>OZ005734.1:101193994-111153994 GCA_963930755.1 Eudasyphora cyanicolor
CTTAGCTAAAGGTCTTTTGTGGGGTTTTTTCGGTGTTAAACGCAATTTAATAAATGACTCATAATTCCTGAAAGACCAAATCTCAAACTGAGAGTAGAGAAAAAAATCGTTGTAATCGGTTATGCCGTTAACTTTGACATTTTCAAATATGGACTTTAATAAACCCGTTCGTTTAATGTCTTTGTTAGGCAGCGTTTTTTTCTTTGCTTTTCAACAAATCGGGGAGGGTAAAAGTCATAGTCATTCATTCGATTGATTTATTTAAATGATTTTACACTTTCAATTTCCAAGGGCGTTTCAAACAAAACCAAACTGCACCAAATTACCGTTAAATAAATATTTGGGTTATTTTTGATGCCAATTAAAAACAAATCTAACGAATTGTATTTGAATTATCCATCAATTGAGGGTAACTGTGTCATAAAGCCAAAATACTGCCAGTTTCCAAATGTAAACAAGTTTTCGTTTTTAGCTTTGGCCAAACGACGAAATTTACAAATATTTAACATCGCGTGGCTACAAAGGAGCTTGGGAGGGGGAAGAAACGCCAACAAGACGTTTTACTTTTTGTTAAATTCATTGCGAGTACCGTTAAGAGAGTGAGAAGTGTCATACGCTAGTTAATGCTCCACTCGATTGACAACAATTGAACGCAAATATTTTCGTTTTTTCTTCGTCAGAGAACTGCGTCTCTGTGGGAAAAAATCACCTCATGTTAGTCTTAAGAGAGTTTACAAGAGTTGAGAGAACATCGCCGATTGCTGCTTATTAAAATTCACAAAATTAAATTTATGAAGAAGAAGATGAATAAAAAAAACAACAACGTCTAAACAAATACCTATGTACATATACATGCACAAATTATGTGTTAATAGCGCTTTAAGTATTCGTTAAAGTCGTATGCATGAAATCAAGAATGCGTGATGGCGTTTGACGTTTGCAGCAAACGAATCTAAAGACTTAAGCAACAAACCCAAAAGTTCTATGAAAACTACGACAAACGTCATTCATTGCATTCAATTAACACGCCAGACGATAAAAGGTCAAAAATACAGTGACTAAATTATGACAAAAAAATTAAAATATGCTCAGGTGTTAAAATATCAGAACAACCGTGACTAAGTCATTTTGGAAAATAAACAAATACATCAAATGAAAGAAATACCAAATCCCAAATAATGTATATTTTACGAATGCGTCTTGGTCCTAAGACTATCTTAAATTCGGACTTATTTAAAATGTTATGGCAAATAATACGTTTTTAATAGAAAATTTTAAAAACAGTAAGGAAGGGGTACTGTCTGGTGGAGCTGGCCATATGAATAAATATTGTCAAGTTCTATCAATTTTGTTTTCCCAATGATAATGATCTGTCCAAAAGTAGGGCATCAAAATTTTTTTTGATTTTATTGTACTCAAAAGGGAAACGATATACCCATAGTTTATTATGCCGATCGGCATAGAATCACTCTATGAATCGATCCAGCCATGTTCGTCTGTCTATATATTCTTGTGATCAAAGTGCAGGTCGCAAATACGAAGCGATCTTTATGAAAATTGATTGATTTCTACTGAAAATTGGTCATATCGATACGTGTTTTAATGTAGCCTCCATATAAAGGTCCCACCCGTTATTACTTCTTGATGCGTTCCCCGCATGTTTCAATAGATCTGGCTGAAGTTTAAGCGTTTATGTATACTTTACATTGCATTAAGTCGTGCCTCATGAAAATGGCGCATAGGTCCATATTTTGATGTCACCTCCATATAAAGGTCCCTTCCGATTAGACTTCTTGACGATCTAGATCAGGCCTTCCCAACCGGGGAGCCGCTGCTCCGGTGCTGTAGCAATCGTTCAGGGGAACCGTAAGTACATTTAAAATATTTTAATTTCGAATTTTTTAGTAACTTTTGAAAATGTCTAAAGGTTACTTCAGATGTAATGAATTAATCCATTCTAATGAAATTTTGCAATTTCTAGATAAGACAAGGGATTCATTTAAGACAAAGTTTTTTAACATTTTTTAATACATTCTCCAAATCATTTTTATGTTATTTTTTTTAATTTCAAAACTAAAATATTCGTGTGCAAATCCATTGCAGAGTAGCTTTAATTATTATCCCATGGATTTGCCCTTCAGATATGCTATTTAATTTGAGTACTTTGTCTTACACTTTCTGGGCCAATTCAAAGAGAAGTTCGACGAAATACGATTTTATTAAAAATTTCAATTTTGTAAAAAAAACTTTTATCATTGTCCTTTAAAATTGTATTATTCTAAAAAATTTTCCCTGTCTTTGTATTTTTTTGCGAAGTTCATCAAAATTGCATATTATTTATTTTTTTTATTATTTTGAAATTTATGTCACAATTATTTTTTTTTTGAAAATTTCATCAAAATTTTGCCGTTTCTATGAAATTTCGTTGAAATTGCCTTTTTCTAGAAAATTGCATCGATTATGTATTTTTTTTTAAAAATTGTCAAAATTAAATTATTTTGAAAAAATTAGAAACATTTTTCAATAAAATTTTCTAGAAAAAATGTAATTTCAAGAGGAAATGCAATTCAACGATTTTTTTAGAAAAATAAAATTTTATCAAAATATTGCAGGAAAATGCAATTTCGACGAAACTGCCACGAAAAATGGAATATCAAAATTTTTTTAGAAAAATTTAATTTCAACAAAATTTTGAAAAAAATGCAATTCAACGAAATTTTGAAAAAAAATAAAATTTTCTACAAAAAAATACTTTTAAATGGCATTTTATTAAATTTAAAATTTACAATATTTTTTTGTGGGAAGGGGGCGAATGAGGATTTTGCCCTTTGTTGTTGGAACCGTATATACATATATATGTATACACGTATATATATACAATTATAGTATATTATACATATGGGCATTTCCGCCGAATGGTCAACCAGGGCCGAAAAATAAAATGTTGGTAATCATCGTATTTTAATGTAAATAATTATAAAAAAATTAATAAAAAATGTCAAAATTTTTAAAATATAATGGTTTCATAGCATAGTTGTTTTCATGAGAAAATTTGCCTAAAAACTGAAAAATTGTATTTTTTCCATTTTAAGCTACTTTTACATACATTTTTATATTTAATTATTTTACATATACAAACATATATTATGCTTGCACTCTTTCTACAAAATGTCTCTATTACAATCAATTAAGAAGAGAAAAAAGCAAGGAGACCAACAAAAAAGTTTGATTAACGATTAATTTAACGGTTAAAACAGATGGAAAAATCGTACGTTCGCGACTAAGCCGATTAGAAAAAAACCAATAGAGATAATTTATTGTGTAAATACTCGATAGAAAGCTACATTAATCCTCTTTTAAAATAAATTAATAGCTTCAGAATATTCCGTTCCTTTACGCAGATTTTTGCATGTTACTAAATTCAGCTTTAAATCGGCTCTAGGGAGAATGGAACAGTTCGGTCCATGTTTTGATGTCTTGACGCTCTAGAGGTCGCATTTGTTAACCGATATATGGCTATATACAGCGTTCCATTTGATTAGATTTCTTGATACTCTAGAGAAAATATATTTCAAATAATGGTGGAATATTGGAATAATGGCCGCCCGACTTTAGTCTTTTTTTACTGGTTTATCATAGACTTTTATTTTGAGAACTATTTTTCCAATCTGGAACTATTATAAATGGGAATTAACATCAAATCAATACCTAACTACAGGTATGACAATAGTTTCCTAAGCAAAAACAACAAAAACAATGTCATAATGTGCTTTCCAATTATTTTCTCCTTCCTCCAAGAGCAGCATTTCTAAAATGCCAGTAACATTATTAACAAAAAACGTGTCAAAATTTATTTCCTTAACACACGTCGCAAGTTTGCTCGCGTATAGCTGACAGATTGGAATTAACAGAAACCGGTAATCTGGAGTGGTATGCATCCATCCATCCATATGTCCGTGTGTCAACAACAACTTGATGAACAAAAACCCGATCTCCTTGGTCGTAGGGTTGTTGCTGCTGGTGGTTTATTAAATTCAGCACTAAAGACTAACAAGTACTAAACCCCAATAAAATGCCAACAAAGTATCATTTTCAGCCGCAAAATGTCGAGAGACGAAACGCAGAACAGGAAAACAACTTAACAACATTTTATGAATATCGAGATTTATAGTGGCAAAAAGACCGACAAAAAAAAAACTAGAAAATCCAAAATAACAAAAGGGAAATGCATGAATATATTTGAAGCAACTGTTAAATAGCAACTAATATACAAATGTCTAGCTAACAAACCAGTTTAGATAATAAATTAAATCAAACTATAGCTTTGCATTTAGTCTGTTATATAATCAACTGACAGATAGTTTGATGTAAACACAAATCAACTTCATTAAATATGTTATCGAAGTACAGCTGAGGAAAAATAAAGAGGTCTTCACGAATACATAATATGCATTGAATTCATTTAAAACAAAAGACTTAGGAAACGAACGTTTCACCTTTACCCAATCTCTTGATAGACCCTCGGATCGATCGGATGACTGCATTCACTCAAACGCTAACAACACGTAGATAGTGACCGAGCGACCCTAGCTACGAGTAGTATTAGGGTTTGGAATGTGCGACAAAGAAATTTCTAGATGCACTCATGGCTTGGTGTGGGTGTATATTATACCTTAGTGTACCCATTTTCTTTTGAGAAGTAATAGCAAAAGCAACATTTTTCCAACATTTTTATTACTATTTTTATTTTAAAAATAAATCATCATATTTTGGATGTAAAATATAGCCAATCTTCAATTGCTACGGGCCAATACTGTAACACATCGAAGGAGTGACCTATGACCCCATGAATGTTCGGCAGAAATCCGTTTTAGGACATTTTAAGGCATTTGAGCAATGTCCGCTCGTCTGTCTGTATGAATGGTGCGGACAATAATAGCTCTCGAGTAACGTATTGACTTCAAATTTGTTTTGTGATATTTTTTTCGGTCCACTCCTTATGATCAACCAACATAAAAGGGTTAACATGTGCTGAAATATTGATTCACTAAGAACTTCTATCCTACATATCAATATCTCCCGTATTTCCACATATCGTAAGAGTTTTTTGTCGCTATCACCTTGAGCAAAATGGGCGAAGTGGCCTCGCCCCTCCCACACAAAGGGATCATTTGTACAAAAAGCTAACAGCTTATAATTTTAATACTAGTACATATAAATACTTGAAATATTGTGCAGTTTAATGCTCTTATAGTACCTATAGCCCGGTGAAATATTTGCGTTTTTGCCACACCCCTTTTGACCGGATCTTCAAATTCAAGAGTGTTATTTGAGAATGCCTTGGGACAACTCTTCTATACAAAAGGTGTTTTGGGACAACTTTTCTTTACGAAAAGTTTAGCCTTGCAACAAATTATAATGCGAAATACCGTTTCTATGACAACTCATATCACGAAAAATGGATTTGGAAAAAAATTTTATACTCCAAGAGCTGTTTCGGAAAACATTTCCGTATGAAAAATTAGTTTTGGGACAAATTCTAAACAAACATTTTTATTTATCAAAAATATTTTTTGGGACAGCAAAATATTTGTATACGGAAAATCGTTGTTAGTCAACCTTTCTATAGGAATATATATTTTAGGACAACATTCTACGCGAAATTTTATTTTTGGTTAACCTGTCTATACGTGAAATTCTTTTGAGACCAACATTCTCTATGAAAAAATGTATTCGAAAAACTTTTATGTCTGAAAATAGCATTGAAACGACTTTCCTATGGCAATATCTGTTTGACGAATCATCTGTACGGAATGTTATTTTGAAATGAGTTTTCTAAACTGAAGATCATTTGAGGAAGAGCTGCCTAAACAAAATATAATTTTTGGACAGAATTTCTGGAGGAAAATTTTTTTTGGAACCTACTTTCCATACGAACTGTTGCTTTGTTTTTTTTTTTTTGTTTTGGGACACCTTTCCAATACAAAAAAACTATTTTGAGCTACTTTTCTATATGAAAATGTGTACCAAAGAGTTTTTTTGGGACAACGTTTTCATACGAAAATTGCTTTAAGGAAAACTTTTCTAAACGAAAATAAATTTTGGGACATTTTTCCGACATGAAAATTTGTTATGGAACAATTTTCCTATAACAAAAATTGTTTTGGGTAATTATTTTTCTACACTAAAAATTATTTTTTTCTGTACAAAAATTATATTTTGGATAGTTTTGCTAAACGACAAATTAATTTGGGACAAATTTTTGGTAATAAAAGTTTATTTGGAAACATTTTCTTTACGAGAAAATTGTTGTGGGACAAATATTTGGTAATAAAAGTTTATTTGGAAACATTTTCTATATGAGAAAATTGTTTTGGGACAATTTTCTACAACAGAAATTATTATGGGTTATTTCTAAAAAAACTACAAATTGTTTTGGGACAACTTTTCTGTACAAAAAGTATATTTTGGACAGTTTTGCTAAACGACTAAATAATTTGGGACAAATTTTTGCTAATAAAGTTTGTTTGGAATAACTTTTTATTAGTTTTGGGAGAGCATAAGGGAAACTTTTTACAAAATAAGTATTCATTTTGATAAGTTGCTCCAAAGTATTTTTGGTATAAATAGTTGTCCCTAAACGAATTATTTTCTTATAAAAAAAACTTTTTGGTAGGAAAATTTGTTTGCAGGGTAAATAAAATAGTTAGTAAATTCAGGCACAATTTTTGTAAAGAAGGCTTCGGAATAGATGTTTCATGTGAAAGAACGAAATAAAGATGACGCTACAAGAAGTATTTCTCCCAATACACCAGATACCCCCGCTCATCGTTTTACCACTGATAGTCCCGCTCCAAAAATAATGGTATGTATATCAAAAGTCGTAGAAATCGACGGATTTCGACAAAAAAAAATCTTTGCAAAAAATACCTATAGATCCCGACAATACAGTTTTATGTCAACCCAATATAATACAGGGTGGTGCAGAATGAGCTATATAGTTTGAATTCTTTATAACTTTTTTAATTATTATTCCTTCTTTGTTTTTTCAGCATTTGGTGAAGGAGACATGGGAAATTAATTACGAATCGAACAACGTACAAAAATAATTAAATTTTTTCGAAAAGTTATGGAAAATATGCTAAAAAGAGCACGTATGTGCAAAGCAGAAAATGGACATCACTTACAGGATATCATTTTTCAAAGCTAATTGCAATAATTCCCCAATTATATATGTACTGTATTTTATAAAAATATTAATTATAATAATCGCATAAATAAAAAAGTTATAAGCCATTTAAACTATATAGCTCATTCTGCGCCACCCTGTGTAAATATGTATATCATTGTAATGCCGCTTTACAGGCAACATCGCTCGTCACAATATCAATGTACAGTATATGAATTTTGACTTGTAGAGACTCTGTCGCTGTCATTTTCAGTTTGAGTTTTGACTTGTAGAGACTCTGTCGCTGTAGTCCTTAAAGCTCCGCTTATGCATAGGCAGGCAGCTCTCTAAACCTTTGATAATTGGTTGGTAATGGATCGTGCATAACTTCCCGTCCACCTTTACATCTATTTATTTCCCCAGAACTGCAAATTTGTTTTCTCAAACTGAAAATGACATGAATTTTGATTTTACGGAAAAGAGGTATGTACGTAAGTAGTTTTCTAAAACTTCGTTTCTATGAAAAGATTTTTTCATTGTCTTTGGATTCCCTTTATCCAAATGTCACACAATGACAACGTTATTCGGACTAGAATTTATTTTTTAATCAAGTGGCAATAGGAAGAGAGACATTTTCTGTATTCTCAAAGTTATTTGAAAGATTGTTTTTGTGTGAAAACTTTATATGAAAAAAATCTTATTTCCCAGATAAGCTCCATTTGTTTACGACCGACCACTTTATAATACAAATATCGTATGTAAAAGACATTTTTTCTATTTTCTAGAAAAAACTAAATAAAAAAGCAACAATGGTCAGTCAGTAAGATCTTACACGAAGCAATGTATTTAGTTTTGAGAGCCACAACAACAAAACGTCAACTGAAACTCTCTTTCGTTTGGTTGGTTGACTGACTGTCACGGTTCGTCCAGTGGTAGAGAAAGAAACAATAAAAAGAAAAATATGCGAGGCATAAAATAAATATAAAATTGTATAAAAGCGAAATTCACCAAATGACCATAAACTTTCACATTATTTGAACAAATAACTAATTTGGTAAAAGCAAAAAAAAAAATAAAATAAAATTGAAAAGAAACCCTAAAACTTAACAGGGCACGGCAAAACATTTCGGCCTTTCCTAACGGTTATGGTCATATAATTAGTAGGGTCTCATATCCAAAAGATGGTAAAAATACAAATAATGACAATATGTTAATCTCTGTTGTTTGAGGCAATCAAATTATTAATTAAGGCAAATAAAGTACAATTCTCATTGATTTCAACACCAAAGCACTCACTCACTCACACACATCCAAAAGAACAGCAACTATGAGCACATCATCATCATCCGCATCAGCAACAACAACAACTGTGATTAGAAGACAAGACTGCAGAAACAGAAAAATAAACCGAAATAGTAATAGAAACAGAAAACAAAGCTCTACAAATCTTGTGGAATTTCTTAACACTTTTGGTTTCACTTTTCAGGTGGTGAGAGATCAGTATTTTGTTTTGTGTAGTAATTTTCACTTTTTTGTCTAATATTTTTTCTAGAAATGTTGCATTTTCTTTCAATGGTATGAAGTTTTCATGTAATATCAGTTGCGTGGCTTATTTTGAAGTTATGGGCGAACGAACGAACGATCGATCGATTGCTTTGTTTAATTTCAAAAATATTTGGATTTTATTTTATTTTTTTCTTTCGTATGAGGTATTTGTTAATCTTGTTGGTGTTGTTGGTATTGTATGGTTTATCTTAAAGATACTTCGTTGCCGAACACATATTCACATTTGTGGCTTTGTTGCTATCATTGTGACTCTTTGGCTGGTTGGTTGGTTTATTAAAAATTCCTCTCACTCTATGCTCAAAACCAGCTGTGCTGTCCGTCCAACAACCACAAACAACGGTTACACACTCACATTTGTTTTTTATTTATATGGTTAATTTTATTTCATTTTTTCTTCTTTCGTTATCTTAGCCACTCTTATTTTTTACCCACCGTTTTTATTTTGTTTTTGGTTTTTTGTTAGACGTTTCGTATCCGCGTTTCTTCGACTTGGCACTTGTCGGGTTCGTTGTCTTCAGCAAACTGAATTGAAGTCTTTCGTTTTTTCTTTGTCGAAGCTCAGCTCTGCAAATCGAAGTCGGACTTTTGTTCTTCTTCTTCCAGTTTGCAGTCGTGAGCGCGTGTGTGTGTGAGAGCATATGCGTGTTTGTTGTTGTTTGCATAGGTTTGATTGGTGTAGTGTGTTCGAAATGTATTGCAGTTGAAATAGCGAGAAAAAACCGAATAATTCGTTTTGATTCATACTCGCCTTCTGGGAATCATTTAGTTTTTAATTAAATTTAATTCATTGATTCATGCCTATAATGTGACCTTCTGTTGCCGAAAAAACCAGAGTGTGGTGTTCTCTTGTTTATATAATAATCAAAAGACTTAAGACACAAACGTCATTTATACTTTGTGACGTATAGATACGTCTTATCTTTGACTCGTACAGTAAACATTATTTAATTTTTTTTGCAAAACGCGTATAATACGCATATTTTGCTGAAATTCTTCAAAATAAAATAGATTGGCTTCTTTCAAAATAACTGAAGTACTTCGTTGCCAATTACTAGATATTGATATTGAATTAAACATTTTTAGGAACATATGTAACTATGGAAAAACAAATTTTGATTAAACACAAAGGAAAAATCTTAGAAGTTGCTCGAAAAACACAAGATTTTTAAAAGAAAATTTCAATGGAATATAAATGTCATTCAAAATACAAAGCAAAGTCGTATGTTTCATCGATTATTTCAGATATGTTGTCGGGAATCTTTTGGTATGTATCATAGCCAAATCTAGGGAAAGTTTTTGCGCTATTAACAGCGTAGTATAATATTTCATTCTTATTGTCTTTAATCCCTAAGGATCAGAAAATATTTCTGTATTATTTTGAAACGGATTTTGTTATTTCATTTGATACCCTGTTTGTAGCAATAGGGCATTGTCTTTAGACGTTATACGGTTTAAACCTAGTATCCTATAATCCAAAAATTAAAAAAAATGCATATTAAAATAGATATAAATTGCGAACCAAACCGAATTGGGGCAAAACGTTTATGAATTTGAGAATTAGATTTCTGAGGCTACCTAAATCCCTAATTTTAGCAAAATCGAAAGGGGTCGTGCATATAAACATTCAAAAAAGTAATTTCTCAGACTTGGAAAGAGCTGAATTATCAGTTTATTTCTGAGGTTTTCTGGAATAACATCCAATGACAACATTTTTCGATATCGAGATATTGGCATGTTTTCAGCTAAAAAAGAAAAATTAAAATTTGTTCAATGTGTGTCCGAAAAAGTAAAACGCTTCAGGTTTCCTGAATTACTAAAGTTACTCGTATTTTCTTTTATAGATCGACCATTGGAAATCCGTAGAATTTTAGTTTATGGTCAGTGTTCTACAAATCTTAGTGGCGAAATGGGAAACCCAGCTAATCATTCCCCGGTCACCGGATATGATTCATTAATAATACTCGTAGTTATAAAATCTTGTTTTGAAAAATACGATAGAAAATGATGAAACACAACTTGTTTTATTATCTGCGGAAGGTCTGCGGAAGGGCGAGTTCTCGACACGAAATCGACTGCCTCGGATTCTCCCGCTCACTATTAATGATAGCGGCTATGTTAACGGCAGATCTTGCGCTTCATCGACCAGTGGACTCAAATTTATCAACCAGTCTAAATGTCAATCATTGCTGGTACGTCAGCATAGACCAGAGTTTTGTAGTGCAAAGTCGCCGCAAAAAGTAGCCCAAGGTCTCAAATAACATGACAATTTCTTGAGATAATTCGGTTACCAAACTTTGTAGACATGTTGCGCCGTCTTATTGGAACCATTTCTCCTCCAAATTATTTGCAATGACATGAGGAATATCTGGCTCATCTTCCAGTTGATTCTCAGCCCAATTTCCACGATTTTTAAACGTTATTCTGGTGTAAGTCTTTGCATGGTGATGCGCCAAAGTATACTAAAAAAAGTGAAACGCTCTTCATTAGTGTGACAGCTAGTTTGACAATTATCCCATTTGGAAATTCTTTACGTCTAAAAATACCCTCGATGTACCTCTGATTTGTCACATACATATGTTTAGGGTGCACTCTAAACAAAAGTATGTTTTCAATCAAATATATTTTTATATTTGGAACCATGATTCAATTATACAAGGTTGTGTTACTAGCAGGTGGTTTTATATTTTGTTCATGTTGCTAGAAGTTGAAATGTCAAGTTGAAGTTTGAATTTCGAAATTTGTTTACCTTTTGTTTCTTACAAAACAAAATAAAATTTATTATTTATTGAAAAAGTGAAAAGCAGACTTTCAAATATAAATACCCGAGATCTCTGGAACCTACAACGAAGGAAGCTAACTGCTACCGGTAGTTTTGACAATAAGTGGGGGTGTTCTTGGAACTTGCATAGTCTGGACAGAAGAAGTGAAATTGCCGATATGGAAAAGTCAAATGAATATTCATTAAGAAAGAAAGAAGGAGGAGTCTGAAAAGAGGAAACAAAATAATGGTTAAACTTTTCCGATTATCCAGTACCCGTATGCTGCTGGTAAAAGAATTTCATATGGTTTATAATGTAACATTTGTCAGTATAAATGGGCGGAAATAAAACAAACAAGTAAGAAAGTTCAGTCGGGTAAACCGATTTATAAATCCCCTCACCTTGAGTCCCAAAAAAATATTAGTAAATTTATTTATTGTTTGTTTTAATTAAATTATTATAATTTTAAATTGCATTTAATAACTTTAAAGTATGTACTGGTATTAAGGTTAAAAGCTGTTAACTTTTGGCACAAAAAGGTCCATTTGTGTGGGAGGTACCAAAAGGGGTGTGCCAATAACGCCCATTTTTCTCCGGAATCTAGGTACTATAAAAGCATTACACCGTACAAAATTTCAAGTATTTGTATGCACTGGTATTAATGTTATAAGCTGTTAACTTTTGGTACAAAATGGTCCATTTGTGTGCGAGGTACCAAAAGAGGCGTGCCAATTACGGCCACTTTTCTCTAGACTCTAGGTACTATAAACGCATTGCAAGTATTTTTATGTACTGGTATTAAAGCTGGTAACTTTTGGTACAAAATGGTACATTTGTGTGGGAGGTGCCAAAAGGCGCGTGGCAACAATGCCAATTTTTTACTGTATTGTAGGCACTATTAAACCATTACACTGTACAAAATTTCAGGTCTTTATACACACTGGTAATAAAGTTATAAGCTATTAACTTTTGGTTCAAAAGGGTCCATTTGTTTGGGAGGTACCAAAAGGGTCGTGGCATCTTCGCCCAATTTTCTCGAAGTAATAGTGACTAATAAACTAATACTATGTGTAGAATTGCAGAGGATTCAAATAAGTAGAATAGAAGTTATTAACTAATCAATATTTCACTAAATGTTAAGCCTTTGTGGGGGAGGTACTAGAAGGAGTGGACCAATATGGCCCATCTTCGAACTTAGCCGGAGATAGAAGAAAATATTACCACATACCAAATTTGAAGTCAATCGGTTACTTCTTTCGAGAGTTATCGTGCGCACCAGCCAGCAGACAGACGGACGGACGGACATTGCTCATTCTACTTAAAATGACCCAAAACGGATATCCGCTGAACATACTTAGGGTCTTAGGTCACTCCTTCGATGTGTTACTCTTTTGGCTTGTAGCAAATGATATATACCCTCCTCTCTAAGGTGAGGGGATAAAAACGTCGCTTTCAGTGCATAACTTATAATTTGAACAAATCTCATGTTTGATATAGGAATGATCCAAAGTTTTTATTAAACTGCTTTAAGCTTTTTGGGCCCATCATACGATGATACCGATGCTACGATCGTAGGCTTAAATTTCTCATAGGCTGGACTATGTTTATTGGATAAGTAATCTAAAATGCAGAATATGAATTTATGTGGGTGGTTCGATAGTTTTCGTGTCAACAAACAATGGCGGGAGTACCTAATCTTATTTATAAAGTTCTAAAATGAGTTTCCTCAAAAATATGTATGGTCTTCATCACTCATTCGAAGTGCGACTAAAGCCGTGGAGGGACTAAAGCTAAAACTGCAGGACCCTTTTATAACCAAAATTGCAAAAGATGTCACAATTTAATATTATAAATATGAATTTCTCTAAAAAATTTCAATTTAGTTTGTGTTATTTTGAAACAAACGTTAGACATTTCATCACTTTGTTTACATTTTTGTTTTTGGCATTGACATTTCAACTACAAATCCAAAAACAAAACTCCTTGTGGTTGTTGTTGAATTGTTGTCGTGGTGCTAGTAACACAACCTTGTATAAATGAATCATGTTTGGAACTAATATATCCGAAACAAATACAGGGTTTTCCCACAAGAGGTGTTATTTGAATCACCCGGTATTTCGGTAGCTGTCACTTTTAAAGCTTTTATTCTTTGACATTTGACAAGTAGAAACTACGCCATTACTATAAATGGAACGATACACGATTGAACAACGCATTGAAATTATTAAAATTCGAAAAATCGAAAATCATTGAAAAATCATCTTGACTGATGAGGCCCATTTCCACCTCGGTGGCTACGTCAACAAGCAAAATTGTCGCATCTGGGGCTCGGAAAACCCAAGAGTTATTGTTGAGAAGCCTCTCCATCCTCAACGTGTGACTGTTTGGTGGGGTTTATGGTCCGGCGGGATCATTGGAACTTACTTTTTCGAAAATGAGGTTGGATCAACAGTTACGGTGAATGGATTCCGCTATCTAGAGATGATTAATTTTTTATGTCTTTATGCCAACAGCCCGGCGTCGATTCAAGACCTCAAAGATAGAATTCGTGAAGCTATCGAGGACATAGGGCAGCCACTTTGGGATTTGGTTATGGACAATTTCATGAAAAGAATATGGTCTTGTAAGCGAGGTCGTGGTGGGGCCATTTGGCTGATGTTGTTTTTCATTATTAACGGCATACCTTCCTTTTTATTATGAAGTATACATCCGATCATTTATCTCAAAAAATGGCATTTGTATTTGAATACCAAAATAACTCCTCTTGTTGGAAAACCCTTTATTAATAGGTACAGGGTGGTGAAGAATGAACTATGTATATGGTTTGAATTCTTTATAACTTTTTTAATTATTATTCTTTCTTTGTTTTTTTTCAGCATTTTGTGAAGGAGATTTGGGGAATTATTTATAAATCGAACAACGTACAAAAATAATTGAATTTTTCCGAAATTTTGCGAAAAGTTATGGTAAATATGCTAAAAAGAGTACGTATGTGCGAAGCAGAAAATGGACATCTCCTACAGGATATCATTTTTCAAAGCTAATTGCAAAAAAATAACCCAAATAACCCTTAACTGTATTTAAAAAAATTATAATAATCGCAGAAATAAAAAATTAAGAACCATTTAAACCATATAGATCATTCTGCGCTTCCCCTTTATTTAAGTAATTTGGCAATGTATCACTGCATAACCGCCTGGCCCACAATATCGAACGTTAACATGACTTCTATGCGAAAAACATCTGATTTGTGACCTACAAAAAGGCATCAGAACGACAAAGCGAATGAAAACATACTGCCTGATGCCTGTTAGTTGGTCGCAAATCAGCTGTTTTTCGCATAGAAGTCATGCGAACGTTAACATTTGACATCGTGGGTAAGGCGGTTAATGTAAATTAGAATATTTATAAACTAAAAATTAGTTCTGTATAACGAAATCTAATGCTGATTACCACATTTATAACTACTTATATAAAGCACGAAATCTAAGAAAAATTTAAAATAAAATTCGAAATAGTTAGCAAAATTTTAAAAATTGTTTTTAAATACATATTTTTTTGTGTGTAAATATATTTTTTATTTGTGAAAGTCAGTCCGCAAATATATTTTGTTTAAATATATTAATATACGCGCACCAAACATATTTTCTTGCTTTTCAAATAAAATTTAATTGTTCACAAATATATAATATTTTAAAAATGTTCGTTCCATATACATATATCATCTTTCAATTCAAACATATCAAAAATGCCAATTTCCCCCCCTGTGGGGACTATAACAAGGTATAACCTGATTTGGTAATATTTGTTTAAATGAGTAAAATTTGTTTTTATATGAAATAAAAAACGTTAATCGATGCGGATAATTTTCAATTTCAAACGACCTGCACCTATAAACAATTTCATTGGAGTCATTATACCATAAAGATCAAATTTTCATTCCATTTGTCTAAAATTTTGCAGTTTGTGTTTTTTTAAACTAGAAATCTGCACAACGGAAATTTACCATATTGGTCTACGTTTGGATGTATGTAGTCCCCGTATATAGGTATCTCTTAAATATTCTTCTATACAATTTGGCTGAAAGTTGCAGTATTCGTTCTATTTCTTGAATTGAAGAATTTGCTACAAATCAAACGATATCGGTTAAAGATTTGCTTCTTTTCCACTCCAAGATTTATCCGAAACGTATAGACCCGAAAGGGTATATACGTTTCGACCCGGTCGAACATATTACAGTTCTTACAGGGTGAAAAAAATCGCCATTTTTGATGTGTTTGAATTGGTAGAAAATATATTTGGAAGCAACTTTTTTAAATCTATATATATAAAATAGAATGTGTGTTTATTGGTTTGCACAATTATTTAGCGAGAATGCTGTAATTTTGTAATTTTGCATATGTATTCGGTGGCTGCTTACGTGATTGGTCAAATAAAATATGTGTTTAAATACAAATAAAGTTATGGTTTAGGAATTTCTACAAATATATTTTATTTAAAGAAGATTTTCAAAACTTCGCTGACATTTCCGAACTTCAGTTTTAATTTCTCCTTGATTTCGAATAATACACGGAGAAAAAAACAGGGAACAAAATATGCTTGGGAGCAAAATTTAAATAAAATATACTTTGGCGCAAATATTTAATATTTATATACCGGGAAAAATGTTTAAATATCTCGTTTATCAATATTATTTTTTTTTTGGAATTTTGGTGCAGATTATTATAAAAAACGGGGAAATATTTAAATAGGTTACAAAATTTGTTTTTCGCCTTATAGGAAAAAAGTTAATTTTCCCAAATATAATATGTTTCCGGAAAATAACTACAGAAGCGATTTTTTTCTTAGGGTACCTCGTACCTCCAAGTTTAAATTTGCATATGCAGCATTAAATTCTTTTTGAATTTCATTTTAAATTTCTAAATATTCCAATTAATCCTTCGCGTACGTTATTGTTTGAAAATTAAAAAAGTACAAATTTCTTAAAGAAATAACTTTGAATTGCTGAAAACCTTGAAAAAACATTTAAGGCGAAGTATTGTCTGAATACTTAAATAAAAATAAACATTTATTTTGGAAATAATAGTCCCAAATAAAAACATATTGGGATGGAAACAAAGATTTGTTTAGAGCAACATTTTCCCAAACATAAATTATATTTTTATGTCAAATATTTAATATATGGAGTGTACCCTAAACATATGTACATATGTATATACATATGTATATATGTTTCAAGCCTAATATGTTTGGGACAATATACTACAGAAGCAATTTGTTCAGTGTGTACGTGTTTATTAATAAATTATAAAACACTCAGAGTACATATTATAAAATCATCAGTACCGGAAATTACGGTGTTGAGGTGTAACAAAAAGGTATTTTAAATTAATCGATTACCGACTTTCACTAAGCTGCTTCAGAGACCGAACGAACTCTTAATGGGCTCCACAACTATTTTCTTACAACAACTTCTCGACTACTCGTATCGGCCGTCGAGGTCGTCTGGTTTCGGTTTCTTGTTGTAAGTTGTGCATTTTGCTTAAAGACATCTCACATTGTTATTGGTGTTGTTGCATAAAAATATACACAAGTACAGTAGAGCGGGTTACACACAAAAGCGTTTTTGATATGTTTAAATTGTATGAAAATATATTTGCAACAAAAATATTCATTAGATTTTGTATTAATACTCATAATTTAAATTGTAAGGGCCGATTTTGAATGTAAACCACACCTAAACGTCAAGTTTTTTCTGCATTTCATTTGACATTTCTCAATTTCAGACTAACTCAATTTGAACCATGGAAACTCAATTTGAACAATCGAGCAACGCGTTAAAGTTTTTTAAGCCTTTTACGAAAATGGGCGTTCAAATCAAAATGCATTTCGTGCACTTCGTGATGTTTTTTTGATCAGCATAATCGACCAAATGTATCCACAATCGAGAGAATTGTGCGCAAATTTCAGCAAACCGGTTCTGTAGGAGATGTTAAAACACCTGTGCATGCTCGCCCAGTTCGTTTGGTGCGGCTTATTGGCTGGCGACGTCATCGGGCCATACTTCTTCGAAATGAGGCCGGTTAGGCAGTTACTGTGGTGTTCGCTATCGTGAGATGATAACGAACTTGTTATGGCCCGAATTGGAAGATATGGATGTGTACAATATGTGGTTTCAACAGGACGGTGTCACTTGCCACACAGCTAACGAAACAATTGCTCTTTTGCGCAACAAATTCAATGGCCATGTTATCTCACGTCGTGGCGGTGTCATGTGATTTGACACCGTTGGACTTCTTTCTTTGGGGTTATTTGAAAGAAAAGGTGTACATCGATAAACCAGCAACAATTCAAGAGCTAAAGGATAAGATAATTCGGCACATTAACGGCATAGAACCTCAATTATGCCTCAGCGTCATCGAAAATTTGGACCATCGGATGGAGATGTGCCGCCGAGGTGGCGGCGATTATTTGGCCGATATTTTGTTCCATACATAATTGAACCATACAATATTATCATAATAAAAAGAAATGACAATAATTTCCTAAATAATTTGTGTTTTTTCATTTTTTCGGTTAATTTTCCTAAAAAATATATATGTACAGAAGCAATTTTTTCCTTAGGACATATATGTTTATTTTACTTTCGATTTGGACTCTTAGTCTCATACAAATGGGTTAAAATTTCGATATATCCTGATAAGTAGTTTTAGCAGAACTGCCCATTTTGGTTCATATAAGCGCTCTTCTGAACAGATATTTATAACATTTAGCAGATAGCAGTTTGCTATACCAAGAACAAACATCTAAACGCTCTTTAATTTTTTGAAAGATCATTATCAGTAGGAAAACAACATTGATGAAACTGTACACATTTCTTCTCATTCTGCTCAGATAGGGTGGTGTAGGGTAACAAATAGTCGGTTCTGTCCCACTTTAACCCTTCCCTTCTCCGATTAGACTTCTTAACACCAAAGAGACCACAAATTTCATTCGCTTTTTCATTCTACAATTCACACAATGATCCCGCTTTAATGTAAAACGTGTATGCATACGAGAATGCATGCAATGCATACATTAGTAGTACGTGTATCTTTAAGTTAAAGAAACCATTAAATGTAATATGCATCTGGATGTTGGTGTGTGTGTGCGTGTATGTTAACCCGGAGAATGATACAAAAAAGAGTTGAGTATTTGAGTAACTAACTCTGCCGATGTTTGTCGTTAATGCTTTGTGAAAGAGTTTTACCTACATATTTTAAGAGAACATTGGGAATATTCTCTTTACTTACATTTAAAATTGAAGTTTTTACATGGCAACTATAATGTGATTTTATTTTAAACAAAATACAAAATAAAGATTACACTGCGGCTAATTTCTGAATTATCACAGTGGGCCGATTGTAAAAAGCACTCCCTCAAAGAAAAATGTTAGTAACCACAACAAAAAAGTTTTTTGTTACAGCAATTTTTGTCTGCTGAAAAAGAAAAAGCTGACTTGTCTGCTTATGTTTGCTATTTTAGCTAATTTTGTCTCTGCTATTTTAGCAAACAAAAACTGTGGTTTCAGCAGATATGGTTGATATTATTTAATGATTTGTTTGGAATTTGGCTAGATTTGGTTACTATTTTGCATAGAGATACAAAGATAATGCAAAGACTATCAAAGAGAAAGACTTGCATTTTCTCTCTGGTACTGTTATGGAAAAAGCCAAGCCCGTCTTGTTGAAAGTAAACGTTGTCCAGATCAACCATCAGATCAGATAGCCACCGAGGTGGAAATGAGCCTCATCAGTCGAGATGATTTTTTGATGATTTTAGATTTTTCGAATTTTAATAATTTCAATACGTTGTTTAATCGTGTATCGTTCCATTTTTAGTAATGGCGTAGTTTCTACTTGTCAAATGTCAAAGAATAAAAGCTACCGCTGACAGCTACCGAAATACCGGGTGATTCAAAATAACACCTCTTGTTGGAAAACCCTGTAGAATAAATTAAAATTGTAATATATGAAGGACTTGTTATGTCTTTTAGTTAAATAGATATTAATACAAATTCACAATTCGCAAAAGTTCAGATCAACTTCACAGCCCTGATCAATATGTACATACACAGAAGAAAAATGGCATACTAAATTCATGTAAGAAAATCCGATTTTTAACCGAAATCGTAATTAAAATTTTAAGCACATTCGTATTAAGTTGTTTATGGAGAAAAATTATAGAGCACAATAAAAGTATTCTCTCACAATCTCATTTGAGAGGTTGCTTTTGGTAGAAGCAACCCTGCAAACCAAACGTTCAGAAATCGGTACGACAGTCGGCAAGATGTTCCGATTTTGGATTCAAAATGGTTACGAAAAACGTATGGAGTGGTTGACACGAAGTCTGACCGAGGGGTCTGAGGGAACTCTGATGTTTTTGCCAACGCGTCGTGCCGATTTCTGACCGACTACTGAACAAAATTCTGCCTCTCACTCCTACAAACTAAATCTAATGCCTAACGGAAAGATGAATATAAGAGAATTCTAAAATAACTTGTTTAGAGGCAAAACAAATGGACGTTTTTTATAAAAAGCTGTAAACTCTTTCTGACGCACGCTACGTCACGCTCGTACAATTTTTGATAGTAGCAGATAAATAAATAAAAATGTGTGTTTAATTTAACAAAATATTTGATATTATTTTTAAATAACCTGATTCACACCAGTAACCTGGTGTGAATCAGGTCTACGTGTTTTCGGATAAAAAAGTAAACATTTTTGGTCTTTCAAAAGAGATAACTTCAACTTATACATAATATTGGACTGTGTTCGGGACTTGCCCATTATCGTTCTAAATTCCCAAAAGTCCATATTCACACTTGCAATTCTGCGGGGGAAAATTACATGTGTGAATATTGACAAAGCATATCCGAGGATAAATGTTGTTTTAATTTCTTCGTTTTTAGCAAATGATTTACTTTTCAGCAGTGTGTTTGCTATTGAAAAACTGCAAACATTATTCATTATATTACATTTTTACTACGTAATCTAGTCGACTATTTTAATCTGTTAGAAACGACAGACTTTTTCAATATTTCATTTCAATGGGTATAGACAGTCTCTTATCAAGTGATAAAAATAATTTATTAGATGTCGAACTAGATAATCTCTATGTTCTGATTCACACGATACTTTTTTTAAGCAGGGTTGGTTGCATGTTTCCGCCATTTTCTGGCAATATTGTCCGATCTGGCAACGTTGCTTATGTTGCATAAAATATCGAAATATAATGACATTTTGTAAACGAATTTTTAGCATTTTAAAGAAAATAATAACATCCGGAGTCGTTTAAAAGTTGACTCCTCAGTGTGAGTCGAGCGAGTTTTGGCTCGACTCCACATCGATGAAATCATTCGATGCTTTTTTCAACGTTTTCTACGATATTGGTTGGTAAGGGTTTTTATCATCCCAAATCTCCTTAAATAATAGCAAACATCAGTTCCATTTTAAGCAGATAAAAACTGCTGTTTATTACACATTTTTCTTTGAGTGCTTCTCACGAAATCGTTGTGACGTTTAATTTTTTTCATTAAAAAAAACACTGATTTAAGAAAGAGTGCAAAGGAAAGCTCTTATTAGGCATTTTATTAAAGCATTTGTTAATAAATTAATTCGAATGCGATCCTTTAGTCCTGAATCACAAAGTTTGTAAGAGAGCGAGGCAGACGGAAAGATCTCCCTCCTACAAACTTTGACACATTCTTGGGAAAAATTGCCTCGTGTGAATCAGGACTTAACTTTGACACCTGCTTGGAAAAAATACCTCGTGTGATTCTATAATATGTTTCCACAATATTATAACCAACTTCGAAATATAGCCACATTGGAGATTCTGCACATGCAATTTGAGGGAATCGAAATCGTGCAATTTTGCTCCGTTAGACTTTTCTTGTGGATTTTTTTTAAGTCGCTGGTCTACTCGAATAAGCTATAAATCACAACGGCCTTCAAAGCCAACATAACCCACTGTCAATTAACCTTTGCCTAACAATCTGTCATTGCCCGTACATTTGCAGCACTTAAACAGGGTTGATAACGTTGTCCGATCTGCAAATCGTGTGTACTTACCTTTAGCTTTTGTTAAAAATAAATGTCCTCGCAAATTTTGACACACACTATCAAAAATATTGAATTTATTAAGGGAATTTAAAATGACCTAACAACAATTATAAGTCAAATTTATTTTTTTATTCAGTCACTCAAATATATTTTATTCAAATAGTTTTTTGTATTCAGTCATTCGTAAAAGGGAAATTTAAATTTGTCTCATGAATTTTCATTTCGTGTTTTCGGGGATGTGTTTCTACCCCGCAAGCTTTTCTGCACCTTTCGCCTACCTCATGTCGCAGGTTGTAAATTGAGCCAAAGTCCTGAATCACATGAGCCATCTTTTCCAAGCAAGTGTCAATGTTTGTAGGAAAGAGAAGCAGAGGGCTCTTTCCGCCTGCCTCTCTCTGCTACAAACATTGACACTTGCTAGGAAAAAATTGTCTCGTGTGAAGCTAAACTTACAGATCATGTTTTTGTAAATAAATACAATGTGGGAATATTATCATGAAAATGTAGTTTTTCTATCTACAATCTTTTCATTTTATTTAGTTTCGTGTTTCTCCCGTAAAATTATAAAAAAATACACAGTGCAACAACCAAAATAGGAATGGGATGAAACCAATTACAAATGCATGTTGACATTATCCCTAACAAAACCTTCAAGGGTTTTTTTTCAGTTCAGTGCTAGATTTTTTTTACACGCATTTGAAGTTGGCAATTTTGAACCGCTTTTTCAATGAGTTGTATCGTGAGTTGTAGGTAATAAATGATTTCCTCGACCCCAAAAACCGTAAGATACCAAAACTTTACATGATAATAAAAAGAAATAATCTTTATTTTATCAAATTTTCAATGATATTTTCTTGTTAGACATCGTTCCAAAATCACCAACTTCAAATGCGTGTAAAAAAAATATCGCACTGAACTGAAAAAACCCCTTGAGGGTTTTGTTATGGATAATGTCCACTTTCATTTGCAATTGGTCTCATCCCATTCCCATTCGGAAAGTTCGATTTTGTATCACAGTGTTATCAGCCGTATTCATAAAAAAATCCTAATTATGTACTGTCTTTGATTTTTTGGCAATTGTCTTGACGGAAGCAGTCATTTTAATGTAAGCAGCCTATCAGAGCGCGAACAATTTATCCCTTTTTTGACAACCAATACATATTCTCAAATGTCTTCTGTCAATTGTCCTGTGTAAACGCAGGGTTAGGCAAAGGCGAATTGACAGTTCAGACCATTGTAAGAATACCTTACAATTTCATATATTTTGTAAATATTTGTATGCATGATTGCTAAAAAAATATGTTATAGACAGTGTTGTCAATAAAATGTTTTTCTGACAACGGCGCCGTTGTCACACGCATAAACTTCGCACATCTAACAATCTGCAAATTATCTCACAATGACTTTTCTGCCAACGTTGCAAGACAAACATTTTATGTTCACACGGTTGTACGTTACCAAGTTGCCAGATTGTCTGTCATTCGAACACGGCGGTCTTGGTGCTGCCACAGTTTGTAGGAGAGAGAGGCAGAGAACTCTTTCCACCTGCCTCTCTCTCCAACAAACTTTGACACTTGCTTGGAAGAAGTTGCCGAGTGTGAATCTGGACTAAGATTTTGTGAATTAGTTTTAGTTAATAATAAATAGATTTAGATAGTTGTTAAATGTAAATACGAACGTCTTATCACTACGTACATCGGCAACTATATTGGTGACCCCGCTTTTCACGCACGATTTGAAGTGGTATTTTACATTGCTACAAAAACTTCTTGGAAGTAGAGCAGCGAAAACAACTTCTCGATAGCAGAGCAGCAGCGCTTTTAAAATTTTTAAAGTTTTTTTCATGCATCATTTTTCCAAAATAGTCTACGTTTTTAGAAGTTTTTTGTTAATGATCGATTTAATTTTTTTAATTAGATGTATTTATTGAATGTTTTCACATTCGAATTGTTCAGCTTTTTCGATCAACTCTTCCTTTCGAAAGAGAGGTTTTTGTGGTGTATTGGAAAAGATAAGACACTGCGCTCTGAAAGCCATGTAAACACATACCCTTATACGTATTTCAATCCTGTGCGGGGATATCATCAGAGGGTCTTATACATGACACACAGTGTGAGCTTGTAGTTGTGGCGATCATCACTTGTATATATACCAATCTACAAAGAAATTTGCATATGGGAATTATATACCTACGAAGAAAGCGTACAAGTCACACAGCCAAAGCTTTAAGCGAGACTTAACCCTAGAACACTAAACCTCGTTTTTTACACTTTAATACTAAACCTCGCCTGTGAGGCTACCTTTTCAAAAAGAAAAAAATTTTCCTAGTTTAAATTTTTTTTTTTTTTTAAGACTTTTTATGGAGAATACACTTATTTATTTAGAAATCAAAAGGGAACTCATTTATTTTTTTATACATTTCATAAAGAAAATTACATTAAAATGCACAACTTTTTTTTGTTTGTTTTTAAAAAGAGATTATTTAAAAAAAATAAATAAAAATAAATATTTCAGTTCATAAACTTAAATTTATCAAATTCTTATACGTATTTGTACTTACTTCCATTAAAAAAAAAACAAAAAAATTATATAATGTATATTTTACCTTGTACATAAAAATTAAATCAGGTATTTTTTTTATATATATATATATTTTTTTTTATATTTTTATATATATTTTATATATATAGTTCTTCCAGCCATTTTTGTATTTGGGAATCGGGAACACACATCTCAAAAAATTAAATAAAAACGGACTAAATCTTAATTATATACTTACAATTGGACCAAGAATTTAAACAAGAATTCGCAAAAATATTTACCTTTAATACTAAACCTCGCCTCACAGGCGACAAGCATATGTATATATCAGTAACTAAAAGACACAGAGCTATGAGCGTCCACTCACATACTCATACAGCAGTCGACTGAGTTGACACGAAACCACGTGTTGATTTTTGCAACCGATCGTAAGATATCGTGTCAACAAAAAAAAGAGTCGCCTCACAGACAGCGTTACCAGATGATAAGTTTTAACTTATTTTTCAAGTTTTTTCGAGTAAAATATATAACTTTTAAGTTTTTTCTTCCACAAATAAGTTTTTTTTTTAAATTCTGTACAAATGTAATATTATATTATTATCTCAGAAAAACACAAAACCTTTCCCAAACCAGTTAATTTTAGGTTTAATTTTAAATTAATATTAAATTTTAAAAATATAATAAATCACTTAGGTGGAAGAATACGACAAAATTTACTGTAAAATGAAATGCACATTTTTAAAAAACAAGAAAATAAAAGGGCTTAATAAGAAACACAAAATTTAAGAATTTTCAGAAATCACATTTTCCACTTTAGGGTTTTCAAACTTGCAATTTAGCGGGGTAAAGGGCGGAATGCACCATGGAGTTACAGGAAAAATTTCTATTTTGGATCATCCCTTTATTTTGAAAATTATACATATTTATACCTTTGTCGACTACATTTTATCCTGATTTGAGAAATATGGCCCAACGCCAATTATTTAATTTATAACGGGTTTTCCAATAGGGATGATATGATTTTTAAGTGACGTTTCGGCCATTTGTAATATGTCATGATCTGTCATTTGTTTTTCATTGTATTCAGTAGTGTTTACAATTTCATCATGGAGAGATATACGCAAGAACAACGTTTACAAATTATTCAGTTTTATTATCAAAATAATCGTTCTCCAATTGCAACTTTTCGTGCGCTAATTCCATTTTTTTTAAATAAAAAAAAAACACTTTCCAGTCTACCTACGACCTTGATACACATAATCATTTTGTCATTGACCGATTTCCGATCCGACGTACCTTTAAGGAGCTAGAACAAAAATAAACTTTCCGGTCACATTTGAAAATTATGCTAAGTCCATTTTTTAAATCAAAAAAAAAATACACTTTCCTGTCTACCTTAGACCTTGACATCCATGAGCAATATTTTAGCTCTCGTTAAACTTATTTTTCAAGTTTTTTCGAGTAAAAAATATAACTATCTTTTTGCCATTGACCGATTGTGGCTACGTGCCACACAACAATTGAAACAATTGAATTGTTGCGAGAAAAGTTTGGAGATTCGATTATTTCAAGAAATTGTGATATTGAATGGCCTCCAAGAAGTTGTGATTTAACACCATTAGACTATTTCTTGTGGGTTTATTTGAAGTCATTGGTCTTTCGAAATAAACCAGACTCTCTTCAAGCTTTACAAGTCAATATTGAACGTGCCATTCATGACATACGACTTGATTTAGTGGAACAAGTGCTGAAAAATTGGTTTCATCGAATTCGTTCCTGCAGAAGAAGTCGTGGAGGTCATTTGAATGACGTTTTATTTAGAACTTAATTGTATCGATTATACTTCACATTAAATAAAAAACTTTTGAATTTCCTTAACAATACGTGTGTTTTTTCAAAGAAATCATATCACTCTTATTGGAAACCCCTGTATTTCTTGTACTATTTGAATTGCAACTATTTTCCAATTTTTTTTTCATAAAATAGATATAAGTTTTTTTGTTGCAAAATAAGTTTTTTCTTTGAAAATTTTAAGTTTTTTTCAAAAAATACCTGGCAACGCTGCTCACAGACCGGGTTTAGTGTTCTAGGGTTAAATTCACCATTTTCACCACCCATGTGACTGGTAAGGGTTACCAGTTCGACACAGTTGTCTCTACACCAATCGCCAGGTAGATGGCGTGGATTCTGAGATTAGTTGGACGATTAGAAAGACTTTACTACATTTCAGTAAGCATAGTATTTTTTGTTGAATATCAAATATTTTATGTTATTATTTAGAATTCATTAACACTACGTGTTCAAGATGAGCAGCTTCTTTCTAATTGTATTTAGGCGGGCTGATCCTATTATTTAAATGTTTTTAGAAGTTTTTTGTTAATGATCGATTTAATTTTTTTAATTAGATTTATTTATTGAATGTTTTCACATTCGAATTGTTCAGCTTTTTCGATCAACTCTTCCTTTCGAAAGAGAGGTTTTTGTGGTGTATTGGAAAAGATAAGACACTGCGCTCTGAAAGCCATGTAAACACATACCCTTATACGTATTTCAATCCTGTGCGGGGATATCATCAGAGGGTCTTATACATGACACGCAGTGTGAGCTTGTAGTTGTGGCGATCATCACTTGTATATATACCAATCTACAAAGAAATTTGCATATGGGAATTATATACCTACGTTTTTGCTTATGCATTCCAAACGGTACAATTTGAGGCAACGAGACACACTAATTACAACGAAGATTCGCTCTGTGGTGACGACATGGAAATTTTCTACTGTAGCAGCATTAACATGTCGGAAATTGAAAATCTAATTCAGCGAATGGGAGGCATTACAACGTGAAATACATTCTCTTCGAGAGTCACAAGCGAGAGTCACTTTCATAAAGTGCATATTCCTATATTCAACAAAGAGCATCCGGAATTATTTTTTGCTCAGGTTGAATGCTCTTTTGCTCTCTGTGGTGTTTCAACGGATGCGGACAAATTTGATGTTATTTCTGTGCGCCTTGAAGACGACATACTCTTGTCGGTTGAAGACCTCATAACAAATCCGCCGAAAGATGACAAATATTCTACATTGAAGAAGAGACTAATTTCGAAATTTGCTGAGTTTTCCGAGTCTAAGTTGCGACGTTTATTGCAAGGTGGTGAGACAACAGGTATGAAGCCGTCGGAAATCCTATCCCACATGAGACGTTTGGCACCTGGTAAAGAAAATGAAACAATTATTCGGAAACTATTTCTCTGGCAAATGCCAGATTCGATTCGTCCGCTATTAACTGTATGGGAAGAGGAAGATTTAGACAAACTAGATAAAAACGCGGAAAAATGTTAGATGTTATAGGAAATACTGTGTGTGCTGTCTCCGAGGCACCACCACGTTCTGATACCAACATTTCCATTGACGCAATTAATTCGCCTGTCTTTGGCTGATATTTGCAAGACTGCTAAAGTGGACACCTTTCAAGCGAGCAATAAAAGCAGATACGGTCATCATCGATCCAGATCTCACAGTCATTAACGTTCAAATGATAGACCTCCTAACAGTAAATTGCTTTGCTGGTATCATCAAAAGTTTGGAGATTCTTCAGTTAACACGACTGGCGATAGCGGCAATAACAACCCAATAAAGGAGAATATCTACGACACATGTACAAAGTCTCGATTTTTAATTGGTTCCGGATCCGCTGTACCCCCATCCTTAATCAGAACAACTCTAAAGCCGTCCGGCATGAAACTTCTTGCTGCAAACAGCAGCGAAATACAAACATATGGTAATTGTGTTCTTAAATTAGACCTAGGTCTACGTCGTGAACTCAAATGATTGTTTACCATTGCCGATGTCCAGTCGCCCATTTTGGGGGCAGTCTTTCTAATTCATTACAATTTGATGATTGATTTAAAACGGAAATGCCTCATAGATAATACAACAAATTTAACAAGTCGTGGTGAAATTCTTAAGACCAAAGATTTTAGTATTTCAACATTAGCGCCATCGACAGGATCATTCCAAGAATTACTGAAAGAGTTTATTGACATCACAACTACCACGTTGACGCGTAAATCGACGAGTGATGCAATTATTGTTCACAACATCGAAACAATCGGAAACCCTGTTGCAGACCGCCCACGACGACTTTCTGGAGAGAAACTTGCAGCTGCTAAAGCGGAAATTGATTTCCTATTGGACAATGGTATATGTCGTCCCTCCGAAAGTCCTTGGGCTAATCCGCTCCATATGGTGTCGAAAAAAGATGGTGGATGGGGAGCGTGTGGAGATTGCCAAAAGCTGAATTCGAAAACTGTGCCTGACAGCAATAAAAGCAGATACGGTCTGCTTTTATTGTTCCTCAGTCACTACGTCAATTGCCAACATCAACGATTTTTGTGAGAAATTATATGGTAAGTCAGTTTTTTCTATACTAGACCTTGTTAAGGCTTATTACCAAATACCAATGGCTGGTATATACCATTCGGGTTGAGAAACGCCACACAAACCTTTCAGAGGTTTATGGACTCCGTTTTGAGAGCTCTTGATTTTGTTTATTGTTATATTGACGTTATGATTGTTATGTCTGAGTCTATTAAAGAACACCAAATATATTTACGGCAGATTTTTGACCGCCTTCGACAATACGGTCTAACCATCAACGTCAATAAATGTAAATTTGGACAATCTGAAGTAAAGTTTCTTGGTTGCATCATCAACGGCAATTGTTGTACACTTTCAACAGATCGTGTTGCCGCTATTGAAAATTACACTAAACCTGAAAATATTTGCGAGCTTCGCAGATTCCTCGGTGTCGTAAATTTTTATCGTCGTTGCATTCCACATGCCGCTCAGCTACAGGAACGACTCAATGAATTCCTTAAGGACTCCAAGAAAAATGATAAGAGGAACGTTCCTTGGACACTTGAAGCTGAAAATGCTTTTGCATCTTGTAAACGCAGCTTTAGTGAAGCAACTATGCTAGCTCATCCAGCACCCAATTCAGATTTGGCCCTTACAACCGACGCATCAGACATCGCTATTGGAGCTGTGTTGGAACAAAAAGCAAATGGAATTTGGCAACAACACGGACTTTTCTCCCGAAAATTATCTGCGGCAGAGAGAAATTATAGCACATATGACAGAGAGTTGCTTGCTATCTACGAGGTCATAAGATTCGCCATTGCACCGCTCGCCTATGCATTTTCACAATAACCGTACTTGTGTACTTGTCGGGTTCTGAAAACGCAGTGGCGGATGTACTGTCCTGCCTTAACGCAATTTCAATGCCAACATCAGTCACTCTAATAGAACTCCAATCAGCTCAAGAGATGGACGAAGAGTTGAAAACTATTTTGGATGGCGCAAATTCTTTGAAACTACAAATAGTACATTTTGATACGACATCAGTATACTGTGACGTATCCACAGGATATGTTCACATGTAAGTATGTTCCTCAGTCACTACGTCAACAAATCTTCAATTCAATTCATAATCTTTCACATCCTGGCTGCCGTGCTAGTCTTCAACAGATACGTGAGAAATACGAATGGCCTGGAATGAAGAAACAAATCCTATGTTGGCCTCGGAATTGCATATCGTGCCAAAGAGCACCAGACATGTTCATGTTCATTTGGACATCGTGATAATGCCGTTAGTACAGGGTTATAAATATTGTCTCACCATGGATTTCACATAATTCGAGTCCACGTTATTCAAGGCCCTAACGAATTTAATAGGTTCGAAACGTACTCGAACAACGGCTTATCATCCACAATCGAATGGAATGATTGAGAGATGGCACAGATCTTTCAAAGCAGCTTTAATGTGTCATTAACAAGTATCGTGGGTCGATGTACTTCCAACTGTTTTGTTCGGATTAGGGACAGCTGTCAAAGAGGATCTTCAAGCTTCGCCTTCGGGTCTTCTTTATGGTGGGCACTTACGGTTACCTCAAGAGTTCTTCACCGAATCAGAAATTCCTGCCGATTCATCTGAATTTTTAAGGAAACTTCGTGAATACTTCAACTTCCTGCGACCAATTCCAGTGTCTCACCACAACAAACACAAAATGTTTATTTTCAAGAACCTCGATGATTGCACTCACGTTTTTCTTCGCACTCACGCAGTACGAGGACCACTTGAACCACCTTACACTGGACCGTTTGAGATAGTTCAACGAATTTCAGATCGGTTATGTACGATACGAATGAAGAACAAGGACGTGAACATATCGGTAGATCGACTCAAGCCAACTTTCGTCATCAATAATACTGAGCCTGAACATCCTCAAACAATACAAACACCTCTACCGAGTGCTCAGACATTATCTCAAGACTCATCAACACCATCTCAGAGTACGCAGTCCACCGAACTTCCAGTTGTGCGGAACACACAAAGTAGGAAAATATCGTTCCAAGCGGATCAGGTATCGGATCCTGACTTGGTCACTGGAGAGGGAGTGGCTGTGGCAGCACCAAGATCGCCGTAAGAATACCTTACAATTTGCTAATAAAAATATTTTATAGACAGTGTTGCCAATAAAATGACAACGGAGCCGTTGTCACACAGATAAACTTCGCACATCTAACAATCTGCAAATTATCTCACAATAACTTTTCTGCCAACGTTGCAAGATAAAAATTGTATGTTCACACGGTTTTACGTTACCAAGTTGCCAGATTGTCTGTCATTTAATGGTACTGTGGCAGCACCAAGACCGCTGTGACAATCTGGCAATTTCTTAACGAACCAGAGGAGGAGAAAACAACAGCAGATTCCAAGAGAAGTCTTCTCCGTCAATGGTAGCATTTTTAGTAATACTTCGTAAGATTTTGTGAATTGGTTTTAGTAATAATAAGTAGATTTAGATAGTTGTTAAATGTAAATATGAACGTCTTATTACTACATCGGCAACTACAGTACATTCCGTTTTGACATAAACAAGTTCTAGAAGTCACAGTTACGTATTTATTATTTTAATCTAAACCATTTCTAGAAAATATGTTCAAAATTAGTCTTATAATATTTTTTTTTTTAATTAAAAAATTCCATTAAAATGTTTTGCAAATGCACACGAGGAAAAAGCAAATGTCACTCAAACGCTTAAAGTAGTGTCGTACCAATATTTAAATTCACACATTATACAATGGGTTACAAAAGGTGTTTTAGGCTAAAGCTGAGTTTAGACGATTGCCAGATCGCCAAACATTATCAACCCTGTTAAAGTGATGCAAATATACGGGCAATGTCAGATTGTTAGGCAAAGGTGAATTGACAGTTCAGACGATTGCAAGAAAACATTACAATTTCATATATTTACAATATATTTTGTAAATATTTATATGCAGGATTGACAATAAAAATACATTATAGACAGTGTTGCAAATAAAATGATTTTCTGGCAATGGCGCCGTTGTCACATGCATAAACTTCGTTCATATAACAATCAGCAAATTATATCGCAATGACTTTTCTGCTAACCTTGCAAAACAAAAATTGTGTGTTCACACGGTTGTAAATTCACAGGGTTGCATTTTTCCGCCATTTTTCTGGCAATGTTGTCCCATCTGCAAATCGTCTGTACTTACCTTAATAATTGTCTATGAATACAGTTTTAACAAATTTTGCTTAACAAATGTTTGTAACAAAAACAATATAATTTAAGAAGACATTCCTTCCCGTAGCGAGTATGTGTCAGTTACGAACGAATAGGAATTTGATTCCAACGAGTGAGGTTTTCACGGATTTTCAGACCGTTTTTCCCGAATTTGTCAAAAATTAAAAATTGTCAAAATTAAAAAATCGATAAGTGCAAAAAAAGTTCGAGCTATGTTCGCGAAAAACTGTTTTCTCGCGTGAGACAATTCATTCCTATTCGTTGGTAAGTCGACATTCACACAAGGCATTTTTTTCCGAACAAGTGTCAAAGTTTGTAGGAGAGAGAGGCAGGCGGAAAGAGCTCTCTGCCTCTCTCTCATACAAACTTTGACACTTACTTGGAAAAATTTGCCTCGTGTGTATCACGACTTAAAAAAGTTTGGCGAGAGGCATAAACTGAATGTGGCCAAATCTGCCACACATATCGCCCAAAACAGTGAAAAGGCAGAACAGGAAAAATAGAGCTGGAAATGCATAAAATGGAAGAGACCATCTCTCTCAGCTCAAAGTGCCGACAACGGCAGACTGGGCCTCCTGATGACGTAGAAGGCTTTGGGTTGATGGCTACCCATAATGAGGTGAATTGAAAGTTCAGACGATTGCAGAAAACCTTACAATTGCATATATTTACAACATATTTTGTAAATATTTTTATGCAGGATTGCCAATAAAAATATTTTAAAGACAGTGTTGCCAATAAAATGTTTTTCTGACAATGGCGCCGTTGTCACAACTTCGTACATCTAACAATCTGCAAATTATCTCGCGATGACTTTTCTGATAACGTTGCAAAAGAAAATTGTATGTTCACACTGTTGTACGTTCATAGGTTGCATTTTTCCGCAATTTTTCTGACAATATTGTCCAATCTGGCAATCGTCTTATACATAGCTAAAGGCTGGGTTAGGCAAACATAACCGTAACGGAAATTAGTGTAAACGATTAGCCAATGAAAACGAAATGTAAACGGACGGCGTGCATTTGTAAACTAAATCAGTAAAAAATGGAAAAAGAATAAAAAGTAGCAAATACATATAAATTAAAATTAATTTGTTGCTATTTTTGTTGTGAATGTCTGAATCATATGGCACGTTTTTTATGTTTTGGGTAATTGTTGCAGCGGGCAACGTTACGTCGGCGCTAAAGTTAAATTACGGTTAAGTTTGCTTAACCCGGCCTTTAATCCCTCCCCATACGTGTGTGTCACTAGTCTCATTGTCTGAAAAACTGACGTGTTCAACTGACTAATCTCAACCAAAATAATTTTTATCAGAACGTCGCTAATCACATCCATCGTCCGCCGTCTAATCTAAGTTCATGCGACGCCGTTGACGAACATTTTAGTGCGGCTTCGCTTCCTAATTTGACATATTATATTCTGTATTCATTCTCATCTCAGGTGTTTGTTTTGTTAAAGTGCACAAAATTATTAAATGTTTAATAAAACATATCAAAACAACTCTAAGTTGAATTGCGATATACGCTAAGCACAAAGCAACGGGCAAGAATGAATAAGTGAACTATGAGCAAAAGAAAAAAAGGTGACAACCACGAAACCAAGTGACCTTAAGCAGTGAAGAAAATTTTTTGCATTTCCCCAAAAAGAACGAACGAGACAACGAAGGAGAGAAGTGACAATACTAAAGAAAAAATAATCCAAATTTCGAGTTAAGAATCGCACAAACATTAGCAACAATTTAGCGGAAAATTGTTATCGGAGTTTTCGAGTGAAATGGGAGGTTGTGTGGGACGTTATAGTGGCGACAATGAAACTGTAAGTGTATCATCGGCTAGTGTGTCCCGACCAGCGACAGCAGGTAAGTCAAATGGTGTTGACAAACAACAACACATATGTGTTGTAGAGAGGGAGATGGAGGAGAGCTTAGAATGGATGATAATGTTTTGGTTTTCCCATCCCAAGGAACCCAAGTTGGACCAGCACGCAAAAATCGCCCTTTGTGCCATGAAACGATACGCTGGCGTTCGGATGTTCCTTTGACAGAGGGCCAATTGCGATCAAAGCGTGACGAGTTTTGGGATACAGCGCCGGCCTTTGATGGTCGCAAAGAGATCTGGGATGCGTTGAGAGCGGCGACGACTGCAGCAGAAGCTCTAGACTTTCAGCTGGCCCAAGCCATTTTGGATGGGGCTAACGTTTCAGTGCCGAATGGGTGAGTAAAGGGAATGATAAAGTACACTAACTTCAAACGAAACCATTTGTCCGTTTCATTTGATTTGTTTTGATCTCTCATTATTTATTACAATAACCGGGTTTTCCAGAATTATCAGAGTTGAGTGCCTCTCTTCAGAACGTATTTTTAGTCATGCGGTCACTTGTCAATCGATTGCGAATGTTTAATTTTTTTACATCGAGGCCCCTAATAGCAACAACCGCAATAAAGAAAGGTTAAAGTTTAGCTTTGCTCTTCGATTGTCTTTGGTTTGGTATGTCTAGGCAAATGAACAGTCAAGTGTGGAAAGAGGAGCGACACTTCAAAATCATTGCAGACCTTGCATTTGCCTTACGACCACAAAAAGTGGCCGTCATTATTTTCCCCATTACCTCCCCTCTCGAACACCAGAGATCCTTGTATCCGTTCGTACCTCCTCATCGTCGTTATCATATTGAGCTGTAACATAGGGTTGTTAGGGCACAGCCGATTGTAACTGTTGCTAATTGCACCTAAATCTTAATTGCTTGTTCGTGGTTTGTTGAGCTGGTATTGTGTTTGACTGATGTGGTTACTGGTCGGTCGGTTGATTCTCTTTGCAATTGCCACAGTCCTTGGGGGGAGGTATCCCTTTTTAGTGGGGTTTGTATGTGCTTGGTATTGTTGTTTGCTTTTCTACGTTAACACTATTTATACACTTGTTGTCCGGTCATGCAATCAATGTTTGTTTTTTTTTGTCGATGTAATAACTTTTCGGTCATAACTTTTATTTTTACTTTTCTAGCTGAGTCAGAGGTTGTCTGCTAACGATGACCCCAACTCGTATGATTTTTTTCTTCTAAATTACGTCACAATTAAGCGTCACTTCCGCAAAAAAAAAATGCGCATGCAAATCACAAAATATGAAGTGAACCATGTCCGAATTGCTGTCGAAGTATAAGTATCAAATTTATGCGGGTATACATAGTTGCGATTTCGTGAATTAGAATGTTTTAAAATACTACCTAATACTACACCATTATCAATTGAAATTCGAAAAAATCAATTGAAATCCAAAGATTCCATTTGAAATGCGAAAAAAGTCAATTGAAATCCAAAGACTCCATTTGAAATGCGAATAAGTTCAATTGAAATTCGAAGATTCCATTTGAAATTAAAAAAAGGGTAACTGAAATTCGAAGATTCCATTTGAAATTCGAAAATTTGTCCTTTTTAAAACTTTAATATTTAAATATGTTTTGTTTTATAACTTTCAAGTAATTTTTAATAAATATTCATAAAAGGCAAGATTATCTCTAGGTTTTCTTTTCGTCGCATTATATGATAAGATTTCTGGTGATTTCGTTTCTGAAAAATGATATCACGACATCATGTTGCGACATTTTAAAAATTCCCCCTGCACCCACTGCTAATTTCGCATTTTGCAAGCGAACAATAGAACAAAAATCGTGCGGTGAGTAAAACCCATACCTACATTATGGCGCAACTATTTGATTGTGCATTAAGAATGTACGCTTTCAATTAGGTTTTGTTCTGAAGTTCGCTTTTTGACGGTGCAACACTCCACACAGTGGACTGGGCTGAGTGTGGAAAATGCGCATTTGAGGAGTGTATTATTTTTACAAACGAAATCAAAACCCGTTCATACGGCTGCAGCCTTTTTACAAACGAATTTAAAAATGCGGTTTCAGTGTAAAATGTAGAAAAAATTTAAAAATTTTTTGCACAAACGAAATCACCATTAGTTTAAAATATGTAAATAAGGGCTACCCAATCCAATGTATAGATTTGTTTACATTTTCGTATTTCAATTGGTGTTTACGAATTTCAAATGGAAAAATTGGAATTTTAAATGGAAAAATTTGAACTTCAATTGATATTTTTCGAATTTCAATTGGTGTATTTCGAATTTTAAATGGAAAAAATCTAATTTCAATTGATGTATTACGAATTTCAATTGATGTTTTTCGCATTTCAAATGATGTTTTTCTAAATTCAATTGACTTCTTTCGATTTTCAAATGGAATCTTCAAATTTCAATTGACCTTTTCGAAATTTAATTGATTTTTTTCGAATTACAATTGAAAATGGTGTAGTAACAGTTGATGGAAAATATAAATAAATATAAAAATATAAATTAAGTTCACTAATATAAATTGATTACTTCAAATGACGGAACTGGAGTTAGTCCGATTAATCGGCTTTGGCAAAAAAAAAACTGTTAATCGACTCGCATTTGAACTTCCGCGAAAAAGGTCGAATCTGAAAATTGTTCATTTCCCACTTAAAAAATATATTTTTTATTAAAAAAAAATTGAGGATTTCATGCGAATTTCATGTAAAGTGGGAGAACTTTTAAACCAAGTTGTTGTTTTGATATTTTGGTCAAAAGGTCCTTTTTATACCCTCACTTTAGTGATACGACGTTATATATCGTTTGCTGCGGGTCAAAAGAGCAACACATCGAAGGAGTGACCTAAGACCCTAAGTATGTTTGACGGATATCCGTTTTGGGACATTTTAATTCGAGTTAGCAATGACCGTCTGTCTGTCTGCTGGCTTGCGCGCACGATAACTCTCGAAAGGGGTAACCGATGGACTTTAAATTTGGTATGTGGTAATATTTTTTCTATCTCTGCTTAAGTTCGAAGATGGCCATATTGATCCACTCCTTCTAGTACCTCCCCCACAAAGGGGTAAATTTTAGTTAAATATTGATCTTTAATACCTTCCATACTACTTACTCGAATCTTCTAAAATTCCACACATAGTATTAGTTTATTAGTCGCTAGCACGTCAAGAAATATGGGCGAAGTTGCCACGCCCCTTTTGGTACATCCCACACAAATGGACCATTTTGCACCAAAATTTAATACCATTAACACGTGAATACCAACCAATGCATATAAATACACAAAGTTTTTGCACAGTGTAAAGTTTTTAAAATTCCTACAGTCCTTTTTTAAAATGTGAGTTATCACCACACCCGTTGTAGTATCTCCCATACAAAGAGAACCAAGACATGCCAAGTCGGATTTTAAGGCCGACGCCGATGCCGTAGCCCAACTTCGAACGAAGCCGAATGTTTTGGTATTCGTTAAAAAATTGTTCATTTTGTACCAAATTTTTTTTAATCAGTTTATGTCTACTGCTTACGTATTTACTTACTTAGCATATTAAATTAAAAATCATAATGTTATAATGAAAAAAAATAATTTTTCTGCATTGATACCTTGTATATAATTTCTTTTATTTGAATACCGCTGCCCAGGAGCATTAAACAACTGCTCCCTAGCACGCTTGGTACAAGAACTTTTCTGCCACCACTTCCAAATTTTTGAAACGTCTCTAGTTACAGTATAAAAAAATATTAATGATTCTTGGAAAACCTGGCTCATTCTTATGTATTTTTTGTACTTTACAAGAATGCTTTCACTAGTTCGAGAGCTTTTAGGTGAGGACCTGAGTCATGTTTATCTTTGTTGACGATCCTTTTATGTCCGTTCTCCAATTATTTTTGTAGTATTGCTTACCTCTGTACAATTTTCTGCTCTTATGAAGATTTTCGTAATAGAATTTTCTTTAAAAAGTCATATATGTACATAATTATTTTATTTTTACTTTTTGAACGAAAATTCGACCTTCAGCCAAATTCGGCTGAAAAAAAAGAACAAAAATGTTTGTCACTTTTTTTGCGATTTAAAACATGCTTTGTCATTTTTGTCAAAAATATATTTTTGGTTCAAACGATAGCTTAAAAGCTTTGTGGTCTATTAGCGGTTTCAAATATATCTTAAAAAATAGCGAAAAAAATAAAATTGTTGAGAAAATTTTAATATATTTTTAATTAAAACCCCTTAAAAACATCGAAAATGGGGCACGTCGTTTTGATGTAGCCCCCATATAACAAAGAATCTCCAACAATGCAGGATGGCATCAGGGGTGAGTAAAGCTCCTATACTTTGGTGATGCCAGATCAGTAGACCTGTATAGTCACTCTAGAGCCATCACCTGGGTTACAGAAGAAACCTCCATCCGGCTGACATATTAGAGATAATAAAAGATTCCAATCCTGGTCAGCCGACCCATAATGGAGAATAAGCAAGGTGGGTGAGGTTGGTTATAATGTACTGGACGACCACTCATTCTCAGATCACCATTATATCGAGTTCAAACTCGCTGAAAAGCACCTAAAGCTGCCGTCCACAGAAATGTGAGGAAGACAAAGTGGCACCTGTATGAGAAGAATTTCAAGACTCTAAACTTCCCTACGATCCGAATGACAACGCCGGTCTGGATAAACTGGTCGAGCATATCACCACATCATTCAATAGTTCCCTTGAAGAAGCCTTTCCAAAAACAAGGTACAAAACTAAACCTCATTGGTGGACTTCTGAGCTAACGGCTACGAAAAAGACCCGCAACAAGCTATTCAACAAGGCGAAATCTACTGGGGTCGCTAATAATTAGGATGTCTATAAAGAGCAACTCAAGATCTATAAGAAGGACCTTAGGAGGCGCAAGGTGCTCCTCATGAACTTCACTGCTTTGATAAAAAATTACCCTAACCTCGAAGACTATGCTAGTACGCCGGCTTCTTCTGGACAAAAAAGAAAAAGGCTGACGAAGAAGTTAAGCATTGATCAGCCTAATGTTTCTGATCCAAAAAATCCGGACACGCCCTCAACTCCAACAGTTACATCTAATCCTGTTGAGAGGGCAGCTCCATTAACTGCTCCTGCTGGAAATTCGCAGGAGGTAATTCCAATTCTCCCTGTGGTTACCCCCTTGTGTTTCCGCAAGTTGTTGTTCCGCCACCTCCTACTAGGAATACGACGCAAAGAGCAATTAGGAAAGCGAAAACCCTGACTGTGGTGCCAGTCAAGAAAGTAGTTTTCATTTCACGCTTTGGCTTCGATACGTCCTCTGAGGATTTAGACGACTATATTAGATCCAAGATTGGTGGTGATTTTTATTTGAAGACAGTCAAGATGAGATTGCCTTCAACCGCTACCAGATCATCATTTAAGGTTATTGTTCAACCTGAAATCTTTGATAAGTTGATAGATCCCAATTTTTGGCCTCCAAAGGCATTTGTAAAAGAATTTGTGGATAGGGTAGATAATCTGGCACGGTTACCTGCAAGGCATTCTAACTTGCCAAAAAACTAATAAACTCTCTGGTCATAGCTTATCAGAATGTAAGAGGGCTTAATACCAAATTAACCCGCTTATTTGCTGATAGCTTTGACTTCGATTTCACTGTTTTGTCTTTCACCGAGACTTGGGTAAAACCTAATATATTTGATTCGGAAATTTTATCTAATAAATACGTAGTATACAGAAAATATCGTCCTTATAAAATTGGGGGTGGTATCCTTATCGCTGTAGTTAGTTCGTTGTCATCTTTGTTGACATAACTAACGACGTCGAATTCATTGTTGTCTCCGTTAATTTGGGGAAAACCAAATTATTCGTCAGTTGCTCTTACATCCCTCCAAACTCGGAATTATCTGTTTATAATAATCAGATAATTATAATGTGGTGACCAATCAATCGCCAATGCTTTTGCAAAATTCTTTACATCAACCTATTCTCATCAACAGAAACAATTAGACGTCACCTACCCTTACAATATTCCTTCATTGAATCAGTTTAGCATACCTTATTTTGATTTTCCATTTGTATTTTCGAGTTTGGTCAAGCTTAATTCTTCTAATAGTGTTGGTCCTGATGGCGTACCTAGTATAATCCTCAAAAATTGTGCTCAAAGTCTTGCCCTTCCGCTCACATTACTATTTAATACTTTGTTAAAATATGGCTATTTCCCATCCATTTGGAGAACATATTACTTAACCCCTCTTCATAAATCTGGAAGCCTCACTGATGTGGGGAATTATCGTGGAATCGCAAAATTAGATGAATTAGACTGAGATTTTATATCATAAAGTATCGTCTATTCTACGTCCATTCCAACATGGATTTCGTAAAGGTCTTTCAACTGTGACAAATTTGGTGCAATTCTCTTCTCAAGTTATAAACGAGTTTGTTCTTGGTAATCAGACAGACGTGATTTATACAGATTTTAGTAAAGCTTTCAATAGAGTCAATCACAAACTCTTGATACATAAGCTTGATCTTATTGGTTTTAGTAACAACTTATTGCGTTGGATATCGACTTATCTTGATAGTCGTATTCAGATTGTGAAATTTGGTATATCCTGCTCTGATCCGATCTTGGTTCCATCTGGGGTTCCCCAACGTAGCCATATTGGCCCCATTCTATTTCTGATATTCATCAACGATTTACCAGATTCAATTTCTAGTTCAAATTTACTGATGTATGCAGATGATGTTAAGATATTTTATTCTTATAAAACATCTGAAGATTCAATGCTCCTTCAAAATGATTTGATTAATTTTGGAAATTGGTGTGATATAAATTGCATGGACCTCAATCTTAAGAAATGTAAACATATGTGTTTCTCTAGGTCGAGGGCGATTCCATCTAGTTTTAGTCTTCATGGTTCCAATTTAGATACCGTTGAATCCTTTGTGAATCTTGGTATATTGATGGATCCTAAACTCAATTTCAATAATCACATAATTACAATGGTGAATAAAGCTTATGGCTTGTATGGATATGTACGCTTATGGATACATAGATCCATATGTAACTAGGCAGTTGTATACGTCACTAGTTAGACCTATTCTAGAATATGGGTCCGTAGTGCGGGACCCCCAGTACGGGACTTACGTTGATAAGATTGAATCGGTTCAAAAACAATTTTTATTATTCGCTTTAAGACATCTTCATTGGAATAGTGATTTTAGTCTTCCACCCTATACTAGCAGGTTGAGTTTGATAAGACTGCCTACTCTCAAGAGTAGACGTATTATGCTGAACACAACCACGGTGCTGAAAGTTATAAATGGTGATGTGCCTTCTAATTTTATTTTGTCTAGGATTGGATTCAATGTTCCTTGTAGACCTTCCAGATATTACCAATTATTACATATTGATTTTCAACGTACAAATTATGCTTCGGCAGAGCCCATTCGTAGAATGTGCATGGATTTTAACACTTTGTATGAAGTTATTGACATTGATGGAGAAATTGATGCAGTTAGATCTAGAATAATATCTTTTTTAAATGTGTAAGTAGACTAATTTTATTGTTTGCATGTGCCGGCTGTTGAAATTTTTCTGTAGCTGGTATTTCCACCCTCTACTATTAACCCGCTATAATCCGGATCATGGCGTCATGGGGATGTGGCCCCCTCGGTCGGAAGGGGCGGGTAAGTGCGGTTGCGTTGGGAACGTTGTTAAAAAAAAAATTCTCAGTATCTTCCAGTCATATCCTCTGAGATGAGTCAAGTCTGGCAATATGTCGGAACCGAAATATCGGGATCTTGCATGTGTGAAAGCTGGGCAGTGACACAGAAAATGTTCCATCGTTTCGATGTTTTCACTGCATGCCCTGCACTCGTCGTTTTCTGCTAGTCCTATGCGATGAAGATGTGCCTGTAAGGTTGAGTGTCCCGTTAGAACACTCATCATCTTACTAATCTCGATCTTGTTTAGTTTCAGAAAACTACTTGTTTTCTTCTCATTTGGGTCACCCCACAGTATCTTTGCAGTTGCTCCTACAGTTGCTCTATTCCACACAGTTTTGTGAGCCATTTGGCTATCTGTGCAGATGTTGGCATATTTAGGCTTTGTGGTATTACTGAGCCAGTTAAAACACTCCGTGATTGCTCGAACTTCTGCTTGAAATACTGTGTTATGGTCTGGGAGGCGGAAGTAAAGTTGACTTCTGGATCATCAATAAAAAGTCCCAGACCCGTCCTTCCTCCTAGCCTGGACCCACCAGTGTAGTGGCTGGTTCCCACTGGCGCATGAGCTAGTGTTCCGTTTTCCTAGGAGCGTCAGTCTGGCAGAAAACTGTAAGACGCACTTCAGGAATGCGGTCGGAGTGATTGTAATATCTTCTGATGGTACGACTTGTGGTCTCGATTTATCCATTCACCCATCACTTGTAGACGTCTTGCTGTGAGGGCTGCCTCATACTTCTCTTGTTGGTGCGGTTCTAATTGCCCCGCTTATGCCTAGACAGCACATACGTTGCACTTTTTGCAATGATATTACGTTGTACATTTTATCCATTGATGTCCACCACACTACAGAGACGTCCCCTTGGTTTTGCCCAGTTATATGCTATGTTAAGTGCTTCCACAGCTCTTCTGCATAGTGGTTTGGATGTGTGCCCCTTAGAAGTATTATAACGTCGTCTGCACAACAGACTGGTTTAAGTCCTTCATTGGTGAGGGCTTTAAGGAGACTGTGTATCGTCGTAACCCATAGGAGAGGCGATAAAATGCCCCCCTGAGGTATACCACGATTTACCTTGTCTCTGATTTTTACATCATATGACCCACAAATAATCCACCTATTCCTTAGCATATTGTTGATCCAGTTTATCAGTGCCCGGTCAACCTGAAACTCGTCTAAGGACTGGATAAGTGTACCGGTCTGAACGTTGTTAAAAGCGCCTTTAATGTCTATACCAACGGCAAGTGTGTACATTTATTCACTGAAGGGCTGTTCTATGTGGTGTACTACCTCATGTAGAACTGTTTCCACTGATCTTCCTTTAACATATGCGTGTTGCTTGAATTTTAGCTTGTCATCGGCTATCTTACTTTTGACCATGTCGTCAATTATTCGCTCCAATGTTTTTAACAGGAAAGAAGTTAGGCTAATAGGTCGATAATGAAGACCACCCTTGATTCCTGCATGGGGTATATGCATGAGTTAGGCATGCAGTGAAAACTCCAACCAGATGAGTTGATACCAGATCCACCTCATTCTAAAGAAGCGCTGGAAATATTCTGCGGGACCAGCCTTGAAAGGAGAGAAGCTTTTTTTGCTTCTTTAACCATACAAAATGGTGCATCACATTTTCGTTATGTAACTGTTCCTCTGTTGGCCCAGCATTACCACTCGGAAAATTAGTTTTCATCAAAAGCCTTACGGTGTCATATATAGTTTCCATCCTTTTACCCGTTTTATCCACCAGCGTTTCCTTTTGGATATGAGTTTTTGAGAGAAACCTTTTTTAGACATGCTGTTAACGCTGTCTACCTGATCACAGAAAAGCCTCCAGGCGTTACGTTTCACCAGTGTAATGATTTTATTGTATTCTTTGAGTCTTCTGTGGCAGTCATCCCAATATTCTGATAGTTTTTTAAGCCGAGCTCTGTTGTAAAGTGTATGGACATCCGAATTTGCACTGTCATCCAGGGTTTCTCGTAGGCAGATTTCCTTTCTCCAAGCGGGCAACTATCTCCGATTGATTTTACAAGGGCCTCCGTAATCCTCCTCACATTGATATCAATGTCTTCTGTTCTTGGATAATCGACTTCTATGTAGATTGCCGAATTTAGTCCAGTCGGTTTAAGCCTTATTACGGAAACTTATTGGGTCAGGCGGTGGCCTTGCAATTTTAAACCTTATATAACGGTGGTCCGAATAGGAGCGTTCATCCGAAACTCTCCACTCATGGATCTCATCAATGAGGTTTTCCGAGCATATCGTTATATTAGAATTAGGAGATCGTTAGTATTCAAAAATTCTATAAAGGCTGGTCCCCTTTTATTGCTGTCAGTACTACCCCAAGCGTTATGGTGTGAGTTGGCATCACAACCAGCTAATAACGCATTACTTGTATTTTTTGATTCCCTTACCAGACGTTGTAATTCCGACGTATGTAGGTGGCTATGTCGGCACATCGAATGACAGGTATACTGACGCCAGATACATACTTCCATTACCTTGTATCAGCACAGTTGCGTCCGATGTTGACAGCTCTGGAGAGAATAGATAGCATACGTTTTTATGGCACAGAATACAAGTCCTTGGACGAGTACCTGTATTAGCGTAGAAAAGATTGTAGTTCATATGGTTTAATCCAGTAACTTTGTTACTAGTAGTCCACGGTTCCTGGACCAAAGCAACATGAACCCTGCCTTTATTTATTATGTTCATCAGAGCAATGGATGCCATTTCGATTCGGTGGAGGTTTATCTGGATGGCCTCAATCATTGTCTTTCCAGTAAAAGTTTCCTTGGGTAGTCGTCTATCCTATCTGGTTGCACTCCCTCCTTATTTTGTAGTGAGTCTTTCTCCTCCTTTCGTTTACTACCTATTACACACTCTTCAAGTAGACCTCTTTGGGAGACGGTGTTACTTTTTGTCGTTCCCTCTTTGTTTTGATTCTTTATGTACCTATTCCTATCACCACTATTGCTGGGAACATTCTGCAAAATTGGTGATATTATCGGCAATTTGGTAATGTTATCGACCACTTCTTGGAATGCGGTGTTGTTTTTTGTCGCTCCCTCTTTGTGTTGAGTTTTTCTGCCCCTCTTCATATGGTGATAACCACCTTTGCTGGGAACTTTCTGCAAAATTGATTATGTTATCGGCAATTTGGCGATGTTATCAACCACTTCCACCTCACTTTTTGGAATTGTCTCACTCGCTTCTTTCTGTTCACTATTTTCGTTTGCCACTGCAGGCGGTACTTCGTGTTTGGGCTCGATTTAACTGTCTTGCCAATGGGCGTTTTTCCAATCTTAAAAAAGATTTTCCAAATCCCGAAAAATGCCATGCCTTTTGTCTTGACAAGGCTATCCCTGGAATACGGTTCTATGCCTACCACAAGGAGAGAACCATCTCTCAAACGTGCAACTCATTACTTGGATTGTTGGTCCATCACTAGATTCGAGAATGTGGTCCAATATCTTTGTGTACAATAAATCTTCGAAGATACTCTTTTGCTCTTCGGGAATTCTGCCAGACGCACTACTGCTATCAATTATGGCATAGTGTAGTTCGTCCTGGATATGTTTTTTGGCTATTTGGGAATAAGATGGCGCTTCCTTACCCTTTTTTATAGCCATCTTGCTATTTCCTTTAGGATGGGTCTTTTTGTTTGAGGCCCCCTCCTTTATTGATGGTTTGGTGGACTTGCTCACCTTCTCAACAACAGGATCAACTTCACCTCCCACCATTAGCGGATTCTGACTAGATACTCATTTAGATTGAATAGCTTTCTCCGAAGTGCTGGTTGTCGGTGAGCTTTTATTCTTCTTAATTGATTTCGCATCGCTATGCTCTTCGGGAGATCTGACTCTTTTAGTAGATGTAGAAGAGTCGGATTCATGCTGTAATATCTTAAGCCTGTTCTTCTTATTCAGTTTCCTTCTTTGTGCCCCTGACATTCTTTTCCGATTTTCAACAATATTAATATTGTTATCACTTGATGACTCAGAGTCTGAGTTCCCACTAGCTTTTAAAAACTGGGGTTGCTTAGAGCCCCCCTTGGGTTTTCATCTTCCTCATCGTTTCTTTTGCCAAAGGCTAGATGTGCTCTTTTTTTGTTAGGTCGACTTATTTTGGGACCGCCCTCTAACGATATTGTAAATTATATATTATTCGCCTGAAGGCTTAGAAATACAATTTTTGTTATGAATAAAACTTTAAATTAGTTCTAAAAATTATTATAGTAGATTATTGCAAATAAATTCTTTTTTCTTTCAGATATCTTACAGAATGCTATGATGAACTGGGTACACAATATAAAGTACCTATCTATTGTCTATCATATCCTATAAATATAGTTAAGGAGGAAAATGGTCGTGATTCACCTGCCGAATTTTCTGAACCCGTCGATGGCGGTACTGAGATATTCCTCAAATTGAGAATATCGTCAACAATGTCTGATGTTAAATTACCCGTATACTCCAAAGACACAGTGGGCCAATGTAAAAAGAAATTACAGGTTAGCAAAATGAAGATATTCTTCCCTCTCATTATAGTGCAATCGCATTTTCTTTTAATTGTTATCCTCTCTTATCCCCCTGTGACTCAATAGGCTGTTGAAGGCGTCGATGCATGTTGCCAACGCTGGTTCTATAGCGGCAAATTACTGGGCGACAAAGTGCCCATCGAAGAATGTAACATACAAAACGGCTATGTGGTACAAGTCATTGTAAATACCGAACACTATAACCATGACAATAGCACAAGTATCGCCACTGCAAGCTAGCCAACATTCATCACTCCCCAGCACAACGTGAACAACGCAAAGTTAACAACAACTTTACTATCGGTGGCAACAAATTGTAACAAAATGTATCATCATTTGTCACCGCCATTATTTGTCAATCAACCCCAGCACCCTCATCACCATCGTCAACAACGACTGCAACAGCAATATCTTCGTAGTCCCCCTAAGGTGTTGGGTGGTTATAGTGTTGCACCAGTGGCAATTACAACGACATCATCGGTTATATTGCGGACGACAAGGATTGAGAGTGACATTGCATTTGTTGTTGGAAAGACAAATAGCTCCCTCTCCTCGCTGGATAGTAGTTGTTGTACATTTGTGAAGATATCATTAATAGTTTTATTAATACTATTGTTAATCGTAATGCATTTTGTTGCAATTTGTTGTTAAACTAAATGAAAAATGCAAAACAAAACACAAAACGAAATGAAACATAATAACAAAAATATATTAATATAAATTAGTGATTTTTGTTTCTCTCCTTCTCTCCATTTCTCCAACACAACACCACAACCCTTTCCAATTTCCCTATTCATCCTCCCCCGCCCTAATTTTGTGAAAGTTTTGTCTTTTTCTACAAAAAAAAACGAAATCGCAAATAAAATCAAACCAAATAAAAATAGCGAAACTGAAATTGAAACTAATGAAAATTCTTAATTATATTTTTTTGTACATTATAATAAAAATGATTATTATTTATCTATCAAAATCTTTTTCATTGTTTCTATTTTTCCATGGTTTATTAGAGAGCGAGAACTAATGAAATACAAAAAAAAAAACACTAGAAGAATACAAAACAACACAAATATTAACTAATTTTAAGTGCGTACATATATTATTTGAAATTAATTTAAATTAAAACAAATAATCCATCCCCCTCTAATCTTTTTTTAAATTAAACTAATACAAATAATAATAATTACAAATAAAATAAAGATGTATACTTTATGCATAACATGTACACAGCCATATTAAACAAAAATAAACAGGAAAAAATACGAAATAAAACTATAAAACAAAGCAATTAATTTATACTACATTTAAAGTAAATAAACTCTGAAATAATTATTTAACAAAAACAAACGCTAAGTGTTTGAATAAAAGGAAGCATTGGTGTAATGCAGAGAACAGAAAATAGTTGAAGACAGGATTTGAAAAGCTGAGGAAATTTTAGCCAAAGCCAAGAAATATATCGTTATCATTAGCTATAAAATCACCCGAACAAAAAGCCAACAATAGCTAGAGGAGTTCTTCAATAATAAAGTGTCTTTATCTATCCCACTGATTCAATAGCTCCATTTTTTTGATCCACTAATTCACATTTCCAGGCAATGCGTGCAATGGTTCTCGATATATTTTGCTTCAAATATGCGCGGGACCACGCCGACCTTTCCGATATCGCCAAATGTACAATATATATATACCAAATCCAACGACAATTGGTTAAATAGTTCTCCAGATATTTAGTTTCCAAAAAGGGAGTCATGTTTACCGATATCGCCAATTTTCTAAAGGATCTGACATATTGCTGTCAATTTCCTACATACCACATTTAAAGAAAATTGTGGTAATGGTTTTCCAGATATTTATATTCAATAATGTATTCAGATAGGAGGAACCACGTCCACTAGTGTGGGTAGTGAAATTTCTGTCAACTATACCCAACCAAATTTTAAAACAATTGGTGAAATGGTTTTGCAATGGTTTGGTGGGACACGCCCACGTCCGTTTATCCAATATTGCAGTCAAATACTCTCGTAAAAATCTCAGACGATTAGTGTAATGGTTTACGGTCCACTTCTCCGAAATCTCACACTCGTTAAGTCTCACATAGAGCTTTCAACTTCAAATGTATTCACACCAAATTTTAGGACAATTCTGTAGATTATCGTTTTCATAAATTGGTTCCTATAGGCGGGATTACGCCCATTGGTCCAATTTCAAAATATGGTTCATATGGGCGAGACCGCGCCTTTTGGTCTGATAACACTCCTTTTGAACCATCAAATGCACATGCACAAAATTATAGCACTCTCGCTAACAAATTGTTCAAGATAACTCAATTTCAAAACGTAGCCCCTATAGACCAATTACGTATACTGCCACCAGATGCATATACACAAAATTACAGCACTCTCGCTAAAAATCTGTTCAAGATACCATGTCCTTTGGTCCGATCCCGCCCATTTTTACGCTGAAAATACATTCCGCCTGAACCACGATGTTTAACGTTAACATTCGCTTGCAATCTATGCGACAAAAAGATGATTTGCCACAGAATTGTTTCGTCTTATCGTTGCTTTTGATAAAATTTACACATTTTGCGTTTTTTCTTGACAAATTAGCAGTTTTTTTTCGATTCTTGTTGAATTGGCACCATTTTCCGTCACTCACAATACGTAAGGCTTTGCGAACGAGAACTCAGAAGTTAGTAGGTCGCTATGTCATAAGAAAGTGAGTGACTGGCTATCGTTCGCTTTGATCTTCTGTCGATATCGTGGTTCGGGCGGTTAATATCTTATCATATCATATAGTCGGATCTTTCTGACTTTAGCCTCGTTACATCTATTATTTCGATCGTCTTCTGCAATTATTCTCTAGGAATGAACTAAAATAGAATAAACATATTGTACAAAAATAAGACAAAGCAATAACTACATTCTGTTTTAACAAATAACGAATGACTCCCTTTTCTAAGCTTTAACACAAACTGTGGATACTAAATAAACCTGTTTAAGGTTTACACTTATTAATTACAGGGTTTATGTAATTTGTTTGTCAAGTAGGTACCTATCCCCAGGTATATTCGACGGAAATCTGTTTTAGGACACTTGAAGTCATTTAAGCAATGTACATCTTTCAGTCTGTCTGGCTAGTGCGTACGATTATTCTCGAAAGGAGTTTCCGATTGACTTCAAATTTTCTATGTGGTAATACATTTTTCTATTTCAGGCTAAGTTCGAAGATGGGCCATATTGGTCCACACCTTCTAGTAACTCCTCGTTAAAATTTAGTGAAATATTGATTCTCAAATAACTTCCCTATTTTAACTGAAGATTTTGTGCCATTTAACGAAATTCTGCGGAGACGTACTAGTTTTGCAGGGATACAAAAGTCAGTCAAGGTTTCGAACAGCTCTCAAATAGCTCTCAAATGCGGCTTCATAGTCGACGAAGAGGTGGTACGTGTGGATTTTTTTCCCAGGACTTCTCTAGAATTTGACGTAATGTGAAAATCTGATCGGTGGTAGATTTACCAGGTCTAATGCCACATTGGTATTCTCCTAAGATGTTATCCGCATGTGGCTTGAGGCATTCACATAAAACTTATGTGAGTGTATCGTATATGCAATTTGGAGCAGGCATCTACATATGCTAGGTAAATGACATTCAATGTTGTCTTCTATGATTGGAGCGGAGTCTTCTTCAAAGTCATAACCTTTTGGTGTCAATAGGTTATATAAATTCTCCCTCCCTCAATCGTAGAACGTACGCATTTCTATCAGCTTGTGTTAAAATATTCGCTGTAGCTTCATTATTAGCAAAAATATAGCAAATCAAAACAATTTTTAATTGAAAAATTATATAATATATCGAATACCGCGAAATATAAAAATCGGAAAAATACATGAAAAATGTCAGCGATTCGATAAGGGAATTAGCCACGTTCAGCAAAAAATTGATGGTAATATCGCTATTAGTTTAAAAGTTATGACTGTTTCAAAATTCTAAGTCCACATCGTATGTTATTTCAATACAAAATTTCTCTAAAAACATTTTTATGAATTCATGGGAATTGAATGTAAAGATCTATTTGCGTGCATTTTTGGTGAACATCTTTTGAAGATTACATAATATTATCTATTAGCTTCTCTAAAGCTAAGTATACACGATTGCCAGATCGGACAACGTTATCAACCCTGTTAAAGTGCTGTTAAAGTGCTGTTAAAGTGCTGCAAATGTACGGGCAATGACAGATTGTGAGGCAAAGGTGAATTGGCAGTTCAGACGATTGCAAGAAAACCTTACATTTAAATATATTTATATTGCAAATCGTGCTTAGCTTTATAAATTAACTTAGCTTTATAAATTAACAGATATAATTTGGACAGGGTTAGCATAAACTTTTTTCGGAAAGCAGGACTTTTGTGCCAGAAAAGGAGGACATTTGTGACATTTACGAAGAGAGTTTAGGACTTTCGGAGGACATTTAAAAAATACCGTAATTGGAAAGGATGAGCATTTTACTATTAACATAAATTAACTTTTAAAAGGTCTATATCTAATTCAGAAAGGTCTATATCAAAATCTGCTTAATTTCAAAGTGATTGGATATAAAAAGAGCTTCTGTAGCGCTAAAAGACCAATTCGAAATGAAAATATATATGGGGTCTATATCTACATATCAACCGATTTTGACCGACCTGTACTTGACTAACAACTTTGAGTGGACAGACAGGCGGAAGGTCATGGTTAAATCGAATCATCAAGCGATACTGTATATATTTAGATGTTACAAACATCTGCCTCGAAACAAACTTATAAGAAAATTGGAGAAAACGGCCTTAAGTTAGATATCTTCATCGCATAGGACTAGCAGGGAACGACGAATGCATGGCATGCAGGGAAAACATCGAAACGATGGAACATTTTCTCGGCTTTCACACATGCAAGATCCCAACAATTCGGGTCCGACATATTACCAGACTTGGCTCATCTCAGATAATAGGACTGGAAGATACTGAGAAAATTCGTGTCTAGTACCGATTTTCTGTAACTCGTGAGGTATAAAAAGATCATAAATAAGGAGCGCACAACAGGCCGAACCACTGGCTTAAGTGTATGTCCATGGACATGAGACGTTTAAACGTCTCCTCTCTTCAACCTAACCTAACATAGATTGCATGTTAATTGTTTTGGGTGCAGATTAACTCATATTACTACATTTCTACCCAATTCGTTGAAATTTGTGGTATCTGTAGCGTTAAGAAGTCAAATCTAGAGGGACATTTGTATGGAGGCTATTTCAAAACATGGACCTATGACTATCTTTTTCCTACATGTATTTTTTGAAGCGGAACGTAAGATAAGTTGGAAATACATCGATTTGAAAACAAAAAGCCAAAAAATCATGCTTTGTCATCTTTAAAGCTGAATCGTAAAAGCGCTAAGTCCATAATCCCTTTATAAAAACATTAATATACAGTAAGTATTTTGCCTCTCCTGTACAACTTTAAATATTGGACTTAGCGCCTTTACACTCTTAGGTCGCGATATGTTTTGTTTAAACAATACTTTTAAAACTTTGCCGACTTTTAGTTAGTTTTTCCTAGATTTCGTGTTATACTTATAGTAAAAAACGTCATAAGCAGTATTAGCTTTTGTTTTACAGCACTAATTTTTATTTTATAAATATTCTAATTCATAACATGTTGTTCCTCTATCAATGCAATTTATAGTTACGAAAGATTATACGATTTAAGTTTTAATTGCATAAACGCTCGGATTTTACCTTAAACAACTATTTAATTATATTTATTAAAACTGGTTTACAAAATTTGACGATGTTCTACTAAAAATACTACAGCCGTAGAGCAAAAACTTCTCTAGAAATAAGTTGTTGTTTTCTTCTTCTTTGGTTCGTTACCAAGTTGCCAGATTGTCTGTCATTCGAACACGGCAGGCAGGCGAATCTGGGTGATCATCTTTGACAACTATCCTTAATCCTAACAATTGGAAGTAAAGGGTTTTCCAACAAGAGGTGTTATTTTGGTATTCAAAGAAAAATGCAATTTTTTGAGATAAATGATCGGATGTTTATTTCATAATAAAGAGGAAGGTATGCCGTTAATATTGAAAAACAACATCGGCCAAATGGCCACCACGACCACGCTTACAGGACTATATCCTTTTCATGAAATTTTCCATAACCAATGTGGCTGCCCTATGTCCTCGATAGCCTCACGAATTCTATCTTTGAGGTCTTGAATCGACGCTGGGCTGTTGGCGTAGACCTTATCCTTCCCGTGGCCCCAATGGAAGAAGGTGTTAAATCACAAGATCTCGGTGGCCAATTGTGATCACCTCTTCGAGAGATAACACGGTCCGGAAACTTTTCCCGTAACAGAGCAATGGTTTCGTTACTTGTGCGGCACGTAGCGCCGATTTGTTGAAAGTAAACGTTGTCGAGATCAATACCATCCAACTCCGACCATAAAAAAATCATTAATCATTTCTCGATAGTGCATTCCATTCACCGTAACTGTTGATCCAACCTCATTTTCGAAAAAGTAAGGTCCAATGACCCCGCCGGACCATAAACCGCACCAAAGAGTCACACATTCAGGATGGAGAGGGTTCTTAACAATAACTCTTGGGTTCTCCGAGCCCCAGATGCGACAATTTTGCTTGTTGACGTATCCACAGAGGTGGAAATGGGCCTCATCAGTCAAGATGATTTTCGATTTTTCGAATTTTAATAATTTCAATGCATTGTTGAATCGTGTATCGTTCCATTCTTAGTAATGGCGTAGTTTCTACTTGTCAAATGTCAAAGAATAAAAGCTTCAAAAGTGACAGCTAGCGAAATACCGGGCGATTCAAAATAACACCTCTTGTTGGAAAACCCTTTATATAGACCCACGATACTTGTGAATGACACATTAAAGCTGCTTAAAAACATATGTGTCATATCTCAAACATTCCATTTGATTGTGAATGATAAGCCGTCGTTATCGATGAGAAATTTCCGTTTTATATCAATCATCAAGTTATAATAAATAATAATAAACAACCACTTAAGTTCACGACGCACAGTGCTCTGTCTTCATGTATCGATGTGGCAAAAATAGAAGGAGGAATTTGCAGAATTATGAATTTTGGTACCGTGCTGTATTTGGTCATAGTTAAGAAAATTTTTAAATTTGGACCCAATCGGACCGCGGGTCTTGTACATCCATGCAAATTATTCCGGGTACTCAAAAATTCACCAGACTATAACACTGAATTGGAGCATTATATATTTATGAAATTTAACACGTAATAATATTTCCATAAATATCAGTTGCGCTGCAAAATTTCGACGGGATAGCGCGAGTCCTTTTGGTACCTACCACACAAATTGTTCAAAGGACTTAAAAATAAATATATAAAGAATGGGTGGCTCCAGATTTCGACCAAAGTTTGTACAGGTAATAGGCTTGCTGTGAGGAAATGTGTGCACAAATTTGGGAGGAACCGTTGCAAGATCATTCGCAACAGAGCCCCAGATCTGGAAAAATTGGGTTTTGTCCATATATCGTGCGACCCATACAATTAAAGGGAATTTTGCGTAGATTACAAATATGGTGGATTATAAAAAGATTACAAATGTTGAAGACTCACTAGGGAAAATGCCCTAGAATGGAACAAGTGAGCTTCTCGGATAATTTTGCAAATAAATGTTTTCGGAAATAAAAGTTTGAATATTTTATGTTTAAAGAGGACAAATAATTAAAAATATCTGGCAAAAAAAAAAAATTAGGGATCTTTACGATTTTTTTCCGATGCCACACAATATTTATTTTTTTTTATTTTCGACATAAAAAGTACCATTAAGAGCAATTTTCTATATATTTCTCAAAAATATTTTGTAAGTATGAATTTTAGTATTTTTAAGAATTCTGTCAGCTATCTGGCGCAAAAAAAAGGGTTTAGTGTACACGTTAAGCTTTGGCGAATTTTTTTGGAAAGCCCCTACAAATTATATTTGAAAAAAAACGTTTTTTAGTTTGTGCGCAAATATTTTACGTTTTTATATTTTTTAATTAATAGTAACACTACATATATTGTTTTGAACAATACAATTTTACTGATTTTTTCCAAATTTTTTTTCTCATTCAATTTAAACTTGCAAACTTTTTTCACTTGAACAAACATTACGAATTTTCCAAAGCAATTAAGAATAGTATGAAGACAATTTTCTGCTGACTTGACATTTTTGTATTATTAGGAATCCTATTAAATATCATATACAAAAAGTTTGAATTAATTTCCCTAATAAACGAATTTTATACAGCTAGATAGTTTATTTTTTGGCCGATTTGACCATTGACTTTGGAGCCCTCTCGTGGTGTCAAAACAACAAAAATATTGTTCTTGTATTTTGTAATTAGTTTGTTAATGTATGATTGGTTTGTTAATATATTTTACCATTATTTGAGCCATTACATTATTACCGAGATTGTTAAATGGGACAGAGCACTGTGCGACGTATTTCAGCGCTGTTTGCAGAAGAAGTCTCATACCGGACGGCTTTCGACTTGTTCCGATTAAGGATGGGGTACCATTCATCCGGAATCAATTAAAAATCGAGAATTTTATATATGTGTCGTAGATACAGGGTGGCTGATATGTAATGCAACAAAGTAAAGCGCTATATTTTTTTATTTTTTTTTTTTTAATTTTATTGTTCAAAAGCAAAAAATGTCGGAAATAACATAAAATTTTAGAAACAGTTTAGATTTGTTCGAATTGGCCACCTTTGGCACGAATTATGGCCTTCAAACGGCCGACAAAGCCATCACACGCTGCACGAAAGTGGCTCTGCTGTATTTTGTCCCATTCCCGGCGAAGCGCCGTCTTGAGATGATCGATACTTTGGTATTTTTTAGTGCGAACCTTACTCTCTAAAATGGTTGATGCGTGCTGAGTGCGATGGTGCTGAGTCCTGTTAGAATGTCCATGGTCTGCGGCCGAAATGTTTGTCTGCCCAGGGCTTCAATACTGTCTTTAGGACATTTTCCCGATAATATTCGGCAATTATTTTGACCCCATGGTCGATGAATACGACCATCGGGAGCGACCATCGGCCGTTACGGCGACCCACACCATTACCATCGGCGGCGCTTGAGTTCTGGTGGCCAATCGAAGGTGTAAATTTTCAGCTGACCTCTTTGGCAAGTAAACCCGATCATTTCGTTTGTTAACAAACTGCTCAATTTGGAATGGCTTCTCATCGGAGAAACCCAAATTCGGTAACTGGCCACTTTCGTGCAAGCCAAGCAACTCCTTGGCTCTTTCCAGTCTAACTTTTTTTGTGCATCGGTGAGCTCTTGCACTTTTTGGAACTTCAATGGCTTTAGTCCAAGCTAATTTTTTAATATGTGTTGTATCCGTTCTCGCGATATGTTCAGCTCACGAGCAATTTTTCTACCACTGCGGCGTGGATTTCGATCAAATCTGGCCTTCACTTTTCGGATCATTTCTGGTGTTGTTGCCGTTTTTTTTGTCCACTTTTTGGACGCGATGCAACACTGCCAGTATCACGGTAACGAGCAATGGTACGAGAAACAAAAGATTTATTCACATTTAAATGCTGGAGGGCTCTAACGATAGCCACTTGTGTTTTTCCACCCAAGTATAAAGCAATCACACTATCACGCTTGAATTCCATCACTAATAACTTTTTTTCTGAATGCAATAGATCAAAATGCTTTTGTAAGCTTGAAAACAATAAAATAAACTGTCACTGAAACAAAATCTGTCAGCTATCAGACTAGCGGTTTGGAAATGATAGCAACCTGAAGTTGGTTGAAATACATATCAGCCACCCTGTATGTAGATGATTCTCATTTACGAGTTTGTCATTGCCGCCAGTCGTGTTAACTGACCGCAGCCCCATTAGATTTCCGAACTAGTGTTGTAGCGGGGACAATTTGGTTTACAATTCTGGGCTGCATCTCCAAACTTTTGATGATACCAGCAAAGCGAACTGTCAGATGGTCTAACATTTGAACGTGAATGGCTGTAAGATCTGGGTCGATGATCACCGTTTTTGCTTTTATTGCTCGCTTGAATGGTATCCACTTTAGCGGAAATATCCGTTAAAGTCTTGCAAATATCAGCTTAAGACACAGGCGAATTAATTGCATCAACCGAAATGTTGGTATCAGAACGTGGTGGTGTCTCGGAGACAGCACGCACAGTATTTCCTATAGCTTCCAACATTTTGTCTGCAATTTTGTCTAGATCTTCCTTTTCCCACGCAGTTAATAGAGGACGAATCGAGTCTGGTGAGAAATATTGTCCGAATATTGTACAGGTCGCAATTTCACTCCAATCGTTCTGAAATTTTGCAGTTAAGAGTCCTTCGTACCTGGAAAGAAGCCTAGTGAATTGTAGTAAATTGGTTCAAATAAAGATAGAGCTTCCATATATATGTTTCGTCAGATTTGACCCTAAAGCCCTACAGAAGCTGTATTTTACATCCAATAGATTTGAAATTGAGCACGGTCGAGCTTCTTGATCCATGGACCAACATTTCCGAATTTATAGAAAATCGGTTCAGATTTAGCAATAGTCCCCATATATTTATATATTGCGACCGATTTGGCCCATTTGCCATATAGAAAGTGTATTTTACACCCAATTGTTTTGAAATTTAGCGTGGTAGAGTTTATTTATTTATCTATGGATCAACATTGATCCATTTGAAGAAAATCGGTTCAGATTTAGCTCCCGTATTTAAGTTTCGTCCAATTTGGCCCATTAGCCCTATAGAAGCTGTAGTTAACATCCAATCATTTTGAAATTTAGCATGGTAGATTTTCTTGATCCATGGACCAACATTGCCGTATTTGAAGAAAATCGGTTCAGATTTAGCTATAGTCCCCATACATATGTTTTGTCCGATTGGGCCTTTAGCCCTATAGAAGCTGTAGTTTACAGCCAATCGTGAAATGTAGCATAATGGAGTTTCTTGATCCATGGACTAACATTGTCAAATTTGAAGAAAATCGGTTCAGATTTAGATATAGCTCACATATGTATATATGTCGTCCGATTCGACTACAAATGTAAATTGTGTAAACAAATGTTAGTTGAAGTATATGTACATTGGATATTTCATTGATATCCAATCTTACTAGAGTGGTGTGGGGTATCATATAGTCGGCCCCGTCCAAATTTAGCCTTTCCTTACTGGTTAAATTATGGAATGTGCACTTTATGAAGGTTCGTTCGCTGTCCATTATCTGCGGTCCCTTGTGACTCTCGAAGAGAATGTATTTCACGTATTTCGCTGAATTAGATTTTCCATATCCGAAATGTTTTCGTTGCTACTATCGAAAAATTATATGTCGTCACCACTAAGCGAATTTACGTTAGCAATGTGAAAAAATACTATTTCAGTCAGACTGCGTGAAAAGCGGGGTCACCAATATAGTTACCGATGTAATGATGAAACGTTCGGATTTTACTTTAAACAACTATTTATTATTTATTAAAACAAGTTTACAAATTTTGACGAAGTACTACTAAAAATACTACAGCATCAGAGCAAAAATTCTCTAGGAATAAGTTTTTGGTTTCTTCATCTTTTGTTATCAAGTTGCCAGATTGTCTCTCATTCGAACACGGCAGCCTTAGTGCTGCCACACATATACAAAATTCACTTTGAACTTCTGAAAAACAGAAAACTATCCTTTTAATTAAGGATTTGGAAATATTAGTTCCAAATATAAACATATTAGGACGGGAACATATTTTTTCTTAGAACAATATCCTCCATATACTCGTACAATTTGTGTGAGTCCAATATTATACATGTATATGGAGTGTACCCTAAACATATTCATATTTTAAGCAGAATATGTTTGGGACAATATACTACAGAAGCGATTTGTTTCAGCGTGTACATCAATCTGGGACAATATTCAGCTCAATCTATATAAAGGGTTTTCCAACAAGAGGTGTTATTTTGGTATTCAAAGAAAAATGCCATTTTTTGAGATAAATGATCGGATGTGTATTTCATAATAAAAAGGAAGGTATGCCGTTAATACAAAAACAAAATCAATGTGGCTGCCCTATGTCCTCCGTAGTCTCACGAATTCTATCTTTGAGGTCTTGGGCTGTTGGCGTAGACCTTATCATTCACGTAGCCTCAAAGGAAGAAGTCGCAAGGTGATAAATCACAAGATCACGGTGGCCAATTGCGATCACCTCTTCGAGAGATAAAAAATCATTAATCATCTCTCGATAGCGCAATCCATTCACTGTAACTGTTGATCCAACCTCATTTTCGATAAAGTAAGGTCCAATGACCCCGCCGAACCATAAACCGCACCAAACAGTCACACGTTGAGGATGGAGAGGCTTCTCAACAATAACTCTTGGGTTTTCCGAGCACCAGATGCGACAATTTTGCTTGTTGGCGTAGCCACCGAGGTGGAAATGGGCCTCATCAGTCAATATGATTTTGTATCGTTCGTATAGTTTTTTTGTTCGATAGTATCGTTCGATGGTCGTGTATCGTTCCATTTTTATACCCTCCACCATAGGATGGGGGGTATATTCATTTTGTCACTCCGTTTGTAGCACCTCTAAATATTGATTTGAGACCCCATAAAGTATATATATTCTTAATCTTCGTAAAATTCTAAGACGATTTAGCCATGTCCGTCTGTCCGTCCGTCTGTGGTAATCACGCTACAGTCCGCAATAATAGAGCTAGGTTGATCAAATTTGGTACAAATACTTCTTATAGTTGCAGGTTGTTTGGGATTGCAAATGAGTCATATCGGTCAATATTTAGATATAGCTTCCATATATAGCATCTAACTTGTTGTGATTCCTACTGTATCTACTAATATCGGTGTTATTTTCTTTAGGTTTGAGTTATTTTGTGAGGTCACATGCTATCCATGGTGGAGGATATATAAGATTCGGCATGGCCTATCTTAACGCTTTTACTTGTTAGTAATGGCGCAGTTTCTACTTGTCAAATGTCAAAGAATAAAAGCTTCAAAGGTGACAGCTACCGAAATACCGGGTGATTCAAAATAACACCTCTTGTTGGAAAACCCTGTATAACTGTATATGTGCCGCGCGAAATACTCTATCAAAAAAATGTAAGCAGAATTGAACGTGAAAAAAAGAACTTCTGCATCATTCGTTAAGTCAAGTTGGCTCAATTAATAATTTAATGTCCACGATTTCTTTTGCTCAAGGTGGATTTTTAGCGCTTTATCTATATTTTAACACGGTTATATCTCGATATACGGTACGGAATATCTCTTTTGTGTCTGAAAAAGTTGTAGATATTGAATAGGAAAAAAACGCGGAACAAACCTCCCCGATAAAAATGCATCCAGTGTCATTTTACCACTTTTTTTAATTTTTCGCTTTTTGCTCAATAACTGAATTACCTGAATTGCTCTTCTTGTTCCCTCATGATACCTCAATAAAAGGGAGAAAAGGGAAGTGGTCTGTTTTATTGATTTGTTTTTCCGTTGGCTACCTGTAATGAATGAGTTTTCTGCAGAAATTCCACCAATTTATGAGTCCTCATTTTTTGGAAAGTTGCCTGTCAGTGAAATGTTGAAAATAAGTAGTATTTATAGGTGTTCATTGGTCGATTTTTGTTATTCAGCAAGTACCGACGAACGCGAAAAATATAATTTTTAATTATAATTTAGCGTGAAAACATTTAAAAAGCAGAAAAGCATTCAACATTTCAATATGGAAAATAACATGTGCCCAAATTTGGATGATTTTTGCTACGTTTGTGGTGCAAAATAATTTTCATAAAGAAAAAACATTTTTGCGATTTTTAAGGCACTGGATGCACTTTTTCGCGTAGTTTTGTTCCGTACGGTATACCGAGATATGACGGTGTTAACAAATATAAAAAGTGCTAAAAATCTACCTAAAGCAAAAAAAATCGTATGGCCATTAAATTATTTATTGAGCCAACATCTAAACGAATGATGCAGAAGGTCTTATTATGGGGCTACTTTCACGTCCAATTCTCAGAACTGAGTCCCAAACATTTGAAATAGCATTTCCAAAAGTTATGAGATATAATTTTTCGAGGAAAGATCTCATAATTATCATTATAATTTTTTCCTCCACGTGTCCCTCGTATTTTTTATAACTGACCAGTACCTTTAGAATGAATAGTTGGCCACAACTTAGATAAAGATATGAACTTTTCTAGGATTTTTTTCCACATTTTTGAAATGTATGTGCTTTTAACTTTCACCATTTTTTTTTTGGGGAAAAAACTTTTAATTTCATTAACTTTTGTACCGAATTCTGTACACAACGCGAGAAAAGTGGCAACCAACATACATATCTCATATGTTACAATTTTTTTTGCCCATATGTACATATGAAAATAGTATTTTTATAAAATTCGATAAAGGACATTTTCTTTAGTAGGAGTATAGATAGGATGGCTATAAATGGATCACCAAACGAAACCAGTTTCATATACCCTGCGTCGTGAAGCAGAAACTCACTAATAGTAGTCGAAAATATAAATGTATGTGTTTGCCGGTGTCCACACTAAACCCTCTCATCCATGTTTTGCAGTAAAGTCAGAAATGAAAATGCTGTTGTTATTATCTTACAAAAATTAGAAATTAAAATTCATTAGTTTGATGTCACTTTCCAAATTCTCTTAATATACTCACCCCACGGAATTGATCCAAATTCAAGGCTAATATCCTACCAGCAGTCAGTACAAACGGACGCTGGGAGATGCGCATAAATATTAGAATATCGTTTTTCAACTCTCCGATGTGGAGATACCAAGGACTTCTTAAAATAGCCTCAACGCCGCGTTGACTGTTGAAATAAAGAATTTCACCGAAATAGCAAATAATCAATAGTTCCCACACAACTAATAGTAAATATTGACCCAGAGATAAGATCTTCATAAATGACGAATTCGCATTGGTTGACTAGCAGAAAAACATTAAATGAAGGTGGAGTCTGTACCTAAACCATTAAAAATATTTCACTGTATGTACTCACCTTTACCGACACGAACGCCACCAGGCACAGCAACAGAATGACTTGACCTGTTTTGAGAAACCATATGGGACTGTAGAAACTTTCCATTTTCTTCAAACAATTCTGAATGTAGCGGTGATGTTCACTGCATTTCCTCAAAGCCATGCGAAAGTTGTCACGAAACTCCAGAGAAGTGGGGAGGTGACCACGAGGTTCATCTCCGACTAGGCTATCTATATCACACACCATTTCTTGAGAACAATAATATTCATTCGCTTCCGGTTCCGAGATTCTATGTAATTCACGTAGCTTGCTAATTTCATAAAATAATAAAAATCCAGTATTATTAATAGGCGAAAAAAGTATTGAAATTTAGAGTCGGACGTGGCTGGCCGTGTCCTTTTTCGTTTCTGATGACGATACGAGCATATTATTTTTGTGGTCCTTCTTAAATATTTTTAGATGTTACAAATGCGTTGGCAAAATGAGTATACCCCTATTCTACAGCGGAGGGGATTGTAGTTAAACACATATGTAAGTACCTTAAGTCCTCCTTAGGTAATCTCATGTGAATTGCAACTGTTGCTAAAATATTCTTCAGGCTACAAAAGAGGACATCATATTGTCCGGATATTAAAATGGCCAAAACCATGTGAAAGCCACTCGATGAAGAAAATGCGGCTGCCACTTGAATTTGTGCCACAGATTGAAGAAAATAGACGGTCTCGTAAAGGATGGGTTTCTGTAAAATAAAGAAATGCATGAGAAATTCTTTAAGGGAAATGATAAATTAAGTATGTACTCGTATGTATATCGCTAGATTACGATAAAAAAGGGGCTAAAGTGCAGTTTACCGGGGGCATCATGTGTTCATAATGGGACCTCAGGACCCAAAAAATGGACGCTGTCCCCGACATAGTCAACATTATACTCAAACGAAAGGTAATGTCATGAGAGCATAAATACGAACAAAATATGTAAAAAGTGGATCAAGTAGGCCCCTAGGGTCCAATATTTTGGGGACTTGGGCCCCCAACACCAATATTATACTCAAAAGAAAGTAAATGGCGAGCAGACATCTAATAATGCAATAAAATTAAAAAAAATATCCGTTAGGCCCATATGACCCAGTAAAATGGTGTCTCATGCCCACATAACGTATATTATACTCGATATTATTCTTAAGCAAAATAATATGCAAAAACAGCTTTCCAAAAGCCCCTGTGACTTCCAAAGAAAAGTATTGCATTTACAAAAAGAAATTAAATTTTTTTTTACAAAAAGAAATGAAATAATCGCGCGATTTTTTTTCGAGTCTACATTAAGTCTATGTATTACCTTAGGTTAGGTTAGGTTGAATAGAGGAGACGTTTAAACGTCTCATGTCCATGGACATACACTTAAGCCAGTGGTTCGGCCTGTTTTGAGGTCCTTATTTATGATTTTTATACCCCACGGGTTACAGAAAATCGGTACTAGACACGTATTTTCTCAGTATCTTCCAGTCATATCCTCTGTGATGAGTCAAGTCTGGTAAAATGTCGGACCCGAATTGTTGGGATCTTGCATGTGTGAATGCCGGGCAGTGACACAGAAAATGTTCCATCGTTTCAATGTTTTCCCTGCATGCCCTGCACTCGTCGTTTTCTGCTAGTCCTATGCGATGAAGATGTGCCTGTAAGCTAGAGTGTCCCGTTAGAACACTCATCATCTTACTAATCTCGATCTTGTTTAGTTTCAGAAAACTACTTGTTTTCTTCTCATTTGGGTCACCCCACAGTATCTTTGCAGTTGCTCTATTCCACACAGTTTTGTGAGGCAACTCATCCTTCGTGGCTTTGAAAGGTTTCCAATTTTCCAAGTTTATTGCTCGAAGTTCTCTGCCCTTTGAAGCCAAGATGTTTGCTCGTTCATTTCCAAGCACTCCATTGCGTCCCGGTACCCAGAAATCGTTCTTTTACAGTCTAACACTGTTCTGGATTTGATCTTTTCCGATGTTATTGGTTTGATCGCCATTTGCCAGTTAACACACTCCGTGATTGCTCGAACTTCTGCTTGAAATACTGTGTTATGGTCTGGGAGCTGATTATTGGCGCAGACACGAACGCTCATCATACTATCTGGGGTAGTGCGGATATAAACAATAGAGGGTGATTCGCTTCTTGACTTTATTCTAACTACCAACCTAAGAATTTGTAACATAGGTAATAAACCGACCTTTACAATTAAAGACAGACAAGAAGTACTAGACGTAACGTTTGCTACTGACCGGCTGTCAGACAAAATTATTGGGTTGAATGTACTGGACGACCACTCATTCTCAGATCACCATTATATTGAGTTCAAACTCGTCCACAGAAATGTGAGAAAGACAAAGTGGCACCTGTATAAAAATAATTTCAAGAAAGTCCTCAACTCCAAACTTCTGTACGAACCGAATGACAAGGCCGGTTTGGATAATCTGGTCGAGCATATCACCACATCAATCAATAGTTCCCTTGAAGAAGCCTGTCCAAAAACAAGGTACAAGGGTGAAACTAAACCCCAATGGTGGACTTCTGAGCTAACGGCTATGAAAAAGACCTGCAACAAGCTATTCAACAAGTTTAAATCTACTGGGGTCGCTAATGTTTGGGATGCCTATAAAGAGGAACTCAAGATCTATAAGAAGGAGCTTAGAAAGGCGCAAAGCCGCTCTTGGTATACCTTCTGTGGCGAAGCGGAAAAGGTCTCCGACGCCGCAAGGCTGAGGAAAATACTATCAGCTACACCCTGTACTGTGGGTTACTTGCAGGATGAGGCAAATAATTGGACCAAGAACAGCGAGCAGTCGCTCAATGTACTGCTCGACACACATTTCCCGGGGAACTCTCTAACACAACCAGAGGATCAGCAGGGCCAACAAGAGTGCGAGCGTCGCTAGCTTGTTGACTGAGAGATCCAGAATAAACTGGGTTATTAATAGCTTTGAGCCCTTCAAGTCACCTGGACCAGACGGCATCACTCCAGCAGAAATGCAGAAAATGTTGAAGTACATTATCCCCTGGCTGGAGAAAATTTATGTAAGCTGTATCAGGCTTTCATACATCCCGAATCGATGGAGGGACACCAAAGTGGTATTCATACCTAAAGCGGGGAAAATATCACACACTAGGCCAAAAGATTTCAGACCAATTGGCCTATCGTCCTTCCTATTGAAAGGTCTGGAAAGACTTTTAGATTATTTCATTAGGGAAAACCTGGATACAAAACTCCTGTCGGTGAACCAACATGCTTACAATAAGAATCAGCCCTGCACGAACTTGTGAGCACTATCGAATCGTCCCTGCATTTCAAGGAATTCACCATGGTGGCATTTCTTGACATAGAAGGGGCTTTTAACGACATTCACTCAGATGCAGTAATTGCGGCACTGTCACATCTAAAAGTCTAGTTTGATTAGACTAATTCAAAGTCTGCTCAAGAGAAGACGCATAACAGCATGTCTTGGGTCCACAACTCTAACAAGGTTTGTAAACAGAGGGACCCCACAAGGAGGAGTACTGTCTCCACTAATTTGGAACCTAGTGGTGAATGAAATCCTGCAAGATCTAGAACGTTGTGGCTGCAAGGTCGTGGCATATGCGGACGACGTTGCAATCGCAGTGAGTGGCAAATTCGAACACGTCCTCCGAGACATTCTACAGGTGGCTCTGAACAAATTGGCTAGATGGGCCGGAAGCAGCGATTTGGGCGTAAACCCAAACAAGACAGAATTGGTTCTCTTTACTAGGATGAATAAAGTCCCACATGTGGACCCTCCACCTCGGATAAATGGAACAGATCTAGTCTTTTCTGAAAGTGCAAAATTTTTAGGAATAATTCTAGATAGAACACTGTTATTTAGACTTAACGTGTTGGAACGTGTAAGGTAGGCCAACGTCGCCTTATATTCCTGCAAAAAGGCAGTAGGGTCGCGTTGGGGCCTCTCTCCTAAAATCGTCCACTGGATATATATGGCAGTAGTTCGTCCTATACTGGTATACGGCATTGTGGTATGGTGGACGGCAACTGACAAACTAACCATTACAAACCTACTAACAAAGGTTCAGAGAACAGCCTGCCTGAGCATAAGCGAAGCCTTAAGGACTACAGCGACCGAGTCTCTACAATCCCTACTCCATATACTGCCGATTAATATTGTGGCGAGAGAAGTTGCCACCAAAGCGGCAATAAGATTAAACTGCCTATCAATGTGGAGGTACAAAAACTACGGTCACATGAGGATATCAAAGTGTAGTGCTATGGTAACCGACCGAGTGGACTAAGTACAAACGGTGTACACCTTCGAGAGAAATTGCATCACTATGATTCCTGCCAGAGATGAATGGGTTGGAAGAATACCAGGTAATAGAAACCATCTCCACTTTTACACGGATGTTTCGAAGCTTGATGAAAAGGTTGACTTCGGAGTACACTGTGCAGAGCTTAGATTGGATATAGCTCACAGACTACCAAATACCTGCAGTGTCTATCAAGCCGAAATAATGGCAATATGGGAAGTAGCCAAGTGGCTGAGTTGCAATATAGTAACCAACACTGGCGTTGTAATTTATTCGGACAGCCAGGCTGCCATCAATTCTCTGGAGGCAACATCCATAAATTCACAAACAGCCCTCGACTGCTGCAGATCTCTTAACTACCAAATACCTGCACTGTCTATCAAGCCGAAATAATGGCAATATGGGAAGTAGCCAAGTGGCTGAGTTGCAATATAGTAACCAACACTGGCGTTGTAATTTATTCGGACAGCCAGGCTGCCATCAATTCTCTGGAGGCAACATCCATAAGTTCACAAACAGCCCTCGACTGCCGCAGATATCTTAACGAGATGGCTGAGCAGTTTAATATACACCTCATATGGGTGCTCGAGCATAGGGATATCCCGGGGAACTGCAAAGCCGATGAACTTGCTAGGAGAGGGACGACATTACAAATTCTCGAAGAATTTGCATATATCCATTTGCATATATCTCCTCGCACTAGAGAGGCAAAGATTGTCTACGTTAGTATCAGTTCTGACGGGACACTGCTTGATCGGCGAACACGCCAAAAGATTGGGTATTGACTCTAATGACTTCTGCAGAAGCTGTGGAGATGAGGAAGAAGTAGAGAGCATTGAGCACTTGCTATGCGACTGCCCCGCTCTGAGTAAACGACGACTGGACATACTGGGGTCGGCTTTTCTAGGCAGCCTAACAGATATTTACAGTACCGATATTCGTACTATCGACAAATTTGTATATCAAACAGGTTGGTTTCGATGAGGGGCATTTCAGCCCGTGGTAACACTTAGGGATCTATAGCTGAGACAAAAAGTCGATTTTTCGACTTTTCGACTTTCATGATTTAGTGAAAAGTCGATTTTTCGACTTTTCAATTATTTGAATAATCGACTTTTTGGAAAATCGATATTTTTTCGACTTTTCGGTTTTGTCTTAAACCGATTTTTGTCTTCTTTTTGTTTCTTTTCCATTACGCAGATTCCAAGCAACTAAAACTAAATATTCACGATTGCCTGATCGGACAACTTTATAAACCCTGTTAAAGTGCTGCAAATGTACGGACAATGATAGATTGTTAGGCAAAGGTGAATTGACAGTTCAGACGATTGCAAGAAAACTATACAATTTCATATATTTACAATATATTTTGTAAATATTTATATGCAGGATAATACAAATATTTTATAGACAGTGTTCCAAAAATAAGTTTTTCTGACAATTGCGCCGTTGTCCCATGCATAAACTTCGCACATCTAACAATCTGCAAATTATCTCACAATGACTTGTTCTGCTAACGCTGCAAGACCAAAATTGTATGTTCACACCCTTGAACGTTCACAGGGTCGCATTTCTCCACCATTTTTCTGGCAATATTTTCCGATCAGACAACTTAAATATTTATTTATACTCGGCAATTTTTTCCAAGCAAGTGTCAAAGTTTGTTGGAGAGAGCTCTTTCCGAATCTTTCCTAAAAAGCGTTTGAACTGGTTGGAGAAGTTCAAAGCCGCCGTCTATTTAAGTAAGGCCAAACTCGACAAAAGTCGAAATGGTAATCGATTTCGGTTGATATTCCGCCGTCGGATAAAAATCGAAAAAAGTCGAAATGATAAATCGATTTTTCAACTTTTTGCTTGGTGAAAATCGATTTCGTCTTTTCGACTTTTTCCAATCAAAAGTCGATTAATCGATTAGTCGAAACTCTATTTATAGATCCCTACCCAGCAAAAAATAAAAGAAGTACTTCCAAAAGAATAACATTATAAGTATTTCCAAATCATAAGTATGAAAATTTTTTCGGCATTTAATGAGGTTCTTCTAAATAACTAACTAAAATGTAATTTCAGAATATAAATTATTAACCCAAGAATGCATAATTTCAAAACGATTGGATGTAAAATAAGGCTTCTGAAGTAATAAAAGTCCATATCGGAAGGAACATATATATGAGGACTATGAAATATATGTAAAATCAAGTGCTCGTTTTTGATAAAGCACAAAAGGCGTAACCCACGTTGTATTAAACAGAACGTACTGTATTCATCTATTTAACCTTTGAAGTTATTCTCTTGTTGCTGTTTTGCTTTTGTCAATCGTGTTTGACAGCTATTTTAGATGCAAAATTCTATATGGGGTCTGTATTTAAATTTGGCATTTATCTGAATGGTATCCATTTTTTATGAAATTTCGCAGTGTTCATGATTCTATAAACTAATCTCTGCCAAATTTAATAATGATCTGAAGTAAAACATGAAAACACATTTTTCCAACCTTGCTAGTGACCGTTTATTCTCGGATTAAAAAATCCTTTGTGCAAAATATGGTACATTTGACTAAAATATGACTTCTATGGAGCTTAGATGCTAAATCGGAAAGAACACACCCATGCGAGTGTGGGGCTATATGTAAATTTGAACCGATATTGTTCACACAGATATTAACTGTTAAAATAAGATACTAAAATTCATGAATATCGAAAGGAAATGATATTTTCTACAGAGTGTATAAGCTAAATCGAAGGTACATTCACATATATTAAGATATCTGGTTCTAAAGTGATATTCAAATAGTTGAGAGATTTTTGATTGTTCGCCGTAGACGAAAGAAAATAAGTTACAGAAACAGGCCCTATATCTAAATACGGATAGTCTTTCAATTTCAATACGAATTGTCTTGTCCCAAAATAAAGATATGTGCAAAATTTCTTTGAGATCGGACTATATTTGTGACTTGCACGTTGATTACAAGAATGCATGCACAGACTGACATAGCTAAATCGGTTCAGAAAGTGCTTCTAAGTCGATCGGTATAATAAACGATGGTTCTATATATCTCTTCTCATTTTAGGTGTTAGAAACAAATACATAAAATTATAATAAATTGTACCACAGTGTGGTTTAGGTTATAATTAAATAATTTTAAAAGAAATTATGGTAATAATTATGGTAATAACCATACAATACTTACTGTACCACACTGTGGTACTTTACTACTCTCTGAACCGGGGCTACGGAAAATACATAGCGCCGCACAAAAGTGCTATGTATTACAGTGTAAAATAAAAATACCTTTTTATTAGTGAGAATGACGATCATTTGCGAAAATGTTACTAGAAGTTACACTATGGGGTCATTCGGTCACACTTTTCAAGAGCCTTTTCATCAGCCATACAGATTACATACAAACATCTTCAAATGTCCTAAACATACCCTAAGAAAAAAAATCGCTTCTGTAGTATATTTTCTGGAAACATATTATATTTGGGAAAAATTACTTTTTTCCTATAGGTAGGAAAACAAATTCTGTAGTCGATTTAAATATTTCCCCGTTTTTAAAGATTACTTGCACCAAAACTCCGAAAAAATAACATTGATAAGAGAGATATTCAAACTTTTTTTCCGGTATTTAAATATAAAATATTTGCACCAAAGTCTATTTTATTTAAATTTTGATCCCAAACATATTATGCTTCCTGCTTTTTTCTCCGTGTACATACATGCGATCGTTGATCTCTTTGGCCAATAGTATATTATTTATACGTTCCCTTCCCTATGTCAATATTTGTATTCCTTTAAAATAAGAGATCTCTGGACCCAAAGATGTTAATAAGAACGACATACATTCATCAAATAAATATAACACCAAAAAAGCAAATCTTACAGTGCTTTAAAATGAGTTGTGCAAAAGTGGTGACATAGAAGTACTTTCCCGGCGCGAAAACTCCTTGTTAAATTCATTGGTGAAAATCCAAATTAGAACAGCTTCTGGATCATAAGTTGGGGATTGTTATTGCTTCTTTGGATGCTCTTTTTTTGCTGGGTAGTAACACTAGGGACCTAAACTGGTCTATGTGAGATTATATAAAAAAAAAAATACGGCTGCCACCCTAACCTTCGATTTCTGGTTCATCAATAAAAAGTCCCAGACCAGTCCTTCCTCCTAGCCTGGACCCATCAGTGTAGCAGCTGGTTCCCACTGGCACATGAGCTAGTGTTCCGTTTTCCCAGGAGCGTCTGTCTGGCACGAACTAATCACAGGTAGCTGTAAGCCGCACTTCAGGAATGCGTTCGGAGATTTCCCTTGTTTGAATATGACCGACCAGTGATTGTAATATTTTCTGATGGTACGACTTGTGGTCTCGATTTATCCATTCACCCATCACTTGTAGACGTCTTGCTGTGAGGGCTGCCTCATACTTTATATGGATATCTATTGGTTGGATGTGCAGTATAGTCTCCAACGCTCTTGTTGGTGCGGTTCTAATTGCCCCGCTTATGCCTAGGCAGCACATACGTTGCACTTTTTGCAATGTTATTACGTTGTACTTTTTGTGCATTGATGTACACCACACTACAGAGGCGTAGGTTATTATTGGTCTAATCACGCTCATGTAAAGCCAGTGTGTCATATTTGGACGTAGTTTCTATAGCAGAGAATGAAGCCGAGGCAAAATTGACGGCGGCGGCTGCCATTGAATATTTTAGATCGGCGGCGGCGACTTGATGGCGTAGCCGACATAAAATTGACATACGGCGGCTCTGTGATAGTAATTTTTACATTTAAAATAATAGTTGAAAAGTTATGCTCTGGTATATATTCATAAATAATGGATGTTTTTAAGTTAATTATCAGATATTGTGAAGTGAAACAAGTAACAGCGTTAAGTTCGGCCATGCCGAAGCTTGTATACCCTCCAGCATGAATTGCATTCAATTCTATTACTGACAGATTTTTGGATATGGAGCAAGACATGGAGCGATCTTTCTGTTTAAGCAATTTATTGAAAAAACGAACGCTACAGTTTTTAGCCAAATTTTAGGCCTCGTGAGCCAAACCCTTAATCTAAAAAAAAATGGTATTTATGGCTTAAATTAGCATATTTGAAGGCTACCTCTACACGGGGACTACAACAGAATATAAACTGATTTGTATAAATTTCATTGACATGAATTCTTGCCAAAATATAAGTAGAATACAAACTGAAAATTTCCAGCAAAATTGCTTTAAATATGTGGTGTTTATGGCTTTAGCAAGCCTTTTTGGGAAAGACATTTATAGGTGGACTGTAACAAAATATGAATCGATTTAAAAAATTTACTGTGATGAATTCTTGCCTAAGTATAATAAAAACTGCAGGGATTCAGTTAAAATGCTCAGAAAATGTGGTGTTTATGGCTTAAATACGTATATTTTGGAGCGGCCTTTATAGGGTGACTATAACAAAATATTAAATATGACTATACAATTGTGATGAATTTTTGTCAAAATAGAAAACCAACTGAAAAGTTTCAGCTAAATTGCTTTAAAAATGTGTTATCTATGGCTCAGAACCCATAATTTGGAGCGACATCTATAGGGGAGCTATATCAAAACATTGACCAATATGACCCATTTGCAATCCCAACGGACCTGCAACTATAAGAAGAATTTATACCAAATTTGATTAACCTAGCTCTATTATTGCGGACTGTAGCGTAATTTCAACGGATAGACAGACGGATATGGCTAAATCGTCTTAGAATTTCACGACGATCAAGAATATATATACTTTATAGGGTCGCAGATCATATTTCAAGGTGTTGCAAACAGAATGACAAAGTTAGTATACCACCTCCTATGGTGGCGGGTATAAGAATCATCGATTTCCATACAATGATAAGTCATAAAATTGAAGCTAGGCGGCTCGATTTTCAAAGTAAGCTAGTCGAAAATGGTTGTTTTCGTCGTTTTAGTGAAATTTAAAATTTGTGTAGAATTACCTTGTAATTTGTTTTGAGCTTAGCTTCATTGAGTTGATGGATTTGACAGAGAAATTTAGAATATTTAGAAATGCACTCTCCCGTATAACATACCAAGTCGACATAGCATTCTTTACAATGGAGGTATTAATTTATATGCAGTATTACAATTCTGTAATACTCCATTGTTTTTTTTCCGAAAATATTTGTTTCTCTATGTATGTGTACGTTATCTGCTAATAAATACAAAATATTATTGTTATTTTATGGTTTTTCTCACTGTGGAGTTGAGCTTTCCTTTAAAAAATAATCTTTACAATTATTTTTCTATTACTATCAATATTCTCATTTTTAATACATGTAAAGCTCCCTCTTGTGACAATAAACGAATCAAAACGAAAATCACTTTTCATATCGTTCCCCCAATAAATGAATAGGGTATAATTTATTTGTCGTTTCGAGAAAATCATATTTGAAGATTTTGTGATATTGAAACTCGATATCGGCACGTAGGCTTTTATTAATGAACAATCAATTTCAAGCACCCAATAACCCAATTTGTGGAAGTAGAATTTCCTCAAATTTTTACTAGATATACAACCAATTGCGTAGATTCTTTAAATGCAATAAAAAATAATAGTGTATACACTATTCTTCTATTGAGGGGACGATATATCTGTTATATGGTTATTTGCTTATCAAAAATGTTAATGTATCTATGCATATTTTAATGTTTTTCTATGTAACGGCGGCTGTGTTTCAGCCGATTTTAGCCGGTGGCGGCTTCGGCTGGTGAAAAAAGGTCGGCGGCCGCTAAAATCGGCGGCTCGGCTCGGCGGCTTCATACTCTGTTCTATAGCTCTTCTGCACAACGACCAACATCTGTGGTCCTTTGCAACTCTTTCTTCAAAAGCCCACAGATGTTGTATGTACCTTAATCTACATATTTGTGCCATTTTATTTTAAAGTAACACTAAAATTAGCAAAATCTTTGAGAATAATATTGCTTTTCTACACTTGGGCCTCAGAGGACTACTGGATGAACTTTTTATAATTTTTTTTTTCATATTTAGGCTATATTCGACATATCCTTTTGTTGGACCCTAGGGGCCTACTAGATCCACTTTTTACATATTTTTTCATATTTTGGGTCTACATGGCATTACCTTTCGTTTGAGTATAATGTTTACCATGTCGGGGACCGGGTCCATTTTTTGGGTCCTATGGGTCCGAGCCCCAAATTTCGTATTCCTGGGTCATTTAGAGGAGGGTCAAAAAATTTGTTTTTGGCGATGCCCACGGTAAAGTGCACTTTTGCCACATAATTGGACGAACTAAAAGCAGCGTAGCCGAACTATTCCTTAAGATCGACGCTAAAGCAAAAGATATTGGACTAATAGTGAATCAAGAATAATCTTGGGCCCAGTTAGAATTGAAGATAATACATGGAGGAGACGCTATAACGACGAACAATATAATCTTTATGGAGAAGCAGATGCGGTAAAAAAGGCTGAACTGCACCGGTTACACTGGCTTGGACACATACACCGAGTGGAAGACAATGAGATTGAAAAACGAGTCTTCAAAACCTCACCCTATGGACCTAGGAAAAAGGGACGCCCTAACCTATGATGGGACGATGGTGCAGAGCAAGATCCCAGAGAAATATGTCTACAAGAATGGATATCTTATGTTAACGACAGAGAAAGATGGAAGAATACTTTGAGACAGGCCCAACTGCGGTACCAGTGTTTCATGGTCAATACATCGTCATCATTATCAGTGGTAAGGGGATTAGCAGGGGTGTTTGTTGAAATACATCCTGAAGTGCCTCCTTTATTTTGCTTTTGACATGGAACAGCTATTCCGAAGCCTTATAAACTAAAATTCTGCCTGAATTTACTAACCCTATGTTTACCTAGAACAAGGCAATTGAATACTATAGACGTCGCATGTTATATAGACGAGTTTGACACTTCGTTTAGTATGTCTGCATATTGAAGATGGCGGTTTGTCTGGCTAAGCTGTAAAGAGAGCGTTCTGCAAAGAGAGGATATATACTTTTATTTCTCTGCAAAGAGAGAAAAGATTTTCATCATTAATTTTATTATATTCCAATTTCAAAACATTCAACAACAAAACAAACTGAAAAACTCACTTCCTTCTCAGAAATTATCTGAGAGTACAAAAAAATCTGCATGTTTTGACAGAGAGATAATTGAGAGAGGAGTTTGAGAATTAGAGAAAGGCTGCTCGGACGCCACCTGGCGGATGAAGTCTGTAAATACCATCCGACGTCTATAGTATTCAATTGTCATTGCCTAGAACTCTTTTTGGATAAATACGATATATCGTTTATTTCATATCAAACTAAACGATATTCGTAAAAAAATACTATGACATCTCCAATTTTTATGACTTTTCCTAACATATAAAAAATATTTTACACTTATTTAAAAAAGAACTGAATTTTTTCCGAAAGATATGACGAATTGAAAATTGGGAAAATCAAGAAAAAAAGTGCCGAGGTAAAGCCATTGAAAATGGTATAGTGAGAAAACCGCCTGGGCAGAATTTAAAAAATGAATATTAAAGGTAATTACATGGTGTTCGGTATGAGATGGAATAATTGGTACGAGTATGTATACAAATAAACTGGATTAAAGTGCATTGTGGAGACCTATAGTGATTTTTTACAAGGATTATTTTGATCGAATACATCATCCAAAAAATGCATCGATTTCTACGACTTTTGATATATTATTGTTTTTGGAGGGGAATCTTCACAGGAAAAAATGGTTAATGCCATTTAATTTAGTGGGTCAAGTTGTTTTCATTCAGCATACATTTTAAAACACACACAGTGTAATAAATGGACACTACAATTGAAAAATATTTCAAGAATATTATGGTTAGGATGCAACCATATTTTGGGAACAACAAACATTGTTATGGTTACGGAAACCGTATATCGTCGAATTATTATAATGAAAAGGTTGCGATGTAACAATATTAAAGGTTGGTATCCAGTTTTTTTAGCGAAAAAAATAATTTGCTTAAAAATAATACAAAAGCTTCTATTAATATTAATTAAAAATATATAAGAAATGAAAAAAATTGATTACCCGCAACAAACGAAAAAAATTAGGTCTTTTTTATTCGGTTTGTTATTATGTTGTAAATAAAATTTTTCCTCGGAATTCGCTTATGTCTTTTTAGACAGATTTTAAAGCAATAGGCTGAACTTTGCACGGACCTCAAAGCTGCAATCGAACTTTGAAAGCTATTCCGTCAATTTTTTGTCTGTCTACGATTTGTTTGTCACTCCTATTTGAACTGCTTTGGAGATATTGATACACCTACCTTATAGTCGAATGGATACCAGCAGTTCAATGGTAGACTTTGATTCCCATAGGCGATAGGAACCATAAGCCAGAATATGGCGCCAGTGAAGCAAAAATAGAGATACGTTTTAATATATTTATTCGACTTGTCCAAACAGTGATCCATTGTCACGTACGTGAATCCTTTGAAAAACATTAATAAAATAAAAATCAATGAATACACAGTAATACAATGTTACCTATGGCAGAACGTGTCTTGTGGCCGAAATTGATGGATTCAACCAACTCCTCCAGCAGACGAGGTCTTAAACGACGGAAATATACTTTCATAGCTATAGTCCAAATGTAAATAAGAGTTTGCATTAAACAATTTACGAACAATTCCAAATCACCGCTGTGGTAGTTCACATACATTGTGCACACATACAGAATGGCAATGTGTGTGCACACCAAATAAAGGAACACTTCAATGGCCCACTCGAAGCATTGGCCAAGACCGCGAAGTTGGCTAGGCAATAAGGTCTCCGATTGCCATGGATACATGGCAGCTGAGCGCTTGGCAAAGCGTATGAACTTTAAAAGATCACGTCGTCCTCCGACGATGTTTTCCATCGTTAGACTCAAGTGTGTGTTGTGGTTTATTCACTTGTACTAAGGATAGTGCTCCAAACGGAACGTATTATATACTCATATACTCTATCTACCCAGTCACCCTTCATCATTGAGTTGCATTAGTTTTGTCAGTCGATATGCCGTGCTTCCTAAGTCCTGAATCAAAAGAATTTCAAGAAAGTCCTCAACTCCAAACTTCTGTATGAACCGAATGACAAAGCCGGTCTGGATAATCTGGTCGAGCACATCACCACATCATTCAATAGCTTCCTGAAGAAGCCTGTCCAAAAACAAGGTACAAGGGTAAAACTAAACCCCAATGGTGGACTTCTGAGCTAACGGCTATGAAAAAGACCTGCAACAAGCTATTCAACAAGGCTAAATCTACAGGGGTCGGTAATGTTTGGGATGCCTATAAAGAGCAACTCAAGATCTATAAGAAGGAGCTTAGAAAGGCGCTCTTGGTATACCTTCTGTGGCGAAGTGGAAAAGGTCTCCGACGCCGCAAAGCTGAGGAAAATACTATCAGCTTCACCCTGTACAGTGGGTTACTTGCAGGATGAGGCAAATAATTGGACCAAAAACAGCGAGCAGTCGCTCAATGTACTGCTCGACACACATTTCCCGGGGAACTCTCTAACAGAACCAGAGGATCAGCAGGACCAACAAGAGTGCGAGTGGACTGCGAGCGTCGCTAGCTTGTTGACTGAGAGATCCAGAATAAGCTGGGCTATTAATAGCTTTGAGCCCTTCAAGTCACCTGGACCAGACGGCATCACTCGAGCAGAAATGCAGAAAATGTTGAAGTACATTATCCCCTGGCTGGAGAAAATTTATGTAGGCTGTATAAGGCTTTCATACATCCCGAATCGAGGGAGGGATACCAAAGTGGTATTCATACCTAAAGCGCGGAAGATATCACACACTAGGCCAAAAGACTTCAGACCAATTAGCCTATCCTCCTTTCTATTGAAAGGTCTGGAAAGACTTTTAGATTATTTCATTAGGGAAAACCTGGATACAAAACTCCTGTCGGTGAACCAACATGCTTACAATAAGAGGAAGTCTACAGAATCAGCCCTGCACGAACTTGTGAGCACTATCGAATCGTCCCTGCATTTCAAGGAATTCACAATGGTGGCATTTCTTGACATAGAAGGGGCTTTTAACAACATTCACTCAGATGCAGTAATTGCGGCACTGTCACATCTAAAAGTTAACTCTAGTTTGATTAGACTAATTCAAAGTCTGCTCAAGAGAAGACGCATAACAGCATGTCTTGGGTCCACAACTGTAACAACAGAGGTTTGTAACAGGTTTGTAAACAGAGGGACCCCACAAGGAGGAGTACTGTCTCCACTAATTTGGAACCTAGCGGTGAATGAAATCCTGCTAAATCTAGAACGTTGTGGCTGCAAGGTCGTGGCATATGCGGACGACGTTGCAATCGCAGTGAGTGGCAAATTCGAAAACGTCCTCCTTGGCTAGATGGGCCAGAAGCAGCGGTTTGGGCGTAAACCCAAACAAGACAGCATTGGTTCTCTTTACTAGGATGAATAAAGTCACACATGTGGACCCTCCACCTCGGATAAATGGAACAGATGTAGTCTTTTCTGAAAGTGAAAAATTTTTAGGAATAATTCTAGATAGAAAACTGTTATTTAGACTTAACGTGTAAGGAAGGCCAACGTCGCCTTATATTCCTGCAAAAAGGCTGTAGGGTCGCGGTGGGGACTCTCTCCTAAAATCGTCCACTGGATATATATAGCAGTAGTTCGTCCTATACTGCTATACGGCATTGTGGTATGGTGGACGGCAACTGACAAACTAACCATCACCAACCTACTAACAAAGGTTCAGAGAACAGCCTGCCTGAGCATAAGCGGAGCCTTAAACTACGGTCACATGAGGATATCAAAGTGTAGTGCTATGGTAACCGACCGAGTGGACTATGTACCAACGGTGTACACCTTCGAGAGAAATTGAATCACTATGATTCCTGCCAGAGATGAATGGGTTGGAAGAATACCAGGTAATAGAAACCATCTCCACTTTTACACGGATGGTTCGAAGCTTGATGAAAAGGTTGACTTCGGAGTATAATGGCAATATGGGAAGTAGCCAAGTGGCTGAGTCCTAACATAGTAACCAACACTGGCGTTGTAATTTACTCGGACAGCCAGGCTGCCATCAATTATCTGGAGGCAACATCCATAAATTCACAAACAGCCCTCGACTGCCGCAGATCTCTTAACGAGATGGCTGAGCAGTTTAATATACACCTCATATGGGTGCCCGGACATAGGGATATCCCGGGGAACTGCAAAGCCGATGAACTTGCTAGGAGAGGGACGACATTACAAATTCTCGAAGAATTTGCATATATTGGTGCGCCACTATCCACGTGCAAGCTTTGGCTTAGGCAAGAGGCAATCAGGCAGTCCAACGAAAGATGGACAAAAATCGGCACCTGCAGGGTAGCTAGACAAATCTGGCCAAGGTATGACCTGAGAAGATCAAAATATCTCCTCGCACTATAGAGGCAAAGATTGTCTACGTTAGTATCAGTTCTGACGGGAGCACTTCTTGATCGGCGAACACGCCATAATATTGGGTATTGACTCTAATGACTTCTGCAGAAGCTGTGAAGACGAGGAAGAAGTGGAGAGCATTGAGCACTTGCTATGCGACTGCCCCGCTCTGAGTAAACGACGACTGGAAATACTGGGGTCGGCTTTTCTAGGCAGCCGAACAGATCTTTCCAGTACCGATATTCGTACTATCGACAAATTTGTATATCAAACAGGTTGGTTTCGATGAGGGGCATTTCAGCCCGTGGTAACACTAGGGACCTAAACTGGTCTATGTGAGCTTGTATAAAAAATACGGCTGTCACCCTAACCTAAACCTAAACCTAAAAGTCCTGAATCACACGAGTTTGTAGGAGAGAGAGGCAGAGAATTCTTTCCGTCTGCATCTCTTCCCTTAAGATTTTAACACTTCTTGAAAACATTTCCACACGTGATTATGACTAAATTGTTTTTATAAGGGCCGCATAAAACTAATCCGGTTCATCGATATGCGCTCTGTTGAGTGCTACCGCTGCGCTTTGAAGATTATTGGAGACAACACTGGTGCAATATCTGAAGGTGAAACTCCCTCTTCGCAAGTGTCAGACCATCATCTGGCGAGAGAAGTTCTTCATCACAGGTTCGGAAGAATCCTGTGAGGATGAGCTTTTAGACGACGAGGAAGATATAATGGTGAAATCTGACAATGGTCCGGCTTCTACATAAGATAAACAACTCTAAGGTTGCATCAGCCGCCTTAAAGACCTCCTGATACAAGGAGGAGCAGACTTGATCCTAATGCTAATGCCAGGGTTTAGGCTGCTTCATGAAACAGGTAATGGAAGACGACGGGATATAGAGAAAACTGTGTAACTAGTCACTGCAACCCTTAATTTCTCGTTAAGAGCCTCATGTCTTAATCTAAAGCCAAGGGGCAATCAACGTCCGCCATTGTGGTTGTCTTCTTCTACTTATGGCTACCAGAGTTCACCAGCGAGATTGTAACCACATCTAGAATTTTTTGGGCTCTAAAAAGTAGAAATGTTTCACTGGCCACTGTCCTATCAACCGACCTACTTGATCTAGTCAGCTTTCTTGAAGGATCCATTTTGCTTAGGGAATATACTACGCATTTCAGCTAGTTTGGGGTCAACTGACCGATAATTTCCGTCTTGGTGTGAACCAAACCAAGACGGACCTAGTTATTTTCACTAGGAGAAATGTGGTACCTGTCTCATTGGGGGTATTAAAGTTCACGTCTCTGAAAACGCAAAATTTCTAGGTATTTTGCTTGACAGGAAGTTGAACTTAAAATCCTACATTCTGGAAGACTAAAGAAGGCTGTGGTAGCGCTATATACCTGTCTAAGGGCAGAAGGAAACGCTAGAATCTGGAACCGCGTATAGTTTATTGATTGTATCCGGCAGTAGTCAGACCGATAATGCTGTATGGCACACAGAGGTATTTTGGATGAAAAAAAGCAATTTTCAACAAATGATTTTTCAAAAATCGAATGATGCAGTTCTATATAGAAGCGTTTCAATAAGAAAAAATCTATAATTTGTTTTTATAAAAAATAATATTTTGTTATAGAAAAACTCCAGTGAAGTGACCTCAATATTGTACAGTGAAAACTAACGAAAATTTGCCTGCCACTCAGAAGCTTAAACATGTAAAATATTTTCCATGCTAAACTTGAAATGTCGTTATTATCTATTTTGATAAAAGTTGGCCTGCATATAATATTTATTCTAGGAAGTGTATGTACCAAATTTCTTTCATAGGAAAAATTTTATGTGAAAAATCGATTTGAATTGTATTTCAATAAGAAAAAATCTATAATTTGTTTTTATAAAAAATAATATTTTGTTATAGAAAAACTCCAGTGAAGTGACCTCAATATTGTACAGTGAAAACTAACGAAAATTTGCATGTCACTCAGAAGCTTAAACATGTAAAATATTTTCCATGCTAAACTTGAAATGTCGTTATTATCTATTTTGATAAAAGTTTGCCTGCATATAATATTTATTCTAGGAAGTGTATGTACCAAATTTCTTTCATAGGAAAAATTTTATGTGAAAAATTGATTTGAATTGTATGGGTGGGCGTGGTCGATTTTGATGAAATACAATTTTTTTCTTAATTTAGTCCATATATTACACGGTGCCAACTTTCAATGATCTAGGACCATTCCTTATATTTTTTGAACAAAAATGTATGAAGCTATACTACTGTGCGGCATTGTCGTCTTGTTGTCGGCTCTGCAGAAATCCACCAAGTTCAGGGAATTGCTGCTATACTCATATGTATCACTGGTGCGTTGAGAAATCTCAATAGAATGATCGTATCCCAGGACGTTGGATATTCGTGAACTTTTATGCTGACGGTTCCAAACTCAATAACCATGTGGGCTTCGGTGTCTTTTCTGAGGAAATATAGCCATCCATTGCAAAACGACTGCCTGTTAAATATGAATGATGAATGGATGAAAATATATGTTCTGACCAAAGTGGATATCAATATTTTTCCTGATAGTCGGGCTGCTATCAAGTCCCTGGAAATTATATTCCTGAATTAAAAAGTTTCCCTCGACTGTCGCAGATTTTTTAACGAGCCCACTAAATATTGGATCTTCACAGAATATAAAATGATTATATTTATATTTGTTTAGTAATGTCGAACCAGGGTCTCCTATCATTGCAGCAGCATATCATTGAAAGTAAACGCGCACCGCCACAAACGAGTTCGAATTACCACCATCCTACATATAGGAAGTCTTAAGCGTATGGGTACTTTTTACCTAACTTGTGAAAAATTCGATCTTATTCACTCACTCTTTTTCTAGGTGTCCGGGTTCGGGGTTTCCCCCACAATATGGAAATATCATGCCAAAATTGAATAGCTAATAAAATTAATACCAATGCATATAAATACAATTCGGTACAGTTCAATACCCTGCAAGTATCTACTGTTCTGCACAAAATGGGTTAATTTGTCAACAAAACTTGTGTAGCAATCATCTAAATATATTCATTTTCCGTATTTTAGACAACGTTTGCAGTGATTATAGATTGAACAAAGTGTTTTCAAATATCTGCAAAGAGAATGAAGGCGAGCCAAAATGAGCGGCGGCGGCAGTCAATGAAAATTATTGACAATCGCGGCTCTATGATAGCCATTTTTGCATTTTACGATGTGTTCGTATATAAATACCTTTTTGCCCATGAATATAAATTTCGGTATAATACTACATTTATTCTCAAATAATGGATATTTTTTCTTTAAATTTTAAAAAATATGTGGAGCTATGGTTTGATTTTCTAAAGTATTCTAAGCTGAAACCAGTAGTTTTTCAGGAGAAGCAATTCAATATACGAACAATTTTAGGAAAATTTAAAATTTTTGTGGAATTACCTTCAATTTAAATCGCTTTGAGTATAAATTTTGATTGGTTTGAAGGAATTGACTATAGATAATTTCTAATATTTAGAATTTTAAAATACAATGCTCACTAAAACATACTAAGTCCACATACCATTATTTAGAATGAATGTATTGATTTATATGTTCTGCAATTATGTAATACTCCATTTTATCATATTTCTTAATAAAGGGTTTTCCAACAAGAGGTTTTATTGTGGTATTCAAAGAAAAATGAAATTTTTTAGATAAATGATCGGATGTTTATTTCATAATAAAGAGGAAGATATGCCGTTAATAATGAAAAACTACATTAGCCAGATGGCAACCACGACCACGCTTACAGGGCCATATCCTTTTCATGAAATTTTCCATAACCAAATCGCAAAGTGGCTGCCCTATGTCCTCGATAGCCTCACGAATTCTATCTTTCACGTGGCCCCAAAGGAAGAAGTCACAAGGTGTTAAATCACAAGATCTCGGTGGCCAATTGTGATCACCTCTTCGAGAGATAACACGGTCCGGCAACTTTTCCCGTAACAGAGCAATGGTTTCGACCATAAACCGCACCAAACAGTCACACGTTGAGGATGGAGAGGCTTCTCAACAATAACTCTTGGGGTTTCCGAGCCCCAGATGCGACAATTTTTGCTTGTTGACGTAGCCACCGAGGTGGAAATGGGCCTCATCATTCAAGATGATTTTGTATCGTTCGTATCGTTTTGTATCGTTCGATTATCGTCTCTCGTTCCATTTTTAGTTATGGCGTAGTTTCTACTTGTCAAATGTCAAAGAATAAAAGCTTCAAAAGTGACAGCTACCGAAATACCGGGTGGTTCAAAATAACACCTCTTGTTGGAAAACCCTGTATATACCCTCGTATGACTAAAGTGAGGGTATAAAAATAGCTTCCACCACCGAAGGGGTATACAAGTGACGTTATGACCAAAGTTATTAACGTATATATGACTCCAAACACATTTATTCGTTGACCTAACCACAACTGAATAATAGTTTAATCATTTAATTGGGACAGGTGTATTCTCTACCCATAGCATAACTGTACGAAAGATCCACATTAGGGTGTGTCGTTTTTTCTCTGATTGAATCCAATAGAACGAAAACAATGCTTACGAAGATATATTTTTATTTGGTTGAATTTGCATTTGAAAATTTTTCGAAATTAATAGTTATCTTATCGTTTTAATAGTCGCTGATTGAATTTTGTTTGTAAGCATTTGGATGGAGTTTACAGCATGTTTTCTAATTTTAAAATCTTATAATGGTAAATTTTTTATTAAAGTCATGTAAGAAAATTTCAGTCGAGTACACCTTAATCGAGTAAACCAAACACACAGGTTTTTTGATAAAAAAATAATTTTATTTTTCAACATAGTATACTTTGAGCTCTATACACATCTCCAATACTATACCAATCTATACAAATCTCTCATCCAAAAAAATAGCACTTTTCGAGGTCATAAAAGTAGGTATTTGTGAGATGATTTCATCTTTGGAGTAAAATCTATTTCCGCCGAGCCACTCCTTGGGGTTTGGAAACTATAGGGTATTTCATAGCTGCATGAAAACTTGCAATATCGATAACTATGGTTTAACAGCTGATAATGTCAGACTGTGTTGACATTTCTGTTCAGTAAGCTTTAGGAAGTCATCATGAGTCGTTTAACGCCAAAACAATGCTTCCAAATTGTTGTTACTTTGAAAAAAAGCAGCTCGCGAAGTACAAATCCAAGAATTGTGCTTAGTAGTGAAGCTCATTTCAGGTTAAACTGCGTCAGTAAACAAAATTGCCATATTTGGAGCGAAGACAATCCTCAAGTCATTAACGCATCATCATTACATCTCTTAACAATCGGTTTATAGCAAAATTAATTTGATGACAACCTTATTTCCAGAAGTGGTCCTGTTCTTTTGCCCACAAAACAGTTCTTTTCCTCCAGGACAATGCAAAAGTGAAAATCCATGAATTAGACTACGAATAGCTCCATCTCTTTATTTAGACCCGAATCACTATTTTTGTTTCCAAACCTGAAGAAATGACCCGGCGGAAGGAAATTTGACTCCAACGATGAAATCATCTCACAAACAAATATGTACCTATTTTGATGACCTCGACAAATGCTGTTTTTTTGAAGGGATAAAAAATTTAGAGAAACGTTGGTGGCGGGGTAATTATCATGACATCTCCATGCAAAATTTCGGCTGTTAAATACATGGAATGGAGGTAGAAGCGGAACTACTCCTGACCTTTTGTGGCTAGTGAAATCCGTGGCTTTGTACTAGTTCGTCTTCCTGCATGGTAACTAAAACGACGACGATGACACCTAACACACGTGAATCTAAATCAAGACCTGACAACAATTCAACGTACTTTTCTAAGGCGGTAGCACTACCTGGTACTTCGGTGTCCTAGGACATTTATATCTACCATTAAAATAGGGCAATATCCCTAGGAGTTTTCATATCGCAATATCATAAAAAGGCGCAAACTGGTATCAGGGCCGCATAAAATTATTCCGACGAAATCTGGCCATGGACGGCACTAGATGCTGTCAACTATCATTAAATCCCTTTCGGCTCAGGGCACATGCATGCATTCCGACTTCACAATCTGATGCAGAATCCATCACAAATAGGCTGAAAAACTACAATCCCGGTATTCCAACTGGAATGTCGGTCGGATAGGTCTCTAAAGCACGCATCATTTATACTGAATGTTAAGTTTCTACGGATACAGCAAAATCCGGCTTATGTACAAGAGCGATAAGGAAAGGTATTCGAAAGGTACTACACTGGTGTAGTAGGTTAGGTTAGGTTAGGTTAGGGTGGCAGCCGTATTTTTTTATACAAGCTCATATAGACCAGTTTAGGTCCCTAGTGTTACCACGGGCTGAAATGCCCCTCATCGAAACCAACCTGTTTGATATACAAATTTATCGATAGTACGAATATCGGTACTGGAAAGATCTGTTAGGCTGTCTAGAAAGGCCGACCCCAGTATGTCCAGTCGTCGTTTACTCAGAGCGGGGCAGTCGCATAGCAAGTGCTCAATGCTCTCCACTTCTTCCTCATCTCCACAGCTTCTGCAGAAGTCATTAGAGTCAATACCCAATCTTTTGGCGTGTTCGCCGATCAAGCAGTGTCCCGTCAGAACTGATACTAACGTAGACAATCTTTGCCTCTCTAGTGCGAGGAGATATTTTGATCTTCTCAGGTCATACCTTGGCCAGATTTGACTAGCTGGTGTAGTGTCTAAAGATGAACCTCCCTCTTCGCTAGTGTCGGAGTTGAATCTGGAGGAATTTACCGTTTCACCCTTTTCCTCTGCGCTTGGATACGTAGATAATGTCTTTATCACAAGTTCGGAAGAATCCTGTGGATATGAGTACTTTAAGGATGAGCTTCTAGCTGATGCCACCAATGAAGATGTTGATACAACAGTGGAGGGAATCCTGGCCTTGGATGTCTCTAAGAGTACGTCATCTGCAAAGGGAATAACTTTAACACTCACCTTCTCCAGAGAACGCAAAATACTGTCCATGGAAAGATTCAATAGAAGAGGACATAGAACACCACCTTTTGATCTTATTAGGCTGATAAATCTATGGGGGTCAGTTGACCCTAGGTACCTAAATGTATCTCTTAATTAGAAGGTTATGAATTAATCTTCGTATATACTACATAGTTATCAATCCACCCTTGCACAGTGGTAGGAATTCCTAAAAAAACTCTATGCATGTTTGCAGAAGAGGTATTAGAGAAGTTAAGTTTTGAGTAAAAGGCCGATAAAAGGACTAGTCAAAAATTCGTATTAATAGTGTCATAAAAAATCTATGAATCGGTCGAAAAAGACGAAAGTTACACGCGCTTAAACATTTTGTTCAAATTTGAGGCTTTGCAGATCCGCCCTTGTATACCACAAGAGGCCCAAACTCAAAACCTAACTTACATAATACCTCTTCTACGCAAACTGTTGTCTGGTTAAGAAACGGCAGAATTATTTCCCTTTTTTTGGAATTCCTCACCTATGCCTTGGTTGCGAGAGCCGTAACTATTGTGACTGAATTTAAATTATTGAATGCACCTTGTATGTAAAGGGAAGCTACATTTGTATTTTCCTCAACAGCGAGAGGTTTCAATTAAGCTAACTAGATCATATAGTGTGGTTTTGGAGGTTTCGCCCCTTGCTGTTGGGTTGAACAGTAGCATGTGATCAATGTTAATTCTGTTTAATCTGTCGCCATTTAGATAGACTAACTGTCTCGAAATCGTAAGGACCTGTAAGGGACGGCTTCCCGCTTTGGGAATGGAATCTCCTCTCCACATAGAAGGTACATAGGCCAGCTTGATACAACAAGCATAGAGCTTCCAGAGCCAGGGAACCTGTGTTACAGCCAGTGTCTGTAGCTCATCCGGATATACATTATTTGACCCTGGCGTTTTAGCCCAAAAATTTCTATATTCAGTCATAATCTCTCTGACGTATTCAATTCTCCTGCAGAGTTATGTTTAAGATATCGAGACCAACAAAATGTTAAACTCCACCCTAATCTATGCTATTAAAAGTGAACTTTAGTGTTAGCAATATCAAAATTGCTTTATCAAACTTAATGATATAATATAATTGAAGCTATGTATTTATCTTTAAAGATTAAATTTAAACCGACTACATTTTTAGTAACTTTTAGATGTAACCATGTGCACTTCGCTGACCACATCTCTCATATTATTTTATTTAGATTCTGAACCAAAAATCCAGCAGTAAATATTCCTAATCCACGGCGTCGATATAAAAGATTTAAATTCCGCAAGATTTTAGGAATCTTACGGTGATTTCGTTTCTGAAAAATACTATAAAACATTATGTTGCGACATTTTAAAAATTCCCCCTACACCCACTGCTAATTTCCCATTTTGCATGCGAAGAATCGAACAAAAATCGTGCGGTGAGTAAAACCCATACCTACATTATGACGCAACCATTTGATAGTGAATTAAGAATGTACGCTTTTAATTAGGTTTGGTTCTGAAGTTTGCTTTTTGGCGGTGCAACATTCCACACCGTGGACTGGGCTGAGTGTGGAGAATGCGATATTTTCGCCTTTGCGGAGTGTAATAATTTTACAAACGAAATCAAAACCCGTTCATACGGCTGCACCCTTTTTACATACGAACCTAAAAATGCGGTTTCAAGGTAATATGTAGAAAAAATTTAATTTTTTTTCCTGAAAACCTAATGTCAAATTTTCTGTGAATTGAAGAAAATAATTCCTTCTTTTCACGTAAAATTTACAACAATGCCATGTTATTTGGACATCTATTGAAAGGAAAATTATTCAGACTTCAAGTTACTCGTCTTGAAAATTTTCACTCTTAGGTTATATCACTCATGAAGTGAGCCATATGTAGTTGTTCATTGACTAGAGAGCGGGAAAGGGGATGACTGTATGTGTGTGTCTGGATATTCATATTTCTGTGGTTTTCAAACTAAATGTGCATATTTGAGTGTTAGAAAAAGACTTAAGAAAATGGAATACATGGGAGCGCATATCGTACCTCCATTCTAAAACATGCTAAGTCGACTTAGCATGTTTTTAGGGAGATTGAATTTTTTAATATTTCAAATTATATTCAAAATTTGGGTTTTATCCGCCAACCCAATCAAAAGTTATTCACAAAACAGTACAGGAGATTCGATTTGCAATATAAAGTAATTCCACACAAATGAAAAAAAATCCATCAAACTTTAATCGTCTCTCCTGAAAAACTACTTTTTTGCACTTGGAGGAGGTATCGATAGATAATGATTAGCTGAATACATTTATACTAAAATCCCGAAATCAAAAATTTCCGATATAGGCTGTTATTCCAGAAAACCACAGATTTATGAGGTAATTTGTTTGGTGGTGTGTGGTATGGAAGTAGGCTTATAGCATGCAAAAAGAGCTTCGAAAGTATTTCCAAGGGTGTTATTCCAAAAAGGTCGAGAGTTCAAATCCACCATCAGGCAAACTTAATTTTTAATTTGTATAGCGAAAATATATAATTTTTGAAAATAAATGTGAGGATATATCTGAAAAAATAAAACAGAATGCTGTAAGAAAATTCATTATTTTGATGTATTCGGAAATTTTAATGAAATTGACGGTCATCAAATTGAAGAAGGTATTCATTAAATCGATAGAAATATTACATCAATTCAATAATTAACAGTTAATGACGCTCAGTTTTGAAGTTGCAGAAATAAATAAGACTGGTGTAAACAGTTCAGATTTGAAACAGCGAACTTAAAACAAAATGACACACAATCTAACTAATACATACATCGGCGAATTAGATACAAGGAGCGGATAAGCTGTGACAGAGAATCAGGAGGAATTCCCCTTCTATTCCTCCTGTAGGGTTAGTAAAAACTTCTGATTTGCCACCAGCAAACAATCATGAGGCTGAACAATCATGTTCTGTCGTTGTCGTTCTAATGATTTTTTAGTAGGTCGCAAATCAGCTGTTGTCAAAAAATCTTTTTTAAAATTTCTGTTTAAATAGCGATTTTATTTATTACTTTTATTTATAATAGTACGTCCGCCTGTCGTAGCGAACGGACGTGTTATGGCAGAGCGGATAGTTTTTTACCTATTACGCAATACCTATTCACCTACCTACTACGCAACCAGGAGGTTTGTTGTTTATAAAGCATAGGTTGAATTGGATGCATCGGTCTCTGGACAGAAATTTCTGAGCTCAGTCTGGAAGGCCTATACCGACGTACCTATTACGGGCTAATACTGGCTATGGGGGTGTTTCCCCCAACCAATTTATGATTAAACCAAAAAAGACGAAGGAGATTACGGCGCAGGGGAGGGAAAACCCAGTGCCGGCGACAAGCGTTGATTCACTCACGAGTCATGTGTCGTCGTTATCGAACAATCGTGAGCAAGCAACTTCTACGAGCTTTGGTGCCTTAGATCCCGTAGTCGGAAATGAAACAAGAGCACATCCAGCCGCAGGCAAAACAAATGATAAGACAGATGAAGCACAACCCAGCCGGGGCTTTAAGCAACCCCAGCCTTTAAAAGCCAGTGGGGACTCTGACTCTGAATCATCAAATGAAAACAATATCACTATTGTTGCTAACTCAAAGAGACTCTCAGGGGCACAAAGAAGGAAGCTTAATAAGTTGAACCGACAGAACCTATTACGGGATGAACCTGACAATTCTACCTCCAATACAAACATGGAGGCTGCTAAAAGAGTCAGGTCTCCCGAAGAACATACCGCTGTGAAAGTGACTAAGAAGAAAAAGGGCTCGCCGTCTTCCAGTAATTCGGATAAGCCTAACGTAACCACACAAAAGGAGGTTGACGCAGGTCAAGTCAACCAAATCATCCGTTAAGGATGAGGCTTTAACCAAAAAGACACGGAAAAATCAATTGGCCATAAAGAAGGGTAAGAAGCCACCGTCTTATTCTAATATAGCTAAACAACATTTTCGAGACGATCTATGCTACGCCATAATTGATAGCAGTAGTACATCTGGCAGAATCCCCGAAGACCAAAAGAGTAACTTCGAAGATTTGGTCTATACGAGGGTAGCGGAATACGTCCTCGAATCTAAGGATGAATCGAAGTAATGAGTTGCAAGTTTGAGAGGGGTGTTTTGATGCTAAGGCTGGCATCACAACGCTGCGCTGGTGTCCTCGTAAAACTTGTGGATAGCTTCCCCTCACCTTGGGACGGCGCAAAGCTAAAATTGGTAAGGAAAAGCGACATTCCTGAACTCATAAAAACGACCCTATACGAGTATGTTAAGGGATGTCCCAGTAAGTTCTCATCAGAGTACATACTCGACATCATTGGCATACAGAATTCAAAACTTTCCGTGAGAAAGTGGGAAGTCTTCTATAGGAAGGATGATACCGAGGGTACTCTCCTCGTGTTGGGCATAGACCCAGAATCCAAGAACAATCTTGTCATGACGAAGGGCATGGCGTACTTCTTGATCTGGACAGTCTTTTTCAAAATTGGAAAGGTCCCGATTGGCAGGACAGATGAATCGAGTCCAAATATACTGTCTGAAGAGGCAAACACTGGTATTGAACGGATGGAGACAAGTGAGACACTGACAAAAACTGATGTGGAAGTACTCAATAACACCACCAGTTCACCAATAGTACCGCCACTCTTGCAGGAAGTTCCCAGCAAAGGTGGTGATCAAAATAAAAAGAGCCACAAAACGATTCAAACCATTGAGGGAGCGACAAAAAATAACACCGCCTCCCAAAATTTTCGACTGGAAGATGGTGTAATAGGTAGTGAACGAAAGGAGGAGAATGACCCACTACCAAATAATGAGGGGGTGCCACCAGATAGGATAGACTCCCAAAAGAAACATTTACTGGAAGGACAATGATTGAGGTCATCCAGATAAACCTCCACCGGAGCGAGACAGCATCCAACGCTCTGATGGACATCATAAATAAAGGCAGGGTTAATATTGCTTTGATCCAGAAACCATGGACAACTAGCAACAAGGTTACTGCATTAAACCATGTGAACTATAACCTTTTCTACGCTAACACAGATACTCGTCCAAGGACTTGTATTCTTTGCCATAAAAACTTATGTTTCATTTTCTCTCCAGAGTTGTCAACATCGGACGCAACGGTGCTGAGGCAAGGTAATGGAAATATGTACCTGGCGTCAATATATCTGCCATTCGATGCGCCGACATTGCCACCTACGTCGGAATTACAACGTCTGGTGAGGTAGTTATTAGCTGGATGTGACGCCAACTCCCATCATATCGCTTGGGGTAGTACTAACACCAATAAAAGGGGACACGCCCTTATCGAATTTTTGAACACAAATGACCTCATAACTCTTAACATAGGAAACACTGCAACCTTTCTTAACAAAATTAGGGAAGAAGTATTAGATATAACGATATGTTCAGAAAATCTTATTGATGAGATTCATGAGTGGAGGGTTGAACACTCCTATTCAGACCACCGTTATATAAGGTTTAAAATTGCACGGCCACCGCCAAACCCCATAAGTTTCCGTAATAAGGCTAAGACCACCGCCAAACCCCATAAGTTTCCGTAATAAGGCTAAGACCGACTGGATGGTAATTCCAACGGCAGTCGACCCACTTTTTAACACGACCCCCTCCTGGTACACGCTATCTCCTAGTGTCTACAATTTGTATGATGTCTATATTTAGTCCAAATTCGTTATGGTTCTTGTTTTACAGCGTCCGAAAGTTGGTCGAATCTCTACTTTTTTCTTAAAGGATTCTGAATTCAACAGAGTATAACTTAAGAACGCGTTATCCGATTTCAACGGTTTTAGTGTCATTGTAACCGGACACTCTCGTACTTCAAAAACGAACGAAGTTACACCTTTGTAATTCCTTCTAACCAATATATTTTTTAAGCCAGGTTTGCTTTTGAGGAAATCCTGACTTAAGACTTTCAAAAATATAAATCATTATTACCACGATCCGATATACGTTCTCATAACAAATAATAATTTGATTCCGCTCAAATAGAAAGAATTTACATTGTGTTTTATATAAAAATCCTGAAATATATCTGGGAGAAAACAGTAAAAAATCTGTATCTTTTAAACCAAAATGACCTCCATCGTGAAACTTATGTCACGTGTAAAAGACACTTAACGGTTTAACTACAAAAAATATGAAGAAAAAAAATTAGGTGCATTTCGAGATATTGAAGGACTAAAAAATTTTTTAGATTTTTAATGTCCTTCGACGAAGACAATATTTTTTTTTAAATTATAAATTTTGAAGTACGAGAGTGTCCGGTTACAATGACACTAAAACCGTTGAAATCGGATAACGCGTTCTTAAGTTATACTCTGTTGAATTCAGAATCCTTTAAGAAAAAAGTAGAGATTCGACCAACTTTCGGACGCTGTAAAACAAGAACCATAACGAATTTGAACTAAATATAGACATCATACAAATTGTAGACACTAGGAGATAGCGTGTACCAGGAGGGGGTCGTGTTAAAAAGTGGGTCGACTGCCGTTGGAATTACCCTGGACTAAATTCGGAAATCTACTTAGAAATCGATTGGGGCAGCCTACACGCGATTATCTATGTGCAGAAGACAATGATATCGATGTTAAGTAGATTACCGAGGCTCTTGTAAAATCATTCGAAGATAGTTGCCCACTTCGAGAAAGGAAATCTGCCTTTGAGAAACCCTGGATGACAGGACAAATTCGCTCGATTGGCAAAGATGTCCGCAGACTTTACAACAGAGCTCGACGTAAAAAACAATCAGTATATTGGGACGACTACCACAGAAGACTCAAAGAATACAATAAAATCGTTAGATCGGCGAAACGTAACTCCTGGAGGCTTTTCTGTGAACAGGTAGACAGCGTTAACAGCATGTCTAAAATGAAAAAGTTCCTCCCAAAAACTCATGTCCAAACCGAAACACTGGTGGACGAAACGGGTAAAAGGATGGATATAGAGGATACCGTAAGGCTCTTGATGAAAACTAATTTTCCGACTGGTAATGCTGAACCGACAGAGGAACAGTTACAGAATAAAAATGTATTGCATCAAGTACCTATTACGGATATAACAGATGGTATGGTTAAAGAAGCGATAAAAAGTTTATCTCCCTTTAAGGCTGCGGGACCGGATGGAATATTTCCAGCACTTCTGCAGAATGAGGTGGATCTGGTATCAACTCATCTGGCTGGAGTGTTCACTGCATGCCTAACCCATTCGTATACCCCAATTGATAACATGGTCAAAGGTAAAATAGCGGATGACAGGCTAAAATTCAAACAACACGCCTATGTCAAAGGAAGATCAGTGGAAACAGCTCTGCATGAGGTAGTGCACCACATAGAAGAGTCCTTCAGTAAAGAAATGTATACACTTGCTGTTTGCATAGACATTGAGGGCGCATTTAACAATGTACAGACCGATACACTTATCCAGTCCTTAGACGAGTTTCAGGTTGACCGGGCGCTGAAAAACTGGATCAACAATATGCTAAGGAATAGGTGGATTATTTGTGGGTCATATGACGTAAAAATTAGAGACAAGGTAAATCGTGGTATACCTCAGGGGGGCATTTTATCGCCTCTTCTATGGGTTACGACGATACACAGTCTCCTAAAAGCCCTCACCAATGAAGGACTTAAACCAGTCTGTTATGCAGACGACGTTGTAATACTTCTAAGGGGCTTACATCCAAATCTATTATGCAGAAGAGCTGAAGAGGCACTTAACATAGCATATAACTAGGCACAACCAAGGGGATTAAATGTTAACCCAGACAAAACAGAAATATGTCTATTTACAAGGAAAACGAAGATCTCACGTTTAACCCCGCCTCGATTCCTGATTAAGACAATTGCTATAACTAAAAAGGTAAAATACTTGGGAGTAATCTTGGATCAGAAACTGTCATGGAAAGATCATCTTGAAGAAAGAGTTACAAAGGCACACAGATGTTGGTCGTTGTGCAGAAGAGCTATAGGTTTAAAAAGGGGACTACGTCCAAACATGACTCACTGGCTTTACATGAGCGTGATTAGACCAATAATCACCTACACCTGTGTAGTGTGGTGGACATCAATGGACAAGAAGTGCAACGTAATACCTTTGCAAAAAATTCAACGTATGTGCTGTCTAGGCATAAGCGGGGCATTTAGAACTGCACCAACAAAAGCGTTGGAGACTACACGGATGGGAACCAGCTGCTACACGGATGGGCCCAAGCGAGGAGGAAGGACGGGTCTGGGACTTTTTATTGATGAACCGGAAGTCGAACTTCACTTATGCCTCCCTGACCATAACGCGGTATTTCAAGCAGAAGTTCGAGCAATCATATGCCAACATCTTCACAGGGTCAGATCCAGAACTGTGTTGGACTGTAAGCGAACGATAAATGATTACTCAATTGCGTATTTGCTGGGTACCAGGACACAACGGAGTGATTGGAAATGAACGGGCAAACAGCTTGGCTTCAAAGGGCAGAGAACTTCGAGTAATAAACTTGGCAAATTGGAAACCTTTCGAAGCCACGAAAAATGAGTTGAAGCACTGGGCAGTGATGGCTCATAAAACTGTGTGGAATAGCGCAACAGTAGGAGCAACTGCAAAGATACTGTGGGGTGACCCAAATGAAAAGAAAACAAGAAGTCTTCTGAAACTAAACAAGATCGATATTAGTAAGATGATGAGTGTTCTAACGGGACACTCAACCTTACAGGCACATCTTCATCGCATAGGACTAGCAGGAAACGACGAATGCAGGGCATGCAGTGAAAACATCAAAACGATGGAACATTTTCTGTGTCACTGCCCGGCTTTCACACATGCAAGATCCCAACATTTCGGGTCCGACATATTACCAGACTTGACTCATCTCAGAGAATATGACTGGAAGATACTGAGAAAATTCGTGTCTAGTACCGATTTTCTGTAACTCGTGAGGTATAAAAAGATCATAAATAAGGAGCGCACAACAGGCCGAACCACTGGCTTAAGTGTATGTCCATGGACATGAGACGTTTAAGCGTCTCCTCTCTTCAACCTAACCTAACCTAACCTATTTATATTTACATTTATTACGTACATTTGAGTTTATTTACATGTACAAGTTTAATTAGAATTAATTGTGAGTTCTTTGTTGACGTTTGTAGATTTCGGAATCGGTTTCTCTAATGAGTAACCAAATATAATCTCCCATCATTCTTTTATCCCAGTACCCTTGGTAACGCCGCTCGATGGACTTCATTTCTTCGTGAAAACTTTCGCCATGTTCGTCGCCAAGACAAAAAGTTTAAATGAGAATGCAAGAAATGAATTTTTAGGGACATATTTACACCTGTTGGAATATGTGTTATATACATAAATATAGAAAAATATATTTTTTACCAATTTTTTAACAAATCATTAATTATTGCTTCATATTGCGGGCTTTTATTGGATCCAAAGAAATTTGAAACCACAAGCTTAAACGACCTCCATGCTGCAATTTCATCCGACGTCAAATATGATTCGAAATGTACATCCTTCAATTGGGCCCAAATTGCACGTGATGTCTAAAATTAAAACGTTTTATTCCACAAAACATTGTAATACATTAATTGTAAAGTACTTACCGCATTCTTCCAATAGTCCATCGAGTAAGATTTACATGGCACGAATTACACAAAATACTAGGTGTCCTCGGTTCGTTCATATTTTTAACTCGTGTAAAATATTACACATATATTTCTTCTATTATTTTACTAAACGCACGTCGATTTTTTTTAATTACATATTTTCCGCAGATGTAGCAGAAATTGTCGGGATCATTTACACACTGAAAAGTTCTTTGCCTTTTACTCATACTTCGAAATATAACTTTGTAATATTTTTCAGAAAATCGACTTATATCTTTAAGGCGCTGAATTACACTAATTTTTTTAATAAGAAATTTCATTCATAAATTCCGAGTTTAAGGTTCATAAGTTGCAGTACCTGTATCTGACATTTAGTTTGCTTCGAACGTAGAAACCCAATATTTTCAAGACTGCCGCGTACTACTTTGTATTGCGTACATATAATATTACTACCTGTATATACGACTGGGATGTCCATGCCCCTAAAAGGCGTAACTGAATGGAAACCTCATAAATAAAAAAACCACAAATATTGTTGAATGACCCTCTATCTATGAATGATCTCTATATCTTTATTTAGTCGGTAGAAAGATGTAACACAATAAAAGGTATAATTTGTTGTTAAATAAATTAACTAACTTACCTGTCATTTGAAATATCCAATATTGGATTTCAGTAATCACGCATGTTCAGCCTTTGATACGTTCCTCCAAAACTGTTTTTCTTAAATCCCTCATGGCTAGGAATGGCGTGGAATTAATCTTCAACTTTTCTATTGTTTAATTTGTCTGATAAAATTAAATTGTTTTGTTTAAATTCTTGTCTGTAAATCATATGTTTTTGGAGAAAAATCATGTTTTGCATTTTTTGAGCAGAAGGTTGAAAATCAAAAACATTTTAATACCAATACATGAAATTACGTTCTTTTGATTTTATGAACAAGTAAAAAAGTTTCAGTCGGGTAAACCGACTAAGGTATACCCTCACTTTGTGAGTAATGTAATATTGAAAATTCCACGAATTAGTCTGTTAGTTTGTACGGGAGGTACCAGAACGGGTTTAACAAATACACCTATTTTTCGCTGAACATTAGATACTTTAAATTCATTGCACTGTGCCGACTTATAAGCATTTATGTGCACTGGTATAAACGTTATGAGACATTAAATTGTGGTATGATTTGGACATTTTGTGTGGGAAGTACAAAGAGGGGCGTGGCAATAACGCCCATTTTTCACAGGGCTATAGACACTATAAAAACATTACACTGTACAAAATTTCAAGTATTTTTATACACTGGTTTTAATATTATAAGCTATAACTTTTGGTGCAAAAAGGTACCTTTGTGTGGGAGGTACCAAAAGGGGCGTGACAACAACACCCGTTTTTCCCTGGACTGTAGGCAATATAAAAGCATAATACTGTACAAAATTTCAAGTATTTTTATACACTGTTATTAATGTAATAAGCTGTTAACTTTTGGTGAAAAATGGTGCATTTGTGTGGGAGGTACCAAAAGGGACGTGGCGACTTCGCCCATTTTTCTCGAGTTGATAACGACTAATAACTTAATACTATGTGTGGAATTTCAAAAGATTCGAATAAGTAGTATAGCAGTTATTAAAGAATCAATATTTCACAACATTTTAACCCTTTGTGGGGGAGGTACTAGAAGGAGTGGACCAATATGGCCCATCTTCGAACTTAGCCGGAGATAGAAAAAAATATTACCACATACCAAATTTGAGGTCAATCGGTTACTCCTTTCGAGAGTTATCGTGCGCACCAGCCAGCAGACAGACAGACACACAGACAGACGGACGGACATTGCTCATTCGACTTAAAATGACCCAAAACGGATTTCCTCCGAACATACTTGGGGTCTTAGGTCACTCCTTCGACGTGTTACACTTTTTTCCGTAGCAAATGATATATACCCTCGTCACACTAAAGTGAGGGTATAAAAAGAGCGGAGACTGGGATTCCAATACTCAAGATTATTAACTTTGTGTATAATAAGAAATCGTTTGTATGTGAAAAACAAGTAAATTTTTTGTAATTACATGCGTTATCTGAATGATTTTTGATAGCTAATATTTGTACTTGCAGAATTTGCTTTAATTGAACCCAGCACATTGCTTAAAATATGTGTTCACATATTAATTACTCTTGATATTTATTGGATTTGTCGTAAGCACAAAGTAAAATATACAAGAAAAAAGCTGATTTATCGAAAAATTATTTTTTTTTAAGTGATGTACCATATTTGAAATTTTTATACCTTGTGATTTTTAAATTGATTTTTTTATATCTGTTACAATAATAAACCAAAAGCGATGGTACAATTTTAAGTACATTTGCGTAAATCATACGTTTTATGCTGCAAAGTGCAAATTTTGTCTAAAATGTATATTAACAATAGTTTCAAAACCCGAAAATGCTTCACCGTTGCATGGGAACAGATCGTATCTTTATTAATGATTCTTGGAATTAGGAAACAAAGGAGCTCAAGATGTATACAAACTGACATCAGAATTTATTATTCTCCAGTGAAATTGATACAATTAAGGGAATTTAATATTTTTTTTTAAAAAATACATTTTTCGATTTAACAATTTTTTTGTATATATTTAATTTGTTATACCGAGCATTAGGTGTACATCATATTTTATCAAAAATCTTGAACTCATACTAACAATATTTACCTATAATATACTCAACAGTTTTGTTGTGTCTACGGTTTCATACAAAATTATTATTACAAAAAAAGTCGCAAAAAGTCTCTGGATGGAAAAGTCACACAAAAAGTCAAAGCCGCCAAAAAAGCAAATTTTCTCCGATTATTTTAAAATTTTTCTTATTGGTTAGTTGGTTGGACCAATTAAATTTTTTGTCAGATTTATCCTCTGAATATTTAACTTGTATTATAATACAGAATAATTTGAAGATGGTCAATCTTATAAAGACAATATAACACAGTCAATTACTTAAAGCTAAACCTTTTCTCCGTTTGAATACCATGAAATGTCGATTGTGAATCGCAATATTTTTTTGATCGCTGCAAGCTGTATAGATATACAATTTTTTTCGGTACATTTTTCGTATCAGACGGTGAAATTAAAACATCCCCGCTGCATTCCGTAACAGTGATTTAAAAACATAAAATGTGAACTAGTCCGGGTCGATTTGTGGGGAGGCAAAAAAAGTCGCCTTTGCTCAGTGAAAATCGTATTCTAGGGATCAAAATAAGAAACTTTGCCGAAGGAACCATACATCTAAAACGAATTTAATGTTCATTCGTGTAATAAACCTCTCTCTGCCGAATTTCGTACTGATGGATATAAAATACAGTTTCTACAGCGCTTACATGTCAAATCGGGAGTAACATATATGTGGGGGCTATATCTAAATTTGAAACGATTTCCAAAATTGGCAGTGTTCATTTGTGTAATAAGAAACCTTCATCTGTTAAATTTCGTAATGATTGGATATAAAATACAACTTCTATAGCGCCTTGATGCCACTTCGGGAGGAACATATATAGTGCGGCTCTATCTAAATCTGAACCGATTTTCACCAATTTCAATAGGGTTCGTCCTTAGGCCAAAAAAATTATATGTACCAAATTCCATCGCGATCAGGCAATAACTGCGACGTGTACTTTGATTGCAACAATACATGCACAGACAGACAGACCAGCAAGCAATTACACTATGCAACAAAATTTTTGTCCAAGGGATGTGTATAACAGTTTCTGGTGCAATTAGGTGTCACAAACACGAAAAAATATTAAAAAAAATTTTTTATGGTAATTTTTTTTTAAAATTTTTTTTTTCAATTCCAGCTTTCATGGAAAGTACATTCAGTATTTGGACCATAATTTCAAGTATAAGCCTGATTGAGCCGTTTTATTAAATTAAAGGGAATTATGAGGGCTACATATGCTGCAAATATCGCTTTCACGTAGAATCTTTGGTTTAGTAACAGTCGTCAAAAATATGAGAAAAAATGATTTTTTTTTTAAAAAAACTTTTTCCTTGTACAAAAAAAGCCATAAAAAATAGAAGAAAAAAATCGAAAAAATAATTTTACACATTTTTAAAAAGCCAGCATGCTAACGAAGAAACACTGTCTCTTTGAAAAAAATCTATGGATAGATGTAAAAGTTATGAGCCATTTTGTAAATGTTGATCCGCTCAGATAGGGGGTCATTCAACAATTTTTGAGGTTTTTTTATTTATGAGGTTTTCATTCAGTTACGCCTTTTAGGGTGATGGACATCCCAGTCGTATATACAGATAGCAAAATTATATGTACGCAATACAAAGTAGTACCCGGCAGTCTTGAAAATATTGGTTTTCTACGCTCGAAGCAAACAATATGTCAGCTACAGGTACTGCAACTTATGAACCTTAAACCCGGAATTTATGAATGAAATTTCTTATTAATAAATTAGTGTAATTCGCCATAAAGAGATAGGTCGATTTTCTGAAAAATATTACAAAGTTATATTTCGAAGTATGAGTAAAAGGCAAAGAACTTTTCAATGTGTAAATGATCCCGACAATTTCTGCTACATCTGCGGAAAATATGTAATTAAAAAAATCGACGTGCATTTAGTAAAATAATAGAAGAAATATATGTGTAATATTTTATTATACGAGTTAAAAATATGAACGAACCGTGGATACCTAGTATTTTGTGTAATTCGTGCCATGTAAATCTTACTCGATGGACTAGTGGAAGAATGCGGTAAGTACTTTAAAATGAATGTATTACAATGTTTTGTGCAATAAAAAGTTTTAATTTTAGACATCACGTGCAATTTGGAATGCCAATGATTTGGAGACAACCCTTCATTCACGATACGGACTGCTATTTTTGTCTAAGTAAACAGATTGGAGTACAAGGGAGCATTCGCTGGAATTACGGTGAAGTAATATCTGTCATTTTGGCAGCTGCACATTCGGAAACAATACCAATTCCCAAGTGTCCAAGTATAGCTAACAGCCTAATTACGGAAACATCATCAAGTTCAACTGAGTACTCAACTCTGAGCGATTCAAGTTTGAGTCAGAAGTCATCGCTTTTAACTCAGTTTCAAGTCATTGATCTAGTGAGAGATTTGGAACTGACCAAAGATAAGGCTGAACTACTTGCATCTGGGATGAAACTGTACAATATTTTGTCCCCAAATGTTAACATATCATATTATAGAGTCCGTGATATACCTTACAAACAATTTTATACAACTGTGGATAACAGATGCTTTTGCAAGGACATTCCCGGATTGTTCAAGGAACTTAATCAAACATACAATTAAAAGGAATGGCGGTTACTTGTTGACAGCAGTAAAGAAAGATTGAAAGCACTACTTGTACACAAGGGAAATCAGAAACCGTCGATTCCCATTGCTCATGCTGTCAACACTAAGGAATCATACGAAACAATGGCTAAATTGATAAAATACATAAAATATAAACATGACTGGAAAAGTTTTTGTGATTTAAAAGTAGTTGGTATGTTATGCCTCTGGGATAGCCGATATTTTGCCACCACTGCATATTAAGCTGGGGCTCTTTACAAATTTTGTAAAAGCCTTAAGGAAAGATGGCAATTCACTCTCATATTTAAAAAGTTTCTTTAAAAGTTTTTCTTTCCAAAAAATCGAAGAAGGAGTTTTTGATGGGCCTAAAATAAGGAAACTGATGTAAGATGTGAATTTCGAATCATATTTGACGTCGGATGAAATTGCAGCCTGGAGGTCGTTTAAACTTGTAGTTTCAAATTTCCTTGGATCCAATAAAAGCCCCAATATGAAACAATGATTAATGATTTGTTAAAAAATTGGTTAGAAATATATTTTTTTATATTTATGTATATAACACATATGTATGTATTCTTCCAACTTATTTTTCGCTTTATGTATTCCAACAGGTGTAAATATGTCCCTCAAAATTCATTTCTTACATTCTCATTTAAACTTTTTCCCCGAGAATCTTGGCGACGTAAGTGACGAACATGTGGCGTTACCAAGGGCACTGGGATGAAAGAATGATGGGAGATTATATTTGGTTCCTCATTAGAGAAGCCAATCCCGAAATCTACAAACGTCAACAAAGAACTCACAATTACTTCTAATGAAACTTGTTCATGTAAATAAATACAAATGTACATAATATAAATAACAGTAATAAATAAAATCGCTATTTAAACAGAAATTTAAAAAAAATAATTTTTGAAATTCTCTTACCTCTACCAAAAGGGCTATAATTTCTACATTTATCCATAGATTTTTTATGAGGCATTATTTTCTTCGCTAGGGTGCAAACTTTTAAAAAATAAAATTAAATATTTTTTTTTCGATTTTTTTTCTATTTTTTATGCTTTTTTTTGTCCCAGGATTTTTTTTTTGAAAAAATCTACTTTTTCCAATTTGTTTAATGACTGTTACTAAACCACTGTTTCTTAGTGAGAGAGATATTTCCAACATTGGTAGCCCACATTAATAGCTTCAATTTAACGTATATATCGACCTGATCGGGCATATACTCCAAAAATTATACTGCAAATACTAAGGGTACCTTCGACGATAATAGCATATGTATTTAATAAAAAAATTTAAAAAAAAAATTATCCATGAAAAAATTTTTGGTTTTGATTTTATATAACAGTATGCCACAATATACACAAAAAAAATTTTTAGTTCTAGGATACAAAAAAATTTTTTTTTGTTGCATAGTGTTATAAGTCGATCGGTATAATAAACGATGGGTCTATTTCATCTCCTTTTCGGTGTTACAAACAAATTCCCAAAGTTATAATACTCGTTACCACAGCGTGTTGTAGGGTATAAAAAGTTTCTCTCAAAATCTCATATCCAAACCGAAACACTGGTGGAAGACACGGGAAAAAGGATGGATGATAGGGGAACCGTAAGGCTCTTGATGAAAACTCATTTTCGGACTGGAAATGCTGGGCCAAAAGAGGAACAGTTATAAAACGAAAATGTGATGCATCAAGTACCTATTACGGATACAACAGATGATATGTTTAAGGAAGCGATAAAATGCTTCTCTCCTTTCAAGGCTGCGATCAACTCATTTGGCTGGAGTTTTCACTGGAAGCCTAGATCATGCATACAATACCCCAAAAAATTGGCAGGAATCAAGGGTGGTATTCATACCCAAGCCTGGCAAGGCAAGTTATACAACCATAAAGGCTTTTCGACCTTAGCCTAACTTCTTTGCTGTTAAAAACAATGGAGCGAATAAATGATGACATAGTCAAAAGTAAATTAGCGGATGACAGGCTAAAATTCAAACAACACTCCTATCTCAAAGGAAGATCAGTGGTAACAGCTATGCTAGGTAGTACACCACATAGAAGAGTCCTTCAGTATACACTTGCTGCTTCCAAAGACATTAAAGGCCCATTTGACAATGTGCAGACCGATATACTTATTCAGTCCTTAGACGAGTTTCACAATACTTATAAGGGGCATTCATTTAAAACAATTATGCAGAAGAGCTAAGGAGACACTTAACATATATAACAGGGCACAACCATGGGAATTATATGTTAACCCATACAAAGGTCGTTTTATCATGCCTCGATTCCTAAATAAGACAATTGATATATCTAAAAAGTTAAATACTTGGGAGTAATCTTAGATCAGGAACTGAATTGGACAGATCATCTTGAAGAAAGAGTTACCAAGGCCTACAGATGTTGGTCGTTGTGCGAAGAACTATATGTTCCAAATGGGGACTACGTACGTCCAAATATGACACACTGGCTTTACATGAGCGTGATATGACCAATACTAATCTACGCCTCTACTGTGGTGAACATCAATGGCCAAGAAGTGCAACGTAATATCTTTGCAAAAAATTCAACGTAGCTGTTGTCTAGGCATAAGCGGGGCAATTAGAACCGCATCAACAAGAGCGTTGTAGACTATTCTGCATATCCAACAAATAGACATCCGTATAAAGTATGAGGCAGCCCTCGCAGTAAGACGTCTACAAGTGATTGGTCAATGGATAAATCGGGCCTACAAATCGTACCATCAGAAGAAGATTTGACCGTACTCCAGAAGTACGAGTAAGGTTTGCGCCAGAGAACGTAACACTGGCTAATGTGCCAATGGAAACCAGCTGCTACACAGAACGATCCAAGCTAGGGAAAGGACGGGTCTGGCACTTTTTATTGATGAGCCATAAGTCTAACTTTACTTCCGCCTCCCAGACCATAACACGGTATATCAAGCTGAAGCAATCACTGAGTGTGTGCACTGGCTCAGTAGTACCACAAAGCCTAAATATTCCAACATCTTCACAGATAGGTCAAATCCATAACTGTGTTAGATTGTTAAAGAACGATAAATGATTACTCAGCCCATGCATGGTCAACTGCGTATATTCAGAACACAGCTTAGTGATTGGAAATGGACGGGAAAACAGTTAAGAGAACTTCGAGTAATGAACTTAGCAAATTGGAAACCTTTCGAAGCCACGTTTGAAACCTAACCTAACTTTTTCTACAAAATGGCCCCTCTGTGTTAAAAATATCCAGCTGTCAACCAGATATGTGCGGAATTACAGAAGATTCGGATCAGAAGTATTGAAGTTATTAGAGAATCAATATTTTACTAAATGTTAACCCTTTGTGGGGGAGATACTACATTGAGTGGAGCAATATGGCTTCAAATCGGTTTCTCTGTTCGAGAGTTACGGATGGACATTGCTCAAAGGACTTGGTCCTAAAACGGATTTCTGCCAAACATACTTAGGGTCATGGGTGAGAGTATCATTTTAATTTCTGGACGCACATAATGAAAACATTTCTCTAGTCATTATTTATTTATTTAATTTTAAATATAACACCAGAATTACACACATTTTAAATTAATGATTTATCCTCCTTTATATTCGAGTCCATCTCACACTCTTTCGTCCATTTTTTGTAGAAGTGTCAAAAATGAAAATGCCGTAGTTATAACCTTTGAATAAAAGAATAAAAATTAAAATACCTTTGTAAATGTACTACAATATAAAACCCATTTCCCTGAGGGATCACATGTGTATCAATCAATCTATGTATGAATGGAATTCATTAATTACTTACACCTCTGAAACGGTCCACATTCAATGGATACATTTTGCCGGCGCTCAGTTGGAATGGCCGATTCGATCTGAGCAGAAACAGGAGTAAATCACTTTTCATTTCACGCATATGAAGATACCAAGGACTTCTCAAAATAGCATCTCCACAACGTTGGCTATTGAGGTAGACGATTTCGCCAAAATAGCAAATAATCAATAATTCCCAGGCGACCAACACTAAGTATTGGCCCAACGAGACGGCTTTCATAAACGAAGAGTTGGCCGTGGTCGACTACAAGAAATTGAAGGAAGGGACAATGTGGTAAATGTTAGCAGCGATGATTCGACATCCTGGCACACATGTTGGTGGGTGGTGGTCCAGCATGTGATTGTGTTCGATACCTACCTTTACAGATACAAAGGCCACCAAACACATTAAGAAAATGACTTCGCCGGTTTTAAAGAACCATATGGGACTGTAAAAGGTTTCCATGCTCTTCAAACAGCTCAGTATGTACCAATGATGTTCGATGCAGTTCTTAAATGAGTTGCGGAAGTTGCGATGAAAGTCCCGACCAGCGGATAATAACTGGCTTTGTCTCTCTGTGAATTGAACGAGAGCATCCATATCGCAAGTCTTCTCCTCGGCAATGTAGTATTGATTCCATTCTGGTTCTTCAAATTCCTGTAATTTGTACAAGTTCCTGGGGATGTAGCGAAAGAACAATGTGACTTTAAGGTTGAGAAAAGTTTGTTGAAATAGAAAAGTTTCATAAAGGGAAAAATGTTTACAAAAATTAATGTGATTTTGTTATTGATATTCCATGGTCTTATATGCATACACTTAAATATGTACATTGACAAAAATAACAACTTTTTTGCTAATTGTATACTCGTACTGTCGTATGCCGGTTGGCAGCCGGTTTTACCAGCTAGCATAGACCAATTTAGGTACTTAGTGTTACCAGATGATCTCATCAAAACCAACCTGTTGCTATAAAAAGTTACGTGCTCAATTTTCTCCCCTTCTTCTTTATCTCTGCAGCTTCTGCAGAAGTCATTGGAGGCAACACCCAACATTCTAGACAGTATTTTCCTCTCTACCGATTTGTCTAGCTACCCTGGGTGCCGATTTCTGTCCATCTCTCATTGGACTGCCTGATTGCCTCTTGCCTGACCAAAAGCGTGCATGTGGATAGTGGCGCACCAATATATACAAAATAACAAATTAACAGCCAGAAATTTTGCACTTGCACTGGTTCTATCCCATTTAGGTAATTACTCCACAACCATCTGCAGGATGTTTTCGAATTTGCCACTTACTGTCATTGCCACGTCGTCCGCATATGTAATAACCTTGCAACCACATCATTCTAGATCTAACCGGATTCCAATCACCGCAAGATTCCAAATTAGAGGAGACGGTACTTCTTCTTGAGGGTCACTCTGTTTACAAACCTAATGTGAATCCAAGACATGCTGTTATGCGTCTTCTATTGAGCAGGCTTTGAATTAGTCTAATCAATAGAGTTTACCCTTAGATGTGACAGCTCCATATTTGAGCGAATCCTGTTAAAAGCCCCTTCTATGCTAGGAAATGCCACGTAGTGACGATTCGATAGTGCCCATAAGTTCTAGCAGGGCAGACTCTGGAGACTTGCGTTTGTTGTAAGTCATATCCTCTGAGATGAGTCAAGTCTGGCAATATGACGGAACCGAAATATCGGGATCTTGCATGTGTGAAAGCTGGGCAGTGAAACAGAAAATGTTCCATCGTTTCGATGTTTTCTCTGCATGCCCTGCACTCCTCGTCTTATGCTAGTCCTATGCGATGAAGATGTGCCTGTAAGCTTGAGTGCCCCATTAGAACACTCATCATCTTCATAATCTCGATCTTGTTTAGTTTCAGAAAACTACCTGTTATCTTCTCATTTGGGTCACCCACAGCATCTTTGCATGTGCTCCTACAGTTGCTCTATTCCACACAGTTTTGTGAGCCATCACTGCCCAGTGCTTCAACTCATCCTTCGTGGCTTCGAAAGGTTTCCAATTTGCCAAGTTTATTACTCGAAGTTCTCTGCCCTTTGAAGCCAAGTTGTTTGCCTGTTCATTTCCAATCACTCCGTTGTGTCCTGGTACCCAGAAAATACGCAGTTGACCATGGACTGAGTAATTATTTATCGTTCTTTTACAGTCTAACACTGTTCTGGATTTGACCTTATCCGATGTTATTGCTTTGATCGCCATTTGGCTATCTGTGAAGATGTTGGCTGTTTAGGCTTTGTGGTATTACTGAGACAGTAAACACACTACGTGATTGCTCGAACTTCTGCTAGAAATACTGTGTTATGGTCTGGGAGGCGGAAGTAAAGTTAGACTTCTGGTTCATCAATAAAATGTCCCATGTTGATTCCCCAATAAAAGTTTTGTATCCAGGTTTTCTTCAATGAAAGAATCTAAAAGTCTTTCCAGACCTTTCAGGAGGAAGGAGGATAGGCTAATTTGGCTGAAGTCCTTTGGCCTAGTGTGCGAGTGAATGCCATTTTTGTATTCCTCCATCGATTGGGCATATGAGAGCCTGATACAACCTTCAGCCTTTCTGCTGTAGTAATGACGTCTGGCTCAGGTGTTTTATAGAGCTCAAAGCTGCTAATCGCCCAGCTAATTCTGTGTTTCTCAGTCACTCTCTTCAGTTTTCCCTAAGCTATGTTACTTAAGCTGAGTTTAGACGATTGCCAGATCGGCAAACATTATCAACCCTATTAAAGTGATGCAAATATACGGCCAATGTCAGATTGTTAGGCAAAGGTGAATTGACAGTTCAGACGATTGCAAGAAAACATTACAATTTCATATATTTACAATATATTTTGTAAATATTTATATGCAGGATTGCCATTAAAAATACATTATAGACAGTGTTGCAAATAAAATGATTTTCTGGCAATGGCGCCGTTGTCACATGCATAAACTTCGCACATATAACAATCAGCAAATTATCTCGCAATGACTTTTCTGCTAACGTTGCAAAACAAAAATTGTATGTTCACACGGTTGTAAATTCACAGGATTGCATTTTTCCGCCATTTTTCTGGCAATGTTGTCCCATCTGCCATTCGTCTGTACTTACCTTTAACCTTATCATGTTGTTATTAACCCACAGCGTTGCCAGAGCCACAACTATTGCGGCTGTCTTTATGTTTCTAGATATAAAATCTACGAAAGCTAATATTGTATGTTCTTTAACAGAAGAACAGCTTTCAATAAAGCTTACTAGATCATTCTATGCGGTTTTAATGGATTTGTCCTTGTTGTAGGTATGTTGTTAAATGGACAGTAGCCGGTGATATATGTTTGTCCTCAATAACCATCGATAAATATATCTAAGGTTTTGAGGGTCTCTGATGGCTTCACTTCATGGGAATCTTCTATCGAAGTATTCGATTCCTCTTCAGAGTTGGCCGAGAAATGTGTATCGAAGGGTTTCCCAGTTATTCCTCACTAAGTCAAAGAACGACCATCTTTATTAAGGAACCCAATATTACAAGCTAACATTTTCGGCAGCCTTTAGATGAATTTTCTACGCTTCCAGCCCCAACCGCCTCATCTAATCGATTGCCGTCAGTTGGCCACTCGGTGATGGATTTCGCATCAGATTGTATTGCTGGAATCCAAACTTGCACTCTGGATCGATACGGTGTGTCGTTCTTGTTGACAACATCTAGTGCCGCCCAGGCCAGATTTCGCCAATATTCTTCAAATCTCAGCGGCAGTACTCAACAGAGCGCATATCGGTTGATTATTGTGGCAGCTCGACTTAGCTTCAATTAGTATTTTATACTGGTTTGATGACCGCACCACTCGTCCTCTGTCTGTAATTCCTTTATATTTCTAGATCCAGCCTGTTGTGTTGAGATATTTTATAAGTCTCCCAGTCCTATTTCTGGTATTTGGGAGAGGTTATGAAGAAACGGTCGACCTAATGTCTTAAGTCTGTGTTGCATTAGCGCAGGACAGCAGCAGAGGAGATGCTCAACTGTCTCCTCCACCTCTTCGTCGTCACAGATACGGCAGTGATCGTTGGATTGAATCTTGTGTCGCTTTGCGAGATTTCCAATTGACCAGTGTCAGCACTGCAATAAGTCTTGATAAGTTCCACCGATTTTGGTCGATCAGTTCTGATAGAATAATAACGTTTGATCCATGTAGACATACTTTTTTCAATAGACTTTTTTTGACAGATCACGTGTGACTCGTGTCATGCTGTCATGTTATTTTTGTTAAGTATTGTTTGGCATTTCATCATGGAAAGACTTACGCCTGAACAATGTTTACAAATCATTCAACTTTATTACGAAAATTCACGTTCTGTGAGGAATGTGTTTCGTGCACTTCGCTCAACTTATGGTTAACATAATCGGCCTACTGAGCGTACTATTCGCAACACCATCACCCATCTTGAGACCCAGCATTCATTATTGGATAATATGCGACCGGATAGACCACGTCCAGCACGCAGTGAAGAGAATGTAGCGGCCGTAGCTGAGAGTGTACACGAAGACCGTGGAGAGTCGATTCGGCGCCGTTCGCAGCAACTCGGACTGACGTATGGAACGACTTTGCGCATTTTACGTCGAGATCTTAAATTGAAAGCATACAAAATACAGCTTGTGCAAGAACTGAAGCCGCCCGACTTTCCCAAGCGACATCGCTTTGCTCTATGGGCTCTTGAAAAGTTCCAAGAAGATCCGACGTTTTCGAGCCAAATTTTCTTCAGCGATGAGGCCCATTTCTAGCTCAATGGGTATGTAAAAAAGCAAAATTGCCACATTTGGGACGAAGAGCAACCTGAAGAGATTCAAGAGCTGCCACTTCATCCAGAAAAAACAACGGTTTGGTGTGGTTTGTGGGCCGGCGGAATCGTCGGTCCATATTTCTTCAAAAATGATGCCAGTGAGAATGTAACCGTCAATGGCGACCGTTATCGTGCCATAATAACCAACTATTTGATGCCTGAAATTGAAGCTCGTGATCTCGGCGACATTTGGTTTCAACAAGACTGCGCCACTTCCCACACATCGCATCAATCAATGGATTTATTGAGAGAACACTTCGGTGAGCAGATAATTTCACGTCTTGTGCCGGTGGATTGGCCACCAAGATCGTGTGATATCACACCGTTAGACTTTTTCCTGTGGGGATATGTAAAGTCTAATGTTTATGCGGACAAACCCGCTTCCATTCAGGCCTTCGAGCAAAACATCACGCGTGTCATTCGCCAGTTACCAGTCGAAATGCTCGAACGAGTCATCGAAAATTGGACTCAACGGATAGACCATCTGAGACGTAGCCGCGGCCAACATTTGATAGACATAATCTTCAAAAAATAAATGCCAAAGAATGTTCTTTCAAATGATAATAAACATTCCCCATTCACGCTATACAAGCTTCCTTTATGGCTTGTAACTCCGCTTGGAATACGCTGCAATTTTCGGGAAGTTTGAGGGAGATTGTTGTGTCCGTTTCTTCGGGGAATACACCTGAACCAACTCCGCAATTAATTTTGGATCCGTCCATGTATACCTTGTCAACGGATACACGCTATCCCAATCTTTTCTTCAAATGACTGTTCGAAGCTCATTTCGGAACTGCAATAGTCTGCTGTAGTTTTTACTTCATTGGGGAATCTGTGGAGGATCCGAGCACGCCCGTATATAGTATCCTTCCAAATTACAAGGTGGAGTAGTCTTGAAGCGGTGTATGCCGCACTTGCATATATGTATGTTATATGTTACCCCTGTCACTGCTATGAATGCTGATCTTTAAACTCTGCATAGTAACATTTGCGTATTCTTCTTTTCAGCGACTGGCCACCATACCAGTGCACAATAGGAGATAATGATCTGATTATTCTATACATCCATGGTACCATATTAGGTTTGAGACCACAGGGGCTACTCAACGTTTTACGACCGACGTAGTATGCAGGGTTGCTTTCCGAACTCGGTGTTCTGTGTTACGCTGCCTCAGTTTGGGGATTGCAACTTTGGTCTTTGTGTTGAATAACACCATATCTGTTTTCCCAGGATTTACTCCCTGACCACAGCCTGTGGCCCAGATATCCAATGATTCCAGGGCTCCGTACATAATTTCACTCAACACGGGCGGAAATAAACCAGAGACTAGAATTACCACTTCATCCGCATTTGCTATTACCTTAATCCCCATGCGGTCGAATTTTACTAATATTTCGTTGATCACAAGGAGCCACAGCAAGGTTATGATGAGTCCTCCCTGTGGAGTGCCTCTGTTAGCGCGCTTTGACAACTTGCTGTTACCCATCGTAGCGTTAATGGTTCTGTTATGCAGCATGGTAACTATACAGTTATTGCGGAATGAGTCCACGCGATATATTTCTTTGCCGAGGTGTTTACATTGTTGAAGGCAACTTACATATATATCTAAGAAGGCCGCTAGAGTATATTGTTTGTGTTCTATGGACTTCCCAATAGTCCTGACTACACTCAGAAAAAAATGAACCTAAAGATAAGTTAAAATGAACTAAAATTCAGGAAAATTAAACTTCATATGGCGCTAAAGCAATTTTTTCCCAAATCAAGTTCACATTTGTCCTTAATATTAGCAAATGTTTTGAACTTAGTTTTAGTTAATACTAACTTGAATTTAGTAAATATTCCTTTATATTTAGTTCAATTGAACTCATATTAAGGAAAAATTAACTCAGTTTAAGTAAAAATTTACATGAAATTTGGAAAAAATATAGTTAAATTTTCACTAAAATCAGGTACATTTTTACTTGAAGTCAGGAATTTTTTACTAAAAATTAAGAAAATGTTAACTAAAATCAAGTAATTTTTTTACTAAGATTAAGTTACATTTTTACTAAATGGAAGTAAAATAATTCCTCAGATCAATTTCAATTTTACTTGAATATACGAAAATTAAACTAAAATGTAAGAAACGTTTAACTATAAATGAGTAATTTTTGGACTTGCAACTTGTAGAAGTAAACTAAATTTTAGTTCATTACTACTAATATAATTCAGCAAAATATTCTCGGGAATTTTCCAATAAATATTTTGCTCCAATGTATTTGAAACAAATTCAAAAAACCTGAAACAAACAGAATTCTCATTCAATGTCTCAATCTTATGTCTTAAGTATTTCACATATAATCCTATATATTTGCTGCGAAGTTAAATTACTTAACTTAGCAGCTGCTGTTTGAAATTATATTTGAGCAGTTAAGGAAAGAATCTCTTGAAACGAACGGGAATGTTTTGCTTAACGAATATTCAAGGATTATTTGAAAACCGTATTATAAATTTCAGAAAAACATGAACTAGAAATAAGAAAATTCGGATATTTCTAGTTAACATTTCCTAAAATGATTTATTTTCGAGGAGTTGTAAATGTTTCTTCGACGCTAGGAAATCCTTCCTAGGTAAAAGTCAAAATTTACCAAATAGTAGGAAATTTTTACTTGGTCGATGGAATTTTAAGTAAGTAAAATCATATCCCATTTCCGAGTATGTAACCAATTTACTATATCTTTGAATTTAGTTCAATTTACTCATTGAAAGTAAAATTTCCCAGTTTGAGGAAAAATTTAACGGAAAAATTTTAACATGAGTAAAAATCTTGAACTAAACTGAGATATAGATTTTACTCACATAAACGATTGTCATTTTTCTGAGTGTACTTCATGTATGCATGTGTCTGTCGAGCATCCCTTCTGAGCGCATATTATATAATTGCTGCTTTACAGTGGGGAGCTGGGTATGGAAACTCCTTAAGAACGTCGGAGTATGCAGGGAACAGTCCATTTTCCCCAAGTGATATTGTCATCTCCTCTCCCCTGTTGGTAACCGCCAAAGGACAATGGTCCAGCGTTACCATTGACCACATTGGTCCTTTTGGAAACATGCGGTACTTTTTGAGAGCGCAGCCTTCCAACAGGCTGCTGTTATATGGAAGTTGAACAAGTTGCACGGTCGGCTTTCTTAAGCTACGTAAGGATAAGAAATGCGACCATTCCTCTTCGAATGTGAGGACGTTGTATCACTGGGCTTCTTAGAGACTAGATTTAGATCCTCGTGTAAACGATTTAAAATGTCCCGCAAGAGTTTTCCACCAAATGTACATAGGTCATTCCTTCGTTGTTTTACACCTTTACATAGTCCGTAAAATAGGTGCGTCCGTCTCTAAAGTAAGGGTGCGTTGTTATAAGCGAAAATGTATACATAAAAACTACCCACTATTTAATACAGGTTACATGGATTTGATAACTTTTTATTCCCGTTTAGCTGCTAAACTCCGCAATCGGAATTCTTTACATGTTTATACTTGTCTTTAAAAAAATATTAATATTTTGGGTAAAGAAAGTACTTTTTGTTTGTTGTACATATGTAAATACAAGATTTTCTAAATGGAAATTTGTACAAAATACTTCGGTAAAATAGCGTATACATACAAAATATAATGTTCCATTATTATATTTTGTATTTTTGCTTCGGGTAACTAATTCATACCTTAAATCATTCCTCGAAGATCCCATTTTAACAGTGACGGTTGCTAGGATGTTTTTTAGGCTGCAGAACAGTACGTCATATTGGCCAGATATTAAAATGGCCAGTACCATGTGAAAGCCACTTGATGCGGAAAAGGCAGCTGCCACTTGTATTTGGCCAACGGACTGAAGAAAGTATATAGTCTCGTAAATAACCGGCTCCTGGAAAACGATACAGACGACGGCGGAATGTTAATGTCGCAAAATTCCTCTTAAGTGTATTTGAACAATAGACTGAGATGTACGACAGATAGATACGCACGGGAATGCCAGGTTAGTCGAACGTGTGTGGCCGACTTACCTTATAGTCCAAAGGATACCAACAGGCCAACGGCAGACTACGATCGCCATAGGCAATGGGCAGTATGAGCCAGAAAACTGTGCCGATGAAGCAACAGTACACATACGTTTTAATCCATCTATTTGACATGGCCAAACACTGGTCCATGGTCACGTACGTAAATCCTGCAAATAAAAGTGACAAGCCTAAAGGACAACAGCACAACAAAGCAAGCAAGCGAGAGAAACAACAGCGCCAGCAATGACAGCCGCACACCCACTCAAACACATACGTAGTCATATTACCTATGGCCGAACGTGTCCTGTAGTCAGAATTAATGGTCTCCACCAACTCCTCCAACAGTCTTGGCCGCATGCGACGAAAGTACAACTTCATGACTATTGTCCAGATGTAGATAATTGTCTGTATCATACAATTGACCAACAGCTCCAAATCCCCACTGTGGTAATTTAAATATATCGTACACATATAGAGGATGGCTATGTGTACCGACACCAGGTAGAGGAATAGCTCGAATAGCCACTCGATGAAGAGGCCCAGACCGCAAATAGGTCCGGGCAATAGGCGATCCAAATGCAGGGGATACATGGCTGCCCAGTACATGGTGTGGCGTATGAATTGAAAGAGATCACGTCGTTTCTCGATTGGCTCCATTCCAATTGATTTATTATCAGCGACTAGACTGGCACACGTCATCCGTCTGATGCGTGGGCTGTTTGGATGTGTCGCCTAATGTCATCGGTGTTGAGAACTTCACACCTTTTATAAGGACAGACGATTGTGTGCCTCCTTGTGCTTTTGTTTAATCGCAATTGAGTTGTACCTGTGTTAAAGGACGCGCACAGAACAGGCAATTTCGACTTGACCATATGTTTGGGTGAACTAGCGAAAACGGTTTAACTAAACTTGAACTGGTAAGTAGATGCTGCTTTGAAAGTGATTATATCACAATTTAACCTGAAAAATCGCCCAAGTCTAAAGTCGACCAACAAAAAATCAACCAACAAAGACCAACAAAAAAATCAAAAATCCAAGAAGAAATAAAAATATCTTGAATACAAGGCGAAAAACCCAGATTTGACCTCTTAGCGTTGTAAAGGCTGTATTTTACATCTAATCATTTTGAAATTTGGGAGAGTGAATCCTCTTTCCAATCTGGCCCTATGTCTCTTGATTCAAAGACTCCATTTATACCTATATCCCGATTTTACATCTAAGCGCTATGAAATCCTCATTTCTGAACAGATCCTTATACAATTTAACAAATAACAGTTTGTTTAACCAAAAACAAACGCTGTCTAATCGGTGTACAAAAAAATGTCGCAAAACAAAAGACAAGCAGATACATTTTTTGTCTTTACTCCAAACACAATTTTCAGTGAAATAATGCAAATTTACTAGATATCAATGAAATTAATTTTAATTCAACTATATTATTTTATACCCTCCACCATAGGATGGGGTATTCTAATTTTGTTCTTCCGTTTGCAACACCTTGAAATAGTGATCTGCGACAGCGTAATGTATATACATATATTCTTGATCGTCTTGCAATTCTAAGACGATTTAGCCATGTCCGAGTGTCTGTCCGTCTGTCTGTTAAAATCACGCTACAGTCCCTAATAATAGAGCTAGGCTGATCAAAGAGCTATGCGAGGGCTAAAACCAAATCTTACCGTTTTTATCAAAATATTTTTAGTGATTCTGAGTAGATCGGCATTCTTTAACGTGGGTCTAGCTTCAGTATTGTTACTGTGTACTGGACTAAATTACAACATCACATATTTAATTGAAGTACAAGATGTAATTAATTTAAAGTCGTGTCATGACTTTAATTGAAGTACAACATTTAATTCATTTAAAGTCGTCCCATGTCTTTAATTGGAGTACAGAAGCACTTATTTTAATGATTTTTGTCTTTAACGCCAAATTAAAGCCAAAATCATAATTGTTAGGATAATTTCATTAATTCTCAGTACGCTCTTTTTCAGTGTAGATTTAAATATAGCCCCAAAAAATACGTATATTTTGTACATTTTGACAATTTGTCTTCTTTTTCTGCTCTAATCATACCCACTTCTGAAAAATACTAATAGGGTGTGTCGATGTTGACTGTTTGCGATTTTAGTGAATGTTGGGGTCCAAAAAGATGTCTTTTGATGTGTTTTACTCTAATTTGAAAGGTTTTTGCTTATTCTTTATGTCTAATAAAAGATTACCATTATTATCGTATAAAACCTGGTGATCATTGGCCACCGATTACTATTGGTCCTGCGTACATCTTTATTTCCATGAAAATTGAAAAAACTTTGTAATAATTTTTCTTTTCAGTGTTTCATAACAAATTGTGACAGCCATGTGTAGAGAACATTCTAATGGTGACTCCAATAAATACTACAAAAATTTCTTCTTTCCGAGATTTCACATTAAATGCTGTTACTAAATACATTAAATATACTCGATAATACGTAATTTGCGGTTTAAAATTTTTATACCCTACACCACACTGTGGTACAGGGTATTACGACTTTGTGCATTTGTTTGTAACACCTAAAAAGAGAAGAGATAGACCCATTGTTTATTATACCGATCGACTCAGAATCACTTTCTGAGTCGATTTAGCCATGTCCGTCTGTCTGTCTGTCCATGTATTCTTGTAATCAAAGTGCAAGTCGTATTTATGGTCCGATTGTGATGAAATTTAGCATAGTGCTCTTTTTTTCCCCAAGGACGATCCCTATTGAAATTGGTTAAAATCGGTTCAGATTTGGATATAGTCCCCATATATATGTTTCACCCGATTTGACATGTAAGCGCTGTAGAAATTGTATTTTAAATCAGATCAGTACGAAATTTGGCAGAGAGAGTTATCTTATTACATGAATAAACACGGCCAAATTCGGGGAAAATCGGTTCAGATTTAGATATAGCCCCCATATATATGTTTCACCCGATTTAACATTTAAGCGCTGTAGAAATCGTGTTTTATATACGATCGGTACGAAATTTAACAGAGAGAGTTTTCTTATTATATGTATGAACACCGCCAAATTCGGGGAAAATCGGTTCAGATTTAAACATAGTCCCAATATATATGTTACACCCGATTTGACATGTAAGCGCTGTAGAAGCCGTGTTTTATATCCGATCAGTACGAAAATCGGCAGAGAGATTTTGCTTATTACATGTATGAACACTGCCTAATTCTTATCGCAATGTCCATTTTCGCATTGGTAGGTAGGTGTAGGGTATTATATACTCGGCCCCGCCCGACTTTCTGTCTTTCCTTATTGGTTTAAACTAATAATTATTTTAATATGTTATCTAAGTATGAGATAGGGACTGGTAACTAACCTACAACTAACGTCTCCAAATTTTATTAAATTATCATTTGGAAACAACAATAAAATTACCGTTGAAGCGAGCTGATATATGATATCTTATGGCGATTTAGTTTCTGTGAAAATTGCAGCACTTTCTTTTTACTTTTTCCGAAAAATTACCGTTTCTAACCCATTTTGAAAATGTGGAGTTAAGTTAAATTCGAAGTCTACATCAATTTAACCTAAAAGTCGAATTATTTCTAGATATGGAATCACCATTACATTCACGACATCTATGCAGTATCGCATCATTCCCACTTATTGCCTTCGACCAAAACCATTTCCTCAAGCCAATTTGATGGGGAAAGAAAGTATTGCAATGGTTTGAAAATATTTATTTTTGATAAAACTCATAAAATATATTTTACCTCTCATTGGGTTAGTTTGATTAGGGCACATTTCAGTTTCTTCACCGCTGCACTTTTAGTTGTCCACTCACCCCACGTGTGTTTATTTTGACAGCGTATCGCCTCCTAATTGTCAATTCATTTATTTTTATGTGCGCACATTTAAACTTTTCTTCTTGAAGTTAATAATTTATTTTAAACATTGTTCAAAATACATACACATTAGGGAGGAATTTTATTTGTTCTTCTTTGTGCCAAAGAACTAATACAAATACTAATACTAATACTAATACTAATACTAATACTAATACTAATACTAATACTAATACTAATACTAATACTAATACTAATACTAATACTAATACTAATACTAATACTAATACTAATACTAATACTAATACTAATACTAATACTAATACTAATACTAATACTAATACTAATACTAATACTAATACTAATACTAATACTAATACTAATACTAATACTAATACTAATACTAATACTAATACTAATACTAATACTAATACTAATACTAATACTAATACTAATACTAATACTAATACTAATACTAATACTAATACTAATACTAATACTAATACTAATACTAATACTAATACTAATACTAATACTAATACTAATACTAATACTAATACTAATACTAATACTAATACTAATACTAATACTAATACTAATACTAATACTAATACTAATACTAATACTAATACTAATACTAATACTAATACTAATACTAATACTAATACTAATACTAATACTAATACTAATACTAATACTAATACTAATACTAATACTAATACTAATACTAATACTAATACTAATACTAATACTAATACTAATACTAATACTAATACTAATACTAATACTAATACTAATACTAATACTAATACTAATACTAATACTAATACTAATACTAATACTAATACTAATACTAATACTAATACTAATACTAATACTAATACTAATACTAATACTAATACTAATACTAATACTAATACTAATACTAATACTAATACTAATACTAATACTAATACTAATACTAATACTAATACTAATACTAATACTAATACTAATACTAATACTAATACTAATACTAATACTAATACTAATACTAATACTAATACTAATACTAATACTAATACTAATACTAATACTAATACTAATACTAATACTAATACTAATACTAATACTAATACTAATACTAATACTAATACTAATACTAATACTAATACTAATACTAATACTAATACTAATACTAATACTAATACTAATACTAATACTAATACTAATACTAATACTAATACTAATACTAATACTAATACTAATACTAATACTAATACTAATACTAATACTAATACTAATACTAATACTAATACTAATACTAATACTAATACTAATACTAATACTAATACTAATACTAATACTAATACTAATACTAATACTAATACTAATACTAATACTAATACTAATACTAATACTAATACTAATACTAATACTAATACTAATACTAATACTAATACTAATACTAATACTAATACTAATACTAATACTAATACTAATACTAATACTAATACTAATACTAATACTAATACTAATACTAATACTAATACTAATACTAATACTAATACTAATACTAATACTAATACTAATACTAATACTAATACTAATACTAATACTAATACTAATACTAATACTAATACTAATACTAATACTAATACTAATACTAATACTAATACTAATACTAATACTAATACTAATACTAATACTAATACTAATACTAATACTAATACTAATACTAATACTAATACTAATACTAATACTAATACTAATACTAATACTAATACTAATACTAATACTAATACTAATACTAATACTAATACTAATACTAATACTAATACTAATACTAATACTAATACTAATACTAATACTAATACTAATACTAATACTAATACTAATACTAATACTAATACTAATACTAATACTAATACTAATACTAATACTAATACTAATACTAATACTAATACTAATACTAATACTAATACTAATACTAATACTAATACTAATACTAATACTAATACTAATACTAATACTAATACTAATAAACACCTTTAGACATAATTTCTCACTCAACTGGTCACTGTGTAGCACATATCCCAACATAAAGATGACCCTAATGTACAAATATACTGACGCCTATAATTGGATGTACATTGCGTATCAGATGCCTATACAAATATCAAATATCAGATCAATTAGCTTAACATTTTTTGTACAAATTGCTTTCACAAAAAAAAATTCCATGTGATAGTTAAAAGGGTTAATTGGAATTTAAATAGTTTTATGAATTATTTGAAGTTTTTTCTTTCATTACATGTTTTTGAAAATAATTGAAAACTTTTGAGTATAAAAGTTTAGGGCGGAGTCGTTGTATCGTTTCGAAAGTGAGTTAAGGAACCTTCAAAGTGTTAATGTAACAGTGAAAATGCTTCTGAGACATTTTGAATGTAGCCCCAACTCAATCGCTCTCAAATCTATCGAAATGTTGTTAATTGATTGTCTGTTAACACTACTTTTGTGGCATAATTGATTAGTATTTAATTGGTTTATTAAGCCGATTCAATTACTGTATTGATAGAATGATAATTTAGTTATCTACACTAAAAAAAAGCGTACTGAAAATCAATGAATTTTTCGTAAAGTTTAAGATTTCGGCAATGATTTCGAGCCAAAGACAATCGCTATAAAAATAAGAAGGTTTTATAGTTAATATAAAGACGTGAATAGTACTTGTTTTGAGGATGCATTTCATAGAATTAAGAATTTTGGGTAATAAAACTAATTAAGTTTGGTCTTAAAATAAGCACATTTTTGCGAAAATTTAAGTATGGCGCGTGCTTATTTTTAGTAAAATATCATATAATTTAACACATTATCGTAATAAAATTTAAAATGTTTGTCCTTGATATAAGAACATACTGGTAATTAATTTAAGGCATACATGAATTTAAATACAGTTTTTTTAAATATGTATGGAAAATTCGTTATATTGATTATAATGTTACTCTTTTAAATGAATCATTTTCTTTGAAATCATTTACTATTCATAGAAAATTCAATAAAACAACACTTTATCTTTCTAAATAAATAGTTTATTTGTTATATTTTATATTGGAAAATACAAAAATAATATAATACATATTACGGATAACCTTGAACATTTTATAATTTAAAACAATATGTAATTGTATAAAGACAAATCGGCCAACACACTATGAAGTTTGACTTTTATTCGAATCGATTCTATAGCGGGATTCGTTTCTCTATTTGTTTTCCATGAACAATTTTTATCGGAACCGACCTTAATGATTTTTAACCTAGAATTTGGCTGGAATTTAAATAGAAATTATATAAAACAAATATTATATTATTATATCATATAGTTTGGATGCTCACTCATTTCCTGCAATTTTGTAAATTTTTAATTCCCCACTGCATTTTTCATATATCCAAATAAAGTTCATTTGCGCGAACTAAAATAAAAATAATTTTAATAGAAATCAAAGTATTAAAATAAATTTTATCATATAACTGTCACAAAATGTTGAAAGATAAGAGATATGTATATTAAAATCTTTGGAATATACTTACTTACACTGAAATATTTAGTCATTCTTCTACGACACAAATTCTCATAATAGACCCATCTGTAAAACAAAAGCTAATGCTGCTTATGACATTCTTAACCCTGGTGTTAGATTAGCAAATCTGTACTAATCCTAGATTAAGAGTCAAATTGGTCAACATTACATTTTTCATATAAAATGAATATGGAAGACAATATTTTATATTTATTTTTATTCAATACTTCGTGAAAAGAAAGCAGCTTATTTACAATTATTTTTGAGCAAAAACGCTTATTATTTTGATTTTAGTAAAAGAAAAATATCCCTTGAACCAAATTATAAGGCAATATATATACATACATATATTACCGTTTATAAAGGAAAAGCAGGTTTAATTATGAAGTACTTACAAAGCAATTATGAACACGAAATCAAGGAAAAATTTAAACTAAAATTCAAAAAAGGAAAAAATCTTTTTAATTAAATTATATTTGGAAAACTTTTTAACAATAACTTTGTTTGTGTGAAAACACGTATTTTATATGTGAACGTCAGTTCGCACATATATTTTGTTCTAATACAATAAATAAGCGTTCCAAATTAAATTTCTTGATTTTCAAATAAAATATATTTGTTCAGAAATACATAATACTTACAAATATTGTTTCCAAATCTATTTCCTTTCAATTCAAACGTTCCCATGTAGGTGTATGGTCACTTATTTTTTGCTAGTTATAAATGGAATTCAGCACTGTATTTTTCACATCACATTTATCTTCAAATATTGCGTGATCTAAAATTAAAATAATTAAAGTCTTTCTGAAAATAAATCAAATAAAATTATCTATAAACAAAAAAAAAAGGAAATAAATTTTATCATATCACAATTGGAAAACGCTGAAAACTAAGAGAAATATTTCAACCGTTCATATATAATACTTACGTTGAAATGTTTTGAAAAATTTGCCACTCTTCTCACAAAAGACCCATTCTAAAATTGTTTTACTAAAAAAATTAAAAAGAAAGTTATATGTATAACATATTATTAATAATAAATTTCTATATAGCCACAAATAATTTTACATTTCTGCATTATGCGCTGGCATTTTTAATAAATTAATACTTTCAATTAAAATGTGTTTTGTTAATTTTGTAATTGCCAATAAGATGTTTATTTCAGGATAATAATATTATTTTTCACGTACCTAAACATTTTCCCATTGTCTCTTTCAGTATTACAAAATCTATTACTCACATTTTTGTCATCCATTTGGCACAAATCTCTTCACAGGACTTACAAACAAGATCTCCTTCAAAAACGCATGTACATCGCCATAAATAACATACAGCAAAAAAAACTATGACACACGCACTCCCTTATCACAGAGATCGATGGTGACGCCGACGGCATAACCACATGCATACACACATGTACCGAACGGTTTCATTTGTTGTTGTTGCTACGCTTTAGCAAAAATAACTGTTAACAGCCCATATTAATATTATTGCGTCCCGAAAACAGACAACCGTTTCCTTCCATCGCTTGTAAATAACTGACGATTTAAAAGAAAACGAACAACACAACTGTTTCTCTATTTTCTCTTCTAGCATTCCATAACAATTATTGATTCACACATTACCAAACAAAACTGATTCTCCGAGCGAAAGGGGGAGCGAGAGATTGTATAATTCTCTCGTATGTATTCTTAAAAATAATGACAATAGTCATAAAATTTATTACCAAGACAGCCTTTCCTTTCAGGGGAGCATAGCCTTAAATTTATTACTCAACTATCTCATACTGTTAATTAAGTCCGATTCGGCATTAAAACGTCGTAGTGTTAATGTAGAAAATCCTTAAAAGTATTGAAATATTACTAAAAAATAATGCGGATTGTCACAAAAATAATTTTTTTCTTTAATTTAAATGCGTACATTTAAAGAAGCGCGTACACAAAATTAATGATTAGATAGACATTAATTCTAATTCAAAAAACTTTATATTAAGGAAAATTTCGTAAAAAACGTGTAAATTTTCATTATTTTAATGAAAATTGTCATTGAATTGGTGCCGAGGTAGCATACTTAATATAAGAATGTGTCATCATTAGTTTTAATACTATTTTTTTTTCAGTGTATATATCGTTAATTTATTACATTTAACGACCACAACTCCTGAAAATCCCGGTTTTCCGGAGGAACAAATGTCAAAACAAAAAAGTTAATGATTTTTATTTTCCATAATTGTTATTAGCATTATTTCAAATCAAATCGTCGATGTCGAATGAATTTGCATTTCTCTAAAATAATAATGCAAAACTATGATAATAGAGATTGATTAGGAATGTTGATTGTACTTGTCTCGAACATATTTTCTTAGTTGAGTTTGTTTGTGATGGACATAGCTGTTAGACGTGTTTTGCTTGTTTGGCCATTCGGTTTTTATCGCCTCAGTTTGTGTTGTCGCATATGTTACAATAGCCGACTTAAATTAACTTAGGTATGGTTAGGTTGAAGAGAGGAGACGTTTAAATGTCTCTTATCCATGGACTTAAACCTACTTAAGCCAGTGATTCGGCCCGTTGTGCGCTCCTTATTTATGATCTTTATACCCTCTACGGACAAAAAGTGTAACAGATCGAAGGAGTGACCTAAGACCCCAAGTATGTTCGGCGGAAATCCGTTTTGGACAATTTTAAGTAATTTGAGCAATGTCTGTCCGTCCGTCTGTCTGGCTGGAGCGTACAATAACTCTCGAAAGGAGTAACGGATTGTCTTCAAATTTGGTATGGGATAATATTTTTTCTATCTCAGGCTAAGTTCGAAGATGGGTCCACTCCTTTTAGTACCTCCCTTACAAAGGGTTAAAATTTAGTGAAATGTTGATTATCTAATTACTTCTATACTACTTTTCTGAATCCTCTGTAATTCCACACATAGTAATACGTAGTTTATTTGTCGCTATCAACTTGAGAAAAATGGGGCAAGTGGCCCCGCGCCTTTTGGTACCTCCCACACAAAGGGAACATTTTGTACAAAAAGTAAACAGCTTATAACAATTACCAGTGCATAAAAATACTTGAAATTTTGTACAGTGTAATGCTTTTATAGTGCTTACAGTCCTGTGAAAAATGGGCGTTATTGCCACGCCCCACACAAATGTACAATTTTGTACAAAAAGTTAAAACCTTATAGTGTGAGTACCAATTAGGGATGTAACGAAAGTGACTTTAGCGAAAGCGAATATTGAAATATATTTCTTGCGAATGCGAATAGTGAAATATGCATTTTTGCGAAAGCGAATGCGAATAACAGTTTAACCCTTTAGTACCAGCAAATTTAAGGAACTGAATTGATACTTTTCCAGGATATTCAAGTATTAAGAATGTTTTCCATAGTTTTAGCTCCTGTTACCACAAGGACAAACACAGTTTTTCAACAGTTTTGAAGAGAAGTGGAAGAGGTTTTCATTGGTATTAATATCTTAAAATTGTGTGAAGGGACTAAGGATATTTAACACTTTTAACAAATGGAAGCGAATACTGAAATATATTTTTGCGAAAGCGAATAATCCAAAGATGGTTTTTGCGAATGTTAAAATGATTCGAATAATTCGCGTAACTTTGTTGCTAGTTGTCCATGGTTACTGGATTAAAGTAATATGAACGCCGCATTTACACCCCGCTTTATGTCCATCAGAGCGTTAGATGCTGTTTCGCTCCGGTGGAGGTTTATCTGGATGACCTCAATCATTGTATTTTTTAGTAGATTTTTCTTTTGGGATTCGCCTGTCCGATATGATGCCACTCCCTCATTATTTGGTAGTGGGTTATTCTCCTCCTTTCTCACTCTTCAAGTAGACTTTTTGGGATGCGGCGTTGTTTTTTAACGCTTCCTCATTGTTTTGAGTTTGCATGTACCTATTCCTATCACCACCGTTGCTTTGATCATTCTGCAAAATTGGTGATATTATCGATGAAATTAGCGGTGTTATCGACCACTTCTTGAAAGGTGGTGTTGTTTTTGTCGCTGCCTCTTTGTTTTGAGTTTTTGTGCCCTCTTCATATTTGTTTTGTTGGTGAGAGAGACAGTCTGCAAGAGGGGGAAAAACTCTCCCTGAACATTTTGCGTTCTTCGTGCAAGTTCGAAAGAGAATTTGATGATAGATAAGCTGCTGAAAAAACTTGCCTAGTGTAAATATGGACTATCACAACATTTGCTGAGAACTTTCTGCAAATTGATGATGTTAACCGCGATTTCGCGATGTTATCGACCACTTCACGTCACTTTTTGGTAGTGCCTCACTTGATTCTTTCTGTTCAATACCTTTGTTCGCCACTGCAGGCGGTACTTTTTGTTTTCGGGCTCGATTTAACAACTGCCCTTCCAATCCGCCTTTTTCTAATCTTAAGATCGTCCTTCCTGAAAAATGTATGCCATTTGTCTTGACAAGGCTATACTTGGAATACAGGTCAGGGCCGTGCGCATAATTTTTTGTATTAAAAATCGATTGTGACATTTTAAATGCATATATACATACCTATATATTTATAGTCATTAATATTAAAAATACTTAGATAATATTTTCAATAAGAATTATTCAAAGACAAAACTATAGTGTCTACCCTGTGTGTTTTGGAGTAAAAAATTTACTTCCGAAAATTAATGTTTAACTTAAATTGTATGTTAAGATACTCCGAACAAAAATGTTGGACATACAAATAAAAAAATTCTCGATGAATGTTTAGGGAAGCGAATCCATTTAAACGATTTTCAGTCATAGTTGACCGCAAGTAATTTTTCAGTCGACGCAATGTTGAAAAAGAGCGTTCGTTTGGCGCTGTAGTCACAGGTAACACCGCAATCACCGTCAATATTTTGTGAACATTTGGAAATGCATCTATATTACATAAATAAAGAACTTCCAGGCAATTACTGACATTCTCCGCTTCAATTCTTCTTGTCTAAAGCTTCACTTCACTAATACACACTTCAACGAACTGTCAGGAAAAAATTGATTAATATTTTTCAAATAATTGTTTACAAATTTCTTCATTTAGTATTGTCCTTTTAGATGGAAAAGGGAATGAATAGATAATATAGGTCGAAATCTTATAATATTCTTCAATAGTTGTTGCATCAACAATGCAACGATGACTTTGTCAGGCCGAAATTATAGGTTTCTTGATTAAAATGTCTTGTTCTTCACAAAATATTTGAACAGACGAACAAATCTTACCTAAATTGTGAGTTCAATTTTCGCGTATGTCCATCAATTCCTTTTACGCATTTTCAGCCAGATGGACGGCTTCAGTTAAATCTTGATTTTCACTTTGAATATCGCGACTAAATGATAATGCGAAGCAGTGAACTGAATGAACTACATGGAAATCCAACGTTTTAAAGCCATCAACAACTGAAATGCAGATGTTGTAGTTTTCTGATCAGACCAGGTGGAGTAAATGCATTCCAAAGCTTCGATATCGGCTACTTGTAGGTGAGATATATTTCAAAAGACTTATGTTGTTCTGCCCATCGAGTTGCGTAATACCGCTTTATTGCTTCTAGAAGAGCAATTTGCCTTGTAGGATATTGAAAAATGTGGTACATGGTTCGGATGGTGCCGAGATAATTTCTAACTGGGACTACTTTACATGCGTAACATACAACCAAGATGAAGCTGTGAGCTGCACAATTTTTATGGATATATGTTTGTGCCCCATGAAATTCTTCGTTCATCGCGCCGTCATAGCAATGCCCAAATAAATACTTACAATCAATACCAGACGTTTCGAGGAAATTTAGAATTACTTCAGCCAAACTTTGGAATTATTGATTCCTCAATAAGCTGTCGGTGTATAAGAGTGTGACAAATATTTATAATTTCATTTTGAACATGATTGCTTATATACATTGTGTTTCGTGGAGAATTTCTCAAGTGACTATTAATATTTAAATCCGTTATCGCCCGATACCTTAGCAAGGCTCTAAAATTGCCACCAATTTTAAATAGTTTCATTTGCATCGATTCTGCCTGTATCACAACTTCCTCCCAATGCTAAGCCTTGTCGACGACAAAGGACGAATGTTTGAACTATTGCTTCCAAATGCTTTCTACTTGCATTTATGAACTGCTTTCATGAATTTGTAATTGTTTATTGATGGACGCTGTGGCTTGCTTATCTAAATTAGATTTCATTTTAGCTTTGAATACAGTGCTTCTATGGTATTTTAGTGATGATTGGTGGCGAAATACTTCCATTATTTTTTGTTGTTCAATTAGTAAAAGGTCTTGATACCAAGTTTCCTAATTTTGTTATGTATTTCTGTATCCCTAGGAGCAAATAATACACATATTTTACAGAAAGCACCGACTTGATTCGCGGAATACGCCAACCATTAATATTTATGAAACCATGAAAGTTGGCTAATCACTGGAAAGCTATAATTATCTGGAGGAATCCAAATTTTTTCTTGAAGACCTTCTATATGGGCGATGCTCTCCGAAGCTTGTTCACGAATAAATCTATATCATATGGTGATACTACGTTTGGGTTACTGGAAGCTGTAGAGTTTGATGTAGTTGTAATTTTTGAGATGAAGCTCTAAAACAAAATTAATCAAATTTTCCGGAGATTATAGGCTTTGACTTACTTTTAATAAATTACTCGTATATCTACTACACTTTAGACATAAATCTTTAATGTAAACAACGGTTAAATTTTTAGTCTTTGATTTACTTTTTAGAACAAGCAACACATTTTAACCATAAAAACTAGTTGTAACAATTTATAGTTCTAAATCATTTTTTTATTTCAAACCATTTTTTCCGCCATTTTGCTGACAATATTGTCCGATCTGGCAATCGTGTGTACTTAGCACAAGTTTGTTTCATGGCAGATGTTTGTAATACCTAGAAATACTACAGCTTGAGTACAGGCCGCAATTTCACTCCGATCGTGCTCAAATTTTGAGAATAGTCTTTCGCAAATGGAAAGAACCTTATTGAAATTTGCTGAAATCGGTTCAGATTTAGATATAGCTCCCATATATATACATATTTTGCTGGGAAAAACAAATTATCGGATATGCCACTCCAATGTTTGCATCCCTTTCAAATGAAGAAAAAATAACGAAAACAAATAATCTTTCATTGATATTTATTTGGTATATTTTTGTTAAAATTATAAAAAAGAATGAATGAAATAAATGAAATTCGAATAATTCTAAGTACAAATGAGAACTGAGCGGCAAAGTAAAGGCATTATAGTCTTCAATTAAAAAATAATGTAAATTAATACAAAAAAAACCTAAACACACAATTAAGCTATAATACGTAAGTGTACTGGGGCTCATATGACATGGGCCAGACGGAGACAGAAGCTCCGTGAAGAACAAAAAAGGATAACGAGTTTTGCATCATGTCATACGAGTGAGTGTAAAAATAACCACCGGACGGACATATAAACGAACTAAGATCGAGGGTAATCGTTTACAGGCCGACGATAAAACTGTCCTTTGTGGGGGACCGCTATCTAATCGATGTTCAATTGTCTGAAGGTACCCTCCATGCCAAAGAGATCATCGCTGGTCTTGGGTGAACCGGGACGCAATGATTCGTTGGCCTTTTTGGCATCTTGCTCCTTGAACCAGGTGGTGTATTCGGCCAATTTGGCTTTCCATTGCTTGATCAAATCGGTCATGCTGCCGGCCTTGCCACCATATTCTTCGGGCAAGAGATCCTTTGGCACAGACTTGTACAGACTCTCCAAGTCATTGTGGAACTTGATGCGGCTGATGAGCTTCTCCTTGACGAATGGTCTGACGAATTTGAAGATTGTGTCGACCAAGGGCGATGTGTTGAAGACATGCACTTCCTTGACCTTGACGGGGTAAGCCTCTTGGACACAGATCAAGAACTTTTTAATAACGGTAGGAGAGAATTTGGCAAAGTGAGTAGCGGTGGCAACGGAAGCATCCAAAATGAAGATGTCGCCGGCAATACCGACATTTTCTTCGGCCAGACGGACATCGCCCAACATAAGGGTAACCTTCATGGCATCGTTAACTTGGCTGGCTTGGAAATCACAGTCAATGCCGCGAATGAAAGTGATGCGGCGTCCATTGGGGGTCAAACCGGGCAAAGTGGCAATTTGGCTAGAGATCAAAAAGGAATAAGCGAAAAATTGGTTAGGCAAACATTTCCAGGGTGATGTGGCATGTGTAAAACTTACGCATAATCCAAAACAATGCTCAACTCTTCCTTTGCGATGTCACGATCATTGAAGAATTCGGGAATGGCATTGCGCATAGTGTAGTACATGTCCAACTTCTTCTTCACCTTTTCCAAACTGAATTTGCAGCCACGCAAGAAAGTGGTTAGACGCACATCATCCATATCCTTGGGCAAATGGGGTTGAGTGTCGAGCCATTCCCGGATCAATTTGATGTCACGCTCAATCTCCTCGTGGTTCTCAGGTTCGCGCAATTCTTCGCGGATGGTGACGCGTTGTTCGGGGGTTGGTTGTACGAGCATCATCTGTAAATACAAAAACGAAGAAATAATTCCCAATTAGATGATGTAGAACTTTTATTAATTAACAAATTAATTACACATACAGCATAACAACAACAACATTAAAAGTGATCTTTATGACTTGAGCATTTTGTTGTTGTTCTATTGGTATTCAGGCAGACATTGTAGATATTGTGATTTCCATGCGAATGGAAATTTCCACTTGAGCTTTGCAACGCCCAGTTAACTATTTGACTTATAGTCTATTTCTGCCGATTAGCGTCAGTTATTTGTTAGTTTTTAAGTCAAAATGTCATTTAGCTTAAGTGGTTTTTACACGACTGTTTTTTGTTTCTTTTCGTTTTTTATTTAACCAATTTTGTGGGGTATATTTATTATTGATTATTTACAATTTTGTTTTTCAAAAAAGGCTTTTAAAAGTATTATCAGTTAGCTCATTTGCCTTTCAATCGCTGCGCTTTCAAAATTAATCTACCAATATTAACTAATAATTCTCGCCTATTTAATTGTAAATCGATTTTATTTGCCTTTGGAAATATTTACAATTAAATAAAATTGCCATTTAATTACTTGCAATCAATTACTACCAAATCGCAGCGTTTATAGTAACTGGAAATTTTTGCAAGTACATATTTGAAATTAATTATTCATTCGTGAAAGCAATTAAAATGTAAATGATGCGGCTTATCACATCAACAAAAAACCTATTAGGGTTTACCCGCAAAAAAGTAGTCCAATTTAGGTCAGTCAGACATACAAGTGGCTACAGTGTGCAATATAGAGGAGAAGGTTAAAAATGAAACGATTAGGAAAGAGTTTAAAATAAATTCTAAGAGTGATGTAAAACATACATCGTAGTAAAATTTGTGTATTTTGAATGTATTAGCTTGTCAGCACACCAGGAAATGTGGTAATGGATAGAGCAAAAGAGTCTGCTACAATTGCAGATGTTTTGTTGATATGGGCAAATCAGAAAATAAATTCAAAGATTAGTGTAAAACATACATCGTAGTAAAATTAGTGTATTTTGAGTGTATTAGCTTGTCAGATCTCAATGAAATATGTTAATAGATTGAGAAAAAGAGTCTGCTATACATGCAGATGTTCTGCTGATAAGGACAAAGCAGAGAATGTATGTTGAAATAGTTAACTCATAATTGCCATTTTAAGAGTTTGATACTAAAATATTATTATTAATTTATCAACTATATAAGCTTTTAGGAAATTTATTTATTTATGCTACAAAATATTCAAATTTATTTTATTTCTAAAAAATATTATAGTCTCTAACCCCCAATTTCACAACCTCCGGTTAGAGCTAATTCACAGTTAAAAAATACAAATTTCATACAATTTGACAGCTATAACTGTACGTTAGCTCTAACTGAAGGATAACCGGAGATTGTGGAATTTGCCGTAAGTACAGTTAAAAATAATATATTTTTTGCATTATTGTTATGGCATTCAATATTTTTATTTAAGCAAACCGTAAGGCTTTCAGTGGTATATTTAATTTTCAAGCTCTGCAGATATTTGCTGTTACTACAGATAATTTGCTTTACAATAAAATTGGCTATCATCTGCAATGAATATTTCCTATTTTATTTGAAGTGGGTTGTATTTCTTTCGAATTTAGGAAAATCGATGGGATCTATGGGCAACAATTCCCTTATGATATACTTCCCTTATGACAGTAGTGAAGTTTCGATAGGACTTGTATTGTTACCAAGAAATTGTATTAATAAATTAAGATTAACTAACATTAATCACTTTCAATGAAATGGCATACAAAGTGTGCCTTAAGTTAAGCAACAAAACAAGTTTTCAATATTTTCCCAGCATATTTAACCTAATAACCTGGTCATAATCTACAGACGTTCATCATTATCTGAAGGTCTTGTTTTTTTGGATTATGTTTTGTATGCGTACGAACAGAGGAGGGTTTCTCCTCTCATATTTATAATTTCATTTTGCTAAAGTGAACAAAAAACGAAAACAAAAAAAAAACACGTTCTGATGTTTTTTAATGATTTTAAAACAAAAGATGAAGGTAGCAGGTTCGAACAGAAATTAAGAGTGCCTGATGTTGCTTATTTTCTCAGTTTTGTTTACCATGTCTTCTTCTGCCGGTTCATGTAAATGAAGCCGGCCAATAATGTTGTCTTTAGCCTTGGTAGAGGGGTTGATAGAGAGAGAGATTTGCCTAATCTTAGTTTTGCCCAAAAGCCACAAAAACGCAAATCGCCAAAACAGTGGATGAGGAAGAAGATGTTGAGTTTGAATACTAAATGGAATTATGCATAATTTAAAATGTAGTCTTATATATATATTTTTTTTTAAATAAACAACAAGACTTGCAGTGCACGGTGGCGCTAGCACATATTCAAATGAGATTAAAATCGCTTTTGGCTAAAAAGCAAGTACAAGTACTTGTGATTAAAAATGTAAAACTGGGTTAGAGTCATTTTCAGAAGCAGAAAGGTTTAGCTATATTTAAAGGCGAATCCAATAAAATCATTATCTCATATGACTGCAAACGAAATTATTTGATGTTGTATTACAAAGTTCTTATTTAATTACTTCCTTCTGGAAAAAAACACCGAGTGCCTTCTGCGAATAGGCATGAGCATTAGCCTATCTTAGGGCTCGGTAGGTGGCATTGAAGTGGGTCAAGTTAGCAAATTTTCCTTTCTGAACGAAAATAAAACATATTCATAACACAAGCTTGTATACTGGAAAAATTTGGACTCAATTTCCTGTGGTACAGTTTTGCATATTTCTGCATAAATTATCTGCACTTGATGTAGGAACATGAGACTCATTCCTCTACATACCACAAAGCGCAGAACAATACCTGCTGGGTCATCCTGATATGCTGATATGATTAAGGAAAGTCGCAAAGTGGCTAAGTCGCAACGTAGTGACCAACACTGGCGTTGTAATTTACTCGGGAGCTATCAATTCTCTGGAGGCTACATCTCTACTCAGTTTAACATATACCTCGTATGGGTACCAGAGCATAGGGATGTTCCCGGGAACCGCAATGTCGATGATCTTGCTGGAAAGGGACGACTTTACAAATTCACGAAAAACTGTTCACTTGCAAGCTTTGCCTTGGGTCAGAGGTAGTCCAATGATGGATGGACAGAAATCGACACCTGTAGAGGGGCTAGAGAAAACAGGCCAAAATACGACCTATGCAGGTCAAAATATCTCCTCGCAGCAGAGAGGAAAAAACTGTCTACGTTAGTGTCAGTTCTGATGGGACATTGCATGATCGGTGAACGCGCCAGGAAGTTGAGAATTGGGTCAAATGACTTCTGCAGAATCTGTGGAGATGAGGAGGATGTGGATAGCATGATTTGCCATTGTCCAAGATTGAGTAAACGACGTCTTGATATATTGGAATCGGACCGTCTAGGAAGTCTGGCGGGACATTGTCTGATCTGGGAACACGCCAGGAGGTTGGGAATTGAGTCCAATGACTTCTGAAGAAGCTATTGAAATGAGTGGAGATGATTGAGCACATGCTTTGTTACTGTCCCTCATTGAATAAACGACGTCTGGTTATACTGGGGTCGGCCTTTCTAGAAAGTCTGGCAGATCTTGCCGCTATCGATGTTCGTATTATTAATAACTTTGTATATGAAACACGTTGGTTCCGATATGGTGCAACTGGGACCGTGGTAGCACTAGGGAACTCAATTGGTCTAAGTGCGCTGGCAAATACGGCTGTCAGCCTAACCTTACCTAACAAAAGTTCAAGAAAAATGCACTAGACTTCTAAATTAAAGTTTATACAAAAGAACTTTAATGCTCCAATTTTTAAGAGATTGCTATGTTTGATAGGTATGTTATGGGGAATTGATATTCATATGATTTACTTGGTAAGTTCCAGAGGGAGATTGACAAATACGCAACTTCCAAGCTGAGTTTCAATTCCAATTATATTCATAATATAGCCAATAATAAATATTGGATTACCAAAATAACTGAAACAATTGATGTATGTAATTATATACTGAAATCTATTAATGGTAAGATAATTTTAATCTTATTTTTTTCTACACCAATTGAAATGCTGTAACAGCAGATGTTCTGCTGAAAACGAGAAAACCGAATGAGTTCCTTGAAATAGTGATTTTAAGTCTTAAATTTTGAAATTAAGAATATCAATAGCTATTTTTTGGGAGATTTGTAGGGCAATAAAGTCAGAATATATTTGAACTCTGATAAAAGTAAATTATTGTATAATGTTATTATTTATGTTACCCGTAAGGGTAGGATTTTCAAGATGATTAATATAAAATAATAATTTGAAAAAAAGTTGTCTTTGATCTAGCACCAAAGACAGTAAAACATTGAAATATGCTCATTTTGTTGTTATATTAAAGAAAAAATAATAATAATAGTTAGGTAAATTTTATTAAGTTTTAGTATAAAATGCCCTTATAATTATAATTTATTGTCTTTGGCGCAATTTTCATTAATATGAGGATACTTTTTTTCAGTGCAGTAACTTTTAATTATTTTCTACCAGAATAAGTTATTTTGCCAAAATATCACAGACACAAACCCCATCCCGCTACCTTCCCCATATCACTATCCCCGGGATTATGCTCATGCTTGGAATTATTTATTTTTTTGCAATGTTTTCTGCTGTTGTCGGCTCTTCTCGCAATGAATGCTTCACCGACAAATGAATATTTCAATGAGTTTTTTTGTGTTTTTTCTTGTGGCCAACGAAAGAAATTTATTCACATTCAAATGGACCATTTAATTGGTCTTTTGTTGTACAAATCTATGCACGTGTGTTCAACTCTTAACCCAGATACAATATATTCCACCCGTCAGACAATGATGACTTTAACTTTTTTTTGGGGGGAAAGACAAAACGGCAACAGTTTACATTGTGTTTACATGCGTTTTTCTGAAGTACCCAAAACACGATATGACTTGACTTTTATACAAATCAAAACAGAAAGACTGGCGGATGGACGGACGGGCAGACAAATGGGCTTCGGCCGACTCAAATATCGCGCGACTTGATATGCTAATCAAGCTGTGTGTCTGTGTGCAGAGGAGCAGGCGGATGAGGGGCTCACGTGCAATAGACGCCATGCCGCTCACTCTCCATGTCATGGGAGCTGTCAACAAAAACAGCGCAAACGGGCATTGTTCAAATTCATAATTTTTGGTTTATTTATGCCGCCGCCACCACACACAGTCAGAAAGACAGACAGACAGCAGGACGGACAGGCCAGAGAAGCCAAGCCAAGACAGAGCAACCAGACCGCCTGGCAGATAGACGGACGGACGGACATACAATTTGCCCTAAAATATTAATGTTGGAGCAGAACAGCCATCAAGTTCAAAGAGCTTGTCAAAATGATATTACCTCCTACCAAGTCCCAATTTGTGTCTGCCTCAATCTACATAGACGAGGGCAAGCACAGGGCCGCAGACGGGCTTACAAGAGCTAATGGAAGGGTGGTTAAGACTACATTATCCACCGACAAAACAAAGCAATGAAACAACAACAGCAACATCAACATCAGAAAACGCCCAGCAGATTAAAGAGATGATAATAATTGAAATCTGCTGCGGCGGTGTTGGATAAATATTTAACTAAATTATTGTTGCAAATTGTGGCTAAAACCCTTGGCTTAGTTGGATTGGATTGGATATTATGATTATGTACATTTTTGTGGTTTCTTTATTTAGATGTGTGTAGATGTGATTTTTGTTTTTTTTTTTGGATTCAACCTTGTACGAAATTTGGTAATTTCACATGAAAATATTTACCTTTATCGCAATGGTAGTTATCTTCTGAGGTAAATATTTGTGGGTAGGCAAACATACACACAGACACACACACACATATACTAGCGTACATATAAAATTACCATATTTATTTAGCCATGATTTCACACAGAGTCTGTAACAGAAATTTAGTGCAAATTAAAAAAAATAAATCATGTTGATGATGGTTGCCATATAGGGATTGTCTGTCTGTTAATGGCCGGAAAAATTGCAGGAATACAAAATAGGGTTCCTTTCTGGAATTGCACTCCATGACATGGATTGAGATGGCCATTACAGAAACAATCAGATCAAATGAATATGCTAAATTGGTGCTCTAGAATTTTGACGCAAAGTTCTGCAAGTTGAAAAAATTGTGCTTTTGTGGTACACTTTTGGGGTCTTTAGATTCCTAAGATTGTCAAAAATTATATGCTAGCATAAAACCCTTAATCCAGATAAGTGCAGGATCCATTATTGTTGTAGAAAATCATTTATTAAATTGATTGAAGTTTTTATTGAAAAATATGATTGTTGTTGTAACACATTATTTATAAAACTGTACTAAGTACTTATAGAATAATAACAAAATTGTATATTATATAGAACCATTATACATTTTTGTTATATAGAATCATTATACATTTCTGTGATGTGTACCTCAGAAGCATACATTTTCCAACAGGTCCCACTTAGCGTTCGAAATGCTAGCTTATTCAGCAGCTCAGATGATTCTGCATATCTCTAGAAAAATAGCTTTCCAGTACATTACTGAATGGAATAGAGTGTGAAAACAAATACATAATTTTTAAATTACTAAATTTTTCTCAATTTCTGATAAGGTTAGGTTGGGGTGGCAGCTAGTGCTACTTCGTGCCCAGTTGCCGCACATCTGAATCAACCTATTTGATGCACAAAGTTATCAATAATACGAAAGTCGGTACCGGTAATGTCTGTCAGACATCCTAGAAAGGTATATCCAGACGTCGTTTACTCAAGGCGTGACGGTAGCAAATCAGATGCTCAATGCTCTCCACATCCTCCTCTTCTCCACAGCTTCTACAGAAGTCATGGACTTAATTCCCAACCTTCTGGCATGTTCGCCGATAAGGCAATGTCCCGTCAGAACTGGCACTAACATATACAGTATTTACGAGGACATATTTTGGCCTTCTCAGGTCATATCTTGGTCAGATTTGTATAGCTACGATACAGGTGTCGATTTCAGTCCGTCTTTAATTGGACTGCCGAATTGCCTCTAGCCTAAGCCAATGCGTGCATGTGGATAGGGGGGCACCAATATATGCAAAATCTTGGAGAATTTGTAATTCCGTCCCTTTCCTAGCAAGTTCATCGGATTTGCAGTTCCTCGGTGTATACCTATATTCAGGTACCCATATGAGGTAGATGTTAAATTTCTAAGCCATCTCGTTGAAAGATCTGCCGCTGTCGAGGGATGTTTGTGAATTTAGGGATGTAGCCCCCCCCACCGATTTAATGGCAGCTAGGCTCGGTCACTATGTTGCGACTCAGCCACTTCTGATAAGATTTGTTGAAGAAAAAATGTTGCAATATTTTGTAGATATACTACTTGGCCCTGTAGACGTTATTCTGCTATTTTCGTTGCATAGAACAATGTCTTCTGTGTATTTAGAACAACGGTAGAAGAGTTGCGTTCTGCATAAATATAACAATTGAAATAATTCAGTGAGGGCATGGCGCTATGGAATTCATTTGTTGTTGTTTTTTTTTCTTGACAGTATATATAGCGGCTATAAATTGTTCATAAAGGTATATTTTGATCCTATTAACATGTTCAGTAATCTAGAGTAAGGTTTTTCAAATATGAAACTGCGGATGCCTAATGTGCCTTTTGGTACTCCATGGAAGCCGTTTAGAAAGAAAAATTGAAATATTTTATAAAAAGAGTGGTACTCGCATAATATGTAGGGCATTTTCTTGTGGGAATGTTTGCTTAGCGAGTTCGCAGGACATCAAGGGAGCCGCATTACCAAAGTCACTGAGAAACCCTGCTCTACAGATCATCGAAAACTAAAAAAGCAATTATGAATATAAAGATAAAACAAAAATGTAACAACTCTAAGTCTCTTCGATCTAAGGGATTTACTCTTATATGTATTTTTGACGAGTTTGCGATATTTGGAAATCTTAAAAGTGTACCGAGCGCCCCAGTAGGTGAGTAGGTAGCATACTCGTTTAGGGGTTTGATTCAAACCAGAGGCTCTGTTCTGTCGCTGCAAAAATCTAGCCGCATGGTCTTTGTAACTCGGCTTTTCTCTGGACCGTAAAATTGGAATATAAATTTACTTTGGATCGTAATTCATATAAATAAATAAAAGTGTACAACAATAAAATACGAGTATACCTACTTTACCTACAAGAACTAAGGGCTTGAAATTTTAATTAAATTACCTAAATGTACTTATCCAATGTTAGATACTGCACATCTTTGGACTTAGCTCTCCAGTAATGCATATTATTATTTATTTTGAGTGCAAACAAAATTCTAAAAGTGTACCACAAAAAGTATGCGATTTTTATAAACAAACTTTATTTGTAAAAATTTAAATCCAACAAGAGCTATGAATACTTTGGGATTTCTACAGCGGAACTTTTAGGTGTGAATAAATGCATATTAAGGCAGTTTATTGAAATTTGCATAACTATAACTACTTTCACCTTTCACTCTGAATATTGCACTGACGAAAGTAGATCATTCGCTGGAGAGTTTAAATTTTCTTTATGTAAAAATAATACAAATATAAAAATATTTTTTAACATTCAGTATTTTGCTTTCATGCTGACTTCGCAATTTTTTTGTTTTTTTTTAGTTATTGAATTATTTAGCATTTTCCTAACCTACCTTAAACCAAACCTGACTAATTCTAAATGCTAACCGGTTATCACAGCTCTTATCTTACTCTTTAGACATTCGCAAATATATAGATACTCGTATCTGCATTTATAATACTGACCTAATTTCTGAATTGAGCCACGTGAATGCTTTATTCTCTCCTCTACTCCTCTACTCCTATATCCTCATCATTGTCATGGTTTTCGACATAATGAGGTTGGCAATATTGCAGCTGTTTTAGGCTGTGGTTTTGGGCAAATGAACCCGAATCTGAGTTTGTCGTAACAAACAAGGGACGGATTTTGAAACTAACATTCACTTCTCTGCCATTCATGTTCAGCCGACGGTGGGGAGCTTTGCTTCCTCCATTCCAACTCCGCCAGCGGCAGAGTATTTGAGACAGAGAGCTAGAGACAGGTAACTGGCGCAGACAGCTTGGTAACTGCTCATCCGGGCTGTCTGTGTTAATGGTAAATATTTCTATAGTCATGGTTACGAGACCATGTCGCTGCCGTCGTTTGAGTTGCAGCTTTGTCAGGTTGCAGCTTTGCCATTGCAACACGTTTGCCACAACGTCGTTTCTCGGACCGGTTTAGTTGTGGCTGCATCTGCGAAGAGTTTTTTTTTTTTTTGGTAAATCAACAAAACGTCTTTCTGGACTAACCAACTAACCGACCAACCCATGACTGTTGTGGAGTTTATTTCCCCCTTTTCTCTGGTGTCTGTTAATTTCTTCATAAAAATTGTATTCAAAAATGTATTAAAACTAAAAACAAGCAAAAGCTAAATATTTAGAAAACTCAAAAGTCATCCATTAAAAAGGGTTAGTGCGATTGCAGACTTAACACAAATATACATAGTTTTTTGTGATTATTTTGTTTTTAGTATTTTGTAATAATGTTGCAAAATGTCGTAAGTTTAGTCACAATCATGTAATGCCCCCGGAAATGTATTTGCACTACACTGAGCGAAATCAATTATTTTCCTTTGGAGAATATTTTTAGGAAATTTAATACATATCGATACCTCCGTTCTAAAACATGCTAATTCGACTTAGCACGTTTTTAGGGAGATTTAATTTTTAATTTCTAAATATTCCAAATTATATTCAGTCAAAATTAATCCGTCTTCCCAATTAAAAGTTATTCATAAAATAGTACAGGTCATTCGATTTCTATCATAAAAGAATTAAACACAAATTTGAAAAATTCGTCAAATTTTGATCGCCTCCCCTGAAAAACTACCTTTTTGCACTTAGCATAGTTTAGAATGGAGGTATCGATATATCCTTTCAAAGTATGCTAAACTGAAATTGGTAGACTATCAAAGTTTTAAGAGATTTTTCAATTTGTACTAAATTCTTTATAATGCAAATCGACTGTACTGTTTTACGAACAAATTTTGATTGGGTTGACGGATAAACTCCGAATTTTGAGTGCATATAATTTGGAATATATTCCAACTCCCTTGAAACATGGACTTAGCAGACATTGGAATGAAGGTATTGATATATGTATGAGAGATAAATTTGTAAGAAAACATATTTGTTCAAATATATAGTATTTATAAATGAGAAATATGTGTATTTGACGGTGTAAAGGTCATTATAACCGCAATTATATTCGCCGAGAATAATGTAATGGCTATTAAAAGCAAACATTTTATTATTACGATAATGTTTGCCTGAACATATTATTATAACCACAATCATGATTATGACTAAATTAACCATTATTTTAACCATTACACTATGCTATGCTCTTCGAATATGATAGCAGTGACCATAGTTCATTGCTGTTGTAGCATATTTATTAAATGACAACTACAATTTGTTTATATTCAAGTATATTATGAGTTATAGATTGATTCTCAAATATTTTCTATTTATTTGGAAATATGTGGAATGTATTCGCTCAGATATCGATACCACCATTCTAATACATGCTAAGTTGATTTAGCATGTTTTTAGGGAAATTGCATTTTTAATTTCTAAATATTCCAAATATTATTCTGTTAAAATTTGGTGTTTATCCGTCAAAGCAACCAAATTTATTCACAAAACAGTACAGGTCATTCGATTTGCATTATAAAGGAATTCCACACAAATTAAAAAAAATTCATCAAACTTTGATCGCCTCTCCTGAAAAACTACCTTTTTGCCCTTAGAATAGTTTAGAATGGAGGTATCGATATGTATATTATTTAATTGATTGAGCAAATATAATGTATTTCCTGAGTTCTTCTCGGTTATACAACAGAACAACGAACAACTAATATTTTTTTTTTAAAAAATATTTTTTTTTAATTTTATGTCAAAAAAAAAGTTTTTTTTGGCAAAAATTTCTTATAGTTCCTACAGTATATTATTTAAACACCTACATTAAACAAATCATCATTAAGTAAGTCAATGTCAAAGTCAAATAAGTCTCCAAGTTTGAATTTTTAATTTTATGGTAGTCCCTCATTATCATTTTCCGCTAAATTCCCTCAAGCAAAACAGTTCTTCTTCTTCAAGGTCTTGACCCCCTCCCCCAAAGATACAAACAACCGAATGTATGTCAATGTGTTTTTGAACTTGAAAAATAATTACAGCCGTTATTGTTAGCAGAGTATCAGTAGATCATGAAAATAGCTACACACAAATTTAGAGGTCATGATGGGTTTAGCAATATTAGCAGAATCACATTTATTTTTTGACATTTAATAATTGTCGATATTTATATCACGCTCCTTTCTTAACTGACAATTTGCACAATGTATAGATAAGACAGCAACATCATTTCGAGCCTTAACCGCCAAAAAGACGTACGCGACATTCACTAAAGTTTAGAGGAAAAGGGTTTTTGCGATTATTTTTTTTTGGCGACACTGTCGACGAAGGTTCTACAGTGCCCTACTTTGTCCTTGACGGGTAGAGACATTTTTGAGAAAACGTCTAATTTTAACAGAATAAATGCGCATGTTCCATTGGTTCCAATGTCTCTTTTATCTTTGACAAGTAGAAACTACGCCATTACTAAAAATGGAACAATATTATTAAAATTCGAAAATCATTGAAAAATCATCTTGACTGATGATGCCCATTTCCACCTCGGTGGCTACATCAACAAGCAAAATTGTCTCATCTGGGGCTCGGAAAACTCAAGAGTTATTGTTGAGAAGCCTCTCCATTCTCAACGTGTGACTGTTGGGTGCGGTTTATGGTCCAGCGGGGTCATTGGACCTTACTTTTTCGAAAATGAGGTTGGATCAACAGTTACGATGAATGGATTGTGCTATCGAGAGATGATTAATGATTTTTTATGGTCGGAGTTGGATGGTATTGATCTGGACAACGTTTACTACCAACAAGACGGCGCTACGTGCCACACAAGCAAGGAAACCATTGCTCTGTTACGGGAAAAGCTTCCGGACCGTGTTATCTCTCAAAGAGGTGATCACAATTGGCCACCGAGATCTTGTTATTTAACACCTTGCGACTTCTTCCTTTGGGACCACGTGAAAGATAAGGTCTACGCCAACAGCCCAGCGTCGATTCAAGAACTCAAAGATAGAATTCGTGAGGCTATCGAGGACATAGGGCAGCCACTTTGTGATTTGGTTATGGAAAATTTCATGAAAAGGATATGGTCCTGTAAGCGTGGTCGTGGTGGCCATTTGGCTGCTGTTTTTCATTATTAACGGCATACCTTCCTCTTTATTATAAAATAAACATCTGATCATTTATCTCAAAAATGGTATTTTTCTTTGAATACCAAAATAACACCTCTTGTTGGAAAACCCTTTACTAACGTAAATATCTTTTATTTAAGTACAAAAACTAATTTTTAGGTTTTGCGATAAGTCCATATATCGTACGAGGGTGGGTCAATAGATCCGTGACTTTTTTAAATTCGTGGGAATAAAAATGGAAAAAAGTTAATTTAGTGTGCTGATTAAACATTATTTTTGCATAAAAAGCATCAACGAAACTTAAAAAAACCTTAATAAATACTAAGGGGGCTATGCTCTATCAATTTCAATGGTTAAAAATGGTTTACTGAGTTCTGCTGTGTTCGTACTAGCCCAAATGACTTTAAAAGTTCAGGTCGCGCAAAAGAGATTGTTTGTCACGACAGAAATGGCCGATAAAATCCGTGGATTGATATTGGGCGATCGGAGAATGAATTGGTTGAGGTGACTGAAACCGTATTCACCTCAAACAAGCCGGTACATAACATTTTGCATGAATTTTTGGTATGAAGAAGCTTTTCACAAAATGGGTGGCGCGTTTGCTCAATCCCGACCATAATCGCAATCGTGTGACAACTTCGCAGGAGTGTTTGACGTTTCTAATCGCAATATGGAGAGCGTTTTTGCGCCGTTTCGTAACCGTGGACGAGACGTGATCCACCACAACACACCAGAGGCCAAAGAACAGTTAAAACAGTGAGTTTCTTGGGGTAAATCAGCGCAAAAGAAGGCCAAGGTGTTTTGTCAGACAATAAAGTCATGGCGACCGTTATTTGGGACGCACGCGTTATAATCCACATTGACTACCTACAAAAGGGTAAAATAATCAATGGCGGAAATTATGCCAACTTATTGGGTCAATTTAATAAAGATTTCAATAAAAAACGACAGCATTTGGCCAAGAAATAAGTTTTTTACCAGGACAATGCAAGGGGTGAAACAGGTGTGCAGTTTCCATGGCAAAAATTCATGAATTAGGCTACGAATTGCTCCCTCATACTCCCGATTTTCAGGATTTAGCCCCGTTTAAATATTTTTTGTTTCAAAACCTGAAGAAATGGCTCGACAGATAAAGATTTGACTCCAACAATGAAATCATCTCACAAAAAATACTTATTTTGATAACCACGACAAATCTTATTTTTTGAAAATGATACAAAAATTGCAGAAACGTTGGACACAGAGTGTATAGCCCAAAGAAGAATACGTTGAAAAATAAAATGATTTATTATCCAAAAATTATTAATACGCCCTCGTATGCAAAAAATCGAAAGGAATTATTTTGTCTCTCCTGTAAAATTTTAAATATTGGACCTTTAAAATCTTAGATCGCTATATTTGCACTTTTTTTATGTTTTGGTAGATATACAAAATGTTTGGGAAGTGACATGAAGTTGTGTGGGTTTTCAGTATTAAACCATTCCATAAATCTTCTTTAAATAATTACGAATCAGACCCAATGATTGAACAAGATTTATATGCAAGTTTTAATCTACAAACAAACGAATTTTAGTTATATCCAACTATATTAGATGTTTGGAATTCCGCTTAAAGTTTGATTTGATGTTTTGTATTTTATTTGAAATACATCCCTCAAACATATTTCGTTTTTTAAAAAATTTTCGCAGTGTATGCTTAACTGTTTTGTCGATTGCATAGACATGTTTGCTCACTTGAAATTTTTTCTTCTCCTTTAACTCTTTGACAATTTAGTTGTTTATTTGATTTTTTTACATTAAAACTTTAGGCAATTTTGTTGTTTAATCCATTTTTATATGTCTTTTGCCTTTTTCACATTTCACTTTGTTTGAAACCACATTTCAAAGGATCACATTCAAATATTGGATTTTGCAGTATAATATTTTGCTGCACTTTTCAAAATGTTTTTTTTACTTTTTTTTGGTTTGTTTTCTTTTCTTGTTGTCTTACCTTGAAAGCTAAGTGTTTTTTTTTTGGTAAAATTATGTGTATATCCACAAGATTTGGGGAGGGTGATTTGGAAGGATAATCCAAATGTGGCAGGAACTGTTGGCACGTTAAAAATTCAAATCAAACTCGGGACCGAAATGCCAAAGCGTTTTTTTATTGTTGATATAGTTAAGTTGCGGTTAGTGAACGAACGACCGTCTCGGACGGAGTAAAATCTGCAACTGTATACCAATGAAACATGTTTGGCTGCTATATAAATCGTACGATCAGTCCATTCAGACGTTGAGGGAAACCAAACCAACACCGTCCCCATTCCCCTCTCCACGGTGCAGCGCTGTAAACCAAGCTAAGCGCCGCCACAGCCGTTGTAGTAAAATGGGCAACAATAAAAAGCAGAGATGCCGCTTAGCGGCGTATGGCGTATGCACAGAGACGGCCAACAAAACCCGTCGTATCTACGACGACGACCACTGACAACGCAGCGAACGCGCGCTCAGGTTTTCTCATGAGTAAGAGGGGTAAATAAAATTCACTTCTTGTTCGGTCTTGTCTGCATAGACCCGAAAAACGATTTACTCGTAAAACGCACACGAGGATGGAAAACAACAAAGAAAACTTCAAGTGAAAAATACAAAACGTTCAGTCTTTCGATCGTTAATGATGAAAAAAACCCCGAAATTAATATTGCAACAAACATTAAGAGCTACTGCTGATGAACAACACAACATATAAAGAAAATTTTGAAAGAAACTATAAAATGAAATATCGGTCATTCAGCGAATGGTCGGTCGGCAGACCAAAGCAAATGGTCGCAATGCAACAATTTTATGGGCAAAATGTGGAAAGCAGAAGCCACCGCAGCGCACATGAATGACTAATACTCGTAATAACATAGCACACACGGAGAATTTTCCGGCTGTGCCCAAACACTGCACATTTTCTGAATCGTAAAAAAACGAACCCCGAAAAGAAAAACTGAACTGATTGCTTTTGACCATTATTAACATTTATTGCGTGCCGAGCCAGGCCTCATAATGAGGCAAGTGTTAATAAGACTAACCAAAAACAAAAAGAAACCAGTAAAATGGAAATGGATGAGGAAAATTATATTGGAAATTATAACACAAAATAATGAAAGCACATACTCATTCGTATAGCAGAAGAAGTTATTATTAAGCGGACAATAACCGAAACAAACTAGACAAATGTATGTGCAGACGGACGGACGGACACATATACGAGTACTCCTATATGTCTGTCCGTCCGTCTGACTGTCTATCTTTTAAAATATGATATTATATTTTCACCTGTTACCACTTTGATTTGAAATTAAGAATTGAAAACATTTGCTTACAAAAGCGTAACGTTTGCTTTGGCTTTTCTTCGTCTTCTTCTCTCCTTGTTGTTGTTTTAGCTTTGTTTAATTTGAAGAAATTGCAACGCTCGAGTGAAGAATGACTTTTCAAAAAAAAAAGAAAAAAAAAACAACAACACTGCAAAAGAAAAGAAACCATGCAACATTAGCCGTAAACATGAACCATTAGATTTCAGCGTTAACATCATTTTCCAATCATCAATAGCAGCAGCAGCAGCAAAAAGCCATCGACAATTGCAACACATTTTGGACCAGCGAAGAAAAGATTAATACTCGCAGACAACGGATGGATACACAGTGGGTGACTTAAGCAGAAGTGGAAATAACAGTATCACAGTTGATATTATTAAAAATGAACAGAGACCAACAAAAAACAGTGCAACATCCTCTCTCATACTCAATAGTTTAACGGAGAATTGCACTCAGCATTACAACAAAGGACTTAAGAAACGAACTTGATTTTAATAGTACGATCGATATCACTAGTTTACAAAAAAAAGATGGGCTGTGTCTAACATTTTCTGGTGTTTTATGATAATTTTTTTTTAATTTTTAATAATTCATATTTTCTGAAGTATAAGACGATAGAGCCGGGATATGCCGTACATTGAAGGAAATTTTGATTGTTACAAACTTTTTATTTCACGTAGAAACTGTGGTTTAGTAACAGTCGTTAAAAAAATAAAAAAGAATAGATTTTTTTTTTCCAAAAAATATAAAAAAAAGGCGCTGAAAATATTTGTTATACCATTTTGTAAAAACTAACATCCAAACGAAGAAAATAATGTCAAGTTGACAAAATTTATAAATAAATGTATAATTATCACCCGTTTTGGTAAAAGTACGGAAAATTTAATTTGGCCATTTTGTGTGGGAGATATGAAAAGGGGCGTGGCAATAACGCCAATTTTTCTCGAGACTAGATATACTATAAAAACATTACACTGCACACAATTTAAAGTATTTGTATGTACTGGAATCAAAGTTATAAGCCGTTAACATTTTTTGCAAAATAGTCGATTTGTGCGGGAGGCGTGGAAATAACGCACACTTTTCACTGAACTGCTGATAATATAAAAGCATTACACTCCAAAAAATTCAAGGTATTTGCTTGCATTGGAATCAACGTTATGTGTGAGGTGACAAGAGAGCCGCGTTTGCCCATTTTCCTCAAGGTGATAGCGACTAATAAGAAAATAATATGTGTGGAATTGCGGAGATTCCGCTAAGAAGTACATAAGTTATTAAAGAATCAATAATTCACTTACTTTAAACGTTTTGGGAGCTACCCGCAGGTGTGGACCAATATGGTCCATCTTCGAACTTAACTTGAGATAGAAAAAAATGTCTACTTACCAAAAATGTCTACTTTCGAGAGTTATCGGGGGCACCAGTCAGACGGATATTGCTCAAATGATTTAAAATTAACCAAAACGGATTTCCGCCATATATACTTCAGGTTTTAGGTCACACCTTCGATTTTTTAAAATGTTGGCCTGTAGCACGTGATATAACTCTCGTTCATGAAATTGAGGGTATAAATACATGATTTTTTGAAAATTCTCTTACTTCTACCCGAAGGGTTATAATTTCGACAATTATCCATAGTTTTTTCTCAAGTTGTCGAAATATAATCCAATTACTAAAGGTACATTTCAAGAAGATTGAGAATTCCGAGAGAATTGGAATTAAAAAAAAAACGAAGGTAAAAACTTTATTGATATGTCACTAGGATATTCTCCTGGCTTTAGACCATCTTTGCCTCTACTATGTATTTTGAATGCAAAATTTTTTTTAAAAACGGTGAAGCAAATACAATTGCTTGACAGCTTATAGAGGCAAAGATGGCCTAAAGCCAGTAGAATATCCTGGTTTAACACAATAAACATTTTTAACTTAGTTGCAATATTTTGGGTAATAAATACAAGATGTTTGTGCAGATAGAATTTTGTAAATAGTTTGCTATTGTAACAAAATGGTTAAAAAAATATAAAATGTTGGCAGTACAAAATTGTAGGCACTGTAATAAGTATTCATAATATTTGACCAATTTCAACATTATGAAAACCCTTTTTTAGAAAACAAATGTTACTACAGCTGTAATTATTTCTTAAGTGTGTTTAATTGAAATTTGCGTACCAAACTGTTGATTTTTTTATTTTGAGAAAAAATGCCGAAAAATTTAAAGGAATCAAAAGAATGGCGGAGGAGTTATTGTATGGGATTGCATGATGAAATTGCAATGTAACAACTTTACAAAAAATATTTGACACAAACAAATATTGTTCGTTTGGGAATAAGTTATTCTATAAAAATCTTTGTTGCCATTCCAATATTTTTAAATGTAGGCTATTGCCCAACGACAAATATAGAAGTTATTCGTAAGGAATAACATTTGAAGTACTGCCAAAGAAGCAGTTAGTGAATTTTTTTCACTTCCAAATGTGTTATTCATAAAAATATATATACACGGGGCAAAATCGCCTTTTTGATATGTTTGAATCGAAAGAAAATATACTTGGAACACAAATTTTTAAATATTATATATTTTCGAGCAAATAAATTTTATTTGAAAATCAATAAAATGTATTTAGAACCCATATGTTAATATATTAGAATAAAATATATTAGCATTAACTTCTATTTGAAACCAATTCAATTCAATTCATCAATTATAAAGAAATTTTACTAACATTAAAAATTTCAAAAATTACCTTTCAATTGCTGTAAACTTAAAACAATTAAAGAATAGTAGACATACATTCACGCAAAAAGATCTTTGTTTGGGAAATATCATATCCAAATAAAAAATATTAGGATGTAAACATAGTTTTGTTTAGAACAATATCCTCCCAAACATATAATATTTGTATTTGTCAAATATTATATATTTGGAGTGCAACCTAAAAATATTTATGTTTCAAGCAGAATATGTTTGGGACAATATACTACAGAGGCGATTTTTTTCAGCGTGTATTTTATGAAAAATATAACAAATTAAAATGATGTAGAGCGGCCAGTAGGTGAGTTGGTAGCGGGCTCGCCTATGAGTTTGGGGGTCGTGGGTTCGATTCCCACCAGATGCTCTGGTCTGTCGCTGCAAAATCTAGTTACATAGTCTTTGTAACCCGGCTTCCCCGGACCGTAAATGAGAATATACATTTACTTTAAATAAACATAATGTTGTTATGGAAAATATATTTAAATCAATTTGATATGTTTGAAAAAAATAATTTGCAAAGAAAAAGGGTTAAATACCGGCTGCGGGATTTAAACTCGGACCCTCCAATTTAATAATACAAAGATAAATAGCACCCAAAGCAGTGAATAAGATCCAATTTTGAATAACTTCTCTAAAAGTACAGGGTTTTCCCACAAGAGGTGTTATTAGGAATCACCCGGTATTACGGTAGCTGTCACTTTTGAAGCTTTTATTCTTTGACATTTGACAAGTAGAAACTACGCCATTACTAAAAATGGAACGATACACGATCAACAACGCATTGAAATTATTAAAATTCGAAAATCATCGGAAAATCATCTTGACTAATGAGGCCCATTTCCACCTCGGTGGCTACGTCAACAAGCAAAATTGTCGTATCTGGGGCTAGGAAATCCCAAGAGTTATTGTTGAGAAGCCTCTCCATTCTCAACGTGTGACTGTTTGGTGCGGTTTATGGTCCGGCGGGGTCATTGGACCTTACTTTTTCGAAAATGAGGTTGGATCAACAGTTACGGTGAATGGATTGCGCTATAGAGAGACGATTAATGATTTTTATGGTCGGAGTTGGATGGTATTGATCTGGACAACGTTTACTTTCAACAAGACGGCGCTACGTGCCACACAAGCAACGAAACCATTGCTCTGTTACGAGAAAAGTTTCCGAACCGAGTTATCTCTCGAAGAGGTGATCACAATTGGCCACCGAAATCATGTGATTTAACACCTTGCGACTTCTTCCTTTGACGCCACGTGAAAGATAAGGTCTACGCCAACAGCCCAGCGTAGATTCAAGACCTCAAAGATATAATTCGTGAGGCTATCGAGGACATAGGGCAGCCACTTTGCGATTTGGTTATGGAAAATTTCATGAAAAGGATATGGTCCTGTAAGCGTGGTCGTGGTGGCTATTTGGCTGATGTTGTTTTTCATTATTAACGGCATACCTTCCTTTTTATTATGAAATAAACATCCGATCATTTATCTCAAAAATGGCATTTTTCTTTGAATACCAAAATAACACCTCTTGTTGGAAACCCCTTTAGCTAAATCAACTCAGTGATTCTCAGTCATCGGAAAGTGATTCGCAGTCATGAAAATATGTTAGAGTATCAAGAAGTGACATAGGTAGGAACCTTTGTATGGGGGGTACATCAAATGGACCGATATGCCCCCGATTTAACATGTAAGTGCTGTGAAAACTGTAATTTATATTCGATCAGTATGTTCGGTGCAGATTTGATATTAAAGCGCTGTAGACACTCTATTTAATATCCGGTCAGTACAAAATTCAGCAGAAAGAGGTTTCTTATTGCTTGAATGAACAGTGCTCAATTTGGGGAAATCGGATCAGATTTAGATGTAGCCCCCATATATATCGTCGCTTGGATGACCAACTGACGGAACTGACATTTTTCCAGAAATAGAGTGTTTTTTGCATATATCTAATATTATCGTTATCGCAAAAAATGGTAAATAATTTTCGCCGTAACTGACACAACGCAAAAAAGACGTAAGTGAAATATGTCACTTTCCCCCAATTTCACAACCTCCGGCTAGAGCTAACTCACATGTAAAAAATTAAAAATTGCATACAATTTGACAGCTTTAACTGTAGGTTAGCTCTAACTGTACGATAACTGGAGTTTGTGGAATTGGCCGTTAATATTGTATTATTGTATTTTTTCCGAAATGTTTGTTCATTATTGCAAAACTTTATTGAGTATGTATATTGAATTCCGTATACTAATGATGAATAAATAAATATAATTTGGATGCATATATAAGTATAATTAAGTATTTCCCGATTATACATGAATAATGAACACGTGATGCATTTTCGATTGAGAGATGTCCTTCCGTCTCTTGGAGCGCCATTTTAATATCCCAACAATTAGATTGCAGGTCCTAAATATAACCAATATCAAAATTGGTATTTGCAGAAGGTATCAGGTCGACCGTACCACATCGGTGCCCAAGCAAATGTTAGTCCCATGGTATATTTAGTAAAATAGTTCATATGACGAAAATTAAGTAAGTTCGGAAGCTACTTTTTGAATCATATTTTACCTTTTCCACCCTAATTTATGTTCCAATAGCTACATTCACACCCTGGGACAAAATTAAAACACGTTTCACCCACCGTGTCCCTAAACTTACTAATTTAACCTTTTTGCCATACTGTGTTATATTTAACCATTTTTACACAACTGTACAACAATTAATCGATTTAACCCTCAGTTCCATTAAAAGCATGAATTTAGAGAAAAACATAGTATATATTCCAAAGCTAAATTCGTACCCTTGAGGCACATTTAACTCCTTTTGGCACCCATCTGTACCATGTGTAACTTTTTTTGCCATACTGTGCCATATTCAACAATTTTGTCCCACTGTGCAATATTTAAAATTTTTTCCCACTGTACCATATTTAACCATTTTTGCTCCACCTTTCCATATTTGCCCCATTGTGCAATATTATCCATTTTTACCCCACTGAATCATATTTAACCATTTTGTCCTCTGTATATACATATTTAAATTTTATGTTTAAATTTTGCCACATTGCTCCATCTTTGCCCCATGGTACCATAAAGTGTGAATTTCTATAAAAAAAAACACTTGTGATTTCTAAATTATTTTCCAGGAGCTACTCTAGCACCGTGGGATCACGATTAATCCTTTTTACCCGACTGTATCATATTTTACACTTTTTGTCCACAGGGGCCCCTAAAAGTGCGAATTTCGATAAAAAGCTTCACATCCCGATACTTTGCCATAAGGAGAACCCTCGCCTCCAATTTTGCGATTCTAATTCTAGCCGTTAAATTTGGCGGTGGTACCATGTTTATTCCTTTCCGTCCTACTATGCCCTTAAAAAAATAGCACTTTGTATCTAGACTACGTTCCAATGACTACCTTCACGACAAAGATGAGGGGATTCTTAAGTCGGTTTACCCAATTGAACTTTCTTACTTGTTTTTATACTTATCGGAATCCACCCACAGTAATAGTTTATTTGTCTCTATCAGCTTGATTCAATCACAATTTTCATAAAAATAATGAAAATTTACATGTTTTTTACGAAATTTTCCTTAACTTAAAGTTTTTTCAATTTGAATTAATGACTATCTAATCATTTGTGTAAGCACTTCTTTAAATGTAAGCCTTTAAATTGAAGAAACTAATCATAAGTTTTGTGACAATCTGCATTATTTTAAGTAATATTTCAATACTTTTAATGATTTTCTGTCTTAAAACTATGATGTAGACATGTCATAGATTTAATGCCGAATCGGACTTAATTGACAGTATGAGATATTTTAGTAATAAATTTAAGGCTTGGTAATAAATTTTATGACAATTGCCATTAGTTTTAAGAATACATACGACAGAATTATACAATTTCTCTCCCTCTCTCTCTCGGAGAATCAGTTGGGTTCGTTAATGTGTAAATCAATATTTGTTATGGTGATGCGAGAGCTCTTCTACTCTATTAGAAAATAAAGAATAATTCTGTTGTTCGTTTTCTTTTAAATCGTCAGTTATTTACAAGCGATGGAGGGAGGCGGTTGTCTGTTTTTGGGACGCGGATTGTGAAAAAATGAGATTGCGGGGAATATGTAAGTATACCTGTACATACGTGCATATTGCACCGAACATAATTTTATTATGGGCTGTTAACAGTTATTTTTGCTAAAGCATTGTAACAACAACAAATGAAACCGTCGGGTACATGTGTGTTTGTATGTGGTTATCAGAGTATGAAGCCGCCGATTTGAGCCGCCGCCGATCTTTTTTCGCCAGCCGAAGCCGCCGCCGATCTTTGCGGCTGAAATCGGCTGAACCACGGCCGCCGTTCCATAGAAAAACTTTAAAATATTGATAGATACAATTTACATTTTTGATAAGCAAATAACCATATAACAGATATATCGCCCCTCAATACAGGGTTACCATAAACATTTTTCGGAAAGGAGGACATTCGTGCCAAAAAAGGGGGACATTTGTGACAATTACAAAGGGCTCTTGGAACCTTCGGAGGACACTTTTTTAAAATCTAAAAAATATAACTACTTAAAAAAAAATAAACATTTTATTATAATAAAAAAATAATTTTTTAAGAACAAAGTCTTATATTATTAATCTACATGTAGTATGTATTTCGAATAAGGATAAAATTTTTCAATTATACAAAGGAACTTTTTTGGGTAAAAAACAAACGACTAGATTCGTTGTAAAACATACACACAAATTAATTTAAAATCAGATCAATAAATTCTATTTATATTACAAATATTTAATTATATTCCCAGTGAGATCAATTAATTATGGCAGTCTACTTTTAAATATTTAGCTGAGGAAGATATACGCTTTAGCAAAGACGGCTTTGAAAACTAATACTTATAAAATTCTTTAGAGGCGTACTTTTTGTTAGTGCAAATTATAGATCGACATTTCCTTTCATCTGTCCATTGTTCTGTATTTAGGGGGAATAGTCTGTCCACACTGCTGTTTTTGCCTGGTATAGCGAAAAAACTGTTTAAAAAGATATTAACAAAAACCTATTGACGTAAGTCGTAATGAAGTCCCATTACAGAAAAATAAAGGTGGATTTTCTCGAAAGTATGATTAACTAATAAATTTGACCGTTGTGTCAGCCATTCAAACAAAATTTTGATTAATCAAAACCAAGATTGTTTCAACACTATAAAAATGCATTTGAATCAGTATCAAAAGGAGGACAAATCCCACATTTTTGAAAAAGGAGGGAGGACGGGAGGACAATGGTAAAAAAAAGGAGGACATGTCCTCCGAAAGGAGGACGTATGGTAACCCTGCCTCAATAGAAGAATAGTGTATACACATAAACACATTTTAATAATCTACGCAATTGGTTGTATATCTAGTAAAAATTTGGGGAAATTCTACTTCCACAAATTGGGTGTTTCAAATTGATTGTTCATTAATAAAAGCCTACGTGCCGATATCGAGTTTCAATATTTCAAAAAACTTCAAAAATGATTTTCTCGAAACGACAAATAAATTATACCCTATTCATTTATTGGGGGACGATATGGAAAGTGATTTTCGTTTTGATTCGTTTATTGTCACAAGAGGGAGCTTAACATGTATTAGAAATGAGAATATTGATAGTAATAGAAAAATAATTAAAAAAAATATTTTTTAAAGGAATTAATAAGATTTTTTATTCATTATTAGATTACCTACACATAGAGAAACAAATAGGCAATGGAGTATTACAGAATTGTAATACTGCATATAAATTAATACATCCATTGTAAAGAATGCTAAGTCGACTTGGTACGTTAAACTGGAGATTGCATTTCAAAATTCTAAATATTCTAAATTGTCTTCAGTCAAATCCATCAATTCAATGAAGTTAAGCTCAAAACAAATTACAAGGTAATTCTACACAAATTTAAAATTTTACTTAAACGACGATTCACCTCTTCTGAAAACAACCAATTTGGACTTAGCATACTTTGAAAATTGAGTATATCATAGAGCCGCCTAGCGTCAATTTTATGACTTTTCATTGTATGGAAATCGATTATTTTTATACCCGCCACCATAGGAGGGAGTATACTAACTTTGTCATTCTGTTTGCAACACCTTGAAATATGATCTGCGACCCTACAAAGTATATATATTATTGATCGTCGTGAAATTCTAAAACGATTTAGCCATGTCCGTCTGTCTGTCTATCTGTAGTTGCAGGTCGTTTGGGATTGCAAATAGGCTATATTGGTCAATGTTTTTATATAGCCCCCTATGGAGGTCGCTCCAAATTATGGATTTTGAGCCATAGATACCACATTTTTAAAGCAATTTAGCTGAAACTTTGCAGTTTGTATTCTATTTTGACAAAAATTCATCACAACAAAAATTTTACATTCATATTTCATATTTTGTTATAGTCACCCTATAGAGGCCGCTCCAAAATATACGTATTTAAGCCATAAATACCACATTTTCTAAGCATTTTAACTGAATCCTTGAATTTTTTTATATTACTTTGGCAAGATTTCTTCACAGTAATTTTTTTTTAAATCGGTTCATATTTGGTTATAGTCCACCTATAGATGTCGCTCCCAAAAAGGCTTGCTTTAGCCATAAACACCACTTACTACTTATATTTTGACAAGAATGCATATCAATGAAATTTATACAAATCAAAAGTTTGGCTAAAGAGGCCTAAAATGTGGCTAAAAACTGTAGCGTTCGTTTTTTCAATAAATTGCTTAAACAAAAAGATCGTTCCATGACTTGCTCCATATCCAAAAATCTTCCAGTAATAGAATTGAATACAATTCATGCTGGAGGGTATATAAGATGCGGCTTAACGCTGTTACTTGTTTCACTTCACAATATCTTACAATGAACTTAAAAACATCCATTATTTGTGAATATATAGCAGAGCTTAACTTTTCAACTATTATTTTAAATGTAAAAATGACTATCACAGAGCCGCCGTATGTCAATTTTATGTCGGCCAAGCCATCAAGCCGCCGCCGCCAGATCTTTTTAGCAAGTCCTGTGAAGAGATTTGTGCGAAAACTACAAAATGGACGATAAAAATATGAGTAATAGGTTTTGTAATACTGAAAGAAACAATAGGAAAATGTTTAGATACGTGAAATATAATATTATAACCCTTAAATAAACAACTTATTGGCAATTACAAAATTAACAAAACACATTTTAATTGAATGTATATATGTAAATAACTGCTACAATTATTGTGTTATTAATAATATGTTATACATTTTATATTTATGTTATACAATTTTAGAATTTGTCTTTTGGGAGGAGAGTGACAAATTCTAGAAAATATTTCAACGTAAGTTTTCAGCGTTTTCCTATTGTGATACGATAAAATTTATTTGTATCTTTCTATTTGATTTCTTTTCAGAAAAAAGTTAACTATTTTAATTTTAGATCGCGCAATATTTGAAGATAATATATGTATGAAAAATGCAGTGCTGAATGTCATTTATAAACAAGTAAGAAAGTTTCAGTCGGGTAAACCGACTAAGGTATACCCTCACTTTGTGAGTAATGTAATATTGAATATTACACAAATTATTCTGTCAATTTTTGTGGGAGGTACCAGAAAGGGTTTAAGAAATACACCTATATTTCGCTGAACAGTAGATACTTTAAATACATTGCACTGTGCCGAATTGTAACCGTTTATATGGACTGGTATATTAAAGTTGAGATATTAAATTGTGGTATAATTTGGCCATTTTGTGTGGGAGGTACAAAAAGGGGCGTGGTGATAACGCTCATTTTTCACTGGACTATAGGCATTATAAAAGCATTACACTGTACACAATTTCAAGTAATTGTATACACTGATATTAATGATATAAACTGTTAACTTTTGGTGCAAAATGGTACCTTTGTGGGAGAGGTACCAAATGGGGCGTGACAATAACGCCCATATTTCAATGGACTGTAGGCACTATAAAAACATTACGCTTTACAAAATTTCAAGTATTTTTATAGTTAACAGCTATTAATGTTATAAGCTGTTAACGTTTGGTGCAAAATGCTGAACTGGGCTGAAGGCACAATTAAAGCATTACACTGTAAAACATTTCAATTATTTCTAAACACTGGTATTAATGTTATAAGCTTTTAAATTTTAGTGCAAAATTGAGCATTTGTGTGGGAGGTACCAAAAGCGGCGTGGCAATTTCGCCCATTTTCCTCGAGTTGATAGCGACTTACAAACTAATACTATGTGTGGAATTTCAGAAGATTCGAATACGTATAATAGCAGTTATTACAGAATCAATATTTCACAACATTTTAACCCTTTGTGGGGGAGGTACCAGAGGGAGTGGACCAATATGGCCCATCTTCGAACTTAGCCGGAGATAGAAACAAATATTACCACATACGAAATTTGAAGTCAATCGGTTACTCCTTTCGAGAGTTATCGTGCGCACCAGCCAGCAGACAGACAGACAGACAGACAGACAGACAGACAGACGGACGGACATTGCTCATTCGACTTAAAATGACCCAAAACGGATTTCCACCGAACATACTTGGGGTCTTAGGTCACTCCTTCGATGTGTTACACTTTTTTCCGTAGCAAATGATATATACCCTCGTCACACTAAAGTGAGGGTATAATTACAACAAATAAGTGAGCATTCACATACGCGGGAAAGTTTGAATTGAAAGAAAATATATTTGGAAACAAAATTTGTAAGTATTATGTATTTGTGAACAAATATATTTTATTTGGAGCGCCCCAGTAGGCGAGTTGGTAGCGTACTCGCCTATGAGTTTGGGGGTCGTGGGTTCGATTCCCACCAGAGGCTCTGGTCTGTCGCTGCAAACATTTAGCCATATGGTATTTGTTACCCGGCCTTTCCCTGGAACTTTAAATTAGAATATAAATTTACTTTGTATTGTAATTCATATAAATAAATAAATAATATTTTATTTGAAAATCAAGAAATTTAGTTTGGAACGTATCTATTAACGTATAAGAACAAAATATATTTGCGAACGGACTTTCACAAATACTATGTATATGTGTTTTCACACAAACAAAGCTATTGCTAAAGGAGTTTTCCAATTATATTTTGTTTAAAAAGATTCTTAAAACTTTTTTAGTTAGTTTCAATTTTTCCTAGATTTCGTGTTATACTTTATAGTTAAACCTGTTGTTAGATTAGGCCAAGTTGGTCAAATTTTTGCATCGTCTCCTTTATGAACGGTAATATATGTATGTTTATTTGTATTTCTTTTCACGAAATATTGAATAAAAATAAATATAAAATATTGGGTTAAATATTCGTTTTGTATGAAAAATTATGAAAATTTAATATGAACCAAATGGTCTCTTTATCTAGGATTTGTACACATTTTCCAGTCTAACAAAATTTAATAAATATTCCTATTCATCTCCTTTTAACAATCAATCAAAGCAATTTGTAGCTACGAAAAATTATAAGATTTAAATTTGAATCGAATTTTACAAACATATTAAATTTGTTTGCACTTTGAACATCTTAAAAAGAGAAAACTTGCACCTAAATTAAGGCACTGATACAATACCAAAAAATACTTAAATACAAATAAATCGAAAATATTACTTTCAAATAAAAAATATTAGGATGGAATCATAGTTTAAAACAATATCCTCCCAAACGTATAATATTTGTGTGTGTCAAATATTATATAGGTATTTGGAGTGTACCCTAAACATATGTACGTTTCAAGCTGAATATATTTGGGGCAATATACTACAGAAGCAATTTTTCAGCGTGTATACAATTTTATAATATTTTTATTTTAAATTTGGCCAAATTCAATGTTCAAAATCATTAAAGGTTCCAACGAAAATTGTTCATGCATGTTTGGGGAACATATAGAAAGATGAATCCACTATAAGTTTACAAATCGATAACAAATATACGAAACTTCAAATATTTCGATGGTGTGTTGGCCGGTTTATCTTGATACATACTACTAAAATACGGTTTTAGATTATAAATTGTTGAAAGTTATCCGTAATATGTGTTATACATTTATTGTATTTTCTTATATTAAAATAACAAAACCAATTTTTAGAAAAAGGAAGTGTTGTGTTTTGAATTTATCGTGGAAAATTGTAATCATAATTTCTGCACGCTGAAAAAAAATCGCTTCTGTAGTATATTGTCCCAAACATATTCGGCTTGAAACATATATATGTTTAGGGTACACTCTAAACATATAGTATTTGGTACACACAAACAAATTTATATTTGGGAAGATGTTGTTCTAAACAAATCTTTGTTTACATCGCAATATGTGTTTACTTTGGACGATTGTTTTCCGAAGCAAATAATTATTTGCATTTAAGTATTCAGAAAATACCTAAATTGTGTTTAATATTTCAGTAATTCAAACCTAATTTTTTAGAAAATTTTCAGTCGTAAAAATTGAAATCGTATAATCTTCGATCGAAATATATTACTTGGAGGATTGACAACTAATGATGGCTTAGAATACTCAGAAATTTTAAATGATTGATTTAAAACAGAAGTTACTGCTGCATTTTGTATTATAACTGGGTGTTCAATTCGAAACCAAAAAAAAATTAAAACTGAAATTCGAAAAATTCAACAAAAGTTTCGAAAATATTTTTTAAATAAAATATGTTTGGAGAAATTCCTAAACAATAATTTTATTTGTATTCAAACACATATTTTATTTGATAAACTTAGTTTGCAAATATTATATGTTATAACATATTAATATATGAGTTCCAAATATATATTATTGATTTTCAAATAAAATTTATTTGCTCAGAAATACATAATATTTAAAAATTTGTGTTCCAAATATATTTCCTTTCGATTCAAACATATCAAAAAAGGCGATTTTGCCCCGTGTGTGAATATCTTTTTTTTTAATTCATTACGTTTGTTTATTGGATCTTTCACAATAGAATGAAAATAACAATAATTTTTCAAATCTTAACCTAAATACATTAATCTGGGGGTTGTTGCCAGTGCAATAAACCCTTTGAGAATTTGCAAAGTTTAAATAATAGATTTCAATGGAATATCAATTTATCAAATTTCTACTACAATGTAATCTTCAATGTATATAAATGTGTTATAGTAAGTCCAGTGTATTTCATCTTCTAAGGCGAGTGTTTCTTTCATTGTTTAGAATTTGTCTGGCCAGGATATTTGGGTGATCGGATAGTTTGTCCACATAGTTTCGGCAGTATTCTCGGATTTCCTCAGCGACGGTTGAAATTGAGGTCCTTATGGATATTTGCGTTTCTTATATACCAAGGTGCACCTGTAATTAAACGAAGAATATTCGACTGTCTTCTTTGTAATTTGCATATGTTTGAAGCGCACGCTGTACCCCAGAGCTGGATACATATGTCCAAATTGGCTTTATTATAGATTTGTATAAAAGGACTTTATACTCAAGGTCTAGAGCAGACAGACCGTTTGCCAATGAGCCATTGAAGTTGATTCGTGTTGAGTTTTATTTGTGTTATCTTAGAACCTATGTTTTGAGTCCATGACAAACGACGACCTAAGTGAATTCCAAGATATTTCACGTGATCTTTCTGTGGAATCAACGAATTGAAGATGGTTATTGGAGGAGTAGTATCTCGTCTTAGGGTAAAGGTAACATGAGTGTATTTTGTAGCATTTACCACTATTCTCCATTTTTCTAACCAGTTCTCTAAGACTCGGACATGCGATTGCAGTTGATCGGACGCAACTAAGGGGTTTTTATGAATACTGACGAAAGCAGTATCATCCGCAAAAGTGAACGTATGAGTAAATGTGTTTGTGGGCATGTCTGCTGTATATATTATGTATAGAATAGGTCCCAGTATTCTGCCCTGAGGAACGCCGGCAGTTATTTTCTTAGGGCTAGAAGAAATACCATTCGATTTTACTACAAACGTCCGGTTTGACAAATAGCTATTGAGCATTTTATGCGTGTTACTTGGTAAAAGTACACATATTTTTTTTAACAATCCATCGTGCCAGACTTTATCAAAAGCTTGCGATATATCTATGAATAGAGCAGAACAATATTCTTTGCTTTCAAAAGCCTTTCTGATGTATGTAACAACACGATGAACTTGTTCTATGGGACTATGACGCTTCCGAAAACCAAATTGGTGATCGGGTATTATGTTATTTGAAACTATATGTGGGGTAATTTTCTTCATAAAAATTGTTTCAAACGTTTATGAGAGTATCGATAGCAGACTTATCGGACGATATGAGTTTACTTTGGTCGGATCTTTTCCAGGTTTTGGAATCATCACAATTTCCGATATCATCCAGGATAAAGGAAAGTAACCCACACGCAAAATGCTATTAAAAAGGAACAAAACCATTTTCAGGGCAGATAATGGTAGTTCTTTCATCTTTCTGGCATTTATACTATCTTTGTCAGGAGATTTCTTTATTTTAAGGTCTTTGACCGAATTTATTATCTTTTAACTTGAATTTAAGTGGTCTTTTAACTTGAATTTAAGTGGACGAGGAATTGTTTCATCTATCTCGGGAGGATAGATGGTGGACGTGCCACTATTTGGTGTAAAAACAGATTCAAGGTAATTTGCAAAGGCATTGACTTTCTCTTCCGAGATTTTAGCCCAGTTCGCTGTTTCAATGCGGATTGGGGATTCGTGTGAGATTGCTCTTCGCATATTTTCCGTAGCCTTCCATAGACTGCAATCTGTTTTCTCAGTTGGATTCAAATATTGCAAGTTGAATATTGAAATGGTTTCTGTGGCTTTAAAACAAATGATTCTATAGTATGAGTGGCATTACAATAAAAACAATGTTAGTAATTTTCCTACATATTTTAAAAAACTTTATTTATGCTTTAATTTAATTACCATCATATGCTTATATCAAGGAAATACATTTTAAAATTTAATACGATAATGTTTTAAATTTTATGATATTTTACTACACATAAACTCGAGTCATACTTCAATTTACGCCAAAACGTGCTTATTTTAAGACCAAACTTAATTAGTTTTATTACCAAATGTTCTTGATTCTATGAAATGCATCATCAAAACAAGTACTATTCATGTCTTTGAATTAACTATAAAACATTCTTATTTTTATAGCGATTGTCTTTGGCTCGAAATCATTGCCGAAATCTTAAACTTTACGACAAATTCTTTGATTTTCAGTACGCCTTTTTTTAGTGTATGGACAATGTTGATATCGCTATGCTGTCGGATTTACCCATACCATATGCCGCGACGATTGGTGCCACATATTTATGTAGGGGGAGAGTGTCCAACCTCTCCCATGTTGCTAATTTTCTATTGGGTCTCACATATTGCTGCCATATGCATATACTATACCATATTTTAAATGAAATATGTTAATGATTTTCCAGATATTTCTAAAGTTATTTGAATTTGAATTAATGACTATCTAATAATTACTTTTGTGTACGCCCTTCTTTAAATGTACGCCTTTAAATTAAAGAAAAATATCATTATTTTTGTGACAATCCGCATAATATTATGTAATATTTCAATACTTTTAAGGATTTTCTACATTAAAACTATGACGTAGACATGTCATAGTTTTAGTTGTTTGTTAAGGTGTGAATCAATAATTGTTATGGAATGTTAGAAGAGCTCTCTGAGTATAGAAAATATTCTGTTGTTCGTTTTCTTTTAAATCGTCAGTTACTTGAAAGCGATGGAGTTAAGTGGTTGTGTGTTTTGAGACGCGGATTGTGAAAAAATGAAATTGCGGTGAATATGTAAGTATACGTGCATGTTGCTTGGCACCATCCCATAGCAACAACAACAACTGAAACTCAAAATAACGGCAGCTGTGAATCACGAGGATTCGTGTAAATGTGTGTATGTATGTGGTTATGCCGTCGACGTTTCCATCGATCTCGACGATAAAGGAGTGCGTGCATCGTAGTTATTTTTGCTGTATGTTATTTATAGTACATATATTATAGAAAATGTTTAGATGAGTGAAATATAATATATAATACTGAAATAAACAACCTATTGGTAATTAAAAAATTAAGAATTTAATTTTAATTGAAGATTATATATTTATTAAAAATAACTGCTAACAGCGCATAAAGCAGAAATGCAAAATTATTTCTGGCAATATAGAAATTTGTTATTAATAGTATTTTATACAACTATATTTTTATTTTTTAGTAAAACAATTTTAGAATGGGTCTTTTAGAAGTATTTCTGTCGTAGAAAAGTGACAAATTCTACCAAATATTTCAACGTAAGTATTATATATGAGCGATTTAAATATTTCTCTTAGTTTTCAGCGTTTTCCTATCGTGATATGTAAATTTATTTGTATTTTCTTTAATAATTCTATTTGATTTCTTTTCAGAACAATTTTTATTTTAGAACGCGAAATATTACAAGATAAATGTAATTATTTGTTGTAAATTATAGCAAATAATTCATAAATTCAAACATCCCTCTACACAGGGGAACGAAAATATGCTTCGAAAATAAATTTGTAAGTGGGTAAAAATAAAACAAGTGTGTCAACATTTTTTGAAAGGTCAAGATTTTTTTGAAATTTGTTATTAATCTGGTTGAGAATTTAAAAAAAATAAAACAATTTGAACCGTTTTCCAAAATTTTGATTTTTTCGCGAGATATGAGCTATTACATTTTTCCGAGTGTGTTAAGAAAACTGCAATTTTCTCCGGAAATATTGAACGGAATCGACTGAAATTTTTGCAGGTCGGACCGAAACATTTCCTAAAATCTAAATATATTATAAACTTGAATTACCAACTGACCATATGAAAAATATTGCGAAATATTTTTTGCATATGCGAATAATTTCACTTTCTGGAGCAGTAATTTGAAATATTTTATATTTAGAATGCGTCCTATATTGACGTCCACCAGAATCGGAAAAAACATTTTGGTAGATCGCGCTTTGTAAAAATTTACAGCAAATTTACGGACACTACCTTTTTGAAAATATTTTTGGTTCATTATTACAGGACCTCAAGGACTTTACCAATTTTGTCCAAATTTACACAATAGCTGAATCCATTAATTCTGAGTAAAAAAACGTATTAATTTTTTTTCGGCGGATCAAGTTCTCATCATCGCGAGCTTCCAAACTGTGGATATATAATTTGCAATATCTCCGTCAATTCCTAATCAATCTGTACAAAATCAACGACAAAAGAGACGTGAGAAAAGTCACTTTTATATCTTGTTTCCTAATATATGTTTTCTTAACCCATTAAGAGCCAATTTTTTACTTTTTATGTTAAATGTAATGATTTTGGAACATGCGTTATGGACTGGACTGTTCGTGCGGTGGATGTAAAAATTCGCGATTCTTTAACACATACAGAACCGTAAGCTCTATTTAAAGGTATAAACCTTTTAAAACCACTATAAAATTTTGCATATTGCCTCTAAAACTTTTGTCATACATTGAAACTAAAATTATGTTAAAAATTCTAAAGTCAATTCTATATTATTTCATTACCAAATAATAACATTTTGTATGGGTTACAATAAAATAGTAATATTTTATGTTCTTATGGGAAACATTGGTCATATAATACATTGAAATAAAGCTTAAGGTGTTGTTTGTATTAATAGAATCGCCAATTTATACTTCCACCGCACGAACAGTCCAGTCCATAACGCATTTTCCAAAATCATTGCATTTAACACAAAAAGTAAAAAAATTGGCTCTTAATGGGTTAAGAAAACATATATTAGGAAACAAGATATAAAAGTGACTTTTCTCTCGTCTCTTTTGTCGTTGATTTTGTACAGATTGATTAGGAATTGACGGAGATATTGCAAATTATATATCCACAGTTTGGAAGCTCGCGATGATGAGAACTTGATCCGCCGAAAAAAAATTAATACGTTTTTTTACTCAGAATTAATGGATTCAGCTATTGTGTAAATTTGGACAAAATTGGTAAAGTCCTTGAGGTCCTGTAATAATGAACCAAAAATATTTTCAAAAAGGTAGTGTCCGTAAATTTGCTGTAAATTTTTACAAAGCGCGATCTACCAAAATGTTTTTTCCGATTCTGGTGGACGTCAATATAGGACGCATTCTAAATATAAAATATTTCAAATTACTGCTCCAGAAAGTGAAATTATTCGCATATGCAAAAAATATTTTGCAATATTTTTCATATGGTCAGTTGGTAATTAAAGTTTATGATATATTTAGATTTTAGGAAATGTTTCGGACAGACCTGCAAAAATTTCAGTCGAATCCGTTCAATATTTCCGGAGAAAATTGCAGTTTTCTTAACACACTCGGAAAAATGTAATAGCTCATATCTCGCGAAAAAATCAAAATTTTGCAAAACGGTTCAAATTGTTTTATTTTTATCAAATTCTCAACCAGATTAATAACAAATTTCAAAAAAATCTTGACCTTTCAAAAAATGTTGACACACTTGTTTTATTTTTACCCAAGTATTATGTATTTGTGAACTAATACATTTTATTTGAAAATCAAGAAACTTAGTTTGGAACGCATGTATTAATAGTTTACAGCGAAATACATTTGCGAACTGACTTTCACAAATAAAAATTGTAAAATTACACAAACAATGTTATTGTTCAAAAAGTTTTCCGAATATATTTTATTTAAAAAAAGAGTTAAAACTTTTGACTTTTTCGAATTTTAATTTAAATGGGTAAAATTTTTTCAAAAAAGCCTAAAAAAAACTTTTGTCGAATTTTGTGATGAATGTTGGTATGCGTGGTCGGGAGGGCAAATAAAAAATACAATTTGAGTAGTTTTGCAAAATTTTCATTTTCGCGGAAGATATGACCTAATAAGTCCGCTCATGCCACATTTTTGTTTTTTAATTTTCTGGAGATCTGCTGAACGGATTACGCTGAATTTTTGCATGTACATAAAGCGTAGATGCTACATATAACTAGTAATTTATAATTTGCAAAACGATGTAGGATGCTACAAAAATTTGAAATTTGCACAGAGATTTGAATTTTTTGCCACTTTCTCTATCTGCGTTTTGAAATATTTTGTATCTTAAATATTGCACATTTTGTTGTTACATATATTCAAGAATAAAATGTTTGTACTCCTTATACGGACATTTAGATTTCCGTGTTTTTCTAATGTCACTTCTACCACATTTTACTTTATCGACAGCATTATACGTCGTAAACGTCTATTACGATTGAATGCATTTTTTAGATTTGATGTAAAAATGCACCAAAATTATAAAGACCAGCTTTAAAAAAAGCCATTTTAAATTTCTAAAGAATGGACTTAAATGACCGCTGGCTAATATTTATATTACGCAATATATATTAGACTCAATTTCAACTGAATTCGGTACGCTGAAGTCGAATCTCACCTCTATATTGTTAAAAATTTCCGTTCGGAAGTTATATAGATCCAGATTGTAACTAAGAACATAGTTCACTAAAAAAGAAATAATTGGGGAACTTTTATTTCGGTAGGTTTAGTTTTATTTGGAAATATTATTTTTAGTAACAGTTACTAATGTTTAGCTATTAGATTCGAAAAATATCTTGCAGTTAAATGTATTTTTGAAGGCTGGATAAAAAGCGTGATATTGACGAGTGTTTTTTAATTGTTTTCACATCTTTATAGCGCAATTCCAAACTTATTTTACATTTAATGTGAACATCCGTCGTCGAATAATCAAAATAAATTTTTACTGCGCCGCTGCAACTGCAAGATATTTTCTGAATCTAATAGCCAAACATTAGTAACTGTTACTAAAATAATGTTTCCAAATAAATCTAAACCTACCGAACTAAAAAGTGGCATGAGCAGTCCGCTCATGCCACATTAGGTCATATCTTCCGCGAAAATGAAAATTTTGCAAAACTACTCAAATTGTATTTTTTATTTGCCCTCCCGACCACGCACACCAACTTTCATCACAAAATTCGATAAAAGTTTTTTTAGGCTTTTTTTAAAAAAAATTTTACCCAAATACAAAAACAAACGAAAATACAATTAAATTTTTTTTTAGATTTCGTGTTATATTTTATAGTTAAATCTGCTATTACATTAGGTCAAATTGGTAAAGTTTTTGCATCGTTTCCTTTATGAACGGTAATATGTATATATTACCTTATAATTTGGTCCAAGGGATATTTTTATTTTACTGAAATCAAAATAATAAGCCTTTTTTGCTTAAAAATCAATAATTTTTATTTAAATTAATGTTTATGAAAAAAAGTGTATATACAATTCAATTTTAAATGAAAGACCTTTATTAATTTTTGTTGCAATTATATTTTTAAGACTCTTTTTAAGCTGAATAATAATAAAAAGTGCATAAATTTGTAGTATATTAACAATATTTTAATAATAAATCATATGTTCTGCAAAACAATCCAAGATTTTTTTAATATTTTAAATATTTACCGTACTTAAAAAAACGTTTTTTGTAGGTTTGTTTGATAACAAAACTTAAGATTTTAAAATCTAAGTCACGTTTGACTTTTTTGAGAAAATTATTTTTGATAAAATTATATACGGCTAATCTGATTCGAAGTCCATCCTTAACTCAATTTATATGTAAAATAATATATTATATAAATATATTTTTTAAATTTTTAGTAAAGCAATTATTGAATGGATCTATTATGAGTATTTGTGTCGTAGGAGAGTGACCAATTGTACCAAATATTTCAATGTAAGTATTACATGTCAAAGATTTAAATAGATCTCCTATTTTTCAACATTTAGTTACTGTGATATGATAAAATTTATTTTTATAATTTTTTGTATATAAATCATTCCGTTTGAGTTCTTTTCAGATTATTTTAATTTTAGATCGTGTAATGAACTGTATTTGGATATATGAACAATTCAGTGTGGAATGAAATTTACAAATTGCAGCAAATAAGTGAGCATACAAACTATATGATATGTAAAACTAATTAATTTATTAAATTCCAGCCAAATTCCATGTTAAAAATAAATGTCAGTTCCAATGAAAATTTTTCTTGGTCAACAAATGGAGATGGAATCCCATAATAGATTTACAAATCGATACATACCAATAATACCAATATTACGATTGTGTGATGGCCGGTTTGTCTTTATACAACTAAAATATTGTTTTAAATTGTAAAATGTTCAATGTTATCCGTGATATTTTTTTGTATTTTCCAATATAAAATATAATAAATCCAATCTTTAGAAAGAGAAAGCGTTGTGTTTTGAATTTATAAATTAAGACTATAACTTTCATGAATCATATTTTTTATGAATATTAAATGATTTCAAAGAAAATTATTCATTAATGAGAGTAACATTATATTAAATGCAATTTAATGAATTTTCCATACATATTTAAAAAAACTATATTTAAATCCATGTATGCCTTAAATTAATTACCAATATATTCTTATATCAAGGACAGACATTTTAAATTTTATTACGATAATGTTTTAAATTTTATGATATTTTACTACACATAAACTCGAGTCATACTTCAATTTACGCCAAAACGTGCTTATTTTAAGACCAAACATAATTATTTTTATTACCAAAATTCTTAATTCTATGAAATGCATCCTCAAAACATGTACTATTCACGTCTTTAAATTAACTATAAAACCTTCTTATTTTTATAGCGATTGTCTTTGGCTCGAAATCATTGCCGAAATCTTAAACTATACGACAAATTCTTTGATTTTCAGTACGCTTTTTTTAGTGTATTTGTGTCATGCATATGAAATGGATGTCTGAAAACAATTTATGAAATGGTTCTGTTGATATTTCGTTTTCAATAATGGAAACTTATGGGCGGGACACGCCCTCATAACCAATATCGAAGAGCATAGCGATGCGAAATCAATTAAGAAGAAAAAAAGCTCACCGACACCCAGCACTTCGGAGAAACCTATTCAATCTACCAAAAAAGGAGTTTCTAGTCAGAATCCGTTAATGGTGGGAGGTGAAGTTGAAGTCCTGTTGTTGAGAAGGTGAGCAAGTCCACCAAACCATCCATAAAAGAGGGGGCCTCAAACAAAAAGACCCATTGTAAAGGAAAAAGCAAGATGGCTATAAAAAAGGGTAAGGAAGCACCATCGCAAAGCAGAAACTGGTAAGAAAAGCGACATCCCAGTACTCATAAAAACGTCTTTCTATGTCAGAGGATGGGCAAGTAAGGTACCGTCAGAGCGCATACTCAGCGTCATTGGCAAACAAGATTCGAACCTTAAAGTGGGGAAGTGGGAAGTCTTCCACAGGAAAAATGATCCAGATGGTTCTCTCCTGGTGGTAGGCATAGACCCGTATTCCAGGGATTTGGAAAATCTTCTTTAAGATTGGAAAAACCCCCATTGGCAGGACAGTTAAATCGAGCCCAAACACGAACGTACCGCCTGCAGTGGCAAACGAAAATAGTGAACAGAAAGAAGTGAGTGAGACAATTCCAAAAATTGAGGTGGAAGTTGTTGATAACATCGCCAAATTGCCGATAACATCATCAATTTTGCAGAAAGTTCCCAGCAAAGGTTAAATAAGGATATGAAGAGGGGCACAAAAACTCAAAACAAAGAGGGAGCGACAAAAAACAACACCGCCTTCCAAGAAGTGGTCGATAACATTACCAAATTGCCGATAATATCACCAATTTTGCAAAATGTTCCCAGCAATAGTGGTGATAGGAATAGGTACATAAAGAATCAAAACAAAGAGGGAACGACAATAAGTAACACCGCCTCCCAAAGAGGTCTACTTGAAGAGTGTGTAACAGGTAGTAAACGAAAGGAGGAGAAAGACTCACTACCAAATAAGGAGGGAGTGCAACCAGATAGGATAGACGACTCCCAAAGGAAACTTTTACTGGAAAGACAATGATTGAGGTCATCCAAATAAACCTCCACCGGAGCGAAACGGCATCCATTGTTCTGATGGGCATAATAAATAAAGGCAGGGCTCATGTTGCTTTGGTCCAGGAACCGTGGACTACTAGTAACAAAGTTACTGGATTAAACCATATGAACTACAATCTTTTCTACGCTAACACAGGTACTCGTCCAAGGACTTGTATTCTGTGCCATAAAAACTTATGCGATGATTTCTCTCCAGAGTTGTCAACATCGGACGCAACTGTGCTGATGCAAGATAATGGCTAAAACCGACTGGACTAAATTCGGCAATCTACTTAGAAATGGATTGGGCCAGCCTAAACACGATTATCCAAGTACAGAAGACATTGATATCACTGTGAGGAGGATTACGGAGGCTCTTCGAAGATAGTTGCCCGCTTCGAGAAAGGAAATCTGCCTATGAGAAACCCTGGATGACAGGGCAAATTCGCTCGATTGGCAAGGATGTCCGCAGACTTTACAACAGAGCTCGACGTAAAAAGCTATCGGTATATTGGGATGACTACCACAGAAGACTCAAAGAATACAATAAAATCATCAGACTGGCGAAACGTAACTCCTGGAGGCTTTTCTGTGAGCAGGTAGACAGCGTTAACAGCATGTCTAGAATAAAAAAGTTCCTCTCAAAAACTCATATCCAAACCGAAACACTGGTGGATGAAACGGGTAAAATGATGGAAACTATAGATGATACCGTAAGGCTTTTGATGAAAACTCATTTTCCGAGTGGTAATGCTGGGCCAACAGAGTAACAGTTACAGACCGAAAATGTGATGCACCAAGTACCAAGTACGGATGCTATGGTTAAAGAAGCAACAAAGAGCTTCTCTCCTTTCAAGGTTACGGGACCGGACGGAATATTTCCAGCGCTTCTTCAGAATGAGGTGGATCTGGTATCAACTCATCTGGTTGGAGTTTTCACTGCATGCCTAACTCATGCATATACCCCAAAAAATTGGCAGCATTTTATCGCCTCTCCTGTGGGTTACGACGATACACAGTCTCCTTCAAGCCCTCACCCATGAAGGACTTAAACCAGTCTGTTATGCAGACGACGTTATAATACTTCTAAGGGGCACACATCCAAACCAACTATGCAGAAGAGCTGAGGAGGCACTTAATACAGCATATAACTGGGCACAGCCAAGGGGATTAAATGTCAACCCACCAAAACAGAAATATGTCAACGAGTATTTACAAGGAAAAGGAAGATTCATCCTTTTACCGTGCCTCGATTCCTGGATAAGAATATTGCCATATCTTAAAAGGTAAAATACTTGGGAGTAATGTTGGACCAGAAACTGATTTGAAAAGGTCAAATTGATCTTTTGTTGGTTGTTGTGCAGAAGAGCTATATGTTCAAAATGGGGACTACGTCCAAATATGAGCGTGATTAGACCAATAATAACCTACGCCTCTGTAGTGTGGTGGACATCAATAGACAAAAAGTACAACGTAATATCATTGCAAAAAGTGCAACGTATCTGCTGTCTAGGCATAAGCGGAGCAATTAGAACCGCATCAACTCCGTGATTGCAGACGTTCGAGCAATCACGGAGTGTGTTAACTGGCTCAGTAATACCACAAAGCCTAAATATGCCAACATATTCACAGATAGCCAAATGGCGATCAAAGCAATAACATCGGAAAAGGTCAAATCCAAAACAGTGTTAGACTGGAAAAGAGCGATAAATAATTACTCAGTCCATGGTCAACTGCGTATTTTCTGGGTACCGGGACACAACGGAGTGATTGGAAATGAACGAGCAAACAGCTTGGCTTCAAAGGGCAGAGAACTTCGAGTAATAAACTTGGAAAATTGGAAACCTTTCGAAGCCACGAAGGATGAGTTGAAGCACTGGGCAGTGATGGCTCACAAAACTGTGTGGAATAGAGCAACTGCAAAGATACTGTGGGGTGACCCAAATGAGAAGAAATCCAGTAGTTTTCTGAAACTAAACAAAATCGAAATTAGTAAGATGATAAGTGTTCTAACCGGACACTCAAGCTTACAGGTACATCTTCATCGCATAGGACTAGCAGAAAACGACAATTGCAGGGCATGCAGGGAAAACATGGAAACGATGGAACATTTTCTGTGTCACTGCCCAGCTTTCACACATGCAAGATCCCGATATTTTCGTTCCGACATATTGCCAGACTGGACTCACCTCAGGGGATATGACTGGAAGATACTGAGAAAATACGCGTCTAGCACCGATTTTCTGTAATCCGTGGGGTATGAAAATCATAAATAAGGAGTGCACAACAGGCCGAACCACTGGCTTAAGTGTATGTCCAGGGACATGAGACGTTTTAAACTTCTCCTCTATTCAACCTAACCTAACCTACCTCAATTTCATAGATTGGTCCATATGGGCTGGGCAACTCCCTTTGCTCCGATTCTGCCCATTTTTGGACTGATAACGTGGTCAGCCACCAGATACGTATACACAAAATTACAGCAGTCTCGCTAACAAATTGTTAAAGATATCTAAATTTCAAAACTTGTCCAATCCCCCCCTTTTTTGGAACAATCTCGTAGACTGCTACCAAATGCAAAACTATGTAGCAAACCAAACATGTAGACTGCCACCAAATGCATACACACACAATTGCAGTACTCTTGCTAATATTTTTTTTCAAGATATCTCAATTTCATAACATGGCTCTTAAGGGTGGTTTAACGCCCACTTGTTATAAAAAATGTAATTAGCCTATTTTCACCACCAGGTATAAACCTACAATCTGTGAAAATTTGTTTCTTTTGCTAGAATGTTTGATATACATAATTGTAATGGTAGTATAGTTGTCTGCCAATATAGAGCTGCAACAGTGTAAAAAATGGTCTGATAAAATTTAAAAAAAATAGGACCTTCTTTAAGCCACTTATTAAATAAAAAAAATATATGTTTGGGGAGACAAAATAAAACCTTAAAATGAATTTTTCACTATAGCCTAATAGATAGTGCACGGTTTTTGCAGGTCTTAGCTAGTCTATTCACATAGTTAGCGGATTGAAAATAATTACGTTAGCTGCATTTTTGCAAATGTCGAAGGTGACCAGTATCAGAACCCAAAGATTTCATCTGGAGAGGCATATAAGATCCTATCTTTACAGTCATGATCAATATTAGTTCTGCTTTAAGTAAATGACTGACGTTTTTATTGAAATCGACCCGTCTCTCTTGTGGAACGGAAGGTGGACTTTGACCGTTAAAATCAAGTTTGTTTCTTAAGTCTTTTGTTTTACGGCGGAGGCCAATTCACCGTTATGAAAATGTCACAATTAAACAGTTGATTTTCAACCTCAAAACAATGTATTTTTTTTATTATTTAATTGTCATAAACAAGAAATCTTGTTTCCGTTTTTTGTTTGGTTTGGTTTGTTAAACCATTATCGTCTTTGCCACTCAGTTAGTTAGTTACTTAGTCAGGGCTACTTACTCGTAGTTTCATAGAGTTGTTCGATGGATGGTTGGCTGGATGGATGGATGGTTGGTTGGTTGGATGGTCTACCCTTAATCAAAACCAAAAGTTATTAATGTGAAAAGTGGAATGTTGAAGACATGGATGGCAGCAATGAAAGAAGACATTAAAGCCCAAATAAAACCGTAACGAAATGCATGTTTGTTCAGGCAACATTTAACAGTTCGACTGATATCTCCTGTTAAAGAAGCCCAACAACAACAAAAAACATGCAATAATCGTGTCTATGTGTTTCACAAAAAATCAACAACAACAAAAACACCAAATTTTCGCTTGTTTCTCGCTTTTCTCATTACCAGCAAAACAGTTAAGTATTTTTTTTCTTTCGAAAGACATTAAAGTATAGATAAAAGGCATGTATGTGTGTATGTTTGTATGTTTTTAAGTTTTGTGAAGTTTCTTTTTTTCATCGTTTACTGAAGATTTTGCGTTACTTTTTACTATTCGAATTTCGAATGCACAATCACAGTCCGTCCCAGTCTCAGAGCCCCAGACTCAGACTCGGCACCACACAGCCACACAGTACACAGTGGACTTGTATGGAATCGTTAGCTCAATTTGTAACAAGTTGGATGATTCATACATCAGTCTTTTTTTCGCTTTTTCTCTTCGACAGTCATTGAACTCGTTTCTGGTACTTCGGCTTGTCGGTTTTTCGTTTCATTTTGCATAAATTATCAAAGTGTTGTAGATGTGTATTTATTTGTGATTGTTGATTGTACTATCTCGCCACCCAAACCGACCTCTCTTGGATTTTGTCTTCGTCTTCTTCTTTGTCTTCGTCATGGTGGTGGTCGTTGTGCATGTGGCTCGCTCACAGCTACAACCATTGTTCGAAATTTCATGATCATCGATTAGTTATTAATCGCATCTTTTTGGCCTTCGCCAAGTTCAAGACTAAACGGAAATTTATGCAATTCCGTAGTCGCGCCACAAAGAGAACTAGGAAACCATTGTTTAATTTATTCCGAAATTTACGATTTTTTTCATTTACTTCGTGTTTTGTATGTAGACCACAACCTTAAATCGATAATCAGACGACACTGAGCGCTTCACGAGATTTGCCGACCTTTCGAAGTCAAGCCTCTACATTTTACTACGATATGTGCAGTCCAATTCATGAAACAGTTAAGAAAACGAGTTTATACTACAGGCAATGGCGAGTCGAATCTATGAGTAATTGCCCCTAATTTTCGGAAGATGTGTGCTATGTGGGGAATCACTTCGACGTCTATATTATCAAAATGCATTCACAGATAAAATATACACAAATAATTAGCCTGTTTTATCAACAAAGCAGTGCAGTCATGATTTTAAAGCAACAAGTTTCCTCATTTGTTCTTTTAACTATCGCCCTGATTATATGTACATACGAGCATATACTCGTAGTACCGAACAAAATATTCAACTAGAGTTTTTTTCCTGGAACGTGCTCCCAGGTAAAAGTCATATTCTTCAATCCCGCAATCCCGGGAAATCTGTGCTTGAATTCTCGGGATTTTTATCCCCTCACCTTAGAGAGGAGGGTATATATCATTTGCTACGAGCCGCCTACGAGTGACCTAAAACCTTAAGTATGTTCGGCGGAAATCCGTTTAGGGTCATTTTAAGTCATTTGAGCAATGTCCGCCCGTCTGTCTGTGTGTCTGTCTGCTGGCTGGAGCGCACGATAACTGTCGAAAGGAGTAACATATCGACTTCAAATTTGGTATGCGGTAATATTTGTCTCTATCTCCAGAAGATGGGCCATATTGGTCCACTCCTTCTAGTACCTCCCCCACAAAGGGCTAACTTTTAGTGAAATATTGATTCGTTAATACTTTCTATACAACTTACTCGAATCTTCTGCAATTTTACATATAGTATTAGTTTGTTAATCGCTAAAACGTCAAGAAAAATGGGCGAAGTGGCCACTCCCTTTTTGGTACCTTTCACTCGAATGGACCATTTTGTATCAAAAGTTAACTGCTTATGGCTTTAATATCAGTTCATACAAATACTCGAAATTTTGAACAGTGTAATGCTTTTATAGTAACTAGAGTCCAGAGAAAAGTGGGCGTTATTGGCACGCCCTTTTTTGTTCATCCCACACAAATAGACCAATTTGTACCAAAAGTTAACAGATTTTAACTTTAATACCGGTGAATATAAATACTTGAAATTGTGTACGGTGTAATGCTTTTATGGTATCTAGAGTCCAGAGAAAAGTGGCCGTTATTGGCACGCCCATTTTGGTACCTCCCACACAAATGGACCATTTTGTACCAAATGTAAACAGCTTTTAACTTTAATACCAGAACATACTTTAAAGTTATTAAATGCAATTAAAATTGATAATAATTTAATTAAAACAAAAAAAAATAAATTTACGAATATTTTTGGGACTCAAGGTGAAGGTGTTCATAAGTCGGTTTTCCCGACTTTCTTATATGTTTTATTTTTTTTAGTGAGTTAAAAGGCAGGTTTTTTTTGCTTTCGATTCTAGCCATAAAAAAATCCAGCAGTACAAGAGGGTGTAGGCGACTTTATTAAAATGCTGCTCTCTGACAGGGCAACATCTCTGTTTAGAAAAAAAACACCATTAGTTTTCTTTGCATATCTTGACAATTTTGCGACATAAGGCAGTCCGCGAAATCCAAGTCTTCCAGGCGTTTGTTGAAATCCCATACGATACTTCGACTCTTTTCGCATATTCTCAGCATTACTTCATTTGGGACCACCGCAAAAAGTCGCGGAGGGAGAGGTTTGTTTTACTGCCCCGTTTGTGTAGAATGACTCGCTTGTCGGACCTTTGTGGCGACCGTGCAGTGCAGCATTGGTGTACAAAGCCTGTATAAGTTTAATTACCTTTACTAGTCCTACATTGTTTTGTAGGGCGGCCCATATTGGATTATTTATTTTATAGAAATAAACAAATACTAGGTATAATATTGATCGACATTTTATTGACTGTTCTATGATTATTCGGAGACGGATTTTCCCTTACAAATATAATAATGTTAGAATTAGCCTCTATTTATGGTGTCAAGATTTAGAAATTACGAAAAAAATATTTAAATATGTTAATTTTTAAATATTTTACAGATTTATAAAGTTTCCATCTGCCTTTGAAAATATTTTTTTAAATTTTTTCCCTATACTTTCCTACGAATCCGTATATATTAGAGCAGAACTTATAACGATTCCATTGTCATTATCTTTTCTGGATATACCACAAAATAAGCTATTTGGTGAAAAAATTTGCCATTCCTACTTACTGAAACAAATGTTAAGGCAATTTGAAGTTATACTTTCCAAAAATAGTCTTTGTCAAAAATACAAAAAATTTCAAAATACACAACAAATAATGGCCGTATGTTTTGTCTCATGGCAACTTTATAGAATCAGACGAAAAATACCAATGTTAAAGGCGCTTGAACATTTTGTTCATCCGAGGTGGCCAACTATGAGGCCCTGTAGCTTCGCTTCTGTATACCATAGAGGTCCAAGCTTCTCGAATACCTCTTCTAGAAGTATGCAAAGTTTTGTCGAAATCGGCTGTCTGGTTAAGAAACGGCCAAATTATGTACCATGTTTGAATTCTACCCACTTCAGTGGGAGGTTTGTCAATGGGTCCATTTTCCCTTTGATCACACCACCCTGTGGTACAGGGTATTATAATATTAGTTTGTAACACCCAGAAAGAGAAGAGACAGACCTATAGTTTATTATACAGATCACTTTTTGAGTCGAATTAGCCATTTCGGTCTATCCGTCCGCCATGTATTCTTGTGATCAAAGTAACGGTCGCAATTAGGGTCCGATTTAAACGACAATTTACACATATCTTTCTTTTAACATGTAAACACTATAGAAACTTTATTTTATATCGAATCAGTACGAAATTCGACAGAAATAGTTTTATTATTACGCTGCCAAATTTGGGGAAAATCGGTTCAGATTTTGATATAGCCCCATATATTTGTTACGCCCGACTTGACATGTAAGCGGCGTAGAAACTGTATTTTATATCCGATCGGTAAGACATTCGGCATTAAGCAACACTGTCAAATTTGGGGGAAATCGGTTCAGATGTAGATATATCCCCCATATATATGTCCCGCCCGATTTTGTATCAAAGCGCTATAGAAGTTGTACTTTACTTCCGACCACTGCAAACTTGGGTTGCAATGGTCGGATTAAGAAATAGCCACGTGAATACATATATTCATGCCTAATTAGTATTTAAGCGCTTTGAAACTGTATTTTACGTCCGATCTTTTCAGATCCAAAATTTTGATCCAAGTTGATGAAAATCAGTTTTTTAGATTTTGTATAGTTTCATCTATTTGTTCCTTCCGATTCTTGATCTTTGAAAGGAAACTGCGCATTTTAAAGTTATCTTTTCAGATGTAGTTTAGTATGATCAACATCTTCAACTATTCCTTGGAATAAGTCTTGATGAGCAGACGCAGCTAAGCACTTTGTTAACTGAAACGAAACCAATTATTCCAAATTGTTATCGTAATGCTCCTTTTCGCATTATTAGGGTGGTGTAGGCATTGCGTAGTCGGCCTATTGTTACCAGACTGCTGGAATGAGCAGGATTTTCCAGATTTTTCAAACCAAGTGCAGTTACAAGCTATTGCATATTCTTTCCAGCTGAATCGAAAATTTAAATTTTTAAATTATATTTAATTTATTTTATTTAATTTATTGCTATAAGAAAAACCTCCTAATTAGTGTTTTATATACAGATTTAAATGTAATTTTCAAAAAAAACTTTAATACTAAAACTAATAAGACTTTGTATGCACAACAAAGGAAGAAAATAATAGTACGAGGTATTTTCCGGAATAGCTCATCACAGATGTGTGTACTGGTTTTATATTGTTTTTTTTACAAACATGGAGAACAAAGAGAATGCTGCGCCCGTTAAAAAAATTTACAAGCAAATTTCTGCTTTAAACCTAACATGGGATACCTTAGCCAATCTTCCAAAGCTTTTTAAATATTTCACGTGTAGTTGATAATGATAAATTATATTCCGATTTTTGTTGTCTTCGGAAAGCGTTTAACCAGTTACCAAAATATATTCCGATTGATAAGATATTTTTCAAAACATGTAACAAATGTAATTTTGAGAATTTATATAAAATAATTTTAGCATTAAACTACTTAGAACGTTTTGACGTACGACCATCATTTGCATTGTTTACAGAGACTTGAAAAAATCAATTTGGCAAAAAAATGGAATTAACTCGTGAACATTTTCGTGCGATCATTTTTCACAACTTTCGACGTGGATTATCACGACAAGAGTGTATCGATAAACTTAAATCTTTGTATGGCGATGAAGCACCATCCTATAGAACTGTGAAAAAGTGGTTTAATGAATTCAATCGTGTCCGACACTCGCTCAAAGACGAAGGTCGTCCAAAAAAGGCCGTTGTATCAGAGAGCATTGATACCGTGCCTGAACTGATAATGCAAGATCGTCATGTGACATACCGTGAGATAGAGGCATCCTTGAGCATTACTTCCACCGGCATACATTCAATATTGCATGAACACTTGGCCGTAAAAAAGGTTTGTTCTCGTTGGATCCTGCACAATTTGACAATCGCTCAAAAAAGGCTCGTGTCGATTGGTGCAAATAAATTTTGAAAACATACGATCGCGGTGCTTCAAATGACGTTTATAAGATCGTCACAGGTGACGAATATTGGATCATGCGTATGAGCCCGAAATAAAACAGCAATCGACCGTGTGGGTCTTTGAAGACGAGCCAAATTCAATGAAAGTTGTTCGTGGAAGATGCACTTCGAGGCGAATGGTCGCCGGTTTCTTCGGCAAAACTGGTCATGTGGCGACTGCTCCGCTTGAGCAACGTAGGGCAGTCAATTCTGAGTGGTACACCACAATTTGTTTGCCTGAAGTCTTCGGAGAAATTCGAAAAACGAACCAGAGAAGACGAATCATTGTGCACCATGACAATGCGAGCTCTCACACATCGGCTCAAACCAGCGCCTTTTTGACCGGCCAAAACGTCGAATTGATGGGTCATCCGCCGTAGAGCGCTGACTTGACACCCAAAAACTTCTTTTTACTCCCGCACATCAAGAAACACATGCGTGGTCAACGTTTTTCGTCGCCTGAAGGAGCTGTTGAAGCGTTCAAAACCATGTTTTGGAGGTGAATTTTCAACACACTGTAACCAAAGCAATTCGCGCTCAAATGACAAAACGGTCTGAGTGAAGTTATGCTAAAAACTTTCCAATGAAAATGACAGATAGCGCCAGGCAACACTTAGTATTGCCTAGGCCAGAAATATATACATATAGCAACCCTCGTATGTTCGGCGGAAGTCCGTTTTGGGTCATTTTAAGTCATTTGAGCAATGTCCGTCCGTCAGTGTGTCTGTCTGCTGGCTGGTGCGCACCATAACTCTCGAAAGGAGTAACCGATTTACTTTAAATTTGGTATGCGGTAATATTTTTCTCTATCTCCGGTTAAGTTCGAAGATGGGCCATATTGGTACACTTCTTCTAGTACCTCCACCAAAAAGGATTAACTTTTAGTGAAATATTGATTCCTTAATACCTTCTATACTACTTACTCCAATCTTTTGAAATGTCACACATAGTATACGTTTGTTAGTATCTAACACGTCAAGAAATATTGGCCACTCCCTTTTTGGTAACTCCCACATGAATGGACAATTTTACACCAAAAGTAATGGCGTTATTGCTACGCCCCGTGTGGTACCTCAACTAACTGCTAACAACTTTAATGCCAGTGCATATAAATACTTGAAATTTTCTTAAGTGTATTGCTTTGTATATGGGAGCTGTAGCTAAATCTTAACCGATTTTCTGCAAATTCGGCAATGTTCGTCCATGGATGAAGTAACTCTATAATGCTAAATTTCACAACAATTGGATGTTAGATACAGCTTCTATAGCGCTTAAGGGCCAAATCGGACTAAACGTATATATGGGAGCTATAGCTAAATCTTAACCGATTTGTTTTCAAATTCGGCAATGTTGGTCCATGGATTAAGAAACTCTACCATTCTAAATTTTAAAACGATTGGATGTAAAATACAGCTTCTATATGACTAAAGGGCCAAATCGGACGAAACATATATATGGGAGCTATAACTAAATCTTAACCGATTTTCTTCAAATTCTGCAACGTTGGTCCATGGATCAAGAAACTCAACCATTCTAAATTTAAAAACGATTGGATGTAAAATACAGCTTCTATAGAACTAAAGGGCCAAATCGGACGAAACATATATATGGGAGCTATAGCGAAATCTTTACAGATTTTCTTCAAATTTTGCAGTGTTGGTTCGTGGATCAAGAAACTCTACCATTCTAAATTTCAAAACGATTGGATGTAAAATACAGCTTCTATAGAACTAAAGGGCCAAATCGGACGAAACATATATATGGGAGCTATAGCGAAATCTTAACCGATTTTCTTCAAATTTTGCAGTGTTGGTTCGTGGATCAAGAAACTCTACCATTCTAAATTTCAAAACGATTGGATGTAAAAGACAGCTTCTACATGACTAAAGAGCAAAATCGGACGAAACATATATATGGGAGCTATAGCTAAATCTTAACCGATTTTCTTCAAATTCGGCAATGTTGGTTCATGGATCAAGAAACTCTACCATTCTAAATTTCAAAACGATTGGATGTAAAATACAGCTTCTATAGGACTAAAGGGCCAAATCGGACGAAAGATATACATATATGGGAGTTATATTTAAATCTGAACCGATTTCAACCAAATTCCATAGGGATCTTTACTATTGAAATACTCCAAACTGCAAAATTTCAGAACGATCGGAGTGAAATTGCGACGTGTAGTCGACGAACAACTTAACATGGACAGACGGACAGACGGACGGACGGACAGACATGGTTAAATCGACTCAACTAGTGATTCTGAGTTGATCGGTATACTTTAAGGTGGGTCTAGCTGTAGTATTTTCAGGTGTTACAAACATCTGCCGTGAAACAAACTTATAATATCCTGTACCACAGTGTGGTGTAGGATATAAAGAGCATCCAAAGAAGCAATAAAAATCCCCAACTTATGATCCGGAAGTTGTTCTAATTTTCTCCAATGAATTTAGCAAGGGCTTGTCGCGCCGGGGAAGTACTTATTTGTCACCTATTTTGCACCACTTCTTTTAAAGCACTGTAAGATTTTCATTTTTCTGTTGTATTTATTTGATGAATGTATGTCGTTTATTAACATCTTTGCGTCCAGTCATAATTCTCTTGTTTTAAGGGAATACAAATGTCGAGACTTCCTAACATAGGGAAGTGAAGGTATAAATAATTTACTATTGGCCAAAGTGATCAATGATCATATATATGTATGTTCAGGACATATTAAGATGTTTGTAATCCGTATGGTATGGCTGGCTCTTGAATAGTGTGACCGAATGACCCCATAGTGTAACTTCTAGTAACATTTTCGCAAATGGTCAACATTATCACTATAAACAAGTAAAACCGAATCTTATATACCCTCCACCATGGATAATGTGACCTCACAAAATAACTCAAACCTAAAGAAAATAACACCGAAAAACACAAAAATATAGTAGATGAGGACAGTAGCAATCACAACAAGTTAGGTGCTATATATGGGAGCTATATCTAAATATGGACCGATATGGCCCATTTGCAATCCCAAACAACCTGCAACTATAAGAAGTATTTGTACCAAATTTGATCAATCCAGCTCTATTATTGCGGACTGTAGCGTGATTACCACAGACGGACGGAAGGACGGACGGACGGAGGGACGGACGGACGGACGGACGGACGGACGGACATGGCTAAATCGTCTTAGAATTTTACGACGATTAAGATTATATATACTTTATGGGGTCTCAGATCAATATTTAGAGGTGTTACAAACGGAGTGACAAAATGGAAATACGGGAAATAAAACAAGACTGTAATCTAATCAAGCATATATCGATACCTCCACTCTAAACTATGCTAAGTGCAAAAAGGTAGTTTTTCAGGAGAGGCGATCAAAGTTTGATGAATTTTTTGAATTTGTGTGGAATTCCTTTGTAATGGAAATGGAATGACCTGTACTGTTTTGCCAATAACTTTTGATTGAGTTGACGAAAATATTTAGAAGTTAAAAATGAAATCTCCCTAGAAACATGCTAAGTCGACTTAGCATGTTTTAGAATGGAGGTATCGATATAATGTAAGATACCTACATCTAAACAAATTTTCTTTGAATAATAATAAACGATGTGTCTATCTCTTCTCCTTTTGGGTGTTTCAAACAAATGCACAAAGTTATAATACCATGTACCACATTGTGGTATAGGGTATATTTAATTCCCATAATTTCTTTTAAAATTATTTAATTATAACCTACACCAATTTATTATATAACCTTTGGTACAATTTATTATAATTTTATGCATTTGTTTCTAACACCCAAAAGGAGAAGAGATAGATAGAGCCATCGTTTATTATACTGATCGACTAGAATCACTTTCTGAGTCGATTTAGCTGTGTCATGCAGTCTGTGCATGCATTCTTGTAATCAAAGTGAGGGTCTCAAATATAGTCCGATTTCAAAGAAATTTTGCACATATCTTTATTTTGTGCCAAGACAATCCGTATTGAAATTGAAAGACTATCCGTATTTAGATATAGCTTCCATATTTATCTACCTCTGATTTGGCATATATGTACTATATAAGCAACATTTTTTATCAGATTTGTATAAAATTTGGCAGAAAAAAGTTCTTGAGGTAGAAGCTGGCAATACTAAATGTGAAGAAAATCGGTTTAGATTCTGACTAGAGAATGGTAAGTCGAAATCGACTTTAGTTGACGATCGATTATGTGGCTAAAAACGACTACTTTGTGGTCGACTTTTTGCTTCCAACTTTATGCTGAAATCGACTTTTGGTATCGATTAATCGGAATACAAGTATTCTTTAAAATAAAGCAAATTTTTATTTATCCTACTATACAAACTTATAATTACCACGATTGCTATGAGGATTTTATTTATAGCTCAACCAAAAGAGTATTTTTTAAATAAATTTTGAGGTAGATTTAAATTTACACGGTCACTAACTAGAACCCATTCCGCCTTACTTGGGTAGTATTTTCAATTCAGTTTCGCCACGTTTTTTCATAGGTCACAAAACATGAACTTAGGAAGCATGTATATTAGGGCCGGTCGATTTAAAAATCGCCCATTGCTCAGTGAAAATCGTATTCTAGGGATCAAAATAAGAAACTTTGCCGAAGGAACCATACCTCTAAAACGAATTCTGATGTCCCGGAAAAAATCCCACTTTGACCCATTTAGAGTGCTTCAATCGAGTCCAAATGTATGACCGACTCCCACTCAGTGAAGTGCTCAGTGAAAATCGTATTCTAGGGATCAAAATAAGAAACTTTGCCGAAGGAACCATACCTCTAAAACGAATTCTGATGTCCCGGAAAAAATCCCACTTTGACCTATTTACAGTGGTCCAATCGAGTCCAAATGTATGGAACCCCCAGGGGGTTCCAGGGGGTGTGCCACTGGCATGGGTGGGTCGGGCCTCCAAAGTTAGTGGGGGTCGGTCATACATTTGGACTCGATTGGAGCACTCTAAATGGGTCAAAGTGGGATTTTTCAAAATTTGCCCTTACCCAAAAGTTCGACCCAAATTCCGGGACATCAGAATTCGTTTTAGAGGTATGGTTCCTTCGGCAAAGTTTCTTATTTTGATCCCTAGAATACGATTTTCACTGAGCAATGGCGACTTTTTTTTACCTCCCCACAAATCGACCCGGCCTAATGTATATTATCATATATAAACATTTGTGGAAAAGATAAAGTGTTATTAATAAATTCAGTTTTTATCGCAATCCAATGTACTACAATTCCACAATTAAACATATTTCGAAGAAAATCAGCATGCATTAAAATGACTTAATGTTTTTTTAATCGACTATGAAAAAGTCGACTTTTACGTCCGATTAATCGACCTAGTCGACTAAAACGAAATTTGGTTGATGAAAAAATCGAAAGTCGACTAGCTTCCAAAACCATTCACTAATTCTGATATAGCCGCCATATAAATATATTTTTCTTCCGATTTTGTGCTTTAGAAGCAGTAATTCACATATATATCATAGCCACATATATATGTTCCTTCCAATCTGGGCTTTTATCACTTTAGAAGCTTTATTTTACATCCAATCGTTTTGAAATTATGCATTGTTAATAATGTATACACTAATAATGTATACACTAAAATTACATTTTGGTTAGTTATTTAGAAGAACTTCATTTAATACTTCTTTTAATTTTTGCTGGGGCGTTAATACCAGTGCATATAAACGCTTACAATTCGGTACAGTGCAATGTCTTTGAAGTATCTACTGTTCAGTGCAAAATAGGCGTATTCATCCAGCCATTTCTGGAACCCCCACACAATTTGACGGATTCATGTAAACAACAGACTCTCATAACATCTGCAGTAATCATCAAAAGATTTTCATATTATTTTCATAGACTGACAATGGATGCAATTTTTTCAACGTTCTGACATCTCCCAACCTTTGTACCATATTACATTACTCACAAAGTGAGGGTATACCTTAGCGGTTTTCCGGACCAGAATATTCTTACTTGTTTCATATTTGAACAACAAAAACATCTAAATACCCAGTAAGGAAAGGCTAAAGTCGGGCGGGGCCGACTATATAATACCCTACACCACTCTCGTAATACTGAATAACTCTGATATATAAATTTTGTAATTCATGTATAAATTGTTTACATAAATTTACTTTTGGGACATTTTATACTTAAATAATACCCTGTACCACAGTGTGGTGTAGGGTATACAAACGATTGGATCTAAAGTGCCAAATCGGATGAAATGCATATATGGGAGCTATAGCTAAATCTTTACCGATTTTCTTCAAATTCGGCAATGTTGGTTCATGGATCAAGAAACTCTACCATTCTAAATTTCAAAACGATTGGATGTAAAATATAGCTTCTATAGAACTAAAGGGCCAAATCGGACGAAACATATATATGGGAGCTATAGCTAAATCTTAACCGATTTTCTCAAAATTCGGTAATGTTGGTTCATGGATCAAGAAACTCTACCATTCTAAATTTCAAAATGATTGGATGTAAAATACAGCTTCTTCAGGACTAAAGAGCAAAATCGGACGAAACATATATATGGGAGCTATAGCTAAATCTTAACCGATTTTCTTCAAATTCGGCAATGTTGGTTCATGGATCAAGAAACTCTACCATTCTAAATTTCAAAACGATTGGATGTAAAATACAGCTTCTATAGGACTAAAGGGCCAAATCGGACGAAACATATATATGGGAGCTATAGCTAAATCTTAACCGATTTTCTTTAAATTCGGTAGTGTTGGTTCATGGATCAAGAAACTGTACCATTCTAAATTTCAAAACGATTGGATGTAAAATACAGCTTCTATAGGACTAAAGGGCCAAATCGAACGAAAGATATTTATGGGAGCTATATCTAAATCTGAACCGATTTCAACCAAATTCAATAGCTATCTTAACAGCTGCGAAATACTCTAAACTGCAAAATTTCAGAACGATCGGAGTGAAATTGCGACCTGTAGTCGACGAACAACTTTACATGGACAGACGGACGGACGGACGGACAGACATGCTTAAATCGACTCAGCTAGTGATTCTGAGTCGATCGGTATACTTTAAGGTGGGTCTAGCTGTGTTATTTTCAGGTGTTACAGGTGTTACAAACATCTGCCGTGAAACAAACTTTTAATACCCTATACCACAGTGTGGTGCAGGGTATAAAAATGTTGGTTCCAATTGGACAACAAACTAAAAATATTCAAAAAATTCCTGGTATACTTAGGTTTTAGCCCGAAAATCGATTATCATAACTTCTGCATCAATCCACATAGATGTGGATTATACTCGTATAAGTTTTATTTGTCAGATATAAATCTAGCTAAAATAATAATCGAATTAAAGCAAAAATAGCATGACGTTTTGAAAGGTCTTCAACATTAACATCAATGCAATATGTAATACTTTCAATTTTCAGAGACTTTGTGCTAATTTTGGTTTTGAAATACGTCATTATATGCATTTGAAAATGTTTGAGTTTGAAATGTTATAACATCCAAACAAAACGATGACATATCAAATTATAATTTTTTATAGTTGGCAAATTAATTGTTCATACTAAGTCAGCAACCTTTTATTTTTTATTAGTTGAACTATTAACCGATATAACTTGAAACAATAGAGTTGTTTTAAAATTATATACATATAAACCAATCTATAAATATAAAAATTGTGCTGCGAATAATCTTGACTGACGTATCGAATGATTGTTTTCTGTTTATCACAATCACTTTAAACTATTCAATCAGAAAATTTGTGATGAAATGTGAAAGTATAGTCATATGGGGACTAGATTTAAGGGAAGCGTTTTTCCTGTTTCTATTTTTTATTTAATTGCCAACAAAGAAAAGTGTAGCACATCAAAGGAGAGAATTGAGATCCTATATGTGTTTGGCGGGCATTTTAGGCCATTATAGGTCATTTAAGCTATGTCCGTCTGTCTGTCTGGCTGTTTGGCACGATAAATCTCGAAAGGAGTGATCGATTGACTTCAAATATTGTATTTAGTAGCATTTTATAAAACTCAGGTTACGTTGAAAGTATAGCTCACTTGATCTATTGAATCAAATTCCGTAATTCCACGCATCGAAATTGTATCTTTATTCAATCACAATGTGAAAAATGAGCACAAAAAACGTATAGTACATAACTTTACTAGAAGTATACCCAATAAACTGTGCTTTGATTTAACAGTGTCTATACATATTTAGTTAGAAATGAGCGTAGTTGTTACGCCCATTTTAATACCTCAAACACGAAATACCAAAATTGAATAGCTCATAACATTAATAACAAAATACTTGAAGTCTAGTGTAGTACAATGTTTTACCATTTCTTCAGCTCAAAATGGGCTGGGCACCAGACAATCAGGCTGACAAACATTGCTGAAATTACTTTAAATTCCCTACAAGGTATTCAGTTCATTTGTTGCAATGATTTTTTGTAGTTTGTACATATTGACATCGGAAATTGAGAGTAATTCGTTAATTCGAAAATCCCCATGAATAGACTTTTTTGGGGGTTTCCGCTATATTTACTGGACTAAAAACCCACCTACAATTGCCTTTCCAGTTTAACTTGTAACTCCTTACCACATATAATATTGATAAACGTGTTAATAATTGCACTACGCGTGCTAGGGTTATATAGTTAAAGCAAAAAGTAGACTTTTAGACTTTTCGACTTTTTAGTATAAAAAAATCGATTAAAGTCGACTTTTAGACTTTATTAATGGAAATACGAATATTTCATATTACAATTTTCTTCATTAATTTTATAGTAAAAATACGTGAAAGATAAAGAGCTAATAATGATCAGGTATCCGGAAATTTAGAAGTCGTTCAATATAAGAATTAAAAATCGCAAACAGAGATGCCAGAACGTTGTGGGGGTACCACAAATAGCTGAACGAATAATACGTCTATTTTGCGCTGAATAGTAGAACTCCAAAGACATTGTACTGTACCAAATTGTAAGCGTTTAGGTGCACTGATATTAACGTTATGAGCCAATCAATTTTGGTCGATTTTGTGGGGAGGTACCAAAAGGGGCGTAGCAATAAAGACAATTTTTTACCGGACTATGGTTACTATAAAGCATTGAATAAAATTCAAGTATTTATACGCACTGGTATTCAAGTTTTTAGCAGTTTGTCCTGTTTGTACAAAATTGTCTCTTTGTATGGGAGGTACCAAAATGGGCGTAGCAATAACGCCAATTCTTTTAACGGACTGAAGGCACTAGAGAAGCATTACGCTACACAAAATTAAAGTTATTAGCAGTTAACTTTTGGTATGGTCCATTTGTGTGGGAGGTACAAAAAGGGTCGGGCCCACTTCTCCCATTTTTCTCAAGTTGATAGCGACAGATAAACTATTACTATGTGTGGAATTGCAGAAGATTCGGATATGTACTATAAAAGTTATGAGAGAATCAATATTTCACTAAATGTTACCCCTTTGTGAGGGAGGTACTAGAACGAGTGGACCAATATGGCCCATCTTCGCGCTTAGCCTGAGATAGAACAAAATATTATCACATACTAAATTTGAAGTCAATCCGTTACTCCTTTCGAAAGTTATCGTGGGCTTCAGCCAGACGGACGGACATTGCTCAAATGACTTAAAATGACCCAAAACGGATTTCGATAAATATACTTGGGACTTAGGTCACTCCTTCGATGTGTTACACTTTTTGGCCGTAGCAAATGATATAAAACCTCGTTACACTAAAGTCAGGGTATAACAAGTAGGAAAGTTCAGTCGAGTAAACCGAATTACGAATCACCTCACAGTCGCAAAAAATATTTGTAAATTTATTATTATTTTTGTTTTAATTAAATTATTATCACTTTAAATTACATTTAATAACTTTAAAGTATGTACACATTTTTAAGTATTTTAATCAGTATTTAAAGCTATAAAAAGTTAAGTATAAAAAATAAGCTATAAAAAGTTAACTTTTGTTGCAAAATGTTCCAGTTGTTTCCAGAATGTAGGTACTGTAAAAGCGTTACACTGCAGAAAAGTTTTTATATGCACTGGTATTTAAGATCTAAGCAGTTTAATTTTTGTGCAAAATGGTCCCTTTTGTGTGGGAGGTACCAAGAGGGGTGGCGACACTTCGCCCATATTTTTCAAGGTGATAGCGACGGACAAAGTATTACTATGCGAGGAATTACTGATGATTTGAATACAGGGTGGCTGATATGTATTGCAACCAACTTCAGGTTGCTATCATTTCTAAACCGCTAGTCTGATAGCTGACAGATTTATTTCAGTGACAGTTCATTTTATTGTTTACAAGCTTACAAAAGCATTTTGATCTATTGCATTCAGAAAAAAGTTATTCGTGATGGAATTCAAGCGTGATAGTGTGATTGCTTTATATTTGGGTGGAAAAACACAAGTGGCTATCGTTAGAGCCCTCCAGCATTTAAATGTGAATAAATCTTTTGTTTCTCGTACCATTGCTCGTTACCGTGATACTGGCAGTGTTGCATCGCGTCCAAAAAGTGGACGAAAAAAAACGGTAACAACACCAGAAATGATCCGAAAAGTGAAGGCCAGATTTGATCGAAATCCACGCCGCAGTGGTAGAAAAATTGCTCGTGAGCTGAACATATCGCGAGAACGGATACAACACATATTAAAAAGTGAGCTTGGACTAAAGTCATTGAAGTTCCAAAAAGTGCAAGAGCTCACCGATGCACAAAAAAAGTTAGACTGGAAAGAGCCAAGGAGTTGCTTCGCTTGCACGAAAGTGGCCAGTTACCGAATTTGGTTTTCTCCGATGAGAAGCCATTCCAAATTGAGCAGTTTGTGAACAAACAAAATGATCGGATTTACTTGTCAAAGAGGTCAGCTGAAAATTTACACCTTCGATTGGCCGCCAGAACTCAAGCGCCGCCGATGGTAATGGTGTGGGCCGCCGTAACGGCCGATGGTCGCTCCCCGCTCGTATTCATCGACCATGGGGTCAAAATAAATGCCGAATATTATCGGGAAAATGTCCTCCTTTTTAAGCCAAGAATGGGTTAAAAAGGAGATTCCTCGCTTCATTTCTACCGCACAATGGCCACCAAGATCTCCGGATCTCAATCCGTTGGACTTTTGCGCCTGGGGCATTTTCGAGATTAAGGTTCGCACTAAAAAATAACAAAAGTATCGATCATCTCAAGACGGCGCTTCGCCAGGAATGGGCCAAAATACCGCAGAGCCACTTTCGTGCAGCGTGTGATGGCTTTGTCGGCCGTTTGAAGGCCATAATTCGTGCCAAAGGTGGCCAATTCGAACAAATCTATACTGTTTCTAAAATTTTATGTTATTTCCGACATTTTTTGCTTTTGAACAATAAAATTTAAAAAAATATATAGCGCTTTACTTTGTTGCATTACATATCAGTCACCCTGTAAGTAGTACAGAAGTTATTAGAGAATCAATATTTCACTAAATTTTAACACTTTGTGAGGGAGGTACTAGAAGGAGTGGGCCAATATGACCCATCTTTAACATAGCCGGAGATAGAAAAAATATGATCACATACCAAAATTTGAAGGCATGCCGTTACTCCGTTCGAGAGCTTTAGTGCGCTCCAGTAGACAGACGGCGGACATTGTTCGAATTACTTAAAATGTCCTAAAACGGATTTTCGTCGATCATTCTTAGGGTCTTAGGTCACTCCTTCGATTTGTTACACTTTTGGCCCGTAGCAAATTATATACATATACCCTCCTCCCTGTAAGGTGAGGGGATAATAACACGTTTGAGTAGACAGTAACTAAAAGGAATGAGCTATGAGACGTTAGGTGAACAGCTAAAAGCTTAAATAACTGCGAGTTAGTACATATATAAATATAACTACGAGTGATTACATATAACTATAATTTCCATGTTATTAGAGTGAAATGAAATAATATGATCACAGTGCATTCATAATAACAGGCTCATGTTTATATCATACACCACACTGTGGTACAGGGTATTATGACTTGGTGCATTTGTTTGTAACACCCAAAAAGAGACGACATAGACCTAATGATTATTATACCGATCGACATAGAATCACTTTTTAGTCGATTTAGCCATGTTTGTCTTTCTGTCCGTTATTTTTTCTTGTGATCAATGTACAGGTCGCAATTATAGTCGATCAACGAAACTTTGCACATATATTTAAATTTAATATTTAATTTCAGATTTATATACAGCTCACATATATATCTATCTCTGATTTGGCATATATGTACTGTATAAGCAATACTAAATTTGAGGAAAATCTGTTCAGATTTAGATATAGCCCCCATATATGTTTTACCACCGATTTGATATGTAAGCGCTGTAGAAACTGTATTTTATATCCGATCATTCTTATTACATAAAGGAACACTGCCAAATTTGGGGAAAATTGGTTCAGATTTAGATGTAGCCGCCAAATGTTCCACCCGATTTGGTATCAAAGCGTTATAAAAGTTGTACTTTACTTACGATCTTTACAAAAGAAGAATCCCATATGCCGAGATTTTTAAAAATTAATCCCGGGATATTTTAATAATAATATATGAAGCTGTCTAGTATAAAATATTAAGTGATATATAGATATACTCTGTCGAAAGTGTAAACCAATGAAGCAAATTGTTAACATCAAAAAACATTTATATTGAACAATTCGAAATTTGGAAAATAATTACAAAATATATCATAAATTTAATTAAAAACATTTAAACTTAAAACAAGAACACAAATGGAGTTTGTGTCCCACAAATTGAAGAACATTGTATTCCATTCTATCAATTTTTCTAAAAAATCCTAATATAAAATCAGATATGGATCGACAGATCGATGTGGTTCTCATAAAGATATTCCATTCCGTTGTAAAAATTTTTACCAAACGTTAGTATTTTTTAACAAAAGTTAATTTATGCTTTAGCAGTTTTTATCCTTATTTAAATTAATTAAAATTAAATTAAAACTGTACTAAAATGTTTCTATTCAAATTCGAACAAATTGTGCAAGATACCTCAATATGAAAACATGACTGATATGGGCAGGGCCACGTCCACTGATCAAATACCGCCCATTTGTGAACCAATTACGTAGACTGCCACCAAATAGATTTGGGTGTATTTAACAGAAATATTCACCACCCAAAAAGTAAATGGACAATACTAGATCAATGGGCGTAGTTCCGTCTATATGGCTATGTTATTGAAATGTCTGGAAAATAATTGCCGCAATTGTCTTTAAATATGGTATGTATGTATTTGACAGCAATATATGAGACAATATAAAAAATTACGACATTATAAGTGCATATATGTTCCTATTTCTCTAAACTGAAAAAATAAAAATGAATATGAAAAAAATCGACATGGAAAATTGGACTTTTAAGACTTTTTCAAAAACAAAAAGTCGACTTACGATTATGACTTTTTTTGTACCAAAAAGTCGATTAATCGAAAGTCGACTTATAGAATGAATATGAAAAAAGGAATGTCACAGAAAAGCACGGTTAATGGCATTTGATTCAGCGGGCTGAAATTATGCGGGGTAAGTTGTTTTTATCGAGGATACATTTTTAAAGTGAATTTTTAAACTATTTCCATTAAAAGAGCGAGAGAGAAATTATACCAGTTTTATTAAATAATAACTAATACCCACTGCTTTGCATGGGAATATCTATAAATATCATTGGAGTCAGATTTACGAGTACTGGATAAATCGGAGCATTTTAATTACCCCCTTTTTTCGTGGTTTGTCTTGTATCCAAATCAAACATTTCCTCTAAAATTATTTACATTCCAATAGTCTTGTTGATCTGTGCTGCGTTTTTCTACCCTCAAAATCAGGCTGTGGATATAGGCTGTAGATATATATAAAACAACTCTGCCAAATTTTAAAAACACTCGGCATCGTAATAATAGAAAATGGAGCAGCTAAGTTAACCAGTCACACTCTTTGTTAATATAAGAACCAAAAACATATAATTTAAAGATTGTCGTTATCATATACGTATGGGTATAGTTATAATAGTTATTTACCCTCCCAATTCTGATGAAGTCATTTCCATAGAATCCTCTAATCATATCACGCCCACTTTTCGAAAATATAATAATATTGATAACTTACACTATTTCAGTCTTTTACGATAAATGGTTCCCAGAAATACATTTTGCACGCCCTACTTTTGGTAAAATTTCTAGTATTGACTCCAAGAACTTGCCACAGAAATTGCGTTTTTTTAAGGTCAATAGTTCATGAGATATTAAATTTTCAAATAAAGCTACCCCATTTTTGTGAAGTTTTCGATAATGACACCACTAACGTATATAAGAAATTTCGCTCTTCCATATTCAATATTCTGAAATACATATTAAAATTATGCCACGACAGCGCCCAAATTTTTTAAGAACCATCTGCGGTCAAGTGGCTTTCCTATAAAAGAAACATTTTTTAAATCGGTCCAGTAGTTCTTGTGTATGCTGTCACAAAGAATTTGTATACTGTTTGGTATTTGGTAGGAATTGGCTACCCTGTTATTGGCAGCTCAGCTGTTTTCGTGTTTTCATCCCTAAACATTGAATTATATAGACCGTTCTATCGACTGAAATCAAAATTTCATACATCTACATATATATCTCTTAGAAAATTACTCTTAATAGGCAGAGGTTTCATTTTAAAGTTATCGGATGTCGACTACGCTTGCAGGACCATAATCTTTATACCCTCACTTTAGTGTGACGAGGGTATATATCATTTGCTACGGAAAAAAGTGTAACACATCAAAGGAGTGGTCTAAGACCCTAAGTATGTTCGGAGGAAATCCGTTTTGGGTCATTTTAAGTCGAATGAGCAATGTCCGTCCGTCTGTCTGCTGGCTGGTGCGCACGATAACTCTCGAAAGAGGTAACCGATTGACTTCAAATTTGGTATGTGGTAATATTTTATTCTATCTCCGGCTAAGTTCGAAGATGGGCCATATTGGTCCACTCCTACTAGTACCTCCCCCACAAAGGTTAAAATGTTGTGAAATATTGATTCTTTAGTAACTACTATACTACTTATTGGAATCTTCTGAAATTCCACACATAGTATTAGTTTACTAGTCGCTATCAACTCGAGAAAAATGGGCGAAGTTGCCACGTCCCTTTTGGTACCTCCCACACAAAGGTACCATTTTGCACCAAAAGTTAACAGCTTATAACATTAATACAAGTGTATAATAATACTTGAAATTTTGTATAGTGTAATGTTTTTATAGTGCCTATAGTCCTGTGAAAAATGGGCGTTATCGCCACGCCCCTTTTTGTACCTCCCACACAAAATGGCCAAATCATACCACAATTTAATATCTCATAACGTTTATACCAGTGCACATAAACGCTTACAATTCTGCGCAGTGCAATGAATTTAAAGTATCTACTGTTCAGCGAAAAATAGGTGTATTTGTTAAACCCCTTTTGGTAGCTCCCACACAAATTGACAGAATAATTCGTGTAATATTCAATATTACATTACTCACAAAGTGAGGGTATACCTTAGTCGGTTTACCCGACTGAAACTTTCTTACTTGTTTTTTGACATTTTCCATCAGCAATTCGCACATTTGGGGCTGTGTGTCCTCGATAACTTTACGAATTCCATCTTTGAAGTCTTGAATCGATTATGGGTCATTAGCATAATCCTTATCTTTCACGTAACACCAACGAAAAAGTCTAAAGGTTTTAATTCACAAGATCTCTGTGGCCAATTTTGATCGCCTCTTCGAGAAATCACACGGTCAGAAATCTTTTTATTCAAAAGAGCGATGGTATCGTTGCTTGTATGGCGCCATCTTGTTGGAAATAAACGTCGTCCACATCAAAATCTTCTAATGTCGAACATTAATCATTGTTCGATAGTGCAACCCATTCACCGTAACAGTTGCTCCAGCCACAATTTCGAAAAAGTAAGGTCCAACGACCGCTCACAACCAAAAACTACACCAGACTAGTCACACGTTGAGGTTGGAGAGGGTTTTCAAGAATAATTCTTGTGTTTTCCGAACGCCAAATGCGACAATTCTGATTGTTTACGTAGCCTCCAAAGTGAAGGCTTACCTCATCACTCAAGATGTTTTTCGAAGAAATTCCGGATCATGTCTTGTAAGCGTAGCCGTGGCGGCCATTTGGCTGACATTGTTTTGTAATTATTAATGGCATACTCTCATCTTTACAATAAAATAAAAGTCCAACGATTTCTCTTTAAAAAGTACTCGTTTTTAACCACTTACACTACAGAGGAGGGTTTGTATCATTTGCTACTAGCCAAAATTGTAACACATCGAAGGAGTGACCTAAGACCCGAAGTATGTTTGCTGGAAATTCGTTTGGTTCATTATCCCCTCACCTTAGAGAGAAGGGTATATATCATTGCTACGAGTCAATAGTGTAATACATCGAAGGAGTGACCTAAGACCCTAAGTAAGTTTGTATATTGTATATGTATTTTAAGTCATTTTAGCTATATCCGTCCGTCCATCTGTCTGTCTGTTCGTCTGTCTGTCTGCTGGCTGGTGCGCTTGATAACTCCCGAAAGGATTAACTGATTGACTTCCAATTTAGTATGCGGTAATATTTTTCTCTATCTCCGGCTAAGTTCGAAGATGGGCCATATTGGTCCACTCCTTTTAGTAGCTCCCCACAAAGGGTTAACTTTTAGTGAAATATTGATTCTTTAATACCTTCAACACTACTTACTGGAATCTTCTGAAATTCCGCACATAGTATTAGTTTAGTAGTCGGTAACACGTCAAGAAAAATGGGCGAAGTTGCCACGCCCCTTTTGGTACCTCCCACACGATAGGGCCATTTCGCACCAAAAGTTAACTGCTTATAGCTTTAATATCAGTTCATACAAATACTTGAAATTTTCTACAGTGTAATACTTTTATAAAACCTATAGAACAGTGAAGAATGGGCGTCTTTGGTACGCCCTTTTCGGTACCTCCCGCACAAATGGACTATTTTGCACCAAAAGCTAACAGCTTATAACTTTAATCCCAGTGCATACTTTAAAGTTATTTAATGTAATTTAAATTGATAATTATTTAATTAAAACAACAAAAATAATAAATTTACGAATATATTTGGGACTGAATGTGAGGGGATTCGTAAGTCGATTTCTTGTAATTTCATCTTATGTTTTTCATTTTTCATTTTATATTTTTAGAATTTATATTTTTAGAAATTAGAAATCCGAAATTTGCATGGAATGGAATGTTTTTGTCTCAAAATATAATCGAAATCGTAAAAAATCTCTAATTTGTAGTATGTTTCAAGAAAAAAGTTTATAAATACGTTCGATTTTCGAAGGCTAAACAACATTAAATTTCGAACACTTTTAGTATAAAATATCTATAAACGTGTATTACTGATATATCGCTGTGGTGTTGTTCAAAATGAGCACACCTGCAATCAACGGCATTTTCTTTAATTGTCTTGTATTGTTCAATACAATTTGCTTTTGAAATATTGGCATAACATTGTAGGATATAAATAATCCCATTTTGGACAGGCCAACTTTTGACCGAATCCTCTCCTTCGATTACAAACCCCGAAAAAGCGATTATGTATACGAGTTTGTGAAGGCTGGTGGACTTCTGTCTGGGGGATGAACCAAAGCCACAAACAGTCTTGCGTACCACATTTTACACAACACAACGTACAAAGTTTTAAACAAAAATAAATAATAATAATTAATTGTTGCCAAATACTACTGTTTGGGGTTTCTTCAAAATAAATAAACAACGTTAATGGTTTGCTTTTAGTATTTCTGAAACATCAATATAATTAATCATAAACACACACATATCAATGGGTAGTTTCGAAAACGGTACAAGTCTCGCTTTTCAAAAATAAAAATGGTTGTTGTGCAGAATAGGGTTTATAAATTTCCAAAAACTGATAGATTTTTTTATTTTGAATATACATTGCTTTGCCTAATTTATTGTTGGAAATATAACAGATTTAACGTAATCATATTCATTATGAAAAACTTTAATAATTTTGTATGATTTATAATTTCAAACATCATCATTCTACATTAAAAAGACTTATGCCATTTCGAAAGTTAACCATTCGCTTCAGTGGGCACTTGTGTGCGAGTGTAGTATAACTCTCGTCATTATAAATTTTGGTTGTATAAAAACCATAATTTTTGGCATTGTTAATTTTCGGGGAGCGATATTCACTCGGGCGTATATCAACGAAACTTGCAATTCTATTAATTACATTTAATTCGAAATTAAATTCATATAAACATTTTCATTAGTGAATACTTTTTTTCATAAGATGCAATTTCATAAGATGCAATCAAAGTTTATATTTAATTATCACGACTTTTGACTCCACTTGAGAGCTCGGCGACAGCACAACGACTAGTTCACGGTGCTACCAGTAGCTACGGAAATGTAAATATAAATACAAATAAGAAAGTTCAGTCGGCTAAACGGGCTAACGAATCCCCTCACCTTCAGTCTCCAAAAATATTCGTAAATTTATTATACCCTCACTTCAGTTTGACGAGGGTATATATCATTTGCTACGGACCAAAAGTGTAACACATCGAAGAAGTGACCTAAGACCCCAAGTATGTTTAGCGGATATCCATTTTAGGACATTTTATGTCATTTGAACAATGTCCGTCCGTCTGTCTGTCTGGCTGGAGCGAATGATAACTCTCGAAAGGAGTAAATTTGGTAAGTAATAATATTTTTTTCTATCTCAGGCTAAGTTCGCAGATGGGCCATATTGGTCCACTCCTTCTAGTACCTCGCTCACAAAGGGTTAACATTTAGTGAAATATTGATTATTTAATAACTTCTATACCATTCATCCGAATCTTCTGTAATTCCACAGATAGTAATAGTTTATCTGCCGCTATGTCTTTGATAAAAATGGGCATTGTTGCCACGCTCCTTTTATTACCTCCCACACAAAGGGGCCACTTTTTACAAAAATTTAACAGCTAATAACTTTAATACCTGTGCACTTGATATTTTATACAATGTAATGTATTTATAATACCTACAATCCAGTGAAAAGAGGCTGTTATTGCCACGCCCTGCTGTTCGTACTATTGATACAAAGTTATCAATAGTATGAATATCGATACCTGAAATATCTGTTAAACTTCCTAGAGAGGCCTTAATGTGGGACAGTAGCAAAGCAGGTGCTCAATGCTTTCCACTTCTTTCTCATGTCCATAGTGTCTGCAGAAGTCATCGGAGTCAATACCCAAACTTCTGGCGCGTTCGCCGAGCAGGCAATGCTCCGTCAGAATTGATACCAACGTAGATGGTCTGATCCTCTGTAGTGGAATGAGATATTGTGAACTTCTCAGGTCATATCTTGGCCAGATTTGCTTAACTAACATTCAGGTGCCGATTTCTTGATTGCCACTTGCCTAAACAGAAGCTTGCATGTAGATAGTGCCGCACTAATATATACAAATTCTTCGAGAATTTGTAACGTCGGCCGCTATAGCCTAATGCCTTGTTGTCCTTAGTGAAATGTCAGAGAACAAAACCAATCTACAACGATGCATAGTGGCATTAGGAGAGAATAAAGCTCAAAGCTTTTGGTGATGCCAGATCGGTAGAGCGTATCTGCAGCGCTAAGTCGAGTGCCTTTGCTCATACCAGGATCATTTATTACATTACACTAAACAAACAAAAACGTACACACTACAAAAACAACAATTAACTGATACGACTATTAGAACTGATAATTATAATATAGGCTTAGCAAAAATCCTAGTGATCTAAAGTCATCTTCTAAGGCGACATCATGTTACTTCGGTTTCATATGGTAAGCAAAGTAGAGGTCTAATAATCGGCACATGGCTTTCAGGAGCCTTGAGAGGCTGGTGGAAACCAACCCTGCATCTTTGATCAGCAAGCAAAGAGAATCTCTAAAGTGGACAAGGAGTATATCTGAAGAACAGGGATACATACAAGAGCAACCTGCTAAAAGGCTGAGCTCTCCAGAAGAACCGCCGGTTCCCAAAAGGACTAAATTCATCGGTGGTAACGCTGGTCCACGTTATTTCGCTAACATAGCTAGGGACAGCTTGGTACTGGTGGCCATCAACAAGTGAGAGGAAAACGGCATATCACTAGGGGCAAGTGGAGTGATGTAGAGAATTGAATTTCCTCTGTATAAGTACTCCGACGTTCTTAATGAGTTTCCGGGTCCAACTCCATGTAGGAAAGAGGCAGGCTGGTACCAATGCCGCACAAATCTAATCCGGTTCATGGCTGTTTTAAGTGCTACCGTTGTGATTTGAAGATGATTGATGAGGTCTGGCCGGAGGAGGGATGTTGTAAAAAAGGAGGTCATCCTTATCGGCCCAGAGCATATACTTAGATTCGGTTTATACCATCTGATGGTGAATCCATCATGATATGATAGCAGCCTGACTATCAGAGAAAATATTTATACCGACTTTGGTCAGCATTAATTTTCAGCCATTCCGCTACCTCTTAGTAGCTAATATTTCTGCCTGGTAAACACTACAGTGATCAGGCAGTCTTTTTGCAAGTGATAGCTGAACAGAAAACACACATCAAAGCTTACTTTGTTATTAAGTTTGGAACCGTCTGTATAGAAGTTAACGAACCTCCTCTGTCCTGGGATATGACCATTCCATTCTGCTCTATCAGGTATAAGAGTAACATACTTTTTGTGAAAAGTGGCTCAGTCATAATGTCACAGTGCCCGGAAGGTCAGGCATTATGTCTAGAATGACACTATGTCGGAAGCCATTTCCTGACCATGGTGACAGTTCCCTGAGTATAATCGCAGTACATGCGGCATATTGCAATGCTATAATGTCTATCGTATTTAAATGTAGTATAACATTTAGTGCCGCAGTTGATGTCGTTCTCAGCGCACCAGTGATACATATTGCAGTCATTCGCTGAACTTTGTTTGGTATCTCACAGAAGGTGTATTTCTGCAGAGCTGTCCACCAGATGACAATGCCGTACAGAATTATCGGTCTGACTACTGCCGTATACAATCAAGAAACTATACGCGGTTTCAGACTCCAGCGTTTCCCTATTTCCCTTTTACAGGTATATAGCGCTCTTCCCAACATTTTGAGTTTGAAGTGCAACTTTCTGTCTAGTGAAATAACCAAGTATTTTGCTCTTTCAGAGAAGGGAATTTCAATACCCCCAAGGAGACAGGTTTAACTCGTGTTACCTTATTTCTCCTGGTGAATGAACTACTTAGTTCCGTCTTACTCCGGTTACCACTTGGACCATTACCGGAAGCCCACCTTGCGGTTGTATGAAGGGCCTACTGTAGGATGTTTTTGAGAGTATCCAGAAACATCCATCTAACAGCTATTGATACTTCATCTGCATAGTAAACAACTCTGACACCCATCATCTGCAAACAAAGCAAAATATTGTTCATGGACAGATTCCATAGCAGAGGAGACACAACACCCCATTGAAGCGTCCGCCTGCTGACAAGTCTATGGCGGTCAGTTGACCCTAAACAAGCTAAAATGCGTCTCTTAATAAGAAGGCTATGAATGAACCTACGAATACTGCTGTTAACCCCCCGGTTTCTAAAGCCGTAATTATAGCGGCTGCATTTATGTTATTGAAGGCTCCCTCTATATCAAAGAAAGCTAACATAGTATATTCCTTAACAGAGAGGGAACCTTCAATAAAGCTGACTAGATCATGCAGGTCGGTTTCGGTAGACTTGCCCTTGTTGTAGGCATGCTGTGGAGTGGACAGTAGCCTGTGATCAATTTTAGTTCTAAGGTAACTCTCTACATATTAATCTCTCCAGAGTTTTAATGAGAAATGACGATAGACTAATTGGCCGAAAATCTTTAGCTCCAGTATGCGACGGCTTTCCCACTTTTGGGATGAAAACAACCTTGGTTATCTCCATTTTGTTGGTATGTATGCCTGATTGATAGAACATGTGTATATCTCTCTGAGCCAGAGAGCAATTGTATCAGCCACTGCCTGCAGCTCCGTCGGCGAGAATATGTCTGGTCCTGGCGACTTAAACAATTTAAAGCTTTTCCTACAGCACTTCCTCAGCATAACTAATTGAGACGACCACAATTGCTGTCGCTGTTTGCCTCTTGGCTTCTTTATGGGACATGCGGCTTGTAATGAGTTGTTAAGAGTTGCAGTAACTCGTTCCACCGTTTCTTCTATATCCCGGATAACTTGCATTTTCATTTTAGGACCTTTTGGAAAAGACCTGTTGAATATGTGCCTAAATGTTTCCCAATTATCCTTGCTCTATTAAAGAGCGTCCTACAACACTTCCACAGTATAACTAATTGAGACGACCACCATGGCGGTCGTTGCTTTTCCCTTGGCTTCTGTATGGGACATGCGTTAATAGTTGCAGTGACTTGTTCCATCCTTTCTACTATATCGAGGATAGTTTGCATTTTTATTTCAGGACTTTTTGGAAAAGCCCTGTTGAATATGTGCCAATATTTTTCCCAATTAGCCTTCGTAATATTGGGTGGGAAGACGTTATCAGGAGGCTTCACATTCAGAAGCTATTATATCTATCGTCGGAAAAGCTATGCGTGTTCAAAACTTTCCATTCAGAAATTCTTCCACTTAAATTCTAGGAGACAAAGGTGACATCAAAGACATTCAGTCTGTTTCTAGTAATGTTGGTAGATTCATGCCCTCTATTACAAATCACAGGGTTACTACTTATAATATTTTTGATAAGTAGTTCGCCCTGTCGTTGATGTCAGTACTTCCCCACATGTGATTATGTGCATTGACATCACTAAAAGAAAAAAGAAGGTATATATCAAGGTCGTTCTTGGCAAGTATACAGACTCTACGTCTTCCATTACCCGTACCTTGAAACAGCTTAAACCCTGGCGTCCTCAGCAAGAGGCAGTTAGACAGTCCATTGAGAGATTAACAGAAATCGGCGCCTGTAGGGTAGTTTGATAAATATGATCACAATACGACATAAGGTCAAAATAACTCCTTGCTCTAGAGAAGAAACTGTGTCCTGATCCACATTGAGTATACATACACACAGAATACAGTTTGGTTGCCCCAACTGAATTATTTACCAACCGAATTTTGTAGTTCTGTCTACTATCATGTGATTCCATCAGGACAACCAAAATTTTTGTTGTGGTATAATTCTGTTTCCATGTTGACAACAATCGTATACATATATATATATATAAATTATCCGTCGTAGTTGCCACAACCAACTGTTTAAAAAAATTGGTTGTTCTGACAATTTGCCAGTCATATACTACCGACAATTAATAAAAAAACAGTTTTCATTAATTTTTATTTTATTTATTGAACAAAAAACAAAACAATTCATAACAAAATTAAAAATCCCATATTACAAATTCATCACTATTATGAGATGTGGAAATATTTGACACACATTTTAGTGCACGAAAAAAAAACACAAAACTTTTATGCAAATATCGCTTAACCCTGATTTCATGATTTTTCCTTTTATTTTTATACCCTCCACCATAGGATGGGGGTATATTCATTTTGTCACTCCGTTTGTAACACCTCTTAATATTGATCTGAGACCCCATAAAGTATCCGTCTGTGGTAATCACGCTACAGTCCGCAATAATAGAGCTAGGTTGATCAAATTTGATACAAATACTTTTTATAGTTGCAGGTTGTTTGGGATTGCAAATGGGCCATATCGGTCAATGTTTTGATATAACCCCCATATATAGCATCTAACTTGCTGTGATTCCTACTGTTCTCATCTACTATATGTTTCCTACTGTTCTCATCTACTATATTTTTATACCCTCACTTTAGTGTGACGAGGGTATATATCATTTGCTACGGAAAAAAGTGTAACACATCGATGGAGTGATCTAAGACCCTAAGTATGTTCGGAGGAAATCCGTTTTGGGTCATTTTAAGTCGAATGAGCAATGTCCGTCCGTCTGTCTGTCTGTCTGTCTGTGTGTCTGTCTGTCTGCTGGCTGGTGCGCACGATAACTCTCGAAAGGAGTAACCGATTGACTTCAAATTTGGTATGTGGTAATATTTTTTTCTATCTCCGGCTAAGATCGAAGATGGGCCATATTGGCCCATTACTTCTAGTACCTCCCCCACAAAGGGTTAAAATGTTGTGAAATATTGATTCTTTAATAACTACTATACTACTTATTCTAATCTTCTGAAATTCCACACATAGTATTAGTTTATTAGTCGCTATCAACTCAAGAAAAATGGGCGAATTTGCCACGTCCCTTTAGGTACCTCCCACACAAATGCACCGTTTTGCACCAAAAATTAACAGCTTATAACATTAATACAAGTGTATAATAATAATTGAAATTTTGTACGGTGTAATGTTTTTATAGTGCCTATAGTCCTGTGAAAAATGGGCGTTATCGCCTACAGAGAAAAATGGGCGTTGTTGCCACGCCCCTTTTGGTACCTCCCATACAAAGGTACCATTTTGCACCAAAAGTTAACAGCTTATAACATTAATACAAGTGTATAATAATAATTGAAATTTTGTACAGTGTAATGTTTTTATAGTGCCTATAGTCCTGTGAAAAATGGGCGTTATCGCCACGCCCCTTTTTGTACCTCCCACACAAAATGGCCAAATCATACCACAATTTAATATCTCATAACGTTTATACCAGTGCACATAAACGCTTATAATTCGGCGCAGTGCAATGAATTTTAAGTATCTACTGTTCAGCGAAAAATAGATGTATTTGTTAAACCCCTTCTGGTAGCTCCCACACAAATTGACAGAATAATTCGTGTAATATTCTATATTACATTACTCACAAAGTGACACAAATTGACAGAATAATTCGTGTAATATTCAATATTACATTACTCACAAAGTGAGGGTATACCTTAGTCGGTTTACCCGACTGAAACTTTCTTACTTGTTTTGTTTTTCGGTGTTATTTTCTATAGGTTTGAGTTATTTTGTGAGGTCACATGCTATCCATGGTGGAGGATAGCATGGCCGAACTTAACGCTTATACTTGTTTATTTATGTAAAAAATTGTGCACAACATATTCTGCATTCCACACATTATTATCCACACGAGATTATTTTTGATTACCTATACCATTCTTGGACAAAATGTTGAAGATTTTTTTATGTCGAGTAATTTTATTTTTTGTTTGTCATGTACACGCAGAAAAAAAAATCGCTTCTGTAGTATATTGTCCCAAACATATTCTGCTTGAAATATACAAATATTTAGGGTACACTCTATTTGTCACACACAAATATTATATATTTGGAAAGATGTTGTTCTAAATAAATCGTTGTTTCCGTCCTAATGTTTTTTATTTGGGACTATTATTTACGGAACAAATATTTATTTGTATTTAAGTATTCAGAAAACAAAGTAATGTCTTAACTTTAAGACGCGTTTTATGTTTTTCAGTAATTCAACGTTAATTTTTTCGGAAATTTAAAATGTTCGTAAAAAGCCATTATAATTGAAATCGTATAATCCTGCGAAATGATCATTATGACTTGGAATAAAATAATTTAAAAATTAGTGCTTTAAAACGAATTTTATTGCTTCTTAAGTTTTTTTAATTATAAGGTATAACTTAAAATCATATAAAAAGTAGAAATAAAATTTAAAAAAATGTCAACGTTTTTAAACAAAATATATTTGGACAGGTTCCTAAACGATATTTTAATTGTATATAAACACATATTTTATTTGAGAAAATTAGTTTGCAAATACATTTTGTTGTAATATATTAATATATGCGTTCCAAATAAATTTTATTGATTTTCAAATAAAATGTATTTGCTCAGAAGTAATAAATATTTAAAAATTTGTGTTTCAAATATATTTTTCTTCGATTCAAACATATCAAAATAGACGATTTTGCCCCGTGTATCAGCAAACGAGCATTAACCAATCTTTCGGTTGTATTTCCCAAAATACATTTAATTATTCTAAATTTTGGAAATGATTGGGATAACCAATAAACGATTATTAATATTTTTTCTGTTCTAGTAACCAATTATTCGTTGCGATAATAATCTTTGGTCTATTGATACAATTTCTGTTGTCAAGAATAAAACATTGGTTGTCACAACTAAAAATTGATCATATGGCACTATAATGAAAATTTAAAATTGGTTGCCACAACTAACCGAGTGTCAATGAAAAAAACAATCTTAATTCGATTGATACAACCATCGATTTAGTTGCAAGCATTTTCATTTGATCGTATCCATGTTATTTTTGTTGTTTCAACTAATTATTTATAAATACAACCGACAGACGGTGTAGGCAATATACTTTTTGTTGCTAGTACTATTTTTTTATTGTTCCAATCGAATTCCAACCAATTATTTTCCTGGGTGTATATACTGGGGTCGGCCTTTCTAGAAACTCTGACAGATCTTGGGATTTGATTTAAAAAAAACACATAAAATTTTGAGCTATGTATGAAATCTTTATTTGAGCTGGTAGAACTGTCTATATAATTCTATGTTTAAAGATGTTTTCACGTCAATGTTTATTCCGGCTGCGCCTCAAATGGTTCAAACGAATTCTTCAATATTGGCTTCCAGTGCGTCAACCGGGCGGAATTGTCCCTATAGACATGAGACTTAACTTAGCCCCACAAAAACTAATCTAAAGTAGTTAAATCGCACGATCTAGGCGGCCAATTGAACGGCCTCAAACGTGAAATAAACTGTTCGCCGAACTCAAAATTCAATAAAAATGAATAAAATTCAATAATCTGCAAGCGTTGTTCGTTTGTAAGTCGATTCATGGTTAAATTATAGACCAAACTGAACATGTTTGACAGTAACATGTTACACGAAAACAGCAACAGAAAGTTGCCAAAAAATCACCCATTATATTCATAATATTGATAACTTTATGTATCCACAGTTGTGTGGAGTTTTTCTTACATTTTGGCCCGAAACAAACCAGCCAATTCAATGAAAATGTGAAGGCAATATTTTCAAAACGTTGTGAGATAGATTTTAACAAAGTAAAATTTGGATTATAATTTTTCGCAATTTCTAAAATCCAAAAAAGGGGTGCTTTAAAAAGCTAATAAATTCAAAATGTTCAGCTTTTTCAATTCTGTCAAATACTCGTAAGTAACAATAACAAAACAAACTAATTTTATGTAGAGAAAATTACAAGATTAGTTGAACTAGTATTTGTATAGAGATTGATATGTGTTTCATGTGTGAAGTGTTTATTTTGTATGATTTATTTCACTGCTGTAACGAATTGATATTATATTAGTCCATCCAATTAATTGATCGCTTCTTTTGAATATTAAATCTCATATTTCATACAGTTTCAGCCCATATCATGGATGGAAAGTCAAAATGACATAACTGATGGATGTTAAATCTTTGTGGCGTCTAATGGATCGTATACGAGTATGGATGGTATTATAATAATAATGACCCCCAATCGCCATTATGCAGATATGCGAACATAATTAAACCAAGTTTTTGTGTCCGACCATTAGGTTTTCGAAAATATGTATATACTCGTATATAGATTTGCAAAAACTAATTAGTTGAACATGGTATTTTGCTCAATTTATGTAAAATCTTAAAAAATATATTGATATTAATCATTGTAGATATTTTACTAAAAGAGGCTTACATGGACTATGACTCACGTGACGCACACTTGACATCCCATATAAGATGTGTGGCAAAGATACTCAAATCGAAATACATATGGGGGATTTCATGTCACGTGTGTGAACTTTTGAAACCAATGCACAGTGTGTTATTGTGGCAAATCTAGGTGGACAAAAGGCTGAAAACTAAAGTTTTCCAAATAGTTCAATTTTGACTTATATCATTGGGAAGTAACACAATGTTCCAAAAAGTAATAAAATAAAACATAAACCACAACCCCAGTTTTTAAAATAACTATAAATAGAAATGAGATATTGTTGAAGTCAAAAACAACATTAAAAATCTTAAATTGTATTGCAAGATATGTGTTATGAGCGATAATGTTAATTAATTTTTTGGCAGAAATTACATCAAAAATTAAAAAAGCATTGAAATTATGATAATTTCAGTGAATAAAATAAGATCTACCTATTTAATAATAAACTATTGCGAGAACTTTATCTATATAAACAACACTCTAGTATTAACAAACGACCACAACAAATTTCCTCAGCAAAACAACTCTTCCAGTGTTGTCTGTATTAATATAATCGCCAACTTGTAAAGGGTGGTTAAATTTTTAAGGCCGATGTTGATTTTGAATAAAACACAAATTATTTAAGAAATTGTTGTCATTTCTTTTTATTAAGATAATATTGGTATGGTTCAATTATGTATGGAACAAAATATCGGCCAAATGGCCGCCGCGACATCGGCGGCACACCTCCATCTGATGACGCTGAGGCATAATTGAGGTTCTATGCTGTTAATGTGCCGAATTATCTCATCCTTTAGCTCTTGAATTGTTGCTGGCTTATCGACGTACACCTTTTCTTTCAAATAACCCCAAAGAAAGAAGTGCAACGGTGTCAAATCACATAATCTTGGCGGCCAATTGACATCGGCACGACGTGACACAACACGGCCATTGAATTTGTTGCGCAAAAGAGCCATTGTTTCGTTAGCTGTGTGGCAAGTGGCACCGTCCTGTTGAAAACACATATTGTCCACATCCATATTTTCCAATTCGGGCCATAAAAAGTTCGTTATCATCTCACGATAGCGAACACCATTCACAGTAACTGCCTGACCGGCTTCATTTCGATGAAGTATGGCCCGATGACGTCGCCAGCCCATAAGCCGCCCCAAACGAGCTGAGCGAGCACGCATTCTCCCGATTGTGGACACATTTGGTCGATTATGGTGATCAAAAAACATCACGAAATTCATTTTGATTTGAACGCCCATTTTCGTAAAAGGCTTAAAAAACTTTAACGCGTTGCTCGATTGTGTATCTTTCCACGGTTCAAATTGAGTTAGTCTGAAATTGAGAAATGTCAAATAAAAAGCAAAAAAAAAACTTGACGTTTAGGTGTGGTCCACATTCAACATCGGCGCTTAAAAAAATACAGAGGTTTTGGACTCATAACAAATGGATTTGGCTATGGTGTAAATTGGGACGCCACTTTGCGATTTGGTTATGGGAAATTTCATAAAAAGGATATGGTCCTGGAAGCGTGGCCATTTGGCTGATGCTGTTTCTCATTATTAACGGCATACCTTGCTCTTTATTTTGAAATAAACATCCGATCATTTATCTCAAAAAATTGCCCTTTTTTTTTGAATACCAAAATAACACTCTGTTGGAAAACCCTTTATTTTAGGAATTATATATAAAAGCGCACATATTTTTTTACACAGCTAGTTTCCAGTGTGGAATTGCTAGAATTGTACCGAATTTTGCTATTGCTTTAAAAGAAAAATTAAAGTTTTAATAAAAAAGATTGAAGTTGGTTGCAGTTATATTTTAGGAGAATGTTTGTATTTGTTTGAAGTAATGCGAAGATCGTGCGCTAAGAATTATGCAGATTTTTCCACAAGATGGGGACTAACATAAATTCTCAGTCGTTTGTATGCGATTGCGTCATTTTGCGCCATCTAAGGGGATCTTTCATATTACTATCGTCATCAGAATCGAAAAAAGGGCGAAACAACAAGAAAAATAGAAATTCAGTTTTTGATGGATTTCGGTACACAGCATCAAAATACACATCCTGAGATATTTTTAACGACCTACTCTAAAAAATGACAAATTTATTAACGAAATACAAGTTATAAGTCATGTTTTGTGAATTTATGTATGCATCATTATGTTAAGGTATTATCCTGAAAACCCCGTTTTTTTACCAAATTATTTTTCATTTTATTTAGTTTTTTGCTTCTCCTGTACAATTTTTAAATATGATGATACGCCCTTTCTCGTTTCTGATGATGACATATTTTGTGTTATTTCATGGGTCTCTTCAATTTTGGGAACAGGAAAAAGTAGCAGGTAGCCAAATCTGGTGAATACGGTGATTATGAACAAGCAATGTCGAGTGAGCAGGTGCATTATAGTGATGCAAAAGCCATGAATTATTGTTCCACAATTCCGGTAGTTTTTTTCGTATTGCTTCTCGCAAGCGGATGAACATTAGTAAAACAAAATGCGTACGAATGTAACGTCCGCAACCAAGGATTTGGCCATATGTAAAAAGTATGCAAACACATTTATGTTTAAAATTCCCCTCAAATTCGATCAGTTGCTGTTGTTTGTGACGTATATTCACATTATATTTTGCATATGTTGTGCATTTTCCCTTGCACAATTTTGTATATACGAGTAAACTGCGTATGTATATTGCAGATCGATACCTAAAATATATTATCTTCTTCGGATGACAAATAAAGATTGCATAAAATTCCGCTGCTAATGATGAATGAACCTTCGTATATTGTTATCAATACTAAGGATTGTCAGAGCCGTTACTACATATAGCGTCCAAATTTATTTTATTGAAGGCCACCTCTATATATGTATATGGAAACTACCATAGCATATTCCTTTACAGAGAGATAATACAATAAAGCTGACAAGATCGTGTTTGGCGGTTCCGGTGGATTTTCCCTTGTTGTACACTGAAAACAAAAGTTATAATAATACTTATGACGACACATTCTTATATTAAGTACGCGACCTTGACATCAATTCAATCACAACTTTCATTAAAATAATGACAATTTACACTTTTTAAGAAATTTTCCTTAATCTAAAGTTTGTTGCAATTGACTTAATGACACACTAATCATATGTAGGCCTATAAATGTAAGAAGATAAATTATTTTTGTGAAAAACTTCATTATTTTAATAATATTTTTTAATGTAAAAAAAGCATTATTTTTGTGAAAAACTTCATTATTTTAATAATATTTTAATAGTGTTAAGAATTTTTTACATTAAAAAAATGATGCAGACATATCATAGTTTTAATGCCAGATCGGATTTAATTGTCTGTATGCGATATTTGAAAGCTATCAACACCTTTCAATAAGACTTTTGTATATTTGCTCCACATATGTAACGGCTGATTAATCGTGAAGTTTGATTTTCAATATGCATGTTTACGTATCACGCGTGACTCATATCAAACTGCTTTGTTCAGTATCATTTGGCAAGTTATCCTGGAAAGACAACTGCGTCTCCAAATTGAACAACATCGTGAATTTTTGTCAGTGATGAATCACATCTCTGGCTCAATTGATACGTTAATAAACAAAATTGCTGTATTTTGACTGATGAGCAACCCGAAGAGTACCAAGAGCTACCATTACAAACAACAGGATGGTGTGGTTTATAGGCTGGTGGAATCATTGGTCCATATTTGTTCCCAAAATGAAGAAAATCAGAATGTTACCGCCAATGGTAACCGTTATGACCTTGTTGAGAAATGATTTTGGTGAGCACTTAATTTCACGTTTTGCTACGGTAAATTGGCCACCAAGATCGTGGGATATCACACCTTTGGACTATTTTCACTCTGGATATGTAAATTTTGAGGTTTTTAGGAATAAGCCAGCCACGACTGACGCTTTGGAAGCCAACATTACTTGTGTTATTCTCAATGTACGAGTTGCCTAAAATTGGACCTTCCGAATGGACCACCTCAGACGTAGTCATGACCACATTTAAATGATATCATTTTCAAATGCCATAAATTGTTCTTTTAACCGATAATAAAAATGTTAAGTTTACTTTCAAAATGTATGTGTTTTATTTTACATTATAAATCAAACGTCAAGATGAATCAACCGTTATATGTGCATCCCAATTTATTATACAGGGTGGAGCGCGGCAATTTTCTTATTTGGGAATGAAATAAAAATGTTAAGAAGCTTAGAAAAATTTATTTTATATTTTAGTTATATTGAATAGTAGGGGAATTTTTAAATTACATTGTTTTAAATAGTGTATGTATATGGCAAATGTCGACCTTCGCTATACACACACTGCTACATACGTTTTCCGAAGTTTTCATGAACTCTAACATGCATGTCGACTGGCATTCTGCCAATTTCAGCCTCAATATTGTTGTTAATTAGGTCTTCCAAGGTGTTGATATATATCCAATTTATAATTTATTGCCGTCCAGGAACACGTCCGCGTGGGGGAACCGCGAATCGTAAAAGAAAAGCACACTGCACTGCAATGATCGAGTGCGCATTTGAAAAATTCGCTTCAACACAAAAGGACCTCTCCTCACGTGTCCAATGCATGATGGCAACTGAAAGGCAGACGAATACAAATCTCCCGTTAGCCGCTATAAGCCACGCACACTCTCCACTCTCTTCGACCAACAGTGCCGCCACAGCCTGCAGTGCAAAAAAGCAAAATCCCGCGCTCCACCTTGTATATACTGGATTTTACTAGAAATTTAGCAGTGTGGATTTTTTAAAACAAGAAATAATCCATTTTAATTTGTTAGAAATATGTTCAGATTTAGATAAATCTTACTTTTTATATAAGTATATTGCGATTTGACTAATGAACAACATTAGCCTCAATTTCAACCTATTTATATAAAACTTTGCGAAGTACAATTTTTGGAACTGGCACAACGTTGCAGAATTTAAAGTAAATCTGTTTAAACTTTAGATATAACCCACAAATATGCCTATGGGATTATTTTAAATGAGTCCCGGGATATTTTAATAATAATGTATGAAGCTGTTTCGTATAAAATATGAAGTGATAGATAGATAGATACACTCTGTCGAAAATGTAAGCAAATTGTTAACATCAAAAAATATTGACATAATGCATTGAAAAAATTCGAAATTTGGAAAAGAATTACAAAATAGAATTTTAAATTGCTGAATTTGTGCATGATTATATCATTTGGTGTGCGGAAGGTTCGTAGCTATATTCGGTTATGATTGGACATAGGGCATGGCACCGCCCACACAACGTGAAATTTAAAAGTGGAATATCTCGGGTACCACTGGATCGAAATTCGAAAAGTGTGATCTTGGTACACATCATGGAGCCGTTGTGATAGTGACAGTGGGCATGGCACCACTCACATAAAACAAAAATTTAAAGATGCTATATTACGAATATTAATGCGGTAAGAGTCACGAAACTTGGTGTATGTGATCTTGGCACCAGTATACGTAATGGAACCAAAAACGGTGTGGTAGTGACAGTGGGCGTGGCACCGCCACACGAACAAAAATTCAGAAATGAAATATTTCGAATACTATTGGAGCAAAATTCTCGGATTTCTGTATATCTGACCTTAGTACCAGTACCTGGGATGGAGCATAAAATTGGCGTGAGTGTAACAGTTTACATGACACCTCCCACAAAACATAAAATTTAAATATACATATTTCGAGTACTATTTCAGCTATACTGATTGCAGGGGAGTTTTAAAAATTTGAGTGTTCGCCATTAGAAATACTACGCGGAATCAAGGACAAATGCGTGTAAAGGGAAATTTGGCCCTACAAGTCTTCAAAATTTTGTGTGGATGCATTTCACAGCTATGTGCATGACCCAGAAAATATATGGGCAATATCGGGTTAGAAGGCACCCATCCATATGACTCCAATACTGAAAACGAAATCTGGAGAACTATTACACCAATTGTCTCAAAGTTTGGAGTAGATGATTTTGATAGCACTCTACGCAATCTAATGAGTTAGAATTGCAGTTACCATACGACGCAATTATTGAAAAATATCCTAAGGGTGTTAGATAGTCCGTAGGTCTGTCTGCACGTCTTATGTATGGTGTTCGTTGAGTACAGATTGCAATTTCACTCCGATCGTGCTGAAATTTTGCAGTTAGGAGTTTAACGCACTTGGTAAGAACCCTATTAAAATTGGTTGAAATCGCTTCAGATTTAGCTATAGCTCCCATATGTATGTATCGTCCGATTTGGCCTTTATGCCCTATAGAAGCTGTATTTAACATCCAATTGTTTTGAAATTTAACATGGTATAGTTTCTTGATCAATGGACCAACATTGCTCAAGAAGAAAATTCGTTCAGATTAAGATAAAGCTCCCATATACATGTTTCGTCCGATTTGGTGCTGTAATTTTGTGTATATGTGTCTGGAGGCTGTCTACGTGATTGGTTCGAAAATGGGCGGGAGCGGACCCATATATGTCAAATTTGAGCTATCTTGCACAATTTAGTAGTGATAGTACTGTAATTCTGTTTATATGCATCTGGTGGTAGTCTACGTAATTGTTCCAAAAATGACTGGCATCGGACCAATGGGCGTGGCCCAGCCCATATAAGCCACATTTTGATATTGAGATATCTTGTAAAATTTGTTATCGAGAGTGCTGTAATTTTGTGCATATGTATCTGGTGGTAGTCTACGTGATTGGTCCAAAAATGAGGGAGATCGGAATAAGGGGCGTTGCCTCGCCCATATAAGCCAAATTTTGAAATTAAGATATCTGGCACAATTTTTTGGCGAGAGCGCTGATATTTTGTATAATTTGGTGGATGAAAGATGTGTAGCTATATTCGGTTATGATTGAACAAAGGGGCGTGGCACCGCCCACAAAACGTGAAATTTAGAAATTCGATATTTTGATTACTATTGCTGCAAGGGCCCTGAAATTTGGTATGTGTGAGCTTGGTTGCAATATGCATGATCGAGCAAAAAATTGGCGTCATCGTAACCTAAAATTGAAAAATGCGATATTTCGAGAACTATTATAGCTTTGAAATTTGATATGTGTGACCTTGGTACCAGCACGCATGATGGTGCCAAATACTACCATTCTAGTAACATTGGGCGTGGCACCGCCCACACAACCTGAAATTAAAAAATTCAATATTTCGAGAACTATGAAATACAGAAAATTCTCGAAATTTTAAATTGATGAAACCAAACACTGGCTTGATTGTATCAGTGGGCGTAACACCGCCCACATGACAGAAATTTAAAAATGCTATATTTTGAGTACTGTTCATCAAGTCTCATCAAATTTGGTATGTGTAATCTTGGTAGCAGTACGCGTGAAGGCGCCAAAAACTGATGTGATATTGACAGTGGGCGTGGCCCCGCTTACGCAATGTGAAATTCAAAATTTCAATATTTCAAGGAGCAGTACACTTGTTGGAGCCAAAAGCTGGTGTGATTGTTACAGTAGGGGTAGTACCGCCCACTGTACCTGCAATTCAGAAATTCAATATATCGATGGCTATTGGAGCAAAATTCTCGAAATTTGGTATGTGAAACCAGATCCATTGCTGAACCCAGAAAATGGCGTGATAGTAGCAGTGGGTGTGGCAGCGCCCACTCAACCTGAAATGTGAATATACAATACTCCTGCACTATTGCAGCTGGACTGTGAAAATGGGTGTGTAACCTTGTAACCAGAACCAATGACACAGTACAACACAAAAAAAAATAACAGGGTTCTGTCAATGGATTATGGTAGAGGAGACCAAAAAAATATATACGTATATCGGTGTTTTGAAAGATCACATCGGAATTTTATTTGAGGGGGGGTTAAATTTTCCCCCCCTTTGCTAGTTTGTGCAGAATATCGGTATATAAAACTATGTGTTCTGTTCATCTGAGGTGTAGGGTATCTTAAGCAACTTTGTAGCAAATATTAACCCTCTAGCTTCCCCCCATAACGGTGATTTTTGCCTATATTTTAACAAATCGTAAAAAACTTCGCTAAAAATGGCTGGGGCGGGGTTGAAATGTTCTACAAAAATGATGGCCATAAAATTTTACTATACACCAAAGCCCAAAACTTAACACAAACACAAAAAAACCGGCCAAATTCAAGATTGCCTGTTAAGGGTTAATTTAGATATTATATAGTGTTAGTACCTAAAAGGTCTTTAAAAATTTGATTTTTCGGGGTTGATGTGAGGGATGCAAAAAAATAATGATTTTATTTTACAATTAAATAATATTTATTTTATATTAAATTATACTTCAGGACTATAAACAAAAAATCTATTAATAACGCATATACAAGGAGAAATACTTATTAAATACATAAGTTCATTTATTTTTAATTCACTTTTCTTTTCACTCTTGGCAATTCGACGCCATTATCAAACAATGTCCAACATAAATCTGCTATAAGTGACAAAATGCTCTTGCCTTTATAGCGTTTTCCAATAGGAGGACATATCTGATGGAAACGTTCGCCATGCTCATCAGTTTCAGTTGAAAACTGAAAATCAAAATATAAATATATATGTATAATCAAATATAAATCAAAACTTGTATTACCTTTAGACCACAGCATCAAACCGATATAGCAATTTCGGCATATATGTTTTGGCACCCATGGCTCATCTGGAAAAACTTCCAGTTTAAAATAAATTTAATATATATCCTCCACTTTGCTCGTGAAAAATGAAACCCTATGTTCCATAAGGGTATGCTTGCCACAGACGTAGCAAAACCAGTCAAGTTTTCCCAAACAGCCAGTCATTAATATTCTTACAAATTTCCTTGTAGAATATTGTAAGAAAATAAAGAGATTAACTGGCTGACCCACGATGTCAAAAGTTAACGTTCATAAGTAACGTGCCACTCAAAAGTTCCGTTATGGTAATTTTGAGTGACAAAAATATAATAACATAAATAATGAAGAAGAACACAAGTACTCTTGGTAGTTGTTGAATAGCAACCTTCTCTTCAGAGCTGGGAGAACCTACATATGCGAGGAATAACAAATTAACCCTTAACAGGATATCTTAAATTTGGGCGTTTTTTTGGAGTTTGTGTTAAGCTTTGGTGTGTTCCGACATATATAGTAAAATTGTATGGCCAACATTTTTGTAGAACATTTCAACCCCGCCCCACCCATTTTTAGGGGAGTTTTTTACGATTTGTTAAAATATAGGCAAAAATCACCGTTATGGGGGGAAGCTAGAGGGTTAATATATTCCACAAAAATATAGGCCTTAACATTTGCTACAAAGTTGCTGAAGATACCCTACACCTCAGATGAACAGAACACATAGTTTTATATACCGATATTCTGCACGAACAAGTAAAGGGGGGAAAACTTTAACCCCCCTAAAATAAAATTCCGATGTGATCTTTCAAAACGCCGATACACGTATATATTTTTTTGGTCTCCTCTACCAGAATCCACTGACAGAACCCTGTTATTTTGAAAAAAGTTTGAAATTGTTGTACAGTGTGATTAAACCAAAAACTGGCATAATATTAACAGTGGGTACTCCTACAAAACCTGAAATATCGAAATTCAATATTTCGAGTACTATTGAAGGTATGGTTTCAATGTTTGGCTTGTCTGACCTTGGAACCAGTATGCGTGATGGATATACAAGCAGGAATGATAGAAGCAGTTGGCATGACACATCCCATATACATAAAAAATGTATAATGCAATATTTGAAAGAGTATTATGGCGACAGCTTTGCAAAAGAGAGTGATAAGGACATAGGGCGTGGCGCCGCACTTACAACCCGAAGTGTGAATTTGAAAAATATCTAATATCATTTCGGGACAGTTTTGAAAATTTGCATGATCAGTCTTAGTAACAACACGCGCGATCGAAGAAAATTGAGCGAGATCGGGTTAGACCTGATACCGATAGTGTCGATGCAGAAATCATCTTAAAATTGTATGTGTATCCAGCGAAAAAGGATCATATCGCATTGACAGGCGCAACCCCATATGACTCCAGTACTGAAAACGAAATATGAAGAGGCATTGCACTAATCGTCTTGATGTTTGAGTGGATGCTGTTGATAGCACTCTGCGTAATCTGATTAAAAAGCTGATCAGTATGAGTATCTGCGTATACGACGCGGTTGCTGAAAACGAAATAACTGGAGATCATTATAAGTATCTAGAGTGACGCTGGACAAAGTGTGTTTTGCCTTGACCCAACAAATGACCCAACAAAAATGGGAGATGCTGATAGAATTATTGCACTAATTGGTATGACGGTATTTCACAGCAAACTATATAACCCAACAGAGAATGGGCGAAGTAGCCCTCCAAGGCGATGTATGGTTCTATTTCACTGAACTGCAATTTTAGGGCAGCGAAGCGCAGCTAGTTAGTAAAATACTTAAAATGGAGTTACATTTTAAAAAAATCATTTTTGTGGGTGAGAATTAAATTCCAAAATTACTAGATTTTTTTTTCGTAAATAACGCAACATTCTCCTTCGCGTGGTGCTTGGGTCAAAATTTTGTTATATCCCTAATGTACATACATACATGCTTATATGGTATCTATGGCATGCAAATAACCAACATTTCTAGGCGCTCATCATGGGTGAAATAAATATTCAGCGACGCTCGATTTTCTTTGTTTTCGTTATTCGATTTTAATTAAATTAAATGAATAATCTTGAAAACATCTTCATATATTCAATTGTATTTTCTACAAACTTGGCAGCAATTAATTTTGGCAATTTTCCATTTCCCTTTAGTTTATGTTCCCACTGACCTCTGGGTCAGATAACATTAGAAGGAATTGCCTTCTGGTGGATAATGTTTCCTTTTCTGATGCCAATTTTGGCGTAAACATTCCGCTTTTTGTGTTTTGTTGTTTTCGCTTTTAGTTGTAATGTGCAGAAAATTGTGAATTTTTGTAGTTGGCAGTAGTTGGTCGTGAAAGCGAATCTGTCTCTAAATCTACTGGATAGGGATGCATTTTCGCAAAAAATAAAAGGTTTTTGATGATCCTTTGTTTTTTCAACTGCAATTGAAAACAAAAAAGGAAAAATATTACATATTCCCTTATTCAACCATGGACATAATAGCAAGTTAAATTTAAATTAAATTCGGTCATGCCGAATCTTATATACCCTCCCTCTACCATGGATGTGGTCCAATATAATATCCAATAATATGAAATTTAAACAATTACATTTCAGAAGAATCGGTATTAATTAGGGATTCTTATAGTGTCAATATGTCAAGCCGTGTTGATCCTTTGCATGCACAGAAAGAACAAAAATAATTTATTTAATTACAATTTTTATTAAGTTGTTCAACTGATATGTTCAAACTAATTCAATACGTTATTCAGTCAATAGAAGTACGCATTGATCTGCAAATTTGACATTACACATTTAAATGAACAAAAAAATCAATTAATTAGAAAATTCCCTGATATAATTCAATAGAGTGGCTTCATATGTGAGGACGAAAAAAAAGTTCGCATTGTTCAAAGCAAAGAGAGTAAAATCTATTATAATTTTACTGCAAATTGCGCGAACAGACCTTATGTTATCAAGAAGGATGTTTGTATTATCAAAGTGACCGGTGCGGTTAATTTTCAATTAGAACTGAATTGCAGCTGTATTTTTATCAAATTGAATCCAGCTCAACTATTTTAGATCGTAGCGTGATTACAACATATGGGCGGATGGATGGATACGTCTAAAGGGTCTCATATTTTACATACGAGTATTCCAATGTTGAATACATATATCCAGCACTTTACATTCATCTTAAGCTAATTTAATACTCGTACTTATATCTATGTAGTTATGGACAGATTTCGCTTTCGCTCATTCGCTATTTCTGTGACACGTATCTGTATGAGAATTAAATAAAAAGTTTACGGTATTTAATTTGAACGGAAATAAAATTATTATTACCGTTGTTGTGCAAAATGTAATCGCATTTATTGTTGCCCTTTTCTCTACCCATCCCATCCTATCGGATTTGCGGGTGTGCTATCTGTATGAAAATAATAATTAATTTAGTATATAAATAAAAAGCTGAAAATAAGTGGAAACACTTTAAAAGTTTCGGTGGTAAAAGTTTAGTAAATATAAACACAAAATTCATATATGAAATATCCATAGCAAATGTGGCCTAAACCACAACTATGAAAAATTCGATATAGTTTTGCGAAAAATTTATAAAATTTCAATATTTATTAGCGCACATGTATGTATTCTTTTTCAAACTATTTTCTAGAATAGGTTAGGTTGAATAGAGGTGTTTAAACATTTCATGTCCATCGACACACACTTAAGCCAGATTCTTTAGGATAGTCAATACATTTTACCGCATATTTGAAGGAGCACAAATACGAAAGTAGCCTTTTACTTTTTGCGAAAAAATACAAAATAAAAATAATTATCTCGCCTAATGCAAGTAATAGGATTACCAGAAAGTTATGCTGGTTTTTCCAATTGTTATATGCACAAGCTTCCCAAGTTACCAATACCATCTAGCTGTCAAAATATGGTCAAATTCTGACTAAATAAATAAACAACAGACCAACAATAAACAACATCAACACATGCAAACACATGAGGTACTATGATATCGGCATTAGCCGTGAGAAGACGTTCGCGAAGGAACCCTAAACAAGTAAGAAAGTTTCAGTCGGGTAAACCGACTAAGGTATACCCTCACTTTGTGAGTAATGTAATATGGAATATTAAACGAATTATTCTGTCAATTTGTATGGGAGGTACCAAAATTGTTTTTAACAAATACAACTATTTTTCGCTGAATAGTAGATTCTTTAAATACATTACACTGCGCCGAATTATAAACGTTTTGCACTGGTATATTAACGTTATGAAATATTAAATTTTGGTATTATTTGGCCATTTTGTGTTGGAGGTACAAAAAGGGGCGTGATGATAACGGCCATTTTTTACAGGGCTATAGGGACATCAAAAGCGTTACACTGTGAAAAATGTTGTTGCATTTTCTTGCATTGGTACTCATGCTGTGAGCTCTTAACTTTTTGTGGAAAATGGTACCTTTGTGTGGGAGGTACAAAAAGGGGCGTGGAAATAGCGTCCACTTTTCACAGTGCAAAAGACACTATAAAAGCATTACACTGTAAAAAATTTCAAGTATTTTTATACACTGGTATTAATTATAAGCTGTTATATTTTGGTGCAAAATGGTACCTTTGTGTAAGAGGTACCAAAAGGGGCGTGAATATGACACCCATTTTTCACTGGACTGTAGGCACTATGAAAGCATTACACTGTACAAAATTTCAAGTATTTTTATGCACTGGTATTAATGTTATAAGCTGTTAACTTTTGGTGCAAAATGGTGCATTTGTGTGGGAGGTACCAAAAGGGGCGTAGCAACATGGCCCATTTTTCTCGAGTTGATAGCGACTAATAAACTAATGCTATGTGTGGAATTTCAGAAGATTCGAATAAGTAGTATAGCAGTTATTAAAGATTCAATATTTCACAACATTTTAACACTTTGTGGGGGAGGTACTAGAAGGAGTGGACCAATATTAGCCGGAGATAGAAAAAAATATTACCACGTACCAAATTTGAAGTCAATCGGTTACTCCTTTCGAGAGTTATCGTGCGCACCAGCCAGCAGACAGACAGACACACAGACAGACAGACAGACAGACAGACGGACGGACATTGCTCATTCGTCTTAAAATGACCCAAAACGAATATCCGCCGAACAAACTTAGGATTTTAGATCACTCCTTCGATGTGTTACACTTTTTTTCGTAGCAAATGATATATACCCTCGTCACACTAAAGTGAGGGTATAAAAACAAAAAAGTACTGTTTGCGAGTTTCAGTGTGTCTACTTAGTTTGGTGAAATATGGTTTTGGTTGATAGTTCTTATTAACTATAAGTTACCACATCCATAAGTATTTCAAGCTGTTCTAAGTTAAAGAAATACATTATTGGTATTGAATTCTGGCGGCTATCGAAACTGCGGTCAATTCTACCCATACATTTTTAAATCTCGCTACCAATTTTTTTTATTTGTTTCTATTACATTTTTGCAATAGATATAATGTAACTGAAACATATGGTCTCGAAGCAAAACAAATTCTGACTGAATAATATTCAGTAATTTAATCATCCATCGTTTCAGTCAGACGAACGTATAAGAATTATTAAAAAATCAGTAAGGAAGGGCACAAGACGGACTGAGCCGACTATATAATACTCTACATCACAATTTGAATAAATATTGTCAAGTTTGTCAAGACGGCTATATCTAAACTGATTTTGACCGAATTCAGTAGGCTTGGTTAAAAATTCCGACATGTATTTTCGGACAACTTAAGAAGTTATTTCTGGTAACTGCAACTCTAACAGAAGATCTGTAACGTCCTTCTCTGAGGACAAAAGCTCTACTTCGGACACAGAGAGGCTGAGGGGAGTCTCCGGACTCTTTGACGCATCTGGCGGGGACATGCTTCTCGACGATACGGACGAAGAGTTCGATAACACCCTTGTCGGGGTGGATGTTAATCTGTCAATTACCAATGATGGTAAGAATTCTACAGATTAACCTCCATCACGCTAAAGCAGCCTCAGCGGCTCTATTGCTGCGCCTGTCCACAGGCGCAGTTGACATCCTCCTGATTCAGGAGCCCTACGTAGTGGGAGGAAGGGTGTGCGGTATTAGGACATCCAACTTTAAACTGCTTGTGGCCAACTGTGAAGGCACTCCAAGAACCTGCATTTTGGCCAGGAAAGATCTAAGTATCTTTCTCCTGACTAATTTAAGTGGTAAAGACCAAACAGCTGCTAGCCTGGAGATCGGTAATCGCATATATTGGGTGGTCTCCAGCTACTTGCCTTATGAATCTGTAGTACCGACTGCTCTATTCAGGGAAGTAGTAGAAGAAGCAACGTCTGACGAGCTCGAGCTGATTATTGGCGCAGACGAACGCTCATCATACTATCTGGGGTAGTACGGATATAAACAATAGGGGTGAAAAAAACGCTTCTTGACTTTATTCTAACTACCAACCTTAGTATTTGTAACATAGGTAATAAACCGACCTTTACAATTAAAGACAGACAAGAAGTACTCGACGTAACGTTTGCTACTGACCGGCTGTCAGACAAAATTATTGGGTGGAATGTACTGGACGACCACTCATTCTCAGATCACAATTATATTGAGTTCAAACTCGCGGAAAAAGCGCCTAAACCTGCCGTCCACAGAAATGTAAGGAAGACAAAGTGGCACCTGTATGAGAAGAATTTCAAGAAAGTCCTCAACTCTAAACTTCTGTACGAACCGAATGACAAAGCCGGTCTGGATAATCTGGTCGATCATATCACCATATCATTCAATAGATCCCTTGAAGAAGCCTGTCCAAAAACAAGGTACAAGGGTAAAACTAAACCCCAATGGTGGACTTCTGAGCTAACGGCTATGAAAAAGACCTGCAACAAGCTAATGATTGGGATGTCTATAAAGAGCAACTCATGATCTATAAGAAGGAGCTTAGAAAGGCGCAAAGGCGCTCTTGGTATACCTTCTGTGGTGAAGTGGAAAAGGTCTCCGACGCCGCTAGGCTGAGGAAGATATTATCTGCTTCACCCTGTACAGTGGGATATTTACAGGATGAGGCAAATAACTGGACCAAAAACAGCGAGCAGTCGCTCAATGTACTGCTCGACACACGTTTCCCGGGGAACTCTGTAACAGAAGCCGAGGATCAGCAGGACCAACAAGAGTGCGAGTGGACTGCGAGCGTCGTTAGCTTGTTGACTGAAAGATCCAGAATAAGCTGGGCTATTAATAGCTTTGAGCCCTTCAAGTCACCTGGACCAGACGGCATCAATCCAGCAGAAATGCAGAAAATGTTGAAGTACATTATCCACTGGCTTGAGAAAATGTATGTAGGCTGCATCAGGCTTTCATACATCCCGAATCGATGGAGGGATACCAAAGTGGTATTCATACCTAAAGCGGGGAAGATATCACACACTAGGCCAAAAGACTTCAGACCAATTAGCCTATCCTCCTTCCTATTGAAAGGTCTGGAAAGACTTTTAGATTATTTCATTAGGGAAAACCTGGATACAAAACTCCTGTCGGTGAAGCAACATGCTTACAATAAGGGGAACTCTACAGAATCAGCCCTGCACGAACATGTGAGCACTATCGAATCGTCCCTGCATTTCAAGGAATTCACCATGGTAGCATTTCTTGACATAGAAGGGGCTTTTAACAATATTCACTCAGATGCAGTAATTGCGGCACTGTCACATCTACAAGTTAACTCTAGTTTGATTAGACTATTTCAAAGTCTGCTCAACAGAAGACGCATAACAGCATGTCTTGGGTCCACAACTCTAACAAGGTTTGTAAACAGAGGGACCCCACAAGGAGGAGTACAGTCTCCACTAATTTGGAACCTAGCGTTGAATGAAATCCTGCTAGATCTAGAACGTTGTGGCTGCAAGGTCGTGGCATATGCGGACGACGTGGCAATCGAAGTGAGTGGCAAATTCGAAAACGTCCTCCGAGACATTCTACAGGTGGCTCTGAAAAAATTGGCTAGATGGGCCAGAAACAGCGGTTTGGGCGTTAACCCAAACAAAACAGAATTGGTTCTCTTTACTAGGATGAATAATGCCCCATCCTAGTAAAGAACTAGAATTATGCAAAATTCTTAGGAATAATTCTAGATAGAAAACTGTTATTTAGACTTAACGTATTGGAACGTGTAAGGAAGGCCAACGTCGCCTTATATTCCTGCAAAAAGGCTGTAGGGTCGCGATGGGGCCTCTCTCCTAAAATCGTCTACTGGATATATATAGCAGTAGTTCGTCCTATACTATTATACGGCATTGTGGTATGGTGGACGGCAACTGACAAACCAACCATCACCAACCTACTAACAAAGGTTCAGAGAACAGCCTGCCTGAGCATAAGCGGAGCCTTAAGGAATACAGCGATCGAGTCTCTACAAGCCCTACTCCATATACTGCCGATTAATATTGTGGCGAGAGAAGTTGCAACCAAAGCGGCAATAAGATTAAACTGCCTATGAATGTGGAGGTACAAAAACGACGGTCACATGAGGATATCAAAGTGTAGTGCTATAGTAACCGACCGAGTGGACTATATACCAACTGTGTACACCTTCGAGAGAAATTACATCACTATGATTCCTGCCAGAGATGAATGGGTTGGAAGAAAAACAGGTAATAGAAACCATCTCCACTTTTACACGGATGGTTCAAAGCTTGATGAAAACGTTGGCTTCGGAGTACACTGTGCAGAGCTTAGATTGGATATAGCTCACAGACTACCAGATACCAGCAGTGTCTATCAAGCCGAAATAATGGCAATATGGGAAGTAGCCAAGTGGCTGAGTCGCAACATAGTAACCAACACTGGCGTTGTCATTTACTCGGACAGCCAGGCTGTCATCAATTCTCTGGAGGCAACATCCCTAAATTCACAAACAGCCCTCGACTGCCGCAGATCTCTTAACGAGATGGCTGAGCAGTTTAATATACACCTCATATGCCTACCTGGGAATAGGGATATCCCGGAGAACTGCAAAGCCGATGAACTTGCTAGGAAAGGGACGACATTACAAATTCTCGAAGAATTTGCATATATTGGTGCGCCACTATCCACGTGCAAGCTTTGGCTTAGGCAAGAGGCAATCAGGCAGTCCAACGAAAGATGGACAGAAATCGGCACCTTCAGGGAAGTTAGACAATTCTGGCCAAGGTATGACCTGAAGTGATCAAAATATCTCCTCGCAGTAGAGAGGCAAAAAAGATTGTCTACGTTATCAGTTCTGACCGGACACTGCTTGATCGGCGAACACGCCAAAAGATTGGGTATTGACACTAATGACTTCTGCAGAAGCTGTGGAGATGAGGAAGAAATGAAGAGCATGCGACTGCCCCGCTCTGAGTAAACGACGACTGGACATACTGTGGTCGGCTTTTCTAGGCAGCCTAACAGATCTGTCGTACTATCGACAAATTTGTATATCAAACAGGTTGGTTTCGATGAGGTCCCTAGTGTTACCCCGTGGTAACACTAGGGACCTAAACTGGTCTATGTGAGCTTGTAAAAAAAAATACGGTTGCCACCCTAACCTAAACCTAACCTAAGAAGTACGAACGGACAGACATGGTTAGACCGAATCTGGTAGTGATCCTGATAATTATAATAAACATAATTATAATAAATCCCTGTACCACAGAGAGACTGACAAATGCGTGGAGAAGACTGGTGGATGCAGAAGCCTATGAAGCAGGCTACCCATGGGAAGAACTTTAATATTTATCTACAGATAAAATCAAATGGAATGAATTTGTTAGAAGTGTGGGGAAAAATAAAAATACTGCAGCTTGTGTATACCGATCGATCCCATATATACTCCACTATTAAAAAACATTTTACTATAGATTTTAATTTTTCTTTAAATTTTAGCATATTTTATATTTAACCACCACTGGTCGATAGAACGATCCTTAACAACTAATATAACTCACATGCAAGCATTTAATAAAATTATATACATTTAATAACAAAACTGCATTCATGAACTTAAAAAACTGTATTAAGTATTTTAGTTCGATAGCAATATGGATTAGACCACTCTTGCTCTCATTGCTTCATATATTCCTGGCAGTATTAAAACAAACACTTTAGTCACAACATAGCCATAAATACCATATGGACGGACGGCGACGGGCACACTTTCGTTAGGTCTTCTAGCCGGAAATGTGAATGTGATAAACTATGAATTCTTACGAAAAAATTTCGGACGGCAAAGCGCGAATGGTCAGAAGATGAGACGTCAACGGTTGAATTCGAACGAAGGCAGTGGTGGATGAATGTGTGGCTATTCGACTGTCCGTCCGTATGTTTCATTGTAAATTATGTCGAAACGTCTGTTCGCAGTCGAGACGAGTGCTCCGCTTTCTTAATATAATAACACATATTATACTTATTTTGTTGTAATAGAATGCATATTTCGTGTTTTTGAAAATTTACATTTTTGTAGCCATTACAATGAACCAAAAGAAAAAAAACAGAATAATAAAACTGGTAATGAAATTATGATAATTCAAGGAAAACTCGTAATTATGCCAACAATGTAACACTGACTGGGGTACCATCTACAAGTACATATGTTCTTGTCTCTGTATTGGAAACCATGTGCTGAGGTTGGATTTTTGTTAGCCCATATATGTGACACTGAAAAAAAGAATAAAATTACAGCAGACCTACAAAAAAATTATACGTACAGTGGAACTTTTAATTGGCTTACTTGTATCTTGGCTTTCTACTTTCACTACGGAAGGAGGAAGTACCATTACGTCTTTCAAAAAATTTTCTAAAGAAGTTTTATGTTTTCCATGTAATTTTTTAGATTATACTAATTTTTGGAATTTTTTATATATTTTTGTTGTGAGTTATTTGGATGACACGGATTCAATAGGTTTCAGGTTTGTATAATTCTCTTGTATGAAATAAGAAAAATTTAATTACATTTTTAAAATTTAAAAATCGAAAAATAAAGTTTTAAGAAAACGGTGTGATGATGACCTACAAATATTCAATACCCCATTTATAGAGAATTGTTTCCGTATTCACTCTTTGTTAAATTTCATAATAGGCATGTTTTCGTTACAAGCTAGCAATTTTAGTTTAGCACTTTGCAACGAAAACAACTGACTTCCACTAACTGACACATAAGCAATAAGTGGCGGATTTTCACTATCTGGTAGCAATGGCGTCATGAGTTGCGAAGAAAGAACAGTGCGAAACAAACAAAAAAATTCGTGAAAAGTATTTATAAAACATATATTTACTATTCTATGTTCAATTGTTTACACTCTTTTTGCAAATATTAAAATAATTTCCCATTTTTGTTCTTCTTCTTCCCGTTAATTCACAATAATTGATAAAATCTCTCCAAAAATGGGATGCCATATTGCTAAATATAGGGTGCCCAATCTGGCAACATCATACTCGTTTAAGACAGGAACACAAGCACCAAACTTCATCGGGAACTAATAGTGCTTAAAAGTGCTTAGCTCCCCATACAAATTAAGCACTTATGGTGTAACGAAAACACGCCTATTATCGTTTATCACTCGATGTAAGATTTTACATTCAACAGACATTTTTTTTCAAAGTAGTTGGTAAATTATTTAAACAAAAATGTAAAAAATTAATGCGGATCTGGGTAGAACCGGCAGCCTAATATTTTTAAGCAGCTGCCACAGAAGGCACATCGTGAATTTAAGTTTAAATGAGAAAGACAGCGGAGGTGACAAATGTTTAGAATGCAAAAAATATTGCAAACATATATAACTAAATACTGAATAACAAATATTTGTAGATATTCATAAAATTTTTATTGATACATCGCGACTTAAGAGTGTAAAGGCGCTAAGTCCAATATTTAAAATTTTACAGGAGAGGCAAAATACTCACTGTATGTGAATGTTTTTATAATGGATATATGGACTTAGCGCTTTTACGATTCATCTTTTAAAGATGACAAAGCATGATTTTTTGGGCTTTTTATATTTCAAATCTTACGCTCCGCTTCAAAAAATGCATTTTGGCAAAAAGTGGACTTAACGCCTTTTCACTCTTAGGTCGCGACATATCGCTTACTCACTTCTAGAGTGATAAAGTTGCCTTAGGTTAAGAGTTGCTGCCTGTAAAACAGACTCACTTAGACTATACAGTCCATTGTGTTACCACAGGGACGTAAGGGAAAACATAAGTTATCCCTAGCCCCTCCCGTTGAACCAATTTGATTGCTTTAAAGCTCAAAAGTTGGCAGATTCCAACAACAGCCAAGTTAGCTAACTCCTAAAAGAAAAAAAGAGCCCAATGACAGAGCAGGTGTTCTATTGATTACTCCTCCTCTTCGACTCAACAGCTTGTACAAAAGCCATTATGCCATATCTTTAACCTCTCTGCGTACCGTCCAATAAGACAGTGACCTGTCATGAAATACACAATAAGTGAGACTTCCGTTATCGACAAAGACAGCAGTGCGTTTGGAGCCTAGGCCGCGCCACATCAGTTGGAATATATGCAGTTCCTGACTAGAGACCACCAGTCATTTGTTGCCGTAAGTGCACTATCTCTCAAGAGGCATGCCCACATGTTCCAGGTCCCCTGGAGCGTGTAAGGTAGTTCCTAGTCTTGCAAGTCCATATGCCTTTCAGTTCCCTGGTATATCCCTGTGGCCCGGCACACATATCAGGTGAATATTGAACTGAGCCATCTCGTTAAGAGATCTGCGACAGTCGAAGGCAGTTTTTGAACTCAGAAATATAGTTTCCAGGGATAGCAGCCTGACTATCAGAGAAAATATTTATATCGACTTTGGTCAGCACATTAATTTTCACCCATTCCGCTACCTCTTTATTAGATGGTTATGAGTGAACCTACGAATACTGCTGTCAACCCCCAGGGTTTCTAAAGCCGTAATTATAGCGGCTGGATCTACGTTATTGAAGGCCCCCTCTTTATCTTAGGAAGCTACCATATTACATTCCTTAACAGAGAGGGTGGTTTCGGTGCACTTGACCTTGCTGTACGAGTAGGCATGCTGTTGAGTGGACCGTAGTCTCTGTGTTCAATTTTTGTCCTATCTACTAATCTCTCCAGAGTTTTAAGGTGAAATGACGATAGACTTATTGGCCGGAAATCTTTAGCTCCAGTGTGGTTTGGTTTCTCTCCATTTTGTTGGTATGTAAGCCTGATTGATACAACTGGTGTATATCTCTCTGAGCCAGAGAGCAATTGTATCAGCCACTGCCTGTAGAATTATTTTGAGCCTTTCTCAACTCTTTTTGTACCGTTTGAGATCTTCCTTGTATGTGTCCCAGTCCTGTGGTGCTCTGGAGGTCTTTGTCCTACTAAAGAGCTTTCTACAGCACTTCCTCAGCATAACTAATTGAGACGACTACCATTGCGTTTGTTTGTTTGCTCCTTGGCTTCCTTTTGGGAATGCGGCTTGTAACGAGTCGTTAAGATTTGCTATGACTCATTCCACCGTTTCTTCTATATCCCGGATAGTTTGCTCATTCATTTCAGGACTTTTTGGAAGAGACCTGTTGAATATGTGCCTAAATTTTTCCACATTAGCCTTCCTAATATTTGGTGGGAAGACGGTATCAGGAGTCTTCGCATGAATGCAGAAGCTAATATAGCTACGGTCGACAAGGTAAAAAGCTTTCCATTCAGAAATCCTTCTACTTTCTTCCTTCCACTCCTTCTTGGAGACAAAGGTGACATCGAGCACCTCCTGTCTGTTTCTAGTAATGTAGGTATGTTCATGTCCTCTGTTACAAATCACAAGGTTACTACTTATAATATATTCGATAAGTTGTTCGCCCCTGCCATTTATGTCAGTACTACCCCACATATGATGGTGTGCATTGACATCACTACACACAATTAGGCCCTTGTTTTTCTCGTTTGCCGATCCTACCAGTGATTTCAATACACAGGATGGCGTCTCAGTGTTATGTGCCATATAAACGTAGGCCAAGCAATCAAGAGAGTTGTGTAACTCAAGGCTGGCTGATACGTCTTCATTACTAAAAGAAAGTATACATATATTAAGGTCGTTCTTGTCAAGTATTCAAACTCTACGTCTTCCATTACCCGTACCATGAAGCAGGTTAAACCCTGGCGTCCTATGTCCACAAACCATATCGCCATTCAACCGTGGTTCCTGGATTAGGACCAGGTCAGCCCCACCTTACATCAGGAGGTCCACCACGCTAAGGCAGCTGATGCAGTCTTAGAGCAGTGGAGGTTTATCTGCAGTAACCGCACCATCAGGTTTCGCCACCACCGTTATATCTCGTCTTTTGTATCCGATCCCGTGATAAAGAGATTCTCGACGTATCCATGCAAATCGGTAAAGGGTGAAACGCAAATTCCCGCCAGATGCTGCTCTGATACTTGCAAAGGGGTAGATTATTCATAAGATACAGCATCAGTATTATCTGAAAGAGAACTATTTGTATTTTCTCCCTTATCACCTTAAGCCGGATTTTGCTGAATCCATATGAAATCATGCCATCGGACTTGACGAGGTGGGGTAGAGACTCGGCATTCAGTATAAAAATACTGTGTATCTCCGAATCCCTTCCGCCTCATCCAATTGGTCAACCTTCCATTTGCCAGTAGGGAGACCAGGAGTGCAAACCTTCAGCATCTTAGTTACGGATTCCACATCGACTGATCCAGGTTGCTTTACAGAAATGCGAAGTATGCAAATGTCTATAAATAAATCTCCGCGAATTTTAGTTTATAAGTAGACAACCATATTACGGATCATTCCCACGTTCTTAAACATCTTATTTCATGTTACTCATCAGTTTACGAGTATACTGATATAAATTTACTCGTCTTTAAAAATTTTAAATTTTGAGTAATGTCACTCTAGAAGTGAGTGCGCGATATGAAGAATTTGTATACATGATCCAAAAAATGTTGCTTTATTTTCTCGTCTGATTCAATAGCTTATGTGTACACGAAATTATGTGCAAAGGCGCAAGTGTAGCAGCCGACCCATTTCCGTGCTATGCGAGGTGGAATTGTAAATGCTATAACGTCTGATTGCGTTACGATATTTTAGCGAAATAAAGACCATTTCAAAGACAATTTGTTATGTAATGTATAAAATAATTTTTAAATACAAATATTTTCTATATAACAAATTTTATACAAAAAAATATATATTTTATTAATTTTTTATTTTAAAATTTGTTTCCCTAAATTTAGCTCTATGTATTTACTATTAAACGCCAAAAACAAACTCATGGATCTTAACCCCATTACGAAGATATTCAAACATCTGCAAAAATTCTTTTTTTTTTAAATAAAATAAATGATAATAAGTGAAAATTCTATGAATTTGTTTTAAATGGGATTTCTTAAATATTGTTTTTTGTATAAAATATTTGTAATAGAAGAATAATTGTATAGTTTCAAATATCTTAACTGGATCATAATTTATGACATACTAGCTGAGCCGGGTGCGCTTCGCTGCCCATGTCAAAATTAGCGCTGTAGAAACTGTATTTTATATCCGATCAGTACGAAATTCGGCAGAAAGAGGTTTGTTATTACATGGAGGAATACTGCCAAATTCGGAGAAAATCGGTTCAGATTTAGATATAGCCCCCATATTTATGTTACCCCCGATTTGACATGTAAGCGCTGTAGAAACAGTATTTTATATCCGATCAGTACGAAATTCGGCAGAAAGAGGTTTCTTATTACATGAAGGAATACTTCCAAATTCGGAGAAAATCGGTTCAGATTTAGGTATAGTCCCCATATATATGATACCCCCGATTTGAAATTCAAGCGCTGTAGGAACTGTATTTTATATCCGATCAGTAAGAAATTCGGCAGAAAGAGGTTTCTTATTACATGAAGGAATACCGCAAAATTCGGAGAAAATCGGTTCAGATTTAGATATAGCCCCCATATATATGTTACCCCCAATTTGACATGTAAGCGCTGTAGAGACTGTATTTTATATCCGATCAGTAGGAAATTCGACAGAAACAGGTTTCTATTTTACATGAATGAATATTCAAGGAAAATCGATTCAGATTTATATATAACCTCCATATATATGTTCCTCAAGATTTGGTTACAAAGCGCTATAGAAGTTGTACTTTACTTCCGATCATTACAAAGTTCTCCAGAAAAAGGTTTCTCAATTTAGGAACGAATATTGCTTAATTTAGCGATTATCGGTTCAAAATACATTTACCAATTATTCCAAATTATTATCGCAATGACCCTTATCGCATTGTTAGGGAGGTGTAGTGTATTATATATTCGGCCCCGCCCGACTTTCTGCCTTTCCTTACTGGTATTAGTAATAAATTCACTGAATGAAAAAATACCGAATTCAGTGGAAAGTCCAGAAAATAGAAATGTATACTTATAAAATTTCCAAATTCTTGTTTCATTGGTCATGCATCACATTATCATATTGCGATTGTATTGGAGTGAGCAGCTGTAATTATCGCATACCGAGCATTTTTGTTCATGTATTTCCTATATAATACTTGCGAGATATATCAAAATATGGGCTGTGCCACGCCCACTGGTCCTATTCCGCCCATTTGTAAGCCAATCACGTAGACTGCTACCAGATACATGTACGCAAAATGTCAACACTCTCGCTAACAAAATGAGCAATATAATTCAATTTCAAAATTTGGCTTATATGGGCGGTGGCACGCCCATTGGTCAGATCCCGCCAATTTTTGGACCAATCACGTGGACTGTCAGCAGATACATATGCACAACATTACAGCACTCTAGATAAAAAATTGTGCAAGATATATCAATTTCGAAATTTGGCTTACAAGGGCGGGGCCACGCCCATTGGTCCGATCCCGCCCATTTTCTGACCAATTACGTAGAATGCCACCAGATACATATACACAACATTGCAGCACTCCCGATAGCAAATTGTGCAAGATATCAAAACTTGGTCTATGTGGGCGGGGCCACGCCCATTGGGCCGATCCCGCCCATTTTTGGACCAATCACGCAGACTGCCACCATATACATATACACAAAATTCCAGCACTCTCGCTAACATATTGTGCAGGTTATATCAATTTCAAAATTTGGCTTATATGGGCGGGGCCAAGCCCATTGGTCCGATCCCGCCCATTTTTTTGACCAATTACGTAGAATGCCACCAGATACATATACGCAACATTGCAGCACTCCCGCTAGCAAATTGTGCAAGATATCAAAATTTCAAACTTTGGTCAATGTGGGCGGGGCCACGCCTATTGGTCCGAAACCGCCCATTTTTGGACCAATCACGTAGATCGCCAACGGATATATATACACAAAATTCCAGGTCTCTCGCTAACAAATTGTGCAGGATATCACATTTTTAAAATTTGGCTTATATGGGCAATGCCACGCCCATTGGTTCGATCCCGCCCGTTTTTGGATCAATCACGTGGACTGCCATCAGATACATATGTACAACATTACAACACTCTAAGTAACGAATTGTGCAAGATATATCAATTTCAAAATTTGGCTTATATGGGCGGGGCCACGCCCATTGGTCCGGTCCCGCCCACTTTTTGACCAATTACGTAGAATGCCACCAGATACATATACGCAACATTGCAGCACTCCCGCTAGCAAATTGTTCAAGATATCAAAATTTCAAAATTTGGTCTATGTGGGCGGGGCCACGCCCATTGGTCCGATCCCGCCCATTTTTGGAGCCATCACGAAGACTGCCACCATATACACATACATAACATTCCAGCACTCTCGCTAACAAATTGTACAAAATATCTCAATTTCAAAATTTGGCTTATATGGGCGGCGCCACGCCCATTGGTCCGATTCCGCCCATTTTTTGAAAATTCACATAATCTGACACTAAATGCATACACACAAAATTTCAGCACTCTAGTTAAAAAATTTTCTCAATACCAAAATTTGACCCATATGGGCGGGTCCACGCCCACTTGATATATCGAAAATTCAAGTACCCTATTTTCACCACGCCCCACACATGTACATTCTGTGAAAATTTCAAGAAGATCGGTCCAGCCGTTTAGACGTCTATACGGAACAAACAAACAAACCCACAAACAGACACTCTCTTTTATATATATAGATTAAATGGGTACTCCTTTATAACAAACAACCCCCACACTTATGATATACAAGTTACTGTGAAAATATAATAGTTTCAAAGAAAAGTATTTCTTTTAAATAAAACTGTTTTTTATTCATGATTTTATGTCCAAAGGGAATTTTTTTTATTTAAAATGTTTACTTTTTGGAAATTAAAATTATTATGTCCATGTATATTACAATCTCCTCCTTTCAATCTAACCTGATCTACATGCGATTAAACAGTTTCGAGGTGGCCAATTTTGAAGCCCTCTTCCACAAGCATTCCAATTTTTGTCGGAATTTGATGTCTGGCTAAGAAACGGCCGAATTATTTCCCTTTTTATACCCCACACCACACTGTGGTACAGGGGATTATAAGTTTGTTTAATTGCAGATGATTGTAACAGCTAGAAATACTAAAGCTAACCCACCTTAATAATTATACCGATCGACTCAGAATCACTAGCTGAGTCGATTTAACCATGTCTGCCATGTCATGTTGTTCGTTGAGTACAGGTCGCAATTTCTCTCCGATCGTGCTGAATTTTGCAGTTGTGAGTCTTTCGTACCTGGAAAGAACCCTATTGAATTTGAAGAAAATCGTTTCAGATATAGCTATATTCCCCATATATATGTTTCGTCCGATTTTGCCCTTTAACGCTATATAAGCTGTAATTTACATCCACTCGTTTTGATATTTAGCATGGTAGAGTTTATGATCCACGTGCCAACATTGCCGAATTTCAAAAAAAGCGGTTCAGATTTAGTTACTGCTCCCATATATATGTTTCATCCGATTTGGCTACAGAGGTAGAGAAGTACCAAATGTAAATCTTGTAAACAAATTTTAGTTGATCCAATCTTACTAGAGTGGTGTAGGGTATCATATAGTCGGCCCCGCCCTACTTTAGCCTGTCCTTACTGGTTTATGCCTCCCACTGTGCTATGGTGAAGGGTATACAAATTAAAAGCAAATTGTGATAGACTTTAAAAAGTAATAAGTTTGTTTTGTGGCAGAATCACAAGCGGAGTCGTCTGTCTGTCCGCCCGTCCGTCTGTCCATCTTAAGTTGTTCGTTAAGCACAGGTCGCAATTTCTCTTCGATCATATTGTGATTTGGCAGTAAGGACTGTTTCACACCTGGGAAGAACCTATTGAAATTGGTCAAAATCGGTTCAGATTTAGAGATAGCCTCGATATATTTGTACTTATATGTTCCATCCGATTTGGTCTTTTAGCGGTACAGAAACTGTATTTTACATCCAATCATTTCGAAATGGAGCAGGGTAGTGTTTCTTTATACAAGGATACACAAGCCGAGTAGCTATAGTAGCTGCATTTCACATTCAATCATATTGAAATTTATAAGGGTGGAGTTTTTTGACACAGCGATCCACACTCTTGAGTTTGAAGATAATTGGTTCAGATTTACATATAGCCCCGATGTATGTATATGTTCCTTCCGATTTGACTTTTTAGCGGTACTCACAATTTTACATCTAGCTCTAGTCATCTGGCGATATCCTGCATAGGGAATTACAGCACCAATTCTACATGTAGGAGTTAATAACTCATATTTCGGTCATATTTTTATACCCTACACCACACTGTGGTACAGGGTATAATAACTTTGTGCATTTGTTTGTAACACCCAAAAGGAGAAGAAATAGACCCATCGTTTATTATACCGATCGACATAGAATCACTTTCTGAGTTGATTTAGCTATGTCCGTCTGTCCGTCCGTCTGTCCGTCCGTCTGTCTGTCTGTCTGTCTGTCCGTCTGTCTGTCTGTCCGTCTGTGCATGTATTCTTGTAATCAAAGTACAGGTCGCAATTAAGGTCCGATCTCGACGAAACTTTAAACATATCTTTTTTTTGGCTCAAGGACGATCCCTATTGAATTTGGTTAAAATCGGTTCAGATTTAGATATAGCCCCCATATATATCTTAGCCCCGATTTGACATGTAAGCGCTGTAAATCAGTATGAAATTCGGCAGAAAGAGGTTTCTTATTATATGAATGAACACTGTTAAATTTGGAAGAAATCGGTTCAGATTTAGATATAGCCCCTATATAAACGTTACCCCCGATTTGAGATGTAAGCGCTGTAAAAATGTTATTTTATATCCGATCAGTGCGAAATTCGGCAAAGAGAGGTTTCTAATTACATGAAGGAATACAGCTAAATTCGGAGAAAATCGGTTCAGATTTAGATATAGCCCCCATATATATGTTACCCCCGATTTGACATGTAAGCTCTGTTAAAACTGTATTTTATATCCGATCAGTGCGAAATTCGGCAGAAAGAGGTTTCTTATTACATGAAGGAATACTGCCAAATTCGGAGAAAATCGGTTCGGATTTAGATATAGCCCCCATATATATGTTACCCACGATTTCACATGTAAGCGCTGTAAAAACTGTATTTTATATCCGATCAGTATGAAATTCGTGAGAAAGAGGTTTCCTATTATATGAATGAACACTTTTAAATTTGGAAGAAATCGGTTCAGATTTAGATATAGCCCCCATATATATGTTACCCCCGATTTGACATGTGAGCGCTATAAACATATTATTTTATATGCGATCAGTGCGAAAGTCGGCAAAAAGAGGTTTCTTTCTACATGAAGGAATACTGCCAAATTCGGAGAAACTCGGTTTAGATTTAGATATAAGACCCATATATATGTTACTCCCGATTTGACCTGTATGCGCTGTAAAAACTGTATTTTATATCCGATCAGTGCGAAATTCGGCAGAAAGAGGTTTCTTATTACATGAAGGAATACTGCCAAATTCGGAGAAAATCGGTTCAGATTTAGATATAGCTCCCATATATATGTTACCCCCGATTTGACATGTAAGCGCTGTAGATACTGTATTTTATATCCGATCAGTTCGAAATTCGACAGAAGGAGGTCTTTTTACATGACTGAGTATTCAGGGAAGATCGGTTCAGATTTATATTAAAGCTCCATATATATGTTCCTCCTGATTTGGTATAAAACCGCTATAGAAGTTGTATTTTACTTCCGATCATTAAAATTTTCCAGAAAGATGTTTCTCAATTTAGGAACGAATATTGCTTACTTTAGCGATTATCGTTTCAGAATTAGATATTATGTTTCTACCCATTTACCAATTATTCCAAATTATTATGGCAATGACCCTTATCGCATTGTTAGGGAGGTGTAGGGTATTATATAGTCGGCCCGCCCGACTTTCTGCCTTTCCTTACTGGTTAGTTACTCTAAGACCCTTCTCATTCGATATGCATTGATATGAAGGGCACTCTGTCTGAAGGATGTTTTTGAGTGTACTAGGATATGAGTATATCTAACTATTATTGTCACTTCATATTTTAGAGTTTTATTAGTAGTGTTCTTCTCGGAACTAAAAATCATTTTACCAAATTTCTGCGATGCAATGCATTGTCGAGGTAGAGGTAATGGAAGTAATAAATTGGGATTATGACTGAAACGGCATTCACAGTAAATTAATAAAAATAATGCTGTAATAAAACGAAGCCATTTTCAAAGAAATAAATGTTTCAAAATCCAGTAGTAAAACGAAAACATTTTTTATGAGCACAATTTTTATTAACATCTCGACTTTTATAACATTTATTCGTAAACCGAAAACTAGTCAACATTACAATTACATTTACGAGAAGGTTCGGGTGAGGTTCATGGCGGAAAGACATATTATGACTGTAATAAAAATGGGGCAATGAAACTTTTAATGAATGAACAAAGATATTTTTAGCGTTTTCTGGGGTTTTATACAAACTCTCTCGACCTTTTTAGGGAGAAATATTGTCAAGTTTTATTAATGTTGTTTTTAGAAAGATATGTTGAGAAATTAGGATTTTGTAGCGCTCAGATTAAAAATCAGGACATAGGTACGTATCGGCGATGTATCTAAATATGAATGGATTTTCAAATTTTGCATTGTTTTATCATGGCTGATGTAATTGTTATCTACGATAAATATTTTAAAGATCTGTAGGGAATTGCGGGTTTTATAGAATTCAGATGCGAAATCAAGACATTGATATATATGGGAGTCATATCTAAATCTGACCCATTTTTTAAATTCCGCGGCATCTCTGCTTGTATTCTTCTTGGTGTCAAATTTCATATCCGTTGAAGAATAAGGCTATAAAGCTAAAAAGCTACGGTGGTCAGATCTTACAATACAAGAACATCTTACAATTTCAAATACGAGTATTTACAAATTATTTGGAAATATTTTTAGGCACGATTGCCAATAAAAATTTTGTATAGACAGTGATACCAATAAAGTGTTTCAGTGACAATGGTGCCATTGCCAGATACATAAACTTCGCAAATCTTACAATGTCTTATATTGTACTGACAAAGACTTTTCTGCCAAAGTTGCAAGGCAAAAATTGTAAGTTCACACGGTTGAATTTTTTGACATTTTGCTGACAAAATTGTAAGATCTGACCACCGTGTGTATATAGCTTAACACAACTACAGCGCTTATATGCCAAATCGGAGGAACACATGGCGGCTATATCTAAATCTGAACCCCATCCTCATGTGGAAAATGTGGTTTTATCCAAATTTCATGAAGAACGTATTGAATTTGAAACGGGTTAAGATAATTTTTTATAAAAAGAAATTTGCACAAAATGTGTTTTATTTACATTTCATGACAAGCATATTTTGTTTTATACCCTTTAGTTGTTTGTAACACCAAACAGAAGAAGAGATATACCCATTGTTTATTACACCGATCTACTTGTAATCACTTTCTAAATCGATTTAGCTATGTCCGTCTGTAGATGTATTCTTGTAATCAGAGAACAGGTCGCATTTATGCTCCTACTCTATAAGAAGGAGCTTAGAAAGGCGCAAAGACGCTATTGTTATACCTTCTGTGGCGAAGTGGAAAAGGTCTCCGACGCCGCAAGGCTGAGGAAAATACTATCAGTTTCACCCTGTACAGTGGGTTACTTGCAGGATGAGGCAAATAATTGGACCAAAAACAGCGAACAGTCGCTCAATGTACTGCTCGACACACATTTCCCGGGGAACTCTCTTACAGAACCAGAGGATCAACAGGACCAACAAGAGTGCGAGTGGACTGCGAGCGTCGCTAGCTTGTTGACTGAAAGATCCAGAATAAGCTGGGCTATTAATAGCTTTGAGCCCTTCGTGTCACATGGACCAGACGGCATCAATCCAGCAGAAATGCAGAAAATGTTGAAGTACATTATCCCCTGGCTTGAGAAAATTTATGTAGGCTGCATCAGGCTTTCATACGAGTACATCCCGAATCGATGGAGGGATACCAAAGTCGTATTCATACCTAAAGCGGGGAAGATATCACACACTATGCCAAAAGAGTTCAGACCAATTAGCCTATCCTCCTTCCTATTGAAAGGTCTGGAAAGACTTTTAGATTATTTCATTAGGGAAAACCTGGATACAAAACTCCTGTCGGTAAACCAACATGCTTACAATAAGGGGAAGTCTTCAGAATCAGCCCTGCACGAACTTGTGAGCACTATCGAATCGTCCCTGCATTTCAAGGAATTCACCATGGTAGCATTTCTTGACATAGAAGGGGCTTTTAACAATATTCACTCAGATGCAGTAATTGCGGCACTGTCCCATCTAAAAGTTAACTCTAGTTTGATTAGACTAATTCAAAGTCTGCTCAACAGAAGACGCATAACAGCATGTCTTGGGTCCACAACTCTAACAAGGTTTGTAAACAGAGGGACCCCACATGGAGGAGTACTGTCTCCACTAATTTGGAAACTAGCGGTGAATGAAATCCTGCTGGATCTAGATCGTTGTGGCTGTAAGGTCGTGGCATATGCGGACGACGTGGCAATCGCAGTGAGTGGCAAATTCGAAAACGTCCTCCGAGACATTCTACAGGTGGCTCTGAACAAATTGGCTAGATGGGCCAGAAGCAGCGGTTTGGGCGTAAACCCAAACAAAACAGAATTGGTTCTCTTTACTAGGATGAATAATGCCCCACATGTGGACCCTCCACCTCGGATAAATGGAACAGATCTAGTCTTTTCTGAAAGTGCAAAATTCTTAGGAATAATTCTAGATAGAAAACTGTTATTTAGACTTAACGTATTGGAACGTGTAAGGAAGGCCAACGTCGCCTTATATTCCTGCAAAAAGGCTGTAGGGTCGCGGTGGGGCCTCTCTCCTAAAATCGTCTACTGGATATATATAGCAGTAGTTCGTCCTATACTGTTATGCGGCATTGTGGTATGGTAGACGGCAACTGACAAACTAACCATCAGCAACCTACTAACAAAGGTTTAGAGAACAGCCTGCCTGAGCATAAGCGGAGCCTTAAGGACTACAGCGACCGAGTCTCTACAAGCCCTACTCCATATACTGCCGATTAATATTGTGGCGAGAGAAGTTGCAACCAAAGCGGCAATAAGATTAAACTGCCTATGAATGTGGAGATACAAAAACGACGGTCACATGAGGATATCAAAGTGTAGTGCTATAGTAACCGACCGAGTGGACTATATACCAATTGTGTACACCTTCGAGAGAAATTACATCACTATGATTCCCGCCAGAGATGAATGGGTTGGAAGAAAAACAGGTAATAGAAACCATCTCCACTTTTACATGGATGGTTCGAAGCTTGATGAAAACGTTGGCTTCGGAGTACACTGTGCAGAGCTTAGATTGGATATAGCTCACAGACTACCATATACCTGCAGTGTCTATCAGGCCGAAATAATGGCAATATGGGAAGTCGCCAAGTGGCTGAGTCGCAACATAGTAACCAATTTACTCGGACAGCCAGGTTGCCATCAATTCTCTGGAGGCAACATCCCTAAATTCACAAACAGCCCTCGACTGCCGCAGATCTCTTAACGAGATGGCTGAGCAGTTTAATATACACCTCATATGCGCACCTGGGAATAGGGATATCCCGGAGAACTGCAAAGCCGATGAACTTGCTAGGAAAGGGACGACATTACAAATTCTCGAAGAATTTGCATATATTGGTGCGCCACTATCCACGTGCAAGCTTTGGCTTAGGCAAGAGGCAATCAGGCAGTCCAACGAAAGATGGACAGAAATCGGCACCTTCAGGGTAGTTAGACAAATCTGGCCAAGGTATGACCTGAAGTGATCAAAATATCTCCTCGCACTAGAGAGGCAAAGATTGTCTACGTTAGTATCAGTTCTGACCGGACACTGCTTGATCGGCGAACACGCCAAAAGATTGGGTATTGACACTAATGACTTCTGCAGAAGCTGTGGAGATGAGGAAGAAGTGAAGAGCATGCGACTGCCCCGCTCTGAGTAAACGACGACTGGACATACTGGGGTCGGCTTTTCTAGGCAGCCTAACAGATCTTTCCAGTACCGATATTCGTACTATCAACAAATTTGTATATCAAACAGGTTGGTTTCGAAGAGGGGCATTTCAGCCCGTGGTAACACTAGGGACCTAAACTGGTCTATGTGAGCTTGTATGAAAAATACGGCTGCCACCCTAACCTAAACCTATGGCCCTGCAACTACGAAATTTGGCAGTAACATCTTATTTTGCTCAAGGACGATACCTATTGGATTTGGTTAATATCGGTTCAGATTTACATATAGCTCCCATATATACTTATGTACCTCCAATTCGAGTATATGCAATGTAAACGCAAGATTTTTAAACCGATCTGTATAAAAGCTGACAGAGAGATATCTCTTGATACACTTAAAGGCAATACTAAAATAGAGTAAAATCAGATATATATGTATAGAAACTGTATTTTTGGATTGTCGTTTCAGATCTAGTTTATTATGATCAACATCTTCAACGCCTCCTTGGAATAAACCTTGATGCGGATTTGTAGATAAGGATTTTGTTAACTGAAACGAAACCAATTAATCTAAATTATTATCGCAATGTATTCTAAATTATTACATTTTTGCATTGTTAGGGTGGTGTAGGGTATTATATAGTCGGTCCCGCCCGACTTTTTGTCTTTCATTGCTGGTTTCTTACTATGTTATCATTATGAAAATATTATTGATAAAACTTGACAAAACTTCTTATTCTGCTCTGGTGGGGTGGATCCAGGAATTCGGAGCGGCCAACTATTTTACACTCTGCTCCACGCTCAACTATAAATTACTTTACCAATGTATTATTTTCAGTAATATTGAGGACATGTTTGTATTTTGTGATCAATAATTTATTGATCAAAATAAAACACATAATTCATTACAGTTTACAGTAAAGTTTCTGATCCTTGGGAGTAATCCTGCAACGTAATACCTTTCCAAAAAATTCAACGTATGTGCTGTCTAGGCATAAGCGGGGCATTTAGAACTGCACCAACAAAAGCGTTGGAGACTATATGTACTGGACATCCAACCTATAGACATCCGTACAAAGTATGAGGCAGCCCTCACAGCAAGACGTCTACAAGTGATGGGTGAATGGATAAATCGAGACCACAAGTCATTCCATCAGAAGATTTTAGAATCTCTAGTTGGTCACATTCAAATGCCAGAAATCTCCGACCGCATTCCTGAAGTGCGGCTTACTGCTACCTGTGATTCATTTGTGCTAGACAGACGCTCCTGGGAAAATGTGTCACTGCGGCTTTCATACAGACAAGATCCCAAGATTTCGGGTCCGACATATTACCAAACTTGACTCATCTCAGAGGATATGACTGGAAGATACTGAGAAGATTCGTGTCTAGTACCGATTTTCTGTAACTCGTGAGGTATAAAAATATCATAAATAAGGAGCGCACAACATGCCGAACCACTGGCTTAAGTGTATGTTCATGTACATCAGACGTTTAAACGTCTGATGATTTACTAAACGAAATAATCTGTTCAACTAAAGTGAGCTGGTGAGCTAAAGAGCTGCGAGCTAAAGAGCTGACAAGCTAAAGTGATGCTGGTGAGCTTAAGTTAGTTTAAATGCGATGGTGAGCTTAAATGAGCTAAAGTGAGCTGGTGAGCTAAAGTGAGCTGGTGAACTAAAAGAACGAACTAGTTTACTTAATTGAACTTAACTAAAATGAGCGACCACTAAAAAGAACTAATGCGCCCCACTTTAATATAAAGTAAAAATGCACGATCGGTTAAAAAATTGGTCCCCTAGATAGTCAAAAAGTTTATTAGGAAGGGAACTTAATATGGGGGCTATATCAAAATATGGACGGATGTGTCCCATATTTACTGGGAACGATTACGTGCAATATATAGTGTAAATTCTTAATCTTCACCTAGATCAACTGAAAAATGTGTTCTCTAGAGTGTCAAAAAGTGGCATCTGTAAAGGGCCTTTTTATGGTGGCTATATCAAAACATGAATCAATGTGACCCATTTTTATTAGGGACTAGCTGGACCTGGTCCACTTCGTTGCCCCAGATTTCAGATTTGGAACAAACAAATGAACCAAGAAACAAACAGACAAATACACATTCTCTTTTATATATATAGATGATTATATCCTATATAAATTATAAATGCTTAAATTTAAGCCAGATCAATTGAAAAATTTGTTCGTTATATCGTCAAGAAATGACATCAGAGAGACCGTTACATTTTTACTATATCAAAAACTGGACCGATGTTCCTCATTTTTATGAGGGATGATTAAGAGCAAAATGAAATATAAAGGAATAAATTTCAGCCAGATAAATTGATAAAATGCGTTCTCTAGAGCGTCAGGAAGTAACATCGACCCCTTATATGGGAACTGTATCAAAACATAGACAGATGTGCCCATTTTCAATAGTGATGGTCCTTAGCCTAAAGCTTTGTACATACGGTGGTCAGATCTTACAATGTTATAAACTCTGTCAAAGTGCTGCCAATGACAGATTGTTAGCAAATGGTGAACTGTCAGTTCAGACGATTGCAAGAAAACATAACCATTTTATATATTTCCAATATATTTTGTAAATATTTATAGACACGATTGTCAATAAAAATATTTTATAGATAGTGTTGCCAATAAAATGTTTCAGTGACAATGGCGCCATTGTCAGATGCATAAACTTCGCACATCTAACAATGTCAAACAATGTACTGACGACGACTTTTGTGCCAACGTTGCAGAAAACAATTTTAAGTTCACACGGCTGCATTTTTTTGACATTATCCTGACAAACTTGTAAGATCTTAAGAAAATCCTCTGTTAAAATGTTCGTAATGATCGCTTCATTATTGCGACCTGCACGTTGTTAATAAGAATACATTGACAGACGAATATGGTTAAATCAGGTAGTGATTCTAAGTCGATGGATATAACAAACAAGATAGACCCATATCTCTTCTGTTTTTAGGCGTTGCAAACAAATGCATAAAGTCATAATAACCTGTACCACAGTGTGGTGTCAGATATATTTATTTATCCCATTAATATTATAAAATCGTTTATTTGTTTGTCTTTTGCCGCATCACGCATAAACGGCTGAACCCATTTTCTTGAAACTTGGTGGACAGATAGTGATTTTCGACCACTAGTGTTAGATCTACAAAGCTGAAATTTTGCACACTCACAGACAGGGGTGTTGTATAAACCACTGGCAACTCATGTAGTGAGTTTTTGCCAATGGTCAGTTCTAGCAGTATCAAAAACTTGAGTATTAATTTTGTCCTTTCAGAACATTTTAAAAGATACAAAATTTTATACTTTGCAAATATGAGGTATATACACGACAAATATATGCGCTAAAAATTATTTTGAATTCTTTGACGGTGGTTAGTGTAGCAGTGACCAAAAACAATTTACATTATTTCAATGCATTTAAAAGTGTCTTAAGCGCATTAATCTAAAAATGTATATATGCATAGTGACAGCAAAGGAGATGCAAAAACAACTAGTTGATGTCCAGTCCGCGTCCTAAAATTTCTAGAGCCCCTTCAAAATATATCACTCACTACTTAGAGTGGTAACATATCTAACGTTGTCAATTCGGTCAATTCTGAGACTGTGCGTCGTTTATCGCAAACATTTTGATTTATCTCAAACGCTCTACTTTTCCCGTAACGGTTTAAATGTTTGCGGTGAATGCAAAAGTTTATCGTAAACGTAGTTTCTCTTGCTGTAAACGAATATTATTTCATTCCAAAATTTTCGTAATTTACTTTTATGGTTAACGAAAAACGTTTACGGAACCATATTGTATTTAAACATGATTGCATATATTAAAGAGAGTTGAGAGAACAAAGAGCTGAACTTGTTTTCATTTTGTGAGAGTGCGGTTTTATACCTTTTTTATTATTTATTTGACGGAATAATATATGGCGATGCATGTGTAAAGAACTCAAAAGATGCAGATGTGTGTGTATACAACACAAAAAGCGACGTTGCAAAGTTTCTGCAAACAGATAGAGATGTGTGTGTACAAAACACAAAAAGAAACGTTGCAACGTTGCATACATGTTTGTCGGCGTTGCTTTATTAACAGACGGTGGTGGAAATTTATTTATCTGCATCCCTCCCTCCGCACTGTTATACAATTTCATAACATTTGCAATCGTACTTAGCATGCGTAGAGTCGTATGCTGGTTGGCTTTTAGTTTTGTACTGGCGCATGTGGAGTTCGGTATTTGTGCGCGTGTATGGCAAAATTAAAAATATTTTTATCAGTGAACTCAAAATGATTTCATTCAAAGCATTAGTTAACCAAAGAATGTAAATTATCGAAGGTGCGATATCTCGCAAATATACTGCGGACTCCAATTTAATGTTATAGGTAAATGGTAAATGAAGTGAAGACATGTGGGAAAATAACCAGATAGTTAATAGCAAAAAAATGAATAGAGCATTGAATATTTTGTGGAAAGCCGGGATACAATAGATTTTAACAGAAACTGAGACCATCTATTGCTTTTGTTAACGACTAACTGGTTATTTTTCACACGCCTTAAATTGTGAATAAGCCAATTTAAATCATTAATAATCAATCATCACACTTTTAGGTACTGAAGCTGTTAATGGTAATTGTGAAATAAGTTTATTCAGGCACAAAACAACATGATACTTCTGGAAACTTCTGACATGTTCAACACTAAACAGTTAAACTTTGTTTTTTACTGACACTATGCAACACGATTTTTCACCCGAAGTTTTTTATGTTATTTTCTGATGTAGTTTAGTATTCTATTCATGGACGTGGAAACTTTTGAATTGTCAGCAATTGGGTCAGGATATTGACCTATAAAATTCACTTTTGACTAAAAAGTTTGATATATGGTAAGATAACATCTCGCTTTGATCTATACAATGGACTACTACATTTTTAATATGTCTTACATACACGCTTTCTTATTTACAGTTTGTCTACAACTCAATTAGAAGATAGCAGCCAAATAATAGCGGATGTGTTTGCCGGGGATCTCCCGGGTACATTTTACTAAAAAATTCTTACATTTTTGATTATAAACATAATTTTATACAACATATTAAATATTATAATTCAATGAAGTTATTCTTTTGCGACAATCGTTTCCTCATTTATTGTTAAACTGACATTGCTTGTGACAAACGCAATGACCGTTTGCAACAAACGTTTTACAGGGTTTGGAATAAACAGGCATTGCTTGTGACAAACACAATAACAGTTTGCACCAAACGTTTCACAGGGTTTGTAATAAATATAAATCATTTACGATAAGTACACTAACCGTTTCTTTGGGTTTTGGGATAAACATAAATCGTTTGCGACAAACATACACCACAAACGAAATTCGTTTGTCTAATTTTTCGTTTGGGAGTAAGGAATTTTTTCTTTGCGTGTATGTGATATGATTTCTATTATCATGACTAAACAGATTATATCGAAATTTGGAATATCCGGGCCAAGTATTTGGTGACCTCTTGACCACTGGCTCCATGTAAAAGTAATAATCTGAAAGTTATTACAATGTTGGTTGGATTTGCAAAATTATCACATCTTTTTAAGTTTTTTCTTCGGATTGGTCTTATTTTATGCATAATCTGTCAGACTTTACGATAAAATCTTAAATATATAATATATTTATGTATATTTCAATGCTTTGTGAAGATTTTTTATTTTAAAAATGTAAAATTTTTCTCAACAAATAGGATTTTTTCGCAATATCTGGCAAGACATCTTCGAAATCGCTGAACTGATACAAAATGATATTGAAAGAAAATTAATTAGAAGATTTGGATAAGTGGTTCTGGATTTATGCTAAAATATATGGTTAAAACTCTATATTTAGCATATCACGGTTTATCAATTGCAAAACCCTGCGCCGCAGCGAAAACATTTTTTTATTTGTTTGTCAATATACGAAGGAAAAGTATATTTATTAATAAGCAAAATATTCCGCGAATTCCTATACAGATTTCCCCGGATTGCAGGATTGAGGAATATGACTTTTCCTATGATTTCCCGGGAACGTGATCCCTACACCATAAATCTAACCCGATTTTCTTGAAATAAGACAACATTTGCTTTTTGTTCAATAAACTGTTATTTGTTAAATCTTTTAAAGATTCTATATCTAATGCAGATATATAGCGCTTGGATGCAAAATCGTGACAGAGGCACCTAAATCGGTAACGATTTTCTTAAAAATTTACGTCTTTGGTTCTTATCTCAAGAAATGGTTATCTGCTAAATTTAATAAATATCTGTTGAGAAATTTTATCAAAATCTGTATATACGAGTATGTAGATATATACTCGTATATCTAAACCTGAAGCGATGTTTTGGGAGAAATACTTCTTGAAGCGTCTCCTCTATTTCGGTCGTTAACATGGAACTTATATTCCGAAGCCTTCTATGCTAAAATTGTGCCTCAGGGTTATTAAATACTAACCCTGTGTTTACCCAGCAAACTTTGTGGATAAATACGATGTATATACAAAACCACTGGGTTGCCATTATAGTGCATTGTGGGGACCTATAGTAATTTTTTACAAGCAATCTTTTTGTCGAATATATCATTTAAAAAAACCATGGATTTCTACGACTATTGATATTGGTGGTAAGGGGATGAACGGCGGGGTCGGGCGTTTTAGGAGAAATATTTGTAGAAGTGTCTCATTAAAATATAGATACATAAAAATATAGATACATAAAAAGTTTGTCCAATGAGTAGGTATGTAATTTTACAATGCCATACAAATATCTTGTAGAACCCTTAGGTTGTTTAGGTTAGGTTGAAGAGAGGAGACGTTTAAACGTCTCATGTCCATGGACATACACTCAAGCCAGTGGTTCGGCCTGTTGTGCGCTCCTTATTTATGATCTTTTTATACCTCACGAGTTACAGAAAATCGGTACTAGACACGAATTTTCTCAGTATCTTCCAGTCATATTCTCTGAGATGAGTCAAGTCTGGTAATATGTCGGACCCGAAATGTTGGGATCTTGCATGTGTGAAAGCCGGGCAGTGACACAGAAAATGTTCCATCGTTTCGATGTTTTCTCTGCATGCCCTGCATTCGTCGTTTCCTGCTAGTCCTATGCGATGAAGATGTGCTTGTAAGCTTGAGTGTCATCATCTTACTAATATCGATCTTGTTTAGTTTCAGAAGACTTCTTGTTTTCTTTTCATTTGGGTCGCCCCACAGTATCTTTGCAGTTGCTCCTTCTGTTGCGCTATTCCACACAGTTTTATGAGCCATCACTACCCATTGCTTCAACTCATTTTTCGTGGCTTCGAAAGGTTTCCAATTTTTCAAGTTTATTACTCGAAGTTCTCTGCCCTTTGAAGCCAAGTTGTTTGCCCGTTCATTTTCAATCACTCCGTTGTGTCCTGGTACCCAGCAAATATGCAATTGACCATGGGCTGAGTAATCATTTATCGTTCTTTTACAGTCCAACACAGTTCTGGATTTGACCCTTTCCGATGTTATTGCTTGAATCGCCATTTGGCTATCTGTGAAGATGTTGGCATATTTTTTGTCGTGTTACTGAGCCAGTTCACACACTCCGTGATTGCTCGAACTTCTGCTTGAAATACCGTGTTATGGTCAGGGAGGCGGAAGTGAAGTTCGACTTCTGGTTCATCAATAAAAAGTCCCAGACCCGTCCTTCCTCCTCGCTTGGACCCATCCGTGTAGCAGCCGGTTCCCACTGGCACATGGGCCAAAGTTCCATTTTCCCAGGAGCGTCTGTCTGGCACAAACATATCACAGGTAGCTGTAAGCCGCACTTCAGGAATGCGGTACGAGATTTCTGGCGTTTGAATGTGACCAACTAGATATTCTAAAATCTTGTGATGGTACGACTTGTGGTCTCGATTTATCCATTCACCCATCACTTGTAGACGTCTTGCTGTGAGGGCTGCCTCATACTTTATACGGATGTCTATTGGTTGGATGTGCAGTATAGTCTCCAACGCTTTTGTTGGTGCAGTTCTAAATGCCCCGCTTATGCCTAGACAGCACATACGTTGAATTTTTTTGCAAAGGTATTACGTTGCACTTCTTGTCCATTGTTGTCCACCACACTACAGAGGCGTAGGTGATTATTGGTCTAATCACGCTCATGTAAAGCCAGTGAGTCATATTTGGACGTAGTCCCCATTTTAAACCTATAGCTCTTCTGCACAACGACCAACATCTGTGTGCCTTTGTAACTCTTTCTTCAAGATGATCTTTCCAGTACAGTTTATGATCCAAGATTACTCCCAAGTATTTTACCTTTTTAGTTATAGCAATTGTCTTATTCAGGAATCGAAGCGGGGTAAAACGTGGGATCTTCGTTTTCCTTGTAAATAGACATATTTCTGTTTTGTCTGGGTTAACATTTAATCCCCTTGGTTGTGCCCAGTTATATGCTATGTTAAGTGCCTCTTCAGCTATTCTGCATAATAGATTTGGATGAAAGCCCCTTAGAAGTATTACAACGTCGTCTGCATAACAGACTGGTTTAAGTCCTTCAATGGTGAGGGCTTTTAGGAGACTGTGTATCGTCGTAACCCATAGAAGAGGCGAAAAAATGCCCCCCTGAGGTATACCACGATTTACCTTGTCTCTAATTTTTACGTCATATGACCCACAAATAATCCACCTATTCCTTAGCATATTGTTGATCCAGTTTTTCAGCGCCCGGTCAACCTGAAACTCGTCTAAGGACTGGATAAGTGCATCGGTCTGCACATTGTTAAATGCGCCCTCAATGTCTATGCAAACAGCAAGTGTATACATTTCTTTACTGAAGGACTCTTCTATATGGTGCACTACCTCATGCAGAGCTGTTTCCACTGATCTTCCTTTGACATAGGCGTGTTGTTTGAATTTTAGCCTGTCATCCGCTATTTTACCTTTGACCATGTCATCAATTATTCGCTCCATTGTTTTTAACAGGAAAGAAGTAAGGCTAATGGGTCGATAAGCCTTTGGGGTCGTGTAATTCGCCTTGCCAGGCTTTGGTATGAAGACCACCCTTGATTCCTGCCAGTTTTTTGGGGTATACGAATGGGTTAGGCATGCAGTGAACACTCCAGCCAGATGAGTTGATACCAGATCCACCTCATTCTGCAGAAGTGCTGGAAATATTCCATCCGGTCCCGCAGCCTTAAAGGGATAGAAACATTTTATCGCTTCTTTAACCATACCATCTGTTATATCCGTAATAGGTACTTGATGCAATACATTTTCATTCTGTAACTGTTCCTCTGTTGGTCCAGCATTACCAGTCGGAAAATGAGTTTTCATCAAGAGCCTTACGGTATCCTCTATAGTTTCCATCCTTTTACCCGTTTCATCCACCAGTGTTTCGTTTTGGACATGAGTTTTTGAGAGAAACTTTTTCATTTTAGACATGCTGTTAACGCTGTCTACCTGTTCGCAGAAAAGCCTCCAGGAGTTACGTTTCGCCGATCTAACGATTTTATTGTATTCTTTGAGTCTTCTGTTGTAGTCGTCCCAATATACTGATTGTTTTTTACGTCGAGCTCTATTGTAAAGTCTGCGGACATCTTTGCCAATCGAGCGAATTTGTCCTGTCATCCAGGGTTTCTCAAAGGCAGATTTCCTTTCTCGAAGTGGGCAACTATCTTCGAATGATTTTACAAGAGCCTCGATAATCTTCTTAACATTGATATCAATGTCTTCTGCACATAGATAATCGCGTGTAGGCTGCCCCAATCGATTTCTAAGTAGATTTCCTAATTTAGTCCAGTCGGTCTTAGCCTTATTACGGAAACTTATGGGGTTTGGCGGTGGCCGTGCAATTTTAAACCTAATATAACGGTGGTCTGAATAGGAGTGTTCATCCGAAACCCTCCACTCATGAATCTCATCAATAAGATTTTCTGAACATATCGTTATATCTAATACTTCTTCCTTAATTTGTTTAACAAAGGTTGCAGTGTTTCCTATGTTAAGAGTTATGAGGTCATTTGTATTCAAAAATTCGATAAGGGCGTGTCCCCTTTTATTGGTGTTAGTACTACCCCAAGCGATATGATGGGAGTTGGCGTCACATCCAGCTAATAACTCATTACTTGTGTGTTTGGATTCCCTCACCAGACGTTGTAATTCCGACGTAGGTGGCAATGTCGGCGCATCGAATGGCAGATATATTGACGACAGGTACATATTTCCATTACCTTGCCTCAGCACCGTTGCGTCTGATGTTGACAACTCTGGAGAGAAAATAAAACATAAGTTTTTATGGCACTGAATACAAGTCCTTGGACGAGTACACATGGTTTAATCCAGTAACCTTGTTGCTAGTTGTCCATGGTTCCTGGATCAAAGCAATATTAACCCTGCCTTTATTTATGATGTCCATCAGAGCGTTGGATGCTGTCTCGCTCCGGTGGAGGTTTATCTGGATGACCTCAATGTTATTTTTTGTCGCTCCCTCATTGGTTTGAATCGTTTTGTGGCTCTTTTTATTTTGGTCACCACCTTTGCTGGGAACTTCCTGCAAGAGTGGCGGTACTATTGGTGAACTGGTGGTGTTATTGACTACTTCCACATCAGTTTTTGTCAGTGTCTCACTTGTCTCCATCCGTTCAATACCGATCTAACGATTTTATTGTATTCTTTGAGTCTTCTGTGGTAGTCGTCCCAATATACTGATTGTTTTTTACGTCGAGCTCTGTTGTAAAGTCTGCGGACATCTTTGCCAATCGAGCGAATTTGTCCTGTCATCCAGGGTTTCTCAAAGGCAGATTTCCTTTCTCGAAGTGGGCAACTATCTTCAAATGATTTTACATGAGCCTCGGTAATCTTCTTAACATCGATATCAATGTCTTCTGCACATAGATAATCGCGTGTAGGTTGCCCCAACCGATTTCTAAGTAGATTTCCGAATTTAGTCCAGTCGGTCTTAGCCTTATTACGGAAACTTATGGGGTTTGGCGGTGGTCTTAGCCTTATTACGGAGACTTATGGGGTTTGGCGGTGGCCGTGCAATTTTAAACCTAATATAACGGTGGTCTGAATAGGAGTGTTCATCCGAAACCCTCCACTCATGAATCTCATCAATAAGATTTTCTGAACATATCTTATATCTAATACTTCTTCCCTAATTTTGTTAACAAAGGTTGCAGTGTTTCCTATGTTAAGAGTTATGAGGTCATTTGTATTCAAAAATTCGATAAGGGCGTGTCCCCTTTTATTGGTGTTAGTACTACCCCAAGCGATATGATGGGAGTTGGCGTCACATCCATCTAATAACTCATTACTTGTGTGTTAGGATTCCCTCACCAGACGTTGTAATTCCGACGTAGGTGGCAATGTCGGCGCATCGAATGGCAGATATATTGACGTCAGGTACATATTTCCATTACCTTGCCTCAGCACCGTTGCGTCCGATGTTGACAACTCTGGAGAGAAAATAAAACATAAGTTTTTATGGCACAGAATACAAGTCCTTGGACGAGTACCTGTGTTAGCGTAGAAAAGGTTATAGTTCACATGGTTTAATCCAGTAACCTTGTTGCTAGTTGTCCATGGTTCCTGGATCAAAGCAATATTAACCCTGCCTTTATTTATGATGTCCATCAGAGCGTTGGATGCTGTCTCGCTCCGGTGGAGGTTTATCTGGATGACCTCAATCATTGTCCTTCCAGTAAATGTTTCTTTTGGGAGTCTATCCTATCTGGTGGCACCCCCTCATTATTTGGTAGTGGGTCATTCTCCTCCTTTCGTTCACTACCTATTACACCATCTTCCAGTCGACAATTTTGGGAGGCGGTGTTATTTTTTGTCGCTCCCTCATTGGTTTGAATCGTTTTGTGGCTCTTTTTATTTTGGTCACCACCTTTGCTGGGAACTTCCTGCAAGAGTGGCGGTACTATTGGTGAACTGGTGGTGTTATTGACTATTTCCACATCAGTTTTTGTCAGTGTCTCACCCTTCCCCATCCGTTCAATACCAGTGTTTTCCTCTTCAGACAGTATATTTGGACTCGATTCATCTGTCCTGCCAATCGGGACCTTTCCAATTTTGAAAAAGACTGTCCAGATCAAGAAGTACGCCATGCCCTTCGTCATGACAAGATTGTAGAGAGAAGGAGAGTACCCTCGGTATCATCCTTCCTATAGAAGACTTTCTCACGGAAAGTTTTGAATTATGTTTGCCAATGATGTCGAGTATGTACTCTGATGAGAACTTACTGGGACATCCCTTAACATATAGGGTCGTTTTTATGAGTTCAGGAATGTCGCGTTTCCTTACCAATTTTAGCTTTGCGCCGTCCCAAGGTGAGGGGAAGCTATCCACAAGTTTTACGAGGACACCAGCGCAACGTTGTGATGCCAGCCTTAGCATCAAAACACCCCTCTCAAACTTGCAACTCATTACTTCGATTGGTGGTTCATCCTTAGATTCGAGGACGTATTCCGCTACCCTCGTATAGACCAAATCTTCGAAGTTACTCTTTTGGTCTTCGGGGATTCTGCAAGATGCACTACTGCTATCAATTATGGCGTAGCATAGATCGTCTCGAAAATGTTGTTTAGCTATATTAGAATTAGACGGTGGCTTCTTACCCTTCTTTATGGCCAATTGATTTTTCGGTGTCTTTTTGGTTAAAGCCTCATCCTTAACGGATGATTTGGTTGACTTGACCTGCGTCAACCTCCTTTTGTGTGGTTATGTTAGGCTTATCCCAATTACTGGAAGACGGCGAGCCCTTTTTCTTCTTAGTCACTTTCACAGCGCTATGTTCTTCGGGAGACCTGACTCTTTTAGCGGCCTCCATGTTTGTATTGGAGGTAGAATTGTCAGGTTCATCCCGTAATAGGTTCTGTCGGTTCAACTTATTAAGCTTCCTTCTTTGTGCCCCTGACAGTCTGTTTGAGTTAGCAACAATAGTGATATTGTTTTCATTTGATGATTCAGAGTCAGAGTCCCCACTGGCTTTTAAAGGCTGGGGTTGCTTAAAGCCCCGGCTGGGTTCTGCTTCATCTGTCTTATCATTTGTTTTGCCTGCGTCTGGATGTGCATAAATAGCCAGTATTAGCCCGTAATAGGTAAGTCGGTATAGGCCTTCCAGACTGAGCTCAGAAATTTCTGTCCAGAGACCGATGCATCCAATTCAACCTACGCTTTATAAACAACAAACCTCCTGGTTGCGTAGTAGGTAGGTGAATAGGTATTGCGTAATAGGTTAAAAACTATCCGCTCTGCGATAACACGTCCGTTCGCTACGACAGGCGGACGTACTATTATAAATAAAAGTAATAAATAAAATCGCTATTTAAAAAGAAATTTAGAAAAAAGATTTTTTAAAATTCTCTTACCTCTACCAACAGTTGATTTGCGACCTACTAAAAAATCATCAGAACGACAACGACAGAACATGATTGTTCAGCCTCATGATTGTTTGCTGGTGGCAAATCAGAAGTTTTTACTAACCCTACAGGAGGAATAGATGGGGAATTCCTCCTGATTCTCTGTCACAGCTTATCCGCTCCTTGTATCTAATTCGCCGATGTATGTATTAGTTAGATTGTGTGTCATTTTGTTTTAAGTTCGCTGTTTCAAATCTGAACTGTTTACACCAGTCTTATTTATTTCTGCAACTTTAAAACTGAGCGTCATTAACTGTTAATTATTGAATTGATGTAATATTTCTATCGATTTAATGAATACCTTCTTCAATTTGATGACCGTCAATTTCATTAAAATTTCCGAATACATCAAAATAATGAATTTTCTTACATCATTCTGTTTTTTTTTTAGATACATCCTCACACCTCTTATTTTCAAAAATTATATATTTTCGCTATACAAATTAAAATTTAAGTTTGCCTGATCGTGGATTTGAACTCTCGACCTTTTTGGAATAACACCCTTGGAAATACTTTCGAAGCTCTTTTTGCATGCTATAAGCCTACTTCCATACCACACACCACCAAACAAATTACCACATAAATCTGTGGTTTTCTGGAATAACAGCCTATATCGGAAATTTTTGATTTCGGGATTTTAGTATAAATGTATTCAGCTAATCATTATCTATCGATACCTCCTCCAAGTGCTTTGTAGTTTTTCAGGAGAGGCGATTAAAGTTTGATGGATTTTTTTTCATTTGTGTGGAATTACTTTATATTGCAAACCGAATCTCCTGTACTGTTTTGTGAATAACTTTTGATTGGGTTGGCGGATAAACCCCAAATTTTGAATATAATTTGAAATATTCAATGTCCCTAAAAACATGATAAGTCGACTTAGCATGTTTTAGAATGGAGGTACGATATGCGCTCCCATGTAGTCCATTTTCTTAAGTCTTTTTCTAACACTCAAATATGCACATTTACTTTGGAAACCACAGAAATATGAATATCCAGACACACACATACAGTCACCCCCTTTCCCGCTCTCTAGTCAATGAACAACTACATATGGCTCACTTCATGAGTGATATAACCTAAAAGTGAAAATTTTCAAGACGAGTAACTTGAAGTCAGAATAAATTTCCTTTCAATAGATGTCCAAATAACATGGCATTGTTGTAAATTTTACGTGAAAAGAAGGAATTATTTTCTTCAATTCACAGATTTCCTTTCTCGAAGTGGGCAACTATCTTCAAATGATTTTACATGAGCCTCGGTAATCTTCTTAACATCGATATCAATGTCTTCTGCACATAGATAATCGCGTGTAGGTTGCCCCAACCGATTTCTAAGTAGATTTGCGAATTTAGTCCAGTCGGTCTTAGCCTTATTACGGAAACTTATGGGGTTTGGCGGTGGTCTTAGCCTTATTACGGAGACTTATGGGGTTTGGCGGTGGCCGTGCAATTTTAAACCTAATATAACGTTGGTCTGAATAGGAGTGTTCATCCGAAACCCTCCACTCATGAATCTCATCAATAAGATTTTCTGAACATATCTTATATCTAATACTTCTTCCCTAATTTTGTTAACAAAGGTTGCAGTGTTTCCTATGTTAAGAGTTATGAGGTCATTTGTATTCAAAAATTCGATAAGGGCGTGTCCCCTTTTATTGGTGTTAGTACTACCCCAAGCGATATGATGGGAGTTGGCGTCACATCCAGCTAATAACTCATTACTTGTGTGTTAGGATTCCCTCACCAGACGTTGTAATTCCGACGTAGGTGGCAATGTCGGCGCATCGAATGGCAGATATATTGACGTCAGGTACATATTTCCATTACCTTGCCTCAGCACCGTTGCGTCCGATGTTGACAACTCTGGAGAGAAAATAAAACATAAGTTTTTATGGCACAGAATACAAGTCCTTGGACGAGTACCTGTGTTAGCGTAGAAAAGGTTATAGTTCACATGGTTTAATCCAGTAACCTTGTTGCTAGTTGTCCATGGTTCCTGGATCAAAGCAATATTAACCCTGCCTTTATTTATGATGTCCATCAGAGCGTTGGATGCTGTCTCGCTCCGGTAGAGGTTTATCTGGATGACCTCAATCATTGTCCTTCCAGTAAATGTTTCTTTTGGGAGTCTATCCTATCTGGTGGCACCCCCTCATTATTTGGTAGTGGGTCATTCTCCTCCTTTCGTTCACTACCTATTACACCATCTTCCAGTCGACAATTTTGGGAGGCGGTGTTATTTTTTGTCGCTCCCTCATTGGTTTGAATCGTTTTGTGGCTCTTTTTATTTTGATCACCACCTTTGATGGGAACTTCCTGCAAAAGTGGCGGTACTATTGGTGAACTGGTGGTGTTATTGACTACTTCCACATCAGTTTTTGGCAGTGTCTCACTTGTCTCCATCCGTTCAAAACCAGTGTTTTCCTCTTCAGACAGTATATTTGGACTCGATTCATCTGTCCTGCCAATCGGGACCTTTCCAATTTTGAAAAAGACTGTCCAGATCAAGAAGTACGCCATGCCCTTCGTCATGACAAGATTGTAGAGAGAAGGAGAGTACCCTCGGTATCATCCTTCCTATAGAAGACTTTCTCACGGAAAGTTTTGAATTCTGTTTGCCAATGATGTCGAGTATGTACTCTGATGAGAACTTACTGGGACATCCCTTAACATATAGGGTCGTTTTTATGAGTTCAGGAATGTCGCTTTTCCTTACCAATTTTAGCTTTGCGCCGTCCCAAGGTGAGGGGAAGCTATCCACAAGTTTTACGAGGACACCAGCGCAGCGTTGTGATGCCAGCCTTAGCATCAAAACACCCCTCTCAAACTTGCAACTAGGGTGTCCAAAAAACCGGTTATTTCGAAAAAGCGGTTTCCGGTTAAGCCGAAATATTACTTTTTTTAAAACCCGGTTTTCGGTTATAATTTTTTGTCGAAACCGGTTAACCGGTTTTAAGGCCGGTTTTTAAATAATATACGAAAGTGATTAAAATTTCATTAAATGTTTATTATAAAACAAAAAACAACTTACAATCATTAGTAGTAAAAACTAGTAAACAAAAATAGATTATTACTTCGTTTATTACAGGTTTAATTTTTTGTTTACTTTAAATAGAAAGTATTATATTTCTCAAATTTCCTTAAAAAATAATAAATCATTTAGAATGTTTGTTTTATAATAATATTGTTAACGCCACTGTCGTTTATGAAGTTATCAATTTATTTATTTGTGTCGTATTTATCGATTAGTTGTATTTTTTTGTTTTTCGTCAAGTAATGTAATGCCAAAAGATGAAAGTAAACTCAAGCGAATGCAAGCGCCTTTTCTGCAGAAATAAGAAAAGTTGATTTGTGGTTACAACTTTTATATCTTTGTTTCAAAAAAATCGTATAAAGATCTTGTAATTTTAATTTCGAATATTTAAATAAGTCCAGATTCACACTTGCAATTTTTTTCTGCAATTCTCTTTTGAAATTGCATTTGCGTTCAGACAATGTATTCTGTTTCGACAATTTTTTATTTTCACCGTTCATTAAAACTTATTAAATTTTATTAAAATGTATGTCGCACAAATTTACATATGTTGAACCGAGCACAAAACAACGAATATTAAATGAAAAGCAGTGTGGAAATGTCGAAGAACTTTACAGCGAAAGAAAACGCAAAACGCATTGCAAAAAAATTGCGAGTACGGAAGATTTTTTCTCCCCCCTTACCGACTGCGTCCCTCTCCCACAAACACTGCAATTCAGCAGAAAAAAATGCATGTGTGAATCTGGACTAACTTGCGCTTTGTTTTCATACCAAAAAGTTAGTATAAGTATAATAAGACATTGTGTATTCCTTTATAAACGTATAATTTCTTTGCCTTTTAATAGGAATTTTAATACTTATATATAGAACTTTTGCTTGTATATGGCTGTTCTGTCGGGATTTAACATCGCAAAAAAGTCGAAGCTATTTGTCTTTCCGTTCTTGAACGTATGCTTGAAGTGTTCTGTGCTTCATGGACGACTTATTAAATGCTTTGCTGTACTTCCTGACTTTATTTATTACGTCATGATATCAGGAAAAAAGCCAAAATAATTTTCAAGATCAGTGAATACATATTCACTTTCAAAATATTCAGAACAACTGTCAGAATTATCCACATCATCGTTGTTATTTGTTGTATCTTGTATAAATGGCATCCACAACAAGTAGAAAAAATATATCAATACTTTAATTTTTGTTTTAAACAATAAATAAAAAAAACCGGTTAACCGACATGGAAAACCCGGCTTTCTCGGTTAACCGAAAATGAAATTTTTTAAGAAACCGGTTACGGGTTTGGGTTGCAAAACCGGTTAACCGGATAACCGGTCCCGGACACCCTACTTGCAACTCATTACTTCGTTTGGTGGTTCATCCTTAGATTCGACGACGTATTCCGCTACCCTCGTATAGACCAAATCTTCGAAGTTACTCTTTTGGTCTTCGAGGATTCTGCCAGATGCACTACTGCTATCAATTATGGCGTAGCATAGATCGTCTCGAAAATGTTGTTTAGCTATATTAGAATAAGACGGTGGCTTCTTACCCTTCTTTATGGCCAATTGATTTTTCCGTGTCTGTAGAGTCTTTTTGGTTAAAGCCTCATCCCTAACGGATGATTTGGTTGACTTGAACTGCGTTATTGGGTCAACTTTACCGCCCACAATCGAAGGACCCAGACTAGAGACCTCCTTTTGTGTGGTTACGTTAGGCTTATCCGAATTACTGGAAGACGGCGAGCCCTTTTTCTTCTTTGTCACTTTCACAGCGCTATGTTCTTCGGGAGACCTGACTCTTTTAGCGGCCTCCATGTTTGTATTGGAGGTAGAATTGTCAGATTCATCCCGTAATAGGTTCTGTCGGTTCAACTTATTCAGTTTCCTTCTTTGTGCCCCTGACAGTCTCTTTGAGTTAGCAACAATAGTGATATTGTTTTCATTTTATGATTCAGAGTCAGAGTCCCCAATGGCTTTTAAAGGCTGGGGTCGCTTAAAGCCCCGGCTGGGTTCTGCTTCATCTGTCTTATCATTTGTTTTGCCTGCGGCTGGATGTGCTCTTGTTTCATTTTCGACTACGGGATCCAAGGCACCAAAGCTCGTAGAAGTTGCTTGTTCACGATTGTTCGATAACGACGACACATGACTCGTGAGTGAATCAACGCTTGTCGCCGGCACTGGGTTTTCCCTCCCCTGCGCCGTAATCTCCTTCGTCTTTTTTGGTTTAATCATAAATTGGTTGGGGGAGACACCCCCATAGCCAGTATTAGCCCGTAATAGGTACGTCGGTATAGGCCTTCCAGACTGAGCTCAGAAATATCTGTCCAGAGACCGATGCATCCAATTCAACCTACGCTTTATAAACAACAAACCTCCTGGTTGCGTAGTAGGTAGGTGAATAGGTATTGCGTAATAGGTTAAAAACTATCCGCTCTGCGATAACACGTCCGTTCGCTACGACAGGCGGCGACTGACTGTAGAACCCTTAGGAATCAATATACATAATTGTTTATTATATCAAACTAAGTACATTAAATAATATATTAAAAAATAATAAAAAATTTTAACAAAGTGTAGGATTAAACGAAAACGGACACAATAATATTTTAAATCTTCGTATTTTCCGACAATAAAATTCATTCCAGATTTCGTAAAAATAAATGGTTGTGGTAGTTTCTTTGTTGCTTACCATCAGAGGTTTGTTTAGAAAAATTGGCACAGATCAAAAGTTGATCTTGTCTTTGATATTCAACAAGCAGGATGTAAAGAAACCATTCACTTAATTTAATATTTTTTTTTTATTACGATGAAATAACTCTTTAGATATCTTACACAAAAACCAATGCGACGTTTATTTAAACATAAACCAAAACGAGTTGTGACAATAAATTTAATTTATTTTATACAAATTTATTGGAGTAATATCTCCGAATTGTCAGAATATACCGGTTAATTATGGTTTTGTTAGCCAAAAAATTATTATTATTTCTTTGAGACTAATGTGAAAGAAAATATTTAACACATACGACCAGTTCTGTAACAATGCAAATTAATAATTAAGCTTAAAGACTTTAAACAAAAATCTTTGAATACAGAGCCGATGAAGTATATTTAGGTTAGGTTAGATTAAGAGAAGTATACTTACAAACGGCTATGGGAAACATTAATTAAAAAGTTGCGAATCATCCAAAAGAGAAGAAGACAGAGATTAAATAACGCAAAATCACAAACGATTATTAATGGTTATGTAGTGTCCCAAAAGATCAATGCTGGGGGCATTACTATTTATCATATCCATCAATATTATGAATTATATTATTATCATTATCTGCTGACGATGTATTAATTTGTGTGGAAAATCAGTCAGACGAATAATGCCATAACAATATCATCCTACATTTAAAAGAGAAAATTGAAAGCGACTAAAAATTAATAAATAAATTTAACCCTAGGATGATCATTGACTTTGACGGAGTGTAATTTTTATCTAGTCGAAAAATCCAAAAACTGGCTCCGTGAATTCTACAAATAAGGGGTTCTGAACCAAACGATATTGTTTTTGAACTGATTGGCCCAATCAGTATTAGACCACTAATAAAGTGGTCTAATACATTTTACTTTTGAGTTTTCTTTATCTTCCTTTTACGATTCCGATAAAAATATTGAGACGAATCGTTAAAATAAATCAGTTCGTTTTAAGTAATTGTTTAGTAATTTATCTCTTGTGGTCTGGCTGTACCACATTGAGCATTTAGTGCTACAAGAGTCATTGACCATCCTAGGGTTAAAAGAACGAATCAAAAAAACTGTATGGCAAGTCTAAAGTCCGGTAGGGTTGGCTGTATAATACCCTCCACCATTATTTGCCACGTTATACACTAAGGAATGAGCAGGGCATATCGATACCTCAATTCTAAAACATGCTAAGTCGACATAGACTATGTTTTTAGGGATATTGCATTTTTAATTTCTAAATATTCCAATTTATATTCAGTCAAAATTTGGTGTTTATGCGTTAACCCAATCAAAAGTTATTCACAAAACAGTACAGGTCATTCGATTTTAATTATAAAGGAATTCCACACAAATTTAAAAAATTCATTCAACTTTGTTCGCTTCTCCTGAAAAACTATCTTTTTGCACTTAGCATAGTTTAGAATGGAGGTATCAATATATAAAACCATTATTACTTGAAATTGTTAGAACATGTATGGTGTATACGAGCATATTACATATTTCGAATTGAACACATCCAGAATCGATGTGTTCAATTTTTAAAATGTGATGAACAAAATAAAATGTAAAGCCATTATTTTCAGCCATATCGTTTGCTTTATTTTGTTATCTAGGCCGTCAAGAATTCAAATCGTAAAAGACCTTCGGAAAAGACCCTCCGATGTATTAAAAGCAGGGCCTACATGATTTACTCGCAAATATGAAGCGATCTTTGTGAAAATTGGTATAGTAGCATATCCATATTAAAAATGGGGCATATTGGTCCCAGTGGACGTTGCTCTACCCTCCACGAACTATACCACTGTTCCCACTGTTAAAAAGGGAAATAATTCGGCTGTTTCCTAACCAGACGACCGATTGCTATTCAAGTATTGGCATGCTTTTAGAGGAGTTTTTGAGAATTTAGGTTTTAAATTTGGGACCCCTGGCGATGGCACAAATTATAGCCGGCAATATCTACTTTTAAATATTTTTTATATTTCTCAAATTTCTGTTTGGCTTATTTAAGCGTAATGACAAATAATTTAAATTGTCCAATATTCGTATATATAGGGTGCCGCAGAATGAGCTTGAATTCTTTATAACTTTTTTAATTACTTTTTTTTTGTTTTTTTTTTTCAGCATTTTGTGAAGGTGACTTGAGGAATTAATTATGATTCGAACAACGTACAAAAATAATTGAATTTTTGCGAAATTTTTCGTTCGTTTCATATCCCCCACTTCTTTAAAAAGTTATAATACAGGGTGGCGCAGAATGAGCTATATGGTTTGAATTCTTTATAACTTTTTTAATTATTATTCTTTCTTTGTTTTTTTTCCAGCATTTTTGTGAAGGAGACTTGGGGAATTAATTATGAATCGAACAACGTACAAAAATAATTGAGATTTACCGAAATTTTGCGAAATGTTATGGAAAATATGCTAAAAAGAGCACGTGTGTGCGAAGCAGAAAATTAAAAATGAATGAAAAATATCGCATAAATAAAAAAGTTATAAACCATATAGCTCATTCTGCGTCACCCTGTACATATAAATATAATTTCAAAGGTATAATGTTTCATAATAGAAATATAATTAAAGTAGTAATCTAGTCAGTAACAACCCCTATATTACTCGTATACAGGGGCGGATCTACAATGCTTCAAAGCTGGTCAATGTTTTACCGATTGTTAAGCGAAGTACACACGATTGCCAGATCGGACAATATTGTCAAAAAAATGGTGGCAACATGCAACCCTGTGAACGTTCAACCGTGTGAACATACAATTTTTGTCTTGCAACGTTGGCAGAAAATCAGTGTGAGATAATTTGCAGACACTTTTGATATTTTCTCAGTGAGTTCTACTAACTGAGGAATACAAAAGCCGAGATATCTGTATTTGAAAATTATTTTTTTTTATTTTTTCCAATCCTGTCCTAGTTTTTGTGAACTTCGGAGCAGCTATGTACCGATTACTTTCACATTCTGAAATTTGATCACAGGTATATATGAATAAATAAACTGTGAATCTATCTCTTTTCTATTTTTAGTCGCTACAAACTAATACACAAAGTCACAACAGCGGGTACCAAAGTGTAGTGTCGACTATTAATGATGAAACTATGGAAATTTATATGAATGCAAAAGTAAAACCAAACAAAATGTATGTATGTACAAGTTTGTATGAATGTGATTCATACATATATAGTTCCTAAAAGTTGAAAAATAGTAATAAATCTATCAATACTAAAACTCAAAGCCCGATCGGTTATAAACAAATACACAAAATCATAATACCCTGTACCACAGTGTGATTTGGGGTATAAGAATAGATCATTCTTTGCTCGGATGCTTAAAACTTGAAAACGACTGGATCTATTTGGATACTTCCTTCTGTGAGTTTGTTCATAATTGCTACACGTAGGTTTAGTAAAAAAAGAAAAGTCGAAAAATTCTCAACAGGTGGCGCTGAAGGTGGTCATTCCATTTGACAGCTCAGCATATCGCTCACCTACTTCAAGAGTGACATAACTCAAAATAAAAAATGTTCAAGGTGTGTAACTTTAAGTACGTATATAGAGATTAGTTACATGAAATAAGATGTTTAAAAACTCTAGAATAATCGGAAATGCGGTGGTTTACATCTAAACTAAATTTGGCTGAGATTTATATATGAACATTTGCAAAATTCACACTTCTTTCTGTAAGGCAGCATCAAACATTTTGCGTTATGTCACTTTTGAAGTGAGTGAACTATATGATTACTTTTTGATATAAAGTAACAGTACCACTAACGCCCACGCTTACTTTTGAATTATTCTAAACGCGGGTGTAAGGGGATAATTTTTCTTCTTCTGGATTACTTGGGTGGAAGAACTTTCCTCCAATGACATATGTGGGTACGAGTAAAAATAATTCGAAAGGTGGCCAAATGAATCCAAAAACACATATTTTAAAAATTAACTCTTTTAATTTAATAAAACTTGGTAAAATGATTATATTGAGTATGAATTTTATAGCGTTTTTACTTTTTCAAATTTAATTGTAGTTTTTGTGGTACAGAGCTTCAGAATTACCTAGGTTAGGTTAGGGTGGCAGCCGTATTTTTTTGTATACAAGCTCACATAGACCAGTTTAGGTCCCTAGTGTTACCACGGGCTGAAATGCCCCTCATCGAAACCAACCTGTTTGATATAGAAATTTATCGATAGTACGAATATCGGTACTGGAAAGATCTGTTAGGCTGCCTAGAAAGGCCGACCCCATTATGTCCAGTCGTCGTTTACTCAGAGCGGGGCAGTCGCATAGCAAGTGCTCAATGCTCTCCACTTCTTCCTCATCACCACAGCTCCACAGAAGTCATTAGAGCCATACCCAATCTTTTGGCGTGTTCGCCGATCAAGCAGTGTCCGGTCAGAACTGATACTAATGTAGACAATCTTTGCCTCTCCAGTGCGATCTTCTCAGGTCATACCTTGGCCAGATTTGCCTAGCTACCCTGTAGGTACGTCGTCTCTTTCCTAGCAAGTTCATCGGCTTTGCAGTTCCCCGGGATATCCCTATACCCAGGCACCCATATGAGTTATATATTAAACTGCTCCGCCATCTCGTTAAGAGATCTGCGGCAGTCGAGAGCTGTTTGTGAATTTAGGGATGTTACCGCCAGAGAATTGATGGCAGCCTGACTGTCCGAGTAAATGACAACGCCAGTGTTGGTTACTATGTTGCGACTCAGTCACTTGGCTACTTCCATATTGCCATTATTTCGGCTTGATAGACACTGCAGGTATCTTGTAGCCTGTGAACTATATCCAAACTAAGCTCTGCACAGTATACTCCGAAGCCAAACTTTTCATCAGACTTCGAACCATCCGTATAAAGGTGGAGATGGTTTCTATTACCTGGTATTCATCCAACCCATTCATCTCTGGCGGGAATCATAGTGATGTAATTTCTCTCGAAGGTCTACACAGTTGGTATATAGTCCACTCGGTCGGTTACTATAGCACTACACTTTGATATCCTCATATGACCGTCGTTTTTGTACCTCCACATTCATAGGCAGTTTAATCTTATTGCCGCTTTGGTTGCAACTTCTCTCGCCACAATATTAATCGGCAGTATATGGAGTAGGGCTTGTAGAGACTCGGTCGCTGTAGTCCTTAAGGCTCCGCTTATGCTCAGGCAGGCTGTTCTCTAAACCTTTGTTAGTAGGTTGCTGATGGTTAGTTTGTCAGTTGCCGTCCACCATACCACAATGCGGCATAACAGTATAGGAAGAACTACTGTTATATATATCCAGGGGACGATTTTAGGAGAGAGGCCCCACCGCGACCCTACAGCCTTTTTGCAGGAATATAAGGCGACGTTGGCCTTCCTTACACGTTCCAATACGTTAAGTCTTAATAACAGTTTTCTATCTAGAAGTATTCCTAAAAATTTTGTACTTTCAGAAAAGACTAGGTCTGTTCCATTTATCCGAGCTGGAGGGTCCACATGTGGGGCACCCTAGTAAAGAGAACCAATTCTGTTTTGTTTGGGTTTACGCCCAAACCGCTGCTTCTGGCCCATATAGCCAATTTGTTCAGAGCCACCTGTAGAATGTCTCGGAGGACGTTTTCGAATTTGCCACTCACTTCGATTGCCACGTCGTCCGCATATGCCACGACCTTGCAGCCACAACGTTCTATATCTAACAGGATTTCATTCACCGCTAGGTTCCAAATTAGTGGAGACAGTACTCGTCCTTGTGGGGTCCCTCTGTGTACAAACCTTGTTAGGAGTTGTGGACCCAAGACATGCTGTTATGCGTCTTCTGTCGAGCAGACTTTGAATTAGTCTAATCAAACTAGAGTTAACTTTTAGATGTGACAGTGCCGCAATTACTGCATCTGAGTGAATGTTGTTAAAAGCCCCTTCTATGTCAAGAAATGCCACCATGGTGAATTCATTGAAATGCAGGGACGATTCGATAGTGCTCACAAGTTCGTGCAGGGCTGATTCTGTAGACTTTCCCTTATTGTAAGCATGTTGGTTCACCGACAGGAGTTTTGTGTCCAGGGTTTCCCTAATGAAATGATCTAAAAGTCTTTCCAGACCTTTCAATAGGAAGGAGGTTAGGCTAATTGGTCTGAAGTCTTTTGGCCTAGTGTGTGATATCTTCCCCGCTTCAGGTATGAATACCACTTTGGTATCCCTCCATCGATTCGGGATGTATGGAAGCCTGATACAGCCTACATAAATGTTCTCCAGTCAGGGGATAATGTACTTCAACATTTTCTGCATTTCTGCTGGAGTGAGGCCGTCTGGTCCAGGTGACTTGAAGGGCTCAAAGCTGTTAATAGCTCAGCTTATTCTGGATCTCTCAGTCAACAAGCTAACAACGCTCGCAGTTCACTCGAATTCTTGTTGATCTTCGGGTTCTGTTTGTGAGTTCCCCTGGAAATCTGTGTCGTGCAGTATGTTCAGCGACTGCTCGCTGTTTTTTGTCCAGTTATTTGGCTCATCCTGCAAGGGTGAAGCTGATAGTATTTTCTGCAGCCTTGCGGCGTCGGAGACCTTTTCCACGTCGCCACAGAAGGTATACCAAGAGCGTGTTTGCGCCTTTCTAAGCTCCTTCTTATACTCGTAGATCTTGAGTTGCTCTTTATGGGCATCCCAAACGTTAGCGACCCCAGTAGATTTAGCCTTGTTGAATAGCTTGTTGCAGGTCTTTTTCATAGTCGTTAGCTCAGAAGTCCACCATTGGGGTTAAGTTTTATCCTTGTTCCTTGTTTTTTGGACAGGCCTTTTCAAGGGAACTATTGAATGATGTGGTGATATGCTCGACCAGATTATCCAGACCGACTTTGTCATTCGGTTAGTACAGAAGTTTGGAGTTGAGGACTTTCTTGAAATTCTTCTCATACAGGTGCCACTTTGTCTCTCTCACATTTCTGTGGACGGTAGGTTCAGGCGCTTTATCAGCGAGTTTGAACTCAATATAATGATGATCTGAGAATGAGTGGTCGTCCAGTACATTCCACCCAATAATTTTTTCTGACAGCCGGTCAGGAGCAAACGTTACGTCTAGTACTTCTTGTCTGTCTTTAGTTGTAAAGGTCGGTTTATTACCTATGTTACAAATACTAAGGTTGGTAGTTAGAATAAAGTCAAGAAGCGAATCACCCCTATTGTATATTACCGTACTTCCCTAGATAGTATGAGGAGCGTTCGTGTCTGCGGCAATAATCAGCTCGAGCTCGTCAGACGTTGCTCCTTCTACTACTTCCCTGAATAGAGCAGTCGGTACTACAGCATCATAAGGCAAGTAACTGGAGACCACCCAATATATGCGATTACCGATCTCCAGACTAGCAGATGTTTAATCGTTACCACTTAAATTAGCCAGGGAAAGATACTTAGTTCTTTCCTGGCCAAAATGCAGGTTCTTGGAGTGCCTTCACAGTTGGCCAGAAGCAGTTTAAAGTTGGGTGTCCTGATACCGCACACCCTTCCTCCCACTGCGTAGGGTTCCTGTATCAGGACGATATCTACTTCACCTGTGGACAGGCGCAGCAATAGATCCGCTGAGGCTGTTTTAGCGTGATGGAGGTTAATCTGTAGAATTCTTACCATCATTGGTAATTGACAGATTAACATCCACCCCGACAAGGGTGTTATCGAACTCTTCGTCCGTATCATCGAGAAGCGTGTCCCCGCCAGATGCGTCCGGGGACTCCCCTCAGCCCCTCTGTGTCGGAAGTAGAGCTTTCGTCTTCAGAGAAGGACGTTACAGATCTTCTGTTAGAGTTGGAGTCACCAGAAATCATGCTTGTATACCTTCAAGACTGTAGCCTCGAATCCATATTGTAGGGTTGCACTTGCACGTTGTATATGGCAGGTGGATTCAGCGTTAAGGATAAAATTGACCTGCTGCTATTTACCATCCGCCTCACCCACCTTGCTGATTCTTCAATTATGGGCAGGCAGACCTGGATTGGAATCATTTATTATTTCTAATATGTCACCCGGCTGATATATTAGAAATAAGGGAGGGCTCTTCTGTAACCCAGGTGATGGCTCTAGGGTGACTAGGGATGTTGTTTTTTTCGACAACATCCAACTAGGCAGCCGGGCACACCTCACCCGCTCGACTCAGAGCAGCCTTATACAGGTCAACTGATCTGGCATCTCCGAAGTATAAGAGCTTTACTCTCCCCTGATGACATCCTGCATCGTTGCAGATTGGTGGTTTGCCCGGCATTTCTTTACGGATATCGAGGTAATGAGCCATAATGGCTGACTGCACATGGCTCCATTTGTCCTTGAGGATGGATCCATCCTCACTACTTCTATCTATAACGGCCATCACTAGACTCTTCTTCGCCACTTCATTGAAGGGCTTGGTGAGTGTCCTGTTGATGGTGACATTAGGGCCTCTTGCCTTTTTCGAAGGCAGGGGTTCATCAGGTGATCTGATTCTTTTGACTTTATTAGCCGTTAACACAGCTAAATTTGTGGCTCTTTCAGCCGGCTCATTGGCCTTAGAAGCATCTAAGACGCCTTTAGCCCAGGTAAGTGACTCTTTTTGTTTTTCGGTAAGAGCCGAAACCTCAACAGCCTCCAACTTCGTCAAAACTCTGAGCGCTATCCGGTGCTCATTGTGCTTCCGTATTGACGGTCGGACATGACGTTTTCCCCTCACTGTACCACCTGTTGTGAGTACTGGGGGGAATTTTTGGTGTGGTCGGCTTTGGCCAAGACCAACGGATGGACAGTAGGACGATTGGGGAACCCCGCTCCATGGGAACGCGAAGGCATCCCCTCAACGAATTTATTTATTTTTTGTCTGTATTATCCCGTAATAGGTACTACAATGTAGGCCTTCCAGATATTGTAGAGATTTTTTTGCGATTGCGTAATAGGTACTGCGTAATAGATTTTAATTATCCGCTCTGTGCTAAACACGTCCTTTCACTACGACTGATCAGCAACGACTCTCAAAATTACCTATCTCAAGCATTTTTCTCAAAATTACCATTTGTTATATTAGCCAAATCTTCTTAACCGCTTCACGTATTTTAAAGATATTAATACCAATGAAAAGCTCTGCTACTCCTCTTCAATGCTACGGAGTGAAATATTTATGTCCTTTTGGTAGAAAGATGTGAAAAGGTGGAATATATACTTAATCCCTGAATATCCTGAAAAGTAAAGGGTTAAACTATAGGGTGATCCATGTAGAGATACTTTTTTCAATAGCCTTTCTTGACAGATCACGTGTGAACTTGTCATGCTGTCATGTTTTTTTTGTTAAGTATTGTTTGGCATTTCATCATGGAAAGACTTACGCCTGAACAACGTTTACAAATCGTTCAACTTTATTACGAAAATTCACGTTCTGGGAGGAATATGTTTCATGCACTTCGCTCAACTTATGGTCAACATAATCGAGTCATCGAAAATTGGACTCAACGGATGGACCATGAGGCCCGTCCGTTTGATATACGTAGCTGCCATATAAAGTTCCATCCCGATTTAAAGCTTGACGCTCTCGAGAATATATTTTTCGCCGATTAGGCTGAAATTTAAACAATTATATGTCTAAATCGTTCCTCCGGAAAATAAACGCACGATAACTATCGCCATATTAGTCCACTCCTTCTAGTACCTCCCCCACAAAGGGTTAATATTTAGTGAATTATTGATAATTTAATAACATCTATACTACTTATTCAAATCCTCTGAAATTCTACACATAACATTTGCTTATAAGTCGCTATCACCTCGAGGAAAATGGGCGAAGTTTCCGCGCCCCTTTTGGTACATCCCACACAAATGGACCATTTTGCACCAAAAGTTAACTGCTTATAACAATAATATTACGCCATTCAAATACTTGAAATTGTGTACAGTGTAAAGCTTTTAAAGTACCTATAGTCCAGAGAAAAGTGGGCGTAATTAGCGCTCTCCTTTTGGTGTCTCCCACACAAATGTACTATTTTGCACCAAATGTTAACAGCTCATAACTTGAATACCTGTGCAAACAAAGACTTGAAATTTTGTACAGTGTAATGGTTTTATAGTAACTACAATCCAGTGAAAATTGAAAAACGTTTTTGAAAAACTTTGAATTTTATAGTACACTAGCACATATTACAACACTCATTGTTTGACTTGATCGCCGCGATACAACTTTCTGCTGAGATTGATAGATTAGTATTTTTATGCTCACAGCCAACTTAAAGCCAATGCGATGAAAATAAAAGAAATGTTGTACAAAAATGCACAACCTATGCAATATTCTATGAGGTTATGTTAATGATCGAAATTTCTTTCTTCTACGGTCAATAGTTTCAGAGATAATACATGCTTCACTAATGCTATTTCGTTCACCTACGGTCATTAGTTTCTGAGATAACAAATTTTTAACTAATGCTACGCCCACTTTTGCCGCACCCACTAATCCGATCCCTCCCTTTTTTATTGAAGTTTTTGAAAATAACTCCACTAACGTGTGTTCCAAATTTCGTTCTTCTAGGGTCAACACTTTTTGAGATATTCGGATATTAAGTAATGCCACGCCCAGTTTTTTCAAAAAAAAATTTTCCAAACCGTCTCTGACAAATAACCTTTCAAACAAAAGAAAAAAAATAAAATCGGTCCAGTGGTTTCAGAGTCTATAGCATACATACATACAAACATTTGTCAACTAGCTGGACCCGGTCCACTTCGTTGACCCATATTTCCGATCCCGTCCATTTTTGGACCACTGACGTAGACTGCCAGCAGAACTGCAGTGGAACAAACACACAAACAAACGATTTGCCACGCCCATATTTTCCCCGCCCACTATTTGCAATTTTTTTTTCCAAAACCATCTCAGACCAAATAGCTTTAAGACAAAAGAAAACATTTTAAAATCGGTCCAGTGGTTTAAATGTCTATAAAACACATACATACATACATACATACATACATACAAACATTTTTCCATTTTTATATATATAGATTTTTATATATATAGATAGAAGATAAATAATAGAGGCAAGGATGGTTTAAAGCCAGGAGAATATATTAGTGACAAATCAATAACGACTTAAAGACGGAAATAAAAAAAATTAAATTTTTAAATTTTTAGGATACCGAATTACATCATGAAATGATAAGTACATCCCCTCGACAAAAAATGTTGTAAAATAGTGGTATCAACGATATGAGCATCACAGGAAGTTTTTTTCAGATTCCCAACATTGTGTTAGTAGCAGTGCTTTATTTGACAACCGATTTAACAGTTGATAGTTGCTTTGTGTTTAATTTGGTTTGTCATTTCATCGTGCATAGACTTATACGAGAGTAACGCTTGAAATTTGATGACATTTTCTATCAAAATAATGGTTCAGTTCGTACAACTTCAAACGTTGTTCAGCGATGAAGCTCATTTTTAGTTGAATGGGTATGTAAATAAGGAAAGTTGTTGCATTCAGAGTGAAGATAATCCACTAGCTTTTATCCAAACACGATTACATTCACAGAAAATTTTTGTTTGGTGCACTTTGTGGGCCGGCGGAGTCATTGGCCCATTGTCTTCAAAAACGATGATGTGCAGAATGTTACTATCAACGATGAACGGTATAGAGAAACGATTACAAGTTTTGTTCGTACCTCAATTCGCAGGCATTAATATTGGTGACAGTGGTTCCAACAGGACCGAGCCATTAATAATATCACGTAATGGTGCTGTTAATTGGACGTTCTTTGGACTCTGGTGCAGCCATTCGCTTCATTGGTGCAGCCTTTCACAGTTCCAATGAAGCTTGTTTTTTCAATCGTCCGACTTTCCGTTTGTTGGTGTCGGCCAATCCCCACCACACTAAAAATGGTAAAAATGTCCCCGCTCCCAATACGTGGCACGGTGCGGGGAAAGCTTCATGTTCAACCGTCAACCCGTTCGACCGGAAGCGCAACGAGCACTAGAAAGCGCTCAGAGTTTTGACGAAGTTGGAGGCTGTTGAGGTTTCGAATCTTACCGAAAAACAAAATGAGTCACTAACATGGGCTAGGTTTAGGTTAGGCTGGCAGCCAGCTTTGTCAGGTCATATGGTTTTACCCTTTTCTCGCTTTGTGTACAGATTTCGGTGCATAAGTTGATGGAATTAGATAAACCACAAACATTTTTTTCCCAAAAAAGTTTGTTATTATCTAAAAAACTTTAGAAGTAATAAGCACATACATTTCAAAATTAAAAAAGTCGTAGAAATATTCATATCTGTATCCATTCTTTTATAAGTTGTGGCCAAACTATTTATTCTGAAGTAACTGGTCAGTTACAAAAAACAAGGGGGACACATGGAGGAAGAATTTTTCGTGAGCACTGTTCATGTGAGATCTTACCGCAAAAAATTATAGCTCATAACTTTTTGAAATGCGATTTCAAGTGTTTTTTGTTTTTTGACCGCGGTCAGCGCGGCCCGCGATGTAATGAAATAACACTAAAAAGCTGTTATAGCGGCTGGAAATACCTATAAATCTATATACGTGTCGTTGATGTGCTCTTAATGGAAACACCGCTATAGCTTCCCAAACCTTTGTTAAACTTGCGTGCATTTTTTTTTGATAGTGTATTTCGCGGAGCACATCGACAGTTATGTATAGGTTGAGCTGAATTAATTATCCCAGATGGCTTTTGACCTGGTGAATCCGTAACAAAATAATGAATCTCTGAAATTTTATTCACTTTTTTAAATTTTTGCAAAAATTGCAAATTTTGTCCTTGACATTTTTAATAGTATAAACGTCTGAAATTCATTTCAATGTTCTTCGGGCGTACTGCTGTGGTGCACTTAACAATCATGGTTACTTATTTCAAATTGAAGTCTTGTACGCGAAGAACGTGACACTTTTGTCTCAGCAATGATCGTCAAGTCACACCCAGCGAGGGGTACAGATATGGCGGAAGCGTATATGAAATAAAAGGATTTTAACGCTCTATTCCGAAATCGGAGGGCCGCCATTTTATTTTGATGATTGTGCAAATTATGCATAATAATGAAGCTACAGCGAATATTTTGTCATAGGCTGATAGAAATGCTAATTTTTTATGATTGTAATTTTAGTTTTCCGAATTCCGCTAAAAATTTCATTTTATAAAATTTTTTTAAATTTCAATTTGGAACCGCCGTAACTTCCGCGGCCTTTGATGAAATTTATTCGCAACAACGGTTTTTGCATGCTTATATTTTTATCTTCGTCTGTTGTAAAAGCCCCTGACGTGCTCGCCAAAAAAATCTTGAAAAAAAATTTACTTCAAAATTAAAAAATTTTGATATTTGCCCATATATACAACTATAGGTTATTACTGATACCACGGACACAGTCAGACTTCCTAGAAAGGGCGACCCCAGTCGGACGTCGGTACCTTAATGAGGAACAGTAGCAAGTCAGGTGCCTAATGCTTTCCACTTCTTCTTCATCACCACAAATCCTACAGATGTCATTGGACTCAATATCTAGCCTCTGGCGTGTTCGCCGATCAGGCAGTCTTCCATTAGAACTGACACTAACGTTTTTCTTCTCTAGTGCATTTTGACCTTATCAGTTCGTATATTGACCAGGTACACTCAGCCATATTATTAACAGATCTGCGGCACTCGAGGACTGTTTGTGAATTTAGGAATGTGGCCTCCAGAGAATTTATGAATGTCCGAGTAATGACAACACTTGTGTTTGTCACTACGTTACGACACAGCCACTTGGCGAATTCCCCTATTGCCATTATTTCGGCTTGATAGACACTACCGGTATCTGGTAGTGTATGAGCTACATCAACACTGAGTTCTTTACAGTGCACTCCGAAGTCAATCTTATCATCATGCTGCGAACCAACTGTGTAGAAGAATCCATTTCCTGGTGTTCTGCCAATCCATTCCTCTCTGGCATGTACTTTAGTGGTGAATATCCTCCCGAAGGTGAACACTGTCGGTTACCATAGCACTCGGTCGGTTACTATAGCTCTTCATTGTGATATCCTCATGTGGCCGTAGCTCTTATACATCTACATTGATAGACAGTTCAATCGTAATGTCGCTCTGGTAGCAACTACTCTCGCCACAATATCTATGGGCAGTAGATGGAGTAAGGCTGGTAGAGACTCAGTCGCTGTAGTCCTCAACGGTTTGTAATAGGTAGTTTACCCATTTGGGCTAAGGACGTCAGATGATTCCAGAGTCAGCTGAAAATTCACAACTTCAGTTGTGATAACGGCTCGTAATAAAGCCAAAAGAATCAGATCACCTGAAGAACCCCTGCCTTTAAAAAAGACAGGAGGCCATACTGTACCTATCAACAACTCACCAAGCCCTTCAACGAAGTGTTGAAGAAGAGTCTAATGATGGCTATTATAGACAGACCACCAATCTGCAACGATGCAGGATGACCTTAGGGAAGAGTAAATCTCTTGGGGTCTCGATGATGCCAGAACAGTAGACCTGTATAAGGCTGCTCTGCGTCGAGTGGGTGAGGTCTAGCCTGGCGCCCAGTTGGATGTTGTCGAAAATACAACATTCCTAGCCACACAGAGCCCTCACCTGGGTTACATAAGAACCATTAAACTCGGATGACATACTCGAGATAATAAAAATTTTCAATTCTGGTCTGTCGACCCATAACACTATGCAACAAAATTGTTGTCCAAGGGAAGTGGATAACAGTTTCTGGTGCAAATAGGAGTCACAAACACGAAAAAAATTTTAATTTTTATGGTATTTTGTTTTTTTAAATTCCAGCTTTCATGGAAAGTACATTCAGTATTTGGACCATAATATTTCAAGTATAAGCCTGATTGAGCCGTGTTATCCCTCAAATTAAAGGGAATTATGAGGGCTACATATACTGCAAATGTTTTATGAGTATTGATGTCAGACGTTATAAAATGAAAGAGAGGACGAGGTTTTATGGCCGTTCGTAACCCTCCATAAATCATGATAAGCAATGTGAGAGCTATATTGGATGAGATCCGCTCAGATAGAGGGTCATTCAACAATATTTGTGGTTTTTTTTAGTACGCAGTAGTCTTGAAAATATTGGGTTTCTACGTTCGAAGCAAACAATATGTCCTGGAATTTATGAATGAAATTTCTTATTAATAAATTAGTGTAATTCAGCGCCTTAAAGAGATAAGTCGATTTTCTGAAAAATATTATAAAGTTTAATTTAATGATGAGTAAACGGCAAAGAACTTTTCAATGTGTAAATGATCACGACAATTTCTGCAACATCTGTCGAAAATATGTTATTAAAAAAATCGACGTGCGTTTAGTAAAATAATAGCAGAAATATGCGTGCAATATTTTGGTACAAGAGTTAAAAATATGAACGAACCGTGGATACCTAGTGTTTTGTGTAATTCGTGCCATGTAAATCTTACTCGAGGGAGTAGCGGAAGAATGTGGAAAGTACTTTACAATTAATGTATTACAATGTTTTATGGAATAAAACGTTTTAATTTTATACTTCACGTGCAATTTGGAATGCCAATGATTTGGAGACAACCATTCATTCACGATACGGACTGCTATTTTTGTTAAGTTAATAGATTGGTGTAGGAAGTGTCCAAGTATAGCTAACAGCCTAATAAGGGAAACATCATCAAATTCAACTAAGTAATCAACTCTGAGCGATACAAGTTTGAGTCAGAAGTCATCGCTTTTAACTCAGTTTCAACTCATTGATCTAGTGAGAGATTTGGAACTGACCAAATATAAGGCAGAACTACTTGCATCTGGGATGAAACGGTACAATATTTTGGCCCCAGATGTTAACATATCATATTATAGAGTCCGAGATATACCTTACAAACAATTTTATTCAACTGTGGATAACAGATGCTTTTGTAAGGACATTCCCGGATTGTTCGAGGAACTTAATCAAACATGCAATTCAAAGGAATGGCGGTTACCTGTTGACAGCAGTAAAGAAAGTTTGAAAGCAGTACTTTTACACAACGGAAATCAGAAACCATCGATTCCCATTGCTCATGCTATCAATACCAAGGAATCATACGAAACAATGGCTAAATTGATAAAATACATAAAATATGAACATGACTGGAAAATTTGTTGCGATTTAAAAGTAGTTGGTATGTTATGCCTCTGGGATAGCCAATATTTTGCCACAACTGCATATTTAGCTGGGGCTCTTTAAAAATTTTGTAAAAGCCTTAAGGAAAGATGGCAAATCACTCTCATATTTAAGAAGTTTATTTAAAAGTCTTTCTTTTCAAAAAATCGAAGAAGGAGTTTTTGATGGGCCTAAAATAAGGAAACTGATGAAAGATGTGAATTTCGAAACATATTTGACATCGGATGAAATTGCAGCATGAAGGTCGTTTAAGCTTCTAGTTTCAAATTTCCTTGGATCCAATAAAAGCACGCAATATAAAACAATAATTAATGATTTGTTAAAAAATTATGAAAAATTTTTTTAGAAATATATATTTTTATATTTATGTATATAACACATAAGTATTCTTCTAACTTATTTTTCGCTTTATGTATTCCAACAGGTGTAAATATGTCCCTCAAAATTAATTTCTTTCATTCTCATTTAAACTTTTTCCCTCAGAAAATTTTGGCGACGTAAGTGAGGAACATGGCGAAAGGTTTCACCAAGAATTTAAGTCCATCCAGCGGCGTTACCAAGGGCACTGGGATGAAAGAATGACGGAAGATTATATTTGGTTCCTCATAAGAGAAACCGATTCCGAAATCTTCAAACGTCAACAAAGAACTCACAATTACATACTTCTAATGAAACTTGTTCATGTAAATAAACTCAAATGTACATAATATAAATAAAAGTAATAAATAAAATCGCTATTTATATACAAAAAAATAATTTTTAGCTCTAGGACACAAAAAAATTTTTTTTGTTTAAGGCGGATGAAGCTAAATTGCTGAGTCGCAACATATTGATCAACACTGGCTTTGTCATTTACTCTGACAGTCAGGCTGCCATCAATTCTCTGGAAGCCACATGGATATCCCCTAACCTAAAATCCCCATCTTTGGGGTTCTGAAATGATAAACCAAAGCCAATTGAAACCCTGAAAATCAGCATTCGATGATATACGGCCACAAATGATTCGAAGAGTGTATGCAAATTTGAGTTCCAGATTGCGCCATGTACGCGCACACGAATAACTAATAATTTTGAGTGCAGTCGAATATTGAGTGTCTAGCCCCAAATATGAAAATGTACGATTTAATGACGTTAATTAGTGCACACAAATCAATTAAAAATCTCCGTCTTTGTCTATGGTTGTTTTAATTCTTTATTAGTAGAATATTTAAATAAAAATATTAAATTTATATTAAATACACATGAATTTTATGTAATTTATCAAATATGAAAATAAAACATATTAAACATCTGTTCGCAATTCATTGCATATGGTTCAATATTGAGGCCACAACCACAGATTGTGGATAAACTTTGTTCTGCTCAGTCACTGCTGTTCCATCCATCGGTCCATATGCAAACAACAACGAACAGCTTTGCCAGAATTTTTCAATTTTGAATTTCCTTAAATTTCTACAAATTAGAAAATGTACGATAAAGTTTGCGATTTTGTTGTGTGGTTGCACTTTTGGGACACAGACATTTGCTGTATTCAATTTTCGGTTTTAATTTCGTTGCGAAATCATCTAAGTTCACTTACAAACTAATAAATTCCTCTAACAAGACCATGAGCTGATGATGATGATGCCGATGATGGGTTCGATGGTGATGGCGATGATGATGACAGCTGAACTGAAACTAAGTCAAACCAAAACAATTTTGAAAACTCCCAGAGACAACGACTGCTTCACTGAGATGGTGCTCCGTCAGTCTGTCTGTTTGCTGCTGCTGTGTTACTGCGAAATGGATGCCTTGACAAGAGCATGCCGACCGAGCCTTTTGGAGTAAATTTCTATCCGAACTCTACATGACCGACATTTGTCAAGTTCACTGATTTCACGTATTGTACATAGTCTCCGAGGAGTTATGCTTCCGGCAGTCCGGATGGTGTGCAATATGGATGTAGGCGAGAGTGTATGTGAAGCAATGTACACTGAGGGGAAACATTATTTCTATATTATGAAAACATGAAGGTTATCAAATTTCTTATTGAAAATGTTTCAGAATTCTTATGAATAAAACGAATTGTTAAAACTATACATAAACATTTATAAAACTAAAGCTAATCTTCGGCATCAATACTTTTGTCCCCCAGTGTACTCGTGAGTAGTTGCATGTCATTTGACTGTAAGAATCCTTAAGCTTAGACACTTCCTACATCCTTATATATCTCTTGTTACTTTACATTGTTGTGTTCGGTTTTTGCAATTTCGAGATGTTGTTTGTGGTTGTTGCGGTTGGTTGCTTGGTGGGTTCGCTTGGTTGGCTGTCGAATGAGTGGGCGAGTGAGTGAGTGATGTTGTTGCAACTGATGTTCCTTCTGTCGCTCCAGCTGATTTGGGACCACATGTGGGGCTGTGTGGGGGCTTACTTGAGCTGAACCAACACCATGAAATATGTGACAACGGCGCCCAATACCTGTGGAAGATGTAAGAAATATATATACGTATAAATATTAAATATTAAGCTGAGAATACAACACAGAGTTTTTTTAGCTTAAAGTGGAAATATTGTTTCCGTTTTGGTAAATATTTGAAGATGTGATATTTGAAAAGTTGGAGAAGAAAAATTGAAATTAAGACGGAATAAATGACATGCAATATTATTACTTCAAAATGTTGCTACTTTATTCGGTTGTTAACTCTTGAAAATTTAATTTGCAAGACTTTTATTTTAGTTTTTATAATCTCACTTCAGTGGAGGAGGATATATACTCATCTTTTGTCTTAGGACAAACGTGGAAAACATCGAAGGAGTGACCTACGAACCTAAGTATATTCGGCGGAAATCCGTTTTCGGACATTTTGATTCTTTTGAAAAATTCCCGTCTGTCTGACTGGGATTGACTTCATAGTTGGCATGTTATAATAATGTTTTCTATCTCAGACTAAATTCCATTTTTCGATGTTCCATTTTTTATCCCAGGCGTAAGATATTACCCATTGCTCCATGTACATTGGGTTATTTGCAGGATGAGGCAAATAACTGAAAAAAAAAAACCAGCGAGCAGTCGCTAAATGAACTGCTCGACACACATTTCCTGGGGAACTCACCGATAGAAGACGAGAATCAGAAGGACCAACAAGAGTGCTAGTGGACGGCGAGCGTCGCTAGCTTGTTGACTAAAAGATCCAGAATAAGCTGGGCTATTAACTGCAATGAGCCCTTCAAATCACCTGGACCAGACAACATCACTACAGCAGAATGCTGGAGAAAATTTATGTAGGCTGTATCAGGCTTTCATACATCCCGAATCGATGGAGGGATACCAAAGTGGCATTCATACCCAAAGCGGGAAAGATATGGCACACTGGGCCAAAAGACTTCAGAACAATTAGCCTATCCTCCTTCCTATTGAAAGTTCTGGAAAGTCTTTTAGATTATTTCATTAGGGAAAACCTAGATATAAAATTCTTGTCTGGAACCAACATGCTTACAATAAGGGAAAGTCTACAGAATCAAACCTGCACGAACTTGTAAGCACTATAACATTGTCCCTACAAGGAGTCTCTACAAGCCCTTCTCCATATACTGCCGATTATTATTGTAGCGAGAGAAGTTGCAAACAGAGCGGCATTACGATTAATCTACCTATCAATGTGGAGGTGCAAGAACTACGGTCACATGAGGATATCAAAGTGTAGTGCTCAGTTAACCGACCAGACTATATATTAACGGTGTACACCTTCGAGAGGAACTACATTACTATGATACCTGCGAGAGATGAATGGGTTAGCAGAATGCCAGGTAATATAAACCATCCCCACTTCTATACGGTTGGTTCAATGCTTGATGAAAAGGTTGGCTTCGGAGTGCACTGTAAATAACATAGTCTGGATATAGCTCACAGACTACCAGATACCTGCAGTGTCTATCAAGCCGAAATAACGACAATATGGGAAGTCGCCATATGGCTGAGTCGTAACATAGTAACCAACACTGGCGTTGTCCTTTACTCGGACGGCCAGGCTGCCATCAATTCTCTGGAGGCCACATCCCTAAATTCACAAACAGCCCTCGACTACCGCAGATATCTTAACGAGATGGCTGAGCAGTTTAATATACACCTCATATGGGTGCCTGGGCATAGGGATATCCCGGGCGACTGCAAAACAGATGAACTTGCTAAGAAAGGGACGACTTTACAAATTCTCGAAGAATTGTCATATATTGGTGCGCCACTATCCACATGCAAGCTAGGCAAGAGGTAATCAGGCAGTCCAACGAAAGATGGACAGAATCGGCACATGTAGAGTAGCTGGACTAATCTGGGCGAAGTGTAGGTCGGGATTTTCGTGCTTTTGATGTCCTTAATACACAAAAAGTAATCACATCATCCACAATTCTTAGAGCGGATGTTAGAATCTTTCAAATGGTACTTATATTATTTAAATATGACATTCCGTTCAAATGTTATGTCGACTCAAACATTGTAGAAAAATGTTGTAGATGACCAATTTTGGCAAGCTATAAAATATAAACCGCTACGAATTTGGACAAACGGTAAAGGGCCATAATTCCGCATTGTCTTGCAGTATACTTATATATATACACAAATAGTGTGTCTGTTTCTTTTGGAATTACCCTAATACAATTTTCAAATGAAGGTTTAGGTCCGGTGAGAAAATCATTGCTCAAATTGAACAACAAAGATGCAGAATCACCACAAGAAGTGGCGGTGATATTAACTTTTTTTATACCCTCCATCATTAAGTATATATTTACATAATCGTCGTAAAATTCTACGATGATTTAGCCATGTCCGTCCGTCTGTTGTAATCACTCTAAAATCTATATAATTGAGCTAGATGATTGAAATTTTGTACAGATACTTTTTATAGATTTAAATTCATCCCCCGAAATGAATTCATATCCCGAAACTTATTAAATTGTATCAGTGTCAACACTTATTCCGATAGTAAAACACCTTAGGTGGACAAACATTGATTTTCCATATTAGACAGTGTCAATATGTTTTCCAAAAGAGTCACTAAATTAAACAAACTACAATAATATTTTCACACGTTCTTGTCACATGTCCAAGTATTTGCCAAGTAAATGTTGAGGCCACGAAAGCAATTTTATTTGTTTGTCCCAAAAGAATTTGAAACAAAAAAAAAAAACACAATAGATAAAGAAAGGACGATAAATGAAGACATTGTATAAAACTTACCGAAGCAAACAAATCCAAAGAAACTGTAAAGAATTTCGCACCCGAAATGGACATGGCCTTCTGACATTGCTGACAGACGATTTGCACGAATGTTTTGGCCTCCTCTGAGCCATCATACCAATGGCACGAGTAAGCGGCTTCCATAACTGATGAGCTCTGTTGTCCACAAACGTAATGAGGGGAGTGAGTGGATCATCCATGATGTGAGGTGAAGAAAGAAACCAACAATATTATTAACTTTTGAAAAAAAAACTTGAAATAAATAACAATATGATCTAAAAGGTATTTTGATTGAAGTGAGTGTGTATGTGAGCAGAAGAAAAAATAAAAGAAATTTGAATTTTCTTCCTTTTTTGTAATTCAAAAAAAAAAAAAAGTATTGTGCAATTGTCATTAAAGTTTAATAAATCGTATATGTATGTCATAACAAACAAGTATAAACTGCGTTACGTTCAGAGTATGAAGCCGCCGAGCAATTTCCACCTGCCGGAAAAAATCTACATTTTAATTAGTGTTTTAAAAATAAAAGTATAAATAATAAAATTAACAAATAAAAATATATTCGTTTAGAGAACTCAAACTTTATTTATTTTTTTTTAGTGTTTGTGTTCGGGAACGCTGCTACTACGATAAGGTACGGTTCTTCAAACACGACGAATGCTATCAACGATAACGTACGGTTCTTCGAACAGAACACTAACAGAATACACTCGTTTAGCGTTCTGTTCTTATTTATATCGACACCACAAGTCGCAAATAGGAAGCAATCTTAATGAAAATGGGTACAGTGCCAATTCTTAACCCGGTTAAAAAAATCGCCAAATCGGACTTTTGTATGGGGCTATATTTAATTATGGACTGATATGCCCCATTTTAAATAGGGATCGTCCTTATATAAAGAATTGCCTATGTACCCATTTTCATTAAGATTGTTTCATATTTGCTAGTGTTCTGTTCGAAAGAACACTAACAGTACGACGAAGTGTTTGAAGAACCGTACGTTATCGTATTTGTAGCTTTCGCGAACACAATCATTAAACGTTTTTTAAGTGTATTCTGTTTTTTGTAATGGTTTTGTTAGTGTACTTTTCGCAAGGAAAGAACCGTATTTTTTTTCTTAGTATTTTTTTCTGAACTCTGATTCTAATGCAAGCACTTTTCGATATTTTTGCACAATTTCTGATGTTTAAATCCGATATTTGGGCACCACAATTAAAATTTCCACCAAGATTCGTCAAAATCGGAGACCGTCGCCAATTTTTATGAACAATTAACGTGGATCTCATCTATATAAAATGAATTGCTATTATTTATTTCTTTCGGAAAGTATTTGGCTATCGTATTTCGCTGTTTTAAAAAGTTTATCTAAACAAGTAAAAAAATTAATTTCAAGTATTTATATGCAAAATGGGAATTTTTGAGAATTATGCAATGTTAGTCCTTGGTTCCAGAAACTCTACCATGCTAACTTTCGAAACGATTGGATGTAAACTACCCAGCAAATGGGCAAAACCGGACGAAACATGTATACGTATGTTCGAAAAATATTGCGAATTTTTAATTTCCGAGGGCTACGTGTATTTGATTTTTGATATTTTTGTAGCGTTATGTTGGTACTCATGTCCCTTACTTATGCTGACAAGGTCGGCCATTTTGAATGTTTACTTAATTTTTGACAGCTGTTGTGCTTGGATGTGTTTTAACTTGTCTTATCTATTTCAGAAAATGGATCAAAGAATCTGCATCAAATTTTGTGTGAATAACAAAATAAAGTGCGCTGACGCATTCCGAATGTGACTGTGGCATATGGTGAAGCTATCTTGGACCAAAGCAACGTTTATCGGTGGTACAAAATGTTCTTAGAGGGCCGAGAAGATGCGAAGGACGAACAGCGTTCCGGACGCCCAGTTTTCACAGTTTTCTTTGCTTGCAGGGGCGTGGTGCATTTTGAGTTCTTGCCACAGGGTAGTACGGTCAATAAAGAATATTACCTGCAAGTTATGCGCGAAGCAATCCGCCAAAAACGCCCGGATTTGTGGAAGAACAAAAACAGGCTTTTGCACCATGATAATGCCCCTGCACACACATCGTTGCTTGTGCGCGAATATTTGGCCAAAAAAAACACAGTAATGGTGCCGCAGCCACCGTATTCCTCTGACCTAGCCACCCTGTGACTATTTTTTGTTCCCAAAGCTGAACAAGATCACAAAAAATGATTATTTGAAGAGCTTCGAGGATTGGAAAAACGTTGGCAGAAGTGTATTATATCCGAGAGGAATTACTTTGAAGGGGACACAATAGATATTCATGAATAAATAAATACTTTTTGAAAAAATCTGAGCCGATTTTCTTCAAAGTCTTAGTCTTCAAAATAAGTACATTTTGTACTTAAAATATAGATAATTTCTATAATATTAAGTAATTTACCTTATTTTAAGTAAATTTTCTTAATTTTAAGTACAAAATGTACTTATTTTGAAGACTAAGGACGTCTTTGGAGCATTTCTTTAATTTTATGACAAATTTTTTTTCAGTGCATGCTAAATTTCAAAACAATTGGATGTAAAATACAGCTCCAACAGTGCTAAAGGTCCAAATCGAACGAAACATATATATGGGAGCTTATCTAATTCTGAACCGATGTCAACCAATTCCTAAATGGAAAATTTCAGCACGATCGGAGTAAGATGGACAGACAGACGGACGGACGGACAGACATGGTGTTAGCGACTAACAAACTAATACTATGTGTGAAATGTCTGAAGATTTGATTAAGTAGTATAGAAGTTATTAAAGAATCAATAGTTCATTCAAAAGTTAAACCTTTGTGGGGGAGGTACTAGAAGGAGTGGACCAATATGGCCCATCTTCGAACATAGCCTGAGATAGTGACAAATATTACCGCATACAAAATTTGAAGTCAATCGGTTAGTCCTTTCGGGAGATATCGTGCGCACCAGCCAGCAGACAGCCAGACAGACGGACGGATGGACATTGCTCAAATGACTTAAAATGGTGCAAATCGAATTTCCGCCAAACATGCTTGGGGTCTTAGGTCACTCAATATTTTACTAAATGCTAACTCTTTGTGGAGGATGTACTAGAAGGAGTGGACCAATATGGCCCATCTTCGGAGATAGAATAAAATATTACCACATACCAAATTTGAAGTCAATCGGTAACTCCTTTCGAGGGTTGGCGTGCGTACCAGCCAGCAGACAGGCGGACGGACATTGCTCATTCGCATTAAAATGACCCAAAACGGATATCCGCCGAACATACTTAAGGACTTAGGTCACTTCTTCGATGTGTTACACTTTGCTCGTAGCAAATGATATATACCATCCTCTCTAAAGTGAGGGGATAATGAATCGTGGTTTGTTCGACTGCTTAAAACTTGACAACTACTGGACCAAATTGGATACTTTCTTCTGCGGATTTGTTGGTAATTGCTACGCGAAGGCTTAGGAAAAATAAAAGCCGAAAAAATTAATTATGAACTCTCTGACTGTGGTCAGTGTAGCAGTAACAATATTTTTGGTCATTATTTCAGTAATTTTAAAAGTTATTTAAGAGCTAAGAAACTATAGCGTGATCCATTTCGAGGTTCTCTACTTTTTTAAAGAAAAAAACACAGAAAGTTCAAATTGAATGAGGAATGTTTATTATCATTTGAAAGAACATTCTTTGGCATTTATTTTTTGAAGATTATGTCTATCAAATGTTGGCCGCGGCTACGTCTCAGATGGTCCATTCGTTGAGTCCAATTTTCGATGGCTCGTTCGAGCATTTCGACTGGTAACTGGCGAATGACACGAGTGATGTTTTGCTCCAAGGCCTGAATCGAAGCGGGTTTGTCCGCATAAACTTTAGACTTTACATATCCCCACAGGAAAAAGTCTAACGGTGTGATATCACACGATCTTGGTGGCCAATCGACCGGCCCAAAACGTGAAATTATCTGCTCACCGAAGTGTTCTCTCAATAAATCCATTGATTGATGCGATGTGTGGGAAGTGGCGCCGTCTTCTTGAAACCAAATATTGCCAAGATCACAAGCTTCAACTTCAGGCATCAAATAGTCGGTTATCATGGCACGATAACGGTCGCCATTGACGGTTACGTTCTCACCGGCATCATTTTTGAAGAAATATGGAGCGATGATTCCACCGGCCCACAAACCACACCAAACCGTTGTTTTTTCTGGATGAATTGGCAGCTCTTGAATCTCTTCAGGTTGCTCTTCGTCCCGCCTCATCGCTGAACAAAATTTGGCTCGAAAACGTCGGATCTTCTTGGAACTTTTCAAGAGCCCATAGAGCGAAGCGATGTCGCTTGGGAAGGTCGGGCGGCTTCAGTTCTTGCACAAGCTGTATTTTGTATGCTTAAGATCTCGACGTAAAATGCGCCAAGTCGTTGCATACGTCAGTCCGAGTTGCTGCGAACGGCGCCGAATCGGCCGCTACATTTTCTTCACTGCGTGCTGGACGTGTACCTTTGGTACCTTTGTGGGAGAGGTACCAAAAGGGGCGTGACAATAACGCCCATTTTCCTCGAGTTGATAGCGACTAATACTATGTGTGGAATTTCAGAAGATTCGAATACGTATAATAGCATTTATTAAAGAATCAATATTTCACAACATTTTAACCCTTTGTGGGGGAGGTACCAGAAGGAGTGGACCAATATGGCCCATCTTCGAACTTAGCCGGAGATAGAAAAAAATATTACCACAAAGGAAATTTGAAGTCAATCGGTTACTCCTTTCGAGAGTTATCGTGCGCACCAGCCAGCAGACAGACAGACAGACAGACAGACGGACGGACATTGCTCATTCGACTTAAAATGACCCAAAACGGATTTCCGCAGAACATACTTGGGGTCTTAGGTCACACCTTCGATGTGTTACACTTTTTTCCGTAGCAAATGATATATACCCTCGTCACACTAAAGTGAGGGTATAAAAAGTATCTCTACTTGGATCACCCCTTAAAAATGTAAATGTACATACATATCTCAAAGGGGATTCGAAAACAATTATTCAATGTCCAGCCTAAGGACAAACTGCAGTGACCAAAGCAATTGTTACTCTTTCAGTACTTAAAAAGTCCTTTAAGAACTATAAGCCTAGAAACTGATGTACATACATATCCAACGGATGTGCTTTTACGCCAAGTGATATTTGACTACTTGGCCGCTGAGTCTCCTGAAAGAGCTACACAGTAGAAATTTTGCATATGGATAGACTCGAGTGTTGCATAAACGCAGGACTTTTCACAGAATAGGATTTTGGACAGTGGTCAGTTCTTGCGCTATCAAAAACGTGAGTGCTGTTTTTATCCTTTCAGAAACCTGTTATAAGAAACAAGCCTAAATATTTGTATATGTGTAGTACACGAAAATGTTCCCTCTCGAAACTATGGAGGAAAATTTTGTATTCGTCAAACGGGTGTGTCGCGGCCAATATTACCTCATCATTCGAGAACGGATCGTTCAATTTTGGGATTCATGGATTCGTGTTGGACAGTGACACTGTGGGTGGAAATTTTAGGATTGGTCAAAGGGGCTAGACAGAGCCAACACATCCTCATAACTCTATTTTATGACAATGAACTTGATGTATTGGCCTAAGGAAGGACTCTATGGAGAACAATTTAGGATGGGTAAAATGAGCGTTGCGCGGCCATCATAACCTCATAACTCGAGTATGGATCGTTAGAATTTTCACGACTTCGGGCTTGGTCTATTCGTATTGGCCCATAGAAATAGAGGATTGGGCAAAGATACGTGGTGTGGCCAACGATAACCTCATAAATCGAGAACAGATCTTTAGAGTGTGGTGCCTTCCACACAAAAAATATAATATTTCGAGGTATATCGAATTAGCAAGCGCGTAACCCCTATGAATCCAATACTGAAAACGAAATCGGTAGATAAACATCGACATTGTTATAAACTTCACTTATTGTCGTTGTGTTTAATACAATACAAAAAGAATTTTAATAAACCGAATTGCAGGAAGCAGCATGTCCATGTTCGTATTATTAATTTCATTACATTAAAGAATTTGGTCGGAACGACTTTCGCCGGGTCAGCTTGTATATTATATATATTATTATTATTATTATTATTATTATTATTATTATTATTATTATTATTATTATATATATATTATGTATATTTTTTAAATAACTTCTCTATAACTCCAAAATACGATATATATTTTTCGCAATAAAATCTTTTTTTAACATACAACTTCAAATGACCATAAAGGTACTTTTCAATGTAAACAACGATCTGACTGATGTTAATAGATTTTCAATTTTTTTATGTCCAGGATATTTCATCTGAGTAACGTCGTTAGTCATCTTCAGAAAATTTTTGAAATTAAAAAGTTCGTCCGTTCTATGTGAGTGTACTTGACGGTTTTTTAACCTATAACAGTTCCACGTAATAATGATTTCATACAGCTCCTACATATTCCATTGTGTATTTCTTGACAAATAATGATGGATAGTATTATGAAGTCAACCTAGCTTTAGTCTTTCCTTACTAGTTTTCATTTATTTTAGTAGAGATTTATGGAATTGGGTTAGGTTAGGTTGAATAGAGGAGACGTTTAAACGTCTCATGTCCATGGACATACACTTAAGCCAGTGGTTCGTCCTGTTGTGCGCTCCTTATTTTTATACCCCACGGGTTACAGAAAATCGGTACTAGACACGTATTTTCCCAGTATCTTCCAGTCATATCCTCTGAGATGAGTCAAGTCTGGCAATATGTCGGAACCGAAATATCGGGATCTTGCATGTGTGAAAGCTGGGCAGTGACACAGAAAATGTTCTATCGTTTCGATGTTTTCCCTGCATGCCCTGCACTCGTCGTTTTTCTGCTAGTCCTATGCGATGAAGATGTGCCTGTAAGCTTGAGTGTCCCGTTAGAACACTCATCATCTTACTAATCTCGATCTTGTTTAGTTTCAGAAAACTACTGGTTTTCTTCTCATTTGGGTCACCCCACAGTATCTTTGAAGTTGCTCTATTCCACACAGTTTTGTGAGCCATCACTGCCCAGTGCTTCAACTCATCCTTCGTGGCTTTGAAAGGTTTCCAATTTTCCAAGTTTATTACTCGAAGTTCTCTGCCCTTTGAAGCCAAGTTGTTTGCACGTTCATTTCCAATCACTCCGTTGTGTCCTGGTACCCAGAAAATACGCAGTTGACCATGGACTGAGTAATTATTTATCGTTCTTTTACAGTCTAACACTGTTCTGGATTTGACCTTATCCGATGTTAATGCTTTGATCGCCATTTGGCTATTTGTGAATATGTTGGTATATTTAGGCTTTGTGGTATTACTGAGCCAGTTAACACACTCCGTGATTGCTCGAACTTCTGCTTGTAATACTGTGTTATGGTCTGGGAGGCGGAAGTAAAGTTCGTCAATAAAAAATTCCAGACCCGTCCTTCCTCCTAGCCTGGACCCATCAGTGTAGCAGCTGGTTCCCATTGGTGCATAAGCTAGTGTTCCGTTTTCCCAGGAGCGTCTGTCTGGCACAAACGAATCACAGGTAGCTGTAAGCCGCACTTCAGGAATGTGGTCGGAGATTTCTTTGTTTCCGTTGTTTGAATATGACCGGCCAGTGATTGTAATATCTTCTGATGGTACGACTTGTGGTCTTGATTTATCCATTCACCCATCACTTGTAGACCTCTTGCTGTGAGGGCCGCCTCATACTTTATACGGATATCTATTGGTTGGATGTGCAGTATAGTCTCCAACGCTCTTGTTGGTGCGGTTCTAATTGAACCGCTTATGCCTAGACAGCACATACGTTGCACTTTTTGCAATGGTATGACGTTGTACTTTTTGTCCATTGATGTCCACCACACTACAGAGGCGTAGGTTATTATTGGTCTAATCACGCTCATGTAAAGCCAGTGTGTCATATTTGGATCTAGTCCCCATTTTGAACCTATAGCTCTTCTGCACAACGACCAACATCTGTGGGCCTTTGTAACTCTTTCTTCAAAATTATCTTTCCAGTACAGTTTCTGATCCAAGATTACTCCCAAGTATTTTGCCTTTTTAGATATGGCAATATTCTTATCCAGGAAACGAGGCACGGTAAAAGGATGAATCTTCCTTTTCCTTGTAAATAGACATATTTCTGTTTTGTCTGGGTAGACATTTAGTCCTCTTGGTTGTGCCCAGTTATATGCTATGTTAAGTGCCTCCTCAGCTCTTCTGCATACATAGTTGGTTGGGATGTCTGCCCCTTAGAAGTATTATAACGTCGTCTGCATAACAGACTGGTTTAAGTCCTTCATTGGTGAGGTCTTTAAGGAGACTGTGTATCGTCGTAACACATAGAAGAGGCGATAAAATGCCCCCCTGAGGTATACCACGATTTACCTTGTCTCTGATTTTTACGTCATATGACCCACAAATAATCCACCTATTCCTTAGAATATTGTTGATCCAGTTTATCAACGCCCGGTCAACCTGAAACTCGTCTAAGGACTGGATAAGTGTATTGGTCTGAACGTTGTTAAAAGCGCCCTCAATGTCTATACAAACTGCAAGTGTGTACATTTCTTCACTGAAGGACTGTTCTATGTGGTGTACTACCTCATGTAGAGCTGTATCCACTGATCTTCCTTAAACATATGCGTGTTGCTTGAATTTTAGCTTGTCATCGGCTTTCTTACTTTTTATAGACTTAAGGCCTTATTCATAAAAAATTACAGAAACCTTCCATTACTTTTTATGAATAAGCCCCTTAAATTTCCGTAAATATAAGTATGTTTTTCATTAATTTTATTATTTGTTACTGAATTAGGATTTTAAATTTTAAAAAATTATTTCTACAATATTTGCTTGAATATAAAGGCACTGTATCATCATTATTGTTTATGTTGAATGGCCTCGGCGATTTTGTTATATATCTATGTACACGAGTATATCGTAGTATTGACAACCGGACACAGAAAAGCGTTGGCAGCACAAAAGCTCTTGAGAGCATTTCCGCCTAACGAATTTCGGGATGAAGTCAAGTGCATTGCATGACACGAAAGTGCACTTCAGGCGGATGTTTGCCATGACCACCACGATTGTCCGTCCGTCCGTCCGTCTGCCTGCCAGTCCGTTGTGCTTTTCACGGTCAGTCGTGGTGGTGGTGGTCGGTCGTTCGGTCCGGTCTTCACCATCAGTGCAAGAAAAGGAAAAATGATGACAAAGAAGAAGGAGAAAAACATTCACTTTTGTTGTGTACATTGTGCGGAAGTTCTTTTCTCGTTAGTGTGAATGTGTGTGCGAACAAAAAGTTGCATTTCCTTATTGGACTTCTTCAGACTGACTGAAGCAACCAAAGCGTGTCGTTTCATGTTTTGAATTGGATTGCATTGAATTCAATTCACTTTGTGCAGTTTGTTTAATGTGATTTACTCCTTTTGGTGTTGTCTTTCAAAATTCGTGCGAATGTAACTCCCGTTGAGGAGTGTGTGGGTGGTTGGGCGTTTGGGTAGTTGTGTGTGTGTGGCTGATGATAAATGATGTGCTTAGTCTGGCTCTTACCTCTTCAATTAGACGATTGCCAAAAATACAGAAGTGGAACACTTGGGCCAACGCATAGCCCAAGTAGCCGATCACAGTGAAAGCGTAAACATTCACCCCCGTGATTTTAGTGGCCTGGTACGCCAACAGTGTTAGCTTAATGGTTGACGTCAACATGTGTAGCAATAGGGCAGCGCCATAAGTATCACCGATAGCGGCCACCAATCTGGAAAAAATAGATAGAAGGATATTAATGGAGTGGAGAAGTGTATATATCATTTGCTACGGTCGAAACTGTAAGGAAATAAGATTTCTGGACTTTCGAATCTGAAAAAAATGTTTCCCTGCCGACATGAAATTCTAAAAAATATTTTCACATTTTAGTTGTAAGTGATGTAGTCCCTCGAATTAAACTTGGGTCCTATTTCGAAATTCAAAAATGTGGTATATATTTTGCAGAAACGAAATCACCAGTATTAAGTATTTTGGCGGAAGTCCGTTTTATGTCATTTTAAGACATTTGAGCAATATCTGTCTGGAAGGAACGAACGATAAATCACGAAAGGATTGATTTAAAATTTGGTATGTTATAATATCTGTGGTCACAATGCATAACATCATAACTCGAGTTATGCTCGAACTGAGCTATTGATGCCATAATGATCCCCATCTTCGATTAAATATTGTGACACATTTTGGGGATGATCCCTCGTTTAGTTATCTACATATATATGGCAGTATATCTCACTGTGTCGCTACCTTACAAATGGATTATTATACTGATACAAACCTTTAAAGTTATCTCCTGAAAAGTTTCAAAAACAGACAGATATGCTGTTATGCCTTGAGACCACAGATATGTATACCCTACAGCACACTGTGGTACACGTTATTATACCCTATGGTACAAGTTATTATAACTTTGTGCATTTGTTTGTAACAACCAAGAGGAGAAGAAATAGATTCATCGTTTATAATACCAGTCGCTTTGAATTACTTTCAGGGTTTATTTAACTGCCTCCATCTGTCTGTGCATGTATTCTTGTAATCAAATCACAGGTCGCAATTATGTCCCGATCTCAACGAAACTTTGCACATATCTTTCATTTGGCTCAAGGAGGATCCCTATTTAGGTTAAATCGGTTCAGATTAACGTATAGTTCCCATATATATATACCTCCGATTTGGCGTATATATATGTATTTGCACTGTAGAAGCAACATTTTTTAACCGAAGTATAAAAACTAACAGAGATAAGTCTCCTAAAACACTTAGATACAATACTAAATTTGAGGAAAATCGGTTCAGATTTAGTTATAGCCCCCTTTTATATTTTTACCCCCGATTTGACATGTAAGCGCTGTAGAAGCTGTATTTTATATCCGATCAGTACGAAGTACTGATCGGATATAAAAACCCCGAAAGGGGTTCTTGTTACATTTGGATTTAGATATAGCCCCCGTATATGTATATGTTACACCCGATTTGGTATCAAAGGGCTATAGAAGTTGTTTTTTACTTTCGATCATTTGGCAGAAAGAAGTTTCCTTATTTAGGAACGAATTCATCTAAATTTGGGTGAAGTCGGTTCAGATTTAGATATAGCCCCCATATACATGTTCCTACCCTCTTAGTATTTAAGCGCTACTTAAACTGTATTTTACGTCCTATTTCTATATAATATGGCAGAAATTAGGTTTTTGATCCAAGTTGATGAAATTTTTTTTTGATTAGTAGTAGTAGTATTCTTTATTTATTTCAAATAAAAATAATTCAGAAATTTAAATACATTTAATGTTACCATTGTCTATGACAATTGTGTCGTCATCCGGTGCAAATTATAATTTATAAAGTTTTTTTTTTTGATTATCTATAGTCCCATCTATTTGTGCCTTTCTTGATCTATAAAAGAATACAGTGCATTTTAAAGTTATCGCTTCAGATTTAGTTTATTATGATCAACATCTTCAAATGGTTATTCCTTTTTTTGATTATTACTAAAATATTAAAAACTGTGTACAATTGCATATACTAAATATCACAAAATGTATAGACAATGCAAGTATGTATGATAAGATACTGTAGGGGGCTAATAAGTCCGTGACTTTTTAAATGAAACACAAAATTTTGGATACAAAATCATTTTATTTTTCAACAAAGTCAACTTTGAGCTCTACAGGGTGGCTGATATGTAATGCAACAAAGTAAAGCGCTATATTTTTTTTAATTTTTTTTAAATTTTATTGTTCAAAAGCAAAAAATGTCGGAAATAACATAAAATTTTAGAAACAGTTTAGATTTGTTCGAATTGGCCACCTTTGGCACGAATTATGGCCTTCAAACGGCCGACAAAGCCATCACACGCTGCACGAAAGTGGCTCTGCGGTATTTTGGGCCATTATCGGCGAAGCGCCGTCTTGAGATGATCGATACTTTGGTATTTTTTAGTGCGAACCTTACTCTCTAAAATGCCCCAGGCGCAAAAGTCCAACGGATTGAGATCCGGAGATCTTGGTGGCCATTTTGCGGTAGAAATGAAGCGAGGAACCTCCTTTTTAAGCCATTCTTGGTTGACGCGTTCTGAGTGCGATGGTGCTGAGTCCTGTTGGAATGTCCATGGTCTGGGGCCGAAATGTTTGTCTGCCCAGGGCTTAAATACTGTATTTAGGACATTTTCCCGATAATAATCGGCATTTATTTTGACCCCATGGTCGATGAATACGAGCGGGGAGCGACCATCGGCCGTTACGGCGGCCCACCATCGACGGCGCTTGAGTTCTGGTGGCCAATCGAAGGTGTACATTTTCAGCTGACCTCTTTGGCAAGTAAACCCGATCATTTTGTTTGTTCACAAACTGCTCAATTTGGAATGGCTTCTCATCGGAGAAAACCAAATTCGGTAACTGATCACTTTCGTGCAAGCGAAGCAACTCCTTGGCTCTTTCCAGTCTAACTTTTTTTTGTGCATCGGTGAACTCTTGCACTTTTTGGAACTTCAATGGCTTTAGTCCAAGCTCATTTTTTAATATGTGTTGTATCCGTTCTCGCGATATGTTCAGCTCACGAGCAATTTTTCTACCACTGCGGCGTGGATTTCGATCAAATCTGGCCTTCACTTTTCGGATAATTTCTGGTGTTGTTACAGCTTTTTTTCGTCCACTTTTTGGACGCGATGCAACACTGCCAGTATCACGGTAACGAGCAATGGTGCGAGAAACAAAAGATTTATTCACATTTAGATGCTGGAGAGCTCTAACGTAACCACTTGTGTTTTTCCACCCAAATATAAGGCAATCATACTATCACGCTTGAATTCCATCACGAATAACTTTTTTTCTGAATCTGAAGATCAAAATGCTTTTGTAAGCTTGTAAACAATAAAATGAACTGTCACTGAAATAAATCTGTCAGCTATCAGACTAGCGGTTTAGAAATGATAGCAACCTGAAATTGGTTGCAATACATATCAGCCACCCTGTATATACTTTGTCCAACGGTCGAACAACGCCAAACACTACTGCGAAGTTATCACACGATTGCGTTTATAGTGGGAGCAAATGGCAGCTATTGCGTTGAAAGCTTTTTTCATATCCAAAAAATTATTCATGTAAAATGTGATGTACCGACTCTGTTAAAGTGTGTACGCCATCATTTGGACTGGTACGAAAACAACGGCCCTCAGTAAATCACTACACAATAGGATATGAGTATATTAATTTTGTCACTCCGTTTGTAACACTTCTAAATATTGCTCTGAGACCCCACAAAGTGTACTCGTATACATATATTTTTAATCGTCGTAAAATTCTAAGACGATTTAGCCATGTCCGTCTATTGTTATCACACTGCAGTCTACAACAATTGAGCTAGAGGACTGAAATTTGGTATATATAAATCTTATAGATTCGGGTAACTTGGGATTGAAAATGGGCAACATCGGGCCGTTTTTTTGCTATAGTCCCCATATATAGCATCTCTCCGATTTGCCTTCTTAACGCCAATGATCGAACTGAAAATTGGTAACTGGGGCTTATTTATACCCGAAATCATTCACGCCAGCTACGGTAGTCATTGGTCCATGTTTTGATATAGCCCCCATACAAAGGTCCCTCTAGATTTGACATCATAACGCCACAAAAATCCTTAAATTTTAAAACTTTAAAGTTTACTACATACTTCAGAATGCCCCAAAGCCCTAAACTTAACACAAACGCAAAAACCTGTCAAATTCAAGTTAAATCCCTCTTTACTTGTATGTTTATGGTTCGACCACTGGGGCGTATGAATACAAAAGGGTTTTTTGCCTGGAATTTGGCTGTTTTGTGGTGTTTGTGATAAGGTTTGGGCTATGGTATGTTTTAACATATATAGTAACATTTTTGTAGAACATTTCAACACCCTCTCCCTCCTCTAAGGGGTGTTTTTTACGATTTGTTAAAATAAATCCGAAAATTAGCGCTATGTGGGGAAGCAAGAATTGTCTTAGAATTTTACGACAATTAAGAATACACATACTTTATGGGGTCTCAGATCAATATTAAGAGGTGTTACAAACGGAGTGACAAAATGAATATACCCCCATCCTATGGTGGAGGGTATAAAAAGTGGCATAAGGTTCATGGAGATAGTGACACTTCTGTGACACAATAGAACAAATGCTAGACACGCGAAGACACTTTGGCCTGCGTACCATAACATGTTTTCTTCACGTATTACATGGTTGCCAAACTCATTACTGTAATGTGATTATTTTAACCATTATGTGATAGCACACTTTAATTAATGCCATCAATGAATTGTAAAGCGTGGGTATACTTAAACAATTTGTGTCGAATTGACATTGATTTTTAGGAAAACAAGCGCTTTTGTTTGAAAGTTATAAATCATTGAACTTTTATGATACTGCGGTAAATTGTTATACATATTTTATAATCAATAAATGGACCATATTATGTTAAGGACAATAATATGCTTTATTTGATTCAACTATATATCATTACATTATACACCTCAAATATGGTAACCTCAATAATATATGCTTTTCTATATGTATGGACCGGACTATCTAATATGTATAACACAATTTTTGTGCCATTTTGTGTCCGTCCGTATTCCATAATTGCGGTGTAGATTTAGCCAGACATTGTAAATGTAGACATTGGTTAAATATTCTGTCTGATACGACTACTCGTATGTACATGTATAGGAATTTGTAGTAATGTGTGCGAACGGAAATGGAATAAACAAAAAAATATTTTATTTAGATGACAGCTAAACAATGATAAATAATTTTTGTTTTTTAGGGTCACAACTTTCATGCGCTGTCCTCATGGTGTTGTAAATACTGAATATACGCGTAACGATATATTTTTGTTTAGGATTGAGATATAGGATTTATGTGAATTCCTTTTCATAAATCAATAATTGTTGTTGCGGTTGTCCTCGTTTCGTTGTCGATGTGTTTGTTTTTTCATGACAGCTTTGAAAAATTGTCTCACCATCACGACTGAGGGTGGACAAATATGTTACACGGTATTCCTTTTAATATTTATTCTATATTCTATAAAAGGATATTTAATCCGCATGGCTTTGTTTGCGTTTTCATGCATTCGCATTCATATCCTGGATAATAAATGTCGTGGCAGATATTTATAAATATACGTACATACATACAGATGTACATATGTATGTAGATTTATACATACATATATATATATAGTAATGTACATAATGTTTATTAAACTTCGTAGTTTATATGATTTAAAATCAGTTTACTTCTCTCTAGCAAAGTACATTAGGCCGGGTCAAAAAAAAAATATATCGCGGTTGTCCGCATTTAAAATGAAAGCTTGTTTTGTTTAGTGAATATTCCCAAAATATTTCGCCTATATCTTTAGCCGCCAGTGAGCTAGAGCGATATTATACCACCTCTAAAATTAATTTTTTTCTTGCAACTATCGGAAATAAAATTCCTTTTTAAAAAATTTAAATGTCGTAAAATTGCGCCCTCAAGTCGTGAATAACTTCGGTTCTATCAGCGCGAGAATCACAATATTGGTACTGTTTTAAGCACTATTCCACTTTTTGTGTTTTTGCTAAATTTGAGAAAATTTTATGGCCCTATGTACATATTTGACCCGAAATTTTGAAGCACTATTAAAGACGTCAAAATTAGTCATAAAGATTTCGCACAATTTTATTTTCGCTGAGATTTGAACTCAATGCTACCAAACAAAAGAAATATTAAAATATCAGTTCTGTCAAAAGTGCAATAGTCAAGTTTTGAAAAGTACCTCCTCAATTGTAGGTAAATAGTAGAAGAAACAAGTTCGAGAGTTCAGTCGGGTAAACCGACTTACGAATTTTATTTTTTGTTTTAATTAAATTATGACCAATTTAAATTGCATTTAATAACTTTTAAGTATGTACTGTATTAAAGTTATAAGCTGTTACATCTTTGTTTAAAATGGTCCGTTTGTATGAGAGATAACAAAAGGTGCGTGTCAATGACGCCGATTTATAGCTGTTAACTCAAGTTATAAGCTGTTAACTTTTGGTGCAAAATGGTCCGTTTGTGTGGGAAATACCAAAACGGGCGTGCCAATATTGCCCTCTTTTCTCTGGACTCTAGGTACTATAAAAGTATTACAATGTACAAAATTTCAAGTTTTTGTATGAACTGATATTAAAGCTATAACACTATGCAAGGGATGTGGATAACAGTTTCAGGGGATGTGGATAACAGTTTCAGGTGCAATTAGGTGTCACAAACACGAAAAAATATTAAAAAACCAGTAAGGAAAGGCTAAAGTCGGGCGGGGCCGACTATATAATACCCTACACCACTCTCGTAATATTGAATAACTCTGATATATAAATTTTGTAATTCATGTATAAATTGTTTACATAAATTTACTTTTGGGACATTTTATACTTAAATAATACCCTGTACCACAGTGTGGTGTAGGGTATAAAAACGATTGGATCTAAAGAGCCAAATCGGATGAAACATATATATGGGAGCTATAGCTAAATCTTTACCGATTTTCTTCAAATTCGGCAATGTTGGTTCATGGATCAGGAAACTCTACCATTCTAAATTTCAAAACGATTGGATGTAAAATACAGCTTCTATAGAACTAAAGGGCCAAATCGGACGAAACATATATATGGGAGCTATAGCTAAATCTTAACCGATTTTCTTCAAATTCGGTAGTGTTGGTTCATGGATCAAGAAACTCTACCATTCTAAATTTCAAAATGATTGGATGTAAAATACAGCTTCTTCAGGACTAAAGAGCAAAATCGGACGAAACATATATATGGGAGCTATAGCTAAATCTTAATCGATTTTCTTTAAATTCGGCAATGTTGGTTCATGGATCAAGAAACTCTACCATTCTAAATTTCAAAACGATTGGATGTAAAATACAGCTTCTATAGAACTAAAGTGCCAAATCAGACGAAACATATATATGGGAGCTATAGCTAAATCTTAACCGATTTTCTTCAAATTCGGCAATGTTGGTTCATGGATCAAGAAACTCTACCATTCTAAATTTCAAAACGATTGGATGTAAAATACAGCTTCTATAGAACTAAAGGGCCAAATCGGACGAAACATATATATGGGAGCTATAGCCAAATCTTAACAGATTTTCTTCAAATTCGGTAGTGTTGGAAACTCTACCATTCTAAATTTCAAAAGGATTGGATGTAAAATACAGCTTCTACAGGACTAAAGAGCAAAATCGGACGAAACATATATATGGGAGCTATAGCTAAATCTTAACCGATTTTCTTCAAATTCGGCAATGTTGGTTCATGGCTCAAGAAACTCTACCATTCTAAATTTCAAAACGATTGGATGTAAAATACAGCTTCTATAGGAGTAAAGGGCCAAATCGGACGAAACATATATATGGGAGCTATAGCTAAATCTTAACCGATTTTTTTTCAAATTCGGCAATGTTGGTTCATGGATCAAGAAACTCTACCATTCTAAATTTCAAAAGGATTGGATGTAAAATACAGCTTCTATAGAACTAAAGTGCCAAATCAGACGAAACATATATATGGGAGCTATAGCTGATATTAAACTGATATTAAAGCTATAACACTATGCAAGGGATGTGGATAACAGTTTCAGGGGATGTGGATAACAGTTTCAGGTGCAATTAGGTGTCACAAACACGAAAAAATATTAAAAAACCAGTAAGGAAAGGCTAAAGTCGGGCGGGGCCGACTATATAATACCCTACACCACTCTCGTAATATTGAATAACTCTGATATATAAATTTTGTAATTCATGTATAAATTGTTTACATAAATTTACTTTTGGGACATTTTATACTTAAATAATACCCTGTACCACAGTGTGGTGTAGGGTATAAAAACGATTGGATCTAAAGAGCCAAATCGGATGAAACATATATATGGGAGCTATAGCTAAATCTTTACCGATTTTCTTCAAATTCGGCAATGTTGGTTCATGGATCAGGAAACTCTACCATTCTAAATTTCAAAACGATTGGATGTAAAATACAGCTTCTATAGAACTAAAGGGCCAAATCGGACGAAACATATATATGGGAGCTATAGCTAAATCTTAACCGATTTTCTTCAAATTCGGTAGTGTTGGTTCATGGATCAAGAAACTCTACCATTCTAAATTTCAAAATGATTGGATGTAAAATACAGCTTCTTCAGGACTAAAGAGCAAAATCGGACGAAACATATATATGGGAGCTATAGCTAAATCTTAACCGATTTTCTTTAAATTCGGCAATGTTGGTTCATGGATCAAGAAACTCTACCATTCTAAATTTCAAAACGATTGGATGTAAAATACAGCTTCTATAGAACTAAAGGGCCAAATCGGACGAAACATATATATGGGAGCTATAGCCAAATCTTAACAGATTTTCTTCAAATTCGGTAGTGTTGGAAACTCTACCATTCTAAATTTCAAAAGGATTGGATGTAAAATACAGCTTCTACAGGACTAAAGAGCAAAATCGGACGAAACATATATATGGGAGCTATAGCTAAATCTTAACCGATTTTCTTCAAATTCGGCAATGTTGGTTCTTGGCTCAAGAAACTCTACCATTCTAAATTTCAAAACGATTGGATGTAAAATACAGCTTCTATAGGAGTAAAGGGCCAAATCGGACGAAACATATATATGGGAGCTATAGCTAAATCTTAACCGATTTTTTTTCAAATTCGGCAATGTTGGTTCATGGATCAAGAAACTCTACCATTCTAAATTTCAAAAGGATTGGATGTAAAATACAGCTTCTATAGGACTAAATGGCCAAATCGGACGAAATATATATATGGGAGCTATATCTAAATCTGAACCGATTTCAACCAAATTCAATAGCGATCATAACAGAGAATCTTGGCGACGTAAGTGACGAACATGGCGAAAGGTTTCACCAAGAATTGAAGTCCATCGAGCGGAGTTACCAAGGGCACTGGGATGAAAGAATGATGGAAGATTACATTTGGTTCCTCATTAGAGAAACCGATTCCCAAATCTACAAACGTCAACAAAGAACTCACAATTACTTCTAATGAAATTTGTTCATGTAAATAAACTCAAATGTACATAATATAAATAAAAGTAATAAATAAAATCGCTATTTAAACAGAAATTAAAAAAAAAGATTTTTTGAAATTCTCTTACCTCTACCAAAAGGGCTATAATTTCTACAAATAGGCATTATTTTCTTCGCTAGAATGCAAACTTTTAAAAAATAAAATAAAATATTTTTTTCGATTTTTTTTTTGTATTTTTTTATGTTTTTTGTCCCAGGTTTTTTTTTTTTTAAAAATTTACTTTTTCCAATTTGTTTAATGACTGTTACTAAACCACTGTTTCTAAGTGAAAGAGATATTTCCAACATTGGTAGCCCACATTAATAGCTTCAATTTGACGTATAAGTCGACCTGATCGGGCATATACTTCAAAAATTATAGTGCAAATACTAGGGTATCTTCGACGATAATAGTATTTTTAATACATTTTTTTTTAACAAAAATGTATCCATAAAAACAATCTATACAAAAAAATAATTTTTAGGTCTAGGACACAAAAAAAAATTTTTTTTTGTTGCGTAGTGTAATCAGTTAACTTTTGGTGCAAAATGTAATGGCAAGAATCAATATTTCACTAAAAGTTAACCCTTTGTGGGGGAGGTACTAGAAGGAGTGGACCAATATGGACCTTCTTCGAACATAGCCGGAGATAGAGAAAAATATTACCGCATACCAAATTTGAAGTTAATCGGGTAATCCTTTCGAGAGTTATCGTGCGCACCACCTAGCAGGCAGACACACAGACAGACAGACGGACGGACAGACATTGCTCAAATGACTTAAAATGACTCAAATGGAATATCCGCCAAACATACTTGGGTCTTGGGTCACTCCTTCGTTGTGTTACACTTCTGGCTCGTAGTAAATGATATATACTCTCCTCTCTAAGGTAAGGGGATAATAAGATAGTTTTTCTGGAGAGGCGATCAAAGTTTGATGCATTTTTGTAAATTTGTGTGGAATTCCTTTATAATGCAAATCGAATGACCTTTACTGTTTTGTGAATAATTTTTGATTGGGCTGACGGATAAACACCAAATTTTTACTAAATATAATTTCGAAATTAAAAATGCAATTTTCCTAAAGACATGCTAAGTCGACTTAGCATGTTTTAGAATTGAGGTATCGAAACCTTCTAGAATTCTATTCAAGACTAAGATTGAAAAATTTTTACCACATATTAAATATTAAGTCAATCAGTTTTTCCTTCAAGTCCTTCAGTCAATCAGTTTTTCCTAGAGTAATCGTGCGCACTAGCCAGGAGACTCAAATGCTCAAATGACTTAAAATGACCCAAGCAGCAGAAATATCTCAACAAACTGAAAATTTTCAGTTTGTTGAGATATTTCTGCACAGGAACCCTTAATTTGAATTCTATAAGAATCAAATGACATTTTGTTTCTCATATGGAAGATCATTATACTTCGAGTCCGACACATTACCGGATCTGACTTGTCACAGAGGATATGACTGGAAGATACTGTGGAATTTCGATTCTAATACCGAAGTGCACGTCCATTGGCATGAGATGTTAAAACGTCTTATACTCGTATACGTAAAATTTGGTAGATAACAGTTTCTTTAGTCTAGAATTCATACCCCCCAAATTGTAAGAAATTCCCCAAATAAAATCCTAATTTCTCAACGGATTTTTTATAATGTTTAACAGATAACAGTTTATTCGACCAACAAATTAACATTTTCAAATTTGGAGAAAATCTGTCCAGATTTAGAAGAAGAACTTTGATAAAATATGGCAATATTTCTAGACTTGTGTCTTACTGTCGGCTCCGTCCTGTACGACTGTTTCTTATAAATCTAACTGTAGACAACTACCTTCAGCTATAAATGATTGTATGGCATCAGAGTTCAGAAAAAAACACTAAGGAACTGTTCGTTAGCGTTCTGTACGGTTCTTTCGTCGCGAACAGTACAGTAACACAATCCTAACAAAAGAACAGATTACACTAAGAATATTTTTAGTGTTTGCGAAATAAGAATATTAAAATTTCAGCTCGGTTAAAAAATGCGCCCTTATCGAAGGGACCTTTGTATGGGGGCTATATCATTATATGGACCGTTTTGCCTTATTTTCACTAGGAATGATTGCATGTAATACACAGTACAATTATTTAAATTTCAGCATGATCGGTTAACAAATTCGCCATATAGAGCTTGAAAATACCTTATCGGAAGGGTCTTGGTATGGGGGCTATATCAAATTATGGACCGATATTCCCCATTTTAAATAGGGATCGTCTCCAGGTTAGGAAATGACTCTGTACCCATTTTCATTAAGACTGCTTCATATTTGCGACCTATGGTGTCGAATATAAAAAGAACAGAACGCTAAACGTAGTGTATTCTGTTCGAAAGAACGCAATCACAAAGACGTAGTGATAGTGTTCGAAGTATTTGAAGAACCATACGTTATCGTAGTGGTAGCTTCCGCGAACACAAACACTAAAAATATAAATAACGTTTGTGTTTTCTGAACGAACCGTTCGTATAACGTATTGGTTTTTTCCGAAAACTGTATGGTATAAAATTTCTTTAACATTCTGTTATTTCTAATCAGATATCGTGAAATCCTCTAACATAGAAAATTCCCACTATTTGGTGTATAACAAATACGATTTGCTTGTGAAAAAGTTTAGCATATGTTTAGGCTGTTACAATATAGGGGTTACTTCGGTAGATTGCCCTGTGGTCGCAAAATTATTATTTGACGGAAAATGTAAACACGATCAATTCAGTCTGAATGGCCATATTCACTTGCAATTTCCACCCGCAGAATTGCAGTGTTTGTTGGAGAGGGACGCAGTCAGCAAAGGGGGAGAAAAAAGTCTTCCGTACTTCCAATGCGTTTTGCTTTTTCTTTCGCTATAAAGTGGTGATTTTTTTTTGACATTTCCACATTCCATTTTATTTAATATTCGTTGTTTTGTGCTCCGTTCAACATATGTAAATTGGTGCCACATACATTTGAATGAAATTTAATGAATTTAATTTATTTTAATGAACGATGAAAAATAAAAATGTCGAAACAGAATGCGTTGTCTGAACGCATATGCAACTTCAAAAGAGAATTGCAGAAAAAAATTGCAAGTGTGAATAAGGACAATGAAAGCAGCGTTACATTAGGCAAAATTTTTTGTATCCGAGACCGAAAAGCTTTTTTTCTGTTTAAACTTTTTTTCTTCCAATACCTTTGTTTCTTCCATAAAATCCAAAATTTTTTATGGTAATTTTTTTTAATTTTTATTTTATTAAATTTAAATTTTCATTGAAGATTTTGAAGTATAAGCTCTGTGTAGGCTACAAATGTTGGAAATACATATCTACTTGACGTAGAAAAATCCGTTAAAAACAAGTAAGGAATTTCAGTCGGGTAAACCTTAGACTTAGGTATACCCTCACTTTGTAATACTATTATCAGATATTTAATTTTGGTATGTTTTGACTCTTTTGATATGCAAGGTACTAAAAGAGGGCTTGATGAGTTCGTAGTGCCTTCAAAAGCGACACTGTGGAGGACAATTTAGGATTGGTCAAGGAGCCGCAAAACGGCCAACAAAAGCTATTAGCCCGCGAAGGGAAGCTTTAAAATTTTCCGATTTTGGGCTTAATGTATTCGTATTGGCCTGAGGATGCACCCCATAGAGGAAAATTTAGCATTGATCAAGGGGCGCGACAAAACCAGCACAGCTTTATAGTTTGAGAACGGATTGTTTGCTTTTTACAATTTTGGGCTTAATGGATTCGTATTGGCCTAAGGAAGATACCTATGGAGGAAAATTTACATTGGTCAAAGAGGCTTCACGTAAAATGATCTCATAGGTCGAAAATGCATTGTTCGATATTGAAAAGTTTGGGTTTAAAGGGTTCGTAGTGGCTCCAGAAGTGACACAATGGTGGGAAATTTATGGTTGGTCAAATCCCAATTCTTTGGGATTATGATATTTATATTGACTTAAGGAATAACACTATAGAGGAAAATTTAGCATTGGTCTAACGAGCGTGAGACCGTATTATAGCTCTAGAACGTATCCTTTGATTTTCACAATCTTGTGTTTGGTGGATTCGCATTGGCACAGGAAAGACACTATGAAAGGATATTTAGGATTGGTCAAAAAGGCATGGGGCTGGCTACACACAACGTCATAACTCGAGAGCAGATCATTCGATTTTCATGAATTTAGTCCAAGAAAGGACACCATGCAGGGAGATTTATGACTGATCATGGTGGCATTGCAAGGTCAAGGAGGCATATCGCCGTACACATAACCTCATAACAAGAGAACGAAACTTTCGAATGGTTCGGAAGGTCAATTTATTATTGGTCAAAACTGCGTGGCACCGCCCATCACCATAACTCGAGAACATTCGATTTTCATAATTTTGGGCGTAATGAATCCATATTTGCCTAATGCATGATACTCTGTAGACAAATTTATGATTGGTCAAGGGGGCGTGGAACTGCCCACATAACCTCATAACTCAAGAACAGGTCGTTCTATTTTCATGATTTTTGTCCCAAATAAGGACACTTGAAGCCGTCCATACAACGTCATAACTCGAGAACATGTCATGCCATTTTCATGATTTTGACGGATTCGTATTGACCCTAGAAAGGACATCATTCGATTTTCACAATTTGGTTTGATGAATTCGTATTTGCCCAATGATCGACACTATGGAGGAAAATTGATAATTGATCAATAGTAATATGTAGATCGTTCGATTTCACCATTTTCCACATGATGAATTTGTATTGGTCCAATGTCTCGAGAAAGTAAAATGTATGGTTAGAAAAATGTGTGTGAAACATTTTTGAAAAATAAATTTTTGACGAAATTGCTAACCAATTTTTTTTTATAGGCCTCCAAAGTTTCTGAAGATCAGTGGCCCCTACAAAAAGGTGCCATCAGATTTTGTCCAACAACTAATTCAGACTTGGTGATACCGCTTAACTACATTTGGCAATAATATAGTTAAGAATATGCTGAACAAAATCCCTTAACATTTGTTGCGAAAAAAAATTTTTTCCGGTACTTTTTTTTGAAAAAGTGAAGGAAAAAATATTTTTTTTAATGTTTTCATCATAACTTTCAGGGAATCGTAATCTTTCACTAACAATGATTGGCAAAATTTTAGCCAACGTAAATCTGAACAACTTTTGTGAACATATCAATACAATCTGAACGTGTCTAGGCACTCTAAATCGCTCAAAAAACCACATTGTATCCCAACAATTTTAATATTTCACTATTATGTAACAAAAATATTTTTTTTGATTTTTTTTGATATATTTTTAAGACCAATATTTTTGTGGAACATCATTTTTGACACATTGGGGAAAAATAACAAAACTGTAATTTTTGGCTCCATTTTAATAAATCGTAAAAAACCCTTTGAAATGGACAGAGCGGGGATGAAATGTCCTGCAAAAATGTTAGCCATAAAATTGTACTATATGTGTCAGAAGACACCAAAGCCCTAAACTTAACACAAAAAACAAAAAACGGTAAAATTCCAGTCACAAACGCTCTTTACTGGTATCGTTATTGTTTCGATCATTCCTGCACGAACAGGATTTTGACCTTTTTTGGTGTTTGTGTTAATTTTTGAGCTTTTGTGTGTTCTAACACATATGGTAAAATGTTATGGCCAAAATTTTTGTAGAACATTTCGTCCCCGCCCACCACAATTTAAGGGTTTTTTTTTACGAATTGTTGAAATAGGGCCAAAAGATACAGTTGTGTCTTTAAATGTCGAAAAAGGACACCTGGTTCATATTTAACACACACTGAGAAAATATAAAGCCATGATTGCCTCACCATGTCCCTAAAGGTACGAATTTACAACAAAGCTTCATATCCCTTGTTTATCTATAATCGCCATTGGGACCATATTTAATATTTTCTCTCCATTGTATCACATTTAGAAATCCCATTGTCCCATATCTAACCCATTTTACTCCATTGTCCCACAGAACCGTATTTGACCCTTTTTGTCCGACTGTTCCAAAGTTAACACCTTTTTGGCCCACGGTACCATAATTAAATCTTTTTACACCACTGTAACGTAGTAAACACCCACAGTACCTCATTTAATAATTTTTGTTCGACTGTACCACATTTAAACCTTTTTGCCCCACATATTTAACAGTTTTTTTTTTACCACTGTACCACATTTTACCCTTTTTGCCACTATACCATATTTAACAAATTTTTGTCTTACTGTACCACATTTAACCCCTTTTGTCCGACTGCACCATACTTAACCCTTTTTGGTCCACTGTACCATATTTAACAAATTTTCGTCCCACTGTTACATATTTTACCCCACTGTTACCCTATTTAACCCTTATATCTTATATCACTGTACAATTTTAACAGATTTGTTACCTACTGTACCACATTTAACCACTTTTTTGCCCCACTGTACCATATTTATCCCCTTTTGTTTCACTGTACAATATTTAATAGAATTTTGTCCCACTGTACAATATTTAACCCTTTTTTTACCAATATACCATATTTAACTCCATTTGTCCCACTGTACCATACTTAACCCGTTTTGTCACACTGTACAATTTCAACGATTCCTGCTTTTGCCATTTGGATTTGGCTGTGGTACCATATTTATCCCTTTCTGACCTATTGTGCTCTTAAATGTTCGAAAAATTCCATCTTTCTCCGAGTCTTCGTCCAAGGGGCTACCTCACCTAATTTGGCCATTCAAGCTTTAGCCGTTTGGATTTGGCGGTTGGATCCCGCCCAAGGACTAACCTCCCACCAAATTTCATCATTCTTGCTTCAGCCGTTTGGGCTGTACGGCGATCAATCAGTCAGTAATGCACAATTTTATATACGAGTACATATATAGAAGATTTATCATTAAACTGCTTCATTAGTTGACCATGTTGCACATTTATATTTCTTCGGGTTATAAAGGGTGTTTTTTTTACAGCTTTGTTTTTCGAATAGAGATAAAACTGGCATTTTGTGGTCAAATCTGGCAACCCTAATGTCATTTATGTTCAGTTTGGTTTGCCATTTCATCATGAACAGGTTGACAAAAGAACAACGCTTGCAAATCGTGCAAATTTATTTCGAAAATAATGGTTCAGTTCGCGAAGTTTACCGCAAGCTCCGTCCATTTTATGGTCGACATAATCGTCCATCAGAGCAATTAATTCGGTTAACCATGGATCGTTTTCGCACTACGTTTACTCTATGTGATAATACGCATCCGCAGAGACGTCGAACAGTGCGCACCGAAGAAACAATTGCCGCTGTAGAGCAAAGTGTTGAAGAGGACCCGAATGAATCGATTCGCCACCGTGCACAGCAATTGGAGCTGTGGAGAGCTAATGGAGACCGGTATAGAGCCATGATAACCGACTATTTTGTTCCCGAATTGGATGGCATGAATGTGGATGAGTTGTGGTTCCAACAAGACGGCGCTACATGCCACACAGCGCACGTCACAATCGATTTATTGAAGGAAACATTCGATGAGCGCATAATTTCGCGGAATGGACCTGTCAATTGGCCACCAAGATCGTGTGATTTGACACCATTGGATTATTTTCTTTGGGGATATCTGAAGTCGCTCGTCTACGCCAACAAACCAGAAACGTTAGGGGAATTGGAAGCCAACATTCGTGGCGTTATTGCCGACATACGGCCCCATATGCTCGAAAAAGTGGTTGAAAATTGGACCTGTAGAATTGGCTTTATTCGAGCCAGCCGCGGCGGCCACATGCCCGAAATCATATTTAAACATTAATGGCATAAAATTATCCTTCCAATAAAGCCAAATTGATGGACCTTTAAACGATTTTCTTGTGTTTTATTTCAATTCGAAGTTCTATACCCCTAAAAAAAACACCCGATATTTGGAAAATGTCATAAAGCTACCAACAATTAATTCTCTCCACACGACACATTTTGTGTGATTTATACTTTTTCATTAGCCCTCCATGAGAGATTGGGCGATACAATTTAATTGTCACGTTTTCAACAAAATCACAAGCAAATGAAAATATAGTCTGAGAGACATCCCTTCATTCATTCATTAATCTATTAAATATTTAATAATATAAATATGGACAGAAGTACTGCTTGGGAACCAAGGTCACTTATAGCTATTTGGTTAAGACGCAGTACACGTTAAACCTTTGCCCCAGAATGAGTTATTTAAAAAACTGCACCACAAACATCTTCTACTTTCCATCGGCCTCCTGAACACAGACAGATCAATAGAGACGCGTCATTCACAAGTTTAACTATAATTGAGCAGGAGTGCAATCAATAGGTATACCCTCAAGCCAAGCGCATCAAGTTAAAGGACAATAAACAGCAAATGCTATGCTATAGCTTACTCTCGAAGGGATGTGCTCCCGGCCCCTCATTGTTGTTTTAAGTAATTAACGTATTTATTTTCCATCCGTACAGGACCAACTTAAACAGACAACCAACAAAAACAAACGGAAAGAAAGGCGAAAAGGAAAAATAAAAAGAAGGACTGATGAAAAACTCACAAATAACAAGTCATTACCAGTTACAATCATCATCTGCTGGAGATCGATGCTCCGCCTCTTCCGCCCTCCCCTCTTCACAAAAAGCACTCGGAAAGCTATTGACTTTGTATCCTTCTACGACAACCACGACACTACAAACACAGCCACAACAAACTACGCAAAGTGAAACCGAATGTAACCAAAGCCAAAGCTGTTGATACCGAATGGGCATTTGTCCATTCGCTGAATAAATAACAGCACCATCACCTCTATCCACCATTATTGAGAGGTACACAAACCAACTATAAGGACGTCGGGACGGTGACAATGACGAGAAGGACGTTGATGATGGCGATGACGATGACAAACGACGAATGGGTCTGGGAAACAGCACAAGATGTGTCCTTTTTTATTGATTCTTGTGCCGCCACTCAATCATCAGTGACAGCAGATGTGTGTCATCGTTCAACGTTTGGCGTACATTTGTTTTGTTTGTAATTAAAATTTGAATTTCCGCAAACAGAAACTGTTTCCTTCCGCCTTCACTATTCCCAACCAATTTCAACAATAAGGGTTCTACGCCACGCGGGCTATACACATTTTAAAGATAGTATGTCGTTTTTTCAGTGATGAGTCATCGAAAAAATATCGTTTAGTAAAACGTAACTGATAATGGAGAGGAACTAAATATAGATACTTAATTACCTCTGTTAAATAGCAAACTCACACTCAAATTACAATCACTAATCATTGTGCGGTTCCAATGAGTTTTGTAGCACTTTTATCTATACATGTTGAAAAAAAGTCGTTGCATATGGTATTTGTAACTGAGAGGCATAATTCGAAACCAAGGAAAAAATTAAAACTGAAATTCGCAAAAGTCAGTTAATTTTAAAAACCTTTTTTAAATACAACATGTTTGGACAAATTCCTAAACAATAATTTTATTTGTATACAAACACATATTTTATTTGAGAAAATTAATTTGCAAATATATTTTGATTTAATATTTTAATATATGTGTTTTAATAAATATATAATAAATAAATAAATTTTAATGATTTTCAAATAATATTTATTTGCTCAGAAATATATAATTTAAAAATTTGAGTTAAAAATATATTTTTCTTCGATTCAAACATATCAAAAAAAGCGATTTTGCTCCGCGTATGTTCTCGAATATGTGAACCAGCACCAACTTCGTGATATTTGGTTAAGATAATATTACTCTTTTTGAGAAAGGTAGAAAATTTCATAAGGATAAATATGGTCTAGTTTTATCAATTTTGCTTTTCTAATGATAAAATCCAAAAAAGTGTTTAGATTTAAAACACTCCCAAAGTTTTCTGTCGGCCTTGCTATGGAATCTCTCCACAAACAATATCCTACGTGCTTTTTCTCTAGAAGATGAGTGTCAAGGTTAGTGCCTATGCAGATGATGCTAGAAGGGAAGTTTCCGAGAACTCTTACACGGGGCAAATCGCCTTTTTCGATATGTCTGAATCGAAAGAAAATATATTTGGAACACAAATTTTTAAATATTATAATTAGCAATAATTTTCGTTCTAATGCACTAATTACACTGTGCAACAATGAAAAAAGTACACGGACTTGACAGTATAGGTTCGATTCTACTATCAAAGCGTAGTATAACCCTAAACTCGGTTTGGCGACCAATTTTTTATGGGCCTCCAGAGTTTCTGAAAATCAGTGGGCCCCTCGAAAAAGGTGTCATCAGCCTTTGTCCAACAACTAATTCAGACTTGGTGATACCGCTTAACTATATTTGGCAATAATGTAGCTAAGAATATGCTGAACAAAGTTTCTTGATATTTTTTGCGAATTTGACCTTTTTTGGTGTTTGTGTTAAGTTTTGAGCTTTGGTGTGTTCTGACACATATAGTAAAATTGTATGGCCAACATTTTTGTAGAACATTTCATCCCCGCCCTCCCCATTTTAAGGAGTGTTTTTTACGATTTCTTAAAATGGGGCCAAAAATTACAGTTATGTTAGTGTGTTAATATGTTCCACAAAAATATTGACCTTAATATTTTCTATAAAGTTGCTGCCTTTTTTGGGTTAACGCCCAAACCGATGCTTCTGGCCCATCTAGCCAACATGTTCAGAGCCACCTGAAGGATGTTTCTGAGGACGTTTTCGAATTTTCCAATTACTGCGATTGGCACGTCGTTCGCATATGCCACGACCAGCCACAATGTTCTATATCTAGCCGGATTGCATTCAACGCTAGGTTTCAAATTATTGAAGACAATACTCCCACTTCCGCTGGGGCAATGCTGTCTGGTGTAGGGCTCAAAGTAGGGATCTATAGTTGAGACAAAAAGTAGATTTTCGACTTTCATGATTTAGTGCAGCGATGGGCACACAATACTTCTACAAAATGTTTATGTATTTGTGTGAAGTGTTAACACTCTCTTTATGCACTGCGAGAAATGGTATTTGCATTTTCCTAACATATATTTGTTGGCTAAGATAATAAATAAAGTGGACAACGAACATCATTAAGTAGATTTGGGGTTATTATACGCGTACATAAAGAAATCGAACTTTAAATATGTTATGATTAGCCACATACATACATATTTATTATGCTATGTAAAGTAATCAATCCAAATTTTCCAATAAAAGTACTGCATACTCGTATTGATTATGCCATATTCTTCATTTAATTCTTTATTTTTTCTATTATCCGTTTTCGAGAGTCCAACTTTTTTTTTTGGTTAGTATATTTAGGTGTTTATGCAAATTTTATTAAAAAATCGTTGAAAGATAATAATATATACATTTAAAATTATTTTAAAAAATTCGCTAATTTATTTAATTTTGACAAGAAGAAAATAATATATACATTTCTGCAGTAACATAATAAATAATTTAAACTTGTATTTAGAAATGTTTATAAATTCTTCGGTAAAAATACAATACATACTAAACTTTATTCCTATACTTGAAGTATGTATTGTAATAACTGTATCATCCATTTTTTCTTTATGTGCACGCTAAGCAACAAGCGACGACACAACCTCGTCGATCGAATGTCCAAGCACGACTGAATGATAGTGAACTCTCATTCAATGTGTGTGCTCATGTACACGTGAGAGGAAAAACCCCGGGTAGTGCTTTTGCCCATCGCTGATTTAGTGAAAAGTCGATTTTTCGACTTTTCAATTATTTGGATAATCAACTTTTTGGAAAATCGATTTTTTTCGACTTTTCGATTTTGTCTTAAACCGATTTTTGTCTCCTTTTTGTTTCTTTTCCATTACGCAGATTCCAAGCAACTAAAACTAAATATTCACGATTGCCTGATCGGACAACGTTATCAACCCTGTTAAAGTGCTGCAAATGTACGGACAATGATAGATTGTTAGGCAAAGGTGAATTGACAGTTCAGACGATTGCAAGAAAACTATACAATTTCATATATTTACAATATATTTTGTAAGTATTTATATGCAGGATAATACAAATATTTCATAGACAGTGTTACCAATAAAATGTTTTTCTGACAATTGCGCCGTTGTCCCATGCATAAACTTCGCACATCTAACAATCTGGAAATTATCTCACAATGACTTGTTCTACTAACGCTGCAAGACCAAAATTGTATGTTCACACCCTTGTACGTCCACAGGGTCGCATTTCTCCACCATTTTTCTGGCAATATTTTCCGATCAGACAACTTAAATATTTATTTATACTCGGCAATTTTTTCCAAGCAAGTGTCAAAGATTGTTGGAGAGAGCTCTTTCCGACTCTTTCCTAAAAAGCGTTTGAACTGGTTGGAGAAGTTCAAAGCCGCCGTTTATTTAAGTAAGGCCAAACTCGACAAAAGTCGAAATGGTAATCGATTTCGGTTGATATTCCGCCGTCGGATAAAAATCGAAAAAAGTCGAAATGATAAATCGATTTTTCAACTTTTTGCTTGGTGAAAATCGATTTCGACTTTTTCCAATCAAAAGTCGATTAATCGATTAGTCGAAACTCGATTTATAGATCCCTAGCTCAAAGATGTAAATCGTCCAGAAAATTATGGAGTCCTCAGTCAGCGACCTAGCGATGCTTGCAGTCCACTCGGACACATTTCCCTGGAAAATGTATGTCGAGCAGTGCTTTAAGCGACCGCTCGCTGTTTTTTTCCAGTTGTTCACATCATCCTGCAGGTATCCAACTGTACAGGCTGTCGCGGATAGTATCTTCCTCAGCCTTACGGCGTCTGAAACCTTATCCACTTCTAAGCCGAAGGTGTACCAAAAATACCATTGCGCTTTCATCGTCATAGTCATCTTAGTCATAAGTGACTCTTGTAGATTTGACCTTATTGAACAGATAGCTGCTGGTCTTTTTTCCTAACATTTAGCTTCGAAGTCCACTAATGTTGTTTAGTTTTGTTCATGCAGCTTGCTTTTGGACAGGTTTATTCTAGGGATATGTTGAATGATGTAGTGAGGTGATCGACCAGAGCGACTTTGTTATTCGGTTCATACGGAAGTTTATAATTGAGGCTTTTTTAAAAATGTTCTCATATGTACATGTGCCACCTTGTCTTCCTCACATTTCTGTGTACATCAGGTTTAGGTGCTTTATCAGCGAGTTTGAACTCTACGTAATGGTGAATGAGTGGTCGTCCAGTACATGTCACCAATAATTTTGTCTGGCAACGAGTCAGTGGAGAACGTGGCGTCGAGTACTTGTTGTCTGTTTTTGTTTGTGAAGGTTGCTTTATTTGCTTTGTTACAAATAGCTAGGTTGGTAGTCAGAATAAAGTAAAGAAGTGATTCACCTCTACTGTTTGTGACTGTGCTACCTCAGATAGAATGATGAGCGTTCGTGTCTGCACCAATTATCAGCACGCACTCATCAGACATTGATTCTTCCAGTACACACCTAAAGAGTGCTGTCTTTACTACCACATCTTCAAATAGAAAGTAATTGGCAGGTCTTTACCACTAAAATTAGGTAAGAGGCAAATGCTAAGATCTTTCCCGGCCAAAATACAGTTTCTTGAAGTACATTCACAGTTGGCCAGCAGTAACTTAATGTTAGGTGCCCTGATACCACAAACCTTACCTCCAACTACGTAGAGCTCTGTACCAGGACGATGTTATCGAACTCCCCGGTATGTCCCAGTAAGATCCGTCAAAGACTCCCTTCAGTGTCCGAAGTTGTGCTTTCGTCCGCAGAAACAGTTGTTACAGCCTTTGTGTCTGAGTCTGAAGCACCAGAAATTATAGGCGTGGGTAACTCTGCACTTGCAGATGGCTGGGTGTCAACCACGGTGGATACCTCGCATTCCGCAGTGGGCGCTATATCATGCTTGTATAACTTCAAAACTATAGTCTCGAAACCATATCGCAGGGTTGCACTTGCCCTTTGTATGTGAGGGGTGGATTCAGCATTAAGGATAAGATTGACCTGACGCTTTTTAGCGTCCGCCTTACCAATCTTGATCAGGTTTGCAGTTGTTTATTTTCTCAAGTATAACAGAGTTGGATGGTTGTTCTGTAAACCGGGCGAAGACTCTGGTGTGACTACGGATGTTGTTTTTTCCGACAACATCCAAATGGGCTCCCGGCCAGACCCCACTCACTCGACTCAGAGCAGCCTTAGGCTTTAGGCAGCTAAGGGCTTTAATTTTCCCTGATGCCATCGTACATCGTTTCAGATTGGTGGATGCCTGGCGTCTCACTGAGTACATCTATATATTGAGCCATAATGACCGATTGCACATGGCTCCACTTGTCCTTGGGGATGGTGCCATCCTCACTACTTCTGTCTATAACGGCCATCACTAGACTCCCCATTGCCCATTCATTAAAGGGTATCCAGTTGACGGAGACATTATGTTATCCTGTGCTTCATCAGGTGATCTGATTCTTTTGGCTGTATTAGGAGCCGTTAACAGAGGTGAACTTGTGTTTTTTTTTTTAAGCCGACTCAGTGGCTTTGGACGCATCTGTGACGCCCTTATCCCACGTAAGTTACACCTTTTGTTTTTCGGAGTCGAAACATCAATAGCCTCCCACTTCGTCAAAACTCTGGGGTAATCCGGCGCTCATTGCGCTTCCCTTTGACGGTCCGACATGACACTTTTCCATCACCGTACCACCTGTTGTGAGTACTGGGTGAACATTATCATCATTTTTGGAGTGGGTTTTGCCCAAGACCGACGGACGGACAGCCGGACTGTTAAAGATAACCGGTACATTGGAACATGGGGGCATCTCCTGCGTGTGATAGGCTTCAGGGCCCATAGACTGCGTTGTTTTTGTGTTTTTTTGTATCTACAATTTTAAATTGTTGTTATCCATATAGTTCCCACGCGTGTAGCGGAGATAATGTCCACCACAGGCGAAATAGCTGTTACTCGCTGAGGCGCCCATACCAGGACATACCATGTAATGGCAAGGTTAATGAAATTGAAGGACTATGTGGGCGTGCCTCAAATTGTAATGTATAGCTATCGTTATTGAGATCGAACGTCTCAGTTCTCGTGTCTATAATGGCAAGTCACTGCCTTATTGGATGGCACGCAGAGAGATAGAAGGTCTTGAATAATGAGATTTGCAGAAGCTGTGGAGAGGCAGAGGAAGACGAATCAGTAGAACACCTTCTGTGTCTGTGCAACCTTATGCTTTCATTTCTTTGAGGAGTTCAATAAATTGGTTGAAGTTAAAAGTCGAAAACTTCTGAGCTTTTTAATAAAATTTAATTGGTGCAACGGAAGGGACTAGGTATAAGTTATGTCTTCCCTTACCTTACTGTGGTAGCACAATGGACTCTATAGTCTAAGCGAGTCTGTTATACAGGCTACCACTTTTACCCTAACCTAAAGGTCAGATGTGTATAAGTGTACCCAACGACTTTTTTTTTGCCATTTGGACAAAAAGTACCGCCGCATTGGCACCGATCAGGAGTTGTTGAATGATGTCAACGATTATCCATATTTGCTAAAATGGTCATAACTATTGATGAAATATGGGTATATAGTTATGAGGTCGAAATTAAAGTTCAATTCCAATGGAAACTGCCAGAAGACTCAAGACCGAGATGCCATGTTTCTTCGATTACAATTGTGTTCTGCATTGTGAGTTCTTGCCAGAAGGTCGTACGAATATTAATTTTAAGAAATGCGTTGTTTGCGTGAAGCAGTATGTACATAAAAAGACATCCGGAATTGTGCAAAAACAAGTTATCACTTGTTAGTTATTTGTGGAATTAAAACAACACCATGTGCACTGGATTTGCCCTCATTGCTTTTTTGCTTTTCTCAAAACTGAAGCGATTCATGAAAGGACATAAATACTTCATTGCTGAAAGAGCTCAAGGCTATATCAAAAAGTGTTTCGAGTTTGGAAAAAATTGATTATATCTAGCGTTGATTGCTTCAAATAGGACATATTCATACACTCATTGGGGAGTATTATCATGGCGCCCATCTTCATTCCGCGTTTTGCCTTTGTGCTTTGACAGTAATTGTAGTTTTAAATATTCTATGTTTTGAATCACTGTGCACTACGCCATAAACAACTTACCTGACAACATGCTTGTGTCTTTCGACCCAATATTTGATGGCACTGCGTACCATCATTTCCTGTTTCCGTGTCAGACCGTTTGGATTGGAGCCGTTAATGCCATTCACACCGTTGAATGTCTGCAAAGTGGATGGGGCTCGAAATTGGGCTCCCCAGTCGGACTTCGTGCTGTATATGCCGGACATATCAAGGTCATTGACGGGTTCCTTTTCTACAAGAACAAGAGTAAATACGAGTAAATTAAAGGACAATCCTACCACTCTAACCAGCTCTGCTCAATACAAACCTTCATTGGCGATTAATTCCGACTTGGAATTGGCAGACAGTGAACGGAACAGAGCCGCCGAATTAGGTCGATATGTATCAAGTGAAGCTGACAATTCCATCAGAGGCTTCATGATACCCTTCAGATGCTGCAGCTGCTCGCAAGCGAATATTAACCAGGAACAGAAGAGGACATCGCACAGATTCGAATGAACCATCGAGAAGAGCAAATAGTAGACCTGATAGCCGAAGGATATCATATAGAACATACCCTGACTGGCATCCCAGGGATAGAATGATTTGATGGGCAGCCGTGGTATGGGAACTGTGATGGTCGAATTGGTCTCCTTATCCGTGGCGAACTTGACACTTTCGCCAAAGAAGGTGATGGTAATCCAGGCTACAAATACATACCAAAAGAGGAAACAATTAATCACACCACTCCAACTGCGAAACATTCCACAGTCCGAAAGGCAATCTTACCAACGGCTGATGCCACCGTGGTCAGCATAACCAAGAAGAACAGCTTCCTCATTTTGGCCAAGGCGATGGAGTGGTAGCGGGCATCCGACTCGGCAAACAGTGGGTGGGTGTTGGGCTGATTCCAAATGTTGAGCGTTCTAGTCGTCCCACCCGAACATCGACACCAAACACAAGACAAAGCGACAGCCCAGAAACATCAACGACAACACAGAATGCGTAATTAAAAATAAATTGTTCGATTAATTGATGCATCTTCCGTTGGGAAACACCAAAGGTGGACGGACATTAAATGCGCCTTTAATTGAAATACCCTTGGCGAAGTCATTGTGTATATTGCCCGCTGGCCCAATGAAAACGCCATAAGTGGATCGAGGAGGAGCGTAACTTACTCACCTGTAGAAGTTCTTTTGATTCACTGCCAGGTAAACGAATTTCGTAATGCTATGCGTAAAGAATAATGCCGTAATTGTATTGCCGGACAATTCATTAACTTCGTCGGCATTTAGGGCCATATTGACGAGAATGAATATGAACTGTATCACGACTAGCACCAAGTGAATCGATGAGTAGACATTTTTCAGCATGGCAGAGCCCCCGGTGAATGCATGCATAAACAGGCCGGAGTACTTCATCAGCCGGATGTTGGGCATAAGGTCGGCCACAAGGCCGACATATTTTGTTGGCTGCAGATTCGATTGCATCTATTCGAAGAGTAGGATAAGAAGTGAGTAGAAGTGAAAGTTAACAATATTTGTGATATTTATTTATTTATATGAATTGTAATACAATGTAAATTTGTATTATAATTTTACGATCCAGTGAAAAGTTGGGTTACATAGACCCTGTGGTCTACCAGAGCCTCTGGTGGTATCGAAGCCATGACCCTTAAACCACCAAGTTGAGGATATATAAATGCCAAAGATATTTTATACACGAAGAAAAACATATTTCAAGAGGAACTTAAATAAGTTATTTTAGGTTAGGTTAGGTTAGGTTAGGTTAGGTTAGGTTAGGTTAGGTTAGGTTAGGTTAGGTTAGGTTAGGTTAGGTTAGGTTAGGTTAGGTTAGGTTAGGTTAGGTTAGGTTAGGTTAGGTTAGGTTAGGTTAGGTTAGGTTAGGTTAGGTTAGGTTAGGTTAGGTTAGGTTAGGTTAGGTTAGGTTAGGTTAGGTTAGGTTAGGTTAGGTTAGGGTAGGGTAGGGTAGGGTAGGGTAGGTTAGGTTAGGTTAGGTTGATTTTGATTTTGATTTTGGACATTTCGCTTCAAAATGTAACAGCGTGAATGACTACTCGGGCAAATGTCTAAGATGTGGTATGGAAGGGCATAAAGCTAAAACATGCAAAAATGTGCCAAAATGTTTACTGTGCCAGGACACAAAAAATAATCACGCAACGGGAGACAAATAATGCCCCCGATACAGAGAGGCCGTACAAAAAATGAAATAACAGCATGAAATTACTTCAATTAAACTTGAACCATTGTAGTGCAGCTCAGGATCTTCTAAAACAAAGCGTACGTGAGCAGGGTATAGACTTTGCTCTCCTCAGCGAACCCTACCATCATCCTGATACATCCTGCTGGGTTACGGATGACTCAAAAACCTCGGCGATATGGTGCGTAAGCGGATTAATGCTGCAAAACACAGGAGCGGTGGCTCCTGGCGGATTTGTACGTTGTTCTGTCTCGGGGATAACCATTTACAGCTGTTATATTCCACCAAGATTATCCATACAGGAATACGGAAATATTATAGATAATCTAGTTTCTGATGCAAGAACAAAGAATAATGTTATAATTGCTGGAGACTTTAATGCATGGGCAATTGAATGGGGTTGCCCAAGGACAAATGCAAGGGGTAACCTCCTACTTGAGGCTTTTGCTGGGCTTGGAGTGGTCCTACTTAACTCTGGAAACGAGCATACATTCAGTCGTAATGTACGAGGTTCCGTAATAGATATTGCTTTTGCAAGCAATAATATTACGATGCGAACAAACTGGATTGTGTCTGATATCTATACACACAGTGACCACCGCGCAATTATAATTAATATATCCGAGCATGCTACGCCCCCAACCGTAATATCTACTGGGAGAGGTTGGAAGGTTAGCTCATTTGAGAAGGACGTATTTTGTGCATCTGTGGAAGATTTGACCCTCAGTGGATCACCAGAAAACATGGCCGAGCAATGCATTGCCTAAATTATCCGGGCATGTGATATCTCAATGACCAGGAGAGGAAGTAGAGATAACAAACCACCTGTATATTGGTGGAATGCAGAGATAGCAATGTTGCGTGGGGAGTGTATAAGAGCCCGAAGATTGTATACCAGATCAAGAGGACGCCAAACAAACCAAACACATCACCAAGTGTACAAGACAAAAAAGAAAATTCTGAGCCAGGCGATAAAAAGAAGTAAAAGACAGTGTTTCTTAGAGATATGCGACGAACTAGGCTCAAACCCATGGGGACTAGCATATACAATTGTTAAGAAGAAGCTTAAATGCTTAAATGCATCGCCACCGAAAGAAGCCGCTGTTCTCGATAGGATTGTCAAAAATCTTTTTCCTGAACAGACACCTCCTTACTGGATAGATCATACCAGCAGTGTACCAGTTACACCTGTTCCAGTTACCGTTCCTGAAGTTTTGAAAGTAATGTCAAAGTTCAAAGATAAAAAATCACCGGGTCCTGATGGAATCCCCAACCGGGTACTAAAGGAATTCGTTAACACTTGCCCGAACCAAATAATGCTGTTAATGGACACATGCTTGCAAAGAGGCTCCTTCCCTAAAATATGGAAAAGGCAGAAGCTAGTACTTCTACCTAAGGACAAGAATCCGGCTTAAAACCCATCATCTTACCGACCATGATTGATACGTGTGGTAAATTATTGGAAGGTCTAATATGTGGACGGCTAGAAGAGCATATTGAATGCATCGATGGCATGTCAGAATTCCAATTTGGATTCAGGAAACGAAAATCTACAATGGATGCAATAAGAATAGTAGTTAACACACCTGCGACTGCTATCCAAGGAAAAGGTGGAAAGCACAGCGGAAAAGAGTATTGTGTGGTAGTAACACTTGACGTGAAAAATGCTTTCAACACTGCAAAATGGGATGAAATTGTAAATGCGTTGCAACGTATCAATACTCCATCCTATCTCGTGGAAATTGTCAAGGATTACAGAAATAGAAATAGATATCTGTCTTATGACACTGACGAGGGTCCTAAGGACTACAAGGTAACAGGAGGTGTTCCACAGGGTTCGGTGCTTGGACCATTATTATGGAACCTGATGTACGATGGTGTACTGAGACTACATCTACCAGACAACGCTAGGATTGTTGGTTTCGCGGATGATATTGCACTGGTGATAGTGGCAAAATACCTAGGAGAAGCAGAAACTGTAACGAATTCAAGCGTTAAATTGGTTCAATCCTGGCTTAACAAAGCAGGATTAACGTTGGCAGAACACAAGACTGAAGTCGTACTGATTAGTAGCCGCAAAGTGATGGAGGAGATACAAATTTTAGTTGGTAATTGTTCTATACGCTCCAAACCCTATCTAAAGTATCTTGGAGTGCTGATCGATATGAGACTATCATTCAAACCACACCTGACCTATATTAGTGAAAAAGCTAGAACGACGTTTATGGCTATATCTCGTTTAATGCCAAATACTAGAGGCCCAAAGTACTCCCAACGGAGATTGTTAGCAGGGGTTGTCAGAAATGTTATCCTGTATGCAGCTCCAGCGTGGTCCCAGGCGATGAAATACCAATCATACAGAGATGAAATCGCCCCAGTATATAGGTTGGCGGCCCTACGAGTATGTTCGGCTTATCGGACGGTGTCGGATGCGGCGGCTTTGGTGATGGCAAACATGATACCTATTGACCTGCTTGCTAGTGAGACAAAATATGCTAACGACCTGAAATCAACGACAGCAAATATGACCCATGCGGAGGCCCAACAAATTGCAAGGGACAAATCCATCCATGATTGGCAAAACAGGTGGACGACATCCAGTGATGGGCGATGGACGTGTCGACTAATCCCAATTTAAGAGTATGGCTGGATAGATCATATGGAGAATTGGACTACTTCTTGTCGCAGATGCTGAGCGGCCATGGTAGCTTCAAATACTACCTACATCGCATCGGCCGAGAAACAGACCCATTTTGCCCAAATTGTGAATATATCGTAGAGGATGCTGAACATGTTTTGTTTGAATGTCCTCGGTTTACAAATCGGAGGCTGCAGTTGGAGGAATCGCTAGGAGTTGCTTTGACTCCGGACAACTTAGTTGGTTTTATGCTATCCTCGCAAAGTAATTGGCAGTGTATAGCGACGTTAATTAGGTCCATTATGACCGAATTGTGCGAGCAAGAAAACTTACGACGAAGAAATGTTAGATAGTGATGGATCTTGAAGATCTTCCCCACCTTGTGAAGTAATACCTAAAGGTGGTCCCACAGGGCTGAATGGACAAGTGTAGAGGTGTTTTTAGCGGGTTAAAGTCCCGCACTATTTGCCAACTCCATCAGGCAAATGTCTTTCGACAATTTTCACCTCATTAAAAAAAAAAAAAAAAAAGTTAGGTTAGGTTAGGTTAGGTTAGGTTAGGTTAGGTTAGGTTAGGTTAGGTTAGGTTAGGTTAGGTTAGGTTAGGTTAGGTTAGGTTAAGAAAGTTCAGTCGGGTAAACCGACTTATGAATCCCCTTACCTTGAGTCCCAAAAAATATTCGTAAACCGACTTACGAATCCCCTACAAATATTCGTAAAATTATTGAATTTTTTGTTTTAATTAAATTCTTATCAATAAGTATGCGCTGGTATTAAAGTTATAAGCCGTTAACTGTTGCTTCAAAATAGAACATTTGTGTGGGAGGTACTAGAAGGGGCGTGCCAATGATGCCCACTTTTCAATGGACTATAGATGCTATAAAAACATTACACAGTACACAAATTCAAGTATTTGTATGTACTAAACCTTTCCAATGAATGTCTTGAATGCAGGGTGCGGAGAACGATTAAAATACGCTCTTTCTCACAACTACTCGCGGCGAGAAATCGATTGCTTTTAATTTATCGTGAGTGATAAAGTTACGATGAGCGTAAAAGCATTTACAATCTCTCACGAGCCATAGCAAAGTTTGTAAAATTCACGAGCGAGAAATCTTCGCTGCAAGCGTCGTTGGTACGATCTTTCGCGATCATTCGTTGTGTGCGAGCGTTCATTGTAAAACTCAATCAGCAATTCGTATAAGCAAGAATAGTAAGGCATGTGTTGATTAGAAAAGCTATGTATACTTTCTTTTATTTTGCACATACATACATTCGTTCGCTGTGTGGGTGTACAAGTGTGTGATCTTGGTTGCTTGTATTTGTAAAATATTTTATGTAAAACATTTATAAAGGAAAAAGGAAAGCGTTAGTAATTTTTGTAAGCGGGATCATAATAATTATGTTTCCTTTTTTTCGTCGGCCAATCCCATGGAAATATCCCAGACAGAAAGAGAAAATTAATGATATTAGAACCTGTGTGGGTGTAACAAGTGATAATGCAGATTCGATTATACATTGGAAAATAAATTTATTTCAAGTATTACAATAAAACCAACATACAAATAATAATACTAACCAACAATTAACATATTTCATATATAATAAAATAAAAATATTCACATCAAAGTAAAAACTGAGGGAAACAATTAATTCAATAAAAATCAAAAAAAAAAAAAACAGATATAACAAATCAGTATAATTCACGTTTCTTACAATACTTATGAAAGTTTTAGATACTAACTTTTTCGATTATATGCTTATTCAACTTAACAATCAATAAATTATTAATGGTGGCACTGCTTAATCTTGTACGCTGTTTGGTTACAATTGTGGAAAGCGCACTAAATGCTCTTTCTACGGAAACTTGACTTGATGGAACCGCTAAAATGACTTCAGCCAACCTAAACAAATTTGTTTCTTTATAAGATAGATTTCTCCAGTAGTCAAGTATATTCGTTGCGAATGACATTCTTTTGCCATATGCTAAATTATCAAGTTTTTGGCGAATATTGCCATTGTTTTGGCTTGAAAACCGGGTACTGGTCAAATTATTAAACTCTTCTTCTAAAATACTGTAAGGATTATTAGGCGACGTGGGCATATCGTCTTGGGAACTAATTCCTTCGGTACCTATATTTCTTTCGCCGCTTAAAGAACTAAGCGTTGCGTTTGTTCTTAATATATGTGTCTAAAGAAAAATAAAATTTTATTAATATGTAAGCGGATAGATTATATACAACTTAACATGGCACTTTTCCTTTGGTTATCATTAATATATGGTGAATCCAAAAAGTTGAATCTTGGATCGAAGTATATACCAGAAAGAAATGCAGCATTGTCAAGTAATTTTTCTTTCCTTTTTGTCATGTACTCCAATAGCCTTTCTGCATACGCATTTTCACCCATTTTTCTTAACTTGGCTTCACATACAAGCCAATCTCTGTAAAAATCACCTATTATATACTGTTCAGCTTGAAGTTGTTTAGTACATTGTGCCATTGGTGTAAACACATTGACAAAATTTTGTATGAAGGTCCAATCAATTTCACAGTCAATAGAAAATTCCACCTCGTTTGAATTTATTTGATCTTTGAAATTCAAAAGAGATTCCATCATTTCAAATGTCGAGTTCCATCGAGTTATATTATCAATAGGAGGCAAGCGTAGATCTACGGAGTTTCGACCGCTTCGAATGCTAGCCCGTAAAAGTTTCACAACTTTCCTGCAATCTTCCAATTTGACTTGCATTTCCTTGAAACAATCATGAACTGCCAGTTGAATGGTGTGTGCGGCACATCTTACTACTGCCAGTACTGACTGTAAACGGTCGTGTACCAATTCGAATTCATCATTCTCATTTTCTGAAGCTTCGAGTTCGTCATTTTGTAAATCGAGCATATCTTGCTGAAGTAGTTTTGAAGCTTTTAACATGTTTGCCCCGTTGTCCGTTGTTGTTGAATAAATTTGTGTTAGGTCTATATCAAACTCATGCAAGCATTTTAGTATTTCCTCTTTTAAAAAATGTGCTGTGTGTCTCTGCTTCAATTGTATCATTCCAATTGTGTTTATTATTATTTTGAAATCTTTTATATATTGGACATTTATTCCCAATATACTCTTACCCATTCTGGTGGCAACATCAACTTTTAAACTTAACATTTTGTTTGCAAAATTTTGTTTCAAATCGTTTTTGATATTATTTGCAATTAAATTTATGTATTCAACAATATTCTTTGAGTTTAAATGTAAATTAAATTGATTTTCATAAGGTTCAATTATTTGCTTGAAATATTGATCATCGTCGAAAATTCGAAATGGAATGTTCTTTACAGTTACCATCCCAACACAACACTTCAGAAAATCACTTTTATTTAATTTTACACTGAATTGGTTAGAACTTCGGCGTTTGGCAATATTTTTATCACTTGTAGATGGCCCGATTAAATCAAAGTTTTGATGGTGTACGGTCTCATAATGTCTTTTAATATTCCCTTTAAGTTCTTTTTCACACAAAAGACACTTCGAAAAATTTGTTTCTTTATTAAACGCAACAAGCTTTGTTTTGTCAATATTTGATACTTTGCCCATTTTTATATCAGAGACACAAACAAAAAAATTTAAAAACCAGCCACGTGTAACACTCTTCACACGTATCGTGATAAACTAAACACAAGTATTTTCTACACCCACGCTCTACCATCAAACAAAACAAAAAGAACGTTCGCGAACGTTCGCGATTGTTTGTTTTTGTTGTGTGAGAGATTGCTTGGCATGATTCTCTTACTAGGCCTACGAACGATCTCTGTTGTGTGCTCTTTCATTTGAGATGTGTATACGAAAACTCGCTGCATACGATCTCTCACTCAATAATACAACGATCGTACCAACGCGAACGCTCGTTTGCTAAAGTGTTTATCGCGTTTAAATACAATAGCAAAATAAGTTTATACGAGAAGATCGTATTTTTAACCGTTCGCGAGCGAATTTTGCGCACCCTGATTGAATGTCCTTTCAAGACATTCAGTTGTTTATCAAATACTGACTGCCACACACTCTATTTTGACAAAACAAATGAATGAGTGAAGAGAACAGTAACCGACAAACAGGTTTCAAAACAAATAAGTAACAAGACAATAGAGAAGTTCACTCATTCAAGCACTGTACACCAAAACAAAAATACTCGATTTCAGTGTACACTGCACTACTGTACTCATTGTCATTGTAAAGAAAGACGCAACAACAAAGAGCGACGGACCACCTTAGAATTTTTTTGATTTTGAGGGGAAAATACACTAGTGCACAGACCTTAAATTAGACAGATGTGCCGTCAGCCCGAAACGTCAAAATCTATCAGTTACGAACGAATAGGAATAAAATGTCACACGCGATAAAACAGCTTTCCACGAACATAGTTTGGACTTTTTTGCACTAATCGATTAATATTTATTTTTTAATTGTGGCAATTACAAAAAATTCGGGAAACTCGGTTCAAAATCCGCGGAAAACCTCGCTCTTGGAAGTCCTACTCGTTGAAATTTATATTCTTTCGTAACTGACAACTTACTCGCTCCGGGATGACATATCTTATTATTTATTATTTTTGGACTAGTGTACGTACTGTAGAAATAGAAAACAGCAGTATACTTTTAAGTTTTTACGCGTTTTTTCCCGTTATTTTAATTTAGCTGTAAGTTTTCCTTCCTAGAATTAAGTACTCTAATCCATACTCATGTAAGCCTCGGGAGCAAGGGCGAAAGACTTTATTATGTATATTAAATTTCTCAATTAATAACTAGTTCTAATGGTAAAGCCTTGTGCTTATTGTCACTCCTATAAATTATTAAGATAACACATTACAGTCTTAAGTATTATGCTGTTAAATTTATTTCACTATTATATGTACCGTTATGAAAGACCCAATAAATTCAAATTCAGCAGTGTACTCGCTTCATTATACTCATCGTTTGACAACAAACGAACGAGCAGAGTACACGACTAGATTGTAAACATCAAACAGTGTGAAGTGTTTGTTGTTTTTTTTGGTCATTCTATGGTAATGTCAATCGAGTAAAAAATACAATGTTTCAGTGTGCATTGAAGTAGTGTACACTACTGTAGGCGAAGATATGAATGTCTTGATGCAGAGGTTTAGTATTTATTGGTATTAAAGTTATAAACTTTTGCTGCAAAATGGTAAATTTGTGAGGGAGGTACCAAAAGGGGATTGGCAACTTCGCCTATATTTCACTGTACAACATGTCAAGTATTTGTATGGACTGATATTAAAGCTATAAGCATTTAACTTTTGGTGCAAAATTGGCCATTTGTGTGGGAGGTACCAAAAGGGGGTGCCAAAAACGCCCACTTTTCACTGAACTGTAGGTACTATAAAAACATTACACTGTTCAAAATTTCAAGTATTTGTATGTACTGGTATTAAAGTCATTAGCACTTTACTTTTTGTAAAAAATGGCCCCTTTTGTGTGGAAGGTACCAAAAGGGTTGGGACCACTTCGTCCATTTTTTTCAAGCTGATAGCGATAGATAAAACATTACTATGTGTGGAACTACAGAAGATTCGGATAAGTAGTATAGAAGTTATAGGAGAATCAATAGTTCACTAAATGTTAACCCTTTGTGAGGGAGGTTCTAGAAGGAGTGGACCAATATGGCCCATCTTCGAACTTAGCCTGAGATAGACACAAATATTATTACGTACCAAATTTGAAGTCAATCGGTTACTCCTTTCGAGAGTTATCGTGCGCTCCAGCCAGACAGACAGACGGACGGACGTTGCTTAAATGACTTAAAATGCCCTAAAATGGATTTCCGCCGAACGTACTTGGGGTCTTAGGTCACTCCTTCGATGTGTTACACTTTTGGCTCGTAGCAAGAGATATATACCCTCCTCTCTAGGGTGAGGGGATAATAACAAACACGCTTTTCTATCTTCCTTCAAGAAGACTGTAAACATTGAAATCTCAACAAGATAGACTGAGGAACATCATACGAAATCAAATAGATTACATACTGAGTAATCTCCGCTTTTCTTCGTCAGTAACAAAGATTTCTACTTACCCTGGGGCAGACGTACCATCTGACCATAACCTCCTAATTTTTGAGAATTAAACTTTCCTCTGTAACCAAGAAACAGTTTCGGAAAAAGTAAAAGTTGAGAGACTATATGATCCAGGTGTTTGAGCGAATATAAAGGAACAAATAAATGTAGAACTAAGAAACGTTGACAGAGAAGACGTGGAAAACATATGGGATAAAACTAAGAACGCGATGAAATCAATCGCAGAAAACAGTCTAGGAAACAACAAGAAGCACCATAAAAAAGATGGATGACGGATGAAATTTTATAACTAATGGATGAGCGACGAAAGTATAAAAAGCGAAACTATGAACTATATCATTATGCCAAGAGATCGAAAGTCTTCAAACTTTACATGATGACTTTAACCTACATAAAAAATTGAAGGAGGCAGCCGGAGTATGCAAGAAAAGAACCCCGAATGTTTTATACAACAACAACAAGGAATCAGTATTAAATGTAGAGAGAACAAGAAAGTTTGGGAGGAGTATGTTCGACACCTTTTTTCAGATAGCAGCTGATCAGATAACGACGTACAAATACGATTGCCTCTCTCAGGAACATCTAAAACAAACAGTGATATAAAATCCGCAATAATTTAACTAAAAGATAAAAAATTCACAGGACCCGATGAGATTCCCTCCGAAATTTTAAACTTATAGACTCGAGCAATATCAATTTATTAAACATATTGTTTAATAGCATTTATGACACAGGGAAGTATCCGCAAGATTGGTTAAAATACACATTAATAACCATACCTAAATAGAGTTATCCAAAATCATGCAACCATTACAGACTTATAAGTTTAATGAGTCATACATTAAAAATATTTCTCAAGATAATCCACACTAGGATTTACTCCAAATGTGAAAAATATATGGGTACATCACAGTTTTAGAGAGGGAATGGGAACTCGCGAAGCACATTTTCTCTGCAGGTACTCATTCAAAAATGCAGAGATGTTCAAAAAGATGTTTTTTATGCTTCGTGGACTATGAAAAAGCGTTTGACACAGTAAAGCACGAGAAATTGATGGAAATTCTTAAGTCAATTGGTATAGACAGTAAAGAACTCAGGTGCATTAAGAATCTATATTGTCACCAATCCGCCCAAGTTGAAGAAGATGGAGAATTAACAGAAATTATACTCATATCAAGAGGCGTCAGAGAAGGATGTGCATAACCACGACATAAACCTTGAAACAAAACAACGGTTTATCAAAACATAGGTATGGTCAACTTTACTATAAGTAAGTAAGTTAGTACACCTTTGTTTTCTTTTATTACTCTGATACGTGATAAGAATTCTCACTTATTAATTTTACAGAAAAACATCAAGCACGACCTTATTTAATCGTCTCAAGATTGATGACAGTTTTCTCAGAGAGTGTCTTTCTTCATGGGTAAATAATGATTCGTTTCATGATGCTAAGCAGAAGGTAGAGATACTGAGAGCAGTTAACGATACGGCTGAAAGAAAGGCTAAGTTAGTAATAGAATTTCATGGCGTTGCATACAAGAATACCGACAAATATCTCCTGGCAGTAAAAAGCAAACTTTGAAAACTATATTTATTAAATAACCCCCTTTTAATAATAAAGGGGTTTCCAACAAGAGGTGTTATTTTTGTATTCAAAGAAAAATGTTATTTTTTGAGATAAATGATCGGATGTTTATTTCATAATAAAGAGGACGGTATGCCGTTAATAATGAAAAACAACATCAGCCAAATGGCCACCACGACCACGCTTACAGGACCATATGCTTTTCATGAAATTTTCCATAAACAAATCGCAAAGTGGCTGCCCTATGTCCTCGATAGCCTCACGAGTTCTATATTTGAGGTCTTGAATCGACGCTGGGGTGTTGGCGTAGACCTTATCTTTCACGTGGCCCCAAAGGAAGAAGTCGCAAGGTGTTGAATCACAAGATCTCGGTGGCCAATTGTGATCACCTCTTCGAGAGATAACACGGTCCGGAAACATTTCCCGTAACAGAACATTGGTTTCGTTGCTTGTGTGCCACCTAGCGCAGTCTTGTTGAAAGTAAACGTTGTCCAGATCAATACCATCCAACTCCGACCATAAAAAATCATTAATCATCTCTCGATAGCACAATCCATTCACCGTAACTGTTGATCCAACCTCATTTTCAAAAAAGTAAGGTCCAATGACCCCGCCGGACCATAAACCGTACCAAACAGTCACACGTTGAGGATGGAGAGGCTTCTCCACAATAAGTCTTGGGTATTCCGGATCATTTTCATGCATTTCAAGGACCCAATCAGCAAAGACACGAAGTTGTTGATGGTCGGCCGGCTTTAGTTCTTTTGTTAACTGAACTTTATAAGCTTTAAGACCCAAGTCTTTATGCAAGATACGGTGTAATGACGTTTGTGAAATGCCCAATTCCAAAGAACGACGAGGAATGGACAAACCTGGGTTTTCTTCAACACTTTGGGCTACAGCAGCAATATTCTCAGTTATTCTTGAGCGACGTGCACGGGTTTTATTCTTCACATCACTAACTTGTCCCAACAGCTCTAATTTTTCCACCAATTTCTATATTGCGGTCCGACAAGGTGCTTCACGACGACCAAAAATGCTTTAGTTTTGCGAACTGTGACTGCAAGATTTTCACCATATTTGTAGTGAATTTTAATAATTTCAGTGCGTTGTTGAATCGTGTATCGTTCCATTTTTAGTAAGGCGTAGTTTCTACTTCTCAAATGTCAAAAAATAAAAGCTTCAAAAGTGAATCCAACCGAAATACCGGGAGATTCAAAATAACACCTATTGTTGGAAAACCCTGTATATGCCAATAAGTATGTTTGATCACTTTATAAATGTTAAGTCCTTAATAGACCGTTTATAGCACATGATGGAAAAAGTGAAAGTTGCTGCGATCTTTGATTTCCGGACCGAAAAAGTTTCCATTTGGCCTACAAGACTTCCATAGAAATTTTTGTGCCGATCGGATAACCCTAGGGTCCGCCCAAAGTTCATTCAAAATTTAGAACACACTTTATAGGGGAAATATTTTTTTTATTCAAAAGTCGTATGTTTTAATAAGTAAAATTACATTTCTTTGTATTATTAATTAATAAATAGTTTTTAAATATTAAGATCGGTGAAAAAACAAAAAATACAATTAATTCAATATTATATTAGATCTGACTTGTTATGTGAGGGACATTTTCTACGATATTCTTCAATGCACTGTAATATAAATTGATTTTGTTCTTCGTCTTTCGTAAGTCTTCTGTTGTAATCATTCATAAATTGTACACCGCGTTCAGCAGTGTCGTTAACAACAAACAGATTACGACAAACATCGAGAGTATCTTGACAACCTTCCCAAATGGATGGGTCATGCTTTAAAAATTCAGTACTCAATCCAAAAGCACCGAAAAAATGTTTGGTATTGTATGAGACGAAATCGCTCAAATTATTACACAGCAATAGTTTCGGGTCGGAGAATTTCCAGACTTACGACGGGCTCTGTTGATTGCAGATGCCTAACCATTTTTCGTTTCTCTTCGAGTGAAACATCCGAATCAAAAAATGCCAAAGCCATTGATTCTAGGGCCAAATAGCACAAATGATTTTTCCATTTCTTCAAAACCGTTTCAGACACATCTTGTCTTTCAACAAGTGTATATCTTGATTTGGTGCTCGTATGGCATTTCGCATATAAACCACGCCCACTGGACTCTCGTTTTGTCAATGCAAACTGCTCTAGAAATAGGTATATTTTTAAGGCATAAATGCCTTTTCCCATAAACCTTGCGTGGGATGTTGGACCAGGTGTTCGGAAGTTATCGCCGACACCACCAAGAAACATTATTGTTAATTGTAATAGTTCCTTGTAATCAGCTCGGATTTTTGTTTCATTTAGCTGTTTAATGCAGAATTTCTTAATGACTTCGCAGTCAGCATTACTTATTTTTGAGCGTACAGTTGGATCTTGAGTCCGTTTTTAAACGATTTGTGGTCGAGACTAACCCAAACGGCAGCAAAACGATTAAAAATAGGCACTTCAGGACCACAAGTCGCCGAAGTTTACCCTCAAACACATGTTTCAATACTATCTCCATCATGTGATGAGAACATGGGAACTTGATGAATTTTCGATCTAATTTGTTCTGCAACAAAATGCACGATCCAGTGTTTTGACCTGTATTTGATGAGTGTATCATGAACGACTTTGGCCATCTTTTCTCCAGTACCAGCCGGGATTTTGGGGTCGCCCAAAAATTTTGATGTGTAAATCGATTAATCACAAGCTCACCAACAGTGGTCAGAGGCGTCGCAGCTGCAGTTCTGTCTGTTTGACGGCAGTTTGGCTCCATATGTTGTATGTGATACATGCCCAACTGATTCTACGTTGCGAAATTTATCACTGGATCTAGTAACCATTTTGGATGTGGTCGGTCTGGAGACAAATAAGAATATGACTAAAATTAAATTTTGTGCGAAGCTGTTCCTTTCTCAATCCACTTAGGCTGGAGGCAGAGCGCGTTCTGTAAACGACCCTGTTGCATGGCCGTATAGCGCGCTGCAAAGTTCTGCTTATGTTTTCTTATTTGACCAGTAGAAAAATGTCAGACTGATGCGAAAAATCAACTATCATGAAAATCCGTTGTTTTTTTTTTCATGCATGCACAAGCATGATCTATTTTTTATTGTGATTGCATAGAGGTCATGTCGGTGTGCATGCATGCCCTGTCATGACGTAAAATTCAAATGAAAACTGCTGTAACTTTTTCGTTTCTGGGTCGATTTTGATTGTTTACGACTTGTAAGAAAGAAAATTTTATTCAAAGATCATTTAAAAACTTTTCATGCTAATAAAATATTTTTTAATTACTTGAACATGTGACATTTGATAAAAACCAAAATTTTGTTCATGTAAAGTGAGTTTTGTGTTTTCAAACAACTTTGGGTAGACCTTAGCGTTATCCAATCGGCACCAAATTTTTTATTGGAGGTTTGTAGGTCAAATGGAAACTTTTTCGGCCCGGAAATCAGTACCGAAAAAATAATAAATGGTCTAGTCTTTAAATATCCTTTGGATGGTTTCCATACAAACTTTTACGTTCAAAGTTTGACACAAAGTCGGCACGGGTTAACGTTACTATTGTAAAAATAGTTGCAATAGTGAAGTTTTATTATACACATACTAATTTTTCAACAGATTTTATGAAGCAGACGGCTGAGAAACCACATTTTGCATAAAATCAGTATGATATTTGGCTGAGTGAATTTGTTAAGCAATAATAAACTACTCGTATACCCAATGTTATGAAAATCCATTTTTATTGAGATAAATCCACTCTGTGGTTGGCTAAGTGAATCTCCCACAAATGTTTATATGAAATTTGGTAGTTTTGACAATTTTTCATATTTTTCTTTACGGGTATTTATTCATAATGAATAATAACCCAAATATATAACTAGTAAGGAAAGACAGAAAGTCAGGCGGGCCCGACTATATGGTTAGGTTAGGTTAGGTTAGGTTGAAGAGAGAAGACGTTTAAACGTCTCATTTCCATGGGCATACACTTAAGCCAGTGGTTCGGCCTGTTGTGCGCTCCTTATTTATGATCTTTTTATACCTCACGAGTTACAGAAAATCGGTACTAGACACGAATTTTCTCAGTATCTTCCAGTCATATTCTCTGAGATGAGTCAAGTCTGGCAATATGTCGGACCATAAATGTTGGGATCTTGCATGTGTGAAAGCCGGGCAGTGACACAGAAAATGTTCCATCGTTTCGATGTTTTCACTGCATGTCCTGCATTCGTCGTTTCCTGCTAGTCCTATGCGATGAAGATGTGCTTGTAAGCTTGAGTGTCCCGTTAGAACACTCATCATCTTACTAGTATCGATCTTGTTTTGTTTCAGAAGACTTCTTGTTTTCTTTTCATTTGGGTCACCCCACAGTATCTTTGCAGTTGCTCCTACTGTTGCGCTATTCCACACAGTTTTGTGAGCCATCACTGCCCAGTGATTCAACTCATTTTTCGTGGCTTCGAAAGGTTTCCAATTTTCCAAGTTTATTACTCGAAATTCCCTGACCTTTGAAGCCAAGATATTTGCCCGTTCATTTCCAATCACTCCGTTGTGTCCTGGTACCCAGCAAATACGCGTAAAATATGAGTAATCATTTATAGTTCTTTTACAGTCCAACACAGTTCTAGATTTGACCCTTTCCGATGTTATTGCTGTAATCTCCATTTGGCTATCTGTGAAGATGTTGGCATATTTAGGCTTTGTCGTGTTACTGAGCCAGTTAACACACTCCGTGATTGCTCGAACTTCTGCTTGAAATACCGTGTTATGGTCAGGGAGGCGGAAGTGAAGTTCGACTTTTAGTTCATCAATAAAAAGTCCCAGACCCGTCCTTCCTCCTCGCCTGGACCCATCCGTGTAGCAGCTGGTTCCCACTGGCACATGGGCCAAAGTTCCATTTTCCCAGGAACGTCTGTCTGGGAAAATGGAACTTTGGATGTTTATATGAAATTTGGTAGTTTTGAAAATTTTTCATATTTTTCTTTACGGGTATTTATTCATAATGAATAATAAACCAAATCTATAACTAGTAAGTAAAGACAGAAAGTCGAGCGGGGCCGACTATATAATACCCTACATCTTCCTAACAATGCGAAAGTGTGTATTGCGATAAGAACTTGACAGTGTTCATACATGTAATAAGAAAACTCTCTCTGCCGAATTTCGTACTGATCGGATATACTCGTAAAACACGGTTTCTACAGCGCTTACATGTCAAATCGGGTGAAACATATAAATGGGGGCTATATCTAAATCTAAACCGATTTTCCCTGAATTTGGCAGCGTTCATATATGTAATAAGAAAACTCTCTGTTGAATTTGGTACGGATCGGATATAAAATAAAGGTTCTACAGCGCTTACATATCAAATCAGATGAAACATATAAATGAGAGGCTATATCTAAATATGAACGGATTTTCTCCGAATTTTGTAGCGTTCATTCACGTTGTAAGAAAACTCTCTCTGCCGAATTTCGAACAGATCGGGTGTAAAATACGGTTGCAACAGCGCTTACATGTCAAATCGGTTGGAACATATATATGGGGACTATATCTAAATCTGAACCGATTTTCCCCGAATTTGGCAGTGTTCATTCATTTAATAGAGGAACTAACTAAAAGAAAATCTGTAACCCCGACCGTGCCAAGGCTCTTTAGTCCGCAAAGCCAGCATTGGATACACCCCAGAGGAGAAAATCTGTAACCCCTGCCGATGGCCGGTCATCGAAACACATTTGGGTTCCCGGCTACGCGTATCTTGGAAATTTCAAAAATAAAAAAACCCTATAAAAGTAGTGATCTTTCAAATCAGATTTGTTCTAAAGTTCACTACAGTGTGGGCGATGTTTATACACTCACTTTAGTGATACGAGGGTAAATGTCATATGCTGTGTATGTATGGAACATAATATGTTTGGTATTGATAACACAGTGCGACAGTCCAAAAACCAAGAACCGCGATACTACCCAAAATCCGGATTTACGAACAAAAAAACGATTTTCTTGCTTTTTTTCACTTGAACGCCCATAACTTTGTTAATTTTTTACCGATTTTCCATCGACTATCTGGATATTCCGTGGGTTATATAACACTCGAGTCTATACATACAACATTTCTAGCGTTCTATCTCTTATAGGAGCCCCAGCGTTCAAGCGCTCAAAAATAGCATGGTGTAAAATCGCATCCGTTAGACATCAGTATTAGGGATGTAACAAAAGTGACTTTAGCGAAAGCGAATGCGAAAGCGAATATTGAAATATATTTCTTGCGAATGCGAATAGCGAAATATGGATTTTTGCGAAAGCGAATGCTAATAATAGTTTGACCCTTTAGTACCAACAAAATTAAGGAACTAAATTTATACTTTTCCAGGATATTCAAGTATTAAGAATGTTATCCATATTTTTACCTCATGTTACCACAAGGACAAGCATATTTTTCAACTGTTTTGAAGAGAAGTGGAAGAGGTTTTCATTGGTATTAATATCTTCAAAATGTGTGAAGCGAATAAGAAGATATAACACTTTTAACAAATGGAAGCGAATACTGAAATATATTTTTACGAAAGCGAATAATCCAAAGATGGTTTTTGCGAAAGCGAATGTTAAAATGATGCGAATAATTCGCGTTCGCATATGCGTTACATCCCTAATCAGTATATACACATAAATTAGTAGGATCATAAATCACTGCTACACTGACCACAGTCTGAGAATTGGCCAAATTGACAACGTTAGATATATTACCACAGTAAGTGGTGAGCGATAAATGTATCTTGAAAAGGCTTTCTGGAAGGACAAAAACAATACTCAAGTTTTTGAACTGACCACTGCCAAAACAAGGATTGCATGAGTAGCCAGTGGTTTATAAAACACTCCTGCCAATGCACGTGCAAAATTACAGCTCAACAAAAAAAAAATTGTTTGTCTTATGCTTTGTTTGGAATGACGAAAAAAAACTAAAAAAAAACACTGTGAAGAAAAAAAGCCCCACTCTTTAAAAAAAATATTTATAAAAAAATTCCTGAGTTTTTGAATATTGCATTGGTCGTATTTTAAAAACGCGTTTGTGGATTTCTAATATTAGAGCTCATGTGTAGGGTTTAGAGTAGGACATCATAGACATATGTGAAACTTCCTCAATATTCGCATATATCGCTACATATTTTTCATCTCAAATTTTAATTTGAATACTGGGCCATGAAAACACATTTTATACACAGATATATTAAATATGTATAGCCCGTAGTCCTATAAAATCTGAGCGGATCCTGTACATTGAACTGGGTGTTTTCTTTAATTTCTTTATAAGGTCATTTTTATTTAAAAATTTCAAAATTTTAACATAATTCATGGTTTATAAAGAAAAATGATTAAAATTTGTATTTTGTTAGAAAAGAACCAGGCAGGACACCATCGTGAAATTTGAACATGCCTGTATTTTTCTCAGAATTTTAATTTTGTGTCATTGATGTGCAGGATGCAAAATTAAGATGCATAGAACATAAATGCACTTAAATATGAAAGTACAAATCAAGACGTTTCAAACAAGACTTCATCCGTGCACAAGTATCTTTCAAAATACAGCTTCTCAGACATTTAACCAAATTTTTCTGAGTTCAGATACTTTAAATTTTTTTTAATATTTTTCTCGTCAACTATTAGATGAATTATTTCGATAGTAACACGCATATAAAAATTTTGAAAACAATCGGAAATGTCCACCAGATTTTTTGCGAAAAATCGTTCGGTTTGGTTTTCTTTATTAATATACCTTGAGATTTTTTATCTGCTAACAAGATTGTATTTTTATTCCGTTAAAGACTTAAATGTGAATTCGAATATTTAATTCAATTTTTTATTTCAAGATTTTTTCACTGTAACTATGTTTTTAAGCGAAACATTGTGTTGCAATTTTCAATAAATTCACGCACTCTTATTCAAAATTGTATTAATGTTTTGTATGTTTTTTTGGATTGTAAGGAGTTTTATGTGTTCAAAGCATTGCTTTTCTTATTTTTTTTACTAAAAATATTTTTTAGTTAATTTATTTATTTTAATAAATATTCTTTTGGTGTTTCTTTTTTCTCTTATAGACCGGTCTAAACTTGTTGAAGAATCGTAATAAAGTGAATCCATCGAAATCTGTGCGCTGGGACAGGACGTGTCCTAAAAGCATTCCTGTTCAAAGTTCCCACGGTCGTGTACGCCCATACGCACAGACAGAGCTAATAGAATATGTACAGAAAATTGAAACAGTAACAACAGAGCAGTCGGTAATTTTAAATTAATTTTTATTGAAAATCAATGCCTTTGCCGGGACCGAGGTGCGCTGAGGTGAATTTACCGCTGATGTGGCACTGAATACTTGGACAGCGCACGTTTCCATGGACGAGTTTGCATTGGACTTTGATATTGAAAATATTTCGGTCAGACGCCCTCTCTGCGTCGGTGACCCTTCAGTTTTTATATCGCTCATTATAGGAATAATAAAGAGGAGCGTTTTCGTTTTTTAAATATTCTACGCGTCTGTTTCAAATATCCAAAATTCCCACAATTATCTTTGACCGCAGAAAAAACTCCGTGTCCGTGTCTGAGTGTGCGTGAGTGAGAGTATACATTCATTAGCGGTGACAAACGCATACAATTACACATGTGGCACACTTTAGTTTAAAATCTTTATCGATGTTAAACTCAATACAGGGCTGTCCCTTCTGTTGGGAAATTTGTACCATTTTCAGTGAAAACCTACAGTTCCCTTAGGCGAACACATTTTTCTGACAAATCGCTTTGGTCTATTTTTTGGAACATTGGGCAGGGATATTTTCTTCGTCCTTTCCCAAGTTAATGACCGCCAGAATTATGCTGACCTTAGCAACATCACTCACTCGACTCCCAAGATACGACAAGATCTTTAGCAAAGTCCAAACAAAAGCTTTAAATATAGTGCGAAATGTTTATATCAGTTCCACCTGGATTTGAGGTGCCACATAAGAAGAATTGTTATTTTGGTTTAGCTTTTATGGCGGACGTGAAGCGTAGGGTTGATTTTAAAGTTAAGATGTCTAATAACACTGTGCAGCAACAAAATCTTTCCCGACAAGACCAATTGGACATAAAAGTACAACACTATGTAGTAAATAACAACCCCCAAAGGGTTTTGAAAAGTTAGTATACTTTAGCAAATCCCCATGCAAAGACTTATACCACAACAACGTTTACAAATCGTTGAAATTTGGCTGTGAATCAACTGGAATTTGGACCAGATAATGATTGTAAAATCATCTTCAGCGATGAGGCTCATTTCTGGTGATGTTCAAAGTAATAATTCGTTCTCGAATGTTTTGAGATTTTAGCCGAGGTCGTCTGATAAGCCTCCTTTGATAGGGGAATTAGGAAAGTGCTATGTGGGCGGGAAACCTTCGAGAGTACAGTGGAATGTTTTGTGAGGAATTGTAGAAGTCTGCCAGTAGAACAGGTCACGCGCGAGTACATGGGCTTGTTGGAAGAGGTTATAAGTAGTACATTCAATGTAGGGTCTTTGCTCGATGTTAGCAGGGTTACCATAACCTTTTTTCGGAAAGGATGGCTTTTGTGCCAGAAAAGGAGGACTTTTGTGCCAGAAAAGGAGGACACTTGTAACATTTACAAACAGAGTTTGAACTTTCGGAGGACATTTAAAAAATTCAGTACTTGTAAAGAATGAGCATTTTCCTATATACTACTATACTAGCATTTTGTTATGATCAACAATTAAACTTTAAACCCGTAAGGAATGTCTAAAGTCGGACAGAGTCGGCGAATGTTATTTTTCTAATGATAATGATTCGTCCAACAATTTGTATTTTCTAGTCTTAGATTTCAAATCGCAGGTACATATATATGAGGACTATATTTATATCTGAACAAATTTTCTTCAAATTTCAAAACTGCATCCTGCTTAATTTCAAAGTGATCGTATATAAAAAACAACTTCTGAAGCGCTAAAAGTACAATTCGGAAGGAAAATGTATATGGGGCCTATATCTCAATCTGAACCGATTTTGCCCCCCAATTTGTGGTGTTTGTTGCGTTAAGAAGTAAAATCCTGAGGTACCTTTGTTTGGGGGCTATATCAAAACATGGACCTATGATGACCATTGTTCGTGTGAAGGGTTCAGGATATATAGATACACCCAAAATGTAAATTTTCAGACCGACCGTTGAAATTTGCAGTCTCTATGGCATTAATAAGTCAAATCGGATAAAAAATGCTAAAAATGGACCGATATTGCTCATTTTCAATCCCAAGTTAATTGGAGCTCTAAGAAGTATCTGTACCAAATTTCAGTCATCTAGCTCAATTATTGTAGTACTAAATTTGTACTAAAGGGTGTCCCAAGAAGAGCGCAATTTTTAAATCTCGCAACATTCGAAGTGTCATTGTTTGACATTTGAATAATTGTTATTGTTTGTTAGTAGAAGGTACGAGGTTAGTAAAAATGGAGCCAACTGACCATGGACAGCGAAGGGAGTTCGTTAATTGGGTATTGGAGAGACAACATGAAAATGCTGATTTTGCCGATAAAATCATCTTCAGTGACGAGGCCCATTTTCATCTTGATGGCTTCGTCAATAGGCAGAATTGTCGCATTTGGGGTGCGGAAAATCCTCGAGTGATTCACGAGAAGCAAATGCATCCTCAACGTGTCACTGTGTGGTGTGGTTTTTGGGCTGGAGGAATCATTGGACCTTTTTTTATGAAAATGAGGCAGGTCAAGCGCAAAAAGTCAATGGTGTTCGGTATCGTGAAATGATAACCAGTTTTTTCTTGCCTAGAATTGAAGAAATGAATGTGGAGGGCATGTGGTTCCAACAAGACGGCGCCACATGTCATACAGCCAGAGAAACAATTCAATTGCTGCATCAGTCATTTCCCGGTCGTGTTATTTCGCGTTTTGGGGATCAGAATTGGCCGCCTAGATCGTGCGATTTAACACCATTAGATTTTTTTCTTTGGGGTTTTTTGAAGTCGATGGTTTACGCGAATAAGCCGACGACGACTCAAGCCTTAAAAGACGAAATTGGACGCTGCATTAATGAAATACCGCAGCATTCATGCAAAACGGTCATTGAAAATTTCATTAAAAGATCGCGTGCATGCCAGCAAAGCCGCGGCGGCCATCTGCACGATATATTGTTCCATACATAACCTCATTCTGTCTACTTTACGATATAATAAAGTTTCACGATTTTTTCTTAAATATCTGTGTTTTATTTAAAATTAAAAAATTGCGCTCTTCTTGGGACACCCTTTACAATAATTCATGTGGAGGTTTACTGTTTTGAAAAAAGTTGAATTTGTAACAAAAGTAGGACAAATCCCACATTTTTGAAAAAGGAGGGAGGACTGGAGGACATTGGTTAAAAAAGAGGACATGTCTCCCGAAGGTACGACGTATGGTTACCTTGGATGTGAGTCGATATATTGATATTTAAGATAGTATTAATCATAGTAGTATTGACATTACTTTTATCCAGGAGACTAGTTTCAAATATGCTCGAAAGGTTTCTTTGGTTATGATGTAGTTAAGGACGATAGCGAACTAGATGTAGGTATAGTCTTAAAATTTGAGAAAACGGGAAATGCGAAGAGAAGTTGCCAACGATCCGCTGAGCTGAAGAGATTATATAGGACAAAGTATGTATATATTGGTGATAAAAAGGAACTCAAGAGATTACAAGGACAAGTTATAATAGGTCAAGCCCCGATTATGAAGTAGTGTCCAAACAGATACATTTTCTTAAGGTTATTATTAAAGAGAGAGTCGTTATCGAACAGGCGCAGAAATTCAATTTCTTGTTGCAGGAAGAAAGACCAGACCAGAACTCCGGGCATACAGGTAGGCATTTAATGTGATGGGTAAGGCCGGTCTTCTGCATATCGGACTATAATAATTCATGGGCTATCAGTGAAAAATTGCAGAAACTAGAGGTGCCAAGTGGACATTTCACGGATACTTATAGCGGATCGTCACCAGTGAGAAATTCATCTGAAATTGTTCAGTGCATAGATTCATTTGTATGTACTATTTCGCCGTTCATTACGAATTTTTCTGTAGAGAATTTTCGTTAAATATTAAGTATTCGTTTTTTTCTTGAAGCTTATTCGGCGGACGGAGAAGGTATTTCGTTTAAATATTTCCACATAGCTTTCGGCCCTGTAAGTGAATTTTGTGTACAAATGAATGTTAATAATTTTTTCGCCGATTGGGAAAATAGACACATCGCAGTGTCAGGAAATTTTCTTGAGGAACTCGTCCGGCAGGTACAAAAGATTTATAGCACCCCAGGGCAAGGAACTTAGTTTATCTCTCAATAGGCAGGAAATTCCTTTTTTGATGAGTTAAAATACTTGGGGCTACTTTACCAAATATGTGATGTTTAATAAACATGCGCGACTCACACTAGTGAGGGCAAAGGGAGAAAAAAGAAGAAAAATATCCAAAATTACCAGAAATACCTTAGAATTCCGCCCATAACTTTTAGAAATACTGAGTCCGCAAAAATTTACCAATTTTAAAAAAATGAGTCATAATTTATACATTTATTCATTTCCAATACTCATTGTTTTCTTCGTTAGGATGTTTGCTTTCAAAGAATGGAACAAACATTTTTTTTGCGATTTTTTTTTCAATTTTTTCTTAAATTTTTTCTTAAATTTTTTATGTTTTTTTTATCATGCCCGCAAAATACTTTTTTTTGTTTTAAAAAATCAAATTTTGTCTAATTGTTTTACCGACAGTTACCAAACTTCCGTCTCTACGTGAAAGAGGTAGTTTTTAGCATTTTTAGACCTCAAAATGTCCGTTATTTTATACATGAAATATGGCCCAAATACTACAGGTAACTTCCATAAAAAAATTGTTTTGGTTTCATAATGCCTTAATCCTACAAAAAGAATGGTTTTAGGTCTCGGACACAAACAACATTTGTTGTTGCAAAGTGTTTTTAGTGATATGAATATACCCACCATCCTATGGTGGAGGGAATAAAATTCTACGGATAAATGTAGAAGTTATATCCCTTTTGGGGGACTTCTTTTCAATAAGTCAATTGTTATGGGATCTATATCAAAATATGGACCAATGTGGCGACTTGCTCCCTGAAATAGTTCTGGGTAAAATAAAATATAAATTGCTGAATGAAATTGCCCAATCGAATAGTATTTGTGGTTTCTAAAGCCTTAAAAGTCAAAACAAAATATTGCCCTATGAGTTCAGTTATGTCGTTTCTATATAATAATGTTCACCGGCAATCGGTGTAATAAACTATGGGTCTATCTCATTGTTTTTTATGCGTTGCAAACAAATACACAAAGTTATAATACACTTACCTCAGTGTGTTATAAAAATTGCACTGCTTGGTGTGGAATCATCGGTCATGGAAACTGAAAAAGGTGATCGAAATTGGACCCTCCAAATGGAACACAGCAAGTTTAGAAGTAATTGTTTAAGATTTATTCTGCACAGATTGATTTGTTTTGGATATCATAAAGTCGGCTCTTCTTGACATTTCTTTCGATGTAGTAACCCAAAAGTTTACAGCTTCTGATTTCAACAACAACAAAATTCCGTATGCAATGCAGATAGTTAACATCTGTTTTTTTTTGTTTGAAACAAATGTTTAACACGCTTCGATGGTAGAATCAATGATTGTTAAATATGTATATGAAACGCTGCATTCCGCGTCTATACAGTAGAATGTAGTGTGGTTGGATACGATTAAATTTCAATAAAATACACTCCCCATGAATTTTAAAAGAGTAGGAGTCTGGGCTCCACCCATAACATTTGCCCATACTTCCACACATCCATATCCAGGACTTTTCAAAATATATGCTGCACCCCACTTCACTTACTTCCTTTAAAACTTAAATACAAATGGCCCGAGGGTATAACCATAATTGATGAAATTTGCATAAAAGCCATTCACGTTTAAAATGGGTTAGTTGGGGAGCAAAGATGTCGGAATATCTTCTTATCGAAACTTGAACTTCTATCTCATCGTGAAGCGAACTTCTTACGAGTAAAAGAAAAATTTATGCAAACGACAGACTGCGGGTGGGGACGAGTGGGATACACGCAGAGCTATTCTATGTTAAACATTATATAAGTTTCCATATTTATTTTATGTATTTTCATTTGTGTCTCATACAACACAGAGAAGCAGGAACATTTGCGTAATCGTTTGTAATAACGCAGTTATAGACGAAAAACAAATTACTGGGTTGTGACTATGAATTTTGACAGAGGAGGCAAAAAGAGAATATACGTGTGGCGGCGTTTTGAAAGATCACGTCGGAATTTATTTTTTTTTCTGTTTGGAGAGTTTTGGTGCAGTTTGGTGTGTTAAAATTCCAAGTAACAAGAAAGACATGTGCGCTAAATTTCAGAATGACGGAAGAAAAAAATTTGCATCCGAAGTGGATAAAGTGAAATCAGATTTTTACAATATTCAACACATTTCATCCAAATATCAAGGATCACATAAGTGCCAAATTTCAGAATGATAGAAGGTAAAATGTAGCATCCGCTGTCGAATAAGTCAAATCGAATGGTACATACATATATGCCAGCTCTATGTAAATCTGAACCGATTTTTATCATTTACGATAGAGTTAGTCCCTGAGCCGCCAGAAAAAAGTGTGTTGATTTGCGTTCGTACAATATATATTTTATATTTATTACTTTTACTGCTATGTGGAGCACAGGACCGTAACAGGTGAATTCAGATGAATTACATTTAAAGCACAATACTTTAATTCACTTAAGCTTAAATTTGCAGCGACTTCGATCACTATTTGCCATTTCCATGTGTGTGAAGGATGTCCTCTTCGTCTGCCGCCATGCGGGTTCCAGTCTATGAATAAAAAAATAGACAAAGTTACATTAACCTGTAACACAGGGTAATATGGTTTAGCCACGTCTGTCTGTTGAAATCATGCTACAATCCGTAATAATAGAGCTATGTTGACCAAATTTCTGTCTGTTGAAATCACGCTACAGGCCGTAATAATAGAGCTATTTTGACCAAATTTGGTAGAAATACTTCGGTCAATGTTTTGTTATAGCTCCCCTATAGAGGTCGTTCTTAAATACGGGTTTTAAGCCATAAAAACCAAATTTGCAAAGCAATGTAGCTGAAATTTGGAGGTTTGTATTCTTTTTATCCCCTCACCTTAGAGAGGAGGGTATACTCGTATATCATTTGCTACGAACGAAAAGTGTTAGACATCGAAGGAGTGACTTAAGACCCTAAGTATGTTCGGCGGATATCCGTTTAGGGTAATTTTAAGTCGAATGAGCAATGTCCGTCCGTCTGTCTGTCTGCCTGCTGGCTGGTGCGCGCGATAACTCTCGAAAGGAGCAACCGATTGACTTAAAATTTGGTATGTGGTAATATTTTTTTCTATCTCCGGCTAAGTTCGAAGATGGGCCATATTTCACATTTAGTGAAATATTGATTATTTAATAAGTTCTATACTACTTATTTGAATACTCTGAAATTCCACACATAGTATTAGTTTATTACCCAGCAAAATTTCTCATTACCAAATAATCCGACGAGTAAGCAAAGTTCCATAATGCTAAGTACTTATTATTTAGCCACTTTTCTCATTATTTTAACATGGGGATGTCATTGGAGGAAAGTACTTCCCAAAAGCATACAATAAAGTAGCATAATAAGTACTTATTTCTAGCATAGGCATACCACATAAATATGTGCTTATATTTTCACGATTTTAAGTACTTGAATAAAGCATTACCAAAACGTTATAAAATATGTAGTAGATATGCTAGATATGTTGAAATGACCATTTAAAGTGCTTTTTTGCATATTGTCGCCTATATTTCTCGAAACAAACAATTTTCTCATGCCAGATTCGAATTTCTGTGAAAATCTTCATCATAAGATATAGGTAAATATTAATGGTATTTTCGTTCCAATCTGCACGTATTATTATAAAACACGTTGAAAAATAAATAAATCTTGTACAGTAACCCATATACATACAGCCAAAATTGCATTATATTAAAATTTACCAAAATTATTTTGATAACAAAAAATCACTTATTTCTGTTATTATTGGTAAGTCATTATTAATAAGCCGTAAGTAATGCAGCGAATAATGAGATGTCATTATTTGGTAATGCAGGGAATAATGACAGGAACTTACCAAGATTTTGCTGGGTAGTCACTATTACCTAGAGAAAATGGGCGAAGTTGCCACGTTCTATTTGGTACCTTCCACACAACTGGACAATTTTCAACCAAAAGTTATTAGGTTATAATTTTATTACCAGTGCATACAAAGACTTGAAATTTTGTACAGTGTAATGGTTTAATAGTACCTAGAGTCCAGAGAAAAATGGGCGTTATTACACTGCCCCTTTTGGTACCTCCCACACAAATGAACCTTTTTGTATCAAAAATTAACAGCTTTTGACTTTAATACCACTACATACTTTAAAGATATTAAATGCAATTTAAATTGATAATAATTTAAATAAAACAAAAAAAAATAAATAAATTTACCATAATTTGTGTATATTATTCGACCTTTTTTATTATTAATTAGAATAAATGATTTTTCAAGCTCGAGGTCATTTTATTAGTGATTTATTCATTTATATGTTCACATCGATATTTCGCAATTTTCATGAATTGCATCATCGGGATGTTTCTACAGTAAAAATATATGTAAATACAAAGTTAAAATTAATATCACAGATGGATTGGGTAAACAAATTTAAAACATATTTTAGATTGACAACTTACACGTAAAAAACATAAAATGAATAATACTTAAAACTAAGGTAGCATCACTACCATCGTCTTCTGTTGTAAATATTGCACTGTTTGTTTTTTACTTATTGCATTGGGATGTTTGCATGTTTTTTGCTTTTTCTATCAATCCTCTGTAGTTGACTGCGCAGTTGTCACCGACTGTCTTGAAGTTTATGCGTTTTGTTGTTGGTACATTGAGAATGTGCAGCATTTCTAACGTGTATCGTTTGCTATGTTGTTGTTCGCTCTGGTATTATTTATATGTTTTAATTTCTTCTGTGTTGACGTTGTGTTTAGTTGTGTTCTTGAAATATTCAGAAATTAGATTTTGTATTAAATTACAAGGAAACTATGTTTATCATATATACAAGGTATAGTAAATATATTAAAACAAGTAAGAAAGTTTCAGTCGGGTAAACCGACTAAGGTATACCCTCACTTTGTGAGTAATGTAATATTGAATATTCCACGAATTATTCTGTTAGATTGTATGGTAGGTACCAGAACGGGTTTAACAAATACACCTATTTTTCGCTGAATAGTAGATACTTTAAATACATTGCACTGCACCGAATTATAAGCGTTTATTTGCACTGGTTTATTAACGTTATGAGATATTAAATTTTGGTATGATTTGGACATTTTGTGTGGGAGGTACAAAAAGGGGCGTGGTGATAACGGCCATTTTTTACAGGGCTATAGACACTTCAAAAGCGTTACACTGTGCAAAATGTCGTGGCATTTACGTGCATTGGTACTCATGTTGTGAGCTCTTAACTTTTTGTGCAAAATTGTACCTTTGTGTGGGAGGTACAAAAAGGGGTGTGGCAATAGCGTCCATTTTCCACAGGCCTATATACACTATAAAAGCATTACACTGTAGAAAATTTCAAGTATTTTTATACACTGGTATTAATGTTATAAGCTGTTAACTTTTGGTGCAAAATGTTACCTTTGTGTGGGAGCTACCAAAAGGGGCGTGAATATAACACGCATTTTTCACTGGACTGTAGGCACTATAAAAGCATTACACTGTACAAAATTTCAAGTATTTTTATACACTGGTATTAATGTTATAAGCTGATAACTTTTGCTGCAAAATATTGCATTTGTGTGGGAGGTACCAAAAGGGGCGTAGCAACTTGGCCCATTTTTCTCGAGTTGATAGCGACTAATAATCTAATGCTATGTGTGGAATTTCAGAAGATTCGAATAAGTAGTATAGCAGTTATTAAAGATTCAATGTTTTACAACATTTTAACACTTTGTGGGGGAGGTACTAGAAGGAGTGGACCAATATGGCCCATCTTCGAACTTAGCCGGAGATAGAAAAAAATATTACCACGTACCAAATTTGAAGTCAATCGGTTACTCTTTTCGAGAGTTATCGTGCGCACCAGCCAGCAGACACACAGACAGACAGACAGACAGACAGACAGACGGACGGACATTGCTCATTCGTCTTAAAATGACCCAAAACGAATATCCGCCGAACATACTTAGGGTCTTAGATCACTCCTTCGATGTGTTACACTTTTTTTCGTAGCAAATGATATATACCCTCGTCACACTAAAGTGAGGGTATAAAAACCTGACAAAGAACTCTATATATATAATATAAGGGACTCCGTGCAATTTAGGAATAAGCAGAAAGACTTGACGATACATAACGACGAAAAATTAGTATCCTTTGATGTAATTTCACTTTTTCCGAGCATTCCGGTAGACTTGGCGATAAGCATCATAGATGAAAGATGGGAAGAAATAATAGAATATACAAATATGACCAAGAGCCTATTCGTACGTATTCTAAAATTCTGCATAAACGATAACAGATACTTTAAATATGAGGACAAAATATACAAACAAAAAAGAGGCCTACCAATGGGTTCACCGGCTTCTCCAATTGCTGCAGATATTGTAATGGAGAAACTACTTGACACCTGTATGGATAACTTGACAACAAAACCGGCTTTAATGACTAAGTACGTTGACGATCTATTCGTGATATTTCGGGACAGTGCAATCGAGGATACATTAAAATCTCTCAACGGATTTCATAAAAACATTCAGTTCACTATAGAACAAGAACAAGACGGAAGACTTCCATATATCCACACAGTTGTAATAAGACAAGATAACCGTATACAAATAGATTGGAACCAAAAACCCACAGCTTCTGGCAGAATTATAAACTTCTTCTCAAAACATCCTAAAAGAATCATAATAAACACAGCGAAAAATCTCATTAATCGTATATTAAGCATCAGTGATGAAGATTTCCGCAACCGTACAAAAATTAAAATAAAAAACATATTATACAACAACAAGTTTCCTTGTAATTTAATACAAAATCTAATTTCCGAATATTTCAAGAACACAACTAAACACAACGTCAATACAGAAGAAATTAAAACATATAAATCAATGGTATACATACCAAATATATCTGAGAGAATTGAAAACTCAAATTTGTTCAAAAGAGAGAAATTCAACATCGCCTACAAATCTCACAATACACTACAACAATTGTTCAGCAATACAAAAACCAAAATTCCCACAATCGATAAAACCAACGTTATATACCAAATTCCATGCGAAGGCAACAACAAGGAAAAATGTGACATGTTTTATGTTGGCACAACAAAAAACAAAGTAAAAACTAGATTATCTGCACACAAATCAGATTTAAAACTAAGACACAATAATGTGATTCCAAAAACTGCACTCGTGAGCCACTGTACAAACAAAATGCACCACCCTAACTTCGACAAAGCACGAGTGTTACAGAGCGAACAACAACATAGCAAACGATACACGTTAGAAATGCTGCACATTCTCAATGTACCAACAACAAAACTCATAAACTTCAAGACAGACGTTGACAACTGCGCAGTCAACTACAGAGGATTGATAGAAAAAGCAAAAAACATGCAAACATCCCAATGCAATAAGTAAAAAACAAACAGTGCAATATTTACAACAGAAGAGATGGTAGTGATGCTACCTTAGCTTTAAGTATTATTCATTTTATGTTTATACCCTACACCACACTGTGGTACAGGGTATTATAACTTTGTGCATTTGTTTGTAACACCCAAAAGGAGAAGAAATAGACCCATCGTTTATTATACCGATCGACTTAGAATCACTTTCTGAGTTGATTTAGCTATGTCCGTCTGTCTGTCTGTCCGTCTGTCTGTCCGTCTGTGCATGTATTCTTGTAATCAAAGTACAGGTCGCAATTATGGTCCGATCTCGACGAAACTTTACACATATCTTTTTTTTGGCCCAGGGACGATCCCTATTGAATTTGGTTAAAATCGGTTCAGATTTAGTTATAGCCCCCCTATATATGTAAGCCCCGATTTGACATGTAAGCCCTGTAAAAACTTTATTTTATATCCGATCAGTATGAAATTCGGCAGAAAGAGGTTTCTTATTATATGAACGAACACTGTTAAATTTGGAAGAAATCGGTTCAGATTTAGATATAGCCCCCATATATACGTTACCCCCGATTTGACATGTAAGCGCCGTAAAAATGTTATTTTACATCCGATCAGTGCGAAATTCGGCAAAGAGAGGCTTCTTATTACATGAAGGAATACTGCTAAATTCGGAAAAAATCGGTTCAGATTTAGATATAGCCCCCATATATATGTTACCCCCGATTTGACATGTAAGCGCCGTAAAAACTGTATTTTATATCCGATCGGTATGAAATTCGTCAGAAAGAGGTTTCCTATTATATGAATGAACACTTGTAAATTTGGAAGAAATCGGTTCAGATTTAGATATAGTCCCCATATGTACGTTACCCCCGATTTGACATGTAAGCGCTGTAAAAATGTTATTTTATATTCGATCAGTGCGAAAGTCGGCAGAAAGAGGTTTCTTATTACATGAAGGAATACTGCCAAATTCGGAGAAAATCGGTTCAGATTTAGATATAGCTCCCATATATATGTTATCCCGATTTGACATGTAAGCGCTGTAGAGACTGTATTTTATATCCGATCAGTACGAAATTCGACAGAAGGAGGTCTTTTTACATGAATGGGTATTCAGGGAAGATCGGTTCAGATTTATATTAAAGCTCCATATATATGTTCCTCCTGATTTGGTATCAAACCGCTATAGAAGTTGTATTTTACTTCCGATCATTAAAATTTTCCAGAAAGATGTTTCTCAATTTAGGAACGAATAGTGCTTAATTTAGCGATTATCGTTTCAGAATTAGATAATATGTTTCTACACATTTACCAATTAGTCCAAATTATTATGGCAATGACCCTTATCGCATTGTTAGGGAGGTGTAGGGTATTATATAGTCGGCCCCGCCCGACTTTCTGCTTTTCCTTACTGGTTTTTACGTGTAAGTGGTCAATCTAAAAGATGTTTTAAATTTGTTTACCCAATCCATCTGTGATATTTATTTTAACTTTGTATTTACATTTGTTTTTTTGTGTTTTTATTGTAGAAACATTCCGAATTCATGAAAATTGCGAAATATCGATGTGAAAATATAAATAAATAAATCACTAATAAAATGACCTCGAGCTTGAAAAATCATTTATTCTAATTAATAAATTTACTAATATTTTTTTGTGAGACTCAAGGTGAGGGGATTAATTAGTCGGTTTACCCGAATGAACTTTCTGACTTGTTAGACAATAATTCAGCAAAGAAACATTTTTAGTAGCCGGTTTGTATTTTGTTGTAGTCCCCCTATAGAAGTCGTTCCCAAATACGCTTATTTAAGCCATAAATACAACGCTTTCTATGCAATTTAGCTGAAACCTTGTGCACTTGATGTATGCTCAGTTTGGTTTGTCACTTCATAATGAATAAACTTACTCCGGAACAACGTTTGCAAATCGTGCAATTTTATTACAAAAAGTCACTGTTTGATGTGCTCTATGGACAGAGGAAATCATTGGTCCATATTTCTTCAAAAATGAAGCCGGCCATAATGTTACAATCAATGGGGAACACTATAGAGCCATGATTAATGACTTTTTCGTGCTTGACGGCGCTACAAGCCATACAGCCAACGAAACAATCAATTTATTGAAGGAAACTTTTGGTGAGCGCATAATCTCTCATCGGGGGCCTGTGGCATGGCCTCCAATGTCGTGCGATTTAACACCGCTGGACTACTTATTGTGGGGTTATGTGAAGTCGCTTGTCTACGCAGGTAAGCCCGACACGATTGACGCCTTGGAAGAAAATATTCGCGCGTTATTGCTGACATATAGCCCCAAATGCTGCAAAAAGTGGTCTAAAATTGGGCCCATCGGCTGGATTTTATTCGGGCCATCCGCGAGGCTCACTTGCCCGAAATTATATATAAAAAAACCTTATCTTTATAATAAAGCTAAATTCTTGGCCATAAATTACAAATATAAAAACATAAATTATATGCGTTTTATTTCTTCTTGAAAACCACACCTCTAAAAAAACAAATTATTTTTTTATGTATACAAGAATTCATCACAACAAAAAATAAAATACAAATCGGTTTGTATATTGTTATAGTCTCCCTATAGAGGTCGCTCCAAAATACTTTTATTTAAGCCATAAATATCACAATTTCTATGCAATTTTGCTGAAATTTTGCAGTTTGTATTTTGTTTATACAAGAATTCATTACAGTACAAATTATCCAAATCGGTTCATATTTTCTTATAGTTACCCAATAGAGGTCGCTCCCAAATACGCTTATTTGATTCATATATACCACATTTTGCTGATGATTAGGACGTAATGTTTGAAGTTTGTGCTTTACTTCTTTATACATTCTGCACAACTAATTTAACTAGATGTGTTTTAATATAGCTCTGATACAGATATCAAAATGAATAATTACAATATCAGTCTATGTTTTGATATATCATTGGTTATGCCATAGCGGGCTTCTTTTCTGAAATATTTGGCTACATGCGAACGCTGAAAGCATTTTTAATAATTTGCTAAAACAAAAAATAACCATATCGTTCCATGATTTGCTTCATTTACAAACAATTTTCCGATTATAGAATTGATCGCAATCTATGGTAGAGGGTGTATAAAATTCGGCCCGGCCGAACTTACTACAGTTCTAACTTGTTGAATATCACATTAAGTTAAAAAGCCATAATTCAAGTGTCTATTCGAAATTCTGAGAATAAACTTCTTCCTAAATTATCATCGATAAACGATAAACCAATTTCTACTTTTATCAGCTGTCCGCTCCAAATATCCTACCAAATCGTCTACAGAAAAGACAGGGAGAGGTGTGAGAATATACCTTTCGTCATCAGGAGTAATGACCAGCAATAGAAACAAATTATCTCTTATACATTTTTAATGAGCGATTATGGAAACAAATTGAAATTAAGGAAAAAGTTCTATGGCCGAAGAAGAAGTGGGAAAAAGAAGGATTACTTCGATGGCAAAATGTCCTCCTTAACGATGGCAAACAATTGGATGTGATTGCTTGTGACAACCGAAGAGTTGACAAATCCGTCCAATTAAAAAGTTTTCAAAACCATTATCGTGCCCATTTACATTTGCTTCCTTTTTTCCTCTCGTTGCATTCAATTATCCTTAAATGCAGTCAATTGAATTCCTCTCAAATCCTGTCCTGTCGACGATAGTCAATTAATTCTGCATTGACATATTCAGAGAAAATACCATTTCGTTTGAGTGAGTTGTCATTCAATTGCCTTTTTAATCGAAAAAGGCCGATGGAAGGAAGAAAGGGCGGTGCTGACTGTCTGAAAGACGAATTGAATATGGTTTGGAGTGTTTCTGTGTGTGCGTGTGTGTCAAAATTGGGGGTTAGGACACACCTTCACTTGGATTGTCCTATTTTAAACGGACCACTTTTGAATTTCATATTTTATTTCGGTTTCATAGTTTTAATGAGTGTTCATTACTTATTTAATATTATGCGACACTGACCCCATTCGAAACTATTTTGTTGGAGTTTGTTTGAGTATTTAAAGCACGACACTCTCGCCCCCTCTCCTGTCCATCACGTATGACCAAATACTAATTTACTAAAGAAATTCAGTTTTACCGGGTTGAAAGTGCTGGTGTATTTTTCACTTAGAGGCTGTCTAAATTATACCCTGAGGTTAGAGCTCGATATTTTGTTTAATGTGAGTTAGGGTCTTCTCTTATGTAAACTATTTACGTGTATTAATAATTAATTCTTTACCTTGAATATAAGTTTGAATTACTCGTACAACAAATGTAGATTAATAAAATAAGTCTGTTATCTATTTAGAAAATAAGACAATTTTTTCGCGAGATATGATCAACTATTTTGTCTGAGTGTATTTTGGAAAGTGCTCATACATACCGCTTTTCTCCCTCTCATCAAAGTGAAGACAATATAAAATTATGTGCCCTTGGTTTTGGGCGTTGTAGCACCTCTCACCTTGCAGCTAAAGTCCGGAATTTATTGGTTTTTGGTTTTTATAGCATATGACGAAGCTCCACAGAAGTGCCATCGAACTGAATTTTTAATTACATTCAATTTCATTTTAGTGGGGGAGAGTTATATCATTTGCTACAGGTAAAAAGTGTGTTACAACGAAGGAGTGACTTGAGGCCCATTTTTGAGCAATGTCTGTCTGTCTGCTTGGTTGGTGCACACGAAAACTCTCGAAAGGTGTAATGGATTGACTTCAAATTTCGAATGTGATAATATCCTTTTCTTACAGAGGATGGTATATAATATTTACTACCAGCCAAAAGTGTAACACATCGAAAGAGTGACCTAAGACCCAAAGTATGTTTCGTGGAAATTCGATTTGGGTCATTTCAAGTCATTTGAGGAATGTCTGTCCGTCTATGTGTTGTCTGCTGACTGGTGCGCACAATAACCCTCGAAAGAAGAAACCGATTGACTTCTTTTTTGGTATGCGGTAATATTTTGCTCCATCTCAGGCTAGGTTCTAAGATGGGCCATAATAGTTCACACTTGCTAGTACCTCCCCCACAAAGGATTTATATTTCGTGATTATTTGACTATTTAATTACTTTTATACCAGTTGTTCGAATCTTCTGAAATTCCACAGAAAAATTAGTCGCTATCACCTCGAGAAAAATGGGAGAAGTTGCCACGCCCTCTTTGGTACCTCCCACACAAATGGACCATTTGCACGAAAAGTTAACAGTTAATAACTTCAATACCAGTGCATACTTTAAGTTATAAAATTGATAATAATTTTATTAAAACAAAAAATAAATTAACTTATGAATATTTTTGGGACTGAAGATGAGGTGATTCGTAAGTCGGATTACCCGACTGAACTTTTTACTAGTTTTTGTCTACAATATGCTAAGTTCGAAGATTGGTCATATTTGTCCACTCCTTCTAGTACCTTCCTTGATTATATAGTTTATCTGCGCCTACTGTCTTGAGAAAAATGGGCGAACTTGTCATTTTGTACAAAAATATAACAGCCTACTGAAAATTAATGAAATTATCCTAACTTTCGTGATTTTGGCTATGATTTGTCGACAAAGACAACTGACATTAAAATAAGCACGTATTGTACTTAAATTAAGGACATGCAAAATCGTTATATCAATTACGAGCATTTCCATGTTAAGTGAGCACTGTTTTTTTGGCTCCTGTCACGGATTTTATTAAAACTTAGTATAATTGTTTTAGGGTTGTCAACAACCCACGCAAATTATTTAAAAAAAAAATAAAAAAGACACATTACGAAGATTTTAAAATTTTCCAAAATGGTGAATTTTTACTTAGTTTATTAAAAAATACTGGGTTTAAAAATAAAATTTAATGTTATCGTGGAACTTGGCTATATTTTAGAGGACAATTTGTCTTAAAATACAAAAAATAAAATTAAAAAATAAAAAGGAGGATTTTTTTAAAAATTTATTTTAATACATAATTTTTAATACATACCCAGCGGCGGAATGCATAAGATATAAGGCCTTATATCAGGCCTTCTTAGTCATGACGGAGGCCTTCCCTACACATTACCTGTTCCTTTCCCATTAACATTGCCTGAGATTGGGAGGCAAGGCCTTCCTTTCCATTTCCCTACAAGAATGCCTCCAGAAGGCCTTCATAGATAAGGGATAACGCATGTCAGAAAAAATCAGGCCTTCCAGAAGGACTTAAAAAGAAGGTCTGCAGAAGGTTTCATTATGGAAGGCACAAATCCTTTCTGAAAATATTAGGCCTTTCGGAAGGACTATAAAAGAAGGTCTGCTGAAGGCTAATTTAAATAATGCATACATCATGTCTGAAAAAATCAGGCCTCGAAAGTCTTCGAAGTTTTTTATAGATGCCCATCTGGTTCTTCCGCTGCAGAATTGAAAAAATGATACAAATATTAATTTTTTTAATAACTATTTTTTTTTATTTTGATGGAACCGATGGACGCTAGATCAGAAACTGATAACAACTGATAGCGTTTTTTGAAAACTGTTTTTGGTTTTGTTTTTTCTTGCTTTTTTCATCCCCCTCTCCAACCACAAGTTCTTGTTGTTGTGTGTACGAAGTGATAGAATTTAACAAGATGATTCGTCCCGCGGCGAGTGCTTTTTGCTTGTTTTAAGACAGATTTTTTTGTAAGTATGTATCACAATTAAAAAATTAATATTGATTGATAAGTGCAAAAAAGTAAAAAAAACCATTTCTGCGTTTGCAATTTCATTTCTCTTCGTTCGTAACTCAAGAAAATTTAAGCAAGCGCGACGAACCGTCTTGTTAATTTGCATTCCCTTCACATTACGTTGGAATTTGTATAACGGCATACTTCGTTTTGTTGTTGCTGCTCTTTCATTTGTGGTATTTAAGCACGATGGACTACGAACAACTCGCTTTTGCATTCCCTCTGCCTTCGTTTTAGAAGGCCTTTTTCAGGCTATCAAAAAGAAGATTATAGGTATGTTGAGATTTACATAGCGTTTTTTGTTTTTGCTCTTTCATTTGATAAGAACGATCGACGATGAACCACTCTCTCTTACATTCCCTCTGTTTTCGCTTTAGAACAACAGTCTCTCACATTCCCTCTCCATTCTTTTAAAAGTCCTGTATCATGCCTGATATTGGCATGCCTTCAACTGATCAATAATCATGCATGTCGCAGGCCTTACATAGGGATAGGGTTGCCAGACACCGTATTCGAAAAGTCGGGATAACCGAGACTTAAAAGCGGGATTTGTCGGGACAAATAAAAAGATAATATTTTATTGGTTTTGGCATTTAAAAAAAAAACTCATTACAGTTTCAATAAAGAATATTCAAAATAACTTATATTCACTATATATATTATGTTTGCCACAAATACTTTCTTTGTGTTATTCTTCATGAAGTTCGCTTTTACTTTAAAACGGTTGGATGTAAACTATACACGCTGAAAAAATTCGCTTCTGTAGTATGTTTATGGTACACTCTAAACATATAATATTTGGTAGGCACAAAAATTGTGTATTTGGGAAGATGTTATTCTAAACAAATATTTGTTTGCATCCCAATGTGACTGTTATTTCCGAAACAAATATTTATTTGCATCAAGTATTCATAAAATAAATAAATTGTTCTAATTCAAAGTTAATTTTTTAGAAATGTTTAATGTTCGTAAAAATCATAATTGAAATCGTAAAATCTTCGATCAATATAAAGTACTTAGAGGACTGACAACTAATGATAGCTTGGAATACTCAGAAATTTGAAATGATTGATTTAAAAAGAAGTTATTGCTGCATATGGTATCATAACTGGGAGGTACAATTCGAAACTAAGACAAAATTAAAACTGAAATTCGAAAAAGGCAGCAAAAGTTTTGGAAATATTTTTTAAATAAAATATATTTGAAAAAATTCCTAAATAATAATTATACCCTACACCACACTGTGGTACAGGGTATTATAAGTTTGTTTCACGGCAGATGTTTGTAACACCTGAAAATAACACAGCTAGACCCACCTTAAAGTATACCGATCGACTCAGAATCACTAGCTGAGTCGATTTAACGATGTCCGTCCGTCCGTCCGTCCATGTAAAGTTGTTCGTCGACTACAGGTCGCAATTTCACTCCGATCGTTCTGATATTTTGCAGTTTAGAGTATTTCGCGGCTGTTAAGATCGCTATTGAATTTGGTTGAAATCGGTTCAGATTTAGATATAGCTCCCATATATATCTTTCGTCCGATTTGGCCCTTTAGTCCTATAGAAGCTGTATTTTACATCCGATCGTTTTGAAATTTAGAATGGTAGAGTTTCTTGACCCATGAACCAACATTGCTGAATTTGAAGAAAATCGGTTAAGATTTAGCTATAGCTCCCATATACATGTTTCGTCCGATTTTGCTCTTTAGTCCTGTAGAAGCTGTATTTTACATCCAATCATTTTGAAATTTAGAATGGTAGAGTTTCTTGATCCATGAACCAACACTACCGAATTTGAAGAAAATCGGTTATGATTTAGCTATAGCTCCCATATATATGTTTCGTCCGATTTGGCCATTTAGTCCTATAAAAGCTGTATTTTACATCCAATCGTTTTGAAATTTAGAATGGTAGAGTTTCTTGATCCATGAACCAACATTGCCGAATTTGAAGAAAATCGGTTAAGATTTAGCTATAGCTCCCATATATATGTTTCGTCCGATTTTGCTCTTTAGTCCTGAAGAAGCTGTATTTTACATCCAATCATTTTGAAATTTAGAATGGTAGAGTTTCTTGATCCATGAACCAACATTGCCAAATTTGAAGAAAATCGGTTAAGATTTAGCTATAGCTCCCATATGTATGTTTCGTCCGATTTGGCCCTTTATTCCTATAGAAGCTGTATTTTACATCCGATCGTTTTGAAATTTAGAATGGTAGAGTTTCTTGATCCATGAACCAACATTGCCGAATTTGAAGAAAATCGGTGTAGATTTAGATATAGCTCCCATATATATCTTTCGTCCGATTTGGTCCTTTAGTCCTATAGAAGCTGTATTTTACATCCGATCGTTTTGAAATTTAGAATGGTAGAGTTTCTTGATCCATGAACCAACATTGCCAAATTTGAAGAAAATCGGTTAAGATTTAGCTATAGCTCCCATATGTATGTTTCGTCCGATTTGGCCCTTTAGCCCTATAGAAGCTGTATTTTACATCCGATCGTTTTGAAATTTAGAATGGTAGAGTTTCTTGATCCATGAACCAACATTGCCGAATTTGAAGAAAATCGGTTAAGATTTAGCTATAGCTCCCATATATATGTTTCATCCGATTTGGCTCTTTAGATCCAATCGTTTTTATACCCTACACCACACTGTGGTACAGGGTATTATTTAAGTATAAAATGTCCCAAAAGTAAATTTATGTAAACAATTTATACATGAATTACAAAATTTATATATCAGAGTTATTCAATATTACGAGAGTGGTGTAGGGTATTATATAGTCGGCACCGCCCGACTTTAGCCTTTCCTTACTGGTTTTATTTGTACTTAAACACATATTTTATTTGAGAAATTTAGTTTGCAAATATTATTTGTTGAAAAATAATAATATATGCGTTCCAAATATATTATATTGATTTTCAAATAAAATTTCTTTGCAAAGAAACATAAAATATTTAAAAATTGGTGTTCCAAATATATTTTGTTTCGATTGAAACATCAAAAAAGGCGATTTTGCCCCGTGTATCTTCTATAGGGCTAAAGGGCCAGTTAGGACGAAACATATATATGGGATATAAATCTAAATATGAACCGATTTTCGTCAAATTGAGCAAAGTTGTTCTCTGGATAAAAAACTCTACCATGCTAAATTTCAAAACAATTGCATGTAAAATACAGCTTTTATAACTAATGAGCTATGTATAACTATATCTGATTCTTAGTCGATCGGTATATTTTAAGGTGGGTCTAGCTGTAGCATTTCTATTTCTGACAAACATCTGCCATGAAACAAGGGTATAAATATCCGTGGCAATTCTTTACAAATAGCTAGAAGATTGCAGTAGTCGATGCACAACATGTCATAGAAAACTGCATCTAAAATTTGTATACATTTTGAAATTTCTACCAAATTCGTCCACGTTAATAGCTATTCTTTTAGATAAGTTGCTGAATTCGTTCAAAATTTACATTTCTTGAAAGATGAAAGATTAGTGACGGAAAAATTACAAATGTACATAACAAGTACATATGCAAATAGCATATTCTTGTACTTTCTTTATTATTTTTTTACTGCGCTTTTATTTTCCATAGTGTAGAGAGTATATGGAAAAAGTCAGGATTTTTCCCCCTAAATTACTTCAATAATCGGGACTCTGTAAATACGCGAAAAGTCGGGAAAATCCCGACGAATCCCGACCGTCTGGCAACCCTACAGAGGGAAGTCCTTGCCGAATAAGGCCTTCGCGCATGGCCTCGCAATTTCCGCCGCTGGGTATTTATACACCGCCATGTATAAAATACTTGTTTCTATAATAATATAGAAACAAAATGGTCTTGAAGCCGGGAGAGTATCCTAGTTAGAATCACATACAATATTTTCTAAAAAAAAACAACAAATAATGTTGGTGAACTGTCGTTATATCGTTGGGAACAGTGTTGCACAACAACTAGTTACAGGTCTTGCAATTATTTATGAATAAATATTAATTTTAACCTTGTAGGGATCGTGGATGAAGCACAGTTCCTCAATATGTGAAGGTTTTTTATAATTTTATATTTATGATTTTATTTTGTTATTACAACCGAACTATCTAGACGGTAAACGTCCAAGAAGTTATGGGCAGAGTATGAAGCCGCCGAGCCGAGCCGCCGATTTTAGCCGCCGCCGACCTTTTTTCACGAGCCGAAGCCACCGCCGATCTTTGCGGCTAAAATCGGCTGAAACACAGCCGCCGTTACATAGAAAAACTTTAAAATATGGATAGATACAATTTACATTTTTGATAAGCAAATAGCTATATAGCAGATATATCGTCCCCTTAATAGAAGAATAATGTGTACGCATATACACTTCTATTTTCTATTGCATTCTAAGAATCTACGCAATTGGTTCCATATCTGGTGAAATTCTACTTCCACAAATTGGGTTATTGGGTGTTTGAAATTGTTCAATAATAAATAATATTGAGTTTTAATTTTACAAAAACTTCAAATATGATTTTCTCGAAACGACAAATATATTATACACTATTCTTCTATTGGGTGGACGATATGGAAGTGAGTGATTTTCGTTTTGATTCGTTTATTGTCACAAGCGGGAGCTTAACATGTCTTAAAAATCATAATATTGATAGTAATAGAAAAGTAATTATAAAAAGTCTTTTTTAAAGGAAATAATAAGATTTTTTATTTATTATTAGATTATGTACATATACACGCTGAAAAAAATCGCCTCTGTAGTATATTGTACCAAACATATTCTGCTTGAAACATATATATTTTTAGGGTGCACTCCAAATATATAATATTTGACACATACAAATATTATATGTTTGGATATGTTGTTTCCCAAACAAAGATCTATTTGCGTGAATATATATCTATTCTTTAATTGTTTTAAGTTTTCAATAATTTATAGAAATTTTTATTGTTAGTAAAAATGTCTTTATAATTGAAAATAATGACTTGGAATAGTTAGAAAATAAAAATAAGTGATTTCAAATAGAAGTTAATGCTAAGTATGCCATTTTTAATAGGAATGCATAATTCGAAAACAAGGAAAAAATTAAAACTAAAATTCGAAAAATTCAGCAAAGTTTTGATTATGAAATATATTTGGAAACGTTCTTAAACAATAATTTTATTTTTGTTTAAACACATATATTATTTGAGAAAATTAGTTGGCAAATATATTTTATTCTAATATATTAACATATGGGTTCTAAATACATTTTATTGATTTTCAAATAAAATTTATTTGCTCGAAAATATATAATATTTAAAAATTTGTGTTCCAAGTATATTTTCATTCAATTCAAACATATCAAAAAAGGCGATTTTGCCCCGTGTAGAGATAAAAATATTTTCGAAAAATCAATCAATGGGTATTAAAGAATAGTATAACATATAAATTAATACCTCCATTCTAAAGAATCAATCAAGTTAAGCTAAAAACAGTAGAGGTCATTCTATTTAAACCACAAGGTAATTCCACACAAATTTAAAATTTCACTAAATCGTCGATTCGCCTCTCCTGGAAACAACCTGTGTCGACTGTAGACGAATGGCGGAAAAATGCAACCCTGTGAACGTACAACCGTGTGAACATGCATTTTTTTGTCTTGCAACTTTGGCAGAAAAGTCATTGTCAGATAATTTGCAGATTGTAATATGTGCGAAGTTTATGCATGTGACAACGGCGCCATTGTCAGAAAAACATTTTATTGGCCACTGTCTATAAAATATTTTTATTGGCAATCCTGCATATATTACAAAGTATATTTTAAATATAAGAAATTGTAACTTTGCCTAAGAATCTGTCATTGTCCGTACATTTGCGGCACTTTAACAGGGTTCATAAAGTTGTCCGATCTGACAATCGTCTATACATAGCTTTAGCATACTTTGAAAATAGAGTATATCATAGAGCCGCCTAGCGGCATGGAATCGATGATTTTTTCACCTCACAATATCTTAGAATTAACTTAAAAACATCTATTATTGGAGAATAAACACCATAGCTTAACATTTCAACTATTATTTTAAATGTTAAAATGTCTATCATAGAGCCGCCGTATGTCAATTTTATGTCGGCTTAGCCGCCTAGCCGCCGCCGCCGTTCCATAATTTTCAATGGCAGCCGCCGCCGCCAATTTTGGCTCGGCTTCATTCTCTGGTTATGCGTTGTTTGGTTCAAAGTAATTTTATAATAGTGGTGTCGGGACAGACGGAATTCGTCCAATGCCGTCCGCACTTTCTATTATTTTATTCTTCTAGTAGAAATAAACTAGGGCTTTCTTCCGTGTTTTGTGTCTTTATTTGACTACAAGATGAGGAATGACAAAATCTAAATCTTAACTTAAACATTACACCGAAATGTTAAACAAAAGAAATTACATTGAGTAAAACGTTATCATAAGTGAGAGTCTGAGTATGGTAATGAGTGATTATCATAAATAAAAATACGAGTATATTCGAAATGAGTGCTAACATATGAGAAGAGAGTCTTTAAATAAAACAAATGATCTTTGAGTGTTTCAAAATATAAAAAAAAGAATCAAGAACAAATAAGCATACACTCAAACACCAATATTACTTACATTATTGAGAGTTTTTTAATGTCGAAATAAAGTCGAATTCTAAGCAAACAAGTATACACTCAAGGAAAAAATTGGTAATATAATCAAACGTAATGACATTTCTCAGCAAATAATTAGGAATATAAACATAAACATTTTAGGTATTCTTATTATTATTATTTATAACTAAATTAAATAAATTGAACCGCTACAACCTTCAAAGATCATACAAATTTTAATTTATTTGATGTGATAAATGTACGTGAAACGGCTCAATGCATCTACAAGATATTTTATATGCTTTCTAATCTAATTTTTTTTTAATCGATTAGTGCAAACAAATTTAAAAATTGCAACATCGACTGTAGGTACTTTTGGCCACGCTCACGACACTGTGCGTCATCCGCATAAACCACGGCTTTGCAGCTACAACGCTCTAGATCTAACAAGATTCCATTCACCGCTAGATTTCAAATTAGTGGAGACAATACTCCTCCTTGTGGTGTTCCTCTGTTCACAAACCTTGTTAGGATTGTGGACCTAAGACTTGCTGTTATGCGTCTTTATTGAGCAAACTATGGATTAGGATAATCAAGCTACAGTTCTCCCATAGGTGTGACAGCGCGCAAAAAGTTATACATAACTTAAAATTTTTTCTCTCGATATGCCAGCTGACCGTCATTCCAAAGATTTGTTTATAGCTTTAAATGCGGTTCACGGTGAAGGGTATATTCGATTTGGCCCGGCCGAATTTAACTCCGTGATAACATGTTTTGTCTACATTATTTCTCGAGTGTAAGTATTCCACTTCTGTTGCATTTTATTAACTGGGAGTATAGTATATCTACACGAATAATTAAACAATTTAATTAAATGCTCATTATAATTATACTCATGTTGTCTTTAAGTTTTATTGTTCATTCTTTTTTGGCCATAGCATATATTTATTTCCCCTCAGAGTTAGTGATAATATGAAACAGTCTATCAATTATTTACGACATAAACCTAAGCCCACTCCTCAACGAAAAAAGTGAACAAAAAAGGTTTTAACCCTTTCAGACAAATGCCAGTTTTAACCAAGTGACAAATGTTTCCAATACCAATTACAGCCATTAACGATGAACAGGGCAAAACACAGAAAATACTCGTAAATCCAATATTCAACGTTTATTAGTTTATTTATTTATTTTTTGCTTCTCCTTGGCCAATAAAATTTTATGAGATTTCCCCCGACACTTCAAGTCGAATTGTTTTAAAAACAAAACGAAAAAAGCACTACGTTATAAAGGATGAGGCCCAAATGATGGGAGACGATGAGACGACCCAAAAGGATTTCCTTGAGTCAACAGCGGTATCCATTTCCATTTTCTTTTATCACATTTTATTTGAGAACGAAATTAAAGTTTGAGGAAAATATCACAGAGTGTCCACAGTAGATTCCCAGCAGGAACAAAATCATAGTTGGGACAACAACAAGGATGATTGCACCGTGTGTCAGAAAGTTTTATAATTTTGACTATGATTTTCGTTCGTTTAGATTTTGTGGTAGCGTCTGAATGCTCAGATTTTAACTTTATGTACTCAGAGAACACTTTAAAAAGCGTAATGTGTATGTTAAGTATGCCAAAAATAATAACCACGGCCAATGTTCATGTCCATGACAGTTGCATGGGTTATTTTGGCTTTGAAGCTGCCTAGTTTTGTGGTTTATTCACATAGACCGGCTTCTTAAGAATACCCCGAAAGAAAAAGTCTAACGGGGTCAAATCGCTCGATCTCAGTGGCCACTTCACATTACCTCCACGTGAGATGACCATGCCCTCAAATCGCTCGTGCAGAATGTCCAATGTGCAGAATGTTCATCTTGGTGATCAGAGCAAAATAAATTGGTAACAATCCCCCGTTATTGACGATGGTGATCCGACTAACGTCGTTCTCAAAGAAATATGCACCGATGACGCTTCCAACCCAAAATCCATACCCTTTTTCTTTTTCGGGATGCAATGGACGCTCTTGGCGCTCATATGGATTGGTATGTCCCAAATTCGACAATTTTGTTTGTTGACGTACCCATTCAATCAAGAAAATCGACGAAAATGTTATCATATGAATGAGTTGTTGAACGCTACATCCTTAAATGGTCATTTGGGAAAACAGACTGAATAAATGACAGACAATTCGACATTAAGAATTATATAATATTAGCATTTAAATACCCGACGTTGCCAGAGTTGTCTTTTAACACCGTGATCAAAATTTGGTAAGCTTGAAGATACTATAAGGAAGAGTACGATTAAAAGAAAATATCAAAACAGTGCAATTCTAAAGCTGATCCAAATTGTAGAAAGAAAATCCTTAACTCTGACTACCACAAAAATTAACTTGGTAATATTTCTTATTATAAGTGACTTGTACAGGGTCTCCCATATTCGACGGACCCATCTGGCAACGCCATAACTTTTGACAGAGATGTCAGATCGCTTAATGACATACCGCGTTTGAAGCGTCAGTCCAAGCAGATTTTTACCATGGAACAATACACGCCACGCGAGCGCTCTGAAATAGTTGAAATTTACATTCAACGGAAGAAGTCAAGTCAACGTGCTTTTAAAATATTAAAAAATGTGAGAAGTGCGCCTTCTAAGAACACCATTAAGCGTTTATACGAAAAATTTTCGACTGGTGAGGCTCTTTCTAATCCGAAGAGGCCAAATAAAAGTCGACCAAGGCGATCGGCCGAGAATATCGCTGCCGTACGAGCCAGTGTTGAGAGGTCCCCAAGAACATCCCAAAAACGCTGTTCTCAGCAGTTGGGCATGGCTCGGTCCACTTTACAACGGATTATTCGCGTTGATTTGCATTTGTTCCCGTACAAAATTCAATTGACGCAAAGATTGTTGCCTGCGGACAAGCCTCGTCGATTGGAATGGGCCCAACGAGTCCGTGGGTCCGTCGAATATGGGCAACCCTGTACATGTTTCTTTGCTGTATATCTAAACGCTGACTTGTCACAGAATACAAACTTTAAGATAGTTTCAATAGCCATGAAATTTCATAATCTATTTGATCACTTCTGGTCGGTGCGATCATAACCCGAAAACCAAAAATAATGGCAATTGTAACAGATGTTTTTGGTTCTCAAATACTTTTGTCGGTTTAACAACAGGATCATAAAACTAATATTTGTTTGCTTTAGCATAACGTCTACAGGGCTGGACCTATTTTCTTGGAAACTTGGTGGACTGATACGCCAATATTTTGAAAGTTGCGTACTTTCACTTTTGATTTTCGCCAAGTGATTTTCGACAACTTGATGGATTACTGTGCGCGTATTGAAAAGAGCGTTGTATATGAGATACTTTAGATAGTCAGAGCCGTGGTCAGTTCTGGTGCTATTGAAACATTAGTATTATTTTTGTTATAGAACCAAAAATCCGGACCCAAAAAATTTGTTATAGTAAAAAATTTATTTATTTATATGAATTACAATACAAAGTCAATTTATATTCTAAATTCACGGTCCGGGCAAAAGCCGGTTTACAAAAAACATGTGGCTAGATTTTGCAGCGACAGACTGGGGCCTCTGGTGGGAATAGAACCCACGACCCCCAAACTATAAGGCGAGCACGCTACCTACTCACATACTGGGGCACCCTATAGTAGGATTTAAATACCCTGCGTTGCGCGCGTTGTCTTTTAACAGCGTGATCCAAACTTCGTAAGCTTGAATATATTCTACTAAAAACTACGATTAAAAGGTAACATCAAAACAGAACAATTTTCAATTATATTTTATCACATTCGGTCGCGGCGATCGTAACTCGAAAAACAAAAATGTAGGCAACGGTAAATATAGCTTTCTTATTGTTTTTATCGACCCTTTAAATATCAAAAAGAATTATAATATATTAGTCCCAACTATTCGAATTTCGTTAATCTGAGTAGAGTATCATTCCAATCACATTCATTACTGCATAAGAACTCTCTGAGGTCAAGTGGTCGCAAACGCATCTTGAAAAATCAAATGGTTTATTATACTATATCATATTTCATGCAATCATATATACTTTCCATGTTTCGATTTAATCGGTTTACTTGTTATAGTAGATTAGAGCCCCATGCAATTTTCGATTTCGCATCTCTTTGAAGATAAGTATATACATTAGGGCGGGTCGATTTAAAAATCGCCCATTGCTCAGTGATCAAAATAAGAAACTTTGCCGAAGGAACCATACCTCTCAAACGAATTCTGATGTCCCGGAAAAAATCCCACTTTGACCCATTTAGAGTGCTCCAATCGAGTCCAAATGTATGACCGACCCCCACTCAGTGAAAATCGTATTCTAGGGATCAAAATAAGAAACATTGCCGAAGGAACCATACCTCTAAAACGAATTCTGATGTCCCGGAAAAAATCCCACTTTGACCCATTTAGAGTGGTCCAATCGAGTCCAAATGTATGGAACCCCCAGGGGGTTCCAGGGTGTGTGCCACTGGCATGGGTGGGTCGGGCCTCCAAAGTTAGTGGGGATCGGTCATACATTTGGACTCGATTGGAGTACTCTAAATGGGTCAAAGTGGGATTTTTCAAAATTTGCCCCTACCCAAAAGTTCGACCCAAATTTCGGGACATCAGAATTCGTTTTAGAGGTATGGTTCCTTCGGCAAAGTTTCTTATTTTGATCCCTAGAATACGATTTTCACTGAGCAATGGCGACTTTTTTTGCCTCCCCATAAATCGACCCGGCCTAATATACATACATATTAATTTGTAGATACTTAGCTCCTAAGTGACTTTTGAAAGATTGAAAAATGTTTTGGTCACTATTACACTGATCACAGTTCAAATCGTGTGAATGTGAATAGAATATTCCATCCACGCTCTTAATTGTACGAGTATGTGGGCAAACTTTCAGATTATTTCTTTTACATAGAGCAAGTGGTCAAGAAGTCACCGGAGAAACAAAAGCTTAATATGATATGTATGTTCCAAATTTCGATATAATCTGTTGTCATAATATTAGAAAGAAGTAAGAAAGTTTCAGTCGGGTAAACCGACTGAGGTATACGCTCACTTTGTGAGTAACGTAATATGGAATATTACACGAATTAATCTATCAATTTGTATGGGAGGTGCCAGAATAAGTTTAACAAATACACATATTTTTCGCTGAACAGTATATAATTTAAAAGCATAGCACTGTGCCGAATTATATGCGATGATGTGCGCTGGTATATTAACGTTACTCGTATGAGCAATTCAATTTTGGTATGATTTGGCCATTTTGTGTGGGAGGTACAAAAAGGGGCGTGGTGATAACACCCATTTTCCACTGGGCTGTAGATGCTTCAAAAGCGTTAGACTGTGCAAAGTTTTGTTGCATCGTTCGCTCCAGCAGACAGACGGATGCACGGACGTTGCTCAAATGACTTAAAATGTCCTAAAACGGATTTCCGCCAAACATACTTAGGGTCTTAGATCACTCCTTCAATGTATTACACTTTTGTCCCGTAACAATTGATACTATTGGAAGAATCAACAGGCTCTTAAAGAATTTTAAATTGTAGTGAAAGAACTGACAACAAAAAGCCAAAAATCGACTATGTTGACCGTAGGTCATACAACACTCGAGTCTAGACATATGCAAAATTTTTAGATTTATACCTCTTATAGGATTCGATTGGAGTAAATCGCATCCGTTAAAGAGATCAGTATACTCGTATTCACTTAAATTAGCAGGATTATAGTTCTGAAAGAGCGGAAATTGCTTTGGTCACGCTGAATTGACAACGTTCGATATGTTAACAGAAATTTTCGATATGTTAATACAAATTCTTAGACGCGGTTTTAGGTGCTGTTTGACTTCAAGCTGGACATCAAATAGCTATAAATAATACATTTTTAGATTATTAGCTGTTAAAGAACTGTTATGAGCAATGAAATAATGAAAATTTATCTGTTTACTGCTACACTGACAACCGCCTGAGAATACAAAATTGTTTTTTGCGAATATATTTATCGGGCATTTTACTACATATTTACTAAGTCTTAGCTTTACATTTTATAAGATGCTTCTGAAAGAAAAAAAATGACTCATATGACCACTGGCAAAAAAAAAATGAGTACATGAGTAGCCAGCCACTGGTTTATACTTATACAATACTCTTGTGCATGCGTGTGCAAAATTTCAGCTTTCTAGCTCTAACAGGAGCCTCAGCGATCAGGTCAAATGGTCGAAAACCACTTAACGGAAAATCGAAAATTATGGTAGCACTTCCACTTTCCAGGCATTGGTCTATTTCTTCACGAGTTTCAAGAAAATCTGTTCAGCCATTTAGGTGTGATGCTGCAACAAACAAACAAGCGGTTTTATAATACAGGGTGGCCCAAAACAACCGAAGGGGTTTGAGTTAATTATAACTTTTTATTTAAGACATAATTATTAATTTTTTTATTTTAAAGTGGAGTTGGCCAGATTGTTTGTACCGGGCTTAACTGGAAAATGTTGATGCCTATACGGCGTTTAACGATTTTCTTGAAACTTTGTGGATAGATAAACAACTATGTGGATTTTGAAACACTTGGGACGGAAGCTCCTTCAAGAGATAGAAAATTTTATTTTGTACGAGTATATCCAGGATCGTTGTCTTACAGACGGACAGTTCAGACCAAAAAAAAAATTTTTTTAAACGAAGTCATTTGTCTATAAATTTATGAACGAGAATATACACAATATTATGTACAACGAAGCATTAAAGCAAAAATTATTTTTTGAATAAAAAAAATTTGTTGGAATCGATTTAATTTTCATTATATCACTGAATTATTTTGAATTGTCTCTATAAACATATGCAATTTGTTTCATGGTCCTTGATAACACTATGCAACAAACTTTTTGTCCAAGAGATGTGGATAACAGTTTCTGGTGCAATTAGGTGTCACAAACACGAAAAAAATATTAAAACAATTTTTTATGGTATTTTTTTTTAATTCCAGCTTTCATGAAAGTACATTCAGTATTTGGACCATAATTTCAAGAATAAGCCTCATTGAGCCGTGTTATGCCTCAAATTAAAGGGAATTATGAGGGCTACATATGCTGAAAATATCACTTTCACGTAGAATCTTTGTAACAGTCATCAAAAATATGAGAAAAAAATGATTTTTTTTTTTAAAAAACACACTTTTTCCTGGCAAAAAAAACATAAAAAATAGAAGAAAATAATCGAAAAAATTATTTTATCACATTTTTAAAAAGCCAGCATGCTAACGAAGAAAACACTGTCTATTTGAAAAAAAAAATCTATGGATAGTTGTAAAAGTTATGAGCCACTTTGTAAATGTTAGGGAAATTCAAAAAAAACGTGTTTCATATTTTTTCGTTTTTAATTATTTTTTTTGCTTATATTGAATTCGCCATATGTGAGAGAGACATATAAGAGACATTGCACTTGCATTTTATTTTATGAGGATTGATGTCAGACATTATAAAATTATAGAGAGGACGAGGTTTTATGGCCGTTCGTAACCCTCCATAAAACATGATGTGCAATGTGAGAGCTATATTGGATGAGATCCGCTTATTTATGAGGTTTCCATTCAGTTACGACTTTTAGGGGCATGGACATCCCAGTTGCATATACAGGTACAAGGTGGCGCAAAAGTAACCTTCCGATGTTTTTTTGGCTGTAATTTAAAAAAAAATGAAAAACGTTGATTCTTCTTGTGGATTATTTTTTTTTGGTCTTTTAATTTTTTTACATCAAGTCGAGAATATGATGTCATGTAAATGGCCGCCGCCACAGTTGATTGTCATTTGAGGCCTTTTTATGGCATTTTCCATCACTTTGGCCAAAACTTCTGGCGATAGGTCCTCACATTCTTGACGGATATTGTCATTAAGAGCTGCAAGAGTCTGAGGCTTGTTGACATAAACCCGCGACTTCAAAAAGCCCCACAAAAAGAAGTCTGGAGCGGTCAAATCAGGCGATCTTGCTGGCCAGTGCAAATCGCCAAAACGGGAGATTAGGCGCCCGGGAAATGCATCCTTCAGCATATCGGTTGTGGCACGTGCAGTGTGTGCCGTTGCACCGTCCTGTTGGAACCACATGTTTTCCAATCCCAATTCATCAAGATGCAGCAAAAAGAACTCGTTGATCATTGCTCTGTAGCGCTCACCATTCACAGTAACCGTTTGGCTCCTCCAGCGAAAACAGCACACCATACAGTGACTTTGAGCGGGTGTAATGGCTCTTCGTGAAGCGTAAATTTTGCTTATTTACGTACCCGCTAAGATGGAAATGGGCCTCATCACTCATGATTATTTTTGATGAAAAATCATCTTCCTCTTGGTATTGATTAAGGATGGCTTGAGCGTATGTTAGACGCGATTGGCGGTCAGCAGCTAACAGCTGATGCACCGTCTGGACTTTGTACGGAAACATCTTCAAATCTTGTACCAAAATTCGCTGTAGAGACCGTCGACTGATACCCATTTGCGTGGCACGTCGTCTGGTCGATGTCGACGGCGCTTCCACGACATCCTCGGCTACAGCAGCAATATTCTCTGCAGAACGGCTACTCCGGGGTCTGCCACGCTGGCAGCATCTCGTGTCTCGTTTAGCAGCTCGTCTCTTCGAGGCGAGCGGCTAAACGTCGCAGTGTTTCACCAGTAGGCGTTGGACGGCCAGGAAATCTGTGCCAAAGTCACCGACCGATTATTGGTCAAATAAATAGTCAGCAATATTCCGCGTTCTGGTGTAGCGTAACATTGTTTATTAACGTGTATTTCGCATGTGTTTACTACACAAATGTCAAAACAGAACTGACATTAGGGGCCAATCGCAAAATTTATAGCATTTTCTGATAGGAGGATTACTTTTGCGCCACCTTGTAGTAAAATTATATGTACGCAATACAAAGTAGTACGCGGTAGTGTTGAAAATATTGGGTGTCTACTTTCGAAGCAAACTATATGTCAGCTACAGGTACTGCAACTTATGAACCTTAAACCCGGAATTTATGAATGAAATTTCTTATTAATAAATTAGTGTAATTCAGCGCCTGAAAGAGATAAATCGATTTTCTGAAAAATATTACAGAGTTATATTTCGAAGTATGAGTAAAAGGCAATGAAATTTTCAATGTGTAAATGATCCCGACAATTTCTGCTACATCTGCGGAGAATATGTAATTAAAAAAATCTACATGCGTTTAGTACAATAATGGAAGAAATATTTGTGTAATATTTTGGTATACGAGTTAAAAATATGAACGAACCGTGGACACCTAGTATTTTGTGTAATTCGTGCCATGTAAATCTTACTCGATGGACTAGTGGAAGAATGCGGTAAATACTTTAAAATTAATGTTTTACAATGTTTTGTGGAATAAAACGTTTTAATTTTAGACATCACGTGCAATTTGGAATGCCAATGATTTGGAGACAACCATTCATTTACGATACGGACTGCTATTTTTGTCTAAGTAAACAGATTGGAGTAGGAATGAGCATTCGCTGGAATTACGGTGAAGTAAAATCTGTCACTTTGCCAATTGCACATTGGGAAACAATGCCAATTCCCAAGTGTCCATCATCAAGCTCAACTGAGTACACAACTCTGAGCGATTCAAGTTTGAGTCAGAAGTCATCGCTTTTAACTCAGTTTCAACTCATTGATCTAGTGAGAGATTTAGAACTGACCAAAGATAACGCAGAACTACTTGCATCTAGCATGAAATAGTAAAATTTTTGGCCCCAGATGTTAACATATCATATTATAGAGTCCGTGATATACATTACAAACAATTTTATACAACTGTGGATAACAGATGCTTTTGCAAGGCCATTCCCGGATTGTTCGAGGAACTTAATCAAACATACAATTCAAAGGAATGGCGGTTACTTGTTGACAGCAGTAAAGAAAGTTTGAAAGCAATACTTTTAAACAACGGAAATCAGAAACCGTCGATTCCCATTGCTCATGCTGTCAACACTAAGGAATCATACGAGACAATGGCTAAATTGATAAAATACATAAAATATGAACAATATGACTGGAAAATTTGTTGCGATTTAAAAGTAGTTGGGATGTTATGCCTCTGGGATAGGCGATATTTACCACAACTGCATATTAAGCTGGGGCTCTTTAAAAATTTTGTAAAAGCCTTAAGGAAAGATGGCAATTCACTCTCATATTTAAAAAGTTTATTTAAAAGTCTTTCTTTTCAAAAAATCGAAGAAGGAGTTTTTGATGGGCCTAAAATAAGGAAACTGATGAACGATGTGAGTTTCGAATCATATTTGACGTCGGATGAAATTGCAGCATGGAGGTCGTTTAAGGTTGTAGTTTCAAATTTCATTGGATCCAATAAAAGCCCGCAATATGAAACAAAGATTAATGATTTGTTAAAAAATTATGAAAAAATTGGTTAGAAATATATTTTTTTATAATTATGTATATAACACATATGTATGTATTCTTCCAACTTATTTTTCGCTTTATGTATTCCAACAGGTGTAAATATGTCCCTCAAAATTAATTTCTTTCATTCTCATTTAAACTTTTTCCCCGAAAATCTTGGCGACGTAAGTGATGAACATGGCGAAAGGTTTCACCAAGAATTGAAGTCCATCGAGCGGCGTTACCAAGGGCACTGGGATGAAAGAATGATGGGAGATTATATTTGGTTCCTCATTAGAGAAACCGATGCCGAAATCTACAAACGTCAACAAAGAACTCACAATTACTTCTAATGAAACTTGTTCATGTAAATAAACTAAAATGTACATAATATAAATTAAAGTAATAAATAAAATCGCTATTTAAACAGAAATTTAAAAAAACCTCTGCCAAAAGGGCTATAATTCTACATTTATCCATAGATTTTTTTTCAAATTGGCATTATGGTCTTCGCTAGGATGCAAACTTTTAAAAAATAAAATAAAATATTTGTTTATATGTTTTTTTTTATTTTTTATGTTTTTTTTGTCCCGATTTTTTTTTTTTGAAAAAAATCAACTTTTTCCAATTTGTTTAATGACTGTTACTAAACCACGATTTCTAAGTGAAAGGAGATATTTCCGACATTGTTAGCCCACATTAAAAGCTTCAATTTAACGTATAAGTCGACCTGATCGGGCATATACTCCAAAAATTATAGTGCAAATACTAAGGGTACCTTCGACGATAATAGGATTTTTAATAAAAAATTGTTTAAAAAAAATTTATCCATTTTTGGTTTTGATTTTATATAACAGTATGCCACAATCTATACAAAAAAATAATTTTTAGGTCTAGGACACAAAAAAAAAATTTGTTGCGTAGTGTTATGGTTCACACAATTTATTGTGAAAAGCCAAAAAAAAATTTCCAAGTTTTTCCAATGTTGATAGAAATAAATACGTACATAGAACCAATAGTAATCGGTGGCCAATGATCACCAGATTTTATATGAAATACATATATACTAATGGTTATCTTTTATTAGACATAAAAAACGGCAGGTTTCGTGATCGCGTTCTATATTATTTTTCGCTCTACCGATATTAGCTTGCTCTTCTACCTCCTAAAATTAGAGTAAAACACATCAAAAGGCATATTTTGGACTCCCACACTCTGCAAAAAAGTCAAAATCCACACGCCCTACTATCCTGTGTTTATCCGGTGTATGTACGATAGTAGTTATCGGCCTATTTTTCGTTATATCCATATACTCATAAGTTAAACAAATAATTTCCCATATAAAACACACCAAAATCACTGTGCTCGAGTCACTTTAGCCACATTACAGAAATCTCTCTGAGGTACTCAATCAACAGTATCGATGGCGGTCGACATCCATCGCCATCATCTATGCGATTGTGGCAATGTGCAAGAATATCCCAGAAGATGAATGGAATGAAAAGAAACTCATTAATTACGGTATTTGTTGGACCAAGACGGAGCCAAACGCAGCACCACCAGTCCATCGTCCAATGCCATTGTGGAATGGGAAATGCTTAATAAGCCATTCTGGGGTTGAGTTGAAATGTGACAGGAGGAGGACTGTAGTGCTTTAAAGCATTTAATAAGCATTTATCCAAGAGCATGTGTTCCGCTTCCGCTCGCCCCCCGTTCTTAATGAAATCATAGAAAAATCAAAATGCCAACAGCACACGCACTCTCCCTCCTGGGAATTGAATTTGTGGAATAGAAATCTACGAAGTTGTCTAAATACGTACATCCTGTACAAGAATTTGACGGTGTATACATATCCCCTCCTCCTACCAAGAATACGCGGTTGTTGTCTTATACTCGTATGAGTATGAGTGTGCGTTTGAGTTTGCCAGGGTGTAAACTCCCAGACCGGAAGTCGCCTTAAGACATTGGGGCAGAGTATGAGAAGTGGAAACGAGAAATGTCTGTCTTCCTACTTTAAAAGAGGTTCGTTAGTGAGTGTAACAAGGCAAAGCAAGGCAGGCATTATCATGTTTATTTGTTATGATTACCGAGGAGGCCATTTAGGCAAATCTCTAGGAGTCGACTTTACTAATACGAAGTCTACAAAGGCGGACCCTCGTTGTTCCGCACAGTGTACAAGCACACAAGCACACACTCATACACAAACACACACACATTCACACCCATTTGTATATGTAATCACCTCTGGAATCTCCAACGTAAAAGGACCTGCTCCTTGGCCATAGCAAACTAACAAAAAGAAAGATTATGAACATAAAAAATGACTTCTTTAGGAAAATTGCGACCATAGCAAAATTATTATTAAAAAAATCGGATGTCAAATAAACGGGTCAGTGGTTGCCTTTTTTTGGGGGGAACCGAAACCACCATCACCGTCACTAAAAAGAATGCGGATGCTACAATTTTCCTCCATGGTATCTTTTTGGACAATGGTTGGATCATGTGCAGCACTAGACAATACTCAGCGCTTTACAGCCGTCCACAACGACGTTCAACAACTTTCCTGTCAGACTGAGCCTTTCCCTCGAATGTCCGCTGTATTTATCCTGACAGAGTCGAAAATTTTGCTCTCGTGACGTTCGATTATGTTACAAAGTTCGAAAGAGAGTCATGTGTGCTGGAGCGCATGTCCAGGTAAAATGAGAATACATAAGCCACAGAGTTGCCAATTGTTTTTGTATGGCAACAAAAATTCGAGAGCAAACCTTGCGAGTAAGAACGATATAACCCGCAGAAATAAGAAACAATTTTGTAAACCAGCGGCCAAATCACGGCATTCGATATCGAGATTTTTTCAATTTAAAAGCTATTTCAATTTTTGTTTATAAGAAAAAGCTAACGTTGGAATTAATTAAAAATAAAGCAGATAACCGTACAAAAATTAGTTTTAAAAATCTACTTGACTTCGACAGAAGCGCATATTCTTTTAACGATAATAAAAACCCCATTTCGATCGTAAATTACTCGATAACGAATCCCGTGATTTTGTCCCTGGTCCAAGTTACTTTTAACGGCTTATTATAAGCAACACATACGAGGTCTGTTCAATAGAAAAGGTGAATTTTGAAATTTCTCGGGCTACGTGCATTCGCGTAGCGTTTTTTTATGTTGGCGAACTTGTGTGGAACATATGTTCTTAGTTGAGTTTTTTGTGTTCAATTTGTTTGTGAGAGACATAACACTAAAACGTTTTTTGCTTGTTTATAACATCCAAAAAGAGATCATTTGTTAGAGCCATCGACTTGGGATCACTTCCTGAATCAATTTAAAAATTCACAGTGGGGACAATTCGAAAAATATTAATAAATTTATCTATTCTTCGAATTTTATTTCAAATGGCAATACGTTTTGACTGAGAGAATTTATATCATTGCTATTTTTATCCCCTCACCTTAAAGGGAGGAGGGTATAAATCATTTGCTACGGGCCAAAAGTGTAACACATCCAAGGAGTGTCGCTAAGACCCTAAGTATGTTCGGCGGAAATCAGTTTTAGGACAATTTAAGTCATTTGAGCAATGTCCGTCCGTCTGCACGCACGAAAACTCTCGAAAGGAGTAACGGATTGACTTCAAATTTGGTATGTGATAATATTTTTTTTCTGTCTCAGGCTAAGTTCGAAGATGAGCCATATTGGTTCAATCCTTCCTCACAAAGGTTTAATAAAATATTGATTGTCTACTAACTTCTCACATAGTAATAGTTTATACGTCACTGTGGGTGATGTGTAGATTAAGAAGCACACAAATTACAGATCAGCCTGTGCATCGTATATTTCGAATTCCTTTCTATAAGCGTACCAAGTTTCATTGAAATCGATTAATTATATTTACGTACTAAAAATTCGGGTCGAACTTATGACCAAAACGGACGTGTCAATAACGCCCACTTTCCGCTGTACTCTAGGTACTATAAAAGCATTACACTGTACAAAATTGCAAGTATTTGTGTACACTGGTATTAAAGTTATAAACAGATTATTTTTTGTGCAAAATGGTCCCTTTGTATGAGGGGTACCAAATCCGTCGCTATCTCAAGGTGTTAGCGACGGATAAACTATTACTATTTGAGGAATTACAGATGATTCGGATAAGTAGTGTAGAAGTTAGCAGAGAATAAAAATTTGACTAAATTTTCACCCTTTGTGAGGCAGGTACTTGAAGAAGTGGACCAATATGGCTCATCTGCGAAGCACACTCAACCATAAACAAATATATTACACACATATATACACATTTTGCTCATCAAAACAAAAAATCTGATTATACAATGTAAAATTTCCACAAAACTGTCTGTATACATATCACACATATTCAGGTGGGCCTTTGTTGCGGATGAGTAATCTGATATGGACAACAATATGTATACGCCACCGTGCTCGTCCAAGACCACAAATAATCAAAACGGATCAAATATTTCTGTGGCATTTTGATAAAACAACCGATTACAGTTTTTGCTAATTTTTACGCCAACCGCTATAGCTGGAAGAATGATAAAGGGTGATCCAAGTAGAGATACGTTTTTCAATAGCCTTTTTTGACAGATCACGTGTGAGTTGTGTCATATTATTTTTGTTAATCACGTGTGAGTCGTGTCATGCTGTCATGTTATTTTTGTTAAGTATTGTTTGGCATTTCATCATGGAAAGACTTACGCCTGAACAACGTCTCAGATGGTCCATCCTTTGAGTCCAATTTTCGATGACTCGATTATGTTGACCATAAGTTGAGCGAAGTGCACGAAACACATTGCTCACAGAACGTGAATTTTCGTAATAAAGTTGAACGATTTGTAAACGTTGTTCAGGCGTAAGTCTTTCCGTGATGAAATGCCAAACAATACTTAACAAAAATAACATGACACGACTCACACGTGATCTGTCAAAAAAGGCTATTGAAAAAGTATCTCTACTTGGATCACCCTATATAACTTGAAAAATAGAGGTACACGAATCTCCTACAAAGTAGGTGTTCTATATTTGATAAAATGTCTCTTCCTAGGTTTTTGTGGCCGCATAAAAGTGTCCGTTATCTATATATATATATAAATGGTGTGAAAAATGTATAGTAATTCATCAATTGAGAACGGCTGGACCGATTTGGCTCAATTTTTTTTCAGTTCTTCGTATTTGCCTGGAGAAGGTTGTTACGAAAGAAAATTTTGGGAAAACCCTCCGGAAAATTGGGAAAATCGAAAATTGCTATTTCTTGTGAGATTCCTACTGTTCCTATCTACTACTCTCTTTTTCAATCCAAATTTTTTTATTAATTTTCTATTAAACAAAAAAGTTTTCTATTAAACATATGTACGAGTATGTGCTATTTTTCTTGCTGCAATTCATTCGAGTTTTGCGTATTGTTACACTGATTTCGCGTATCACATCGGCAAACGGTACAAGCATTACGATCAATTAAAATTCAACGCGATATTTATCAGTTCGAAAATTTTTTCAGATAATAAGTTTGAGTATAAGAGGTAAGGTTATCTTATTGGATTGCGGGCACTGCAAAATCATAATTTCGGATGAATGCACGATGGCGCATAAACGAGCTCTGGAGGCAGTTGACCGAACAATGAAGGATTTACGACGTGATTTGAGACAATTTGGTGAGTCTATGATATTGCTGCCCGGAGATTTTCGTCAAACGCTTCCCGTCATCCCGAAATCTACTGCCGATGAAATTAATGCATGCCTGAAATCGTGGTCTTTGTGGCGGCATGTCAAGAAGTTGAAATTGACCACGAACATGAGAGTCGCGTTGCAGAACGACTCATCGGCTCTTGAATTCTCGAAACAACTGTTGGCGCTTGGCAATGGCCAAATTACTGTTGATGTTTCCACTGCATTGATATTGTTCCCGGCAAATTTTTGCGAGTTCACATCGTCGAACGAGGAACTCATCACCAAAGTGTTTCCAAATCTCGATTAGATTAGTGAACGGGCAATATTAGCAGCGAAGAATAAGGACGTCGATAGCATGAATTTTATTATTCAAAGTAAAATCGAACTCGCTTGATGTGCCAGGAGCTCCGCCGCATAATTTACAGCTGAAGGTGGAATCGATCATAATCATGTTGCGGAATCTGAATCATCCGAAATTGTGCATAGTTCGCGGTTGTCCATTATGAAACTGATGGACAATGTGATTCAGGCGACGATCATCAAGGGAAAATTCAAAGGAGAGGAAGTCCTTATCCCACGAATTCCGATTATTCCAACTGATCTTTCATTCCAATTCAAGCGGATTCAGTTCCCTGTACGATTGGCTTTTACGATGACAATCAATAAATCTCAAGACAAATCGTAGGAAGTCTGTGGAATTAATCTCGAATTTCCCTGTTTTTCGCACGGTCATCTGTACGTTGCCTGTCTTCTGTCTTCGTTGTTTGTTGTTTATCACATCGCTCTCTACTGATTTCGATTCCTTTTAAACAAATCGCATTAAAATTTTAACTATCTGTGTTTTATTATCACTCTGGAGTTTATCTGAAGGCGTTAAATGGGGCGAGGCGAAGTTCGCCGGGTCCGCTAGTTTTCTACTAAAATTTTGATTTTTGAGATCGGTTATTTTGTCAAAATGCCACAGATTTATCTTGCATATATTGATTAAAAAAAATTTTGTTGGCAATACTTTAGGTTCATAACTGCAATACTTTGACCAAAGCACTATGGGAAATGTGACCCCTTTTTTGAACAAAATTAATTACAGCCAAACGGCTGGACCGATTTGAATGATTTTTTTGGATAAGAGGGAGGGATGTAAATTTTTCATAAAACCAAAAAAAAAATTTTTACAAAATTTGTTAGTACTAAATTTGACACCTGCATTTTTTAAAAAAGTTTGCACAGATACGCAGCTGAAATATATTAGAATTGGAAGGTGAATGACTGTCCTATGGAGCTGTTATGGTGTTTTATGTAGCAAGTGGTAGCATTTTTGTGAAAGTCTAAACAAAATTCCAATTCATAATTCCATTAGCTCAATTTTACCAATTTAACTGATCTAATGTACGAGTTCGCGAAAATATCACTATATACTAATAAAGTACTCACCTTTGACATTATTTTGCGCTTTTTGTATTTTAAAAACTGTGAATTATTATTATGAAAAATTTAATTTGAAATGACCATAAAATTCACTACACTTAATTCTTATTTGATAACTAATTTAGAAATTCCACACAAAACATCTGATAAAGAAGCGGTAAATCAATGTTGGCAAACAATTCCAAAAGAGATGTTTACGTTGTTTATTTCTTTAAATATTAAAGCAAAAAAATAATTTTGGTAAAATTTAAATTTTGAATTTTGGCCAAAAAAAAGTAGTCAAATTTCCTATAGTGCAATGGAAGGATTTTATTATTAATTTTTTCCAGACATAACAAATTGTATAATTGTATTTATAAATTGATTTTCACAAATAAAGGGTGGGTCATCTATCGGTTGCTTCTTGAACTACGGCCGCCTCGCAGCTGCGATTTGACTTTTTGTGGGGAGTCATTAAGTACTCGTATGAGTGCGACGCCAACCATCTAGAGACGATTCATGACTTAAAACACGAAATCGCCGCCGTAGTAAATGAATTGTAGTTGTAGTTGTCTAATATTTCGTTTCGCAGAAACGAATTTTTTCTTTGCGTGTGAATGAAGTGGTGTTCCATCATTAACCGTGTTGAGGCATTTCAATAAAGACAAAATCGTTCAAAAATATTTATCCGTCTATTTTTGGAACAATTTTAAAACGCAACTTTTTCGCGGGCACCCTGCAGTCTTTCATATTTTTAACAATTAAATAAAAATAAATAAAACGATAACGAACGTTTCAGTCACTCAACTGACAGAAAAATATAATATTGTTGTCGAAGGGCGAAGCATGTAAAGTAGAAAAGTGTTGGATATAAATGGTTTAATTCACAAAACATAAAATGCACCATTATCTTTGGGTTCTCTCTTGAACCCCCCAATTTCATAACCAAAATAAATCATTTAATTCGACTTTTTCTACTTCCTCGAAAGTTTTGTAAAATTTCAAATTGCTATTTTAGTTGACGGCATACTTCAGTGGGTTTACACCACTGAATATTTTGTTTTATTGTTTGTTGATAGTATTCCAAGAACCTTTTGTAGGGTATTAAAATCGCTATTTCGATATTTCCTAATAGATATGGCAACATACCTTTCTCTTCTCCCAAATCATCTCGCTGTGTTTCTCACTCTCTTTCGCTCCACCGCTACACTTTGAGTAATTTCGAAAATTACAACATCCGCTCCCATTTGGTTGTCGGCCAGATGAACGCTGCTGCACAGCAACTTTTAAGAAAAGGCCCAGTTAAAAATGGTCCATCGTCGCGACAGCATCCCGGGCATTTGGAAATTACGTAAAAATATTTGGACCTAAAGCATAGACTCAGACTTAGGAAAAAAACATTACAGGTTCAAATAAAAACAAATCCTATTTTTTATTGTTGTGTTGGAATGTTGTTCTTATTTTTGTTGTACTGGTGTGGCCGGTGAATGAAGTGCAAAAGAAGTTGTATCTGTGATGCAAAAAAAAAACCAAAACATAATCCATTTTTTTAATAAATCCTTCTAAAGAGAAGAGAAATAAAAACCGCAAGAAGACAAAAAAAGAATAACAACAACTATGATTTTAATTTAAAACTTGTAGCAGAACACAGTGTGTCAAATTTTAATTTTCAAATCCACTCACTCACTTACAAACACAAACACATACAAGGCAAATCCAAAGCCTGAAACAGAAGCAGCCGCTCGCCAAGGAGAAAACAACCATACAAACATACACACTCACCGCTGAAAACAAAGCAACAAAAAGGCAAAAAAACGCACAATTCATTCAACGAACATTAAGCAATCCGAACACTTTCATTTTGCCATTTTTTATACATAACAAAAAAAAAACAATAATAAGAGCAAAACCAAGTGAAAATCCAAAACAAGAGAGACGACTCCCCTCTCCAAAGCATTTACCTCCGCCACTCGTAGAGCAGTTACATAAGAAATGACAACGTATTAGTAGTGTTTTAACGGAATCGTAAGAAACGAATAAAAAGCAATAACAACAAAAACAACAACCGAGTAGAACAGATCGCAAAGCAGTGTCGTGGCCGTAGAGGCAAACAAAACGTGGCGAGAGGGATACATCGCCAAGCCAAGCCATCCCTCCACCCTTAACTTCCCCACCCAAAAGAAAAAAAGTAAGCAAAAGATAAATATGTAATGAAAGAAAAAACCAATACAAAACAAAAGTGAAAAGTGATGAGCGTTAGTGTCTAAACTTGAGAGAAGTAATGTGTCATTCCATTTCCCCCAAATCCCCCCTGAGTGTGACAGTGTATGTGCAAGTGTGTGTGTGTGTGTGTATTTCCTGGGTGTGTAATCGAAGAAAGGAAAGACGGTCTCGTAAATCGTTTTGTGCTTTCTTGAAAAATCATTCGATTTGAATGTGAGAAATGTCTCAAAGGTAGCAAAAAAAGGGGAAAGCGAAGACTATCAGAACAACATCAACAACAATAGTAACATTAACGCCAGTAAGAACAACGGTGACAGGAACTTTTAACTATTTCAACTATTCACACATATCCGAACTCGAACCGACGCAGGCACGCACTCCAACACATACGCATATACAGACAAACGCACATTCAATACATGCATATGTAGTACATTTAAAACTGCAAGGATTAACAACGACTATACGGAAGGGAATGAATGTTAATGTATAGGAAGTTGCACAGTGGTGCTTTTCGATGAGAATTTCGGCATTAAATAAATGAATAGAGCACAGCTTCTAAACAAGGGTCCAGGGTTCACGATAACCACGAAAAATCTTGGGGGAATCCATGTACCCACTACCCCTATCAATAATAACATATTCAATAAATTCAATACTATGCAGAATAAAACGCAGAAGACGAGAAATAATAAGTATAGTGTAAAATAGATACATCCTGCTAATAAATGCCAACTTATAATTATGAATAGTATTTTTGAGGAATTCTTAATAAACTTTAAGATTTAACGTGTATAAACTTTAAGTCTTTTCCAAATGGTGGTGGTCTTTGGTAAAGGAGTGCTTGTTTTCAAGTAAAAACTATTACAAAAATTACAAACAAAAATGCATTTTTTGGTTTTAGCAATTTTATTTAAGTTTCCAAAGGATATGTGCCCTTCATTCGCCTCAGCTTTACCAAATTCTAAAATGTAACTGATATTATTTATCGTCAATCCAGAATATCAGGGGTGTTTTTCTCGACAGGTTCGCAAATTTCCGTTGGTAACACTGCTTTATTTGACAATCGATTTAACAGGTGATAAATGCCCATTTCATTATGGATAGACTCACAGGATAGCACCGCTTGAAAACTGTCGAAATTTCACGAATAGTAATATTGATATTTTTGGTTGAAAGGCCTTATGATTTAACCCCATTGGATTACTTTCTTTGAGACTATGTAAAGTCACTCGTCTACTCCGATAAACATTAGATAATTGAACATCTGTAATTCATTCGATCAGTTATTTGCGAAATTGGAATTCCAGACTGCGCCATCTACACACCAGCCGTAGCGGCCAAATGGTCCAAATCATATTTAAATATAAACGGCATAAATCAAATTTAACAGAAATCGCTTTGCAACAAAAAATATTTTTGTTTTTGTCCTAGACCTAAACACTTGTTTTTGTGTAGATTGAGGCATACTATTCCATAAAATCAAAAGAAAAAATTCTTAATATAACACCGTGCGACAAAATTTAACAAATATTAATGGTCATGTTAATAATAATTCTAGTCCTTCATTATCCTTTAAGATCAACGGTAGAAAAATTCGAAAATATATATTTTGCGAATCTTACTGTTCAGATATTCATAATAAATGCATTTTTTATTTATTACACTGTAGAACAGTGAACATTGCACACACATCAAATGATATACGTAGAATAGAAGTAAAACTGCATTCACAGTTTTTCATTTTGTCATCCAGCTTCCGATTTAGAGGGCCTTAAATATAAAATGGGTACATTTCGTAAGAAAAATTTATAAAATGTTGCGTTGGTCCCACGAAAACAAATTTATTACCGCATGAAAGAGGAGACCCGAGGGAATAGCAGGGGAATTTTAATTTTTATTTTCGCGAAAAAAAGCACATCAAAAATGTCCTTTCAAAATTTGGTCCAGTCGTATATTTTTTCTGAGATACAATTTTTCATGCAGAAAAAATATATGTGATAGCCCCTAATAAGGAGCATCACATACCAAAATTTCATGTTGATAGCCCTATTACGTAAGAAGATAAAAATAATTTAAATATTAGTCCTTACAAATTTTATAATTTTTTCTTTGAGGGTTTTTAGTCAGACGTAATATCCGAAACGGCTAAACCGACTTTAATATATACTTTATATATTTTTAGGGAAAATGTATTGCATTACTCTTCCGCTTGTAAGGTCCTCGAGTTTCACGGCAAATTGACCAGCAGTATTCCGCGAGCATACACGGAGGAAAATCGTCAAAGAAAATATACTTGAAACCAAAATTTTTAAATATTATATATTTTTGAACAAATATATTTTATTTGAAAATCAAGAAATTTTGTTTGGGACGCATATATTAATATATTACAACAAAATATATTTGCGAACTTACTGTCACAAATAAAATATGTGTTTACAAACAAACAAAGATATTGTTTAAGAATTTATCCAAATTCATTATATTTAAAAAAAATGTTAAAACTTTGTTGACTTGGGCAATTTTTTATATTATTTTTTCCTCGATTTTCTGTTATACTTTTTGTTTTACAGCACTAATTTTTTTATAAATAGTCCAATTGTTAATCCATCAATGCTATTCGTCGTAACCCAAAATTATACGATTTAAATTTTTCAAACATATAAAATTTATAAAACACTTAAAACTTTCCTTTAAATTAAGGCATCGATACATTGCCAAAATACTTAAATATAAATTAATCATTGTTTGGGAAATATTATTTCCAAATAAAAAAATATTAGGGTGAAAACATAATTTTGTTTAGAACAACATCCTCACAAACATATAATATTTGTGAGTGTCAAATATTATATATTTGGAGTGTACCCTAAACATATGTAGGTTTCCAGCTAAATATGTTTGGAACAATATACTACAGAAGCGATTTTTTTTCAGCGTGTATGTATAACATTTTTCCCTTTGTAGCGAATTTACATTCTTAAAATATCTTCAAGATATTTTAAAATTCTTTGGACTTGAAGAGCTGATTTAGTTGTGGAACATTAAATACACCTGAAATGTAAGTTAAAATTAAACGTTATCGAAAGGACTTAAGTACTGTGTCTGTATGTCGAACGAAATCCAATTGTTTTCATTCACATGGACTTTCTTTCGACATACAGAAACACACCCTGAGATCGGAATACCTGCAGCGATCTTTGCCTCACTTAGTTTTGGGAAAATTTCTTCAAATGAGCTATTGCATTGCCCTGTGGATCTAACGCCCGAACAAAGCTACGTATAAGACCCAACTTGATGTGTAGAGGGGGGAGTATAATTTTAGATGACGCTACTAGCGGCACATGGTCATGGCTATTAACTCCAACCTTATAGTTTAGACGAGGTTCCCAGTTATAGTTTGTGTAATGCAACTCTCGCCGTCGTCCTTCCCAAAGGCAAAGGAAGCACTTGTGCTTCGAAAATCCTCCTTTCAAGCCCATGAGTATTGCTACGATTTTTAAGTCGCAGCATAGCACCCATTGGTGATCGTTATATTTAACTAATTGCAGTATCGCTTTCATTGTATCGTATGTTTCCTTGACACTGGTACCATATACAATAGGTACAGACGGATGCATATTGCCGTTATGTAATAAAACCGCTTTAAGGCTATTACCTGATCCGTCTATAAACAAACGTTATTCATCTGGATTGTATGGACAGCCAATTGTATCAAAGAGTTTGTAGACGTCTACTGCATAAGTAATACCGGTGTGCTCATCAGTTTCGAAACATTCATCGAGAGAACACGTTTTTGAACGTTTTCGTGACGACGTGAAGCGGAAGTCTTCCGCCACCAATTTCCTTCGCTGCAAACGGGATGCTAAAAGTTCTGCTTTCGTCTTAGGTAATCCCAAATCTCGCACAAGGTCATCAAAGTCGGCTTGAGTGATAAAATGTGGTTCTATGTCACTTTCTTCTTGTTGGAATTCAGTTTCATCTTGTTTAAATTCATCGTGAATATCATCATCGTTACAAGTTTGATGATGGTTTTCAGAAAGACAAGTGTGTCGCGAACGTAGCTCAGCTGTCTTAACGTATTCACATTCAAAATATTCTACTTGTTCTCATTTCGAATACTGTACTTTCATAATTCGTGGATAGGATTGGCAAAAGTAGCAGTTTTCTGTATCATGCTTAACACGATGTATCCATATAACCGGACTTTGGAATTTTAAGGGATTGTGATTCAGACTCGCATTTTTGATCGCATTTTGCCACAGTAGCAATACTCACACACTGTTTTAGGCACGTACCAACAATTACGAAATAGTTTTTTTGAAAAATAGCCTTCATAACATTTCGCGAAAGATTCCGTAGTATTCCTCTTTTTATCAGGTGCGACATACGAGTATAGCCCACACACAACACAGAATTTGTCACGGTTGAAACACTTCATGGTTATCAGTTATGTAGATTTATCATTTAAACTGAACTGGAAGTACTTCATTTGACAATGTGTTTTGTTACAGAATATTCCCCGTCTGCTATGTAGTATAATTTCACTTATAGGAAGCTAATGTTGGTCGGTCCATTTTCATTACATATTGTGTTGGTATAGTCGATTTGAAGATTATGTATGACTAATAAAACCTCAAAGAAAAATTATAAAATTTGTAAGGACTTATATTTAAATTATTTTTATCTTCTTACGTAATAGGGCTATCAACATGAAATTTTGGTATATGATGCTCCTTATTAGGGGCTATCACATATATTTTTCTTCATGAAAAATTGTGTCACAGAAAAAATATACGACTGGACCAAATTTTGAAAGGATATTTTTGGTGTCCTTTTTTCGCGAAAATAAAAAGTGAAAATGTCCTTACTATTCTCACGAGTTTCTTCTTTCATGTGATATCAATTTTGTTTTCGTGGTACAAATACAACATTTTATAAAATTTATTTACAAATTGTATGCATTGAATATTTGAGGCCCTCTAAACCGGAAGCTGGATGACGAAATGAAAAACTGTAAATGCAGTTGTACTTCAAACTACGACTATTACCAAACGTATACCAATTGGTTCGTGTGTAACGACTTTTTTCAAAATTTGTTCTACAGTGTTATAATTACAATTTTCATTGATGGTACTTTTAATATTTTGACTATATTTTTTGAAGTATAAACAAATTGATGATGGTGATTTTGGTGGCTACAAATGTTGGAAATGTCTCTTTCACGTAGAAACAGTAATTAAAAACAAGTAAGAAAGTTTCAGTCGGGTAAACCGACTAAGGTATACCCTCACTTTGTGAGTAATGTAATATTGAATATTACTCGAATTATTCTGTCAATTTGTGTGGGAGGTACCAGAAGGGGTTTATCAAATACACCTATTTTTCGCTGAACATTAGATACTTTAAATTCATTGCACTGTGCCGACTTATAAGCATTTATGTACACTGGTATAAACGTTATGAGACATTAAATTGTGGTATGATTTGGGCATTTTGTGTGGGAGGTACAAAAAGGGGCGTGGCAATAACGCCCATTTTCCACAGGGCTATAGACACTATAAAAGCATTACACTGTACAAAATTTCAAGTATTTTTATACACTGGTTTTAATGTTATAAGCTGTTAACTTTTGGTGCAAAAAGGTACCTTTGTGTGGGAGGTACCAAAAGGGGCGTGGCAACAACACCCATTTTTCCCTGGACTGTAGGCAATATAAAAGCATAATACTGTATAAAATTTTAAGTATTTTTATACACTGATATTAATGTTATAAGCTGTTAACTTTTGGTGCAAAATGGTGCATTTGTGTGGGAGGTACCAAAAGGGACGTGGCGACTTCGCCCGTTTTTCTCGAGTTCATAGCGAATAATAAGCTTATACTATGTGTGGAATTGCAAAAGATTCGAATAAGTAGTATAGCAGTTATTAGAGAATCAATATTTCACAACATTTTAACCCTTTGTGGGGGAGGTACTAGAAGGAGTGGACCAATATGGCCCATCTTCGAACTTAGCCGGAGATAGAAAAAAATATTACCACATTCCAAATTTGAGGTCAATCGGTTACTCCTTTCGAGAGTTATCGTGCGCACCAGCCAGCAGACAGACAGACAGACAGACAGACAGACAGACAGACAGACAGACGGACGGACATTGCTCATTCGACTTAAAATGGCCCAAAACGGATTTCCTCCGAACATACTTGGGGTCTTAGGTCACTCCTTCGACGTGTTACACTTTTTTCCGTAGCAAATGATATATACCCTCGTCACACTAAAGTGAGGGTATAAACAACTAAGCAATTTCAATCGGAATACTCGTATCCTAACTTTGTGAGTAATGTAAATATGCACTGGTATATGTACTAATATTATGAGCTATTTATTTTTGGTATGTCTTGGCTCTCTTTGTATGTGAGCTACTAAAAGGGTTATTGTGATAACTCCCATTTACGTATTTGGATACACTATTATTAAAGTTATATAGCCTGAGATAGAAAAAAAATATTATCACATACCAAATTTGAAGACAATCCGTTATCCTTTCGAGAGTTATCGTGCGCTCCAGCCAGACAGACGGACGGACATTCCTCAAATTACCTATAATGTCGTAAAACGAATTTCCGCCGAACATACTTAGGGTCTTAAGTCACTCCTTTCATGTGTTACTCTTGTGGCCCATGGCAAATGCCATATACCCTCCTCCTTGTAAGGTAAAGGGATAAAAAAAACGTTTCCATATTGTTTGCATTATAAGTGGAAAAAATTGCATACTTTTGAGCGCTATCGTAAATATTTTAAAATTTTGAATTTAAAATCTAGTTACCAGTGTACATAATAGGCATGTTTTCGTTACAAGCTAGCATTTTTAGTTTAGCACTTTGCAACGAAAACAACCGACTTCCACTAACTGGCGCATAAGCAGTAAGTGGCGGATTTCCACTATCTGGTAACAATGGTGTCATGAGTTTCGAAGAAAGAACAGTGCGAAACAGACAAAAAATTAGTGAAAAGTATTTATAAAACATATATTTACTATTCTATGTTAAATTGTTTACACTCTTTTTGCAAATATTAAAATAATTTCCCATTTTTGTTCTTCTTCTTCTAGTTAATTCACAATAATTGATAAAATCTGTCCAAAAATGGGATGCCATATTGCTAAATATAGAGTGCCCAATCTGGCAACATCATACTCGTTTAAGACAGGAACACAAGCACCAAACTTCATCGGGAACTAATAGTGCTTAAAAGTGCTTAGCTCCCCATACAAATTAAGCACTTATATTGTAACGAAAACACGCCTAATGTAAACATCTAACAAACACTTCTCTAGAGATTAGTACCACCAAAGGATACGCCCGATGAGCGGCGTTTTTTCTCTCTGTGTGTATTTCTCTAAGTAACTTTTTTTTTTTTAAAAAATGTGTACATCCAAAGTAAAATATTCATGATTTTTAAAGGGCCTTAAGCCTACAAAAAAAAGTAAAGTGGTAGAAACTGCAAATGACGTTGTATATCAGCGACATATATCAGGCAAATGTAGTACTCGCCAATACCTACACAGAGATACATCGCATGTTAGGAGCGAGCTACAAATAAATAAATTAAAGTAAAAAAACGATTTTGTGCCGATTTCACTGGTTCAGAACACAAAAAAAAGGGGTTGAGTTTGTCTCGAACTTTTTTTATTTTTACATACAAGGTCATCCCGATTTACTCTACAGCACTCTGTTGTGGTACAGGGTATTACAAATTTATTTTGGACCAGATCAATCGATTTGGAATCACTAACAGATTCGGTATATGTAATTTTCTCTAATTTAGTACGAATAAAAACTCATTTTTCAACAGGTCCTTATAAAAGTCAAAGTCATTTGGGGAGACCCAAATGAGAATAAAAGACAAAATCTATTGTAATTAAACAAAATCGAAATAATGGTGATTTCGTTTCTGAAAAATAATATCACCTCATCATGTTGCGACATTTTGAAAATTCCCTCTGCACCCACTGCTAATTTCGCATGGAGTAAAACCCATACCTACATTATGGCGAAACCATTTGATAGTGCATTAAGAATGTATGTTTTAAATTAGGTTTAGTTCTGAAGTTTGCTTTTTGACGGTGCAACACTCCACACCGTGCACTGGACTGAGTGTGGAAAATGCGATATTTAGTGTATTTATTTTACAAACGAAATCAAAACCCGTTCATACGGGTGCACCATTTTTACAAACGAATTTAAAATCATATCCTTTGTAAATTTAAAGATAATCGGATTAAATCAAAAATTTGATTTCTTTTTAATATTTTTGAACATGTACAACAACAAATGTGCATTATTTTCTCTTTAAAACTATATAAACTAAATAAATACCAAATTTTTTCAAAAAATGTCGCGAGCTGTCCGAAATTATTATTAAAAGTCAATATTAAAAATTAGTAGTTAAAATCAAGTTTACTAAAGGGTCCGCTATATAACGTTTTTTTCAACTAGTGCTTATTTCGTGAATGGTAACACTTGTCTGATTTGACAGATAATTAGTTTTATCCTTCCGCTGAACGAATATGGTTGTGTATAAAAAAATCATCTTTTCAGATAAAGCTCATTTTGATCTTGGCGGGTATGTAAACAAGCAAAATTGTCGCATTTGGGGCACAGAAAACCCGCACGCATACATTGAAAAGCCGATACACCCAAAACGAGTCACTGTTTGGGGCGGATTTTGGTCCAGAGGCATAATTGGGCCATTTTTCTTCGAAAATGAGCAAGGAGTGGCCGTTACAGTCAATGGCGATCGTTATCGGGCCATGTTGAACGAATTTTTGTTCACAAAAATTGAAGAGGAGGATATTGGCAACATTTGGTTTCAACAGGACGGCGCTACGTGCAACACAGCCGAATCTACACTCGATGTTTTGCGCCCTGTTTTTGAAGATCGCATTATCAGCCGCAGAGCTGATGTCGTCTGGCCACTTTGGAGCTGCGATTTGACACCGTTGGACTATTATTTGTGGGGTGCCCTCTAAGATAAGTGTTTCGCCGACAAGCCAGAGACAATTGACACTTTAAAGGACAATATTCGTGAAGCCATTGGTGAAATACAGCTGCACAAAATCGATAATTTGCTTAAAAATTGGACCGATCGTGTAGGCTACTGCATGGCCAGCCGAGGCAGCCATTTGAATGAAATTATTTCCATTATTAACCGGAAGGATTGTACTTTCAAATAAAAAAAAAAATTGAAAAAATATTCAGTAGTTTTTTTTTTATAGCATTTTCAAAAAAAAAAAGTTATTTGGCGGACCCTTTTATTGATTTTTCACTTGTATATTCTCCTGGCTATAGACTATCTTTGCATATATTACGTATTATAGAATGTTAATTTTTTTAGAAAACGGTAAAGCAAATACGATTACTTGACAGCTTAGCTCTTCGTATAGCTATTTCACGGATGCTAATCCAATCACTCAGCTAGGTTCAGCTGTGATTATTCGGTCAATAAGAAGCAAACGAATAAGAATTATTGCCTCACTTCTGTTTTATTCGGTCATCCTGAAATTTGACACAGGTGTGTTTCTTGGTATTACGATGAACTGTATTAAATATTATAAAAATCGGTTCCGATTTAGATAAAGCTCCCATATATACATATACATATATATATATATAGTCGTATACATACACTCCTATGTGATTTTTTGACTCATGATGCTTTATAAATTTCTCATATACGGGTTTCTTGTTACTTTGATGAACCCTATTTAAATAAAATCTGTTCAGGCATTACATTGACGACCAAGTAGAGCGGCAGTTAAAAAAGCAAACTTTAGAAACCTTAAACTCACACCCCTCACGTTTCTTTCTTACTTCCCACGGGATAGTTTAGTTTTATGTTTAAACTATTTAATTTAAATTATTACTTTATTTTGAATGAATTCGCCAAAAAGGAAAAGTACGATATTTTTAAATAAATTTTTTCTCAAAGTGCTTTATTTATGCGAAACAAAATTTAATTTATGGTTTCTTATAAAAATTAATTCAAAGTCAACCCGTATAAAGACGCGAATCCCTTCTAGATATTGATTCGGAACTAAATAGACTTTTTGAAATAATCAATTAGCAGCCATGTCTTCTTTTTTGGAAATATATGGGATTCGGAGCTACCCTGTTTTCCGATGTAATTATGCCCGATTTCGGTTCGCACATACGCATACAAATACTCCCTAACAAACTTGTGATTATGATAACTTACTTTTTTTAATTTTTCATCTTTGCAGTAAATTTGTGCAAAATTTGTAAATGCTGTTGTTTCCGGACCCACCTCTCGTTTCGCTCCGAATCCCTGTCAGATATTGATAGACTTTGGAAAGTAATTTGTAAAGTGTGTTGTAAAAGTGGAACGGAAATGTTTGTTATTATACTCTGTCTGTCCACGTTTTTTTATAACCAAAAAACAGTTCACATTAAGAATCATATTAGCTCATGGCCCGGAATTTTTAATATCAATTAATGGAACTTTTTTGCATAATATTGTATAAAACGTTTCTTTTCTTGGTCAAACTTTAAATGGTTAAATTGATTAATCGTTGAATTTTTTTTATTAACTTATGTACAATTTTTGCTAATTCAGCAATGTCAGCCAATATTTCTAAATGTTACTTTTACTGATAGAGCTCTAAATGAGATTTAAAAAGTTTGGGCACTGTTGTGGAACCGAAAATTTTTGTTCAATCTTTCGTGCGCTTCTCTGGGATTGATCTAAAAAACAATTTTTCTTAAAACAGATTGATAAAATGATTACATGTCATTACACACCTTCAGTTTTTGTTTATTTCATAGAGATTCAAAAAAACAATTTATTCCATGAAAAGTTTTTAACATCACTGTGTAGCAAATTAAGACGTTTTGATTGGAACAGAATAGCGACCCTATAATTCAGAAAGCGCATATTGAGCAGATAATTTTTGTAGAATAAACCTATTGTCCAGCTGGCCTGAGTTTTTTTTTACAGTGGGTCAATGTTTTCAATTTTTGGTCGAAGGGACCATTACATATATGTACAAAATGAAAGAAATGCTGTAACTTAATGTCTGAGAGATTTCTCATTGCCAAAGTTAAATTGCGGAAATTTATGAGGATCTTTACGCTTAATTAGCAAAATTACACGCCAACTTATACAAATAAATAACACAGTGCAACGCCCAAAAAAAAAGAATTTCTGCGTCATTCGTTTTTGTTCAAGGTAGATTTTGTTGCACTTTTTCTATATTTCTTTCCTGGTATACCGTACGGAATATCTCTTTTGTGTCTGAAGCAATGTTGTAGATATTGAATAGGAGAATAAAAATGCGGAACAAACCTACCCGAAAAAAGTGCATACAGTGACCTAAAACTTGCAAAAATGCCCACAAAGTCATAAAATATGTCTCAGTTAAATACGTATAAAACAAAAAAAAAATATAGAAAGAGTGCTAAAAATCCACCTTGAGCAAACAAATTCGTATGGATATAAAATTATTAATTTATCCAACTTGACTTAACGAATAATGCAGAAGTTCTTATTTTTGGGGCTACTTTCACGTCCAATTCACTGAATTGAGTCCCAAATCAATGAGCTGAAAAATCGCGAAATATCGAAACCCCGAAATCCAGATAAAGAGATCCCGAATAATCCCGGGATTATAATTTTCTTAATCCCGAACATCGGAATTTTCGAAACTCAGTCCCGATCGACATGCCTAATTCCAAGAGAGAACATGAAGAAATAATAATGCAAAATGTTAAAAATCGCTGCGATTTTTTGAAACTACGGCGTTTTTTATTGAGATTGGTTCATAACGTCGCTCCCGTCTGGAGCATCTAGCAACAAAAATGCATTATGCAACAGTAAATTCAGCCAAACTTCTATATAATAGTCTACGTACCGAACGAGATTCACCTTCATCAAAAGGTTTGTGTTCAACGAAGTTTTGAACTATAATGTGATGCTATAATGTTTCGCCGAAAGAATTAACAAGAAAGTCTTCCTCAATTTGTCCCTCGTGTTTTTTTCAACTGAATAAAAAAATGGACAATAACATGATAATTTCTAGACTTTTTCTAAATTTTTTAAGTGTATATGCTTATATCTTCTAAAGTCTCTTTTTTTGGTATTTTATATAACTCAATCAACGTCTGCACTAAAATCTGTATACAAAGCGAGAAAAGTGATACCCAACACACTTTATACAATTTTTGTTTATTCAGCAATGCCTGCCAATATCGCGAAATGGGGTAGAAACTCAATATGTTTCATAATTTTCACTGCAATAATGCGCCAGAAAAGCTCCAAAAAGCTTTTCTGGTTTTAATCTAAAATGAACTTTTCTTCGATAACATGACAAACGCTATTGAAATTTAAATTTGTGATTCCAAGAAAACAATTACTTAATTTATTCAATACATTTTTTAAAATTAGTTAATATATAAGAATAATGCTTTTTTTTATTTTGTTTAAATTTGCGAAAAAACAAAAGACACATTAATAAAACCAGTAAGGAAAGGCTAAAGTCGAGCGGGGCCGACTATATAATACCCGACACCACTCTCGTAATATTGAATAACTCTGATATATACATTTTGTAATTCATGTATAAATTGTTTACATAAATTTACTTTTGGGACATTTTATACTTAAATAATACCCTGTACCACAGTGTGGTGTAGGGTATAAAAACGATTGGATCTAAAGAGCCAAATCGGATGAAACATATATATGGGAGCTATAGCTAAATCTTAGCCGACTTTCTTCAAATTCGGCAATGTTGGTTCATGAATCAAGAAACTCTACCATTCTAAATTTCAAAATCATTGGATGTAAAATACAGCTTCTATAGGACTAAAGGGTCAAATCGGACGAAAGATATATATGGGAGCTATATCTCAATCTCAACCGATTTCAACCAAATTCAATAGGGATCTTTACAGCTGCGAAATACTCTAAACTGCAAAATTTCAGAACGATCGGAGTGAAATTGCGACCTGTAGTCGACGAACAACTTTACATGGACAGACGGACGTTCGGACGGACAGACATGGTTAAATCGACTCAGCTAGTGATTCTGAGTCGATCGGTATACTTTAAGGTGGGTCTAGCTGTGTTATTTTCAGGTGTTACAAACATCTGCCGTGAAACAAACTTATAATACCCTGTACCACAGTGTGGTGTAGGGTATAAATATTTTTTTTCACATCTTGAAGAAAGTGCCATGTTTAATGGTAGGCGGTAGGCGACAATAACGTCCATTTTTCACTGGACTGTAGATACTATAAATGCTTTACACAGCATAACAATTTAAGTATTTGCATGCATTGGAATCAAAGTTATTAGTCGCCTTTTTGTATGGGAGGAGGCAAAAGCGCCGTAGTTACTTCTCCAATTTTTCTCAAGGTTATTGCGACTAATAAACTAAATATACTGTGTAGAATGATTCCGATAAGTAGTACACTTATATACACCAAGAAGTCTAATCGGAAGGGACCTTTATATGGGGGCTACGCCAAAATATGGACAGATGTACCCCATTTTGACTATGGACGTTTAGGTTCAAAATAAAGTACAAATTCATTAATTTCAGTCAGATCAATTGAAAAATGTGTCCTTTAGAATGTCAAAAGTGACATCGGTGGCGATCTTAAATGGGAGCTAAACCAAAACATGGACCGATTTAGCCATATTTGCTAGGGACGATTAGGTCCAACATAAAATATAATTTTTTTAATTTCAGTCAGATAAATTGAAAAATGTGTCATCTAGAGCGTCACGAAATGGCATCGGTGGGGACCTTTATATATGGGGTTATACCAAAACATGTACCGATATGCCCCATTTTAAATATCGTACTTGATCTAAGAAATGCCTTTATACGAATTTCCGTAAAGACAGCTTTCCGACAAGAATACATGGAGAGATGGACGGAAAGACAGACGGACATGGCTAAATTGACTAAAAAGTGATTGTATTCCGATCGGTATAATAAACTATGGGTCAATCCCATTGCCTTTAGGCATTACAAACAAATGTGGTTTCGGGTATGAGTATAATTTAACGAGTAAGAAAGTTCAGTCGGTTAAACCGACATAATAATCTCCCTTACTTTCAGTCGCAAAAAATATTAGTATTTTATTTTAATTTAATTAAATTATTATCAATTTAAATAAATTTCATTTAACAACTTTAAAGTACGAGTATGTACTGGTATTAAAGTTATAAGCTTTTGGTACAAAGGCACGTTTTTAACTGAACTGTAGGTACTATAAAACCGTTGCACTGCCCAACATTTTAAGTATTTGTATGTACTGGTATTAAAGTTTCAAGCTGTTTACTTTTGATGCAAAATAGTCCATTTGTGTGTTAGGTACCAAGAGGGGCGTGCCAATAACGCCCACTTTTCACTAGTCTCTAGTTACTATAAAAGCATTGTACTGTACAAAATTTCAATTGTTTGTATGCACTATTATTAATGTTATGACCTGTTAACTTTTTGTGCAAAATGGTCCATTTGTATGGGTGGAGTTTTAGAAGATTGGAATAAGTAGTATAGAAGTTATTAACGAATCAAGTTTCACTAACTATTAACCCTTTGTGGGTGAGGTACTAGAATTAGTGGACTAATATGGCCCATGTTCGTACTTAGCCGGAGATAGAGAAAAATATTTCCGCATATCATATAATTTGAAGTCAAACGGTTACTGCTTTCGAGAGTTATCGCGCGCACAATGCATTAGGCAGACAGACAGACGGACGAACTTTGCTCAAATGACTAAAACGGATTCCCGACGAATATACATAGGGTCTTAGATCACTCCTTCGATGTGCTACACCTTTAACTCTTAGCCAATGATATATACCCTCCTCTCTAAGGTGAGGGTATAAAGATGTAGAATTAACAGTGACCGGAATGGTCCATTTCAATAGGGATGGTCCGAAAGACAGGAAGGAAGTATCTGCGCCCATATTTGTTGTTTGCGAGAAACTCCAAGTTAATCTATATAATAAATGATGTATTTATCACTTCTCCTTTGAGGTGTTACATAAAAATGCACGATGTGGTATAAATATTAAGGGTATAGAATGTTTATATAAGGAATCATCAATGGAATATACAACAGATAAATATATTTTTAATGCGTTGAAGGTTTATATTATATTTGAAGTCCCATGTACTGATAAATTCTACATTCTTGCAAAAATCTGCATATACATAATTGCAGAGTTGTTTTCCTATAATGATACAAATTACACATTTGTCTGAATTTTTCGAAAACTTACCACAGTGCAGTTTTGGTAAAAGAAATCTTGCCTACTCTATATGTACATTCGTCAGTTAGCACTACGTGTGCTTACATAGGTGAATATTAGATTTTTTTGGAAAAAAGTCATTTTCCTAAAGAGTTACGAAAGCAGGCAGAGTTACACCTACAGATATGTTGGCGGCTGAGAGTTTTCAGGCGTGAAGCATTAGTGTTGCACAAGAACGTGTCAAGCATTAGCATTCCCCTAATGTCTCACTATGCCGCAACAGACAAACTCACTCAGTGTTGTAAAGTAAAAATAGTTTGTGGCAGGTGCGAAGAATTTAATGAACTCTGCAGGTACGAGTGAACTAAGTAAGTAAAAACCAACGAATTGTTGCACGCAAACTGTTTGTAGAACATTGTCAGAAACAGACAGACGGACGGACGATGTGAACATGAAGCCACTACCCCCACCCACCAACACATGACGACTTCTCACGCGTACACATACACGCACACGCCGACTGAACGATTAATTAGTGGAAATTGTGGATGTGGTTTCCTTGGAGCGTTAAACTTACCATAGATTCCATTATCCTGATGTGGGTACGCGTTGCATCGGAATATATGTTCAATGAACAGTCACGTTGGATGAGGTGTTAATCGTTGAGCTTGTCAGCTGGGCAAAAAGATTGTCGGTTTGGTACAAAAAGAATTTAATGGAAACCTCTTAGATTTCATAATTTTTAAAATGTTGCTTTCATTAGATCAGACCATGAGTTTAATAGGTTTATTAAAAAAATGCAAAAATTTATCCTCCAAACATTTTTCGTTTTTCTTTGTAACGTTGTAAAAGTGGAGGAATTTTGAAAAAAAAAATTAAACATGGCCTTTCTTTACCAAAAAAAATAAGAAACACAACTCAACGAAAAACTTATATCCACAGGAACTACATTCTAATTAATTACAATCTTGGAAACAATATTTTCTTTAGTTGCACATTAATATTCTTTTAAACTAATTTTTATTACTCAAGAGGAATTTTTGTTGTCGGAAATACACAGACTAGTTGAATGACCATTTATCAGTCAAAAAGAAACTATAAATGCAAGATGACTGATGTTGAAGACAAATGTTCCCCTAAACAAGTCAAGTATATGTGGCCATCGAAATTTGAAAGTTATTTTTTTTAACAAACCTCTTAGGTGTGATGGCCGACTATTATCACAAAAAGATCCGTCTTATGACCATCGATCAGAAACTGTTGCATGACGTCAATGCCCAATGCCCATCCACGTCACAAGGGTTATGACTGTCAAATGGGTTTACACTCGTAGTTATGAGGTTCAAATTAAAACCCAATCTCAATGAAAACTCCAAGAAGAACCAAGATAGAAAAAAACACGACAAGTTCGATTAACGGCCAATTCCACAATCTCCGGTTATCCTACAGTTAGAGCTAACCTACAGTTATAGCTGTCAAATTCTATGAAATTGTTATTTTTTAACTTTGAGTTAGCTCTAACCGGAGGTTGTGAAATTGGGGGTAAATGTCAATGTTTTGTTCACTGTTGGGGATTTCTTTTAAGGTAACATAATTGCTTTAATGACAAAATAAACATTTTTTGAGAAATATTAGATGTCACCTAATTTTTTCAAACCCTTTACGGTTGTTCTCATATAAAGGATAAACACATTTTCGCATCCTGCAGTTAGTCCCATCCCACTAATAGACCACAAAGCTCTTAAAGGAAATGGCATAAGCTTTCGTTTAAGCAAAACAAAAATATAAAAAAACAAAAATATATAAAACAATCAAAACAAGTTTGAATTCGCAAAAAACATTTTGCAAACAAATTTTTAATTTCTTTAAAAATATTGAATAGTTAATCAGTTATATGGATGGGAAACTGAGATGTATGACAGTCCTTAAAACCGAATATTCAATGTTTGAAGACTTACGTAATTAGCTACATCTTTTTAAATTATTCATCGATTTTCTTCGGAATAGTCTACTTTTATTAAATATTACTAGCAGGCACCCGCTGCTTTGCATGCGAACTTTTATAATAAAACCATTTTAGCTACAATTTATCTCGATGCTTGCCAGAGCTCAAACACAGAAATTTCCGTATAAAATCATTTTCTTTCTTAAAGGGAAAGTCTTGTTGACCCTTACTGTGATATTTTACTATTGTAGTACGTATAAAGAAATTTCAGATAACTTTCTGTCATCCAGCCAAATTTGAGCTAATAAAACAGTTCTTTCATTTTTTAAAGGTACCCAACTACGTAATACATAGTTTTAAATACTCCGATTTAGTAATATAACTTACACTCTTTTAATTTAAGTACAAAGAGTACATACCAATTAAAAATGCCAAAAAATAAGTCGATCTAGTTGTTCTAGTCATTCAACTACAAAATATATCGTACAAATATGTATGTATACATATGCGCCGGTCCGATCTCACTTATTATTTGACGTGGAACTCACTTTGTTAACATAATAACGCACACAATAATACATAGTTATTTACTTCGTATGATACGAACCATGATTACTTGTCCCATTCCTAACGTTTCTGCTGAATTGACCACTAATCCTATCACGCCCACTTTTGATGAAATTACTAATATTGACTCCAATAAATTACAGTCCAAATGTAATTCTTCTACGGTCAGTATGTAGATTTCGAGATATTGCATTTTTAAATATTACACGCACAAATTTTTTAACAAGTTTTTAATAATAATTCCGCTACCGTATGTACAAAATTTTGTTATTCTACGATCAACACTTTCTAAGGTACCTATTCAAACTTTAAATAATGCCTCGCCTACATTTGGCAAATCTTATATTGACTCCAATAAGATACAAAATTTCGTTCTTCTACGATAAATAGTTTCTGAGATATTAAAAAATTTAAATATTGCCTTGCCTTCTTATATAATCCCGTCCACTTTTGTTGAAATTACTGATATTGACCCCAGTAACTATCAAAATTTCGTTCTTCTATGGTCAATAGTTTTCGAGATTATAATGTTTCAAAAATTCCTTCTCCCACTTTTGCCATACCCACTTATCCTTATTTTAGATAATAGCTCGATAAACGTATGTACTAAATTTCGTTCTTCTACGATCAATACTTTTTGGGATAATAAATTTTTAATAATGCCACGCCCACTTTAGACCCCGCCCGCTTTTCATTTGTTAAGATTCATTTGTTGCTAATCTAATATTGTCCCCAATAACATACAAAACAAATTTCGTTCTTCTACGATAAATAGTATCTGAAATATTCAATCCCGCCCACTTTTGGTGAAAGTACTAAAATTGACCCCAATAACTAACTTTTAATTTCGTTATTCTATGGTCAATAGTTTGCGAGATATTAAATTTTTAAACAGTGCTACGCCCACTTTTGCGCCCCACTTATCCGATCCCGTCAGTTTTTGTTGAAGTTTTAGATAACAGCTCGAATAACGTTTGTACCAAATTTCATTCTTCTACAATCAATACTTTCTGAGATATTGAAATTTTAATAATGCCACACCCACTTTTGACCCCGCCCACTTTTTTATTTTTTAAGAACCATCTGTGGCAAATAAGCTTTCGTGTAAAGGAAACAATTTTAAAATCTGTTCAGTAGTTCTTGCATGATGGCGTTACAAAAAATTTGTCTATATATAGGGTGATCTAAGTAGAGATACTTTTTTGACAGATCACGTGTGAGTCGTGTCATGCTGTCATGTTATTTTTGTGTGGAATTTCATCATGGAAAGACTTACGCCTGAACAACGTTTACAAATTATTCAGTTTTATTATCAAAATAATCGTTCGCCAATTGCGCTAAGTCCATTTTTTTTTAAATCCAAAAAAAAAACACTTTCCAGTCGACCCACGATCTTGACACCCATGAGCAATATTTTAGCTCTCGTTAAGAGCTATCTTTTTGCCATTGACCGATTCCCGATCCGACGTACCGGAATCATCGGTCCATATTTCTTCAAAAATGATGCCGGTGAGAACGTAATCGTCAATGGCGACCGTTATCGTGCCATGATAATGCATGAAATTGAAGCTCGTGATCTCGGCGACATTTGGTTTCAACAAGAGTAGGGAAAAAGTAGGGAACCTCGAAATGGATCACCCTATATATAGAGATAGTGATTATAATAACTATAAATGTTTCGATGCTGTTAGGTGGTTTTAATTAAAACATGATTCTATGCCGATCAGTATAATAAACAATGGGTCTATCTTTCTTCTTTTACGCGTTACAAACAAATGCACAAAGTCAAAATACCCTGTACCACAGTGTGGTACTAATGCTGAAACAACAATGAAAATGCCGTTATTACGAAAAGGTATCTTTGTGCATATTCATTCTCTCTACTTTTATCTAAATTTGCAAATAATGTAATGTATATGTCTCGATATACACACTTTTAATATTTTGTTGCAATATTAAGAATACTGTTTTTTTATTGCCTTGTTTTTCCTCACTCCTTTCTTCAATTTACCGTGCTTGCACTTTTAAGTTCGCCATATTAAAAAATCAGTAGCCCACATTGCTGCATTTTCTCAACTATTTGGAATCATTCGCGGGCTAAAAATTTCGATTATTTATTATATTTCGATACTGAGAAGAAGATGAAAACATAATAACGGCCATATCGTCACCAATTCAATATTCGTGCAAAGACACTCAAGCAGAAGGATACTGCAAATATTGCACAAGGGATTAAATGTGCCCCATCGTCCCACTCTCATATCGATACCTCCATTCTAAAATATGCTAAGTGCAAAAAGGTAGATTTCCAGGAGAGGCGATCGAAGTTTGACGTATTTTTTAAATTTGTGTGAAATTCCTTTATAATGAAAATCGATTGACCTGTACAGTTTTGTGAATAACTTTTGATTGGTTTGACGGATAATCACGAAATGTTGACTGAATATAATTTGGAATATTTAAAAATCAAAAATGCAATCTCCCTAAAAACATGCTAAGTTGACTTAGCATGTTTTAGAAGGAGGTATCGATATGTATTATTCATGTGAGATTGTGAAAGGCACCCAGGAGCGAAGATGACTTATTTTGTAGATATAGAAAAAATGTTAACCGCCATTTCCGAGAGCCTGAGTTGATCAGTCTAAGTGCGGGCCTGCCCATTGTGGACCTATCCGAGCGGTAGTTTTCTCCAAATCGTACCACAGGTATTTGTACTCATGGCGCGTCCTGTCGTAGAGGTACTCTGAATGTATGCAATTGGATGCCTAGGGGTTATGCTCTGGGCATCAGATCGTCAGCCTTTTGTCTGGTACAATTATCAGTGAATGCCTCTACCTCTCAGATCAGGCTTTGATTTGCCACGTTTCTACTCAGAAATCCAATTATAGATCTTCCCAAATTCTGAGATACGTTGTTTAATAATTCTAACCAGGTTTTTTATAATGGCCCAAGTGTATATTAATAGTATATTTATAACATATCTTAATATTATACCAATACTTGTGGTAGTAATTTATTCGGAACCTTGGCAGTTAGATTTATTATATCTGGAGGCAAATCAGGTAGAAATCCTCTTCAGAGTCTGTATTTCCGTGTGTGATTTTCCATTGCTGAAGTGAAGGCGTTCATCATGTCTTCCATGGCATTGTCTATTTCGACAGTGATCACATTTATGTCTTTCGGCAAGGCGACTTCCGGCAAGACCTGCGGTATTTCATTGGCCGGTTCCGTGTTTAATACGTTGTAACTCGTTCGCCTTTTATAATTTCCATTAGGAGGACTGACAATCCGCCACCAGAGAGTCCCACTCTGACCTGCCTGTGTCCATAACCCTTCAGGTCAAATATGTACTTTCAAAGTTCGTTTTCCGCAACCATATGTATATTTGGTCTATGCTGGTATAGGAACCAGGAACCACTGAAGGTAGTGTCTCCTGTGTCTATCTGCACACTATATAATTTATGTTAACAAAGCTAGTCATTTAATCTCAGACTTGGTTATATTAGGTTAGGTTGAGAGTACCAGCCTGTAAACAGACTCACTTAGACTATACAATCCATTGTGTTACCACAGGGACGTAAGAGAAAATATTAGTTTTCTGTAGCTCCTCGTCGTTACACAATACCTTCAATGAGGCAGTGACCTGTCATTACATACGAGTATACGATAAGTGAAACGTCCGGTCTCAATAACAAAGCAGGGCGTTTGGACTTTAGGAATGTATGCAGTTCCTGACTAGTGACCACCTGTCATTTGTTGCCGTAAGGGCACTGTCACTTAAGAATTGCTTGCAGGTCGATAGAGGCATGCCCAGTTCCCCTGGAGTATGTGAAGTAGATCCTAGTCTTGCAAGCCAAATCAGGTGAATATTAACGGCCTGTTTCTGTATTTCTAACGAAAGTCTCTGCGAACGAAAACCAGTCACTCACTTTCGTCAGGAATTTGGTTTCTCTAACGCTCTATCGTTCGTTCGCCTGGCCTTATGTCAATGACGTTAGCAATTTACCAATTGGAAAATAATGTAATTGCCAGATCAATAATTTCACAACTTCCGGTCTAAAAAAGCACAAAATTTTCTATGGTCGACCTTAGCAAATACATCTCTGTACTATTTACACTAGCGGTGGCCAAAAAAGCAACCCTGGGTGGTCAGCTGAGCTGCACCAAGACTCTCATTTCTTTCTCTCTCTCTCACGTCTCTCTCACTGTGCACTGATAATTTTTTTCCATCTTAGCGAGCAACCAATATTGACTTCTTTACGCTAAAATATGTACACAATTTTATTATTATTTTATTGTTTTTACCATAATTATATTAATATCTGCTTATTTTTTGCTTTTAATAATGTTTATTTTGTCATTGATCCTATCAGTCGACAAATAAAATAATGTGACTCGATCTGACATTTGTGTTCGCCGAGATGACAGCAAAGAGAGATAGTGAAACCCAAATCAGCTGTTTGTCGTCTGGCAGGCGAACGAAAGCAAATTTTTATGTTACAGAAACAGGCTGTAAACATTGAGGCGTATCGTTGAGAGAGATTTGACAGTCGAGGGCAGTTTTTTAATTCAGGAATATAGTTTCAAGGGACTGTACAGCAGCCTGCAGAGGTAACATGATACTGACTTTAATCAGAACACCAATTTACATCCATTCTACTACATCTTTAAAAGCAACGATTTCTGCCTGTTAAACATTACAGTGATCAGGCAGTCTATTTGCAATGATTAGCTCAAATTCCTCAGAAAAGACTTCAAATCACATTTGTTTATTGATTATATATAGGTTAATGAATCTCCTATGTCCTTGGATATGAGCATTTAATTCTGATCTGTGAGATACTTCTTGTCAAAAAGTGGCTCAGACATAGTGTAATCAACAATGCCCGGAAGGTCGGACATTGTGTCTAGAATGACTGCCTGTTTAGTACATTCAGAGAATGGAATTTAAATACCCCTGCTGAAAAGAACTAAATCTCCTGCTGAAAAGAACTAGTTCTGTCTAGGTCGGGTTCACATCAAAACCATTATCCAAAACCCATCTTACTGTTATATGAAGGGAATGTTGAACGATGTCTCTAAGTGTACTCGGAAACTACCCTCTTACAAATATTGGTACGTCATAGGCAATAACCCTAGCCCTAATCTTCTCCAGAGAAAGCAGAATATTGTTCATTGATTGATACAGCAATTATAAATCTCTCTGACCCAGCGAGATATAGTATCAACTACGGCCTGTAGCTCTGCCGGCGAGACATTGTTTGGTCCTGGAAACTTAAAAGGTTTAAAGCTTTTAATAGTCCAAAGAATTCTAGATTCGATTTCTGTCGACCTCTGATGGCTGCACTTCAGCGGAATCCCCAAAGCCTTTGTCTTTTTGTATCCAATAGTACAAGGAGCTGATGCTAAAAATTTCCGTAACCTTAAGTCAAATTACTACATTTGACATCCTATACTCTGCATACATGTCAGGAAATCCTTTCCCACAAGTCGCTGGCAGTCTGTTTCAAACATACCATTGATTGAATTTTCAGTTTTATTTAATTCTATATTAGCGATTCGAAACACTCGCAAATTTTCAAATTGCGGACATCTTTGCATTATTTTCTGACGGTGCTGTCTGCCTACGATTGGTTCATATATTCCCTGCGGGGATGTTTGTAAATGCATACACCTGCCCCAATTTATATATACATTTGAGTCTGTAAATATGTACGTACGAGTTTATATTTACATTGTACATATGCATGTGTGTATTGGTATACCTATAATTGTATACCTACGTGTACACAGTGTAAAAGCTGTTTACAATACAGCCGTAACGATGTGAGATTTATACGTTCCAACAAACAGTAGTGTCAACTGATATAGCAATTTAGATTCTTTCGAATATGTTAGAATGGGGTGATTTCTCGCTCGTTATTTTTGTTAAATTTGCTAACAAGTCTTTGGATCGCAATGAATTGCAGAAGCATCCACAATATTTAAATTATCCATACAGGTTTTTGTATATTGCTTATTTCGTTTATCACTGATGTGGATTTAAAATAAAATGTCTCTAGGAGCATGAACATGTCTCTAGGAGCATGAACATGTAGGGGCAATGCTTTCTAAAAATGGTTGTTAAAGTAGACCACTTTTATTATATCGAATATTTTGAGAATTTGTTTTGTTTCATCTATTACATAAAACAAACAATAAATGTACAAACATATTAATTTCTCTCACTGTGAGCTGAAGATTAAGGGGTAAGTGAATGAAGGTATTTTTAATAGTCAAGTGAAAAAGAAAATGGCCTTGAAATCCTACACCAAACAAAGGATGGCGTTTCGCTGGTGGTTATCAGATCTTCGGATGTAGTACGCTGTTTTTGGCCTAAGTTATACTTGTTATTAGTTCTAATTATACGAAAGTTATTTAAAATAATACTTTCAAAGTAAGAACGATCCTAAATCAGACGCATGCCGCCGTAGTTCTTTTTATCTTGACTATTCAAAGTTCTTTTTTGCTGTTGTTGGTAAATGTTTTGATTACAAGAACATCATTCAAAATTCCATTCAAACTGTGGTACAGAGTACTATGACTTTGTGCATTTGTTTGTAACATCCAAAAGAAGAAGAAATAGACTCATCGTTCATTATACAGTTCAACTTGGAATCGCTTTCTGAATCGATTTAGCTATGTCTGTAGGAGTATTCTTGTAATCCAAGTACAAGTCCCAGTTATGATCCGATTGCTACGAACTTTGGTAGGTGCTTCTTTTTTTGCTCAAGGTCGATCCTACACCCAGGAAAATAATTGGTTGGAATTCGATTGGAACAATAAAAATATAGTACTAGCAACAAAAAGTATATTGCCTACACCGTCTGTCGGTTGCATTTATATATAATTAGTTGAAACAACAATAATAACATGGATACGATCAAATGAAGATGCTTGCAACTAAATCGATGGTTGTATCAATCGAATTAAGATTGTTTTTTTCATTGACACTCGGTTAGTTGTGTTAACCAATTTTAAATTTTCATTATAGTACCATATGATCGATTTTTGGTTGTGACAACCAATGTTTTATTCTTGACAACAGAAATTGTATCAATAGACAAAAGATTATTATTGCAACGAATAATTGGTTACTACAACAGAAAAAATATTAATAAATAATAGTTTATTGGTTATCCCAATCATTTTCCAAATTTAGAATAATTAAATGTATTTTGGGAAATACAACCGAAAGATTGGTTGCTGTTCTTTTGCTGATACATGACAAACAAAAAATAAAATTACTCGACATAAAAAAATCTTCAACATTTTGTTCAAGAACGGTATAGGTAATCAAAAACAATCTCGTGTGTCAAATGCAGAATATGTTGTGCAAAATGTTTTACATAAATAAAAAAATAAAAGCAACAATCATGAAATTGAACAGGGTTAAGCGATATGTGCATGAAAGTTTTAAGTTTTTGTTCGTGTACTAAAATGTTTGTCAAATATTTCCACATCTCATAATAGTGATGAATTTGTAATATGGGATTTTTAATTTTGTTATGAATCGTTTTGTTTTTTGTTCAATAAATAAAATAAAAATTAATGAAAACTGTTTTTAATTAATTGTCGGTAGTATATGACTGACAAATTGTCAGAACAACCAATTTTTTAAAACAGTTGGTAGTGGCAACTACAACAGATAATTTTAGCCACCATTTTCGTAGTTGGCGCAACCACATACGATTGTTGTCAACATGGAAGCAGAAATATACTCCAACCAAATTATTGGTTGTCCTGATGGAATCGCATGATAGTAGACAGAACTACCAAAATTCGGTTGGCAAATAATTCTGTTGAGGCAACCAAACTGTATTCTGTGTGTATTTAAATTTGGGAAAATCGGTTTAGATTTAGATGTAGCCCCATAAACGAGTATACGTACCTCCGAGTTGACACAAAGAAGTTTCTTGAACTAACAATAAATACTGCCAAGTTCCAAAAAAAAAATAGGTTTAGATATAGCTCCCATACGAGTATATATTAGACCGGGTCACCAAAAAAAGTTACCAACTGCAGGTCGAAATATTAAACTTAAGATCGAAACAATCGGAAAACCATTTTCTTCATGTGAAATTTACATTGTTCGTCAGCGACATCTATGAGGCAAATGTAGTACTCGTCGAGGCCAACACTTTATGTATCGCATATGACAATCGGATACAAACAAAACAATTAAACCTTCCATAATTCGTATATTAATTTTGTCACTCCGCTTGTAACACCTCTAAATATTGATCTGAGATCCTCTGAAGTATGTATATGTATTGTTTATCGTCGAAAATTCTAAGACGATGTAGCCATGTCCGTCTGTCCAATTTGTTCTTATAGCTGCTTTAAGTAAGGTAACTTTAGATGGAAAATGGGATATATCTTTCTTTGATATAGCCCCCATATGTAGCATCTCCCCGATTTGACTTCTTAACGCCATAAAGTACACAAATGTTAACTGTTCGGGCTGGAAATTAGTAACAGGAATTTATTTATACCCCGAATTCGTCACACGAACAACGGTATTTATAGGTCCATGTTTTTACATGCCCCCATCGTCGGCGTAGGTAGAGTGGAGTTTCTTAAAACAGATTGCTATGTTTGACAAAAATCTGTTGAGATATTGTATTCGTTCCGATTTGGTATCAACGTGCTATAGAAGCTTTATTTAGCATCCGATCGCAGAATGGGAATTATTGATCGTAGAACGATAGACCATATATGTAAAATATATCTCTCTCAATGTTGTTAATTTTACTAGTATCCTACAAAGTGGTGTAGGGTATAATATAGTCTGTCCCACCACGATAACTTACCGGTATGCCAACATGAAGTCATTGAGAATTATTTTCATATAAGCTCTATCGCATATACACTAAGCAAAGTAACCCTTTTGTTGTTTTGGACGCCTGGTAGTGTGTTCAGCTGCCTGTATCAAACATATGTAGTTGTGTATTGACTAGTGAGTGGTGACTGTATAATTGTGTGTTTTGATTGGTGGTGTATTATATGGACAACTGTGTGGTTGGCTGTAGGATTATAGCATGCAAAAACAGCCTGGAAAGCAAGCAGCATTCGTGGTGTGATGCGTTAGACATCCAAGCAAAAGATCGTGAGTGCCAACTCCGGTTCAGGCAAATTTAATTATTAATTTAATTTAATATGTAATATATAATTTTTGAATATAAGAGGGGTGAATATCCATCCGAAAAAATAAATAAAATGATTGATGTATGAAATTTCATTATTTTGACGTTATATTTGAATTGAAAAATTAATTGTTTACATTAATTCAGTCAATAACAATTGATGAGACTTTTACATTATTTTGATGAACATTTTTTCTCTTAGTCTATAAATTCTGATAACAACGAATAATTTAATTATTAATTTTATCAATCTTGGGACACCGAAATTTGAGTTGATACCTTGTAGGAAAATACAAAGTCCACTTTAAGGTAACACAATGAGTAAATCTCTCAAAAGTGTGATTTTTTCTAATCCTTTTCCAAAGGGGCAACACTCATATCTAAATATTTGAACATAACTGTAAGGACAAACATAATAATGTAACTAAAGTGAAAAAAGGTGTAAGAGCGTCGTAATATTCCCCCAAAGGGATTTCTTCACAACAACAATTGTGTCCTTTTGTGGAACATTAACTGCTGCCACAATACAACGACAGACGAGACGCGAGAGACGACAATGTGACAATATAAACAAACAGCAACAATGCCACAGACAAACAACACCAGCAACAACAATACGGCGCGCGTACAATGTTGTGTTGGCATCTAATGAAATTCTAATTGTAGCAACATTAAAAGGCTCTAAGAAAAGCTGATGCCTCCAGCTCTCTGCGCCAGGAATAAGTCACGGCGAGCACTTAGACCATCCACCGCCACTACTGCCACCAGCACCAGAATCCCACTGGCCCACTTCCTGATGTGTGCGTCTTTTGTATTCTTCACTGTCATCGCCTTCACCGCCACCACCCGATGACATTCCCGCTGACTGGATAATGAAATTTAAAAGGCTTTTTGTTCTCCTTTAACAACGGCAGCTGCATTCCAATCCATTATTTGGCGAAGGAGACACACAACGTTGGCGAAATAAAATAAATTCACTTTACATCAAATGCGAATAACAAGGACAATAACAACAACGATAACAAAACATTAAAATCTACTCAAATCCAAACAAGTGGAGAAACTTTTCAGGCGGGCATGGTCGACTGCATGAGCCATGCCGCAATAAGTACTGCATATTGGACCCTATCATAGCGTAAACATAAGCATTTTGATCACCTTGGGATAGCGAGAAAAGAAAAGGGTGTGATTGAATTTAAGATAAAGATCGGAAAGAAAAATAACAGTATCCAGATTTCCAGGTGAATTACACCATCTATCTCAGAATGTCGTGGAAATGATCACTGCTGTATAAACTCAGGGAACACCTTTCTCCGAGACAACCCAGGATGTTCCAATTACCTTCCTAAATGAATATAATGTGATGGTAGTCGTGTCATTACTTTTTTCTGCTTAAATTACAACTGTCTATACATAAAGACTCCAAAATATTCTACAGATAGAAGAGACCAACTCATTTCCCTGAATTCTTTGAGCGTATCGGTCCATGTTTTGATTGATATCGGGGCTATATAAATATATCTTTCGATTAGACTTCTTGATGCTCTAGATAATGCATTTTCAACCGAATTGGCAGAAACTCCAGCATTTATACTTTATATTGCTCGTAAGCATCCCAAAAGAAAAGGTCCCTTCCGAATATACTTTCTGGCTCTATAAAAACGTATTTTTAACAGATTATGCTAAAATATAGGCATTTATATTTAACTAGCAGGCTCTGTAACTTTTTACACGACGCGATCTACCGAAAAGTTTTTTCTGATTATGGTCGATGGCAAAATAGGACGTATTCCACATATACTGTATACAAGTTTGAAAAAAATGGTTGGAGAAAATAAATACATTTAATTAAAAAATCGATACGATTTATGAAAACAGTAAAGAGAAAAATGCAATACATTATTTTTATACAAAAAGTTGTCTCTTGGATGCTTTTCGTTACCATTATTGACTATATCACTAGTTTACAAAATTTCTGTCGAAGGGCTGCACATACAATTTTCTAATGTAATATGATGTACTAAACACGAAAAAATACTGAACAAATTATTTTTGGTTTTTTTTTTAACTCCGATTTTCTTGAAGGTACCTTTAGCATTTGGACCATATTCATCCCTTCACCTTAAAGGGAGGAGGGTATATCATTTGCCAAAAGTATAACACATTGAAGAAGTGACCTAAGATCCAAAGCATTTTCGGCGGAAATCCGTTTTAGGATATTTTTAGTCATGTCCGTCCGTCTGCCTGGCTGGGGCGCACGGTAACTCTTGAAAGGAGTGACGGATTGACTGCAGTATGTGATAATATTTTTTTTATCTCAGGTTAATTTCGAAGATGGGCCATATTGGTCCACTCCTTTAGTACCTCACTCACAAAGAGTTAACATTAAGTGAAATATTCGCTATCACCTTGTGAAAAATGGGTGTAGTGTCGGCTCCACTTTTGGTACCTACCACAAAAAGGGACCAGTTTGAACAAAAATTTAAATTCTTATATCTTTAATACCAGTGCACATAAATACTTAAAATTTTGTGCAGTGTAATGCTTTCATAGTACTTACAGTCGGTTAAAAGATTGGCTTTATTTCGTCGCCACTTTTGGTATGTCCAACAAATGGACCATTTTGCCCCAAAGGTTGACTAACAATGCACTGTTAGTCAACCTTTGGGGTTATAATTGAATACTACAGCTGTATAACGCTGTACAACATTTCAAGTGTTTATATGCGCAGGAAATTTATAAGGCGTTAGCTTTTCGTTCAATATAGTGCATTTGTATGGGAGGTACAAAAAGGGGTGTGGCAACTTCGCTCATTTTCGAGGTAATAGGTAATGTGTGGAATTTCTGAAGTTTCGGATAAGCAGTATAGAAGTTATTACAGAATCAATATTTCACAATATTTTAACCCTTTGTGGGGGAGGTACTAAAAGGAGTGGACCAATATGACCCATCTTCGAACTTAGCCGGAGATAGAAAAAAATATTACCACACACCAAATTTAAAGTCAATCGGTTACTCCTTTCGAGAGTTATCGTGCGCACCAGCCAGCAGAAAGACAGACAGACAGACGGACGGACATTTCTCAATCGAATTAAAATGACCCAAAACTAATATCCGCCGAACATACTTAGGGTCTTAGATCACTCCTTCGATGTGTTACACTTTTGGCCGTAGCAAATGATATATACCCTCGTGTCACTAAAGTGAGGGTATAAAAACGGACGGTATTGCCACGTCCCTGTTTGTACCTCCCACACAAAGTGGTCAACATAAAGAATTTGTTTTTGGATTTCCCTTACTTTTACAATATGAGTCATACTGTATACATTTATTTATCGTTTTTTTCAAATAGGCGTCGTGTTTTATCCTGCGGATGTTGGCTATTTAAAATTGTAATTAAAATAATTTTTGATAATTTTTATGTTTTTTTTTTGTGCGAGCAATACAACGATATTTAAAACCAGTAAGGAAAGGCTAAAGTCGGGCGGTGCCCTATATAACCCTACTATATACCCTACACCACTCTCGTAATATTGAATAACTCTGATATATAAATTTTGTAATTCATGTATAAATTGTTTACATAAATTTACTTTTGGGACATTTTATACTTAAATAATACCCTGTACCACAGTGTGGTGTAGGGTATAAAAACGATTGGATCTAAAGAGCCAAATCGGATGAAACATATATATGGGAGCTATAGCTAAATCTTTACCGATTTTCTTCAAATTCGGCAATGTTGGTTCATGAATCAAGAAACTCTACTATTCTAAATTTCAAAACGATTGGCTGTAAAATATAGCTTCTATAGAACTAAAGGGCCAAATCGGACGAAACATATATATGGGAGCTATAGCTAAATCTTAACCGATTTTCTTCAAATTCGGTAGTGTTGGTTCATGGATCAAGAAACTCTACCATTGTAAATTTCAAAACGATTGGATGTAAAGTACAGCTTTTATAGGACTAAAGGGCCAAATCGGACGAAAGATATATATAGGAGCTATAGCTAAATCTTAACCGATTTTCTTCAAATTCGGCAGTGTTGGTTCATTGATCAAGAAACTCTACCATTCTAAATTTCAAAACGATTGGATGTAAAATACAGCTTCTATAGAACTAAAGGGGCAAATCGGACGAAACATATATATGGGAGCTATAGCTAAATCTTAACCGATTCTCTTCAAATTCGGTAGTGTTGGTTCATGGATCAAGAAACTCTACCATTCTAAATTTCAAAACGATTGGATGTAAAATACAGCTTCTATAGAACTAAAGGGGCAAATCGGACGAAACATATATATGGGAGCTATAGCTAAATCTTAACCGATTTTCTTCAAATTCGGCAGTGTTGGTTCATGGGTCAAGAAACTCTACCATTCTAAATTTCAAAACGATTGGATGTAAAATACAGCTTTTATAGGACTAAAGGGCCAAATCGGACGAAGCATATATATAGGAGCTATAGCTAAATCTTAACCGATTTTCTTCAAATTCGGTAGTGTTGGTTCATGGATCAAGAAACTCTACCATCTAAATTTCAAAATGATTGGATGTAAAATACAGCTTATTCAGGACTAAAGAGCAAAATCGGACGAAGCATATATAAGGGAGCTATAGCTAAATCTTAACCGATTTTCTTCAAATTCGGTAGTGTTGGTTCATGGATCAAGAAACTCTACCATTCTAAATTTCAAAACGATTGGATGTAACATATATATGGGAGCTATAGCTAAATCTTAACCGATTTTCTTCAAATTCGGCAATGTTGGTTCATGGATCAAGAAACTCTACCATTCTAAATTTCAAAATGATTGGATGTAAAATACAGCTTCTACAGGACTAAAGAGCAAAATCGGACGAAACATATATATGGGAGCTATAGCTAAATCTTAACCGATTTTCTTCAAATTCGGTAGTGTTGGTTCATGGATCAAGAAACTCTACCATTCTAAATTTCAAAACGATTGGATGTAACATATATATGGGAGCTATAGCTAAATCTTAACCGATTTTCTTCAAATTCGGCAATGTTAGTTCATGGATCAAGAAACTCTACCATTTTAAATTTTAAAACGATCGGATGTAAATTACAGCTTCTATAGGACTAAAGGGCCAAATCGGACGAAACATATATATGGGAGCTATAGCTAAATCTTAACCGATTTTCTTCAAATTCGGTAGTGTTGGTTCATGGATCAAGAAACTCTACCATTCCAAATTTCAAAACGATCGGATGTAAAATACAGCTTCTATAGGACTAAAGGGCCAAATCGGACGAAAGATATATATGGGAGCTATAACAAGTAAGAAAGTTTCAGTCGGGTAAACCGACTAAGGTATACCCTCACTTTGTGAGTAATGTAATATTGAATATTACTCGAATTATTCTGTCAATTTGTGTGGGAGGTAACAAAAGGGGTTTATCAAATACACCTTTTTTTGCTGAACATTAGATACTTTAAATTCATTGCACTGTGCCGACTTATAAGCATTTATGTGCACTGGTATAAACGTTATGAGACATTAAATTGTGGTATGATTTGGGCATTTTGTGTGGGAGGTACAAAGAGGGGCGTGGCAATAACGCCCATTTTTCACAGGGCTATAGACACTATAAAAACATTACACTGTACAAAATTTCAAGTATTTTTATACACTGGTTTTAATGTTATAAGCTGTTAACTTTTGGTGCAAAAAGGTACCTTTGTGTGGGAGGTACCAAAAGGGGCGTGACAACAACGCCCATTTTTCCCTGGACTGTAGGCAATATAAAAGCATAATACTGTACAAAATTTCAAGTATTTTTATACACTGTTATTAATGTTATAAGCTGTTAAATTTTGGTGCACAATGGTGCATTTGTGTGGGAGGTACCAAAAGGGACGTGTCGACTTTGCCCATTTGTCTCGAGTTGATAACGACTAATAAGCTAATACTATGTGTGGAATTTCAAAAGATTCGAATAAGTAGTATAGCAGTTATTAAAGAATCAATATTTCACAACATTTTAACCCTTTGTGGGTGAGGTACTAGAAGGAGTGGACCAATATGGCCCATCTTCGAACTTAGCCGGAGATAGAAAAAAATATTACCACATACCAAATTTGAGGTCAATCGGTTACTCCTTTCGAGAGTTATCGTGCGCACCAGCCAGCAGACACACAGACAGACAGACAGACAGACAGACAGACAGACAGACAGACGGACGGACATTGCTCATTCGACTTAAAATGACCCAAAACGGATTTCCTCCGAACATACTTGGGGTCTTAGGTCACTCCTTCGACGTGTTACACTTTTTTCCGTAGCAAATGATATATACCCTCGTCACACTAAAGTGAGGGTATAAAAATAGTATGCCTCAAAAAACAAAAAAAGCTTTTAGGTCTAAACAAATTCTGGCGTGAGAGGGTTAAGAAATATATGATATGCTGTGTTAACCCATCGCACAGAAAATGTAAGGGATGTGTTAGGCAAAATTAACCTAACCAAATGTCGCACAATGGGATGGATTCATACATCTTTGTGCAAAAAATATAAGGAGTGGCCCTAGACTCTTGAAAGTTGGCACCGAGTAATAATGAGTTTTCCAATAGGGATGATATGACGTTTCGGCCATTTGTAATATGTCATGATCTGTCATTTGGTTTTCATTGTATTCAGTAGTGTTTACAATTTCATCGTGGAGAGATATACGCAAGAACAACGTTTACGAATTATTCAGTTTTATTATCAAAATAATCGTTCTCGAATTGCAACATTTCGAGCGCTAAGTCCATTTTATTAAATAAAAAAAAACACTTTCCAGTCGACATACGACCTTGACACCCATTGCCATTGACCGATTCCCGATCCGACGTATCGTTAAGGAGCTAGAGCAAAAATAAACTTTCCGTTCATATTTGAAAATTATGCTAAGTCCATTTTCTCAAAATAAAAAAAAAACACTTTCCAGTCGACTTGCGACCTTGATACCCATGAGCAATATTATAGCTCTCGTTAAGAGCTATCTTTTTGCCATTGACCGATTGTGACTACGTGCCACACAGCAAATGAAACACCTGATTTGTTGCGAGAAAAGTTTGGAGATTCGATTATTTCAAGAAATTGTGATATTGAATGACCTCCAAGATGTTGTGATTTAACACCATTAGACTATTTCTTGTAGGGTTATTTAAAGTCATTGGTCTTTCGAAATAAACCAGACTCTCTTCAAGCTTTACAAGTCAATATTGAACGTGCCATTCATGACATACGACTTGATTTAGTGGAAAAAGGGCTCGAAAATTGGGTTCATCTAATTCCATCCTGCAGAAGAAGTCGTGGAAACTCAAAATCAAAATCGATTTTGTCTCATAAAATGTTTCCTATCCGAGCAAAAGTCTTCAAATTTGGTACACATTTCAAGGAGCCAAGTTTCATTGAAATCGGCCACGCCCCTTCCCAATTCCCATATCATTCAAATCGATTTTTTCTCATAAAATTCATAACCTCCTACATTTTTTGTTTTTGCACTGAGTTAGGCTCAATATCGTTTTTGACGTTTACAGTATATGAAAAAAACTTTTTTAAAAAATTTAAGAAAGAGTGACATATAACGGGTTATACAAGTAGAGATACTTTTTTCAATAGCCTTTTTTGACAGATCACGTGTGAGTCGTATCATGCTGTTATGTTATTTTTTAAAGTATTGTTTGGCATTTCATCATGGACAGACTTACGCCTGAACAACGTTTACAAACGTTTACAACGTTCAACTTTATTACGAAAATTCACGTTCTGTGAGGAATGTGTTTCGTGCACTTTGCTCAACTTATGGTCAACATAATCGTCCTACTGATCGTACTATTCGCAATACCATAAACCCATCTTGAAACCCCACGTTCATTATTGGATAATATTCGACCGAATATACCACGTCCAGCACGCAGTGAATAAAATGTAGCGGACGTAGCTGAGAGTGTACACGAAGACCGTGAAGAGTCGATTCGGCGACATTCGCAGCAACTCGGACTGACGTATGGAACGACTTGGCGCATTTTACGTCGAGATCTTAAATTGAAAGCATACAAAATACAGCTTGTGCAAGAACTGAAGCAGCCCGACCTTCCCAAGCGACATCGCTTCGCTCTATGGGCTCTTGAAAAGTTCCAAGAAGATCCGACGTTTTCGAGCCAAATTTTGTTCAGCGATGAGGCCCATTTCTGGCTGAATGGGTATGTAAACAAGCAAAATTGCCGCAACGGTTTGGTGTGGTTTGTGGGCCGGTGGAATCATCGGTCCATATTTCTTCAAAAATGATGCCGGTGAGAACGTAACCGTCAATGGCGACTGTTATCGTGACATGATAACCGACTATTTGATGCCTGAAATTGAAGCTCGTGATCTCGGCGACATTTGGTTTCAACAAGATGGCGCCACTTCCCACACATCGCATCAATAATGGATTAATTGAAAGAACACTTCGGTGAGCAGATAATTTCACGTTTTGGGCCGGTCGATTGGCCACCAAGATCGTGTGATATCACACCGTTAGACTTTTTCCTGTGGGGATATGTAAAGTCTAAAGTTTATGCGGACAACCCCGCTTCGATTCAGGCATTGGAGCAAAACATCAGGCGTGTCATTCGCCAGTTTCCTGTCGAAATGCTCGAACGAGTCATCGAAAATTGGACTCAACGGACCATCTGAGACGTAGTCGCGGCCAACATTTGATAGACATAATCTTCAAAAAATAAATGCAAAAGAATGTTCATTCAAATGATAATAAACATTCCTCATTCAATTTGAATGTTCTGTGATTTTTTCTTTAGAAAAGTAGGGAACCTCGATGTGGATCACGCTATATTATATAGGTACATCTGTTTCGGAAGCTACCAAACTCCCATTGTCAATATCCTTAAAACAACGATTACTTCAGTCGATCATTAGAAAAAATACGCACAGCTCAAGTAACATTGAACGAGAACTGCTTGCTAAAAAGCTCATACCTCCAAAAAAGACAGTTTATAAACATCATCCCAATACAAACGAACTTGAGCCCAACTAAGTGCAAAAACAAAATATGTACTATGAAAATAAAAAAATAAATCAAAAACAAAAAATTCATTATCTCTTTCAGAAAATGTATACGTTTATTCAGAAAACGGTGAAAGGCGGTGGATTTTTTTTGCGTAAATTTAAAGAATAGTATCCCGTCCTTTATTTAGTTAAAAAAAACGTTTTGTATTTCAATAATAAAGACATTTAAATTTTGAAAATAGTTAAATGTAACTATTAGCTACTGAGTTGCATGCAAATTTTTATTAGCGTTCGCTTCGCAATATGTGACTTCACTAGAGTTTTTCTATAACACAATATTATTTTTTACGAAAACAATTTGTGGATTTTTCTTATTGAATCCCTCATCTATAGAACTGCATCATTCGATTTTTGAATAGTAATTGTCGAAAAATTGCGTTTTTGAATTCAAAATACCTCTGTGAGTTGCCGTAGCATAACGAATCAGCTGATCCACAAAGCCACATTGAAATAGAAAATGAAATGTAAACGAACGGGTGAAATGGTACGTATGTATGTTTACCTATGGACATTTGCAAATAGCTGATTAAAAATTGAAGTTATAATGCATTAGTCAGTAAAACAATGAAAAAAAGTAAGAAATTTATAGGAAATCTTTGTTATTCAACGAAAAATAAAGAAAAACTATTTCAAAATAAATTAATATAAAGTATGTAGTTGTGAATGTTTGCATTGTACGATGTTGCTATATATATTTCTGGCCTAATAATGAAAATGCGAATATTTATCATCCAAAATGGTTTTATTGTTTTTCAAAGTATTTTCCAGCATGATTTATACACTTTTGCATGCGCTCAAACCAATTGTCGAAGCTCTTTTTCTTTCCACTCCGATTGAGACACCTCCAAAACATGGTTTTGGAAAGCTTCAACAGCATCTTCTGGCGACGAAAATCGTTGACCACGCATTTTTTTCTTGATGTGCGGGAATAAAAAGAAGTCATTGGGTGTCAAGACAGGGCTGTACGGCGGATGACCCATCAATTCAAACTCCACAAACAACTTTCGTTGGATTTGGCTCGTCTTCGAAGATCTAAGATTCGTCACCTGTGACGATCTTATAAACATCTTTTGAAGCACCGCGATCGTATTTTTATACCCTACACCACACTGTGGTACAGGGTATTATAAGTTTGTTTCACGGCAGATGTTTATAACACCTGAAAATAACACAGCTAGACCCACCTTAAAGTATACCGATTGACTCAGAATCACTAGCTGAGTCGATTTAACGATGTCCGTCCGTCCGTCCGTCCGTCCGTCCGTCTGTCCATGTAAAGTTGTTCGTCGACTACAGGTCGCAATTTCACTCCGATCGTTCTGAAATTTTGCAGTTTAGAGTATTTCGCGGCTGTTAAGATCGCTATTGAATTTGGTTGAAATCGGTTAAGATTTAGCTATAGCTCCCATATATATGTTTCGTCCGATTTTGCTCTTTAGACCTGAAGAAGCTGTATTTTACATCCAATCATTTTGAAATTTAGAATGGTAGAGTTTCTTGATCCATGAACCAACACTACCGAATTTGAAGAAAATCGGTTAAGATTTAGCTATAGCTCCCATATATATGTTTCGTCCAATTTGGCCCTTTAGTCCTATAGAAGCTGTATTTTACATCCGATCGTTTTGAAATTTAGAATGGTAGAGTTTCTTGATCCATGACCCAACATTGCCGAATTTGAAGAAAATCGGTTAAGATTTAGCTATAGCTCCCATATATATGTTTCCTCCGATTTGCCCATTTAGTCCTATAAAAGATGTATTTTACATCCACTCGTTTTGAAATTTAGAATGGTAGAGTTTCTTGATCCATGAACCAACATTGCCGAATTTGAAGAAAATCGGTTAAGATTTAGCTATAGCTCCCATATATATGTTTCGTTCGATTTGCCCATTTAGTCCTATAAAAGCTGTATTTTACATCCACTCGTTTTGAAATTTAGAATGGTAGAGTTTCTTGATCCATGAACCAACATTGCCGAATTTGAAGAAAATCGGTTAAGATTTAGCTATAGCTCTCATATATATGTTTCGTCCGATTTGGCCCTTTAGTTCTATAGAAGCTGTATTTTACATCCGATCGTTTTGAAATTTAGAATGGTAGAGTTTCTTGATCCATGACCCCACATTGCCGAATTTGAAGAAAATCGGTTAAGATTTAGCTATAGCTCCCATATATATGTTTCGTCCGATTTGGCCCTTTAGTTCTATAGAAGCTGTATTTTACATCCGATCGTTTTGAAATTTAGAATGGTAGAGTTTCTTGATCCATGACCCAACATTGCCGAATTTGAAGAAAATCGGTTAAGATTTAGCTATAGCTCCCATATATATGTTTCGTCCGATTTGGCTCTTTAGATCCAATCGTTTTTATACCCTACACCACACTGTGGTACAGTGTATTATTTAAGTACAAAATGTCCCAAAAGTAAATTTATGTTAACAATTTATACATGAATTACAAAATTTATATATCAGAGTTATTCAATATTACAAGAGTGGTGTAGGGTATTATATAGTCGGCCCCGCCCGACTTTAGCCTTTCCTTACTGGTTTCAACATGTCTTTGCACCAATCGACACGAGCCTTTTTTGGGCGATTGCCAAATTGTGCGGGATCCAACGAGAACAATGCATTATCAGTTCACGCACGGCATCAATGTTCCCTGGCACAATGGCCGTTTTTGGACGACATTCGTCTTTGAGCGAGCGTCAGACACGTTTGATTTCATTAAACCAGTTTTTCACAGTGCTATAGGATACTGCGTCATCGCAGTATCCTTTGCCAAATTTAAACGTTCTGAGTACGTGTATGCTAAAAAATGTCAAACTTTCCAATGGAGATGTCAGATGGCGCCAGGCAACACTCAGATGGCGCCAGGCAGACATATATATAGCAACCCTCGTATAACACATCTTTTTATTTTTTGGCTAACTGCTCCTGCGGGCAACATTTAGGTTACGCTAAAGTTACTTTAAGGTTTCGTTTGCGTAATGCAGCCTTAAGACGTAAAAACCAAAGCTGTTGGCATTATGACGAAACATCTGCAATGTCTCTAAAATAGCGTATGCAATGAAGAGTTCACCCGTATGCAATGAAGAGTTCAATAATCGGAGACGCAATGAAAATATTTGAAGTATTAAGGCTAAAGTCGGTTCCATCTGACCATATCTCTTCCTTACTAGTTTTACTCTGCACAACTCATAAGTCTATGTATTTCAAATATGACCAAAGAATATGTAGAGTGTAACAAAAAGCGACAAAAAAACGGCGACAAAATTTGTAACAGAAAACCGAAATTAGAGCACCAAGACAACTACAGGAACAGCAGAAGCAGCAACAGCAAAAACGGAAGCCGAGCAAAACGAATGCGTTTTTAAGGACATGGGAGTGCAAGCGAAGCAACGAGAGAAATAAAATGGAATTACCAACACTAACAACAACATCGCCAACTTTGTGAAGCCATTCGGCAGCATTTTCTCTCATTCATCCAGAAGGGTAATTTCACTTAAATGTGTATGTTGTTGTGTGTGTATTGTCTATGAAGGACTGGCTCGATGCCAGCTTACTTCGTCGCTATCACTCTGCGCTTTTTATGGCATTCTCTGACTGCCATTTCTTCTCCTTTCCCCATCACCACCCGTTCATCAAATCGCGCGTGAGCGTGCATAACAACTTTGTATTGTTGTTGCTCCACATTATTAATGTTTGCTGTTTGGCTGTGTGTGTGTGTTATTGGGGTGACCACACACACACACACCGGCTCAGAAATTTATTTATACTCGTACATATGTACGGGTTTTATATTCGCTGGGATTTTCTTACTTCATTTGCAAACGTCGCCTCAGACAAACAAAATACCATTAAATTTTATGAGCCTTCTTTGCTTTCTCTTCTTGGGGAGTATGTGTTCCCGAAGGTTCAAGCCTTTTAATACACAGAACGGAATTGAATTGAACAGAACACTGCCTGTGTTAAAACTTGAGTCCCGACACAACAATACATAAATCCTACAATACACAAATTCCCATATAACACACGTCGTCGTTCCATCCCAGAAAAAAGTGTTTTCCATGAAATCCAAATAAAGTGATGTGGAAATGAGTGGGTTTTTGGGAAATTTCTCAATTGGTATCAATGGAACGTTAATGGCTAAAGTTTATCTGTTGCCAATCGGCCAAAGAAAGGGCTGACAGTTAAGCCTACAATGCAAGAATAACTTAAAAATTTAATGCGTAAATCAATGTTACAGCTGTACATATACGTACATATTTTTAGTAAGGGCCTTTCTGGAGCACGGACAAATTTACATAAAACTCCTTTGTATACCCTCACTTCACAGTAGGATGATGTATATAAGGTGTCGTGAGTCCCAGTGGAGGACAAAAATTGCATGAGTAACCCACTAGTTTTAAAGCATATCAAACGAGAATTTAAAAAATAAAAAACATTATTTTTTTTCTTCGTTTTTGTCTTATTGAGCGCTACATTCCCTTTTTCATAGCAGTTTTTATTCGGAGTTTAAAATATGGAACAATTTGACAAAAGTCAAATTAGAGTGGCCAAACCTACCAATCTAACTATTTGTAACATAGGCAGGAAACCGACCTTAACCATTTAAGACAGACAAGAAGTACTTAAAGTTACGTTTGCTATTGACCGGCTGTCAGACAAAATTATTGAGGGGACTGCACTGGACAAACACTCATTCTCAGATCACCATTACATAGAGTTCAAACTCGCTGATAAAACACCTTAACCTGCCGTTCACAGCAATATGAGGAATACAAAGTGGCACCTGTATGAGAAGAATTTCACAAAAGTCCTCAACTTTAAACTTTTGTACGAACCGAATGACAAAGCCGGTCTGGATTATCTGGTCGAGCCGGTCTGGATTATCTGGACCCTCGAAGAAGCCGGTCCAAAACCAAGGTACAAGGGTAAAACTAAACCTCAATGGTGGACTTCTGAGTTAAAGGCTAGGAAAAAGACTTGCAACAAGCTATTAAATATGGCCAACTTTACTGGGGTCACTAATGACTGGTATGTCGATAAAGAGCAACTCAAAATCTATAAGAGGGAGCCTAGAAAAGCGCAAAGGTGTTCTTGTCACATCTTCTGTGGAGAAGTGGACAAGGTCTCGGATGCCGCACGGCTGCGTAGGACATTATTCACAGTCGTTAGCTTGTTGACTGAGAATTCCATAATAAGCTGGGCTATTAAGAGCTATGAGCCCTTCAAATCACCTGGACCAGACGACATCACCCAAGCAGAAATGCAGAAAATTTTGAAGTACATTATTCCCTTGCCAGAGAAAACTTATGTAGGCAAATTGTATTCATAGATCCCGAATCAATGGAGGGATACCAAAGAGGTATTCATACCCAAAGCAGAAAAGATATCGCACCTTAGGACAAAGGACTTCAAACCAACCTCGTAAGGAAGGCTAACGTCGCCCTATATACCTGCTCTCCTCTCTCTCCTAAAATCGTCCATTGGATATATATAACAGTAGTTTGTCGGCATTGTGGTATGGTGAACGGCAACTGACAAGCTAAACATCAGCAACCTACTATCATAATCGGAGCCGTAAGGATTACAGCGACTGAATCTCTACAAGCCCTATTCCACATACTGCCTTTAAATATTGTGGCGAGAGAATTTGCAACCAGAGCGGCATTAAGATTAAACTGCTTACTAATGTGGAGGTACAAGAACTACGTTTACATAATGATATCAAAATGTAGTGTTATGGTAGCCGACCGAGTGGACTATATAAAAACGGTGTACACTTTCCAGCGGAACTACATTACTATGATACAAGCTAGAGATGAATGGGTTGGCAGGACGCCAGGTAATAGTAACCATATCCACTTCTATACGGATGGTTCGAAACTTGATGAAAAGGTCGGATTCGGAGTACACTGAAAAAATGTTGTCCCGTCGACGCGAAATTGTGAAAAATATTTGCACTTTTTAGGTGAAACTGATGTTAGGCCTCGAATTAAACTTAGTTACGATTCAAAATTCTAAAATGTGGTATAAAGATCAATTTTCGGGAAAGGGGCAACGAAAATGTTGTACTTTTTTGCAGAAACGAAATAACCATTAGTCTGGATATAGCTCACATACTACCACACACCTGCAGTGTCTATCAAGCCAAAATAATGGCAATATGGAAAGTCGCCAAGTGTCTGAGTAGCAACATAGTAACTAACACTGGCGTTGTCATTTACTCGGACAGTCAGGCTGTCACAAACAGCCCTCGACTGCCGCAGATCTCTTAACGATACACCTCATATGGGTGCATGGGCATCGGGATATCCCGGGGAACTGCAAAGCCGATGAAGTTGCTAGGAATGGGACGACATTCTAAATTGTCGAAACATTTGCATATATTGGTGCGCCACTATCCACATGCAAGCTTTGGCTTGGGCAAGAGGTAATCAGGCACCTGTAGGGTAGCTAGACAAATCTGACCAAGGTATGACCTGATAATGTTAAAATATCTCCCCCACTAGGGAGGAAAAATTGTGTACGTTAATATCAGTTCTGACGGGGCACTGTCTGATCTTCGAAAGCGCCAGAAGATTGGGTATTGACTCCAATGACTTCTGCAGAAGCTGCGGATATCGGGAAGAAGTGGAGATCATTGAGCACTTGTTATGCAACTGTTCCGCTTTGGAAAAACGACGTCTGGACATACTGGGGTCGGATAGGTAGTCTAATAGATCTCTCCGGTACCGATATTCTTACTATCGATAACTTTTTATATCAAACCGGTTGGTTTCGATGAGCCCCATTTCAGCCGGTGGTAACACTAGGGACCTAATCTGGTCTATGTGAGCTGAAAAAGAGGCTGCCACCCTAACCTACCATACAGCTCTATTTGGGCACCGACAAAAGTTGTGACACCACCCACATTCTCTATAGAAACATCCTCAGGATCGAGCTGGAATTTAGTAACTAAAAAACTCGATCGTACCAAAAATTGTCGTGGACTCCATCAAAAGAAAACCTTTTATCAACGTGAACATCATACATACATTTTGAATCAATAGGTGTGATGATGATAAAAATTTACAAATTTGGTTGATAAATTAATGTCTAGAAAATCATAGCTCGAATTGTCTCTGTTGCATAAATTGTCTCAAAATTTTATATGCAATGATGACTCAACAAAAAAATTGGCCAAGATCGAATCAATGAGTGTGGCTGGCCCGTGAGACTCAGTTATTTAAATTATATGTATCACTTAAATAATAATTTTTAAGAATTAGACATTTTGTCAAAAAAGCTATTGTTATGGAAACGGAGGGCGTGGCTCATACGAAACGTACAATATGCCTGAGCCAGTAACATGCTTCTATACGAAAATAATTGTTTAGGTATGTATTTCTCGAGTTCCGTTAATGCAGGAAACTTCAAACATTGAGACAGTGCTTTTGCATGCCAATTGCCCAATTGTGATTAAACACTGTGTCGTCTTCGTATTACACTACACAAATTTTGAGAGGTAGCGAAGGGCACCGGGTTCAGCTAGTATATGTATACAAATATTCGTATATACTAGCAAGTAACCGATGCTTCGCATGCGAACATTTATAAATATTATGGAATAGTTAGGATTTAAAAATGAAATGCCCCTTAAAACATGCTAAGTCGACGTAGCATACTTTGGAATGGAGGTATCGAAATGCAGAAATGGGATCAGTATGTTTACCGGTGCGGTCCCACCCATTACTTGAAAGGGCACGCACGATCTTTGTTAACATAAGAATGGACAATAAATTTAACGATTATCGGTATCTACGATATCTGGGTACAAGGAAGGAGCTATGCCTACTTATCCCATCGCCCATTTCAGTTCAAGTTATTTCTATAGAATCTACCTAATAACTAACTACAAAGATCTTTAATTTTTTACAAAATATTCACAAGTAAGAAGATAAACGAGGAATTTGTTTACAAATTGAATACCGCGCCACCTATCGGATCCATATACAGTTACGCATACTCACATTGATAACATGAATATAATGTGTAAAAATAACACCAATCGGTCAAGCCGTTTAGAATTTACACTGGTCTATCCGATGAATCAAAAATTCTGTACAAAACCAGTAAGGAAAGGCAGAAAGTCGGGCGGGGCCGACTATATAATACCCTACACCTAACCTAACAATGCGATAATGGTCATTGCCATAATAATTTGTAATAATTGGTAAATGGGTAGAAACATATTATCTAATTCTGAAACGATAATCGCTAAATTAAGCAATATTCGTTCCTAAATTGAGAAACATCTTTCTGGAAAATTTTAATGATCGGAAGTAAAATACAACTTCTTAGCGGTTTGATACCAAATCAGGAGGAACATATATATGGAGCTTTAATATAAATCTGAACCGATCTTCCCTGAATACTTATTCATGTAAAAAGACCTCCTTCTGTCGAATTTCGTACTGATCGGATATAAAATACAGTCTCTACAGCGCTTACATGTCAAATTGGGGGTAACATATATATGGGAGCTATATCTAAATCTGAACCGATTTTTTCCGAATTTGGCAGTATTCCTTCATGTAATAAGAAACCTCTTTCTGCCGAATTTCGCACTGATCGGATATAAAATACAGTTTTTACAGCGCTTACAGGTCAAATCGGGGGTAACATATATATGGGTGTTATATCTAAATCTAAACCGAGTTTCTCCGAATTTGGCAGTATTCCTTCATGTAGAAAGAAACCTCTTTTTGCCGACTTTCGCACTGATCGGATATAAAATAAAATTTTTACAGCGCTCACATGTCAAATCGGGGGTAACGTATATATGGGAGCTATATCTAAATCTGAACCGATTTTCTCCGAATTTGGCAGTATTCCATCATGTAATAAGAAACCTCTTTCTGCCGAGTTTCGCACTGATCGGATATAAAATGCAGTTTTTATAGCGCTTACATGTCAAATCGGGGGTAACATATATATGGGAGCTATATCTAAATCTGCCCCGATTTTCTCCGAATTTAGCAGTATTCCTTCATGTAATAAGAAACCTCTCTGCCGAATTTCGCACTGATCGGATATAAAATAACCGATCAGTGCTCTTACATGTCAAATCGGGGGTAACGTATGTATGGGGGCTATATCTAAATCTGAACCGGTTTCTTTAAAATTTAACAGTGTTCATTTATATAATAAGAAACCTCTTTCTGCCGAATTTCATACTGATCGGATATAAAATAAAGTTTTTACAGCGCTTACATGTCAAATCGGGGCTAACATATATATGGGGGCTATATCTAAATCTGAACCGATTTTAACCAAATTCAATAGTGATCGTCCTTGGGCCAAAAAAAAGATATGTGTAAAGTTTCGTCGAGATCGGACCATAATTGCGACCTGTACTTTGATTACAAGAATACATGCACAGACAGACGGACAGACAGACGGACAGACGGACATAGCTAAATCAACTCAGAAAGTGATTGGTCTATTTCTTCTCCTTTGGGTCTATTTCTTCTCCTTTTGGGTGTTACAAAAAAATGCACAAAGTTATAATACCTTGTACCACAGTGTGGTGTAGGGTATAAATATACATGACAATTCATAATATTCACTCAATAAAATTTCTATATCTTTTAGGTTCATCAAGGCTCCATTTTGAGTTTTTCATAGTCAGTTCATAATAGTTTGACCCTTTAGTACAAAAAAAATGAAGGACATAAATTGATAATTTTTCAGGATATTCAAGGATTAAGGATATATTCCGTATTTCACATCCTTCCACAAAAGGACACAGATAATTCATTTCGCAACATTGAAGAGGAGCTTTTCATTGGTATTAATATCTGAAAAATACGTGAAGCGGTTAAGAAGATATGGCTAATTTAACAAAGATAAATAACTTAGGAGATCTATACCACAAAAAAAAAATACAATGCATTTTGAAAAACTGAAAACAATATAAAATTCACATGCATTTGTATAATCATTGTGCTTAAAAATGTGACATTTTTCCGTTTTTCAGAACCACTTGATAGCACCTCTATACCATTGAAAAGCTCTGATCCCCTTCCTTAAAATAGTAGAAATCTAGAAAAAAAAATAAATCCCTGATTATCGTAAAGACGTATTAATTCGTATCAATAGTTTTTCCCTTCCGAAAGTTTCAGCTAACATGAACCTTGTGTAGATAATATGGAATTCTTTACCACATAAACTATAACGATTTTTTACAAAAACAACAACTATCTGCATTTTGTTAAAATAAAAAAGTAAGAAATTTCAGTCTGGTAAACCGACTAAGGTATACCCCCACTTTGTTAGCAGTGTAAATGTGTAATTGTACATGTACTAATATTATGAGATATTTAATTTGTTATGTCTTGGCTCTTATTGCATGGGAGATACTAAAATGGGTGTAGTGATAACTCCCATTTTTAACAGGATTGCAGGAATTTTAAAAACTTTACATTGTCCAAAAGTTTTGAGTATTTATATGCAATGGTATTCACGAAACTTTTTGTACAAAATGGTACGTTTGTGTGGGAGGTACCAAAGGTGCGTGATAATAACGTCCATTTTTCGACAGAGTGTAGGTACAATAAAAACAGTACACTGTACAGAATTTAAAGTATTTTTATGCACTAGTATAAAAGTTATAAGCTGTTTACTTTTAGTACAAAATGGTTTCTTTGTGTGGGAGGTACTAAAAGGGTCATGACAATAACGCCCATTTTTCACTGGACTGTAGGTACTATAAAACCTTTACAATGTAAAAATTTCAAGTATATGTATGTACTGGCATATAACTAGCAAGTTATAAGCTGTTAACTTTTGGTGCAAAATAGTCCATTTGTGTGGGAGGTACCAACAGTGGCGTGTCAAAAAAAACCACTTTTCACTGCACTCTAGGCACTATAAGAACAGTACACTGTACAAAACTATAAGAATTAGTATGCACTATTATAAAAGTTATAAGCACTTAACTTTTGGAGCAAAAGAGTCCATTTGTGTGGGAAGTACCAAAAGGGGCCTGTCAATAAACCCCATTTTTCAATGGGCTATAGACAACATAAAATCATTACACTGTACAAAACTTCAAGTATTTTTAATTACTGGTATAAAACTTATAAGATATTAACTTTTGATAGAAAATAGTCCATTTGTGTTGGAGGTACCAAAAGGGGAGCGGTAAATTCGACCATTTTTCTCGTGGTGGTAGAGACTAATAAATTAATACTATGTGTGGAATTTTAGAAGATTCAAATATGTAAGTAGAATAGAAGTTATTAGAGAATCAATATTTCATTAAATTTTAACCCTCTGTGGGGGAGGTACTAGGAGGAGTGGACCAATATGGCCCATCTTCGAACATAGCCGGAGATAGAAAAATATATTACCACATACCAAATTTGAAGTCAATCGATTACTCCTTTCGAGAGTTGTCGTGCGCACCAGCCAGCAGACAGGCAGACAGACGGACGGACATTGCCCAATCGATTTAAAATGACCCAAAAATGATATCCGCCGAACATAATTCGGTTCTCAGGTTACTGCTTCGATGTGTTACACTTTTGGTTCGAAGCAAATGATATACATATGTATATCCTCCTCTCTAAGGTGAGGGGGATAAATATTCTATATGCTGTAACCAGCATATATGAACATATGAAACACAACATATGAAAAAATAAATTTGCTTCGAAATAAACGAGAATTTCTGTTCATCATTTCATATACCTAAAGCTAAAGAAGAATTCATTAGACATTCTATTATATTTATGTCGCTTTAAAAGTTTCCGTCATTCAGATATTTCCCCAACAGATCTTTTGCGTAGAGAAGTGTGCCATCCGAGCAACCCAACCAGACCAACCACCCATCCACCATCCAAACCATAAAACCAGCTGCGATATCATTTTGACATTAATTTCTGTTTTTGTCATCGTCGCCTAGGCATACGTGTATCCTTATGTGTGTGTACAGCGAGCGTCGTAAGCCAATCATCGCAACAAATTCTTTTTCTTAAATCTGTATAAAAAAAATTAAATCTTTCTCATATTCTCAGAAAATGTTGCCCTAGTATGTGGGAGTAATGACCCACAATATTAAAAAAAAAATTAAATTAAAATTGGAGGCAGGGGCGAGGTCAAAGTTCAGAAAAATTATTTTTTTCCTCTGTAATGGTTTTTTTTAAGTTAATTTTATTGCTACAAAGCATAAGACATTGAAAATAGAAAATATCATTTCTTAAAGCTTTTTCCGCGTACTTTTCATAAAAATACTAATTTTCAGTTTATTTACGTCACATTTCGCGGAAATAAAAATATAAATTGCGATATCTCAGAATCGATCTATTTTTGCCCCTTAACATTTTTATAAAAAATGGTCAAAATGCACTCTACCGATGGTGTAAATTTTGGAGTGGGGACGACTTCGGTTCAGAAGTTACATTCACCCCTATCGCGAAAAATAAGTGGAATATTTGTTCCCTAGATTTCTTCACTTCACGGGAAGTGGAATATGCTATCGTGAATATCAGGGAACAGTTTGTTCACTTCGAATCTGTATGCTGTATCGAAAACGAACAGCTGTTCAAAATTAATGAATTATCAGTGTACAGTGAGCGAAAAAGACAAGAATAACAGTTGAAAAGCATTTTGTTTTTCAAAGTTGAGGTTAAAATATTACTTAAATGTTTAAAAAAAGAATTATTCTCTATTAGAGAAGGGTGTATAGAACAACGAGCGGTGAAGTTTGAGAGATGCATCAAATCCTTTGGAGTTGCCTGATATACTGTAATTGTCCTTAGTAGCATACGTTTTTTTTGTCTAAATTGTTTTTTTAGATTTACAAGGTTTTTACATACCTATTGAATATACTCGAAAAAATTCTAACCCTGTACTACAAAAAAATCATTTGCGATTACTCCAATTGTAAAACTGACTGCCTGTCTACAGTCCTTTGCAGATGGTGGGTATCAGAAAGGATTTGGCAAAGATCCTGAAGTCGGCATGGCACAGTCATTGAAGTACTCTCCCATGTTTTGATTTCATTAGAATAGAGAATTTTTCGCAAGTGGATACCTTATCGAACTCAAGAGGAAGGGAATGTTATAGCACAAGATTTATGCACTAAATTTGGAATACCCGGTGTCCTTGGATGCATTGAAACGTGAAAATCTTATCACCACAGACAAATAAGCACCTGTAAAAGGTGAAAAGGATGGTTTACCGAAATGAGACAATCGTACGCCCCCCATTTTATTTTATATTTTCCCGATTTAATCAAATATATGTTTCAAAGATTAACGACACGTTAATATGACATATCACGGAGCTTGTCACGATTCCTTTGTGTGGAGTACGAGTTATTTCAGAAATGTTATGGAACAAGACTATTTATAAAGTGGAAGCAAATTGTGGTTATTAGGTGCGAATATATATACGTATACATATGTATGCCATATATCATGCCAACATTTGTAGACGATGGCGGATACCCACTGGAGCCCTGACTGTTAGTTTCATATAGAACTCCTGCAGCTGGCTCTGTCAAACAGAAATTTAATTATGTCCATGGTAAAGGTCGAAACATTATAGAACGGACAAATGGAGTTCTTAAAAATAGATCACTTTGTTATTTTCTAACTGATCCACTCCTGTAAAATAAATATTTTTCTAGTTTTATTCAATATTTGAAGACAAAAATAAACACTTTCACGGTGAGTCCGTTCTGTTCGCTAGCTAAAATAAAGTGAACAAATCGAAGTGAAAAGGGAAAAAATTCCACACACAAAAATAATTCACGATAGGGGGATTTTTTTCGAACAAGGGATTTATTCAGGGAACAAAATTGGCGATTGGAATTTGGTGGAAAGTGAACACATTTTGAGGGAACATTTATTCGCGATAGGGGTGATTATAATAACTGAAAATCTTCATCAAATTAGTTACAAAGAAAAAATATTTAGGTGTTTTTAACTTTATTTAGTTTGTTGATTTTTTTTTTAAATATATTTTTTTTGTAATTTTATTTCATATATTTGAACTGTGACACTTGAAAAAGGAACTACCCATATATTAAAACCAGTAAGGAAGGGCTAAATTCGCGCGGAGCCGACTATATGATACCCTACACCAACATATCGGAGCAGAATAAGTAGAAATGTTGTGAAGATTTAGCAATACAGTTTCCCTAATGATAATGATCTGTTTCTTAGATTCAAATCAGAATATAAGAGTATATACCGAGGCTATATGTAAATCTGAATAGATTTTCTTCAAATTTGGTAACGTTCATTCTTGCTTCAAATACATTATTTTAATTTTTAGGAAGATATATGATCTTGTCCAAGAAACTGTTATCTGGTAATTTTTTTTCGAGCTAATGGTACATATAAACCGCTTAAATGTCGAATTTCTGGGGCGTGATCCCCCTCATCTGTAATCTACATGGCCGTGAGTCGCCCTCTGAAGAATGACGAAATGGAAAATACTGTGTTGAAAATTGCAAAGATAATGTAATATATCAAAAGTAGGATAGAGAATACCGCCAGTGTTACTAGTATTGGAAAACCCCAAGAAGCAAAAGTGCTTGAAGTATGCTATTTAAAGGTTAATTTAGCAGGCCCATTTTGTAATAATATAATTATAATAAAACAAATAATTATATTATAATTATGGATTTTTATAACCAATGATTTGCGATTTGGTTATATATTTTCGAATATGATTGAGTTGACTATAATTTTTTTAAACGTGTAGCTTCTAACGATAGCACAGTTATCAAAAAATTTAGACACAGTGGTAATTGTCGGCACTCACTGTACATCTCTTTCCATGTATATGTAGGTGTGTGCATGCGTGTGTGGGAGATGCTTTTTTATCTTACGGACACGGAAACCAGTGCCATATGCGCGCCCGACACACACACAGCTAAAAGAATTGGAAAAAGTGCTCAGTTCGAAATGTGATATTAATGGTGTCAAAGCAGAGGATGAGTGTCGATGATTGATGATTGCGCCTTCAAAGGCGACAAAGACAAAGAGAGAGAGATATCACCACTCGACTGCTCGCTCCATTGTATCCGGGCCCGTTCCCTTTGGTATCGAAAGCCATGGCAAAACAAAAACAAAAAACCGCTCATCAATTTAACGATAACATGATTATTATTCTTGAAATATTATTATGAAATTTTCTTGTTTAAACAAAAAGCCAAACAAACATCAACAGAGGGCAACAATAACAACAGATTCATCGAAATAAAGATACGACAAGAGCAAGTGTTAGTTACGTTACGATACGATACAAGTATGCGTTAAAAATATATCGCAGTACCAGGCAAGAGCGAGAGAGCAACAGTTTTATTTTTGTTTTAGTATTTTCCCAAGTTGTTATAACAAAGAAAGAGTATGCAACAAATGTTCATTTGACAACCATTAAAAGCAACAATCGAGGGAGTCAACAACGAACAAACGAAGGATCACATCACAAACAGACGAGTCGGAATCCAACCAACCAACGATTAACTGACCCTAATTGCGGCAATAAAAACAAGAGTGGACTTTTTTTAATTGTCCATTAAAAACAACGCTTAATCTAATAAAGTAGTCGATAGAAATCACTGAACTCACAAAAACACATACAGACATACATAAGCAATTACTCATTTAATAAATTATGTAAACCACATTGTACTGAGATTCAAATTCCGAATTGAAACGAACTTTCACTTAAATGCGTTTGTATATAGACCTTTTGATTTGATTTATGACACCGGATATTCGGTTTTTGTAATGTTTTTCTTTAATGACCAACAGGGATATACTTAGATAAATTTCGAGAGACCATTGAATATGTGTAAGATTCTCAATTACTATTAAGTGGATGTTGATTACATAGCTTTTATAAAAAAAGGGTTTTCACCTATGTTTTTGTATTAATATCTTCAGTACACGTCACTATGGTATCAAAGACCCCTATCTTGACATACTTTATTTAATGGATAATTGGATTACATATGAAGTAATGAATACATTTTTTAAATCTACACTTATTTCCAAGATTCTGTCCCCTCTGCTGATAGATCACTCCTAGTATGAAATTTGAAAAATTGGGAAATTCCACGTCCCTTGCTATAATACCTTCCTTTTTCTATTCGAAAATTTGTACCACAAAACTACCAAAGGCTACCGAAATGGTGCTTGTTGATAAACATCTTTGCTGCGACAACCAGTTTTTAAATATTTTTTTAATTTTTTGATAACACTTTGTGTAAATCAAAATTATCCTCTATGAAAACGACTTATACCGCAAAATTTTGACCCCCCCCAAATGAATGGCATTATCCGTTTTTCCCGTGACATTGCGTTTTCCAGATACTTTTTAGACACAAAGTTCGATGGGTAAACAAAGAGGAGTTCGTACTAGATATTCCATGTCAAAGAAAAAAATTAAAGGGCTCACTTCAAGAAGTATTTCTCCCAAAACACTCGACACCCCCACTCAACTCATAGCCCCTGAAAATTCCACTACAAAAATATTGATATATCAAAAGTCAGAGACATTGATTGATTTATTGGGTAATTAATATATTCAATAAAAATTTTCCTTGTCAAAAATCACTATAGGTCCCCACGATAATAACTGAAAATCTTCACCAAATTACAAAGAACAAATTTTTGAAAAAAAAATTAGCAATCAAGGAATAATTGAAAACACATACAAATATTTTTCTTTGTAATTTGGTGAAGTTTTTCAGTTATTATAATGTAACTTCTGAACCAAAGTCGGTCCCACTCCAAAATTTACAGCATCGGTAGAGTACATATGGACCATTTTTTATAAAAAATTTAAGGAAAAAAAATTAGATCGATTCTGAGATATCGCTATTTATATTTTTATTTCCGCGAAAAGTGACCGAAATAAATTTTTTAATATAAAATTAATACTTTTTATGAAAAGTGCATGGAAAATTCTTTAAGAAACAATATTTTTTATTTTCAATTTCTTATGATTTGTAGCATTAAAATTAACCTCAAAAAAACATTACAGAGGAAAACAATTTTTTTAAAGCTTGTCCTCGCCTCCTGCCTCCAGTTTTCACTTAATTTTTTTAATATACTATGATAACGTTTCTGAGAATTTAAGAAATTCGATTTTCATGTTTTTGGGATTGATGCATTCGTATTGTCCCATGGAAACATACTATGGAGGGAAATTTAGGATTAGTCAAACGGGCGGCCAACATAACTTGATAATTCATAATGGATTGATATTTGCCCAAATAAAACACCATAGTAAATTTTTGATTGGTCAAAGTGAGTCGGGTGTTCGAAAGAACCTCACAGCTCGAGTAATGTAGGAGTCTATGGAGAAAATTTTGGTATTGGTGAAAGGGCAACACAACTTCATAACTCGAGTACGGATCGTTCGAATTTTGCGATTTTGGACATGATGGATTCGTATTGGCACCAGGGGGCACACAATGGAGTACACTACATATAGGATTGGTCAAAGTGACGCGCATGACCAACGCAACCTCATAGCTCCAGTACGGATCGTTTGTATTCTACGATTATTCGTATTTGCCCGAGGTAGGATTCTATGGAGAAAAACAATTTTTGGCTTCAGGGATCGTTTGGGCCCTAGGAAAGACACTATGGAGGAAAATTTTTATTTGGCAAAAGAGCGTGATATAGACAACACAACCACATAACCAGAGAACGAATATTTCGATTTTATAATTCGGGCCTTATCTTATGATATCGGGATCTTATGATATCGGAATATTGGATTTGTCAAATGGGCATGTCACAACAAACACAACCTCAGAACTCGAGAACAGATCTTTCTTTTTTGACGATATTGAGCTTGACGTAATTGGCACGCCCCTTCAAATGGACCATTTTATACCAAAAGTTAACAGCTTATAACTTTAATTCCAGTATATTTAAATACTTGACATTTTGTACAGTGTAATGCTACCAATAAGGTAAAGTTACCGTTATTGGTTCGCCCCTTTTCGTACCTTTCACACAAATGAACCATTTGGCGAATGCGTATTGGGGAAAGGAAGGATACTACGGATGGAAATGTAGGATTGTGGAAAGGGACGTGGTATGGCCAGCATAACTCGAGAACAGCTCTCTCGGTTGTCACGGGTGTGGTACCTTCCACACGAAAAATATGATATTTCGAGTACTATATCAAATTAGCAAGGGCGTAACCCATATGAATCCAATACACAAACAAAATCTGGATAACCATAGCACCATTCTCCTTGAAGTTAGGAGTTTTTTATAGCATTCTAAAAAAGTGATCAGTGCTTCCATACGACTTGAGAGTGCCGCTAGATGTACATCGTCATTGTTCTACTATAGTTATTCTCATTGTATTTAATACAATACAAAGCAGTGAAAATAAGTCGAATTGACCGAATAACAGAAATCAGAATGCCAACGTCCGTATTATTGTTGTCATTACATTTACAAATTTGGGCGGAACGAAGTTCCCCGGGCCAGCTAGTTATCTATATTTTAAGTACAAAATTTACTTATTTAAATGATTAAGGGCGTCTTTGGCGTAAACCTTTAATTTTAAGAAATTTTTTTTTTAAATAATGGAAACAGTCATAATATTTACTAACAGAGCCGGCTTTTTTTAAGTCAGCGTTCTTAAATTTATTACTCAAATTTAGCATACTGGTAATAAAGTCCGAACCTGCTTTAAAACTATTACTTGCCTACATCATTGTTTTAATGTAGACAAATTCTTAAAAATATTGAAATATTACTTCAAATATTGAACCTTGTTACAAAAATAATGATTTTTTCTTTCATTTAAAGGCGTACATTTAAAGATCTAATGATTAGTGTGTCATTAAGTCAATTGTAAGAAAATTTAGATCAAGTAAAATTTCTACAAAAAGATGTAAATTATCACTATTTTAATGAACATTTTGATAGAATTGATACCGAGGTCGCATACTTAATTTAAGAATGTGTTATCATTAATTCCATCACAGCTTTAACACATGCAAGATCCCGATATTTCGGTTCCGACCTATTGCCAGACTTGACTCATCTCGGAGGATATGACTGGAAGATACTGAGAAAATACGTGTCTAGTACCGATTTTCTGTAATCCGTGGGGTATGAAAATCATAAATAAGGAGCGCACAACAGGCCGAACCACTGGCTTAAGTGTATGTCCATGGACATGAGACGTTTTAAACGTCTCCTCTATTCAACCTAACCTCTTCATCCGTTTAATATTCTACGGCGAAAATTGACTGCGTTAAATTGCTTTTTGAAATTTTTACGTTTGACTTGAAATTTGGTAGTTTGTTCATGAAAGTCACAATTTTCAAAATTTTTTCAACAATATTATTTTGCTCAAATCCATACACCATAACAGTGATTCTTTGTTTCGCGTCTTAAGCTAAATTTATATATATAATCAAATTTTCGTTTTTCTTTCATTTATTGAACCTTATTAAATCGTGCTAAAGTCTAAAATATTTATATTCTTTAAATTTATTAAATTTTAAATATGCATGACTAATCAATATATTTTTAACTGAAATTAATTAAACGCTTCTTTTCAAACGTGTCTGAATGTGTAAGTTAATATATCACTTTGCAAAACTGCAGTAAATGGATACATTTTAAATTACAATTTATAGTGTGTATAGCCTTCGTGCCTATTTTAACTTATAAATGTTTAATTTTACTGTAGGAGGATGCCAAAATAAAAGAACAGCACTAAAACTCAGCCTTAACCTTATGTCTTATTTTATTTTCCTTTTCCTCTTGTTTTTTGCACTTCAGCCCAGCCCGATTGCCTTTCATTGTATGTAACGAAAACAAAAACATCCAAAACACAACGCCAATGCCATTGAGAGGAAATCCTTTTGGAATAAATAAAGTTTCGAATATTGATGAATTGCCTCGGCTCTGCTTTCGGCAACAAAACAAAAACTCACCAGAGAGGAGAAAAAGAAACGGCTAAACCAAGCAGATCCGGAGGAAAAAGGAAACATGAAATGGTTGAGAGTTTGTTTCGCTGTTGAGTTCGAGTGTTTTCGCCTGCAATGAATTAGAAAGCTCAACAATAGAGACGACAGCGGCAGAAGCAATAGCAGCAACAGCAGTCGAATTAGGAGCAAACATCCAGCCCCACACACGAGGTATCATCTTTGTCGGAAGCAACCACAACCCAGCAATACCACCAATCGACATTCAATCAAAGGTTTGTTTAACTTTCAGATTACTTATTTACATACACTGTCGATCAAAAGTGGTATTCAAATGATTAGTCGGTCGTTCATTTAGATTGAGATAACATAGTTTTAACATAGTAATTAGTATATCCCAATTATCAGATTAAGTGATAAAATGTTATAGTTAGTTAGAGTTAACCGACTAAGGTATACCCTTACATTCTGAATAATGTTACGTGGTAATTCTTGTTGAAAATGCCAGAACTTTGAAAGAAATTGATCATGCTTTGTCAGTCTATGCTCATCGGAAATGCTGTCAAAATTACAAAATATGAAAACATTTATTTGATTGCTGCAGTAGATACTTCAAAGACAGTAAGTGTTCTGTCGGCAACCTAGCGACGCTTCCAGTCCACTCGCTGTATTGTTGGCCCTGCTGTTCCTCGAGTCCTGTCGGTGAGTTCCCCGGAAAGTATGTGTCGAGCAGTAGTTTTGCTCGCTGTTTTTTTTTTTCATTTGTTGACCCAATCCTGCAGGTTATCAGCTAAACTGTACAGGGTGTAGCGGATAATATATAGGGTGATCCATTTCCAGGTTCCCTATTTTTTTTAAGAAAAAAAAAAACACAGAAAATTCAAATTGAATGGGGAATGTTTATTATCATTTGAAAGAACATTCTTTGGCATTTATTTTTTGAAGATTATGTCTATCAAATGTTGGCCGCGGCTACGTCTCAGATGGTCTATCCGTTGAGTCCAATTTTCGATGACTCGTTCGAGCATTTCGACTGGTAACTGGCGAATGACACGCGTAAACATTGTTCAGGCGTAAGTCTTTCCACGATGAAATGCCAAACAATACTTAACAAAAATAACACGACAGCATGACACGACTCACACGAGATCTGTCAAAAAAAGGCTATTGAAAAAAGTATCTCTACTTGGATCACCCGTTATAACATTACACTAATTAATCTGTCAATTTGTTGTCAAAACGTTGTAAACGTTGTTCAGGCGTAAGTCTTTCCATGATGAAATGCCAATCAATACTTAACAAAAATAACATGACAGCTTGACACGACTCACACGTGATCTGTCAAAAAAGGCTATTGAAAAAATATCTCTACTTGGATCACCCTTTATTACACAGCCTTGCGGTATCGGAGACCTTCCCCACTTCTCCACAAAAGGTGTACCAAGAAAGCCTTTGTGCTTTCCCTATATCTTTCTTGTAGATTTTTAAGTTGCCCTTTATAGGCATCCCAGTCATCAGTAACCCCAGTAGATTTGGCCTTATTGATTAGCTTGTTCCAGATATTTTTCCTGGCCTATAACCCAGAAGTCCATCATTGTGGTTTAGTTTTACCATTGTACCGTGATTTTGGGTTTGGACAGGATTATTCAAGGGAATTGTTGAATTGAATTGTTGAATGATTACAGTACGCAACAAAAAAAATTTGTTTGTGTCCTAGACCTAAAATTTTTTTGTGGGATGATGGATACTGTTATATAAAATCAAAACCAAAAATTTTTTTATGGATACATTTTTTTTAAAATTTTTTTATTAAAAATGCTATCATTGTCGAAGGTACCCTTAGTATTTGCACTACAATTTTTGAAGTATATGCCCGATCAGATCGACTTATGCGTTAAATTGAAGCTATTAATGTGGGCTACCACTGTTGGAAATATCTCTTTCACTTAGAAACAGTGGTTTAGTAACAGTCATTAAACAAATTGGAAAAAGTAGATTAAAAAAAAATCATGGGACAAAAAAAACATAAAAAATAAAAAAAAATCGAATAAAAGATTTTATTGTATTTTTTTAAAGTTTGCATCCTAGCGAAGAAAATAATGCCTATTTGAAAAAAATCTATGGATAAATGTAGAAATTATAGCCCTTTTGGTAGAGGTAAGAGTATTTCAAAAAATCCTTTTTTTTTTAATTTCTGTTTAAATAGCGATTTTATTTATTACTTTTATTTATATTATGTACATTTGAATTTATTTACATGAACGAGTTTCATTAGAAGTAATTGTGAGCTCTTCGTTGACGTTTGAAGATTTCGGAATCGGTTTCTCTAATGAGGAACCAAATATAATCTCCCATCATTCTTTCATCCAAGTGCCCTTGGTAACGCCGCTCGATGGACTTCAATTCTTGGTGAAACCTTTCGCCATGTTCATCACTTACGTCGCCAAGATTTTCGGGGAAAAAGTTTAAATGAGAATGAAAGAAATTCATTTTGAGGGACATATTTATACCTGTTGGAATACATAAAGCGAAAAATATGTTGGAAGAATACATATGTGTTATATACATAAATATAAAATGTATATTTCTAACCATTTTTTTCATAATTTTTTAGCAAATCATTAATCATTGTTTCATATTGCGGGCTTTTATTGGATCCAAGGAAATTTGAAACTACAAGCTTAAACGCTGCAATTTCGTCCGAAGTCAAATATGATTCGAAATTCACATCTTTCATCAGTTTCCTTATTTTAGGCCCATCAAAAACTCATTCTTCGAATTTGTGAAAAGAAAGACTTTTAAATCAACTTTTTTAATATAAGAGAGTGAATTGCCATCTTTCCTTAAGGCTTTTACAAAATTTTTAAAGAGCCCCAGCTTAATATGCGATGTTGGCAAAATATCGGCTATCTGAGAGGCATAACATACCAACTACTTTTAAATCGCAACAAATTTTCCAGTCATGTTCATATTTTATGTATTTTATCAATTTAGCCATTGTTTCGTATGGTTCCTTAGTGTTGACAGCATGAGCAATGGGAATCGACGGTTTCTGATTTCCGTTGTGTAAAAGTACTGCTTTCAAACTTTCTTTACTGCTGTCAACAAGTAACCGCCATTCCTTTGAATTGTATGTTTGATTAAGTTCCTCGAATAATCCGGGAATGTCCTTGCAAAAGCATCTGTTATCCACAGTAAAATTGTTTGTAAGGTATATCAAGGACTCTATAATATGATATGTTAACATCTGGGGCCAAAATATTGTACTGTTTCATCCCAGATGCAAGTAGTTCTGCCTTATATTTGGTCAGTTCCAAATCTCTCACTAGATCAATGAGTTGAAACTGAGTTAAAAGCGATGACTTCTGACTCAATTTATTTTACTAAACGCACGTCGATTTATTTTAATAACATATTTGCGACAGATGTAGCAGAAATTGTCGGCATCATTTACACGTTGAAAAGTTCTTTGCCGTTTACTTTATAATATTACTTTATAATATTTTTCAGAAAATCGACTTATCTCTTTAAGGCGCTGAATTATTATTTGCAGCATATGTAGCCCTCATAATTTCCTTTAATTTGAGGCATAACGCGGATCAATCAGGCTTATACCTGAAAAATTATGGTCCAAATACTTTCCATGAAAACTGGAATTTAAAAAAAAAAAAAATTAAAAAAAAAATTTACCATTAAAGTTTTTTTTGTGTTTGTGACACCTAGTTGCACCAGAAACTGTTATCCACTTCCCTTGGAAAAAAATTTTGTTGCATAGTGTTATTCAGACCGGCTTTGTCATTCGTACATGTGCCACTTTGTCTTCCTCACATTTCTGTGGACCGCATAATGGAGATCTGAGAATGAGAGATCATCCAGCACATTCTAACCAATAATTTTTCCGACAGGCAGTCGTTTGCGAACGCGACGTCAAGTTCTTCCTGTCAGCCTTTATTTGTAAAGGTGGGTCTATTGCCTATGTTACAAAGAGTAAGTGTTGAAGTGACAACAGCTAATCTTCAACAGCAGCGCCCGTATCACAACACTAACAGTTGGCCACAAGCAACTTAAAGTTGGGTGTCCTGATACCACACACCTTTCCTCCTACTACGTAGGGTTCCTGTATCATGACAATGTCTACTGCGCTTGTGAACAAGCGCAGCAATAGAGCTGCTGAGGCTGCTTTAGCATATTGGAAGTTAATCTAGTAGTCCAGAAAATCTACTCTTTGTCCGAAGTTGTGCTCTAGTGTTAGGAACTGATGCTCCAGAATTTATGGACATGGCTTACTCCGCACTTCCAGAGGCTAAGTGTCAACCACGGTGGATACCTCACTTATCGAATTTTTAGCTATATCCTGTATGTATTCCTTCAAAACTGTAGTCTCAAAACCATAACACTGGGTTTCACTATCCCGTTGTATGTGGGAGGGTGGATTCAGCATTAAGAATTAAATTGACCTGCCGTTTTTTTACCATCCGCCATACAAGTTTTGCTTATTCTCGAATTATGGATCAGCAGACCAGGAGTGGAATTTTTTTATTATCTCGAGTATGTCAGCCGAGTTGGATGGCTCTTCTGTAATCCAGGTGAGGGCTCTGACTGGCTAGGAGTGGAACTTTTTTATTATCTCGAGTATGTCAGTCGAGTTGGATGGCTCTTCTGTAATCCAGGTGAGGGCTCTGACTGGCTAGGGATGTTGTGTTATCGCCAACATTAAACTGGACGTCCGGCCAGACCTCAACTACTCGTCTCAGAGCGGCGTTATATAGATTCAACCTGTAGACCTGATTCCATCCAGCATCGTTGCTGATTGGTGGTGTGCCCGGCATCTCTCTGAGGATAGCGAGGTATTAAGCCATAACGGCCGATCGCCCATGGCTTCATTTGTCCTTCGATCCATGGGCTTTCTATAACAGCCATCACCACACTTTTCTTCGCTTCGTGAGAGTCCCTTCGCTTGGTGAGAGTCCTGTTGATGTAGACAGGGGTTCATCAGGTAATCTTGATTATTTTGGTTTTATAACCAGCCTGAAGTTATGACAATTTCAGCCGACATCTAAAATCTATGACGCCCTTATCGTATGTATCTAAAATATATTACTAACTCTTGCCCTTCAGTGTAAAGTGCACAGGCTGTGCAGATTTGTGAACGTGAGCCAAAAAAAAATCCATATCTGCAAATACGCACATCCAAATGTACACAGTAATCTATTGTGTATTAGTGCCAATTAAAACATCGCTTCAATTCACTAAAAATGTCCCCTGAATATCAGAATCTTCATGACCGGACGCCGCCACCCATTTTTCATTTACGGCCACTTCCGATGCTAATTAGCGCCCGGTAATCTGCTGCTGTTGCTTTGCCTGAGCACCTTTGAGTCCTTTGGGATTATTGACAATGGCATTTTGTGATTTACATGGCACGGCTGGTATGCAAATACTTGGGATTGTTACTGTTGGGGCAAAAGAGCATTTAATAAGGCGGCTTTGGGGATGAGAAGTTCCCTCGAAGGATTAAACTCGTCTGTTACGGCAGGATTATAATGCGAAACCTCAAGCGCCACTGTGTTGCGTAGTTCCCGTTTAATTAAATGTGCGATTGTCAGCGGAGCGGATCGGTTGAATTACACCTGTACTTTTGTGCGACATAACGGTGGCGGCACATACAACTCATTCTCCCGGAACCGGAACCAATGATTTGCCACAGAGTACTCGTATAAAGTAAATTATATTGTCGATGTTTAGTTTGTTATTTTTTAATTAAATTATTCCAATTCGTTGTGGTTACTGTCATTTGCCAACGACGTTGACATGGCTGAACCTTTGAGCCATTTTATAGATTAGGATTTTCTCTCTCTCCACAAAACATGTGGTGGGAGTGAAATTATCCAGACTTCTCGAATGGACATTTTCCGTGAAAATTTTATTTTATAATGCTTAAAAATAAATTGAACAAGTAAAACGAATCAAGCATGAGTGACATTTGTACTATTTATTGTAGAATTTTTACGATTGGTTATTTTCACATTTAATTTTTAATTACTATTTGCAAGTCAGATATAAATTTAATTGAAATTGACAACAAACTGAGAAATTCGTACTATACTTTATTGTATACGCACATTGTTTGTTCATCTTCATCAGAATTTAAATCTTTTGCTCTCAACAATTTTTTTCGTAACGAAAAAAGGCATTGGTGATTTCTAAACATTGTACATTGAATTATTGAATATATTGAGTTACAATTACTGTTTCAATTTCGGACTTTGATATCCATCCCAGCATATTCTATTGTATATAATTTGTAATTCATTCGTTTGTAAAAAATTAACTGTGAGATAAGATGATAATACCAGCGATGTCCGTTGTTCGTACGAAAGGTTAAGGGTACGAATAAACTCAAATTAAACCAGTAAGGAAAGGCAGAAAATCGGGCGTGGCCGACTATATAATACCCTACACCTCCCTAACAATGCGATAAGGGTCTTTGCGATAACAATATGGAATAATTGGCAATTAGGTAGGAACATACATATGTGGCTATACCCAGCAAAAAATAAAAGAAGTACTTCCAAAAGAATAACATTATAAGTACTTCCAAATCATAAGTATGAACTTTTTTTCGACATTTAGTGAAGTTCTTCTAAATAACTAACCAAAATGTAATTTCGGAATATAAATTATTAACCCTAGAATGCATAATTTCAAAACGATTGGATGTAAAATAAAGCTTCTGAAGAGATAAAAGTCCAGATCGGAAGGAAGAAATATATATTTATATGGCGGCTATATTAGAATTAGTGAATGATTCTGGAAGCTAGTCGACTTCATCAACCAAATTTCGATTCAGTCGACTAGGTCGATTAATCGGAGCTAAAAGTCGACTTTTTCATAGTCGATTAAAATAACATAAAGTCATTTCAAAGTACTGATTTTCTTCGAAATATGTTAAATTGTGGAATTGTAGTACATTGGATTGCGATAAAAACTGAATTTATTAATAACACTATATACTTTCCAAAAATGTTGATATATCGTCATCAGAAATGCCCAAGAGCGTAACCCTCAAAAAATGAAAATTCGTTTTACGTCCAAAAATCACGATTTTATTGAAGAAAAAAAGACGTAACATCAAGTGCTCGTTTTTGATAAAGCACAAAAGGCGTAACCCACATTGTATTGAACAAAACGTACTGTATTCATCTATTAACCTTCGAAGTTGTTCTCTTGTTGCTGTTTTGATTTTTGTCAATCGTGTTTGACAACTATTTTAGATGCAAAATTCTATTCTGTATTTAAATTTGGCCTTTATCTGAATGGTATCCACTTTTTTATTAAATTTCGCAGTGTGCATGATTCTATAAACTAATCTTTGCCAAATTTAATAATGATCTGAAGTAAAACATGAAAACACATTTTTCCAACCTTGCTAGTGGATTCTCGGATTAAAAAATTCTTTGTGCAAACTATAGTACATTTGACTAAAATATGACTTCTATTTAGCTTAGATGCCAAATCGGAAGGAACACATCCATGCGACTATGTGGGGCTATATGCAAATTTGAACCGATATTGTTCACACAGATATTAACTGTTAAAATAAGATACTCTTTACCAAATTTCATGAATATCGAAAGGAAATTATATCTTCTATAGAGGGAAAAAGCTAAATCGAAGGAACATTCATATATTTTAAGATATCTGGTTCTAAACTGATATTGAAATAGTTGAGAGATTTTTGATCGTTCGCCGTAGACGAAAGAAGATAAGTTTCATAAACAGGCCCTATATCTAAATACGGATTGTCTTTCAATTTTTATACGAATTGTCTTGTCCCAAAATAAAGATATGTGCAAAATTTCTTTGAGATCCGACTATATTTGTGACCAGCACATTGATTACAAGAATGCATGCCCAGACTGACATAGCTAAATCGGTTCAGAAAGTGATTCTAAGTCGATCGGCATAATAAACGATGGTTCTATATATTTCTTCTCATTTTGGGTGTTAGAAACAAATGCATAAAATTATTATAAATTGTACCACAGTGTGATGTAGGTTATAATTAAATAATTTTAAAAGAAATTATGGTAATTAAATATACCCTACCATACTTTCTGTACCACACTGTGGTACTTTACTACTCTCTGAACCGGGGCTACGGAAAATACATAGCGCCGCAAAAATGTGCTATGTATTACAGTGTAAAATAAAAATACTTTTTTATTGGTGAGAATGTTGATCATTTGCGAAAATGTTACTAGAAGTTACACTATGGGGTCATTCGGTCACACTTTTCAAGAGCCAGCTACATCATACAGATTACAAACATCTTCAAATGTCATAAACTTACTTAAATATACATATATGATCGTTTATCTCTTTGGCCAATAGTATATTATTTATATGTTCCCTTCCCTATGTCAACATTTGTATTCCTTTTAAATTATGAGATCTCTGGACCCAAAGATGTTAATAAGAACGACATACATTCATCAAATAAATACAACACTAAAAAAGCAAATCTTACAGTGCTTTAAAAGGAGTTGCGCAAAAGTGGTGACAAAGAAGTACTTCCCCGGCGCGACAAGCCCTTGTTAAATTCATTGGTGAAAATCCAAATTAGAACAACTTCCGGATCATAAGTTGGGGATTTTTATTGCTTCTTTGGATGCTCTTTTTTTGCTGGGTATATAAAGCTGAACCGATTATCGCTAAATTAAGCAATATTCGTTCCAAAATTGTGAAACATCTTTCTGCCAAATTTTTTAAAGATTAAAGAAAGTAAAGTACAACTTATATAGAGCTTTGATACGAAATAGGTAGTAACATATATATGGGGGGGCTATATCTAAATCTGAACCGATTTCCCTCAATTTTGGCAGTGTTAATTTATTTAATAAGAAACCTTTTTCTGCCGAATTTCGCACTTATCGCATATAAAATACAGTATCTACAGGGCTTACATGTCTAATCGGGAGTTACGTATATATGGGGCGATATCTAAATCTGAACCGATTTTCTCCAAAATTAGGCAGTGTTCATTTATGTAATATGAAACCTCTTTCTGCGGCTCAGCCGATCAGCCGCCGCCGCCTATCGATATTTTTCCATGCGCCGCCGCCGCCGAAAATTTTGGTCGGCTTCATTGTCTGGCACAGACGGACATAGCTAATTGAACTCAGAAAGTGTTCTACGTCGATCGGTATATTAAACGAAGGGTCTATTTCTTCTCCTTTTGTGTGTTACAAACAAATACAAAAAATTATAATACCTGTACCACAGTGTGGTGTAGGGTATACAAATGTCAGCACAATCAGTTGAAATGCGTGAAAATTTTTTTAATATATAATTATACATATTATAATAAAAATAATAAATAATAATAACAATGAATTAATGACTAATTTTTTATTTAAGTATTATCTATTTCTTGGTGTTCATTTTTTGAATCCATTTTCAAATTGTCGTAGAAAAAATGGTATTCTTGTGGAATCACGGTTAGATATAAAAATAGCCATAATTTGAAAACTAAAGCTTCGACTAAAAAAATTTAACCAAATTCGGGTTTAGCATACTCTTTTCACCAAAGAACCATCTTTTAGAAGAAAAAAAAAAAAACAAAAAAAAAATAGTCCCAAATTATATGAAGAGATAGAGGGTATCGCATTCAGAAAAAATAAGTGTGTAAGATAGAGAAATTACAAAAATGACCATAAAATCTCAATTTTTGTTTTTTTTTTATTTCCAAATTAGTACCATAGATGCGCCTTATTTTACCGAATATTTTAACACAAAAATCTAATTTTTGCAAAAATTGAAGATAGAGGGTTTTGAATATAAGCTCTCGATATAATGGAAATTTCTTGTATGGTAGTGACATCAAAACTATGTTTGTGTGACTGGATGACCACTTATTCTCAGATTACCATTATATAGAGTACAAACTCACTCAAATAGCACACAAACCCGCCGTCTACAGATATGTAAGGAAGACACATATATAAAAAGATTTTAAAAAACCCTCAATACTAAACTTGTGTATAAACCGAATGACAATGTTGGTCTGGATAATCTGATCGAGTACATCTTCTCTTCAGTACATCATTTAATAGATTCCCTAGGTTAGGTTAGGGTGGCAGCCGTATTTTTTTTACAAGCTCACATAGACCAGTTTAGGTCCCTAGTGTTACCACGGGCTGAAATGCCCCTCATCGAAACCAACCTGTTTGATATATAAATTTATCGATAGTACGAATATCAGTACTGGAAAGATCTGTTAAGCTGCCTAAAAAGGCCGACCCCAGTATGTCCAGTCGTCGTTTACTCAAAGCGGGACAGTTGCAAAGCAAGTGCTCAATGCTCTCCACTTCTTCCTCAGCTCCACAGCTTCGGCAGAAGTCATTGGAGTCAATACCCAATCTTTTGGCGTGTTCGCCGATCAAGCAGTGTCCCGTCAGAACCTGTACTAACGTAGACAATCGTTTCCTTTCTAGTGCGAGGAGATATTTTGACCTTCTCAGGTCATACGTTGGCCAGATTTGTCTAGCTACCCTGCAGGTGCCGATTTCTGTCCATCTTTCATTGGACTGCCTCTTGCCTAAGCCAAAGCTTGCACGTGGATAGTGGCGCACCAATATATGCAAATTCTTCGAGAATTTGTAATGTCGTCCCTTTCCTAGCAAGTTCATCGGCTTTGCAGTTCCCCGGGATATCCCTATGCCCAGGCACCCATATGAGGTATATATTAAACTGCTCAGCCATCTCGATAAGAGATCTGCGGCAGTCGAGGGCTGTTTGTGAATTTACGGATGTTGCCTCCAGAGAATTGATGGCAGCCTGGCTGTCCGACTAAATTACAACGCCACTGTTGGTTACTATGTTGCGACTCAGCCACTTGGCGACTTCCCATATTGCCATTATTTCGGCTTGATAGACACTGCAGGTATCTGGTAGTCTGTGAGCTATATCCAGACTAAGTTCTTCACAGTGTACTCCGAAGCCAACCTTTTCATCAAGCTTCGAACCATCCGTGTAAAAGTGGAGATGGTTTCTATTACCTGGTATTCTGCCGACCCATTCATCTCTGGCGGGAATCATAGTGATGTAATTTCTCTCGAAGGTGTACACAGTTGGTATATAGTCCACTCGGTCGGTTACCGTAGCACTACACTTTGATATCCTCATGTGACCATAGTTTTTGTACCTCCACATTGATAGGCAGTTTAATCTTATTGCCGCTTTGGTTGCAACTTCTCTCGCCACAATTTAATCGGCAGTATATGGAGTAGGGCTTGTAGAGACTCGGTCGCTGTAGTCCTTAAGGCTCCGCTTATGCTCAGGCAGGCTGTTCTCTGAACCTTTGTTAGTAGGTTGGTAATGGTTAGTTTGTCAGTTGCCGTCCACCATACCACAATACCGTATAACAGTATTGGACGAACTACTGCTATATATATCCAGTGGACGATTTTAGGAGAGAGTCCCCACCGCGACCCTACAGCCTTTTTGCAGGAATATAAGGCGACGTTGGCCTTCCTTACACGTTCCAATACGTTAAGTCTAAATAACATTTTCCTATCTAGAATTATTCCTAAACATTTTTCACTTTCAGAAAAGACTAGATCTGTTCCATTTATCCGAGGTGGAGGGTCCACATGTGGGACATTATTCATCCTAGTAAAGAGAACCAATTCTGTTTTGCTGGGGTTAACGCCCAAACCGCTGCTTCTGGCCCATCTAGCCAACTTGTTCAGAGCCACCTGTAGGACGTCTCTGAGGACGTTTACGAATTTGCCACTCACTGCGATTGCCACGTCGTCCGCATATGCCACGACCTTGCAGCCACAACGTTCTAGATCTAGCAGGATTTCATTCACCGCTAGGTTCCAAATTAGTGGAGACAGTACTCCTCCTTGCGGGGTCCCTCAGTTTACAAACCTTGTTAGAGTTGTGGACGCTAGACATGCTGTTATGCGTCTTCTGGTGAGCAGACTTTGAATTAGTCTAATCAAACTAGTGTTAACTTTTAGATGTGAGAGTGCCGCAATTACCGCATCTGAGTGAATGTTGTTAAAAGCCCCTTCTATGTCAAGAAATGCCACCATGGTGAATTCCTTGAAATGCAGGGACGATTCGATAGTGCTCACAAGTTCGTGCAGGGCTGATTCTGTAGACTTGCCCTTATTGTAAGCATGTTGGTTCCCCGACAGGAGTTTTGTATCCAGGTTTTCCCTAATGAAATGATCTAAAAGTCTTTCCAGACCTTTCAATAGGTAGGAGGATAGGCTAATTGATTTGAAGTCTTTTGGCCTAGTGTGTGATATCTTTCCCGCTTTAGGTATGAATACCACTTTGGTATCCCTCCATCGATTCGGGACGAATGAAAGCCTGATACAGCCTACATAAATTTTCTCCAGCCAGGGGATAATGTACTTTAACATTTTCTGCATTTCTGCTGGAGTGATGCCATCTGGTCCAGGTCCTCTTGTTGGTCCTGCTGATCCTCGGGTTCTGTTACAGAGTTCCCCGGGAAATGTGTGTCGAGCAGTACATTGAACGACTGCTCGCTGTTTTTGGTCCAGTTATTTGCCTCATCCTGTAAATATCCCACTGTACATGGTGAAGCAGATAATATCTTCCTCAGCCTAGCGGCGTCGGAGACCTTTTCCACTTCACCACAGAAGGTATACCAAGAGCGCCTTTCTAAGCTCCTTCTTATAGATCTTGAGTTGCTCTTTATAGGCATCCCAATCATTAGCGACCCCAGTAGATTTAGCCTTATTGAATAGCTTGTTGCAGGTCTTTTTCATAGCCGTTAACTCAGAAGTCCACCATTGGGGTTTAGTTTTACCCTTGTACCTTGTTTTTGGACAGGCTTCTTCAAGGGATCTATTGAATGATATGGTGATATGATCGACCAGATTATCCAGACCGGCTTTGTCATTCGGTTAGTACAGAAGTTTAGAGTTGAGGACTTTCTTGAAATTCTTCTCATACAGATGCCACTTTGTCTTCCTTACATTTCTGTGGACGGCGGGTTTAGGCGCTTTTTCCGCGAGTTTGAACTCAATATAATGGTGATCTGAGAATGAGTGGTCGTCCAGTACATTCCACCCAATAATTTTGTCTGACAGCCGGTCAGTAGCAAACGTTACGTCGAGTACTTCTTGTCTGTCTTTAATTGTGAAGGTCGGTTTATTACCTATGTTACAAATACTAAGGTTGGTAGTTAGAATAAAGTCAAGAAGCGAATCACCCCTATTGTTTATATCCGTACTACCCCAGATAGTATGATGAGAGTTCGTGTCTGCGCCAATAATCAGCTCGAGCTCGTCAGACGTTGCTTCTTCTACTACTTCCCTGAATAGAGCAGTCGGTACTACAGATTCATAAGGCAAGTAGCTGGAGACCACCCAATATATGCGATTACCGATCTCCAGGCTAGCAGCTGTTTGGTCTTTACCACTTAAATTAGTCAGGAGAAATATACTTAGATCTTTCCTGGCCAAAATGCAGGTTCTTGGAGTGCCTTCACAGTTGGCCACAAGCAGTTTAAAGTTGGGTGTCCTACTACCGCACACCCTTCCTCCCACTACGTAGGGCTCCTGTATCAGGACGATGTCTACTGCGCCTGTGGACAGGCGCAGCAATAGAGCCGCTGAGGCTGCTTTAGCGTGATGGAGGTTAATCTGTAGAATTCTTACCATCATTGGTAATTGACAGATTAACATCCACCCCGACAAGGGTGTTATCGAACTCTTCGTCCGTATCGTCGAGAAGCATGTCCTCGCCAGATGCGTCAAAGAGTCCGGAGACTCCCCTCAGCCTCTCTGTGTCCGAAGTAGAGCTTCTGTCCTCAGAGAAGGACGTTACAGATCTTCTGTTAGAGTTGGAGTCACCAGAAATAATAGGCGTGGGTACCTCCGCACTTCCAGAAAGTGCCACGGTGGACGACTCACCTTCTGCAGTGGGAGCTATATCCTGCTTGTATATCTTCAAGACTATAGTCTCGAAGCCATATTGTAGGGTTGCACTCGCACTTTGTATATGGGAGGTGGATTTAGCGTTTAGGATAAGATTGACCTGCCGCTTTTTACCGTCCGCCTCACCCACCTTGCTGATTCTCCAATTATGGGCCGGCAGACCAGGATTGGAATCTTTTATTATTTCTAAGATGTCAGCCGGGTTGGAGGGTTCTTCTGTAACCCAGGTGATGGCTCTAGGGTGACTAGGGATGTTGTTTTTTTCGACAACATCCAGCTGGGCACCCGGCCACACCTCACCCGCTCGACTCAGAGCAGCCTTATACAGGTCTACTGATCTGGCATCACCGAAATATAAGAGCTTTACTCTCCCCTGATGCCATCCTGCATCGTTGCAGATTGGTGGTTTGCCCGGCATTTCTCTACGGACATCGAGGTAATGAGCCATAATGGCTGATTGTACATGACTCCATTTGTCCTTGAGGATGGATCCATCCTCACTACTTCTGTCTATAACAGCCATCACTAGACTCTCCTTCGCCACTTCATTGAAGGGCTTGGTGAGTGTCCTGTTGATGGTGACATTAGGGCCTCTTTCCTTTTTCGAAGGCAGGGGTTCATCAGGTGATCTGATTCGTTTTACTTTATTAGCCGTTAACACAGCTGAATTTGTGGCTCTTTCAGCCGACTCATTGGCCTTAGAAGCATCTATGACGCCTTTAGCCCAGGTAAGTGACTCTTTTTGTTTTTCGGTAAGAGCCGAAACCTCAACAGCCTCCAACTTCGTCAAAACTCTGAGCGCTACACGATGCTCATTGTGCTTCCGTTTTGACGGTCGGACATGACGTTTCCCCCTCACCGCACCACCTGTTGTGAGTACTTGGGGGGGGATTTTCGCCATTTTTGGTGTGGTCGGCTTTGGCCAAGACCAACGGACGGACAGTCGGACGATTTGGGAACCGCGTTCCATCGGAACACGAAGGCATCCCCGTCAAGAGAATTTATTTTTATTTTGTCTGTATTAGACCGTAATAGGTACTACGATGTAGGCCTTACAGACTTTGTACAGATTTTTGCTATTGCGTAATAGGTACTGGTAACTATCCGCTATGTGATAAACACGTCCGTTCACTGCGAATGATCAGCAACTTAGATCCCCTATAGAAGCCCAAGGTACAATAGTAAAACTGAAACAAATACATATTTTTCGCTGAATAGTAGATACTTTAAATGTATTGCACTGTGCCGAATTATAATTTTGGTATGATTTGCCCGTTTTGTGTGAGAGGAACAAAAAGGGACTAGGTGATAACGCCCATTTTTCACAGGGATATAGGTACTTTAAAAGCGTTACACTGTGCACAATTTTGTATTATTTTCGTGTTTTGGTACTCGCACTATAAGCTGTTAACTTTTTGTACAAAATGGTACCTTTCTGTGGCTCTTTCAAAAAGGGGCGTGGCAGTATAGGACCTAGAGTCCGTTTTTCACAGGACTCTAGGTCCTATAAAATCATTACACAGTACACAATTTTAGGTATTTGTGTGCACTGGTATTAACTTTTGGTGCATAATGGTCCATTTGTGTGGGAGGTACCAAAAGGGGCGTGGAAGTAACGCACATTATTTTACAAGGCTATAGGTACTTTAAAATATTATACTATGCAAACTTTTTTTATTATTTTCGTGCTTTGGTACTCACGCTATAAGCTGTTAACTTTTTGTGAAAAATGGTACATTTATGTGGTAGGTATCATAAGGGGCGTCGCAATAACCCCCATTTTCACTGGACTATACGCACTATAAAAGCATAACACTGTACAAGATTTCAAGTATTTGAATGCACTGGTATTAAAGCTATCATCTGTTAACTTTTGGTGCAAAATGGCCCACTTGTGTGGGGGGTACCAAAAGGGGCGTTGTAACTTCGCCCATTTTTCTCGTGGTGGTGGCGACTAATGTACTAATACTATGCATGAAATTTCCGAAGATTCGAATAAGTGGTATAGAATTTATTAGAGAAGTAACATTTCACTAAACGTTACCCTTTGTGGGGGAGGTACTAGAAGGAGTGAGTAAGTTTGGCTAAGGGACCAATATTAGCCTGTGGTAGACAAAAATATTACCACATACCAAATTTGAAGTCAATCGGCAAATTCCCCAGCGTCCTTGGTGACATTTTACATTTGGCAATGAACAAACTGGCTAGATGGACCAGAAGCAGGTGTTTTGGGCGTTAACCAAAACAAGGCAGAATTGTTTTTTTTTTTTACTACGAAGTGTAAGGTCCAAATGTGGCTCTACCTCGGCTAAATGGAACAGAGTATTTTCCGAAAGTTAAAATTAGAAGACCAACGTCTATTCCTGTAAGAAAGCTGCATGGACAGTTTGAGAGCTCTATGTACACCTTTAAGAGCAACATTACCACTAATATACCAGCCAGGGAGGAATGGGATGGCAGAATAACTGAAAATATGAACTATCATTTGTTTTTGAGCTTTTGAGCGAATATCAAAACTATGCAAATATTTTCAAATTTCATGGAAAACATAACCTTATTTATCAACAAGTAAGAAAATTTCAGTCTATTATATATTTCACTTTATTATAGAAAACAATTATTTTATACATGGCGGTGTATTAATATGTATTAAAATTGGCAGCACACATACTGGATCATGATTTGTGAGCCGTGACACTCCAATTTTAAATTTTCATGGAAGTATAGGTTCGATAAAGCCGATATACCATTTAAGTTAAGGGAAATTATGAGGGCTAAAAATTTTAGTAATGTCAATTTTACGTGGAAACAAAAGTTTAGTAACTGTCGTTAAAACTATTAGAAAAAATTTGGTTTTTTTTCAAATAAAATTTTTTGTTGCCAAGAAAAAGATCGAAAAAAATGCTTGTTCCAATTTTTGAAAGATAGCATCTTAAAGAAGGAAACAATGCCTATTTCAAGAAAATCTATTTTTAATATTTTTCGTGTTTAGGCCACCATATTACACCAGAAAAGCTTATACACAGCTCATCGACAAACATTTTGCTGCATAGTGTAATTTTTCTCCCAAAAGAATGATACATCAAACGTCGTAGAAATCGATGGATTTCTTTGATGACGTATTTGAAAAAAAGATTCCTTGTAAAAAATTATTACAGGTTCCCACAATACAAGATTATGCCACCCCTATCGTTTTTTTAAATATATCGATTTCTACGAATTTTGATATATCATTATTATTGGAGAGTGATTTTTAGGGGTAAGGGGATGAGCTGGGATGTCGGTTGTTTTGTGAGAAATATTTCCTTAAATATCTCCTTTATTTTGTTCTACGACCTGGAATAACTATTCTAAAATTGTGCTTGAATTTACTAACAATGCGCTTACCCAGCATATCTCGAAAACACAAGAAAAACGGCTAATGCCATTCAATTTAGCGTCCCGAAATTATGTGGTGAAGTTGTTTTCATCGAGGATACATTTGTATACCCTCACTATAGTGATGCGAGGGTATATATCATTTGCTACGGGCCAAAAGTATAACACATAGGAGGAGTGACATAAGACCCTAAGTAAGTTCGGCGGATATCCGTTTTGGGTAATTTTAAGTCGAATGGGCAATGTCCGTCCATCCGTCTGTCTGCTGGCTGGTGCGCACAATAACTCTCGAAAGGAGTAGCCGATTGACTTCAAATTTGGTATGTGGTAATATTTTGTTATATCTCCGGCTAAGTTCGAAGATGGGCGATATTGGTCCATCCTTCTAGTACCTCCCACACAAAGGGTTAATATTTGGTGAATTATTGATTAATTAATAACTTCTATACTACGTATTTGAATCTTCTGAAATTCTACACACAGTATTAGTTTATTAGTCACTATCACCTCGAGGAAAATGAGCGAAGTCGCCACGCCTCTTTTGGTACCTCCCACACAAATGGACAATTTTGCAACAAAAGTTATCTGCTTATAGCTTTAATATCACTTCATGCAAATTCTTGAAATTTTGTACAAAATGTTTATATTACCTACAATGCAGTGAAAAATGGGCGTTATAGCCATGCCCATTTTTGAACCTCCCACACATAGTTACCATTTTGTACAAAAAGTTTACAGCTTATAACTTTAATACTAGTACCTACAAATACTTAAGATTTTGTTCGGTGTAATGTTTTTATTGTACCTACAATATGTCGAAAAATGGGCATTATTATCACGCCCCATTTGATATATCGTGAATATCAATACATATACTCAAAATTTGTGACATTGTGTAGCTCTTAAAATTCCTTTAGTCCTGTTAAAAATGGGAATTATGAGCACACCCGTTGTAGTACCTTCCATACAAAAAGAGCCAAGACATACAAAAATACCAGTGCGTATTTACATTACTCACAAAGTGAGGGTATACCTTAGTCGGTTTAACCGACTGAAATTTCTTGCTTGTTAAAGTGAATTTTGCACTCACAGTGTTATTAATTGCTACATTTATTCTATTATTCTACAATCACTTTAATGTCACAACTATAAATATGATGCAACTATCAACAAAAAGAATTCGAAAATTTCACTTCTCACTACAAAACTTTTTTTTATCTGTAATACATTCCAGTAATTGAAGCATGTCTTAAATATTTAAAGACACGTACATTCGTTTGCTTCGGCTACCCCGGTCCAACTACATGTAGGATTTCGTTTCTAGGTTGTCTGTGGAAAAGGTTGACCGAATTTCTTCTGTGTGTATACTTGGGACGATGAGGCAATGGGACAATGTACTCGTGCTCACAAAGTAACGAATCTAAATAAAATCCTCTTTATCTTTTGTGATTGATTTAAGTGGTTTTCTGTTTTCGCTCCAATGCATGATTGCCTATAAACTGTCGTTTAGGTTAAGTTGATAGCTCAGCTTTTATTTTTATTTGTATCTCATTTCATTGCGATATCTACTCGTACTTCTCCCTGGAGTGAGGTGTAGTGTATCAAAAAATGGACTCGCACATGTCTCTCCACTGATGGGCAATTTACATTGATTTGCACTTTGGCATCGTCTGCTAAGGTACAGAGTTCCTGTCGAAGGACAAACAAATCTGTAACGCCATTTCTATGTTTATGTGTTTGTATGTTTTTCTACAAATAAATATTATTATTGGATTGTGTCTGTCTGGAATCCACCGGCCTCCTCGTCGACAAAAAAGCAACAGATTAATTTGTTGATTGTAATTATGGATAACAACAACAGAGACCTCGATTTTCATCTCATTGAAGTGACAGAAATTAAAAAAAAAATTCCCCGTTATCCTTCCGAAGAAACAGTAGTAAAGACTAAAGGCGGGCGGGTCGAATATATAACACTCTCCGCCATTATTTACCAAGCAATGCACGGAGAAATATGTTGGGGCTATGTCCGTTATTACTAGACCTCGGATTTTTTGCATTTTTTGAGGAACATGAGCTATTCAATAAAAAAAGATTACCTTTTCAGTGTTGTGTTCACCAGGCAAAAATCTTAGCTATTAGAGAGGTATCAGTATAACTGAAAATTAATGTTCTGGCTAAAGTCTGCATCAATATTTACTCGATAGTGAGTCCCTGGAAGTTTTATTCCCGAATTCCCGAGATGACTAAACAGTTCAAAATCATCTGAACTGCAGAGCAGATGAACTTGTAAGACTAGATTCTACCATACAATCTCCAGAGTAACTGAAATATATGGGCATGCTTCTAGCGACCTATCAATTCTTTTTGAACTTACGGCAACAAACAACAGGTGATTTAGCCCTGCCTTAACTTCAAACGCACCAAAACTCTGCTGTCATTATCAAGACCACATGTATCACTTATGGTGTCTGTTATGACAGGGCACTGCCTTATTTGACGGTACGCAGAGAGATTGGTCTTGCGAAATGACTTTTGCGGAAGGTACGGAGATGGAGGGGAGAAGGAATAAACAGAACACATTATGATAATGTGACCGCTCTCTCTCTCTAGAAGACGGCAGGCCACTCTTAACCTAAATCTTAACCTAATGTATTCTCCTGTAAATATCGACATACTTGTATCCCCTCTCCTTACAGGGATATCGAGCCTAAACCGCCATAAACATGTAAGCGACGACGACGTTATCTATTTTAATTTTTTGATGAAAATCAACCATTTTCTTATGTGCCAATTTTTTTTATAATGTAAAAAATACGTTATACTCAATATCACAATAATATACTCATATGCATTTAAACAAAAACTTATCACAAAACTAGTATGAAAGGGCTAAAGTCGGACGGCACATAGTGGTTCAGAATCAAAATCCATCGGCCAAAATTCAATAATTTCTTGTAAACATTTTTAAGTTCTGTAAAAACCCGAAATTAGACAAGGATCCAATGATTTTTTCAGATATTAGCATTTCATATTTTTAGATTTAAACGAAAAGTATTTTGTTTTCTTTTTATGTTTTTTAACATGTTTTAACGTATTTGCTTACAATGCGCAAAAAAAAATTTCTTATTAAAGTTTTTCGCATTTTTCAGATTTTGAAAATTCAACCTTTATAAATATGTATCATATTCCTCAAAGGCTTTCAAAGGAAAAAAGTTATAGTGGTCCAAGTTCATACATTTTTTCAAAAAAATTACCTATTTTTTTAAAATATTTTTTACAAACAAACTATATTTGACACAAACATGTTTTTGCCGCCATAATAAAATTAACAAATTACAATTTGTAATGAAAAACAGAACTCAAAAATGTTTACTAAAACAAAAGTTATTGAATTTTGGCCGATGGGTTTTGATTCTGAACCACTGTGCGGCGCCGACTACATGATACCCTACACCACAATGCCAGAGCAAAATAGAAAAAATATTTTCATGTTTCATTAATATTTTTTGTCTAATAATTAATATCTGTTCAAAAAATATTTTAATGTGCTTAGATTCAAAATCGGCAGATAGGTATATACGGAAGCTATATAAGTATTCAAATCTGTTCTTGGTTGAAGAAATTGTTATCTGGTATATTTTCAACGTATTTGTTGAATAATGTTCTTGTCACATGAAACTTGTATCTATCTTTATATATAAAATCCTTTGTACGTTTGCATGATCTCCGAAACCTTAAAAGCGAATGGGCTGAAAATTGAACAATATATTCAGATTGGGGTCATTTGTGTTTTAGAATTATTTTCACCGCGATAAATTGCGAAGTGGTGAAGTTATTTCAAAAATTCGCATTTCCAAAGCGATTTGACAGAAATTAAAAATGTATGTGTGGTTTGTCGTGGTAATAGTTTGTATGATTCTAGCCGGTAGATGGCGCTGTAGGGGACATATGGTCAATATAAATTTTTTTGATGATTTTTTCTGAAACTCGGGATGTATGCATTTTTGAAATGAAATACCAATGCATAACAAGCTAATACATCCGAAACAAGACGGGCAGGACAGCGTCGGCAGGGGTCAGCTAGTAATATGTATACAAATGTGTTGAGAAATTCGAATATAATGGTAAGATGAAAGAATATAAATCTGTACTAATTTTTTACAAAAGATGTCAAATTGGAATAAACATATATATGCGATTTATACATAAATCTGAACAGATTTTTTTAAATTTGGTAACATCTCTGTTTGTCTAAATATTTTCTTTTCTCGAATTTCGTACACATAGCGGTTAGCTAGAAAAACAAAATGAAATATATATATTTGGAGGCAATACGTACATCTGAACCAAGTTCAAATATAGGAGCTTGTTCGGGTGTAGAATACAGCATCTATAGTGTTTAGATAACAAATCGGACAGAATATATATATGAAGGCTATATTTAAATCTTAACCGATTTCCTTCAAATTTGGGAGGGTATATTTGCTTATCAAGAAACTCTCCCCTATAACAAATGTTTGTGCAACAACGGACCAATTTTTGCGAAATTTCATGCCAAATCGGAGGTACATATACATGAGGGCTATATATAAACCTGAACCGATTTTCACCAATTTCAATAGGGAATTCCATCTCAATCAGACCATAAACACGATGTGCACTTTGATAACATCTACAGACTGACGGACGGCCAGACTGGCGGACGGTCGGAAAGTGATCGGTAATAAGTGTAACACATCGAAGGGGTGACCTAAGACCCCATGTATGATTGGCGGAAATCCGTTTTGGGTCATTTGAGCAAGGTCCGCCCGTCTGTCTGCAGGTGCGCACGATAACTCATCTCAGGCTAAGTTCGAATATAGGCCATATTGGTCAACTCCTTCTAGTACCTCCACCACAAAGGTTTTCAATTTTGTGAAATATTGATTCTTTAATAATTTCTATATTACTCATTCCAATGTTCTGATATTCTACACATAGTTTTAGTTTAATAGTCGCTGTCACCCCGCGAAAAATGGGCAAAGTTGGCACTCCCTTTTTGGTATCTCTCACACAAATGGACCATTTTTCATCAACAGTTGTCCCTTATAACTTTAATACCTGTGCATACTATAAAGTTATTAAATTTAATTAGCGTTGGTAATAATATAATTAAAAAAAATTAAAAAATATATATTTCGAAAACGAAGCATCGCACTCACAATATACAATAAAACCAAACTAACGAGTAGTTAAGACAAGTATGAAAATGTCAGTCGGGTAAACCGACTAAGTAATGTACATAATATGGTAACCAGGCTGGAAGATGCCAGAACGTTCAAAAAATTGTTCATTTTTTGTCAGTCTATGAAAACATATAAATGATTACTGCTGAAATGATGAGCTGCTATTTAAAAAAAATAATATTTCAGGAGAGCAAAAATAAACTGTTGAATTTTATTATTACGCAGTGTTATGCTTATATAACTACAGAAGATTCCTCCGATAAGTAGTATAGAACTTATTAGAGAATTAATATTTCATTAAATGTTAACCTTTTGTGAGGGAGGTACTAGATACTAGTGGCCCAAAATGGCCCATCTTCGATGTGTTACACTTTTTATAAGAGTCTTGTGAAAAGGACAAACGATCATGATAAAAGGAATTTAGTACATTGTTTTCCTACTAGTGGCCTTTATTTTCCATTGTATATGGTCTCGTTCGTCCTTTATATATTATGCAGACTGTGGAATTTAAATAATTGTTATTCATCATCCTTTAATGATAGATGGATGAAATTGTAACACTGTCCTGCAATTTAAAAAATATCGGTTCATACACTTGAACCGGATGATATTCGCCTGAAGCTATATGCAAAATGGAGGTAATTGGCATTTTAAGTTAATTGGCATTTTAAGTTAATTGGCATTTCCTGGTCCTTTTGCCATTTAAAATTACTTTAAAGTTTTTTGAAAAAAAATATTGGAAATTCTTATTTTAGCTATGTTTTTTATACATACCATTCGAGAATAAAAAGGATTTCAAAAATATCAAGTTTTTTCTAATAAATTCTATATTTTATTTTTCGAATAAATTCATAATTTTTTCCGAATAAATTCGTGGAGATTTTCAAAGGGAATCCTTTTTATCCTTGAACTGTATTTACAAAAAATATTAGAAATATCCAAAATTCTCCTCTTTAATTTGACACCTATATCGATATCGTAGGGCGCAAATAAGTATTTAAAATATTGTTTTGAAACATTTTACCCAACAAGTCCTTTAAAGAGAAACAGGACCAGGAAATGAAAAAAGGAAAATGCCAATTAACTATATTTTCTCTATAGTTTCAGATATACGAGTATACCATCCGGCTCAAGTGTAATATGGACTGTCGGACGGTGTAATAGGTGTTTTTATGACAGTTAGAGTTTTGTAACGAAATTGTTTTTCAGATTTTTAGACCCACTACTTTGAAGTATATTCAAGGATAAAAGTGCACATTTTTATACCCTCACTTTAGTGATACGAGTATATATCATTTGCTACGGGCCAAAGTGTAACACATCGAAAGAGTGATCTAAGACCCTAAGGATGTTTGGCGGATATTGGTTTTGGGTCATTTTAAGTCGAATGAGAAATGTCCGTCTGTCTGTCTGGTGGCTGGTGCGCACGATAACTCTCGAAAGGAGAAACCGATTGACTTCAAATTTGGCATATGGTAATATTTTTTTCTATCTCCGACTATGTTCGAAGATAGGCCATATTGGTTCACTCCTTCTGGTACCTCCCACACAAAGGGTTAAAATTTCGTGAAATATTGATTCTTTTATAATATCTATACTACTTATTAGAATTTTCTGAAATTAAACACATTTTATTATCCCCTCATCTTAGAGAGAGGGTATATATCATTTGCTACGAGCCAAAAATGTAACACATCGAAGGAGTGACCTAAGACCCTAAGAATGTTCGGCGAAAATCCGGTTTAGGTCATTTTAAGTCATTTTAGCAATATCCGTCCGTCCGTCTGTGTGTCTGACTGCTGGCTGGTGCGCACGATAACTTTCGAAAAGAGCTACCGATTGACTTCGAATTTGGTATGCGGTTATATTTTTCTCTATCTCCGGCTAAGTTTGAAGATGGGTCATATTGGTCCACTCCTTCTAGTGCTTCCCCCATAAAGGGTTAACTTTTAGTGAAATATTGATTCTTTAATAACTTCTATAATACTTACTCGAATCTTCTCAAATTTCACACATATTATTAGTTTGTTAGTCGCTAACAGGTCAAAAAAAATGGGCGAAGTGGGAACTCCCTTTTTGGTACCTCTCACACAAATGGACCATTTTGCACCAAAAGTTAACTGCGTACGGATTTAATATTAGTCCATACAAATACTTGAAATTTTGTACAGTATAATGCACACAAATGGATCTTGTTGTACCAAAAGTTAGTGGCCTTAAACTTTAATACCAGTGCATACAAATACTTGAAATTTCGCTCAGTGTAATGATGCTTTAGTACCTAGAGTGTAGAGAAAAGTGGCCGTTATTGGCACGCCCCTTTTGGTACCTCCCACACAAATGGACCATTTTGTACCAAAGTAAACATCTTTAAACGTTAGTACCAGTATATACTTTAAAGTTGTTAAATGCAATTTAATTAAAACAAAAAAAAAATAACTTTACGAATATTTGTTTGGAACCCAAGGTGAGGGGATTCATAAGTCGGTTTACCCGACTGAACTTGCTTGTTATTTTATTAGTAGCTATCACCTCGAGAAAAATGCGTGAAGTGGCCATGCCCCTTTTGGTACCTCCCAAACAAATCAACCATTTTGCATCAAAATTTAACTTTTTCACCTTTTGGTACCTCCCACACAAATGGTGGGGGAGGTACCAAAAGTTAACGCTTATAACTTTAATATCAGTACATACAAATATTTGAAATTTTGTACAGTGTAATGCTGTTATAGTGCTTACAGTTATGTGAAAAGTGGGCGTTATCACCACGCCCCTTTTTGTACCTCCCACACAAAATGACCAAATCATAGTTCGTAACGTTAATATACCAGTGCACATAACGCTTATAGTTCGGCAGATGCAATGTATTTAAAGAAAATACTGTTTTCCGAAAAATAGGTGTATTCCGGTACGTCCCACACAAATTGACAGATTAATTATTTTAATGTTAAATATTACATTACTCACCTTAGACCGTTTACCCGACTAAAACGTTTTTACTTGCTTTTCATACGCTTCGTCCTTGGAAAATTATTCCAAAAATATTAATGAAACGCTGGAATATAAATGAAACGCAGGATTTGTTTACAACATCATCTTCCTTAGAATGTACCCTAAACATATTTGTTTGTATATTTCACGCAGAATATGTTTGGGACAATATACTACAGAGGTGTTTTTTTCAGTGTGTAGTTGAATATGTTGATCATAATAAACTAGATCTGAAACGATAATCTTAAAATGAACAGTATTCTTTCATAGATCAAGAGTCGGAAGGACTCTAATCTAAATAGATTTTCATCAACATGGATCAAAAATCTCTTTTCTGCCAGATAATACCGGGTTTTCCAACAAGAGGTGTTATTTTGAATCACCCGGTATTTCCGTAGCTGTCACTTTTGAAGCTTTTATTCTTTTACATTTCGTCGGCTTAATGCTATTTTGGTCCATACGCCATTTTTGTGTTTTTTTGAGTTAGGAGTTGATAATATGGGTTCCAAGCATGCTCTTTCAGAATCTGCAATCATTTTTTTCCTATCTCGCCTAGTTTTCGAGATATTGGTAAATATAAGGGTAAATTGTTTTACTCTGAATAACGGGAAATAATTTCGATATTTTTGTTCTATGTCTCAATTTTTCTATCGCCCTATATTTTTCATTCAGTATTTTACGTTCTTTCGATCACAATATGTAAATTAGTGTCCTTCCATACCGACCCTTTTTGTGGTCCATATAATACAAATACGAAAAAATATTAAAATAAAAGTGGATATGGACCAAAATGCCAAGTACAAAAATTGTTATAACTTGCTTATTTTTGGATGTAATGGCATAGAAATGCATGAGAATCATACAAACACTATTGGGAACCCTATGAAATAAAAAGTGTGTAACTCTTCAGTCCCGTTTTTACTCAAACAATAAATTGCGTTTTTCTCCGATCATACAAAATGGCGTATGGAACAAAATAGCATTGAGCCGACGATTTGACAAGTAGACACTACGCCATTACTAAAAATGGAACGATACACGATTCAACAACGCATTGAATTTATTAAAATGTTGTGTGTAAGTATATGGTGGCATTCTACGCGATTGGTTTAAAAAGGGGCTGTAATTTTTTGAATATGTATCTGGTGGTAGTATACGTGATTGGTCCAAAAATGGGCGGAAACGGACCAATGGGCACCGCCCATATAAGCCAAATTTTGAAATTGACTTATGTTGCACAATTTGTTAGCGAGAGTGCTGTAGTTTTGTGGATATGAATCTGGTGACAGTCTACGTGATTGGTCCAAAAATGGGCTGAATCGGACGAATGGGCGTGGCCCCGCCTATATGTGCCTAAGAGATATATTGCACAATTTGTTAGCGAGAGTGCTGTAATTTTGTGTATATGTATCTGGTGGTAGTCTGCGTGATTGGTCCAAAAATGGGCGGGATCGACCCAATGGGCGTAGCCCCGCCCACATAGACAAAATTTTGAAATTTTGACATCTTGCACAATTTGCCACCGGGAGTGCTGCAAATATGTATCTGGTGGCATTCTACGTAATTGTCCAAAAAATGGGCGCGATCGGACCAATGGGCGTGACCCCGCCCATATAAGCCAAATTTCGAAATTGATATATCTTGCACAATTTTGAAATTGATATATCTTGCACAATTTGTTAGCTAGAGTGCTGTAATGTTGTACATATGTATCTGGTGGCAGTCCACGTGATTGGTCCAAAAACCGGCCGGACCGGACTTATGGGCGTTGCACCACCAATATAATTTTAAAAATGTGATATCTTGCACAATTTGTTTTCGACAGAGCTGGAACTTTGTGCATATATATCCGTTGGCGATCTACGCGATTGGTCCAAAAATGGGCGGGATAGGACCAATGGGCGTGGCCCCGCCCATATAAGCCAAATTTTGAAATTTAGATATCTTGCACAATTTGTTAGCGAGAGTGCTGTAAATTTGTGTATATGTGTCTGGTGGAAGCCTACGTGATTGGTCTAAAAATGAGCGGGATCCGACCAAAGGGCGTGGCCCCGCCCATATAACCCAAAATTGAGCTATCTTGCACAATTTAGTAGCGAGAATGCTGTAATTTTGTGTATATGTATATGGTGGCAGTCTGCGTGATTGTCCATAAATGGGCGGGATCGGCCCAATGGGCGTGGCCCCGCCCACATAGACCAAATTTTGATATCTTGCACAATTTGCTAGCGGGAGTGCTGCAAAGTTGTGTATATGTTTTTGGTAGCATTCTACGTAATTGGTCAGAAAATGGGCGGGATTTGACCAATGGGCGTTCCACCGCCCATATAAGCCAAATTTTGAAATTGAATTATCTTGCTCATTTTATATGGGGGCCATATATCTAAATCTGAACCGATTTTCTCCGAATTTTGCGGTATTCCTTCATGTAATAAGAAACCTCTTTCTGCCGAATTTCTTACTGATCGGATATAAAATACAGTTTCTACAGCGCTTGAATTTCAAATCGGGGGTAACATATATATGGGGACTATATCTAAATCTGAACCGATTTTCTCCGAATTTGGCAGTATTCCTTCATGTAATAAGAAACCTCTTTCTGCCGAATTTCGTACTGATTGGATATAAAATACAGTTTCTTCAGCGCTTACATGTCAAATCGGGGGTAACATATATATGGGGGCTATATCTAAATCTGAACCGATTTTCTCCGAATTTGGCAGTATTCCTTCATGTAATAACAAACCTCTTTCTGCCGAATTTCGTACTGATCGGATATAAAATACAGTTTCAACAGCGCTAATTTTGACATGGGCAGCGAAGCGAAGCGGGCTCAGCTAGTCTATATATATAAAAGAGAGTGTCTGTTTGTGGGTTTGTTTGTTTGTATGTTTGTTTGTTCCGTATAGACGTCTAAACGGCTAGACCGATCATCTTGAAATTTTCACAGCATGTACATGTGTAGGGGGTGCTGACAATAGGGTACTTGAATTTTCAATATATCAAGTGGGCGTGGACACGCCTATATGGGTCCAATTTTGATATTTAGAAAAATTTTTAGCTAGAGTGCTGAAATTTTGTGTGTATGCATTTAGTGGCAGATTATGTGAATTTTCAAAAAATGGGCGGAATCGGACCAATGGGCGTGGCCCCGCCCATATAAGCCAAATTTTGAAATTGAGATATTTTGCACAATTTGTTAGCGAGAGTGCTGGAATGTTATGTATATGGTGGCAGTCTGGTTGCTTTCTACATAATTGGTCAAAAAATGGGCGGGACCGGGCCAATGGGCGTGGCCCCGCCCATATAACCCAAATTTTGAAATTGATATATCTTGCACAATTTGTTAGTTAGAGTGTTGTAATGTTGTACATATGCATCTGATGGCAGTCCACGTGATTGATCCAAAAACGGGCGGGATCGAACCAATGGGCGTGGCACCGCCCATATAAGCCAAATTTAAAAAATGTGATATCTTCCACAATTTGTTAGCGAGAGACCTGGAATTTTGTGTATATATGTCCGTTGGCGATCTACGTGATTGGTCCAAAAATGGGCGGGTTCGGACCAATGGGCGTGGCCCCGCCCACATTGACCAAATTTTGAAATTTTGATATCTTGCACAATTTGCTAGCGGGAGTGGTGGCATCTGGTGGCATTCTACGTAATTGGTCAAAAAATGGGCGGGATCGGACCAATGGGCTTGGCCCCGCCCATATAAGCCAAATTTTGAAATTGATTTATATTGCTCATTTAGTTAGCGAGAGTGTTGAAATTTTGCGTACATGTATCTGGTAGCAGTCTACGTGATTGGCTTACAAATGGGCGGAATAGGACAAGTGGGCGTGGCACAGCCCATATTTTGATATAACTTGCAAGGAAATACATGAACAAAAATGCTCGGTATGCGATAATTACAGCTGCTCACTCCAATACAATCGCAATATGATAATGTGATGCATGACCAATAAAACAAGAATTTGGAAATTTTATAAGTATACATTTCTATTTTCTGGACTTTCCACTGAATTCGGTATTTTTTCATTCAGTGAATTTATTACTAATACCAGTAAGGAAAGGCAGAAAGTCGGGCGGGGCCGACTATATAATACCCTACACCTCCCTAACAATGCGATAAGGGTCATTGCGATAGTAATTTGGAATAATTGGTAAATGTGGTGCGTGTGTGTATGTATATCTTATATTGAACCGATAATCGATAAATTAAGCAATATTCGTTCCTAAATTGAGAAACATTTTTCTGGAGAACTTTGTAATGATCGGAAGTAAAGTACAACTTCTATAGCGGTTTGTAACCAAATCTGGAGGAACATATATATGTAGGTTATATATAAATCTGAATCGATTTTCCTTGAATACTCATTCATGTAAAATAGAAACCTGTTTCTGTCGAATTTCATACTGATCGCATATAAAACACAGTCTCTACAGCGCTTACATGTCAAATTGGGGGTAACATATATATGGGGGCTATATCTAAATCTGAACCGATTTTCTCCGAATTTTGCGGTATTCCTTCATTAATAAGAAACCTCTTTCTGCCGAATTTCTTACTGATCGGATATAAATTACAGTTTCTACAGCGCTTGAATTTCATATCGGGGGTAACATATATATGGGGAATATATCTAAATCTGAACCGATTTTCTCGGAATTTGGCAGTATTCCTTCATGTAATAAGAAACCTCTTTCCGCCGAATTTCGTACTGATCGGATATAAAATACTGTTTCTACAGCGCTTACATGTCAAATCGGGGGTAACATATATATGGGGGCTATATCTAAATCTGAACCGATTTTCTCCGAATTTGGCAGTATTCCTTCATGTAATAACAAACCTCTTTCTGCCGAATTTCGTACTGATCGGATATAAAATACAGTTTCTACAGCGCTAATTTTGACATGGGCAGCGAAGCGCACCGGGCTCAGCTAGTCTATATATATAAAGAAGAATGTGTGTTTGTTTGTTTGTTGGTTTGTTTGTTTGTTGGTTTGTTGGTTTGTTTGTACCGAATAGACGTCTAAACGGCTGGACCGATCTTCTTGAAATTTTCACAGAATGTACATATGTGGGGCGTGGTGAAAATAGGGTACTTGAATTTTCGATATATCAAGTGGGCGTGGCCCCGCCCACATAAGACAAATTTTCAAATTGAGATATCTTGCACAATTTGTTAGCGAGAGTGCTGTAATTTTGTACATATGTATCTGGTGGCAGTCTACGTGATTGGTCCAAAAATGGACGTGATCGGACCAAGGGGCGTGGCCCCGCCCATGTAAGCCAAATTATGGAATTGAGATATCTTACACAATTTGTTAGCGAGAGTGTTGTATGTACTTTGGTGCATATGTATCTGGTGGTAGTCTACGGGATTGGTCCAAAAAAGGCCGGGATTGGACCAATGGGCGTGTCCACGCCCACATAAGACAAATTTTTAAATTGCGATATCTTACACAATTTGTTAGCGAGAGTGCTGTAATTTGGTGCATATGTATCTGGTGGTAGTCTACGTGATTGGTCCAAAAGTGGGCGGGATCGGACCAATGGGCGTGGCCTCGCCCGAATTTTGAAATGGAGATATCATCCACAATTTGTTAGCGAGAGTACTGTAATTTTGTGCATATGTATCTGGTGGCAGTCTACGGGACTGGACCAAAAGTGGGCGGAATCGGACCAATGGGCGTGGCCCCGCCCATGTAAGACAACATTTTAAATTGAGATATCTTGCACAATTTTTTAGCAATAGCGTTTAATTTTGTTTACATGTATCTGGTAGCAGTCCACGTGTTTGGTCTAAAAAAGGGCGCGATCGGAGCCATGGGCGTGGCCCCGTCTATATAAGCCAAATATTGAAATCGGGATATCTTACACAATTTGTAAAAGAGAGCGCTGAAATTTTGCGTACATGTATATGGTACAAGACTGCGTAATTGGTCCAAAAATGGGCGGGATCGGTCCAATGTGTGTGGCCCCGCCCATATAAGCAACATTTTAAAATTGAGATATCTTGCAAGATTTATCAGCGAGAGTGCTGTAATTTTGTGTATATGTATCTGGTGGACTTCTACGTGACTGGTCCAAAAATGGGCGGGATCGGACAAATGGGCGTGGCCCCGCCCATATAAGGCTAATTTTGTAATTGAGATATCTTGAGGAATTTTTTAGCGAGAGTGCTGCAATTTTGTGTATATATATCTGGTGGCAGTCTACGTGACTGGTCCAAAAATGGGCGGGATCGGACAAACGGGCGTGGCCCTCCCATATAAGACAAATTTTGGAATTGAGATATCTTGAGCAATTTTTTGGTGAGAGTGCTGCAATTTTGTGTATATATATCTGGTGGCAGTCTACGTGACTGGTCTAAAAATGGGCGGGATCGGCCAAATGGGCGTGGCCCCGCCAATATAAGGCAAATTTTGCAATTAGGATATCTTGAAAAAATTGTTAGCGACAGTGCTGCAATTTAGTTTATATATATCTGGTGGCAGTCTACGTGACTGGTCCAAAAATGGACTGGATCGGATAAATGGGCGTGGCCCCGCCCAAATAAGGCTAATTTTGGAATTGAGATATCTTGAGCAATTTTTTAGCGAGAGTGCTGCAATTTTGTGTAAATATATCCGGTGGCAGTCTACGTGACTGGTCCAAAAATGGACTGGATCGGAAAAATGGGCGTGGCCCCGCCCATATAAGGCTAATTTTGGAATTGAAATATCTTGAGCAATTTTTTAGCGAGAAGGCTGCAATTTTGTGTATATATATCCGGTGGCAGTCTACGTGACTGGTCCAAAAATGGGCGGGATCGGACAAATGGGCGTGGCCCCGCCCATATAAGAAAAATTTTGGAATTGAGATATCTTGAGCAATTTTTTAAGCGACAGTGCTGTAATTTTGTGTATAAGTATCTGGTGACAGTCAACGTGATTGGTCCAAAAATGGGTGGGATCGGATCAATGGGCGTGGTCCCGCCCATATAGGCCAAATTTTGAAATTGAGATATCTTATACAATTTGTTAGCAAGAGTGCTGCCATTTTGCGTATATGTATGTATCTGGTGACAGTCTACGTGATTGGTAGAAAAATGTGCGGGATCGGACCAATGGGCGTGGCCCTGTCCAAATTGAGATATCTTGCACAATTTATAAGCGATAGTGCTGTAATTTTGTGTATATGTGTCTGGAGGCTGTCTACGTGATTGACTCAAAAATTGGCGGAATAGGACCCGGGTGTGTAGCCCAGCCCGTATAAGCCAATATTTTAAATTGATGTGTCTTGCACAATTTGTTAGCGAGAGTGCTGTAATTTTGTGTATATGTATCTGGTGGCAGTTTAGGTTATTTGTCCAAGATTGGACGGGATCGAAAAATGGGCGAGTTCGCACCAATGGGCTTGGCCCCGCCTATATAGGTAAAAATTTTAAATTGAGATATCTAGCACAATTTGTTAGCGAGATTGCTGTAATTTTTGTATATTTATCTGGTGACAGGCTACGTGATTGGTAAACAAACATAAAATTAAAAAAAATTTTAAAAATTTGTTGAATTTGGCAATTTTTAATTTTATTTTTTCCTAGATTTTGTGTTATACTTTATAGGTAAAAATGTCGTAAGCAGCATTTTCTTTTGTTTTACAGCACAAATTTTTTATTTATAAATAGTCCCATTGTCAATCCATCAATGCTATTTATCGTAACCCAAAATTATACGATTTAAATTTTCAAACATATAAATTTCTAAGAAATTAAACCTTAAATTTATAAAAAACCGAAAACTTTCCTTTAAATTAAGGCATCGATACATTGCCAAAATTCTTAAATACAAATCATCATTGTTTTGGAAATATTATTTCCAAATAAGAGAATATTAGGATTAAAACATAATTTTGTTTGGAACAACATCCTCACAAACATATAATATTTGTGAGCGTCAAATATTATATATTTGGAGTGTACCATAAAAATATGTATGTTTCCAGCAGATTATGTTTGGAACAAAATACTACAGAAGCGATTTTTTTCGGCGTGTATAGTCTCTTCTATATAGTCTGAAAGTCGTGTCGCACGGAGTAGTCACACGTATTAATAGTGTATCTCACCATGAGAAGTACCCTACCCGTTTTCGTACCTCCCACCTAAAGGAACCATTTTGTACAATAAATTAGCTGCTTATAACTTTAATAACCACACGGAGGAAAATCGTCATTTTTGATATGTTTGAATTGAAAGAAAATATACTTGGAAACGATTTTTTTAAATATTATATATTTGTTAACAAATAAATTTTATTTGAAAATCAAGAAATTTTGTTTGGAACGCATGTATTAATATATTAGAACATAATTTATTTGCAAACCAAATTTCACAAATAAAATATGTGTTTACACACAAACAAAGTTATTGTTTAAGAAGTTTTCCAAATATAATTTTTTTAAAAAGATTTTTAAAACTTTGCTGACTTGTTCGAATATTAGTTTGTTTTTCTTAGTTTTCGTGTTAAAATATATAGCCAAAAATGTCATTTAATTTATAAATATTCCATTATTAGATTAGATTTAAGTTTAATAAAATTTTACAAACATATAAAATTTATAAAAAATGCTCTTTGAACATCTGAAAAACCGAAAACTTGTCTTTAAGTTAAGACATTATTACATTTAAAAAAAAAAATAATTACAAATTAATCTTTGTCTCGGAAATACTAGTTCCAAATAAAAAATATTTGAATGGGAGCATATTTTTGTTTTGAACAATATCCTCCTAAACATACAATATTTGTGTGTGTCAAATATTATATATTTGGAGTGTACCCTAAACATATGTATATTTCAAGCCGAATATGTTTGGGACAATATACTACAGAAGCGATTATTTTTCAGCGTGCAGTGTGTATAAATATAATAATAGTATAATGGGCCATCTAAAAACTAACAATACAAAATAAATTTGAATATTTAAATTTTAATAAATGATTTAAAAATATGTTAATTTGTTTAAGCATTAGTTAGACTGGAGGCATCGATATGATTTCACGTCAAATTAAAACTTTCAGTGAAAAAGCATTCAGTCATAAAATTACAATGAAAAGTAGAAAAATCAATTAATTGAAGTCGAATCTGGTGATCATAGTAAAAGTACAAGAATATTTGAATCTTTAACATTACTTCGTACTAATAATACATCAAAGTTGTTAACAAATTAATTAATATTCTGAGAATTTATAGAACACTAGTATTTTGTGTGTGTGTTCTATAAATTGTATAAATGTATATTTACGAGAAAGGTCTATCTTCTTTGCCGAAAAATTAAGAATTTTCAAAAATGCAAAGTACAAATTACGCAAAATTTATACCGAAATCAATAAGTTTCAGCTTTCTATGTGAAATAGAAAATGGAAATTTGAATTAAGTGCTGCTTTTCTATAGAATTAAATTCTTTGATGGTTATTTCTATCAAAGTCATATCGTAATGGCAATTCCGGTATTTAATTTCCTTCTCATACACGTGTCACTAATATATTTCATTTTTCCAACAAAGTACAAAAGCCTTACAAATACAACTAAACCGAGGGGTTTTTTGGGATACGTTTCGAGGCTTCTCAAACTTCGACCATTCTTGGCTGTCGTCCATCAAATTGAAAAACAGAAAAAATGACTGGAATCTGTCTTGTCCTGTCAGAACGCAAAAGGACGAGCAATTTCACTTAAATGTTTGAAGGAGAAAATATCTAAAATGCAAATATATTGAATGGTTGAAAGGGTTTTTTCGTCCCTCTCTGCGTCCGTTGAGTGGGGGTCTCATTCATAGGGTGGGGGTTGGGTAGGAATTCGTAGTACAGTATTTCAAAGAACACTCGTCTCTGTAGACGAGTTCTTTTCTATGTGTCCACAACATTTAGCCTTTGTCCTTTGCATCCACTGTGACAGAGGGGGTACAAGTATACTCGTATTAATAATATCCTCCCGCTATCTTGTTTATATATTAATGTGTCATTTTGTATTTTACTGTTGAGTTAACTATTAATTTTCCTTTTGTTCATTTTCCTGAAAAGCGACAAGGGTTTGTTATTAGGTTTCCTTAATTGGTTTTTTTATTCTTTCATGAGAATTTCAACAAACTTTTGTCCAATTTGATTGACATATTTTCCTAACAAAAAAAAAAAAACGAGTAAATACATATATAAACACTTTCTTGACAAAATTGAAATCATTTTTTAATTTTTCACTTTCAAACAAACACTGACACACATTGACATTGAATATTATAAAGCAATAAGAGATAAGTCAATCAGAATCTAGGAGAGTCAATCTTCCATATATATAAAATTGTATGTACATATATATATATCTATAGACGTCTATACCGCTGAATATTGAAAGTTCACAGCAAAACCCTTGAAATGAAGTGGACTTATATTGGCATTGTATATGAATGAAACAAAAACTGTGGGATTGCATCGGAGGGCGTGGCACGCCCATACACATAAAGTGTAATTGTAGAAGTCTTCAATTACATATGAACTGATCCCGTTAGAATTGCACTTGAAGGAGCATGAAATGGGCAGTATTCTATCAGTACTTATATCGCACCTGTTCCACATAAGGATAACAACTCAAAATTTTTAAATTTTGCTTTTTTTGGAAGAAAACAACGTACAATGGCAATTTCTACCCACTGCAAAAAATGTCCGTTGATTTTTCTTCTTTTTCATAATAAACCAGTAAGGAAAGGTTAAAGTCGGGCGGGGCCGACTATATAATACCCTACACCACCTCGGCAATGTACATTAAGAATTTCTTTTTGAATAGTTGGAATAATTAGTTTCCTTTCTTTTACGAAAGTACTTAGCTCCCCCGCCACGTCAAGGCTTATTCCAAAGAGGAGTTTAATATAATGTGTGGAATTAAAAATTTAACTAATAATAATATTCCACATATTTGCATTTACTGTGGTTATTATTAGCCTTAACACAATAAATAGTCCGATTTTTGGTCGTACACAATATAAGTAATATATGCAGGGTATGTTAGGTAGGTACTACCTTGGAATAATTGGTACTACCTTGGAATAATTGGTTTAAGTAATGCTTTAATTTTCATTTCCGCTGAAGCCTTTCAGGTCTCTAAAATAGCGCTTATATAAAAAAATTAGGAACATCTTTCTGGAAAATTTTGATCGGAAGTAAAGTACAACTTATATAGCGCTTTGGTACCAAATCAGGAGGAGGTTATATATAAATCTGAACGGATTTTCCTTGAATACTCATTCATTGAAAAAGAAACTTCTTTCTGTCAAATTTCATACTGACCGGGTATAAAATACAGTCTCTACAGCACTTACATGTCACATCGGGGGTAACATATATATGGGGGCTATATCTAAAACTGAACCGGTTTTCTCTGAATTTGGAAGTATCCCTTCATATAATAAGAAACCTCTTTGCGTAGATTTTTTTACTGATCGGATATAAAATACAGATTGTACAGCGCTTACATGTTAAATCGGGGGTAACATATATATGGGGGGCTATATCTAAATCTGAACCGTGTTAATTCATGTAATGATAATCCTCATCTGACAATTTTTTTTACTGATCGGATTTAAAATACAGTTCTAGAGCGCTTACGTGTCAAATCGTGGGTAACATATACATATATGGGGGCTATATCTAAATCTCAACCGATTTGCTCCGAATTTGGCAGTATTAATTCATGTAATAAGAAACATCTTTCTGCTGAATTTCCTACTGATCGGATAAAAAATACACTTTTTACAGCGCTTACATGTCAAATCGGGGCTAACATATATATGGGGGCTATATCCAAATCTGAACCGATTTTAACCAAATTAAATAGGGATCGTCCTTGTGCCAAAAAAAGATATGTGTAAAGTTTCGTCAAGATCGGGCCATAATTGCGACCTGTACTTTGATTACAAGAATACATCTACATACGGACAGACGGACATAGCTAAATCGACTCAGAAAGTGATTACAAGTCGATCGGTATAATAGACAATGGATCTATCTCTTCTCCTTTTGGGTGTTACAAACAAATGCACAAAGTCATAATACCCTGTACCACAGTGTGGTGTAGGGTATAAAAACCGTTATGACTCTCTCTGTGTTTACAGAATAACGTCTTTAGATTCATCGAAAGAGTTACATTTTGAATTGTCTCCAAGTGTTTAAGCAAATGGGACCGTTGATTTATCATCTAAAGAGTAATATTTTTAGGTGTGCCCTTTTCAGCTTATAATCCGAGTAAGATTTTTCAGTTAAAAAGGTACAACTCAAAATAATACCACTATTATTATACAAACTTTTTTCATGAAAACAGTAACAACTCAAAAAAGTTGTTATTTTTTAAAATCAATAAAAAACAAAAAGGAAAATAGCTTTATTATTTTTTCTATGATATTTTATTGCAACGACATATTCTTTTTTTGTAATATACCATTAATATTAACGGAAACAGTTTTTGGCCTCTACTGAAATTTTTTAAATTTTGAGTTGTTACCCTTTTGTGGTACAGGTGCGATATGTATATCAGCGTTTCCGCCACTTTTACTAAATTTAGAGCACGTTGAAAAAAACGCTTCTGTATATATTTTTCCAAACATATTCTGTTTGAAATATATAAATGGTATATACACTCGAAATATGAACTGTTTATTTTGAAAGTGTCGTAAACGCCATTCTGCTTTACTAAAAAACTAGAATGGGACAATTTTCAGTGAATATAGAAACGTTGATGTCTTGAGATGAATTGAATGTAAATAACATATATCAACTATTCACATAGCCTTTTGACGATACTAATCTGAGTTGGAAAAATGTGGTTCTAAACAAATCTTTTTTTCCGTCTTAATATTTCTTATTTGGGACTATTATTATTTACGAAACAAACATTTATTTGCATTTAAGTATTCAGAAAATGAATGTTATGAAAAATTCTTCAGAAAATATATTAATACAAGTTATACGTTTTTCAGTAATTCAACGTTAATTTTTTTCAGAAATTTTAAATGTTTGTAAAATTCCTTTATAATTGGAAAAGTATAATCTTGCAAAATCATACATTGCTTAATGGAAACTACACGCTGAAAAAAAAATCGCTTCTGTAGTATTGTCCCAAACATATTCTGCTTGAAATATATATTTGACATACATAAATATTAAATATATAAGGGGACGTTGTTCTAAACAAAACTATGTTTATATCCCAATATTTATACCCTACACCACACTGTGGTACAGGGTATTAAAAGTTTGTTTCACGGCAGATGTTTGTAACACCTGAAAATAACAGGTGTATACCGATCGACTCAGAATCACTAGCTGAGTCGATTTAACCATGTCTGTCCGTCCGTCCGTCTATCCATGTAAAGTTGTTCGTCGACTACAGGTCGCAATTTCACTCCGATCGTTCTGAAAAATTGCAGTTTAGAGTATTTCGCAGCTGTAAAGATCCCTATTGAATTTGGTTGAAATCGGTTTAGATATAGCTCCCATATATATCTTTCGTCCAATTTGGCCCCTTAGTCCTATAGAAGCTGTATTTTACATCCAATCGTTTTGAAATTTAGAATGGTAGAGTTTCTTGATCCATGAACCAACATTGCCGAATTTGAAGAAAATCGGTTAAGATTTAGCTATAGCTCCCATATATATGTTTCGTCCGATTTTGCTCTGTAGTCCTGTAGAAGCTGTATTTTCCATCCAATAATTTTGAAATTTAGAATGGGAGAGTTTCTTGATCCATGAACCAACACTACCGAATTTGAAGAAAATCGGTTAAGATTTAGCTATAGCTCCCATATATATGCTTCGTCCGATTTGGCCCCTTAGTTCTATAGAAGCTGTATTTTACATCCAATCGTTTTGAAATTTAGAATGGTAAAGTTTCTTGATCCATGAACCAACATTGCTGAATTTGAAGAAAATCGGTTAATATTTAGATATAGCTCCCATACATATCTTTCGTCCGATTTGACCCTTTAGTCCTATAGATGCTGTAGTTTACATCCAATCGTTTTGATATTTAGAATAAACAAAATTTACATGAATTACAAAATTTATATTTCAGAGTTATTCAATATTACGAGAGTGGTGTAGGCCCCGCCCGACTTCAGCCTTTCCTTACTGGTTTTTATTTGGAATTAATATTTCCAAAATTATTTTTTTCAGAAATTCAAAGTAAATTTTTTTTAGAAATTGTGTATGTTTGTAGAATTTATTTAAAATGTAATTGTACAATCCTGGGTAGCGATAAATCGCATTGATGGATTGACAACGAGTAATGATTTGGAATGTTTAAAAAAAATATATATTTTGGTTAATAACAATAACTTTTTAAATAAAAAAAATAATTATATATTAATGACATTTTCAACTATAAAGTGTAACAGGAATTCTAGGAAAAATTGAAACTTTATTTCGACAATGTCAGAAAGTTTTAAAAACAATATATTTGGAAAAAATTTTAAACATAAAATTTGCTTGTGTGTAAGAAAATTTTTTATTTCTGTAAGTCAGTTTGCAAATATATTTTGTTGCAATATATTAGTATATGCTTTCCAAACAACATTTATTGATTTTCAAATAAAATGCATTTGTTCAAAAACATGTAGCATTTAAAAATTTTGATTCCAAATATATTTTCTTACAATTCAAACATATTAAAAACGAGAATAAATAGAAATTTAAAAATAGTGCTTTAATTTTGAGTTGTGTCACTCTTGAAGTAAGTGAAGGATATCATTTCCTATCATTAGTTCAAAGACAGATCCAAATATATGAGTATTTTTATATTATAGTGAGGGAACGATTTCAAAATACCTAATTGAACTACATAATATAGTTGGGAGTCTTATAACCTACATCACTCTATGGTACAAGTTTTTATAAGCTTGTTTGTCTGCAGTCGCCTTAAAGTATACCGATCGACTCAGAATCATTAGATGAGCCGAGTTTCGATTTGGTCTTTTGGCGCTATAGAAGCTGTATTTTATATTCAATCATAGTGCAATTTAGCAGGGTGGAGTTTTTTTGTGTTTCCGAGAAAATCGGTTCAGAATTACGTATATCCCCCATACATATGTATGTTCCTTCCGAGTTGACCTTTTAGCGCTGCAGAAGCACTATTTTACTTCCAATCATTTTGAAATTTAGCAGTGTGGAGTTTCTTCATCCAAGGGCCCACATTGCCGAATTTGAGGGATATATTTTCAGATTTTGATATGGCCTCCATGTGTTTCTTCCGAATTTCGCTATATAAACTGCATTTAACAGAGGTATATTTTTGCAACAATTTGTATCTGAAGTCTAACATGGATATTTCAGTGTTTTTCGATATTACTAGAGTGGTATAGGAATTATATAGACGAACGGACTTTAGCATTTCCTTATGGTTTTAAATAGATCTAGATGAAATTCAAGAATTTATACTTTATATTAAACTTAATCGCACCTAGTGCAACAGAGGATAGGTGCCATATGAAGGTCCCTTCCGATTAGACATTAAATGGTCTCTTGAGAAAATGGAGAATATCGGCCCATATTTTGATATAGCCCCTTATGAAGATCACAGACGCTGCATGGAATTGAGAAATTTACTATATATATATGTTTGAATAGAAAGAAAATATATTTAGAACAAAAATTTTTAAATATTAGATATTTCTAAATAAATAAATTTTATTTGAAAATCATTAACATTTATTTGGAGCTCATATGTTAATATTTTGCAACAAAATATATTTGCAAACTAACTTTCTCAAATAAAATATGTTTTTACATACAAAAAAAAAACATTGTTTAGAAATTTCTCAAAATATATTTTATTTAAAATAATTAAAAACTCTGTTCATTTTCGGAATATCAGTTTTAATTTTTCTTGATTTTGAGTTATATCTTGCAGTTAAAAATTGCATTAAAGTTTATTTTAAAGCATTCGTTTTTAATTTCTAAATATTCAGTAATTAGTTATGCAAGATTTTACGACAAGTTCAATAATAAAGGAATTTTTTAAACATTTAAAATTTCTAAAAAAATTATTTTTGAATTACTGAAAAACTTAAAACTTACATTAAATTTAATATATCTATATATTTTTGAATACTTAAAAGCAAATAAATCTTTATTTCGGAAGTAATAGCTCCAAATAGAAAATAATAAATGGAAACAACGATTTGTTTAGAACAACATCTACCCAAAGATATAATATTTATTTGTGGCAAATAGTACATATTTAGAGTGTATCCTTAATATTCATATATATGTTTCAAGCTGAATATGTTCGGGACAATATACTACAGAAGCGATTTTTTTTCAGCGTGTAGTAAAACTGGTTTGATATATCCCCTACATTTAGGCCCGTCTCAGATCTTTAAGAATTCAAATCGGAACGGACATTTATATAAACGTGATCGGTTCATGTGACTCATTATATATACTCGTATACTCATTTTGTCAAAGGTTATGACTGTTTTGAGCTAATATGAATAGTTGTTGACATCAATCAGCAGCTACTGAGCGATGCTTATGCTACAGTTTTTTTTTGTCAAAATAGCAATGACAATGTCATGCATACCAAATTGCTGAAATTAAAAAAAAACGCGTTATATTTTGAACTGACTTCATTTTAACCCTTTATGGGAAGGTATTTAAAGAAGGGGGCCAATATATACATTTTAGGAAGTTATCCTGGGATTGAAGAGTAATTTACAACATACTCACTAATTTTGAAAATTATAACACAACAGCTCGACATAAGGACGGTGGACACAGACTCCTAACATGTTATGAAACGAATACTTAAGATCTTAGATTATTACTTCGGTGTGTTACACTTTGGCCTGTAACAAATGATGTCGGATGTCGGAGTTATGACAAAAATAAACACAAACATAATTTCCCTTGTGAACATCTCCCCAAAGAATTTTTACAGTTTTTTGCATGTTGAGTCACAATATTTTTGAAAGAAAAGCTATGTAATTAGCCTAATCTCAAAAAATTAGACATAAGAAAGCCAAGTTGTGTTTTTTAAGCGTTTGGCTTTTGAAAATTGAAGAAACTTTGTACAAGTAAACGATCGATAAATCAATGCCTACTGTTTACTTTTAAAAATTATTTCATGCAAGAGTTGCTCACGCTTCAGGCAGTTCATTCTGAAAGTCCTATTTTGGCATAGTTTTTCTCAATATTTCCGTCTGTGTTTTACGGTCTAGTGGGGTCAAATCGCACGAACCAGGCGGACAATGGACAGTGCCAAAACGTGAGTTATATTGATCACGAAACTCACCTTTCAATTAGTTCAAAGTATAGCGTACCACAGAGTGGCTTTTCCCTTTTTTTTCAATCACTCAATTTAAAAAATTTAATAATGTAATTTTGTGATGAATTATACATATATGAAATGTGCATTCAGGGAATTTTGGAAAAAGTGTATTTTATTTTTAACCAGTAAGGAAAGGCAGAAAGTCGGGCGGGGCCGACTATATAATACCCTACACCTCCCTAACAATGCGTTAAGGGTCATTGCCATAATATTTTGGAATAATTGGTAAATGGGTAGAAACATATTATCTAATTCTGAAACGATAATCGCTAAATTAAGCAATATTCGTTCCTAAATTGAGAAGCATCTTTCTGGAAAATTTTAATTATCGGAAGTAAAATACAACTTCTATAGCGGGTTGATACCAAATCAGGAGGAACAATCAATATAAATTTGAACCGATGTTCCCTGAATACTCATTCATGTAAAAAGACCTCCTTCTGTCGAATTTCGTACTGATCGCATATAAAATACAGTCTCTACAGCGCCTACATGTCAAATCGGGGGTAACGTATATATGGGGGCTATATCTAAATCTGAACCGATTTCTTCCAAATTTAACAGTGTATATAATAAGAAACCTCTTTCTGCCGAATTTCATACTGATCGGATATAAAATAAAATTTTTACAGCGCTTACAAGTCAAATCGGTGGTAACGTATTTATGGGGGCTATATGTAAATCTGAACCGATTTTCTCCAAATTTAGCAGTATTCCTTCATGTAATAAGAAACCTCTTTCTGCCAAATTTTGCACTGATCGGATATAAAATACAGTTTTTACAGCGCTTACATGTTAAATCGGGGCTAACATACATATATATGGGGGCTATATCTAAATCTGAACCGATTTTAAACAAATTCAATAGTGATCGTCCTTGGGCAAAAAAAAAGATAATAATTGCGACCTGTACTTTGATTACAAGAATACATGCACAGACGGACAGACGGACAGACGGTCAGACGGACATAGCTAAATCGACTCAGAAAGTGATTCTAAGTCGGTATAATAAACGATGGGTCTATTTCTTCTCCTTTTGGGTGTTACAAACAAATGCACAAAGTTATAATACCCTGTACCACAGTGTGGTGTAGGGTATAAAAACTTAAAGTAAAGTACATGCAGGGGTGCTAAGAAATATATGACTTATAATTTCATGAAATTCAGTGGTCATATATGCATAATTTTCTTGAAAATACCATTTGATGTTTGTATTTAAAATATAGCATGTTTCAATAAATTTAAAATAAAATGTATGTGGGTATCACAATCCGTCAAGAACACATGTCCACACGCAAAGAAAAAATTCGTTTCTGCGAAACGACATATTAGACGACTACAATTCTCGTTTGCCGGAATTGAAATTTCGTTTTTTATTGATATTTCAGTCGTCGTAAACGAGAATTGTAGTTGTCTAATATTTCGTTTCACAGAAACGAATTTTTTCTTTGCGTGCAAATCTTTAAGATTCTAGGAAGTTATTATTTTTTTATTTTCGATGGAAAAAATAATATAGATCCACTTTCCGCCAAGCTGTTGTTTAAATAAAATGAAAAGTGGGAATGTCTTTTTTCGATTGAAAATAAAAATTATTTTCGGACATTTTCGAGGTCAATTTTTTTCTTAATTTATCCAATATTATACTCAGTGCCAACTATCAAAGATCTAGTACCACTCCTTATAGTTTTTGCAAAAAAATGTATGAAGCCTCCCACAATTCTTTCATTTTGGGAAAAAAAATGTCGGTCATCATCGAACGGTACCTTGCTTCATTGAACGTAACATTGTTGCCACCATCGTCTTTGAAGAAGTACGGCCCAATGATGCAGTTGGTCCATAAACCGAACAGCTTTAAGAGCTTCTGGCAGCTCTTCGGCAATTCGCCGAAGACAATACAAAATTTAGAGATCGAGAATTTTGGTAATAAAACTGAATATTCATGATGAAATGGTAAGGCAAACTGATAACTTTCACACATGCCAAAAATTAAGCGAGAAATTGTAAAAACTTAATACTTAAAACCCAAAGGCCAAAAAAGGACCCGTTATAAATAGGTAAATAAAATTCCTCATAAGGCACGCATCACTTCATATGTGGGAACAAATATTAAAGTTCTACGAGAAATTTCAACAATCAAAATTTGCCTGAATATGTACAGAAGCATGTGGTGCCGCATTTGAAAAAAAAAATAAAATTTAATATAATTTTGAGCATTTCTGCGTAGTCGACCGACTGAACAAGCACATGCCAAAGATAAACTCTTTCCATTCGCCCCACATGACGACAATGTAACATTTGGTATTATTTTGGGAACATGAATCCTGGCAAAGGATTCGTCTGCTTCAAAAATCCAACCAACAGAATATAGCCACGACAACGGCTGCCGCATCAAAGTTAGTCATCATATCACTGTTGATATCGTCACAACGGACGTGATGTTGATGTCAACTGAAATACATTCGGAAATAATACACACATACGGAAGTAGTAAGATATACCAGTAGTCGTGCGTTTGTACACTCATTGCATTACGATAGGCTCTCCTACATGAGACACTGAGAGCAATAGAGACCTAATCCACATGTGAAATATGGTTTTATGATTTGACAGTTACTTAGTTAATGTCATGGATGATTGTATAAACTGGTGATTTAATATTCCCATATGTCCACTGTGGTCACCGCAATCATATCGCCATGTTAGGATTACGATAATGAGCTTATTATTGCCATAATAATGTTATTATTGTTTTTAAGACTTAATAAATATACTAAATTAATAAATAATATACATTTGTATATGCTCTGATTGCCGTAATCAGTAACCTTATCTGCGTGATAGAAGCGTATCAAAATTAGTTTATGCTGTAATTGTTTCGATCACTACATCGGATCACATTTTATCAGACATAATCTTGTGTATGCGAATGGCAAATGAGCTGGAGTATACACGCTGGAAAAAAATCGCTTCTGTAGTATATTGTCTCAAACATATTCTGCTTGAAATATACATAAGTTTAGGGTAAACTCCAAATATATAATATTTGACACAAACAAATATTATATGTTTGGAAATATGTTGTTCTAAACAAAACTATGTTTCCCACCTAAGATCTTTTTATTTGGAACTAATTTACAAATTGTACACAAAGAAAATTACTATTGAAGTTTTTAAGAAATGCAATTTTTCAGGAATTCGAAGTAAATTTTTTAGAAAATGAAAAATTTGCTTAAAATTAAATTGTACAATCTTGGGTAGCGATAAATCGCATTGATGGATTGATAATTTTGGAATATTTAAAATAAAATATTTTTTGTTAATAACAAAAACTTTTTAATAAATTCAAATTAGTGCTGTAAAAACAAAAGTAAATGCTGCTTATGACATTTTTACCTATAAAGTATAACACGAAATCTAGGAAAAATTAAAACTAAAATTCGACAATGTCAATAATGTTTTAAAAATCTTTTATAAATACAATACATTTGGAAAAAAAATTAACAAAAGCTTGGTTTGTGTGTAAAGAAATATTTTATTTGTAAAAGTCAGTGCGCGAACATATTTTATTGTAATATATTAATATATGCGTCCTAAACAAAACAGATTGATTTTCAAATAAAATGTATTTGTTCAAAAACATATAATATTTAAAAATTTTGGTTCCAAATATATTTTCTGTTACTAGTTACTAAAGATTGTATTATAAAGTTGCTGATGGTTCAATTGCATATAAAGATAAAACTGATGTAACTGAAGTTTTCTGCCCAATTAGGTTAGAATACTATTGTTCTCAACTCTTCATATGTGTATTCAAAACATATGTACATTATTTAAGAGTTTTATTTGCCAACAATATTTATTAGGCGCGCAACTGTTTCTGGTTGATAACTATGTACTGATGTCCCATTTTCCGAAACTTTATTACCAAACAAGTTGTACAAATTTAGAAGTTCCTTCGAGCTGCGGAGTGGACTGTATTAGAAAAGTTTAATCAGTTGAACTCCCAGAAATTTGTAAAGTAGCAAGAAACATGGAATAAAAAGGCACAGGTTAGATTCAGTGTGATACAGATTTATTGCGTAGGAGTCGCTGCTGCTTACCGCTTCAGTAGATGCTGCTAAAAAGTGAAATTCGCGGTGCAGAGCAAACAGAAAAAGAGCTAAGATTTGTAGAATACAGTAAATCCATTGGAACAGAGAGATAAGATGGCAGCCCTTTATCCATTTGAGTAAAAGCTTTCGCCTTCATGGCAGGGAAATGGATAAAGAGTTGCCATCTAAATGAAAGGGAAAGATACAGGGGATTTCATGTGAGTGACAGTTTAATTCATTTTCCTTAATGCTAGGTTATACTAATGCTAATATGAGATAATTCAGCTTCTTCGAATTCATGAGAGTATGAGAGGTTGAACTGGGTTCAACACAAGTAAAGGGAGCAATGCGTGTAACTGACTGTACGCAGCACCACAAGGTAGGAGAATATTATTCTGAAACATTTATGGAAGAAACGCAATATTTTTGAGAATTAAGTATTTTTGTTAACATCGATCAATTTGTCAATTGAGATCTTTATCAGTACAGATCTCAATTGATCCGTAGTGAAAACACAAATGTTGTTTGTAACAAGAACAAATAATGTCAAAATTTATACTTTTTAAATGAAAATTTTCGTGCTATGCTTTTTTCCGATTTGTTGATTCGTACAAGCATCAATCAAATATTGCATGGCCGTGAAAAAAATAGTTTTCAATGGATCCCACATAATTAGATGAATGCTCAAAAAAGGTTCGTGTCGATTGGAGCACAGAATTGTTGAAAAAATACAACCGTGGTAGCTCAAATGCAGTGTATAACATCGTCACAGGTGCGACCATGAATAAAATAAGACCATTCCAAAGAAAATCGATGAATAATCTTTTTAAGTTATGCCTTTTTTTCGGACAGGGCTTACTTTATTCATAACCTATCAGACTTTTTAACCAAATACTAAAAAGAGAATATTTTATTTTAAAAATGTTAAATTTTTCTCAAAAATATTATTTTTTCGCCTATTTTCATTGAAAAATTGCCCTACGCAAATGCATACAGCCGAAATGTTAGAATAAAAACTGCTGTTTTGTCAACATATGAAGAAAAAGTATGTAAGCAAAAAACCCTGGGAATTACCGCACAGATTTCCCGGGATTGCGGGATTGAAAAATATGACATTTTCCTGGGATTTCCCGGGATCATGTTCCGGGGAAAAAACGTATAACCCGTCAGGTGGCCACAGTGCCTTTAGTGGAACGTAGGCCGGTCAATTTTGAGTTGTAAACAACCATCTGTTTGCCAACAGTGTTTGAAGAAATAAGGAAAACTAATAAGAGAAGACGAATCAGTTTGCATCACGACAATGTGAGCTCTCACACTTCAGCTGAAACAATGGGCTATTTGAGCACTCAAGATGTTGATGGGCCATCCGCCGTACAGCCCTGATTTGACACCCAATGACTACTTCTTATTCGCTCACATCAAGAAAAAACTTCTTGGTCAACGTTTTTCGACGCCCAAAGCTGCTGTTGAAGTGTTCAAAAGTCATGTTTTGGGGGTGAATTTTGTCACTCTGTAAACAAAACAATTCGCGCTCAAATGAAAAATCGTTCTGAGTGAAATTATGATAAAAAAATGTCATACGTTCCAATGGAAGTTCCAATATTCATCTGACAACACCAGTATTACCAGGACCCGAAATATAAATAGCAACACTCGTATAATAAGCTGTTGGGACAATACTTTGCACATTTCTTTATATAATATTGTATTTGACTAATACTGTATTTATTATAACAGGTGGCGCAAAAGTAACCTTTCGATGTTTTTTGTGCCAAAGTCACCGACCGATTATTGGTCAAATAAATGTTCAGCAATATTCCGCGTTCTGGAGCAGTGTAGCGTAACATTGTTTATTAACGTGTATTTCGCATGTGTTTACTACACAAATGTCAACATTAGGCATTAGGGGCCAATCGAAAAATTTATAGCATTTTCTGATAGGAGGATTACTTTTGCGCCACCTGTTAGTAAGCGTTGCCTTTCAGAATTCGTTTTAGAGGTATGGTTCCTTTGGCAAAGTTTCTTATTTTGATCCCTAGAATACGATTTTCACTGAGCAATGGCGACTTTTTTTGCCTCCCCACAAATCGACCCGGCCTATTGTATATACTTCTGATAGTAGGCATTTTTATTGCATGTTTGGAATTTGGAAAATAAAAGTAGTTAGTTAAATTTTTGTGATAGAAGTGAACACGTGTTTTATTCAAAAACATAACATAAACAAGATTGAAAAAAATCGCACAATGATTTTTCTCAAACGGACCATAGTGGACCACCGGCTATGTTTATTCGTAGATTGAAAATCTTAGACTCGTTTTCAGGAGACGTCGATGCACCGAATTCGAATCTGGCATCAGAATTGTAAATTTACTTCACGTTTTTGATATTTTGAGATAGAAACGTGATTACATACCGACTATAAAACAACAACTATGAATTGTAAACTCCTGCAAACTATGTGTTAATTAATGTTTAAAACACACCCATGTATTACTGTAGTGGAGAGCTCTATTAGGGACAGTGTATAAAAAATGTTACAATTACTGTTGTTTATAATAGTATAAGACTTGTATATGAAATTCCCCATCAATAAACACAAACAAAAAAACTTATACTTTTACCAAACAAATTTTATATCATATTAACAGTTTAAGTAAAAACATCAATTACAACAAAAATTTTTATTAAAAATACTATTATCGTCGAAGGTAACCTTAGTATTTGCACTATAATTTTTGGAGTATATGCCCGATCTGGTCGACTTATACGTTAAATTGAAGCTATTAATGTGGGCTACCAATGTTGGAAATATCTCTTTCACTTAGAAATAGTGGTTTAGTAACAGTTATTAAACAAATTGGAAAAAGTAGATATTTTTCAAAAAAAAAAATCCTTGGACAAAAAAAACATAAAAAATAGAAAAAATTGAATAATGTATATTTGAAAAAAATCTATGGATATTTCCACATTTATCCATATATTTTTTTCAAATATACATTATTCAATTTTATATAGCTTTTGGTAGAGGTAAGAGAATTTCAAAAAATTTTTTTTTTTAATTTCTGTTTAAATAGCGATTTTATTTATTACTTTTATTTATATTATGTACATTTGAGTTTATTTACATGAACAAGTTTCATTATAAGTAATTGTGAGTTCTTTGTTGACGTTTGTAGATTTCGGAATAGGTTTCTCTAATGAGGAACCAAATATAATCTCCCATCATTCTTTCATCGCAGTGCCCTTGGTGACGCCGCTCGATGGACTTCAATTCTTGGTGAAACCTTTCCCCCTGTTCGTCACTTACGTCGCCAAGATTCTCGGAGAAAAAGTATACATGAGAATGCAAGAAATGCATTTTGGGGGACATATTTACACCTGTTGGTATACATAAAGCGAAAAATAAGTTGGAAAAATACATACATATGTGTTATATACATAAATATAAAAAAATATATTTCTAACCATTTTTTTCATAATTTTTTAACAAATCATTAATCTTTGTTTCATATTGCGGGCTTTTACTGAATCCAAGGAAATTTGAAACTACTTACTTTTCATCCGACATCAAATATGATTCGAAATTCACATCTTTCATCAGTTTCCTTATTTTAGGCCCATCAAAAACTCCTTTTCGATTTTTTTAAAAGAAAGACTTTTAAATAAACTTTTTAAATATGAGAGTGAAATGCCATCTTTCCTTAAGGCTTTTACAAAATTTCTAAAGAGCCCCAGCTTAATATGCAGTAGTGGCAAAATATCGGCTATCCCAGAGGCATAACATACCAACTACTTTTAAATCACAACAAATTTTCCAGTCATGTTCATATTTTAAGTATTTTATCAATTTAGCCGTTCTTTCGTATGATTCCTTAGTGTTGACAGCATGAGCAATGGGAATCGACGGTTTCTGATTTCCATTGTGTAAACTTACTGCTTTCAAACATTCTTTACTGCTGTCAACAAATAACCGCCATTCCTTTGAATTGTATGTTTTATTAAGCTCCTTGAACAATCCGGGAATGTCCTTGCAAAAGCATCTGTTATCCACGTTGTATTAAAATTGTTTGTAAGGTATATCACGGACTCTATAATATGATATGTTAACATCTGGGGCCAAAATATTGTACTGTTTCATCCCAGATGCAAGTAGTTCTGCCTTATCTTTGGTCAGTTCCAAATCTCTCTCAATGAGTTGAAACTGAGTTAAAGGCGATGGCTTCTGACTCAAGCTTGCATCGCTCAGAGTTGAGTACTCAGTTGAACTTGATGATGTTTCCGTAATTAGGCTGTTAGCTATACTTGGGCACTTCCTACTCCAGTCTATTAACGTTGACAAAAATAGCAGTCCGTAGCGTGAATGAATGGTCGTCTCCAAATCATTGGCATTCCAAATTGCACGTAAAGTCTAAAATTAAAACGTTTTATTCCACAAAACATTGTAATACATTAATCTTAAAGTACTTACCGCATTCTTCCACTAGTCCATCGAGTAAGATTTACATGGCACGTACTACACAAAATACTAGGTGTCCACGGTTCGTTCATATGTTTAACTCGTATACCAAAATATTACACATATATTTCTCCTATTATTTTACTAAACGCACGTAGATTTTTTTAATTACATATTTTACGCAGATGTAGCAGAAATTGTCGGGATCATTTACAGATTGCAAAGTTCTTTGCCTTTTACTCATACTTCGAAATATAACTTTGTAATATTTTTTAGAAAATCGACTTACACTAATTTATTAATAAATAATTTCATTCATCAATTCCGGGTTTAAGGTTCATAAGTTGCAGTACCTGACATACAGTTTGCTTCGAAAGTAGACACCCAATATGTTCAAGACTGACGCGTACTACTTTGTATTGCGTACATATAATTTTACTACAGACTGGGATGTCCATGCCCCTAAAAGGCGTCACTGAATGGAAATCTCATAAATAAAAAAAACACAAATATTGTTGAATGTCCCTCTATCTGAGCGGATCTCATCCAATACAGCTCTCACTTTGCATATCATGTTTTATGGAGGGTTACGAACGGCCATAAAACCTCGTCCTCTATAATGAGTATTATGTTTTTTTTGTACCAGGAAAAAGTGTTTTTTAAAAAAAAATCTTTTTTTCTCATATTTTTGACGACTGTTACTAAACCAAAGATTTAACGTGAAAGCGATATTTGCATATGTAGTCCTCATAATTCCCTTTAATTTGAGGCATAACACGGCTCAATCAGGCTTATACTTGAAAAATTATGAAAAATTTACCATAAATTTTTTTTTAAATATTGTTTTCGTGTTTCTGACACCTAATTGCACCAAAAACTGTTATCCACATCCCTTGGACAAAATTTGTGTTGCATAGTGTTATTAAAACGTGGATATCTTAATATAATTCTAACATGTACTGACTTAATTGATTTACATATAATAAACTAATTTCATGTTCTTACATTTCACACTTTTCCCACAGATATAATTAGTACATATTTATAACATATTAAACTACGAATTAACCGCTAATATGACGTGAGTAGTTTTTTTTGCAAATGCAGTTGAATGAAAAAGCGTATTCCAGCCACACTTTTATACACTATATGTGTGTGCAAGCTTTGAGATTAATATTTTAAATTACTGACCAAAATTAGAGTATTGAAAATTATTTTTCCCCCATATATTTGTCGTATATATTACTTCATATTTGCAAAATTTTGGCTTTGTATCTTATAGGAGTTTGCAGTTGCCGCGATGTAATCTACACTCAAGAAATAAAAAAAATCAGCTCTTTTCACATTCCTATCTCAAGTATCAAAAATAAACATAGGCAGTGGTCCATTATGAACCGTTTGAGAAAAATCATTGTGCGATTTTTTAAATCTTGTTTATTATAATTCGGTTACATTTTATTAAACATATGCCAAAAATACAGGGTGGCGCAGAAAGAGCTACATGGTTTAAATTGTTTATAACTATTTTATTTATGCGATTATTATAATTTTTTGGGGAATTACAGGGGAATATTTGCAATTAGCTTTGAAAAATGGTATCCTGTAAGTGATGTCCATTTTCTGCTTCGCACATACGTGCTCTTTTTAGCTTATTTTCCATAACCTTTCGCAAAATTTCAATTATTCAATTATTTCAATTATTTTTGTACGTTGTTCGATTCATAATAAATTCCCCAAGTCTCCTTCACAAAATGCTGAAAACAAAACAAAGAAAGAATAATAATTAAAAAAGTTATAAAGAATTCAGACCATATAGCTCATTCTGCGCCACCCTGTACAACCAATTCTGCTTTATTTGATACGCGCATTCTATGAAAAATCGGTTTCCAAAGTGTAATTTTGTTAAAAATTTCAGTAGAAAATTGAGAAAAACTGAATGTCTGTATAAAGCGTACAGATGGAGATCCAGGTGGAGAAAATAGTTCAATATGCAAATTGTTCAATATGCAAATTTGTGTGGAAAATATCAATATTAGCGACAAATGAATCCATTTTGCAAATTATACTTCACCAGTTGCATAAAATTATTATTATTGATGTGCATGTCAAATATTAGCGTAATCTTTTGAGTAGATCGGCGGAAAAATAGGGGAAAAAAGCCCCACAAGCAGACTAATGAGGCCACACCTTGCGAAAAATGACAATTTTGCAAAACAACTCAAATCGTATTTTTTATTTGGCGCCGGAATCCACATACGGATTTTCATCAAAAAATTCGACAAGAAATAATGTTAGGCTGTTTGCAAAACATTTTGCCCAGTAGTATAAAATAATTGATGTCGCATCTCATTGAATATCAGTATACTCTTATCCGTACACACATTAATTTTTAGGTTCTTAGCTCCTTTGTGACTTTTGAACGATTGAAAATAGTTCTGCTCACTACAGCACTGACCACAGTTCCAATCATGTGAATGAAAGAACGTATTCCAACCACACTTGTATACACTATATGTGTGTGCAAGCTTTGAGATTAATATTTAAACATTACTGGCCAAAATTAGAGTATTGAAAATTATTTTTCTCCCATATTTTTGTCTTATATATTACTTCATATTTGCAAAATTTTGGCTTTGTATCTTATAAGAGTTTCATATTTTTTATAGCGCTAGATTTGACCACTCGCAAAAAAGTGACTACATGAGCTTTATACAACAGTATAAGTATTGTCTATGCGGGTTTTGCACCCGCTTTCTAGCTCTAACAGGATCATCAGCGGTCAAGTGGTCGAAAATCACTTGGCGGAAATCGCAAATCAAAGTAGTATATAAATAAACAACATTTGCAACAAAAGGACAACATTTGCAACAAAAACTATTATACTCGTACGGATTCTCGCGAAAATTCGAAAAACAGCGACATAAATCTGTCGTCTAGTAAACAATCAATTGATTGACTCTATCATACAAAATACATGGAAAATCCCCGTTTTTGTTCACAAAAATAACTGCCGTTCTTGTTTCACTGGCCGGGGAAAAATTAATACCGAATTGAATGAATTAAAAACGCGGAAGAACCCGAAACGCCTGGCGCCGGATTACAATTTAGGAACTGAACTCCTTGAGGAACCAAACTGGCAGAAATGTTACGGATTTATATCCGTAAGAAAAAAAAAGTGACCCCTAGACGCTCCGAATAGAAAAACTTTACTGAATACATAATACCTTTTTTGTGTGCATTCTATTAGTCTAAGAAAGCTTAGTTATTCCAAGAAAGTCTACACGGAGGAAAATCGCCATTTTTGATATGTTTGAATTCAAAGAAAATATACTTGGAACGTAAATTTTTAAATATTATACATTTTTGAACAAATATATTTTATTTGAAAATAAATTTTGTTTGGAATGCATATATTAATATATTACAACAAAATATATTTGCGAACTTACTGTCACAAATTAAATATGTGTTTACAAACAAACAAAGATATTGTTTAAGAATTTATCCAAATACATTATATTAAAAAAAATGTTAAAACTTTGTTGACTTTGGCAATTTTTAATTTTATTTTTTCCTAGATTTTGTGTTATACTTTATAGGCAAAAATGTCGTAAGCCGCATTTTCTTTTGTTTTACAGCACAAATTTTTTATTTATAAATAGTCCAATAGTCAATCCATCAATGCTATTTATCGTAACCCAAAATTATACGATTTAAATTTTCAAACATATAAAATTTCTAAGAAATTAAACCTTAAATTTCTAAAAAACTGAAAACTTTCCTTTAAATTAAGGCATCGATACATTGCCAAAATACTTAAATACAAATCATCATTGTTTTGGAAATATTCTTTCCAAATAAGAGAATATTAGGATGAAAACATAATTTTGTTTAGAACAACATCCTCACAAACATATAATATTTGTGAGTGTCAAATATTATATATTTGGAGTGCACCCTAAAAATGTGTATGTTTCCAGCAGAATATGTTGGGAACAAAATACTACAGAAGCTATTTTTTTTCAGCGTGTACATAAAGCTTTTAATACCTAAGAGTTATCTTCTATAGTTACCTAGATATCTGCAATTGAAAGTTTATTTTTTGAAAATGGAGTCTTAGTACCTTTTTTAATATAAGGCAGAATATATCGTTTTCTTCCACATAAACTTCTCTGCATTAATAACAACCAGTAAGGAAAGGTAGAAAGTCGGGCGGGGCCGACTATATAATACCCTACACCTCCCTACCAATGCGATAAGGGTCATTGCGATAATAATTTGGAATACTTGGTAGATGGGTAGGAACATATTATCTTATTCTGAACCGATAATCGCTAAATTAAATTGAGAAACATCTTTCTGGGAAATTTTAATGATTTATAGCGCTTTGATACCAAATCAGGAGCAACATATATATGGAGGTTATATATAAATCTGAACCGATTTTCCCTGAATACTCATTCATGTAAAAAGACCTCTTTATGTCGAATTTCGTACTAATCGGATATAAAATACAGTCTCTACATCGCATACATGTCAAATCGGGGTTACATATATATGGGGGCTGTATCTAAATCGAGTAATAAGAAACCTCTTTCTTCCGAATTTCGCACTGATCGGATATAAAATACAGTCTCTACAGCGCTTACATGTCAAATCGGGGGTAACATATATATGGGGGCTATATCTAAATCTGAACCGATTTTCTTCGAATTTGTCAGTATTCCTTCATGTAGACAGAAACTTCTTTTTGCCGAATTTCGCACTGATCGGATATAAAATAAAATTTTTATATTTGGGGTCTACATCTAAATCTGAATTGAATTCATACAAAAGGAAATCTCTTTCCGCCGAATTTCATACTGATCGGATATAAAATATAGTTTCTACAGCGCTTATATGTCAAATCGGGGGTAACATATATATGGGGGCTATAACTAAATCTGAGCCGATTTTCTCCGAATTTGGCAGCATTTATTCATGTAATATGTAACATATATATGGGGGCTATAACTAAATCTGAGCCGATTTTCTCCGAATTTGGCAGCATTTATTCATGTAATATGAAACCCCTTTCTGCCCAATTTCGCATTGATCGAATATAAAATACAGTTTCAACAGCGCTTACATGTCAAATCGGAGGTTACATATACATATATGGGGGCTATATCTAAATCAGAATCGATTTTCTCCGAATTTAGCAGTATTCCTTCATGTAATAAGAAACCTCTTTTTGCCAAATTTCGCACTGATGGGATATAAAATAACAATTTTACAGCGCTTACATGTTAAATCGGGTGTAACGTATATATGGTGGCTATATCTAAATCTGAACCGATTTCTTCAAAATTAAACAGTGTTCATTAGTATAATAGGAAAACTCTTTCTGCCGAATTTCATACTGATCCGATATAAGATTAAGTTTTTACAGCGCTAACATGTCAAATCGGGGTAACATATATATGAGGGCTATATCTGAACCGATTTTAACCAAATTCAATAGGGATCGTCCTTGGGCCAAAAAAAAGATATGTGTAAGGTTTGATTACAAGAATACATGCACAGACAGACGGACAGACGGACATAGCTAAATCGACTCAGAAACTGATTCTAAGTCGATCGGTATAATAAACGATGGGTCTATTTATTCTCCTTTTGGGTGTTACAAACAAATGCACAAAGTTATAATACCCTGTACCACAGTGTGGTGTAGGGTATAAAAATTGATAAGTGATAAAATCCGAACCGATATACCCAATAAGCCAAAAGTTATATCAATTTGAAATTATATTTAAAACAATGGATTTTTTTCAATTTTTGGCGAAAAAGTACCCTAAGAAAAAAAATCGCTTCTGTAGTATATTTTCTGGAAACATATTATATTTGGGAAAAAATACTTTTTTCTTATAGGTAGGAAAACAAATTCTGTAGCCGATTTAAATATTTCCCCGTTTTTAAAGATAATTTGCACCAAAACTTCGAAAAAAATAACATTGATAAGAGAGATATTCAAACTTTTTTCCGGTATGTAAATATTAAATATGTTCACCAAACTATGTTTTGTTTAAATTTTGATCCCAAACATATTATGTTTCTTGTTTTTTTTTTCTCCGTGTATATATTGTATTTTTGAGTTAAAGAAAAGTTATTTAAATAAGTAAGAAAGTTCAGTCGGGTAAACCGACTTAGGAATCCCCTCACCTTCAGTCCCAAAAATGTTTCCTAAATTTATTTATTTTTTGTTTTAATTAAATTATTATCAATTTAAATTGCATTTAATGACTTAAAAGCACAGGTATTAAAGATATAAGTTTTGATGCTGCAAAAAGGGGCGTACAAATGACGCCCATTTTTCACTTGAATGTAGTTCCTATAAAAGAATTAAAAAAAGCACTGTACAAAATTTGAAGTATTTTTGTGCACTGGTATTAAAGTTATAAGCAGTGAACTTTTGGTACAAAAACGTTCATTTGTGTGGTAAGTACCAAATGGGGCGTGGAAATAATGCTAATTTTTCAATTTACTCTAGGTACTATAAAAGCATTACACTGTAGAAAATATGAAGTATTTGCATGAACTGATATTAAATCTATAATCAGGTAACTTTTGAGCAAATAGTCCACTTTTGTGGGAGGTGACAAAAATATAAAAGAATTATGCTGCACAGAATTTCTACAAAGTATGAGCTAAATTCCTAAGAAAATAGCATAAAAATCATATTTGGAAGCGTCCTCTATAATGGAGCTATATCAGCCAAATGACCTGCAATATATCAGCCAAATGACCGGTTACAATACGTATTTTTGTAAAAGCTGATCAACACATTCAATTGTTGAGGGTATAATACAAAGTTTTACCCGTTTTAAGAAATCAGCCGAACAGAATTTGCTGAGCAAATTGGCTTGACTATGTATTAAGAGGAAGTATCCGTTTTTATCACCTCACCTTAGAGAGGAAGGTATATATCATTTGCTATGAGCAAAAGTGTAACACATCGAAGGAGTGACCCCAAGTATATTTGGCGGAAATGCGATTTGGGTCATTTTAAGTCATTTGAGCAATGTACGTCCGTCCATTTGTCCATCGTCCTTCTGTCTGTGAGTTCGTGTGTCTGTCTGCTGGCTGAAACGTACCATAACTCTCGAAAGGATTTACCGATTGACTTCAAATTTGGTACGCGATAATAGTTGTATCTATCTCCGGCTAAGTTCGAAGATGGGTCATATTGGTCCACTCCTTTTAGTACCTTCCCCACAAAGGTTCAACATTTAGTGAAATATTGATTCTTTAATACCCTCTATACTACTTACTCGAATCTTCTGAAACTCCACACATAGTATTAGTTTATTAGTCACTAACACCTCAAGAAAAATGGGCGAAGTTGCCACGCCACTTTTGGTACCTTCCACACAGGTGCACCATTTTGTACTAAAAGTTAACTGCTTATAGCCTTAATATCAGTTCATACAAATATTTAAAATTTTTTACAGTGTAATGCTCTTATAGTAACTAGAGTTCAGAGAAAAATGGGCGTTATTGGCACGACCCTTTTGGTACCTCCCACACAAATGGACCATTTTTCACCGAAACATAACAGATTATAACAGATTATAAAGATTATAAAAATTTAACAGAAAGGAGACCCTATGGATAGACCTATTCCTACGATGCTGAATTCAACCGACTTAAGAGTCGCAAAAAATATTCGTAAATTTATTTTTTATTTGTTTTAATTAAATTACACTGTGCTCGAAATAGACACTTTGAAAATGTAACAGAAAGATACCCTATGAATTTGCCTATTTGGACCATGGTAACCTATTTTTCTGAAAACAGTAGTCCACGCTTCTCATCTCCTTATCCATAAAAATTGCAATTAATCTTAGCATATGCCAAAAATCATACAAAACTACGAAACTATTAGTTGCAATGTTGCCAGAAATGACGATTTATCGTCATTTTGACGATTTTTAGAGCCAAAAAATAGGACATGACGATTTTTTATAATATGAAAAAAGTAATGAAAACTTAAAAATGTTTCCTTATATTAAGGATTTTTTTAAAATTTCTTCGCGAAATAATTTGCAGTGAACAGTTTTAAAGAAGCTAAAGAAAATATAAAAACATGGACCTAGGAGGTTATTATTCCAACGAATAGCTTTAGTTAAAATAAATCGCATGTTATCATTTTTGCAGCCCAATTGATAAGATTTTTTTCTTTGAGTCCAAAAAGTCAGGTCTTATGAAGCCATTGTATGGGACTATGTTAAAATATAGACCAATGACGACTCCTTGAAATGGTTGTGGGTAAAATAAGAAATCAATTGCCGAATTTTGTCCAAACGATTGGTATTTGTGTTTGGTGTGGAACTTTATCAATATGTGGACCAATTAACCGAATTTCAGTCCAATCGGTAATGTGATTTCTATATAAAAATGTTCACCATTAATCCTGAGAATTTTTCTATGTGAAACTAAATACATTTTGTCAAAATGTAGTCGAATCGGTCGTGGTTTCTAATGCGTCGAGAAGTCGAATCTAGTGAAACCTTGGTGTGTGGGCTACATAAAACCATGGATCTTCGCTGGACTATATTGGTGTGAATGGTTCTACGCATTTTGTCAAATTTCGTCTCAATGGATTGAACTTTCTGGCTTATATGACGTTAATAAATAAAATCGAAAATCGATCCTAAGAAATAATGCTATGAGACTGATACGTTTAAAATATGTTTCCAACAAATTTGATAATTATTTCTGTTCGAGAAGGTTAGATTGTCTTACAACATTTTTGTACGCTCACTTTCAGGAACCGCGATATCATTTCAGAGTACTAATAAATTCATAAATTCGAGTTATTACTTAATTTGGTTATTTTTCTACTCATAGAAAAATTATTTTTCGACTTACATATGGAAATTATAAAGCTTACCAACAGAACCTGTTAAATTATGAAACCTGTTAATTTTTCATAAATATATTTAAAGGAGTCCCATAATAATTTTTCGCGAGGAATATTTATGTCAAAGGCACCAACTAAAGATTTCGGGTATTTGTATGACGTTTAACATGTGGTAAGATTTGATTGCACTTTTTCACGATTAAGGGGCTTAGTAGCGTAGACGACTGTTTTGAGAGAAATAATTCTCCAAAGGTTCCCTTTATTTGGATATTTGGACTGAAGCGTGTTTTTCGAAGTTTTTCACTCCAAAATAGCCAAAGAGGTAACAAACTTTGTGGTCGAATATCGCGAAAACAAGAACTAACCTAGGACAACGGCTAATGCCACTGGATTTAGCATGGTCCAAATAGGCAAATTCATAGGGTATCCTTTCTGTTACATTTTCAAAGTGTCTATTTCGAGCATAGTGTAATTTAATTAAAACAAATACAAAATAAATTTACGAATATTTTTTTTGAGACTCTTGAGTCGGTTTTCCGGACTGAACTTTATTACTTGTTTTTAATTTTTTGATACAAATAATTGCCTATGTCTAATTATTAAGCGATGACTCTGAAACTTTGCATTTTTTTATACTTCATAATCTACCTTAATATTCGTACCACTTCTTGTTATCACATTGTGATATATACATATGTACATTCATGTCTGACATACCTTAGACTGTAATATGATGTTACACAGTTCGAATTCACGTAATCTAATGTAAAATGTAGTCATACACTTAGATGAACATTCCAATTAATTTTAACGAGAATGAACCATTCCATCCATCCATCCATCCATCCTCAGCCCTAACCCTCCTCAACAAGGAGTGGGATGTCTGTCGAGCTGTGTAAAAATATTGATGACTACGATGAGGAGCTAAGCAAAATGCTTTGCGATGCAAAAACAGTTTCACAAACAAAATTATTATCATTTGTGCAAAACGAATGTTGAGTCTAACGAGGATAAGTAAACTTCAAAACTTTTGGAAAGGGGAAACTTTTAAAAATATTATTTCAGATTATGCATTTTTTAGGTTATGGTACGGACGGGGACAGAGACAAGGCAAATGACGAAAAATGCCAATTATTATGAATTTAAATGTATTTACATATTTGTAGATGTGATACGAGTATACCAAAACTGCTGTGGCAATTTGTAGATGGAAGATATCATAAGATATTTATATAATGTAGACACAAGTTCTGTGTTATATTTGCCAAAATAAAAAAGTAAAAAAATCTCGGTGGAGTAGTCGACCTCACTGTCAGATATATACAATATTAATGTTAGTATTTTGTACCAGAATAGATGCGAATGTTTCGATCTTAATTTAACAGACTAAAATTATTGCAAAAATTGTCCAAAATATCAAATTTGAACACATTAATATGATTTCCAGAAAAGGATTAACAATTACTCTCAGTACATACATGTTGAGAACAATTTATAATTAGTTGCGGTGATCATATTTGCAGATCTAATGTAATGGTTGCTATACGGTTGAAGAAACCATGACGCATTTTTGTTGTGACTATAATATGGTCCCAGAAAATCATAATTTATAATTATATGGTCTCCTCCAATTTTCCCCTTGCAACAATGTTAAATCATTATTCACCAAAAACATACATTCCAATGTGGATTTTCCAACCCAAATGTAAATTTAGCCTTTCTCAATTTCAAATTTTCATTTTCACACCTTTTATATTGATTTCTCAACTATGATGTGTGTAAAAATTCCATAAAGGCCTTATAAAGCCCTATAAATTAAAATTAATTAATTCAGTTTCCTATATGTTTCACTTTTATAAGCTGCAACACAAATTTTAAGAGGTAAGCCATTTTGTCAAAATTTCTTACCTCTTGAATTTGTGTTGCAATAATTTCGTTATATTTTTTGCTGTGTTTTTAACCTAACTACATTATATGACTTATTATTTAATTGGACTTAATTTAGTGCTACCAACTATTACAACCTCCTTGACTTATCACCCACTAAAGCTTATTTAATTCATCATTTCTGCTCTAAGATTTGCGAAAGATTAACTGAAACAGTTTTGTTGGTCTACTACTAAAGAGCGCAACATCTCATCTCCGTTTCGCTTTTGTGGATTCATAAACATTTTCAAGATTTTTAGCGTTCTACTTAACGATATTTTAATAAAGTACATTTGCTTCGTTTGCAACGCTCACTTCTGCTCCAATCGCAGACATTCGCATTTGCCAGAGATTTATTACTTTGCAACTGCATTTGCTTCAAATGGCAGTACAAAGCGAAATTGCAGAGTTCGGTAAAATATTGGGTAGGGGGCGGTGGGGTTACCCAGTACTGCTATGAACAAATCTGTGATCACGTATTAATTTGTACAACGTTTTCATGCTATAAATGTGAATTGGTAGTTCAGTTCACAGTATTGAATAGCTACTTTTTGTGCGTATAATTTCTGCAAATAATGTTGGACATGACATTATTTGGAAAATGTTAGTAAAATTAATGTGCACGCCAGTCAGAAATCAAATGGGATGATTTTAAATTGAGTTTTTTTAAACTAACAAAAAGTGTAAGTTGTGGCTTCAAAGTCGTGGCATATGCGGACGGGGTTGCAAAAGCAGTAACTGGAAAATTCCTCAACGTCCTCAAAGATGTTATACAAGTGGCTCTGAACGAATTTTCTGGATTGTCCAGGAGCAGTGGTTTGGGCGTGACTCATAGAAGACCGAATTGGAAGTATACGAGTCCACATGTGGGCCCTCCTCTAACGAATTTAATTGAGCTATTATTTTTTGATATAATCCTAAATAGAAAATTGTTCCTCAGATTTAATGTATTAAAACGGGTAAGGAATATCAACGTCGCACTATATTCCTGTAGAAAAGCTTGAACCCTCTTCTATAACAGTAGGCAACAAAAAAAAATTTTTTTTGTGTCCCAGACCTAAAAATTATTTTTTTGTATAGATTGTGGCATACTGTTATATAAAATCAAAACCAAAAATTTGTTTATGGATACATTTTTTTTTTAAATGTTTATTAAAAATTCTATTATCTTCGAAGGTATTCTTAGTATTTGCACTATAATTTTTGGAGTATATGCCCGATAAGGTCGACTTCTACGTTAAATTGAAGCTATTAACGTGGGCTACCAATGTTGGAAATATCTCTTTCACTTCGAAATAGTCGTTTAGTAACAGTCATTAAACAAATTGGAAATAGTAGATTTTTCTCAAAAAAAAACCTTGGCGAAAAAAACATAAAAAATAGAAAAATATTTTATTTTATTTTTAAAAATCTGCAACCTAGATCAAAAAATCTAATTTTTAAATTTCTTTACTTTCTTACTTTTATTTATATTATGTACATTTGAGTTTATTTACATGAACAAGTTTCATTATAAGTAATTGTGAGTTCTTTGTTGACGTTTGTAGATATCGGAATCGGTTTCTCTAATGAGGAACCAAATATAATCTCCCATCATTCTTTCATCCCTGTGCCCTTGGTAACGCCGCTCGATGGACTTCATGGATGGAAAAAGTTTAAATGAGAATGCAAGAAATGAATTTTTAGGGACATACCTGTTGTCCCTAAAAATTCAGTTCTTTCACCTGTTGGAATACATAAAGCGAAAAATAAGTTAGAAGAATACATACATATGTGTTATAACATATATAATACATAAATATAGAAAAATGTAATTCTTACCAATTTTTTCATAATTTTTTAACAAATCATTAATCATGTTTCATATTGCGGGCTTTTATTGGATCCAAAGAAATTTGATACCACAATCTTAAACGACCTCTATGCTGCAATTTTATCCGACGTCAAATATGATTCGAAATTTACATCTTTTATCAGTTTCCTTATTTTAGGCCCATCAAAAAAGCCTGTTTGAGTCCACGCCAAGATGGCGGGACTTAAAAAATTAAAACAAAATATATATATTTTTATTTAAATTATTTTATATTTATGCGGTTGGCAATGTGCCATAAGCGGTACGGGTGAGTTTAGCAACTAATAAAGTGTAACTCTGACGGCGTTGCTATCACTTTACGAGTTTTGCGGCGGTGTGTTTAAAATCAACGGCTCCAAATCTTATGCAGGTGGCGATGACGTCGACAGTCAGCTGTTGTGACTTCAACAACGCCTTTTTTGATTTTTTGAAAAGAAAGACTTAAGCTGAGTATAGACGATTGCCATATCGGCAAACGTTATCAACCCTGGTAAAGTGTTGCAAATTTACGGGCAATGTCAGATTGTTAGGCAAAGGTGAATTGACAGTTCAGACGATTGCAAGAAAACATTACAATTTCATATATTTACAATATATTTTGTAAATATTTATATGCAGGATTGCCAATAAAAATACATTATATACAGTGTTGCAAATAAAATGATTTTCTGGCAATGGCGCCGTTGTCACATGCATAAACTTCGAACATATGTATAACAATCAGCAAATTATCTCGCAATGACTTTTCTGCTAACGTTGCAAAACAAAAATTGTGTGTTCACACGGTTGCATTTTTCCGCCATTTTTCTGGCAATGTTGTCCGATCTGCAAATCGTCTGTACTTACCTTTACAAATAAACTTTTTAAATATGAGAGTGAATTGCCATATTTCCTTAAGGCTTTTACAAAATTTTTAAGAGCCCCAGCTTAACATGCAGTGGTGGCAAAATAATGTTTTCTTTGTGTATTTTATGTTGTTTTCACTCAATGTAATGTGTTTTCTTGCTGGCCATTTCTTTCTTCTGTAATGATCTTCGCGAGCGTGGTATCCCAGAGGCATAATATACCAACTACTTTTAAATCGCAACAAATTTGCCAGTCATGTTCATATTTTATGTTTTTTATCAATTTAGCCATTGTTTCGAATGATTCCTTAGAGGTGACAGCATGTGCAATGGGAATCGACGGTTTCTGATTTCCGTTGTGCAAAAGTACTGCTTTCAAACTTTCTTTGCTGCTGTCAACAAATAACCGTCATTCCTTTGATTTGTATGTTTGATTCAGTTCCTCGAACAATCCGGGAATGTCCTTGCAAAAGCATCTGTTATCCACAGTTGTATAAAATTGTTTGTAAGGTATATCACATACTCTATAATATGATATTTTAACATCTGGAGCCAAAATATTGTACTGTTTCATCCGAGATGCATGTAGTTCTGCCTTATCATTGGTCAGTTCCAAATCTCTCACTAGATCATTGAGTTGAAACTGAGCTGAAACCGATGACTTCTGACTCAAACTTGAATCGCTCAGAGTTGAGTAATCAGTTGAACTTGATGATGTTTCCGTAATTAGGCTGTTAGCTATACTTGGACACTTGGGAATTAGTATTGTTTCCGAATGTGCAACTGGCAAAGTGACAGATTTTACTTCAGCGTAATTCCAGCGACTGCTCCTTCCTACTCCAATCTGTTTACTTAGACAAAAATAGCAGTCCGTATCGTGAATAAATCGTTGTCTACAAAACATTGGCATTCCAAATTGCACGTGATGTCTAAAATTAAAACGTTTTATTCCACAAAACATTGTAATACATTAATTGTAAAGTACTTACCGCATTCTTCCACTAGTCCATCGAGTAAGATTTACATGGCACGAATTACACAAAATATTAGGTGTCCACGGTTCGTTCATATTTTTAACTCGTATACCATACTATTACACATATATTTCTTCTATTATTTTACTAAACGCACGTCGATTTTTTAATTACATATTTTCCGCAGATGTAGCAGAAATTGTCGGGATCATTTACACATTGAAAAGTTCTTTGCATTTTACTCATAATTCGAAATATAACTTTGTAATATTTTTCAGAAAATCGATTTATCTCTTTAAGTCGCTGAATTGCACTAATTTATTAATAAGAAATTTCATTCATAAATTCCGGGTTTAAGGTTCATAAGTTGCAGTACCTGTAGCTGACATATAGTTTGCTTCGAACGTAGAAACCCAATATTTTCAAGACTGCCGCATACTACTTTGTATTGCGTACATATAATTTTACTACCTGTATATACGACTAGGATGTCCGTGCCCCTAAAAGGCGTAACTGAATGGAAACCTCATAAATAAAAAACCACAAATATTGTTGTATGACCCTCTGCCTGAGCGGTTCTCATCCAATATAGCTCTCACATTGCATATCAAGTTTTAGGGTTACGAACGGCCATAAAACCTCGTCCTCTATATAATTTTATAATGTCTGACATCAATCCTCATAAAATAAAATGCAAGTGCAATGTCTCTTATATGTCTCTCTCACATATGGCGAATTAAATATAAGCAAAAACATCATTTAAAAACGGAAAAATATGAAACAAGGTTTTATTTTAATTTCCCTAACATTTACAAAATGGCTCAAAACTTTTACATAACTGGCTTTTTAAAAATGCCATAATTAACATAAAATAATTTTTTCGACCTTTTTTTCTATTTTTTGTACCAGGAAAAAGTGTTTTTTTTTTTAAAAAGTCATGTTTTCCTCATATTTTTGACGACTGACACTAAACCAAAGATTCTACGTGAAAGAGATATTTGCAGCATGTGTAGCCCTCATAATTCCCTTTAATTTAAGGCGTATCAATCAGGCTTATACTTATACTAATTTAAGGCGGCTCAGTCAGGCTTATACTTATACTAAAATTAATGGTCCAAATACTAAATGTACTTTCCATGAAAGCGGGAATTCAAAAAAAATTTACCATAAATTTTTTTTTAATATTTTTTCGTATTTGTGACGCCAAATTCCACCAGAAACTCTTATCCACATCCCTTGGACAAAATTTTTTTTGCATCGTGTAATCTTCCACTTGATATATGTAGGGTCAGAATATTTAATATCGGCCTATGTAGTTTATTTTTGTCTAAAATGTTTATAAGCAGTTACAAATAGGTAAAATAAGATCTCGCTATAACTTTTTTTCAAACATTTTTTATGGGCGTTTAAAATTTTGAAAAAATGAGTTTTTAGGTTTTACGAAATTTGTAATTGCTCTGGAACAACTGAACCGATTTTTGAAAAGTTTACTTTGTTTCAAAGAGGAAAAATTAAAAAAAAAAAATTTACCAAAGTAAAGTTTTGCCCCCATCGATTTTTTTCGTTTGCCCATCGATTGCCCCCATCGATTTTTTTCGTTTCACAGAACATTCGTCGTACTCTGACAAATCCAGAACAGTACAAACATTTTTTGAAACTCAATATTTGTAAAAGTTATGGACGAAATACTGAGACTGGTATGGCAATTTTTGACGTTATTTCTGTTTCTGCACATATGAATCGTTTTGCAACCAGTGTTTTTTTAACCACGAACTATAAATTGATTACTCCATTTGATTACTATATCCCATCAATCCCATATGGTATATATGTATGAGTCAGCATTTTTAAAATCGATCCAATTTTTTTTTTGAAGAAAAGCGTTCTAAAAGAGGGACATTTTTAAACCTTTAAATATTTTTTAACCCTAACCTTCTTTTTCCATAACAAAGATAAACAATTAAAAAATTGCGGTTATTGTGTAGGTAATGGAAGTTAAGTTCCTTAGTTTTTATACCATACACCACACTGTGGTACAGGGTATTATGACTTTGTGCATTTGTTTGTAACACCCAAAAGGAGAAGAAATAGACCCATCGTTTATTATACCGATCGACTTGTAATCACTTTCTGAGTCGATTTAGCTATGTCCGTCTGTCTGTCCGTCTGTCTGTCTGTAGATGTATTCTTGTAATCAAAGTACAGGTCGCAATTATGGCCCAATCTTGACGAAACTTTACACATATATTTTTTTGGCCCAAGGACGATCCCTATTTAATTTGGTTAAAATCAGTTCAGATTTGGATATAGCCCCCATATATATGTTACCCCCGATTTGACATATAAGCGCTGTAAAAACTTTATTTTATATCCGATCAGTATGAAATTCAGCAGAAAGAGGTCTCTTATTATATGAATGAACACCGTTAAATTTGGAAGAAATCGGTTCCGATTTAGATATAGCCCCCATATATACGTTACCCCCGATTTCACATGTAAGCGCCGTAAAAAATTTATTTTATAACCGATCAGTGTAAAATTCGGCAGAAAGAGGTTTCTTATTACATGAAGGAATACTGCCAAATTCGGAGAAAATCGGTTCAGATTTAGATATAGGCCACATATATATACCCCCGATTTTACATGTAAGCGCTGTAAAAAGTGTATTTTTAATCCGATCAGTACGAAATTCGGCAGAAAGAGGTTTCTTATTACATGAATTAATACTACTAAATTTAAGGAAAATCGGTTGAGATTTAGATATAGCCCACATATATATGTTACCCCCGATTTGACATGTAAGCGCTGTAGAAACTGTATTTTATATCCGATCAGTACGAAATTCTACAGAAAGAGGTCTTTTTACATGAATGAGTATTCAGGGAAAATCGGTTCAGATTTATATATAACCTCCATATATATGTTCCTCCTGATTTTGTATCAACGCGCTATAGAAGTTGTACTTTACTTCCGATCATTATTATTTTCCGGAAAGATGTTTCTCAATTTAGGAACGAATATTGCTTAATTTAGCGATTATCGGCTCAGAATTAGATAATATGTTCCTGCCTACTTACCAATTATTCCAAATTATTATCGCAATGACCTTTATCGCATTGTTAGGGAGGTGTAGGGTATTATATATTCGGCCCCGCCCGACTTTCTGCCTTTCCTTACTGGTTTATTCGAATTTTATTCCTAAAAAACTTTTTATAATTAAATACGTAAGAGTTTAAAATGTAATCTACGATTATTTGAAAGAAATATATCAATTATTTCATCGATTTTGACTTCATCTTTGTATATAGACATCAAAGCCAGATAAGATAGCCTTTCTCCTTCCATTCTGTTCCGGAGATAAGTTTTTATTCTTCTTAACGTCGAGAAACTTCTCTCAGCAGATGCCCTGGTCACATATATTGTGGCCAGTATCTGCAAAAGGGTAAAAACGCATGGGAACATATCCTCATCACAAACTGAAATAGCATCTAATGCATTTGATGGCTTATCATTCTTCTGCTTCTAATAATCAATCCATATACTTATTTCAGCTAAAACAGATTTTACTGAATTTTTTAATTCGTTTTTGTAAAAAAGTGTGACTTCTTCGAAATCTTCCTTTATTAGATTTACAACTCGTATCGGAACGATATTAAACAGACTTGTAATTATAGCTTCATGTTCGGAAAATCTATTATTTAAATGTGATATTACTTCGTCCAGATATGGTATGAACAATGTTGTCCTAAAATACGCCTTGGCATCTGAACCAGGAATATTAGCCCTATACTTTTGAGTGCCTACTCTTCTAGGTAGTGCAGCTTCTATTCCAAAACTTCTTGCAAGTTGTGTGGATTCTTCAAACAGTTTATCAAACTCCGCATCCGAATTTCTACGCATGTCACTTAATTTAGTCGTTGCCAATTTTATGAGTTCGTAAGCCTTTATTATATCTAGGTTAATCGTTTGCAAATACCGTGATAAGTTCTGTGTAATGGCCAAAACCGTACTACTTATTACCACACCCAATATAAAGTCAAATTTACATACACGGTTGTGCAAACTCATTCCATCACTGCAACCTACATGTTAAAAAGGTAGATAGATAAGAAATCATAAATGTAATTATACCCTACACCACACTGTGGTACAGGGTATTATAAGTTTGTTTCACGGCAGATGTTTGTAACACCTGAAAATAACACAGCTAGACCCACCTTAAAGTATACCGATCGACTCAGAATCACTAGCTGAGTTGATTTAACGATGTCTGTCCGTCCGTCCGTCCGTCTCTCCATTTAAAGTTGTTCGTCGACTACAGGTCGCAATTTCACTCCGATCGTTCTGAAATTTTGCAGTTTAGAGTATTTCGCGGCTATTAAGATCTCTATTGAATTTGGTTGAAATCGGTTCAGATTTAGATATAGCTCCCATATATATCTATCGTCCGATTTGGCCCTTTAGTCCTATAGAAGCTGTATTTTACATCCAATCGTTTTGAAATTTAGAATGGTAGAGTTTCTTGATCCATGAACCAACACTACCGAATTTGAAGAAAATCGGTTAAGATTTAGCTATAGCTCCCATATATATGTTTCGTCCGATTTTGCTCTTTAGTCCTGTAGAAGCTGTATTTTACATCCAATCATTTTGAAATTTAGAATGGTAGAGTTTCTTGATCCATAAACCAACACTACCGAATTTGAAGAAAATCGGTTAAGATTTAGCTATAGCTCCCATACATATGTTTCGTCCGATTTGGCCCTTTAGTCCTATAAAAGCTGTATTTTACATCCAATCGTTTTGAAATTTAGAATGGTAGAGTTTCTTGATCCACGAACCAACATTGCCGAATTTGAAGAAAATCGGTTAAGATTTAGCTATAGCTCCCATATATATGTTTCATCCGATTTGGCTCTTTAGTCCTGTAGAAGCTGTATTTTACATCCAATCGTTTTTATACCCTACACCACACTGTGGTACAGGGTATTATTTAAGTATAAAATGACTCAAAAGTAAATTTATGTAAACAATTTATACATGTATTACAAAATTTATATTTCAGAGTTATTCAATATTACGAGAGTGGTGTAGGGTATTATATAGTCGGTTGGTTACTGGTTTTAACTTAATTTTCGCCATATCTGGTTATCATAAATTTAAAGCCAACCAATAATTACACCGGTCGACAAAAACAACATTTTTTCTTGGGTTTCTGTTTTAATGCATAGATTCTGATTCTAGACGTAAAAAAAGTCAAAATCTCCAATCTTAGCTTTAAAAGTTTGTTAAAACCTTACTAAATTAGCTGTAACTTTTTAAATTATGCATCGATTTTCTTCGGAATGCGCTCGTTTAATTCCTGACCGAACAGACTTTACGATAAAATCATAAAAATATAACATTTTTTCATTTATAGATTATTTTATGGGAGTTTTATTTTAAAAATATTAAAATTTTATCAAAAAATCATTTTTTTTGCAATATTTTGTAATACTCGTATATCTTCGAAACCGCTGAACGGATGGAAAATTGTATTATATGAAGTTGAAGGCTACTTAATATTTAATTCTTTAAAACTTTCCTCAACCAAATCGGATAAATGGTTCTCGAGTTACGCCACTATATGTGGTTTAACCACTAATTATACCCTCACTTTAGTGATACGAGGGTATATATCATTTGCTACGGAAAAAAGTGTAACACGTCGAAGGAGTGACCTAAGACCCCAAGTATGTTCGGAGGAAATCCGTTTTGGGTCATTTTAGGTCGAATGAGCAATGTCCGTCCGTCTGTCTGTCTGTCTGTCTGTCTGTCTGTCTGTGTGTCTGCTGGCTGGTGCGCACGATAACTCTCGAAAGGAGTAACCGATTGACCTCAAATTTGGTATGTGGTACTATTTTTTTCTATCTCCGGCTAAGTTCGAAGATGGGCCATATTGGTCCACTCCTTCAAGTACCTCCCCCACAAATGGTTAAAATGTTGTGAAATATTGATTCTTTAATAACTGCTATACTACTTATTCGAATCTTTTGAAATTCCACACATAGTGTTAGCTTATTAGTCGCTATCAACTCGAGAAAAATGGGCGAAGTCGCCACGTCCCTTTTGGTACCTCCCACACAAAGGCACCATTTTGCACCAAAAGTCAACAGTTTATAACATTAATAACAGTGTATAAAAATACTTGAAATTGTGTACAGTATTATGCTTTTATATTGCCTACAGTCCAGGGAAAAATGGGTGTTGTTGCCACGCCCCTTTTGGTACCTCCCACACAAAGGTACCTTTTTGCACCAAAAGTTAACAGCTTATAACATTAAAACCAGTGTATAAAAATACTTGAAATTTTGTACAGTGTAATGTTTTTATAGTGCCTATAGCCCTGTGAAAAATGGGCGTTATCGCCACACCCATTTTTGTACCTCCCACACAAAATGCCCAAATCATACCACAATTTAATATCTCATAACGTTTTTACCAGTGCACATAAATGCTTATAATTCGGCACAGTTCAATGAATTTGAAGTATCTAATGTTCAGCGAAAAATAGGTGTATTTGATAAACCCCTTCTGGTACCTCCCACACAAATTGACAGAATAATTCGAGTAATATTCAATATTACATTACTCACAAAGTGAGGGTATACCTTAGTCGGTTTACCCGACTGAAACTTTCTTACTTGTTTCTTTCCATATCACAGCTTATCGCGAGAATTTCAAGAGACAACCCTTTAGGCTAAGAAAAAAGAGTGGTTGAACCACATATTATGGCATAACTAGAGAACCATTCATCCGAATTGGTTCAGGTAAGCTTTAGAAACTTCAGAATTAAGTAGCCTTCAACTTAGCACAATACAATTTTCCATTTGTTCAGCGGTTTCGACGATATCTTACAAAGTATTGCAAAAAATCATATTTTTGAGAAAATTTTAATAAAAGCCTCATAAAAACTTCTAGAAACGCATAATTGTCATATTTTTGTGATTTTATCGTAAACTCTGAAAGGTTATGAATAAATTGAGACCATTCCGAAGAAAATCGATGCATAATTTAAAAAGTTTTAGCGAGGAAACCATGCACTTTTCTTACTTTTAGTTGTTATTACTTTTACTGCTACCATTTTTTACGCTTTTGTATTGTTTTTTTAACGGCCTTACAAATATTTTTCGTGTTTTTTTGAGTGATTTTAAAAATTGTAAACAGTTTATGCCTATGTTTAAAAGATTTCGGGGGGCCCGGGCCCCCCCCCCCTCTGTATACGTCCCTGAGACGAATCTAAAATTCTATATAAAAATCAGGAAGGAAAGGCTAAAGTCGGGCGGGGCCGACTATATAATACCCTACACCACTCTCGTAATATTGAATAACTCTGATATATAAATTTTGTAATTCATGTATAAATTGTTTACATAAATTTACTTTTGGGACTTTTTATACTTAAATAATACCCTGTACCACAGTGTGGTGTAGGGTATAAAAACGATTGGATCTAAAGAGCCAAATCGGATGAAACATATATATGGGAGCTATAGCTAAATCTCAACCGATTTTCTTCAAATTCGGCAATGTTGGTTCATGGATCAAGAAACTCTACCATTCTAAATTTCAAAACGATTGGATGTAATATTTAGCTTCTATATTTTTAAAGGGCCGAATCGGACGAAACATATATATGGGAGCTATAGCTAAATCTTAACCGATTTTCTTCAAACTCGGTAGTGTTGGTTCATGGATCAAGAAACTCTACATTCTAAATTTCAAAATGATTGGATGTAAAATACAGCTTCTGAGCGCCCCAGTAGGCGAGTTGGTAGCGTACTCGCCTATGAGTTTGGGGGTTGTGGGTTCGATTCCCACCAGAGGCTCTGGTCTGTCGCTGCAAACATTTAGCCATATGGTCTTTGTAACCCGGCCTTTCCCTGGACCGTAAAATTAGAGTATAAATTTACTTTGTATTGTAATTCATATGAATTAATAAATAAATACAGCTTCTACAGGACTAAAGAGCAAAATCGGACGAATCATATATATGGGAGCTATAGCTAAATCTTAACCGATTTTCTTCAAATTCGGTAGTGTTGGTTCATGGATCAAGAAACTCTACCATTCTAAATTTCAAAACGATTGGATGTAAAATACAGCTTCTATAGAACTAAAGGGCCAAATAGGACGAAACATATATATGGGAGCTATAGCTAAATCTTAACCGATTTTCTTCAAATTCGGTAGTGTTGGTTTATGGAGCAAGAAACTCTACCATTCTAAATTTCAAAATGATTGGATGTAAAATACAGCTTATACAGGACTAAAGAGCAAAATCGGACGAAACATATATAGCTAAATCTTAACCGATTTTCTTCAAATTCGGTAGTGTTGGTTCATGGATCAAGAAACTCTACCACTCTAAATTTCAAAACGGTTGGATGTAAAATACAGCTTCTATAGGACTAAAGGGCCAAATCGGACGAAAGATATATGTATGGGAGCTATATCTAAATCTGAACCGATTTCAACCAAATTCAATAGGGATCTTTACAGCTGCAAAATACTCTAAACTGCAAAGTTTCAGATTTCTACCATTCTAAATTTCAAAACGATTGGATGTAAAATACAGCTTCGATAGGACTAAAGGGCCAAATCGGACGAAAGATATATGTATATATGGGAGCTATATCTAAATCTGAACCGATTTCAACCAAATTCAATAGGGATCTTTACAGCTGCAAAATACTCTAAACTGCAAAATTTCAGATCGATCGGAGTGAAATTGTAGTCGACGAACAACTTTACATGGACAGACGGACGGACGGACAGACATGGTTAAAACGACTCAGCTAGTGATTCTGAGTCGATCGGTATACTTTAAGGTGGGTCTAGCTGTGTTTTTTCAGGTGTTACAAACATCTGCCGTGAAACAAACATATAATACCCTGTACCACAGTGTGGTGTAGGGTATAATTAACAAGACCATTTATAATATGTACTTAATAAAATTGCTATTTTCAATATTTGATCCTCCTTCCACCAAAAGCAGATACATATTTCAACAACTTTGAAGAGGAGTAGCAGAGCTTTCCATTGTTATTAATTTCTTAAAAATGCGTAAAGTGGTTAAGATGATATGACTAATTTAACAAATATTAATTTTGAGAAGAATCCTTGAGATATGTAACTTTGGAGCTCTGTACCACAAAAACTACAATGAATTTTGAAAAACTGAAAACGACAAAAAATTCCTGCACAATAGTAGAATTATTGTGCTAAATTTTGTGAAAATTTAAAGGGGTTATTTTTTGAGTTGGTCGAACTGCTTTGAAATTAACCGAAAATAACATTTAAAAAAAAATTACCATAAAAAAAATTGTTTAGGTTTCATAAAATAGAATGCTTCAATTTATACAAAAAAGGATTTTAGGTCTCGGAAACAAACAAAAATTGTTTCTTGCATAGTGTAATTTTGAAATGAATGGATAGAATTTTTTTCTCTCTTCTGGAACCTTCAGACAAACTTCCAAATTCATTCGGTTTACTCTGTGAAAACTGAAAATTTCTCATCTGTTTGAAATGTCAAAAAACTTAAAACTAAATCTAATGGAATTCTATCAACAACATCTGTAAAATACTCTACTCAAGGTGGGTACAATTTACACACAAAAAAAATATTAATGAATGAAAAACGTACTCGTCCTCTTCATGGCTCTTCTGAGGTACTTTACAATTGATGTTTCGCTGGTTTGGCAAAATTCAGATGCTGCTGTGACACAGTGAACATTAGACACTTTCTAACCTAAGTCTTATGAGAAACCATTCAATTGTAAGCGACTCCTTTCGTTTTGCAAAAGGACTATTTGAAGGGAACGAATACTGAGACGGAATGATGTCGCCCCGCCTTTGTGGAGCCAACGAATACAACTGTTAAGGTTCGCTTAGTTTGAAATCTTCGAGTAGACGGGTTTCTTTTCTCATTCCCATGAAATGACAGTCCGACTGTCTGTCTGCTGGTGTGTTGTGTCTGTGCTGCCTCCATCATTTAGTCAGTCCTCTTTACAACTGAGAAGACCATCCGACTGAGAGAGTGAATTTTTGTGTGGGAGTTCTAGAGTGGGGTGGAGGGAAGTTGTGTGGCTGTTAACTTGATGTGTTTCACTTCGTTTTGGTTTATTCCTTGTCTGTTACTTTGGCCAAATTTGTGCTTATTCTACTCCTGATAAACGACAAATTGTTAACGTCCCCAAAGCCGAAAGGAGGTGAAGTATTTGAGTTATTGTGCTCGTTTCGTCCAAGTCCTTGAGAAGGTGGGGCAGGAGTTGGTGTGTCTGTTTGGTTTGATAAAATATGGTTAGAATGAAACAAATCGTAAATTACATCGGCAGTAATAAAACGTAATGAATCACATTTGTTTTTGCATTCAATGAAGAAAATATGATGATCATCATGATTATGATGATGTGGATGTGGATGCGGATGCGGTTGAAGCTTCATCATAGCTCATGTGATGGTGTTGGCAACGGCAGTGGCAAACAACTTGAAAGGTGCTCGAGCACATTTGGCTCGTAAATCTGCAACATGATGCCAGCACCACCACCAGCTTTACCGCCATCATCATCACGAACGCATACTCATACATCCGATTACATACACACACATACACATAACTCTATGAAAAACATACATGTGAATTGTTTGTTATTTCACTGAAACAAAATTTATTATCCTTTCTAAGACCTTTGGTTATGAAAAATTTATTGGCCCCTAATTGTTTTGTTCAGTTCATTTTAATGTTGTTTTTATATGACAATCACCAAACAAGAAAAACGAAAAATAACACTGTCTGTCGTAGAGGCCAAATTAATTGAATTTTATGTTTTTTTTGCAACGCTGCCAACGTTTGAATTGCCATAAATCAAAGTAATTGTTGAGCAATTTTTTTTCAATTATGGTTTACATGCAAACGAAAAAAAGTTCATGGGAATAAAAACAACTTCGTGAAATTGTCTGCTGCGAATGTGACAAACGCAATGTTGACAATTGAAATGATTGATTTCATTTGAATCAATGGCGTTGATAAAAATTTTGACTTTGACAATTTTAAAAAGATTCAAATAATTGGAAAAACATCAAAGACAAAGTTAAATAACAACATTATGCAAAGTAAGTAAAAAAGTTTAAATTGTATAAACGAAATTACAAGTCCATATACATACATAGAAGTAAGAGAATTTAAAAAAAAATCATGTTTTAAGTATATGCCATTTGCTACGGGCCAAACGTGTAACACATCAAAGGAGTGACTTTAAGTTTATTTGGTGTAAATCCGTTTTGGGCAATTTTAAGTCATTTGCTCAATGTCCGTCCGTCCGTCTGTTTGTCTGGCTCTCGAAAGGAGTAACCTGCAGACTTGATATTTGGTATGTGGAGATTTTGTTTCTATTTCAGGCTTAGTCAGCTCCTTCAATTACCTCCTCCGCAACGGGTTAGCATTTAGTGAAATATTGATTCTTTACTAACTTTTATACTACCTTTCGGAATCTTCCTCAATTCTTCCGCAATTAGTATTAGTTTATTAGTTTCTATCACATTTTGGTATCTCCCCCGCCGCTTTTGGTACCTACCACCCAAATGGACCATTTGAACAAAAACTTAAGGGCTTATACCATTGATTCCAATAAATGCAAATACTTGACATTTTGTGCAGTGCAATGCTTTTATATTACCCCACCCCACATAGTACTCGTATGCCAGTCCACTTTTGGTACCTCCCACACCAAATGGCCAAGATGTAAAATACGATTTTATTCAATTTCCCTTACTTATGCAAAATAAGTCATAACTTATGCATTTATTCATAGATTTTTTCAAATTCGTATTGTTTTCTTCGTTAGGATGCTAGCTTATTTTGTTTGTTGTACCCACCACCATAGGATGGGGGCATACTCCGTTTACAACACCTTAAAATAATGATCTGCCACCCTATAAATCTAAGACGATTTAGCCAAATCTGTCTACCTGTCTGACTGTTAAAATTACACTACATTCTGTAATAATATGTAAAAAAATATATCGTCACTTGAAATGCCCAACGGCGTAACCCTCATTTTAATTATTTTACAGAAAAAGCATAAAACGTTATAATATGAAGAGTATTGAATATTTACACCCGATTTTTCCACAAAATTCCTAAATGTGTCGATACATATTTTTCTGTCGAAAAAATTAATTATTTCCCTAAATTTTGAAAGTTATGCGGGTTACGTTATTGTTTGCCTCGTGCCTCAAGTTTGGGTAGATTTACGCCAAAACGTCTAATGAGGCTTTGTTCAGAACCATCCCCTCTACTCCACTATGAAGTTGTCAACATCGGACCTGCTTCCTTTCGCGAGTTATCGCGGAAACATTATTTTTACCCAAAGACACAAACTTAATTACATAGATTTGGAACAAAATCGCTAATATTTATAACTATAAAAAACTTACTTTCATTGCAATATTAATTATATTTCGAATATTTTCATAATTTTGCACATAGCTGTTTACTTTGCTTTCCATTCTTATATTTCTTTTGGGAAGCTTATATGTATTCGGTTTTAAAAGGCTGTATGTAACAAACAAAGGGATACGCAATTAATAGATACATGTCGTAATTATTTTGAGCAATTAAACTGAAAATTTCAAGTTTGTATTTAATTTAGACGAGAATTCATCACACTAAAAATTATCCAAATTAGTTCATATTTTGTCATTGTCCACCTATATAGGTAGCTTCCAAATACGATTATTTAAGCCATAAATACCACATATTCTAAACAATTTAGCTGAAACCTTCACTCTGAAAAAAAATCGCTTCTGTAGTATATTTTCCCAAACATATTCGGCTTGAAACATATATATGTTTAGGTTACACTCTAAACATATAATATTTGGTACACACAAAAGTTGTGTATTTAGGAAGATATTGTTCTAAACAAATATTTGTTAACATCCCAATGTGACTGTTATTATGAAACAAATATTTGTTTGCATTTAAGTATTCATAAAATACATAAATTGTGTCTAATTTTTTTTTTCAGTAATTCAAAGTTAAATTTTTAGAAATTTTTAATGTTCGTAAAAATAATAAATAGAGGATTGACAACTAATGATGGCTTGGAATACTCAGAAATTTGAAATGATTGATTTAAAACAGAAGTTAATGCTACATATGGTATAATAACTGGGAGGTACAATTCGAAACCAAGGAAAAATTAAAACTGAAATTCGAAAAAGTCAGCAAAAGTTTTGGAAATCTTTTTTAAATAAAATATATTTGGAATATATCCTAAATAATAATTTTAATTGTATTTAAAAACATATTTTATTTGAGAAATTTAGTTTGCAAATACAATTTGTTGTAATGTATTAATATATGCTTTCCAAATATATTTTATTGATTTTCAAATAAAATTTATTTGCTGAGAAATATATAATATTTAAAAATTTGTGTTCCAAATATATTTTCTTTCGGTTTAAACATATCAAAAAAGGCGATTTTGCCCCGTGTTGTAAAGGGTGTTGTTTAGACGGTTTGTGGTCAATAAGAAATAAAACGCATATAATGTAATGTTATGGCCAAGATTTAGCTTTATTATAAAGATAAGCATTTGTTTTAAAATGATTTCGGGCTAGTGGCCGCCACGGCTGGCTCGAATAAATTCCGGCCGAAAAGCCCACTTTTTGCAGCATTTTGTGCTGTATGTCAGCAATAACGCTGCGAATATTCTCTTTCAAGGCGTCAATCGTGTACGGCTTATATGCGTAGACAAGCGACTTCACATAACCACACCAGAAAAGTCCAGCGGTGTTAAATCGCACGATCTTGGAGGCCACGCGACAGTCCCACGACGCGAGATAATGCGATCACCATAAGTTTCCTTCAATAAATTGATTGTTACGTTGGCAGTTTGGCATATAACGCCGTCTTGTTGTAACCAAAGGTCGTCCACATCAACATCGTCCAATTCAGGCTCGAAAAGGTTATTAATCATGGCTTTATAACGTTCCCCATTGACTGTAACATTATGGCCGGCTTCATTTTTGAAGAAATATGGACCACTGATTCCCTCTGTCCGTAGAGCACACCAAACAGTGACTTCCCGGGCCCCCCTCGAAATGTTTTAAACGTAGGCATAAACTGTTTACAGTTTTCACAATCACTCAAAAAATCACGAAAAATATTTGGAAGGCCGTTAAAAAAAACAATACAAAAGCGTAAAAAATGGTAACAGTAAAAGTAATAACAACTAAAAATAAGAAAAGTGCATAGTTTCAGACTTGTAATTATAGCTTCATGTTCGGAAAATCTATTATTTAAATGTGATATTACTTCGTCCAGATATGGTATGAACAATGCTGTCCTAAAATACACCTAAAATGAACCAGGAATATTAGCCCTATACTTTTGAGTGCCTACTCTTCTAGGTAGTGCAACTTCTATTCCAAAACTTCTTGCAAGTTGTGTAGATTCTTCAAACAGTTTATCAAACTCAGCATCTGAATTTCTACGCATGTCACTTAATTTAGTCGTTGTTAATTTTACTTACCGTGATAAGTTCTGTGTAATGGCCAAAACCGTACTATTTATTACCACACCCAATATAAAGTCAAATTTACATACACGGTTGTGCAAACTCATTCCATCACTGCAACCTACATGTTAAAAAGGTAGATAGATAAGAAATCATAAATGTAATTTTAACTTAATTTTCGCCATATCTGGTTATCATAAATTTAAAGCCAACCAATAATTACACCGGTCGACAAAAACTACATTTTTTCTTGGGTTTCTGTTTTAATGCGTAGATTCTGATTCTAGACGTCAAAAACCGTCAAAATCTCCAATCTTAGCTTTTAAGTTTGTTTTTTGTAAATTTTACATCGATAAGAAAGTTTTAAAGTTAAAACCTTACTAAATTAGCTATAACTTTTTAAATTATGCATCGATTTTCTTCGGAATGGGCTCGTTTAATTCATGACCGAACAGACTTTACGATAAAATCATAAAAATATAACATTTGTTAATTTTTAGATTGTTTTATGGTAGTTTTATTTTAAAAATATTAAAATTTTATCAAAAAATCCATTTTTTTTGCAATATTTTGTAATACTCGTATATCGTCGAAACCGCTGAACGGATGGAAAATGGTATTATATGAAGTTGAAGGCTACTTAATATTTAATTCTTTCAAACTTTCTTCAACCAAATCGGATAAATGGTTCTCGAGTTATGCCACTATATGTGGTTCAACCACTAATTTCTTTCCATATCACAGCTTATCGCGAGAATTTAAAGAGACAACCCTTTAGGCTAAGAAAAAAGAGAGGTTGAACCACATATTATGGCATAACTAGAGAACCATTCATCCGAATTGGTTCAGGTAAGCTTTACAAACTTCAGAATTAAGTAGCCTTCAACTTGGGTTAATACAATTTTCCATCCGTTCAGCGGTTTCGACGATATCTTACAAAGTATTGCAAAAAAACATATTTTTTGAGAAAATTTTTATAATTTTAAATAAAAGCCTCATAAAAACATCTAGAAACGCATTATTGTCATATTTTTGTGATTTTATCGTAAACTCTGAAAGCTTATGAATAAATTGAGACCATTCCGAAGAAAATCGATGCATAATTTAAAAAGTTTTAGCGAGGAAACTATGCACTTTTCTTATTTTTAGTTGTTATTACTTTTACTGTTACCATTTTTTACGCTTTTGTATTGTTTTTTTTAACGGCCTTCCAAATATTTTTCGTGATTTTTTGAGTGATTGTGAAAACTGTAAACAGTTTATGCCTACGTTTAAAACATTTCGAGGGGGGCCCGGGAAGTCACTGTTTGGTGTGCTCTACGGACAGAGGGAATCAGTGGTCCATATTTCTCAAAAATGAAGCCGGCCATAATGTTACAGTCAATGGGGAACGTTATAAAGCCATGATTAATAACCTTTTCGAGCCTGACTTGTAATTATAGCTTCGTTCCGATACGAGTTGTAAATCTATGTAATAAAGGAAGATTTCGAAGAAGCCACACTTTTTTACAAAAACGATTTAAAAATTTCAGCAAAATCTGTTTTAGCTGAAATAAGTATATGGATTGATTATTGGAAGCAGAAGAATGATAAGCCATCAAATGCATTAGATGCTATTTCAGTTCGTGATGAGGACATGTTCCCAAGCGTTTTTACCCTTTTGCAGATACTGGCCACAATACCAGTGACAACGGCATCTGCTGAGCGAAGTTTCTCGACGTTAAGAAGAATAAAAACTTATCTCCGGAACAGAATGGAAGGAGAAACGCTATCTTATCTGGCTTTGATGTCTATATACAAAGATGAAGTCAAAATCGATGAAATAATTGATATATTTCTTTCAAAAAATCGAAGATTACATTTTTAACTCTTACGTATTTTATTATAAAAAGTTTTACTGATATCGTACTAAAATACACATTTATATTTAGGAATAAAAAACTAAGGATCTTAACTTCCATTACCTACACAATAAACGCATTTTTTAATTGTTTATCTTTGTTATGGGAAAAATTGGTTTGCTAAGGGCGAAAAGTGTAACACATCGAAGGAGTGATCTAAGAACCTAAGTAAGAAATTTCTGTCCGCCCGTCTGTCACTCTGTCTGCTGTCTGGTGCGCACGATAACTCTTGAAAGGAGTAACCGATTGACTTCAAATTTAGTATACGGCAATATTTTTTTCTATCTCCGGCTAAGTTCGAAGATGGGCCATATTGGTCTACTCCTTCTGGTGCCTCCTACACAAAGGTTTAAAATTGATTGATTCCTTAATAACATATATACTGCTTATTAGATTCTTCTGAAATTCCACACATTGTATTATTTTATAGTCGCTATCACCTCGAGAAAAATGGGTGAAGTTGCCACGCCCCGTTTGGTACCTCCCACACAAATGGACCATTTTGCATCAAAAATTAACTGCTTATAACTTTAATACAAGTGCAAAAAAATAATTGAAATTTTGCACAGTGTAATGTTTTTGTAGCGCATATAGTCCGGTAAAAATGGGCATTATTGTACAGCCCCTTTTGGTACCTCCTACACAAATGGACTCGACTGGAATTCTGCCAATTTCAGCCTCAATATTGTTAATTAGGTCTTCCAAGGTGTTGGGACGGTTGATATTAGGAATGTAACGAAAGTGACTTTAGCGAAAGCGAAAGCGATATTGAAAACTTTTCCGATAACACGTTCAGAAGTTATCGATATTTAAAAAATCTTAAAGATATCATTCTGTGTATCTGATTTTTGGTCATAACTTCTTAAATTATAGTCCGATTTAAAAAATCTGTTTTCGAAATGTTGGTATTTTTCGGTACTTTTCTAAAATAAATTTAGAAAAAGTATTAAAACATTTTTTGTGTGCGATTTTTAGGTTTTACAATTTAAATGACATTTTTTAATTGCTTGTGACTTGAAGGCTTCGGACTAGATGTTCCACGCCAAAGAACAAAATAAAGGAGACACTTCAGAAAGTATTTCTTCCAAACACCCGCCACCGCCGCTGATCCCTTTACCCCTGATAAGCTCCCTCCAAAAATAACTATGTATCAAAAGTAGTTGATATCGATGGATTTTTAAGGTGATGTATTCGACAAAAAGATTCATTGTAAAAAATCATAATAGGTGCCCACAATACACTTGTATGGAAACTCAACGGTAAATAAGCGTAATTTGGAGCGACCTCTATAGGGTGACTATAACAAAATATGAACCGATACGTAAAATATTTGCTGTGATGAATTATTGTCAAAATAGAATACAAACTGCAAAGTTTCAGCTAAATTGCTTTAAAAATGTATTATCTATGGCTCAAAAATCGTATTTTGGAGCGACCTCTATAGGGGAGCTATATCAAAACATTAACCAATATGGCCCATTTGCAATCCCAAACGACCTGCAACTATAAGAAGTATTTCTAGCAATTTTGATCAACCTAGCTCTATTAATACGGAATGTAGCGTGATTTCAAACAGACAGTGAGACGGACATGGCTTAATCGTCTTAGAATTTCACAACGATCAAGAATAGGCACCTATAGTGATTTTTTACAAGAAATCTTTTTGTCGAATACTTCACCTAAAAAATGCACCGATTTCTACTACTTTTGATTTTATTTTATTTTGTAGGGAGATTATCAGAGGTAAGGGGATCAGCGGGGGTGGCGGTTGTTTTGGAAGAAATACTTCCTGAAGTGTCTCCTTCATTTTATTCTTTGGCGTAGAACATCTAGTCCGAAGCCTCCAAGTCACAAGCAAAGTGACAAGAAGCGAATTTTTTTTTTAAAAATTAAAAAACAAATATAAATAATTTTAGGCCCACTTCCATCCAGAGCTAATATGTTAGAGAACTATTAGATGTTTAAAACATAAAAAAATTCGCAAAAATCGGAGAATACAGACAATTTAAAAATTTACATTTAAATTGTAAAACTTAAAAATTGCACACAAAACTGTTTTTAAAGTTTTTTTTTAATTTTTTTTCTAAAACGTACCGAAAAATACCAACATTTCAAAAACAGATTTTTCTAATCGGATTAACAAGTTATGACCAAAAACCCGATACACAGAGTGATATCTTAACGTTTTCTTATATATAGATAACTTCTGAACGAGTTATCGGAAAAATCTCAAAAAATTACACAAAGCGTTTCTTCAGGTGTACTAAAATATATAAAAAATGGGAAAATCGAAACCAAGATTTTTTTGAAACCGTCCATTTGTCGTTGAATTCCCCATATGCATTCCAAAAAATATATAATATTTAAAAATTTGTTTTCTAAATATATGTATTTTCTTTCGATTCAAATATATCAAAAAAAGGCGATTTTGCCCGTGTAGATGTATGTAGAGGTCGCACTTAAATAATTCGTTTTTATACCCTCACTTTAGTGATACGAGGGTATATATCATTTTCTACGTGCCAAAAGTGTAGCACATCGAAGGAGTGATCTAAGACCCCAAGTATGTTCCGCGGATTTTCGAAAATTTTAAGTCGAATAGAAATATCCGTCCGTCTGTCTGTCTGCCGGCTGGTGCGAACGATAACTCTCGAAAATAGTAACCGATTGACTTCAAATATCGTATACGCTAATATTTATACCCTCACTTTAGTGTGGGTATAAATATACCCTCCCCCACAAAGGGTTAAAATGTTGTGAAATATTGATTCTTTAATAACTGCTATTATACGTATTCGAATCTTCTGAAATTCCACACATAGTATTAGTTTGTTAGTCGCTATCAACTCGAGGAAAATGGGCGAAATTGCCAAGACCGTTTTGGTATCTCCCACACAAATGCACCATTTTGCACTAAAAGTTAAAAGCTTATGACATTAATACCAGTGTTTAGAAATACTTGAAATTTTGTGCAGTGTAATGCTTTTATAGTGCCTGCAGTCCAGTGAAAAATGAGCGTTATTGCCGCTCCCCTTTTGGTACCACCCACACAAATGCACCATTTTGCAGCAAAAGTTAACAGTTTATAACATTAATATCAGTGTATACAATTACTGGTAATTTTGTACAGTGTAATGCTTTTATAATGCCTATAGTCCACTGAAAAATGAGCGTTATCACCACGCCCCTTTTTGTACCTCCCACACAAAATGGCCAAATTATACCACACTTTAATATCTCAACGTTAATATACCAGTCCATATAAACGGTTACAATTCGGCACAGTGCAATGTATTTAAAGTATCTACTGTTCAGCGAAATATAGGTGTATTTCTTAAACCCCTTCTGGTACCTCCCACAAAAATTGACAGAATAATTTGTGTAATATTCAATATTACATTACTCACAAAGTCGGTTTACCCGACTGAAACTTTCTTACTTGTTTTTTCTATCTCCGGCTAAGTTCGAAGATGGGCCATATTGGTCCACTCCTTCTGGTACCTCTCACACAAAGGGTTAACATTTAATTAAATATTGATTCTTTAATAACATCTATACTACTTATTAGAATATTATGAAGTTCCACGCATACGAGGGCTGCTATATATATTTCTGTCCTTATAATGAAAATGCGAATATTTATCATCAAAAATGGTTTTATTGCTTTTCAAAGGATTCTCCAGCATGGTTTATACACTTTTGCATGCGCTCAAACCAATGGTCGAAGCACTTTTTCCACTCTGATTGAGACACCTCCAAAACATGGTTTGTGAACGCTTCAACAGCTGCTTCGGGCGTCGAAAAACGTTAACCAGGCAGTTTTTTCTTGATGTGAGTGAATAAGAAGAAGTCATTGGGTGACAAATCAGGGCTTTACGCCGGATGACCCATCAATTCGACGTTTTGGCCGGTCAAAAAGGCGCTGGTTTGAGCCGATGTGTGAGAGCTCGCATTGTCATGGTGCACAATGATTCGTCTTCTATTGTTCATTTTTGAATTTGTCCGAAGACTTCAGGCAAACAATTTGTGGTGTACCACTCAGAATTGACCGTCCTACGTTGCTCAAGCGGAACAGTCGCCACATGACCAGTTTTGCCGAAGAAACCGGCGACCATTTGCCAAGTGCTTCTCCCACGAACAACTTTCGTTGGATTTGGCTCGTCTTTGGAGACCTACACGGTCGATTGCTGCTTTGTTTCGGGCTCATACGCATAGATCGAAGATTCGTCACCTGTGAGGATCTTATAAACGTCTTTTGAAGCACCGCGATCGTATTTTTTCAAAATTTCTTTGCATCAATCGACACGAGCAGATTGTCAAATTGTGCGGGATCCATCGAGAATAAACCTTTTTTACGGCCAGGGGTTCATGCAATATCAAATGTGTGCTGGTGGAAGAAATGCCCAAGGATGCCTCTATCTCAAGGTATGTCACATGACGATCATGGATTATCAGTTTACGCACGACATCAATGTTCACGACCTTCGTCTTCGAGCGAGCGTCGGCCACGATTGAATTCATTAAAACAGTTTTTCGCAGGTGCTTCATCGCCATACAAAGATTTAAGTTCATCGATGCACTCTTGCCGTGATAATCCACGTCGAAAGTTGTGCAAAAATGATCGCACGAAAATGTTCACGAGTTAATTCCAGTTTGCAAAGATTTTTTGACTATAGAATTTAATGCATGGGAGAGGGAATATACCTAAAATTCGGCCCGGCCGATTTTACTCCCTTTTTTTGAAAAAATCAACTTTAATATATTTTTTAACGTATGATAGAAAAACACTGTTTCTACGAGAAAAGCATAGTTCCAAAAGACTTTGGCAAAATGTTTGTAATCTGTGTTATTAACTATAACCACACAAAAATATGAAATTATTGCAAGTGATGAATAACTTGCATAGAGTCTGCAAATACGAGGATAACCTCACTCGTTGAAATCAAATTTCTATTCGTTCGTCACTGATACTTACCATACGGGAAGGAATATCTTCTTCACTTATTAGAATCCAACAGTAGTCGATCATTATTCCCTCGTCCCAAAATTCTTGATATCGCCTTTCGATTTTCGCCAAATCTTGGTGTCTTAACATTGCTTGTATCACCTGAGATTTCTGGAAAAACTGGCGACGGGAATGAAGAAAATGTATTATAAGAGACATTCGAGCTCCTATCTAACGATAATTTTGTAACAAACTGTCAGTTATTAGCTTGAAATCTGGGGATTTCTGATAAAATTGTGAAAAACATCTTGAAAACTCGAGACGGGAATGAAGAAAATGTCTTTTCAGAGACATGCGAGCTCCAATCTTACGATAATATTGTAACACATTATTGATTAATTGCTCTTAATCCGGGGATTTGCAATTACTGGGAAATTTGTGGACAATATCCTGAAATTCATTGAGCGTTAAATATTTTATAAAATTTCGGTCGGCCATAAATTTTTGAATATAAGGTCCGATAAATATTCTCTCTTTGATTTTGGCGAAACAACTTTTAACTATTTGGAAAACAACCTGGTCAAGTACTTAAAAGCCGGTCATTCAAGGGTTGTGTGCTTTGATGAGAACTCTAAAAATATAATCAATATTGAAAAACGTTCGAATTCGGCGCCTCAAATACCGCTACAATTTTTTCTCATCGGCTCTTATCCAAAAATTGACCGGAATTTGTAAACTTGTGTTATTGTTTGTTTGTAGACACATATTTTGTTTCAGAAAATTTGTTCGCAAATATATATTGTTCTTACATATTAACATAGGCGTTTCAAATAAAGTTTATTGATTAAAAAAAAAAATATTTGTGCCAAAATAGGTAAAAATGTTGCTATTAAATACAGGGTGCCTCAAAATGGCCGAAGGGGTGTGAGTTTATTGTAACTTTTTACTTAAGATATAAATATAATATTTTTTAATACTATAATAAAAATAATATTTTTTTTACGGTGTTCAATTGTGTACTGTTCCATTTTAAAGTCTTTTACAAAATAAAGGAAATAAATAAAAAAAAATATATTAACAAAGTTCTAAGGAATTCAAACCTCTTCGGTCATTTCCTATATATATATACAGGAAAAATATCATCCATCAATATATTGTATTAAAAAAATAATAATAATGTCTTAAATAAATAGTTATAATAAAATATTTTATTTCAATTTGGACATATCAAAAAACGGAGATTTTTCTTCGTGTAGTATATGGTTCTTTAATTGCATCGTGAATTCTGCTCCCGGTAGCGATTAAAGCGGTGCCTAATGGTTAGGTCTTGTTCACGCAATAGGCAATGCAATTAAGAACTTTCTTTTATGCATCCTGTGTCTTTCGCAATTTTTTTCTTCACGAGAGTAGGAACAAACTATGACAATATCTGCGAGTATTAAAACAGTATGGAATTCAAGATTTCGTATCCACCAGACAGATGGGCCACTAGAATAATGGATTACCCGATGACATTATTAGTGCGAACTGTGGTATATTTTATATTGTAAGAAAGGTTCGCTCTTTAATGCATCTATGGAATGTTTCCATGGTGAGGTACGATGGTGGAGCACCCGTCGGGCTATTACGTTTGAGGATTAGTAATTGGTGTAATAACTTCCATATTGTGAGAAAAGTTCGCTCTCCTGTGCACCTTTCGAATTTTTCCAGGAATAGATCATGTGGTTTATTTGTAGTTGCCCTAAGTTTAGGGTGTTGCCAATCGTCACCCATTACTCTCCGTCCATTATATGTCCGAGACTACTTCATTGCCAGTTTTATGTAATAAGCAGATGTGGATGCGTTTTTTCTCTCACCGTACAAATTTCTACAGCATTCCGATAGATTCAGCCAACAGTTTTTGTCCATATTTTGAATTTCTTTTAAATTCAATTCGTTCATAAAACTTGTAGATATCATTGTTTGGATATCATTAAAAACTCCTTACAATCCTTATCCATCCCAGTGCGGAAATGATGCCTGCCCTCGAAGTGTTTTAGATTTGCGGTCTATTGTTTGTCATTCGTCAGTCAGTGAAGTTGGGTTTCATGAGATTTGATAAATTACAATTTTATTGATATCATTTGCACAAAGTAAACAACCGAACGCAGAGAACGAGATGAGTTCCAACCAACAACGGACACTTGACGTGGGCAAAAGGAACGTCTATCTAACCAAATTATCCATTATTTTTTATTGTACAAAAACAGACATATAGACAGGCAGTCGAACAGGCTCTCCGATAGATGGATGGACGGACAGATGGAAGGAAGAAATATAAAGAACCGAATGGGCGGACGGACAAAAACCTTTTATAAATTGTTGGAAAAGCTCTGTCGAATTCGAAGTTTCTTATTTATGCGGCTATTTGCTCCTTTTACTGCCGGACCAATATCCAAATCCCCACCGGCCGTGACGCAACTTCACTTGTTTGTTTTTCATTTCATGATTGCGTTTATTTTTATATTTCCCCATTTCCCCTGGTATTGCCATAAGCGTATCACTCGCCTCGTCAAAATTTCAACGCCGATCGGAAGTTTTGACAATGAATAAGAAATGCGTTGTAATTTATAACAAATTGTTGTCTTCCAAACAATGAATATGAGCGCTCGCACACAAAAAAGAAACCGTGCAACAAACAAAGCAAATCAAATTTATTTCAATTTTTATTCCACTTTGAATAATTTAATATCAGCTTCCGCTTTCCTTTTTTGTCTTTTCAGCAATATCGAAACGCACAACTTTTTTTTTTATTTTTCCCCCTCCCTTTACCCTTCACCCCGTTCAGATGATTGGCACTGTTGGATTTGGACGGAAGGACTCCTTAGACCTGCCACAAAGCAATATATAATTTTCAATTAAAGAAAAAAGAACGGCATAAATGTACATATAAACATACTTATCTAATTACTCAGTCGACTTTTCCGTTGTTTGCAATATAAAATTAAACTCGAAACAAACAAAAAATATAAACTAGAAAACAAACAAATAAATAAACAAAATTTCGAGAAAACATATAAAATTAAGTAAACAGAGGCGCACAAAACCCACCACGCCCACCCGTTCCATCTTCATCCACTCCCACATCAGCAGAGATCCACACGTGCCAAGGACATTTGTCCGTCATACGTCACCGAAAAAGAGGAAGAGGAGAGAAGCAGAGCGTCATTTTGTATTTAAGTTGAAAATCATCACAAAGTGGCGTTCTTTCAAAATATAATGTGGAGCACTATTTCGCCGACCAATTCGAAGAAACTTTTAATTGGCAGCACACGCAGCGTTGACTATGTCGGTGACAATTCCACAACGAAATCAACAAAGATCTCAATCGCAATGGAAATTCATATACAAAACAAGTGCATCTCAGCATAGCGCATCACTCTGGAGGGTGGTGCAGAGCCCCCATGGCTACAGGGCCCCCTTAAAGCGGCATTTTTGGGGGCCTCTGGCGTCGGTAAAACCAGTATCTTACAGGTGAGTGCACCACTTTAAACGAAATGATTCTACATTTTTTTAGTACAGTTTTTTACACCACTCAGTAGTACAGAATAGACCCGTTGTTGCTAATACACAATCGTAATAATTATTTGAAGCACTTCTATAAGATATAAGTAGATAAGTCCGTTCGTATGTCCATATGTCCCTCTAAATATTACTATTAGAAAATACCATATCACATTTTTAGCCCATCTGGCGTCTTTTCGCCATGACTTAATAGCTTCATTTGTATGAAGGAGCTGAACGAATTGAAGCTATTAGTTCCCGATAGAGATTCCCACCAACGTTCCTGTCTCAATCGAGTCGGCTGTTTCCGGTGTGAAATTCTACATTTCTCAGTATGGCAACTCATTTTTATACCCTCACTTTAGTGTGACGATGGTATATATCATTTGCTACGAAAAAAAGTGTAACACATCGAAGGAGTGATCTAAGACCCTAAGTATGTTCGGCGGATATTCGTTTTGGGTCATTTTAAGTCGAATGAGCAATGTCCGTCCGTCTGTCTGTCTGTCTGTCTATCTGTCTGTCTGTCTGTCTGTCTGTGTGTCTGCTGGCTGGTGCGCACGATAACTCTCGAAAGGAGTAACCGATTGACTTCAAATTTGGTACGTGGTAATATTTTTTTCTATCTCCGGCTAAGTTCGAAGATGGGCCATATTGGTTCACTACTTCTAGTACCTCCCCCACAAAGTGTTAAAATGTTGTGAAATATTGAATCTTTAATAACTGCGATACTACTTATTCGAATCTTCTGAAATTCCACACATAGCATTAGTTTATTAGTCGCTATCAACTCGAGAAAAGTGGGCCATGTTGCTACGCCCCTTTTGGTACCTCCCACACAAATGCACCATTTTGCACCAAAAGTTAACAGCTTATAACATTAATACCAGTGTATAAAAGCACTTGAAATTTTGTACAGTGTAATGCTTTCATAGTGCTTACAGTCCAGTGAAAAATGGGTGTCATATTCACGCCCCTTTTGGTACCTCTTACACAAAGGTACCATTTTGCACCAAAAGATAACAGCTTATAACATTAATACCAGTGTATAAAAGCACTTGAAATTTTGTACAGTGTAATGCTTTTATAGTGTCTTTTGCACTGTGAAAAATGGGCGCTATTGCCACGCCCCTTTTTGTACCTCCCACACAAAGGTACCATTTTGCACAAAAAGTTAAGAGCTCACAGCATGAGTACCAATGCACGAAAATGCAACAACATTTTGCACAGTGTAACGCTTTTGAAGTCCCTATAGCCCTGTAAAAAATGGCCGTTATCACCACGCCCATTTTTGTACCTCCCACACAAAATGGCCAAATCATACCAAATTTAATATCTCATAACGTTAATATACAAGTGCAAAAAACGCTTATAATTCGGCGCAGTGCAATGTATTTAAAGAATCTACTATTCAGAGAAAAATAGGTGTATTTGTTAAAAACATTCTGGTACCTCCCATACAAATTGACAGAATAATCCGTTTAATATTCCATATTACATTACTCACAAAGTGAGGGTATACCTTAGTCGGTTTACCCGACTGAAACTTTCTTACTTGTTGTAGAGTTGTTTGTTAGTTATTTGTGAATTAATGAGAAGAAGTAGAATAAAACAAGTAAGAATATTCAGTCGCGTAAACCGACTTACGAATCCCCTGACCTTCAGTCCCAAAAATAATTCGTAAACGAGCTGGCTGGCACAACAATGTCGATGTACATCTACGGGCACTCTCACGTCGCACAGTGCTCTGTCTTCATGTATCGCTGTGACAAAAATAGAAGGAGAAATTGCAGAATTATGAAATTTTGTACCAAGCTGTATTTGGTTATAGTTAAGAAAAATTTTAAAATTTGGATCCAGTCGGACCGCGGGTCTCGTAACCCCATGCAAATTATTCCGGGCCCTCAACAATTCACCAGACTATAACTTGGAGCATTGTATATTTAGGAAATTTAACATCTCATAATCTTTCATATTTATCAGTTGCGGTGCAAAATTTCGACGGGATATAGCGAGTACCTCCCACACAAAGGGTTCAAAGGACTTAAATATAAATATATAGAGAACGCTCAAGTTTGGCGCTAGATTTCGACCAAAGTTTGTAAAGCGTAATAGGCTTGCTGTGAGTATATGTGTGCACAAATTTGGGAGGAATTGTTTCAAGATACCTCAACACAACCCCTAGAAGATCTTAAAAAATTAGTTTTTGGTCCATATATCGTGCGACAAATCAAATGAAAGGGAATTTTGCGTAGATTACAAATGTGGTGGGAAAAAGTTGATGACTCATATTTTTTTATCTTTCGACATAAAAACACTCACAATTAAAAGGAATTGTTTAAAATGTTTCTCAAAAAAATTTTATAAAAATGATTTTATGTATTTTTTAGAGTTATGTCAACTATCAGGCGCAAAAAAATATGGATTTGTTATACAAAATGGTTTTAGGAATACCACCTAAAAAAATGTTTAGACCTAAAGCAATATTACTTTTTCGAAATTTTGTGAGCGAATAATTTGAACTTATATATTTTATGTTTAAAGAGGGCTAATCATTAATAATATCTGCGAAAAAAATTAGGTATCTTTACGATTTTTTTTCCGATGCCCTACAAAATTTTTTGATTTTTTATATTTTTCTCAACAATAATTTATGTATGAATTTTTATATTTTTTAAGAATTCTGTCAGCTATCTGGCGCAAAAAAATGATGGGTTTGGTCTACACGTTAAGCTTTGGCGACTGTTTTTGGAACACTCCTACAAATTATATTTGAAAATAACGATTTCAGACATAAAAAATATACACATTTTTTTCAGTTTGTGCGCTTTTATTTTATGTTTTTAAATTTTTTATTTAATAGTAACAGTACATATATTGTGTTTGAAGAATAACATTTTAGGGATCTGTTCCAAATGATTTTTGTCGTTCCAATTAAACTTGCAAATTTGTTTCACTTTAATAAAAATTACGAATTTTCAAAAGCAATTTGGAATAGTACAAATGCAATTTTCTGCTGATTTGGCATTTTTGTATTGTTAGGAATTAGATTAGCTATCATATACAAAAAGGTTGGTTTAATTTCCCCAATAAACGTATTTTATACAGCTATTTTACAATGTACATTTAAGGTAGTTTATTTTTTGGTCGATTTGCATATATCTACAACAATTGACTTTGGCGCCCTCTCGCGGTTTCAAAAAGAACTAAATAAAAAATTTTTGAACCAATTTATTTAAATTGGTTTGTTAAGATATGATGAGTACCAATTTTACCATTATTTGAGTCAGTACATTATTATCGATTTTTGTCAATGGGACAGAGCACTGTGCGTCTTACTGATCATTTTTTTATACCCTACACCACACTGTGGTACAGGGTATTATAAGTTTGTTTCACGGCAGATGTTTGTAACACCTGAAAATAACACAGCTAGACCCACCTTAAAGTATACCGATCGACTCAGAATCACTAGCTGAGTCGATTTAACGATGTCTGTCCGTCCGTCCGTCTGTCCATGTAAAGTTGTTCGTCGACTACAGGTCGCAATTTCACTCCGATCGTTCTGAAATTTTGCAGTTTAGAGTATTTCGCGGCTGTTAAGATCCCTATTGAATTTGGTAGAAATCGGTTCAGATTTAGATATAGTTTACATATATATCTTTCGTCCGATTTGGCCTTTTAGTCCTATAGAAGCTGTGTTTTACATCCGATCGTTTTGAAATTTAGAATGGTAGAGTTTCTTGATCCATGAACCAACATTGCCGAATTTGAAGAAAATCGGTTAAGATTTAGCTATAGCTCCAATATATATGTTTCGTCCGATTTTGCTCTTTAGTCCTGTAGAAGCTGTATTTTATATCCAATCATTTTGAAATTTAGAATGGTAGAGTTTCTTGATCCATGAACCAACACTACCAAATTTGAAGAAAATCGGTTAAGATTTAGCTATAGCTCCCATATATATGTTTCGTCCGATTTTGCCATTTAGTCCTATAGAAGCTGTATTTTACATCCAATCGTTTTCAAATTTAGAATGGTAGAGTTTCTTGATCCATGAACCAACATTGCCGAATTTGAAGAAAATCGGTTAAGATTTAGCTATAGCTCCTATATACATGTTTCGTCCGTAGAAGCTGTATTTTACATCCAATCATTTTGAAATTTAGAATGGTAGAGTTTCTTGATCTATGAACCAACACTACCGAATTTGAAGAAAATCGGTTAAGATTTAGCTATAGCTCCCATATATATGTTTCGTCCGATTTGGCCCTTTAGTCCTGTAGAAGCTGTATTTTACATCCAATCATTTTGAAATTTAGAATGGTAGAGTTTCTTGATCCATGAACCAACACTACCAAATTTGAAGAAAATCGGTTAAGATTTAGCTATAGCTCCCATATATATGTTTCGTCCGATTTTGCTCTTTAGTCCTGAAGAAGCTGTATTTTACATCCAATCATTTTGAAATTTAGAATGGTAAAGTTTCTTGATCCATGAACCAACACTACCGAATTTGAAGAAAATCGGTTAAGATTTAGCTATAGCTCCCATATACATGTTTCGTCCGATTTGGCTCTTTAGTCCTGTAGAAGCTGTATTTTACATCCAATCATTTTGAAATTTAGAATGGTGGAGTTTCTTGATCTATGAACCAACACTGCCGAATTTGAAGAAAATCGGTTAAGATTTAGCTATAGCTCTCATATATATGTTTCGACCGATTTGGCCCTTTAGTCCTATAAAAGCTGTATTTTACATCCAATCGTTTTGAAATTTAGATTGGTAGAGTTTCTTGATTCATGAACCAACATTGCCGAATTTGAAGAAAATCGGTAAAGATTTAGCTATAGCTCAATCTTAATTTCCCCAATAAACGTATTTTATACAGCTATTTTACAATGTACATTTAAGGTAGTTTATTTTTTGGTCGATTTGCATATATCTACAACAATTGACTTTGGCGCCCTCTCGCGGTTTCAAAAAGAACTAAATAAAAAATTTTTGAACCAATTTATTTAAATTGGTTTGTTAAGATATGATGAGTACCAATTTTACCATTATTTGAGTCAGTACATTATTATCGATTTTTGTCAATGGGACAGAGCACTGTGCGTCTTACTGATCATTTTTTTATACCCTACACCACACTGTGGTACAGGGTATTATAAGTTTGTTTCACGGCAGATGTTTGTAACACCTGAAAATAACACAGCTAGACCCACCTTAAAGTATACCGATCGACTCAGAATCACTAGCTGAGTCGATTTAACGATGTCTGTCCGTCCGTCCGTCTGTCCATGTAAAGTTGTTCGTCGACTACAGGTCGCAATTTCACTCCGATCGTTCTGAAATTTTGCAGTTTAGAGTATTTCGCGGCTGTTAAGATCCCTATTGAATTTGGTAGAAATCGGTTCAGATTTAGATATAGTTTACATATATATCTTTCGTCCGATTTGGCCTTTTAGTCCTATAGAAGCTGTGTTTTACATCCGATCGTTTTGAAATTTAGAATGGTAGAGTTTCTTGATCCATGAACCAACATTGCCGAATTTGAAGAAAATCGGTTAAGATTTAGCTATAGCTCCAATATATATGTTTCGTCCGATTTTGCTCTTTAGTCCTGTAGAAGCTGTATTTTATATCCAATCATTTTGAAATTTAGAATGGTAGAGTTTCTTGATCCATGAACCAACACTACCAAATTTGAAGAAAATCGGTTAAGATTTAGCTATAGCTCCCATATATATGTTTCGTCCGATTTTGCCATTTAGTCCTATAGAAGCTGTATTTTACATCCAATCGTTTTCAAATTTAGAATGGTAGAGTTTCTTGATCCATGAACCAACATTGCCGAATTTGAAGAAAATCGGTTAAGATTTAGCTATAGCTCCTATATACATGTTTCGTCCGTAGAAGCTGTATTTTACATCCAATCATTTTGAAATTTAGAATGGTAGAGTTTCTTGATCTATGAACCAACACTACCGAATTTGAAGAAAATCGGTTAAGATTTAGCTATAGCTCCCATATATATGTTTCGTCCGATTTGGCCCTTTAGTCCTATAAAAGCTGTATTTTACATCCAATCGTTTTGAAATTTAGAATGGTAGAGTTTCTTGATTCATGAACCAACATTGCCGAATTTGAAGAAAATCGGATAAGATTTAGCTATAGCTCCAATATATATGTTTCGTCCGATTTTGCTCTTTAGTCCTGTAGAAGCTGTATTTTACATCCAATCATTTTGAAATTTAGAATGGTAGAGTTTCTTGATCCATGAACCAACACTACCAAATTTGAAGAAAATCGGTTAAGATTTAGCTATAGCTCCCATATATATGTTTCGTCCGATTTTGCTCTTTAGTCCTGAAGAAGCTGTATTTTACATCCAATCATTTTGAAATTTAGAATGGTAAAGTTTCTTGATCCATGAACCAACACTACCGAATTTGAAGAAAATCGGTTAAGATTTAGCTATAGCTCCCATATACATGTTTCGTCCGATTTGGCTCTTTAGTCCTGTAGAAGCTGTATTTTACATCCAATCATTTTGAAATTTAGAATGGTGGAGTTTCTTGATCTATGAACCAACACTGCCGAATTTGAAGAAAATCGGTTAAGATTTAGCTATAGCTCTCATATATATGTTTCGACCGATTTGGCCCTTTAGTCCTATAAAAGCTGTATTTTACATCCAATCGTTTTGAAATTTAGATTGGTAGAGTTTCTTGATTCATGAACCAACATTGCCGAATTTGAAGAAAATCGGTAAAGATTTAGCTATAGCTCCCATAAATATGTTTCATCCGATTTGGCTCTTTAGATCCAAATAATACCCTGTACCACACTGTGGTACAGGGTATTATTTAAGTATAAAATGTCCCAAAAGTAAATTTATGTAAACAATTTATACATGAATTACAAAATTTATATATCAGAGTTATTCAATATTACGAGAGTGGTGTAGGGTATTATATAGTCGGCAGCGCCCGACTTTAGCCTTTCCTTACTGGTTTTATAATGCTATCAAAAGTATAAGCTAAAAACTGCAAGACGATTGGTGGAATGGGTTTTTAGATTTCGCTTTCTGTATTGGATTCATAAGGGTTACACTCTTGATAATTCAATATAACTCGAAATATTATATTTTTGCGAGCAAGGCACCACACTCGTGAAAATGTTGGCCATGCCTCGCATCTTTGCCCAATCCTAAACTTTCCTAAATAGTGTCCTTCCTTGGGCCAATACGAATTCTCCAAGCCCAAAATCGTGAAAAACGAAAAATCCGTTCTCGAGGTTAGCATGGTACTGTGTTCCGGTTTCACGCTGAAGTCCCATACAAACATCAAAGTTGTGAAAAAATGAGTGAAATTTTTACATTTTGGTACTATGTTTTTTCAATGTGAGAAATTGACATTATGTGCCGCTACAAATTAATTGAACGCCGCAACAAACTGAATGCCACCAGCATTGTACTCCTATTTATTTATATTCTTGTTTGTCCGCCAGAAATTCAACTGTTGTAAATATTAGCAATAAAACTTCCTAATAAACAATACTGAATTACAATTTATCTGAAATAAAGAAAACTAATGTAAAGCTTTGAAACGGAAAATAATTATGTATATGGAATAAACGAGAAGAGCGACATTCCGATTGGATAGCAAAGCAAACAATGTGCAAAACGCTGGAAGGACATGTATCTGTATGTAATAATCTGGAATTTGTCTTGTAATTACATATGTACATTTACGTTTGTATGTTTAGAACAATCGTGACGAAAAAAATTTCCTTTCTGCAATTTAAATTAAATATTTTCTAAGTCGACATTATTCCATTTAATTGTTTATTGATTAGAATTTAAACTCATGCTTGTTTTCAAAAAAAGCAAAAAAGAAAAAAATGCACATGCTTGTACACACACATTCATATAAAAGTGACATTTCGACACACACACACTTAAAAAATGCAATGCGACTTTAGTAAAAAAGCGTTTCATTCTTCAACTTGAAATAACATTTTGTGGAATCTTTTCAAGCTGAAAAAACATACAGATTGTTTTCGCTGTGACACGGCCATTTGACCAATCCTAAAGTTTCCTCAATAGTTTCCTTCATTGGACCAATACGAACCAATCAAACCCAAAATCATAAAATCGAAAGATTCGTTCTCGAAAGATTCGTCGCGTTTGCTTTGAACAATCCTACATTTTCCTCCAAGGTGGCCCCCATTGGTGCCAATGCGAATCCATCACAATTCTAAATTTTGCTCCGTGGTGTTCCTCCCTGGGGCCAATACGAATCCATCAAGACCGAAATCGCGAAAATCGAACTATCCATTCTTGGGCTATGAGGTTGTGTTGGCCGAGTCACGCCCACTTGACCTTTCACTAAGCCCAAAATCGTAAACAATCGAACGATCCATACTCTAACTTATGTTGGCCGCGTATATTTTTCTCCATAGAGACCTTCCTTGGGCCAACACAAATACATCATGTTCAATATCGTAAAATTTGCAAGATCCGTTCTCAAGCTATGAGGTTGCATTGGCTCTATCGCGCCTCTTTGTCCAATCCGAAAATTTCCTGTCACTGTCCAATACGAATCCATAATCCCAAAATCGTAAAATCGAAAGATCCGTTCTCGAATTATTAGGTTATGTTGGCGGCGAAACACGCGTTTGACCAATCCTAAATTTGCTTTCATAGTATCGGGCGGGTAAATTTTCGTTGTATAAAGCTTCTGAAAGGATAAAAACAAGTAAGAAAATTCATTCGGGTAAACCGACTTACGAATCCCCTCACAAACAGTCCCAAAATATATTCGCAAATTTATTATCCCCTCACCTTAGAGAGGAGGGTATATATAATTTGCTACGAGCCAAAAGTGTAACATATCGAAGAAGTTACCTAAGACCATAAGTATATTCGGCGGAAGTTCGTTTTAGGACATTTTAAGTCATTTGAGCAATGTCCATCCGTCTGTCTGGCTGGAGCGCACGATAACTCTCGAAAGGAGTGACGGATTTACTTAAAATTTCGTATGTAATAATATTTTTTCTGTCTCAGGCTAAGTTCGAATATGGGCCATATTGATTCACTCCTTCTAATACCTCCCTAACAAAGGGTTACAATTTTGTGAAATATTGATTCTATAATAACTTCTATACTACTTATCGAAATCTTCTGTAATTGCACACATAGTAATAGTTTATCTGTTGCTATCGGTTTGAGAATAATGGGCGAGTGGCCCCGTTCCTTTTGGTACCTCCCATACAAAGGACCATTTTGAACAAAAAGTTAACTGCTAATAACTTTAATACCAGTGCATACAAATACAAGGAACTTTGTATAGTGTAATGTTTTTATAGTACCTATAGGTACAGTGACTGTATACAGTCCAGAAAAAGTTGGCTTTATTGGCACGCCCCTTTTGTTACCTCCCACACAAATTAACCATTTTGCACTAAAAGTTAACAGCTTATAACTTTAGTACCAGTACATGCAAGTACTTGAAATTTACAGTATGTTTTTATAGCACCAAAAGTCCAGTGAAAAGTGGGAGTCATTAGCACTCCCCTTTTGGTACCTCCCACACAAATGTAATATTTTTAACCAAGAGTAAACAGCTTATAAGTTTAATACCAGTGCATACTTTAAAGTTGTTAAATGCAATTTTTGGTTTTTTTTTTGATAATAATTTAATTATAAATTAACAAAAATAAATTAACAAATATTTGTTGGGTCTGAAGGCGAGGGGATTCCTAAGTCGGGTTTCCCGACTGAACTTTCTTATTTGTTATACGCTGCCTTTAGAGAGGGGGTATATGTACATAATTTTCTACGAGTCAAATGTGTAACAAATCGAAGGAGTGACCTAAGACCCCAAGTATGTTTGCTGGAAATTCGATTTGTGCCATTTTAAGTCACTTGAGCAATGTACGTCCGTCCGTTTGTCTGTCTGTCTGCTGGCTGGTGCGCACAATAACACTCGAAAGCATTAACCGATTGACTTCAAATTTGGTATGCGGTAATATTTTTCTGTATCTCCGGCTACGTTCGAAGATGGGTCATATTGGTCCACTCCTCCCCCACAAAGGGTTAACTTTTAGTGAAGTATTGATTCTCTAATACATTCCATACTATTTCCTCGAATCTTCCACAATTCCACACATAGTATTATTCATACAAATACCTGAAATTTTGTTCAGTGTAATGCTTTTATAGCACCTAAAATCCACAGAAAAATGGGCATTATTGGTACGCCCGTTTCGATCCCTCCCACACCAAATGTACCATTTTGCACCAAAAGTTAATAGATTATAACTTTAATACCAGTGTATACAAATACTTGAAATTTTGTACAGTGTAATGTTAGAGTCCTAGAAAAGTGGGCGTTATTGACACGCCTCTCCTCCAACACAACGGACTATTTGGCACCAAAAGTAAACAGCTTATAACTTTAATACCAGTACCTTCTTTAAAACTTATTAAATGCAATTAAAATTTATAATAATTCTTTCTTACTTGTTTTTTGATTTTTGTGTGCATAAACGAAAGCTTAGGTCATTTCCGTTAAGACCTTTGTGGTCTATTAGTGGGATGCGAATTGTTTATCCATCAAAGTAAAGCTAAAAATTAAAAAAAAAACAGGTAAGAAAGTTTCAGTCGGGTAACCCGACTTATATACCCTCACTTTGTCAGTAATAACGGGTTTTCCAAAAGGAATGATATGAAGTGACGTTTCGGCCATTTGTAATATGTCATCTGTCATTTGTTTTTCATTGTATTCGGTAGTGTTTACAATTTCATCATGGAGAGATATACCCAAGAACAACGTTTACAAATTATTCAGTTTTATTATCAAAATAATCGTTCTCCAATTTCAACTTTTCGTGCGCTAAGTCCATTTTTTTTAAATAAAAAAAAACACTTTACAGTCGATCTACGACCTTGACAGCCATGAGCAATATTTTAGCTCTCGTTAGGTGCTATCTTTTTGCCATTGACCGATTGTGGCTACGTGCCACACACCAAATGAAACAATTGAATTGTTGCGAGAAAAGTTTGGAGATTCGATTATTTCAAGAAATTGTGATATTGAATGGCCTCCGAGAAGTTGTGATTTAACACCATTAGACTATTTCTTGTGGGGCTATTTGAAGTCACTGGTCTTTCGAAATAAACCAGACTCTCTTCAAGCTTTACAAGTCAACATTGAACGTGCCATTCATGACATACGACTTGATTTAGCGGAAAAAGTGCTCGAAAATTGGGTTCATCGAATTCGTTCCTGCAGAAGAAGTCGTGGAGGCCATTTGAATGACGTTTTATTTATTACTTAATTGTATCGATTGTACTTCACATTAAATAAAAAACTTTTGAATTTCCTTAACAAAAAGTGTGTTTTTTTTTAAGGAATTCATATCACTCTTATTGGAAAACCCTGTATCCCCAGAAGGGATTTAACAAATACACCTATTTTTCGGTAAACAGTAAATTCTTTAAATAGTCGTATTTAAAGAATTTACTGTTTACTGTTTGCCGAACTATAAGCGTTTATAACGTTACGAGCTATTCGATTTTGGTATGATTTGGTAATTTTGTGTGAGAGGTACAAAAAGAATCGTGGACTGTAGGCACTCTAACAGCATTATACTGTACAAAATTTCAAGTATTTGTATGCACTGTTATTAAAGTTATAAGCAGTTAACTTTTGGTTGTTTTATATTGTACCAGGGTGTGAATGTAGGTATTGAAATATAAACTAGGGGAAAATAGCAAACTATGATCCAAATAATAGTTTTTGACATTTAGAGGCACAGAAGGGAAAAGAGATAAATATCGCACCTTGATGCCAGGAACATAAACAATAAATTAATCGGAGATTTTCGTATTTTATTGTACAAATTAATTTTTCCCCATATGGAATAGTCATTTGTTTTTACATATTCTACAGTACCCTAAACAGAAAATAAATAAATTATAGGGCTGCGAAGCGCACCGGGTTAAAGCTAGTAGATTACATAAAATTCGCAATATATGAATATTCCAAATACATATAGCGACGATTATAAAACGTCTAACAAATGCTCATATTTAAAGGATTTTGTGTTACAATTCTAAATTTAAGAGTTTTTTACAAATCAATGTGATTAAGTTGGTCTCTTTGGGAAAAAATACGGTTTTCGCAATAACTCGCGCCGGGAAGCAGATCCGAATTTGATCTGTTCTGAACATAATCTCATAAGGCATTTCTGGCGTCAATTTAGGCCAACTAACGTTTGAGGCATGCTGTAAAAAACCATTACTGTTTTTGCAATGGTATTTTTTCTGCCAAGTGGACTGATATTGTGGACTTAAAATATATTACCAGGTTGAGGTGAAAAATCGAGTTGCATAGTGTTATACTACATATATCTCCTACTCCTACTTTAACTACATATATCTTTGTATTTTATATACTAACTGGAGTGTTCACTGCATGCCTAACCCATTCGTATACCCCAAAAAACTGGCAGGAATCAAGGGTGGTCTTCATACCAAAGCCTGGCAAGGCGAGTTACACGACCCCAAAGGCTTATCGACAGGCTAAAATTCAACCAACACGCCTATGTCAAAGGAAGATCAGTGGAAACAGCTCTGCATGAGGTAGTGCACCACATAGAAGAGTCCTTCAGTAAAGAAATGTATACACTTGCTGTTTGCATAGACATTGAGGGCGCATTTAACAATGTACAGACCGATACTCTTATCCAGTCCTTAGACGAGTTTCAGGTTGACCGGGCGCTGAAAAACTGGATCAACAATATGCTAAGGAATAGGTGGATTATTTGTGGGTCATATGACGTAAAAATTAGAGACAAGGTAAATCGTGGTATACCTCAGGGGGGCATTTTATCGCCTCTTCTATGGGTTACGACGATACACAGTCTCCTAAAAGCCCTCACCAATGAAGGACTTAAACCAGTCTGTTATGCAGACGACGTTGTAATACTTCTAAGGGGCTTTCATCCAAATCTATTATGCAGAAGAGCTGAAGAGTCACTTAACATAGCATATAACTGGGCACAACCAAGGGGATTAAATGTTAACCCAGACAAAACAGAAATATGTCTATTTACAAGGAAAACGAAGATCCCACGTTTTACCCCGCTTCGATTCCTGAATAAGACAATTGCTATAACTAAAAGGGTAAAATACTTGGGAGTAATCTTGGATCAGAAACTGTACTGGAAAGATCATCTTGAAGAAAGAGTTACAAAGGCACACAGATGTTGGTCGTTGTGCAGAAGAGCTATAGGTTTAAAATGGGGACTACGTCCAAATATGACTCACTGGCTTTACATGAGCGTGATTAGACCAATAATCACCTACGCCTCTGTAGTGTGGTGGACATCAATGGACAAGAAGTGCAACGTAATACCTTTGCAAAAAATTCAACGTATGTGCTGTCTAGGCATAAGCGGGGCATTTAGAACTGCACCAACAAAAGCGTTGGAGACTATACTGCACATCCAACCAATAGACATCCGTATAAAGTATGAGGCAGCCCTCACAGCAAGACGTCTACAAGTGATGGGTGAATGGATAAATCGAGACCACAAGTCGTACCATCAGAAGATTTTAGAATATCTAGTTGGTTACATTCAAACGCCAGAAATCTCGGACCGCATTCCTGAAGTGCGGCTTACAGCTACCTGTGATACGTTTGTGCCAGACAGACGCTCCTGGGAAAATGGAACTTTGGCCCATGTGCCAGTGGGAACCAGCTGCTACACGGATGGGTCCAAGTGAGGAGGAAGGACGGGTCTGGGACTTTTTATTGATGAACCAGAAGTTGAACTTCACTTCCGCCTCCCTGACCATAACACGGTATTTCAAGCAGAAGTTCGAGCAATCACGGAGTGTGTGAACTGGCTCAGTAACACGACAAAGCCTAAATATGCCAACATCTTCACAGATAGCCAAATGGCGATTCAAGCAATAACAACGGAAAGGGTCAAATCCAGAACTGTGTTGGACTGTAAAAGAACGATAAATGATTACTCAGCCCATGGTCAATTGCGTATTTGCTGGGTACCAGGACACAACGGAGTGATTGGAAATGAACGGGCAAACAACTTGGCTTCAAAGGGCAGAGAACTTCGAGTAATAAACTTGAAAAATTGGAAACCTTTCGAAGCCACGAAAAATGAGTTGAAGCACTGGGCAGTGATGGCTCATAAAACTGTGTGGAATAGCGCAACAGTAGGAGCAACTGCAAAGATAATGTGGGGCGACCCAAATGAAAAGAAAACAAGAAGTCTTCTGAAACTAAACAAGATCGATATTAGTAAGATGATGAGTGTTCTAACGGGACACTCAAGCTTACAAGCACATCTTCATCGCATAGGACTAGCAGGAAACGACGAATGCAGGGCATGCAGAGAAAACATCGAAACGATGGAACATTTTCTGTGTCACTGCCCGGCTTTCACACATGCAAGATCCCAACATTTCGGGACCGACATATTACCAGAATTGACTCATCTCAGAGAATATGACTGGAAGATACTGAGAAAATTCGTGTCTAGTACCGATTTTCTGTAACTCGTGAGGTATAAAAAGATCATAAATAAGGAGCGCACAACAGGCCGAACCACTGGCTTAAGTGTATGTCCATGGACATGAGACGTTTAAACGTCTCCTCTCTTCAACCTAACCTAACCTATATACTAACTAATTTACGATTCCCACATTTCTGAGTATTCCTCTCGATATACTTGAGACCACTTGTTCATATCAATATTGGTAATAATTTCTATTATCCCTTAATTGGCGAAGCTCTTTTGTACTTCATATTATATGCTTTGGTACAAAACTCTCGTTGTCAAACGTATTAGTTGTCTGATTTCTATCACAACCAAGTCCTATTAATTCATATCAATATCGTATATATGAAAGTTAATATTACGGTTACACAAAGTTTGTCGTCCTTCTGCGAAATAAACATAAACACGAGTAGCAGAATAGGACATCGACACTAACTACATTTAAGTTTATTGACTCATTATGGCCGTTTAACTGCCTCTCATGCGTAACATTCGTATGGATGTCATTAAATATTAGTTTTGTTGGGTTTTCTTGTATCATTACAGCAATTCTTCTACCACGACTTCCCCAAGACACATCAAACCACAACCAGAAGAAAAGTGTACAAAAGCTGTTTGGTATGTGATACCTGTATACGAGAGCTGATGGTAATCGATGTTCCGCCCCAGGTAATCGAATGAAATCAACCGACCTCCATTCCATCCCAGCCACCTCATAAATATTCTTACGTATAACTACATTGTGATAAAACTCTCAAAGTTATTATCGACATAGAATGGACAAAGCCGAAAAATGTTTCCTTACCCCACAATTCCCCCACTTCCACTATGTCATTCCATCCAAAATAATCATCATAAATATTTATAAAGACGAATAATGAAACATTGCCCAATTAAAACTTTTCTAATTTTCTTCCTAATCATCCGCTGAAATCATCTTCAATACTGAAATAATGACAACAACCCAACCCACCATCACCATCGCCGTCGCCACCCGAACGGTAATCTCCAAAACAATGGCTTGGAACACTGCAATGGAACGTAACGCAAATCCACCGAAACAGAAACGGTTTCCAGCGGATAATTTTGCTGAATGGAACAACGGTCACCCACTGGGGTTGAGAACAGTTCATGCCTATGTCTTAGTCTTCGATATGGGAAATTTAGAAACATTCCGAGTAAGTACAAATCAATAAACTCCGCATCATGTTGTGAAATGCAATATTTTATTGTCTATATGTATATTGCTATGTATAATCACAATCTATCGTTACGTTAAAGGAATTTGATCAGTTAATCCTGTGATTACATATCGATGTTTGTTGGGTATTTCATGGCATCCAAGTTTCGCATATAGCAATCTATGTTTTACAGTTGTAGACATTGGTCTATATAGTTATTTGTTTATTTTGCAGTAACTATTCTTAAATTTTGTACTTCGAACTCAACATGTTTTTCTGCGAAGTTGAGAAATACGAGTGCAGCTATATATGTATATTTCTGGACTAATAATGAAAATGCGAATATTTATCATCAATAAGGGTTTTATTGTTTTTCAAAGTATTCTCCAGCATGATTTATACACTTTTGCATGCGCTCAAACCAATTGTCGAAGCACTTTTTCCACTTCGATTGAGACACCTCCAAAACCTGTTTTTTGAACGCTTCAACTCCATATTCTTCCAACGAAAATCGTTGACAACGCATTTTTTTCTTGAAGTGCGGGAATAAAAAGAACTCATTGGGTGCCAAGTCAGGGCTGTACGGCGGATGACCCATCAATTCGACGTTTTGGGCGGTTAAAAAAGGCGTTGGTTTGAGCCGATATGTGAGAGCTCGCATTGTATGGTGCACAATGATTCGTCTTCTCTTGTTCGTTTTTCGAATTTCTCCGAAGACTTCAGGCAGACAAATTGTGGTGGACTTCTGAGCTAACGGCTATGAAAAAGACCTGCAACAAGCTATTCAACAAGGCTAAATCTACTGGGCACGCTAATGTTTGGGATGCCTATAAAGAGCAACTCAAGATCTATAAGAAGGAGCTTAGAAAGGCGCAAAGACGCTCTTGATATACCTTCTGTGGCGAAGTGGAAAAGGTCTCCGACGCCACGAGGCTGAGGAAAATACTATCAGCTTCACCATGTACGGTGGGTTACTTGCAGGATGAGGCAAATAATTGGACCAAACACAGCGAGCAGTCGCTCAATGTACTGCTCGACACACATTTCCCGGGGAACTCTCTAACAGAACAAGAGGATCCGCAGGAACAACAAGAGTGCGAGTGGATTGCGAGCGTCGCTAGCAGGGCTATTAATAGCTTTGAGCCCTTCAAGTCACCTGGACCAGACGGCATCACTCCAGCAGAAATGCAGAAAATGTTCCAGTACATTATCCCCTGGCTGGAGAAAATTTATGTAGGCTGTATCAGGCTTTCATACATCCCGAATCGATGGAGGGATACCAAAGTGGTATTCATACCTAAAGCGGGGAAGATATCACACACTAGGCTAAAAGACTTCAGACCAATTAGCCTGTCCTCCTTCCTATTGAAAGGTCTGGAAAGACTTTTAGATTATTTCATTAGGAAAAACCTGGATACAAAACTCCTATCGGTGTACCAACATGGTTTCAATAAGGCGAAGTCTACAGAATCAGCCCTGCACCATGGTGGCATTTCTTGACATAGAAGGGGCTTTTAACAACATTCACTCAGATGCAGTAATTGCGGCACTGTCACATCTTAATGTTAACTTTAGTTTGATTAGACTAATTCAAAGTCTGCTCAACAGAAGACGCATAACAGCATGTCTTGGGTCCACAACTCTAACAAGGTTTGTAAACAGAGGGACCCCACAAGAAGGAGTACTGTCTCCACTAATTTGGAACCTAGCGGTGAATGAATGATCAAAGTGTGCTATGGTAACCGACAGAGTGGACTATATACCAACTGTGTACACCTTCGAGAGAAATTACATCACTATGATTCCCGCCAGAGATGAATGGGTCGGCAGAATACCAGGTAATAGAAACCATCTCCATTTTTACACGGATGGTTCGAAGCTTGATGAAAAGGTTGGTTTCGGAGTACACTGCGCAGAGCTTAGTTTGGATATAGCTTACATACTACCAGATACCTGCAGTGTCTATCAAGCCGAAATAATGGCAATATGGGAAATAGCCAAGTGGCTGAGTCGCAACATAGTAACCAACACTGGCGTTGTCATTTACTCCGACAGCCAGGCTGCCATCAATTCTCTGGAGGCAACATGCCTAAATTCACAAACAGCCCTCGACTGCCGCAGATCTCTTAACGAGATGGCTGAGCAGTTTAATATACACCTCATATGGGTGCCTGGGCATAGGGATATCCCGGGGAACTGCAAAGTCGATGAACTTGCTAAGAAAGGGACGACATTAGAAATTCTCGAAGAATTTGCATATATTGGTGCGCCACTATCCACGTGCAAGCTTTGGCTTAGGCAAGAGGCAATCAGGCAGTTCAACGAAAGATGGAAAGAAATCGGCACCTGCAGGGTAGCTAGACAAATCTGGCCAAGGTATGATCTGAGAAGATCAAAATATCTCCTCGCACTTGAGAGGCAAAGATTGTTTACGTTAGTATCAGTTCTGACGGGACACTGCTTGATCAGCGAACACGCCAAAAGATTGGGTATTGACTCTAATGACTTTTGCAGATGCTGTGGAGATGAGGAAGAAGTGGAGAGCATTCAGCACTTGCTATGCGACTGCCCCGCTCTGAGTAAACGACGACTGGACATACTTGGGTCGGTTTTTCTAGGCAGCCTAACAGATCTTTCCAGTACCGATATTCGTACTATCGATAAATTTGTATATCAAACAGGTTGGTTTCGGTGAGGGGCATTTCATCCCGTGTTAACACTAGGGAGCTAAACTGGTCTATGTGAGGTTGTATAAAAAATACGGCTGCCACCCTAACCTAAACCTAAACCTAACCTAAAATATATTAATATATGCGTTCCAAACAAAATTTCATGATTTTCAAATAAAATATAAATAATAATATAAAAAAGAATATAAATAAGAACGAGTCATCGCAAATTGGACTCAACGGACAGACATAATCTTCAAAAAATAAATGCCAAAAAATGTTTTTTCAAATGATAATAAACATTCCTATTCTATTTGAAATTTCTGTGTTTTTATACCCTACACCACACTGTGGTACAGGGTATTATGACTTTGTGCATTTGTTTGTAACACCCAAAAGGAGAAGAGATAGACCCGTTGTTTATTATACCGATCGACTTGTAATCACTTTCTGAGTCGATTTAGCTATGTCCGTCTGTCTGTCCGTCTGTCTGTCCGTCTGTCTGTCCGCCTGTCTGTCTGTCCGCCTGTCTGTCTGTCCGTCTGTCTGTAGATGTATTCTTGTAATCAAAGTACAGGTCGCAATTATGGTCCGATCTCAACGAAACTTTACACATATCTTTTTTAGGCCCAAGGACGATCCCTATTGAATTTGGTTAAAACCGGTTCAGATTTACATATAGCTCCCATATATATGTACCTCCGATTTGGCATATATGCACTGTATAAGTAACATTTTGTAACCGATTTGTACAAAAATTGACAGAAAGTAGTCTCGTGATACACTTAGATACAATACAAAATTTGGGGGAAATCGGTTCAGATTTAGATATAGCCCTAATATATATATATATTAGGGCTATATCTGTGTATATGAGTATTCAGGGAAAATCGATTCAGATTTATATATAAGCTCCATATATATGTTCCTCCTGATTTGGTTACAAAGCGCTATAGAAGTTGTACTTTACTTCCGATCATTACAAAATTCTCCAGAAAGATGTTTCTCAATTTAGGAACGAATATTGCTTAATTTAGCGATTATCGGTTCAGAATTAGATATATCCACATATATATGTTCTTACCCATTTACCAATTATTCCAAATTATTATCGCAACAACCCTTATCGCATTGTTAGGGAGGTGTAGGGTATTATATAGTCGGCCCTGCCCGACTTTCTGCCTTTCCTTACTGGTTTTCTTTAAAAAAGTTGGGAACCTCGAAATGGATCACCCTATATTTGTGAACAAATAAATTTTATTTGCAAATCTTTATATTTAGTTTGGAACTCATATATTTATTAATTAGAACAAAATATATCTGCGGACTGAATTTCACAAATAAAATATGTGGTTACACACAAATAAAGTTATTGTTTAAGAAGTTTTTCAAATATATTTTTTTTAGCAACGATTTTTAAAACGTTGCTGACTTGTTCGATTTTTAGCATAAATATTTCCTAGATTTTTTGTTATACTTTATAGTTAAATATGTCATAAACAGCATTAGATTTGGTTTTAGAGCACTAACTTTTAATTTATAAATATTCCAATTCATCACTTTTTGTTAATCCATCAATGCAATTTATAGTTACAAAAAATTATTTGATTCATATTTTAACATAATTTTACAAACATATTAAATTTCTACAAAATTAAACATTGAACTTTCGAAAAACAGAAAACTTGCCTTTAAATTAAGGCATTGATGCATTGTCAAAATACTTCAATACACATTAATCTTTCTTTCGGAAATATTAGTTCCAAATAATAAAAAACTATTTGTATGAAACATACTTTTGTTTGGAACAACATCCTCCCAAACATATAATATTCGTGTGTGTCAAATATTATATATTTGGAGGGTACACTAAACAAATGTATGTTTCCACCAGAATATGTTTGGGACAATATACTACAGAAGCTATTTTTTTAGCGTGTAGTGAAAACAATTTTTGAATGTTGTGTTCAAACTTCATATAATTTACAAATTATGTATATGTATGAACTCAAAACATTATTTATTTTTGAGTACTCGTATTTACAAACGATATTACAATAGCGGAGGTTCCCACACGAGGCAAAATCGTTTTTTTTTTATATGTTTGAATCGAAATTTGTAACACAAATTTTTAAACATTATATATTTTTGAGGAAGTAAATTTTATTTGAAAATCAATAAAATATATTTGGAGCGCTTATATTAATATATTACAACAAAATATATTTGCAAACTAAATTTCTCAAATAAAATATGTGTTTAAATACAAATAAAATTATAGTTTAGGAATTTATTCAAATATATTTTCATTTTAAATTTTCCCTTAGTTTCGAATTGTACACCTCCCAGTTACAGTACCATATGCAGCATTAACTTCTGTTTAAATCAATCCTTTCATTTCTGAGTTAGTATTCCAATCCTCCAAGTAATTTATTTTGATCTAAGATTATACGATTTCTATTATTATTATTTATTATTTTTACGAACACTAAAAATTTCTAAAAAAAACAAATAACATATTTTCTGAATTCTTAAGCGCAAATAAATATTTGTTTCGGAAATACTAGTCCCAAAATAAAAACATATTGGAATGTAAACAAAGATTTGTTTAGAATAACATTTTTTGAAAAGCCGGTCATGTAGACTACTGATGACGGGGGTCACGCCCCAGAAATCATGATATAGTCTGTGGGCACGCAATGAAATACTTGCAATATATTTTGCCATGTAAAAATACTTGCTTTCTATCACTGTATAGAAGCAGGTTGGTCTTTAGCCGAGAGAGTATCTCAGTTTAAATCATAACGATTACAGACCGAAATAATAACGGGCAACCGACATTTTCCCAAATATATATATTTTTTGTGTGTACCCAATATTATATGTTTAGAGTGTACCCTAAACATAGATATGTTTCAAGCCGAATATGTTTGGGACAATATACTACATAAGCGATTTTTTTTCAGCGTGCATTGTTTTATCAATTCCATGCGATGAAATCATCGTGGATGCAAAACCGTATCAAAATACATACCAATTAGAAGACCACAGATAATAGAAATATACCAATTGCGAGTAGTGGGTACTACTTATCTGGTGGATAATGAGTAAATCGAAACGCAACACAAAATGTTAAGTTTTAATTGGAAGCATCTACAAATGCAACTAATTGTGTGTTTTGGTGTTAGTACTTTTTACTAATATTCATTCATTAGGGAGGATCTATTACCAAATAACAAATTCTTTGCTGTTTTTTGCAATTGGTTTCCAGGGAAAAAGTGCAAGCTCCAAATATAGTATTAGTATACATTAAACGGATATTTAAAGTAGTGCTATGCCCATATTACTTTTAGTTTGAATAAGATTAATACATATAAATACAAATTAACAAAATTACTACATCTCCATTTTTATGTTTGTGTACGCGTTTTAATATCGAAAGGATTCATCTTGTAGTTTGGAGAGAAAAAAAAACAATTTTCATAAGAATCTAGAAAATTTTAAAAATATATCAAAAGTTGTATGTTGAAGTTATGTGACATGCGTAGGCCTATTACAAATATTGGTTAAAAGGTCGTGACTTATATAGGGTGGGCCATTTTAAATTTTAAATTTTAACTACCGACAAATAAATAATAAAATTGTATTTAATTACTGGTATTGAATACTTCTGTTTTTGTGTTTTTTTTAACAAAGCTCATCCTAATTTTAATAAAATGAAATCAGTCTTAGTAGTAATATATTTCAGAAATTTATGCCATTTAACTGCCGGAGTCGGAGGAGTAGTCAGAGTCGAATAATTTTTACATCCGACTCCGGTAGTCGGAGTCAAGTGTTTTGGCTCGAATCCACAGCCCTGCCTAAAAGTTCGATTATATATGCGGAGAATATATAAAAAAATGGGGCGTCCACAGTAGGTGTGTTGGTAGTGTGCTCGCATATGAGTTTTGGGGTCGTGGGTTCGATTCCCACCAGACATTTTCCCTGGAGCGTAAAATCAGATTATAAATTTACTTTGTATTGAAATTCATATAAATAAATAAATAAAATAAAAATGCTCATCATTTTACAAATGTTAAAATCAAAAAAGAGATATTTAAATTGTGAGATTCGAGAGAGATCCGCGCATATTGCACAAATTGGGTAATCCGTTCCAACACGGCAAGTATTTTTGAGAGAACACCAACAAGCAATTTTCGTTTGCAAATCGCATAAAAAATTAAAAGAAGTTAAAAAAAATGGAAGTCACCTACGACAATCTAGAAATTACAGGTAAAACATTCAACAGTTTAATAATTCTGACCTATAAGCTGTTGTAAAGACTTGGGACATAATCAATTTGAACGTTTTGGAGGATACCGGTTGTCAAAACGTCTGTGAAGGTTTGTAATACGAGTATACTCTATATATGTATATATGTTGCATATTCCAAACTATATCACAGTGCGACAAATGCGTACTTTTCCTTCCTCCTATGAATGAGACTATGTAGATGTGAAACTATAGGCCAACAGTAGATAAACTGCATACTCAGTTTTTATTTCATGATCGTCTGTCCTTTTTACAGGACATTTAAAATGTCAAGAATTTTGAAATATGTTTCTTTGTACTTATTACAATGTGAATTGATGAATATGCATACAAAATTAATGGGGAAAATTCCTGGTATTTATTAACATTTTTGGTTTGCGCGATCAGGGCATATACTCTAAATTGAAGCTATTAATGTGGGCTACCAATGTTGGAAATATATCTTTCACTTAGAAACAGTAGTTTAGTAACAGTCATTAAACAAATTGGAAAAAGTAGATTTAAAAAAAAATATATAAACTTAAAAAATAGAAAAAAAATCGAAAAATATTTTATTTTTTAATAGTTTGCATCCTGGCGAAGAAAATAATGACTATTTGAAAAATCTATGGATAAATGTAGAAATTATAGCCCTTTTGGTAGAGGTAAGAGAATTTCAAAAAATCTTTTTTTTTAATTTCTGTTTAAATAGCGATTTTATTTATTACTTTTATTTATATTATGTGCATTTGTGTTTATTTACATGAAAAAGTTTCTTTAGTGATTATGAGTTCTTTGTTGACGTTTGTAGATTTCGGAATCGGTTTCTCTAATGAGGAACCAAATATAATCTCCCATCATTATTTCATCCCTCGGTAACGCCGCTCGATGGACTTCATTTCTTGGTGAAATGAAATAAATATAAAAAAATATATTTCCAACCAATTTTTTCATAATTTTTAAACAAATCATTAATCATTGTTTCATATTGCGGGCTTTTATTGTATCCAAGGAAATTTTAAACGACCTCCATGCTGCAATTTCATCCGAGGTCAAATATGATTCGAAATTCACATCTTTCATCAGTTTCCTTATTTTAGGCCCATCAAAAACTCCTTCTTCGATTTTTTTAAAAGAAAGACTTTTAAACAAACTTTTTGAATATTAGAGTGAATTGCCATCTTTTCTTAAGGCTTTTACAAAATTTTTAAAGAGCCCCACCTTAATATGCAGTGGTGGCAAAATATCGGCTATCCCAGAGGCATAACATACCAATTACTTTTAAATCGCAACAAATTTTCCAGTCATGTTCATATTTTATGTATTTAGCAATTTAGCTATTGTTTCGTATGATTCCTTAGTGTTGACAGCATGAGCAATGGGAATCGACGGTTTCTGATTTCCGTTGTGTAAAAGTACTGCTTTCAAACTTTCTTTACTGCTGTCAACAAGTAACCGCCATTCCTTTGAATTGTATGTTTGATTAAGTTCCTCGAACAATCCGGGAATGTCTTTGCAAAAGCATCTGTTATCCACAGTTGTATAAAATTGTTTGTAAGGTATATCACGGACTCTATAATATGATATGGTAACATCTGGAGCCAAACTATTGTACTGTTTCATCCCAGATGCAAGTAGTTCTGCCTTATCTTTGGTCAGTTCCAAATCTCTCACTAGATCATTGAGTTGAAACTGAGATAAAAGCGATGACTTCTGACTCAAACTTGAATCGCTCAGAGTTGAGTACTCAGTTGAACTTGATGATGTTTCCGTTATTAGGCTGTTAGCTATACTTGGACACTTCCTACTCCAATCTATTAATTTAGACAAAAATAGCAGTCCGTATCGTGAATGAATGGTTGTCTCCAAATCATTGGCATTCCAAATTCCACGTGAAGTCTAAAATTAAAACGTTGTACACCACAAATCATTGTAATACATTAATTTTAAAGTACTTATCGACCAACAGCGCCGCCACAGCCTGCAGTGCAAAAAAGCAAATTCCAGCGCTCCACCCTGTACATCTCTTCTTAGGCCCACTCTTGAATATGCCTCCGTTTTATGGTCCCCTTATTATAACATTTACGTTGATAGGCTTGAATCCGTAAAAAAACAGTTACTACTTTTTGCCTTACGTGATCTTGGCCGAAGTAACCCTCTTGATTTACCACCTTATTTCGATCTACTGAAATTGGTTGTTCTGCCTTCGCTTGAGAAAGGAATATTTATGTTAGGTATTGTGTTTATAGCCAAATTGATTAACGGAGAAATAAATTAACATTTTAATATTCCTGCTCGTTCGACTCGTAATATTATTCATTTAAATATAAATTTTTTAGATATAATTATGAACTATGCAGTCCTTAAAATTCACTGCGTAGAAACTATACTCTCTCTCTTTTCAACTTCCGACTCAATTTCAACGATAAAACGCGTAGTCCTTGAGTGTAATGTTATTTAAATTGTAATTCTGTAAACTATTTTTCTTTTTTGTAATTGTCGTACGTTATCTCGCGTTTTTTCAATACAAGGTTGCCAGTTCAGTTTTCTGCTGCGTTCCTGTTTTCTGTTATGCTTCGTTCCTACTATGTTTCGGTTCTGATATGCTCCGCTACTGCTATGTTCATTTCGTTCCTTGTAAGTGAAAATGTAAGATTCCTTATACTCGTATGTGATGCTGAAAAAAGTGAACAAAATATACTTTTTCCTTCACTTTTTCAAAACGAGTACATAATTTTTTTTCCCACAAAATTTTAACAAATTTTGTTCAGCATATTCTTAACTATATTATTGTCAAATATAGTTAAGCGGTATCACCAAGACTGAATTAGCTAATCATCTACTTTATTTAGCAGCCTTATTGCCACCACAATAACGCTGCCTACATTGCTTAAGGCCAATGATAATGTGTTGCGTTTTGCAGCGTTAACTACGGTTGACTTTTTGTTTTGGATGTATCTTTAGCTAATGAAATCGATAAATTCCTTGTTTATAGCTAATAAAATCAATTCCGTATTTCACACATTGCCAAAGTAAATTTTAAATATGTTGTACTACATAGCGTTTGAGTGACTCTTAATGCACAGAAATATACTCATACGTCACCCTCGTATTTCTGACCGAATTGAACAACACATCCATCCTTCCAACAGGTTTTATATTATTTTAATCGAATATAATGGAATCTCAATAACACCTATGAATATAGATGTGAAATTTTAAATAAATTTTAGATTACGTATCTAGTGGGAAATGCTATTGAAATTTTAATAAGATATTTTAAATCATGTATTATATTACATTATATTTGGTTTCAGCGGGCCAAAATGTTTATAGTATAGAGAGTTTTCGAATAACGAATATAATCTAGTGAGAGTGCGAAAGTATCTTCTATGACAAACGGTTTTTAAAACTACGTCAATATAACTGCTTGTTATACCCTCACTTAAGTGATACGAGTGTATATATCATTTGCTACGGACCAAAAGTGTAACACATCGAAGGAGTGATCTAAGACCCTAAGTATGTTCGACGGATATTCGTTTTAGGTCATTTTAAGTCGAATGAGAAATGTCCGTCCGTCCGACTATCTGTCTGTCTGCTGGCTGGTGCGCACGATAACTCTCGAAAGGAGTAACCGATTGACTTCAAATTTGGTATACGCTAATATTTTTTTCTATCTACGGCTAAGTTCGAAGATTGACCATATTGGTCCACTCCTTCTGGCACCTCCCACACAAAGGGTTAACATTTAGTGAAATATTGATTTTTTAATAACTACTACCTATACTACTTATTAGAATCTTCTGAAATTTCGCACATTGTATTATTTTATTGGTCGCTATCACCTCGAGAGAAATGGACGAAGTTGCCACTCCCCTGTTGGTACCTCCACCACCAATGGACCATTCTGCATCAAAATTGAACTGCTTATAACTTTGATACAAGTGCATAAAAACACGTTATCACCACGCACCTGTTTATACCTCCCACACAAAATGACCAAATCATACCAAAATTGAATAGCTCGTAACATTAATATACCAGTGCACATAAACGCTTATAGTTCGGCACAGTGCAATGTATTTAACGAAAATACTGTTTACCGAAAAATAGGTGTATTTGTTAAACCCCTTCTGGTACCTCCCACACAAATTTACAGATTACTTAGTGTAATGTTATATATTACATTACTCACAAAGTGAGGGTATACCTTAGCCGGTTTACCCGACTGCAACTTTCTTACTTATTTCTTTACTCGTTTATGTATAAAAAAAAACTATATTTTGTAAATAAAAAAAACTAAAAAAAACTATAAAATAAAAATACTGTAGAAAAATCTTAAGCTGCTTATGACATTTTTAATTATTAAGTATAACACGAAATCTCGGAAAAATTTTAACCAAAATTCTAAAAAGTCAGCAAAGTTTTAAAACCCTTTTTAAAATAAAATACATTTGGAAAACTTCTTAAACAACAACTTTGTTTGTGTGTAAATACATATGTATTTATTTGTGAAAGTCTATTCGCAGATATAGTTTGTACTAATATATTAATATATGGGGGATTTCATTTCAAATGAGTGACATTTTAAAAGCGATGTATTCTGGTTGAATTTTGCACCAAGCTTAGTCCTATTGGGTAGTAGTTACACAGTGCAACAACCAAAATGGGATGATACCAATTGCAAATGAAAGTTGATATTATCCATAACAAAACCTTCAAAGGTTTTTTCAGTTCAGTGCGAGATTTTTATACCCTCACTTTAGTGTGACGAGGGTATATATCATTTGCTACGGAAAAAAGTGTAACACGTCGAAGGAGTGACCTAAGACCCCAAGTATGTTCGGAGGAAATCCGTTTTGGGTCATTTTAAGTCGAATGAGCAATGTCCGTCCGTCTGTCTGTCTGTCTGTCTGTCTGTCTGTGTGTCTGCTGGCTGGTGCGCACGATAACTCTCGAAAGGAGTATCCGATTGACCTCAAATTTGGTATGTGGTAATATTTTTTTCTATCTCCGGCTAAGTTCGAAGATGGGGCATATTGGTCCACTCCTTCTAGTACCTCCCCCACAAAGGGTTAAAATGTTGTGAAATATTGATTCTTTAATAACTTCTATACTACTTATTCGAATCTTTTGAAATTCCACACATAGTATTAGATTATTAGTCGTTATCAACTCGAGAAAAATGGGCGAAGTCGCCACGTCCCTTTTGGTACCTCCCACACAAATGCACCATTTTGCACCAAAAGTTAACAGCTTATAACATTAATAACAGTGTATAAAAATACTTCAAATTTTGGACAGTATTATCTATATATATAAAAGAGAGTGTCTGTTTGTGGGTTTGTTTGTGTGTTTGTATGTTTGTTCCGTATAGACGTCTAAACGGCTAGACCGATCATCTTGAAATTTTCACAGAATGTACATGTGAAGGGGGTGCTGAAAATAGGGTACTTGAATTTTCGATATATCAAGTGGGCGTGGACCCGCCCATAGGGGTCCAATTTTGATATTAAGAAAATTTTTTAGCTAGAGTGCTGAAATTTTTTGTGTATGCATTTAGTGGCAGATAATGTGAATTTTCCAAAAATGGGCGGAGTCGGACCAATGGGCGTGGCCCCGCCCATATAAGCCAAATTTTGAAATTCAAATATTTTCTACAATTTATTAGAGAGAGTTCTGTATTTGAGTGTATATGTATCTGGTGACAGTCTACGTGATTGGTCCAAAAATTGGCGGGATCGGCCCAATGGGCGTGGCCCCGCCAACATAGACCAAATTTTGAAATTTCGATATCTTGAACAATTTGCTAGCGAGAGTGCTGCAATGTTGTGTATATGTATCTGGTGACAGTCTACGTGATTGGCCCAAAAATTGGCGGGATCGGCCCAATGGGCGTGGCCCCGCCCACATAGACCAAATTTTGAAATTTCGATATCTTGCACAATTTATTATCAAGAGTGCTGCAGTTTTGTTTATATGTATCTGGTGACAGTCTCCGTGATTGGTCCAAAAATGGGCGGGATCGGCTCAATGGGCGTGGCCCCGCCCACATAGACCAAATTTTTAAATTGAGATATCTTGCACAATTTGCCAGCGAGAGTGCTGCAATGTTGTGTATATGTATCTGGTAGCAGTCCACGTGATTTTTCCAAAAATGGGCGGGATCGGACCAATGGGCCTGGCACCGCCCATATAAGCCATATTTAAAAAATGTGATATCTTGCACAATTTTATACCGAGAGACCTGGAATTTTGTGTATATGTATATGGTGGCAGTCTGCGTGATTGGTCCAAAAATGGGCGGGATCGGCTCAATGGGCGTGGCCCAGCCCACATAGACCAAATTTTGAAATTTCGATATCTTGCACAATTTTCTAGCGAGAGTGCTGCAGTGTTGTGTATATGTATCTGGTAGCAGTCCACGTGATTTTTCCAAAAAGGGGCGGGAGCGGACCAATGCGCGTGGCCCCGCCCACATAAGCCAAATTTTGAAATTGATATATCTTGCACAATATGTTAGCGAGAGTGCTGGAATTTTGTGTATATGTATATGGTGGCAGTCTGCGTGATTGGTCAGAAAATGGGCGGGATCGGACCAGTGGGCGTGGCCCCGCCCTTATAAGCCAAATTTCGAAATTGATATATCTTGCACAATTTTTTATCTAGAGTGCTGTAATGTTGTACATATGTATCTGGTGACAGTCCACGTGATTGGTCCAAAAATTCGCGGGATCTGACCAATGGGCGTGCCACTGCCCATATAAGCCAAATTTTGAAATTGAATTATCTTGCTCATTTTGTTAGCGAGAGTGTTGAAATTTTGCGTATATGTATCTGGTAGCAGTCTACGTGATTGGCTTACAAATGGGCGGAATAGGACCAGTGGGCGTGGCACAGCCCATATTTTGATATATCTTGCAAGTATACATGAACATAAATGCTCGGTATGCGATAATTACAGCTGCTCACTCCAATACAATCGCAATATGATAATGTGATGCATGACCAATGAAACAAGAATTTGAAAATTTTATAAGTATACATTTCTATTTTCTGGACTTTCCACTGAATTCGGTATTTTTTCATTCAGTGAATTTATCACTAATACCAGTAAGGAAAGGCAGAAAGTCGGGCGGGGCCGATTAGGGTCATTGCGATAATAATTTGGAATAATTGGTAAATGTGGTGTGTGTGTGTGTATGTATATCTTATTTTGAACCGATAATCGCTAAATTAAGCAATATTCGTTCCTAAATTGAGAAACATTTTTCTGGAGAACTTTGTAATGATTGGAAGTAAAGTACAACTTCTATAGCGCTTTGTAACCAAATCTGGAGGAACATATATATGGAGGTTATATATAAATCTGAATCGATTTTCCTTGAATACTCATTCATGTAAAATAGAAACCTGTTTCTGTCGAATTTCGTACTGATCGGATATAAAACACAGTATCTACAGCGCTTACATGTCAAATTGGGGGTAACATATATATGGGGGCTATATCTAAATCTGAACCGATTTTCTCCGAATTTTGCGGTATTCCTTCATGTAATAAGAAATCTCTTTCTGCCGAATTTCTTACTGATCGGATATAAAATACAGTTTCTACAGCACTTCAATTTCAAATCGGGGGTAACATATATATGGGGGCTATATCTAAATCTGAACCGATTTTCTCCGAATTTTGCAGTATTCCTTCATGTAATAACAAACCTCTTTCTGCCGAATTTCGTACTGATCGGATATAAAATACAGTTTCTACAGCGCTAATTTTGACATGGGCAGCGAAGCGCACCGGGCTCAGCTAGTGCTTTTATATGGCCAACAGTCCAGGGAAAAATGGGTGTTGTTGTCACGCCCCTTTTGGTACCTCCCACACAAAGGTACATTTTTGCACCAAAAGTTAACAGCTTATAACATTAAAACCAGTGTATAAAAATACTTGAAATTTTGTACAGTGTAATGTTTTTATAGTGTCTATAGCCCTGTGAAAAATGGGCGTTATTGCCACGCCCCTCTTTGTACCTCCCACACAAAATGCCCAAATCATACCACAATTTAATGTCTCATAACGTTTATACCAGTGCACATAAATGCTTATAAGTCGGCACAGTGCAATGAATTTAAAGTATCTAATGTTTAGCAAAAAAAAGGTGTATTTGATAAACCCCTTCTGGTACCTCCCACACAAATTGACAGAATAATTCGAGTAATATTCAATATTACATTACTCACAAAGTGAGGGTATACCTTAGTCGGTTTACCCGACTGAAACTTTCTTACTTGTTTTTACACGCATTTGAAGTTGGTGATTTTGGAACGCTGTCTGATAAGAAAAGAAATTATAAGAAGTACATTTTATTATTCTCAGACCGTTTATATTAAAAAAATTCAATTTTAATGAAAAAAATTGTATACGAGAATATTTTAGCATAACTGGAGAACCATTTGTCGTAATTTGTTCAGGAGAGCTTAAAACAATCCTAAAATAAATCCTTTAAATAATCTCTAGAGCGTGAAAAAGTGACATCGGTGGGGACCTTTAAATGAGGGATATACCAAAACATGGAACGATGTACACCATTCTTACTAGGGACGATTAGGTCTATGATAAAGTATAAATACTTAAATGTCAGCAATACCAATAGAAAAAATTTGTTCCCTAGATCCCCACGGAGTGACATCGGTGGAAACCTTTATATGGGGGTGTATCAAAACATGGACCGACGTACCCAATTTTTCTTGGGGACGATTGTGAGGTCCAATGTAAAGACAGATGGACGGACAGACAGATAGATAGACGTACAGAGGGGCAGACCGACGCCCATGGTTAAATCTACTGAAAAGTGAATGTAGATAAACAGGTCCCATCCCACTTAGAGACCACAAAGCACATAAAGGACATGACTTAAGCTTTCTTGAGCAAAAAAATCAAAAATGAAAATATGGGTTTTAACCAGGGCTGTGGAGTCGAGCCAAAACTACTCGATTCCGACTCCGACTCCCGAAGTCAAATTTTAAAATCATTCGACTCCGACTCCAGCTCTGACTCCGGCAGTTAAATAACATACATTTCTGAAATTATATTTCTACTAAGACGTGAGTTCATGTAATTGAAAACAAGTAAGAAAGTTTCAGTCGGGTAAACCGACTAAGGTATACCCTCACTTTGTGAGTAATGTAATATTGAATATTACACAAATTATTCTGTCAATTTGTGTGGGAGCTACCAGAAGGGGTTTAACAAATATGTACACCTATATTTCGCTGAACAGTAGATACTTTAAATACATTGCACTGTGCCGAATTGTAACCGTTTATATGGACTGGTATATTAACGTTGAGATATTAAATTGTTGTATAATTTGGCCATTTTGTGTGGGAGGTACAAAAAGAGGCGTGGTGATAACGCTCATTTTTCACTGGACTATAGGCATTATAAAAGCATTACACTGTACAAAATTTCAAGTAATTGTATACACTGATGTTAATGTTATAATCTGTTAACTTTTGGTGCAAAATGGTACCTTTGTGGGAGAGGTACCAAAAGGGGCGTGACAGTAACGCCCATATTTCAATGGACTGTATGCACTATAAAAACATTACGCTGTACTAAATTTCAAGTATTTTTATACACTGGTATTAATGTTATAAGCTGTTAACTTTTGGTGCAAAATGGTGCATTTGTGTGGGAGGTACCAAAAGGGGCGCGGCAATAATGCCCATTTTTCACTGAACTGTAGGCACTATAAAAGCATTACACTGTACAAAATTTCAAGTATTTCTAAACACTGGTATTAATGTTATAAGTTTTTAACTTTTAGTGCAAAATGGTGCATTTGTGTGGGAGGTACAAAAAGGGACGTGGCAATTTCGCCCATTTTCCTCGAGTTGATAGCAACTAACAAACTAATACTATGTGTGGAATTTCAGAAGATTCGAATACGTATAATAGTAGTTATTAAAGAATCAATATATCACAACATTTTAACCCTTTGTGGGGGAGGTACCAGAAGGAGTGGACCAATATGGCCCATCTTCGAAGTTAGCCGGAGATAGAAAAAAATAATACCACATACGAAATTTGAAGTCAATCGGTTACTCCTTTCGAGAGCTATCGTGCGCACCAGCCAGCAGACACACAGACAGACAGACAGACAGACGGACGGACTTTGCTAATTCGACTTAAAATGGCCCAAAACGGATTTTCGCCGAACATACTTGGGGTCTTAGGTCACTCCTTCGATGTGTTACACTTTTTTCCGTAGCAAATGATATATACCCTCGTCACACTAAAGTGAGGGTATAATAAAATATAGCATTATTAGAAATACGCAAAAAATAGGTATTAAATACCAGTAATTAAATACAATTGTATTATTTATTTATCGACGCTTGATTGCAACTAATATGAAAATTCTTTCAACATTGAATCATGATAAAATTTTCATCAATCACTGCCTCTGTTTCAATATACAATATATATATTCGTTATTTATTATACCCTACATCACACTATGGTGCAGGAGGTTATAATTTTTTTTTGGCGGATTTGCAAAAAGTACTACAGCTAGACAAACCTTAAATTATACCGTTCTACTCAGAATCACTAGCTGTCTTAAGTTGTTCGTTAAGTTCAGGTCGAAATTTTACTACGATCCTGGTAAAGTTTGACAAAAAGACCTCTTTCACACTAGGGAGGAAACCTATTGGAATTGGTGAAAATGGTTCAGGTTAATATTGCCCCCAGATATAAATGTTTCTTTAGGTTTGGCCTTGTAACGCTATGGAAGCTGTATTCCACATTCAATCATTTTTTTTAATTTATTAGGGTAGAATTTATTTATCTCAGAACGCATATTGTTGATTTTTAACAAATTCTGTTTAGATTTAGATTTATAAAGTAATTATCTCGTATTTATATTTACAATATCAGAGCTTATTCTCCTCTAAGAAGGTGTTGTACAGTATCATATAGTTGGCTTCACTCGGCCTTTCCTTATTTGTTTTGTACTCGCTTAGGAATGTTGTATAGTCTTACAAAAACACTTTTTTGTTAGGTAAATATAATCAGAGGTTTCCTAAAACTGTTTTACATAAAAACTTGATAGTTTGCTTAACTTTATAGATATTTTTGGCATACTCTAATATTTAGTTAAAAGCTTCGAATATTTTATCCTCCTTTTTTACCAAAATTGTTTTCCCAAAAATTTTTGATTGTTTTAATTTCGCAAGCACGAAGGCCCAATGCTAAAAATACTTATGGCGAGCTACCTATCAAATCGGCCATTCAACGTAAAGCTAAAAAACACACTTTCCAGCACCAAACAAAATTCTGCTGGCATTCCACAAGGAAGCATCCTTGGGCCAATACTACATGTTATACATACTATATGTTATATAGACACGTCCACTTTTGCGGATGATACAGCTATAGCCAACATCCACAATGATCCTACAACTGCATCCAAGCAACTACAAACACAAGTTCGTGAGCTAGAGAAATGGCTGCAAAAATGGAGAATGGTTAGGTTAGGTTGAATAGAGGAGACGTTTAAACGTCTCATGTCCATGGACATACACTTAAGCCAGTGCTTCGGCCTGTTGTGCGCTCCTTATTTATGATTTTTATACCCCACGGGTTACAGAAAATCGGTACTAGACACGTATTTTCTTAGTATCTTCCAGTCATATCCTTTGATGAGTCAAGTCTGGCAATATGTCGGAACCGAAATAACGGGATCTTGCATGTGTGAATGCCGGGCAGTGACACAGAAAATGTTCCATCGTTTCGATGTTTTCCCTGAACTCGTCGTTTTTGCTAGTCCTATGCAATGAAGATGTGCCTGTAAGCTTGAGTGTCCCGTTAGAACACTTATCATCTTACTAACCTCGATCTTGTTTCGTTTCAGAAAACTACTTGTTTTCTTCTCATTTGGGTCACCCCACAGTATCTTTGCAGTTGCTTCAACTCATCCTTCGTGGCTTCGAAAGGTTTCCAATTTTCCAAGTTTATTACTCAAAGTTATCTGCCCTTTGAAGCCAAGCTGTTTGCTCGTACATTTCCAATCACTCCGTTGCACAGTGGAAAATGGTAGTGTAAGGCCTGATCAAAAATACTTTTCACAAACATTGAAATTATTAAATTTTTTTAATACTATTTCAGAGGTAAGGCATCACGTCATGATTATCTGCAAACATTTCCGAACATTTTCATCGGAAAAGACGTTAAAAGTACCACTATTTACAGATCTTTTGATTGTTAAAAAAATATAAAAATTCTGAACACTCATATAAAAATACATGTACCCGGCGTGTAACATACTTTAGGGCATAAATTGCGGATTTATGTGTAGGAAATATTCTAACGAATCGGATTCAGTAGCAAAATGTTTAAAAAATTAACAGCGACTATTCGCTGTATGCAATATACTATTTATGTAAATGTTTCTTGAATTCAACAACTTCAGCTAAGGTTTTAGTTGTTAGCTCCGTTTGCCTAGGTTCAAACTTTTGCATAATTTCAAAGCTACGTTCCTAACCTAAGTTGTGGCAAAAAATTGGCTGCTCCTTTTTGCTCCTTTTCAAACGGTGTGCAAAAAATTGGTTTAACATAGTATTTTCCGAAATATTTTTTTTAACAATATATTATTCCTAATAGTAGCCGACGCATTTGTTGTCAAATATTCATTCATAATATATGTCATTCATTGAGCTATTACATAATTTTGAAAATGTTGCACTTTAAGTGTTCTCTACACGATCTGGTTCTGGTCTATATAAACTGTGATAGAAATGTGCAATCTATTGAACGTTTTGTGCGCGAGAATGGAAATTTGAACGATGAAAATGTATCATATATAATTAATCATATTCAGAAGGGTTTAATACCGCATATAAATGATCGATGGCTAAAATCATGAAGGCAAAAAGAGAAATTTTTTAAAAATAACGCAAATTGGTTAAATAAAGAATATTGTGTAAATGTTCCCATCGCTATGAAATCCATCAATCTCTTAAGGAAAAGGGGAAGACCTTTACTGCCATACGAAAAATCGGCTGATTCAACGAAAAGACGGAAAAATGTTTTACTTTTGGAAGACAATGGCCTACAACATATTCAGAGTGCAATTGGAGAAATAGAAGAAGCAAAACTTGTAGAATTAATAAGGTACATGGAGAAGTCGAAGAAGCAGGAACTACTGAAAACCCTAGAGAAGCATGAGGAAGTTAAACCTCTGGATATAACAGAAGCATTGAGTGTATTTCTCGATCTCGACTTAACTAAAAGTCAATATACCCATTTAAGAATTATCATGCTCAATAATAATTGCCCACTTATGCCACCATACTATAAAATTCAAAGAGAAAAACTTAATTGTTATCCAAATTCTCTTGAAATTGGGAATACGGTAGCAAAAGTTATATCTTTGCAAGAACTACTTGACCATACTGCCAAACGAATTTTAATGATTGACAATGTTGAGAACAAAAATATGCGTAAGCTCACTCTATATTGCAAATGGGGATGTGATGGCTCCTCGGGTCAAAGTGAGTATAAGCAATTTCTTCCTGAGGAGTCTTAGAATATATCTGATGGCAATTTGTTTATTACTTCATTGGTTCCTATAAAAATTATTGATAGAGAAGGTGGCTCATTAGTTTGGCAAAATCCTGTTCCCTCTTCAGTGCGTTATTGCAGACCCATTTCGATTGAAATGTGTAAAGAGACTCCTGAAAAAACCAAAGAAGTGGTTCAAAATATCGAGAGCCAAATAAAGTCGTTGTTGCCAACATTTATTAACTGCGGAACGCATGAACTCGAAATAAGTCACGAACTCTTACTAACAATGGTTGATGGTAAAGTTGTTAAGACACTAACAAACACGACGTCTTGTGCAGTATGTACTATTTGCAATGCGAGTCCAAAGCAAATGAATGATATACCAAGTACCATAAAAAGAACTGAAAATGCAAGGCGTTTTATGGAATGTCAACCTTACATGCATGGATTTGGTGTATGGAAATGATTTTACATCTTTCTTATAACCTGGACTTCCAAAAGTGGTCAGCAATTTCTAAAGAACACCAGGTATTAAAAAAATGCAAGAAAAAATTGGTGCAAAAGCGTTTCCGTGAAGAATTAGGATTAATAATTGACAAACCTAGACAGGGAAGTGGAAACAGCAACGACGGGAATACTGCACGAAGATTTTTTTCCAATGCAGAAGTCAGTGGTGAAATAACAGGCATAGATGTACAGCTAATACGAATGTTGTACAATATTCTACAAGCTTTATCATGCGGTGTCATGATAGATGGCGAAGATTATAACAAGTATGCTCTCCAAATAGCAAATCTATATGTGGAAAAATATAAGTGGTTTTATATGCCATCTTCTGTCCATAAATTATTAATGAATTGATTTTAATTAACCATTAAAGATGAAAATTGCATACCAAATTTCAGAAAACTAATATTTCAACTTGGACCTTTCAATTCGGTCAAAACTGTGGTACAGTTTCAGAAAAAAATAAAAGTACAGATTTTGCAAGCTTACTACTGGATATGTAGTGGTGCGAAATCCGAAATATTTTCACACTTCCTTTTAAATATTGTCTATATTATGTGTGCAAATTTTTAAAAATATATCTCTCAAATTAACAAAGTTATTGATTTTCGATCAGAAAATGACGAAAATTTTCCACTGTGCGTTGTGTCCCCGTACCCAGAAAATACGCAGTTGACCATGGACTGAGTAATTATTTATCGTTCTTTTACAGTCTAGCACTGTTCTGGATTTGACCTTTTCCGATGTTATTGCTTTGATCACCATTTGGCTATCTGTGAATATGTTGGCATATTTAGGCTTTGTGGTATTACTGAGCCAGTTAACACACTCCGTGATTGCTCGAACTTCTGCTTGAAATACCGTGTTATGGTCTGGGAGGCGGAAGTAAAGTTCGACTTCTGGTTCATCAATAAAAAGTCCCAGACCCGTCCTTCCTCCTAGCCTGGACCCATCAGTGTAGCAGCTGGTTCCCATTGGCGCATGAGCTAGTGTTCCGTTTTCCCAGAGCGTCTGTCTGGCACGAACGAATCACAGGTAGCTGTAAGCCGCACTTCAGGAATGCGGTCGGAGATTTCCGTTGTTTGAATATGACCGACCAGTGATTGTAATATCTTCTGATGGTACGACTTGTGGTCTCGATTTATCCATTCACCCATCACTTGTAGACGTCTTGCTGTGAGGGCTGCCTCATACTTTATACGGATATATATTGGTTGGACGTGCAGTATAGTCTCCAACGCTCTTGTTGGTGCGGTTCTAATTGCCCGCATATGCCTAGACAGCACATACGTTGCACTTTTTGCAACGGCATTACGTTGTACTTTTTGTCCATTCATGTCCATCACACCACAGAGGCGTAGTTTATTATTGGTCTAATCACGCTCATTTAAAGCCAGTGTGTCATATTTGGACGTAGTCCCCATTTTGAACCTATAGCTCTTCTGCACATCGACCAACATCTGTGGGCCTTTGTAACCCTTTCTTCAATATGATCTTTCCAGTACAGTTTCTTATCCGAGATTAATCCCAACTATTTTACCTTTTTAGATATGGCAATATTCTTATCCAGGAATCGAGGCACGGTAAAAGGATGAATCTTCCTTTTCCTTGTAAATAGACATATTTCTGTTTTGTCTGGGTTGACATTTAATCCCCTTGGTTGTGCCCAGTTATATGCTATGTTAAGTGCCTCCTCAGCTCTTCTGCATAGCTGGTTTGGATGTGTGCCCCTTAGAAGTATTATAACGTCGTCTGCATAACAGACTGGTTTAAGTCCTTCATTGGTGAGGGCTTTAAGGAGACTGTGTATCGTCGTAACCCATAGGAGAGGCGATAAAAATGGCCCCCTGGAGTATACAACGATTTACCTTGTCTCTAATTTTTAGGTCATATGACCCACAAATAATCCACCTATTCCTTAGAATATTTTTGATCCAGTTTATCAATGCCCGGTCAACCTGAAACTCGTCTAAGGACTGAATAAGTGTATCGGTCTGAACGTTGTTAAAAGCGCCCTCAATGTCTATTCAAACGGCAAGTGTGTACATTTCTTCACTGAAGGACTGTTCTATGTGGTGTAATACCTGTTTCCACTGATCTGCCTTTAACATATGCGTGTTGCTTGAATTTTAGCTTGTCATCGGCTATCTTACTTTTGATCATGTCGTCAATTATTCGCTCTATTGTTTTTAACAGGAAAGAAGTTAGGCTAATAGGTCGATAAGCCTTTGGGATCGTATAACTCGCCTTGCCAGGCTTAGGTATGAAGACCACCTTCGATAGATCACCAATGGAGAATAGTACGCAAGTAAGTGTACTAACTTCACGTTTACCCTTAAGAGGGACACATGTCCTGCTGTAAAAATCTTCAACTCTACGGTACCCCAAAAAGTTAACGTAAAGCATGTTGGTCACACCATATAAACTTGGTCACACCATATAAACGCAAAATTAACCCAAATAAAGCTGAAACACTACACTCAGAATACAAAACAATTATAAAACCAATATGGACGTACGGCATTCAACTCTGGGGAACAGCATGTTTAACCAATATCAATAAGATACAATGAAGACAATTTACCATTCTGCGAAAAATCGTATTGTGAACAAAAAAAATTTGTTCACAATCATATAATTTTTAAAGATGTTTGATACAAAAATACTTTCTTTAAATTGAAACATACGAAAAATTTTGATTTTCCCAGTGTATAGTTTAACGAAAAATATATAACACTTTAGTACTTTACCTCTTTTTCGAGTACACATTCATAATTCAATGAAATCAAAGTCATACAATTTGGAATGAATTAAACCTGTTTGTGACTTATCCTTCATAATATAGAAAGTTGGTTGATTCGATTGAAAGTTATTAATTTGTTGCTTTTGCAATTTAGTGTAATAGCTTTTAGTGCAGAATATACAAAATAATTGATGCTATTTTTTGTTTCTTCAGTATTGCAGGTCTATGCGAGATCAAATTTTGGACAGTTTTTGTCATCGTGATTTTAGTATAATTGTCGTTGGCAATAAATATGATACAATAAACGAAACGCAAGCAAATTCACAGGTAAGCCAAGATTAATTTGTGTTTATTTAAATACATTGTAAAAATTTTTTGATTCTTAATAATCACATTCAAAAAATCTGTTATAAAATAGTTTTTAAAATATTTGTTGTCATTTTCCCTTTTTCAAGAAATAAAAAATGTTTGAAGAATGGTTTCTGCATTTACAAATCAATATTAAAAATGGATAGATATACTCGTAATGTGCTTGGGTGTAAATAAATTGTATTTTCATATTAAGGAATATGCAAGCACAATATATTCGTATTGAAGTATGTTTTGTGCAGGACTGCGGAGTCGGACTGAAAGACTTCTAAAAAATTACTCAGTCGAAAATATTGGTCAAATCGTGTAAAGAATTTTTAAATCTTATAAGATTTTTAAATCTTATAAGAGAACATTATAGGATTGGACTTTTGTCTGCTCTACGCTCTATTGCATTGGACAGTTGTGCAATTTGTTTTATTTCGAAACATAGCACTGGAGCACAATTCAAAAATAAAATATCTTTTTTGCAATGCCATAAATTTTGCAATTTTTGAATAGACAAATAATTTATTTAAAATTCATTTTTCTTGTTATTTTTCAGTTACCTTAGAAAATTCTAATTTCGTTATACTTTTATATATGACGCTTTCAAAATGAAATGAATATCTAAATTTATTTTGCAGGAACTGAAAGATATTTCAACTTTAGTACGGAAACACTGGCGCTGTGGCTACGTTGAATGCTCCGCACAGTAAGTATACTGAATTATTTCTATTTTTTAATTTACACTTTAGTCCGACTGGAATCCAAAACATAGACCCTCCTTTTTTTATTTTATCTCTCTTTTTCTGCCTTCTCAAATAATTAGATACAACTACAAAATCGGTGATGTCTTTCGTGAATTAATGGGTTGTACCAGTACGGGCAGTGCCATTGGCACTGACTTCTCACAATCAAATAGAAACAAAGGACGTTGTACAATACTTTAGCAATTGCTACATAAGTTTTTTTAGTACCACCACATCAATATTTTGAAGTAATTTCCCCCAAATGAGTAATATGCCAAATTGCATTAACAAACAAACAAAAATAAAATTAACTGATGAAGAGAATAAGTGAAACATGCAAATCATCATTTAATATTATATATTAGATATTAATAACAATGTTTTTAGACTAGTTTATCAGAAATTGAAAAATACATTGCGAAAAGCCACTGTAAAACTAACTCCAAAATGAATCGCATAATTTGCAACAGAAAATTCTACATCCAAATTATATGGAAGATTACTTGATTAAGATAACAGAAAACAAAAGCAAAACACAAAACATTTTATTTAGAAAAATAAATACGTATGACAATGGAAAGTTACAAATAGAAAATTAAACACTCAAGCAGCATAAACATACAAATGAGAATTTTCTGAAACATTTATAATAGAACAATGGAGTGCACGCACACCACACACACACAGAGACCCAGACCCAGACTACAGGAAACGGATGCAACCGAAAGGGGACAGCCGTAATGACCGGATGTTTTGTTATTAACGCATCATCCATCAACAGCATCAGAATGCAATGCCTCCCACAACCCCCCTTTACAAACAAAATATAAAATTGATAACCATTGGCAATAAATTAGAACAAATTAAGTATTTTATTAATTGCTCTTAAAGTTGACATTTTTTACAAAAAGAAAAACTAACAAATAACTCAGAAATGCCGTATCTTCTTTGATTATGAATAGTTAAATATATTTTGAACAATATCATTTATTGTTCGAAACATTCCACCTCCTCCACATACGCCACAAACCCCACCACCACCACCTCCTCATTCCTATTTGTAATGGTATATTTATTGCATTTTGTATTTAAACAAAAATTAATAAAACCTATGACAAAAAAGAATTAAGAATATTAAATGATATATCCCACCATTGTTTACAATATTTAATCATACGATTTTGTGGTTCTTTAAATAAAGAGGAAACTCAGCATTTTTTTGGTTTAAATTTGGAAAATGTGAAGCAATAATCCCTTCATATAGGAATCGACATAAATGCATTAAAATGAACGTTTTAGGATGAATAACAAAATTTTAGCATTGTACACAAACACCGATAATAAGTAATCGTTAATAAGTATTTACAGATAAATATAAAAGTTGTGATCATTCCAAATAATACGACTAATTAAAAGCTTCGGATTTATGACAATTATCTATGTTTGTACGTATGAATAACATGATTTAGATTATTGTTTTTTTTTTTGTAAGAATATCGGATATGTTCCGAAGGTTGATAAAAAAGAAAGATAGATAAGAGAATGATAAACACTTTGGCATGAAAAAGAAACAAATCGTCCTCAGAAAAGAAAAAGGGCTTATCATCATATTTGAAAATTTTACAGTAGAAGCAATAAACTAAATAAAATGAAAAATGGGGTTTTCAGGATAATGCCTATACATAATGATTTATAACTTGTTTGTGAAAATTACGTGAAATAAGAATTGTTAACTATGAAAAAGGACATCATTTTTCTTAGGCCCTTTTGAATTTCGTTAACCAATTCGGCATTTTTAATAGTAGGTCGCTACAATTTTGTCAGGATGTGTATTTTGAGGCAGTGTACCGAAATCTATCAAAAACTGAATTTCCATTTTTCTAGTTGTATCGCCCTTTTTCGTTTCTGATGACTAAATATTAGCTCAAACGCTCTAAATTTTTTGTTTTTAAATATGTAAAATAGCTATTTTCTTTTCATACGAATTAAAATTAGTCTTTAAATTACTCAAGACGGGAAGTCTTAAACCGCGCGGATCCGACTTTAGGCGTTTCGGCGTCTCATATACATGGACATACACATAAACCAGTGGATCGGCCTGTTGATATTTTTTATCCTCAAGAGTTATAAAAAATCGATGCTTGTTACGAATTTTCTCATTCTGACTGTCTCTTACCTATTCCAAAGCCTGCAAGTGTACAGTGGGAGCACCAATACTTTATATGCAAATTCTTGAAGAATTTGTAATGTCGTCCCTTTCCTAGGAAGTGAATTGGCTTTGAAGGCAGCCCTTGACATCCATAAGCCCCGGTACCCATGTAAAGTATATGTTAAACTGCTCAGCCATCCCGTTAAGAGATCTGTGACAGTCGGGGCTGCGACTCAGCCACTTGGTAACTTCCTAAACCTTTATTAATTAACTTTTAGCCAAGGAGAGTCCACATGTGGAACCTTATACTTCTTAGTAGAGATAACGAATTCGGACTTGTTTGGGTTTACAACCAAAACCACTGCTTCTGGCTCATCTAGCCAATTTATTCAGAGCCACCTGTATGCCTCTGAGGACATTGGGGAATTTTACAGTTGCTGCGATTGCAACATCGTCAGCAGAACCCACGACAACGCTACATTCCAAATCAGTGGAGACAGTACTCCTCCTTGTGGGGTCCCCCAGTTAGCAAACCTCATTGGAGTGGTCGCCCCGATACTGTTGTGCAGCGTCTTCAATTGAACAAATGCTGAAATAGTCAAAACAAGATGTAATTCAGACTTAAATGCGACGCGCAATTAGCACATCTGAATGAATATTGTTAAAAGTCCCTTCAATGTCAAGAAAGGCAACCGTAGTGAATTTTGTATGAGTTTTGTGTCCAGATTTTCTCTAATGAAATAATCTAAAAGTCTTTCTAGACCTTTTAAAGGAACGAAGATGTACTAATTATTCTGAAGACCTTTGGCTAAGTGTGTAATATCTTTCTCGCTTTGGGTATGAATACCAGTTTGGCATCCCTCTATTTATAGGAGATATACGAGAGCATTTAGGTTTAGGTTAGGGTGGCAGTCGTATTTTTTTTTATACAAGCTCACATAGACCAGTTTAGGTCCCTAGTGATACCACGGGCTGAAATGCCCCTCATCGAAACCAACCTGTTTGATATACAAATTTGTCGATAGTACGAATATCGGTACTGGAAAGATGTGATAGGATGCCTAGAAAGGCTGACCAGTATGTCCAGTCGTCGTTTACTCAGACCGGGGCAGTCGCATAACAAGTGCTCAATGCTCTCCACTTCTTCCTCATCTCCACAGCTTCTGCAGAAGTCATTAGAGTCAATACCCAATCATTTGGCATGTTCGCCGATCAAGCAATGTCCCGTCAGAACTGATACTAACGAAAACAATCTTTGCCTCTCTAGTGCCAGGAGATATTTTGATCATCTCAGGTCATACCTTGGCCAGATTTGTCCAGCTACTCTGCAGGTGCCGATTTCTGTCCATCTTTCGTTGGACAGCCTGATTGCCTCTTGCCTAAGCCAAAGATTGCACGTGGATAGTGGCGCACCAGCATATGCAAATTCTTGGAGAATTTCTAAAGTCGTCCCTTTCTTAGCAAGTTCATCGGCTTTGCAGTTCCCCGGGATATCCCTATGCCCAGGTACCCATATGAGGTGTATATTAAACTGCTCAGCCATCTCGTTAAGAGATCTGCGGCAGTCGAGGGCTGTTTGTGAATTTGGGGATGTTGCCTCCAGAGAATTGATGGCAGCCTGGCTGTCCGAGTAAATGACAACGCCAGTGTTGGTTACTATGTTGCGACTCAGCCACTTGGCGACTTCCCATATTGCCATTATTTCGGCTTGATAGACACTGCAGGTATCTGGTAGTCTGTGAGCTATATCCAGACTAAGTTCTTCACAGTGTACTCCGAAACCAACCTTTTCATCAAGCTTCGAACCATCCGTATAGAAGTGGAGATGGTTTCTATTACCTGGAATTCTGCCGACCCATTCATCTCTGGCGGGAATCATAGTGATGTAATTTCTCTCGAAGGTGTTCACAATTGGTATATAGTCCACTCGGTCGGTTACCATAGCACTACACTTTGATATCCTCATGTGACCGTAGTTTTGTACCTCCACATTGATAGGCAGTTTAATCTTATTGCCGCTTTGGTTGCAACTTCTCTCGCCACAATATTAATCGGCAGTATATGAAGTAGGGCTTGTAGAGACTCGGTCGATGTAGTCCTTAAGGCTCCGCTACGAGAGCATAATGCATCCTTTATATATCTTCTCCAGCCAGGGAATGTTGTACTTCATAATTGTCTGCATTTCCGTTGGAGAATTGCCATCTGGAGCAGATGATTGGAACGGCTCAGATGTGTTATTTATGGGCCAACAATTTAGCAAAGTGTGTAGTTTACTCGCTTTCTTTCCTTCTGTTTCTCGAATTCTGTCAGGGAGTCCAGAAAAATGTGTGTCAAGCTGTACCTTTAGTGATTGGTCCAGTTGTTATTCTTGTACTGCAGATCACCCACTTGTACAGGGCGTTGTGGATAGTATCTCCCTCAACCTTGCGGGGTCTGTGATTTATTTTACTTCCCCCGTGAAGGTATTCCAATAACGTCTTTGCGCTTTCCTAAGGGCTGCCTCCTAAAGCATATTCTCCAACGCCCTTGTTGTTGGTTCTCATTGTCTCGTCTCATGTGCCTAGATATCACATACGTTAAACTTTTTGCAAGGTTGCAACAGTTCAACCTTGCACTTCTTTGCGATTAATGTCTACAACACTTCTGGGGTGTTGGGTTTTGTTGGTATAATCACGCTCACGTAAAGCCATCACGCCTGTTTTGAACATATAGCTCTTCTGCACAACGACCAACATCTGTGGGCCTTGGTGGTTCTTTCTCACCAAGGCCCAACTCAGTTTCCAATCCAAGATTACTTCCAAGAAGTTGACCTTTGTAGATATAGCAGTTGTCTTATACATGAATCGAGGCTCGTAGAGACGCCCTATCTTCCTTTTTCTTGTGACAATTGTTTGTAACACCTAGAAATACTACAGCTAGACCCACCTTAAAGTATACGGATCGACTCAGAATCACTAGCTGAGTCGATATGAAATTTTGCAGTTAGTAGTATTACGTACCTGGAAAGAAGCCTATTGAATATGAAAAAAATCGGTTCAGATTTAGATATGGTTTCGTCCGATTTGACCCTTTAGCCCTATAGAAGCTGTATTTTACATCCAGTTATTTTGAAATTTTGCATGGTACAGTTTCTTGATCATTGGACCAACATTGCTCAATTTGAAGAAAATCGGTTTAGATTTAGATATAGCTCTTAATTTCGTGCGATTTGGCCCTTTAGCCCTATAGAATCTGTAGTTTAAAACCAATCGTTTTGAAATTTAGCATGGTAGAGTTTCTTGATACATGGACCAACAATGCCGAGTTTGAAGAAAATCCGTTCAGATTAAGATATAGCACCTATATATATGTTTCGTCCGATTTGGCTACAGATGCGGAGGAGACGTACCAAATGTAAATTGTGTAAACAAATTTTGAAGTATGTAGGTGAAGTATGCACTGGATATTTCATTGTTATCCAATCTTACTAGAGTGCTGTAGAATATCATCTAGCCTTTCCTTACAGGTTTATTTTTGGTTTAAATTGAATGCCTTGGTTTTGCCTAGTAATAAAGTGTAATAATAATCCGCGATTTCTTAACAACACAACTGAAAGTAGCTATTAGAGAATATTAGTTTTATGTTTGGAACCCGTTTCAAGAGTGTTAAAGTCCTTCATGGGTGAGGGTTTTCAGGAGACTGTATTTTATTATTGAAAGCTATGGAAAAGGCGATTAAACCCCCACCTGTATAAATAAATGTGAAGCGATTTTTTTCGAGTGGCAGCTATATCTAAACAACAAGACGAACAAAAGTATATGTCCATCGACATGACCCGTATCCTCTTTTTCAACCCAACCTAATCACTTAACTGCTTAATAAATGAACCTCTAGTTCGCAATTCCAATGATTTTTCTCATTTTCTTTCACTTTGTCCTACAAACTGAACATGATCTAGTCAGTACACTCCATATAATTTTATACGCTTAACTGTACTCCTGTCAGGATATAGGTCATACTGGTCACGGTTCGTTTCCACAGAGTTTTAGAAGGATAATTCTTTCGAACATACCCAGTGAAGCGGTACGCAAATACCCAGGTTTCTGTGCAATATAAAAACAAGTGTAGAATCAGATCATACAATTAGAAAATACTATGTTATTTTTGTACTTCGAAAAGGCGCTCTATTTTGTTAATTGTTCCCTGAACCTGAAGTAGATTCTAATATTTTTTATCTCTATGCTGATGTCCTTCTTTTGGTTTATACATCGACCCATTTTTTCGATCCTGACCCAGTTGTTGAAAATCCTCCAGTCTCATCTCGTTCTATCCTTCCGACTATTTCAATACCGTCCGCATATCCGCGCAGGATGTGGCTCTTGGTTTTAAATAATAAATAAATAAACCTTTGCATTTTGAAATTATTTCTCTTTTGAAATGTTGAAGAAATTGCACAATTAGCAGCAACACTGCCCGAGAACTTGTGTATAGTGAATTGTTTAGGAGAGGTCATTTTGTATGTCAACTGATAACTAAGTGTCACTAAGTTCAGATTTAACTTTTTGAAACTTGTACAAAGATCTCCAGATTTGGCATGTTCGATTTTATAGAAATAAGTTACAAACTTTTTCTTCTTATAATTCCCTTACGTGCAAAGAGATTTAATATAAGAAGAGATGACATTTCATTCACCTCAACGAAAGGTGAATTCCGACGCGTGTTCAAAGATGAGTTCATGAAAAATTTAATTTAAAAATCATGTATTTTGCGTGTTTTTCTTGCACTTTTTCAGATGCATGTCAATAAACAAACAAACTAAAATTCTTGTATACTAGTTGAAACAAACAAAACGCAGAAAAACTCTTTTTAATAAATTTAAATTTCCTTTTATGTCCACCACTTCGATAGAAAAACTCACCTCTGCACATGATTTTTTGCCGTTGTTACTTTTTATATATTGAATCTCTTTGCTAACGAGGCCGTGTTGGGTTTTTACGACTTTAGATTTTTTTCTTGTTTACCAGTGAAAATTAGCATTATGAACCATTGCTAAACCCTTATGAATTTAACTCTTAATTTTAATTCCCACTCTGAGAAGATACAATTAATTTATTCATGCGTACAATACATACTGACATCCCGATGCCTTTGTAAGTCGATAAGAAAATTCTATATAACGCACAAAACTATCATGTTAATGAAAATTAAAATAAAAAACTAAAAATAAAAGTAAAAGTAAAAGTAAAAGTAAAATATATATAAAACAACTCTGTTGTTAGTTCGACTTAATATCGTACATTTAAATAGTGAATATTGATCACTCCCATTTGCAAAAAGGTTGATAGGCTAGTTCATATACATATAAACTTATTATATATATACATACATAGTTTGCATACATAGATATTATATAGAGAGAAATATGAAATACATATTTACTGACATACTTACACACATAGATAAATAGATTTTAAAAGCCTATTGGAAGAACAATAAACAAAGTAATTATTTCTTTAATTTATGCATATGAGCTGATACATATGCAATAAAACGAGTATCATTGGATTATATTTTATTGATGTTGCCGGATATACGAGTATGTATATCGTGTTTCTGGGCGGAAGTTTAAATTATAGGAAAAAAATTTAAATAGTCCTTAATTAAAATGGTTGTTAAGTAAAAGGAATAAAGGGAATACCTCATTGAAAATGCTTGAGTTAAAAGGGAAGATTTTAATTATTTTTTTTAAATAGCGTTCAGATTACAAAAGTAGGATTCTTTAAATACTTATGGATGGGTTTTTAATAAAAAAAATATTTTTATTACATTTTGAATGTTTTCACATTTGAATTGTTTAGCATTTTTGATTAACTCTTCCTTTCGAAAGAGGGGTTTTTAGTGGTCTCTTTCGAAAGGAAGAGTTGATCGAAAAATCTGAACAATTCGAATGTGAAAACATCAAAATGTAATAAAAAAAAAACAATAAAAAAATATGTTTAATTTAATTTTCGTCACTATGTGTGACTGCAAAATCCAGCTTTATTTTTTTATTTATTGGCATGTTTAACACATTATGTAGTATAAAAAACTTAGCCTATTCACTAATATCCTTTACAAATTATTTCCATTGTTCTCTGTTTCTCTGCTAAATATCTTAACTCACTAATCGATTTAGACGTTTTCAGTGTTATTGTTCTTCTCCACGTTTTTTTGGATGAAATATGAAAAATCCAGCTTGTGTTTTTTAAATTCAAGAAAATGTTATATTAAAGATTTTACGTCATTGGCGTCATCAGAGACTTCTCTAATGGCGATTCGAGATTCACTAAAACCATTTTTTCTCTCTTGTTAAACGTGTTCATTAGCCGCGAATAAAGTTGTAAGTATGCACCATCAACAAAAATAATTTGTAATTTATTAAATAAATACATAAAATTTATAAAAAAAATATATTAAATAGATTTTTAATGCGGCTATGTCTATAATGAGTAAAAAAATTAATTTTTGAAAATATCCGCTATTTTTTACGAATTGTTAACCATTTAATTCGCTCTGGGGGTCCAGAGCGAAACTCGGCCTTGATATCTTCGCGGCCTTCTTGGAAGAGCTTGTACCACTTGTAAACATTTGCACTCATTGCAGACTAGGGTTTCCCAACTCTTTAAATCAAGCGGCTCGCCGTAACATTCCGCAAAATAATATATTTCTTTTTATATATTATAAATACAATTTATTTTTTTTTTGAGATTGCATTGCCCTTCAAAATCTCTTTCAAATAATCTTTTTCACAAATTGTATTTATTGCATTTTTAGAACTTTTTAAAAAGTGAATTTAAAAAAAAATCTGATTTGTCTTTACAACATTTCGACGAAAAATTTAAATTCGATAGAACATTTCAAAATAACTACATGTTCTTAGAAATTGTTTTTTTTTTTAAATTCCTCCAAATTTGCATTTTTCTAGACTTTTTAAATTACAATTTTTACACAATAACGTTTGTGAAGTTTCATCGATATTGTATTTTTCTAGAAAATTTCGACGAATCGCATTTAGGTCGTTGACTTTATTAAAGATCGATTTATTGATAGAAGTACAACTTCGAAGAAACTTTAAAGAAAAACTTTTAACGAATTTCCTAGAAAAATAAAAGTTCGTAGAAATTTTCTGGAAATTTGCATTTTAGGCGAAATTTTCTATAAAAATATTGTTTTCATATAATCTTCTAGAACAAAACAAATTTTTAATATAAACATATTTTCGACCAAATTTTAAAAAGAATGCAATTTTAAAGACATTTTTTTAGAATAAATCAGTTTTGACGATTTTTTAATGAATACCAAATTTGAAGATATTTTCCATAAAACAATGATTTCTATTAAATTTACAATGAAAATCCATTTTCGAAGAAATTTAAAAAAAAATTGTGTAAAAATGAAATTTTGCTGGAATATTATAGTCACATCATTTCTTAAAAAATTGTTTTATTCGACCTTTAATCTGGGACACTGAAGGACCACAGAACGGATTAAGGTGCTTGACTCTATTATAGGTCGATAAAGAAAATTTTCTGGAAATACCCAATATCGAAGAAACTTTAAAGAAAATGCAATTTTAACGAAATTTTCTACAAAAATTAAATTTTAAATAAATTTTCCAGAAATCTGCGTTTTCAATAAATTTTTCTAGAAAAATTTATTTTTGATATTATTTTCAAATTTTTAATAAAAACGTATTTCCGATAAAATCAAAAAAAAGGAGTCCAATTTTGAATAAATTCAATTTTGAAGAATTTTTTTAGAAGGATAACATTTTGACAATTTTTTTTTAATGAATACCAAATTTGACAATATTTTCTAAAAAACTGTGAATTATATTAAATTTTCAATAAAAGGTTATTTTGTTTAAAAATTAAATTTTGCTGGAATTTTCAACTGAGAACATTTCTTAAATAATCTCTTATTCAACCTTAAACCCGACCACTGAGCGGATTTTAGATCAATAAATAAAATTTTCTGGAAAACCCCAATATACGAGTAGAAGAAACTTCAAAGAAAAATGCAATTACAACGAAATTTTCTAGAAAAATTATATTTCGAAGAAATTTTCTTGAAATATACCTTTTCGACGAAATATTCTAGAAAAATTTAATTTTGACATCATTTTCTAGAAATTGAATTTTTAATAAACCGTATTTTCGACTAAATGAAAAAAATAGTGCAATTTTGAAGAAATTTTGTAAAAAAAAAATTAAATTTAGACGAAATTTTGTCGTTAAATGCAATTTTTAAGAAATATTTTAGAAAAAATAAATTTTGACGATTTTTTTAATGAATACCAATTTTGACAATATTTTCTATAAAAACTACGACTTCTATCAAATTTAGCATGAAAATCCATTTTCGAAAAATTTTTTAAAAAAAAATAATTTTGTAGAAATTTTATGTAAAAATCTAATTTTGCTGAAATTTTCTACTGAGAAGATTTCTTAAAATAACCTCTAATTTGTTGTTGTTAATCTGTAGTTGTCTTAAACATTGCACAAATTGACCTTTAATAGGGGTCACTCAAGGATCACTGTAAAAATTAAATTTTACTGAAATTTTCAACTCTTTAAGTAATCCCTCTTAAAAATTGCATTATTAGAATCGTTTATTTCATTACTTTTCGTAAGAGTTACTTACATTATTTTTGGACATTTTCAAAAAGTCAAAATCCCCATAAAAGCTTCAATTAAAATAATTTTAATACATGATCCACAAAAAAATATTAATACATACGTTTATTCAATGTGCTCATGGTTCCCGGGTTGGGAAGCCCTGCTGTAGACTCATGCAGAAAATCGTCAAGCACACATATGTAACTCCACTACAAGATACAACAAATAGATAATCGACTAATGGAATCCCCCGAAATTCCAAAAGCTAATTTTGAACGCACCTCGCAAACTTAAAACTCGGTGTAGTTCAATGTTTATATGTAGCCGCCGTTGAGCTCAGAACTCAGGAGCAATGTACTAAATGTATTCATATTCTGACTATATGACTGTAGTCTGACATAGAATGAACGGTATAAAGTACTCAAAAATGTTTATAATTTTTTTTTTGTGTTTGTTTCTCGGTGTAAAGGGTAATTTTTTTGTGTTTGTTTCTCGGTGTAAAGGGTAATTTAAAAAAAATATTTGTACAAGAAAAAAATTCAAAGATTTCTCTCCAACTTCGTCGTTAAAATGATTCATGTTTTCAATTGCCCATCAAACATTGCGGGCAAATATGTGATAGAAAAAATTTAAAAACGTCAGTCAGGAAAACCTATTAAAGCATTATATATGAGAGATGCTATAACGGCAGATAAAGTTTACTCATTCTTTGACATTCTATAGTCTTTGAAAAACTTGATTGTTACAAAAGTTATGGGCCATTTCTTCGAGTTGACATGTGGGTTAACCCCCCGACAAATTATCAGATTCATAGTAGTTTGACAATTACATATATTAAAAAAAGTTTAAAAATTAATAATAATAATAAGCAGTTTCACAATTGCCGATATTGTGGGATAAACAGTAGATACTCCAACGATTTGCACTGCACCGAATTTCGGTTAATATTTACGAGCTGTACTTTGATCATAAGAATGTATTTACAGACGGACGGACATGGCTAAATCAACTCAAAAACTGATTCTAAGTTGATCGATGTACTAAATGGTGGGTCTATCTCTTCACATTTAAGAATGTACAAAGCCGTAATATCCTATACTACTGTGTGGTGTAGGGCAATTGATTTTTTTTTATTTTCATTAAAATTTACACTGTCTATTCCAGAGCGACATCAATAAAATACTAATTCTGAATTGCAATAATATACAAAAGAAATCCATTTAAATTTGTAGCAAATATCATAAATATATATACAGCAATATGAAAACATTTTAAATGTAATTTTATTTATTCATTTTCTTATTTGTAATTCGTTACTAAGAAATAATCATTGTTTTGTATTAATAAATTTGTTGCAAAAAAATGAGTTCATATAAAAAATTGTTTCCCAACATTTTTTTGACAAAAAATAATAATAGAAATAAATCTACATAAAATAAGGCTGACTTTGTATATAGAAAATGTATTCGTTATATATAAAAAACAAGAAACCATCTATACTATATATTAATGGAACTTTGTAAAGAATTTTTCTGTCTCACTGAATGCAGAAAGTTGAAGGAGAACTGAAGCTGAAGCTGAAGCTGAGAAAACAGACAACAATAACAAACCCTAGAAAATCCCAATATGTATTATGTCACATAATTGAATTCGAATCTTGCATAATCCAATATTCAAATATAAAATCACAATTTTTATTTAGTTTCATATGACAAACGCCTTCTGGAAAATAAAACAGAAAATACTGGATGAGTGGTCGGAGGGACGCACGGACCGTCCGTCCGTCTGCCGGTCGGACATCCGTAACGTACCAACCAAAACATTTCCCATCTTTTCTATTTCGATTTCACTCCCTCGAGTTTAGGAAACGTAAATCATGAAATAACAAACCATGTGGAACGACACGACAACATTTTCAAGTGAAGTACCCCCCAAAAAAAAGTAACAATAAAATATTGTTTACGAAGGAAGGCCCAAGCAAAAATGTTGTCGGAATAAGACTCCGCACCTACATACGTACCAACAACTAACCCTCACCTTTAACAAAAGAAAAATCATTATTATTTGCTTTTGACATAAAAACCATAAATCTTTGTTGAATCGAAATGTGAGATATTTTATAAGAAAAATGGTCAAAATATGTATGAAAAAAAAACGCGAAGAGCAGATGATGCAGAGAAAAAAACAAATTTATTTTTAAGGCATAAATTATATTAAGAAAAACACAATTAGATGTGCTTTCGGTTTGTTTGTTAACTTTTATAGAGCAAAAAAACTAATAAAATATATTGAACACATTTTTTGTTAAACCATTTGAAAATTCGTCAAAATGGCTGTTAATTTAAATTTAAATTGAAATGAAAAAACAAATGATCGAACGTATGTATGAATAAATGAATGAATGTAATTAAAGATACATACACCAAAAACAAGAAAACAACAAAAGAAATCAAATCAAACAACTGCATTCAAAGCCTTTTTAGCAGTTGTGTTGAATAAAGTGGAATAAAAACTCAAAAGAAAAAACGAAAAATATCAATTGTCATTGAAATCAAAAATGCAAATTTAGTAATATTGTGTAAACGCCACAAAAAGCTTAATTTCCTGCAACTATTTATACATCCGCATTTTTATAAGATCATTTCACACACACACAGAGACGAACACCACTAACACTTTTACATATACATACATACTCGTTCATATACCAATTCACATATACAAATAGAAAATCATCCCGGCTTTAACCCATTTTTGCTTCTAAATATAATGCCATCAATTGCAAATTTCTTTTTCAAAATGGCTATAACAATTACAATTACTTGGTAGCAAAGCTTCTGGTATTGCGATTTCATAAATGCTGCTTCAATCTTCAGCAAGGTTTAGCTGTGATTTTACGGTTTAAAACTCTGCTCTTTGAGGTATAGCCTCTTCAAAACAGACAAGAAGTATTACTCGTTTATTTTATTTCAACCCAAAAATAATCACACCATGTAACCAACACCACCTGTATGAGAAGCCAATTCGGTATAACAGCTCATCGTGTTGTATGTATGTGTGCGCTTGATGCTGATTCAAACCAACAGCGGTTGTATGAATGCGAGCGTTTGTTGCTGGTTAAAACCAATATCGGTTGCGCCGTGGCAAAGCGTTTTGCTATTGTGCTTTCGTTTGTTTTATTTTTGTCCTTAAATTAATTTTCGTTTAAGGACAAGGACAACGTTTTTCCAAAAACCAAACAATATTGATCTCACGCACAAAGGGTTTTGGCGAATACATTACATACTTGGTGTTTGGGTTATGCCTCAAAAGTAGAAGTAGCATTCATGAAACCGCGGTGCAAATAACTTTGATGGAGTGGTTGTAATATATAGCATTGTAGAGGCAACACTGGTCTAAACCCAGGAGAATATCCTAGTTGTAAATAAAAATGATTTAAAGCCCAATCAAAATCACAGCAACATAACACATTGGCACGCCCAACGGATGTTGGGTTGAACCAGCATCAAAAACAAACCAAAACACATATTCGAATAATATTCCGTTAATATTATTATAGTAAAGACGATTTGATCTACCTTAAAAAGAAATTTCAGAAAATTTTAAAAATGTCATAAAAAATGTATCGCGTCTTCTAAAAAACTACCCGTTTCGAATTAACATACTTTGGAATAGATATATCGATTAATAGTACAGTGGGATGATTTCTAGTCGATATTAACAATAATAGACATTTAGGTTCAGGTTAGAGTCAGCCAGCTTTCAGATGACCTCATCGAAACCAACCTGTTTGATAAACAAAGTTCGAATGTCAGTACCGGAAAGATCTTCAGAATAAAGGCCAATCTAGTATATCCAGAAGTCGTTTACTCAATGCGGGACAGCAACAAAGTAGGCGGTCAATGCTCTCCACTTCCTCCTCATCTCCACAGCTTCTGCAGAATGCATTGGACTCAATCCCAACCTTCTGGTGTATTCGGTGATCAGGCATTGCCCCTTTGATTAGACCTTGGAGGGAATTTTAGATGATTACATTAGATGTAGGACTAACTCCTTCCTCTCAAAAAGTCTGCAAAGCTTACTTAAAAGGTAGATTGGTAGACTCCGCTATACATTATCTGGTCCATCATATTGAAAGGGCCTTTGACTTTAAAGAGTATACTCTTGCAGCGTTCCTTGATATAGAAGGCGTTTTTAATAATATCCTCCCGTCGGCCATTCAGACCGCTCTGGGGGAAGCTGGATCAGAAGATGTAATTGTAAACTGGATTATGACTATGTTATTGATTGTCATGTTTGCATTGATTGTTTCGCTACAAGTTCAGTGATAAGGTTGTAAATGAAATCTTACATAGTTTGGAACTATAGGGCATTAAGGTGTGTGCATACGCTGACGATATAGTATTACTTTCTACAGGTAAATTATTGTCGCAAAAGGCAACAAAAGGTTTCGTTGGTACAGAGAAATGTAACAGATTTTATTTGTAAATGTTGCTCTTAGAGACAATTCAAAAGTGAAGTTGCAGTTTAGAGCCAAGGAAAAAGAGACAGAGATTTTGGGAATTCAGCAGAATTCCAATGGAACATACAGAGAAAATGGCAGCCCTTTATCCATTTGAGTCAAAGCTTTTACCTCCATGGCAGGGAATGGATAAAGGGTTTATCAGTTCAGTGTGTTTATCAATTCTATTCAGTTAATTCAAAATTCGTTACAAACTAAGGAAGATTAATACTACGTAATTCATTGACCTTAAAACTAATTGTTGAAACGGAGTTCAACAGGTACTGTTTACTAGGAGTAATAATGCCGCACTTTAGATTACCAGCGCAACAAGGTACTACTATAAAACTTTCTAACTCTGCAAAATTCCTAGGTGTAATTTTGGATCGAAAGTTGAACTAAACGGAAAATAAGGAAACACGCACTAAAAAGGCGTTCGAGTCTGTATTTTCATATCAGAAATACATGGGCCCTAAATGGAGCTTAAAACCTGAACTAATTAATTGGCTTTACTTAGCTGTCGTTGCCATACTTGGTGGACCGTTATAACATTTTTCAAGGGGCGATGAAATCTTGAAATTAGTACGGGTATTCAATCTATTGATCTATATATAAAAGAGTCTGCGGCCCTGATGAATCTTCTGCTAGGTACCAATTCCATACGAGATCTATCAATAATGGGATCCGAAACAGATTATATGATCAGCCATGACATAGTCGACTAAGGGGGACTCGTTAAAATACCTACAAAGGGAATGTTAGGTTTCATGATATTAATGTCTTTAGAAATGATTTCTAAATGAAGAAGGGTACTGGATGTGGCATTTTCTGTCGTGAACTTGATTTGGAGGTATCCCTTCGCTTGCGTACAGATTGTAGCATCTTCCAAGCAGAAATATATGCGATTGCCAAAGCGACTGAACTTATCTCGTTGATGCAAATATGTATATAGAATCGATATTTGCTTTTTTATCTATAGTCAAGGTTGAAATAACTTTATTTCGAAAGTTACAATTCTTCTTAAAAAAACAAAACAATTTAAGATATTTCGTATTTTTAACAACAACTTTATTAGATATTTTTTGTTTCAAGAAGGTCCCTAGCGGTTCAATGCTTGAACTAGAAGGAGAACCTTTCTTGGTGAAGTCAGGAAGCTAATTGAGTTTTACTCGCAAATGCTCCTCCTTTGTAAGGTTCGGACACATCCAAGAACCATCGTAGTGTAAAAAGGTAGCAATAATCTTAAGACTGCAGAATCGTAAAAAATAGTAAACTAAATAAGAGTTCTATTTCATACATATGGCTGTTACATTCAAAATAAATAAAAAAAATGTCATGTATCAAAAATAAATAAAAATAATATAATATGGCCTGTTTAAGTACAAACATGAATTGTCCCTTTAATTTCTCTCGGTGTAGGCAATGTCCTAATTTTCGTACCACTATACTCGTTAAAATCTGTCGGCTCCCAATTACTTCATCCTTGTAATTATGATTGTCAGATTTTAACGAGTAACTATTAGTTTTGGCGCCGACGCCGCCACCTTTCTCCATCTTAGCTTAATTCTTAATTTTTAATCGCTCTCTTAACCTCGCTCGATTAAGTACATCTCGCTGTACCACTTTGTATTCAAGGTAAACTTCGTTACCACCATCAACCTATAAAAACCTCAATAAACCGATTGGCACTTGGCCATTTTATTATATAAGAAAAAACTAAACCCTTTTGTGTTTATTTCTTTTGCTCTAATTTCACGCATTCGGCGTAAACATTGGTCACTTCAACCGGGATACTTGAGCCTAACCTCGGAGAAATTTCTTTGGCCTGTCTAATCGGTTTCCTTCTCGCCCTACAGCATCATAACCATCATCATCAACATCCTCAACATCCTAACAATCGTCCTCAGCAGCACCCCTATTGTTCTCAATAAATTCCTGCTTCAACAATTTCCAGGTCAGTAGTAGTATAGTGTAATTTTGTGAGTGCGGGATTTAATTTTTCTAACCAAAAAAAAATAATAAAAATATTTGTGTTCGGTTCGCGCTATTCGGTCGTCTTACAACTAAACGATAACCCTCTCCCGTGTAGCCGTCTTGTGCCTATCATTTGTTTACATCTGCATACATACATACGTCCGTCCGCCTGTCGTATGCAGCAACATAAATTTCTAAATCGAAAAAAAAATATTAATTTTCTTTAAGTGAAGTGTTTTTGCGCGAAGTGTTGCTGGAAATTAATTGTGTTTTTGTTTAGTGTGGTGTGATTCCTCTCGAAATTGAAATAATTTGCACATACATTTGCTTCAATTTCCCACTGTTTATTTCCACTGATTTGTTTATTTTTCCAAAAAGGAAAACACACTCACACTAACACACCACAAAGTACATACAATTCCAGTACACAGTGTCGGTTCCTCCGCGGTATATATATAAAAAAAGCACATAAATTCGCGCATATCATCGGTCTTCATTTACATAAACGCAGTGTCATTTTTCTTTATTGATTTATTGAACATCTGTTTTTCGATTGTTTCGATATCGATCGTGCTACGACAGCTGTCAGTTTCGATTATCGTGTTATCGAACGGTGGACAGGGTTGCAGTTGATTAAACCCCAGTTACTCGTTTACGTACGTCATACATACGTCTCGCTAACGTTCGTTACGCCATACGCGTCTAAGTAATAATTTTTGTTGGAAACAATTAATTCTGTGAATTTTAAACATAGTTTTTTAATTCGCGTCCACCCTAAGCAAAGTAAATACGACTTTTTTAAATAAAAGTGCGATTTTTTGATTTTTTTTTCGTCTTCGATTCAAATAATATAGTATTTCAACGGGTTTTCGGCACTTAATCGACGTGCACCCGCTGACTGATCAATTATTTGGCTCGATTTTTAAATATTTCTTTTGTTTCGAAATTTTCGTGAACGGTCGTTACATTTGTGAATAGTTCGACACAAAAGCACTACAATCGGTAGTTTGCGTTCCGTATTCGGCCTGTAAATTTCGTTATTTTCGAGAGAAAATAGTTAAAGAAAATATTTTCAATTTCGGTGTAACGCAAGAATTTTTTCGACAAAATTGTTTAACCTGCCATACTTTTTTATTTATATATATTTGTTTTTGATATATTTTTGATACATTTTAAATATTCTTCGTCGATTTACACATTTCCTCGACGTTTATCGTGCGAATTATCGAGTTTAAATTTTTTTGGGCGTATTATCGCGTAATATTTGAACACTTCCAATACCTATACCCGATTTTTTCGATTTTTGAACGGCTTTTAGGAAAAGAAAATTGTATATACGTGCTGGTTCGGGACTTTTTGGAAATTGAGGTTTACCATATCCGTCGTTTTTGACCCTTCTCGCTGGTTTTCTGAGTTTTACTCAACCTTGCCTTTGTTTCGATCGTTTTTAGTGCCTTATCTTGTGGTATCTCCTTTGCGATTTCATTTCGAATTTTGAATACAGTCCTACTTTTTATACTTTAAAATGCCGATCACACCTCTTGATTTTTTTATTAGGGCTTCGGATGCTCTGGTAAAATTCGATGCGCATTTCAGCAAATTAAAAGACGATGAACTTGATCTTTCTTGTCTAGAAATACGATCTGCTGAGTTAAACAAATTGTGGGCAAAAGCCCAAGAAATGTCTCAACTTTTTGCAGTCATCCGAAGACGCAACTAAGGATGACATTGACGCGGCAGATAGCAAATATGACGCAACGCATCAAACATATATGAATTCTCTAACAGTAATTAATCGAAAACTGTTGCAATTCAAACGGTCTCGTCGATCGTCCTTGACTTCTTCGTTCGGTGATTCGGCTTCATTAGATCGGGAGGAGACGCAAAATTCTAACCATCTACATAATATGAGTGCGTCGACTCATGCGTCTCGCGACATGAGCACTCAAGTTGATTGTCCGCCTCCCTCAAATTCTCAAAATAACATCTCGATTTCGCGCATGAATATCGACCACCTCGCGAGTGATAGTGTGAATAACCTCTCGTTGCCGCCGTGTGACACCGACATATTTGAGGGCGATTTCTTATCGCGGCCCACTTTTAGGGACCTGTTCACGGCGGTCTACATCAATAACTCTCGTTTGAGCGATATTGAGCGTTTATGTCACCTCGTTCGAAAAACAAGCGGAGAGGCGCGTGAGATTGTTTCAAAGTTTCCGCTAATTAATCGCAGCTTTGCATTAGCGTGGAAAGCATTGAGGGATACTTATGACAACCCGCGTCTTTTAGTCCACAACCAACTGAAGGTTTTGTTCGCGCTCCCAGCAATTGAAAACGAAAGTAGTGCGGGACTTAAGTCCATACAACGTGGGATAAATGGATGTCTCTCGGCGATGTCCATCTACGAAGTCTCTACGGACAATTGGGATCCGATCTTAGTGTTTATCTGCTTACAAAGGTTACCCAAAATTACCCAGACTCTATGGGAGCAAAGCGTGAAGGATAAGTCCTCCCTTTCCACGTGGAAAGAATTGGATGACTTCCTAACAGAGAGAATTCGAACTCTAATGTGCCTCCATGGTATGAGGGATGACCCTAATAAGCGATCAAATGGGAAGAAGGTCCAGGCGCATCACGCAAATACAGCGTCTTCGGGATCTTCGCGGCCGTCCCAACAAGCGGGTTGTTTGTTGTGCTCTGGTCAGAACCATAGACTTTACGCATGTCCTCGTTTCGCAAACTTTTCGCCAGCAGATCGGTTCTCCTTTGTCAAGCGGCAGCGCTTGTGTGTAAATTGTCTGCGTAAAGGTCATGAAGTTAGAAGATGTGATAGTCGGCGTCGTTGTTCGAAGTGTAGTAAAAATCACCATACCTTGCTGCATCGAGACGATGCCACAGCGAGTAATTCGACTCGTGTGCCACCTCCGGCTAACCCCCCATCCGATCTGAGATCTAGGGCAACAAACCCACCTCCACTCGAACATTGTGAGCCATCCACATCAACTGCCAGTGTAGCTCGTCAAACTTTTCATATAGCGCAGAATAAGGCTGTCCTTTTGGGAACTGCAATGGTGCATATAGTTCATCAGGGCGCCTCCTATCCTGCTAGGGCATTGATCGATCCAGCTTCTGAGTCCTCTTTCCTTACAGAGCGACTTCAAAATCGTTTAGGTCTACCAGTGCATTCCACCAATGCTACAATATCGGGGGTTAATGGCGCAATTTCGGCCACTTCTAGGAAAATTTGTCCTTTGATGATTGGAAGCCCCCTCGACACATCGATACTCTTGGAAACCTCTGCACTCATTTTGCCATCTATTTCTGGAAATTTACCCTCGTTCAACGTCACTTCAGATTTTAGGGCGTCGATGCCCAATCTTCGTTTCGCTGATGCCAACTTATTTGATTCCCGCCCCGTAGACATGTTGCTAGGTGCTGATTTGTACCCTAAAATTTTGATGGATGGTTGTCATCCACTTCTATCAGGGACTTTACTCGCTCAGAATTCGGTCTTTGGATGGCTTGTCACTGGCCCCGTTCCCGCCACCCTAGTGCGGACGTTTGCTACAAGAATTGGGGCAGATAGGTATTGTGAGGAAAATTACACCAAGACCACGCGAAGGGACTCTGACGGCAGATTCGTTGTGACCCTGCCTATTAGGGCTGAGTTTGGTTTAAACGGCTGCTTAGGAGAATCCCGTTCAAATGTTTTGGGTCAATATTTTCGGAATGAGTCCTCATTGTTGAGAAAGCCGGACGTTAAGGGTGTTTATGACGGTGTATTAAATGAATATTTGAAACTTGACCACATGCGGCCAGTGTCCGTCTCTCTTTCGGACCCACTGACATGTTATTTGCCTCATCATCCCGTCATAAACCCGGACAAACGAACCACCAAACTTAGGGTTGTGTTTAACGCCTCGAATAAAACTTCTAACGGCAACAGTCTAAACGACATACTTCATGTTGGACCCACCTTACAGACCGACTTGGTACTTTTAATACTTCGATGGCGCACCTTCAGATTTGTTTTTAATTCTGACATAACTCAAAGGCAGATTCGTGTTGACCCTAGACATACCGCCCTCCAGCGAATTATCTTCCGCGATTCCCCAACTAAACCTGTGCAAGATTATGAATTGCAGACAGTGACCTTCGGTGTAAACTGTGCCCCATACTTGGCGATTCGAACACTTCTTAGGCTAGCTGACGACATCCAGACTGAGTTCCCCCTCGCCGCGCAGATTTTACGAAAAGGCATGTACGTCGACGATGTCTTAGCGGGAACTCATGACCTTGAAACCGCATTGAACGCTCGGGATCAGTTAATTTCGGCATTGGATTCAGCCAAATTTGAGCTTAGAAAGTGGACAGCCAATGACAAGGCCATTCTCGACCGTTTTCCTCCTGGGCACCTTGTAGATGCTAAACTCTTGAACTTTGTGGAGGCTAGTAGTTCCAAGCCGTTAGGTATAATGTGGAATGCACAGTTAGATTCTTTTTACTTCCATGTAAATCCTATAGCGAAAAAATCTACCTACACGAAGCGGGAAGTTCTTTCTTCCATTGCAAGGTTATTTGATCCGATCGGTTGGTTAGGTCCTGTGATAGTGATTGCAAAAATGGTTATGCAAAAGATCTGGATGGACAATATCGGGTGGGACGATCCACTGTTACCGGCCACGGACGTTGAGTGGCGGAAATTCGTTAGTTCCTACCCAGGTGTGAACAATATCCGAGTCCCTCGATGGGTACGATTTGCCCCGGGATTGCCGGCGGAACTTCATGTGTTCTCTGATGCCTCAGAAAAGGCATACGCGGGGGTAGTATATATTCGTGTTGAATCTACGGATGGGGAAGTTTTTGTACATTTGCTCTCATCCAAGACTAGAGTTGCCCCTATCAAGTCAATCTCGTTGCCCCGTCTAGAACTTTGTGGTGCCGTGTTAGCGTCGGAGCTTGTGAAAACCGTAGTTCGGGAAATTGATTTGGAGTTCCGTCAAGTTTATTGTTGGACGGATTCAACAATCGTTTTGTCTTGGTTGAAGAAGGCTCCTTCGACATGGACTACGTTTGTAGCCAACAGGGTTTGTCGAATCCAAGAGAATGTTGGGAATCATAATTGGTACCACGTCAGATCGGAGGACAACCCAGCCGATCTGGGAAGTCGAGGTCTTCCTCCAGCTGAGTTAGCTGTCTCTCCCCTTTGGTGGCATGGGCCACATTGGCTAAGTCAAGAAAAATCGAGTTGGTGTATTCAAAACTCGACACAACTTGAAACTGACGTGGAAATTCGACCTGTGAGGAGTCACGCTTCATTCTTTTCGCCTGTGGAAGATATTCTGGAAAGATTTTCGTCGTTTGATCGTGCCCTTCGTGTAATTTCGTACATGATTAGGTTTTTTCGGAGAACGCACCGCTCGAATAGATCAATATCGGTATTCAAGCCCGAACATTTCTGGGTCAGAAATAAAGGAAACCCGAATTCGTTTGATAATCATTGCACAAAAAATGGGCTATGCGAATGATTATAAAAATTTGATGTATGGAAATTCCTTAGGTTCCAAAAGCTCATTGATATCTCTCAATCCTTTTCTGGATGGCGCGGGCATGTTGCGAATGAACGGTAGACTTGCCCGTTCACCCACCCTTTCGTATTCCGAGAAACACCCTATAATTTTGCCCTACAATTGTCGATTTGTGAAACTTCTTGTGAAATTTGTACACCTGATTTCCATACATGGAGGAAATCTTTTAATGCTTCGCATTCTTCGAATAGAATATTGGATCCCTCGGTTGAAAAACTTGATTAGGTCCGTGATACACCAATGTAAGATTTGTGTGTTGGCGAGGAAACGTTCGTGCAGTCAACTTATGGCGGCTCTTCCTCCCGAAAGAACCACGGTAAATAGAGCATTTACGACCACCGGAGTGGACTTTGCTGGCCCCTTCGAATTGAAATCGTTTACTGGTCGGGCGTGTAAAATAACCAAGGGATATGTTTGTGTTTTCGTTTGTTTCTCGACGAAAGCGATTCATCTGGAAGCGGTTTCCGACTTATCCACTTCAGGTTTTTTGGCTGCATTTCACCGTTTTGTTGCTCGTCCTGGGTGTCCGCATTCTATCTTTTCGGACAATGGGACTAATTTCGTAGGCGCTTCTAGAGAAATTGAAAGCAATTTTAAGATCTATCTGCGGCAGTGCTGTGACACCGTGACTTCCAAATTTGCGCTTCAAGGACTTTCGTGGCAGTTTATTCCTGCCGGCGCTCCACACATGGGTGGGATTTGGGAAGCTGGTGTCAAGAGCTGTAAGGCTCATTTCCGTAAATACGCCCAAGAGATGAGGTTCACCTTTGAAGAATTAGCCACAGTTTTAGCTAGGATTGAGGCATGTCTGAATTCTCGTCCTCTTTGCCCAATGTCGGATAGCCCTAGTGAAATTGCCGTTTTAACCCCGGGACATTTCCTTATTGGGGCTCCACTTCTAGCTCCCCCCGAACCCCTAATAACGGAAGAACCTTTGTCTATCGTGAATCGGTATAGGAAAATCCAAGCCCTCGCTCACCAGTTTTGCTTACGGTGGAAGGAGGAATATTTAAAGAATCTACACAAACGATATAAGTGGAAATTTCCGGAACGCGAGGTTCAGAAAGACGATATCGTTGTCGTTCGTCATGAGCAGCTCCCGCCAACCGCGTGGAAATTAGGGCGCGTCGTGTATTTATATCCTGGCACAGACGGTCATGTTCGCGTCGTGGACGTTCGAACGGAAAACGGAGTTGTAAGACGGCCGGTAGCTAAATTGGTTGTCCTACCCAACCCAACTTCGGCTACCCTTTAATATAGTTTTTCTCGTAGCATTATGGACGCCACAAAAATCTCATTCTTTGACGATGATTTGGAAGATTATGATGAGATCATGGAGATGTCGCAGGAGGCTAGTCGTCCGGGTGCTAAGCCGGCAGTGGAGTTGCCGCCAATCGTACCTGCGGTAAAAGACAGCATGGGTGAGGCCGTCATAGAAAAGAAGCAGGACCTTGAGGCACCGATGGTGGCTACCGAGGAGAATGTAGCGGGTTCGAAGAGAGACACACCTTCACAGGAGGTTGTTGTGGCTTCGACTTCGTCGTATTCGTGTCGTGTTTGCGGTGGTAGGCATCCCCTTCGGTTCTGCGAGCGATTTGCGACCATGTCCCATGAGGAGCGGCTTCGCGCGGTCATAAGGCATGCCTATTGCTCCCGCTGTTTGGCCCAGTCCCACCGCACCAAGGACTGCAAGAGCAAAGGCCAATGCAGAAGGTGCAAACAGGATCACCACTCTCTGCTTCATTCAGAGTCAACACCGCCCCTTCCGGGGAAAAACTCTACCGTCCGTCCGTCTCGACGACCTCACCCGTATAGAAAGTCCTCGTCCCGTCCGTGTCCCCGATCCGAAACTGGTCTGTCCGATACGAAGCTAAAATCGTCTGTTGTTTCGCTGGGTGCCTTGCCCCTCATAAATGTGGTCACTTTGGCCCCAAGCTTGGTGGTCCACCTCAAGTCCTCCCCGTCTTCCATACCTGTCCGAGCGGTGATTGATCTCTGTAGTAAGCAGAGTCAGATATGTGCATCCTTGGTGAGGAGCCTAGGATTGCCGCTCTCATGCGTCGACGGTGTGCCGCTTTGCCGCGTAACGGTTGCGTCTGCCTACGACCGCGAACAACGCCTCTCCATGGTAGCCAGGGTCTCCGATCTGGAGCATGTCTACACCCCCTCGGAATCGGTGCCGGAGAGACTTAGAGAGTCCTACGACGGTCTTCCTCTCGCGGACCCCCAATTCTACCAAAGGGGTCGCGTTGACCTGGTTTTTGGGCCTGAGCTGTACGCCCGAATAATAACCTGTCGGGTACAAGCACCTCCCGGGTTGCCAGTAGCGCAATACACTATGTTTGGCTGGGTGTTATCGGGGTTATGCAACCTCTAATACGCAAGGTCCCTAATGGCCTAATTCGCGGGGTCCCTAATGGCCCATCTTATTCGTAAGGTCCCTAATGGCCTAATTCGCGGGGTCCCTAATGGCCCATCTTATTCGCAAGGTCCCTAATGGCCTAATTCGCGGGGTCCCTAATGGCCCATCTTATTCGCAAGGTCCCTAATGGCCTAATTCGCGGGGTCCCTAATGGCCCATCTAATTAGCAGGGTCCCTAATGGCCCATTCTAAAAAAAAAAAAAAAAAAAAATTGAATTGAATTAAATTGAATTGAATTGAATAGTAATAAAAATACAATGCTCACCTACAAATTACACTATAGTACTACTTGAATTTATTTACTTAAGTTACAACATTCCTTTGATGTTGCAAGGTGGCCGGCAATGTTTAAGTACAAACATGAATTGTCCCTTTAATTTCTCTCGGTGTAGGCAATGTCCTAATTTTCGTACCACTATACTCGTTAAAATCTGTCGGCTCCCAATTACTTCATCCTTGTAATTATGATTGTCAGATTTTAACGAGTAACTATTAGTTTTGGCGCCGACGCCGCCACCTTTCTCCATCTTAGCTTAATTCTTAATTTTTAATCGCTCTCTTAACCTCGCTCGATTAAGTACATCTCGCTGTACCACTTTGTATTCAAGGTAAACTTCGTTACCACCATCAACCTATAAAAACCTCAATAAACCGATTGGCACTTGGCCATTTTATTATATAAGAAAAAACTAAACCCTTTTGTTTTTATTTCTTTTGCTCTAATTTCACGCATTCGGCGTAAACAGCCTGCTTCAAGCTTCTTTAAATGCTTTCCAGAGTACGAATATCGGGTCAAAGGCAGAGATCGGCAAAACAGCGCCCATGGGCGGTTCTCTCCTCTCACACATTGAATGAGTATAAAATAATTCATGCAGTTTACATTGAGAGAGAGACATGTTTTTGTATGGTTGTATGAGTGCTTTTGAGGTCGTACTGTGGCCGAATTTGTCTAGCTACCATAAAGATGTCGACTTCTGTCCATCTCTAATAAGACTGCTATAGACTGGTGATTAACTACCTTTCTTAGGAAGTTAATCGGATTGCAGTTTCTCGTCATATCCCTATGCCCAGGTAACCATACGGGGTATACTCGTATGATAAACTGCAGCGGCTGTCGAGGGCGGATGACCATACTCGTAGCAGACCAGCTCACTGTTCTCTCTGTTCATTCGACACAGTCGATCATTATGGTTTGCTCCAAGACTGAATTTGAAATTCTTCAAGGGTTCAGAAGATAAGCAAAATGTAAAAAATTGCCAGAACTAACTTAGTATTTCGCCCATAACTTTTACAAATATCGAGTCCCCAAAAATCCAATTACTGTTTTGGATTTTTGAGTGTCTGGTGCATGGTTGGTTGACGTGGCAGCTAGACTTAGCTTTAATTAGTATTCAATGCCGTTTTGATGACCACACCAAATCCAGCCTGTTGTGTTGAGATCCTTTACAAGGTCTCACAAACCTTTTTCTAGTATTTCGGAGAGGTCATAAAGAAACGGTCGATCTATGTCTTAAGTCTGCGTTGCACTAGCGCTGAATAGCAGCAGAGGAGATGTTCAACTGTTTGCTCCTCCTCTTCGTGTCACAGCTACGGCTGTGATCGTTGTATTTAATCTTGAGTCACTTTGCGTGATTTCCAATTGGCCAGTGGCTCGTCAGCATTGCAATCAGTCTTGATAAGCTCCATCGATTTTGGCTGATCAGAAACTTTGTTCGTTGTATGCTGTATTGCGGCCAGGTGCTTCGACATGTTTCAGTCTTATCTCACATAGACTTTGCTTGTTTGAGATAGAAAACAACGATATCCCTTTTACAATTCCCAACAGCATTGTTACTGAAGCAGTGTAGTAAGCGTTAGAAGGGCAGATTAACTGCTTTGACTAGTTCATCTGCCCTTTCATTTCCATCTAGTCCCCTATGACTTGGGATCCATATGAGAACGTATCTCCTATATAGGATCTAACATAGCTAGTTCTTCTTTACATTCCTTCACGAGCTTTGATATGGAGATGTTTGATTTTAATGCTAGGAGAGCCGCCTGGCTGTCCACGAATATTCCAATACGCTCTGTTAAGAGTAGTTATGATAGCTTATTACAAGGTTCCTTTATTGCTAGTACCTCCGCTTGAAATACACTGCAGTATAAATTCACATACTATAATTTATAGGAACGTAGCGTTCTGTTTTATGTGAAAACGAAATAAATAAATTCAGGAAGTTTGAGAAAGAGTTTTATTTTAGCTTCGTCGGAGAAAACACCTGCACCAACTTCACAACTCATTTTGGAGCCGCCCGTGTATACCTTGGTGTCGTATCCCGCCAACGGATTGCCGTTCCCAATTGCCTAATATTTTCTTCCGGGGAACTTTACTTCAAATGGTTATTTGAAGCTCATTTTGGAAGTATCTGATGTAATTTCTACTTCCGCAGGGAGTCTGTGGAGGATCCGAGCATGCGCGTATATCCTATCCTTCCAAATTCCATGGGCGAGTATTCGTGAGGCGGTATAGCCCGCACTTGCTGTTATATGTAAATCTATTGGCAGTATGTGCATTATCGCTATGAGAAAAAAATACAAATTAAAAAAAATTTTGGTCAGCCATTTAAGAACAATTCAAAATTTCGTAGCGAAATCTTAATTATGATTAGCAAAATTTTATAAACGTCTTAGTCAAAAATAAAGTTCACAGGTTAATATTTAAAATCCAGCAAATTTTGTGCTTGAATATCGAGAAAACAAGAGCTACCCCACCACTGAATTCAGCATAGACGAAATAGTTGTATCCATAGGGTCTCCTTTCTGTTATATAATCAGCACAGTGTAATTTTATAAACTTAAAATATAGTAAAAAATTTAAAAACATTTGCCATCCAACATGTAGTGAAGATCTGTTGAATCATGCGACTTCTATAATGCTTATAAATATAATCAGGATATATGTACATCATCATCAAAAGCTGAATCGATTTTATTGGAATTCAACATCGTTTGTTCTTAACAAATTTGCTTCTATAAAATTGGGACGAATCTTACTCGACGAATTCGAGTTTCTTGTAAAAGAAGGACAGTAGACAGATGGACAGACATGCTTAGATCGCATCTGCTAGTGATCGTGAGTCGGCCGGTATACTTTGACGTTGATCCAGCTCCAATGCTTAAGGGCGTTACAACGGCTTAAAGGCTTTATATTAAAAATTCAATATGTCGTAAAATATTTAAAATTTTAGGAAAACTGTGTTATTTTTCGATATTGATACGGTCTACCTGTCACAGACTGTACGAATGTGACATGGTGGTATTTTCACCCATTCTCGTCGAAGACCTTCTTTAAGGCGTTGTTTGTCTCGTATTTAATGGCGTTTTTTTCAAATCAAATACAAAGAAATAACACTGTTGCATTTTAATTCCCTTTCGATAACTTGGTTTAAGTGTGACGTAAAACAATATGCCTGTGTAGCCTTGTAAACAGCACACCAGACTGACGCTTGTCAAAAACTGAGCCATTTGCCACCATTTAACACCGTTTGGTTGCTACAGTAGCGTAAAACTCGACCGACTCCTGTCTACTGGATATAAGAACTAAACTCTGTTATTGTATACATTTATTAAAATTAAAAGCTATATTTGATATTTATTGAATATGGACAAGTTCTTTGCAAACCGAGTCTCATCTTCTAACGAAATTATTCCACTGTATACCATTTAATTTTAAATTCTAAAGGAAAGCTACCGCTCGTGCTCCAATTTACTAATCGGATGCAAATACGAACTAACACACATACACACACGTTCACACTCATGCAACAGATCCATTGAATTCATTTAAAAAGCATTTGCTTAATGTTCATTAAGGCAATTGAATTGTTGAACGCTAATGCACTTTCACTTGAGCAAATAAGGATTGCAGAGTGAAAAGGTCCTTAATACCAATTTATTTCTCGTAGGTTTAATAATGCTGAAAACGCAGAATAAATGCCAGCAATTGTGAGCTTTTAATTGGGGCCGCTTGTGCTTCATATTTGGTTTCAACCATCGCTTTGTAAATTTTTTACGTTTTATTTTCATTTTTGAAAAATGGAAAATGCATTACCATTTATGCCATAAACGAATGTATGTCTGGTAAGTTGAAATACAAATTGGCGCAAATGAAATTATCAAAGTATTTCGAAAAATACATATTCCATAGAACTACTAAGGAAATTTCTTTTCGTACTCTTTCTTCACAGGAATCTGCTTCTTATAGAAAAATATCACTTTTGATTGGTTTTCTCACTGTGTAGTTGAACTCAATTTTAAAATATTGTTTCCATTTAACCGAAGGAAAGTTTTTTAACAGTCAAGTAGAAAAGTCACAAATTTAACACAAATCATTGTATTATGACGATTTCGTTTCTGCAAAAAGTGCAACATTGTCGTTGCCCTTTTCCCGATAACTGGACTTTTGTACCACCTTTTGGAATTTTGAAATAGGGGCTAAGTTTAATCCGAGGGATCACATCAGTTCCACCTAAAACGAGCAAACATTTTCCAGAATTTCCTGTAAACCGGGCAACATTTTTTCAAAATCGAAATCACCATTAGTTTCAGTTAAACCAATTTGCATTTCAGCTAAAAATATTGCCGGTTGTTCGTTCGTTTTGGTGAATGCATGCAATGTTATTGCATTATTTTCCTACATAATACACATATTTAATTGGTTCATAAAATAATAAATTAAATCATTAAATGAAACAAGACTTGCTCACACACACATATATAATGATACGAACATTTCACATCGACTCACTGACCCATACACACACACATTCAGACAGCAACAAATAAAGTACATGAATAATACATGATGTTAAATTTAATGATAATAAAAGAAACTGGAAAATGCAATTGGTAATAATTAAAAAAGAAATTTAAAAAATAATACAAAATATGTAATAACATATAAACATAAATAAATACAACTTATGTTAAATATACTTAGTATTTAAACGTAATGGAATAAAGTGATACAATTTGCGAATACATAATTCAAACTAATGCAATGACTTTGTTATTGCAACTTTTTCATTATTTATCGGATATATATGGTAAGTATTTAAGGGATACTGAGGGGCACTAATACTATAACAACACTAGTTTACAACATTTTTGTTAAAGGGCTAATGTATTTCGTTGTCCTAAACTCTAAATTTTTTATGGACAAGTTTTTTTATTTATTTTTTTCTAAAAATAATTTAAAATAAGTATAATTCAAACTAATGCAATAACTGTGATATTGCGACTTTTTCATTATTTATCGGATATTTATGGTAAGTATTTAAGGGATACTGAGGGGCACTAATACTACAATAACACTAGTTTACCACATTTTTGTTAAAGGGCTAGTAACCTAGCCTTTGTCCTAAACTTTAATTTTTTATGTACAACTTTTTTTTATTTTTTTTTTTCTAAAAATGATTTAAGATATGTTATGAGGGCCACAAGTGCCAAAAGACCAAATGTTCTTTTGGTTCTCTACAGCTAGGCTGATGTAAGCCTTACTTGATTTGCAAGAGAATGAATGTTTATTGGAGGAATCGTCGCCGATATATATACTAGAATTCAGCTACATCAGCATCGATCGATGTTCCCCGGAAATCAATACAATTACATACATGCATATTACAAACATACTTACAACTACGCTGTGTTATTGCTTTGTATAGCAACATTGCGGTAGGCGTTGTGAAGTCACAAGTGGTGACAATTGCTCGTGTCAAATTTATTCGTTTATACATACATGTCAAGCATTCATATTATTGTTGGCATTACTGAATCATATTTACGCTACAATTATAAAATCTGTTCGATATAGTTATATATATATATAAAAAAAAAATTATTGTTTAGTTTCTAAAATAAAGGGTTTGTTCAATGAACATGCTCTGTGTTGGCATTTTAAGTGGCATAAATGTACCACATACGACTGAATGGTCGCTTTTAGCAACATAGCGTAGATTTAATCCACATTTACGAAATGAGGCATATTTTCATACCCTCTCTTTAGTGTGACGAGGGTATATATCATTTGCTACGGACAAAAAGTGTAACACATCGAAGGAGTGACCAAACCCATATTGGTACCTCCCACACAAATGCACCATTTTGCACCAAAAGTTAACAGCTTATGAGGGATTCTCTGGAAAACGTATCACACATAATTTTTTTTTGCCAAATTTTTTGTACTGTTTCGATAGATTATGTGCATAGAACATGCTGTGCAAAAGGGCAAGTGAAGCCGATGAACCGTTTTCGCGGTACGCGTAGTTTAAGTTTGGAGTGAGTTGTAATGGTCGTTACATTGATAATGTCATATCTTAAGACTTAAGACGCAATAAAATGCGTTGCAAAGGTAATCGCTCAAGGATTCCGAATATAAGAAGTTTGTATAAGGAAATGTTGCACATTGGTAACAATGTAACTATAAAGTAAAATTTCCAAAATTTTATTTTAATTTTTTCTTTATTTGACAAATACAGTTTTCATATTTTTTCTTATAATTGCGTAATGGTGGCGTATTCCATGAATTTGTTTTTAGGGATTAGTAATAAACATTTTGAACTAATTTTATGAAGAAGAAAAATTGAAATCAAAGGGGGCACTATATAAAAAAAAATTTATAAATAAAAAAGAATTCATATTTTTGTTAATTTGTCGCAACATTTCCTTATACAAACTTCTTATATTCGGAATCCTTGAGCGATTACCTTTCCAACGCATTTTATTGAGTTAAAATATCTTAAATAAGTCTGAAGATATGACATTATCAATGTAACGACCTTTACAACTCACTCCAAACTTAAACTACGCGTACCGCGAAAACGGTTCATCGGCTGCACTTGCCCTTTTACACAGCATGTTCTATGCACATAATCTATCGAAACAGTACAACAAATTTGGCAAACAAAAAATAATGTGTGATCCGTTTTCCAGAGAATCCCTCTTATATATTTTGTTTTTGCACTTAGTTAGGCTCAAGTTAGTTTTTGTTGTTTTCAGTGTATGAAAACAACTTTCTTGAAAATTAAAGAAAAAGTATAGTGACATGTATTGGGGGTGGTTGTAATGGTTGGATAGACAGATCTGTTTCGGAAGCCACGAAATTCCCATTGTCAATGTCATTATTACAACGATTACTTCAGCCGATTATTAGAATATATATATATACGCACAGCTCAAGTAATATTGAACGAGAACTGTTTGCTAAAAGCGCATTACCCACTCCAAGGGATGTGGATAACAGTTTCTGGTGCAATTAGGTGTCACAAACACGAAAACAATATAAAAAAAAATGTTATGGTAAATTCTTCTTCTTTTTCAAAGAAGGTTTGTTTTTCTGTTTAACAGAAAACAAAAACAACGATCTCGAACTCAATAAAACAAAACAAAAACAAAACTATGAAAAGTCACAACAGATCGAAAAACAAAAACAATGATGAATGAGGCAGAGTACGGCCGAACGTTTGTTGTCGCTGTAAGAAGCGACAATAACAACAAATCGTGTGCCTTCCCCGCAAATTGCAGGGACACACAAATAACCAAACAAGAAGTGTGGGGATGTATTAAGGTTGAGAAATACTGTCTGCAATGTTTTGGAGATATGGGACTTTGAAATCAGTTCTCAATTATTTCATATTGAGCTGCTCTCATATTGTGCCAATTATTATACCCTCACTTTAGTGTGACGAGGGTATATATCATTTGCTACGGAAAAAAGTGTAACACGTCGAAGGAGTGACCTAAGACCCCAAGTATGTTCGGAGGAAATCCGTTTTGGGTCATTTTAAGTCGAATGAGCAATGTCCGTCCGTCTGTCTGTCTGCTGGCTGGTGCGCACGATAACTCTCGAAAGGAGTAACCGATTGACCTCAAATTTGGTATGTGGTAATATTTTTTTCTATCTCCGGCTAAGTTCGAAGATGGACCATATTGGTCCACTCCTTCTAGTACCTCCCCCTCAAAGGGTTAACATGTTGTGAAATATTGATTCTTTAATAACTGCTATACTACTTATTCGAATCTTTTGAAATTCCACACATAGTATTAGCTTATTAGACGTTATCAACTCGAGGAAAATGGGCAAAGTCGCCATGTCCCTTTTGGTACCTCCCACACAAATGCACCATTTTGCACCAAAAGTTAACAGCTTATAACATTAATAACAGTGTATAAAAATACTTGAAATTTTGTACAGTATTATGCTTTTATATTGCCTATAGTCCAGGGAAAAATGGGTGTTGTTGTCACGCCCCTTTTGGTACCTCCCACACAAAGGTACCTTTTTGCACCAAAAGTTAACAGCTTATAACATTAAAACCAGTGTATAAAAATACTTGAAATTTTGTACAGTGTAATGTTTTTATAGTGTCTATAGCCCTGTGAAAAATGGGCGTTATTGCCACGCTCCTCTTTGTACCTCCCACACAAAATGCCCAAATCATACCACAATGTAATGTCTCATAACGTTTATACCAGTGCACATAAATGCTTATAAGTCGGCACAGTGCAATGAATTTAAAGTATCTAATGTTCAGCAAAAAAAGGTGTATTTGATAAACCCCTTCTGGTACCTCCCACACAAATTGACAAAATAATTCGAGTAATATTACTCACTTACATTACTCACAAAGTGAGGGTATACCTTAGTCGGTTTACCCGACTGAAACTTTCTTACTTGTTGACAGGGTATTTTGTCCAAGGTGCCGATGAGGTTGCTTGGTAGCTTTCGAAACGATATCGTCCACCAACCAGTGACCACCCTTAATACATTTCACACATTTCTTATTCTTCTTTTTCAAAGAAGGTTTGTTTTTCTGTTTACACGAAAGCAAAAACAACGATCTCGAACTCAATAGTCAAAAACAAAACTATGAAAAGTCACAACAGATCGAAAAACAAAAACAAAACAAGTAAGAAAGTTTCAGTCGGGTAAACCGACTAAGGTATACCCTCACTTTGTGAGTAATGTAATATTGAATATTACACAAAATATTCTGTGGGAGGTACCAGAAGGGGTTTAAGAAATACACCTATATTTCGCTGAACAGTAGATACTTTAAATACATTGCACTGTGCCGAATTGTAACCGTTTATATGGACTGGCATATTAACGTTGAGATATTAAAGTGTGGTATAATTTGGCCATTTTGTGTGGGAGGTACAAAAAGGGGCGTGGTGATAACGCTCATATAAAAGCATTACACTGTACAAAATTTCAAGTAATTGTATAATGTTATAAACTGTTAACTTTTGGTGCAAAATGGTGCATTTGTGTGGGAGGTACCAAAAGGGGAGCGGCAATAACGCCCATTTTTCACTGGACTGTAGGCACTATAAAAGCATTACACTGAACAAAATTTCAAGTATTTCTAAACACTGGTATTAATGTTATAAGCTTTTAACTTTTAGTGCAAAATGGTGCATTTGTGTGGGAGATACCAAAACGGGCGTGGCAATTTCGCTCATTTTCCTCGAGTTGATAGCGACTAACAAACTAATACTATGTGTGGAATTTCAGAAGATTCGAATACGTATAATAGCAGTTATTAAAGAATCAATATTTCACAACATTTTAACCCTTTGTGGGGGAGGTACCAGAAGGAGTGGACCAATATGGCCCATCTTCGAGCATAGCCGGAGATAGAAAAAAAAATTACCACATACGAAATTTGAAGTCAATCGGTTACTCCTTTCGAGAGTTATCGTGCGCAACGGCCAGCAGACAGACAGACAGACAGACAGACGGACATTGCTCATTCGACTTAAAATGACCCAAAACGGATTTCCGCCGAACATCCTTGGGGTCTTAGGTCACTCCTTCGATGTGTTACACTTTTTTCCGTAGCAAATGATATATACCCTCGTCACACTAAAGTGAGAGTATAAACAACGTAAATTTTTTTTAAATTCCAGCTTCCATGGAAATTACATTCTGTAATTGGACCATAATTAAAACAAGTATAAGCCTGATTGAGCCGTGTTATGCCTCAAATTAAAGGGAATTGTGAGGGCTACATATCCTGCAAATATCGCTTTCACGTAGAATCTTTGGTTTAGTAACAGTCGTCAAAAATATGAGAACAAAATTATTTCTTTAATCACTTTTTCCTGGTACAAAAAAAAAACATAAAAAACAAAAAAAAAATCGAAAAAATTATTTTATCACATTTTTACAAAGCCAGCATGCTAACGAAGAAAACTCTGTCTGTTGAAAATCTATGGATAGATGTAAAAGTTATAAGCCATTTTGTAAATATTAGAGAAATTCAAACAAATCTTGTTCATATTTTTTCGTTTTTAAATGATGTTTTTGCTTATATTGAATTCGCCATATGTGAGAGAGACATATAAGAGACATTGCACTTGCATTTTATTTGATGAGGATTGATGTCAGACATTATAAAATTATAGAGAGGACGAGGTTTTATGGCCGTTCGTAACCGTCCATAAAACATGATATGCAATGTGAGAGCTATGTTGGATGAGATGCGCTCAGGTAGAGGGTCATTCAACAATATTTGTGGATTTTTATTTTTGAGGTTTCCATTCAGTTACGGCTTTTAGGGGCATGGACATCCCAGTCGTATATACAGGTAGTAAAATTATATGTACGCAACACAAAGTAGTACGCGGCAGTCTTGCAAATATTGGGTGCATACTTTCGAAGCAAACTATATGTCCTACAGGTACTGCAACTTATGAACCTTAAAGCCGGAATTTATGAATTAAATTTCTTATTAATAAATTAGTGTAATTCAGCGCCTTAAAGAGATAGGTCGATTTTCTGAAAAATATTACAAAGTTATATTTCAAAGTATGAGTAAAAGGCAAAAAAAACTTTATATATATAGCTAACGGCCTAATAACGGATACATCATCAAGTTCAACTGAGTACTCAACTCTGAGCGATTCAAGTTTGAGTCAGAAGTCATCGCTTTTAACTCAGTTTCAACTCATTGATCTAGTGAGAGATTTGGAACTGACCAAATATAAGGCAGAACTACTTGCATCTGGGATGAAACAGTACAATATTTTGGCCCCAGATGTTAAGATATCATATTATAGAGTCCGTGATATACCATACAAAGAATTTTATACAACTGTGGATAACAGATGTTTTTGCAAGGACATTCCCGGATTGTTCGAAGAACTTAATCAAAGGAATGGCGGTTACCTGTTGACAGTCGTAAAGAAAGTTTGAAAGCAGTACTTTTACGCAACGGAAATCAGACACAGTCTATTCCCATTGCACACGCTGTCAACACTAAGGAATCATACGAAACAATGGCTAAATTGATAAAATACATAAAATATTAACATGACTGGAAAATTTGTTGCGATTTAAAAGTAGTTGGAATGTTATGCCTCTGGGGTAGTCGATATTTTGCCACAACTGCATATTAAGCTGGGGCTCTTTAAAAATTTTGTAAAAGCCTTAAGGAAAGATGGCAATTCACTCTCATATTTAAAAAGTGTATTTAAAAGTCTTTTTTTTTCAATAAATCGAAGAAGGAGTTTTTGTTGGGCTTAAAATAAGGAAACCGATGAAAGATGTGGATTTCGAATCATATTTGACGTCGGATGAATTGCAGCATGGAGGTCGTTTAAGCTTGTAGTTTCAAATTTCCTTGGATCCAATAAAAGCCTGCAGTATGAAACAATGATTAATGATTTCATAAAAAATTATGAAAAAATTGGTTAGAAATATATTTTTTTATATTTATGTATATAACACATATGTATGTATTCTTCCAACTTATTTTTCACTTTATGTAATCCAACAGGTGTAAATATGTCCCTCAAAATTCATTTCATGCATTTCAACTTTTTCCCCGAGAATCTGGACGACCTAAGTGACGAACATGGCGAAAGGTTTCACCAAGAATTGAAATCCATCGAGCGAAGTTACCAAGGGCACTGGGATGAAAGAATGATGGGAGATTATATTTGGTTCCTCATTAGAGAAACCGATTCCGAAATCTACAATCTCACAATTACTTCTAATGAAACTTGTTCTTGTAAATAAACTCAAATGTACATAATATGAAAAAAAGTAATAAATAAAATCGCTATTTAAGCAGAAATTTAAAAAAGAGATTTTTCAAATTGGCATTATTTTCTCCGCTAGGATGCAACCTTTTAAAAAATAAAATAAAATATTTTTTTTCGATTTTTTTCTATTTTTTATGTTTTTTCCCAGGATTTTTTTTTGAAAAATAATCTCCTTTTTTATATTGGAAGTTTTTCACAGAGAGAATAACCGTGATGGTACTCTTCTTGAGGTGGGCTTGTACACGCCAAGAAAAAATTGGTTTCTACGAAACGAAATATTAGACAACTACAATTCTCGTTTACGACGACTGAAATTCTTTTGGTCACAACAAACGAAATTTCAGTTCCGGCAAACGAGAATTGTAGTTGTCTAATATTTCGTTTCGCAGAATCGAATTTTGTCTTTGCGCGTATCAGCACGCCATTGCCAGTTGGCCAAGAGTATGGCATCCTGTGTGTCTACAGTCGTCTTCTTCAAAATTGGTATGGCAAGGGTTGGCGCTGAAGACCCGAAGAATGAACCAATAGATAATAAAGGAAGTGTAGAAGTGAAGCGTCCATCTCAGTCAAAAAATGATAAGGGAACCGAAACTACCATCGGTGTAAGACCGCTTTAACGTAGTGCAGTGTCGGTAACGCCAAATGGTCTGACTAAGGATATACAAATTACTTAATAACGATATAAATACAATGAAAACGTCGACGACAGTAAATCCACGAGGATCTGAACATATGCCTGACAATAATACAGCTGTACTACCTTGTAATATGGTTTTCTATTGCAAGCATACTAGTCCTTCAATGAAGAAGTCTACTGATTGGTGCATGGCTCTCAGGATCCCTCAGAGAATGACAATGCATTGCTGTTCAAAAAAACAAAAATAATCTTTATAGTAAGCCCGAAGTATTTCTAAAGAACTCTGTGAATTGGGGCAAATTGTGACTCTAATCCAGAAGATATGGTTGAGAGGAGATATGTTTTGTGGACTTAGTCAGGGTTTCAGCTGCTTCCAAGTAGGGTTGTTAAAAGACGTAGAATCTGTATATTAGCCAAAAAAAATCAAACTTTTGAAGACCCAATAGCAATTATCCTTGAGTTAGAAAACGCACATGTTTGGTTGGCTTCGTTTAAATGAATAAGAGAACTCATATCTTCGACTTTTCACATTATATTAGGAAGGCAGATTGGGAATTGATTTTGAGACACACAGCAGGTCTCTTCCAAAAATACGCGAAATGAAGATGGAACGAGTCACTGCAAACCGAAATTGCATTATTAGCCTTGCAAGCATTAGCATTACAAGCCTCATGTCCCAAACTAAAGCCTGGAGGGCAAACAACGACCACCATGGTAGGTTTGTGTACTTTTTCAGCGATTTTGTATTCTATATAATGGTGATCTGAGAATGAGTGGTCATCCAGTACATTCCAGAAAATTATTATTTCTGACAGGAAGTCAGTACCGAACGTGACGTCTAGTCCTTCCTGTCTATTTTTATTTGTAAAGATCGCCTTGTTACCTTTGTTGCAGATAGATATGTCTCTCAGAAAAGTCGAGAAGGTTCTTGCAGTACCCCCACAGTTGGCCAGAAGCAACTTAAAATTGGGTGTCCTATTTACGCGAATTTTGATTTTTTTATATGAAGTCTGTTTATTAAAGGCCATAACAGACAATATAATATAATCTTAGAAACAGGTTCACCAAAAAATACACTAAATAATATCTTAACATTCAACTCCCATCAATAGTACATAAGAATTTTTGTAAAGAAATTTTGCACTGAAAAAAACACAAATGATATGGACTTCGTATTTTGAAACTTATAGAGATATTACCACTTCGGACAGTTTTCACATATTTTTCCGATTTTTGTATCGTGCGGGATTCGTTGTATTAAATAAAATATCAATTGAAAAATGTTTTGATTCGTTATATTTTTGTCAATACTCGTAATGCAGGCACAGCGAATATTTTGACATATGCTGATAGAAATGGTAAACAAGTAAGAAAGTTTCAGTCGCGTAAACCGACTAAGGTATACCCTCACTTTGTTAGTAATGTAATATTGAATATTACTCGAATTATTCTGTCAATTTGTTTGGGAGGTATCAGAAGGGGTTTATCAAATACACCTTTTTTTCGCTGAATATTAGATACTTTAAATTCATTGCACTGTGCCGATTTATAAGCATTTATGTGCACTGGTATACATATACGTTATGAGACATTAAATTGTGGTTTGATTTGGGCATTTTGTGTGGGAGGTACAAAAAGGGGCGTGGCAATAACGCCCATTTTTCCCTGGACTGTAGGCAATATAAAAGCATAATACTGTACAAAATTGCAAGTATTTTTATACATTGTTATTTATGTTATAAGCTGTCAACTTTTGGAGCAAAATGGTGCATTTGTGTGGGAGGTACCAAAAGGGACGTGGCGTCTTCGCACATTTTTCTCGAGTTGATAGCGACTAATAAGCTAATACTATGTGTGGAATTTCAAAAGATTCGAATGAGTAGTATAGCAGAATCAATATTTCACAACATTTTAACCCTTTGTGGGGGAGGTACTAGAAGGAGTGGACCAATATGGCCCATCTTTGAACTTAGCCGGAGATAGAAACAAATATTACCACATACCAAATTTGAGGTCAATCGGTTACGGACCAATGGGTGTGGCCCCGCCCATATAAGCCTAATTTTTAATTTGAGAAATCTTGCTCAATTTGTTATCTAGTGTGCTGTAATCTTGTGTATGTGTATCTACTTCCAGTCTCCGTGATTGGCCCAAAAATGGCTGGCATCGGACCAGTGGGCGTGGCCCCGCCCATATAAGCCAAATTTTGAAATTGACATATCTTGCACAAATTGTTAGCGAGACTGCTGTAACTTTGTTCATATGTACATGGTGGTAACCTACGTGATTGGTCCAAAAATGGGCGGGTCGGACCAATGGGCACGGCCTCCCAAATAATCCAAATTTTAAAATTGAGATATATGCACAATTTGTTAAAGATAGTGCTGTAATTGTATATATATATATATCTGGTGGAAGTCAACGTGCTTGGTCCAAAAATGGGCGGGATCGAACCAACTGGGCCTGGCCCCGCCCATGTAAACCAATATCTTAGTAATTTGCTGGCGAGAGTTCTGTAATTTTGTGTATATGTATCTTGTGGCAGTCCACGTGATTGGTCCAAAAATGGGCGGGGTCGGACGAATGGGCTTGACCCTGCCCATATAAGCCAAATATTAAAATTTAGATATCTTGCACAATTTGTTAGCGAGAGTGCTGTAATTGTCTACATATGTATCTGGTGATAGTCTACGTGATTGGTCCAAAAATGGGCGGGATCGGGCCAATGGGCGTGACCCTACCCATATAAGCAAAATTTTTTTCGGACCAATGGGCGTGACCGCGCCCTTATAAGCCAACCTTATCTACTTCCACGATTGGGATTGGACCGTGATCCCAGATGTCCCACCACTCATGGACTTTCTGGGATCCATCTGAAAGTAGCTGAAAATCTACGTGATTGGTCCAAAAATGGGCGGGATCGGACCAATGTAAACCAAATTGTTAAATTGAGATATCTTGCATAATTAGTCAGCGAGAGTGCTGTACTTTTGTGTATATGTATCTGGTAGCAGACTACGTGATTGGTCCAAAAATGGGCGGGATCGGAACAATGGGCGAAGCCCCGCATATATATGTCAAATTTTGAAATCGGGATATCTTGCACAATTTGTGAGCGAAAGTGCTGTATTTAGTCCAAATTTTCACAGAATGTACATGTGTGGGGCGTGGTGAAAATAGGGTACTTGAATTTTCGATATATCAAGTGGGCGTGGTCCCGCCCACATAAGACAAATTTTAAAAATATCTTGCACAATTTGTTAGCGATAGAGCTGTAATTTTGTACATATGTATCTGGTGACAGTCTACGTGATTGGTCCAAAAAATGGGCGGGATCGGACCAATGGGCGTGGCCCCGCCCATATAAGCCACATTTTGAAATTGAGATATCTTCAGAATTTCTTAGCGAGAGTGCTCTTATTTTATGGAGATGTTTTTGGTGGAAGTATTCCTGATTGGTTCAAAAATGGACGGGATCGGAAATCTAAACAACGAAGTGGACCGGGTCCAGCTATATACATATATATAAATGGATGTGTGTATGTTACGTATGGACTCCAAAACGACTGAATCAGTTTTTATGAAATTTTAAGGGAATGTTCAGAAAAGCCTAGAGGGTGACATAGGTTTCATACGTGATTCCTACTGTCCGTAATGATCGGAAGTAAAGTACAACATCTAAAGCGCTTTGATACCAAATCAGGAGGAACATATATATAGAGGTTATATATAAATTTGAACCGATTTTCCCTGAATACTCATTCATGTAAAAAGACCTCTTTCTGTCGAATTTCGTACTGATCGGATATAAAATATAGTCTCTACAGCGCTTACATGTCAAATCGGGGGTAACATATATGGGGTCTATATACAAGGTGGCGCAAAAGTAATCCTCCTATCAGAAAATGCTATAAATTTTGCTATTGGCCCCTAATGTCAGTTCTGTTTTGATATTTGTGTAGTAAAGCTACACTGCTCCAGAACGCGGAATATTGCTGACTATTTATTTGACCAATAATCGGTCGGTGACTTTGGCACAGATTTCCTGGCCGTCCAACGCCTACTGGTGAAACACTGCGACGTTTAGCCGCTCGCCTCGAAGAGACTGGCACACTGGATATTGTGCCAGTACAATATCCAGTGTGGATATTATCCGAATTTGGCAGTATTCCTTCATGTAATAAGAAACCTCTTTCTGCCGAATTTCACAGTGATCGGATGTAAAATACAGTTTCTACAGCGCTTACATGCCAAATCGGGGGAAACATATATATGGGGGCTATATCTAAATCTGGCCCGATTTTCTCCGAATTTAGCAGTATTCCTATATGTAATAAGGAAACTCTTTCTGCCGAATTTTGCACTGATCGGATGTAAAATACAGCTTCTACAGCGCTTACATGACAAATCGGGGTAACATATATATGGGGAGCTATATCTAAATCTGAAGCGATTTTCTCCGAATTTGGTAGTGTAATATGAAACCTCTTTCTGCCGAATTTCGCACTAATCAGATATAAAATACGGTTTCTATATCGCTAACATGTCAAATCGGGTGAAACATATATATGGGGACTATATCTAAATCTGAACCGATTTTCCCCGAATTTGGCAGTGTTTATTCATGTAATAAGAGAACTCTCTCTGCCAAATTTCGTACTGATCTGATTTAAAATACAGTTCCTACAGCGCTTACATGCCAAATCGGGTGAAACATATATATGGGGGCTATATCTAAATCTGATCGGATTTTCTTCGAATTTGGTAGTGTTCATTCACGTAATAATAAAACTCTCTCTGCCGAATTTCATAAACATCGGATGTAAAATGTGGTTTCTACGGCGCTTGCATGTCAAATCGGGTGAAACATATATATGGGGACTATATCCAAATCTGAACCGATTTTAACCAATTTCAATAGGGATCGTCTTTGGGCCAAAAAAGAGCACTGTGCTAAATTTCATCATAATCGGACCATAAATACGACCTGCACTTTGATTACAAGAATACATGGACAGACGGACATGGCTAAATCGACTGAAAAATTGATTCTATGACGATCGGTATAATAAACTATGGTTTTATTTCTTCTCTTTTTGGGCGTTACAAACAAATGCACATAGTCATAATACCCTGTACCACAGTGTGGTGTAGGGTATAATGAATCGTGGTTTGTTCGACTGCTTAAAACTTGAAAACTACTGGGCCAAATTGGATACTTCCTTCTGCGGATTTGTTCGTAATTGCTACGCGAAGGTTTAGGCATAATAAGAGTCTCAAAATTCTCAACAGGTGGCGCTGACCACTTGACCGCTGAGGCTCCTGTAAGAGCTAGAAAGTTGAAATTTTGCACAACCATAGACCAGAGTGTTGTATTAACAACAGATTTTTCTCGTCGTCATATTTTTCCCTGTGGTCAGTTCTAGCACTATCAAAAACATGAGTGTGTTTGTTCTTTCAGAAGCATCTTATAAGATCCAAAGATAAAATTTCGTGAATATGGGGTACTATTCATAACAAATATAAACGAGAAAATCATTTTGAACTCTCTGACTGTGGTCAGTGTAGCCGTAACCATATTTTTGGTCTTTATTTCAGTAATCTTAAAAGTTATTTAAGAGCTAAGTAACTAAAATATAAATATAATCTCGGAAAATAATGTTGAATTCATTGGTCAGTGTAGCAGTAACCACTTTTTTCATTATTTCAGTTTTTTAAGGTCAAACTGCAGTGATCACACAAACTGTTACTCTTTCAGTGCTTAAAAGGTAATTTAAGAACTATGAGCCTACAAAGTGAGGTGCATACGAGTATATACAGATCTCCAACGGATATGCTTTTACGCCAGGTGATTTATGACCACTTGGCCGCTGAGCCTCCTGTAAGAGCAACAAAGCTGAAATTTTGCATATGGATACACTCGAGTGTTGTATAAACGCTGGACTTTTCACAGAATCGGATTTTGGCCATTGGTCAGTTGTGCATGATATCTCAATTTCAAAATTTGGCTTATATGGGGGGGGGGGCACGCCCATTGTTCCGATCCCGCCCATTTTTGGACCAATCACGTAGACTGCCACCATATACATATACACAAAATTCCAGCACTCTCGCTATCAAATTGTGCAAAATATTTCAATTTCAAAATTTGGCTTATGTGTGCGGGGCCACGCCCATTGGTCCGATTCCGCCCATTTTTGGAAAATTCACATAATCTGCCACTAAATGCATACACACAAAATTTCAGCACTCTACCTAAAAATTTTTCTCAATATCAAAATTGGACCCATATGGGCGGGTCCACGCCCACTTGATATATCGAAAATTCAAGTACCCTATTTTCAGCATCCCCTACACATGTACATTCTGTGAAAATTTCAAGATGATCGGTCTAGCCGTTTAGACGTCTATACGGAACAAACAAACAAACCCACAAACAGACACTCTCTTTTATATATATAGATAGATAGAGAAGATAGATATATACTTGGAGGATTGACAACCAATAATGGCTTGGATTACTCAGTCGTTTTAAATGATTGATTTAAAACATAAGTTAATGCTGCATTTGGTATCATAAGTGGGAGGTTCAAACCAAAAAATTAAAACTGAAATTCGAAAAATTCAACAAATATTTCGAAAATCTTTTTAAAAATAAAATATATTGGGAGAAATTCCTATACAATAATTTTATTTATATTCAAATACGTATTTTATTTGAAAAATTTAGTTTGCAAATATTATATGTTGTAACATATTAATATACGAGTTCCAAATATATTTTATTGATTTTCAAATAAAATTTATTTGCTCACAAATATATAATATTTAAAAATGTGTGTTCCAAATATATTTTTTTCGATTTAAGCATATCAATAAAAGGCGATTTTGACCCGTGTATGTTTACGAACATTAAAAATTTAAAAAAAAACCTATTTTCTGAATTCTTAACGGCAAATAAATATTTATTTCAGAAATAAAAACATATTGCGATGTAAACAAGAGGTCTTAAATCGAACGAACGAGGGGCGAGTGAACAAAACCACTTCCGAAAATAATGTTGTCACCAAAATGATTTTGCAATAAATCTATTGTTAAGCGATGTTCACTTCCTGAACAGAAAAGCACAGTTTGACATGATCAGTTTTCAAACTATAGTTATCGATATCGAAAGTTCTCATGCAACCTTACCTTTCTTTCCAGCAAACCCCACGCGCTACCTCCAAAAGTTGGCTCATCCACATCGACGGATTACACATTGATCGCTTGACGCCGAAGCCCACAATAATAATTGCTATGATTGAATTTCAACAAATTCTTTCTCTGGATGTACAAGTAGTATTACACCTCGCGACACAAATTTTTGGTCATGAAAATCTGTACATAATTCTAACAGCCGACAAGAAACAAAACTTTTTACTCAGATTTTTATTTTCTGTTCGAGTTGAAGAGACATTTTTATACCCTACACCACACTGTGGTACAGGGTATTATGATTTGGTGCAAAAGGAGAAGAGATAGACCCATTGTTTATTATACCGATCGACTTGCAATCACTTTCTGAGTCGATTTAGCTATGTCCGTCTGTCTGTAGATGTAGATGTCAAAGTACAGGTCGCAATTATGGTCCGATCTCAACGAAACTCTGCACATATATTTCTTTAGGCCCAAGGACGATCCCTATTGAATTTGGTTAAAATCGGTTCAAATTTACATATAGCTCCCATATATATGTACCTCCGATTTGGCATATATGCACTGTATAAGCAACTTTTCCAAACCGATTTGTACAAAAATTGACATAGAGTAGTCTCGTGATACACTTAGAGACAATACAAAATTTCGGGGGAAATTGTTCAGATTTAGATTTATATTTTACCCCCGTTTTATAATATAAGCGCTGTAGAAACTGTATTTTATATCCGATCACAGCGAAATTCGGCAAAAAGAGGTTCCTATTACATGAAGAAATACTGCCAAATTCGGAGAAAATCGGTTCAGATTTAGATATAGCCCCCATATATACATATGTTACCCCCGATTTGACATGTAAAAGCTTTAGAGACTGTATTTTATATCCAATCAGTACGAAATTCGACAGAAAGAGGTTTCTATTTAACATGAATGAGTATTCAGGGAAAATCGATTCAGATTTATATATAACCTCCATATATATGTTCCTCCTGATTTGGTTACAAAGCGCTATAGAAGTTGTACTTTACTTCCGATCATTACATAATTCTCCAGACAGATGTTTCTCAATTTAGGAACGAATATTGCTGAATTTAGCGATTATCGGTTCAGAATTAGATATATACACAAATATATGTTCTTACCCATTTGTCAATTATTCCAAATTATTATCGCAATGACCCTTATCGCATTGTTAGGGAGGTGTAGGGTATCATATAGTCGACCCCGCCCCGCCTTTCTGCCTTTCCTTACTGGTTTATGAATATATTTATTCAAATTTTGCGGTAATTTTTTTTGAATGTCCCAGTATGACGGAATGGGTATCAAATGAGAGGTCACATTTTGGGCTATCTAAATAGTATTTTTCATTTTCGAAACTGGAACTAACAAGTTGCAGAAATGGCCTTGCACATATTAGTCCTTCCTTTGAGATCCACGGTAGAAAATTTTGAAAAAAATAAATATTGTGGATTTTACTGTTCAGGTATTCGTGTTCATAAAATAATTATATCCTTAAAAAAATAGCATGTCCTTTTAAACGCGAACTCGACCAGAAAATATAAAACTGAGTATACAGTTTTGTTTTGTTTCTAGTCAGCTTTCAGAATTATATAGACATTTCCATGACCAATAACACTTGTTAAATTTTGTCGCACGGAGTTAAAGACATCGTAAAAAGCGTTTTCGATGAGACATGGAAATTTAACAGTTTCAGGAGATTCTAATAAACGTATTTCTTTTCCATAGTGATCTGTCGCATGACTACAATATGTAACTGATGTCACCTATTTGAGTCAATTTGTAATGATTTCATTTTTGACGATTCGTCTGTTCTAGTCCAGAAGCAGACTGCTATTTATAGCAGCCATTCATGAGTACTCACTCGTCTTATTATTACGTATGTACGTGGGCGAGTATTCCTTTCTATTCTGTTCAGTTTATCTAAAAACTATGAGATATATACGTGTATCGGCGTTTTGAAAGATCACATCGGAATTTTATTTTAGGTTCCATCAGATATGTCTTCCTATTGAAAAACGCTATAAAGGCAAGAGCATTTTGTCACTTATAGCAGATTTATGTTGGACATTGTTTGATAATGGCGTCGAATTGCCAAGAGTGAAAAAAAGTGAATTAAAAATAAATGAACTTATGTATTTAAGAAGTATTTCTCCTTGTATATGCGTTATTAATAGATTTTTTGTTTGTAATCCTGAAATATAATTTAATATAAAATAAATATTATTTAATTGTAAAATAAAATCATTATTTTTGCATCTCTCACATCAACCCCGAAAAATCCAATTTTTAAAGACCTTTTTGGTACTAACACTATATAATATCTAAATTAACCCTTAACAGGAAATCTTGAATTTGGCCGGCTTTTTGGTGTTTGTGTTAAGTTTTGGGCTTTGGTGTGTTCTGACATATATAGTAAAATTTTATGGCCATCATTTTTGTAGAACATTTCAACCCCACCCCACCCATTTTCAGGGGAGTTTTTTACGATTTGTTAAAATATAGGCAAAAATCACCGTTATGGGGGGAAGCTAGAGGGTTAAAATATTCCACAAAAATATAGGCCTCAACATTTGCTACAAAGTTGCTGAAGATACCCTACACCTCAGATGAACAGAACACATAGTTTTATATACCGATATTCTGCACGAACTAGCAAAGGGGGGAAAACTTTAACCCTCCCTAAAATAAAATTCCGATGTGATCTTTCAAAACGCCGATATACGTATATATTTTTTTGGTCTCCTCTACCATAACCCATTGACAGAACCCTGTTATTTTTTTTGTGTTGTACTGTGTAATCGCTAAATTAAGCAATATTCGTTCCTAAATTGAGAAACATCTTTCTGGAAAATTTTAATGATCGGAAGTAAACTACAACTTCTATAGCGCTTTGATACCAAATCAGGAGGAACATATATATGAAGGTTATATATAAATCTGAACAGATTTCCCCTGAATACTCATTCATGTAAAAGACACTTTCTGTCGAATTTCGTACTGATCGGATATAAAATACAGTCTCTGCAGCACTCACATGAAAAATCGGGAGTAACATATAAATGGGGGCTATTTGGCAGTATTCCTTCGAGTAATAAGAAACCTCTTTCTGTCGAATTTCGCACTGATCGGATATAAAATACAGTTTCTATAGCGCTTACATATCACATCGGGGGTAACATATATATGGGGGCTATATCTAAATTTCAACCGATTTTCTCCGAATTTGGCAGTATTTCTTCATGTAATAAGAAACCTCTTTCTGCCGAATTTCGCACAGATCGGATATAAGATACAGTTTCTACTGCGCTTACATGTCGAATCGGCAGTTACATATATATGGAGGCTATATCTAAATCTGAACCGATTTCTTTCAAATTTAACAGTGTTCATTCGTATAATAAGAAACTTCTTTCTGCCGAATTTCGCACTAATCGGATATAAAAAGCAGTTTCTACAGCGCGAACATATCAAATCGCGGGTTACATATATATGGGGGCTATATCTAAATCTGAACCTATTTTCTCCGAATTTAGCAGTATTCCTTCATGTAAAAGAAACCTCTTTGTTCCGAATTTCGCAATGATCGGATAAAAAATTAAATTTTTACAGCGTTTACATGTCAAATCGGGGGTAACGTATATATGGGGGCTATATCTAAATCTGAACCGATTTCTTCCAAATTTAACTGTGTTCATTCATATAATAATAAACCTGTACCACAGTGTGGTGTAGGATATAAAAATATTTATATTATTGCCATCTAGAAAAATATCAACTTTACAAAGAAATTTCGATAAAAATTCAAATTTGTTTCCAGAGAAGCCGTGTGCTACAAAGATCATCACGACCTCTGTTGCGCATGAGCAACATCGTACGGCCGAAAATTGATGTTTACGCCACACAGAGGTATTTTGGATGCAAAAACGCGAATAATGCAGTTCCATAGAGAAGTGTTTAAATAAGAAAATTCCTTTATTTTGTTTTTTTGTCATAGAAAAACTTTAGTGAATTCACCTAAATATTGTAAAGCGAAAAATAATAAAATTTAAAAATGCAACACAGTAGCTTGCGATTGTAAAATATTTTGACAGCTAACATTTAAATGCCGTTATTATTGAAATATAGAACCTTCTTTTAAACTTAAAAACACAAGTTATTTGGATTGCATACACACAGAATACAGTTTGGTTGCCTCAACCGAATTATTTGCCAACCGAATTTTGGTAGTTCTGTCTACTATCATGCGATACCATCAAGACAACCAATATTTTGGTTGTGGTATATTTCTGCTTCCATGTTGACAACAATCTTATTTGGTTGCGTCAACTACGAAAATGGAGGCTTAAATTATTTGATGCAGTTGCCACAACCAACTGTTTTAAAAAATTGGTTGTTCTGACAATTTGTCAGTCATATACTACCGACAATTAATTAAAAACAGTTTTCATTAATTTTTATTTTATTTATTGAACAAAAAACAAAACAATTCACAACAAAATTAAAAATCCCATATTACAACTTCATCCCTATTTTGAGATGTGGAAATATTTGACACACATTTTAGTCCACGAAAAAAAACATAAAACTTTTATGTAAATATCGCTTAACCCTGTGCTTTCAATTTCATGACTGTTGCTTTTATTTTACACATTACACATTATTATCCACACGAGATTATTTTTGATTACCTACACCGTTCTTGAACAAAATGTTGAAGATTTTATATGTCGAGTAATTTTATTTTTTGTTTGTCATGTATCAGCAAAAGAACAGCAACCAATCTTTCGGTTGTATTTCCCAAAATACATTTAATTATTCTAAATTTGGAAAATGATTGGGATAACCAATAAACGTTTATTTAATGGTATTTTTATACCCTCCACCACACTGTGGTACAGGGTATTATGACTTTGTGCATTTGTTTGTAACACCTAAAAGGAGAAGAGATAGACCCATTGTTTATTATACCGATCGACTCAGAATCACTTTCTGAGTCGATTTAGCCATGTCCGTCTGTACGTCTGTCTGTCCGTCTGTCTGTCCGTCTGTCCGTCTGTCCATGTATTCTTGTAATCAAAGTGCAGATCGTATTTATGGTCCGATTGTAATGAAATTTAGCATAGTGCTCTTTTTTGGCCCAAGGACGATCCCTATTGAAATCGGTTAAAATCGGTTCAGATTTGGATATAGTCCCCATATATATGTTTCACCCGATTTGACATGCAAGCGCCGTAGAAACCACATTTTATATCGGATCTTTATGAAATTCGGCAGAGAGAGTTTTATTATTACGTGAATGAACACTACCAAATTCGAAGAAAATCCGATCAGATTTAGATATAGCCCCCATATATATGTTTCACCCGATTTGGTATGTAAGCGCTGTAGGAACTGTATTTTAAATCAGATCAGTACGAAATTTGGCAGAGAGAGTTCTCTTATTACATGAATAAACACTGCCAAATTCGGGGAAAATCGGTTCAGATTTAGATATAGCCACCATATATATGTTTCACCAGAATTAACATTTAAGCGCTGTAGAAATCGTGTTTTATATCCGATCAGTACGAAAATTAACAGAGAGAGTTCTCTTATTACATGTATAAACACTGCCAAATTCGGGGAAAATCGGTTCAGATTTAGATATAGGCACCATATATATGTTTCACCCGATTTAACATTTAAGCGCTGTAGAAATCGTGTTTTATATCCGATCCGTACCAAATTTAACAGAGAGAGTTTTCTTTTCACATGTATGAACAAGTGTAATGTTTTTATAGTACTTACAGTACAGTACAAAGTGGGCGTTATTGCCACGCCCCTTTTAGTACCTCTCACACAAATGGTAACTGTTTCGGAAATGTTACAGAAATCCCATTAGTAGTATAGAAGTTATAAGAGTTTTAACAAGTCCAAAATTGTTAACAATTTGTGGAGGAGGTACCACAAAGGGTACAACAAAGGGTAGGCCAATATGGTTGTCCATCAAACATAAACTGAGTTTGAATAAAATATTACCACGTACGAAATTGTAAGCTATTCTTACACTCCTTTCCAGGGTTATCGTTAAAACCTTTCAGGATAATCCAGGATTAAAGACATGTTCGTCCTTTTGATGTTCAAATGGTACTTACAGTATCGGACAATACATATTGGACTAACTTTATACTTCTGTTCAATCACCAAAATCTGAAAACTATCAATGATAGATTCCAAAAATTGTACCTACTTAGGGTCTTAAGTGTGTTACACATTCGGTTCGTAGCAAATGATATATACCCTCCTCTCTAAGGTGAGGGCATAAAAAGTCACAGAAACAAGCCAGTGGGGTCTTTCAGACATTCAACAAATATATCCCCCCAGCTCATTTCACATGGGTTCGCCAAATCTACTGTAGGAAATAAAAACAAGTTTCAGAGGTCAGTTTGGTTCTTTTTGAAAAATTTCAACAAACCAACGCCTACCCTAATAAAATACCCAATATCTAGTTTCAAAGTTCTTTTGTGATGGTCATGAAGTCTCATGCTCCATTTAATGCCTGCACTGGCTATAATCCACAGATAATTAATTGAATAACTAGTTACAGTTTTTCGGATTATTGATTATAAATAATGTTGATAAAGTGCGTTTTGCATTTCGGGTTGACCACAGGCAGATCATAAAATAACTGGCCCAGTATTCCTTACGAGTACTTGTAATCGTTTCAGAATATTGAAAAATGTGTAATGTGCCCTGGCCACAAATTTGTAGGTTTATAGCTCTGAATGGACTTTTTAAAGTACTGAAAAAATGGAAATTGTTTTGGGCACTGCTACACTGACTACAGTCCGAGGATTCACAACAGTTTTTCGTGTGTAGGTTTAGGTATATGTTAGGGTGGCAGCCCTAATTCGAATGCTGATCATTCGCAGTGAACGGACGTGTTTATCACATAGCGGATAGTTACCAGTACCTATTACGCAATAGCAAAAATCTGTACAAAGTCTGTAAGGCCTACATCGTAGTACCTATTACGGTCTAATACAGACAAAATAAAAATAAATTCTCTTGACGGGGATGCCTTCGTGTTCCGATGGAGCGCGGTTCCCCAATCGTCCGACTGTCCGTCCGTTGGTCTTGGCCAAAGCCGACCATACCAAAAATGGCGAAAATCTCCCCCAAGTACTCACAACAGGTGGTGCGGTAAGGGGGAAACGTCATGTCCGACCGTCAAAACGGAAGCACAATGAGCATCGTGTAGCGCTCAGAGTTTTGACGAAGTTGGATGCTGTTGAGGTTTCGGCTCTTACCGAAAAACAAAAAGAGTCACTTACCTGGGCTAAAGGCGTCATAGATGCTTCTAAGGCCAATGAGTCGGCTGAAAGAGCCACAAATTCAGCTGTGTTAACGGCTAATAAAGTAAAACGAATCAGATCACCTGATGAACCCCTGCCTTCGAAAAAGGCAAGAGGCCCTAATGTCACCATCAACAGGACACTCACCAAGCCCTTCAATGAAGTGGCGAAGGAGAGTCTAGTGATGGCTGTTATAGACAGAAGTAGTGAGGATGGATCCATCCTCAAGGACAAATGGAGTCATGTACAATCAGCCATTATGGCTCATTACCTCGATGTCCGTAGAGAAATGCCGGGCAAACCACCAATCTACAACGATGCAGGATGGCATCAGGGGAGAGTAAAGCTCTTATATTTCGGTGATGCCAGATCAGTAGACCTGTATAAGGCTGCTCTGAGTCGAGCGGGTGAGGTGTGGCCGGGTGCCAAGTTGGATGTTGTCGAAAAAAACAACATCCCTAGTCACCCTAGAGCCATTACCTGGGTTACAGAAGAACCCTCCAACCCGGCTGACATCTTAGAAATAATAAAAGATTCCAATCCTGGTCTGCCGGCCCATAATTGGAGAATCAGCAAGGTGGGTGAGGCGGATGGTAAAAAGCGGCAGGTCAATCTTATCCTAAACGCTGAATCCACCTCCCATATACAAAGTGCGAGTGCAACCCTACAATATGGCTTCGAGACTATAGTCTTGAAGATATACAAGCAGGATATAGCTCCCACTGCAGAAGGTGAGTCGTCCACCGTGGCACTTTCTGGAAGTGCGGAGGTACCCACGCCTATTATTTCTGGTGACTGCAACTCTAACAGAAGATCTGTAACGTCCTTCTCTGAGGACAAAAGCTCTACTTCGGACACAGAGAGGCTGAGGGGAGTCTCCGGGCTCTTTGACGCATCTGGCGAGGACATGCTTCTCGACGATACGGACGAAGAGTTCGATAACACCCTTGTCGGGGTGGATGTTAATCTGTCAATTACCAATGATGGTAAGAATTCTACAGATTAACCTCCATCACGCTAAAGCAGCCTCAGCGGCTCTATTGCAGTAGACATCGTCCTGATACAGGAGCCCTACGTAGTGGGAGGAAGGGTGTGCGGTATTAGGACACCCAACTTTAAACTGCTTGTGGCCAACTGTGAAGGCACTCCAAGAACCTGCATTTTGGCCAGGAAAGATCTAAGTATATTTCTCCTGACTAATTTAAGTGGTAAAGACCAAACAGCTGCTAGCCTGGAGATCGGTAATCGCATATATTGGGTGGTCTCCAGCTACTTGCCTTATGAATCTGTAGTACCGACTGCTCTATTCAGGGAAGTAGTAGAAGAAGCAACGTCTGACGAGCTCGAGCTGATTATTGGCGCAGACACGAACGCTCATCATACTATCTGGGGTAGTACGGATATAAACAATAGGGGTGATTCGCTTCTTGACTTTATTCTAACTACCAACCTTAGTATTTGTAACATAGGTAATAAACCGACCTTCACAATTAAAGACAGACAAGAAGTACTCGACGTAACGTTTGCTACTGACCGACTGTCAGACAAAATTATTGGGTGGAATGTACTGGACGACCACTCATTCTCAGATCACCATTATATTGAGTTCAAACTCGCGGAAAATGCGCCTAAACCCGCCGTCCACAGAAATGTAAGGAAGGCAAAGTGGCATCTGTATGAGAAGAATTTCAAGAAAGTCCTCAACTCTAAACTTCTGTACGAACCGAATGACAAAGCCGGTCTGGATAATCTATTCGATCATATCACCATATCATTCAATAGATCCCTTGAAGAAGCCTGTCCAAAAACAAGGTACAAGGGTAAAACTAAACCCCAATGGTGGACTTCTGAGCTAACGGCTATGAAAAAGACCTGCAACAAGCTATTCAATAAGGCTAAATCTACTGGGGTCGCTAATGATTGGGATGCCTATAAAGAGCAACTCAAGATCTATAAGAAGGAGCTTAGAAAGGCGCAAAGACGCTCTTGGTATACCTTCTGTTGTGAAGTGGAAAAGGTCTCCGACGCCGCTATGCTGAGGAAGATATTATCTGCTTCACCATGTACAGTGGGATATTTACAGGATGAGGCAAATAACTGGACCAAAAACAGCGAGCAGTCGCTCAATGTACTGCTCGACACACATTTCCCGGGGAACTCTGTAACAGAACCCGAGGTTCAGCAGGACCAACAAGAGTGCGAGTGGACTGCGAGCGTCGCTAGCTTCTTGACTGAGAGATCCAGAATAAGCTGGGCTATTAACAGCTTTGAGCCCTTCAAGTCACCTGGACCAGATGGCATCACTCCAGCAGAAATGCAGAAAATGTTAAAGTACATTATCCCCTGGCTGGAGAAAATTTATGTAGGCTGTATCAGGCTTTCATACGTCCCGAATCGATGGAGGGATACCAAAGTGGTATTCATACCTAAAGCGGGAAAGATATCACACACTAGGCCAAAAGACTTCAGACCAATTAGCCTATCCTCCTTCCTATTGAAAGGTCTGGAAAGACTTTTAGATCATTTCATTAGGGAAAACCTGGATACAAAACTCCTGTCGGGGAACCAACATGCTTACAATAAGGGCAAGTCTACAGAATCAGCCCTGCACGAACTTGTGAGCACTATCGAATCGTCCCTGCATTTCAAGGAATTCACCATGGTGGCATTTCTTGACATAGAAGGGGCTTTTAACAACATTCACTCAGATGCGGTAATTGCGGCACTCTCACATCTAAAAGCTAACACTAGTTTGATTAGACTAATTCAAAGTCTGCTCACCAGAAGACGCATAACAGCATGTCTAGGGTCCACAACTCTAACAAGGTATGTAAACAGAGGGACCCCGCAAGGAGGAGTATTGTCTCCACTAATTTGGAACCTAGCGGTGAATGAAATCCTGCTAGATCTAGAACGTTGTGGCTGCAAGGTCGTGGCATATGCGGACGACGTGGCAATCGCAGTGAGTGGCAAATTCGTAAGCGTCCTCAGAGACATCCTACAGGTGGCTCTGAACAAGTTGGCTAGATGGGCCAGAAGCAGCGGTTTAGGCGTTAACCCCAACAAGACAGAATTGGTTCTCTTTACTAGGATGAATAATGTCCCACATGTGGACCCTCCACCTCGGATAAATGGAACAGATCTAGTCTTTTCTGAAAGTGCACAATTTTTAGGAATAATTCTAGATAGGAAAATGTTATTTAGACTTAACGTATTGGAACGTGTAAGGAAGGCCAACGTCGCCTTATATTCCTGCAAAAAGGCTGTAGGGTCACGGTGGGGACTCTCTCCTAAAATCGTCCACTGGATATATATAGCAGTAGTTCGTCCAATACTGTTATACGGTATTGTGGTATGGTGGACGGCAACTGACAAACTAACCATTACCAACCTACTAACAAAGGTTCAGAGAATAGCCTGCCTGAGCATAAGCGGAGCCTTAAGGACTACAGCGACCGAGTCTCTACAAGCCCTACTCCATATACTGTCGATTAATATTGTGGCGAGAGAAGTTGCAACCAAAGCGGCAATAAGATTAAACTGCCTATCAATGTGGAGGTACAAAAACTATGGTCACATGAGGATATCAAAGTGTAGTGCTATGGTAACCGACCGAGTGGACTATATACCAACTGTGTACACCTTCGAGAGAAATTACATCACTATGATTCCCGCCAGAGATGAATGGGTCGGCAGAATACCAGGTAATAGAAACCATCTCCATTTTTACACGGATGGTTCGAAGCATGATGAAAAGGTTGGCTTCGGAGTACACTGTGAAGAACTTAGTCTGGATATAGCTCACAGACTACCAGATACCTGCAGTGTCTATCAAGCCGAAATAATGGCAATATGGGAAGTCGCCAAGTGGCTGAGTCGCAACATAGTAACCAACACTGGCGTTGTCATTTACTCGGACAGCCAGGCTGCCATCAATTCTCTGGAGGCAACATCCCTAAATTCACAAACAGCCCTCGACTGCCGCAGATCTCTTAACGAGATGGCTGAGCAGTTTAATATACACCTCATATGGGTGCCTGGGCATAGGGATATCCCGGGGAACTGCAAAGCCGATGAACTTGCTAGGAAAGGGACGACATTACAAATTCTCGAGGAATTTGCATATATTGGTGCGCCACTATCCACGTGCAAGCTTTGGCTTAGGCAAGAAGCAATCAGGCAGTCCAACGAAAGATGGACAGAAATCGGCACCTGCAGGGTAGCTAGACAAATCTGGCCAAGGTATGACCTGAGAAGGTCAAAATATCTCCTCGCACTAAAGAGGAAACGATTGTCTACGTTAGTACAGGTTCTGACGGGACACTGCTTGATCGGCGAACACGCCAAAAGATTGGGTATTGACTCCAATGACTTCTGCCGAAGCTGTGGAGATGAGGAAGAAGTGGAGAGCATTGAGCACTTGCTTTGCGACTGTCCCGCTTTGAGTAAACGACGACTGGACATACTGGGGTCGGCCTTTTTAGGCAGCCTAACAGATCTTTCCAGTACTGATATTCGTACTATCGATAAATTTATATATCAAACAGGCTGGTTTCGATGAGGGGCATTTCAGCCCGTGGTAACACTAGGGACCTAAACTGGTCTATGTGAGCTTGTAAAAAAAATACGGCTGCCACCCTAACCTAAACCTAGGGTGGCAGCCGTATTTTTTTTACAAACTAACCTAGATTAGTTTAGATCCCTAGTGTTACCACGGACTGAAATGCCGATTTTATAATAATACACCGTGCGACAAAACTGAACTAAAATTATTGGTCATGGATATGTCTATATAATTAAATAGTTCTAAAAACAACCTAATCAACGCAGAATGTTAAAATTTTGATATGAATAGTAGAACAGTAAGATTAGAAAAAAATATTTTTTCGAAATTTTCCACCGTGGATCTTAAACATAATGAAGGGCTAAAATTTGCAAGGCCATTTTTGCATCTTTTTAGTCCCAGTTTCAAAAAACAAAAATAGTATTTAAATAGTATTTAATGTTCCCTTAAATTTATATCGTCTTACTAGGACTTTCAGAAAAATTAAAAAAAATCAATAATTATATCTGTTTCTAAAGCAATTAAATGAGAAAAAGGAAATAAAAAGGCAGAGGTGGTTAGAGTTTTTTCCAATAATGTTTGGAGTAAGTTTTATTGAATAATTGTCGTAGAACAATTACTTTACCTTCGATAACAAGATGTTCGGATGCTTTTTGGACGAAGTCCAAATAGCGAGTGTTATGACAAAAGAAAACAAAGCTTGCATGCCGAAAGGACGCGCTTAGTAGCTTTTTTACTCGCTAGATTCTGTTGTACTTTCTTGTACTTTTGGTCGTAGCCCACAAAGTCGTATGGGAAAGTAGTAGACAGAATCTAACGCCAGGGAAAATTGCGGATTGCCTCTTATTGAGGGAAAATGATAAAGGGGAAATTAAAGAATTATATTTTGAACTTAAACAATATCCTTAAAAATGTCATGTCACTTTTAAGGCGAACTCAACCAGAAAATAAAAAACCGAATATACAGTTTTGTTTCTTGTCAGCTTTCAGAATTATGTAGAGATTTTCATGACCAACTAGCAAGGAAAGACAGGTGTATTATAATACCTATATGATACACCTCCCTAACAATGCGAAAATGGGCATTGCGATAAGAAAACTCTCTCTGCCGCATTTCGTACTGATCGGATATAAAATGCGGCACTTTCATATCAAATCGGCTGAAACATATATATGGAGGCTATATCTAAATCCGAAAGGATTTTCCCCGAATTTTGTAGTGTTCATTCATGTACTCGTAATAAGAAAATTCTCTCTGCCGAATTTCGTACTGGTTAAATCGACTCGGGAAGTGATTCCAAGTTGATCGGTATAATAAACGATGGGTCTATCTCTTCTCCTTCTGGGTGTTACAAACAAATGCACAAACTCATAATACCCTGGACCATAGTGTGTCACACGGAATTATAGGAGTGTTTTATGCATTTCGAATTTCTCTAACCTGCAATACAGAATTTTGTTTTGAAAAATATTTATTTAAATTATATTTAAGGTATTCTCAGAAATTTTGTGTCCCTCGTGAGCCTTGCGCACCGGGTCTTCAGCCCAGTTAGCCCATATGGTACAGCATAAATGGTATATTCCATGACACATTTTACTTTGGTCTGCGTGCTGGACATTTATTTTTAAATCGTTTTTTACTGGCACGAAAAAAAACATTGCAAAAATGTAGTTTGATAAATTTCAAATTATAATTTAGAAATTATATCCCTTTTGATAGATGTAAGAAAATTTCAACAAAATCATGTTCTTCTACCCCACTATTGTGAACGATGGTATATATCAGTTACTGTAGGCTAAAGGTGTAACACAACGAAGGAGCGACCGAGTAGACCCCAAGAATATTTGACGGAAATCTATTTTGTGCCATTTTAAGTCATTTGATCAATGTCCGCCCGTCTGTCTGGCTTGAGAGCACGACCCTTTTTGTACCTACCATACAAATGGACAAGTTTAGTACCTACAGTCCCGTAAAAAATGGCATGATTACCGCGACTCTTTTAGTACCATACAAATGTACCATTTTGTACATACAGTTAACAGCAAATAATAACTGTGGTCTGCGGTATTATGAGTTTTTGCATTTGTTTGTAACATCCAAAAGGAGAAAAGGTAGACCCACCGTTTGTTATACAAATCGACTCACTTGCTGAGTCCATTTAGCCGTCTATAGATGTATCGTTACACTCGAAGTGCAGGTCGAATTTATGTTCCGATTGTGATGAAATTTAGCACAGTGCTCTTTTTTTGGCCCAAGGACAATCCCTATTAAAATTGGCCAAGATCGGTTCAGATTTACATACACATATCTTATACCATTTTCGGCCACGGCCGTGACACTGTGCGTCGTGTGCTGATTTAGCTGCATTGTGTGTGTGGACGTTATACTTTTTAAGCCACCCTCGTGCATGAGTTTAACCCAGAATTGCAGTGTCAGTTATAATGCAGTTTCTGCTACAGTCGTTCAGTCGATAAAACGATTGTTCTGTATCATTGAATTGGGATTATCTTTGGCAAAGACTTCCTTTGTCAGAAAAGACAAAACTACTCTGTACGATATGTCGAAAGAAAACCATATGTAGGAATGTCCGTTTATCGGGTCGACTCTAGGTTTTTGTGACTATTGACGACGATGTCGTTTCCATTGTCTGTGGTCTGCCAAAATAGCATCAACAACCCGGGGACAGACGGAACGGCTTAAACTTAACCATCGACAATACTGAATGTCCTTAAAGGTCTTCCCAATCATCCATTGGAATTCGGGTAAGAGATAGCAATGAACAATAGCAGTACAAAACCGAAGCATTTTTGGAAATAAAACCTAACAAAATCTTGCTCTTTTTCAGGATATAAACGCAACACATGGCCAAGTCCTCCAGTCATATATTAAATATATGCGCACCCAGCAAACAGAAGTTTGCATATACAAATAGGGTGGAATTTGAATGTATGTAATGTATATAATTTCATACAATAGTAAGTTAAGTTATTTGATATAATTTCATTTATTTATTCAGGTTTATAATATCTAATCAAACCTTAATTAATTTAATAAATTACAATGTGCTTATTCAATTTGTGACTTGTATTGAAAGGCTAAAGAGTATATGCATCGTTTGGAATATTTGTATATCCTTACATGTATAATCGAAATGAACATAAATTAGGGCAAACTGATCCATCTACTTTAAACCCTTACCTTGATCGGGTTTAAAAGACAGCTTCTATAGTTTTTAGTTGCCAAATTGGAATCCACAAAATTTAATAGTCCTTATTAATTCGCAATTATCAAATGATCATATCTTTTGAAAAAAAAAATGTTTTTCCGTCCTCTACAATCAAATATTTTGTAAAGTTCAGCTTTCCTACAAAGTTTTAACAAAATCGGAGATGGTAATGTAGAAAAGGTGTTCGGTTTGACATGGAATGATCATTCCAAATGTTTCTCAATTTGGAATATATGAGCTCACATTTTCTGAGCATTCCGTATAAAATTTGACACAGAGAAGTTTTTAAACCGCTTAAAAGCGTTGATAAATTTTAAGGAAATCTGTTCAGATTTCGGAAAAAAAAACCCCAATTTTGCATCTGAGAGCTAAAGCAGGCAAAAAACAACTTGTTTGAGTAGATTAAATCAAAGATATTGGAAATATTATGAAACCGTTTTACCCAACAACAGATCATTTTGTTTGCTGGGTGATATGTACTCACTCGTACATTAGCCATATTGCACGTATTTGAATGTTGGAATGTTGTCTCCTCTGCATGTGATGTTTGTTTCTGTTGTGGTTTCTAGTCAAAATGTTTAACACACTCCGGTGGCGGCACCAAAACCCATTCATTCCTTTATATCCTTTTTAGAGGACACCACTTTAAAATCGATGATAGACCAGTACTCCTACACTTACACGGGCAACAGCTGTTAGCCTCGATTCTATATTATACCCTGTGGAGGGGCGCACTCAGCCCTAAGTGTTGGTTTCCGTTTTCAGCCTTTCAAGGATACGCTTTGTTGTGTGTCACAATTTTGTTATTGTTTAATGTACTCCCGCTCCATACCGGTGTCCTGACATGCATGTAAATATTTGTGATTGTGTGTGTGGTCCATGTGTCCCCGACCACAAACATATATATATGTATATAGTTTGTCTGGCTGTTGTTGTTATTGTGATGGCGACAGTTGTTGGCTGTAACCATCGCCCGTTTTGGCCAACATTTTACAGTCATTAGTAAATGGGGTCTGGGTCTATGGTCTACTGGCAGTTGTTCAGCTGTTTCCGTTCAGTCTGTCTTTGGCCCACTCTCCAAGTAAATGTTGTCGAGTGTTTGTGTTTGTGGCAAAAACAACCATTGCATAAATATTTAATGAATCACAATGGGAATATTTGCCCACAACAACATTTTTGACGGATTCATTGTAGTGATTTTTCATTTCTTTAGAAAATAACTTTTACAGTAATACGTGTGAACGATTATTGGAAGGACATATATGTATGTGTAAGAGTATATGTTCTTGGGTATCAAAAAGGCAAATGACAAACCACAATTATAGTTGTTCATATCGATACCTCCATTCTAAAACATGTTAAGTCGACTTTATGGAGATTGCATTTTTAATTTCTAAATATTCCAAATTATATTCAGTCAAAATTTGGTGTTTATCCGTCAACCCAATCAAACGTTATTCACAAAACAGTACAGGTCATTCGATTTCCATCATAAAGGAATTCCACACAAACTTAAAAATTGCATCAAACTTTGATCGCCTCTCCTGAAAAACTACATTTTTGCACTTAGCATAGTTTTAGTTTTCGATGTATAAAAGTATAAAATTTGAGGACAAATATAGAGGCCTGTTTGGAGCTAAAATTGTTTTATGTGACCACTGATTTGACATCTGTTCTCGATTACCTTGAGGTTAATTTCGTTTGAAAAGTTATCACAAAAGCAAAGTTTGCAAACTCTTCAAATTTATTGTGAAAACCAGAAAGGAAGCCTACACCCTATCAGATGAGAATAAAAAGAAATATTGTCAAGTTTTATCAATATTGTTTTTCCGATGATAATTATCCTTCCAAAAAAAAATATTATTTTAGCACTTAGATGAAAAATCGGGATATTTTCTTTAAATTTGGCAAACGTTTTTGTTCTTCGCTTAAGATTTAATCGCGCTTAGATGCAAAATATATCTACATCTAAATCGATTTTCTTCAAAATTGCACTGATCGACCTAAATGGCAAAACTTGCTATCTACCATTTTTTTTTAAATCTGAAGAGAAATACGGATTCTATAGTCCTGAGACATAAAATGAGGATACAACTATATATATATATCTATCAGTTCTAAATCTGAACTGATTGTTCTCAAATTCGGCAGGGCAGAACCGATTCCTTTGAAATTCAACGACATATCAGCTTGGTCCAAAGGTTGTCTTTGTGTCGAATTTTAAACACACATCGGTTGAAAACTATGGCTTATATAGCACTTAGATGTAAAATCGGTGGAAAATATATATGGGGACTATATCCAAATTTCAAAATATTTCTGACTTTCATTTTTAATCGTTCATTAATTTCGAGTTATATAGGGAGATTTATCGTGAGGTTTGATTTATAGTGTAAAATAAAACACATAAATTTGAAAGTGAACTTTAAATTTGTATTATCTGTTAAAAGAACAATTTATGGCATTTACTGTTTGAAAATGATATCATGTAAATGCTGGCCATGACTACGTTTGAGGTAGTTCATTTGGAAGTTCCAATTTTTTCGAGCATAGTGACTGGTATCTCGCGAATAACACGAAACATTTTTGTCAGTCGTAGCTGGCTTATTCTGCAGACCTCAGACTTTACATATCTCCAGAGAAAATAGTCCAAAGGTGTGATATCGCACAATCTAGGTGCAAAACGTGAAATTAAGTGCTCACCAAAATGATTTCTCATGTCATGTTGAAACCAGAGCACACCAAGACCATACGCCTGAATTTCAGGAAGCACATAGTAATGGTAGCTCTTGGTACTCTTCGGGTTGTTCATCAGCCCAACTACGGGAATTTTTTTTAACGTTTCCATTGAGCCAGAAATGTGCTTAATCACTGAACAAAATGTTTAATAAAACACCGGATTTTCATTTTTCCAGAGCCCATTAACTGAATTTGGAGACACTGTTGTGGTGTGAGTCTTTCCATGATGACTTGCCAAACGGTACTTAACAAAATGACAAAGCATTTGCATATGAGTCACGCGTGATCTGTAAAAAAAGCGTATTGAAAATCAAACTTCACGATGAATCACCCGTTACTTTGCAGTCAAAAATGTCATAAGTAGCATTAGCTTTTGTTTAACACACACATATTTCTTACTAATTTCAGTAGTTTACAAATTTGTTATGGTATTTTTTTTTTTAATTCTGATTTTCTTGGTTGTTGTCTTTAGTATTTGAACCCCATTTTTTGGAGTATAAGCTCGATAAAGTCGGGATATCCTTCAAATTCCTTAAAACATTTAGAAAAAAATTATTTTTATTTTCCAAAAATCGTTCTTGCTGGCACAAAATAAAAGCATAAAAATAGAAGAAAAATCGCAGAAAAATTGTTTGTTTCAATTTTTGAAAGCTAGCATCCTAACGAAGAAAGCAATGCCTATTTGGATAAAATGTAGAAATTATAGCAGAAGTTAGAGAATTTCAAGAAAATCATGTTTTTATATCACCTCTATTGTGAACTACCGTATACGAGTATACTCGTATAAGTTGCTGCGGGCCAAAAGTGTAACACGTCGAAGGAGTGACCTAAGAGACCACAAGAGACCAAAATGTTGGTCCACTACTGCGAGTATATTCGTCGCTATCACATTCAGAAAGATGAGCAAAGTATTGCCTTCCCTTTTGGTACCTCCCACACAAAGTGACCAGTTTTGTACAAAAATTTAACTGCTTTTATATTTAATACCAGTTCATATAAATACTTGAAATTTTGTGCAGTGTAATGCTTTTATAGTACCAATAGTCCAATGAAAAGTGGGTGTTATTGCCACACCCCTTTTGGTACCTCCCAAACAAAATTGTCAAAATAAAAGAATGAAAAATATTTTTTGGAATATCCCATACTTTTATAATATATACAATTATCCATAGATTTCTTTCAAATAGTCATTGTGTTCTTCGTTGATATAAAAATTGGAACAAACAATAAAAAAAAATGTTCTTAATTCTGCACGCTGAAAAAATACCGTCTCTGTAATATATTGTCCCAAACACATTCTGCTTGAAATATACATATATTTAGAGTACACTCCAAATAAATTATTTTTGACACACACACATATTATATGTATGTTCGGGAGAATATTGTTTTAAGCAAAAATATGTTCCCATTCTAATATTTTTTTATTTGGAACTATATTTAAGTATTTTGGCAATGTATCATTGCCTTAATTTAAAGACAAGTTTTCTGTTTTTCAGAAGTTCAAAGTGCAATTTTTGTATAAATTTTATTAGTTTGTAAAATCCAATTAAGACATAAATCGTATAATCGCTTTTAACTATAAATTGCATTGATAGATTGAAGTGATGAATTGCAATATTAATGCTAAAGATATTTTTAGTTATAAAGTTTAAAACGAAATCTAGGAAAAACTAACTAAAATTCGAAAAATTCAGCAAAGTTTTAAAAAACTTTTTTAAAAAAATATATTTGGAAAACTTCCTTACAATAAATTTGTTTGTGTGTAAACTTATATTTTATTTATGAATGTAAGTTTGCAAATATATTTATTATGTTCTAATATATTAATAAATGCGTTCCAAACAATTTTTTTTAATTTTCAAATAAAATTTATTTGTTAACAAATATATAATATTTAAAAAAAATTGTTTCCAAATATATATGTACTTTCAATTCAAACATCAAAAATGCCGATTTTCTCCCATGTGTTAACGACAGTAACTAAACCACTGCCTCTAGGTTAATTTAAAGGGTGAAAATTGGATTTAAAAAAAAATTTGTTTTGTTTTCATAAAATAGTATACCAGAATCTACACTAAAAAAGTATTTAGGTCTCGAACACAAAAAAATGTTTTTGTATAGTGTCATTGCAAATCACCTTTTGTGGCCAATCCTTCGATGCACTTTATGCTTATGCAATAAACTGTTGAGATAATACGATTTGAATTATAAATTAATTTTACATACACTAAACTATTTTACACTCGTACCTAATTCATAAGTCTTCTTACAACGTAATATCAAATAATTTTAATAAGAACTGTGGTCTTGCCATTTCACCATGAATAGACATATAAACAATCAAACCGAATTAAAACAAAAAGTTTAGAAATTTTAGCAAAATCGAAGGGGGTCGGGTTAAGATATCAAATCAAATTAAAACTTCCTCTGCCGAATTTCGTACAGATCGGATGTAAAATACGGTTTCTACAGCGCTTACATGTCAAATCGGGTGCAACATATATATGGAGGGCTATATCTAAATCTGAACGGATTTTCTCCGAATTTGGCATTGTTCATTCATGTAATAAGGGAACTCTCTCTGCCAAATTTCGTACTGATCTGATATAAAACACAGTCTCTACAGCGCTTACATGTCAAATCGGGGGTAACATATGTATGGGGGCTATATTTAAATCTGAACAGATTTTGACCAATTTCAATAGGCATCGTCATTGGGCCAAAAAGAGCACAGTGCTACATTTTGTCACAATCGAACCATAAATACGACCTGCACTTTGATTACAAGAATACATGGACAGACAGACGGACATGGCTAAATCGTTTCAGAAAATTATTAGGTCTATGTCTTCTCCTTTTGGGCGTTACAAACAAATGCACAAAGTCATAATACCCTGTACCACAGTGTGGTGTAGGGTATAAAAACGGGAAAATGAGTTAGGAGTATCAATCTTAAAACCACAATTCGCAAATATAGATCTTTTTCCAGTATTTGACAAACAATAGCCGATTTGAGATACTTATAAACAAAGAACATAAATACATAAAAATGTGTAGGGCATCGCGTTACGACTAGTTTAACATAGAATAGTTAGCCATTCAAAAACAAACTTCAAAACATTGCACAGCAAGAGGCTTTAAAAAATGAAATAATTCTGCCGTTTCCTAACCGGACAACCAATTGCATCAAAACTGTGCACGCTTGTTGAACAGGCCCTATATCTCCGCCCCTATATACCATAGATTCTTTAATACAATAGATTATTCTACAAGTTTGCCAAGTGCTAATAAACGGCGGAATTATTTTTCTTTTTCTACAAGGCGTTTTAATATAAATACCGTAGATCAGTGTTATACAGCCTGTTTCTGTAACTTAAAAATTTGCTTTCGTTCGCCTGCCAGACGACAAACAGCTGATTTGGGTTTCACTAACTACCATCACAACGAGAAGTCGTACGATAATGAACTCGTACGAACACGTAATCATTTCAGTGCAAATTTTGGTTTCTCTATCTCCCTTTGCTGTCATCTCGGCGAACACAAATGTCAGATCGAGTCACATTATTTTATTTGTCGACTGATAGAAACAATGACAAAATAAACATTATTAAAAGCAAAAAATAAGTAGATATTAATATAATTATGGTAAAAACAATAAAATAATAATAAAATTGTGTACCTATGTGTACATATTTTAGCATAAAGAAGTCAATATTGGTTGCTCGCTAAGATGGAAAAAATTATCAGTGCACAATGAGAGAGAGAAAGAAATGAGAGTCTTGGTGCAGCTCAGCTGACTACCAAGGGTTGCTTTTTTGGCCATCTCTAGTGTAAATAGTACAGAGATGTATTTGCTAAGGTCGACCATACAAAAATGTGTGCTTTTTAGACCGGAATTTTGTGAAATTATTGATCTGGAAATTACATTATTTTCTAATTGGTAAATTGCTAACGTCATTGACGTAAGGCCAGGCGAACGAACGATAGAACGTTAGAGAAACCAAATTCCTGACGAAAGTGAGTGACTGGTTTTCATTCGCAGAGACTTTCGTTAGAAATACAGAAACAGGCTGATAAGGTTTACGCTTTTTAATCACATTCTCCCACCGTCCGTCGACTGTGGTGCCCTGCACTTCCACAACGCTTTGATGTCGGTATTTTTCTGGATGGGTGTGGATGCAACAAAAATTATTCTGTCCTACTACTGTGATCAATATTTTCAATGTATTCTGCCCTCGTAAAACTACGAAAAGAAATATTCAGAATTAATAAAAAAAATAGAAAAAGCGTCACCTTCCAATAAAAAATATAATAATAAACATGTTATAGTAAATTATGGTCATGACATGGTTGCATGGGGACTACATTATAATAACAAGGACAATATTATGATTAATGGGGATAATAATATGGGAAAAAAACTGTTCTTTGCGAAAAAACAGTGTAGTTTTTTCTGTGGTATTTATACAGGGTTTTCCACCACGAGGCGTTATTTTAAATCACCCGGTATTTCGGTACCTGTCATTTTTGAAGCTTTTATTCTTCGACATTTGACAAGTAGAAACTACGCCATTACTAATCAGTAAGGAAAGGCAGAAAGTCGGGCGGGGCCGACTACACGCAAAGAAAAAATTCGTTTCTGCGAAACGAAATATTAGACAACTGAAATTTTCGTTTACGACGACTGAAATTCTTTTGGTCAGAACTAAAAATTGCTTGTGGTAAATAAATTACTGTCACAACAAAAATATTTTCAGTTCCGGCAAAAGAGAATTGTAGTTGTCTTATATTTCGTTTCATAGAAACGAATTTTTTCTTTGCGTGTATATAATACCCTACACCTCCCTAACAATGCGATAAGGGTCATTGCCATAATAATTTGGAATTTCGCACTGATCGGATATAAAATACAGTTTTCACAGCGCTTTCATGTCAAATCGGGGGTAACATATATATGGGGGCTATATCTAAATCTGAGCCGATTTTCTCCGAAATTATCAGTATTCCTTCATGCAATAAAAAACCTCTCTTTGCCGAATTTCGCACTGATCGGATATAAAATAACATTTTTACAGCGCTTACATGTCAAATCGGGGGTAACGTATATATGGGGGCTATATCTAAATCTGAACCGATTTATTGCAAATATAACAGTGTTCATTCATATAATAAGAAACCTCTTTCTGGCGAATTTCATACTGATCGGATATAAAATACAGTTTTTACAGCGCTTACATTTCAAATCGGGGGTAACATATATATGGGGGCTATATCTAAATCTGAACCGATTTTCTCCGAATTTAGCAGTATTCCTTCATGTAATAAGAAACCTCTCTTTGCAGAATTTCGCACTGATCGGATATAAAATAAAATTTTTACAGCGCTTACATGTCAAATCGGGGGTAACGTATATATGGGGGCTATATCTAAATCTAAACCGATTTCTTCCAAATTTAACAGTTTTCATTCATATAATAAGAGACCTCTTTCTGCCGAATTTCATACTGATCGGATATAAAATAACACTTTTACAGCGCTTACATGTCAAATCTGGGGTAACATATATATGGGGGCTATATCTAAATCTGAACCAAAACAATAGGGATCGTCCTTGGGCCAAATAAAATATATGTGTAAAGTTTCGTCGAGATCGGACCATAATTGCGACCTGTACTTTGATACAAGATACATGCACAGACAGACGGACAGACAGACGGACAGACGGACATAGCTAAATCAACTCAGAAAGTGATTCTAAGTCGATCGCTATAATAAACAATGGGTATATTTCTTCTCCTTTTCGGTGTTACAAACAAATGCACAAAGTTATAATACCCTGTACCACAGTGTGGTGTAGGGTATAAAAATGGAACGATACACGATTCAACAACGCATTGAAATTATTAAAATCGAAAATCATCTTGACTGATGAGGCCCATTTCCACCTCGGTGTCTACGTAAACAAGCAAAATCGTCGCATCTGGGGCTCGGAAAACCCAAGAGTTAAGTTAAGCCTCTCCATCATCAACGTTTGACTGGTTGATGCTGTTTACGGTCCGGCGGGGTCATTGGACCTTACTTTTTCGAAACTGAGGTTGGATCAACAGTTACGGTGGATGGATTGCGTTATCGACAGATGGTTAAGATTTTTTATGGTCGAAATTGGATGGTATTGATCTGGACAACGTTTACTTTTAACAAGACGGCGCTACCTGCCACAAAAGCAACGAAACCATTGCTCTGTTACGTGAAAAGAGCTGATCACAATTGGCCACCGAGATCTTGTGATTTAACACCTTGGGACTTCTTCCTTTGGGGCCACGTGAAAGATGAGGTCTACGGCAACAGCCCAGCGTCGATTCAAAACCTCAAAGATAGAATTCGTGAGGCTATCGACCACGCTATAACCAAATCGCAGCCACTTTGCGATTTGGTTATGGAAAATTTCATGGAAAGGATGTGGTCATGTAAGCGTGGTCGTGGTGGCCATTTGGCTGATTTTGTTTTTCATTATTAACGGCATACCTTCCTCTTTATTATGAAATAAACATCCGATCATTTATCTCAAAAAATGGCATTTTTCTTTGAATACCAAAAACCTTTTACGTCTCAAATAGTATTTTTAAAATGTAAATCTAAAATTTCTAACAGCAACCTTTAAACCTTTTGTCGTAAAACATACAAAGTGTGATAATGTTCATATATACAGAAATTTAAATTGTTATACAAACGCCTCTGACCGCAAAAGTGATGATAATTAAATGTTTTTAAGTCCATACCTCAATTAACTTAAAAATCTTTTCATTTTTTTCAACGAATCGTCTAGGCAAAAGGACAACAGAATGTCCCATCCCGTTTTTGTAAAATAACAATAAAAAAAAATGTCGTAAAATCACATTTGCATTTTCATAATGTTCGCAAAGCACATAATGTCCATGAATTCTTTTACAATTCACTGAATCCTATGGAGAGTTTGCCTCGTCCGCTTTTTTATCAATTGTGTACCAACTGAACAAACACAATTTAAATGTAAAGGGTGGTGCTAGTTTCTTTTTAAAGATTAAAAATTAGACAAATATCTATTTTTTCGGCTTGTTACACTAATTTACAATTTTTTTACATCATTTTCTAATGTAGTTTGGTGTCCAAAACACGAAAAAATAGATAAAAACATTTTTGTGGTATTTTTTTTTAATTTTTTTACCCTGTATTATAAGTTTGTTTTGTAGTAGATGTTTGTAACATCTAGAAAAACTACAGCTAGACCCACTTTAAAGTATACCAATCACTAGCTGAATCGATTTAACCATGTCTGTCCGTTAGTCCGTCTGCCTAAATTAAGATGTTCGTTAAGTACAGGGAGCAATTTCACTCAAATCTTGCTGATATTGAATTTGGCAAAATCAGTTCAGATTTAGATATATCCCGATATATATGTTCCATCCGATTTGGCCTTTTAGCGCTGTAGGAACTTTATTTCACATTCAATCCTCTTGAAATTTAGCAGGATGGAGTTTCTTAATACAATGATCTTCATTGACGAGTTTGGAGCAAATCGGTTCAGATTTACATATAGCCCCCATAAATATGTTAATTCCAATTTGACTTTTTAGTGCTACAGAAGCTGTATTTTACATTCAATCATTTTAAAATTTAATTTTGAACACTGGCTTGATTAGACTAACTGAAAGCATGCTCAACAGGAGACGTAAGAAGGTTTGTAAACAGAGGGACCCCACAAGGAGGAGTACTGTCTCCTTTAATTTGGAATCTAGCGATGAATGAAATCCTGCTAGATCTAGAACGTTGTGGCTACAATATCGTTGCATATGCGGACGACGTGGCAATCACAGTGAGTGGCAAATTCGAAAACGTTCTCAGATACATACTACAGGTGCCTCTGAACAAGTTTGTCTAGACTTTTTAGGAATAATTCGAGATAGGAAACTGTTATTTAGACTTAACGTATTGGAACGTGTAAGGAAGGCCGTCGCCTTATATTCCTGCAAAAAGGCTGTAGGGTCGCGGTGGGGCCTCTCTCCTAAAATCGTCCACTGGATATATATAACAGTAGTTCGTCCTATACTGCTGTACGGCATTGTAGTATGGTGGACGGCAACTGACAAACTAACCATCACCAACCTACTAACAAAGGTTCAGAGAACAACCTGCCTGAGCATAAGCGGAGCAACAGCGACCGAGTCTCTACAAGCCCTACTCCATATACTGCCGATTAATATTGTGGCGAGAGAAGTTGCAACCAAAGCGGCAATAAGATTAAACTGCCTATCAATGTGGAGGTACAAAAACTACGGTCATATGAGGATATCAAAGTGTAGTGCTATGGTAACCGACCGAGTGGACTATATACCAACGGTGTACACCTTCGAGAGAAATTACATCACTATGATTCCCGCCAGAGACGAATGGGTTGGAAGAATACCAGGTAATAGAAACCATCTCCACTTTTACACGGATGGGTCGAAGCTTGATGAAAAGGTTGGCTTCGGAGTACACTGTGCAGAGCTTAGATTGGATATAGCTCACAGACTACCAGATACCTGCAGTGTCTATCAAGCCGAAATAATGGCAATATGGGAAGTCGCCAAGTGGCTGAGTCGCAACATAGTAACCAACACTGGCGTTGTGATTTACTCGGACAGCCAGGCTGACATCAATTCTCTGGAGGCAACATCCCTAAATTCACAAACAGCCCTCGACTGCCGCAGATCTCTTAACGAGATGGCTGAGCAGTTTAATATACACCTCATATGGGTGCCTGGGCATAGGGATATCCCGGGGAACTGCAAAGCCGATGAACTTGCTAGGAAAGGGAAGACAATACAAATTCTCGAAGAATTTGCACATATTGCGCCACTATCCACGTGCAAGCGTTGGCTAAGACAAGAGGCAGTCCAGCGAAAGATGGACACAAATGGGCATCTGTAGGGTAGGTCAAATATCTCCTAGCACTAGGGAGGAAAAGATTGTCTACTTTAGTATCAGTTCTGACGAGACACTGCTTGATCGGCGAACACGCCAAAAGGTTGTGTATTGACTCCAATGACTTCTGTAGAAACTGTGGAGAAGAGGAAGAAGTGGAGAGCGGGACATACTAGGGTCGCCCGTGGTAACACTAGGGACTTAAACTGGCCTATGTGAGCTGAAAAAAAACGGCTGCCACCCCAAAACTTTAGTTTGTTTTCGAATAGTTTTCTGCGTGCGTTTCATTAACCGTGGTCTACAAAATGTTTTTTACACCTAAGAGGTGTCTCGTATTGTTCCCAAGATATCTGCAATTTAAAAAATTAATGATTCATATTTTTCCAGACATTGTTTTATTATTTTCATAATTCCACAGCAGAATATACTCGAATACCGATTTCTTTCACATAACCTTACCCGCATTAACAACAAAAATTGCTATATGATGATTGCTAAAAATTGTGTCAATCAGAAGTTATACTTTCAAAAAAGCTAAGTTTTTAATTTTTTTGTGAAAAAAAGTATATATATTATTTTGGAGTTATAGCAAAAGCTATTTACAAGAAGTGTAACATATTTCTCATCATCTTAAAGAAATGCTCCTAGAGAATGTTTCCGAAGGTAGAATTTTTGTAATTAATATTGTTGGCACGCTTCTCCAACTTAAACTATTTTTTACGAAAAGTAAAGAACTAAGCAACACTTTCTCTAATCCCAAATCTATAATATTAAAACATATATTTTTTAATTAATTTTCTGAATTGTAGTATTGACTTTTGAAAATATAATAATAATCGAATAACTATCGATTTCCGATGTCAATACCTTCAAAAAAAAAATATTTAATTGAAATACATTAATTTTTAAATATTTTATCGCGTTATAAATTGATTTTTCGTTTTTTATCCTAACCCTGCCCTACAAATTTGTTAATATCAGTGCATACTAATACACCGATCTTCCCCATATCAACTTTGCCCAATTGATGTAAAAAATTTCGGTCAGATGTATCCACTGAGATAAAAGTTATGGCCAAATCAGTTTATATTTTCAACAAGTACGAAAGTTCAGTCGGGTAAACCGACTTAGGAATCCCCCCATCTTCAGTCCCAAAAATATTCGTAAATCTTTTTTGTTTTGTTTAGTTATATTATCACCAATTTTAAATTGCATTTGGGTAATTCCAAAGCAGTTCGACTAACTCAAAAAATGGCCCCTTTCAATTTTCACAAAATTTAGCACAAAATATCTACTAGTGTGCGGGAATTTTTTGTCGTTTTTAGTTTTTTAAAATTCATTGTAGTTTTTGTGGTAAATGCTCCAAAGATACCTACCTCAAGGATTTTTCTCAAAATTACTATTTGTTAAATTAGCCATATCTTTTTAACCTCTTTGTGTATATTGAAGCGCTTTATGCAAGTTATTAACAAATTCCGCATATATGGACCAAAATCACTCATATTCGCGGTGTATGTTAATTAAGTGTGAAGAAAGAGAATAATAGCGCTTGGACCCTATAGGTGGAGCTTTATGTAAATGTTTGTTTGGCTGTTTTTGTATTATAATTGAAAAATATTCCATATTTTGAAGCCAACAATTGAATCCAAATTTGGTGATTCGCTTTCGTAGTACTAGATCAACCTATTCCAAGAATATCGGCCGTTTTGGTCCATCAGTGAGCTATTTTATAATAACTTGACTACAGTCCCACCTATAGGATCCAGATACAGTTACACATACTCACATTGACAATATAAATATAATGTGCAAAAACAACATCAATCGGTCAAGCCGTTTTGAAGTTACACTAGTCCAGCAGACGAATCTAAAATTCTATATAAAAATTTACAAGAACAAGTAAGAAAGTTTCAGTCGGGTAAACCGACTAAGGTATACCCTCACTTTGTGAGTAATGTAATATTGAATATTACTCGAATTATTCTGTCAATTTGTGTGGGAGGTACCAGAAGGGGTTTATCAAATACACCTATTTTTCGCTGAACATTAGATACTTTAAATTCATTGCACTGTGCCGAATTATAAGCATTTATGTGCACTGGTAAAAACGTTATGAGATATTAAATTGTGGTATGATTTGGACATTTTGTGTGGGAGGTACAAAAAGGGGCATGGCGATAACGCCCACTTTTCACAGGGCTATAGACACTATAAAAACATTACACTGTACAAAATTTCAAGTATTTTCATACACTGGTTTTAATGTTATAAGCTGTTAACTTTTGGTGCAAAAAGGTACCTTTGTGTGGGAGGTACCAAAAAGGGGGTGGCAACAACGCAAATTTTTCCCTTGACTGTAGGCAATATAAAAGTATAATACTGTACAAAATTTCAAGTATTTTTATACACTGTTATTAATGTTATAAGCTGTTAACTTTTGGTGCAAAATGGTGCATTTGTGTGGGAGGTACCAAAAGGGGCGTAGCAACATGGCCCATTTTTCTCGAGTTGATAGCGACTAATAAACTAATGCTATGTGTGGAATTTCAGAAGATTCGAATAAGTAGTATAGCAGTTATTAAAGATTCAATATTTCACAACATTTTAACACTTTGTGGGGGAGGTACTAGAAGGAGTGGACCAATATGGCCCATCTTCGAACTTAGCCGGAGATAGAAAAAAATATTACCACGTACCAAATTTGAAGTCAATCGGTTACTCCTTTCGAGAGTTATCGTGCGCACCAGCCAGCAGACAGACAGACAGACAGACAGACAGACAGACAGACGGACGGACATTGCTCATTCGTCTTAAAATGACCCAAAACGAATATCCGCCGAACATACTTAGGGTCTTAGATCACTCCTTCGATGTGTTACACTTTTTTTCGTAGCAAATGATATATACCCTCGTCACACTAAAGTGAGGGTATAAAAATTATAATATTGACTCAATAAAATTGGTCCATCAAGGTTCCATTTTGAGTTTTTAATAGTCAGTTCATAATAGTTTGACCCTTTAGTACTAAAAAAATTAAGAATATTAATTGATACTTTTTCAGGATATTCAACGATTAAGGATATTTTCCATATTTTCACCTCCTTTCACCAGAAGGAGATAAATATTCCATTCCACAACATTGAAGAGGAGTAGCAGGGCTTTTCATTCTTATTAATATCTACAAAAATACATAAAAAGTTAAAAATATATGGCTAATTTAACAAATAGTAATTTTGAGAAAAATCCTTAAGATAGGTAACTTTGGAGCCCTGTACCACAAAAACTACAATGAATTTTGAAAAATAAAACAAGTAAGAAAGTTTCAGTCGGGTAAACCGACTAAGGTATACCCTCACTTTGTGAGTAATGTAATATATAACATTACACCAATAAATCTGTCAATTTGTGTGGGAGGTACCAGAAGGGGTTTTCCAAATACACATATTTTTCGGTAAACAGTACATTCTTAAATACATTGCATTGTGCTGAACTATAAGCGTTTATGTGCACTGGTATATTAAAGTTACGAGCTATGTAATTTTGGTATGAGTTGGTCATTTTGTGTGGGAGGTACAAAAAGGGGCGGGGTGATAACGCCCACTTTTTACAGGACTATAGGCACTATAACAGCATTACACTGTACAAAATTTCAAGTATTTGTATGCACTGGTATTAAAGTTACAAGCCGTTTACTTTTGGTACGAAACGGTCCATTTGTGTGGGAGGTACCAAAAGGGGCTGTACAATAATGCCCATTTTTTACCGGACTATAGGCGCTACAAAAACATTATACTGTAGAAAATTTCAAGCATTTTTATGCACTTGTATTAAAGTTATAAGCAGTTAAATTTTGATGCAAAATGGTCCATTTGTGTGGGAGGTACCAAAACGGGCATGTCAACTTCACCCATTTTTCTCGAGTTAATAGCGACTAATATACTAATATTATGTGCAGAATTTCAAAAGATTCGAATAAGTAGTATAGAAGTTATTAAAGAATCAATATTTCACTAAATTTTAACCCTTTGTGTGGGAGGTACCAGAAGGAGTAGACCAATATGGCCCATCTTCGAACTCATCCGGAGATAGATCAAAATATTACCACATTCCAAATTTGAAGTCAATCTGTTACTCCTATCGAGAGTTATCGTGCGCACCAGCCAGCAGACACACAGACAGACAGACAGACAGGCAGACAGACAGACAGACAGACAGACAGACAGACGGACGGACATTGCTCATTCGACTTAAAATGACCCAAAACGGATTTCCTCCGAACATACTTAGGGTCTTAGATCACTCCTTCGATGTGTTACACTTTTTTCCGTAGCAAATGATATATACCCTCGTCACACTAAAGTGAGGGTATAAACACCATAAAATTCGTTCGCATTTGAATAATCATTATACCAAATTTAATTAAATCAAAAGGGTTCATTTTTAAAAGGTGTGTTTTTTTGATTCATTTGCTTTGGAATTACCCATTTAATATCTTTAAAGTATGCACTAGTATTTAAGTTATAAGCTGTTAACTTTTCGTGCAAAATTGTCCATTTCCGTCCATTGGAGGTACCAAAAGGGGTGTGGCATTCGCCCAATTTTCTTTCGCGACTAATAAATTTATACTATGTGTAAAATTTTACAAGATTCGAATAAATAGTTAGAAGTTATTAAAGAATCAATATTTCACTAAATGTTAACCCTTTGTGGGGAAGGTACTAGAATGGGTAGACCAAAATGACCCATATTTCATCAAAATATTACCGCATCCAAAATTTTAAGTCAATCGGTTTCTTCTTTCGAGAGCTAATTTGCGAGTATTCTCGATTCGACCCGTTGGATCGAATGACATTAGCCGTTTTTTCCTGTGATTTCGCGTTTTCGAGATATTTAACCACAAAGTTTGCTGGGTAAATAAAGAGGTTAGTAAATGCAGACATAAGTTAGTAAATTCAGACACAATTTTAGTACATAACGATTCGGAATAGATATTCCATGTCAAGGACAAAATTAAAGACGACAATTCAAGAAGTATTTCTCCAAAAAAAAAAAAAACACGCGACATCCCTGCCCCCAAAAATACTAGTGTATATAAAGTCTTAGAATTCGATGCATTTTTGGGTAATGTATTCGACAAAAATATTCTTTGTATAAAAAAAATATAATGGCGAATTCTTTTCTGCAAAAAAGTGCAACACTTGCATTGCCCTTTTTCCGAAAACTGCACTATTATATCGCTTTTTTGAAATTTTAAAATTTTAGTTGTGCTAAATTCGAGTAACTTAATTACCAAATTTCAAAAAAGTATCACAAAAGTGCCGTAATCGGAAAAAGGGCAATGAACATGTTGCACTTTTTTGCAGAAAAGAATTCGCCATAAGTCTCCACAATGTACTTTAATAACTGACCAGTTGTTTTGTACGAGTATATATCGCATTTATCCACAAAGTTTCATGGATAAACACCGGGTTAGGAAATTCAGGCACAATTTTAGTACAGAAGGCTTCGGAAGAGATGTTCCATGAAAGAGAACAGAATAAAGGGACACTTCAGGAAATATTTCTCCCAAAGCAGCCGACACCCCTGCTCATCCCCTTATCTCTGACAATTCGCTCCAAAAAACGATTGGCTTCCCATAAAAGTGTATTGTGGGGACCTGTAGTGATTTTTTACAGGGAATTTTTTTTTGACGAATACATCATCTTAAATACCCATCGATTTCTACGACTCCTGATATCATGCTTTTTGGAGGGAGATTATCAGGGATAAGGGGATGAAGGAGGAGGTCTGATGTTTTGGGATGGATCTTCTACTTCTAAGGCTTCCATGCTAAAATTGTGCCTGAATTTATTAACCCTTCGTTCACCTAGCAAACTTTGTGAATATATACGATGTATATAAATAACACTGGGTTTGTTTAAATTTAGGTTTAGGTTAGGGTGGCAGCCGTATTTTTTACCAGCTGACATATACCAGTTTAGGTTCCTAGTATTACGACGGGCTGAAGACTGCCTAGAAAGGCCGACCCCAGTATGTTCAGTCGTCGTTTACTCAAAGCGGGACAGTCGCATAGCAAGAGCTCAATGCTCTCCACTTCTTCCTCATCTCCACAGCTGCAGCAGAAGTCATTGCAGTCAATACCCCGTCTTTTGGCGTGTTCGCCGATCAAGCAGTGTCTTGCCAGAACAGATATTAACATATTGCCATTATTTCGGCTTGATATAGACTGCTGGTATCTGGTAGTCTGTGAGCTATATCCAAAGTTCTTCACACTGTACTTCGAAGCCAATCTTTTCATCAAGCTTCGAACCATCAGTATAGAAGTGGAGATGGCTTCTATTTCCGGGTATTCTGCCATCCCACTCATCCCTGGCTGGTGTCATAGTGATGTAGTTCCTCTCAAAGGTGCGCACCGTTGATATATAGTCCACTCGGTCGGTTACCATAGCACTACACTTTGTGACCGTAGTTGTTGTACCACCACATTGATAGGCAGTTTAATCTTAGTCCCGTTCTGGTTGCAACATCTCTCGCCACAATATTAATCGGCAGTATATGGAATAGGACTTGTAGAGACTCGGTCGCTGTAGTCCTTAAGGCCCCGCTTATGCTCAGGCAGGCTGTTCTCTGAACCTTTGTTAGTAGGTTGGTGATGGTTAGTTTGTCAGTTGCCGTCCACCATACCACAATGCCGTATAACAGTATTGGACGAACTACTGCTATATATATCCATTGGACGATTTTTGGAGAGAGGCCCCACCGCGACCCTGCAGCCTTTTTGCAGGCATATAAGGGGACGTTGGCCTTCCTTACACGTTCCAATACGTTAACTCTAAATAACAGTTTTCTATGTAGAATTATTCCTTCCGTTTTCGAATTTGCCACTCACTGCGATGCCACAATACTCCTCCTTGTGGGGTCCCTCTGTTTACAATCCATGTTAGAGTTGTGGACCCAAGACATGCTGTTATGTGTCTTCTGTTGAGTAGGTTTTGAATTAGTCTAATCAAACTAGAGTTGACTTGCAGATGTGAAAGTGCAGCAATTACCGCATCTGAGTGAATGTTGTTAAAAGCCACTTCTATGTCAAGAAATGCCACCCTGGTAATTCCTTCAAATGCAGGGACGATTCGATAGTGCTCACAAGTTCGTGCAGGGCTGATACTGTAGACTTCCCCTTATTGTAAGCATGTTGGTTCCCCGACAGGAGTTTCTACCCAGTTTTCCCCTAATAAAATAATCTAAAAGTCTTTCCAGACCTTTCAATAGGAAGGAGGATACGCTAATTGGTCTGAAGTCTTTATGTATGAAGACCACTTTGGTATCCCTCCATCGATTCGGGATGTATGAAAGCCTGACACAGCCTATATAAATTTTCTCCAGCCAAGGAATAATGTACTTCAACATTTTCTGCATTTCTGCTAGAGTGATGCCATCTGGTCCATGTGACTTGAAGGGCTCAAAGCTGTTAATAGCTCAGCTTATTCTGGATCTCTCAGTCAACAAGATAGCAACGCCCGCAGTCCACTCGCATTCTTGTTGGTCTTGTAGATCTTCGGGTTCTGTTGGTGAGTTCCCCGGGAAATGTGTGTCGAGCAGTATATTCAGCGACTGCTCGCTGTTTTTTGTCCAGTTATTTGCCTCATCCTGCAAGTAACCTACTGTACAGGGTGAAGCTGATAGTATTTTCCTCAGCCTTGCGGCGTCGGAGACCTTTTCCATTTCGTCACAGAAGGTATACCAAGAGCGTCTTTGCGCCTTTCTAAGCTCCTTCTTACAGCTTTTGAGTTGCTCTTTATAGGCGTCCCAAACATTAGGGACCCCAGTAGATTTAGCCTTGTTGAATAGCTTGTTTCATGTCTTTTTCATAGCCGTTAGCTGAGAAGTCCACTATTGGTGTTTAGTTTTACTCTTGTAACTTGTTTTTGGAAAGGCTTCTTCAAGGGAACTATTGAATGATGTGGTGATATGCTCGACCAGATTATCCAGACCGGCTTTGTCATTCGGTTCGTACAGAAGTTTGGAGTTGAGGACTTTCTTGAAATTCTTCTCATACAGGTGCCACTTTGTCTTTCTCACATTTCTGTGGACGGCAGGTTCAGGCGCTTTTTCTGCGAGTTTGAACTCAATATAATGGTGATCTGAGAATGAGTGGTCGTCCAGTACATTCCACCCAATAATTTTGTCTGACAGCCGGTCAGTAGCAAACGTTACGTCTAGTACTTCTTGTCTGTCTTTAACTGTAAAGGTCGGTTTATTACCTATGTTACAAATAGTTAGGTTGGTAGTTAGAATAAAGTCAAGAAGTGAATCACCCCTTATTGTTCATATCCGCACTACCCAAGATAGTATGATGAGCGTTCGTGTCTGCGCCAATAATCAGCTCGAGTTCGTAAGACGTTGCTTCTTCTACTACTTCCCTGAAGAGAGCAGTCGGTACTACAGCTTCATAAGGCAAATAACTGGAGACCACCCAATATATGCGATTACCGATCTCCAGACTAGCAGCGGTTTGGTCTGTACCACTTAAATTATCCAGGAGAAAGATACTTAGATCTTTCCTGGCCAAAATGCAGGTTCTTGGAGTGCCTTCACAGTTGGCCACAAGCAGTTTAAGGTGGGTGTCCTGATAGCGCACACCCTTCCTCTCACCGCGTAGGGTTCCTGTATCAGGACGGTGTCTACTGCACCTGTGGACAGGCGCAGTAATAGAGCCGCTGAGGCTGCTTTAGCATGATGGAGGTTAATCTGTAGAATTCTTGCCACCGACAAGGGTGTTATCAAACTCTTCGTCCGTATCACCCAGAAGCATCGTTGGCAACCCTTACCATGTAAACGTCGTAAACTTCTGAGAGCTACTGTTAAAGTAAAAATTGACAATAATTTTTACTTTCATTCAGCCTGGTAGCAGTGTACTTGTGAAAAAACCCTCAGTTATTCGAGTTGTATGAAAAATGCCGCAAAAAAGCCGTCGCAGCATAAAAATTCCAAAAGTATTGTGCGGTCAGTGCAAACTTGAAGTGAGAGAAGAAGAGGAAGAGTCTATCCAATGTGATAAATGCGAGAAAACGTACCACTCTCTTTGCTCAATGTTGGATAAACGTCAATATAAACACCTAATGGATAACGAGAGCGAAGAGTACAGTTGCCATCTGTGTAACGAAAGTGGGGCACTGAACAAATTGTGTACGCAAGACAGACGGTCACATGCTAGAAAGTAGCCGGATTTATAATATAACTGATGTTTTTCACAGATCTATGGATTCTTCGGATCCAGTATTTGCATTTCTTACCCTGCGTTTACACAGGACACTTGACAGAAGACATTTGAGAATATGTTTTTGTTGCCAAAAAAGGAAAAAAAATGGTTCATGTGACGTTGGCGTCCAGACAATAGTGAAGAAAATACATCAGCATCATACATAATTTATCAGCACGACGAACTCCACTCATCACCACGACGAATTCATGCCCCCGACTATTTAAATTTTAAAACTTTCGATAAATATTCTTCTGGATTTAGAACATTTGAAACGTTATGGAAAATAAAAGTACTTGACTGCTTTGCCAGGATCAGTTGTGATTATTCGGTTCGAAACGCAGTTCTTATCAAGAAAGGCTCAAAGCAAAAGAATGAGAAGTATTCATTACTTCTGATATTTCAAATCAAAAATAATCTCATCAAGTAATGTATTTGCCAATAGACGAATCCCATTCATCACCATGGGAATCCCAGTCGTCATCACGACGAATTTAATTCATCAACACGACGAATCCCATTCATCATCACGACGAATCCCATTCATCACCACGAAGAATACCATTCATCACCACGACGAACTCCATTGATCACCACGACGAATCCCACTCATCACCACCATGAATTCCATTCATCACCACGACGACTCCCATTCATCATCACGACGAACCCCATTCATAACCATTATTCAATTTTTTAAAAAAAACTTTTACAACAAATTATTTAACTTCCTTAGGTACCAGAACGCATATAGTACAACTAAGCACAAACTTTAAATTGTTTGCTTCGTTTTATCATATTTTCAGCTAAAAGGTCAAATAAATCTTTTCGTCGTGATGAATGGACTGAGGACTGAGGAATTGAGTCCAAATATACTGTCTGAAGAGGCAAACACTGGTAGTGAATGGATTGGGATAAGTAAGACACTGGCAAAAACCGATGTGGAAGTAGTCGAGTTTACCAATAGTACCGTCACTTTTCCAGAAAGTTCCCAGCAAAGGTAGTGATCAAAATAAAGAAAGAGCCACACAACGATTCAAAACAATGAGGGAGCGCCAAAAAAATAAAACCGCCTTCAAAAAATGTCTACTGGAAATGGTGTAAACGAAAGGAGGAGAATGACCCACTACCAAATAATGAGTGTTTGCCACCAGATAGGATAGACTCCCAAAAAACTTTTACTGGAAAGACAATGTTAGGGTGGAAGCCATTTTTTTCTTGTCAGCTATTGTTACCACGGTCTAAAATGCCCCTCATCGAAACCTACCTGTTTGATACACAAATGTATCGATAGTAGGAATATCGGTACCGGAAAGATCTGTTAGTCATTTACTCAAATCAGTCGTCGCATAGCAAGTGCTCAATGCTCTCCACTTCTTCCTCATCTCAATTATTCTTAAAAATTTTGAACTTTCAGAAAAGACTAGATCTGTTCAATTTATCCGAGGAGGAGGGTCCACATGCGGGACATTATTCGTCATAGTAAAAAGAACCAATTCTGTCTTGTTTGGGTTAACGCCCAAACCGCTGCTTCTGGCCCATCTAGCCAACATGTTCAGAGTCACCTGTAAGATTTCTCTGAGGACGTTTTCAAATTTGCCACTCACTGTGATTGCCACGTCGTCTGCATATCCCACGATCTTGCAGCCACAACGTTCTAGATCTAGCAGCATTTCATTCCCCGCTAGGTTCTAAATTAGGGGAGACAGTACTCCTCCTTGTGGGGTCCCTCTGTCTACAAAACTTGTTAGAGTTGTGGACCCTAGACACGTTGTTATGCGTCTTCTGTTGAGCAGGCTTTGTATTAGTCTATTCAAGCTAGAGTTTACCGTTAGATGTGACATTGCCGCAATTACCGGATTTGAGTGAATGTTGTTAAAAGCTCCTTCAATGTCAAGAAATGTCACCATGGTGAATTCCTTGGAATGTAGGGACGATTCTATAGTGCTCACAAGTTCGTGCAGGGCTGATTCTTTAGACTTCCCAACATAAAGAATGAGCTAATGTTAATCAAAACAAGGTTGAACAAATTGGATCAGTTAGTCGAGTCGATGACATTTATGTCAAGGCAATTTGATGAGATACTGAAAGGAAGTCCCTATTTACATTGGCTGAATGTTCAGCAGATTATCGGCGTTTTGTAGAAGAGAGAGGCAGTCGGCAAGAGGGGGGAAAAAACTCTCCCGTACTCGGGCTTATCGGTCTGAACGTTTTGTGTTTTTCACTTGGCCTTTGAAACAACAACAATTCACACAGAAATATCCGAAACAAAATTATGCGTCTAAACGCAGAGGCAAGTCTAAAAGAGAATAAGTGGATAAGCTGCTGAAAAAATATACTAGTGTAAATCTGGAGGAATAGCAGAAAACAAGAAGAAGCTAGATGTAGTGCAAAAAGAGAATAATGCGTTGAAAACAGAATTGAACGATTTGAAAAAAACCGTTAAAATTTTAAATGATAATCGTGTTAAGAATGATTGTTTGGTGAGTGAGATGTTATGATTACTGCAATGAAGAATATTGGCGTGGATTTAAAAGCTGAAGAAATCGATGATGCTTATTTTTTGAAAAGTAACAATTCCAAAAAGAACATGGTTGTTAAATTTGTGTCAATTAAATCGAAACAAAAGATTATGTCAGCCAAACCAAAGTTACGAGATAATGAAGCTATGAAAAATGTTTTTGTTAATGATTTTCTGAGTAAAGAGACTCTTACTTTATTGAATCATGCTAAAACCTTAAAAACTGTCGGTTATAGGAGAGTTTACGCAACGTCTGGAAGGGTGTATATAAAGAAAAGTGAATTGTCGAAACCGAAATTGATTAGGAATGCGGAGTCGGTAGATGATATTCTATTAGAAGCCACAACCAACAGAAGTCGAAGCCGCCGTTCTACAAACCTCGCTACCGTTAATGTAGGCGAATCCAATGAAAGCGATGGTGAGAATGATGTCCAGTACTTATCTCCATCATAAATAATTAATTGTTTTATTGCTCAAGTCAAATAAAATATTTAAATCCACATTGTGAGCACAAATAAATATTTTAATTCTTTTGAATCATTTATATTATATTTAAAGAATATTAAGAATATTTTTTTTAGTGTTACATCACTAATTGTTAGAAGCATTTCGTCAATTACTAAATTTAATAATTTTAAAAGTTTAATTTCTAATTTACCCAAACTACCCAATATGATTTGTATTCAAGAAACATGGTTCCAAAGAAACTTGACGGGTTTATATAATATTCCTGCACTCAGAAAAAAATGAACCCAAAGATAAGTTAAAATGAACTAAACTTCAGGAAAATTAAACTTCATATGGCGCTAAAGCAATTTTTTCCCAAATCAAGTTCACATTTGTCCTTAATATTAGCAACTGTTTTGAACTTAGTTTTAGTTAATACTTACTTGAATTTAGTAAATATTCCTTTATATCTAGTTCAATTGAACTCATATTAAGGAAAAATTAACTCAGTTTAAGTAAAAATTTACATGAAATTTGGAAAAAATCTAGTTAAATTTTCACTAAAATCAGGTACATTTTTACTTGATATCAGGAAATTTTTACTAAAAATTAAGAAAATTGTAACTAAAATCAAGTAATTTTTTTACTAAGATTAAGTTACATTTTTACTAAATGGAAGTAAAATAATTCCTCAAATCAAGTTCAATTTTACTTGAATATACGAAAATTAAACTAAAATGTAAGAAACGTTTAACTATAAATGAGTAATTTTTGAACTTGCAACTTGTAGAAGTAAACTAAATTTTAGTTCATTACTTCTAATATAATTCAGCAAAATATTCTCGGGAATTTTCCAATAAATATTTTGCTCCAATGTATTTGAAACAAATTCAAAAAAACTGAAACAAACAGAATTCTCATTCAATGTCTCAATCTTATATCTTAAGTATTTCACATATAATCCTATAGATTTGCTGCGAAGTTAAATTACTTAACTTCGCAGCTGCTGTTTGAAATGATATTTGAGCAGTTAAGGAAAGAATCTCTTGAAACGAACGGGAATTTTTTGCTTAACGAATATTCAAGGATTATTTGAAAACCGTATTATAAATTTCAGAAAAACATGAACTAGAACTAAGGAAATTCGGATATTTCTAGTTAAAATTTCCTAAAATGATTTATTTTCGAGGAGTAGTAAATGTTTCTTCGACGCTCCTTCCTCGGTAAAAGTCAAAATTTACCAAATATTGCGTGTTTTTTTTAGGGGTATAGAACTTCGAATTGAAATAAAACACAAGAAAATCGTTTTAAGGTCCATCAATTTGGCTTTATTGGAAGGATAATTTTATGCCATTAATGTTTAAATATGATTTCGGGCATGTGGCCGCCGCGGCTGGCTCGAATAAAGCCAATTCTACAGGTCCAATTTTCAACCACTTTTTCGAGCATATTAGTAGGAAATTTTTACTTGGTCGATGGAATTTTAAGTAAGTAAAATCATATCCCATTTCCGAGTATGTAACCAATTTGCTATATCTTTGAATTTAGTTCAATTTACTCATTGAAAGTAAAATTTCCCAGTTTTGAGGAAAATTTAACTAAACATGAGTAAAAATCTTGAACTAATCTGAGATATAGATTTTACTCACATAAACGATTGCCATTTTTCTGAGTGTGGTTACAATGCAGTTCATGCTTGTAGAGATGATGGATATGGCGGAATGTTGAGATATGTTCTAGTGAGAACTATATAGACAGCATCGTTCTGACATTACAAAATAAAAACATTTTTGGTATACCATTGAATATAATGTCATTCTATAGATCATTTAGAAACCATTCTAAGAAAGTTTGGCCGAATTCCTAGTATATTTCTAGGTGATTCTAACATTGACATTTTGCAAAATTCGCTATCGCAAGATCTGTTACATCTTCTTGAATGCTATGATTATAGAAGTTGTCACCGTCATGTGACACGACGAAGCAGCTGCACTTCAATTGATCATATTTATAGCAATTTGCAGTTTGAACTACGTGTCGATTCTATTGAATGTGATCTTACAGACCATAATATTATATATTCCAGATTTGAATCTGGTAGAAAAAATAATGATTTTGTTGACTTAACACGCCGTCGATGCAATTATGAACATGTCAAAAATCATATTCGCAACAATCTTCAAATGACGGAACTAACCGGAAATCCAACAAATGATATAGACTATATCTTATCCACTGTTTTGAATGCTGTTGAGGCATCTACTGTTTTATCCACACAGAATAAGTGTCTAAAATATGAAATACCACCTAGGATAAATGGAAATTTGCAATCCCTAATTGATTATAAAAATAAAATGCTTGCATTACGGCGGAAACGAAAGAAAATTTGTAATTCCACTCTGAAGCGGATAAGTCGAATTATCAAAATAGCCACCAAAGAATCAATGAATGCTTACTACCATGACAATCTAAATAATTTCAGAGAAGATGCAAGGAAATGTTGGATATTTCTGAACCAAACACTCGGCAGAGTTTCTACATCGGGCTGCAACATAAAGATGATCAAGGAAAATTAATTCAGAGTGACTACGTAAAAGCACACATGTTTAATGACTATTTTCTGAGTTCAGTATCGAATTTGAAAAGTCAATTACAAACGTTTCCATCCGATAATTGCAATTCGCTTAGAACTTTGCAGCACCATAGCAATCGATTTGTAATTGAAAACGTTACACACAGAGAAATATATGATATTATATCTCATATGAACCAACACAAAAGCGCAGGTGGGCATGAAATAACACCGAAAACTATTTCTGTATGAGCGGAGGAAATATGTTCATTTCTAGCAAATGTTTTTAATAGTATTATGCGTTGTTCAATATATCCAGATACGCTAAAGATACATAAAATCGTTCCTATACCGAAGAAAATAAAATCTACTTCTGTGGAAAACTATAGGCCAATATCACTTTTGTCAGCATTTGACAAGGTTTTTGAAAAAGTTTTATGCTCGCAGCTTTCATCATTTTTGGCACGCGAGGAGATATTGCGCAAAAATCAGTATGGGTTTCAAAAAGGATGTGGAACGGAAGAAGCAATAACAAATGTCGTAAATTGTATATGTGATGGATTAGATCTTGGATTTTCCGGAGTTATCGGCGTTTTCTACGACTTTTCAAAGGCTTTTGACTTAGTGGATCATTCAATTTTGTGTCAAAAGTTATCTTTTTACGGTATAAAAGATAAGCAACTGGCTTTGTTTAAAAATTATTTGGAAAACCGGAAACAATACGTACAAATAAATGAAAGCAGGAGCTCAATGAAATCTATTGAACATGGTGTGCCGCAAGGTAGCGTATTGGGACCACTGCTGTTTAAGATTTATTTAAATGACATAAACAATTTGGACCTTAGAGGAAAACTTTTTATGTATACTGACGATATATGTATATTTTATCCATACAAAGAAGATCTCATTTTGAAAATTAGTGTTGAACGTGATGCAGCGCTGTTATCAGAATATGCCAGATTGAATAAATTTGTTTTGAACTCAAGAAAGACTAAATTCATAAGATTTAGGCCTCAATCTCATCGCAGTTACAGCAATACCTCAGTTTTCATTGATGGTCAAGAAATTGTCGAATCTTATAATATAAAATATTTAGGTGTATATTTGCAGATTACCTTGTCTTGGAAAATGCACATAGAGCATTTAAGAACGAAAATAACACCAGTTATTGGTATGTTATATAAACTCAAAACAAAACTTATTATTATTTTCCAGTCGCTTATGCAGAGTCATATCGGGTACATGGCTCTTGTGTATGGTTTCAAAAAAAAAAAATATTGATCTAAAATCATTACAAATATTGCAGAATAAAGCTCTAAAAAATATATTTATATAATTTGCCATTACTGTATCCAACAGCATCACTTTATGGCGAGGTCGCAAAAAATGTTTTTCCAGTTCATGGACTATACAAAAACCGGTTATTAACATATGTCTACAAAGTTCTAAATAATATTGGTCACCATACTATTCGATTTCGGCATAATCAGCACACAATATATACTAGAAACAATATGAACTTGAATGTTGTCAGATGTCGTTTGGAAACAGCGAATAGAACACATGGGTAGTGTTGAGTTAAACAATTGCTATATTTAAAAAAAGATTAAAGGAATACTTACTATTGAATGTTGAAATGCTTCTTATTTAGCGAAAGTTATGCAAATTTACGATGAACACGAATTTGTAATTATTCTTCAGTAAATTATTTTCTAAGAAATTACTGTATGTATTAGTTGCCAACTAGCCTCTTTAATGCTCTGGCGGCGCTGAGGCATACATTATTATTGTTATATTGAATTATATTGAAAATAAATAAACACAAAAAAATGTCCCGCCAGATGCGTCAAAGAGTCCGGAGACTGCCCTTAGCTCCTCAGTGTCCAATGTAGAGCTTTCGTCCTCAGAGAAGGACGTTACAGATCTTCTGTTAGAGTTGGAGTCACCAGAAATAATGGGCGTGGGTACCTCCGTACTTCCAGAAAGCCGTGTATCAACCACGGTGGACGACTCACCTTCCGCAGTGGGAGCTATATCCTGCTTGTATCAAGTCTATAGTCTCGAACCCATATTGTAGGGTTGCACTTGCACGTTGTTTATGGGAGGTGGATTCAGAGTTAAGGATCAAATTGACCTGCCGCTTTTTACCATCCGCCCTACCCACCTTGCTTATTCTCCAATTATGGGTCGGCAAACCAGGATTGGAATCTTTTACTATCTCTAATATGTCAGCTGGGGTGGAGGGTTCATCTGTAATCCAGGTGATGGCTCTAGGGTGACTAGGGATGTGTTTTTTTTTTACAACATCCAACTGTGCGCCCGGCCACAGCTCGACTCAGAGCAGCCTTATACAGGTCTACTGTTCTGGCATCACCGAAGTATAAGAGCTTTACTCTCCCCTGATGCCATCCTGCATCGTTGCAGATTGGTGGTTTGCCCGGTATTTCTCTACGGACTTCGAGGTAATGACCCATAATGGCTGATTGCACATGGCTCCATTTGTCCTTGAAGATGGATCCATCCTCACTACTTCTGTCTATAACAGCCATCACTAGACTCTCCTTCGCCACTTCATTAAAGGGATTGGTGAGTGTCCTGTTGATGATAACATTAGGACCTCTTGCCGTTTTCGAAGGCAGCGGTCATCAGGTGATCTGATTCTTTTGACTTTATTAACCGTTAACACAGCTGAATTTGTGGCTCTTTCAGCCGACTTATTGGCTCTACAGCGATTTTTTACAAGGAATATTTTTGTCGAATACATCATTCAAAAAATCCATCGATTTATATCGCCTATTGATACATCATTATTTTTAGAGGGAGATTTTCAGTGGTAAGGGGACGAGCGGTTTTGTTGAGTGTTTTGGAAGAAATACTTCTTGAAGTGTCCCCATTATTTTTTTCCTTGACATGGAACATTTATTCCGAAGCCTCATGTACCAAAATTCTACCTTAATCCAGCAAACTTTGTGGTTAAATATCTCTTGTGATTAAATAAACGCAATGTCAAGGGACAAAAACGGTTAATGTCATTCGATTTAGCGGGTCAAAATTATGCGGGGTAAGTTGTTTTCATCGAAGATATATTTTGGTGCACACACAGAGTAAATGGGAAAATCGGCTCAGATTCAAATATTCAAATATAGACACATAAGTGCTATATAAATCTTATTTTATTGTCTTATGTCTAGATTTAAGAACACCGCCAAATTTGATGAAAATCGGTTCCCATTTAGACACAGTCCAAATTTAGAAACCATTTTTTAAATAATACATTTCTTAACCGGAAATTATTAGGCATTTAGAGCAACAATATTTGTGCTTATTTTGCTCCAATACTCGTACATAGGTGTAGGGTATACTATAGTTGGCTCCGTCCCAGTTTTGCCTTTTGTCTTTTGCCTTTCCTTACTGGTTTCTAATTTTTATACCCTACACCACACTGTGGTACAGGGTATTATAAGTTTGTTTCATGGCAGATGTTTGTAACACCTGAAAATAACCCAGCTAGATCCACCTTAAAGTATACCGATCGACTCAGAATCACTAGCTGAGTCGATTTAACGATGTCTGTCCGTCCGTCCGTCCGTCTGTCCATGTAAAGTTTTTCGTCGACTACAGGTCGCAATTTCACTCCGATCGTTCTGAAATTTTGCAGTTTAGAGTATTTCGCGGCTGTTAAGATCGCTATTGAATTTGGTTGAAATCGGTTCTGATTTAGATATAGCTCCCATATATATCTTTCGTCCGATTTGGCCCTTTAGTCCTACAGAAGCTGTATTTTACATCCAATCGTTTTGAAATTTAGAATGGTAGAGTTTCTTGATCCACGAACCAACATTGCCGAATTTGAAGAAAATCGGTTAAGATTTAGCTATAGCTCCCATATATATGTTTCGTCCGATTTGGCCCTTTAGTCCTATAGAAGCTGTATTTTACATCCAATCATTTTGAAATTTAGAATGGTAGAGATTCTTGATCCATGAACCAACACTGCCGAATTTGAAGAAAATCGGTTAAGATTTAGCTATAGCTCCCATATATATGTTTCGTCCGATTTTTCTCTTTAGTCCTGAAGAAGCTGTATTTTACATCCAATCATTTTGAAATTTAGAATGGTAGAGTTTCTTGATCCATGAACCAACACTGCCGAATTTGAAGAAAATCGGTTAAGATTTAGCTATAGCTCCCATATATATGTTTCGTCCGATTTGGCCCTTTAGTCATATAAAAGCTGTATTTTACATCCAATCGTTTTGAAATTTAGAATGGTAGAGTTTCTTGATCCATGAACCAACACTGCTGAATTTGAAGAAAATCGGTTAAGATTTAGCTATAGCTCCCATATATATGTTTCGTCCGATTTTGCTCTTTACTCCTGAAGAAGCTGTATTTTACATCCAATCGTTTTGAAATTTAGAATGGTAGAGTTTATTGATCCATGAACCAACACTACCGAATTTGAAGAAAATCGGTTAAGATTTAGCTATAGCTCCCATATACATGTTTCGTCCGATTTGGCCCTTTAGTCCTGTAATAGCTGTATTTTACATCCAATTATTTTGAAATTTAGAATGGTAGAGTTTCTTAAATATTATGTGTGAAAGATAGCAACATTTTTCTTATTTATCCAAGTTTTCTTATTGTGTATGATGGAATTTGCTAGTATTTATTTTTCGTATAAAAATTACTCTGTTTGATTTCTTTTCAGAAACAGGATATTTATTTTAACTTTAATTAGTGATAGTGCATTTTTATATTAGTGTACTAATTAAATCTATTACAGTAGCCGAACATTTCCCCTACAGAACCATGTTGTTGTATCTATTAGCAATGTTTAATGTCAATATGGCAAATACAAGTTATTGAATTAGCTTTTTAAAGACTGACCCTCAAAACCAAAGCAATGTTTTTCTCAGAAACCAAATACTCGTATTCGCTTCCTTCGAGAAATTTGTGCAAAATCGCAAACCCTATGAAAACTACAAGTTTACACTTTGTATACAAAGTTTTGTTTACTTTGTGCAAATATGTTTTTCATTTCTTCTTTTTTGCTGTGCTTTGCTTCGCATTTGCCACAGACATCCTTGGTTAGATAGTTCTACTTTCGACTTTTATTGCATTAACAAGAAGTTGAAATTAATTTTTTGCACCAGAGTTCATTATTGCGTTAAGAAATTGTTGCCAAAGATCAAAAGTGCCACTGAAACTACACTGAACAGAAAATGTATTCTTATGTAAATTAAGAATTAAGGTTCATTAAGCTATTATTGCATAAGTTCTGCTCGGATTTTACAGTTTTGCTGCAGATTGTACGATGGATTTTACACAAAATGCAAACTGGACAATACGCAGTGACTTGGGCAACTTATTTAATTTGACTGACATAGTAGCTTCTAGTCTTTGATTATTCCATCGTATCACCTCTTTCTTCTGGTTTCACTCCCCCACAATGGTTTAAGATTTAAATGTTGGTTATTTAACTATTTATATACTACTTATCCGAATATTCAAAAATTCAACACATAGTAACATTTTCTTGTGATAGGTACAGAAGATATAATTTAGATATCATTTATTTATCCAGGTTCAAAGTTCAAAAGTTCACTTCTAGAATCCAAAGTATCTTTGATAAATATACCTAATATTATGAGCAACTCTACGTTGTGTAAGAGAAGTTAAGGCGAGTAACTGACAACGCATTTCGCAATCACGCATATTACTGAAATAGAATAAATGTCACGCATATTCCTGAATTGAATAAAACTTAGAAAATCTTCTTTGAAATCTTGCAATCCTGTACTTATGCACATTATACGATGGGTCCCCCATAATATTGCAATATTCCAATTGGGATCGAACAAATGCAAAATCGAAATTCTTAAAGTAAATGGGTCTTTGAAATCAATAGCATTTCGTTTCAAAAATCCCAATTGCGAATTTGCTTTGTTTATAATGTTATCTAAGTGAGGAATAAATGAAAGCTTCGAGCCTACATAAACTCAAAGGTCTTTAACTAACATTTCTCTATCAAATGCAGCAAATTTAAAATTATCTATTCTATATAAATAAAGGGTGGTTAAATTGTAAGGGCCGATGTTGAATGTGAACCACACCTAAACGTCAAGTTTTTTTCTGCATTTCATTTGACATTTCTCAATTTCAGACTAACTCAATTTGAACCGTGGAAAGATACACAATCGAGCAACGCGTTCAGGTTTTTTAAGTTTTTTTTTTTACGAAAATGGGAGTTCAAATCAAAATGCATTTCGTGATGTGTTTTTGATCAGCATAATCGACCAAAACACCTGTACATGCCCGCCCAGTTCGTTTGGTACGGCTTATGGGCTGGCGACGTCATCGGGCCATACTACTGAATGGTGTTCGCTATCGTGAGATGATAACGAACTTTTTATGGCCCGAATTGGAAGATGTGGATGTGGACAATATGTAGTTTCAGCAGGACGGTGCCACTTGCCACACAGCTAACGAAACAATGGCTCTTTTGCGCAACAAATTCAATGGCCGTGTTATCTCAGTTCGTGGCGATGACAATTGGCCGCCAAGATCATGTGATTTGACACCGTTGGACTTCTTTCTTTGGGGTTATTTGAAAGAAAAGGTGTACGTCGTAAGTCAGCAACAATTCAAGAGCTAAAGGATGAGATAATTCGGCACATTAACGGCATAGAACCTCAATTATGCCTCAGCGTCGTCGAAAATTTGGACCATCGGATGGAGGTGAGCCAAAGAGGTCGCGGCGGCCACTTGGCCGATACTTTGTTCCTTACATAATTGAACCACACCAATATTATTATAATAAAAAGAAATGACAATAATTTCCTGAATAATTTGTGTTTTATTCAAAATCAACATCGGCCCTTAAAATGTAATCACCCTTTATATAAAAGAGAATGTGTGTTTGTTGGTTTGTTTGTACCGTATAGGCGTCTAAACGGCTGGACCGATCTTCTTGAAATTTTCACAGAATGTACATATGCAGGGGCTGGTGAAAATAGGGTACGCACTTGAATTTTCGATACATTAAGTGGACGTGGCCCGGCCCATAAAAGCTAAATTTTGAAATTGAGATATCTTACACAATTTGTTAGAAAGAATGCTGTAATTTTGTGCATATGTATCTGGTGGTAGTCTTCGTGATTGCTCCAAAAATGGGCGGGATTGGGCCAATGGGCGTGACACCGCACATATAAACCAAATTTTGAAATTGACATATCTTGCACAATTTGTTAGCGAGAGTACTGCAATATTGTGCATATGTTTCTGGTGGTAGTCTACGGGATTTTTTCAAAAAATGGGCGGGATCGCATCAATGGGAGTGGCCCCGCCCATATAAGCCAAAGTTTGAAATTGAGATATCTTGCACAATTTGTTTGCGAAAAGGCTGCAGTTTTGTGCATAAGTATCTGATGGTAGTCTTCGTGATTGGTCAAAAATTGGGCGGAATTGGACCTATGGGCGTGGACCAATTGACATATCTTGCATAATTTGTTAGCGAGAGTGCTCTAATTTTGTGCATATGTATGCGATGGTAGTCTACGTCCACCCATATGCGCCATGTTTTGAAGTTGATATATCTTGAGCAATTTGTTAGAGAGATTGCTGAATTTTGTGTATATGTATTTGGTGGCAGTTTACGTGATTAGTCCAAAAATGGGCTGGATCGGAAATCTGAAATCTAGGGCAACGAATTGGACCGGGTCCAGCTAGTAAAAAAATTAATAGGGAATTTCTTATGAGTAAAAGTTAAAATTTTACACCTAGAAACATTTAGTTTCATGCCATTGCAAAAACAACAATACAAATAGGAATCAATATCCTTTTGCAATCATTTAAACTTTGAACTTTTAAATAATCAGCATATAATAGAACATAACAAAATTTAAATATTGAGGGAAAATCTTTAATAATAATAAGAAGTAAATACGAATAAAGTTCGGCCATGCCGAATCTTTTATACCCTCCACCATGGATCGCATGCGAATGGTTTCGGATACAAATAAACTCATTATACCAAATTTCAGCTTAATTCGTTCAAATTAGACGTTTTTGTGGCGTAATGAAGCCAAATCGAGAGTTCCTTTGTGTGGAGACTATATCAAAACATCAGTTCAGTTGGAATTTGTGGTCCCTGTGACGTTAAGAAGTTGAACGGGGAGATGCTACACGGAGAAAAAAATATGTTAAAAATATGTTTGGATGCAATCATATATATGTTTGGGACGGGCACAATCATATATATGTTTGTGGGTAAACATATTATGTTTGCACACAATCATAATATGTTCGGGGCAAAATTCTAGCATATTAAAAAACGATATGATTGTGTCCTAACATATTTTTGGCAAAATAATATATTAGAACATATTTTTTAGAGTTTTAGAGAGTATTACTCTCCGAGAGCCCAATTATATGACTCATAATTTTGTGCAAAGAAGGGTAATATGTATATGGTAACCGTGTGTATGAGGAGGAATGGCACCGACACCAAAGGGTATTATTATTATTTGATGATGCTTACTCGCCCGGTCGAGTTTAAGGTCGGGTTTTTTATTGAATATGTGTGGTGAATGTCGAATTCCAAGAAATTAGTTGTAGTTTTAACACGTACAACAAATTCAAAATAAAAGAAAGAATATGATATCAAAGATGTATTGAGGTTATTCATTAAAAAACACAATTATTTTGGTGCAAAATTAATTTTTTTAAAAAGGATTGTACGTTACTTCAAAACATGTTATTTACAAAACGTTCTATAATACTGACGCCGTTTTATTGCCCCACATAAATTATGTTGCCAACATACATATGTATGTACGTATGTATGTATGTGTGCTTTTCATGTTCTTTGAACAAACACACTCCCGCACTAACAAATTGTTTTCATCTGAAATGACCCCGGGTACAGTAGTGAAGAGTGCACTGTACTATTGAAGTTTTGCCTTGCTCTGCACATTGCACAAATTCTTTTAAAGAGACACAACTCAAAAACTATTCTGCAGCTCATGAACTACTTTTCAGAAGCAAAGTGTGTATTACTGTTTGTTGTTATTGTATTTCTGTATTTAACGTAGTGAGTGACGATTTACATTAGGTTACTTGTTGCTGTGAACCGTTATAGTTTCATGAAGGAGCGAGAAGAGTAGAAGAGATGCAATCATATATATGATTACATACAATCGTATATATGATTACATACAATCATATACATGATTACATACAATCATATATATGATTACATACAATCATATATATGATTACATACAATCATATTATGATTAAATACAATCATATATATGATTACATATAATCATATACATGATTACATATGATTACATATAATGATTACATATAATCATATGCATGATTACATACAATCATATATATGATTACATGCAATCATATAAATGTTTGCATACAATCATATATATGATTACATACAATCACATATATGTTTGCATACAATCATATAAATGTTTGGTAACATTACCGCTACCCCAAACATAATATGTTTGGGAGCTGCTCCAAACATATATATGTTGCCTGCAAAATATGTTTGGGACAATATGTTACAGAGGCCGTTTTTTTCCTCCGTATATATATAGGGGATATATCAACAGATGGACCGATATTGCCCATTTTCAAGCCCAACATACCTGCAGATATAAGAAGTATATGTACCAAATTTCAGTCACCTAGCTCAAGTATTATAGATTGTAGCTTGATTACAAATAACGGACGAACGGGCAGACGGACATGGCTAAATCGTCTTAGAATTTTACGAGTATTAAAATAATATACATACTTTATGGGGTCTCAGACCAATATTTAGTGGTTTTATAAACGGAGTGACAAAATGTATATTCCCCCCATCCTATGGTGGAGGATATACAAATGCAGTCATCTATTTTAACGAATAGAGAGTTGCGATTTTAGCCAATATAACATATTTGAATGAAACCCCAATATTTTTAATTTAAAAACTAAAATTTGATAATTGAGTTTATCAAAAGCCTTTACAAAATCAGTTTTCCACGACATTAATGCAATAATTACAAAAAATTGCTAAGTTTGTTATTGTGGACCTTCCACTGTAAAAGCCGTTTTGGAACATACTTATACTATTTTTTTTATCGTGTAAAACCTTATCAATTAACACTATGCAACAAATGAACACGTTTTGAAAAATACACGTACTTGACAGTATAGGTTCGATTTTACTACCAAAGGGTAGTATAACCGTATACTCGGTTTGGCAAAATTTCTAACCAATTTTTTTTATGGGCCTCCAAAGTTTCTGAAAATCAGTGGGCCCTCGAAACAGGTGTCATCAGCTTTTGTCAAACAACTAATTCAGACTTGGTGATATCGCTTAACTAAGATCTAAGAATATGCTGAACAAACTGTTTTAACATTTTATGGCAAAACAATTTTTTTCCCCCACTTCTTTTGAAAAAGTGAAGGAAAAAAATGTATTCACTTTGTTCATCATAACTTTTAGGGACTCTTAATTTTTGCAATAACAATATTTCGCAAAATTGCAGCCAAGGTAAATCTGAAAAGGGGTTTTGACTGGAATTTGGCCATTTTTTTGGGTTTTGTGTTAAGTTTTGAGCTTTGGTGTGTTCTTGCACATATTGTAAAATTTTATGGCCAACATTTTTGTAGAACATTTCATCACCGCCCTCCTCATTTTAAGGGTTTTTTACGATTTGTTAAAATAGGGCCAACAATTTTTTTTTCGCATAAAATGTTAAGAAACTTTCTATAGCATATTCTTAGCTACATTATTGCCAAATATAGTTAAGCGGTATCACCAAGTCTGAATTAGTTGTTGGACAAAAGCTTATGACACCTTTTTCGAGGGCCCACTGATTTTCAGAAACCTTGGAGGCTCATAAAAAAAAAGTCACCAATTTCGCCAAACCTAGTATAGGGTTATACTTCAATTTGGTAGTAGAATCGAACCTATACTGTCAAGTCCGTGTATACATTTTACTGTTGCACAGTGTAATTAGTAATAATGCCTTTTGGCCAGATTTAAATATGGTTGATATGAATGACTTTATCCATTCTTGTGAAAATATACCCGATAACAAGGACTTATTGAAAATTTGGGAAAGCGGTATTGAAAGAGTTGATGCACATTATGTTAAGAATAATGGAGGAAGATTATCATAGTCAGCGCTTTTAGAAACATCCAATGTCTGAATTGCTTCAAACACTACATTTACATCAAACTCCAACTGATCCACTTCAAATAACTCTTGTAAATCAGAGAAATTGTAAGTATTTAATTGGGATTCAATGTTGCAAACAGAAGAGAAGAATCCAGCAAAAGTGTTACAGGTGCAGCCATATATGGCTGCACCATTATACTTCATGCAATTTGGAAGCCCGTTTGATTTCCGTTTCGTATCTATATATATAAAGAAGAATGTGTGTTTGTTTGTTTGTTTGTTGGTTTGTTTGTACCGTATAGACGTCTAAACGACTGAACCGATCTTCTTGAAATTTTCACAGAATGTACATGTGTGGGGCGTGGTGAAAATAGGGTACTTGAATTTTCGATATATGAAGTGGGCGTGGCCCCGCCCACATAAGACAAATTTTAAAATTGAGATATCTTGCACAATTTGTTAGCGAGAGTGCTGCAATTTTGTACATATGTATCTGGTGGTAGTCTACGTGATTGGTCCAAAAATGGGCGGGATCGGACCAACGGGCGTGGCCCCGCCCCTTTAAGCTAAATTTGGAAATCGAGATATCTTGCACAATTTGTTAGCGAGAGAACTGTAATTTTGTTTATATATATCTTTTGGCGAACTACGTGATTGGTCCAAAAATAGCCGGGGTTGGACTAATGGGCGTGGCCCCGCCCCTTTAAGCCAAATTTTGAAATCGAGATATCTTGCACACATTGTTAGCGAGAGAACTGAAATTTTGTATATATATATCTGGAGGCAGTCTACGTGATTGGTCCAAAAATGGGCGGGATCGGACCAATGGGCGCGGCCCCGCCCATATAAGCCAAATTTTGAATTTGAGATATATTGCACAATTTGTTAGTGAGAGAACTAGAAATTTGCATATATATATATGGAGGCAGTCTACGTGATTGGTCCAAAAATGGGCGGGGTCGGACTAATGGGAGTGGTCCCGCCCTTTTGAGCCACATTTTGAAATCGAGATATCTGGCACAATTTGTTAGCGAGAGAGCTGTAATTTTGTGCATATGTATCTGCTGGGACTCTACGTGATTGGTTCAAAAATGGACGGCATCGGACCAATGGACGTGGCCCCGCCCATATAAGCCAAGATTTGAATTTGAGATATCTTGCACAATTTGTTAGCGAGAGAGCTGTAATTTTGGGTAAATATATCTGTTGGCGACCTACGTGATTGGTCCAAAAATGGGCGGAATCAGACGAATGGGCGTGACCCCGCCCATATAAGTCAAATTTTGAAATTGATATATCTTGCACAATTTGTTAGCGAGAGAGCTGTAATCACTATTGTTTAGCTAGAGTGCTGTAATGTTGTACATATGTATCTGGTGGCAGTCTACGTGATTCGTCCAAAAATGGGCGGGATAGGACCAATGGGCGTGGCACCGCCCATATAAGCCAAATTTTGAATTTGAGATATCTTGCACAATTTGTTAGCGAGAGAGCTGTAATTTTGTTTATATATATCTGTTGGCGACTTACGTGATTGGTCCAAAAATAGGCGGGGCGGACTACTGGGCGTTGCCCCGCCCCTTTAAGCCAAATTTTAAAATCGAGATATCTTGCACAATTTGTTAGCGAGAGAGCTGTAATTTTGTGCATATGTATCTGGTGGCAGTCTTCGTGATTGGTCCAAAAATAGGCGGGAGTGGACCAATGGGCGTGGCCCCGCCCTTATAAACCAAATTTTTAAATTGATATATATTGCACAATTTGTTAGCGAGAGTGCTGTAAGTGCATATGTATTAGGTGGTGGTCTACTCAATTGGTCCAAAAATGGGCGGGATCGGCCAATGGGCGTGGACCGCCCATATAAGCCAAATTTTGAAATTGAGATATCTTACACAATTTGTTAGCGAGAGTGCTGTAATTTTGTGCCATGTATCTGGTGGTAGTCTTCGTGATTTGTCCAAATATAGGCGGAATTGGACGAATGAGCGTGGCCCCGCCCATATAAACAAAGATTTTAAATTGACATATCTTGCACAATTTGTTAGCAAGAGTGCTGTAATTTTTGCATATGTATTAGGTGGTAGTCTAATTGGTTGGTGCAAAAATGGGCGGGATTGGACCAATCGGCGTGGCCCCGCCAGTATAAACCCAATTGAAATTGACATAACTCGCACAAATTTGACATAACTCGCACAAATTATTAGCGAGATTACTCTAATTTTGTGCATATATATTAGGTGGCAGTCTACATGCTTGGTCCAAAAATGGGCAGGGTCGGACAAATGGGAGTGGCCCCGCCCATATAAGCCAATTAAATTTTGTGTTTGATATATCTTGAGCAATTTGTTAGAGAGATCAATGTAATTATGTGCAGATATTTGGTGTCAGTCTACGTAATTAGTCCAAAAATTAACGGGATCGGAAATCTGAAGTCTGGGGCAACGAAGTGGACCGGGTCCAGCTAGTTTATTATAAAATCTCCAAAAAGATTTGGAATAAGTAGTTTTTATAAAAAAAAAAGAATTCTTTTATCACTAATTTTATATCTTTCATATGCTTTTGATCTAAGATTTTTAATCATATGATATACCAAGGTAGTTTAAAAGGAGGTTGCTTCTTTTTTAAAGGAACGCACACAAATATAGTATAATTTGTTGTTTTAAAGAGGTCATTCCTTTTTTTTTGCAAATTAACATCAGTTCAAAAAATAGACTACCAATCCACAGAGTGTCATTTGAGCAATCTGGGTGGACAAAAGTATTTTTTTAGTTTTTTGTATAGAAAAAGCAAATTAAATTAATATTAACTTTAGTTTTAGTTAAAAACAAACGAAAAACATTATAAAAAAATTTAAGTGAAAACACCACTTTATGGATATTTTTCAAAGAGCATTTTTCTAGTTGTTGTAGCATATTCTTCAACTTTGATTGACCTGTATACAATTAATTGGTTGCAGAATAATTTACCACGTCTAAAGTATATATTAACGATGTATTAGCTTTTTCGTTGCACTGTGTTTCAATTCATAGATCAACCAAAGTTTTAAAGGTATTTCCAGGGTCAGTCTTAAATTAAGGCAAATGTTTTAAAATTGTGCAAATATGAGCAAGATATTTTTTGGTTTTTTTTTTTTGTAGTATACACACTATATTTAAAAACCTGAAGTTTGGACGAGGTGTTTTGAGGTGAAATTTTGTTATGTCTTTTTCTTTATAACGAATTGGATTTAAAAGGGAGTTGAAATACTCACTGTTTATAATCAACAAAATAGCTCTAATTAAAATGATACGAAGTAATGAAATGCAAAACATTTATTAAAATAGAACTAATTTTTAAATTTCCAGCATTTTTTTTCAATCGAGCTAAGAAAAATGTTCTCACACGTCACTGATCACAAACAAAAATTTATAGATTCCCACATTGCTGTTCTACCTACGACAATATCTCACTTTCATTTACCGTTATCTACATAACAGTAAGTTATTATGTTTTCTTATAATTATTTCTGCAATAGTGGATCTTTTTTAATGACATTAATAAAGATTGTGATATTCAGTAAACATTTTTTTTCGACATTTGTCCACCTAGATTGATGAAATAACACACTGTGCAATCCATGGAATCAAAAATGAATTTATTGCAGTCAAATTTGCCTTTTTGTAATCGTCTTGAATTTCAGGAACTTGAAAGCTTTTAGAATAGCTGTAAAATGAAAAATTCATCACGAGGGCTTTATGGTGGACTGAATTACAAGTAAGATATTTAAATACCTTGATTTGATATTTAAAATCTTTTTCGATAAATATCAAGTCCAAAATTCTTTGAATATCATTTCGAATATTGGACAAAATGTACATTTGTCCAATTAATTTTAGCAATTTCATTCAGTTTAAATCATTTTCATTATATTATTTAATCTGCTGAATTTATTCTTATTTATTTATTACTTTTAAATGAGTATTTTTATAAATGTATATATTGTAATAGCATAAGATTATAAATTGTAACAGATTTAAGTAATCTGAATTGTATACGAGTATTTGTTACTCAGCTGAAGTTTCGTTAAGTTAAGTTACTTACCGAGCAAAATTCCTTTTGCCCGTTCACTTCTTTTTGGCAGCCAGACGGTACGGATGAGCATCCTCTCTTCTCTAATAAATATTGTAACGTTTTGAATTCGATGGATTTTTTTTCTTACTGTCTCTCCTCTCATACCATTGGCAATTATTCCTCATTACATGAGGAATAACTCGCCAACAACACTATCTAATACAGTCCACTAATCTACATCACAGCTTTCGTTGGAATCTACCCACATCCTATTTCTACTCTCTAAACCTGTTTCGAGCGGAGCAACAATATCACCCCCTTGCACTTGTTCCACCGGAACGTCTACATGGTCCTTCGAGCCGGATCGTCTACAAATATAATTTATTTGGAATAATTCCAATGAGTATAAATTATCGCATACTAGCGCTTCTATGTTTTTATCACATTAAATGGTACTAAAAATTGGTCTGAAAGGCTAAAATGCCATTCAATACATCCCAAATTGAAATCTCCCAGATTACAAGGCGTTTGATGAGGTTTAAGGAAATTTACAATATAGTTAATTAACTTGTTGGATGTTTTATAAATTGAGCTCGAGGTCGAAGGGATTTACAAATCTCAAATCGAAGACAGACAAAATGGATAAATCCAATATTATATATGAAATAAAATGCAACGGAGATTTTATTACAAAATGTGACAAAGTTTATATAGGCACCACCAAAAATAAATTACGAACTCGGTTAGCCGGTCACAAATCCTATATAAAATTAAAACACACCAGAACAACACCAAAAACAGCACTCACCAACCATTGTATAGATGAAAAACACTGTGCAGACCTACATAGAGAGCGCAAGAGTGATACAATGTGAGAGCCATTACAACAAACGCATGACTCTCGAGCAGTGTTGCCACAGGAGAAATATTTTTCCGACCAACATTTTTCCAAAAACCGACCAAAACCCGTTGTAGCCGACCAATTTTATAAAATCAAAGTTTTCGATATTTTGTAAAGTTTGGTAACAAAATTTTCCGATTTTGTTGAAACTTTGAAAAGTTGCCCGTCCGAATAGAATATACCCTACATCATGGATCGCATTCAATGATATAACAGAAAAAATATCTGGAATTGTTCGATTAATTAATTCTGGATAAAATTCGCAAAATTTTAGTTTTTTTATGGGGGATATATATGTATATAAATGTGGTCCAATGAGATCCATTACCAATGGAAATAATAATTGCCGAAATTGATCCAAAATCATAATATTTGTTACAAAGGCGCCAAGAATTCAAATTGAATGGGACATCTACTTGGGGTTATATGAAATTATGGTCCTACGATGATACTTGTAAGTCTGATTAGTTCTATGTAAACATAGACGCATGTTGCAAAATGTCATCCCAATTACTTGAAGTATGGTGTAATGAAATAAAATCGGTTAGTATCCTTCTGTGGAAACTATATCGACACATGGACAGATATGGTCCATTTCCAACCCCAAACAACTATTGGTTTTATTATTGTAGATTACACCGTGACAGAGGAATATGGATAAATTCTAGTTGTTAAAAGTCACTTTATAAATTGCAAGAAATGTGTAACTTTAAAAAAGGAATTCTGCATTTAAAAATAATTTTAAATGTATTTTCTTTCTGTTTGTTTTCACATATTTGTTATTAATACAGAGGGAGTTAACCGACTCAAGTTAATTTCTACTTTTTATACCCTACACCACACTGTGGTACAGGGTATTATAAGTTTGTTTCACGGCAGATGTTTGTAACACCTGAAAATAACACAGCTAGACCCACCTTAAAGTATACCGATCGACTCAGAATCACTAGCTGAGTCGATTTAAGTATGTCTGTCCATGTAAAGTTGTTCGTCGACTACAGGCCGCAATTTCACTCCGATCGTTCTGAAATATTGCAGTTTAGAGTATTTCGCGGCTGTTAAGATCGCTATTGAATTTGGTTGAAATCGGTTCAGATTTAGATATAGCTCCCATATATATCTTTCGTCCGATTTGGCCCTTTAGTCCTATAGAAGCTGTATTTTAAATCCAATCGTTTTGAAATTTAGAATGGTAGAGTTTCTTGATCCATGAACCAACATTGCCGAATTTGAAGAATATCGGTTAAGATTTAGCTATAGCTCCCATATATATGTTTCGTCCGATTTGGCCCTTTAGTCCTATAGAAGCTGTATTTTACAACCGATCGTTTTGAAATTTAGAATGGTAGAGTTTCTTGATCCATGAACCAACATTGCCCAATTTGAAGAAAATCGGTTACTATTTAGCTATTGCTCCCATATATATGTTTCGTCCGATTTTGCTCTTTAGTCCTGTAGAAGCTGTATTTTACATCCAATCATTTTGAAATTTAGAATGGTAGAGTTTCTTGATCCATGAACCAACACTGCCGAATTTGAAGAAAATCGGTGAAGATTTGGCTATAGCTCCCATATATATGTTTCGTCCGATTTGGCCCTTTAGTCCTATAAAAGCTGTATTTTATATCCAATCGTTTTGAAATTTAGAATGGTAGAGTTTCTTGATCCATGAACCAACACTACCGAATTTGAAGAAAATCGGTTAAGATTTAGCTATAGCTCCCATATATATATTTCGTCCGATTTGGCCCTTTAGTCCTATAGAAGCTGTATTTTACATCCAATCGTTTTGAAATTTAGAATGGTAGAGTTTCTTGATCCATGAACCAACATTGCCGAATTTGAAGAAAATCGGTTAAGATTTAGCTATAGCTCCCATATATATGTTTCATTCGATTTGGCTCTTTAGATCCAATCATTTTTATACCCTACACCACACTGTGGTACAGGGTATTATTTAAGTATAAAATGTCCCAAAAGTAAATTTATGTAAACAATTTATACATGAATTACAAAATTTATATATCAGAGTTATTCAATATTACGAGAGTGGTGTAGGGTATTATATAGTCGGCACCGCCCGAGTTTAGCCTTTCCTTACTGGTTTTTAATTAAAGAAACAATACTTTGAAGTTGTATGACCTAGTTTACAAACAATACTTTGAAGTTGTATGACCTAGTTTGTGACAAATATCAAAATTTAAAAAAAACGGAAAATAGGATGCAAAATTGTTCATAGAAAACCTTATTTATAAAATGTTAAGTTTTGCTGAACTGATTTCAACGTTAAAAATAATTTTTAACTTCCATCATTTATGCCTGTGAGTTCTAAAAAAAACAATAGTGCGAACTTTCGTTGATTGTAGTATTTTAAAAGTTGAAAAATTCAGTAATGGTCGGAAATTTGCAAAATTTCAGCAAAATACCAGAAGTAGACTAAATTGTAAAGTCATAAGTCATGCAGAAGGTCGAATCTGCTTGAATAATTTATGAGTGTACTCTATACATATAAGCAAAGTTTATAAATTTGTTTTTTTGAACACAAATGGCGAAATTCCGAAATTATGCTGAGATTTATGAACCAAAATTTCGGCATCAATCTACTATCGGCCTACAGAACAGGAACAAACCAAATTTCCGGTAAATGTATCTTCCATTGTCGAGCCTAACATTTTTTATTTTCATATAAAATTGTATTGCAATGTAGTTGTCTACAATTTCGATCAACATGTCGATACTGCTTGCGGCGGTTAAGAAATATATTGGGATTGACAATCGAAATTTCAAGGTATTTCCAGCAGTTAAAGGGTTTAACTTTCAGTAATTTACTTTGATATTAATCTTCAATTTATTCTGTATTATACTACAACTTAAATATTTCAGAATAAAACCGACCAAAATTGTGTTGGTTCGACCATCCGACCAGAAAGAAAAATTTTAAATCTATCCGACCAAATTTGGAATTTTGGAATTAAATCTATCCGGAAATGACCAAAACGGCAACGCTGCTCTCGAGATGCTTCACAGACGACAAACACAACACGACGAATGAATGCAAAAACCGATCTTGGCAACCTCTCACAGAGCTATAAACTTCTAATTGGAAAAAACAGAAAACAAAACAACCAACAACGGCAGTGTCAAACCAGATGAGATGAAGGAAGGTCGACATGCAGTTGTATATTTTAAGTTTTTGTTTATTTAATTTTCGTAAGGACACGTCATTAATGTAAGTGTCTTTCTAATGTAATTAATGTATGTGATATTACGTTTTTTAGTTTTTCCTGAAGATTATCCACAACGAGGATCGAAATATTGAAAAAATAAATAAAATTTGACAAACAAATCCCTTTGACCTCGAGCTCAATTTATAAAACATCCAACAAGTTAATAAACAGAAAGGTCGAATATTAAAAACAACAATAACAATATAGTTAATATTAAAAATGTGATTAGAATAAACAGCAATATTCCTCCTAAGGATGATAGGTAACTTAATATAAATAACATCTCATTTTTTCATGTTTTAAATATTCACCGGAATTTACTGCAACACATATTTGTTCGACCGAGGCTTGGGTTATGGGTAAATTCATTTCTCTGCTTGCAAAGTTTCCATCGACCACAATCAGAACGCTTTCGCCTCTGGAGACATTATAGAAAAAAGAACGATCATTTCTATATACATCATAATGAGAGTCAAACAACCCTGAGTTTAAACCAGTAAGGAAAGGCTAAAGTCGGGCGGGGCCGACTATATAATACCCTACACCACTCTCGTAATATTGAATAACTCTGATATATAAATTTTGTAATTCATGTATAAATTGTTTACATAAATTTACTTTTGGGACATTTTATACTTAAATAACACCCTGTACCACAGTGTGGTGTAGGGTATAAAAACGATTGGATCTAAAGAGCCAAATCGGATGAATGATGATGATATGGGAGCTATAGCTAAATCTTAACCGATTTTCTTCAAATTCGGTAGTGTTGGTTCATGGATCAAGAAACTCTACCATTCTAAATTTCAAAATGATTGGATTTAAAATACAGCTTCTACATGACTAAAGAGCAAAATCGGACGAAACATATATATGGGAGCTATAGTTAAATCTTAACCGATTTTCTTCAAATTCGGCAATGTTGGTTCATGGATCAAGAAACTCTACCATTCTAAATTTCAAAACGATTGGATGTAAAGTACAGCTTCTATAGAACTAAAGGACCAAACCGGACGAAACATATATATGGGAGCTATAGCTAAATCCTAACCGATTTTCTTCAAATTCGGTAGCGTTTGTTCATGGATCAAGAAACTCTACCATTCTAAATTTCAAAACGATTGGATGTAAAATACAGCTTCTTCAGGACTAAAGAGCAAAATCGGACGAAAAATATATATGGGAGCTATAGCTAAATCTTAACCGATTTTCTTCAAATTCGGTAGCGTTGGTTCATGGATCAAGAAACTCTACCATTCTAAATTTCAAAATGATTGGATGTAAAATACAGCATGACTAAAGAGCAAAATCGGACGAAACATATATATGGGAGCTATAGTTAAATCTTAACCGATTTTCTTCAAATTCGGCAATGTTGGTTCATGGATCAAGAAACTCTACCATTCTAAATTTCAAAACGATTGGATGTAAAATACAGCTTCTTCAGGACTAAAGAGCAAAATCGGACGAAACATATATATGGGAGCTATAGCTAAATCTTAACCGATTTTCTTCAAATTCGGCAATGTTGGTTCATGGATCAAGAAACTCTACCATTCTAAATTTCAAAACGATTGGATGTAAAATACAGCTTTTATAGGACTAAAGGGCCAAATCGGACGAAACATATATATGGGAGCTATAGCTAAATCTTAACCGATTTTCTTCAAATTCGGTAGTGTTGGTTCATGGATCAAGAAACTCTACCATTCTAAATTTCAAAATTATTGGATGTAAAATACAGCTTCTATAGGACTAAAGGGTCAAATCGGACGAAACATATATATGGGAGATATAGCTAAATCTTAACCGATTTTCTTCAAATTCGGCAATGTTGGTTCATGGATCAAGAAACTCTACCATTCTAAATTTCAAAACGATTGAATGTAAAATACAGCTTCTATAGCACTAAAGGGCCAAATCGGACGAAAGATATATATGGTAGCTATATCTAAATCTGAACCGATTTCAACCAAATTCAATAGCGATCTTAAGAGCTGCGAAATACTCTAAACTGCAAAATTTCAGAACGATCGGAGTGAAATTGCGACCTGTAGTCGACGAACAACTTTACATGGACAGACGGACGGACAGACATGCTTAGCTAGTGATTCTGAGTCGATCGGTATACTTTAAGGTGGGTCTAGCTGTGTTATTTTCAGGTGTAACAAACATCTGCCATGAAACAAACTTATAATACCCTGTACCACAGTGTTGTGTAGGGTATAAAAATGTGACGTAAATGTGACGTCAGCCATGTTTCAACGACAGCAATTACACCGAACTCATGTTAACCAGCACGAGCAAATAACTCATTTGTTTTTGTCCTCAAACCACCACCAGTAAACAGAAATTGATGTATTGGGAGAATTTATGTTACTAAGATGAATAGTAACGGTTGATCCAAGTAGAGATACTTTTTTCAATAGCCTTTTTTTGACAGATCACGTGTGTGTAGTGTCATGCTGTTATGTTATTTTTGTTAAGTATTGTTTGGCATTTCATCATGGAAAGACTTACACCTGCACAACGTTTACAAATCGTTATAATGATAATTTAATGTTGTGTCATTGTAGTAACAAACATCATGTATTGTTGGAGTGTAGTTTGAGATAATATTGAAGGTCTCAATATGTTTTAAATTGTTGGTGACGTCGTCAATGTTGTTACATTCATCGTTGGCGCTCTCATCGAATCTGACTGGGATTTCTCTTGTAAAGGGGGCACTGTAGTTTTGCCGTCGTTTGTTTAACACATTCTCATAAAGAGGAGATGGAACACCCAGCTTGAAATTTACGAAACTGAGATTTGATAAATACACAACTTCGTGGTATGTACAACTTCAAAAGCATTACTCTCTGGAGCAATAGCAACAACACGTTTTATTTTCTTCTGTTTGTTGTTGTTTCGTATCGGTTTATTATTCGACTTACAGTTACCCAATTTTGTGCATTGCTTTCAATCTCAATATTGGGATCATCGATTGCATCAACAAATTGTTCACAGGTATTGTCTTCATTTGTTGTGGACGATTATGCCGTTGGTTGAGCAAGAGGTGTGGGCTGGATTGTTTCAAGCACCGAAAGAGTTTTAGAAGATTTAGTGTTTATTTTTTGTACATGTTTATTATGTTTACGATGACTTGGCGAAATTGCTTCACACAGCATTCACATTCGGATTGCACCTCTCTCATTTGTCGTGAGAGCAAATCTGTTTTGTGTTGTGAGTCACTTGTCATAACAACACAGGAATCACATTGCCAAGGAAAATTCGGCGTATTAGAAATTTTAAACAATCTGTGGATAAATCCGTGCGACAAGAATGGAAAACACAGCCATATATTGATGCACATTTGACACCTTCAAGTGTTTCAAGATTAAAATGATGCGTTTCAGCCTTAATTTCGGCTTTACATTTGCCACAAAACTATTCATATTTAACGCGTAAAGCACGTCTGCACTCAACGAAGCACCAAATGAAACTATAGTACAAGGTATTATAAATTAATGTTGGGCCAGATTTTTGTAGTGCCCTCAAATATTTGAGCAAGACCCACCGATCAACTCGGAATCACTAGCAGATTCGATCTGACCCTATCTATTCGTCCGTCAGATTTAGATGCAGCCGCCATATATATATTCCTCCGATTTGATATCTAAGCGCTACAGAAGCCACATTCTTCAAGCGATATGTCTGAAATTTGACTCAACGAATAATTATAAACCCAGCGCAAACAGTGCCGCATTTCATTAAAACCGGTTCAGATTTAAATTTAGCTCCTCTATATATGCTCTTTCCGATTTGCCGTCCAATTATTATAGAATCTGAATTTTATCATTCTATCATTACGAAAGTAGGTAGATGTAAATTTCTCGAGTCTAGAGAAGTGAAGTCTCGCTGCAGTGTCTGTAGAAAATATCTAAAAATAAGATTTAGTTATATCTATAAAATCCTCTTTTCTCAACAGATCCTTGTAAATAAAGCTTAAGATGTTGTTTGTATTAAAAGAATCGCCAATTTATACTTCCACCGCACGAACCGTCCAGTCACTATGGCATTTTCCAAAATCATTGCATTTAACATAAAAAGTTGAAAAATTCGCTCTTAGTGGATTAAGAAAACATATATAAGAAACCAAGATGTGAAAGTGACTTTTCTCACGTCTCATTTGTTGTTGATATTGTACAGATTGATTAAGCATTGACGGAGATATTGAAAATTATATAACAACAGTTTGGAAGCTCGCGATAATGAGTCCTTGATCCGCCGAAAAAAATAATGCTTTCTTAGACTCACAACTATGGGATTTAGCTATTGTGTAAATTTGGACAAAATTTATAAGGTCCTTGAGGTCCTGTAATCATGAACCAAAAATATTTTCAAAAATGTAGTGTCCGTAAATTTGCTGTAACTTTTTAAAAAGCGCGATCTACCAAAAAGTTTTTTCTGATTCTGGTGGACGTCAAAATAGGGCGCATTCTAAATATAAAATATTTCAAATCAATGCTCCAGAAAGTGAAATTATTCGCATATGCAAAAAATAATTGTGCAAGATATCAAAATTTGGTCTATGTGGGCGGGGCCACGCCCATTGGGCCGATCCCGCCCATTTTTGGACCAATCACGCAGACTGCCACCTACACAAATACGTAGAATGCCACCAGATACATATACGCAACATTGCAGCACTCCCGCTAGCAAATTGTGCAAGATATCAAAATTTCAAAATTTGGTCAATGTGGGCGGGGCCACGCCTATTGGATCGAACCCGCCCATTTTTGGACCAATCACGTAGATCGCTAACGGATGTGTACACAAAATTCCAGGTCTCTCGCTAACAAATTGTGCAAGATATCACATTTTTTAAATTTGGCTTATATGGGCGGTGCCACGCCCATTGGTTCGATCCCGCCAGTTTTTGGATCAATCACGTGGACTGCCATCAGATACATATGTACAACATTACAACACTCTAACTAACAAATTGTGCAATATATATCAATTTAAAAATTTGGCTTATATGGGCGGGGCCACGCCCATTGGTCCGGTCCCGCCCATTTTTTGACCAATTACGTAGAATGCCACCAGATACATATACGAAACATTGCAGCACTCCCGCTAGCAAATTGTGCAAGATATCAAAATTTCAAAATTTGGTCTATGTGGGCGGGGCCACGCCCATTGGTCCGATCCCGCCCATTTTTGGAGCCATCACGTAGACTGCCACCATATACATATACATAACACTCCAGCACTCTCGCTAACAAATTGTGCAAAATATCTCAATTTCAAAATTTGGCTTATATGGGCGGGGCCACGCCCATTGGTCCGATTCCGCCCATTTTTGGAAAATTCACATAATCTGACACTAAATGCATACACACGAAATTTCAGCACTCTAGCTAAAATTTTTTCTCAATATCAAAATTGGACCCATATGGGCGGGTCCACGCCCGCTTGATATATCGAAAATTCAAGTACCCTATTTTCAGCACCCCATACACATGTACATTCTGTGAAAATTTCAAGATGATCGGTCTAGCCGTTTAGACGTCTATACGGAACAAACAAACAAACAAACCCACAAACAGACACTCTCTTTTATATATATAGATTATTCACATTAGGATTGACTGTCATCCAAATTCAGTAAAGGAAGATATGATTAAAGGTTTCTAAGTCGTATACCCTCCCTACCATGGCGACCAATGTTTGTAGCAGCCCATTCAACCTTTCTAATACGTAATGCTCTCAATTTCGTGTTATTTATTATAAAGTAAGTTAAACTCATGTTTGACATTTATTTAAATAATGAACATAGTGCAATGCAATATAATATAATACTCATACTAGTGAAAAGATGTGAAAATGTTAAATAGGAAAATGTATGTAGATAAATTTGCCTAATTTGTATGATATTAATATAAACCAGTAAGGAAAGACAGAAAGTCGGGCGGGGCCGACTATATAATACCCTACACCTACCTACCAATGCGAAAATGGGCATTGCGATAAAAATTTGGCAGTGTTCATACATGTAATAAGCAAACTCTCTCTGCCGATTTTCGTACTGATCGGATATAAAACACGGTTTCTACAGCGCTTACGTGTCAAATCGGGTGTAACATATATATTGGGACTATGTTAAAATCTGAACCGATTTTTCCCGAATTTGGCAGTGTTCATACATGTAATAAGAAAACTCTCTCTGTTAAATTTCGTACTGATCGGATATAAAACATGATTTCTACAGCGCTTAAATGTTAAATCGGGTGAAACATATATATGGGGGCTATATCTAAATCTGAACCGATTTTCCCCGAATTTGGCAGTGTTTATTCATGTAATAAGAGAACTCTCTCTGTTAAATTTCGTACTGATCGGATATAAAACACGATTTCTACAGCGCTTAAATGTTAAATCGGGTGAAACATATATATGGTGGCTATATCTAAATCTGAACCGATTTTCCCCGAATTCGGCAGTGTTTATTCATGTAATATGAGAACTCTCTCTGCCAAATTTCGTACTGATCTGATTTAAAATACAGTTCCTACAGCGCTTACATGCCAAATCGGGTGAAACATATATATGGGGGCTATATCTAAATCTGATCGGATTTTCTCCGAATTTGGTAGTGTTCATTCACGTAATAATAAAACTCTCTCTGCCGAATTTCATAAAGATCGGATGTAAAGTGTGGTTTCTACGGCGCTTGCATGTCAAATCGGGTGAAACATATATATGGGGACTATATCCAAATCTGAACCGATTTTAACCAATTTCAATAGGGATCGTTCTTGGGCCAACAAAGAGCACTATGCTAAATTTCATCACAATCGGACCATAAATACGACCTGCACTTTGATTACAAGAATACATGGACAGACGGACAGACAGACGGACAGACAGACAGACGGACATGGCTAAATCGACTCAGAAAGTTATTCTGAGTCGATCGGTATAATAAACAGTGGGTCTATCTCTTCTCCTTTTAGGTGTTACAAACAAATGCACAAAGTCATAATACCCTGTACCACAGTGTGGTGTAGGGTATAAAAATAATGTCAGATTGCGAAAAAGAAACAAAACTTAATTATTGTTGATGTGTGTGAAGATAAATACGTAACGGGTTTTCCAATGGGGATGATATGATTTTGAAGTGATATTTCGGCCATTTGCAACGTGTCATGATCTGTCATCTGGGTTTCATTGTATTCAGTAGTGTTTACAATTTCATCATGGAGAGATTCAGTTTTATTCAGTTTTATTATCAAAATAATCGTTCTCCAATTGCAACTTTTCGTGCGCTAAGTCAATTTTTTTAAATAAAAAAAAACACTTTCCTGTCGACTGACGACCTTGACACCCATGATTCCTGTTCCGACGTACCGTTAAGGAGCTACAGCAAAAACAAACTGTTCGTTCACATTTGAAAATGATGCTAAGTCAATTTTTTTAAATCCAAAAAAACAATTTCGAGCCGACCTACCTCCTTGACGCCCATGAGCAATATTTTAGCTTTAGCTAAGAGCTATCTTTTTGCCATTGACCGATTGTGGCTACGTGCCACACAGCAAATGAAACAATTGAATTGTTGCGAGAAACGTTTGAAGATTCGATTATTTCAAGAAATTGTGATATTGAATGGCCTCCAAGAAGTTGTGATTTAACACCATTAGACTATTTCTTGTGGAGTTATTTGAAGTCATTGTTCTTACGAAATAAACCAGACTCTCTCCAAACTTTACAAGTCAATATTGAACGTGCCATTCATGACATACGACTTGATTTAGTGGAAAAAATGCTCGAAAATTGAGTTTATCTAATTCGTTCCTGCAGAAGATATCATGGAGGCCATTTGAATGACGTTTTATTTAGAACTTAATTGTATCGATTGTACCTAAAGAAAATAACACCGAAACACTCACAAAAAAAGATGAGAACAGTAGGAAAAAAATTTTATAAATATAATACAGTAGGAACAACAACAAGTTAGATGCTATATATGGGACCTATATCTAAATATTGACCGATATTGCCCATTTTCAATCCCAAGTTACGTGCAGCTATAATAAGTATATATACCAAATTTCAGCCACCTAGCTCAAGTATTATATATTGTAGCGTGATTACAACAGACGGACAGACGGACATGGCTAAATCGTCTTAGAATTTTACGACGATTAAGAATATATGGGGTCTCAGATCAATATTTAGAGGTGTTACAAACGCAGTGACAAAATGAATATACCCCCCATCCTATGGTGGAGGGTATAATAAAGTAACCTTGGTAAAAAACATATTATTTTATTATTCAGTCAGAATTTATTTGGTTTAAGACCATATGTTCCAGTTACTTTCTGTCTATTGCAAAAAAGTAATAGAAACAAATACAAGAATTGGTAGAGAGTTTTAATTGTTTGGAGAAATTGACTGCAGTTTCGATAGACACCACTCTATCATCTTCAGAATTCAATAGCAATAATGGAATAATTATCGAAGTAGTAAATTGAATGTAACAAGAAGTAGTTGGTTAGTAGTTCTTGTTACATTCAATTCATTTATTGAATTCTGAAGATGATAGAGTGGTGTCTATCGAAACTGCAGTCAATTTCTCCAAACAATTAAAACTCTTTTTTTCCAATTTTTGTATTTGTTTCTACATTACTTTATTTTGTTTAAAAAAATTACCATTTGACTTAGTAGAATAGATTTGATAACTAGGGAACCTCGGAAAATATATGGCCATATCCGGAAGATGGGACTGGGATGGATATTGGGAGATGGGAAAGATGCCCTAGGGAGGCTCTATCGTCCAATATATATCCCTTTGTCCAAATGTATTTCAGGCTCCCAAATACGTCATTCCAAAAATGGTCCATTTTGATGGGAATTTCTGGAGAGGAGAAGTGGCCACATCTGGAAGATGGGTCTTTGTACCGTCAAGGCCCGCATACTAAAAGAACCCCTCGGAAGGTTCTATCGTCCCATATATAGCCTTTTATCCACATCAGTTTCAGGCTCCAAAATACGTCATTCCAAAAATGGTCCATTTTGATGGGAATTTCTGGAGAGGAACAGTGGCCAGATCTGGAAGACGGGACTTTGTACCGAGCGTTCAATGTAGTAATTTTTGCAAAATGTTTATAATTATGTGCACTCTTAATTAAAAATAGAAAACAAATTAAAAAAGATTTTTTTCTAATTTTTCTACGTTTTCTGGAACGTTGAATTGAAACATTTTAAAGTATGTAAGAAAAACATGATATTATTTGGTCCGTGGCGTTGAAACCAAATTCGTTTTAATTAGCAATAAGCAGAGATAATTTGCATGTGTTGTTGACAACACCCAATAAAACCATTATAACAGGTTTCACTAAAATCCGTGACATGAGCCGAAAATACTGTGACCACTTAACATGGAAATGCTCAAGTATGTCGGCCATGTTTCCCTCATCCCTTATATAAAATTTGTTTTACCGAAGTGTTATCTGGAGTTTTATATCTTAAAATGAAATTGTTAATATAACCTATTGACATTCCCAGATAGGAAATATTGTTGGTAAACGTGATGGTGTTCTCTTCATGCCTTTGACCTTTCGTTTATTGTACTTAAATTTTCGCTAACAAGAGCGTTTGTTTAGGAATTAGGATCCTGCATATACATTCATATGTGTAGGCCTGAGTTTATAAGGTGACAAGAATGGTTGGCAATTTTTAGCCCATTTTCTGTTAACTCCCACGCACACATATATTTTGATACACACAACTCTCGTACATTAAATTGTGAAAAAATAGTAATATCTATATTTTAATTCAATCTTGCTGATACATACATACATATGATTTCATACTAAATCTGAATATGCATTTTTTACAAAAACTACCGAAACCGCCCCATTAAAAATTTAAATTTTTAGTTAATACTTAGCAATGATTTTGATGTAAACAACAAATGGGTTAAATCCTGGAATCTATATGGTTAAATCTTAATGTAAAAACAAGTAAGAGTAAGTCAAAATAAGTACTCGTAAGTACTTTAGTGGATAAGATTATTGTAATAATAAGCTAATGAATAGTTAAAAATATAGATTTTTTTATAAAATTTTAGAAGATAAACAAAAAATACTCAGGAAATATTCTCTTTTTATATAATTTGGTGATGCCAATTTTTGTTTGCTATAACAGCAAATGTTATGTGGTATCTACTAACGTAGTTCTGATATATTCTCAACAATCAAAAAAAACTCCTCCCGTGCTCCTGCAGCAATTACAGATAATACTATATAACAAAATTAAAAAAATCAGAATCAAATAAAAAATATATTTTTCTGGTGCGTTTCGATGCTTTTAATTCAATAAATTTTTATTTGTTTTGTTTGATGTACAGCGTGGCTGATGAAAGCTGCTACAAAAAAAATTTAATAACTTTTTTTTCTATTTAATGAATCTGGTTAATTTTTTTTTTATTTTGCAGATTGATTGGGACACTGAAACAAGAATTTGGATTGTCCGCCGCTATTACGCACTGAAGTCCGTAGTTTCGGTTCAAAGAGAGTATAGGGGCACTTTTGGCGGCAATCCTCCGAGCAGATGGACCATAAAGAGTAACAATTTTTCCGAGCATGGGACAGTCAACAGAAGACCTTACCATCGAAACCCTTCAGTTCGGACGGAGGAAACAATCGCTGATGTAGCTGATGCCATACAAAACAATCCAAGAGTTTCGACAAGAACCTTATCTGCTCAAATGGGTATAAGCAGACAGTCATTGCAGTCAATTATGCACAAAGATTTGGAGTTATTCCCATATAAAATTCAAATGGCCAACAAAGTGAACTCAGCAGACTTCCCGATTCGCTTGGAATTTTGCCAGAAGATGCTTCAAATGGTGGAATTGCGGCGAAAATTTCCCAATAAGCTGATATCCAGAAACTTCACATTCCGTTGGCCCCCCAGGTCGCCTGACCTTACTGCACCTGACTTTTTCTTGTGGGGTTATTGCAAACAGGAAGTCTACAAAGCTAAACCAACAAATTTGAATGAACTAAAGCAATCCATTCGAGAAACAATTGCGGCTATTCCCGTCTCAACTCTCCAAGCAGTAATGAACAACTTTTTGGTAAGATGCCGCACATGCATCAACAAGCAGGGAGGCATTTAAATTCCATTATTTTTAAAACTAATTAAGCTATATTTAATTAAATTTAATGAGCTTTAACATGAATAAAAGAAAACTGAATTCCATACACTGAAAGTTATTTGAGTTTCTTAATGTAGTAATATTCATCAGCCACCCTGTAAATAAATAACATAAGAATTTACTATTTTAAGTTGTTTTCATACTTAATAAAAAACTCAAACTCAAATGCCTAGATATAGCCTCAAACTCAAATGCCTAGATATAGCCTCCATATATACATATGTTACTCCCGATTTGACATGTAACCGCTGTAGGGACTGTATTTTATATCCGATCTGTACAAAATTCGACAGAAAGAGATCTTTTTACATGAATGAGTATTCAGGAAAATCGGTTCAGATTTAAATATAACCTCCATATATATGTTCCTCCTGATTTGGTATCAAAGCGCTATAGAAGTTGTACTTTACTTCCGATCGTCAAATTTTTCCAGAAAGATGTTTCTCAATTTATGAACGAATATTGCTTAGTTTAACTATTATCGGTTCAGAATTAGATAATATATTCCTACCCATTTACCAATTATTCCAAATTATTATCGCAATGACCCTTATCGCATTGTTAGGGAGGTGTAGGGTATTATATAGTCGGCCCCGCCCGACTTTCTGCCTTCCCTTAGTGGTTTCTTTTGTATTTGACAAGGAATATTTTTGTGTGTGGGAGGTACCAAAAGGGTCGTGGCAACCTTACCCATTTTTCTCGAGGTGATAACTACTAATAAACTACTACAATGTGTGGAATCTTAGTAGATTGGAATAAGTAGTATAGATGTTATTAAAGAATCAATTTGTCACTAAATGTTAACCCTTTGTGGGGGAGATATCAGAAGTAGTGGAATAATACGACCCATCTTCGAACTTAGCAAGAGATGGAGTAAAATATTCCCCACCCAGCAGATAGAGGGTCGGAAATTGCTCAAATGACTTAAAATGACCCAAAACGTATTTCCGCCGAATATACTTAGGGTCTTAGGTCACTACTTCAATGTGTTACACTTTGGCTCGTAGCAAATTATATAAACCCTCCTTTCTAAGGTGATGGGATAAAAACGGTGAATTCCATTCAATTTAGCGGCTCACAGTAATGCGGGTAAGTTGTTCTTATCGGAATATATTTTGGTGAAAACGCAGTGTATAAGAATACTCGTATATACAGTGTATAAAAATACTCGTATATATACATAAGTATACTTTACGGAGTCCCTGATCAAAATTTCGAAAAATGAAATAATTCGGCCGTTTCTTATCCAGACAACCGATTGTGACAAAACTTCGCATGTTCGTAAAAGAGATATTAGAGAGAATAAGTTTTAAATTTGGGACCCTATGGTGTACAGAAGCCTACAAAAAACGATCTACACCTAATGGCGATTTCGTTTCAGCAAAAAAGTGCAACATTTTCGTTGCCCTTTTCCCGAAAACTGGACCTTTATATTTTTTGGAAATTTTAAAATAAGAGCTTAGTTTAATTCGAGGGTCTACATCAGTCGCACCTAAAAAGGGCAAATATTTTTCATAATTTCGAGTCGACGGGGCAACATTTTTCTCAGAATCGAAATCACCATAAGAGTTATCTCGTATAGTGACCGAGATATTTGCAATTAAAAATAGTATTTTTCCCGAATCTGTCCTAGTATTTGGTGAATATCGGAGCAGACTATGTGCAGATTTCTTTCACATCAACTTTTTTAAATTGGCAAAAAAATTAGCTATATGATAAACCAGTAAGGAAAGGTCGGGCGGCCCGACTATATAATACCCTACACCACTCTCGTAATATTGAATAACTCTGATATATTAATTTTGTAATTCATGTATAAATTGTTTACATAAATTTACTTTTCGGTTGTTGGTTCATGGATCAAGAAACTCTACCATTCTAAATTTCAAAATGATTGGATGTAAAATACAGCTTCTACAGGACTAAAGAGCAAAATCGGACGAAACATATATATGGGAGATATAGCTAAATCTTAACCGATTTTCTTCAAATTCGGTAGTGTTGGTTCATGGATCAATAAACTCTACCATTCTAAATTTCAAAACGATTGGATGTAAAAACAGCTTCTATAGGACTAAAGGGCCAAATCGGACGAAAGATATATATGGGAGCTATATCTAAATCTGAACCGATTTTTTTCAAATTCGGTAGTGTTGGTTCGTGGATCAAGAAACTCTACCATTCTAAATTTCAAAATGGTTGGATGTAAACTACAGCTTCTTCAAAATCGGACGAAACATATATATGGGAGCTATAGCTAAATCTTAACCGATTTTCTTCAAAGTCGGTAGTGTTGGTTCATTGATCAATAAACTCTACCATTCTAAATTTCAAAACGATTGGATGTAAAATACAGCTTCTATAGGACTAAAGGGCCAAATCGGACGAAAGATATATATGGGAGCTATATCTAAATCTGAACCGATTTCAACCAAATCGATCTTAACAGCCAAGCGATCTTAACAGCTGCGAAATACTCTAAACTGCAAAATTTCAGAACGATCGGAGTGAAATTGCGACCTGTAGTCGACGAACAACTTTACATGGACAGACGGACGGACGGACGGACAGACATGCTTAAATCGCTGCTAGTGATTCTGAGTCGATCGGTATACTTTAAGGTGGGTCTAGCTGTGTTATTTTCAGGTGTTACAAACATCTGCCGTAAAACAAACTTATAATACCCTGTACCACAGTGTGGTGTAGGGTATAAAAATTCAATCCGATATACCCAATAAGACAAAAGTATTATGGAGTTATAGAATTCATCTTAAAGTAAACTTCATAGCGAATGCTTCCAAAAAAGAACGGGTCAAAACTAATCACGGCAATTGTTGCCAAGCTTCTCCAATTTACACAATTTTTACCACAGAATTCATTTTACCAAGTCAAATTTTTCGAAGATCACCCCTGTGCGACCTGAATGAAATTTTTAAGATTTAATTTCTTTTGGTACATAGCTCATGACACAAATTTTGTCTGCTATTCAAAAGTGATTCAACATACATTAATTGCGTTTCAAGCTGACCTATTTAGCATTTTTAAAAATACTGGGCCAATCCTGCCATAAAGATGTAATTACATATATCTCGAGATGGACAAAAAAGGTTATCTTCGAACTTGAAGTATATTTTAGAGGACAATCTGGCGTTGTACCAATTTTCAATAAAATCTGCGATATGCGCCAAATACATACAAAACAAGTTAGAAAGTTCGAGTAAACCGACTAATGAATCCCCTCACCTTGAGTCTCAAAAAAATATTAGTAAATTTATTTTTTTGTTTTATTTAAATTATTATCAATTTAAATTGCATTTAATAACTTTAAAGTATGTACTGGTATTAAAGTTAAAAGCTGTTTACTTTTGGTACAAAATTGTCAATTTGTGTGAGAGGTACCAAAAGGGGCGTCCCAATAACGGCCACTATCCTCTGGACTCTAGATAATATAAAAGCATTACACTGTACGAAATTTCTAGTATTTATATACACTGGTATTAAAGCTAAAAGCTGTTAACTTTTGGTACAATAAGGCCCATTTGTGTGGGAGGTACCAAAAGGGGCGGGCCACAATTTCAAGCTTTTGTATGCAGTGGTATTAAAGTTATAAGCTGGTAACTTTTGGTAAAAAATGGTCCATTTGTGTGGGAGGTACCAAAAGAGTGTGGCAATAATGCCCATTTTTCACTGTATTATAGGTACTATTAAAACATAAGTAATAAAGTTATAAGCTATTAACTTTTGGTTCAAAATTGTCCATTTGTGTGGGAGATAACAAAAGGGGCGTGGCAACTTCGCCCATTTTTCTTGAGGTAATAGTGACTAATAAACCAATACTAAGTGTAGGATTTCAGAGGATTCAAATAAGTAGTATAGAATTTATTAAATAATCAATATTTCACTAAATGTTAACCCTTTGTGGGGAAGGTACTAGAAGCAGTGGACCAATATGCCCATCTTCGAACTTAGCCGGAGATAGAAGAAAATATTACCACATACCAAATTTGAAGTCAATCGGTTTCTCCTTTCGAGAGTTATCGTGCGCACCAGCCAGCAGACAGACGGACGGACAGAACATTGCTCATTCGACTTAAAATGACCCAAAACGGATATCCGCCGAACATACTTCGGGTCTTAAGTCACTCCTTTGATGTGCTACACTTTTGGTTCGTAGCAAATGATATATACCCTCCTCTCTTAGGTGAGGGGATAATTACATTTAACATAGAAATGCTTAGGTGTATGGTATTGTGAAGATATGGAGGAAATTGTAAAAGAAATTTCCTTGAGAATATTTTCGTAAAATTAATGAGTTAACAAATTTTATTAATAGCGCGCTTCGCCAAATTGCACCATTTTTTACGAAAATTTCGAAACTTGGTCACATTTTCGATAATCGCAAAGCTAAATATGGAAGTTTACCATTTGTATAGGGCGATCTAAGCAGATATACTTTTTTTCAATAGCCTTTTTTTGACAGATCACGTGTGAGTCGTTTCATGCTGTCATGTTATTTTTGTTAAGTATTGTTTGGCATTTCATCCTGGAAAGGCTTACGCCTGAACAACGTTTACAAATTATTCAGTTTTATTATCAAAATAATCGTTCGCCAATTGCGATAAGTCCATTTTTTTTTAATCCTAAAAAAAAGCACTTTCCAGTCGACCCACGACCTTGACACCCATGAGCAATATTTCAGCTCTCGTTAAGAGCTATCTTTTTGCCATTGACCGATTCCTGATCCGACGTACCGGAATCATCGGTCTATATTTCTTCAAAAATGATGCCGGTGAGAACGTAACCGTCAATGGCGACCGTTATCGTGAAATGATCGGCGACATTTGGTTTCAACAAGACGGCGCCACTTCCCACACACATCGCATCAATCAATGGATTTATTGAGAGAACACTTCGGTGAGCAGATAATTTCACTTTTTGGGCCGGTCGATTGGCCACCAAGATCGTGTGATATCACACCGTTATATTTTTTCCTGTGGGGATATGTAAGGTCTAAAGTTTATGCGGACAAACCCGCTTCTATTGGAGCAAAACACCACGCGCGTCTTTCGCCAGTTACCAGTCGAAATGCTCGAACGAGTCATCGAAAATTGGACGTAACGGATGGACCATCTGAGACGTAGCCTCGGCCAACATTTGCTAGACATAATCTTCAAAAAATAAATGGCAAAGATCGCTCTTTCAAATGATAATAAACATTCCCCATTCAATTTGAATTTTCTGTGTTTTTTTCTTTAAAAAAACTAGGGAACCTCGAAATGGATCACCCTATACATGTAGTACTATGTTACACGGTAAACGGCAAAAGAGATGTTGAACCCGGCTTTTAGTATAATAGATTTTGGGGAGAAACTAAAAATTTCCGTTTTTGAGGATTTGCCTTTACCAATGTTAGAATTAACCTGGATTTCTGTTGGCAAGACGTACAAATTACAAAAACAAATGATTGAAATATACTAATTTTAAAGTATTTTATGAACTTATAACATTTCCGTCCGTGTTTGAAAATGTTTTTTTTTTAATTTCTGTCCTTTTCATAGAACAGGATATATAGCAATTCCACTCTCATTATCTTTTCTGGATAGACAACAAAATTAGTTTTTTTCACCTTCAACGGAATTTAAGGTGTTAGTTTTTATTATCCGCTTTTAGCTCTGGAATCACTAAATGTCATTTCGTTCATTCGCATTAGAATGAATTGAAATACATATAACGAAACAATATACTCGTGCATACATACATATGTACGAGTACATACTCGTTTGACAGAATATAAAATAATTCGATATGTTGAATGTTGGCAAAAACCAACAAATTGTATATCCCCCTTCTATTGGTGCAGCGATGACAGTGGCAATAGTGATAACGATGGCAATGCCGGTTTTTCTGACAAGAATAATAACTTTTACTAGGGTGACAGTGCACGATGTCACGATGTCGTTAAAGCTGGAAATATATTTTATATTCTGTCAAAATTTGGTACATATCATCCAATAAAATAATATGTATAAAAAGGTGATTTCGATTCTGAAAAAAATGTTGCCCCTCTTGACCCGAAATGTAGTTCTTCGAATTAAACTGAGCTCCTATTTCAAAATTCCAAAATGTGGTATAAATGTCCAGTTTTCGAGAAAAGGGCAACGAAAATTTTGCACATTTTTGCAGAAACGAAATCGCTAATAGATTACATTACAAAGGAATTGCACAGAAATTAAAGATATGAATGCATTTCCTGAAAAAGATATCTGTGGTCACAATGCATAACAGCATAACTCTAGTTATGCTCAAATTGCGTTTTTAATGCTACGATGTTCCCATAGTCGATTACATATTGTGACAAATTTATGGTGTTGATACCATTTTTAGTTATCTAGATATAATGCAAGATTTATTAGCATATCTCGTTGTGTCACTACATTTCATAACGTACATAACAGGATATCTCAAATTTTTGTCTTTGAAAAACTATACTTGCGTTTTTATTCCGCGAGAAGATGTAAATCGTATGAAATCGTAAGAGCATATTTAAGTTGTGTTATTATTCCAAATTGAAGTAAGACCTAGCATAACTCATACTTATGCTGTTTCTTCTAAAATCTAATATTGACAATTGTGTTGTAAATTTCGAAATCATCCTTTAATTTATCGGCATTAGTCATCTTGCAATGCATAATAATAAAATGCACCTTTGTAAGAACGACACAACTCGAGTTGTGTGTTTTTTAAACTCAATTTATTTAAAAAGGGAATGACAGCATAAAACAGTTTTTAGTCTATAACATTTACAATTAAAACTAGTAAGGAAAGGCAGAAAGTCGGGTGGGGCCGACTATATAATACCCTACACCTCCCTAACAATGCGATAAGGGTCATTGCGATAATAATTCGGAATAATTGGTAAATGGGTAAGAACATATATATGTATCCACATACCTATTCTGAACCGATAATCGCTAAATTAAGCAATATTCGTTCCTAAATTGAGAAACGTCTTTCAGGAGAATTTTGTAATGATCGGAAGTAAAGTACAACTTCTATGCGCTTTGTAACCAAATATACATCTACAGACAGACAGACAGACGGGCATAGCTAAATCGACCCAGAATGTGATTACAAGTCGATCGGTATAATAAACAATGGGTCTATCTCTTCTCCTTTTGGGTGTTACAAACAAATGCACAAAGTCATAATACCCTGTACCACAGTGTGGTGTAGGGTATAATAATTATATAAATATTTTTATATTAATTCATTTTATATCCAAGATCTGAGAAATTGTAGGCGTAAAAATCAAAATAAGTTAATAAACTGTTTTTTTATATAGATTCAAACCTTTAAAATGCTCTCCTGAAAACTTGCAAAAACACACATATGCTGTTTTGTCCTGTGACCGCAGATATGTGTAACTAAGCTTACATATGCCAACATCTTCACAGATAACCAAATGGGGATCAATGCAATAACGTCGGAAAGATTCAAATCCTGAACTGCATTGGACTGTTAAATAACTATTAATGATTACGCAGTCCATGCTGAATATAGTGGTGGTAGCCATTTTTATAGATTAGTTTTTTTGAGATACTCAACCACAAAGTTTGTTGGGAAATCAGAGGGATAGTTATGGTGGCGATTTTGAAGTAAAAGACTTCGGAATACACGCCTCAGTCCATGATTAACACGCTTCAGTCCAAGATTGTCTAAAAAATTGCAATGAAATCTTATAATATGTTTAATGCCATACAAATCCTTGATATTTTTAGCTGCTATCTTTAATATGCGTTTTTATTTTTGTTGATTTTCTTGTGCAGCAACATCGTTTTTTTTTTTCAAAAAATACCGATTTTTTCATGTTTATACCCTTACTTTAGTGATACGAGGGTAGGTCACTTAGGTCACTTTAGGAGTGACCTAAGACCCTAAGTATGTTCGGCGGATATCCGTTTTGGGTCATTTTAAGTCGAATGAGCAATGTCCGTCTGTGTGTCTGTCTGCTGGCTGGTGTGCACGATAACTCTCGAAAGGAGTAACCGGTCGACTTCAAATTTGGTATGTGGGAATATTTTTTTAACACCTTGAGAAAAATGGACGAAGTTGCCAAACCCCTTTTGGTACCTCCCACACAAATGGACCATTTTGCACCAAAAGTTAACTCCTTATAGCTTTAATATAATTTCATGCAAATACTTGAAATTGTGTACAGTGTAATGCTTTTATAGTACCTACATTCCGGTGAAAAGTGGGCGTAAGTGGCACCTCCCCCACAAATGTACTATTTTGCACCAAAAGTTAACGGCTTATAACTTGAATACCAGTGCATACAACGACTTGAAATTTTGTACAGTGTAATGGTTTTATAGTACCTACAATCCAATGAAAAATGGGCGTTATAGCCACGCACCTTTCGGTACCTCACACACAAAGGTACCTTTTTGTACGAAAAGTTTACAGCTCATAACCTAAGTACTAGTGCCTACAAATTCTAAAAATTGTGTACAGTGTAATGTTTTTATAGTACCTACAGTTTGTCGGAAATTGGGCATTATTATCACGCCTCCCCCACAATCGTACCATTTTGAACAAAAAGTTAACAGCTTATATCGTGAATGTCAATTGACATATCGATACCTCCATTCTAAACTATGCTAAGTGCAAAATGGTATGGAATTTGTATGGAATGGAATTTGTATGCAATGGAAATCTAATGACCTGTACAGTTTTGTGAATAACTTTTGATTGGGTTGACGGATAAACACCAGTTTTTGACTGAATTTAATTTGGAATATTTAGAAGCTAAAAATTCAATCTCCATAAAAACATGCTAAGTCGACTTAGCATGTTTTAGAATGGAGGTATCCATATATACTCAAAATTTTCGCATAGTGTATAGTTTTTAAAACTCCTAAAGTCCTGTTAAAAATGGGAGTTAAAACCACACCCGTTTTAGTACCTCCCATAATTGAAGATTTTCAATTATTATAATGTAACTTCTGAACCTATGTCGTCCCCACTCCAAAATTTACACCATCGGTAAAGTTTATGTGGACCTTTTTTATTAAAAATTTAAGGAAAAAAATAGATCGATTCTAAGATATCGCAATTTTTTTTTGTTTCCGCGAAAAGTGACCGAAAAAAATTTTAATTTCAAATTTATTTTCAATGTCTTATGCCTTGTAGCATTAAAATTAACTTGAAAATACCATTACAGAGGCAAAAAATCTATTTTTCTGAACATTGACCTCACCCCCTGCCACCAATTTTCGTTTAATTATTTTAATATTGTGGGTCATTACTACCACATACTAGGGCAACATTTTCTGAGAATTTGAGAAAGATATAAATTTTGGCCTGTGACACTTGAGAAAGACCTACCCATATATAAAGAAGAATGTGCGTTTGTCGGTTTGTTTGTTTTGTACCGTATGAGCGTCTAAACGGCTGGACCGATCTTCTTGAAATTTTTACAGAATGTAACAAGTGGCGCAAAAGTAACCTTTCGATGTTATGTTAGACGCGATTGGCGGTCAGCAGCTAACAGCTGATGCACCGTCTGGACTTTGTACGGAAACATCTTCAAATCTTGTACCAAAATTCGCTGTAGAGACCGTCGACTGATACCCATTTGCGTGGCACGTCGTCTGGTCGATGTCGACGGCGCTTCCCTGACATCCTCGGCTACAGCAGCAATATTCTCTGCAGAACGGCTACTCCGGGGTCTGCCACGCCTGGCAGCATCTCGTGTTGTGCCAGTCTCTTCGAGGCGAGCGGCTAAACGTCGCAGTGTTTCACCAGTAGGCGTTGGACGGCCAGGAAATCTGTGCCAAAGTCACCGACCGATTATTGGTCAAATAAATAGTCAGCAATATTCCGCGTTCTGGAGCAGAGTAGCGTAACATTGTTTATTAACGTGTATTTCGCATGTGTTTACTACACAAATGTCAAAACAGAACTGACATTAGGGGCCAATCGCAAAATTTATAGCATTTTCTGATAGGAGGATTACTTTTGCGCCACCTTGTACATGTGTGGGGGGTGGTGAAAATAGGGCACTTGAATTTTCGATGTACCAAGTGGGCGTGGACCCTCCCTTATAAGTCAAATTTTGAAATTGATATATCATGTACAATTTGTTATCATGTACGTATGTATCTGGTGCCAGTCTACGTGATTGGTCCAAAAATGAGCGGGATCGGACCAATGTGATATCTTGCACAATTTGTTACAGAGAGATGCTATTTTGTGCATATGTATCTGGTGGTAGTCTACGTGATTGTTCCAAAAATATCCGGGATCGAACCAAAGGGCGTGGCACCGCCCATATAAGCCAAATTTTAAAAATTTAATATCTTGCACAATTTGTTAGAGAGAGATGGAATTTAGTACATATGTATCTGGTGGTAGTCTACGTGATTGTTCCAAAAATATCCGGGATCGAACCAAAGGGCATGGCCCCGCCAATATAAGCCAAATTTTGAAATTTAAATATCTTGCACAATTTTTTAGACAGAGTTCCGTAATTTTGTGTATATATATCTGGTGGATGTCTACGTGGTTAGTTCAAAAATAGGCGGGATCAGACTAATGAGCATACCCCGCCCATGTAAGCCACATCTTGCACAATTGTTAGCGAGAGTGCTGTTATTTTATTTAGTGTTGTTATTTTATTGTATTTTGTGGCAGGATTCGTGATTGGTTCAACAATGGACGGGATCGGAAATCTCAGTCTGGGGCAACGAAGTGGGCCGGGTCCAGCTAGTATACAAATAAAATTAAAGTTTAAGAGTTTGTCGAAATACATATGTATGTATGTATTCTTTTAAAAAGATTTTCAAAACAGTACATATTTTTCAAATTTAATTTTTCATTGATTTCGATTTATAGATTATAAATTAAAATGACATCGGTAGCAATAACATTTGTTTTACAGCACTCATTATAACCTACTCCACATTGTGGTCCAGGGTTTTGTGAGTTTGTGCATTTATTTGTAACACCTAAAAAAGAAGAGATAGACCCATCTTTTATTATAGAGATCGACTTAGAATCACTTCCTGAGTCGATTTAAGCATGCTCGTCTGTCCGGCCGTTTGTAGATGTATCGTTGTAATCAAAGTGCAGGTCGTATTTATGGTCCGATTGTGATGAAATTTAGCACTGCTTTTTTCGCGCAAGATTGTATATTTACCACCGATTTGAAATATATGCACTATATAAGCAAATTTTTTTAACCGATCTGAATAAAAATTGACACAAAGAAGTCTCTTGATAAACTTTAGATATAGTCCCCATGTATATGTTACACCCGATTTGACATGAAAGGGCAGTAGAAACCGTATTTTATATCCAATCAATATGAAATTCTGCAAAAAGGAACTGTCTTATTACATGAAAGAACACTGGAAAATTTGGGGAAAATCGGTTTAGATATAGTACCCATATATATGTTACACCCAATTTGACATGTAAGCGCTGTATAAACCGTATTTTATATCCGATCGGTGCGAAATTCGGCAGAGAGATTTTTCTTATTACATGAATTTACACTGCCAAATTCGGGGAAAATAGGTTCAGGTTTAAATATTGTCTCATATATATGTTCCCCCGGTTTGGTATCAAAGTGCTATAGAAGTTGTACTTTACTTTCCATATTGCAACATTTGGCAGAAACAAGTTTCATAATTTAGGAACTACTACTCCTTAAATTGGGGATAATCGGTTTAAATTTGCAAAAAAAATATATGATCAACGTCATCAACTCCTCCTTGGAATAAGCCTTGGTAAGGAGGTGGAACCGACTGGTCTATTCAAGGAAGTAGTAGAAAAAGCAACGTCTGACGAGGTCGAGTTGATTATTGGCGCAGACACGAACGCTCATCATACTATCTGGGGTAGTACGGATATAAACAATAGGGGTTATTCGCTTCTTGACTTTATTCTAACTACCAACCTAAGTATTTGCAACATTGGTAATAAACCGACCGACAAGAAGTACTAGACGTAACGTTTGCTACTGACCGACTGTCAGACAAAATTATTGGGTGGAATGTACTGGACGACCACTCATTCTCAGATCACCATTATATTGAGTTCCAACTCGCGGAAAAAGCGCCTAAACCCGCCGTCCACAGAAATGTAAGGAAGACAAAGTGGCATCTGTATGAGAAGAATTTCAAGAAAGTCCTCAACTCTAAACTTCCGTACGAACCGAATGACAAAGCCGGTCTGGATAATCTGGTCGATCATATCACCATATCATTCAAGAGTTCCCTTGAAGAAGCCTGTCCAAAAACAAGGTACAAGGGTAAAACTAAACCCCAATGGTGGACTTCTGAGCTAACGGCTGTGAAAAAGACCTGCAACAAGCTATTCAACAACGCTAAATCTACTGGGGACGCTAATGTTTGGGATGCCTGTAAAGAGCAACTCAATATCTATAAAAAGGAGCTTAGAAAGGCGCAAAGTCGCTCTTGGTATACCTTCTGTGGCAAAGTGGAAAAGGTCTCCGACGCCGCAAGGCTGAGGAAAATACTATGAGCTTCACCCTGTACAGTGGGTTACTTGCAGGATGAGGCAAATAATTGGACCAAAAACAGCGAGCAGTCGCTCAATGTACTGCTCGGCACACATTTCCCGGGGAACTCTCTAACAGAACCAGATGATCAGCAGGACCAACAAGAGGGCGAGTGGACTGCGAGCGTCGCTAGCTTGTTGACTGAGAGATCCAGAATAAGATGGGCTATTAATAGCTTTGAGCCCTTCAAGTCACCTGGACCAGACGGCATCACTCCAGCAGAAATGCAGAAAATGTTGAAGTACATTATCACCTGGCTGGAGAAAATTTATGTAGGCTGTATCAGGCTTTCATACATCCCAAATCGATGGAGGGATACCAAAGTGGTATTCATACCTAAAGCGGGGAAGATATCACACACTAGGCCAAAAGACTTCAGAACAATTATCCTATCCTCCTTCCGATTGAAAGGTCTGGAAAGACTTTTAGATTATTTCATTAGGAAAAACCTGGATACAAAACTCATGTCGGTGAACCAACATGCCAGACAACATGCCATATATAATAGATAATAAGGGGAAGTCTACAGAATCAGCCCTGCACGAACTTGTGAGCACTATCGAATCTTCCCTGCGTTTCAAGGAATTCACCATGGTGGCATTCCTTGGCATAGAAGGGGCTTTTAACAACATTCACTCAGATGCAGTAATTGCGGCACTGTCACATCTAAAAGTTAACTCTAGTTTGATTAGACTAATTCAAAGTCTGCTCAACAGAAGACGCATAACAGCATGTCTTGGGTCCACAACTCTAACAAGGTTTGCAAACAGAGGGACCCCACTACCACTAGGTTCCACTAATTTGGAACCTAGTGGTAGAAATCCAGCTAGATCTAGAACGTTGCGGACGACGTGGCAATCGCAGTGAGTGGCAAATTCTAAAACGTCCTCAGAGACATTCTACAGATGGCTCTGAACAAATTGGCTGGATGGGCCAGAAGCAGCGGTTTGGGCGTAAACCCAAACAAGACAGAATTGATTCTCTTTACTAGGATGAACAATGTCCCACATGTGGACCCTCCACCTCGGATAAATGGAACAGATCTAGTCTTTTCTGAAAGTGCAAAATTTTTAGGAATAATTCTAGATAGAAAACGGTTATTTAGACTTAACGTATTGGAACGTGTAAGGAAGGCCAACGTCGCCTTATATTCCTGCAAAAAGGCTGTAGGGTCGCGGTGGGGCCTCTCCCTAAAATCGTCCACTGGATATACATATATAGTAGTAGTTCGTCCTATACTGCTATACGGCAACTGACAAACTAACACCAACCTGCTAACAAACGTTAAGAGAACAGCCTGCCTGAGCATTAGCGAATCAAGCCGAAATAATGGCAATATGGGAAGTAGCCAAGTGGCTGAGTCGCAACATATTAACCAACACTGGCGTTGCCATCAAGTCTATGGAGGCAACATCCCTAAATTCACAAACAGCCTTCGACTGCCGCAGATCTCTTAACGAGATGGCTGAGCAGTTTAATATACACCTCATGTGGGTGCCTGGTCACAGGGATATCCCGGGGAACTGCAAAGCAGATGAACTTGCTAGGAAAGGGACGACATTACAAATTCTCGAATTTGCATATATTGGTGCGCCACTATCCACGTGCAAGCTTTGGCTTACTCAAGAGGCAATCACGCAGTCCAACGAAAGATGAACAGAAATCGGCACCTGCAGGGTAGCTAGACAAATCTGGCCAAGGTATGAACTGAGAAGATCAAAATATCTCCTCGCACTAGAGAGGCAAAGATTGTCTACGTTAGCATCAGTTTGACGGGACACTGCTTGATCGGCGAACACGCCAAAATATTGGGTATTGACTCTAATGACTTCTGCACAAGCTGTGGAGATGAGGAAGAAGTGGAGAGCATTGAGCACTTGCTATGCGACTGCCCCGCTCTGAGTAAACGACGACTGGACATACTGGGGTCGGCCTTTCTAGGCAGCCTAACAGATCTTTCCAGTACCGATATTCTTACTATCGATAAATTTGTATATCAAACAGGTTGGTTTCGATGAGGGGCATTTCAGCCCGTGGTAACACTAGGGACCTAAACTGGTCTATGTGAGCTTGTATAAAGAAATACGGCTGCCACTCTAAACTAAACCTAAGGAGGTGGAGCTAAGTAATGCCCATTTTCGCATTCTTAGGGAGGTGTATGGTGTTATATAGTCGGCCCTGCCCGACTTTCTACCTCTGCTTACTGGTTTTTAATTTCTATTTATTCCATTTAAAATTTCTAAACAAAATTAACGTTGAATTACTGATATGACCATAAGAAATTTTAAATATTTTTTCGTGTTTATATTATAACAACAGAAAATGTTATGTACACCCTTCGACAAAAATTTTGTAAACTAGTGTTACCAGATTGTTATTGAGACGTAAAGTTCGCCATTTTCCGTCATTCTTTCTAGAATCTTCTTCATGTGACATTTTGTCGGAGCATTGCAGTGCAGCCAGTTTATGTTTCTGGCTAAAATTGGCTTCAAATCGCCGTCGTTGTAATCGGCTCATACCGGCTTAATGCGGCAAAGACCAAGACAGTGATTTTTTGACACCTTGAGCTTTTTCATGTTAAGTGATCAGAGTATTTTTGGCTCATGTCACGGATTTTATTGAAACCAAAGACGATTTATCATTATAGACACCCCAAGGCCCTTTAAAGACGTACATTCGTATCTGTAAACTCTAGATGGCTATCTAGAAATCTTCTCACTCGAATACGAACGTATTAGAAAATGACTTTCCCCCTATCTTGTGGTATAAATGTACAAATACGAGTACACTGGGATGTCTATAACCAAAATAATCTTTGGCGAAGCTTGGCATAAAGATTATACTGGTATTGTTGTGTTGTCAACAACCTACCGAAATTGTTTGGCAAAAATATGAAAACTGGCCTACTGCGAGGTTTTTAAAGATTTCAAAATTGCTGATTTTGAGAAATACTATGGGCTTTTGGCAAAATTTAGTAAATATTTTCAGGTCATGTTCTATTAACATAAAACTGAATTAGAATTTACAACTTTAATGCATTATGCAGCATTAGTATCAATTATAAAACCCAACTTCAACTTTAAATAGTTCTTTTAAGAAAAGCTATGACAAATGTAAATTTTGACGACATTTTTCGTAGATCGTCCTTTGGCGACCTGAAGGAATTTTTTAAGATTTGTTTTCTTTTGGTACAGAACTTTTGGCGTCATGACTCATTTTTTGTTTGCTAGTCAAAAATGATTAAAGTAATTTTTTGGCGTTTCAATCCGACCTATTGAACATTTTACAAAACACTGCGGCAAACCTGTCATAAATCTTCAATTATACATCGAGATAGAAAATACTAAATAAATACAAAACAAGTAAGAAAGTTCAGTCGGGTAAACCGACTAATGAATCCCCTCACTTTGAGTATCAAAAAAAACATTATTACATTTATTTTTTTTTTTGTTTTATTTAAATTACTATCAATTTAAATTGCATTTAATAACTTTAAAGTATGTACCGGTATTAAAGATAAATGCTGTTTACTTTTGCTACCAAATGGTCCATTTGTGTGAGAGGTACCAAAAGGGGCGTCCCAACAACGATCACTTTTCTCTGGACTCTAGGTACCATAAAAGCATTACACTGTACAAAATGTCAAGTATTTATTTAAAAAGTTATTTTTATACCCTACACCACACTGTGGTACACGGTATTATGACTTTGTGCATTTGTTTATAACGCCAAAAAATAGAAGAGATAGAACCATAGTTTATTATACCGATTGACATGTTGAGTCGATTTAGCCATGTCCGTCTGTCTGTCTGTTGTGAGGCCGCACTTTTTATACATACTACTTTGGAATTTTGGTTGCATAAAAACTTTGTTTGATCAATGTAGATTTGGAATTTAAGGTTTGTTGAAATTTTCGAAATTTTATTTTGTGATTCATAACTTTAAAATCGAAGGAGACGGAATAAAAATACGGGGACGAAATTATTGAGTAGTATTTGACTTTTTGTATTCGTCGATTATGAGACATCGGGAAGTTGCTACCAACGGAGAAGGAGATAAAATCGTAGCAGATTTATATTGAGAATGTTTGCTGTTATGTGAGGACCGGAAATTTGTGGAATTTTTACGGAAAGACACTGGTTTCTGCGTGCCTTCTCGGGAGGAAGGAAGATTCTTGGAAGGTCCCACTACATTTCATTTATTATTATTATCCATTCTCAATATTGGAACATCCTGCTTCTTTAAGAACCCGATACAGATTACTGCTGTGTTATTTGAAATAGCGGAATTATGAATTCTTGAGATCGCTAGTAGGTTAGGTTAGGTTGAATAGAGGAGACGTTTAAACGTCTCATGTCCATGGACATACATTATTTATGAATTTTACTGAAAATCTGTACTAGACACGTATTTTCTCAGTATCTTTCAGTCATATCCTCTGAGATGAGTCAGGTCTGGCAATATGTCGGAACCGAAATATCGGGATCTTGCATGTGTGAAAGCTGGGCAGTGCCGCAGAAAATGTTCCATCGTTTCGATGTTTTCCCTGCATGCCCTGCTCTGGTCGTTTTCTGCTAGTCCTATGCGATGAAGATGTGCCTGTAAGCTTGAGTGTTCCGTTAGAACACTCATCATCTTACTAATCTCGATCTTGTTTAGTTCCAGAAAACTACTTGTTTTCTTTTCATTTGTGTCACCCCACAGTATCTTTGCAGTTGCTCCTACAGTTGATATATTCCACACAGTTTTGTGAGCCATCACTGCCCAGTGCTTCAACTCAAACTTGGTGGCTTCGAAGGGTTTCGAATTTTTCAAGTTTATTACTCGAACTTCTCTGCCCTTCGAAGCCAAGCTGTTTTCTCGTCCATTTCCAATCACTCCGATCGCTAGTAAAATATCTGCGAAATTAATTCACCACGAATTCAATTGATACTCCCGGAGTTTGGGATATTACGTGGTCTTCTGCCACTTTCAATAGATGGAACGAGAGGAGCGTCGAAAATTTGTAAATCAGCTAAACTATGGAGGAATAAGACTATAAATCACGCTATTAATTCAGTAGATATGGTTCGGCCACTTTGAACCCGCTGAATTTTAGGACACCTAAGACCATAAATCGTTTTATCTACTCCAAAATAAATGTTCGCCTGACTTTCGTCCAATAAGAACCTTTATCGTCATAAATCAAAATGATCATCCTGTTAAGACCTGAGAAGAAAATGAAAGCGTTTGAATCATCACCTAAATTCGAATTATGATAGATACATTCACATTCTTATATTTTTTTCCTTTTCAAAAAACACAACATATCTATATATATAAAAATGAAATGGTGTTCGTTGGTACGCGATGGACTCGAAAACGGCTAAACAGATTTTGCTGAATTTTTGCATAAGTACATTGGTGTGTGGAAGGTTCGTAGCTATATTCGGTTATGATTGAACAAAGGGGCGTGGCACCGCCCACACGACGTGAAATTTGAAAGTGAAATATCTCGGGTACTATTGGATCAAAATTCTCGAAATTCGATATGTGTGACCTTGGTACCAGTACACATCATGGAGCCAAAAACCGGTGTGGTAGTTACAGTGGGCGTGGCACCGCCCATACAACCTAAAATTCAAATATGAAATATTTCGAATACTATTGGAGCAAAATTCTCGAAATTGGGTATGTGTGACCTTGGTGCCAGTACGCGTTATGTAGCAGAAAACTAGGGTGATAGTGTAAGTGGGTGTCACATCGCCCACCCAACCTGAAATTTAAAAATGCTATTTTACGAGTATTATTTTGGTAAGATTCTCCAAATTTGGTATACATATGTGACATTGGTACCATTATGCGTGGTGGAACGATAAACAGGTGTGACAGTTATAGTGGGTGCGGCACCTCTCACACAACCTGAAATTTACAAATACTATATTTTGAGTACAGTAAACGGCGAAATTTAGTATTTGTTCCTTGGTAGCAGTACACGTGATGGAGCCAAAAACAGGTGTGATTGTGACAGTAGGCGTGGTACAACCCACACTACCAGAAATTCAGAAGTGCAATATTTTGATTGCTATTGGACCAAAACTCTCGAAATTTGGTATGTGGAACCAGATCGAGTGCTGGAGCAAGAAACTGGCATGATAGTAACAGTGGGCGTGGCACCACCCACACAACCTGAAATGTGAAACATGACATCTAAATACATAATATTTCCTGCACTATTGCAGCTAGCCTGTAAAAATGGGTGTGTAACCTTTGAACCACAACCAATGATTGAACCAAAAACTGGCATCGTATTAAGAGTGGGTACTTCTACACAACCTGAAAAATTCTGTGCATACGACACGCTTGCTGAAAACGAATAAATGGAGACTATTATATCTAGATTGACGCTTTACCAAGAGTGTTTAGTATTAAAGTGCCTTCAAAGTTAGCACGTGACTCAACAAAATTGCGAGATAGCGGATTAAAGGGCGTGACTACGCGTATGCGGCATCTTTGTAGAAAAAATAAATACTGATAGAATTATTGCACTAATTGGTATGAATGTATTTCACAGCAATCTATATGCCCCAACAGAGAATGAGCGACATAGCCTCCCCAAGGTGATTTGACGGGTATTGCACTACACGAAATTTGTGCATTTAAGTGCAATATGGAAGGCCCAAAAACACTGCCGTAATATCAAGAGTGTCAACATATCATACGGTTCTATTTCACTAAAACGCACTTTGAGGGCAGCGAAGCGCACCGGGTCAGCTAGTATTATAAATATATAAAAATGAAATGGTGTTCGTTGGTACGCGATGGACTCGAAAACGGCTGAACAAATTTTGCTGAATTTTTGCATGAGAATATCTTTTGGTGTGTGGAAGGTTCGTAGCTATATTCGGTTGTGATTGGGCGTGGCACCGCCCATACAATGTAAAATTTAAAAGTCTTGGGTACTATTGGTTCAAAATGCTCGAAATTCGATATGTGTGACCTTGGTACCAGTACACATCATGGAGCCAAAAACCGGGGTGATAGTGACAGTGGGCGTGGCACCGCCCATACAACCTAAAATTCAAATATGAAATATTTCGAATACCTTTGGAGCAAAATTCTCGAAATTGGGTATGTGTTACCTTGGTGTCACTACGCGTCATGTAGCTGAAAACTGGGGTGATAGTGACAGTGGGCGTGTCACCGCCCACACAACCTAAAATTCAAATTTGAAATATTTCGAGTAATATTGCAGTAAAATTCTCCAAATTTAGTATGTGTGACCTTAGTACCAGTACGCGTCACAGGACTACAAACGGGGAAACAGTGAAAGTGGGCGTGGCACCGCCCACACACCCTGGAATTTACAAATACTATATTTAGAGTACTTTTGCAGGAAGATCGGCGATATTTAGTATTTGTGCCTTGGTAGCAGTACCCGTGTTGGAGCCAAATGCAGGTGTGATTGTGACAGTAGGCGTGGTACCACCCACACTACCAGAAATTCAGAAGTGCAATATTTTGATTGCTATTGGACCAACATTCTCGAAATTTGTTATGTGGAACCAGATCGAGTGTTGGAGCAAGAAACTGGCGTAATAGCAACAGTGGGCGTGGCACCGCCCACACAACCTGAAATGTGAAACATGGCATCTTAATATATAATATTTCCTGCACTATTGCAGCTAGCCTGTAAAAATCGAACCACAACCAATGATTGAACCAAAAACTGGCATCATATTAACACAATCTGAAATGTCAAAATGCAATATTTCGATCACTATATCTGCCATGGTTTCGAAGTTTGGCTGTCTGGCCTTGGTACCAGTAGGGGTGATGGAGCTACAAACAGGAACGATGGAAACACTTGGCATGACACCCCCATATAAATAAACAAGTAAAAGCGTTAAGTTCGGCCATGCCGAATCTTATATACCCTCCACCATGGATAGCATGTGACCTCACAAAATAGCTAGAGCTATATAGAGCTATATCTAAATATGGACCGATATGGCCCATTTGCAATCCCAAACAACCTGCAACTATAAGAAGTATTTGTACCAAATTTGATCAACCTAGCTCTATTATTGCGGACTGTAGCGTGATTACCACAGACGGACGGACGGGCAGACGGACATGGCTAAATCGTCTTAGAATTTTACGACGATTAAGAATATATATACTTTATGGGGTCTCAGAACAATATTTAGAGGTGTTACAAACGGAGGGATAAAATGAATATACCCCCCATCCTATGGTGGAGGGTATACAAATTTAGATCGCAATATTTGAAATTGCATTGCGGCGATATCTTTGCAAAAGAGAGTGATAAGGGCGTGGCGCCGCCCAAACAACCCGAGATGTGAATTTGAAAAATGTCCAATATCATTGCAGGACAGTTTTGAAAATTTGCACGAAAATAGGAATCTGATCAGTGGAAGTATCTGTGCATACGACACGCTTGCTGAAAACGAAATAACTGGAGACCATTATTTCTAGATTGACGTCTGACCAAGTGTGTTTAGTATTCATGTGCCTTCAAAGTTAGGACGTGACTTAACAAAATTGGGAGATATCGGAATAGAGGGCGTGACAACGCGCATGCGATATCTTTATAGAAAAAATAAATACTGATAGAATTATTGCACTAATTGGTATTTGCACTGTATTTCACAGCAATCTATATGCCCCAACAGAGAATGAGCGTCGTAGCTTCCCACTACACGAAATTTGTGCATTTAAGTGCAATATGGATGACCCGAAAACACCGCCGTAATATCAAGAGTGTCAACATATCATATGGTTCTATTTCACTGAAACGCACTTTGAGGGCAGCGAAGCGCACCGGGTCAGCTCGTTGTATCTAAATCTAAAATGTAATCTTACAAATTCATCCTACACTCTCATATCTCTTTGTTCACCAATACACACATATGAACGCATAAAACATTTATTTCTTATACACTAACGGCCAATTCCACAATCTCCGGTTATCATACAGTTAGAGCTAACCTACAGTTATAGCTGTTAAATTGTATGAAATTTTTATTTTTTAACTGTGAGTTAGCTCTAACCGGAGGTTGTGAAATTGGTGGTAAATAATATAAGATCCAGTATAATTTTGAAAATTGGATATCAAGTTGGATTCCCCGTAACTAAGTTACCAGAATTTCAAGACTACAGGCCTGGAGTTATCGAGGGATTATGGTAATGGTGAGTTTAATTATTTTTTTTATTATGGAATATCTTTCAACACCTCAACTTCTTATCGGAATCTGTTAGAATGGTCATAAAGGTGTTGGAAATGATGTATATATTGTATTAGAAGATAATGTTATTCTATTTTTTTGTTTTGTTTGTGGTTATTTGTTAAATTTGTTTACAAATGTTCCTCTTTGCCCCTTGGACAAAGTAATTCCACTGGCTATCATTATCTTGTAATATATAGCGTGATCCATTTCGTGGTTCCCTACTTTTTTAAAGAAGAAAACACAGAAAATTCAAATTGAATGGGGAATGTCTATTGTCATTTAAAAGAACATTCGTTGGCATTTATTTTTTGAATATTATGTCTATCAAATGTTGGCCGCGGCTACGTCTCAGATGGTCCATCCGTTGAGTCCAATTTTCGATTACTCGTTCGAGCATTTCGACTGGTAACTGGCGAATGACACGCGTGATGTTTTGCTCCAAGGCCTGAATCGCAGCGGGTTTGTCCACATCAACTTTAGACTTTACATATCCCCACAGGAAAAAGGTCTAACGGTGTGATATCACACGATCTTGGTGGCCAATCGACCGGCCCAAAATGTGAAATTATCTGCTCACCGAAGTGTTCTCTCAATAAATCCGTTGATTGATGCGATGTGTGGCGCTGTCTTGTTGAAACCAAATGTCGCCGAGATAACGAGCATCAATTTCAGGCATCAAATAGTCGGTTATCATGGCACGATAACGGTCGCCATTGACGGTTATGTTCTCACCGGCATCATTTTTGAAGAAATATGGACCGATGATTCCGGTACGTAAGATAGCTGTTAACGAGAGCTAAAATATTGCTCATGGGTGTCAAGGTCGTGGGTCGACTGGAAAGTGTTTTTTTATTTAAAAAAATGGACTTAGCGCAATTGGCGAACGATTATTTTGATAATAAAACTGAATAATTTGTAAACGTTGTTCAGGCGTAAGTCTTTCCATGATGAAATGCCAAACAATACTTAACAAAAAGTAACATGACAGCATGACACGACCCACACGTGGTCAAAAAAATGCTATTTAAAAAAGTATCCCTACTTAGATCACACTTTATATATTCCAATAATAGATCTTCATTACGACTATAAGAAATTACCGTTTTATTTATCACATAAAACTTAATTATAATATTAATTTTACATTACAAATTAATTCCTTAAAATTAATTTCACTTATTTAGACATATACATACATCGTACTTTGAATTGGTCGTATTTAGACAATTGTTTACTCATCGCATTAGTTTAATGATTATTTTTATGAAATAAATATTTGCAATAACATGGGAATATAGATTTTAATTAATTGACTCGCGAAACATTTAGGTATTTGTGGTTAGGTTTTATGGGCTATCTCTACGAATTTCAACAGGATGGCGTAGGTTAGGGAGGGTACAGACAGGAAGAGGGCATTGACATCACACTCATTTTCCGACTATAACATGGAGACATTCTACTTCTTTTGACCTTTTCATTTTATTTATTCTATTTTGGCTAATGGATCATAGGGGTCTTGCTACCTAATTTTCAAATTGTATGTTAACGACTTTAACTCATTCTCGAAGAGGACACCAACCCCCCTATTATCCATGAGCACGGCCGGAAATATAGGTAGCATCGTCTTCCGAGAGATGGGGCCAGGTGGTCGGAATCGTTACACTGTCCATGTATTTTTGTCCAGGTCGTCGTATTGTCAAAGTCCAGGTCGTATTTATGGTCCGACTGTGATGAAATTTAGCACAGTGTTCTTTTTTGGCCCAAGCACGACCCCTATTGAAATTGGTCAAAATCGGTTAAGATTTAGATATAGCCCCCCCCATTTATATGTTATTGCATTTATTTGTAATCCCTAAAAAACTAAGAGAGAGACTCTCAGTTTATTATACCGATCGGCATAGAATCACTTTTTGAGACGATTTAGCCGTGTCCGTCTGTCTGTCCATGTATTCTTGTGATAAAAGTGCAGGTCGCCAATATGAACCGATCTTTACGAAAATTGGTACAGAGATATTTCTTAGACTAGCGACGATCCCTATTGAAGACGGGCATATCGGTCCATGTTTTGATATAGCCCCCCCTATTTAAATGTCATCAACGATGGGACTTTTTCAATTTCACATTTTTCAATTGATCTGGCTGAAATTTAAGAATTAACACTTTATATTGGACCTAATCGTCCCTAGTACAAATGGGGTACATCGGTCTATGTTTCGATATTATTCCCCATATAAAGGTCTCTTTCGTTTAGATTTCTTAGTGTTCTTTTTTAACCCTGAAAATCATGTGGAAATTGAAGCTTTCGTACTTCATATTGAATTAAATCGTCTCCAGTGAAAATTATGAATGTATATTGGTGCATCTTTTGATAAGCCTAAGCCCCTTATAAAGGTCTCGTTTTCAACTGTATGTCCCAGGAATTTAGAAATGTACTCTATTCATGCATACAGAAAACAGTTTGGTTGCCTCAACCGAATTATTTTCTAAACGAATTTTGGTAGTTCTGTCTACTATCATGCGATTCCATCAGGACAAGCAACATTTTGGTTGTGGTATACTTCTGCTTTCATGTTGACAACAATCATTTGGTTGTCCCAACTACGAAAATGGAAGCTAAAATTATCGATTGTATATTGCCACAACCAACTGTTTTAAAAAATTGGTTGTTCTAACAATTTGTCAGTCATGTACTACCTACAATTAATTAAAAAGTTTTCATTAATTTTTATTTTATTTATTGAACACAAAAATCCAAACAAAATAAAAATCCCATCCATCCATTCATAACACAACTAAAAATCCCATATTACAAATTCATCACTATTATGAGATTTGGAAATATTTGAGACAAGTTTTTTGTACAATGCATAACAAAACTTTAATGCAAATATCGCTTAACCTTGTGCTTTCAATTTCATGATTGTTGCTTTTATTTTTATTTAGGTAAAATATTTTGCACAACATATTCGCATTCCGCAGATTATTAGCCACACGAAATTTTATTTGACTACATATACCGTTCTTGAACATGATGTTGAAGATTTTTTAACGTAGAATAATATTTTTTTTTTGTCTGTCATGTATCAGCAAAAGAACAGCAACCAAGTTTACGGTTGTATTTCCCAAAATGTATTTAATTATTCTATTTAGGAAATTATTGGGATAACATGAAAAACTGTTATAGTAACCAATTATTCGTTGCAATAATAATCTTTGGTCTATTGATACAATTTCTGTTGTCAAGAATAAAACATTGGTTGTCACAACAAAATATCGATCATATGGTAATAATGAAAATTTAAATGTAGTTACCACAACTAGCCGAGTGTTAAAGAAAAAATAATCTTAAATCGATGGATACAATCATCGATTTAGTTGCAAGCATTTTCATTTGATCGTACCCATGTTATTATCGTTGTTATACCCTACACCACTCTGTGGTACAGGGTATTATAAGTTTGTTTCACGGCAGATGTTTGTAACACCTGAAAATAACACAGCTAGACCCACCTTAAAGTATACCGATCGACTCAGAATCACTAGCTGAGTCGATTTAACCATGTCTGTCCGTCCGTCCGTCCGTCTGTCCATGTAAAGTTGTTCGTCGACTACCGGTCGCAATTTCACTCCGATCGTTCTGAAATTTTGCAGTTTAGAGTATTTCGCTGCTGTTAAGATCGCTATTGAATTTGGTTGAAATCGGTTCAGATTTAGATATAGCTCCCATATATATCTTTCGCCCGATTTGGCCCTTTAGTCCTATAGAAGCTGTATTTTACATCCAATCGTTTTGAAATTTAGAATGGTAGAGTTTCTTGATCCATGAACCAACATTGCCGAATTTGAAGAAAATCGGTTAAGATTTAGCTATAGCTCCCATATATATGTTTCGTCCGATTTTGCTATTTAGTCCTGTAGAAGCTGTATTTTACTTCCAATCGTTTTGAAATTTAGAATGGTAGAGTTTCTTGATCCATGAACCAACATTGCCGAAATGAAGAAAATTGGTTAAGATTTAGCTATAGCTCCCATATATATGTTTCGTCCGATTTTGCTATTTAGTCCTGTAGAAGCTGTATTTTACATCCAATCGTTTTGAAATTTAGAATTGTAGACTTTCTTGATCCATGAACCAACATTGCCGAATTTGAAGAAAATCGGTTAAGATTTAGCTATAGCTCCCATATATATGTTTCGTCCGATTTGGCCCTTTAGTTCTATAGAAGATTTATTTTACATCCAATCGTTTTGAAATTTAGAATGGTAAAGTTTCTTGATCCATGAACCAACATTGCCGAATTTGAAGAAAATCGGTTAAGATTTAGCTATAGCTCCCATATATATGTTTCATCCGATTTGGCTCTTTAGATCTAATTGTTTTTATACCCTACACCACACTATGGTACAGGGTATTAGTTAAGTATAAAATGTCCCAAAAGTAAATTTATGTAAACAATTTATACATGAATTACAAAATTTATATATCAGAGTTATTCAATATTACGAGAGTGGTGTAGGGTATTATATAGTCGGCCCCGCCCGACTTTAGCCTTTCCTTACTGGTTTTAACTATTTAATAGACTTTTTTTGCTAGTACTATTTTTTATTGTTACAATCGAATTCCAACAAATTATTTTCTTGGGTGTAGTAATAAGGATTCTCAGTGCCTTTGTTGGCAAATAATTGTGGAGGGAGGGCTGATATCTCGCGAAGCGAAGCAGATCTGTTTTAAATCTCTTCACAGTTGAGTAGAGGGGATGATCCTGATCAAAACCTCATTAATTGTTTTTGGCGTCTAACTAGCCAAACTTTTTAACCCTTGATGTACGCTGTGTATATTCCGAAATATGTATTTTAAGCTATAAAAATCACTTGCAGTTCGTATTTTATTTTGACAAGAATTCAGCACAGCAAAAATTATACAAATCGGTTCATATTTTTGTATTGAAGTCGCACTCCTATTAGCTTATTTAAGCCATAAATAACACATTTTCCTAATTATTAGGCTAAAATTTTGCAGTTTGAGTTGTGACCACATCAGTAAAAACTTCAATATATGTCCGCTATGGACGCCGCTCTAAAATATATATATCTAATCCGTATACTCCACATTTTTCCAACAATTTGGCTGAAACTACGCAGTTCGAATTTTTTTTGACAAGAATTCTCTACAACGAGAGGGGTTCATATCGATCCATGCCTGATATTTGGAAGTTTGATTCGAAATTAACCTTTAATTATAATTATTATTTTAAAATAATTGTTGAATTCTGGCCTGCACCTTTCGAACAATATCTGACCATGTTGCTGTTACATAAAATATATGTTAAATTATATACAAACATATATATATTTAAACGTTGTAGCTCATTATCAAGGGCTGTTTGGTATTTTCCGGTCAAATAAAAATCAAACGTAAAACTATGTGTCTCTGTAGGCTTCTAAATAACATAACAATCTAACGCTTATTAACCGCGTGTTTACTTCAGCACCGAACGCCGACCTCTGTAGAATGACATTCTATTACATAAAATTTTTTGATTGTTCGTTATATGACATCAGGACACTATGCCGTCCCGAGACATGTCATCATCCATGTCGATAAAATTGTTTAGCACTCTCACGTGACACTGGAACCATGAATGGTGGTGGGTGTTGACGTCGACATCGACATCGATGTTGATGCTTTAATGCTGATGCTGGTTTGGAGTAAACAACACAAACTGAATTGAACCGAACTGAATGGAACGGAATGTGTGCTATTTCGACACTTTTCGTCACCTCTTCAATGTTCCCGTAGCAACTCTTACTGTATCACAAAAATACATATATGTATGTGTCCAAACACATACATATTTACGTAGAGTAGGCTGGATCGAAACACAAAAATTACTTTAATCGCTTTAAGTTAGCAATACAAATTAGGCAGGATTAATGTCAGTAATAAAACTTTGCTCCAATTGGACACTACACAAATTTAACAGAAAGGAAAACATATTTGGACCTTGCTGTATCCAGGTGGTAATCGTTTTTCAGGGTGAGCTTTTGTTCTTGAAACTTGTTGGCCGAATAAAATCGGTAGACTCAGCTCTACATTGTGTGGTCCATCATATTGAACGGGCCTTGGACTTGAAGGTGTTCACGCTTGTAGCATTCCTGGATGTAGATGGTGCCTTTAATAATGTCCTACCGTCAGCCATTGAGGCTGTGTTAGGTGGAACAAGTATAGAAAGAGCTGTTGTAAACAGGATTATGACCATGTTTAGGGGACAGTGCTTAATGCTCTTCACTTCTTCCTCATTGCCAAAGCTCCTCATAGGACTCAATACCTAATTTTCTGGCATGTTCGCCGATCAGACAGTGTCCCGGCAGAACTGACACTAACATATACAGTATTTTCCCATCTAGTGCTAGGAGACATTTTGACCTTCTCAGTTCGTATCTTGGCCAGATTTGTCTAGCTAACCTACAGTGCCGATTTCTGTCCATCTTTCATTGGAAGCCTGATTGCCTCTTTGTAAGCCAAAGCTTGCATATGGACAGTGGCGCCTAATATATGTAATAACTCGGTGTATGTCAGTCATCTCGTTACGAGATCTGCAGCAGTCGAGGGCTGTTTGTGAATATAGGGATGTGGCCTTCAGGAAATTGAAGCCTGACTGTCCGAGTAAATGACAACCCCAGTGTTGGTGACTACGTTGCGACTCAGCCACTTGACGACTTCCCTTATTGCCATTATTTCTGCTTGATAGACACTGCAGGTATCAGGTAGTCTATGAGCTATATCCAAACTAAGTTCTTCACAGTGCATTCCGAAGCCAACATTATCATCAAGCTTCGAACCATCTGTGTAGAAGTGGATATGTTTTCTATTTTCTGATGTTATGCCAACCCATTCCTCTCTGGCAGGTACCTAAGTAGGTGAAATTCCTCCCAAAGGTGTACATCGTTGGTATATAGTCCACTCGGTCTGTAACCATAGCACCACATTGTGATATCATCAAGTGGCCGTAGTTCTTGTAACTCCACAATGAGAGACAGTTCAATCATAATGCCGCTCTGGTGGCAACTTCTCTCGCCACAATATCACTGGGCAGTAGATGGAGTAGGGCTTGAAAATACTCAGTCGCTACAGTCCTTAACGCTCCGCTTATTATGGTTGTCAAGGTAAAAATATACAATTTATCAGGCTGAAATTTTGCACGTATTATTTAATTTTTAGCTGGAATATGCATCTAAATATATAACAAGTAAAAAAGTTTCAGTCAGGTTAACCGACTAAGGTATACCCTCACTTTGTGAGTAATGTGTTATTTGGTCTGGAAGGAAAAATAGGCTACTTGAATTTTTGATATCTCAAGTGGCACCGCCCACACGCCCCCATTTTTAAAAACTCAATATCTGGGGACCGACTCTATAGATTATGCTGAAATTTTGCGTGTGTGATTCTGTGAGTTAGCGTGTGTGCTGTAATTTTGTGTATCTGGTGGTAGTCCGCCGTGATTGGTCCAAAAATGGTCGGGATCGGATCAATGGGCGTGGACCCACCCATTTAAGCCAAATTTTTACATTTTTTGTTAGCGTGGGTGCTGTAATTATATTTGTATGCATCTGGTGGCAGTCTACGTGATTGGTCCAAAAATGGGCGGGATCGGACCAAAGGCCGTGTCCCCGTTCATATGAAGAAATATTTGAAATTGTGATATCTTGAACAATTTGTAAGCGAGATTGTTCGAGAACACACTGTTTGTGACTCAGCACAAAGTCGGAGATATCAGATAGAGGGCGCGACTACATTATTGAAAACGAAATATCTGGAAAACCATTACACCATTCACTGCAATATTGGACAAGTGGGCGTGGCCTTGTCCACATGACTCCATTATTGAAAACGAAATATTTTCAGAACCATTTGGTTTGGACAGAAATATTAAGCACCCAAACAATAACTGTGCAATAGTATAACATTGGCCGTGGTTCCACCATTGCCACAATTGTATTTAAGTGTGCTATGTATGTATTTGACAGCAATATGTAATATCCAATAGAAAATTTGCGATAACGGAAAGGTCGGCGTAGCACCACCCACATGTCTCCCATATTGATAAAGAAATATCTGGAGAACCATTGAACCAATCGTAATGGTATTTGGTATGGGTATATTAGACAGAACTATGCGTGGCGCAACACATCTTTCGGTTGTATTTATCAAAATACATTTAATTATTCTAAATTTGGGAAATGATTGGGATAACCAATAAACGATTATTTTTTAATATTTTTTCTGTTGTAGTAACCAATTATTCGTTGCAATAATAATCGTTGGTCAATTGAGACAATTTATGTTGTCAAAAATAAAACATTGGTTGTCACAACCAAAAATCGATCATATGGTAATATAAAGAAAATTTAAAATTGGTTACCACAACTAAACGAGTATCAATGAAAAAACAATCTTAAACAAATCTATTTAACATAATGTCTGTAAACATCAGAAGCATATCTTCCGTTAATAAGTTTAACACTTTTAAGTCAATGTTATCACAGCTTCCAGTCTTACCTAATGTAATTGCAATACAAGAGACATGGTTTCAATCTGATTTAACTCAAATCTATAAAATACCTAATTATAATGCTGTACATTGCTGTAGAAATGACGGATATGGAGGGACGTCCATATACGTGCGTGACAACATAACATACACGGTTGAACTTTGTGAAAGCAAACAATCTATCGAAGCTATTCGAATTTCGCTCGAAAACTTTAATGAAAATAAAAGACCACCAAAGATAGTCACATTTTACCGCTCACAACGCTGCGATTTAAATACTTTTTTACAATATCTGGAAAATGTGCTGTGCAATATTAGCCGAACTGCAACTGTTGTGTTAGGAGATTCTAACATTGACTTAGCAAATGCCACATCTTCTTCTGACCTTTGTACCACCCTGGCTTGTGTCGACTTTGAATCTTGTCACTCCTTAGTTTCTCGTCCAGATAGCGGAATGTGCATAGACCACGTCTATAGCAATGTAAAAAACAGACTATCTGTTGATTCAATTGTGTGTGATATCACGGATCATAATATAATTTGGTGCAAAATTCAAAGTTCCATTCCAAATAATATATATGTTACCAGACGTTAAAAACAATCTAACTTTGATTTGATTGCACAAACATTTCAAACTAATTCAAATACTTTGAATCATAGCGGAAATCCCTCAACTGATACTTCTGAGCTAATAAGCGTGCTTTCCAGTATAAATCAAAATACAGTTTATAAAGAGGAACAAGTATTAGCAAAAACTCTCTTAAATCCTTGGACTACTAAAAACTTGCAATCGCTCAGGAAGTTTAAAGAGAAATTATTAGCTAAAAGGAGAAAATATGGAGGGAATGGTAGAAATGAATTCACATTGAAACATATAAGTAGAATTATAAAAGTGGCAGATAAAATATGTATGAATAACTACTTACAAAGTAATGTTGAATCTCTATGTAAAAATCCTCAAAAATGTTGCAAATTTTTAAATGAATGTCTGGGAAGAAAGTAGCATAGGCAAATTGTTTTAAGGGGAGATAATGGCGCATTAATTGAAGATGTGAAAAAAAAATGTGATGTATTCAATGAGTATTTTTTGAATGTTCCCAAACTGTTAAAGGACCGAATAGAAAACCGTGATGATGACTCGTGCAACAAGCTCAATACCCTTGTTCAGTGCAATTCTGAGTTCTCATTTCACTGTACAAATAAAGAGGAAGTTACTGAACTTATAACTAATCTCAAATCCGGTAAAAGTCCAGGCTACGATGGTATATCGAGTAAAACAATTAAAAGATGTAAAGATACTGTTAGCACACACCTGGTGGATATATTCAATGATATGGTTCGTACGTCTATCTTCCCCGAAATACTCAAAACGGCACAAATAGTCCCTGTACCCAAATCTAGCAGTTCTCAAACAACAGCAGACTTTAGGCCAATTGCTTTACTGCCGTTAATTGATAAAATTTTTGAAAAACTTATGCATAAGCAACTTGCCAGTTATCTAAATGATACCAATCAGTTATATGGAAAGCAATTTGGCTTTAAAAAGGGCAGCGTAACTCAAGAAGCTGTCGTGAACGTAATAAATTTAATTTGTGAAGGTTTGGATGATCAATTTGGTGGAGTTGGAGCTGTTTTCTATGATTTTTCGAAGGCATTTGACGTGGTCGATCATGATATCTTGCTTAATAAACCTCCATTCTATGGCATTCAGGGAAGATCTCTACAACTGTTGGAAAGCTACATTAGAAAGAGAAAACAATTCGTCGAAATAAAAGGAGTTAAAAGTGAAATCGGTATTGTTGAACATGGAGTACCACAAGGCAGCGTTTTGGGCCCATTATTTTTCACAGTGTATTTGAATGACATTTCAAAGCTCAAATTGTATGGAGAACTAGTTATGTATGCAGACGATATATCCCTATTTTACCCTAACAATCATGATACTGTTTTAAAGTATCAAATGGAGCATGATGCTGGGGCCATATTGGAATATTGTAGATTGAACAAGCTAATACTGAACTCTAACAAAACAAAAATAATACGTTTTCGTCCGCATTGCACTCGAAATTATCATCCCTTCAACATTAACATTGGAGAGTCTCAAGTTTATGAATCCTGGTCCTTGAAATATTTGGGAATTCATTTACAGAACAACTTAACATGGAATTGCCGTATCCATGACTTGAAAGCTAAGGTAGCACCTGCGATTGGAATGTTGATATTAAAACAAAACTTTTGCTTTACAATTCGTTAATTCAAAGACATTTCAATTATATGCCAATGATATATGCGTACAAGAAAAGTGTACAACTGCGGTCTCTACAAAGAATCCAAAATAAGGCACTGAAAATCGTCTACAATCTTCCTCGCACTTATTCAACCCTTGCATTGTACGACAATGTTTCTAAAGTTACGTTACCATTTCATGGATTATATAAGATGCAGCTGCTTATTTACATGTTTAAATCAGTCAGGAACCTTGGTCCGCGAGAGATTGAATTTCGTACTAATCAATCAGTTTTCAATAAAGACTATATCTATTATTTCTTCATTTAAGAGAAGTCTATAATCACATTTGTTTCGTGATGTGAGAATGCTTCTTTTGTAATTTATTGATATCAAGAACAAACAGAAACATGTACATATGTAAATATATACACGCTGAAAAACAATCGCTTCTGTAGTATATTGTCCCAAACATATTCGGCTTGAAGCATATATATGTTTATGGTACACTCTAAATATATAATATTTGGTACACACAAAAATTATATATTTGGGAAGATGTTGTTCTAAACAAATCCTTGTTTTTACCCTAATACCTTTTATTTGGGATTTTAATTCCGAAACAAAAATGTATTTAAATTTAGGTATTCCGAAAATATCGAACCTTAATTGTGTTAAGTTTTTCAGTAATTTAATGATAATTTTTTAGAAATTTTTAATTGAAATCGTATAATTTTTGATAACATTAATTTACTCGAAGGATTGAAAAAAAAGCTGACATGAAATACCCAGAAATTTAAAATGAGTCCCTTAAAACAGAATGCAATGCTGCTAATGGTATTTTTGACTGGGAGAAATAATTCGAAACGAAGGAAAAATTAAAAATGAACTTAGAAAAATTCACCAAAGTTTTGAAAATCTTTCTTAAATTATATATATTTGAAGATATTCCTAAACAATAATTTTATTGGTATATAAATACATATTTTATTTGAGAAAATTAGTTTGCAAATATATTTTGTTGTAATATATTAATATATGCGTTCCAAGTAAATTTTATTGATTTTCAAATAAAATTTATTTACTCAGAAATATAAAACATTTAAAAATTTGTGTTCCAAATATATTTTCTTTCGATTCAAACATATCAAAAAAGGCGATTTTGCCCCGTGTAAGACTAAATGCATTTTAACTTGTCAACTCGCCCCAAAAATGCCTGTCAGGCGCTGGGGCAAATATTTCATTGTAAATATATCTAATGAATAAAATTGAATAAAATTAAAAAAAAAAAAAAAGAAATTCGATTGATACAACCATCGATTTAGTTGCAGGCATATTCATTTGATCGTATCCATGTTATTATTGTTGTTTCAACTAATTATATAAATACACCCGACGGACGGTGTAGGCAATTTACTTTTTTTGCTAGTACTATTTTTTTATTGTTACAATCGAATTCCAACCAATTATTTTCCTGGGTGTAGTTATATTAATGGTGATTTCGATTCTAAAAAATTTTACACCGTCGATATGTCCTTTTTGTGTCAAAATTCCAAAATGTAGTAAAAAGTCCAGTTTTAGGGAAACGAAAATATTGCACTTTTTTGCAGAAAAGAAATCGCCTTAAGATACTACCACACCGAAAAAAAATAAACCGGTCTAATATACATACTCATACATCTTTATATATAGGGCATAACAACCAACACACTGTGAACAGAAATCAAAACATTCGAACAACAAAAAAAGTATTGAGCACAACGTTGTTGACAGTAAGATAGACTCCCCCGTCCTCCCGAAAAAGTGTAATAATATTTTTATTGCGATTATCAAAATGTAGGTTCCAGAGCAATGACTACAGCAACAACAACAACAACGTTGACAAGGATAACATCAACAATGTGCCAACGATTATAGCATCCTTCACATTCGTCTTACCCCAACAAATGCGGGTCATTCAGCTATCGGTCCTTTGAGATGGGCGGCTCAGGGTGAAAGTGTTCTCATGGTAAAGGGAATTTTTTTATTTCTGACATTGGTCGGATATCAAATGACAAATAAAACGGCAACGGAAGCACAACAAAGCACTTCACAAAAAAAAGATGAAAAGCATTGCACAACATTCACATAAAGGTAATTACATACCTTTACATATACAAGTACGAGTATACATATATATACAAAAAGGTTGAGCCTGAAAGTTTAAAGTTTTGATGGTTATTTAGTTGTGTCATGTAATGGGTAATGTGCGGAGGTTTATGGTGATTTCGTTTGTGCAAAAAAATAGTAAAATTTTTTCTACATTTTACACTGAAACCGCATTTTTAGGTTCGTTTGTAAAAATGGTGCAGCCGTATGAACGGGTTTTGATTTCGTTTGTAAAATTATTACACTCCGCAAATGCGAAAATGTCGTATTTTCCACACTCAGCCCAGTCCACGGTGTGGAGTGTTGTACCGTCAAAAAGCAAATTTCAGAACCAAACCTAATTGAAAGCGTACATTCTTAATGCACTATCAAATGGTTGCGCCATAATGTAGGTATGGGTTTTACTCACCGCACGATTTTTGTTCGATTGTTCGCATTCAAAATGCGAAATTAGCAGTGGGTGCAGGGGGAATTTTTAAAATGTCGCAACATGATGTGGTGATATTATTTTTCAGAAACGAAATCACCATTAGTTTCACTATCACACTGCTACAACAGTTAGAAATGTTTAACATAGTTGAATACCCCGCTGATCGTACGGTACGGTGGGAGAAGATTATGTTGAGATTAAGTTTGAAATATGATACGGATCAATGGGGTCTTAAAGATAGCCTTTGAGTATTCACAAGAAAAATTTTGCTCATATATACATATAGGAATTGTCCAATAGTAATAAACACAAAAATAAGTTTTATTACATTTTTAGTACAAATCCTGTATAATGTTTACGGAACTGGCTCTGGATTTTGTGACATCCACGTTTGTAAACATAATAGAATGTGAACACTTTTAAGTTGGTTAAGGCGGGGTGCAAATTTTTAATGTGATGGCCAAGATTTCCAGCTTTCCATAGGATCATAGCTCCCTTCTAACTCACTGAACGAAATGAAAACAAAAATGTCCGGGTAGTTTAGCTATCTCGGGGGATAATATGAAGCCAACGGCTTCGGAATATATCCTTTAGTCTAAAGAACGAAATAACAAAACAAAAGGGTATTATGTTCGGACCGTCCGAAATATTATATACCATGGATTGCATTCAATTCTACAAGCGAAAAAATCTTTTTAAATAAAGCAAAGTCATGGAACGATATGGTTTATTTTTTGTTTTAACAAATTACAATATGCAAAAAAGAAAGGGCTGTGCATAACGTTTCCTGGCGTAATATGGTGACCTAAACACGAAAAAATATTAAAAAAAAATTATTATAATTTTTTTTTAAAAAAGTATTGTATATTTTAAATATATACTCGATAAAGCCGGGATAGACTTTATGTTAAAGGAAATTATAAGGACTAGAAATATTAATAATGGCACTTTCACTTCTGAAAACAAAAATTTTGTAACTGCTGTTAAAACTAAAAAAAAATTTACCTTTTTTAAAAAAAATCTTTTTTTGTTGGCACGAAAAAAATTATAAAAATTGCACAGTATCGCACAAAATTTGCTTGTTCCAATTTTTGATAGCATCCTAAAGAAGAAAACAATGCCTATTTATGAATATCTATGGATAAATGTAGAAATTATACCACTTTTGGTATAATCCGGTTAATATAACTTCCACTATTGCGAACAAGAGTATATATCAAATACTGTGGGCCGAAATTGTAACACATCGATGGAGTGACCTAAGAGACCACAAGAATATTTGGCGGAAATACGTTTTGGGCCATTTTAAGACATTTGAACAATGTCCGTCAGCCTGTCCGTCTGTCTGTCTGGTTGGTGCGCACAATAACTTTGGACAGGATTAACCGATTTACTTGAAATTTGGTATGTGTCAATATTTTTTTTCTATCTCAGGCTTAGGTCAACGATGGATACGGTGACCATCCGTACACTATTACAGTGAACTTAGACTTTTGTACACTATTTTTTAATGTACACTATTTGTACACTTTTTACCATAATGTCACATTTTGTACATTATTTTTTCTGGCATATGTTTAATTTTATTCACTTTTTTTCATTATTTATAAAATAATTTAAAAATCACCAAAGTCTAATTTTTTACACAATATAATCTGGAAATTCGGGGTATTATGAGAAAAGATTGCGAAAGAGAAAATATATTCACCACTTTCTGTTCAAAGTGATATTTTACATCAAGAGTCAGAAGGACTTTATGTCACTGTTTTGAAATAAAAACTAAAGAATTTTTACACAAATTGTATTTAATCAATACAACAAAAAATTTTTTTTGTGTCGTAGACCTAAAAATTATTTTCTTGTATAGATTGTGGCATACTGTTATATAAAATCAAAATTTTGGTACGGATAAATTTTTTTTTAAAAAATTTTGTATTAAAAATGCTATTATCGTCGGAGGTACCCTTAGTATTTGCACTATAATTTTTGGAGTATATGCCCGACCAGGTCGACTTATACGTTAAATTAAAGCTATTAATGTGGGCTACCAATGTTGGAAATATCTATTTTACTTAGAAAGAGTTGTTTAGTAACAGTCATTATACAAATTGGAAAAGTAGATTTTTTCAACAAAAAAAATCCTGGGACAAAAAACATAATTTGAATTTCAAAAAATCATTTTTTTTAATTTCTGTTTAAATAGCGATTTTATTTATTACTTTTATTTATATTATTTACATTTGAGTTTGTTTACATGAACAAGTTACATTAGAAGTAATTGTGAGTTCTTTGTTGACGTTTGTAGATTTCGGAATCGGTTTCTCTAATGAGGAACCAAATATAAACCTATCAAAAGAGGCGTTGTGATGGTAGCTAGTGAAACCCAAATCAGCTGTTTATCGTCTGGCAGGCGAACGAAAGCAAATTTTAAAGTTACAGAAACAGGCTGTTAAATACAAATAATAACGACATATCTGATGAATTCTTATGTAAAACATAGAAACGAAAATCCGAAACAAATCCTGGTACAAGGTGGGTTGAAATCTTTAGATTCTTCGAAAATGATAATATTCCTTATAAAAACATTTTGAAATTAGTAGATTTTTCATTTGATTTGCTTGCGTTAAATGCGTCAACGGATGTGATTTTTTCAATATTTAGAAAAATCTCAAATGAAAGTGGCATTTTTTAATCTCTTTTAATAAATAGAACTGATGTTTTACATTCGGTAGAGAAATATCAGAAGTAAAATATGGATATTTTGTAAATTATATGAATGTATATTTTTTAGTTCCTTTCTATGTAATTACTTCAATAATTATAAAAATGTGTACACTATTTCTTCACGGAATTAATGGTCACCGTAACGATGGACTATGTTGGTCCGCTCCTTCGAGTACCTCCCCCATGAATGGTTAAAGTTTAGTGAAATATTGATTATCTCATAACTTCCATACTGCTACTCAGAATCTTTCACAATTCCACACATAGTATTAATTTATCAGTCGGTTATTACCTCGCCCTTTTTGGTACCTCTCATACAAATGGACAATTTTGCACAAATAGTTAACGGTTTATAACTTCACATACACTTGCAATTTTATACAGAGTAATGTTTTTATAGCACCCATAGTATATTAAAAAATGGGCGTTATTGTCACGCCTCTTTTGATACATTCCAAACTAAATTGCCAAAATAAAAACTATGAAAAATAATTTTTTTTAGTTTCCCTATTTTTACAATATGGGTCGTAATTTATACATGTATCCATAAACTTTTTGCAAATAGCCACTGTTTTCTTTGTTAGCAAGCTTTCAAAAAATTTAACAAACTCATTTTTTTAATTTGTTCTATTTTTTATGGGGTTTTTCGTGCCAGCAAAAAACGATTTTTTTGAAAAAAATCTAATTTTCTAATTGTGTTAACGAAGGTAATGTTTTCAACATTTCTACACGGGGCAAAATCATCATTTTTGATATGTTTGAATCGAAAATAAATGTATATTTGGAACACAAATTTTTAAATAATATGTATTTCCTAGCAAATATAATATTTACAATGCATATATTAATATATAACAACATAATATCTTTGCAAACTAAATTTCTCAAATAAAATATGTGTTTAAATACAAATTAAATTATTGTTTAGAAATTTTTCCAATTTAAACAAAAATTTTAAAACTTTTTCGAATTTCACTTCTCAGTATTACTTCTGTTCTAAATCAATCTTTAAAATTTCTGAGTATTCAAAGCCATCATTAGTCAATCCTCCAAGTAATTTATTTTGATCTAAGATTATACGATTTCAATTACTATTGTTTATTATTTTGCAAACATTAATAATTTCTAAAAAATTTAGTTTGAATTCCTGAAAAAATTAACACAGTTTAGGTATATTCTGAATACTTAAATGCAAATAATTATTTGTTTCGGAAATAATGGTACCAAATAAAAATTGTTTGGGATGTAAACAAAGATTTATTTAAAACAACATCTTTCCAAATATATAATTTTGGTGTGTACCAAATATTATGCGTTTCAAGCCGAACATGTATGACAATATATGTACTCGTACTTCAGCGTGTAGCCGTCATAATTTCCTTTAATTCAAACGGTATACCTGCCTTTAACTTCAAAAAATTGGTCCAAATACTGAAGGTACATTCCAAAGAAATTGAAATTTTAGAAAAAAATTAAAAACAAACTTTACCTTAAAAAAATTTTGTTTTAGTTTCATAAAGTAGCCTATACAAAAAGAAAGGTTTTAGGTCTCGGACACAAAAACATTTTTTGTTGCATAGTGTTATTAAGCCTATAAGTGTATTCTGCTACATTTATGTTCCTTCATCGCTAACCTCTCGAATGACTGGAAATATTGGTTTCTGTAATATTAGACAGGACATAAAAACATACACGCTGAAAAAAAATCGCTTCTGTAGTATATTGTTCCAAACATATTCGGCTTGAAATATACATATGTTTAGACTCGTTGCTGATCATTCGCAGTGAACGGACGTGTTTATCACATAGCGGATAGTTACCAGTACCTATTACGCAATAGCAAAAATCTGTACAAAGTCTGTAAGGCCTACATCGTAGTACCTATTACGGTCTAATACAGACAAAATAAAAATAAATTCTCTTGACGGGGATGCCTTCGTGTTCCGATGGAGCGCGGTTCCCCAATCGTCCGACTGTCCGTCCGTTGGTCTTGGCCAAAGCCGACCACACCAAAAATGGCGCAAATCTCCCCCAAGTACTCACAACAGGTGGTGCGGTAAGGGGGAAACGTCATGTCCGACCGTCAAAACGGAAGCACAATGAGCATCGTGTAGCGCTCAGAGTTTTGACGAAGTTGGAGGCTGTTGAGGTTTCGGCTCTTACCGAAAAACAAAAAGAGTCACTTACCTGGGCTAAAGGCGTCATAGATGCTTCTAAGGCCAATGAGTCGGCTGGAAGAGCCACAAATTCAGCTGTGTTAACGGCTAATAAAGTAAAACGAATCAGATCACCTGATGAACCACTGCCTTCGAAAAAGGCAAGAGGCCCTAATATCACCATCAACAGGACACTCACCAAGCCCTTCAATGAAGTGGCGAAGGAGAGTCTAGTGATGGCTGTTATAGACAGAAGTAGTGAGGATGGATCCATCCTCAAGGACAAATGGAGTCATGTACAATCAGCCATTATGGCTCATTACCTCGATGTCCGTAGAGAAATGCCGGGCAAACCACCAATCTGCAACGATGCAGGATGGCATCAGGGGAGAGTAAAGCTCTTATATTTCGGTGATGCCAGATCAGTAGACCTGTATAAGGCTGCTCTGAGTCGAGCGGGTGAGGTGTGGCCGGGTGCCCAGTTGGATGTTGTCGAAAAAAACAACATCCCTAGTCACCCTAGAGCCATCACCTGGGTTACAGAAGAACCCTCCAATCCGGCTGACATCTTAGAAATAATAAAAGATTCCAATCCTGGTCTGCCGGCCCATAATTGGAGAATCAGCAAGGTGGGTGAGGCGGATGGTAAAAAGCGGCAGGTCAATCTTATCCTAAACGCTGAATCCACCTCCCATATACAAAGTGCGAGTGCAACCCTACAATATGGCTTCGAGACTATAGTCTTGAAGATATACAAGCAGGATATAGCTCCCACTGCAGAAGGTGAGTCGTCCACCGTGGCACTTTCTGGAAGTGCGGAGGTACCCACGCCTATTATTTCTGGTGACTCCAACTCTAACAGAATATCTGTAACGTCCTTCTCTGAGGACAAAAGCTCTACTTCGGACACAGAGAGGCTGAGGGGAGTCTCCGGACTCTTTGACGCATCTGGCGAGGACATGCTTCTCGACGATACGGACGAAGAGTTCGATAACACCCTTGTCGGGGTGGATGTTAATCTGTCAATTACCAATGATGGTAAGAATTCTACAGATTAACCTCCATCACGCTAAAGCAGCCTCAGCGGCTCTATTGCTGCGCCTGTCCACAGGCGCAGTAGACATCGTCCTGATACAGGAGCCCTACGTAGTGGGAGGAAGGGTGTGCGGTATTAGGACACCCAACTTTAAACTGCTTGTGGCCAACTGTGAAGGCACTCCAAGAACCTGCATTTTGGCCAGGAAAGATCTAAGTATATTTCTCCTGACTAATTTAAGTGGTAAAGACCAAACAGCTGCTAGCCTGGAGATCGGTAATCGCATATATTGGGTGGTCTCCAGCTACTTGCCTTATGAATCTGTAGTACCGACTGCTCTATTCAGGGAAGTAGTAGAAGAAGCAACGTCTGACGAGCTCGAGCTGATTATTGGCGCAGACACGAACGCTCATCATACTATCTGGGGTAGTACGGATATAAACAATAGGGGTGATTCGCTTCTTGACTTTATTCTAACTACCAACCTTAGTATTTGTAACATAGGTAATAAACCGACCTTCACAATTAAAGACAGACAAGAAGTACTCGACGTAACGTTTGCTACTGACCGGCTGTCAGACAAAATTATTGGGTGGAATGTACTGGACGACCACTCATTCTCAGATCACCATTATATTGAGTTCAAACTCGCGGAAAAAGCGCCTAAACCCGCCGTCCACAGAAATGTAAGGAAAACAAAGTGGCATCTGTATGAGAAGAATTTCAAGAAAGTCCTCAACTCTAAACTTCTGTACGAACCGAATGACAAAGCCGGTCTGGATAATCTGGTCGATCATATCACCATATCATTCAATAGATCCCTTGAAGAAGCCTGTCCAAAAACAAGGTACAAGGGTAAAACTAAACCCCAATGGTGGACTTCTGAGCTAACGGCTATGAAAAAGACCTGCAACAAGCTATTCAATAAGGCTAAATCTACTGGGGTCGGTAATGATTGGGATGCCTATAAAGAGCAACTCAAGATCTATAAGAAGGAGCTTAGAAAGGCGCAAAGGCGCTCTTGGTATACCTTCTGTGGTGAAGTGGAAAAGGTCTCCGACGCCGCTAGGCTGAGGAAGATATTATCTGCTTCACCATGTACAGTGGGATATTTACAGGATGAGGCAAATAACTGGACCAAAAACAGCGAGCAGTCGCTCAATGTACTGCTCGACACACATTTCCCGGGGAACTCTGTAACAGAACCCGAGGATCAGCAGGACCAACAAGAGTGCGAGTGGACTGCGAGCTTCTTGACTGAGAGATCCAGAATAAGCTGGGCTATTAACAGCTTTGAGTCCTTCAAGTCACCTGGACCAGATGGCATCACTCCAGCAGAAATGCAGAAAATGTTAAAGTACATTATCCCCTGGCTGGAGAAAATTTATGTAGGCTGTATCAGGCTTTCATACGTCCCGAATCGATGGAGGGATACCAAAGTGGTATTCATACCTAAAGCGGGAAAGATATCACACACTAGGCCAAAAGACTTCAGACCAATTAGCCTATCCTCCTTCCTATTGAAAGGTCTGGAAAGACTTTTAGATCATTTCATTAGGGAAAACCTGGATACAAAACTCCTGTCGGGGAACCAACATGCTTACAATAAGGGCAAGTCTACAGAATCAGCCCTGCACGAACTTGTGAGCACTATCGAATCGTCCCTGCATTTCAAGGAATTCACCATGGTGGCATTTCTTGACATAGAAGGGGCTTTTAACAACATTCACTCAGATGCGGTAATTGCGGCACTCTCACATCTAAAAGTTAACACTAGTTTGATTAGACTAATTCAAAGTCTGCTCACCAGAAGACGCATAACAGCATGTCTAGGGTCCACAACTCTAACAAGGTATGTAAACAGAGGGACCCCGCAAGGAGGAGTATTGTCGCCACTAATTTGGAACCTAGCGGTGAATGAAATCCTGCTAGATCTAGAACGTTGTGGCTGCAAGGTCGTGGCATATGCGGACGACGTGGCAATCGCAGTGAGTGGCAAATTCGTAAACGTCCTCAGAGACATCCTACAGGTGGCTCTGAACAAGTTGGCTAGATGGGCAAGAAGCAGCGGTTTGGGCGTTAACCCCAACAAGACAGAATTGGTTCTCTTTACTAGGATGAATAATGTCCCACATGTGGACCCTCCACCTCGGATAAATGGAACAGATCTAGTCTTTTCTGAAAGTGCAAAATTTTTAGGAATAATTCTAGATAGGAAAATGTTATTTAGACTTAACGTATTGGAACGTGTAAGGAAGGCCAACGTCGCCTTATATTCCTGCAAAAAGGCTGTAGGGTCGCGGTGGGGACTCTCTCCTAAAATCGTCCACTGGATATATATAGCAGTAGTTCGTCCAATACTGTTATACGGTATTGTGGTATGGTGGACGGCAACTGACAAATTAACCATTACCAACCTACTAACAAAGGTTCAGAGAACAGCCTGCCTGAGCATAAGCGGAGCCTTAAGGACTACAGCGACCGAGTCTCTACAAGCCCTACTCCATATACTGCCGATTAATATTGTGGCGAGAGAAGTTGCAACCAAAGCGGCAATAAGATTAAACTGCCTATCAATGTGGAGGTACAAAAACTATGGTCACATGAGGATATCAAAGTGTAGTGCTATGGTAACCGACCGAGTGGACTATATACCAACTGTGTACACCTTCGAGAGAAATTACATCACTATGATTCCCGCCAGAGATGAATGGGTCGGCAGAATACCAGGTAATAGAAACCATCTCCACTTTTACACGGATGGTTCGAAGCTTGATGAAAAGGTTGGCTTCGGAGTACACTGTGAAGAACTCAGTCTGGATATAGCTCACAGACTACCAGATACCTGCAGTGTCTATCAAGCCGAAATAATGGCAATATGGGAAGTCGCCAAGTGGCTGAGTCGCAACATAGTAACCAACACTGGCGTTGTAATTTACTCGGACAGCCAGGCTGCCATCAATTCTCTGGAGGCAACATCCCTAAATTCACAAACAGCCCTCGACTGCCGCAGATCTCTTAACGAGATGGCTGAGCAGTTTAATATACACCTCATATGGGTGCCTGGGCATAGGGATATCCCGGGGAACTGCAAAGCCGATGAACTTGCTAGGAAAGGGACGACATTACAAATTCTCGAAGAATTTGCATATATTGGTGCGCCACTATCCACGTGCAAGCTTTGGCTTAGGCAAGAGGCAATCAGGCAGTCCAACGAAAGATGGACAGAAATCGGCACCTGCAGGGTAGCTAGACAAATCTGGCCAAGGTATGACCTGAGAAGGTCAAAATATCTCCTCGCACTAGAGAGGAAACGATTGTCTACGTTAGTACAGGTTCTGACGGGACACTGCTTGATCGGCGAACACGCCAAAAGATTGGGTATTGACTCCAATGACTTCTGCCGAAGCTGTGGAGATGAGGAAGAAGTGGAGAGCATTGAGCACTTGCTTTGCGACTGTCCCGCTTTGAGTAAACGACGACTGGACATACTGGGGTCGGCCTTTTTAGGCAGCCTAACAGATCTTTCCAGTACTGATATTCGTACTATCGATAAATTTATATATCAAACAGGTTGGTTTCGATGAGGGGCATTTCAGCCCGTGGTAACACTAGGGACCTAAACTGGTCTATGTGAGCTTGTAAAAAAAATACGGCTGCCACCCTAACCTAAACCTAAACCTAATACATATGTTTAGAGTACACTCCAAATATATAATATTTGACACACATAAATATTATATGTTTGGGAGAATATTGTTCTAAACAAAAATATGTTCCCATTCTAATATTTTCTTATTTGGAACTAGTATTTCCGAAATAAAGATTAATTTGTATTTAATTATTTTGGCAATGTATCAATGCCTTGATTTAAAGACAAGTTTTCTGTGCTCAAAGATAATTTTTTTTATAAATTTTAAATGTTTTTAGAATTTAATTAAAACTTAAATCGTATAATCTTTCGTGAATATAAATTGCATTGATGGATTGACAAAAAGTGATGAATTGGAATATTTATAAATTAAAAGACATTTTTAGCTATAAAGTTTAAAACGAAAACTAGGAAAAACTAACTAAAATTCGAAAAAATCAGCAAACTTTTAAAAAATTTTTAAATAAAATATGTTTGGAAAACTTCTTAAACAATTACTTTGTTTGTGGGTACACACATATTTTATTTGTGAAAGTCAGTTAGCAAATTATTATGTTCTAACATATTAATATATGCGTTCCAAACAAGATTTCTTGATTTTCAAATAAAATTTATTTGTTAACAAATGTATAGTATTTGAAAAAATCGCTTCCAAATATATTTTCTTTTAATTCAAACATATCAAAAATGACGATTTTCCCCCGTGTACACTTACCACAGGTTTGCTCCCACCCCTCAATATTGTTCCATTGGCCACAAAAATTGTGTTTGCTAAATATTTCCCATATCGGTTTATTCTAAGGTGTGACGCAACATGTATCGGAAACATGAAATAACTATACAAAATTGCGTTTGTGAAAGAGTGCGTCCGACAGATAAGCATCGGCCTTCAGCAAATAACTAGTAATTCTACCGCATGAAATATAGCTTGTGACGTTCAGCTCCTTAAAATAAAGTAATTTTTTTAATTCATTTTTAATTGAGATTTAGTTAAATATTTTTTTTTTTAAATTTTAGAGATTTGAAGAAAAAGTTTGAGAAACCTGTCCGCTATGTTGCCAAAATATTCCTTACTTTTAGCAGTGGAATGGCAAGAACACGTTTATGTGGTTTTCTCGTATTTCTGATCAGGGCTGTGGAGTCGACTCCTGGAGTCGAATTTTAAAATAATTCGACTCCGACTCCGGCAGTTAAATAACATCAATTTCTGAAATTATATTTCAACTAAGACGTGAGTTCATGTTATTGAAAATATGATATAGCTTTGTTAAAAAAAAACACAAGAAGTAGGTATTCTACTGGTATTGAATTAAATAAAATTGTATTATTTATTAATCGAGGCTTGACCTTGCAGGTCAACTAATATGACAATTCTTTCAACATGGAATCAGGATAAAATGTTCATCAATCCCTGCATCTGTTTTAATATACCGCAATTTTTGGAAATTATATCCGCTTTAGGCAACCAGTTTATTCGTAAGTTATTATGCCCTATGGTACAGGAGGTTATAAATTAGTTTTGTGACAGATTTGTAAAAAATACTACAGCTGGACACACCTTAAAATATACCGTTCTACTCAGAATCACTAGCTGTCCGTTTGTCCATCTTAAGTTGTTTGTAAAGTATTTGTACCATATTAAATTGTATCCGTATTAAAATTTGTCAATAATAACTCTTTCAAACTAGGGAGGAAACCTATTCGAATTGGTGAAAATCGGTTTAGGTCGATATTGCCCCCAGATGTAAATGTTTCTGTAGATTTAGCCTTGTAACGCTATGGAAGCTGTTTTCACATTCAATAATTTTTTTATACCCTCCACTCATTTTGTCACTCCGTTAGTAACACCTCTAAATATTGATCTGAGACCCCATAACGTATATATATTCTTAATCGTCGTAAAATTTTAAGACGATGCCATGTCCGTCTGTTGTAATCACGCTACAGTCCGTAATAATAGAGCTAGGTTGATTAAATTTGGTAGAAATATTTCTATATACGTATTTAAGCTATAAATACCATATTTTCGAAGCATTTTAACTGAATTTATTTTGTTGTAGTCTCCGCGTAGATGTAGCTTTCAGCCATAAATGCCACATTTTTCAGGTAAAGGTTTTGGATAAAGAATTTGCGTCCTAAAAATGCAGCGTTAGTTTTTTTTAATAATTTACCTAAACAAAAAGGATCGTTTCATGATTTGCTCCATATCCAAAGATTTTTTCAGTAATAAAATTGAATGCAACCCATGTTGGAGGGTATATAAGATTCGGCATGGCCGAACTTACCACTTTTACTTGTTTTAATTTAGTAGGGTTGAATTTATTTATCCAATAACTTAGGAATAGTGTATAGTTTTGCAAAAATACTTATTTTGTTAGCTAAATACATATATTCAGAGCTTTCCTAAAACCGTTTTACACAAAAACTCGATAGTTTGGTTCACTTTATATATTTTTGGCATACTTAAATATTTGGTTAAAAGCTTCGAATATTTTATCCTTCTTTTTTACAAACTTGTTTTTCCAAAATTTTTTGAGTGCAAAAGTTTTATCACATAATTTTGCACAACACATCTCGGAGTCGGAGTCGACCATAATTTTTCGACTCCGGACTCCGACTCGGGGCAAATTTCCCAGACTCCGACTCCTAGACTCCGACTCCACAGCCCTGTTTCTGATACAAAACGCGGAAATTGTAGTATCAAAACACAACACACTGTACCACAGTATAAATTGTTCTTATTTGATTTTTTTACTTCGCGTATTGTTATCTCGTAATCGTCTGTAAAATGTTAAATGTTACTCGTTCCACACATTTGTAATTACTGGTGTTGATTCCAAAGTAATCCCACGCCAAAGTATAATAGAGAACAATGATACAGGTGATTATGTTTGAATTCTCGGGGCATGTGTTCCATATCCTCATGTGGTTGGAGAAATGAGTTCAACTGTCCTTTATCAGTTGGGAATTCGTGGAATCAAAGAAATAATGATTATTGAGTTTGCTAATTGCAGGTGGAAAAGTTCGTTCGAGTCATACTACTCGTACTCAAACATCCAATCACTGGAATTTAACTACAAATATACGAGTATATGGTGGCAACAATGTGTTAACTTTTGTACGAACAAAACTTTTCGATATTTACACTTTTTTCCGTTTCTTTTGAAGTAATCAGTTGTTTATACCGAATAATTGTCATGTTCATAAAAGAAAATATATTTAAGTTTTTGCAATGTTGTACTTATTAAGTCGTGTCTTACACGGAGTCAAATTGCCATTTTTTATATGTTTGAATGGAAAACAAATATTTTTTTTAAACAAAATATGTTTTTACTATCAAACATAATTCTTGTTTAGAAGTTTCTGAAAATAGATACGATGCCTTAACTTTTCATTGATTTCAAATTATACCTTACAGTTGCAAATGTCATAAGTAGCATTCAATTGTTTTTACAGGACACATTGCCATTCCACTTGCAACACTGTGAAAAAATTATTTGAAACCGTATCTTTATAGGGCCGAGATATTTATTATAGTTGCATGTGGTTTAGGATGGAAAATGAGCCGTTTGAGGTTGAAAATTGGTTAAGTTGTCGTAAAGCCATAAAATCATATTTTATGAGCAATTTAGCTGAAACTTTGCAGTTTCGAAAATAATACATCACGGCAAAAATTACCCAAATCAAATTATTCTTTTTTTAGTCCAGATATTAAGGTCGCTCGTAAATAAATTTATTTAAGGCATAATCAGTTCGTATAGTGCGATTGAGTGTGACAGACGTATTGCACATTTGTCTGAGTTTAACAGTGTTTATTTCCAAATATAAAGCAAAGTTTGCTTCAAAATTCCGAAAAGACGTTTATTGTTTGACGATGGGGACGAAATGTCTTCATCGAAAGTGCATAAGACTTCCAACTCCAGTAAATCAAGGAGAAACTATTGGATGCCATTACAAGCATTGGCAGACAACGACAGCGGTGAACAGCAGTCTATGAACGATTGTGACGATGTTCAAAGCCGCACCATAAACAAGAAAATATCTATACCACCTATTAAAGTGTTGGGTCAAACTGTGACAGTTGTCCAAGATCTCATTGACAAAAAGAAAATCTCGAATTATTACATACAAAAAATCTCGATTGGTGTTAAAATTACATGTGACGACATCAAAACATATGACTTGGTCAAATCTACGCTCACAGAAAACAAGTGTCAATTTTTCTCTCACGAGAGTAAAGATAATCGTAAATTCAAAGTTGTAATGTACGGCTTAGAGGGCAAGTCAGCTGAAGAGGTGAAATCTGAGCTAGTCTCTCTTGGTTTGAGATGCACTGAGGTGAAATTGGTTACTAAGAAATATGAACGCTTCGAAGACTCTCTGTTTATAATTTCTTTTGAGAGAGGAACAATCAGACTAAATGACTTAAGACAGAAAGTTAAATCTCTCTTCAGAACAATTGTTAAATGGGATTATCAACGAAAGTTGAAGAACAAGATAATTCAATGCCGCAAATGTCAAATGTTTGGGCACGGTGAACGCTATTGTTTTGTAAACCCAAAATGTTCAAACTGTGCTGGTTGTCATCTGACGATTAATTGTACGACTCTGACTAATGTTCGTTGTGCAAATTGTAACGGGTCTCACAAGTCTACGTTTGAAGCATGTCCAAATCGTGGTCTCTTCCTGGAAATTAGAGAAAAGGTAAATAATAGAGTCGGTAGAGGACAACATCTCTCTCAAACTCAACACAGTTCCAAAAACTACCAGATAAAAACAGGACAATTCCCAGCTATTAATAGAATTGAAAATAATCAACCTTCAAATTCAGCATCTGCGTTCAACCCTAATTGGAGCCCAAGAACAACTAACTTTAATCCTCGTTCATCTGACGAATTGTTCAGTGAAGAGGAGATTACGAATCTCACCATTGACATCGTGGGCGGTTTAAGGAACTGTTCCAATAAACAAGAACAATTTAATGTTATAGCGCAACTAGCTATTAAGTATTTATATAATAATTGCAAATAATGGCTAACAGTAACTTAAAAATAATATTTTGGAATTGCCGTAGCATTCGTAACAAATATATAGAATTATTTGAATTTCTTCTTAGAGAAAATATAGATATTTGCATGTTATCAGAAACATGGCTGAAACATAACAATAAATTATCACATCCTAATTATAATTGTATCCGAGTGGATAGAGAAACGGCTGGAGGTGGAGTTGCTATATTGATTAAAAAAAATATTGCTTACACAGAACTACCTGTAATCAAAACTGAAATAATTGAGAACGTCGGTATACTGATCTCCAGTCAAACAAAGAAGATACAAATTTTCAGTGTCTACTTCCCTGGAGGTTCAAGTAACAATGATATTCGAACTAAATTTAAATCTGACTTAAGAAAACTATTTTCTGTAAGAGAACCTTACATTTTGTGTGGAGACCTAAACAGTAGACACAGAAACTGGGGTTGCCTTCGTGCAAACTGTTGGAGAAACATACTATCAGAATTTACAAGCTTCTTTCCGATTACAGTTCTGAGTCCTGATAACCCTACTTACATGCCATCTTCAAATAGGTTATCTCCTTCAACCTTGGATTTAATTTTGACAAATATACCGAATTTTATATCGCATCCTCTGGCGCTAAATGAATTAAGCTCTGATCACATTCCAGTTAAATTCGAAATTTACTTATCTTCAAATTTGAACATCAACAAAGATTTTGATTATTCTAAGGGAAATTGGAACAGTTTTAGAATATTCCTAGAAAGGGAGCTCACCAATGCCCCAATGAATCTGTCAGACATTACAATAACAAAAATTGATGAGAACATTGAATTTTTTAATCAAACTCTATTGAAAGGTGAAGAGCTTTATGTTCCAAAGAAAACCTGTTCGGACAACTACTTCAAACTACCAGCAAATATTCTTAATCTAATAAAGACAAAAAATTATTATAAACGCCAGTGGGGTAAATACAGACAACCAAGCGATTATGTGATGCTTAATCAATTGAGTAAGATATCTTCTTTTCGAAACTTGGAATGGAACAAACGAATTTCATCGCTTAAAAAAGGTGATAAACCTTTCTGGAATATTGCCAAAGCTTTAAGAAAAAAAAGAGGTAATATACCCCCTTTAAAGTCAAATGATGAACTTTTAATAACAAATGATAAAAAATGTAATGCCTTCGCAAGCGAATTCGTCGAGAATCACAAAATATCTGCACATCTCGGCTTACAAAATTTCGATGAAATGATTAATCAATTTACTGAACGTTTTGAGGCTACGACGATCAGTACTGATGAAACCGAGTTTGTAAGTGCAAATTATGTAGCAGAACTTCTAAAGTCTTGCACAAAAAAGAGATCTTGCGGTTTTGATAACATTAGAAATATTCTAATAATAAATTCACCCAAAATTGTTACGCATTATCTGACTTTTATGTTCAATAGCTGCCTCAAATTACATTACTTCCCCACTCTTTGGAAAAGAGCAAGAGTAATACCGATATTAAAATCTGGAAAGCCATCCAATTTGATATCTAGTTATCGACCCATTAGCCTCCTTAGTTGCACGGGTAAAATTTTTGAGAAAATTATTAGAGATAAAATACAGTACTTTATAACAGAAAAAAATATTATTCCAAATCAACAATTTGGCTTTAGAAGTCAACACAGCACTTCACATCAAGTAAAAAGGATTTGCAAACACGTTCAGAAAGGTTTTGAAAGAAAAGAGTCTACAGGCCTAGTTTTACTAGACGTTGAAAAAGCCTTTGACACCGTCTGGCACGACGGGTTGATATTCAAACTTGTAAATTTCGGTTTGCCACTATTTCTAATTAAACTGGTCAAAAGTTTTCTGATAAATAGATCGTTCTCTGTTTCAATAAATAATACCTGTTCAACAGACATGCAAATTTCTGCTGGTGTCCCTCAAGGATCCGTTATCGGACCTCTTTTGTACATCTTATACTGCGCTGATTTTCCAAATCTCACTGAATGTGATTATGCTTTATATGCAGATGATGTTGGAATTTTCACCACACATACGTCGCCAAACGAAATTATTTCGAAATTACAAAATTCACTAGACAGAATCTATAATTTCATGTTTAAATGGAAAATCAAAATTAATGCTAATAAAACGCAAGCTATCTTTTTCACAAAAAAGAGAAGTGTTTGCAACCTTCCCACCTCCCCTATTCGATTGGCAGGCCATCAAATCGGTTGGTGTGAAAATGTCAAATATTTGGGAGTAGTGCTGGACAAAAAACTGATATTTCGTGATCATATTATATTTATTAAGAATAAATTCAATATAGCTATCAAATTGTTATATCCTCTGATAAACAGAAATTCCAAATTATCCATTGCAAACAAAATTCTATTGTACAAAGCTGTTTTTCAATCCATATTACTCTATGCATGTCCTGTTTGGGGTCAGTGTGCAAACACCCATATCAAATCGCTACAAATTTGTCAAAATAAAGTTCTGAAAATGATTTTTAAACTGCCCTGGGACTACTCCACAAGCAGGCTTCATAAATTGGCCGATATTAAAATTATCTCGGATAAAATAAATTCGTACAATAGCAACTTCAACGAACGCTGTATCCAATCAGAAAATCCACTAATTTTCAACCTTTTCGAATAAAAAATAAATATATTTATATACTATAATAGTAAATTATTTTTAAATTAAAACTTATGTAATAAATATATTTAATTATTAAAATATAAAACCTCTTCATTAAGTTTAATACTTGTTCATTTATATTTCATTTGCAAATAAGTAAAGCCATCCACACTTAAATTCAAAGGTTTTTTGATTTGTAGTATTTTCCTTTGAAACTCCCATTAATTTATAATTATTCATATTTTCCCTCCAAAGTGTATTTATAATATTTTAGAATTAAGGTTTACACCGTTTCTATATTGTAGTATTTATAATATAAATGTATATCTGATGTTTTACTACTGGAATAAAGATAAGATAAGATAAGATAAGATTTAAGGCATAAATAGCACAGGACCACATCGATCCATGTTTTGAAATAGTCATAGTTGATATAGATAGTTTCATATAGATTTCTCTAAAATCTTCTTCTTTATGCCATCAAGACCTTATTTTCCAGTCGATTTGTCTCAAATTTTGTAATTTGCTTTTACTGAAATTCTGTACAATTAATATTTTCATATCGGTCTATGTTCTGATATTAGTAACTGAAATTTCTTTGTTGTAAATAAAAACAGATTATTCTAAAACACATTTCGATACCTCCATTCTAAACTACGCTAAGTGCAAAAAGGTAGTTTTTCAGGAGAGGTGATCAATGTTTGATGATTTTTTTAATTTTGTGTGGAATTCCTTTATAATGCAAATCGAATGACCTGTACTGTTTTGTGAATAACTTTTGATTGGGTTGACGGATAAACACCATATTTTGACTGAATATAATTTGGAATATTTAGAAATTCAAAATGCAATCTCCATAAAACTATGCTAAGTCCACTTAGCATAGTTTTATCGAACATATTACGCTATGCAGCAAAATTATAAATAACTAGCTGAGCCCGGTGCGCTTCGCTGCCCATGTCAAAATTCGCGCTGTAGAAACTGTATTTTATATCCGATCAGTACGAAATTCGGCAGAAAGAGGTTTGTTATTACATGAAGGAATACTGCCAAATTCGGAGAAAATCGGTTTAGATTTAGATATAGTCCCCATATATATGTTACCCCCGATTTGAAATTCAAGCGCTGTAGAAACTGTATTTTATATCCGATCAGTAAGAAATTCGACAGAAAGAGGTTTCTTATTACATGAAGGAATGCCGCAAAATTCGGAGAAAATCAGTTCAGATTTAGATATAGCCCCCATATATATATGTTACCCCCAATTTGACATGTAAGCGCTGTAGAGACTGTGTTTTATATCCGATCAGTACGAAATTCGACAGAAACAGGTTTCTATTTTACATGAATGAGTATTCTAGGAAAATCGATTCAGATTTATATATAACCTCCATAGATATGTTCCTCCAGATTTGGTTACAAAGCGCTATAGAAGTTGTACTTTACTTCCGATCATTACAAAGTTCTCCAGAAAGATTTTTCTCAATTTAGGAACGAATATTGCTTAATTTTGCGATTATCGGTTCAAAATACATTTACCAATTATTCCAAATTATTATCGCAATGACCCTTATCGCATTGTTAGGGAGGTGTAGGGTATTATATAGTCGGCCCCGCCCGACTTTCTGCCTTTCCTTACTGTTATTAGTAATAAATTCACTGAATGAAAAAATACCGAATTCAGTGGAAAGTCCAGAAAATAGAAATGTATACTTATAAAATTTCCAAATTCTTGTTTCATTGATATTGCATCACATTATCATATTGCGATTGTATTGGAGTGAGCAGCTGTAATTATCGCATACCGAGCATTTTTGTTCATGTATTTCCTATATAATACTTGCAAGATATATCAAAATATGGGCTGGGCCACGCCCACTGGTCCTATTCCGCCCATTTGAAAGCCAATCACGTAGACTGCTACCAGATACATATACGCAAAATCAACACTCTCGCTAACAAAATGAGCAAGATAATTCAATTTCAAAATTTGGCTTATATGGGCGGTGGCCCGCCCATTGGTCAGATCCCGCCAATTTTTGGACCAATCACGTGGACTGTCACCAGATACATATCTACAACATGACAGCACTCTAGATAAAAAATTGTGCAAGTTATATCAATTTCAAAATTTGGCTTATAAGAATGCCACCAGATACATATACACAACATTGCAGCACTCCCGATAGCAAATTGTGCAAGATATAAAAATTTCAAAATTTGGTCATTGTGGGCGGGGCCACGCCTATTGGTCCGAACCCGTCCATTTTTGGACCAATCACGTAGATCGCCAACGGATATATATACACAAAATTCCAGGTCTCTCGCTAACAAATTGTGCAAGATATCACATTTTTGAAATTTGGCTTATATGGGCGGTGCCACGCCCATTGGTTCGATCCCGCCCGTTTTTGGATCAATCACGTAGACTGCCACCGTTTACATATAAACAAAATTCCAGCACTCTCGCTAACAAATTGTGCAAAATATCTCAATTTCAAAATTTGGCTTATACGGGCGGGGCCACGCCCATTGGTCCGGTCCCGCCCATTTTTTCACCAATTACGTAGAATGCCACCAGATACATATACGCAACATTGCAGCACTCCCGCTAGCAAATTGTGCAAGATATCAAAATTTTGTCTATGTGGGCGGGGCCACGCCCATTGGTACGATCCCGCCCATTTTTGGACCAATCACGTAGACTGCCACCGTTTACATATACACAAAATTCCAGCACTCTCGCTAACAAATTGTGCAAAATATCTCAATTTCAAAATTTGGCTTATATGGGCGGGGCCACGCCCATTGGTCCGATTCCGCCCATTTTTGGAAAATTCACATAATCTGCCATTAAATGCATACAAACAAAATTTCAGCACTATACCTATAATAGGAGCAGAAATATCGGATTTTTAACCTGCGATTTGTATGGGAGGTACCACGCCCCTTTGTCCAATTAATTTTTTTTTTCTATATAAACCATCTCGTGAAAATTTAGAATCGAATAAAAAAAAATGAGCCAAATCGCTCCAGCCGTTCTGACGTGATGCCATTACACAGATGGACCGTTTCATTTTTATATATATAGATTTTACTCTATTCACCATTGAAAAAAGGGGGTTAATAAAATTCAAATGCGAAAATTTGCACTTAATATAGAAATATTGAAGTCTTGAGATGAACTGAATGTAAATAGTATATTTGTATTATACACCTAGCCTTTAACGATACTACTCTTTGTTTAAAAGTAGGTTGGCGTTTGTTCCACTTTCAAAATAAACAGTTCATATCAGATGCTGCGGCCCAAAAGTGTAACACATCGATGGACTGGAATTTGAGAATTATGGAATTTGAGAAATGTCCGTCTGTCTGTCTGGTTGGTGCGAATGATAACTATCGATATGATTAATCGATTGACTTCAAGTTTGGTATGTGTCAACATTTCTTTTTATCGCAGCATAAGGTCAAATATGGACTATGTTGGTCAACTCCTTCGAATAGCTCGATTCAGGTCCAAAATTTGATTATCTCATAACTTCTATACTACTACCCAGAATATTTCACAAAATCAAGCGTTATTGCCACGCCCCTTTTGGTACCTCCGATACAAATGGACCATTTTCCACAAAAATTGTACTTCTTATAACTTTGATTCCAGTCCATACAAATTCTTAAAATGTTGTGGAGTGTAATGTTTTTATAGTACCCATAGTACGAGTATATTAAAAAATTGGCATTATTGCCACGCCCCTTTGGGTACCTCCCAAACAAAATTGCCAAAATAGAAAATATAATAAAAAATATGCAAATTGGCGTTGTTTTCTTCGTTAGGATGCTAGCTTTCAAAAAATGGAACAAACAATTTTTTGCGATTTTTTTCTATTTTTAGGGGCTCTTCGCTAGAAAAAATGTTTTTTTTGAAAAAAAAAAATGTTTTTTTTGAAAAAAAAAAATATTTTTTTATTGTTTTAACGACAGTTACTAAACTTCGTTTCTGCTTGCTCATAATTTCCTTTAATTTAAATGGTATCTCGGTTTTATCGAGCTTATACTTCACAAAATATGCTCCAAATACTACAGGTAACTTCCATGAAAATTATATAAGTTATATAATAAATAAACTTTAGAAAAAGATTATTTAAAAAAATATTGTTTTGGTTTCATAAAATAAAAAATAAACACTTACAAGGAAGAACTCAAGTGGTAAAAAAAGAGTTGAGTAATGCTCAACATAAATCCTGGATATATTTCTGTAGATGCGTAGAAAACTCACCAGAAGCCTCAGGAAATGTTTAGCCTCAACACCTTCTACAATTGGATACATGAAGAAAGATGAAAACTCTTGAACTACGTCCAGTGAAGAATTGCTGAGATTACTCCAGGATACACATTTCTCGTGTAACTCTGAAGAGGCATCGAATACTTCAATGGGGGATTCCTTTGAAGTGCAGCCATAAGAGATCGCCAGCGAGATTGTAACCGAATCTAGAATTATTTAGGCTATCAAAAGCTCTACACCTTTTTAGTCACCAGAACCAGAAAAAGCCTCGCCAGCGGAGCGAGACTAGATACAACCTATGTAAATCAGAGAGATTTACATAGGTTGTATCAATCAGGCCTACAACCAACAAAATTCGTCATTTTAAACGATGAGACCGTCACCAACTGATGCACTACATTTTATACTACATTTAATGCTCTAGACATTATAGAAATGCAATATGCCACATGTACTTGTATTAGACTTGGGGAACTATCGCTATGGTCAGCAAATAGCTGCGGTCATATTGCCATTCTAGACATAATGTCTGACTTTCCGGGCATTCTTGATTACACTATGGCTGAACCAATTTTTTTAACAACAAGTGTCTCACAGTTATACCTGATAGATCAGAATAGAATGGTCGTATCCCAGGACATAGGAGACTCCTTAACTTCTATAATGATGGTTCTAGACTCACACCCAAGTGGGCTTTGGTGTTCTTCTGAGGAAATTGAGCTATCCATTGCAAAAGTACTGCCTGATCACTATAGGGTTTACCAGGCAGAAATCTTAGCTATTAAATACGTAGCTGAAAAATGGCCGAAAATTAATGTTCCGACCTAAGTCGGTATAAATATTCTTTCTGATAGTCAGGATGCTATCAAGTCTCTGAAAACTATATTCCTGAATTCAAAACCTGCTCTCGACTGTCGCAGAACTCTTAATGATATGGTTTAACAATTCAATATTTACCTGATATGAGTGCCGGGCCACTAAGACATACCAGGGAACTACAAAGTACTAGAAATAGCAAGACTAAGAACTAACATAGAATATCCAGGGGAAATGGAACATGTGGGCATGCCTCTAGCGACCTACAAACAGATGACTTTGCAAGAATAGGAACTTCCTTACAAGCTCAGGAGGACTGGCAATGCATGATACTAGCGACTTACGGCAACAAATGAGAGGTGGTCACTAGTCAGGCATAAATTCCAGGCTGATGTTGCCCTGACTAAACTGCAAACGCATCAGCACACTGCTGTCATTATCGAAACCGGATGTCTCACTTATCGTGTCTGTCATGACATATCACTGTCTTATTACATAATAACTTTTTCACAAGCTGTGGAGATGAGAGGAGATGGAATCAATAAAACGACGTATGTATCTGTGGCGCTCTCTCCCTAGAAGCCTCAGGATCTCATTTCTTTGCGGACTTAGCTAACTTAGCTGATTTTGGAATCCGCAATCAAATTGGTTTAGCGGGAGGGGCTAGGGATGACTTCTGTCTTCCATTACTTCCCTCCGGAAACCCAATGGACTGTATAGGCAACGTTAGTCTGTTATACACAGTGTTCAGAAAAAAACAGTACGTTATAGGAACGGTTCCTTCAGAGAACACTAACGTTATTTATTTTTTAGTGTTACTATTCGCGAACGGTACCACTATGATAACGTACCGTTCTTAGAACACGACGAACGGTATCACTACGATAACGTACTACGACGTAGTGATACTGTTCTTTTGAACAGAACACTAACAGTATCACTACGTTTAGCGTTCCGTTCTTTTTTATATTCGACACCACAGGTCGCAAATATGAAGCAATCTTAATGAAAATTGGTACAGAGCTATTTCTTAACCCAGGGACGATCCCTATTTAAGATGGGGCATATCGGTCCATACTTTGATATAGCCCCCATACGAAAGTCCCTTTCGATAAGACATATTTACGCACTAGAGAGCGCATTTTTTAACCGATCATGCCGAAATTTGAATATATGTTCATTCTACTGCATTCAATCATGCCTAGTGAAAGCTCCCTTTCGACAAGACATATTTACGTTATAGATGACGCATTTTTTATCCGATCATGCCGAAATTTAAATATGTGTGCTTTTTATTGCATATAATCATGTCTAGTGAAAATGGGGCATATCGATACATACTTTGATATAGCCACCATACGAGGGTTTCTTTCGATAAGACATATTTACCCTCTAGAGAGCGCATTTTTTAACCGATCATGCTGAAATTTAAATATTTGTACATTCAAGCGTGATCGCAATGTAATACAAAGTACAATTATATAAATTTCAGCATGATCGGTTAAAAAAGTACCTTTGTACGGGGGCTATATCAAAATATGGACCGATATACCTCATATTAATATTTCGACATGATCGAATAAAAAATGCGCTCTTTGTACGGGAGCTATATCAAAATATGGACCGATATGCCTAAGTTTCACTAGGCACGATTGAATGTACAAATATTCAAGTTTCGGTATGATCGACAGTACATATATTCAAGTTTCGGAATGATCGGTTAAAAATGCGCTCTCTAGAGCGTAAATATGGCTTATCGAAAGGGATTCTCGTATGGGGGCTATATCAAAGGATAAACCGATGTGCCCCATTTTCACTCGACATGATTAAATGCAATAGGAAGCACACATATTTAAATTTTGGCATGATCGGATAAAAAAATTCGTCATCTATAACGCAAATATGTCTTGTCGAAAGGCTGCTTTGTATTGGGGCTGTATCAAGAAATGAACAGATATACATCATTTTCACTAGGCATGATTGAATGCAATATATTGAACATATCTTCAAATTTCGGCATGATCGGTTAAAAAATGCGCTCTCTAGGGCGTAAATATGTCTTATCGAAAGGGACCTTCGTATGGGGGCTATATCAATGAATGGACCGATATGCCCCATTTTAAATAGGGATCGTCCCTGGGTTAAGAAATAACTCTGTACCAATTTTCATTAAGATTGCTTCATATTTGCGACCTGTGGTGTCGAATATATAAAAGAACGGAACGCTAAACGTAGTGATACTGTTAGTGTTCTGTTCAAAAGAACAGTATCACTACGACGTAGTGATACTGTTCTATGAAACGTACGTTATCGTAGTGATACCGTTCGTCGTGTTCTAAGAACGGTACGTTATCGTAGTGGTACCGTTCGCGAACAGTAACATGTTTAGTGTATTCTGTTCGCGTGTAAGGGTTGCGATACTGTTCCGTTCGCGACGAAGGAACGGTACAGAACGCTAAGGAACCGTTCCTTAGTGTTTTTTTCCGAACTCTGTTTATACAGGCTCTCACTCTTAAACTAACCTAACCTATTTTTAAAATTATTTTCTATTACCGCCAACACAGAGAAGATGCCGCAAATTTCCTTTCTATTGAAAGACTTCTTCTTTCTGTGTACACTCGTACCCATTTAAGTATTATCCTTTTTGTATCTTCTACAATTCATTGCATATTCCTATGTTTTCAAATTCCCATCAATAAAAACTTGTTTTCACAATAACTTTTCAACTGAAATACTCGTACATACGAATAGTCAGGTTTTGTTTTTTTTTGCTATGTGAAGTGATAAATTGCGTTGTTTACGTCCACATATCTGATTTATAATCTTTTATTTTGTTATGAATAACATATTTTTGCTTTCAAAAGTCGACAAATAAAAACAGCAACACTTGATTTGATGCACATTTCTATAGACAAAAAACTAAAATGCGATAAAAAGAACAAAAACTCGAATGTGTGAAAATGAATCAAAGTAACAAAAATAATGTTGATATATTCAAGAGCAAGCTTGAGTTTGACATTTTTAGTTTATTTTGACAAATTCATATAATACCAGTAAGGAAGCGCAAAAGACGGGCGGAGTCAACGATGTGATATACTTCCTTAACCCTATAAGAGCAGAGTAGGAAAATAAATATATTGTCAAATTTATCAATGTTTTTTTCTGTTTAATGATACTTTTCCATCCAAACATTCAAAATCGGATGTATATAAATATATACTGGAGCCATATCTGAATGGACCGTTTATCTTGATATTAGACAGCGGTAGCTTTTGGTTCAACAAAGCAGATCTGTTGAGACATGAGGATTTTATAGCGCATAGATGCGATATCAGGATATAGGTATATATAGGAGCTATATCTAAACCTGTACCGTTTTTTTCAAATTCGGCAGTGTTCGTATTGGAATAAGGAACTTCACTCTCCCAAAATTCCAAAATTATTGAATGTAAAATACAGCTTATATAGTTCTAAGAGGACAAATCGGAAGAAACGTATATATGTGGGCGACATATAAATCTGCTCCGGTTTTAACCAAATTCGGCAGAGTTCGTGAAAATTACCTCTACCAAACAACCTTTTAACACTTAACATAGGAAACAAGACAAGCTTTTTTTATAAAATGGGGATGAAGTATTAGATGTAACAGTATATTTACAGAACCTTATTGATGATATCTAAAAGTGAAGGGACTAAATTCGGAAACCTACTTAAAAATCGATTGGGCCAGCCCATTTGTGGCTAGTTAAGTAGGGAAGACATTGATATCAATGTGAAAAGATTTCGGTGGCTCGGAAGTAAAGTCATTCGAAGAAAGCTGCCCACTTCGAGAAAGGAAATCAGCCCAAGAAAAATTCGCACGATCGGGAAGGATGTCTGCAGGCTTTACAACAGAGCTCGACGTAAAAAATTATCACCACATTGGGACGACTACCATAGAAGTCTCAAGGAATACAATAAAATCATTACATCAGCGAACCGTAACTCCTGGAAGCTTTTCTGTGAACAGGTCGACATTGTTAACAAAAAAAACTCATACCTAAACCGAAACACTGGTGGATTATACTTAATATAATATAATATATTCTCTTAAAAACCCCATTTTACAACTGGTATTGCTGTACATACAAACAAAGTAACAGATACAGAACAAAAATGTGTTGAATCAAGTACCTACTACGAGTATAACAGATAGTATGGTTTAAAGATGCCATAAAAGCTTTTCTTATTTTAAGCATGCGGCAATATTTCCAGCACTTCTTCACACTGTGTTAGATCTAGTCAACTCATCTGGCTGGAGTTTTCACTGCAAGCCTAATATATACATATAGTCCAAAAAATGACAGTAATCATGGTTGGTTTCAATACCTAAGCTAGGCAAGGCGTCTTATGCTACCTAAAAGGCTTAGCGACCCATTAGCCTAACTTCGCTTCTACTAAAAACATGTAAAGAATAAGAGACGGTCAACAGTAAGATACCAGATGACAGCTACGTTAAAGGAGAATCAGTGGATCTGCATGATGTAGTGCTCTATGTGGTGCACTACATGGAGTCATTTAGAGAAAAAATTTACACAATTGCCGTTTGCAAAACATTGAAGGTGCTTTTAACAGACGAGTTTCAGGTTGACGGCCGCTGAAAAACTAAATCAACCATATGAAAAACTGAATTCAGGTTGACGGCCGCTGAAAAACTGAATCAACCATATGCTAAGAATAGATGGATTATTTGTGTATCATATGACGTCACAATAAGAGACAAGGTGAATCGTGATGAATCATTTTATCACATCTTCAATTGTTTCGACGGTACACAGTCTCCTTAGGACCCTCACCAAGGTGTAAGAGTACAAAATAATTATGTAGAAGGGCTGAGTAATCATCAATCGTATTTTTACAGTCTAACACAGTTTGGATATCTGTGAAGATGTTGGCATATTTAGGCTTTGTGGTATTACTGAGCAAGTTCACACACTTCGTGATCGCTCGAACTTCCACTTGAAATACTGTATTATGTTCTGCGAGGTAGAGATGAAGTTCGACTTCTGGTTCCTCAATTATAAGTCACAGTCCGCGTGTAACATTCTTCTTTTTCGTCCGATTCAATAAATCATGTGTGTATTCTAGTAACCGAGGTCTACAAAAAGCTTTTTGCACCCAACAGCTATCTTGTCCAGTTACCGAGACATCTGCATTTGAAAATTTAATTTTTCTTTTTCCCCGACCCCGTGCTTGTATTTTGAAAATATCGAAGTAGAATACGAACCAATTTTATTCACTTAAACTCATCTAGGAAATAAGATTTTCAATATGATAAAAAAAATTGCTTCGATATACCCAACAGGACAAAATTTATGGCCACTTGAAGTTATATTTTCCAAAAACCCAATTTGTTGTAATTTTTTTAGGAAAAAAGTATATGTCATATTTTTGAATTATACACGCAAAGAAAAAATTCGTTTTTGCGAAACGAAATATTAGACAACTACAATTCTCGTTTGCCGGAACTGAAATTTCGTTTGTTGTTACAGAAACTTATTTCGCGTAAGCGAAATTTCAGTCGTCGTAAACGAGAATTGTAGTTGTCTAATATTTCATTTCGCAGAAACGAAATTTTTCTTTGCGTGTAGAAGAAGGCAGTTAAAAAAGTATAACACATATGCTATCATCTTAAAGGAAATTTCCCAGAGAAAGTTATCAAAGAAAGAACGGTCCAAAAATATTCACTGGTATTTTTAACAAGCTTCCCAAATTTACGCTGCTCCGAGAAATGATGTGTTTAGCTGGTAATAAAGTTTCTGACGAACTACTAAAATCGTTATGGATACAATGTCTTCCCAAGCAGACCCAAGAAATGTTATCGGTAAGCAGTGAATCGTTGAATAAGCTATCGGTAATGACGGATAATATTGCTGACACAGCAGAGTCATGGGACGTAAGTGCCATTAACACAAAACAGCGTCAGAATCTTCTTCCCATATTCGAAATCTGGAAATGAAAACCTTTATGTTGGTATCACTACAAGCACGGAGACCGTGCGGTGAAATGTATAAAACCTTGTTCAACCTACGAATTCTGCATCGATAGGTCGCCTATTTATTCGTGATACTAGACTGAAATACGAGTTTCTCATAGATACTGGCGCTGATGTCTCGGTATTCCCTGCAACTTCTGCAGAAAAAGAATAGATTCCTTCAAATCTAGAATAATTTGCACCCAAAAAATCTCCCATTAAAACATTTGGTGTGAGAAAACTATCATTATGTTTAGGATAACGTGATTTTACAGGGACTTTTATCTTGCCCGACGTCAACAGACCTTTAATTGAAGCCGACTTCCTCGGCCAATTTGGATTATTAGTCGAAATGAAGAATAATCACCTAATTGACAATTCATCGAAATCTGGAAGTTGTGGTACATTGTATTCTGGAGGAATGAATTCGGCAAGGTAAATTTCATGACCTAACGCAAACACCCGATAATTGCATTTCAAATAAAAAGCATTGGGTTAAACATTATATTCAGACGAAAGGTCCGCCAGTTTTTTCAAACACCCGAAGATTATCACCTGAGAAGCAACAAATTGTTCAACTTGAATTTGATTTGATGTTGAGGCAGGGGATATGTCATCCTTCGAAAAGTTTTTGGGCCGGCCCATTACATTTAGTTCAACAACCAAATGGGGAATTGCGTCCATGTGGCGACTATCGCCGCTTATACTCTATTACCACTATCGATCGTACCTAGTTCCCCATATACATGATTTTTAACACATGTTGAGTGATAAGAAAATATTCAGCAATATCGACCTCATCAAGACATATCACCAAATGCCCGTGGAAGAAGCCGACATTTAAAAGAATGTAGTAATCACTCTAATTGGCCCATTTGAATTTTCCAGGTTGTCCATCGGATTATGTAATGCCGCACAGTCTTTGTTTTGAAAAATAAAAATGTCTTTCTAAGAAATAATTTGAAGTGTACGAGAGTAAAAATAAAACTTGAATTTTATTTTATAAAATCTTGTTTTCCATTTTTTTTTGCTATCACACCACTTCATCTCCCACAGTTTTGAAGAATTTTCAGCAACATTGAATCCCCTTTATTAGAGCACCATACTTAACATTTCCACCAAGATGCATCAAAATCGGCAATTTTCCTTGATCACATAACGTGATTCTCGTCTAAAATAAATAATGTAAATTGTTTTGTTAAAATACTTACAATTGTGTTTCTTAGATTCTCGTCTAAAATAAATAATGTAAATTGTTTTGTTAAAATACTAACAATTGTGTTTTTTATATGTAAGCTACTAAAAATACATGCGCAACAAACGGTTCACAAAAATGTTTGCAGCAAATAGGTTATTTTAGAATTATATTATATTCATCCTTCTTTTAGGAATTCGAATTTGTGCACTTTATTATGCAAAATTATCGAAGAACTACGAAAAAACACTTCAACATTCAATGACACTTCCGTTTTTTGCAGCGTGCGTCAAAAAACTTTTTTAATAAATTATTTCGCAACAAATAACTGTTAAAAATATGTTTCATGTCGTTCGAAAGTGCTCTTAAATCCCACTAAACACTATATAATCGTATAAGTTGAAGGTATCTCTTTTTAAAGATCAAAAATGTTCATATTTAATCCGAAAACGCATACGAATGAAGCGTTGCCCACAAATATCTTTTATAATTGGATTTAAGTGTTATATGAGTTCCACATATTTCTTAAAGCACTTTGTTCAAATTTTAATAAATTTTACCTGTTCGGAAAAACTATTTGTTTCTTAAATGAACAATCCATTTATTGTCCATTTTCTCTATTAGAGCCATAAGCTGTGCATTGCCGTTACTTGTTGATATTTTTTCCACTTTGTTGCATAGTGTCGTTAACCACAGACAGTTCTTTATATAGTTGAAAATCTGACAAATGCCTCGCATTTCTCATTCGGTCTATTTATATTGTTAAGTTAAACCTTCACCAAAAAACGTCCTTATGTTTTTGGCATTGTCAGTTTTAGCCAATAACCTTCAACAAATTTAAGCTGCTCATAACTCGTCCACACCCTTTCGTCTGAGCTATATAGTACAAGCGCAATAAACTCTGTCGAAACCAATTCAGGTGTATGAAATCATCAAATTGAGAGGAAATGTTGTAACCATTGCACCATAAAATATGTTCGGTGCAATATTACATAAGTCTTAGCAAATATGAGAAAAACAACAGAAAACCATGTAAGCTCTTAAGACTTGAATGTATGTACATACGCACATACGTACTCGTTCACATATTTGTTCAAGATAATCATAAAACTATTAAATTTCAATTTCAAGCAAATGTGGGTAAATTTGAACAATGTATGTAAATTTTCTAAAGGATACCCGACGCGCTGAGAGCAATAGTGGTCTAACACTATTATGCATATGATTTAAACTGAGATACTCTCTCGCCTCAAGACCAACCTGCTTCTATGCAGTGATAGAAATCAAGTATTTTATATGGCAAAATATATTGCAAGTATTTCATTGCGTGCCCACAGACTATATCATGATTTCTGGGACGTGACCCACTTCATCAGTAGTCTACATGGCCGGCTTTTCAAAAAAGCCTTTGATTGATGATTCGATAACCAAACTCTCAAAGCCTATCACGGGGCGAGCAAATGAGAATTGCACCCAAAGACTCACTCTTCGGCTATCGATCAAACAATCAAACCCATCGAATCATCAATCAAAGGCTTTTTTGAAAAGCCGCTCATGTAGACTATTGATGAAGAGGTTACGCCCCAGAAATCATGATATAGTCTGTGGGCACGGTATGAAATACTTGAAATATATTTTGTCATGTAAAATCCTTGCTTTCTATCACTGTATAGAAGCAGGTTGGTCTTGAGCCAAGAGAGTATCTCAGTATAAATCATAACGATTACAGACCGAAAAAATAACGGCCAACCGACACTATTTTGTATATACGAACAGCAGAAAAAACCTAAGTTGAACGCAGCCATGTTTTATACAACAAGTAGACACTAAATCGGAATATTCCTAAAAAGTAGAGCTGATATCTGGAATATTTTACAAAGATCTGGTGATGGGAATTCCATAGCACTAATATTCAAAATCAAATCTACAACGCTTATATACAAAATCGGGATGTAGGTTTATATGGGGCCTATATAAATTTAAATCTGAACCGATTTACTAAAAATGTGCAACCTTTGTTCACTATCAAAATACATAGACTGGTAGGAAATTTTGTTTATGTATGTAGGTCATAGATATCAAATCTTGCGATTCACATGGAAGTTATAACCAAATCGGAGCAGATTTTCCCTATTTTTTATAAGCTTCGTCCTTGGACGACATATCAATTTGTAAAATGTCAGTACGATTACTTGTAACACATAAAATTAAAATAAAATAAAGATCTGGCCTAGGAATCTAATAAATAGGAATAATAAAACAACAGCTAAATCTTAAAATAGTCGGGGTACCGGGACACAACGGAGTGATTGGAAATGAACGAGCAAACAGCTTGGCTTCAAAGGGCAGAGAACTCCGAGTAATAAACTTGGAAAATTGGAAACCTTTCGAAGCCACGAAGGATGAGTTGAAGCACTGGGCAGTGATGGCTCACAAAACTGTGTGGAATAGAGCAAATGCAAAGATACTGTGGGGTGACCCAAATGAGAAGAAAACCAGTAGTTTTCTGAAACTAAACAAGATTGAGATTAGTAAGATGATAAGTGTTCTAACGGGACACTCAAGCTTACAGGCACATCTTCATGGCATAGGACTAGCAGAAAACGACGAGTGCAGGGCATGCAGGGAAAACATCGAAACGATGGAACATTTTCTGAGTCACTGCCCAGCTTTCACACATGCAAGAACCCGATATTTAGGTTCCGACATATTGCCAGACTTGACTCATCTCAGAGGATATGACTGGAAGATACTGAGAAAATACGTGTCTAGTACCGATTTTCTGTAACCCGTGGGGTATAACAATCATAAATAAGGAGCGCATAACAGCCGAACCACTGGCTTAAGTGTATGTCCATGGACATGAGACGTTTAAACGTCTCCTCTATTCAACCTAACCTAACCTAATTCTTAAAACAAAAAATCCCAATTTTATTCTCGTGATTGTTAGGTCAATATTGCTCTCAGAGTTTGCAATATTAAGGTGTCTCAATTTCAAAATGTAAATGAATTGAAATTAGTTCTGATTACACTAGTTTACAAAAGTTTTGACGTATTTATTAGTTTTAATGTTATGTTATTTGTTTTTATACCCTACACCACACTGTGGTACAGGGTATTATAAGTTTGTTTCACGGCAGATGTTTGTAACACCTGAAAATAACACAGCTAGACCCACCTTAAAGTATACCGATCGACTCAGAATCACTAGCTGAGTCGATTTAACGATGTCCGTCCGTCTGTCCATGTAAAGTTGTTCGTCGACTACAGGTCGCAATTTCACTCCGATCGTTCTGAAATTTTGCAGTTTAGAGTATTTCGCGGCTGTTAAGATCGCTATTGAATTCGGTTGAAATCGGTTCAGATTTAGATATAGCTCCCAAATATATCTTTCGTCCGATTTGGCCCTTTAGTCCTATAGAAGCTGTATTTTACATCCAATCGTTTTAAAATTTAGAATGGTAGAGTTTCTTGATCCATGAACCAACATTGCCGAATTTGAAGAAAATCGGTTAAGATTTAGCTATAGCTCCCATATATATGTTTCGTCCGATTTGGCCCTTTAGTCCTATAAAAGCTGTATTTTACATCCAATCGTTTTGAAATTGAGAATGGTAGAGTTTCTTGATCCATGAACCAACACTACCGAATTTGAAGAAAATCGGTTAAGATTTAGCTATAGCTCCCATATATATGTTTCGTCCGATTTGGCCATTTAGTCCTATAAAAGCTGTATTTTACATCCAATCGTTTTGAAATTTAGAATGGGAGAGTTTCTTGAACCATGAACCAACATTGCCGAATTTGAAGAAAATCGGTTAAGATTTAGCTATAGCTGCCATATATATGTTTCGTCCGATTTTGCTCTTTAGTCCTGAAGAAGCTGTATTTTACATCCAATCGTTTTGAAATTTAGAATGGTAAAGTTTCTTGATCCATGAACCAACATTGCCGAATTTGAAGCAAATCGGTTAAGATTTAGCTATAGCTCCCATATATATGTTTCGTCCGATTTTGCTCTTTAGTCCTGTAGAAGCTGTATTTTACATCCAATCATTTCGAAATTTAGAATGGTAGAGTTTCTTGATCCATGAACCAGCACTACCGAATTAGCATAAAATCGGTTAAGATTTAGCTATAGCTCCCATATATATGTTTCTTCCGATTTGGCCCTTTAGTTCTATAGAAGCTAGATTTTACATCCAATCGTTTTGAAATTTAGAATGGTAGAGTTTTTTGATCCATGAACCAACACCACCGAATTTAAAGAAAATCGGTTAAGATTTAGCTATAGCTCCCATATATATGTTTCGTCCGATTTGGCCCTTTAGTCCTATAAAAGCTGTATTTTACATCCAATCGTTTTGAAATTTAGAATGGTAGAGTTTCTTGATCCATGAACCAACATTGCCGAATTTGAAGAAAATCGGTTAAGATTTAGCTATAGCTCCCATATATATGTTTCGTCCGATTTTGGTCTTTAGTCCTGAAGAAGCTGCATTTTACATCCAATCATTTTGAAATTTAGAATGGTAGAGTTTCTTAATCCATGAACCAACACTACCGAATTTGAAGAAAATCGGTTAAGATTTAGCTATAGCTCCCATATATATGTTTCGTCCGATTTGGCCCTTTAGTTCTATAGAAGCTATATTTTACATCCAATCGTTTTGAAATTTAGAATAGCAGAGTTTCTTGATCCATGAACCAACATTGCCGAATTTGAAGAAAATCGATTAAGATTTAGCTATAGCCCCTATATATATGTTTCATCCAATTTGGCTCTTTAGATCCAATCGTTTTTATACCCTACACCACACTGTTGTACAGGGTATTATTTAAGTATAAAATGTCCCAAAAGTAAATTTATGTAAACAATTAATAAATGAATTACAAAATTTATATATCAGAGTTATTCAATATTACGAGAGTGGTGTAGGGTATTAAATAGTCGGCACCGCCCGACTTTAGCCTTTCCTTACTGGTTTTATAATATAGTCCTAACACGCACAATTGTAGCACTTCAAACAAATTTGATGTAAAAATATCAAAAATCACAAAATAATCACGAAGTTACAATTTACATACAATATTTAATATTTTTTCTTATTGAAAACACTTTTTCATAAATAATTCCACAATTTAAACAATTTTAAATTATATGAAAACTTACCCTTTAGACTCATTTTGACAACAGCGCAAAGTACACAACTGAAACTAAAAATTAATATAAAATAACAAAAACACATTAAAAAACTTCGCAATGGTCAACAAAGACAGATCATACACAATTATGTTTTGTCGGTCTTATCGTATAGCGTCATATATTAAAGAAATTATTGAGACTTAAACTTACCCGCACAATTGTGCGTACACGGTCGGAAAGGGTTAAGTATAATCTCGATAAAACCCTTTTAATTAAAAAAATATGATCGCTACATATGCTTAACACTATCACGTAGAGACAGAAGATTAGTAAATGTGGTTCTTTAAAACGTTGAAATACTATGCGCAAATGTTCCAAATGTTCTGCTAGATTTCTGGATGCAATAAGTGCATCGTCCAAGTAGCAAAATACAAAATCGAGACGCATTTCTTAATCCAAATGGCATTTTGATGTATTCATAAAGCCCGAAAGGTGTTACGATTGCGGTTTTTTTAATATCTTCGGGGTGAATGTCAATCTGATGATAAGCACGAACCATCTCCAAGCCATGTCCATATATTTAAATTCTTTCTTTGCCGCTGCCAACTTGGCGGAGTCCAGGGGACGATGGCAAGGGCATGGGGAACGTGTGGTTTCAATATGATGATATACGGTGTGCTGGGGAAGGCGTTGAAGAACGTTCGACATTTTGTAAATATCAGGGAATTCCGAAAGCAGTTTTAAAAGTTCCGAGTTATCGTTGAGTATCGCAGTAATTCACATGTTGATATTTTCGTTACCTGAGCTTGCGATTTAATCATTGAGGTTCCGTCAACAAGTTGCTTGTTTTTTAAATCCGGAAGTATATGGAAATGAGTGAGGAAATCAGATCCAATAATAGCTTTGGTTACATCGGCGATGATGAATCTCCATTTGAAATTACGACGAAGGCCAAGGTCTAATGATATAATGCTGGTTCCATATGTTTTTATTGGCGTGCCGTTGGCAGCAAAAAGATTAAGAGATATGTTGTTATTATTGATAATAACAGCAGATTGTTTAAAGTACGACTTAGGCAATGCAGACACATCTGTTCCACTGTCAATCAAAAAGGTTTGCCTAGAGCAACGGTCTCTTATGAAAAGGCGGCATGAGGTAACAGGAGAACATTCGGATGCCGCTGTATCCGAACTCAAACTTAGTTTTTTGAAAACAAACAAGGGGGTATACACTTCAATGCTTTTGCTTTAAAATTCCTGTGATACCAGCAAAACTCTTTGTTTCCAACCAGGATAATACGAATGTTTTCAGGCATTTGTTCCAAAAAAGTGAATTTAGAATTGAATTGCTAACTTGTCCCACACCCGCATTACGCATTAACTGTAAATAGTGGCTTGCTTGCAGATCACCGATTGCATGACCCGATAACAGCCGTCCGTCGGATATAGTAAATGCTGAAATAAGCTTCTTTTTTATCGCTTCATATTTACGTCCGTCAAAACTGCTGGCCATGATAATATCCGAAACAAACTCCAAAATCACGGGATTTAAATTGCACAATATGTGGTCAAATTTTGTCTCACCTCTTGTAATCCGATTGACTTTAAAAACTGCTTTTACCTATATAATCCATAATTAAGGGTTCTGCTTCCAAAACGGAGGTATTTTAACTATGGCTGTTGATGAAATGTGCTGCGACAGGACTTGATTTGCTTGGGTATGTAGAATGTCTTTATCTTGTGCGGCAATGTATGTATCTGCTCCATCTCCTGCGCTTCCTCCAGATGCATTATGTTGAAATGACATTGTGTTCAAGGTTCGGGGTCACCAATATAGAGGTTTGGAATGAAAATCTCTACAAAATTAATGAACGTTATTTAATTTTATTTGAATTTTTTAAACGAACAAAAGCTTCGAAGAAAATTTCTGACAAGACTGAAAAAATATTTGAAACTAAAACTAAGTGAATAATATAAAATCAAAGGCAAACAAAAAGGGGTAAAAACTAAACAAGTGTGTCAACATTTTTTGGAAGGTCAAGATGTTTTTAAAATTTGCTAATAATCTGGTTGAGAATTTGAAAAAAAAAATAAAACAATTTGAACCGTTTAGCAAAATTTTTGATTTTTTCGCGAGATATGACCTATTAAATTTTTTCGAGTATGTTTGGAAAACTGCAATTTTCTCTGGAAATATTGAACGGCTTCAAATGAAATGTTTGCAGTTAGGTCCGAAACACTTCCTAAATCAAATGACCAGCTGACCATATGAAAAATATTGCAAAATATTCTTAGCATATGCAAATAATTTCACTTTCTGGAGCAGTGATTTGAAATATTTTATATTTAGAATTCGTCCTATTTTGACGTCCACCAGAATCAGAAAAAACTTTTTTGTAAATCGCGCTTTGTAGAAAGTTACAGCAAATTTACAGACACTACCTTTTTGAAAATATTTTTGGTTCATGATTACAGGACCTCAAGGACCTTACCAATTTTGTCCAAATTTACACAATAGCTAACTCTATGACTTGTGAGTCCAAAAACGCATTATTTTTTTCGGCAGATCAAGTTCTCAGTATCGCGAGCCTCCAAACCGTGGATATATAATTTACAACATCTCCGTCAATTCTTAATCTGGTCATTCTATAGACAATTCTGTAGTATCTCATTGCCAAATAATAAAATTTTGTATGGTTTTCAATAAAATAGTAATATTTTATGTTCTTAAGAGAAACATTGGTCATATAATACATAGAAATAAAGCTTAATGTGTTTTATGTATTAAAGAATCGCGAATTTATATATCCAACGCTCGGACAGTCCAGTCAATGACGCATTTTCCACAAAAAGTTGAAAAATTGGCTCTTAGTGGGTTAAGAAAACATATATGAGGAAACAAGATATGAAAGTGACTTTTCTCATGTCTCTTTTGTCGTTGATTTTGTACAGATTTGTGAAATTATTCGCATATGCAAAGAATATTTTGCAATATTTTTCATATGGTCAGTTGGTAATTAAAGTTCATGATATATTTAGATTTAGGAAGTGTTTCGGACCTAACTGCAAACATTTCATTCGAATCCGTTCACTATATCCAGAGAAAATTACAGTTTTCCAAACACACAAATTTAATAGGTCATATCTCGCAAAAAAATCAAAATTTTGCTAAATGGTTCAAATTGTTTTATTTTTTTCAAATTCTCAACCAGACTATTAACAAATTTCAAAAAAATCTTGACCTTCCAAAAAATTGTGACACACTTGTTTTTTTACCCAAAGTTTACTTGATAGGCTGCCACAAATCTACAAAAAATTTGTAGAGACTCCTCGTGGCCTTTTCTAGTTAAAAGAAACGTAATGTAAAAAAATAAAAATGTTCTGCCAACAAAAGGACTGCATTTCCATGTAAATTTTAACAACGAAAACAAATAAATATTTCAAGCATCTATATATGATTTCATACCTCATAAAGCATGCCTTAAGTTGATGTGTATTTGGTTGAATCAGTTTCTCATTTCTATCTTCTCAACATTTCAATTTTCTGCAAACTGTACTCTAATTGTTGCTTTGAATATATGCCTAACTTTGGACAGGCATTTGATCATCTTAATATTAAGATATTTTGTTTATATTTTGCATACTTTTCATAAGAAGAAATAAGGTACCACGAGTTACACCTTTCTCCTTGGGGAATATTGAAATTCCCTTCTCTGAAAGCGAAAACAATTTAGGTATTTTACTAGAAAGGAAGTTGCACTTCAAACCCAACATTTAGGAAAGAGCAAATAAGGCTGTGTTAGTGCTATATACCTGTAAAAGGGCAATAGGAAAACGCTGGGTCTGAACCCGTGTATAGTTTATTCCCTGTATACGACAGTAGTCCGACCGATAATGATGTACGGCATTGTCGTCTGGTGGACAGCTCTGCAGAAATCCACCATCCTGTGCGATACTAAACAAGGTTCAGCGAATGGCTGCTATATGGTCACTGTTGCGTTTGCCGGGCAGAAATCTTAGCTTTTAAAGAGATAGCGGAATGGCTGAAAATTAATCTGCTGTCGCAGATCTCTTAACGAGATGGCTGAACAGTTCAATATTCACCTGATATGGGTGCCGGGCCACAGGGATATACCAGGGAACTGCAAGGCAGATTAACTTGCAAGACTAGGAACTACCTTACACGCTCAGCGGGACCTGGAGCTCCTTTTGAGAGATAGTGCACTTACGGCAACAAATCAGTCACTACCCAGCAAAATCTTGGTAAGTAAATGTCGTTACCACTCGCATCACCAGGTAATGATATCTCATTATCGCCAGCATGACTTTCGGTACATAAATAACGACTAACAAAATAATGACAAATATAAGTTATTGCTAGTAATCTAAGTAAGAAAATCTAATTTAAATTTATTTACAAACTTTTCTTTAAAAGATTTACGATTTTTCTTAAATGATTTACGTATATACGCGAACAACAGGCCGAACCACTGGCTTAAGTGTATGTTCATGGACATGAGACGCTTAAACGTCTTCTCTCTTCAACCTAACCTAACCTACATACATATATACGTTGTAGTTTGTATTCAGTTAAATCATTTAAAGAAAATTTTATAAATTCAAATTAGATTCTCTAAAAACTAATAATAACTTATTTTTGTCATTATTTAGTTAGTCGATATTTATTTACCAGGTAATGCATGTGGTAACGACATTTACTTACCAAGATTTTGATGGGTTATATTTTTGTACTTGATTTTTAAGCGATTTGTCTATGAATCGCGAGGTAGGCCAGTGGTTGTGATGCTGAACTACGAAACCATGAGTTCGCGAGTTCAATCCCAACTCCCAGCAAATGAAATTTTTCGTCATATGACGACAACAATCGATAACTACTCTCTCCCAAGTATACGCTCTACCCAATGTTACGCTCTTCTACTTTCTCACCACATTCCTCCACTGATGGTGGTGAACAAGCAATAGCAACTCGGAAATATCCACTACCACACAAACACGCTCGTAAAATTATTTCTTTTGTTTACGCTTACTTTTACCATAATTGTAATCGTGTAGGTAAGTGGTTATATTTCAGCTGCTTGTATGCTTGAGTGAAAGCACCAATGACATGTACATACATGTAAAAATAATTCGAAGGGAGGCCAAATAATAATCAGTGACTAGTTTTGAATTTAGCTTACCTGTCAGGTTATTTGGTAGTGGGAAATTTTGCTGGGTAGTCAGGCTGATGTGGCCCGGCCTAGATTAAAAACGAACCAAAGCACTGCTGTCGTGGTCGAGAACGGACATGTCACTTATCGTGTCTGTCATGACAGGTCACTGTGTTATTGGACGGAACGCAGATAGATTAGAGGTCTTGCATAATGACCTTTGCAAAAGCTGTAGAGAAGAATAGGAGGAGGAATCAATAGAACACCTTATGTGTCTGTGCCTCCCTCTCTCTCTAGAAGGCGGAATACAACCTTGGGTTCTTATTTATTTGAGGAGATAGCTAACTTGGCTGATGTTGGAATCCTCCAACATTTGAACGTTTTGAAGCAAACGAATTGGTTCAACGGGAGGGGCTAGGGATAACTTATGTTTTCCCTAACGTCCCTGTGGTAACACAATGGACTGGATAGTCTAAGTGAGTCTGTTTTACAGGCTGCCACTCTTAACTTAACCTAACCTATAACTTCGATTCCTGATCATACAAAAACTTAAATTTTGCACATTGTAATGCTTTATAGTACCCATAGTATATAGAAAATTGGGCTTTGCCACACCCCTTTTGCTATCTCCTAAACAAAGTGGCCAAAATATTAAATTAACATCAAATATTTTGAATTTCCCTTACTTTTCCAAAATGGATCATAACTTATCCACAGGTTCAAAAGCATTCTTTTCTTCGTTAATATGCTATTTTTTAAAATATGAAATAAAATAATTTTTACGATATTTTTCTATTATAAGTTCTCGAACTTATACTTCAAAAAATATAGTTCAAAACTGGAGAGGAAAGACTAAAGTCGGGCGGTGCCGACTATATGATAACCTATACTACCCTAGTAAGATTGGATAACAATGAAATATCCAATACATACTTCAACTAAAATTTGTTTACACATTTTATAAGTATATTTGATAAGTTTGATATGAATAAATTTGATTTTGATTCCACAAATGTATAATACTTTGTAAAATGAGCTGTCCCGCAGTTTAAAACTTATATTATTACTACTTCATTGCAACTATTCCACCTTTCTTCAGTAAAGAATTCTACGTCGTAATACGTCGTACATGGTGGCGTATGCGAAATTACTGGGCATAAATGCTTAATCATACGCAACACAGATCATGCTGATTTTTATACCCTACCCAAGATTTAGGGTATTATGAGTTTCTGCATTTGTTTGTAACACCCAAAAGGAGAAGAGATAGATCCACCGTTTTTTATACAGACCGACTTGGAATCACTTTCTGAGCCGATATAAACATGTCCGCCTGAAAATCGGTTCAGATTTGACATGTAAGCGCTGTAGAAACTTTTATATATAATCAGTACGAAACTCGGCAGAAGCTGTATTTCACATTCAACCAGTTTGAAATCTACCAGGGTGGAGTTCCTTGATACAGGGATCTACATTGCCGAGTTTGAAGAAAATCGGTTAAGATTTACATATAGCCCCCATATACATGTTCCCTCCGATTTTGTCTTTTACATCCAATCATTTTGAAATTAAGTGGGTAGAGTTTCTTCATCCAAGGACTGCTGAATTTGATAAAAATTGGTTCAGATTTATTTATCGGAATCGGAACGAATATAGGAAGACAATATGTAAATCTGAATCGATTTATTTAAAATTTGACAGTATTCATTCTTGGATCAACAAACTCCTTTATGGCAAATTTCGTAATGCTCAGAAGTCAAATACGATTTCTATAGCGCTCAGATGCAAAATCGGAGGTAAATATATATACCTAAATCTGAACCGATTTTCTTCAAGGATGGCAATCTTTGTTTATGTATATGTATTAATAATCTCCTCTCTGTCAAAATATATAATGATCGGATGTAAAATAAAGCTTCTCTGATACGTTTAAACCAAATCGGAAGGAACTTGAGGCTATATATAAATCTGGACAAAATTTCCATAATTAACAAAAACATAGTTACCTTTTTTCCCCAGAAGCCACTTTAATAAATATTAACACAAAAATGCGAACTTATCTAACGCGATTCAAATAAATTTCAGAATGAAAATTTAACTTAAGCGACACCACAGGGTCAGGAAATTTGTAAAAAAAAAGTAAATGTCGAAAAAAGAAAAATCAATCGAAAATCGATAATTTTGGCGCTTAATTTTTTTGGCGGTTAGGGCTCGATTAAATCGCTACAGAATCCGAAATTTTCAAGCAAAATGTATGGAGTAAGGCACAAAGGTAGAAGCTATCGAAAGTTGACCTAGATTGACGCCAAACAAGACTAATGAGGCTATGTTCAACTGTGAAGAGATCAAAATCAGATCTATTTCCATTTTCGTGTTATCGCAATAAAAGTATTTTTACCCAAAGAAAAATACTTAATTACATTGATTAAAAAAAAATCGCGGAAATTAAGAACTGTAACACAATTTCCTTTAAATACGAGCATCTGCTAGACATTTTATAAAGTCAGCGATGTTTGCAATATTATTATAATGCTTTGTTTGCAATCTATAAATTCTAATTACACCGCTAATTCATTTATAGTGTATATAATATTATAGTGTAATATATTTGGATTTTTCGATCTTTGAGGAATACATTAATATAAACATTTTCGTGATCAGTATATTTCGAAAAAAAACATTTAATTTCAGAATTATTTTACTATTTAATTCAGTTATTACAGGTAAAACAAATCGAATAAAAAAGTGGTCAAAATATCTTTGGGAGATAAGACAAAGACCTATAACTCTTTTTTAACAAAAAAAAAGTATAACAATTCGGTAAAGATTTACAATTTTACTTCTATAATGTTTTTTAACGGTACGAGAAAGGCCAACTACTTTACAGCGATTTTAAAAAAATTTTATTTATTTCTAAATACAAAAAAAACTGTAGACGAGATAGGCAGAAGAGTAGAATCAACTGGAGAAATGGTAAGGCTTCTGATGAACACCCATTTTCCACAAGGTACGACGAGACATACAGAGATACCGGACTACAGGCATTAGGTTAGGGTGGCAGCCGTATTTTTGTTATACAAGCTCACATAGACCAGTTTAGGTCCCTAGTGTTAACACGGGCTGAAATGCCCCTCATCGAAACCAACCTGTTTGATTTACAAATTTATCGATAGTGCGAATATCGGTACTGGAAAGATCTATTAGGCTGCCTAGAAAAGCCAACCGCAGTATGTCCAGTCGTCGTTTACTCAGAGCGGGACAGTCGCATAGCAAGTGCTCAATGCTCTCCACTTCTTCCTCATCTCCTCAGCTTCTGCAGAAGTCATTAGAGTCAATACCCAATCTTTTGACGTGTTCGCCGATCAAGCAGTGTCCCGTCAGAACTGATACTAACGTAGACAATCTTTGCCTCTCTAGTGCGAGGAGATATTTTGATCTTCTCAGGTCATACCTTGGCCAGATTTGTCTAGCTACCCTGCAGATGCCGATTTCTGTCCATCTTTCGTTGGACTGCCTGATTGCCTCTTGCCTAAGCCAAAGCTTCCGCATGGTTAGTGGCGCACCAATATATGCAAATTCTTCGAGAATTTGTAATGTCGTCCCTTTCCTAGCAAGTTCATCGGCTTTGCAGTTCCCCGGGATATCCCTATGACCAGGCACCCATATGAGGTGTATATTAAACTGCTCAGCCATCTCCTTAAGAGATCTGCGGCAGTCGAGGGCTGTTTGTGAATTTAGGGATGTTGCCTCCAGAGAATTGATGGCAGCCTGGCTGTCCGAGTAAATGACAACGCCAGTGTTGGTTACTATGTTGCGACTCAGCCACTTGGCTACTTCCCATATTGCCATTATTTCGGCTTGATAGACACTGCAGGTATCTGGTAGTCTGTGAGCTATATCCAAACTAAGTTCTGCACAGTGTACTCAGAAGCCAACCTTTTCATCAAGCTTCGAACCATCCGTGTAAAAGTGGAGATGGTTTCTATTACCTGGTATTCTTCCAACCCATTCATCTCTGGCGGGAATCATAGTGATGTTATTTCTCTCGAAGGTGTACACAGTTGGTATATAGTCCACTCGATCGGTTACCATAGCACTACACTTTGATATCCTCATGTGACCGTAGTTTTTGTACCTCCACATTGATAGGCAGATTAATCTTATTGCCGCTTTGGTTGCAACAGTTTTCTATCTAGAATTATTTCTAAAATTATTAGAATTATTCCAAATTGAGCAGTTTGTGAACAAACAAAATGATCGGGTTTACTTGCCAAAGAGGTCAGCTGAAAATGTACACCTTCGATTGGCCACAGAACTCAAGCGCCGCCGATGATAATGGTGTGGGCCGCCGTAACGGCCAATGGTCGCTCCCCGCTCGTATTCATCGACCATGGGGTCAAAATAAATGCCGAATATTATCGGGAAAATGTCCTAAAGACAGTATTGAAGCCCTGGGCAGACAAACATTTCGGCCGCAGACCATGGACATTCCAACAGGACTCAGCACACGTCAACCAAGAATGGCTTAAAAAGGAGGTTCCTCGCTTCATTTCTACCGCACAATGGCCACCAAGGTCTCCGGATCTCAATCCGTTGGACTTTTGCGCCTAGGGCATTTTAGAGAGTAAGGTTCGCACTAAAAAATACCAAAGTATCGATCATCTTAAGACGGCGCTTCGCCGGGAATGGGCCAAAATACCGCAGAGCCACATTCGTGCAGCGTGTGATGGTTTTGTCGGCCGTTTGAAGGCCATAATTCGTGGCAAAGGTGGCCAATTCGAACAAATCTAAACTGTGTCTAAAATTTTAAAATTTAAAAAAAAAATTAAAAAAATATTGCGCTTTACTTTGTTGCATTACATATCAGCCACCCTGTACATACATTTTCTCCAGCCAGGGGATAATGTACTTCAACATTTTCTGCATTTCTGCTGGAGTGATGCCGTCTGGTCCAGGAGACTTGAAGGGCTCAAAGCTATTAATAGCCCAGCTTATTCTGGATCTCTCTGTCAGCAAGCTAGCGACGCTCGCAGTCCACTCGCACTCTTCTTGGTCCTGCTGTTCCTACAGGCATGCATACATTCGTATACACACCGAAAGCCAGGAAGGAGGCAAGGTAAGTTATGGAACACCTAAGACCTATAGACCAATAAGCCTAACATCTTTCTTACTCAAAACCACGGAGCGCATAGTGGATACCATGATTAAAAGTAAGATACCAAGCAAAATGTTAAAATTTAAACAACACGTATATGTTAAAGGGCGATCCGTGGATTCCGTATAGATGTATACACTTGCGGTATGCATTGACATTGAAGATGCTTTCAACAATGTACGGACCGATACACTTATGCAATCTCTAGACCAGTTTCAGGGAGACCGGGCTCTCCGAGACTGGATAAGCCACATTATATGGAATTGATGGATAAATTGTAGGTCTCACGATATAAAAATGAGAAAGTGAGTAGCACAGGGAACACGACAGGGTGGTATATTATCACCACTCCTTTGGGTTATCACTATAAACAGTCTCCTGAGGATCCTATCGGACATATGACTTAAACCAGTCTGCTATGCTGACGACGTTACAATACTTCTGAGGGGAAGGAATCCAAATCAAATTTGTAGAAGGGCCGAAACAGCTCTAGAAATTGCATATGGCTGGGTTCGACAAAGGTCCAACAAATGCGTTGTCTCGGCGTAAGCAGAGCAATGGGGCCATGTCTAATAGGGCATTGGAGACAATTTTAATTGTCCAACCAATATAGATACAGATTAGATGTGAAGACTTAAAGTAAAGGGCGAATGGATCGAAAGCGATCACAGATCATATCATCAGAAAATAATTGAGGTAGTGGCAGGGAATTTAACTGACATAGCATTAGTATTAGTATCCGATAGAATACCTGTAACATCAATTGTTGTTGAGTGTGAAACCCTGATACCAGACAGACAATCATGGATTGATGGAACCCTAGCGCAGAAACCCGCTGGAACTTGCTGTTATACAGATGGTTCGAAACTAAGAGAAAGGACGGGGCTAGGACTTTATATCGAAGCCGAAGTCTAAGCAATTACAGAGTCTGTGAGCTGGCTTAACGCTAACATAAGAACAACAAATGTACATAGATATTGTTACAGGTAGCCAAATGGCTATTGCAGTTTTAGGGCCTGTTTCTGTAACTTTTTTTCGTTCGTCTACTGCGAACGATCAAAAATCACTCAATTATTCCGAGAAATCTATAAATCACAGAAGTTTATAATTCGTTGTGTCTGTAGAAAATCACGTAAAAAGCTTGTTCCTAAAATATTTCTAACCTGCGTTTTATAGAATTCAAGTAATAGCTGAGAGAATTTTGATCGTTCGCCGTAGACGATAAGTTACAGAAACAGGCTCTTAGATTTGTGATTAACGCTTACTCTGCTACTGCACAATACGCATCATATGGGTGCCTGGTAATCACGGAGTAAGAGGAAATGAGAAATAAAAGGCCTTGGCATCGCTTGCAAGGTACTTGCAAACGACAAACCTAGAGAATGAAAAGTTTTTCGGAGCAACGCGTTCTGAACTGAAAACATGGGCGAATTACGCCCATATCACGCTATGGAATAGTGAAACCATTGGGTAAACAACAAGAATCTTGTGGGGTGACCCAAACAAGGACAAACCCAAATCTTTGTTCAAATTGAGCAAAATAGAGGCCAGTAAATCATGGGTATCCTTAGAGGGCACACAGGCTTAATGGCGCATCTGCATTGAAATAGGAGTTGTGGACAGCAGCGTCTGTAGGGAATGCGGGTCGGATGACGAAATATTGGAGCACTTTCTCTGCCAGTGCCCAGTGTTCGCAAACAATATAACCTTTTTCTTGGGAAATGACTACTTACAAGACTTGACCCAAATTAGGGGCTTAGACTGGAAAACAATAAAGGAATATGTATGCACATAATTCCTAAAATAACCTTATCAGGACTAGTCCATGAAACAAACAATTAGAGTGCACAGCAGGTCAAACGCTGGCGTATGTGTATGTCCAAGAACATGAGGCGGAGCATTCTGCCTCCTCTTCTCAACCTAATCTAATTACAAAAAAATTGATTATATTTTTTTGTATTTTTTGAAAGATCCTTATTATTGTTCTGTACACTTCAAAGTACATACTTGGAAAATTTCATAAAAATGGGAGATATGAGCCGAAATTTGTGTGATCGCTCACATGGAATTATTCAGATATCAAAAAAAAAAATAAATTTCTCATTCATCTTCTTTTTTCTCAAGAAGTTGATGAATGAAAATATAATTTACTATAAAGAAAAAAATAAAAAAAAATGCAGTTCAAAGTACATATTTAGAAAATTTCATCAAAATCGGAGAGAAGAGTCTAATTTGTGTGATCGCTTCACATGGAATTACTCAATATCTATACTCGTATATCACTACACAAACCGAATCACTTTAATGTATATTTGACTGATACTTACATGTTAATAATTTATGTAGACAGGTAGGTACATACTCGTATACAAGTATATATATATACCCATAAAGTTATACACATAGTATTCGTAAAATGAAGGAATTTACATGGCACGTATTATACTCCCCTCACAAAATAATACAGTGATGGTCTTACCAAAGAAACACATAACATCCAAAAATCAATTTAAATTTAACTGCCTTCTGCCAACAAATTAAATTTTTACTCGTATAATATACATACTTTTCAATCAAAGTAGTAAAAAACAAATGAGATGTTATTGAAATGTTCACCGATTCCATTAAACAATTAATGATTCAAAAAAAATATGTAATTGATTATATTATATTTGTGTTTGACATTATTCCAAAAGTATTATTTTCATAATTTGTTCTTATATAACTGATGCGACAGCTTGTTTTATCAATGGTATTTCTGACGAAAAGAAGCTGCCGTACGTTTTTGGCCAAAAATTAAAGAAAACATGAAATGAGCAACCGATATGCTAACATTCTCAGCAACTTCTCCACGTTTACATCGGATATTGATTTTCTGAGTCTTGGGCGGGAGTAGTCATTAACATATTATCTGCCTTCTGTTAACAACTTATACAAGTTTTAATAATTTTTTAGTCAAAGCAGACCCCCTAAATGCCTCTGTCAAATTTTAAGAGCGGTAGAACAATTAGTTTTGTTTCTTAAACAAAACTTTAACACGGGTTCCTTGATTCTTTTTTATAGCTTTACATTTGCCAAAAACGATCGAAAATTTCAGAAAGACTGATAAAAGTATCATATCTGGCAAAAAAAATCTTCACAATTTGTTAAAATTTAAAAAAAATTTGGTTAAATTATTATATACAACTCTCCAAAAATATTCTACAATGGATGATTTTACTACAAAATTCTGCAATAACGTGTAATGGTTATTGAATAAGTTTTAAAATTTGTTGTTATCTGGTCCTGAAAGTGGGCCGTGGCCCGCAATCTTCTTTAAAATTTTACTTTAGCATTATTTTACAAAAATCTATTCAAAGGTAAAGGCAAGTGTAGAATGGTAATTATAGGGCGGGGCCAATAGCCTACACCTCCGTTAGGGCAGTTGTTCTGAATCCCTACCGATATTCTTCAAATTCACCAGTTTTCGTTATGGATCTTTCAAAACTAAGAAAATTGGAAACTTCTGTAAGCATTAAATGCAGAATCGAGAAATATTAAAATTCTGCCAATTCTGGCTTCTTTCTCTTGAAGTTCATAATGTTTAGTTGGAAAATTGGGTCATGTGAGCACCGCTGTTGGCTCGAATTTGGAACATTCTGGAGGTCTAATTTTCGAAAGCTTTTAAGCAGTGGTGGCCAGCAGTGGTTTCAGATACTGTAGGCGATATATTGACAGAAAAACCGATTTGTTTCAATTTGACAGAGTTCATTCTTTTATTAAAGGGCGTTTACTTTGCTTTACTCGCTATCACCTTTAGTGTCCTTTTTGAAAGGACTATCTTTAATTTTTTCGAAAAAGGGCCAAATTGACCCATTACGAGGGGAGCTAGAGGGTTAAGATCTTCCACAAAAATGATCCTCATAAGATTCCACTTTGTAACTCTGACAATTAAAAATCTCTCAGACATTAACTTGGATCATTTTTTTCATTTAGTATAATGCTACCTTTGACAAAAAATGAAAACTTTGACCCACTGTAAAAAAAAACTCAGACCAGCTGGACCATAAGTTTTTTCTACAAAAATGATCTACTCAACATGCCCTTTCAGAATTTAGGGTCGCTATTCTGTTCCAAAAATGCTGTTGGACAGTGTTATCAATTTGTCTTTTAAGACGGCGTTAAAAGACAATTCTGGCAACGCCAAATCCATCCAAATTTTATAAACTTGAAGACATACTAATAAAAACTCCCATTAAAAAACAACACCAAAACAGTACAATATTGAAGCTGATCCAGATTCTAGTGTGAAAATCCTTAGCTCTGACTACCACAAAATTCTCATATTCAATTTGATCACATTTGGTGCGACCATAACCCAAAAACCATAAATTTAGGCAATTGTAACAGATTTTTTTGGTTCACAAATAGCTTTGTCTGTTTGGTCATAAACAGATCATAAAAAAATGGTTTAATAATCACGATCAGTCTACATGAAAGTCTATCAAACTACTAGTATGAAAAGATATTTGATCGTGGATGCACTGATCACAAAATGAAAATTTGAATATGTGAATTTATTCTAGCTAGCCATATATGTTTTTAGCTCTTTATCGAGACTTTAAATATCAGAAGGAATATTATTTTGGTCCCAACCGTTCAAATTTCTTTAATCTGAGTAGGGTATAATTCCAGCCACACTCTTAAATATATGTGTGCAAACTTACTACATAACATCTCTCAAAACGTCAAGAGATCGCACAACGCATCTAGGGAAATCAATTGGTTGATTATACTATTGTATGTATATTTCATATAGTGATTTCCACGTTCAATGTTTGAAGTTATTTAGTATTGTTTTTATATTAGATTTGAGCCCAGGCTGGACATAAAATAGTTGATTTCGCATCTCCTTGAAGATCAGCATATACGTATTCCAGCCACGCCCTTAACAGTATGTGGACATACTTTCAGATTGCACTATGCAACAAAATATTTTTTTTTGTGTCCCAGACCTAAAAATTATTTTTTTGTATAGATTGTGGCATACTGTTATATAAAATCAAAACCAAAAATTTTTTATGGCCAAATTTTTTTTTTAAAAATTTTTTATTGAAAATACTCTTATCGTCGAAGGTACGATAAAGTAGATTTTTTTCAAAAACAAAATCCTGGGGCGAAAAAAACATAAAAAATAGAAAAAATCGAAAAAAAAAGTTTGCATCCTAGCGAAGAAAATAATGCCTATTTGAAAAAAATCTATGGATAAATGTAGAAATTATAGCCCCTTTTGGTAGAGGCAAGAGAATTTCAAAAAATCTTTTTTTTAATTTCGGTTTAAATATCGATTTTATTTGTTACTTTTATTAATATTATGTACATTTGTGTTTATTTACATGTACACGGTGAAAAAAAATCGCTTCTGTAGTATATTGTCCCAAACATATTCGGCTTGAAGCATATATATGTTTATGGTACACTCTAAATATATAATATTTGGTACACACAAAAATTATATATTTGGGAAGATGTTGCTCTAAACAAATCCTTGTTTTCACCCTAATACCTTTTATTTTAATTCCGAAACAAAAATGTATTTAAATTTAAGTATTCCGAAAATATCAAACCTTAATTGTGTTAAGTTTTTCAATAATTTAATGATAATTTTTTAGAAATTTTTAATTGAAATCGTATAATTTTTGATAACATTAATTTACTCGAAGGATTGAAAAAAATGCTGACATGAAATATCCAGAAATTTAAAATGAGTCCCTTAAAACAGAATGCAATGCTGCTAATGGTATTTTTGACTGGGAGAAATAATTCGAAACGAAGGAAAAATTAAAAATTAAATTAGAAAAATTCACCAAAATTTTGAAAATCTTTCTTAAATTCTATATATTTGAAGATATTCCTAATCAATAATTTTTTTGGTATATAAATACATATTTTATTTGAGAAAATTAGTTTGCAAATATATTTTGTTGTAATATATTAATATATGCGTTCCAAGTAAATTTTATTGATTTTCAAATAAAATTTATTTACTCAGATATATAAAACATTTAAAAATTTGTGTTCCAAATATATTTTCTTTCGATTCAAACATATCAAAAAAGGCGATTTTGCCCCGTGTACAAGTTTCATTAGAAGTAATTGTGAGTTCTTTGTTGACGTTTGAAGATTTCGGAATCGGTTTCTCTAATGAGGAACCAAATATAATCTCCCATCATTCTTTCATCCCAGTGACCTTGGTAATGCCGCTCGATGGACTTCATTTCTTGGTGAAACCTTTCGCCATGTTCGTCACTTACGTCGCCAAGATTCTCGGAGAAAAGGTTTAAATGTGAATGCAAGAAATGAATTTTGAGGGACGTATTTACACATGTTGGAATACATAAAGCGAAAAATAATTTGGAAGAATACATACATATGTGTTATATACACAAATATAAAAAAATATATTTCTAACCAATTTTTTCATAATTTTTTAACAAATCATTAATCATTGTTTCATATTGCGGGCTTTTATTGGCTTTTAACGACCTCCATGCTGCAATTTCATCCGACGTCAAATAGGATTCGAAATTCACATCTTTCATCAGTTTCCTTATTTTAGGCCCATCAAAAACTCCTTCTTCGATTTTTTGAAAAGAAAAACTTTTAAATAAAATTTTTAAATATGAGAGTGAATTGCCATCTTTCCTTAAGGCTTTTACAAAATTTTAAATGAGCCCCAGTTTAATATGCTGTGTTGGCATGCATCCCATTACGATCGGACTTCAAATAGCAACACAGGTTACAGAAAACTAAAACGGCAGTATGTAGGGTGCACCAAAAAAATTAAAAATATTTTCTGAAATTACCTTTAAATAATCTTCAAATCTAGGGGGTGACAAACTTTTTTTGGTTTGCCATCGACCCTATCTATTATACACACCACTCTAGATGCACAACCGCATTTCAATACATCCGTTTCAAACGTTACAGTACACAATTTTACGGATGTTTTATATACTCGTACATATCGCTCATTTGCTTCAAGGGAATCATAACACAAAATTAAAAATTTTTGTGATTACGTTACAAAAATAAAAATTTTACAAATTTCCATAAACTAAACTTGTGGCATTTTTATTTATAAGAAAACTACCACATTACTGGTTATTGCAATGTTCTAAAATGTCTCATTCCATATAAGATAGTTGTTTAATTATACTGACATAAAGTTATTCGTCTGTAAAAATTTCAGCTTTGAAATGTGACACTTTTGAAGCAAATGAGCGATATGTAACCCAATGCACCCGAAAAGATAAATCGCATATGTATTTCTTGACAATGACAAAGGGAAATCCGCTTACCCGCATTACAGGCCCCATGTAGTGAGTATATGTAATGTGCAATATAAAATAAAATGTTCTTTTCACTGAACATGATAATATGATCCGATTTAATGTAGTCTTTGCAGGCAGGGGTCGAACGAAAAACGTTTAATGGACATGGTCGTTCGTAGTACGTAGAACTCTTGGAAAAACATTAACAGACAGTAGCCACCACCAGAATAGGACAGGAAGTGGGATGTGCCATCATATCCTTTGTTTGCCATGGAAATATTCATACTAAAATGCTTGTTAAATGTTGCCCTGCATAGAATATGGAGCAATCTAAAAAAAGGACATAAAGGGATACCGTTTAATTATTTCTTTATCGTTTATTATTCATAGGTTGTATGGAAAATTCAAATTTAAATAAAAGTAAAAATTCTACAAAAATTTCCAGAAGCAAAAGAGAATGTAATACTTATTTAGGCGGAATGAAGGTGTCCCCAAAAATTGCATGTCAAAACAACATATTTTTGGGACGTAATTTATTTTTTGTCTGTTGTCTGTAAACCCTACACCATATCATGGAAGGAATATTCATAACGACGGATTAGGGCATCCAGGGAAAACATCGAAACGTTGGAACATTTCACGTACCAAAGTCCAGCTTTTGTATATGCAATATCCCGATACTTCGGGTCGGACACATTACCAAATCTGACTAATCTCTGCACGCTGAAAAAAAATCGCTTCTGTAGTATATTGTCCCAAACATATTCGGCTTGAAATATACATATGTTTAGAGTACACTCCAAATATATAATATTTGACACACATAAATCTTATATGTTTGGGAGAATGTTGTTCTAAACAAAAATATGTTCCCATTCTAATATTATTTTATTTGGAACTAGTATTTCCGAAACAAAGATTAATTTGTATTTAATTATTTTGGCAATGTATCAATGCCTTGATTTAAAGACAAGTTTTCTGTTTTTTAGGTGCTCAAAGATAATTTTTTTATAAATTTTAAATGGTTTTAAAATTTAATTAAAACTTAAATCGTATAATCTTTCGTGAATATAAATTGCATTGATGGATTGACAAAAAGTGATGAATTGGAATATTTATAAATTAAAAGACATTTTTAGCTATAAAGTTTAAAACGAAAACTAGGAAAAACTAACTAAAATTCGAAAAAATCAGCAAAGTTTCAAAAATTTTTTTAAATAATATATGTTTGGAAAACTTCTTAAACAATAACTTTGTTTGTGGGTACACACATATTTTATTTGTGAAAGTCAGTTAGCAAATATATTATGTTCTAATATATTAATATATGCGTTCCAAACAAGATTTCTTGATTTTCAATTAAAATTTATTTTTTAACAAATATATAGTATTTGAAAAAATCGCTTCCAAATATATTTTCTTTCAATTCAAACATATCAAAAATGATGATTTTCTCCCGTGTGAGGATATGACTAAAGATACTGGAGAAATTTGTGTCTGGAACCGATTTTCTGTAAATCTTAAGGGTTAGAAAATGATCATAAATAAGGAGCACTCAAAAAGCCGACCCAATAGCTTAACTATATGGCCATGAGCATGAGACATTAAAAAGTCTCCCCTCTTCAACCCAACATAAAAGTAGCTGGCAAAAGTAATGCAAATCGAGGTAAATTAACTTCCTCTCCTTTTTAGACACACCATTCAATGTCATAAGTTCTGTAATAATTCGCATTCTTGCCGGGAAGATAAATTACCTCATATTATTGTCGCAGCAATTATCATGAGAACAATTTGGCCAGAATTTAGATGCCTGTTTACGATCTCAATTTAAGGTGTTCCTCTGCAAAACGTTTCGTCTGCTGACAGTGACAATGACTCCGGCAGTGACAGAACTCAACTCAATTCATGTCAACTTACATTTCATTCCATTGACTACTACGAGTACAGTATGGCACAGGACATAAAAACCATTTGCATAAATTTCAACTCCGGCAGGTGGCAGGCCATTTGCGATTTTACAATATGGCTAACATTTTGCAAAGTGAAAAGTGTATGAAAGGTATTCCTATGCCACTATCGCCGCCGCCGTCGTCAGAAGATTATCTTCATAAAATGCCAAAATCATTTCAATTTGTTGGATATTTTTTCCATTGACGTGTTAAGAGTAGCATCACTGCCATAATAAACCGTATTTACATCCGGTTGTAATGGCGGTATTCGTATTGTAATCTAAAGACGGGAAAAAAGCTAACGTTGAAGACATAGTCAACAACGGCAGAAGCAGCGCACGCAGTAGAAGCAGTGGCGACACTCAATGTTTATGGCACATTTGGTCACGTATTTCACACTGTTTAGCCACAGAAATTACAATAAAATTCGTAAGGATTTCCCTTTTCCTTCGCCGTTGTTTTGCTGGTCCCTATACGAGTGACAAGGACACACACCAAAAAATAGAGAGAAGGGGAGTGGGTAAAGAATGCCAATACAGCCGAACATTCTTAGATATTTATCGCATCTCAAATGCTGTGATGAATTTCAAATTAGTGAATATAAATGTTTTTGACTTTTTACCCTCGCAAATTGAGGAAAGGCCATATAAAGTTGATGACACTTTTGAGTCGAATGTTGATGATATGATTTTCTCGCAGCTATCGTCGTGAGTAGCGTGAAATTTCCGGATAAACGCGAAGGGCGGAGAGTGGCAATTAAAGTCTTAAAATATTTAAATTGCCACTGAGTTCTACGCAATGACTTCCAATGAAATTGATATTCGAGCTCCAAGCAATTTGTTGGCAATTTATTAAATCTATACACATTATTTCACATACTATAGCAAAACACCCCCTTTCGTGCAATATACGGAAAAGTCTATTTGTAACGGGCGTCACACTGTTACTCAGATACGTATTTATACGTATATGTATATTCAAAAGAAAAATTTAAAATATTGAGAACGTTAAGATTCGCTTAGTTATTATAATGAAGTAAGTAAACATTTCAAGTACGGATTAAGTTCGGCCATGACGAATCTTATATACCCTCCACCGTTAAAATTTGAGGTTTTTGTGGCGTTACGAAGTCAAATCTAGAGGGACTAGGGCTATATCAACACAGGGTGGAGCGTGGTAATTTGCTTATTTGGGAATGAAATAAAAAAGTTGTGAACCTTAGAAAAATTTATTTTATATTTTAATTATATTGAACAGTAAGGGAATTTTTAAATTATATGGTTTTAAATAGGGTTTCTGGCAAATGTAGACTTTCGCTATCCACACACTGCTGCAAACATTTTCTGAAGTTTTCATGAACTCTATCGAATAAGCATGTCGACTGGTATTCTGGTATTCTGCCAATTTCAGCCTCAATATTGTTAATTGGGTCTTCCAAGGTGTTGGGACGGTTGATATACACCCAATTTACAATTGATTGTCGTCCTTCCTGGGGAACAGCGAATCGTAAACGAAAAGCACGCTGCACTGCAATGATCGAGTGCGCATTTGAAAAATACGCTTCAACACAAAATGACCTCTCCTCACGTGTCCAATGCATGATGGCAACTGAAAGGCAGACGAATATAAATCTCCCGTCAGCCACACATATTCTCCACTCTCTTGGACCAACAGTGCGCTCACAGCCTGCAGTGCAAAAAAGCAAATTTCCGCGCTCCACCCTGTATTATAGCCGGATATGTACCTATTCTTTTCTCATTATTAGACGTCGGATTATAAAAAAATTCATATTTTTTTGCAGTTTGATAGAAAAAATTTGATTGGACCAAAATTCGTTGGAAAGAAAAAGGAATCGAAAACCAGGTGCATATTTTTAATTTTATTTGCACATTTGCATATTTGTGATATTCTAAATATGCAACAAAAATTGCGATATATGAATTAAAAATGCGAAATTTAAGAAGGATATGTCAATACTATGTAAACAAGTAAGAAAGTTTCAGTTGGGTAAACCGACAAAGGTATACCCTCACTTTGTGAGTAATGTAATATTGAATATTACACGAATTATTCTGTCAATTTGTGTGGGAGGTACCAGAACGGGTTTAACAAATTCAAGTATTTTTCGCGGAACAATAGATACTTTTAATACATTGCACTGTGCCGAATTATAAGCGTTTATGTGGAATGGTATATTAACGTTATGAGATATTCAATTGTGGTATGATTTGGCCATTTTGTGTGGGAGGTACATAAAGGGCGTGGTGATAACATTACACTGTACAAAATTTCAAGTATTTTTGTACACTAATATTAATGTTATAAGCTGTTAACTTTTGGTGCAAAATGGTGCATTTGTGTGGGAGGTACCAAAATGGGCGTGGCAACTTCGTCCATTTCTCCCGAGTTGATTACGACTAATAAACTAATACTATGTATGGAATTTCAGAATATTCGAATAAGTAGTATAGCAGTTATTAAAAAATCTATATTTTATAATATTTTAACCCTTTGTGGGGGAGGTACCAAAAGGAGTGGACCAATATGGACCATCTTCGAACTTAGCCGGAGATAGAAAAAAATATTACCAAATCTGAAGTCAATCGGCCAGCCAGCAGACAGACGGACGGACATTGCTCAAATGACTTAAAATGGCTCAAAACGGATTTCCGATGAACATACTTGGGATCTTAGGTCACTCCTTCGATGTGTTACACTTTTTGTCCGTAGCAAATGATATATACCCTCGTCACCTTAAGTGAGGGTATAAAAATCATGACACAAAAATGAATGATTTCAAAAATCATAAAAAAAAGGAAACCGACCTTCTCTAAATATTTATGAATTTAGATTTAGATTAAATTTTGCACTCGTATCCTACAAGACAATATAAAATTATGCCCAAATTCAAAGCGGTTTTATAGCGTGCCAAATTGGTCATCTAAACATTTTTTACAAATTTAGCTATTTTTAAGTCGATATTTCATTTGAGGGGAATATCATATTTGAATTAGAGGTGGGAAACTATCGATGGCACTATCGATAGTTTAATTTTTTTGTGACTATCGATTGTTTTCTGCAAAGATTATTTAATATTTTAGAACTATCGATCGATAGTGAATCCGAAATGATCCACCACTAAAATTGTAACATTAAAGAGTCCGGCAAGTTCACAAATGCAAACAAACACACAGATTATCAAGCCAAGAAAAGATCCAGCAAATGCGGTTCGGACGTTTGGAGGCATTTTGCATTAAGTTCCGACACAAACAGGCAAAATGATGCCTAACATGCCAAAATCACATAAAACAAGTGGAAACACGTCAAATCTTCTAGGCAATTATCAACTTTGTAATACTTTGCTTATTGAGCCAACAAAGTCTACACTAAGGGAGTACATAACTGGGTTTAGCTTTAACAAGAAAGAATGCTCCGCAAAACTGGACAATTAATTTCGGACAGGCGCACGAAATTAAAAGCAAAAATGTAGGTATGTTGTTTTTTATGAACAAAAATATCTATTGATCTCATTTTAAAAAGTTTTTCTTTGAGGACTATTTAAATTCGATAGTATCGTCGATATATCGATATTTTTGTTAAGATTTGATAGTTGAGAATAGATATATCGATGGCTTTTTTTAAAACAATCGAAACTATCCGATAGCGCCACTATCAATAGTTTGCCACCTCTAATTTGAATGATGTACTTTTGGCTAAAATAAATAAAAAGGCATTGTGGGTTAGAGCAGAAACCTTTGTTTAGTTGTACCAATGCCAACATCGGACTAATTTAACCGTTAACAAGTAAGAAAATTTCAGTTGGGTAAACCTACTAAGGTATACCATCTCTTTCTGAGTAATGTATTATGGTACAACGGGCGGGAAATGCCAGAACGTTGTAAAAATTTTATCATTCTTTGTCAGTCTATGAAAACATTTAGATGATTTCTGCAGAAGTTATGGGCATATTGTGTTTGAATGCATCTGTCAATTTGTGTGTGGGTACCACATGTGGCTGGAAGAATTAGCCCATTTTGCGTTGAACAGTACATGCTTCAAAGACTTTGCCGTGTACCGAATTGAAAGCGTTTATGTGAAGTGGTATTTACTTTATGAGCCATTTACTTTTGGTATGATTTGGACATTTTGTTTGGATGATACCAAAAGGGGTGTGCCAATAATGCACATTTTTTACCGGACTGAAGGTACTGTAAAAGCTATACACTGCACAAAATGTCAAGATTTGCAGGTACTAGTATTAAAGTTATTAGCAGATAACTTTTTGTACAAAATTGTGATCCGTAGATCTGTCTGTCAGATGCGCACGATAAGTTTTGAAATGGGTAACCGATTGACTTCAAATTTGGTATAAGGTAATATTTGTATCCATCTCAGGCTAAATTCGAAGACGGGCCATATTGGTCCACTCCTTCGAGTTCCTCCCCCATAAAGGGTTAAAATTTAGTGAAATATTGTTTATGCAATAACTATAACTATAATTATACTACTTATTCGAATCTTCTGAAACTCCACACATGATATTAGTTTATTGGTTAAGAAAAATGGAAAAATTTCCCTCGCTTCTTTTGGTACCTCATACACAAATGGGCCATTTTACAGCCAAAGTTAAAAGCTTAAAACATTAATACCAGTGCATAAAAATACTTCAAATTTTGTATATTGTAATGGTTTTATAGTGAATACAGTCCAGTGAAAAATAGGCGTTATCACCGAGCCCCTTTTGGTACCGCTCCCATAAAATGGCCAAATCATACCAGAATTGAATAGCTTATAACGTTAATAAATCAGAGCAGATAAACAATTATAATTCGGCACAGTGCAAAGAATTTAAATTATCTACTGTTCAGCAAAAAATAGGTTTATTCCATATTACATTACTCACAAAGTGAGAATATACCTTAGTCGGTTTACCCGAATGAAATTTTCTTACTTGTCTTTTTATCACGGGTAATTCCAAAGCAAGTGAATCAAAAAACACACATTCTAAAAATGATCCCTTGTGATTTAAATGAAATTTGGCACACTGATTATACAAATGTGCACGAATTTTATGGCGTTTTTAGTTTTTCAAAATTCATTGTAGTTTTTGTGGTACAGACCACCAAAGTTACATATCTCAAGGATTTTTCTCAAAATTACTATTTGTTAAATTAGCCATATCTTCTTAACGGCTTTACGTAGTTTGAAGATAGTAATAAACTTCCTTTTAATGTTGCGGAATGAAATATTGATCTGGTAGAAGGAGCTGAAAATATGAAATATATATGTACATTTATTCCTTGAATATCATGAAAAAGTATCAATTAATATCCTTGATTTTTTTTGGTACTAAAAAGTCTAACTATTATGAACTAACTATGAACCAGTAAGGAAAGGCTAAAGTCGGGCGGGGCCGACTATATAATACCCTACACCACTCTCGTAATATTGAATAACTCTGATATATAAATTTTGTAATCTATATATATAACCAGTAAGGAAAGGCAGAAAGTCGGGCGGGGCCGACTATATAATACCCTACACCTCCCTAACAATGCGATAAGGGTCATTGCCATAATAATTTGGAATAATTGGTAAATGGGTAGAAACATATTATCTAATTCTGAAACGATAATCGCTAAATTAAGCAATATTCGTTCCTAAATTAAAAAACATCTTTCTGGGAAATTTTAATGATCGGAAGTAAAATACAACTTCTATAGCGGTTTGATACCAAATCAGGAGGAACAATCAATATAAATCTGAACCGATCTTCCCTGAATACTCATTCATGTAAAAAGACCTCCTTCTGTCGAATTTCGTATTGATCGTATATAAAATACACACTGAAAGAAAAGTGTACTGAAAATCATTGAAATTTTCTTAACTTTTAAGATTTATTCTTTGATTTGGCTCCAAAGACAAAGACTTTTAAAATAAGTACATCTTGTACGACAATTAAAGTCATTAATCATCTTTAAATCTGGACATCAAACATCTTTGAAAGAATTACGCCGTATACTTCGATGAAAGACTTCACATTTTTAAATCTATTACGGCTAGTGCTTACATTAAATACATAAAATGACTAGATTGAGTACATTCTTTAATTAAACCAAACACATTATGTACTTTCCACAAGTGTAAAATAAGTTTCGTAAATTTTTTTTTATTTATTTTTTTGTTTAAACATTCATGGTAATGATACCCTCACTTTAGTGTGACGAGGCTATATATCATTTTTATTATTTTCTATATTAAATTATTATTTTTTAAAACATTTGAATTCGATAAACAGTTTATTCAGTAGCCATTGTGTTTAGTATAGTTTTCTTTATATTAGAGGGAATATGAGAATTTATTCTAATGGATAATTAAATATTTTGCAAAACTGATTCCAAAAAATTTCAAATAAACTTCATTGTAACTCTCACTATTATTCTCAATTTGCGAGATTTGAGAGTCTAAATTGTCCTCCTGCAGATAAAAACGATCTCTTAATTTAAAAGATAACTAATCGTTAATTCAAAAATACCAAAAAACTGGACTGAAAATTAAGGGTATATTGTCTTTAAAAGCATGACATGAGAATTTCTACAATTTTAAGGGAAAAATCTTACAAACTATTAAAAAATCTTACAAACTATTAAAATTTATACTTGAGTTAATGGCAGTAATACTACAATCAATTATTATTTCTTTAATTTTATGACGTAGCGTTAAAGTCAACATGACATAGTTTTATGGACATCTTATCATAGAAGTAAGGAATTTTACTTTAAACGAATAAAAATTTCTTTGAAATCAAGTAAATTTTCTCAAATTTAAAGAAATTAGTTATTCAAACAAAGACAAATTAAATCTATGATTTAAGGGCAAACTTGTTTTTAATTTCATGTCAAATTTTTTTTCAGTGCAGTCTCTACAGCGCCTACATGTCAAATCGGGGGTAACGTATACATGGGGGCTATATCTAAATCTGAACCGATTTCTTCCAAATTTAACAGTGTTCATTCATATAATAAGAAACCTCTTTCTGCCGAATTTCATACTGATCGGATATAAAATAACATTTTTACAGCGCTTACAAGTCAAATCGGGGGTAACGTATATATGGGGGCTATATCTAAATCTGAACCGTTTTTCTCCAAATTTAGCAGTATTCCTTTATGTAATAAGAAACCTCTTTCTGCCAAATTTTGCACTGATCGGATATAAAATACAGTTTTTACAGCGCTTACATGTCAAATCGGGGGTAACATATATATGGGGGCTATATCTGAATCCGAACCGATTTTCTCCGAATTTAGCAGTATTCCTTCATGTAATAAGAAACCTCTCTTTGCCGAATTTCGCACTGATCGGATATAAAATAACATTTTTACAGCGCTTATATGTCAAATCGGGGGTAATGTATATATGGGGGCTATATCTAAATCTGAACCGATTTCTTCCAAATTTAACAGAGTTCATTCATGTAATAAGAAACCTTTTTCTGCTGAACTTCATACTGATCGGGTATAAAATAAAGTTTTTACAGCGCTTACATGTCAAATCGGGGCTAACATATATATGGGGGCTATATCTAAATCTGAACCGATTTTAACCAAATTCAATAGGGATCGTCCTTGGGCCAAAAATAAGATATGTGTAAAGTTTCGTCGAGATCGGACCATAATTGCGACCTGTACTTTGATTACAAGAATACATGCACAGACGGACAGACAGACAGACGGACAGACAGACAGACAGACAGACAGACGGACAGACAGACAGACGGACAGACAGACAGACGGACAGACGGACATAGCTAAATCGACTCAGAAAGTGATTCTAAGTCGATCGGTATAATAAACGATGGGTCTATTTCTTCTCCTTTTGGGTGTTACAAACAAATGCACAAAGTTATAATACCCTGTACCACAGTGTGGTGTAGGGTATAAAAATGGTGTGAAAAATGTATAGTAATTCATCAATTGAGAACGGCTGGACCGATTTGGCTCAATTTTTTTTCAGTTGTTCGTATTTGCCAGGAGAAGGTTGTTACGAAAGAAAATTTTGGGAAAACCCTCCGGAAAAGTCGGAAAATTGGGAAAATCGAAAAATGCTCTTTCTTGCGAGATTCCTACTGTTCCTATCTACTGCTCTCTTTTTCAATCCAAATTTTTTTATTAATTTTCTATTAAACAAAAAAGTTTTCTATTAAACATATGTACGAGTATGTGCTATTTTTCTTGCTGCAATTCATTCGAGTTTTGCGTATTGTTACACTGATTTCGCGTATCACATCGGCAAACGGTACAAGCATTACGATCAATTAAAATTCAATTCGAAAATTTTTTCAGATAATAAGATTGAGTATAAGAGGTAAGGTTATCTTATTGGATTGCGGGCACTGCAAAATCATAATTTGGGATGAATGCACGATGGCGCATAAACGAGCTCTGGAGGCAGTTGACCGAACGATGAAGGATTTACGACGTGATTTGAGACAATTTGGTGAGTCTATGATATTGCTGCCCGCAGATTTTCGTCAAACGCTTCCCGTCATCCCGAAATCTACTGCCGATGAAATTAATGCATGCCTGAAATCGTGGTCTTTGTGGCGGCATGTCAAGAAGTTGAAATTGACAACGAACATGAGAGTCGCGTTGCAGAACGACTCATCGGCTCTTGAATTCTCGAAACAACTGTTGGCGCTTGGCAATGGCCAAATTACTGTTGATGTTTCCACTGGATTGATATTGATCCCGGCAAATTTTTACGAGTTCACATCGTCGATGGAGGAACTCATCACAAAAGTGTTTCCAAATCTCGATTAGATTAGTGAACGGGCAATATTAGCAGCGAAGAATAAGGACGTCGATAGCATGAATTTTATTATTCAAAGTAAAATCGACGTCGCTTGATGTGCCAGGAGCTCCACCGCATAATTTACAGCTGAAGGTGGAATCGATCATAATCATGTTGAGGAATCTGAATCATCCGAAATTGTGCATAGTTCGCGGTTGTCCATTATGAAACTGATGGACAATGTGATTCAGGCGACGATCATCAAGGGAAAATTCAAGAGAAAGTCCTTATCCCACGAATTCCGATTATTCCAACTGATCTTTCATTCCAATTCAAGCGGATTCAGTTCCCTGTACGATTGGCTTTTGCGATGACAATCAATAAATCTCAAGACCAATCGTAGGAAGCCTGTGGAATTAATCTCGAATTTCCCTGTTTTTCGCACGGTCATCTGTACGTTGCCTGTCTTCCGTCTTCGTTGTTTGTTGTTTATCACATCGCTCTCTACTGATTTCGATTCCTTTTAAACAAATCGCATTAAAATTTTAACTATCTGTGTTTTATTATCACTCTGGAGTTTATCTGAAGGCGTTAAATTGGGGCGAGTCGAAGTTCGCCGGGTCCGCTAGTTCATGTATAAATTGTTTACATAAATTTACTTTTGGGACATTTTATACTTAAATAATACCCTGTACCACAGTGTGGTGTAGGGTATAAAAACGATTGGATCTAAAGAGCCAAATCGGATGAAACATATATATGGGGGCTATAGCTAAATCTTAACCGATTTTCTTCAAATTCGGCAATGTTGGTTCATGGATCAAGAAACTCTACCATTCTTAATTTCAAAACGATTGGATGTACAATACAGGTTTTATAGGACTAAAGGGCCAAATCGGACGAAACATATATATGGGAGCCATAGCTAAATCTTAACCGATTTTCTTCAAATTCGGTAGTTTTGGTTCATGGATCAAGAAACTCTACCATTCTAAATTTCAAAATGATTGGATGTAAAATACAGCTTCTACAGGACTAAAGAGCAAAATCGGACGAAACATATATATGGGAGCTATAGCTAAATCTTAACCGATTTTCTTCAAATTCGGCAATGTTGGTTCATTAAATCTAAATTCTAAATTTCAAAACGATTGGATTTAAAATACAGCTTCTATAGGACTAAATGGCCAAATCGGACGAAACATATATATGGGACCTATAGCTAAATCTTAACCGATTTTCTTCAAATTCGGCAATGTTGGTTCACGGATCAAGAAACTCTACCATTCTAAATTTCAAAACGATTGGATGTAAAATACAGCTTCTATAGGACTAAAGGGCCAAATCGGACGAAAGATATATATGGGAGCTATATCTAAATCTGAACCGATTTCATCCAAATTCAATAGCGATCTTAACAGCTGCGAAATACTCTAAACTGCAAAATTTCAGAACGATCGGAGTGAAATTGCGACCTGTAGTCGACGAACAACTTTACATGGACAGACGGACGGACGGACGGACGGACATGGTTAAATCGACTCAGCTAGTGATTCTGAGTCGATCGGTATACTTTAAGGTGGGTCTAGCTGTGTTATTTTCAGGTGTTACAAACATCTGCCGTGAAACAAACTTATAATACCCTGTACCACAGTGTGGTGTAGGGTATAAAAACTCTAAATGGAACATTGATGGACCAAAAATATGTAGCAATATTTTAAGTCAATATTATAATTGTACCCTACATCACACTGTGGTACAGGGTATTATAAGTTTGTTTCACGGCAGATGATTGTAACACCTGAAAATAACACAGCTAGACTCAACCTAAAGTATACCGATCGACTCAGAATCACTAGCTGAGTCGATTTAACGATGTCCGTCCGTCCGTCCGTCCGTCTGTCCATGTAAAGTTGTTCGTCGACTACAGGTCGCAATTTCACTCCGATCGTTCTGAAATTTTGCAGTTTAGAGTATTTCGCGGCTGTTAAGATCGCTATTGAATTTGGTTGAAATCGGTTCAGATTTAGATATAGCTCCCATATATATATTTCGTCCGATTTGGCCTTTTAGTCCTATAGAAGCTGTATTTTACATCCAATCGTTTTGAAATTTAGAATGGTAGAGTTTCTTGATCCATGAACCACCATTGCCGAATTTGAAGAAAATCGGTTAAGATTTAGCTATAGCTCCCATATATATGTTTCGTCCGATTTGGCCCTTTAGTCCTATAGAAGCTGTAATTTACAACCGATCGTTTTGAAATTTAGAATGGTAGAGTTTCTTGATCCATGAACCAAGTTTGCCGAATTTGAAGAAAATCGGTTAAGATTTAGCTATAGCTCCCATATATATGTTTCGTCCGATTTGGCCATTTAGTCCTATAAAAGCTGTATTTTACATCCAATCGTTTTGAAATTTAGAATGGTAGAGTTTCTTGATCCATGAACCAACACTACCGAATATGAAGAAAATCGGTTAAGATTTAGCTATAGCTCCCATATACATGTTTCGTCCGATTTGGCCCTTTAGTCCTGTAGAAGCTGTATTTTACATCCAATCATTTTGAAATTTAGAATGGTAGAGTTTCTTGATCCATGAACCAACACTGCCGAATTTGAAGAAAATCGGTTAAGATTTAGCTATAGCTCCCACATATATGTTTCGTCCGATTTGGCCCTTTAGTCCTATAAAAGCTGTATTTTACATCCAATCGTTTTGAAATTTAGAATGGTAGAGTTTCTTGATCCATGAACCAACACTACCGAATTTGAAGAAAATCGGTTAAGATTTAGCTATAGCTCCCATATACATGTTTCGTCCGATTTGGCCCTTTAGTCCTGTAGAAGCTGTATTTTACATCCAATCATTTTGAAATTTAGAATGGTAGAGTTTCTTGATCCATGAACCAACACTGCCGAATTTGAAGAAAATCGGTTAAGATTTAGCTATAGCTCCCACATATATGTTTCGTCCGATTTGGCCCTTTAGTCCTATAAAAGCTGTATTTTACATCCAATCGTTTTGAAATTTAGAATGGTAGAGTTTCTTGATCCATGTACCAACACTACCGAATTTGAAGAAAATCGGTTAAGATTTAGCTATAGCTCCCATATATATGTTTCGTCCGATTTGGCCCTTTAGTCCTATAGAAGCTGTATTTTACATCCAATCGTTTTGAAATTTAGAATGGTAGAGTTTCTTGATCCTTGAACCAACATTGACGAATTTGAAGAAAATCGGTTAAGATTTAGCTATAGCTCCTATATATATGTTTCGTCCGATTTGGCCCTTTAGTCCTATAGAAGCTGTATTTTACAACCGATCGTTTTGAAATTTAGAATGGTAGAGTTTCTTGATCCATGAACCAACATTGCCGAATTTGAAGAAAATCGGTTAAGATTTAGCTATAGCTCCCATATATATGTTTCGTCCGATTTTGCTCTTTAGTCCTGAAGAAGCTGTATTTTACATCCAATCATTTTGAAATTTAGAATGGTAGAGTTTCTTGATCCATGAACCAACACTGCCGAATTTGAAGAAAATCGGTTAAGATTTAGCTATAGCTCCCATATATATGTTTCGTCCGATTTGGCCCTTTAGTTCTATAGAAGCTGTATTTTACATCCAATCGTTTTGAAATTTAGAATGGTAGAGTTTCTTGATTCATGAACCAACATGAATTTGAAGAAAATCGGTAAAGATCGGTGGTACAGGGTATTATTTAAGTATAAAATGTCCCAAAAGTAAATTTATGTAAACAATTTATACATGAATTACAAAATTTATATATCAGAGTTATTCAATATTACGAGAGTGGTGTAGGGTATTATATAGTCGGCACCGCCCGACTTTAGCCTTTCCTTACTGGTTTTTCTTATAAATTTTTAAAATTCCGCATTTATGGACCAAAATCACTCATATTCGCGGTATATTTTACTTTAGTGTGAAGAAAGAGAACAAGAGCTCTTGGACCCGATAGGTGGATATTTGTGTAAATGTGGGCTCTTTTTGTATTATAATTGAAAACCAGTAAGGAAAGGCAGAAAGTTGGGCGGGGCCGACTATATAATACCCTACACCTCTCTAACAATGCGATAAAGGTCATTGCGATAATAATTTGGAATAATTGGTAAGTAGGCAGGAACATATTATCTAATTCTGAGCCTATAATCGCTAAATTAAGCTATATTCGTTCCTAAATTGAGAAATATCTTTCCGGAAAATATTAATGATCGGAAGTAAATTACAACTTCTATAGCGCGTTGATACTTTTAGTGTCGGGAGCAAACACGAAGAACAATATGTATGTAAAATTGGACGAATTGTTTACCTTAAGAGACAGGCAAGACACCGAGTTATTATTATTGGTTATTAAAACAAAACATTATAGTTTTAAGTTATCTTTGTATATTATATCATTTATTGAAAGCTGTATATCTAATAGAAAAGACTCAATAAACCTAACTTAAACTTAGCGCGTTGATACCAAATCAGGAGGAACATATATATGGAGGTTATATATAAATCTGACCCGATTTTCCCTGAATACTCATTAGGGATGTAACGAATATTCGCATTCGCATATGCGAAGGCGAATTATTTGCATCATTTTAATATTCGCTTCCGCATTCGCATTCGCAAAAAACAATTTTGAAATATTCGCTTTCGCATTCGCTTTCGCAAAAATATATTTCAGTATTCGCTTCCTTTTCTTAAAATTGTCATATCTACTTAACCGCATCACATATTTTAAAATTATGTGTAATACCAATGAAAACCTTTGATACTTCTCTTCAAAACAGTTGAATAAAATATGTTTGTCCTTGTGGCAAAAAGAGGTTAAAATATAGAAAACATCCGTAATACTGAATATCCTGGAAAGTATTAATTCAGTTTTTTAATTTTGTTGGTACTAAAGTGTCAATCTATTATGAACCATGAAAAACTTGAAATAGATTCCTGATGGACCCAAAAGATTACCAATTTTGTTGATTCAATATTATAATTCTTTTTCTACATTTGTATATACATATAAAGAATTCTAGATTCAACAGTTGGACTAGGGTAACTTATAATGCATACACCCTTGATGAATTATCGTGCCAAATCTTATTAAAATAAAAATCGTAATTTCGAAAATGTATATTTTTGATAAATTTGCTTTGGAAGTTAACAACTACAATACATACATACATTACATTAAAAAGACAGAATGAATCTAAACTGTTCGCATTCGTAAATAAATTTTTTAATATTCGCTTCGTATTCGCAAAAACAAAAAAAGTACTATTCACTTTCGCATTCGCTTTCGCAAAAATGCATATTTAACTATTCGCTTTCGCATCCGCATTCGCCAGAAATATATTTCAATATTCGCATTCGCATTCGCTTTCGCTAAAGCCACCTTCGTTACATCCCTAATACTCATTCATGTAAAAAGACCTCTTTCTGTAGTATTTCGTACTGATCGGATATAAAATACAGTCTCTACAGCGCTTACATGTCACATTGGTGGTAACATATATATGGGGGCTATATCTAAATCTGAACCGATTTCCCTCAAATTTGGCAGTGTTAATTCACGTAATGAGAAACCTCTTTCTGCCAATTTTTTTACTGATCGGATATAAAATACAGTTTCTACAGCGCTTACATGTCAAATCGGGGGTAACATATATATGTGGGATATATCTAAATCTCAACCGATTTCCCTCAAATTTGTCAGTATTAATTCATTTCATTTCATTTCATTTTATTTTATTAATGTATTCATGTAATTAGAAACCTCTTTCTTCCGAATTTCGTACTGATCGGATTAAAAATACACTTTTTATAATAAACAATGGATCTATCTCTTCTCCTTTTGGGTGTTACAAACAAATGCACAAAGTCATAATACCCTGTACCACAGTGTGGTGTAGGGTATAAATATTCCATATTTTGACGATTGCGCCAACAATTAAATCCAAATTTGGTGATTAGCTTCCCAGCAAAATTTCTCATTACCAAATAATCCGACAAGTAAGCAAAGTTCGATAATGGTAAGTACTTATTATTGAGCCACTTTTCTCATTATTTTAACATGGGGATGTCATTTGAGGAAAGTACTTCCCAAAAGCATACAATAAAGTAGCATAATAAGTACTTATTTGTAGCATAGGCATACCACATAAATATGTGCTTATATTTTCACGATTTTAAATACTTGAATAAAAGGATTTACATCATGTGATATACGTAAATATTTATGGTATTTTCATTCAAATCTGCACGTATTATTTGAAAACATGTTGTATTATGTTTTAATTTGGCAACATGATTTTCATAATATTCGTAAAAAATCACTTATTTCTGTTATTATTGGTAAGTCATTATTAATAAGCCGAAAGTAATGCAGCGAATAATGAGATGTCATTATTTGGTAATGCAGGGAATAATGACAGGTACTTACCAAGATTTTGCTGGGTTTCTTAGTACTAGGTCAAACTATTCCACGAATATCAGCACGTTGATAATATAAATATAATGTGTAAAAATGACATCAATCGGTCAAGCCGTTTAGAAGTTACACTAGTCCAGATATTTTCCATATTTTAACCTCCTTCCACCAAAAGGACATAAATATTTCATTCCGCAACATTAAAGGGGAGTAGCAGAGCTTTTCATTGGCATTAATATCTTCAAAATACACAAAGCGGTTAAAAAGATATGGCTAATTTAACTAATAGTATGTTTGGTGGCAATTCGAGTTGGGTCATTTTCTGTCTATTGGTGTTTTCTTTTGTGCCAAAAAATGCTACATTTTTTATGCCTTTCGCCCCAAAAATGCCTTTTTGTCTTCGATTGTAAAATAAATGCTGCACTGTGAAAGGGTTTCGTTTTCTTTTGCGAAAAATGTCGCACTTGCACGGGCAAAAATGCTACATTTCAGCCCTGTATTTAATCGAAGGGGTGGACGCTGCCCTACAAAACATATGTTTTTTCGGCGTCGAGCGAATAGCTTAAATACCCGCGTGTGTCCGTGCGTGCTTTTTTATAATGAAGTTTGGTCAGATGCTTTATTTAGGCGGCGCCGTGAAGTATTCTTTATTTTTAGTTTACTTTTAGTGAGTTAGAAGGCTGGTTTTTCGCATTTTTGTTATCGATTCTGACTATAAAAAATTCAGCAGTACAGGAGGGCGTAAGCGACATTATTACTATGCTGCTCTCTGACAGGGCAACATCTTTTTTTAGAAAAGAAAACACCATATGTGTTTGTCGGCTGGCTGGTGCGCACGCTAACTCTCGAAAGGAATAACGGATTGACTTCAAATTTGGTATGCAATAAAACTTTTTTCTATCTCAGGCTAAGTTCAAAGATTTGCCATATTGGCAAAATCGCCTTTTTTGATATGTTTGAATCGAAAGAAAATATATTTGGAACACAAATTTTTAAATGTTATATATTTCTGAGTAAATAAATTTTATTTGAATATCAATAAAACTTAGTTAGAACGCATATATTAATATATTACAGCAAAATATATTTGCAAACTAATTTTCTCAAATAAAATATGTTTTTATATACAAATAAAATTATTGTTTAGGAATATCTTCAAATATATTTAATTTAAAAACGATTTTCAAAACTTTGGTTAATTTTTCTAATTTCCTTTTTAATTTTTCCTTCGTTTCGAATTATTTCTCCCAGTTAAAAATTCCATTATCAGCATGTTTTAAGGGACTCAAATTTCCGAGTACTTCATGTTAGCATTTGTTGTCAATCCTACGAGTAAATTATTGTTATCCAACATTATACGATTTCAATTTACGAACATTAAACATTTCTAAAAAATTATCGTTAAATTGCTGTAAAACTTTACACAATTAAGGTTCGATATATTTTTGGAAAACTTAAATTTAAATAAATCTTTGTTTCGGAATTAATAATCCAAAATAAAAAACATTAGGGTTGAAACAAGGATTAGTTTAGAACAACGTCTTCCCAAATATATAATTTTTGTGTGTACCAATTATAATATATTTAGAGTGTACCATAAACATATACATGTTTCAAGCCGAATATGTTTGGGACAATATACTACAGAAGCGATTTTTTTTCAGCGTGTAGTGAACTATTGATTCTCTAATAACATCTTTACTACTTATCCGAATCATCTGTAATTCCGCACATAGTAATTTGATATACGTCGCGATTGCCTCGAGATAAATGTGCGATGTGTCGCCACCCCTTTTGGTACTTCCCACACAAAGGTAACATTTTGTACAAAAATTTAACTGCTTATATCATTAATACCAGTGCACATAAATACTTGACATTTTGTGCAGACCCGTAAAAAATTAGCATTATTTCCACGCTCCTTTTAGTGCCTCTCACACAAATAGAAGATCTTGCACCAAAAGTAATATGCTTATAACTTTAATTCCAGTGCACACAAATAATTGAAATTTTGTTCAATGTAATGCTTCCATAGGACCTACAGTCCAGTGAAAAATGGTCGTCATTAGCACTTCCCTTTTCGTACCTCCCGTACAAATGGACTATTTTGCACAAAAGTTAACGCTTATAACTTTAATACCAGTAACGTTATTAAACGCAATAAAAATTAATAATTTAAATAAATAAAAAATAAATACATTTGTTGGACTTAAGGTGAGGGGATTCGTAATTCGTTTTACCCGACTGAACATTCTTACTTGTTTGTGTAATAAAGCTTTATGTAAATGGTATATTTTTGTACTGACAATTTCACAATTTTTCTGCACCCATTCTTACTTTTTAGGCCTAAGTGAGTTGTTAGGTTTTTTTTATGTTATTCACGAACTTACAAAGTATTTAATGGTGTGTATAAATTATTGTTATTGTACCCCAAATGTCGTCCGAATAAATTTACCCTTTATTTAAAAAATATGCAAATTCGTATTTTTGTCGCCAAATACTCGTAATTAACGGTTCTTTGTACATTTGAAATATACGAGTATAACGTTTATATGTCGTGTTCCTTAAGGATTTGGGAGATTTTAAGTGAATTTGGTGGGACCATAAGGTGGAAACAACATCAGTTCCTCGTTTTACTCGTAGGTTGGGCCTCCTCTTAAGTACGTACACAACACAGGAGAGAGAGAGACAAAGCTTTGCAGCGACGCGCTAAACCAAAGATTAATGTTTGTCAACTTTTAACTTTCCGACAAGGCTCTGTTTTTTGACATTTTAAAACAGCTGCTTTTACCTGCTGACTTTCCAAAGGTAAACAAACGAAAAAAACGAAGTCATTCAAATTTAAGTGAAACCTGCTTTAATCGCCAAGAAAATAAGCGAAGCATTAACTGTGTTCTGGAGCTTAAATATACATTTTCAATTACTCCCATGATGATTAGAAAAACGCAACATTCTTAATGAACTATTATTACTTATCTGTAATTAATGCAAGAGTACCTATAATATACTCGTACTCTCATAGAGTGCATTCTCCATCTCTGAACTCTCCATCTCATCATATAGAACTCGTACGCCAGTGTTCTAATGAATGTCTGAAAACGGAAAAGGCAATTTGTGGCACAGCTTTGTCCTGTTGTCCCGTAAGTTTGCCAGACAGAATATAATATCGTTCGCTGCTATAATTAATTGTTTTAGATCTTGTGTCGCAAATTAGATTTGCAAACATTCATCTTGTGCCATATAGTCGTATTCACTGTTGTCTGCATGACATGAAACGTTGACACATTTTCCCGCTTTCACATTCCAAGGATGAAACAGAACGTGTATTATCTACTAGGTGTACATCCGAGCGTGCCGACACACCTAACAGAGCCCCAGAGCAGGTGGGGTTTCGTTGCTCCGTGTCCACCAGGGCAGAGGTATGCTTTTTATTTTATTGAAACGGTGCTCGTACGAGGGTATCGTATTTAGTCATAATTTCATTTTGAATTTAGCTCAGTATCGTTTCCCCGTCTCCTTTGCCACCATCCGCATCCCTCTTTCTGGTGTTGGTTGGATCGCCATTGCCTGCAAATACGGCCTGTGGCTGTCCGTCCGTCCATCTGTTCGTTTGTTCGTTCGTCTCTGCCTGACTGTCTGTTACTTTAACTTTGGATATGAATTTCCTTTTCCAATTTCAAACATTTTCCGTTTCCTCTTTCAACCTCTCATTGGTGATTATGACGTTTGAAATGATGAACATTCTACATGTACGAGTATATGTGATTGTTCTTGCTGTTGTTGTTGTTATTTTATTGGGTTGTGTTGAATTTCAATGAGTTTTGTTTTTAAAAGTTTTATTCTATTTTGTCTCCCCTAGGATTCTGCACCTCCTCCTGTTCCGCTCTTTTAAGGTACTGCGTTGTGCTTTTGGGACTTTTTAAGCCGGCAATGTGTTGATGGTAAAATATGATAATTTTGACACTTCAGTTTTACGGTGTGTAAGTCCACATGTACTACAGAGACTAGGCCAGTGTTGCCTTGATGCAATTTTGCAGGATGTTGTTTTTCTAACCAGGGACTTATTAAATTGGTTCAGATTTAGGAATTACCTTCATATAAAGAGTTTAGCAGTTTGTGCAAAAATCCGTTGATGACACCGCACTGTGGTGACTCTTTGCTTTTGTTTGTAACGACTAAAAACAAAGAGATAGACCCCTATTTTAATATGCCGATCGGCATAGAATCACTTTTTGAGTCGATTTAGCCATGTCCGTCTGTCTGTCCTTCTTTCCATGTATTATTGTGTTCAATATGAAGCAATCTTAAAAAAACTTTGAATTTCTTAGTATGTTCGTACATTATTTTGGTCTTTAGACTAAATGTAAAAAAATTTTATTTTTTATTCATTTTGTGCAATGCATGAAAAACAAGTATAATAAACTTTAGAATGTTGTTGGCACACAGGATTAGTGCATTTGGTGCAGTAAAAACGTGTCTTCCCACGCAGCTTTTCGTCTTGCGTGAAACAAATTCTGAAATCTTTTCTGGAACTCAGTGTACCAGGACCGCTTTGTTGGTTAGACAGCATGTTGCTGGGAATATTCAACGGCCTTCCAAAGAAAGATTCAATGGCCAAATGGGTTGAATGTTGTCACAAAATATGATTGTTGTTCATGCGATTTTCAGTATTAGCAAGCACCAATTGTTTACTCAGCGTGTTCAAGAACAATCGTCGCTTCTCTTTTCTGGTTCCATCTATATTTTCATTGCATATGATGTAACGACATGACGTCTATCATGTTGCAAAAAAAAATGCTAATGGCCAACGCCTGGTTGACCGTTTTGTGATGTAATGCGTTACCAATTGGTCCATTGTATCAACACCGGCCTTTGTTGAATTGTAAAATAATATAGCTTCCAGTTTTTTTGCTACGCCTTCAACTTTCTTGGTGTAGTGCACAGTGGATAGTAGATTTACTGCTTTGTTCTTCTTTGGAACGTAGCTGCACAGTGATATAAGGTTGTCATAGAAACCGAACACAGATGAAAGCACTGGCCGTTTGCTGTCTTTTTTCACTTCTTTGGGAAGACACCTTTTGTTGGATCTAATGGTGCCAACGTATGCTAGTCCAATCGACAAAAGACGTTTAGCTGCGTCTAATGTTGTAAAGAAGTTATCAGCAATAATAGTTCTGCCGCTGTTGGTGTATCGATTAGCCAAACTCATGAGCACATTTTCGCTTTGGTTTGTCTCTCGTTGTTCTCCCTCCGTACCAGTGTACAGTTTTCCTTGCAACGGATATTTGGTTTTCGCATCGCATGCCCACCATACTTGTATGCCATTCTTTGCGGACTTTTATGGGATGTATTGCGTGAACTATGTGCGCCCACGGTATGGAAATAGGTGCTCATCGATGGTTACACTTTCGTATGGTTCAAAATTACTGGCAAGATTGTTATTCAAGAAGTTCCATATGTCGCGAATGGGAGCAGCTTTGTCGGTTTGTTGACGAAATTCGTCACATCGAATACAGCGCATCAAAGTAACAAATCGTCTATATGACATGGCTGTACGGAATATTGGAAGTGCATCAGTTTGCCACATCAATCTTGAAAGCTGCATAGTATTATGACTGACACCAAAAGCCATAGTATCCCAATAAAGCGTCACGCTCAACACTTGTCATATCAACCCATACTCGTGGTGTGCAGTTTGCATGTTCTGCGTTCCATTTGCGTGTAACTTTTTCTCCATATAGATTTGTTTGTGTTACGATGATGATCGTAATATTCGGTGAAAAGAAAAGCTTGAACACCTCAAGTGGAGTGGTCAGGTTTGTTTTTGGTCCACATCCGAAATGCATGATGTTGTGCTGGCGGAATTTCACTGTAGCGGGTTCAGCTGTACTCCACTTGGTACCATCTTTTCCAAGCAAAAAAACCGTCTGCAGTTGGTGCATTCTCACTTTCTTCTTCGGATTCTTCATCGCTGTCGAATATTTCATTTGCTTCAATTTCCAATTCATATTCAATGTCCGAGGCGTCATCTTCGGGCACAAAATCTGAGTTTTCACCGCTTTGGTCTTCAAATAAATCTAGTTCTTCGTCTGCTTCTGTGTGAAGTGCGAAATCACGCTGTAACGCTGATGATAGTTGTTGTTGGAAATTACCAGTAAGGCTGCCTGTACGCAAGCTCGTATTGTACACATATTCTAAATCCTCTGCCATAATAATAGTAATAATTTCACTTTAGTTTCCGCACAAACAATTTATATTTCGGACTGTCGATGTTGTGTGTTCAGCATTCAATAATAAACTAACGGAACTCAAAACCAAAATCAGAAACAAAAGAAAGAAATAAGAGAAAAATTAACACAGAAATTACCTGGAAGTAAACATCTGCATAGAATTCACAGAAAAACAACCCAAAATGTGTATAATAATAATTTATTTTATACAAATTGTATAGGGGTCTGCGGGAGTAATGACCCACACTATAAAAAAAATTAAATGAAAATTGGAGGAAGGGGCGAGGTCAAAGTTCGAAAAATGGAATTTTTCATCTGTAATTGTTTTTTTTTTTAATTTTAATGCAACAAACCATAAGAAATTAAAAATAGAAAATATAATTTCTTGAAGCTTTTCCGCGTACTTTAAAAAAAAATACAAATTTTATCTAAAACAGTTCATTTCGGTCACTTTTCACTGAAAATAAAATTATAAATTGCGATATCTCTGAATCGATTTAATTTTTTTCCTTAAATTTTTTATAAAAAATGGTCCATATGTACTCTACCGATGATGAAAATTTTGGAGAGGGGACGACTTTGGTTCAGAAGTTACATAAATAACTGAAAATCTTCCTAATCAGTCGAACTGATTAAATAATTCTTTTTTTTTAACCCATGGAGACCAGTGCTGATATTTTTACATTTTTTGGGAAAATATGTGGGTAACTTTGAAAAATATAAAAAAAATTAAGACACGCTTTTCTGGATAATCAAGTTTTAAGGATATTTTCGTCCTTTGGAGTCCTTTATACACAAAAATGTGTAACCTAATTTATAATTCTTAGAAAGAATGTTAAAATCTTTCAAATGGTACTTATATCATTCAAATCTGGTATTACGTTCAAAAGTTATGCCGACTTCACGATATCTTTGGCTCCCTATAAAATCTAAACCACTATGAAATTGGCTTTAATTCCGCATTTCTTTAAGGTATACGCTTGCAAAATTGCATCCAAATGTAAATATATGTAAATATTCAGAGTGGGCCGGTTTCATTTGGAATTACCCCATGTAAAACCAAAAAAATTTTGTTGTACATTGTAATTTTTTTTTTTTTGTTTTAATTATGTTATTATCAATTTAAATTACATTTAATAACTTTAAAGTATGTACTGGTATTAAAGTAAAAAAAGCTGTTTACATTTTACTGTACAAAATGTCAAGTATTTATATTTACTGGTGTTAAAGCTAAATCCTGTTAAGTTTTGCTACAAAATGGTCCATTTGTAACGCCCACTTTTCTGTAGACTCCAGGTACTATAAAAGCATTACACTGTACGAAATTTCAAGTATTTGTATGCACTGGTATTAAAGTTATAATCTGGAAACTTTTGGTACAAAATGGTCCATTTGTGTGAGAGGTACCAAAAGGAGCGTGACAACAATGCCCATTTTTCCCTGTGCAGGTCTTTGTATGCACTGGTAATAAAGTTATAAGCTATGAACTTTTGGTTCAAAATTGTCCATTTGTGTGGGAGGTACCAAAAGGGGCGTGGCATCTTCGCCCAATTTTCTCGAGGTAATAGTGACTAATAAACTAATAATATGTGTAGAATTTCAGAGGATTCAAATAAGTAGTATAGAAGTTATTAAATAATCAATATTTCACTAAATGTTAACCGTTTGTGGGGGAGGTACTTGAAGGAGTGGACCAATATGGCCCATCTTCGAACTTAGCCGGAGATAGAAGAAAATATTTCCACATAACAAATTTGAAGTCAATCGGTTACTCCTTTCGAGAGTTATCGTGCGCACCAGCCAGCAGACAGACAGACAGACGGACATTGCTCATTCGACTTAAAATGACCCAAAACGGATATCCGCCGAACATACTTAGGCTCTTAGGGCACTCCTTCGATGTGTTACACTTTTGGCTCTTAGCAAATGATATATACCCTCCTCTCTAAGGTGAGGTGATAAAAAACTATTCAGAGTCGGATCCTTCAGAATTAAGAAAAAAACTCGACAGTGTTACCTGGCTATAACGGTTATCTAACTAAATAATTTTTTTTTAATATAAGATGATCCAGTATCGAGTTATGAGAGGAACCGTACTTCATCTTTTTTCCGAGACGCTTCCGCATACATGCTGACGTTGCCATATGTTTTAATGTTTTTTTATGAAAATTTTACACAATAAACTTTAAAAGTTATACTTAAATGTACTATTGGTTTCAATCAAAAAATGTTTTATCACAAAAAAATCATAAAAATGTGCCTTTTTTGCACGAATTAACGTTACCCCCGCCTTAAAAAAACGCCGCTTGACCTCATCATCTATTTGGATGTGCTTTTTCGAGTATTTCAAGGTGCTTTTAGACTTAGATGTAATAGAGGGATCCGACGAAATCAATAGAGCGTGCAGTAAGTCTTCCATTGTGTGCAATCTCGAGTCTTTTCGCGTGCGGTTCAGCCTATAACTGTGAAAATCTTTATTTCTTGCCTCATGCGCCTCTTCTGACATCATTCCTATTGGTAGTGAAACTTTTTCAATAATATCCGCTCCTAGTATTTTAATATTTTATGTACAGCTTAAGGCATATAAAACCAAGGGTATTCGGAAAGAAATATTTTTGCTGTTTCCCAGGCATATATGCGTAAACTGTATACCCACATGCCATTGTGCGCAATATTATACCAAACCTTTTTATAAGTTCCAATTTTACTCCAGTTACTATAGAGGCCAAGATTGGCTGCTCGAAAAACATTCTGGCGGTATTCCCAGTGTTTGTATTCCCCGAACCCGTCGTTGGAATGTCCACCAAAATACCCATTTGTTTTTTTAGATCAAGTTGAATTTTTCTTTTGGTTTGTTCAGCAATTTTTTTATTTTCTACACGAATTTGCTAATTTTTTATCGGTATTCGGTAGGCGATATGAATTATACACTCAAAGCACCGTATCCAAGCATGAAGTGCCGACAATCCATATTCGTACAAGTGGTTTTGTGGCTTGCCTCAGTTGAACTAAATTTGGTGTCGCGCCACAAATTCCACAAACCAGTGATGATGACTCCGCTATGGTATTAAAGACTTTTCCATCGATCATGGTCAAATGAAATTCGTATATTACTTAAAAAAAACTTGATTTTGTCGAAAGAATTTGTGCAATTTCTCTTTTTACATTTTCCATCTCAGCCCTAACTAAATCCGCTGACTCTTTTTCAAAAATGATTTTAATGGGTCTGCAGAACAGAGTTGAAGAAGGCCGGTTGTTTTGCCATACCATTGTGGGTCCCTTTTTAATTTGTACTCGTAAAGGAACAATACATACAGCAAATAAATGCTCATCAATTGTTCCAGTATCGGAAACACTGAAACAACCATTAAGTCTTCCTTTAGTGTTTCATTGGCAATTGATGCAATTTTTTTATTTGAGTCTTCTTTGTGCACTCTGAAAAAGGTTTCTCTTTACGTTGGGCAACGGCTGGATTAGGGAAATAATGTCTTCATCCAACCACATTTTATTTTGATTTTCGAACACTGAAAAAACTCTATAACTTTCTTTCTTTTATACTTTTGTACAAGTTGGCTAATAAAATTTCTTAATTGGTTTTGAATTTATCGGTATTGTTCTTCGCTATTTTTCGAGCGGTCAATGATATTAGAAAACACACGATTTTCAACTATTAAAAATTTGTTTGTTGGCACTGGTTCACTATGCCATATTAAAAAAATGGTGCGTTTAGATTCTGCCATTGTAACTAAAAAACGAAAAAAATAAAAAGTTTGCAAAAACTATCAGCTTATATTTAAACTTAACATAGATAACAACCCATTTAAACAAACTACGCAAACAGTGAACCCAATCCACCTTTCTTGTATTCCACACAAAATTGGATTTCATATCCAAAACACTTTCACTAAGGACATTTTCTTTGTCAACTGTTAAGCACTAAAAGATTCAATCGCAGAACACAAAACAATTTTTTTTATTAAATACATACCTTTTAATTAAAATAAAATCGCAAATAAAAAAAATAAATTAAATATTTAATTTATTCACTCCGATCGTTCTAAAATTTTGCAGTTTAGAGTTTTTCGCAGCTGTAAAGATCCCTATTGAATTTGGTTGAAATCGGTTCAGACTTAGATATAGCTCCCATTTATATCTTTCGTCCGATTTGGCCCTTTATTCCCATAGAAGCTGTATTTTACATCCAATCGTTTTGAAATTTAGAATGGTAGAGTTTCTTGATCCATGAACCAACACTACCGAATTTAAGAAAATCGGTTAAGATTTAGCTATAGCTCCCATATATATGTTTCGTCCGATTTTGCTCTTTAGTCCTGTAGAAGCTGTATTTTACATCCAATCATTTTGAAATTTAGAATGGTAGAGTTTCTTGATCCCTGAACCAACACTACCGAATTTGAAGAAAATCGGTTCAGATTTAGCTATATCATATATATGTTTCGTCCGATTTGGCCCTTTAGTTCTATAGAAACTGTATTTTACATCCAATCGTTTTGAAATTTAGAACGGTAGATTTTCTTGATCCATGAACCAACATTGCCGAATTTGAAGAAAATCGGTTAAGATTTAGCTATAGCTCCCATATATATATTTCGTCCGATTTGGCCCTTTAGTCCTATAGAAGCTGTATTTTACACCCAATCCTTTTGAAATTTAGAATGGTAGAGTTTCTTGATCCACGAACCAACACTACAGAATTTGAAGAAAATCGGTTCAGATTTAGCTATAGCATATATATGTTTCGTCCGATTTTGCCCTTTAGTTCTATAGAATCTGTATTTTACATCCAATCGTTTTGAAATTTAGAATGGTAGAGTTTCTTGATCCATGAACCAACATTGCCGAATTTGAAGAAAATCGGTTAAGATTTAGCTATAGCTCCCATATATATGTTTCATCCGATTTGGCCCTTTAGTTCTATAGAAGCTATATTTTACATCCAATCGTTTTGAAATTAAGAATGGTAGAGTTTCTTGATCCATGAACCAACATTGCCGAATTTGAAGAAAATCGGTTAAGATTTAGCTATAGCTCCCATATATATGTTTCATCCGATTTGGCCCTTTAGTTCTATAGAAGCTATATTTTACATCCAATCGTTTTGAAATTAAGAATGGTAGAGTTTCTTGATCCACGAACCAACACTACCGAATTTGAAGAAAATCGGTTAAGATTTAGCTATAGCATATATATGTTTTGTCCGATTTGGCCCTTTAGTTCTATAGAAGCTGTATTTTACATCCAATCGTTTTGAAATTTAGAATGGTAGAGTTTCTTGATCCATGAACCAACATTGCCGAATTTGAAGAAAATCGGTAAAGATTTAGCTATAGCTCCCATATATATGTTTCATCCGATTTGGCTCTTTAGATCCAATCGTTTTTATACCCTACACCACACTGTGGTACAGGGTATTATTTAAGTATAAAATGTCCCAAAAGTAAATTTATGTAAACAATTTATACATGAATTACAAAATTTATATATCAGAGTTATTCAATATTACGAGAGTGGTGTAGGGTATTATATAGTCGGGCCCGCCCGACTTTAGCCTTGCCTTACTGGTTTGGAATGCTCACAGCTTTGCGAATATTAGGAACAAAAAAGAAAACAGAAAAAAATCCGTTGGGGTTTAATTTTCTAAAAAAATTAACGTTTGCCAAATTCTGAGGTTGTGTTGACCACATCACGCTTCCCTGCCCAATCCTAAATTTTCCCAAATAGTGTCCTTCGAACGATCCGTTCTCGTGCTATGGCTGGGTCCAATACGAATCGAATTATAAGGTTGGCCGCGACACACCCGTTTGAACAAACCTACATTTTTGCTCCATAGTATCAAGAGGGTGCATTTTCGTTGTGTTGTAGTACATATTTACAAAGATTTAGTTTTCTGAAAGGATAAAATAACACTCACGTTTTTGATAGCGCGAGAATCGACCACAGGTCAAAATCCTATTCTCTGAAAAAAACACTCACATTTTTGATAGCGAGAGAACCGACCACATTCCGCGAAAATGCCGGCGTTTATGCAACACTCGAGTCAATCTATATTCAATATTTCAGCTTTCTAGCTCTTACGGAGACTCAACGGCCAAGTGGTCAAAAATCACTTGGCTTATCGTTCTTAAAAGACTTTTAAAGTTCTGAAAGAGTGACAATTGTTGTGGTCACTGCAATATGACATCAGTCTGGACATGAATAGTTGTTTTCGAATCCCCTTAGAATCTTAGCTCTTAAATAACAACTAAAATCACTGAGAAATGAAAAAAAAAATGGTAACTGCTACACTAAACACAGTCAGAGAATTCAAAATTATTTTTCGCGTTTATATTTGTCGTGTATAGTACTTCATATTTACAAAGTTGTAGCTTTTGATCTTAAAAGATGCTTCTGAAAGGACAAATATAATACTCATGCGCTCAAACTGACCTCAGGACAGTAATGAAAATGCGGCGATTTCAAAGTTAAAAATTTACATTGCATTGTAATTCACATAAGTAAACAAATAACGGGTTAAGAGTTGCCATGTATATTTCGAATCTGGCAATACTAATGTTGCCCAATGCAAACTGGAAGTTCCATTGCCAAGATTGCCTTTTTTTTAGCGTAACGCTAATCAGAACGTTTTGTCATTTGACAGCAAATTGTTTTGTTTAAAGAGTGTTGTAAAATTAATCTCGGTCGAAAAATGGAATTAACCCGTGAAAATTTTCGTGCGATGATTTTTTACGATTTTCGGCGTGGATTATCGAGACAAGAGTGTCTTAATGAACTTGTTTCGACTTTTGGTGATACAACACCATCAAAAACTGCGAATCAATTGAACCAAGAGTTCAGTCTCGGACGCCGTTCGCTCCAGGATGAATTTCCTGAATGTCGTCCAACTTTGGTCGTTTTGCCGGAAACCATCGATGTTGTACGTGAACTGATAAAGCAGGACCGACATGTGACTTACCGTTGAAGCATCATTGGGCTTTAGTATTACAAGCATCAATAAGATATTGCGTGCTTTAGCCGTGAAAAAGATTTGTTCTCGTTGGATGCCACATAATTTGACGAATTCCTCCAAAAAAAGTTGATATCTTTGACAAAAATATTCCTCGCGATAAAGTACTTACCTACGTACCCTTTCAATATATTTATAAAAAATCATAGATTTCATAACATCACAGGTTGTGTCAGGTGTCAGTCAGCTTTATAAACAACCAGTAAGGAAAGGCTAAAGTCGGGCGGGGCCGACTATATAATACCCTACACCACTCTCGTAATATTGAATAACTCTGATATATAAATTTTGTAATTCATGTATAAATTGTTTACAAAAATTTACTTTTGAGACATTTAATACTTAAATAATACCCTGTACCACAGTGTGGTGTAGGGTATAAAAACGATTGGATCTAAAGAGCCAAATCGGATGAAACATATATATGGGAGCTATAGCTAAATCTTTACCGATTTTCTTCAAATTCGGCAATGTTGGTTCATAGATCAAGAAACTCTACCATTCTAAATTTCAAAAGGATTGGGTGTAAAATACAGCTTCTATAGGACTAAAGGGCCAAATCGGACGAAATATATATATGGGAGCTATATCTAAATCTGAACCGATTTCAACCAAATTCAATAGCGATCTTAACAGCTGCGAAATTCTCTAAACTGCAAAATTTCAGAACGATCGGAGTGAAATTGCGACCTGTAGTCGACGAACAACTTTACATGGACAGACGGACGGACGGACGGACAGACATGCTTAAATCGACTCTGCTAGTGATTCTGAGTCGATCGGTATACTTTAAGGTGGGTCTAGCTGTGTTATTTTCAGGTGTTACAAACATCTGCCGTGCAACAAACTTATAATACCCTGTACCACAGTGTGGTGTAGGGTATAAAAATCTATATATATAAAGAAGAATGTGTGTGTGTTTGTTTGTTAGTTTGTTATACCCTACACCACACTGTGGTACAGGGTATTATAAGTTTGTTTCACGGCAGATGTTTGTAACACCTGAAAATAACACAGCTAGACCCACCTTAAAGTATACCGATCGACTCAGAATCACTAGCTGAGTCGATTTAACCATGTCCGTCCGTCTGTCCATGTAAAGTTGTTCGTCGACTACAGGTCGCAATTTCACTCCGATCGATCTGAAATTTTGCAGTTTAGAGTATTTCGCAGCTGTTAAGATCGCTATTGAATTTGGTTGAAATCGGTTCAGATTTAGATATAGCTCCCATATATATGTTTCGTCCGATTTTGGTCTTTAGTTCTGTAGAAGTTGTATTTTACATCCAATCATTTTGAAATTTAGAATGGTAGAGTTTCTTGATGCATGAACCAACACTACCGAATTTGAAGAAAATCGGTTAAGATTTAGCTATAGCTCCCATATATATGTTTCGTCCGATTTGGCCCTTTAGTTCTATAGAAGCTGTATTTTACATCCAATCGTTTTGAAATTTAGAATGGAAGAGATTCTTGATCCATGAACCAACACTACCGAATTTGAAGAAAATCGGTTAAGATTTAGCTATAGCTCCCATATATATGTTTCGTCTGATTTTGCTCGTTAGTCCTGTAGAAGCTGTATTTTAAATCCAATCATTATTTTGAAATTTAGAATGGTAGTATTTCTTGATGCATGAACCAACACTACCGAATTTGAAGAAAATCGGTTAAGATTTAGCTATAGCTCCCATATATATGTTTCGTCCGATTTGGCCCTTTAGTTCTATAGAAGCTATATTTTACATCCAATCGTTTTGAAATCTAGAATGGTAGAGTTTCTTGATCCATGAACCAACATTGCCGAATTTGAAGAAAATCGGTAAAGATTTAGCTATAGCTTCCATATATATGTTTCATTCGATTTGGCTCTTTAGATCCAATCGTTTTTATACCCTACAACACACTGTGGTACAGGGTATTTTTTAAATATAAAATGTCCCAAAAGTAAATTTATGTAAACAATATATACATGAATTACAAAATTTATATATCAGAGTTATTCAATATTACGAGAGTGGTGTAGGGTATTATATAGTCGGCCCCGCCCGACTTTAGCCTTTCCTTACTGGTTAGTTTGTTGGTTTGTTTGTGCCGTATAGGCGTCTAAACGGCTGGATCGATCTTCTTGAAAGTATGGGGGTGGTGAAAATAGGTAGGTTGAATTTTCGATGTACCAAGTGGGCGTGGCCACGCCCATATAAACCAAATTTTTAAATTGCCATATCTTGCACAATTTGTTAGCGAGAGTGCTGTAATTTTGTGCATATGTATCTTGGTGCAGTCTACGTGCTTGGTTCAAAAATGGGCGGGATCGGACCAATGGGCGTGGCCCTGCCCATATAAGCCAAATTTTGAAATTGAGATATCTTGCACAGTTTGTTATCGAGAAGGCTGTAATTTTGTGCATATGTATCTGGTGGTAGTCTACGTAATTGGTCCAAAAATGGGCGGTATCGGACCAATGGGCGTGACCCCGCACCTATAAGCTAAATTTTGAAATTGAGATATCTTGCACAATTTGTTAGCTAGTACGTGTAATCTACGTGATTGGTCCAAAAATGGGCGGGATCGGACCAATGGGCGTGGCACCGTCCATACCCAGCAAAATCTAGGTAAGTACCTGTCATTATTCCTTGCAGTAGCAAATAATGACATCTCAATATTCGCTGAATTACTTTCGGCTTATTAATAATGACTTACCAATAATAACAGAAATAAGTGATTTTTTTATCAAAATAATTTTTGGCAATTTTGGCTATATGTGGGTCATTGTAGAAGATTTATTTATTTTCAACAAGTTTTCCAAAAATACGTGCAAATTGAATGAAAATACCAAAAATATTTACGCATATCGTATGATGTTAGACCATTGAAGAATTTTTCACAAGGTGGTTTGGGTTCAGAAATTCGAAATATGCGCGACAATATGCACAAAATTACTTTCAATGGCCATCTCTACATATCTACCATATCTACTACGTATTTTGTAACTTATTGGTAATGAATTATTCAAGTACTTAAAATCGTGAAAACATAAGCACATATTAATGTGGTATGCCTATGCTACAAATAAGTACTTATTATGCTACTTTATTGTATGCTTTTGGGAAGTATTTCCCTCCAATGACATCCCCATGTTAAAATAATGAGAAAAGGGCTAAATAATAAGTACTTACCATTATCGAACTTTGCTTACTCGTCGGATTATTTGGTAATGAGAAATTTTGGGCATTTCAAATCGTTGCTAATTGATAGCCAAGAATTCACGCATTCAATAGTGGTCCGTGGGTTAGAACGGAGCTAGGGCTCATTAATGAATGCCTAAATATGGCTATAAGATTAAGTCCCGCGCACTCGGTCAGTCTAGATACCAATATACATAGATGCCACAAACCTCAATAGATGCCTCAAAATCGGAAAAATGAAGCAAGTTAATTTGTTCCAAGATAAGTACTACAACGTTAACAAACATATTTTTTTGTGCTGAGTACTTACAATAAAATATTTTTTATATTTATAAAAAATTTGATTTGTCTCCGAGTGCCGTCGTTTGCCTATTCACGATGAAATGACAAACGATATTAAACTCTAAACAGAAATTTATTGTTTGCCTAATTTATGAATCATAAATATTTGGTGGACATTTCGTGCCATTTCGGATTTAAAGCCATTTTTAGGTTTTAGGTCGCACATTTATTAAACTTTGCCTAAGTTAGATGGGATGTTTCCTTCTTCCCCCTTCCATAAATAAACATATTGCTTAATCACCAGAATGATTGTAACTACACTACGCTACATTTGGCAACCCTGGTCCAGAACAGGGATGATAATTGAGAGTAACCAATTGGTAAAAAAATCGTTCTAAAAAGGTACTTTTTCGACCCAAAAAGTATCAATTTTAAAATTTGTTTAAATTCTTCTTGAAATATTGAGATACAAATTATTAAGATCCAGTAATCAATTTCTTGATAACAAGCCACTAAAATCGTATATACGCAAATATAAACCGATATTTACGGAAAATGATACAATCGGTCCATGTTTTGATTTAGACTCTACATATATAGAGGTACCTTTCGATTAGAATTCTTGACTATCTAGAGAACGAATTTGTAGCCGATTATGATGAAAGATGTTTCATATTGCATAAAATCATCTGTAAAAAAAGGTAATTCATGTCGGTACAGTTTTAATATAAAATTAATTGACTTTACATTGTAAATATTTTATCCAGTATAGTTCCTTGTTAGAATTGCTTCACGTTTTGATATACGATTATATATGATGGTTCCAGACGAACTTGAGTTTTTGGTGCAGATGCCACGTTTTACAACCTACGTGCCTTTAATCTATTCTTATAGGTTTCTAGTTTCGTTAAAAATGCAAAATTTGTCAAATCCCAAATTTTTACACTTTTGAAACTGGAAAGGCGCGATTTCATACACAATAAAAGGAAAATGAATTTTGTTGTAATACAAGAGCCAAACGTTGCGTAGCTATGTCGAAAGAGCATGTGTACGACTTATATAATTTTTTTTTGAAAAAGTGTATATTATTTTCGTGCTAAGACATGTTTGATAAAAAAAAGTATCAAATGTGTCGCGGAAGTATCACGGTACTTTGAGGGTCTGAAAAGTACCAAAAAAAGTACTAAAGTATCAAATTTATCATCCCTGGTCCAGAAGTGTGTGTGCAGACACTCACATGTGTTTGAAGTCTTTCAGATTTAAATACTTTCCAAATTTTGAGTTGTGCTTTACAACTTCCAAATTATATTTACGCATGTTTAGATATGATTTATGCTGAAATGCAATAAGCTTTGAACTTGGCGAAGGCAAAATTGAAAACATAAAATGCTCATAAGTCGCACAAAAAGAAGATTGTTCAGACATGAAGTTTCCCTCGGGCATTTTGAAAATAATATTATCTGTTTTAAAATATTCTTGGCTAAAGAAACCCAATCCCAGACACATCGCCGCCTCTGAGTAAAATACGTGGGAGTAGATATTAGGCTGTACCGAATAAGGCGTTTTTGGGTATTGGCGAGATGATTATGAGAATAGCAAGTTGTTGTCTTTCAAGTCTCGATTCCATGAGTGATTCGCATCCTGCATTTAAAAGATTATACTAGAATATCGGGGGTATACTGCATAAACAGACCACGTCGATTTGTGATGAATATTTTTTACGCGTTATCGAACATTTATTAATTTCGTGCTTTTTAATTATTTTTGTGTTTTTGAAATGAATTTGGTCAGCGTACTTGTCTGCAATACATCCTCGATATATCTATGTGTGCATCTACTAACAAGCAGACACTTAAACTACATAGTTTTAAATTATATTCAAAAATAATCGACTTAACTAATTCACAATCAATCTTAACTCAGCACAAGCGAACAATAAATGCACACATCTTACATTAATAATCCGATAACATTTCACTAATGAAATCGCTTTGAAAAGGTTACGTATTTGTGACATTGACTCCTCCTTTTTGGCCTCCATTTCCGTGTATTTGAGTGAGGCCTTTAATGTAAACCTGCAATATTTGACTATGTAAAATCATGTATTGCCAAACATTGTATGTGTATGTGCAAACAGACAAACACACACACTTACATGCTAAAATTTATAAATGCTTGCATACACACACAATCAATTCGTTTCGATTTTATATATAGAAAGTTGTTGAAGTCATGACGGAAAGAATAAACATTCAATTTAATGTATCAACAGATTAAATGCCGCCTTCAAATGCCTTAGGCCGGATCATAAAGTCCTGCGGCAAGTGTGGGCGTCAGCAGATAACAGCAGCACCAGCAGGAGCAGCAGGAATAGTCAGGAAAACAAACTCACCCACCCACACTCACACACGTATCGCCACCACATCCAGCGTTTAGAATTCAATCAAAGTTAAATGTCCTCGCCCTGCAAAAAATTCGGGAACAATAAAACATTCTACATACAATGCGGGCGGGCTGGCTATCCAACCCAAACAACTCATATGAACTTATGAATATCTTAGGCTGAAATGCCAATTGATACAAATAACATATTATGATAATTATATTCTTGATTTTATATTTATTTTTTAACGAAACTCCATGAGAAACATCCAAAATTCTGAAAAGATAATTTGAGTTACATTCATTCGCATTTCAATTAGATAGTCCAGTAGTCGTCAGCAAATATTACCTATTTAATATTACTGCAAGTAGGAAATTACTTCCATTTAGTTAATGATTTCTAAAATTCTATAACGATTTTAAAACAAGTAAGAAAGTTTTAGTCGGGTAAACCGACTAAGGTATACCCTCACTTTGTGGGTAATGTAATATGGAATATTACCCTAAATAATATGTCAATTTGTGTGGGAGGTACGAGAAGGGGTTTATCAAATACACGTATTTTTCTCCGAATAGTAGTAGTACTTTAAATACATTGCACTGTGCCGAATTATAATCGTTTGTATGCACTAATATATTAACGTTATGAGCTATTCATTTTTGGTTTAATTTGACCATTTTGTGTGGGAGGTACAAAAAGGGCCGTGGTGGTAATTCTTATTTCCCACAGGACTATAGGTACTTCAAAATCGTTACACTGTGCAAAGTTGTGTAGTATTTTCGTTCATTGGTACTCACGCTATAAGCTTTGACTTTTTCTACAAAATTACACCTTTGTGTGGGAGGTACCAAAAAGGGCGTGGCAATAACGCTCATTTTTCATTGGACTGTAGGCGCTATAAAAGCATTATCCTGTGAAAAATTTCAAGTATTTTTATGCACTGGTATTAATGTTATAAGCTGTGAAATTTTTGTACAAAATCGTCCCTTTGTGTGGGAGGTACCAAAAGGGGCGGGGCCACTTCACCCATTTTTCTGAAGTTGACAGCGACGGATAAACTATTACTACGTGTGGAATTACAGACGATTTGGATAAGTAGTATAGAAGTTATTAGAAAATCTATATTTCGCTAAATTTTAACCCTTTGTGAGGGAGGTACTAGAAGGAGTGGACCAATATGGCCCATCATCGAACCTAGACTGAGATAGAGAAAAATATTATCCCATACCAAATTTGAAGTCAATCCGTTACTCCTTTCGAGAGTTATCGTGCGCTCCAGTCAGACAGACAGACGGACGGACATTGCTCAAATGACTTGGGGTTTAGGTCACTCCTTTGATGTGTTACACTTTTTGTCCGTAGCACATGATATATACCCTCATCACACTAAAGTGAGGGTACAAAAATTAAGTAATAAATTAACGATGACATAACTGATTAATTGCACTAAAATAAAATGGACAATATTAAATTCTATATATAGTTCAAATTATAACAACATAATCAAAAGTTATGTACAAAACTGTGCAGGTTAACCGATATTCATTATAAAGAAATTCCATACAAATTTAAAATGTCCATAATAAAACTTTGATCGCTTCGGAGTAAACTTGCGACCTGTACTGACAACCATATATGGACAGATGGACGGACGAACGGAAATTGTTAGATCAAATCTGCTAGTGATTCTGAGTCTCTCGGTATACTTTATGGTGTGTCTACCTTTAATATCTTTGAAGTGTTAAAAACATTTGGTCCCACACAAACTTATAATTTTAAAAAATTATTATAACGTTCTCAAAAATTTGAATTTGTTCGCAATATCTTGTAAGATATCTTTGAAACTGGTATGAAAAAATGCCATCAGAAGATGATGAAGGCTACTTAATTTAGAATTATTTAAATCTTTTCAGAACCAATTACGATAAATGTTTATTTTTATTTTGATAGATAGGAACATCCCACTTATAGACCACGAACTCTTAAAGGAAATTACCTAAACACAAAAATATATTTTTGCGATTTTTTTATTTTTTCAAAAAGATTGATGAAAAAGCTATCTAAAACCCTTAGGGCAAACATTTTCTAAATTCAATTGGTAATTAGTTATATGGATGGGGAAAAATGGCAGTTTGACTAAAATGTCAAAATTCAACACCCTCCAATTCGAACAGACCTTAACCGGTCTCGTTGAAATTTTGCATCATAACTACTATCCCATAAGACTAAACTTGGTGCAAGTAACAACCCGACCAGAAGACATCACTTCTATAAATTGGAGAGAATTCGATTCAGAACAACTATGTATACGAGTAAGTGTACATACTTATTCTCCTCTATCAAAGTGGTGTAGGTTATCATTTAGACAGCTCCGCCCGAATTTAGCAAGCTTACTGGTTTTTAATAAACTTAATTTTATTGCATGTACTTTTCATTGAATCATAATGTTTTCCCATTTTAAGCTGAATTAATTTAAGTTGAAGAAAAAATTATATTGGAGCATATGTTAAACCCTTAATAAGAAACGGTTTTTCTTTCTCAGTGTACCATTTGCGAAAACGAAGCAAATGAAATTTTGTAAAATAAAATGAAAGTTTTTTCTAAAATTTTTTAAGAGTTTTTTCTGCGCGAACATTGATATACACAGACAACATTTCTATGGTTTTCATAAATTTCTGTTATGCGGTTTTGCCGCATTAGTGTGTCAAAAATTCGAGTTCGTATCTATGGCTGAATAGAGTTTTGTTTATGGTGACATTCATAGCTATGTGCATTGAGATAGCACTTACAAATTGGAGCTTTTTTTAAATTCTATCCTGATTAATATAAAGTTATCTAGAACACACTATTAAAAAATGTTGGTACACTAAAAAAGTTAACTTCAAATAAGGAAAATGAGCTAAACTATAATATTAAGATTTTTTGTTAAAACTTTTCTTTGAAATTGAAACATGTTTTGAACTGCATTTACGTTGAATGCTACTCAATGTAGGAAATATTATTCAACAGCATCAAGGGAAAGCAGAGCTTATAGCACTCGCTGATGCCAGATCGGTGGATCTGTATAAGGCTACTCTAAGCCGAGTGGGATAGATCTGGCCGACATCCCTAGATGCCCCGAGCCCTCAACTGGGTTACAGAAGGATCACCCTACTCGACTGACCGACCCATAACACTATGCAACAAAATTTTTGTCCAAGGGAAGTGGATAACAGTTTCTGGTGCAACTAGGTGTCACAAATACGAAAAAAAATATTAAAAACAATTTTTATGGTAAATTTTTTTTTTAAAAAATTATTTTTTTTGAATTCCAGCTTTCATGGAAGGTACATTCAGTATTTAGACCATACTTTTTCAAGTATAAGCCTGATTGAGCCGTGTTATGCCTCAAATTAAAGGGAATTATGAAGGCTACATATGCTGCAAATATCACGTAGAATCTTTAGTTTAGTAACGTAGAATCTTTAGTTTAGTAACAATCGTCAAAAATAAGAAAAAAAAAATATTTTTTTTAAAAAAACACTTTCCTAGTGCAAAAAGAACCATAAAAAATAGAAAAAATCGAAAAAATTATTTTATTACATTTTTAAAAAGCCAGCATGCTAAAGAAGAAAACACTGTCTATTTGACAAAAATCTATGGATAGATGTAAAAGTTATGAGCCATTTTGTAAATGTTAGGGAATTTCTAAAAAATCTTGTTTCATATTTTTTCGTTTTTAAATGATGTTTTTGCGTATATTGAATTCGCCATATGTGAGAGAGACATATAAGAGACATTGCACTTGCTTTTTTTTATGAGGACTGATGTCAGAAATTATAAAATTATAGAGAGGACGAGGTTTTATGGATGTTCGTAACCATCCATAAAACATGATATGCAATGTCAGTGTAATTCAGCGCCTTAAAGAGATAAGTCGATTTTCTGAAAAATATTATAAAGTTATATTTCGAAGTATGAGTAAACGACAAAGAACTTTTCAATGTGTAAATGATCCCGACAATTTTTGCTACATCTGTCGAAAATATGTTATTAAAAAAATCGACGTGCGTTTAGTAAAATAATAGAAGAAATATATGTGCAATATTTTGGTATACGAGTTAAAAATATGAACGAACCGTGGACACCTAGTATTTTGTGTAATTCGTGCCATGTAAATCTTACTCGATGGAGTAGTGGAAGCATGCGGTAGGTACTTAACAATTAATGTATTACAATGTTTTGTGGAATAAAACATTTTAATTTTAGACTTCACGTGAAATCTGGAATGCCAATGATTTGGAGACAACCATTCATTCACGATACGGACTATTTTTGTCTAAGTTAATAGATTGGAGTAGGAAGTGTCCAATAGACCGTTTATAGCACATGATGCAAAAAGTGAAAGTTGCTGCGATCCTTGATTTCCGGACCGTAAAAGTTTCCATTTGGCCTACAAGACTTCCATAAAAAATTTTGTGCCGATCGGATAACCCTAGGGTCTGCCCAAAGTTCATTTTAGAACACACTTTATAGGGGAAATATTTTTTTTATTCAAAAATCGTATGTTTAAGTAAGTAAAATTACATTTCTTTGTATTATTAATTAATAAATAGTTTTTAAATATTAAGATCGGTGAAAAAAAAAACAAAAAATACAATTAATTCAATATTATATTAGATCTGACTTGTTATGTGAGGGACATTTTCTACGATATTCTTCAATGCACTGTAATATAAATTGATTTTGATCTTCGTCTTTCGTAAGTATTCTGTTGTAATCATTCATAAATTGTACACCGCGTTCAGCAGTGTCGTTAACAACAAACAGATTACGACAAACATCGAGAGTATCTTGATAATCTTCACAAATGGATGGGTCATGCTTTAAAATTTCAGTACTCAATCCAAAAGCACCGAAAAAATTTTTGGTTTTGTATGAGACGAAATCGCTGAAATTATTACACAGCAATAGTTTCGGGTCGGAGAATTTTCGATCGTTTTCCAGATTTACGACGGCCTCTGTTGATTGCAGACGCCTAACCATTTTTCGTTTCTCTTCGAGTGAAACATCCGAAGCGAAAAATGCCAAAGCCATTGATTCTGGGGCCAAATACCACAAATGAATTTTCCATTTCTTCATAACCGCTTCAGACACATCTCGGTCGATTTCTGCGTATGCGAAATCTTGATTTGGTGCTCGTATGGCATTTTGCATGTAAACCACGCTTTGACATACAGCCGCACGAGAAAAATACTGCCCACTGGACTCTCGTTTTGTCAATGCAAACTGCTCTCGAAATAGGTATATTTTTAAGGCATAAATGCCTTTTCCCATGAACCTTGCGTGGGATGTTGGACCAGGTGTTCGGAAGTTATCGCCGACACCACCAATAAACATTATTGTTAATTGTAATAGTTCCTTGTAGTCAGCTCGGATTTGTGTTTCATTTAGCTGTTTAATGCAGAATTTCTTAAAGACTTCGCAGTCAGCATTACTTATTTTTGAGCGTACAGTTGGATCTTCGAGTCCGTTTTTAAACGATTTGTGGTCGAGACTTACCCAAACGGCAGCAAAACGATTAAAAATATGCACTTCAGGACCACAAGTCGCCGAAGTTTAACCTCAAACACATGTTTCAATACTATCTCCATAATGTGATGAGAACATGGGAACTTCATTAATTTTCGATCTAATTTGTTCTGCAACAAAATGCACGATCCAGTGTTTTGACCTGTATTTGATGAGTGTATCATGAACGACTTTGGCCATATTTTCTCCAGTACCAGCCGGGATTTTGGGAGCGCCCAAAAATTTTGATGTGTAGAACGATTAATCACAAGCTCACCAACAGAGGTCAGAGGCGTCGCAGCATTAAACATTACAGTTATCACATTATGAAATATCTGTCTATTTGACGGCAGTTTGGCTCCATATATTGTATGTGATACATGCCCAACTGATTCTACGGTGCGAAATTTATCACTGGATCTAGTAACCATTTTGGATGTAGTCGGTCTGGAGACAAATAAGAATATGACTAAAATTAAATTTTGTGCGAAGCTGTCCCTTTCTCAATTCACTTAGGCTGGAGACAGAGCGCGTTCTGTAAACGACCCTGTTGCATGGCCGTATAGCGCGCTGCAAAGTTCTGCTTATGTTTTCTTATTTGACCAGTAGAAAAATGTCAGACATGCACAAGCATGATCTATTTTTTAATGTGATTGCTCTTACGTCTACATAGGTACATAGAGGTCATGTCGGTGTGCATGCATGCCCTGTCATGACGTAAAATTCAAATGAAAACTGCAAATTTTTTATTGGGGGTTTGTAGGTCAAATGGAAACTTTTTCGGCCCGGAAATCAGTACCGAAAAAATAATAAATGGTCTAGTGTCCAAGTATTGCTAACAGCCTAATAACGGAAACATCGCTTTTAACTCAGTTTCAACTCATTGGTCTAGTGAGAGATTTGGAACTGACCAAATATAAGGCAGAACTACTTGCATCTGGGGTGAAACAGTACAATATTTTGGTCCCAGATGTTAACATATCATATTATAGAGTCCGTGATATACCTTACAAACAATTTAATGCAACTGTGGATAACAGATGTTTTTGCAAGGACATTCCCGGATTGTTCGAGGAACTTAATCAAACATACAATTCAAAGGAATGGCGATTACTTGTTGACAGCAGTAAAGAAATTTGAAAGCAGTACTTTTACACAACGAAAATCAGAAACCGCCGATTCCCATTGCTCATGTTGTCAACACTAAGGAATCATTCGAAACAATGGCTAAATTGAAAAATTTGTTGCGATTTAAAAGTAGTTGGTATGTTATGCCTCTGGGATAGCCGATATTTTGCCACCACTGCATATTAAGCTGGGGCTCTTAAAAAATTTTGTAAAAGCCTTAAGAAAAGATGGCAATTCACTCTCATATTTAAAAAGTTTATTTAAAAGTCTTTCTTTTCAAAAAATCGAAGAAGGAGTTTTTGATGGGCCTAAAATAAGGAAACTGATGAAAGATGTGAATTTCGATTCATATTTGACGTCGGATGAAATTGCAGCATGGAGGTCGTTTAAGGCTGTAGTTTCAAATTTCAAATAAAGCCCGTCATTATTGTCATTATTTAGTTGGTCGTTATTTATTTACCGAAAGTAATGCTGGCGATAATGAGATATCATTACCTGTTAATGCATGGGTTATATTGTTTCTTATAAAAGGCTTCTGAAAGGATAAAAACAAAATTCACGTTTTTGATAGCGCAAGAACTGACCACTGGCAAAAATCCGATTCTGTGAAAAGACCTGCGTTTATATACCACTCGAGTCTATCCATACGCAAAATGTCAACTGTGTAGCTCATTCAGGAGACTCAGCGGCCAAGTGGTCAAAAATCACTTGGCGTAAAAACACACCTGTCGGAGATGTGAATAAATGTATGTACATCAGTTTGTAGGCTTATAGTTCTTAAAGGATTTTTTAAGTACTGAAAGAGTAACAATTGCTTTGGTCACTGCAGTTTGACCTCAGGCTAGACATTGAATAGTTGTTTTCGAATCCCCTTTGAGATATGTATGTAAATTAACATTTTCAGTTTCTTAGCTCTTAAATACCTTTTAAAATTACTGAAATAATGACCAAAAATGTGGTTACTGCTACACTGACCACAGTCAGGGAGTTCAATTTTCGCGTTTATATTTGCCGTTTTTGATAGCGCTAGGTAGCTGTATAGAACTGAAATTACTATGCGAAAAGTTTGTTGTTTATGCAACAGTTTGGTCTATGGTTGTGCAAAATTTCAGCTTTCTTGCTCTTATAGGAGCCTCAGCGGACATTTGGTCAGCGCCACCTGTTGAGAATTTTGCGTCTTTTATTTTTCCTAAACTTTCGCGTAGCAATTACCAACAAATCCGCAGAAGGAAGTATCCAATTTGGTCCAGTAGTTTTCAAGTTTTAAGCAGTCGAACAAACCGCGATTCATATTTATATACTCGTATATAGATTACTTGAACTTACTTTGCCATGCCCATCATCCATTCAATTAGATTTGCTTGATAATAGTGGCGGAGCTTTATGTAAAACAAAAAGACTTCGTATATTGGTGGATACGTGTATAGGGATTGCAAAGTGGAAATAATATCCCAGCGGCGTAAAGAAGGTCTCTGCAGGCCTTATATCATGCCTTGGTGTGGAGACACAAGGTCTGCCAGTCCCATTACCTACTCATTTATTTTTTACACAGCGTGACAATGGCGACCAAGGCCTTCCACACTCACTTCCCTGGTCTTTATAGAAGACCTATTATACAATGTCTTATGGAAAGTGTAATGCGGCACGTCTTACATAAGCCACGAACTAGAAGGCCTTATGGAAGATTTTAATTAAAAGGCCTTATTTACAAAATCCAAATCTTTATTCTTGAAATATACATGTTTTGAGGCGTAGTTGGAAAATAAATATAATAAAATAAATTTCCTCCTGTTCTTTGTTGTTATCAATTTTGTTTTTAACTGATTGTTCCAAATAAACCTTGATCTGTGAGAATTCTCCCACAAAAACTTAATTTTGAGATTATAAATCGTTCCTCAAAGGTTTTACTCGGTTTTCCAAATCTGAAATTAGATATGTATATCGTCATCAGAAACTAAACATTTGGTTTATTAGTTTGTGCAGAAAAACTCACTTACCACGTGAACCGCAAAAACATAACTGACTTCAACAAAATTCTTCTAAAGTCTAAACACACGTTACGCCTGCTTGACTCTTTTTGGAAAGGCAATAGTTTTTTGCTTTCAGTGTTCTGTTTGGAATTGTGTTGCTCCCTCTCAGTTCTTTCGCTCTCGCATGATTTTTAAAGTAACGGAACTGGTTGCTCAACAATTATTTTTTATTATTTGCAAAGACCTTATGAATTTCCTTCTATATGAAGGCCTTGTGTAAGGTATTAACGCGCAAGGCGGACGAGAATGATTTTTTTGTAAGGCGAAAATAGCTACAACATAAGGCGTTATCAAGGAAGGCCAGCAAGTATGGGTATTGACTTTTTTGAAGGCCTCTTCCAAGTAGGCCTCCGTATTTACGCCGCTGGGATAGCTTCAAAGGCATGTGTAGAAGTGGGGGACTACTTTGAAGTACATATTCCACTGATGTATTTTTATATGAGAATAACATGTGTTATAATTCATTTGGGTATTATTTATTTTTTTTTTTTTTGGAAATTATTTGATTGGCGCTTATTTTTATATTAATTGGAAATTATTTCGTTGCGAAATAAATCCAATTATCTGGGACTTATTTCACTGTTTTTGAGATTCACTTTTTGTTTTGGGCTTATTTCATTTTTTTTAATTATTTCATTGGGGTTTATTTCATATGCCATTACGCAAAAGATGCCTACATTGATGGAAGTATGCATGGTCCTGATATAGAAACCCAATGCCTAGAAATAGGCCTGAGCCATTTCTTGACTTTGTTCTAACCACCATCGTAAATATTTGTAACAAAGGCAATAACCCGATCTTCACAAATAAAGACAGTACTCGATAAAGTACTCGATTAACGTTCACTACCGACTCACTGTAAGACAAATCTAGTACTATAGTACCTGTGCCAATAATTCGGCGTATAATGATAATATGATTATTTCTATATAATCGTTTGCTATTTGCGTTTCTTAGTCGTCAAATAGGGTGGAACCTTTCTATGGGGCCTATATCAAAATGTGGATTATTGTCATTAAGTCAAATCGGCCAGGTAATTTATATAGGAGCTATATCAAAATCTGCTCCAATTGATTCCATTTCCACTGTGAATTGTCTAGGTAAAATTGACGACTCAGTGGCATTGCACTGTATCGAATTGTAGGTGTTTATGTACACTGGAATAAACGGAGTGAGTCGTTAAATTTTGGTATAATTGAACTATTTTGTGTGGGGTGTGGCAATAATGTTAATTTTTCACCGGACTGTAGGTAAGGGGTGATCCATTTCGAGGTTCCCTACTTTTTTAAAGAAAAAAATACAGAAAATACAAATTGAATGGGGAATGTTTATTATCATTTGAAAGAACATTCTTTGGCATTTACTTTTTCAAGATTATGTCTTTTAAATGTTGGCCGCGGCTACCTCTCAGATGGTCCATCCGTTGAGTCCAATTTTCGATGACTCGTTCGAGCATTTCGACTGGTAACTGGTGAATGACACGCGTGATGTTTTGCTCCAAGGCCAGAATCGAAGCGGTCTAACGGTGCCCAATCGACCGGCCCCAAAAGGTGAAATTATCTGCTCACCGAAGTGCTCTCTCAATAAATCCATTGATTGATGCGATGTGTGGGAAGTGGAGCCGTCTTGTTGAAACCAAATGTCGCCGAGATCACGAGCTTCAATTTCAGGCATCAAATAGTCGGTTATCATGGCACGATAACGGTCGCCATTGGCGGTTACGTTCTCACCGGCATAATTTTTGAAGAAATATGGACAGATCATTACGTTACGTCGGATCGGGGATCGGTCAATGGTAAAAAGATTAACGAGAGCTAAAATATTGCTCATGAGTGTCAAGGTCGTGGGTCGACTGGAAAGTGTTTTTGTTTGGATATAAAAAAAAAATGGACTTAGCGCAATTGGCGAACGATTACTTTGATAATAAAACTGAATAATTTGTAAACGTTGTTCAGGCGTAAGTCTTTCCATGATGAAATGCCAAACAATACTTAACAAAAATAACATGACAGACTCACACGTGATCTTTTCCTACTGTTCTCATCTACTATATGCTGTGTTCTCATTTTTTGTTTTTCGGTGTTATTTTCTTTAGGTTTGAGTTATTTTGTGAGGTCACATGCTATCCATGGTGGGGGGTATATAAGATTCGGCATGGCCGAACTTAACGCTTTTACTTGTTAAAGAATCAATTTTCCACTAAATGTTAACCCTTTGTGGGGGAGGTACTACCCAGCAAAATTTATCATTACCAAATAATCCGACGAGTAAGCAAAGTTCGATAATGGTAAGTACTTATTATTTATCCACTTTTCTCATTATTTTAACATGGGAATGTCATTGGAGGGAAGTACTTCCCAAAAGCATACAATAAAGTAGTATAATAAGTACTTATTTGTAGCATAGGCATACCACATAAATATGTGCTTATGTTTTCACGATTTTAAGTACTTGAATAATGCATTACCAATAAGTTACAAAATACGTAGTATATATGGTAGATATGGCCATTGAAAGTAATTTTGTGCATATTGTCGCGCATATTTCGAATTTCTGAACCCAAACCACCATGCGAAAATGTCTTCAATGGTCTAACATCATACGATATACGTAAATATTTTTTGGTATTTTCATTCAATTTTCACGTATTTTGGAAAACTAAACAAATCTTCTACAATAACCCACATATAGCCAAAATTTCATTACACTTAAATTTGCCAAAAATTATTTTGATAAAAAAAATCACTTATTTCTGTTATTATTGGTAAGTCATTATTAATAAGCCGAAAGTAATTCAGCGAATAATGAGATGACATTATTTGGTAATGCAGGGCATAATGACAGGTACTTACCAAGATTTTGCTGGGTAGAAGTAGTGGACTAATAAATATAAGGGTCCGCCATCTAACGTTTTTTTCCAACTAGTGCTTATTTCGTGAATGGTAACACTTAGCTCATGTCTGATTTGACAGATAATTAGTTGTATGCTTCCGCTGAACGAATATGTGTATATTGCGAATATTGCGACATTACTTTGAAAATCATGGTAATGTTGCAGAATGTGTGCGAAAATTGCGTACGGATTCTGGAAGAAAAGAAGCTCCGTCAGCTCCGTATGTTCGTTATCTTGTAAAAAAAGTGAAAGAAACTGGCATCCTCGTCCATAAACCAAAGCGTAAAAAGCCAAAAACAGTGCGTACACCCGAGAATATTGCTACTGTGGCAGAAAGTGTGCGTGAAGCGCCATCAACATCAATTCACCGTCGTTCTCAACAATTGAACATTTCGGAGACATCATTGAGACGAATTTTGCATAAAGACTTTGGTATGACGCCATACAAAGTCCAATAGGTTCAGGAGTTGAAGCCAACTGACCATCCAATGCGTTTTCAGTAGTTTTTTTATAGCATTTTCAAAAAAAAAAGTTATTTGGCCGACCCTTTATAACCCATCCTCGAACTTAGCCGGAGATAGAGAAAAATATTACCGCATACCAAATTTTAAGTCAATCGGTTACTCCTTTCGACATATATCGTGCGCACCAGCCAGTAGACAGACACACAGATATACAGACGAACGGACGGCGAATTAAAATGACCCACAACAAATTTCCGCCGAACATACTTAGGGTCTTAGGTCACTCCTTTGGATGTGTTACACTTTTGGCTCGTAGCAAATGATATATACTCTCCTCTCTAATATTAGGGGATAAAAATGGGAATATCGGTCCAGTTTTGAATATAAATCCCCATAAGAATGTTCTTGATGGTATAAAGAATAAATTTCAGCAACGATCTAGCTGAAATTATTGACTTTATTGACTTTACATTTTTATACCCTCACTTTAGTGTGACGAGGGTATATATCATTTGCTACGGAAAAAAGTGTAACACGTCGAAGGAGTGACCTAAGACCCCAAGTATGTTCGGAGGAAATCCGTTTTGGGTCATTTTAAGCCGAATGAGCAATGTCCGTCCGTCTGTCTGTCTGTCTGTCTGTCTGTCTGTCTGTCTGTCTGTCTGTGTGTCTGCTGGCTGGTGCGCACGATAACTCTCGAAAGGAGAAACCGATTGACCTCAAATTTGGTATGTGGTAATATTTTTTTCTATCTCCGGCTAAGTTCGAAGATGGGCCATATTGGTCCACTCCTTCTAGTACCTTCCCCACAAAGGGTTAAAATGTTGTGAAACATTGATTCTTTAATAACTGCTATACTACTTATTCGAATCTTTTGAAATTTCACACATAGTATTAGCTTATTAGTCGCTATCAACTCGAGAAAAATGGGCGAAGTCGCCACGTCCCTTTTGGTACCTCCCAAACAAATGCACCATTTTGCACCAAAAGCTAACAGCTTATAACATTAATAACAGTGTATAAAAATACTTGAAATTTAGTACAGTATTATGCTTTTAAATTGCCTACAGTCCAGGCAAAAATTGGTGTTCTTGCCACGCCCCTTTTGGTACCTCCCACACAAAGGTACCTTTTTGCACCAAAAGTTAACAGCTTATAACATAAAAACCAGTGTATAAAAATACTTGAATTTTTTTACAGTGTAATGTTTTTATAGTGTCTATAGCCCTGTGAAAAATGGGCGCTATTGCCACGCCCCTTTTTGTACCTCCCACACAAATTGACAGAATAATTCAAGTAATATTCAATATTACATTACTCACAAAGTGAGGGTATACCTTAGTCGGTTTACCCGACTGAAACTTTCTTACTTGTAATTTCTCCAGTTCACTAATTGTAAAAATTTGTCATATTGGTTCACGTTCTGAGTCAAATTCGTCTATGTGGGCGTTAACATGAGAGTCACAGAGAATTGACTGACTTCTTGGTGGTATAGACGTATCAGAGAGCATGGTAAATGCCGTGCGCAGCATCTTGGTCCTCGTATGGAATATGCTTTGCGAATGACATTCCAGAAGTTTAAAGTCTAACAAAGCCCAACTCGTCCAAAAATGGAAACCGACAGTCTTAAATTTACGCTTTATTTTTGAGCTCAATTTCTAGCTACAAATAAACACGAGCTACAAATAAATGCGAAAATAGCATTAGGGCTGATGAACGACACAAAGATATCCTCGAACTTCCGTTACATCTACAAAAATATAGTTTGATGTGGTTTATAGGATGATGGAATTATCGGCCGTATTTCTTTAAAAATTAAGCCAAATAAAACATTGCCGTCAATGGCGAGCGATAACGCACCACGATAATTGACTGGAATTAAATACCGTGATGCGCCGAATTTCGGTTTTAGTAGGACGGTGTTATGAATTCATTTTTCTAAACAACTTCCGGATCTTTTTACTAATTGTGATATCATACCTCTGGGTATGAAATTGGTTCAGAGACATTTCTTAGACTAGAAACGACCCCTATTGAAAATGAGGCATATCGGTCCATTTTTGATATAGTCGCCATATCAAGGTGCCCCCGATATTACCACTCTAGACGACACATTTTTCAATTGATCTGACTAAAATTTAAGAATTTATACCTTATTGCACGTGGTGAAGATGGGAAACATCAGTCTATGTTTTTATATAGCCCCCATATAAAGGTAACTCCCGTTTAGAATTCGTCGCGTTCCAGTGGATGCATTTTTTAACACATCATGCGGTTTACGTTGGGATGTGAAGTCAAAAGCCATCGTCGATAAGCCAGCTACGATTCAACGCTGTGATATCCGTGAAATTTCCGAGATGCCGTTAGAGATGATGGAAAGAATGATCAAAATTTGGACCAAATGAAGTAACTATGGCGTTGTGGTGGCTAACATTTGAATGTCTAAATGGATCACCCATTATTAAACGACATTATAAAGATAGCTCAGCGCCGTTGATTATGAGTACCATATTTTTTACCATTATTAATCAGGTCTATATTTATACACATCACTGTATTTATGTTGGTATGCCTGTTTCCTATTTTCTTTATTACACTACGCAACAAAAAAAATTGTTTTTTGAGTCCTAGACCTAAAAATTATTTTTTTTTATAGATTGTGACATACTGTTATATAAAATCAAAACCAAAAATTTTTTTATGGATAAATTTTTTTTTTTAAAAAAATTTTATTAAAAACACTAATATCGTCGAAAGTACCCTTAGTATTTGCACTATAATTTTTGGAGTATATGCCCGATCATGTCGACTTATACGTTAAATTGAAGCTATTAATGTGGGCCAATGTTGGAAATATCTTTTTCACTTAAAAACAGTTGTTTAGTGTTAAAATTTCCTGGGACGAAAAAATAAAATAAAAAATTGAAAAAAAAATATTTTATTCCATTTTTTAAAAGTTTGCATCCTAGCGATGATTTAGTAGAAATTATAGCCTTTTTGGTAGAGGTAAGAGAATTTCAAAAGATCATATTTTTTAATTTTTGTTTAAATAGCGATTTTATTTTTTACTTTTATTTATATTATGTGCATTTGAGTTTATTTACATGTGCAAGTTTCATTAGAAGTAATTGTGAGTTTTTTGGTGACGTTTGTAGATTTCGGAATCGGTTTCTCTAATGAGGAACCAAATTTAATCTCCCACCATTCTTTCATCCCAGTGCCCTTGGTAACGACGCTCGATGGACTTCATTTCTTGGTGAAACCTTTCGCCATGTTCGTCACTTACGTCGCCAAGATACTGGGGAAAAAGTTTAAATGAGAATGCAAGAAATGAATTTTGAGGGACATATTTACACCTGTTGGAATACATAAAGAAAAATAAGTTAGAAGAATACATACATGTGTTATATACATAAATATAGAAAAATATATTTCTTACCAATTTTTTCATATTTTTTTAACAAATCATTAATCATTGTTTCATATTGCGGGCTTTTATTGGATCCAAGTAAATTTGAAACTACAAGCTTAAACGACCTCAATGCTGCAATTTCATCCGACGTCAAATATGATTCGAAATTAACATCTTTCATCAGTTTCCTTATTTTAGGCCCATTAAAAACTCTTTCTTCGATTTTTTGAAAAGAAAGACTTTTAAATAAACTTTTTAAATATAAGAGTGAATTGCCATCTTTCCTTAAGGCTTTTACAAAATTTCTAAAGAGCCCCAGCTTAAAATGCAGTGATGGCAAAATATCGGCTATCCCAGAGGCATAACATACCAACTACTTTTAAATCGCAAAAATTGTCCAGCCATGTTCATATTTTATGTATGTTATCAATTTAGCCATTGTTTCGTATGATTCCTTAGTGTTGACAGCATGAGCAATGGGAAACGACGGTTTCTGATTTCCGTTGTGAAAAAGTACTGCTTTCAAACTTATTTTACTGCTGTCAACAAGTAACCGCCATTCCTTTGAGTTGTATGTTTGATTAAGTTCCTCGAACAATCCGGGAATGTCCTTGCAAAAGCATACACAGTTGTATAAAATTGTTTGTAAGGTATATCACGGACTCTATAATATGATATGTTAACATCTAGGGCCAAAATATTGTACTATTTCATCCCAGATGCAAGTAGTTCCGCCTTATATTTGGTCAGTTCCAAATCTCTCACTAGATCAATGAGTTGAAGCTCAGTTAAAAGCGATGACTTCTGACTCAAACTTGAATCGCTCAGACACTTCCTACTCCATCTATTAACTTAGACAAAAATAGCAGTCCGTATCGTGAATGAATGGTTGTCTCCAAATCAGTGGCATTCCAAATTCCACGTGAAGTCTAAAATTAAAACGTTTTATTCCACAAAACATTGTAATACATTAATTGTAAAGTACTTACCGCATGCTTCCACTACTCCATCGAGTAAGATTTACATGGCACGAATTACACAAAATACTAGGTGTCCACGGTTCGTTCATATTTTTAACTCGTATACCAAAATATTGCACATATATTTCTTCTATTATTTTACTAAACGCAGGTCGATTTTTTTAATAACATATTTTCGACAGATGTAGCAGAAATTTTCAGGATCATTTACGAATTGAAAAGTTCTTTGCCGTTTACTCATACTTCGAAATATAACTTTATAATATTTTTCAGAAAATCGACTGAATTAAACTGACATTGCATATTATGTTTTATGGATGGTTACGAACAACCATAAAACCTCGTCCTCTCTATAATTTTATAATGTCTGACATAAATCCTCATAAAATAAAATGCAAGTGCAATGTCTCTTATATGTCTCTCACACATATGGCGAATTCAATACACGCAAAAACATCATTTAAAAACGAAAAATATGAAACAAGATTTTTTTAATTTCCCTAACATTTACAAAATGGCTCATAACTTTTACATCTATCCATAGATCAAATAGACAGTATTTTCTTCATTAGCATGCTGGCTTTTTAAAACTGTAATAAAACCAGTAAGGAAAGGCAGAAAGTCGGGCGGGGCCGACTATATAATACCCTACACCTCCCTAACAATGCGATAAGGGTCATTGCCATAATAATTTGGAATAATTGGTAAATGGGTAGAAACATATTATCTAATTCTGAAACGATAATCGCTAAATTAAGCAATATTCGTTCCTAAATTGAGAAACATCTTTTTGGAAAATTTTAATGATCGGAAGTAAAATACAACTTCTATATATGGAGCTTTAATATAAATCTGAACCGATCTTCCCTGAATACTTATTCATGTAAAAAGACCTCCTTCTGTCGAATTTCGTACTGATCGGATATAAAATACAGTCTCTACAGCGCTTACATGTCAAATCGGGGGTAACATATATATGGGAGCTATATCTAAATCTGAACCGATTTTCTCCAAATTTGGCAGTATTCCTTCATGTAATAAGAAACCTCTTTCTGCCGAATTTCGCACTGATCGGATATAAAATACAGTTTTTACAGCGCTTACAGGTCAAATCGGGGGTAACATATATATGGGAGCTATATCTAAATCTGAACCGATTTCTTCCAAATTTAATAGTGTTCATCCATATAATCAGAAACATCTTTCTGCCGAATTTCATACTGATCGGATATAAAATAAAGTTTTTACAGCGCTTACATGTCAAATCGGGGGTAACGTATATATGGGGGCTATATCTAAATCTGAACCGATTTCTTCCAAATTTAATAGTGTTCATCCATATAATAAGAAACCTCTTTCTGCCGAATTTCATACTGATCGAATATAAAATAAAGTTTTTACAGCGCTTACATGTCAAATCGGGGCTAACATATATATGGGGGCTATATCTAAATCTGAACCGATTTTAACCAAATTCAATAGGGATCGTCCTTGGGCCAAAAAAAAGATATGTGTAAAGTTTCGTCGAGATCGGACCATAATTGCGACCTGTACTTTGATTACAAGAATACATGCACAGACAGACAGACGGACAGACGGACAGACGGACAGACAGACGGACATAGCTAAATCAACTCAGAAAGTGATTCTAAGTCGATCGGTATAATAAACGATGGGTCTGTTTCTGCTCCTTTTGGGTGTTACAAACAAATGCACAAAGTTATAATACCCTGTACCACAGTGTGGTGTAGGGTATAATAATTTTTTCGATTTTTTTGGTACCAGGAAAAAGTGTTTAAAAAAAAAAACATTTTTTTTCTCATATTTTTGACGACTGTTACTAAACCAAAGATTCTACGTGAACGCGATATTTGCAGCATATGTAGCCCTCATAATTCCCTTTAATTTGCGGCATAACGAGGCTCAATCAGGCTTATACTTGATTACGGTCCAATACTGAATGTACTTTCCATGAAAGCTGGAATTAAAAAAAACCAGTAAGGAAAGGCAGAAAGTCGGGCGGGGCCGACTATATAATACCCTACACCTCCCTAATAATGCGATAAGGGTCATTGCGATAATAATTTGGAATAATTGGTAACTGGGTAGGAACATATTATCTAAGTCTGAACCGATAATCGCTAAATTAAGCAATATTCGTTCCTAAATTGAGAAACATATTTCTGGAAAATTTTAATGATCGGAAGTAAAGTACAACTTTTATAGCGCTTTGATACCAAATATGTATGGATGTTATATATAAATCTGAACCGATTTTCCCTGAATACTCATTCATGTAAAAAGACATCTTTCTGTCGAATTTCGTACTGATCGGATATAAAATACAATCTCTACAGCGCTTACATGTCGAATCGGGGGTAACATATATATGGGGCTATATCTAAATCTGAACCGATTTTCTCCGAATTTGGCAGTATTTCTTCATGTAGAAGGAAACCTCTTTTTGCCGAAATTCGCACTGATCGGATATAAAATAACATTTTTACAGCGCTTACATGTAAAATCGGGGGTAACGTTTATATGGGGGCTATACCTAAATCTGAACCGATTTCTTCCAAATCTAACAGTGTTCATTCATATGATAAGAAACCTCTTTCTGCCGAATTTCAGACTGATCGGATATAAAATAAAGTTTTTACAGCGCTTACATGTCAAATCTGGGGTAACATATATATGGGGGCTATATCTAAATCTGAACCGATTTTAACCAAATTCAATAGGGATCGTCCTTGGGCCAAATAAAACATATGTGTAAAGTTTCGTCGAGATCGGACCATAATTGCGACCTGTACTTTGATTACAAGAATACATGCACAGACAGACAGACGGACAGACGGACATAGCTACATCAACTCAGAAAGTAATTCTAAGTCGATCGGTATAATAAACGATGGGTCTATTTCTTCTCCTTTTGGGTGGTACAAACAAATGCACAAAGTTATAATACCCTGTACCACAGTGTGGTGTAGGGTATAAAAATTAAAAAAAAATTTACCATACAAATTTTTTTATATATTTTTTTCGTGTTTGTGACATCTAGTTGCACCAGAAACTGTTATCCACTTCCCTTGGACAAAAATTTTGTTGAATAGTGTTATTAATCCGGACTATTTTTAAACACATCACTGTATTTATGTTAATATGCCTGTTTCTTATTTTCTTTATTATTTGTTGACTTTTTACGCCTAAATAAATTTATTTCATGAATTTTGCCTTCTTCCAAATAATACGAAATAAAGAATAAAGGAACTGATAACGTCAACACACACACACAGGCACACGGATATAGGAGTGAATGTAGTCCCTTTCATAAAAAAGATGACACGGATGTACTTATAGAAACTCATACCACATTACTTTTGTTGACTTGGGTTCCAACGAAGAGAAGCGCTATTGGTGGGAACAGAACTCTATGATTGTTTCACAGAGAATCCTGAGGGAGGGCAACAGGTCAGCAGATTGTGATTTTATATTTAGAGTTATCGATGAGCCACCAGCACTTTGAGAGGCCACGGGGGAGGTGCCCGAGTATATTGTGTTGTGTTGTTTTGGGATATTTGAACGTCTAATTGAATTTGAGCATAAAATGTGTTCCAGAATGTCATTATATGCTGACGCCATAATGCAGAAATGTGATTCTTTCTATTCCATTCCTCTGACAAAAAGGCAGTGAATGAAATTGAATTGCCTCATCCCCCACGTTTTCCTGGCAGTCTGTGATATAGGAAATATTTTAAAGTTCCATGGAGCATGAAATCACTTTTTTCTTCTTACTATCGATCCGGGGACACCGACAAACAACCAAGTAAAGCCAGTTTATTCTTTTCTACCTGCAAGGTATTTGTTTCATTTACCTTTTCCAGCGCCAGTACAAACGCTGTTGTTGTCGCCATCGCGCGCGTCCTGTGTTGCCTCATGCCTGTTAATCATCATGACATCATAACCTCGTTTTGATCTCTATATTTCCTTTACGAGCAGTGGAACGATTATGACATAACAAAGTTTAGATAAGAAAAAAAGAGAAGAGTGATTTCTTGCACAAAACACAGTGGGTGTTAAAGCATCATCGCAATATGGACGGTAATGGAAGACAGATGTATTGGATTAAACGCTTGGATTGAGGTGCCTTTTGCGATACGACGTAGTTAGAAGCGCAACTCTGGCTAAAGAAACATTCATCTGATGAAACGACTCATGAGTATGAAGAAATTGTTTCCCTGCGTTAAATAAAAAAAAAATAATATGAATTTATTATTATTAAGGGATCCTGAAACCAAAAAACTTTATTCATATTATTAGATTTTTTTTATAAAAAAGGAAAAAGAACAACTTACTGACCTAAAACAAATAAAGAAAAGTGTGTAGGAATTTGGAAGAACTGGCATTCAAGAATGGCCTAAAAGAAGAAAGAACAGTGTCTGAGGACCAAAATAACTAAACAATTTATGTGGAATCTCTGGAATAAGCAGAATAAAAAACACAAAATTCCGATTTGAAGGTGTATAATTTTAGAAAAATAAATTGTTGGAAAAACGACTAAGAATTTATAGAAATAAACTTTGTAAAATGTTCAAAAGTTATAAGAACAAAAAGGTTTTATTTATAACAGATTGTAAAGAGTTTTAAAGAACTCAATTTTTCCAAGTTTTCTACCTAAAAACAATAATTTATATATTTTTTTTAATATTCACAAAAAGCTTTTTTAGTTACAAAGAAAATAAACTTTGTAAATTTTAAAATAGTTCTAAGAGCTTATGGGTTTTATTTTTAAAAGTTATAAATAGTTTGTAGGAACTCAATTTTCTAACAGAACTTACTTAAAATATTGAATATAGACTTTCTAAAAACAAACTATGTAAAATTTACAAACTTATAAGGTCTTACGGAATTTTGTGTATAAACGTTTTGAAAGTTCTATAGAAATAAAATGTTTTCAACATAAAAACTTTAATTAAAATGTTCTTTTAAATATTAAAAAACTATTCTAAATACAAACAAAAAAATTTTTGAAATTTTCAACGTTATAAAACCTTGTTGGTTTTACTTATACAAATTTGTAAATACTAAATTTTCAAACTGAATACATTCATTCTTCAAAATTTATTAAACGTTTCGTAATTACAAAGAACATAACAATAATACTAATTTACTAAGTTGTAGAGTTTTAAAGAACTAAATTTGTCAACATAAACATTTTTATTCAATATTCTTCAAAAAATTAAGGGCCTGTTTCTGTAACTTATTTTCGTTCGTCTACTGCGAACGATCAAAAATCACTCAACTATTACTTGAATTCTATAAAACGCAGGTTAGAAATATTTTAGGTACGAGCTTTTTACGTGATTTTCTATAGACACAACGAATTATAAACTGCTGTGACTTATAGATTTCTCAGAATAACTGAATGATTTTTGATCGTTTGCCGTAGACGAACGAAAATAAGTTACAGAAACAGGCCCTAACAATTACAAAGAAAAAAATTTGTAAAATTTACCAAGTTATTAGGACTTGGATTTTATCATAAATGTTTAAAAGTCTTAAAGAAATTTTTTTAACATAAAATAAAATATACTTTTTACAAATTACAAAGTTTTTTTTCCATTACGAATACCGAACCCCTAAAGGCTAAAATTCCCTAAATAAGTGTCTTAGAGCGAATTGAACGACCTCTTTGTGATTACCTATTTTTGTAATAATTTCAAATATTCCGGATTAAACTTAAAAGGGCTATAACTACTTAAAAACCTCATAGAGTGGAAAGCACGAAGCTTGTGATCACTTATTTTGTTGGTGAACTTTTTGAATTTCCCTTAACAAACATTAAAAAACCAAAACTCTTTAAATCAGTACCTTAGAGGGAATAGAGCGACTTGTTGTGATCACACATTTTTTGTAAAACATTAGAATAATAAATAAGTGCGAAAAGTCACGAAACTTTGTGATCACTTATTTTTGGCAAAAATTTCTAAGTTCCTAGACCGATTAAAAAAACGAGTATATGTATTTCTGTAAATATAGGTCCTAGAGCGAAGTAAGACAACATCTGTGATCACTTTTTATCAAACTTAAAATGGATACGAGTATAACTACTTAAATAGGTGTCCTAGAGTCACTTATTTTTTTGATGAACAATTTAAATTTCTCTAGGCAAACTTAAAATGGATACAAATCCTTAAAAAAGCATCCTTGACGGAAAAGGACCCAATTTAAATATGTCCCCTGCAGCGAAATGCTTGAAAATACTCGTATGTGATCGGTTATTTTTTTAATTATTTAATTATTTTTACTGAAAATCAAAGAATTGGTCGTAAAATTTAAGATTTCGGCAACGATTAATTATTTTAAGTATGACGCGTGCTTATTTGTAGTAAAATATTATAAAATTTAAAACATTATCGTAATAAAACTTAAAATGTCTGTCTGTCTGTAAGGAATGCATGGATTTAAATATAGTTTTTAAAATATGTATGGAAAATTCTTTACATTGCATTTATTATAATTTTACTCTTATTAATGAAACATTTTCTTTGAACCGTTGTAATCATTTTATATTCATAGAAAAAATGCTTCATGTTATTTATAGTGTTAACTTATAAATTCAAAACACAAAGATTTATCTTTCTAAAGATTGGATTTGTTATATTTTGTATTGGAAAACACAATAAATGTATAATACATAATATGGAAAACCTTGAACAATTAATATAAAAAAATATTTTAGTTGTATAAACCCTCCAACGCACTATCGAAATATTTGATGTTTGACCTTGTTCAAATATTGGGTATCGATTTGTAAATCTATATTGGGTTTAACGTCTCTTTTTATTGTCCAAGAACAATTTCCGTTGGAACCCACATTAATGATTTTGAACAAGGAAATTGCCTGAAATACAAATAGAAATTGTATAAAATAAAAATATACTGACAAACTAACCATCACAAACCTGCTATCAAGGGTTCCGAGAACTGCCTGCCTGAGTCTCTACAAGCTCCATATACAGCCGATTAATGTTGTGGCGAGAGAAGTTGAAACCAAAGCGGCACTAAGATTAAACTGCCTATCAATGTGGAGGTACAAGAACTACGGTCACATGAGGATATCAAAATGTAGTGCTATGGTAACCGACCGAGTGGACTATATATCAACGGTGCGCACCTTTGAGAGGAACTACATCACTATTATACCAGCCAGGGATGAATGGGATGGCAGAATACCCAGAAACCATCTCCACTTTTACACGGAAGGTTCGAAGCTTGATGAAAAGGTTGGCTTCGTAGTACACTGTGCAGAGCTTAGATTGGATATAGCTCACAGACTACCAGATCCCTGCAGTGTCTATCAAGCCGAAATAATGGCAATACGGGAAGTAGCCAAGTGGCTGAGTCGCAACGTAGTAACCAACACTGGCGTTGTAATTTACTCGGACAGCCAGGCTGCCATCAATTCTCTGGAGGCCACAACCCTAAATTCACAAACAGCCCTCGACTGCCGCAGATCTCTTAACGAGATGGCTGAGCAGTTTAATATACACCTCATATGGGTGCCTGGGCATAGGGATATCCCGGGGAACTTCAAAGCCGATGAACTTGCTAGGAAAGGGACGACATTGCAAATTCTCGAAGAATTTGCATATATTGGTGCGCCACTATCTACGTGCAAGCTTTGGCTTAGGCAAGAGGCAATCCGGCAGTCCAACGAAAGATGGACACAAATCGGCACCTGTAGGGTAGCTAGACGAATCTGGCCAAGGTATGACCTGAGAAGGTCACAATATCTCCTCGCATTAGAAAGGAAAAAATTGTCTACGTTAGTATCAGTTCTGACGGGACACTGCCTGATCGGTGAACACGCCAGAAGATTGGGTATAAACTCCTATGACTTCTGCAGAAGCTGTGGATATGAGGAAGAAGTGGAGAGCATTGAGCACTGTCCCGCTTTGAGTAAATGACGACTGTACCTACTGGGGTCGGCCTTTCTAGGCAGCCTAACAGATCTTTCCAGTGCCAATATTCGTGCTATCGATACATTTGTATATCAAACAGGTTGGTTTCAATGAAGGGCATTTTAACCCGTGGTACCACTAGGGACCTAAACTGGTATATGCGAGCTTGTATAAAAAAATACGGCTGCTACCCTAACCTAAACCTAATGTTCAATTATTTGCTGCACTTCGTAAATTTCGATCCCCACTACATTTTTCATATTTCCAAACAAAGTTCATTGCGCGATCTATAATAAAATAGTCTGAAAAGAAATCGAACAGAATGAATTATATACGAAAAAGTATTCAAATAATTTCATCATATTACAGTAAGAAGATTTTGGAAAATAAGAGATATATTTCAATATTTCACATATAATACTTAAGCTAAGTACACAAGATTTACAGATCGGACAATATTGCCAGAAAAATGGCGGAAAAATGCAACCGTGTGAACATAAAATTTTTGTTTTGCAACGTTTGCAGAAAAGTCATTGCGAGAAAATTTGCAGATTGTTAGATGTGCGAAGTTTATGCATGTGGCAACGACGCCATTGTCAGAAAAACTGTTTTTAAAATATTTTTATTGGCAATCCTGCATATAAATATTTACAAAATATATTGTAAATATATGTAATTGTACGGTTTTCTTGCAATCGTCTGAACTGTCAATTCACCTTAGCCTAACAATCTGTCATTGTCCGTACATTTGCAGCATTTTATCAGGGTTGATACGTTGTCCGATCTGGCAATCGTATATACTTAGCTTGACGTTGAAATATTTGGTACAATTGGCCACTCTTCAACGACACAAATACTCATAATAGACCCACACAAAAATTGTTTTCCTAAAAAATTTTAAAAATATATTTATATAACAAATTATTAATTACACAGCCCAACAAAAAATGCTTTGCTGCGGCACAGTATTTCGCAGCCGATTTGGATACATGAGATAATAAAGTTTTTAGCCTTAAAGTACGTTTCTTTGAATTAGTTCTCGCTATACATAAATAATATAGAGAGTGATATACATATTGTAGCTTAACTCGAGAATAATTTAACCGAGTTATTTCGGGCAAGTTTTAAATAATCCAACATTATTATAAATAGCCTTCAACTTCTGCTAATACCAATTTTTCATCCGTTCGACGATATATTACAAGATAGTGCTAAAAATTCATATTATTTTAGAACTTTTTAAAAAATTTGAAATAAACGCGTAATAAAAACAACGACAAATGCTCAATTATATAAATTTATAAACTTATATATAGATATTTATAAACTTTTCATAAAGTCTGATCGGTCATGAATAAAATTAGATCATTACGAAAAAAATCAATGCATAACTTTAAAAGTTGTATCGAATTTATTAAATCTACCCAGAAATTGATTTCACCTCAAGACAATGTCCCGATCAACAATTTCACAGAAAATCCCATAAAAACGGGTTTCTTTTTAATTTAGCTATAACTTTGAAGTTGTACATCGATTTCCTTTGTTCTTTAGGATAAAATAATAAAAAAAATATAACAATTGAACATTTTTCGATATTTATATTAAGCGTTTATTTACAAATTATTAAATTTTCTCAAACAAGTAAGAAAGGTCAGTCGGGTAAACCGACTAATAAATCCCCTCACCTTGAGTTTCAAAAAAATATTAGTAGATTTATTTTTTTTTGTTTTATTTAAATTCTTATCAATTTAAATTGCATTTAATAACTTTAAAGTATGTACTGGTATTAAAGTTAACATCTATTTACCAAAATGGTCCATTTGTGTGAGAGGAACCAATACCCAGCAAAAAATAAAAGAAGTACTTCCAAAAGAATAACATTATAAGTACTTCCAAATCATAAGTATGAACTTTTTTTCGACATTTAGTGAAGTTCTTCTAAATAACTAACCAAAAAGTAATTTCGGAATATAAATTATTAACCCTAGAATGCATAATTTCAAAACGATTGGATGTAAAATAAAGCTTCTGAAGAGATAAAAGTCCAGATCGGAAGAAACATATATATGAGGGCTATGAAATATATGTAAAATACTGCTTCTATAGTGCTAAAGGTCAGAAATATATATTTATATGGCGGCTATATCAGAATTAGTGAATGGTTCTGGAAGCTAGTCGACTTTTTCATCAACCAAATTTCGTTTCAATCGACTAGGACGATTAATCGGACCTACAAGTTGACTTTTTCATAGTCGATTAAAATAACATAAAGTAATTTCAAAGTATGCTGATTTTCTTCTAGTGACCGTTTATTCTCGGATTAAAAAATTCTTTGTGCAAAATATAGTACATTTGACTAAAATATGGTTTCTATGGAGCTTAGATGCCAAATCGGAAGGAACACATCCATGCGACTATGTGGGGCTATATGTAAATTTGAACCGATATTATTCACACAGATATTAACTGTTAAAATAAGATACTCTTTACCAAATTTCATGGATATCGAAAGGAAATTACATCTTCTATAGAGGGTATAAGCTAAATCGAAGGCACATTCCATTCATATATATTAAGATATCTGGTTCTAAACTGATATTCAAAAGAAAGAAAATAAGTTACAGAAACAGGACCTATATCAAAATACGGATTGTCTTTCAATACGAATTGTCTTGTCCCAAAATAAAGATATGTGCAAAATTTCTTTGAGATCGGACTATACTTGTGGCCTGCACATTGATTACAAGAATGCATGCACAGACAGAAAGTGATTCTAAGTCGTTTGGTATAATTAACGATTGTTCTATATATCTCTTCTCATTTTGGGTGTTAGAAACAAATGCATAACATTATAATAAATTGTACAACAGTGTGGTGTAGGTTATATTTAAACCAGTAAGGAAAGGCAGAAAGTCGGGCGGGGCCGACTATATAATACCCTACACCTCCCTAACAATGCGATAAGGGTCATTGCCATAATAATTTGGAATAATTGGTAAATGGGTAGAAACATATTATCTAATTCTGAAACTATAATCGCTAAATTAAGCAATATTCGTTCCTAAATTGAGAAACATCTTTCTGGAAAATTTTAATGGTCGGAAGTAAAATACAACTTCAATAGCGGTTTGATACCAAATCAGGAGGAACATATATATGGAGCTTTAATATAAATCTGAACCGATCTTCCCTGAATACTCATTCATGTAAAAAGACCTCCTTCGGTCGAATTTCGTACTGATCGGATATAAAATAGAGTCTCTACAGCGCTTACATGTCAAATCGGGGGTAACATGTATATGGGTGTTATATCTAAATCTGAACCGATTTCTTCAAAATTTAAAAGTGTTCATTCATATAATAGGGAACCTCTTTCTGACGAATTTCATACTGATCGGATATAAAATACAGTTTTTACAGCGCTTACATGTGAAATCGGGGGTAACATATATATGGGTGCTATATCTAAATCCGAACCGATTTTCTCCGAATTTGGCAGTATTCCTTCATGTAATAAGAAACCTCTTTCTGCCAAATTTTGCACTGATCGGATATAAAATACAGTTTTTACAGCGCTTACATGTCAAATCGGGGGTAACATATATATGGGAGCTATATCTAAATCTGAACCGATTTCTTCCAAATTTAACAGTGTTCATTCATATAATAAGAAACCTCTTTCTGCCGAATTTCATACTGATCGGATATAAAATAACATTTTTACACCGCTTACACGTCAAATCGGGGGTAACGTATATATGGGGGCTATATCTAAATCTGAACCGATTTCTTCCAAATTTAACAGTGTTCATTCATATAATAAGAGACCTCTTTCTGCCGAATTTTATACTGATCGGATATAAAATACAGTTTTTACAGCGCTTACATGTGAAATCGGGGGTAACATATATATGGGGGCTATATCTAAATCTGAACCGATTTTAACCAAATTCAATGTAAAATACTGCTTCCTTGGGCCAAAAAAAAGATATGTGTAAAGTTTCGTCGAGATCGGACCATAATTGCGACCTGTACTTTGATTACAAGAATACATGCACAGACGGACAGACGGACAGACAGACAGACGGACATAGCTAAATCAACTCAGAAAGTGATTCTAAGTCGATCGGTATAATAAACGATGTGTCTATTTCTTCTCCTTTTGGGTGTTACAAACAAATGCACAAAGTTATAATACCCTGTACCACAGTGTGGTGTAGGGTATAATAATTTTAAAAGAAATTATGGTAATTAAATATACCATACTTACTGTACCACACTATGGTACTTTACTACTATCTGAACCGGGAAAATATATAGCGCCACACAAATGTGCTATGTATTACAGTGTAAAATAAAAATACTTTTTTATTAGTGAGAATGTTGATCATTTGCGAAAATGTCATTCGGTCACACTTTTCAAGAGCCAGCTACAACATGCAGATTACAATCATCATCAAATGTCCTAAACGTACTTACATATATATGATCCTTTATCTCTTTGGCCAATAGTATATTATTTATACGTTCCCTTCCCATGTCAACATTTGTATTCCTTTATAATAAGAGATCTCTGGACCCAAAGATGTTAATAAGAACGACATACATTCATGAAATAAATACAACACCAAAAAAGCAAATCTTACAGTGCTTTAAAAGGCGTTGTGCAAAAGTGGTGACAAAGAAGTACTTCCCCGGCGCGACAACCCCTTGTTAAGTTCATTGGTGAAAATCCAAATTAGAACAACTTCCGGATCATAAGTTGGGGATTTTTATTGCTTCTTTGGATGCTCTATTTTTGCTGGGTAGGGGCGTGAAAATTACGACCACTTTTCTCTAGACTCTAGGTACTATAAAATCATTGCACTGTAAGAAAATTCAAGTATTTATATGCACTGGATTAAAGTTCAAAGCTGTTAACTTTTGGTACAAAATGGTCCATTTGTGTGGAAGGTAGCAACAGGAGCGCGGCAATAATGCCTATTTTTCACTGTATTGTAGGTACTATTAAACCATTACACTGTACAAAATTTCAAGTCTTGGTATGCACTGGTAATAAAGTTATAAGCTATTAACATTTGGTTCAAAATTGTCCATTTGTGTGGGAGGTACCAAAAGGGGCGTGGGAACTTCGCCTATTTTTCTCGAGGTAATAGTGACTAATAAACTAATACTATGTGTAGAATTTCAGAGGATTCAAATAAGTAGTATAGAAGTTATTAAATAATCAATATTTCACTAAATGTTAACCCTTTGTGCGGTGGAACTAGAAGGAGTGGACCAATATGGCCCATCTTCGAACTTAGCAGGAGATAGAAAAAAATATTACCACATACCAAATTTGAAGTCAATCGGTTACTCCTTTCGAGAGTCATCGTGCGCACCAGCCAGCAGACAGACAGACAGACGGACGGACGGACAATGATCATTCGACTTAAAATGACCAAAAACGGATATCTGCCGAACATACATAGGGTCTTAGATCACTCCTTCGATGTGTTACACTTTTAGTTCGTAGCAAATGATATATTCCCTCCTCTCTAATAGGGTTTAGCACTATCTCGTTAGATATCGTCGAAACTGTAAACGGATAAAAAATTGGTATTAGAAAAAGTTTACTTAATTTTGGATAATTTGAAGCATTCCCGAAATAAATTCGTAAAAATGATTTTCGATGTAAGCTATAATATATGTCGCAACCTCTCTATTTTTGCAAATAGCGATTTATCGCGAGAACTAGAGGTGGTTCAAAGAAACTACCTTTTAGGCTAAGAACTGTATTATATCTATATACAAATAGGCTGCGAACCCCGTTTCTCAAAAAAATGTTGACCAGCGTAATAATAATTTACGAGGTCAATTTTACATTTTATGCTTTTATGCGCTGTTGACAGTTATTTTTAATAAATATTTAATTTTAATTAAAACAAAAGTGTTTTCCTAATTCCATAATTTGCCAATAATGTTTTGCTTCAGTTTCATAATATTACATTTTAACATTTCTATAAATTTTGCTTATTGTCTCTTTCAGTATTACAAAACCTGTTAATCATATTTTGTTCGCCCATTTCGTGTTTTATTGTTCGCGCATAAATCTCTACACAGAACTTACTAACAAGAACATTTCTTTATATATAATATAATTGTGTGTAAATCACCAAAAATGACACACAGCCAAAATAACTAAGACGCACAACTTCTATTCCTTTTCCTTATCATTAACCTCGAATTTTTGCATATCTTTCAATTTTCATCCGATTTGAATAACATTCGCTTTCGCATTCGCAAAAACCATATTTGAATATATTTCAGTAAATATATTTCAGTATTCGCTTCCATCTGTTAGAAGTGTTAAATCTCCTTATTCCCTTCGCACAATTTGAAGATATAATACCAATGAAAACCTCTACCACTTCTCTTCAAAACAGTTGAAAAAATATGTTTGTCCTTGTGGTAATAGGAGGTAAAAATATGGAAAACATTCCTAATACTTGAATATCCTGGAAAAGTATCAGTTCAGTTCCTTAAATCTGCTGGTACTAAAGGGTCAAACTATTATTCGCATCCGCTTTCGCAAAAATGCATATTTTACTATTCGCTTTCGCATTCGCAAGAAATATATTTCAATATTCGCTTTCGCAAAAGTCACTTTCGTTACATCCCTAATTTGAGTGCATATCAAAAATATGCAAAATATATCCACAAAATATGCAAAAAATATGCAAAATCTGCAACATTTTGTGTCGATATACTAATCAAAAAAGCAAAATATCAGAAGGATATGTCAATACTATTTAAAAAATCGTGTCACAAAAATGCAAAATGGGTGATTTCAAGTAAGAAAGTTCAGTCGGGTAAACCGACTTATGAATTCCCTCACCTTGAGTCCCAAAAAAATATTAGTAAATTTATTTATTTTTTTGTTTTAATTAAATTATTATAAATTTATAAATTGCATTTAATAACTTTAAAGTATGTACTGCTATTAAAGTTAAAAGCTGATTACTTTTGGTACAAAATGGTCCATTTGTGTGAGAGGTACCAAAAGGAGCGTCCCAATAACAGTCACTTTTCTCTGGACTCTAGGTACTATAAAAGCATTACACTGCACAACATTTAGTGTATTTGTATGCACTGGTTTTAAAGTTATAATCTGGTAACTTTTGGTACAAAATGGTTCATTTGTGTGGGTGGTACCAAAAGGGGCGTACCAATAACGCCCATTTTTCTCTGGACTCTAGGTACTTTAAAAGCATTGCACTGTGCAAAATTTCAAGTATTTGTATGTACTGGTATTAAAGTTATAAGCTGGTAACTTTTGGTACAAAATGGTCCATTTGTGTGGGAGGTACCAAAAGGAGCGTGGCAATAATGCACATTTTTCACTGAATTGTAGGTACTATTAAACCATTACACTGTACACAATTTCGGATCTTTGCATGCACTGTTAATAAAGTTATAAGCTATTAACTTTTGGTTCAAAATTGTCCATTTGTGTGGGAGGTACCAAAAGGGGCGTGGCATCTTCGCCCATTTTTCTCGTGGTAATAGTGACTAATAAATTAATACTATGTGTAGAATTGCAGAGGATTCAAATAAGTAGTGTAGAAGTTATTAAATAGTCAATATTTCACTAAATGTTAACTGTTTGTGGGGGAGGTACTAGAAGCAGTGGACCAATATGGCCCGTCTTCGAACTTAGCCGGAGATAGAAGAAAATATTACCACATCCCAAATTTAAAGTCAATCGGTTACTCCTTTCGAGAGTTATCGTGCGCACCAGCCAGCAGACAGACAGACGGGCGGACATTGCTCATTCGACTTAAAATGACCCAAAACGGATATCCGCCGAACATACTTAGGGTCTTAGATCACTCCTTCGATGTGTTACAAGCAAGTGTCGTAGCAAGTATATACCCTCCTCTCTAAGATGAGGGGATAAAAATCATCAAAAAAAAATTGCCTAAATATATGAAAAGTATAGGGTAATTCCAAATGAAACCGACCCACTCTGAATATTTACATATATAGATTTGGATGCAATTTTGCACGCGTATATTGAAAGACAATGCGGAATTTAAGCCTTTTACCGTTTGACCAATTTCATAGTGGTTAAGATTTTATAGGGAGCCAAATTAAGTTATCTACATTTTTTTTACATATTTAGCGATTTTGAAGTCGACATATCTTTTGAACGGAATATCAGATTTGAATGATATAAGTACCATTTAAAAGATTTTAACATTCTCTATAAGAATTAGAGAGGATGTTAAAATCTTTCCCAAATTATTTAAACATTTCAGCATTGGTCTCCATGTGTTAAAAATATGAATTAATTAATGTGCGTCTTTCTATCAGTTCGACTGAATGGTGCTAACGATAACTCTGGAAAGGAGTGACAGAATGACGTAAAATTTCGTACGTATATGGGTAGTTCTTTCTCAAGAGCCACCGGTCAAAAACTAGATCTTTCTTAAATTCTCAGAAAATGTTTCCCTAGCAAGTTGTAGCAATGACCCACAATATTAAAAAAATTAAATGAAAATTGGAGGAAGAGAAGAAGAAAAATAGATTTTTTCCGATTATAATGATTTTTTGGAGTTAATTTTAATGCTACAAAGAATAAAAAATTGAAAATAGAAAATAAAATTTCTTAAAGCTCTTTCCACGCACTTTACATAAAAAATACTAACTTTATCTAAAACTGTATATTGGTCACTTTTCGCGGAAATAAAAATATAAATTTCAATATCTCAGATTCGATCTAATTTTTTTCCTTAAATTGTTAATAAAAAATGGTCAATATGTACTCTACCGATGGTGTAAATTTTGGAGTGGGCACAACTTTTGTTCAGAACTTCAATTAATAACTGAAAATCTTCACCAAATTACAAAGAAAAAATATTTGAAAAAATCAACAAATAAAATATAGTTTTCAGTTATTATAATGTAACATCTGAACCAAAGTCGTCCCCACTCCAAAATTTACACCATCGGTAGAGTACATATGTACCATTTTTTAGAACAAATTTAAGGAAAAAAAATAAATCGATTCAGAGATATCTCAATTTATATTTTTAATTGACCGAAATAAACTGTTTTTATAAAATTAGTATTTTTTGAAAAGTACGCGAGAAAAAGCTTCAAGAAATTATATTTTCTATTTTTAAATTCTTAAGTTTTGTAGCATTAAAATTAACTTAAAAAAACCATTACAGAAGAAAAAAATAAAATTTTTTTAACTTTGACCTCACCTCAAATTTTCATTTAATTTTTGTAATAGTGCGGGTCATTACTCCCACATACTAGGGCAACATCTTCTGAGAAAGATCGAATTTTTGACCTGTGACTCTTGAGAAAGAACTACCCATATTTAGATTCATTTTTGGTTCCTATAAGGAACATAGGGTCAGCATGATGTCAGCATTAGGTCTTCGCAGCGCGTGCCCGACCCACTAATACCAGTGCATACAAATACTTGAAAGTTTGTGCAGTGTAATGTTTTTATAGTAATTAAATTTTGTACCAAAAGTCCTTCAAATGTACAACCTAGAAACGAAAACATTGTCAGTACCTCAGTTGCTGCTTCGACTGTGTCAACTGCTGATGAAGAATTGTAGTAGTATAGAAGTTATAAAAGTTTTAACATGCCTAAAAATGTTAACCATTTGTGGGGGAGTTACCACAAAAAGTAGGCCAATATGGTTGCCCATCAAACATAAACTGGGTTTGAATAAAATATTACCACGTACGAAATTTTAAGTCATTCGGTCACTCCTTTCCAGGGTTATCGTTAGCACTTTTGAGGATAACACAGTATTAAGGACATTTTCGTCCTTTTGATGTCCTTAATACACAAAAATTGGTTACTAAATTTAGAGGATGTTAAAATCTTTCAAATGGCACTTACAGTGTCGGACAATACATATTTGACTACTTCTGTTCAATCGCCAAAATCTGAAAACTATCAATGATATATTCCAAAAATTGAACCTATTATCTAAGAAATTGCATCAATTTAACAAAAATGGAAATTTGGCTGTTTAAATTATTTAAAATTAACCGATGATCCTAAATGTTTAGGGTTAATGGAAAAACAAGTTGAGTTTATTCTGAAATTCTACCTTAGGAAGCTTCAAAATTAGGTGGAGAATCACGCTATTTTAGTTTCTTGATGATGGGCCGAAACGTCCTAGTGGTTGTGTGGTTGTGGCAATGGATTTTTCATAAGAGAGAGACTGAAAACGTGATCAAAAAGTTTCATTATTTTTACATGCCTTTATAAGCGTTTCAAAATAAGTGCCAACTAGGGGTGTAGAAAACGAGATAACAGAGGTCCCTAATAGAATTCGATCTCGGAGTCGAAATATAGCCACTTCCAAAACTTGTACAACGATCGGGCTTCAAATATCAATGGCAAATAATTTCAAAGTAAAAACATTCCAAAAGGTATTCGTATGTGCTATCTACGTAGAAGTGGGGCTATTAGAACCGTGCCCTCAAAGGCGTTACAGACTATACAGTAAGTTCAAGCTTTCCTGTCCTAAATCGAGACGACAAGTCATACAATTAGGAGCTATTTGAATCACTCGTCGGCCACATTCAATCAATATTCAAATTTCCTACCGTATCCAGAAGTATTGCTTGTAGCTAACTGTGAATCATTTGTACCAAACAGACAATCCTGGTTGAAAGGAAGACTAGCTCATGTGTCTGTGGTTTGAATGACTCCAAATAAGGGTGGAAATGATACCTTAACATTCGTTTTCCAGAGCTTAATACGGTTTTTATCCGAAATTCGGCTCAGATTTACTTTTACAGTAAATCACAAAGCCTAAAGATGCTAACATCTTCACGGATTTCCAAATGACAATCAATGCAAGGTTCAGATTTCGCACCTGCAAGATCCCGACTCTTCGGGCTCGACACATTACCAGATCGGACTCATCTCAGATGATCATACTAGAAGATACTGAGGAAATTCGTGTTAAGTACCGAGTATGTATAACTCTTTAGTGTTAATCTATATATATAAAATTGTTGCGTGACTGGCTGACTGACTGACTGACTGACTGATTGACTGACTGATCATCGCCCAGGCCAAACGGCTGAAGCTAGAATCATGAAATTTTGTGGGAGGGTAGTCCTTGGGACGTAGACGAGCAATAAGGCGGGATTTTTCGTACTATTAGCCGCAAAATGGGCCAAAAAGGGATAAATATGGTACCACCGCCAAATCTAAACGAAATGAGCTAGAATCATGAAATTTGGTATGAGGGTAGCCCTTAGGAGGTAGACTCAGAAATTTGCAGAATTTTTCGAAATTCGAACATTTACGCACACAGTGGGGTAAAAAGTGATAAATGTGGTACATCAGCCAAATCCAAATGGCAAGAGCTAGAATCGTGAAATATTGTGTGATGGTAGCCCTTATGAGGTAGACTCTGAAATTGGCAGGATTTTTCGTAATTCGAACATTTGCGCACACAGTGGGGTAAAATGGGAAAAATGGGATAAATGTAGTACAACAGCCAAATTCAAATGGCAAGAGCTAGAATCGTGAAATTTGGTGTGAGGGTAGCTCTTATGAGGTAGACTCTGAAATTGACAGGATTTTTCGAAATTCTAACATTTACGTACACAGTGGGGTAAAAAGGGAAAAATGTGGTACAACAGCCAAATCCAAATGGCAAGACCTAGAATCGTAAAATTTGGTGTGAGAGTAGCTCTTAGGACGTAAACAAAACAAGGAGTGATTTTTTTTAAAAATTAAAGGCACAGTGGGACAGAAAGGTATAAATATGGTTCCACCGCCAAATTTACAGCCTAATATAAGAATGGTGAAAGTTGAAGCGAGGGGTGTTTTTATGACAACTGATCGGGGTATTAGGTTTTTTTTTTTGTATTCGTAGTTTTCGGGGCACAGTGGGGCAAAAAGTGTAAAATATAGTACAGTGGCTTAAAACTGTCAAACATGGATCAATGGTTCCAGGGTAACTTTTGGAACATAAATTAGAGTTTGGTAGTTATTTTTTATTATAACTTTAAGAGGCACAGTGGGACCGACGGGTTAATTATGGAGCATGGGGGAAAAAAGAACAATCTGCCAAAATTGGTACTTAAACATGAGATATGAAGAGTGTATATGGTTTTAGGAGCACTGTGGTCAAAAACGGTTAAATAGTGGAGTGGAGAAAATATGATTAAATATGTTACAGTCGGGGAAAAAGGTTTAAGTACGCTAGCGTGTAGACACATTTTAAATACGAGTACGGTACATTGAGACAAAAATTTGTTATATATGGTACAGTGGGGTAAAAATAGTTATATGTATATGGTAAAGTGGGACAAATGGGTTAAAAATGGTCAGTGGGGCAAAAAGCGTTAACTATTGAACAGTGGGGAAATGTATTTACTATGATACAGTGGGGCAAAAAGGGTTAAATATGGTACAGTGTGACAAAGCGTTTAATATGACACAGTGGGGCAAAAAGGGTTAACTATGGTACATGGTAACGTGGGACAAAATGGGTTAAATATGGTACAGTGGGGCAAAAAGCTTTAATAATGGAACAGTGGGAAAAAATGTGTTAGCTATGGTACAATGGGACACAAATGATTAAATATGGTACAGTATGACAAAAATGGTTACAGTGGGCACAAAAAGTAAAATATGGTAACGTGGAACAAAAAGGGTTAAGTATGGTACAGTGGGGCAAAAATGTGTTAACTATGGTACAGTGGGGCAAAAATGGATAAATATAGTGGACAAAATATAGTAGGACAAAAAGGTGTTAAATATGATTCAGTGGACCCAAAAGATTAAATATATCACAGTGGGTCAAAAAACGTACATTTAGAACAGTGGGTAAAAATATGGATTCAGGGAGAGAGGGTAAGTTAAATATGAAAGAATGTTTTTTTTTTCTAAATGTATGCTTTTAGTAGCACTGTGGTGCAAAATTTAAAATTATGATGCACTGCAAAAATGTAGCACTGCAAAAAGGTTAAAATTATGATGCAGTTGGGGCAAGCAAAAATTTTTCGACATGTTACAGAGGGGAAAAAATGTGTTAAATATGGTTTAGTGGAGCAAAAAGGGTTAAATATGGTACGGTGAAGCAAAAAAGTTAAATACGGTAAAATGGTTAAATGTGATAAGTGGGGAAAAAGGGAACAAAATAGTCCCAGATATGTATAAAAATTCGTACTTTAGAAGCACAGTGTAATAAAAAGTGTTTAATGTGGAACAGTGGTGCAAAAGGTGTTGAATGTGGTCCCTGGGTGCAAAGGTAGATCTTACAGCATAAGCCAAAGCTAAGAAATTGTTTTTCCAAATTGGTTCTTCTACTTAAACCGTGGGGGAAAACAAGTTTAATAAATGGCACAGATAGGGTACAAAAATGTTGAAATACGCCCTAAGATTGCGAATTTGGATCTTGAAATATCAATTATCATTTTAAAATATTGTACAATCGCGCAAAATTGGTTAATTATGACACAGAAAGGGTTAAATGTGGTACTATGGAGCTATTCACTTTAGATTTTTAAATTCGTACCTTTATAGACACAGTGGGACAAACATGGTTTTATATTGTAGCAGGGTGTGAATGTAGTTATTGCAATATAAACTAGGGGAAGTTGCTAACGTATGAACCAAAAAAAAAAGTAGTTTTTCAACGTTCAGAGGTGCAGTGGGAAAAGGGAAAAATATTGTACCATGATGTCAGGGTAACTCTTGGAACACACACTAGAAATGAAACGAGGGTTCATATTTTATATATAAAAGTAATCAAATCTTCTTCATTTTGCACCATATGTAATAATCATGTCATTTTGAAAGAAAGAGGTATAGATATTTTACAGTACCCTAAACAGAAAATAAAAGATGGGGGCTGCGAAGCGCACCGGGTAAGCTAGTAAACATATAAAGGAACGCAGAAGGAGCCGATGATCCGTTGCCATAAGTGTATGTCCATGGACATGAGACGTTAAAACGTCTCCTCTCTTTCAACCTAACTTAATCTAACCTACAAAAAATTACTATTGTGTAGCCGTATATGAAATGACTAATCATATAGGCGAACGATATGATTTATGTATTGAAACATATCTTACGAGTATTGTCCTGCAACGGTTGGTATTGCAATTCTTCAAATCGGTCATAGACGTCAAAAATTGTGCTCGCGAATCGCAGTGATTTATTCATCCAAAAACGAAGTAGAAACAAAACATAACAAACACAAAGATATAAAAACGTAAACAACAAACAATTCGCATTTCGGGAATTATCAAGTATGCCTGCAACTGGACGTAGAAGTAACAAACCGAAAAAAGTTTTTTGTGCTCAGTGCAAACTTGGAGTGAATGAAGAAAAGGAAGAATGCATAGAGTGTGATAAATGCGCGAAAACATACCACGCAATGTGTACGAAACTAAACAAAAAGCAGTACGAACACTTGCTAAACAACGAAGACGAAGAATACATATGTCATGTGTGTGATATAAACAACTCTGCTACAGTTTCAGAGCAACTGCAAAGAATGGAATCAAAGCTTAACAAACTAGATCAGCTGGCTGAGTCTATGAATTTTATGTCTTCGAAGTTCGATGAGTTAATGAATGGCATAAGTGCTAATAAGAAAAAATTGATAATGTTGAAAAGGAAAATGTAAAACTTAAATGTGAAATAAAAGAATTAAAAGACACTGTTAAAATGTTAAACGACCAACGTGTAAAAAACGATTGTGTCGTAAATGGTGTCAAAGTTGATGACGGAGAAAGTGCTGTAGAGGCTGTAATAAAACTATCTCAAACTGTCGGTGTTTCAATTAAAGAAGAAAATATTGAAGAAGCTTACTTCTTGAAAAAGAAAAATGTATCTAATCCTAATCAGTCGTTAATAGTAAAATTTAATTCAAAAGTTGCAAAAAATAAGCTAATGGAAGCAAAGTCAAAACTAAAAGGAAACGATAACACAAAGAACATTTTTATAAATGACTTTTTAAGCAAAGAATCGCTGGAATTATTCAATAACGCCAAATCTTTGAAATCTGTTGGATACAACTTTGTTTATACGAATGGCAACAGAATTTATGTGAAGAAAAGTTCAATAACAAAACCCAGAGTCATTCGAAGAAAAGAAGATGTTGATGAAATTCTACTACAAGCTACAACAAATACTTTTCATACAAGAAGGTCATTGAGAAGAATACCACCCCCAGATGATGAATGCGATGATAATGAAATCGATACCCATGCCCAGTTTTTGTCTCCTGATCAACAACAATAAAACAAGAAACTAAGTATAAAACTTGTATAATTTAAGATTTTATTATTCTATATATTGTGTCTACAAATACAAATAATAATTATTTTGAAAATATTGAACATTTTGGGGATTATTTGAAAAAATTAAAAGTAAATCTATTTAACATAATGTCTGTAAACATCAGAAGCATATCTTCCGTTAATAAGTTTAACACTTTTAAGCCAATGTTATCACAGCTTCCAGTCTTACCTAATGTAATTGTAATACAAGAGACGTGGTTTCAATCTGATTTAACTCAAATCTATAAAATACCTAATTATAATGCTGTACATTGCTGTAGAAATGACGGATATGGATGGACGTCCTTTTACGTGCGTGACAACATAACATACATGGTTGAACTTTGTGAAAGTAAACAATCTATCGAAGCTATTCGAATTTCGCTCGAAAAATTTAATGAAAATAAAAGACCACTAAAGATAGTCACATTTTACCGCTCACAACGCAGCGATTTAAATACTTTTTTACAATATCTGGAAAATGTGATGTGTAATAATAGCCGAAATGCAACTGTTGTGTTAGGAGATTCTAACATTGACTTAGCAAATGCTAGATCTTCTTCTGACCTTTGTACCATCCACCCTGGCTTGTGTCGACTTTGAATCTTGTCACTCCTTAGTTTCTCGTCCAGATAGCGGAAAGTGCATAGACCACGTCTATAGCAATGTAAAAAAACAGACTATCTCTTGATTCAATTGTGTGTGATATCACGGATCATAATATAATTTGGTGCAAAATTCAAAGTTCCATTCCAAATAATATATATGTTACCAGACGTTATAAACAATCTAACTTTGATTTGATTGCACAAACATTTCAAACTAATTCAAATACTTTGAATCATAGCGGAAATCCCTCAACTGATACTTCTGAGCTAATAAGCGTGCTTTCCAGGAGTATAAATCAAAATACAGTTTATAAAGAGGAACAAGTATTAGCAAAAACTCTCTTAAATCCTTGGACTACTAAAAACTTGCAATCGCTCAGGAAGTTTAAAGAGATATTATTAGCTAAAAGGAGGAAATATGGAATATGGAGGTAGAATTCACATTGAAACATATAAGTAGAATTATAAAAGTGGCAGATAAAATATGTATGAATAACTACTTACAAAGTAATGTTGAATCTCTATGTAAAAATCCTCAAAAATGTTGGAAATTTTTAAATGAATGTCTGGGAAGAAAGGAGCGTAGGCAAATTGTTTTAAGGGGAGATAATGGCGCATTAATTGAAGATGTGAAAATAAAATGTGATGTATTCAATGAGTATTTTTTGAATGTTCCCAAACTGTTAAAGGACCGAATAGAAAACCGTGATGATGACTCGTGCAACAAGCTCATAACCCTTGTTCAGTGCAATTCTGATTCTGATTTCACTGTACAAATAAAGAGGAAGTTACTGAACTAATAACTAATCTCAAATCCGGTAAAAGTCCAGGCTACGATGGTATATCGAGTAAAACAATTAAAAGATGTAAAGATACTTTTAGCACACACCTGGTGGATATATTCAATGATATGGTTCGTACGTCTATCTTCCCCGAAATACTCAAAACGGCACAAATAGTCCCTGTACCCAAATCTAGCAGTTCTCAAAAAACAGCAGACTTTAGGCCAATTGCTTTACTGCCGTTAATTGATAAAATTGTTGAAAAACGTATGCATAAGCAACTTGCCAGTTATCTAAATGATACCAATCAGTTATATGGAAAGCAATTTGGCTTTAAAAAGGGCAGCGGAACTCAAGAAGCTGTCGTGAACGTAATAAATTTAATTTGTGAAGGTTTGGATGTTCAATTTGATGGAGTTGCAGCTGTTTTCTATGATTTTTCGAAGGCATTTGACGTGGTCGATCATGATATCTTGCTTAATAAACTTCCATTCTATGGCATTCAGGGAAGTTCATTACAACTGTTGGAAAGCTACATTAGAAACAGAAAACAATTCGTCGAAATAAACGGAGTTAAAAGTGAAATCGGTATAGTTGAACATGGAGTACCACAAGGCAGCGTTTTGGGCCCATTATTTTTCACAGTGTATTTGAATGACATTTCAAAGCTCAAATTGTATGGAGAACTAGTTATGTATGCAGACGATATATCCCTATTTTACCCTTACAATCATGATACTATTTTAAAGTATCAAATGGAGCATTATGCTGGGGCCATATTGGAATATTGTAGATTGAACAAGCTAATACTGAACTCTAACAAGACAAAAATAATACGTTTTCGTCCGCATTGCAATCGAAATGATCATCCCTTCAACATTAACATTGGAGAGTCTCAAGTTTATGAATGCTGGTCCTTGAAATATTTGGGAATTCATTTACAGAACAACTTAACATGGAATTGCCATATCCATGACTTGAAAGCTAAGGTAGCACCTGCGGTTGGAATGTTATACAAATATAAAAATAAGTTTGATATTAAAACAAAACTTTTGCTTTACAATTCGTTAATTCAAAGTCATCTCAATTATATGCCAATGACATATGCGTACAAGAAAAGTGTACAACTGCGGTCTCTACAAAGAATCCAAAATAAGGCACTGAAAATCGTCTACAACCTTCCTCGCACTTATTCAACCCTTGCATTGTATGACAATGTTTCTAAAGTTACGTACGATGTCGTCTTGAAATAACTAAACAGAGGAGAGAATACAACGGATGCTCTGAATACAATCATCTTCCCCAAGATTTAAAGACTATATCTATTATTTCTTCATTTAAGAGAAGTCTAAAAGCACATTTATTTCGTGATGTGAGAATGCTTCTTTTGTAATTTATTGATATCAAGAACAAACAGAAATATGTACATATATAAATATATAAGACTAAATGCATTTTAACTTGTCAACTCGCCCCAAAAATGCCTGTCAGGCGCTGGGGCAAATATTTCATTGTAAATATATCTAATGAATAAAATTGAATTAAATTAAAAAAAAAAACAAAAAACAACGATTTTCTCCATACAAGGACTAAAGGAAGGTCGGGGTAAAGACTTCGTTTGTTAGCGTTATATCCTTAATATTAGAGCTAGAAAGACACAACTTGGTATGTAAGTCATTGCACGATATATCAATTCAATTCAATAGGAGTATCCCAGATGAATTTGAAATAAATTGGTTTAGATTTGGATAAAGCTCAATATAAATGTCAGATTTAAAAAAAAATAAGGCAAATTTGCGCAATGTCTCGACTGAATTTCAGAATTAGCGGAATCAACTGACATTACAGACTTTTCCATTATAATTTAATAATTGAACACTATTTAAAACACGGTTGTTTATTGAATGGCCCTGATTTCTTAGGAGTTACGAATAAATGACAAACGTATGCATCTTCCATTGCACTGAGGACGACATGGTGCGAAACTAATGGTATCGGGTGTTTTTTTTAGGGGTATAGAACTTCGAATTGAAATAAAACACAAGAAAATCGTTTTAAGGTCCATCAATTTGGCTTTATTGGAAGGATAATTTTATGCCATTAATGTTTAAATATGATTTCGGGCATGTGGCCGCCGCGGCTGGCTCAAATAAAGCCAATTCTACAGGTCCAATTTTCAACCACTTTTTCGAGCATATGGGGCCGTATGTCGGCAATAACGCCACGAATGTTGGCTTCCAATTCCCCTAACGTTTCTGGTTTGTTGGCGTAGACGAGCGACTTCACATATCCCCAAAGAAAATAATCCAATGGTGTCAAATCACACGATCTTGGTGGCCATTTGACAGGTCCATTCCGCGAAATTATGCGCTCATCGAATGTTTCCTTCAATAAATCGATTGTGACGTGCGCTGTGTGGCATGTAGCGCAGTCTTGTTGGAACCACAACTCATCCACATTCATGCCATCCAATTCGGGAACAAAATAGTCGGTTATCATAGCTCTATACCGGTCTCCATTAGCTCTCCACAGCTCCAATTGCTGTGCACGGTGGCGAATCGATTCATTCGGGTCCTCTTCAACACTTTGCTCTACAGCGGCAATTGTTTCTTCGGTGCGCACTGTTCGACGTCTCTGCGGATGCGTATTATCACATAGAGTAAACGTAGTGCGAAAACGATCCATGGTTAACCGAATTAATTGCTCTGATGGACGATTATGTCGACCATAAAATGGACGGAGCTTGCGGTAAACTTCGCGAACTGAACCATTATTTTCGAAATAAATTTGCACGATTTGCAAGCGTTGTTCTTTTGTCAACCTGTTCATGATGAAATGGCAAACCAAACTGAACATAAATGACATTAGAGTTGCCAGATTTGACCACAAAATGCCAGTTTTATCTCTATTCGAAAAACAAAGCTGTAAAAAAAACACCCGGTACTACGCGATCAAAGAAAACGGGTAAACCATACATTTTTATTTTTGTCTTTGTGGTGGTGTACACGCATAGGTATTTTTGCATTTGACAGTATTGCTTTTGATGAACCAATAGGGTTTTGTGTATTAATATTTAATGCGACCTCAAATTTGAAGTCGATTTCCGCCACCTAAAAATGATTAGAGATTACTTTTTTGACTGACGCTTTGTGCGAAAAAAAATTTACTCCCCTAATGTATATGTATATATTTCGCCTTTTTTAATAGCGAACTTAATTAATATTGAATAGATTTCTTTGATACGAAACAATCACGGACTACTCATCACATGACTAACTCCAAAAAGGAACAAATCATCGACAGTACAACGATAACATACAGATGCTATTATCACTCGTCGGCGCTTCCATTGCTTCCTTTGGTTGCCGAGTGGGAAACCCAAATCCAAATCACATTTGATGCCATCAACGTACAAACGGTCGTCGTAATGGCTCACGCAATGGTTCGGGCTGGTCGTCATTAAACTGAGATTTTTTAATGACTTCATCAAGGAATCATTCATTAATCTTTGGATACTCAGCGTATCTGCGTATGTACGAGTATATATAGAATGTAATCGACTGACGGCTGTTGGGAGGGAACACACAAAGTAATAGTTTGTAGTATGCTATCGCTGAGGTCACATCTACGGACCCTTTTGTGTATGCGTGCGATGGTCTTAAACGATTTTGTGATTACGAGTATCTGTGTTAGTTCTGTGTGTTTGAAAAGGATGTTTAGCTTTAGCATGCTGGAAAATTCGGCATATTTAATGTCTTTAGCATTATACTCATTCCGCTGATTGTATGTATAGCCTTTTGTTTCAATATCCATTTAATATGCCTTCAATTACCTGGGAGAAGGTGTATACATATTTCGCTAAGAAACAAAAATATCACATATCGAAGATAGACGAAGAGGAGAAATTCTTTAACCCCGACTAAAAGCCGGCCACTCAGAAACACTTTGGTCCGCGTAACCGGATTTGGACATTTCGATAACTCGAAAGTTGTCTTCAATGAAATCTTACATACTAAATTGTCCATTCCATGTCCACTATACCCAGGGACGTAGTGACATCGCTTTTGTGGACATTGGGACACTTTTGAAAGTGTCTCATTGTCCGTGGACCTTATGACACTTTTTATAGTACCATAATGTCCATGGACACTTTGACCCTGGATGTTGTGCCATGCCACCTTAATAACTGGGAGGTTGGCATGTCATAACGTCCACATTTTGGCTGAATATAATTTGGAATAGCATACTTTGGAGTGAAGATATCGGTATCTTCTATACTGTGTATCCGATTCTTCTGTAATTCCACACATAGTAATAGTTTAGTAATTGCAAAGTGGCATCGTCCCTTTCGATACCTCCCACACAAAAAGACCATTTGTACGAAAAGTTAGCAGCTTATAATTTTAATATTAGTGCATATACATATACATAAATACTTCAAATTATGTGAAGTATAAAGGCCCAACCATAATATGCATGAGCGGACTTAAGCCAACTTAAGCAACTGTGCGATTACACATAAATCATATGTGACAAACCATAATGTACTTACGTGAATTTTCGTCAAGTTCTCTCAGCTCTCTCAGTAACCATTTGCTTAAACAAGGTGCGAAACTTAATGCACATTCCGTACGGAATTACTTAAGTTAGCTTATGCATATTATGGTTGGGCCCAGGCTATGAAGCCGACGCGGCGCAAACCAGCGGCGCGCCATCGCCGATGATTTTTTACAAGCCGACGCCGCCGCCGATTTTAGCGGCTCATATCGGCTGCAACCATGACAATTTAGAAAGCGACTACTAAGTGATACCTTTGGTTCGGAATTTCCAATATTTAGAGTTAAGTACAAAGCTTAGCGTACAAAGTTTATAAAACGTTGCTAATGTTAATATAAGATATGGCTATCTTTTATTAAAAAAATATTATAAAAATATAAGGGAATTTTAAATAAAAAATGCGTTTTGGGTTTTACGAAAATTACAGCTGAACCGATTTTTTCAAAGTCTACGTTTAAAAAAGTTTGAGTTCCAAAAAAATTGTTTCCCTCGTTTTTTTCAAATTTTCACAGAATATTCGATGCACTCATTTCTTCTGCTTCTGGAAAACAGTACATATAAAATTTCGCCGAAAATTTTGGTCGGCTTCATTGTCTGGTTGGGCCTTAATGGGTTTATAATGCTTGCTGCAGTACTACATATCGTATGAGTAACGTTGTAAGCAATGAAATATATTCATACGTCAAAACGTTCCATAGTGCTCTGTCTTCATGTATCGATGTGACAAAAATAGAAGGAGTAATTGCAGAATTTTTAAATTTGGTATCAAGCTGTATTTGGTAATAATTAATAACATTTTTTAAATTTGAACCCTATCGGACCGAGGGTCACGTACCCACATGCCATTTATTCCGGGTACTCAAAAATTCACCAGACTATAACACTGGATTGGAGCTTTGTATATTTATGAAATGTAACACGTCATAATATTGCATACATGTCACTTGCGGTGCAAAATTTCGACGGGATAGAGCGAGTCCTTCTGGTATCTCCCAAACGAAGGGTTCAAAGGACTCATAAAAAACGCTCAAGAGTGGCACTGGATTTCTATCAAAGTTTGTAAAGCGTAATAGCATTGCTGTGAGCAAATGTTTGCACAAATTTGGGAGGAATCGGTTCAAGATCCCCCGCGACGTACCCTAGAAGATCTTGAAAAATGGATTTTGGTTCATATATTGTGCGACCCACCTTTACAAATATGATACGAAAAAGTTGAAGACTCACTAGGCAAAATTCCTGTATGTCAAACGCCGCACAGTGGTTCAGAATCGTTTTTTACTGGCCAAAACTCTGTAACTTTGGAACCGATAGAGATATTTTAGTAATTTTTTTTCGACAGGTAACTCCATAGTCTTTTCGCCAGTTATTATTTCAATAAAATTGGGTCAGCAGTTATTGAGGAATTCAACGTCAAAGTTGCATTTTTAAATTTGTTTAATATCTAGCATGGGAATGTGGGGTTTCGTTTTCATCTTCTCTATTTATTAAAAGAATGTCATACGTTGATAAATAAACCATTTTAATAATAAATTTTGTAAAATTAAAAAATAAAATTTTTTTTCTATATAAAAATTTCATCGATATTTTAAAAATACCTTGCATAGCTAACTTTTTTTATATTTTGTATTTGAACGACATTACGGGGAAGCATTTATTTTTACATATACGAGGTAAAAATATATACGAGGTAAATATATATCTGGCATAGGCAACACTAAGTGCTTGACGCCATCTGACATTTCCATTGGAAAGTTTGACACTTTTTAGCAATATCGTACTCAGAACGTTTTGACGTTCGACCATCACTTGTGTTGTTTACAGTGACTTGACAAAAATGGAATTAACTCTTGAACATTTTCGTGCGATCATTCTTTACAACTTTCGACGTGGATTATCACGACAAGAGTGCATCGATGAACTTAAATCTTTGTATGGCGATGAAGCACCATCCTATAGAACTGTAAAAAAATGGTTTAATGAATTCAATCGAGGCCGACGCTCGCTCAAAGACGAAGGTCGTCCAAAAACGGCCGTTGTGCCAGAGAACATTGATGCCGTGCGTGAACTGATAATGCAAGATCGTCATGTGACATACCGTGAGACAGAGGCATCCATGGACATTTCTTCCACCAGCATACATTCGATATTGCATGAACACCTGGCAGTAAAATAGGTTTGTTCTCGTTGGACCCCCCCACTATTCGAAAATCGTTCAAAAAAATGCTCGTGTCGATTGGAATTGGATTGCAAAGAAATTTTGAAAAAATACGATCTCGGTGCTTCAAAAGACGTTTATAAGATCGTAACAGGTGACGAATCTTGGATCTATGCGTATGAGCCCGAAACAAAACAGAAATCGACCGTGTGGGTCTTCGAAGACGAGCCAAATCCAACGAAAGTTGTTCGTGGAAGAAGCACTTCGAAGCAAAAGGTCGCTTGTTTCTTCGGCAAAACTGGTCATGTGGCTTGAGCAACGTAGGACGGTCAATTCTGAGTGCTACACCACAATTTGTTTGCCTGAAGTCTTCGGAGAAATTCGAAAAACGAACAAGAGAAGTCGAATCATTGTGCACCATGAAAATGCGAGCTCTCACACATCGGCTCAAACCAGCGACTTTTTGACCGGCCAAAACATCGAATTGATGGGTCATCCGCCGTACAGCCCTGATTTAACACCCAATGACTTATTCTTATTCACTTACATCAAGAAAAAACTGCTTGGTCAACATTTTTCGACGCCTGAAGCAGCTGTCGAAGCGTTCAAAAACCATGTTTTGGAGGTGAATTTTCAACACATTGTAACCAAAACAATTCGCGCTCAAATGACAAAACGGTCTGAGTGAAGTTATGCTAAAAAATGTCAAACTTTCCAATGGAAATTTCAGATGGCGCCAGGCAACACTTAGTGTTGCCTAGGCCAGATATACAGGGTGGCTGATATGTATTGCAACCAACTTCAGGTTGCTATCATTTCTAAACCGCTAATCTGATAGCTGACAGATTTATTTCAGTGACAGTTCATATTATTGTTTACAAGCTTACAAAAGCATTTTGATCTATTGCATTCAGAAAAAAGTTATTCGTGATGGAATTCAAGCGTGATAGTGTGATTGCTTTATATTTGGGTGGAAAAACACAAGTGGCTATCGTTAGAGCCCTCCAGCATTTAAATGTGAATAAATCTTTTGTTTCTCGTACCATTGCTCGTTACCGTGATACTGGCAGTGTTGCATCGCGTCCAGAAAATGGACGAAAAAAAAACGGTAACAACACCAGAAAAGATCCGAAAAGTGAAGGCCATATTTGATCGAAATCCACGCCACAGTGGTAGAAAAATTGCTCGTGAGCTGAACATATCGCGAGAACGGATACAACACATATTAAAAAATGAGCTTGGACTAAAGCCATTGAAGTTCCAAAAAATGCAAGAGCTCACCGATGCACAAAAAAAAAGTTAGACTGGAAAGAGCCAAGGAGTTGCTTCGCTTACACGAAAGTGGGTAGTTACCGAATTTGGTTTTCTCCGATGAGAAGCCATTCCAAATTGAGCAGGTTGTGAACAAACAAAATGATCGGGTTTACTTGCCAAAGAGGTCAGCTGAAAATTTACACCTTCGATTGGCCACCAGAACTCAAGCGGCGCCGATGGTAATGGTGTGGGCCGCCGTAACGGCCGATGGTCGCTCCCCGCTCGTATTCATCGACCATGGGTCAAAATAAATGCCGAACATTATCGGGAAAATGTCCTAAAGACAGTATTGAAGCCCTGGGCAGACAAACATTTCGGCCGCAGACCATGGACATTCCAACAGGACTCATCACCATCGCACTCAGCACGCGTCAACCAAGAATGGCTTAAAAAGAAGGTTCCTCGCTTCATTTCTACCGCACAATGGACACCAAGATCTCCGGATCTCAATCCGTTGGACTTTTGCGCCTGGGGCATTTTAGAGAGTAAGGTTCGCACTAAAAAATGCCAAAGTATCGATCATCTCAAGACGGCGCTTCGCCGGGAATGGGCCAAAATACCGCAGAGCCACTTTCGTGCAACGTGTGATGGCTTTGTCGGCCGTTTGAAGGCCATAATTCGTGCCAAAGGTGGCCAATTCGAACAAATCTAAACTGTTTCTAAAATTTTATGTTATTTCCGACATTTTTTGCTTTTGAACAATAAAATTTAAAAAAAAAATAAAAAAATATAGCGCTTTACTTTGTTGCATTACATATCAGCCACCCTGTATATATAGTATTTGTAACAAAAACAGTAAATTATAATTTTTATTCGTTCGGTTGAAAAATTGCCCGCAAATATTCCATATTTTGTTCCGTATTATTTCTGTCCTATAGCAGCCCTCTTGCATCTTCATCAAAGTCCCGATGTTCTACTTTCCATTGATTTCGAATGCTGGAGATCAGGGGATCTGACGTTGCCAACAAAATATTAAATAGATCTTCGTTTGTACAATTTCGTGATATTTTTATGGTATTGCGCTCTCTATAAACCCTGAAATCCATATTTCTCCTGGACTTCCTCTGATAGATCTCCGATTGGTACCCAATGATACTGAATGACATCTCCTCCATGATAAAGAATTTTGTGAACTGTTGCAGACATATTTCTCCATGAATATTTGGTATTATATATTCGTGCAGTTTCCTTGGTATATTCATTAAATTTTTTAGCATCAATTTGTTTATGGCACGCAAGTACATCGATAATTGTTTTAAATCTTGAAATGAGATTTATATCAAGACCAGTTATTTCAGATGCTTTTTCGGGATCAGAAAAGAACCTTCTAGCTGTATTCCCATCATTGGTATTGCCTGATCCTTGTTTTGGTTGGTCTATAATCAACCCACATTTGAGAAATTCATCCTGAACATGTTTCTTTTTTAAATTTTCTTAAATCCTTGCTGGTGTCATTGTTTCTTATTGATGCTGTAGGTCCAAAATCCAAATTTTAAGTATGCGTTGCATAAATCGTATTCTTGTATGTAGTGGCGACAATCCAAATTCATATGCATCAGTATTATCTACTGATTTTTTCGGGACTTGGTTTAATTTGCTTGAAGTTGATTGATATATAATGCAGCTGGATTAAGTCTTTGCGTCAGTCAAAGCCTGTCCATCTATTCCATCTATCATCGTTAGCACTAATTGGTAGTTAACTTCAATTGTCTGGCCTTCAATATCTACTTCTAATCTAACCTGCAGTCTTGTAATTTCGGTTCTTATATCATTGACTTCTTTTTTAATCGTATCATGAGTTTCCTTTTTAAATACATATTTGATTGGTATGCAGTATTTCGTAGAAGATGGTGTTTGATTTTTCCAAATATTCTTTGTCTGTATCGTACTGGTCGAAGGTTCCGAGTCTTCCAATTCTTTATCAATCGCAATGGCACAAATGACACCATGAACATATCTGCGTCTGAAGTATTTTCACATACAGATTGCTTGTATTGTTTTTGTCCAGAAGAACCATCACATCCCCACTTGCAAAAGAGAGTTATCTTGCAGTTCCCATATTTCTTCAAATCATGTCCTAAATGATTGTAGCAAGTGTTGAGCGGTATGATTAAGTAGGTCTTGAAGTTTTACCTCTGCCGAACTCGTGTGATTTTCATAGTGTCGGTAGGTGGCAAATAGTCCTCTTTAGCAGCAAGTATTTGATGATATAATGGATACAGATTTGAGCCTTTTTCATACTCTTAATAATCCATTTTTTTCTCAGAGGACTAGCGTTAACAACTTTTTCAACAATTTTGGCTTTTGTGCGTTGTTTTTGTGAACACAATTGATGTAACAAGCTTTCTGCAATAGATTCACATCCGATTTCTGCATTGATATCCTTAAGTTTCCGCCGTTTAGATCTATCGCTGATTTTGGTGGTCTCCCACAATTGTTTTAATTTTTACTTTCTGAAGATACTTGGACACTAAGTTCGCCCTTGTAATCTACAGGATCAAATTGAAACCTAATGCCATTTTATATATTAGATTTTTTTGCATCGAGAGATCTAGTTTGAAATAGGACTGCGGGAGCCTTTTTATCGCTAACTTCAGTCGGGTGGGGGGTTCGTGTCCTAATCGCACTAAACTATGTTCCCATTACAATAATTATTGTTATAGACTCCCTTTTTTTACGGAATTAACTATGAGCCAAAATTATATGATTCACATGAATTAAAAAAAAACAATTAGAAAAGATCAAATGTAAATGGAAAATGGTGGTATTTAACGATAACTGAATAACCTTAACTCTCTCAAGTTATCTCATCTTGTCAGAACCCAGTTTTTGCTTGGACAGGATTACAGTTGAGATGCCCAGGATGAACCTGGGTATATTGATGTCACTATAACCTTTCCTAACAAGATTTATAGTATTATAAAAGTTGTTCCTTTGTTTTAATCCACGCACTTGTACATACCTCGGAAATCTTGACTTGGGAAACTACAGCGAAGTCAAGTATATAATTATTTTATGTTCACTGATAAATGACCGATATTGATGGGTCAGAACTTCTTGGATTTTTTGTCTCTTGATGTGTTGTTACCGCTTTGGTGTATAAAATGGAAAGGAAGTTTTTTTAATTTCGAAGTAAAATTATAGTTCGCTTGACCCAGTTTCTCGAACAATGAAATCAAAATGTCAAATGTTCTAAAGTGCTCTGCATATCCGATAACTTCTGGCGGTTTATCGATACAACTGATGTAATCGATATTGCCAACCATGATCGTACATCCTCTTGATAAATCAATTGAATGAACAAGTAAAATTCATCCTTATAAAACTTATTATAATTATTTTGTCCTGCTGGTTTATTGATCATGAAATCTCAATTGCGCTATCGGGGATCGTGCGATAAATCGATAGTACCAACTGGATTCGGTAGGACGTTTTCGACCAGTTTAATATGAATATGCTGTGACGTTTCTGATATTTACTGCGAATGATGGTGTAAAGTAATGATGGTGAACTTGAAATCAAAACAGAACTAACTAACCGAATATTTCTGACCACCAAACAAAAACTGGATTTAAGTCATATGAGTGTTTCAAGTCATATGTATGAAATTCCTGACAAAGCAATGCATCTTTGCAAACGGTGATGGTGGAGTGAGAGATTCTAAATTTATCTTGTGTTTACAGACATGGCGTTCATCACACCCTCTAACCGTATTGCAAAGGTCTTATAAAATGTATGTTTATTCCACCCAATTTGGTTGTAGCGCTTAGTTAAGTTGTTAATGAAAATATTTACTTTATTTTGCAGTTCGTAACCTAAAACATCTTCCATCTCTTTGTTTCAAAACTACTCTTCGGATAATTCTTTATAGCTGAAGTTCTCCATTTTTTAATATTCTCAAATTTGATTGTTTCATGCTGGGATATAATTTGGAACTGAGTTTGTATTCGAATACCACTGGATTTTATCCTTTTCTTACATGTATGTATGGTGTCATACTCTGTCCATAAGTAGCATAAACCTAGGTAAAATAAAAAACGACCCATAAAACTAAAAATGATGTAATAAATATGGTAAATATGTCATAAAACACACACAACTTGGCTTGGTGTATCTACAACATATTCATATGAACAGGTAAAATAAAAAGAACAATCAATTTTTCCCCGAGTAATTTCATTAAAATTAAAAAAGTTTTCTACAGGCTGGTCGGGGCAGGTACAAAAGAATATATAGGCTTAAAGAGGACACTTTCACCCTTCTTCCGGTACCAAAATCTTCTTGGAGTCTCTTGATGCTAAAAAGTTTCATTCCACTAAAATTCCAATTTGACGAAAATATAGTACCTGTGGAAATATGTTATAACAAACCACGTGTAAACAGTACAGTAATACTTTTGGCAAATTCTCAAAGAGTACTATCCTACCTACGTAACAAAAAAATTAACCCTCTATCGATAATAGTTTGCGAGAAATGACAATTTCCTTCTACAAAAATATGCAAAAATTACGTTTTTTTTTTTCAAAATTACATAAAATATTTGTTCTCAGCTGCACACCACACCCACAATAATAAATGTTTTGATCTAATTTTTTGGCTACCCTAGTCTCAGGTTTGCTATCGAATGGCATTACAATTTTAGATATCGGCGATGACAAAAAATTTGACTTTTGGCCAGTAAAATTCAATTCGGAACCACAGTGCGCCGTATTGTATTGTACTGTATTGTTTCTTCTTGAAAGTTTAATTCATGTATTTGTCAGAAGTCCTTCGCGGACTTCTAAAATAATATCATCTTCAAAAAAATGTCATCAAAATATCGCATAAATCTTCGTTTAAAAGATACTTGATATATTGCTCTTAAAAATATTGTCAATGTTAAGTTTTTTAAGCCGTTCATAACTTTAATAATAGGATCAGAATTTATTGTAAGGTACGTCATTAAATCTTTGCTTCTGTTGTTTGGACTATTTTCCTGATGAACAAGCGAGCTTCTCGGATAATTTGGGACGAGATCCCCAGAAATTATCTAAAGATTTTCGGAAATAACATTTGCAATATTTATTATCTTTGTTGTTTAAACTGGGCTGTTTTATACCTATTGGCTATTGGTAGTAACTTATAACTTCTTAAGCATGAATTAGCACTTTATGTACACTACTGGCATATAATATCGTTGGAAGCGCATCATATTATTATCCTGTTGTTATTAGGAACTCCTTAAATGCATTTATATTAATTATTTGTCGCAAGAAATTTTTAGACATAAAGCAAAAGTACTTTTTCGTAATTTTCTGAGCGAATAATTGGAACTTTCATATTTTATGTTTAAAGAGGACATGGCATTAACAAGTTCTGGCGAAAAAATTGAGATCTTTACGATTATATTCCCCGATGAAATAATATTTTTTTAATTATCTCTAAAAGCACCATATTATTTTTTTATATTTTTCTCAAAAATATTTTATAAATATGATTTTTTTGTATTTTTAAGAATAATGTCAGCTATTGGGCGCAAACAAATTATGGGTTCTACCAGTCAAGCGTTGGTTACGGTTTTTGAAATACCGTACCTACATATATTGTTGATATATTGTATTGTAAGAATAAAATGTTAGGGATCTTTTCCAAACTGTTTTCCAATTAACAAAAATTACGAATTTTCCAAAGCAATTTTGAAAAGTATGAAAGCAGTTTTCTGCTGACGTGACTTTTTTGTATTATTAGAAATTCGATTAAATGTTATATACAAAAAGTTTGGATTAATTTCCCTAATACAAGAATTGTATACAGCTATTTTACAACGTACATTTAAGGTAGTTTGTTTTTTGGTCGATTTGCACATGCAGCCATTGATTTTGGCGCCCTCTCGTGGCGCCAATGCTTTATTATCGATTTTTGTCAATGGGACAGAGCACTGTGCGTTCGCTCGATTACCAACAATTTCTGTTGAATTATTTGATAAATCCCGGCCTTGAAATCAAACAGACATTTTGATTACATCAATATAGCTACAATAATTATAATAACGGGTGATCAAAGTAGAGATACTTTTTTCAATAGCCTTTTTTTGACAGATCACGTGTAAGTCGTGTCATGCTATCATGTTATTTTTGTTAAGTATTGTTTGGCATTTCATCATGGAAATACTTATTGAATATTGAAATATATTGAAATATATTTTTTGCGAATGCGAAAGCGAATAGTAAAATATGCATTTTTGCGAAAGCGAATGCGAATGCGAATAATAGTTTGACCCTTTAGTACCAGCAGATTTAAGGAACTGAACTTATACTTTTCCAGGATATTCAAGTATTAAGAATGTTTTCCATATTTTTACCTCCTGTTACAACAAGGACAAACATATTTTCTCAACTGTTTTGAAGAGAAGTGGTAGAGGTTTTCATTGATATTAATATCTTCAAATGTGTGAAGGCCATAAGGAGATTTAACACTTTTAACAAATGGAATACTGAAATATATTTTTGCGAAAGCGAATAATCCAAATATGGTTTTTGCAAATGCGAATGTTTAAAAACCCCAGTGTAGAGCATCAAATATTGCAGAAGTTTAATCGAATGCGTTGTCTCGACATACATAATTGAACACCTACTAACGCGATAGAAACCATTGTATACATCTAACCGATACTGTACAAGTGACCCTTACAGCAAATGCAGAATGGATCAATAAAGGCAACAAATCATAGAATAACTAAAACTTCGTTAACCATATAGCCCCCATATAAAGGTCCCTTCCGACTTGACTTCATGACGCTTTATGGAGAACACTTTTTTAACCGATAATGCTGAAATTTAAGAATTTTTACATTTTCTTGCACTAAATCCTCCCCCGTGAACATTGGATACATCGTTCCATGTTTTGGTATAGCCCACATATGAAGGTCACAGACTAATATGACTTATTAGTGATGTAGATCTTACTCCGATGTAACATCTATGTTTGAGTAATTTGTAGCCCGTAGTACTTTTATCCTTATCTATCGGTCCGCTTCGCCGCCCCCAAATTTTCTTTTAGTGAATTAACACATTAACACATTTCAGAGATATTCCCATTTTAATATTGTGTCACGCAAATTACCCAACCCCACTATTTTTGAAACCAAATTTCAGTTTTCCCGACCAATAGTTTCTGAGCAAATATTTGATTTAAGTATTGCAACGCCCAAAATACCGGCCCCGCTCGTTTTTGATATTTCGAATAAACCAATAATATTCCAAAACAAGTAAGAAAGTTTCAGTCGGGTAAACCGACTAAGGTATACCCTCACTTTGTGAGTAATGTAATATTGAATATTACATGAATTATTCTGTAAATTTGTATCCCTTCTGGTACGGGTTTAGGAAATACACACCCGCGTTTATGTACTGGTATATTAACGTTATGAGATATTAAATTGTGGTATTACTGACCATTTTGTGTGGGAGGTACAAAATGTTATAAGCTGTTAACTTTTAGTGCAAAATGGTGCATTTGTGTGGGAGGTACAAAAAGGGGCGTGGCAATAACGCCCATTTTTCACTGGACTGTAGGCACTACAAAATCATTACACTGTACAAAATTTCAAGTATTTTTATAAACTGGTATTAATGTTATAAGCTGTAAACTTTTAGTACAAAATGATGCATTTGTGTGGGAGGTATCAAAAGGGGCGTGGCAACTTCACCCATTTTTCTCGAGTTGATAGCGACTAATAAACTAATACTATGTGTGGAATTTCAGAAGCTTCGAATAAGTATAATAGCAGTTATTAAAGAATCAATATTTCACAACATTTTAACCCTTTGTGGGGGAGGTACCAGAAGGAGTGGACCAATATGGCCCATATTCGAACTTAGCCGGAGATAGAAAAAAATATTACCACATACCAAATTTGAAGTCAATCGGTTACTCCTTTCGAGAGTTATCGTGCGCACCAGCCAGCAGACAGACAGACACACAGACAGACAGACAAACAGACGGACGGACATTGCTCATTCGACTTAAAATGACCCAAAACGGATATCCGCCCAACATACTTAGGATCTTAGGTCACTCCTTCGATGTGTTACACTTTTTTCCGTAGCAAATGATATATACCCTCGTCACACTAAAGTGAGGGTATAAAAAGTAATTTGCGATCATTTTTAATTTAAAAAAAAACACTTGGATTTGGCCCACTCTTTATGTAGAGATTGTATTTTTGGTGGGTGTATAGTTGGTATCCAAAATGCTCTATGTTATATTCTTCCCAATCTGTCATGTCATCTGAGGAGGACCCTTTAGCTGAACATATTTGGAATACGATAAAGTCAAAGTCACACAAAGATGGGGTAAAGAACGTGTCCATAGCTAACAGCGACCACATGAAGAGTTTCTCAGTGTTTTTCCGCCTGAAAAGTGTTGAATAAACACCATTAGCATAGTGAACCAGTGAACGAGTGAATGGGTCCTTTGTGCTTTTTGCCACGTCTTGCCTCGCATTACCCTCCATCGGAGGACCTTGAATGTGGCCACAGCCCAACAGGTGCAACATCGCAAGTTTCGCCATCGCTTCAGTCTTAAAGGATAGTGTACGAAGTAGAAAAAAATGTCTTTCGTCCTTTGCTGCATTTTTCTGCAATAAAACTACGAAAGTCTAAGTGTCGGTCCGTGTGATGGCTGTTTGTACATGTACGTGTATGTGTATGTGTATGTGTGTGTGTGCACAAGGATATTCGCCGCAAGGCAGGTGATTTTGAATGTAAATAATGATGAAAAACTATTCAAGTTTCTATTTAAGCGTAAAGACTTACATTTATTGTTTCTCTTTCGGTTTCCATTCATTTTTCGTATTCTTGTTTGCACAATGCAAACTCACCCTCTCACTTACTCACTCACTCACCCTGCCTCCGACCGCACATCCGAGTGACTGACTTGACACAATAATCCTCGATGTTAACTCATAGTTCTACGACTGATGGCTGCTGTCTGATGACGGCTCTGGCAATTTAGCTTGGCAGGTATGGCATTTATGCAAATGGACGCATGTTTATTATTTAAAATCCCTTTTTACATTTTATGTAAATCAACTCATTTCTATTACATTTATTTTATAGTATTTGGAATTTTGTAGAAAAAAGTAAATAATAAGTCAGAATTGAGTGAAATATATGTCTTCGAAATATAACGCCATGCGAGACTATGGGTACGATATAAAAATGAAACAACATATAGGCCACTAGTAGCTATACATATTGTTAAACCGTGTTTAGCTATAGTTTAAGTTTCCCATGTTGTACTGAAGTACTGAATATAAAAACTGAATTGAATTGCAAATTGAATTAACGGTCACTGTGACCATCCTCTTTTAGTTCTCATTTAGGTTTAAATTAGTCTTTAAACGTGGTAACTCTTTATCCAATGATTGCTCCTACTGAAAAGCTTTCACTCATTGGATAAAGAGTTTCCATCTTAGTTTTAAATTTCCAGTTACTGTGGTGCTGAATATCCCGAATACCCTGAACTGTCTCTCTGTCGCTTTTTTTTCTGCCGCACAACTTCACTTGTGAAGCAGCGACGAAAGCGGTAAGACCTGAATTCTCTAATAAACTGAGCTGAAGTGTAACTGAAACTGAAACTCTCTGTCTTTCATTTCTCTTTATTTGCATGCCTCTGTAAAACGGCCAAAATCCTTACAATTTTGGGAGTTTTATCAAGATTCAAATACAGTCCACTTTCAGAAGAAGCCCCAAAATTGTACATGGTCCTTCGAAACCGTCAACGAACTGGAAAATTGTGTAGTTAATTTGGATCACGTCCACCGCAATCTTACTCTATCCAACGTCACCAGTATATCATGGAATCAAGGTATGTTTGTCTTATGAAATTGTGAACGGTTAGGGATTGTGCGATCGGAAGAATTATTGTGTATGGCAACCCAGGTTAAGTTGTCTTGTAAGATACTTATTCATATACATCTATTGTTGTTCAAAATCTCCCGAAAGCTGAATTTGAACTTTTTAATAGGACAAGAAAGATATATATTTCCTTTTTGTTTCTGATTGAGAGTAACCGACGAAAGATTAATGTAGAAGTTCCCTTCGTCCACTCTTATTAACATGGAACTACATATTGCTCTTTTTATCGACTCTTATTATTTCTCAATATAACCGCGAGCTCTCGCAAAGTCATCTCTAATAACTGCTTCCAGCTCTGCTGATAAGAGTACTGCTTTTCACGAAAGCGGAACAACTCTTATATCTTTATGTGTAAACCAGCGATGGGCAAAAGCACTACCCGGGGTTTTTCCTCTGACGTGTACATGAGCACACACATTGAATGAGAGTTCACTATCATTCAGTCGCTCTTGGACATTCGATCGACGTGGTTGTGTCGTCGCTTGTTGCTTAGCGTGCACATAAAGAAAAAATGGATGATACAATTATAACAATACATACTTCAAGTATAGGAATAAAGTTTTGTATGTATTGTATTTTTACCGAAGAATTTATTAACATTTCTAAAAACAAGTTTAAATTATTAATTATGTTACTTCAGAAATGTATATAGTTTTTTGTCAAAACTAAAAATGTAACGATTTTTTTTAAAATAATTTTAAATGTATATATTATTATCTTTTAACGATTTTTTATTAACGTTTGTATAAACACCTAAATATACTAACCAAAAAAAAGTTGGACACTCGAAAACGGTTAATAGAAAAAATAAAGAATTAAATAAAGAAAGGCATAATCAATACGAGTATGCAGTACTTTTATTGAAAAATTTGGATTGATTACTTTACATATCATAATAAATATGTATGTGGCTAATCATAACATATTTAAAGTTCGATTTCTTTATGTACGCGTATAATAACCCCAAATCTACTTAATGTTGTTCGTTGTCCACTTTATTTATTATCTTACCCAACAAATATATGTTAGGAAAATGCAAATACCATTTCTCGCAGTGCATAAAGAGAATGTTAACACTTCTCACAAATACATAAACATTTTGTAGAAGTATTGTGTGCCCATCGCTGGTGTAAACATCAACACTCAACTACTAGATGGTCCTTCGCTCTCTTAATCAAATTTCTCGAGTTACGAACGATTAAATTTTTGACATTAGTAGTTAAGAGAATAAAGAGCACAAATTTGTTTTTATTTTTTATACATATTTTTGGCATGTTTCCTCAAACATTTCACTTTACAATCACAATGGTAGCAAACACAATTGATTTATTAAATAAAATTGCAAAAAACACATCTTTAAATCAGCAAATTAAATCTCGAGAGCTAACAAGAGAATGCCAAAGAAACTCGAAGAGAGCAAAACAAATGTCAAAAATTTAATCGTTCGTAACTGTCACTTTTTAAAGAGTCGGACGGACCATCTATTAGTTTGAGTGTTTATGGGTGTAAACGCTTCACGAGCGGATCGCACACCTACACAGTTGTAAAGAGAAACCGTCACTCTGTCATCCAATTTTTATTTAGTCTCTTTGAGCAGATAGACGGATCTCTCTTTAAACACTCTTTTTAAAGTTTAAAATAAACTTATGCAACCCGTTTCATAGAGAATCGATATCCCACTTATTACAAAATACAATTTGGAAAATTTTATTCTGTAACACACAATTTAATTTGGTAATACATAACAATTGCTACTCTAATTAAAATTGGCAACCCCGTTTCCAAAAGCTACATATCTCTATGAGGGAAAAAGTGCTTTCGGTCAACTTAGTTAAGAACAATCTGCTTGTTAAATCTCTTTGATATTCGATTGTAAGCTCCCACAAAGAAATAAACCCAACTATTGAAAGAGCAACAACCACAGAGACTGGAGTAATACTCTTCATTTTTGAAGTCTCTTTGAGAACTCTCAGCTTAACTACACCGAGAGTTGTTCTCATACCCAGAAATTGATCCAGACTCTCATAGACCGACCCAACCACAGTATACGGGCAGCGCCTACACTAAAAAAAAAGCGTACTGAAAATCAATGAATTTTTCGTAAAGTTTAAGATTTCGGCAATGATTTCGAGCCAAAGACAATCGCTATAAAAATAAGAAGGTTTTATAGTTAATTTAAAGACGTGAATAGTACTTGTTTTGAGGATGCATTTCATAGAATTACGAATTTTGGGTAATAAAACTAATTAAGTTTGGTCTTAAAATAAACACATTTTTGCATAAATTTAAGTATGGCGCGTGCTTATTTTTAGTAAAATATCATATAATTTAAAACATTATCGTAATAAAATTTAAAATGTTTGTCCTTGACATAAGAACATACTGGTAATTAATTTAAGGCATACATGAATTTAAATACAGTTTTTTTAAATATGTATGGAAAATTCGTTACATTATATTGATTATAATGTTACTCTTTTAAATGAATCATTTTCTTTGAAATAATTTACTATTCATAGAAAATTCAATAACACAACACTTTATCTTTCTAAATAAATAGTTTATTTGTTATATTTTATATTGGAAAATACAAAAATAATATAATACATATTACGGATAACCTTGAACATTTTATAATTTAAAGCAATATGTAATTTTATAAAGACAAATCGACCAACACACTATGAAGTTTGACTTTTATCCGAATATTGTATTGTTATGTATCGATTCTATTGCGGGATTCGTTTCTCTATTTGTTTTCCATGAACAATTTTTATCGGAACCGACCTTAATGATTTTTAACCTAGAATTTGGCTGGAATTTAAATAGAAATTATATAAAACAAATATTATATTATTATATCATATAGTTTGGATGCTCAATTATTTCCTGCAATTTGTAAATTTTTAATTTCCCACTGCATTTTTCATATATCCAAATAATGTTAAATTGCGCGAACTAAAATAAAAATAATTTGAATAGAAATCAAACAGAATGATTTATATACGATAAAGTATTAAAATAAATTTTGTCATATAACTGTCACAAAATGTTGAAAGATAAGAGATTTATTAAAATCTTTGGAATATACTTACTTACACTCAAATATTTAGTCACTCTTCTACGACACAAATTCTCATAATAGATCCATACAAAATTTGCTGTACTAAAAGTTAAAAAAAATATTTATGTAAGATATTATTAATAATAGAAACTGATTGTTTTGAAAGTGGCGAAAGTGACATTTTTCATATAAATTGAGTTATCAAAAATAATTTTCTCAAAAAAATCAAGCGTGACTTAGATTTTAAAATCTTAAGTTTTGTTATCAAACAAAACTACAAAAACTTATTAAAAATTATTTCTGTAAAACAAAAGCTAATGCTGCTTATGACATTCTTAACCCTGGTGTTAGATTAGCAAATCTGTACGAATCCTAGATTAAGAGTCCATTTGGACAACATTAAATTTTTCATATAAAATGAATATGGAAGACAATATTTTATATTTATTTTTCTTCAATACTTCGTGAAAAGAAAGCAGCTTATTTACAATTATTTGTGAACAAAAACGCTTATTATTTTGATTTTAGTAAAACAAAAATATCCCTTGGACCAAATTATAAGGCAATATATATACAGATATATATTACCGTTTATAAAGGAAACGATACAAAAATTGGACCAAATGGGCCTAATCTAACAGCAGATTTAATTATGAAGTACTTATGAAGCAATTATGAACACTAAATCAAAGAAAAATTGAAACTAAAATTAAAAGAAGGAAAAATCTTTTTAAATAAATTATATTTGGAAAACTTTTTAACAATAACTTTGTTTGTGTGAAAACGCGTATTTTGTATGTGAACGTCAGTTCGCAAATATATTTTGTTCTAATACATTAATATATGCGTTCCAAATTAAATTTCTTGATTTTCAAATAAAATATATTTGTTCAGAAATACATAATACTTACAAATATTGTTTCCAAATCTATTTCCTTTCAATTCAAACATTCCCATGTAGGTGTATGCTTACTCATTTTTTTTTATAAATGGCATTCAGCACTGCATTTTTTATACATCCATCACATTTATCTTTAAATACTGCGTGATCTAAAATTAAAATAATTAAATTTTTTCTGGAAATAAATCAAATGAAATTATCTATAAACAAAAAAATGCAAATAAATGTTATCATATCACAATTAGAAAACGCTGAAAACTAAGAGAAATATTTCAAGAAATATAATACTTACGTTGAAATATTTTGTAAATTTTGCCACTCTTCTCACAAAAGACCCATTCTAAAATTGTTTTACTAAAAAAATTAAAAAAGATAGTTATATGTATAACATATTATTAATAATAAATTTCTATATTGCCACAAATAATTTTACATTTCTGCATTATGCGCTGGTATTTTTAATAAATAAATACTTTCAACTAAAATGTGTTTTGTTAATTTTGTAATTGCCAATAAGATGTTTATTTCAGGATAATAATATTATTCTTCACGTACCTAAACATTTTCCCATTGTCTCTTTCAGTATTACAAAATCTATTACTCACATTTTTGTCATCCATTTGGCACAAATCTCTTCACAGGACTTACAAACAAGATCTCCTTCAAAAACGCATGTACATCGCCATAAATAACATACAGCAAAAATAACTATGACATACGCACTCCCTTATCACAGAGATCGATGGTGACGCCGACGGCATAACCACATGCATACACACATGTACACGACGGTTTCATTTGTTGCTGTTGCTATGCTTTAGCAAAAATAACTGTTAACAGCCCATATTAAAATTATTTTAGGTGCAATATGCACGTATGTATGCACGTATACTTACATATTCACAGCAATCAAATTTTTTCACAATCCGCGCCCCGAAAACAGGCAACCGTTTCCTTCCATCGCTTCTAAATAACTGACGATTTAAAAGAAAACGAACAACAGAACTGTTCTCTATTTTCTCTTTTAGCATTCCATAACAATTATTGATTCACACATTACCAAATAAAACTGATTCTCCGAGCGAGAGAGGGAGCGAGAGATTGTATAATTCTCTCGTATGTATTCTTAAAAATAATGACAATAGTCATAAAATTTATTACCAAGACAGCCTTTCCTTTAAGGGGAGCATAGCCTTAAATTTATTACTCAAATATCTCATACTGTTAATTAAGTCCGATTCGGCATTAAAACTATGACATGTCTACGTCGTAGTGTTAATGTAGAAAATCCTTAAAAGTATTGAAATATTACTTAATATAATGCGGATTGTCACAAAAATAATGATTTTTTTCTTTAATTTAAATGCGTACATTTAAAGAAGCGCGTACACAAAACTAATGATTAGATAGACATTAATTCAAATTCAAAAAACTTTATATTAAGGAAAATTTCGTAAAAAACGTGTAAATTTTCATTAGTTTAATGAAAATTGTCATTGAATTGATGCCGAGGTAGCATACTTAATATAAGAATGTGTCATCATTAGTTTTATTACTATTTTTTTTTTCAGTGTACACAGTGTCTACCAGCAACATTGATACGCCATAGCGACGGGTTCGAGATACCTTTGTGTGGTGTGTATACTCACCCTGCATTGAGTTGAGCTTATTTATATACCACACACTGTACTCGCAGTCAACGCTGTCGATCGAAGTCTCTGCTGGGTTGAGAGTACTCATTTACAGCCACTTACTGCTCTGTCATGTACATACACATGTCATACAAAGCGTACACGTACATGATAGTTTCGCTCACTCTCTTATCTCCTCAGTATTGGTAAGAAGCATAACTTCATCAACCTGTCATGCCAGCAGCAGCCGGCATTTGGATCCAACAACGGAACAGTGAACATTACCTACCTCAAGCAGCTAAATAGAAATTCAGTGGAGCAAATTTGAAAAATAATTTTGTACTGAAAAAGTATTTGGTAAACTCAAGTAACAAGTACGAAACCTATAAAAGAAAAATACTAAAATAATTGTTGGATAATTTGTGGCTTTTGAATTTGCCTACCCGGATTGGGGTTGAAGGCCATAACATATTGCAAGTGAGACAAAGGAAATATATGCCACAGAAGTACATGCTGCAGCTCCAGGTGGAGAGTTCCAGCAGACGCAAAGAACATGGAAATACAAACCCACGCCTAATTGGGAAGCAACACGACAAAGCTGGAGAGGGGAAAGGCGCTGGCTGGAAGACATCAAACAGTAGCAAAGTGGAGTGAGGCTGCCGATTAACTGTGACAGCCGGTGTGTGCGGGTGAGTGTTGGATTTCTTTTGCGCCGCTGTTTTCGGCGGTATGACACAGTGGTGACTACCACGTATTAAAAAAAACGCTAAATTGTTTTAGTACGCAAACAATAAACAACAAAGATGACCACATCAGTGACCAACAGCTGTCAGTAAAAGGCGAGTAGTGTAGTGGTTGCAAAGACTAAGTTTTTTAACGGATTTTCTTATCGATTTGTTTTTCCTGTTTGGTGGTTTAGTAGTCACTAAGTGAATCGATAAGTGGAAAAACAGGGGATAAAAGGTCGAGGTCCCAAAAATCATTTTGTTCTCACATCTAAAAATATATTTTGATTCGTTCGCAGTCCGGGGAATTGGTTTCTGCCCCCCTTGAGAATCTACACCGAAGGAGAAGAAATAAACTGACCACTTCAACCATGCATTGCTATAGATGTAAAATGTTCGGTAGAATAAAGCTTGATGGAAAGATGGAAAGAAATTTGAAATCGACTCTGAGGTCAGAAAATCTCCCAAAGCTACATCTAGAGTGCAGCGTTGGATTTGAAATTAATTTTATATATCAGAAATTATTATAGTAGTATACATATAGATGAACATATAATTATACATCTGAGATATACCTACACGCTGAAAAAATACATTGTATTGGCGCAATATCTATTCATACATTTTATCGAACAATAAAATATATTGTATTGGCGCAATATCTATTCATAAATTTTGTCGAACAATAATTTGGTGAGTTTGAAGATGTGTTATTGATCACCAAATAAAAATTGTGGATTACTTGGATAATAAAAATAAAGAAAGTTTGGGTACGTCTTGTTTATACATTCAAACGGATACGGTGATCGCAGAGCATACTTAGAAATCGTATACTTGGATTGTTTCGGTGGATCTGAACATCCAGCTGGAAGTTAGGAAAAATTCTACAACTGGTTTATGAGTTGAGAATAATCTGCATCAAGATCTGAGGAGAAGTTTATACTTGACAATAAGAGTTGGTGAAACCATTGATGTCAACTTAGTATTTCCACTTGTACCATGGAATAAAATTGTACCAGACTTGCATGTTTGTACCAGTGTATTAAAAAATACAACGAAATTATTTTTAATAATTTAACCAAGCAATTAAATTAACTGCCCTGTTGAAGTAGATACTAAAAATTAAAATATTTAATATAACGAGATAATATTGCATTCATTTCTAATACTCAATGTACCCCAAAAGGAGCCATCTTTTTTTAAAATAGATAATGTGAGATAGCATTTCTGGTCACTAATGTTATGAGACAGAATGAAAACTCACAATGCCGCAACAAAAGATATGGAAGAGCAAACATTTTTAGTCAATTGAATGAGTTAATGGTTAGTACATAAGAGATTATTTGGTACATCATACATAACTTGTTTTCATTATTGTGAAGCCTGGCTATTTACCAATTGGTCACTTTATCCAAAAAACAAATAAACAAAAATTGAGCAAGTTCCCTGAACGTTTTCTGATAAGTTCCTATACACTAATAGTATTTGTTAACTGACGTAACTGAATTGATGGTGTTAAACGGCAATGCGCAGTCCAAATCCATGGAAAATTTTATATGAAAAGTCAATACATTCAGAAAGCTTATGAGAAATTTTGTTTTTTATATAACATACGTACATGCGTACAAATATTCTGAAACAATAATTGGTGCGCAGAATTATTTCGCAAACATATTTGTTGTGGTATCTTATCGTACGAATTTATCAATCATCAAATAAAACCTTTTTGCGCATAAACGTCGGTGTGCAACAATACAATTTGGCAACGCCTAGATCCAGTCCAAAGTTGCGAATCTAGTGATTTCTTTCCGAGAAATCATCACGGAAACTTTGGAAAATTTTTATTAACAAACACTAAGGAACAAGCGAGGAATAGCTGAAAAAGTTTTCTATCGATTGGTTCGCTGAACCATTTTTTGAAGTGTAGACCAATTGTGTTGATTGAGTGAGAAGATTGGTCGATTGACAACGGTTTTTGTAAGTGAAAAGCCAAGTAAAAGAGCGAGGCTCCGAAGTAATCACTTCAAAAATTTGCCGAACAACGAAAACAAATTTAATGGAAATTGTATTGACACATATTAATAGTTGATTAGTTCGGGTTAATTGTCCAAAAATCCATGGGAAAATATTTGAAAAACTTGTTGGTGCCCTGTTAATTATATTGGGTATAAAGAGCGTCTAGGAAGGCGAGAGAAATTAACAGTGTACTATTTGTACGCCAAGTTGCTTCCTTGTTTGTCTTGCTAACGAAGTTTAATCAAAAGAGTAATCGAATCGTCTTCTACCTAGACCGATATCTGTCATTACCTTTTCATTATCAAATTTCTTCTCATACCACCAAACTTGTTTCCGATTAGGATTTCGGCTTAGTAATTCCAACTTGTGAGACAATTACATTCAAGCCATCGGGTCGGGTTCAACTTGCAGCTTCGACAGAAAGCCTTTCGTCATTTCGTTTCCTCATCTCAAATTCTGTTGTGCATCGATTTCATTCCCTTTCTGAGTTAGCTCACAAGATTGTAGCTGAGTTGTGCTTACAATATTGGAACAGAGAGTAACTCCAGAAAGCTTCGTAATTCCCTCTCGTAAAAATCGGCATCGCATTTTTACGCAATCGTAATTATTTGGTACGGCGAAGAATTCAAAGTCCAATATATTACTCTGTGAATACTTTGGTATTTTTGTCACTTCTGCACCTGCTTATCTTCCGGGGGAATATTGGAGAGATCGATTCACATTAGACCTTTCTTGAGTTCTTGTCTGTCCCATCGAAAATCGAAAATGAGCTCAAAAAAATTCACATTTTCCTCTACTCAAGTAGATCTGTTCTGCTCAAATTTCAGTGAGATACCACTCGAAGAGCATACTGCTTCAAGTTTGCAGATTGAGCTCGATGATTTGGAAAGGCGCTGGCGCCAATTAATTAATATATATGAGTCTGACATGACCTCGGATGACATTGCGGCCACTGAAGACACACGCAAGTCAACTCATAACATATTTTACGTAACCTGTAGGCTTACAAGAATTGCAAGGCAGCAATTCTTGACTTGATACACATTGAGAAAGAGAAATTTGAGAGGAGAATACGGAGAGAGAGAGAATACGGAGGAAGGTTTCTCATTGAAAGTTCCGCCATGTGACACTGAGCTTTTCAGTGGTGGCTATGATAAATGGCCAAGTTTTAGAGACATGTTCTCTGCAATTTATGCCAAACATCCAAAATTGTCACCTGCCCAGAAACTGTTTCACCTAAGGGCAAAAACCCGAGGGGAAGCGAGTCAAATTGTTAAACAATTTGTCTTGACTGACGACAATTTTGAGCTTGCTTGGGAATCTCTTCGCCAGAGATACGAAAATAGACGAATTCTCATAAACCATCAGTTGAGAAAAATTTTCGAAATTGACAGTGTATCTTCTGAAAGAAGATACACTGTCTATTCTGAGGACGTATAACATAGCTGTTATCTCCTGGGATCCATTCTTGGTATATTGGGTTTCTTCAAAGTTGCCGGAAGAGACATTAACAGCCTGGGAAAATTCACTGGATGATCACAAACAGTTGCCGACCTGGGATCAACTGGACGATTTCATATCAAAAAGGCTGAACATGTTGGAATCCATATCCGATATGAGAAAGCCATAAACCTCTACGCCCCCTCAGAAGTCACAAAACTATCATGCGAAATCTGAAGTCAATTTTCGACCGTGCAAAGTCTGCCGGCAGAACCATGCGTTACGGAATTGCCACAAATTCAGAACATGGTCGCTCACTGAACAACGAAAATTCATCTCTGCTAACAAAGTTTGTGAAAACTGTTTGTCTTACGGACACGGTACACAAAATTGTCAAAGCGAGAGATTATGTCAAAAATGTCAACAGCCTCATCATACGATTTTACATCCTGAATCTGGTCACGCTGGACATCAGGATGTAACTTCGGGGTCAAGCGGCCCAGGCTCCTCGCAGAATCGACGGGAATTGCAATCCCACGCAGCATCATTCCATATTGATACCCAATATGATGAACAGCCGACCACGTCAGCTACCGCTAATGCTGCTAGACCTAACGTCCAAAACTACTTTTCTGATTCCGGAGAAGGGACGGTCCTGCCGACTGCCTTGGTTGACATTGAACATCGCGGAATCACCTTCGTTGATCAGGGTTCCCAAGAGTCATTCGTATCGAGTAGGATAATAAATCAATTTTCGATTTCAACGACAAAATCCTTCACGAGGATTTCGGGACTTGGTGGTACTGTTCTGGAAAATGCCACAAGAACCTGTCACCTCACTCTGAAATCTAGAAAATCTGATTTTAAACTTCATATGAATGCAATCGTAATCTCAAGCCTCAACCACCTGATGCCGGCATCTCATACCAATATTACAGACTGGTCAAATCTGGACAGTCTGGATCTAGCTGATCCGAAATTTTTCAAACCTGCACAGATCGACATGCTCCTAGGGAGTGATGTACTACCTGTGATTCTGAAATCTGGAGTTCAAAAGAATTTCTGTGGAAATCTCTTAGCTCAAGAGACTGAATTCGGTTGGCTGATCAGCGGGCCACCCTCTGTTCGATCTGTGAACTCATTCCCGGCTTGGATTGCAACTCCTGATTCGCTGAACGATGACGTGAGAAAATTTTGGGAACTGGAGGAAATACCTGTCCACAAAAGTAAATCAGATGACGAGCTCTGGTGCGAAGAGTTTTACAAAGCCACAACTAGTCGTCGCAGTGATGGGAAATATGCTGTGAGGTTGCCTTTCAAGCAAGATTTACCTCCTGAAGTTCATCTCGGTCCGTCACGAAGATCTGCTCTTGGTCAATTTCTCAGGATGGAGAAAACCCTAAGGAATAGTACCTAGCACTGGATTTTCCTTAAACGATATTCTGTATACTGGTCCTACATTACAAAATGACCTGATGAATGTAATTCAGCGGTGGCGCTTCTTTAAGTACGTCTTTAACGGAGACATCCAAAATATGTACCGCCAAATATGGGTACATGAAGAAGATAGGCAGTTTCAAAGAATCCTTTTTAGGATGACTCCCAACTGTGAAGTTGGTGACTTCTGTCTGAAAACTGTAACCTTTGGGGTGAATTGTGCACCATATCTTGCAATAAGAACCTTATTGCAGCTAAGCGAAGACGGAAAGACGACTCACCCTACCGCGGTAGGCATTTTGGAAAACCAAATCTATGTTGACGATGTACTGTCCGGAGCGCATTCTGTTGCCGAAGCGAGATCACATTTACTGGAATTGATTGACTTATTGAACTCTGCAGGTTTCCCCTTGAAGAAACTTACCGCGAACCATTCTCAAATCCTTCTTAACATGCCCCCGGAGGATCTCCTAGACGAAGACTTTCTCAAATTGGAAGATGCCAGTGAAACGAAGACTTTAGAAATTCGCTGGAATGCGATGAATGACACTTTTTTTATAAGGTTGCAACTATTGCTGTAACATCCACACCATTAACCAAACGCAAAATACTGTCAATAGTGGCAAAGATATTCGACCCAGCGGGCTGTCTAGCCCCAATTATAGTTGTTGCGAAGGTTTTAATGCAACAACTATGGATAGATGGAACTGATTGGGATGAGGAAATCAAACCACATTCTCTCGAAAAATGGAATTTTTTTATTTCCCATTTCCACGAAATTGAAAATATAAAAATTCCACGGTGGGTACAGTACACATCCGAGGCTCATATCCAGATTCATGGATTTTGTGACGCTTCGGAGAAGGCTTATTGCGCTTGTCTGTACATTCGCTCCACTTCTCCGGAAAATGTCACGTCCTCATACTTGCTGGTATCTAAGAGTAAAGTTGCTCCATTGAAAACTGTAAGTCTGCCTAGATTGGAGTTGTGTGGAGCTGCTTTATTATCACGTTTATTAAGCTCTGTTTGTCAAAACCTGAAGTTGGTGGTTTCGGAAGTTCATTTGTGGTCGGATTCCACGATAACGTTGGCATGGTTAAGCAAACCACCGTATAACTGGAAAACGTTCGTGGTCAACAAAGTCTCAAAAATACTGGATAATGCGGGAAATGTTAACTGGAAACACGTCCCAACCGCTGAAAACCCGGCGGATATCGGAACACGAGGATGTACAGCGGCAGAACTGAACTCGAGTGACCTCTGGTGGCATGGACCGAAATGGATTGTCAAATCTGCTGAATTCTGGCCCAAACAAGCAAGCATCAAGGATTCTTCACTGGAGAAAAAAGTTACCACTTTTCAAACTCAAATTCAACTGGAAGACGTTCTCGACAGATTCTCGTCATTTGATCGTGCTCTACGAGTCTTGTGCTATATGTTCCGATTTGTTAGGAAGAGTCAGAAGCGCCCATCTGAGGACGTGCAACCCAATTTTATAACTGCTCAGGAAATCTCGTTTGTGAAACAACGTCTGCTGAGAATTGCTCAATTCTCTCATTACCATTCTGAATACCATGCTCTCGAATCAAATCGGACAATAAGTTCGAAAAGCAGACTTCTCACACTGAATCCATTTCTCGATGATAATAAATTACTTCAGGTAAATGGCCGTTTAGCGAATTCTGATATGAGCTACAATGAACGGCATTCCATAATACTGCCTGAAAACTCACGATTTTGTAAACTTTTAATCGAATACACTCATAAGATACTGTTACATGCTGAGCATCAACGTATGCTCCGTGCAATTCGACAAGGACTTTATGTCATTTTTTACTCAAAAGAAAGTTCAGGTCATTTCTTTTAAGAGCTTTGTGGTCTGTTATTGGAATAAGACTTGTTTATCTATCAAAATAAATATAAACCGCTTAAAAAATATGTTATCATAACTGGAGAACCATTTATCATACTTAGTTTAGGAAAGCTTCAAATAATCCTAAACTAAGTAGGCTTCGTCATCTTCTAATACAATTTCCTAAATCCCGTTAGCGAATTTAATGATGTCTTACAAGATATTGCGAGAATATCCCATTTTTGAAAAGGCTTCTATAATTTTTAAATAAAACCTCTTAAAGACATCGAAAAATTCACAATTATTATATTTTAACTATTACATCGTAAAGTCTGATCGGTCATGAATAAAATGAGACCAAAAACCAATAAGAAAAGGCTAAAGTGGGGTGGGCCGACTATATAATACCCTACACCACTATAGTAATATTGAATAACACTAAAATATACAGTTTTAATTCCATTAAAAATTGAAATTAGTGAACCACAGCTTCTATAGGGCTAAAGGGCCAAATCGGACAAAACATATATATGGGAGCGATATCTAAATCTGAACTGATTCAAATTCAATAGGCTTCTTTCCAGCTACGAAAGACTGCCAACAGCTGACTATCAGCACGATCGGAGTGAAATTGCGATCTGTACTCAACGGACAACTTTAGATGGACAGATGAATCGACTCAGCTAGTGATTCTGAGTCGATCGGTATAAGCTTTAAGTTGGGTCTAGCTGTAGTATTTCTAGGTGTTACAAACATCTGTCATGAAAACATGAAAACAAACGTATAATGTCCTGTACCACAGTGTGTTGTAGGGTACAAACTGATATTAGAAGACGATTAAGGCTACCTTATTTAGGATTATTTAAAGCGTTCCTCAACCAATGGTTCTGCAGTTATGCTAAAGTATATTTTTATCCCCTTACCTTAGAGAGGAGGATATATACCATTTGCTACGAGCCAAAAGTGTAACACATCGAAGGAGTGACCTGAGACCCTAAGTATGTTCGGCGGATATCCGTTTTGGGTCATTTTAAGTCGAATGAGCAATGTCCGTCCGTCTGTCTGCTGGCTGGTGAGCACGATAACTCTCGAAAGGAGTAACCGATTGACTTCAAATTTGGTATGTGGTAATATTTTCTTCTATCTCTGGCTAAGTTCGAAGATGGGCCATATTGGTCCACTCCTTATAGTACCTCCCCCACAAAGGGTTAACATTTAGCGAAATATTGATTATTTAATAACTCCTATACGACTTATATGTATTAGATTATTAGTCACTATTACCTCGATCAAAATGGGCGAAGATGCCACGCCCCTTTTGGTACCTCGCACACAAATAACTTTACTACCAGTGTATACAAAGACCTGAAATTGTGTACAGTGGTACCTACAATACAGTGAATACAAAATGGGCATTATTGACCCGTTCCTTTTGGTACCACCCACACAAATGGACCATTTTGTACCAAAAATTATCAGCTTATAACTTTAATATCAGTGCATACAAATACTTGAAATTTCGTACAGTGCAATGCTTTTATAGTACCTATATTCTAAAGAAAAGTGGCCGTTATTGGCACTTCCTTTTGGTACCCACCCCACAAATGGACCATTTTACACCAAAAGTTAACAGCTTATAACATCAATACCACTACATATTTTATAGTTATTAAATGCAATTTAAATTGATAATAATTTAATTAACACAAAAAATAAATAAATTTACTAATAGTTAAGTTGGTTTACCCGACTGAACTTTCTTACTTGTTTTTATGTTTACCGTTATTTTGATCGATAAACAAGTCCCATTCCAGTATAGACCACAAAGCTCTTAAAGGCAAAAAAAGCACAAACACATATTTTTGCGAATTTTTTTATTAGATTGGAGGAAAAGCCAAACAATTTTATCAAAATATTCTAAATACGATAGCTTATTAGTTATATGGATGGGAAAAAGGACCGTTTCACCAACATTTTAATATTCAACACCCTCCAACTCGGACAGTCGTTAACCGATTTCGTTGAAATTTTGTGTCATAACTACTATCCTATAGGACTAAAATTGGTGCAAGCCCCATCCCGATAGGAAGACATAGCCCTTAAAATTGACTCACTTGACATGAAATCCCCCATATATATATATATACCTTCATTCTAAAGAATGTTAGTTAGGCGATTTCGATTTTTTAGGGTAATTGTATTTTTGTTTTTTTTTTTATATTCTATAAATTTGATGTTAGTGCGGCATATAATTTAGATTATAAAGGGAGTCCACACAAATTTAAAAAATTTAAAAAACAAAAACATTGATTGTTTTTCTTCAAAATCGATATTTTTCATCGTTTTGAAGCTAAGCGCTGCAAAAGCTACCCAGCCAGAAATTTATGACGATACCACGAAAAAAGCGTTGTGAAAGCACTGTTTTGGGACGCTTTTACAACGCTTGATTCAAATGTCTTTAAAGCGCTGTGTCATGATGCATTTTTGAGAACATATAATTTGAGAAAAAGAATCCTTTTCATCTAGAAAAGAATCCTAGTCAAGTTGGCTCAATTAATAATTTAATGGCCATACGATTTTTTTTACTCAGGTGGATTTTTCGCACTTTCTCTATATTTATTTCTCGGTATACCGTACGGATTATCTCTTTTGTGTCTGAAGCAAAGTTGTAGACATCAAATAAGAGAAAAGATAACGAACAAACCTACACGAAAAAAATTCATCCAGTGCCCTACCAATCGCAAAACTTACCATAAAGTCATAAAATATCTGTCGGTAAAATATTGAAAAATACATATACGTATACATACGTATTACGTATATAATAATTGCTGGTTAAGATTTTCCAGTGCTTTGAATTCCATTTCGATAACATTTCTGTAGGCTTGTAAAAACATAACTGACTGACGATTGTTTACAAAAATTTACTGACATGCGAGTTTCGGTATGTCGACTTAGTTCGGTGGAATACGGTTTTGCTTAGAAGTTCTTATTACACCCATTTTTCTACTTGCATAAGTATTTCAAAGTGATTGAGATTAACGGCATACATTTTTGATATTGAAATCTGAAGATGATAAAGTGGCGTCTATTGAAACCGCAGTCAGTTCTGCCAAGCAATTTAAACTCGTCGCCATTTTTTGTACTTATATTTGCTTCTATTGCAATTTTCCAATAGACAGAATTTAACTGAAACATATGGTATTTGAACCGAATAAATTCGGACAGAATTAAAAAAAAATTAATTAATTAAAATTAATAATTAGATTTTTTTAAAAATGGTAACGATAACGTATCTAACAAACTTTAGACTTTTTGCATTTTGTAGCCTGATGTAATTACAAAACTCGCATTCTTCCACCACATTCCTTTGACAATTCTGTGTGAATAATTTTTTCGGTTAAAACATGTGTTAAACAATCCAGAACGATTATGTGTCGGTTGTTTCAGTTCTGACATTAAAGACATCATTAGTATTACACCGTAATGACCGCAAATTCATTAAATCCATTGGTATCAGTGTCATTTAGCATGCTGGGAATTGCAATGATTCCAAAAGGTAACACTGAAAAATGAGAGGGAAAATAAACACATCAGACGCTAACAGTGGGTGGCGGGACATTTATTAAATATGGTAAACTTGAATTATTCAACATTTTTTTATTTAGTCCTTAAAACTGACAGATGAGAAAAAGAAAAAATATTGGCTAAAGAAACAGAATAGGGAGAAATATCAAATGTTATCAAAGATATTTCTATAAAAAATGGAAATTATTTTGACAACTACAGCTTCTATAAAGCTATATTGCTAAAACTGAATGTAGTTGCATATACATATTTGTGGTTTTCTGGAAAAACAGCACATCTCAAAAAATAAAAAAATTTAACGAAAGCCTAAATACTGTTTCTCTGGTACAGCATTTGATACTTAATGTGCATAATATAGTGTTGGCAAAAGATCGATATACATTTATACTAAAATCCCGAAAACGGAAATTTCTGACATAGGCGGCTATTCCACAAAACATAGATATATGGGTGCTATATCTATAGGTGCTATATCTGCAAAATTTCATGAAAATGTTTCTGTAGCCAAATCACATTTATAAATTTGAACTTAGATGTATAAAAGTTTCCGATTTTCCCCGAATTTGGCAGTGTTCATTCATGTAATAAGAAAACTCTCTCTGCCAAATTTTGTACTGATCTGAAATAAAATAAAATTTCTACAGCGCTTACATGTCAAATCGGAGGTAACATATATATGGGGGCTATATCTAAACCTGAACTGATTTTGACCAATTTCAATATGGATCGTCCTCGGACCATAAATACGCCATGCACTTCGATCACAAGAATACATGGACAGACCGACGGACATGTCTAAATCGACTCAAAAAGTGATTCTATGTCGATCTTCTTCTCTTTTTGGGAGTTACAAACAAATGCACAAAGTCATAATACCTTGTACCACAGTGTGGTGTGGAGGACGGCAACTAATAAACTTGACTGCCTATGCATAAGCGGAGCATTAAGGACCACAGAGACAGAGTATCTACAATAAAAATAAATAAATTCCTTGACGGGGATGCCTTCGTGCTCCGATGGAGCGGGGTTCCCCAATCGTCCTACTGTCCGTCCGTTGGTCTTGGCCAAAGCCGACCACACCAGAAAGGTGAAAATTTCCCCCTAGTGCTCACAACAGGTGGTACGGTGAGGGGAAAACGTCATGTCCGACCGTCAAAACGGAAGCAAAATGAGCACCGAATAGCGCTCAGAGTTTTGACGAAGTTGGAGGCTGTTGAGGTTTCGGCTCTTACCGAAAAACAAAAAGAGTCACTTACCTGGGCTAAAGGAGTCATATGTATATGCTTCTAAGGCCAATGAGCCGGCTGAAAGAGCCACAAATTCAGCTGTGTTAATGGCTAATAAAGTCAAAAGAATCAGATCACCTGATGAACCCCTGCCTTCGAAAAAGGCAAGAGGCCCTAATGTCACCATCAACAGGACACTCAACAAGCCCTTCAATGAAGTGGCGAAGGAGAATCTAGTGATGGCCGTTATAGACAAAAATAGTGAGGATGGATCCATCCTCAATGACAAATGGAGTCATGTGCAATCAGCCATTATGGCTCATTACCTCGATGTCCGTAGAGAAATACCGGGCAAACCACCAATCTGCAACGATGCAGGATGGCAACAGGGGAGGGTAAAGCTCTTATATTTCGGTGATGCCAGGTCAGTAGACCTGTATAAGGCTGCTCTGAGTCGAGCGGGTGAGATGTGGCCGGGTGCCCAGTTGGATGTTGTCGAAAAAACAACATCCCTAGTCACCCTAGAGCAGTGTTCGGCGTAAAGAGAACGTGCCAAAATTGTGTTTGTATTAGTGTGTTTGCACTGAACAAAATTGTTGGTTTTGTTATTATGTGCTGTGTTATACAGAGTGGACAATTATTTTTTTACTGACTAAGTATAATGTGAATTGGTGTGAACGTTTTAATAACGCAAATGTTGCAAATTCGAATCAAAGTTTTTATTTTAAAAGAAAAAGAATTGAAAAATATATTTTAATTAAATAAAAATAATTTTCATTCCAGTTGATTACTACCAATGATTTCGACAAACAAAATTTTATTGACTAAAATGAAAAATTTTACTAATATGTATTATTAATGTACAAGTTTATTTTTTCCGTTGATAAAAATTAGAAACAATGTGAATGTTTTAATAAAGTAAATGTTGAAAATTCAGTTTAGTCCTTCATTTTTAAATAGAAGTAAAGTTAATGTGCAAGTTTATTTTTGCCGTAGATTAAAATTTGAAAAATACGAATGTTTTAATAAAGTAAATATGTATAATTTCTCAGTGTAACAACTTTCCGATAAAAAGCGACATGAACCTGCTTTGTTGAACGCTGATGAGCGACTGACACATTTTTTTCTTACTTTTGTGCTCTTTGTTATGCTGTTCGGGTTGTGTACGTGTGAAAACCCGATTGCGTTCGGGGCTCGGCCTAACCAGCCGCCGAACACTGCCCTAGAGCCATCACCTGGGTTACAGAAGGCTGACATATTAGAAATAAAAAAAGATTCCAATCCTGGTCTGCCGGCCCATAATTGGAGAATCAGCAAGGTGGGTGAGGCGGATGGTAAAAAGCGACAGGTCAATTTGATCCTTAACGCTGAATCCACCTCCCACATACATCGTGCAAGTGCAACCCTACAATATGGATTCAAGACTATAGTCTTGAAGGTATACAAGCAGGATATAGGGCTCTCTCCCACTGCGGAAGGTGAGTCGTCCACCGTGGTTGATCACGGCTTCCTGGAAGTGCGGAGGTACCCACGCCCATTATTTCTGGTGACTCCAACTCTAACAGAAGATCTGTAACGTCCTTCTCTGAGGACTCTGAGGCTCTACTTCTGACACAGACGGGCTGAGGGGAGTCTCCGGACTCTTTGACGCATCTGGCGGGGACACGCTTCTCGATGATACGGACGAAGAGTTCGATAACACCCTGCATTTTGGCCAGGAAAGATCTAAGTATCCTTTTCCTGACTAATTTTAGTGGTAAAGACCAAACATCTGCTAGTCTGGAGATCGGTAATCGGATATATTGGATGGTTTCCCGTTACTTGCCTTATGAAGCTGTAGTACCGACTGCTCTCTTCAGGGAAGTAGTTGAAGAATTAACGTCTGACGAGGTGGAGGTGATTATTGGCGCAGACACGAACGCTCATCGTACTATCTGGGGTAGTACGGATATAAACAATACGGGTTATTCGCTTTTTGACTTTATTCTAACTACCAAACTAAGTATTTGTAACATAGGTAATACGAGTAAACCGACCTTTACAATTAAAGACAGACAAGAAGTAGTAGACGTAAAGTTTGCTTCTGACCGGCTGTCAGACAAAATTATTGGGTGGAATGTACTGGACGACCTCTCATTCTCAGATCACCATTATATTGAGTTCAAACTCGCTAAAAAAAAAGGGCCTAAACCAGCCGTCCACAGAAATGTGGGGAAGACAAAGTGGCACCTGTATGAGAAGAACTTCAAGAAAGTCCTCAACTCCAAACTTCTGTACGAACAGAATGACAAATCCGGTCTGGATAATCTGGTCGAGCATACCACCACATCATTCAATAGTTCCCTTGAAAAAGCCTGTCCAAAAACAAGGTACAAGGGTAAAACTAACCCCCAATGGAGGACTTCTGAGCTAAAGGCTATGAAAAAGACCTGCAACAAGCTATTCAACAAGGCTAAATCTACTGGGGTCCCTAATGTTTGGGATGTATATAAAGAGCAACTCAAGATCTATAAGAAGGAGCTTAGAAAGGCGCAAAGACGCTCTTGGTATACCTTCTTTGGCGAAGTGGAGCAGGTCTCCGACGCCGCATGGCTGAGGAAAATACTACTATGAGGCAAATAACTGGACAAAAAAAAACAGCGAGCAGTCGCTGAATTCTGCTCGACAAACATTTCCCGGGGAACTTACCAACAGAACCCGAATATCAGCAAGACCAACAAGAATGCGAGTGGACTGCGAGCGTTGTTAGCTTGTTGACTGAGAGATCCAGCATAAGCTGGGCTATTAACAGCTTCGAGCCCTTCAAGTCACCTGGACCAGACGATATCACTCCAGCAGAAATGCAGAAAATGTTAAAGTACATTATCCCCTGGCTGGAGAAAATGTATGTACGCTAAAGCGGGGAAAATATCACACACTAGGCCAAAAGACTTCAGACCAATTAGCCTATCCTCCTTCCTATTGAAAGGTCTGGAAACACTTTTAGATCATTTCATTAGGGAAAACCTGGATACAAAACTCCTGTCGGTGAACCAACATGCTTACAATAAGGGTAAGTCTACAGAATCAGCCCTGCACGAACTTGTGAGCACTATCGAATCGTCCCTGCATTTCAAGGAATTCACCATGGTGGTATTTCTTGACATAGAAGGGGCTTTTAACAACATTCACTCAGATGCAGTAATTTCGGCACTGTCACATCTAAAAGTTAACTCTGGTTTGATTAGACTAATTTAAAGTCTGCTCAACAGAAGACGCATAACAGCATGTCTTGGATCCACAACTCTAACAGGGTTTGTAAACAGAGGGACTAGATCTAAAACGTTGTGGCTGCAAGGTCGTGGCATATGCGGACGACGTGGCAATCGCAGTGAGTGGCAAATCCGTAAACGTCTTCAGAGACATTCTACAGGTGGCTCTGAACAAATTGGCTAGATGGGCCAGAAGCAGTGCTTTGGGCGTAAACCCAAACAACACAGAACGTCGCTTTATATTCCTGCAAAAAGGCTGCAGGTTCGCGTTGGGGCCTCTCTCCTAAAACCGTCCACTGGATATGTATAGCAGTACGAGGGTTGCTATATATATTTCTGGCCTAATAATGCAAATGAGAATATTTATCATCAAAAATGGTTTTATTGTTTTTCAAAGTATTCTCCAGCATGATTTATACACTTTTACATGAGCTCAAACCAGTTGTCGAAGCACTTTTTCTACTCCGATTGAAACATCTCCAAAATATGGTTTTTGAACGCTTCAACAACATCTTCTGGCGACGAAAATAGTTTTATTGTTTTTCAAAGTATTCTCCAGCATGACCTATACACTTTTGTATGAGCTCAAACCAAGTGTCGAAGCACTTTTTCTACTCCGATTGAAACATCTCCAAAATATTGTTTTTGAACGCTTCAACAACATCTTCTGGCGACGAAAATCGTTGACCACGCATTTTTTTCTTGATGTGCGGGAACAAAAAGAAGTCATTGGGTGCCAAGTCAGCACTGTTCTGCGGATGACCCATGAATACGACGTTTTGGCCGGTCAGAAAGGCGCTGGTTTGAGCCGATGTGTGAGAGCTCGCATTGTTATGGTACACAATGATTCCTCTTCTCTTGTTCGTTTTTCGAATTTCTCCGAAGACTTCAGGCAAACAAATTGTGGTGTACAACTCAGAATTGACAATCCTACGTTGCTCAAGCGGAGTCGCTGTCGCCACATGACCCGTTTTGCCGAAGAAACAGGCGACCATTTGCTTCGAAGTGCTTCTTCCACGAACAACTTTCGTTGGATTTGGCTCGTCTTAAAAGAACCACACGGTCGATTGCTGTTTTGTTTCGGGCTCATACGCATTGCTCCAAGATTCGTCACCTGTGACGATCTTATAAACTCCTTTTGAAGCACCGCGATCGTATTTTTTCAAAATTTCTTTGCACCAATCGACACGAGCCTTTTTTTGAGCGATTGTCAAATTGTGCTGGATCCAACGGCGAACACGCCAAAATATTGGGTATTGACTCTAATGACTTCTGCAGAAGCTGTGGATATCAGGAAGAGGTGGAGAGCATTGAGCACTTGCTATGCGACCGCCCGCTCTGAGTAAACGACGACTGGACATACTGGGGTCGGCCTTTCTAGGCAGCTTAACAGATCTTTCCAGTGCCGATATTCGTACTATCGATAAATTTGTATATCAAACAGGTTGGTTTCGATGAGGGGCATTTCAGCCCGTGATAACACTAGGGACCTAAACTGGTCTATGTGAACTTGTAAAAAAAACGGTTGCCACCCTAACCTAAAACCTTAACGGCCACATGAGGATATTACAATGTAGTGATATGGTAACCGACTGAGTGGACTATATACCAATACCAATACACCTTCGAAAGATACTTCACCAGGAAACAGAAACCATCTCCACTTCTACACTGACAGTTCGAAGCGAGGTGATAAGGTTGGCTTCGGAGTACACTGTGAAGAACTTAATTTGGATATAGCTCACAGACTTCCAGATACCTGCAGAGTCTATCAATCCGAAATAATGGCAATAAGGGAAGTCGCCATGTGGCTGCGTCGCCACATAGTGACAAACACTGGCGTTGTCATTTACACGGACAGTCCACCACTGCGAGAAGTATAAGTTTAGCTCAGAAACTGCAGATGCATTTCCCCTTTGCTCTGAAATATCCTATTGTGCGCTTACTATGTAGCTTATGAGATATTGTATACTCGTATGCATATTGTGTACTCGTATACTCATACTCCAACGTGTACATTCGATTGTACATAATTTCTGTGGAATTGTGCGGTGTTTTGGAGTTTATGAATTATGTACTTTAATCCCTGGTAATCACGAGATGAAATTCTGCAAATTAAATGAATGTATATGGGTAAAAGAGAAAATGTTTTAATCTTTAGATTAAAAAAAATGGTTTTTATTTTTAAATTGACATTATTTAGATTTTGACCATACATACATACAAATAAATTTACAAATTTTTTTTTTGTAAATTTATTTGTTTTTTATTTAAATTGCGTTAATATAATCCATTTGTGTGGGAGGTACCAAAAGGGACATGCCAACAATTCCCGCTTTTCACTGGGCTCTAGGTACTATAACAGCAAGGCACTGTACAATATTTCAAGTATTTGTATGCATTGATATTAAAGTTATTAGCAGATAACTTTTTGTACAAAATGGTCCCTTTGTGTGGTAGGTACCAAAATGGGCCGGGCCACTTTACTCAAGCTTATAGCAACAGATAAACTATTACTACGTATGTGTGGAATTACAGAAGATTCAGATAAGTGGTATACAAGTTACTAGATAATAAATATTTCACTAAATTTTAACCCTTTGTGAGGGAGGTACTAGAAAGAGTGGAACAATATGGCCCATCTTCGAACTTAGCCTGAGATGGAGCCATTTTACCGCATACCAAATTTAAAGCCAATCGGTTACTTATTTCGAGAGTTATCGTGCGCAACAGCCAGAGAGATAGACAGACAGACCAAAGGACATTGCTCAAATGACTTAAAATAACCCAAATCGAATTCCACCAAATATGCTTGGGGTCTTAGGTCACTCCTTCGATGTCTTACACATTTTGCTCGTATCAAATTAGATACGAGTATATACGATAAATTCCTCTGTATGATGGGGGAAAAAAATTTCTGACAGGTTATTATTTGGCTTAAACCGTCATATGTTATATGTAATTGAAGCTGTTACCAATATCTTCACATACTCGTACATACCAAAAGATTTAATAAATTTCCGGCAGTATCAGCGATACTGAACAAAGAAGCAAAAACGAGAATATTATTTCGAAATAATTATAATAAATTACACGGTTCAGCATTTTTCAGCTCATTGATTTGGGACTCAATTCTGAGAATTGAACGTAAAAGTAGCCCCAAAAATAAGAACTTTGGTAACATTCGTTTAGTCAAGTTGGCTCAATTAATAATTAATGGCCATTGGAATTTTTTTGTCTGAAGTAAATTGTAGATATTGAAGCAGAAAAGGTGAAAATGGGCATTTTTGCGATTTTTAAGGCACTACTTTTTTCGGGTATATTTGTTCCGCATTTTTTCTCCTATTCAATATCTACAACTTTGCTTCAGACACAAAAGAAATATTCCATACGGTATACCGAGAAAAAGAAATAAGTGCAAAAAATCCACCTTGAGAAAAAAATCGTATGGCCATTAAATTATTAATTGAGCCAACTGAATAAACGAATGATCAGAAGTTCATATTTTTGGGGCTACTTTCACGTCCAATTCTCAGAATTGAGTCTCAAAATCTTGTGTTGTACTGTGTTAGCTTATGTATAGGATCGTAAATTCAAAGAAAATATTGCAAAATGCCCTCATGTTCACTAAATATATGCAGTCACAATAGTGGCCGTATCCCATTACAGAAAATAAATAACTTCAAATTGTATTGCATAAATTGTAGTTTAAATGTTTTCCAAATATGTAAAATAAAAAGTAAACAAGTAAGAAAGTTTCAGTCGGGTAAACCGACTAAGGTATACCCTCACTTTGTGAGTAATGTAATATTGAATATATCTCGAATTATTCTGTCAATTTGTGTGGGAGGTACCAGAAGGGATTTATCAAATACACCTTTTTTTGCTGAACATTAGATACTTTAAATTCATTGCACTGTGCCGACTTATAAGCATTTATGTGCCCTGGTATAAACGTTATGAGACATTAAATTGTGGTACGATTTGGGCATTTTGTGTGGGAGGTACAAAGAGGGGCGTGGCAATAACGCCCATTTTTCACAGGGTTATAGACACTATAAACACGTTACACTGTACAAAATTTCAAGTATTTTTATACACTGGTTTTAATGTTATAAGCTGTTAACTTTTGATGCAAAAAGGTACCTTTGTGTGGGAGGTACCAAAAGGGGCGTGACAACAACACCCATTTTTCCCTGGACTGTAGGCAATATAAAAGCATAATACTGTACAAAATTTCAAGTTTTTTTATACACTGTTATTAATGTTATAAGCTGTTAACTTTTGGTGCAAAATGGTGCATTTGTGTGGGAGGTAATAAAAGGGACGTGGCGACTTCGGCCGTTTTCTTGGGTTGATAGCGACTAATAAGCTAATACTATGTGTGGAATTTCAAAAGATTCGAATAAGTAGTATATCAGTTATTAAAGAATCAATATTTCACAACATTTTAACCCTTTGTGGGGGAGGTACTAGAAGGAGTGGACCAATATGGCCCATCTTCGAACTTAGCCGGAGATAGAAAAAAATATTACCACATACCAAATTTGAGGTCAATCGGTTACTCCTTTCGAGAGTTATCGTGCGCACCAGCCAGCAGACAGACAGACACACAGACAGACAGACAGACGGACGGACATTGCTCATTCGACTTAAAATGACCCAAAACGGATTTCCTCCGAACATACTTAGGGTCTTAGATCACTCCTTCGATGTGTTACACTTTTTTCCGTAGCAAATGATATATACCCTCGTCACACTAAAGTGAGGGTATAAAAAGCGGAATTTATGTAGAATCTAATGTAGAGGGTGGCGTATGAATACATGTCCATGCATACACAATAACTCATACGCTATGTAGTAAGCTCATAATAGGTGATTCTATAGCAACTGGGAAATGCATCAGCTGTCTCTGAGCTAGACTATTACCACTCGCAGTGGTTAGTGTAGTTGAATTGTAATCCGCATGTCAGTTCGATTCCCAGCGGGGCACGGGTAAATTTCAACGGGTTTTCACAATAAATTTGAGATTCTTCAGCTAAAAATAACTCATCCGGAAGCACTACTAGAAAAAAACATTTGATAGCTCAAGACAAAAGGTAACCTATTTGCCTTTACAAATTTAGTTTAGCAGTTTTACTAAAATCTAGATGAAATTTAGCAGAACCCGGTTCAGATTTAGATATATCCCCATATATATGTTACACCCGATTTGGCATCAAAACGCTATTGAAGTTGTACTATATTTCCGATCAATACAAAATTTGGCAGAAAGAAGTTTCTCAGTTTGGAACGAATATTGCTTAATTTGGGGATAATTGGTTCAAATTTATATATAGCCACATATTTGTATATGTTCCTGCCTCTTTAGTATTAAACCGCTATTAAAGCAGTATTTTACTTCCGACCTTTATATATTTTGCCAGATATTAAGTTTTTGATCCAAGTTGATAAAAATATGTTTATATTATGTACTAGCGGACAGGGCTGTGGAGTCGAGCCAAAACTACTAGACTCCGACTCCCGGAGTCGAATTTAAAAATCATTCGACTCCGACTCCAGCTCCGCCTCCGGCAATTAAATAACATAAATACATTTCTGAAATTATTTTTCTACTAACGTCATAGAATTGAAGATATAATCGTGGTTTTGTTAAAAAACACAAAAAAGTAGGTAATTAAATACAATGTTATTAATTATTTCAGTTGAACTATTACACAAATTCTTTCAACATGGAATCATGATAAAATTTTCATCAATCACTGCCTCTGTTTTAATATACCGCAATTTTTGGAAATTATGTTCGCTTCAGGCTATCAGTTTATTTGTTAGTTTTATACCCTACACCATACTACAGCTAGACACTCCTTAAAATATACCGTTCTACTGAGAATCACTATCTGCCCGTCTGTCCATCTTAGGTTTTCGTTAAGTACAGGTCGAAATTTCACTACGATCCTGGTAAAATTTGACAAAAAGACCTCTTTCAAACTAGGGAGTAAACCTATTGGAATTGGTGAAAATCGACTCAGGTCGATATTGCCCCCAGATATAAATGTTTCTTTAGCTTTGACCTTGTAACGCTATAGAAGCTGTGTTTCATATTCAATCATTTTTTTAATTTAGTAGGGTAGCATTTTTGTATTCAAGAACGCATATTGTCGAATTTTAACAAATTCTGTTTAGATTTAGATTTATAAGGTAATTATCTCATATTTATATTTACAATATCTGAGCTTATTCTGCTCTAACAAGGTGTTGTACGGTATCATACTCGTATAGTTGGCTTCGCTCAGCATTTCCTTACTTGTTTTATACACGCTTAAGAATAGTGTTAAGTATTGCAAATACTTATTTTGTTAGCTAAATACAATCAGAGCTTTCCTTAAACTGTTTTACATAAAAACTCGATAGTTTGGTTAACTTTCTAGATATGTTTGGCATATTTGGTTAAAAGCTTCGAATATTTTATCCTTCTTTGAGTGCAAAAGTTCTATCACATAATTGGTACATTTATATAATTGGTACATTTTGCACTATACATCTCGGAGTTGGAGTCGACCATAATTTTTCGACTCCGGGAAAATTTCCCAGACTTTGACTCCTAGACTCCGACTCCGACTCCACAGCCCTGCTAGCGGATACCCGGTGCCCTTTTAGCCCCCAATTTTAATTTTAGTGAAATAGAGACATGCGATTTGTTTCGTATAATAATCTCGACACCCAGAAATATAGTTTTAGATAAATTATACATTTTTCATTCACATGAACTTTCTCAACATACATACAATAATTTCTTTCACTGATCCAATTATGGCCTCAAATGCGATTCCTGCAATAGCTCTCCACATGCTTTTTCCAATAATAGAGGCGTCATGGCGGTGTCTCGCCTATCCCACCGATGTGTTATCTCAACTATTCGCTAAATCGCTGAAATTGCCCTTAAGTGCGTATTTGCCAAACTTAAAGGTTTTCATCCCCTCACCTTAGAGAGGAGGGTATACGAGTATATCATTTGCTACGAGCCAAAAGTGGAACACATCGAAGGAGTGACCTAAGACCCTAAGTATGTTCGGCGGATATCCGTTTTGGGTAATTTTAAGTCGAATGAGCAATGTCCGTCCGTTTGTCTGTCTGCTGGCTGGAGTAACCGATTGACTTCAAATTTGGTATGTGTAATATTTTCTTCTATCTCCGGCTAAGTTCGAAGATGGGCCATATTGGTCCACTCGTTCTAGTACCTCCCCCACAAAGGGTTAACATTTAGTGAAATATTGATTATTTAATAACTTTTATACTACTTATTTGAATCCTCTGAAATTCTACACATAGTATTAGTTTATTAGCCACTATTACCTCGAGAAAAATGGGCGAAGTTGTCACGCCCCTTTTGGTACCTCCCACACAAATAGACAGTTTTGAACCAAAAGATAATAGCTTATAACTTTATTGCCAGTGCATACAAAGACTTGAAATTTTGTACAGTGTAATAGTTTAATAGTACCTACAATACAGTGAAAACTGGGCATTATTGCCACGCTCCTTTTGGTACCTCCCACACAAATGGACCATTTTGCACCAAAAGTTACCAAATTATAACTTTAATACCAGTGCAAACTTTAAGTTATTAAATGCAATTTAAATTGATAATAATTGATACCAGTGCGCATAAATACTTGAAATGTTGTACAGTGTGATGATTTTATAGTATCTAGGGTCCAGAGAAAAATTGGCGTTATTGACGAGCCCCTTTTGGTACCTCCCACACAAGAGGACCATTTTGTACCAAAAGTTAACAGCTTTTAACTTTAATACCAGTGCAAACTTTAAGTTATTAAATGCAATTTAAATTGATAATAATTTAATTGAAACAAAAAAATAAATAAATTTACTAATATTTTTTTGGAACTCAAGATGAGGGGATTCATAAGTCGGTTTACCCGACTGAACTTTCTTACTTGTTCATATATTTCGTTCTCAATAATGAAGTGGTATGGATGGAGCTACGCCCCCTTTCCAAAATAGCCAGTTCTCCCTTGAGTCACGCACTAAAATGTCAAATGCACCTGTACCAAATTTCTGGACGATTTGTCCAGCTTTTAGTGGTATAAAACGATCTTCATATTATTGCCGAATTTCTTCTTTCGTTTCGTTCTTCTACGGTCAATAGTTTCTGAGATAAAGAATGTTTAACTAATGTTATGCCCTAACCTAATCTACACATTCTGAGATATTCGAATTTTATATAATTCCACGCCCACTTTTGGTGGAATTACTAATGTTGACTCCAATAACTTTATATCCAAATTTCGTTCTTCAACGGTCAATAGTTTCCGAGATAATGAGTGTTTAACTAATGCTACGCCCACTTTTGCCACACCCACTAATCCGATCCTGCCAAATATTATTAATGTTTTAGATAATATATTCAATAACGTGTGTTCCAAATTTCGGTTTTCTAGGATCAATTTTAAATAAAGACACCCCCACATTTCCCCCGCCCATTTTTTCTAAAACCGTCTCAGACCGAATAGCTTTCAAAGAAATGAAAAAAAATAAATAGGTCCAGTGGTTTCAGCGTCTATAAAGCACATACATACATACAAACAGTTTTCCATTTTTATATATAAGTATATGGGATATAAGATGGTCCCATCTATTTCTTCCTTACAATTCTTGATCTATAAAAGAAACTGCGCATTTTAAGTTTATTATGATCAACATCTTCAACTCCTCCTTGGAATAAGCCTTGCCGAGCAGGTGGAGCTATGTACTTTGTTAACTGAAACGAGACCAATTAATCCAAATTATTTTCGCAATAGGGTATTACATAGCCGGTCCCGCCCGACTTTCTGTCTTTCCTTACTGGTTTTAAGTTGGGATATTTTTTCGTTATGATTTTTGCAATTTTGTTGGTTTTTTTCGTGCCAGTAAAAAACTTTTTTCTATTGTTTTCAACGACTGTTTCTACGTAAAAGGGATATTTCCAACATTTCTAGCAATCATAACTAGGGTTCTATAATTCGACGTTCGACTAATCGATTAATCGACTTTTTGGTACAAAAAAGTCGTAATCGCAAGTCGACTTTTGGTTTCTGAAAAAGTCTAAAAGTCGACTTTTCCATGTCGTCTTTTTTCATGTACGAATATTACCAGATTTATATTACATTTGGCTAAAATTAATAAAAACGCGCTGTGTGTGAGAACAAAAATCTTTATTTAGTGGTATCAACACCAATATGGTTAAACAGTTAAAAATAAGCGAGATTATATGAATACACAGCAATCGCATCTGCCATAATTATATATATTCATTTTTAGGGCCATTAACAATAAATAAATAAACTAGGTTCAAGAGCTAACTACTGGTTATAGCTGTCAAATTCTATACAATTTAACTTTCGTTAGCTCTAACGATCGGTTATTTTGTTTTGTGTTAATGGGGGACGGCTTTTCCGACAAAAAAGAATAGAATTGGAGTTACGCGAGTGTCAGGAGATTGAATAGTGCCTGAGTAGAAATGATAACGAAAATTCCATCAAAAAGTTAAACATCGAACAGAGGGCGAAAATGATGTTATAAACACCTGCAGAGATGGAAATGGGAATCTGGTTGTGGATACTGATAATTTACTGAGGATATGGAGGGAGCATATCTAAAGTTTTAATACCCGGCGCACAGTGCTCTGTCTTCATGTATCGATGTGACAAAAATAGAAGGAGTAATTGCAGAATTATGAAATTTGATACCTACTTGTATTTAGTCATAATTAAGAAATTTGGACCCAATCGGACCGCGGGTCTCATACGCTCATGTAAATTATTCCTGTACACTGTATTGGAGCGTGTTATTGTTATACAATTTAACATGTCATAATATTTCATTATTTATTAGTTGCGGTGCGAGATAGAGCGACTCCTTTTGGTATCTCCCACAAAAAATGTTCAAAGGACATAAAAATAAGTATACAAGGAACGCTCAAGAGTGGCACTGGATTTCGATTATAAAGCGTAATAGGCTTGTTGTGAGCAAATGTGTGCACAAATTTTGGAGGAATCGTTTCAAGATTACTCGCGAAAACCCCCTAGAAGATGGGTTTTTGGTCCATATCCCAGCAAAATTTCTCATTACCAAATAATCCGACGAGTAATCAAAGTTCGATAATGGTAAGTACTTATTATTTAGCCACTTTTGTCATTATTTTAACATGGGGATGTCATTGGAGGAAAGTACTTCCCAAAAGCATACAATAAAGTAGCATAATAAGTACTTATTTGTAGCATAGGCATGCCACTTAAATATGCGCTTATATTTTCACGATTTTAAGTACTTGAATAATGCATTACCAATATGTTCAAAATAAGTAGTAGATATGGTAAATATGTAGAAATGGTCGTTTGAAGTGATTTTTTGCATATTGTCGCGCATATTTCTCGAAACAAAAAATTTCCTCATGCCAGATTCGAATTTCTGAACCCAAACCTCCAGTTGAAAAATTCTTCAATGAATGATCAATGATTATTTTGTAATGCAGGGAATAATGACAGGTACTTACCAAGATTTTGCTGGGATATATTGCGACCCACTAAATTAAAGGGAATATTGCGTAGATTTCAAATATGCTGTCACACTAGAGAAAATTCCTGTATGTCAAACGACGTGTACGTGGGCCAAAATGTTTTTGCATTGTATTGTACTGTATCGTTTCGTTTTAAAAGTTTAATGCATATATCTCTCAGAAGAGTCTCCTTCGTTGACTTCTAAAATAATGTTATTATCTTCGCGAAAAATGTCATCAAAAATACCGCATAAATCTTCGCTTAAAGATACTTGATACATTACTCTTAAAAATATTGCCATTGTTAAATTTTTGAAGCCGTTTTGAACTTATAATTAGATCAGAATTTATTGTAAGGTACGTCATTAAATCTTTCTTTGTGTTGTTTGGACTATTATTCCCGGTATGGAACATTCGAGCTTCACGGATCATTTTATGACTGGCTTCCTGAGATAAACAATCTTAAATTAAATAAATATTTTCGGAAATAAAATGTTCAATATTCATATACCTATTGTCAAAACAAGGTAACTAATAACATCGTAACCATGATTTAGTACATTATGTACACGCTGAAAAAAAATCGCTTCTGTAGTATATTGTCCCAAACATATTCGGCTTGAAACATATATATGTTTGGGGTAGACTCTAAGCATGTAATATTTGGTACACACAAAAATTGTGTATTTGGGAAGATGTTGTTCTAAACAAATATTTGTTTACATTCCAATATGTTTTTATTTGGGACCATTATTTTCGAAACAAATATTTCTTTGCATTAAAGTATTCATAAAATACATAAATTGTGTCAAATTTTTCAGTAATTCAAAGTTAAATTTTTAGAAATTTTTAATGTTCGTAAAAAATAATAATTGAAATCATATAATCTTGGATCAATATAAAGTACTTAGAGGATTGACAACTAATGATGGCTTGGAATACTCAGAAATATGAAATGATTGATTTAAAACAGAAGGTAATGCTGCATATGGTATCATAACTGGGAGGTACAATTCGAAACCCAAGAAAAATTGAAACTGAAATATGAAAAACTCAGCAAAAGTTTTGGAAATATTTTTTAAATAAAATATATTTGGAAACATTCCTAAATAATAATTTTATTTGTATTTAAACACATATTTTATTTGAGAAATTTAGTTTGCAAATATAATTTGTTGTAATATATTAATATATGCGTTCCAAATATATTTTATTGATTTTCAAATAAAATTTATTTGCTAAGAAATATATAATATTTAAAAATTTGTGTTCCAAATATATTTTCTTTCGATTCAAACATATCAAAAAAGGCGATTTTGCCCCGTGTACACTACTAGCATATACTATGGTTGGAAGCGCATCAAATTATTATCCTTGTTGCAATTAGGAACTCCTAAAATGCTTTAATGTTAATTTGTTGTAGTAAACAAATTTTAGACCTAAAGCAAAAGTACTTTTTCGTAATTTTGTGAACGAATAATTGGAACTTTTCTGTTATATGTTAAAAGAGGACATGGTGTTAATAACTCCTGGCGAAAAATGAAAATATTTACGATTTATTTTCGCAATGGCATAAACCATTTTATTTTTTTTAAATTTTTCGCGATAAAAGCGCCGTATTAAAAGCTTTTTTTATATTTATCTCAAAAATATATTTTAAATATGAAAGTCTGTATTTTTAAAAAGTATGTCATCTATCAGGCGCAAAAAAATGATTGGTTTGTTCTACAAGTTAAGCGTTGGAGACTGTTTTTGGAATACCACCTAAAATATTTTAGACCTAAAGCAAAATCACTGTTTCGAAATATTGTGCGCGAATAATTTGAACTTTCATATTTTATGTTTAAAGAGGACATATCATTTATAATATCTGGCGATGGCACACAATATCTAATATTTTTTTATTTTTGACATAAAAAGTACCATATTAAAAGCTATTTTTCTCGAAAACATTTTAGAAGTATACATTTTTGTAAGAATTCCGTCAGCTATCCGGCGCAAAAAAATATGGGTTTGTCCACAGGTTAAGCGTTGGCAGCTGTTTTTGGAATACCCCTACAAATTATATTTAAAAATAATGTTTTTAGACATATTTTATATTTATATTTTTTTTTTACATTTGTACGCAAAAATTTTATGTTTTTATATTTTTTATTTAATAGTAACACTACATATAATCTTTTCGATAAATACAATTTTAGGGATCTTTTCCAACTTTTTTTCTCATTCCAATTAAACTTGCAAACTTTTTCACTTTAACAAAAATTACGAATTTTGTATTGTATTTGATTAAATGCCATATACAAAAAGCTTCAATTAATTTCCATAATAAAGGAATTTTATACATCTTTTTTAGAACGTACATTTAAGATAGTTTATTTTTTTGTTGATTTGCACATACAACCATTGACTTTGGCGCCCTCTCGTGGTATCAAAAAGAGCTAAATAAAAAAATATTGTTATTATTTATCTTTATTGGTTTTTTGAGATATTATGAGTACTAATTTTATCACTATTTGGTCCAATACATTGTTATCGATTTTTGTCAATGGGAAAGAGAACTGTGCGGCGTTGCTCGGGTTACATTTTATTGCCGTGATATAAACTTCTTAAGCTGAAAAATATTCCAATGAAAAACTCATATTAAAAATAATTTACCATTTTGAAATTCCCTAAACGAAGGAAACTGGAGATAGAAAATCTTACCACAAAAACGGAATTATAGACGAATGTGTAATTCCGTTCATTTTAGTTTGAGCAAAATATTGACTGCAACCTACAATTACCACACTAACTGGGGAGCGAAATTTTTGAAAATACTTTAAAACATTTACACTCGGTTTTGTTGACCGGTATGACCTCTTACTGGACATCGAATAGCTGCAATAGCAGTATATTCAAATGGATTTTTTAGATTAATACGAGTAGCTCTTTAGGTATTTTAAAGGTACTGAAAGAATGAACATTTCATTGGTCACCGCTATACTGACCAAAATCTTAGAATTCAAAGTACTACATATTATTTTATTTTTGTATCTTTTAAGCAGGGATGTAACAAATATTCGCATATGCGAACGCGAATCTTTGAATTATTCGCATTCGCTTTCGCAAAAATATATTTCAGTTTTCGTTTCCATTTGTTAAAAGTGTTAAATCTCCTTATTCCCTTCACACAATTTGAAGATATTACTACCAATGAAAACCTCTACCACTTCTCTTCAAAACAGTTGAAGAAATATGTTTGTCCTTGTGGTAACAGGAGGTAAAACTATGGAAAACATTCTTAATACTTTAATATTCTGGAAAAGTATCAATTCAGTTCCTTAAATTTGTTGGTACTAAATGGTCAAACTATTAATCGCTTTTGCAAAAATACATTTCACTATTCGCTTTCGCATTCGCAAGCAATATATTTCAATATTCGCTTTTGCATTCGCTTTCGCTAAAGTCACTTTCGTTACATCCCTACTTTTAAGCGACTTCATAAAAGAACAAACATAATATTAAACTTTTTCTTAGCGCGTAAAATGACCACGGGCCCAAAATCGGGTATGTGAATTGTGCGTGGTTTATATAGCACGTGAAATCGCATCCATTAAAAATCAGTACATATATCATAAATTTGAGGTCTCATAAAGCAAAATTTCAGTTTTCTAGCTCTTACGGTCAAGTGGTCATTGCGGTCATGTGGTCAAAAATCACTCGAAGTGAAATTGCATCCAAGATCAGAACATATATCATAATTTGAAGAATAATAGCTCTTTTTAAGTACTGAAGGGGTAAAAATGGCTTTGCTCACTGCTACACTGACCATAGTCACAGAATTTATATTGAATATGATCGATAAGTTACCACAGTAAGTGGTGAACGATATATTTTGAAAAAGATTTAGAAAATTGAAAACGAGGCTTTATGTCCGAGTTGACCTCAGGCTTGACATCGATTAGTTATTTTCGCATCTCCTTTGAAGTCAGTGTATACATATATGTACCTTTTTTTTATTTTTAGCTCTTAAAGAACTTTAAAAATTTGTAAAATAATTAAAATTGGTTTGGTCACAGCTACACTGACCACAGTCAGATAATTCAAAACTATTTTTCGCACATATATTTTGCGTTCATAGTACTTCATATTTAAAAAGTTTGAACTTTGTGTCATATAAGAGGCTTCTAAAAGGACAAAAACAATACTCAAGTTTTTAAAAGCCGAGCAGCCAGCTTTCTAGCTCTAACAGGAGCCCCCCCCCCCCCCAGTGGTCAAGTGGTCGAATATCACTAGGCGGAAAATCGAAAATCAAAGTAGCCTATGGCACTTCCCAGGCATTGGTCTATCTGTCCACCAAGGTTCAAAAGAATCGGTTCAGCCGTTCAGACCACAGACACTCAATTATACAGATATTCCGTCGTGCCTTTGTTTACATTTGGGTCAGTTACGAACGAATAGAAATGATTTTTAAACGCGAAAAAAATAGTTTTCTGGAGTATTTTTTTGAACTTTTTAGGTACTTAACGATCGATATTAATTTTCTAAATGTGATAATTACAAAAAAATCTCGAAAATCGGTCTTAAAATACACAAAGAAATCACTCGCTGAAATCAAATTTCTATTCGTTCGTCACTAATAGACTACTCGCTACTGGACGTAACTTCTTTATAAATTTATTTTCTTTGGTTCAGACGTGATGTTGGAACAAACAAAAAGGCAAACAAGCGAACAGACAAACAAACGATTTTATAATATTAATAGGATGTCTATAACTCCGCACCTATCATAGAAAACCCCATTGAATGCCAATTGCCCAGCATAAATGAAGTGAGGATGGCAATCATGCACCTTAAGGACAATAAGGTTGCTGGCGATGATGGGCTACCTGCTGAGCATTTCAAGGCTGGAGGTGGTGAGTTGATTAGAAGTATGCATCAACATATGTGCGCAATTGGCAACAAAAAGAATGCCTATGGATTTGACCCTCAGTGTACTTTTCCCGGTTCATAAATAGGGAGATCGCACGGTTTGCCACAACTACCGAGACATAAGCCTGCAATAAATTGCATATAAAACACTCTCAAGCGTTTTATGTGAACATGTGGATAACATTAAAAGAGCATACCAAAGTGTGGGAGGTACCAGAAGGAGCGTTGCAATAATGCCCATTTTTTCACTGTATTTTAGGTACTATTAAACCATTACACTGTACAAAATTTCAAGTCTTTGTATGCACTGGTAATAAAGTTATAACCTTTTAACTTTTGGTTCAAAATTGTGCATTTGTGTGGGAGGTACGTGACAACTTCGCCCATTTTTCTCGAGGTAATAGTGACTAATAAACTAATACTATGTGTAAAATTTCAGAGGATCCAAAAAAGTTATTAAATAATCAATATTTCACTAAATGTTAACCCTTTGTGAGGGATGTACTAGAAGGGGTGGACCAATATGGCCCATCTTCCAACTAAGCCGGAGATAGAAGAAAATATTACCACATACCAAATTTGAAGTCAATCGGTTACTCCTTTCGAGAGTTATCGTGCGCACCAGCCAGCAGACAGACAAACAGACGGACGGACCTTACTCATTCGACTTAAAATGGCCCAAAACGGATATCCGCCGAACATACTTAGGATCTCAGGTCACTCCTTCGATGTGTTACACTTTTGACTCGTAGCAAATGATATATACCCTCCTCTCTAAGGTGAGGGGAGAAAGAGTCGGCTGAAGTTGGACCGATAGAAAACGAGGACAAAACTAAATTAGTGGTTGCAAAAACTAGAGAAATTTCGCTACAACATCCGTGCGGCAGAGTAGAGGCTGGCAGTTACAACTTCAAGGTAATTGATGAATTCATATACCTCGATTCCGCGTATACTACCCGTGCTTCATTACGGTGCGGTGACATGGGTACATGCGCAAGCAGATGAAGCTGTTTTAGTTGTTTTTGAGAGGAAAATCCTTCGAAAAATATTCGGCCCCATTTGCGTCGAAACAATAGTGAGCTTTGCGCTGACATGTTAAGTACAGCATCTCGGCAAAATGTTTGTAAGTTACTGTTATTGATGCAAAGTAATATTTAATTAATAATATGTATTATATTTTATGTGTATATTCCCTGTGGAACTGTTTGTGAACATTTCGGATGTTCTCTTATTCTCTGCTAAGCGGTAACTGTAAACATACAGAAATATTCCACGGGCAGATACGTATAGATATACTTCCTTCCTTTTAATAACATGTTTATATTTTATCAAAGTGTTTTTCATTTCCATCCGTTTAAATTTCAGTTTTCAAATAACGATATGACTCACGTTTTTCTTTTGTCATTTGTATTTTTCGCTCTTTCCGATTGTGTAAAGTTCATAGAAAAAATACGGAAGACAATGGAAAGGAATGCAAGTAAACGCTTGTTATCCCCTCACCTTAGAGAGGAGGGAATATATCATTCGCTACGAGCCAAAAGTGTAACACATCGAAGGAGTGACCTAAGACCCTAAGTATGTTCGGCGGAAATCCGTTTTGGGTCATTTTAAGTCATTTGAGCAATGTCCGTCCGTCCGTCTGTCTGTCTGTCTGCTGGCTGGTGCGCACTATAACTCTCGAAATGAGTAACCGAGTGACTTCAAATTTTGTATGCGGTAATATTTTTCTCCGGCTAAGTTGGAAGATGAGCCACTCCTTCTAGTACCTCCCCCACAAAAGGTTAAATTTTAATGAAATATTGATTCTTTAATACCTTCTATACCACTTACTCGAATCTTCTGAAATTTAACACGTGGTATTAGTTAGTTTATCGCTACCACGTCAAGATGGGCGAAGTGACCACTCCCTTTTAGGTACCTTCCACACAAATGGACCATTTTGTACCAAAGGTTAACTACTTATGGCTTTAATATCAGTTCATACAAATACTTGAAATGTTGTGTAATGAATTAACAGTACTTACAGTGTGGAGAAAAGTGGCCGTTATTGGCACGCCCCTTTTGGTACCTCCCACACAAATGGACCACTTTGTACCAAAAGTTACCAGCTTATAACTTTAATACCAGTGCATACAAATACTTGAAATTTTTTACAGTGTAATGCTTTTATAGTACGTAGAGTCCAGAGAAAAATGGAATTTAAATGCAAATTCAATTGATAATAATTTAAATAAAACAAAAAAACATTATTATTTTTGGACTCAAGGTGAGGGGTTTCATAAGTCGGTTTACCCGACTGAACTTTCTTATTTGTTTTTCACTTATATATTTCGAGAAAACAACACTGATCCCCCCAATAATGTTTCGTTTGGATATATACTATACATATATTTAATCAAATCCAATTCATTTAATATGGATTTTTTCATAGAAGGGATATTATTACTACGATTTGCCACACTCTACCGTACCTTATTTATTTTTCTCCACTGCACTTCAGAATACGAAATAAAGAAATGATTTTCATACCAAATTTTAACATTTAGAAAGTGAGCGACTCAGTCGTGGAGCATCCATCTCAACAGCTTAACATGCCACGCACCAGGCGGATAACGAACCCATTTTTATCCCCTCACCTTAGAGAGGAGGGAATATATCATTCGCTACGAGCCAAAAGTGTAACACATCGAAGGAGTGACCTAAGACCCTAAGTATGTTCGGCGGATATCCGTTTTGGGTCTTTTTAAGTCGAATGAGCAATGTCCGTCCGTCTGTCTGTCTGTCTGTCTGCCGGCTGGTGCGCACGATAACTCTCGAAAGGAGTAACCGATTGACCTCAAATTTAGTATGTGGTAATATTTTCTTCTATCTCCAGCTAAGTTCGAAGATGGGCCATATTGGTCCACTCCTTCTAGTACCTCCCCCACAAAGGTTTAATATTTAGTGAAATATTGATTATTTAATAACTTCTATACTACTTATTTGAATCCTCTGAAATTCTACATATAGTATTAGTTTATTAGTCACTATTACCTAGAGAAAAATGGGCGAAGTTGCCACGCCCTTTTGGTACCTCCCACCAGGGCTGCGGAGTCGAGCCAAAACTACTCGACTCCAACTCCGACTCCCGGAGTCGAATTTTAAAATCATTCGACTCCGACTCCGGCAGTTAAATAACATAAATTTCTGAAATTATATTTCTACTTAGACGTGAGTTCATGTTTTTGAAAATAAGATATAGCTTTGTTAAAAAACTGAAAAAATTGGTATTCAATACCAGTAATTAAATAAAATTGTATTATTTATTTAATGATGCTTTTCTTGTAAGCTGCAACTAATATGACAATTCTTTCAACATGAAATCATGATAAAATTTTCATCAATAACTGCTTCTGTTTTAATATTCCGCAATTTTTTTAAATTATTTTCGCTTCAAGCAACCTGTTCATTCGTTAGTTATTATACCCTACACCACACTATGTTACAGGGGGTTTTAAATTAGTTTTTTTGGCAGATTTGTAAAAAATACCAATCCACCTTAAAATATACCGTTCTACTCAGAATCACTAGCTGTCCGTCTGTCCATCTTAAGTTGTTCGTTAAGTACAGGTCGAATTTTCACTACGATCCTGCTAAAATTTGGCAATAAGGACTTTTTCACATCAGGGATTAAACCTATTGGAATTGGTCAAACTCGGTTTTGATCAAAATTGTCCCCATGTATAAATGTTTCTATAGAAAATTCTATTTAGATTCAGATTTATAAGATAATTATCTCATATTTGTATTTACAATATATGAGCTTATTCTGCTCTATCAAAGTGTTGTACAGTATCATATACGAGTAGTTGGCTTCGCTCGACATTTCCTTAATTGTTTTTTACTCGCTTAATAATATCGAATAGTCTTGCAAAAATGCTTATTTTGTTAGCTAAATATAATCAGACCTTTCCTAAAACTGTTTTACATAAAAAACTCGATAGTTTGGTTAACTTTATAGATATGTGTGGCATACAAAAAAGGTTAAAAAGCTTCGAATATTTTATCCTACTTTTGTATCAAAATTGTTTTCCCAAACATTTTTGAGTGCAAAAGTTCTATCACATAAATAGTACATTTTGCACAATCCATCTCGGAGTCGGAGTCGACCATAATTTTTCGACTCCGGACTCCGACTCCGGGCAAATTTCCCAGACTCCGACTCCACAGCCCTGCCTCCCACACAAATGGACAATTTTGAACCAAAAGTTAATAGCTTATAACTTTATTACCAGTGCATACAAAAACTTGACATTTTGTACAGTGTAATGGTTTAATAGTACATACAATACAGTGTAAAATGGACATTATTGCCACGCCCCTTTTGGTATCTCCCACACAAATGGATCATTTTGTACCAAAAGTTACCATCTTATAACTTTAATGCAAGTGCATACAAATACTTGAAATTTTGTACAGTGTAATGCTTTTATAGTACGTAGAGTCCAGAAAAACTGGGCGCTATTGGAAAGCCTCTTTTGGTACTTCCCACACAAATGGACCTTTTTGTACCAAAAGTTACCAGTTTATAACTTTAATACCAGTGCATACTTTAAAGTTATTAAATACAATTTAAACTTATAGTTATTTAGTTAAAACAAAAAAATAAATAAATTTAATAATATTTTTTTGGGACTCAAGGTGAGGGGCTTCATAAGTCGGTTTACCCGACCGAACTTTCTTACTGGTTGATAAAAAAATATCTACAAAACCATTGCACCAATTGTCCTCATAACAAGTAAGAAATATCAGTCGGGTAAACCTCACTGAACAGTAAGAATATTAAAAACTTTACACTGTTCAAAAATATTTGAGTATTTTGGTGCAAAATATTCCATTTGTGTAGGAGGTCCCCTTTTTTCTGGACTCTAGGTACTATAAAAGCATTACACTGTCCAACATTTCAAGTAATTCTAGGAAGTGATATTAAAGTTATATGTAGTCAGTTAAATTTTGGTGCAAAATGGTCCATATGTGTGGGAGGTACCAAAAAGGGCGTGGCAACTTCGCCCATTTTCTAGAGGTGAAAAAACTAATACTATGTGTTGAATTTCAGAAGATTTAAATAAGTAGTATAGCAGTTATTAAATAATCACTATTTCATTAAATGTTAACCCTTTGTGGGGGAGGAACTAGAAGGAGTGCACCGATGTGGCCCATCTTCGAACTTACCCTGAGATAGAAAATAATATTGCCTCATACCAAATTTTAAGTCAATCGGTTGTTCCTTTCGAGAGTTATCGTGCGCAACCGCCAGCAGACAGACGGACGGACATAGCTCATTCCACATAAAATTTCCCAAAACGGATATCCGCCGAACATACTTAGGGTCTTAGGTCACTCTTTCCATGTGTTACACTTTTGGCCCGTAGCAAATGATGTACATATACCCTCGAATCACTAATATGAGGGTATAAAAAACGAGAGATATCGAATAAGTGGGCGTGGACCCGCCCACTCTGCTCTATTATTGAAAACAAAATATCTAGAGAATCATTACACCAATCGTCGTGAGATATTTTGAAGTAGACGTCAAGTACACCGCACCCAGCTAGTATTTATATTTACCGATTTGGTATATTTATAGAATGAGATTAGAAAAGCAACTTTGATAAAACTCGACAGTGTAGGGTATCATATGGTCGAATCCAGCGGAAGTAATCCTACTTCAATTTTTTTTTAAATCGATGCGCACTTCTACCTTTTTTTTCGTTACTCCATACCCCTCAATATTTTACAATTTTCTCTTTTCTCTCTTTTTTTTTGTTTCTTTCGAACTTTATATCCATATAAAAATATGAACAAAACAAAACATAATTTATTGCCAATTATGAGGAGTCGTGAAGATTCAAACATTGTTAAACTTGTGATAGATTTAATGTGTAATTAAAGGCAAATTTAATGCGAGAATAAAGGAAGTAGTGAAACCGCAAAATGAATACATATAGTACTCTGGAAGGTTCTTTGCTCCTGGGATTAAATCTGTTTTTTTTTAGGAATAGAATAGAGTAAATAAATTTCTAGATTATGTGGGTAAAACGGCGAGTAAGGGTCTTTAAATTCCAATTCAAATTTAAAGCGAACACACATATATACAAGCAAGTAAGTAGGTATTTTGTGTGTTTGTATTTGGAAATGGTATGTGTTTACAGATACATTGATGACAATTTCTTTAGGGAAAGACTTTGTGATTTCTAGGGAAGTTAATGCAAATACGTATGCCTTAGACATGTCCTTATTTGGTTGGAGAATATTTGAAAATCTTCTGCTTTTGTTTATGAGGCAGCTTAGACATAAGGAAGGGCGTAGCACGTCTGTTCAAAATATGCTCTGTTTGTAGAAGAAAACGCTTTGGCGTAATCCGAGAACTATGATATTATGATACCCCCACTTAATATAGGGTTTATTACGAAAAATGTGTAACATATAGAAGGATTGACGTGCTTGGCGGAAATCAGTTTAGAACATTTTAAGTCTTTTTAGCTATATCCATCCATTCGTCCGTAGAGAAGTGACTGAGTGACTTTAAATTTTTGTATTAGTTACGATTTTCTCTTATTTCAGGCTACGTCGACAATATGCCATATCGGTCGATTCCTTCAAGTATCTCCCACATGTGGTAAAAAATTTATAACATTTAATTCATTTTCCTATCTATAAAGGGTGTGGTGGAGTTGCAGAAGTACTATGATGTGCCAAAAATACAGCTTACTAGCGTGATAGGTTACGAAGATACAGGATGTAAAGGCATGCAATTTTGACCATTGCATCTCCTGACTAAGTGGACCAATTTCAATGAACCGTGGCTTATATATGAGAGCTAATTAATTGTTTGCAAATATTTGATTTTCATTCTTTTTTCTCGCGGCTTGTGTTTTTCTCGCGATTTTATCTGTGTTCCGCGGATGGGATTCTGTATCTTCAAACTATAAAAACGAAGCCCATTCTGTTTAATATATCAATAAGAATTTTTGTAATGGGATGACAACCACAACAAAAGCTGTGGAAATTTTAAATGTCAAAACTGCTATATTTTATGATGTCTTTGGTAAGTAAACTTACTTTATGTATGTTTACTTTAAGACGTGAACCAGAAACATGATTAATAAAATGTGGCATTCTATAGGCAGATATACCAGAACAACAACAAAATTTAAATCAAAAAAATTGACGTCGCATTTTTAACACTGGCCAACAATATTGCGCTGGTCAAATCGAATCCTAGCGAGCAGATATCGGACCCGATCTCGAAGTATTTAAAAAATGCAAAATATATTCACGTTTTTGAGATATGGTATTGATTATGTGAATAAATTCTGATTTCAAGGTTTTTTTGAAAACAGAATCGCAACAGACGCGTCTTACCTTAGATTTTGTGCGTATCCAAATAGGTGTCATATTAGCCACAGTTCATTTAAATCGGTCCACGTAGTCAGGAGATTAGACCGTTTATAGCACATGATGCAAAAAGTGAAAGTTGCTGCGATCTTTGATTTCCGGACTGAAAAAGTTTCCATTTGGCCTACAAGACTTCTATAAAAATTTTTGTGCCGATCGGATAACCCCAGGGTCTGCCCAAAGTTCATTCAAAATTTAGAACACACTTTATAGGGGAAATATTTTTTTTATTCAAAAATGGTATGTTTAAATAAGTAAAATTACATTTCTTTGTATTATTAATTAATAAATAGTTTTTAAATATTAAGATCGGTGAAAAAAAAAAAACAAAAAATACAATTAATTCAATATTATATTAGATCTGACTTGTTATGTGAGAGACATTTTCTACGATATTCTTCAATGCACTGTAATATAAATTGATTTTGCTCTTCGCCTTTCGTAAGTATTCTGTTGTAATCATTAATAAATTGTACACCGCGTTCAGCAGTGTCGTTAACAACAAACAGATTACGACAAACATTGAGAGTATCTTGATAATCTTCCCAAATGGATGGGTCATGCTTTAAAAATTTAGTTCTCAATCCAAAATCACCTATTCGGTGCTTTGTATGAGACGAAATCGCTCAAATTATTACACAGCAATAGTTTCGGGTCGGAGAATTTTCGATCGTTTTCCAGATTTACGACGGGCTCTGTTGATTGCAGATGCCTAACCATTTTTCGTTTCTCTTCGAGTGAAACATCCGAATCGAAAAATGCCAAAGCCATTGATTCTAGGGTCAAATACCACAAATGATTTTTCCATTTCTTCATAACCGCTTCAGACACATCTCGGTCGACTTCTGCGTATGCGATGGAGTCTTTCAACAAGTGTATATCTTGATTTGGTGCTCGTATGGCATTTTGCATGTAAACCACGCTTTGACATACAGCCGCACGAGAAAAATACATATATCCCGTAGCCCACCGGACTCTCGTTTTGTCAATGCAAACTGCTCTCGAAATAGGTATATTTTTAAGGCATAAATGTCTTTTCCCTTGAACCTTGCGTGGGATGTTGGACCAGGTGTTCGGAAGTTATCGCCGACACCACCAATAAACATTATTGTTAATTGTAATAGTTCCTTGTAGCCAACTCGGATTTGTGTTTCATTTAGCTGTTTAATGCAGAATTTCTTAATGACTTCGCAGTCAGCATTACTTATTTTTGAGCGTACAGTTGGATCTTCGAGTCCGTTTTTAAACGATTTGTGGTCGAGATTTACCCAAACGGCAGCAAAACGATTAAAAATTGACACTTCAGGACCACAAGTCGCCGAAGTTTAACCTCAAACACATGTTTCAATACTATCTCCATCATGTGATGAGAACAACTTTGGGCAGACCTTAGCGTTATCCAATCGGCAACAAATTTTTTATTGGGGGTTTGTAGGTCAAATGGAAACTTTTTCGGCCCGGAAATCAGTACCGAAAAAATAATAAATGGTCTACAGGAGATACAATGTTGAAACTTTCAAACTTTGACACCTTGTCAGTGTTGCCAGAAATGACGATTTATCGTCATTTTGACGATTTTTAGAGCCAAAAAATAGGACATGACGATTTGACGATTTTTGCCCCGAAATGACGATTTTTTGTAATATAAAAAATTTGTAATATAAAAAAGTAAGTAAAACATAAAAAACTGTTCTTATCCAAAGGATTTTTCATAATTACTTCCAGATATAATTTACACTCCCATTTATGTTTTTAAAGTTAAAATTGGAACTGTTTGAAAAAGTCAAAAATATTATGGCTGATCATTGAAAAAAATCAAAATCAATCATTGTAGATGATTCGATAGATTCGATCACATTCAATGACGTAATAGGAAAAGTCTCTGGAAATTTATTAAGTTGCAATCGGTTGAGGAAATTGCAGTGATCATTTTAAGTAAAGTAAAGGCTATACCAAAACTTGGACTTAGGAGGTATTTATTCCAAGGAACTATTTTACACCACGGACTATTCACATATGGGCATTTCCAAAGAAATGTCAACTGCAGCCAAAAATTTTAAAGTCTATAAAATTGAACTAATTTAAAGAAAATTTATAAACTATTCATAAAACATTTTTAAATATTCGAGTGCAAAGGCGAACAATTGCAAAATTTATGTTTTTAACATTTGTATTGCAAGTTATGTTTTGATAAATGACCTCTCTTTTAAATCTCGATTTATATTTAAAGAATATAAGAATAATAATTTTTGTTGTGAAAATAAGTATATTGAATATATTAAAAATTGTTTATAATCAACGTTTGGATGTCTAATTATATATGCGATTAAAATTAAATAAAAATTAAACTACAGGGTTTTTCAACGAGAGGTGTTATTTTGAATCACCCGGTATTTCGGTAGCTGTTACTTTTGAAGCTTTTATTCTTTGACAAGTAGAAACAACGCCATTACTAAAAATGGAACGACACACGATTCAGTTGTTGAAATTATTAAAATTCGAAAAATCGAAAATCATCGATGAGGCCCATTTCCACCTTGGTGGCTACATCAACAAGCAAAATTGTCGCATCTGGAGCTCGGAAAACCCAAGAGTTATTGTTGAGAAGCCTCTCTATTCTTAACGTGTGAGTGTTTGGTGCGGTTTATGGTCCGGCGGGGTCATTGGACCTTACATTTTCGAAAATGAGGTTGGATCAACAGTTACGGTTAATGGATTGCGCTATCGAGAGATGATTAATGATTTTTTATGGTCGGAGTTGGATGGTATTGATCTGGACAACGTTTACTTTCAACAAGACGGCGCTACGTGCCACACAAGCAACGAAACCATTGCTCTGTTACGGGAAAAGTTTCCGGACCGTGTTATCTCTTGAAGAGGTGATCACAATTGACCACCGAGATCTTGTGATTTAACACCTTGCGACTTCTTCCTTTGGGACCACGTGAATGATGAATAACAGCCCAGCGTCGATTCAAGACCTCAAAGATAGAATTCGTTAGGCTATCGAGGACATAGGGCTGCCACTTTGCGATTTGGTTATGGAAAATTTCATGAAAAGGATATGATCCTGTAAGCGTGGTCGTGGTGGCCATTTGGCTGATGTTGTTTTTCATTATTAACGGCATACCTTCGTCTTTATTAAGAAATAAACATCCGATCATTTATCTCAAAAAATTGCATTTTTCTTTGAATACCAAAATAACACCTCTTATTGGAAAACCCTTTACAAAATATTTTTGAATAAAATAAAAAACATCTATGCATAATATTTTAAAATTAGTGGCGTTAAAACAATCCTTCAGGTTTCGCTGAAATCAGTGTTTGATTTGTTTGCACTGAAAGCGCCTTTTGTCAAAATAAAATAATGTTTTGGCATATGTTTTTTTTGCTTGGCATGCGTACGAATGTCGCATTCTACATTGGAGAAATGCCAATATTGGTCTTTTTGGTCCGTGGTCAGTCCTCACGCTACAAATCTTTAATATTATTGTTGTCCTTTCAGAAGTCTCTTATAACATACAAAGTTAAAACTTTGTAAATATGAGTTACAATAAACAGTAAATATATATATACATGCTCGAAAAATAATTTTGAATTCTCATACTGTGGTCAGTGCAGCTGTGATTGGAACAATTTTCATTAGTTCAATGATTTTAAAAGTTCCTTCCAGAATATAAAAATTTATATGTACATACTGACCTCACAGTAGATGCGAAAAGAACTATTCGGTGCACAGCCTAAGGTCAAACCGCTTTATGAAATTTGCTAAATTGTTCAGCACTAACTGTAGTAACATATCTAACGTTGCCAATATGGTCGATTCTCGGTCTGCCCATTTCTCGCGCTATCAAAATCTTTAATATTATATTTGTATTTCAGAAGCAACTTAAAAGATAGGTTAGGTTAGGTTAGGTTGAAGAGAGGAGACGTTTAAACGTCTCATGTCCTTGGACATACACTTAAGCCAGTGGTTCGGCCTGTTGTGCGCTCCTTATAAAAGATACATTAAAAGATACATAGATAAAATAATATGCAGTAAAATTCACGGGAAAAACAATTTTGAATAGTTTAGCAGTGACCAAAGCAATTTTCACTCATTATGTACTTTAAAAGTCCCTTAAGAGATATGATCCTACCAATTTATGTGTATATGCAGATTTCCAACGGATGCGATTTTATACCATGCGACTCTTTACCGCATGACCACTGCGTAGGGTGATCAAAAAACCGGTTATTTTGAAAATACGGTTTTCGGTTTCTTCGAAAATTAAGTTAACTCTAAAACCGATTTTCGGTTTAACCGAAAATAAATAACCGGTCAACCGGTTGTTTTCGGTTTTTCTTTTTTAATAAAAATGCATAAATAATGCTCAACATTTTGTTAGATGACGTAAAATAAGCGTAGTGCAAATTCAATATGTAAACATATTTCAATTAAATTAAGATTTATTTGAAAATTTTATATTAAACACTTCATATTTTTATTTATAATAGGTAATTGTTCCAATTTCATTTATGATATAATATTATAATCTCTGCAATATTTGTAATATTTATGTTCAATTTTTAAAGAGATTTCTTTCAAAAAAATTGATTATGATTTTTATAAAACTTGACTAATAGTGAAGATCGGCAAAATCTTAGCTTTTAGCAACTTATAAATGGCAAACCGATTATATACATATATTATCAGAAGTAGCGGATTCTGCCTTGAGCATACTATAAAGATGGAAACTTGTCGAAATGTGAAACCGAACATATGTATTTTATTTATACCTACATTTCAATTAGAAAGGATTGTTAATTAATTTCTATACCGCAATAAGACCCTTGATAAAATATGCCGACGAAGTCAATAGAGAAGTTAGCAATGTAAACAGTATAAATACATATAAAACTGAATTTTGAAATCGATGGATATGCACAAATGATGTTAACGGTTTTTATATTGATGTTTTCAAAATTTTAGGTAGGTTCCTGTTTCAAAATTAATATTTTCTTTATCATTTTATAATAGTTTCAAAAAACCGAAAAGTCGAATAAACCGAGTTGAAAAAACCGACGGTTCGAGTTATTCGAAAAAGCAGAAAAACCGGAAACCGATAGGCGGTTTTTAAAGAGAAACCGGTTAACCGGTGCGGTTTTTGATTACCCTACCACTGCGGCTTCTATAAGTGGTAGAAAGTTAGAAATTTTGCACTTTTTGTACTTTCAGAAGCCTCTTAAATGATACAAAAATAAAATAATATGTAGCAATATATACGGGAAAAACAATTTTGAATTCTAAGATTTTGGTCAGTGTTGCAGTGACCAAAGCTATTTTCATTATTTCACTGTATTTCAAAATTTTTTAAGAGATTTTTTTAATTTTTCCAATACTTTAAAGAGATGCGATTTGCTACCTCTTGAACTCTATCATATAGTGCGGCTGGAATAATAAATACCCTACTCAGAATAATGACGTTTTAACACTTTGGACTAAAATAATATAATTATTTCTGATATTTAAATGGTCGATTAAAGGGTTGATTCCAACAGCCATTTTTTTAGTTTTTGAGTCCTGATTCAATATCAATACCAGTAAGGGAAGGCAAAAAGTCGGGCGGGGCCGACTATATAATACCCTACACCTCCCTAACAATGCTCATTGCGATAATAATTCGGAATAATTACTAAATGGGTAGGAACATATATATGTGGCTTAGGGCGGGTCGATTTAAAAATCTAGGGATCAAAATAAGTAACTTTGCCGAAGGAAAAAATCCCACTTTGAACCATTTAGAGTGCTCCAATCGAGTCCAAATGTATGACCGACCCCCACTCAGTGAAGTGCTCAATGAAAATCGTATTCTAGGGATCAAAATAAGAAAAACTGGGATTTTTCAAAATTTGCCCCTACCCAAAAGTTCGACCCAAATTCCGGGACATCAAAATTCGTTTTAGAGGTATGGTTCCTTCGGCAAAGTTTCTTATTTTGATCCCTAGAATACGATTTTCACTGAGCCAGGGATGGTCCGTCGTAAACTGTGACGTATATGACATACATTTGAGACGTATTCGACATACGTATACAACGTCGTAAACCTAATGTCGGAAACTTGACTTTGTCACTAACAGTAAATAATTAGCAAATCAATAGAAAAGAAAAAATATTTATTTTGAACTTTCATGTTTATTTATTGGTTCAAATGAACTATTTTTTGTTTATAAATTAGGTTTATTCTTCACTCGAATCTCTTCAATGCCTTCAAAGTTGTCTTTTTTTCGCGTATTTTAAGTGAAAAGTAAACTTCCAGCAACTTTTTAGATCGTTCCGATTCTAATAGATTTCGAAAATCAGAATGCACATGAGACCAATTGGAGAAAATGCCTTCTAATTATGCAGTTGACGCTGGGATCATCAGAAAATGATGCCAATGCGTTATGTCGACTTTTTGCCATATTCCAGAATAAGTCAGGCCTTCTATTTTTTGAAGCAAGTACAGGAATGGGTGGGGTGTCAAAGTTTGTTGGAGAGCGGCAGACAAACTACAAACTTTGAAAAAATTGTCTCGTGTGAATCAGAACTTATATAATATTTTGCAAAAAAAAACCGAAACTGAACGATTTATTGTTGATGTGAAGAAAAGTGAATTTTTATGATCTGAAAAGATGTGCGTGCCATTGTTGAAAAAGTAGATTTATCGCCGAAAGTAGTTGAATTTCCGATTTGAACTTATTAATTAAGGGTTGTACACTATATCATACCATTGCGTAAATATTGGTATTCGATCAAAAACATATATTTTCTCAAAAAAAAATTAAATGAAGTTGTATCTCGGATTTCGATTAGTTTTTAGATGGTGTCTACCAGATTTTTACGTGAAGGGCTGAAGTCTGCAGCGTCCTTAGAATTGATATTACAGTTTACGACATTTCATACATTTCAGACGGGTTTATGACGTATGTGACGTTTACACCTTTCTGACAGTCGTAAACCTACAAAATAATGTCGTGGACCATCCCTGCACTGAGCAATGGAAAATTTTGTAATGATCGGAAGTAAAGTACAACTTCTATAGCGTTTTGATACCAAATCAGGAGGAACATATATATGGAGGTTATATATAAATCTGAACTGATTTTCCCTTAATACTCATTCATGTAAAAGGGCCTCTTTCTGTCAAATTTCGTAAAAAATGATATGTCTAATGTTTTGTCAATATCGAGCCATAATTGGGACCTGTACTTTGATTACAAGAATACACAGACAGACGGTAAGACGGACAGAGGAACATAGATAAATCAACTCAGAAAGTGATTCTAAGTCGATCGGTATAATAAACGATGGGTCTATTTCTTCTCCTTTTGGGTGTTACAAACAAATGCACAAAGTTGTAATATTCTGCACCACAGTGTGGTGTAGGGAACAAATAATACAAAAGTTTCAATAGTTTCAATACCAGAACTGACTACGGCCCATGCATATCGAAAGTAACCCATATATAACGATCTTTTCTGTACTCTTAAAATTAAAATGCAGACGTCATGCTGACGCAAATAAAAAGTAATTTTATGATCGGCATCAAACCGACAAAAGTATTTGAGAACCAAAAATATCTGTAAGTCGAAGATGCAGGCTGAATTTTTAATATGTGTTAATTCAGTTTGAGTTCTGTAACATGCATTTTTTACAAATTTTTAGATCCACTTCTTTGAAGGATATTCAATGATAAAAGTTTAAAAGGGCATTTTTTAATACTCTTCGTCCTTGCAATTTTAAATTATGTTAATGAATCGCAGGAATTGTCCCCTTTCATTTGATATGCATATGTATCAAATCACAGTGTAGTAAGTGCAATGAAAAAAATTTCAAAAATGTTATCCATGAAATTTTAAAAGTCGTGTAAAAGGGACAAACGATCACTGTTGGTGTATAGTTTCGCTTCTAAAATTTCGTTCTTAGGGGAAAATCGTGTCGCACGGTGTTATAAAACAATTTCGAAAGAAATGCAAATTTGACAAATTTTATCGGTTACTTTGACTCATTTCGCCACATACGTGTCCCCTCCCACACAAAATGGCCAAGTCCTGGTGTACTTGCCGACTTTTAACTATTGGAAATTTTTTAAAAGAATTTGTACTACATTTTGAGAGAATGAAATTAACGCACTTAATTATGACTGAGTCATTTGTCGAGTCTACTTTGAGCAGAAGAACTTCAACAAGAACTTCACATAAGGATATTCGTGACATAGACTGCTCAGAACATTAATAACTGATGAAAATGTTGAAGCAGTAACGATGGTGGAGAATTGTCGAAAGTCTTTTGGATATGTTGCTGTTGGCTCATTTCATGCAATTGTTCAGAAGTTTTTGGACATGGAACTTGTAGCTACTAAGTTTGTTCAGAAATAGCTAAATTTTGACCAAAATAACTTATGAGCTCTTATGACTTATGAGCTCGATGGGTTCCAAAAACTGTAGATTCAAATGATAGGATTGAGATTTGCCACGATTGAGGGTATAAAGACCGCAATGCTAGAATATCTCAATGTTATACCAAAAGTGTTTCCAAGCTTGGAGAAAGCGCTAGTGGTATAGTATTGTATTTGTGTGAGATTTGATGGGTACTCACGCTATAAGTTGGTATTATTTTGTACAAGGCGGTACCTTTGAGTGGGAAGTACCAAAAGACGCGGAGCAATAACGCCCATTTTTCACTCGACTGTAGGCACTATAAAAGTATTACACTGTACAAAATATCAAGTATTTGTATGCACTGGTATTTTAGATAAACTATTAACCTTTTTTTTAGAAAGTGGTACCTTTGCGTGGGAGGTACCAAATGGGGCGCTGAATCATCGCCCATTTTCACTGGCTTGTAGATATTATAAAAGCATTACATTGTACAAAATTTCACGTATTTGTATGCACTGGTGTTTAAGTTATAAGCTGTTAACTTTCGGTACGAAATGGTCCATTTGTGTGGGAGGTACCAAAGAGGGTGTGGCAACTTCATTCATTTTTCTCAAGGTGATAGCGACAAATAAACTAATACTACACTTAGAATTTCAGAAGATTCGAACATTTAGTATAGGAGGTATTAAAAAATTAATATTTCACTAAACCCTTAACCATTTGTGGGGAGGTACTAGCAGGAGTGGACCAATATGGCCCATCTGCGAACATAGCCGGAGATAGAATATTACCACAATACCAAATTTGAAATCAATCGGTTAGTCCTTTCGAGAGTTATCGTGCGAACCTGATAGACAAAAAGAAAAGACGTGAGAAACACCAATTTCATAGCCTTAAAATACACAAAAAATATCAGTTAACTTTATTATATACTTTTCAATGTTTGTCGATAGAGTTTCAAAATTTGGATAATTTTGACCTATTGTGAACGAATTTTGCCAAGTCAAAATCTGTTTAATGTCGAAAAACTATTTATATTCTTAGTTTAAATTCATGAAGAAATGTCGTTTGGGTACCCGTTTTCACAAAAAAAGTTATAACTGTCCTCCAGTTTTTCATAAATCGCTTTGTAGTATATTGTCCCAAACATATTCGGCTTGAAACATATATATGTTTAGGGTACACTCTAATCATGTAATACTGGGTACACACAAAAAGTATACATTTGGGAAAATGTTATTCTAAACAAATCTTTGTTTACATCCCAATATGTTTTTATTTGGAACTATTATTTCCGAAACAAATATTTATTTGCACTTAAGAATTCAGAAAATACGTTAATTGTGTCAAATTTTTTTACTAATTCAAAGTTTTTTTTTTTAGACATTTTCAATGTTCGTAGAAATAATAATAATTGAAATCGTAAAATCTTGGATCAAAATAAATTACTTGGAGGATTGGCAAGAAATGATGACTTGGAATACTAACTCAGAAATTTGAAATAATTGATTTAAACAGAAGTTAATGGTCCATATGTTATTGTAACAGGGATGTACAATTCAAAACTAAGGGAAAATGTAAACTGAAAATATCTAAAAAGTAAGCAAGTTTAGAAAATCTTTTTTAAATAAATTATATTTGGATAAATTCCTAAACAATAATTTTGTTTGTATTTAAACACATATTTTATTTGAGAAATTTAGTTTGCAAATATATTTTATTGTAATATATTAATATATGCGTTCCAAATATATTTTATTGATTTTCAAATAAAATGTATTTGCTCAGAAATATATAATATTTAAATGTTTGTGTTACAAATATATTTTCTTTCGCTTTAAACATATCAAAAAAGGCGATTTTGCCACTTGTGCTGTCTTTAAAAGCCGAAATTAAAAACGCCGTTTTTTACCACTTTATTCCCAATGTTTAAACAAATTAAGGTCCAATCTAGTATGATTGTTTGGGTCGGGCAAAAATGTCTGTGTGATATTCTTTTCCAATACCATTTATATGTAAATTAGCTATGTGAGTTAATTTGACAACAAACAGAAACTTATTCGCTTGAGTAAAACGGATGTCAGTTGAACAGACGAAAACGTAAGCAACTGACAGGACAAGTTCCAAATGAATTTCGATATTAAAGGTGAATGTTCTAATGTTATGCTGAAATTCTCATATGGGCATAAACCTAGTATTAGAGTTCGACAGCCGGGAATTCCTGTATTAGATTCTCGACTATTGTACCAATTTCACTTACATTTTTTCCGGGGAAATGTTAGGGAAATCTGGAGAAAATTTGTTTGTGTTATTTTTCTCATTACATCTATAAAAAAGCAGCACAAAATGAATTTTTATTAGGAGACTTTAATATCGAATATTTGCCATATCAATTAGTTTTATAAAGCATCCGGAAAATACACAAACTATAGGATTGCTACCAAATTGTATTGTAGAAGATCAGACATTTGAGATTTTGATCAAATTATTATTATTAAATTATTTGCATTTCTACGAGTAAACATATATACATAAAATTCTCCGAAGAAACTATGTATCTAAAATACAATCCTAATCCGCGCCTCTCGACTTGAAAATTTATATGCCCGCCTTTGCCACAAAAAAATAAATGTTAGAAAAAAAAAACGCTTTTTCCAAAAAAAAATCGAATTTTCTGAATAAAATTGTTTAAAAAGGTAGTTCTTTTGCACTTTATATCATTTCAGCACCCAACATTTTTTTTCATTAAAAAAAATATTCACCCAAGTAAAAAAGTTTATATATAATTTTATATTTAATATTTTTATAAGGAACATAAATAAAAAAAATTGTCTTTCATAATTTAATAAAAAAGATTGGAAATACAAAAAAAAAATATTGCACTCAAAATTGTTTTCAGTATTTATAAAATAACCTTCTTTTGTTTCGATAAACAATTCTTATTTTATAATGCAAACAAAAACGTGAAACGTGTTCAAACCTATTATTATATAGAACGCAAATCAGAGGAGATGCAAATTGGGGTTTAACTGCTTTTGCTCTGTCAATTTGTATAGGAGATACCAGAGGGGGATAAACAAATACTCCTATTTTTCGCTAAACAGTAAACTTCAAATACATATATTGCACTGTGTCGAATTGTAAGCGTTTATATGCAGTGGTATATTAAAGTTATGATCTATTCAATTTTGGTATGATTTAGTCATTTTGTGTGGGGGGTACTAAAAGGGGCGTGGAAACTGTCATTTTTTCACTGGATTGTAGGTACTATGAAACCATTACACTGTACAAAATGTCATGTCTTTGCGGTAGAGGTACTAGAAAGAGAGGACCAATATGGCCCATCTTCGAACTTAGCCGGAGTTAAAAAATAATATTACCACATACCAAATTTGAAGTCAATCGGTTACTCCTTTCGAGAGTTATCGTGCGCACCAGCTAGCAGAAAGACAAACAGACGGACGGACATTGCTCATTCGACTAAAAACGACCTAAAACGGATATCCGCCGAACATACTTAGGGTCTTAGGTCACTCCTTCGATGTGTTACACTTTTGGCCCGTAGCAAATGATATATATCCTCGTATCACTAAAGTGAGGGTATAATAAAACATAACATATTTCAAGACAAGAAAATAATTTTAGCGAAAGAAGAGGAAAAAAATTTTCAAGTCGAGAGGCGCGGATTAGGTTTTGATTGTAGACCCATGGTTTCTTCGGAGAATTTTCTTAGAATTTAATGTAGATTACGTTTTTGCTATACGATTTTTATTTTTTTTCATCCACACAAATCAACCCGCCCTAGTATATATACTCGTACAATATTGTATAAGTATATTGTAAATATATGAAATTGTAAGGTTTTCTTGCGATCGTCTGAACTGACAATTCACCTATTGCTAACAATCTGTTATAGTCAGGACATTGGCTGTACTTTGACAGATATGATAACATTATAAGTGCTGACAACCGTGTGTACGTACCTTAAAAGTATTTCTCATTGGCTCTCGGAAATTCCGGGAAATTTATATTATTTCCCCGGAATTCCCGGATATTTTAAATACTCGCAATTTGCGACCTCTACTTAATATGCAAATGCCAAATACCACGAATTGTGTGTGTATGGCAATAGAAAAATTGTGTTCAATTAGAGCGCTTTCAACCTTCCCAGTTTTATAAAATAATAATTTTACGAGAAGTTTTTCCATCATTTGAAAATCGCATTGTAAAGTGTCCGTAGAGCGATTTGATTAAACGGAATCAGCTAAATACAATTCTTATTTTAGCTAAATACAATTCTTATTTAGGCAATAATTTGTCTCGCATATTCAGTTTATTTGTCCGTCCTCCTATTACTTATCTCAAATAATCGTAATCAACAGACAATGTTTTGGACTGGAAATATTTTTCGTAAAATTTTATATCGACCGATATCACTTTTCTTGTTATGAGTCTTTTCATTTGAAATAATGATCGATTTTCGGTCCTACCAAATTCACACGACGACGCACAGTGGGCTAAAATGGAAAAAAATTGACATAATTCTGCCATTTCAAAACCACGTATCGTATGGCGATGAAATTTTAGGTGTGTATACAAGAGGTGTTAGAGAGTTTAAGTTCGGAACTTGGGCCCCCTATCTCATACAGGGGCGGAGCTACAGGGCCCTAAACTTGACCACCTCGGGTATACAAAATTTTCATCGGCTTCTAACTTTTGAATGGAGTGTCCGGTTTTAGTGGCGTGGATACTCCTAGACCAGACCTACAATAAACATTCCATAGGTTGAAGATATCTTGAATAGTTTCCGAGATATGTGGATTTTAAATTTGAATTTTTCATTTTTTCGCCGACTTTGCCTTGGAGTTTAGCCAATATCTCAGTCAAAAAATTACCGATTTTGTTCGCGTGTTTTTTATGGATTGCCAATTAAATTTACAATATCGTGAAAACAGAATCGATAAGATATGTGAAGAAATAAGAAAGTTATGGCCCTCATTTTTGGAGATTTTTTGGCGAAAAGAGTCCAATTGGTATTTAGGTCTTGTAGAAAAAGTTTGTTACACAAAGTCTATTAAATTTATACTCATTTTAAAGAAGACATTTCAGAGAAACTGCTAGAGAAAATCCGAAGCCAAAATTTTAATTCGTGTGGTTGCCACCCTTCTCCGATTTGGACCTTTTTTTACATAAATTTCAAAAGTTTGATCGATTTTCTCCAATCGCAAAGCTAAATTGTTAAATTTTTCTCTTTATTTATTTGTATTAGGGTGTAACAAAACCGACTGCAAAGGGAATCCCGAGCGCGGCTTTTCATATCGAAGATATAGGACTAAAAGTAAAAAATCCCATTTTTGGGGATTTTTGATGTATTTTTTGGGAATTGAGGGATTTTCCATTGGAAATTTCCACATGTTGCGTTTGATTATTATTTCTAATATCAAAATAAAGAACTTTAAAAAATGCATCGAAATATATAAATTTTTAAGAATTTTATGCCGTATTTGCGTTTCTGTCTATATGCAAAATATTTTTTTGCCGATTTCTGTCCATCTTTCGATGGACAGCCTGATTGCCTCTTGCCTAAGCCAAAGCTTGCACGTGGATAGTGGCGCACCAATATATTCAAGTTCTTCGAGAATTTGTTATGTCGTCCCTTTCCTAGCAAGTTCATCGGCTTTGCAGTTCCCCGGGATATCCCTATGCCCAGGCACCCATATGAGGTGTATATTAAACTGCTCAGCCATCTCGTTAAGAGATCTGCGGCAGTCGAGGGCTGTTTGTGAATTTAGGGATGTTGCCTCCAGAGAATTGATGGCAGCCTCGCTGTCCGAGTAAATGACAACGCCAGTGTTGCTTACTATGTTCCGACTCTGCCACTTGGCGACTTCCCATATTGCCATTATTTCGGCTTGATAGACACTGCAGGTATCTGGTAGTCTGTGAGCTATATCCAGACTAAGTTCTTCACAGTGTACTCCGAAGCCAACCTTTTCATCAAGCTTCGAACCATCCGTGTAAAAGTGGAGATGGTTTCTATTACCTGGTATTCTGCCGACCCATTCATCTCTGGCGGGAATCATAGTGATGTAATTTCTCTCGAAGGTGTACACAGTTGGTATATAGTCCACTCGGTCGGTTACCATAGCACTACACTTTGTTATCCTCATGTGACCATAGTTCTTGTACCTCCACATTGATAGGCAGTTTAATCTTATTTCCGCTTTGGTTGCAACTTCTCTAGCCACAATATTAATCGGCAGTATATGGAGTAGGGCTTGTAGAGACTCGGTCGCTGTAGTCCTTAAGGCTCCGCTTATGCTCAGGCAGGCAGTTCTCTTAACCTTTGTTAGTAGGTTGGTGATGGTTAGTTTGTCAGTTGCCGTCCACCATACCACAATACCGTATAACAGTATTGGACGAACTACTGCTATATATATCCAGTGGAGGATTTTAGGAGAGAGTCCCCACCGCGACCCTACAGCCTTTTTGCAGGAATATAAGGCGACGTTGGCCTTCCTTACACATTCCAATACGTTAAGTCTAAATAACATTTTCCTATCTAGAATTATTCCTAAAAATTTTGCACTTTCAGAAAAGACTAGATCTGTTCCATTTATCCGAGGTGGAGGGTCCACATGTGGGACATTATTCATCCTAGTAAAGAGAACCAATTCTGTCTTGTTGGGGTTAACGTCCAAACCGCTGCTTCTGGCCCATCTAGCCAACTTGTTCAGAGCCACCTGTAGGATGTCTCTGAGGACGTTTACGAATTTGCCACTCACTGCGATTGCCACGTCGTCCGCATATGCCACGACCTTGCAGCCACAACGTTCTAGATCTAGCAGGATTTCATTCACCGCTAGGTTCCAAATTAGTGGAGACAGTACTCCTCCTTGCGGGGTCCCTCTATTACCGCAATTACCGCATCTGAGTGAATGTTGTTAAAAGCCCCTTCTATGTCAAGAAATGCCACCATGGTGAATTCCTTGAAATGCAGGGACGATTCGATAGTGCTCACAAGTTCGTGCAGGGCTGATTCTGTAGACTTGCCCTTATTGTAACCATGTTGATTCCCCGACAGGAGTTTTGTATCCAGGTTTTCCCTAATGAAATGATCTAAAAGTTTTTCCAGACCTTTAAATAGGAAGGAGGATAGGCTAATTGGTCTGAAGTCTTTTGGCCTAGTGTGTGATAACTTTCCCGCTTTAGATATGAATACCACTTTGGTATCCCTCCATCGATTCGGGACGTATGAAAGCCTGATACAGCCTACATAAATTTTCTCCAGCCAGGGGATAATGTATTTCAACATTTTCTGCATTTCTGCTGGAGTGATGCCGTCTGGTCCAGGTGACTTGAAGGGCTCAAAGCTATTAATAGCCCAGCTTATTCTCGATCCTCAGTCAACAAGCTAGCGACGATCGCAGTCCACTCGCACTCTTGTTGGTCCTGCTGATCCTCGGGTTCTGTTACAGAGTTCCCCGGGAAATGTGTGTCGAGCAGTACATTGAGCGACTGTTCGCTGTTTTTGGTCCAGTTATTTGCCTCATCCTGTAAATATCCCACTGTACAGGGTGAAGCAGATAATATCTTCCTCAGCCTAGCGGCGTCGGAGACCTTTTCCACTTCACCACAGAAGGTATACCAAGAGCGCCTTTGCGCCTTTCTAAGCTCCTTCTTATAGATCTTGAGTTGCTCTTTATAGGCATCCCAATCATTAGCGACCCCAGTAGATTTAGCCTTATTGAATAGCTTGTTGCAGGTCTTTTTCATAGCCGTTAGCTCAGAAGTCCACCATTGGGGTTTAGTTTTACCCTTGTACCTTGTTTTTGGACAGGTTTCTTCAAGGGATCTATTGAATGATATGGTGACCGGCTTTGTCATTCGGTTCGAACAGAAGTTTAGAGTTGAGGACTTTCTTGAAATTCTTCTCATACAGATGCCACTTTGTCTTCCTTACATTTCTGTGGACGGCGGGTTTAGGCGCCTTTTTCGCGAGTTTGAACTCAATATAATGGTGATCTGAGAATGAGTGGTCGTCCAGTACATTCCACCCAATAATTTTGTCTGACAGCCGGTCAGTAGCAAACGTTATGTCGAGTACGTCTTGTCTGTCTTTAATTGTGAAGGTCGGTTTATTACCTATGTTACAAATACTAAGGTTGGTAGTTAGAATAAAGTCAAGAAGCGAATCACCCCTGTTGTTTATATCCGTACTACCCCAGATAGTATGATGAACGTTCGTGTCTGCGCCAATAATCAGCTCGAGCTCGTCAGACATTGCTTCTTCTACTACTTCCCTGAATAGAGCAGTCGGTACTACAGATTCATAAGGCAAGTAGCTGGAGACCAACCAATATATGCCATTACCGATCTCCAGGCTAGCAGCTGTTTGGTCTTTACCACTTAAATTAGTCAGGAGAAAGATACTTAGATCTTTCCTGGCCAAAATGCAGGTTCTTGGAGTGCCTTCACAGTTGGCCACAAGCAGTTTAAAGTTGGGTGTCCTAATACCGCACACCCTTCCTCCCACTACGTAGGGCTCCTGTATTAGGACGATGTCTACTGCGCCTGTGGACAGGCGCAGCAATAGAGCCGCTGAGGCTGCTTTAGCGTGATGGAGGTTAATCTGTAGAATTCTTACCATCATTGGTAATTGACAGATTAACATCCACCCTGACAAGAGTGTTATCGAACTCTTCGTCCGTATCGTCGAGAAGCATGTCCCCGCCAGATGCGTCAAAGAGTCCGGAGACTCCCCTCAGCCTCTCTGTGTCCGAAGTAGAGCTTTTGTCCTCAGAGAAGGACGTTACAGATCTTCTGTTAGAGTTGGAGTCACCAGAAATAATAGGCGTGGGTACCTTCGCACTTCCAGAAAGTGCCACGGTGGACGACTCACCTTCTGCAGTGGGAGCTATATTCTGCTTGTATATCTTCAAGATAAGATTGGCCTGCCGCTTTTTACCATCCGCCTCACCCACCTTGCTGATTCTCCAATTATGGGCCGGCAGACCAGGATTGGAATCTTTTATTATTTCTAAGATGTCAGCCGGGTTGGAGGGCTCTTCTGTAACCCAGGTGATGGCTCTAGGGTGACTAGGGATGTTGTTTTTTTCGACAACATCCAACTGGGCACCCGGCCACACCTCACCCGCTCGACTCAGAGCAGCCTTATACAGGTCTACTGATCTGGCATCACCGAAATATAAGAGCTTTACTCTCCCCTGATGCCATCCTGCATCGTTGCAGATTGGTGGTTTGCCCGGCATTTCTCTACGGACATAGAGGTAATGAGCCATAATGGCTGACTGTACATGACTCCATTTGTCCTTGAGGATGGATCCATCCTCATTACTTCTGTCTATAACAGCCATCACTAGACTCTCCTTCGCCACTTCATTGAAGGGCTTGGTGAGTGTCCTGTTGATGGTGACATTAGGGCCTCTTGCCTTTTACGAAGGCAGGGGTTCATCAGGTGATCTGATTCGTTTTACTTTATTAGCCGTTAACACAGCTGAATTTGTGGCTCTTTCAGCCGACTCATTGGCCTTAGAAGCATCTATGACGCCTTTAGCCCAGGTAAGTGACTCTTTTTGTTTTTCGGTAAGGTTTAGATTTAGATATAGCTCCCATATATATGTTACCCCCGATTTGACATGTAAGCGCTGTGGAGACTGTATTTTATATCCGATCAGTACGAAATTCGACAGAAAGAGGTCTTTTTACATGAATGAGTACCCGGCCACACCTCACCCGCTCGACTCAGAGCAGCCTTATACAGGTCTACTGATCTGGCATCACCGAAATATAAGAGCTTTACTCTCCCCTGATGCCATCCTGCATCGTTGCAGATTGGTGGTTTGCCCGGCATTTCTCTACGGACATAGAGGTAATGAGCCATAATGGCTGACTGTACATGACTCCATTTGTCCTTGAGGATGGATCCATCCTCATTACTTCTGTCTATAACAGCCATCACTAGACTCTCCTTCGCCACTTCATTGAAGGGCTTGGTGAGTGTCCTGTTGATGGTGACATTAGGGCCTCTTGCCTTTTACGAAGGCAGGGGTTCATCAGGTGATCTGATTCGTTTTACTTTATTAGCCGTTAACACAGCTGAATTTGTGGCTCTTTCAGCCGACTCATTGGCCTTAGAAGCATCTATGACGCCTTTAGCCCAGGTAAGTGACTCTTTTTGTTTTTCGGTAAGGTTTAGATTTAGATATAGCTCCCATATATATGTTACCCCCGATTTGACATGTAAGCGCTGTGGAGACTGTATTTTATATCCGATCAGTACGAAATTCGACAGAAAGAGGTCTTTTTACATGAATGAGTATTCAGGGAAAATCGGTTCAGATTTATATATAACCTCCATATATATGTTCCTCCTGATTTGGTTTCAAAGCCAACTTTCTGCCTTTCCTTACTGGTTATACCTGTCAATGATTAAGGGTTTCCTAGAAATAGTGCCACAAAACAATATTTTCTGAAAGGTAAATCTTACTAAATTTTATTATTGCTTGATAAAAACATGTGATCTACAAGAAATCAGTGCATATTGACTGATATAATAAGTAATAATCACAAGAAGGTAGGGAAAAATTAAAAAAAAAAATTTGCATATAGACAGAAACGTAAATACGGCATAAAATTCTTAAAAATGTATATATTTCTATGATTTTTTTTAAAGTTCTTTATTTTGATATTAGGACTAATAATCAAACGCAACATGTGGAAATTTCTAATGGAAAATCCCTCAATTCCCAAAAAAAACATCAAAAATCCCCAAAATGGGATTTTGTACTTTTAGTCCTATATCTTCGATATGAAAAGCCACGCTCGGGATTCCCTTTGCAGTCGATTTTGTTACACCCTAGTACAAATAAATAAAAAGAAAAATTTAACAATTTAGCTTTGCTATTGGAGAAAATCGATCAAACTGTTGAAATTTATGTAAAAAAAGGTCCAAATCGGAGAAGGGTGGCAACCACACCACTTAAAATTTTGGCTTTGGATTTTCTCTAGCATATTCTGTAAAAAGTCTCCTTTAAAATTAGTATAAATTTAATAGACTTTGTGTAACAAACTTTTTCTACAAGACCTAAATACCAATTGGACTCTTTTCGCCAAAAAATCTCCAAAAATGAAATTTTTCAAAAATATGATTTATAGGGCCATAACATTCTTATGTCTTCACATATCTTATCGATTCTTTTTTCACGAAATTGTAAATTTAATTGGCAATCCATAAAAAAACACGCGAACAAAATCGGTAATTTTTTGACTGAGATATTGGCTAAACTCCAAGGCAAAGTCGGCGAAAAAATGAAAAATTCAAATTTAAAATCCACATATCTCGGAAACTATTCATGATATCTTCAACCTATGGAATGTTTATTGTAGGTCTGGTCTAGGAGTATTCACAGAAAAAACGCCACTAAAGCCGGACACTCCATTCGAAAGTTAGAAGCCGATGAAAATTTTGTATACCTGAGGTGGTCAACTTTAGGGTCCTGTAGCTCCGCCCCTGTATGAGATAGGGGGCCCAAGTTCCGAACTTCCGAAACTCTCTAACACCTCTTGTATACACACCTAAAATTTCATGGTCATACGATAAGTGGTTTTGAAATGGCAGAATTATGTCAATTTTTTCCATTTTAGCCCACTGTGCGACGTACGATGTACTGTGGTTCAGAATTGAATTTTACTGGCCAAAAGTCAAATTTTTGCCATCGCCGATTTCTAAAATTTTTAATGCCATTTAATAGCAAACATATTGAGACCAGGGTATCCAAAAATTAGATCAAAATATTTATTATTGTGGGCGTAGTGTGCTGCTGATACCAATATTTTTTATGTAATTTTGAAAAAAAACGTAATTATACCCTACACCACACTGTGGTATAGGGTATTATTTAAGTATAAAATGTCCCAAAAGTAAATTTATGTAAAGAATTTTTACATGAATTACAAAATTTATATTTCAGAGTTATTCAATATTACGAGAGTGGTGTAGGGTATTATATAGTCGGCCCCGCCCGACTTTAGCCTTTCCTTACTGGTTTTTGAATATTTTTGTAGGAGGAAATTGCCATTTCTCGCAAACTATTACTCGTACTGATAGAGGGTTAATTTTTTTTGTTACGTAGGTAGGATTGTACTCTTAAAGATTGCCAAAAGTATTACTGTACTGTTTACACGTGGTTTGTTTGCCACCAAACGGACACTATTAAAATCACATAGAGTTCCGCAGAGATATAACTTCAAGACCTTCTTAATCAACAGCTCAACGCTTGCTACAATCATTTAAAGGACATGATTTGAAGAAATATGGGAACTGCAAGTTAACTCTCTTTTGCAAATGGGGATGTAATGGTATGTGAAAATACTTCAGACGCAGATATGTTCATGGTGTCATTTGTGCCATTGCGATTGATAAAGAATTTGGAAGACTCGAAACCTTCGACCAGTACGATACAGACAAAGGATATTTGGAAAAATCAAACACCATCTTCTACGAAATACTGCAGACCAATCAAATTTGAATTTAATAAAGAAACTCATTATACCATTAAAGAAGAAGTCAGTGACATAAGAACCCAAATTACAAGACTGCAGCCATTAGAAGTAGAAATTGAGGGCCAGACAATTGAAGTTAACTACCAATGCTAACGAAAATATATGGAAAAGTTGGCCAGGCTTTGACTGACACAAAGGCTTCATCCAGCTGCATTATATGTCAATATACATCAAGCAAATAAAACCAAGTCCCGGAAAATTCAGTAGATAACACTGATGCATATGAATTTGGATTATCGCCACTACATACAATAATACGACTTATGGAACACGTACTTAAAATCAGTTATGATTTGGATTTTTGAACTACAGGATTAATAAGAAACAATGACACCAACAAGGATTTAAGAAATTTAAAAAAGAAACATGTTCTGGATGAATTTCTCAAATGTGGGTTGATTATAGACCAACCAAAACAAGGATCAGGCAATACCAATGATGGGAATACAGCAAGAAGATTCTTTTCTGATCCCGAAAAAGCATCTGAAATAACTGGAGTTGATTTTAATCTCATTTCAAGATTTAAAACAATGTACTTGCGTGCTATATACAAATTGAGGCCAACAAATTTAATGAAACTGCACTAATATATAATACGAAATATTCATGGAGAAATATGTCTGCAACAGTTCACAAAATTCTTAATCATGGAGGAGATGTCATTAAGCATCATTTGGTACCAATCGGAGATCTATCAGAGGAAGCCCAGGAAAAAATAAATAAGGATTACAAGTTTTATAGAATTAGACCTTGAATTCCTCAATAACTGCTGACCCGATTTTATTGAAAAAAGAAATTACTAAAATATCTCTATCGGTTCCAAAGTTACAGAGTTTTGGCCAGTAAAAAACGATTCTGAACCACTGTGCGATGTACAAAAACATTTTAGTTACATATACATACATACATATTTACGTTCGCAGGATTGATTAAATCAAGATATGGTATCTCGAATCGGAAATGCTACGGATTAATTGGTCTCAATCAATTTGTTTAAAACGCAACAAAATATATTACTCCTCATACGACAGCTTTTGTTTCCAAACTTGAAAAAAATGGCTCAGCGGAATAAATCTTGCCTGCAAAATCGCTGGAAAAAGTGCAACGAGCTAAAAGAAGATTATGATGAGAAATTAAGGAAAATTTCCCCAAATTGTTTGTGTTATTTTGTTAGGTCGGCTAATTTTGGGACAGATCTCGTATGACGACTATTGGTAATGTTTTCGTCTGAAAAGCTCTGGATAAAAAATCGGAATGTAACGAATTTTATGAAATTTGGCTTATAAATATGATAAAGATCTTGGCAAAAATGAGACTCATATACCACAAAAGTGTCAAATCGGAATGTACGTACATCTAAATATGATTAGATTTTGACCAATTTCAACAGGATTTGTCCTGACGCAATAAAATCCTTTGTACGGAATGGGATTTTGATCGGAGAGAAATTGAGGCATGTACTTCGTTAAGTCAAATCTAATCAGCTGGTGAAGTTGGGATGATCGATATACTTTAAGGTGGAGCTAGTTACAGTATTTGCATGTGTTACAAACCAGTGTGGTTAGGATTACTTAAATTATGTAGTACATTATGGTATCACAAAAATACGAGGGTTGCATATATACAGGGTTTTCCAACAAGAGGTGTTATTTTGAATCACCCGGTATTTCGGTAGCTGTCACTTTTGAAGCTTTTATTATTTGACATTTGACAAGTAGAAACTACGCCATTACTAAAAATGGAACGATACAAGATTCAACAACGCATTGAAATTATTAAAATTCACTACAAAAATGGTGAAAATCTTGTTCGCAACACTCAAGCTTTTTTGGGTCGTCGTGAAGCTTCTTGTCGGACCGCAATACAGAAATTGGTGGAAAAATTCGAGCTGATAGGACAAGTTAGTGATGTGAAGAATAAAACCCGTGCACGTCGCTCAAGAACAATTGAGAATATTGCTGCTGTAGCCCAAAGTGTTGAAGAAAACCCAGGATTGTTCATTCCTCGTCGTTCTTTGGAATTGGGCATTCCACAAACGTCATTACACCGTATCTTGCATAAAGACATGGGTCTTAAGGCTTATAAAGTTCACTTAACACAAGAACAACAACAACGTCGCGTTTTTGCTGATTGGGTCCTTGAAATGCATGAAAATGATACGGAATTCCATTGAAAAATCATCTTGACTGATGAGGCCCATTTCCACCTCGGTGGCTACGTCAACAAGCAAAATTGTCGCATCTGGGGCTCGGAAACCCCAAAAGTTATTGTTGAGAAGCATCTCCATCCTCAACGTGTGAATGTTTGAAGCAGTTTATGGCACGGCAGGGTCATTGGACCTTACTTTTTCGAAAATGAGGTTGGATCAACAGTTATGGATTGCGCTATCGAGAGATGATTAATGATTTTTTATGGTCGGAGTTGGATGGTATTGATCTGGACAACGTTTACTTTCAACAAGACGGCGCTACGTGCCACACAAGCAACGAAACCATTACTCTGTTACGGGAAAAGTTTCCGGACCGCGTTATCACTCGAAGAGGTGATCACAATTGGCCGACGAGATCTTGTGATTTAATACCTTGCGACTTCTTCCTTTGGGGCCACGTGAAAGATAAGGTCTACGCCAACAGCCCAGCGTCGATTCAATACCTCAAAGATAAAATTCGTGAGGCTATCGAGGACATAGGGTAGCCACTTTGCGATTTGTTTACGGAAAATTTCATGAAAAGCATATGTCCTGTAAGCGTGGTCGTGGTGGCCATTTGGCTGATGTTGTTTTTCATTATTAACGGCATACCTTCCTCTTTATTATGAAATAAACATCCGATCATTTATCTCAAAAAATTGCATTTTTCTCTGAATACCAAAATAACACCTCTTGTTGGAAAACCCTTTATTTCTGGCCTAGGCAAGTGTTGCCTGGGTCCATCTGACATTTCCATTGGAAAGTTTGAAATTTTTAGCATTAACGTACTCAGAACGTTTTGACGTACGACCATCATTTGTGTTGTTTACAGTGACTTGAAAAAATCAATTTGGCAAAAAAATGGAATTAACTCGTGAACATTTTCGTGCGATCATTTTTCACAACTTTCGACGTGGATTATCACGACAAGAGTGCATCGATGAACTTAAATCTTTGTATGGCGATGAAGCACCATCCTATAGCACTGTGAGAAACTGGTTTAACAAACTCAATCGTGGCCGACGCTCGCTCAAAGACGAAGGTCGTGAAGGTCGTCCAAGACCTTTTCGTGGAAGAAGCACTTCGAAGCAAATGGTCGCCAGTTTCTTCGGCAAAACTGGTCTTGTGGCGACTGTTCCGCTTGCGCAACGTAGGACGGTCAATTCTGAGTGGTACACCACAATTTGTTTGCCTGAAGTCTGCGGAGAAATTCGAAAAACGAACAAGAGAAGACCAATCACTGTGCACCACGACAATGCGAGCTCTCACACATCGGCTCAAACCAGCGCCTTTTTGACCGGCCAAAACGTCGAATTGATGGGTCATCCGCCATACAGCCCTGACTTGGCACCCAATGACTTCTTTTTATTCCCCCACATCAAGAAAAAATGCGTGGTCAACGATTTTCGTCGCCAGAAGATGCTGTTGATGCGTTCAAAAACCATGTTTTGGAGGTGTCTCAATCGGAGTGGAAAAAGTGCTTCGACAATTGGTTTGAGCGGATGCAAAAGAGTATAAATCATGCTGGAGAATACTTTGGAAAATGTAATGGACCAGGTTAAAATATGCGGGGGCACTCTGGGCAGTTAGGCTGCGGCTAGGGCTCGCCGGATGTGTGGGTTCTTTCCGCATTAATCCAGTTACATTAAAAAATAAGTGCCAGTGATTTTTTTAGCTTCAGAGATTTGTGGTAATTATAAACGGACGGACACTCTCCAATTTGACCTATTGACTTTGGTATACGGCGTTGGATTTTTTCTGGATAGATCCAGGTGGTATTGGCTCTCTGGACACCCCCCACTTTATGACCCAATGTGGATCATCCTTAATGAGATTTCCTGTTGTCCCTAAATAATGTCGTTTAGAAATCTCCCTTAAATTCGCCATATATCTTCTTACTCAACCAGCTACATACTCGACCTTTTTATGGCAATTTAAAACATTGTTTGTTTTGTTTCGAAATTCAAAAATTACATATTATTGGATAAACTTTCAATTAACAGAATATGTTATTTTTATAATAATACTTATTCTTATAAATAAAAAAACTTACTCATATATGTCTTAATACTAGGGAACTAAACCAAAATGGGAATAATAATTAAGTTAGATTAATAAATGGGATGGGACTAATTCGTCCAGATTTCTTTATAAAATATTTTTTTATGCTTTATAATTATTATTTCCTTGTACAGAAAGGTTTGACTATAGGTTTGGTTATTTGAATTTTGTTGTTGTTTTTTTTTTAAGTAACTTATTCAATTTTTTTTATAACCTTTGCGTTGTGTAACATATCACACGTGGTTCTTTCCGGCTTTAACAAATTCATTAACAATTTTTATCATTTTTAAATATTTGGTTCGATCAACCTCCTTTTTTTGTTTCGATTCAATATTCTTATCTTGCACCCACTTATTTTACGTGTGGAGAGTAAATAAGGGATATTTTTAGTACAGCCCTATTGTTTCTAGTACTCACTCATTTTTTTACCATTCCCTCAGTTAAGTCGAGAATCATTGATATATTCCAATCGGGATATTTGCGGCTAAGCAGTTGCCTACTTCTCCTTAACAGATGGTGTCAGTTGACATTCATGCCATGAAAAGGGGATTGACCATGAACGGTATCATCAATTCTGTTGGTGGTTGGATGGTTACACCATGTACCCTGGCCGCAATATCCTATGCATATATAATTATAACAGGTCACATGATCACTAACTAACCTATAATTTGTTTTAGTATAAAGATTCTTACCCGGCATGTAAATGGAATATTATTTATTTATTACTTTATTTCAATAGCCAATAGATCTTCTCTTTTTTTTACCTATTCTCATAAAAAAATTATTTATAAATTTACCACCTTTTTTAATAGTATGGCTAACTTTACCGGTCAGTTATTTACTCCCTCTTTAATTGAATACGTAGGCAACTGCACTTTGTGACTGCTGGTCGGTATCTAGTATACACACCGCCATCTAAATGAAGTTTGTCTTACAAGGTGACTTTCAAAAGGTCAGATTCAGCATGTGGGTCTCCGTACCTTATCTTGCAACTCTGAATTACGTCTGCCTCTGAAATACAATCATGTGTGTTAAACTACTGATTTTGTCATGTTACTGGTAGGGGTCTCAGAGATAAAGGACTCAAATTCATATTGAAATACAGATAGCGCCCTTTTTTTCTTTCTCCTTAAAAGGTGTTTGCACGTTAGGGCCTCAAAGTGGCCATCACAAAGCCAAATTTCGTGTTCGAATGTCAGTGAGGAACGAAAGTTTGGGAAATACTGTCACACGGACCACTTTTCAACTCAGTTGGTGCTGTTGAGACATTAGTTTCAGCTTTCGATAAAAGAATGTAGAAACATAAACAAACGATGAAATGTCATCTCATTTCCTTTTGTGTGTTTATTTGTCAACAAAACGGAAAGTTGGTTCTTAAATTCACTCTTTTTTTAACTAAATGGTAAGAAACTTCAACATTTATTGGCTATACAAACATAATATGTATGTCTGTCCATAGGAAATGCTGTGTGAGGCTGAAGACTGTCGATTTTGTCGTTTTGGAAAGGAAAGAAATGGAATCGGAACATTCTGTACATGTCATTTGCCATACATGTGGGCAAATCTGAATTTAGGAACCTACAATGGACTATCTGTGTGGATACTAAGGATAATTTTGAATAATGATTGGAATTACACAAGAGTGAGGTATGCATGTTGCGCATCTCTTCCGTTTGACTATATAATGCAACTGTTTCCTAAAAGTTGTTTTGGTTTGCTTTTTCCTTCGCCCAAGGCATTTCATAGTGAACCGACTTGCTAATCATATTTACCTTTTTCATATAAATTGCAAGCAACTTCGCATCATTCTATAAGGAACAGAATTGGCATACATAAGCTGATAGTGCAATTCTGAAGCAGTTTAAGCCAACCGATGTGGTGATATTGCAACTCAGAAGTATACCGTGATGCTAAAACTCTTTCATTTCCTTTTTGTCCCCATCCGCGATAAATCTACAGTCATAGCTGAATATTACAGATTCCTATATCATTCCATTCCCGCATTGCCAGTCGAGGGCTGAAATTGTCAAGGCCACATGTATTAGCGAATATCTGTCGTCAAATCAAAAGCAATACGTAAGGGCAAGTTGATGGTATCAATCCTTCAATGGCATAGTGGTATATATATGGGCATATGGGACATTTTATATAAATCTATAACTTCGTAAAGTCGTTTTGTAACCTTAAAATTTCAGGTGTTTTGCATGAATTGTCCCTATGAGTTGCCCTCTCATATTTTCCACCTCATACCAATGGGATTTCGGATTCGGCATTTAAGCCACGGTTTACACAGCTTTGAATTTATTCCCTTGGCGAAGTTGCTTTGAACAAAGTTCTTCCTATAGACTTCATGCCCTGTTTTAAACTGAATCTCTCTTGCCCTCTTGTTGTAACTTCGTGCATTCTTGCCATATGCCTCATGAAGTCTTTTGGATATTTTTGCATGTATGATTTGCATTTTCGAAGTTTCAGGGAGAACTTGCATATCGCCATCTGACAGAGCATTAAGTTTCTTAAGGATTTGATAAGCTTGGGCATGAGTTATCATATTATATCCGAACAATGCGTAGTATGGCGTTACGCCAGTTGACGCATGTACAGTAGATCTCAACGATGATTCGATTTGAGATAAGTTTTCGTCCCATTTGCTTTGGTCATTTTGGAGAAGATTCCTAATGCTACTAAGGATAAATTGGTTGACCCTTTCGCTAGCGTTGGACTACGGGGAATGGATGGCAGTACGCATGTGTCGTATTCCATATAGCTTCATGAGTTCCTGAAACGATTCACTAGTGAATTGTTTTCCATTATCTAAATGAAGGATTTCAGGAACTCCAAACTTATGGAATACTTCAGATGTTAAGAATTTCATGACAGCTTTCGAAGTAGCTTTAGCCATATATTTAAGAAGAACAAATTTCGTTCTATGATCCAGAACTATAAAGATGTGGGTGTTTCCATTTTTGGTCCTTGGGTAAGGTCCCAGGAAGTCAACAATTATTTTTTGGAATGGACGTTCCGTTTTTACTTCATGTCCCATACATGGCCTTTGGATTTGTTTAGGATGCTTATTCTCCTTGCATATTTGACAAGAACGTATGAAGTTTCTAACGTCTGTTGCTAATGTGGGCCAGAAAAAAAAATCCCTAATTCTATAGATTGTCTTAGCTACACCACCGTGACAAGTATCACTATTATGTACCTTTTTGACAACCGCATCAGCTATTCTATTGGGAAGCCAGATTTTCCAACAACAGTCTTCATCACTTTCAACACCTTCATTGAATTTTGTCTTTTTGTAAACAAGCCTATCCTGAACTTTTAAATCCGGAAGTCGGTCCTTATTTTGTCTAATTGTGTCTGCTAGTGACGCATACTCTGGACTACTGAACTCTTCAGAGTCGAGATCCACTGGATAATTTGGATCTAGCATCAGTTCTTCCATATCGAGTCTCGATAGCATGTCGGGAACTACATTCTTTGCTCCTTTTCGATGCTCTATGCTAAATCTGAATCCCTGTAATTTCAAACTCCATCGTGCTAGCCTGCCATTCAAATCCTGTTGTTTCATTAGCCATTTGAGTGATGAATGATCGGTTATGACCGTGAAATCCATCAGTTCGATGTATTGGCGAAACTTTTCTATAGCTAGCACGACTGCGAGACACTCCTTTTCCGTAGTGGAGTAGTTTTTTTGAGCGGGATTTAGCTTTTTTGAATAGAACTCTATAGGATGTTCTCCGCCATCTTCGCCCTTTTGGAACAATACTGCTCCGATTCCGACGTTAGATGCGTCACACTGGACAAAGAACGGTTAAACGAAATTCGGACTGTTTAGGACGGGACTGGACACTAGTTTATCCTTTAGTTTTTCAAAGGCTATAGTCGCCTCTGGAGTGAACTTAAACTTTGAAGACTTTTTTAGGCAATCGGTAAGAGGAGCTGTCAGGGATGAAAAATCGGGTATAAACCGCATATACCACCCTACGGTTCCAAGGAATTTACGGACATCCTTTGGCGTTTTTGGTGGCGTAATTTTGGTTATAGCCTCCACTTTACTTGGGTCTGTCCTTAATTTTCCATCACAGACAATATACCCCAAGTACCTTAGCTCTCTATAGCAGAATTTCGACTTCTGCATATTGATGGTTAATCCTGCTGACCTTAATATCTCAATATGAGATGCAAAGTCGGAGGACACTATTAGTAGGTCATCGAGATATACGAACACCCTATCTTTCATTTCAGAGGGGACGACCTTGTCCATTAATCTACATAGACGTTGAGCAGCATTGCACAGTCCGAAGGGCATTACCTTAAACTGATAATGTGGTCTCCCTTGGACTGTGAATGCTGTTTTTGGTCGACTGGATTCCTCTAAGGGGATTTGCCAAAAGACATCCTTCAAATCAATGGCAGAAATGTAGTATGTTTCCCCTAACCTACTCAATAGGCCATCTATGTTTGGTAGGGGGTATGCGTCCTTCTTGGTAACTTTATTAAGTTCCCTTGCATCCAAACATAGCCTATTTTTTCCTGGTTTTATCACCAATGTCACTCGGTTGTTCCATGCTGCATTGGTGGCAGGTTCAATCACATCCAACGACAACATTCGGTCAATCTCGGCGTATGTGAGTTTTTGGACTGCAGGTGAGATTGGAAAATAACGCATTTTCCTAGGCTCAGCATCCCCCGTTTCGATAATATGGCATTCTAAATCAGTTTTCCCGAGCCCGTGCTTGCTAAAGCACCTGAATTCGAGTTTGACACCCTCAAGTTTGATCCTTTGATCGTATGTTAGGTCGTGCATATGAAGGTGCATATGAAGGTCTTCATTTTCGTTAAGTGAAACCTCATTAATGGAATCATTTTGAAACGAAATAGTGATTCCGAACTTCGTCCAAAAATCATACCCAAGTATGAGTTCCTGCGACAAGGATGGGACAATATAAAAAATCATGCTTTCTGTTTTCTTGTTGCATCTAATGACTGCTCTGACCTTCCCTACTATGTCCTGTCCTCTTCCGTCTGCTGTCCTGATAATGGAACGAAAGTCGAGGATTTCGGCTTTCATTCTTTTTATGTTTTCGAAACAGTTTTTACCCAAACAGGATACGGACGCGCCACTATCCATCAGGCCTTTCATTTCCATGTTATTTATGTCAACATCTAAATACGGTCTTATATCGTCATTGGTCGTTAAGCTGGATATGGCAATAGTCTTCCTCTCTAATTTTCGGTCTTTACACCTGATCCTGGTTTTTATAATTTTCTCAGATGGTCCTTGAAAATCTTTGAATATTTCCTCCCTTTTTTCGTTATAGTTGGCAAGTCGTTCGGCATAAGGAACTATGGTTTTTAATTTGGGGATAGGAATCTTTGACTTTGTTTCCTTGTAGACTTTTTTTCTTACTAAGTTCCGATGTTTACGTTCATTTTGGTTATCTGTATGTAAATGATTGTATGTTTTAAAGACAAATAATGGTTCATTATTATCAAGAGTGTTTATTGGGGCGTTTGATGGTCCGAACATGATGGCCCCGTCCTCATCATGCTCTTTGGGTTGTTTCCCAAACATCGTGGACAATTTGGTGTGATTACGTTTTCGAACCCACATCTATAACAGAAGATATGACGTTCATTTGAATCACAGTCTATGAATGAGTGACCTGGAAGTTTACAGTTCCAACATTTAAGCTGTTTCTGTGATGGGCTATTCAATTTAAGAGCTTCTAGCTGAAACTCTAATCCTTTAGTTTGTTGGGTTTGCTGATCATATTGATTTAAATTATAGTCTAATTCGTTCACCCTACGAGGTGGCTGCGGTTGTGGTTGTCTCTGATAACTACGTTTGGAGAGATTTCTCTCCGCACGTCTGCATTCCTCAAGCAATTGATCTAAGTTAAAGATGTGCATAGGGAAAATCAGTTGGGATAACCCATCTTTAAGATTGTCCTTCACTATTCTGACTAACTCAATTTCTGGAATATTATTTCGCATTTGATTATTTAAATTAATAATATCTTGTATATACGAATCAGCGCTTTCGTTATAATGTTGCTTTCTCTCCATGATACGGCGCTGTATTTCAAAATCGCTTTCGAATCTTTGGAATTTTCTTTTCATGTTATATTTAAGATGTTCCCATTCACAGGAAGGATTTTGTCTTCGAAAATTCCAGAACCATTCGTAAGCCGGTCCGGATAACAACTGGTGAAAGCTTTTCATCAATACTACCCAAGGGCAGTTAGTATCCTCTCTTATAGTTTCTACACTGAAGATAAAATCTTCTACACTAGCCGATCTGTTGCTACCATCGAACTGTATACCCCACTTATCAATATCTATATGATTAGGAGTCCTAGATATATAGTTAAGGGTAGTTGCAGCCGCAAAATTCTGTTGTGGTTGTTGATACTGTTGTTGTGGTTGCCGATATCGTTGTTGTAGTCGATATGGTGGCTCTTCTGGAAAATACGGATGGTTTCTCGGATTTGTAGGTGGGAGACTTTGTGAGGCCGGAGGTGGCGGAAAACTATATTGGGATTGTGGAATATTTTGTGGGTGTTGTACAAAATCGTGTCGACTGGGCAATCTATATTGGGTTTGTGTTGTCGGATATGAGGGTATGTTTCACCTCGGCGTCTGCCTATTTATGTGATTCGGTTTTCCCGTAGCATCTGAATCTGGTAACATACTATTTTGTTCAGTCGCTCTATCCTGATTCATTGTTGAAATGTCCCTTTCTGACCTAATACTTTCCCTAACTATTTCCGGGATCACTCTCTGCAAGTTGGCCTGTACCTGCCTCATGGCTCTTGCCTGTGAGGCACCAACTGATGCTTCTACATAGTCACGAATGATCAATCCACTTCCGTTTGCTACGATATTTGCCTGAATCGTCTGATTCCCATCCTGTACGTTCTCCCTTCCCTGTTGAAACTCTCTCCTAATGCCGATTGCGGTTAGGCTACTGTAATTTGGAGATGGTATTGAATCGTTTCCTGGAGAAGACGAGGATTCAGTACATAATGTGTTATTAGTTTGGTTCTCATTCGCTAGAGTAGTGGAGGCCATAGTCGATGTAGTAGTCGTCATCGTCGCTGTTGTTGTCGTCGTCATCGTTGTTGCAGTGGTACTAGTCCCTGCCGAATCGCTAGCCGAAGCCTCGGTTCGATTAGAAGACATTGATCTGAGTTTCATATTCTGCCAAATATGCATAGGGAATTAAATTGAGTTGGTCAATTCCTTCTCTGCTGCAAATAAATACGGTCCCTTCTTTGAACCTATTTATTTTGTTTCCTATCTATTCGGTTAGAATCACTAGGGCTGTGAGGTTTGTAATGAAATGGTTTGAATCCAAAAGGGCTCTATTTATGGCCTTACTTATTTTAATTTTATGTAAAATTGTTGATAAACATTAAGTATTTTGAAAATGTTAATGAAATTTCTTTTTTTTTAGATTCAATCAGTCGATTGGTCGAGTAATTTGTAGCTGATTGGCATTGAAATATGTAAATAGTAATCCAGAAATAATGTATAAATAATCTCATGTCACATTTATTAAAGTAATATTCATTAGTTTGGAAATATACTAGAGATCGTATTACTAGCTTTGAATTGTAAAAGGATTTTTTTAAGCAAAACCCTAATAAATTCCTTTGTAAACCAAAAGTCAAAATATTTTTTTTGTAATGCCTATGACTCCTGTTGGAGGCAAATTTTGGAGAAAAACTGACAAAAACGAATCAAATAACTATCAGATTATAATACGAGAAAGCGCAGCTAATAAATCTTGACTATCGTTCCTTCAGATTATGACTTACGTTCCTTCATAATACTCTCCTAGAGTCATTTGACTCTCCAAAGTCTTAAACCCTATCAATGAATTGCAGCTACACTGGGATAACTTTAATATACAGTTTACCGGGGACTTACAAAACTATCAAGGATTTTGAAACGATGGATAGGATATACGGCATTTAAAGAATGCTTGCAGGTTGGGCGCCAAATGTAATGGACCAGGTTAAAATATGCGGGGGCACTCTGGGCAGTTAGGCTGCGGCTAGGGCTCGCCGGATGTGTGGGTTCTTTCCGCATTAATCCAGTTACATTAAAATATATGTAAGTGCCAGGTGGTGAATGTTTGTGATTTTTAAAGTGTTTGATTTTTTTAGCTTCAGAGATTTGTGGTAATTATAAACGGACGGACACTCTCCAATTTGACCTATTGACTTTGGTATACGGCGTTGGATTTTTTCTGGATAGATCCAGGTGGTATTGGCTCTCTGGAAACCCCCCACTTTATGACCCAATGTGGATCATCCTTAGTGAGATTTCCTGTTGTCCCTAAATAATGTTGTTTAGAAATCTCCCTTAAATTCGCCATATATCTTCTTACTCAACCAGCTACATACTCGACCTTTTTATGGCAATTTAAAACATTGTTTGTTTTGTTTCGAAATTCAAAAATTACATATTATTGGATAAACTTTCAATTAACAGAATATGTTATTTTTATAATAATACTTATTCTTATAAATAAAAAAACTTACTCATATATGTCTTAATACTAGGGAACTAAACCAAAAAGGGAATAATAATTAAGTTAGATTAATAAATGGGATGGGACTAATTCGTAAAGATTTCTTTATAAAATATTTTTTTTATGCTTTATAATTATTATTTCCTTGTACAGAAAGGTTTGACTATAGGTTTGGTTATTTGAATTTTGTTGTTGTTTTTTTTTAAGTAACTTATTCAATTTTTTTTATAACCTTTGCGTTGTGTAACATATCACACGTGGTTCTTTCCGGCTTTAACAAATTCATTAACAATTTTTATCATTTTTAAATATTTGGTTCGATCAACCTTCTTTTTTTGTTTCGATTCAATATTCTTATCTTGCACCCACTGTATTTTACGTGTGGAGAGTAAATCAGGGATATTTTTAGTACAGCCCTATTGTTTCTAGTACTCACTCATTTTTTTACCATTCCCTCAGTTAAGTCGAGAATCATTGAGATATTCCAATCGGGATATTTGCGGCTAAGCAGTTGCCTACTTCTCCTTAACAGATGGTGTCAGTTGACATTCATGCCATGAAAAGGGGATTGACCATGAACGGTATCATCAATTCTGTTGGTGGTTGGATGGTTACACCATGTACCCTGGCCGCAATATCCTATGCATATATAATTATAACAGGTCACATGATCACTAACTAACCTATAATTTGTTTTAGTATAAAGATTCTTACCCGGCATGTAAATGGAATATTATTTATTTATTACTTTATTTCAATAGCCAATAGATCTTCTCTTTTTTTTACCTATTCTCATAAAAAAATTATTTATAAATTTACCACCTTTTTTAATAGTATGGCTAACTTTACCGGTCAGTTATTTACTCCCTCTTTAATTGAATACGTAGGCAACTGCACTTTGTGACTGCTGGTCGGTATCTAGTATACACACCGCCATCTAAATGAAGTTTGTCTTACAAGGTGACTTTCAAAAGGTCAGATTCAGCATGTGGGTCTCCGTACCTTATCTTGCAACTCTGAATTACGTCTGCCTCTGAAATACAATCATGTGTGTTAAACTACTGATTTTGTCATGTTACTGGTAGGGGTCTCAGAGATAAAGGACTCAAATTCATATTGAAATACAGATAGCGCCCTTTTTTTCTTTCTCCTTAAAAGGTGTTTGCACGTTAGGACCTCAAAGTGGCCATCACAAAAACAATAAAACCATTTTTGATGACAAATATTCGCATTTTCATTATTAGGCCAGAAATATATACAGCAGCCCTCGTATAAGTTGTTTTTTCTAGAGTTGGCAGATGTTAACATAAGCCTAGTTTTTTAACATTCCAAAGAAACCTAAGTCTGGTGCAGTCGCTGTCATCTGCAGAAAGCGAGACACAGACATAGAAGGTGATTCATTCCTTACGTGGTACCCTGGTTACCTGGTATGACCCTTTTGCCCTTCACGCAAATCAGGTGAAGCGATCTGCGGCAGTTAAGATAAGTTCTTGAATTCGGGATAGCAGCCTGACTACACAATGCAACAAAAATATTTTTTTTGTTTCCGAGACCTAAAAACATTTTTTGTATAGAGGCATACTACGAATTTACCATAAAATTTTGTTTAAATATTTTTTTGTGTTTAGGACTCCATATTTCACCAGAAAAGTTATGCGCAGCCCTTCGACAAAAATTTTGTTGCATAGTATTTTTGCAATTAATTGGCTGTCTTTTTGCAATTAAATGACATGACTGTTGTGTTTGGGATCTATATAGATGTTCACAAAACTCCTATGTCCAGAGATGCGACCATTCCATTCTCATCTATCAGGTATACGAGTAGATACCTTTTGTCAAAAAGTGGTTCAGTTATCGTGTAATCGATAATAGAGCAATAAACACTACATCCGTAACCATTTCCCTACCAGACTGACAGTTCCCTAAGTCTAATGACAGCAGCTGCGATTTCGGCCATTCGCTGAGTTTTATTTATTATCGCGTTGATGATAATATTCATCGTTGATGACTTTTCGTATAGAAAAGTTCATCGTTGATGACTTTTCGTATGGAAAAGTTCATCGTTGATGACTTTTCGTATAGAAAAGTTCATCGTTGATGACTTTTCGTATAGAAAAGTTCATCGTTGGTGACTTTTCGTATAGAAAAGTTCATCGTTGGTGACTTTTCGTATAGAAAAGTTCATCGCTGATGACTTTTCGTATAGAAAAGTTCATCGTTGATGACTTTTCGTATAGAAAAGTTCATCGCTGATGACTTTTCGTATAGAAAAGTTCATCGTTGATGACTTTTCGTATGGTGGGCTTTTGCAGAGCCGTACACCAGGCGATATTGCTACACAACATTATCAATCTGTCTACTGCAATAAAGCCAATATTTTCCTATTTTCCCCTTTTATAGAATATTGACTTTTTTCACTTTCCAGAATGTTGGGTCTGTCTAAAAAAAATATCTAAGTAATTTGCGCTTTCGCCGAAGCCAATTTCAAAACCTTCTAGGAGCCAGACACAACAGTTTTAGCCTCATATCTCCTGTAGAAAAAAGGTGTATGTAGAGTATAAAAAAAATTAGTTTAATGTATTTTCTCTTTGAGTGTGGTTACTTACAGTCTAAATTCGTTGACAGCGCCCGGAATATTAAGTTTATTATAAAATAATTATTAGCTTATAAAGTATACTCGTACATCTTAAATACATAAATTAATATTTATTTGTATATTACTTCTATTGAAGAACATATATGTTTCTAGTTTTGAAACATACATTTTGTCAATGGATTCATGGGATCATCTTCGGAACATTCAAATGCCGTCTGAAATTCTTCTGCATTCATGAAGCTTCGATTTATAATGGAACTATAGACCAGATCATTGCGACTGCACCACTGTTGGGCAACGGCATAGAACATAACGCGCGACGAGTTCAGCTGGAAATATTCCAAAATGAAATCTTCGGCCATAGCAAAATTCTCACTTTCCAGCCAGAAATTGTAATCGGCCGCCGATTCCTTGAAAGATGTATAGAAATCAAATATTTCATTTACTCGTTCCATCTCCAATGTTCCGTAGAGTTCGCCGTAGTCATCGGCATGCAGGAGGGTTTGACGTTCCAGACAATCCATGGCTGCATACAGACCATCCGAGCTACGCAGTATTTGGGAATTCTGCCACATTCCACGATCATACGAAGCAAAGTAATGAAGACGAGGTCGATGTAATATAAGAATGCAGAAATCTATGAATTCCTGGAAAAAGTTCATGTCCTCAGCATCCACATATGAGTTGTAGAACGAATAGCGCAACGATAATCGTCTCATCTCCAAGAGACTGGAATAGAATGTCCTCTCTTCGCTGTCCAGATATTCAGATTGATATATATCTGAATAGTTGGCGAGATTTAGATACCTTTTGGCATAGCTCCGTATTGATTTCTCAATGTTGAGTTCTTTACGTTGTGATCGCTTTTGGAACAGACGTTCCAGTGACGAACTGGTGATCTCTCGACGATAGTGACGTTGAAATCTTGTCGTATGGAAGAGATAGGTTGCAATGGCGACCTCACGACGAAAATGATCGTCGAATACATTCCATTGCCAATATTCCGCTTGAAGCAAATGACGGAATTCGTCTGTCAGACGGAAACAATCGTCCATTGCACTTAGTTGTTGATAGGCGTGCCAGATGACGTAGTTGTAGACGATACGAGGACTGGTAGATTTTAAAATGGTCATAATCTCACTCAGTATGTGGACATTCACAATGATTTTTACGGCGTGCTCAATGTCTACATCGGTTAAGTTCAGACGGGGAAAATATCTTTTGAGGAACTCACTCATTGTCTCATCCAACAGAATATTGGTCACTTCAATGGTTTCCTCAGATAGTGGAATTTCACCCCGCAGCTGACGGCAAAGCTGCCACATTTCACTGCCTATGATGCTGGCAATTTGGGGATTACGTTGTCTTAGAAGCGGCGTCAGGCTATTCTGGAATTCCTCCACATCCGGACACAGGAAATCCTTATTGGGCGTTATGTAAATTGTACTTTCGGCAAAAAATATATTGAAGAAGTTCTCAAAACCATGAGCGGAAAACTCCGCGGCCAAAAGTGGCCAACTCAAATGCAACTGTTCCTCATATGACTCCCACTGATACTGCAGAAACGGCCATTTGCGCAGCAGATCTTTGTCATTTTGCAAAAATGAAATTTCATTAATCATATGCCACCAAATGCGACGAGGACTACTCTTCTCGTTCTGCGACTCTTTACACCGATCGTACAAATCACGAACCAAAAGCCCCGGTTTACTGGCGAATTGAGACTTGTGATTTTCGAAAAATTCATAGTAATCCTGATGGTTATAGAGAAATGGTGATATTTTAGGGCTTCCACTCCACTGCGATTCATCCGCTTCGTTGACACCAGTGACATTCTTCATATTGCCGCAAGCATGATGGAAAAAGTCGTCACAAGGCGAGACGCTCTCATCCATATAGTCAACCATGTTCTGCAAATAGTTCCTATAGATATTGGTTATATTCACAGTGGTTCCATTAATGCAGCCCAGAATCATTAACAATACGAAAATTAAAAAATCAAATGCGCACTTGTGTTTAAATCGAAACATCTTTTCAGAATTGAGATGGCATTTTGAGATGTTTTAACGTTGTGAAATACTGCGAAAGACTACTCCAATTCATTCTACAGACAGCGGAATTCATTCAAATATTCAGAGCGCATTAACATACATATCGATACCGCGATTCTAAAATATGCTAAGTCGACTTAACACGATTGTGGGGAGACGGCATTTTTAAATGTCCCAATTTATATTCTCTCAAAATGTGATGTCGATCCGTTAACCCAATCAAAAATAGTAGACATTGATTCAAAATTAACCATAAAGAAATTTTATACAAATTAAAAATTCGAAAAAAATTTAAAAGTCTTTGGAAATACTCTAATTTTTGACTTAGCATACTTTGGAATTGGGGTATCGATCGATGTGCAAAATTCAAATGGAACAGATAAGCTTTGCCAATTGATAAGCTTCAGATTCCAGAATCAGCAGCACAATTGACCTTGATAATAATGTAAACACTAATATATGAACATTTATTTTGCATTATTTGCCTTAGTATTGAGAAATAGTATTTAGTAATAATTTGAAATCTAAATATGTATGACATTCAAATAATTATAAAAATATCAGGAAATATTCACTGCCGAGATTATATAGCTCGGGGTCGTTGGCCCTGCATTGCATTTTCCCCGTACGCTCAGTTACTAGCGCTATACTTTTATAAAGTATAAATCTTTTATTTTATATATTTCTATAAAGTCTTGTTTGTCAAACTGAACAATTATGTTCTTATGGGATATTTTCAGAAAATGCCAGAAAAACGCAGTGTGAGAAAAAAGCTGAGTGGTATGCAGGCCTTTAAGCAATCCCATATATTCCCATTTTGATTTTATTTTTAAACCAGAAGTGAAAGTCTAGAGTCTTGCAGAACCGACTATTTGATATCCTACACCACCTTGTTAGAGTGAAGAAGCGCAGATTTGGTTAGGTTAGGTCAGAGTTTCTCAAATGGGGTCAGCGGCCCACCGCTCATTAAATATTTTTATTGAAAATAATCGATATTGTTATTTTTTTACCCTTACTTTAGTGTGGCGAGGGTGTATACGAGTATCATTTGCTACGGACAAAAAGTGTAACACATCGAAGGAGTGACCTAAGACCCTAAGTATGTTCGGCGGAAATCCGTTCTGGGTCATTTTAAGTAATTTTAGCAATTTCCGTCCGTCCGTCTGTCTGTCTGTCTGCTGGCTGGTGCGCACGATAACTCTCGAAAGGAGTAACCGATTGACTTCAAATTTGGTATGTGTAAATATTTTTTTCTATCTCCTGCTAAGTTCGAAGATGGCCCTAGTGTATACAAATACATAAAATTTTGTACAGTGTAATGTTTTTATAGTGCCTACAGTTCAGTTAAAAAATTGGCGTTATTGCTACGCCCCTTTTGATACCTTCCACACTAAGGTACCATTTTGTTCAAAAGGTTAACATCTTATAGCGTAAGTAGCATTCCACGAAAATACTACAAAACTGTGAATAGTGTTGCCAGGCTAATTTGACCGAAAATCGTCAAAATAGGGGCACAAAAATCGTCAAATCGTTAAAAATCTACCTACAGAGACATATGTATGAATTTATAGGTATTATCGAATGATTATTCAAATCCTCAAAAAAATTGTGAGCTGATCTCGCAATCTTGAACCGAAATAATAATCAAATTTGGTTTAAAAATTAAGTATATTCGGCAAATGGTTTTTTAGTTTACTTAGAAACATTTCAAGGCTTCATCCGATTTGACTTTTTAATATACGACTTACTAATATACGATTTATTTTAACTGAAACCATTCGTTGTAATAAATACATCCTAGGTCCATATTTTGACATAGCCTTGACATGATCAATTTTGCAACTTAATGCAATTCCAGATACTTTACCTGTTATGTTATTGAAAGAGACCGAATCTATCACAATTTGTTTTGTTTTAATGCTCATACATAATATATGAGAATTTTTCTAACATTTCTAATCTTAAAGAGTTAAGGGATTCCCCTTATAATCTAGAAGGAATTATAAAAAATCCTTAATATTAAGAAACGTTTGTTTTCTTTCCTTTTTTCATATCACAAAAAATCGCCATTTCGGGGAAAAAATCGTCAAATCGTCATGTCCTATTTTTGGCTCTAAAAATCGTCAAAATGTCGATAAATTACCATTTCTGGCAACGCTTTTAAAGTAGCTATGGCCCTATGAAAAATGGGCGTTATCACCACGCCCCTTTTTGTACCCCCCACACAAAATGGCCAAATCATACAAAAATTGAATATTTCATAAAGTTAACATACCAAAAAACAACATCCCTAGTCACTCTAGAACCATCACCTGGGTTACAGAAGAGCCCTCAGCTCGGAAGACATATTAGAGATAATAAAGATTCCAATCCTGGTTTGCCGACCCATAATTGGAGAATTAGCAAGGTGGGTGAGGCGGATGGTAAAAAGCGACAGGTCAATTTGATCCTTAACGCTGAATCCACCTCCCATATACAAAGTGCAAGTACAACCCTTCAATATGGTTTCGAGACTATAGTCTTGAAGGTATACAAGCAGGATATAGCTCCCACTGCGGAAGGCGAGTCGTCAACCGTGGTTGATACAAGGCTTTCTGGAAGTGCGGAGGTCCACCCGACAATTATTTCTGGTGACTCTAACAGAAGATCTGTAACGTCATTCTCTGAGGATGAAAACACTACTTCGGATACTGACGGGCTGAGGGAAGTCTCCGGACTCTTTGACGCATCTGGCGGGGACATGCTCCCCGGTGATACGGACGAAGAGTTCGACAACACCCTTGTCGGGGTGGATGTCAATCTGTTGATTACCAATGATGGTAAGAATTCTACAGATTAACCTCCATCACGCTAAAGCAGCCTCAGCGGATCTATTGCGTCCTGATCCAGGAGCCCTATGTAGTAGGTGGACGGGTGTGCGGTATCAAGACACCAAACTTTAAACTGCTTGTGGCCAACTGTGAAGGCACTCCAAAAACCTGCATTTTGGCCAGAAAAGATCTAAGTATTTTTCTCCTGACTAATTTAGTGGTAAAGACCAAACAGCTGCTAGTCTGAAGATTGGTAATCGCATATACTGGGTGGTCTCCAGTAACTTTTCTTATGAAGCTGCAATATCGACAGCTCTCGTCAGGGAAGTAGTAGAAGAAGCAACGTCTGACGAGGTCGAGCTGATTATTGGCGCAGACACGAACGCTCATCATGCTATCTGGGGTAGTACGGATATAAACAATAGGGGTGATTCGCTTCTTGACTTTATTCTAACCACCAACCTAAGTATTTGTAGCATAGGTAATACACTGACCTTTATAATTAAAGACAGACAAGAAGTACTAGACGTAACGTTTGCTACTGATCGGGTGTCAGACAAAATTATTGGGTGGAATGTACTGGACGACCACTCATTCTCAGATCACCATTATATAGAGTTCAAACTCGCCGAAAAAATGCCTAAACCTGCTGTCCACAGAAATGTGAGGAAGACAAAGTGGCACCTGTATGAGAAGAATTTTAAAAAGGTTCTCAACTCTAAACTTCTTTATGAACCGAATGACAGGCCGAAGGCGAAATCTACTGGAGCCTTTATTGATTGGGATGCATATAAAGGCAACTCAAGATCTATAAGAAGGAGCTTAGGAAGGCGCAAAGACGCTCTTGGTATTCCTTCTGTGGCGAAGTGGAAAAAGTCTCCGACGCCGCAGGGCTGAGGAAGGTACTATCCACTTATCCTTGTACTGTGGGGTATTTGCAGGATGAGGCAAACAACTGGACAAAAAACAGCGAGCAATAGCTAAGTGTACTGAACACACATTTCTCGGGGAACTCATTAACAGAGCCCGAGGATCAACTTGAGCAACAAGAGTGCGAGTGGACTGCGAGCGTCGCTAGCTTGTTGACTGAGAGATCTAGAAAAAGCTGGGCTGTAAACAGCTTTGAGCCCTTCAAGTCACCTGGACCAGACGGCATCACTCCAGCAGAAATGCAGAAAATGTTAAAGTACATTATCCCCCGGCTGCTGAAAATGTATGTAGGCTGTATTTGGCTTACATACATCCCGAATCGATGGAGGGATACCAAAATGGTATTCATACCCAAAGCGGGGAAGATATCGCACACTAGGCCAAAAGACTTCAGACCAATTAGCCTATCCTCTTTCCTATTGAGAAGTCTGGAAAGACTTTTAGATTATTTCATTAGGCAAAACCTGGATACAAAACTCCTGTCGGGGAACCAACATGCTTACAATAAAGAAAAGTCTACAGAATCAGCCCTGCACGAACTTGTGAGCACTATCGAATCGTCCCTACATTTCAAAGAATTCACCATGGTGGTATTTCTTGACATAGAAGGGGCTTTTAACAACATACACCCAGATGCAGTAATCGCGGCATTGTCACATCTAAAGATGAACTCTAGCTTGATTAGACTAATCCAAAGACTACTCAACAGAAGACGTATAACAGCATGTCTAGGGTCCACAACTCTAACAAGGTTTGTAAACAGAGGGACCCCACAAGGAGTAGTACTGTCTCCACTAATTTGGAACCTAGCGGTGAATGAAATTCTGCTAGATCTAGAACGTTGTGGCTGCAAGGTCGTGGCATATGCGGACGACCTGGCAATCGCAGTGAGTGGCAACTTCGAAAACATCCTCCGGTGGCTCTGAACAAGTTGGCTAGATGGGCCAGAAGCAGCGGTTTGGGTGTTAACCCAAACAAGACAGAATTGGTTCTCTTTACCAGGATGAATAATGTCCCTCATGTGGACCCTCCTCCACGTATAAATGGAACAGATCTAGTCTTTTCTGAAAGTGCAAAATTTTTAGGAATAATTTTGGATAGGAAACTGTCATTCAGACTAAACGTACTGGAACGTGTAAAGAAGGCCAACATCGCCCTATATTCCTGCAGGAAGGCTGTAGGGTCGCGGTGGGGCCTCTCTCCTAAAATTGTCCATTGGATATATATAGCAGTGGTTCGTCCAATACTGTTATACGGCATTGTGGTATGGTGGACGGCAACTGACAAACTAACCATCACAAACCTGCTATCACGGGTTCAGAGAACTGCCTGGCTGTGCATAAGCGGAGCGTTAATGACTACAGCGACTGAGTCTCTACAAGCCCTTCTCCATATACTGCCGATTAATGTTGTGGCGAGAGAAGTTGCAACCAAAGTGGCACTAAGATTAAACTGCCTATCAATGTGGAGGTACAAGAACTACGGTCACATGAGGATATCAAAGTGTAGTGCTATGGTAACCGACCGAGTGGACTATATATCAACGGTGCGCACCGTAGAGAGGAACTACATCACTATTATACCAGATGGCAGAATACCCGGAAATAGAAACCATCTCCACTTCTATACGGATGGTTCGAAGCTTGATGAAAAGGTTTGGCTTCGGAGTACACTGTGAAGAACTTAATTTGGATATAGCTCACAGACTACCAGATACCTGCAGCGTCTATCAAGCCGAAATAATGGCAATATGGGAAGTCGCCATGTGGCAGAGTCGGAACATAGTAACCAACACTGGCGTTGTCATTTACTCGGACAGCCAGGCTGCCATCAATTCTCTGGATGCCACATACCTCAATTCACAAATAGCCCTCGACTGCCGCAGATCTCTTAACGAGATGGCTGAGCAGTTTAATATACACCTCATTTGGGTGCCTGGGCATAGGGATATCCCGGGGAACTGCAAAGCCGATGAACTTGCTAGGAAAGGGACGAATTTACAAATTCTCGAAGAATTTGCATATATTGGTGCGCCACTATCCACGTGCAAGCTCTGGCTTAGGCAAGAGGCAATCAGGCAGGCCAACGAAAGATGGACACAAATCGGAACCTGTAGGGTAGCTAGACAAATCTGGCCAAGGTATGACCTGAGAAGGTCAAAATATCTCCTCGCACTAGAAGGGAAAAGATTGTCTACGTTAGTATCAGTTCTGACGGGACACTGCCTGATCGGCGAACACGCCAGAAGTTTGGGTATTAACTCCAATGACTTCTGCAGAAGCTGTGGAGATGAGGAAGAAGTGGAGAGCATTGAACACTTGCTATGCGACTGTCCTACTGGGGTCGGCCTTTCTAGGCAGCCTAACAGATCTTTCCAGTACCAATATTCGTGCTATCGATACATTTGTATATCAAACAGGTTGGTTTCGATGAAGGGCATTTTAGCACGTGGTACCACTAGGGACCTAAACTGGTCTATGTGAGCTGAAGAAAAAGAAAATACCATTGCACATAAACGCTTATAATTCGGCACAGCGCAATGTATTTAAAGTATCTACAGTTCAGCGAAAAATGTGTGTATTTGTTAAGCCCCTTCTGGTAACTCCCACACAAATTGACAGATTTATTCGTATAATATTCCATATTACATTACTCACAAAGTGAGGGTATACCTTAGTCGGTTTACCCGACTGAAACTTTCTTACTTGTTTTAATTCAATTCAAAGTCTGGAAACAAATAAAATGAATTCGGAAAATATTGTTCAACACAAATGAAGAAATTGATGAATTTTGTTTCGTATTGGAATTGCATAAACCCACTGATATAATTCACTGTTCATTCTAATTTTGGAAAATAATCAAAACATTTTAGAGACAAACTCTGCTACACTGATAGAAAAACCGTTCGTCACATGTTTTGGTGATTTAGAAATTCTGAAAATAGAAATAATGGTGATGAATGGAGTTCGTCGTGGTGATGAATGGGATTCGTCGTGATTATGAATGGAGTTCGTCGTGGTGATGAATGGGATTCGTCGTGGTGATGAATGGGATTCGTCGTGGTGATGAACTCAATACATCGTAGGGATGAATGGTGTTCATCGTGGTGATGAATGGGATTCGTGGTGGTAATGAACTCGATTCATCGTAGTTGCTTCTAAAAAAATGTTGCCTCGTCGACGCGAAATTCTAAAAAATATTTGACCTTTTTAGGTGGCACTAATATAGTCCCTCGAATTAAACTTCTATCCTGTTTCAAAATTCCAAAATGTGGTATATAACTCCAGTTTTCGGGAAATGGATAATGAAAATGCAGCACTTTTTTGTAGAAACGAAATCGCCATTAGAATCACTTTCTGACTCGATTTAGCTATGTCTCTCTGTCTATCCTTGTTATCAAAGTACCGTCCGTCTGCTGGCTGATGCGCACGATAACTCTCGAAAGGAGTATCCGATTGCCTTCATATTTGGTGTGTGGCAATATTTTCTTCTATCTCCGGCTAAGTTCGAAGATGGGCCATATTGGTCCACTCCTTCTAGTACCTCCACCACAAAAGGTTAACATTTAGTGAAATATTCATTATTTAATAACTTCTATGCTACTTATTTGAATCCTATGAAATTCTACACATAGTATTCGTTTATTAGACACTATTACCTCGAGAAAAATGGGCGAAGTTGACACGCTCCTTTTGGTACCTCCCACACAAATAGACAATTGTTAACCAAAAGTTAATAGCTTATAACATTATTACTTGTGCATAAAAAAACTTGAAATTTTGTACAGTGTGATGATTGTATAGTACCTAGAGTCCAGAGAAAAATGGGTGTTATTGGCACGACCCTTTTGGCACCTCGCACACAAATGGACTTTTTTATACCAAAAGTTAACAGCTTTTAACTTTAATACCAGTACATACAAATACTTGAGATTTCCTACAGTGCAATGCATTTATAGTACCTAGAGTCTAGAGAACAGAGGCCGTAATTGGCACGCCCCTTTTGGTACCAGTGCATATAAATACTTGAAATTTTGTACAGAGAGAGTCCAGAGAAAAGTGACCGCTATTGGGACGCCCTTTTGGTACCTCCCACACAAATGGACCATTTTGTACCAAAAGTATACAGCTTTTAACTTTATAACCAGAACATACTTTAAAGTTATTAAATGCAATTAAAATTGATAATAATTCGATTAAAACAAAAATTAAATAAATTTACTAATATATTTTGGAACTCAAGGTGAGGGGATTCATGAGTTAGTTTACCCGACTGAACTTTCTTACTTGTTCTTATTTATCCTAAGGTAGAATCCTATACACTTTGTTAAAAATCGATCCAGATTTAGATATAGCCGTCGTACACTGATTACATGTTTTATACAGGGTGGAGCGCGGTAGTTTGCTTATTTGGGAATGAAATAAAAAAGTTATGAACCTTAGCAAAATTTATTTTATATTTTAATTATGTTCAACAGTAAAGGAATTTTTAAATTACATGGTTTTAAATAGTGTATCTGGCAAATGTCGACCTTCACTATCCACACACTGCTGCATACGTTTTCTGAAGTTTTCATGAACTCTAACAAGCATGTCGACTAGTATTCTGCCAATTTCTGCCTCAATATTGTTAATGAGGTCTTCCAAGGTGTTGGGACGGTTCCTTTGGGGTTACCTAAAGTCAAAGCTGTATATCAAGCAACTGATCCACATCAATATATCCGGTGGTGCTGAGGTATTCCATCAAATCTATCCTGTCCCACCGAAGGACAGACAGACACCCATATACTGCTGGTAATAAAAAGAAAAGGAAAACTTAACAATTTTCCATTGTTGAGGCAGGGTAGAGATTTTTGACGCAAACTTTTAGCAGGGTGTTTTTTTCCTTTTAAACTTATTTACGAATAGGTTGAGCTCCTCCTATGCTGTACGGTTAGTTTTCTTTCGAAGGAGATTTTTCTCCGTATCTTCCATCTTTAATGTCGCCCATTTAGCTCACATAAGGTTCAGGTCACCTTATGTGAGCTAAAATAAAATAAAATAAAATAACGAAAATAATCTTTTTTTTAGAAACTATACATTTGTACAAACAAACTAATACTTACAATACAAGAATTAAACCAGATTCCCACCGAAGAAATCCATTGATGCTCACCTTTGAATACTTACCTTATACTTTGAATACTTACCTCCCGTTCCGTCAACATTGTCCTCCGAACCTGAAAAAATTAATTAAAAAGTAGTTTTTTGTTTAAATTTTTATATTAACATTATTAATTGTATTAACATTATTATATAATATTTTGTTTTGAGTTTTGCGAAATAATAGTCAATAAAAACTGAATACATGGGAAATTGTAAACCATTATGAAAACTTGTGGGTTTTTAAGTAATGGCTAAAACGCATCCTAGAGAGAGATAGGAAGGTAACAACGCTCCAGATATATCCAGTATACCGATCGACTCAAAATCACTAGCTGAGTCTTGGCCCATTAGCCCTATAGAAGCTTTAGTTTACATCCAATCGTTTTGAAATTTAACATAGTGGAGTGTCTAGATCCATTGACTAACAAATTCAGATTTAGCTTTAGGCCCCATATATATTTTTCGTCAGATTTGGCCCTTCAGCCCTACAGAACCTGTATTTTACGTCAAATAGTTTTGAAATTTTGCGGTAGAGTTTCTGGCCAACATTGCCGAATGGAGCCGATTTTAAGAAAATCGGTTGAGATTTAGATAGAGCTCCCATGTATATGTTTCGTCCGAATTGACTACAGAGGCAGAGACGTACCAAATGTAAATTGTGTAAACAATCTTACTAGAGTGGTGTGTGGTACCTTATAGTCGGCACTGCCCGACTTTAGGCTTTCCTTACTGGTTTATTTACACATTTTCATCTAAGTCTGGCCAAAGACAGATAGAATAAGAATACATTCCTTCAGACCGAAACGTCAAAATCTATCATGTACGAACGAATAGGAATGAACTGTCACACGCGAAAAAACTGTTTTCTGCGAATATTGGTTGATTATTGGACCGCAGAAGTTTGCGAGATGCATCAGATCCATTGTCCCAAACAAATGGAGTGTAAGTAAATAAGTATGTATATCCATTTAATTGTATATTCGCTTCATTTTTTTGTTTAGTTTTATAAGCTTTTATCGTTTGAATAAAGAGGCATTTTTAATGGTACTGGAAAAAATTTAACCGTTCCTGAAGAGCTCCACAATACCGGGAATTATTCAATTGGCAACAACTCTTCGTTTTCTTGCTACAGGATCGTACCAAGGTATGGGAAGAAACACCGTTTCAGTTATTCTATGGAGAGTTATGAATGCTCTCGAGAGTAAGATATGTCCACATTTCATAAAACTAAGAATGACGCCTGAAGAGAAGACGAACTCAAAATTGCACTTCTTTTCAAAATACCAGATATCCGGCATAATTGGATGCATAGACGGTAGTATGCATCCGTATAAAAATTTCGAAACGCACAGAAGATGAGTCTCTCTATTACAATAGGAAAGGAACATATAGCTTAAACGCAATGATCGTAAGTAATAGATATTTTATAAGAAATGAATTAGATATGTGATTACATGTTTTTAGATATGTGATTACAACAAAATTTTCAAGATGTCTCAATTTCAAAATTTTACTTGTATGGGCGGGGCCACGCCCATTGGTCCAATCCCTACCATTTTTAAACCAATCAGATAGACTACCACTAGATACATATGTACAAAATTACAGCACTCTCGCCAAAAAATTTTACAAGATATGTATCTCAATTCAAAAATTTTACTTATATGCGCGGGGCCACGCCCATTGGTCTGATCCCGCCCATTTATGAACCAATCACGTAGACAAGATACATATACACAGAAATACAACACTCTCTCTAACATATTGCAAAAAATATCTAAATTTCAAAATTTGGCTTGTATGGGCGGTGCCACGCCCATTGGTCCGTTTCCGCCCACTTTTGGACCAATCACGTAGACTACCACATATTTACAAAATTACAGCACTCTCGCTAACAAATTGTGCAAGATATCTCAATTTTAAAAGTTGTCTTATGTGGGCGGGGCCACGCCCACTTGATATATCGAAAATTCAAGTACCCTATTTTCACCACGCCGTACACATGCTTGAGTTCTTGTGTTAACTGAACTTTTTAAGCCTTAAGACACAAGTCTTTATGCAAGATACGTGTAATGACGTTTGTGGAATGCCCAATTCCAAAGAACGACGAGGAATGGACAAACCTGGTTTTCTTCATAATAAAACCAGTAAGGAAAGGCTAAAGTCGGGCGGAGCCGACTATATAGTACCCTACACCACTCTCGTAATATTGAATAACTCTGATATCTGAAACTCTACCATTCTAAATTTCAAAATGATTGGATGTAAAATACAGCTTCTACAGGACTAAAGAGCAAAATCGGACGAAACATATATATGGGAGCTATAGCTAAATCTTAACCGATTTTCTCCAAATTCGGTAGTGTTGGTTCATGGATCAAGAAACTCTACCATTCTAAATTTCAAAACGATTGGATGTAAAATACAGCTTTTATAGGACTAAAGGGCCAAATCGGACGAAACATACATATGGGAGCTATAGCTAAATCTTAACCGATATTCTTTAAATTCGGTAGTGTTGGTTCATGGATCAAGAAACTCTACCATTCTAAATTTCAAAATGATTGGATGTAAAATACAGCTTCTATAGGACTAAAGGGCCAAATCGGACGAAACATATATATGGGAGCTATAGCTAAATCTTAACCGATTTTCTTCAAATTCGGCAATGTTGGTTCATGGATCAAGAAACTCTACTATTCTAAATTTCAAAACGATTGCATGTAAAATACAGCTTCTATAGGACTAAAGGGCCAAATCGGACGGAAGATATATATGGGAGCTATATCTAAATCTGAACCGATTTCAACCAAATTCAATAGCGATCTTAACAGCTGCGAAATACTCTAAACTGCAAAATTTCAGAACGATCAGAGTGAAATTGCGACCTGTAGTCGACGAACAACTTTACATGGACAGACGGACGGACGGACGGACGGACATGCTTAAATCGACTCAGCTAGTGATTCTGAGTCGATCGGTATACTTTAAGTGGGTCTAGCTGTGTTATTTTCAGGTGTTACAAACATCTGCCATGAAACAAACTTATAATACCCTGTACCACAGTGTGGTGTAGAGCATAATTATAATACCTTGTACCACAGTGTGGTGTAGGATATAACAAAACCATATGATTTCACTCTCGATTTTTCTTCCGCGCATTCGGACGTGTTTTCTTCTTTTGCGGACTTTTTGATTTTTTCTTTGTTGTTGTTCCCTTTGGTTTAGAGGAGCATTGCTTTTTATTTTTTTCCTGGAATTGGAAGTAAAAAGCGGTTTCTTTGAATTTTGCGAATCACAACAAGTTTTTTTCTCATTCAACTTTGGTGTGACGGTTCTCGTCAATTTGGAGGTGATTTGAATCGTCGTTGATGCCTTTGAAGGAGGAGATAATGGGTCGGCCGGCCCCGGAACCACCGCCTGATATTGCTAGAATTAAAGGGGGAGGCAGGCCGTCCAGCAGGACACGATCTGCTAAGAGGGATGAGAGAGATAGTAGCGCAGGTGCATCCGGATCTAAGGTTCGGAGACTGGGGGCACACGTTGCCACACAAGGGATTGTCCCATTGCTATCCGCGACTGGTGCAGTTTCTGGTGACAGATCATTAACAACCGCTGCTGGTAGAGATGCTGGGTATCGATATGATAACGATGACAAAGGCCCATACATGACCTTCGTGGAGACTATTGGTGTTGGTGCGGAGAGAAACCCGATTAATGCAATGGCAGTGGCCAGACACCTTCGGATGCTTAATATTACATTGCAGATGATCAACGCATAATCGATTGAGGATACCAGGTTCGTATTCTGGCTCACTTTGTTACAATTATGGGCGTACTATACAACGTGCCGGAAGAGATCCCAACTGAAGAATTGAAAAGGGATGTGATTTGTAAATCTCACACCATACTCAGGATTATTAGAGTATTCAGGACTGAAAAAGGTCAACAGATTGCAACTAGGAGAGTTAAGATTTTATTTAATAATTCTACCTTTGTGGGTCCGGAGAATAGGTATAAACCCAAACCATGGTGGGATGATGAGGCATCAAGACTCTTTCGATTAAGAACGGGGGCAAGAAGATATTACGCATATTGGTCTTATGATAACTGTCAGATGTGGCTGAGTGCGGATGAGGCCCTCAAGAGTCGTATCAACTCCCTTAAAAGGGCTAACACCCCTCGAGAAATATGGAATAGAGTAAAGAACGTGAGAAAATAAGGTAGAGACAAAAGTGTTAACAATGACTGGGATGATGATCAGAAAGAGGAATTTACAAACATGATTATAGAACCAGAGACCCAGTTCCTGAATTGAATATTAAAGAATTCGAGGAATCCGAAGTCCGCCGCAGGAGCTTATCGAGTGACATACGAGTATGAGATGATCAATAGCCTTAGTACAAATAATAAGACAGCCTTCTTTAATATTTCGAAGGATCTGTGGTCGAGTGGTCGGATCCCGGACGACTGGAGGCGAATTCTTTTGGCACCGATTCCTAAGAAGAGTAAAGATCCAACCTCTATTGTGAACTGCAGACCCATATCCCTCCTCAACGTCCCTCTCAAGTTATTGGAGGGGGTCATAAACACGCTAATTCAGGAACACATTCAGGAAACGAATATTTTGCCGGAGAGGTCATAAGCCTTTCGGCCGAGGCATTCGACGGCAATGTCTGTGAACGATCTGTTGAATCTTGTCAACTATCGTAAGGCCTCAGGAATGCACGTTGTGGGCATGTGTGTGGACGTAGAGAAGGCATATGACCGCACGGATATTTCTGTTCTAAGGGAGACATTGGATTCCAATGGATTTAACAGCCATATATGTAAATTCATGGATCTACAGCTTTTTGAGGGAGAGAACTTTGATTTGCAGTGGTAGATCGAGAACAACGTTTGGTGGCCTGGCGCAGGGCAGTGGCCTCAGTCCGGTCCTTTTTAATGTGTATACGGCCAGTCTTCATTCGGTCAGCTCGAAATGCGGAAAATCGGTCAGCTTCCAATATGCGGATGATTTTCTCATTATATGATTTGATAAGTATTTCATCTCGGCAAAGAGTCTCTTGGCAAACAAAATTCTTGAGTTTCGGATAAAGTGCGAGGAATTGCGAGGAATTGCGACTTGTTGTGCATTTCAAAAGGCGTCCTCGTGAGCTTCAGATCTCTGTCGGCGCGGCCGTTCTATCGTAGGTGAGAGAAATGAAATTTCTGGGTATAGTTGTAACGTCTAATGGCTCCTCGAGGGATTACATTGAGTACACAGTTTCGGAGATTGATAAGAAATGTCGTTTTATTAACATCCTCAATGGCTGCAAATATGGTATCCACCCCGATAAGGCCATACTTTTCTACAAATCTTTTGTGAGGTCCAAGGCGGAATATGGCGCCTCGGCGGTTTCTAACCTGCCTCAGAGGTCCGCCGGAAGACTCGGTTCATGTCTCAATAACTTTTGAGAAGATCCCTGGGACTGATAAGATCGACACCGTTACCCGTCATCTATCACATGGCTGCAGAACTTCCCCCAAAGTGGAACGGACTATCCTTGCCGATACTCGAACAACTAATACCAGTTACGGTCGCACTTTTGAGAAATATCGCGATATATTTCTTGATGTAGCACCGAGTGGTTTGTGTACAAGACGACTTAGTAAGATCAATTTATTTATGGATTTCTTCGGAGGTGCGGTTTGCCGCAAGGCGGATTCAAACTCGGAGATGATGAAGAAACTTATGTTGGAGAAGACAGCTGACATTGGCCATCGAAATCTTGATATGATTTTCACAGATGGCTCGATTTCACCTGATGCTGTGGGGGCGGCCATCTACCACCCGGCATCAAGCACCGTGTTATCTTTCTTTACTACTAAGAGCCTATCGTCGATGTCGGCGGAACTGATAGCAATACTTAAAGCTTGTCATAATATCTTGACTGACAGTCTAAGCGGTTTACAGGCGATCGACTCGAATTCGAACTGGCAGACCAATTCAATGGCTCTGTAGAAATACATTTCATTCCTGGTCATATGGGCATAAGCCACAACGAAACTGTGACCGCCAAGAGGGCGAAAGAGGAAGGGTCTTATCTGGAGGTTAAATGGCCCATCCGGGAGGCGACAAATGCGATAATAGACAGACTGCGGCCTGAATGGTCTGCGGAATATGAGGCGAAAGCGGCACAAAGTGACTTTCACTATTTTAGAATTTTCCCAACTGTCAGGAAAAAGACTTGGCACAAGGACTCTGATTTTTCCCCGATTATCTGCAAATCAATCGACAGAATACTGAGCGACAACTGTTTTTGCAATGCTACACTCTTTAAGATGAAGGTAGAGGACGCACCGAATTGTGAGCTATGTGATACCGTGGAATCAGCGTCTCACATCATTTTCGATTGCGCCCTATATTTGATTGAGATATCATCGTTTACCCAGTTTGACGGCATTCATACTATTGAGCAATTTATCACTAAATATGGCCTTGAGAAGATGCACTTGATTGCCGATTTTTTGATTAAAATCGGTCCACGAATCTAGAGGATAGGATGAAAATGATTTCCATTGGCGATGGCTTTATGATGATAATCGGGCCAAATAATTCTTCATAATGAAGTAAGTTAAAAAAAACATGATTTAACAACAATAAAAAATAAAACAATTTGTCAAAATAGCAAATAGCGAGTGAAAAAGATATCATTAAAATGAGTTTATTTTCTGTGTTACATAGTGAACTGAGTTACGAACTCATTAATTGCAATGCAAGTGTAGAATTAATAACCGATTTCATTAAATCAAAAAATGCATTGCTTCAGGATGAAGAAATCAGTATAGTGAAAAGAGCAATTCAAAAGAGGTTTCTTGGTCATTTCAAAAACGGAGACAAGAATCGCACAAAATAATATCCCATTTTTAAAAAAAAAATGAAGATTGGCTAAAAAGTGTACGTTTAAAGAGTTATAAAATTGTATATGTGTAAATATTTTTTCCTATTGTGTTTTTAGCTGTATTTGAAGTATCACTTAATAGCGAGCCTAGTTGTTCAACTAAACTAGAAAGGTCAGCGAAAGATTTCGAAGATTGTCATGTTCGCACAAAGAGGTTCAAGGCAGCTGAATTAGCTTCAAAATATTCACAAGAACATTTGAATATGGCAAGTAAAGTGACGGGTGGAAATATACCAACTCGATGTTATATTCGTTCGCCGGCTGTACTAGCAATGATGATGGATGCAGAGCTTACAAAGAGTCCGTATGAAGCCATCAAAAGTTTTCTCAAAAATGAAGGATAGGAATTTGGCACCATTTGCAAACGTCAGAGAAGAAAAAAAGCATTTCTATCCAGATGAAATTTAAATCCCTACGACATGACGTAGGGATTGCTTACACACTATGATCCGGGCCATAGCGGGTTAATAGTAGAGGGTAGAAATACCAGCTACAGACAAATTTCAACAGCCGGCACATGCAAAAATTCAAATAATTTTCTATATATAGACATGTATTGAACCTCTACAAATAAAATTAGTCTACTTACACATTTAAAAAAGAGATTATTCTAGATCTAAATGCATCAATTTCTACATCAATGTGTTAAAAGTGTTAAAATCCATGCACATTCTAAGAATGGGATCTGCCGAAGCATAACTTGTACGTTGAAAATCAATATGTAATAATTGGTAATATCTGGAAGGTCTATATGGTACATTGAATTAGGTGTAGTTTCTCCACTTTTTTGAATTCCCGGTTATTAATTTTCTTCTACAAGCTGATTAGGAATCAGTGTCCGAGCTTCCTAGTGAGATCATTTGAGTTTTGTCACTCAACTAGAAGAAATCAGTTATTAATACCTAGGGTATTTCACCTTTTGGATGATGCATTTCTTGTAAGAGTAGCACGATTATACAATGCTTTACCTGCTGAATTAAAAAACTTTAGTTTATCAATTACATCTTACTCTAATCGGCTTGTTCAACATCTTCAATAAATTTTGTTCTATTTTGATTATTTCCATATATGAGTAGTTATTTAATTATCCTAAATACTTTTCCGTATACCCAATCTGTACTTATATTATTTATTTCTTATTATTTTACTTAGGTTTAAACAAATCATATACCACAGAGTAGTTTTTTACCCTTGGTTAAAAAGCTTAGTTAAATGCATATTGTAATTAATGTTTAATTGGCCAGACGGCTTTGATTAACAAGTTTGTACGAAATAAATGAAATGAAATTCAATCCTAGACAGAATAAAATTAGAGGACACATCACCATTTGGTGCAAAATGATCCATTTGTTTGGGAGGTACCAAAAGAGGCGTGCCAATAACGCCCACTTTTCATTGGACTCTAGAAGCATTCAAATTTTGGAGCAAAATGGTTCATTTGTGCGGGAGGTACTAAATGGGGCGTGGAAACTTCGCCTATTTTTCACGATGTGATTAATGAACTAATACTATTTGTCGAATTTCAGAAGTTTCGAATAGGTAGTATAGAAGTTAATAAATAACACTGTGTGTGTAAAATTCACTTTAAAAATGTATCCTTGACGAAAACAACATAATTTCGACACGCTAAATCAAATGGCAATGACAGTTTTTTGCTGTGACATCTCGTTTTCGTGATATGTAGCCACAAAGTGCGCCGGTTAAGCAATGAGGTTAGTAAATTAAAACACAATTTTAGTATAGAAGGGTTCGAAATAGATGTTCCATGTCGAAGAACAAAATAAAGGAGACACTTCAAGAAGTGTTTCTCTAAAAATGCCCGATTACCCCTCTCATCACCTTGCCACCGAAAAATGTCCTCCTAAAAAAAATAATGATATCTCAAAAGTCATATAAATCGATGGTTGTTTTGGGTAATGCATTCGAAAAAAATATTCCTTGTAAAAAAATCACTATAGGTCCCCACAATACACTTTTGTGGCAAGCCAATTGTTTTTTAAATATATCGTATTTATAGGTTATCTTTAAACAATTGAGAACAAATGTACATTTCAAACAAACAAATGTTTTTTTTTCTACGATTTACAGTTACCAATATATTCAATATTTAAATGTTACGACCACTTTTGTTTAAATAACTCATATTGACTTCAGTAACTCTCAAACCAAATTTCGCTCTTATAAAGGGTGGTCCAACCAAAACGCACGATGTTAATTGTAAATAAAACAAAAAGTTTCCAGAGAATTATCTTAATATTTTTTATTATGATAGAAGGATCTATGACAATTATATGTGAAACAAAATATCGGCCAAATACTCGCCACGGCTTCGGTGGCATACATATATCCGATGGTCCACATTTTCAAAGACTGAGACATAATTGAGGTTTAATGTCGTTAACGTGCCGAATTATCTCATCCGTTAGCTCTTCAATTGTTCTTGGCTTATTGAGTACACCTTTTCTTTTAAATATCCCCAAAGAAAGAAGTGCAACGGGTCAAATGACATGATCGTGGAGGCCCATTAACGTCGCCACGACGCACAGTGTATTATGAGCGGCAAAAACTCCCAATTTTCATGAGCTCAAATCTCTGCATATTTGATTCCAATCTATAAAGAACATTCCAATTAACTATATTTTAAAAGGTTTTGGCGATAACTTGGCGAAATCTTGCTGTACAAGCATTTAAAATTCATAAAAGTTAAAATGGTGTCAAAGTTTATCATTTTAGAGAGTATTTTGTAAGCCCATATCTCCGAAACAATGAAACGCATTGGAACTTCGTTTAATTCATATAATACAGAACCTTTTGAAGTATCATTTTGCATTAAAAAAACTATTATTATGTTGTCATTTTCCTTTTTATGCAGCGGTTTACCTGGAAGTTGCCAAAATTCAGGGTGTTTCATTTTCTTCAGGATAAAACTAAACTCGCGAGGCCGACCGAGGTCTTGGCATTAACAAAAATTGATAAACTAGGTTCTCAGTTAACCATTGCAAAAAGAAAATTCTGCCTATATCTGCCTATGTTGATTTAATTACAGAAATGGTAAAACTTACTCGGCAAAAAACAACCCAAAATTCGCTTTCTTTACTCAATGTTACTGTGTGTTGAACATATTTCTAAAATCATACCTTAAGGGGCAAACTAAAGATTGTCGTTGGCAAAACCCTTTTGACACTTCCCGTAAAAATGGTTCATATCCTAGTTTAATATAAACCGAATGACAGTTCAACAATGCTGTAATTGGTATTTGTGTTTATAATCTATTTAAAGGTTAAAAAAAAATTGATGATTGTGACTACAATTTATTTGTGTGTCCTTTCCGCATATTCCTAAAAGTATGCTTTAAAAATGACGTATTATTAATGAACACATTGCTAAATCCATGTTGTTTTTTCTGGATAGTTGGAATGATTGATTAATTGCCAAGAAACTGTAAACTATTGCATCATGATGTTTTTGAAAATGTTGAACTAATATTTTACGCTTTAGTTATGTACTTAGTTGAATGTACTGCTTTACACCGATCAGAAGATACAAAGCATTTTATGCAAAATTATCCTGTAATTTCGAACATCGTATAAAATTTAAATTGATAAATGGGCGTTGGGCGTGGCACTTGTAATTTTTATATAATTGAGGACTCAAATACAATCTCTTCCAGCGATTTGTATTAATATAAATGTGAAATTGTGAAAAATACTAACATTATTAATTTTAGGTTATGTGGGAGGATGGCGTGGTTATGGGCGGATATCAACAAAAAATTGGTTTTTAGCTAATTTGGCAAAATAAATGATATGTACGAAATTTCAAAGCCCTAGCTCAACTCCTTCTAATTTTTGCCGCGTCTTGTGTGAAAATATTCCACTGTGCGACGTGAGCTAACACGGCTCACGTCGTGGCTAGCCATTGCTGTGTGGCACCATCCGGTAAGAACCACATATCGTCCAGGTCTATATCATTAATTTCTGGCCACAAGAAGTCCGTTATCATCTCGCGATAACGAACACCATTCACGGTAACTGCTTGGCCGACCTCGTTTTTGAAGTAGTGCGGTCCGATGACGCTGCCAGCCCATTAACCGCAATGTGTGTTTTCACATCTCCCGATTGTGGACACATTTGATCGATTATGGTGACCAAAAAAATTACGAAGTGCACGAAATGCTTTTTTATTTTATTTTTTATCTTTGAACGGTCCCAACGCTGCCACTCTTACCCGCTTCTTCCGACCGAGGGGCCACATCCCCATAACGTAGGGATTGCGTACACACCATTATCCGAACCATGGCGGGATAATAGTAGAGGAAAATATCAACAGCCGGCACATGCAAATTTGATATTAATTCTCAAAATAATAGATTTGTACTAAATAAAGACATGCAGAAAAAATACATTATACTACAACACATTTAAATATGCGATAAAATTTCAGTGACCATCTTCTCAAAAAGTTTTGGGATAAAACTTAATTTCGCAATACCTCGATAATTCAACACATCTATCAAGCTTCCTGATTTATGAAGTGGACTTATGAACGAATTCCTCCAAGTAGATGGGAAATAGCCAAACCTTATTGAATTGTTAAATAATAATGTAAGCGGAACAGCAAGATTTTGAGCACAAGATTTTAAGATTATACTTGGTATACCATCAGGGCCAGCACTGTTGGAGGATTTAAGCTTGCCTATGTTTGACGATACTACTGATAAATCAAAATAAGGTATGCTCAATTGATTCACGGAAGGAATATTGTAGGGGTAGGGGACGCCCTGTTGACATTGTTGACGAGTTGCAAAACAATCGGCGATAGATTGATCACCACCGAATTCCACACCATCCATTCTAACCCTGGAAGGCCTGGGATTGGACTTTCGTGTCATATTGACAAAATCATAGAAAGATTTGGGATTAATTTTAAAATGATGAGCTACTTTCTCTACGAGATTCAATATTATACTGCGATCTGGCTACAGACTACCTTGCATAATCGATATCTGATCCAGATTTTTTAAATTTCTTAAACAACCTGCTCTTCAAATTCTTGACAGAAGTCATTTTAGAAGAATGCCATGGTGGATTAATAGACTTCCTAATGTGAATCTTTGGTACGGATTGTAGCAAACATTCATTTAAAACATTATAAAATCTATCAATGGCAACATCCATATCAGCAACACGATCGCAATTACAAACAAAACCCCAATCAATATTTAATAACATAGAATTATTTTTTTTTTAATTTATTTGTTTTCATCAGAGTAACTGAGCCTATAAGGCCATATATGATTACAAAATACGACAATAAATATTCTACTCGAAAATCTTAAATATCTATAATGTATCAATAGACTTAATTATAAAATAATACAAAAAACAAGAGTTTTAAAAAAGCGTAACTAAATTCCTCCCAACTTTCACAGTATTTATAAGCAGTTATGCTGAAATCAACAATAGGGTAATTCCAAAGGAAATCGACCCACTCTGAAAATTTATGAATTTCGATATTGCTGAAATTTTGCATGCGCATACTGCAAGATGATACGAAATAATGTCAGTTTACCGTGTGTCAAAATTTGTAGCGGTTTAGATTTTATAGGGTGACAAAATAGGACATCTACATTGTTTTGTAAAAAAAAAGGTATGTTCAAGTCGCCATAACTTTTGAACGGAATGTCAGATTTAATTGAAATAAGTTCCATCTTAAAGATATTAACGATATTTCTAAGTATTACACACATAAGGATAACTATATGTGTATTAAGGATATCAAAAGGACGAAAATGTCCTTAATCCTTAATTATCCTGAAAATGTATCTTCAATTTTTTTAATTTTATTTCTGAATATTACCCCCATATTGCTCCATAAAATATAAAATTTTCAGAATGGGTGCTCAATGGGTTCAAAAGATATGACTTATTTAATGTCCGTCTGTCTGTCCGCTTGACTGGTTTATGCCAGTGATATCTCTGAAAAGGAGTGACCGAATGACTTATAAATTAGTATGTGGTAATATTTTCCTCAAACCTACTTAATGTTTTGAAGTGGCCCATTTCGGACCCCTCCTTGTGGTACCTCCCTCACAAACGGTTAAAATTTTGTGACATGTTAAAACTGTTATAACTTCTGTTCTACTCATGGGAATCCAATGAAATTTCATACATAGTAATTATTTCACCGTATTTATAAGTTGAACAAAAATGGGCGAAAATGTCACGCCCCTTTTGGTACCTCCCACACAAAGGGACCAATTTTTACAATAAGTTCACAGCTTATAACATTAATACCAGTGCATAAAAATACTTGAAATTTTGTGCAGTGTAATATTTTTATAGTACCTACAGGCCAGCACAAAGCGGGCGTTATTGCCCCGCCCCTTCTAGTACCTCTCACACAAATTCTAACAATTTTGTGAAATGTTAGAGCTTTTTATTTATATGTTTACTTTAATGAGTTTATAATTTTTCAACATTTCACAAAATTGTTAGAATTTGTGTGAGAGGTACTAGAAGGGGCGGGGCAATAACGCCCGCTTTGTGCTGGCATGTAGGTACTATAAAAATATTACACTGCACAAAATTTCAAGTATTTTTATGCACTGGTATTAATGTTATAAGCTGTGAACTTATTGTAAAAATTGGTCCCTTTGTGTGGGAGGTACCAAAAGGGGCGTGACATTTTCGCCCATTTTTGTTCAACTTATAAATACGGTGAAATAATTACTATGTATGAAATTTCATTGGATTCCCATGAGTAGTACAGAAGTTATAACAGTTTTAACATGTCACAAAATTTTAACCGTTTGTGAGGGAGGTACCACAAGGAGGGGTCCGAAATGGGCCACTTCAAAACATTAAGTAGGTTTGAGGAAAATATTACCACATAATAATTTATAAGTCATTCGGTCACTCCTTTTCAGAGATATCACTGGCATAAACCAGTCAAGCGGACAGACAGACGGACATTAAATAAGTCATATCTTTTGAACCCATTGAGCACCCATTCTGAAAATTTTATATTTTATGGAGCAATATGGGGGTAATATTCAGAAATAAAATTAAAAAAATTGAAGATACATTTTTCAGGATAATTAAGGATTAAGGACATTTTCGTCCTTTTGATATCCTTAATACACATATAGTTATCCTTATGTGTGTAATACTTAGAAATATCGTTAATATCTTTAAGATGGAACTTATTTCAATTAAATCTGACATTCCGTTCAAAAGTTATGGCGACTTGAACATACCTTTTTTTTTACAAAACAATGTAGATGTCCTACTTAGTCACCCTATAAAATCTAAACCGCTAAAAATTTTGACACACGGTAAACTGACATTATTTCGTATCATCTTGCAGTATGCGCATGCAAAATTTCAGCAAAATCAAAAATGTAAAATTTTCAAATCGTTATTTTTGGGTCGATTTTCTTTGGAATTACCCAATAGGAAAAACTACTCACTGAAATTAAGCAATTCAAAGTTTGTTGTTTTGAAACAAAAAACTGTACCCTCATCATGTGAGGAGCCTACAGAAGAGTCCTCCATTTCACACAACATCGAAATACCGAGCGTGGGATGGTAACTGTCTTCCGGGGAAGAGACGGGAGAAATTCTATAAATTTCAAAAAAATTTGTATTACTCACGAATACCAAATCGAGTAACTTATCATAAATATTGGAAATAGCGTTGATCTGGAATAGCCCAAGATCAGAAAAACGCCTAACCACATCGTTAGTCCACTCAAACGTCGATGAAGATGAATTCAAAGGAGTAAAGGTAAGTACAGACGATTTGCAGATCGGACAACATTGCCAGAAAAATGGCGGAAAAATGCAACCCTGTGAATTTACAACCGTGTGAACATACAATTTTTGTTTTGCAACGTTAGCAGAAAAGTCATTGCGAGATAATTTGCTGATTGTTATATGTTCGAAGTTTATGCATGTGACAACGGCGCCATTGCCAGAAAATCATTTTATTTGCAACACTGTCTATAATGTATTTTTATTGGCAATTCTGCATATAAATATTTACAAAATATATTGTAAATATATGAAATTGTAATGTTTTCTTGCAATCGTCTGAACTGTCAATTCACCTTTGCCTAACAACCTGACATTGCCCGTATATTTGCAGCACTTTAACAGGGTTGATAACGTTTGCCGATCTGGCAATCGTCTAAACTCAGCTTAAAAGCCTCAGTATTCGGCAAAGAAAGCCAAGAAACGGAGGGTAAACAATCAACAATCTTAACGCGCAGCTCAATCGTATACCTCTCCATGGTTGAATTTGTCAAACACTAAAACAACGAAATGTCCAATTAAGTTGGGCAAAAAACATGACGTTAAGGTGTGACTCACAAATAACATCGTGCATTATGCTTGGACTATCCTTTACGATATAAAGTTCTCGATAAATTTGATATTTAAATATAAAATAATGCCCACTATTGTCATACATACCAAACCAAGTTTTAAATATTAATATCATTAACTCACACACTATATTAATTTGTTAAACAATGTCACGCCAATTAGTTACTTTTTCACAAAACCATATTATTTTCTATATATATTTTCTACATCCACTCTGCAACAAATTTAACGAACACACTGGATTACATTACATCCCATAGTTTCCGAGGTATTAAATGTGCAACTACTGATGCATGTAGGGAGCGAAGGTCTGATTTTCCAAAAAAAAACAATATTTAATTGAAAACACGTTTTATGGGTTAAATTCAAATGAATAAAGTCATTCTCAAATTTTATAGCATATTCATACTATTTTATTTATTCACAATAAATTGAGTTTTTTGTTTATATTTATATTATTATTTGACACATTCTATCTAAGCCTAAACTCTTATAAACTATATAAACTAATCTTAATTATATGATAAAAAATTTTAATCTTAGTCTTCGTTCAGAACAGTTAGCCATCAGAATATGGAACAAAAACTATCTGATGGACAAATCACATTCTTGCGTTAAACTAACTTACGATAGATGTGTCTTTGACTTTCAAAAGGGCAATGATATAAAATAACAATCCCTCGTCGATAGAATTTCGGGTGGAAATTAACGAAGGAAGTTAGAAATACAGGGCATACAGTAGTATGCAAAAAGATGCTTTGCAAAACTAAACATAACTGCAAACTTTAGTACTTATTCAATAAAGATAAAATAATATTATGTAATTGTCAATGCCAGTATATAATATACACAAGTATATGGGAGAGAAAAGGAGAGAACAAAACAGTTTTATAAATAAATAAAGCAAATGAAGAAAAAGTAGGCATTCCTTCTCACGGCAGCAGAAGCAATAGGTCTCTTAGGCAAATGCAAAAATACGGGAATAGAACAACTACATATTTAAGCTATAAAGGTAACATACATACGTACACGTATGTATTTATGTATGCATCTATGTGTACTTTAAGGATTACGTAGTGTTAAGGGAGTTAAAACGAAAATGACAAAATATAGGAGAATACAAATTATAACAGAGAGAGTAAATATTAATTGAATAGTTAATTAAGTTGTAAGATTTAAAATGTATGACATGTTCAACAATTAAATAGCAATGAAGTAGCAAATATTTCAAATGTATAATTCAAATTACATACGTATGTAATTAATATTTTCTCTCTCTCTCTCTTTATGGAGTTATGTGCCTTAACTATTAATTACTTCTCATTCAGAGCTACTAAAAGTACGCGAACGACTTAAACGCCGTGCCGCTGCCACTATTGCAGCAGCTTCACTATCTCCCGGCATTTCGGGAAGTTTTAATATTTCATTGAGCTGTACTTTCAGTTCAGGCGTGGCTGGACGTTCCTCTGGTTTTGCTGAAAGCATCTTCTTCAGCAACTCGTACTCTTTAGGATGCTGATGGGGGAATCCTTTGGGATAAACCCCATCACGAAGTGAGCGCAAAGTCATAATGCGCTCCATTTCTGTGCCAAAGTATACCAATAGCTCAAAGAAGATCAAACCCAACGAGTAGATATCGACTTTAAAGTCATAGGGGAGTCCTCGCAATTGTTCTGGTGACATGTATAGATGGGTGCCAACTTGCTGCGTGTGGCGAGAGCACGATGGCATTCCGGTTTTATCGCCACATTTAGTAACTATATTTGGTATGTCCGCCATATCGGTGACGAGACCAAAGTCACCGATCTTTATTTGTCCCTCCTGGGAGAAGAAAATATTGCTGGGCTTGAGATCACGATGGATGAGTCCTTTGTAGTGTACATAGTCGACAGCGTCGACAATCTGATGGAAAATACTGGCAATGTATTCGAGACGATTCTCTTTCACATTGTCTCGCAGCCAATCCCGCAGCGATTCTTTGCGACACAACTGCATTTGTATGTACAAATAGACTTTGTTTTGTACAGGTTTTGATGTATTTGCCGCTTGCAAATTGTTATTGCTCTCTTCGACACTTATATTCAATGCTAAATCTTGGGGTCGACTTTTCTTGCGATTGTACGCTTTGTTTGAAACTGTCTCTGAATGTGATTCTTCGCCATTTGCAGAGCCAACAAATTCAATTTGAAATGAATCCGAGAGTTGAGAGTAGTCAATATTTCGTCCATTGTGGCGACTAAAACTTATATCAGTGGAATTGGAGTGTATATCAATGGATATGGCACCATTTTGAGATTTTTTCTTCTTGTTTATGGCACTTTCGTTGTCGTTGTCGCTTTCACTATCACTTTCATCTTCGAGCAACGCCATCGACTGTGACTCCGTTCGGAAAACAATGCAAGAGTCTTCATCGTCATCATCATCCAGACCATTGAGGCGATTACCGTTTGCATGCTCTGAACTGCAAGCTGTTGAAGCCATAGAATCCATCCACGATTGTAATTGTTGTTTTTTGTCAATTTTGCAACCTAGGTGATGATCACCGGGGAATACTGAATGCGTGTCAGTAGGTGTTTCGATTTGTATGGATGTTGACATTTCGTTGGCCAGCCATTTGGTGTCTTCATCCTCTTGCCAGCCCGGCGGCGGTTTCTCTACCCATGACTAAAAGTTTAAACGTTTTATGTTTATTAGCAATGATAAAATCACACAGTTGCTGGGGAATTAACTCACCTGGAAATATCTAACGATATTTTGATGTTCACAATTGGCCAATGTTTTCACCTCTCGCATGACGCGCATGCGTGACTCCTCCTTGTTGGGCAGGGTTATGCGTTTAATGGCATATTTACAATCGTCCAATTTATTCTTGGCTTCAAAGACGACACCAAAACCACCACGACCCAAACATTGCATTAAATCAAAATCGCTTTGGAAACGTGAACAAAAGTTTTCTCCCGAATGTGATGTGGATTCCGATAGAGTACGGTGGCCATTGGCGCTCTTTGAATTCGTATTGGTGGTTGTGGTTGCTGTTGGGGTATTAGTAGGTCCCAAGAGAGCGGCAGTGGAGGACTCAGTGGCTTCAATGCCCGTGGGCACTGGTATGTGACGTTCTATAACCACAATTTGCCTTTCCCGATTTCGCTGACCAATGAAGAGATTCATCAGGACCGCCGACGTAAAGGCAATAACGACAATTTCCTTCCACCAAAACCACAAGGATAAAATTACCACTTTCACCGGTGCATCTATATCATCCAAATTAAAGCCTAATTCATCTTCAGTGCTTCCATTGTTGGAAGCTGAATTCGTATGTTCTCCATCTTTAATCGCTGGCAAACCACTTTGTTTACTCTTATTCGTATTGCAGACTTCATCCTCCTTTGATTGTTCAAATTGTTCGCTTGTAAATAAAAAGAAACCATTGCCGTTGACATATTCGGAGGCATTCAGTACCGATTGAGCCGATAAAGCGAACATCTCATCGTCGTAGGGGACTAATTCATTGCCTCGCACTTCAGAGCTAGGCAATGATTGGACGTTGCCACCACCAATGGCTCCGATAACTTTATCTCCGTTTTGCTGGTATATGACCAAAGCACTACTACTGGCCGATATTGGACGCCAGGGAATTTTGGGCATAGTAGATTCCACCGTAAGATGAGTGTATAGATTCGATTGATCAAGGATTTCTTTTCGTAAACTAACTGATTCCTGAAATAAAACGAGATTGCAGTTTATGATATAAAATTGTATAAAAAAGAAGTAGTTATACAACAAGAACAAGAGTTATTTTGTATATACATTCATGTATTTCATCTAATCGAAGATATCTATAAATTACACCGTGCAACAAAACGAAAACAAGTAAGAAAAACGCACTAAAGTATATCATCAATTTGTGAGAAAGAAGAATAATATGGTATTTTGTGTGGGAGATGTTAGAATGGTGAACAATTTATAATTTATATAGTCATTGCAAGATAAAGACATTTAGATAAATTCTACAGAAGTTAAGGGTACATTAATTGTCAATTTGTAAAGGTTCTAGAACGGGCTTGACAAAATTGCCCTGTTCCGAATTCCAAGTGTGTTTACGGCTAGTATAAAGGTTGGTTTTAATAGTAATAGCAAAGCTGTATACAAAATTTCTTATTGTTAAGTAGTTTAAAAGTTATAGAGGATTCAATATTCACTAAAGTTTAAATCTTTCTGTGGCAGGTACCAGAAATAATGGGATAATATGGCCCATCTTCGATCACAGTTTGAGAAAGGAACATTAACGCCAGAAGATTTGGCATAAAAACAATAAATAATATTAATAGTAATACCATGCTGACATAGCTTAAATGACTTAGATTGTCCCGAAACACTGTGCTAGACTGAAAATGTAACAGAAATCTTATTCGCCCATGTTGAATCCAGCGGTGGTTGTTGCTTTTGTGGGCTAGCTCTTGTTTTCATAACATTCGGCTACGAAATTCCCAGGGAAATCAGAAATGGGGAGACATTTAATTGGACGGCTTCGCTGTACCGAAATAAATATTCTGATAGCCTTCTGCGACAAATTCCCCCATGAGACAGCCAACCTATCTGATTCCCCAACGAACTTCGTGGCCAAATAATACGATAGCATGAGCTATGCCAGAAAAGGGCTAAGCGGAAATAGGTTCCTTCTTGCACATGTTCACAGTGTTACTTTTATTGTATTATGCATTTTACGATATTCTTTTGCTTGGATGTCATTAACACAGCTAAAAAGTCGTTGCTTACCTGAATGTATAATTGTTTGTCATACATTCCCACATATATGGAAGGACTAATAGTAGGCAAGGGCATTTCGAATAAGTTATCATCACGATTCCACAACCATTGGGCCGATCCAAACATATCAATAGATTCCAAGTCATCAGATGAGCTAATTTTCCAAGCACTAACAATAGGATGATCAAACTAAAATTTCCCAAAAAGAAATAAGTCTCAGAGTTGTAGGTATAAATAGCAAGCACATGTACCTTATACTTCCACAGCATAACCGATGGATCCATCTTACTAAATGCACAAATAACACCCTCGGGTACAATGACTTTAATGTCTAAATCCAACATGGCCATATCGATGTCACTATATTTGCGATCATGACAATCAGCCGAACGTACTAAATCCAATTCGTGTTGGCCCACACTGAAATTCCAACGTTCAACGCCTGTGCGTGTCTCTACGGCCCTAACAGTTTGCGTTAGGCGCCTTATAACGATAACATCATCCACCAAAGGATCATGGTCATCCATATAATTGGGGGAGCGGAAATTCTCTTCACCCTCTTCTTCTTCAGAGTGTTCTTCGTCTTCAATGGGGACCACAACATTAGGCTGTGAACCGGTAGCATTCACACATCCATCCATGGAACACTCATAAATCGTTTGACCAGTACGTGCTGATACTCCATACGTTCGGGTTTCTTTACCTCCCGATATGACCAAATCATCAGAAAACTTAGCCGATGAACTTAGCAAGTTATCGGTGGTAATGGGTATGGGATCAATAGACTGACCATCAAACTTATAAATGCCCCCACTTAGTGATGGAATCATACGCACAAATTGTCCATTATTGGTCAATTCTAAACGATGTATACTCGACGATATCAATGGTCCCGGTCCAGTGGGTACACTCCAGCGCATTTTGCCGCCTTTGGTGATGTCCAAAGCGGAAAGACGTCCATCTAGCGTGGTCACATACAAAAGTCTGAAAAGATAATCGAAAAAGACACATGTGGCTTGGTTTAGTACCTTTACAAAAACAGCCTTCACGAAAACCAACTTTATTATAAAATTTGTCAAACAAATGGTGTCCATTTATGAAAATGCCAACAACAATAGGCCAACAAAGTTGAACTAAATTTATTTCTATTCTGCACGCATGCATCTGTCTCTATCTCACACTGTATTCTTTCCAGTATGTATTGATTACGCACGAACAGAAGAGGAGCAAATAAACTAACGTTAATTACAAACAACCAAAAATACGATAGATAAGACACCATAAAAGATAATTTTAGTATTAAAGGAATATGAATATGATTGATGTAAGGGCTTGACTTATTTATAGACAGTATAGTATGGACTTGCATTGGTGGGGTTTCCTTTGTTTTGGACTGTTTCTGAAGAAAAAATATTTCAGAATAAAATAAAATAAAATAGAAATATTTAAAAATAAATTTAGCCATATATGGCCTTATGGCTTGGTTATGAATTGGAATAAATAAAAATAATAAAATAGACACAAGTTTTTTAACAAAAGTAGTTGAAGTAGCCTATGACAGTTACTAACATCCTTGATTACTAAACCACTTAAAAGATATTTAAATATAAACCAGTAAGGAAAGGCAGAAAGTCGGCGGGGCCGACTATATAATACCCTACACCTCCCTAACAATACGATAAGGGTCATTGCCATAATAATTTGGAATAATTGGTAAATGGGTAGAAACGTATTCTAATTCTGAAACGATAATCGCTAAATTAAGCAATATTCGTTCCTAAAGTGAGAAACATCTTTCTGGAAAATTTTAATGATCGGAAGTAAAATACAACTTCTATAGCGATTTGATACCAAATCAGGAGGAACATATATATGTAGCTTTAATGTAAATCTGAACCGATTTTCCCTGAATACCCATTCATGTAAAAATACCTCTTTCTGTCGAATTTCGTACTGATCGGATATAAAATACAGTTTCTACAGCGCTTACATGTCAAATCGGTTGTAACATATATATGGGAGCTATATCTAAATCTGAACCGATTTTAAACAACTTAAATAGGGATCGTCGTTGGGCCAATAAAAATATATGCGTAAAGTTTCGTCGTGATCGGACCATAATTGCGACCTGTACTTTGATTACAAGAATATATCTACAGACAGACAGACCGACGGACGGACATATCTAAATCGACTCAGAAAGTGATTACAAGTCGATCGGTATAATAAAGAATAATTTAAATAACTTATTCTATAACTGCAAAATAAGACAATTTTTCCCAAACAAATTAATAAAATCAAATTTTTTGAACATACCCGTATAATTTCAAATAACAATGACTTCTATCATAGTGGGTATATAGGATCTATTTGTTTTTTTATCAAAAATTAATTGATAATTTAGAAAGTTATCAACGAGTTTAAGTATGGCCCCCTCAACTTTAGGGGGCCCTTACTTAAATTATCTAATGCCTCTTCTACAAACATGCCAAGTTTTCGCAATCGGTTGTCTGGCTAAGAAACGCCCGAATTATTTCCTGTTTTTCTTAATTCCTCCCACTTTTTGCCATCTCGTTATATTCCACATTAAGACACACTCCGCTTCATTTGATTCTGTACTCATTAAAATGATTTTTGAATTGTCCATATCTTATTAACTATAAATAAAAGCGTTTTTTTCCAAATAGTATCTAAGGACTTAGTGGTTACGGCAAGAACAATCGGAAGTAAAATACAACTTCTATAGCGATTTGATACCAAATCAGGAGGAACATATATATGTAGCTTTAATGTAAATCTGAACCGATCTTCCCTGAATACTTATTCATGTAAAAAGACCTCCTTCTGTCGAATTTCGTACTGATCGGATATAAAATACAGTCTCTACAGCGCTTACATGTCAAATCGGGGGTAACATATATATGGGACCTATATCTAAATCTGAACCGATTTTCTCCAAATTTGGCAGTATTCCTTCATGTAATAAGAAACCTCTTTCTGCCGAATTTCGCACTGATCGGATATAAAATACAGTTTTTACAGCGCTTACAGGTCAAATCGGGGGTAACATATATATGGGGGCTATATCTAAATCTGAACCGATTTCTTCCAAATTTAATAGTGTTCATCCATATAACAAGAAACCTCTTTCTGCCGAATTTCATACTGATCGGATATAAAATAAAGTTTTTACAGCGCTTACATGTCAAATCGGGGGTAACGTATATATGGGGGCTATATCTAAATCTGAACCGATTTCTTCCAAATTTAATAGTGTTCATCCATATAATAAGAAACCTCTTTCTGCCGAATTTCATACTGATCGGATATAAAATAAAGTTTTTACAGCGCTTACAAGTCAAATCGGGGCTAACATATATATGGGGGCTATATCTAAATCTGAACCGATTTTAACCAAATTCAATAGGGATCGTCCTTGGGCCAAAAAAAAGATGTGTGTAAAGTTTCGTCGAGATCGGACCATAATTGCGACCTGTACTTTGATTACAAGAATACATGCACAGACGGACAGACAGACAGACAGACAGACAGACGGACAGACAGACAGACAGACGGACATAGCTAAATCAACTCAGAAAGTGATTCTAAGTCGATCGGTATAATAAACGATGGGTCTATTTCGTCTCCTTTTGGGTGTTACAAACAAATGCACAAAGTTATAATACCCTGTACCACAGTGTGGTGTAGGGTATAAAAAAGGGGCTGCGAATGATATTCCAATGATATCTCACAATAAAAAATATGAAAAAACGCCCTAAAAATTTGACCACATTCAGTAAACTTTCCATTTAAAGAAAAACTCTGCACGCTGTCGTCCAGTTCGGTGAGATATTTTCCACGTAACTAATTTAATGAATGCCGAAGGAAGCAAGTCTTAAAGATCGGTAACTCAGAAAAATTTCTTTGCATTCCTAATTTTGATCCATTTCTAATTTTCATGCCGCCAAAAAAAGGTTTATTAGAAATATAGCAGCCTACCTCCCTCAGAGACAAAAACAGTTAAAGCACTTACAGAAATATTAATTAAGACTTTAGGAGCAGGATGTAATTCACAGTTCTATAACGAATACATGTCATTGGATGGATTTTTATATCACTCACTCACAGGCCCTTTGGGCATGTTTACTCTACTTTAGAAGTTTCTTCTTAAAGTCTTTTGCTAGTTAAAGGGAAATGGGCAAATTTGGGAAAAATACAATTACTAACTACTGAAACTTTAGAAATACACAAAAAAAATATATTCGACAATTTTCGTCTGGCGTTCCCCAAGGAAGTCATATGGCCCTGCGCTATTTCTACTGTTCATAAATGATTTGCCAGATTCAACATTTCTATGAAATGTTTCTACTGTAATAAAAGGTGTTTTTTTGCTTCATGAGAACTTTCAATATCGATAACTATGGTTTGACAGTTGATAATGTGAAACTGACATTTCTGTTCCGAGATGTTTTAGTGATAAAAAATATATTCGACAATTTTCGGCTGGCGTTCCCCAAGGAAGTCATATGGCCCTGCGCTATTTCTACTGTTTAAAAATGATTTGCCAGATTCAACATTTCTATGAAATGTTTCTACTGTAATAAAGGGTGTTTTTTAGCTTCATGAGAACTTTCGATATCGATAACTATGGTTTGTTCCGAGATGTTTTAGTGACATTTCTAGTTGAATGGCTACGTCAATAAGCAAAATTGCCATAGTTAGAGCAAAGACATTCCTCAAGTCGTTATCAAATCATTTCATCCATACAAATTGAATGTATGGTGCGGTTTACACTCCACATCATTGTACATTATTTTTTTCGCAATGAGGAAGGGGCTATCATTACGGTAATGGCGAGCGCCATCGAGCCATACTGACTGAATTTCTTTTTCCAAAAATGAATCAGCTGAACATCAACGACATTTCGTCGGCTCAATGCTATTTTGTTCCATACGCCATTTTGTATGATCGGAGAAAAACGCAATTTATTGTTTGAGTAAAAACGGGACTGAAGAGTTACACACTTTTTATTTCATAGGGTTCCCAACAGTGTTTGTATGATTCTCATGCATTTCTATGCCATTACATCCAGAAATAAGCAAGTTATAACAATTTTTGTACTTGGCATTTTGGTCCATATCCACTTTTATTTTAATATTTTTTTGTACTTGTATTACATGGACCACAAAAAGGTCGGTATGGAAGGACACTAATTTACATATTGTGATCGAAAGAAGGTAAAATACTGAGTGCAAAATATAGGGCGATAGAAAAATTGAGACAAAGAACAAAAATATCGAAATTATTTCCCGTTATTCAGAGTAAAACAAATTTACCCTACCAATATCTCGAAAACTAGGCGAGATAGGAAAAAAATGATTACAGATTCTGAAAGAGCATGCTTGGAACCCATATTATCAACTCCTAACTCAAAAAACACAAAAATGGCGTATGGACCAAAATAACATTAAGCCGACGATTTGTATCCAACAAGACGGCGTAGCTTGCCATACTGCGCTTAAAAGTAGATTTATTGCAAAATCAATTTGGTGAAAACTTTTTTTCCAGAAGTGGTCCGGCTCACTGGTCCCACGTTCGTGCGATTTAAGGTTTTTGGATTTCTTTTTATGGGGCATTATTGGAAAAAGTAGTCAAAAATTTGACTCACCGAATGGACCATATAACTCGAAGTCGCGGCGGACATATGCCGGGAACAACATTGTAATAAACTACAAGATTGTAATAAAACTAATTTATTCCGACAATATTTCTGTCTTTGATAATTTTAAGTTCTCAAACTCTTAAAAAAACACTTACTACTGATGATTCGATTTGAATATTGCTGTGATTTTTTCATGGACCATAATTTGATGTTAACACATGTGTTTCTCTAGATCAAAAGCGGTTCCATCTAGTTTTAGTCCGTGTGAATATAGGTTTAATATTATTGAATCCTTTGAGATTTTTGGTGTTTTTAAGGATACTAATTCAATTTCAATAATCACATAATTATGATGGTAAATACGGCTTATGGTGTTCTTTCAGAAAAAATATAATTCTCTTCTATACATCTTCAGAGTAATAGAGATTGTATTATCCCACACTATAATAGTAGATTCAAATTGCCAAGACTGTTTTTTAAGAACAGTCGTGAAATTAGTAGTAATAAATGTTTATATTTGACTAGCTGACCCCAGCAGACGTTGTCCTGCCCTTTCTGTTTGGGATGAATTGGTTTGTTATTCGTTTATATTTCATTAAAAATGCAGACATTCCGAGTGTCAGGAAAAAATCACCATAAAAATGTGTATTGGACATAAGGCCACTACAGCGCCATCTACCGGTTAGAATCATACATACAAACTATTACCAAAGCAAACCACACATATATTTTCAGTTTCAGTCAAATCGGTCTGGAAATGCGGATTATACTTGCCTTTGGCTGTCATTCTCACCGAAATCCCTTAGTGGTGGGTATGGGGATGTGGCAAATGGAACGTTATTAAAAAAAACCATTGTCAAGTGCAAGCACTTTTTGCAGCCTTACTTGCTAAGAAAACATTGCAAATATCAATTAAGTGAATATTGTACAATATGTTTTGCTATCTTATGACACTCTGACTGAATTCTAAAATCTGCAATTAAATTACATATGTATAAAATTAAAAGATTCTGAATACTGCGCAACAACAACGTCACAGAGATAAGGATGAGTAATTGTTCTAATCAAAAAATGTACACGGCTTATCTGCTACTTTGAGCTCTTGTGTGGGAACTTTGCAATAATAATATCTCAATATTTGATAAGGCTATAAAAAAGAAAAGATTTTAATAAATGATCACTTGGCAATGGCAGTGGTATAAGCGAAATTTGAGTTAATGTCAATAAATACAAAGTGTTTTTTTATACAAAAAATTAAACTCTTAGTACCGCAATATACGTCTACCCAGGTTGGAAAGAGACATGTTCTATAAAATGACAGTATAGGTATTCGTTCTTTGTGCAATTTCCGCTACCTATGTACCAATATTCAGTTTCCTGGCATTAGGGAAAAATTAAAGGTCAAGTGGTTGATTGACCACCTACGTTTTTTTGTGTCCAAGACCTCAAATATTTTTTCGTGTATATTGAGAGATATTGATCCGTAAAATCAAAGCAAACAATTTTTTAATGAAAAGTTTTGTTTTTTATTTTAATGATTCCCTATGAACGGTTGATCTGATCACCAACTGCATTACGTTTCACTTTTGAATTTTTTTTTACAATTTCAATTTTCATGGAATGTGCGTTTCGTATTTTGAATATGTTTTTTGAAGTATAGGCCAGATGGAGCCGGTATAATAATTAATTAATTAAGGTAACTTTAGGGCTACAAATGGTACCCCTTTCGCTTTTACGTAGGACCTTTGGTTTAGGAAAAATATTAATACCAGGGGGTACCCTACATGAAAATTGGAATGAAGTTATGGTAATTTTTTAAATATTTTTCGTATTTATTGTACCTAATTACACTAGAAAATGTTATGTACATCACTTCGATAAACCATTTGTAAACTAGGTCAAATCTATCCTTAGAACCACTTAATGACCGGATAGAAAGAAACAAATTAAGATGGCTTGGAAAAGTGGCCAGAATGAAGGATGAACGCTTGCCGAAACTAGTGCTTGAAGCCAGACCGGTAGGCAGAAGACCTCGTGGTAGAAGAAGGGAAACATGACAAGAAACAGCCAATAAAAGCATAGTAGAGCACATGGCCCTGATCGGCCAGAACAACAGCGCAAAATCGGGCAGAATGGAAAAAAGACCTCTACACTGAAAGGTAAACAGAGGTCTGGAATAAGTAAGCAATCATTTGAGTGTAAATTACATAACATTTATATCAAATTTAACTATTGCCCCTTCAATACACTAACCTATCAATTTCAATAAAAATCTATTCAGGTGTTTTTGGGGACCCTTTAGGATAAACAAAAGTATTTAAATATTTTGTGTCTAAACAATAGGTTTGAACTAAAATCAGTTAATACCATTAAATTAACTGAAACTATTCTATATCTTGAAATATAAAAAAAATCACTTATAATTTTTTTATTTTTTGATATATTTTAATTCATAGAATTACAACATCCAAATTATGGATTGGATTTATCAATTTCAATTGGAACTTGTGTTGGTGCCGTTAAACATTTATATGAAAAATTACTTCTGCTTATGGCTCACGTTCCTACTGAATATGGTGCTCCCGCACCCATCGCTACAATGCAAATGCATAGAAGGCAATGCAAATTGTGCAGTGGAAAGTAAACCATTGAAGCATATCAAATCAATATATCGCAAATTGGCAGACTTTACATTCTCCAATAAGTTATATACTTTTGTTTTGCCATAAACGTGCTTTCCAACAAATGTTTTAATTATTCCAAAATGTGCAAATGTTTACTTTTATTTTTAACTACAAAAAAGATAACAGCAGTTGCTTGTGGTGGTAGCAAGAGCATGAGTCATTATTTTGCCAATGAAAGTCTATTCCAATTGGTGCAGACAGATGGATTGTAGACAAAACTATACCATTTCCCGACTAAATAGAGTGAGTTGTAAATATGATTGGAAAATTATTTGTTTGTAAAATACATACATACATATGTGCATATGTACATACATAAAAATATATAAAATAAACTTCACGAATTTCATCATACGATTCCGAACACTTCTTTGTGTACATCTTTCATATCTTATTTCTCAACAAACATTTGTCCGCCAAAATGCAGCAATGGAGTACTAACAGAACCAGGAACTGTTAAAGGGAATAATATGGAATGGAACGTACGACGTTTTCGCGACGAGTAGCAAAATAACACATCAGTGTTTTGCCAAAGCCGGTATTCTATATAAAAAAACAACAATGGAATATGGAGAAAGGGAACGAGCCTCCACAGCGGCTATGATGAATACAACAACAAAATGTCGAAGTGTTTGCAGTCAGACGTCATCAGTTCTCAGCTGTTTTGTAAAAGATAAAAATTAAGGAATACAAGCCTGAAACGAATGTTGGAGCAAAACAACAGACAACAGAGACACAATTTTTTAGGTATGAATGTATCTATGTATGTGTTTAGTCAAAGTTGTCCATTGCCATTTTTACAGCGAACTATAATGGTGTACGAGTATATGAATATATTTTTGATGCACTTTATCTCATACGTATGCACATGCGAATCAAGTACAAATCTTTTCTCAAGGATACATTGATGAGTCACACAAAGGGTATTCTACTTTATCACACTAAAACAAAGTAGTACGTTGAACTTAAGCTTAGGCTGAAATTGAAAAGCCCGCATACGAATCTTTGTAAACAAAAGAACATTTTGTGGATATCCAGTTTTCAGTTTTCAATCCTTAACATTGCGTTTTTCGCTATATTTTCAGATATTTCTTTGTGTTATTGAAGCCAACAACTCGATGTTACAGTTCGAACAAAGGTTTACAGTTTTTTAATTGGTTATAGGCGTTTCCACAAAACGATTGTCATAAATCTTGTTAAATCTAACACATTTTACGTCGCCGAGCTTGTAGAAAAATCATTTTCGCATTTAATTTGGAAATAAAGCACTGCTATTTTATTACCAGTATTAGTCCTAATTTTCATGACCAATTCCAATTTTAACATAACAATCGAATCTGTAAATTCAATGTCATATTTATGTACGTATTAATATTTTAATAATTTTGCTATCAGAAATTACTAATTTATAAGACACTAGCTGGACCCGGTCCACTTCGTTGGTCCACTATTTGCAAATTTTGTTTTCCCAAAACCATCTCAGACCAAATAGCTTTCAAACAAAAGAAAAAATTTTTAAATCGGTCCAGTGGTTTAAGCTTCTATAAAACACATACATACATACAAACATTTTTCCATTTATATATATATAGATAGATAGATATAAAGGAGGGGGGTTACGTTATTAAACTTTTTTTTGATTTTCTGAATGGAGAACCCTTTAAGAATATTGTGTGAAAATTTGATATGAATCGGAGAAAAGCTAAAAAGATGTATCAGAAAAACTTTAAAGCGTTTTCGCCACAACCCACGTTTTCAAATTAGCCGCATTTTTTTGAGCAAAGATCGCGTTATTCTCTTTAAAATGTTCCAAAAATTTAAAAATTTCGAAACACCCTCCCTTCCTAATCTGGGGAAAACGATTATCTAACGAAATAGTTTTGGTTTTTTGATTTCTGATGATCCACAAAGATTATATTTATTTACTATTTCTTCGGGAGATTACTGGGTAAATATATTTAGAATTTTTGCCTTTACTAATTTCTTTAGAAGAAATTTGGAGATATTTTGTGAAAAGCTTAGAGACAACTTATTTTTTGTTGGCAACAAATGCTTGATATGGTATTCGAGATTAGGGAGCGGATCAAAAAAAATATCGCGGTTGTCCGCATCTCAAATGAAAGCTTGTTTTGTTTAGTGAATATCTCCAAAATATGTCGGCTATATCTTGAGCCGCCAGTGAGCTAGAGCGATATTACATAAACTCCAAATTCATGTTTTTTTTTGCAAATATCGAAAACCATGGACTAAAGCGTGACATTTTTCATTTGTATACTGATGGAAAACGTGGTACAATTGTACCACTTTTGGTACAATTGAGGAATTTTTGGTACGCTGGTACAATGAAACAATTTTTGGTACATTTCTCTGGCTGGTAAAAATAATTAATTTAAAATGTTGACAAAAAAAGTAATTAGAGATTTATATAAAGGGTGGGCCATTTAAAATTTTAAATTTGAATCGGCGATAAAAAAAAGTACTGATAATTTTTGCAAATCTCTGGTTATATGGAATGGAAAGGAACCCAATATCATTCATATGACTACCACTACATTTTCGATTGTGTTTCAATCGATTTCATGTTTCAACGCTTCAATTGTTTCTGGATGCTTTGCATAATATTTATCCTTAATGGCTCTCCACAGAAAATAATCCAATGGGCTCAAATCACAAGTCAAAGTAATCGGTAGTTCAAATTTTAAATTGCCCACCCTTTACCTAAGTGCAAATGAGATTCGAAAATTTTTTAGATCTAATTCGCAAGACGATAGGAAAACAAAAGCAGTAGCAGTAGCTTATTCTTGGAAAATAAAACAATGCATTATTTTCGTTTATTTTACATCACCGCTCCCTTATTCAAAAATAATTTTATTTCTGAATTATTGTTTGTAATCTGTAAGCGAAGGATTTAGGTTTTAGTCTTGTAAATTCACTTCAGTATAGGAAAATTAGCTTTAAAAACATCGTTGGGCTGCACCTTTTGAATCATTGTAATTCGCGCAGTATGTAAAATTTTCTTTGTTTACATTTGGGTCAGCTGTTGAAATTTCATCTCAAAATCTATTACCTATAGCCTTTCCTTTAAACTTGACAGAAGTAAATCTTACCGAGTTTGGGATGTACGCCACATACCTTAATAACCAAATTGAGAGAAAAATATAACACTTTGCTGGACTAGAATTTTTATTAACGCAAATGAGCTACTGAATTATAGCTGTGAAAATAAATTATTTATTCGTCACGCAGTATTTAACACAATAACAATATGAAAATAACAAAACATGCAAAATAGAACGGAACACAACAATAAAAACAGAAAAATAAACCAACGGATATGGCGAACAAAACAAAAATAGAAGATAAGAACAAAATATAAGCAGCACACAGGCGCAAAGCAGAAGACCTTGTAAACAGATACAAAACACAGGGACGGATAAAAAATTACTAGAATGTTCCACAAACATCATGAATACTGATCGGTCGGTCGTGTGTGTAGCAAAAAAAAGAGAAACCCCACTAATCATTTTCCACTCAACATACCTGCGTCCAATAGTTCGTTCCTGTTTGTCATTACAAAACGGTATTGCTGGCCGAAGGGGTTTATCGACAATGTGACCATTTGTATTTGTTTGAGAAGACATATTTTCTTCATCCACTGCTCGTGGTGGTAGTGGTGGCGGAGGTTGTGGTGGATCGTTTGATGATATAATGGTAGGATGATTGGGGGGATCTAGCGTTGCAGTAGCAACGCCAGCAGCGACAATGGACGTGAGTATGGTGAGATGTAGAAGAGATTTGCGACAATTGCGTACGACATTCAGCTCATTTTGAATGCCCATAATTTCCAATTAAAGAACTAGATGTTCGGCAAGGCAAACTGCTGCGACGAAGACAACACATTCAAATGAGCGTCTTCTGTAGTGTTTTCACAAGACGGACGGATGGCGGAGAGAGTGAGTCGAAAAGCGAAGCAACAGCAACAGTTTTTTCAGACGCGCGATCACCGAAAAAACAAACGGCAGATAAAGAAAAACGAATTAAAAACAACACAGTGCGGACAGAATTGATTCTGCTTTTTTCTTCTTCAGTTTTTTTCGCGTATTGTTCGCGGTCTCGTTTAGCTTTAGCCAACTACGTGTCTCTGTGTTTGTGGGACAGAGCAGTTACACGAAAATTTGAGGACAATTCGCTGTATTTGTACTTTGAAACACCCATCGACGTTGAATTTGGGGTACTTATATTCATTACTTTATACTTTGCAAGTATATCACACTCCCGACGAATATTTGCACCGCAGAAATTGGGAAAAATCTCAGTTTTAGAAAATAGATTTGTGAAAACGCACGTATGAACGACGACTTAATTTCGCAACTGATGATAAACGTCAAATGTCAAAAATAGACAGGTGGTAATTAGGAAGTGTTCGGAGGTTCAAAAAGTACACCATGCAAATGGTGAATATTTTAGTCTAGAAAGTGTTTGGTGCATGAAAAATACAACCGTGTGTATGGTGAATATTTTAAAAAAATGGACTGTTTTCACTAATGGTAACTTCGTAAGTAAAAAAATAACACAAAAATACATTAATGGTGATTTCGTTTCTGAAAATAATGTAACCACATCATGTTGGGACATTTTAAAAATTCCCCCTGCACCCTCTGTTAATTTCGCACCTTGCATGCGAACAATCGAACAAAAATCGTGCGGTGAGTAAAACCCATACCTACATTATGGCGTAACCATTTGGTAGTGCATTAAGAATTTATGTTTCCAAGATGTTTACTAATTTTCCTGTGTCAGATAACCTTGTAGTTATTAGCCTTAAGTAGAACAATTCTGTGTAGAAATTCATTTAGACACGTAGCAGTTGACATACCACTTCTGTACACAAAGGATTTTGAAGGGATTAAATTATTCTGCTCTGTCTGCAAGGCAATCCTATCTTTGTGAGGGAGATAAGTGAGATCGGTCTAAAATTCTCATTAAGACAATGATCTTTTCCAGGTTTAGGAATGGGGATGATTTTTATTATTCTGCAGCTATCCCTGATGACATTATCCATGAAAGCTGAGTTCATGGCAGTCATCAAGGCTCGCTTGGAGATGCCAGACAAGGCTTTTGCCATCATATAAGTGACACCATCTGCCGCGCCGGCAGAGTATTTTCTTTTATTGTTGAGACATTTCAAACAAACTCAGACATCGTGACATATCCAGAGTTACAGCTTGACGGTTGATCGGGGACCTGACATTTTAGATACCTAGTATTGTTTTCTTCATTCCGCAGTATTGAGTTCTACAATTTTATTTTCAAAACTTTCCTTTTTGGCAATCGCTACCGCTTTTTCCAGACTTCTACATATCTCCGAATTGGCAAGCTGTAAGTTAATGTAACTAGGAAATTGTTTTGCCGTTTTTGTGGCTGCTACCTGCCTTCTAAACAGCCTCTGTAGATCTTCATTCCACCAATATTTTGGTGCTTTATTGTTAGTAGGTGTGTATTTCGCATACTTAATTTCTTCAGCTATTGAATTTTCAATGTCTACGCCCCCATAACCATCGTCTCTAATTTGTTGTAAAAGAATAAAATTGACAAGCTTATTCATATTTGTCCCGTCCAGGACAACTATATCAAAATTGTAATTATTTAAATAAAACTCAACATACGATTTGTTAGCGTTGAACGACTGGATATTATATTGTAGGACCTTCAATTTGACTTGAAATAGATGTATTAATTAGTTATTCGATTGTTGATCTAACTGGATATTGCACTTTTGAAGCCTTGCTGCAAAATGATTCATGGCATCCATGGCCAAAGTGTTATTGTTCGTCTAGAAAAAATTCTGCATTAATTTCAGGAGCTCCCTAGTAACTTTCTCGAGTTCACTCACTCTCATTTCTTCCTTCATAAAAACTGGTCTACTTGGCCTAGGAGCCTCAAACATCATATTATGCATTTGCACACCCGGTTGGTGTACATATGGTTTTTTTTTTTGCATCTTCGGCACAGAGTTGTAGGTATAAGTTGTAAGGATTTCATTCACAACATTATGCTCTCTATTCTCATTCACTGGAGACACTTTCTTCGCTGAACCCCTTCTTCCTGCTGTCAAATCATTGTCCCATAGGATGTCAAATCAATTTTGGTTGTTGTAACCTTGCATAACCTCTCTTTTGGATAATTTCTTTCTTGTCATTATCATATTTGTTTCGATTTCCTTTATCCATTTTGGAAATTTTTGCTTCTCATTCGCAAAATTATCATCAGCATTGCATAAGGTGCATTTCCTAACCTCACATATTTTCCCGTCAGATAAAGCCTCTCCATTACCACATTTTAGACATATCCTGCAACCCTGTCTAGTGTGACCCAGCCTTCCACAATTGTGACACTGTCGCAAGATTTCCTCTTCATTCCAACACAACGGCCCATTTCTAATCACACCAAAAGTCTCATCGAAATTTCTTGGGACAAAAGCCCTCAATTTCTTCTTCCTCAATACTTCATTATCCAGAAATTGATTTACCAATACCTTGTTTAAAAACTTAAATTTATATAGGGTAGCACCTATAGCGTCATTTCGAAAATGTCATCATCGCTGACTTATCCTCTTTTGCGTCACTGTCCAGCCGGTAGGCTATGATGGAATTTTCGGCCACCATCCCCACCGCTTTTTTATTCATGGCCATCATGGCACAAGTCTGTGCAACTAACACAAATATTTTTTAATTTTCTTTACAAGAAAAAACACTATATCTACAAAATATGTAGTTTTATTTTTAGACAGGCTACAATTATGTTATAAAGCACTGTTTTATTTATTCTAAAAGCTTCTAGAAAACACGATGGTTCACAATTACTCTTTTTGTATAAAAGGAACGCGTGCGTCGCCACAAAAAAAAAACAAACGGAAGTGAGTATTCTTTATTAGGAAATTTTATTTCTAATATTTACAACAGTTGAATTTCTCGCGGACAAATATAATATAAATAAATAGGAGTGCCATGCTGGCGGCGTTCAATTTGTATCGGCGCAAAGTGTAAATTTTTCACGTTGAAAAAACATAGTAATACAAATGAAAAATTTCGCTAATTTTTTCACAACTTTGTTCTTTGTATGGGATTTCAGCGTGAAACGGGAATATAGTACCGTGCTTTAAAGCAGATATCGGCAAAATAGCGACCATGGGCGGTTTTCTTCTCTCACGCATTAAATGAGTAATAATTCATTCAGTTTACATTGAGAGAGCAAACTATTTTTGTTACGGTTGTATGAGTGTGCCTATCCCTGCTTGTATGAGTGTGCCGATCCTATACGTGCCCTGCCGGCAACTCAACTAACTTTTAACGCACTTTATTCTGACTATTTCGCAATTAATTGTGGTTGATGCTTGGATTACTTTTAATGGAGCCAACTGACTATTTTAACATTGCGATGTTCTAGGCAGTAGTCAATTGACTTATTGACAAATGACTTTTCAACTAACTTAAAGTTAGTTGCTTTGACGTTAGCTAAACGTTATCTAACTTATAGCTAGCTATAAATTAATTATATTTTAGTTGGCTTTGAGTTGACGTTATTTAACTCAATTATTAGTTAATTAGATTATGGTATGCTTTCTTAAAATATGCTACAAATTTGTTTCCAGTTTAATTATCCTGTTATTTGTATAATTTACCAAAAATATTCGCATTTGTTAAAGCCTTTTATTTCCTTCTTCTATGGACTAATTAACTGCATGTTATGGAACTCGATTATCACAAAATTAATTGTAACCAAATAGCTTTGATATCAATAATAATATTAATATTTTCAATACTTTCATTTGAACACAGCACATCAGCAGAGGAGCAGTTGACCAGCATACTGGCTGATGCCAGTTTGTAGGTCTAAAGTCAGCTGTTTTTCGTTCGCATCGCTGTCGTTCGACATAGAGAAACAGGCTGTTAAACTTAAATGCAGTCACAATATTTAATATTTAAGTAGCTTTTTTAATATTTTTATTATTTATTATTTTAATAAAATTGCACACTTTAAACACACTTAACTGCACGCACGAGACTAAGCTCAACTTTTTACTTTACAATCCACACAAAAATGACAAATATAGGCATGTTTTCGTTACAAGCTAGCACTTTTAGTTTAGCACTTTGCAACGAAAACAACTGACTTCCACTAACTGGCACATAAGCAATAAGTGGCGGATTTTCACTATCTGGTAGCAATGGTGTCATGAGTTGCGAAGAAAGAACAGTGCGAAACAGACAAAAAATTCGTGAAAAGTATATTCTATGAAGTATATCTCTAAAACATATATTTACTATTCTATGTTCAATTGTTTACACTCTTTTGCAAATATTAAAATAATTTCCCATTTTTGTTCTTCTTCTTCCCGTTAATTCACAATATTTGATAAAATCTCTCCAAAAATGGGATGCCATATTGCTAAATATAGGGTGCCCAATCTGGCAACATCATACTCGATTAAGACATGAACACAAGCACCAAACTTCATCGGGAACTAATAGTGCTTAAAAGTGCTAAGCTCCCCATACAAATTAAGCACTTATGGTGTAACGAAAACACGCCTTATATGTAAAACAAAATTGCAAATAGAAAAACAAAAGAAGCAATCAATTACTGTTAACAGTTAACACAATATTCCAAAAAACAAACTCATTGCACCGAATATGCATTACATTGTAGTTAGCTTATAGTTAGGTCATAGAAGTTAACTAGAAGTGCGTTATTTTCGTAGTCGACTACCGAATTGCTTGCAGGGTGTTTACAACTACGACACATACACTCACATTTTCACAAACATTTTTACGTTGTTTGTCAAGCAATTTGATCGTCTGCGGGCCACTTAAACGCATATTAGATCAGCTGATTCGTTACGCTACGAAGACAACGCGTCTACGCTCTGCTAATCCAGCCCAATCGACAGATGACACTGAGGGCATCTCCTAAATACCGGTGAATGCGTCCTGCGTCTGTCAAACTCGATTTCAAATATATGAAAATGTACTACAGCTACCGAAATACGCACACGGATACGCCGGATAATTTCAAAAAATCCGAATTTGACAGTGCGCTTACACATACAAGGAAAGAAAACAAAACAACAACAAAAGAAAACATAAACACAAACAGATGACAAGCAGCATTTTATTTTTTATCTTGGAACAGTGCGCGAAGTAGAAAAATATTAAATATTGAATTTGCTGGAAATACCAAATACAAACTGGTATAATTTATATCAAAATGTGTTTTTCAGATTAACAGCGAAGAAATGATTAAAATAGCTGGGACACTGCCCACTTATGGAATACAAAGGAGCCTCTCCACAAATGTGTAAAAATCAAGAAGGGCACATGGCAAGCAATTTCTCTGAAGTTGTCAACACCAAGTAAATTCCAAAACTTTAAAATATGTACCAGCATTTTTGTATTAATGTTTATTAATTCAACAGCAACGTGGGGAACCTATTAATGCTGCTTGGACGCAAGGAATCCATTTTCAAGAACACATTTTGATACCGGTCGGATCTAATCTAAGAAAATCGTTAGTCCAGGTGTTTGTTCTTCCTACAATGAAGCATGTGACACGAGCTTGTTCCGAATAGTTTTTATTTCCATAGCTTTACGATGCTGCATTTGAATTCCATGTTAAACGAGGACATTTGGAAATATCAATTGAAACAGGCCAATAAACAATTCTCTACTTTGAAGCATGATTATAAGATAGAATTTGATTTAATAGCGACACTGCCATGTGATATAAAACACAATTTAGTCCCAACATGGCAAGTGCCGACAGCTTCGATAGATTTGGTTGGCGTTTACAAAGTCAGGAGAAGAATTACAAGTCTTTACATTTTGCACAACCAATAAAGAGTTTAAGAAACATAATTTGACTTCGGTTGACAAAACCAACATCTTTAGATACTCCACGATATATTAGCAATGTTTCCGTTCTTCTCTAATGAAAAACAGCATCTTGCATAACAAACAAATTAAAACATAACTACAATGCTATGGAAATTTTGTAGTTAAAAAACGTTGTGTCATTGGGGTGTATACACAATAATACTGCTCGAATGCAAACTATCAAATTGCTTCGGTGCAGCTTCTACAATCTTTCCTTACGGAAACTTAGTTAGAAAGTTGAGAAGGCGAAGAAAAATGAATTGTTGTCGGAAAATGTTTAAAATTCGAATGCCTCCTGGTTTTGGAATATATTTCTATTCCTTCTTCTTTGTGGTTTGTCCAGAATATTTTCAAAACATGTAAATCATCCATAACATCGATATTGCTCTGAATATCCACTCCAAATGTAGAAAATCAAAATTTTTCTGAAATGGGGATGATAAATCAGCTGTTTTTTGTTTACTGCGTATTTCGGTACAGCGCGCGTTAAAAATTATCCGTCATGCGTTTTTTTGACAGACGCTGACGCATTCACTGGTATTTAAGAGACACCCTTAAATACCGGTGAATTGCGTCCGGCGTCTGTCAAAGTGTTGTTGTATGCACAGAAAACAATAGGATGAAATTTGAGTTTGACAGACGCCGGACGCATTCTCTTAAATACCAGTGAATGATACCCTGAAACAAAAACCATCTCTGTTTTCTACGTCAGATACACGTGTTGAAAACAGCTGATGTATTTAAAAAAGAAAGTAAACAAAAAGTTTCCGACATTTATATTTACTGGAATATAACATAAAAAATCACGATGGATAGCTTAGCCGAGTTCACACAGTTCCTGCAGCCTAATCAGCGTTTAGATTTGAAATCAGTTGCGCTGACCCATATATTAGGTAAGAACTATATAGCAACCGGCCACAATTAAAAATTACAGTTCGAATTAAAGGTGGACAACAAATGATTGTCCTCGATGTATAGTCCACCAATCATGAATGGTCGCAAAGGCTCAATTAACTTTTGATTTTCCCATTGAAAGTCCCCATTCCCTGGCGGGTTAATCGTATAGGAATATAGTTTATATATCAACATCCGGCGCATACATAAAAAGTATTTATTATACCCTACACCACACTGTGGTACAGGGTATTATGACTTTGTGCATTTGTTTGTAACACCCAAAAGGAGAAGAGTACAGGTCGCAATTATGGTCCGATCTTGACGAAACTTTACACATATCTTTTTTTTGGCCCAAGGACGATCCCTATTTAATTTGGTTAAAATCGGTTCAGATTTGGATATAGCCCCCATATATTTGTTAACCCCGATTTGACATGTAAGCGCTGTAAAAGCTTTATTTTATATCCTATCAGTATGAAATTCAGCAGAAAGAGGTCTCTTATTATATGAATGAACACTGTTAAATTTGGAAGAAATCGGTTCAGATTTAGATATAGCCCACATATATACGTTACCCCCGATTTCACATGTAAGCGCCGTAAAAAATGTATTTTATAACCGATCAGTGTAAAATTCGGCAGAAAGAGGTTTCTTATTACATGAAGGAATACTGCCAAATTCGGAAAATATCGGTTCAGATTTAGATATAGCCCCCATATATATGTTACCCCCGATTTTACATGTAAGCGCTGTAAAAAGTGTTTTTTTTTAATCCGATCAGTACGAAATTCGGCAAAAAGAGGTTTCTCATTACGTGAATTAACACTGTCGAATTTGAGGGAAATCGGTTCAGATTTAGATATAGCCCCCATATATATGTTACCACCGATTTGACATGTAAGCGCTGTAGAGACTGTATTTTATATCCGATCAGTACGAAATTCTACAGCAAGAGGTCTTTTTACATGTATGAGTATTCAGGGAAAATCGGTTCAGATTTATATATAACCTCCATATATATGTTCCTCCTGATTTGGTATCAACGCGCTTGTACTTTACTTCCGATCAATAATATTTTCCGGAAAGATGTTTCTCAATTTAGGAACGAATATTGCTTAATTTAGCGATTATCGGCTCAGAATTAGATAATATGTTCCTGCCTACTTACCAATTATTCCAAATTATTATCGCAATGACCTTTATCGCATTGTTAGGGAGGTGTAGGGTATTATATAGTCGGCCCCGCCCGACTTTCTGCCTTTCCTTACTGGTTTTTTGTTAAATAAAGGCATACAAAAAATTAATTATTCAATAATTTCGTATAAACTGTTAAAATCTATACACATTCCACGGATGGAATCCGCAGATGCATAATTTGTACGTTGTTATAATTGTTAATATAAACTTAGAAAGAGTGTAACTAGAAGGTACATCACCGTTTATAACCTTCAGTATCATTATGGAGTTCAAAACGTCTGCTCTTAAGAGTAGGCAGTCTTACGAGTATCTATAAAATCACTATTCCAATGAAGATGTCTCAAAGCAAATGAGAAAACATGTTTCGGAGCCGATTCTATTTTATCAACATAAGCCCGCATTGAAGTTTCCACACAACAGACCCATTTGTTTGTTACATATGAATCTGAAAATTCTTTCGTCCATCGCTTAATAAAGTCAAGAACATATCAGTAGTCCAGAACTAGTAATTCAATTTGTTAATCATTGATAAATAGAAAAAACAGCACCGGGCCAAAATGTCTATCTGGGGTACCCCTGATTGAACCAAATTCAGACCAGTGCAGAGACTAACAAATTTCACAATCTGAATAGGGATACTAAGATTAGAGGATATCCAACTCAACAAGTGGTTACTTAAACCAATACGATTCTGCTTATACAGAGAATTGAAAATGATTACCAAGAACAAAGTCATTAATTACCTGAAGTAAATTGAACCAAATGTGTTACAGTTAAAGGCCTTACAAAATACACATTGAAATTAACTATGAATAGACGATAGATACACTATGAGATAGAATCTCTTATGAAGTGGAGATATAAAAAAATTTCTCCAAGTAAGTGGGAAATATTGATACTTTAACGAAATGTTAAATAGCAATGTGAGCGGGACAGCAATACTTAGGTTAGGTTGAAGAGAGGAGACGTTTAAACGTCTCATGTCCATGGACATACACTTAAGCCAGTGGTTCGGCTTGTTGTGCGCTCTTTATTTATGATCTGTTTAAACCTCACGAGTTACAGAAAATCGGTACTAGACACGAATTTTCTCAGTATCTTCGTCATATTCTCTGAGATGAGTCAAGTATGGTAATATGTCGGACCCGAAATGTTGGGATCTTGCATGTGTGAAAGCCGGGCAGTGACACATAAAATGTTCCATCGTTTCGATGTTTTCCCTGCATGACCTGTATTCGTTTCCTGCTAGTCCTATGCGATGAAGATGTGCTTGTAAGCTTGAGTGTCCCGTCAAAACACTCCATCACCTTACTAATATTGATCTTGTTTAGTATCAGAAGACTTCTTGTTTTCTTTTCATTTGGGACACCCCACAGTATCTTTGCAGTTGCTCCTACTATTGCGCTATTCCACACAGTTTTGTGAGGGCTGCCTCATAGTCTCCAACGCTTTTGTTGGTGCAGTTCTAAATGCCCCGCTTATGCCTAAACAGCACATACGTTGATTTTTTTTTGCACCACACTACACAGGCGTAGGTGATTATTGGTCTAATCACGCTCATGTCCTTTTACCCGTGTCATCCTCCAATGTTTCGGTTTGGACATGAGTTTTTGAGAGGAACTTTTTCATTTTAGACATGCTGTTAACGCTGTCTACCTGTTCACAGAAAGCCTCCAGTATTTACGTTTCGCAGATCTAGTGATTTTATTGTATTCTTTGAGTCTTCTGTGGTAGTCGTCCCAATATACTGATTGTTTTTTACGTCGAGCTCTGTTGTAAAGTCTGCGGACATCTTTGCGAAGCGATCGAATTTGTCCTGTCATCCAGGGTTTCTCATAGGCAGATTTCCTTTCTCGAAGTGGGCAACTATCTTCGAATGATTTTACAAGAGCCTCGGTAATCTTCTTCACATTGATATCAATGTCTTCTTCACATAGATAATCGCGTGTAGGCTGCCCCAATCGATTTCTAAGAAGATTTCCGAAATTAGTCCAGTCGGTCTTAGCCTTATTACGGAAACTTATTGGGTTTGGCGGTGGCCGTGCAATTTTAAACCTTATATAACGGTGGAGTGTTCATCCGAAACCCTCCACTCATGGATCTCATCAATAAGATTTTCTGAACATATCGTTATATCTAATTTCCCTAATTTTGTTTACAAAGGTTGCAGTGTTTCCTATGTTAAGAGATGAGGTCATTTGTATTCAAAAATTCTACAAGGGCGTGTCCTCTTTTATTGGCGTTAGCACTACCCCAAGCGAATTGATGGGAGTTGGCGTCACACCGATCTAATAACTCATTACTTGTGTGTTTGGATTCCCTCACCAGACGTTGTAATTCCGACGTAGGTGGCAACGTCGGCGCATTGAATTGCAGATATATTGACGCCAGGTACATATTTCCATTACCTTGCCTCAGCACCGTTGCGTCCGATGTTGACAACTCTGGAGAGAAAAGAAAACATAAGTTTTTATGGCACAAAAAACAAGTCCTTGGACGAGTACCTGTGTTAGCGTAGAAAAGGTTATAGTTCACATGGTTTAATCCAGTAACCTTGTTGCTAGTTGTCCATGGTTCCTGGATCAAAGCAATATGAACCCTGCCTTTATTTATGATGTCCATCAGAGCGTTGGATGCTGTCTCGCTCCGGTGGAGGTTTATCTGGATGACCTCAATCATTGTCTTTCCAGTAAAAGTTTCTTTTGGGAGTCTATCCTATCTGGTGGCACTCCCTCATTATTTGGTAGTGGGCCATTCTCCTCCTTTCTTTCACTACCTATTACACCATCTTAAAGTCGAAAATTTTGGGAGGCGGTGTTATTCTTTGTCGCTTTCTCATTGTTCTGAATCGTTTCGTGGCTCTTTTTATTTTGATCACCACCTTTGCTGGGAACTTCCTGCATGTATTCTTATTTTTTTTTGTTAAAAATTCGTAATTATTAGATTTATTATACATTTGATCTCATTATAATCTAACTAATTTATAATTGTATACAATTTTATATGGATGTTATTAGTTTGTGATACCAATATTTGGCCTTATAGGCTTTTGTATTACAATATATGAAATAAATGAAATGAAATTAATAAAAAATAGAATAGTGGCGGTACTATTGGTGAACTGGTGGTGTTATTGACTACTTCCACATCAGTTATTGGCAGTGTCTCATTTGTCTCCATCCGTTCACTACCAGTGTTTGTCTCTTCAGACAGTATATTTGGACTCGATTCATCTGTCCTGCCAATCGGGATCTTTCCATTTTTGAAAAAGACTGTCCAGATCAAGAAGTACGCCATGACAAGATTGTTCTTGGATTCTGGTTCTATGCCCAACATGATGAAAGTACCCTCGGTATCATCCTTCCTATAGAAGACTACCCACTTTCTCACGGAAAGTTTTGAGTTCTGTTTGCCAATGATGTCGAGTATGTACTCTGATGAGAACTTACTGGGACATCCCTTAACATATAGGGTCGTTTTTAGGAGTTCAGGAATGTCGCTTTTCCTTACCAATTTTAGCATTGCGCCGTCCCAAGGTGAGGGGAAGCTATCCACAAGTTTTACGAGGACACCAGCGCAGCATTGTGATGCCAGCCTTATCATCAAAACACCCCTCTCAAACTTGCAACTCATTACTTCGATTGATGGTTCATCCTTAGATTCGAGGACGTACTCCGTTACCCTCGTACATACCAAATTTTGGTCTTCAGGGATTCTGCCAGATGCACTACTGCTATCAATTGTGGCATAGCATAGATCGTCTCGAAAATGTTGTTTAGCTATATTAGAATAAGATGGTGGCTTCTTACCCTTCTTTATGGCCAATTGATTTTTTCGTGTCTGTAGAATCTTTTTGTTTAAAGCCTCATTCTCAACGGATGATTTTGTTGACTTGACCTGTGTTACTGGATCAACTTTACCGCACACGATCGAAGGACCCAGACTAGAGACTTCCTTTTGTGTGTTTACGTTAGGCTTCTCCGAATTACTGGATGACGGCGAGCCCTTTTTCTTCTTAGTCACTTTCACAGCGCTATGTTCTTTGGGAGACCTGACCCTTTTAGCGGGCTCCATGTTTGTGTTGGAGGTAGAATTGTCAGGTTCATCCCGTAATAGGTTCTGTCGGTTCAACTTATTCAGTTTCCTTCTTTGTGCCCCTGACAGTCTCTTTGAGTTAGCAACAATAGTGATTTTGTTTTCATTTGATGATTCAGAGTCATAGTCCCCACTGGCTTTTAAAGGCTGGGTATTGCGTAATAGGTTAAAAACTATCCTCTCTGCGATAACACGTCCGTTCGCTACGACAGGCGGCGTCAGCAATACTTTGAGCACAAAATTTCAAGACTACTCGGTATACTATCAGCATTATTAGAATTAAGCTTGCCTAAACTCTATTATACGAAGGATAAATCGAAATAAGAATGCTTAACCGTTTAGGGGACGAGAACATGTACTATGTTGATGAAACCTTGATATTAATAAGTCTATCCATACTAAATTCATGCACATAATAGTGGACGTGATATCGATACCTTATTGTTTAGTAAAAACAGGGTCAACATTGCATATTATTGGGGGCATCGTAAAAATAAATAATTTGTTGGACTTCCTTGCAAATGGCACCAGGAACATGCAAAAATGGGCCTTCAGAACACAAAAAAGGACCGAGCCAACATTGTGGTCAATATTATACTGATAGTATACGAAATTTTCCGTAGAATATTTGGGCGGAATAAAAGTTCAAGCTCCCTCCAGGGAGAGAATTTCCCTAGATTGTGGATATTGCAGAAAAAGACGTAGTGTTGGTGTTCAAAGAACCGTACGTTATCGTATTGGTATCGTTCGTCGTTTCAATTGCTATTTTACGGTATTCTGTTTGCGTTCGCGAAAACAAACACTAAAATTTTTTTAGTGTATTCTATACTTTTGTAATGAATGCGAACTGTTGTCGAAGGAAGAACCATACAAAACGCTAACGAACCGTTCCTTATGGGTCGAATTTGGATTGCAACCCAACTTCAGTTGAGTTGTCCACTGGCAACTGATATAAAAATTGATTTTATGTATGACAACTTTTGTCATTTGCGGTCGATAATAGTGTTTTACACTTCGGTAACTAAAAAGATTATAAACAAACAAACAATTCAACAAAAAATGGTAAATTTCAACTACAAAAATTATATTTTTAATGATAAGCTCAGTGGGACAATGTCACTACAACGCCAATAAGGTTACATACTCAATATACAGCCAAATCAATATGCAATAGGTATGCTGCCGCCTGCACCAATGGCGATAATGATGGCCCACCACCTGTGATGTTAAGATTTGCTTTAAAATGAACCTGCACTCTTTGGGCTATACGATGTTTCTGTCATGTTTCAAGAAAGTGCACACCCAGAGACACGGTGACATTTATTTATTGATGGAGGGGAGCGGTGAGATAGGTGAGAAGAGTTTTGCTGTCTCGTGCAGCGGAGCGTGAGGAGAGCAGCAGACACACATCGTAGAAGAGCAAGTAGGGAATGAAATGCGTATTCGATTGGGTACCGCCACCAATGGCATCTTGATGGAAACTACTTTCCCAGGCGAAATGCAAGTTTAGCTTCAGATCGTGTATGCTCTTCGTTTAGGAAATGTCACAGCGTAGCTAGCATGGTGGTCATACAGGCCAGAGTGGCAGTAACCCATTGTATTCGCATTCTACAAACTCGCTTTCTCCCATTCCTCTCGGCCACACTTCATCCGTAGTGACTTTGGTTTCACCTAAAAGCCTACACCGCGAGCAAGATTTGGGTTAGCTTCCATTTTCTCTACTAACATCACAAATTGTTGTTTTGTGTTGATTTTAACCACATGGAACTTACAAACACGCCGAAAAAACCCCCATTTAAAAACTGTAGTTGTCGGTAGTTGCCATCCGTAATGTAATCTTGGCAACTGGCAACGCAATTAAACTTTGGTTGTAATCCATAATCGACCCATTAGTGTTTTTTTCTGGTCCTGTTTTCATAACATTAGGACCAAACTGAGCTTGATTCGTCTCCATAGCTTTTGCAAAAGTCATTTTGCAAGACCTTTCATATCCTTGCTTGCCATCCAAAAAGCATATCGTCTATGATGACGGGTCACTGTCATGATAGACGATAAGCGAGACATTCGGTTTCACGACAGCAAGGGGTTGGTGCGTTTAATGTTAAGGCAGAGCCACTTCAGCCTTGTCCACATATTCCACATACGTGGAAGGTAATTTTTATTCTTGCAAGTTCATCTGCATTGCAGTACCCTGGTACTCATACTCTTTGGCCCGGCATTTAAGTTCATCTTAAGTTCTTTAGAAAAGTTTGGAACTGTCTGTATATAAGTTACCGAATCTACTAAGCCCTGGCATACGACCATTCCATTCAGATCCATCAGGTATAAGAGTGAGATAATCCTTGTCAAAAAGTGGTTCAGTCACAGTGTAATCCACATTTTATTAAAATAATCAAAAATATTCTTAATTTTTATTATGTTCGGCAAAAAATTGGGACTTTTTCACAAGCCTTTTTTAAATACAGAAAACAAATCGTCAAGAGAGGGAAAAATTTTCCAATCCTTCCAAAGTTAAAGGTTAGTACCGCACAGAAGTTAGATTTCTGCAGAACTGTCCACCAGGCGACAATGCGGTACAGCATTATCAGTCTGACAATTTCTGTATACAACCATAAACTATAGGCGGGTTCAAAGCCTAAACTTTCCCTATTGCTTTTTTACATTTATATAGCGATACCACACTCTTCTTTGTTTTTTCTAGAATGTTTGTTTTGATGTTTAACTTCATGTGTAGTAAAATACATAGGTGTTTTACGCTTTCAGAGGAGTTAATTTTAATCTTTTATTCTTAATTATGAATGAACACTCGTATACTAAATGTAAATAATAATATTTTGCAAATTACATAATCAAACCTTGTTCGCACGATAGAACTTTTTGGGTAAGGGGTTAAAAATATTCATAGATCTCTTTATCCTCAATAATTTAACTTTTGACGGTGGGGTTCGAAGTCAGTGTAGTTTTTAAAATAATTTAAAAATATGGAAAAATTCTTGTTCTTGTAACTATCCTTATAGTTTAGTGTGGAAATGAATGCTTTAGAATAGGACCAAACATTTAGATGTTTTTTTTTTTTAATTTTCGTGACGTCATCCATAAAGCTATGATGGCTTTACGAACTAAGTCCCCAATGAACTTAGTCCCCAAACCGAAAAGTAACTAATTCCCCAAATTTGGGGACCTCATTCATTATGAATTAAAACCCCAAAATTTAAAGTGAACCAAATCCCCAACACAATGAAATAAGCCCACAAAATAGAAATGAATTAAAACCCCAATTTTTTTTAATTACAAAAATTTATTCCAAAATTAGTTACATATGTCCCCAAAAGTTTTTTCTCAATCAATTTACTTACAAAATAATGAATTCTAATTTATACAATGAATTATGTATAAACTTGCATAGAGTCTTCGACAACTTTGCGGCAATACGGACAGTTGTAATTTTGCAAACCCTTGGAAACGGCATCAGCCTGATGTTTAAGGTTGCACATGTCGCAAATTTTAAAGTGTTTGCATGGTAGTAGCACTATGTTTGGAGTATTATCCTTACAAATTACACATTCCTTATCGTTATTTTGTGATGGTGGTTCGTCGAGTTCTTCAGAAAAATCCTCATCGGAAGATTCTTCTTTAAAAATGTTTTCTTCTTGTACCATATATATTTACACATATCTTATTTTTCTCGTACACCATTCGTGACAAAAACGTGGCCACAGTTATTTTCCCCTGTTGCAATAAGAGTGATGCTTCCTAAATTTTTTTACTTTTTTCGGCACTACTTTTCCTCTTCTTTTAAGAAAGCGATCCTCCACTTTCCCAAACCATTTCGAAATGACGGCTTTTAAAAAAACATATGTTATGCTTGCACTCTTTCTACAAAATTTCTCTATTACTATCAATTAAGAAGAGAAAAATGCAAGGAGACCAAAAAAAAGTTCGATTAACGATTAATTTAACGGTTAAAACAGATGGAAAAATCGTACGTTGGCGACCGACACCTAAGCCAATTAGAAAAAAACCAATAGAGATAATTTATTGTGTAAATACTCGATAGAAAGCTACATTAATCCTCTTTTATAACAAATTAATAGCTTTAGAATATTCCGTTCCTTTTCGCAGTTTTTTGCATGTTACTAGATTCAGCCAAAGTTGACTTATATTTCGCGTACGTTCGTGACCACATGTTTATTGCTATCATTATGAAAGCTAAAACTCGATGAAACCCATCTTTTGCACCTAACATAGAGCTACCAATATGCTATCAAATCACCAAAAAAATGCGGGGCAAATTTTTGTTTTCTATATTTTTTGTACATCAAAAGCGTACGAACGTACGTTCGCGATCAGCAGAAATGCCCATAATACTTCTGTTATTAGAAAATGTAAATTACTAGTAATTACTTAAAGCATCCATGAGGAACAATTTTGAAAGTTGCGTCTATCAGGAATGTCTGCTTGGCAGGAATTATATTTTCTTTAATCAGGTCAATTGTTTTTAATGACGAAAACACGCAGAATGAGTAATTGTGTTCCTCAATTGCAGCAGTGAAGAAGTGTCTTGGTCTCGAAACGTCCTTTGTCAAGCCAAAATATATCCACACATTTTCCAAATTAAATGCTTCAATTACTTGAATGACATTTTTAGGAGACTTTACCAAGTTTTTGCTCACAATCTTTTGCAGTCCTCGTTGTATTTTCGAAAAATTTAAATTTTTCGTATCGCTTTGATTACTAAAAATTCTATTAATTAAAAATCAAAAAATAAATGTGTATTCCTAAAGGCGTTCCTTATTGTACTTTGTTAGTCTTGGTTCCACCAAGCCTTCCAGCCACATCCTGACACTCTCTTCTGATAGCATTTAGATTTAACTCAGCACACATTTTCCATCGGGAAGCAAGTTCATTCTCGCTTTGCAATATTTTTTTGTCTGCATTCATATTTTGACACTTCTTGTACACACATTTTTTTATATAGAGCATTTTTTGATGTATTACATATAGCAATTCACTATTCCTTCGTTTGCCAGGAACTAGTTCACAATCCATGTTAGTTATGTTATTTACACGTCCACGTCCTATTATAAAGTAATAGTTATCGCAGAAGAACTGACAATGAATCAAACAAAGCATATCTTGCATATCTTGGTACTTCAATTGGGATTTTAACTCTTTGCTTAATTTTTAAGAAAATGAACTAGGTCCCCAAAATGTTACACGTCCACGTTCAAGTATAAAGAAATGACAGTGAATCAAACATGATGAATAACTGAAATAAAATTACCTATACTGCTTTGTAGATTTTTTTATTCAAAATTCTAGCAATGGAAAATTTTTAGTATTTCGTTCCAGTAGATTCATGAAATGTTAAAAAAATAACCATATCACATATACGTATTTACCATTCTTGAAACCCCTATTAAATTCACGGGCATTTTATTTGGCTTATTCCAGGTCTCACCGGTTCTGCGGAAGGGAAATCTGTCATTTTATCGCTGGACGATATAATTATAGCCCTATTCAATCTGACGTCCGATGAGAATGCAGTTGTAGCTAAAGATTCTGTGTTGTCCTTAATTAATTTGACAGCAGAAGAAGATGGGGCCTGCAAAATCTACCAAACGGCCAAGGAAATACATCCGGTATTTTATATTTTTTTATTTCCTTAAAGAGAGGAAATATAATTTTTTTCGTTTGTAGAAGTTTAATCTCGTTTGCAAAGCTGTTGAAATCATAACGGACGAAAACGCGGATTTGGCCGATGCTTGGACCATGGTGTTAAGTAATTTATCTAGAGTCGAGTCTTTAGCCTATGCAATTTTGGACGAACTGGAGAAGGATCCCAAGATCCTGTTAAAAATGGCCAAAGCTTTTGCCAAGCTCGATTATAATAACAAGAAAAATAAACTTCATTATTTGGGGCCAATATTTTGTAATCTAACTCAGACAACCAGGGGGCGCGAATTGATTTGTCTTAATAAACACAATCTCTTGGATAAAATACTACCATTTGCTTCGTATGAGGACTCCATAGTGCGAAGGGGTGGAACAATTGGTATTCTAAAAAACATTTGTTTCGACCCCGTATTCCATGACATTATATTAAGAGATTCAGATGATATCCTCTATGCTTTACTATATCCTTTGTGTGGCCCCGAAGAATTCAGTGATGAAGAAAATGATATGTTACCTATAGAATTACAGGTGAGTGCTAATCTCTTTTATACTAATCTCTTTTTGTTGTGAAAATCAATATATTGAATATAGTAAAAATCAACCATTGGATGTCTAGTTGCATAAAAAGTAAAAAATAAAATAAAAAGAATGATGGAATAAAATGTCGCATGCGACATGTCGCTTGCGAATGTGATAAAAATTAAATAAAAATCTTAAAAACGAACAACTGGCCAAAATCAACCTTAGCACCAGTTATAGTGCTAATCAAGAGCTATTAGTTTCGTCTTTTGTCATAATGAAATAATGTTTTGGCATATGTTTTTTTCACTCTGAATTCGTACGAATGTACGTCAACGAAACTCAATAGTAAAAGCAATTTCACTTTCCACTTTTGTAATTCAATTTCCTCAAAGATACATTAAAACACTTCGATGAAAAATTTGAAGACTTTAAATTAGGAGAGTTTCCATTGTGGGAATCAAAATTCCTGCACTTATGTGAGCTGTAAGTGGGCAGTTTAGTCATACTATTATTTCGTTCCTTAATAAAATCATTGGAGCCATTTGCTCGTCGATATTTCACATGGTCGTTGCCCTGGGTATTTCGAACTGAAGTAGGTTTTGTTATATTTGGGCTTCAAAATTAGTTTAATTAATTCAGTCCAAGTTTTTGTGTTTTCTTGGTCCTCCGATTTTAATTACAATTACATTGTTAAAAAGCTGATAACATATGGATGACATGATTTTTTTATTGAAGTACAAATGATACTAGTTTAATTTTGGACCTGATAACGGCGCAATTTTCGCATTTTAATTGCGTATAACTTGGAAAATGTCATTCCTATATTAAATTCAGTATATCAACAATCGGAAGTGGATGAAGAATCGGTTATGAAGATATGCGTATCAATATCACTATGATTTCAATTAGGGAAATGCTAATACATTCGAGTAGTGCGTGCACCATGATGTGCTCTTTTCTTACTAACAGATGTCAATTGGTATGTATTGGTGGTAGATGCAGTAATTTGCTTCCCGTTAAAAGTGGTGTTCGGCAGGGATCAGTTTTGGGACCCTTGCTATTTATAACTTATATAAACGACCTTTTCACCCGTTTACACAACTGGTGTGTTCCATATGCTTTTGCAGATGATATTCAGTTGCTATTTAAGGGTCATTCAGTCTCTTCAGTCTGTAATTGAATTCCCTTTAGAAACTTGGATGTTACAGAATAAGCTCTGTGTAAACCCATCCAAAACTAAGGCGCTATTGTTTTCTTCCAGTGCCTACAACAATATCCAGATAATATAATAGCACACGTATTGAATTCGTTAACCACATAAAATGTCCAGGAGTTCAATTAGATGACAAGCTGCGCTTTGAACAACACATTAATAGGGTTGTTTCAAGAGTGAAAAATCTATACGGTACAGATTTGTCTCTGCCACTTTTTGTTAGGGAGCGTCTTGTACATGCCCTGGTTATGCCAACATTTTGTATTGCTTGGAGGTATATTCTGGGACTACGCAGAGAAACATCTAATACATCTGGCTAATTACAGCGCGGTACGGTTTGTGTACAGATTAAATCGGCGAGTTCATATCATCGCTTGGATGACCAACTGCAGTAACTAACATTTTCAAAATTTTTCAGGAGAGCAGTTTTTTTTCTAGACAATGTTCCTTCTTCCCCACTGCGTAATATTTATTATATTTCCAGTTTGCTTTTCTCATTGTGTACTTAACTTCATCCTTTTCAATATTATTAACAAAAAAAAAAAATATAATGTACATATGTTTTTCATAAACAATGCAGATACGTCACTTTGTGGGAAAAAAAGTTATACTTAATGTCAGTTACGACTGATCACCGCCCAGCCCAAACAGCTAAAGCTAGAGTCATGAAATATGGTAGGATGGTAGTCCTTGCTATATAGACGTGCAATATGGAAGGGTTTTTCGAAATTTTGGGCGCACAATGGGTCAAAAAAGAAATAAAATATCACAGCCAACTCCAAACGGCTGGAGCTAGAATTGCAACATTTCGTGTGAGGGTAGCGCCTAGGGCGAAGATTCGGTAAGAATCACAATTTTTCAAAAATGGTGGACAAATGATAAATAGTGTGCAGTGGGACAAAACTATGTTGGATATGGTACAGTGGGGCAAAAAGTGCTAAATATGGTACAGTAGGGGAACAATTTAAATTTGTGCAGTGTGTCAAAAATGTGTTAAATATGGCACAGCGGGACAAAAATGTGTTTAATATTGTGGGGCAACATGGGTTAAATATGGTTAAGATTAAGGTTACGTATGGCACAGTGATGGGAAAATTAAATATTGTGCAGTTGGAAAAAACTGTGTTTAATATGGTACAGTGTTAAATATTGTGCAGTTGGAAAAAACTGTGTTATATATGCACAAAAATTATACACACGTTGTACTTTGACTAGACAAATCGAATGGTGGCCTTAACTCAATTTCTGAAAAATTGTCTGTTACGTCGGTTGGTCTTCCAAGCGACGATATAACCCCTTATGTTGTAAAGTTTCTGGGGTGCAATTTCTCCACTTTCGTGAGTTCCCGATTATTAGCATTTTTTTATAAGCTAATTAAGAATCAGTGTCCGAGTTTCCTGGTGAGGACATTTGAATTTTGCCATTCAACTAGAAGAAATCAATTATTAATAGCTAGGGTATTTCATCTTTTGGATGATGCATTCGAGTAGTACGAGTGGCACGTTTGCATAACGCACTGCCTATTGAATTAAAGAAATTTAGCTTGCCAATTACAGCTTACTCTAATCGGCTTCTTCAGCATCTTGAATAATCTTTTTTATTCCTTTTTCCTATTTCGATTATTTCCTTAAATGCACTTAATGGACTAATAGATCTGTTCCTAAATATTTTTATAAAAATTGTTCTCATTTATTATATGCAACAACATTTTGCACAGTGTAACGCTTTTGAAGTGCATATAGCCCTGAAAAGGGCGTTATTACCAGGCCCCTTTTTGTACCTCCCACACAAAATGGCCAATTCATACCAAAATTTAATATCACTTGTTCTCATTTATTATATTTTGTTTTCTATACTGTTTTCATTACTATATTTATACCCTCACTTTAGTGATACGAGGGTATATATCATTTGCTACGAAAAAAAGTGTAACACATCGAAGGAGTGACCTAAGACCCCAAGTTGGTTCGCCGGAAATCCGTTTTGGGCCATTTTAAGTCGAATGAGCAACGTCCGTCCGTCTGCTGGCTGGTGAGTTCTAAGTTCGAAGATGGACCATATTTGCCCACTCCTTCTAGTACCTCCCCCACAAAGGATTAAAATGGTGTGAAATATTGAATCTTTAATAACTGCTATACTACTTATTCGAATCTTCTGAAATTCCACACATAGGATTAATTTATTAGTCGCTATGATCTCGAGAAAGATGGGCGAAGTTGCTACGCCCCTTTTGGTACCTCCCACACAAATGCACCATTTTGCTCCAAAAGTAAACAGCTTATAACATTAATACCAGTGTATAAATATATTTGAAATTTTGTACAGTGTAATGCTTTTATAGTGTCTATAGCCCTGTGAAAAATTGGCGTTATTGCCACGCCCCTTTTGGTACCTCCCACACAAATGCACCATTTTGCACAAAAAGTTAACAGCTTATAACATTAATACCAGTGTATAAAAATACTTGAACATTTTTACAGTGTATTGCTTTTATAGTGTCTATAGCCCTGTGAAAAATGGACGTTAAGGCCACGCCCCTTTTTGTACCTCCCACACAAAGGTACCATTTTACACAAAAAGTTAAGAGCTTACAGCGTGAGTATCAATGCACGAAAATGCAACAACATTTTGCACAGTGTAACGCTTTTGAAGTGCCTATAGCCCTGTAAAAAATGGGCGTTATCACCACGCCTCTTTTTGTACCTTCCACACAAAATGGCCAAATCATACCAAAATTTAATATCTCATAACGTTAATATTCCAGTGTACATAAACGCTTATAATTTGGCACAGTGCAATGTATTTAATGTATCTACTATTCTGCAATAAATACTCGTAGGTGTATTTGTTAAAAACCTTCTGGTACCTTCCACACAAATTGACAGAATAATTCGTTTAATATTCCATATTACATTACTCACAAAGTGAGGGTATACCTTAATCGGTTTACCCGACTGAAACTTTCTTACATTAATACCAGTATTTGAAAACACTTGAAATTTTGTACAGTGTAATGCTTTTATAGTGTCTATAGCCCTGTGAAAAAATGACATTATTGCCACACCCCTTTTTGTACCTCCCACACAAAGGTACCATTTTGCACACAAAATTAAGAGCTTACATTATGATCACCAATGTACGACAATGCAACAACATTTTGCACAGTGTAACGCTTTTGAAGTGCATATAGCCCTGAAAAATGGGTGTTATCACCACGCCCCTTTTTGTACATCCCACACAAAATGGCCAATTCATACCATACCATGAGGGTATGTATACCTTAGTCGGTTTACCCGACTGAAACTTTCTTACTTGTTTTTAATGGATATTCTAATTTATCTTTAATTGGCCTGATGGCTTTTTATTACATGTTAAGGAGAATAAATGAAATGAAATACATAGCTAAAAGTCTTACTCACAATGTGGGTTTACACGACTGAACTTTTCTTACTTGTTTTGACTTCTGTTAGGGTTGAAAAACTGGAGAAGTTTCAACGTCTCATGTTCATTGACATACGCTTAAGCCTGTAGATCGGCATGAGCTGCGCTCCTTATTTATGATCTTGTTAAAACCTCACGAGTTATAGAAAATCGGTACTTGACACGAGTTTCCTCAGTATCTTCCAGTCATACCCACTGAGATGAGTCAGATCTGGTAATGTGTCGGACCCGAAGTAACGGGATCTTGCGAAAGCTGGACATTGATACAGATAATGTTTCATCGTTTCGATGCCTTTTCTACATGGCCTGTCGTTTTGTTTTGACTTAAGGTTTTAATGAAAATATAAAAATATGTATGTATGTGATCTGTAATTGATATTATTTTATATTTTTCTCACTTTGGAGTTGAGCTAAGGATCAAAGGGTCCCTTATGAGTAAAGTTATAATTTATAAAACGTTTAACCCATCAATCAACAGCTTTCCAACGAGCCGTGGCTAAAAAACAGTTGGACAAAAATTTTAGAATTATTTAAAAAATATAATTTATTTGTTTTCATCGGAGTAACCGAGCCTACAAGGCCATATATGATTACAAAATACCACAATAAATATTTTACTCGAAAATCTAAAATATACGAAAAACAAGAGACTAAATTCCTCCGTAACTAAATTCCTCCTAACTTTCACTGTATTTATAAACATGTTTATATATACAAATAACTGCAGTTATGCAGAAATCAACAATAGGAATAACTACTCACTGTGATAATATACAGGGTTTTCCAACAAGAAGTGTTATTTTGAATCACCCGGTATTTCGGTAGCTGTCACTTTTGAAGCTTTTATTCTTTGACATTTGACAAGTAGAAACTACGCCATTACTTAAAATGGAACGATACACGATCATCAAACGATACAAAACGATCGAACAAAAAAACGATACGAACGATATAAAACCATCTTGACTGATAAGGCCCATTTCCACCTCGGCGACTACGTCAACAAGCAAAATTGTCGCATCTGGGGCTCGGAAACCCCAAGAGTTATTGTTGAGAAGCCTCTCCATCTTCAACGTGTGACTGTCGTTGTAAAGTAACTACGACCACTTTAGTAAACAACTTTTGGGCTGTTCGTTTGAGCGCTTTCTCGATATGAGATGTCTATGCTTTTTCTTTCGTGTTATTAAATCTGGCAATTCTAGTAGAAATTCTCGAATAATTCATGAACAATCATTTGCAGTTCGTATTGCAAGACTATGGAACCGTCTTCCCTTCAATATCAAGAATTTTTCAATAAACGCAACAAAATTTAAGGAAATTCTACTTCGTTACCTCTCAATTAGAGGAATAAATTCATGTTTGCAGTTCTCACTGCCAATCTTTACATATGTATAAAAGCCTTATAAATTCCATGTGGTTTATGTTTAGAAAATGTGCGTTTTAAGGGTTTTAGTATTAAGTCTAGTTTACGAAATTTTTCTCAATGAATTCTATTCCTATCAATGTATAGCCCAAATATGGGCTTTAGTTGATAAATAAATGGAATATATAAATAAAAAATGAGGTTGGATAAACAGTTACGGTGAATGGACTGCCCTATCGAGAGATGATTAATGATTTTTTATGATCGGAGTTGGATGGTATTGATCAGGACAACGTTTACTTTCAACAAGACGGCGCTACGTGCCACACAAGCAACGAACCCATTGCTCTGTTACCGGAAAATTTTCCGGACATTGTTATCTCTCGAAGAGGTGATCACAATTGGCCACCGAGATCTTGTGATTTAAAACCTTGCGACTTCTTCCTTTGGGGCCACGTGAAAGATAAGGTCTACGCCAACAGCCCAGCGTCGATTCAAGACCTCAAAGATAGAATTCGTGGGGCAGCCACTTTGCGATTTGGTTATGGAAAATTGACCCATAAATTTTGGTTATGGAAATTTGAGGAAATCTGGCAACACTATGCCTGTTTAGTTGTGGCAAATTTCAGCTGATCATATTATTTGGAAAAAAGCGATACTTTATACGATTACTTTGAAAAAATTGGTGTTAAAAGAAAGAGTGAACGTTGCTGTTGCCGAACTTTATAAAGTTTTCTTAAATTTGTGTGTGGAAAAAGTCTTTTTCAACAAACATTTTTCCCTGTCTGCATTTTCCTATAGTTTGCTTTGTGCTTCTTTTATTTATAATGGCGCCTGTAAAAGAAACGTGCCTTTGCGAAAAATGCAAAAAGAACATAACAAGAACGCAAGGTTCTCTTAGATGCTCTGTGTGTCTGTGTTGGTTCCATCAATCTTGTACAGAGGTTACCGATAATGGTTTTGCTGCTTTGGCTGGAGCTAAAGGCATCTTTATACCCTACACCACACTGTGGTACAGGGTATTATAACTTTGTGCATTTGTTTGTAACACCCAAAAGGAGAAGAAACAGACCCATCGTTTATTATACCGATCGACTTAGAATCACTTTCTGAGTTGATTTAGCTATGTCCGTCTGTCCGTCTGTCTGTCCGTCTGTCCGTCTGTCTGTCTGTGCATGTATTCTTGTAATCAAAGTACAGGTCGCAATTATGGTCCGATCTCGACGAAACTTTACACATATCTTTTTTTTGGCCCAAGGACGATCCCTATTGAATTTGGTTAAAATCGGTTCAGATTTAGATATAGCCCCCATATATATGTTAGCCCCGATTTGACATGTAAGCGCTGTAAAAACTTTATTTTATATCCGATCAGTATGAAATTCGGCAGAAAGAGGTTTCTTATTATATGGATGAACACTATTAAATTTGGAAGAAATCGGTTCAGATTTAGATATAGCCTCCATATATACGTTACCCCCGATTTGACATGTAAGCGCTGTAAAAACTTTATTTTATATCCGATCAGTATGAAATTCGGCAGAAAGAGGTTTCTTATTATATGGCTGAACACTATTAAATTTGGAAGAAATCGGTTCAGATTTAGATATAGCCCCCATATATACGTTACCCCCGATTTGACATGTAAGCGCTGTAAAAACTTTATTTTATATCCGATCAGTATGAAATACGGCAGAAAGATGTTTCTGATTATATGGATGAACACTATTAAATTTGGAAGAAATCGGTTCAGATTTAGATATAGCTCCCATATATATGTTACCCCCGATTTGACCTATAAGCTCTGTAAAAACTGTATTTTATATCCGATCAGTGCGAAATTCGGCAGAAAGAGGTTTCTTATTACATGAAGGAATACTGCCAAATTTGGAGAAAATCGGTTCAGATTTAGATATAGCTCCCATATATATGTTACCCCCGATTTGACATGTAATCGCTGTAGAGACTGTATTTTATATCCGATCAGGAGGTCTTTTTACATGAATAAGTATTCAGGGAAGATCGGTTCAGCTTTATATTAAAGCTCCATATATAGAAGTTGTCTTTTACTTCCGATCATTAACATTTTCCAAAAAGATGTTTCTCAATTTAGGAACGAATATTGCTTAATTTAGCGTTTATCGTTTCAGAATTAGATAATATGTTTCTACCCATTTACCAATTATTCCAAATTATTATGGCAATGACCCTTATCGCATTGTTAGGGAGGTGTAGGGTATTATATAGTCGGCCCCGCCCGACTTTCTGCCTTTCCTTACTGGTTTTTAAATGTGATTGCTGCACCATAACAACAAACTCTACTAATGTGGATGAAACTGTTCCAGGAAATGATGTTCGTTCTTTGCACAGTAAAATTGACCTCATCCTTAAGAAAATGGAGGAAGAAAACAGTGATCTTAAAGCTAAATTGGACGGTATTAAATGTGAGCTGTCCGCAAAAGTTACCGAACTGCAAAAAGATATTACACACTGCAATGATGCCATTAAAATGGTAGAATCTGCATCTTTGACTAAATTCACTCAAATGGAAATTGAAAGTAATGCTGTACATAGAAAACTAAACCGTGCAGATATTGTTGTGAATGGCTTGCCGGAAGGGCTGGGAAATCTGGATGATTGTGTTATTGCAATTGGGAAGTTTTATGATATTCCTGTATCTAAAGGCGACGTCCACAATGTGTAAATCTGTTGTCGGGGTAAATCTGTTGTCGTCAAATTTAATTCGGTTCCCGTTCGAGACTCAATAATGAGGAAATATTTTAAAAACAAATCTTTGTGTCTGAAGGATGTAATGGAATGCAGTGTCACCAGCAGGGTTTATTTAAATGATCATATGACACCCGCAAATAGTAAACTGAATGCTTTGTGCAAACGCCTTCTGAAGGAGAAGAAGATATCGAAATACTGGCTTGTTCACTCCGATAAACCGATGGTGAAGTTGACGCATTTGGATGGCTCTGTGGTTAATGTTGGGTATAAAGACTGTATTAAACTCATTTAAGGCATCTATATATTTCTAAATATTTTTTTAATTGATCTCATATCATAACTCTTCTTTTTCGCTAATTTTTATTCAAATTTATGATTAGCTTTAATCTTGAATTTTATATAAATAATTTTGTTTTGTAATCAAATGTTTTTTGCAATTATTATACATTTTTCCGTCTTCTTATGGTTCCCCAGCAAAACTTTTTGGTATGTAATAGATGATTTATAACGATAATATTGGCCCAGTCGTTAAAAATGGTTCCTATATAAAGAATTTGCTGAACAACTATAATGATAAATTGTCATTTGGACATCAAAATTGTCAAAGTATCCATCCATCCACTTATAATACGAAATTTGATGAGCTTAAAAATTTATTACTTGATAGTGGAATTGATGTTTTTGGAATATCTGAAACATGGCTTAAGCCTTATGTTTCCACTAGCTCGGTATCAATTCCTGGTTTTTCTTTCTTTCGAAATGATCGTCCAGGGTTAAGAGGGGGAGGTGTCGGAATATACGTCAATGTTGGTGTCAAATGTGTGGTTGTTTCCCGTTCATTGTTGTATGGGGTTTGTGAATCTCTTTTCATAGAAATTTGCAATGGCGCTTCGAAAATACTTTTTGGAGTAGTATATCTTCCCAATGGTGACACAGATGCTTTTGAAGAGACCCATAGTGAACTTCTCACTAGATACGCAGATATAGTCATAGTCGGCGACTATAACTGTAACCTATTCGACTTCAGTAGATCGAATTCTATGAGATCTCTTTGTCATCGATTAAACCTCGCTATTCGTCATAATTCTTTACCAACGCATTTTGATGTTTCGCATGCTTCTTCATCCTTAATTGATTACATATTAGTGAGTATCCCGGAAAATTTGAAATTTTCTTCTCAAGTACAATGTCCAGCCATGTCGCATCATTCATTAATTTTTGGTATTCTTGATTTTTCTGTTACCCGAGAAGAGGAATTTTTTGAATACCGTGATTATCGAAGGATAAATTGGGACGGTTTTTTCGGCTACCTGCAGAACTTTAATTTTGATCAATTTTATGCTGTTTCCGATGTTGATTTGAAACTTTCTATTTTAGGATCTCTTATATGTGAACTTTTCTCTTTTGTACCTTTAATTAAGCGCAATGTTGTGCACAAATCTCGCATATATTCAAAAGAAATTATCCTAACTAGATCCCTAAGGGATATTGCTTATAAAGAATATCTAAAATATCCATCGGATAATAATTTGGCTACTTACCGTTTTTACAGAAATAAGGCTAAGGCGATTACGAGAAAGGAAAAAAGGCAACATAGTATTAGGGCATTTAAAAATATGGATAACTCCCAAGTTTGGAGAACACTTCGGAAGTGTTGTCTGGAAGATAAAGCGGATATGCCAGATATTGATGTAAACAGTATCAACGATCATTTTATTTGTCATTCTATTACTTCTCAACAATCTACTGATGTAATTTCTGACTCGAATTTTCATAGAAGGTTCTCATTTGATTGTATCTTTGAAGTTGATATCCTAAGATCCCTAAATCGTATAAAAACGTTGATGGTATACCAATCAAGTTTTTAAAGCTAGCTTTACCTTATATATCTAGTCATTTGCTTCACTTGGTTAATTTCATCTTCACATCTTCTTCGTTTCCTTCTGCCTGGAAAATTGCTCGGGTTGTACCTGTACCGAAGATCAGAGGTATTTCTACAGTGGATAATTTAAGGCCAATTAGCATTTTACCAGCAATTTCTAAAATAGTTGAACATATAATGCATGACTCCATATTACAGTTTTTGAATGACAATAAAATGCTCGTTGACTATCAATATGGTTTCCGAAAGGGATTTAATACCACTACCCATTTATTGCATCTGACGGATAGCATTAGGCATATGGTAGATAAGGGTGAATATGGGGTTCTTGTGAGTCTAGACTTGTCTAAAGCTTTTGATAGGATCGATCACTTTCGGCTAGTTTCCAAATTAACTAAAATTTTTAAATTTTCGTGTACAGCCTCTAAACTTATATGATCATATCTATCAGGGCGTAATCAATATGTTTCATTTAATGGGGTGGACTCTGAAATACTTCCATTGGAATGCGGAGTTCCGCAGGGATCTATTTTGGGTCCATTGTTATTTATATTATATACTAATGATATTTCGAGTACTATCAACCTTAATAACTGCAACCCATTCCTATATGCAGATGATTTTCATATCCTATTCAGGGGTAATACCGTCGAAAGTGTTGAAACAGTTGCAAACTCTACTTTGGATTCTCTTTATGTTTGGATTCTAAATAACGACCTTTGTATGAATGCAAACAAAACAAAGGCAATGTTTTTTGGACATACGAGACATCAGCCTGATATTGACATCAAAGTGAATGGTAACTCTATTGAATTTGTGGACGAAATTAAGTGCCTTGGTGTGGTTATTAACAGACAGCTCGACTTTTCTAGTCATATTAATGCTATAACCTCGAGGACTGTGTTTTTGTTGCGGAGGTTACATAGCACAAACTTGTTTTTGCCACTTCATATAAGACGTAAAATTGCGTTTGCATTTTTATTGCCACAAATTAACTACTGTATTGAAGTTGTATCTGGTACTACAGTTGGTAATATTATCAGAATTGAGAGAATTCTCCATATGATCATTCGATATGTTTATGGTTTGCGTAGATATGATCACATATCTCAACATGTAATACAGTTCCTTGGAGTTCCATTCAGGACATATGTAAATCTTCGAATCTTGCAATGCTTTTACAAGATAATCGTTTCAAATTCACCACCATTGCTTAGGAGACACTTTAGTTTCTCTAGATCGACGAGAAATCCTCAATTAATTTTGCCACGCTGTAACTCCTCTATATATGAACGATCATTTCTTATAAGAGTTGCAAGAGCTTGGAACTGTCTTCCATTAAATTTACGTTCTTTTTCACTCTCTGTTTATATTTTCAGACGTAATTGTGTACAATATTTTACCAATATAGTTCAGTAATCTTTATTATTTTTGTAATCTTTATTATTTTTGTTAACGGGCCCAAATTAATTTATTTTTACTTTTTTATACTTATATTGGCTGGGGAGCCATTAAGTCGAAAATATTATTTAGATATTAGATTAAACAAATTGTTAATATATGTATTAATTTTTCTATTATAAAAACAGGTAAAATTTTATTCTACGTAATATTTTGAAATTGGCCTTATAGGCTTTGTATATTACAATAAATAAATGAATTGAAATTGAATTGAAAAATTGAAAATTTCATGAAAAGGATATGGTCCTGTAAGCGTAGTCGTGGTGGCCATTTGGCTGATGTTGTTTTTCATTATTAACGGCATACCTTCCTCTTTATTATGAAATAAACATCCTATCATTTATCTCAAAAAATGGCATTTCTCTATGCTTTGCGGACGGCAGGAATTTCATTAGTTTCTTCCCCCATAACTCCCTTGATATTGATCTTAGGAATATTATTGTTATTATCGAGTTTGTAAAGTCTATCCAGCTTGAAAACACTGAAGTTTTACAATTTTGAAAACTTTTTTAGTTTGCGTAAAAATCGACAAATTGACGGCGTGACGGACGGCATGAAAAACACGATTCTTGAAGTATATTGAGTTATTTAGAAACTTCTTATTTAAATAATACCTAACTTTGTGCTTGCATATACTAGAGGCAGTTGAATACATTGCTAAAAAAATACTCAAGAAAGAGTTGCAAAATTATAAGGCATTTTTTTGAGTAGCCCAGGGAAATGCCCATATACATACAAAAAATGTATTAACAATTTAAATTTAATTAAAAGCTCAAAAAAGTAACCATTTTTGTCAGGTATCGCTCGTAATGGAACAATCGCAGAAACGAAATATGTTTGCAGTTAATATAAAAACCGCTATATGTATTAAAATTATTTTTTTAAATTTGACGAAAGAGTTCGTTTAAATAAATGTTTACAACTTTTTTTATTCTTCCATTTTCCAAGTACCTACCTGAAACTAAAACTCGCGAGGAAGATCCAGATTTGAGAAAAATGCTTCTCGAGTCCTTGTTGCAACTATGTTCTCGAAAGAAGTCCAGAGAGCATTTGAGATTGAAGGGGGTTTACGAGATTCTAAGAGAATATCACAAATGGGAGGCCAATAAAGGCAAGGACAAAGAATGCCTACTCGCTTGTGAGAATGTGGTCGATATTTTAATAAAGTGAGTCAAAATCCAATATTCTTTATTAAATTAATTTGAAAAAATGTTCTTTATTATTTTCAGGAAAGAAGAAGAAATCGGCTTGGACAATTACAAACAAGTACAAGTGCCCCAAGATGTAGCGGAAAAGTTTGTCAAGGAGGATGAGGAATACCTTAAAGATTTGTTATAGTCTTTTCAATAGATTTTTTTCATTTTATATAATTTTTATATATTTAAAGCTTTAGTTACTATGTGTATTTTTTATTAGATACAAACAATAATATGCAAATGTTAAATATACAATTACCTATGAAATGCCTACATTTTATTTCGATTCCAAATTTAAAATTTTGAATATTCTAAGTTCAATTTAATTAGCGATCAATCAAATCAGAAATTATGAAAAGAAATTTCTTAAAATTTTCGAAAAGCTTTGATTATTTCAAATTAGCGTACTTTGGAATGGAGGAATCGACATTTAAAAAACTGATTATCATTTGAAGTTCAAAGTTAATTTGCTACTACTACTACTGTTTTTTTGGTAACTCAAGACACATCGACGCCTACTATGAATATCGATACGGGCAAGACTTCCTAGAAAGGCACACCCAGTATATCCAGACGGCATTCTCAATGCGGGACAGTACTAAAGCAGGTCCTCAAATCTTTTTTTGGCATGTTCGCCGATCAGTCAGTGTACCGTCAGAACTGACACTAATTCATATAAGAGCATGTTCTGTAATCACGCGATTTGATAACACGGTGATTTCAAAACGACATCGATTATAAAATCAAACAACGAATCAATTTAAACCAACTATACCAAAATCGGACGATTTTCGAACCCTCCAAGAGTGATTTTAAACCACCGTGATATCAAATCGCGTGATTTCAGAACAGGTCTGATAGTATTTTCCTCTGTAGTGCGAGGAGATATTGTGACATTCTTGGCTTTATTTGTCCAGCTATCCTACAGGTGTATATTTCTGTTCATCTATTATTGGACCGCATCTGGACAGTGGGACATTAGTATGCTAGGAAGTTCATCGGCTTTGTAGTTACCCGGTATATCCCTATTATCCCAGTAGGGTCGATGAAAAAAAAAAAATTTTACCCAAAAATACTTCGTTATAAAAGATATGTATGTCGTTAAATATGGACCGACTGGTTTCAAATCCGACATTTCATTTGAAATAAACAAATAATTTCAGTTTTATTAATATTTGTTTTTATTTTGAATTATGTATAACATAAATTTAGAATTTCAACAGAGGATTTAAAAACATGTTCCGCATTTCACAACACAAAAGTAGAAAATTATGTATGATTTTTTGAACATAAATTAAAAATAATTAGGGACAAACTTCTCTTGGCCTGTAAACAATCGACAACAAGTTCTTAATTAAATAATAATAGAAAAATAATAGTAGTAAATCGAGAGCATTGGATACAAATTAAATTAAACTTATTTTAAATTAAACATGTATGTGTGTATGTACCTACTAAATACAGCGAATAAAATTCCAAGCATGCTGTCTTTTCAGCTTCCATTTTTTTTATGAACTACAAGAAAAATGTAAGACTAAATATCATTGTAATAACAATCAAAATTGTTTAATTGGTCTGAGGACATCTCTTCTTCTCCGAACGAGACTTTGGTAATGCTGGCCTCCTGCTCCACTTTACACTTTTCAATTACCATCACCTTCGCGCTGTTTACATGTCTCAATGCACTCGTTCAATTTCGCACTAAAACTTTCGGCTAATTCAACCTTTTTGAAGCGCACCGCCAGCTTTTCCAGCTCTCCTTCATTTGATTCGGCGTAGTTCATGGTGGCCCAAACAAAACTCTTGGGATTGTTGTTCATGTTGCTAAAGTGGAAATCACCGGTGATGGTATGATTTAGCACTAGTTTGTGTATTTGTTCCCGCCGCATGACCAGACGGTAGGTTTGCTTGGTAGGATGTGACAAAAGCTTCAATTCACCAACGCCTGGCAAAAGAAAAAAAATCGAAGATTAGAATTGAATCGAATAGTGCAATATGGACAACTTACCCCTTTCTTTCCATTCTTTATTTGTGGCATCGAATCTGTATAGGGTAGCTCTCTCGCCAAACAATTTAGTCTCTTCTTCTTCGCCGGTGCTTACTACAATTTCATTTGGCAATTCTATAATAGGCTCATAGTGAGGATCATAATTTTCATCGTTTTCGCCGCCCGCTTCACCACCATCAATGCTTTTTTGTGATTCATTGGTCTTTGTCAACGAAACATTCTTAATGGACGTGTCGCCATCTTTAAGAGGCTTGCTGAAACTGGAGAAAGCATTTTGATTTGTCAAACCTATAAAGCCTCCAGGGCTAGGTTTTTCAGATGATTTTAACAGAGCCGACTCACTGTCAGCTTTGGCCGCTATACTCGCGAAGTCTATAGCAGCCGTAGAAGTTTTGGACAGATCAGCAAAGGCGGCCATTGGTGGTGTAGCACTGACATCTTTGGCAATGCTGCCGAATGTTGGTGTTTTTGATCCAAATATTGAGCCTTGATTTGTATTCGAAGCGAAGGCTCCGAATCCACTAACATTACTTGTGGCTGAAGAGCCAAATATGGAAGTTCCACTGCCGACACTTTGAGTGGTATTGGTGGAAGTACCAAAAATAGACTTGGTCGTATCATTGCCGGACGAAGTATTAAAAGCTGGAGATGGAGCGCCGAATACAGCCTTGCCACCAAATATAGAGCCAGATGTTCCCGTGGTTGTTGCACCTCCACCAAATATAGATTTCGTTGCAGGCTTATCAGTGGTAGTAGGATCAGCAAGTGTTGTATTACTGTTAGCTGTGCTGCCACCGAATAAGTTTGATTTAACACCAAAAGCTGACTTGTTTTCTTGAGATCCGCCGCCAAATATTGAAGTGCCAGTCGTTGCGGGAGAAGCACTGCCCAGAGTTGAACCAGAGCCAAACAAGAAACCACCTGAACCAGCAGTTTTGGGTTTAGTTTCCTCTGCTGGTTTAGTGGTGCTATTTAATGCGGCAGCAAAGGAAAACGTCGCATTCGCAGGTTTGTCTACTGCAGCCCCAAAAGCTGTTGAATTCGCTCCTCCAAAACCGCTGAATATACTTTCATTTATTTTGGTGGTTTCGGGTTTTGCAGACATTGGCGATAGTGCACTTTGTTTTAGAATGGTTTTATTTGCTGATTTGTTTAGTAGCGACAGTGCGGGCAATTCCATGGGTTCGAGTGGATTCTTTATATCTTCTTGGCCAACAAAGTTCTCGCCACCCTTATTTGGAGCAAATATAAATTTGTCGGGGTCACAACCACGACATCCTGCGCAAGTTGGCTTTGCCGTAAAGAATTCGTAGGGCAATTTCAATTTGTCCGCTGTCTTTTTGTCTTCATCAGAAATGTTCAGAGCACTTACTGGGGCATTTGTATTAGTGGGTGTTGTTAGAGAAGTATTAGCAGGTGATTCGATTGCCACCGCAGTGCCATCCAAAGCCTTTTTAACAGCATCCATAAATGCTTCGGCGATTTCTTTTGTTTTGAAACGCAACGAAAATTGGTCCAACTCCACTGCACCCTCACTGAAATCATTAACAACAAACAGCCAGGATTTTTCATCTTTACGCTTGTAGTCTACATCTTCATTGAGGGCATGATTCAGACATATCTTCAGGACTTGTTCGCGTCTCATAACAACTCGCAATTTTTTGTTGTCTTTGTGACGTAAAATTTTCACATTCCCCAAGCCTCTTTCTTTCCATTCGCCCTCAGTGAAACGGTACAACTTGGCACGGTGTACATACAAAAGGTCTTCATTCTCTTCGCCGGTCTTAACATCGATCTGTAAAAAGAATTGTTATGAGAATGAAACCACATTAAAGGCAACACAAAAAAAACGTAGGTCAATATAGCCTATTTTTGCTAAGAATATATAAGATAGTCATTCCTAAATTCCTGGCATATCTGTTAAAAAACTTTGATTGATTTGGATAATTTTTTCCAGAAATGTTTGGGGTTAAAGTATAATACAAAACGGACAATTTCTAGTTGTAAACAATGTTATAGGGGCATTATCAAAACAGGGAATAATAAATACAGACTGTCAAATTTCAGCCGAATCAGTTATAGATGTTATATGATTTTAACAGGGTCGTCCTTTACCCGATTTACATTAGATTAAAATTAGATCGAAATTCTTTGATTTAGTAAAATAGCACGTGAAATATTTGTATAGAACATTTCAATCTCTTATCTCCTGATTTTTTTTTTGCAAAATACTATATATAGTATAAAAACGCAGATTAGTTCGACAATATTTAGTCACGGCAAATTATAATTAATTATGTTTGAAGTAGATGATGTTAGGCTCAGTTTATTTTCCTCGTGTTGTTTATTTTGCGAACAGGTATTTTAAGGCTGACATTGTTTTGTATTAAAAAGCTTTCAGAAGTTTGCCACTATTGTTCCGTAATAATACAATGCTGTGGAATATTTTTTATTTGGAATATTTTAGTATTCTTAGTGGACTATCGCTTGGTTAAACCAGAAAAGTTTTTGTACGGTGTTTTATTGAACTTTGAAAACATATACTACATAGAAGCAATAAACACAAAAATTGCAAAAACGTGTAATCTAAAACGTTGCTTACCTTATCTGGCAATGGTATTACTGGTGTGAAGTACGTATTATTTTCTTCTTCTTCGTGATATTCACCATCGCCATCATCATCATCGGCATCACCACCTCCACCTGATTTCAAAGGACTCTTACCCGACTTGCCAGGACTTTTTGGCTTGAAGGTAAAACTGAATTCCTTTTTGTCCAATGAGAAAGCATTTGGAGCCGATTCGCCACTGGCTCCAGCATTTGTCGTGCTAGACGGCATGGCCGGTGATTCCATGGCCTTTGATGATAGACTAAAACTAAAAGTGGCCTTACCCAGAGGTGCACTACCTGGCTGTGATGTTGTTGTTGCAGTGGAACTGAGTCCAGTGGATGTCGCTGTTGGTGGAGCAAATGTAAACGACTGTACACTGTCCGAAGTAGTTACGGGAGCTGTACCGAAACTAAAACCACTAGCCGGCTTGACCGCAGTAGTATCCGATGTTGCAGCAGCCGCACCAAATCCAAAACTGAACTTTTGGGATGGATTTGAAAGGGCGAGCACATTGGTGTTGGCATCCTTCTTAGGTACTGTGGCATCTTTAGGGGCGTCACAGGCTTTGCAATATACAGCATCCCCTGGATTGGACAAGTAACATTCTTGGCAGTTCCACGAGCCGGCTTTCGGTTTGAAGGCATCACCGAAACCTGCAGCAGGAGCCTTGGGAACAGTTGTTTTAGTTTCAGTAGCAGGTTTGGAGGAAGTGGTTATAGAAGTAGTTGTGGGAGCACTGGCTGACGGCATACCGAATGAAAATGTCGTCGGTGGCGCCGATGTAGTACTTGCTGATGTTGTTGTAGCGGCTGGTTGTGCCGCTGGAGCTGCGGCGGCAAAGCCAAAAGTGTATTTACCACTAGGGGCTAGAGAATTGGAGGTGACTTCTTTTTTGGCCACTGTATCATCCTTTGGACAATCACAAGCCACACAATACAAAATATCTGCTTTATTCGAAGTGTAACAATCTTTGCATTCCCAAGAACCAACTTTGGGCTTGAAAGCATCCCCAAATCCCTTGGCTTCTGCGGTTTTTGTTTTATTTTCTGCTGCTGCTGCTGTCTCACTCTCAGAGGACATTTTTGCTTGAACACTTTGTAAGGCATCCAAAAATTGTTTACAAGTTTCTGGAAGTTTGAATCGTACAGTCAGCATCTCCGTAATCAACTCGTTCTCCGAGTAATCCTGTCCAGCCCAAGAAACGGCGGTCTGAGAATTCTTGGCATATTTGAAATGGGTGTCCTTGTATATGCGCTGATTGCAACAGAGTTTATGGATTTGTTCGCGCCGCATTACCAGGCGTACTTTATTGGCATCAGCCTTATCCTGCAAGAGTTTAATGTTGCCCAATCCTCTCTCTTTCCACTCACCGGCATCCTTGTCGAAGCGCAATAGTTTGGCTCTGTGCTCAAAGAGTACAGTTTCATTTTCTTCTCCAGTGGTAACTTCCACCAATTCGGGTAACGGTATGACAGGATTGAATTGCGCCGTGGGCACGTACTCATCTTCAGCATCCGAAACATTGGACTTGTTCAAAACAGTGGCATTGGCCGTCTCATTTGCACTTACACTGGGGACAGCGGGAGAATCGTTGGTTGCGGCTGCTGTGCTGAATGGCGATGTTGTAGATTTGTTTAGATTGGTGAAAATGCTTGCGAAAGGTGAAGCTGTTGCAGCTGGTGCTGCAGTTTTCGAACCTGTTGTAGGAGTGCCTGTGGTGGATGCTGTCGAATTTCCAAATGTGAAGCTAGCAAATGGTGAGGGGGCTGCAGTAGTGGTTGCATCATTGCTGGGGGCTTTAGTTGACAAGTTCAAGCCACCGAATAAGGATTTAGAAGCAGGTATTGTTGCGGCTGAATTGGACGTGGATGAAAAAGCTGGCGCCGGCGATGCCGCTGCCGCAGTTGCAGTTAGTGGCTGTCCGAAAACCGGTTTAGGTGGTTGTGATCCTAGAATATCTCCCTTTTGCGATGGTGTACTGGTGGCGAAATTTGTTGCTGCCGACTTCGTCAAGGAAAATTGTGCCGCGGCAGGCTTTGCAGCCGCTGTTTTAGATTTTTCCTCCTCTTTGTTGCCAGTCAAGGACTCGGCTTCTTTTTGCGCTTGCTTGAAAGCTTCCTGGAATTGCTTAGCCGTCTCTGGTAGCTTGAAACGAACAAAGAATTTCTCTAAATGCAGCTCTTCATCGGCAAAATCATTGGCTGCCCATATAAAGCCCTTTGTTTCATTGTTCGGTACAGTTAATATCAACTCGGGGGTAATCTTGTGATTCGCACATATCTTATGTGTTTGGTCACGTCTCATGAGAATGCGCGACGAGCCTGCCTTGTTTTTCAGAATTTTAATATCGCCAATGCCTCGTTCTTTCCACTCCTTGTCGAGGTGACGGAACAGTTTGGCTCTGTGGCAGAACATTACCGCCTCGTCTTCTTCTCCCGTACGAACTTCTATTTCGTCTGGCAGGGGAATGATCGGCTTGAAGTCAGGACGAGGATCGTATTCAACATCTTCAGTACCCGATTTATTGAAATCACTGCCAACACTTTCCGAGGTTTTGTTCAGAGTAGAGTTGCCACCTTCTGTGGAAGACACGTTCGATTGAGCCGCAGCGGCGGCTGCAATATGTGGCTTAAAACTGAATGTTGACGAAGTGATAGCTGAATTGCCGAAAATAGATGTCGATGTGGTGGTTGAGGAAGTACTTGCCACCGACGAGGAGGACAAAGATGATGTTACTGTTTTATTAGGTGGCATGCTGGAGACCGCCGCTTGTCCAACACCAGCCATGAATGGAGATTCGGTTTGTTGACTCACCAGGCTCGGCTTAATGTGGTGTGATGGAATTGTCACACTTAAAGGAGCCTGCTGCTGGGATTGTATTGCAATACTGTTAGGATTAGGCAAGGGATCTGAGCTGGTTATAACAACATTAGCCGGCGGCCCCTTCTCCACTGGCTGGCTATTCAAAGCCTTATTGAATGTTATTGTTGTTGCGGGCGGCACAATTTGTTGTGGTGGTGGAGCAATGCTAGTGGTAACACTTGATGTTGGCACGCCCATGTTATGCGAGAGGGGTGTGGTGAACGATGACATTGTAGGAGGAGGTATAGAGCTTGGTGTCATCGCAATGGGTGGTTGTTGCAGTAGATTGTATAAATTACTTGGTCGCGATGGATCTGATCCCATATTGATATTGGGAGGTTGAGTTGGTGGTGGCAATAGGGGAGTGGATTGTGGTGCCATATTGAAGTTCATTGCTCCTGGCGGTAGAGTAGGATCCATATACGGCATTGGAGGCAATCCAGTATTTCGTTGGTTTAGTCCTGGAGGACCACTCTGGGGTGTCATCATGTAAGGTTGGCCGTGACCATAGAAATTGAGTGGATAATTGGGTGTGGGTGGGAACATGGGATTGTTGTAGGCGGCGGCTGCTTGCAAGCGTTGTTGCGCCATGAATGGTGAGTTCGTCAACATGTTAGCGGGACCTCCGGGCACGGAACCAGGACCATATTGATTTGGCGGTTGCTGCTGTTGTTGTTGCTGCTGATACATCTGCTGTTGCAGTGACTCCTCAATGATGTACAGATCATCTAGGACATTTGAGGCATCATCCCTCGATGGCGGATTTGAGGAAATGCGTACCTTCTTCACCGCTTCTTCTAAGCTAGAAATTTTGTCTTTGATGGCCGATATCTCCTTGGTAACTTCTCGCAATTCCGGTTTAAGTGTCTCGATAATTTCCTCCTTCAGCAAAGTCAGTGTTGAGGCCATTTGCTTTACTAAATTCTCCATTTCTTGATTTTGTTGCACAAGCAAAGCATTGGTGGCCATAGTTTCACGCCTGGAACGGTTGGAATTCATCATGGCTGGTGTGGGCATCATCGAATTGTCGGCATAAAAATCGGCCTCGGCATCTTCGTAAGTACTGGAATTATTCAGACCCGCGAGAGGACTAAAGTTGTTCGAGGAATCGTTTAAGTAACGTGTGGAGCTCTGTTGAAGCCTCTTAATTTCATTGTGTATAACGGAATTCAAGGGGTGATTGGGATCGGCGTGAGCACTGCTCTTCAGCAAAGATAATGTTTGGTTCAAACATTCAGTGGCGCGATCTAAATACAAACGCTTGCTTTTCTTGGGCGTCTTACTGGCCTCGTCCAATTTACGATAAGCCTCGGCCTGAAGATATGTTGCAAAAGGTAGTTGAATGCCCGAGAGTTCCTCTATTAAATCTTCATATTCCGATTTCTTGAAGTAACGCGAAGCCAAATAAGAAACGGCATCCTCAGCCATGGTGGCTACTTCTCTCTCGGTGGCCGATGTGTTGGCCTTGGCATATTTGAAATATTTACGGAAAGGTTCCAAAACTCCCTTGTTGTGCATCTTCACCATATTCAGACCGTATTTATATATAGACTCGGCCCTGGCTTCCAGGAATGCTTTCTCCACAGGCTTTACAATGTCTTGAGCCCTGGCCACAAATATTTGACCCAGTTTAAAGACAATTGCCATATCCAATTTGGGACCATTAATGCCACGAACAGCCTCTATGCCATATTGTAGATTCGCTCGGATTTCGGCCAGATTACTGCCACTGCTAAGATTCTTATAGACCAAATAAGCACTGTTCCACCACTGGCACTGTTCTTCGCTGCACAATTGTTGCTGCAAATTGACAAAAGGGAGGATTCTGGGTCTACCCGCAGCATAACTGTTGCCCGACTGATAGTTATCAAAAGCTTCGCGGTCTACTTCTAAAGCCCTTTTAGCTTGTATAGTGGCCGCATAGAGGAAACTCTCCACATCCAATTGATTAAGAGACTCTGCACCGCAGAACATTAGGTTTTGTGTGGAGAAATTCAATCCGCTGAAGTATTTCGCTCGCACATAGGCCAAATTCTCATTGCCCAAACATAAATAAGTCATGTGTTGCAGTGACTGGGGTCTTTGGTATTGGGCGGCATCTTCGTAAGTTTCCAGATCGGCATAAGTGGGCAACTCATAGCGGGGTTCATTAAATTTTTGGCATTTGGCGAAAAGTGAAGATTGTTCTTTGACCTTTTGATCGCTGTTGCAGAAAAGCAGTGCGAACACATTACGCCTCCACTGACGATCACTGCATATCTGTCTCACTTGAGCCAATAAATCGTCACTATTGTTCCATAGGTTTGACGATTGGCCACGTAACAAATTGTTGACACTATGTGTGTTTTCCTTATCTCCCGCCGACTCATCCTGTATGCATGAAAGTAAAGTTCGGCCAACCTGCACATGAAAGAAAAAATATTTAAAATTATGTTAATTATTTTTAAACAAAAAGAGATACACTTATTACAAAAATACCCACTTGAGCGCAGCGGAATGCTCCTTCGCGTTGCCAAATTGCAATTAGCTGTTTGCCCTCTTCATCGCAATGTTTCATCCAGGGCTCTTTCTTGTCGGGGGCATCCACTTGATATCCCAACAGCAAGAGCGGCAAAGCAGCTCGTACCGCCTCCTTCCATTTGTTTTTATTCTGTAACAATTCTCGCTTGAAAATCAAGGCAGAGGCATGCAAAAGCAATTGACCACGATAATGGTTTAGGAACAATTCAACAAGATCCTTCTGAGCGCACAGCTTATCCGAAAGTTGGGAGATTTTAAAGAGGTATTGATCGAATTGGAATAGCAGATTGGCTGTTTCGGTAACACCTCCACCCACCAGAGATGTGTTGGATGTAAGGGTGAATGAAATCTGCACTTGGCGTTCCAAGCACATGGCCAAAAGTAGCCAGAAGTCCCAGTCTTTTTTGGTGTTCGGCATTTGCTCGTACTTATTGAGTACCAACCATACAATATTGTACCATTCGCTGCTGGTCACAAACTCATCCTTCTGACACATTTCCAATTGATGGACATACTTGAATGCATCCAATATTTGATTATGTTCCACATAATTGCGTACCAGCCTTACTCTCAATTGTACATCATTGGGTTTATTGGAAATCTCCTTTTGTATCAATGCCTCTACCTGATTTGTTTCCATGTTGTCCTTATTCATGAGTTTAAGTCTGAGCGAAAATACGGCATCGTGCTGGACTTTTTCCGATTCGGCTAACTCACACCAGTACTTGGCTTTGTTGCAGTTTAGATTATTATCCTCAAGCAACAGTTGGCATACCTCTATTAGAATATCTGGCTGTTTCGGATTCAATTGCAATGAACGTTGAAAAGATTGCAATGCCTTGTCGGGCTTTTTCTGACGTTGGTAGCACTGGCCAAGCAACTTATGCGCCTGGTCGTTGTCTTCTTTAACATTCAGATAAGAACAGAGATACTGTTCGGCCGAGGAAAACTCATTGATTTTAAAGTAAAACTTGGCAAACGTGTAGCCTCGCAAGTTACGCTGAAATAAAGAGAAAACATTACTAATATATGTATCGTCGTACAGTGTCTAATGGTGTTTTCCTTTGTGCAAAAAAATGCAACATTTTTTCTGTCAAAATCGATAGTAGATTGTATTTGAGTCCTCTATTATATAAAAATTGCAAGTGCCACGCCCAACGACCATATACCAATTTAAATTTTATACGATGTTCAGATTACAGGATCATTTTGCATAAAAAACTTTGTATCTTTTGATTGATTTAAACCAGTACATACAACTAAGTAAATAACTAAAGCGTTATATATTAGCTCAACATTTGCAACAAAATCATGATGCAAGTTACCGTTTTTTGTTAATCATTCATTCCAACTATCTAGAAAATATCATCATTGATTTAGCAATGTGTTATTTATAAAGGATACATTTAGGAATATGTGAAAAGGACACACAAACAATGAGGCATACATAATTATAGTCACAATCATCTAAATTTTGTACGTTCAAATAGATTATAAACACAAATAACAAATTCATTAGTTTATTTTAAACTAGGATATGGACCATTTGTACGGGAAGTATCAAATGGGTTATGCCAAAGAAATCTTTAGGGGAATTTTATCTTTCGGATATTACCAGATATTGCTTATGGATTTTCAACGTACAAATTATGCATCTGCTGAGCCCATTCGTAGAATGTTCATGGATTTTAACATTTAAACGAAGTCATTGACATTGATGTAGTAATATCTCGAATTATCTCTGTTCTAAATTTGTAGTGTAATTTAATTGTATTCTGTAAGTTGCTTTGTATATGTATATTACCAGTTATATTTGCATGTGCCGGCGGTTGATATTTTTCTGTAGCTTGTATTTCTACCCTCTACCTTTAACCCACCATGGCCCGGATCATGGTGTTTACGCAATCCCTACGTTATGGGGATGTGGCCCCTCGGTCGAAAGGGTTAGTTAAGAGTGGGTGCGTTGGAAAAAGAAAGAACCCTTTGATCTTCAACTCAACAGTGAGAAAACCTTAAAATAGCATAAATAACAGATCAACGCTTCATAGGGAGTCGTCAAAATTATATAGTCGCCGCAAGCCCAGGTATCGTAAAGAATACATACTGCATTGTTGCTTCAGTACTCAACATTAACTTTCGAATCTACCGCCAAAACAGTGGAATAGAATGAAAGCAAGTTGTTCGTGTAAAACAAAACATTTACCAGCAACAAAAACAACTTCAATAGTCGAGGGAAGGAGAACTACGGTGGCATGCGTTTGACTTGAGATGGTTTTTACTTGAAAGTATTTCCTATATATAAACTTAAAATAACTTTCATATAAGGGTGCTTGCAGTGTGGGCGCTCAAAGCCGAGCGGAGCGGAGCCGAGAGTAAGCTGATCAATTGGGGAAATGCTTTTTCCCCAAGCATTTCCTTATTTGTGAGTACATAGTTATCTCAACTGTATTGTTCTGTAATTTACCGAATTGGCCATATGGCTTCTAATTACTTGTTTGAATAAATAAAAATGAGACCATTTCCAAGAAAAATCGATGATTAATTTAAAATGTTGTAGATAACACAGTGCGAGACAAAAAAACGCTTTACTATTTTCTTTGTAGGTCTTGTCGAGTAACAAAAATCTGTTTTTGGCTGACGACAGATCCAGAGCAAGAAGCAATTTTGTTGCGTGAGCGTACAGCGGCTGAAAAGTGTTTTCTTTGGTTTCTTATTAGAAAGTCAAACCGAAAGCGATACTCTCAGCAAGAGAGCGCGTTTGAAGCGTTTCTAGCGCTGTTTTGCTTCGTCAGAACACAAATGCAGCAAAGAAAGAGAAAAACAAACAATGAAAATATGCTTTCTCACTTCAACACATGTGTATATTCTCTCTCTCTCTCTCTCTCTCTGCTGTCGGTATGACATGTTGCGTCCAGCGTTGCCGTTTTGGTCATTTCCGACCAAATTTGGTCGGATAAAATAAAAATTTGTCTTTCTGGTCGGATGGTCAGACCAACTCAATTTTTGTCGGTTTTATTCTCGAATATTTAAGTTGTAGTACAAGGTGGCGCAAAAGTAATCCTCCTATCAGAAAATGCTATAAATTTTGCGATTGGCCCCTAATGTCAGTTCTGTTTTGACATTTGTGTAGTAAACACATGCTAAATACACGTTAATAAACAATGTTACGCTACACTGCTCCAGAACGCGGAATATTGCTGACTATTTATTTGACCAATAATCGGTCGGTGACTTTGGCACAGATTTCCTGGCCGTCCAACGCCTACTGGTGAAACACTGCAACGTTTAGCCGCTCGCCTCGAAGAGACTGGCACAACACGAGATGCTGCCAGGCGTGGCAGACCCCGGAGTAGCCGTTCTGCAGAGAATATTGCTGCTGTAGCCGAGGATGTCATGGAAGCGCCGTCGACATCGACCAGACGACGTGCCACGCAAATGGGTATCAGTCGACGGTCTCTACAGCGAATTTTGGTACAAGATTTGAAGATGTTTCCGTACAAAGTCCAGACGGTGCATCAGCTGTTAGCTGCTGACCGCCAATCGCGTCTAACATAACATCGAAAGGTTACTTTTGCGCCACCTGTTATAATACAGAATAATTTGACGATTAATACATATAAAAGTAAATTAATGCAAGTTAAACATTTTCACCGCTGGAAATACCTCGAAATGTCGATTGTGAATGCCAATATTTTTCTTTATCGCTGCAAGCGGAAAATTCCAATTCATTGACAATGTTAAAATCCTGCAATTAACAAAAGTCCGTACTATTGTGTTTTAGAACTTACAGGCTTTAGTCATAAATGATGGAAGTCAGTTCAATAAAACTTAACATTTTATAAATAAGGCATGCTATGAACAATATTTCAGCCTTTTGTCCTTTCTTGAAAAATTTTGTTATTTGTCACAAACCAAGTCATACAACTTCAGCGTATTCTTTCTTTTTAGGCGTCTAACATAAATTAAGAAAAACTCAATTCAAATTCTGAAAGATATGTTAAAATGTGAATGGAAAGTTTTATAAAAAAAAACGTTGAAATAAACTTGAGCCGATTTACTCACTCTGAATTATTAACAAAAATGTGGAAACAGAAAGAAAATATTTTCATAAGTTTATTTTTATTCGACCTTTTTTGTGTTAAGTAATAGTCAAGCTCGAGGTCAATTTTTTAATTAGAATATAATTTTTTATTCAAATTTAAATTTATTTTTCCGATATTTCGCAATTTCCTTGAATTGCTTCATCAGGGATGTTTTAAATTATTACCACTTCAGCGTTTTCTTTGTTTTCCGGCGTCTATTTGTTTTAAGGCGTCTATTTGTATTGAAAGTTTTACAAAAAAAAATAGTTATACTTTTGTCAGTTTTACTGCACACTCTATATTTATATGGGAATGCATTGATAACAAAATGTGGAAACAAGCACAAAGGAAATATTTTGAAAATTTAAATGCAGAATTCCTTTTTAATTATCAATTTTTTTTCGAATTTATAAATTTATTTGTTGCTACATTGGGACGAAGAGGTAACGAAAAAGACTATATTGAAACTTGGAAATTTGGCTAAGATAATTAGGCTTAAACAACAATAAAATATCGAAAAGCAACGATTTTACTGAATGAGGATATATTAAGATTTAGCCATGTTCCTATCATTTAAACGAGCAATTCAATATATTTTTCCTATTATAACATTGAATGCGATCCATGATGTTGGGTATATACGATTCTGACGGGCCACATTTCTACTTGTTTTAAAATACTTTTCAGTATTTTTATATCTTGTTTACATATGTTTTTTTTTCTATTATAACTAGTATATTTTTTATGTTAATTAACTTTTCCAAACATTCCAACTTTCATCAAAATCTAAAAATGTTGTCTCCAAACTTTACAAGATACCAACTACTTTAATTTTATAAATTTGGTCGGAAAAATTTTTTTCCAGTGGCAACACTGGTTGCGTCATTGTTTTAGCAGTGAATGAGCAATTTTCGCATTGCTTTGCTTCGGTGTGCATTCTGCCGTCAGCCTTAGACATCCACAGACACCCCCAAAATCCGGACTTACGGGTAAAAAACGGGTTCTCGTACCTTTTGCACTTTTACGTCTGTCGCCCCTGTTTTGTATTTCGAATGTGGCTCGGAACTTTACGCTCGGATTCGAGTTTCTAAATTTGTTTCTTTGGACCCAAATATGTTTCTAATGTGTCAAATATGTTCGAATGGAAAAATAAAGGCAAACTGCGTTTACAGATAATCTTCAAAAGCCCTCAAACAGAAATTATAGACAATTTTATCAATTTAAAAAAAATCGGATTTAATCCGCTCTCGGAATACAGAACAGGGGGGTGTATCATATTTTATTATTAACCGATTTCGAATACCTCAACTGATTTGAAAAGAAGAAACTTAGACGTTCCGAACGATATTCATATGTATATGAGGTTTATTTAAAAATGTAGGAATATGTGTACTTGTCCTGTAAACACATTTTTTTCTAATTTAGACAGTTTTTACGATTTATTTTGTGAGATAGCCGCACGACTAATTGACTTATGTAAATAGTATATTTTGTAAGGAAAAGTACATAAACACTAGATATTGGAAATCGGTTTATAATAAACTAATGTACAGTCGTAAAGGTGCGCAAAGTCACGAAAACTGTTTTTTTACACGTAAGTTAAGATTTTCGAGGTGTCCTGCCAATTTCGTTAAACAAATGTTGTTTTACTCGACATTACCACAAGAAAAATAATATCCCTTCCCAGGGTTTTTTGGACTGTCTCACAGTGTAATTAAGCAAGTCAAGTCACTTAAATTTGAAAATACGATATAGCGCCAATAGTGCATCGAAGGTGCTAGTCAAATTTTACAAAAACATTACAGGACACCTCAACGAAGACTCTAAAATAACTCTGTGGTAAAAACTCGTGGCGTTTTCCAGTTATAAGTAAATAATAGTATCGTCTTTATCAACGAGTAAATTTAAATATTTAATGTTGGGCGTTATTTCTCCATTTTTTTACCAGTTTCACAATAAATATGGTGTGATTTTGTAGATACAGATGAAAAGTGGTAGTGACATGGTATATCTTAAAAACAAATCAATTTTTAAGTTTAGGAATGTGAGTATGTATTTTATATTGTGAACGATAGCATACTTGAATGTATATTAATGTGGGTTTTTATGCAGATCTCTGAGAAAAATATATACCACAAAAACGGGCGTGCCAATAGCGGCCATTTTTCTCTAGACTCTATGTACTATTAAAGATAAAAGCTGTTAACTTTTGGTGCAAAATTGTCCATTTGTGTGGGAGGTACCAAAAAGGGAGTGGCCACTTCGCCCACTTTCCTTGGCGCGTTAGCGACTAACAAACTAATACTATGTGTGAAATTTCAGAAGATTCGAGTAAGTAGTATAGAAGGTATTAAAGAATCAATATTTCACTAAAAGTTAACACTTTGTGGGGGAGGTACTAGAAGGAGTGGACCAACATGGCCATCTTCGAAGTTAGCCGGAGATAGAGCAAAATATCACCGCATACCAAATTTGAATTCAATCGGTTACTTCTTTCGAGAGTTATCGTGCGCACCAGATAGCAGACAGACAGACGGACGGACATTGCTTAAATTACTTAAAATGACCCAGAACTAATTTCCGCCGAACATACTTAGGGTCATAGGTCACTCCTTCGATGTGTTACACTTTTGGCTCGTAGAAAATGATACCGATATTAGTATTATTGATTCCATTATGTATCAAGCAAGTTGATTCCGATGAGGGGCACCTCGGTCCGTGGTAGCACTAGGGACCTCAATTAGTCTTTGTGAGATGGTAACTCCGGCTGCCACCATGACATAAACCCAAAACTAATGAGGTAACAATAAAAAGATGTAATATACCGAAATCAATAGACAGCTACTTGCAAACCGCGGGATTTCACACAGATATTTCAAGCTGTTCATATAGAGAAAATGTATGTAGTAATTCCAATATTGACCATTTTCCGGGTAAACCCGGACCATTTACGTGATCTGGTTACACCACCGCCTACAGTGTAGTAAATAAAAAAGTATAAAGCAAAATTGTTATTATGCATTGTATGAAATGACAACAAGAAAAGAGTGTTTTCCCTTATATTTCTGAAACCAAAGGCAATAATCCGATGTGATAATTAGAAAAAATGTCCCTAACATTCTCATACCGTTTTCAGTTATAGCAAAAATGTACCGACTTCTCTTTCGTAAATTGTATGTCGTTGAAAACTAAATGGCAAGGATACAATGACAATTGAATACTATAGACGTCGCATGGTATTTACAGACTTCATCCGCAAGGTGGCGTCCGAGCAGCCTTTCTCTCATTCTCAAATTCCACTCTCAATTACTTCACTGTCAAAACATGCCGACTTTTTTGTACTCTCAAATAATTTCTGAGAAGGGATTGAGTTTTTCAGTTTGTTTTGTTGTTGAATGTTTTGAAGTTGGAATATAATAAAATTAATGATGAAAATCTTTTCTCTCTTTGCAGAGTAAATAAAAGTATCTATCCTCTCTTTGCAGAACGCTGTCTTTACAGTTTAGGCAGACAAAGCGCCATCTTCAATATGCAGACATACTAAACGAATTGTCAAACTCCATGCGACGTCTATAGTATTCAATTGTCATTGAAGGATATACTTCAAATTTCGAATCGTGCACAAACGAATTATGATCGCAAAATCCATATGATCGGTGACAACTGCGTCAGTAAAATTTTGCGATTCACAAAAAGTGAAAACCCGAACTCGCCTATAAACAATTAGTTCAGAAATGTATTGCGTAGAGGATAGAAGTAAAAATACTATTCGATGTGTGAATTGAAAAAAGAGACAATGGTTACCAGATTGATTACACTGTGCATGAAATGGACACTTTAAAAATGTAACAGAAAGGAGACCTTATGGATATACCTATTTCGACCTTGGTGAATCCAATGGAGCTAACCGTTTTGCTAGGTTAGCTCTTGTTTTCGCGATATTCGACCACAAAGTTTGCAAAAAAAATCAGAGAGGTTAGTTATCTCGGAGGTGATTTTGAAGTGTAAGACTTCCGAAAACGCGCTTCAGTCCAAAGAACAAAATAAAGGGAACCCTTCGAGTATTATTTCTCTCAAAATAGTCAACCACGCTTCTCACCACTTTACCCCTGAAAAAGTGCAATCAAATCTTACCATGTGTCAAACGTCATACAAATCGTCGACATTTTTAGTATGTGTCTTTGAGAAAAATGTTCCTCGCGAAAAATTACTATGAGTCTCCTTTCAACATATTTATGAGAAATTAACAGGTTTCACAATTTAGCAGGTTTTGTTGGTTACCTTTGAAATTTCCATTAACACTAACCAAAAAATAATTTACAAAAATTTAAGTCAAAAAATTGTATTTCAAATATTTTCTGCTATGAGCAGAAAAATAAACAAATTATGCAATAACTCGAAATTTGCTTAATTCTCATAAAAAAGTTGAGAAAGGACTTATAGTATTTCTTCGCGAGGAATATTTTTCTCAGCGATACCTACTAAAAATGTCGACGATATGTATGATTTTTAACATATGATAAGATTTCATTGCACTTTTTCAGTGGTAAGGGGGTGAGAAGCGTGGACGACTGTTTTGAGAAAAATAATTGTCCAAATGTTCCCTTTATTTCGATCTTTGGACTGAAGTGTATATTCCGAAGTCTTACACTTCAAAATAACCAAAGAGATAAGTCACCTCCCAACAAACTTTGTGGCCGAATATCGCGAAAACAAAAGCTAACATAGAAAAACGGCTAATGCCACTGGATTCAGCATGGCCGAAATAGGTCTATCCATAGGGTCTCCTTTCTGTTACATTTTTGGACTAGCACAGTGTTATTTACTCTTTTATTTTGAACTTAAAACAAGCAAAAAAAAAAGACTTTGTCGGCCATCGAAGTCCGAAATTTTTGATTTTGGATCATTATTATTAGAAATAAACGCAATGCATGGGAAAAACCTAGGAAATTTTTTTAATGCTTAATGCTATTTTGGTCCATACGCCATATTTGTGTTTTTTGAGTTAGGAGTTGATTATAAGGGTTTCAAGCTTGCTTTTTCGGAATCTGCTATACTTTTTTTCCTATCCCGTCAAGTTTTCGAGATATTGGTAGAATAAACCGATTTAACAGGAAATGATTTAGTGGAGATAATTTTGAAATTTTTGTTTTATGTCACCACTTTTCTATTGCCATATATTTTTTACGGTCTTTTGATCACAATAAGAATGTACATTACTCTCCTTGCATACCGACCCTCTTTGTGGTCAATGGAATACAAATACGAAAATATATTAAAACAAAAGTGGATATTGGCCAAAATGTCATGTACAAAAATTGCTATAACTTGCTTATATTTTGGTAATGGTATAGAAATGCATGAGAATCATACAAACACCCTTCGGAACCCTATGGAATAAAAAGTGTGTAACTCTTCAATCCCGTTCTTAATCAGGCAATAAATTGCGTTTTTCTCCGATCATACAAAATGGAGTATGGAACAAAATAGCATTAAGCCGACTTTTGTCCCAATTCGTTTTGGCTCGCGATTTATAGATACTAGGTTTGTAACGTCACAATTTCCAAAAGTATTTTCCGATTACTACAAACAGGTTATAGGCTGGGCCCTCCTCTTCAGAATGATGCCGTATATACCAATATGTATGAAATGTTGTAAAACTACATTGCTCAAAGCACAAAAAGTATTTTTTCTGTTTCTTCGTTTTATTATGAATGACAGTTAATTTTGTGAAGAAACATAGGAATTTCCCTAGTATGTATTCCAAATTTAATTGAAATTGTATTTTCGTTTATTTTGGTCTCTAAATCGTTGTTGATTTGTAACTAGGATATTCTCCTGGCTTTAGACCATCTTTGCCTCTATTATCTACATATATAAAATTGGATGTGTGTGTGTATGTTACGTATGAACTCAAAAACGACTGGAACGCTTTTCCAGTTATACTGTTCTACTGTCCGTACCTGCTAATAGATGAACGAGATTCCTACCGTCCTACTGTTCCATGATTGGGACTGGACCGTGATCCTGTACTTTATGGGGTCCAATAATGGGTGGGATTGGAAAAATGGGCCTGGCCCCACCCATATAAACCAAATTTGGAAATTGAAATATCTTGCACAAATCTTTGGCAGTTTACGTGATTGGTCCAAAGATGGGTGGGATTGCACCTGTGATTACTCCAAAAATGAAAGGGATCGGAAATCTGAAATCTGGGGTAACGAAGTAGACCGGGTCGACAAGTATTTATAGAATGCAAAGATTTTTCAAAAACAGTATGGCAAATACAATTACTTGACAGCATAGCTCCTTGTATCGCGATATGCAACTACACAAGAGCAATTAGAGTTTATAAAAAATTATGGATGTATGGACCCGGTCGGTGTTTGACGTGCCCTCTTTTAACGTTTATAGAAACGTTATTATTAATTTTTTTTATTTTGTAATTCCAATGTATGTTTTAATAAGTGTTTAATTATGTAGCACACGGGTGGCTAACAAACGTTGTTCAAAATGTTTGTGTGTAGAGAAGCCGCTTTTAAAAAAATTATATTCTCCCCCATTAACACGAAACAAAATAACCCAGCGTTATTGCGAACGAAAGTTAAATTGTATGGAATTTGACTGCAATATCCCACAGTTAACTCTAAAACGTTATGCGTTACAAATAATAGACCCTAGCCTTAAAAAACAATGTTGCTGCCAATTTTTACCTTTGCTGAATATATGTTAATAATCCGCACTATAACGGATTATCCGCGAATGTGTCAAAATTTAAAAAAAAAATCACTTTTATATGTACTTTTAAACTCTCTTTCGCGCCGGATTAAGCTTTTGGTCCACTGTGGGTCGTCTGGTGGTAGGCTCTCAAGAAACCCACTTGTGCATGATAATAAAGGGTGGTTAAATTGAAGGGCCGATGTTGAATGTGAACCACACCAAAACGTCAAGTTTTTTTCTGCATTTCATTTGACATTTCTCAATTTCAGACTAACTCAATTTGAACCATGGAAAGATATACAATCGAGCAACGCGTTAAAGTTTTTTAAGCCTTTTAAGAAAATGGACGTTCAAATCTAAATGAATTTCGTGCACTTCGTGATGTTTTTTTGATCAGCATAATCGATAAAATGTGTCGACAATCGGGAGAATTGTGCCCAAATTTCAGCAAACCGGGTCTGTAGGAGATGTGAAAACACCTGTGCATACTCGCCAAGTTCGTTTGGTGCGGCTTATGGGCTGGCGACGTCATCGGGCCATACTTCTTCGAAATGAGGCCGGTCAGGCAGTTACTGTGAATGGTGTTCGATATCGTGAGATGATAACGAACTTTTTATGGCCCGAATTGGAAGATATGGATGTGGACAATATGCCACACAGCTAACGAAACAACGGCTCTTTTGCGCAACAAATTCAATGTCCGTGTTATCTCACGTCGTGGCGATGTCAATTGGCCGCCAAGATCATGTGATTTGACACCGTTGGACTTCTTTCTTTGGCGTTATTTGAAAGAAAAGGTGTACGTCGATAAGCCAGCAACAATTCAAGAGCTAAAGGATTAAATAATTCGGCACATTAGCGTCATAGAACCTCAATATGCATCAGCGTCATCGAAAATTTGGATCATCGGATGGAGGTGTGCCGCCGAGGTCGTGGCGGCCATTTGGCCGATATTTTGTTCCATACATAATTCAACCATACCAATATTATCATAATAAAAAGAAATGACAATAATGACAACCCTATATAAAGGGTTTTTCAACAGGGACGCTACAAAAGTAGACCGACAGGGACAGCAAACGACGCCATATTTTTGCCGCTCTTGTGACATTTCTCTTCAGTAAGGTTTGCCATTTCATGATGGAAAGATATACGAGCCAACAACGAATCGAAATTATTAAAATTTACTACCGAAATTCGGAGTCTGTGGCCTCAACGTTAAGAGCGCGAAAAATCATCTTCAGCGATGAGGCTCATTTCTGGCTGAATGGCTTCGTCAATAAACAAAATATGCGTTATTGGTCAGACAGCAATCCACACGTACTCCATGAGTCATCATTGCATCCCGAAAAAATTACGGTTTGGTGCGGTTTATGGGCCGGCGGCGTCATTGGGCCGTACTTCTTCCGTGATGATCAAGACCGGCACGTTACTGAGAATGGAATCGCTACCGTTCAATGATAACCGAATATTTTTGGCCCCAATTGGATGATATGGACTTGGAGGACATGTGGTTCCAACAGGACGGCGCCACACAGCGAATGCCACAATCAATTTATTGGAAACCAAGTTTGGAGAACGTGTTATCTCACGAAATGGTCCAGTCGATTGGCCGCCTCGGTCGTGCGATTTCACGCCGTTAGACTATTTCCTGTGGGGCTACGTCAAGTCTTTGGTCTATGCCAACCAGTGTTACCGTTGTGCGACTAAAGGGGCAGTTTTGCCCCTTTTTTTCAGCCGTGATACTTTTGCGCCCCTTTTCTTTTGGGATACTAAATGTGCCACTTTTCACATTTTTGGTGCCACTGTTATACACTTCTGCCACTTTTGTAAAAAATTATATTTTTGCACTATTTAAACAGCATTTTACGTACTAATGTACGTAAATAACGTATGAAGACAATAAATTGCCAAAAAGTAATGATAAATAAAAAAAATAAATGTAAAATATATGATATTTCATATATTTACTCAGATAGTATACATCACAAAAAAGTTTTGTGTAGCTTTTTTAAATGTGTTTTAGAGTAAAACACAGGTACTATTATCGAAATATATTGCATAACCAGATCACGTCCATTCCGATATATGGACATATCACAGATGCCGTTCGGAAATTCGTAGTTAAAAGCAAACAATTATATATATCTGGTCCACATGAAAATTGCAGCAATTCAGCAATAAAAATAATTTAGCGCTTTGGATTTCATTATAATAAGCTCTGTGACAAGGCCCATAAAATGTATTGTCATGTACACATATAGTTTTTGTATAAATTTCTTTACAAATTTGTAGAAAATGTGTACAAGTTTTGATTTTATTGTATTTTGCCTTATATAAGAAACTTAAAAAGCATGCCACTTTATTCTATGAACGTGTGCCCCGTTTTTCGGAAAAATCCCCTTTTTGTGCCCCTTTCTGAAATTTTCCAACGGTAACACTGATGCCAACAAGCCAGCGACGATTGATGAACTTCGTACGTATATCGAACGTGAAATAGCAGCAGTATCGGCCGATTTATGCTTGAAAACCGTCGAAAATTGGGTTCAGCGTCTGGACTTCTGCAAGAGTGTCCGTGGTGGCCATGCAAAAGAAATCGAGTTCCATACATAATGGCATCGAACGTACTTTCACAGGAAAAAAGAATTTCGTGGATATCCAAAACCGTTTTTGTTTTATTTAAAAAATCTTTTGTAGCGCTCTTATTGACGGACCCGATATAAAGATCAGCGAGTGGCTGGTATGTGTACAACTGAAGCGTTTAGAATGGTGGCACAAAATGCTGGTAGGCAATATGAAATTTTGGATATAAGATAGGCATTGTTGATTACACTATTACTGAAACATTTTTTGACAAGAAGTATCACACTCTAATAACCGATAGAACAGAATAGATATGGTATTTTGCAGGGAAATTTAAGAGAGCATCTATGTTTTTCTAATGATTTAGGAATAACCATTGCAAACGACTGCCCGGTCACAGTAGTGTTTGCCAGGCATGAATCTTAGCTGTGACAAAAGACTATATAGGCTCATATGATGCTACGCACCACCATTTGAGAAGCCGGTCTATGAGGATAACTAGAGAACTTACTTTGAATACGGGGTTATGCTTAGTCTACTTTTCCATATATGATAATATGTAAACCAAAAGAATGTAAACTTTCCATAGTTTTAACTATTAACGTCAACGACAAATAAATTGCAATGTTTATCTTTCTCTACTGTCATAATGAGAACAATAAACCCAGAAAACCATCACACCCATCCCACATTTTTTAAACTGTAACGCATTTTACCCAAAACAAACCATGCCAGAGAGTTGGAAGATGCCGGCTTCGTAATGGCGCGAGAGAGTTTGCAGTTTTCAAACACACACGCAAAACAATCATAACCTCAACACTGTCGTCACAGCATTTTTGCTACGAAATACCCAAAAAGAATGGTGATATTTTATAATGATTTATAAACGAAAATAATTCACACTAACAAATGTACGCCTCTACAAATGTAGCCACCACAAATGTAGACGCCTCTATATGGTACCTCTACAAATGTCAGGAAGACATCTCATGTCCAATGACATAAAGAAGTACACGAAATCAACGTCATTCACATGCAAATTGGCAGATGATGTTCTGTTTTGCTAATCTTACCTCGGACTCGGATTTCAACTTGGAGAAAACAGTTCGCACTTGGGCATCGATATCCTTCTTGGACTTGTACATTTTGTTTTCTGCAGTTAAATTCTTTCAACGCTCTCAATATATTGTTGGAACCAGACGGCTGCAAATACCGCTGTACACGATTCTCGATGTGTGTGTGTAGTGCAAAATATTGTGAAATTTCTATTCGGTTGTGTCTAGTTTTTCCAAGTTACTAAACTTTTCAGAGTGACAATTTATTCGAGGGAGTGTGTATCTTTTTTACTACCACAATGCACTTAAAATTTTTCAATTTGCACAATTCTTTAATTATCTTTGCGGATTTGTCTTCCTCTGTTAAATCACTCCACGGCCGAACAAATATTTCGCGAATGCTCGTTGCCGCGATTGCTTGTTTGGTTAAGGGTTGCCATGCTCAAAAACCCAGTTTTTCAGTGTTGTACTTCCGTAATATGTGTTATCAATTCAGACTGATACTTAAACGCGAGTGAAAGCGTACGGCGTCTATATAACATGATTTCGTTTTTCAGGATTTATAGGCGTTCATACTGACACCAAATCACATTTATCTAGGCGGTTTGAAATTATACAAATTAAGATCAAGTATATATTTAATTTGGGAGAAAACATAATAATTTCAAATTTAACGTTGTTTTTATGCGAATTAAAAAAACCAAAACAATAACGAATTAAAAAAACATAAGGCATGTTTTCGTTACAAGCTAGCGATTTTAGTTTAGCACTTTGCAACGAAAACAACTGACTTCCACTAAATGGCGCATAAGCAGTAAGTGTCGGTTTTCCACTATCTGGTAACAATGATGCCACGAGTTGCGAAGAAAGAACAGTGCGAAACAGACAAAAAATTCGTGAAAAGTATTTATAAAACATAAATTTACTATTCTATGTTCAATTGTTTACACTCTTTTTGCAAATATTGAAATAATTTTCCATTTCTGTTCTTCTTCCCGTTAATTCACAATAATTGACAACAATCTCTCCAAAAATGAGATGCCATACTGCGCAATATAGGATGCCCAATCTGGCAACACCATACTCGATTAAGACACGAACACAATCACCAAACATCATCGGGAAGTAATAATGCTTAAAAATGCTTAGCTCCCCATACAAATTAAGCACCTATGGTGTAACGAAAACACGCCTATATTGAAATATATAAAATGTTATTATTGTTCAAAATTGCAATGATTTTGTGAAAGACTGATTTCAATGGTGTTGTCACAGGTAGATCGCCAACGCATTAACGTACAATAATGTAACACACTAGGCTTATTTTCGTTAGATGCTCGCGATTTTAGCTAGCTGAAATGTATATAAATATAATAGGCATGTTTTCGTTACAAGCTAGCACTTTTAGTTTAGCACTTTGCAACGAAAACAACTGACTTCCACTAACTGGCACATAAGCAATAAGTGGCGGATTTTCACTATCTGGTAGCAATGGTGTCATGAGTTGCGAAGAAAGAACAGTGTGAAACAGACAACAAATTCGTGAAAAGTATTTATAAAACATATATTTACTATTCTATGTTCAATTGTTTACACTCTTTTGCAAATATTAAAATAATTTCCCATTTTTGTTCTTCTTCTTCCCGTTAATTCACAATAATTGATAAAATCGCTCCAAAAATGGGATGCCATACTTCTAAATATAGGGTGCCCAATCTGGCAACATCATACTCGATTAAGACATGAACACAAGCACCAAACTTCATCGGGAACTAATAGTGCTTAAAAGTGCTTAGCTCCCCATACAAATTAAGCACTTATGGTGTAACGAAAACACGCCTAATATTTACTAAACTCCGATTAATATTATACTATTTTCATAATTTGCAACATAATTATTTTCATTTTGTTTACATTCACAAATAAATAACAAAAAAGAATTTTACCTATTCCAACGATTATTGTTTTATACATTGAAATTGAAGCTGAACAAATTTTGTCGTGCCTCGTTGACCAATTCTTACGAAATTGTTGCATTGGATTTTGGAACACGCGTGTGAACGTAAGAGGAAAGTTCAAAAGAGAATATGAGAAATTGACTACTCTTAAGTTGCCCCGTGTGACTTAGGACTAACGTGACGAAATGCGCGCGTCGTGAAATTTGTTCAACATCTCCGCCCGCTGCTTGGTTTGGCTTGGCAACGTGCAATTATTCTCAATCTGTCACAATTTTTTTGCATACCTGTTAGGGTATCTCTTAAATACCCGTGAATGCGTCCGGCGTCTGTCAAACTCAAATTTCTTCCAATTGATTTCTGTGCATACAACAACACTATGACAGACGTCGGACGCTTTCACTGGTATTTAAGAGATACCCTTAAGCTATCTATAGACGATTGCCAGATCGGACAATATTGTCAGAAAAATGCAACCCTGTGAACGTACAACCGTGTGGACATATAATTTTTGTCTTGCAACGTTGGCAGAAAAGTCTATAGTTACCGATGTAGTAATAAGACGTTCGTATTTACATTTAACAACTATCTAATTCTATTTATTATTACTAAAACTAGTTCACAAAATCTTACGAAGTATTACTAAAAATGCTACCGTTGACGGCGAAGACTTCACTTGGAATCAGCTGTTGTTTTTTTTTTTTGGTTTTAGGGTTACTTCAAACGCAATTGCGCTAGAAGAATTATTTGGCCGGTCCTAAAAAAACGCCAAGACAAAGACAGGATCAAGTCCTGTTCTGATTTACAATTTCACATCAATTGAGTCCAAAAATTCTCCGAGCATGGACAGGTTGTCAAATCCGTAGTTTCTCAAAAAATCCTCCGTCGTGTCCATGCTGACAATCTGAGGAATTAGATTTCTCTTATCAGTATATTTGGAGCAGGAGAATAAAATGTGGGATGGTGACTCCACAGCATCACAGACAGTGCACATTGGCGAGGGTCTCACTTTCATTCTGGCCAAGGTTTCACCACAGAAACAGTGGCTACTCAATATTCGATTCAATTGTCTGCATCTGAGAGGTTGTATACCCCTTCCATGAAACCAAGGTTTCTTTAAGGTGATTGGAAACATCCGGTAATAATGTGAGTTTCCTGAGGTGGCATGGGACTCGTATTCTAAGGACCATTCGTTCCAAAGTCTGTTCTTGATCTCATTGATCGCATCAGATATGGTCCATTGGACCTTCCAGTGATAGCCAATTTCCCTCGCCCTTTTGGCCGCCTGGTCTACTACCTCATTCAAATGTATGTTGGAATGTGCAGGGATATAGTGAAGTTCAATGGCCCCACCAAACAAACTCCATCGCCAAAGTCCTCACCCTGTCCACCAAGTAGTTCGCACGACTGTCCGCTGACACGGCCTGTAGCGCGCTGAGGCCGTCGGTAAAAATCACCATTTTAAGGAGGTTGTTATTGATTGCGAACTCTATTGCCTGAATAATTGCCATTAATTCCGCTGACATGGATGATAGCCTCTTGTTGTCGTAGTAAGCAAAAACTGTTCCAGAGCCGTGATGAACAAACGCGGCCCCGTCCAGTCGTCCATAACCGAGCCATCCGTGAAAAATACATCAAAGTTCTCGGATAATGCCTTTGACATCTTCTCCGCAAAAAGGACGGCAATTTCTTCCGGACTCGCATCAGATTTTCTAGTAGCGACATTCTGGAAAAAGTCTATATTTGTTGTGATATTAGGCTCCATGTGGCCTGTATATGAGACCGGATGAATATCCGTGAGGATATGACGATATTTGTCGAAAATCTTCCACAGGCTCGTATTGAACGGGCGAACGCTGTTCACCAGAGTGTCGACCACTGGTAGTCCATATTTGATGAGCTCTTTAGCCGTCGCCAGCTCAGATCTGTATTTCGGAGGCATTTCCGCGGCCATGTGGTATAGGACCGGGATTGGCGTAGATCTAATAAGGCCAAGGGGCTTCCTTAGATAGTTGTTACAGCATCTCTCCACAGCGTTCAGAGACGTCTTTGTGGCATTGGCAAGGGCCGCAGCTCCATACTCTACCTTAGACCTCACATAAGCCTTGAACAACAACAGAGAATTAGTCGGGTCAATTCCATAGTTACATCCACCCATTATGGTCAGAAATCTGCATTTCCGATTGACCTCTGCCAGGGTGTAGTCCATATGGTCCTTTGAGGAGTTATTCGCTGACACGTATAGTCCCATGTACTTAATACTGCGGACCTGGCTTATCGGTGATCCGTCGCAGTTTACAACGAAATGGATTCTATTGAAATGGATGACATTCGTCTTTGACATATTAAATCTCAAATTGATGGAATTACATCTGGAGCGGAAGTCCTCCAACTTGCATTCCAGTGCCGCCCTAGCAGTCTTAAAGTCCCTGTGGTCTACCACAATGAAAAAATCGTCGGCGAATTGAAAGAGATTGCAGTTCTCGGATTTGATTTGATGTAGGACAGAGGTGTATATGTTGAATAAAATGGGACTGAGCCCACTACCCTGGGCCAGGCCATTTTTCACCGTTGTCTTCTTATACCCCAGGCTGAGGGTCCTTCTATGTAGAAAATTCAGAATCCAATTGACTATATGCACATTTATCCCCAGAGATGACATGAGATCTGTTAATGTGACAATGTCAGTGCAATCGTAGGCCTTTTCGACATCTATGCAGCAGCCCAATACATGGTGACCGGCGGATTTGTGTGAGTATACATGATTAATTAAGTCATTAATACACATGGAAGTTGAGTGGCCAGGTCTAAAGGCATAAGACCTACTGGGTATTATAGAGTTCCGATCAACGTGCTCCTGGATCAGAGTTTTAAGCATAGCCTCCAAAATTTTGAGGGGTACGCACAAGAGTGAAATTGGTCGGTGATTCTCAATTTTCGTCGGGTCCTTGCCTCTCTTCGGAATCGGCACTATCCTTATCTCCCTCCATATGTCCGGAATGGTGCCCCTGGACCAAATATCGCAGATAATGTTAAAAAATAACAGCTTGTTGTCATTCGATAGGTTATCGATGTAACGGTAAGAAATCCTATCCACACCTGTCGCCGAGTCCAAGTTCCTTGAATCCAGGAACTCCACAAAGCCCCTGTACTCGAAACGAGGAACAGGAACATCCGTCCTCATCAATGAGCCATCCGAAGTGCTGCCAGCGCCAGCGCAGTCCGCAACCAGCCCCAGAAAATCACCCCTCTGTTGATCGTTCCATGAATGACCAATGTCTTTATCAAGCCTGTATTTCTTGACGTTCTTCATGAGCCTCCAGAATTGTGCGGAGGACGGAGCCGCCGTGACCTCTTCAATAAAATGACCAAAATTCTGTCTCTTTCGTAGTTCGATGTTCCGTTTCAGGTTATCCTCTGCCTCCTGAAAGTGTATGATGTCAATAACCGATCTGGTCTTATAATGCTTGCTTCTTGCGGCATTCCGCAATCTAAAAAGTCCCTGAATCTCGTCAGACCACCATTTCTTGGGAGAGTACTTGTTCTCGGGAGTCACTTGGATGGTGTTATTCCTGAGAATGTCCTGAACGCCTTCGTTGAAGTCTGATATAGAATTCCCCACTCTCATTTTCGATATATCGTCTAGCACTCTGGAATGTCGCAGCCTTGTCGTTCCTTTAGTGACGTTATTGGTTGAGTGGAATTCAAAGATGATAGGTAGGTGGTTGCTATTTGTCAGCTTGTTCTTAAATACCCTCCATGCAGGGGTATGGTGTAAGTTTCTGCAAAAAGTGACATCAATAGCTGATGTCTGCTGATCGTTCAGCCGGAAGGTCATATCACCGTTGTTAAGGCATATAAAATAGGATTGTTCCATAGCATAGCGAAGGCGTCGACCACCCGAGTCCGACAGAGAATTGCCCCACAGAGTGGACTTGGAGTTAAAATCACCGGCGATTATAATGGGTCCTGAAAATTTATCCGCCTAGAAGAAAAGCGAGTCAATTATCGACTGAAATTCACCGCGGGGGGTATTGGGCGGGATATACACCACAATTATGATGAAGTTGGTCCTGAGATTCAATGTCTGTATGCCCATAACCTCAGCATCAATATTGAGATCGAGGAGGGAAAAAGAGATCTGTCTTTTAATATATACTCCAACGCCGCCATGTCCATCCGCGCCATTCTTATATGCAAAGTTGTAGTTGGTAATATTGGATGAAGAGTTATCTCTTAACCAAGTCTCCGTCAATAAGGCGATGTCGATGTCGTGTCTATCCATAAATAGTTCAAGCAGGTTTTTATTGTGTAAGTTGTTCAAGCTCTGTATATTGTACTGAAGAATTCTCATTAAATAAATTGTAGAAGCAAAGTTAATTGCTGACCGAATCCCGATCAGTGGTTCCATTCGTTATATTCTCAACATCAATTCTATTTACATTGCTGTCTATATCCTGGCGTAAATTATTCAAAAAAAGCATATGCTCGGCTCCTAGATTCTGTGTTTTCACCACATAGTTTGTGACTTTCTTAGCCACCTCATTTAAAACCTTCTCGTATTCTGAAACCTTATCCTTCGTGTCCATAATCAAGGCCGTGCCATTTGGCGATCTGAAAATGTTCCCCTCTTCAAGGGCTCTGCGGTGTTCCTCTTGCGTTTTTCTCGCATTGTCCTCTTCTCGAGTCCTGTTTTGGTTAATCTTTGTGACCTTGGCATACGAATGACTGGCATGCAGGTGTCTTGCCGATTCCTGAACGTTTCTGGCTCTACCATTCTTCACTGTATGGCTCTCACTGGGACCAGAAGGAAGATCTGGGAAATTTGTTTCGTTGTCTTCGCCCAACATATAAAATCTGTTGGAGAAATAGGCAGGATATTTGATCTTAGTCTCAGACATGGTGAGGTTCTCCAACGTCATAGTCCGTTTAATGTTGAAGGCCTTAGCCCTTGCCTTACAATTCTTGTCGGTGGGGAGATGATCTTCCTTACAATTAGTACATCTGATTGTCGGGAAACATGGAGTGCCCTCCTCATGCAGCTGATAACAAGAACCACAGTTGCGGTGTCTCTGTTTGCAGTGTTTCATAACATGATTGAATCTGTAACAACGATAACATTGCGAGAAGGGAATATAGTCATGAACTCTTACATCTGCCAAACCATAAACCGTCACAAAAGGGGGTGGGGTGATCCCCTTGAAGAGGACCTTCACTCTCTTGGTGGGAATCAGTTCATCCCTCTCCTTACGCATGATTCTAAACATTCTGATTATCGGCACGTCGCCTCTATCTCATCCAGGGGTATATCCTCGTCCACTGGAAAAATAACTCCCATTTTCGAAACGAAACGAACGAAGATTTTGGGCTGGAAGCCTGCGCCATCATGGCGTCTGTCATAGGTTAAATCATTTGCAGCCTCGGCATTTCTAAATACAATCTTGGTGATTGTCTGAATATCGGAAATATTTAAAGTCTTCACATATCTAGCCAATGCCGCACGGGTGGTGGGTCCATTGGACCCTCATCCATCTCAAAAACTCAAAGGTTTGCCGGGGATGTGCTTGTCTCCAAGTCACAAGGAATTCGAATGAATTCAGGAAAATATAATATGACGTCGGAAGACGTCGCCAAACGCTGCTCACAGCAGTGCAATTGAGTGTCGTAAAAGTGATCAATTATCTAAGAAATCACACAAATAATGGGTCGCAGCTGTCCAAGCCAAGCAAATGACAGCAGAAAATCGGAGAAAACGCAAGAAAAATGATAATTAAAATCAATTCTTGCAGCAGCGAAAAAGCGTGTCAGCGCGCCAACACTGTTGATTTCGGAATGCAGCTGTTGTTTTCTCCTCCTCTGATTCGTTACAACGTTGCCAGATTGTTTGTCATTCGAACACGGCGGTCTTGGTGCTGCCACAGCCACTTCCTCTCCAGTGACCAAGTCAGGATCCGACACCTGATTCGCTTGGAACGATATTCTCCTAGTTTGTGTGTTCCGCACAACTAGAAGTTCGGTGGACTGCGTACTCTGAGATGGTGTTGATGAGTCTTGAGAGAATATCTGAGGACTCGGTAGAGGTGTTGCTGTTGTTTGAGGACTCGGTAGAGGTGTTTGTGTTGTTTGAGGATGTTCAGGCTCAGTATTATTGATGACGAAAGCTGGCTTGAGTCGATCTACCGATATGTTCACGTCCGTGTTCTTCATTCGTATCGTATATATAATCGATCTGAAATTCGTCGCACTATCTCAAACGGTCCAGTGTAAGCTGGTTCAAGTGGTCCTCGTACTGCGTCCGTGCGAAGAAAAACGTGAGTGCAATCATCGAGGTTCTTGAAAATAAACGTTTTGTTTTTGTTGTGGTGAGATATTGGCACGATATGCAATTCCGAGACAAACGTATTTCTCACGTATCTGTAGAAGACTAGCACGGCCGCCAGGATGTGAAAGATTATGAATTGAATTGAAGATTTGTTGACGTAGTGACTCAGGAACATACATGCGAACATATCCTGTGGATACGTCACAGTATACTGATGTCGTATCAAAATTTACTATTTGAAGTTTTAAAGAATTTGCGCCATCCAAAATAATTTTCAACTCTTCGTCCATCTCTTGAGCTGATTGGAGTTCCATTAGAGTGACTGTGTTGCGAAATGAAATCAAGGTGCCTTAATTGTCGAGGCGAGGCTTTTCCGGTTTTTGCGAAAATGCATAGATGAGCGGTTTATGATCGGTTCGAATTATGAAATGTCTTGCCTCCAGTAAATGGCGAAAATATCTTATGGCCTCGTAGATAGCAAGCAACTCTCTGTCATATGTGCTATAAGTTCTCTCTGTCGCAGATAATTTTCGGGAGAAAAAACCGAGTGGTTGCCAAATTCCATTTGCTTTTTGTTCAACACAGCTCCAATGGCGATATCTGATGCGTCGGTTGTAAGGGCCAAATCTGAATTGGGTGCTGGATGAGCTAGCATAGTTGCTTCACGAAGGCTGCGTTTACAAGATGCAAAGGCATTTTCAGCTTCAAGTGCCCAAGAAACCTTCCTCTTATCATTTTTCTTGGAGTCCTTAAGGAATTCATTGAGTGGTGCCTGTAGCTGAGCGACATGTGGAATGCAACGACGATAAAAATTGACGACACCGAGGAATCTGCAAAGCTCGCAAATAGTTTCAGGTTTGGTGTAATTTTCAATAGCGGCAACACGATCTGTTGGAGGTGTACAACCATTGCCGTTGATGATGTAACCAAGAAACTGTACTTCAGGTTGTCCATATTTACATTTATTGACGTTGATTGTTAGACCGTATTGTCGAAGGCGGTCAAAAATCTGCCGTAAATGTATTTGGTGTTCTTCAATAGACTCAGACATAACAATCATATCGTCAATATAACAATTAACAAAATCAAGACCTCTTAAAACGGAGTCCATAAACCTCTGAAAGGTTATTGTGGCGTTTCTCAACCCGAATGGCATATATACAAATTCCACAAGTCCAAAAGGGGTGCACACAGCTGTCTTTTCGATGTCTTCCGCAGCCATTGGTATTTGGTAATAAGCTTTAACAAGGTCAAGTGTAGAAAAAACTGACTTACCATATAATTTCTCACAAAAATCGTTGATGTTGGCAATTGGGTATCTGTCAGGCACAGTTTTCGAATTCAGCTTTTGGCAATCTCCACACGCTCGCCAACCTCCATCTTTTTTCGATACCATATGGAGCGGGCTACCCCAAGGACTTTTGGAGGGACGACATATACCATTGTCCAATAGGATGTCAATTTCCGCTTTAGCAGCTGCAAGTTTATCTCCAGAAAGTCTTCGTGGGCGGTCTGCAACAGGGTTTCCGATTGTTTCGATGTTGTGAACAATAATTGCATCACTCGTCGATTTACGCGTCAAAGTAGTAGTTGTGATGTCAATAAACTCTTTCAGTAATTCATGGAATGGTCCTGTCGATGGCGATAATGTTGAAATACTAAAATCTTTGGTTTTACGAATTTCACCACGACTTGTCAAATTTGTTGTATTATCGATGAGGCATTTCCGTTTTAAATCAATCATCAAATTGTAATGAATTAGAAAGTCTGCCCCCAAAATGGGCGACTGAACATCGGAAATGGTAAACAACCTTCCTTGAGTTCATGACGTAGACCTAGGTCTACTTTAAGAACACAATTACCAAAGTTTGTATTTCACTGCTGTTTGCAGCAAGAAGTCTCATGCCGGACGGCTTTAGAGTTGTTCTGATTAAGGATGGGGGTACAACTGACACCACTGATCCGGAATCAATTAAAAATCGAGACTTTGTACATGTGTCGTAGACTTTGAGCAATTTGTTAGGATGTCTATTATTTGAACGTGAATGACTGTGAGATCTGGATCGATGTTGACCTTATCTGCTTTTATTGCTCGCTTGAAAGGTGTCCACTTTAGCAGAAAGATCCGTTAAAGTCTTGCAAATATCAGCTTAAGACACAGACGGATTAATTGCGTCAATCGAAATGTTGGTATCAGAATGTGGTGGTGCCTCGGAGACAGCACACACAGTATTTCCTATAGCATCCAACATTTTTTCTGCGTTTTTAGCTAGTTTGTCTAAATCCTACTCTTCCCACTCAGTTCATAAAGGGCGAATCGAATCAGGCATTTGCCACGGCTTCATACCTGTTGTCTCACCACCTTGCAATAAACGTTGCAATTTAGACTCGGAGACTCAGCAAATTTCGAATTAGTCTCTCCTTCAATGTAGAATATTTGTCGTCTTTCGGCGGATTTTTTATGAGGTCTTCAACCGACAAGACTATGTCGTCTTCAAGGCGCACAGAAACAACATCAAATTTGCCTGCATCCGTTGAAACACCACAGAGAGAAAAGGAACGTTCAACCTGAGCAAAAAATAATTCCGGGTTTTGTCTGTTGAATTTTGGAATATGCACTTTATGCAGGTTCGATCGCTGTCCTTCATATGCGTTCACTGATGACTGTCGAAGAGAGTGTACTTCACGTTGTAGCGCCTATATTTGCTTAATTAAATTTTCCATTTCCGTTTTTTCCATCGGATCGATTCCTCGTTGTAATTAGAGTATTCTCGTTGCCTCAAGTTGTTTCTGGAATGCATAAGCAAAAACGTAGACTATGGCAAAATGATGCATGAAAAAACGTTGAAAATTTTAAAAGCGCTGCTGCTGCTCTGCTTCCATGAAGATTTTGTAGCAATGTAAAAAATACCACTTCAGATTGTGCGTGAAAAGCGGGGTCACCAATATAGTTGCCGATGTAGTAATAAGACCGATGTAGTAATAAGATATTTACATTTAACAACTATCTAATTATTTTTATTATTACTAAAACTAGTTCACAAAATCTTACGAAGTATTACTAAAAATGCTACCGTTGACGGCGAAGACTCTTGGAATCAGCAGTTGTTTTCCCCTCTAATTCGTTACAACGTTGCCAGATTGTTTGTCATTCGAACACGGCGGTCTTGGTACTGCCACAAGTCATTGTGAAATAATTTGCAGATTGTTATATGTGCGAAGTTTGTGCATATGACAATTGCGCCATTGTCAGAGAAACATTTTGCCAATAACATGTTTTTCTGACAATGGCACCGTTGTCACATGCATAAACTTCGCACATATAAAAATCTTCAAATTATATCGCAATGTATTTGGTGTTAACGTTGCAAAACAAAAATTGTATGTTCCCACGGTTGTAAATTCACAAGGTTGCATTTTTCTGGGAATATTGTCCGATCTGCAAATCGTGTATACTTACCTTCAGCTTAACAATCTGTAATTGTCCGTACATTTGCAGCACTCTAACTGGATTGATAACGTTGTCCGATCTGGCAATCGTCTATACATAGCTTTAGTCATAACAAATGAACACTCCCCCTCCCACACAAGCTTGATGTCTGTACGCTAAGTCAAGATTCACACAAGACAATTTTTTCCAAGCAAGTGTCAAAGTTTGTAGGAGAGAGAGGCAGGGGAGTGCCATGGCGGAAAGAACTCTCTGCCTCTCTCTCCTACAAACTTTGACACTTGCTTGGAAAAAATTGTCTTGTGTGAATCTGGACTAAGTGCTGGCTGCAAAGATGGTCCAATTTGCATGAAATTTGGCATAGATATGTTTTTTGTACTAAGGACAAACCATATTAAATTTGAAGAAAATCGGTTCAGATTCGGATATAGCCCTCATACAAATTTTCCACCGATTTGGCCAATATGGACCCTATTTTCCGCCTGCGACATCCGATTTGCATAATGGTGTACGATAAAAGTGAACCTACACACAGAATACAGTTTGGTTGCCTCAACCGAATTTTGATAGTTCTGTCTACTATCATGCGATTCCAACAGGATAACCAATATTTTGGTTGTGGTATACTTCTGCTTCCATGTTGACAACACTCATATTTGGTTGCGCCAACTACGAAAATGGTGGCTTAAATTATCTGTTGTAGTTGCCACAACCAATTGTATTAAAAAATTGGTTGTTCTGGTTGCAAGCATTTTCATTTGATCGTATCCATGTTATTATTGTTGTTTCAACTAATTATGTATAAATACAACCGACAGACGGTGTAAGCAATATACTTTTTGTTGCTAGTACTATTTTTTTATTGTTACAATCGAATTCCAACCAATTATTTTCCTGGGTGTAATAATACAACACCTCCTAACATTACTGGATGCATTTCTTTTTATTTTATGATTGTCTTTTGGAAATGCAAATGCTGGATAATAACGGATCCGTATATTCCATACATCTGTGAAAAACATCAGTTATTTTATTAATGCGGCTATTTTGTCCACCATGTGACCGTCTGTCTTGATAACAAAATTTATCCAGTGCCGCTAAAGCATTTCCCCTAAGTAGCCAACAGGAAGTGCAGAAGCGACAATAATCTGACAACAATGCCCAAATATTTAAAGGACAGTTGCTGACATGGGATACCAAGTATATTTTTCCATGTGTAACAAGTTTGTGTTAAAGTACTTTTTAAAACAAACGAAACACCGGCATCTTTTGTCTTACTCGCAGATATATATATTGCCATATGAACATTTCCTTTTTAGTCCTTTTTCTCCTTCAGTCTGGAACGTACGGCAACATCGGACGGCGGTACCGCATAATCATCGTGTTCGATATTTATTGTAAAGTTTGCAGAAAGCCACTCTGGGAGTTCACAAACCTGTCCAAATGTCTTCGGAACTTTGGTAAATATTTCTGAACACAAACTATATAATTTTACTCTTTATCTGTTCTATTGTATTTTGGCATTCGCCTATGCGAAAGCGAATCATTTTTAACATTCGCAAAGACCATCTTTGGAATATTCGCTTTCTCAAAAATATATTTCAGTATTCGCTTCCATTTGTTAAAATTGTCTTTTTATCTTTTTAACCGCTTCACGTATTGTGAAGATATTAATACCAATGAAAACCTCTGCGACTTCACTTCAAAACAGTTGAATAAAATATACTTATATTTGTCCTTGTGGTAACAGGAGGTCAAAATGTAGAAGATATCCCTAATACTTGAATATCCCGGAAAAGTATTTATTTTGGCCCATAATTTTGTTCGTACTAAAACTCAAAGTGGAGTCTTGATGGAACCAAAGATATAGCAATTTTATTGAGTCAATATTATAATTCTTGTATATTTTTATATAGAAACCATTTTAGATTCATCAGTTGGACTAGGCTAACTCCCAAATTACTTGACCGATCGATGTTATTCTCACACATTATATTTGAGTAGATCTCCCTTATTATGATCCGTTTTGTGGCGCTATATTCGTGTTATTGACAATTTCCACATTTATGGACCAAAATCACTCATATTCGCGGTATAGGTTGACGAGGAAGACCTCTAAAATCTCTGTACCACAAAAATGAATTTAGAAAAACTAAAAACGCCAAAAAATGCATGCACCCTTGCTGAATTATCGTGTCAAACTTTGTTAAAATCAACTGTTACTTTTGTTAAAATCAACTGTTACTACGATTGTCAGATTTTGTTAGATCTGACAATCGTGTGTACATATCATAACTTTGATCGCATGGTAAAATACCTAGATTTAAAAAATTATATTTTGAAGGTCCCCTATAGGGTTGCCTTTTCGAATATATATATAACGGGTGATCCAAGTAGAGATACTTTTTTCAATAGCCTTTTTTGACAGATCACGTGTATGTCGTGTCATGCTGTCATGTTACTTTTGTTAAGTATTGTTTGGCATTTCATCATGAAAAGACTGACGTTAACGTCCGACATCGTGGGTCAGGCTTTTAGTCAACATTGACAGCTCGCTAAGATGGAAAAAATCATCAGTGTACAATGAGAGAGACGTTAAGCGTGGTACTATGTTCACTTTTCGCGTTGAAATCCCATATAAAAACAAAGTCGCGAGAAAAACTGCGACATTTTTTCGTTTGTGGTACTATGTTTATTTCAACGCGAAAAATTAACATTTTGCGCCACCACATATTTAACGCCGTTACAAATTGAACGCCGTAACAATTTTAATGCCGCCACCGTCGCACTCCCATTTGCTTATATTTATTTTTGTCCGCAAAAAACTCAAAGAAAATTTCCTAATAAAGAATAATAAATTAAATTATCTTCCGAAATAAAGAAAAAGAAATGCAAAGATGTGAAATTCCAATTGGATTGCAGTACAAAAGCAAACAAAGTGTGCAAAACACTGGAAGGACATGTTACTAAATGTAATAATGTGGAATTTGTCTTGTAATTAGATATGTATATTTATGTTTGTATGTTTAGAACAATTGTATGCAAAAGCCAGGAGAGACTTTAAGGACGGATAACGCTACTAAAGCAGTAGGACAATAGAATTGGACAGTGCATGTGATCTCGATTTGCAAATGGTTGTAAAGAATATACATAGTTAGTTCTTGCCAGCCATAGAAGTTGGAAGAATTTATCCCTTTTGTGGATGGAAGTATAATTTATATATTTCAACAAACATAATGTAAATCCTTAAATATAATAATAAAATATCTTTTTTGGTTCATAATAACATCATTTTATTTATTTATAATCGTACAACAGTAGGAAATTATTTTGTTATTTATAACCTGGCTTTTGATGCCTCACGAACATCGCCACCGCAACAACACAAAATTAATAATTTATGTATAATATCACAATGGTCTCCAACAATATTTCCTTTCTGACATTTAAATTAACTATTTTCTAAGTGGGCATTACTCCAATTAATTGTTTATTGATTCGATTTTTTCTTTTGCTTGTTTTCAAGCATGTTAGCAAAAAGAAACCAGTAAGGAAAGGCTAAAGTCGGGCGGGGCCGACTATATAATACCCTACACCACTCTCGTAATATTGAATAACTCTGAAATATAAATTTTGTAATTCATGTATAACTTGTTTACATAAATTTACTTTTGAGTCATTTTATACTTAAATAATACCCTGTACCACAGTGTGGTGTAGGGTATAAAAACGATTGGATGTAAAATACAGCTTCTACAGGTCTAAAGAGCCAAATCGGATGAAACATATATATGGGAGCTATAGCTAAATCTTAACCGATTTTCTTCAAATTCGGCAATGTTGGTTCGTGGATCAAGAAACTCTACCATTCTAAATTTCAAAAGGATTGGATGTAAAATACAGCTTCTATAGAACTAAAGGGCCAAATCGGACGAAACATATATATGGGAGCTATAGCTAAATCTTAACCGATTTTCTTCAAATTCGGTAGTGTTGGTTCATGGATCAAGAAACTCTACCATTCTAAATTTCAAAGTGATTGGATGTAAAATACAGCTTCTTCAGGACTAAAGAGCAAAATCGGACGAAACATATATATGGGAGCTATAGCTAAATCTTAACCGATTTTCTTAAAATTCGGCAATGTTGGTTCATGGATCAAGAAACTCTACCATTCTAAATTTCAAAACGATTGGATGTAAAATACAGCTTTTATAGGACTAAATGGTCAAATCGGACGAAACATATATATGGTAGCTAAAGCTAAATCTTAACCGATTTTCTTCAAATTCGGTAGTGTTGGTTCATGGATCAAGAAACTCTACCATTCTAAATTTCAAAATGATTGGATGTAAAATACAGCTTCTACAGGACTAAAGAGCAAAATCGGACGAAACATATATATGGGAGCTATAGCTAAATCTTAACCGATTTTCTTCAAATTCGGCAATGTTGGTTCATGGATCAAAAAACTCTACCATTCTAAATTTCAAAACGATCGGATGACAAATACAGCTTCTATAGGACTAAAGGGCCAAATCGGACGAAACATATATATATGGGAGCTATATCTAAATCTGAACCGATTTTTTTCAAATTCGGTAGTGTTGGTTCATGGATCAAGAAACTCTACCATTCTAAATTTCAAAACCATTGGATGTAAAATACAGCTTCTATAGGACTAAAGGGCCAAATCGGACGATAGATATATATGGGAGCTATATCTAAATCTGAACCGATTTCAACCAAATTCAATAGCGATCTTAATAGCCGCGAAATACTCTAAACTGCAAAATTTCAGAACGATCAGAGTGAAATTGCGACCTGTAGTCGACGAACAACATTACATGGACAGACGGACGGACAGACATCGTTAAATCGACTCAGCTAGTGATTCTGAGTCGATCGGTATACTTTAAGGTGGGTCTAGCTGTGTTATTTTCAGGTGTTACAAACATCTGCCGTGAAACAAACTTATAATACCCTGTACCACAGTGTGGTGTAGGGTATAAAAATGCACATACATACATATAAAAGTGACACTTTGACACACACACATCCAAATTGCAATGCGACTTTGTTAAAAAGCGTTCCATTTTTCAACTCGAAATAACATTGTGCGAAATTTTTTCGTGCCGAAAAAACATAGTACCCACCTTTAGAGAAAGAAATGAGAGCCTTGATTCAGCTCAGGTCAGCGGACCCTCTTAGGGTTGATTTTTTGGCCACCGCTAGTGTAAAGAGTGCAGAGGTGTATTTGCTTATGTCGAACATACAAAAATGTGTGCATTTTTAACCGGAAGTTGTGAAATTATGGATCTGGCAATTGCATTATTTTCCAATTGGTAAATTGCTAACGTCATTGATGTAATGAGAAATATTTATTGGCAACACTATCTATTAAATGTTTTTGTTGGCAATCCTGCATATAAATATTTACAGAATAAAGGGTGGTTAAATTTTAAGGGCCGATGTTGATTTTGAATAAAATACAAATTATTTAGAAAATTATTGTCATTTTTTTTATTATGATAATATTAGTATGGTTCAATTATGTATGGAACAAAATATCGGCCAAATGGCCGCCGCGACCTCGGCGGCACACCTCCACCCGATGGTCCAACTTTTCGATGATGCTGAGGCATAACTGAGGTTCTATGCTGTTAATTTCCCTAATTATCTCATCCTTTAGCTCTTGAAATGTTGCTGGCTTATCGACGTACACCTTTTCTTTCAAATAACCCCAAAGAAAGAAGTCTAACGGTGTCAAATCACATGATCTTGACGGCCAATTGAGAGTTCGTTATCATCTCACGATAGCGAACACCATTCACAGTAACTGCCTGACCGGCCTCATTTCAAAGAAGTATGGCCTGATGACGTCGCCAGCCCATAAGCCGCACCAAACGAACTTGGCGAGCACGCACAGGTGTTTTCACATCTCCTACAGATCCGGTTTGCTGAAATTTGCGCACAATTCTCCCGATTGTCGACACATTTTTATCAAACATTTGCTGATCAAAAAACATCACGAAGTGCACGAAATGCATTTTGATTTGGACGCCCATTTTCGTAAAAGGCTTAAAAAACTTTAACGCGTTGCTTGATTGTGTATCTTTCCATGGCACACTGGTCCCAAATCAATTTTTTGTGGCATAAATATGAAGGAATGTATATACAGCCCTCCAAATTTGCACACCTGTTTGTCATGACATACATAACAAATGGACAAAAATTTGGACCAATCTGGCAACGTCCACTACAACCTCTCACAGAGCTGGATGTTTGTACCCTAAGTGCAGGATGCAAGTAAGGTCCAATTTGTATTTGGCATGGATATGTTTTTTATACCAAGGACCAACCATATTTAATTTGAAGAAAATCGGTTCAGATTTGGATATAGCCCTCATACAAATTTCCTACCGATTAGTACAGTATGAACCCTATTTGCCGCCTGGACATTCATATATGCATAAATATCGCCACACTCAATTTTTTGGAGTGGTTATGGCGTACGAAAAAAGTGAGCCCAATAATATGCTCTATGAATTCTTCGGATCCATTATTATCCAGTATTTGCATTTCTAAGAGACAATCATTAATTAAAGGAATTCATGCAGTTATGCTAAAAGTGGAATTTGGTTATAACATTGGGAGGTACTAATTATTAATACAATACTCTCGATGTGAAAAAACCAGTTACATTTTTAATGTGGCTATTTTGTCTAGCATGCGACCTTCTGTAGGGCGTATAAAATTTGTTCGGCTAAGAAGCCAACACTAATATCTTAAGAGCAGTTGCTGACATGGGATACAAATTATATATTTCCACGTATAACAAGCAAAAGAATTTGTAAAACAAACGAAACATCGGCATCTTTTGTCTTACTCACAGATATAGCTGCCTCATCAACAAGAATGGGAGTGTTATGTTCTTGGAGCAGTGAGATTTCAGTTGTCAATTTCCATTTTAGTCGTTTCCCCACTTCATTGTAGGTCAAGCTGGAACGTCCCACAAAATTGGACACCGCTATCGCATAATAATCGTGTTCCATATTTATTGCAAATTTTTTAGAATACACTCTAAGTGGGCTTCATAAACCTGTTCAAATGTCTTCCAAACTTTTGTGAATATTTCTGAACATAAACTATAAAACTATGAACTTTAATCTTTATCTATTCTATTTTGAATTCGCTAAAATTTGTATACATTTTTGTAGCACTATATTCGAAACGGCATAATTTTTGAGTCCATTACAATCTCAAATAGATAAAATTTCATCACAGCCAAACAAAAGTTTGACTAAAAAACGTAATTTTGATAATTTTGCGCACAAAACGCGCAAAGCGCACCTGTACTACATGATAAAGGACACTTTAATAAACAATCCTGCGTTTAAACTTTCATGAACACGCGAGTACATCTATAACTTTTATTTTACGTAATAAAAATAAAGTGAGGTTATTTGTATTTAAAATACCAAATCACATAAAAATGAAATAATACGACAAAGACAAAACAAATATGAATTATGTTATAATAATTATAAACTACATACCTTGAGCACGATTTTCCATATTTCACAGATAAAACACAATTTTATTTTTGCAGATTTCTAGTATCAAAGATATCGTCAATATTTTCTCAAGAAGAAGTGCTTAAAAACACGTGATTGAACTACTAACTTTGATCGCATTCAGAAAAACAGGGTTGCCACCTGAGTTAAAAAAAATAAATTATCTTGGTCCCCTATAGAGTTGCCTTTTCGAATATAAATATACTTCTGGTAATTTCTAAAGTCTATTTTTTTAATTTATGCCACAAAAATTGAATTTGGGACCAGTGTGCATGGTTCAAATTGAGTTAGTCTGAAATTGAGAAATATCAAATGAAATGCAGAAAAAAACTTGACGTTTAGGTGTGGTTCACATTCAACATCGGCCCTTACAATGTAACCAATTTATATTGTAAATAAATAAATTGTAAGGTTTTCTTGCAATCGTCTGAACCGTCACTTCACCTTTGCCTAACAATCTGTCATCATACATTTGCAGTACTTTAACAGGTTTGATAACGTTGTCCGATCTGACTATCCTCTGTACATAGCTTTAGTAACATCTCAAGAGAGATGGAGGGAGAAAGGAATAATAATAATAACACGTAATCAAATGTACATTGTACATTCCCATGCAAACGAAACAACAAACGATAACATCAAAACTAGAGATGTTAAACAGGTTGGGTTTTCCAAAATCCCTGATTCGGGATTTTTAAATTGCAAATCCCGGGATCCCGAGATTTCGATATCCCGAAATTTTCGGGATATATCGTGATTTTTTCATTTGGAAATGTATGAATACAAACATTTACAGCCTGTTCAGCGAAATGTACCAAAACGCAGACGTGCGATAGCTACCCATGCAATAATTTTCTTCTTCTTATTCTCACCCAAGCCATCATGTCTTTAATTTGTCTTTTATCCTCATCAAATAGCAATTTCAGTGATGCAGCTAACGAAATAATTGGATATCCTGGAAAGGACAACAAAGACTATCTTTCCGATTCCTTTTGGAATCTTGTAGAAGAGAGAAGAAAAATAAATCAACTCCTTTTGATTGAGAAGAATCATGTCGTACTAAACCACCTACAGGCCAGAAGAGAAACCCTTATAAAACAGGTTAAAAGACAAGCCAGGAATGACAAAAGAAACCACATCAACAATCTTGCATCACAAGCAGAAGCCGCAGCTAACAATAGCCACATAAAAACCGTCTTTGAAATAATCAGAAAACTTTCCGGCAAAAAACCCACATCTAATATCATAATCAAGGATAAATCTGGAACACTACTCACAACTACCGAAAAACAACTGGAGAGATGGAAAGAACATTTTGAAGAAATCCTGAACCATAGTAATCAAGAAACAAATACAGAAGAACCCATAAACCCATCTCACACTCTTCCGATCAACACAGAACCACCAGAGCTTAAGAACAATAAAGCCGCCGGCATGGATATTATACCAGCTGAACTGTATAAAACCGATTCGCAGACAAGTTCCCGTATTCTAGAACCCTTATTCTGAAGAATTTGGATTACCGAAAAGATCCCCGACGACTGGAAAGAAAACCTAATAATAAAAATCCCAAAGAAAGGAGATCAAAAGTTGTGCAAAAATTGGAGAGGTATAGCGTTACCACCCGCTGTGTGTAAAATATTCAACAAAATCATTCTAAACCGTACTCTCTACCACATTGACGGACAACTCCGAAAAGAACAAGCCGGGTTTCGTCCCAATCGATCTTGCACAGATCAAATAAACAACCCCCGCCTGATATTCGAACAGTGCAATGAACTCAACTCTACACTGTATCTCACTTTCGTCGACTTCGAAAAGGCTTTCGATGCTATCGATCGTAACAAAATATGGAACGCACTGAGTAACAAAGGCCTACCCCAAAAAATAATAAACCTTATAAAGACCCAATATAAAGACTCCAAAATGCGCGTGTTACATTGCGGAAAGACAAGCCAGCCCTTCAAAACAATCAGAGGCGTGAAACAAGGATGTTTGTTGTCGCCCATACTATTCGTCGTAGCGCTAGACACAATAATGCCGTCTATAGCAGGTAAAAGCAAAGGTATTCAATGGAGACTCCAGGAACAGCTATAAGATCTCGATTACGCCGACGATCTCGTTCTTTTGGCTATAAACAAAGACGACATGCAAAAGAAAATAGACAACTTAGCCTCCAAGGCTCTGAAATACGGCCTGCGAATCAACGCGGATAAGACAAAATGCATGAGCATCAAATCACAACGACCAACTACATTTCAACTAAACAACAAGCCAATAGAAGACGTCAATTGCTTTTGCTATTTAGGTAGCATAATTACCCCAGACGGCCGCATACTAAAAATATGGTGGCCCAGAACTATCTCAATCGAGCAGCTTCTAACAACGGCAGACCAAGAAAACATCAACATACAAATAAAGAAAAGGAAATATAAATGGCTCGGGCACACTCTTCGAAAACCTTACAACGAAATTTGCCACGAAACTTTTGACGTGGACTCCCGTATAGAAAAAGCGAAATCGTCATACTACAGCCTACAAAATATATGGAAATCAACCTCACTATCACCCAAAACCAAACTGCACATATTCAAGGCCTGCATAAAAAGCATCCCACTCTACGGCTCCGAGACCTGGCTGGTGAATGAATCAGTCAAACACAAGCAAGAAATTTTCACCAACAGATGTTTACGCCGCATACTAAAAATATGGTGGCCCAGAACTATCTCAATCGAGCAGCTTCTAACAACGGGAGACCAAGAAAACATCAACATACAAATAAAGAAAAGGAAATATAAATGGCTCACACTCTTCGAAAACCTTACAACGAAATCTGCCACGAAACTTTAGAATGGAACCCACAAGGATCTAGAAACAGGGGAAGACCAAAAACAACGTGGAGACGAACAATACTCCACGAAATGGGGAAATCTTTCAACGAACTAAGACACATCGCAGCAGACAGAAACGACTGGAGATTCTACGTACACAGCCTATGTTCCTGATGGAATTTGCTGATTATTATTTATCCTCATCGATTTCTGGGCTCAGATGGTGCAATAAGAAGAAATACAATTAGATATTGAAGGCCGACCCCAGTATGTCCAGTCGTCGTTTACTCAAAGCGGGACAGTCGCAAAGCAAGTGCTCAATGCTCTCCACTTCTTCCTCATCTCCACAGCTTCGGCAGAAGTCATTGGAGTCAATACCCAATCTTTTGGCGTGTTCGCCGATCAAGCAGTGTCCCGTCAGAACCTGTACTAACGTAGACAATCGTTTCCTCTCTAGTGCGAGGAGATATTTTGACCTTCTCAGGTCATACCTTGGCCAGATTTGTCTAGCTACCCTCAGGTGCCGATTTCTGTCCATCTTTCGTTGGACTGCCTGATTGCCTCTTGCCTAAGCCAAAGCTTGCACGTGGATAGTGGCGCACCAATATGTATATGCAAATTCTTCGAGAATTTGTTATGTCGTCCCTGTCCTAGCAAGTTCAGTTCCCCGGGATTGCCCTATGCCCAGGCACCCATATGAGGTGTATATTAAACTGATCAGCCATCTCGTTAAGACATCTGCGGCAGTCGAGGGCTGTTTGTGAATTTAGCGATGTTGCCTCCAGAGAATTTATGGCAGCCTGGCTGTCCGAGTAAATTACAACGCCAGTGTTGGTTACTACGTTGCGACTCAGCCACTTGGAGGTATTTGGTAGTCTGTGAGCTATATCCAATCTAAGCTCTGCACAGTGTACTCCGAAGCCAACCTTTTCATCAAGCTTCGAACCATCCGTGTAAAAGTGGAGATGGTTTCTATTACCTGGTATTCTTCCAACCCATTCATCTTTGGCTGGAATCATAGTGATGTAATTTCTCTCGGTCGGTTACCATAGCACTACACTTTGGTATCCTCATGTGACCATAGTTCTTGTACCTCCACATTGATAGGCAGTTTAATCTTATTGCCGCTTTGGTAGCAACTTCTCTCGCCACAATATTAATCGGCAGTATATGGAGTAGGGCTTGTAGAGACTCGGTCGCTGTAGTCCTTAAGGCTCCGCTTATGCTCAGGCAGGCTGTTCTCTGAACCTTTGTTAGTAGGTTGGTGATGGTTAGTTTGTCAGTTGCCGTCCACCATACCACAATACCGTATAACAGTATTGGGCGAACTACTGCTATATGTATATATCCAGTGGACGATTTTAGGAGAGTCCCCACAGCGACCCTACAGCCTTTTTGCAGGAATATAAGGCGACGTTGGCCTTCCTTACACGTTCCAATACGTTAAGTCTAAATAACATTTTCCTATCTAGAATTATTCCTAAAAATTTTTCACTTTCAGAAAAGACTAGATCTGTTCCATTTATCCGAGGTGGAGGGAACCAATTCTGTCTTGTTGGGGTTAACGCCCAAACCGCTGCTTCTGGCCCATCTAGCCAACTTGTTCAGAGCCACCTGTAGGATGTCTCTGAGGACGTTTACGAATTTGCCACTCACTGCGATTGCCACGTCGTCCGCATATGCCACGACCTTGCAGCCACAACGTTCTAAATCTAGCAGGATTTCATTCACCGCTAGGTTCCAAATTAGTGGAGACAGTACTTCTCCTTGCGGAGTCCCTCTGTTTACAAACCTTGTTAGAGTTGTGGACCCTAGACATGCTGTTATGCGTCTTCTGGTGAGCAGACTTTGAATTAGTCTAATCAAACTAGTGTTAACTTTTAGATGTGAGAGTGCCGCAATTACCGCATCTGAGTGAATTTTGTTAAAAGCCCCTTCTATGTCAAGAAATGCCACCACGGTGAATTCCTTGAAATGCAGGGACGATTCGATAGTGCTCACAAGTACGTGCAGGGCTGATTCTGTAGACTTGCCCTTATTGTAAGCATGTTGGTTCCCCGACAGGAGTTTTGTATCCAGGTTTTCCCAAATGAAATGATCTAAAAGTCTTTCCAGACCTTTGATTAGGAAGGAGGATAGGCTAATTGGTCTGAAGTCTTTTGGCCTAGTGAGTGATATCTTTCCCGCTTTAGGTATGAATACCACTTTGGTATCCCTCCATCGATTCGGGACGTATGAAAGCCTGATACAGCCTACATAAATTTTCTCCAGCCAGGGGATAATGTACTTTAACATTTTCTGCATTTCTGCTGGAGTGATGCCATCTGGTCCACGTGACTTGAAGGACTCAAAGCTATTAATAGCCCAGCTTATTCTGGATCTCCCAGTCAAGAAGCTAGCGACGCTCGCACTCTTGTTGGTCCTGCTGATCCTCGGGTTCTGTTACAGAGTTCCCCGGGAAATGTGTGTCGAGCAGTACATTGAGCGACTGCTCGCTGTTTTTGGTCCAGTTATTTGCCTCATCCTGTAAATATCCCACTGTACAGGGTGAAGCAGATAATATCTTCCTCAGCCTAGCGGCGTCGGAGACCTTTTCCACTTCACCACAGAAGGTATATCAAGAGCGCCTTTGCGCCTTTCTAAGCTCATTCTTATAGATCTTGAGTTGCTCTTTATAGGCATCCCAATCATTAGCGACCCCAGTAGATTTAGCCTTATTGAATAGCTTGTTGCAGGTCTTTTTCATAGCCGTTAGCTCAGAAGTCCACCATTGGGGTTTAGTTTTACCCTTGTACCTTGTTTTTGGACAGGCTTCTTCAAGGGATCTATTGAATGATATGGTGATATGATCGACCAGATTATCCAGACCGGCTTTGTCATTCGGTTCGTACAGAAGTTTAGAGTTGAGGACTTTCTTGAAATTCTTCTCATACAGGTGCCACTTTGTCTTCCTTACATTTCTGTGGACGGCAGGTTTAGGCGCTTTTTCCGCGAGTTTGAACTCAATATAATGGTGATCTGAGAATGAGTGGTCGTCCAGTACATTCCACCCAATAATTTTGTCTGACAGCCGGTCAGTAGCAAACGTTACGTCGAGTACTTCTGGTCTGTCTTTAATTGTAAAGGTCGGTTTATTACCTATGTTACAAATACTAAGGTTGGTAGTTAGAATAAAGTCAAGAAGCGAATCACCCCTATTGTTTATATCCGTACTACCCCAGATAGTATGATGAGCGTTCGTGTCTGCGCCAATAATCAGCTCGAGCTCGTCAGACGTTGCTTCTTCTACTACTTCCCTGAATAGAGCAGTCGGTAGCTGGAGACCACCCAATATATGCGATTACCGATCTCCAGGCTAGCAGCTGCTTGGTCTTTACCACTTAAATTAGTCAGGAGAAAGATACTTAGATCTTTCCTGGCCAAAATGCAGGTTCTTGGATGCCTTCACAGTTGGCCACAAGCAGTTTAAAGTTGGGTTCCTAATACCGCACACCCTTCCTCCCACTACGTAGGGCTCCTGTATCAGGACGACGTCTACTGCGCCTGTGGACAGGCGCAGCAATAGAGCCGCTGAGGCTGCTTTAGCGTGATGGAGGTTAATCTGTAGAATTCTTACCATCATTGGCAATTGAGAATTGAGTAGAGCTTTGTCCTCAGAGAAGGACGTTACTGATCTTCTGTTAGAGTTGGAGTCACCAGAAATAATAGGCGTGGGTACCTCCGCACTTCCAGAAAGTGCCACGGTGGACGACTCACGTTCTGCAGTGGGAGCTATATCCTGCTTGTATATCTTCAAGACTATAGTCTCGAAGCCATATTGTAGGGTTGCACTCGCACTTTGTATATGGGAGGTGGATTCAGCGTTTAGGATAAGATTGACCTGCCGCGTTTTACCATCCGCCTCACCCACCTTGCAGATTCTCCAATTATGGGCCAGCAGACCAGGATTGGAATCTTTTATTATTTCTAAGATGTCAGCCGGGTTGGAGGGCTCTTCTGTAACCCAGGTGATGGCTCTAGGGTGACTAGGGATGTTGTTTTTTTCGACAACATCCAACTGGGCACCCGGCCACACCTCACCCGCTCTACTCAGAGCAGCCTTATACAGGTCTACTGATCTGGCATCACCGAAATATAAGAGCTTTTTACTCTCCCCTGATGCCATCCTGCATCGTTGCAGATTGGTGGTTTGCCCGGCATTTCTCTACGGACATCGAGGTAATGAGCCATAATGGCTGATTGTACATGACTCCATTTGTCCTTGAGGATGGATCCATCCTCACTACTTCTGTCTATAACAGCCATCACTAGACTCTCCTTCGCCACTTCATTGAAGGGCTTGGTGAGTGTCCTGTTGATGGTGACATTAGGGCCTCCTGCCTTTTTCGAAGGCAGGGGTTCATCAGGTGATCTGATTCGTTTTACTTTATTAGCCGTTAACACAGCTGAATTTGTGGCTCTTTCAGCCGACTCATTGGCGTTAGAAGCATCTATGACGCCTTTAGCCCAGGTAAGTGACTCTTTTTGTTTTTCGGTAAGAGCCGAAACCTCAACAGCCTCCAACTTCGTCAAAACTCTGAGCGCTACACGATGCTCATTGTGCTTCCGTTTTGACGGTCGGACATGACGTTTTCCCCTCACCGCACCACCTGTTGTGAGTACTAGGGGGAGATTTTCACCATTTTTGGTGTGATCGGCTGTGGCCAAGACCAACGGACGAAAACAAATGCAATTGTTTGCTTGATTGATCATTTTATGTATATACCTACATCGGAAACGTTCTGCACCCACTTCAATAAGTCCTTGAGCTAAAAAGAAAGTTCCTGCTATATTTCATAGTGATCTGCGCATAATTGTGACCTGTACTTGAATAACAAAGATAAATCTACAAACAGACGGACTGACAAAAACAAACCAATTCAGAAAGTGATTGTAGGTCGATAGGTATATTAAACGATTGTTTGGGTCATCTAATTTAAGGTATTATGAAAAAATGCAAAAAGCAACAGTGTGGTTGTAGGGTTTAAAAACATTTTAAACAAATTTCTAATGTATTTAAATGTACTACATCTACCCCCAAATTCGTATTTGGGCAGCTGTAGTACATATAAATACCTTTTAAATACGAGTTTGACAGACTCCCGCCGCGTTCACAGGTATTTAAGAGGTACCCTATGAACCGAAATGTTGGCGATAATTGAAAGCTTCTTTGTTTACATTCAAAACAAAGTGTGCAAAAACCAAACATGCCATTCGCTTGCGAAGCGAATCAGTTCGTCGTCTGAATTATTATTGACGTAATAATTTTCTATCACTAAACCACGAAAAATATTTGTTTCAACTTGAGAAATCATTTTGACTAATTCCGTTTTTATGAGAACCTCATTGATGTGTCGAACCTAATCAGATTTTCTATTAGGAATTTTTCATAAATTTAAAAGAATAGAATACAATGTTTTTCGTTTTGTGGGACAAAACACTATTTGTGTTCTTGTTTTAAGTTTACTTGTTTATAATAAAATTTATGAAATATTTTGTAATTCTTTTCTAAATTTTTAATATTTTATACGAGACAGCTTCATATATTATTATTAAAATATACCGGGATCAGAGTATGAAGCCGCCGAGCCGAGCCGCCGATTTTAGCCGCCGCCGACCTTTTTTCACCAGCCGAAGCTGCCGCCGATCGTTGCGGCTAAAATCGGCTGAAACACAGCCGCCCTTCCAAAAAAATCTTTAAAATATGGAGAGATACAATTTACATTTTTGATAAGAAAATAGCTATATAGCAGATATATCGTCCCCTTAATAGAAGCATAATGTGTACGCATATACGCTATTATTTTTTATTGCATTTTAAGAATCTGGTGAAATTCTACTTCCACAAATTGGGTTATTGGGTGTTTGAAATTGTTCGGTAATAAATAATAATATCGAGTTTCAATTTTACAAAACTTTCAAATTTGATTTGCTCGAAACTACAAATAAATTATACACTATTCATTTATTGGGTGGACGATATGGAAGTGAGTGATTTTCGTTTTGATTCGTTTAATACCTACATTCTAAAGAATCAATCAAGTTAAGCTCAAAACAGTAGAGGTCATTCTATTTAAACCACAAGGTAATTCCACACAAATTTAAAATTTCACTAAAACGTCGATTCGCCTCTCCTGAAACAACCTGTTTCGACTTAAGCTGTGTATAGACGAATGGCGGAAAAATGGTGCCTTTGTCAGAAAAACATCTTATTGGCCACAGTTTATAAAATATTTTTATCCGTACATTTGTCCGTACATTTGCGGCCCTTTCACAGGGTTGATAAAGTTGTCCGATCTGACAATCGTCTATACATAGCTTCAGCATACTTTGAAAATAGAGTACACTATAGAGCCGCCTAGTGGCATGGAATCGATGATTTTTTCACCTCACAATATCTTACAATTAACTTGAAAACATCTATTATTTACGAATAAATACCAGAGCTTAACTTTTCAACTATTATTTTTAATGTTAAAATGTCTATTATAGAGCCGCCGTATGTCAATTTTAGGTCGGCTTAGCCGCCTAGCCGCCGACGCCGATCTATAATTTTCAATGGCAGCCGCCGCCGCCAATTTTGGCTCGGCTTCATTCTCTGACCGGGATTCATTTTAAAAAATTCCGGGATTCGTATTTTTCGGGATCGGGATTTGAATTAATTTCAAACAAAAAAACTATTTTAAATACTTTTCGTACGAAAATGTTAATACTTTTGGTTTTAGAAGTGCTGTAACCCATAAAGCAACTATAAAACAAACACAAATAAGAGAGAATGCAACCCTGAAACAACAAAAAATAAGTTTCGATCAATGAAAAGTAAGTTTTATTTAAATGTTTAATTTAATTAATAATATTGTTATATATTTAAAGGGGCAAACATAGATACAGTAATCAAGCCAAGGTTTTGGTCAATTGTATGGAGTGCCACCAAGCCATGGCCAGGGCGTATGTTAAAGGTTGTGGAGTCTTTGTGAAAAGAATTGTCGGACCAATTAAATTGTGCCCGACCACTAACAAAAAGTCTTTGCGAATGGAGAATAAAAAAACTGGTTGTGGAGAATACAATCAGTATATTTTGTATATCCTGCAGACGGGATCGATGGTGGAAGAAGCGTTGGCGAGCTGAATCTTGAACAAAGTATGAATATGCTTTGTAATTCAAATGATGGAGAATCAGATAGTGATAAAGAGAATGAAGGAATTGGATTTTTCTGCGTCAACATCCAAAAAAGTAAACTCTGGAACTCTAACTCATTCAAAAAGACAAAGAAGAAGATCCCCACTCACTTTTGATCCTAAAAGAGCTTAATGTAGTACTCCACGCTCTACAGAGCCTCAAAAAATACATCAAACACTGGCACATCGTGTCATTCAAGTCTCAAACGAAGCTGACCCTGTACTCCATCTACAAACATTGTCCCAATAACTACATCATAACCGGACTTCAGTAGCCTTCGGTCTGAAGAAAATAAATATTTAGAAAAAATTTTCAGACATCTGGAGGATCAAAGAAATTAATTTAAAATTATGAATGACAAACTGGAAAGGCTATGTAATATTTTAGAAAAAAAATTTCATAGTTTTGTTTTTGACTATTGAGTTCGAGATCGTTGTTTATGTTTTCTGTTAAACAGAAAAACAAACCTTCTTTCAAAAAGAAGAATAAGAAATGTGTGAAATGTATTAAGGGTGGTCACTGGTTGGTGGACGATATCGTTTCGGAAGCTACCAAGCAACCTTATCGGACAAAATACCCTGTCAATAATTTAAAAAAAACTGGAAATGATTAACTACACAACCTAGCAGTACAAAAAAGTTTGTGTGAGAGAAATGAAATGAAGTTTCGATGCTGATTGAAATCGAGGAACTAGGACTGAGCATTGAAAAGGAGAAATCCAAAAATAACATAAAAAAAAACCATTTCGGAATGTTTTTGATCTCATTTTATTATTGTGCCTTTATTGTATGAAATACGGTTAGATAAGTTTTTTTATACTTATTATAAGAAACTTATTTAATACATGTTTTTTTTAAATTTTTATTGAAATAAATAAAATTTATTTTAGGAATTAATTAATTTGGTTTGCTATAATGTCCCTTATAAGAGTACCTGCGTTGAACATACTTCTTTGAGAAGTATCTCCCACGACATAATCAATTGTATCCATTACTTCAATATCCACATTGATGTTCAAAATATGGGGTTCCTCAAGTTCAACGTTGTATTCTCTGCAGATGCTATGCAAAGCACAGCACACGTTTATAATTTTAATGACCTTTTTCGGGCTATAGACCAATGTTATCAGTAAACATCTGAACCGGTTTTTCATTACGCCAATTACACGCTCTTCAATGTTACGAGCTGATGTATGTTTTTTGTTAAATTTGTGCTGCATAGTTCCGACGGTTACATCTTTGTATGGCGTAATTAAGAACGGTTCTAATCCATAGACAAAGTCAAGCAATAGGCGAGAATTCGTATTGCCATTTCTGTATTCATTTAAAAAATACTTATTAAGCCCCCCAAAAAAATGACAAGACCCAGGCCTGCAAGCATCCACAGCTCTCACTTTCATGTTGTAATCACATATCTAAAAACATGTTGTAATCACATATCTAATTCATTTCTTTGAAAATAGCTATAACTTACAATCATTGCGTTGATGCTATATGTTCCTTTCCTATTGTAATGGAGAGACTCATCTTCTGTGGGTTTCGACATTTCTATGCATCCAATTATGCCGGGTATCTGGTATTTTGCAAAGAAGTGCAATTTTGAGTTCGCCTTCTCTTCAGGCGTCATTCTTAGTTTTATGAAATGTGGACATATCTTACTTTCGAGAGCATTCATAACTCTCCATAGAATAATTGAAACGGTGCTTCATCCCATACTTAAATCTACGTCCTTGGCTATAACACCTTGGTACGCTCCTGTAGCAAGAAAACGAAGAGTTGTTGCCAATTGAATAAGGAACGGTTAATTTTTTTCCAGTACCATTAAAAATGCCTCTTTATTCTAACGATAAAACCTTATAAAACTAAAGAAAACATATTAAGCGAATATACAATTAAATGGATATACAAATTTACTTACACTCTATTTGTTTGGGACAATGGATCTGATGCATCGCGCAAACTTCTGCATTATTTCCAGGCATTATTTTCTTTTGTTTATTTTCACTACCGCCAATCAGAATCTGGAGTTGAACCGATATTGTTGACTGCGGTGGCTTAAACAGCTGTTTCTGATTTCTATGCTGCCATACTTTTGATAGTGTTTTTCGGTTTTCATTTTCTTTCGGTTTCATGTACAAACGTACAAGAGCTGTACATAGAAGCAAAACTAAAACGATACGATTTTGAAAAACGAACCAATTTCGTACAAAACCTGTTACATGCCTGATTAACAAAATACTAGGACATGGTCGGGGAAAAAATTAAATATTCATTTTTCGAATGAGGATAAAATTTAAAACAAATACCTCTTCTAGAAGCGTACCAAGCGTTTTATGACAATCGGTTATGAAACGGCTGAATTATTTCCCATCTTCAATTCCTCCCACTGCGCAGTGTTTTGTTTATGTCCTGAACTACCAAACCAACCCGAAATTTATAATGGTTGCATCCCTGCTTACAAATAACCATGTCCATAATATATTCTTCTTCGTGATTTGCAAGAGATTCCAATCTGTTTGTTAAACCTTCTAACATTTTGTAGAATTCAGCCCTTTGCGACTCTAACTTCGATGTTACCTGTTATGCGTTTATTCCGATGTCCCATAAGTATGTTTTCTTATTTCTTAAGTAAAACCGTCGGACTAATATTCAAACAAAACAAGTAAGGAAGTTCAGTCGGGTAAACCGAATAATGATCCCCTCACCTCGAGTACCAAAAAATATTAGTAAATTTATTAATTTTTTTTAATTAAATTATTATCAATTTAAATTGCATTTAATAACTTTAAATTATCTACTGGTATTAATGTTAAAACTGTTTACTTTTGGTATAAAATGGTCCAGTGTGTGGGGGGTACCAAAAGGGGTTTCCCAATAACGGTCACTTTTCTCTGGATTCTAGGTACCATAAAAGCATTAATTATAAGTATTTATATGCACTAGTATTAAAGTTATAATCTGTTAACTTTTGCTGTAAAATGGTCCATTTGTGTGGGAGGTACCAACAGAGGCGTGCCAACAATGTTAATTTTTCTCTGGACTCTAGGTACTATAAAAGCATTACACTGTACAAAATTTCAAGTATTTGTATGCATTGGTATTAAAGTTATAAGCTGGTAACTTTTGGTACAAAATGGTCCATTTGTGTGGGAGGAACCAAAAGGAGCGTGGCAATAATGCCCATTTTTCACTGTATTTTAGGTACTATTAAGCCATTACACTGTACAAAATTGCAAGTATTTGTATGCACTGGTATTAAAGTCATAAGCTGGTAACTTTTGGTTCAAAATTTTACATTTGTGTCTCGACGTAATAGTGACTAATAAACTAATGCTATGTGTAGAATTTCAGAGGATTCAAATAAGTAGTATAGAAGTTATTAAATAATCAATATTTAACTAAATATTAAACCTTTGTGGGGGAGGTACTAGGAGGAGTGGACCAATATGGCCCATCTTCGAACTATCGAACCATCTTCGGAGATGGAAGAAAATATTACCACATACCAAATTTGAAGTCAATTGGTTACTCCTTTCAAGAGTTAACGTGCGCACCAGCCAGCAGATAGACAGACATTACCCATTCGACTAAAAATCACCCAAAACGGATATCCCCCAAACCTACTTAGGGTCTTAGAACACTCCTTCGATGTGTTACACTTTTGGCTCGTAGCAAATGATATATACCCTCCTCTCTAAGGTGAGGGGATAAAAATAGACTCTCTCTATGCCATTGTGTAAACTGTTTTGGTAATTACGAAAAATAATAAACATTTGCTATGGAAAAGACAATTCGAGTTGAATGTCAAAACATTTGAGGCAACAAGTGTTTTAACAAATGTTGCTAGGAGACCAAACTCCATACTCCGTAGACAACATCTGCAATTACAACTCGTGATTAAAAGAACCACACGAATGTACAAACTCGTACATACTAGCACATACCATCGTACAGCCATTTCAATGGGAAAGGTGGTTCATGGTTCATGAATTAACTCTGTGATTTAGATTAAAACTGTATATCTCAAACAAGATCAAAATGTTTAAGGAAAGATGGAGCGCAGAAGTGCATGTTTTCCACCAATGATACACTGATTATAAGACTAAAAAACAAAATCGAGGAAACTTGAGATAAGCGTTTTTGCAGAAAACCACAGAACATTGTGCCGAAAAGTCTAAAGAGAAGACTCGTGTTTGTAAGTGATCTGCAGGGTTATGCAACCCTCATTCACCCGGGCATTCCACATACGAGCGAGCGATGGATTTATCAGCATTTGCCCCAAAACGATTAGGTAACAAACCAATGTCTGTGGGTATGTCTCTATGTACATGTGCCGCTTAACATGGCTTAGACGAAGAAAAATTAGCCAAGAGATCAACTGAAGGATCAAGTGAAGTAAAGTGAAGTAAAGTGAAGTGTCCGCGATTGTCGTAGCCGCCATAGCCATGTCATGTCGCACAGTGTTATAAGCAATTAATTCTGAAGAGAATTAAAGCTAGGTGCTTTAATTCTTTTTTTGTTTTTTATTTTGACTAATGAAATGAGGTCGTTGCAGCTACCACCTACAAGTCGATGTAGCAATAAACTTATGTTGATGGAGCATGGGACTAAGGATGCGCACGACAAAATTAAGCAACTTATAACTTTTTTCTTATTCCATTTTTAAAGGCCCCATTTTTCGTTTTTGGCACGTCAATGTCATCAAAAACCACGTGGGTAAAATTAGATCAATTGACCAGTTATATATTTAAATATGGATAGCCAATAAAAAGTACGTGAACGAATTATCAACCATTTCCAAGAAAATTAATGTTCTTTATAAAAAAACACAATGGCCTGAAAGGCGGTAACGTCCCGCATTATGTTTATAGAGTTACAACAAGACCTAAGGAACTCTTAACCTTTATAGGAAATCTGGCAGTGCAGAAAAAGGGGATTTTCAGTCCCCCGGAAAGGTTAAGTAAATAATAGACATTTTGAAAGAGAAGCCTAACATTTCGGGAAGAAATGATGCATATATGACAAATAGCTCGGAGACTTTTGTAAAAAAAAATGAAAAAGAGACTCATAAGAAGACGTACAAGAGCAAATGAAGCAATTAAAAAAAATATGAAGCAATACTTAGACTTCGAAAATTGCAAAGAAATTGTCTGTCAAAGTATAATGCTGAATCATAGATGATGGGATTTACGTGTATCTCACTTTTTGCAATTACAATGGCAGGAGTTTTATATTACTGATAGTAGGAGGAATATTGTACAAGAGTTTCGTGTACATAGAAGTCTGAGTTTCCTTAAATGTTTTTACTATAGCTAGCTATTTGCACATGTGGAGAAAGAAACAGCATATTCCTAGCACTGGGAGCCTTAATACTGAATGGTATGTCAAAGAATGCCTAACAAAGCGGTTACTTCCATTTATAAGAAAATACGACGTCTTTAAACTTGTCTGGAACGATCATATATTTATAGCAAAAGACGTATTGAGTGGTACCAGCTGAATAACATTTTATTTGTACGAAAGCAGGCTAATACACCTAACTAACCGGAAGTACATCCAAACGAAAGATATTCGGCCTTAGCTAAAATGGCGTTTAAGGCCGCATTCTCTAATAAAGTACCAAACACCACTATTAATGTCGTGAAGGCAGGGATTTCTGCAAAACTCAAATTTTTTCTAAAAAATAGGTTAATTAATGTAACTCAAAATTTAAAATAAATATGAATAATGCTCCATTTATATCAACGTAAATTCTGGATTAATCAGTCCACTCAAAAAATATCAGCCGGAGTTGACGAACTTCGGATAATTATCCGGGGTAAGGAATGAATCGGTCTAAGTTCCAAACCAAAAACTGGTTCGGATCCCAAAACAGCGCAGCAACTATCGTCCAATATCCCTTTGTAAGGGACTCTATAGACAATGTACGAATACTTGCTGATACCTTCGCTGACGATATCTTTATCTTTAAATTTACGACAAATACTTATTTTTTAGAGTTATACGAGTATAACTATATTCACAGATGGAGACTCAGATTGCATGTACGAATTGCGATAGCATAATATATAAAGGCACGAGGTGTAAGCTCCTTTATCGTAATGTGAAGACATATATTCCTACCATTAACATAGTAAAGTACGGAATTCGGACATCGACCAGTATAAAATACCTGGGCGTCATCATTTCGACGGAGTTAGAATTCGTGAGACACATCCATCGCAAAAATAAATGGAAATAGTCCCTTTGAGACTCCGCGGATGTCTCAGCAGCGAGGTAAGGATAAATGGTTTAGAATCTGTTCATCCTTCGCGGATGACGGTACAGTAAGGAAACTTTCGAATATGATCGTATACGGCGCGATAGACTCCGATCATACTGATTTAGACTTCGGACATAATTTAGAAGAGGACGACTGATATTATTTGGAAAAGAACTGACATAATGGTTTGGACTTTTCTACCTGTAATCATTATCTATTCCTTATGCTTATGTTTTGCCACCCGAGCATGGGTGAAATCGGTGGCAAAACAGCAGCTATTGACCGATATCCCTTCGTTCGTACTTTAGCAAATAGCACGTTAAAGGGTCCACTTTTGTTATTTTTATTCCGATTGCGTCAAAACTTGTTGGTTGCAGAAGTACTATGGGTATGAGGTGTGCCAAAAATACAGCTTCTCAACGTGGCAAGATACGAGGATTCAGGGTGTCAAATTTTGAAATGTTTACCATTGTATCTTCTGACTACGTGGACCGATTTTAATGAATCGTGGCTTATATGACAGCTATTTAGAAACGCACAAAATGTACATTGATTATTGTTTGCAAATATTTATGTTTCATATTTTTTTCGCGGCTTACGTATTTCTTGCGATTTTAATTGTTTTCTGCGGATGTGATTCTAGAGCTTTAAACTACAAAAACGAAGCCCATTCTGTATCTATATCAATATGAATTTTCGTAAATGGACAACACAAATAAAAACGTAAACTAGATATCAAAAGTGTTTTTTAGAAATGCATACTTTTAGAGGCACAGTGGGGCGAAACGGGTGAATTATGGTACAATGGGGCAAAAAATGGAACAATGTGGCAAAATTGGAATATGAATTGAGATGTGAAGTGTTATTCCGAATGTATGCTTTAGGAGCACAGTGGGCCAAAAACGGTTAAATACAGTGAAGGGAAATTGGTTAAATATGGTACAGTGGGGCAAAACCCGTTCAATATGGTGCAATGTACAAAAATATGGTCCCTTAAGCGAGTGTTACTTTTTTTTAATTTTTATTTTATATAATATACTGCACCATATTTAACCATTTTTGCACCACCGAATTCCTAAAAGCTAATATTTTAAAAAAGCTAAAAAAAAATTAAAATAAAGTAACACTCGCTTGCGCTAAAAATGTTTTATATAGGTTACAATAGGGCAAAAAGGGTTAAATACGTAAAGTAGGGTAGTGGTATGTTGCAGTGGGGTAAACATTTCGTAAATATGTTAGAGTGGGACAAAACAGGCTTAATATGGTACAGTGGGGCAAAAAGGGTTAAATACGGTTAAGTGTGGCAAAAAAGGGTAAAATATGGTATAGTAGGGAACGAAGGGTTAACTGTGATAGACTGGGGAAAAAGGGTTGAATGTGTTACAATGGGGGGCAAAAATATGGTCCCAGTGAGCGAGGGTAACTCTTGCAACATAAACTGGAAATAAAAAGGTTTTTATATTTTATGATTTTAGAAGCACTGTGGTGCAAAAAGGTTTTAAATAAGGCACAGTGGAGTAAAAAGGTTTACATATGGTGTGTGGCAAAAATAGTTAAATATGTTAAATATGTTGCAAAAATGGTTATATGTATATAGCCCTAGATATAAAATGTAAACCGCCTGACCCACGATGTCGAAAATGAACGCTCGCATGACTTCTAAAAGCTTATCATCAGAACGACAAAGCGAATAAAAACATACTGCCCGATGCCTGTTAGTTGGTCGCAAATCAGCTGCGGTTCGCATAGAAGTCAGCGAACGTTAACGTTAATATGGGACGGTGGTGCATTAGGGGTTGAATGTGGTCCCAGAGTACGAGAATAAGGAATTCGAATGAAAATATTTTTTTGCGAAATTAAAACTTGTTTTGACAATTTTGTAAAAAAAACATATTTTTTAATTTTAATTATTTTTTTGCTCAAAAGAAAGCTTAGGTCGTTTCTTTTAAGTGATTTGTGGTCCAGGAGGACATGCTTATAGTGGGTTAGGAGGACATGCTTATCTATCAAAATAAACATAAACCTCTAAATAAATTGAGGTTCAACCAGGGCTGTGGAGTAGGGCCAAAACTACTCGATTCCGACTCCGGGATTCGAATTTTAAGTTGCAACACCCAGGAAAATAAATGGTTGGAATTCGATTGTAACAATTAAAAAATAGTACTAGCAACAAAAAGTGTAGACAATACACCGTCTGTCGGTTGTAGTTGAAAGTTGTTGAAACAACAATAATAACATGGATACGATCAAATGAAAATACTTGCAACTAAATCGATGGTTGTATCAATCAATTAAAGATTGTTTTTTTCAATGACACTCGGTTAGTTGTGGTAACTACTTTTAAATTTTTATTATAGTATTATATGATCGATTTTTGGTTGCGACAACCAATGTTTTATTCTTGACAACAGAAATTTTATCAATAGACCAAAGATTATTATTGCAACGAATAATTGGTTACTACAACAGAAAAAATATTAATAAATAATCGTTTATCGGTTATCCCAAACATTTACCAAATTTAGAATAATTAAATGTATTCTGGGAAATACAACCGAAAGATTGGTTGCTGTACTTTTGCTGATACATGACAAACAAAAAATAAAATTATACGACATAAAAAAATCTTCAACATTTTGTTCAAGAACAGTATAGGTAATCAAAAATAATATTGTGCAAAATGTTTTACATAAATAAAAAAAAGCAACAATCATGAAATTGAAAGCACAGGGTTAAGTGATATTTTCATAAAAGTTTTGCGTTGTTTTTCGTGTACTAAATGTGTGTCAAATATTTCCACATCTCATAACAGTGATGCATTTGTAATATGGGATTTTTAATTTTGTTATGAATTGTTTTGTTTTTTGTTCAATAAATAAAATAAAAATTAATGAAAACTGTGTTTAATTAATTGTCGGTAGTATATGACTTACAAATTTTCAGAACAACCAATTTTTTAAAACAGTTGGTTGTGGCAACTACAACAGATAATTTAAGCCACCATTTTCGTAGTTGGCGCAACCAAATATGATTGTTGTCGACATGGAAACAGAAGTATACCACAACCAAAATATTGGTTGCCCTGATGGAATCGTATGATAGTAGACAATACTACCATAATTCGGTTGACAAATAATTCGGTTGAGGCAACCAAACTGTATTCTGTGTGAACTAATATGGCAATTCTTTCAACATGGAATCACGATAACAATTTGTGGATATTATATTCGTTTCAGGCAACCAGTTTATTCGTGAGTTTTTATACCCTACACCACACCACTCTCCTTCTTAAGTTGTTCGTTAAGTACAGGTCGAAATTTCACTAAGATCCTGCTAAAATTTGGCAAGAATAACTCTTTCACACTAGGGAGGAAATCTATTGTAATTGGTGAAATTCGGTTCAGGTCGATATTGCCAACAGATATAAATGTTTCTTTAGATTTGGCCTTGTAACGCTATGGAAGCTGTATTTCACATTCAATAATTTTTTAATTTAGTAGGGTAGAAATTATTTACCCAAGAACGTATATAGTCAAATTTTAACAAATTATGTTTAGAATTAGATTTATAAGATAATTATCTCATATTTATATTTACAATATCTGAGCTTATTCTGCTCTAACAAGGTGTTGTACGGCTTCGCACGGCCTCTCCTTACTTGTTTTGTACTCGCTTAGGAATAGTGTATAGTCTTACAAAAATACTTATTTTGTTAGCTTAATATAATAAGAGCTTTCCTAAAACTGTTTTATATAAAAACTCGATAGTTTGGTTTACTTTATAGATATTTTTGGCATACTTAAATATTTAGCTAAAAGCTTCGAATATTTTATCCTTCTTTTTAAACAAAATTGTTTTCCCAAAATTTTTTGAGTGCAAAAGTTCTATCACATAATTGGCACATTTTGCACAATACATCTCTGAGTCGACCATAATTTTTCGACTCCGGGCAAATTAACCAGACTCCGACTTCGACTCCACAGCCCTGGGTTCAACCATATATTTTAGCATAACTGGAGAACTATTTATCGTAAATGGTTCAGGATAGCTTTAAAAAATCCTAAATCTTCTTCTATATTATTTCTTCATTTATCAGCGGTTTCGAAAATATTTTACAAGATATTGCGAAAAATAAAATTTTAATTTTTTTGTAATTAAAAAATCTTAAAAACAGCGAAAAATTCATAATTATATAATTTTTATTATTTTATTGTAAAGTCTAAACGGTCATAAATAAAATGAGACCGTTCTGAATAAAATCGACTTAAAAAGTTGTAGCATAACATTTTTAAACTTTTCTTTTTTACTTACTAGTTAAATACAATAAAATATATAATTTTAACTCTTTTTTATGTATTGATTTCGTAGTCTTTTTACACATGGAATCATTGGAATCATTGGAATCATTGAATCTATTCTCATCTATTCTGACATCTCTCTCGCAAACTTCAACCAGTTTATGTGACTGATTTTTTACTTCTTTTTTATACTTTTGGGTACTTTGTAAGGGCCGATGTTGAATGTGAACCACACCTAAACGTCAAGTTTTTTCTGCATTTCATTTGACATTTCTCAATTTCAGACTAACTCAATTTGAACCATGAAAAGATACAGAATCGGGCAACGCGTTAAAGTTTTTTAAGCCTTTTAAGAAAATGGGCTTTCAAATCAAAATCAATTTCGTGCACTTCGTGATGTTTTTTTGATCAGCATATTGTGCCCAAATTTCAGCAAACCGGGTCTGTAGGAGATGTGAAAACACCTGCGCATGCTCGCCCAGTTCGCTGGCGACGTCATCGGGCCATACTTCTTCGAAATGAGGCCGGTCAGGCAGTTACAGTGAATGGTGTTCGCTATCGTGAGATGATAACGAACTTTTTATGGCCCGAATTGGAAGATATGTATGTATATGTCACGCCAAGATCATGTGATTTGACACCGTTGGACTTCTTTCTATGGGGTTATTTGAAAGAAAAGGTGTACGTCGATAAGCCAGCAAAAATTCAAGAGCTAAAGGATGAGATAATTAGGCACATTAATGGCATATAACCTCAATTATGCCTCAGCGTCATCGAAAATTTGGACCATCGGATGGAGGTGTGCCGCCGAGGTCGCAGCGGCCATTTGGCCGATATTTTGTTCCATAAATTTTTGAACCATACCAATATTATCATAATAAATAGCAATGACAATAATTTCCTAAATAATTGGTGTTTTATTCAAAATCAATATCGGCCCTTAAAATTTAACCACCCTCTACATTATTTGTGATTCTGTTAGAAACACACACAATTCGTAGCGGTTAGAGGTTTCTACATACGTGGATACATAACTGAAGCGACCAGGCCACTCTTCCATTTATAGCTATAACCTCTACAACTTATACTCATGTTGATTTGGACCTACTATTTTTAGCCAACTCCCAAAATTGCAATGTTTTCAAGGATTTTTATTCCGAAGTTTCGACAGATATAACCGCTGAATATTGTCGACCATCCGAAATACTGAGATTTGAACCTGGGCTTTCTGAGTGAAAGTCAGACACATATGGGAAATCCGAAAAACTGTATAAAAAAATCCAGATATGTAATGAAATCATTATTTGGCGGAACATTCTATTGATCTCACCATTGAAATGACACGTACAGCGGGTTCTATAAAACATAAATTATAATATAATATAAAAATTTCCGCAGAATATTGTGGTTTTAAAGTGTTGAAATTGTTGTGTAACGTCCGCAACAGTCGAATTTTGAGTTTTCGGATGAACCACGAAGTGATTTATTCTAATAAGAGCTATTTGAATATCCTTAAATATTCATCTTTCTTTAATGTATATCGAATTTTCTAATTACTATGCAAACTTAGCTAAAAAAACATGTAAATTCGCGTTACCCTGAAAAGCTACTTACATTTCTTGTTACGTCCGCAACGGAAATTTCGCCGCGAATATAGCATTCATCAAAAATATTTAGGTAAAAATTAAAATGCCATTTCAAAGAACTCTGAAATAATTGTTGTTGCTGAAGGTTATGTGAAATTATTGCATTCAGAACGCCAACGGGATGAACATTAGTAAAACAAAATGCGTACGAATGTAACGTCCGCAACCCAGGATTTGTCCATATAGCCAATTTTAAACAGAAGCGTAACCTGCCTATCTTAAGTGATTTACCATTTCTAATGGGAATTCGAGACACTGTTAGGCGACATAGCGGTCCATTCATATTATGAAGGTGTTACACTCGTGTCCCTCATGTTGCAATTGTCGGCCAGAAATGTTGAGGGAGGTGGGGGCAACCGACCGGTGTCGAGCAGCTGCACTTGTAACAGTTTCTCACACACCTGAAATCGCCAGGAGCGGTCCGCGAATTTATTGCCTCATTTTTGGTTTTGTTTATTATTTTTTAGTGCTGCCGTTGGTTGTGCTGTTGTTGTGTTTTGTGGTATTTCTTCAATTTCAAATAAATCTTTTTGCTTTGATTACATTTAAACGATTTTCTCCTTGTGCCGCTTACATAACGAGTTTTGTATCTGGTTTGCCGGTGGTGACCCACCGGTGCCCGTTGAATGCAGTGTCTGTGTGATGATGGTGGCGCGGTGGCACCTGTACCACTGTCACTGCTGCTGCCTATTGCCGCAGCCAGTCCAGCGGCCGTGTCTTGGTGAATGACTGACTGACTTGATCAAAAACATATCGGGCAAACGTGATTGAGACTCCCCCCTCGGAAAACTCTCTCTCTGTTTGTTGTTGACGACGAGATATTGGATAAATGCCAACATGGTTATATCGTTTCCACTCCATTTCGTTCCTAGCTGTCATGGATAACCGCCAGGCCGGTCGGTTGGTAGGACGCTCGTTCACTTCAGTTCACCGCTACTGAGATTATGTGAAATTTCAACTATTTCTCTAATGTTTTGATAGTAAAACAAAATATAATAAAAATAATTAAGAAAGATAAGACAATTTAGTTGGATATGGGGAAATAGAGTGAGAGGCTTCATTTGTATGCTAGAAAAGAATTTGTGTAAATTCAAGGAAATATTCCCATACACAAATTATATTGTTGTCCAATTAAGAGTTTGAACATGGTCAAAATAAATTCTGGAAATTAAGTTTTTCAGCAAAAAGTTGTGAGTGTTATCAAACATTAAAATCATCCATAGTTAATACAGTTCGAAATCAAACAAATTATAATTAACTACAAAGAAAAACAATTTTAACTTAAAATTAAAGATTAAAATAAGTACGTTTTGTACTTAAAATTAAGAAAATGTACTTAATATTAATGTATTTGTCTATATTTTAAGTACAAAATGAACTTATTTTAATGATTAAGGGCGTCTTTGGCGCAAACCATTAAATTTTAGGGCAGTTTTTTTTCAGTGAACAATTTTTTAATTGAATGGAGTTAACAACTTATTGTACCAATAACATGAATGTCATTTTGTTGGAATATAATTTTACAGGGCGCATCAAAAAATATCTTAAGCTATGTACACACGGACTCTTTGACGCATCTGGCGGGGACACGCTTCTCGATGATACGGACGAAGAGTTCGATAACACCCTTGTCGGGGTGGATGTTAATCTGTCAATTACCAATGGTGGTAAAAATTCTACAGATTAACCTCCATCACGCTAAAGCAGCCTCAGAGGCTCTATTGCTGCGCTCGTCCACAGGTGCAGTAGACATCGTCCTGATACAGGAACCCTACGCAGTGGGAGGAAGGGTGTGCGGTATCAGGGCACCCAAATTTAAACTGCCAATTTTGGCCAACTGTAAAGGCTCTCCAAGAACCTGCATTTTGGCCAGGAAATATCTAAGTATCTTTCTCCTGGCTAATTTAAGTAGTAAAGACCAAACATCTGCTAGTCTGGAGATCGGTAATCGCATATATTGGGTGGTCTCCAGTTACTTGCCTTATGAAGCTGTAGTACCGACTGCTCTATTCAGGGAAGTAGTAGAAGAAGCAACGTCTGACGAGGTCGAGCTGATTATTGGCGTAGACACGAACGCTCATCATACTATCTGGGATAGTACGGATATAAACAATAGGGGTGATTCGCTTCTTGACTTTATTCTAACCACCAACCTAAGTATTTGTAGCATAGGTAATACACTGACCTTTACAATTAAAGACAGACAAGAAGTACTAGACGTAACGTTTGCTACTGACCGGCTGTCGGACAAAATTATTGGGTGGAATGTACTGGACGACCATTCATTCTCAGATCACCATTATATTGATTTCAAACTCGCTGAAAAAGCGCCTGATCCTGCCGTCTACAGAAATGTGAGAAAGACAAAGTGGCAACTGTATGAGAAGAATTTCAAGAAAGTCCTCAACTCCAAACTTCTGTACGAACCGAATGACAAAGCCGGTCTGGATAATCTGGTCGAGCATATCACCACGTCATTCAATAGTTCCCTTGAAGAAGCCTGTCCAAAAACAAGGTACAAGGGTAAAACTAAACCCCAATGGTGGACTTCTGAGCTAACGGCTATGAAAAAGACCTGCAACAAGCTATTCAACAAGGCTAACTCTACTGGGGTCGCTAATGTTTGGTATGCCTATAAAGAGCAACTCAAGATCTATAAGGAGCTTAGAAAGGCGCAAAGACGCTCTTGGTATACCTTCTGTGGCGAAGTGGTAAAGGTCTCCGACGCCGCAAGGCTGAGGAAAATACTATCAGCTTCACCCTGTACAGTGGGTTACTAGCAGTCGCTCAATGTACTCCTCGACACACATTTCCCGGGGAACTCTCTAACAGAACCAGAGGATCAGCAGGACCAACAAGAGTACGAGTGGACTGCGAGCGTCGCTAGCTTGTTGACTGAGAGATCCAGAATAAGCTGGGCTATTAATAGCTATTGAAAGGTCTGGAAAGACTTTTAGATTATTTCATTAGGGAAAACCTGGATACAAAACTCCTGTCGGTGAACCAACATGCTTACAATAAGAATCAGCCCTGCACGAACTTGTGAGCACTATCGAATCGTCCCTGCATTTCAAGGAATTCACCATGGTGGAATTTCTTGACATAGAAGGGGCTTTTAACAACATTCACTCAGATGCAGTAATTGCGGCACTGCCACACCAAAAGTTAACTCTAGTTTGATTAGACTAATTCAAAGTTTGCTCAACAGAAGACGCATAACAGCATGTCTTGGGTCCACAACTCTAACAAGGTTTGTAAACAGAGGGACCCCACAAGGAGGAGTACTGTCTCCACTAATTTGGAACCTAGCGGTGAATGAATCTAGAACGTTGTGCCTGCAAGGTCGTGGCATATGCGGACGACGTGGCAATCGCAGTGAGTGGCAAATTCGAAAACGTCCTCCGAGACAGTCTACAGGTGGCTCTGAACAAATTGGCTAGATGGGCCAGAAGCAGCGGTTTGGGCGTAAACCCAAACAAGATTGGTTCTCTTTACTAGGATGAATAAAGTCCCACATGTGGACCCTCCACCTCGGATAAATGGAACAGATCTAGTCTTTTCTGAAAGTGCAAAATTTTAGGAATAATTCTAGATAGAAAACTGTTATCTAGACTTAACGTATTGGAACGTGTTAGGAAGGCCAACGTCGCCTTATATTCCTGCAAAAAGGCTGTAGGGTCGCGGTGGGGCCTCCCTCCTAAAATCGTCCACTGGATATATATAGCAGTAGTTCGTCCTATACTGTTATTCGGCATTGTGGTATGGTGGACGGCAACTGACAAACTAACCATCACCAACCTACAAACAAAGGTTCAGAGAACAGCCTGCCTGAGCATAAGCGGAGCCTTAAGGACTACAGCGACCGAGTCTCTACAAGCCCTACTCCATATACTGCCGATTAATATTGTGGCGAGAGAAGTTGCAACCAAAGCAGCAATAAGATTAAACTGCCTATCAATGTGGAGGTACAAAAACTACGGTCACATGAGGATATCAAAGTGTATTGCTATGGTAACCGACAGAGTGGACTATATACCAATTGTGTACACCTTCGAGAGAAGTTACATCACTATGATTCCCGCCAGATATGAATGGGTTGGAAGAATACCAGGTAATAGAAACCATCTCCACTTTTACATGGATGGTTCGAAGCTTGATGAAAAGGTTGGCTTCGGAGTACACTGTGCAGAGCTTCGATTGGATATAGCTCACAGACTACCAGATACCTGCAGTGTCTATCAAGCCGAAATAATGGCAATATGGGAAGTAGCCAAGTGGCTGAGTCGCAACATAGTAACCAACACTGGCGTTGTAATTTACTCGGACAGCCAGGCTGCCATCAATTCTCTGGAGGCAACATTCCTAAATTCGCAAACAGCCCTCGACTGCCGCAGATCTCTTAACGAGATGGCTGAGCAGTTTAATATACACCTCATATGGGTGCCTGGGCATAGGGATATCCCGGGGAACTGCAAAGCCGATGAACTTGCTAGGAAAGGGACGACATTAGAAATTCTCGAAGAATTTGCATATACATATTGGTGCGCCACCATCCACGTGCAAGCTTTGGCTTAGGGAAGAGGCAATCAGGCAGTCCAACGAAAGATGGACAGAAATCGGCACCTGCTGGGTAGCTAGATAAATCTGGCCAAGGTATGACCTGAGAAGGTCAAAATATCTCCTCGCACTAGAGAGGCAAAGATTATCTACGTTAGTATCAGTTCTGACGGGACAATGCTTGATCGGCGAACACGCCAAAAGATTGGGTATTGACTCTAATGACTTCTTCAGAAGCTGTGGAGATGAGGAAGAAGTTAAGAACATTGAGCACTTGCTATGCGACTGCCCCGCTCTGAGTAAACGACGACTGGACATACTGGGGTCGGCCTTTATAGGCAGCCTAACAGATCTTTCCAGTACCGATATTCGTACTATCGACAAATTTGTATATCAAACAGGTTGGTTTCGATGAGCGGCATTTCAGCCCGTGGTAACACTAGGGACCTAAACTGGTCTATGTGAGCTTGTATAAAAAATACGGCTGCCACCCTAAACTAAACATATATATACTGTGAAATACTACACAAAAACACATTGGTCCACATAACCGGCGTTGGACATACAGGAATCTTTTGGGTCTTCACCGACGCTCGCTCAAAAACGAAGGTCGTCCAAAAACGGCCGTTGTGCAAGAGAACATTGATGCCGTGCGTAAACTGATAATGCAAGATCGTCATGTGACATACCGTGAGATAGAGGCATGCTTGGGCATTTCTTCCACCAGCATACATTCGATATTGCATAAGCATCTGGCCGTAAAAAAGGTTTGTTCTCGTTGGATCCCGCACAATTTGACAATCGCTCAAAAAAAGGCTCGTGTCGGTTGGTGCAAAGAAAATTTTGAAAAAATACGATCGCGGTGCTTCAAAAGACGTTTATAAGATCGTCACAGGTGACGAAGCTTGGGTCTATGCGTATGAGCCCGAAACAAAACAGCAATCGACCGTGTGGGTCTTCGAAGACGAGTCAAATCCAACGAAATTTGTTCGTCGAAGAAGCACTTCGAAGCAAATGGTCGCCTGTATCTTCGGCAAAACTAGTTGCCTCCGCTTGAGCAACGTAGGACGGTCAATTCTGAGTGGTACACCACAATTTGTTTGCCTGAAGTCTGCGGAAAAATTCGAAAAACGAACAAGAGAAGTCGAATTACTGTGCACCATGACAATGCAGGCTCTCACACATCGGCTCAACCCAGCGCCTTTTTGACCGGCCAAAACGTCGTATTGATGGGTCATCCGCCGTACAGCCCTGATTTAACACCCAATGACTTATTCTTATTCACTTACATCAAGAAAAAACTGCTTGGTCAACATTTTTCGACGCCTGAAGCAGCTGTCGAAGCGTTCAAAAACCATGTTTTGGAGGTGAATTTTCAACACATTGTAACCAAAACAATTCGCGCTCAAATGACAAAACGGTCTGAGTGAAGTTATGCTAAAAAATGTCATACTTTCCAATGGAAGTTCCAGTTTTCATCTGGCAACACCAGCATTGCCAGGACCGAAATATAAATAGGAACCCTCGTATATAGTCTTTTTTTTAGTTATAAAAAGTTTGTCTTAATTATAATAAGATACAAAATGAACGTTTTGACCGGATAAAACCATGTGCAATATTGATGAGAATAATATTCCAATACAGTCACGAAAATATTAAAAGCTTATCGCCACACAAATTCGGATCAATTAATTTTTTTATATTTTCTACTACCAAATTTTTCTTTACTACCAAATTAATGAAGAAAACAAGAAATATTCGCATTTTCATTAAAAATGTCGAAAAGTCGACTTTTTATACTAGAAAGTCTAAAAGTCGACTTCTTGATTTTTTCAAAAAGTCAAAATTTTGCCGTATCACCTATTCTGGTGATTTTTTGAGTACCCGGAATAATTTGCATCGGGGTACGAGACCTAATTGGTTTCAAAATTAAAAAGTTTCTTAATTATGACCAAAAACAGTTTTGCTATTCACTTATTCCTCATCTCCGCAGCTTCTGCAAAAATCATCAGGCAGTGACCCGTTAGAACTGACGCTACATTATTTTCCCCTCTCGGATCGTATCCTGGGCAGTGATAGAGTAGGACCTGTATAGACTCTGTCGATGTAGCCCTTAAAGCTCCACTTATACTTAGGCAAGCAGTTCCTCTGGATTAGGAAATTAGTGGATTTACTTCTCCTCCTTGTGGGGGTCGAGTCCTGTCATGGACTTTCCCGGAAAAATGTGTGTCGAGCAGTACCAGTAGTGACGGCCCTTTATTTTTTGTCCACTTACAACTTTCGCAGCCTTCCATTTCCCCGTTGAAGGTATACCGGAACGTTCTTGCGCTCAAATGTAAAGATTTTATTCGACTGCATGGAGTGGTGCATTGTGAGTTCTTGCCAGAATGAGCTAACTCTTAGGCGTAAAAAGCCTTTTGTAGGGCTTGGTTAGTAGATCAGACAAGTGGAATCGGACGAAAAATACGAAGGTTACACGCGCTTCAACATTATGTTCATCCGAGGTGGCCAACTTTAAGGTCCAGTAGTTTCGCCCTTGCATACCATAGTTGGCCCAAACTTTAGCTCTCTAATACCTCTTCTACAATCATGCTAAGTTTTGTCGCAATCTGGTTAAGAAACGAATTATTTCCCCTCTTTTATTCCTCTCACTGTGCGCCGTCCTGTTGAAACCACATGCCCTGGCCAAAAGATCGATGGAATTATTGGGAATTTAAATACATCGAGCACTGCTGTGATAATTTATTAAATTGTCACACATTCAATTACTTGTAAGGAATGCAGTTTGATCCACCATTAGTTAGATTATATGTGGCAAATTATGAGCGACATATGTTTTGTAAAAAATATTGAATTATTCTATTCAGTCGAATGTAATAGAGGCTACTGAAGAGTTCAAAGTTCGTTGTGTTATCTGATAACCCATGAGTGTGCCTGACAGTGACCCGTTTCGGCTGATATCTACTGTAGCAAACACGTGTATGCATAAATGTAGTTCCACACAATGGAACATTGTTGAACGCGCATGCGTGTACAATGCACATGGAAACCGTACGAACCGATCGATATCTAATGAGGTGTTATTGTCATCATACATAAATTCTGGCATACAAGGCAATTACTCATATGGACAGATATGCCAAACCGAGAATAACGAAATGTATCCTGGCTTGCACACGGTACCAAATCCAAATTTTTCGGCATTAATGCTAATAATTTAGATATGGCTTCGTAAGTTTGCACATTTGGAACTATGGGAACGCATAACAAGTGCAAATTTTTTTGGACCGATTTCACCACTATATCCGATTTCCCGATATCGATATACTACTACTATGCATATTCCGACTAAAAACTAATACGTACAAAATTTCAGCGTAATAGCTTGTATATTTTGACCTTGGCAACCATTTTCGTATTTGAAAATGCAGAAAAGAAAAACTTGTAACTATTTCGTTCAAACTGCGTTGTTAAATAGTCCATAACTTATCTATTACTACAAAGATTTCTGTCATATATGACTTGTTGTATTTGTTATGAAATCGGTCGAAATTATTTTAGTTTGTAACTCTTAAGGTAAGTACAGACGATTTGCAAAAATGGCGGAAAAATGCAACCCTGTGAATTTACAACCGTGTGAACATACAATTTTTGTTTTGCAACGTTAGCAGAAAAGTCATTGCGAGATAATTTGCTGATTGTTATATGTGCGAAGTTGATGCATGTGACAACGGCGCCATTGCCAGAAAATCATTTTATTTGCAACACTGTCCATAATGTATTTTTATTAGCAATCCTGCATATAAATATTTACAAAATATCTTGTAAATATATGAAATTGTAATGTTTTCTTGCAATCGTGTGAACTGTCATTTCACATTTGCCTAACAATCTGACATTAGCCGTATAAGTGCAGCACTTTAACAGGGTTGATAACGTTTGCCGATCTGGCAATCGTCTATACCCAAGGTAAGTACAGACGATTTGCAGATCGGACAACATTGCCAGAAAAATGGCGGAAAAATGCAACCCTGTGAATTTACAACCGTGTGAACATACAATTTTTGTTTTGCAACGTTAGCAGAAAAGTCATTGCGAGATAATTTGCTGATTGTTATATGTGCGAAGTTTATGCATGTGACAACGGCGCCATTGCCAGAAAATCATTTTATTTGCAACACCGTCTATAATGTATTTTTATTAGCAATCCTGCATATAAATATTTACAAAATATATTGTAAATATATGAAATTGTAATGTTTTCTTGCAATCGTCTGAACTGTCATTTCACCTTTGCCTAACAATCTGACATTAGCCGTATATTTGCAGCACTTTAACAGGGTTGATAACGTTTGCCGATCTGGCAATCGTCTATACTCAAGGTAAGTACAGACGATTTGCAGATCGGACAACATTGCCAGAAAAATGGCGGAAAAATGCAACCCTGTGAATTTACAACCGTGTGAACATACAATTTTTGTTTTGCAACGTTAGCAGAAAAGTCATTGCGAGATAATTTGCTGATTGTTATATGTTCGAAGTTTATGCATGTGACAACGGCGCCATTGCCAGAAAATCATTTTATTTGCAACACTGTCCATAATGTATTTTTATTGGCAATCATGCATATAAATATTTACAAAATATATTGTAAATATATGAAATTGTAATGTTTTCTTGCAATCGTCTGAACTGTCAATTCACCTTTGCCTAACAATCTGACATTGCCCGTATATTTGCAGCACTTTAACAGGGTTGATAACGTTTGCCGATCTGGCAATCGTCTAAACTCAGCTTCAGCTTTACGCCCAATTTCACAAACTCCGGTTACAGATAACTCTCAGTTCAAAAATAAAAATTTCATACAATTTGACAGCTATAACTGTAGGATAACATGAGATTGTGGAATTGACCGTTATTGTTATTTTTGCTGTCTGATTTCGCTTTTTTTTTGTAAAACTATCATATTTTTTATAAATTAATGAATTGATGTAAATACTATATTTAAGTAATTTGTACACGTATAGTTTTGCTTAAAAATGATAAAGAGCTATTAATAGCAGATAAACTATACTTCCTAACGAACACTTTTGTATTAAATTTAGCATTCAAGTTTATGCCAACATACGAGTACAACTTTTTCTCCACGACATTTTTAGATCATGTCCACTACATACCACAAAAGCACGATGCTGAAGAATACTGCCAGGACACCAAATACACAAAATGTAATACAACACGGATAAAATACTTACACTGGTCTTCCATTTCAATAGGTGATGTCAATCAATTTCTGGCCGTTTGGCAGAAAGTCAGAAAACTTAAATTGGAAAATGTTAAAAGTGACTGTATTTTCTTAATGGCAACACTACAACCTATTCAGAAAATGCAGTAGAACAAATTAGGTAGCAACTCTACAATCCTGCCAGGCATCTAATGTTTGATGTTAAAACATGTGTAAAATTGTAAACCGTTATCATCTCCCGATATCGAACACAATTCATGTTAACTGCTTGGCCGACTCTCCTGTCACAATATCGCTAACAGCATCAATGTTTTCCGCAGAACGAACTGGGTGAGCTTGCAGGTGTTCTCACATCTCCTACAGACCCGGTCAGGCAATAAAGCCGACCAAAATTATCGGCGGCTGCGGCTGATCGGATGAGCTGATCAAATTTCAACAATCGGCTGAGCCGATAAAATTCCAACAAACGATGGCGCTCAAAAATTGCATTTTTCAATTTCAAATTCCATAAATTTTTTCGATTTTTTTAAATAAATGATAGCAAGATCCATTTAGAAACTTTTTATAAATTTGTACGCAAATATGAACTTCATTAAAAATTTTGGCCCTATTGTACACGTATGTATTACTTAAGCTGAGTATAGACGATTGCCAGATCGGCAAACGTTATACGGACAATGACAGATTGTTAGGCAAAGGTGAATTGACAGTTCAGACGATTGCAAGAAAACATTACAATTTCATATATGTATATACAATATATTGTGTATATACAATTTTTGTGGCAATGGCGCCGTTGTCACATGCATAAACTTTGCACATATAACAATCAGCAAATTATCTCGCAATGACTTTTCTGCTAACGTTGCAAAACAAAAATTGTATGTTCACACGGTTGTAAATTCACAGGGTTGCATTTTTCCGCCATTTTTCTGGCAATGTTGTCCGATCTGCAAATCGTCTGTACTTACCTTTAGTAGTCACTTTCTACATTTTCATAGTTGCAAAAAAGAAAATTTTTGACTAACTAAATATAGTTCGGCGGCTGAGTTTCAGAGTGTCGGTAAACCAACATGCTTACAATAAGGGGAAGTCTACAGAATCAGCCCTGCACGAACTTGTGAGCACTATCGAATCGTCCCTGCATTTCAAGGAATTCACCATGGTGGCATTTCTTGACAGAGAAGGGGCTTTTAACAACATTCACTCAAATGCAGTAATTGCGGCACTGTCACATCTAAAAGTTAACTCTAGTTTGATTAGACTAATTCAAAGTCTGCTCAAAGAAGACGCATAACAGCATGTCTAGGGTCCACAACTCTAACAAGGTTTGTAAACAGAGGGACCCCACAAGGAGGTGTTCTGTCTCCACTAATTTGGAACCAAGCGGTGAATGAAATCCTGCTAGATCTAGAACGTTGTTGCTGCATGGCATATGCGGACGACGTGGCAATCGCAGTGAGTGGCAAATTCGAAAACGTCCTCCGAGACATTCTACAGGTGGCTCTGAACAAATTGGCTACATGGGCCAGAAGCAGCGGTTTGGGCGTAAACCCAAACAAGACAGAATTGGTTCTCTTTACTAGGATCAATAACGTCCCACATGTGGACCCTCCACCTCGGATAAATGGAACAGATCTAGTGTAGAAACCCGGGTCAACAGGTACTGTTTTTACATTCCAATTCCTGTCAAATGAATTATTTCCATACTTTAGTTTAAGTAAATGAATTGTTATCGAAGAATTTCCCCTGTTTTTGTTCATTCTCATTTAGATGGCAACTCTTTATCCATTGCCCTGCTATGAAGGCAAAAGCTTTTACTCAAATCGATAAAGGGTTGCCATCTTCTCTATTTGTTCCAATGGATTTGCTGAATTCTAGAAATCCATCGTTCTGTTTCTGTTCGCTCTGCACCGCCAATTTTACTTTGGATTCAACGATTGAAGCGGTAAGCAGCGGCGACCCATACTCAATAAAAATCTGTTCTTCATCTAAACTAACCCTGTGCCTTTTTTCTGTTTCTCTTCCTCTTGTTACAAATTTCCTGAAAGTGCAAAATTTTTAGGAATAATTCCAGATAGAAAACTGTTATTTAGACTTAACGTAATGGAACGTGTAAGGAAGGCCAACGTCGCCTTATATTACTGCAAAAAGGCTGTAGGGTCGCGGTGGGGACTCTCTCCTAAAATCGTCCACTGGATATATATAGCAGTAGTTCGTCCCATACTGTTATACGGTATTGTGGACGGCAACTGACAAACTAACCATCACCAACCTACTAACAAAGGTTCACAGAACTGCCTGCCTGAGCATAAGCGGAGCCTTAAGGACTACAGCGGCCGAGTCTCTACAAGCCCTACTCCATATACTACCGATTAATATTGTGGCGAGAGAAGTTGCAACCAAAGCGGCAACAAGATTAAACTGCCTATCAATGTGGAGGTACAAGAACTATGGTCACATGAGGATATCAAAGTGTAGTGCTATGGTAACCGACCGAGTGGACTATATACCAACTGTGTACACCTTCGAGAGAAATTACATCACTAAGATTCCCGCCAGAGATGAATGGGTTGGAAGAATACCAGGTAATAGAAACCATCTCCACTTTTACACGGGTGGTTCGAAGCTTGAGTTTAGTTTGGATATAGCTCACAGACTACCAGATACCTGCAGTGTTTATCAAGCCGAAATAATGGCAATATGGGAAGTAGCCAAGTGGCTGAGTCACAACATAGTAACCAACACTGGCGTTGTCATTTACTCGGACAGCCAGGCTGCCATCAATTCTCTGGAGGTAACATCCCTAAATTCACCAACATCCCTCGTTGAGCAGTTTAATATACACCTCATATGGGTACCTGGGCATAGGGGTATCCCGGGGAACTGCAAAGCCGATGAACTTGGTGCACCACTGTCAACGTGCAAGCTTTGGCTTAGGCAATCAGGCAGTCCAGTGCTTGATCGGCGAACACGCCAAAAGATTGGGTATTGACTCTAATGACTTCTGCAGAAGCTGTGGAGATGAGGAAGAAGTTGAGGGCATTGAGCACTTGCTATACGACTGCTCTGAGTAAACGACGACTGGACATACTGGGGTCGACCTTTATAGGCAGTCTAACAGATCTTTCCAGTACCGATATTCGTACTATCGATAAATTTTTATATCAAACAGGTTGGTTTCGACGAGGGGCATTTCAGCCCGTGGTAACACTAGGGACCTAAACTGGTCTATGTGAGCTTGTATAAAAAAAATACGGCTGCCACCCTAAGCTAAGCTAAAACCTAAAACCTAGTCTCGTTCTTAGGAGGAATTCATGTCGCACGATATAGGTGCCAAAAATTGCGTACCCTTCAGGTATGAGTATCTATTCCACGCTTCCGGAGTATAGCACGTTGTGAAATGCGTAACCTTAATCTAATTTCATTAAAGCAAAAGGTGTCCAATGATCTCGATTTTTAAATTCCCAAATTATGTATGTGTAAGAACGTATTCTCATTTGCAATCCCTACCTAATGTGAGCGCATAGGGTTTTCCCATATAAGAAATTTGGTGTTGGCTTCTTTGTTTAAAAATACAGCGAAGATATTTGCTAATATTTATGAAAAAGTTAAACATTTCGTCTTGTTTATTTTTACTATCGCCGGCTGAGGAAATAGAGAGAACAATCGTAACCATAGTATAGTGCAGAGGAGTCATGCGTCTGTCTGACCTTTGTCCATTTTAGTCTGTTTACTTATGCGACGTAATGGTGATGGAAAAATTTGTTGCTAAAGACGCTTTACATGTACAAATACTAGTACAAATTATGTAGATAGATGTACGCTGTACATCCACGAGGATTGAGGTGGAGGCGATGATATGGTGTGTGTTGCGGTGGCAGTCGTTAAGATGACCTCTTGCCCAGTTAAGTGATTACAAATGGAGAGATGTCATGCGGACGTGACAATTGACCGTTTGCTTTTGGAAATCAATGAAAGGTAAACACACGATCATAAATTCAAATGTGCCTATTGTCAGTGTTGTTGCTGTTCTTGTCCAATTACTGTCCAAGTTCACATTCAGACATCTGTGAGTAGAGACGGCTCCTCTGTGAAACACAAGTACGCTCTGTGTATGTACGAGTCTGTGCATAAATATAAGTACACTACGCATTTGAATAGAGAAACTACACTTCTGTGAATAGTGAATGTACGCCTAATATTTGCCTGTAGCCCCGATAGTTTGTCTTGTCATAGCTACTGATTCATACTGTAGACATTTTGGTGATAAAATTAGTATTGTTATTGGACATAATGGGGAAAAACCTAATTTACAAACATATAAGGTGGGGTCCAAGTAACTGCTAGAGTTGCTTCTTTACAAAGGTTGAACAAAAAGGACAGAATGAACATGTTTAGATTGGAGATGGATGATGGACGATGTAAACAAACTATTGGCCTATTTTACCATTGTGGCGCACAAACCTATCCTAAAAAGAGAAAAGGGTTTACTACACGCATCGAAAATATCAGTTTGAACATGGTCATTGTTTGTATCACAATTATTATATGGTTGCAGTAACCCTATGTTGCTTCTTTAACCATAAAATTTTTCCTTTAAAAATATTAATTTTTGTATCGTGAAAATCTATATACGAGTGTGTTCAATTCTTTGTCTAACGAACAATTTGTCATAATATGGTTACTAAGGGACCATATAAAAAACAAATAAAAGCAGTAATGAAAGACAGAGACTCGGGCGGTGTAGACTATATAATACCCTACACCTCCCTAACAATGCGAAAAAGGGGCATTACGATAATAATTTGGAATAATTAGTTTCGTTTCAGTTAAAAAAAGTACTAAGCTCCACCTCCTTATCAGGGCTTATTCCAAGGAAGTTGATCATAATAAATAAGATCTGAAACGATAATCTAAAAAAGCGCAGTATTCTTTCATAGATCAATAATCGGAAGGAATAAATAGATGGAACTATACATAATATATACGTATGTATAATATATATATTCGTATTCGAAGTTTTCTTGTCTTGTGAATGTTTTTGTTTCGGTGCCGATTTCTCACTGTAATTGTAATAGGTTTTCTTTGTTTCTGTGACATTTTCTTTGTCTGTTTTGTGTTATGGGTGCCATGTGTGGATTATGATCTTGGGACCTGCAGATATTGCGCCCCGGCCTTACACTTATCAGGTTACTAGGGCGATTCCCAGTACTCGCATGTTTTTGTTGTTGTTTGTAATCTTTGGTGGGGTGTCTCCTATGTTAATGTTTTTTCACAGAAGGAGTATCCGTTCTTCATCCTATATGGAGACATTGGCATAGGAGAAAACTCATAAACCCCGCATCCCGCCTAGATTGTTACTCTCGGCTTTTGCATAAACGAAAAACCCATAGCTTCGTTTTCCCACATAATACTAGGAAGGCAGATTGGGGGGTAAATTTAGAGACACATTCGACAAAAAAGATAAGAAATATCTGGGATATAGAATAAACTTTGGAACGAGTCATTGCAACCCTTTGCTCGTTGCAAGCCGCATTTCCCAAAATTAGGCCAACAACGACCGACATCGTGTTATGCGACCGACAATTAGATATGCTGAGGAAGTTTACAGGAAGAAAATTAATTACTTAAACTGTGGATGTGCAACCATCAGAGGTATCCAGCGAGATTGTAACCGATTCTATAATTCTTTGGGCAATTAAAAGCTTTTAACCTTTTTTGTCGCCAGGATTAGACAATGTCTCACTGGCTGAGCGAAAGGCACTGGCTGATCAGAGAGCTCTATACTTGTTGTATCAATCAGGCCTATATACCGAAAAATGGAGAGGAACCAAGGTTGCCATCATCCCAAAAGCGGTAAGACATCGTCATTTCTCCTGAAAACCCTAGGGCGACTAATTAGGATCACAATTGACGACAGACTACAGTTCAGTCAATATCATTCCTACATAAAATCCACCCAAACCGACCTGCATGAACTAGTCAGCTTTATTGAAGGATCTCTTTCTGTTAAGGAACATACTACAGTGCCTTTCTTAGATATAAAGAGAGCCTTTAATAACATAAATCTGGTAACCCTGGGTTTGATAAAAATATACGAAGGTTCTTGCATAACCTTTTGATTAAGAATCGCATTTAACGTACATAGCTTAAGGTCAAATGACCCCCATAGATTTCTTAGCAAGGGAACGACCCAATGTGTCGTTCTATATCCTCTTCTCCATGAAGATTATTCAGCTTTCTCTGGAGAAGATAATTGTTAATGTTATTTCTTATGCAGATGATGTGGCAATTGCGATTAAAGGGAAGGTTCCGAGTACTCTTAGAGACATCCTACAACAGGACATTCATATAACCGCAATATCGTCTTGCTATTGTGGTCTTATTGTGAACACGACCAAGAGAGAATTACTTTCTTGCAGCAGGAGATACCAACTGCTGCACCTGACCGATACAGAAATTATCTTCTCTGAATACGAAGTATCTCACTCTTATATATGAAACATCAGAAGGGACCTCTATACAGTCGGTTCTAAACTCAACAACCAAGTGGGATTTGGTGTTTTTGTAATAATGGTGACTGCAGCGTTTATAGGCAGAAGTCTTAGTTATTGAAGAGATAGCAGGGTGGCTGAAAATTAATTTTCTGACTAAATTCTGTATCAATATTTTCTCTGATACCCAGAATGCTTTAAAGTCCCTGGAAGGTATTTTCTTGAATTCGAAAACTGTCCCTGACTGTCGTAGATCTCTTAATGAGTAGTCTGAACTGTTCAAAATGCACTTATTTGGGTGTCTGGCCACTGGCACACTCCGGGGAACTACAAATCCGATTAACTTACAAGACTAGAAATTACACTATATCCTTCAGGAGAACTGGAATATGTGGGCATGCCTCTAGCGAAGTTCAATCACTTCGTGAGAGTCAGTGCTCTTACGGACACTTCAGATTTAGAACAACTATATATGTTCTGCTCTTACAAGGTAGTGTAGGTTATTATATAGTCGGCTCCGCCTGACTTTTACACTTCTTTACTGGTTTTATTTAATTAGCCTACAGTATTTAAGAAGCCTACAGTTTATAGTGTCGCCGATGAATAATGTCGGCTAGTATGCCCGAAATTCATCTCTTCGGACTAAAAAGTTAAAATAGGTTATGTTAGAATGGCAACCAAAGTTACCAGTTTACATAGACTGAGGTCCCTAGTGCTACCTCGGGCCCAGTTGCGTTCATCGGAACCTGCTGGTTTGATACACAAAGTTATCAATAATACGAATATCTGCACCGGCCAGATCTGCCACACTTCTTAGAAAGGCCATCCGCAGTATATCCAGAAGTCCTCTACACAATTCGGAACAGTAACAAAGCAAATGTTCAGTATATGGAAATTCTTCGATAATTTGTGAAGTCGTCCCTTTCCCTGCAAGTTCATCCGCTTTGCAGTTCCCCGAGATATCACTATGCCCAGGTACCCATGTGAGGTACATATATGTTAAACTCAGCAGCCATCTTGTTAAGAGATCTGCCGCAGTCGAAAGCAGTTTACGGATTTTGGCTGTCCGAGAAAATCCGATTACTCCAGGGTTCAGGCCTGATCGATACAGAAAGTACAGTGTGGCTCAAAATTACCGAAGGGGTTTGAATTCCTTATAACTTTCTAATATATTTTTTATTTCTTTTCATTATTTTGTATAAAAGACTTGGGGAATTTAAAATAAAACAGTACACAATTGAAAGGCCAAAAATATATAATAATTATGTCAAAAAAATAATAATAATTATGTCTTAAATAAAAAGTTATAATGAACTCGGAAATTTTTTCACTCTGTATATTGATATCTGTGATATATCAGTATTGCGTTTTTTATTTACTAATGAAGAAAACAGTGCATGTTTGAAGAAATTCTAAGTATGAATGTAGAAGTTAAAGCACTTTTGTTAGAAATACGACAATTTCAACAAAATCCCGTTTTTATACTACCACTATTGTGAAAAGGGTGTATATATCAGATGATGCGACCCAAGAATATTTGGGAGGAAACCCCTTTTTGGGCAATTTTAAGTCATTTAAGCAATGTCTGTCAGACTGTCCGTCTGTCTGTTTGGTTGGTGTTAACAAAACCTTTCGACAAGATTAACTGTCGACAATATTTTTTCTATCTCATGCTATGATCAATGATGGACTATGTTGATCCACTCCTTCGGGTACCTCCCCCGCGAAGGGTCAAAATTTAGTGAAATATTGATTCTTAAATAACTTATATACTACTGATCAGAATATTTTACAATTCCACACATATTAATAGTTTATTAGTAGCTATCACCTTTAGAAAAATGGGCGAAGTTGCAACGCCTCTTTTGGTACCTCCCATACAAATTGACAATTTTGCACAAACTGCTTATAACTTTGATTCAAGTCCATACAAACACTTGACACTTTGTAAAGTGTAATGCTGTTATAGAACATACAGTCCAAATGGGCTATTGCTACGCCTCTTTTGATACCTCCCATACAAATGGACCATTTTGAACAAACTGCTTATAATTTTGATTCCAGTCCATACAAATACTTAAAATTTTGGTAATAACGCCCCTACAAACACTTGACATTTGGTACAGTGTAATGTTTTTATAGTACCCATAGTATATTAAAAAATGGGCGTAATTTTTACAATATGGGTCATAATTTATACATTTATCCATATACATTTTGCAAATAGACGTTGTTTTCTTCGTTAGGATGCTACCTTTCAAAAAATGGAAAGAACAAAATTTTTGCGAACTTTTTTTTATTTTTTATGCTTTTTTTTCGAGCCAGCAAAACTACTAAACTTTCAATTCTGGGTGAAAGTGGTGTGTTCAGCATTTGTAGCCCTCTTAAATTTAAGTGGCTTCGCGGTTTTATCGAGCTTATACTTCAAACAAATATGATCCAAATACTAAAGGTACCTTCAATGAAAGTTGGAATTTTAGAAAAAACTTAATTTTAACCATAAAAAAATTGTGTTATGGTTTCATAAAAAAAATTCCTCAATCTTAAAAAAAAAAGTTTTTAGGTCTCGGACACAAAAAATATTTTTTGTTGCATAGAGTTGTTGACCCGAGACTGTTACTCGTATTCATTTCTTCCTAGTCTAATCAAGACAGAATTCTACCACATTAACAATCACAAATTTGAAATTGAGCTCTGCGCACTATAAACTGACACATTAACAACCACACATTTTTGGGGGGTGCATGAAGTTGATTAAAGTGAAAGGAAGATTTTATTCTGCCTGCTATAGTTAACGAAACAAAGACATGTACTATGATGAACTGTCTAAGTATCATGAAATTGAAAATGAAATACGAACGTTTACAGGGAATGTATGAATATAAATGCAAACCATAGTTCTTCATTCTGGATACCCGATCTGTTCCATGGCGTAGGCATATGAAATTGTGGTTTCTATCTACGAGTATACTATGCATTATGCTCGTGGCTGGAGTAGTGGAGTGTACGTGTTATGAGGAGTCAATCTATTCATGTGGCGACATCCAAATATGATTTGTTTTCGATGAATGGATGGATGTCTGAATCACGGCGTATGGGAATGGGAATCATTATGGTGCTATCAACTTGCGGTGGAGTTGCATGCGGCAAGAAGTAGCATTGCCATGCATTGGGAATTGTGTCATCGCGTGGTGCCTCTGGCCAGACTGGAGTGGAGGAACGTATGAATTGTCCCAATGATGGATTGACGACTGTCGAGCAGAGACTTCGGGTATGACACGTCTCATTTTAATGTCATAGGATTGTTATTGTGAAAATTGGTCAATTATGATTGAAATGACAAAGGAAGACAACAAAGCCACAACATAACAGCAATGACAACTGAATAAAATTACGTGAAAACGAAAATGACAAATTAAAATGTTATGAATGATGTCACCACCATCACCGCAGGAAGGTTACCCTATACTAACACAATTTCACAGCGTTTACTACGGATAATACAACGGGTGAGGCCAAACCTTACTGAACAGAAATGTCAACACAGTTTGACATTATCAGCTGTCAAACCATAGCTCTCGATATCGAAAGTTCTCATGCAGCTAACAAATTACCCGTTATATATGACATAAATTTACAAACATACCCGTATGCATGTAAATTATTGTTTTTCTTCAGGAAATCTATGGATTTTCTATCTCACAATTCCGCAATAGGTCTATTTCGGAAATATCTTTTCATATTATTATTCTTTTAGATTGCGTCTGTGAGTTGTCGCTTACCATCTCTTTGTGCATTGCGAGAAATTTTATGTGCGTTTACTTAACTAATTTATTCATTCTTCTTTTTGTAAAGTAAGTTAAGTAACAACCGAGTGAGGAATTGTTTCCGACTTTTCTTAAATTTCACCAGTGTGAAATTTCAGAGCACATTTTTAAATTTTAGAATCCTAAATGATAGACTATGCAACAAACAAAATGTTGTTGTGTCCAAGACCTAAATACTGAGGCATACTATTTTATGAAACCCAAACAAATTTTTTTTCTAAATTTAAGACCATTTTATTTGAAGTATATGCTCGATAACATTTAAATTAAATGAAATTATGCACGCTGAAAAAAATCGCTACTGTAGTATATTGTCCCAAACAGATTCTGCTTGAAACATATATATATATATATATATTTAGGGTACACTCCCAATATATAATATTTGACTTGAAACAAAAATATGTTTACATTCTAATATTTTTTATTTCGATATATTATTTCCCAAAAACAGATTTATTTGAATAAAAATATATCGATACTTTAATTGTTTTAAGTTTTCAGCAATTAAAAGTTAATATTTAGAAATTTTTAATATTTGTAAAATTTCTTTATAATTGAAATCTTTTATAACAATAAATTGCTTCAAGGATTGACAACAAATGATGACTTGGAATAGTTAGAAATTAATTATAAGTGCTTTAAAGTTTTAGTTTTTAAAATTAGCCCTTTATTATTTCCAAAACACTTAACCTATTACAAAAGTCGGCTTACTTCTAAACTTACACGCTAAATAAACATACCCTGTACAAATGTCCATCAAGGCGCACAACATACTACAAAGGTGCCGTGGTCAGACCGCAAACACAAATCCATCAAATAAAAGAAAATAAAAAACGATCAAAAAAATATGCCCAAAAATAGGAACCTAAAAAAAGGCAAACATACATCAAACTAATAAAAACTAATTATATACAAAGTCGACCTACTGAGCGGTGATGTACACCGTGTCAGTAAGGTCGAACGAATCGTACCTCCTGTGGTAAAACAGGAGGCTATCTCCGACGTGCAACAGGTCCTCCTCGTGAAACCTGCGAAATGAGGCGGGTGACAGGTGCTTCCTCGTTCGCAGCAACTCCAAATCCTCATCGTTCTGCTGATACCCCTCCACGATCTCGTTACGCAGGTCCTGACTCCTATCAAAAAACCTAACAGCACCCCTAACAAGGAAGACATCCAACTTGTCCGTATATAACCCTACAAGACTCATGGAACCATCCTCCAGAACACGGGGCCGAATGTCCAAACATCCCCTCAGAACGCGCCGCTCCCATGCCCTCAGCCTCTCCATATGATGGGCAGAAATGCCTAACCATACAGGGAAGGCGTAGGCGATGATCGGTCTGATCATCGAAGAAGAAGAAGCCTCACAAAGGCGTTCAGCCCCGTTATTTTTAAAAAAAATATTTATTATAAAATTCCTGAGATGCGAATATTGCATTTGTTATATTTTAAAAACGCGTTTGTGGATTTATACAAATTAGATCTGGTGGTTTCTTCAGTTTCTATATAATAGCATTTTTACTTAAAATGTCAGAAAATGTGTTTTTATCCCCTCACCTTAGAGAGGAGGGTATATATAATTTGCTACGAACCAAAAGTGTAACACATCGAAGGAGTGACCTAAGACCCTAAGTATGTTCGGCGGATATCCGTTGAGGGTTATTTTATGTCGAATGAGCAATGTCCGTCCGTCCGTCTGTCTGTTGGCTGGTGCGCACGATAACTCTCGAAAGAAGTAACCGATTGACTTCAAATTTGGTATGTGGTAATATTTTCTTCTATCTCCGGCTAAGTTCGAAGATGGGCCATATTGGCCCACTCCTTCTAGTACCTCCACCACAAAGGGTTAACATTTAGTGAACTATTGTTTATTTAATAACTTCTATACTACTCATTTGAATCCTCTGAAATTCTACACATAGTATTAGTTCATTAGTCCCTATTACCTTTTGGTACCTCCCACACAAATGGACCATTTTGTACCAAAAGTTACCAGCTTATAACTTTAATACCAGTGCATACAAATACTTGCAATTTTGTACAGTGCAATGCTTTTATAGTACCTATAGTCCAGAGAAAAGTGACCGTTATTGGTTCGCCCCCTTTTGGTACTTCTCACACAAATGGACCATTTTGTACCAAAATTAAACAGCTTTTAACTTTAATACCAGTACATACTTTAAAGTTATTAAATGCAATTTAAAGTGATAATAATTTAAATAAACCAGGGGAGAGTAAAGCTCTTATATTTCGGTGATGCCAGATCAGTAGACCTGTATAAGGCTGCTCTGAGTCGAGCGGGTGAGGTGTGGCCGGTTGCCCAGTTGGATGTTTCGAAAAAACAACATCCCTAGTAAAGCGGCAGGTCAATCTTATCCTAAACGCTGAATCCACCTCCCATATACAAAGTGCGAGTGCAACCCTACAATATGGCTTCGAGACTATAGTCTTGAAGATATACAAGCAGGATATAGCTCCCACTACAGAAGGTGAGTCGTCCACCGTGGCACTTTCTGGAAGTGCGGAGGTACCCACGCCTATTATTTCTGGTGACTTTAACTCTAACAGAAGATCTGTAACGTCCTTCTCTGAGGACAAAAGCTCTACTTCGGACACAGAGAGGCTGAGGGGAGTCTCCGGACTCTTTAACGCATCTGGCGGGGGCATGCTTCTCGACGATACGGACGAAGAGTTCGATAACATCCTTGTCGGGGTGGATGTTAATCTGTCAATTACCAATGATGGTAAGAATTCTACAGATTAACCTCCATCACGCTAAAGCAGCCTCAGCGGCTCTATTGCTGCGCCTGTCCACAGGTGCAGTAGACATCGTCCTGATACAGGAGCCCTACGCAGTGGGAGGAAGGGTGTGCGGTATCAGGACACCCAACTTTAAACTGCTTGTGGCCAACTGTGAAGGCACTCCAAGAACCTGCATTTTGCCAGGAAAGATCTAAGTATCTATCTCCTGACTAATTTAAGTAGTAAAGACCAAACATCCGCTAGTCTGGAGATCGGCAAACGCATATATTGGGTGGTCTCCAGCTACTTGCCTTATAAATCTGTAGTACCGACTGCTCTATTCAGGGAAGTAGTAGAAGAAGCAACGTCTGACGAGCTCGAGCTGATTATTGGCGCAGACACGAACGCTCATCATACTATCTGGGTAGTACGGATATAAACAATAGGGGTGATTCGCTTCTTGACTTTATTCTAACTACCAACCTTAGTATTAGTAACATAGGTAGTAAACCGACCTTTACAATTAAAGACAGACAAGAAGTACTCGACGTAACGTTTGCCACTGACCGGCTGTCAGACAAAATTATTGGGTGGAATGTACTGGACGACCACTCATTCTCAGATCACCATTATATTGAGTTCAATCTCGCGGAAAAAGCGCCTAAACCTGCCGTCCACAGAAATGTAAGGAAGACAAAGTGGCACCTGTATGAGAAGAATTTGAAGAAAGTCCTCAACTCTAAACTTCTGTACGAACCGAATGACAAAGCCGGTCTGGATAATCTGGTCGATCATATCACCATATCATTCAATAGATCCCTTGAAGAAGCCTGTCCAAAAACAAGGTACAAGGGTAAAAGTAAACCCCAATGGTGGACTTCTGAGCTAACGGCTATGAAAAAGACCCTGTACAGTGGGATATTTACAGGATGAGGCAAAAAACTGGACCAAAAACAGCGAGCAGTCGCTCAATGTACTGCTCGACACACATTTCCCGGGGAACTCTGTAACAGAACCCGAGGATCAGCAGGACCAACAAGAGTGCGAGTGGACTGCGAGCGTCGCTAGCTTCTTGACTGAGAGATCCAGAATAAGCTGGGCTATTAATAGCTTTGAGCCCTTTAAGTCACCTGGACCAGATGGCATCACTCCAGCAGAAATGCAGAAAATGTTACAGTACATTATCCCCTGGCTGGAGAAAATTTATGTAGGCTGTATCAGGCTTTCATATGTACGTCCCGAATCGATGGAGGGATACCAAAGTGGTATTCATACCTAAAGCGGGAAAGATATCACACACTAGGCCAAAAGACTTCAGACCAATTAGCCTATCCTCCTTCCTATTGAAAGGTCTGGAAAGACTTTTAGATCATTTCATTAGGGAAAACCTGGATACAAAACTCCTGTCGGGGAACCAACATGCTTACAATAAGGGCAAGTCTACAGAATCAGCCCTGCACGAACTTGTGAGCACTATCGAATCGTCCCTGCATTTCAAGGAATTCACCATGGTGGCATTTCTTGACATAGTAGGGGCTTTTAACAACATTCACTCAGATGCGGTAATTGCGGCACTCTCACATCTAAAAGTTAACACTAGTTTGATTAGACTAATTCAAAGTCTGCTCACAAGAAGACGCATAACAGCATGTCTAGGGTCCACAACTCTAACAAGGTTTGTAAACAGAGGGACCCCGCAAGGAGGAGTACTGTCTCCACTAATTTGGAACCTAGCGGTGAATGAAATCCTGCTAGATCTAGAACGTTGTGGCTGCAAGGTCGTGCAATATGCGGACGACGTGGCAATCGCAGTGAGTGGCAAATTCGTAAACGTCCTCAGAGACATCCTACTGGTGGTTCTTTTTACTAGGATGAATAATGTCCCACATGTGGACCCTCCACCTCGGATAAATGGAACAGATCTAGTCTTTTCTGAAAGTGCAAAATTTTTAGGAATAATTCTAGATAGGAAAATGTTATTTAGACTTAACGTATTGGGACGTGTAAGGAAGGCCAACGTCGCCTTATATTCCTGCAAAAAGGCTCTAGGGTGGCGGTGGGGACTCTCTCCTAAAATCGTCCGCTGGATATATATAGCAGTTGTTCGTCCAATACTGTTATACGGCATTGTGGTATGGTGGACGGCAACTGACAAACTAACCATCACCAACCTACTAACAAAGGTTCAGAGAACTGACTGCCTGAGCATAAGCGGAGCCTTAAAGACTACAGCGACCGAGTCTCTACAAGCCCTACTCCATATACTACCGATTAATATTGTGGCGAGAGAAGTTGCAACCAAAGCGGCAATAAGATTAAACTGCCTATCAATGTTGAGGTACAAAAACTACGGTCACATGAGGATATCAAAGTGTAGTGCTATGGTAACCGACCGAGTGGACTATATACCAACTGTGTACACCTTCGAGAGAAATTACATCACTATGATTCCCGCCAGAGATGAATGGGTCGGCAGAATACCAGGTAATAGAAACCATCTCCACTTTTACACGGATGGTTCGAAGCTTGATGAAAAGGTTGGCTTCGGAGTACACTGCGAAGAACTTAGTCTGGATATAGCTCACAGACTACCAGATACCTGCAGTGTCTATCAAGCCGAAATAATGGCAATATGGGAAGTCGCCAAGTGGCTGAGTGGCAACATAGTAACCAACACTGGTGTTGTCATTTACTAGGACAGCCTCGCACTAGAGAGGCAAAGATTATCTACGTTAGTATCAGTTCTGACGGGACACTGCTTGATCGGCGAACACGCCAAAAGATTGGGTATTGACTTTAATGACTTCTGCAGAAGCTGTGGAGATGAGGAAGAAGTGGAGAGCATTGAGCACTTGCTTTGCGACTGTCCCGCTTTGAGTAAACGACGACTGGACATACTGCTGTCGGCCTTTTTAGGCGCCTAACAGATCTTTCCAGTACTGATATTCGAACTATCGATAAATTTATATATCAAACAGGTTGGTTTCGATGAGGGGCATTTCAGCCCGTGGTAACACTAAGGACCTAAACTGGTCTATGTGAGCTTGTAAAAAAAAATATACGGCTGCCACCCTAACCTAAACCTAAATAAACCAAAAAAATTCTTTAGTCGGTTTACCCGACTAAACTTTCTTACTTGTTTTTTTAAATGATTCTGTCTATTTTGTGATTTCAATATTTTTCATAATTTATAAGGGACAATCATTGTAATTTTTTAGTAAATATTGTTTTAAATGATATATACCCTCGTCACACTAAAGTGAGGGTATAAAAGGAACGAGGCTGAACACCATCTTGAAATTTGTAGGGTCAGTTTAGAAGCCTTCATTTGTAAAATTCCGTCCACGCGTTTCATAATACTTAACTTAAAATACAGCTTTTCTGACATTTTCCCAAATTTTTAAGATATCAGGTGCTTATCACACCTGAAAAAAAATTTTGGTTTTTTTCTCGCCAACTACAAGATTTTCATTCATTCATTTCTATAGTAAAACGCATATGCAAATTTTCAAGACAATCGGGAATGTCGAACAGATTTTTTTTCGAAAAATCGTTCGGTTTGACATGGAATGAACGATATGTAAATTTGAATTAACTTTCGTATATCTAGAAATTATAAGTCGCAGGCCAAAAACAATACAAATGCATACGAAGATTTGATTTACCGCTACTGATACGTAATGCAGTGCTAGGTGTTGGGTTTCGAGTCGTTTTCTTCTTTTTTTACTTGACTATTCAAACACCTCCCTTCACATAGAAGGAAATCGTTTGATCTTCAGCTCAACTCTACAGTGAGAAAATACAAAATGACAAATAAATCCTTCACGAGGATTAATCAAAATAAAAAAATATTTTATTATTTACAAATATAAAACTCCGATTTGGAAAAAATTTTTTGAAGCATTTGTGATACAATTTCTGTTGTCTAACTTGTGGGCTACATAATGCGATTTAATAATTCAAAAAAATAAATAGAGATCAATTTTTTATCCTGAAAAAATCGAATGTCAAAACGCTTTCTGGATAGACTGTATGTATGAACGTTACGTACACAATTTTGGCACGCTCCCTTTTTGTATGATTTGTATCTTTTATATTAAACTTTAAAGACAATTGAAAATTCAAAGAAGTAGTAGACAATTTTTGGAAAATGATCTGCCTTGAAGAAGTTTGTCTTGTAACGATATTAAAATGAATTCGAAGTGGTTACAAAATCATAATTCTTTGTATAGATAATTTGTGAATGTGTAGTTAACCCACCTGGCCAAAATGTCTAATATAAGGAGCGCTAAAATCGAATAATTTGTAGCAAAATTTTCTCAAGAATTTGAACATTTCAGTATTACTTCTTGAATGACATCTGTATCCATATACTTTTCATGTTTCTAAACTTACGATACTCGTTTAAAATTTACATCATCCATATCGAAACCTTTATTTTAAGTATTCTAAGTCGACTTAGTATGTTTTCATTGGATTTACATAACAAAGAAGTTCCACACAAATAAAAATTTATACAAATTTAATAGCCTCAACATGGGGCAAACTCGCCCTTATTGATATGTTTGAATAGAAAGAAAATATATTTGGAACACAAATTTTTAAATATTATATATTTCTGAGCAATTCAATTTTATTTGAAAATCAATGAAATATGTTTGGAACTCGTATATTAATATATTACTACATATCATTTTTGCAAACTAAATTTCTCAAATAAAATATGTGTTTAAATACAAATAAAATTATTGTTTAGGAATTTCTCCAAATAAATTTTATTTAATAAAGATTTTCAAAACTTTTGTTGGATTTTTCGAATTTTATGGTTTTCATTTTTCTTAGTTTCGAATTGAACCTCCCAGTTATGCATTAACCAAATGCAGCATTAACTTCTGTTTTAAATCAATCATTTAAAATTTCTGAGTATTCCAAGCCATCATTAGCAGTTAATCATCCAAGTAATTTATTTAGATCCAAGATATTTTTACGAACATGAAAAATTTCTAAAAAATTAAAAATTAACTGACAAATTTAACAATTTAGATATTTTTTGAATACTTAAATGGAAATAAATATATGTTTCGGAAATAATAGTCCCAAATAAAAACATATGTATAGGGATTTAAAAAAGATTTGTTTAGAACAACATATTCTCAATATCTAATTTTTGGGTGTACTAAATATTATATGTTGACAATGTACTCTAAACATTAGGGCGGGTTGATTTAAAAATCGTCCATTGCTCAGTGAAAATCGTATTCTAGGGATCAAAATAAGAAACTTTGCCGAAGGAACCATACCTCTAAAACGAATTCTGATGTCCCGGAAAAAATCCCACTTTGACCCATTTAGAGTGCTCCAATCGAGTCCAAATGTATGGAACCCCCAGGGGGTTCCAGGGTGTGTGCCACAGGCACGGGTGGGTCGGGCCTCCAAAGTTAGTGGGGGTCGGTCATACATTTGGACTCGATTGGAGCTCTCTAAATGGGTCAAAGTGGGATTTTTCAAAATTTGCCCCTACCCAAAAGTTCGACCCAAATACCGGGACATCAAAATTCGTTTTAGAGGTATGGTTCCTTCGGCAAAGTTTCTTATTTAGATCCCTAGAGTACGATTTTCACTGAGCAATGGCGACTTTTTTTGCCTCCCCACAAATCGACCCGGCCTACTAAACATATATATGTTTCAAGCCGAATATGTTTGGGACAATATACTGCAGAACCCATTTTTTTCAGCGTGAAATGAAAAACGACCTGTGTCGGCTTAGCATGACCTGACCTGAAAATTTCGTATTACTAAATAATCCTCACTTTGTGAGTAATGTAATATAGAATATTACAAGAATTAACAAGTATTTTCGTGCATTGGGACCAAAACGCCGATTTTTTATGTGTGGGATACTAATGCTATGTGTGGGATTTCATACGATTCGAATAAGTAGTATAGAAGTTATGGAAAATCTATATTTCCCTAAATGTTTTGTACCCTCTTGTTACACTAAAGGGAGGGTACAAAATTACCACTTACCTCTACGTTTAGAAAATAGGTAGTATTATGAAGTTATTCGCAAACAAAGCATGTCGTATGTAATATTTGTTATAATTTTATTTGTTTAATATTCTGGAAGAGGATGTAGTTACGGCGGTATCATCCATACATTTTAAATTCTGTTGGCAGATTAATTTGTAGCTTATCTTAGTTTTCTTTTGCCGACTCGAAAATATCATAAATCGAGCAAATTTATGTAGCCCTTGAATCTAATTACTTACCGAAATCTACGTTCTGTGGGAGCCTGATATATTTTCTGATCTTACATGGAATTTGACACGGGATATAGTATTTGGGCAAAAGCGGGCTATCGTTTAATATTTGGGTGTAAATCCATATACATACACGGAAAAAAATTACTGTTTTCAATGTGAAATGAAATGTTTGAAATAAAATAAATTTGAGAGTAAAATTGTTTACAAATAAATTGTATTAGATAACAAAAATTTGAGACATCCTTTATGAAATAAAACATTTACACACAAACAATGTTACTGTTAAGGGAAAAAATCAAGAAAAAATCAGATGTTGATATATGGTCAAATAGTTATATTAAATAAAATTCTATAATTCTAATGTTACGAGTATAAGCAATGAACATTTTTAAATGAAAGTGAATTGAGTAATTAGTTCCAGAGGCCTTTTAATCAATGAAATTCTTAGATGCAAATAAATACTGATCGAAATAAATAAATATTAGGATGGAAATAATGATTTGTTTAGCACAGCATATTCTCAAACATATAACATATCGGCCACATACTTCAAAAGTAACATAACTCAAAATTGAAAATTGTCAAGATGTGTAACGTTAAGTCCGTGTAAGGTAAATTTTGGGTTATGGCACTCTTGGAGTGAGTGAGCTTTATAAAGAGTGATTTTTAAGAGCTTGGGAAATCAAAATGATAATACAAGACAGAAATGTCGTTAATGTTAAGCTGATTAATTTTTGGAAACAACAATTCAGTCAGCATGGCTCTATATCCCTCGCAATTCACCGCAACGACAGTTCCTTCCTCATTTCGAAAGAAATAAGGGCCGATAATGCCGCCAGTGTGTAAACCGCACCAAACCGTAAATTTTAATGGATATTCGTTAATGGTGATTCGTTAACGGCTTGAGGATTGGCGTAAATATTTAAAAAATATTTTCAGTTATTTTAATTCAAATCAACCCAACCATAAAATAATATAAACAATTGTGTTGAACGTTTATATTCCATTTACATTGCTTTAAATAAGAAAATTACAAATTAACCATCAATGAAAAAAGTGTTCTAAAAAATCAATTAATGTAGGCTGCTCAAATTTGAATATGAATAACAGAACAGTAAGATCCGCAACATTTATATATATTTTTTTTTAAATTTCTACCGTGGATCTTAAAGGATAATGAATGACTAAAATTTGCAAGGCCATTTTTGCAACTTTTAGTTCCAGTTTCTAAAAACAAAAGCAGTATTTGGATAGCTCAAAATGTGTCCTTTCATTCGACACCCATGTCATCTTACTACACGGGGCAAAATCGCCTTTTTTGATATGTTTGAATCGAAAGAAAATATATTTGGAACATAAATTTTTAAATATTATATATTTCTGAGCAAATAAATTTTATTTGAATATCAATAAAATATGTTTGGAATGCATTATTAAATATTATATATTTCTGAGCAAATAAATTTTATTTGAAAATCAATAAAGTATATTTGGAATGCATATGTTAATATATTACAACAACATATATTTGCAATATAAATTTCTAAAAATTAATTTTTGTTTAAATACAAATAAAATTATAGTTAAGAATTTCTACAAATATATGTAAAGGGTCCGCCAAATAACTTTTTTTTTTTGAAAATGCTATAAAAAAACTACTTAATATTTTCTCAAATTTCTTTTTTTATTTGAAAGTACAATCCTTCCGGTTAATAATGGAAAATAATTTCATTCAAATGGCTGCCTCGGTTGGCCATGCAGTAGCCTACACGATCGGTCCAATTTTTAAGCACATTATCGATTGTGTGCAGCTGTATTTCACCAATGGCTTTACGAATATTGTCCTTTAAAGCGTCAATGGTCTCTGGCTTGTCGGCGTAACACTTATCTTTGAGGGCACCCACAAATAATAGTCCAACGGTGTCAAATCGCTGCTCCGAGGTGGCCAAACGACATCAGTTCTGCGGCTGATAATGCGATCTTCAAAAACAGGGCGCAAAACATCGAGTGTAGCTTCGGCTGTGTGGCACGTAGCGCCATCCTGTTGAAACCAAATGTTGCCAATATCCTCCTCTACAATTTTTGTGAACAAAAATTCGTTCAACGTGGCCCGATAACGATCGCCATTGACTGTAACAGCCACTCCTTGCTCATTTTCGAAGAAAAATGCCCCAATTATGCCTCTGGACCAAAATCCGCACCAAATAGTGACTCGTTTTGGGTGTATCAGCTTTTCAATGTATGCGTGCGGGTTTTCTGTGCCCCAAATGCGACAATTTTGCTTGTTTACATACCGGCCAAGATCAAAATGAGCTTCATCTGAAAAGATGATTTTTTTTGGCAAAATCGGCATCTTCTGCAAGTCGATCGCAGGCCCACTTAGCGAAGCGAAAACGCATTGGACATTACACAACTATATTCGTTCAGCGGAAGGATAAAACTAATTATCTGTCAAATCAGACATGAGCTAAGTGTTACCATTCACGAAATAAGCACTAGTTGAAAAAAACGTTAGATGACGGACCCTTTATTTTATTTAAAAAATATTTTCAAAACTTTTGCTGACTTATTCGAATTTCAGTTTTAATTCTTCCTTGGTTTCGAATTTTACCTCCCAGTTATGATACCATATGCAGCATTAACTATTGTTTTAATCATTTTAAATTTCTGCTTGGAATACAAAGCCATCATTAGTTGTCAATCCTCCAAGTAATTGATTTTCCAAGATTATACGATTTCAATTATTATTATTTATTACTTTTACGAACATAAATTTTTTTTAAAAAATTAACTTTGAATTGTTGAAAATTTAACACAATTTAGATATTTTGTGAATACATACATAAATGCAAATAAATATTTGTTTCGAAAATAATATCCCAAATAAAAACATATTGGGATGTACAAACTGATTTGTTTAGAACGACATCTTACCAAATACATAGTTTTTATGTGTACCAAATATTATATGTTTAGAGTGTGCTCTAAACATATACGATATACTACAGAAGCGATTTTTTGCAGCGTGTAGGATTTGCAGAAAAATTATACATTTTTTTTGAATAAAAATAATATCCTTTTTTTTGAATAAAAATAATATCCTTGAAAAATGTCATGTCCTTTTAAACGTGAATTCGACCAGAAAATAAAAAAAAACGAGTAAACATTTGTTTTTATTACTAGTCAGCTGTCAGAATTACACAGACATTTCCATGACCAGCCATTTTTGTTCAATTTTGTCGTACGGAGTAATAATATTATTTTTTTCCATTTTAAAAAATTCCAAGTTGTCGAAAGAAAATTAAGTGAAAGATTGGGTTTATCTCTTCCTTAAGTAAAATATCTGCTGCCAAACAATAATAACATCTGAAATGTACGTTTCAAAATAACTGATTTTGAATGTTTAGAATGCTATTTATTATATTTTGAGCTGTAAATTATAAAATAAAATCAATAAAAAATTAAAAGTGCAATTCGATGAAGTTAAAAATGTTGTGAAAATATTTTTAAATAAAATATATTTGGCGATATTCCGAATCAATAATTTTATGTGCGTCTCCCCAGATATCGATGGTTTATATCCAAAAGTGGCTATATTAAAAAAACAATTTTTAAGGAGAGAAAAAAAACTGTTGAATTTCGCGATGATTTTGATATGATATGAATTATGTATACGAACATATATAATATATTCCTTCGATTTTCTAATTCATATCATATCAAAATTATTGCGATATAATAAAATTCAACAGTTTTTTTGCTCTCCGGCAAAATTGGGTTTTTTAATATTACCACGTTTTAATTTTATTATTTCGCGATAATTTTTATATGATACCTCCCACACAAATGTACCATTTTATACAAAAAGTTAAGAGCTTATAGCGTGAGTAACAAAGCACGAAAATACAACAAAATTATGCACAGTGTAATATTTTTAAAGTACATATACACACGCTGAAAAATAATCGCTTCTGTAGTATATTGTCCCAAACATATTCGGCTTGAAATATACATATGTTTAGGGTACACTCCAAATATATAATATTTGACACACACAAATATTGTATGTTTGGGATGATATTTTTCAAAACAAAAAAATGCTCCCATTCAAATATTTTTTATTTGGAACTAGTATTTCCGAAACAAAGATTAATTTGTAATTATTTTTTTTTTCAATGTAATAATGTCTTAACTTAAAGACATGTTTTCTGTTTTTCAGAGCATTTTTTTTATAAATTTTATATGTTAGTAAAATTTTATTAAACTTAAATCTAATCTAATAATCTTTCGTAAATATAAGTTGCATTGATGGATTGACAAAAAGTGATGAATTGGAATATTTATAAATTAAATGACATTTTTGGCTATACATTTTAACACGAAAACTAGGAAAAACAAACTAATATTCGAACAAGTCAGCAAAGTTTTAAAAATCTTTTTAAAAAATATATATTTGGAAAACTTCTTAAACAATAACTTTGTTTGTGTGTAAACACATATTTTATTTGTGAAATTCGGTTTGCAAATAAATTATGTTCTAATATATAAATACATGCGTTCCAAACAAAATTTCTTGATTTTCAAATAAAATTTATTTGTTAACAAATATATAATATTTAAAAAAAATCGTTTTCTTTCAATTCAAACATATCAAAAATTACGATTTTCCTCCGTGCAGTAGTCGGCATAAGTATTTTGACGAAATAAAAATCGTGGATTTTTGACTTTAACTTTTAAACGGCTTAATAAAGAAGTCTTGTTTATTTGTTCCTTTTTATATAGAACTAATACAAATTTTTATATTATCCCAAACTTATTCGGCTTGAAACATATCAAAAAAGTCGATTTTGCCCCGTGTATGTATATACAGGGTGGCTGATATGTAATGCAACAAAGTAAAGCGCTATATTTTTGAATGAATAAATTTTATTGTTCAAAAGCAAAAAATGTCGGAAATAACATAAAATTTTAGAAACAGTTTAGATTTGTTCGAATTTGCCCCCTTTGGCACGAATTATGGCCTTCAAACGGCCGACAAAGCCATCACACGCTGCACGAAAGTGGCTCTGCGGTATTTTGACCCATTCCCGGCGAAGCGCCGTCTTGAGATGATCGATACTTTGGTATTTTTTAGTGCGAACATTACTCTCTAAAATGCCCCAGGCGCAAAAGTCCAACGGATTGAGATCCGGAGATCTCGGTTGCCATTGTGCGGTAGAAATGAAGCGAGGAACCTCCTTTTTAAGCCATTATTGGTTGACGCGTGCTGAGTGCGATGGCGCTGAGTCCTGTTGGAATGTCCATGGTCTGCGGCCGAAATGTTTGTCTGCCCAGGGCTTCAATACTGTCTTTAGGACATTTTCCCGATAATATTCGGCATTTATTTCGGCATTTTATTTTGGTCGATGAATACGAGCGGGGAGCGACCATCGGCCGTTACGGCGGCCCACACCATTACCATCGGCGGCGCTTGAGTTCTGGTGGCCAATCGAAGGTGTACATTTTCAGCTGACCTCTTTGGCAAGTAAACCCGATCATTTTGTTTGTTCACAAACTGCTCAATTTGGAATGGCTTCTCATCGGAGAAAACCAAATTCGGTAACTGGCCACTTTCGTGCAAGCGAAGCAACTCCTTGGCTCTTCCCAGTCTAACTTTTTTTTGTGCATCGGTGAGCTCTTGCACTTTTTGGAACTTCAATGGCTTTAGTCCAAGCTCATTTTTTAATATGTGTTGTATTCGTTCTCGCGATATGTTCAGCTCACGAGCAATTTTTCTACCACTGCGGCGTGAATTTCGATCAAATCTGGCCTTCACTTTTCGGATCATTTCTGGTGTTGTTTACGTTTTTTTCGTCCACTTTTTGGACGTGATGCAACACTGCCAGTATCACGGTAACGAGCAATGGTACGAGAAACAAAAGATTTATTCACATTTAAATGCTGGCAGGGCTCTAACGATAGCCACTTGTGTTTTTCCACCCAAATATAAAGCAATCACACTATCACGCTTGAATTCCATCACGAATAACTTTTTTTCTGAATGCAATAGATCAAAATGCTTTTGTAAGCTTGTAAACAATAAAATGAACTGTCACTGAAATAAATCTGTCAGCTATCAAACTAGCGGTTTAGAAATGATAGCCACCTGATGTTGGTTGCAATACATATCAGCCACCCTTATGTTTCAAGCCGAATATGTTTGGGGCAATATATTTTTTTCAGCGTGTAGATGAGCATTCCATGATTCATTAGCGAATGTTTTATCCGAGAAATATTTGTGAAACTTTTAATTGATATTTATATTACTATCGAAAGTGTTGGTCAAGTGGGAATGCTTTGATGCGTGTGTAGTTTTCTTCTGCAATGATGTGAGCGGCAACAGACGACCTTTCTAACACCACTTACAAAATCCAATATCAACATTTAAGCCAAAATTAAAATGGAATCTGACGCTGAAGTAAAAAAAATAAAATTGAATCTGAGGCTGATGTAAAACTGGTCTGTAGAACTCTTTTACTACATTCAAAACGTAAAAAAGGTTTTTGTTTTTTTTGGTTATTACAACAAAAATCCGGTTTTCATTTTCATAAAAAAGCAATAAAATCCAATTCATTTAGACACCACCGAAAAATAGAATAGACTGACACAGACACATATGTATGTATGTATGTATTATATGGGTGTATGTATGTACGTGTCTGTCCGCTGTTAGAGTATGTGTTAATGTATATATGAATAGATCCATGACAAGGGAATAGTTTTATTCAATTGACAATTGAAAGTCCAGAGCAATCATCCATCCAACCAACATCATGTTGGGAATACAAAACGCCACTGCCGGCAATATACGAATAATCCCGATTCGAAAACGCAGTTATGGAATACCAAAATATATAGTTACTGAAACGGGGGGGGGGGGGGGGGCTTCATTAAAAACACGCGACAGTAGATTCAACTGAACAACGGTCATAAATGCTAATTAAGAACTTTTATCCATTGTTATGGCGAAAGTTGGAAGTGTCCATGGTATCCATCGTTCATCGATAATATGCTTAATAGTGCCCAAACTATACGAATTGTGAAGGAAACAATATAATGTGTTTTCTTATTAGAACATTGTAGCTTTCGAATATTTTGTTTCTTGACGGTGATATTACCAACGGCATTAAAAGTGCTGCAACGCTCTTCCTCAACAGTTTTAGCTGCTGATTGATAAACTCGAAATCTGTAACTTCTCTGTAATGGATATACCCAGTTTCAAGAAATTTGTGTCGTTTTAAAAGCAATATAAATATATTTTCCCGCAGTTCCTAGTTGGAACATTTAGGTTATGTAGGTCCCTAGTGGATAATATGATACCACGGGCTCAGATGCCCCTCATCGATACCAAGCTGTTTGATAAACAAAGTTATCTATAGTACGAATGTCGGTACCGGAAGGATTTGTCACTTCCCAGAAATTCCGAACCCAGTATATCCAGACGTCATTAATTTAATGAGGGACAGTAGCAAAGCAGGTACTCAAAGCTTTCCACAGTAGCAATGAAGGTACCCATAGCATCCCACTTCTTCCTTATCACCACAGAACCTGCAGAAGTCATTTAACTCAATACCCAACCTTCTAGCGTGTCCCGTCAAAACCGACACGGACATAGACAGTTTTTCCCTCTCTAGTGAGAGGAGACATTTTTACCTTCTCAGTTCGTATCTTGGCCAGATTTGACTAGCTACCCTACAGGTACCGAAATCTGACCACCTTTCATTGGACTGACCGATTATCTCTGGTCTAAGCCAATACTTGCAAGTGGATATGTCGTCCTTCATCAGTTTTGCATTTCCCTGAGATATCCCTATGCCCAGGTTCCCATATGAGATGTATGTTAAACTACTCAGCCATCTAGTTAAGAGAACTGCGTCAGTCAAGGGCTGTTTGTGAATTTAGGGATGTGGCCTCCAGCGAATTGATGGCAGCCTGACAGTCCGAGTAAATAACAATGCCTTTGTTAGTCGCTATGTTGCGAATCAACCATTTGGCGAGTTCCCTAATTACCGTTATTTCCTTGCAGTGCACTACGAAGCCAACCTTATCATCAAGCTTCGAACTATCTATGTACGAGTAGCAGTGAAGATGGTTTATGTTTCCTGGTATTCTGCCAACCCACTTATTTCTGGCAGGTACAGGGTTTTCCAACAAGAGGTGTTATTTTGAATCACGCGGTATTTCGGTAGCTGTCACTTTTGAAGCTTTTATTCTTCGACATTTGACAAGTAGAAACTACGCCATTACTTATAATGGATCGATACACGATCATCGAACGATAAAAAACGATACGAACGATACAAAATCATCTTGACTGATGAGGCCCATTTCCTCCTCGGTGGCTACGTCAACAAGCAAAATTGTCGCATCTGGGGCTCGGAAAACCCAAGAGTTATTGTTGAGAAGCCTCTCCATCCTCAACGTGTGACTTTTGGTTTATTTTCAAAAAGACGGCGCTACGTGCCACACAAGCAACGAAACCATTGCTCTGTTACGGGAAAGTTTCCGGACCGTGTTATCTCTCGAAGATGTCATCAGAGATCTTGTGATTTAACACCTTGTGACTTCTTCCTTTTGGGCCACGTGAAAGATAAGGACTACGCCAACAGCCCAGCGTCGATTCAAGAGCTCAAAGATAGAATTCGTGAGGCTACCGAGAAAATAGGGCAGCCACTTTGCGATTTGGTTATGGAAAATTTAATGAAAAGGATATGGTCCTGTAAGCGTGGTCGTGGTGGTCATTTAGTGATGTTGTTTTTCATTATTAACGGCATACCTTCCTCTTTACTATGAAATAAACATCCGATCATTAATCTCAAAAAATTGCATTTTTCTTTGAATACCAAAATAACACCTCTTGTTGGAAAACCCTTTATCTTAGTGTGCGATGTTCCTCTCGAAGTGTACACCGTTGGTGTAGTTCACTCGGTCTGTTACCGTAGCATTACATTGTGATATCCTCATGTGGGCGTAGTTCTTATACCTCTACAGTGATAGACACTTCAATTGTAATGACGTTCTGGTGGCAAAATCTCTCACCATAATATCAATGGGCTGTAGATGGGGCAGCACTTGTAGAAACTCGGCCTATTTTTCGTAACAAATATACCATGACGAATGCGATTTTTTTACCGTTAAAAATATTTTACACGTATTTAAAAAAAACCGAAATTTGTTTTCAAAACTTATGACCAAGTGTAAATTGAGAAAATCTAGAAAATAGTGGTAGGAACATTGAAAATGTTGTAGCGAGAAAACGCGTGAGCAGAATTCAAAGAATGAAGGCTTATTTTAAAGTGACTTAAAGATCCTACAGCTTTCCTTAGCGGCGTTGGTTTTCCTTATACATTGTTTTCTAACATAATAATTTCGTATCTTTATGCCAACGCACCCTCAAACATTTTTTAAGGATCTTTCAGTGTCAAAACGTTAGTCGAAGTCAACATTTTCATCATGGTAAAGATCACTTACGTGCAACGTTTCGTTCTCAGGAATTGGGCATCTCTCAAAACAAACTGTGGCGTATTTTGCGAAAAGATCTTGGCCTTCATCCTTATAAAATCAAACTGACTCAAGAACTAAAGACACTTGATCATATGAAACGCCGAAACTTATACGATTGGGATCTGGCAATGCTAATGTTATGTCCCTAATGGGAAAACCCTATACGTCCCAATACATTAAGTCTTGCTTGGAATTTAACAATATGCCTCAAAAAACATTAAAAATCTGGAACGAGTTTCAGCTTTTAAGTTGAACTTAAAAAGATTTTTCATAAGTAATCTTTATATGCTTTTAGATAAGCTTCTAGTAAAAATGTACTATATGATCTCACTTTTTGCTAAAGTTATTAGTGTACTTTTTAACATAATCAACATATCTTTACATTAATTTATTATTATGCTTTAGTACTAGGTACTAGCACTAGGTACTAATTTGTACAACAGAATACTTGACATTAGTTGTTGTTATATTATTCTCTTACTCACATTTCTGTGGACAGCAGGTTTAGGTACTTTTTCAGCGAGTTTGTACTCTATATCACGGTGATCTGTAATTGAGTGTTCGACTGGAAGTCAGCAGCGAACGTGACGTCGTCGTAGTTAGGTTAGTAGAAAGAATAAAGTCAAGAAGTGACTCACTTCTACTGTTTGTATCCGTGCTACCCCGGATAGGTAGGTGACCATTCATGTCTGCGCCAATTATCAGCTCGCACTCATCAGATTATGCTTATTCTACTACTCCTCTGAAGAGAACTGTACAAGATTGTTCCAATGTACTCGATCTTCTGCACGACACTTGACTTCAATCCATTGTATCCCTAGTTTGGATAGTTCGGTTTTTATTTGGCGTCTCCATGTGTGAACTGGTCGTCCCACTAGTCGGCTTCCATGGGGTTCCAATCTATAGCTTGTCTGGCAATGTCATCCGCCGGCTTTTTTAGAGTGTGGCCGATCCGGGACCATTTACGTTTCTTTATTTCCTTTTCTATTGGCAGCTGCTTGGTTTCCGCCCAAAGCTGTTTATTGGTTACGATTTCGGGCCAAAATACACCCGAAATATTTCGTAGGCACTTATTGGCAAACACTTGTATAAATTGTATGTCACCGAGGGCCATGTTCCGCGTCTCGCACTCGTATAGCAGTGTGGGTTTTCATTGGAGTTAAAAATTCCAAGTTTTGTTCGATTTGAAATGTTGGATGATCTCCACACATATGTATATTAGTTCTGCAAAACAATTGCGTGCCTTGTTTATGCCTTTGTATGCCATCCAAGTAACAGAAGGACTCTTCATTATCTTTTTCGTTGTTTTGTATGAAGAGTTTCCGCTCGGAGCTGGCATTTATTCGCAGTGTTTTCGTTTTTGTGATGATCATTTTCAGTCCCACTGAAATTATCATAAACACACGATTTTTTAGCACGGAACCAGCTTGTTCCTCACGGAGGTTTGTTTGTCAACTTTAAATCGGATTTATTGTTTCTTTTATCTTTTTTCGGTTTCTGTAATAAATAGTTTTTAAGACGTACAGATTATGAGGCTTTAGCTCCGATCCTCGTGTTGTGGCTGCCAACATCGCCACAAGGTATGCAGATTATTTGGGGTTATTCCGTGGGTATAACCCCAATATATCCGTGGGTGGACGGTGGGTAAGGTTAATATTTGGAAAGGATTGGCTATTTTAACAGATACTCAATTTGTATTCGCTTCACTTTCCCATTAGAACCCAAGACTGACAGTTGGTCACAAGAAGCTTAAATTTGGGTATCCTGATACCACACACATTTCCTTCTACTACAAGGGTTCCCGTATCAGGATGATGGCTACTGTATTTGGGTACAGGGGCACCAATAGAGCCGCTGAGGCCGAGTTAGCGTGATTGAAGTTAATCTGTAGAATTTTTACCACCATCGGCAACCAACAGATTAACCTCCACCCCAACAAAGGTGTTATCGAACTCCTCATCCGTATCATCGAGGATCATTTCCCCGCCAGATGCGTCAAAGAGTCCAGAAACTCTCCTCAGTACCTCAGTGTCTGAAGTCGCGCTTTTGTCCTCAGATAGTGGTGTTACGGCCATAATGGCAGATTGCACATGGCTCCATTTCTCCAGTCTTCACTAGACTCTCCTTTCGCTTGGTGAGAGTCCTGTTGATGGAGACAATATGGCCTCTTGTCGTTTTCGAATGGAAGGGTTCATCAGGTGATTTGATTCTTTTGGACCTATTACGAGCCGTTATCACAGCTGAGGTTGTGGCTTTTTCAGCCTACTCAGTGGCTTTGGAAGCATCTGTGACTCTCAGGTAAGTGACTCTTTTTGTTTTTCGGTAAGAGACGATCCCTGAACAGTCTCAATCTTAGTCAAAACTCTGGTATCAGCAAGGCTCCGTATAAATACAGTACATTGCCCCTGACTGCCAACCATACAACGATAGGCACGCGGTCGCATAACGCCCCGATTTTAGGCGATTTTTAAAGTAAAAGTAAGTAAGATAGATCATTTACGTGGGAGAAATCTACCATTACACCCCTTTTTGGGAGTTTAAATAACGTAAACATAAATGTCACTACAAAAATTTTGTGTTCGTTTTCAAAACGAGTTTTTTTCGGTTTTCGTTTTCTGGAGAAGCTAAAAACGTTTTCGTTTTCACAAGCTACAAAATGTTGCAGTCATTTGTCATACATACATACTTGTATAATCGTGTTGAAGTGGGATATACTTACCGCATGGAAAACCTCAACTACTAAAGTTAAAAACAATAATATTTTCCTTCTATCTCGTTCTCATTAAAGCCCAACGGTATATTACATAGTCCATCTCTTTCATTCATTTAAATGTCTTCGCCTATGGCCGGAAGAGCTGTAGGCAAAAGGGGGAATTAGCAATATTTACATATGATGACGAGTTATGTATCTATGCATCGCTATTTCACGAAAACATTATTTAACATAGCAGTTCTAAAAGATACAAAACAGTTTCATAAATGAACCCATACATACATAAAATCCGTACTCCACAGCAGAGTTGCCATTTTTGAACAAGGGAATGTACCGCCGATAAATTGCGCAATTTCCTTTAACTAACATAGTAAATTGATAATCACCTCTATCGCGAATAAATGTTCCCTCAAAATGTGTTCACTTTCCACCAAATTCCAATCGGCAATTTTGTTCCATGAATTTCCTTGTTCGAAAAAATTCCCCCTATCGTGAATTATTTTTGTGTGTGGAATTTTTTTCCCTTTTCACTTCGATTTGTTCACTTTATTTTTGCTAGCGAACAGAATGGACTCATGTGAAAGTGTTTATTTTTGTCTTCAAATATTGAATAAAACTAAAAAAATATTTATTTTACAGGAGTGGATCAGTTAGAAAATAACAAAGTGATCTATTTTTAAGAACTCCATTTGTCCGTTCTATAATGTTTCGACATTTACCATGGACATAATTAAATTTCTGTTTGACAGAGCCATCTGCTGGAGTTCTATATGGAACTAACAGTCAGGGCTCCAGTGGGTATCCGCCTTCGTATACAAATGTTGGTATGATATATGGCATACATATGTATTACGCACCTAATAACCACAATTTGCTTCCACTTTATACATATATAGTCTTGTTCCATTACATTTCTGAAATAACTCGTACTCCACACAAACACGGGGCAAAATCGCCTTTTTTGATATGTTTGAATCGAAAAAAAATACATTTGGAACACAAATTTTTAAATATTATATATTTCTTAGCAAATAAATTTTATTTGAAAATCAATAAAATATATTTGGAACGCATATATTAATATATTACAACAAATTATATTTGCAAAATAAATTTCTCAAATAAAATATGTGTTTAAATATAAATAACATTATTATTTAGGAATTTTTCCAAATATATTTTATTTAAAAAGATTTTTAAAACTTTTGCTGACTTTTTCGAATTTCAGTTTCAGTTTTAATTTTTTCTTTGTTTCGAATTGTACCTCCCAATTATGATACCATATGCAGCATTAACATATGTTTTAAATCAATCATTTAAAATTTCTGAGTTAGTATTCCAAGTCACATTACCTGTCAATCCTCCAATTAATTTATTATGATCCAAGATTATACGATTTCAATTATTGCTATTTATAATTTTTACGAACATTAAAATGTTTAAAAAAAAAATAACTGAATTAGTAAAAAATGTAACACAGCGCATTTTCTGAATTTTTAAGTGCAAATAAATATTTGTTTCGGAAATAACAGTCCAAAAAAAAACATATTGGGATGTAAACAAAGATTACTTTAGAATAACGTTTTCCCAAATATATACTTTTTGTGTGTACCCAATATTATATGTTTAGAGTGTACCCTAAACATATATATGTTTCAAGCCGAATATGTTTGGGACAATATACTACAGAAGCGATTTTTTTTCAGCGTGAAGGAATCGTGACAAGTTCCGTGGTATGTCCTATTAACGTGTCATATCCTCAGTTTACTATCGTTTATCTTTGAAACATATATTTGATTAAATCGGGAAAATAAAAAATAAAATGGGGGCGTACGATTGTCTCATTTAGCTAAACTATCCTTTTCACCTTGTACAGGTGCTTATTTGTCTGTGGTGATAAGATTTTCACGTTTCAATACATCCAAGGACACCGTGTATTCCAAATGTAGTGCATAAATCTTGTGCTATAACATTCCCTTCCTCTTGAGTTCGATAAGTTATCCACTTCCGACAAATTCTCGATTCTAATGGAATCAAAACATGGGAGAGTACTTCACTGACTGTGCCATGCCGACTTCAGGATCTTTGCCAAATCCTTTCTGATACCCTCTCAGTTAGACACTCAGTTTTACAATTGGAGTAATCGCAAATGATTTTTTTGTAGTACAGGGTTAGAATTTTTTCGAGTACACTTAATAGGTATGTAAAAACGGCCTTGTTTACCCTGTAATGATGAACAAATCTAAAAAAAAAACAATTTAGACTAAAAAACGTATGCTACTAAGGACAATTACAGTATATCAGGCAACTCCAAAGGATTTGATGCATCTCTCAAACTTCACCGCTCGTTGTTCTATACACCCTTCTTGTTCCTCTAATAGAAGAATAATTCTTTTTTTAAACATTTAAGTAATATTTTAGACCTAACTTTGAAAAAGTTAAATAAATATCCGATTAAAATAAATATCCGGGAAATCGAACATGAAAAAATCAGTTTTCTGAAAAAGTTAAAATCGTACCTTAAATTCCCACATGGATTCATTATAGTACCGTTAGAATTTTCTCTGCACACATATGTCATTCATTTCATGGTCTTCGGTTATGGTTCAAACAATTTATTATGAAAAACTAAATAAGGTAATTTCCAAGTTTTTACAATACTTATCGAAATAAGGATGTACACAGGACCAATAGTAATCGGTGGCCAATGATCACCAGAAGCACTTGGTTTCGTGACCGCGTTCTATATTTTTATCGTAATTTTTATAAAGTTTAAGTAGTAATGCTCTCTGATCTTCAAACGCAAATTTACCAAGCTAAAGGTTTATGTATAGGGTGATCCATTTCGAGGTTCCCTATTTTTTAAAGAAAAAAACTCAGAAAATTCAAATGGAATGGGGAATGTTTATTATCATTTGAAAGAACATTCTTTGGCAATTATTTTTTGAAGATTATGTCTATCAAATATTGGCCGTGGCTACGTCTCAGATGGTCCATCCGTTGAGTCCAATTTTCGATGACTCGTTCGAGCGTTTTGACTGTTAACTGGCGAATGACACGCGTAAACGTTGTTCAGGCGTAAGTCTTTCCATGATGAAATGCCAAGCAATACTTAACAAAAATAATATGACGGCATGACACGACTCACACGTGATCTGTCAAAAAAAGGCTATTGAAAAAAGTATCTCAACTAGGATCACCCTATATAAGAAAATCCTTATTAGAAGAAAACACATCAAATGCATCTTTTTCGAACCCCCTTCAAAGTCAAAATCCACAAAAAGTCAAAATCGACACGCCATAATATACGAATATATTGCTGTTTTAACCATAAAATACGGAAATATAATTATCAAAATTTAGGAATAACATTTTTGTTTGTGAAATCAATGATATCAATGGCTGCCGTGTTTACTTTATTCTCAACAGCATTTCCTTTTCCAGATGGTCATATAATTTTTGTTTTATTCGTACGATATTTACAATAATATGTAATATACGCTCAATTCTAGCATACTTTCGAATTCAGGAATATAAGTAAGTGCAAATCCTGTGTTGCGGACGTAACATTCGTACGCATTTTTTACTAATTTTGTATTTTTTAAACGCGTGGTTTTCAAGAAAAAATAAAACGCACATAATTTAATGTTATGGCCAAGAATTTAGCTTTATTATAAAGATAATGGTTTGCCATTATGTTTTAAAAATGATTTCGGGCAAGTGGCCGCCGCGACTGGCTGGAATAAATTCCAGCCGAGAGGCACAGTTTTCGACCATTTTTTGCAGCATTTGGGGCTGTATGTCAGCAATATCGCGCCGAATATTCTCTTCCAAGGCGTCAATCGTGTCGGGCTTATCTGCGTAGACAAGCGATTTCATATAACCCCACAAAAAATAGTCCAGCGGTATTAATGGAGGCCACGTCACAGGCCCACGACCCGATTGATTGTTTCGTTGGCTGTATTAGAGGTGGGATACTATCGATGGCACTATCGATAGTATCGATAGTTTAATTTTTTTGTGACTATCGATTGTTTTCTGCTAAGAAATTTAATATTTTAAAACTAACGATATTGTTGGTCACTATCGATAGTGAATCCGAAATGGATGCCACTATGATTGTAAAACTAAACCGTCCAGCAAGTTCACAAATGCAAACAAACACACAGATTATCAAGCCAGCAAAAGTTCCAGCAAATGCGGATCTTTCAATATTTCACTAAATGTTAACACTTTGTGTGGGAGGCACCAGAAGGAGTACACCAATATGGCCCATCTTCGAACTTAGCCGGAGATAGAAAAAAATATTGCCATATACCAAATTTGAAGTCAATCGGTTACTCCTTTCGAGAGTTATCGTGCGCACCAGCCAGCAGACAGAGAGACAGTCAGACAGACGGACGGTCATTTCTCATTCGACTTAAAATGACCCACAAAGAATATCCGCCGCATATACTTAGGGTCTTAGATCACTCCTTCGATGTTTTTGGCCCGTAGCAAATGATATACATATACCCTCGTACCACTACAGTGATTCTAGACAATTAACAACAAGGCAAAGTCTACAATAAGGGAGCATAGAACTGGGCTTAGCCCTAACAAAAAAGAATGTTCAGCAAAACTGGATAATTAATTTCGGACAGGCGCACGAAATTAAAAAAAATGTAGATATGTTGTTTTTATGAACAAAAATATCTACGAGTATTGATCTAATTTTTTACTCGTATACATTAAAAAATGGAAGTAATCAGTTTAGTTTTTTTTGCATTGAACTAAGAGAATAAAAAGTTGTTTTGTTTTTTAAACAAATTGAATTATTTATTTTACATATAAAAGCTTTTCTTTGAGGACTATTAAAATTCGATAGTATCGTCGATATATCGAAATTTTTGTTAAGATTTGATAGTTTAGAATCAATATATCAATGGCTTTTTTAAAACTATCGAAACTATCCGATAGCGCAACTATCGATAATTTGCCACCTCAAGGCCGTATGGCATGTAGCGCCGTCTTGTTGGAACCAAAGGTCGTCCACATCAACATCCTCCAATTCAGGCACGAAAAAGTCATTAATCATGGCGTTTCCCATTGACTGTAACCTTATGGCCGGCTTCATTTTTGAAGAAATATGGACCAATGATTCCCTCTGCCCATAGAGCACACCAAGCAGTGACTTTTTGTGGTTGAAATGGCGCCTGAACAATGTCTTGTGAATTATCAAATGCGACAATTTTGTTTATTAACGTATTTATTCATCCAAAAGTGAGCTTCATCGCTGAACAAAATTTTCTTGTGAAAATCGGGATCGGTGGCCATCTCGTTTTGGGTCCATTCACCGAACGTGCGACGCGCTTGATGGTCGTTCGGCTTCAATTCTTGCACGAGTTGGATTTTGTAAGCCCGCAAACAAAGATTCTAAATATTTTTGCGTATTGCAATATTCGCGTCGAATGTTCCGTTGCGGACGTTGTAAAAAATGGAAGTAGGTTTTGAATTAGTATGTTGCGAACGTTACACAACAATTTCAATACGTTAAAACAACAATATTCTATGGAAATGGGATCATTAGACCGCAAAATAATGATAAAACCACCAGGCATATTTTTTACATTTTTGGTATACATTTTTTCGGATGTAACTTATTAGGAAAATAAATATGCAACTAATTTAATTTTTTATTTTGCTTTTGTATTTTTGCATTTATTCATTAACAACAAAGTTATTTAGATGTGTATGCCTATATCAGCTGAAATACAATGTTATGTTAGATTAAAAATATATATCTTTCAAATAAACAATATCTTCCATTTTGCTCACATTTATTGTAAATTATAATCATAATATGGTTACAAGAAGACCATATTATGTTTACATGCCAAACTTATATCCTCAAATTTAATCTCCGTATATTTTTCTCTTCATGTACCAACACAAATTTATATTTTTGATACTGAGGTTTAAAATAAGTCACAGTAACATTTTTAAAAGTCTTAAATTTTGCACAATGTATTTGTAACCAGAATGTTAATTTTTTCACAATGTATTTTCATGTTAATTTTTTCCTTGATTTTTGTAAAGTGGTTATAGAAATGAAAAAATCATTAATAGAATTTATTTATTCATTGACATGTTTTAAAATAACTATTTAAAAAAAATTTAGTCTATTCACATAATTCATTAACAAAATTTTTTCATGCACCCCTGTCATGCAATTGATCATCGTTAATCGATTTGGCCGTTTCTCTTGGATATAGTGCGAGGCCACCAGATTCCGAGAATGCGCCGCAGACAACGATTGACAAATGTCTGGATGCTTCTCGTAAGTGTAGCGTTCACCAACCATGTTTCGCATCCATACTTTTTTAGAACTGACTTCACACACGAATTGAAAATATTTATCTTGGTATCCAGTTCCATATTACGGGATCGCCAAATTCGATTTAACATGGCAAATGCAGACCGTGCATTACGAATTGTATTTCCACGTCATCTTCCGGATCTCCGGTACTGGTCATTATACTTCGTAGATATTCATGTTTGTGCACCTCTTTTTATTATAAATTCTGAGTGGTTGGTTGTTGTTAGCATTTGGTTTCAATACTTTCGATTTATTTTCAAACCGGCCTTGAGCGCTGTGTCAAATATTAGGTCCAGTTTCCTTTGCATATCGCTATGGCGATTGGTAAGCAGTACGATATCATCCGCATAGGCTAGCTCCCCAAGCCTCTGGTTAAGTTTTCTAGTTATACCAATATGCCGTTGATTAGATAATTGAAGTATAACATCTAAAACGGTTATAAAAACTACAGGTGGCAGACCACTAGCCTGTTTAACTCCACTTATTGAAGTAAAAGGCTCGCAAAGCGCTCCGTTGTGTAAAACGCTGCATTCAGAATCTTCGTACGTTTGTCGCAAATACTGACGATCTTTTCGGGGATGCCTCTTTATGACAACGCTTGCCATATAAAATCACGTCAAAAGTTTTTTTAAAGTCAAGTAACGTCAGATAGAGTTGTGTATTGAATTCGCTCGACTGGTCTATGCAGGACCTATTGGCGCGAAAACCGGCTTGAGATGGATTTAGTTGACTTTCTAACTTACTAGTTATTCTCTTGAGGATAACCCCGTTGCAGATTCTCATGACAGTTTGTAACAGGGAAATTCCTCTCTAATTTGTACACTTCTTTCTGTCGCCTTTTTTAGGAAGTTTCACAATTACTGACTTCTTCCATTAATTTCGGTATAAATTCAGGCGACTCATAGTTATAGGTTCCGTTTTAAAACATTCTGCCCGTATACCAACACTTCCCGCGGCTTTGCATTCAAAGCATTTATAGCGTCTGATATATCCCCACTGCCTGGCGGATTTACGTTTATGTTGCCATTGTTATCACCGCTTGTCTCTACTACTATGTAGCTCTTCAGTTGGATCTGTATGTATAATGTTTAATGTCCTTTGAAAATGTCTTTTCCAAATATCTAATTGTTGTATCGGAATTTGGACGCCTTCTTCGTTTTCCTGTTTTCCGGCTAGTTTTTTAGTAATTTTGTATATCTGCTTTATATAAATTAATAGAATATTCTGCAATATTTTTTAGCTCTTTCCGACAAATCTACTCGCGATTCGTTAAATGCATAAAAACTATCTCCAACATTTCTTTTAGCACCGGCATGGCAACACTGCTACCTAGATAACTATACATACATATATGTATCTCACAAATTGTTTATAAATTTAACATCTGATCAGCTGTTATTACGACCGCAGCGGTTTTTTGTTTACATTGCTCTCATACACTGAGTATGTGTTTGTGACTATTTCACATTTGTCTCTATTCCCGAGATACTGGAAAATAATCGAAAGAACACTCTCACTCTCTCTTACGCTATGCTGTCATGCAGTCTGCAAAATCGTTCCAATTTGAAATACTTACAGCGGTGATGTGCTATATCTGTTAGATATTTTGACAGTAAACCTGTTAGATTCTTTTACTCAACTCTCTCGTCCACATCCACAGAGTAACCCCTTCAAAATATTATTTTTATTTGAAATGACTTTTGAAACCGTATACTTGTGGATTCAGTTTATCGCTGCGTATTTCAACATAAGTTCATAGATAAACACAAACACACGCACGTCATTTTATTTCTCTTCTGTTGTGTCATACACAACATAACACAGCAACTGTGGAAGAGAAGTAGCGGTGTCAGACATGCAGAGAATAGACAAAAATCATCTGTTAGATGATTAGATGGCGATTCTCTAATTTAATTGGGTTACCCAAACTTGTACGCGCCACAGAATAAGATGGTTGCCGGTTGCTTGCAGAGTTTAGTGTTAGTTGCCTTTTTTCTTTTTTCTTCTTCTTTTGGGGGTTCTCTGCTTCTTTTGGGGGTTTTGTTAGACTTTGGTATATACATATGTATGTATGTATATGTATATGCAAACATAGATGCTGTGTATTTCGACTGCATATTGTACTGGAATTGTCGTTGTCGTTTGTGATGTTGAGTTCATTTTAATCTTATGCTCTCCAGAAGGTTTTAGTGTAGTTTTATTTTTCTATGTATATATGTATGTATGTTTTTGACATATTGGCAATTCCAAATGCTGTATAGCTTTTGCATCGTAAGTAAATATTTTCCCATTAATTTACTACCTACATATACGTTCAGGTGGTTCTATATCCACCCCCACTCTGTAAATGATACTACAACAGCGTTAATACAGGGGTTTCCAACAAGAGGTGATATTTTGAATCACCCGGTATTTCGGTAGCTGTCACCTTTGGAGTTTTTATTCTTTGACATTTGACAAGTAGAAACTACGCCATTACTAAAAATGGAACGATACACGATTCAACAATGCACTGAAATGATTAAAATTCACTACAAAAATGGTGAAAATCTTGCAGTCACAGTTCGCAAAACTAAACCATTTTTGGGTCGTCGTGAAGCACCTTGTCAGACCGCAATACAGAAATTGGTGGAAAAATTCGAGCTGTTGGGACAAGTTAGTGATGTGAAGAATAAAACTCGTGCACGTCGCTCAAGAACAACTGAGAATATTGCTGCTGTAGCCCAAAGTGTTGAAGAAAACCCAGGTTTGTCCATTATTCGTCGTTCTTTGGAATTGGGCATTCCACAAACGCCATTACACCGTATCTTGCATAAAGACTTGGGTCTTAAGGCTTATAAAGTTCAGTTAACACAAGAACTCAAGCCGGCCGATCATCAATAACGTCGTGTCTTTGCTGATTGGGTCTTTGAAATACATGAAAATTATCCGGAATTCCATCGAAAAATCATCTTGACTGATGACCATTTCCACCTCGGTGGCTACGTCAAGAAGCAAAATTGTCGCATCTGGGGCTCGGAAAACCCAAGAGTCTCTCCATCCTCAACGTGTGACTGTTTGGTGCGGTTTATGGTCCGGTGGGGTCATTGGACCTTACCTTTTCGAAAATAAGGGTTGGATCAACAGTTACGGTGCATGGATTGCGCTATCGAGAGATGATTAATGATTTTTTATGGTCGGAGTTGGATGGTATTGATCTGGACAACGTTTACTTTCAACAAGACGGCGCTACGTACCACACAAGCAACGAAACCATTGCTCTGTTACGGGAAAGTTTCCGGACCGTGTTATCTCTCGAAGAGGTGATCACAATTGGCCACCGAGATCTTGTGATTTAACACCTTGCGACTTCTTCCTTTGGGACCACGTGAAAGATAAGGTCTACGCCAACAGCCCAGCGTCGATTCAAGACCTCAAAGATAGAATTCGTGAGGCTATCGAAGACATAGGGCAGCCACTTTGCGATTTGGTTATGGAAAATTTCATGAAAAGGATATGGTCCTGTAAGCGTGGTCGTGGTGGCGATTTGGCTGATGTTGTTATTCATTATTAACGGCATACCTTATTCTTTATTATGAAATAAACATCCGATCATTTATCTCAAAAAATGGCATTTTTCGGTGAATACCAAAATAAAACCTCTTGTTGGAAAATCTTTATTAAGAACATCGGTTCAGATATACAGATCCGTTTATATTGATGGGATCTGTGCCAGAATCAAGAAACATCTCCATCTCCATGTAGGAGAGGAAACTGATCATTGCGCCGTCCAAGTCCACCGCTATCATGCTTACTTCCTGGACCTGGAAGAACAATATCGATGGTGCAGAACCCGAAAATATTTAGTTTTGTGTTCGACAATCTCCTCAGCTTCTCTTAACATACCAACTATACCAAAACTAAAGTCCAAGCCAAAACTAAAATAATCATTGCACTATCAGGCACCACCAGGGGTAAAGACTGGCCGACGGTGCAAAATCCGAAGATACTTGGTGTTGTGTTCGTCAATCTTCTCACCTTCTCTAAACATGTCGCCTATATCAAAACTAAAGTCCAAACCAACAACAAAATACTCATGGCACTAACGGACACGACATGGGATAAGGATAAAGTGATTTCGTCGTCCATCATAATCTACTTTGACCCGGTTTGACATAATTTGTTAATGTCAGTCAATGGCGAGCATGGAAGACGATGCAAAACAGAGCAATAAGAATTGGCACCGAATGTGTTCAGATGTCGAATGTGGAACATCTACTGAAGGAGACAAAGATGTTGTCTGTCGGCAGAACAACATCATGAGTGTTTTACTAGACAATATCTTTTGACCTGCCATCTGCCCTGTCTTCCAAATCATCACATTGTGTTGCAGGATCCACCTTCCCGACATATCCGATAGGACATCAGGCGCTACTGTCCAGACGTCATACCATCGGACGTCAGCCACAGCAGGCCAGGAACAACATCACACGATGGCGGTAACACAAGCCTTCGGCAACCTCAGAATGTGAGCGGTTATTACCCACATCGGCCAGAACTATCCTAGCTCAACTTAGATCTTGATGGTGCTCTCTTCCGAACTGTTATCAGTCCAGAATAATGTCAGGCGTCCAAGACTACTGACTAAATTACCGACAAAGCCCCCATGACACAGCACATCTGTCTGCATGTCCCAGCAAACCAACGAACCTGCGTCCTCTTGAGCTTTTGGCCAGACCAATAGAAGTGGCAAACTTCCTACAACTACCCTAAAACTTAAAGAGCCCAGAACAACCAAAACCATCAACTCATCCACCATACCAAACACCTTACAACATACTTATGAGTATAACTACTAATCATATAGCTTCCATAAGGAAAACAGTTGGGAACAGAAGACATGTTACAACAACAACAATTTGTAAAATGTTTCTCCAGATATTTCGTAAATAAAGTAGTTGCACGGGCGGGGCCACGCCCACTTATCCGATACCACCAAATATTTGTTGGGCCACTAATATTGTTAAATACTTCCATGCTAAATACTATCGAACCATACACGTGGACATCTAAAAAGTGGAAATTTCCAAATTTCTCCAAATATCTCGTTTTCGAAAATGGGATCGTATGGACTAGTTCTAGACCACATTTCTCATAACGCTAATTTTCTGCCGATTCACGAAAATTCCTAATCGCCCTTATTCCAGTTGGCGTCGTCGACGTCGTCACTTCATTTTCGTCATATCTATGAAGTTTTAGCTTTGTCATCTTTACGCCAAAACGAATGTTTTTGGTATCCATGAACTAACAAAAACCCTTTTTATAACTTAAAAATATTTAAAAAAAATTCAAAATTTATGAAGTCGTCAATCTAAACAGTGTCGACTAAGAATCAACGTCGACGACGCCAACTGGAATAAGGGCGATTAAATACCCCCTTAACAAATATGAAGAAAATTGGTGTAATGATTTTCTAGATATTTCACGTGGCCAATACCACTTATTGAGTCACGGATATTGTTGTCAAATACTTTCATGGTAAATATGAAGTCAATAGGTGGAATGTTTTCCACATATCGATACCTCCATTCTAAACTATGCTAAGGTAGTTTTTCAGGAGAGGCGATCAAAGTTTGATGATTTTTTTAATTTTGTGTGGAACTCCTTTATGGGCACAATCCATTATCACGCGTACGGTTAGCATTAGAAAATAATGATCAAATGAAGATTGTTAAATAAAACACAGGTCAGCAACTCGTTCTGTAAGAGAAACATTTTATAATAATTCAGTAAAGTGTGTAGCAGTGTGTAGCTCACTTCTTAGCTATTTTTCTTTCTATGTGCGCACTTTAGCTGTCCCTCTAATGAATCAATAATGCTTGTACGGTCAGCCAAAATTTTAACCGATGTACAATACACCCCCACAAGGATGGACAAACAGAAACAAGTGCCGCAGTACTAGTCTATCTTCTTCGGTTAAAATGATTAATTGTTCTTTGATACTGCTGCTGTCACCCTCTACGAAGCCATTGACAAGTGGATATGATTTGGTTCGGAGTCTCCATACGTGAAATGCGTAGGAGGATTCGATTACTCGTATGTGCGGTTTGTTTGAGATGTGTTTCTTCGCCTTCCTTTTTTGTTGAAACCAATTATGTTCTGCAGTGTCATGCTCATATCGTAGTTTAGGGAGTTAATTGATAATTATGCCTTGTGGATTTTGTTAATTTTTGTATTTATGGGAGTTGTTATAATTGTTGTTGTTTTGGGATTCTGATTAGCTTTAGTGGTTTGACATTTTCATTTTTTGGGGGTTTCAATTAATTATTTCTAATTAAAGTGGAAAACTTTAAATGTTAATGATCACTGTGTCTGCGTATATTTTGTGGTCTAAGCGGTTTTGGTGGGAATTGGTATCAATTTTGACAAGTTTACATATGACAAAACGTTGACTTTTTGATGGCGTTTTAAATGATTTTCATTAACGAAGTACGCGCGTGTGTGTGTACTCGTAGATATGCGGTTACATTTAATTGGTTGGTCGGCTTATCGCGGTGAAATAATTTCACACGAAAGAATTTCAGTGATAAGATTCTCCGGCAACATAGATATGTGTGGAAGTATTCGTACATAAATAAAGAGAACCGCAAAATTGATAAACATACTGGTACACTCGAGATTACAGGAATTAGCACACACGTTTTCGTTGGAATTAAAATAATTATATCAAGATAAATATATTTTCACTTTAAAAATATAAACATGGATATTTTTGACTAATGCTTTATCACAGAAAGAAAAATCATTCGTTGCAGTAACGAACTCGATTCGTTAACTAAACATTACGTTGCTTGTATAAGTCCTATGGACAGATAAGATACGATTTTTCGTTATCTTTCATAGTTTCATCCCTGTAACAATTTAGGTTTCGTTGATGTAACGAATATTTTTATTGTTAAATATTGAACCAAAAATAATCACTACGGTTGTTAAAAAGAGTTTTAAAGCATTTTGGAGTAATGAAACGGAATCGTTGTTGAAGTAACAACACATGTTCGGTTTACTTTGGGGGAATTTTGAAAGATAGTAGCATAAATCTGGGGTTTCTTAACTAGTCGACCAATTGAGCTTCCTAGTGCTACCACGGGTCGAGATGCTCCTTGTCGGAACCAAACTGTTAGACACACACAGTTATTCATTATACGAATATCGGCCCCAGCAAGATCTGTCAATATGTCCAGATGTTCTCTACTCAATGCGGAACAGTGACGAAACAGATGCTCAATACCATCCACTGCTTCCACAAATGCACAGTTTTTGCAGATGTAATTGGATTCAATATCCATTCTCCTGGCTTGTTCGCCGATCAGGAAGTTTCACATCAGAACTGACACTAATGTAGACCATTGCTTCTTCTGTAGTGCGAGGAGATAGATTGACCTTCTCAGACCATGTCGTGGTCAGATTTGTCTAGCTACCATACCTGTGGCGATTTCTGTCCATCTCTCATTGGACAGCCTTAGACAAAGTTTGAATGTTGACAGTGGCGCACCAAAATAAACAAATTCCTCGAGAATTTGTAATGTCGTACTTTTCTTACCAAGTTTATCGGTCAGCCATCTCGTTAAGAGATCTGCGATAGTCGCGGGCTGTTTGTGAATTTAAGGATATGGCCTACAGAGAATTGATGGCAGCCTGGCTGTCCGAGTAAAAGACAACCCCAGTGTTGGTTACTATGTTGCGACTCAGCCACTTGGGCGACTTCCCATATTGCCATTATTGCTGCTTGAAATATACTGTATGGATCTGTCCGTCCATGAAGCGCCATCAACATCAATTCACCGTCGTTCTCAACAATTGAACATTTCGGAGACATCATTGAGACGAATTTTGCATAAAGACCTTGGTATGACGCCATACAAAGTCCAATTGGTTCAGGAGTTAAAGCCAACTGACCATCCAATGCGTTTTCAGTAGTTTTTTTTTATAGCATTTTCAAAAAAAAAAAAGTTATTTGGCGGACCCTTTATAACTTGGCTCTACTAAACTTCGAATACTAAATTTTTCTAAAGTTAATTAATACTATTTTTTTACGTTAGAATCGAATTTCTACGAACACCCATAAGGAGAAGTGCTGGACCTATTTAACCATGTCCGTCCGTCTGTAGATGTATCCTTGTAATCTAAGTTCAGGTCGCATTTATGGTACGATCGTTATGAAATTTAGCATAGCTCATTTTTGGCCCAATTGAAATTGGTGAAAATCGGTTTAAGTTTACATATAGCCCTAATTTTTATGTTCTTTACGTTTTGGCATCTATATTTTACATCCGATCATTGCGGTAGTTATAAGAGTGATCTACCTCAACCGACGAATAGATACAACTAACTTCGAAATCGGGGAGTAATTGTAGATCGCTTCCACGTATTGCACCCTGGGTAACGCCAAATGATCTACCAAGTAATGGTTTTACTTAAAATACTCACCCAACACCGGGGTGTAATCCGACCTCGTGCCCATCGGTGTATGGTTTGCAGTCAGGGGTAATCGACTGTATTTGTAAGGAGCCTTGCTAATACCTGGGCGCTTCAGCAAGTTATAGGTGTTGTGCCACACAGTCCTTGCCACAGTACCGGGGGCTATGCTGTAGTGGACATGTTTCTCCCCTACAGTAGTGGTTATACTTAAAACTCATCGATTTTTTCGTTTCGCAGTCAGGGGTTGCCAGAGATTGTGTTTTGACGACTGCGTTTGCTGATAACTAGCCTCTGCAACGACTCCGTCCTTGTCACGTTTTTGGGGGCTATAACATGATGGACCTACCCTATCCGTAAATTAACTTAAACGGACACACTACAACAATAACCCGTTACGACAATATCTAATAATGATACAACTACAACGAATACGACGACGACTACGACAAATACACGAGGATCTAAACTTTGGCTTTGGAAATAAGCAAAGTGATCCCAAGACCTTTTCTAAGCCGGCATCGTTACCTGAAGAACAGGAAACCGCATCAAAGGATTTAGTGGTAACGCTGCTCCTCGGTCCTTCGCTGACGTTACTAAGGACAGCTTGATACTGGCGGTCATCAATAGGGGAGAGGAAGGCAGCAACATCCCCAAGTTCAAGTGAAGTGAGATAGAGTACGCACTGTGCTTTGTTTTCTTCGATATAATTGAGGAGCTATTGTGTCGATGCAGACTGGTTTCAGGGCCGCATAAAACGATTTAGTAATATGGAAAATCGGAGTTATGGCGTAACAGATCGATGTGGGAGGGAATTCGAAAAAAAATCCTGCAGATAACCACCAACTTTTAAGCTTTTTAAAGCAATCAAATTGGTTCATGTACTGGACCTTCCCTTTAGATGATGACCAGAACCTAATTGGTGACCGCAGATTGTAAAATATTTACACGGGGCAAAATCGCCTTTTTTCATATGTTTGAATCGAAAGGAAATATATTTGTAACACAAATTTTTAAATATTATATATTTCCCAGCAAATAAATTTTATTTGAAAATCAATAAAATATATTTGGAACGCATATATTAATATATTACAACAAAATATATTTGCAAACTAAACTTCTCAAATAAAATATTGGTTTAAATACAAATAACATTATTGTTTAGTAATTTATCCAAATATATTTTATTTAAAAAAGATTTTCAAAACTTTTGCTGACTTTTTAGAATTTCAGTTTACATTTCGAATTGTACCTCCCAGTTGTAATACCATATGCAGCATTAACTTCTGTTTAAATCAATTATTTCAAATTTCTGAGTTAGTATTCCAAGTCATCATTTCTTGTCAATCCTCCAAGTAATTTATTTTGCTCCAAGACTATACGAGATCAATTTCGTAAATATAATACATAATTATATTATTTACTACTTTTACGAACATTAAAAATGTTCTAAAAAATAACTTTGAATTAGTAAAAAATTTAACACAACGTATTTTCTGAATTCTTAAGTGCAAATAAATATTTGTTTCGAAAATAATAGTCCCAAATAAAATATTGGGATGTAAATAAAGATATGTTTAGAATAACATTTTCCCAAATATACACTTTTTGTGTGTACCCAATATTATATGTTTAGAGCGTACCGTAAACATATATATGTTTCAAGCCGAATATGTTTGGGACAATATACTACAGAAGCGAATTTTTTGCAGCGTGTATATTAGTGATTTTATTTAATGAAATAAAATACTAAATCGTAAGTAATAATGTACCTGAAATTAAACTAATTTGCTTATTATCCTAGGATAGATTGCAAATAAAAATAAAAGAAAAAAAATTATTCAACGAGAGGGCCTAGGGATATCTTATGTTTTCCCTTACGACGCTATGGTAACACAATGGACAGTATAGCCTAAGTGAGTCTGTTTTGCAGGCTGCCACTCTAAACCTAACCTAAATAAACTTCGAAATCAATCGAAGTTTAGTTAGCTAATGCCACTTTTGTTACACCCCTGCTGTGAACCTTCATTAGTTGACTGCACACGCTGAAAAAAAATCGCTTCTGTAGTATATTGTCCCAAACATATTCTGCTTGAAATATACAAATGTTTAGGGTACACTCCAAATATATAATATTTGGCACACACAAATACTATATGTTTGGGAGGATATTGTTCTAAACAAAAATATGTTCCAGTTCTAATATTTGTTTATTTGGAAGTAATATTTCCGAAACAAAGATTAATTTGTATTTATGTATTTTGGCAACGAATCAATGTCTTAATTTAAAGACAAGTTTTCTGTTTTTCGGAAGTTGTGTTTGTAACATGCAATTAAAACTTAAATCGTAACTATAAATTGCATTGATGGATTGACAAAAAATGATGTATTGAAATATTTATAAATTAAAATTTTTGATGTGAAACAAAAGCTAATGCTGCTAAAGACATCTTTAACTATAAAGTTTAACACGAAATCTAGGAAAAACTAACAAAAATTCGAAAAACATAGCAAAGTCTAAAAAATCTTTTTTTAAATAAAATATATTTGGAAAGCTTCTTAAGCAATAACTTTGTTTGTGTGTAAACACATATTTTATTTGTGAAAGTCAGTTTGCAAATATATTATGTTCTAATATATTAATATATTCGTTCCAAACAAAATTTCTTGATTTTTAAATAAAATTTATTTGTTAACAAATATGAAATATTTAAGAAAATCGTTTTTAAATATATTTTCTTTCAATTCAAACATATCAAAAATGCAGCTTTTTCCCCGTGCAGGCAAAGAAAAAATTCGTTTCTGCGAAACGAAATATTAGACAACTACACGCTGAAAAAAAATCGCTCCTGTAGTATATTGTCCCAAACATATTCGGCTTGAAACATATATATCTTTAGGATACACTCTAAACATATAAAATTTGGTACACTCAAAAATTATATATTTGGGAAGATGTTGTTCTAAACAAATCTTTGTTTACATCCCAATGTGTTTATTTTGGACTATTTTTTCCGAAACTAATATTTATTTTCATTTAAGTATTCAGAAAATATCTAAATTGTGTTAAATTTTTCAGGAATTCAGTTAATTTTTTCAAAAATTTTAACGTCTTAAATATAAAAAATAATAAAAATTGAAATCATATAATCTTGGATCGAAATATATACTTGGAGGATTGACAACCAATGATGGCTTGGAATACTCAGAAATTTTAAATGATTGGTTTAAAACATAAGATATTGCTGCATTTGGTGTCATAACTGGGAGGTTCAAACCAAAAAAAAAATAAAATTTAAATTCGAAAAATTCAACTTCAAATTTCGAAAATCTTTTTTAAATAAAATATATTTGGAGAAATTCCTAAACAATCATTTTATTTGTATTCAAATACATATTTTATTTGAGAAATTTAGTTTGCAAATATTATATGTTGTAACATATTAATATACGAGTTCCAAATATATTTTATTGATTTTCAAATAAAATTTATTTGCTCAGAAATATATAATATTTAAAAATTAGTGTTCCAAATATATTTTCTTTCTATTCAAACATATCAAAAAAGGCGATTTTGCCCCGTGTACAATTCTCGTTTACGACTACTGATATTCTTTTGGTCAAAACAAACAATTGCTTACGCGAAATAAGTTTCTGTCACAACAAGCGAAATTTCAGTTCCGGCAAACGAGAATTGTAGTTGTATAATAATTCGTTTCGCAGAAACGTGTTCTCTGCGCGTGGTGATGTATCGCTTACCTTCCACCACACAAAAATGCGATACAGTTGTACTGGCCGAACTAATGCTAACGTTCTCCGACAGCGTCCTACAGGAATGTAAGGCGACGCTGGCCTCCTGTACCGGATCCAATACATACGGGTCTGTTCTGTAGCAAGGTGGTTTGAAATCACGGTGATTTTAAAATCACCGGCGACTTACCTTCACTGCTGGAGTTCGAAATCTCCCGGTTTATTATTCATAGCATCCCAAAAAAGATTGTTCAAGATATTTTCGGGTGATTTCGAACTCCAAAAGTGATGTAAAGTCGCCGGTGATTTTAAAATCACCGTGATATCAAATCGCCGTGATTACAGAACAGACCCGATAGTTAGGTTCCTCGCCTTCTTCGGCGTGTTCACTTGGAGGCCAGTTGCCCTATTGTGTAACCCTGTGAAAGAGAAAGGACGGAACATATATATAGACATAGATCATGTTGGTTCTTACATAACCATTTGGATTGGTCTACGTGTTTTTTAGAAGAACGTTTGCTAAGTAGGGCAGGCTTGAGTTACTTCCAAGGTAAGAGTGTCTGTTTTCATGTAGTCCTGGGCATGTAAAAAGCAAGTGCTTAATCGATTCTTCTTCGTCTAAACAACTCCTACAGTAGTCCTCGTGTGGAATGCAAATACGTTCTGCTATCTTGTCGATCGTACTGTGTACTGGACCTCTGTTAAGGTGCTTAGCGATTTTTTGCCGAAAGTCAGCACCTTGTTTGTTCCCTTCTGACTTATGTGTGTTCTGCCAAATTTTTCTGCTGATTGTACTGTTGTGAATCGCTTCATCTCGTCTACATGTTTGTCATGTCATAATTGAAACCACTGATGTTGGCAAGGTTTATTAAAAAATTGCTAGGAAACTTTTAAAAGTCTGAAACTCATAAACAAATTTTTCTTCGATGTAAACATGTAAAAACAATAATAATAAAAGTTTTTACAGTTACCCGGTAATGTTGTAGCGCTCAGCGGCGACGAAAATATCTACTTACTAATAAATTTCACCAGTGTAGATTCTAGATTAGGAGCTGAACTTCTATTACCCATAATCGAAGAATTCTGTAATCCAGGTGACCTACCTTCGGATCTTAAAGAAGGTCTAATATTCAATGACCCTCAGAAAGGAACAAACCGGCTTTAGTTCCAACCAATCATGTGTATATCATATAAACACCCTCAGAATTATCATAGAGCAATTAATAGACTGCAGAACACCATTGTATCTAACATTTTTGTTTTGCGACCCGAGAAACAAACGGTATAACCTGGGCTTCAACAATTGATTAGAGGATCTTCACTATGCAGATAATATCTGTCTGTTAACACATCGACATTCAAGCATGTAGAACAAACTCAACAAGGTCCAGGAGTACGCTGAAAGAGCTGGTCTTGTAATAAATAGTACCAAGACTAACTCTATGCGCGTTAATACTATCCCAATAACCCCAAAAAACAAACCACTCGAGGAAGTGACCAACTGAATAAGGCTAGGTAAGCATTTGGAGCCCTAAGGAATGTATGGAAGTCATCGAAGATACAACGAAACACAAAAAAATCGATTATTCAATTCGAATGTAAAAACCGTTCTCCTATATGGATGTGAAACATGGAATACGTCTGCAAGAACTATTGGTAGAATTCAAACATTCTCAGGACAGAAATTTCGGAAGTAGTCTGGAAGGTTAACATTGACGTACCTATTACTGGCAAATACTAGCTATTTGCTAGGTTAAGATTAACCCAGATGAAGTAAATGATATTACGGTGCAAGGAAAAATAAACCCAGTGCCGGCGGAAAGCGTCGATTTACCCGCGAGTCACGTGTCGTCGTTAGCAAACAATCGTAGTCGGAACAGATACAATACCACATCTAGCCTTTGGTAAAAGAAACGATGAGGACGATAAAGAAAAGAAAAGGGGGGATCTAAGCAACCCCAGCGTTTAAAAGCTAGTGGGAACTCAGGCTCTGAGCCATCAAGGGATAACAATAGTACTATTGTTGAATATCGGAAAAGACTGTCAGGGGCACAAAGAAGGAAACTGAATAAGATGAACCAGCTGAAGATATTACAGGTTGAATCTGACTCTTCTACATCCAATAAAAGAGTCAGATCTCCCGAAGAGCATAGCGATGATAAATCAATTAAGAAGAAATTGACAGCGACACCCAGCACTTCGGAGAAACCTATTCAATCTACCAAAAAAAGGAGTCTCTAGTCAGAATCCGTTGATGGTGGGAGGTGAAGTTGATCCTGTTGTGGATAAGGTGAGCAAGTCCACCAAACCATCCATAAAGGAGGGGGCCTCATATCATACCAATCCTAAAGGAAAAAGCAAGCTGGCTATAAAAATGGGTAAGAAAGCACCATCTTATTCTCAAATAGCCAAAATCATATCCAGGACGAATTATACTATGCCATAATTGACAGCAGTAGTGCCTCTGGAAGAATTCCCGAAGAGCAAAAGAGTAACTTCGAAGATTTATTCTACACAAAGGTCTTGCACCACATTCTCGAATCTAATGATGGACCAACAATCCAGGTAATGAGTTGAAAGTTTGAGAGTGGGGTTTTGATGCTGAAACTGGCATCACAATGCTGCGCCGAAGTTCTCGTAAAACTAGTGGACATCCCCTGACCTTGGGACGGCGCAAAGCTGAAACATGTAAGGAAAAGCGACATCCCGGTACTCATAAAAATATCTTTCTATGTTAGACGATGGGACAGTAAGGTACCGTCAGAGCGCATACTCAGCGTCTTTGGCAAACAAGATTCCAGCCTTAAAGTGGGGAAGTGGAAAGTCTTCCAAAGGAAAAATTATCCCGATTGTTCTCTCCTGGTGGTAGGCATAGACCCGTATTTCAAGGATAGACTTGTCAAGGCCACCAAGCCTTGACAAGTCAAGATTGGAAAAACCCCAATTTGCAGGGTAGTTAAATCGAGCACAAACACGAACGTGCCGCCAAACAAAAATAGTGAACAGAAAGAATCCAGTGAGACACTACCAAAAAGTGAGGTTGAAGTGGTCGATAACATCGCCAAATCGCCGATAAGATTATCAATTTTGCAGAAAGTTCCCAGCAAAGTTCCCAAATATCGAGGGAGTGCCACCAGATAGGATAGACGACTCCCATCGTAAACTTTTACTGAAAAGACAATGATTGAGGTCATCCAGTTAAACCTCCACCGTAGCGAAATATCAGCCAACGCTCTGATGGACAATAAAAAAGGCAGGGTTCATATTGCTTTGGTTCAGGAACCATGACCACCTAGAAACAAGGTTACTGGATTATACCATGTGAACTACAACCTTTTCTACGTTAACACAGCTACTCGTCCAAGGACTTGTATTCTTTGTCTCTATCCAGAGTTGTCAACATCGGACGCAAAGTTTAAAGAAGCAATAAAAAGCCTCTCACCTTTCAAGGCTGCGGGATCGGACGGAATATTTCTAGCGCGTCTTCAGAATGAGGTGGATCTGGTATCGACTCATCTGGGTGGAGTTTTCACTGCATGCCTAACTCATTCATATACCCCAAAAAATTGGTAGGAATCAAGGGTGGTCTTCATACCCAAGCATGGCAATGCTTATCAACCTATTAGCCTAACTTTTTTCCTGTTAAAAACAATTGAGCAAATAATTGACATGGTAAAAAGTAAGATAGCAGATGACAAGCTAAAATTTAAACAATACGCATTTGTTAAAGGAAGCTCAGTGGAAACATCGCTACATGAGGTAGTACACCACGCTTTTAACAACGTTCAGACAGAAACGCTTATCCAGTCCTTAGACGATTTTCAGGTTGACCGGGCGCTGAAAACTGGATCAATGACGTAAAATTAGAGACAAGGTAAATCGTGGTATACCTCATACACAGTCTCCTTAAAGCACCAATATGGGACTTAAACCAGTGTGTTATGCAGACCAAGGGGATTAAATGTTAACCCAGACAAAACAAAAATATGTCTATTTACAAGAAAACGAAGATCCATTCTTTTGTCGTGCCTCGTTTCCTGGGTAAGAATATTGCCATATCTAAAAAGGTAAAAGACTTGGGAGTAATTTTGTATCAGAAGCTGATTTGGAAAGATCATATTGAAGAAAGATTTACCAAGGCCCACAGATGTTGTTCATTGTGCAGAAGAGCTATAGGTTCAAAATGGGGACTACGACCAAATATGACACAGCGGCTTTACATGAGCGTGATTAGACCAATAATAACCTATGCCTCTGTAATGTGGTGGACATCAATGGCAAAGAAGTACAACGTAATACCATTGCAAAAAGTGCAACGTATGTGCTGCCTAGGCACATGAGCGTTGGGGACTATACTGCACAACCAACCAAAAGACATCCGTATAAAGTATGAAGTCTACAAGTGATGGGCGGATGGATAAATCGAAACCACAAATCGTACCTTCAGAAGATATTTCAATCACTGACCGATCATATTCAAACAACGGAAATCTCCGACCACATTCCTGAAGTGCAGCTTACAGCGACCTGTGATTCGTTCGTGCCAGACAGACGCTCCTGGGAAAGCGGAACACTAGCTCATTTGCCTGTGGGAACCAGCTGCTATGCGGATGGGTTTAAGCTAGGAGGAATGACGGGTCTGCGACTTTTTATTGATGAACCAGAAGTCGAACTTTACTTCTGCCTCCCAGACCATAACACTTTATTTCAAGCAGAAGTTCGAGCAATCACGGAGTGTATGAACTGGCTCAGTAATACCACAAAGCCTCAATATGCCAACATCTTCACAGATAGCCAAATGGCGATCAAAGCAATAACATCGGAAAGGGTCAAATCCAAAACTGTTTTAGACTGTAAAAGAACAATAAATGATTACTCAGCCCATGGTCAGCTGCGTATTTTCTGGGTACCAGGACACAAGGGAGTGATTGGAAATGAACGGGCAAACAGATTTGCTTAAAAGGGCAGAGAGTAATAAACATAGAAAATTGGAAACCTTTCGAAGTCACGAAGGATGAGTTGAAGCACTGGGCAGTGATGACTCACAAAACTATGTGGAATAGCGCAACAGTAGGGCCAACTGCAAAGATACTGTGGGATGACCCAAATGAGGACAAAACAAGTAGTTTTCTGAAACTAAACATGATCGAGATTAGTAAGATGATGAGTGTTCTAACGGGACACACAGGCTTACAAGCACATCTTCATCGTATAGGACTAGCAGAAAACGACGAATGCAGGGCATGCAGGGAAAACATCGAAACGATGGAACGTTTTCTGTGCCCAGCTGTCACACATGCAAGATCCCGATATTTTGTGTCCGACATATTGCCAGACTTGTCTCATCTCAGAGGATATGACTGGAAGATACTGAGAAAATTCTAGTACCGATTTTCTGTACCGTTTTTCTGTAACTCGTGAGGTATTAAAATATCATAAATAAGGGGTGCACAACAGCCGAATTGAATTCATCGACATGAGACGATGATAACCTAACCTAACCTAAGTAGAAAAGATTGGAAATAGTTCACCGTTGCGTCACTCATTCTAATGGAACTTCCAATAATCAAAACCACGATTGGTTGAACTATAAAAATACATTTGAATCAGTAACAAAAGTAGGACAATACTAAAAAGGAGGACATCTCCTCCGAAAGGAGAACGTGTGATAACCCTGGCCAATTGCGTCTTGTTTGGGTTAACGCCCAAACCACAGCCCCTCTAGCAAATTTATTCAGAGTCACCTTTAGAATGTCTTGGAGAAATTTGCCACGTTGGGGAATTTGTCAAGTTGTGGAATTTGGCAGTTACTGAGCTTGCAATGTCCGCCTTACAGCCACAACCTTCTGCATCTAACAGGATTCTATTCACGGCTAGATTCCACACTAGAAGACACGATAATTTTCCTAGCGGTGTCCCTCTGTTTACGAACCTATTATGCGAATCTATTATAACGTTCAGTATCTGAACAAATTTGGAATGCAGTTTAAGTGTATACGACTATAAACAATTATTTTACATCCAGAGTTACCTTATATTCTTCACTTTTTTCATTGCCTTGACTAGAACTTTAAAAATACCACAAAAATACCAAATATACCACAACCATATAAAAATTACAATCAGCGATATTATATTCGTAGAGCATAATATAATGGTCATAAGAAACAATTCTGCCTCCCTTGGTTGTTTCTTGCCTACTTGACTTTGTGTTTTAAAAATTCTATAAATCAAGGGAAATTATTTAGCCTTTAAGTTTGTACTTATTGGGCATTTAAAGTGAATATCTATGAAAAGAAAATTTAGCGTAAAATAAGGCTTCATATTCGACAAAATATCCTTGTAAGCGTTGTGTTGAAATGGAATTTTTTTTTATATTCCAAACCTATAGTTAAACCCAGCCCTAACTTCGAAAAATGCGGATTGTAGTGGAAGGAGAGGAACATACTAAATAATAGTTGATCAATTTTCTGAATTAAAAAAATAAAATAAGAAATACTGATTTTAGTAAATTCAATTCAGGTTGTTGTGTTTAAGTAAATACATTTATCCCCGGAGGTCGCCTACGCTTTCACCTGTGTTAGGGTAGAGATTGTTTGGTATGAAAAATATGTATATTCCAGAATAAATAAATAATGGAATTGTAAATATATAAATTTAATCCCTGTGTATAAGCAAGTAGTTTTTAATTAATTAATAACAGTGAATTGGAAAAAGAGATATAATGCAATCAAAACAACCTTGAAGCATACGTACTGACGGCAGAAAGACTTCTTGACAAATTTGGGTTTCTGGGTCATTCTTAAATGTTACTGAAACTATGCAACACCAGCACCCAACCACCATCTGGGCTTTAATTACGGAAAGTTTTCAATGCTATTTTATGCTCTTCTCAATGACGTTGTATTGTTCTACTGCACTTGTTCGTCGTTACTGCTACGGGGCTACCAAAATCGCACATAGAATCCTTGGCCTACATGGAGAACACTGAAGGACCTTCAAAGCACTGAAACTGGGTTAAGATGTGCATAGACGCATAGAGGTATCACGGCAGAAAAAAAACAATGGAAGAACAAACTAAAAAAGAATAATGAGAGAAAATATAATAGATATAAATAAATACAGTTTGGGAGGGTGTGTGTGTGTGTGTGCGATTGTATTTTAGTTAGGTATTGGTAAACCGACATAAATGTTTTAGATATTTGTTTTTTTCTGATCGAATTAGAATATGTTCTCAATTCAAAGTAGATTTGTGTACAGCATAAATATTGGTAGTCTCTAGAATAGAGGTCATTCCAAAGGCAACAACAACATAAATTTTATTTTATATACAACATATGTATGTATGTATGTTTGTGTGCATACATAAGTATTTATGTATGTATGTTGAACAGTTGATGATAAATTTGAAATGACTGAAGCATAAATACTATGGAATATACATACATACAGTATAAGAGAACATAAAAGTTTCATAAACTCCCTTTCGTGCAGAAAGCAGCTAATGGACAGCCGAGCTATCCCGCTCCATCATTCTGTCCAAGATACCAACCGAAAATCCAGCAACAATCGCTAAACAGAAGTACAAAAATATCGCAAATGGCAACACCTCATTTATGTTGACAATGCCGTACGATAAGCAATACTCGTACTCCCCTCCATAAAAATACACTCTCTTGGTCCAAAAACACTCGCACCCATCTCAAACACTCACACATTGCCATGCCATGCTCAACTTAAATGAAAACACAAAACAGGAAACCAAACAACAACAGAAAACAGCTGATAGAAGAAGAACAAGAGTTATCAACAACTGGTCTGTTTTTGATGGAGAGGGGTTGGGGGTCTCATAGAGACAAACAGTAAGTGAGAGAGACGTGACTAGAGAGAGTGCAGGCGAGAGCAAGTGTGTGTTTACTTTTACTGTTAACTGAGAATCGCAGTGTATCTGTTGGAGACCGGCCGGTGTCTATGGGATTTGTTTACATTTGCAAGATGTTGACAACCGCAGCAGTTCTCGTCGTCATCAGCATCTGTGTGAGTAAGTATGTGTGTCCCTTTGCTGGTATGTTGCATGACGTTGGAGAAACAGCTGTTTTGGCAACATTGTCGCTGAGCGCTGAGCATAATCGAAAACAAAACAAGAGAACGTTTGGGTATGAGGAGACTTATTGGGGAATAGTATGCGTGTGTGTGGTGTGAGTTCGTGTGGTTGCTTGCTTGTTGGTGTTGTAACAGAGTGAAACAGAGAGTAGGAAGTGAATGTTGTGATGAAAACGTAATAAAAACAAAATACGTAATTTAAAATACTGTTATAGATACAAAAACATATTATCACATAAAAACAAATCCAAGAAAAGTAATGCCGAGAAGTTATAAATAAATTTAATTTTCTATTCTAAGTGAAGTGCTGCGAAACGTCTAATTTAGTTGGAGAGTTTTACACAGTTTCAGGTGTTTTTCGTATTTTCCAATTGAAATTTAAATTTACGCTTTTGTAAGTTGTTCGTGTGTGTATGGATCTTTAAGTTGTTTTTTTTTCTTAAAGGCGATGTCATAGCGCTTCGGTATAACAGTTCAACGCGTTAGGTGTATTTACGTTTCCATTTCTTTTCACCTTTCATTTCTCTTCTGTTTTGGTTTTTTCGAAAAGAAAAGGCAACAACACAACCAAAGCAAACGAAAACATAATAACCGACCGCAGCGGCTGACTCTACGACGAGACTCAACCGACTCTCGTGCGAGAACACAAACAACAACACGAAAAACTAGCTGCTAGCACTGCCGAGCGGGCGGACAGACAAGCAGGCAGGCAAGCCCAAAACCAAGCAAGCAACTACTAAACCGTCCGCTCTTACGTACAAACCAGCCAGCCACACACTCTCGTCCGGTGAGTAGGCAAGCGAGCGCAGCAACAAAGGCAGGCAGCCAGGCAGAAGCAGAAGCATAATCAAATACACACAAAACAACAAAGTGTATTTACGAAAATCAGTCGTTGATAGCCAACTCTCGTGTTCAGACGATAAGCGCTTTTTTGGAGAAGAGAAGAAAAGAGCACCCCCACAAATACCCAACAAAACAACAAACATAACGAACGGAACGGACCAACCCGACCGATTACTCCACCACAAAAATCCAAAAACAACAACTCGTAACGCAATTGATTCGAAGTCGATGATACGTTGTCGTCGAGACATCGTCGTATAACGTATGCACCACTCGAAACGTCACTTGACGGCTCAGCGCGCAGCACTACTGAAAGAGACAACCCCACACGCACCACCGCACCGCTCGGTCGAACGCTCGATCATCGCTCAGTACGCAGTGAAGCCCGCATAACTACAGAATTGTTTTTGTTTTATTTTGGAAATATTTGTGAACTAAAAATTGAATTGAATTGAACAGAAAAGAAATCTAATCAAAATTTATATTTATTCAGTGAAATGTTGTTATAAGGAAATTAGTATTTATACGTAAACATATACACACCCACATACATACATATGTATTTCTTATAAACAAAATAAAATATATACTCTAAATAAAAGTAAAACAAAATACTCTGTGTTCTAAACAAAACGAAAGAAAGAAAATATTTAATTAAAACAAAAGTATACAAAACTAAAAAAGAAAACCGCATTTTTATTCTTAGTCCCCCGTTTTCGTTGGACTTGGTCCGATTAGTTTTGTTTTTCAAACTGTGTTTGCCTTCAATAGCAGAACGAGTGGATTATGCTGCTTAGGCACTATCACAAAACGAAACGTCATCATCTGTTAAACCATTGCGAACGGCATGTAGCGCCTTCAAAACGTTTTCCCCACATCCCCGAAAAGATTGCTTGTCATAGTTCCAAAAGAACGGGTAATGATCGCCAACACCACCACCGCCAGCACCAGCACCAGCACCAAAAGCTCGCATTTGATATATGTCAAACTAAGTTACAACTCAATCAAAAATTCAATCAACGCGTCATTTTCAATCTCGAATTGTACCACAAGAATATTGTAAAGAAATCAAAGCTGTCAAATACGTTCCACGGTAGTAGTGGTAGTAGGAGTAGTGTGAATAGCAGCAATAGACCCTCGATCACAGTAGTGACGAAGTATAGCTCGACATCCATGACAATATGACAAAAAAAATCTATAAGATAAAAGCTTAAAGAAAACCTAAAAGAAAGGAAAAAAGTCAAAATTATCTACGAAAAATTGTTACAATTTATGGTTTGATATAAAAAAAATATGTAATGCTACTGATAAGATAGCAATAAAAGTGAAACTATTAAATTAAAACACAAAATGTATGCCTAAACGTGAAATTTTCTTTGAAAATCAGCCCCAAAACGTGTTAACACATCCATTAAAATCATAAAATAATACTGAAATACAATCAAGTAGGCAACAAAGCTATACAATTATAAATATCCAAAAAAGAAAACTAAAAGCATTGTAAGCTAAAACAAATCTTATACAAATCTGGCAACATCGCTCAGCTAAGCTAAGTTACATCTCTTCAAATGTAAAATTAATTTGTGAATAAAAAACATCAACAAAAATACAGAATCTTATTAGAGAAAACAACAAAGAATATTGTGTTATTACATCAAGAAGAAAACAACAAACATAAGAATAAATAAAAAATTACAGTCTTTCTGACAGCAATTTCATACAAGTAAAAAACATAATACCCAATTGGTCAACATCAGCTGTTAATTTAACATAAGCGCCAACCATAACAGAGAACTGTTAATGTTAACAGAACAACATCTTCAATCACCCGGAAAACTGAGAATAAGTTAAACGAATCACTACCAATTAAACCACACAAATTTATAAAAATAATTTTTTATTTATAAGAAAAAAAAATTTCTTAAAAAGCAATATTGCTCTAAATCAAAAGATCTTGGGCAAGATTGAAAATTGCAATAAAAAAACCACAAGCAAGTGTTCCAATTAATAAATACTTCAAACACGGAATCAAAATACAAATAATTTCAACAAAAAAAAAAAAAGATCTTCTGAAAGTGCAAATAAAAATAAACCAAAGTTATTTAGAGCCCTTGTGAAATTGAAAGAAAATCTAATAGTTATCAACAAATTGTTATTAATAACAATATTATTTAAAAAAATAATCCAAAGGTACCGAAAATAACCTTACTGGTCTTTCAAAAAATTATCATATCTAAAAAAAGAAATTCAAGTGCAATATATTTTTTCATAAAAAAATGAATATACCGCAAGAAGTGTTTAACACCAACAAAATAAAATTGAAAAAACAAAATTGATTAAAATCGATAACAAGAAATCAAAGTAAATATTACAAATCAAAAAAAAAAATATTTCACCCTTCCCTCAAGTTCTTCCATTTCACCACCAAAAAATTAACTATTCTTCTCCCGGCCAATTTACAAAACGTGTTCTCCTTCGTTTCTTTGAGAAGCATTTCCGGTCTTCCGTTTCTTTTAATCTTATTTTTCGTTCGTTTTGAACGCAATTAAACAATATGTCTACCGGACGCCGTTTAGCCAAACGTTCAATCATCGGCACCAAAGTATGTGCCCCTGGCCCGGATGGCCTGTGGTATTCGGGCGTTATTCAAGATGTTAAAACGCCTCCCAGCTCTACCGTAACCAGTGCCAACGCCGATAATCCAAAAAGTGCCTACAACGACACAAAATATATTGTCAGATTTGATTTCAAGACCCAGGATTCAAATCAAACTGCTACCAAGTCAAGCCAACTCAGTGTTCACATAAGCCCAGCTCAGACCTTGAGACGCAATGCCATGATTAAGGAATTCCGTGAATCGGATTTAATTGGTCCCGGTTTTCGTTCCATTGTAGGCGTTCAATTGCAACCCGGCCAACGAGTCTTTCTGACTCACAACGGTCGTGAGACTTCCGGAGATGTCATCGGTCATGATGAATGCAGAGATGAAGTGATGGTAAAGATAACCACCATTGGAAGTGAGGTAAGTTGGGAAAAACACCCGAAATATTATAGGTTTAAGAATATTTGCTTGAATAGTATCTGGCGATATTATAATTTGGAGAATAACTTTTAAATCGCAAATTAAGAGACCGTCGCCAGCAATTGATTATTTTAGGTCGAAAAAGATAATTTAGTTCCTCACTATCTCATGTCCATGAAAGTATATACTAAGGCAGATATTCACCTCTTTGTGCGCTCCTTAGTTAAGGCTTTTACCCCTCCATTAATGCTAACGTGCGTATATATGTCAAAATCCACACAAACGGACAACAAAAACTGTCTATTAACACTAACGGACCTTCCTGAAAACGGGGCAAGAGTTATAGGAATTGTGTGTTAGGAACAATATTCAACAGAAGTTTTCAGTCAGTGACTCTGTTTGTTCAATGCGGCACGGATATGCTTGTATTTATGTTCCATTATTCTTTGAGAACACTTATAATCTTACTTATTCCAGATTTGCATGATTTCAGCAAGCTTCTTGAATTGCCTTTTTAGGGTCTCCTCAAAGGATTTTCTTTGTTCTCTCAACTGATTTGCTATTCTATTGTACTATATGCGCATTCTCGGCGCAGCTCCTCCGTTTTCGTGATCTGCAAAGATTTTTATTTATTATGCGTATGGCTTGAAGTTCTTTATAGTTTCTCAAAGAATAAGAACTGACATTTTCGATCACCCCATCATGGTATCTTGACAACCATATGATGTCCCATTGCTTTTAATTGCTACAGACTTTCTGCAGGAAAGCTATAGGTCGCGTTAGAGTCTCCGGTTCAGAGAACTGCCTGAATATGCATCAGGGACCGAATATCAACAAGTCCTACTCCATCTACTGCCGATCGATATTACGGCGAGAGAAGTTGCAACCATAGCGGCATTAAGATTAAACTGTCTATCAGTACAAGAACTACGGCCACATGAGGATATCATAGCGTAGCGCTATAATAACCGACCGAGTAGACTATATACCAACGGTGAAGTTCGGGAGGAACCAGACCTGAGAAGGCACTCGCACTAGAGAGGAAAAGATAGTCTACGTTAGTGTCTATTCTGATGGAACACTGCCTGATCGTCGAACACGCCAGAAGGTTGGGTATTGCCCCCAATGACTTCTGCAGAAGCTGTGGAGATTAGGAAGAAGCGGAGAGCATGGAGTACCTGCTTTTAAACTGTCCCGTATAGATTAAACGACGTCTGGATATACTGGGGTCAGCCTTTCTAGGAAGTTGAACAGATCTTTCCGGTATCGATATACGTACTACTGATAACTTTGTTTATCAGACAGATTGGTTTCGATGAGGGACATCTGAGCCCGTGCTAACACTAGGAACCTAAATTAGTCCGCATACATATAAACATAGAAATAATTTGGCGATGTCCTCATTTCTTTTGGTTCTCCTCGTGTTTTGAAGCAGTGCAAATATACGAAGGTTGCCTTTTAAGATTTGTGTTTTGACGCTGATAGATGAATCATAAGGATTGACGTGTAACCTCGTATGATCATCCGTTTTGACTTTTAAACTCTGTAGGAAGTAAAAAATTTCACTGAATTTCGGTACGTAGAACTAAATTTAGCAAACATAGGCCTTATTGATCTATAAAACCTATACATTATTACATCAGATCTTATTTAAATATCTTAAAACCCAGCTACAACGACGGTCAATACTGTGATAAACCATCTTTATAACGGGTGATCCAAGTAGAGATACTTTTTTCAATAGTCTTTTTTTGACAGATCACGTGTGAGTCGTGTCATGCTGTCATGTTATTTTTGTTAAGTATTGTTAGGCATTTCATCATGGAAAGACTTACGCCTGAACAACGTTTACAAATCGTTCGACTTTATTACGAAAATGCACGTTCTGTGAGGAATGTGTTTCGTGCACTTAGCTCAACTTATGGTCAAATTAATCGGCCTACTGAGCGTACTGTTCGCAACACCATCACCCATCTTGAGACCCAGCATTCATTATTGGATAATATTCGACCGAATAGACCACGTCCAGCACTCAGTGAAGAAAATGTAGCGGCCGTAGCTGAGAGTGCACACGAAGACCGTGGAGAGTCGATTCGACGCCGTTCGCAGCAACTCGGACTAACGTATGGAACGACTTGGCGCATTTTACGTCGAGATCTAAAATTGAAAGCATACAAAATACAGCTTGTGCAAAAACTGAAGCCTTCCCAAGCGACATCACTTCGCTCTATGGGCTCTTGAAAAGTTCCAAGAAGATCCGACGTTTTCGAGCCAAATTTTGTTCAGCGATGAGGCCCATTTCTGGCTCAATGGGTATGTAAACAAGCAAAATTGCCGCATTTGGGACGAAGAGCAACCTGATGAGATTCATGAGCTGACAATTCATCCAGAAAAAACAACGGTTTGGTGTGGTTTGTGGGCCGGGAGTATCATCGGTCCATATTTCTTTAAAAATGATGCCGGTGAGAACGTAACCGTCAATGGCGACCGTTATCGTGCCATGATAACCGACTATTTGATGCCTGAAATTGATGCTCGTAATCTCGGCGCAATTTGGTTTCAACAAGACGGTGTCACTTCCCACACATCGCATCAATCAATGGATTTATTGAGAGAACACTGCGGTGAGCAGATAATTTCACGTTTTGGGCCGGTCGATTGGCCACCAAGATCGTGTGATATCACACCGTTAGACTTTTTCCTGTGGGGATATGTAAAGTTTGTGAGGACAAACCCGCTTCGATTCAGGCAAAACATCACGCGTGTCATTAGCCAGTTACCAGTCGAAATGCTCGAACGATTCATCGGAAATTGGGCTCAACGGATGGACCATCTGAGACGTACCCGCGGCCAACATTTGATAGACATAATCTTTAAAAAATAAATGCCAAAGAATGTTCTTTCAAATGATAATAAACATTCCCCATTCAATTTGAATTTTCTGTGTTTTTTATTTCTTTAAAAAAGTAGTGAACCTCGTATCACGCTATATGTAGCTTGCTTCCTAACTTTGAGTTCTTGATGTGATCAGAGTTCGGAAAAAAACACTAAGGAACGGTTCCTTAGCGTTCTGTACCGTTCCTTCGTCGCGAACGGAACAGTATCGCAAACCTTACAAGAGAACAGAATACACTAAAAATTTTTTTAGTGTTACTGTTCTCGAACGGTACCACTACGATAACGTACCGTTCTAAGAACACGACGAACGGTATTACTACGGTAGCGTACGGTTCATAGAACAGTATCACTACGTCGTAGTGATACTGTTCGTTTGGGCAGAACACTAACAGTATCACTACGTTTAGCGTTCCGTTCTTTTTTATATTCGACACCACAGGTCGCAAATATGAAGCATATGAATGATCCTTATTTGAAATGGGTCATATCGGCCCATACTTTGCTATAGCGCCCATACGAAGGTCCCTTTCAATAAGACATATGTACGCTCTATAGAGCGCATTTTTTAACCGATCATACCGAAATTTGAATATGTGTTCATTCTATTGCATTCAATCATGCCTTATGAAAATGATGCATATCCGTCCATATTTTGATACAGCCCCAATACAAAGCTCCCATTCGACAAGACATATTTACGTTATAGAGGACGCATTTTGTATCCGATCATTCCGAATTTTAAATGTGAGCTTTCTATTGCATTTAATCATGTCTAGTGAAAATGGGGCATATCGGTCCATACTTTGATATAGCCCCCCTACGAAGGTCCCTTTCGATAAGACATATTTTGGGGTTCAACTTCACAATTTGAGGGGTCATAAACCTACAGTCTCATTTTACATAAATTGCAGTGGCACATAAACTGAGAACGACTACTTAAGAGTATATTATTTAAACGCCCTAATTTAAAAATGCCTTTCGTTTAAACATTTGTAGCTAAAGTTGGAATATTTTTTTTGGCTGAAAAGTTAAATCGAATGGCAACTGTTAAATATCATTTAAATTCTGTATCATGATACAAGGTAACGTACAGCGACCAGCTGATTTTGAAATGACTTCATCAGAGTTCGACGATTTGTCTAATTCCTAGACATTTAAATGTTTGTTTATTTTTGAAGTTGTCAGTAATAAAAAGATGAAAAGAAAATAAGGAGCATATTAAAAATTATAACTAGAATCTATAAAAAAAATAGTTAGTTTTTGACGTTAATAAAAATATATTTAACCTTTTCACATTGTATTTAAGTTCGATTTGACAATTTATTGTACGGAACAAAAATTAGTCAGTGTTGTTGGTGGAGTGACTACATCTTACATTGTTCCATTGGTAAATTTAATAGTACAGCGATCAGCTGATTCACATCATTTCTCGTAGGTGTCAAATTTATTGTTGACATGCACACAGTTTGTTTACTGTTGTTGATGACCTATATTAACAATTAAATAATCTTTAAATTATTGTATCAATGGAAATACATAAAAAAATGTAAATTTCTTTCTTATTTGAAAAATTATTCTGCATTTCAAAGTACACCTAACGACTCCAGGTTTTCGTTATTGGACAAGTGCCACAACCTTTCTTATTGTATCATGTGGTGTCAAATCAAGTTTAAGGTACATGATATACACAATTCTTAATACCTTATGTTCATCTATTATCACATGAGCGTGACATTTAAAAATTGCAAAAACGTTGGGGCGTCAATAATAAAAATCCCACACTTTATGTACATACACCTACAAACGAATCCAGGATTCGACTGAATCCCAAGGAAGAAAACTATGTATACTGATTGTGCTTCAAAATTTATTTAATTTTCGGTTTGTTGACTTTTTTATCTAGATAATTTTTGGGTGCATTCAGGGGATATTTCGGATTTTGAGATACCTATGCCATTCTGCCATGAAATGAGGAATAACATTTGTACATTTGTGTTTAAGGGGGGTAGTGGGTGGGCTCGTTGATTGTTCTTGTTCCAAGAACGCGCCTTCGTATTTTTCGTCATTTGTTTATTGAGCTTTGTTGCGTTGCTCTTACTCTGCACAGCAGTTTTTGCTCTCCTTTTGTATCTTGTGTGGTGAGTGGTGAATGCATGCTGCTGCGGCTGCCGGTGCCGCTGTCTCTGCTGCTGTGTTGTATTGTGGCGGTTGCTGATGTTGACACAAGTGATGATGTGCACTCGTTTTTGTTTCTTGTTGCTAAACGTAATGCACTCGTTTTCTTTGCATTCGTATTTCGTTTGCGCCGTTTAACGGCATACTCGCTGGCGTTACCGTCAACAAAACCATGGCATTTGCAAGCAGCAAGAAAAACAGAGGGAAACAAAAACCGAAAGCACGGGCCATACAATGAATGCAGTGCATAATACACGAGTACGTACATATGTATGCACAATATACCTACAAACCGACGTATTTCGTATTTATATCTATGTCAAGGTTGAAAAGCTTTGTAAAAGTGCAAAAACTCAGCAACTACCGCCACCATCATCACCACCATTGCCACTACAAACAACACCATTTCCACCTCGAAGAACATTCAATGTGTATACGTACACACACCCACTGCCGCCAGTGATGTTCATGTGTTTGTGGGTTTAGTTGGTATGTGTGCATGCGGCACTCAAATGCACACATAGATACTTTCGGAGGTTCTGCTGTAGTTACTGTCGTTTCAACTGCACATCAAATAATGTGGGCTTAATCAATTATGTTCATTGAAATGTCCTCGACTCGAGGTTTCCAAACACTCAGCTTAGATATGAACATAAATCAATGTTGTTGCTGTTGTTGTTACTGACGTTGGGGGTGTCACTTTGTCCCATATTTTGGACCACTTGGTCATGAATATTGCAAGGATTCGTTTGTTATGATTTAAGCTAAACTAATCCTTGACAATTTGATTATGATGGCTTTTATTATTGAATTTTTATGCCCTCACTATAGTGGATGAAGGTATATGTACACTTGTGGACACACAATTAAGTCACATGAACTGTTTAATTTAATTTAAAGGAAAAACTATAATTTAGCTAAAGTTTACCAAAATAACCCTTTATTTATTTAAATAACATATTTTTAAGTAATTTCAGTACAAAAATCAAAAATAATTCTAAATTTTTCATTAATTTTTTCCACACGCTGAAAAAAAATCGCTTCTGTAGTATATTGTCCCAAACATATTCGGCTTGAAATATACATATGTTTAGAGTACACTCCAAATATATAATATTTGACACACATAAATATTATATGTTTGGGAGAATATTGTTCTAAACAAAAATATGTTCCCATTCTAATATTTTTTATTTGGAACTAGATTTCCGAAACAAACATTTATTTGTATTTAATTATTTTGGCGATGTATCAATGCTTTGATTTAAAGACAAGTTTTCTGTTTTTCAGATGCTCAAGGATCAATTTTTTTTTAAATTTTAAATGTTGTTAAAATTTAATTAAAACTTAAATCGAATAATCTTTCGTGAATATAAATTGCATTGATAGATTGACAAAAAGTGATGAATTGCAATATTTATAAATTAAAAGACATTTTTAGCTATAAAGTCTAAAACGAAAACTAGGAAAAACTAACTAAAATTCGAACAAATCAGCAAAGTTTTAAAATTTTTTTTAAATAAAATATGTTTGGAAAACTTCTTAGACAATAACTTTGTTTGTGGGTACACACATATTTTATTTGTGCAAGTCAGTTAGCAAATATATTATGTTCTAATATATTAATATATGCGTTCCAAACAAGATTTCTTGATTTTCAAATAAAATTTATTTGTTAACAAATATATAGTATTTGAAAAAATCGCTTCCAAATATATTTTCTTTCAATTCAAAAATATCAAATATGACGAAAATCCGTGTACCTTTTTAAATTCATATTGCATTTTATGTGGACATATAATTAAGTCATTTGAAAAAAAATATTTATATATAAGGAACATTGAATTCATGGTATATTGTATCGTCAGTATTTGGTAGGATATCCTTTCTGTTTTATTATTTCGGCACATCTATTTGGCATTGTTTTAGTTAGAGCTAAACATTGGTTAGGTGTTATTTTATTCCATTCCTCTTGAATAATCTTGCTACTATCCTTTTTATAATTCCCCATAGATTTTCTATGGGGTTTATATCGGGGCTTTGCGCTGGCCACTCAAGAACTCTTATTTTTTTCTCGTCTAGCCAAGACTTAACAACCCGAGATTTATGTTTTGGGTCGTTGTCGTGCTGGAATATCCAGGCTAATGGCAAATCTTCAGCATATTCGGTATCAAGATGGTTCTGTAAGATGTCTTTATACATTTCACCTGTCATTTTGCCTTAAATTTTCACAATGGGACCCCAAATGATGAAAAGCACCCCCAAGCCATTACCGACGACCCACCGTGCTTAACAATTTTTTTTGGTGTATTTGGGATCAAGATGACAGTTTACTGGTCGTCGTACATATGGTCTGCCGTCATTTCCGAAGACATTAAATTTAGATTCGTCACTCCAGACTACCAGGTTCCAAAAACTTTGGGGACGGTTATAATATTTTTTGGCAAACTGCAGACGCTGAACAATGTTTTTTTGACAGGTTTTTTTCAGTCAGATGTCTCCTTACGGTCCTTGCTGATATTTGGACATTGTGTTCTGACTCCATTTTCGACCTTATCTGGGTAGATGTCAGGAAGGGGTCAGCTTTACTCATTCTAGCCATGAGCCTGTCTTCTGCGGCAGACGTTTTTCGTGGCAAATTATCAAACGTTTTCCATTTTTTGTAATGTTGCATTGCGTTGACTATTTTTCCATGCGATAATGAAAGTGATTTTACCACTTCGGAACACACCCCAAATTTTCAACCCGCTGGCGTAGAACTTTTATTTTTACCCATTATTTAAAAAACTGCAGTTAATGGTCGTAGAAGCTCTAAAAATTTATGAACACACTTTTCATAATCACTAACACTGATAAATAAACTATTTTACCTCTCAAAACTGAAATGACTTAATTATGTGTCCACGCTAAATCCAAACACTGCACTGCACTGGCCGATAGTTTACAAAATGAAACATAAATAAGTTTAATTTTTGTATTCTTACAATGAGACGAAACGGGACAACTTTCTTGGAATGATCGCAAAGCATAGAACAACAAAGTACCGTTATAATTACACTTAGACAAATTTTTAGCGTAGTGACTTAATTGTGTGTCCACAAGTGTATATCATGTGCTACGGGCCAAAAGTGTAACACATCGAAAGAGTGACCTAAGACCCTATGTGTGAGCAGCGGAAATCCGTTTATGGATATATATCAAAAATGGCCCATATTGGTTCACTTCTTCTTGAACCTGCCTCTTAAAGATTTAACATTTAGTGAAATATTGATTCTCTAATAACTTCTATACTACCAATCCAAAATATCTGTAATTCCACACAAAGTATAGTTTATCCTTGAGAAAAATGGTCGAAGGAGCCCCGTCCCTTTTGGTACCTCCCCCACATATATATATACATACTTGAAATTTTGTGCAGTGCAATGCTTTTAGGTTTAGGTTAGGGTGGCATCCGTTACCAGCTCACATTGACCAGTTTAGATCACTAGTGTTACCACATTCTGAAATGCCCCTCATCGAAACCAAACTGTTTAATACACAAAGTAATCGATAGTACGAATATCGGTAGCGGAAAGCTCTGTTGAACTATCTATAAAGGCCGGCCCAGACGTCGTTTACTCAAAGCAGGACAGTAGTATAGCAAGTGATCAATGCTCTCCACGTCTTTCTTCCTCATCTCCACAGCTTCTGCAGAAGTCATTGGAGTCAATAACCAACCTACTGGCGTGTTCGCCGATCAGGAAATATCCCGTCAGAACTGACACTAACGTAGAGATTAGTCAGTAGAGATTAGTCAGTAGACTGTTTTTCCTCTATAGTACGAGGAGATATTTTGATCTTCTCAGGTCATATCTTGGCCAGATTTGTCTAGCTACTGCAGGTGCCGACTTCTGTCCATCTTTCGTTGAACTGCCTCTTGCCGAAACCAAAGTTTGCATGTGGATAGTGGCGCAACAATATATGCAAATTCTTTTAGAATTTGTAATGTCGTCCCTTTCCTAGCAATTTCATCGGCTTTGCAGTTGCCCGGGGTATAATATGCCAATATGAGTTATATGTACCCATAAAAATTGCAATTAAAATATTTTAAATATAACATTCACCAAAAAGCTATATATTTACTAAATGCACTCACGGCTCCCCTGGAAGATCGCTACGGTCCCCTGGGCAGCCCGGCTGGGAAGGCCTACATTTTCTCTACAACCGTAATACATATAAATGATATACATTTATATTTGCATCCAATTTGACGCGTCCATCCGATTGTCGCCGAGTTTGTTTTATAGATAAATCAAGACTATGTTCAACACGAAAGTCCCATTTCACGGAACTTCTATTTGTCATTTTATTTGCCGAACAAAGTGTCAACAACGCAGCGATGGCGTATTACGTCAGAATGGAAGAGCAACAGAAATATGAATAAAAGAAATACTAGTATACAACATCCACAGTACAGCCAGAAGAGCAAAACAAAACAAGCTTTTTCTACACAGTCAGTCGTACATATTCAAATGTAGATCTATTAGATATCTATTCATACATAGTATGTATTTAGTAGATATCTACTACATACATATCTAGTCAAGCGACTGCAGCAACAAGTACAAACTACAAACAAACAAACTACTCACAGGCAGGTGGACGGACGGATGAGATACAGATTCACGAACTTGTAGATATTGTCAATGTGATGATGACGATGACGAAGATAATGCCGGCGATGATAAATGTAAAACAATAACAATAACCGGCAAGGAAAACAAATGGCGAACCTGGTCGACTTTGCTTTGTACCCTACACTGTGGGAGATGCTCAGTTTGGATTATAGCTCATGTTGGATTAACCATAATTATATTCGCTGAACACCTGGGACTTTATTGCACTAAATTTTCTGAGAATTTTATATTTTTATAAAGCTATTTTCCCGAGATGTGCAGAATAATATTTAAAGACTATTTATGAATCCAGAAGTAAAATATCATTTGAATGATAGTAATCACATAGTTAAAACAGAAAGATGTTATAAACGAGACTAAAAAGTTTCGGAAAAAATTATTAATAATAAAGGTGTGTATTAAACACTTGAAATTCGAAGAAAAGCATTGTAAATTTTCAAAATTAACTGTTCTGGAGTAGAATAGAATTATAAACCTTTTCTCGTTATAAACCATATCGTATCGTACATCAATGGAAATAAACCAACATCAACAAATTTCACACAATGACTATTAATCATCTAGATAGGCCTGATGTCTCTGATTCCGCTTCTTTCGCTGCTGCGTCATCATCGCTTTTTTCAAGATCACATTTTCGAACAAAATTAAAAAAAACGATATGTCATTTAGATATGTATACCGACAATACAGAGCGGCCTTAGAAAATCCCTAACCAATAAAGCATGAACACAATAAACAAACTGGTCTGAATTTCTGAAGTGTGCCACTATAAAATCTCATTCGGCCGTAAATAACAACAATTGAAAGAGTACTCGTGTGTACTTCCTACTTTTATATTTAAAGATGGTGTTTGAGGTATTCACTTCTCCCCTGCTGTCAATAAAAGCGCACAACTGCTGAGACAAGGGTTGCCAAGTGGTCTACATTATGGTTAACTTATGGATTTTAACGACAAGAGATTTAAATGTGATATACTAAGGATTACATATAGATAATAAACATGTAAGACATTTCCAGCAGTATAAACCCACTAAAGTATTCCCTCTCTTTATGATAAATGTACATAACATGGTTTTACGCACCTTGTGTTGGAGATGCCGGAACGGTGGAAACATTTGAACTCATTCTCTGTTAGACTATAGTCTTTGGACTACTTGGTTATGGTATCAAATGGATCTGTTCGTAAATGCATCACAGCTCTGCATGTGATGCTCATCTGACATCACTGATTCCATCAGCTGGTGCAGATGTTATTTTGTTGCGCCATGTCGCACGATGTCTTGTGCTATAAATTTCGTCAAAATCGTCATAAAACTCTGAACCAAGCTTCTTTGTCACAGACGGCTTTAAAAAATTTAAAAGTTGGCGTGGCATTATTTAGAATTCGAATATATTGCAGAATGTGTTGATTGTAGAAGAAAGAAAATTAGAATACAAGTTAGTGGAGTTATTATGTAAAACTTCAACAAAAATGCGCGGTATCAGATTTGTGATTATGGCAAAATCTATTGACCGTAGAAGAACGAAATTTTGATTTTAAGGTATTGGAGTCAATATTAGTAATTTCACCAAAAGTGGACAGGATATAATACGTGGGCATGGCAATATTTAATGTATATATACTAGAGGGTTTACCAACAAGAGGTGTTATTTTGAATCACCCTGTATTTCGGTAGCTGTCACTTTTGAAGCTTTTATTCTTCGACATTTGACAAGTAGAAACTACGCCATTACTAAAAATGGAATACACGATTCAATAACGCATTGAAATTATTAAAATTCGAAAAATCGAAAATCATCGAAATATCATCTTGACTGATGCGGCCCATTTCCACCTCGGTGGCTACGTCAACAAGCAAAATTGTCGCATCTGGAGCTCGGAAAACCCAAGAGTTATTGTTGAGAAGCCTCTCCATCCTCAACGTGTGACTGATTGGTGCGTTTTATGGTCCGACGGGGTCATTGGACCTTACTTTTTCGAAAATGAGGTTGGATCAACAGTTACGGTGAATGGATTGTGCTATCGAGAGATGATTAATGATTTTTTATGTTCGGAGTTGGATGTTATTGATCTGGACAACGTTTACTTTCAACAAGGCGGCGCTACGTGCCACACAATCAACGAAACCATTGCTCTGTTACGGGAAAAGTTTCCGGACCGTGTTATCTCTCGAAGAGGTGATCACAATTGACCACCGAGATCTTGTGATTTAAAACCTTGCGACTTCTTCCTTTGGGGCCACGTGAAAAATAAGGTCTACGCCAACAGCCCAGCGTCGATTCAAGAGCTCAAAAAAAGAATTCGTGAGACTATCGAGGAGATAGGGCAGCCACTTTGCGATTTGGTTATGGAAAGTGTCATGAAAAGGATATGGCCCTGTAAGAGTGGTCGTGGTGGCCATTTGACTGATGTTGTTTTCCATTATTAACGGCATACCTTCCTCTTTATTATGAAATAAACATCCGATCATTTATCTCAAAAATTTATTTTTTCTTAGAATACCAAAATAACACCTCTTGTTGGAAACCCCTTTATGAAGCATTCAACCAGTAATTCAAGAAGAAATGCGGAGATACTTTCAGACCACTTCACTATTGAAAACGAAATATCTGGAGAGCTAAAATATTGCTCATGGGTGTCAAGGTCTAGGTCGACTGGAAAGTGTTTTTTTTTTTGGATTCTAAAAAATTGACTTGTCTCGATAAGTGCAGCTCTCAAGCTGAAGTAATGCTATCTGAACTTATTTAATGTCCACTGCTACTTTTTATGAAATAGGATTTTTCAGGGAGGAATTTCTTTATAATCAATTGTCCTCAACCTTTGTTTTGGCTGTCGAATTAAGATAAAATTTTGTCAGTTACTTGGAAAATTTAGAATTTAAACTCAAATCTCAGATAAGTCGAATAAATTTTCGCACGTCTTAGTGAGAGGATCGCATGACTTCGGTAAAGAATCGCTGAAGAGTGAGAGAATCACTAGATTTTTTTTTTAAAAATCTCATGACAAAGTGTGCCAATGTAAACCCCGCATTTCCTTTAATGTACAAGTAAGCCGACTTGTAAGTAGTCACTTCATTTGAAATTAGTTTAGCCGTCAGGTTATTTGGTAATGAGAAGTGTTGGTATAATAAAACTAATTCTTTTGGGATCTTTACAACAGCAGTTTCCCCACATTATGAGCCGTTTCTCATGCCCGACAACCCGAGTAGTGAAATGCATGTCTTTTCTGCAGTATTATTTAACTTTAATAAAACAGTCAAAAATAACAGATAAGCTCTACATTTCGTTATCTTTCGATGCCGTCTTCCAAAAGTTTATATTTATACAAATATGTGTATGTATGGGTACAATGAACATATACATACACACACACGTTTGCGTACACATGTAGTCGTAAAAGTGAATGGGAACAATAAAATTGTAGTGACTCGAAATGAAAGTAATATTTCAGAGTAAGGGATATGTGTTACCTACTGATTGACCTCAATGCTATTGTACTTGATAAACAATTGTTCCAACATATGAAAGAAAGTTGTATAATAATAAGTATCCAATTTTTTCAATAAAAAATAATTTTGGAATTAAAAATGTTTTGGTTTGATGAAGAACTTGGAAGAGAATGAAAAAATCCTACTTTTAACATTTTAAAAGGTGAAATTTTTTCAAGAATTAACAATGGTCTTTTCCTAGATAAAAGAATAAAACATGATTAGAATATTCGTATTAATTTTGAGAACAAATCGAGACAAGAATAAACAATTAGATATTTAGAATTTCATTTACATTTCGGAGTGTAGAGTACTTATTATAATGATCACGTGTGTACATTTTGAGTTTAATGACATACGAAAAAAACAATTTTTTCATTTTAAATAGTCGTATAGAGTTTGAAAAAAGTCTGGCAAGCTGTTGTCAGTTCTTTTAAATTTTGTATTTCATAAATTACGCGTAAAAAAAGAACATTTTCAACAATATTTTATTATTCTAATTCTTATAGTCTTTCGCTACACTGATTTTTGTGGTTAAATTTTAGGTATCATTGGATTGTTCATTTTCCAAAGATGTCTAGAATCATATTAATAAAAATTACGTAATTTTTCTACAAATAGACGAAATTGATACACCAAACTTTGGGCTACTTCTTAAAGTACGTCCCACTGTGCGACATGAAATGTTAGTACCAAAAAAATTCCTTACTAACAAACAGTAAATTTAAGATATTCTATTGGAACAAAAGTTACAGAATTTTGGCCGATATAGCACTCTGGTTTTACCACGACTGCTTTCTCTGTTTTGTAACTTTTATGACCGATAATTCCAAACCATCAGTCTTATATTTTGATAACCACAAAAGAAACAGACGTACGGACAGTTAACTGTTCAAAAATCTAAACGAAGACGTTTGAAGTGATCTATGAGCAAAACGTGTTTCTTTCGAAGATTTTTTTGAGTTAGGTTAAAATATTGAAAGGCCTATGATTGTTTTGTTGTGGTTGTTTGTTGCTTTGAATGTCGTTACGCTCGTATCGTCACCAAGAAAAACGCACGTTGTTATCATTATGGCCAAGAGAAAACTGCATATGTACGTTGCATATTTCATTGAAAACACATACAATTTTCGGAAATTGTTTCAGCAAAAAAATATATACATACATACATACATACATACTACATATTCAATGTGATATGTCGCATATGGATCATTCCATAGTGTAACGGACATACAAGTAATTCTAAATTTGTGAACTTTAGTCTCGACTGAAATTGAATATTTTACGTTTGGATTACCTCGCAGCAATGTTATTAATATTTCAGGGCTCATCTTATGGCGATGTCGCAAAAAAATATAACATTACCGTAGCCCTTTTCCCGAAAACTGGACTTTATACGAATGTTTGGAATTTTGAAATTGGAGTTAAGTTTAATTGGAGGGCCTATATCAGTTTCACCTTAAAAGGCAAATATTTTTCAGAATTTCGCGTCGACGGGGCAAATTTTTTTTCAGAATCGAAATTGCCAAAAGTTTTCGAGTTTTTTCCAAAAATGAAATTATTTTTGGATATTACACCGTGCGAAAAAATTGAACAAAAATTTATGATCATTGAAATGTCTATAAAATTTTGAAAGATGAGTAAGGTTAGGTTAAGAGTGGCAGCCTGTAAAACAGACTCACTTAGACTATCCTATCCATTGTGTTACCACAGGGACGTAAGGGAAAACATAAGTTACCCCTAGCCCCTCGCCGCCCTTTGAACCAAATTGATTGCTTTAAAAAGCTCAAAAATTGGCGGATTCCAACATCAGCCAAGTTAGCTAACTCCTCAAAGTTATAAGAGCCGTAAGTTGTATGCCGCCTCCTGGAGAGAGCCGAGCATAGACAAAGAAGGTGTTCTATTGATTCCTCCTCCTCTTCGTCTCCACAGCTCCTACAAAAGTCATTATGCAAAACCTTTAATCTCTCTGCGTGCCGTCTAATAAGACAGTGTCAATAAGACCTGTCATGACAGACACGATAAGCTGGACGTCCTTTCTCGACATCGACAGTAGTTCTTTGGTGCGTTTTAAGTCTAAACTGGGCCACTTCAGCCTGAATGTATGCAGTTCCTAACTAGTGACCACCTGCTCAGCCACCTCGTTAAGAGATCTGCAACAGTCGAGGGTAGTTTTTGAATTCATGAATACAGTTTCCAGAGACTTGGTAGCAGCCTGACCATCAGAGAAAATATTTATACCGACTTTGGTCAGCACATTATTTTACAGCCATTCAGCCTACAACAACAACAAAATTGATCAGGCAGTTTTTTGCAAGATACTTCATCGAGCACCTTCTGCCTGTTTCTAGTAATAAATGTAGGTTCATGGCCTCTATTACAAATCACAAGGTTACTACTTATTTAATAAGTAATTCGCCCGTGTCGTTGATGTCAGTACTACCCCACATATGATGGTGTGCATTGACATCACTACACACAATTAGGTTCTTGTTCTTCTCGTTTGCCGCTCCTACCAGTGATTTCAATGCACAGGGTGGCGTCTCAGTGTTATGTGCCATATAAACGGAGGCCAACCAAACATGAGAGTTTTCTAACTCGAGGCTGGCTGATATTATATCTTCACTACTAAAAGAAGGAAGAAGGTAAATATTAAGGTCGTTTTGGCAAGTATACAGGCTCTACGTTTTCCATTACCTGTACCTTGAAGCAGCTTAAATCCTGTCGTCCTGAGCCTACAAACCATATCTCCATTCAACCATGGTTCCTGGATTAGGACCAGGTCAGCCCCTCCTTACATCAGGAGGTCTTTTAAGGACTAGAAGATGATTAGAAACAAAACAAAACTGTGTCGAGTTCGCGTTTAAAGGGACATGACATTTTTGAAGGATATAGTTATTTATTTTTTTGTAATTTTCTGAAAGACCTAGTTAGACGATATGGGTGTCAAATGAAAGGGCACAATTTGGGCTAACTAATTTTTCTGGCGTTTAAAGGGACATGACATTTTTGAAGGATATAGTTATTTATTTTTTTGTAATTTTCTGAAAGTCCTAGTTAGACGATATGGGTGTCAAATGAAAGGGCACATTTTGGGCTAACTAAATACCATGCTTGTTTTTTGAAAGTGGAACTAAAAACTTGCAAAAATGGCCTTGAAAATTTTAATCCTTGAATATTCTTTAAGATCTCCGGTAGAAAAATTCAAAAAATATATTTTGCGGATCTTACTGTTTTGCTATTCATATCCAAATTTTAGCATTCTATGTTGATTATTTTGATTTTTAGAACTATTTTAATTCAAATATTGCTCCTCTATTAAATAACAGACCAACAATAAACAACAACACACATAAATTATAAATTGAAAATAAAACACAAATAAATGGTCCATTATATTCTCTTTCAAACGACATAAATATTGTAAAAATCGGTTTAGCCGTTCAAGAGCAGAGGACGAAGCCGAGGCAAAATTTGTGACGGCGGCTGCCATTAAGAGCAGAGAATGAAGCCGAGCCAAATTGGTGGCGGTGGCTGCCATTAAAAATTATAGGTCGGCGGCGGCTAGACGGCGTAGCTGACATAAAATTGACACTCAACGGCTCTGTGTTAGTCAATTTTGATTTTACGAAGTGTTCGTACAGAAATACCTTCTTGCACGTGAATATTAATTTCGGAATAAATAATGGATTTTTAATTGTAAGAAATTGTGGAGGAACGGTTAGCAAGAAGTGAAAAAATCATAGATTTCCAAATTATGATAAGTTATAAAATTGACATTCGGCGACTCTAAAAATTTTGCATGTTTCGAAGTGTTCGTACAAAAAATACCTTCTTGCACATGAATATTAATTTCGGGTTAAAAAATTTATTCTTAAATACCGGACGTGTTTAATTAATTTGTAAAAAAATGTTGAGGTTATTATATATTATTTTGATAATTATTTTTCTTTACTATCAACATTTTTATTTTCATTACATTTTAAGCGCCCTCTTGTGAAAATAAAATTAATTAAATCGGAAAGCACTTACCATATATTATTATGGTTATACGTTATGGTTATTTGCTTATCAAAATGTAAATTTTATCACTCAATATTTTAGAATTTTTATATAGGACGGCGGCTGCGTTTCAGACGATTTTAGCGACAAAGATCGGTGGCGGCACCGGCTGGTGAAAAAAGTTCGGCTGCGGCAAAAATCGGGGGCTCGACTCGGCGGCTTCGAACTCTGTTCAACAAATTTCGTAAAAATCAAGAAATTTTTTTTCAAATTTTTAAAGTTTCAAATTCCTATAAAATTTGGAAAACAATTTTTTTAAAAAATTAATGATAACCACTTCTTTTATTTATCATTTAGTAACTTTTTCTAAAACTTTTAGCAAAAAAAATCATAGGTTAATTGTTAAAAATTATGACCCATAATCATTATGAGAAAAATATGTAGTTCTAAAATATTTAAAAACAAAGTCATCGAGAAGTATTTAGGATATTTTAAAATTTTACTCTCATTTATTGTTTTCATAGATAGCTTTCTTGAAAAAACATATTTGAAAGTAAATACGAGTTTTTCTCCATTTCTCAGGGAATGACTCATATATAAATAAAAGTATTTGTAGGTGTGTAAGTGTAAGTGTAAGCGAGTGCCTGTTTTCAGTAAATAGTGTGTGCCGCATGGTCAAGGTGTGTGGCCGAAAATGGTCTTAACCCAAAATCCCCAAATCAATGAAAAACACGAACATTTTTCAAAAAACAAAACTGAACGTTTTTGTTTTGTGATATCGCCTGAAATTGAATGGAACTCTAAGACACAAATGGAAGTGTTTCAAATCTCGTTTTCGAAATGTACAAGGTGTCCTCCGCTTGGCGAAAAACTAGTGACACATCCGATAGATGCTCCGACATCGACACCGACGACAATGGCTCCAAATCATTTTCAGTTTCATATAGAACAACACTTTTTGGGTCAGTTTTGAGATTTTCGTGATTTGGCTGTGTAAGTAGAAGCCGGACGAAGGGGAAAACGTATGGCCAGATCATTTGGTGAGATTTTTGTTGTTGTTATGACCCTGATGTCCGATGTCGTGTTATTTCCATTATTCAACGCCACAGTGTGGCATTTGATTTTGTTCAATTATGGGTTTAAGTTTTTTTGGTGACAATCGTGTTGTGGAAACAAACGACGACACTGTTCTTGTCTGTCGTTGGATTCATTTCATTTGTTTATTTTTTAGACTGTTCACCCATTCCACTTCAATCGATTTGGATTTTGATTGTCTTCACCCTCCACAATCCCAAATATTATTCAAAAATCTTGGCATGGGTCTTTTTGTTGAGTTTGAGTAGTCGGGGGTACCCATTTGTGGCTCTACCTCTTCGAATGGGAGGAAGCATTGTCAAATGCTACTTTGTCACAAAATTTTTATTGGAAATGGAAATAAAAAATAAAAATGCTAATTTATTTTTGACATTAGAAACTAGTCATGCGACAAACACTCAACAGATATTACAAAACTTTATCGCCGATCACTTACATCTCACGCTCCCAACAGGCAATGGAACTAGTTTTGAAACTGTAGAATCCCTGATTTTGAAGTACATACGATACAATGGGTTGAGGCCAAATCTAGTTATAGTATTGGGTGTTTACCCGAGTTGGCCCTGTTTACCATAGGAGGCCCAATCATAAAACTTAAATCCGCTAATACCTCTTCTACAAGCATGCAAGTTTTGTCGCAATCGGTTGTCTGGTTAAGAAACGGCCCGTTTTGAATTCCTCCCACTGTGCACTGTGACAATTTCGACTGCCGGATGGTAATTTTTGTACTAAGGAAGGCAGTTTCCAGGGTCCAGCCGATCTGTCATCAATCTAATAGGTAAGATTTATACCTGGTAAACGCGACAGTTATTAGATATTTTTTTTGCAATGGATAGATCTAGCTAGCTAGTATTAATTTTGACAGTTGTCAAATTTTCATTGTGATCGAAATTCGATCATCGAACAATTCTGACGCTGCATTTACGTGACATTTGTCAACTACTGAGATTACAATTAAATTCAAAAATATTGATGAAGGAGGAACATATGCAATTTTTTATTCCTTCAATAATAAGTTTACATGTACATTGTACATAATAATTATATTAAATGCGAAAGACATGTAAATACATTAAAAACTCATAGTTGGAGCATAGGACGGAAACAAAATCATAAAGATAGATACGTACATAAATTAAAACTTCAGATTTGGGTAATTGTTTATCCGGGGTAACGTTACTACTATGTTAACGACACATTACGCTAACGTGAAACTAATATAATCCATGCTAATAAAGAACGTTACTAAGTTAGCACCATTCAGTCGAACTGACAGACGAACGGATACTAGGTTTAGGTTAGGTCAGGTACGAAAAAAATTTAACATATGCTTTTCAGGATTATTAAGGAGATTTTCGTCCTTTTGATGTCCCTAACAGAAAAAAATTAATTACTTAAGTGTACAATTTTATTGAAATCTAAATCCATAAATATTCGGAGTCGGTCGGTTTCCTTTGCAATTACCCAGTTCTATTTATGTACACTCTTTTTTCCTCCGTTTTTTATTGACCTTATAACTTCATGTTTTAATTGGTTGTTGGAAAATGTCTCAACCAAGATTTTAACAGGATTACATTTGGCCGTATCTAAAGTTATTTACTTAAGATCTAATGATAGGTTTAGAGCTAGTCCCTTTGCCTGGCGGGTATTTCCCTCACAGTAGTGTAAATGTGTGCATGTGTATTTATGTATGTTAATTGTTTCTATTTATATTCTAATATAGATTATACATAGTGACGTAATTATGTATGCACAGCCATGGAGGCAAACCGTGAATTGGTTTCTAGTAAAATCCAAAATGTGTGATACTCACGTGAACGCCCTAAAAGCTAGAAATTAACTATATAACAAAAAATATTTCCAAAAATACCTACACACTTTTAAACAATCCATTCTGGAGAATTAGTGTAGTTGAAATTCTATATCAACGATCTGAAATTCTTTAAATTTGATACATTAAAATGACTTCTCAGTGGATGTATTTAGCCATACTTGACTTTTTGGAGAATTAAGAATACTTTTTTCCCAATTTTATTTTGCTCCTGTGTCAAAAATCGTCGATTTCTCAGTATAATTATTTTTTTCGAATTTAACACTACTGTCGAACTTATGTGCACTTTTGCCTGCTACAATATTTGAAGATGTTCTCAAGTTAATTAAAATGACTTTCACACACTGCTGCAATCACATTACGCAGTGGATAGATGTATGGCTAAATTAAAAATCCATTAAACTTAATAACTAATAACACTTCAAAATTAAGTAAAATTCTTATGCTTCTCTCCACGGCTTTTTTGGTATAATTAAAACGACATTTGATGGCACATCATCAACAGGTATAAAATATGTCAATGGTTATTGGAGGAACCACAGTCATTTCCGTCACTGTCCAAAGCAAAGCCTTTAAGGCAAAAATGAGTTAATAATCCATTTGTAGCCGAAACCTAAAATAAGAAATGAACGAAGCGTCGGACGGACATAACTTTTTATGTTTCTGTCTAATTTTAATTCTGCTTTGAAGAAACTGAAAAGTAGAATTTGAATGTGGCACATTAACAGCTCTGTTCGTTGGCGGCGTCGAGACTATCTATCGCCTGTCCCTTTTTGATTTCCTTCTATTCATGGTTTTTATTTCAGTTTAGTCTGGTCAAGTGCTAACAGATGTCCGCTTCGCTGTTGGGACAGCTAAATAGGGACAGACGGACAGGACGGACGGACCGTACAGACACTAACGGCACAAAGTTATTTTCAAAGATTCGAAATATTTCGTAATATCTGCATTCAAATGTTCATGTTTGTCAGATAAATATATTTTGGGGTGGTTTTTTCTTTATTTGTGTTAGGCAGGGAACACTGCGATAGTGCATCGAAATCGCTATCGCAAATGGTGAGTAGGCGTACAGGTAATCCTCTGCCTGTAAGGTAAGGTAAGGAGTTTTATGAATTCAATTGGAAGAATTTAAAATTTTAAACCGAGCCAGTTGTGATATTTGAGTGAATTCTTGTAATATTACGTTTCAGAATTATTCAAAGTTTGGGAGATTAAACAAAGAAGGTACGGCGTGGCCGAATCTTGATTTCAAAACACAGTCGCCTTCGAATTTTATGACGATCAATATGTGGAGGTTATAAATAGTGATTTGCTACTTCTTAAAGTTTTCGGTATTTGGTATTACTAAACCCACCTAATTTGAATTTTTATCCAGTGTTAGTATTTGTATCCCGTACCTAATATTCATTAGTCGATGTACAACCATTTGTGACAAAATATAAATCACCTATGCAAAGTTTTTCAGCGTTTACTCACTGTAAGAGTGCTTTCCGTAGTCGAATTCCAATGATATGTTTAGATTTAGAATTTGTCTTTGGGTATACTTGGTTCGATCTGCCGCCGGGACAGCAGCAAACGTGAATGATGTGAGTTACTCTCTTTTTGTTGTCATTGTTAAAACATCTGACCATTCTGTTCTACCTGTTTTTGAGAATTCACAGGGTCGATTCCATAAGGCCATAATTCAGTGTTTTTTTCCTTTAAATATAAATCATATTTTCCCTTAAAAACGAGGAAATATCTGAAACGAATGTGAAGTCAATAGTATGCCTGAGTGGTGGTACTCACACATGTCTTACCTATCCCCCTCCTCCCTTTAATATTTGTTTTTTTTTCAGATTTTAATCTTAATTATGATTTATGGTTGTATTAATTAAACATAGAATTTTTCGTTCTTTGTTTTTGTAATTAGTGAAAAATAAGGAAACAGTTTGTAGATGAAATAATTATTTGCTTCTACTTATTCTTCTTCTTGTATTTGCTCCATGTTTTGTTGACTGGCAATGGAATGAATGTGGGTCACAAATCTGTGGGTTAACAAACACATTCGTTTGATGTTGGCTTATTTTGGTTTTTGCTGGATTTGTAGTTGCTTTGTTTTTGCTTTTTTGTGTAATTTCTTGGCAAACCATTAAAAAATTCTGGCGAAAATGGTACTAATTGCTTAAGAATTTGTTATTGGTGGCCAAGCTTAGCAAGACGGGGGTCAGCAGAGCCGAAACACTGGCAGTACCATGAAACAATATGACCAACATGGACACCAGAGCCCCAAACCAATGCAGTTGGGGTTAAGTTGCCAGGCAGCAAGTACCATGTGAATCTATGAATGTGAACAACAAGTAACAGTAACACTGAGAGAGACGGACGAGTGGAAGTTTGTTTATTTGGCTCTGTTAGTACTTATGCGCATAAGTGACAGCGCGATCAACGATCAGCTCTTTGACGGTGACAGTGACGATGACAAACTCAACGAGATCATGACGGGGTACTGTGGTTGTTCCCATGTCAGCAGGACTGTATTTTTTTTTTAACATAAATTGTTTCATTCTGAAAATAGATTCTTTCGACCAGTGTAAAAGAGAATGGAATTTCGCCGCTTGGAAATAGTCCGGAGCTGTGTTATTCTTGGGTTTCTGCTATAAAAAATTAAGTCATAAGGAAAATTTTGTATTGAAATAAAGGCACAGCAAAAGGACACATCAAGAGAAGTTGCAATCCGATCGGCATTAAGGTTGAACTGTCTATCTATGTGGAGGTACAAGAACTTCGGCCACATGAGGATATCAATGTGTAGTGATGTGGTATGAGGCTACTGATATACCGGCAGGTGATCAGACCGATCATCGCATACGCCTTCCCGGTGTGGTTCGGCATTTCCGCCCATCAGATGGAGAGGTTGAGGATATGGGAGAGGCGAGTTCTTAGGGGATGTTTGGGCATTCGGCCCCGTGTTCTGGAGGATGGTTCTGTTAGGACGGTTGCTTGTAGGGTTATCTACGAGGGCATTTCTTTCGATAGGTTGGATGTCTTCCTTGTTAGGGGTGCTGTTAGATTTTTTGAGAGGAGTCAGGACCTGCACAACAGTATCGTCGAAGGATGCCTCAGGAACGAGGACGATTTGGAGTTGCTGCGGACGCTGAGGCACCTGCCACCCGCCGCATTTCGCAGGTTCCACGAAGAGGGCCTGCTTCATGTTGGAGATAACCTCCTATTTTATCATAGGAGGTACGACGCATTCGACCTCACTGACACGGTGTACATCACCGCTCAGTAGGTCGAACTTGTATATAATTGTAAATAGTAGTTTTTAGTTTTTTTTTTAGTTTTTATTAGTTTTAAGCGACACCTTTAGTTTTAAGTTAAATTAAGTATGATTGCCTTTTTTTGAATATTCCATTTTTTTGGGCATTTTTCTTTTCGTTTTTTACTTTTATTTTTTGCTGGATTTGTGTCTGTGGCCTGACCACGGCACCTTTTATATGATTTTGTGCGCCATGATGGACAATAGTATATGGTATGTTTATTTAGTGAGTAAGATTAGAAGTAAGCTATCTTTTTGTATTAGGTTAAGTGATTTTGGAAAATAAATAGCTAATTTTGAAACTGAAACTGAAACTAGTGATGTGGTAATCGACATAGTGGACTATATACCACCGGTGTGAACCTTCTGGAAGAACTTCTCCACTAAGATACCCGCCGGAGGGGAATAGGTTGGCAGAATATCAGGTAATATAAACCATCTCCACTTCTATACAGATGGTTCAAAGCTTGATGCTAAGGAGTACACTGTAAAGAACATAGTCTTGGTATAGCTTACAGGTCACCAGATACCTGCAGTATCTATCTATCAAGCCTAAATAATGGCAATATGGGAAGTCGCCAAGTGACCATCACTGGCGTGATATCCCTAAATTCACAAATACCCATTCTACTGCCGCAGATCTCTTAAAGCGATGGCTGAGAAGTTTAACATACACGTACACCTCATATGAGTACCTAGGCATAGGGATATCCCGGGGAACTGAAAAGCCGATAACATTGCTGGACGGCATTACAAACTCTCAAAGAATTGGCTTATATTGGTGCGACATAGTCCTTATTAGCTTCTACGCAGATATTTCGAAGCTTGGTGAAAAGGTTGGCAACCTTAACTGCAATGTCGATGAACTTATTTAGGCTCCAATGACTACTGCAGAAGCTGTGGAAATGAGGACGAAGTAGAGAAAATTGAGCATCTGCTTTGCTACCCGCATTGAGTAAACGACGACTGGATATATTGGGGTCGCCTTTCTATGAAGTACCGATATAAACAGGTTGGTTCCGATGAAGGGCATCTGGACCCGTGATAACACTAGGGACCTAAATTGTTCTATGCAAGCTGGTAAAAGTGGCTGCGACCCTAACCTTAGAGGACACCACTACATATTTCAATATAAAGCGTATGCTGTTTAACGCTGCAAGTTAAACACGACGCATCGAGGGTAACCTTTTAATTATTGGTTTATAATTGATGCTTTCAGCATTTCTTAACAGATCTGCGTAAAAATTGGCGGTCTTATAGAATCGTTCCGACTTTCAGAAAAAAGATTTTCCAAAAATAATAGGTAGATTTCATAAAAAAATTTCGTAGGGTAGACCTATTGTATGTTCTATGTTGTTGCAATATGTTGTCGGAATGACAAAATCGTATAGTTAGTAGTGAGATAAAATACATTCATAAAAAAAAGTGTTTTGTCAAACTACAGATAGTGATAGACCTCTTTCGCCTGCCAGACCTCTTTCCGCCTGCCTTTCTCTCCTACAAGCTTTGTCACTTGCTTGGAAAAAGTTGCCGAGTGTGAATCTGGACTATCATCTGGTAACTCTGTCCTTATTTTCCACGACAAATGAATGCTATACGAAATTTCTTTCAAATCCCATAATTGATAATTCTTACTATACGATATGTACTCGTATATGCAATACTTCTAAATCACTGTATGTCTTACCTAATTTTTGGTAACAATAGCGACGATAGCAAAATCTCTGTTACTTGTGTATTCTGGGCAGCATGAAAATGACTAGTCCACATTTAATGTCAGTCAGTTAGTCGGTACTACGTAGTGCTGTCGTAGTACATACTTAAAAACGTACATTTGCCGGCATTCGAGTGGAGTACAGAGGTAAAGTTACGTATCAGTGTGACCGTGTTTCATGCTGCTACTGCTGTCTTCGTACTGATGTTGAAATTTGGAAGTTTTTTTTTAATTTTTGAAAGAAAAATAACGGATCCGTTTTGAACGTTTCACACAAAAAGAATGAATGAGCCAAGCCTTTTTCTCCCGAAAACAGACAATAAATGCCAGCGCAAAATAATTCCCCTCACAAAAAAAAAAAGAATAATGCGAATGGTTTGCGCGACACAGTGACGATGACGTTCTTCGCAAAAAAACCAAACAAACAGAAAAATAGATTTGGCCGCGACAAAGCACGATAATGACAATGACGACGTCAGCTTGAAAAGAACAACTCTCACTTGACGACTTGAAATAGAATGAATGGTTTCAATGTCATTAAAATTAATAGCCCCAACAGAAGCGGCACAGCAATTCCAGACAACAGACACTCAGACAGAGCCATACCGGCAAATGATGACGATGACTATCCCGGCGCAAACAACAGAAATTAAACAACTGCGAATTCTTTGGTCGTTTGCGCGCTCATTTTGCGTGTGACATTCCACGGTTTGATGTCATATTTTTCGCTAGTACAATTAGCTATACAAAGATATGTATTTATTTGATTGTTTAAAACTATAAATAAATATAATGTTAAGACATTAATAGTTTTTTTCGGGGTCTGTTGGACGTTAGTGAGAAAAAAGTATGTCCTAGAAATTTATGAAGGCGTTCTGTGAGGTAATCGGAATGATTATGAGTTAGAGAAAAATCTTGAGTAAAATTAGAAAAAAAATATTTTTTGGACATTATTCCCAATATAGTTTAAGGGACATTTTCATAGTTCAAAATTCAAGGTTTATCTGACTTCGAATGATCTGTGATCTATGTGTAAAATGCTAAAACTTTGTAATATTTTCGATGCGAGTTACAGTCCAGGGTATATACAGGGTGGCCAAAAATGACCGAAGGGGTTTGAGTTTATTATTTTTTTTATTTAAATACAGTATATGGAGAATATTTTTTTATTGTTTTTATTTTTTTGGGCACGTTTTTCAGTTGTTTACTGTTCCATTTTAAATTCTTTTTACAAAATACTGAAAAGAAAAAATAAAAATATATATTAAAAAGATTGTAATTAACTCCAACGCCTTCGGTCAGTTTGGGCCAGCCTGTAGTATGTTGTTCGTTAGGTTTAGGTTAAGATGGCAACTGTAGTTTGGAGCTCAGGTAGACTAATTGAGGTCCCTAGTACTACCACATGCACAGATGTCCCTTATAGAAATTAACCTGTTTGATACACAAAGTTATCAATTATACGAATATCGGCAAGATCTGTCAGACTTCCTAGAATGGTCGACCCCAGTCGATAAATGCAAACGTCGATAACTAAATTCGGGACATTAACAAAGCGGGTACTCATTGTTTGATATCTCCACTGCAGATGTCATTTAACTAAATTCCCAACCTCCCGACGGGTTCGTCAATCAGACAGTCCCTGTCGGAAAAAGGACAGCTGAGGTCGAAGATAGGATACGTTTTAACGTCTCATGTCCATGGAAATACACTTAAGCCAGATCAGCCTATTGTGTGCTGCTTACAGACACTAGGTTTAGATTAGAATTGCAACCAGCTCGCATGAACCAATGTATGTCTCAGATGCCCCTCATCGAAACCAACCTGTTTGATAAACAAAGTAAATTTGTCAGACTTCCTAGAATGACCTACCCATTATATCCAGACATCCTTTACTTTATGAGGAACAGTAGCAAACCTGTTGATCAAAAACCTAACCTTGTGCGTGTTCGCCGACCAGGCACTGTCCCGTTAGAATTGCCACTAACGTAACCGCTCTTACTTCTCTAGTGCGAGGAAATATTTTGATCTTCTCATGTCGTATATTGACCAGACCAAACCCTTTAGGTGTCGATTTTTGTCCATCTTTCATTGGAATGCCTGACTGACTCTGGCCTATGCCAAAGCTTGAATGTGATCAGTCGCGAAGCAATATAAGCAAATTCTTCGAGAATTTGTAATGGTGCCCCTTTCCTAGTGGATTCATCGGTTTTATATGTCCCCGGAATATAGCTATGGCCAAGTAACCATTTGAGATATATGTTAAACTGGTTGTGAATTTAGGGATGTAGCCGCCATAGATTTAATGACTGCCTGACTGTCTTTTGACCACTATGTTGAAACTTGCCATTTTTTCTGCTAGATATACACTACACGTTCTGGCAGTCAGTGAGCTATATGGCCGGCCGCACACAGTGTGCAGCCTAATACTAAGTTGTTTTCAGAGTAATCAGAAACCAATCTTCCCATCAATCTTCGAACCATTTGTATAGAAGTGCAGATAGTTTCTATTTCCTGGTATTATGCCAACCCATTCCTTTCTGGCAGGAATCTTAGTAGTAAAGAACCTCTAGAAAGGGTAGACCTTTGGTATAAAGTCCACTCGGTCGTAGTTCTTATACCTCCATATTGATAGATAGTTCAATCTTAATGCCGCTCTGGTTGCAACTTCTGCCGCCACAATATCAATCAACAGTAGATTAAGTAGGACATGTAAAGGCTTAGTCGCTACAGGTCGTAAAGCTCCGCTTATGTATAGGTAGCCAACTCTTTGAAAATTGGTTGGTAATGGATCGTTTAACAGTTGCCGTCCATCACACCACAATGCCGTACAGCGGTATTGGGTGAACTACTGCTGAAAAGTTGCTATCATTTATATAAAAAAATGTTTCCAAAATTATATAGGGATTTAAATTTTAAAAATTATTGAGTAAAATTAATTTTTGAGTTTTACGAAATTTTTAATTGCTTATGAACGCTGCACCGATTTTTACAAATTTTACTTTGTTTGAAAGAGATCATAACGGGCCATTTGAGTACCCCATTAGGTGAGTAGGTAGCGTGCGATGAGTTGGGGGGTCGTGGGTTCGATTCCCACCAGAGGCTCTGGTCTGGTGCTACAAAAATCTAGCCACCTGGTCTTTGTAACCCGGCGTTTCCTTGGACCGTAAAATTATAATATATATTTACTTTGCATTGTAATTCATATTAATAAATAAATAAATAACGGTATTTTTTATGGATTTTTAAAATTTGTATTTTTTGTGTTGTTGTTGTTTATTGTTGGTCTGTCATAAGCTTGCTATGTAAAATCAAGGTTCAGTCAGAATTAATTCGGTTGAAGACCATATGTTCCTGTTACATTCTGTCTATTGCAAAAATTTAATAAAAACAAATACACAAAATTGGTAGAGAGTTTTAATTAGTATAGTATAGCAATAATGTATGTCTTTAACTTAAATCAGCTGAAATTTAATGTAATTTTTTCGATTTTTTTTTAATTGCTCCCCCTTCTGAAGAAAAATGTCTAAAAGTGCCGGAACTACCTTAGTATTTTGTCCATATCTTTTGCAAATATTGAGTTCCCAAAACTCCAACTACTGTTTTGGGCTTATGAGAGTGGTATAAAATTGTTTTAAATTATAGTTTTTAAAACAATTTTTGGAAAAAAAGTGTTTACACGTTTTTTTTAAAAATATCCGTTTAGTTATTTTTCAAACGACGAAAACTTTGTAAATGAAGGCTCAACTGTTCAATTTTGGAAAAAAAATGTTTTAAAATAATATTTTGCGATTTAGTTAGTATTTATAATTTTGTTTTTGAAAAAATAGAATTCATAGGTTAATATTAAAAATTCTTAGTTTACCAGGTCATTTACTTTGAACATACATACGAGTATGTATCTTTTTCAGTCCCAGGCAAAACCAGACACCATCTTTGAAATTAGCATTTCTTCAGCGTTTTCTGTGTTAATTCATGTTACTACTGCCACTGTTGCTGCTGATGTCGTTGTTTATTTTCTAAGCCATGTTGGTAGTGTTTGTTAACCCGTCCAGAGAATATTGCGGTATTTTTACGGCTTTTGTGATGAATTTGGTGGCTCTGTTTTTGTTTAGACTTTTACGTAGAAAAAGTTGATTTAGCATTTTAGATACTATCAATTAACATAACGGTTAATATTGTACATGTGTGTATATTAAAGTATTCATATATATTGTGGTTAAAAATAAACAATTTGATTAAATATTATGTTGACCGTCTTTAGGGAACAAGTTTTTGTTAACAGGTATAGTTTGTTTTTTTGAAAGCAGATGAGTTAAGTGGCATTCATGAATGTTTCAGATTTAAATGTATTGGTACACTGAAAACAATAAAGCTGTTTCAAAAAAACAAATATTTTATATTGTAGAAAATAAAACAACGTAAGTGTTTGTTAGGCAACGAATTTTTTTCGTTCCGCATAATCTTTTGCCATAAGGTAATCATTAAAAGTTTCTTCTATTGTCGCTCAAATCGTGGCCTATACGTACTGTTTAGTACCGGGAATGTATAATTTCGTTTAAGAAACAAAACTGCGGCCCAAAAAACCAAGATATTTTATCTTTATAAATCTGTGGAGTACGTAATAATACACGTACACCCATTTTGTAAATATAAATCTCTAAATGCGCGGTCGGCCTACGGCCTCTGTTTACGACTTTCTCTTATGGACAGTATCCGAAATTGGCTACGCGGAGAAAATCTGTTATGTCTGTTAATCCCCAAAAAGCAGACAAAAAATTAAATTAAGTCCAAAAAATTTTTGTTCTTTGACATGTAATTTTTTGGGGCCTATATTCATAATAATGTTGGGGTGCATTTTCCTGGGGCCCAATTTCATTCCGTCGAAACTGATATAGTCGCGCGAATAAAACTTAGGTCCTATTTCAAAATACCAAAATGTGGTATAAAAGTCTAGTTTTTAAATTTGGTGCAACACAATGCTGTTGTTGCAGTTCGACGTAAAAGAAAGTAATAACCCATTATACATCCCGAAAAATAAGCTAACTTATAGAATAATTAATTGGCTGATAACTTCTGTATCAATGATCCCAAAGTCTCTAAATTCGCTACTTCAGAATATTTTTTCGCTAACTGTAGTCTATCAAATATTTTTGTTGAGATGAGGGTCTTCAGTCGGTTCCATCTACTGACAGTTATTTTACTTGTCTTACATTTCAATTCGAAATTTGTACATCATTTTGATTACACTGAAAGAAAGTAGAATACTTATAAGTTATTTATAATAGTTCTTAAATTACGGTTGTTTTTCAACACGATTTCACCATTTTCTACCAGATAACATCATTTAAAAGTACTACTTATATATGTAAGAGTTCGCTCTTCCCTGAAAATGTGAAAATGTTTCGAACATTATTTTAGTTAGTCCAAATTGATTTAAAATTTACATTGGTTCAGGAAAATTAAAATAAAATAAAGTTTAAATTTTGTCCCAATTTTGAGGAATGTGAGTTGAAATAAAAGTGAACAGGTTAAATAGGAACATGCGTATGACGGACTTGTCCATAAATTTCCATACACTTTTCGCAGAATGTGCGGCCGTATTTCGCCAATAACTCGTCAAATGCTGATTCCAGTTGTTGAATTGTCTCTGGTTTATCGGCTTAGACGAGGGATTTTACATAAGCCCATAGAATATATTCCCATGGGGATAAATCACACTATCTTGGTGGCCAATTAACAAGACCATTAGTGATATTTGAATATTATTCGTTCAGAAAATATTTCTTTGAATAAATTAATTGTAGCGTGCGCTGTGTGGCATGTGATTCCGTCCTGTTGGAACCACATGTCAGCAAACTCATTCTGACCATCATCGTTTTTGAAGAGATATAGACCAATGACTCCCATAAAGCGCATCAAAGAGTAATTTTCTTGGGATGTTAAGGTTTTTGGACAGGGGCTTGTGGATTACCTCCAAATGCGACAATTTTGCTTATATACATGCGTTCTAACTCGTAATCAACAAAAAATTAGCTTTATCGCTGAAGTTTGACGAACGAAACGATTATTTTGATAGACATTTTCAACAAATTGCAATTGTTGCTCTCGTGTTGAACGACTATCCATGATGAAATTTCAAAGCAACTATTAGCTGTAAAGTCGGGACTGAAATAAAGTTGAGAACCTGTAAAAAACTCCCGTTAGTTAAAAACACTTTAGAAGTCAAAATTTCATTTCTTATTTTGGAGCAGTGATTCATCACATTTAAACATGTCCCGAGATTTTGCATTTATACGAATGTCCACCAATTTACCGTAGGATTGGAACATATTTTACTTGAAGCAATGAAAACTTAATTATTTGACGTAAATAATACTTTTCATAAGGAAATTTAACTAAAATTTTAATTAATTTTGATTAACATTTTTCAGTGTATTATTTTCTTTTTTATTATTTTCGTTTTTGAAATTAAATTTTGTTATAAATATCTCACCGTATTTAAATTATATATGCCAATACCTCCGTTCTTAACAATGCTAAGTGCAAAAAGGTAGTTTTTCAGGAGAGTCGATCAAAGATTGACGCATTTTTAAATTTGTATGGAATTCCTTTATAATTCAAATCGAATGACACCATATATAATTTGTAATATTTCGAAATTAAAACTGCAATCTCATTAAAAACATGCTAAGTCGACTTGAGGTATCGATGTTTAAATGGGTTCCATTTTTGAAATAATTTAAATATGAGGAATAAAATTTTAAATTAAGATATTAAAATCGAAATTAGGTCATTACATTTTAACGGCCATTTTACAAAGTCTGATTGTACTACAGTTAGAGCTAATCTGATGTTATAGCTTTCAGATTATATGTAGTTTAAATTAACTTTAACTGTGCATAATGAAACCTGGGGGGTAAATATTTATTTCCTCATTTAATTTCTAGTTTTCAAACGTAAAACTCATTTAAATAAATAGCAATACAAATTTGTCGAAAAGGTTTCATTTTTATTTTATTTCAACAAATATATGTCAAAAGTTTTGTTTAAATATGTACGCGTGATTTATTACCTAACAAATTTAAATGTATCAAAAAAAGAAAAAATTAGTCATAACCATTGGAAAATCCATAAGGTATTCACCAATACACATATTATACCTTTCATTTCACCTCATTTATGTTATTATCAAATTAATATCAGTGTTTACAATACAACATTTCAAAAAAAGAAACAACAAAACTAAATTTTTGCCCCCGAGAGTTCGACCAGAGGTCACGTTTGAAATTAGAAACAAATCATTAACGAATGACATTTGTGTTGAATAACGAAAGAAAAATTAAACAAAAACAAACATGAAACCGAAACGTGAAACTACCTGCTTCGAAGATAGATGAAAAAGACCCACGCAGAATTGACACTCAGCTGATATTCGAATTTATTTCAAATCTACAGGTATACCCTTGAGTTTCATAAATCTGTCAAATTTAATTACAACCAATTGAATGAGTGCCATAAAGAAGCCCCTAAACCGTAACACCGGCAGATGCTGCAGACGCAGATAATGGAGCACTGGGTGACGTGCACTGATACATCGACTGTCATTAAAACGAAAACAAACAAAATCGTGTCCTACAACATTTGAAAAAGAAAGGTTATTTCAAAATGGCATTCGTCCCATAATGTCACCTGAATGGAAAATTAACCGCATGTCTTTATGATTTCCATACCTTGAGGCATTAAATTTGAAGAGCATGTTTTATAGTACACTTTTTAAACAATTACTGTTTGAAATTCCAGCGATCCCATCCCCAGTTCGTCGCATGTGCGACATACATCAATGAGAGAGAGAATGAGAAAGAGAAATGTATTTCTGTTGTTGGGACTATTTAAATTGTAATTTTTCAAATCGCAATCAAATTCTAAAAAGCGCGTCGCCTTCCACTTTGTCCGTCCTTTTTCATGTTTCTATTTCCGTTTATCGTAGCAATAATTCAAAGACCGCATGAAACTTATGCGACTGGAAAACATTTAAAGAAAGATTACAACTGCAGCAACACGCCCAGCAATGGCTGTAGCAATCGCAAACACAGCAACAATTATTCTATTCGAACATGCAACATTTGTTGCACTTTGGAAAGGAGCGCTTTGGTCGAAGTTTAGATGCCCCTCTGTGTGGACAGAGTTTTAAAGCAATGCCAAAAAAGCGATGTAAAATGTTATTTCAAGTTGAAAAATGGAACGCTTTTTTACTAAGGTCGCATTGCATTTTTGAAGTGTGTGTGTCGAAATGTCACTTTTATATATATGTGTGTGTGTATAAGCATGTGCATTTTTTCTTTTTGCTTTTCTTGAAAAAAAAACACGAGTTTAAATTAGAATCAATAAGCAAGTAAATGGAATAATGCCGACTTAGAATATAGTTAATTTAAATTGCAGAATGGAAATATGGTTGAAGATCATTGTGCTAATGTTATAACTAAATAAATTATTTATTTTGTGTTGATACGATGGCGATGCTTGTGAGGCATCAGAAGCCATGGTAATACAATGTTACAAATAACAATATAATTTCCTACTGTTGTACGAATATAAATAAATAAGATGATGTTTTGATGAACCGAAAAATATGTTTTATTATTATTTTTAAGGATTTACATTATATTTGTGGACATATATAAATTATACTTCCATCCATAAACGGATTTTCTTCTTCCAACTCCTATGGCTGGCAAGAACTCAATATGTTATTTATAACCATTTAAAAACGAGATCACAGGCACTGCCCAATTCCATTGTCCTACTGCTTCGGTAGCGTTTGCCGTCCACAAAGTTTTTCCAGGCTTTTCGTCACGATTGTTCTAAACATACAAACGTAAATGTACATACGTAATTATAAGACAAATTGCACATTATTACATACAGTTACATGTCCTTCCAGTGTTTTGCACTTTTTTCCTTTGCTATCCAATCGGAATTTCGCTCTTCACGTTTATTCAATATACATAATTATTTTCTGTTCCAAAGCTTTGCATTCGTTTTTTTTCAGATAATTTAATATTGCATTCTTTATTATGAAATTTTATCGCTAAGATTGACAACAATTGAATTTCTCGCGGACAAACATGAATATAAATAAATAGGAGTACAATGCTAGTGGCATTCAATTTGTTGCGGCGTTCAATTAAATTGTAGCGGCGCAAAATGTCAATTTCTCACGTTGAAAAAACATAGTACCACAAATGAAAAAATTTCACTAATTTTTTCACAACCTTGATTTTTGTATGGGATTTCAGCGTGAAACCGGAACATAGTACCGTGCTTTAGACTTAAATACGAGTGAGAAAGTGGGGCGTATGTCACAAATACGCTCCAATATGCCCGTACTACCACTATACGCTTTAACGAACTACTGGAACAAATATGTAATTTTACAGAAGATACTTGCATAATTATCCCCTCACCTTAGAGAGGAGGGTATATATCATTTGCTACGAGCCAAAAGTGTAACACATCGAAGGAGTGACCTAAGACCCTAAGTATATTCGGCGGATATCCGTTTTGGGATATCCGCCCACACAAATGTACCATTTTGTACCAAAAGTTACCAGCTTATAACTTTAATACCAGTACATAAAAATACTTGAAATTTTGCACAGTGCAATGCTTTTATAGTACCTAGAGTCTAGGCCGTAATTGGCACGCCTCTTTTGGTACCTCCCACACAAATGGACCATTTTGTACCAAAGTTATCAGCTTATAACTTTAATACCAGTACATACTTTAAAGTTATTAATTGCAATTTAAAGTGTTAATAATTTTATTAAAACAAAAAATAAATGAATTTACTAATATTTTTCGTGACTTAAGGTGAGGGGATTTATAAGTCGGTTTACCCGACTGAACTTTCTTACTTGTTTTTTATTAAAATATATATAATTTACAAGTTTTATTTTTTAACTCCGAAATATTAATAAGTAACATATTTTTTTAGTTGTTGCTGCATTCTGACGTTGTTCAGAAGGGAGAGTTACTATTTTCTTTGGGAGTAATGGGAGATTACGTTCTGTAAAATTTGTAGATATGGAAGTTATCCGGCGTATACGCGATCGTATTTCTGCCAATGTTGAACAATTCCATGCGTCTAAAATCGAGTTTGACAGACGTCGTACGCTTATTTAAATAGAAGCCTAAAGATGAAAAAATTTTTTGGTTGCCACAGGATGAGAAATTCTCGTGACATTTTTACGGTGAATTGGTAACATAATACGGGCATTAGGTAAGTCCGGATTCACACGAGACAATTTTTTTCAATCAAGTGTCAAAGATTGTTATAGAAAGAGGAAGGCGGAAAGAGCTCTCTGCCCATCCCACCAACAAACTTTGACACTTGCTTGAAAAATTTTTTCTCGTGTGAATCTGGACTAATAAAAGTATTTTCTTTCAGCAACTGCTTTCAACGTTAGATTAAAAATAATAAATATTTGATTTTGACAACTTTTTACAAAACACACAAGTTTTATTTATTTATATTAAGTTTTATACACAAGTTTTATTTATTATAGTTGTTGCAGTTCAAAAATCTACAGAAATCCATGTAAATCAACTAATTTAAAGTTACGTTATGGTATTTGTCTGTAGTCTGAAAAAAACATTTCTTAAATGTTACAAATTAATTGACTAATCTAGTATGCAATACCTTCTCAGTTGAATTGTATAGAAACAATTGAAACGTACACAAATTGCCTACCCCCGCGTTTCGCCTGGTGTGCCATTTCAGTGGTTAACGTCCAGGGTCAGTTTAACAACATTATTGGTCGTTGCTACCGAAATTGTCCACTGAAAAAATACCTAATCTTCTCTATATGAATTATGAAGTACTTCTTTCATGTACTGAGGCGTAAACCATTAATTTTCCCAAATATGCGTTTCAAAGAGTGTAGCAAATAGTTTCGTAAGTACACGATTTTCTCTCGACAAATGTTTTACGATAAAAAAAAACGTCTTAATTAGTTCGACGTAAACAAGTGAAACGCAGGGGATTGCGTTCACGCCAATTCCGATAGGAATTCCAACTAGTACAACTAGTACGTATTGTACTGACGATGCCATATGAAAGACCGACTTTTGGATTATCTTTCGACAGTTACTTCTGTAGTCACATGGACCTACTTACTTCACTAATCTTATGGCCAAAAAAACTTTAATATTTTGTTAGTGCATTTTAGTAATACACTGAGGGAAAAATGACATTAAAAAATCGTCAACAGGTGTATTCAATTTGAACACGTTTCTTGTTCTGTAATCATACCGCAGAGAGTACTTATACATCTTTTACATATTTTGATAGGAAACTCTGAAATTTCAACAGAATATGAAAAAACTACATTTCGAAAACACCCTTTATGAATTAAGGTAACAATATCTTAGGTTAGGTTAAGAGTGGCAGCTTGTATCACACTCACTTAGACTATTTAGTCCATTGTGGGACATAAGGAAAATCATGGTCTATTCACAAAAATATATTCCTCCCGTTGAACCAATTTGATTATTGATTATTATTATTGACTTTCAATATATCTGCGTGTCGTCCAATAGGGCAGTGAGCCGTCATGACAGACACGATAAGCGAGACGTCCGGTCTCGATAAAGACCGTCGGCCGTTGGTATTTTCAGAGTTAAGACAGGGACATAGGGCAGACAGTGGCTGCAGACAGTGGCTGTCCTATCTTTGAGGTCTTGAATCGACGCTGGGCTATTGGCGTAGACCTTATCTTTCACGTGGCCCCAATGGAAGAAGTCGCAAGGTGTTAAATCACAAGATCTCGGTGGCCAATTGCGATCACCACTTCGAGAGATAACACGGTCCGGAAACTTTTACCGTAACATAGCAATGGTCTTGTTGAATGTAAACGTTGTCCAGATCAATACCATCCAACTCCGACCATAAAAAATCATTAATCATCTCTCTAACTGTTGATCCAACCTCATTTTCGAAAAAGTAATGTCCAATGACCTCGCCGGACCACAAACCGCAGCAAACAGTTACACGTTGAGGATGGAGAGGCTTCTCAACAATAACTCTTGGGTTTTCCGAGCCCCAGATGCGACAATTTTGCTTGTTGACGTAGCCAGCGAGGTGGAAATGGGCCTCATCAGTCAAGATGATTTTGTATCGTTCGTATCTTTATACCCTCACTTTAGTGTGACGAGGGTATATATCATTTGCTACGGAAAAAAGTGTAACACATCGAAGGAGTGACCTAAGACCCCAAGTATGTTCGGCGGAAATCCGTTTTGGGCCATTTTAAGTCGAATGAGCAATGTCCGTCCGTCTGTCTGTCTGTCTGTCTGTCTGTCTGTCTGTCTGTCTGTCTGTCTGTCTGCTGGCTGGTGCGCACGATAACTCTCGAAAGGAGTACCCGATTGACTTAAAATTTCGTATGTGGTAATATTTTTTTCTATCTCCGGCTAAGTTCGAAGATGGGCCATATTGGTCCACTCCTTCTGGTACCTCCCCCACAAAGGGTTAACATGTTGTGAAATATTGATTCTTTAATAACTGCTATTATACGTATTCGAATCTTCTGAAATTCCACACATAGTATTAGTTTGTTAGTCGCTATCAACTCGAGGAAAATGGGCGAAATTGCCACGCCCGTGTTGGTATCTCCCACACAAATGCACCATTTTGCACTAAAAGTTAAAAGCTTATAACATTAACACCAGTGTTTAGAAATACTTGAAATTTTGTACAGTGTAATGCTTTTATAGTGCCTACAGTCCAGTGAAAAATGGGCGTTATTGCCGCTCCCCTTTTGGTACCTCCCACACAAATGCACCATTTTGCACCAAAAGTTAACTGCTTATAACATTAATACCAGTGTATAAAAATACTTGAAATTTTGTACAGCGTAATGTTTTTATAGTGCCTACAGTCCAATGAAAAATGGGCGTTATTGTCACGCCCCTTTTTTTACCTCTCCCACAAAGGCACCATTTTGCACCAAAAGTTAACAGTTTATAACATTAATATCAGTGTATACAATTACTTGAAATTTTGTACAGTGTAATGCTTTTATAATGCCTATAGTCCAGTGAAAAATGAGCGTTATCACCACGCCTCTTTTTGTACCTCCCACACAAAATGGCCAAATTATACCACAATTTAATATCTCAACGTTAATATACCAGTACATATAAACGGTTACAATTCGGCACAGTGCAATGTATTTAAAGTATCTACTGTTCAGCGAAATATAGGTGTATTTCTTAAACCCCTCCCACAAAAATTGACAGAATAATTTGTGTAATATTCAATATTACATTACTCACAAAGTGAGGGTATACCTTAGTCGGTTTACCCGACTGAAACTTTCTTACTTGTTTTTGATCATTTTGCATCGTTCGATGATCGTGTATCGTTCCATTCTTAGTAATGGCGTAGTTTCTACTTGTCAAAAGTGACAGCTACCGAAAAACCGGGTGATTCAAAATAACACCTCTTGTTGGAAAACCCTGTATATTCCGTTTATGACTAGTGACCACCGCTCATTTGTTGTCGTAAGGGCACTACCTCCCAAGAAGAGCTTGCAGGTTGCAAAAGGCATTCCCACATATTGTAGTTCCCCTGGAGCGTGTAACGTAGTTCCTAGCCTTGTAAGTTCATCTGCTTTGCCTGGTATGTCTATGTGGCCCAACACCCATATCACGTAAATATTGAACTGTTCAGCCATCTCGTTAAGATACTTGCGACAATCGAGGGCAATTTTTCAATTCAGGAATATATAAGTAGTTTCCAGGGACTTGATAGCAGCCATTTCGCTTTATCTTTATTGGTCTATGTAGGCTGGCAGTCAGCTCTTCCAGCTCACATAGACCAATATAGGCCCCAAGTGATATCACGGGCTCATCGTAACCAAACTGTTTGATAAATAATACTAAGTACGAATATCGGTACCGGGAAGATCTGTCAGACTTTCTAGAAAGGCGGACCCAGTGAATCCAGACGTCGTTTACTTAATGAGGGACGGTGCTCAGTGCTTTCCACTTCCTTCTCAACACCACAGCTACTGCAGAAGTCATTGGACTCAATACCCAACCTTCTGGCATGTTCGCCGATCAAGCAGTGTCCCGTCAGAACTGACACTAACGCAGAAAGTTTTTTCTCTCTAGTGCGAGGAGACATTTTGAACTTTTCAGTTCTTATCTTGGCCGGTTTTGCCTAGCTACTTACAGATGCCGATTTCTGACCATCTTTCATTGCACTGCCTGATTGCCTCTTGCATAAGCCAAAGCTTGCATGTGGAAAATGGCGCACCAATATACGCAAATATTTCGAGAATTTGTAATGTCATCGCTTCCTAGCAATTTCATCAGCTATGCAGATCCCAAGGATATCCCTATGCACAGGTACTCGTATGAGGTTTAGACTCAGTGTAATCAAGAGGCATTGTGTCTAGAATGGAACTATGTCCGAAGCCATTTCCTGACCAGAGTGAGGATTTCCTGTGTCAAATAACAGTACATGTATTTTTATTTATTGTATTGTTATAATGTCTAGTGGTATATTATAACATTTAGTACATCACTTGGTGTCGTTCTCAGCTCAGCAGGGATACATATAACAGCCATTCTCAGAACTTTGTTCAGTATCGCCTAGTTTTTGGATTTCTGCAGAGCTGTCCTCCAGATGACAATGCTGTACAGCAGTATTGGTCTGACTACGGTGGCATGCAACCAATAAACTATACGCGGGTTTAAACCCCAGCGTTTTCATATTGCCTTTTTATAGGCATATAGTGCTACCACAGCCTTCTATGCTCTTTCCTGAATTTTTTCCTTCTCCAGAGAAAGCAGAATATTGTTCATGAAGTGATTCCGTAGCAGAAGAGAAGACGTTGCCCTGCTGACAAAACTATGGAGGTCAGTTGACAAAAAGTTAGTTGGAACGCGTCTATTAATCAGAAGGCTATGGATGAATCTTCATATACTGTATCGACCCCAGGCTTGATATTGCCGTATCCTTAGCGGCTGGATGTTTGTCATTGAAGGCCCCCTCTATAACTAAGAAAACTTCCATAGTACATTCCTTAACAGGGCGATGTCTTTCAATAAAGCTGACTGGATCCTGCAAAACGGTTTTGATGGATTTATCCTTGCTGTAGGTTGGAGTGTAGCATATGATCCATGTTAGTCCCAAGGTAACTATCTATTAATTTATCCAGGGTTTTAAGGAGAAATGACGATAGAATATTTGGCGGTAAAAACTTAGTTCCTGTATGGGATGGTTTCCCTGCTTTTTGGATGAAAAAAACGTTGATGAAAAGACCATTTTGTTAGTGTGTAGGGCTGATTGATACAACATATGTACATAGATGTCTTTAAGCCAGGGAGCGATTGCATCCGACACTACATGTAGTTCCGCCAGAAAGACATTGTCTGCTCCTGGCGTCATAAAAGGTTTAAAGCTTATGATAGACCAAATAATTCTGGATTCGGTTACAATATCGCTGGCGACCGCTGAACTTCAAAGGAATCGCCAATTGAAGTATTCCACGCCTGGATACACATTGCCCGGAAAATGTGTATCCAGGGGTAGATTTTTCACTAGATCTAGAATTGTACACGCTGTTGAGGCTAAAATTGTCCATAGCCTTGAGTCTTCTTTCTACGCCACTACATTATTTTGAGCGTTTCTCTATACTCTTTTTTGTAATGCTTGAGTTCTTACTAATATGTGTCCCAGTCCTGTGGGGATCTGGTGGCCTATGCCTTATTAAAGAGCCTCCTACAACACTTTCTAAGCATAATTATTTGAGACGATTGTTGTTTGCCCATTTGCTTTAGTTTGGGGCATGCGGCTTTTAGCAGGTCATTAAGAGTTGCAGTGACTCATTCCACCGATAGGCGATAGGTTGCATCCTCACATTAGGTCTTTTTACAAGAGACCTGTGCTTGCTTTGATTGTTACAACAAGGGCCAGGAAGAAATTGTATAATAACTTAGGTGTTGCTAACTCAAACCCGCCTGTTCGAGCGAGTTAAGGAGCTGTCTTTTGCGGTCAGATTTTTCGATTTGTGTGAATGAGAGTAGAACTATTAACTATTCTATTCTAATATTATCATGCTGAATAGTTAAACTAAATTTCATAACTTCGACAAATGAAACTGAAATCTTAGAAACACAACCGCTAAAAGTAAGGGAACCGGATTGTTGATTTTTTACTTAATTTGAGTTATTATTTTAATTTGTTAAACAATCGATTGTATAAAAACTACCAGTTTTTATTGAAAATATTACTTCAATCAATTATTAAAATATTTCAACTTTTATCTTGATAAACTTTTTAATTATTTCGTATTTCAGGTCATATATTAAATTAGTTTTCGATTTTGTTTTCTTCGCTGCAATGAATTATCCGGTTTTCTTTTTTTCTTATTTCTGAAACGAACATTTTTTAACTGGAAATTAAAAAAAAATAGACACAAACACATACCAGCTCAAATCTGAATAGACAAAATAAAGAAAAAAAGTGAAAGCGTGTCTGTCGCTATTAACATTTAACGAAAATGCTTAAAATGTTCATCATCATCGCTTTTAATAGACGACTCCGTTTGCTTTAAGTGGTGTCCGGTGTCTGCAAATTGGCAACAAAATTCAAGAGTTAACAACCACAGCTATGTTAAGGAGTTGCCATTTCCCCGCACCCCTGACGGTTAAACTCTAAACTTTGCCATTTCATAATTCCAAATGGCAGAGTTTTCTTGGAAAATATTTTATGGTACACTAACCATCCCCCCGTATGTGGCAGTAGTTGAAAACTTGTGCAACGACAGACGAATGCACCATAGTTTGCTTTTTGGCAATGTTTGTGACAATTTATAGTTAAATATTATTTCAACATTACCAATTTAAAGTTCCATACGATGTGACAGGCTGTAACTGAAAGTTAACTTTAACATTGGGAGATGGCGAAAATGGCTATTCATTTAATTTTGTATTTATCTAAAATATATAATTAAATTTATGTGAATTAGACTAGACTTTATATTTCTAAATCTAGTCAAATTCTTAGGGGACTAGAATCACTAATGTGTCAGACTAAAGTCTGGGTTAGGCAAACAAAGACGTAACTTATATTTAGCGTAACCGTAATATTACCCGCATTAGCAATTACACCAAACTCAAAACCCGTGCCATATGACTCAGACATTCACTGCAAATATGGCGACATATTTATTATCACCTACCCCACACTGTGCTACAGGGCATTATGGGTTTGTATTCGGATCGATTTAGAATAAACAGCTGATTCGATCTACCGATGTCCGTCTGTCTGATGCCCATGTATACGTTATAATCAAAGTACAGTTCGCAATTCGTAATGCTGACGAAATTTTATGCAGACAAGTTTTCCACATAAGGGACGAATGACATTGAATTTGGAGAAAATCTCTTCATATTTAGATATAACCCGCATATATATTTAACTCCAATTTGGCAACTACGCATTATAAACGTAGTATTTTATATCTGGGCTTTACGAAGGAGTTTATTGATTTAGGAGTTAACATAGTCAAATTTTAAATAAGTCGGTTCAGATTTAGATATACGTACCCTCATGTATACGTTTCTTCCGATTTGTTATCAACGTTCGCTTTATTTAACATGCGGTCATTATGAAATTTTACAGAGAGGAGGTTTTTTTATCTGAGAAAGAACACTGCAAAATTTGAAGAAAATAAGTTTACATTTAGATATCAAACTGATCTCGTATCTCTCTCTGCGAATTATGAAATATAATAGTTTTGAACGTTTTAAAGGTTTCGAGGTTAAATGTAAGCCTTTAAGATTTAGAATAACTGTGTGCGAGCTTATTCTACACTGGCAGGGTGTTGTAGGAAATCATATAGTCGGCTCCGCCCGATTTCAAGTCTTCCTTATTGGTTTTTATATTTTTTCCATTGTTATACTGATTGTATTGGCGACATAACCTCACTTTTTAATCAGCTGTTCGCAGATGCATACAATAATAATTTATCTAATTCCCGTACGTATCTTATGGCAAAATTGTATAAATACACTGGGATGCCTATTAACGTACCATCCAAATAATATTTAGCCAGGTTCTTCCGTCCGTTAAGTTTCATTTTCGTTGGCTAATCTTTTGTACTGAAGTCCGTATGACAGATTACATCAGCTGATTCGTCGATACGGCAACGTTGCGGCTAAGTTTGATTAACCCACCCTTAAGTTTTATGTCTGGGAGTGCAATAAATCTATGAACTCCATACAGAGTTCGACTATAATTACCGCAAGAATATACGCATATTAGTTATTAAAAATCTTTATAAATAGATAAATGTTGTAATCATGATCAGGATAGTTTTAAACATAACATGATCCCGACAACCTAATCATGGCTATCATATTAATTTAATTATTGTTTATACCCTCACTTTAGTGTGACGAGGGTATATATCATTTGCTACGGAAAAAAGTGTAACACATCGAAGGAGTGATCTAAGACCCTAAGTATGTTCGGAGGAAATCCGTTTTGGGTCATTTTAAGTCGAATGAGCAATGTCCGTCCGTCTGTCTGTCTGTCTGTCTGTCTGTCTGCTGGCTGGTGCGCACGATAACTCTCGAAAGGAGTAACCGATTGACTTCAAATTTGGTATGTGGTCATATTTTGATCTATCTCCGGATGAGTTCGAAGATGGGCCATATTGGTCTACTCCTTCTGGTACCTCCCACACAAAGGGTTAAAATTTAGTGAAATATTGATTCTTTAATAACTTCTATACTACTTATTCGAATCTTTTGAAATTCTGCACATAATATTTGTATATAAGTCGCTATTAACTCGAGAAAAATGGGTGAAGTTGGCATGCCCCTTTTGGTACCTCCCACACAAATGGACCATTTTGCATCAAAATTTAACTCCTTATAACTTTAATACAAGTGCATAAAAATGCTTGAAATTTTCTACAGTATAATTTTTTTGTAGCGCCTATAGTCCGGTAAAAAATGGGCATTATCGTACAGCCCCTTTTGGTACCTCCCACACAAATGGACCGTTTCGTACCAAAAGTAAACGGCTTGTAACTTTAATACCAGTGCATACAAATACTTGAAATTTTGTACAGTGTAATGCTGTTATAGTGCCTATAGTCCTGTAAAAAGTGGGCGTTATCACCCCGCCCCTTTTTGTACCTCCCACACAAAATGACCAAATCATACCAAAATTACATAGCTCGTAACTTTAATATACCAGTGCACATAAACGCTTATAGTTCAGCACAATGCAATGTATTTAAGAATGTACTGTTTACCGAAAAATATGTGTATTTGGAAAACCCCTTCTGGTACCTCCCACACAAATTGACAGATTTATTGGTGTAATGTTATATATTACATTACTCACAAAGTGAGGGTATACCTTAGTCGGTTTACCCGACTGAAACTTTCTTACTTGTTTTAATAATTTTTTACCAAATCTGATTGCACTGATTAAAGTCCATCTCTTGGAGTTTGTTGACATTTTCTAATGGGCAAGGGGAAATACCCCCAAATCGATCTTCTACATAACTTTCAAATTTGTGAAAAAAACAACAACAAAATGGGAAAAGAGAGTGAAACAAAATAGAAACGTTAATCAATGGTTCGAGATAAAGTACGACGCAAAAAATAAAGCATAAAAGAAAAAAACGCAGACGTACATTTGTGTGTGCGCGCGTGTGTGTGTAGTGTATTGAAACTGCCATAAATTCGCGAAAGAAGGAAAGCGAAAATGAAATATAATTTTAAATTGACCCAAATACTTTGATTAAATTCGCGGTGAACGGAATTTTAAGTAAAGACCGTAAACAAACTGGTAGACAGACAGACGGACAGACAGACAGTCAGTCAGTCGAAAAAAACAGCTGGCAAAACAAGCGTTCATTCACTCAATCACTTCCACTGAAACAACAGTGGAATGGGAAAGAATGTTCGGCCTGTCATTAAAGCTTAAGTCTGGCGGCTTAAGTACCTCCGGTCTGCCTCCGAATGGGGGGTATATTTATTTTGCTACACCATCTGAAGCTGCTACAAATATTTGCGGGGAGTTTTAAGAAACATATAACTACATACGTTCTAAATTTTGCAAAATTCTACGAACTTGGTACTATATTGGTCAAAAAAGTGTTTTTACATAGCAATGAATGTACCTTCTGACACACTTTTTTGGAAAAACAAAATTTTATATTATTTAAAAAATAAAAATATTTTCTTTCGATATTTGTCAAACATATGTCAAAAAGCGTGACTTTCATACGGGACTTATACTTAAAAAAATATGGACCGATATATTTACACCGTTTTTGACTAGAGACAATTTAATGCAATATGAAGTACAAATGTTAGAATTTTCGCATTATGGGGTAAAAACCCGTTTTCTAGATCTCCAAGAAGTCTATTCGGGAGGGATCAATTGAAAATTGCGTTCCCTAGAGTCCCAAGAAGTGCCATCGGTTGGGTGTGCCATATATGGCGGCTATACCAAAGCATGGACCGATATGCCCGATTTTCTATAGGCATCGTTCTTGGTAGGGTTCTATAAGTCGATTTTCGACTAATCGATTAATCGACTTTTTGGTACAAAAAATTAGAAATCGTAAGTCGACTTTTTGTTTGTGAAAAAATCTAAAAGTCGACTTTTTCACGTACGAAAATTTTGGCTAAAATGAATAAAAACGAGATGTGGGCTTGAACAAAAACCATTATTTAGTTGTATCAACACCAATATCGGACCAATAAGCGTGATAATATGAATACACAGTAATCGCATATGCCATAACTATATATAGTCTAAAACAATTGACGTTTTGACCGGATCCAAACAATGTGCAATATTGATGAAAATTATATTCCAATACAGTCAGGGACGTATCCAGGATTTTGGTTGGGGGGGGGGGCCAACCTTTTTTCCATAACAAAGATAAACAATTAACAAATTGCGTTTATTGTGTAGGTAATGGAAGTTAAGTTCCTTAGTTTTTTATTCGAATTTTATTCCTAAATATAAATGTGTACTTTAGTACGAGATCATTAAAACTTTTTATAATAAAATACGTAAGAGTTAAAAATGTAATCTTCGATTTTTTGAAAGAAATATATCAATTATTTCATCGATTTTCATCTTTGTATATAGACATCAAAGCCATATAAGATATCCTTTCTCCTTCCATTATGTTCCGGAGATAAGTTTTTATTCTTCTTAACGTCAAGAAACTTCACTCAGCAGATGCCGTTGTCACTGGTATTGTGGCCAGTATCTGCAATAGGGTAAAAACGGGAACATGTCCTCATCACAAACTGAAATAGCATCTAATGTATTTGATGGCTTATCATTCTTCTGCTTCCAATAATCAATCCATATACTTATTTCGGCTAAAACAGATTTTGCTGAATTTTTTAAATCGTTTTTGTAAAAAAGTGTGACTTCTTCGAAATCTTCCTTTATTAGATTTACAACTCGTATCGAAACGATATTAAACAGACTTGTAATTATAGCTTCATGTTCGGAAAATCTATTATTTAAATGTGATATTACTTCGTCCAGATATGGTATGAACAATGTTGTCCTAAAATACGCCTTGGCATCTGAACCAGGAATATTAGCCCTATACTTTTGAGTGCCTACTCTTCTAGGTAGTGCAGCTTCTATTCCAAAACTTCTTGCAAGTTGTGTGGATTATTCAAACAGTTTATCAAACTCCGCATCTGAATTTCTACTCATGTCACTTAATTTAGTCGTTGCCAATTTTATGATTTCGTAAACCTTTATTATACCTAGGTTAATCGTTTGAAAATACCGTGATAAGTTCTGTGTAATGGCCAAAACCGTACTACTTATTACCACACCCAATATAAAGTCAAATTTACATACACGGTTGTGCAAACTCATTCCATCACTGCAACCTACATGTTAAAAAGGTAGATAAAAAAAAAGATAAATGTAATTTTAACTTAATTTTCGCCATATCGGGTTATCATACGCCATATCGGGTCGACAAAAACAACATTTTTTCTTGGGTTTCTGTTTTAATGCATAGATTCTGATTATAGACGTCAAAATCTCCAATCTTAGCTTTTAAAGTTTGTTTTTGTAAATTTTACATCGATAAGAAGGTTTTAAAGTTAAAACCTTACTAAATTAGCTATAACTTTTTAAATTATACATCGAATGGGCTCGTTTAATTCATGACCGAACAGACTTTACGATAAAATCATTTTTAGATTGTTTTATGGGAATTTTGTTTTAAAAATATTAAAAGTTTATCAAAAAATCAAATTTTTTGCAATATTTTGTAATACTCGTATATCGTCGAAACCGCTGAAAGAATGGAAAATGGTATTATATGAAGTTGAAGGCTACTTAATATTTAATTCTTTAAAACTTTCCTCAACCAAATCGGATAAATGGTTCTCGAGTTATGCCACTATATGTATGTGGTTCAACCACTAATTTCTTTCCATATTACAGCTTATCGCGAGAATTTAAAGAGACAACCCTTTAGGCTAAGAAAAAAGAGAGGTTGAACCACATATTACGGCATAACTAGAGAACCATTCATCCGAATTGGTTCAGGTAAGCTTTACAAACTTCAGAATTAAGTAGCCTTCAACTTCGCACAATACAATTTTCCATCCGTTCAGCGGTTTCGACGATATCTTACAAAGTATTGCAAAAAATCATATTTTTTTAGAAAATTTTAATAATTTTTAAATAAAAACCTCATAAAAACATCTAGAAACGCATAATTGTCATATTTTTGTGATTTTATCGTAAACTCTGAAAGGTTATGAATAAATTAAGCCATTCCGAAGAAAATCGATGCATAATTTAAAAAGTTTTAGCGAGGAAACCATGCACCTTTCTTATTTTTAGTTGTTATTACTTTTACTGTTACCATTTTTTACGCTTTTGTATTGTTTTTTTTTAACGGCCTTCCAAATATTTTTCGTGGTTTTTTTTGAGTGATTTTGAAAATTTTAAACAGTTTATTACTATGTTTAAAACATTTCGGGGGGGGGGGGGGGGGGGGGGGGGGCCCGGGCAATACAGTTGAGACAACTACTTTTTTGTGCCGACTTCTGCGAATTTCTGATTATCTCATCATTATTAGATTTTTTATCTTTTCCTGTATTTTACTACAAAATTAATGAAGAAAACTAGAAATATTCGTATTTTCAATAATAAAGTAGAAAAGTCGACTTTAATCGACTTTTTTATACTAGAAAGTCTAAAAGTCGAAGTATTGATTTTTTTTCAAAAAGTCGAAAAGTCCAAATTTTGCCGTAACTATATAACCCTAGTTATTGGTCTAAGAAATGCCTCTGTACCAATTTTAAATATCGTAACGATTGGTTCATATTTGCGACCTGTACTTTGACAACAAGAATACACTTGGCTAAATTGACTCAAAAAGTGAATCTAACCCGATCAGTATAATAAACAATCTTTGTTTTTTTAGGAGCTATAAAAAATGCACACAGTCACCTTAAAAATCTAATGTCAAAACACTTCCTTAACAGTTTGTATATTTTTTTTGAAATTATGTTTATTGAACTCAAAAACTTTTTGTTCGTTGTCATAAATTTTCATTGACGATATCATTACCATACAAATGTTTGCTATTAACTTTCGTAAATGGTTTTTAGATAATCTTAAAAATTAAATATTATTTTAATTCTTATACTCTTATTTTAGTGAAGGATATATGTTGCCGCATATTGATATTATTTATTTTAAATATTTATCCAAAAAGTGGCAACACTATTGTATTTATGTGTTTCATAAAAGATCCATTGTGGACGATTCTCCATATTCTTCTTTGATGGATTTCTAAAAATTAAAATACTTATTTTTATACCCTTCACCACACTGTGCTACAGGGTTTTATAAGTTTGTTTCATGGCTGATAGCTATAGCTAGACCCACCTTAAAGTATAACGATCGACTCAGAATCACTAGCTGAGTCGATTTAACCATATCTGCCCGTCTGTCCATCTTAAGTTGATCGTCGGCTACAGGTCGCAATTTCACGGCTTTCGCAGCTGGAAAGAACCCTATTGAATTTGGTTGAAATCGGTTCAGATTTGGCCATATATATGTTTCGTCCGATTTGGCCCTTAACCGCTATAGAAGATGTATCTAACATCCAATTGTTTTGAAATTTAGCATGGTAGAGTTTCTTCATTCATGGACGAACATTGCCGAATTTGCAGAAAATCGGTTCAGATTTACCTATAGCTTCCATATATATGTTTTGTCCGATTTGGCTCTTTAGTCCTGTAGAAGCTGTATTTTACATCCAAGTGTTTAGAAATTTAGTATGGTAGAGTTTCTTGGTCCATGGATGAACTTTGCAAAGAAAATCGACCGTAAATTTATATAAAATGTCCCAAAAGTAAATTTATGTAAACAATTTATACTTGAATTAAAAAATTTATATTTCAGAGTTATTCTTTAGCCTTTCCTTACCAGTTTCAAATATTGTATTTTTGCTATATGCATAAAAATTGATTACTTATTCCAATTCCTTTTTTATTTATTTTCAGGTATGTGTCTAATAATGGTTACTTTTGAAGCCAGGCGTGTTGTAAGTGAAAAATTATTTTTATTTCTCGTATCATCAATTCGTATATATCAATTCGTTGCAGGTAAATCCCAGCTAATATTTTTTCGCTGATTTATGAATATAATTTAGTTGCACATATATATATAGTGAAGGTTATATAGCATGTTTTTAGGGAGATTACATTTTTAACTTCTAAAAATTCCAAATTATATTCAGTCAGGTGTTTATCCGTCAACCCAATCAAAAGTTATTCACAAAACAGTACAGGCCATTCGATTTCCATTACAAAGGAATTCCACACAAATTTAAAAAATCATCAAATTTGATCGCCTCTCCTGAAAAACCACCGTTTTGCACTTAGCATAGTTTAGAATGGAGGTATCGATATGTTGGTTAAATTTGGATATCCAATTTATATTAGTAAGAAAAATTATATCTTTTACATAAACTGTCAATTTAATTTCGGGATTTTGCGATCGCATAATACCGGAAGTTTCTTCTTTTAAATCGGTTGGGGTGAACAATCATGTCCATTAGAAAACTAATGGCTAAACCCGGACGGTGTCGACTATATGGTACCCTACATAATATTGTTAGAACAGGATATGCTCATATATAGTTGCTCTCAATTCGAAACGGTTAGTTTTAAACTACCACTTTCAAAACTTTTATATTTGATATTTCATAAAGATTTGATATTTCAAAAAATGCAAAATTAAGAGATCGATTTTGTTAAAATTTTGCCGTGTTTATTCATGAATATATAAACTGGAAGATGTAATAATGATGTAGTGCAAAATACGTCTTATATTGCTCTTATAAAGTAATCCGTTGGAAATGGGTGATTTCATGTCAAGTGAGTGCATTTTTAAAACGTATGTCTTCTGATCGGGATGAAACTGGCACGGTGTATAGTCCTATTGAATAGTAGTTATAATTAAAAATTTCATCCAGGTCGGTTAAGGAATGTCCGAGTTGGAGGGCTTCGAATTTTGACATTATGGTCAAACGGCCCTTTTTCTATTCATTTAACTGCGACGGCGGTCCCAAAATTAGCCGACCTAACAAAGATAACCCAACAAATTTGGGAAAATTTTTCTTTATTTCCCAACGTCATTTCCTTTTAGCTCGATGCACTTTTTCGAGCGATTTTCTTCTGAAAATAGCCATCAACCGCAATCGCCACCTATTCATTGCTGGCAAATCTTTTTCCGCTGAGGAATTTTTTCATTTTTGGAAACAACAAATTTACCGATGGAGCTACGTCTGGCGAATAACGCTAACTTTAATTCATTGATGTTGGCCATCGCAATAGTAAAAACTTTTTCTAAAGTGTATTCGATTGCTTTTTCTTCGATCTTTGAAAAAAACTGCAAAAATTAAATTTTTGTTAATATTAAATTGCATTTTTGTCAAAAAAAATATATATTATTATTTCTATTTTGTATGCTCAAACGAAAGCTTATGTAATTGGCTTTAATAGCTTGACTGAAATTTGTGGGGTGCGACCCCAAACAAAGATAAACCTCTAAAAAATAGGGGTGAGCCACACATTTTAGCATATCTCGAGAACCATTTATCCTAATTGGTTAAGCAGCCTTCATCGTCTTGTAATATAATTTTTTCATCCCATCAATGGTTTCAAAGATATCTTACAAGATATCACTATTTTTATGGATGATTATTTTTATCCCGAAGATAAGCGTCATTCCCATGACAAGTCTTATATTCTGTAAAATTAAAATTTCAAAACCTTATTGATTTGCCACTACGATTACTTGACGTGGTTTTTTTGTGTTAAAATAACAGAAATGAGGTAATAATTCTTATTCGTTTGGAGGAAGCTATGCCTCCTACAGCTGGATTTTAGACCGAATAATCACAGCTAAATATCGCTGAATGATCGGAGTAGCATCCGTGAAATAGCTACCCTATCGCTTCTGTAGTATATTTTCTGGAAACATATTTTCTTTGGGTAAATTAACTTTTTTTCTATAAGTCGAAACAAAATTCTGCAACTCATTTAAGTATTTACCCGTTTTTTAAGATAATCTGCACAGAAACTATTCAAACATTTTTATAGGTATTTGAATACGAGTATTAAGTATTTTCACAAAAATATATTTTATTTACATTTTGCTCTCAAACTTATTTTGTTTCATGTTTTTTTCTCCGTGTATACGAGGAGCTGAGCTGTCAAGCAATTGTATTTGCTTCACCGTATTTAAAAAAAATTTGCATTCGATAATACATAATGAAGGCAAAGATGGTCTAGAGCCCGCAGAATAACCTAGTGACAAATGAAAATACAATCATTTCCAAAATTTTTGGATTTTCAATAATTTAAATTATAAAGAGTATTAAATCTACTACATATACTTAACTGAGCGAGATATCGATAGCATGCCCCTTAGTAATTCTTCTTATTTTAAGATTCTCTATCAAAATATATAGTCATATCGAGGGATGTCGGATATTATACTCTGCCGTCATTACCCTGGGGCATATTTTAAAAAATAGGTATAGTTCGGATAAAAAATAAAAAAATTATGTGTAGATAATACACGCTGAAAAAAATCGCTTCGGTAGTATATTGTCCCAAACATATTCAGCTTAAAATATACATATGTTTAAGGTACACTCCAAATATAGAGTATTTGACACACACAAATAGCATATGTTTGTGAGAATATTATTTTAAACAAAAATATGTTTCCATTCTAATATTTCTTTATTTGGAATTAATATATCCGAAACAAACATTAATTTGTATCTAAGTATTTTGGCAATGTATAAATTTCTTATTTTAAAGACAGGTTTTCTGGTTTTCAGAAGTTAAAATGGTAATTTTTTATAAATTGTATATGTTTGTAAAATTCAATTAAAATTTAAATCGTAAATCTTTCGTAACTATAAATTGCATTGATAGTTTGACAAAAAGAGATGAATTGGAATATTTATAAATTAAAAATTATTGATGTAAGCAACAGCTAATGCAGCTAAAGACATTTTTAACTAAAAAGTTTAACACGAAATCCAGGAAAGACTAACTTAAATTCGAAAAAGTCACCAAAGTTTAAAAAATCTTTTTTAAATAAAATATATTTGGAAAACGTTTTAAATAATAACTTTGTTTGTGTGTAAGCACATATTTTATTTGTGAAAGTCAGTTTGCAAATATATTATGTTCTAATATATTAATATATGCGTTCCAAACAAAATTTCTTGATTTTCAAATAAAATTTATTTGATAACAAATATATAACATTCAAAAATTTCGTTTCCAAACATATTTTCTTTCAATTCAAACATATCAAAAATGGCGATTTTCTCCCGTGTAGAGTATCTGTTCTTAAATGAGTTATGTCTACCTATCTGAAATATTGAATTCTGCAAAAAACGTCAATGCCAAAAATTAATTTTACGATAATAGGTTCAGATTTAAGGCTTGGTTAGGCAAACCTAACCGTACAGGGACGCTACGGTTAGCGTAACGAATCAGCTGATTCAATCTGACATATGGAAATCAGTGCAAACGATTAGCCAACGAAAATGTAAAATGTAATCGGTCTGAATCTGCTGAAATTTGATTTGCACGGTACGTTTACCTGAATTTGCAAACAAAATCAGCGCAACAACGACGAGAGAAGATATTTATGCGAAAGTTTTGAAATGGAATTATAAAAAAATAACAAAATGTTATTATAAGAGCGAGAAAATATAATATAAAATAAAGATGTTACAATTTTTGTTGTGAATGTCTGAGTTATATGTCACGTTTTTCAAGGTTTGGGTAATTGCTCCAGCGGGCAACGTTACGGCTGCGCTAAAGTTATGTTACGGTTTCGTCTTCCTGACCGTTATATGAAAAATGTTGACCATCGACGAGAAATTCTGAAAAGTATTTTCCCTATTTTGGTGGAACTGATGTAGTCCCTCGAATTAAACTTGGTTCTTCTTTCAAAATTCCATAATGTGGTATAAAAGTCCAGCTTTCGGGAAAAGGGCAACGAAAATGTTGCACTTTTTTTGCAGAAAAGAAATCGCCATAATTTTAAAGGACTGCCTGTATACGTTTACAAGTTTTAAGTTTTAAATGTTTTTTTCAGTGTACCCACAAAATTATGTACATTTATATTTACATTAGCTTTGTTATGATGAATAATAAAATCCAACAAAGATGTTATTGTTATCTTATTGTTGGTGCTGTGCGTATTGGGGCGTATTAGTGTTATTTCTTTAAAATCTTCTAAAAGCATTTAATTAACATTTTATTCACATATGTGTGGCGGTGGCGGTGGCAGTGCGTAGGTGTCTTAATTTATGTCTGTTTATATTTTTTCCGTTCACCATTCTCTGCTCTTCAACACACCTACTATAGGCTCTCACACTCTGCCCTAGGTGGTGAAAATCAGGGATGCCAACTTAGTGCTTTTCGCACCAGATTTAGTGCTTTTCAGACCCCCAATACGCGAAAAGTGTTCACTTAGTGCCAAACGAAAAAAAAGCACTAGGTGTACGCTTTTCATGTTTTTTGTTGGTGCTTTTGACGCTTTGCGTAAATTTGTCAGATCAAATCTGGCAACATAATGAAATCATACTATTTTTGCTACTCCGTGTTACGAACATATTTATATGCAATTACATTTGTCTCTCTGATTTGAATATTGCTGTTATCACTTCTGCAGTTTAAATTTTATTGAAATTTAGACTTACAAAAAGTAAAAGAAATGGCTTTTTAATACCGAAAGGGTTTTATTGCCGAAAAATTATGATTTTATAAGTACACAATTCTGCGGTACAGTATATAATACTTCAGTTTTCGACCAAATATTTGTAAGGCCCTAACATGTCATAACGTCCAGGGACATAATGTCCATGGAACTTATTATACTTTGGTCCGCGTAATTGGCTTTGGAAACAAATTTTAATCCCAGCCAAAGGCTGGCAGAGCCCTTTTGGTCCGCCTAGCCATCGTTGGACATACATCGGAAGGCAAAATCTTTAACCCCGACCAAAACCGGTCACGCAGACAAAGTTTGGTCAGCGTAGCCCGCTTTGGAAATATCGATAACTGGAAAATCGTCTTCAAATATAACTTACAGACTAAATGGTCTATTGACTCAGAATCACTAGCATATTCGAATTATTATAGGGATAAATCGAATCTGCTAGTGATTCCTTATTGTTCAGCAAGTTTTTATGCAATTTAGCAGAGAAAAATATATGAATCTATGCGCTAAAAAGCCAAAAAGTTTGGAAGTATCATTTAAATTAGGGAAACAAAATTCATTAAAATTTGATAATTATTTTTATTTTGAAATTTTTAATGTAAAATTAAACTTTTTTATTGCAAATGAAAGAAAAACAGCTTAGTGCCTTTTTACGCTTTTTAAAATTTTCAGTACGCTTTTGCTCCGCAAATAGTTGGCATCACTGGTGAAAATCCACATGAACATATGTATGTCGCCACACACTGGCGGCTGGCCGTCAAAAAGCCCTCGGGGAATCATTTAAGACCGGACCCGTTGTAAAGTTTATCTATTCTCTATAAGTCACACATACTTGTACCTACCTATGTGTGTATGTCGTTTTAATTGAAACTATGTATGTATGTGTTGTTTTTAGTATAGCTTTTTTGAAGTGTTATATTTATGTTTTTAAGGGATAGTGCGTAGTTTTTTTTTGCCTTATGCTATTGTTATACTAAATGCGTTGTGTGTGCGGATGTGTGTATTGGTTATTTATTTTTTGCTTTGTTGTTATTTTGCTTTTTAAGTTTGATCCGAATTTCATAAATCATCTGCACTATGTTGCGTATGATTATCAAAGTTTGTGTGTGATTGCTTGGGTTTTTTTGGAATAATTGCGTCTCTGCTACACAGAAGTTATACTAGATTGGTCCACTGGGATAGGTGGTATTGTGATGTGCAAATGATAAGGCAAATGGAGGGCCTTCTAAACTCTACTCATTCCAAGCCCTCCCCAGTACATTTTTTAGAATTATCTAAAAAATAAATGGAGTCATTTGAAAATAGAGCTAAATAATATTGTTTAATGTTTAATTAATTTCGTATTTTTTTTATTTATTTTAGTTATTACATCCTAAAAATCCCATGTGCCAGTGCAAGGGAATGAGGCGTCAGAGACGCCTTTTACTGTTTGTCAAAGTGACAGAGACAATATTATTACTTTTACTATATCGGGCACAATCTGTTATAAACCCTCACTTTCCATAACAAAAAATACACAGGGCTGTATTAATAACAGGGTTGTATTTGTATCCACCCAATTTTTGTTGTTGAGAAAAAGATTAATTATTGCAAATAAAAAATTTATTAAAATTACATTTGGAATCAGTTAAATTGGAAAAATTATCTTCATAATTTGACAAATTTTCATAGCGATTTTTTTATTTAGACAATTCACTCAAAGTGAATAACGAACCATTGTTTTATTTTATTGTTTTGTGTGAAATGTTGTCAATTTCTGTATCGATTTTTCGTTTTATTTTCAAATTTTTTAACAATTTTGCAATTTTTCATAACCCTTAATTCAGTATCCTGCAGCAGAGAACATACACGACAAGAAAACGAATAAGTTGTTTTCTCAAATTCATAAAATATCAAATTGCGGAAAAAATTGTAACCCAAATGTTAATAGAAAACAGTTCTCGGTCTCCCACTTTTTAATGCTGATATATGAAAGAAAACGTTGACATATAGTCAATATTTTACCTTCAAAACGAAACAGGCATTAAACGTATGGACCCACAATGATACGCCATCAAAAATATATGAGCATATTGAAACCGACAAACCTTGTTTTTCCAAAAGGAGGCTCGTCAGAAGGGCCTACAAAGCCCTTGCTTACCGCCCTGCATTTCCATCACGGTGCGTAGATTCGTGTATATATTTGTGCGTAAATAATGACGGCATTACGACGCAAATTATCAAGTTTGTCTTTGTTTGCGTTGTAACAAAATCTACGACATAAAGCAAAACTCAAACGACGACACGTCCCAGCTAAGACGCTAATAAACAATAAGACGCAGTTTTTTAATCGTTTATTTCTGTTCCTAATTTTATTGGCAAACGTTTGTGTTGTTCGTTGAGAAACGTGTCACATGCATAATAACATATCAGCCAGAGACACCTATCGCTCCATTTAGATAAGACTGGGCAACAACAAATTGGGTTTCGAGCTGTAATCAACAAATTTTATATTTTTTTGATGAAATTTTAGCAATTTCTAACTAAAAAACAACATTTTCCAAAATGTACTGTACTTAAACTTATCTTCTAACAAAAAATACCTAAACTTATCTGTACAAAAAATATTGTAGCCTCCTTAGTTGTATTGAAATTAAGATTAACTTAAAGCGATGATTTTATCCCAAAATATAGTTTAAATAGATAAAATTTGAACCAAAAAAATAAATTTTTGAAATAAAAGTTTATCAGTTAAATAAGCATTATTTTTCGAGTTTAGCATACGAAAAGACACACTAACTAATTGGTCATAGCATTAGGACAAAATGGCTGTTGCGCAGTGTTATCAGTAATTAACTTTACACCCTCGCACAGTGGTCGAAATTACTAATATAGCGCAGTAGTTACTACGCTGGACTAGGAATCCGAAGGTGCTATTTTTGATTTCGAGCCACAAAATTGCATTAACTCAAGAGAAACATCCAAAAATAAATACCATAAATGTTAACAAAAGAAACAACTTTTTTTCTTGAAATACAGGTAGCAAGCTTGAAATAAATCAACATTAAAAATATTGTTGACTTTTATTAATTCGCAATAATTTTTATATTATGAATTATGTATACGAACGTATATAATATATTCCTTCGAATTCCTAATGCATATCATATCAAAATTATTGCGAAATAATAAAATTCAACTACACAGTTTTTTTGCTCTCCTGAAAAATTCGGTCTTTTAATATAGCCACTTTTGTATATAAGCCATCGATATATTATTGGTTGCTAATGACAGCAAATACACATGTCAAAACATTTCTAGTAGGGTGTTGTTTGTTAACAATTCTAAAAATATTTGCCTCATATTAAATTTCAAAAATTTAATTAAATGCCGCTAGATTGACGATTTCGTCCACTGTCGCTCGTAAATATATCTATGTATATAAACACCTGTTGATATAGGCAAAGCCTATCGGACACAAGGTTAATGAACTCCTATACAATGGATCGGTTATTGATCCATTAATATTTAATTGATATCTCATGAAAATCGAAGCGAATACTTTGTATTGAAATATGGAAATACTCGTATTTGCTTTGTTCATTCGACCATCTGTTAAAATACAATGTATGAAACAATTCAACGTAAGAATACTTATACATGTAATGAAATATTACGTAAGATTAGTACGTTTACATTTTCCCAGTCAGGAAATGAATGTCACTTTAGACATAAGTGAAGATAACACCAACATCAAAGTCTGGCGGAGCTGACAATATGACAACCAATACCGCCTTTGCATATCAATTTTGTTGATCTAGATCTGTAGCGATACCCTTCTAGAACTAGATTCTTCTTTGACTATTTCTTGTTTCCATACCTGAAGAAATGGCTCGGCGGAAACAAGAAATTGTCACTCGGGACTAAATCCGGAGAATAGGGCAGATGAGGGGGCAATACGTAGCCTAATTCATAAATGTGCACCCTTGCATTGTCCAGGTGGAAAACAGCTTTTTTCTTGACCCAATAATTTGGTATAATATTCGCCATTGATTGGTTTACCTTTTTAATGTCACCACTTTCAGTTGGTGATTTTATAATTTCTGCAGTTTACTTTCCACCAAGGCATAGTATCAAATCCCCCCAATATTTAAAATTCTTTGAAACATTAGGCAATAAGTTCATCGTTGGAGGCGACTTCAATGCAAAACACCCCTGGTGGGGATCCAGATGCAGAAACCCTAAAGGTAGCGAGCTCTACAAAACAATACAAAATAAAAACTACTCTGTTTTGTCCACGGGAACCCCTACATATTGGCCGTCAGACCCACGCAAAATTCCGGACCTATTAGATTTTGTCGTGTATAGTGGAATTCCAAGTAATCGTATGGAAATTAGAGATTGCCAGGAACTAAGCTCAGATCATACCCCTATCATTTTAAATTACTGTACATCAGTCTTAATGAAAATCAATAACACTACCATACTTACACCGAAAACCAATATCAAGTTATTTCACAATATTCTTGATAGCAAAATAAATTTAAATATAAAACTAAAAAGTGAATACGAACTGGATAATGCTGTTGAAATGTTCACAAAAACCATACACGAGGCTGCAGCTTTATCAACACCTCCCAAAAGTAAGCCTTCAAATAATAACATAAACGTATCAGCGGAGATTAAGCAGTTCATATTAGAAAAGAGAAGACTTAGAAGGGTTTGGCATTTAAGTAGAAATGCAACCGATAAAACAAAGCATGTAAGGATTTAAAGAAACTTCTGCATGAATATAAAAATGAATCAACTGCTGAATTTCTTGATCGCATAAATAATTCAAAATACGATGAACATCTACTTTGGAAATCTACTAAATATTTAAAGCGACCAACTAAAAGAAAAACGAGAATCAAAAAGCAAGGAGGTTCTTGGTGTAAATCCGATAAAGAGACGTCGGATTCATTCGCATTGCATTTGTATGATACTTTCCAGCCTATTAAGTTGAACAGTGATGCTGATGAATCAGACATTCTCAATTTTCTTAATGTCCCATGCCAGATGGACTTTCCTATTAAGCATATCTCTCCAAACGAAGTTCTTTGTGAAATAAAGCTTCTAAACAACAAAAAGTCACCTGGTTATGATATGATTGATGCTAATGTCGCTAAAAAATTAACCCAAAAATCGATGATTTTTCTCGCATTGATTTACAATTCAATACTGAGGTTAAACCACTACCCTTCACAATGGAAATGTGCAGAGATCATTATGATTCCCAAACCAAAGAAACCAGAAGATCAGCTAAATTCATATAGACCAATAAGCCTCCTTCCTCTATTTTCAAAAATCTTGGAAGGTTACTTTTAAAACGTCTTTTACCCGTCCTGGAATCCAATAAGATTATACCGGACCACCAGTTCGGTTTCAGACATAATCATGGCACTCCTGAGCAAGTACACAGGGTTGTCCACACAATAACAGAATGTCTTGAAGGGAAACAGTACTGCTCTGCTGTCTTCTTAGACATTCAACAAGCTTTCGATCGTGTTTGGCAGCAAGGGTTGCTGTATAAAATCAAAAACATGTTACCTGCACCTTACTTTTACTTTTTCAAAAGCTATATTTCTGAAAGATTTTATTATGTAAAAGTCAATGATGAGCGATCAGATCTGTTTGAGATGAATGCTGGTGTTCCCCAGGGCAGTGTTCTTGGTCCAACTTTATACACGTTATATACGTCTGATATGCCAACTTCTGACGATTGTATAATTGCTACATACGCCGACGATACGGCAATATTATCGATAAACACATCAGCTGAGGAAGCTTCAAATTTTGTTCAAGCTGAACTTAATTCTCTTGAACTGTGGATGAACAAGTGGAACATAAAGGTGAATTCAACCAAATCGAGTCATGTGACATTTGCAACTAGACGCGGTAACTGTCCACCCGTAACTATAAATGGAGAAACAATTCCACCACAAGCTACTGCCAACTATTTAGGAATCACACTCGATCGTCGTCTGACCTGGGCATCGCATATAAAATCGAAGAGAAAACTATTAAAAGAGAAAACTAGCAGATTATACTGGCTCCTTGGTCCTAAATCTCAATTAAATTTGGAGAATAAATTAAGAATATATAAATGCATTCTCAAACCTGTGTGGACGTATGGCATTCAGCTCTGGGGCACTGCCTGCTACTCAAATATTGCAATATTTGAACGATACCAATTAGTAACAGTGCGATTAATTGTGAATGCCCCGTGGTTTGTTCGAAATTCATCTATTCTAAATGATTTAAGAATGCCAACTGTCAAAGAAGAAATCCGAAGATACAGCGAAAATTACATACGGCGCTTGAGCGATCACCCGAATCCATTAGCCATAGCGCTGCTTGATGATAGCAATGAAATATTTGAACGATACCAATTAGTAACAGTGCGATTAATTGTGAATGCCCCGTGGTTTGTTCGAAATTCATCTATTCTAAATGATTTAAGAATGCCAACTGTCAAAGAAGAAATCCGAAGATACAGCGAAAATTACATACGGCGCTTGAGCGATCACCCGAATCCATTAGGCTGACGCCAGACCGCACACCGAAGCAAAACAATGCGAAAACTGCTCGAAGTCACTTCTAAAACAACGACGCAACATGTCATGCCGACTGCCGAGAGACAGAAAATTTACACATGTGTTGAAGTGAGAGATCAGATTGAAAGTGTTTGCTTTTTCTCTTTCCTTCTTGCATTTGTGTTCTGACGGAGCAAAGCACAGTTGGAAACGCTTCAAAACGCGCTCTCTTGCTGAAAGTAACGGAATGTGTTACTCTCAGCAAGAGATCGCGTTTTGAAGCGTGTCTATCTCTGCTTTGCTCCGGCAGAACATAAATGCAAGAAAGAAAGAGAAAAAACAAACACTTTCAATCTGATCTCTCACTTCAACACATGTGTACATTTTCTGTCTCTCGGCAGTCGGCATGACATGTTGCGTCGTTGTTTTAGCAGTGACTTCGAGCAGTTTTCGCATTGTTTTGCTTCGGTGTGCGGTCTGGCGTCAGCCTTAGCCATAGCGCTGCTTGATGATAGCAATGAAATCAGGAGACTGAAACGTAAACACATACTAGACTTGCCATATTCACATAGAACATAAATCATATGAAATTTTAATTTTTCCATAAAATAGAAATGTCATATCATAGAGCATATATAAATCCGTTATTTGATTATATAATTATATTATGTAATGTAATGTCACTAAACTTATGTTAATTTAATAGTTACGTAGTTCGCTGGAACTATCTAACTCCTGTCATTTTGTAATTAATGAACAAATTTGCTTATTGTCTTCGGACAGATTGCAAATAAATAAAGAGAGAAAAAAAAAAAAAAAAAAAAAAAAAACACTTTCAGTTGGGTTTGTCCATCGACCATACAAAATATACTCGACCTGTACTTTAATTGCAAGGACAGATGCACATACGAGTAGTAAAATCGACACAGAAAGTGATTCTAAGTCAATCGATATAATAATCAATTCTTCTTTTGGGAGAAGTACAAAGTTACGATGTCCAGCAAAACATTGTGATGTAGAGAAAATCGAGACATCCTCATAAAAAAACTATATAGATATGAATATTAGGATGTATTGATAAACATAAATTAGACAAAGAAACTTTATTATTTACTCAAAAATAAAACAGAACAGGTTTCTCCCTTCAATCTGTTGGTACCGTTGCTCAACAGTTCACAGTGGTAAATTTTTTTCGATTTTTTTATTCCACTTCAAATCATGTGTTGACATTTGATCTGCTTATTGGACGGAACATACTTTAATATTCAATATGTTTATGACCACACTAAACAGAAAGCAGCGAGGAAAATAAGGGTACGAGAGCGGTCCCAAAATTAGCCGACCTAACAAAGAAAACACAACAAATTTGGGAATTTTTTTCTTTATTTCTCAACATATAATCTCCTTTTAGCTCGATGCACCTTTTTCAGTGATTTACAAAAGTTTCGATACTCTGTTTTTAGTAAGAACTGTCTAGCTCCTGAAAATACCCATCAACCGCAAAATCCACCTTTTCACTGCTGGCGAATCCTTTTCCGCCGAGCCATTTTTGTCAAGTTTGGAAACTAATATAATATGATGGAGCTAAACTGGAGAATAAGGTGCGCGCTGAAGCAATTCGAACTTTAATTCTTTGATTTAGACCATCGCAATAGTGGATGTGTGAACTGGTGCATTGTCTTGATTGTGAGTAAACGTCGCAGCCATCATGCGCACAGCTTTCGCATCATCAAACTTTCAGTCAATATGCGATGTACAGGACTTTTTAAAGTGTCTATGACTTCAGATAGATCACGAACCATTAATCGACGGTCATCCAACTATTTCTGGCGTGGACACCTCTATTGGTGGACCTCTACGGTGTTCGTCTTGGTAGCGAGTACAGTCCCGTTTAAACTCTACCAACCAATATTTTATAGTTGTAAACGAAAAAGCAAACTCTTCAAAAGTAGAATCTAGCTCGGTTGAAATATTGGTACTAGTGAGGTTGATTTCCAGACGTTTGTCAATCGTCCAAATTCTTGCTTTGCAGTCTTTATGCGACTTTCTATATCCTTTGAGAACCCACCGGAGTTGTTTATTAAACTTCCCAAATAGCAGAATTTTTCCACGTCCTCTATGGAGTTACTATCGATTTTGAAGTCTCTGGAGATGTCGATGTTTATTCTTAATATATTCGTTTGTTTTGGCTTCAAACTTCTACCGACAACTATATATCAGATCTGCGGGGATGAAATGATCCATAAAAATGTTGGGCATGAAATTTTACTATGTATAGGGTGTCTCAGTAAGAATGCCCTTATTAAATTTGTCCGCCAAGATCATGCTATTAAACGTCGTGCCATTTCTTTATTTGGGGTTTTGTTAAATCTCGAGTTTATGCGAATAAACCAGTATTCCTGAGCTCAAATCTGAGATCCAACGCGTCATCGATGAGATACTGCCACATCTCTATGAAATAGTCATGGACAATTGCATGAAAGGAATAATGGCCTGCCATTAGAGCCGTGAGGGCCTTTTGACGGATATTTTCTATAGTTCTATTAATTTAATATTTTTCTGGTTTGAATACATCACTTCCCGAAAGTTGTTGCATGTTATCTACTTTCTGCGAAAAGGTACCACTATAGTTTCTCACTCTCACTCTTAGCTCTCTTCGTGCAACATGTCATCATTGTGCGATGAAGAAACCAAATGACAATATAAACAACACAGATATGCCAGACAGTCGGACAGACAGGAAGACCGGCAACCCGAGTCCCATCCGAAGTTTGAATTTGTCTGCCTCTCAGTTTAAATTACATTGATTGTGGTAGAGAGAGGGAGTTGGGTAAGTTACCCTAGAGTGGAATTGATTGGTGGGTGGATTGATGAGTGTGATGTGCGTGTGTCGTGGCTGTAAATCTGTATAGACAATGGAAAGTAAAATCGGCTGAAAGAGAACCACAATAAACAAAAACAAAGGAAACGTTGCATGAATTTCATCATAATCATCGTCATCGACAGGTTGATTTTTATCCATCTCCCCTTCCTTCCTCTCTGCTAAGTTAGCTGGGTGGATGAGTGTTGCATTTTACGCAGTTTTCTGATTTAAAAAAAGGAAAAAAACGACGGAAGAACTAACGACGGTGTGTCAAGTCAGGCGAGCTTTTCATTGTTCCCCCTTCTGTATTTTGCCTCGTCGGCTTTTGTCACTTTGACATTTCGAACGAATGATGGGTCGTTTGTAATACTTCGGCTTTATTGTTATTTACGTAGTCTCACAATACATTGGGGGTTGTTACATGCCAGAGGCGAGGTTTGGCTCACGAAGGCCTTACAGAGGCCAGCTCGTAACATACGCCTTTTGAAGACCCATTCTTTCTTTCTTAAAAGATCGAATAACTATTCCAACTTCACTACCTCAAAGCATTCTAATTATCTTTTTTTTAATTCGATCCTAAAGAAATACTCGCAGAAAGTCTACGAGTTTCAGATATTTGGTTTTAGTTTCTGTCAAATTTTCCTGCACCGTAGGTCCCAAGGCTGTGTGTTAGAATTTTAGCAGCTATTGTATTTGTTAAAAATTTAAAACTAAATAATTATTTCGAAAAAAGTAGATACAAAAATGGTAAAATTAATAAAAATTATGTTTTTCGGTGTCATTCCTCGTTTTTAAGCGTGTCATTCCTCGGGAAGCTATTCTATAAGGCATTAACGCTCTTTAAGAATTAGTGAGTGTGAAGGGCCTTGGCATAACCAAACAAGGCCTACTAAACCTGTCATATCACTGCTGTTATTGGACATTGTAGCCATCACTGAAACACTCAAACACACACACAGACATACATACATACATACGTGTATAAAACGTCATGACAATCATGCACTAAATTTCCGGAATTGGGTCACAATTTAATCAAACAGCATTCAAAGGCAACAGCCACAACGGCAACAACATCATCGACGCAATACGCAATACAGATAATGCAGACCTGGGACGTTGACGTTGCGTGATAAACGCCGAGCGTATCATAGCTGCTGCTCCACAATATAATTTGCTTCTATTCGAATTTTCTCCCCCTCGTTGTGTGTGTGTGTATTCCAACTATGTATGCGATCCCTTTTTGTGTTTAACATTTTTTGTGGGGAGACAATTCTCCGTAAGACACGATAAACACTTAGGATTTTACCGACAATTTCCCCCAGTTCAAAATTGATGATTTCCAGTTACTCTTCGTTCTTCTTTGAGTTTTTATACACAAGGAGTGCTGAAAATGGCTGTGTGCACCCTACCAGGATATGAGTCAATCCATTGCAAATCGGAGAAAACAGAAACTGATTGTGTTGAAATTTATCCATTTGCGCTACGGCGACGATACGATCAAAACAAAACTACCTACTTTTATAGATGTGATGCTAAAGACTTCCTCATATTTGAAATAACTAATTTAGTACTTAATATTAAGACAATTTTCTTAATTCTAAGCCAATTTTCCTAATTCTAAGTACGAATCGTCATTATTTTTAGGTTTAGGACGTCTTTGGCGCAAATCTTTAAATGTCTTCTTCTTTATTTCCAATTAACTCCTAGCATGCAAAGCTCTACAAAGTTTTTCCAAACTCTCTTTTTTAAATGTATGCAATTACTTTTCTTTTTGTGTATAAAACACCTCTTAGTAAATCGTTATTAGAAAATGCTTTTCTTTAATTTCTTTTACATTAACATAGTTTTCAAAAAAAGTTGAAATGTTGAGCTGAATCGCATAGTTGAGTGTAGGTATTTTTTGTCTTGGAATCACTCATACATGATTCTAACCTACAAAAGGGTCTGTCTCTATTATTATTGTTATTATTTAGAATTTCCTCAAAAAAGCTGACAAAAGAAGGAAACAATAGATAAATACAAAAGAGATATAGACAATTACTATTCCTTTGTTGCCTCCGATTATTAACTTTATCATAATTCTAAGTATTCCTAGCCAAAAAGAATATCTCAATGTTTGTTTGAATATTAGGCATACGACATAATTCTATTCTCGGTCATTCAAGGAAAGTTTTTAAAGAGTGTACACGGGGCAAAATCGACTTTTTTGATATGTTTGAATCGAAAGAAAATATATTTGGAACACACATTTTTAAATATTATATATTTCTTAGCAAATATATTTTATTTGAAAATCAATAAAATATATTTGGAACGCATATATTAATATACTAGCTTACCCGGTGCGCTTCGCAGCCCCCATCTTTTATATATTTTCTGTTTAGGGTACTGTAAAATAGCTATACCTCTTTCTTTCAAAATGACATGATTATTACATATGGTGCAAAATGAAGAAGATTTGATTACTTTTATATATAAAATACGAACCCTCGTTTCATTTCTAGTTTATGAGTTACCCTGACATCATTTTACAATATTTATCCCTTTTCAGTACCTCTGGACGAAAAACAATTTTTTTTTGGTTCATACGTTAGCAACTTTCCCCTTGTTCCAATACCTACATTCACACCCTGGTACAATATAAAACCATGTTTGTCCCACTGTGTCTATAAAGGTACGAATTTAACCTTTAGTGTGTCATAATTAACCACTTTGCACGATTGTACAATATTTTAAAATGATAATTGATATTTCAAGATCCAAATTCGCAAGCTTAGGCCGTATTTTAACATTTTTGTCCCCTATCTGTGCCATTTATTTAACTTTTTTCCCCACGGTTTAAGTAGAAGAACCTATTTGGAAAAAACAATTTCTTAGCTTTGGTTTATGCTGTAAGAGCTACCTTTGCACTCAGGGACCACATTCAACACCTTTTGCACCACTGTTCCATATTAAACACTTTTTGCCCCACTGTACCATACTTAACCCATTTTGTTCCACGTTACCTTATTTTACTATTTGTGCCCACTGTACCATTCTAACACATATTTTTCCCCACTGTTCCATAGTTAAAGCTTTTTGCCCCACTGTACCATATTTAACCCATTTTGTACCACGTTACCATATTCAACTAATTGTGCCACACTGTACTATAGTTAACCCTTTTTGCCCCACTGTATCATAGTAAATCAATTTTTGCCCCACTGTTCCATAGTTAACGCTTTTTGCCCCACTGTACCATATTTAACCCATTTTGTTACACGTTACCATATTTTACTTTTTGTGCCCACTGTAACCATTTTTGTCATACTGTACCATATTTAACCATTTGTGTCCCACTGTACCATAGATAACACATTTTTGACCACTGTTCCATTGTTAAAGCTTTTTGCCCCACTGTGTCATATTAAACGCTTTGTCTCACTGTACCATATTCAACAGTTTTTGCCCCACTGTACCAATTTAACCCCCTGTGCTCCACTGTACAATATTTAACACAGTTATGCCCCAATGTACTGTATACATAGTTACCCATTTTTGTCACACTGTGCCATATTTAACCCTTTTTGCCCCACTGTACCATAGTAAATACATTTTGCCCCACTGTTCAATATTTAACGCTTTTTGCCCACTGTACCCTTGTTAACCCATTTGTCCCACTTTGCCATATACATATAACTATTTTTACCCCACTGTACCATAGTTAACCCTTTTTGCACAACTGTGCCCCATTCAACTCTTTATCTCACTGTACAAAATGTTTACCCACTGTGCCATATTTAACAAATTTTTGTCTCACTGTACCGTACTCGGATTTAAAATATGTCTCCACGCTAGCGTACTTAAACCTTTTTCCCCAACTGTAACATATTTAATCATATTTTCTCCACTCCACTATTTAACCGTTTTTGACCACAGTGCTGCTAAAATCATATAAACTCTCCATATCTCAGTTTTAAGTTCCAATTTTGGCAGATTGTTCCCTTTTTTCCCCATGCTCCATAATTAACCCGTCTTGTCCCACTGTGCCTCTTAAAGTTAGAATTACCATGGAACCATTGATCCATGTTTGACATTTTTAAGCCACTGTACTATATTTTACACTTTTTGCCCCACTGTGCCCCGAAAACTACGAATACAAAAAAACTTAATACCCCGATCAGTTGTCATAAAGACACCCCTCGCTTCAATTTTCACCATTCTAATATTAGGCTTTAAAATTGGCGGTGGTACCATATTTATACCTTTCCGTCCCACTGTGCCTTCAATTTTTTTTACAAAATCACTCCTTGTTCCTGTTTATGTCCCAAGAGCTACTCTCACACCAAATTTCACGATTTTAGGTCTTGCCATTTGGATTTGGCTGTTGTACCACATTTTTCCCTTTTTACCCCACTGTGTACGTATTCGAAAAATCCTGTCAATTTCAGAGTCTACCTCATAAGAGCTACCCTCACACCAAATTTCACGATTCTAGCTCTTGCCATTTGAATTTGGCTGTTGTACTACGTTTATCCCATTTTTCCCTTTTTACCCCACTGTGTGCGTAAATGTTCGAATTACGAAAAATCCTGCCAATTTCATAGTCAACCTCATAAGCGCTACCATCACACAATATTTCACGATTCTAGCTCTTGCCATTTGGATTTGGCTGATGTACCACATTTATCACTTTTTACCCCACTGTGTGCGTAAATGTTCGAATTTCGAAAAATCCTGCCAATTTCTGAGTCAACCTCCTAAGGGCTACCCTAATACCAAATTTCAAGATTCTAGCTCATTTCGTTTAGATTTGGCGGTGGTACCATATTTATCCCTTTTTGCCCCATTGTGCGGCTAATAGTACGAATTTCGAAAAATCCCGCCTTATTGCTCGTCTACGTCCCAAGGACTACCCTCCCACCAAATTTCATGATTCTAGCTTCAGCCGTTTGGCCTGGGCGATGATCAGTCAGTCAGTCAGTCAGCCAGTCACGCAACAATTTTATATATATAGATTACAACAAAATATATTTGCAAACTAAATTTCTCAAATAAAATATGCGTTTAAATATAAATAAAATTATTATTTAGGAATTTTTCCAAACATATTTTATTTAAAACGATTTCCAAACGTTTTGCTGACTTTTTCGAATTTCAGTTTTAATTTTTCCTTGGCTTCGAATTGTACCTCCCAGTTCTGATACCATATGCAGCATTAACTTATGTTTTAAATCAATCATTTAAAATTTCTGAGTTAGTATTCCAAGTAACATTTCTTGCCAATCCTGCAAATTAATTTATTTTGATACAAGATTATACGATTTTAATTATTATTTTTACGAACATAAAATATTTCTAAAAAATAACTTTGAATTAGTAAAAAATTTAACACAATTAACGTATTTTCTGAATTCATAAGTGCGAATAAATATTTGTTTCGGAAATAATAGTCCAAAATAAAAACATGTTGGGATGTAAACAAAGATTTCTTTAGAATAACATATTCCCAATTATATACTTTTTGTGTGTTCCCAATATTATATGTTTAGAGTGTACCCTAAAAATATATATGTTTCAAGCGGAATATGTTTGGGACAATATACTACAGAAGAGATTTTTTTTCAGCGTGTTTCTTTGAAAAATAAAAGATTGGAGAGAATGAAACCAATTGAATAGTAGCCAAGTGAACCCGTTAGGATTGTTACAAAAAGTAGTGTGGAAATAATAGGGATAACTTAATTCTAAAATGATTGATGGAATTTTCTTTAAATCCAAATATAGTTTATTTACATTCAGGAAAATTTTCTTAATTTAAGAAAAAATTACTTTTAGAATATTTCCTCATGCCATAAATCTTAGGACCTTCTTTGTTCTGCGAATACATGTAAATATTTAAAAAGGTTTCTAAATATTGAATGCGAACACTAATGGCGATTTCGTTTTTGCAAAAAAGGTGCAACAATATCGTTGCCCTTTTCCCGAAATCGAAATCACCATAAGATAGAGTGAAATTATAATATTTGTTAGGTTATTGAATGAATTATTTCCCTATGCGGACAAATTTAAATACTCTACCAGAACATAAGCCGGAATGTACACGGGGCAAAATCGCCTTATTTGATATGTTTGAATCGAAAGAAAATATACTTGGAACACAAATTTTTAAATGTTATATATTTCTGAGCAAATAAATTTTATAAAAAAACCAAAAAAATATATTTGGAAGTCGTATATTAATATGTTACAACATATAATATTTGAAAACTAAATTTCTCAAATAAAATATGTATTTGAACACAAATACAATTTTTGTTTAAGAATTTCTCCAAGAATATTTTATTTAAAAGAGATTTTCGAAACTTTTGTTGAATTTTTCGAATTTCAGTTTTAATTTTTTTTTGGTTTCTTTGTTTTGAACCTCCCAGTTATGATACCAAATGCAGCATTAACTTATGTTTTAAAACAATCATTTCAAATTTCTGAGTATTTCATATATGATTTCAATTATTATTATTTATTATATTTACGACATGAAAAATTTATTAAAAAATTAACTTTGAATTACTGAACAATTTATCACAATTTAGGTATTTTCTGAATACTTAAATGCAAACAAATATTTGTTTCGGAAAAAATAGTCCAAAATAAACACATATTGGGATGTAAACAAAGATTAGTTTAGAACAACATCTTCCCAAATATATAATTTTTGTGTGTTCCAAATATTATATGTTTAGAGTGTACCCTAAAGATATATATGTTTCAAGCCGAATATATTTGGGACAATATACTACAGAAGCGATTTTTTTCAGCGTGTAACTTTGATAAATATTTGGCAATATGTCTGTTGTATTTCTAATATTTTACTCAGAAATGCAAAAGGACCTATCACAAATTTTGCAAATTGTACAGCAGTATAAAAACGGCGGTGTCTGGATATGAACCAATCACAGTTATGCATTTACTTATACACAATCTGTTTATTTAAACCAAATAATAGCTCAGTTTAAACAACATAATTAAAAATTACCGCACGGTCATAACAACAACAAAAAACAAAATAATTAATGTTCGACTCATTTGAATATATTATAATAAAATCAATATTTGTGAGAATATGTATATTGATATATCATCAAGCAGTAACTCAAATTTCGATTTTTTGCTTGTTGGGCCCTTTTGCATTTCTAGTTGTGGTAGAATAGAATACATAGAAACCGAAACTAGAAACCTTCATAATTTTAGATAAGATATGTTTTTAAATATACTGCATATTTTGTGTTGGTTTCCACATAGTTTGTTTTTTCTATGTTTGAGTGTTCTTTTGGCATTTTTCATATGAAATTCAAAACATATTTTTTGTGGGTATAACCCTTGTTATCACAAGTTTGTTTGAGAAGCCAATTGAGGTCATGCATATATATACATACATTCATATATTAATACACTACAAACATTCATATATTTGTTATGAAGTAATAATTAATTACAACGTAAATGTCTGTGATAAGTTTGTTTTGGTGGAAAATTTGATAAATATGTACTCGTACACATGCGATTTATAAAATCAAGCTACAATATACTAAGTGTACAATTTATAGTTTTAAGAGATGTCACATTTAGTGATGAAATTTTAAAATACAAAGTTAGTAGTTCTTTCTACGCCTATTTTTTTACTGTCATAAGTATTTTCCCTGAATTTAATTAAAGACATATCTATACCTCCTACGTATTTTTTAAATGCATTTTACTCTCGATTATGAAATTAAGCAGACAGAGGTTTCATAATTCAAGAACGAACCCTGACAAATTTGTAGACAGATTAAGATATAGCCTCTTTTATATATTTTCCTCCGTATTTTACCTAGGCGCTGATATCCGATCAATCCGAAATTCTTCAGTAGCTTCTTGGTTCAAGAAATAACTCTGCCAAATTTGAAGAAAATCGGTTTACATTTAGATATAAACTCAATATATGTATATTTCCTCTCGCATACTTAAACTGTGTCAGCGCCCCAGCGTTGGTGTGTTAGTAGGGTGCTCGCCTATGTGTTTTGGTGGTCGTGCACTGAAAAAAATTTGACATGAAATTAAAAACAAGTTTGCCCTTAAATCATAGATTTAATGTGTCTTTGTTTGAATAACTAATTTCTTTAAATTTGAGAAAATTTACTTGATTTCAAAGAAATTTTTATTCGTTAAAAGTAAAATTCCTTACTTCTATGATAAGATGTCCATAAAACTATGTCATGTTGACTTTAACGTTACGTCATAAAATTAAAGAAATAATAATTGATTGTAGTATTACTGCCATTAACTCAAGTATAAATTTTAATAGTTTGTAAGATTTTTCCCTTAAAATTGTAGAAATTCTCATGTCATGCTTTTAAAGACAATATACCCTTAATTTTCAGTCCAGTTTTTTGGTATTTTTGAATTAACGATTAGTTATCTTTTAAATTAAGAGATCGTTTTTATCTGCAGGAGGACAATTTAGACTCTCAAATCTCGCAAATTGAGAATAATAGTGAGAGTTACAATGAAGTTTGTTTGAATTTTTTTGGAATCAGTTTTGCAAAATATTTAATTATCCATTAGAATAAATTCTCATATTCCCTCTAATATAAAGAAAACTAGACTAAACACAATGGCTACTGAATAAACTGTTTATCGAATTCAAATGTTTTAAAAAATAATAATTTAATATAGAAAATAATAAAAATGATATATAGCCTCGTCACACTAAAGTGAGGGTATCATTACCATGAATGTTTAAACAAAAAAAAAATAAAAAAAAAATTTACGAAACTTATTTTACACTTGTGGAAAGTACATAATGTGTTTGGTTTAATTAAAGAATGTACTCAATCTAGTCATTTTATGTATTTAATGTAAGCACTAGCCGTAATAGATTTAAAAATGTGAAGTCTTTCATCGAAGTATACGGCGTAATTCTTTCAAAGATGTTTGATGTCCAGATTTAAAGATGATTAATGACTTTAATTGTAGTACAAGATGTACTTATTTTAAAAGTCTTTGTCTTTGGAGCCAAATCAAAGAATAAATCTTAAAAGTTAAGAAAATTTCAATGATTTTCAGTACACTTTTTTTTCAGTGTGGGTTCGATTCCCACGATTCTGGTCTGTTGCTACAAAAATATGACAAGCAACATGGTCTTGTCACCCGGATTTTCCTGGACCGTAAAATAAGAATATAAATTTACTTTGTATTGTAATTCATAAAAATAAACAAAATATTAAACTGTGTTTTATATAATATAATATAATATTTTTCGAGTGTACTCTACACATTTATATATTTCAAGCAGAATATGTTTGGGATAATATACTACAGAAGCGATTTTTTTTTCTGCGTGTAGTTTAAGAAACTGTCCAAAATTGGAAATTTTACAACTAAAATTTTTTGTAGAATTTTTCCAATTGTTTTTTGCCTATCGAAATTTTAAAGAATGGGTGAAATTAAAACAAGTAAGAAAGTTCTGTCGGGTAAACCGACTTAAGAATCCCCTCACCTTGAGCCCCCAAAAAATATTTGTAAATTTATTTATTTTTTTTTTTAATTAAATTATTATTAATTTAAATTGCTTTTATTAAATTGAAAGTATAGAAGTTATTAAAGAATCAATTTTTCACTAAATGTTAACCATTTGTGGGGGAGGTACTAGAAGGAGATGGGGCCAACATGGCCCATCTTCAAACTTAGCCGGAAAGAGAAAAAATATTACCGTATACCAAATTCGAAGTCAATAAGGCAATTCTTTCGAGAGTTATCGTGCGCACCAACCAGCAGACAGACACACAGACAGACGGACGGACGGACAAACGAACAGACGGACATTGTTTAAATGGCTTAAAATTACCCAAATTGAATTCCCGCCAAACATACATACGGTCTTAGGTAAATCCTTCGATGTGTTACAGTTTTAGCTCGTAGCAAATGATATATACCCTCCTCTCTAAGGTGAGGGGATAAAATCGTGGATTAATAATGACGATTTTTCTTGAAAGCCGAATTAAGCATAATCAAGCCGAGGGGTCCTTCGAATAGAGTCTATAGCAAAACTTAATTGTTATTCATTGAATTGATGTAATAATTCCATCGATTTAATAAATACCTTCTTCTATTTGATGACTGTTAATTTCATAAAAATTTTGGGCTATAGAAAAATTACTTTTCGGAGTGAAAAACGAAGAAAAAGATTCAAGCCAAGGTAGGTTTCACTGTTTGAATACGTTTTTCAGCGTCAAAGGTTCGGGTACAATTAAACACAAATTTCAGCCCGACCAGTTAAAATTTGTGGTGATTAGAAGTCAAATCTAGAGGGTGCTTTAAGTGGGAGTTTCATCAACAAATGGATGTTGACCATTTTTGATCCCATGTGAGTCATCTGAAGCAATTATTTCAGATTGTAGCGAGAATACAATAGACGGACGGACATGGCTAAATCGTGGATCAAGAATATGTACTTTATGGGTTTCCACAATAAATATGTTAACGTGTTAAAAATGAGTATTCCCGTTATGTTGGAGGATTAAAAATGTCTTTTATTATTTAAACGTAATTTATTTACGTTTAGGCAAGTAATGGTTTACCCTATTGTATTTAAAAGGAGTTGAAGTAGACAACACTTGTTTTATCCAAAAGCCCTTTATCCGCAAATAGCATTTGAATGGCGCATCATTTCTCTTTTGGATTGCAATGCTAACAGTTGTTGTTGTGAATTGGCGCATTCATTGAAAACAACTTTTACGTTGAATTATTTGTTTACAAAGCCAAAATAAACGGAGATGACAACGAATACGAATATTCATAATTTATGCGAACGTCAGCTCTTCGCTCGAAACAATGCGGCTAAGGGAATACCGTTCGTAAATCGGTCAAAAACGTATACTTATATACGAGCACACGCACATACATATATTTCTAGATATATAGACATACACCCATACATACATACAGTATTTAAAAATTATAACAGAAACAATAACAAATTAAAACGGAATCAGATACACGCATTATCTCAGCCCAAGAGGTGCTGATGAAAAAAGGCGAAAAATACAAGCAAAACAAAGAATGGCAAGAAAAATGTTAAAAATGGAATGTTGTCCAAAAATATGTATGTACGTGTGTAACTGTGTCTGTATAAATGCGAAAAATAAACTCAAAGAGAAACCACGGTCAAAACAAAAGATAGAAACAAGTGCGTGCGTGAGTTCATGCGTACGGCGGCAAAGCCAAATGCGAGGCACGAGAGTATCCAACGAATTGCGTTTCTCTACTAACACCTTTACCTCTGCTCTGGTGCTCTCAGTGTATATACGAATGTATAAGTATAAGTATGAGGATATGTGCTTTGGCCGGTATTTAGTGAAGATTTCTTTTTCGTTGTGCGTATTTTAAACAATGTTGGAGTTCCCAATTATACATACGCATATTATTTTCTGCAAATGATTCGAATTTTGGAATTTACCTTTTGTTGAATTTATCTCTCCTCCTCCCCCTGAATTTTTTGTAGTGGTGGTGACAAATTACTCTGTGACCATTGGGTTCAAAGTCGAATCCATCTACATTATATATATTTTTTCCATATGGTATCTTATTCATTTTACATACATATATGAGTCCATTATCACGTATGTGTACATATATACGTTATCAGACTGCGTAAAGTGTTTTTGTTGCTGCATCTTCATAGGTATTGAGACTCGTAGAAAAAGAGTGAGAAAGAGTATCATTTCTCTCTTGAGAACTCGATTCCGTTTTCGGCATTTCGAAAAATTGTGTTTTCAGCTGTTTTCTGTTATTATTATTATGCCTATTTCAATTTCTATGCCTATTGTCTACTTTTTATTTATGGTTTATTCACCTTTACTGTTGACACCTTAAGTTTGTCGGTTGCTAATGTTATTTTTAAAATCATCGTTGTGGTGGTGTTGGTTGCCGTTGTTTTTCTGCGTACAACTGAACTCAACTCAACTACAGTACAGTAATGCCTCGATTTACGTCGTATCAAATGTAGTAAGCATACATAAAGATGGCTTTTGTATTTAACGGTTTTAATAAATGGGAGAACTGGAATGTCCCTCGGTTATGACATTTCACTTAAGTGTGATTTATTCAGCCCAATCAATCAGATATTGAAATGTATGAAAATTTAGAAAGACCACCTCAAAAAAGTAATTTTGAGTTGTGACGTTCTTTTTCTAAATAATGAACGTGAAAACTGAAAATATATTTTTTCTTGCTCTAAGCTATTTTTAATGACATTTTCTCTTTCGAATTTACTGCTTAAATACTTATTACACACTTCTTATGAAATCTTTCTATCAAAATCATATGAAAACAAAACAAAATTAAATAAGCCAAAAAAGCTCTATTAATTGTTAAATTTTCATTTTATTTTGGTCATGTTCCAATGTCGCATTTGGGTACTTAAAACATTATTTCTTATCAGTACTCCACGGCCGTTCCAATTAATTGCATGAACATTTTAATTCAAACCAAAACTTAGTGGCTTTAACTAAAAAAAGTTACAGCATAGAATAATCACACTAGATATTTTATTTTGATTTTCAAAGTGTTTCGCATTCGAAATCGTAGGTGTAGTTTTTTCAAAAATTATATTTATGTTTATTTAAAGAACAGCACGCAATGTAAAGAGATATTTACGAAATGTAGTGTAAAGGCATACATTGGACTAGAGGCGATCCCTATTGAAAATGAGCAATATCGATCGATCCACTTTTTGATATAGCCCCTATATAAAGGTCCCCTCCGATGTCAATTCGTAGAACTCCAGACAACACATTTTTAGTTGATCTTGCTGGTCTTGCTAGCAATTTCTACTTTGAATATCATTTAATAAATCGTCCCTAGTGAAAATGGGGCACATCGGTCCATGTTTTGATAAAGCCTCATAGAAAGCTCGCTTCGTATTTGACTTCTTGTCGCTCTGGGGGCGCACTTTTAAATTTATGCATTCTGACAACATGGCAACTATCAACAATATCACATTAGACCATTTTGGTTTAAAAAATTATGTCCCAAATTGCAGATTTTTGCATTTTTCTAGAAGCAGTGGAAAAAAAGTTTAATTTTTTGTCGCGTTCGGGATGCCATGTTTATTGTCACTATATAGGAAACAACAAATCGGTTAATGCCATTCGCATATGCGAACGCGTATTATTCGCATCATTTTAACATTCGCAAAAACCATCTTTGGATTATTCGCTTTCGCAAAAATATATTTCAGTATTCGCTTCCATTTGTTAAAAGTGTTAAAACTCCTTATTCCCTTCACACAATTTGAAGATATTAATACCAATGAAACCCTCTGCCAATTCTCTTCAAAACAGTTGAAAAAATATGTTTGTCCTTGTAGTAAAAGGTGGTAAAAATATGGAAAACATTCTGAATACTTGAATATCCTGGAAAAGTATCAATTCAGTTCCTTACATTTGTTGGTACTAAAGGGTCAAACTATTATTCGCATTCGTAGTCGCTTTCGCAAAAATGCATATTTTACAATTCGCATTCGCAAGAAATATATTTCAATATTCGCTTTCGCTAAAGTCACTTTCGTTACATCTCTAATATGTATACACAAAAACATTCGGCTTGAAACATGTATGTATAGGTTATACTCTGAAACTATAATATTTGGTACACACAAAAATTATACATTTTCGAAGATGTTGTTCTAAACAAATCTTTATTTACAGCCCAATATGTTTTTATTTGGAACTTTTATTTCCGAAACAAATATTTATTTGCATTTAAATATTCAGAAAATACCTAAATTGTGTTAAAATTGTATGCAATTCAAAGTCAATTTTTTAGAAATTTTTAATGTTCTTACAAATAACAAAATAATAATAATTGAAATCGTATAATCTTGGATCAAAATAATATACTTGGAGGATTGACATCTAATGATGGCTTGGAATACTCAGAAATTTTAAATGATTGAAATCAAGTAAAAATTAAAACTAAAATTAGAAAAAGTCAGCAAAAGTTTTGAAAATCTTTTTTAAATAAAATATATTTGGAGAAATTCCTAAACAATAATTTCATTTCTATTTAACCACATATTATATTTGAGAAAATTAGTTTGCAAATAGACTTTGTTGTAATATATACATTCATGCTTTCCAAATATATTTTATTGATTTTCGAATAAAATTTATTTGCTCAGAAATATATAATATGGGTAGTTCTTTCTCAAGTGTCACAGGTCAAAAATTAGATCTTTCTCAAATTATCAGAAAATGTTGCCCCAGTATGTGGGAGTAATAACACACAATATTAAACAAATTAAATGAAAATTGGTGGCAGGAGGCGAGGTCAAAGTACAGAAAAATGTATTTTATAAGAAATAGATAAAAGAAAATATTGTTGGTTAAAGGATTTTCCGTGCACTTTTCATAAAAAATATTAGTTTTATCTTAAACAATTTATTTCGGTCACTTTTAGCCGAAATAAAAATATAAATTGCTATATCTCAAAATCGATCTAATTTTTTTCCTTAAATTTGTTATAAAAAATGGTCCATATGTACTCTACCGATGGGGTACATTTTGGAGTGGGTCTTTGGTGCAGAAGTTACATTATAATAACTGAAAATCTTCAAAAAATTACAAAGAAAAAATTGTAGCATGAAAATATTTTTTCTTTGTAATTTGTTTAGGATTTTCAGTTATTATAATGTAACTTCCGAACCAAAGACTTCCCCACTTCAATATTTACTCTATCGGTTGAGTACATACACGCTGAAAAAAAATCGCTTCTGTAGTATATTGTCCCAAACATATTCGGCGTGAAACATATATATGTTTAGGGTACACTCTAAACATATAGTATTTGGTACACACAAATAAATTTATATTTGGGAAGATGTTGTTCTAAACAAATCTTTGTTTACATCGCAATATGTGTTTACTTTGGACGATTGTTTTCCGAAGCCAATAATTATTTGCATTTAAGTATTCAGAAAATACCTAAATTGTGTTTAATATTTCAGTGATTCAAACCAAATTTTTTAGAAAATTTTCAGTCGTAAAAATTTAAATCGTATAATCTTCGATCGAAATTATTACTTGGAGGATTGACAACTAATGATGGCTTAGAATACTCAGAAATTTTAAATGATTGATTTAAAACAGAAGTTACTGCTGCATTTTGTTTTATAACTGGGTGTTCAATTCGAAACCAAAAAAAATTAAAACTGAAATTCGAAAAATTCAACAAAAATTTCGAAAATATTTTTTAAATAAAATATGTTTGGAGAAATTCCTAAACAATAATTTTACTTGTATTCAAACACATATTTTATTTGAGAAACTTAGTTTGCAAATATTATATGTTGTAACATATTAATATATGAGTTCCAAATATATTTTATTGATTTTCAAATAAAATGTATTTGCTCAGAAATACATAATATTTAAAAATTTGTGTTCCAAATATATTTCCTTTCGATTCAAACATATCAAAAAAGGCGATTTTGCCCCGTGTATGGACCATTTTTTATAAAAAATTTAAGGAAAAAAATTAGATCGATTCTGAGATATCGCAATTTATAAAAAAACTATTATTGATAAAATTAGTATTTTTTATGCTTTGTAGCATTAAATTGTCTTGAAAAACCCATTAAATAAGGGTACATGAGAAAGATGAACCCTTATTTAAAATTTTTTGTACCAAATATATTTTTTTTTTCGATTCAAACATATCGAAAAAGGCGATTTTGCAACTTGTATTAGGGAGGGTAAGAAAAAAATATCGCGGTTGTCCGTATCTCAAATGAATGCTTGCTTTGTTTAGTGAATATCCTTAAAATATTTCGCCTATATCTTTAGCCGCCAGTGAGATAGAGCGATATTACATAACCTCAAAAATACATGTGCAAATATCTGATATCTTGGACTAAAGCGCGAAATTTTTCATATGTACAGCTAGAAGAATTCTGCTTAAAACAGTATCAATATTGTGATTCTAGCTGACAGAACCGGAGTTATTCAAGATTTGATGGCGTAGTTTTACGAAATATTAAATTTTTTTTATAAAGGGGTTTTCCTCCTATGAGGAGCATAGCGCCGTAACAATTTGATTCCTATCTACGAACTTGTAATTCATTTAGGCTTTAGTTTAATGCATTAGCTTCAATTTCAATTTGACGTTTCCATGTATGTGAAAGACGACCTTTTTATCCTGCTACCCAGTGATATCCATTCGATGGTCCGCCTCGTGATGTCATCTACAGGTTTCCTTAAGGTGTGTCCCATCCTACCCCATTTGCGCCTTCTGATATCAAGATGGATTGGTTGTTGTTGTGCTATTGACCACAGGTGATCCATATGTCTGCCGAGATTTATTTATGCGACTGAGTATATACGTTTTACATCCGCTTGTATTGTCTATAAGACATTCCAAGTAAAAGAACGATTCAACATTTTCGATTTTGTATGGTTTTGTATGAAGAATCGTTCACGGTTCTCCACGCTTAGTCGCATTTCTTTGGTTTTTTTGATATCATCTGCGTAGTCAAGAAACTCCAATTTGCCCTGCATACCCCAAGTGATGTCCCTTCTATGCCCAGTAGCTTTTTGCATTACTATGTCTTCTCAAATGGTGGTCCGCGGCCCACTGGTAGTCCGTAGCAATAATCCCATTGATATGATTCAGCGTTCAGTCTTATTTAGGTTAATAACACCGGTCGACACGATCTGACTTTTAAGTGTGCAATTTTGCTTTCTTTTTTGCTACAAATAAAGGGAAACCTTTTTACATCAAAGTTTTTTTTTTGTAGAAATGAGAGCAAATTTTGGAGAAACCGCTGAACGGATGGAAATTGCTGTTGTAAGAAGTTGAAGGCTATATAAGTATGAATTATTAAAAACTTTCCTGAACCAATTGGAATAAATGGTTCTCGTGTTATGTCAAAATATGTGACTCAATCTCTCTTTTTTTCTTAGCCTAGAGGGCAATTTCTTTGAATTGACTCTAGTTCTCGCGATATTTAAAAATTACGATAAAAAACAATTTTGGGCCGATTCCGCGGGCTCGGAAAAAATTAAAAAAAAAATGTTTTTGCAATTGCTCTAGATGAGCTTCAATAATCGCTTCGCATTTGGTAACTTATTTTGGTGACCCGGTCTACTGTTATATCCGGTATGAATGAGTTTTAAGTGATGAATGAAAACTGATTCTTAAAGTCTTCTTTTTTCTGGCTTATTTTATGCTATATATAAGTACAATCTCGACTGTTGGGCATAATTTGAACAATAAATTGTTGACCAGAAATGTTACACAATGTAGAATAATTACGTATCCCAATTCACGGGATTCCAAAGACCTTAAATATAAGTGTTTTCCAAACATCCACTGTTCCAAACCTCCAAGATTTATGTAAGTAGGGAGGGAGGTAAGGTACTGCGATTACAAAACATAATCACGTACCGATGATTTTCTTATCACCGACTCATAATTATTGTCCAAAAACTAAATTGGAAAACTTTTAATGACTGTTTTGTCAACTCCAGCTGTCGCCGTAGGGTGCTGCCAATTCGCCTAGGCCGTAATTCGCAGCGGCAGCGCGATGTGTGTTTATTTTCACAATCGTTTAAGATGGCCGACGCGTCTTCGGTTCATTCATGAATTCCACATCCCATTCAGGGAAATCTGTATCGTGTGGTTTGATGGGTCTGGATTTCCCCATTGTTTTGCTTTGTTGTTTTTTGGGGTTTTTTCCCCCACTCCTTGCTCGTCTTCCTAGCTCATGTTGTGGATCTGGATGTGGGTCGAACTTTATTTGTGGGGTTTCATTTGGAATCGTGGGTGGATGTGAGGTAAAGGGTGGTGGTGGTGGTTGTCCATGGAGTGTCTGCCTGCTGTGAAAGGTGCGGGGGGCGAACGTTTATTGTAATGAACGTTGTAATTTTATAGGCTTTGCTAAACGTTTCGTATTCCGGTGCGGCTGCTGTTGCTTCGCCGGTTTCTTCTTAATTTTCTTGGATTTGTTTTCTCCGCATTTTCGCTTCTTTTTTGCCCGATTTAAGGGTGAGTCTATTATTTCCTCTTCTGTTTTTTTCGTTGTTGTTTTTTTTTTGCAGGGGCAGGGGGTAGCCTTTGCCCACATTTCGTCATTGTTCCAATGTCTATGGCTATAGCTGCCGATGTTTGCTTTGGAATTTTGTTGTTTTGTTTACATTCGTGGGGATGGAATACGCCACTAAGACGTCAGACTGCAAATACGTATAGATAGACTAAAGAGTAGATAGGTACGAGTATGTATGTATATTTGGAATGGAAATCGGAAGCATTTCAGATACAGATATTTTAGCTATAGTATCATCAATTGAATGTGTAATATTTGTTTATAAATAACTCTCTATATAAATCCCAAAATACACATTGTTCATAGCAATAATATTAATTATCTTCTTTCTATTTTTTCAGGTATGTTCGAAATAATGGAGTGTTTTTAAAAATCCATTTGATTGGGGTAAGATTATAAACAGAGTTAATTTATAGGAAAGTTAATTACATTTGCTCATGGGCAAAATACTAGGACCTATTGTAGAGATCCCAACATTTAAAATAACTTTATACACAGAGCAAAAACACTGTTGACCGAATGCTCGAAATGCTACATATTTTGTCAATTTTGATTATTTTATTTAAAAACTTTTAAGAAAATGTGAAGCATTGAGTCTGTCTCACACACGGTGCACGAATGTTTTGTGATGGTGTTGACTGTCTCATATTTATACTCTACGTCACACAGTGGCACAGGGTATAACGACTTTGTGCATTTGTTTGTAACACCTTTAAGAAAAAGAGAGAGACCCATCATTCGGTTTACCGATGGACTCAGAATAATTCTTTGTCTGTCCACATATATGTATTTCAAACTGCAATCTTAACCGATAGTTACGAAAATTAGCATAGGGACTTCCTTGGGTTAAGGGACCCTATTGCAAGGGGTCTAAATCAATCAATGCTTTCATATAGCCCTCAACCTTCGGTTTTACACTCAGAAAAAAGTGAACCCTGGCAAGTTAAAATGAACTAAACTGCAATGAACTTCGTGTGGCGCTAAAACTAGTTTTCTAATGAAAACAGTTTAGTTCATTTTATTATCAAGTTCATACATTTTCTCACAATTGACAACTAATTTAAAATTTTAAACTCGTACCTCCTTTGAGTAACTACAGAAATCAAAATAGTGAAAATTAACTCAATAAAAGCTAATTCTGACATGAAATAACGCAAATTCGGGATATTTTTTTCTTATTGCAAATAATGTTTTACTCAAACTCAAACTTAGAAAAATTTGATTAAAATAATACAAAATAAAAATTTAAATTTTTCTTGGACTTTTCTAGTACTTTAAACTTTTATGCGATTTATGTTAGCCCTCTTCGGCACCTCCAACTTATATGCTGAAATCTCATACTGCTCATTCTTGGATGGTTCTCTTCTTGACTTTAGCAATTGAAATAGATTACACTGTGTAACAGCGAAAAAAATACACGGGCTTGACAGTATAGGTTCGATTCTACTACCAAAGGGTAGTATAACCATATATGTACTCGGTTTTACGAAATTGGTGACCAATTTTTTTGTATGGACCTCAAAAGATTATGAAAATCAGTGGACAGCTAATTCAGGCTTAGGTTAGGGTGGCAGCCGTTTTTTTCGTTCAGCTCACATAGACCAGTTTAGGTCCCTAGTGGTACCACGGGCTAAGATGCCCCTCATCGAAAAGCCAAACGATAGTACAAATATTGATACCGGAAAGATCTGTTAGGCTGCCTAGAAAGGCCGACCCCAGTATGTCCAGTCGTCGTTTACTCAAAGCGGGACAGTCGCATAGCAAGTGCTCAATGCTCTCCACTTCTTCCTCATCTCCACAGCTTCTGCAGAAGCGATTGGAGTCAATATCCAATATTCTAGCGTGTTCGCCGATCATGCAGTGTCCCGTCAGAACTGATACTAATGTAGACAATCTTTTCCTCTCTAATGCTAGGAGATATTATGACCTTCTCAGGTCATACCTTGGCAAGATTTGTCTAGCTACCCTACAGGTGCCGATTTGTGTCCATCTATAATACAAACTAAGCTCTACACAGTGTACTCCGAAGCCAACCTTTGCATCAAGCTTCGAACTATCGGTATAGAAGTGGAGATGGTTTCTATTTCCTAGTATTCTGCCAACCCATTAATCCCTGGCTGGTATCTGAATGACAGTTTCCTATCTACAATTATTCCTAAACACTTTTTACACTTTCAGAAAAGACTAGATCTCTTCCATTTATCCGAGGTTGAGGGTCCACATGTGGGACATTGTTCATCCTAGTAAAGAGAACCAATTCTGTCTTGTTTGGGTTTACGCCCAAACCGCTGCTTCTGGCCCATCTAGCCAATTTTTTCAGAGCCACCTGTAGAATGTCTCGGAGGACGTTTTAGAATTTGCCACTCACTGCGATTGCCACGTCGTCCGCATATGCCACGACCTTGCAGCCACAACGTTCTAGATCTAGCAGAATTTCATTCACCGCTAGGTTCCAAATTAGGGGAGACAGTACTCCTCCTTGTGGGGTCCCTCTGTTTACAAGGCTTGGTTGGACTTTGGCCTGGATTAAAGTAATTCTCCTACGGGGTATGCGCAAAGACGGGTAAACGGACCAAAGTGGCTTTGCGTGGTCATGGGTCTATGGGTCGACATTTCATTTCATTTGAGGATAATATAGATTTTCTAGATTCGGTGATCCCATTTATTGGGCACCGTGGGCCTACTGAATCCGCTTTTTATATTTTGTTCTTCATGTTTGGGGTGTATTCGGCATTTGCTTTCGTAAAGTGAGAGTAATATTCATTTATCAGGGACCGGATACATTTTTGTGGATCCTAAGGCCCCATAGATGCGAGCCCATATTTTTTTCTGTTATTGCTGAAAAATTTCTGATATAAAAGCAAAATGTCAGCAATTTTAAAATAGTAAACACATGGCTGAAACCGGTTCACACGAGGCAACTTCAGTTGCGACGAGAAGGGGGTTCATACGAGAAGGAGGCAGGAGGAATAGAAAGGAAGGAAATCTCCATTTTTTATTCCTCCTGCCCACTTTTCAGGCATTTGTTTACTATTCTAAAACTGCTGACATTTTGCTGTTATACCATAGATTTTTTTGTTATAATATAACAAACAAAATTGGCTACAGTCTTTGCTATTAATAGCAAACTTTTATCGTAAGTCTTTAAGTTGAAATTAGTACCCATATTATGCTGATCAGAGATAAGCAAAAACAACTTAATTTAGCTTTTTGGCCAGTATTGAAAAGGAAGGACTTAATAAGCATTAATGTGTCTTGTGTATACATGAAGGTTGTCCTTGCCTTAGGGTGTTTCATGAAATATATTGAAAGTGTTACTTTGTCGAGGGAAGAAATCTAGGTCAAGTCCTTGAATTAGAGGCACCCTGACATACCTATAAGGAGAACAACAATATGATTCCAAAAGAAAAAGGAAGGAACAGAAAACACGACGGAGACGTTTAGCAACTCTTGGTCAAATAGGGGAAAAGGCCAAGAACACTAACAATGACATATAAAACCAATTTCTTATTGAATCCTTTTTTGTGCGGCCACAGCGCCAAAAAGGACATGCGAACTAATAATAAAAAACATTTCCTGTTCAACTAAATACAAGGTAACATCGAGCAGCACACAAGATACCTATACAAAAACCCAAGAAAGGTGAAAAAAGAAAAGACCATAACGAATAGTTGGACAAAAGAGAAGAAGGGATAATTAAAATACAAATGCGGCTTTCAAGGAATTAACACTGCGAAGCACCCATACTGAGGCGGAGAGAGGTACCCGCAGACCAAACCAAACTGAACAGAGCAGAGAACTGACATCATCAAAAACCAATCTACCGTCCAACACAAACACACGCACGTGCAACGCATCCCTAAATGGAATGGGACGCAAAGGCATTAGACGCTCATTCTTCGCTGTGGAGGTAAATGGAACAAACCACCGCAGACCAGAGACCGGGTATTGGAGGCGATGCGTATCGTATTTGTGCTCTGTGTGAACCTGATGATGTCGATGATGGCGACGGCAATTGTGATGATGAGAATGACAGTGATGACGTCGAAGACGACGTTGTCGACTCCATCAACGATGAGAAGGAGAAGTAACCGAGCGTTATGGAATGGTCCTGTGTGAGTCTTTAGTGCATATATTGAGCTCATTTGGAGGCGCCTCTTGTGTTATTGGCTTAATTGAACAAGCGAAGGCAGTGTAACAACTGGGAAATATGTATAATAGGTTGGATCGAAAAACGAGCAAGTGGACTTTGTCGAGCTAATTTAAAGGATTTGTGAGTACATATTTGCTGCAACTCTGTAGGAGAAGTTGTGATTATGCGTATGAAAACATAGAGGAAAGACAACGAAAACGATTTGGTTATTTATCAAATAAAAGCTAATTACCAATTTATGACATTTACTCCGTCAAGTAGACAGGTCGGCAGGGACAATTGTGTGGTCAATGGCATTTTAAGTCAAAATTTAAGTTTAAAATTGTATACACGAAAACTCTGGAAATGAGAGATCCGGACCTATAAAAAATTGGTTCTCTAGCTGAAAACATATTATCGAAATTTTTCGAATTTGAAATTTTATCGAAAAAATGTCTTCAGCGACAAGGCTGATTTTTGTCTCAATGGGTACGTCAATAAACAAAAAGCGTCGCTAATGAGATACCAGCCGAATTTTGAAAAAGTTCGAATCGGTTACCTAAAGCCTGTGTTTGGGAAAAATGTGCTTGAAATAATCTTGAAAAGTTTATGACGGGCATTGATTTATCGTTCCGCATAAATATATCATTCACTTGTACACATTTTCTGTATTTTCTTAAATTTTTAAAAATGAAACGCTTAATTAATCAGCCATTTTTTGGTTTAAAATCATTCATTTAATGCCCCACCTTAATATGACCACATCTACACACACGCACGCGCGTCTCACATCTCTTCCCATACCCTCTGAAAGGTTCATTATTAATTCCAATTTACTATGACGAGTTCCTATGTTTGGAAAAGCCAATGGCCATGGCCGTGAGCCTAAGTCATCCCCAAGCACTCATCCAAATAATAAACCACCATCGAGTCTACTAAGTGTCATTCCAAACGGCTTTGGTCTGTTTTCTTCTTTCTCTCTCGCAGCGATTATTAGACAAATTCCAAAACATTTTTTAGGCTTATAATGAATGTTCTCTCGGCTTCATCTGCCCAACAACAAAAATACAAATAAAAATATTTTGTTTTCACGGTACACCGACAGACGGCTTACGGATTACACTTTGTGGCGGGACGGAAAGCCACTCACCGCTGAAAAAGGGCAATGAATTTGAGAATTTATCCAAGAGAGTGTGAGTTTTGTGGCATTGGCAGACACGCCATAGTGAAAAGTGGTCAATAAACTTTGGTTCTAATGTATTCGTATGTATTCTAAGGCCATTCATTGATCTTCTCTACGGTCTACAGGTAAAGCGATTCACGACCAAAAATAAATACCTAAGTATCCGTCTGTATTTAGACAGCATTGTTTATTTTAAAGCGATTTCGATGTTTCTAATGTTGATTTAGAATTCCAATTGGAAATTTTAATTTTAGCTTAATTTATTGTTTAGTACTAGAAAATAATATTATTTCAATCATATGAGTCAATAGAATAGATTTCACGTGTTTAACAAAAAATATGTTTAAATGATGCATTTTTGGGCGCTCTTTCACTATGTAAATACTCTTCAAAGAAGTCCTTTACAGTTTATCATTTCGAATACTCATAGTCTGGCTATCTTAAAAGAAAACATCTTTTCACATCCTTTCCACATAGGAATGTTTTCGATACGTTTTTTCTATTATTTTGTACTATAATGACATTAACCATGTTTATACCCTTGGACATTTATCCCTTAAATGTCAATGTAATTATATTGTGATTACATGTGCAATATGATTCCTTGCTAAGATAAGTTAGACTTTATTAGTTTTTCTAGAACAGAAGCCTTCGAAGAAGTTAAGCCAACATTCTCACATAGAAATGCTTAAAGGAGTATCAGGAATACGACTCGCCTAAGCCTTTTAGTGGAAATAGTTTCTGACAAAAAGTTTATTAAACTATGCCTTGAATGTTTAAACAATCAATTAAGGATTTCTTCCCCAATAAAGTACAAAAATGAAACAAAAGAAGATTTAAGATTACATTTTGAAAGAACACATTATCGACGGGACCTGGAATTTAGAAAAAAAAATTATTATAAAGGGTGAGCAATTTAAAATTTAAAACTACCGATTACTTTGACTTGTGATTTGAGCCATTTGGATTATTTCCTGCGGGGAGCCATTAAGGATAAATGTTACGCAAAGCATCCAGAGAAAATTGAAGCGTTAAAACATGAAATCGAAGTTGCCATTGAAGAGATTCGACCCGAACCCATCAAAATATACTAAAAAATTGGGTTGATCGGATGAGGTACTGCGGAGCCAGTCGTGGTAGTCATATGAATGATATTGTGTTCCATTATTAAATGACAAAGTTCAACCTTTTCAATAAAACCAGAAATTAGAAAATAGTATCAGTACTTTTTTTATAGCCATTTAAAATTTTAAATGGCCCACCCTCTAATATGTTACACTGTGCTAGTCCAAAAATGTAACCGAAACTAGACCCTCTGGATATACATATTTCGACCATGCTGAATGCAGTGGTGGTAGCCGTTTTTCTAGTTTTGTTATTGTTTTCGCGATATTCGACCACAAAGTTTGCTGGGAAATCAGAGAGGTTAGTATGTTGGTGTTGATTTTGAAGTGGAAGACTTCGGAATACCCGCTTCAGTGCAAAGAACGATATAAAGAGGAATTATTACCCCTAAAATATTGCAATCAAATATTACCACATCTCAAATCGTCGACAGTTTCAGTTGGTGCTTTCGAGAAAAATATTCAAAGACACGAACTAAAAACGACTGTTTCGAGAGAAATAGTTCTGCAAGGGTTCCATTTATTTCGTCCTTTGGGATGAAGCGGGTATTCCGAAGTCTTCCAATTCAAAATCGTCACCAAGATAACATCTCTGATTTCCCATCGATCCTTGTGGTCCTGTATCGCGAACACAAGAGCTAACCTGTATGTTAACGATGTCTGTTTGATTTCCTTACTAACGTGCTTAACCAACGGTGAATTTTGATCGGATTTTATTGTACAGCACATTAATATCCCTACGGGAAAAGGACCGTTACAATGTTAAACGCTTGATAGTTTCATTAAGGACAGGGATCGGTCCGCAGATTCAAAACTAATACCTACAATGCCTGACCCTAATGTCAGACAGCGTAAGTCACATTTGAAACCAATTAAATTTGTATTTAATAATCATTTGACTTCGAAACTGTTCCTCTACTAAGGTATAGATAGCTCAAGTAGTCAAATATTAAGAATTAGATGACCTACTAAGGAATAGATAGCCCAACAAGTTTGTCCACTGAGATGTAGATAATCTACCTAAGAGTAGATAGGAGTAAGATAATAAGTAGATAAACCCAACTGAGCCAATTTGTCGTCAACTAATACATAGATAAACCCACAGGCCACCTACTAAGGTGTGTATAACTCAACTGGTCCTCTAGTAATGAGACGAGAACCCAACGGAATCTCTAAGGAATAGATAGCCCTACTTGACATCTACTATGGAGTAGATAGCTCAACTAGCCGCCAACCAAGGAGAAGATAGCTGAACAGGACGTCTACTACTAAATAATAGATAATCTAACTGGCCCTATACTAAGGATTGTGTGTAACCGAACTGGTATTCTAAAAGGTAGTAGATAATTAAAATTAACGAATATTAAGGAGTAGATTTATTTGGTGCAGTCTTATCATGACATGCCACATCCAGCAATGTTGTTTGGTGAATTTAACCCTAATTCCATATCTAATAATATAGTGCCAATTTAACCAGTATTGGAATCAGTAGACAGGTATTTTGGTATTTGTCCGGCTTAGAGCAAAAATATATATTTCAAAAAATAATATGTTTCCCGAAAATATATATTTAATATATTCTTAAAGTGTCAATTTTGAGCACATTGTTACTTCTTTTTCTTGTAACGAATTACTTATAACTTTATCTAGCCGCACCAGCTGTACAGAACCCTTTTACGAACCAAGGTGTTGAAATCCAAAGATCAATTGGCTTACAGAGGGCGTTGAACTTATGTTTTCTATAAAATCCTCCCCTGCGATGTTATTGGTGTCGTTGAAATAAGGCATATCAATATGTATGCCTGAGTGAGGATATTGTTTGATTTAAGGATCCTTGGCCCCCACCAACGCGAATGGGTAAATCAGACACAGAGACACATACATGAAGAATATACTCGTTCATAATTATTATTGAACTCGAGAAGGAGTGCGTTACTATGTGTCTGCACGAGTATCAAGTCGGTGTCTATGCGTGAGTAAGTGTGCGTGTGTGTGTGGCTCTGAGTATTTCGTCTGACACTTTAATTGAGCATAAATTGATGTGTTTCCTAAGAAGTTGCGACAAACAAACGCACAAAGCAGCGGCAAACATTTCTTATTTCTTCGAATTAGCTCTAATAAGTCGGCAAAGACCAAGTTGTTGTTGTTCGTTTGTAATGTCCCTACTCGCTCCACACCCATTCACATATTGTTCTTTGATTCCGTCGGTGTTTGGTGTGCGTTCGGGGGGATACCTCTGTGCGGAGTGATGTGGTGGTGCCTTCAATTCCTCTCGAATTCGGTTCAATGAACTATGTATTCGTTTCGTTACGTTTTTTGTCCGTTTGTGTGTGTGTGCGTGAACTGAAATTGTTTGGAAATCGATGATTATTATATCGAATCGAATGGAAAACCTTTCGAAGAAGATTAAAGATTATCTTCACACGTTCACACACTGTAACTCAAACATCAACAGCAGTAGCAACAGCAGCACCACCACCACTAAGTAATGGTGGAACTCTTCATACACCTGGCGCATAAATTGATTTTTCACTACGAAACGAAGCCATTTCACGTTTTACACTGAAGTGAAATGAACGTACAGAATGGCGGGTTTGTTTTGGAATTCAATTAAGTCATTTGAAAATTGCTTCAATATCTCACCACACTTAGTTGGAAATAGAAATGTTTATTGAAGAATGGATTTTATGTTGTTAACTCTTAAATGATTTTTTACTGACACACAAAGTATAATAGCTGTGTTTTCGTTAGCGATTTTATTTTTATTGTAGCATTTTGAAATTAAAACTATTTTTTCCCACTAACTGTTATCCTATTTTTTAAAAGTTAACTCGATATTTGGAATTTTTGAAACAAGAAATTCCTCATATATCTTCCGATATATAAGGAAGATATATATATGTCATCTAGCGTTACAAACGCCGCATTTACAATATTTATAAAATGCTAAAAATATACTTTTCTAAAGAAAGGAATTAGCAAAACCGTATCTGAAGGTAATCCGTTCAGATTTATGGTGGTATCGATTCCGATAGAACCCAAGATCTTCTTAACCTCACAAAGAGGGACATTCGTTTAATGATAGGCACGTTGACTGGGCACTGTAATGTTAGATCTTTAACATCAAGGTGGCCGCGTAATTCTGCCGACTACTGTCGACTCTGTGAGAATGAGGAGGAACTGCAGACAATCGAACACCTTCTCTGTCAATGTCCTTCTCTATCAAGATGAAGACATCGCTACGCCCTCTCCTGAAAAGCCATCTCTCCTCTCTCTTATCTATACTCATCACCACCTTCATTTTCTTCGACCTCTCCCTCTTCTTTTACTCATATTCTCAGGACGAACACAATGGACCAAATGGTCTCCGAGTGGAGTGGTGCACGCCAGCAATGGTTGTGTGCCGCGCCTCCTTTACTTAACCTAACCTAACTGTACTCATATCCGTTGCTGCATCGATTTGTTCCTTCATCGATCAGTTGCTGCAAGGACCTGTTCCTGCAACGATCTAGTGCTGCTATGCTCCTGCTACGTTCTGATCCTCTCTCGCTCTATTTCTGCTACGCCACGTTCCTGTAATGATCTCTTCCTGAAACGCTATGTTCCTGCAATTCACTTTTCCTTAAACACGCAGTTCCTGATGTACTTTGATCCTGCTGTTTTCTATTCTTACTTCGTTCTATTTCTGCTAGTGATGTCAAACGGGAAATCCCGAGATATTTGAATTGAAAACTGTGCCATCAAGCGCTGACTATTTTGAAACGTCTAAAAATCGTCCGTCAATGGCGCTCTTAAGTGATACCTGCCAACGAATTAGCGTTCTTTTATGTCATGTCCCAAAAAATCAGCCACACTGTGTGTTTGCTACCAGACCAGCTGCACTACCCATCTAACTTGTGGGATACCTGTTAACAACAACATTAAAACGTCGATCATGCAAGGGGAGAGGGCTGGCGCTGAGAATGATGATGATGATGCCGGATATTTATAAAAAATTGATTAAACACCTCACAATGTCAGATTGCCTTTGCTCACGTATCTGAACGATTGCATATCTTTCCATAGAATCTCGATGTGTGTATCGACAGCACGGACTCTGGTTATGTGCATTTGGAGTTTAGTTGTTGTTTGCCGGTTTTTCTGCATAGAATGGTGATAAACCGAACATACACACTCGCACACGCTGAATATGGACAATTTGATTACGCACTAACCCAACCAGTCGGTGTACTCGGTTGGGTGTGTTCGGAGTTTGTGGCGGCTCATGGCTTTGACACTCTTACAGAGGCAAACTTTTCTAGGCCTTCAAAAAGAAGGCCTTCAAAAGAAGGCCTTTAAATAAAGTCAATTTTTACACGTGCACAAATAACATTGTCAAACAAAATGAAACTTTTTCGAAAATAACGAAATAAATATATTAATAATGTAATGCTTCGGCGACGTGGAACTCTGTGGTAGATTTAAAAGATTTGCAAAACATTTTTCATTTCACCAGTTTGTTATAGGAGCAACTTTTCCCCAAAAAGAGGAGAGTTTATTGCCGCTAAGACGAAGTAAATTCCACTCTGTTATAATCAATTCGGGTCACATTCAACAAGCTTAAGAAATTTTTTAAAAAAGTCACAATATTGAGAAACCTTAAGTGGAAAACACGCATTCGGGGGTTATCATATTTAACAGCTATAAACCTTCATTTTTAAATCGATTCTCTTTTCTATTTGACTTATCAATTTGATGTAAATTTCCAAAATAATTTTAATTATATTTATTCTGCATTAGCCAGTGTTAATATCTCTATTACACTTGGAGCCAGTAAGGAAAGGCCGATAGTCGGTCGGGGCCGACTATATAATACTCTACACCTCCCTAACAATGCGATAATAATTTGGAATAATTGGTAAATTAATAAGAACATATATATGTGGATATATCTAATTCTGAAGGTTCTGTCAATGGATTCTGACAGAGGGGGTAAATGAATATACGTTTAACGGCGTTTTGAAAATTTAGTTAAACAAGTTAGTGGAAGTGGAGGTCATTTTAGAGGGATGACAATATTTCTCCCTTATTCACATTCTTTTGATGAATCAGCATTGGAAACCTTGAGATCCTTACATTTTATGTACAGCATATGTTCAGCAATATTACATGAAACAGTACGAGGAACATTTTAACCCTCTAGCTCCTCCACATAAATTGTAAAAACACACCTAAAATGGGGTGGGTGGGGATGAAAAGTTTTACAAAAATGCTGGCCATTCAATTTTACTATATGTGTCAAAGCACACCAAATTTCAAACAATCAAATTCTTGCCAAACTCCTCTTTACTGGTATCGTCACAGATTCGAACACCATGTCGTATAAGTAATGTAATTCATTCAACCTAATGTGTCGAACAGGCCAAAGAGGTTTTCCTGGAATACGACAGTATATTCTTTTTTACCCCCTCTATCAGAATCAGCTGATAGATCCTCATCATTTTTTTATGTTCCACTGAGTAGTTGGTGCAGCAAAACATTTTGAAGGTGCAGAACAATTCCTTACTTTGTGTGGCTCTGCTAAAAACGAGAACTCAAATCGTATAGGCGACTGGGTACTCAGACAGGGGACAGATTCGATTAAAATTCAAAATTCATTTCAAAATTTCCAAAAAGCGATATTATAGTGCAGTTTTCGGGAAAAGGGCAATGCAAGTGTTGCACTTTTTTGCAGAAAAGAATTCGCCATTAGTTTACAAAAATTTTAAAACTTATCGAGCCCTAACCGCCGAAATTTATAGCTGTAAATTGTACCGTTATACTAAATTTCACAGTTATATATATTAACAGATCTATGAATTACATATGCATTTAAACAAAAAATAATCCCAACAGAAACGTTATCCTCTAAATTTTTGTGAGTGGCGCTTGCGTATTTTTGGCGGTTATGGCTCGTTATAATTTCTTTAGAGTGCTACAAACAAATGATCCCTGAGCGTAGGGTATAATGAACTATTCACAGATATGTATAACTACTATCTTTGCATCCAATTTTAATACAGAGTTATCGCTTATACGCATCTCCAAAATTGCAGAACTTTTAGTGTATATAAAAGTGAAATGCATATAAACAAATTATTCCCCAGTATGTTTAATGAAGGAGTGCTGATTTCGGGTTGCTTATAAGCGATAAATGCGTATAAACGGGATGCATATAAACGATATTTACTGTAATAGCCATTGTGGCCGCAGTGGAAGGCCTATGCGAAGGCCATCTCCTTCATATTTTGCGTCTTTGGTTTTGCACTGAGTTGCATACAATCGCACAAACAATGGACAGTGGTGTGCATTCAAAGATGTACACTCACACACTGTCAGACCTTGTACACTTGTTGTTGTCAGTGCTGCCGTTGTTGTTGTTGCACACTCTACAATTTGTTTGAAAAAGTGGGTTAATGGGTCATGATTCAGTTCAGACCATTTGTTGCACACAATCACACAGCCCGACGCACGCACGCACATGCATACACATACACACGAATGCAGTGCAAACCCAATTACGTTTTATTTCTTGCTGCTTCATTGCGTTGTATAGTTTTGATGTTGATTTCCATTGATGTGGGGATGTGTTTGTTGGGGACCTCTGATGTTGTTGTTACTGGTTGGGTTTGGTACTACAGCAACGAACGAATGTATGTATATACGTTACGTGTTATTGGTGTGATTATTGATGGTGATATGTATTGTCGATTCCAACAATACTCACTCCCCTTGATGTGAATTTGTGAGTGATGCAACCAGGGTTCGGATGATTGACCAAAAAAAGTCATATGATATTACATTGCATTTTAAATAATATGTAAAATATATGTAATCCTTAAAATGTAATGCATTACTCTAAATTATATATTACCATATTTGAACCAAAAAAATTATGAAACAAATGCACTCATTCGATTCCGATCGATAACCCAAAACTCATATCATGAGATTACATTACATTTTAGGATTCTATTTATACACATTGTTAAATAAGTTTGTTTTTAAAGTTTAATGCAATACTAGTAAAAATAATTTAGAACATCTCATGAAGAAGAGCTTCCCATCAGTTTTGTTAGCTTTCAGAGCGCTATAGAAAATATAAATCTAGTGAAAATTAGAAGCTTCAAAAAATTTCAATACTTTTTTCAAGAACTGATTTACCCTCAATCTTCAATCATATCAATCCGCAATTATTATTTTTATTTTTTATTTTTTAGAAGCTTTTTTTATTAAACGAGCTCCTACCGTTATTACTAATTTGTGTACCTCTTCTTGTGGTTTCATCAATCACTTTGATGAGCTATATAGGTATTATAACTCATCAAAAGAATATATATAGATGTAATTCTCAAAACATTGGTAAATTTACATCCCTTAGATATTTTTTTTAGAATATGGTCTTGTAGAAGTGTAAGCGTCAAATTGTATAGGAAATATTTCACATCCATTAACATAATATACACGTGAGCATTTCCTACACCATTGGGACTTTACGAAACCCAAATTTGTTCTATGCCATTGCAACCCTGCTGTGACAATTAAACAGCTGGCAGAATGTAAACAAACATGAATAAATACAAATAAGTGTGCTTAGATGGAAGCGTTTCACATCCAAAAAAAAACATAAAACGGACAAAGTTTAACCAAAAGTGATCGGACGAAGAAGTGAAGCTGCTTCTATACCATTTTGTGTATTTTTAAAATTTTCAAGAATCAATTATGGAGTAGTTATGTTTTCCTACAGTGTTGCAAGTAAATCTCAATACATCCACTTGCAGTTTGTGAGCAAATTTTACATTACGTAAATTGTCCAACCTCATTTGCATTTGATTGTGAAAACCCCTATTAAAATAATATTTAAATAATTTCTATGTGCTAATTGTTTTTGTTTTATAACATACAAGTACATCAATCATCGTACATAATCCGATCCCTGACCAGATGATAATAATAGTTTTGTTGTTGCTTTGTGTTGTTAGTTCTTTTCATAATTCCTCTTTTGTTATTGTTATTATATTTCCTATTAAAACTGTATTTGATTGAATTACTTTTGAGGTTCCATTACAGTTATTACAGTTGTAGTTGTTTGGTATCGCCTCGCCTAAGATCCGCCCCAGTTGCCTCCTGTTTCCTGTCCACAAAAATATATATGAGGTTGGCTACATTGTTATTAATTATCATAATATGATTTCCTTACCCCCTCGGGGGGCACTCCATGGATGCCTTCGTGAAAACAACAGAGCTGGAGTCTTGATGCCAAACGCACTGACTACAATATGCGTATTCGTATATAAAGAAGGGGAACGCTCATATTGTGTGCTGATGGACAGATGAAATAATAAAATACATAGTAGTTTTGCTTAACTTCATTAAGCTGGGTCCGATGTTCGTGATCAAAAATACATATTGAAAAACCCGGAAGGATATATTTTTCGTAAAGACCCATTCCTTTACTACTAAAAATCATCATTATTGATGAGCATACATAGGAAGATACATTATAGAAATAGGGGATATTTTTGGGAGGTATATTTCACAAATATTTTTCTCGCACAATATTACTTTTGGTTCGTTCAACTATTCTCCAAAAATTTAACTGTTTGCATTCGTTTTTGAATATTTTCATAGAAGCAATCATCCAATCCATTTCTAAATTTTCCGATTTTTAATAAGAAGCAGAAGACTGAACCTATTGTATTTTTAAGAGGAAAATTTGTTGGAATCTTCTACCTAAAAAATTCCACAACTTATATTACTTTTCATATTAGATAGATTTTACGGCGACTTTTAGGGGTATACGAACGAAAAAGTATCTGCATTGTGAAAAATATCTGCCCTTAATTATTTTCTTCTAAATTATTTTTTCATTGCCCTAAAAAGTGTATACCATTGCTGAAGTGACAATACTTTTCAATTTCCCAGCAAACTATGAAGGTTAATGTCATACAAACGTTATGTGCATGGGAAATCCGATTGGAAATTAAATTATGTATATGGAATATGCTGGTGTCATTGAAATTACAATTTCAATGTGCAATTTTGCACTCACAATGTTATTACGAGTAAAAAGTTTACTAATTACTAGTACAGTCTATAGGTCGGAAAATTTTTCGATTAGTGACGACAGTTGGATAAGTAGCTGACAAAGTTCTTGGTAAAAGGTGGCGCAAAAGTAACCTTTCGATGTTTTTTGGCTGTAATTTAAAAAAAAATGAAAAACTGAAAAAAAAATGAAAGACGCGTTCTGGAGCAGTGTAGCGCAACATTGTTTATTAACGTGTGTTTCGCATGTGTTTACTACACAAATGCCAAAACAGAACTGACATTAGGGGCCAAGCAAAATTTATAGCATTTTCTGATAGGAGGATTACTTTTGCGCCACCTGTTACTATGACTTTGGTCACACGAGGGTGGTTGAATTAGTCCGTGACTTTTTGAATTTCCGCCTCTTATGTAAAAAGCACCACTGTTCGAGTCAAGAGGCATCTGACTCCTGCCAACATTTTAATAAGCTGCGTCAATTGAAAAAATTCACAATATGGTGTTGGCCGTTCGAAAATAGATAGTGCAAGAGATTGTGGAAGCCATAGGCATCTCACATGGATCAGTGGTTTCAACTTTGAATGATCACCTAGACTTAGCTTCAACTTTGAATGATCACCTCGACTTGGCTATAAAAAAAAGTTTTTCGCAGGATGGGTGCCGCGTTTGCTCACAATCTACAACAATCGCAACCGAGTGACTACTTCGAAGGAGTGTTTGGCATTGTTCAAGTGCAAGAGATTGTGGAAGCCATAGGCATCTCACATGGCTCAGTGGTTTCAACTTTGAATAATCACCTCAACTTGCCTATAAAAAGTTGTTCGCAGGATGGGTGCCGCGTTTGCTCAAAATCGACAACAAACGCAATCAGGTGACTACTTCGAAGCAGTGTTTGGCATTGTTCAACCGCAATATGGTAGAGTTATTGCGACGTTTCGTAACCGTAAACGGAAAGTTGATCCACCAGAACACACCAGAGACCAAACAGCAGTCAAAATTATGCGTTTCTCGGGGGCGATGCCTTTGCCGTTATGATGCCTTTTTGTAGGTCGCAAATCAGCTGTTTTTCGCACATAAGTCATGCGAACGTTAACGTTCGACATTGTGGGTCCGGCGGTTAGTCTCTCTCAGTATATGGAATAAAGGTGTTCCAAAGACGACAAACCCTCAATGATCGCTGCATTATAAGAGAATTAAACCGCGGACAGATTAATGTATGCGATCTAGAAGATGATTCGATTTTGCGATTTTCAAGGCAATGGATGCACTTTTTCGGGTAGGTTTGTTCCGCATTTTCTTTCTCCTATTTATTATCTAAAACTTTGCTTCAGACACAAAAGAGATACATATTCCGTACGGTCTACCGAGAAACAAAAATAGAAAAAGTGCAAAAATCCACCTTGAGCAAAAAAGTTAATATGGCCATCAAATTATTAATTGAGCCAACTTCACTAAACGAATGATGCCGAAGTTCTTATTTTTGGGGCTACTTTCACGTCCAATTCTCAGAATTGAGTCCCAAAATCATGTCTTGTACTGAGTTAGGCTACGAATTCATGGTAGCTCTATTCTACGGATTTAGCGCCGAGTGACTGTTTCTTGTTTCCAAACATGAAGAAATTGATCGGCGGAAAAATATTTGACTCTAACGATGAAATCATTTCCTACTTTGATGACAATGACAAATCTTATTTTTTTGGAAGGGATACACAAATTGGAGAACGTAGGACAAATCGTGTAGAGACTACGTTGGAAAATAAAATAATTTTTGTTAGAGCTGTTCGCCTGCCAAATCTATTGTTTAATTTTCAGTCACTGATGCCAAATCATCATGTGACGCTAAGTTATTGTACAGCTCATGTCACATTTATCAAGATTAAACTCCACTAGACTTTTTCTGGAGTTTTCTGCAGTCGTACAAACTGAATTTGGAAGCTGTTGCAGACATTTGAACGATATAGATCTTTCAAACTAAAAAATCGTTAGTACCTCAAACATAACTAGTTTCACTTCAATATCGATCCGTCCTTAGGTATAACATTTTTATTTATAGTAAATTGAATATACTAAAATTTTGTGAACAATTTTCACGTGGCGTATTCTAACAAAATATTACCGAAGACGGACAACAAATTTGCAACCGTTAATGGCAGTCAATGCGAACATTAACTTTATCTATAATAAGCTTACAATATATTTTTCGGGTCCCAGTAGGCCTTGTCCTGTGCTCATGTATACAAATACATATATTCAGGGAAAGTGGGCGATAACTCCGTTATGACGCCACCTATCATGAGCACAAACCGAAAATATGTTATAAGATAAGCTGTAACACAAAAGACAATTTAAGCTGAAAATTTAAAAGTGGGAAAAAGTCAATTTCGCGTACGTTTGTATGCGAGTGAGAAGATTTTTAGGTAGCCTTCGAGAGTTTGCAGATGCGAATGTACTTCCGTAAAGGCCTTTGGGGTGTCTAGTTTCTAAATGGTCTTTGGTAGCGTAACAAATCAGCTGTTGAATAAAATTTAGCTCCACTTATGTCTTTATTTTAGGTTAGGTTGAAAAAGAGGAGACGATTCAACGTATCATGTCCATGGACATACACTTAAGCCAGTAGATCGGACATTGCTACAGATAGCGTTCCATCGTTTCGGTGCCAACCCTGCATGGCCTGCATTCGTCGTTATATGCATGTCCTATGCGGTGGATATGTGCTTGTAAGCTGGAGTATCCTGTTAGAACACGCATCATCTTCTTAGTTTTGTCCTTTCTTTATTTTCAGTAGATTTTTTGTTTAACTCTTATTTGGCTCTCCCAACAGTATCTTTGTAGTTTCTCTCAATGTTTCACTATCCCACACCAATTTGGAAGCTATCACTGCCCATTGCTTCAAATCGTCTTTTGTGCTTCGAAAAGTTTCGTATTACTACTCGAAGTTATCTGTTCTTCCGATAACTCCGATGTGTGCCTGCATCCAAAAGATACGCGGCCGTGCTTGAGTTGAGTATTCATTTGTCGCCCTTTCACACTCTAACACGGTTCAGGACTTAATCTTTGGACGCAATTGCTTTGGTTGCCATTTGGATATCTGTGAAAATATTAACGCTTTTAGACTTTGTGGTGTTACTAAATCAATTCACACACTCCGTAAGTGCTCAAACTTCCGCTTGTAATACAGTATTATAGTCTGGGAGGCGATAGTAAAGTTCGACTTCTTGTTCATCAATAAAAAGTCCCAGAGAAGTCCTTCCTCCAAGCTTGAATCCTCCGTGTAGCCGCTGGTTCACACTGGCACATGAGACAGTGTTCCGTTCGTCAAGTAGCGTCTATCTGGCAAAAATGAATCACAGGTTGCTGGAAGCCGTACTTCAGGAATGAGGTCGATGATTTGCGCTGTTTGAATGTGACCAACAAGAGATTCTAAAATCTTCTGATAGTACGACTTGTGGTCTCGATTTATTATTTCATCCATCATTTGGAGACGTTTTGCAATGCTATGCTATGTCTATTGGTTGGATATGCAGTATAGTCTCCAACGGGCTTGTTGGTGCGTATTTATTTGCCACGCTGACGCCTAGACAGCGCATATGTTGAACTTTTTGCAATGGTATTACGTTTCACTTATTTGCCATTGGTGTCCACCACACTACAGAGGCGGAGGTTATTATTGGTGTTATCACGCTCATGTGAATCCAGTATGTCATATTTGAACGTAGTTCCCAACTTGAACCTAGAGATCTTCTGCAAAACAACCAATATCTGTGGACCTTGGTAACTCTTTTATCTATATGATCTTTCTAACTCAGGTTCCGATCCAAGATTACTCCCAAGTATTTTACCTTTGTAGATATAGCAACTGTCTTTTCCAGGAACCAAGGCTCTTCATAACGCGAGATCTTCGGTTTCCTTGTAATTAGACATATTTTGGTTTTGTCTGGTTTAACATTAAATCCCCAATAAAAAGCTATGTTAAATGCCTCCTCAGCTCTTCAGCATAATTGGTTTGGATGTCTGCCCCTTAGAAGTTGATTGGATTTAGTGATCATGCGATTAAAACAAAGGCACAATTGGTTTTATAAATACAGAATATATGAATAAAAAACTTCAAGGACTATTTCGGAAGCCGTTGCATCTATATCTACATAGATTCAATGCATCACGTCCTAAAAGTAACTTTTCGAAAAATGATTTTCTCAAGTCTATTTTTTTCTCAGTACATCTTTAGTGCGAACATTTTGTTTTCCTTTCACAAAATTAACATGAACAAATTTCAGCGCCACTTTATTTGTTCTCAAAAGAATAAAAATAAAAAAAGCTGAAGCAGAAAAAATTGTGTCAGGGTCACACTATTTTGTTCAAATAAAAAAACACAAAATACTTCTCCTCACACAGAGTGATGTACCCCCATTATTTCGTTGTGCGCTCGAAGCTCGCACTTTTTGTAGGCAATATATTTATTTTTGCATTTCGCACTGTCGCTAAAATATGTGGCGCGCTGTGCATCTATTTTCAGTGCGACATTGCCATTAACAAATAAAAATTGAACCTCAAGTACATCATCACAACACCATCATTGGTCTCCGTTCTGTCATCGACACACAAAGAAAAAAATCGTTACGTAGGAACAACATTTATGGCAAATACATTTAATATTTCTTGTAACTTAAGTTTCTAAAAATTGGTTTGTTGAAGGAGAAAATTATCCGGCAACAAAACAAATATCTGTTGCCGAATATCGTTTCTGTCAAACGAATTTTTTCTTTCAGTGTATTAATTCATGTGCAGTCAGTCAGTGATGTTGTCGTTCTATTTGTACGCCATAGTTGGCCGGTGTACGAGTGTCTAATAGAATATATTGTTAAAAAGACATAAAATATATGCACTTAAATAAAGGTGACCAGTTGTAGGAAAATACAAACTATGTATTCACTTTAGTAATGACCGAAATTTTTTCCGTTCTAACCGCAGTGTTATCTGCGATTTGGAAATTTGAATTAAATGGTTTATAACTTTTTTATTTAAGCGATTATTATAATTTATTTTTTAAATACAGTGTATTATTGGGGAATTTTTTGCAATTAGCTTTGAAAAATGATATCCTGTAAGTGATGTCCATTTTCTGCTTCGCACATACGTGCTCTTTTTAGCATATTTTCCCATAACTTTTCGCAAAATTTCGGAAAAATTCAATTATTTTTTTACTCGTACGTTGTTCGATTCATAATTAATTCTCCAAGACTCCTTCACAAAATGCTGAAAAAAAACAAAGAAAGAAGAATAATTAAAAAAGTTAAAGAATTCAAACCATATAGCTCATTCTGCGCCACCTAGTAGTAGTAGAAAATTTTTTTATTCTATTCTCTGGTCACCTTTTCGTCGCCGTTGGCTAAGTTCAACAAATAGGAAATGTATATTGAACATACTTTACAAAACAATGTAATTAATTTTATAAAAATAGATTGAATTGAAATTAAAATAGGTTTGAATTGTGTCAGTTCGCACCACCATTGCGACACAAGAAACGTGTATCAGGAACAGGTTTTGCAGATATGGAAATAAATGGACATACTACATAGTACATAAATACATACCATTCTGTACCATTTTCAACAGTAATTCGAAAAACAAATAATTGAAATTTAAAGATTCTATTTGAAGATGAGGAAATAACATCAATTGAAATTCAAAAATTGTATTTGTAATTCATAATTTTAAATAAACACAAGTAAGAAAGTTCAGCAAGGTAAATTTGTATCAATGTATATTGCACTTAAAAACTATAAATAAGAATATGCTTTATTAACTTTTATTTCTTTAACACTCTATGTTCCCTGTAAACTTTTTATTTATATATACACACAGAAAACTGTTTGGTTGCCTCAGCCGAATTATTTGCCAACCGAATTTTGGCAGATCTGTCTACCATCATTCGATTCCATCAGGACAACCAACATTTTGGTTGTTGTACACTTCTGCTTCCATGTTGACAACAAACATATTTGGTTGCGCCAACTACGAAAATGGTGGCTAAAATTATCTTTTGTATGCTGCCACAACCAACTGTTTTGGAAATTTGGTTGCTCTGACAATTTGTCAGACATATATTACCGACTATTATATTATATATATTATATTATATTTGACAAAAATTTTAGTACACGAGAGTACGATGCATTACAAAACTTTTATGCAGATATAGCTTAACTTTGTGCTTTCAACTTAATGATTGTTGCTTTTATTTTTTATTTATGTAAAACATTTTGCACAACGTATTCTGCATTCCACACATTGCATAAGTTATATTATATGACTACATAAGTTATATTTGACTACATATACCGTTCTTGAACAAAATGTTGAAGATTTATTTATGTCGAGTAATTTTATTTTTTGTTTGTGATGTATAAGCAAAAGAAGAGCAACCAATCTTTCGATTGTATTTCTCAAAATGCATTTCATTATTCGAAATTTGGGAAATTATTGGGATAACCAAAAAACGATTATATATTAATATTTTTTCTGTTGTAGTAACCAGTTATTCGTTGCAATAATAATCTTTGGTCTATTGATACAATTTCTGTTGTCAAGAACAAAACATTGGTTGTGACAACCAAAAATCGTTCATATGGTACTATAATGAAAATTCCAAATTGGTTACCACAACTAACCGGGTGTCAATGAAAAAAACAATCTTAAATCGATGGATACAACCATCGATTTAACTGCAAGCATTTTCATTTGATCGTATCCATGTTTTTATTGTTGTTTTATCTATTTACAGCCGGCACACTGTGTATGCAATATACTCTATGTTGGTAGTACTATTTTTTATGGATACCACCGAATTCCAACCAATTATTTTCCTATTTGTTATATAAACAAATATAGGACATATGTATACATATAACATTTATTTAAAATTTTTTGTACTTTATTGATACTAAATACTTTTGTATATATTGTCATATAGTGGAGTTATTTTCTAAACCATTCGTTAGTTTTATTTATTTTTTTTGGTCAAAAATACTCGTAAAATTTGTACTATACGCTATGCAACAAAATTTTTGTCGAAGGGCAGCGCATAACATTTTCTCGTGTAATATGGTGACATGAACACACAAAAACGTTAAAAAAATTTTTGGTAATTTTTTTTAAACATTTTACTTTAAATTTACCATTTTCGTGAAAGGTGCCTTTAGTATTCGGATCTTTTTTTCACAACATTTTTTTTGTTGGCACCAAAAAGGCATAAAATATAAAAAAATAGCAAAAAAATTGATCCAATTTTAGAAACCCAGCATCTTAACGAAGAAAACGATGCCCATTTGAATAAAATGTATGGATAAATTATAGCACTTTTGGTAGAAATGAGATAATTTCAACATAATCCGATTTTTATACCTCCACTATTGTATTGTAACACATCGAAGGAGTGACCTAAAAGACCCCAAGAATATTTGACGGAAATGTCCGTCCGTCTGTCTGGTTGGTGCGTACGATAACTTTCGATAGGATTAACCGATTGACTTCATTTCTATTGGTATGTGTTAATATTTTTTCTTTCTCAGGCTAAGATCAAAGTTGGTCAACTTCTTCGAGTACCTCCCCCACGAAGGGTCAAAATTTAGTGAAATATTGATTATCGCATAACTTCTTTACGACTATCTAGAATCTTTCACAAGTATTCATACATAGTAGTTATTTCTTGGTCGCTATCATCTTGAGAAAAATGGCTGAAGTCGCCACGCCCCTTTTGGTACCTCCCATACAAATGGAGCATTTGCACAAAAATTAACAATTTATAACTTTGATCGAGTCAATACCAACACTTGAAATTGTGTACAGAGTTATTCTTTTTAGAGCAATGTAGGACCCATAGTATATTAAAAAATTTGTGTTATTGCCACGGCCCTTCTGATACCTCCCAAACAAAATGGCCAACATAAAAAATATTAAAAATTATTTTTTTGAATTTCCCTTATCATTTATTATATTATATACATTTATTCATTGATTCGTTTTCCTAATATGCACTGTTTTCTTTCTCAGGATGCTAGCTTTGAAAAACTGAAACAAACATTTGTTTGCGATTTTTTATATTGTTCATGTTTTTTTCGTGACAGCAAAAAAATATTTATTTTAATTGCTTTAACGACAGTTACTAAACCACTATTTATACGTGAAGGTGAAGGACTCCCAACATTTCTTGCCCTCCTAATTTTCTTTAATTTAAAGTGAATCAATATACTTCAAAATATATAGTTCAAATATGTACTAAAGGTATCTTCCATGAAAATATGAATTTTAAAGAAAAATTAAACAAACAATACATAACCATAAAAAAAATTGTTTTGGTTTCACAAAAAAATATGCCCCAATCTACACAAAAAAGCTTTTTGGTTTCGGACACACAAAAAAATGTTTGTTGCATAGAGTTATCATTAAAAACTCTGACCCAAATCTCAGAACTCCCCATAGTCAAAAAACCTAACACAAACTCCAAAAAAACAAAATTCCAATCAAAATCTTCTTTACTGGTATTGTTATTGCTCCGGTCATTAAGTCGTATGAATAATAATAATTAATGTTATTCATTCGACCACCAGGTCATATAGGGAAAATAAGGTTTTGACTGCAAAATAGAGCCAAAAATGTCCGTTATGCGGAGTTAGAGGGTTAAATTGTTCCACAAAAATATTGGCCTCAATATGTATTTCTTACAAAGTTGCTGAGCATAGCCTACTCCTCAGACGTGAAGAACACATAGTTTCATATATCGATATGCTGCACGAATAGGCCAAAGGGGGGAACATTAACCCCCTCACCCCCAAAAATAAAATTCCTATGTGATATTTTTTGGTCTCCTCTACCAGAATCCATTGCCAGAACCCCGTAATTCTGGAGAAAACTGCTGTACAGTGTTATTAGCAGGTTAATTCTTCTCAACCTATTGCAATTTTTGAAAAAGGAATGGCAAGTATTCTGCTTTCTCCAATACGATCTGTCATATTCACTGTTTTCGTGCTTATGGTATACATTTGAACTCGAATATGACAGAAGTCGTGAGTTTTCTCTAGTGTATAAGTAGGAAAAAACATGCACTCATGCATTCTTAGGGTATCACTTAAATACCAGTGAAAGCGTCCGACGTCTGTCAAAGTGTTGTTGTGTGCACAGAAAACAATAGGATAAAGCTGAGTATGGACGTTTGCCAGATCGGCAAACGTTATCAACCCTGTTAAAGTGCTGCAAATATAAGGACAATGACAAATTGTTAGGCAAAGGTGAATTGACAGTTCAGACGATTGCAAGAAAACATTACAATTTCATATATTTACAATATATTTTGTAAATATTTATATGCAGGATTGCCAATAAAAATACATTATAGACAGTGTTGCAAATAAAATGTTTTTCTGGCAATGGCGTCGTTGTCACATGCATAAACTTCGCACATATAACAATCTGCAAATTATCTCGCAATGACTTTTCTGCTAACGTTGCAAAACAAAAATTGTATGTTCACACGGTTGTAAATTCACAGGGTTGCATTTTTCTGGCAATGTTGACCGATCTTCAAATCGTGTGTACTTACCTTTATATTTGCGTTTGACAGACGGCGCACAGTCGGCCAAAATTCAATAACTTGTATTCTTGTAAACATTTTCGGGTTCTGTAAAAAACCAAAATTAGAAAATTAGACTATTGATTATTAGACCCATGGATTATTATTAAAATTGCAAATCGAACATCGGGTTTTTTTTAGAAATTGGGCAAAATTTACTACTTTTCTTATTTTTAGATTTAAACGAAAAGTAAAATTATTATTTTTTTTTACATGTTTTTACGTATTTGCTTATAATGCTCATACAAAATTTTAAGTTTTTTGTATTACAGATTTTCACCTTTTTCAGATTTTGAATATAAAAAAGTCAATTTCTTTTTTCGACTTTGTTGAACTGTTTTGTTATTTTTATTATGGCGGCAAAAATGTGTTTGAGCCAAATATAGTTTGTTTGTAAAAAATATTTTTAAAAATGGAAAAATGGAATGACTTTGGACCTACATAACTTTTTTCCTTTGAAAGCCTTTGAGGAATAAATGCATATTTAGAATGGTTGAAGAGTTCCCCGTTTTTGCCGGGTAACTTTTGTCTGCACTAAATTGCACCCTTGAATGATAGGATACATTAAATACAAAAAGTCTGATTTTTTTTAATTTCAAACGCCAAAAACTAATTTGTTCTCATTATCTTTTAAATAGTAGGTACCCAGCTAAAAAAAGCGAATTTCCTTTATCCTCAAACTAAATTTTATGTAAATCGAAGTTCATTTAACATTACTATGCCCAAAAAATCCCTAATAATGACTGATTTTGCTGACAAATCGAATTACTGCAGGAAAACTGCACACAAGTACTAGTAAAGGGTCCGCCAAATAACTTTTTTATTGAAAATGCTATAAAAAAAACTACTGAATATTTTCTCAAAGTTCTTTTTTTATTTGAAAGTACAATCCCTCCGGTTAATAATGGAAAATAATTTCATTCAAATGGCTGCCTCGTCTGGCCATGCAGTAGCCTACACGATCGGTCCAATTTTTAAGCACATTAGCGTCAATTGTCTCTGACTTGTCGGCGTAACACTTATCTTTGAGGGCACCCCACAAATAATAGTCCAACGGTGTCAAATCGCAGCTCCGAGGTGGCCAAACGACATCAGCTCTGCGGCGGAATAATGCGATCTTCAAAAACAGGGCGCAAAACATCTAGTGTAGCTTCGGCTGTGTGGTACGTAGCGCCGTCCTGTTGAAACCAAATGTTGCCAATATCCTCCTCTTCAATTTTTGTGAACAAAAATTCGTTCAACATGGCCCGATAACGATCGCCATTAACTGTAACGGCCACTCCTTGCTCATTTTCATCCGCACCAAACAGTGACTCGTTTTGGGTGTATCGGCTTTTCAATGTATGCGTGCGGGTTTTCTGTGCCCCAAATGCGACAATTTTGCTTATTTACATACCCGCCAAGATCAAAATGAAAAAATCAAAATCAAATGAAAATCAACAATGAAAAAAAATTGAAAATCAAAATTTTCAAAGTAGTAATGTCGCAATATTTCCCAGCGTTGTTCAAGCGTATACACAACCATATTCGTTCAGCGGAAGGATAAAACTAATTATCTGTCAAATCAGACATGAGCTAAGTGTTACCACTCACGAAATAAGCACTAGTTGAAAACAAAAAACGTTAGATGGCGGACCCTGTATAACGATTTATTCAGGAGTAAACATTGACTATGTTTTACTGTTCGTATATATCGAATAAATTCATCTCTGTGGTTTTTAAGTTAAGTTTTTTCCACTTTTAATTATGGATTTTCATTCTGAACCACTATATACAAAAATAAATTTTAAATATACTCGTATGTGGTTACAACCTCTAATCTCCAAGAATACCAACTTTAGGCTGAACATAGATAACATATAAATTATACAAACCAGGAGATTGTGAGAGCCAAATTCTATCGAAGTCTTTGGAATTACCCATTAATAAAAGCACATTGACCTAGGTTGCAATGCAGCCCCATTACAAAAAAATAAATAGTGATATTTCTCGAAAGCATGATTGAAGATATAATGCTGCACATCGTGGGAATGGGGCCTTTTTATTGATGTCAATTTAGTTACCTTTTGGGGTGTTAAAGAACCACAAAATCATATTATTCATATTTATTAGAGTTATGTCGACATGAAATGAACGCTCGAAATTCGGGTGAATTTATTCATAATAATTTTCATCATAAATACCTTGGCATTCGACACGTTACAAAAAATGACACGTTCCATGGCGAAACTGTTAAATCTGCAATCTGACTTGCAATTCCATTGAACTTTGTATTATCCAAATACCTACCCAGCATAGACTTAACTAAAAATGGTTTCCATTTGTTTTTAATTTCAATTCACTTATTCGGAAATCTCAAACTGAGACAAAGTAACCTGTTGCTTTTTTCACCAACTGCTCGCATGAATTCTTTTGAAGGAATCCAATAAAATCAAAATTACGAGTATACGCCCAGCAAAATTTCTCATTACCAAATAATCCAACGAGTAAGCAAAGTTCGATAATGGTAAGTACTTATTATTTAGCCACTTTTCTCATTATTTTAACATGGGGATGTCATTGGAGGAAAGTACTTCCCAAAAGCATACAATAAAGTAGCATAATAAGTACTTATTTGTAGCTCGATTTTATGTGCTTGAATAATGCGTTACCAATAAGTTATAAAATAAGTAGTAGATATGTAGAAATGGCCATTTAAAATGATTTTTTGGATATTGTCGCGCATATATCTCGAAACAAACTATTTCCTCATGCCAGATTCGAATTTCTGGTATTTTCATTCAAATCTGCACGTATTGTTTAAAAACATGTTGAAATATAAATAAATCTTGTACAATAACCTACATATAGCCAAAATTGCATTATATGAAAATTTGCCAAAATAATTTTGATAACAAAAATCACTTATTTCTGTTATTATTGGTAAGTCATTATTAATAAGCCGAAAGTAAAGCGGCGAATAATGAGATGTCATTATTTGGTAATGCAGGGAATAATGACAGGTACTTACCAAGATTTTGCTGGGCGAGTATGTACATATTCAGATTGTAAAATTTTTTTAATCTGAACTGATTTTGAGTTTTTGTCTTTGGCACGATTTGAATGAGTAGAAAAATAGAACACAGCTGTTGTACAACAAACTAAAAAACAAAAACGAAAACACATTTATCGCTTCGCAGATTGTCCGAAGCAGACATACTATGTCTTTTGATATGCAATTATCCATATTTATCTTTAAAAATGTCTTCTGCCAGCGTTTAAACAATTTTGCATATTTCTAAGAAATTGACTCTTTTGTAGAGTCGTCGAATTGGTCTTTGTGAATTTTTCCGCAGAAGAATAGAAAATAGGTTTGATGATACGCCTCAATTGTTGCATTCAGTGACCACAACCAAAGCAAAGAGACCGAAACATGGGGCCAAATTTAAATATTTATGCATATACGAATATCTATGTTGTTCTGCTGCAAAAATATTTAGAGTGAATATGATTTGCTTCTCCTTTTATGTTGAGAAAATTATGAACACAATTCTTGCTATTCGTACATGATGATGTCCTGGGGATTTGCTTTCATTTTCGACAGCCTTTTCGTATTTCAATATTCTTAAATTTGTTTAACAGACAAATAAATAATGAGCAATTTTAATCGTTTTGGCGCAATTTTTTATGTGGCGCTGTAATTAAAAAGAATGGCAAAAAGGAGGTGGCAAGACATCATGAAAAATTGTTCGCCATCAAGTTTCCTTGCCATGGCGAATCGAGGTTAATGTTGCAATTAAATGTGTACAGACTTTTAAAATATTAATGAATACACACACATACACACATAACAGTGAATTTGACAAACTTTTCTCAGCACATTTTATGATTTATTCCACTGAAAAGTATATTTTGGCAACTGGAATGCATTCCGAGATCCGTCGAAAGAAAGAAATAATTAAAACGTAGCATCTTTCTAGTTCATCTTTAATGGTCGGAAATAAACCGAGAAAAAATAAAATAAAAACAATCTCATAAATTTAAACGGCCACGGGGAGAGAGAGAGACCGAAAATATTTAAATTAATTCTGTCCTTATTTCCAATGTTTTGGTGTATTGAACTCAGATTTAAATCGCTTTTTATTTATTGGTCTTGGATATTACAAAACATGACAGACGGAAGGCCTGTTAATACAAAAACATATAAAAAGGGGAAGCCAAAGTTGGATGTAGTCAATTATATATGAACAACACGTGGTTAATGAAGTTTTTGAAATGCCCCAAATTTAATTAAATAATAATACAGGGGATATTATTAAAGTTTGATGTTGGTTTCCGTTTTATTGTGACAGAATGTTGTTTATTCCGTCGGTCTTTATTCATCGAGGAAGGACCGTAAAGTTGGCAAAATACGATATGCTTTCAGATATCTTATAACAGGCATAAAGCTTAGATGGTAAATCGGTAGGTACATACTAGTACTTGAGTCTATTTCGTAAATAAAAATCCATTTTCGTTTTCTTTCTGAATGCTACCGTATTTTATAAGGGTTGAATGTAAAATACAGCTTCTAAAGCACTTAGACTATAAATAGGAAGGAACATTTCGATACCGCCATTGCAAAAGATGCCAAGGAAGAACAGGTAGTTTTTCAGGAGAGGCGATCAAAGTTTTATCCAATTTTTTTTAATTCCTATATAATGCAAACCGAGCAAACTCTACTGTTTTGTGAATAACTTTTGATTGGGTTAACAGATAAACTCCAAATTTTGACTAATATAATTTGAAACATTTAGAATTAAAAAATTAAATGTCCCTGAAAACATTCTAAGCCGATTTAGCATATTTTGGAATGGAGGTATCTATATATGGGGACTGCATCTAAATCTGAACCGATTTTAAAATTTAGTCGTGTTCATTCTTATCTCAATCTACTGCTCTGTGTCTAATTTGATATTGAGCAGATGTAAAATATATACAAAATCAATAGCGTTTACGAGTTAATACCAAATCGAAGGTCATATGTATGGGGCCACAAAAACCAAAAACAGTCAGATTGCAGCCAAAACCCTCTTTGGTATGTTCGTGCAGTAATGACCTAGTGGTCGTATGAATAACATTTATTAATACGACCCAGTGGTCGAAGCAATAACGATACCAGTAAAGACGGATTTGACTGTAATTTGGCTGATGTTAGCGTTGTGGACCTTGGTGTGTTCTGACATACTCGTTTTTCCAACAAGAGGTGTTATTTTGGTATTCAAAGAATAATGCCATTTTTTGAGATAAATGATCGGACGTTTATCTATATATATAAAAATGGAAAAATGTTTGAACTATGCTAAATGCTTAAACTACTGGACCGATTTTAAAATTTTTTCTTTTGTTTGAAAGCTATTTTGTCTGAGATGGTTTTGGAAAAAAAAATTTGCAAATAGTGGACCAACGAAGTGAACCGGGTCCATTTTATATATAAGGCAATTTTTTAAGTGATTCCTACTGTTCGTACCTACTAATAGATTCCTACTGTTCGTACCTACTAATAGATTCCTACTGTTCGTACCTACGAATAGATTAAAGAGATTCCTACTGTCGGAAATCTGAAGTGTGGGGGCAACGAAGTGGACCGGGTCCATCTATAATATATAAAAATGGAAAAATGTTTGTATGTATGTATATATGTATGTATGTATGTGTTTTATAGATGCTTAAACCACTGGACCGATTTTAAAATTTTTTCTTTTGTTTGAAAGCTATTTGGTCTGAGATGGTTTTGGGAAAAAAAATTTAGCAAATAGTGGGCGGGGAAAATGTGGGCGTGGCAAATCGTTTGTTTGTGGGTTTGTTTGTTTGTTCCGGATAGACGTCTAAACGGCTAGACCGATCATCTTGAAATTTTCACAGAATGTACATGTGTAGGGGGTGCTGAAAATAGGGTACTTGAATTTTCGATATATCAAGTGGGCGTGGACCCGCCCATATGGGTCCAATTTTGATATTGAGAAAAAATTTTAGCTAGAGTGCTGAAATTTTGTGTGTATGCATTTAGTGGCATATTATGTGAATTTTCCAAAAATGGGCGGAATCGGACCAATGGGCGTGGCCCCGCCCATATAAGCCAAATTTTGAAATTGAGATATGTTGCACAATTTGTTAGCGAGAGTGCTGAAATTTTATGTATATGTATATGGTATAAGTCAAATTTTGAAATTGAGAGTCATATCTTGCACAATTTTTTACCGAGAGTGCTGTAATTTCGTGTATATATATCTGGTGATAGTCTACGTGAATGGCCCAAAAGGGTTGGGATCGGACCAATGAGCGTGGCCCCACCCTTATAAGCAAATTTCTGAAATTGAAATACCTTGAACAATTTGTTAGCGAGAGTGTTGTAATTTAGTAAATATGCATTTGATGGCAGTCTACGTAATTGGTTCAAAAATGGACGGGATCGGAAATCTCAATCTGGGGCAACGAAGTGGACCGGGTCCAGCTATTCTAAATATCTAAAAAGTGCATTATGCCTAAAGTGCGAACAAAGCTTTCTAGGAAAACTCCTGACGCGACTAGAATGAGTCGATTGAGACAGACTGTAGTGCATTTACCGCGTACTTTTACTTCAAGATGTGCCTTTTTTTACCAAAGTAATATTGACTATTTAAGCTTTACTGATATTCAAATTGGTAATATGGACAAAATATGTCCAAAGTGTAATGCAAAAAAATGGAAAAGTGAAGCTCCTGGACTTTGTTGTGATGGTGGAAAAGTAATGTTGCCAAGACTACAAGAACCAGCAGATTCTTTAAAATCCTTGATTCTTGGATCTCATCCTTTGTCAAAACATTTTCTGGACAACGTTCGAAAATACAATACCGTATTTCAAATGACCTCCTTTGGAGCAAATGAAGTAATTGAGGGAAATTTCATGCCAACATTTAAAATACAAGGACAGGTCTATCATCGCATTGGGTCATTACTTCCTACTGAAGGCAATAGCCCCAAATTTTTACAGATTTATTTTATTTCGGAGGCCGATCAACTTTCGACACGATTGCGCATGATACCCAGCCTTAAAGCAGAGCTTATCGAATTAGTTAAAGAAGTATTGAATAATCAAAATTGTTATATTTCGACGTTCAAATATAATTTGGAAAACAATGCTTTGAACGAAACTGACAACTTTCGTTTAATTATACACGCTGATCGCCCAGTCCATAATGAGCATAGGGGACGGTACAACATTCCTACTATTAATGAGGTAGCAATTCTCTTGGTAGATGAGGATAAGGGCCCAAGAGACATCATCCTACATTGTCGCGATTGCATTGTCAAAATGATAATTTTAATAGTAAATGCGAACAACGTCGCATACGGGCAGCTAGTTTCATAATAAAGAGGAAGGTAAGCCGTTAATAATGAAAGACAACATCAGCCAAATGGCCACCACGACCACGCTTACAGGACCATATCCTTTTCATGACATTTTCCATAACCAAATCGCAAAGTGGCTGCCCTATATCCTCGATAGCCTCACGAATTCTATCTTTGAGGTCTTGAATCAACGCTGGGCTGTTGGCGTAGTATTTATCTTTCACGTGGCCCCAAAGGAAGAAGTCGCAAGGTGTTAAATCACAAGATCTCGGTGGCCAATTGTGATCACCTCTTCGAGAGATAACACGGTCCGGAAACTTTTCCCGTAACAGAGCAATGGTTTCGTTGCTTGTGTGGTACGTAGCGCCGTCGTGTTGAAAGTAAACGTTGTCCAGATCAATACCATCGAACTCCGACCATAAAAAATCATTAATCATCTCTCGATAGCGCAATCCATTCAATCCAGTAACTGTTGATCCAACCTCATTTTCGAAAAAGTAAGGTCTAATGACCCCGCCGGACCATAAACCGCACCAAAAAGTCACACGTTGAGGATGGAGAGGCTTCTCAACAATAACTCTTGGATGTTCCGAACCCCAGATGCGACAATTGTGCTTCTTGACGTAGCCACCAAGGTGGATATGGGCCTCATCAGTCAAGATGATTTTTCGATGTTGAATCGTGTATCATTCCATTTTTAGTAATGGCGTAGTTTCTACTTGTCAAATGTCAAAGAATAAAAGCTTCAAAAGTGACAGCTACCGAAATACCGGGTGATTTAAAATAACACCTCTTGTTGGTGATTCAAAATAACACCCTGTAGTATACTATCATGACCAACATTTTTGTGGATCATTTCATCCCCACCCTCCCAATTGTAGGGGTATTTTTTACGATTAGTTAAAAAGAGTCAGGAATAACCGTTAGGTGCGGGAGCTGGAGGGTTAATATGCTCCACAAACATTTTGGCCTTAAAATTGGTACAAAGTTGCTGAACATACCCTATACCTTTGATGTAAATAACACATAGTTTCGTATACCGATATGCGGCCCGAACAGGCCAAATTTTTTGGGTGAGTTTGGGGGGAGGACGTATTTTACCCCCCAAAATCGTCCCATTAATTATCAAATTTTATTTGATTTTCTACCATTATTTTTCTCCGGGTATAATTGAGAGATTAGTACCCCAAATGTAACGCAGCGTTAAATGTAATATTGTCCAGCATACGAGGGCGGTCCTAAAATTAGCCGACCTGACATATAGATGGCGGTAGTAACTTGAAAAAATAACTTTCGTGAAATGTGGCAACCTTCTGAAACATATGTTTAAGTTTCCTCTTTGTGGGAGTCTGCTCCTTCCTTTCAACTATAAAATATTGGGTGGCAGAGTTTAAACGGGGCCGTTTGAGCTGCCAAGAGACGTGTCCTCGCTAGAAATAATTAACGAAATCCACAAAATGGCATTGAAGGACCGTCGGTTGAAGGTTCTCACATCGCATTTTGACGGAAAAATTGATGATGCTGTGCGCAAGATGGGTGCCGCGTTTGCTCACAATCAAGACAAAGCACCAGTTCACACATCTACTATTGTGATGGCCAAAATCAATGAATTAAAGTTCGACAGATTTTGCTACTCTGATTATTTTTGTTTCCAAACTTGACAAAAATAGCTCGGCGAAAAAAGATTTGCCAGCACAAGATGAAAATGTGGAGTTTGTGGTTGATGGCTATTTTCAGGAGCTAGACAGTTATTTCTATAAACAGGGTATCGAAGCTTTTGACAATTGCTGGAAAAAGTGTATCGAGCTAAAAGGGGATTATGTTGAGAAGTAAAGAAATATTTTCCCATATTTGTTTTGCTTTCTTTATTAGGTCGGCTAATTTTCGGACCGCCCTCGTATACCAGCGATTAGTGACAAAACCAACGTTACATTGAATATCATATCGTCCCCTCAATAAAACAATAGCGTATACGCATATACACCATCATTATAAGAATCTAGATAATAGATTTTATACCTGGTAAAAATTTGGTGTAATTCTACTTCCACAAAGTGGGTCAAAAGTTAAATTGAAAAAATAGTATACTATATATGTAGTATGGTACTTTGATCCTATTTATATACAATTAACGCACATTTACAAGAATAGAATATCATCTGGCTGTAGCCACATATTAAAATGACAAGAAATTGAAAACATCGATTCTCTTCTAAAATATACATTTTTATCTTCCAAGAACTCTAATTTCACAAAAACTTTAAATGTGATTTTCTCGAAACTACAAAAAAATTATACACCATTCTTTTACTGAGGGGACGATATATACATTTCGTAAACTTTGTGGGGACTAACTTTTGTAGATGAGAATAATCGACTTCATATAATAGTCCTATATGTAAGGGCTGTTCTGTCTTTTTGTTAAAGAAATGATTTCATCGCGACTTTCAATAAAAATTGACTATACGACATAAATAAAAACCCGCAATTTAATCATCTTTCTTATTTTTCTTAGACATCGTTAATCTATTTCACATTTTAAAATCTGTGACTGAGCTATTGTTTTGGCTATAAAAGCCAGAAACCTTTCGAGACCACTAAAATTAAGCTAAAAAGTGGGCAAATTGTGTTCATATATTACTGTGGGATATCAGTACAGTTGGAGAATCAAAAAAACCCTAACGGATCATTCAGAAATTATACAAATCAGATATATGTAAGATGGTGGGTGCTCTCAAAGGACGCTAACATTTTCAGATGTGCTATCTACCTCAGTTAAGACAATCTGAAAACAGAGACGCAAGGTAAACATCGGTGGAGCTACAAAAAAAAACTCTAACATTCTATCAGACCACACTCAGAGTTGACTGGATTCTACCAAAGAACTGTTGTGCAGACATAAGTAAGCACAATATGCATAATTTCATATATGGGTAAATCCGAAAATAATTTATACCAAATATGTAGAAAACAGGCCTAGCCACATTGTCTTTGTAACCCGGCTTTTCCTTGGACCGTACAATTAGAATATATCGTCATCAGAAACGAAAAAGGGCGTAACAACAAAAAAATTGATATTCAGTCTTTGATGGGTTTCGGTACACTGTATCAAAATACGCATCCTGAAAATTTTTTTGCGACCTACTATCAAAAATGGCTAAATTATTAACGAAATTCAAAAGGGTCTAACAACAAATTATTTCTTTTTTCATAGTTAAAAATTCCTATTGCACGCAATTTTCAGAAACAGGTTGTAAATCATGTTTGTGTGAATTTTTATATGCATCATTATGTTTAGGTATTATGCTGAAAACCCCGTTTCTCTAACAACATTTTTCATTTCATTTAGTTTTTTGCTTCTCCTGTAAAATTTTCAAATATGATTATAGGCCCTTTCTCGTTTCTGATGACGATATGTAAATTTACTTTGTATTGTAATTCATATAAATAAATAAAAAATAAATAGGCGTGGTGTGAAGTCAAATCATTATTTTGCGATAACTTCTAATGATCCTACCATTGTAATGACACATATAAAACATTCATAGAATATTGTTGCTTTAACATATTGAAATTGTTTTGCAACGTCCGCAACGAATTTAAATTTTTTGGATGAACCAAGATATGTTAAATTCTAAAATGAGAGCTATTTTTATATCCTTAAATATTCTTCTTTCTTTTACGTATTTCGATTTTTATGATTACTATGCAAAATGATCTAAAAAGATGCCAATTCACGTTAACCTCAAAACCTTCTTTCGCCACGAGTACACTATGCATTCCTCAAAACATTTAGGTAAATATTTAAATGTCATTTCAATGTACTCTCAAATAATTGTTGTTTGCTGAAGGTTATATGAAAATGCGTTCGAATGTAACGTCCTCAACAGAGACATCTCATTTTCAAGCCAAGCTAATAAAAAACTTTTTTGGAGAACATTTCTTTCAAAAATTTCATATACAACTTCCAGAACTGGACGAAAATTTTAAAATAACATTTGTTATTTATAGAAATTATACGGGTTTTTAAAAAGCACTAAGTAAACAATTGTGATTTATTTTTATGTGTTTTTTTTGTTCTATACGTATATATTTTATTACTTTTAAATCGGTTTAACGATCTTAAAATTCTTCAGCAATTACGCTTCTATGGAACACTTGTAAAAGCGGTTAATTGAATTGATGTTTACGTTCAAGTTTTTTCAGTTCCAGTCAGCCGACAAATAAGACTTCTTAGTGGAGTTATTTTCTATTTCGGCGCCACTTGTCGCATTGCTCTGTTGCAGAGGAGGAAGAAGTAAAATCTTAAATTTATTGTAAATGCTTCGGCGCCTTATAATGTTACAGTCTTTTCAATGCCGTTGGTCAAGAGCAATAACAACAACAACAAACTGAACAAAAAACATTTTATTAATTAACGCTTACATTAATTTTATTGATGACCGACATTGTTCGATCTCTTGTTGTGCACAGGCACACATAATTTCGTGCAGGAAGAAATGAGTCATTCAGTTGCTCAGGGCAAAAGGTAACCAAATGGACGATCGTAAGACATTAATATAATTTTCTGTCCAATTGTTAATTATAGAAAAAGTTTCTCTAATATTCTTCATAATAATAACATGAATCATTTGGAAGCATTCACTGCGTAGCCGGTAAGACTTACGAGACGTAACAGGAGGCCGTTTGCAAAAAAATTGCTTATAAATACACCACGAAATACACTAAACCTACTCATAACAGAACATGTATCAGTCGACTGTGTCGACTGTGCATGTTGTTTGGATATTGAATTTTATTTCTTTATTATAACCCCAAATGCCCGATTTTCGAAAATACGTTATTAAATCCCCACCGGGAATGTGATATCAATTTTCCTGAATGCAGCGATCCTAATACACTGCACACAAATTTCGAACTTTTTCCAAAATAACGGGGTTTCGACAATTGATTCTTTTAGGTGAGACAAAAAAAGAGTATACGTGTATCGGCGTTTTGAAAGATCACATGTTCCACGGTCATGTTCCAGTCAAAAACACCCTTTGGAATATTCGGCAGCAATGTTATTCATACGACCCAGTGATCGAAGCAGTAACGAAAGCAGTAAAGAGGTGTTTTACTAAAATTTAACAATTTGTTGGTGTTTGTGATACCAAATTTTACTATTTATGTGTTCTGACATAAATAGTAAAATTGTATGGCCAACAAGTTTGTAGAACATTTCATGCCAGGGTCGCCATTTGAAGGGGTATTTTTTACGATTTATTATAATAGAGCCAACAATTAGCGTTATGTGGGAGACCTAGAGGGTTAGTATGTTCCACAAAAATATTGACCTTCACGTTTCCTACAAAGTTACTGAACATACTCTCCACTCAGATGTAAAATACACATAGCTTCAGATACTTATATGATGCACAACAGACAAAAGGAGGGAAACTTAAACGCCCTCAAAAAAAATATAATTCTGATGTTAACTTGAAGACGCCGAAACACGTATATCTTTTTTTTTGGTCTCCTCTACCAGAATCCATTGTCAGAACCGCGTTATTTATTTACATGTTGTACAGTGTTATTTGTTAAAACAGAGCCAACCTCTAATCTGAATTTGAGGAATTTGTCTCACATTTTGCTGGGCTAAGTCCCGCTTTAGAAAAGTTCCACGAAATACGATTTTATTCAAAATTTCATAGAAAGTCCAGTTTTATTAAAAATTTCCTAGAAATTCAAATTTTATAGAAAATTTCATCCAATTGCTCGTTTGTAATTACGAAATTGTCGATATTGTTTTTTTCTGTCTATTATCTTCCCTAAATTAATATGTGTTTGCCAATATCATTAAAATTACATATTTATCGTTAATTTTAGTGGATGTTTAATTTGTATAGAACATTTTAGCACAATCTAATAGAAATCGAATTTTTATAGAAGGTTCAGACTTTTTAATATTAATTTATGAAATTTATATTTGCCTAAAAACTTTTCTTAAAACTTATAAAGTTGCTAAATGGATAAAAAAATATATATCTATCATTTATTTTTTTAAAGAAAAGCAAGCAACATGAAAATTTGTGAAGAAAACGAAAAAGATGCCAAAAATTGCCAGACCTGCTTTAGTATTTCGTCTCTAACTTTTACAAATATTGAGTCCCCAAAAATCCAATTATTGTTCCAGATTTTTGAGAGTCTAGTGCATATTCTATTTATGAAAAAAATCAAGGGGTAGCAAATTTTTTTAAATTAAGGTTTTTAAAAAAATGTTTACAAATGTAAATCGGTCAGCATTTCAAGAGCATTTTAAAATTTCGTAAAATCCCAAAAATGCATTTTTCTCAATTTTTAAAAATTTGCAAATCTCCATAAAATTTTATAATTTTTTTTTTCAGAAAATAAATGACAATATTATTGTGGGTTTTCCATTTAGCAACTTTTTATTACGTTTTTAGGCAAAAATAAATTGCATACGTTAATATTAAAAATTCTGACTAAAATTTTAAACCTTATGTCAAAATTTATTTTTTGTAGAAACATTCGTTGAAATTTGGTATTTCGAAATTGAATTTTTTCTAGAAAATTTTGGGCCGTGGCCACTAATCAGGAGTCATCGTCCTTTAAACGACTCATCGATCTTTAATCCTTTCAGTGCTCCTAAATTCGTTCATCGACCTTTGAAACTTCAAAAACATTTTCAAATATAAGTTTAATTTCAAGAAATTTTGTAGAAAAATTTATTAATTTGTTTTTTCTGGAGAACTGCAATTTAAGGACAAAAGTTTGTTGATATACTTTTGCAGAAAAATTAAATTTTTGACAAAATTTTCCAAAAAAAAGAAGAAATTATACGAAGTTTTGTAGAAAAATTCTTTCAACAACATTTTTAGATAAATTAAACTTTGAAGTATTTTTCTAAAAAAATCAAATTAGAAGAATTTTTTTAAAAATTGCCTTTATCTCAAAAATATCGCCAAAATTTAACTTTTTTTATATCTTGTCGAAAATGCATTTTTATTTAATTTTTCTAGAAAATTTCGTTAAAATTCCATATTTCGAGAACATTTCTTCAAAATTTAAGTTTTCTAGCTAATTTCCTTGAAATTTCATTTTCTTTAAAAATTTTACGAAATTCAAATTTTCTAAAAATTCGTTGAAATTGGATTTTCTACAAAATTTCTACGAAATTTTATTTTTCTAGAAAATTTTGGGCAGTGACCACAGATCAGGAGTTATCGTCCTTTAAACGACTCATCAATATTTTTTTATCCGTTCAGTGGCCTTAAATCCGTCCATCGACCTTTTGAACATTTTCAAATTAAGGTTTAATTTTTTAAAACTTTTAAAAAAATGTCATTTTGTATTTATTAAATTAATATTATAATATTAAAAAGATTTTGCGGTAAAATTATATTTGACGAAATTTTCTAAAAAAAGCAATTTCAAAGAAATGTGGAAAAATTCCTCATTTTTTTTTGTATAAAATTTTGAAGGAAATTTCTAGAAAAAATCAAAATTGAAGAATTTTCTTTTAAATCTAAAAAAAATTTCGTTAAAAATCGGCGAAAAAATTTCGTCATAGTTTATTTTTTTTTGAAAATTTTGACGAAAAATATTTTTTTTTAATTTAGTTTTTTCTAGAATGTTATGTTAAAATTTAGTTTTTGTAGGAAATTTCGTTCACATTGCAAATTTCTAGAAAATTTCTTCTTCCCGAAAAATTTTCTAGAATATTTCGGGCAGTGTTTCGTTAGCAGTTCTTGTTAAATTCAATTTACTGCTTCCATAAATATTTCAGCTGATTTAAGTTAAAGACATACACTATTGCTACTGAATTCTGAAGATGATAGAGTGGTGTCTTTCGAAACTGCAGTCAATTCTACCAAGCAATTAAAACTCTCTACCAATTTTTGTATTTGTTTCTATTACTTTTTTTTTGCAATAGACAGAAAATAAATGAAACATATGGTCTCAAACCAAAATAAATTCTGACTGAATAACAAAAGCACAGACCAACAATAAATAACAACAACACGTAAAAGTTTAATTTCAAGAAATTTTTTAGAAAATTTAATTTTACCAAATTGTCTAGAGAATGTTATGTTAATTTGAAATGTAGTTTCTGAATAATCGACCTTTATTCTGCATTTTAGTTGTTTTTAATTAATGAACAAGATCGAGGTCAAAATTAAATTTTTCTAGGAAATTTCGTTGAAATTGCACATTTCTAGAAAATTTCTTCTTCCCGAAAATTTTTCTAGAATATTTCGTTCAGTGACCACTAATCAGGAGTCATCGCCCTTTAAACGACTCGTCGATCATTAATCCGTTCAGTGGTCCTAAATTCGTCCATCGAACTTTGGAACTTCTACAACATTTTCAAGTAAAAGTTTAATTGCAAGAAATTTTTTAGAAAAATTTAATTGTAACAAAATTTGCTAGAGATATTGAAATTGAACAAACTTTTGCAGAAAAATTAAATTTTGACGAAAGTTAAAAAAAAGAATCAATTCAACAAAGTTTTGTAAAAAAATTCGTTCAACAACATTCTAAGATAAATTAAATTTTTATGAATTTTCTAGAAAAAAATAAAATTTGAAGATTTTTTTTTAAAAAATTCGTTAAAAATTGAATTTATCTCAAATATATCGCCAAAATTTAACTTTTTTATACTTTGTCGAAAATGCATTATTATTTAAAATTGAATTTTTATTAAATTTTTCTAGAAAATTTCTTTCAAATTGCTTATTACGAGAAAAATTTTCAAAATTGGACACTAATCAATAGTCATCGTCCTTAAAACGACCCATCTCATCTTTGCTTTAAGAAAAAATTAATTTTCTAGAGAAATTAAATTTAACGAAAAAAAAATAAATTTTGACAAAATTTTCAACAAAAAAAAAAAACAATTTTAGCGAAATTTTGTATGAAAATTAATTTCAACAACATTTCTAGAAAAATACAATTGTGAAGGAGTTTTCCAGGAAAATGCAAATTGTAGGAATCGAACCCACGACCCCAAACTAATAGGCGAGCACGCTACCAACTCAGCTACTGGGGCGCTCATGAAATTTTAGTTACAATACGAGGTTGATATATATATATCTGGGATAGGCAACACTAAGTGTTGCCTGGCGCCATCTGACATTTCCATTGGAAAGTTTGACATTTTTTAGCATAACTTCACTCAGACGGTTTTGTCATTTGAGAGCGAATTGTTGTGGTTACAGTGTGTTGAAAATTCACCTCCAAAACATGGTTTTTAACGGTTGGACAGCTGCTTCAGGCGTTGAAAAACGTTGACCAAGCAGTTTTTTCTTGATGTGAGTGAATAAGAATAAGTCATAGGCTGACAAATCAGGGATGTACGGCGGATGACCCATCAATTCGACGTTTTGGCCGGTCAAAAAGGCGCTGGCTTGAGCCGATGTGTGAGAGCTCGAATTGTCATGGTGCCCAATGATTCGTCTTCTCTTGTTCGTTTTTCGTATTTCTCCGAAGAATTCAGGCTAACAAATTGTGGTGTACCTCAGAATTGACCGTCCTACATTGATCAAGCGGAACAGTCGCCACAGAAAACAGGCGACCATTTGCTTCGAAGTGCTTCTTCCACGAACAACTTTCGTTGGATTTGGCTCATCTTCGAAGACCCACACGGTCGATTGCTGTTTTGTTTCGGGCTCATACGCATAGATCCAAGATTCGTCACCTGTGACGATCTTATAAACGTATCTTGAAGCACCGCGATCGTATTTTTTCAAAATTTCTTTTCACCAATCGACACGAGCGATTGTCAAATTGTGCGGGATCCAACGAGAACAAACCTTTTTTACGGCCAGGTGTTCATGCAATATCGAATGTATGCTGGTGGAAGAAATGCCCAAGGATGCCTCTATGTCACATGACGATCTTGCATTATCAGTTCACGCACGGCATCAATGTTCTCGAACTTCGTCCTTGAGCGAGCGTTGGTCACGATTGAATGGATGGTGCTTCATCGCTTCATTTAAGTTCATCGATGCACAATTGTGTCGTGACAATGCACGTAGAAAGTTGTGAAAAGTGATCGCACGAAAATGTTCACGAGTTAATTCTATTTTTTTTGCCAAATTTATTTTTTCAAGTCACTGTAAACAACACAAATGATGGTCGTACGTCAAAACGTTCTGAGTACGTTTATGCTAAAAAATGTCAAACTTTCCAATGGAAATGTCTGATGGTGCCAGGCAACACATAGTGTTGCCTAGGCCAGAAATATATATATCAACCCTCGTAATTTATTTGTCAAAACAGGGCCAGCCACTGATTTGAATTTGAAGAACTTGTCTCACATTCTTTTGGGCTTAGTCCAAAGCTCTGGAAAACTTCGAGGAAATATGATTTTATTGAAAATTTCAAATTTCATAAGGAAGAAATATAGTTTACAATAATTTTGTTGTAAGAAGGGTGCCGTGAAGATTTTTTACATGGTTGTGGGGTGCCGTATGGTTGAAAGTGTTGGGAACCCTGTCATAGTGTCAATTCACCATCTCCAATGACAGAGGTACAGATGTTAAAGTGCCGTATCCTTAACGGTCCTACAACCGATGTGATTTTTGTATCGGTCCAATTTGGGAGCTTATTGCACCATTTTTACTCCATAACATTATTAAACTTTAACTTATTATGAGTAATGATTTGATTTTCCTTCCGAATTCCATTACTCAAAAAGTGTGCCATTAGATTTAGGTAAATGACAAATCTTTTTAAGTATCTGTATATATGTATGTTAAAACCTCACTGTCTATACCTAGGTAGACACCGTAATATTTTGATTTTATTAATTAATGCAAAGGGGCCTTCTTAACACAACAAACACGGCCCAATAATCCCACTCGCACAAAAAGAAAAGAGTGATCGTAAAAAAGACGCGGTAAAGGGTAAACGAAGGAGGAGACGGCGGACAATCAATTTGAATAAAACTCAAAAGAAAAAAACATGAACTGATGAGCGAGTGTTCAGCACCTCTCGTCATTCATGTAAGTCCAAGTTTCTGACGTCGAAGGCGTTGACGATGGCCGCCAAATCATCTGATACTTTGTATGTGCACATTGTAAGTCTTCACATTGTATATATGTAATTATATACATATGTATGTATGTACATATGTTGTTGTGTTTATGTCTGTCTAGCTGTGTAAAGTATTTACCGATTACATATGTTAATATGTATGGCTGTGTATATATTTGTATACCTATTAAAATCATAGGTATGGTGACGTGTGGTGAGGTGAGTTGATAAGGTGAGGCGATTGAGCAAAAGAAACCCAACCCTATTGTTATCAAAGAGAGAATGAGAGAAAATACCAAAACTTCCTGAATAGAACAACGAAGCAACAGTCCCAAAACAACAGCAACAACAACGACCAGACAAAAGAGTGAGATCTATTTTTTGTTATTGTTTTTCTTTTTTCATTCGATTTAATAGATACTTTATGCTGCCCATGCTGTTGTTGTTGTTGTTATGTCTATGACTGCGCAGCAGTGGCTGTTGTTTATTTTCATAAGATACAAAAATAAATTCTAAGCTTTTTATAAACAATTTACATATGGGTAGGTACTTATTTATGCTTGTACATATGTATGTATGCCTAGATGTATCTGCTCGAATTTACATTGGAGTGTAATGAAAAAAACATGATTTCAAATCGATACCTTCATTCTAAAGTATGCTAAGTCGTATGTAGTATGTTTTTAGGGAGGTTGCATTTTTAAATTGTAAATCAGGGCTTCCCAAACTTTTAACCAAACGGCTCCTCACAACCATGCACAAAATCTTCGTACCCCCATTCCCACAAAAATATTATCGTAAATTATGTTTATCTATATATATAAAAATGGTGTGAAAAATGTATAGTAATTCATCAATTGAGAACGGCTGGACCGATTTGGCTCAATTTTTTTTCAGTTCTTCGTATTTGCCTGGAGAAGGTTGTTACGAAAGAAAATTTTGGGAAAACCCTCCGGAAAAGTCGGAAAATTGGGAAAATCGAAAATTGCTATTTCTTGCGAGATTCCTACTGTTCCTATCTACTACTCTCTTTTTTAATCCAATTTTTTATTAATTTTCTATTAAACAAAAAAGTTGTCTATTAAACATATGTACGAGTATGTGCAATTTTTCTTGCTGCAATTCATTCGAGTTTTGCGTATTGTTACACTGATTTCGCGTATCACATCGACAAACGGTACAAGCTTTACGATCAATTAAAATTCAACGCGATATTTATCAGTTCGAAAATTTTTTCAGATAATAAGTTTGAGTATAAGAGGTAAGGTTATCTTATTGGATTGCGGGCACTGCAAAATCGTAATTTCGGATGAATGCACGATGGCGCATAAACGAGCTCTGGAGGCAGTTGACCGAACGATGAAGGATTTACGACGTGATTTGAGACAATTTGGTGAGTCTATGATATTGCTCTCCGGAGATTTTCGTCAAACGCTTCCCGTCATCCCGAAATCTACTGCCGATGAAATTAATGCATGCCTGAAATCGTGGTCTTTGTGGCGGCATGTCAAGAAGTTGAAATTGACCACGAACATGAGTGTCGCGTTGCAGAACGACTCATCGGCTCTTGAATTCTCGAAACAACTGTTGGCGCTTGGCAATGGCCAAATTACTGTTGATGTTTCCACTGCATTGATATTGTTCCCGGCAAATTTTTGCGAGTTCACATCGTCGAACGAGGAACTCATCACCAAAGTGTTTCCAAATCTCGATTAGATTAGTGAACGGGCAATATTAGCAGCGAAGAATAAGGACGTCGATAGCATGAATTTTATTATTCAAAGTAAAATCGAACTCGCTTGATGTGCCAGGAGCTCCGCCGCATAATTTACAGCTGAAGGTGGAATCGATCATAATCATGTTGCGGAATCTGAATCATCCGAAATTGTGCATAGTTCGCGGTTGTCCATTATGAAACTGATGGACAATGTGATTCAGGCGACGATCATCAAGGGAAAATTCAAAGGAGAGGAATTCCGATTATTCCAACTGATCTTTCATTCCAATTCAAGCGGATTCAGTTCCCTGTACGATTGGCTTTTGCGATGACAATCAATAAATCTCAAAACCAATCGTAGGAAGTCTGTGGAATTAATCTCGAATTTCCCTGTTTTTCGCACGGTCATCTGTACGTTGCCTGTCTTCTGTCTTCGTTGTTTGTTGTTTATCACATCGCTCTCTACTGATTTCGATTCCTTTTAAACAAATCGCATTAAAATTTTAACTATCTGTGTTTTATTATCACTCTGGAGTTTATCTGAAGGCGTTAAATTGGGGCGAGGGGAAGTTCGCCGGGTCCCCTAGTTTTTTATAAAAAATAATTATAAATAAAAATAAATAAATTACCTTATAATTGTATTTTTTTGGCAACATTTTGTTGAAATTTGTATTAGTTTTGTCAAAATTTCGTTGTGATTGCATTTCTCCAAAAAAAAAAAATACGTTTTTGTACAAAATTTTCTTGAAAATATAAAGAAAATTTAATTTTTATAGAAAACTTCATTATTATTTTTTTCGACAAAAAATCTGGAAATGATTTTTTTTTAAATTCGTTTAACTTTTTATTTTTCCAGAAAATTTTTGCAAATTTTTATTTTTCTAAAAAATTTCTGCAAATTTTTATTTTTCTAAAAATGTTGTTGATAAAATTCCTTTAAATTTTTATTTTCCAGAAAATTTCTGCAAATTTTAATTTTTCTAAAAATGTTGATATCTTATTTCCATACAAAATTTATATGAAATTGCATTTTTCTAGAAATTGACTTTTTCTAGTAAAGTTGCCTTTTTCTGGAAAAAGTTTGTTTAAAATATCATTTCTCCTCAAAATTTCTTTAAATTAAATTTGTTTCGAGAAATAGCTGGTGAAATTCCATTTTTTTGAAATTCAATTTTTCTTCGACATTAAATTGAAATTACATTTTTCTTAAATATTGCATCAATATTGGACTTTCCTTGAAGATTTCGACAAAATTGCATTAATTTAGAAAATTTCCTGTTAACTGATTTAACCCGTCTGTGGTCCTTAATCAGTGGTCTTTCACTTTTAATGCGGTAATTGACTTGTAATCTGATCAATGGCAATTAATCCGACCATTAATTCGGTCAGTGGTCATTAATCCGGTCATCGATCATTAATTCGGTCTTCGACCTTTAATCCGGTTTCTTATCCCGGTGGATAAAGGTCGTTGACCGATGACTGAATTTGTGATTAAAGTTTGATGAGCGGACTTAAGGACGGTTTTGATACATAGTTATTTTTGGAGGGAGATTATCAGGGGTAAGGGGATCAGCGGGGGTGGCGGGTGTTTTGGAAGAAATACGTGGACCATCTAGTCCAAAGCCTTCAAGTCACAAGGATAATGGCAAGCTGCGAAAACTTTTTTGAAAATTTTTAAAAATTAAAAAAAAATATAAATAATTTTAGGCCCACTTCCATCGAAAAATAATATTTATTTATATGAATTACAATACAAAGTAAATTTATATTCTAATTTTACGGTCCAGTGGGCATCCGGGTTACAAAGGCCATGTGGCAAGTTTATGCAGCGACAGACCAGAGCCCTTGGTGGGAATCGAACCCACGGCCCCCAAACTCATAGGCTAGCACGCTACCAACTCACCTACTGAGGCGCTCCAAACCTAATATGTTAGAGAATTAATAGAAGTTTTAAAATATAAAAAATTCGCAGAAATCGGAGAGTACAAACAATTTAAAAAATGACATTTAAAGTGTAAAACCTAAATAAAGCACACACAACTTTTTTATATATTATTCTAAATTTTTTTCTAAAAAGTACCGAAAAATACCAACTTTTCCAAAAAAAAAAATTTCAAATCGGACCATAACTTAAGAAGTTATGACTAAAAATCAGATACACAGAGTGATATCTTTACGATTTTTTAAATATTGATAACTTCTGAACGAGTTATTGGAAAAATCTCAAAAAAATCCACAAAGCGTTTCTGCGGGTGTACTAAAAAATATAAAAAAATTGGAAAAATCAAAACCGTAGTTTTTTTGAAACCGTCGATTTGTCGTGGAATTCCCCATACAGTTTGACAAAATTTGCAAGAAAATATTAATTCAGGCAAGATTTTCTGGAAAAATAAAATTTTGAAGGACAAATTATAAAAGTGAAATTCGAAGCAATTTTCTGTAAAATTGCAATTTCTATGAAATATTGAACAAAACTGAAATTTCTATGAAATTTTCATTAAAATTGCATTTTGTCGAACTTTAGAGCAATACTTAGCCCAGAAAAATGTGAGACAAAGTAATCACATTAAAAAGCATTTCTGATGGGCAAATTCATGGGAAAATAAGGAAGTTTAATCACCACAAAAAAACAGGGGAGCTTATATACTTTGGTACAAATATTATATATTTTCATTTTTTGTCGGCGTTTTGGTGCAGGTTGTCATTTAAAACAGGGAAATATTTAAAGAGGTTACTGAATTTTTTTTTTTCGACTTAAGTAAAAAGTTGATTTGTGTAAAAATAATATATTTCGGGAAAATATACTGCAGACGCGACGTTTTTTCTTAGGATATACATATATATTGAAATAGATTTACCCATGAATACTATTGTTATGGAATTAAACAAATAAAACTTAAAAAAGATTGAAGAATTCTTAAAAAATGTTTAAAAACTATGTCTTAATATAATCGCTTATCTTTCATAACTTTTTGTAAGACCTTCTCAGGTAATTTTTAGATATTTTCAAAAGTCTGAATTCTTTTACAAATTACCAATAAAAATATATTAAATATAACATTCACAAAAAAGTAATAATAATGAATGGTATTGAAATAGTGAATGTTATTTCGAAATCTACTTTAGTCTATGGAGAATTTCAAGTCAAGTGAGTTAATTTTGGAAAGCGATGTCTACTGATCGGAATGAAACATGCACCAAGTTTAATCCTATTATATAGTAGTTATGACACAAAATTCCCACGAGATCGGTTAAGAACTATACGAGTTGGATGACGTTGATTTTTTTTTTGCACAAAATGTTTTCGAATGATTTTTCTTCAATCTTTTTAAAAAAATAACTTAAAGTTCGCGAAAATATTTTTTGTGGTCGTATGTTTTTGGTAAATAACTGTTATTATTTTAAGAAATATTTTTGTTTATTTATCCACCAGTTATTTATCTATGCGCTTTGTTTGTGGCCTCATCAGCATTCCTGTGACTACTGGGCGCAACTCATAGCTCTCCCCCTCTTTGGCGTTGCCATTCTATTTTCGGTAGGTCGTAGCGTAACAATCGTAAGTTCTGTAATCATTTTCTAAGCGTTCAATAAGCAGTCTCCATAAACTAGATCGGAATCAGCTGTTTTTTTCTTAACGTTAATGGGTGATAGTTCTGCACATTCATAATAATGTTAATGGGAATGTCTATGAGTATCTACTGAATGGTTCTGACATTCCTGAAAATTTCAAATTAGACTTTCGGCCCCTACTAATATGCTCACATTTGAACATGTCGGTGTCTTACATTTGTAACCACTACGGCAATACATTGTTGTTTTTCATCGCAATTTTACTCATGGTTCTCCCCACCCATCCAAAAACCTCCCGCAAATGAATCAACTACGTAGACAAATGGACGTGAGGAGGGCAGACTGCCCGTGTCCCCTTCCCTAGCAAATCTGTAGAATACAATGTTTTTTTTCCGTATGTATGTACTCGTATACACATATTCTCACAAAACACCGGTATTACAATCGCCCATATAACTCGTACGTATGTACATAGATATAGACCGACTTGTTGTAAATTTATATGGATGCGATAGAATTCAAGGTTGATTACGCGTGTGCCTCCGCACCCCACATCATCCGCAGTTCGGTGAAATTCTTTGGGAGTAGCCAACCGGCCACTTTTGTGTGTAGACATAGTATATATGGCTCGAGATTAATTATCAATTCTTAGATTATGTTTTACGTAAACTTTGTTGTGTTTACATTATGTTTTGGTACTTTTTACACTTCCGCAATACAGACAACAACAATAAGTACACAATGTTGAAGGTAAATACACATGTACATATGTAATACGTCTAGGCAAACTTATGTTCAGTGAATATTTTAAATAGGAAAATAGTGGTGAAACCAAAAATGGAAATAGGTATAGCTAACATGAGGTTTGCATAACACAGAATTAGTAGTGGAAATGAATGTGTACGTACACCCACTTATTCCATATCCATCCACCTGTTTTGATGAACTAACCTCATACCACCCAAAAAGCAGAAACAATAAAGTAACCACTTTTTTATACCGATTTTGGGAGTTGCTAAATGTACTATTTACCCTCATTGGTGGTAATTTTTTATTTGTTCCCAATAAAATACACTCCCCGAACTAAATTTAGAATTTTTACAATGGATCTTGTTAAGGCGGGGTTTACATTAGCCGGCCTACTCGCGCGATCTGTCTAAAAAGATATCCTTGGCAGACAAGTCGCTTGGTGTAAACGACAATCGCTTGATTTCGAGAGAGGACCATAGACGAGAACCATGTTAATTGTAGGGATGTAACGAAAGTGACTTTAGCGAAAGCGAATGCGAATATTGAAATATATTTCTTGCGAATGCGAATAGTGAACTATTAATTTTTGCGAAAGCGAATGCGAATAATAATTTGATCCTTTAGTACCAACAAATATAAGGAACTGAATTGATACTTTTCGAGGATATTCAAGTATTAAAAATGCTTTCCATAGTTTTACTTCCTGTTACCACAAGGACAAACATATTTCTTAAACTGTCTTCAATATCTAATAATAATATCTTCAAATTGTGTGAAGGGAATAAGGAGAATTAACACTTTTAACAAATGGAAGCGAATACTGACATATATTTTTGCGAAAGCGAATAATTCCAAGATGGTTTTTCTGAATGCGAAAGCGAATGTTAAAATGATGCGAATAATACGCGTCCGCATATGCGAATGCGAATATTCGTTACCTCCCTAGTTAATTGTACCTAAAAATTGCCGATGGTCTCCGGTTTTGATGAAACTTGGTGAAAATGTTAAATATGGTGCTCTGATAAAGGATATACAATTTAGTTGAAAAATCTTCAAAACTATGGGAGCTATGTACATTTAAACATTCGAATGTTTGGACAAAAAAGATCGAAAAGGTGCCTGCATTCTAACGGCCAGACTTCGGCGTTAGTAATATCGAGATGGATGTTGTTTGGAAGCTGCATGACATATTTTTATTTTTAAAACACTAAATAAAATCTAGATTTTTTCAAAAAGTAATATTTTTAAATTGAAAAAATGTGGAACGGATGATAACCCATATTGTGCCCTATATGCCCAAAAAATCATATTGGGATCGCCGGTAGTTTTTGAGATATCAATAAAAGAAAGTAATATTGGATTTATTTTTAAAAATTGCATTTGCGTATCTAATTGTGAACCTATTTTCTTCAAATTTCTGTCAAATTTAATAATGCTCAGATTTAAAATTAAACTTCTGTAGCGCTATTTACTTCAATCTTGCCTAAGTTCGTTCTGCCCCAAAAACTCCCCTCTTCTGAATTTCATATTGATCGGATGAAAAATCGGAAGAAATATGTATATGTGTATGAGGTCGGTCCTAAAATTAGCCATACAAAGAAAACACAACAAATTTGCGAAAATTTTTCTTTATTTCTCAACAAAATCTCCTTTTACCTCAGTACACTTTTCCATGAATTTTCAATAGCTTCTATACCATGTTTATAGTAAGAACTGTCTACCTCCTGAAAATAGCCATCAACCAGAATCTCCACCACTTCATTGCTGGCAAATCTTTTTCCGCCGAGCCATTTTTTCACGTTTGAAAACAAAAGATAATCCGAGAAAGCTATTTAAATGTGGCAAAAAGGTGCGCGTTTAAGCAATTCGAACTTTAATTCATTGATTTTGGCCATCGCAATAGTGGATGTGTGAACCGGCGCATTGTTTTGATTGTGAGCAAACGCGGCACCCATCTTTCTCATCATAAAATTGTCCGTCAATATGCAATGTATAGCATTTTTGATGTGCCTATGACTTTAGCTACCTCACGAACCTTCTACCGACGGTCATCCAATATCATTTTGTGGACTATTTTAAATATTTCTGGCTTAGGAACCTCAATTGCTCGACCACTACGGTGTTCGTCTTGGCAGGAAGGAGTAGACTCCCCTAAGGTAGAATTTAGATCGGTTGTAATATTGGTTGGACTGAAACCTGTCAAATGACAGTATTGTATTACATATCGGTGACCAATTTGTCTATGTTTACAAATTCACTGAGATCGTTTAGATTTGAGTGCTCAACAAAAGGCTAAACAACGTTTGGCCTTGAAACTTAAAACATATGTTTTAGAAGTTTGCCACTTTTAACGAAAGTATTTTTTTTCCAACTGCCACCGTCATCTATATGTCAGTTCAGCCAATGGCATCAGTTAGATGCCAAATCCAAATGGACTGTCTTAATATAAACTGTCCATAATTCTGATATTGTCCACATTCTCAAGGATGTTAACTGAACGAAAAAAAACCACTCCCAAAATGTCATTTACTCGTATATCAACAGGAAATTATAATTCATAATTTCCGGAGATCAATAGCAAATTTCGTTAAGATCGGACTTTATTGCGACCTGGGCTTTAATTACAAAGATACATAGCAGACAGAAATAGTACATGACTAAATCGAATCGGAGAGTGATTCTAAGTCGATTGGTATAACAAACAATGGGTCCATCGGTTCTCTTTGTGTGTTGCAAACAAATGCACAAAGTCATAATACCCTATAAAAACTGTTTATACCCTTCACTATTAACAGGATTTAAAACGTAGTCTTTAATTTAGATAAAATTTCCATTTGTCATAATTCTTGGAAATAATTTTGTGTTTTTTACACGGATGTTTCTAGATCTTTTTATTTATTTACAATTTTTAAAATAGTGCTGACGTTGGTACAAAAATTTCCACCAAATATTTATTGGGAAATAACTTTTGCTGTAGAATTTTTTGAAAGAAATTAGTTAGTACTAAAATATTTCTGAACAAAAATTTTTGTTTCTGAAACTGAACAGGGCCCAAAATAACTGTACAATTCAGGAGAGTTCAGAGCATTTGGCAACGCTACATAGCACCCGCCTTAAACCAGAAAATCGAGAAAGTTTAGTATGTAATTTTTAAAGTTTTGGAAAATCGCTAAAAATGCATTATCTGTTGCGTCAAAATTGAGAAATGGCTTTTATTATATATCCAATAAAGCTACCTTGAAAATTACCAAAAATCGCCACATTCTCATTGAAAATGTATCATTTTGGCAATCTAGCACGGAAACAACAACCCAAAACTTTTGCTATTGACTTCTTAAAATGCATATTGAGTTCTTAAAATACATATTTCACATGATTACTTATTTTATGTTAAAGCTGAATAAATTTTTATTCAACATTTTTAATTTTATTAACATTCCACATTGCCGTGCAATGTAACATATGTATGTATATTGTTGTATCACATTACATTAATAAACAACTGAAATTTTAATGTATTGTTTTTACTTGTTTTTCTTTACAGGTATGTGCGAAGTTTCTCAATTCTTTTATTATGACAAAACGAAGGACGAATTATTCAAAAACTCTATACAAAAATCCAAATTTGTGGTAAGACCTGAAATAACCGCTCATAAACGACAACAATGCAAAACAACAGCAATGAAACTGGGACAATACCCTCGTAAAGTGTAAAACTTTTAGTTAGGCGTTTAATCTTTTAAGTGTGCCATTTATGATGACAGCGCCCACGATTCTCGTAGAGTCACAAAAAAAAAATCGTAAAATATAGATAATAAAATTTATTTAAAAAAGCCTATGCAATTTCATTGTAAGATTAACGACAACAACAGTGACGACGACGGCAGCAATACCTTCACCTAAATTCGCTGATGCTGCTGCCATTTGTCGTGGTACTTTGTGCCACAGTATTTTGTTCGACTAACTCGACATTCATGCCGTACGATTTGTTATTTATATTCGCGCATTCATTTAGAACTAATGACGCAACAACATTGCTTCACCGCCCGTACCGCACAGCGACGACGATAACAATGAAATCGGTAAAACATCACCGCATCATAAGCAACGTCAGCAGCTGCAATGCCGGCAATATGGGGGAGGCCCCTTAGTCAGTTGTTCGTTGTCGTTAACCACATTCATAAAAAAATATGAATTGGGTCCGTACACACACTACGACTAACAGCGATTTTCAATCATGATTGCATACACGTTACGAATTTGACTAATTGACCCATAATGTCTCTTTTGTGTGTCCATCCATATGTCTACGCAATTACTCGCCATATGTACCTACAACGTACCGTAGCACGACGTAGTTATTTAACATTTGTCGAAATTCTCTCACCCTCGACCGACGTAGGTTACGTAATTTTATTACGTTATTAATTAGAAAATGCATTCATAATTACATGTACGTGTGTGTGTAACTATGTAAGTATTTACACGTTTTGTTATTGTAAATATTGCACTGAAATGTGAATATGCCGGTGCATAACTGACAGCAGCAGTAAAGCGTAACCGGGTATTTTACAAAATCGCACGTTTTCCTTGCAAATGTAATAAACTAAAGTGCATAAATAACAAACAGTGAACGTACAGTGGTTTGCAATGCGATAAACGGAAGTCTTTTTGTTTAATGTTGCAGAAGAATGACTGGACAATTGAGGGACATTGTAACCAAAGCCCAATACCAACTTTTGCAATACAATTGCAGATTCGTTAAAGTCCTTAAAAGTAATTGAAAACTGTATCAATTTGATATTACTTGTTCCTATCCTATTTGGTTTTATGTAAGAAATATATTAAAGAAAGCTGATGAAAGTATACCTGACACATAGGCTATAATCGTAATAATATTTAATAATCTAAAAGTTATTAGGCTTATTTTTTTATAGATTTCCAGTTCGTTTTTAATACTCCGATAAACGACAAAGTCACTGTGCAGCGTACGTACACTGATGACAAAAATGCAGAATTACATTACGCCGCATACATACATCAGTATGTGTGGCGAGAATTGGACGACGACAACAACGACGGGTATGCAAATAAATGCAAAGGTCAGTTTTTTAAGCGGGTTTGAGGAAGGTTAGGCACGGGAAATGACAAATAACAAATAACAACCAAGTATGCCGAGTGCGAATGTATTGTCAGCAAAAAAAAAAAAAAAAAACAAAATAAAAACATCGCTGCTGATTCAAAATGTCCACATACTTATTTAGATATTTTGAATTGATATGTAAATACGAGCACCTCCGTGTGTGAGTTGTTGTATGCGAGATATTTATTTCTATTGCCAAGTCGTATGAGTTAAAATAGAACACGGACATTTGGGCGGACATACACACTTACATTCGCACACATACTCGTATAGTGCATATTTTAGTCGGTCAAGTGCATTTCACACGACGCACAGAGCTATAAATGGAAATTGATTTTCAAGTCGTTGTGAGACAATTTGTAATGTTGTTCTTTAAAATGTTGTTAATTTAAAAAATAATTTAGTTTAGACAAATTATAAATTGCGTTTTCTCAAGCGAGAAATATTCGGTATCGTATTTAGCGTTGGTTCCAAGGAAACTTCTTTGCTGAACTGCACTAGCACCAAACATAACATCGGAGGTACCAGAAAGATGTAACCAATATGTTCACGTTGAAGAAGAACCAATTTACCTGAATCTACCGATGCCGGTACTAGTAATATCGCGACCTATCATTTATCTGATTGGGTTATCTACTCCTTAGTAGATGACCAACTTTTGTAATTCAACTAAAAAATTGTAAACATTTAATTGGTTTCAAATGTGACTTATACTGTCTGACATTGAAGTGTATTATTTTAGACTACACCATTTCCAAATGTAGTTGAGAAAAAATCAATTTAAATTCAGAACTCTTCACTTGAATTTCAGAAATTCCATATGAAATTCAGAAATCGTCACTTGAAATTCAGATTTTCCATTTGAAATTCAGAACTCGTCAATTCAAATTCAGAAATTCCATTTGAAATTCAGAAGTCGTCATTTGAAATTCAGATATTACATTTGAAATTCAGAACACCTCAGTTGAAATTCAGAATATCCATTTGTAATTCAGAATTCGTCAGCTGAAATTCAGAACTCGACATTTGAAATTCAGAAACTATTAATTGAAATTCAGAATTTCTATTTGAAAACAAACAATTTTTTTTAATTTCATGGTTTTCTCACTTTGGAGTTGAGCTGAAGGTCAAAGAGTTCCTTTTAAGTGAAGCAAGGTGTTTTGAATAGTCAAGTGAAAGGAAAACGTCCTTGAAATCCAACACCAACCAATGCATGACGTTTCGGAGGTAGTTAGTCAAATCCTCGGATGCAGTAGCGTTGTTTTTTAGCCTACTTTCCGTTTGTTATTACTTGTATTATGAAGGCGTATTAATATCAAAGTTATTTAAAATTTACATATGGGAAATACTTTGAATTAAGAAACATCTGAAGTCAATCGTATGCCGCCTTAGATTTGACTGAAGTGAATAACGATTTGAATCTGACTCGTGAAAGAGCTCATCCAATCATCCGCATTCATATGAGCCATTGTCCAAGACTTCCCTAATTCTGACAATTCACTCCACTCTTTTGCACCATTGATGAGAAAAGCTGTCCTTTGTTCGTCAATTTTTATTATTACGAATGGCCATTTGTTCCTACAAAATTATGTTTGGCCACATCGAAGCTGGTTTCACTTTCACCACTTAAATCCCAATCCACGACCAGCCATGCTTTTCCTGACTGAAGATGTATGTATATGACTTTAAGTCTACATAGTTAATTTCACATTAAAATGTTCTAAAAATCTAATTTCTGAATTTCAAGTGAAGAACTCCGAATTTCAAATGAAAAGTTCTGAATTTCAAATGAAAAATTCTGAATTTCAAATGTCGAGTTCAGAATTTCAACTGAAGAATTCTGAATTACAAATGGATATTCTGAATTTCAATTGAGGAGTTCTGAATTTCAAATGTAAAATCTGAATTTCAAATGACGACTTCTTCAAATGGAATTTCTGAATTTCAATTGACGAGTTCTGAATTTCAAATGAAAATTCTGATTTTCAATTGACGAACTCTGAAAATAAAATGGAAAATCTGAATTTCAAGTGACGATTTCTGAATTTCAAATGGAATTTCTGAATTTCAATTGATATTTTCTGAATTACATTTGGAAATGGTGTAGTAAACATAAAGAAAAATGCCGTAATAAATTCAAGTAAAAATTCTTATTTTAGGGTATCTCTTAAATTCCTGTGAATGCGTCCGACGTCTGTCAAAGTGTTGTTGTATGCACAGAAAACAAAAGGATGAAATTTGAGTTTGACAGACGCCGGACGCATTCACTGGTGTTTAAGAGATACCCTTAAGCCGAAATCGTACTTCAAAATGTAAGAACGTTCGTACTAAGTTTTTCTTAAATCAAGTATTAATCGGCTTAAATTGAAAAAATCAAGCGCTGAAAGGCTTACAATAAGTATGTAATACTTGAAATCAACTAAGTAATTCTTAGAAAGGAAAATTAAGCCTAATATGGCTTAATTTAAGAAAAAGTAAGCTTACTTTAATCTCTGAGAGGCAGAACAATTATAGGGCACAATAAAGTTACCCTCTCATTTTTGGATGAAGCAACATCAAACACACACGCATCTACATAAATCGACGAGATGTATATTCTACTGGTTTCTCGTTCAAGCGGTGTTTGTAATCACATTACTTGGCGTGATTTTTTTGATTTAAGATTTTTGAAGTTGTTAATAATTCTTGTTCGTTTCGTTAATGCTATTCCTTATATGTTTGAGTTTTAAATCGAATAATTACAGCTAAACTCTTAGTTGTGCTGTCAAGCAATTGTATTTTGACATACCATTTTAAAAAAATTGGAATTCTTTGCAATATAGAGAATTGTACGAAAGCAAAATAAATCAAGTATGAACTGGCTTAAATCAAGTATTGATTAGGCTTAAATCAAGAATTGATCAGGCTTAAATCAAGTGTTATCAGGCTTAAATGAAGTATTGGGCAGGCTTAATTCAATCAAAACTTTCTTCATTGAAGCCCGTTGCGCACTCAAATCAATCCCATAAAATTCTTAAATCAATCGCTTTATGCTTCAAATAAGAATATCTCGGCTTAAAATCAAGGCTAATCAGGCTAAATGAGCGCTAATATTAAGAATTCAGGGTTTAAAAATCCGTCATTGATTCAAGTATTTTGTACTTGGTTTAAGAAAAACCGTAGTTACCGTACGTTTTGAAACCGCTACGGCTTGATTTAAGTACGGATTACTCAATTTTTTCATTCTGTATACTTGGATATGTATCAAGTTGCAAATTTTCCACCTCCAATGATAAAGATATGTTAAAGTTACCGTTTGTTTGGAAAATCTTTGAACCGACGCCTGTCCCCAATGAACCTATAACGCGTTTGGTATTGTACAGGTCAAATTTCTTGTTGGTTTTCAGTTTGATGTTAAACAAGTAAAAGCGTTAAGTTCGGCCATGCCAAATCTTATATACCCTCCACCGTGGATAGCATGTGACTTCACAAAATAACTCAAACCTACAGAAAATAACACAGAAAAACATAAAAAAATATAGTAGAACAGTAGGAATCACAACAAGTTAGACGCTATATATGGGAGCTATATCTAAATATGGACAAATCTGCCCAAGGTATGACCTGAGAAGATCAAAATATCTCCTCGCACTGGAGAGGCAAAGATTGTCTACGTTAGTATCAGTTCTGACGGGACACTGCTTGATCGGCGAACACGCCAAAAGATTGGGTATTGACTCTAATGACTTCTGCAGAAGCTGTGGAGATGAGGAAGAAGTGGAGAGCATTGAGCACTTGCTATGCGACTGCCCCGCTCTGAGTAAACGACGACTGGACATACTGGGGTCGGCTTTTCTAGGCACCCTAACAGATCTTTCCAGTACCGATATTCGTACTATCGACAAATTTGTATATCAATCAGATTGGTTTCGATGAGGGGCATTTCAGCCCGTGGTAACACTAGGGACCTAAACTGGTCTATGTGAGCTTGTATAAAAAATACGGCTACCAACCTTAGGTTCTCATTTATTTGCAGAGTTAGCTAACATGGCTGATGTTGGAATCCGCCAATTTGGTTCAAAGGGAGGGGCTAGAAATAACTAATGTTTTCCCTTACGCCCCTGTGGTAGCACAATATACTGTGTAGGGAATCTGTTAGAAAGACTGCTACTCTTAATCTAACCTATGCTGGGTCCAAAAGTTTTTTTTTTTCGTTGATTTTTATACACATCGGTTGAAAAGTGTGGCTTCTATAACACCCAATAAAATCTGAAGAGATGTTGACGAATTTTAATAAATTTCGTTCGTGATGTGAAAAAGTGCTTTGTGCCAAATTTCATCAAGATCGGAGGGAATTTCCGACATGTACATACTTTGTGTTGTACACAAAGTACAAACAACAAAACTTTTCCAAATTTCAATAACAATATTTGTTGAACTTCTGAAATATTAACGTACAATTATATTTGTTGAAATTATTCAGTCGACACGACATGATTTTAAAAATTACACGATATTAGTGGACAACGTAATGCAAGCAGATAATTCTTATGTTACCATAGTATTCCTCATATGAATCACTCATAATTTGCAATGGCTCACAGATAGATAGACGTCACCTGATTAACCTAAATGTCATTTAAAAATAGTTGAAATTCTAAAGTTTTCCGGCCGATGACATTGACACCGAAAACTATTGCGGACAGTTCTGACAGTTTAGTAATTGTTCACACCTCTACAGCGGCGATACTTAAATGCCTAAACAAAATGCCGCGTCAATGTGACGAAATCCATCATCACATTCTAAATCATGTGGGGGCATGTACACTTTTTTGACTGATGGAGTGAACTGTCAGCAGTACATTGGTTGGTGTTGTTCACGTCGCTTTGAGTTGATTACGACAATCATTCGTTGACAAATGATTGTCATGTCTATGTCAAAACTACGAGAAGAAGAAAAAAATTTAGAAAATTCTATGCGATCATTTGTTTAAAAATTCTTGTGATCAATGGAAAATTCGGTTGACTCTACAACTTTGTACTCTTTTTCATATTTTATTCATTTATTTTTTTTCCTTCCTTTTTGTGTTAGGTTAGGTTGGAAATGCTCGCAGTGACGTTTTAACGCCACCTGGACATACACTTAAGCTAGTGGATTAGCCTGTCGTGCGCTCCATATTTATGCTATTTTTTGAAAAAGATTTTATTGAATTAAATCGTTTTCTTGATTGTTTCGATTTATTTAATTTTAATTTAATTTGTTTCCCTCTTCAAATAATCGTTTTAAATAAGCTTTTGGCTATTATTTCTTATCGCTTTATTAACGGATAAACAACTCTTTCGCATTTCCCTGTTTTTGTTAGTTTCTTTCAAAGTATTTATGCTTCTGGCCTTCACATTTATATCATCCATCACACTTGGCTTTATGTTTGTAAGCAAAAAAAAATAAAAGTTTATGTTTATATAAATAAATAAATATATATATATATATATATATATATATATATATATATATGGCATAATAACAACCCGCCTCGGGTGAAACAAAACTAAAATATTTTCCTTTGAAATTCCACCCCATTATTTTAACGATAATCGGAAAAGACGTAAATAAGAGTGTCTGAGTATTCCATTCCATTTTGTGCAGAGAAACAAAAAGAAAAGTTGTTTCAAGGCGAAGGTTTGGGAAACGTTACTTAACGCTATCGACGCTACGAATGGAATCAGCTGATCATCTGTTTTATACTTATAGCAATAAGCGTAAATGATTAACCGTATGAAACGATAAAGATTAACCGTATGTAACGGAAGAACGTACTACAATTTTAATTGGACGCTACGTTGACGCTACACCTACTAACGTCAGACTAAGAAATCAGGATCATTATAGGCAACAAAACGAAGGAAAGATTGAAATTGGATTAAATTAAAAAAATATAATTTATTTAGAACCATATTGAACGTTTCTCGTGTATATAAAGATTTTAAATTAAAGTTTTTTGATTATTTAAACTTTATAGATTTATTTTAAATATGGTTCTGCATTCACTTGGCAACAGATAATTTTGCTGACATACATTTTATCCAAATTTTAGCACATAAAAGGTCTTTGAAGTGTTCCACAAAGAGCTAAATTATTATCACCTTCATAATAATTGTTATCAAATCCTTATATCATCAGGTGAGGAACCTTAATACCCACATATGCGAGTGTGTCCGTCAGCAAGTGACGTCGACGCAAAGCTATTAAGTTTTGTTGAAACCGGAAGAAATCAAGGTGGATAAACCCGACTTAATGTGAAAGAAAAGAAACCAACAAAGCCAAGCAAAGGCGACGTGAGCGCAGCAAAACAAAAACGCAGCGCAACAAGCGAAGAATTACGGAAAATCTATGTCTGAATGCATTCATAAATATACTTGGACCGCTCCAGTGGTACATCCCCACGTCAACGACGACGACAACACACGGTTGCCGTTGGATCTACAGCTGCAGCTGGAGCAGATGACTGAATGGAGATGGATGATGATGGTGGATGGCGGTGGTGGTGGCGAAGATGTGGCCCGTGTGAATTGCTTTTGATGTGTTTTGTCTTCGGCGGCTTCGGCAATGATGCCTGCTTGGAGGTGGCGGTAGGTAATCTTAGATGAAAGTATGTAAGCGCTCCGAGGAATACCTTGAGAATTGCTTTGAAATTTAATACTCGTATTTATGAACAAAATGCGACAGCAGCGACACAACCAAATGAAACGACAAACTGCTGAAGCAGAAAAGCCAAATGGAATCGCAGCGCATCGAATCGCCAGTCGGCCAAGTGGTCACTACAGATAACACAGGTTCTGCCATACACACATATACGCTCGGGAAAAGCTCACAGTCCAAAAAGCAACAACACCAGCTATGACAATAGCGGTGCGGCAGAAAAAAAAGACGTAGTCTGTGATTATTGGGAAATTTAATATCACATGAAACGACGATTGTTTTTATGCTTATTTAGGTGTGCACCAAACAAAATTGGTCTCATGAATATTCATTGATCTGACACAAAGAACAACAACATCAACAATAAATGCAATGGCATCAAAAGCTTGTTGTTATTTTGAAATGTTGTAAATTCAAAGCAACTGCTTTTGGGGCCATATCGACAATCAAAGCCAAAATAAAACTAATTAAGAGAGTGACCCACAAAAGCACCTGAACAATTGCAGTTCGGTTAAGATGACAGGTCATTGTGTGGACGATTTCTAAAAATTTTTAAGATTTTTGGTGATAAATTGGAAAAGTCAGGTGGTTGATTACCATATACAAAAAAAAAATAATTACCTACGTTAGATATGTTTGCGTTACAAGCTAGCGATTTGAGTTCAGCAGTTTGTCAGGAAGACAAAGTATTTGCACTAACCAGCGCATTTCCCCTAACGGACATATTACCACTAACTGATATGTTTACACTAAGTGAAATATTTGCACTAAAAGAAATATTTTCACAAAGAAAAATATTTCCAAGAGAAATATTTCCACTAAGAGAAATATTTTCATTAACTGAAAACATATCGTCGGGAGTTGCAAGTAAACACAATGCAGAACATGCGGACATATTCTGTAATATTTATCCTTCTACAATTTTCAACAAAATGTTTATGTTGTTCTTATTCAAAATGGTTAATATGCAGCATTTCAGATCAAAAATTTCGCACGAATTGTCATCCTGTGGCAACGATGGGTTTTTGCTACATTGAAATTAAAGCCGAACAAATTTTGTTGTTGCAAAATTTTCGCTTTGAAATTGGAGTACTGTACCATGCTTTCAGGCAGGGTTAGCTAAACGAACCCGTAACATTATTTTAACGTTAGGCTCATTACGCCTAACTTATTTCCTGCTAAAACCAATGGAATAATAGACGACATGACTAAAAGTGAAATACCGAATGACAGGCTGACATTTCAACAACACGCCTGTGTGAAAGGAAGATTAATGGAAACATGGACAACTGTCCACATTGAAGAGTCCTTCTGTGAAAAAATTTATATACTCGACATTTTTACAGACAGAAGGTGATTTGAAGAATGTGCAGACCGATACACTTCTCCAATCCTTAGACGAGCTTTTAGGTTGACGGAGCGCTGCAAAACTTGATCAACCATATGCTAAGGAATATGTGGATCATATCACGTCACAATTATGGAAATTTCGATTCTGAAAAAAAATTTGTCCCGTCGACTCGAAATTCTGAAAAATATCTGCCCTTTTTGGGTGGGACATATGCAGTCCCTCGAAATAAACTTAGCTCCTATTTCAAAGTTCCAAAATATGGTATAGAACTCCAGATTTCGGGAAAAGGGGAACAGAAATGTTGCAATTTCTTGCAGAAATGAAATCGCCATTAAAGAGAGGGTCAATTATAGTTAACCACAGGTGAAATGTTATCGCGTCTTCTATGGGTTACAATGAATGTCCGTCTTCTTAGAACGCTTACCCATGAAGAACTTAAACAGCGCTATTCTACGAGCATCGTTTCCTGAATAAAACAATTACAATATCTAACAAGGTGAAGTACTTAGAAGTAATCTTGGATCGCAAACTGGGTTGAAAAGATCGCATAGAAGAAAGAGCCACCAAGACTCACAGATGTTAGTCGTTGTGTAGAAAAGCTATAGGTTCCAAAAAGCGACCAAGTCCAGGAATGACACACTGGCTTTACATGAGCGGGATTAGACCTGTAATAAGCTACTCCTCCGCAGTTTGGTGGACGTCAATGACAAATAAGTGCAACGGAAAAACATTGCAAAAAATTTAACATATGTGCTCTCTAGGCATAAGCGGGACAATTAGAACCGCATAAACAAGGGCCAATATAAATTCGTATAAAGTATGAGGTACAAGTGATGGGTGAATGGAAAAATTGAGACCACAACCCGCAAATAAAAGATGCGTTTCTGCGAAACGAAATATTAGACAACTGCAATTCTCGTTTGACGGAACTGAAATTTCGTTTGTTGTGACAGAAACATATTTCGCGTAAGCAATTGTTTGTTCTGACCAAAAGAATTTCAGTCGTCGCAAACGAGAATTGAAGTTGTCTAATATTTCGTTTCGCAGAAACGAATTTTTTCTTTGCGAGTAGTCGTACCATAGAATATATTAGAATCACCGGTCGGCAACATCCAAAAAACGGAACAGAGAATGAAGCCGAGGCAAAACTGTCGACGGCTCGACCAAAAATGGGCGGAGGCTTATCGGGTCGACAATTTTAGCCGACCTATCGGCATTAAAACGCTAACGTCTTCACTTATAGTGAAATGGTGATCAAAGCAATGACGTCCGAAAAGGTCAATTCCAGAACTTTGTTGGACTGTAAATGAACGATACATGATTACTAAGCATTGGGCAGTGACGGCTCTCAAAACTGTGTGAGTTAGAAAAACAGCGGGGAAACTGCAAATACAATTTGGGCTGACGCAAATGAAAAGAAAACTAGTAGTTTACAGAAACTAAACAAGATCGAGACTAGTTAAATGATGAGTGTTCTAACAGGACATTCAAGCATAAGCACCGCATAGACAATCAGATAGCGGTGAATGCAGGGAAAACATCGAAAGTATGGAACTTCTTATGTACAGATGAAAGATCCCCATACTTTGGTTCGGACATATTTCTAAATCTGACTCGTCTGAGAGGATATGAGTGGAAGATACTGTGGAGGATTTACACAAAACTTAAAACCCGTGCAAGATAACGTAGACATTCACAACAATATAGCAACAACTTAATTTTATTTTTTATAATTTCGTTTAACCCATTAAACGTGTTATTAACTATTTTGTAATTGTATTACAAAAGTTTCGCATACATATCTTCGTATCTCATTGTTTTACTGATTGACATTATAACCTCAATTTTTAGTCTCTTGAACGTACCCTCTAACGTCAAAATCAAATTTCACCAGGTTCTACTATCTGTTTACGTTTTGTTTTCGTTGGCTTATCGTTTACACTTAAGACCGGGTTAGACAAACGAAACCGTTTACTAAAGCTCAGCCGTAACGTTGGCCGTGCCATATGACACAGACATTCACAACAAAACTTTCAATATCTTTATTTTATATAAAGTTTTCTTGCTCTTATTTTAACATTTTATGGCTTATCAATCATACCATTTCAAAAGTTTCGCATAAATGTGTTCTTTTTTCATTGTTTTGTTGATTTTGTTTGTAAATGCAATTAAATGTACCGAATCAAATTTCAGCAGATTCAGTCGTCCGTTTACGTTTCGTTTTCGGTGGTTAATCGATTTCACTGATTTCCATATGTCAGATTGAATCAGCTGATTCGCTACGCTACGGGGGCGTTACGGCTACGTTTGCCTAAAGAATCAGCTGATTCAATCTGACATATCGATACTTCCATTCTTAAGTATGCTAAGTGCAAAAGGTAGTTTTTCAGGAGAGGCGATCAAAGTTTGATTAATTTTTTAAATTTGTGTGGAATTCCTTTATAATGCAAATCGAATGACCTGTACTGTTTTGTGAATAACTTTCGATTGGTTTGACGGATAAACACCAAATTTTGCCTGAATATAATTTTGAATATTTAGAAATTAAAAATGCAATCTCCCTAAAAACATGCTATGTCGACTTAGCATGTTTTAGAATGGAGTTATCGATATGTAAATCAATGTAAACGATTAGCCAAGGTAATCGGACGGCTAATCTGCTGATATTTGGTTTGAACGGTACGTTTACGTGCATTTGCAAATAAAATTAGAAGAATAATGAAATAAGAATAAATTTATGGGAAACTTTTAAAAAGTAATGATAAATAATTAATAAAATGATAAATTAGTAGCAAATAAATATAAAATAAAATTAATTTGTTGCTATTTTTGTTGTGAATGTCTCAGTGATACAGCAAGTTTTGGGTAATTGCTTCAGCCGGCAAGGTTACGGCGGCGCTAAAATTAAATTAGGTTAAGTTTGCCAAACCCGGCCTTTAGCTTTAATAGAATTTTTTTTATAAAATTAATTTCTTTTAAAAGCAAAATAAATGTTATTTGGGAAGTAAAATATTTGTCTTCATGTTAAAATGTATTTTCTTTATTTGTACTTAATTAAAATGTTTATTGTCATTGTTCTCTTTTAAGACGACTTTTGTTAGATTATTTTATTGTATATAACAATTCAGAAATAACAATATAATAATGTGTGACACTTTAAGTCCTCGATAAGTTCTTTAAATGGAGTGTGATATGTATATGATGAGTTTTTAAATTCCACCTTATTTGTTTAATTGTTTACTGATTGTGTGGCACAAGTGACAATTTAAAATCCTATAAAATGCAATTCATGTTGAAACTTGTTTTATGTTTGTTTTTTACACATTTGAACAAAAGCGTTCTATTCGTGTTGTTATTTTCAGCAATAGCAACAGAATTTTAATCTCTTAAGAGGATAAATACACGGGAGAAATTCGATGTCATCACTTGAACAGAAAATTTAGGATTATTAGGCATTAGCTAATTGTTTTCAATTCATGTCATTTTGAAATGTTGTTTGTCAGAGTACACGCAAAGAAAAAACAATATTTTTACATGAACCGAATTTGAGACAACCGGTCTACTCGTTTACGGGAACTTAAAATTCCTTTTGTGGCAGTTATTTGGATCAAATGAATTTTAGTTTTGAATAAAATAAATGTCTTTTCAAATAAAAGAGGAGCGAAGTTGTCTACAATTCTTTTTCTATGAATAATTAGTTCCATTGCACAAAATGGCTGCGCTATCACACGGATTCACAATTTTAGTACTTATAATTACTAGACAAAAATGGGACAAAGCCGTTCTATTCCTTAAAATCGATCATTTTATTCCAAACGATGCTAAGCCAACATATCATGTTTGATGGAACATTACATTTTTAATTACAAAGTATTCCAAATTATATTCAGTAAAATTTTGGTCATCCATCCGTCAACCCAATCAAAATTATCCTCAAATCAAATCATTCGATTTATATTGTAAATGAAATCCCTACGAATTTAAAACTTTCAATACACTCTGATCGCCTTTTTCAAAAAAAAGTTACCTGTTTCGATTAAGCATACATTGAAATGGAGGTATCGATACGTATAACTACTGTAGTGTAACACTATACTTTATATATTATTATTAATTTGTATAATTTCCTTATCATATCTTTCTGAACTTAATATTTAATAACTTCAAATCACGGTCGACAACAAATTTCGGAAATCGTTTTCCTCTGAGCGGCTGAATTGTGATTTTGTGGAAGACAAATCGACATCGCTTGTGTGGACGTATTTTAGCTCTGGGTTTAAAGTATTCCCAATCCAGGTGAAACTTTGCACATAATTCCAAAAAAAACACTACTATTCCGTTCTTTAAGCTCTATTGATAAATACAAACAGAAACTCTCTCATGCGTTGTGATTTCGATTTATTGTATGTAGTATACGTATCCACTTTGGATTTTTTACAATTAACAAAAGTGCAAATTGATAAATGATTGTTGCTGGAAACATAATGAATTATTGAAAACTACAAAAAGTACAAAAATATTTCAGTGATTTGTTAATATGAAATGAACGGACATGTTATCAGCCAAACATATACCCAGACAGTGGGTCACACTTTTTTGTGTGTACTACTTAAATCGGTCTTTAACGCTCTATAAATTAAATATATGTTATAATGATGAAATCGAATCAGATAATTCTTGAATATAAAACAAGTAAAAGGGTTAAGTACGGACATGCTGAATCTTATATACCCTCCACCATGGATAACATTCAATTTTATTACTGGAAAAATCGTTGGATATGGAGCAAATCATGTTTTTGTTTATGGAACATTACAAATTTTCGGCCACATTTTCGAAAGCTACATCTGCACGGGGACTACAACAAAATAAAATTTGATTTGCATAAATTTTATTGAGATGAATTCTGGCCAAAATAGAATACAAACAGCAAAGTTTCAGCTAAATTTCTTAGAAATTGTGGTGTTTATGGCTTAAATAAGCCTTTTTGGGAGCGACGTCTATAGGTGCCCTATAACAAAGGATGAACTGCTTTAAAACATTTTTACTGCGATGAATTCTTGTCTTATTTAAATACAGGGTGGCTGATATGTAATGCAACAAAGTAAAGCGCTATATTTTTTTTAAATTATATTGTTCAAAAGCAAAAAATGTCGGAAATAACATAAAATTTTAGAAACAGTTTAGATTTGTTCAAATTGGCCACCTTTGGCACGAATTATGGCCTTCAAACGGCCGACAAATCCATCACACGCTGCACGAAAGTGGCTCTGCGGTATTTTGGCCCATTCCCGGCGAAGCGCCGTCTTGGGATGATCGATACTTTGGTATTTTTTAGTGCGAACCTTACTCTCTAAAATGCCCCAGGCGCAAAAGTCCAACGGATTGAGATCCGGAGATCTTGGTGGCCATTGTGCGGTAGAAATGAAGCGAGGAACCTCCTTTTTAAGCCATTCTTGGTTGTCGCGTGCTGAGTCCGCTGGTGCTGAGTCCTGTTGGAATGTCCATAGTCTGCGGCCAAAATGTTTGTCTGCCCAGGGCTTCAATACTGTCTTTAGGACATTTTCCCGATAATATTCGGCATTTATTTTGACCCCATGGTCGATGAATACGAGCGGGTAGCGACCATCGGCCGTTACGGCGGCCCACACCATTACCATCGGCGGCGCTTGAGTTCTGGTGGCCAATCGAAGGTGTAAATTTTCAGCAGACCTCTTTGGGAAGTAAACCCGATCATTTTGTTTGTTCACAAACTGCTCAATTTGGAATGGCTTCTCAGCTCTTCTGAGCTCTTGCACTTTTTGGAACTTCAATGGCTTTAGTCCAAGCTCATTTTTTAATATGTGTTGTATCCGTTCTCGCGATATGTTCAGCTCACGAGCAATTTTTCTACCACTGCGGCGTGGATTTCGATCAAATCTGGCCTTCACTTTTCGGATCATTTCTGGTGTTGTTACCGTTTTTTCCGTCCACTTTTTGGACGCGATGCAACACTGCCAGTATCACGGTAATGGGCAATGGTACGAGAAACAAAAGATTTATTCACATTTAAATGCTGGAGGGCTCTAACGATAGCCACTTGTGTTTTTCCACCCAAATATAAAGCAATCACACTCACGCTTGAATTCCATCACGAATAACTTTTTTCTGAATGCAATAGATCAAAATGCTTTTGTAAAGCTTCTAAACAATAAAATGAACTGTCACTGAAATAAATCTTTCAGCTATCAGACCAGCGGTTTAGAAATGATAGCAACCTGAAGTTGGTTGCAATACATATCAGCCACCCTGTACAAACTGCAAAGATTCAGTTAAAATGCTTAGAAAATGTGGTATTTATGGCTTAAATACGTATATTTAGGAGCGCCCTCTATAGGGTGACTGTAACAAAATATGGACCGATTTGCAAAATTTTTGCTGTGATGAATTCTTGTCAAGATAGAATACAAACGGCAAGGTTTCTGCTAAATTGCTTTAGAAATGTGGTATCCATGGCTCAAAACGAGCTACCTCTGTAGGGGAGCTATATCAACAACAACCTGCAACTAAAAGAAATATTTCTACCAAATTTGATCAACCCAGCTCTATTATTACGGACTGTAGCGTGATTACAACAGACGGACGGACGGACAGACGGACATGGCTAAATCGTCTTAGAATTTTACGCAGATTAAGATTAAGGGGTCTCGGATCAATATTTAAGGTGTTACAAACGGAGTGACAAAATGAATATACCCCCATCCTATGGTGGAGGGTATAACAAATATATTCATACACTTATCTTCCATCATTCCTTGTCCGATTCTGGAATCACAATATCGTTTGTATACAGCATAAACCGACCAAGTCCATCCAGTTTTATAGATTGCCACATACGTTTTATGTGATAAATCAAGACATACTTTAACATTTTTTTTGGTGATAAATCAATAATGAACGATTGTACGATATGGTTATGACTCACAGAGGTGACGTGCATTGGCCGCCAACAACATTGATTTCCACATGATTTGATTTCCACATGATTTGATTTCCACATGTGGGGTTTTCTTAAGTCTCACGTCTAGGTCAAAAAGCACCAATTCACCGATGCCCTTCTTCTATGTATAAAACTCAGATCATCGATCTAATTCAGCAGAATTTACATGTGTGACATGTATTTAATAGACTGATTGTTCTCTCGGATCTGTGGCACCGTTCGATGCCGCGATGGATTTTATTATAGTCGCGGGGTAGTACATGCCCAATCCACTGCCATTTACGTTTCCGGAAGCCGCATCCATTTGATTTGATTGGCGTAGAAGCTCTACATTCGTTATTAATACGTAAAATTCATCGTAGACAATGATTTACAAAGGTTTGTAATTGATTAGTAACGCCACTGGTGTCCTTCCAGTCGTGCATTCGTATAACAGGAAGGATTTAATGTTCGAAATTAATATTCTGAGTTTGGTCCGTAGGCTTAAGTTGTTGTTCTGCCAAATCGGTGCCAAAATTCCAAATGCTATTCTTGCTCTACTTATCTTATGGTGTTTTCGTTTGTGCAAAAAATGTAAATTTTTTCTACATTTTACACTGAAACATCATTTTTAGGTTTTTTTTTTGTAAAAATTGTGCAGCCGTATGAACGGGTTTTGATTTCGTTTGTAAAATTATTACAGTCTGCAAATGCGAAAATATCGCATTTTTCACACTCAGCCCAGTCCACGGTGTGGAGTGTTGCACCGTCAAAAAGCTAAGTTCACAACCAAACCTAATTGAAAGCGTACATTCTTAATGCACTATCAAATGGTTGTGCCATAATGTAGGAATGGGTTTTACTCACCGCACGATTTTTGTTCGATTATTCGCATGGAAAATGCTAAATTAGCATTTTTTAAAATGTCGGAACGTGAAGTGGTGATATTATTTTTCAGAAACGAAATCACCATTAGCTTCTACGTCTATCTCTGTGCCACCATCTGGTGCGACAATACTTCCAAGATAAAATAATTGGTTGACCATAGTATAGTTTTGACCACCTGCAGTTATCTGTTGTGGAGTGTTTGTCTGGATAGCCCACCTGCGGGATAAGCTTGGACAATATATAAGTCTACAACGCTTATATATTGGTTAGTCCTGTTCTTTGGGAATCACAGCGTCCACACGTTGCGGTTGGTGGAAAGTCCCGTAGATATGCGGAACAGGTACTTAGCATTCGCGGATAATTCAGCGGTTCAGAGCGGTGGGTCTCAGTTGGGTTTCCGGGCGGCGCTGGTTTCCAGATAAATACTGAGTGCCAAAGAGGCTCTGGGCGACAAGGTGAGTTTTTGGCGCCTTCAAATAACCATTTCGCTTAAGTCGGAACTCTGTAGACTGAATGGCCATGAACCATCACGGCTTCATTGGTAATTAGGTGACGACTGGTGTGATAGAGTCACCGAGGCAGGGTTCCTTGATATTCCTTCACGCGGCTGTGTGTTTGGACACAAACTAGGAATAGTAGGCCAGCAACCCACTTTTTCGAATTCAAACTTGCTACCGAATCGCTAAACATAAATTGCATAAATAAACCAGATTACTCGTTGAAGACCTTTGGATTCTGGAATGTGAGAACGCTCAGGGACAGCGACAGCACAATGTCAAATATGAACTCCAAGAATTTCCAAGTTGAGCGTGAAATGCTGCGATATGGAATTTCGATACTGGGCCTCAGTGAAGTTCGTTGGAATGGCTCAGTTGAATACGACTCTCCCAATGGTAGCAACAAATTCCTCTACTCAAAACTATTGGCAGTAACCATGAATTCGCGTTGGATAACTATGGACAATTACACCGTACACTGAAAAAATGTTGTCTTAAAATTAAAGATTTGCGCCAAAGACGCCTTTAATCATAAAAATATGTAAACTTTGTACTTCAAATATAGATAATTTCATTAATATTAAGTACATTTTCTTAATTTTAAGTACAAAACGTACTTATTTCAAAGATTAACGGCATCTTTGGTGCAAATCTTTAATATTATTTTTTTTTCTGTGTATACTGCAAATATACACAGCATATAATAAGCTGTGATCCACGGTACATAGTGTTACTGCATGTTTGAGGAAAATAATAACAACCAAGTATAACAAGAGTTAAAAACACAAATCTTACAATTTAGAAATAAATTAAACAAAAAAATAAGACCAGAAAACCGCCAAAGCAACAATAATAATCAACAGCTAAGAGAAGTGAAAATAGAAAAAAAAACTCACATATACACATAGATATTATGAAACTTTGCAATAAAAAATGATAATTTGTTGTTAAATTGATATTTCACACGTAATAATTGTTGAAATCAACAACATCGACGGTAGCAATAACAAAAAACAACCATCACGATGATAAATACTCCACTCTGGCAGCAGCAATCAAATGTTGTTCGTAGCAGCGATGAAAGCATCTTTGACAGCAACAGCAGCTGATTTCGTTACCGATACCGATACTGATACAATGATACTCATGGCGCGATACCGATAGCGCTATAGATATCGATTCAGATACAAACACGAGATAAGATGGTGACCTATCACTAAAGTAACAGCAGCAGCAACAGCTGACACGTTTGTTGCGTTGCTTCATTTGAGAGCAGAGAAGCTACTTTTTTCGATATATCAATTTAATTGACATGTATATAAAACGTTGCAGGCACAGTGCTTTGAATAGACGTAAATCTATTGTACTTAAAGAAATGCAAACATTACAGACAATCACCAACAAAATGTGATCTTAAAAAATTTATTTCACTCAATTTAGAATTTTTTTAGAGCCGCAGATCTAACACGTAAACTAAGATATTTGCTGATGAATACACCTTGCTCTTCAGTCAGTGAAATAAACGGGCAAATATACTTAGTTCAAACGGTATAAGGTGACACCTTCTATGTGAATCAGTCCGTAAGACATCTGTGCGAGATATGCATATTCAAATCTCTAATAAATCTTATATACATTTTTAGGGACAACCCTTTTTAATGACCATGTTATCTAGTATTTTTCCGGTGCGTCGTCTGTGACGGTTATGCTCACAATTTCACCGCAAACGTGTAACAATTATCGTCCATCTATTATTCGTCTTTACGCAGTAGCAAGACATTGTTATAACCAATTTTCCTGCTACTTCATTTCCTCAAGCTTTTCCCCCAATATGATAACAACCCCATTTAGATGTTATACCTACAGACCAACAAAAAACTGTTGCAAACGCATATAGGAAAGGACGGACCGTATGGATGATTGCTTGGTTTGCCTCATACATATCTGGATAGCCACACAAGGTAACGACGATGGCAAAGAGCGTGAGATGGATTGTGCGTGATATGCAAAGCGGCCACTGAAAATGTTGCTTCGTTCGTTCATATGTCCAGACGCAGACGTATCATTTCATGATTGCAACATTTTTCCTATGAAATTTGCATGCAATTGTTGCACGTTTAGTTTGTTGAAGAACAGTGTTGGAAGGCTAAATGAAGACAATCCGCATTAATATTTTTTTAAATTTTAAATTTTCGATGTAAAAGCGTTCATTCAACTTTCAATTATTGTGAGTAAGGCTCAAGGTCTCTAAGAGAATGAAGCGTAGAATCATTTCCCTTACTCAGCGATGAAGGCTCTCCCAGCAACAAATTTTCTGAATTTGGGAAGCAGTGTCTCCAGAACCAGATCCTGAAAATCCTCATGACTTAAGTGTACGAGTAGGCATGTATCAGAAAATATGTATCGAAACTCACAATGAATCCAATATATGCAGAAACTCACAAAATTTCGTCATACATACTAGTCGTACTGTTGATTAGAAAGCACAGAAAGTATCCCATAAGATGTACTAGTTATAACACGTGATTCTTATCACAAATACTAAACGTCCTATTATTAAAAAAAAAACTCTACATACCCCACAAAAATAAGCGCTTATTCACGAGGTTAGTTGGCGAAGTATATCGCATCTATTGGTCGGCTATATATAAGTACATAAGATCAGGTATTTGTATAATCACGTACGATCTACAGTTCCCACATAGACCTCAGAGGAAAAAAGACGAATCTTATATCAGTGAAATTTACCTACAATTTACGCCTTCTCCAAAAGACTTAATTAGTATTATATTATTTATTTTCTTTAATAACTCCCTTCAACCTTCCTCGAGTGTTTGAAGTATCACTCTCGGTATCTATTATTCTATCCACCTCTGTCCAAGCATATTATAAGGGGGCCAGCCAGCCAATGGCATTGTGTGCGTAAAATGATTATATGCGTTTTTTACAATGTACACGAGTTCGTGCCAGTCAATATCGTATGTATCGTAATTTGTATCGCATTTTAAATAATATAATTTGCGTTTTAAGTATAGTAACTACTGCGTACAACTTTCATTTGTACATCGCATATGCCTATGATTAATGCACTAGTTAACAAAAAAAGAAAAAAATGCAAATGCCCTGAGTACATATTTGTGAATTTGCGTATTTTCCAATATCGTCGTTGATAAAAGGTTATTGTCTTTTTCAAGCATATTTCTAATAAAATTTAGTTGTGTTATGTTTGTTTGAAACGAATGATAGACCGTCATCTAAACTCCTTAAAATCCATTTAAATATTTCCGCTGAATTTTGTCTGTCGATCTTCGTTATTATTTTCAGATGATGTCCATCTAAATAATCAATTTTATTTACAGGTTCAAAATCAAACAAATTTTTAATTGACTACATAAAATTGAATCAAAAATTTAAAATTTTCTTTGTATAAATAGATCAATTTAACTTTAATTGTAAAGTTTAAATAAAACTAATTCTGTGACTGCACTGCCAGTGAACGGTAATGTACGTGTTAATTTAAATTACGGGTCTTTCGATCCCTAAATTCTTAATTGTAACACTCGTCAAGCCTAATTAGGCTTGAATTTAAATATTCTAATATCAAATAGTGCGATTGATTTAAGAAATTTATGAGATTTAAGCCTGATATATACGTGATTCAAGCTTGATCAACACTTGATTCAAGCCTGATCAATACTTGAATTAAATCTGATCAATACTTGATTAAACACAAATTACTATCATTCGTCGTATTTTGGTCTTAAAATCATTTTGATTTGATACCATTTTTGCCTCTATATTGCTATAGAATGCCAATATTTCTTTGATGCAATTATTTCACAACAAAAAAGAAACTCATTTTGAAACTCAGCCCTATAAGTAATAGCTTCATCGCAACGAACAATAAGTATTATTCACTTCTGTCATTTCAACACAAAAACAATCACGTCAAGTAATGTAGTACCACATGTGGATTCTCCTCCAATAAATCTATTTTGCACTTCTGAAAGTACAAATAATAAATAAGTACCTCTCTCTCATAAAATCGTCCATTGGATATACAGGGTGGCTGATATGTATTGCAACCAATTTCAGGTTGCTATCATTTCTAAACCGCTAGTCTGATAGCTGAGAGATTTATTTCAGTGACAGTTCATTTTACTGTTTACAAGCTTACAAAAGCATTTTGATCTATTGCATTCAGAAAAAAGTTATTCGTGATGGAATTCAAGCGTGATAGTGTGATTGCTTTATATTTGGGTGGAAAAACACAAGTGGCTATCGTTAGAGCCCTCCAGCATTTAAATGTGAATAAATCTTTTGTTTCTCGTACTATTGCTCGTTACCGTGATACTGGCAATGTTGCATCGCGTCCAAAAAGTGGACGACAAAAAAAAAAACGGTAACAACACCAGAAATTATCCGAAAAGTGAAGGCCAGATTTGATCGAAATCCACGCCGCAGTGGTAGAAAGATTGCTCGTGAGCTGAACATATCGCGAGAACGGATACAACACATATTAAAAAATTAGCTTGGACTAAAGCCATTGAAGTTCCAAAAAGTGCAAGAGCTCACCGATGCACAAAAAAAAGTTAGACTGGAAAGAGCCAAGGAGTTGCTTCGCTTGCACGAAAGTGGCCAGTTACCGAATTTGGTTTTCTCCGATGAGAAGCCATTCCAAATTGAGCAGTTTGTGAACAAACAAAATGATGGGGTTTACTTGCCAAAGAGGTCAGCTGAACATTTACACCTTCGATTGGCCACCAGAACTCAAGCGCCGCCGATGGTAATGGTGTGGGCCGCCGTAACGGCCGATGGTCGCTCCCCGCTCGTATTCATCGACCATGGGGTCAAAATAAATGCCGAATATTATCGGGAAAATGTCCTAAAGACAGTATTGAAGCCCTGAGCAGACAAACATTTCGGGCGCAGACCATGGACATTCCAACAGGACTCAGCGCCATCACACTTAGAACGCGTCAACCAAGAATGGCTTAAAAAGGAGGTTCCTCGCTTCATTTCTACCGCACAATGGCCACCAAGATCTCCGGATCTCAATCCGTTGGACTTTTGCGCCTGGGGCATTTTAGAGAGTAAGGTTCGCACTAAAAAATACCAAAGTATCGATCATCTCAAGACGGCGCTTCGCCGGGAATGGGCCAAAATACCGCAGAGCCACTTTCGTGCAGCGTGTGATGGCGTTGTCGGCCGTTTGAAGGCCATAATTAGTGCCAAAGGTGGCCAATTCGAACAAATCTAAACTGTTTCTAAAATTTTATGTTATTTCCGACATTTTTTGCTTTTGAACAATAAAATTAAAAAAAAATTAAAAAAAATATAGCGCTTTACTTTGTTGCATTACATATCAGTCACCCTGTATATAGCAGTAGTTCGCTCAAAACTACATTACGGTATTCTGAAGTCAATCAATAAACTATCCATTAGACACCAATTGTTAAAAGTTTAAAAAGCTGCCTGCCTATCCCTAAGCGGAGCTTTGAGGACTTCAGCGACCGAGTTCTACATGTCCTATTCCATCTACTGTCAATTGATATTGTGGCGCGAGAAGTTGGAACCAGAGCGGCTTTAAGGTTAAACTGTCTATCAATGTGGAGGTAAAATAACTACGACCATATGATATTATCACAGTATAGAGCTATGGCAACCAACCGAGTGGACTATATACCAAGTGTGTATACCTGCGAGAGGAACTTCACCACTAAGATCCCTGCCAGAGAGTATACCAGGAAACAGAAACCATCTCCACTACTACACAGATGGTTCGAAGCAAGATGATGATAAGGTAAGCTTTGGAGTACACTGCGAAGATATAGTTCGCAGACTATGAGGTACCTGTAGTGTCTATTAAGCCGAAATAATGGCAATATGGGAAGCCGCCAAGTGGCTGAGTCGCAACCAGGCAATGAAGCCGACCAAAATTTTCGGCGGCGGCGTCGCTTGGAAAAATACCGATTGGCGGCGGCGGCTGATCGACTTAGCCGATCAAATTTCAACAATCGGCTGAGCCGATAAAGTTCCAACAAACGATGGCGCACGAATGTCAATCTCAGGCAAAAATGGCTCTTTAAGATATTTACAATTAGATGAAAAAACCTAAAATTAACACAAAAATTTAGGAAAAGTTAAAGAAGTTTTGATGTAATGTCGAAAATCGATTCAATAAGTCTCTACTTATTAGTCTTTGTTGGGAAAGAGAATTTATTGTGAATGACATAGTGACTGTTGTTTTCTCTCTAAAACGACGTAGACTTTGTACAAATTGGTTCGGCCTCTCAAGAGCTATTGTAAATCCGTAAAAACCTAAAAACGCATTTTTAAATTCTAAATCCGATATATTACCGATTTCTTTAAATAAATGATAGCGAGATCAAGTTAGAAACTTTTTATAAAGTTCTATGCAAAAAGGAACTTCGTTAAAATTTCTGACCCTATTGTATTACTTAGTAGTCACTTTCTTAATTTTCATGGTTGCATAAAATAAATCTTTTTGACTCACTAAATAATGTTCGGCGGCTGAGTTTCAGCCGATGTGAGCCGCTGAAATCGGCGGCGGCGCCGCCTGGAAAAAAATGGTCGCCGATTTGCGCCGCGTCGGCTTCATAGTCTGGTCGCAACATAGTGACCAACACTGGTGTTGTCATTTACTCGGGCAGTCAGGCTGCCATCAATTATCTGAAGGCCCAGCCCCAAAATGGGTTTGCCGCAGATCTCTAAACGAGATGGCTGAGCCGTTTAACATATACCTCATGTGGGAACTTCGGATGAAACATATATATGGGGGCTATATCTAAATCTGAACCGATTTTAACCAAATTCAATAGGGATCGTCCTTGCGCCAAAAAAAGAGCACAGTGCTAAATTTTATCACAATCGGACCATAAATACGACCTTCACTTTGATTACAAGAATACATGAACAGACAGACGGACATCGCTAAATCGATTCAGAAAAAAAATATTATTTTTTATAAAATCCGAAAAATAGCATTATGTTTCCTTTAAGGTTAAACTGTCTATGTTAAACGGCTCAGTGCTTAAAACACGCTTCTTGTTCCTTGCAACACACTTATACGAGTAAATGTAAAAATATATGCGCTTGTTGCTCCCTACACCCTATACAGTACTTTTCGCTTAGCTGCATTGCATTTAAGTGCCTTTTGTCCTCACCTTCACAAAAGGGAACATTGTTTGCACGTTAGTTAAATTTTATTAGAAAATATTATGTTTGCGTGCATTTCGTTTAAGTGTACAATTCAGTTAACAGCATTTTTTCAGTCACATGCGGTCATTGTTAATGCACTCGTACTACATTTTGCTGCGTTTAAGAAAAAATTCTACATTTTTTATACCCTCCACCATAGGATCGGGGGTATATTCATTTTGTCACTCCGTTTGTAACACCACTAAATATTGATCTGAGACCCCATAAAGTATATATATTATTAATCGTCGTAAAATTCTAAGACGATTTAGACATGTCCGTCTGTTGTAATCACGCTACAATCTATAATACCTGAGCTATGTGGCTGATATTTGGTACATATACTTCTTATATCTGCAGGTATATTAGGATTGCAAATGGGCAATATCGGTTCAATTTTGGATATAGCCCTCGTATATGGCATCTCCCCGATCTGACTTCTTAACGTCATGGATACCACAAATGTCAACTGATCGGACTAAAAGTTGGAAACTGGGGTTTATTTATACCCGGTGTTCTTCACACGAGCAGCGGTAGTCATAGGTCCATGTTATATATAGCCCCCATACAAAGGTCTCTCTAGATTTGACTTTTTAACGCCACAAAAACTTCAAATTTCAACGAGCTGAAATTTGGTATAATGAGTTTATTGGCACCCATAACCATTCACGTGCGATCCATGGTGGAGGGTATATAAAATTCGGCATGGCCGAACTTAACGCTTTTACTTGTTATTATTTTAGAAAATCAAGAACTTGGGAGAAAATCAACAGTTTTTGCAACTGCTGCCCACAACATTGTAAGAGCAGTTTAGAGTGAAGTGATAAAATAAAATTAAAAAAGCCTCATGTAATTTTCTGTAATAATGCACCGCATTTTTAGGGTGAGAGACGGGGGACATTTCGTGTTGGATAAGTGCACATGTGTGCGACAAATGGTGATTTCGTTTGTGCAAAAAAAAAATAATTTTTTTTCTACATTTTACACTGAAGCCGCATTTTTAGGTTCGTTTGTAAAAAAGGTGCAGCCGTATGAACAGGTTTTGATTTCGTTTGTAAAATTATTATTAGTAAAATTATGGAGTGTTGCACCGTCAAAAAGCAAACTTCAGAACCAAACCTAATTGAAAGCGTACATTCTTAATGCACTATCAAATGGTTGCGCCATAATGTAGGTATGGGTTTTACTCACCGCACGATTTTTGTTCGATTGTTCACATGCAAAATGGGAATTTAGCAGTGGGTACAGGGGAAATTTTTAAAATGTCACTTAAGTGCGCCAAATACCTTGCAAAAGTAGGAAAGACAGCTATGCCGCAAAACATACTGTACAGTGGAATTTGTTCTAATCATCCGTATACAAATGAGGAAATCAATTAAAATGAATTATTAACATTTTTCTTTGAAAATTTCTAAAAATGCCTCATTGAAAATATTCTCAATTGCTTAATTAGATGATATCAAAAAAAAATAATAATAACTTCTGCTGTATTTCTAGCACAAAGCCTTTTCTATTGCCCCTCGTATGTACACTGAAAAAAAAAATAGTAATAAAACTAATGATGACACATTCTTATATTAAGTACGCTACCTCGGCATCAATTCAATGAAAATTTTCATTAAAATAATGAAAATTTACACGTTTTTTACGAAATTTTTCTTAATATAAAGTTTTTTGAATTTGAATTAATGACTATCTAATCATTAGTTTTGTATACGCGCTTCTTTAAATGTACGCATTTAAATTAAAGAAAAAAATCATTATTTTTGTGCCAATCCGCATTATTTTAAGTAATATTTCAATACTTTTAAGGATTTTCTACATTAACACAATGACGTAGACACGTCATAGTTTTAATGCCGAATCGGACTTAATTAACAGTATGAGATATTTGAGTAATAAATTTAAGGCTATGCTCCCCTTAAAGGAAAGGCTGTCTTGGTAATAAATTTTATGACTATTGTCATTATTTTTAAGAATACATACGAGAGAATTATACAATCTCTCCCTCCCTCTCTCGCTCGGAGAATCAGTTTTGTTTGGTAATGTGTGAATCAATAATTGTTATGGAATATTAGAAGAGAAAATAGAGAACAGTTCTATTGTTCGTTTTCTTTTAAATCGTCAGTTATTTACAAGCGATGGAAGGAAACGGTTGTCTGTTTTCGGGACGCGGATTGTGAAAAAATTTGGTTGCTGTGAATATGTAAGTGTACGTGCATACATACGTGCATATTGCACCGAAAATAATTTTAATATGGGCTGTTAACAGTTATTTTTGCTAAAGCATAGCAACAACAACAAATGAAACCGTCGTGTACATGTGTGTATGCATGTGGTTATGCCGTCGGCGTCACCATCAATCTCTGTGATAAGGGAGTGCGTGTGTTATAGTTATTTTTGCTGTATGTTATTTATGGCGATATACATGCGTTTTTGAAGCAGATCTTGTTTGTAAGTCCTGTGAAGAGATTTGTGCCAAATGGATGATAAAAATGTGAGTAATAGATTTTGTAATACTGAAAGAGACAATGGGAAAATGTTTAGGTACGTGAAAAATAATATTATTATCCGAAAATAAACATCTTATTGGCAATTACAAAATTAACAAAACACATTTTAATTGAAAGTATTTATTTATTAAAAATAGAAATTTATAATTAATAATATGTTATACATATAACTATCTTTTTTAATTTTTTTAGTAAAATAATTTTAGAATGGGTCTTTTGTGAGAAGAGTGGCAAATTTTACAAAATATTTCAACGTAAGTATTATATATGAACGGCTGAAATATTTCTCTTAGTTTTCAGCGTTTTCCAATTGTGATATGATAAAATTTATTTGCATTTTTTTTTTGTTTATAGATAATTTTATTTGATTTATTTTCAGAAAAAATTTAATTATTTTAATTTTAGATCACGCAATATTTGAAGATAAATGTGATGGATATATGAAAAATGCAGTGCTGAATGCCATTTATAAATTACAACAAATAAGTGAGATTTGGAAACAATATTTGTAAGTATTATGTATTTCTGAACAAATATATTTTATTTGAAAATGAAGAAATTTAATTTGGAACGCATATATTAATGTATTAGAACAAAATATATTTGCGAACTGACGTTCACATATAAAATACGTGTTTTCACACAAACAAAGTTATTAAAAAGTTTTCCAAATATAATTTATTTAAAAAGATGTTTTCCTTTTTTGAATTTTAGTTTAAATTTTTCCTTGATTTCGTGTTCATAATTGCTTCATAAGTACTTCATAATTAAACCTGCTGTTAGATTAGGCCCGTTTGGTCTAATTTTTGTATCGTTTCCTTTATAAACGGTAATATATGCACGGGGAAAAATCGTAATTTTTGATATGTTTGAATTGAAAGAAAATATACTTGGAAACGATTTTTTTAAATATTATATATTTGTTAACAAATAAATTATATTTGAAAATCAAGAAATTTCGTTTGGAACACATATGTTAATATATTAGAACATAATTTATTTGCAAACTGACTCACAAATAAAATATGTATTTACACACAAACAATGTTATTGTTTAAAAAGTTTTCCAAATATATTTTATTTAAAAAAGATTTTTAAAACGAATTTTAGTTAGTTTATCCTAGTTTTCGTGTTAAACTCTATAGCTAAAAATGTCTTTTAATTTATAAATATTCCAATTCATCACTTTTTGTCAATCCATTAATGCAATTTATATTTACGAAATATTATACGATTTAAGTTTCAATTAAGTTTTACAAAAATGTAAAATTAAAAAAAAAATTGCTCTTTGAACATCTAAAAAACAGAAAACTTGTCTCTATATTAAGACTATGATACATTGCCAAAATATTTAAAGACAAATTAATCTTTGATTCAGAAAAACTAGTTCCAAATAAAAAAATATTAGAATGTGAACATATTTTGCTTTAAAACCTCCCAAAACATATAATATTTGTGGGTGTCAAATATTATATATTTGGAGTGTACCCTAAACATATGTATACTTCAAGCCGAATATGTTTGGGACAATATACTACAGAAGCGATTTTTTTCAGCGTGTGTATGTATAAATATTGCCTTATAATTTGGTCCAAGGGATATTTTTGTTTTACTAAAATCAAAATAATAAGCGTTTTTGCTCAAAAATAATTGTAAATAAGCTGCTTTCTTTTCACGAAGTATTGAATAAAAATAAATATAAAATATTGTCTTCCATATTCATTTTATATGAAAAATGTAATGTTGACCAAATGGACTCTTAATCTAGGATTCGTACAAATTTGCTAATCTAACACCAGGGTTAAGAATGTCATAAGCAGCATTAGCTTTTGTTTTACATAAGTAATTTTTAATATGTTTTTGAAGTTTTGTTTGCTAACAAAATTTTAGATTTTAAAATCTAAGTCACGATTCATTTTTTTGAGACAAATTATTTATGGTAACTCAATTTATATGAAAAATGTCACTTTCGCCACTTTCAAAACAATCAGTTTCTATCATTAATAATATCTTACATAAATATTTTTTTTAACTTTTAGTACAGCAAATTTTGTATGGATCTATTATGAGAATTTGTGTCGTAGAAGAGTGACTAAATATTTCAGTGTAAGTAAGTATATTCCAAAGATTTTAATATATCTCTTATTTTTCAACATTTTGTGACAGTAATATGATAAAATTTATTTTAATACTTTATCGTATATAAATCATTCTGTTTGATTTCTATTCAAATTATTTTTATTTCAGTTCGCGCAATTGAACTTTATTTGGATATATGAAAAATGCAGTGGGGAATTAAAAATTTACAAATTGCAGGAAATGAGTGAGCATACAAACTATGTATATGATATAATAATATAATATTTGTTTTATATAATTTCTATTTAAATTCCAGCCAAATTCTGGGTTAAAAATCATTAAGGTCGGTTCCGATAAAAATTGTTCATGGACAACAAATAGAGAAACGAATCCCGCTATAGAATCGATACATAACAATACAATATTCGAATAAAAGTCAAACTTCATAGTGTGTTGGCCGATTTGTCTTTATACAATTACATATTGTTTTAAATTATAAAATGTTCCGGAGCGCCCCAGTAGGTGAGTTGGTAGCGTACTCGCCTATGAGTTTGGGGGTCGTGGGATCGATTCCCACCAGAGGCTCTGGTCTGTCGCTGCAAAAATTTAGCCATATGGTCTTTGTAACCCGGCCTTTCCCTGGACCTTATAATTAGAATATAAATTTACTTTGTATTGTAATTCATATAAATAAATAAATAAATAAATAAAATGTTCAATGTTATCCGTAATATGTATTATATTTTTTTGTATTTTCCAATATAAAATATAACAAATAAAATATTTATTTAGAAAGATAAAGTTTTGTGTTATTGGATTTTCTATGAATATTAAATGATTTCAAAGATTTCATTTAAAAGAGTAACATTATAATCAATATAATGTAACGAATTTTCCATACATATTTAAAAAAAAACTGTATTTAAATTCATGTATGCCTTAAATTAATTACCAGTATATTCTTATATCAAGGACAAACATTTTAAATTTTATTACGATAATGTTTTAAATTATATGATATTTTACTAAAAATAAGCACGCGCCATACTTAAATTTACGCAAAAATGTGCTTATTTTAAGACCAAACATAATTAGTTTTATTACCCAAAATTCTTAATTCTATGAAATGCATCCTCAAAACAAGTACTATTCACGTCTTTAAATTAACTATAAAACCTTCTTATTTTTATAGCGATTGTCTTTGGCTCGAAATCATTGCCGAAATCTTAAACTTTACGAAAAATTCATTGATTTTCAGTACGCTTTTTTTTTAGTGTATGTATACTTCACGAAATGTTGAGCCCGTAAATCTTTAGTGTTAATTAAGTTTAAAAATTAATGTCAGACTTTAGATTTAATTTCATGTTTTAATGATTTTTTTTCACGCAAAACGAAAGGAAAACCACAATGAATGAAAGTGAATTGCTGATAAACGACCATAAAATATGTAATTAATGAACATAAAATATTTTTATAACATTTATGACTTGCAGTAATCGCCATAAAATAACAAATACTCGTACACCGCCAACATTTGGAAATTCTTCAAATAGATTTTTTTTCACATTTTTTGTTTGTTTTCCACACGCACAGAGCTGTGCAATTTCATTATTATTTTTATTTTGCAGACTGACTGACAGACAAATAGATGTACATAAACGGGCTAATGCATAATTAATTGCAAAACAATAAGCTGTGATTTATGTTCAGGGCTTAAATGTAAATATTTTAACTGAAATAGCATGATGAAAACTCATAAATATAAAACAAAATGCGATTCGCAACACCGACTGTTGGATGCACTTCTATCGAAGAGATTCTCAACAGCGTTAAGTTCGGCCATATGGATTTTATATAACCTCCAGCTTGGATGGCATTCCACAGTATAATATGGAAAAATGGAAATTATATAAAGTATTCAAAACTGGGAATGTATGGGATCCATATCAAAATATAAATAAATATTAAATAAAATAATTGATGGCGTCTATATGAAAACATGGAACTATGGCGACCACAAAATTGTTTCGGGTACAAATAATTTCAGCATGATTCGTTGCAATTTGTATTTTCTATAAAAACTTCTTTACTTTAAAGAATATTGTCTTTATTCCAAAGAAACTTTTCTTTATTCTTAAGAAAAATAACAAGAATTTTCTTTGTCTGAACAATGAAACATTTTTTTCTGTGATTTATTCTAAGGACACCCATTACAAAACGTATCACCTTTGAAATGGTTGCACTACTACCCACATGCAAGTGTTAACATTAATGGGTTTTATGTTTATTAAGTTTTGTTCACCTTACCATAATGTAGAGTGTGCTAAGATGGGAGCAAACGAAAAGTAGGCATGCCAACAAAATTAATGTTTACGATTTCAATTTCTTGCAACAACATTAAAATACATACTCGAATATTGGCGATGTTTTCTTTGCATTTTAAATACAAAGTACATTTGAACACTCACAACTATTCGACTGGAAAACTTCCTGCATACCAAGCAAAATAGCTTTTGACGTAATGTGCATTTTTGCCATGAAGGGAATACAGAGAAGTGATGGGATATACGAGTACTATACAGCGCGCAAAGTTATTGCCACCACAGTGGCAACGCACAAAATTTAATGATTTTTTCGCACCATTAAAGCCACTATCGCACTATTGTTGCTCAATTTATTTTATTTTTGCGGAAACGAGAGCGAAATGTAAACTCCGTCCAAGCTGATGAAGTAATGACATTTAAAGTCGGACATTTTATAATGACACGTGCTCGAAATGTAACAGAAAGGAGACCCTAATTCGATCATGTTGAGTGATGGAGGTGGTCGTGTGTTAGCTCATGTTCTCGAAGTATTGAATCACAATGTTTGCTGGAAAATCAGGGACGTTAGTAAGAGCAATACACTTCTTCAGACCAAGTAACGAAATAAAGGGAAACTTTGGAGAATTATTTCTCTCAAAAATGTCGCCCAGGCTTGTCATCCCCTTATCTCTAAAAGTTGCAATAGAATCTTGTCATATGTCAAACGTCATCCAGTAAGGAAAAACAGAAGAAAGTCGGGCGGGGCTGACTATATAATACCCTACACCTCCCAAACAATGCGAAAATGGGCATTGCGACAAGAATTTGGCAGTGTTCATACATGTAATAAGACAACTTCCTCTGTCGAATTATCTTACTTATCGGTTAAAAAATACCGTTGCTACAGCGCTTTCATGTCAAATCGGTTGTAACATATATTCATGTAATAAGAGAACTCTCTCGTACTAATTTGATATAAAATACAGTTTCTACAGCGCTTAAATGTCAAATCGGAAGTAACATATATATGGGGGCTATATCTAAATCTGAACCGATTTTAACCAATAGGGATCGTCCTTGGGCCACAAAAGAGCACAGTGCTACATTTTATTACAATCGGAACATAATTACGACCTGCACTTTGATTACAAAAATACATAGACAGGCAGACAGACGGACATGGCTAAATCGACTCAGTCCTTATTGCCAAATTTCAGCAATATCGGAGTGAAATTGCGACATGTGCATAGCGAACAACTTTTAATATTATTATAGCGACAGACCAGAGCCTCTGGTGGGAATCAACCCACTGCGCCCAATTCATAGGCGAGCGCGATAACTTTACTTATATATCGTTAATAACACTATGCAACTTTAAATTAAAGGAAATTATGAGGACTACAAATGTTTTAATGACACATTCACGTTGAAACCAAAGTTTAGTAACTGTCGTTAACATAATTAGAAAAAATTTGATTTTTGCAAAAAATCGTTTTTTGCTTGCACGAATAAAAACCATAAAAAATAGAAAAAAATTAGCAAAAAATTGTTTGTTCTAATTTTTGGAAGCTGGCTTTCTAACGAAGAAAACCATGCCTTAAAGAAAATCTATGGATAAATTTATAAATTATAGCACTTTTAGTAGAAATAAGAGAATTTCAACATAATTCGGTTTTTATACACTCACTATTGTGAACAAGGGTCAAAAGTGTAACATATCCATGGAGTGACTTAAGAGACCCCATAATTTTTGGCGGAAATCCGTTTTGGGCCATTTTAAGTCATTTTAGCAATGTCCGTCAGCCTGTCCGTCTGTCTGTCTGGTTGGTGCGCACGATAACTTTCGACAGGATTAACCGATTGACTTCAAATTTGGTATGTGTCAATTTTTTTTTCTATCTCAGGCTAAGGTCAAAGATGGACTATGTTGGTCAACTCCTTCGAGTACCTCCCCCACAAAGGGTCAAAATTTAGTGAAATATTGATTATCTCAAACTTCTATACTACTATTCAGAATCTTTGACAATTCCACACATAGTATTAAATTGTGGTCGCTATAATCTTGAGAAAATTGTGCGAAGTTGCCAGGCCTGTTTTGGTAACTCCCATACAAATGGACCATTTTGCACAAAAAGTTAACGGTTTGTAACTTTGATTCCAGCCCATAGAAATACTTGAAAATTTGTGAAGTGTAATGCTTTTATGGTACCTATAGTATATTACAAAGTCGGCTTTATTTATGTTACCTCCCAAACAAAATTGACAAAAAATTTTAAAAATTATTTTTTTAATTTCCCTATTTTTACAATATATGGGTCTAATTTATACATGTATCCACGGATATTCTGCAAGTAGGCACTGTTTTCTTCGTTAGGATGATAGCTTTTAAGAAATGGCACAACCATTTTTTTGGCGAATTTTTTCTATTTTTTATGGATGTTTTCCCGCCAGTGAAAAATGATTTTTTTGAAAAAATCTAATTTTTTCTAATTGTTTTAACCACAGTTGCTAAACTTCCCTTTCTACGTGAAAATGTTGTTTTCAGCATTTCTTGCCCTTATAATTTTCTTTTAATTAGATTTAAAAATTTTGTATTGGGTTCATAAAAACGTATGCCTCAATCTATTAAAAAAATTTTTTTATTGCATAGTGAATTGTTCCAAATAAAAAATGATTGATGATTGGAAACAACGATTTAGTTAGATCAATATCAACCCAAATATATAATATTAATCTATATGTTTGAAGCTGAATATGTTTGGAACAATATACTACAGAAGCGATTTTTTTCAGCGTGCACGGGAAAAATCGCTATTTTTGGTATGTTTGAATTGCAATAAAATATATTTAAGCTTTTATAGTAAGCTTTTATATAGTCAGCTCCTCCAAACTTGTACCATTTTTAGCAATATTTATTGTGGCATCGCTACTGCTGCTACAATGATCCTTGAAAAAAACCCATCTGTCCTCAATGGCTTAGTTATAGGCTTTAAGTTTTAGCCTTTGGGTTTTTTTACTATGTGCCTTATTGTTGTTGCTGTGGCCATAAAGTGTTGTTTGCATCCATGTTTTATACTACTGTTATTATTGCAGTTGCAGCTTCTGCAGTTACTGGCAACAAATATTCAAAGTGCATTGCTGAACTCTTTAAATTATAGTATTTGGACTCGAGCATATGATACGTATACATTTATTTTCAAGTTTTTAGATTCATAACTGCACTGGACAATCGGTTGTAACTATGATACTCCAATGTGATAATCTTAAAGAACTTTCAGTTTTAATTTTTCCTTTTGCGAACTTTGGAATTTAAAAGAATTGTTAAATTTTTAAAATTCGAAAAGAATGGTACAAAATTAAATACAGATAAGTTTTACTTAGTAAAAAAAAAATTATTTAACAAGGCACAAGTTTAGAACTTGGTATGATATACTTTCCTCTTAATTCAGGGTTTTCCAATAAGAGTGATATGATTTCTTTGAAAAAAAACACACTTATTGTTAAGGAAATTCAAAAGTTTTTTATCTAATGTGAAGTACAATCGATACAATTAAGTTCCAAATAAAACGTCATTCAAATGGCCTCCACGACTTCTTCTGCAGGAACGAATTCGATGAACCCAATTTTCGAGCACTTTTTCCACTAAATCAAGTCGTATGTCATGAATGGCACGTTCAGTATTGACTTGTAAAGCTTGAAGAGAGTCTGGTTTATTTCGAAAGACCAATGACTTCAAATAACCCCACAAGAAATAGCCTAATGGCGTTAAAAACAATTTCTTTAAATAATCGAATCTCCAAACTTTTCTCGCAACAATTCAATTGTTTCATTTGCTGTGTGGCACGTAGCCACAATCGGTCAATGGCAAAAAGATAGCTCTTAACGATAGCTAAAATATTGCTCATGGGTGTCAAGGTCGTATGTCGACAGGAAAGTGTTTTTTTTTTGGATTTAAAAAAAATGGCATCATCAAATTAGCATCATTTTCAAATGTGAACGGAAAGTTTATTTCCTCCCGTCGGATCGGGAGGAAATTGACTTAGCGCACGAAAAGTTGCAATTGGAGAACGATTATTTTGATAATAAAACTGAATAATTTGTAAACGTTGTTCTTGCGTATATCTCTCCATGATGAAATTGTAAACACAACTGTATACAATCAAAAACAACTGACAGATCGTGACATATTACAAATGGCCGAAAAATCACTTCAAAGTCATATCATACTTATTGGAAAACCCGTTATTAAGAAAATCCTTTTAATCCGTTATTACAATATTTTGTTAAATAATTACTACTTTTCCCATTTACAATACCCCGAGAAGAACATCATATAAAAGGTACACCCTAATGTACACACTCAGTATCTGGGGGTATTAAAGGTTTATGCTTAAGTGATACAACAGTGATGTGTTGTTGGTGATTTTTATGCGTTTTGTTTCAAGAGAGATTTCATGTGAATGCGTTTTATTAGTTATTTTAGTATTTCAGCTCTCAATGAAAAGTGGCTGAAAATGAACTACTGTTGGTACAGAACTACAGTAGGCAGACTTCAGAGTTAAGTTACGAAAACAAATTTGAATTTATCTAAACTTACTAAGCTAAACCAGAAAAAAATCCAAATGGCTTTTTGTTACTTTCGATATGCCTTCCTGAAAAAACTACCAGCTTCGACTAGCATACTTTGGAATGGAGGTATTGAATTATGATATTAGGTATGATAGATTTTTTAATATATTGATTTAGATATAATTCCCATATATATGTACGTTCCTTTCTAGTCGGAATGTAAGCGCTATAGAAGCGATTTTTAAATCCTATCATTACGAAATTTGGCAGAGAGGAGTTTTTTGATCCAGGAACGAATACCACCAGACCTAGCTCCTAGCTTTATGAACACCACCAAATTTGAAAAAATGTTTTCATATTTATATGCAGTCCTCATATATGTACTTATATAATATACTTATATATAAATAAATTTTGCATCCGCTCTTTAAAAAAAATTAACAAACAAATATTACAGATGTAGAGCAACAATATGTACACGCTGAAAAAAAATCGCTTCTGTAGTATATTGTCCCAAACAACTTCTGCTTGAAATATATATATGTTTGAGTACACTCCAAATATTTAATACTAGCGGACCCGGCGAACTTCGCCTCGCCCCAATTTAACGCCTTCAGATAAACTCCAGAGTGATAATAAAACACAGATAGTTAAAATTTTAATGCGATTTGTTTAAAAGGAATCGAAATCAGTAGAGATAAATCGAATCAGATGATAAACAACAAACAACGAAGACAGGCAACGTACAGATGACCGTGCGAAAAACAGGGAAATTCGAGATTAATTCCACAGACTTCCTACGATTGGTTTTGAGATTTATTGATTGTCATCGCAAAAGCCAATCGTACAGGGAACTGAATCCGCTTGAATTGGAATGAAAGATCAGTTGGAATAATCGGAATTCGTGGGATAAGGACTTCCTCTCCTTTGAATTTTCCCTTGATGATCGTCGCCTGAATCACATTGTCCATCAGTTTCATAATGGACAACCGCGAACTATGCACAATTTCGGATGTTTCAGATTCCGCAACATGATTATGATCGATTCCACCTTCAGCTGTAAATTATGCGGCGGAGCTCCTGGCACATCAAGCGAGTTCGATTTTACTTTGAATAATAAAATTCAGGCTATCGACGTCCTTATTCTTCGCTGCTAATATTGCCCATTCACTAATCTAATCGAGATTTGGAAACACTTTGGTGATGAGTTCCTCGTTCGACGATGTGAACTCGCAAAAATTTGCCGGGAACAATATCAATGCAGTGGAAACATCAATAGTAATTTGGCCATTGCCAAGCGCCAACAGTTGTTTCGAGAATTCAAGAGCCGATGAGTCGTTCTGCAACGCGACTCTCATGTTCGTGGTCAATTTCAACTTCTTCAAAAATTTGCCGGGAACAATATCAATGCAGTGGAAACATCAATAGTAATTTGGCCATTGCCAAGCGCCAACAGTTGTTTCGAGAATTCAAGAGCCGATGAGTCGTTCTGCAACGCGACTCTCATGTTCGTGGTCAATTTCAACTTCTCGACATAACTTCTTGACATGCAGCCACAAAGTCCACTATTTCAGGCATGCATTAATTTCATCGGCAGTAGATTTCGGGATGACGGGAAGCGTTTGACGAAAATCTCCGGAGAGCAATATCAGACTCACCAAATTGTCTCAAATCACGTCGTAAATCCTTCATCGTTCGGTCAATTGCCTCCAGAGCTCGTTTATGCGCCATCGTGCATTCATCCGAAATTATGATTTTGCAGTGCCCGCAATCCAATAAGATAACCTTACCTCTTATACTCAAACTTATTATCTGAAAAAATTTTCGAACTGATAAATATCGCGTTGAATTTTAATTGATCGTAATGCTTGTACCGTTTGTCGATGTGATACGCGAAATCAGTGTAACAATACGCAAAACTCGAATGAATTGCAGCAAGAAAAATAGCACATACTCGTAGATATGTTTAATAGAAAGGAAGAGTTGATCGAAAAAGCTGAACAATTCGAATGTGAAAACATTCAATAAAATAAATCTAAGAAAACTTTTTTGTTTAATAGAAAATTAATAAAAAAAATTGGATTCAAAAAGAGAGCAGTAGATAGGAACAGTAGGAATCTCGCAGTAGATAGGAACAGTAGGAATCTCGCAAGAAATAGCAATTTTCGATTTTCCTAATTTTCCGACTTTTCCGGAGGGTTTTCCCAAAATTTTCTTTCGTACAAACCTTCTCCAGGCAAATACGAAGAACTGAAGAAAAAAATCATCCAAATCGCTCCAGCCGTTCTGACGTGATGCCATTACACAGATGGACCGTTTCATTATACCCTCACTTTAGTGTGACGAGGGTATATATCATTTGCTACGAAAAAAGGTGTAACACATCGAAGGAGTGATCTAAGACCCTAAGTATGTTCGGCAGATATTCGTTTTGGGTCATTTTAAGACGAATGAGCAATGTCCGTCCGTCTGCCTGTCTGTCTGTCTGTCTGTCTGTCTGTCTGTCTGTCTGTCTGTCTGCTGGCTGGTGCGCACGATAACTCTCGAAAGGAGTAACCGATTGACTTCAAATTTGGTACGTGGTAATATTTTTTTCTATCTCCGGCTAAGTTCGAAGATGGGCCATATTGGTCCACTCCTTCTAGTACCTCCCCCACAAAGTGCTAAAATGTTGTAAAATATTGAATCTTTAATAACTGCTATACTACTTATTCGAATCTTCTGAAATTCCACACATAGCTTTAGTTTATTAGTCGCTATCAACTCGAGAAAAATGGGCCAAGTTGCTACGCCCCTTTTGGTACCTCCCACACAAATGCACCATTTTGCAGCAAAAGTTAACAGCTTATAACATTAATACCAGTGTATAAAAATACTTGAAATTTTGTACAGTGTAATGCTTTTATAGTGCCTACAGTCCAGTGAAAAATGGGTATTATATTCACGCCCCTTTTGGTACCTCCTACACAAAGGTAACATTTTGCACCAAAAGTAAACAGCTTATAACATTAATACCAGTGTATAAAAATACTTGAAATTTTCTACAGTGTAATGCTTTTATAGTGTCTATAGCCCTGTAAAAGATGGACGCTATTGCCACGCCCCTTTTTGTACCTCCCACACAAATGCACCATTTTGCAGCAAAAGTTGACAGCTTATAACATTAATACCATTGTATAAAAATACTTGAAATTTTCTACAGTGCAATGCTTTTATAGTGTCTATAGCCCTGTGAAAATTGGACGCTATTGTCACGCCCCTTTTTGTACCTCCCACACAAAATGTCCTAATCATACCAAAATTTATTATCTCATAACTTTAATAAACCAGTGCAAATAAACGCTTATAATTCGGCGCAGTGCAATGTATTTAAAGTATCTACTATTCAGCAAAATAGGTGTATTTGTTAAATCCGTTCTGGTACCAACCATACAATCTAACAGACTAATTCGTCGAATATTCAATATTACATTACTCACAAAGTGAGGGTATACCTTAGTCGGTTTACCCGACTGAAACTTTCTTACTTGTTTTTATATATATAAGATTTGACACACACAAAAATTATATGTTTGTGGGGATGTTGTTCAAAACAAAAGTATGTTTTCATTCAAATATTTTTTATTTGGAACTAATATTACCGCAACAAAGATTAATTTGTATTTCATTATTTTGGCAATTTATTAATGCCAGTTTTTGGTTTTCGGTGAATTTTTAAAAAAAAAATGTGTAAAATTCGATTAAAATTTAAATCGTATAATCTTTCGTAACTACGAACTTTATAACTCGTATAAATTGAATTGACGAATTGACAAAAAGTAATGTATTTTAATAATTATAAATTAACAATTAGTGCTGTAAAACAGAAATTAATGATGCTTATGACATTTTATCTATAAAGCATAACACAAAATCTAAGAAAAAAAAAATAAAACTAATATTTGGAGAAATTCCCAATCAATAATCTGACTTGTATACAAACACATATATTATTTGAGAAAATTAGTTTGCAAATATATTTAGTTGTAATATATTAATATATGAGTTACAAATAAATTTTGTTGATTTTCAAATATAATTTAGTTGCTCAGAAATATATAATATTTATAAATGTGTGTTCCAAATATATTTTCTTTCGATTCAAACATATCAAAAAAGGCGATTTTGCCCCGTGTAGACTTCTGCACTTGACGACGTTGTAGGGTATCATGTAGTCGATTCCGCCCGACTTTTGCCTTTCCTTATTGGTTTTGTAGTAGAAAGTCTTCGAAACATTGATTAAAATGTTAATTATGGGTAATTCCAAAAGAAACCGACCCACACCGAATATTTATGGATTTAGATTGCAAAAGCACACTTAGTTTCCCAGGGTATTACTGAATGATTTAAAATATGGCATTTGATAATATTTTCCTCCATTTTCGTAATGCTTGAATATGTTCATACGCAGTGCATTTGTTGCGGATGTTTTTGACATAATCCCGACATTTCCAGTCCTCCTCAATGGCCCTCGCGGCCTGAACGAGGAAAACGATATGAGTATCGATTATGAGTGGTTCTGTGTTGTGGTAAGTCAGTGCGTAGATGCCAGCCACTGCAGCATTAGAAAATGAAAACCTGTTGTTTTGGCCAAGTGTTGCTGCTGCGTCGAATGGTGTTATGAAAACATCAACCAGCATCAGCAGCAGCAGCTGCCCGCTATTCCAACATCTATGCCACAGCTCCAAGTCGACCTGTTATTAGTTAAGCCTTTTGGCCTTTTTCTGATCTTGTGATATATTTATGACTGTTAGAAAACAATTTAAGGCCATAAACTTCTCGAGCTCACATTAATCATAATTCAATTATCGGCTACCAAATCATTTTTCAAGAAAGAAACCTTCTTGCGTCGTCGCCGTCGTCGTTGTTGTCCAACATACATACGAGTATTCGTATGTGAAAGAGACAATGATCTGCTCTTAAAATCAAAGAAATTATGTCGAAACTCAAAGAGAAAATCCATAAATATGAATAAGTAGTTTTTGTGAAATTTATGATTTTTTTAACATTTACTTACTAGGAGTATTATACATATGTAGATGCATATGCGTACAGTGATGGCTTTAAATAAGAAGTTAATGGTTAGCACTTCAGTAGCCCATAAACTGTCAAGTCTAATGCTTCTGCTTTTGAAGAATGACTCTTGGCGGATTGGAGCTTATTCTAGTTCGGGGAATATTTTCTAACATATCAGAGTTAATATCTTTCCGGTCATTAAACAAAGTGAATATATGTTTCTATAAGAGTAACCATTTGAAACAACCAAATGAAAATGTTAGTTCGCCAAAAAGTTTTATGGTTGTACGAGCGAGCTCAAAGTTTTCTCTAGTATTTAAGTAGCTATTTAATAGGTGTGAAGCGTCAACGCGACTTTGTAGCTCTTTATTTACTTCTCCTGATATTTGCCAACGTATTCATGTTCCATTTTGTTTGAAAAGGAGTTAATTAGCACCGTTATTTAGTGAACTGCGTAGTGTAAAAACGCCTTAAAGTAAATAGTTTAAAAACTATTTAAACTGTTCTATCGGTCCTTGGGTTAGGTTTGGTTAGGGCGGCAGCCGGAGTTACCATCTCACATAGACCAATTGATGTCCGTAGTGCTACCACGGCCCCAGTTGCCCCTCATCGGAACCAACCTGTTTTAAGCACAGATTTTTCACTAATACGAAAGCCGTTACCGGCGAGTATTGTCAGACTTCTTAGAAAGTTCGAACCCAGTATATCTAGACGTCGTTTACTCAATGCGGGACAGTTAAATGACAGGTGCTCAATGTTCTCCACTTCCCCCTTATCACCGCCGCTTCTGCAGAAGTCATTGGCCTCGATTCCTAACCTCCTGGCGTGTTCGCCGATCATTCAATGCTTCTTCAGAACTGACACTAGCGTAATAGCAAATCTGACATCAGGAAGATGTTGGTCCATTCCAACAAAAATTGCTGTGCACCTTTTAAATTATTTTTTATATAGAGCTTTTAAGCCCCATTATTACTTTTTTGATGGTCTGTTTGTACAAAGAGTTTTTCGAAATAAATATTCCTTATGAATAAATTAAATTATTTTACACTTCTAAAATTAAGAAAATAGACTTCGTTCATTCCCACTGCACAACCTTCATTTTAAATATGATTTTACATCTAAATTGTACCGTCATATCATTTGACATTTGACTGGTGTATGTTTTCTAATTTTATAAAACTCAAGAACGCACCTGTAATTAAAATATATGTATGTATGTATGTAGACGCTTAAAATTTTTGATTAATTGTATGTTTCTGTGTACGAGAGTGTGTCTGCGATGTTTATCATTAATTTGCACGCTATAAATTATTGTTTGACATTTGAGGCAACACGCAATTTCATGTTTTCAACTTTCAAAAATTGTGACGGGACCCACAAAATTTGGTTAACAAAACGCCTCACACAATATGAATACCCAAACCATCACTGCCGCAAGTCGCCAGTCGCAAAGTGAATGAAGAACAGGCTGAAAATTGCGGGGGTATTCATTTAAGCTCAAGCAAAATGTTAAAAGTGATTTAAACTCAATATGCTTAAGGTGCAATATTATAAGTGTCTCGTTTCGCTGTCTGTCCGTCCGTCTGTCTGTCTGCATTTGCGCCCATCTGCTCGCGGTTTTCGTTGGGTAATACCACCAAATGCAGTGACATTTCAGGTATAACTAAATCCATCATTGCCAGCAAATTCTATGCTTCACTTGAAAACGTTTTTAACATAAATTTTGTCTTGAACCAAAAACTAAAAAACAACAACGAACAAACAAACAAATTTTTAACAAATCAAGTCAACTCTAATAAAAGCACGTCTGACAATTGCATGACAATTACGTGACAGCTCATCACTTTAAAGTGTTTCGGTTGAATTGTTTTCCGTCCCTCCAAGTGAGTGAGTTGTGTTTGGTTGTTATTGTAGTAAAACAGCAGAATTCAAATCTGGAGGTGACCAAAACGCAAAATTAAATGTGCATTCAAAAAATGACACGTTCTACAACGATAGCCATTCAAGAATTCATGAGAGACGCCGTTTTCTACGGTAGCCGTGCAAAATGCCGATTGTAGTGCAATAAATATATTTATTGGCTCGACAATTAAATATTTACGAGTGTATGTGACAAAAATAGGTATGTATGTTATAAATGCTGAGCATTTATTTATACCACCACCACCTGTTCGTGATTGCCATTAAGCGAACACTGAATGGTCATGGAAGTGGCGCATGCGCTTTGGTTTTGCGGGCATCATTTCAGCGATTATACGATTAAATATGAAACCTCACACCAAGGTAAACGTATTTGCTGATTCGATTCAATTTCTTTGCTATAAGAGTATTTGATTGCAATGAAAATAGACACACACTTTCATTCATTTGATCGCAATTTCCGGCTGAAGTTACTGTTCACGGGAAATGCTAATCCAGTTAACGGATTTAATTTTCGCTGCAATGGTCACATTTGTCACAATTATGGCGAGTGGCAGGTGAGATGATTGTAATATCCTGTGGCAACTAATTTCCGTGAACTTGTAAATAGGACACAAAAGTAGAGACTACTTGAATTTCATTAGTTGAAAACAGTTTGATTATCTACACCGCACATGGTATTATGGTTTTGTTCATTTGTTTGTAACACATAAAAAAAAACAAGAGATGGAACCATCGTTTGTTATACTAGTTAAATCGATTAAGAATACGACGATTTACAATATATAGACTTTGTGGGGTCTCTGATCAATAATTAGAGGTATTACACGGGGCAAAATCGCCTTTTTTGATATGTTTGAATCGAAAGAAAATGTATTTGGAAGACAAATTTTTACATATTATATATTTCTAAGCAAATAAATTTTGTTTGAAAATCAATAAAATATATTTGGAACGCATATATTAATATATTACAACAAAATATATTTGCAAACTAAATTTCTCTAATAAAGTACATGTTTATGTACAAATAAAATTATTGTTTAGGAATTTCTCCAAATATATTTTATTTAAAAAAGACTTCAAATCTTTTGCTGACTTTTTCGAATTTCATTTTTAATTTTTTCTTGGTTCCCAATTTTACCTCCCAGTTATGATACCATATGCAGCAATGACTTCTGTTTCAAATCAATCATTTAAAATTTCTAAGCCATTCGAAGACATCATTAGTTGTCAATCCACAGAAAAATTTATTTTGATCCAAGATTATAGGATTTAAATTATTATTTATTATTTTTACGAACAATATAAATTTCTAAATAAAATTATTTTGAATTACTGAACAATATAACACATTTTATGTATTTTTTGAATACTTAAATTCCCATTTTATTTTGTTTCGAAAATAATAATACCCAAATAAAATCAAATTGGGAGTAAACAAAGATTTGTTTAGAACAACATCTTCCCAAATATATTACCTTTGCGTGTACCAAATATTATATGTTTAGAGTGTACCCTAAAGATATATATGTTTCAAGCCGAATTTGTTTGGGACAATATACTACAGAAGCGATTTTTTTTCAGCGTGTACAAAAGGAGTATCATAATAAATAAACTCCCATCCTGCGATGGAGGCTATACAAATATTGTTTATGGAGATGTGTATTAAAAATTCGACCTCGAATGTCAACACCGGTTTAGCAGTTTGGTGAGTCAATCAACCTGCAGCTCTACCTTGCTATTATCCTATATTGTTTATTTGCTGCAACCAAACCCCCAGCCAATATGAGTTCTTAAAGAATGAATGGCCTATCTAGCTGTTCTTGACTGGAGCCGAGTTCTGTCTAACGAAATAATTATACCCTCACTGTAGTGAGGAGAGTATACAGTGCGTAAACATTGGATAGCTTCACCGACTTGTATCAAGGAAAAACTGTAATATTTATATTTCGAAGGGGTATCGCAAATATGTTTATACCTTTGGAAAGAGCACACTTTTTACTTTTAAAACGGTTGGTCATTTGATGTTAACTGTATGGTTTTCCATAATACTCGTATGTAGTAGCAAAAAATGTGTATTTTAGGGTGTAAATTTAGGATAGCCTCACTACAATAAATGGAACAAATTACTATTTTTGTAAACTAAAAATAAAAAACAATCGCCATATTTTTTGTCTGAATTCAGGTCTAGGCTGCTTTGATTGTATTAATATTTTTTTTAATGTTTTACTCTTACCTCCTTCTATATAAATGTCAATGCAAAGCCTAATCCAGCCACCCATTTCAAAAATAAAATTAGAACAATATGGCGGTTTTTTAAAAAAGGTCATCGTTTGTGTGCGCAAATCAGCTTATTATCATATCGAGGGATATGCATTACAGAAAGAACACTAAGTATTTTCGACGGAAATCGGTTTTAGGACATTGTAAGTCATTTGAGCAATGTCCGTCCGTCCGTCTGTCCGTCTGGCTGGAATGTTCGATAACTCTCGAAACGAGTAAAGGATTGACTTCAAATTTTGTACGTAGTTTCAGTGACTGCTCCAGTTTTCTGTCGAGTTCTTGACCTCTGTCCAGTTCTTGGGTTACCTCAATGTACAGGGTGTCGCGGGTATCATCTTCAGAAGCCTTGTGACGTCTGAGACCTTTTTCACTTCTCCACAGAATGTGTACCAACAACGCCTTTGTGATTTCCTAAGTTCCGACTTATAGTCAACCCGGTAAATTTGGCCTTGTTGAATAGCTTGTCGCAAGACTTTCTCCTAACATTAAGCTCAGAAGTCCACCATTGTGGATTAGTTTTACCGTTGTTCCTTGGTTTTGGACAGGCTTCTTCGAGGGAAGTATGATGTAGTGATTATCCATATCGACCATATCATTCGGTTCGTGTAGAAGTTTAGAGTTGAGAACTTTTTTAAAATTCTTCTCATACAGGTTTAGGTACTTTTCAGTGAGTTTGTACTCTACTCTGAGAATGAGTGGTCTTCCAGTGTTGTCCACCAAATAATTTTGTCTGACAGTGAATCAGTAACAAACGTGACGTCAAGTACTTCATTATTCGCTAAATTCGGTTTATGACCTTTGTTACAAATAGCTAAGTTTGGTAGTCAAAACTTAGTCCAGAAGTGACAAACACCTATTGTTTGTATCCGTGCTACCCCAGGATAGAATGGTGGGCATTCGTTTGCGTCAATTATCAACTCACACTCATCGAACGTTACTTCTTCTACTACTTCCCTGAAAAGAGCTGTCGGTACTACCGCATCTTCATAAGGCAAGTATCTGCAGATCACCCATTATATGCAATTACCATTCTCTAGCCTAGAAGCTCCTTACCAATGAAATTAATTAAGATAAAAATGCTTAGATCTTTCCTGGTTAAAGTACAGGTTTTTGGAGTACCTTCACAGTTGGCCAGAAGTAACGTCTCAGACTAAGTTCGTAGAGAGGCTATATTGGTCCCCTCCATCTAGTACCTGGCTCACAAAGGGTTAAAACTTAGTAAAATATTGATTCTCTAATAACCTCCTTACTACCTATCAGAATCCTCCGTAATTCCACGCATAGTACAAATTTATTCATCGCTATCAACCTGAGAAAAATGGACTAAATGGCCCCGGCCCTTTTGGTACACCAAAACACAAAAGGGCCATTTGTACAAAAAATTAACTGCTTATAACTTTAATATCACTTCATATAAATACTTGTGCAGTATAATGCTTTTATAGTACCTACAGTCCGGTAAAAAGTGAGCCTCCTTCACAAAATGGCCAAATCATACCAAAATTGAATGGCTCATAACGCTAATATTAGTTCACATAAACACTTAAGCCGCTTTCGTCAAGCCAATACTTGTAGCTCCCACTCAAATTGACAGATTCTTTGAACACAATATGTATTTATTTCAGACATCATTTCCAATAACTATAGACTGACAAAGAATAAGCATTTTTTCCATGTGCCACATCGCGGTATTCAAGTCACATTGAGTTATAAACATTTGACAACGTTATAGTCAATTGCGTGATTTCTTAATAATTTAACTATTTTGGTAGTCTTTGAGGTAGTGAAAGACTTAATCTATCTCGTTAACACCGTAAACGAAACAGCAAACATTAAATAAGAGATAAAACTATGAATAAATATGCCAACAGAAACTCGAGGTTTGAAAAAAATATCTTGCAGAACAGTCAGAATTTATTTTGGTTCGAGACCTTATGTTTCAGTTACTTTTTGTCAATTGCAAAAGGGTAATAGAAACAAATACAAAAAATTGGTAGAGTTTTAATTGCTTGGTAGAATTGACTGCAGTTTCGATAGACACCACTCTATCATCTTCAGAACTCAGTAGCAATAGTGTATGTATGTCTAACTTAAATCAGCTGAAATACTTATGTTAAGTTAAAGACTGCGTCTGAAGTAAATAAGTATGTATGTAATCATAGTAATCATAGGTGGAATTTCATGAGTAGAAATGTTATCCAGAACTACGGTAACATCAGCTCTGTCATACATTTTGTTCTGAATTAAATATCATGATTTACTAAAATAATTCCATCAGGAACATAGATTATTTACAAAGAATGCTAAGTATCGTAGTTAAAAGATTTCCCAGTTTCGCTTAGAATGGTTCTTCTCCAAGTGGTCTTAGGTCTTACTTCGACTTTTGCTGCCTTGCGGTTTTCATTCGAGTGTAAGACTTTTGCAGGGTGTGCCCTAGCCAATTTAATTTGCGCCACCTTTATTTGGATGTTTCTTCTTGGTTTGTTAATGCTAGAATTTCCTCGTTCTTGATCATTCGTGGCCACCAGATTTTAGTTTTTAGTTTGCGTTTAATTATGGAGTTCACCAGCCATGTTTCGGATCCATAAAGCAGTTCGGATTTTACGCATGCGCTGTGGACGAAAATGTTAGTCTTCGGGGATAGTTAGTTTGAATTCCATACGTTTCGGATGTCTATATAGGCAATTCTGGCTTTTTGAATTCTGCGGTCTAAGTCGTTATCAGCTCCATCATCTGAACTTACAGTGCTCCCAAACGTTTTCGATGTGTCTATTGCTGATGGTGAAGTATGGGATTTGGTTGCCTTTGATGACGTATGATTTAGTTTATGCTATGTTGATTCGGAGACCTTGTCGTGCTGCAATTGCTGCTACTTTATTAATTTGTTCTTCCATGTGCTCCGCCATAACTGAGATTAACTCTATGTCGTCGGTATAGCCCAAGTCTTCTAAGTGTTGATTTACTCTCCATTGAATGTCCCTTTTCTCCTCATTTACCCCTGTCATTATTGTAAGGAGTGTAACCACAAAAATTAGTGGTGACCGTAGACATCCTTGCTTAACTCCTGTTAGAGTTTCGAAAGGGTCGCTCACATGCCCGCAGTTTTCCACCCTTGCTTGGCATTTTTGTACTGCTCTCTTATTAAGATAACTATTTTTGCTGGCATTCCTTCACTTAATAAAGCGGAACATATAGCATTTCGGTCGATTGTGCCGAATGCTTTCTCAAAATCAACGATTGTGAGATATACGGTGGTGTTGAATTGAATTTAATGGTTAGACAAAATATATAACGTACCTGTTAAGATTCCCCACATTTAATATTTTTTTCTGGGATTTATGTAAAGTAACGTCAGCATTATTACTATAATCTTAAGTTAAAATCTAAACTTAAATTCATGTTTCACCTCTCCTTTCTTAGCACATTTGTCTAAAGTATTTTGGTGTCAATAAAATGTCCCATTATATATGTAATACCTTACTTCTTAGATTTTTCCTGCTCACATTCGGTCCTGTCATTTAGCTACCGACATAGTACCAGATATTCTATAGCAACAATTATGTTGTCTACCCCTTATGTTTCACCCTTTGAAGTTTCCCGTTCATTCAACATGAATAACTGAAGTAATTAAATGAATTAATAAAAAACTCACATCACGATCACTTCATTTATTCGAAATGAAAATGGAAATTAGCAGCCACCAACAACAACAACATTAACGCAAAACAGGCTACATAAACCAATCACAATTGTTCGGAAGTCAAATTAATAACCGCGTAATATTCACATAGCCGTGGCCAAATAGTGCCATGTAATGTAACATAGCAAGTTTCGAGTATTTATTTTTTCATCATCTGATGTCTGATTGTCTATTCATTATGTGAATATTGTTATTTCTCCATTAACAACTGAGACATAGTAGATACATAGCCGGCAGGGCCGGGGGCAACCCCCTTCAGCGCGCCGTGGCATTATGATGGGGACCCGCAAGATTTTCTGGTTTATCAGAGGCACGAAATTCCGACAAACATTCAAAATAAATGATCTGAGGAAAGGCAAACAACAACCGAAAAAAAACAAGAGTCAACACCAGCAGCACCAACTGAACGTGTACGAACAACCAACTATTGGTGTTCGAAATGACAATTGTGCATGATTTTCAAATGCGACGAAGACGAAAGAAGACAAAAAACCAGAGCCAACAAATAACAACAGTAATGAATTTTGATTTATTAAAAAATTATGTTCGCAGCGATACCGACAGACGAACAGGCAAAGCGGCCAGACCAGACCGGTTAACTCGAAAATAAAGCCAAGGTACACCACCAACAAACAACATTCGATTCACTTGCTGCAGAGCCCCAACCAACCACCGGCGGCAGCAGCAGCGGCCAAAAAAAAAGAGTAAATGCCAAAACTGAACGCACACGATCGCCACCACCATTTGAACCGAACCTAGCGATCGACTGAACGATCGCTGAGTACTCGCAAAATAAAAAACTTCATTTAAATGAGGGCGGCTAGTATTTTTAGACATTTTGTTGCTGCGGTTGTTGTTGTTGTTGGAGGTGGTTGCCGGTTGTTGTCGGGCATACAATGTCAGATTGACAACACTTGTACTCTGTGAATGCGAATTTAGCTTGATGCAAATATGCTCCGTTGTGGTGGCGGTGGTGTTGGTGGCGTTACGATTGTTCGTTCAGGTGGCAACCAAAGGGTACGAGTATTCTGAATTTTGGAATGAAGAAAAATGTTTCTACTAAAATTTCCAAAGGATCTGAACCTTAAAGTATCTATCTCAAAGGTTAATGTTAGTATAGGCAACGAGGTCTACTTGTAAGACTTCTGATATTTTTTATTCTAAAAAATGATGTTGCACTTTCAGAGAGTAGCATTTGAAATGTCGTCTACACCATCTTGCACTGTAGCATTTTACATAGTCGTAATCGAAAAAAATTCAAAAATGTAACCCTTTAACTCACTATAAACAAAGCATACTTCAAGGCGTCACCTAAATAATGCATCTGTCCAAACTTCATTAGAAAAAATGCGTTGACACCACGCAAATACATACGCGGGTATTTAGACTATTCACTTGACACTGAAAAAACATCTGCTTTGTAGGGCAGCGTTCTTCCCTTTGATTTAGTACAGAACAGAAAATAAAGCATTTTTGCACAGTGCGAGTGTGACACTTTTTACAAAAGAAAACTAAATCCTTTCGCAGTGCAGTATTTTTTTCAAACGAAAACAAAAAGGCATTTTGAGGTTGAAAGTATGAAACAATGTAGAATTTTTTGGCCAAAAGAAAACACCATTAGTAGCATTTGCAGCATTTGTCAGACTAAAATGTTGGCTATTGGGAAGGGAGCAGAATGTCTGATATATTAAGTTCTGATAAAGTTTGGAATAACTATATTGTCTTATAGCTAGGCTATCATTAAATCCCTGGATTCTATTTTCCTCAATTCAAGAACAGCCCTCAAATGCCGCAGATCTCTTAACGAGATGACTGTGCAGTTCTAAATCCAACTAATATGGATGTCGGCTCCAAAGAAACATTCCAGAGGAGATGAGCCTTCACTCCTAGGAACTAATTTACATGCTGCAGGGGAACTGGAAAATGTGGGGACCTACAAGTACTTCTGGAGATGTAGAGTCCCTATGGCAAAATATGATAGGTGGTCGGTAGTCAGGAACTGTATAAATTCCAAGGTGATGTGGTTCTGTCTAAATTCGAAAAGCACCAACGCCCTACTGTCGTTATCAAGACAGGACGTCTCGCTTATCGTGTCTGCCTTGATGGGCCACTATCTTATTGAACGACACGCAGAGTGTCTGAGAAATTACTTGCAGGGGCTGCTATGAGCCGGCCGCAGACACATCAAGTCACTGGATTCTGTGTCGGCGAATTTAAGAACATCCCTCAAATGCCACTGATCTCTTTACGGGAAGGCTGAAACATTCAAAATCCACCTGATATCGGTGTCGGACCACATACACATTCCAGGACAGATGAGCCTGCACGCGTAGGGACTACCTTACATACTGCAGGAGCATTGAAAATGTGGTAATCTGCAAGTTCTTCGGTAAAGATAGTCCCCCCATATGACAGGCGATCGGTAGTCAGGAACTGTATAAGTTCCAAGCTGATGCGATCCGGTCTAAACTCAAAACGCACCTACGCTCTACTGTCTTTATCAAATAGGACGTCACACTTACTGTGTCTGTGTCTAGTACCGATTTTCTGTAACTCGTGAGGTATATAAAGATGATAAATAAGGAGCGCACAACAGGCCGAACCACTGGCTTAAGTGTATGTCCACGGACATGAGACGTTTAAACGTCTCCTCTCTTCAACCTAACCTAATCTACTGTGTCTGCCGTGATGGGTCGCTGGCACGCACGAACGCAAGATTTGAAGTCTTGAGAAATTACTTGCAGGAACTTCGGTGACGAACGTTATGTCTCTATGCCCTGCTCTTTCTAGTAGGCAAAAGGCTACCATAGACTCGCATTTCTTTCTTTAGAGTGCTGGAAAGCTTGGTTGATTTAAGCATTCGTCAACTCATATGCTTTTTACAGCAATCAGGTTGGTTCAACGGGTGGGACTAGGAACATATCATAATTCTCCTTTCGTTCTTGTGGTATCACAATAGCAACCAAATTAACGTAAACTAACTTCTGTGAACCTTAAGCAAAATGAGTCTTCAGGGTTCTGCCTTTATTAGTTCGACAATCTTTCTCTTTTGAGTTCGTAGACTTGGTCTTCATGTATTTAACGACAAATTTGTTGAAAATTCTCCGGCGACAGCCCATATCAGTCATTCATATCATTCTGGTCGGCGATCTTTGCGAATCTATCTTGGGTTCATAAAGAATATTATTCAATTTTAGGTTTCAAATGTAATCCTCTAATCATCCAAAGTCCGCCAATCTATATTCTCACATACGATTTTGTGGTTTTAATAAAAAAGATATATATATAAAGATAAAGAGAGATTATTTCTACAAGTTTGTGACAAATGTGATCACAGAGCTGATTATATTACCTCAGCACATTCCTCCAACAGACTCCCTATGTCCTGTGCGCAAAAAGAAACCGCAACCTGGACGTGCGCATTCCGCTCGTGGAATATAAAAATCGGGTCGACGAACTGGGTGTAGCAAAAACCAGTTGGAAAACATTGCAGAATTGCAGATTAACCTCATTGGTAATTCATTATAAGACGCGCTTCAGACATACAGCTTTTCCTCTGATAGAGCACGCTTAGCAGTCTCACAGACTGTGTGACAAGCCACATGGCTGAACACATGAAACATCCCAGTAAATACTTCTGTAGAAGGGGGAATTAGGGCAGTATTAGCTATGTTCTTTCTGGGGGAATTAGGGCAGTATTAGCTATGAAGTTCTGCAAAAGTATAATCTCGCCTACTTAGGGTGCAGGCTCTTCGTAGACATTAACGACCTACCTGATGCTTCTCTTAAACCCCTCAAAAAATGCATATAGAAATCTTCCTGGTTCAGAAGAGCCACCAAGAATAATGAGAACGCTATTGCTACATAACTCTCTTTTCTGTCACTCATTATCTTTCCTGTAATTCTACTCATCTCTTCGACCAATCCTTGAGTGTACTCATCAATGTTAATCTCAACTGACGGGCGTCCCATTCAACCTAACATAACCTAAATATATTATTTGCTTTTTTTACTTATATTCTGAGATATCACTAATCTACCTTAGGTAGCAAAATATCATCATACTAATATTGTAGCCCCCACTACTACTTCTTTCTACATCGTAATAAGTGTCTTTGAGGAAAACTACTAAAACACTGGTACACTGTGAACATTGTAAATAAATAACACGTATTCTAACACCATTCAAATATTAATTTGCTGTTAAACACGGGTTATTTGTGCCACCAAGTACAGTGGGCGTTAGCAGAATTGAATTGAATTGATTGAATTGCGATTGTTGTGGTTTTCGCTTTCGTTATTAATGACCGAAATGTGAAGCAGAATCAAGATATGAGTTTGCATATCCTTGAAATTGTATTAAATTCTCAGCCACCAATATATTCTGATTAATCACGCTGTCATTGCGGATTTGAGCCATGTATTTTTAGATATCTTGTAATGAAAACATAAACCATTTGAAAGATTAAATCCCGCCTTATGCTTCAGGGTTGTGCCATAAATGGCAGAAACTAATATGTATCCCCCATTTAGATATTTCGTAAGCAAAACTGACATTTCTTAGCTGTCCTCAAAAAAAAAACTAACAAAAGTAACAACGATTTTATGGTGGAATGCTTAAGATTGACAATAAATATCACACGACACTTTGGAGTACTTTCCGAAGAAATCCTTAAATGCCGCTCATCAGTCGTCAGACAGCTGTGGCAACAATTGTTGTTATATTGGCGATGATTTGTTGCTATCGCCCCGTGTGGCAAAAAAATGAGTATCCCAGACAGTATCAATTAGGGAAGATACTGAATCGCACCCAACAAACATTCATCGATTTGACGAAGAAGAGGCGACCAGACAAATTAAAAAAAATCAAAGAGTTTGTCAATCATTTCAGATAGTTAGTTTGTCAGTCGAACAGCCGACCAACTAGCCAGTCAGCCGGCCAGCTTGCAATTACAAATTGAGATTTTTCCTTCATCTGTTGTGTCTTATCCCTTCAAAGTCGGACACACACACACGTACACTCTGTATAACATCGCAACCGCGAACATAGCCGCTGCAGAAAAACACAGTAGCAATTATGGCTCCGATAGTGGCAACATTGTTGACGACAAGCAACAGTTAAGTAAAGCCACTCAAAGAGATAAGCAGACAACACGTACAGCGTATGCCAAAAAATCCAAAAAAAGAAAGACATCGACTGCAGAGGCAGCAACTGAAAATTAAAACCGAAAAAGGCTACAAGAATGAATGACTGAAGTGGAGACGTCGTTAAAAGTAAACCAATCCCTCCTTTTTGTCAAAAAACAAACAAAAAAAAACGTAATGTGAAACCTATAATGTATGCCATAGTACAGATACCTACACAGAGTCAAGTACATGCCGGTATTTTATATGTCATACAGTCGGTACAAATGTCAAGGGGTGACTTACTTCAATGACATAATCTGTAAGGATATAGTTTTTTGCATTTTTTTGAATTATTAGCCAAAGAAAATTTTCAAAGAAATTTCACAAATTCTACCAATTGTGTGAGAAATACTAGAAGAGGCGTCAATAACTACACTTTGTACTGGACTGTAGGTACTATAAAAACATTACGCTGCACAACATTTCAAGACTTATCGTTAGCACCATTCTGTCGAACTAACAAACGGACGGACACTAATTAATTCATATTTTTTTAGTTCATGTTGAACCCATGCTGAAATTTTTACATTTTGTGGTAAAATATGAGGGTAATTTAAAAAAAAAAAACGAAAACAAATTAAGATATGCTTTTCAGGATCATAAAGGATTAAGGACATTTTCGTCCTTTTGATGTCCTTAATAGACAAAAATTAATTACTTAATTTATAATTCTTAGAGAGGATGTTAAATTCTTTCAAATGGTACTTACGAGTATATCATTTAAATCTGATATTCCGTTCAAAAGTTATATAGACCTCAAAAAGGCTAAATTTGTAAAAAATGTTGTATGTAGGTGACCAACTTGGGCACCCTATAAAATCGAAACTGTTATAAATTTGGACATCGGTAAAAGTTAATAAGTCTGCATGGTCTTCTAGTATAAGCGGGTAGAATTTTATTGAAATTTAAATCCAATACTATTCGGAGTGGGTCTATTTCCTTTGGAATTACCCAATAAGTAAACAATATTTCCATAATTGATAGCAGTAGTGCATCTGACAGAATCCCTGAAGTCCAAAAGAGTAACTTCAAAGATTTTGTCTATACAAGGGTAGCAAAGTACGTCCTCGAATTTAAGGATGAACCACCAATCGAAGTAATGAGCTGCGTCACCTCTTTATCAACCCAACCTAGTTTAGGTTAAAGAGATGAGACATTTTAACTTCTCATGTCCATGGAAGTATACTTAAGCCAGTGGATCGGCCTGTTGTGAGCCCGTTATATATGATCTTTCCCAATCCTCATGGAAATCGGAGCTAGGCACCAATTTCCTCAGTATCTTGCAGTCATATCCTCTGGGATGAGCCAGATCTGGTAATGTGTCGAACCCGAAGTAAGGGGATTTTGCATGTGCGAAAGCTAGGCATTGGCACAGAAAAGTTTTCAACGTTTTGATGTTTTCCCTGCATTTTTTGCATTCGTCGTTACATTCAAGTCCCATGCGGGGTAGGTGTGCTTATAGCTTGTATATCCTATTAGAAAACTCATCGTCTTACTAGAAAACTACCGCCTTGTTTACGAGGGCGGTCCCAAAATTAGCCGACCTAACAAAGAAAACGCAATTAATTTGGGAAAGCTGTTTATAACGAGTTGTCCAATAGGGATGATATAATTTGGAAGTGACGTTTCTGCCATTTCTAATATGTCATGATCTGTCATCTGTTTTTCATTGTATTCAGTAGTGTTTACCATTTCGTCATGGAGAGATATACGCAAGAACAACGTTTACGAATTATTCAGTTTTATTGTCAAAATAATCGTTCTCCAATTGTAACTTTTCGTGCGCTATGTCCATTTCATTTTAAAATCCAAAAAAAGACTCTTTCCAGTTGACCTACGTCCTTGACACCCATGAGCAATGGTAAAATGATAGCTCTCGTTAAGAGGTATCATTTTACCATCGACCGATTCCCGATCCGACGTACCGTTAAGGAGCTAGAGCAAAAATAAACTTTCCGTTAACATTTGAAAATGATGCAAAGTCCATTTTTTTAAATCCAAAAAATAACACTTTCCAGTGGACCTACGACCTTGACACCCATTAAGAGCTATCTTTTTGCCATTGACCGATTGTGGCTATGTGCCACACAGCAAATGAAACGATTAAATTGTTGCGAGAAAAGTTTGGAGATTCGATTATTTCAAGATATTGTGATATTGAATGGCCTCCAAGAAGTTGTGATTTAACACCATTAAACTATTTCTTGTGGGGTTATTTGAAGGTATTGTTCTTTCGAAATAAACCAGACTCTCTTCAAGCTTTACAAGTCAATATAGAACGTGCCATTCATGACATACGACTTGATGTAGTGGAACAAGTGCTCGAAAATTTGGTTCATCGAATTCGTTCCTGCAGAAGAAGTCATGGAGGCCATTTGAATGACGTTTTATTTAGAACTTAATTGTATCGATTGTACTTCACATTAAATAAAAAAACTTTTGAATTTCCTTAACAATAAGTGTTTTTTTATAATTAAAAATTTGTTTTCAAAGAGATCATATCACTCTTATTGGAAAACCCATTATGATATTTTTCAACCCTCAAGAGTGATAGGAAATCGGAAATAGGCACGAACTGCATCAGTATCTTCCGGACATATTCTCTGAGATGAGTCAGATCTGGTAATGCGTCGAACCCGAAGTAAGGGGATCTTGCATGTGCGAAAGCTAAGCATTGGCACACTATATTTTATTCGATGTTTTCCCTTCATGCCCGGCATTTGTCATTATCTTCATGTCCCATGCGGGCAGGTGTGCTTATATCTTGAATATTATATTAGAAAACTCATCGTCTTACAAGAAAACTACCGCCTTGTTTACGAGGGCGGTCCCAAAATTAGCCAACCTAACAAAGAAAACACAATCATTTGGGATGTTTTTTCCTTATATCTTAACACAACCTGCTTTTATCTCTATACACTTTTTCCAGCGATTTTCAATAGCTTCGATACCCTGTTTATAGTAAGAACTGTTTAGCTGCTGAAAATAGCCATCCACTGCAACCTTCACCTCTTCATTTCTGGCAAATCTTTTTCTGCCGAGCCATTTTGTCATTTTCATGAAACAAAAAATAAATCGAGGGAGCTAAATCTGGCGTGCTGAAGCAATTCCAAATTTAATTCATTAATTTTTACCATCGAAATAGTGCACAGTTCACAACTTGTGCCTTATCTTGATTGTGAGCAAACGCGGCACCCATCTTTTGCACAGCTTTCTTATCATAAAATGTTCCGTCAATATGGAATAGCATATGACTTTTTGAAATGCCTATGACATCTCACGAACGTTCAACCCACAGTCACCCAATAAAATTTTTTGGATTTTTTTTAACCATTTCTGGCATGGACACCTCAATTGGTCGACCACTGCGGTATGCGTCTTGGCAGCTTGTATGGCCCGTTTATACTCTGTCACGCAATATATTATGTTTTATTGCAAACGAAGGTGCAGACTCCCTAACAGTAGAATCTAGTTCGGTTTTAGTTTTGGTTGGACTGCGACTTTTCGTATGAAAGCATTGTATAGGGTGGGCCATTTAAAACTTTAAATTTGAACGAGCAATTACTTTGACTTGTGATTTGAGCCGTTCGGATTATTTTCTGTGGGGAGCCATTAAGGATAAATGTTACGCAAAGCATCCAGAGACAATTGAAGCGTTGAAACAAGAAATCGAAGTTGCCATGAAGAGATTCGACCCGAAACAATCGAAAATGTACTGTAAAATTTTGGTTGATTGGATGAGGTACTGCCGAGCCAATCGTGGTAGTCATATAAATGATATTGTGTTCCATTATTAAATGACAAAGTTTAACCTTTCCAAAAAAAAACAGAAATGTTAAAAATTTATCAGTACTTTTGTTTTATAGAAATTTGAAAAATTATCAGTACTTTTTTTTATAGCCGATTCAAATTAATAATTTTAAATGGCCCATCCTGAATTACATATCGGAAACCGTTAAAGTTTGATTGTTCAAAAAAAAAATAAACAACGTGGCGCCTTGAACTTAAAACATATGTTTTAGAAGGTTGCCACTTTTCACAAAATATTTTTTTTTTCAAACTATTGCCGACATGTAAATTTCAGGACGGCAAATTTTTTTATTTACGTCAAAGGTTCTCGGGTTTTGCAAAATCGAAATTAACATAAATGATCCCTTTTGTTTTTTGGAAAGTTTATTCCGCCCGAAATATACGAACGCGCCCTTGAAAATTAGAAGCTTAAACAGCAGTAGCAAACATGGCCGGGGTTTGGCGAATAAAGATGTCGGAATTTATACAGAGTGAAACATGTTATAAATCACAAGAGTTTAGTACGTAACATGATTTAAATAAGTTTTGAGCCTTTGCCTTACCCTAGTGCAGCTGAGGCATGCAGATATATTTCATCACTGCAACAATATTTCATCATAAGTAGTGGTGTGGTGGAGAATCTTATTTCAAAATATATATTTAAACCTTCTTCTAAAAAATGGAAACGACAAACTTTTGCGAATTCTGTAGTGTTTCGGTTTGTGTTACTGCCCGTTTTTAGGCAGATTCCAAGCAACTCTTTCCCATTGGCACCCACTGTATGCACACCTAAGATATGTCACAATATTGCAGTGTACATCAGACTGACTGTCCGTCCCTGTGTCCGTCCACTGATTTCGTATATTTTGTTCCTGCAACACATATGCCCATGTTTGGAATATTTAAAATTCCATGCAACACTTTTGACCAAAAATCCAACAACAAAAAACACTATCGCAGACTTAGCCAAGCCGACCACCACCAGCAGCGGCAGCCATATGTTTGCCACAGACTTAATAACACCAATAACTGACGGACTTTTTGGCTGCATGGATGCCCGGGTGAGTGAGTGAGTGTTCCACTCGAAACTTTGCCGCTTTGGGTCTGGGCGTTCGACGAATGACTGTGTAAACATTTTCGTTGGCCAGACGGACGGACGGACGTTCGCACGAAATGTGTGCAAAATAATGTCAAATGTTTATTGATAAGGCATAAGTTAAGGATTTAATGCGAATTTGGCCAATACCCACGAAATCGAATACGAAAATTCCCCAAAAAAAAACATATAAAGCAAACAAAACGAATGGGAGACCGACCGAGTGTTGTAGGAGCCAAAAGGTTACGTGACCCACTTTTTTCTGGGTTGGATACCCTTTTTGTTTGTTTTGTTGCTGGCACTGTTGTTCTGTCGTTGTTTTTGTCTCCCAGTCCCGGCATTGCTATAGGAAAAATACCACATGATTCATGGTACAGCTCATAATTTAATATTATAGCTTAGCTCCCAGCACCGGTGTAGGACCACTCACTGTATCAAGTTGTACAGCAGAGCAGTAGCTTTAGGTTCGTTTTTAAATTTCTGGGCTTTTTGTTCGAACTGAGGGTTCATTAACTTTTGGTTTAAGCCATAAATTAATGGCTTTTAAATAAACGATACGGGACTCTGGTACTCGAGCAGCACCACCAAAACAAAATACAGTTAACAAACAAACTTGTCGAACAACAAACATCAGTGAAATGTGCAAACCTTAACAAAGAATCATTCTCGAAGTTCGAAGACCGGACATCATTTGGCAGTACGTACGAGTATCAGTACTTGATTACGGACGGTTATTAAAGGTGGTCAGATTTTTGTTCACAAATGAGAATGTTTACTTTAATACAATCAAGGTAGAAGTCGCGGGGAGAGCAGTGTAAGAAACAAAAGGTTTCAATAACAGCAGCCCTAATATGTAATGAAATCTTTGTAGGTATATTTATCAATAGTGTAAATTCGGCTCCAAAAGTTTATTAAAAATTTGAAAAAACGCGAGGCAAGCCCAAGCCAAGAACAAAAATGTACTGGTACACGCAAAGAAAAAATTCGTTTCTGCGAAACGAAATATTAGACAACTACAATTTTCGTTTGTCGGACCTGAAATTTCGTTTGTTGTGACAGAAACTTATTTCGCGTAAGCGAAATTTCAATCGTCGTAAACGAGAATTATAGTTGTCTAATATTTCGTTTCGAAGAAACGAATTTTGTCTTTGCGTGTATGCAATTTTCAGTGTGTCGACTCAGTTCACTGAAATACGGTTTTGGTTAGTAGTTCTTTTCACACCTAATTTACTACTTCCATAAGTATTTGAAGCTGATTTAAGTAAAAGACATACATTATTGATCTTGAAATCTGAAGATGATAGAGTTGTGTCTATCGAAACTGCAGTCAATTCTACCAAGCAATTAAAACTCTATACCAATTTTTGTATTTGTTTCTATTACTTTTTTTGCAATAGACAGAATGTAACTGAAACATATGGTCTCAAAGCAAAGTAAATTCTGTTTGAATAACAAAACAACAGACCAACAATAAACAACAACAAAAAGGTTATGGCATTTGTAACCTTTTTGTCAAAAATTTGCAACAAAATGGATGGATTTCTAAAATCGAATATTAATTCATATTTGAAATAGGATTTATCGAAAATGTAAAATTTTAGAAAATGTCTTACTGTGTTTATGAAATGTTGTTGTCTTTTTGTTACACCAGTAGATTCGTTATAATTTCATGTCCGGAGAAACGTCTTCGCCTTTTCACCTTTCCTAATACCGAAAAGACGGGTTACAATAATGCATTATTTTTTACTGTTCTGGATTTGTGAGAGTGCGTCGAATATTCTGTGAATTTTAAGAGAATCGAGGTGGGAACAATTTTTTCTACAAAGGTTTTTTCTAAAAAACTCGAACAATTTTTTTAAAATAATTTCTTTAAACAATTTTTTACAAAAAATGGCGCATTGTGTCCTCTTTAAAACAGAGTAAACTTTGCAAACATCAGTTCAGCCGTTCGAGAGAAATTACAAATTTCGTAAAATACAAAAACTAATTTAAAAAAAAATGATAGCGAGTTCTTATTTTTCCTTTTTGTAACTGCTTATAAACATTTTAGCCAAAAATAAACTTTATAGGTCGATATTAAATATTCTGACCCAGAGGTCTGTTGGATGGGAGAATGTTACCCAAGATCGACTGTGGAGTGTCCCATATAGCTTTGAAGACACCAATCGCACAGAAACATATGAAACATTTAAACGCATTCTCCGCTATTGTTATACCCTACACCACACTGTGGTACAGGGTATTATAAGTTTGTTTTGTGGCATATGTTTGTAAGACCTAGAAATACTAGACCTTAAATTATACGGATCGACTCAGAATTACTAGCTGACTCTACTAACAATGTCTATCCGTCCGTCCCCCCGTCTGCTCATAATAAGTTATTCTTTAAGTACAGGTCGCAAATTCACTTCGATCTTGATGAGATTTGGCTCTTCTTTCACAACTGGGGAGAATCCTCTTGAAATTGGTCAACATTGGTTCAGATTTGGATATATCCCCAATATATATCTTCCCTCCGATTTGGACTTTTAGCGCTATAGAAGCTATATTTCACATCTAATCATTGTGAAATTTGGCAGAGTTTCTTAATCCTAAGACTCACACTGCCGAATTTTGAAAAAAAATTGTTTAATTTTTAGTTATTATATCCCGATTTGGAAACTAAACACATAAAATACAATTTGTTTGACATAAGCAAAACAACGTTAATATATCTTGACAATATGTCTTCTTATTCTGCTCGTATAGGGTGGTGTAGCGTATCGTATAGTCGTCTCCGTCCGATTTTAGCCTTCCTTACAGGTTGGTAAATAAAATTTTGTTTTTGACAAGTCTCTAGTTACCACGTTTTTGATTATGTAGCGCCCATTTCATCCGGCGAAATATTTAACACAAATTACTGTTAAATATTTTTTTAAAATAGTTCAAACATTTAGTCATTGATTAACAATTTCGTGTTTAATGAGGCTTATCTGTGTTACCTTGGCTCGAGGTCACTTTTAGGGTTTCCTAATTCTCTTGAAAGTATTTCTGTTATTCCCTCATTCAATTTACTTAATCGTCTGCATTTATCAGGACTCTGTGTAAGTGCGTTGTGTGCGTTAATAACCTGTGTTGCAAGTTGCAAGAATGCTGCAGTTATTTGGAGAATGACTTTCGAAGAAATGCTTGTACCGAAGCGTTCTGTTGTTTGCGTAAGTTGTAATCAATGTTTACTGCTTCAAAATGTAGGTCAACTCTTCGAGAAAGAAAAGTGAAGGTTGATTGCTGATGTCTGAATGTGTTTCAATTGCAATACAACGTACTTAAATAAAAAGTATATTAAATTTGTCTGATTCATTAGGAACATATTGTACTATTGTCATACGAGAAAACACATCATCAATATATGGGTAGACGACTGAATTGTTTTATTTATTATTTTTTATAGGAAGTCATATAAATTATTTAAAGAAGAAGAAAGCGAAAATTTCCATAAAAATGATAACTCTATAGCTGCAAAATCAAAAAAAAATGTATATCAATATAAAGACGACCTCTTATATATCCTCAAGCATGGATTGCATTAAATTCTATAACCGGAAAACTTTTAAGAGGAGCAGTATATCTCCCTATATATTGGGGTATATCGGGGGTATAAAAACAGTTTATTTAATCTTGAAAAATCATTGAATAGATTTCAACTGTCTTCTCTTTGTAGGATATTTAAGATTCGCTTCAGCTCCATTTAACCAAATGTATTCTTTTCTTAATGGTTAATGCTGTTTTTGAAAATCATTGGAATTCATTTAACTCCATCAACTTAATTCATGACGACCTAATCGGATTACATTATTTCATCTTTTCGATTTTCACATATTGTTTTATTATTGTAAACTTTCTCCCTTAAGACACGAATTAATTTATACTTTCAATTTTGTTTTCATTTCAGGTGAGTTTCAAAGAAGTCTTGTGAAAGAATTTAAGAAGAAAAGTTATAGCTATTGAAGTAAGTATGTATCAATAATATTATACTAAAATAATTAAATTAATTAACAAAAAAGACCGTATGTACGGTAAGAGCATTACACTGCACAAAATTTCAAGTATTTGTATATCGTTCATTCCATGTCAAACCGAACACCTTTTTTAGGTTACCATTCACGGTTTCAAAATAAATTGTCCTATTGATTCTCCGCTCAAAACAAAACAAATTCTGTGAAAAATATAGTTATGTAGCCCCATATATTCTAAATGAACGGTGAACATTTTAAGATGGAAATATATATCATTGGAACTCTATCTAATCTGAGCTGATCCTGTAAATTTTAATCTGGTGTTTTCTTCAGTTTCTTTATATGTAAGTATAATAGCATTTTTACTTAAAAATGTCAGAAATGGAAATTATTTTTTATTAAAATCATTAAGTCTATTTTGTAATTTCAATATTTATCATAGTTTATAAAGAAAAATCATTTGCATTTGAACACCATCTTGAAATTTGTAGGGTCAGTTAAGGACAAATGAGGGTACATGGCTATATTTTTCTCAGAATTTTAAGTTGGTGTCATTGATGTGGAAGATGCAAAATAAAGTTGCATATGCAACTGATGCATTTAAAAACTTTGAATTAACCATCATTAATACATGTACTTTTAAGTATAAGTCAAGATCTTACGAACGATCCTTCATTTGTAAAATTCCGTCCACGCGTTTGCATAATACATAACTTCCAAAATACACCTTTTTAGATATTTTACCAATACATAACGTCTGAAAAATATTTTGGCTTTTTGTCGCCAACTACAAGTAGATTCATTTCCATACTAAAACTCATATAAAAATATTCAAGACAATCGGTAATGTCGACCAGATGTTTTTCCAAAAATCGTTCGGTTTGATCTGGAATGAGCGATATACTGATATCAAAGCTATAAGCTGTTGTTTGTACCAAAGGGTTCTTTTGGGTGGGAGGTACAACCCCAGGGGGTAGTCGATAGCGACTGATAATTTATTACTATGTGTGGAATTGCAGAAGATTCCGAACAGCGCTCGGCTGCCGCAGATCTCTTAATGAGATGTCTGAGCAATTTATATAAGTATATACCTTATATAAGATTATCCCGGTGAACTTCAAAGCCGACACGATTGCTAGGAAAAGGACAACATTATACATTTTCTAAGAATTTGCATATATTGGTGCGCCACTGTCCACTTGCAAGTTATGGCGTAGACAAGAGGAAATTATGCAGTCCAATGATAGATGGACAGAATTCGGCACCTGTAGGGTAGCTAGACAAATCTGGGCAAAACATGACCTCAGAAGGTCTTGATGTCAAGGTCAAGAAATGAACTGAGAAGGTTGAAATATTTCCTCGCACTAGAAATGAAAAGACCGTCTACGTTAGAGTTAGTTCTGACGAAGTTCTGGACAGCGAACACTCCAGAAGGTTGGGTATTGTCTTCTGCAGAAGCTGTGGAGATGAAGGGAAGTGGAGATTATTCAGCTACTGGAGTCGACCATTCTAGAAAGTTTCACAGATTTTCCAGCACCGTTATTCGTTCTATTGCTAACATTGCATATCAAACAGGTTGGTCTATGTGAGCTGGTGAAGCCGCGACACCCGTAGCGATCTTCCAGGGGGCCGTGGGAACATTTAATCAACGTATTACTATTTTTTTTAATATTATATTTAAAATATTTGAATTCGTAATTTTTATGAGGATTGGAAATGTCTAAAAATAACTTGAGACGGTTTTACGAAAATGTAGTGAATTAATTCTTTCTAATAGAACTTTTTTAATTTTTGTTTAAATATTCTTCAATCTATTTTAATATATTTTTTTCTTTTTTTTTAAGTTCACAACATAATATTTTTTTGTTTTTACGTGGATTTGCCCTTCAGATTTACTTTGCTTAATTTATCGCACATTTTGCCCGGCTAAGTCCCGCTCTAGAAAAGTTCAACGAAATATGATTTTATTGAAAATATCATAGAAATTGCAATTTTATAGAAAATTGCTTCCAATTGCACTTTTATAAACATGTCCTTCAAAATAAGCGAAAATGTTTTTAATAATATTTTCGTCCAAATTTCATCAACAATTACATACAAGTATTTATGTAAATTTAAATAAAATAAAAATCAATTTTTTATAAAAAAAGAAATTTCAAAATTGGTATTTTTAAAAAATCGTTAAAATTATTTTATTTTCTAAAATTTCTTCAAAATTGCATTTTTCTAAAAAAAATCCTGAAAATTGATATTTGTCGATCAATCAAGATTTATTGAAAATTTAATTTTTTCTAGAAAAATATATCAAAAAAAAAATTTCTGAAAAATTTCGTAGAAAGTGCTTATTTCTCGAAAATTTTGTTGAATTGCATTTTTCTTAAAACTTTCTTCGAAAATTAACATGTACTTCAGCGGTCTTTAATAAAGTCAATGACAGCTCATCGATTTCAAATTTCAACAAAATTTTCAAGAAAAAATTGTATTTCAAGAAATTTTGTAGAGAAATGAAATGGTAACAAAATTTTGTAGAGAACTGCAATTCAGAGATTTTTTTAGAAAAAAGCTATATCAACAAAATTGTGCAGAAAAATGCAATATATATATATAAATTCTTTAAATTCCTGCAAAGTTAGATTTTTCTAAAAAGTTCCGTCAATTTTTATACCCTCACTTTAGTGTGACGAGGGTATATATCATTTGCTACGGAAAAAAGTGTAACACATCGAAGGAGTGATCTAAGACCCTAAGTATGTTCGGAGGAAATCCGTTTTGGGTCATTTTAAGTCGAATGAGCAATGTCCGTCCGTCTGTCTGTCTGTCTGTCTGTCTGTGTGTCTGCTGGCTGGTGCGCACGATAACTCTCGAAAGGAGTAACCGATTGACTTCAAATTTGGTATGTGGTAATATTTTGATCTATCTCCGGATGAGTTCGAAGCTGGGCCATATTGGTCTACTCCTTCTGGTACCTCCCTCACAAAGGGTTAAAATTTAGTGAAATATTGATACTTTAATAACTTCTATACTACTTACTCGAATCTTTTGAAATTCTGCACATAATATTAGTATATTAGTCGCTATTAACTCGAGAAAAATGGGTGAAGTTGGCATGCCCCTTTTGGTACCTCCCACACAAATGGACCATTTTGCATCAAAATTTAACACAAGTGCATAAAAATGCTTGAAATTTTCCACAGTATAATGTTTTTGTAGCGCCTATAGTCCGGTAAAAAATGGGCATTATTGTACAGCCCCTTTTGGTACCTCCCACACAAATGGACCATTTCGTACCAAAAGTAAACGGCTTGTAACTTTAATACCAGTGCATACAAATACTTGAAATTTTGTACAGTGTAATGCTGTTATAGTGCCTATAGTCCTGTAAAAAGTGGGCGTTATCACCCCGCCCCTTTTTGTACCTCCCACACAAAATGACCAAATCATACCAAAATTACATAGCTCGTAACTTTAATATACCAGTGCACATAAACGAACTATAAGTTCAGCACAATGCAATGTATTTACCGAAAAATACGTTTCTTACTTGTTTTTGGAAAATTTGGTCGAAAATTCGTTTTTATTGAAATTTTCGTTTTTTTCTAGAAAATTACATCAAAATAATAGAAAAATTCGTTGAAATTTAATTATTCTAGAAAATTTCGCTGAATTGCTTTTATCTTTAAAATTTCCTAGAGAAATTTACTTCAGCGGTCTTCAATAAAGTCAATGACTTTTGATTTTTGAGAAAAAATGTAATTTGAAGAAGTTTTGAAAGAAATGAAATTCAAGGATTTTTCTAGAAAATTGCAATTTCGACGAAATTTTTTTTAGAAAAAATTTGAGTTCAGAAATTTTTTTAGAAAAGAGAAAAGTGAGACTGTATAATAGAAGATGCACGATGGAAATGCTTTACATCACGAACGTCCCTACTGAGAGAAGATTTAATTATAAAACAAACACTGACAAGTGTGCTCACATATACAGAAATACAGTACTCAAAAATAAAATTAGTTGACATTAACTTTCGAGAGAAGCAGGATCGTTTACTTTGTTTTGTTTTCCAATAAATGTAATTATTTTTCACTTTGTTAATATTTATGTAAAACGATTGTAATTTATATCTCTTTGTTTAGTCTAACCCTTGAAAATGATCGACGAAGTCGGTCGAAATATCGGGAAAATAAAAATTTTAAAAATAAAAAAATAAACTCATAATTAATTTGTTTTATTTATGACCTCAAGCCAACAAAAATATATAAATCAAATTTCAAGGAATTTTCTAAAAAATGTAAATTTAGAGGAACTTCCAAAAATACAATTTCAAGAATTTTTGTCCAAAAAATTTATTATGATGAAATTTTCTGTAAAATTGCAATTTTCATTTCATTTTCTAGAAGATGTAAATTTAAAGCAATTTCCAAAAAAGGCAATTTCAAGAGTTTTTGTAGAAATATTAAATTACCAAGATTCCAATTCCAATATAGAAAAATATAATTTCAACGAAATTTTGTAGAATTTTTTTTTAAAGAAATAAATAAATTACTCATGAAAATGAAATTAAGCGATGCATATCTATTGGTAAATTTTAAAAGTTATATTTAGTTGTATGAATAAATTGTTCATACATTAAAGTATTAAATCTGTTGGTTTCAAATTTGAGAGCAGTATATTCTAATTTGTGGCTGTAACAGGGCTTCTTAAATTGTGAGACTTTTCAGTACTGCGAAGAATTACAAACTTAAAAATTTAAATATTTGAAAATATTTCATGACTTGTTTGTATGAGTTATTCTAAGGATTTTTGTATAATATTTGGGATCTCAAAACGTTTGAGATCCCGATTGTTTCATGGCAGATGTTTGTAACACCTAGAAATACTATAGCTAGACCCTTTTATGTATACCGATCGACTTAGAATCACTAGCTGAGTCGATTTAATCATTTCTGTCCGATTTTTTCCTTTATCCCTAGGGGAGCTGTATTTTACATCCATTTTTTTTTAAATTTAGCATTGTACTGTTTCTTAACACATGGACCAGCATCGCCGAATTTGATGAAAATCAGTTCATATTTAGATACAGCTCCCATATATATGTTTTGTCCGATTTGGCCCTTTAGCCCTATAGAAGCTGTAGTTTACATTCAATTGTTTTGAAAATTAGTATGGTAGAGTTAAATGATCTATGGACTAACATGGCCGAATTTGAAGAAAATCGGTTCTGATTTAGATATAGCTCCTTTATGTATGTTTTGTCCGATTTGGCCCTTTAGAAGCTGTATTTTACATTGAATTGTTTTGAATTTAGCATGGTAGAGTTTATTGTTCTATGGACCACCATTTCCGAATTTGATGAAAATCAGTTCAGATTTAGATATAGCTCCCATATATATTGTTTAAACGACTTTGCTTAAAAGGAAAAAAGCGTTTTTTTCCGCTATATGTGCACACTGTGCAGCTTAGCTGAGCAACTCTTGCTTAAATCCCTATTGTGAATGACAGTTGTTAGTTGTCATCGAAGTTTTTGTTTTTTTTTTTTTTGTTCATTCGCTTAGTTGTCAACTCACCCGCATATGTCACACTGCCAAACCGCAAATAAAATTATTTTTAAGTCCCGCCAATCTGGCGTGGATTTAATAAATATATCTTCCGATTTTGCCCTTTAACCCAATATTAATATTGCTTTGAAATTTAGCATGGTAGAGTTTATTGATTTATGGACCAACATAGCCGAATTTGATCAAAATCGGTTCTGATTTAGTTATGGCCCCCACACATATGTTTCGTTCGATTAGCCCATTTAGAACCTGCATTTTACAAATGTTTTGATATTGTTATAATTTTACCCCTTAAAAACTACGAAATTCTAGATAATTGTTTATTTTTACTGTTTTATGCATTGAATTAATTTTAGACTTTTTGTGGTCACGGAATACTGTGTATACTAGCTTTAATGAAAACAATGTGACACATTTTCAAAATTATGCATTTATTAAATGGTGTTATGTGTCATGTGTTAGTTTGTCAGAAAAATTACACTTTTTCAAAAACACCCAAAAACAAATGCAATTAACGACTGAGCACGACAGCGAATGCGAATTTTCACCCTCTTTTTCACCACTGAATGCAACAAATGTCTTTGTCCAAAAATTTGTCGTTTTTGCTTATTTCCTGTTATTTTCGCAGATCCGGTTACAAAATTAATTACAAATGTTAGCGGACCTCCCGAAAGGGGTCGAATGCATTTGTTCCACGAAAATATGCACGCCTTCCGATGATAAAACCGCAATAAAAAAAAAACATTGACCGGCTATAAATAATAATACATATGTAGAATAATAAACAATGTAAATAATTTGTTTATATTAGATTACATATGGTGTGTTTTCATTTGAGCCAATGTTAATACAGCCGTTGCAATTTTAGCCAATTTGCGTGACATTTTACCATAAACAATGGGAGGAACGCAGCGCGGGCGCAGTTTGAGTCAAGCGATATCGACCCGTTGAAGTGAAAAAATCAACCAGAAATTATTACCATATTATTAACATTATTCTTCAAAAAAAAAAAAACGAGTAATATAGGTACATAGCGTTTATTTTTTGCCCTATCGAACCTTATGGTTAGAGAGTGTGAGTGAGAGAGCGGATGATGTGGGTTGGGGATTGGTAGCAACTGCCACAAAACTTTGAAAAATCGCAAAATGTCACATACTTATTAAAATTGGAAAAACATTTCCGCATTTCGTCTCGTGTGTGTTTCTCTCTATCTTTAAAAGTTGCAATCAAAAATTGTGAATCGCCACCACTTCACACACAACTCGGGTTCACATGATCTCAGTCTCTGCCTCTGCCTCTGTCTCCGTCTGGGTTTCGTCGAATGCATTTTTCGTTGCATGTCGTTGCCATTCAAATGCAAATGTTTTTCATGTTTGCCTCGGCAAAAACGCATTTTTTGTGTGCATTACGGCAAAACGACATTCAGGCATTAATTGTGGAATTTTGCAGCGGCGAATATGAGAATACGCGTGATACGCGCCACAATACCTGAAGTCAATTCGCATTCACATTCGCATTCGCCACAGCCGGGAAGCTAAGTGAAGTGATCTAGAACGCATTAAATATGCGTTATGCGCGTTTATTTCCGTTTCGTTTACTTCTGTTTGTACGTTTTAGATTTAACTTTTCTGTTTTCTAATGTTAAACATTTTATATTTTTATGAATTTTAAAGCGATACATGTAGAGAAAATATGAAGTCGTTTGAACTAATCCTGGGTTGCAATATACATATCGATACCTCCATTCTAAAAAATGCTAAGTCGACTTAGCATAGTTTTAGGGAGATTGCATTTTTAATTTCTAAATATTCCAAATTATATGCAGTCAAAATTTGGTGTTTACCCGTCAACCCAATCAAAAGTTATTTACAAAACAGTACAGGTCATTCGATTTCCATTACAAAGGAATTCCACACAAATTTAAAATCATCAAACTTTGATCGCCTCTCCTGTAAAACTACCTTTTTGCACTTAGCATAGTTTAGAATGGAGGTATCGATATGAATTTTGTTAAAAAAATGCTAAAGATTAGGAATGAAAATTTAAATAATTTCATATAGTATTCTAGGAATATTATTTTTTCTTAAAAAAGTTAATGTTAAGGATTTGTTCAGAAAAAAATCGAAAATCTACAACTTTTTTCTAATACAAGTTTTGATCTGTTCAATAATTTCGAAAATTTATAAACGTTTGTTTCCATTATTTCAGTTGTTTCAAAATAACTACGCTCAGTAAAATCGAAGAAAATCAGCAAAATAAGGCTTATACAAAGCATATCTCGTAGCTCTTCTCATACTTAGAAAGTTTATCTTTGAACAACTTAAAGTTTAATGTGTTTTAAAGTCATTACCTAAAATCTGAATTTCTCTATGTGTAGTCAATGCAGTAGTATTCATTTAAATTTTTAATAATGTTTCCTTTGGAATTCACGATGAACATAATTATAACTACAAAACAAAACATACAGTGAATAACTTCGGTGGGGTGCAAATGAATATTTGATTATACATTAATATGGTTTCGAAAACATTGTAAATTAAATTCTAATGAACATATTTTTCTTTTTTAGTTACCTTCCCCCACCGGATGTAGCTGATTTATTAATGTATTTTTTGCGTAGTAATAACATTTCATTATACAATTTCTAAACTGGTGTATCATTCTTCTTTGTAAAATATATGGCATCAAATACAATGTTTCATTTTTATACACTGCTGAAATGCATTTGTGAGAACTACTGTTTGATTAAAAAATCTTTAATTAGTCTAAATGTAACTGTTACATGAAATCAACAGGTCCAAGCCATATTTGAGCAATTTTTAAGTCTGTAACGTCATTCTTGCGTTTAAATACGAATAATAATGGTTTTACACCTAGATTTCAAAAGGAAAGAGTATACATTTGTACTCGTAAACCCTACAAAATAAGTTTGCTATTACGCTGCAACATTATCTGCAGAGTCGGTCGGCCGTACTTAAATTGTCTGTCATTGCAGCTAATTGCAGCAATTCGTAGGATAATTCATGATTTTTTGTTATGGTAACTGCACATGTATGCACATAACTTTTTTTTCTTGCAAAATGCATTCGTTTTATCAAAGCCTCACTAAATCGACCCTTTAAGTTGGCATAATATTCTCCATTGATTGCTTTACACTTTTTAAGTAAATGAGGATTATACCGTGTGCATCCAAAAAGCAGTCGCCATGACTTTATTGGCTGACAAACCCACCCTTTGACTGCTCCATATTGCGGTTGAACAACGCCAAATAATCCTGCGAAGTTGTCACTCCATTGCGTTTGTGGTCGATTGTGAGCAAACGCGGCACCCATCGTTGATACCACCCCCCAAAAAAAATTGACGAAATTACCACTTCCCTTTTGGTAACTACCACACAAAGCGACCATTTTTGAACCAAAACTCAACAACTCTTAACCTTAATACCAGTACATACAAATAATTGAAATTTTCTACATTGCAATACTTACAGTTTAGTGAAAAAATATACGTAATTGCTACGCTCATTTTTGTACCTCCCACACAAAAGTGTAATGTCTTTAAAGTATAAACAAAAGAGGCCTAAATATTTGTCAGGCCCTTGACAGATTCAGTGGAGAATAATGTTCCCATAACTTCTGCACCAATCATACAATACAACACGAAATGCGGGTTAATGACAATGGATTCTGGTAGAGGTTACCAAAATACATACGCGTGTCGGCGTTTTGAAAGATCACAATAAGGGGGAACAGACCACAAGTTCCCTTACTGTGATCTGTTCGTGCAGCTTATCGGTATATGATAAATACAATGTGTTCTTTACACCTGAGATGTAGGGTATGTCCGGCAACCTTACAGCAAATATTAAGGCCAATATTTTTGTGGAACATATTTGGCATATAAATAATTTAAATTGTGTATAGTACCTAGAGTCCACACAAAAGTTGGCGTTATTGGCACGCCCCTTTTGGTACCACACAAATGGACAATTTTATACCAAAAGTTAACAGATTTGAATTTTAATACCAGTACATAGTTTAAAGTTATTAAATGCAATTTAAATTGATAATAATTTAATTAAAACAACAAAATAAATAAATTTACGAATATTTTTTTTGGGACTTAAGGTTAGGGTATTCATAAGCCGGTTTACTCGACTGAACTTTCTTACTTGTTTTAAAATATTTTGTTTATACATATATATATATGAATGGACACATATATGAATGAATATGTTTTGTCCGGTATATAATTAATTTAGTACATTTTATAAAACTCCGAGATGAATTTTGCAAAATATTACCGCATTCCAAATTTTAGGTCAATCGGTTAATCCTTTCGAGAGTTATCGCGCACCAGCTAGCAGACGGACACAGACAGACAGACGGACGGACATTGCTCAAATGACTTAAAATGGCCCAAATCGAATTTCCCCCAAAACATACTTGGGGTCTTCGTATCATTAAAGTGAGGGTATAAAAATAGTGTATGTATGTACCATGGTTGTTTGAATCCCACTTATTAACGATTAACGTACTTTTAGACTAATAGAATATCATCTGGCCTGATTAGCCTGATTATTTCCCCACATATTAAAGTGTCCAAATCATCGTCTTTATCACTGTCGTCGTCATCACTATCTTCACTCTTACTTTTGCTGAAAAATTTTGTTGATTTTCCTACAGATTATATGTTTCCAGCAAACATACTACTGACGCGATTTTTTTTCTTAGAGTACTAACATATTTCTCTCGAGTGCAATATAAATTTGGTTAAAAAATTAGAAAAATGCATTTCTTACTCGTTATGCTCATGTCTGCGGGCATATTTTCTTGTGTGCAGTATTTTTTTTATTTTACCCATATGACCTAAATCGATTACAAAAAAATATATATTTATAATAAAATCATCGAGAATTTTATCTAAATAGTACGCCCTTTTATTCAATAAAGAATCGTTATTGTTTGTCATAAACATACATATATCTTGGAAAATATTCTTAAACTTTTGAGAAATTATATTTACGAAAAAAACACATGACATTCTACATGTCGCAAATAGAAAGTGTGGTGTGATCGTGTGTGTGTACTAAGTACCTTTCCCAGATGTAGCCCAATTGGGCGTGTGTGCAAACCCGCCTATTGTCCACTCTCCACTCCACTCCATTGAAAGTTGAAAGTTTACTTTCATTTTTCAATTCGATGGTCGGTCGGATCGTCGTCTCTGACTCTTCTGCGCCTTGGCGTGCTTTTACGATTAGCTTAATTTTATTGTTAACTGTGAATTAAATGTAAACGAAAAGAGACAAACACAACAAACAAAATGTATTACACAGACACACTAATACGTAATAATGTCAGCCACACAAACACGAAGAAGCCAGTCTCAAAAAATGTGCACTACTGATGGATAATTTGAAATGAGCTGTGGTGCATTGTATAAGTATTTAAGTGTGTGTCTGCATGTGTTGTTTAACAGTGTTGTAATCGCTTATTAATGCGGTAAATTATGCTGCAGCAATGAAGAGGAAGAAGAAGCAACAGCAGCAACTGCACAAGGAAAACACTTGAAATTGTATAATTTGACGCATCTGTGCAATAAGTAAAAGTTGTCGTGTCACTTTTTCGGCTCTCGTGAATGTCGTCGTTATTTGCTTTTGGGGTTATTTGCTCCTCTCTCATTGCCACCCGCTCACAGCTCATTACACTCTCGTCTGTCAAATCAGTAACGAATATCAGTGCTTTTATTGTGGTCTTAAATTCACTTTGAGTTTAGAAACAAAAAAATGAAATACCTCAAAATTAAAATAAGACTTGTTAATAATTTAACGGAACAAAACGTAACAAAACTTATTATTAAATATACTGGAAAAAAATACTTAAAAATTAAGATGACATAATCCTAAAATTAGAAATGCAATTTGTTTGATTATAAGTACGTTTTTGGTTAATATTAGCTTCACATAAATTGCCTTAAAATTATTTCTGCAAAAGCCTTGAGTGCATAATACACTTCTTTTTAAATATATGTAATTATCTTTTGTTCGAAATCATTGCCAATTTCCTTAAGTTAATGAATTTGCCTTAAATGTCAGGAGAACATTTTTTCTATGTGTGTTAACATTATAATTATTATTAAATAAGTTATGATTGTGGCATTTTTGTTATTTCTACCCTTCACTTTTGCTGGTTGTTGTGCGCCACATCAAGAACATAAAAAACATAATCATTGCCAACATCTCCATGAAAACAACAAGCAACACCAGTCTTCCAACAGCAACAGTTTTATTATTATTATTATCGTCATCTTCATCGTTGCTGGTGTCCTCATCTTCATTGTCATCGCTGCAACCCATTATTGCCGTTGTTGTTTTTTTTTGTATTTTTTTATTATTATAAACTCTTGATTCTAATCATTGTGATTAATATCAAAAGTCTTGAGTATTGTCATTGACTTTTTATTGTTCTTGTTGTTCCTCTGACATTCAGAACTCTTCCAGATAATAATTGTCGTTCTCGATAAATCTCAAGTTTTACCATTGCATTTTAAAATTAGATATTAATCTGGTGTGTTATAAAGGTAATTCAAACAGTTTTTTTTATTTTTGGAACCCTCTATGTGGATTAAATGTATTCCTTGACATTTACGTAACTCTATGAGATGAAATACATAGTTATTTACCATGTTTCGATAAACATCCCTGTATCTTACTTTAGTTTCTTAATATTGATCACCCTGCAAAACTGCAATCATGTTGACATGGTCATGATTGTCGTATCTAAGCTATGAATACGACAACTTTGATTATGATTACTGTAATAACAAAGTTCTTGTTTTGTACAGCCACCATCATAGGATGGGCGTATACTCAGTATACCCTCACCTTAGAGAGGAGAGTATATATCATTTGCTACGAGCCAAAAGTGTAACACATCGAAAGAGGGACCTAAGATCCCAATTATGTTCGGCGGAAATCCGTTTTAGGACATATGAGCAATGTCCGTCCGTCTGTCAGCCTGTCTGGCTGGAGCGCACGATAACTCTAGAAAGGAGTAAGGGATTGAATTTAAATTTGGTATGTAATAATATTTGTTTCTATCTCGGGCCAAGTTCGAAGATGGGCCATATTGGTGCACTCCTTCTAGTAACTCCCTCACAGGGGTTTAACATTTAGTGCAAGATTGATTATCTAATAACTTATATTCTACTTATCCGAATCTTCTGTATTTCCACATATAGTAATAGTTTATCTGTCGCTATCAGCTTCAGAAAAATGTGCGAAGTTGCCACGCCCCTTTTTGGTGCCTTCCACACAAATCGACCATTTTGTACAAATGGCTGTTAACCGCCTTTGACTTTAATACCAGAACATACAAATACTTGAAATTTTGTACAGTGTAATGTTTTTATTGTACGTACAGTACAGTCCAGTGAAAAGTGGGCGTCAGTGGTACACCCCTTTTGGTACCTTCCATGCAAATGTACTATTTTGAAGCAACAGTTAACGTCTTATAATTTTAAAACCAGTGCATACTTTAAAGTTGTTAAATGCATTTTAAACTGATAACAATTTAATTAAAACAAAAACAAATGATTTACGAATATTTGTTGCGACTGTAAATGAGGGGATTCGTAAGTCAGATAACCCGACTGAACTTTCTTACTTGTTTTGTCACTCCATTTGTAACACCTCGAAATATTGATCAAGGAGCCTATAAAAAATACATATTTTCTGGAATGATTTTTCCATGTCCGTCTATTGTAATCACTCTCCAATCTACAATAATTAAGCTAGATGACTGAAATTTCGTACAATATTTTTTATGACTGGAAGTATTGGAATTGAAAATGGTCTAATTTTTGATATATTCCCTATATCGTATATCTCAGATTTGACTTCTTAACGGAACACACAGAGGAATATTTATACCCGTAACCCTGCACACGAATAACGGTCGTCATAGGTCTGTTTTGATATAGCTTCCATACAAAGATCATCCATTATTTGAATATTTTATGTATTTTGTATTTGCGTTTTTATACTGTGTTATCCGGTCCATGGTGCAGGGTACATAAGATTCGGCCCGGCTTGGATCTAAATGGACTTATTATTTTTGCAAAAATATATTAAATTCTGACAGGCCCCTCGAAAGTTGATTCCAGTATCTTGAAGTTTGATTAAAGATCGACACAAAGTAGATATTCAACACTTCTTCCTCGTCTCAGATGACTCTGTAAAGATAATAAGTCTCAATGCCTTATCTACTGTCATTGAACGTATACAGATTCTTTATATCTAATGATATATTTAAAGATTGTACTACAGGTGTCTAGTTCAGTTCATCTGTTATTAGGCAGCCCCATTAGACAGAATCTTGCCGCAGTCATAGCTTACATATGGACTGAGGCGCTCCTATAAAATGTCGTCCCTAGCAAAGTCTTCAGATCCTCGAGATATACCTTTTTCCTGGTACACATAGAGATATCCTCGACAAATCGATGTGCGGAATTTAAACTCTGGGCTTCCCGAATAAATGATTATGCCCGAGTTTGTCACATTATTGCAATGTACTCGTAACAACTTGGGATATATTTAATTGCAGAGGTTTCAGCCTGAGTTTTAAACACACTGCAACTTAGGAATATTGCAGAAAGCCAACATTAATCTTGGAATCTTTGTGTAGAAGTAGATATATATTTCCTGGTATTCAACCAGTCTCTGGCGGATATAATTTTCTCTGGCGGATATAATTGTGTTAAAAATATCTTTCAAAGGGCTGTATACCCTTTCTATACCCTAGACCACTCTTTGGTACAGGGTGGTTGTAACGCCCTAATCGATCGATCCATGTCACTTTTTCATGTCAGAGACGAAGCCAAATCGGTTCAGATTTAGATATAGCTTCTATATATACTCATATGTACCACTGATTTAATGTCAAAACGCTATAGGATCCAGATTTTTCAACCGATGTGATTGGACGGAATATTTTGAATTCAGCACATACGGCGATGAATTTCGAAAAAATCGGCTCATATTTAAATATCAAGCTGTATTTTACATTATATTATTACGAAATTTAGTTGAGGTATTCTCGATCCTAGAACGAACATCGCCGAATTTGAAGAAAATCGGTTCAGACTTCCCTATAGCCCCCATATAATGTTCCTTCCGATTTATCCTCTTAGCCCTATGGAAGCTGTATTTCACATCCAATCATTATGGAATTTGGGAGAATTAAGTCTCTTGATCCGAGGACGAACCGTGCGAAGTTGAAGAAAATCGGTTAAGATTTAGATATAGTCCCACTATATGAATACGTATATACGAAGTTGAATCTAAGCGATATTAAATACAATTTGTTGAGAGATCAGTGTCATTAGACAAACAATATTGATAAATCTTGACTATATTTCTTCTTCTTATTAGGAGGCCCTGCCGTCTTTTGTCTTAGTTCACAATGGTAAAGATATCAGTCTTATTGCCTCGTTTGTTGCAGTCGTCAGAAAATAGAGCAGGACTCGTAGAGCTTCCGTGGCTGTAGTCCTAATGCTCAGCTTACTCTAACGCAGACTGTTCTTTGAACCCCCATCAGTTATTTTGTGCTTGTTTATTTCTCTGTTGACTTCCACCGCCCGACAACTTAGTATAGAAGAATTGATAGATCTACTACTGCAAAACTACAATGAATGATTTTCGGAGTGAGAACCTTTCGCGACCCAATTGCCTTCCTCGGAGAAAAAAATCCTTAAGGACAGCTTCTTTTCTCTGCGTAAGCTGAGTGCTATGTTGGTTGTTGTTGAGTGTGATAAAAATCTGTACATCCGGGATTTCATCATCCAGAGCACCGGACGAAATTTTACACAACAACACGGGAAATAAAAATACATTTGGTTAACCAGTAAGTGTTTTTCGTCAAACTATATTTTGTTTTACTAACAATAATTTTTCTGTTGCGGTAAATAAGGAGTGTGGTTGTTTACAATTTCGTTCCTGAGGAGAGAATTTAGATTCAGAGCGAATGAAGATCGAATTTCACATTATACCTATCTAGATTCAGTCACCACTCCACGAATCGTAGTGATGCTTCCAGCACATCTCGGCAAAATAGCCTTACTTTGAAGTATCCCGAAAAGTGTACTCATAAAAGCAGTATAGCACTTTTATTATTATGAAGTGTTCATTTCAAAAATGCATTAGTGTTCAAAATCATTTCAAGATATCTCAACATTGTTGTTTAATAAAATCGATGATTTGACAAAAATTTCAATGTTATTTTTTTGCTTTATTTCTGAAATTTATAATCCAATTAAATGAACAAAACTCTTAAGCGATAAAATCTATGCACCTTTAAGAACTACACTTAGGTGTTAGTGTTTAACACGTTCCAGATGTTAAGTATCTACTCAATATTTGCCAACAAATGCAAAAAGAAGAAAAACCGCGACAGATTAATTGACAATCAATCAATTGATTTCGTTTAATATGCAAATCATATGATCGATTTGATTTTTGTTCAAAATAAAAAATATGCGGATAATTATTATAATTGTCTCTCATTATAAATTACGTATTCAAAAGTTGTGTTTTCTTAAGTAGCCAGCACGAGTAATTATCTTTCTAATAGTGAAAACCGGTTGTTAACAAATCACGTTTCTTTTGAGAGCAATCGTTCATTTTTTGTTCGTAAAATTTTAACTGCAACACCTTTGACAGCAACAAAAAACAAATGGGGCACAATGCACTTGTTGCCATAACACCACCGTTCTTATCGTTGTTAAACTGATCGGAATATTTGCTACTAATATCTGATCCATTATAGTTCCAAGACTAAGAGCGCGATCTCTTTGAGCCGGTCTTTTCTGTTGTTCCATTTGTACGGTTTTGTTTTACAACAACACCTGAAATTCAATTCGTATCAGTTTTCTTTTTGTTGTTGCTATCATTTTATGTACACAACTACATACATATATATGCATATTTTTTTATTAACAATATTGCAATTGGATTCTGTTGTCTATAGGGGTCTGAAGGGGCAGGGGCAACTCTGCAACAATGAAACAGAAGACAAAAGGCAGGTAAACAATCTGCTAACCACAATAAAACAAGCAACAATCCATTGCAGTGGTCATGTCCGACATAACTATACTCTACGAAGACCGGAAAATTATAAAGATTAAAAATGAAAAACATTTTCAGAAAAGAGATTAAAATTTGTTCCTTAGCACTGTCCTGTGGGAAGCCTGGGTTATTTTGTCTCCAAGTCACCACTGTGGTCGACTGTTTTGGGTGACTTTATGGCGACGTTGTCAATGAAGCGTCTACCGAGTTTACTTTGCCTTTGATGGGTAGAGAAATCTTTGAGAAAATGCCTATTTCTAACAGAAAAAAATTCACCTGTTTGATTCACCTAGTAAAAAGTGTTGACTACAATTATTATAATGTACTACTCAATCTCTGGTCCCAAGGTCTCGAAGTGGTTCCATATGAACCACCCAATCAATAGTTCCAATGTCTCTAGTCGATTCTTAATGACAAGCAATGTTGTCTTGGGATATAATTGGTCAGCAGTTTTTTCCTTTATTTATTCCGCTTGGGAACATAGGGTCAGTATTCCCTTTGACAAAGTCAATAGAGAATCAGTACAGATTTACTATCACAATTCCTACAAGGTGTATACAAAGTGTACACCCAGAAAAAAATTCGTCAACTGTAAGTTTGTAGTTATCAGTACTATCTTATTTGAGGATGTGATCCATTATTCATTTGTATGACTACAAACACTGAGTTCAACAACTATTTTCCCAGACAATTTTTAATCAAAGCTACGAGTATTCAACAGATTATTCGGTCAACAAAGATAATTCGGGTGGGGAAAATGTCGGTTGTCATAACCGAATTGTTCTGGCTATGAAAGTATGACAAGTTTCGTGTAATCTTCATTGGAACAAAGAAATGATTTTTTTGTTTGTATAGAATATTTCCATAGAGTTTATTGGGTTTAGTTTGGGTCATAACCGGTTTTACAAGCTGACATATTAGGTCCCCAGTGTTACCACGGGCTCAGATGTCCCTCATTGAAACCAACCTATTTGATGTAAAATGTTATTAAAACTACGAATTTTGGTACCGGAAACTTACTAGAAAGGCCGACCAGACCAGTATATCCAGACGTCGTTTACTCAAAGCTCTCCACTTCTTCCTCATCTTCACAGCTTCTGCATAAATCAATATCCAAACTTCTGGCGTGTTCGTCGGTCAGGCAGTGTCCCACCAGAAATGACACCAACGTAAACAGTCTATTCCTCTGTATTGCGAGGAGCTATTTCGACTTTATCAGGTCATATCTTCACCAGTTTTGTCAACTAACCTATAGGTGCCGATTTCTGTCCATCATTCATTGGATTGCCTGATTGTCAAAGCCTGCAGTGGTGCACCTATATATGCAAATTCTTCGAGAATTTGTAATGCCGTCCCTTTCCTAGCAAGTTCATCGGTTTTGCAGACCTTATGCCCAGGTACCGAAATGAGGCGTATGTTAAACTACTCAGCCATCTCGTAAAAAGATCTGCGGTAGTCGAGTTCTTTTTTGGACTCGCTGGAGGTGGGGAATCTGCAAAAGATGTATTCAGCCAGTACTGAAAAACATGCACCATTCCTACGTACTAAACCATACCTTCAAACTCCAACAATCAATCCCAGTGGGACTGCATGCTTGTAATACTTCGGGGGAAGGATTTAGCTATGTAAGCAGTTCTTAATTTGGTTCTCCCTAGGAGTTGTTCATTATTCCGTTTTTCCTAGGAGTTGTTCATTATTCATTTTAGTTTGAAGCATTAACTCAACAACGTTACCTGTTTCGCCTATATCTGCCCATAGTATTATTCGTACATCCTGAAAGCGCAGGCATTCGAAAACGACGTGCTCGGCAGTCTCGTTCTCTGGGCATTGAAGACATATTGGTGAGCTGTCGTGGCCGAAACGGTAGAGATAACTCCTGTAGCCTCCATGTCCCGATAAGAACTGTGTCGGGTTATAGCTAACTTCTCCGTGGGTCCGTATCAACCATGTATGAACGTATGTCAATCTTCTGTTGGGTGATAATAGGAAACTATTGTCTGTCACGTGCCGATTTCTGTCCATCTTTCATTGGACTGCTTGATTGCCTAAGCCTAAGCTTGTATGTGGACAGTGGCGCACCAATATATACACATTCTTCGAGAATGTTTAATATCGTTCCTTTTCTAGAAAGTTCATAGGCTTTGCAGTTACCCGGGATAACCCAGATATGCACAGGTAACCACATGAAGTATATGTAAAACAGAGCTGCCATATCGTTAAGATATCTGCGGCATTCGAAGGTTGTTTGTAACTTTAGGAATGTGGCCTCCAGAGAATTGATGACAGTCTGACTGTCCGAGTTATTGACAACTCAGCGTTGGTTACTATGTATGTTGCGCTTTAGTCACTTGGTGATTTCCCATATTGTCATCATTTCGGCTTGACAGACACTGCAGGTAGCTGATAGTCTATGAGCTATATTAAGACCAAGTTCTTTACAGTGGTCTCCGAAGCAAAACTTATCACCAAGCTTCAAAACATCCATATTTAAATGGAGATGGTATTCTACCAACCCATTCCTCTGGTCTTATTGGTGAAGTTCCTCTCGAATGTATATAAAGTTGGTATATAGGCCAGATTAATAGTAATGCCGGTAACTCTGGTGGTAACTTATCTCGCCACAATATCAATGGGCAGTGGATTGATTAGAACTTGTAGAGCCTCAGTCACTGTAGTCCTTAAATCTACGCTTATGTATAGACAGGCTGTTTTCTGAATCTTTGTTAATTAGTTAGTAATGGATCGTTTATAAGCTGTCGTCCACCACACTAAAATGCTGTACAACAGTATTGCGTGAACTACTGCTATACTCGTATATGGAGAATTCCACGACAAGTCGACGGTTTAAAAAAATTTCGGTTTTGATTTTTCCCATTTTTTATATTTATTAGTAAACCTGAAGAAACGCATTGTGGAATTTTTTGAGATTTTTCCAATAACTCGTTCAGAAGTTATCGATATTTAAAACATCGTTAAGATACCAATATGGGTATCGGGTTTTTGGTCATAACTTCTTAAGTTATGGTCCGATTTTAAAAATCTGTTTTTGAAATGTTGGTTTTTTCGGTACTATTCAGAAAAAAAATTTTAAAAAAATATATAGAAAAATTTATAGAATTTAAATGCCATTTTTTAAATTGTTTGTATTCTTCGTTTTTTGCGATTTTTTTTATATTTTAAAATTCTATTAATTCTCTAACATATAAGCATTGGATGGCCTAAAATTATTTTTATTTATCATTGTTTTTGTTTTTTGTTATTCGATCTGTTGTGACAACAAATCGTGTGCCTTCCCCGCAAATTGCAGGGACACACAAAAAACCAAACAAGAAGTGTGGGGATGTATTAAGGTTGAGAAATACTGCCTGCAATGTTTTGGAGATATGGGACTTAGAAGCCAGTTCTCAATTATTTCATATTGAGCTGCTCTCATATTGTGCCAATTATTGACAGGGTATTTTGTCCAAGGTGCCGATGAGGTTGCTTGGTAGCTTCCGAAACGATATCGTCCACCAACCAGTGACCACCCTTAATACATTTCACACATTTCTTATTCTTCTTATTTAAAGAAGGTTTGTTTTTCTGTTTAACAGAAAACAAAAACAACGATCTCGAACTCAATAGTCAAAAACAAAACTATGAAAAATTATTTTTATTTTTTTAAATTTAAAAAAAAATTGCTGCTAGCCACTTTGCTTGTGGCTTGAAGGCTTCGGAATAGATGTTTCACGCCAAATAACAAAATAAGGGAGACACTTCAGGAAGTATTTCTGCCAAAACACCCGCCACACCCGCTGATCCCCGTACCCCTGATAATCTCCCTACAAAAATAACTATATATGAAATGTAGTAGAAATCGATGGTTTTAATGATAAAGTTTTTTAAGTAAATTCAAAACCAAAATTTTTTTGAAACCGTCGATTTGTCGACGCACTTTATACTTCCTAGTAAAGAGAACAAATTCTGCCTTGTTTGGGGTAACGCCCAAGCCGCTGCTTCTGGTCAATCTAGCCAATTTGTTCAGAGCCATCTGTAGTATATACCACGGCTTTGCAGCCACAATGTTCTAGATCTAACAGGATTCCATTCACCGCTAGGTTCTACGAGACAGTACTTCTACTTGTGGAGTCCCTCTGTTTAGAGTTTAAAAATATAGTTCGTAGAACTACTGAAATGCAATGCAAATTAATAATGCATTTGTTTACTATAGTTATTGCGAATATCTGAGTAATATGAAACATTTTTTTCAGTTAGAATAATCGAAAGAAATTTTCTCATTGTCTCTACTCCACTTGTAGTGCATAATGCTGACCATTAATGCAGTAGAGTGAACGTCATAAGAAAATAAAATTTTCAAAAAAAAAAAATTCTTTAAACATATTTCTTATCTCAACAGATTGATTATGTGGTTTTATGGCTTTATTGAATTATTGTCTTGTATGTAAATTGGGTTAAATAAGTTGCAACTTGTTGTAGGTATCCAATATCTTTGGCTTTTGTGTATCAGTGGAGTAAGTCAGAAGTTAAAACCAACAACAACCACAACAAATTCTGCTGGTTGTTGGATATTCACTTGCCTGGATTTATTTTCTGTTTTTTTTTCCTTGCTCCGAGTGCTGCTGTTTCCATTTAGTTGTTATTAATGTTTTTGTAGTCTTAAATTATAGCTTTATTAACCACTTAAATCCATTACATAAATCTATTAAATAAAATGCATTATGCATAGAGCCGGCCATTGGTTAGGCTCCATGCAACTCATTCCTTCCGCCAATTCCATCGACTGTCCATAAGAGTGTGTACAAGTGGGCCTCCACCTCTCAGATCGACAGGATAACGCTGTGGCACTATCGTTGTGGGGTTATACGTACAAGAACATATATCGCATGAGATTGCATTAAGGTGGACCTGCAAATGTATCACAACTTAATCTATATGGAAATATATGCGAAGAAAATTGCTAAATTAAAAAATAAGTTCCACCCTAAATCACATGCCCCCACATAGGAGTATATCACACATATGTATTTATGCGTTTACTTTACACGCTGCAGTCAAAATGTTTTTCAATTGATTTTCTTATCTTATGCTCGCGTATATGGTATGTTAGCCAAATCTATTAACTGTATTTCTTCCACTTAGCCACTGCGGGAATTATACAAATAGTAACAACGACAGCAACAACTTTAATTTACGTAATTTTTTTTGTTTGTCTTAAACATGTTGAGTTCATTTAAGTTATCGCCACAAATTTGTTTATTTAATTTGTTTATGGCACGAATTGTCGTTTGTGTTTTTGGTTTGCTTCAGCTGCTAATGCAGCGACTGAGGCTGCACCTTTTTTTTCTCACAGTGTATATCGGGTATTTTAATTAAATCAAGTTTTATAAATTATTTCATCTGTTCTCGGTTGAATTCTTGGGATTACACGACAGTGACATATTGTAGATAATGTCGGTACAATAATGAAAATTCACGATACAATCAGTAACAACACTAGGCAACAAAGAGTAAAATTTAATGTTTTGTTTAAATAATAAAAATAAGAAGGTATCAGTAGAGTTAACCTGCTGAAGTTTAACACTACCTTCAGAGAATGTATTTTTGATTGGGTAGATTTGTCGGGAGGTGCAAGAGAGGATAGGACATTTTGACCACTTCTTTGATGAATTATAGTCATTGGAAGTATAATCTTAAAACAAGAAAATAAAGACATTTATTTGATTCGTACTTAATTAATAATTAATTATTTATGTACTAATTTGTCATTTTGTGTGGATCGTACCAGAAGCGGTTTAAAAATACGCAAATTTTGCTCTGAACAGTAGGTACTTCCAAAACATTACACTGCCCCGAACTTCAAGTGTTCTTGTGTACTGATATAAAAGTTATGCGCTATTCGTTTTTGATACAAAATGGTCGACTTTTGTGTGAGGTATAAACAGGGGCGTGGCAATTCCACCGGTTTTCTAAAGAGGATTCGATTAAGAAACGTGAAATAATATATAGTTCGAATAAGTATGTAGTAATGAATTTACGATGGAATCAATAATTCACTAAATTTAAGCCCTTTATAGGGGAGTTACTAGAAGGAGTGAGTTAATAAGGTTCATCCTCGAAATAAGTGAAAATATTAGGTTAGGTTAGGTTAAGAGTGGCAGCCTGTATAACAGACTCAATTAGAAAAAACATATGTAAGTAAGGGAAAAGCTCAAAAATTGGCGGATTCCAACATCAGCTAAGTTAGTTAACTCCCCAAAGAAAGCTTGCAGGTTGCTAGAAGCATGTCCACATATTCCAGTTCCCCTGAAGAATGTAAGGTAGATCCTAGTCTTGCAAGTTCATCTGCATTGCATCTCAAATTATGGGATAGGTCCGCATCTCAAATAAAAGCTTGTGGTTTGTGGACATCCGTATTACACATTTTTAAATATAATTCATAAGGTAAGTCCACTACCCTCTGACCACCGCTTCTTTCATGCAAAATAACGCCCTCAAATCGTAATTTCGGTTATATCAGCGCGAGAATCACAGTATTGGTACTGTTTTAAACAGACTAGCGAGTTCTAACTGCACATATGAAAATGACGCGCTTCGGTCCAAGGTGTACGATATTTGCAAGAAAAACGTGAATTTTAGGGGATATGTAATATCGCTCACTGGCGGCTGAAGATATAGCCGACATATTTTGGGGATGAGCGCCCCAGTAGGTGGGTTGGTAGCGTACTCGCCTATGGGTTTGGGGGTCGTGGGTTCGATTCCCACCAGAGGCTCTGGTCTGTCGCTGCAAAATCTAGCCACATGGTCTTTGTAACCCGGCTTTTCCCTGGACCGTAAAATTAGAATATAAATTTATTTTGTATTGTAATTCATATAAATAAATAAATATTTTGGGGATATTCACTTAACCAAACAAGCTTTTATTTGAGATGCGTACAACCTCGATATTTCGTTCCTGATCTGCTCGAATGTCCCGACACCCATATCAGTTGGATATTGAACTGTTCAGCCATCTCGTTAATAGATCTGCGATAGTCGATGGCAGGAACTTTATAGCAGTGTGACTATCAGAGAAATATTGATACCGACTTTGGCCAGATCATTAATTTTTATCAATTCCGCTTCCTCTTTAATATCTACAATGTCTGCCTGGTAAACCCTACACTGATCAGGCTGTCTTTTTGCAAGTGATGGCTCAAGTTCCTCAAAAAATACAACAAAGCCCACTTGGTTGTTGAGTTTGAAATTGTCTGTATAGAATTTAACGAATCTCCTCTGTCCAGGGATACGACCCATCCATTCTGAGATACTTATCAACGAGTGGTTATGTCATAGTGTAATCAACAATACCCTGAAGATCAGGCATTGTGTCTACAATGACACAGAATGTACGTAGCCATTTCCAGACCAAAACGAAAGTTTCCTAAAGTGAGCTGATGAACTAAAATGAGCTGCTCAACTAAATTAGAAATTCCCATCTCCATTTAAGTAGTTTTGAGATATTTAGCTTTTCTTTTTTTATCTTTCGCGCCTTTAGGTTTAAGTTAGGTTAGATGGCGGAATGAAATTGGGCCCCAGGAAAATACACCCCACTATTTTTATCAATATGGGCCCCAAAAAATAACATATCAAACAACAACAATTTTATTTGGGGCTTAATTTAATTTTTTGACTGCTTTTTGGGGTTTACTTTCATTTCTTGTCTGCTTTTTGGGGATTATTTTCATCTATTAATTTAGAAACAGGAGAGGCTACGCATAAAAGATTTGCTCCACGTTGCCAACTTTGGATCCTGTCCATAGGAGAAAGTCTTAAACAGAGGCCGAAGGCCGCAGTTAGAAAATTAGAAAATATGTTTGTATACGTGTATTAATGCGTACTCCCCAGATTTAGGAAGATAAAATTTCTTAGTTTTTTTGGGGGGTTTATTGTCATTTCATGCTGTTTTCTCGATTGGGGTGTAATTTCCTAAATCAGTTTTTGTAACGAAAATAGGCCCCACATTTGGGGCGCACTTTCATTTTCAATTTGGGGTGCATTTTCTTGGGGTCCAACTTCCGGCCTCCAGGTTAGATGGGCAGCCGGTTTTACCAGCTCACATAGACTTTAGCTCCATAATCTAAACCTAAAATTTAAAGGAGCGAAAGTTATAAAACGTTAAAGCTAAATGTTGAAGCCACAACAGCTGTTAATCACCTTCATCGCCCCCGCATACGATTTGGCGCCGTTCTTTGACACAACGCCGCTAACCTCACTCTGTTATGTCAACGCCCTCGGAGTTGCTGCCACAATAAAATTGAAATAAAAAAATTTGTGTTTTTCTTTTTTTAAACTCCCGCCACTCTGGCGCGGAGTTAAACACTAAATATCTCAAAACTACTTAGGAGGGCAGTAAAAGGAACTAGTGAATTAAATGAGCTGACTTGTTCAGTCAATTTAACTGAAATAAAATTACCGATCACTTAAAAGAATAAAAGTGTCCAACTCCACTTCTTCGGTTTGTTACACTTTTGGAACGTAGCAGTTCAGTTTAAATTCTCAGTATTTTCGTGAAAACTCTTTACATCGACCTTTTTTCCGAAAACGTTGTGAGTTCGCTTGTGCTGTCAAAAATACTCTGTCTACCGGTTAAATGGACCAAGTCCATTTTGACAATTATTTATAAAAACTTAATTTTGAGTAGATATATATACTTATACAATTATTATTTTGTAGTTCCAGTGAAAGCTATCAAATACCGATATCTGTGTAATGGACCATTTTAATTTCGATCAATATTGTTATCGAATATTTAATTAAATTAATAATACTATGAACTTTATTTAAAAAACAGTTTTGTAAACTTGATAAAACATGAATTTAAATTTATATAGAAAAAATATATTTCGAAATGGATTTAGTCAATTTATCCAGTGATCACCCAATAAATTGACTCACCAATCGACCAGTAGTATGAAGGGGATGATGAATATGCCAGTCTGAAGCGATTTGCTTAAATCGCAGTTGCCAGAAAGTATTGCCGGCCGGCTGGTCGGCAATTCGCTCCGCATTGTTGTTTACAAAAGCAATTTTGTAATAATGGAGTCAATGTTATAGTACTCAGTCATGCGTTGTAAAGTAATTTTACAATGTTACTTAATTAATTTAATCGGCTGCTAAATGCCGTCAGTCACTCACTTATACGTAAAAAAAATATACGGCATCGGAAACACACCACACAGAGTAACGATTACAAGGATATGCAATAATAACAATGATTTAATTAATAATTATTAACAACAATACACATATACAACAATAGCACATATACTAAAAAGTTTAGGGGTTTAAAAAAAATTAGAAATAAATATTGAACCTTCAAAAACAGATTTATTAAAGTATATTTTCCATATTTTAATTGGGAGTTACTGCACTGACATTTTGAAAAAAAAATGGCATTGCCTGTGTTATATTCCGCAAAACAAATGTTTTATATTATGAAATTAAAAAATAACATTTTTAATTTTTTTTGACAATAGGAAGAATGCTTATAAACATATTGTTTCCAAACATATTTAATGGAAGAGTGCCGCTTATAGCCATATAACGTATAAGCATAACATTTACACGGAGATTTCGTCGAAGGAAAGTACTTCCACACAAGAATACGAGTAAGATGAAATATAAAAATTTTCCTCCGCGCTTGCAAAGTAAGAAATTAGTCGCAAACATAACCACATTAAAAGTGAGAATATATTGGCCATTTCCTGACAAGAGTGACAGTCGAATAGCAGAAGATGCGGCATATTGTCTGAATAAATGTTTAGCGGCATAACATGTAGTATAACATTTAATGCTTCAGATACCAATCATCCTGCTAAATTTTATTTGGTACCGCGCAGAAAGCCTGTATTTGTAGAGCCATCCACTAGATGATAATGTCATACATCATTATCGATCTAACAACAGCCGTATACCACCAGTAAGCTATACACGGTTTTAGACCCGAGCGTTATGTAATTTTCCATTTGCAGGTATGTCGCGCTACCACAGCCTTTTTGCTATTTCTAGAGTATTGGGTTTGAATTTAGATTCCTGTCCAGTGCAAAACTTGGAATAAAAGTATTTTACGCGTTGAGAGAAGGGAATTTCAATACCCCCAATGAGACAGGTACATAAGTTGGTACCGTATCTCTCCAGCTGAAAACAAGCAGTGCTGTCTTGGTCGAGTTTACTCCAAGACTATTATCGGAAGCTCATCTTGCCGTGGTGTGAAGGGTCTGCTGTAGGATGTCTAAAGGGCCAAATCTGACGAAACATATATATTGGAACTATATCTAAATCTGAACCGATTTTCTTCAAATTCGGCAATGTCTTCCATAGATCTGTAAACTCTACCATTCTTAATTTCAAAAAATTGGATTAAAATACAGCTTCTATGGAACTAAAAGTCCTAATCAGACGAAACATATAAATGGGAGCTACATCTAAATCTACACCGGTTTCAACCAATTTTAATAGGGTTCTTCCCAGGTCGGAATGACTGCTAACTGCAAAATTTCAGCACGATGGAAAGACAACTTAATACGGAAAGACGGACGGACAGACATGGTTAAATAGACGCAGCTAGTGATTCTGAAAAAAACTTGGTCCTGACAAAGACCTCCAACCTCCTCCTTGGAGAATTTATAATGGAGAGGTTCACAATTGAACAGAGAACCAGAACAATAGCATTTTATTATTTAAACCAGAGATCAATTATTTTAACGCAAAGAGCATATCGTCGACATTTTAACGTCAGAATTTCGCCCTCGCCAGATTTGACAGCACCCGACTATTTTCTTTGGGTTTATTTGAAGGAGCGAGTGTATGTGAACAAGCCAGAGATAATCTTTGAACTCAAGGCAAACATTGTTGCAGAAATTCGAACGCTACAGCCACAAGTTTTGAAAGGTGTTATGGAAAATGCTCTGGTCATTTAAGAGACATTATTTTTCATACTTAGTGTAAAAAAATTTGCCTTTGGTATATTATATAATCTGGAAGAAAAATAAAAAAAAATAATAAACGAAAAATTTATTAAACTTTTACACCCATTGGTTTCTTTAGGCCCACCCTGTAGTAGTAAAAACTGCATTTATTTGGAAATAACGGGTTTTCCAAAACTATTAAACAATTATGTTGTTAATCAAATTCCAATAAAATAAAAATAAAAGTCTTGGTGGATCAGTCTGATTGCAATAGTTGCGTTTTTTTATAAGAAATTATCCGACCACTAATTTCCGCTATAACTCACACAAACACCCTCATCTGGGACCGGCGGCGGAAAGTGAATATCAAATGCGAATTACAGCAATAATAGTAGCGTTTTGTTAACAAAAAATATGCGAATGGGTATTCGCGCGAACACAACTTTTAGTTTACTTCCAATCGCCTTTTCGCATTTCCGCATTCATTCATTCGATGCAAGTGTCGTCGACCATTTCCCGCCCCATCCGTTACCCATCAGTTCGTTAGTACGCAAACGAGCCAACGTAACGTAACGTAAATCATGAATATTTCTTTCCTTCATTTTTTTTATTTATTTTTTCATTTAGTTTGTTCCCCTTTAGCCGATATGCCGGTGTTGTGGCGCTGTTGGTGTTAATGTTGTTGGAACGGAATCATCACGTGACGTGTGCCATGAAACGAAATGAAATGCATTTTAGTACCAGAGAATTAATGGTGGATATGGGGTGGATATAATGTGGTGTCAGGCGTAGGGTCTCACTTGCCGATATACTAATACATAGTAATGTTCGATGTTTAACATTGGTAATACCAAAATCGACTTATATTGATTTTAGGGGATATTTGATTTGATATTTAATTTTGTTATCAATATACACATATGTATTCTGTTTATAAATCAAAACATAATCATTCGATGTGTCATGGTATTATTTTCAAATGTCCAATAACTGGAAATATGCTCTCGAAAAGAGTAAAATTATGTACATATTGTTCTGCTATTAATAAAATGATTATTTGATGTTATCATCACAAAAATTAATAATCTAATTTAAGCTGTTATAAGATGTTGCCACAAGCGGATGGATACCTTCATAGAGACATACCGGTTGACGGAAAAGTAACACCACATTGTGAAAGGCCCTTTTTGCTAAAGATTTTAACCTTGTCCGGCGTTGACTGTCAGAATGTCTCGCAATGTCTGTTTTCACTCAATAACAAATGTATGTATAAATATATTCGCTCCACCACTCCCCTCTCCCGGTGCAAAGCCATAAGGTTAATTCAGGTGGAAATTGGCCAAGAAAGGTATTACTGCCGCTCTGTCGTCCGTACGTATTGCTGGCAAACGACTATGCAAAATTCATTGAAATGCATTATGTTATTATTTTGTACTCTACATATGTACATACATACTCGTATGTACGTAGAATGTACATATGTACATACATATTAATGACATTGTGGTGTTTGGAATGCAAGGTTGTGCAAGTTTTGTAGTGCCTTCAAGGTGTTCCATCCAGAGGAGTGAACAGAGGCAAAGACATGGTGCAATAATCCTCAATGGAAAAATCATACATAAAATAAGCATTGTTAACATAGCTAAAAATAATGCTGACTAGTTATAAAGCTGTCATACTACGTACATACATATATGTATACAAATTACACCGAGAAAAATAACCTAAACTGTAGGGTATGAAGTGGCATACATTTTATGAATTTTCAGGGGTCGGCGATTGAATATTTAACAATTTCAGAATTTAAGAGTTGCAGCCTGTGTAACGGACTCAATTACACTACACAGTCCATTGTGTTACCACAGAGACGTAAGGAAACACATAAGTTATCCCTAGCCCCAATTTGCTTTAAAAAGCTCCAAAGTTCCAACATCAGCCAAGTTAGCTATCTCTTCAAAGAAATAAGAGGAGGCAAGGTTGTATGCCGAGAGATCGGGGCATAGACACAGAAGGTGTTCTATTGATTCCTTCTCGTAGGTACCTAAAGTTGTAAGGTAGTTCCTAGTCTCGCTCTGCAGTTCCCTGGTATGTCCCTGTGGTCCGGCACTCATTTCAAGTGAATATCGAACTGTTCAGCCATCTCGTTAAGAGATCTGGGGCAGTCGAGAGCAGTTTTCAATTCAGGAATATGTGAAATATTCAGGAACAGGACAAAGCCGGATTGCCAGAGAAAATGTTGATACCAACTTTGGTCAGATCATTAATTTTCAGTCATTCTGCTATCTCTTTAATAGCTAAGATTTCTGCCTGGTAAACACTACAGTGATCAGGCAGTATTTTTGCAATGGACGCCTCAAGTTCCTCAGAAATGGCACAAAAGCCCACATGGTTGTTGAATTTAGAAGTTAACGAATCTCCTATAACGTGGGTACGACACTCCATTGTGATCTATCAGTTATAACAGTGAAACTCCATTGTGATCTATCAGTTATAACAGTGAGGCTCCATTGTTATCTATCAGTTATAACAGTGAGATATCGCTTGGCAAAAAGTGGTTCAATTATAGCGTAATCAGCAGTTCCCCGAAGGTCAGCCATTGTGTCTAGAATGTCACTATGTCAGTAGCCATTTTCCGACCATAGTGACAGTTCCCCAAGTCTAATCGTAGTACCTCCGGCATATTGCCTTGCTATAATATCAAGCGGCATTAAATGTAATAATACATTAAGTGCATCAGTTGGTGTCGTTCTCAGCACACCAGTGAAATATAGCAGCCATTCGCTGAACTTTGCTTAGTATCGCGCAGAGGCAAAGATTGTCTACGTTACGACTCTAATGACTTCTGCAGAAGCTGTGGAGATGAGGAAGAAGTGGAGAGCATTGAGCACTTGCTATGCGACTGCCCGCTCTGAGTAAACGACGACTGGACATACTGGGGTCGGTCTTTCTAGGCAGCCTAACAGATCTTTCCAGTACCGACATTCGTACTATCGATAAATTTGTTTACCAAACAGGGTGGTTTCGATGAGGAGCATTTCAGCCCGTGGTAACACTAGGGACCTAAACTGGTCTATGTGAGCTTGTATAAAAAAAATACGGCTGCCACCCTAACCTAAACCTAGTATCGCGCAGAAGGTGGATTTCTGTAGATTTCAGCATTCCACCAGACGATAACGCAGTACAGCATTCTCTGTCTGAATACTGCCGTGTACAACCAGTAAACCCCAGAATTTTCCTATTGTCCTTTTAAAGGTACTATATAGCGCTACCACAACCTTCTTTGCTCTGATAATTGGTTTCGAAGTTCAGCTTCCTTTGCTTTGAGAGTGGAATTTCAGTACCTCACATGGAGACAGGTGCTGGTGTCTTATATATCCTGCTGAAAATAGCTAGTTCCGTCGGGTTAACACCAAGGGCATTATCGGAAGCCCATTTTGCGGTTGTATGAAGGGCCTGCTGTATAATAAATTTGTTTATCAAACAGGTTGGTTTCGATGAGGAGCATTTCAGCCCGTGCTAACACTAGGGACCTAAACTGGTCTATGTGAGCTTGTATAAAAAAATACGGCTGTCACCCTAACCTAAACCTAAACCTAGTATCGCGCAGAAGGTGGATTTCTGTAGATTTCAGCATTCCACCAGACGATAACGCAGTACAGCAGAACATCCCCTAAGGCCTTTTTTTTCCAGACAAATCTGTGGAGATCAGTTGACCCTAATCTAGCTGAAATGCGTCTCTTAATAAGAAGATTTTAACATAATATTAAAGCTGTATTATCTCTATACATATATACAAATTAGAAATTCCAAATATTGTCTTATATTACGTTATCTTCATTTCGTATCGTTTTAAAAAAAATATATATCGAGTGTAACTGTATAAAGCACACTTCCACAAAAGACTATGCCATAGCAGGTGGTCAGTGCTCTTCACTTCATCCTCGTGATCACAACTCCTACAGAAGTCATTCGACTCAATACCTAACCCTCTGGTGCGTTCGGCGATCAGTCAGTGTCCCATCGGAACTGAAACTAACCTAGACAGTAGTTTCCTTTATAGTGCGAGGAGACATTTTGACCTTCTCCGTTGCCTGAGCCAAACTTGCATGTAGACAATGGCGGACCAATATTTGCAAATTCTTCGAGAACTGTTTGTGAATTTAGCGACGTGGCCTCCAGAGAATTGATGACAGCCTGACTGTAAATGACAGCGCCACTGTTGGTCATTATGTTGCGACTCAGCCACTTCGCGACTTCCCTAAATGCCAATGATATACACTACAGGTATTGGAGGTACAGGTAAGACTGAATTCTTTACAGTGATGCACCGTCTGTGCAGAAGTGGAGATGTTTTCTATTTCCTGGTGTTCTGCCAACCCATTCCTCTCTGGCAGGTATCGTAGAGGCGAAGTTCCTACGTTCCTATAGTTCTTACACGTTCCTATAAATTAAATCTGAAGTAAAATTTCCTTTCTAGGATTGTACCTAGAATTTTTACTCTTTCAGAAAAGAATAGCTCAGTTCCATTTAACCGACGGGGGTCCACATATGGGAACTTATACTTCCTAGCAAAGAAACCCAACTCTGCCTTGTTTGGGTTAACGCACAAACCACTGTTTCTGGCTCATCGGCCCAATTTGTTCAGAGCCACCTGTATAAGTATTATGTCTCTGATGAAGTTTTCGAATTTCCCGGATATACATATGGCCGCATATGCCTCGGTTCGACCTCGGCAGCCACAACGTTCCAGATCTAATAGGATTCCATTCACCGCTAGATTCCCAATTAAGTGGAGATAGTACACCTCCCTGGCCTGGAATGGCGTTAGTCCAATACTTTCCACTTGTATTGATGTAATTGTTCACAATATTTTCCGAAAACAAAACTGTAAATAATGAGTTTAAACTTGTATTCCGTAAGAAACCCCATTTTATTTTAATTATATGTGGTCGACTTTTATTGCATTGTACAAATTCCTTGTGTGGGCTGTTTATTCAAGCCGGTAATTTAAATTTAAATATTTTAAACTAGCATGTTGACATTATGCACTTTACGCCAAGTCGTTGTGTTGTGGTGTGGTGCGCATGCGTGTAAGTTAATCACTAATTGCGTGATTAAATGCATTTTATTAAAACGCATTTAATATTCATATTTTATGTTGCCACCACAAGACTACAGCCAACACAACAATAACAGTACCAACACCAACAACAACAGTAAAACACAGTTTGTAATTATTTCATGTTTTTATTCATTCAATTTAAAAGGCCTTTAGTAGTTGGACTGCACACACCTTGGTCCACATTCTAAGTTGGCATGAATGTGTCCGGGCTCAAGCGGCCGGCCGGCTCCTCGTAAGCGGCACTTAGGCTCAAACCGAAAACAAAATTAAATCCAAAACCAATGAACAACAGAAAAAAAACGAAAATAAACAATTTAAAACCCGTTTTCGAGATGTTGTTTTGTTTTGTTTCGTTTTTTTGGAGGAGGTCTACTGTATCAGCCTACTTTTGGTTTTTTTCTTTTTCGGGTAAATCACCCGCTTTTACGCACTTGTTCATCTGGTTTCTGGTCATTCCTTGTCTGTGGACAACAACACACACACACTCACCAAGGAGACATAAAACCAAAAGTGGCACAAACAACGGTCCGTTTTATTAAAGTTTTCTTTTTAGTTTTTTTTCTTCACTACAACTCAATGGACTTGGGGTGTGTGCGATTTTTTTCTTGGCAGTATCGATTTTTTGTGTACAAAGTGCAGCTTTATTTGCATAAATCAGTGTGTCCGTCTGTCCGCTGTTCCCCTTCCGCCTGCCAGCCAACCATTCAGCCATCATCGGTCAGATCGATAAAAGGCTTAAACGTTAATGCGTCAAGTGTGCGTGTCTTTGGCATATTCCGCGAACTGAACCACAAAGACGGAGCGAAGGAGAGACAGAGAGATGGGAAAAGGAAAAAAGCCAATACTTAGCGTTGGTAATTGCATTTTTATCGTCAACGAGCGTTAGTTAATCAACATGCCAACAAGGCAATGTGGCAGCGAGACTTAAGCGCGTTCCACCCTCAGGCCCGGGCTATCGAAACAAGACGAGACGAGACATACCAACATTCTCCCCCTGTGTTTTCACAGTCATTAACATCTTAGCACAAACTTTATTTAGTTTAAAGACAGGCCTACGAAAATGGCAACAAATTTGTTCGCTGCTTATTAGAGTGTCATATTTTCAAAAGCTCCCCCGGGGGTATTAAGGTGAAACGTACAATTTTAAAAGAAGTATCTAGTCGTATAGGCAATGTGAGTGACAGGTGTCCCATATTTGTGAAAGGTAACAGGTATGTATCGAAACCTTTTGGTAAGAGCGACGAAACAATTAAAGACAGCTGATCGATTCACTGCTAAACTGGGTAAAAAATATTGCGATTAACTATAAATGTTTTCAATCGAAATTTAAAATCAAAGATTATTGAAAACTTTATTATTGTTTATTTCATATATGCATATAGAAAATATTGTCTTTAATTAACTAATTCAAAGCTCGGTCACGATAAGACCCAAAATATCCTATAAATAACAAAGGGCAACAAAAACGTTTTTTGCTATGGCGCAGTCGATTCGGATATATGGTATAATACAGTTCTCAGCTTATAAGGTGGTTTCTTTAAATTGGTTCTAGTTCACACGATAAACCGAGATGGGCAAAAATAGAGAGAGTTTGAACAACATATTTTACCATAACTCAAGAACCATTTATCCTGATTGGTTCAGAAAACCTTTAAAGGATTCAAAATTAAGTAAGTAGCCTTCAAATTCTTCTAAAATAAATTTTTCATCTGTTAGGCGGTTTTTATCCTAAAAATAGATAGAGAATGGTGGTAACAAATCAGGAAATGTGCCACCTGAAAGACATGCTCCTTTTTTGCTAGTTTGTCTGCTTTTTCGTTTCTTGTTATAATTTGTGGTCTGGTACCTAGAGTTGGGATCTTTACTTTTTTTAAGTGATAGCTCATTCGTTCATTTAGTTCACCAGCTCACTTTAGTTCAACATCTATTAGTTCACCAGCTATTAGATCAACAGCTCATTTCATTCTGTAGATCACCAGTTCAAACCAGCCGCTATTAAAGGAAAAATGTGTTAAATATACATACAAACGCGTTTGGTTAGGTAAAGTGAATTGTTCAATTGAACTTGTTCGTTCGCGAACTACAAAACACTACTGGTACCCAACTCAGGTTTATAGTATACTGTTATGTTGGAATCTGAAATTGTTTACAGCGACTGACTATCTTTGACCTGATATCCGATCTGCTCAACTCATTCAGTCCTACTTGACTTTCAATAAAAATGCTGATACAACAACTCTATATAGAGACATCAGTGATATGAATTAAGCATCAAAAGAGGCTTAGTTCGTTATCTACTAATATTACTTAGTATATAATAAATTGTTGAAACAGTAATCGTTTTCAATGACATACATAATTTATATGGATTTTAGTTCCCAGTGAACCAGGGCTAGAAGGTGAAATAGAGTCCGAGTTTTTAAGTCGAGAGTTTGCAGGTTTTCAATGCGACCGAAGTCAGATAATGAGCCAAACAATTTTTTCGACTCCGACTCTTAAAAATGTGTATGTAGAAACTCTAAATTTTGCACAAAAAAATAGAAGCTCTTGAACTTGTTTTAGTACAGTGTTCTCGCATCACATAAATAAAAAATATTAAAAATTTAAGCTGCTTTAGATTATTAGAATAAAAAAGTGAATCCTACCCCATTTTCCTTAATTTACTTATATTTTTCAAAGAATTATACATACGAGTAAATATATGATGAATAAAATTACAAGTATTGTCTTTCAAATTGTCGGAGTTGGAGCGGAGCCGTATCAATTTTGACAAAACTCCTCAGCCCTGCTATTATTTATGTCACTATAAAAGACATATGTTTCGGACTCTATAATCGAACTGTCAAAAGCGCATATTCAGACTTAATACTACTTAGGATGCTGAATAAGAGTGCAAGGAAAGACAAGAGAGCGTGGAGTGATATAATTGCAGTATAGACCAGGGATTTAACGAATATTCGCATTCTCATATGCGAACGCGAATTATTCGTATCATTTTAACATTCGCTTTCGCTTTCACATTCGCAAAAACCATCTTTGGACTATTCGCTTTCGCAAAAATATATTTCAGTATTCGCTTCCATTTGTTAAAAGTGTCAAAACTCCTTATTCCCTTCACACAATTTGAACATATTAATACCAATGAAAACCTCTGCCACTTCTCTTCAAAACAGTTGAAAAAATATGTTTGTGGTAACAGGAGGTAAAAATATGGAAAACATTCTTAATACTTGAATATCCTTGAAAAGTATCAATTCAGTTCCTTAAATTTGTTGGTACTAAAGAGTCAAACTATTATTTGCATTCGCTTTCGCAAAAATGCATATTTTACTACTCGCTTTCGCATTCGCAAGAAATATATTTCAATATACGCTTTCGCTAAAGTCACTTTCGTTACATCCCTAGTATGGTCACAGGCGGCGGCATCTACCTATCTTGGCAGAGACCTGTTCAACTCTTTGCGTAAGCTAACCAGGGCGAAATCCGCAAAAACAAAACCTCTGAGGAAAAGTACTGGGACTTAATAACATCAATAAAAGAACAGATCCGTATATTCAAAGACTCCAACTGTACAGGACAGAATATGTAGCTGCACGCTGCACCAATAACGGCAAACTATTAGCAACCAGAAATTGTGTCCGCTATTAAATCACTTAAGCCCAACAAAGCCCCAGGTCCTGACAAACATAGCCCCGGAACTACTAACGGCAGATCCCCTAGTTCTCCTCCCAGTTATATGCGAATTTTGGAAAACTGAAGCGCTGCCATATGACTTGAAAGATTGTACCGTTACTCTCCTTCCCAAAAAGGTTAACCTATCGCAGAGTATAAACTGGTGAGGGATAACTCTGCTCAACATGATCAACAAAATTAGCCCCCATTATCAACAAGAGGCTGTCAGAATCTCTATCGCCTAACCTCATGCCACGTGAACTCTTTGAGCATTATCGTTGATCAATCGGTGGAGAGCCGCATTTTTTTTATATATGTGCTTCATTAATTTCAAAAAAGGCCTTCCATACATTAATCCATGAAGCGATTTGGGTGAACTAGATATCAAAGGAGTGCTGACACAAGTGATCAATCTGATCAGAGAGCTAAATTCCCGAGCCACTCACGAGAACCAATTAATTGTCAATACAAACAATATTGACACATTATGAACCCGGTTACAAGCAACAACAATAATGAACCAGGTTACAAGCAACAACACCGATATTACATGTGGTCTCCAATGTACACTTGAAGACCTAGATTATGCAGATGACATATGTCTTCTGGCACACAAACTCTGCCATATCGCGAAAAAACTTTAGCATCTGAGTGAAAGTGCAGTTAGGATAAATATTGACCAAGCTACTTAGCATTAATACCGACAATATTCAACCCCTATCGAATCTTTCTGTGATTTAAATTCCCGCGTCACAAAGGGTAGTTGATTGTTTTGAATGCAGAATAAAGTCTGGCGGTCAGCATTCATTTCTAAGCGCACAAAGCTCAAAACCTTTGACGCTAGTGTAAAATCCGGCGTCTACGTCAGATCTTGTGCGTATTCTGGTCCAACACTATATTACACGCCACATTGTGGGCAACAACAGACCAACTGCCAATAAAAATCTAAATTCGATGAAGTAAAAGGGGTTGGATTGGGCACACCTTGAGAAAGCCCCCCCAGACAACATCACTCGAACGGCGCTTGACTGGAATCCGAAGAAAAGGAAGACCTGCTAATACATCGAGGAGATTTGTTGAATCTGAGGGATTAGCAGCATGGCGTACTGTAAACTGTAAACGAACGACTGTCAGTAGAAAATTTAGAGAATTATTTAAAATCAGTATCTAGTGGTATCTCTTTTTATTTGTCTTGCCCCCTTTTCTTTTTATATAAACTAAATAATATAAATGTTTTTTCCTGTTAAGAGATGATCCACCCTAATGTATACTATTTAATGGCTGTTATAACATATCTTCTTGTTTTTGCGTGAGCTAATAATGACAATTTCCATAATATATATTAGGGGGAGGAATCTAATGTATACACCGACCGGCAATGACTATTTGGAATTGAAGTGTTGTAAACATGTTTTCATGTTGGCAGCAGACGCCCGTTGGTTGTTGTGTCAGCAACTGTTGCTTTGGAGCCTGTGTTTGTCGGGGTTCTCAAATCTATTGCAAGGTACATAAGCATCTCGGAAAAGCAAGTGATCGTTTTAGTAGAGTGCTTGGGAAGTAAATAGAAAGAAAAAAACTTAAAACGGAAAGCAGATAGCTGAAAACGCACTCGCAGCTGCTACTGCAAGAGCAACAAAAATAAAATTAATTGCGTGCGATGTGAATTGAAAATAAAAATGTTTTACTCAAATCGCGATAATGTTAACGATACCGGGGCCAGTCAGGCAGCAGCCATCAAGTGCCGCATCCAAGCACTTGGTTGGTGGTTAGTAGGAAGGTAACAAACTGCTGCCAATGCTGGTGACACTATTGTTTGCTTGTCGTTTGGAGTTGTTGGTTGGTTGGCTGGTTGGCCATAAACGAAATAAGAGATGCTGCCACTCTGATTGCAATTTCCTCCACGCCGTCGCACTCACTGTACACGGCATTGCCATGCATTGGTGGGTTGAATTGGATTGGTTTGGTTTGGTTCGCTTGTTTGCAACAATGTTGTTTACGGAAGTTACTAACTACGGACAGACTGACGGCCAACTGACTAACTGGTGGCTGCCTTTACATTGAACCTCACGTTGCTTCGCTGCTTTTTCTGTTTTTTTTTCTCTTTGCGAAAACCGTAAGATAAACAACACTCGCATATCTCAAAGTGAACTGAATATGGAATTTTATTTCGATAAAAGCAAACAAACAATCAACCAAAACGACCGAACGACGAAGGAATGAATAGTTCCAATCAAAAGTGTTTTGTTGAGGTTGATTTCTCAACCGACCGACTGACAGACTGATGATATTGAAAATTTCATATTCAATATCATCCATCGTCAGCTGTTGTTATAGTGGTGCGGGTTGTTGTCTTGTTGTTGTTATTGGAGACGATTCAAGAGCGCGCTCGAATAAGTAGAATGCATTCGACCCATTCGTTGGATTTACTACGGGGGGTGTGAATGTGTGAAAGAGAGTGTGAGAGATAAAGACGTATGGACAGACACGAGAGACTTGCATGTGTGCGTGATGTCGATGTTGTTGTTTTTTTTTTGTTATTCATAATTGCGTTTAATTGTTAACAATGCGTTAATTGTTTTAATGACGTTGCGCCATCGTTGCTGCCGTTCTGCATGTCGTTGTTGTTGTTTTTGTAGGTTTAATGTCAAACTGAAGTGACAGCACTGCTGTTGCTGCTGCTGCTGAGCAATAAAACAATTGTCATTATAACAATACATACGCTTGCACATACAGTGGATCACAGATTAATATGTGTACAATAATTACACACCTCAACAAAAAAATGTTTTTTGCTGTCGATTAGGATATATGAAATAACTACAACTTGTTATCCCCTCACCTAAAAGAGGAGGGTATATATCATTTGCTACGAGCCAAAAGTATAACACATCGAAGGAGTGACCTAAGACCCCAAGTATGTTTGGCGGAAATTCGAATTGGGTCATTTTAGGTTATTTGAGCAATGTCCGTCCGTCCGTCTGTCTGTCTGTCTGCTGGCTGGTGCGCACGATAACTCTCGAAAGGAGTAACCGATTGACTTCAAATTTGGCATGTGGTAATATTTTCTTCTATCTCCGGCTAAGTTCGAATGGGCCATATTGGTCCACTCCTTCTAGTACCTCCCCCATAAAGGGTTAACATTGAGTGAAATGTTGATTCTTTAATAACATCTATACTTCTTACTCGAATCTGAAATTCCACACATAGCATTAGTTTATTAGTCGCTAACACCTCAAGAAAAATAGGCGAAGTTGATACTGACGAGATTTTGCGGAAATTTGGTGGCGATCTTAATTATGATGCTCTTATCTATATATATAAAAATGGAAAAATGTTTGTATGTATGTATGTGTTTTATAGACGCTTAAACTACTGGACCGATTTTAAAATTTTTTCTTTTGTTTGAAAGCTATTTTGTCTGAGATGGTTTTGGAAAAATTTTTTTTGCAAAAACTGGACGGGGAAAATGTGGGCGTGGCAAATCGTTGGTTTGTCTGTCTGTTTATGTGTTTGTTCCAGCATAACGCCTAAACTACTGGGGCAACGAAGTGGACCGGGTCCAGCTAGTACCGAATACAATTTTTTTTTGAAAAATCGTCAAAACTACGGGAGATATGTACATTTAAACATTAGAAATTGGGCAAAAGATATCAAAAAATGCTTGCATTCGAATGCTCATAACTTTTGTTCTATAAGAGATATTTAAATATTTTAACCTAGATTCCTAAAGACTTCAGCTTTAGTAATATCGAGGTAGATGCTGTTTGGAAGCTGCATGACATATTTTTCTTATTAGAACACTAATTAAACACTAGATTTTTTCAAAAAGTAATATTTTTAAATTAAAAAAAATTGGACCAGATGATAACCCATATTGTGCCCAATAAGAATAAAAAAATCATTTTTGGATCGAAAGTAGTTTTTAAATAGCAATAAAAGTATAATATAAGCTCACATTGTTCTCCTATATTTTATACGAATACATATATTTATATATTTTTAAACTGTTGTTTACACTTTCACTTTAGTGTAACGAGGGTATCATTTGCTACGGGCAAAAAGTGTAACACATCGAAGGATTGACCTAAGACCCCAAGTATGTTCAGCGGAAATCCGTGCATAAAAATACTTGAAATTTTGTACTGTGTAATGATTTTATAGTGCCTACAGTCCAGTGAGAAATTTGCGTTATTGCCACGCCCCTTTTGGTACCTCTCACACAAAGGTACGACTTTTTACAGAGTTAACAGCTTATGATGAGAGTACCAATTTACGAAAATAGGTACCTCTTACATCACGGATTCTCAATTGAAAAGCCGCGGTTCCCTTATTAACCTTTTCGGTTCTTTTCTGCCGGTTTAGTTTCTACTGTACGAGTATGAGTTCTGCCTTGAACCATGACATTTTGGGCATAACAACATTCTTAGAAAATGTTTCGTGGTCACTCAGAAATTTGCTTTGGGAATACAACACACAAAATTTCAGCTGAAAATTAATCGATAAATCTATAGAATAATATCGTGAAAATGTCTAATTAATTATTTAGTTCAGTTATTTAATTTGTTAAACAAATATTCACATCAATACATATTTTTATTGACATATTTAATTAGAAAGAATAATTCAGTTGAACAACTTCATTAATAAATAATACTATTTTGTTTGCACTTTCGAAATCAAACAAACCTTTATAATTGCATTCAGTTTTTATACCATCCACCAAAGGATGTGGTATACTAAATTTGTCATTCCGTTTGCAATAAAGTATATATATTTTTGATCGTCGTAAAATTCGATCTCTATAGCCTCCATATAGATATAGCGTCAAATTATGCTTCTACATGCTATAACATCCTCATTTTCTTTAGCTAAAATTTTGCAGTTTTTATTCTATTTATATAAGAATTCAAGTATAATATAATAATATATAAATGTACTTATTTTAAAAACTAATGACGTCTTTGGAGCATTTCTTTAATTTTATAACAAATTTTTTTTCAGTGTAGAGGTCGCTCTGAAATACTTTTATTCAAACCATAGATCCCACATTTGCCGCAGCTTTCGTTTCACTTTAAGAAAACATTCGCTACTTTAAAAATTTTTCCTGTTTAGGTTTCAGTTTTAGTTTTCCATAGTGTATTTGGTCCTGTTTGGGGGGCATAATCAATGTTCAGTGATTCAAGGGAAATTGCTGAGAAGCACTGCCTTAGATAGATGAAAAGGCATTAGCGCCGGTTGTATATTAGGGACACCCCTGAAGGTATTATCAGTAGGTAGTTTGTGGTAGTTAAAAAAATATCAAGCTTTATACATTTATGAATAAATATGATGAAATATATTTTTCTTCAAAAACTATTTCTTCCCGAAAGAAACAATTGAAGTTGTTGCTAATTTATAGGTATTTCATGGAATGCGTTATGGGTATTTACCATTCCATTCAAATAGGTTTTTAGAGTCCTTATGATGTGATGATGGGCATAAAATCTTATAAATATTTAATAAATAAAACTATTTGGAAGCATTTGAACATTGTATCTCTTCAGGTTTCCAAACCATGAATAGAACACACGAAGTTATTTTCTTTACCCAACTAAAAGCAAAAACCTAACATAGCTTCTACAATTAATTATCTTTTCTTTTCAGTTTAAAAATGTTTACATTTTATGTAGTGACTTCATAAGCTATGATGCTGTGAGCCACTGTACACATGAACTGCCAACTGCATTCATATTTACATTTATAAGTGTAGACGTGTTTGTGTGAATTATCATTCAAAAGAGAATTAAATTAATGACAATTGTGTCGTCATTATTTTCCGCATTCGGGGTCGGTTTTCGCTCGTTAATGTCACGAAACAAATGACTAATGTAATTTTTTTGGATAATTCATATGATAATTATTAATTCCATAATTACTTAAACTCATATCATTTCATGTACAGAATATGAAGGTCTACACGCATTGTTTGGCGTTGAAAGGCAAATATGCACTCGATAAGTGAAGAGATAAATGGTCCGAAAAGAATCTTTTGTCTCATCAAGCAGTATTATCTTCCCAAATAATGAAACAGTATCAAATTACATTTCACTATTCAAAAGCTTTTCGAATTTCACGACTAGGTGCTGATATGAATAGATATCTGGGTCCTATCAGAATTAGAATTTTAATCATAATTCTCCTGAACTAGGCAGAAGCTTTTTATTTTCATAAACCTTTGTAAGGACTCGGCCATATACCCGTACCTACTTCTAGACGATGGTTGATATCATATTACACAGTGCTGGAGTAATGATAGCTAATGAGTCGAAGGCAATAAAATTAATGATACTCTTACCTGTCGAGCCCAATAAGTAAATGAGAATTATGTATATCAGAGAGCATCTCGAATGAGGTCATGGTAGAATAACGATATCTCGAAGACGAATATTTACAATTGTAGAATTTTTAAAAAAACTTTTTTAAACTACAATTTCTCAAAACATGGCCGCCCTAATAAGTTCATGAAAATCTCATTGCGTCACATTGCCATTGACATTGAATTAGCAACGAACTTTGCTGCATCCAAAAGCGTCAGCTAATGTCAACTTACCACATTCATATGCACGTGCACGTGAGTGGGTAGTCGATTTGCCATTGTTGTTGCTGTTGTTTCTGTCATTGCTGTTTGTGTTGTCCATTCGTTCTATTGGCAATTATTTATTTAATTGTCGGTTAAGTAATGAATACATTGTACAAAACACAAAACACAACAAACTACAAATTTGTTCGTTTGTCCAACACACACATGCTGTGGGATTATTGGGTTGGGTTGATGTGGTTGGTCGGTCCGTCGGTCTACCGGCTTTGTTGTCGATTTTTGGTGAATACGAGTAAATCCGAGTGAAATGATAGTTATCAATGCTAATATCCCATTTATAATGAATTACAAAGCTAATCATTGGTTATTGTTTTAAATAAATTGAATAACTATGGAAATTTGGGGGAAGGGGATGAAAGAAAGAAATAAATTCTCGGACAAAAGTGGAGTTAGAAAATGTGAATTTTGCAAATATATAAGAATTTTTAAGAAAGCTGCATTAGGTCCAATTTCAATCTACTGTTATAGACATAAGTTTCTGTGGAGTTTGACATCTATAAGATATCGTCGGAGTGCACGAAGTTTTCCGCAAACGGATTCTGAGATTCCCGGCTATTTGGCTGTCCTTGTGTATTTAACTAAGTAAACACAGTACATTTTCCACTTTTTTATTTATTTTATTACAAAACTTTGCAGCCACTGTATATTTTTTCCAAAAATTGATTTTTATGCAAAAAATTGTCTACCAAAATGTTGAAACACCTTTTAAGTCGAAAGAACTTAGTCCCTCATATTAAACTTAACTGAAATTGTCAAAAATATGTTAGAAATGAGCAGTTTTCGAAAAAGGGCGAAGAAAATGCTGAACATTCCCGAAACGAAATCGCCATTAAATTTGTCCAGATTTTTAACAAAAATAGTAGATATTTATTTTATAAAATTAGTACAATAAAGGGTGGTCCAAACAGAATGCTCGATGTCAGTTGTGAGTCACAACTTAACGTCAAGTTTTCTTGGATTTGACCGATATTTTGTTTCACACATAATTGTCATAGATCATTCTATCATAATTAAAAATATAAAGTTAATTTTCTGAAAACTTTTAGGTTTTATTTACAATTTACATCGTGCGTTTTTTGTGTACAATTTTCTTGTCGTTTCGAGAAAATCACATTTGAAGTTTTTGTGAAATTAGACTTCTGGGAAAAAACGTTATATTTCAGAAGAGAATCGATGTTTGCAATTTCATGTAATTTTAATATGTGTGGGAATAATCTGGCTACAGGCGGATTATATTTTATTTGTCTAGAAGTGCATTAATGGTAAATAAATGAGATTCAAAGTACCACATCTTCACGTAGGCTGTTTATTGTAGAATCCCACACAATACAATATACACTATTTTATTTGAATATTTTGAGCTATTTATCAAGAAATATTTTTTCAAATAATGGTGTATATCAAAAACAATATAATTTAAGAAGACATTCCTTCCTGTAGCGAGTAATCGTCAGTTACGAACGAATAGGAATTTGATTCCAACGAGTGAGGTTTTTCGCGGATTTTCAGACCGTATTTCCCGAATTTTTTGTAATTGTCACAATTAAAAAATTAATATTAATCGATAAGTGAAAAAAAGTTCAATCAATGTTCGCGGAATACTGTTTTTTCGCGTGTGACAATTCATTCCTATTCGTTCGTAACTGATAGATTTTGACGTTTCTGCCTGAAGGAATGTCTTCTTATATTCTATTTGTCTTTGGTGTATATCAATATAAGACATTTTTCGATTTTAGTTTTTTTATGCAAATGGATTGTTTTGAAAAATAAAAATAATATGTATGTATACTTTGTATACACAAAATTATATTCAGAGAAACAACAAATTAAAACTCGTTATCGGCACTTAGTCTATTATAATTGAAAAATTTCAAATGCCTAATTATACACTATTTTTTAAATTTACCTTTGGCCAACTTTGAGAAAAATTCCGCTAAATTTTTTCCACATACAGAATCAATTTCGCTATTGTCCTATTGAGGGGACAATATTTTGATGGATGATTACTTTTTGTCCCTCAATGTACACGTGCTGCTTATTTTTTTAAATTTAATACCTTTTATAATTGCGCCCTAAAGACATGAAATTTATGGTATTTTTTACGGTAATATTTTTTATAAATTCCGATTTTCTTCGTAGATTCCATTTAGTATTTGGTCCATAAGTAAAAGCTCGGTAAAGCCGGTATCTAAATTAAAGAAAATTATGAGGGCTACAAAAGCTTAAAACTTCTCTTTCACGTAGAAACAGAAGTTTAGTAACTGTTATTGACACAATTGGAAAACAATTTGAATTTAGTTCAAAAATATCGTTGAGAAAAACCATAAAAAATAGAAAGAATTCGCATACAATTTGTTTGTTCCATTTTTTGAAAGCTAGCATACCCACGAATATTTAGATTTATCCACCGATTTATAAAAAAGTCAGTGAATTAATGTAGAAATTATATACCTTTTGGTAGATGTAAGATAATTTCAAAGAAATCATGTTCTTATTCCCCCATTATTGTGAACGAGGGTATATATTAGTTGATGCAGGTTAAAGGTTTAACACATCGAAGTAGTGACCTAAGATACCTCAAGAATTTTTGACGGAAATCCATTTTAGACCATTTAAAGTCATTTGAGCAAAGTCCGTCCGTCCGTCTGTCTGGCTTGTGGCACGAAAACTTTCGATAGGAGTAACCGATTGACTTAAAATTTGGTATGTGTTAATATTTTGTTCTATTTCAGGGTAAAGTCAAAGATGGACCATGTTGGTCCATTCATTCGAGTACCTCCCCTACAAAGGGCCAAATTTAGTGAAATATTGATTCTTAAATAACTTCTGTACTACTTATCGGAATCTGCCGCAATTTCACACATACATATAATCAGTTTCTCAGTCTCTACCAACTTGGGATAAATGGGCGAAGTTGCCACGCCCTTTTTGCTACCTCCAATACAGAGAGACCATTTTACCAATACAAATACTTAAAATTTTGTGAAGCTTTTAAAGTACCTATAGCCCCGTGAAAAATGAGCGTTATAACCACGCCGGTTTTGGTACCTCCCAAATAAATTGGCAAAAATGAAGAATGATTTTTTGAGTTTCCCCTTACTTTTACAATATGGATAATAATTCCTACATTTGTAGATAGATTTTTTCAAATAGGCATTGCTTTTTTTGTTAGTATGCTAGCCTAAAAAGGGTAACAAATGTTCTCATTGTTTTAACGACATATACTAAACTGCTGTTACTACGTAAAAGCGTTTTTTCAGGATTTCTAGCTTTAATAAATTCCTTTAGTTTAAATTGTACCCCGGCTGTAACGAGCTTACATAGATTGATTTTTTATGATTTATTTATAGATTTTTTTTATTTTTAAGAGAAATGTATGAAAACACGAAAACAGCTGAGCTGCAAAACATTGCAGCCAAAAATAAGGTTTCCAAATACCAAAAGCACCTTCCATGAAAATTGGAAATTGGAAAAAAAAGTTGCAGGTCTCTGTGTTGCATAGTGTAATAGGCAATATCTATATTTTTCGGTAACTACTATTACTGAAATACCAAAAAACTTGAAAAAATTAATAGTTCCCTCGTTATCGAAAATGAAAACATCTACTTTTTATTATGTTAAACTCATTTAAATGGAAAAACTCAAAACGTAGAGTAAAATTTTTCGAGTTATTGAGGTGGGGGCTACAGATTTTCTCCTCTGGAGTGTGAAGTTATCGATTACTACGGCAATAGCGATAACTAAAAAATTTATGTTTTTCCGTTTAATTTTCGACTTTAATTACGCCCATTGGAATGAAAACAAATATCGATTTTGTTTAACTTTATCATCGGATAACTTGAAAACTATCCGATATATCGATAACATGCCCCCTTAATTTTTTTTCTTATTTATCTTCTCGGATATCATAAACTCTTTTAAGCAGTTTTCTCGACTTATTTGTATTAAAAAAATAAATAATAAAAAATATTTACGTTTTACTAAACACATTTATTTTTGTCCTTTTTATTTACAGGTAAGAACACGAAATCTTTAAACAAAAGACTTTTTAAAATCGGAAAATAAGGTAATCGTTGCTTAAATCTTAAATTTTGGGAACACCCTTCTTCAGATGGCGGAAAATAAAGTTGACATATCGACTATACCAAGCGCTCTAATTTATTTTATTTCCTTGAACCAGGATGAGAATTTATCTATTGAACATATAAATAACAAAAATTATAATAAAGATTTAACCATATATAGGGGTCAAATATTCAATGTTATATAAGAAACAAGAAGTGCAAAGGTCTAATGGAAGAACGATAAATATATGAAGTTTGGTAAACAGCAGTAATTGTGCATATTTATTTACCGCATTTAATTCATGCTAGACGAGCAGGACACGAATGAACAAACAGATTCTCTTACATACAATTACTTTTTTATCATCAAAAATCATTTTAAAATGTGGTTCTGCTTATCTTGAGAAGATAAGCTATCCTTTAATATTTTATGGTCATTATATAACCTAAAACTGCACAGCAAAATGAAATATATGGTTTTTGTAATATATACAATATTATTAAATTGCAATACTATATGGATGTTAAATATATAATGGAATAAACATACTGATTCTTCTATTAAATAAAACCACTGCAAAACCAAATACACATAAACTTCATTCGGTAGTAAATACAATAATTTGAAGTGGATGAAAGATATTTAAATTTAATTAGTTGTCAATAGAAATTAAAAACCGCAAAAACCACATGCACACACCGAATACTGCATTCAACCATCCGTCCACCGTATTGTCTACAACGCCAACAACTCTTTGCCCACTCCTGATTAAAGTTGGACAAAACAGGCAAATATGGGCAATGTTTGTGATTTCAATTAAATTCGAGTTTGAACGAGTATCACCACCTAAACCTAAATCGTCCAGATTGGCATGTGTGCCTGGAGTTCGGACAATTATGGATGTAATTTAAGTATTTAATTGAATTTTAAATCAGAGGTTCTTTTTTGCTTATCGCTCAGAGTTATACAGATATTTGAACAAAAAATGAATAAAAATCAATTTGTCATTAGATGACGTCTAACATTTCATTTGCAATTGTTTTCTGTGCGAGATTCGAGTGGAGTACTTTACGTTGTCTGACACATCATTTGAATCTTTGGAGGCGGTCTAGACAATTTATTATTTCGTTAGCAACATTCGGTAATATGACGTTAAATGAACTACAGAATTGTCAGACATTGAGAAGCATTAAACAATGTGACCGAGTTTTGATATTTGAATAATCTAAATTTTTGCAAAATTTTTTAATAATATTTTGCAGAAATATGAAAACCTAAACAAATGTTCCACGTATTTCTCTATAAATGCAAAAATAAATATAATCTGTCAATTGTAAGATCAAAAATTACGTTACCTGCTCGATAACTTTGACTAGCGTAAATTGAGTTAACAATAATCCGTTAATAATTGAACAAAATGTTATTAAATCGGGGCACATTAAAATATTAAAAACGATAATTTTTACAAAAAAATAACAATGAATTTAAAGAGAACGAAGGCCGCTGTATTGCACCTGTATTATTGAGGATTACATAAATTTACAGTCACTTAGTTCAAAAAATGTAATATTTTTGTAATTCACTTATATTTTCTAATTGAAAAAAATATAATGCAAAAATAATATGAATCAATATTCTGTGGTTTTATAGAATAACCGCCAATGTCAACACCAATGTCGATTTTGGGATTTTAGCATAAGTATATTCAGCTGATCATTATTTATCATTATCCATATATGACACTCCTGGGTATGTTCAAATTTTGGTGACTTTTTTCTATGTGAATATGCAAGTTTAGTATCAAATGCAAAGAATTTTGTCCGACCCCCCTATATTTTAATATTTTGAGATGTTATTCCAGAAAACCACAGAATTATGCAATTTTTACTTTTTTCATTTAAGATGTAATTTTTTAACAAGAACACTGAGTGGCATCAATAACATAAGTATGACTCATACGACCCCATGTATTTCACATTGGCAATAATAATAATGATATTTCATGTCTAGTACACTGGATGGTATAAGCAACATAAATATAGCATCATATTTATATGGCTCATACGAACCCATATATTTCATATTATCAAAAAGAGTTCATACCATCATTTAAACGGGAAAAGTATTTGGGATGAAAATGCTGTAGGGCAAGTAGAAATAATTGTAAATTATTCTTTCTGAATATATTAAATTTCTCTACAAACGGGACAAAAATTTCTATAGAATATAGAAGTCGATGTCATTTATTCCTGGGTTATCCGACAGATTTGACAAGGGACAACTTTTTTTTTCAGATTTTAAGTTGCCCTCGTTACTCAGACGTAGCGAGGCCAGTAATTATTTGGCCCATCCGAAGACTTAAAGCGCCATCACCAAAGGGAAAATGTAATATAACGTACCATTATCACCATTATATCCCCTCAATAAAACAATAGCGTATACGCATATAAACATTATTTTTTATTGCGTTATAAGAATCTACGTAATCGATTCTATAGCTGGTAAAAATTTGGTGGAATTCTACTTCCACAAAGTGGGTCAAAATGTAAATTTAAAAAATACTGTATATACGTTGTATTTTACTTTGATCCCATTTATATAGAATTAACTCACTTTTAGACTAATAGAATATCATCTGGCTGTAGCCTGATTATTTCACCACATATTAAAATGATAAGAAATTGAAAACATAGTTTCTTTTCTAAAATATACATATTTATCTTCCAAGAAGTCTAATTTCACAAAAACTTAAATTTCTCGAAACTACAAAAAAATTATACACTATTCTTTTATTGAGGGGACGATATATAGAATAAATTTACGGAAAAGGTACCAAAACTTACCGTCCACAGAAATGTGAGGAAGACTAAGTGTCACCTGCATGATTAGAATTTGAATTGTCTATAAAGCCGATGGCTGAGTCGCCACATAGTGACCATCACTGGCGTTGTCATTTACTCGGACAGTCAGGCTGCCATCAATTCTCTGGAGGCCACATTCCTAAATTTACAAACAGCCTTTGACTGCCACAGATGTCTTAACGAGATCTGTTTAACATATACCTGATTTGGGTACCTGTGCGCAAGTTTGTTCCGGTAAACTGCAAAGCCGACGAATTACTAGGAAAGGGACGACATCACAAATCCTTGAAGAATTTGCGAATATCGATGCGCCACCGTCCACATGTAACCTTTTTCTTAGGTTCGGGACAGTCCAATGAGAAATGAACAGAAATCGACACCTATAGGGTAGCTAGAAAAATCTGGCCAAAATACGACCTAAGAAAGTCAAAATATCCCCTCGCACTAGAGAGGAAAAAACTGTCTACGTTAGTGTCAGTTCTGATAAGACAATGTCTCATTGGCGAACATGCCAGGAGGTTGGGAATTGAGCCCAATGACTTCTGTAGAAGCTGTAGTGAAAAGGAGGATGTTGAGAGCATTGAGCACCGGCTTTGTGGCTGTCCCGCATTGAGTAAAGGACGTCTGGATATATTGGTGTCGGCTTTTCTAGCCAAATCTGGCCAAAATACGACCTATGAAGGTCAAAATATCTTCTTGCACTAGAGAGGAAAAAGGCCGTCTTCCTTAGTGTCAGTTACGATGAGACAGTGTCTCATCGGCGAACACGCCAGAAGATTAGGTATAGAGTTAAATAACTTCTGCTGTAGTGATAAGGAGGATGTTGAGAGCATCGAGTAAAGAACGTCTGGATATTTTGGTGTCGGTCTTTCTAGGAAGTCTGTCAGATCTTGCCGGTAGCGATGTTGGTATTATTATTGATGATTTTGTGTACCAAACAGGTTGGTTCCGATGAGCGGCACCTTGAACGTGGTAGCACTAAGACCCTCAATATGTCTATGTAAGCTATTAACTGCGGCTGCCAACCTAACCTATCTTAACCATGGTAAACGTAAGTCGGTTTACTCGACTAAAATTTTCTTACTGTTTTTTTTAATTCATTATAACTTTTCGTTCCTGAAATTCAGTCTTTGGACAATAAAGGGTGCTCAGTTTTCGAACTGACCATTATTTTTTATCTAACATTGATACTTCGGAGAGACTTTGAAGGCAAGACAACTCCAAGCAACTTGAATGCGTTTCTTTTCTTTTTTGTATCTGCCAATCTTTTTTGTTGTTTTTCTCTCCATTTTTTGCTATCCATTTGATGGATTTTTTCGTTTGCTTCTTCTTGCTTGCAATTTCAATTGTTATGGCTGCAAAACAAAACAAAACTGAAATATACAAAAGCCGATTATTGGTTGTTTAGCAACAATTATCTTCGCTTAAGCAACTCAATCAAATGGACTGAGCAGAACTGAAACTGAAGCAAGTCAGACTCTTGATATGGAGAATTGAAATGCGATTTGTTTCAGTGCAGATCAATTATTGTTCGTACTTCAAGTCGACTCTACTCTACTCGACTCGACTGAACTCAACTCGTAATGCCATTGTCTTTGTTGTTGCTGTTGCTGTTTCTTTGCAATAGACCCCAAACCATAGACCCATAGATTTGCAAGAGCCAAGAAACCTTTCAGAGTTCTATGGGCCATTATCTGCCAATGTTGTTTTTGGTTTCATTGCTCTGACTCTTTGTTAACCATTTCAAAGCATTTGTTTAACCTTGAGTTGCTGTTGTATTCGTTTTTTGTTGTTGTTGTTCTATTTTATTTTATTTTTGTTGCTAATAATCTTTTAACATAAACCTTTCGAGGAGTTTTTTTTGCTGCCACTCATATGCAGTCTGTCAGTTTGGTTTTCATTTGTTGTATTCGTTTCCTTCAGTTTAGTTGCTGCAAATTCAGTTCGTTTATTTTTTTTATACTTTATATTCGTAGCTGAATTTTGTTGTTAACATGGTAAAATCATTGAACGAACAACAAAACTACTTAAATGTTAGCAACGGCAATAATTGCAGCCGTTTCGTTGTGCAAATGTGCTATTTGAACGGTTTTGGTTCGATGGTTGGTTGGTAGGTTGCTTGGTTGCTCAGTCGGTCGGTCGGTCGTTCTGTCGGTCTGGTATCACCCATTAAATTAAGTCAAAATGCGCGATTGTAACATTTGATCTTCGAGCGGTTTAGTTTAGTATAGGAACGCACGTAATGGTACACAAGCAATTGAAGGTTGTCCACAAAACACGGAACCACTGAAGATTATGATGGCCTCCTCGATTTTGAAAGTTATATCTAATGATGTATATGAGATGTGCAAGAAAATTCAAGTACGATGATATCTGCAATATTTTTCGGTTGCCAAATTTTTAAACTAAAGATTCATATATTCTTGTGTTTGTGGCAAATATACAAGAAAATTGTCACAAATGCTTTATTTAGGAACGATCCTCATTGAAAATGTTCCATATAAAGGATCTTCTAAAATTGACTTCCGAACTTTGCCAGTTGATAGCGGCAATACTTTTGAAGCTACATGTGTCGAATTGGCTGTCATTTGTTTAGACTGTTTTGTAAAATCACGATACAATTGTTTTATTAAAAATTCGAGCAGTATGATGCTTGTTTCGCCCTTTCCATTTCATGATGAATAGGTACGTCAACAAACGAAATTGTCGAATTTGGAACGATACCAATCCACATATCCCAAAAAATGCATCCAAAAAAAGTCACAGTTCGGTGTGCATTATGGGCTGGCGGCGTCATCAGTCCATATTTCTTTGAGAACTACGTTAGCAAGGCTATCATCGTCAATGGCAAGCGCTAGAGGTCGATGATTACCAACATAGTTTGGCCTGAATTGTGTGATGTGGACACTAATGACAAGTGGCTTCAACACAACTCATGCAATATTGGACATTCTGCACGAGTGATTTGGCATCTCACGTGGACCTGATGTGAATTGGCTACCGAGATCGTGCGATGTGACTCCGTTAGACTTGTTTGTGGGGGTTTTAATAAGTCGCAGGTTGCGAATGAGCCTCAGACAACAGCGGCCCTCAAAGCCAATATAACCCATGTCATATGTTATATTCTGCCTGATTTATGCGCCAGAGTCATGAAAAATAGGACATTAACGATTAACGTTCTATGATATCTCAGAACACTTGGTTTATTTAAAACTAGCTGGACCCGGTTCACTTCGTTGCCCGATATGCATACTTCCGATCCCGTCCATGTTGGGACCAATCACTAATACTGCTACCAAATATATCAAATAACAGCACTCTCGCTAACAAATTGTTAAACATATATCAATTTCAAAACACGGCTTATATGGGCGGGTCAAGCCTATTGGTGCAATCCCGCCCGCATCTACACAAAATGTCAGCCCTCTAGCTAAAATTGTTTCTCAATATCAAAACTTGGCTCATATGGGCAGGGCCACGCCCACTTCATATCGGGGATTTTTCGGGAATTTTCTTCTTGTTTGACAGGAGACACATCCGCATTGTTTATTACAGCGTCGATGTACATCTAACGGCACTCTCACGTCGTTCTGATCTATTTTTTACAATGTCATCAAAAGTTTAAACTAAAAAAGACGATTGGTTCATATTGGGTTACGCGCTTGCTAAATCGATATACCTCGAAATATTATTATTTCTTGACCAATTCAAAATTTTCCTACATATAATCAATAGGAATACACCAAGCCCGAAATCGTGAAAATTCGAACTATCCATACTCGAGCTATGAGGATATGCCGGACGCGCAACGCCCATTTGACCAATCCTATAATTTTCTCCATAGAATCCCTTGGACAAATAAAAATGCATCAAGTTCAATATTCGCAAGATCCCTTCTCGAGCTATGAGCTTGTATTAGCCCTGTCGCGCCTCTTTGACCAATCCGACACAGTGTCACTTCTGGGTCCAATACGAATCCATCAATCCCAAAATGGTGAAATTCGAATTATCCGTTCTCGAATTATGCGGTTATGTTGGCCGCCACACGTCCGCTTGTCTAATCCTAAATGTTCGTCCATAGTATCGAGAGGATAAATTTTCGATGTATAGTACTACATATTTACAAATATTTAGGTTTGTTTCTAATAAAAGGCTTTTGAAAGGACAGCGCGAGAACTGACCACTGGCCAAAATTCGATTCTGTGAAAAGTCCGGCTTTTATACAGCACTCGAGTCTATCTGTCCATATGCAAATTTCAGCATTGTAGCTCTTACAGGAGACTTAGCGGCCAAGTGGTCAAAAATCACTTGATCATCCGAGATCTGCATATATACACTTCAGTTTGTAGGCTCATAGATCTTAAAGGACTTTTTAAGAACTGAAATAGTGAAAATTGCTTTTGTCTCTGCAGTTTGACCTTAGGCTGGACATTGAATAGTTGTTTTCGAATCCCTTTCGAAATCCTAAATAACTTTTATAATTACTGAAATAAAGAGAAAAAGTGTGGTTACTGCTACACTGACCACAGGCAGACAATTCAAAATTATTTTCCGCATTTATATTTGACGGCTTTAGTACTTCATATTTACAAAATTTTAGCTTTTGATCTTATAAGATGCTTCTAAATGGACAAACACAATTATCAAGTTTTTGATAGCTCTAGAACTGACCACAGGGCAAAAAATGACTACGTGGAAAGACCGTTGTATATACAACACACTGGTCTATGCCAGTGCTAAATTTCAGCTTTCCAGCTCTTACAGTACCCTCAGCGGTCAAGTGGTCAGCGTTTTCGGGGATTTTATGGAATTTTCTCGGGCATTCTTCTAATTTGGCCGGAGACCAGTCCGAATTGGTGCGAATCCTCTAAATCGGTCTAGGCGTTCTTGAGTTATAAGCGTGGTAACTAACATCACTCTCTTTTATATATATAGATGTAAAGCTACAAAACTTAATGAAAGACCCTTTCGGTCCCCACCTATTTGACTCCTTTTTGTCCTATAAGTCAAACAGCCTATATCGGTCCATGATAGCAGAAGTATATCGGAAGCATCATTTATACCTCCATTGTCATTGATAACATACTTGCATTGCTGTAGTGCTGTAGTGCTACAAAAGCTACAGAAAAGTGTTAGGATAGGCTTATTGTTGCAACCAGTATACCAGCCTCCCTTAGAGTACATACTCCATTGTGGTTCCATAGGGACGTAACAAAAACATAAGTTTTTCCAAACCCATTGAACCTATTTAAAAACAAGAAGATATGGCAAAGTTTGTTAATTCCCCAACGAAAAGTGTGCCTATGATAGCTTACCGCCTTCTGGAGAGGGCGGGAACCTACATAGAAGGTACTCTGTTGACTTATCCTCCACTGAAAAAAATTTTGTCAAAAAATTAAGGAACGGCTTCAAAGACGCCCTTAGTCTTTTAAATTGTTTCTCTATTGCTGAATATTTTGGAATAATATCTATTTTTATCCTCTCAACCTAGAGAGGAGGGTATATATAATTTGCTACGAGCCAAAAATGTAACACATCGAAGGAGTGACCTAAGGCCCTATGTATGTATGTTCGACGGAAATCCGTTTTGGGTCATTTTAAGTCATTGGAGCAATGTCCGTCTGTCCGTATGTCTGTCTGTCTGTTTGCTGGCTGGTGCGCACAATAACTCTCGCAAGGTGTAACCGATTGACTTCAAATTTGGTATGCGGTAATATTTTTCTCTATCTCCGGCTAAGTTCGAAGATGGGCCATATTGGTTCACTTCTTCTAGTAACTCCCCCACAAAGGGCTAACTTTTAGTGAAATATTGATTCTTTAATACCTTCTATACTACTTACTCGAATCTTCTGAAATTTCACACATAGTATTAGTTTGTTAATCGCTAACACGTCAAGAAAAATGGGCCAAGCGGCTACTCCCTTATGGTACCTCCCACACAAATGGACCATTTTGCACCAAAAGTTAACTGATTATGTAATAATCCATAATGCAATTTAAATTGCTAATAATTAAATAAAACAAAAAAATAAATTTACGAAATTTTTTGGGGCTCAAGATGAGGGGATTCATAAGTCGATTTACCCGACTAAACTTCCTTACTTGTTAAATATGCTTTCGCTCGAAATTTATTTTCAAGCCACGGTTTCTTCGGCAATGTTTCTTGGAATGACCCATAGAACATGAATTGCAATGCGCCTTTGTAAATTTTTTCGACACCTACAATTCGACCCACTCTAGTGTAGGGGTCATTCCAATTGAGATATCTAACTGCGATATCCATTTCGTCAACTGACTAACATATGTAGAAAGCCATTCGTATTTTGCGAATTACTACGATTCATACCTTACCTTAAAAAATTATCGCCTTTGATACCATTTCCTTTATTATACTTTGATACCATTTCTTATATAATGAAGTGACACTTCATTTTCGTTCTTCCGTTGAGAGTTGGCCATTAATGCCACTCAACAATGTGACATGATTCATCAAGATTTTTTCATTCAAAACAAAGTCGAAACACGAACAAAGATTTGGCTTCTTATTGCCAAGAAAACTGTTAGCTAATACCCTTGATTTTGGTAATTTCCTAACCGGCATTATTAACTATTTGCCAATGTCAAGGTCTCCCCTAATAGTATTCATATTATGCATAGCTTATTTTGAGTGAGTGATATATTAAGGATAGTCATGACTCGAAAAAATTGTTTAATCATTGGCCATCAAACGAAATAGGGATCAAACGAAAGTGAAAGAATTAGTAGCTTAAGTTAAAATGTGACTAAATTTTTATTTTGGAAAATTCCTTATGTAGAGAGCTTCATCTTTCCAGCATAAGGTGCATCATATTTTGAAATTGTATTTCTTTGCAAGTACCAATTCCTAGAGGTATACGAGTATGTATTTCATCAGATCGCGATATAACTTCGTCATCACTTTACTACCTTTTGCCATCATTTCCATGGGATTTCTTTGTCCAGTTGACCAGAGATATTCTTGTTATTGTTGTAATTATTGCATTGTGGCACTATTGCTTTAATTGTTATTAACATTTGTTTTTGTCGGTATAAGACCACACACATGTCGAGAATTCCGTATGAATCATTATCATTAGCTTTTGATTAATCACAAGTACAAATCATGGCCAATAAAAAACACTTGAAGTTTTTTTTTGTTTTGCTGTTGGAGCTGTCTTATTTTTTGTGCAACATCATTAACTTTGTAATGAGTCTTACGATTCGTTTCTTTTTATACATTTAAACAATTAAATATTTATATAAACAGCAGAGCGTAACATTGAGTACAACGCTAATGAACTTTTTTACCTTATCGGGGGTAAAAAAATGCATGTCAACTTTGGAACTAAAAAAAATGGCGAAAAAAATCCCCTACACTTGCAGACAGAGTGGCTCTAATATTGTACGATTAGCTTTAGAATTTCAACTCCTAGTCTGTTAATGATCGGTGACAACATTTGTTAGGAATTGAGTTTATACTCAGTTTTTTTGTTGTTGAACACTATTAACATGTCATGAGAGTTGTGTACTGTCCAACACAATTTGGGATTTTGGGAAACACAATTTGGGATTTTGGGATTTTTGACTGACACTTGACATCTAGAGATTTCGGCTTCTATAAATAGTCCATGTATCTCATGAGCGAGTCACATAGGTAGTGTACCAGTCTATGCCTCACAGAGCCTGGGTTCAATCAAAAGCTTGACTTTTTCTGCAGTGGTATCGTGTAATCAATGGCGACTATGAAAGCCTTTTTCAAAACATACGCACGAGTACATATTTAGTTTTGCAGATAACCTAGAGGAATCGGGTTTGCTTCTTAAGAGGCTCTTCATTTCAACATCGTGAATCGGCGTATACCCAAAAGTTTCCCCCGTTAACATTGTCGTCACATTGCTTTCAATTCGCCTCAATAGAATAATCGCGTTCTTATATTTAATGTTCATCTCCCCATTTGGAGGTAATTGTACGCATATCCCTCCTCTCTCAAACGCAGGGTTCAAAAACTTCAGGAAATTTTTCTGTCGTTTCGATCTCAGTTATACGGGCGGACCAGTCAGAGTTTGTCGTCATCCTCATGTCTCAGTTGTTCGATGCTCATAAGTTTGAGATTTTTATCGCTTCTTTAGATGATCTTTTTTTAGGTGGATATGGAAGTGAAGTTTGCTACATTGGGCGGAACCTACATGTTGATAGTTTCAAATTCGTATTCGTATTTATCATCCTGCAATCGCATCTAAGGAATAGCCATTCTACTGTTTAACATTTGTTCGATTGATGTCAGGAATTGTTCCTGACATTTCAACGAGCCGTTTGTTAAACGATGGAATTTTGGTCTCACTAAAAGAAAATACTCGTACCTCAATTTTAGCACCTCATTCCGTCACTACCTTCGATCTGTGAGTCAAAATGTCAGATTTACTCCGCGAAAAAATACATGAGCCATTTAAGAAGTGTAGCTTTGTTTTTGAGGGTTAATCAAGCGAAAATGTTATCTGATAAAAAGAAAATTTGAGACTATTTGCATTGAGATTGTGCTACATGTAATTTAGTTTTCTTTTTCTGTATACCCTTCCAGCTTTTATAGGATTAACTATTTTTCATCTGCTTCAAAAGTCTATTTGGATTTTTCAGGTTGGATGGAAAAATGTGAGATAGGAAAAGTGATTTCTCAAGACCTTAAGTCTTTCTGTGACCTTACTTCTTTCTGTCCGTGTCCGACAAAGTGATTTCTCAATACATTAAGTCTCTCCGTGTCCGTTCTACAGTGACCGGTCATGGCAGATTGTTCCATAATGCTATTTTGTTCCATACGCCATTTTGTATGAACGGAAAAAACGCAATATATTGTTTGAGTAAAAACAGGACTCAAGAGTTACGCAATTTATACTCGTATACCATGACACAAGTTATAACAATTTTTGTACATGGCATTTTGGTCCTTAGCCACTTTTTGTTTAATATTTTTTCGTACTTGTATTGCATGGACCACAAAGGGGGTCGGTATGGAAGGAGAGTCATTTACATATTGTGATCTAAAGAATTTAAAATAGTGAGTACAAAATATAGGGCGATAGAAAGTTGGAGACATAGAACAAAAATATCAAAATTATTTCCCGTAAATCAGAGTTAAATAGATTTACCCTACCAATATCTCGAAAACTAGACGAGATAGGAAAAAAATTATTGCAGATCCTGAAAGAGCATGCTTGAAACCCATATTATCAACTCCTAACTCAAAAAACACAAAAATGGCGTAGCATTAAGCCGACGATATGAGGTGTCCTTTCTAAAGAGATGTGGCCCCGCCTAAACATGGAACGCAGGACGTCCTACATAAATAACAAGAGTACGTCCAAATCAGCCTGTAACGTACACAGATCCTGACTAGCGACCATGGTTTAGGTTAGGGTGGCAGCCGTATTTTTTTTTTATTCAAGCTCACATGGACCAGTTTAGATCCCTAGTGTTACCACGGGCTGAAATGCTCCTCATCGAAACCAACCTGTTTGATATACAAATTTATCGATAGTACGAATATCGGTACTGGCTGCCTAGAAAGGCCGACCCCAGTATGTCCAGTCGTCGTTTACTCAGAGCGGGGCAGTCGCATAGCAAGTGCTCAATGCTCTCCACTTCTTCCTCATCTCCACAGATTCTGCAGAAGTCATAAGAATCAATACCCAATCTTTTGGCGTGTGCGCCGATCAAGCAGTGTCCCGTCAGAACTGATACTAACGTATCAGTTTGATCTTCTCAGGTCATACCTTGGCCAGATATGTCTAGCTACCCTGCAGGTGCCGATTTCTGTCCATCTTTCGTTGGACTGCCTGATTGCCTCTTGCCTAAGCCAAAGCTTGCACGTGGATAGTGGCGCACCGATATATGCAAATTCTTCGAGACCCTTTCCTAGCAAGTTCATCGGCTTTGCAGTTCCCCGGGATGTCCATATGCCCAGGGACTCATATGAGGTGTATATTAAACTGCTCAGCCATCTCGTTAAGAGATCTGCTGCACTCGAGGGCTGTTTGTGAAGACTAGCGACCATCCTCAGGTTTGATAAGAGATCTATGACAGTTTAGGGTTGGTCTTGAATTCCGAAATATAAAATACAAGAATTTAATGGAAATTCCTGTTAACGTAGAATACATTTATTCCAAAATGTATACCAGGATATTTTTGTACCCAAGAATACCTCTAACAATTTAGTGTATTCCATTAAAAAGATCTCTTTAGTTTTGGATACGTAATTTTAAATACAGTGTAACTATACAACTCTAGCTACTCAAATTATAAATGATATCGTTCAAGAAAAATACTGACCTACTACGAAAGTCACATCTTCATTTTAGTAGTTTTGAGATATTTGACTTTCTTTCTTAGGAGGGCAGAATAGGTCTTCAGTGTGGGTTACACATTTTAAAATAGGTCGCAACTATACTGCTCTAACAAGTATTATTGATCAATTACGATTCTCTGTTGAAAGAAGTCATTTTTAAGGGCTTTGATTTGTACATATCCTACACTCTAAATTTCACATACTTTATTCTGGACAATTGGTAACCTCTTTCTAATTTTTTTATTTATGTTTATGGTTTTTTTATAATGGACTCTACAACATGATTTAATGTGACAAACTGTATGAGTAGCAACGCACCTTTTTGGTGTCCCAACAGCGACTCGAAGTGTATTAAAGTTAAAATTGGCGTAGAGACCGTTCTCTCGGCCGGACGGATGGACAGAGGAACAGACAAACAAACAGACCGACTTTGAGTAAAGTTAACAGTCATTTAAGTTAACAAACAGCAAATCAGTTAACAATCAGCAAACATGACTTACATAGAAAATAGTTTTCTGCCGGTCGTAGTGTTGAGTGTTTTGGCGTTGAATGCCGCAGCAAGACAGACAGACATCAAGACGATGACGAGCGACAAACCCCAATGTAACCATTTTGGAAAATGTTGCTGCGTTTTCGAAACCATTTTTGGTCTTAAAATTTGGTTCATGCCACACCATGCACCACCAGCAGCACCATCAACATCAACATCGCCACCAATCAAAAAAACATCGTAAAAAACTTTTCGAAAATATACTATTTTTTTCGCCTCCGACCACCTCAACAATCATGACTGAGCGATGACTTTGGCTTTATTGGAAACTTGTCAGCGATTTTTATGGGCAATGCATTTCAAAGACATAAATTCATGTAAAACATACACACTCGTCCCGAGCATTAATGTTACTCGTACGGCAATGCAATGCATTTTCTTTCGATTGTATGCCGATCAAAACATGAGAATGTTCATTTTGAATTGAAATCATTCCGATTTGTATTAAAAAAACGCCGGCTGTCGGCAGACACAGGCTCAGCTCAACTCAGCACAGCTTGCAAGATGCAACCTGCCGGCTTAGCGATTTTAAGATTGCGATTTGTTTGCAAATCATTGCCAGATAACAATCGCGCGCGGTGTCTGTCTTCTGCAGATGCAAAGATGCGATTGTTTGTTTGGTCAGTTGAGACAAGCGACCAACAGTTGAATGCTTCCAGGGCGCACCCATGTGCGCCGCCGCGTCCAATTGTCTAGTCTTGACACCGCCGAATAGTGCTTCCCGGTGAATGTTATGGACCGCGCGGTCAAGCAATTAAAGGACCACAAAGCCCGAATTTATGAACGGCATTATTAAAAAGGCCATCGTAGATTGTCAGCGGCAGCAGCAACCGACGAAGAAGCCATTGCAACTTAGTTGTTCGACTTTAGACTTTCCAAGCGATTAAGGTACTCGTTCGTATCTGAGCGCTTTCTTCGCCTTGCATATGTTTAGAGCTGAGGAGCCGGTTACCGTTGTCACAATTGTAGTAAATTATTTGTAAGCATCTAATTGCCACAGACTGTCAGTTGAACGGTTTCTTATGACAGCCAACCAGCGGTGCTGTAGTTACCGATTGTCTTGGTGTTAAACTACCGGTGATTTTAGAGCAACAAAAAAACGGGTAGCAATGTAAGTGACTTTGTTCAGAGCGAAGGAAGGAGCATAGGACATACACTCTTTTCTATACATATGTAAAAACATGAATATATTTGGAATACAAAATTTTAAAATGTTACGAGTATAACCAATGGAATGTGAAGTATATTTTGTATCAGACTTCCTATCCAAGAGCCGGCGAATGTTTTTGCTGTTTATTCGATTATTCTGAACATAGATTGATGTGGGATCGCACCAAGTGAAGTCCTTCTGTCTTTAGCTTTTTGTTCCAGAGTATTAGTTGACAGTATCATATTTTTGGGAGACATTTGTTGTTGTTTACTTGATTATGAAAAATCAATGTGAAGTTCTTCTGTCTTTACCCTTTTGTTCAAGAGTATTAGCTTGACTACGTTCAATTCTTCTTTGCCAATATGACAGGTGCACTGTTCTCCTGAACCCGTATATGTATCCATGTACATACTCAATATCTTATTCAGATTCATTGTTGATGGTAGGATATCCTTACGACCTTCCAGTAGGGGAAGAAACCTCAAAATATTCTTTTGAGCTCAGGAATTTATTTTATTCTTCTAACATCCCCTGGATAAAAGCAATTGAAAAAAACATTTGGGAAGTGCGCCACTTCTACTGGACGGACCCACAGATCAATAGTGCGTAAATTTGTCGGTCGATTTGGGCAACGAAATAGATGCGCAGTGTTGTGTGCTCCTTGCCGGCACTCGGGCATCTTAATTAGAGTGATCAAAAAACCGTTTTTTTTTTGAAAAAATAAAAAACCGGTGGATGGTTTATTTAAGTTATAAAAAACCGGTGGACGGCTTTTTTCTTCGAAGAAAACCGGTAGAACCGGTTTTTTTCTGCATAACAAAACAGTATGAAAATTGCCGTTTGAAAAACAATTTCTTTTTTAATAACAAAAAAGGCGATTTTTTAATATTAAATTTTTAAAAGCGATGTCTTCCGATCAGGAATCTTGCACCAAATTTAGTCCTGTTGGATAGTAGTTATGAGTTGGATTGTGATGAATATTGTCATTTGAGTCAAACGGTCCTTTTATCTCATACTTATAACTAATTAGCTATTGTATTTAGAAACATTTTCGAAAAGTGTTATCGATAGTCTTTTCTTAAAAACTTTTAAAAAAATTAGCAAATATATTTTCATTACATTTTTGCAAAATTAAACTTTTTTGAAATTTTGGTAAAAACCTATGTTTTAATTTTTGATTTTTTTTGCTCAAAAGAAAGCTTAGATAATTTCCTTTAAAAGCTTTGTGACCTATTAATGGGATGGGACCTGCTGATCTATCAAAATAAATATAAACCTCTGAAAAAAATTAACGTTCAACCAAACATTTTAGCATTTCAGATGGGAAAAACAACCGTTTGACAAAAATGTCAATATTTGACACCCTCCAACTCGGATAGTCCTTAACCGATCTCGTTGGAATTGTGTCTCATAACTACTATCTGATAAGGCTACTTGGTGCAATTTTCATCCCGACAGAAGACATCTCTTTTAAAAATTAACCCACTTGACATGAAATTCCCCTTATGTACTTCAGTCAAGAAAATATTAATATTTCGGGGTATTAAATAGAATATTTAATAGAGGTACTAAATCTTTATACATATATATTTTATATACACACTTTAGTGCAGGTGGGTATATACGAGTATATAAATATATAAGAGTATACACTAGTCGGTTTACCCAATTGAAATTTTCTTACTTGTTTTTGTTTCGGTTTGGAAGTGGGAGAATGCGTTTACTTTTCACATAACTTCTGCGCGTATAAATCATTTATTTTCTTTAAATTTTTGTAATTTGTATAGAAATTCGTGAATGGCTTCCTATTCTAGCAAAGTTGCCGAGTCTTTTTAGGCCATATAAGGAGATCTTTCATATTATTATCTTAATTTGTGATATTTTGTATATAAAGTTGTAAATAATTTTTAATATTTTAGTGATAATAAAAAAACCGGAAAACCGGTGGAAACAAACGAAAAAAACCGGTTGCACCGGTTGTTCGAAATTCATGATTTTTAGAAAAACCGGGGACGGTGGAAGCAAAAAACCGGTGGGCCGGTTTATTTTAAACCGGTTTTGATCACTCTAATCTTAATCCGTTATGAAACTTGCCAGGTACGAGTTGGAGATAGTAGACAAGCCAGATCTCAGTTGTACTGCGTCCGTGTGTAGCCTGTTCAGCGCTGCTGCTATTGACAGTCGACCGATGTCCGTTGGTATGACGTTTTGGATGACCGGGCAGTAATGTCTGTGGTCCTTCCGGATGTGTCTGGAATCTGTGGTGGAATCTGCATCACAATGTGAAGGTTAGGATGGCGAAGCAAGTGGCACGCAAAAAGGTACTGTCTGCTGAGCAATACGTTATGTTGCTGCACTGACATTAACCCCCTCCCCTCAAAAAGATCGACCACATTCGTCATCTGCACACATCTGGTTGTGATTCGAAGTGCCTTATTTTGGATAGTTTGGAGCCGTCTTCACTGCGTGTCGCTCTGGAAGAAAGTCAATACTGGGGCCGCGTAATCACGAACTGAACGACTTACCGCTTTGTACGCGGTTACAAGCGTCTCCTAGTTCTTAACCCAGTTTGTACCCGTGAACGCCTTGAGTAGTTTGTTCCTCCTTGGAGTGAATTAAATTTCCCCTAAAAATTTAAAGATTAAATAAATTTTTTACCAATCATTACAACCCTTTGATACAATCTTTAAGTTAAAAGACTAGAAGTATATCGGATAACCTCCAGAATATCATTGAGTTCGAATTATTCACAGATCGTTGTAATACAACTTCAGTTAAATATCATAATGTTCGTTGTGTTTCTCCAAACTTCTCCTAGGTACAAAACAATCAGAAAGTCTCATTGTCTGTAATACCTTCTGTAATGTCGAGCTCTGCAGATCGAATAAGTGGAAGGTTTTTTGCTTCGCATGAGATTTGAAATGTTTGAAGTATTTAGCTCGTACTGAAAAACATGTATGATTCTAACTTACAAAACCTTAACCTCCGCCCTTCGTCATTTTTTCTCTACGAAATTATATTATTAGCTTTGCCATCTCACATAGACCATTGAAGTTCCTTAGTGATACCACGTGCTCCGAAGCCATTCATCGAAACCAACCTGTTTGATAAACATAGTTTCAATAGTTCGTATATCGGTACCGGAAAGATCTGCCAGACTTCCTAAAAAGGTCGACCCCAGTATATCTCCACCCTTCAGCTTCTGCTGACGACATTTAAGGCAATTCCATGGACTTTTGCCTTCTCATTTCGTACCTTGGCCAGATTCCTCTAGGTGCCGATTTCTGTCCATCTTTCATTGGACTGCTGATTTGTCTCTTGCCTAAGCCCAACTGTGGCGTACCAATATATTCAAATTCATCGAGAATTTTTAATGTCGTCCCTTTCCTTGCAAGTTCATCAGCTTTGCAGTTCCCTAGTGATAAACCTATACTTTACCTTATATGAGGTGTAAGTTAAAGTGCTCAGCCATCTCCCTAAGAGATATGCGGCTGTCGAGCATATCTCTTAGGTTTGTTGTGAGTTTAGGGATGTGGCCTCTAGAGAAATAATGGCAGCCTGACTGTTCGAGTAGATAACAACACCAGTGTTGGTCATTATGTTGCGACTCAGCCACTTGGAGAATTCCCTTATTGCTATTATTTCGGCTTGAATAGGCACTGCAGGTATGTGGTAGTCTGTGAGCTATATCAAAACTGAATTCTTTACAGTGTACTCCGAATCCAGGCTGCGAACCGTCTGTGTAGAAATGTAGATGGTTTCTATTTGCTGGTAGTCTACAAACCCATTTCTCTCTGGTAGGTATCTTAGTGGTGAAATTCCTCTCGAAGGTGTACACCAATATCCTCACGTGGCCGTATGTCTTATAATGGGTTTTCCAACAAGAGGTGTTGTTTTGAATCACCCGGTATTTCGGTAGCTGTCACTTTTGAAGCTTTTATTCTTTGACATTTGACAAGTAGAAACTACGCCATTACTAAAAATGGAACGATACACGATTCAACAACGCATTAAAATTCACTACAAAACTGGTGAAAATCTTACAGTCACAGTTCGAATGAGCCCCATTTCCACCTCGGTGGCTACGTCAGCAAGCAAAATTCTCGCATATGGGGCTCGGAAAACCCAAGAGTTATTGTTGAGAAGCCTCTCCATCCTCAACGTGTGACTGTTTGGTACGGTTAATGGTCCGGCGGTGTTATTGGACCTTACTTTTTCGAAAATGAGGTTGGATCGAGGACATAGGGCAGCCACTTTGCGATCTGGTTATGGAAAATTTCATGATAAGGATATGGTCCTGTAAGCGTGGTCGTGGTGGCCATTTGGCTGATGTTGTTTTTCATTATTAACGGCATACCTTCCTCTTTATTATGAAATAAACATCCGATCATTTATCTCAAAAAATGGAATTTTTCTTTGAATACCAAAATAACACCTATTGTTGGAAAACCCTATACCATTACCATATTCAATTATTCTCAGTCTGACAAAATTTCTTGTTTAGCTGTTATTGGAAACAACCACATGTTTTTTGTACTGGAAATGCTGACGCCGCATCGCGCCGCATGACGCGTTCATTGGCCCTTTACTATTAGTCTGTGTATAGACGCTAGGTTTTTTCCGATAAGACTTAAGCTTCATTGTACTCGACCACAGGGGAGATGCATATAGGGTTACAGAGTTGACAACTTTTGCTAGTAGTTTGCGTCTCTCAAGCTTAGGACCTCCTCTGTTGGGTAGCACAAGTACCAGGGAGATTCGAGTTTGGACACTGATGTGCTCTATGTTATCCTTAAATTTCAACGTATTGTCTAACATGATGCCCAAATACTTTGACTACGTCCCCAGCGATTAAGTAATCTGCCTTCCTGCTCCTAATAATGGGGACCATTTTACTCTTTGTGGCAGCAAGTCGTAAGTCATGCTTTATAGCCGTATTAGAGGCTGTTTCGGTCTCTTGAACGAGGTTTGCAACCGGGTTCATGGCTATGCCTTCCGCAAAGCCTATTATTATTTACCCAATTTTTAAAAGGAAGTGTAAGTACCTCATCCTACTAAACATTCCAGAGCGGTGGGCCCAGAACGGATCCTTATGGTTGATCTGTCGCCTTAATCTGTAGACGATATATCGTTGATATTGTGATGAAGGATTTGATATCAGTTTGGAATGCCATTGATAAAGCTTATAAAACCTATGGCATTTTCAAATTAAGTAATAGTTATTCAGTTATCTCAGTGTTTTATCCGGCAGTGCTAAATCGTTCAGTTTAGACGTCAGAATTTCCGGACTGAATGAGAATCAGAATGTCGAATTGGAGGAAATGATTTGTCGATATCATTGTAAAGGATCTAGAAAGATTTGGAAGTTTACTACGTGAATCAATTTTGAACGAAACCTTTTATCACACAGCCCCTGAGAAAATGTCCTTATTCTGAATAGACAAATTGCTTTCAGGTTAGGACAGATATTTATGTGAAATACTTCTCTTTTGCCCTATGATCACTCGCTCTTGGTTTTGTGATTCCAAACTCTAACTGTGTTTTCCAAAAAATTAAGTTATGAATGGATACGATACTCATATTTGTATTCGGCTTCTTATTTTAATAGCATTGAGTATGTGTACTTAATTTCAAATAAAATTATAACAAAAATCTCTTGTAACCACCGCAACCACAGTCATGCAATACTCATATCGCATCATCACTTTATACATTATTTATATGCACTTCCAGTGAAATTTATTCATGATATTAAAATGTGTGGTCAGATGCTCTGTAATTACCCCGAACACTTGCAATTCCGTTTCCGACGACCAATTCGGCTCGGGCTCATTAACGGAATTGCTCTTCAGTTCAAACCACAAATGTTATTCGCGCACTCGAAGAATGAAGAGGAGAATGGGTCGGTCAATAACACAATAGGAGTAATGTACCGATATTCATTTTGAAAATGTGCTAAAATTGTTTGTGACTGTTATAAAAATCCCCCCTTAGAGATGTCGTTGGGGATGTAAAAAATGTCTGAGATTGGAATTTGTGATCACATAAGAACAGGTCAGAATTTTTTTGCTGAAAATTAACCTACTAAAGTCTGGAATAATATTAGATATTTGTATCAATTACATCTTCAATCAACTTTATACCCGCCTTGATAAACAAGTGAAGAGAAGCGTTAGACAATAGACGAATATTTTACTCCAAACTCGCTTGCGCTGCGCAAATGGCTGCGGAAGAACACAGACCTAAAGATCTCTACGACATCAGAAAAGAATCAAAAAGAAAAAATTCGCAACCACAAAACATTTAAAAAACAGAGAATAAATATTGAATACATCCTGAATAGAGCAATTGGAGGCAGCACTATTCAAACGTGCTTAATAATAATAAACAAATAATACTGACGGGAAGAAGTTAAATCACTCTAAAGATTTGGTGGCCTAGAACAATATTAAACGCTCAACTATTGCAAATTGCTGACCAAGATTATATAAATACGGATATAAAGAGAAGGAAATATAAATGGATCGGGCACATACTCCTCTCGAATGGAATCCACAAGGGCATAGAAGCCGAGGAAGACCTAAAATCACTCGGAGGCAAACAGTCCTCAAAGAAGCAGGAAAATCTTTAAGCGAACTGCGATTTATAGGAATGGGGACAGAGATAATTGGAAATTATATGTACGAGGGCGTTCCCAAAATTGGCAGACCTGACATATAGATGAAAGAATTACTTTCGTGTAAAGTGGCCGCCTTATAAAACATATGTTTTAAGTTTCAAGGCGCCACGTTGTTTAGTTTTATTTTTGGGCACTCAAAAGTAAACGATCTCAAGAAATTTGTAAACATTGACAAATTTGGTCACCGATATAAAGTACAACACCTTTTTTTTGAAAGGTCTCAGTCCAACTAATAAAGGGTTTTCCAACAAGAGCTGTTATTTTGAATCACCCGGTATTTCGGTAGCTGCCACTTTGGAAGCATTTATTCTTTGACATTTGACAAGTAGAAACTACGCCATTACTAAAGATGTAACGATATACGATTCAACAACGCATTGAAATTATTTAAATTCACTACAAAAATGGTAAAAATCTTGCATTTACAGTTCGCAAAGGTTTAGGTTTAGGTTAGGGTGGCAGCCGTATTTTTTTTACAATCTCACATAGACCAGTTTAGGTCCCTAGTGTTACCACGGGCTGAAATGCCCCTCATCGAAACCAACCTGTTTGATATATAAATGTATCGCTAGTACGAATATCAGTACTGGAAAGATCTGTTAGGCTGCCTAAAAAGGCCGACCCCAGTATGTCCAGTCGTCGTTTACTCAAAGCGGGACAGTCGCAAAGCAAGTGCTCAATGCTCTCCACTTTTTCCTCATCTCCACAGCTTCGGCAGAAGTCATTGGAGTCAATACCCAATCTTTTGGCGTGTTCGCCGATCAAGCAGTGTCCCGTCAGAACCTGTACTAACGTAGACAATCGTTTCCTCTCTAGTGCGAGGAGATATTTTGACCTTCTCAGGTCATACCTTGGCCAGATTTATCTAGCTACCCTGCAGGTGCCGATTTCTGTCCATCTCTCGTTGGACTGCCTGATTGCCTCTTGCCTAAGCCAAAGCTTGCACGTGCATAGTGGCAAAACTAAAGCATTTTTGGGTCGTCGTGAAGCACCTTGTTGGACCGCAATACAGAAATTGGTAAAAAAATTGGAGCTGTTGGGACAAGTTAGTGATGTGAAGAATAAAACCCGCGCACGTAGCTCAAGAACAACTGAGAATATTGCTGCTGTAGACCAAAGTGTTGAAGAAAACCCAGGTTTGTCCATTCATCGTCGTTCTTTGGAATTGGGCATTCCACAAACGTCATTACACCGTATCTTGCATAAAGACTTGGGTCTTAGGGTATCTCTTAAATACCGGTTAATGCGTCCGGCGTCTGTCAACCTCAAATGTCATCCTATTGTTTTCTGTGCATACAACAACACTTTGACAGACGCCGGACGCAATTCAGCGGTATTTAAGAGATGCCCTTAAGGCTTATAAAGTTCAGTTAACACAAGAACTCCAGCCGGCCGATCATCAACAACGTCGTATCTGTGCTGATTGGGTCCTTGAAATGCATGAAAATGATCCGGAATTCCATCGAAAAATCATGTTGACTGATGAGGCCCATTTTCACCTCGATGGCTACGTCAACAAGCAAAATTGTCGCATCTGGGGCTCGGAAAACCCAAGAGTTATTGTTGAGAAGCCTCTCCATCCTCAACGTGTGACTGTTTGGTGCGGTTTAGGGTCCGGCGGAGTCATTGGACCTTACTTTTTCGAAAATGAGGTTGGATCAACAGTTACGGTGAATGGATTGCGCTATCGAGAGATGATTAATGATTTTTTTATGGTCGGAGTTGGATGGTATTGATCTGGACAACGTTTACTTTCAACAATACGACGCTACGTGCCACACAAGCAACGAAACCATTGCTCTGTTACGGGAAAAGTTTCCGGACTGTGTTATCTCTCGAAGAGGTGATCACAATTGGCCACCGAGATCTTGCGATTTAACACGTTGCGACTTCTTCCTTTGGGGCCACGTGAAAGATAAGGTCTACGCCAACAGCCCATACCTCAAAGATAGAATTCGTGAGGCTATCGTATTAACTTTCGGTCTTCTTTATTTTTTGTCCTTATATCCTTGTGATGCTTCAGGATCAATCGGTAATTGTGGGTCTATCCATTATCTTTTTGGACATTACAAACAAACGTGCCAAATCCTAATTGATCATAATTTGTTTGCTCAATTCCTCAATAGACTTCCCCATTTTCTATCCGATTATAATTCTCTTTTTCGAATTTGTTTTTTTGCGTTTGTCTCTTAAATACTTAATTACTTGTACCATTCATACTTATGTATGTCGGTAAGTGTCTGGGTATGTTTGACTATTGGTGTGGCCGGCGAAATACATAAATGCATAATAATGTTGAATATGGTTAAAAATACAATAAATTCAGTTACGACAATTGCCAAATTGAACAAAGCGCGTTATTATACTCGTATTGTTATATCGTTGGCAGCCATGCAACGCTGAGCCGCGCCACGCCACGCCACCTTGGCAGCGTATTAAACCGCAATTGAATATTTTTCATAAATTGGCACCATCGCCGGCAACACCCTCCCAATCTGCCAGGCTCGTATAGTTAAGTCTGTAACTGTGTCCAATGTCCTCGCTTAAAATTGCCACATAAAATTAAAATTTTGTTTCAATCGAGTTTGGAATTTTGTTGTTGTTGTTGTTGTAAAACTGTTGGTTGCTAGCTAGCGTTCCTTTTGGGCCAACCACTGATACCCCAGCAAGCGACAATCGTTTGTTGTTCAATATGACCTGGTCCTAAATTATGCATTCGACTGTTGGTGGTTGCTCTGGTGGAGCAGTGTTGCAGTGGCAACGTTTGGAGTCATTCATGAGTTTTTGGCTGACGGGTGTGCCGTGCCGTGGAATGCCATGCCATGGCTTGTCTCTCTTGGCAATGGCTTAAAACTAAGCCGCCGTGCCGCCACCGCTAAATGTCGCCCCAAATCTTATCGCGATTTGTTTGTATAAGAAAATTCATTTCGATTTTTTTTCTCAAACGGTCCTCTATTATTTAAGAATATTATTATATAATATTTTCAAATTGTGGTTGTTTTTGTTTCTGTTGCTGTTATGTGACACATATGTTTATGTTTTGTGTATGTAAATTTTTGCACATAAACAATGCAACAAATGAAATGAAACCTTGAAATGCTGTTCAAGTCAGCGGCGAAAAACACAAATGAACCCAAAAAAAGTAAAATAATAACAAAATAGAATCAAAATTCAAGTTAACGGTTTGTTTATCGTGATTTTATAACAACGTTCTATTAAGTTGTAAATGTGAATATTGAGCATTAAAAAAAATATTTAAATTGACAAGGATTGTGAACAATATAAATAAATTAACCAATCAAATGTAAGACGCAACGTTTTATAAACGAGCTATATCGGTAGCTCCATTGTAGAGTATGCTAAGTCAACTTAGAATGTTTTTCGGTGGATTACATGATTAAATTCTAAATTTAATTTTATAGGGATAAGTTAAGATTTTGTCCAAATTTGAAGCAAAAATCTTAAAGGAATTTGTTCAGAATAATAGCGCATAGATGCAATATCGGAATATATGTACATACTAATATTTGAGTGGGCTATATCTAATGGGAATAGATTTTATTCAATTTCGCAAATGTTTATTTTTCAATCTAAAAACATGCAAAATCAGGTAGTGCATAGGCAAACGATTATATGAAGGCGATATTCAACTCTAAACTAATTTTCTTTAAATTTGGAGGCGTTTGTTCTTGGTTCAAAAAACTTTTATCTGAATAAACGCGATTTTTGTAGGGCATAAGTGCTAAATTGGGATTTAGGTATATACTCGTATATGAACCCATATCTAAAATCAAACCGATTTTCGTCAATTTTCTCTACGTTTATTCTTTTCTCGGAAAACTTGTATCTTTCCCAATATTTTAAATATCTGTTGATTAATATGGTCTCTGTAGCGCCTAGGTGCAAAATTGGGATTAAGTTTAATCGAAGTAATTCCCGATGTGTCTAACTCCAATATTTGTAGGTATTACAAACATCTGCTTAAAAACAAACTAATAAGATCCTGTACCACAGCATGTCGTGGGGCATAAAAATAGTGAAATAAAAAATCTAAATGTTACGGTTACACTAACATTATATTACCCTTATGTTAGACTAATCAGTTATTGGTTAGCTATAACGAAATCGTAGTTCATTTTATTTCTTTCTCAAGTGTCACAGGTCAAAAATTAGATCTTTCTCAATATCTCAGAAAATGTTGCCCTAGTATGTGGGAGTAATGAACCACAGGGGCGGACCTGTGACACTTGAGAACGAACTACCCTCATTGACTTCATCTAGGTAATAAAACATACAAATCTCATATTCGCCGTATTCCGTATAATTTGTGGATTCTATGCCATCAAAAGCTCAAATCGGGATGGTAACGATATGTAGTAAATTCTGTACCATCAGGAACTCAAATTGGTAAGGGATCTTTATATACGGATTTAACAATATGCGATCAGTCCAAAAGAGCTATTTTAGATTAAAAAACAGATTTAAATAAAATAAAACATAAATCGACAATACAACCGGCTAGAATCACTCGTCTAAGGGAGAACAATTGCGATAGATAGTAACATAACACTATATCAGAAAATTACGCTTTTCAGTCAATTATACTTTGAATAGCTATAGGTTTTCCCTAAAACTCGAATTGGACGAACAAACAAAAATTGACTGACAATCGTATAAAACCCCAGAAAAATAATAAAATCCCTACATTCTGACAATATATGCTTTTTTAGATTCATCTTAGGTTTAGGTTAGGATGACAGCCGGCTTTGCCAGCCCATATAGTCCAATGTACCTGTTTGATAAACAAAGTTATCAGTAGTACGAATATCGTTACCGGAAAGATCTTTCAGACTTCCCAGAAAGGCCGAGGGAGGGACAGTAGCAAAGCAGGTACTCAATGTTTTCCACTTCTTACTTATCACCACAGCTCCTGCAGAAGTCATTAAACTCAATACCCAACCTTCTTCGAGAATTTGTAATGTCGTCGAGAATTTGTAATGTTGCCAGCTTATATAGACCAATATAGGTCCCTAGGTATAACACGGGCTCAGACGCCTCTCTTTGAAACCAAATCTGTTTGATAAACAATGTTATCAGTAGTACGAATATCGTTACCGAAAAGATCTTTCAGACTTCTTAGAAAGGTCGACCCAGGTTTTCCAGACGTCGTTTACATAATGAGGGACAGTAGCAAAGCAGGTGCTCGATGATTTCCACTTCTTCCTCATGATATGCTGATATGGCGCCAAAAGCTTCATATCATTTGGCTTAAAACCATTGGCTTAAAATCGTCGCATTCCTAGAAGACTCATACTGTTTTCCGAAGTTAAAGCGATTACAATTGCGGAGCATCCATATGAAGATACAATAAGAAAATACTGGATTAATAAAAATAATGTAATATTGTGGACTGCGGTTTCTTTTGAAGTCACGACGAATTTATGGATTAAAAGTATGACCTAGACGACTCAGAACATTAATAACCGTTGGAATCGTGAAAGCAGTGAATATATATAGTTGAGAATTGTCCACTGTCTTTTGAAGAAGTTTCGGTGGGTTCATTGTATGCAAAAGAGCTGGTGGGAGAGCATTATAACAGGTAGCGCAAAAGTAACCTTTCCATGTTATTTGACTGTAATTTAAAAATAATAATAATAAAAATAAATAGTCAGCAATATTCCGCGTTCTGGAGCAGTGTAGCGTAACATTGTTTATTAACGTGTATTTCGCATGTGTTTACTACACAAATGTCAAAACAGAACTGACATTAGGGGCCTCGCAAAATTTATAGCATTTTCTGATAGGAGGATTACTTTTGCGCCACCTTGTACTTGTGTGGGACTACTTTCAAAATACAAAAGACAAATAAAGCTCTATTTTTAAAAATGTGTATTCTTAACCAAAATAAGAACGATCCCTGAATAATTTCAGTGGGTTCATTGCAATTCCGATTCGAAAGAAAATGTTCCAATTTTCTAAACTCCAATCAAACTGAGTTGGATTTTTCGTCAAACACACATACCCGAGTTCGATGTCAAACAATCTGATCGTCTGCGGGCCTCTTAAGAAACTCATGGTGTGATACTTTTCTAATATTCTGTTAAGACGTGGTCGTATTTTGGGGGCAAAATTGCAATAACATAAGTCAATCAATGGATAATAGAGAATTTCTCCCCTTATATCTGTTGAAATCATGTGCTCTTTGTCACGATGTGGATTTTATTTTTCACAATAACATAATAGACCAAATTTTGTAAAAATTCAAATCCAGTTTTCACATTCTCGATATTGAAATGTCTTTGCCTTCAATTGGTATAAAACAAACATATTAGATAAACGGATATTTTTACTTTACATTTCATTATGATTTCCAAGCACACATTAAGACAACTTTTACATTTTCGAATCATTATGTGCATTGAGGTTAAAGGCAAAAGTAATTGGCCAAAATGCATTTGGGTCAACTGCGGAACAACAACCGTGATAGTAACGGTGGTAATTACCGGACAAATGCTCTACTTATTAACAGTTTAGCTGGTATTTCTAGCTTTACTTATAAACAGTACCAGTGAAGAAACGAACAGTAAATTGCCAAAAAGAAAACGTAAACGTAAAAACCCATTAACGAAACTATTAAAACCAGCATAACATTGTTCGTTTTCCATAATGGACATGACTTCTTCGCCTGGCTTCAGTCTCATGGATTATAGAAATCTCTAGGAGAAGTTATCTAAAGGTTTTGCATATTACATTTTAAGAGCTTACAATGGAAACTATTTTCTCATTTCATTATGTGGTATAATTGTCTTCCGTCCGGCAGTAGTTACGTAGCACTTCTCAAAAAGCCAAGTCATTGCAGGGTTTAGGCTGGCAGAGGGGCACAGGCTACAGCTAACTAATATCATGCATAATTTTACTTTAATAGAATATTTAAAACAAATTAAAACGATTAAAATCTCATTTTCGTAAATGGGTTGTACATATGATGAACACACCTATTGTTAATTAGGCGAACATCAACGTGTTCCCCCAATCCCCAAACCCCGACAAATGTCAAATTATGAAAGCGGCCCGTCATTAAGATGAACGTTTTCAAACCAAATTTGTTTTGGCCCCCGACTGTCAGTCATTCTGAGGAAGGAAAGAATGCTCGGGCAGATGGATGGACGGACGGACCGATGACAGGCCTTGGACGATTATCACATAAACACAAATTAATTTCAGTCAACCATAAATGTTGATGTTGTGGCAGTTGTTTTCCTTTCGGCCACTGAATTAGTGTCAAAAATGTTTTTGCATCAAAGGCCAACACGACAACAAAATGACGACGACGACGTAAAGCGAATGAAATGAAAAATAGCCCGACCGATCGCTCGACAAATTGTTACGTTTGAGTGAAATGCAGCACACGCAATGCGTCGGTGTTGAACAATGCGTAACGCATAATTTGACACTTGAATTGAGTGTATGTATGTTTGTCCGTTCGTCCTTCCTTCCATTCGTCTGTTTGCAAATACGCACAATTTCACTCGGTCAAAAGAAGCAAAGAAATTCGTCAATGTAAAGAAAAGGAGGTAAAATTAAAATTTCATTTAATTTTCTCTTTTTTTTCGTTATAGTTTCACAAACTCTCACGCAAAATCACTCACATGCCCCACATGAAGATTGCAGATCTTGCGAATGTATGTCAAGGCTTACATTTGTTAAACCAAATTTTTATAAAAATTATAGCGAAACTTTGAAAATGTTTTTTTATACTGTTTTTTATTTTGTTTTTTTTTAATACATATTATTTTTTGCCATAATTTCCTTTGGTTGTTGGAGACCTGCGGCGGTGGTTTTTATTTAAATGTGAAATTTTAAGAATTTCAAAGAAAGTGCCTTTCTTTTCCACAACTCGCTAACGAAGTGGCCAGTTACCATTACCAGCCAGTTGGCCATTACCGACAACCACCTTGAGATTCTGGGAATTGCTGTGATGTCCGATAAAGTAGAGGCCAGAATACTCAATGTATATATCCCTCCAGATTCTGTGAGCCAAGGGGGATATAAACCTTCATTAGGGCCATACCTAACCGATGGAAATACTATCCTACTAGATGACCTGAATGCGCACCATGACAGCTGGTTCTCTGAACTCGGTTGTGGCACTATAGGAGAGAAAATCGCACAGCAGGTGGATGACTCTGACTTTTGTGTCATTAATGAAACACCCAATGCAAATAACAGCAACTAGCCGAAGCTCTACTGACGTCACATTGAGTTCGAGTTCGAATCTAGTGACTATTACCTCCTGACATGTATGTATAGCCCTTAACCTTTCATTAAGGAGATCAAGACAGACAAGTAGCGTTGAGGCGTCTGATGTCGGATCCGGGAAGCTGTGGTCCCCGATAAAGAACCTCTCCAACTCTAGGCGCACCGCAAATATCAGCACTTCGTTAGGTGAGCACACTCCAAAAGACCCCAAACCGGTGTAGCAGCAGCCTTGTGCAGACAATTTGTCGAGCACCTCCTAACACCGGACCATATAAGCAGAAGGCTAAGACGAGTCTCCCGTACCCCGTACCCTGGATAATGTGCTTTAGACACAAATATGCTGAATCATATTGGAAGAAATTAAGCAGAATTCCATGCCCATACTTTCGATCTATGTCTCAGCACCTTTGAAATCTATGACAATCCATATGTCAGTGCTGAAAACAGGTAAACAATTACACCAAGGAAGCTTGTACCGGCCAATCAATCTTTTGTCTCCTGTAATGAGAATTCAGGACGATATTTTACTGCCCAGCTTCGCAGAACATCTCCCCCTGGTTGACCACTTGCATGGTATTTGCTAGGGCAGGTGAACTACCACAGCTCTTTGTGAGATCGCAGAGGAACTTAATCCATCCTCATTACATTGGATTGGATTGTCTAAAGCGTATGGTACTGTAAGTCACATCATCTTCTTAAGAGATGTTATGGAGACTACACTCCTAACCAACTTAAGAGGTGGCTGGCAGACAATCCTATGTTGAATTTAGAGATAAGTGGGCGCCGCCGAGAAACAACAAACAAGGCGTACTCCGAGGAGGAGTCCTATCGCCCCTATTATTTAATTTTTACGTGGCCAAAGCTCCCCTACCCCACGCTATGTAAACCTGGTATCATATGCGAACGATTGCTCAATCATGACTGTAGGTGGGAGCTTAAGGTAGCATACATTTATCTTCCCGCACTTAGAGAGTCTCTACCCCGAAATCGACGGATATATTACTCACAACGTGGAAAAAAGAATTGATTTGGAACCCGATACCCGATATCCGTTAAGGTAGCAGAAGCAAACTCCTGAAGATACTGCCAGGTAGCACATCGGTGAAAGATAAGAAGACTATTATAGCAACGTATAAGGCCATAGGATGTCCTCTTAACAACTACGCAACTCCGGTGTAATCTCCATGTATACCTGACACGCATTGGAGGGATTTCCAGACAGTTCTTCTGAATCTCCACACGGTAAAGAAGAACACTCAAAGACATAAGAAGAGCACCTACATCATGTTACGCAACTACTATCTGCAAGAAACCACTGCACCCACCTACCCGCCAGCATCTACCCAAGTGCGTAAACCACAACCATCCATCTGAATGAACCCCGACCATCCTTATGATATTAGGAAGGAAAGTGGGTTTTAAAGACAATTAACAATAAACACCAGTGATGAGGGAATCCAAATGGCATAGACGCAGGTCCACCCAAATTTGGTTCAGGAAGTCATTACAACATATCCATGCAGTATTGCGCAGTCCACCGCCCATACGCAAAGACGAGAGGAACCTATAACGGGAGACTAGATCGGTCCTGTCACATCTCCGGTCTAGAACCTGTAGGTACCTTAAAAGCTGCCCTTCCCCCTGAACCTGGCAATATAAGATGAATGCCCTTAATATGACCATCACGAGACAGCTCTTTGAGTGTCCCGCAAACCCGACAGACCTGACACCAGGATCTCTCATGCAATACAGGCGGCTGGCTTTCTCGAAATGAATGTAGAAAATTAATGTATTTTTTTCTTCCCTATTGCATATACATACTGAACCTGGAGGAGCTGCAAGAACAACAAAACTTAACAGCTGTACTTTGTTGATATTTAGATACATTGGTTGATTTTTTTGTAATATTCATCCTTATCTTCTACTAACTTATGTTAACCTAACTAAACATTGAGTAATTCTGCTTTTCTATTAATAGATTTAATGTTAACAAATCCAGGTTAATTTTTCTCGACTAAAAAATCTGCAGAACATGATTTGCTTAAATCACAAAAATTACTAAATTAGAAAAAATAAATAAAATATTATTGTAATATGGAAACAATTTCAGATTTTTCTTCAATTTCTTGCATAGATATATTAACGAACAACGATTGCCAGTTAATCACAACATTTGGACGAGACAAGTCTTAAAATGTAGGCAACTCATAATTTTTTGGATGGCAGCTATTTTTACATCCATTGGTTTCATGAGATTTGAAGTCAGTAGCACAAAACTTTAGACAAAGGAAATGTTATAAATCAATTTGAAGATTGCATGTATCTCCTTTACCGCTGGCCTTCGTCTCAACTGCTATTCAAACTTTGGATCTATGAATGAAGCTGGAAATTAGTATCAATAAACCCTGTTCCACAAACGAAAAACGTTATGGCGAAAAAATCCAACAAACAGGCGTTGGTGTTTCCAGTCAAACCAAACATCGCCCAAAAAAACACTAAAAAACAGATCAGACTCAGTCATTACACCAGACAGACAAGAAAAAAAATTCATCCAAGCCAACATATTCGTTCGTTCTGTGGAGGCTGAAAGCCAGATAGACTACACGATTGGCTGGCTGGAAGGCTCTACGGTAACAGCAATGGCAGGAGCATGCTAAAGTGACAGAAAATGACTCCTACCTCATGATATCTTAGATGGTATTTGATAATCTTGTACGGGTAGTTTGTTTTGCTAAACAGGAATAATTTATGTCCAAGAGTGGGACCGCGCACACACACTCACATACACCCGGAGAAGAAGGAAATGCATAGAAATACTAGGCACTTGGACGCATTCGCACCTCTTGACGAAGAGGAAAAACAAATCATAGCCACTCGCGGTTGGACATATCAATGTGATGAAGTCCACAGTTGATTGCTGGTCTTGCCAGAATTGCTTGTACAATTTTTTGTTAGCAATTTGTTAAAAACCAATTTCACAGCGGAAGTATTGTGAAAGCCTAAATGTGTCAGTTACGGCCGTAATTGCGACAATATCATAAAGTCGTTTCATTATGACTTTAAACATAAAATTAGATTTTTATAGTTTTTTTCAACATGTTTCTCCTGGGTGAGCGGATAAAGTACGTCCGCCTACCTTTGGACATCTGAAATAAAATCATAAAATATGCGATTTCAATGATTAGGAAGAGTTAAGAGCTAACACATGTTAAATAACTACATTGGCGAGTTTATTTGTATGATATTGTGACAAATCGAAATGGAATGAATTGTGATGAATACTCGTACACTCAAGAAATATTGACAGAACTTTGATGATTTTTTTCTTCATTTTTGGAAAAAAAATGGTAACGAAAAGTTATTCAATATAACCCATTACATTTATCATGTTATGAGGACGGTCCCAAAATTAGCCAACCTAATATAGAAAACACAACAAATTTGGGAACATGTTCTTTATTTCTCAACAAAATGTCTTTTTAGCTCGATACACCTTTTCCGGCTATTTTCAATAGCTTCGATATCCTGTTTATAGTAAGATCTGCTTAGCTTCTTAGCTGAAAATAGCCATCAACCGCAACCTCCACCTCTTCATTGCTGGCAAATCTTTTTCCACCGAGCCATTTTTTCAGTTTTGGAAGCAAAAAATAAGCGGAGGGAGCCAAATCTGGCAAATAAGGTGCGTGCTGAAGCAATTCGCACTTTAATTCATTGATTTTGGCCATCGCAACAGTGGATGTGTGAACTGGTGTATTGTCTTCATTGCGAGTAAACGCGGCACCTATCTTGCGCACAGCTTTCTCATCATCAAATTTTACGTTAATATGCTATGTATAACACTTTTTGAAGTGCCTATGACTTCAGCTAGCTCACGCATCTTCAACCGATGGTCATCCAATACCATTTTGTGGATTTTTTCAACTATTTCTGACGAGGACACCTCCATTTTGTCGGGCACTATGGCATTCGTCTTGCAGCTTCCACGGCCCCGTTTAAATTCTGCCATATTTTGTAGTTGTACACGAAGGAGAGACTCCCCAAAGTAAAATCTAGTTTTGTTTTAATATCGGTTGGACTGAGGAGACCTTTCAAATGAAAGTGTTGTATTACATATCCAATAAAACCAGAAATTTTAAAAAATTATAGCATTTTTTTAGAGCCGATTCAAATTTAAAATGGCCCATATCCAATATTTTAGAATGTTGCCACTTTTCACAAAAGTATTTTTTAAACTGCTACCGCCATCTATACGTTACTTCGGATTATTTTGGGACCGCCCTCGTATACTGCACGAAGCAATCCAAATTAGTCATGATTTAGGAAACGCCACCGTGCTTTAGTTTGGGAACGTTTGAGCAGCCCTGTTTTATAGTGTTACAATGAAATATTCCAAAGTGTTGTTGACTATTCTAGCAAAAACTACAGTGTATGATCTCCAAAATTCTATCCTATTACATTTCAAATAGAAAAAATAGCATTGACATTAAATTAATTACCTAATTATGCCATGACCATTTTTATTCCCAAGATCCTAAAGATAAGAACTGTCCTTCTTTAGGCCACAACAACAGCCGTGAGTTATTGTTTCGACTTTGTCCCCATCATGTCAAAGCGACAGTTATATGATCTCAATTTGAGATGTCATTTTAATGTCACGTACTGTCACTGAACTGTCCACTTTCATAATGTGCCACAGGGGCGAGATTCGTCCGTCACGCAGCCAGAGAGTGCCGCCGCGCGCATTTTGGTCTGTATGTGAGCTCGAGTGTGAATGGATAAACATAAGACTACAACTACGGCTGGAAGCAGGTAATTTTCCTTTGAAGATTTTTCCGCGGCTGTTGCCGCTGGTGGTGGTGTAACAAATTAAAGGCTTTTTGCTGCGGCCATTTACTATTCGTGTGGCACTTTTGTGTCTTTATCTGAGATAGTGCAGTCACTGCACGTTCTCCTTGCCTATCGCCGTGCAAAGATCATGTTTATGACATTGTGCTGTCACTAAACAAAATGCACTGCACAATGCGATGCGCTATGCGCGATGCGTTGCATTCGACGCCACGACTGGCAGTTAGGTTAGAGACTCCACTTTTGGACTTTTGTCTTGTCCTCCCGTTTGTAGTTGTTGTTTCAGTTCGCAAGTATGTTTTTGTCTAAAAGCCGCCTAATACAACAACCAGAGTTAATTTTTTTTTATTTGAAGTTTAGGCCATCTCAGGCGGCGGCATTCTAAATTAAAATAGTTGTATGCACGATGCGCTTACAAGCAAGCGATCCGCGTGTGGTGACTGAATAGTGCGCATACAGCAGACATTCGTTCGAATCTTCGTAGGCCATCATAGCCTAAATACGCCACACAAGTGCATTTCAACCGGCTTTGGAAACTTCAAAACCAACAAAAGATTCAGACAGATACTATCAACAGTTAGTCGAGTTGCAGTTACACGTTTTTTTTCTTCTTTGGTTTTTGTGGTTGTAATAATGAGTTCGAGACCAAGATTTTTTGAAATTCTGTCCGTGGCTGTCTGATGGTGATATGAAGATAATGTTTACATTGCATTTAGTTAATTTATTCAAATCTGAGGCATAAGCACATGAGTACCGCTAGAGTGTGGGTTGAAGTAACTTTGTGTGACCTGAGATGAAACGCCCTCACAGTTGTAAGATTGAGTCAGATGCTTCTATAAATCATACAAAGATCATCGAATTCAAGGTTTATTCTTAAAACAAATTTAGAATTCATATGCCAGATAGTTGAGTTGTAACCAATTGCACTAATGATTAACCAATTGCACTAAAAGTCCTCACCATTCTATAGATCAAGCACCCGGTTGATTTGCAACACTGTACTCTCCTGAGACTGTCCTCTCCCAGCGATTTTGGGTTAAACCACAGCCACCCCGACGACCTCGAAGGGACCACACCAACAATAAGGCTGGAACCGAAGTTCAAGGGGCTCCTGACTCCAGTGGTAGCAGATAATAGCCTCCTGTGGGACCGCGTAGCCGAAGATCTTACCAGTTAGACCCCAAAAAGTCAAACATTGGTGACCCATTTGGAATCACTGTCCAGTCCCTATCCTGGGAATAGATAGGGACTATAGGATTCGTAGATCTTCCTATTACCGGCATAACAGGTATTATATATTTACGTGGGTTGCTGCCGTACGGCTTAACCCCACCGTGCTCTAAAAACCTGGGTGAATACATGCGTCGATCAAAGCCCTCACACACGTTGTGCATGAGTACCAAACAAATACGTGCTTCTGAACACTTTCTCCCTCCTGCTTTGTTAGGAGCGGAGCCTATCTAAAACTCCTTACCAATCTATGGGTCATGGCTCCCGGTTGGTTTGCAACTCCACATTAGAGACTATTCTCTCCCAGCGATTTTGGTTTCAACCACAGCCATAACATTGCCCCCGAATGTGCCACATCAATAGTCAGGCCAGAACCAACGTCCCAGGGGCGTTCCTGACTCCCCTGATACCAGATTAAAGACCCTGGCCAGACTGCGTAGCCAAAGATACTACCAGTTAGACCCCAGAAAGTCAAGTACTGGTGACACATCTGGGATCACTGTCCAATCCACATTCTGGGAATAGATGAGAACTATAGGATTCGTAGATCCCACCATTACCGACACAGTCTTTTACCTAGAAGTAATGCAGAATTGCTTTTCTATAAAATCAAACTTTCTCCTCATATCGTGTATGAACTCCATAATTTTTTTGGCAATAAAAACAAAGAGTTCCGTTCTCGGTTTTATAACTAGAAGACCTGTCAGATCTTTCCAAGTCTTGTCTTTGTAACTTCTAATGTTACACCCCATTTTTTTCACCCAAAGTAATCCATATCATTCTCAATTAACGTGTCTCCGCTTTGAGCTGTAACATAAGAAAGAATTGACTTTTAATTGGCAAACCTATGTACATCTCAAAGCGCCAGAATTATATCATTTAATTAACAAACCTATGTGTACTTGCCAATGTACCACTATATCAACTCGTTTGCTTTGACAAATTTTCGAGTTTGACGTCAATCCCATGTTTGTAGTCGCCAGCTTGGCATTCCCAACTTGTTAACCTGCCTCGCCTGCCTACCAGCCGGAATTCCTCCTCTGACAAATGGCAAAATAATTACTCAGGCTTGGTGGAAGCACGCACAATACTTACGCAACATTTGCAATGTTGCTTGACTCTGACGGTGACTCATACACAGAAGTGATTTGAATTATGACAGGAAAAGTGCCTTAATACATCAATTACCACCATTAACACGCCGTCCCATACCTGTCCCATCCATCCATCCAGCTGCTTCCCAGTCGACTTCTATTTTGTGGTCGTCATCATTACCGCCGTCTTTGTTTTTTTTCTGTATTTTGTAATGCAAGACGAAACCGATTTTAGTCTAGACCTACCTACTATCGAAGAAGAAACAACGACCATACGTACAACTCGACTGATGTTTTTCTCAGATTCCAAATACACGTTTATAGATTCACTTCATCGGGACACAGCTGTTCTTATTTACCACTATTAATGTCGAACATGTGTGTATGTGTGAGGGAAGTACTAAAACCGTACTACGCAATAAGAAGGGGATACTCGGCTAGAAGCACTTGTGCGTGAGCTAAGATATTATTCCACTCAGTAGACAAAATGGTCTTTGATGACAATAACATCAACGAATCATCAATAATTAGTCCTGCAAGTCATATGTCGTTTAAATTGTCTTAAACGACAGCACCTATGAACCACACTATTCACGATAAACTGGAAAAAAGCACTTAAGAACATTGTCATGCATTAACGAAAAAATAGGTGAAAAGTACGAATCAAGCTCCGTTTCGGACAGTATAGTTGACGACAATATCATATGTCGCTTAAATTATCTTAAACGACAACACAAGCGAAGCATTATGCACGTGAAACTGACATAAGTATCATTGCCATGTACTGACGAAGAGCTAAGGGAAAATCTACAATCAAGCTCCGTTTAGGACAGTATATTTGTTGACAATATCGTTCGAGAAGCATCAATAATTTGTCCTGCAAGTCACTTGAATTGCAAGAGGAATAACTTGAGTATATTGTCTGGTATTGACGAAAGCTAAATCAACTAAAATGCATGAATATCAAGCTCCGTTTAGGACTGAATCTTTGATGACAATATCATTAACGATGAATCATTAATTTGTCCTGCACGTTATATCGATACCTCCATTTTAATATGTGCCAAGTTGAAACATGTAGTTTTTAAGAAGGGCCGATCAAAGTTTTATGAAACTTTAAAGTTTGTATGCAATTTCTTTATAACGTAAATCCAGTGACTTCTTAATGCTTTGTGGACATAATATGGAATATTTATATTTAACAATAAAACGTCCTTTAACCCATTAAAGACTGTCCATAGAATCCACCATATGATTTTTTTGAAAAAATTTCTGTAAACTAATATAGGTCATAAAAGCTGTTTTGCAAAATTTCAGGTTTGTAACTATCAGCATATCCGAGATCTGCTTTGGTTATTTAAATACCCAATTGCCATTTTTTCGATTTTCCAGTTTTTTCCATTATATTGCATTTAGTTTTTTAAAGGATACTAGAGGCAAACAGACCACACAATTTTCTGTCGATTTTTTTGGTGAATAGAGCTTATTAAAGGCAGACTGACCAGGAATTTTTCAGTCGATTTTCGCATTTTTTCCTTTCTGCAAATTCCTTATCTTTGACCTTAAAAAGGAGTATTAAATTTTAAGAATTTCGTTTCTCATTGTAAAGGAAATAAATAACCCAAATTCTGTTTAATGTTCTGGAAAACAATTAATGCGATATCTCATACCACTTTTGAGATACGGCAATCTACATAAACACTGTTTTATGGGTATTTAACCTCCCATTATTCAGTAATGGGTTACAACATTCTAAGTCGACATATCGTACTTTGGAATAAAAAAATATTGATATTTCGCTAAAATAGTCTTAAATGACCACGCAAGCGAAGCAGTCACCCACTATAGACTGCCAGAATAAAAACTTATATATCGATAGCTCCATTTTAAAACATGCTAGGTCGACGTAGCATGTTTTAGGGAGATTGCATTTTAATTTCTAAATATTCCAAATTAAAAAATGCAGCAAACCTTTGATGTCCTCTCCTTAAAAAGAACCATTTCGCACTTAGCATTGCTTAGAATGGAGGTATCGATATATCATGCATTGAAGAAAAGCTAAGGGTCTAATCCGAATCTCAATCGGGCTTGAACAACTAAACCGCACACCGTATTTGCAGGACAAATCATGGATGCTTCGTTTCGAATAGTGCCATGAAAAACCATTTGCCTACCGGGGTGCGTCCACTACCTTCCAAAACACCAAAACATTGATCGAAAAACTCTGCACTTGCACAGTGACTTCCAAGAACATATCAGGGCAATATTGTGTCTTGGCTGGCATTGAAATTAATAATAGAATGAATAACACTAGTTTAAAAAATGTTTGGTCGTTTTTTTAATATTCCAATTTTAATACGCATTAAATTTAAGGTAATTATAAAAATTGTAAAAAATTTCAAGTATTTGTATGAACTGATATTGAAGCGATAAACTTTAACTTTTCGTGCAAAATGTTCAATTTGTGCGGGAGGTACCAAGCTGGGCGTGGCAACTTCACCCATTTTTCTTGAGGTGATAGCGACTAATAACTGAGTACAACACATGATTTTGTGACTCAATTCTGAGAATTGGACGTGAAAGTAGCCCCAAAAAAAACTTGTGCATCATTCGTTTAGTCATGTTGGTGCATCCAGTGCTTTAAAAATCGCAAAAATTTTCTGTTATGTTTTATAATCTTCTGTTTATACCTATTTTTAGCACTTTTTCTATATTTTTTTCTCTGTATTCTTTACAGAATATCTCTTTTGTGTCTGAAGCAAAGATGTAGATACTGAATAGGAGAACAAATGAGGGACAAACCTACCCGAAAAGTGCATCCAGTGCCTTAAAAATCGCAAAAATTTCCACAAAGTCATAAAATATCTGTCATTAAAATATTTAAAAATATGTATACGTAATCCATATACGTATAAAACATAACAGAACATTTTAGAGATTTTTAGGGCCCTGGATGCACTTTTCTCGGGTAGGTTTCCTCCTATTCAATATCTACAACTTTGCTTCAGACACAAAAGGGATATTCCGTACGGTATACCGAAAAAAAAATTTAGAAAAAGTGCCAAAAATTCACATTGAGCAAAAAAAATCGTATGGTTATTAAAATATTAATTGAGACAACTTTACTAAACGAATGATGCAGAAGATCCTATTTTTGGAGCTACTTTCACGACCAATTCTCAGAACTTAGTCCCAAATCAATGAGCTGGAAAATGCTGTACTGTGTAATGTAATACAATGTGTGGAATTTCGGAAGATTGGAGTAAGTAGTTTAGAAGTAATTAAAGAATCAATATTTCACTAAATGTTAACACTTTGTGGGGGAGTTACAAGAAGGAGTGCATCAATATCGCCCATCTTCGAACTTAGCCTAAGATAGACAAACATGTTAACACATATCAAATTTGAAGTCAATCCGTTACTCCTTTCGAGAGTTATCGAGCACTCCAGCCAGCAGACAGGCATACAGATAGACTGACGGGCGTACGGACGGATGTACATTGCTCAAATGACTTAAAATCAAATCGAATTTCCGTCAAACATACTTGGGGCCTTAGGTCACTCCTTCGATGTGTCACACTTTTGGCTCTTAGCAAATGATATATACCCTACTATCTAAGGTGAGGGGATAAAAATCGGTTCAGAGTTAGATATTGCCCCCATTAAGTTTTTTTTCAACCGATTTAACGGCTGCCGAATTTTTTCTTTGGAGCTATCTGAAAGATTATGTTTTTACCAATAAGCCTAGAATCATCCAACAGATATAGTCCAATATCCGAGAAGAACGAAGCGGTGCTGGGACTTTAAGTTCTGAGAAATTTTAAGGCAATGCACAAAGACACAGTAGGTACCATTTGAAAGATGTTATCTTCAAAACATAATGTGAACATATAGTTACCCAGCAAAATTTCTCATTACCAAATAATCCGACGAGTAACCAAAGTTCGATAATGGTAAGTACTAATTATTTAGCCACTTTTCTCATTATTTTAACATGGGGATGTCATTGGAGAAAAGTACTTCCCAAAAGCATACAATAAAGTAGCATAATAAGTACTTATTTGTAGCATAGGCATGTCACTTAAATATGCGCTTATATTTTCACGATTTTAAGTACTTGAATAATGCATTACCAATATGTTCAAAATAAGTAGTAGATATGGTATATATGTATGTGATCTTTTGCATATTGTCGCGCATATTTCTCGAAACAAACAATTTCCTCATGCCAGATTCGAATTTCTGAACCCAAACCTCCAGTTGAAAAATTCTTCAATGATTTAACATCTTACGACATATGGAAATATTTATGGTATTTTTGATTAAAATCTACACGTGCTATTTGAAAACATTCAATTTATATTAAAATTTGCCAAAATGATTTTGATAACAAAAAATCACTTATTTCTGTTATTATTGGTAAGTCATTATTAATTAGCCGAAAGTAATGCAGTGAATAATGAGATGTCATTATTTGGTAATGCAGGGAATAATGACAGGTACTTACCAAGATTTTGCTGGGTATATCCAAACTATAATCTTTATTTTAAAATTTTTTAAATAAAATCATAAAATCATCAATGTCTTTGAAATACTTATGCAGGGATTTCCAATAAGAGTGATATGATCTCTTTGAAAAAAAACACACTTATTGTTGCGGAAATTCAAAAGTTTTTTATTTAATATGGAGTACAATCGATACAATTAAGTTCTAAATAAAACGTCATTCAAATGGCCTCCACGACTTCTTCTGCAGGAACGAATTCGATGAACCCAATTTTCGAGCACTTTTTCCACTAAATCAAGTCGTATGTCATGAATGGCACGTTCCATATTGACTTGTAAAGCTTGAAGAGAGTTTGGTTTATGTCGAAAGACCAATGACTTCAAATAACCCCACAAGAAATAGTCTAATGGTGTTAAATCACAACTTCTTGGATGCCATTCGATATGCTGCGTGGCACGTAGCCACATTCGGTCAATGGCAAAAAGATAGCTCTTAACGAGAGCAAAAATATTGCTCATGGGTGTCAAGGTCGTAGGTCGACTGGAAAGTGTCCTTTTTGGATTTAAAAAAAATTGACTTAGCGCACGAAAAGTTGCCATTGGAGAAAGATTATTTTGATAATAAAACTGAATAATTTGTAAACGTTGTTCTTGCGTATATCTCTCCATGATGAAATTGTAAACACTACTGAATACAATGAAAAACAAATGACAGATCATGACATATTACAAATGGCCGAAACGTCACTTCAAAATCATATCATCCCTAATGGAAACCCCGTTAGTTCTGAGAGAACTGCCTTTTAGTTTTGGACTCACCTAAATGTGAGTAGACGTCAATTCGTACCTTTCTCGCTGCACTCATGAATTAATTAGGATATTATCAACTATTAACAGCTATTATAAAAATATTTTTCAGAAAGAATGTCAAATACCTGTCTTACAATGTACTGACGATGACTTTTCTGCCAACGTTGCAAGAAAAAAATTGTAATTCACACGGTTGCATTTTATTTGACATTTTGCTGACGATATTGTAAGATCTGACCACTGTGTGTACATAGCTTAAGAAATCAAGTCAACATTTTGCTAGCTCCTAACCACTGTGATTTGTAGAAACAAAATAAATAAACATAAATTCGTATACTCGTCCATAATATGTGCTCAGTCGTTGTGTTTACATTTTACGCATGCCGGTCGTAAAGACATGGCTCACGTGAATGCGTGAGTGTGGCTCTTGCTCTTGTTCGTGCCGGGGTCTAACCCAGACAGACGGACAGTCCCGACAGATCCACAGTCACACTCGCACTCACATCGCACATTTCGACATAATTTCCACAACTCGTCTAACGACACTCCTGCTGTTTTTTTTTTGTTAACAGTTTTGAAAACCCGCTCTGTTGTTGTTATGAATAATTTCCAAAGGTCTACGCACTTTTTTCTCTATGTGTGCGTGAATGTGCGACTGCGTCTGTTTTGGTTTTGGTTTCTGTTTTTATTTATTTTTTTCTTGTCTTTTTTGTTTTGTTCTTTCTTTCGCTCATTTTCCAGTTTTGTATTATTCATAGGCCTATTATAAAGTCAAAGTGGTACGACTAAGACTACGACGACGACGACGAGCATTGCGTTCAAAACCAACAATGGAGGACAATGACAAAAATAGGGAGAACACATACATTCATGACGACCGACTTACATGATTATTAGGGTGTACCTTAAAGAGGTTCTACGAGCGCCCCAGTAGGTGAGTAGGTAGCATGTTCGCCTATGAGTTTGGGGGTCGTGGGTTCGATTCCCATCAGAGGCTCTGGTTTGTCGCTGCAACAATCTAGCCACATGGTCTTTGTAACCCGGCTCTTCCCTGGACCATAAAATTAGAATATACATTTAGTTGGTATTGTAATTCATATAAATAAATAAATAGGCTATATGCCTTGCGATGATCTAGATAGGCGTAATTTTTGCAAAATATGTATAAGTATATAGCTACGGTCACACTACCAATGTGTCATTTTTACAGAACACTTTTAGGTTCTATAAGGCTCTTATGAGTCATCGAAAATAGTATCATTTGAAGGATCTTTCGGATACAAAAAGAAGTGGAAACAACCATGCTGATGACTAGCAACCACATCGTTCATTTTGTTTCACAACGTTGCATTTTAAAGTTAGAAATTTCTGAAATGTTTGTTCAAAAAAGTACCACAGGGTTTGATCTGCTTCTTAAAATATTTTGTAAGTCCTCACTATGTAGTCGGGCTAAAGATCAAATGCAGATTCCCTCTGAAGCATATATGTGCTATCTTAAGAGCAGATTTTCTCATAACTCCAGTGTTCAGTTCTGCTAGTCGGCAATTAAAAACCGCTTCGTTACACCCTTCTGTACATATATATATACATACATACATATATGTATGTATATGTATCTATATAAAATAATATCATAGTTTAAAATCCATTCCCACTGGTAGGCCGGCAGACCAACCGACAGACAGACAAACAGACAGGGAGACCAACAGTAGTCTGTCTGTCATACATGTTTCTGTGTTCACAAAAGAAGATCCATTTTAAATATCGGCCTATACGCCAGACCCATTGTTCTTCTGTCCGTCTGTCTGATTTGGTCTTGATAGATGGGTATGTGGGCAGCTCTTTGCCCTGACATCGTCGCTATTATTAATTTTAATGGCTGTCATTAAATGGTGGGACACGGAGAAATTCCAAAACATAAAGACATACGAAACGAACGGACGGACGGACGGACAGACGAACGAAATAATTCCTTTTGTTTGTTTTATGGGCTTTGGCACAGTGTCATTGATTCATTCATAGCCCAACAAAGTTCATTGTGTTGGATATTTTATTGACTTTTTCGAAACACAATTAAAAGCCAACAAAAGGGTGCTTTGATAGCACTCACATCACTTGCCACACCACTCTCCTCCGCAATAAACTGACATTTATTGCCAAATAGGCCTTCCAAATAAATTACATATCGACATAAAGTTTTTATGTCGGGATTTTCTTTAATTTCCCTTTTTCCAATCCACATTTTAACACTTGTGTGTGATCGTTGGTTGCTCTGTCAAAAGGTCACTCACGCACTCATTCACTTTGTCTCACAAAGCCTCAGAGAGCCTCCTCACAGAGGGATTACGAATCCTTGATGCGTGAATTCACACTAAAGTGTCGGCTTAGCCCTTGGAAAATGTTCTGCGGCGGCAGGAAGTCAAATGTTACGCTTGAATGCGACTAACCTGTCTGCATAGAGCATAAGAGGTAGGCGGTGATCATAGACCAAAGGAATTTTGATGTATATGAAATTATTTATATTTGCCATTGCCCTTGTAACACCTCGTTATGTATTGAATTCTGTACAGGTGCATTTATAAAATATTCAAAATTCTTCACGCTATGCTGATCCTGTGGTCTAAGGAAATCATAAAAAATTAACGAAATAAGAGAAGTACGGATATGTGTCAAGCGGCCTCCTCTACGATCTGAATGTAAGAAACGCAGCGGAAAATGGCTGCAAATAAATGATGTTTAAGAGTAGAATTTTAAATAAAATATATGCATTCACAAATAAACAATATTTAAGTATAATGAAACATACGAGTAATTTGCAGCTATATTCTAAACGTATAATTTATTTGGATAAACATAATTAAATATTGTTTGCATATAAATACTAATATAAAAATTAGTCGTTCATTAAAACGAAGAAGAAGCTATTTGATTTAAAGAAACCTTATTATCCTATTAGCACACGCTGAAAAAAATTCACTCACGAAAAGTTCAACAAAAGTTTCGAAAATCTTTTTTAAATAAAATATATTTGGAGAAATTCCTAAACAATAATTTTATTTGTATTCAAACACATATTTTATTTGAAAAATTTAGTCTGCAAATTATATATGTTTTAACATATTAATATACGAGTTCCAAATATATTTTATTGATTTTCAAATAAAATGTATTTGCTCAGAAATATATAATATTTAAAAATTTGTATTCCAAATATATTTTCTTTCGATTCAAACGGCGCCACGAAATAACCCCCAAGTGAAATAACACCCAAGCCGAAAATGAAATAACCCCCAATGAAATATGACCCAAATGAAATGAAATAACGCCCAAAGATTAAATATGAAATAAAATCCAAATAATAAATGAAAAAATAGCCAAATAATAAATGAAACAACCCCCCAAAAATATTAGTTAAATTAAAAAAAATAATTCCCCCAAAAAAAAGTGAAATAACCCCCAATAAAAAAAACGCCAAACAAATGAAATAAACTCCAAATTAAAGTTATTCGTCTAGACAAATATTTTTTTCTCTTCCAAACTATTTCACATATGAATTTCAGTTCTCTTCCAACAGTTTTTGAACATGAAGAAATAGTAATGCAGATGAAAAATTTTTCGTCTGCATTCTTAATGTTTGAAAACTGTTGGAAGAGAACTGAAACTTCGTGTGTGAAATATGTTGGAAGGAAAACATGAATAGGAATTAATGGAGACGAAAATCGTCTCCATTAATTCCTATTCGCGGCGATTTTTTACCTATTTTTCGTCTGCATTAATTCCTATTCGTGTTTTCTCTTCCAACATATTTCGATAAAATTTTCTGACATGAAGAAATAGTAAAGCAGACGACAAATATGCCAAAAAAATCGCCGCGATTTTTGTCTCTCTGTTTCACTTGCTTTATCTTTTCTTCAATTTTTCTCTTACAGCAGTATTCATTCGTAAATTGTTAAGAGGGAACAAACCCAATCAGTTCCGTTACTGATCGGCTCTCTAGCAAAATAGTCGCAAATCTTATTTTACTTACCATTTCCAAACATTTAAAGCTTATTAATTTCATGATATAATGCAATCGTACCATCTGGTATGTTTTCTGTAATCTGCTATCCAGGACCCTAAAACTTAAATTTTCCTATTTGTTATAAATTAAAATTCGTAAATTTTCTTCTCTGAAGCACTATTAAGAACTTATTACTACTCTCAAGGCCCACACTAAAATTACCCTGTTCAATATGTTCATTCGATTCTAACCGCCTAACGACAAGGAAGCGATATCTAACAATTTTATTATTAAAAACTTTCCTAAATTTCATTTTGAATGTCAATGAAATAATCCCCAAATAAAATGAAATACGGCCGAAGAACAATGAAAAAATCCCCAAAACCCAAAGTGAATGAAATAAATCCCAAATTCATTTTATTTTGGGTTTTATTTCATTTTGGTCTTAGTAACAAAAATTTAAAAAAACTTGAAAAAATGAAATGAAACCCAAAGTTAATGAAATTTCACCCAAACCCAATTTTCAATTTTTTTTTTGGGTGTTATTTCATTTTCGGCTTGGGTGTTATTTCACTTGGGGGTTATTTCACTGCGCCGATTCAAACATATCAAAAAAGGCGATTTTGCCCCGTGTAAGAGTATTATAAAATCGTTTGTTTGTCCCATCAATGTCATAAAGTTAATGCATATTCTAGCTCTTTGGGGCTTATACTTAAACAATTTAGTCAAAATACTAAAGGTACATTCCATGAAAATTGGATAATAAAAAATTAAAAAAAAAAAATTTACCATAAAACCAGTAAGGAAAGGCTAAAGTCGAGCGGGGCCGACTATATAATACCCTACACCACTCTCGTAATATTGAATAACTCTGATATATAAATTTTGTAATTCATGTATAAATTGTTTACATAAATTTACTTTTGGGACATTTTATACTTAAATAATACCCTGCACCACAGTGTGGTGAAGGGTATAAAAACGATTGGATCTAAAGAGCCAAATCGGATGAAAAATATATATGGGAGCTATAGTAAATCTTTACCGATTTTCTTCAAATTTGGCAATGATGGTTCATGGATCAAGAAACTCTACCATTCTAAATTTCAAAATGATTGGATGTAAAAAACAGCTTCTACAGGACTAAAGAGCAAAATCGGACGAAACATATATATGGGAGCTATAGATAAATCTTAACCGATTTTCTTCAAATTCAGCAATGTTGGTTCATGGATCAAGAAACTCAACCATTCTAAATTTCAAAACGATTGGGTGTAAAATACAGTTTCTATAGGACTAAAGGGCCAAATCGGATGAAAGATATATATGGGAGCTATATCTAAATCTGAACCGAGTTCAACCAAATTCAATAGCGATCTTAACAGCTGCGAAATACTCTAAACTGCAAAATTTCAGAACGATCGGAGTGAAATTGCGACCTGTAGTCGACGAACAACTTTACATGGACAGACATGCTTAAATCGACTCAGCTAGTGATTCTGAGTCGATCGGTATACTTTAAGGTGGGTCTAGCTGTGCTATTTTCAGGTGTTACAAACATCTGCCGTGAAACAAACTTATAATACCCTGTACCACAGTGTGGTGTTAGGTATAAAAATTGTTTGTTTTGAACATAAATAGTGAATAGGACGACTACTTGACCGCTGTAAAAGCTAGAAAGCTAAAATTTTGCCTATGTATAAACACGCATATTTTGTAAACCACGGACTATTCACATAGCCGGTCTCCTGAAATGGGATTAGTTCTCGCGTTATCAGAAAATATTATATTATTTTTGTCCTTTCAGCCTCAGCCTTTCCTGCCCCATATACATGTCGGCCAGGCTCGAATGTTGCTACTAACTAGCACTTAGGTAGGCTTACATTGGCACACTTTGTCATATGACTTTTGAGAGAAATTGCAGTTGATTCTCTCTCGTTTGTTTTGTTGCACACGACACACAAAATAGTTTCTGAACGTTTTTGAAAAGCAGTGAAATAATGAAAATTGCTTTGATCACTGCTACACTGACCATAATCTTCAAAATTATTTTTCCCCTGTATATTCTACATGTAGACCTTATAGTACAGGTAGGCCTCACTTAAAACGGGGTTGCGTTCCTGGAAAATGACGTGTTAAACGATACACTGGTATTCTTATTGTCGATTCATATTTAGTTATGGTTCGTACTGAGGCTTCATTTAACTTTAATTTTTTGTGATAGCTGTGACATTTTTGCAATTGGGTGAACGATACAAAATAAGAATCTTTACTTATAAAGAAATAACGACCCCCTTGAGCATATCTTTCTTTACTGATATATTGAAAAACTAGAAAAGCAATTTGTAAATTATAGCTTGAAAGAAAAATGTAGGCTGAAAACAAGTTATATTTGACTTTGTAGCAAAGATAATAAAACCGAAAAATAAGTCACTTTTGTACTTAAATTTAAGATAATATAATTGGTATTTATGCTGTCTTTAGCTTAAGTATGAAATGTTCTTCTATTACTGTTTAGGGGTATACATATATCATTTGCTACGGGCCGAAAGTGTAACAAATCGATGGAGTGACCTAAGACCCTAAGTATGTCCTGCGGATATCCATTTTGGGTCATTTTAAGTGGAATGAGCAAAGTCCATCCTTCCGTCTGTCAGTCTGCTGGCTGGCGCGCTATAACTCTCGAAAGGAGTAACCGATTGACTTCAAATTTTGTATGTGGTAATATGTTTTCTATCTCCGGCTAAGTTCGAAGATGGGCCATATTGGTCCACTCCTTCTAGTACCTCCACCACAAAGGGTTAATATTTAGTGAATTATTGATTATTTATTAACTTATATACTACTTATTTGAATCTTATGAAATTCTACACATATTTACATTGTTCACAAAGTGAAGAAAGATATTATTTTATCTTTGTATTTTATAAGAGGCTTCTGAAACGACAAAATAATATTAAAAATTTTCATAGCGCGAGATCTAACACGGGTCAACAAACGAATATGTAGTAGCCCGTGGGTTATACAACACTCGAGACATATGCAAAATGTATAGACTTCTACCTCTTATAGGAGCCGAAGCAGTCAAAAGTCGCTTGGTGTAAAATCGCATACGTTGGAGATCAGTATATACAAATTAGTAGGATCATTACTCTTAAGAGAATTTTAAAGTATTGGAAAGGTGAAAATTGCTTTGGTCACTGCTACACTGACCATAGTCTGAGATTTGACCGAATTGTCAACATTAGATATGATACCACAATTTCCGGGTATTGGTCTATCTTTTCAACAAGTTTCAAGAGCATTGGTTCAGCCGTTTAGGCTTGATGCGGCAACAGACAAGCAAACGATTTTGAAATATTAATAGGATTATATATTGTTAAGTGTATCATCAGAATGTAATTATTTAGAATAAGAAACATTTCAGCCTTTTTATTACCTTTCCCATCCCTGCAACTTGTACAGGGATGTCGTGCGATCCTCTACAAGCACTTGGGACCCCCAAGTCATGCGATCCTCTTTCGAAATCTTTTACACCAAGCGAATAGTCTGCCACGGATGTATTTTTAGACAGAACGCGCGATTGGGTCAGCTGTAAACGTCTTAGTTGTCAGCTGTGAACCACTTGAATTTTTTGTTTGGCTTTAGAGCACAAGTGACAACAAAATACAATTTTCCAAATCAAAATTTATTCAAAAAACTGTAGACTTTATACGATTTACAGACATTTGCTGCAAGTCCGGTTATCCTATAGTTAGAGCTAGTCTATAGTTGTATCTGTCAGAAAGCATCGAATTAACATTCGTTCAGTTCTAATGAAACGTGATGAAAATGTGTGTTGGATTATAATGAACAAACTATCGTCTTGGACTTAATAAACTGAAAAATGTTATCCTTTAAAACTAACAAGAAATTCTTCGATTAATGTACACAATATTTCATAACGTTTTCTTTATTCTTAATTTTTAAAAAGAATTTTCTTTGACTGTAAAACAATGAAACAACTTTTCCGGTGTATACTATATTTTAAAATGGAACGGGATTATTTAAAACGAATACAACCCTTTCACAATTTATGAGCTATATTGTGTTTCACCATATGACCCAAAAGAGTAAAACCAAAAATGGACCAAATGTCCGTCAAGCATGTGGTTAGAGAGAGTCATCCAAGTGATTGATACTCGTATCGCACTCAATATCATCGACATAAATCATTTAATCATTTCCAGCAGATCGATCATCGGGGGGCGTTTACCAAATGTGGCTTACATTTGGTGAGCTGAAAGCTATTTTTGGATGCGGCTAATCCATAAAATGCGTCATTCTCTTGGAAATCAATAAGCAAAGGTCACATGGTTAACTACAGGAGAGAGAGGGAGAGAGAAAACAAATAATTAATTAATCATTGTGATCATCGCCGTGTTGATGAAATCACTTAGACAAACACATAAACACACAAACTTAAAACAAAGAAATCGCTTTGAAATTAATTAAAACTTTACTTAGACAAAAAAAAACTGTTTTAATCAAATTGCAACAGCTGGACACATAAGATCGCCTAGAGTGGCAAAACAGAACAAAGATCGAATATGACAAAGATCTTTCCTTACGCACAGCACACTCCATCTATCGGATGATGCAGCCTGGAAAATTAATTATAAACACACACACAATAGAAAATCAATTGAACTGATATCAATCATAGGAAAATTTGAACAACTGCCGGAGAAGAAGCAGCGTGTGAGTGCAAAGTCATCGTTAGACAATAGCGAAAACAAAAAAGTTCTGATTAAAAATCAGTTAGATGCAGACACGAACTTGCACATATATGTATGTGTACTCTTGTTCACTCGCATTTATTAGATCGTATCAAAAGATGCAATTCTCATTTGTTCCAGGCGTATATTTTTTTTCATTGAAGTAGAAAGGAAATATTTTTCACATATCGCTACCTCCATTCCAAAGTATGCTAAAACGACTTAGCACGTTTTCGGGGATATTGCATTTTTAAATTCTAAATATTCCAAATTTCATACGGTCAAGTTTTGGTGTTTATCCGCCAACCTAATCAAAACTTATTCATATAACAGTACAGGTCATTCTATTTAAAATATATAGGAATTGCACACAAATTTCATAAAATCAGAATTTATTCGGTATAAGACCATATGTTTCAGTTACTTTCTGTCTATTGCAAAAATTTACAAAAATTGGTAGAGTTTTGATTGCTTGGTAGAATTGACTGCAGTTTCGATAGACACCACTCTATCATCCTCAGACTTCAATAGTAATAATGTATGTATTTAGCTTAAATCAGCTGAAGTACTTATGGAAGTAGTAAATAGAATGTAACAAGAACTACTAATCAAACCCGTATTTTGCCTCTCTACCAATTTTTGTATTTGTTTCTATTACATTTTTGCAATAGACAGAAAGTAACTGAAACATATGGTCTTAAACCGAATAAATTCTGACTGAATAACAAAAGCACAGATCAACAACAAATAACAACAACACAATTTCATAAAACTTTGATCGCCTTTCCTGAAGAACTGCCTATTTCGACGTAGCTTGTATTGAAATGGAGCTATCGATAATATGATATTGAAATTATTTTCATAAATAAAGAGAAAAACGCTTGTCGTTTTTGAAACAAATCATGACAGTTATACCATTCATTGCAATGCAAACAATTCGCTCCGGCCTAAGGTGAATGCTCCTATGAATGTGGCGGTTGCATGTCTGCAGTTGGAAGCCTAAATGCAACACGTGTCGCCCGCAATCAGCCGCTGCAGAAAAAACTGCACCAGCAATTGCATCCATCGGTTGTCGTCGGCTGAGTGCACTTTGCAAACAAAAGGCGAGACATACTCACACACACATAGATACGACTTTGTCATTGTTTGCATTCACTTCGATCCGATTTAAGTTTTCAATGCACTTTTTGTTAATGACACCATAAACTAAATACGATTAACAACAATAAGAGCAGCAGTAGCAGCCAGCGCTGCCAATGCAATGCGTTAATCCGGAAAATCGTCAAAATACGTTTAAAAGGAAAATCGTCAAATGTCATTTGGAAATCATGAACAGAATTTTACGGTAATAAATGCAAATAAACTCAATGACACTCCCTGTAATCAGTACACCAATATTTATTTACTATTAAAATAATGTACACAGAAAAAACGAAGAACTGGATTCTATTAAAAAATGTGTATACAGTGTTGCTCGAAATGACGATTTATCGTCATTTTGATGATTTTTTAGAGTCAAAACTAGGAAATGGCGAATTGACGATTTGAATGTCCCTTTGAAGAATTTTCTGCGCCAAGTTGTTTTAGGTCCTACTGTATTTCGTGTACCCCGTGGGTTCCACTCCAATGCGGCATGTGCCGCATTGATGATAGCAATGAAATTAGGAGACTGAAACGTAAACACATATGTACTAGACTTGCCATACGAGTATTCCCATAGAACATAAATCATATGAACTTTTTTTAATCTATATATATAAAATTGTTGCGTGACTGGCTGACTGACTGACTGACTGACTGACTGATTGACTGACTGATCATCGCCCAGGCCAAACGGCTGAAGCTAGAATCATGAAATTTGGTGGGAGGGTAGTCCTTGGGACGTAGACGAGCAATAAGGCGGGATTTTTCGAAATTCGTACTATTAGCCGCACAATGGGGCAAAAAGGGATAAATATGGAACAACCGCCAAATCTAAACGTAATGAGCTAGAATCTTGAAATTTGGTATGAGGGTAGGCCTTAGGACGTAGACTCAGAAATTGGCAGGATTTTTCGAAATTCGAACATTTACGCACACAGTGGGGTAAAAAGTGATAAATGTGGTTCATCAGCCAAATCCAAATGCCAAGAGCTAGAATCGTGAAATATTGTGTGATGGTAGCCCTTATGAGGTAGACACTGAAATTGGCAGGATTTTTCGTAATTCGAACATTTACGCACACAGTGGGGTAAAAAGGGAAAAATGGGATAAATGTAGTACAACAGCAAAATTCAAATGGCAAGAGCTAGAATCGTGAAATTTGGTGTGAGGGTAGCTCTTATGAGGTAGACTCTGAAATTGACAGGATTTTTCGAAATTCGAACATTTACGTACACAGTGGGGTTAAAAGGGAAAAATGTGGTACAACAGCCAAATCCAAATGGAAAGACCTAGAATCGTGAAATTTGGTGTGAGAGAAGTTCTTAGGACGTAAACAAGAACAAGGAGTGATTTTTTTTAAAAATTTAGAGCCACAGTGGGACAGAAAGGTATAAATATGGTACCACCGCCAAATTTAAAGCCTAATATTAGAATGGTGAAAATTGAAGCGAGGGGTGCCTTTATGACAACTGATCGGGGTATTAAGTTTTTTTTGTATTCGTAGTTTTCGGGGCACAGTGGGGCAAAAAGTGTAAAATATAGTAGTGGAGATTGGAAGTGATTTTTAGTAATTCTAACTTTAAGAGGCACAGTGGGACACGACAATCTGCCAAAATTGGAACTTAAACATAAGATATGAAGAGTTTATATGGTTTTATGAGCACTGCGGTCAAAAACGGTTAAATAGTGGAGTGGAGAAAATATGATTAAATATGTTACATTCGGGAAAAAAGGTTTAAGTACGCTAGCGTGGAGACACATTTTAAATACGAGTACGGTACAGTGAGACAAAAATTTGTTAAATATGGTACAGTTGAATGGGGCACAGTTGTGCAAAAAGGGTTAACTATGGTACAGTGGGGTAAAAATAGTTATATGTATATGGTAAAGTGGGACATAAGGGTTACAAATGGTACAGTGGGGCAAAAAGCGTTAACTATTAAACAGTGGGGCAAAAATGTATTTACTATGATACAGTGGGGCGAAAAGGGTTAAATATGGTACAATGTGACAAAAATGAGTAACTATACAGTACAGTGGGGCATAACTGTGTTAAATATTGTACAGTGGAGCACAGAGGGTTAACTATGGTACAGTGGGGCAAAAACTGTTAAATATGGTACAGTGAGACAAAGCGTTTAATATGACACAGTGGGGCAAAAAGGGTTAACTATGGTACAGTGGAGCACAATTAGTTGAATATGGTAACGTGGGACAAAATGGGTGAAATATGGTACAGTGGGGCAAAAAGCTTTAACAATGGAACAGCGGGAAAAAATGTGTTAGCTATGGTCAGTGGGACACAAATGGTTAAATATGGTACAGTATGACAAAAATGGTTACGGTGGGCACAAAAAGTAAAATATGGTAACGTGTAACAAAATGGGTTAAAAATGGTACAGTTGGGCAAAAAGCGTTAACTATGGAACAGTGGGGCAAACATTTATTTACTATGATACAGTGGGGCAAAAAAGGTTAAATATGGTATAGTGTGACAAAAATGGTTAACTATACAGTACAGTGGGGCATAACTGTGTAAAATATTGTACAGTGGAGCAAAGAGGGTTACATATGGTACTGTGGGGCAAAAACTGTTAAACATGGTACAGTGAAACAAAGGGTTTAATATGACACAGTGGGCAAAAAGGGTTAACTATAGTACAGTGGGGCACAATTAGTTGAATATGGTAACGTGGGACAAAATGGGTTGAATATGGTACAGTGGGGCAAAAAGCTTTAGCTATGGAACAGTGGGAAAAAAATGTGTTAGAATGGTACAGTGGGACACAAGTGGTTAATAATGGTACAGTATGACAAAAATGATTACAGTGGGCACATATAGTAAAATATGTTAACGTGGAACAAAATGGGTTAAGTATGGTACAGTGGGGCAAAAATGTGTTAACTATGGTACAGTGGGGCAAAAATGGTTAAATATAGTGGACAAAATATAGTAGGACAAAAAGGTGTTAAATTTGATTCAGTGGACCCAAAAGGTTAAATATAGCACAGTGGGTCAAAAAGTGTACATTTAGTACAGTGGGTAGAAAATGTGGGACAAAAGTGATTTTATATTGTACCAGGGTGTGAATGTAAGTATTGGAACATAAACAAGGGGAAAGTTGCTAACGTATGAACAAAAAAAAATAATTTTTCAACGTCCAGAGGTACTGTGGGAAAAGGGATAAATATTGTACCATGATGTCAGGGTAACTCTTGGAACATAAACTAGAAATGAAACGAGGGTTCGTATTTTATATATAAAAGTAATCAAATCTTCTTAATTTTTGCACCATATGTAATAATCATGTCATTTTGAAAGAACGAGGTATAACTATTTTACAGTACCCTACACAGAAAATAAATAAAAGATGGGGGCTGCGAAGCGCAACGGGTTAAAGCTAGTTTTTCCATAAAATAGAAATGTCATATCATTATATAATTATATTATGTAATGTAATGTCACTAAACTTATGTTAATTTAATAGTTACGCAGTTCACTGAAACTATCTAACTCCTGTCATTTTGTAATTAATGAACAAATTTGCTTATTGTCTTCGGACAGATTGCAGATAAATAAAGAGAGAACAAAAAAAAAGTTTCCTTAAGTAAGGTATGTCCAAGGCACCGGTATTTTCTTCGCCGAATTTCGATCTCGATCTTCTCCTGTTGTGTTACATGCCACAGACGTTCGTTGCTTATCACCCTTGGACACCAGATCCTTAGTATATTGCGGAGGCATCTGTTTATATATGATTGGATTTTTTGTGTAATAGCTTTTGTAACCTACCATGTTTCGCAGCCGTATAATAAGGTAAACTTAACAAACGCATTCAATATTTTTATTTTGGTAGCTTGGGGCCGTTTGTTGCTTCTCCATACACCATAAAGGGATGTAAAAACTTCTTTTGCTTTGTAAAGTCTAAGTCTGTTGTCAATATCTTCAAGCGTACCTCCAGTGCTGTTCACAATACTGCCTAGATATTCGAAGCTGTTTACGTTTCCATTGTCCACATTACTGATGGCTAGAAAGGAATTGTTGTCCGAATTAATTAGGTTTTACGTTTTGTTTTCTAAGCGTTGATTATCAGGACGATTTTATATGCTTCCAAGGAGAGTTCTGAAATTTGTGACCGCATATTTTGTTGTCCCCCAGTATAAACTTGTTGAAGCCCCAGTTTATACTTGTCGTTTGGTCTAGGGTTTGCAGAACTAGGTCCAATGTTGCGATAAACATTATTGGCGAAAGGGCACAACCTTGTTTGACGCCGCTCAAGCAGGGGAATGCTTGACTTAAACTTCCTTCCTGTAGCACCCCGATACACTACATTCATAGCTTTTGCGATGTATACTTATAATTTTCATTGCCATGTCTTTGGCTTATAGAGATTTCCATATATATTCTCTTCTCAGAGCAGCAAAAGCTTTTTCAAAGTATACAAACGTAAGATATAGGGTTGAGTTATATTCTGCAGACTGTTCAATTAGGCTACGCACCGTACTTATGTGGTCGATGAAGCTTCGGTTGGGACGAAATCATGCTTGTATGTTCAATATTTGAGTACCGGGTGTATCCAATATTCTTGTAACTATAAACTGGTTGAATAATTTTGTAACCAATGGAATTATTGAAATCCCTCGCCAGTTATTTCTGTTTTTCTACTAAAGTTTGATTATAATTCATTCTTTCCATTCCTTGGGAATTTCTTTGGTGCTCCAGATTTTTTCCAAAAAGGGAAAGAAAAGGCGATGCTTTTTTCTCTGAATTTAAAACACTTTGCTGGGATGTCGTCATGGCCGGAAGCCTTTCCAGACTTGATTGGGCAAATTGCTTCTTCAATTTCGTTAAGATTTGGTGGAGTGGCTGGAATATTTACAAACGTTTGGAAAATGAAAAATCTTCATCGTAGATCACATTCAATGTCCGTTTAAAATGCTGCTTCCACAAAGAAAGTTGATTTACCGCTGTCGTCGAGAACTGGGAGTTTGGCATGCCCCTTAGATCCACTAATATCCCTGAAAAGATCTTTGGCGTTTCTTTTTTCCGCTGCTACTTGTGCTTCATTTGCTAAATTGTCGAGAAAGTTATTCTTATCTTTTTTGCTTGGCGCTTTATTCGCATGTTTAGTTTCTTGCGTTCATATTCAAGAGATTTGCTAGTGGTCGAGTTCTGGGAAGTTAGAAGATGAATTGTTACGTCTACATAATTGTTTCCTTTCTGTTTTAGATGCTAACATTCTTCCGACATCCATTCCTTTCTTTCGCGTTTGTGATAGCCGAGTCAGACTTCGCATATACTTTTTAATTCGGGTTTGAAGTTGTTCCATATCTCTTCATTTGTTTCATCGTAGTTTAGAGTTATACTATCTATCCTTCAGTTTCATTTACAAGTTTTTTAACGTCGAGTCTTCTCGTTGTTATGATTTTTATAGGGTTTTTTTTTTTGATCTGATGCTTAATCGTAGTTCACATAGTAATAGGTAATGATCACATTCTATTTCGGCACCTCTCCTATTTCGGACATCGCAGCATATGTTAAACCATTGCGGGAAATGCATACATGATCTATTTGTGATAGAAATATCCCTGTAGGGGATTTTCATGTTTCCTTGTGTATGAGTTTATGAGCAAAGAATGAACCAGCTTTCTTCAGGTTCTCATTACAGACTCCTAGAGCATGTCTTCCCATGATGTTTCGTAATGATGTTTCGTTGGGCAATGAAGTCTTCCATTAGTATTATTATATATTTTTTAGCATTTCTGATAGTGTTCTATCAAACATGTTGTAAATGACTGGAGCATAACATTGAACGACAGAAATATTTTTTACCTTTGCCATTAGTCGAGCTTCCATAATTACTTCCGAAATAGGGTTCCAAGATCTGCTAATATCCCCAATGTTTTTATATATATGCATATATTCCGACTCCTCGAATATGGGGGTCACTGTCATTAGGAAAACCTGAATATAGCATTGTTCCACCTCTACCATCCGTCGTTTCTCCATTGCCATTACCACAGAAGCATACAAATGTCATTTTTTTCGTTTTCGAAAACTGATTTTGACGATTTTTGTGTCCTCAACTGTACAGCCAAAATGAAAATAACTTGGAAGTACTTCACAGTAGGTAATTTGTATATTTGTTAAGTTCTGAAGAAGTTATTTTGCTGCGGCTAGTAAATATTTATATGTTATGAAAAAACTTCATGTATATATATGTTAGCCATCGACATCGACATCGACATCTTAGAAGCGACTGAGTTCAAATCCGCACAACATGTTCGTTTAACCGAGAGTAAGTTTCATAGCTGTTGGGGTCCATTAGTTTGGGGGTCAATATAATTTTATTGTGCAAAATGTTAGTATACTTAAAAAATTATTTGGAGCAAGACTTCATATAGTTTTAATAATATTCGGGAATACAGAGTCCAAAGCAATAAAGATGAACTTTTTATAAAAATTACTCATACACCAAAGTTTTGTTATCAGGTCACGACGGTGATAACACAAACTCGTTCGTGGCGCGTTAAGCTGCTACCGCGCTTAAAGAAACAGGTCCAATTCGCGGCAAAAACTAAATATTATCAGCTTGTGTAGTTAGACAGAAAAACTTTCAGAACATAAAATTAAAAATGATATTCTGCAAAACAATGACATGTATTGGTGAACAATCCCATGTTAAAATCATTGATGGCGATACAATTGAACAACTTCTGGACCACTAGAATTTGATCTTACCACTTCTGTGGATGACTCTTTTTAAAGGTAGAATAATATTTTCTTTAACAAACTCGACTTTCTATACCATTCTGCATTAAAAAAATCCGTATAGTAAAAATTTCCAGTATTCTTCAGGACTTCACAAAAATTAACAATAACATAAAATTACTAAACTTTTCGTACTCGTAACAAATTTACGAAAGCAACTACAGAAATGTTACAAGAACATTTAGGTCGAAGACCCAACAAAATATTAATTAATTAGTAAAGTATATGTTTTGGGAAATTATTTCTTATAAATAATATCATCCAAATGTAAACCCTCACGATCAAGACTCTTATTTAATCGAAAGATAAAATTTCCTATAACGTACAGGGCAGTAGACTCCCCCTTAGATGGATTTTATGGTCGCGATATCACAGCTAAAACTCTTGCACGCTACGTGCGGTCAACTGCAGAGAAACGCTTTGAAGCGACGGAATTTCCAAGCGACAGGCTACCTATAGGTGCGATGTATGCCAAACAAGTATAAGTACACAAATTCTTTTGAGACATCCTGCACTTATTTGTGACCCAATGAACTTAAGTGGACGTTAAATTTTAGTCCAAGATTTTACTTTTCTCTTTTATGAGCGATAATTAAAATAAAATTGACACTTGAACACATATTTTTATTAGTATGTTGGACATGCTAACTAGCTAATATTACCGCTAAAAATATCATCATAAAGTCCATAAGTCTAAAATCATAGATATTGCGAACATTTTCGGTTGGCATATTTAGGAGAAAAATGACAGTGAAAATATGAGGAGTAACTTAAGATATTTTTGGCGGAAATGCGTATTAAGTCTTTTAAAGTCATATCAGAATACGTCGGACTTGAACGCGTCTTATCCGAAAATTCTCTAGGAACAATCATTTAACCAGAATAAGCCTTTCATTATAAAATGATGAAAATAATTGGATAGATTTTGAACAAGGTATAAATAGAATGGAAATATGGTATAAATAGCCGCTTTGAACAATTATTGAACAAAATTGCGAGGAAAACTAATCATAGTTGACAGCACTGATCGCAGCAACAGCGAAGTCAACAACATCTAAACGAGTACGCGCTCCGTCTATGACTGACGCTGCACCAAATGCAACGCAATCGCTCACTTTGGATTACATCATATATTTATCGCTTTGTTTTCTTTATTTTTTTTGTCTTTAGTGGGTGACACCGACAATTGGTTAGTGGAGACAATGGCCGACGACGACGAGTGCAAGTGTTCCATTATCACCGTCAATTAAGCAGCCGGTAGTAGACAGAGGTGGAAGTCATTGGTGTTGTAAGTTACGAGTGTTACGATGAATCGTAGAGCTTTTGTTTTCGAGGTTTTATTGATAACAACCTTTTTTTCCTATCACACATTGCGGCGATAAGAAATGTAAATAAGTCCATGTGTAACCCCTCCACTTCCCCAAACTATTGCACACAATCTGGTTACATTTGATATTTTCACATGCGACATTTGCCTTGATTGTTGAACTCAGAAAGTGGCAATTGTGTCACACGGAAGCTTAGGGTGGTTTATCTATGGCTCTCGGTATTTCCACACCCTCACAGCACTACAGAGTGAATGGTATCTATTTCATTAGCTGTAGAGCTTAAGTAAAGGGTTTTTCAAATAGATTGGGGGGCTCGATGTTAGCAGTGTATGACGGAGAGATCATTGTAGCGGGGACTGTCAAATTTATTGTTTCTGATTCAGTCACTGATGCCAAATCAACAAAATCTGACGTAACTTAATTTTTCCTTATGGGATTTTCTGAAGACGCAGGTCTATGCCAATAAGCCAAAATGGAGTGATGCTCTTAAAGGCAATATTATCTGGTAGATCGCTCAAATCATTTTTGCCTTCCAAGTCATCCAAACTTTCCCTTTGAGAACTGTAGTGGAAATGATACTGAATGTAACAACCTCAGGACTATTTGCAGGAGGAACTATCGCTGTTATGATTCTGTTCGGATTGAATGTTGTCAATTATTTGTGTTATATTTTACGCGATATGAAAAGAAAAGTCTAATTTTTGAAGTTCAAAAACATAAATCCAATGGCAAAAGTTCAATGGGTTTTAAATGGAACTTATACTGCGACTGATATATATATTATATTCATGTAGAATATTGCGCAGAATGTCAATTCAGCACTTCCTATGACAAAGACATGTGAAAGGATCCCGCGGGTTTCATAGAATAGGTGCAATCTGAGGACCGGTCCATATAATTAAGGGTGTATAGGTAGAATTTAGTACCGCTGCAATTTACCGTAGGGTTGTTCTAGTCAGAAGACTTACTCGAACAATGTTTAAAAAAACTAGACAACTTCTGCATTCGAATGTTTCGAATGTTGAAACTTTTCAATAGTTTCACAGCCACTATTCTCTGAATAATGATTTGTAATATGATTTTACAAGACAGATTACGGCCGGACAGACTCTTGCATGCAAGCAAAGCTCAAAAGATCATTCGAAAGTTAAACATAATATAAACGCAAAAAACACAACTTGTAAATGCCGCTAAAAGCAAACGATGCGACTCGACCGAATGTTGTTGCTTTAATGTCTTTATTAGTCAACGTTGCGCTTTGGTGCAACAACTTTGGCAGTTAAGCATTAAAATTCCTGCTCGTTCATGTTGCATAAAGATTACGAGGGGAAATATTTGCAAATTTTATGTGACACAGCTCAAAAACTCGAAATTCCTTTTCACTCTTTACAAAACTAAGCATTCAGTCTATTTTTGGCACTTGTTGCCACAGACCTGCAGTATACTCATATTTACGAGTACATCTGGGATAGTCTTTAGAGGACTTTCTACTAATTTAATTTTTTATGATTTTGTAGATTGTAATGTTTTTCTTTGGTTTCGTTATTACTATAGTGTATTATGAATTTGCAATAGTTTTTGTCGTAATTACTTAGTGATGGTTAACTAATCTCGCAGTATAAGCAAATATTGCCGATTTATTTTTGTTTACTTTTTATATCCAATACCCAAAAACACTGATAAACGATCCATTACCTTCTAAGCATAAAAGGTGCTTGAAGGACTACAGCGGCTATTATATTCTTTCTGCCGATTTATATTGTGGCGAGAGAAGTTGCCATCCGAGCGGTACTACACCACACTGTCTATCAGTGTGGAGATATAAGAACTAAGGCCACATGGTCCGATCTCAACGAAACTTTGCACATATCTTTCTTTAGGCCCAAGGACGATCCCTATTGAATTTGGTTAAAATCGGTTCAGATTTACATATAGCTCCCATATATATGTACCTCCGATTTGGCATATATGCACTGTATAAGCAACATTTTGTAACCGTGATACACTTAGATACAATACAAAATTTGGGGGAAATCGGTTCTGATTTATATATAGCCCCCGATTTGACATGTTGCACCCGATTTGACATGTAAGCGCTGTAAAAACTGTATTTTATATCCAATCAGTACGAAATTCGGCAGAAAGAGGTTTCTTATTACATGAAGGAATACTGCCAAATTCGGAGAAAATCGGTTCAGATTTAGATATAGCCCCCATATATATGTTACCCCCGATTTGAAATTCAATAGCTGTAGAAACTGTATTTTATATCCGATCACAGCGAAATTCGGCAGAAAGAGGTTTCTTATTACACGAAGGAATACTGCCAAATTTGGAGAAAATCGGTTCAGATTTAGATATAGCCCCCATATATATGTTAGCACCGATTTGACAGTCAAGCGCTGTAGAGACTGTATTTTATATCCGATCAGTACGAAATTCGACAGAAAGAGGTTTCTATTTTACATGAATGAGTATTCAGGGAAAATCGATTCAGATTTATATATAAGCTCCATATATATGTTCCTCCTGATTTGGTTACAAAGCGCTATAGAAGTTGTACTTTACTTCAGATCATTACAAAATTCTCCAGAAAGACGTTTCTCAATTTAGGAACGAATATTGCTTAATTTAGCTATTATCGGTTCAGAATTAGATATAACCGCATATATATGTTCTTACCCATTTACCAATTATTTCAAATTATTATCGCAATAACCCTTATCGCATTGTTAGGGAGGTGTAGGGTATTATATAGTCGGCCCCGCCCGACTTTCTGCCTTTCCTTACTGGTTTTTATATTCGACACCACAGGTCGCAAATATGAAGCAATCTTAATGAAAATTGGTACAGAGTTATTTCTTAACCCAGGGACGATCCCTATTTAAAATGGGGCATATCGGTCCATACTTTGATATAGCCACATATGAAGGTCCCTTTCGATAAGACATATATACGCTCTACAGAGCGCATTTTTTAACCGATCATGAAATTTGAATATATGTTCATTCTATTGCCTAGTGAAAATGATGCATATCGGTCCATTTTTTGATACAGCCCCAATACAAAGCACCCTTTCGACAAGACATAATTAAGGTTATAGAGGACGTATGTTTTATCCGATAATGCCGAAATTTAAATAGTGAAAATGGGGCATATCGATACATACTTTGATATAGCCCCCATACAAGGGTCCCTTTCGATAAGACATATTTACCCTCTAGAGAGCGCATTTTTTAACCGATCATGTTAAAAATTTAAATATTTGTACTTTCTATTCAATGTAATACAAAGTACACTACGACGTAGTGATACTGTTCTATGAACCGTACCTTATCGTAGTGATACCGTTCGTAGTGTTCTAAGAACGGTACGTTATCGTAGTGGTACCGTTCGCGAAGAGTAACACTAAAAAAATTTTTAGTGTATTCTGTTCTCTTGTAAGGGTTTCGATACTGTTCCGTTCGCGACGAAGGAACGGTACAGAACGCTAAGGAACCGTTCCTTAGTGTTTTTTTCCGAACTCTGTTCCAAAGGAAGTTCACTACTAAAATTTCTGCCAGAGAGGAATAGGTTGGCCAGGATATAGAAACCATCTCCACTTCTACACATATGGTTCGAAGATTGATGACAAGGTTGTTTTCGGAGTAAACTGTAAATAACTCAGTCTTGATATAACCCACAGAATACCGTATACCTGTAGTGTATACGAGGCCGGTTCCAAAATTAGCCGACCTAACAAAGAAAACACAACAAATTTGGGAAAATGTCTCTTTATTTCTCAATATAATCTCCTTTTAGCTTGATACACTGTTTTCCTGTTTATAGTCAGAACTGTCTAGCTCCTGAAAATATCCATCAGCCGCAAGCTCCACATCTTCATTGCTGGCAAATCTTTTTCCGCCGAGCCCATTTTTCATGTTTGGAATGCAATGTATTGGATGCAATTCGAACTTTAATTCATTGATTTTGGCCTTCGAAATAGTTGATGTGTGAACTGGTGCATTGTCTTGATTGTGAGCAAATGCAGCACCCATCTTGCGCACTGTTCTACAAAATCCGTACGTTTTGTACTAAAAATTATTTAAATTTTCTTAGTACTTACTAATGAAATAGTTTTTATTCTTTTCAATTTAAGATGTATTTATTTTAAAGATGAGGATGTCTTTAGCGCCAAATCTTAAATTTGGTGACAAAAATGTGTTCTGTGTATGAAAAATCAACATATTCATCAACAAATTCAATTGATATTGAGAAATCCTGTGGAATGTAAATTGATTTGTAATTTTTTCAAAATCAAAATCGTTTTCACATATGACAATCATAGCCAGTTTGGTGTTTTCGCAAAGAAAAAACACAAACAAATCATCATAACGAAGAAAACTCGCCCAATATCTGGTATTGGAATATGTATTGCACTTCATGAATGTTACAGAGTGTATGTCGTTTTCCTCCTCCCACCCCGCTTCATCAAGTGCTGTCATCAGTGGTAAACATCAAACGCTCATTTGTCGACCAAAATTTATGAGTCTCAAACACACACCTCTAGATGCATCAACACCAACGCCAACGCCGCCGTGGTGCTTCCAATGACCAGCTAGAGCAACAGCTCCAGCTTCAACGTTTCCCATGCGACACACAAACAAAGCTGTTGGTTGGCATTTGGTTTTTGCAACCCGAATTGTTTGTCTGTTTGTTTGCGATGCACTTGCAATCGGGTTTTTGTTTTGCTGCAGCCATTGTTGCAACTGGAAAATTAAGCATTCCATACGGACAATAACAACGATTGCAGTTGCCGTCATCGATATGTGCTTTGGGTTTGTCCGTTTGTGGTGCGCGCCTAATGTCTCGTACGAGTATTGTTGCCGATTCCATGTGTGCCGAGGAGCAGCGTGGAACATGGAGCGTATAATAGATGCAACAAGTGCTGCGTTTGCGGCAATTGACTGCTCGTTGGTATTAATCTCCGCTGCAGTCTTCGCGGTCGTGTGGCAGGTTGTGGTGCATCGATATCTGTGATTTCTTTGGTTGGGGTGTCGAGGTTGACGTGCCGTGGTTGCCTGATCGTTTCTTGCCTCTTTGAATGTTTGGCTGCCAGAGCAGTGAGCGGCAAGTGCCTACCTGACTTGTGGCTTGTCGTCGGCAACTCACTTTCACTTTTGAGCGCGATTTGCAATTTTTTTTGTTGCCATCGTTGTTGCCGCTATTTTCTTGTCTTGCTCAATGTGTGTGCCTCATAAAATAAACAACAACTCCGGCCGAACGAACGAACGTTCGAACTACCGATTCCAATACCGGCACCGGCACCGACACCGACACGAATTGTTGTCATATTTATTGCCGTTCATGCTCCGTTCGTCCGTCCGTCTTGGAGTTGAAATGCTTGTTGTAATTACGCATGGCCTGATTAACGTTGTTAATTCACTCGCGTTTTGTATTCCACTTCTTTTATTTATTTATTTGCATAATTAATTAGTTAATTGCATTTGTGTTTAATTGAATGAAAAAAGGAAAAGTACAACTTTTGGCTAACATTTACAGTTATGTACGAGGTCAGTTGTAACTGGTGGGGAATTATGCTGTATGGTCTCTCAAAGATCCCTCAAAAATATTACCGTATACCAAATTTGAAGTCAATCGGTTACTCATTGCAAAAGTTATCTTGCGCACCAGCCAGCATACAGACACACATACAGACAGGCACACAGCCAGACGGACGGACGGGTATTGCCCAAATGACTTAAAATGACCCAACACAGATTTCAACGGAACATACTTAGGGTCTTAGGTCACTCCTTCGATGTGTTACACTTTTGGCTCGTAGCAAATGATACTTACACGGAGAAAAAAACAGTAAACAAAAAATGTTTGAGAGCTAAATTTAAATGAAATATATTTTGGTGCAAATATTTTATATTTACGTACCGAAAAATATATTTGAATATCTCCTTCATCAATATTATTTTTTCGGACTTTCAGTGCAGATTATCTTAAAAAACGGGGAAGTTTTAATTAAGTCACAGAATCTTTATGTCCGACTTATAGAAAACAAGTTAATGTTTCCAAAAATAATATATTTCCAGCAAATATAATACAGAAGCGATTTTTTTTCTTAGGGTACATATATACCCTCCTCTCTAAGGTGAGGGGATAATTAGACAAATTGATTTATTTTATTTTTCTAATACAAATATTAAAAAATGTGAAATCGAATCAGAAATTATTGTCATTTTCAACAGATGAAAATATTCGATTAGCTTTCAACTTAGTTTTTCTCTTAGAAAAAAGGTAGCGTTTCGGTCCAAACAATAACAATAGCAAACAATAGTGGAGGCCGATCACACTCGACTTCAGTTTTTCCTTACTGGTTTTATCGATGAATCTGTGGCATAACATTGTAAAATGGAAGGTTCCCAATGAATTACAGGCACATTAAGTTTTGGGATTCGCTATCATACGAGTATAATGGAACATCATGGATTATTTATTTCCATGTTGTCCCCTACTGGTCGAAAAGAACACCTTCATTACCAGACGCTTCAGACACAGAATAAGTCATATTTCAAACCAATTGAATGTTTTACCCAACTAGTCCACCACTAAGCTGTGTTGAATCCAACTTGTCATATACTAAGGAATAGATAACCAAACTGCTTGTCCACTAAGGAGAAGATTTCTCTGATGCTAAGGGGTAAGATGACCCAACTGATCATCATCTAAGGAGTAGATAACTTAACTGGTCGTCAACTAAGTAGTCTATAACCTAACTGACCCTCTCCTAGGGAGAAGGCATCCCAACTGGTCCTCTACTAGGCGGTAGATAACCAAACTCGTCCTTGACAAAGTAGTAGATAACCCAAGTGGTCCTCTACTAGGAAGTTGATAAGCCAACTTTTCATACACTTAGAAATAGAAAACCAAACTGCTCGTCCACTAAGAGGTAGATTTCTCTGATGCTGTCGTGTGATCACATATTTGGTACATTCTTCTTCCTAATTCCTTTCCCTCCCAATGGAGCATTGGGCCAAAGATAAATAGAATAAGATGACATTCCTTCAGGCCGAAACGTCGAAATCTATCAGGTACGAATGAATAGGAATGAACTGTCACACGCGAAAAAAAACAGTTTTCCGCGAACACTGATTGAACATTTTTGCACTTATCGATTAATATTAATTTTTTAATAGCGACAATTACAAAAAATTCGGGAAAAACTGTCTGTAAATCAGCGAAAAACCTCAATCGTTGGAATCAAATTCCTATTCGTTCGTAACTGACACATACTCGCTACGGGAAGTAATGTCTTCTTAAATTATATTGCTTTTGCATTGGGCCTCAACATAGTTTCACATTATTTTCCGTCGCTTGCGATTAATTTTATTCGTTTGAAATTGTATCCCATTCGTTTCATGTCTTCCTCAATAGCTCGTCGCAATGTTGGTTGTGGTTTTTCTCGTCGCCTGTTCCCTTGCGGGTTCCACTCTAAGGCTTATCCATAGATTTCCTTCGTCGGCTTTCGCAAGGTATGTTCAATCCAGTTCCATCGTCTCTTTATGATTTCATTTTATATCGGAGCTTAGTTGCATTTATCCAGAAGTTGTTTATAGGATATGGTATTTGGTTACCGGATCTTTAAATATTTCTTAAGTATTTATTAATGAACCTTTGACGTTTATTTACAAGCGCATTCGTCATCAGCCAGGTCGCACATCCATATTGGAGTACCAATATTACAATGGAACTGAAGATAATTAGTTTGTTGTTGGTATAGATCGATGACTATGAGGAATAAAATGGGTGACATGTCTCAGCCTTGTCATACGCCGGAGATGGTATTGAAGTCCTCTGATAAGCGGCCATTATATAGCTCCCTACACGTGAAGTCATCGTACCGAGCCTTGATAAGTATAATTATTCATATACGCGGTTAAGGAGAATCATAGTTAACACTTTTGACGGAATCAACAGAATATACCTCTGTAGTTTAGATATTGACTAAGATCGCCTTTTTGGGAATGGTGACCAGGGGACTGACCATTCTTCTCAGCGATTGCTTTCGTCCTTTCCGCAAGATTATCTATCCATTTAGAACTTGTCTCTTCTGCAGGAAATTTTACTTTTCTAACAAGATCATGGTAGTCTTTAGAAGCTTGCCGTTTTCTATTTCTCATCTTAGCTGAATCTCGAATATTGTTTGCCTTTCTGTGATCTTCGATGATTGTCCACATTTCGTCACTCATTCTGGCTTTCATCTTCTACTAAGGAGCAGATAACGCAACTGGTCGTCAACTTAGGGGTAAATTATCTAGTTGGTCGCCTACTAAATCATATAACTTATCTAGGCTTCTACTAAGCAGTATATACCCTAACTAGTATTTTACTAAGTAGTATATATCCTAACTGATGCTCTACTAGGAAGAAGATATCCCAACTGGTGCTCTACTATGCGGTAGATAACCAAAATCGTCGTTTTCTAAGTAGTAGATAACCCAACTTGTTATATACTAAGGAATAGATAACCAAATTGTTCGTCCAATAGTTTATGAGAGATTAACAAATCCAAATGAACTAAGGAAAAGTAATTAGGTTATAAATACTGCCAATCTTATATCGTTAATGAAATCTTAAAAATAAGGTTATTATGAAGGACATTATTTGGATTCAACAGTCAACTGTGGAACCTATAATACGTTTCCACTGCGATATAATTTATTTCGAAATATTCAACTATTTTCGTCAGTTGGCAACGACAAACTGGCTCGGTAAAATAATTGTCGTTGCCAACAGACAAAAAAATCGAGCCTACATTTCGAGGTGGGCTATCTTACGGTGGAAACGTCAACTAAATTAAGTTTAACATGCGGAAGACAATAGCATATGTGCTTTTCCACCTTTTATCGATAAATCGAACTATTTTTGAATATTATGACATATCAAAATAGATCTAAATTATGATTGGCACATTTGGGAAAGAATGACTTTCTACTGATATACATTCTGTCACCTATGGTGAGTATCATTGAACCCAAATTGGTAGCGCTTTCATTGTAATAATGATGATATCATCTCAAAAAAGGTATCCCCTTTTAAATTACTTTTAATCATGTTCCTCAAAATACTTATATGCAAATATTCAACTTTTGTGAATCCAAATTTATTGTACACTACACTTCGCCGTATTTATTACTACAAACAGTAATTGAGTAATAAGAGTAATTTTTATGTATTATTAGTTTTTTGTAAAAAAAAAACAAATATTTCAAATATTTCCTTTACTCATAACTCATAAATATTTCCACATTCTCGCATGTATTTTTCATTCCAGAGTACATATGTATTAATAAACTTAATGCAAATTTATTATTATTATTTCTAATTGTTTGTTGTTTTTTTTTCTTCATTTCGTTGCAGGTACGTAATCCAAGTGAAATTGAGTCATTATTTTTTTCGAAATACAAACACTAGCTGGCGAGAAACGCAAGCTACGAGAGGATAAAACCGGCAAGTATTGTCTATGAAACCGTTGTTGGGAAAATATGTATATGCAAACGATAATAATAACAAGTTCTATAAACCATCGAGAAAGGGTGTTGTCATTTTTGGGATGATAAAAATTATATATGTAAGCTGGAAAATATATATACAAACTTCAGTAATACTGTAAATGTTAACTAAGTGACTTAAACCTAAGCCGATTTACTTATTATTAGGTATGTATTGTTATATTAACTGGAATATTTTATGCTCAAGTATTTGGCTCGAAAGCAACACCGACTCACCAAAAAAAGTAATTTAAATGTTATAACCATGACGCTCTTCTACATTACAAACCACATTCGTTTAAACGAAAATGTAATGCAGAACTATGTATAGTCTCCTTCATTAATTCCAAACAAAAATAATCGATTCTCTAGAATCGACTGTACTCGGTTGAAATTAAAAAAACAATTTTGGTTTGAGACCATATCTTTCAGTTACACTCAGTCTACTGCAAAAATGTAATAGACACAAATAGAAAAAGTGCAATGAAAATGTTGCGATTTTTTGCAGAAAAGAATTCGCCATTAAATATAGATTTGAAACAACAAAGTTTCGTGAAAACAGTGACAGAAAAAATCATTATTTTTTTCATTTCTATAACATGTAAAATACATAAAAAAGTAAAATGCTGGTAAAGCCATTTCCCACAATCAGAAATTTCATCTAGAATTTGGCAAAATTAAAAAGTGGCAATACTAATTGTTGAGTACGCATACTGTATGGACAATGACCGATGTTGCCATGTGTTTTTATAAAAGCCATATGCCAACGTCTTATAGTGGGAAGTGGACATAACTCTGTTCTGAAATTGTTTTGGTGCAAGAAACAAAAAAATTTTTTAAATTTACTTTTTAGCTTGTCAAATAAAACACGGCTAATATTAAGCAACCAGATTATATTTCTATAACACAAGTGCGTGACCTTCTGCAATTGTAAAGAAAAATAAAACAAGAGAAAAATAAACCGCATAAATAAAAAAATATAAACGGAAAACGTTAATGAAACCAACTGTTAATCTTGTGGCTGAAATTGTGTAAATATCAGGGAGACCAACCTTAGATTTCCTACATTGTTGCCACTGCAGTACAAGATGCAAATCTCGACCGACTGCTTTAATGTTCCACTCATAAAGGTGTGAAACATTACGCTGTTGTCTGTCTGTGTGTCGGTCGGTCTGTCTGTCTGTCTGTCTAACTTTAGTAAACATTGTTTGCTTGCGTTTTAAATGTTATTTTCGATTTAGTTTTCGCCTTGGCTTAGCATTTTTTTACGTTTATTATTTGTTCCCCCTTTGGCTTTGCATAAAATCACAGCAATTTTTCTATTGAATAATCGAAAAAATGTGAACACTGCTGCTTCAGCTTCAAATTTGAATTGATTAGGTTTTTTATGTGGATCTCGTATGTTGTTGGCATTGCAAAAAATATTTCTATCACAACAAACGACATCATAAAAGAAACTGAAAATATTTATGCAAATACGAGTATCGCAATAAATACATAATACGAGTAATAATAACAAATGCAAATCAACATATCTGAGTATAGTGATGGTCGAAAGTATTCCTCTTGGCGACATGGGAAATCCTATTACGAGTATATGTCTGCGAACAATATGTTAAACAAATGTTTATTAAATCCAATACAAAATCCAATTCTGTTTTGGATTTGTGTGAGTCTGGTGCATATTTTGAGAGAATTTGAATTTGGAAAAAATAAAGATTAAATAAAAAATGTGTTGATGTTAGTTCGGCAAAATACGGGTTTGGTTAGTAGTTCTTGTTAAATTCAATTTACTACTTCCATAAGTATTTCAGCTGATTTAAGTTAAGGACATACACTATTGCTACTGAATTCTGAAGATGATAGAGTGGTGTCTATCGAAACTGCAGTCAATTCTACCAAGCAATTAAAACTCTCTACCAATTTTTGTGTTTGTTTCTTTTACTTTTTTGCAATAGACAGAAAGTAACTGAAACACAAACCAAAATAAATTCTGACTGAATTAAAAAAAAAATAAAAAAAATTACATTTGTAAAAAAATAATTCAAACAAAAGGTGGCCCGTTATGTTCTCTTTCATCCGTTCAAGATCAATTCAAATTTTGTAAAACCAAAAAAATTATTTTTTTAAATTTGTTTAGAATTTAAAATCCCTATAAAATTTGTGGAAAAAAATGTTTTGAAGAAATACATCTTATTTTAACATCCCTTTATAAACATTTAGGTAATAATAAAATGCATAGGTTAATATTAAAAATTCTGACCCATATCCAAATTTTCGCCAAACCTTTGGTTTATAAACAGTCATCAAAAATAGGAAAATATTATTTTTTTAAACTCGAAAAATCCATAAAAATAGAAAAAATCCTAAAAAGTTATTTTAAACCATATTTTAAAAGCTAGCATGATAATGAAGTCGCGCATATTTGAAAAATCTATGGATAAATGTATAACTTATGGTCCATATTGGTAAAGTAAGGGAAATTAAAAAATATATTTTTCATATGATTTATTTTGGCCATGTTGTTGGGATGTACTTAAAGGGACGTGGCAAAAATGCCAATTTTTCAGTAAACTATGTGTACTATAAAAGCATTACACAAATTTCGAGTATTGGTATTCACTGTAATCAAAGTTATGAGCCGTTAATTTTTGGTGCAAATTGGTCCATCTATGTGGGAGGTACCAAACGGGGCGTGCTAACTTCGCCCATTTCTCTCAAGGTGATATCGACTAAAAAACTAATACTATGAGTGGAGTTGCATACGATTCCGCTGAGTAGTGCCGAAGCTATTTAAGAATCAATATTTCATTAAATTGTAACCCTTTGTGGGTAAGGTAGTTGAAGGAGTGGCCCAACCTGGTCCATCTTCGGTCTTAGCCAGAAAAAATATTGAAATACGGCTATACCAAATGTAATGTCAATCGGTTACTCTTATAGTTATAGTTATCGTGCACACCAGCCAGACAGACGGAAATTCATCCATAGATTTTTTTTCAAGTTGCCATTGTTTTCTTCGTTGAGATGTTGGCTTTTAAGAATGGAATAAAATATTTTTATCCAATTTTGTTTCTCCATTTTTATGGCTTTTTGTGGCTGCAAAAAACTATCTATACCCTACACCTCATTGGGGTACACGGCACTATAAGTTTATTATAGAAATACTAAAGCTATCCCAACCTTAAAGTATTCCGATCCCATCAGAATCACTAGCTGAGTCGATTTAACCATGGCCGTCTGTCTGTCCATTTTAAGTTGTTCGTAACGTACATATCGCAATTTTACTCCGATCTTGCTGAGATTTGGCAATAATGACTCTTTCAAATCTTGGAAGAACTCTTTTGAAATTGGTAAAATCGGTTGAGGTTTATATATAGCCTCCATGTATATGTTTCTTCCGGTTTGGCCGTTTAGGGATATAGAAGATGTATTTCACATTCAATCATTTTGAAATTTAATTGCCGAATTTGAGGAAAATCAGTTCAGATTCAGATATAGCCTTCCGATTTGGCATTTTACCGCTATAGGTACATTTTAATCATTTTAAAATTTGGCAGGTTTGGCAGAGGGTCTTCATTGTAAGGTCCGCCCTGCTGAATTTTTAAAAAATCGGTTCAGATTTAAATATAGCTCCGGAATATACTTATATACCGATTTTGAATCAAAGTGTATAAAATAAAATTGTTTAACGTTAGCATAATAACACAAATCTTGATAATATTAGCTTTTTTCTTCTCTGATAGGGTGGTATTATACACCCTATCGGAGAAGGGCTCCGCCCGACTTCAGCTCTTTATTACTGTTTTTAAATAAACTTTTTTCTATTTTTTTTAACGACTGTTACTAAACTACTGTTTATACGTGAAAGAGATATTTCCAACATTTGTAGCCATCATAATTGCCTTAAACTGAGTGCGTGTTCCGACTCTTATTCTTCAAAAAATATAGTCAAAATACTAACATTAGAATTTTTTGATTTTTTTTTTAATTTTCTTCGATTGATGTGAAATTTGGACATTTGTGTTAAATTTGTACTAGATGCATATCCACCAAAAGTCCCAGTTATACAATACAAATGACTAACCACGATATCGAACAAATCAGCTGTTGTTCGATATCGTGCGAACGTTAACGCTCGACATTGTGGGTCAGACGGTAAATGACGGTGGTTAGTGTGTATTTTATGTAATGTGTATCTTTTCTGCAACAAACAAAATTTATTTAACAAATTCTCGATGACGAATACTTTTTCCAGTTACGGTAACGAATTGAATATTCATGCACAATAGAGATACATATATGCATAGCAAAAAAAAATGTATATCTCTTTGCGTCTCTGCAAATGATTTGAACATTCGTACGTACGAATAACAACTTAATCTGAAAATAGTTTCGCACCTTCCGTAATTGAAGTGGCGGCCAACGGAGGCAAATTAAAACGTTTTTGTTTTCAAAATAAAAAAACAACAATACGCAATGGTTGTGCAGTAGTGGCAGCGACTGCTACGTACGTACGAATATCGCATTAAAAAACACTGCCAATTGAAAGGGGCGCGCGAAATTAAAATTGCGACGAAACGTTCAGATATTCGCACAACAAAGTACTAGCGGAGCAGCAGCAACAACTACAACAACAAGAAGAAAAAATGGCCAAAACAACAAAAATCCGTAAAGCGGCTATTAAATCAGATATCACAGACGAACGGACGCACGGAGGGACAGACAGATGGTCTTTGCTGCGTTTCTTTTGCGTTTTGTTTTCTTAAACAGCTCCGATTATTTCTTGTCGTGTTTTTCTTTTTCTCTTCTTTACTTATATATGTCTTTTCGCAAAAAAAATATTTTGTGCAAATTTCACAAAAAAACATAACAGCATTATTTTAGGTTTTGTTGTTGGTGTTGAGTTTTTCTTCCTCTTCTTTTAATTTCGTATTTTTTTTGCAGAAACCGCAATGTTTTGCGATTGTTGGTGAGTTTCTATTGGTAAAGACGCTGCGCCGCTTTTCGTCTTGTTTGTTTGGTACCGGCCTGTCCGTCCGTCCATCCATTCGTCTGTCAGTCGGCTTCCTTGTGCAAATTTGTACTTTGCCCATAACGTGCAAAAATTCGCACTTTCTCAAAACATAGCGAAACTGAAGAAGAAAAAATATAAAAAAAACGTTGCAAAAATTAAACAAATTCAAGTTTAGTGTAACCGTAATTTGTGTTCGCAAAAAAAGTGACGAAACTTTTTTTTGCAAATTCACTTATTTGAATGGCGCAGTGAGGAAGAGGGGTAGGTGTTGCCAAACCATTGTCCCATTACTAGTTGGCCCAAGGTGTACATATGTATCGTATACACATACCGGGTGTGTATGTTCCTCTGATTTTTGTTGTTGTTTTTTGTCTTAACGGAAAAAATATGACATTAATTGAAAAGCGTTCCACCCAAGTGTTGTTCGGACAAGTAGTACTTGAACATGTTCGCCGTACCACATCTGAGTGTGAGGGTATTTGGCCCAAATTCAAATTAAGGTCAAAATGGCCAAATTCGCACATTCATTCAACTCACTCGCCGGCTCGCTCGCTTGCAAACTTTGTTGTCTCACTGCTAATGAATGGCGACGGTCGATTTTGAATGCAGCCGCCAAATACTACGAGTACAGCATTTTGAAAGTGGCAACTCATCTGCGTCGCACGTCACCTATGATGATCCATATGCCGCCGTCAGTATATAAATCGCATTACCCACTGTGCGCCGCAAAGCGCGCGATGTTGTCAGAGACAAATGCAACTATGTATGTCGCAAAGTTGTTAGTTTGTTATGAAATATGCAAGACTTCCTTATTAATGCCGCCGCAAAACAAAATTGTTTAGTCTATTTTAAGCAAATGTTATTGAATGTGAATGAATGAATGCCTTTGTGTACTTTGTATGCATTTAAATAATTGATTTACGTAATCTGCAAACAGGTCCACTACACACATCGATTTCGGCCCACGTCACCGACAAATCTGACCTAAAGTCTCCTTTACACCTTAAGACTTTTGCATATGTATGGCAAAAAAGCAGCAACGGTGTCAGACGGCATCTCATAAACCCTTCGAAATGCATCGCATTCAACAGTAGGATAGCGAAAATTAGAAGCTACATTAAAAAGTTATCAAATAGTGAAATGTCTACAGCGACAAGATGTCAATTCGGGAGGGTCCGTTGTGTGGGGATGTAGGGAAGACATCGGAACGATGGAACATTGTCTATGTCAATGCGCAGCTTTCGCATATGGAAGATCCCGATACTTTGGGTCCGTCGCATTAGCCGATCTGACTCATTTCATAGCATCTGAAATAAGGGGCGCGCAAAGGGCAGAACCACTAGCTTAAGTGCATGTCTATGGAAATGAGACGTTTACAACATCTTCTCTCCTCCAACCTGACCTATTATGAAAAGCACAAATATATATTTTGAATTTATACAGCATCAAGAAGTCAATTTGGGAAGATCCTTCATATGGGGCTATAACAAAACCTAACACAATGTTGAGCATTTTGGTGGGAATTGATCAAGTCATCGATGGCCTAGATATATCGATCCTCCATCCTTGATGAATAGCCTCCATACAAGAAGTATAGCCTTCATCGTAGAATTTCATCTGACTTCACAGTCATACGCTAGGATAGGTTAAGAGTGACAGCCTGTATAACAGACGCACTTAGACTATATAGTACACTGTGCTACCACAGGGATTTCAGGATAAACAGAAGTTACATCTAGCCCCTACTGCTGAACCAATTTGATTGCTTCAAAAAGCTCAAAAGTTGGCGCATTTTAACATCAGCCAAGTTAGCGAACTCCCAAAGAAATTAGAGCATATGTTTGCATGTCATCTTCCACAAAGAGCGGAACACAGACATAGAAGGTATAAAATTCTTCCACCTTTTCGTCTCCACAACATCTGCAAAATTCATTATGTAAAATCTTCAATCTTCCTGCGTGCCGTAGAATAAGGCAGTGACCAGTCATGTCATACACTATAAGTAAGGCGTCCGGTCTCGATAACGACAGCAGTGCATTTGGTACGTTTCGAATTTAGGCAGGGCCACATTAGCCTGGAATGTATGACGTCCCTGACTAGTGACCACCTATCATTTGTTGCGATAGGGACATTTTCACTCAAGAAGAGCTTGCAGATCGCTAGAGGCATGCTCACATATTCTAGTTCCCCTGGAGTGTGTAAGGTAGTTCCTAGTCTTGCAAGTTCATCTGCTTTGTAGTTTCCTGGTATGTCCTTGTGGCGGCACCCATATCACCTGTATATTGAACTGTTCAGCCCATGGCTGTGGAGTCGAAGTCGGCGTTGTTTTTGCTGCTTTCATTAAATTATACTTTCCAATAATTACTGAACAAATTCAGAAGCTGCTTCTGTGAAGTGGACTGTAAGTTATTCGAGATGTTTAACTCCAAGAAAATGTAACAGGTGGAAATAAACCGAAAAGAAAAAGGCACAGTTTCAGATTATTAGTATTACAGGTTGGTTTAATGAGTAGGATTCTCCGCTGCTTACCGCTTGTAGTGACGCTGCAAAAGTGATTTTGCGGTGCAGAGACAAGAAAAGTGAGACAGAGTTTGTTTGGGGATTCAGTAGAATTCCACTGGAACGTACAGAGAAGATGGCAGCCCTTTATCCATTTGAGTCAAAGCTTTTGCTTCCATGGCAGGAAATGGATAAAGGATTGCCATCTGGAAGAAAATGAGTAATACAGAGAGGGCAGTTCTGTGTGTATAATAATTCAGTTAATTCCAAAAAATGCATTACAAACTAAGGAAACTAATATTAATTTATGGAATTCATTGAACTTAAACTAATGGCTGAAACTGGGTTCAACAAATACATCGTATATTTTTAAAATATTTTGTACAAATATATGAACGGACATACATATGAATGAATGTGTTTGGTCCGAAATATAATTGATTCAGTACATATTATAAAATCGATCTCGGAGTCGACTCCGAGAGGAATTTTGCAAAATTATCTAATTCAACTATTTTCGCGATCAAAAATTTCGATTAATATGAAGGTACATAAACATATTTATACAAAATAAGAAAACAAATTTAAAGTAATTTTAATAAGAAAGTAATTTTAATACCCCGAAGGAGATATGTTAAACTTTTTGTACCCTATGTAACCGGCTTAACACAAAGAACATTATCGGAAGCTGATTTTGGGGTTGTATGAAGGACCTGTTGTAGGATATCTCTAAGAGTTCTCGAAAACTTTCCTACAACAGCTATTGCTACATCACCTGTATAGGTACATCATATTGTATATTGCTACATCACATTTACATTCATCATCTTCAGAGAAAGCAGTATTACTCATAGAGAAGAGATAGAACAGCCCTTGGGGCGTTCCACTGCCGACGAATCTGTAGAAGTCAGTTGACCCCAAGCTAGCTGAAATACGTCTCTTAATCAGAAGGTTATGAATGAACCTACGTATACTGCCAACAACCCCATCGTATACTGCAATTAACCCCCATTATATTATTGCTAAAGCCGTAATTATAGCGTTGGGATTTACATTATTGAAAGCCTCCTCTATATCTAACAAAGCTACCATAGTATATTCCTTAGCGAAGAGACATCGTTTAAAAAATCTGACTATATCACGCCCTTTTTCCCGGAGAGAGATCCTTTAATAAAGCTGATTTCGGTGGACTTGGCCCTGCATGCTGTGGATTGGACTACAGTCTGTTGTGAATTGTATTCCTAAGATAAATATATATTAAGCTCTCCAGGGTTTTAAGGAGAAAAGACGATAGACTAGTCGACCGGAAATCCTTAGCTCCTGTATTGGACGGCTTTCTCGCTTATAGGATGAAACCAATTTTGGTTTCTCTCCATTTTGTTAGTATACTCGTATATGCATAATTTAAACAAAATGTGTAAATCTTTCTGAGCCAGGGAGCCACTACCTGTAGTTCTGTCGGCGAGATTCTGCCTTGGCCTGGCGACTTAAGAGGTTTACAGCTTTTGATAGCCCAAAGAATTATATATTCGGTTACAATCTCGCTTGCGACCTCTGATGAATGCACTTCAAGGGAATCCCATCAATCAATTAATGTATTCAATGTCTCTTCAGAGTTGCCCATGAGGTGTGTATCCAGGAGCACTCCCAGCGATTCCGCACTGGACATAGTCCACGAACTATAATCTTTTTTGATGTATCCAATAGTACAAGGTGTTGGGTCCTACATTTTCCGTAACCTTGAGGCTTCGGATGAGCTTTCCAAGCCTTTACAGAAATCTATCCAGGATTTATTTTGAGCACTTCTGAACTTTTTTTGTAATACTTGAGATTTCCTTATATATGTCCCATTTAAGGAAGAACTCATCATTCTTGTGGCTGCATTTTTAGTTGCGCATCCAGTCAAGTTTTTGGTAACGGGTTCTAATCCTATCTTACGAATGGATATTCGCCTTACGGGTCTGAATCGTTAATGGATTGTTCACATAACATCGGTCCTTCGCGGTTTGAAACGGCGTCAAATCGCATCCAATAGATATAATTTTTGAAAAAAATACTAAACCCCCCATTTGAATTTGTATAGCGATTTGTGGATCAAACGCAAATTCTTAAACGTATGCACTCATTGGCCTTGTCTTGCTCGTTTTCACGAAACTCTAACAATACAACTCACATGTCTTCCCAAAAACAAACCTTCCTCTTTTGCTGCAATATTTCTGCAGAATTTCCTTCATCGCATCCAATCGTTCGTCCGTGACCCAGTTCTTGTCCCACTCTGTAGCATTATAAGCTCGTGTGGTAGTCAAACAACAACGTAGTACATACATACTCGTAGCTCCATTAAATCCATTTGATTTCATTATTAACACGTACATCCCGGGTCCTTGTATTAATGAATACATTTAATAATATGGTTAAGTTGTACCATCAATTTGTAGCACTCACAGGGAAAGAGAGTGCGAGAGAGAAAGGAGTGGTTCGACCACATCCCAATTGCCGGCAACAATTTATGTTCCATACTTTGTTCCAGTCAACTAACGGGATGTTGTATCTCAAGTGATTATTAGCACTCACTCTCATGTGTTATAAGTGGAACTCGAGGTTGCATTTCGATCTAAGCCAGCAATGGCAACATATACAAGATTGTTCCTTGTCGGGCATAGAACCCTTCTGTAATTGTGGTCCATGGCGGAAAGTTTTCCACGGGGAGAAGGCAGAATTTGTCTTGTGTTGTGGAAATTGATGTTTATTGCAACGGCACTATGCCTTTGGGGGTCAGTTAGAGAAAAATCTGTTTTCTTTGATGCCACCACTACCACCGACAGACGGACGGACAGACAGACAGATAGATGTATACTGTACACTGTACATGCATATAAATGCATTCATAGTCACTGACATCCACATTGACCACTGCATCCATCCGTCCATCCATCTAACCAATCCATCCGTCTGTTGGTTCGTCGGTCAGCCCCCCTGTCTATGCGGCAGCCACATGCGGATGAGTGCTTTTCTTTTATTTTGTTTTTCCTGTCGTGGTTTATTTGCGGTTTGACATGGTTAATTATATGTTTGTTGCCAGTTCCAAGCCCATGTTTCTACTTCTCTTTTTTATTCATAGGAAAGTAGGAAATTTCGTTATAATTTTCAACTTATTTCACTTCTTGCAATAGCAGCAACAACAACAACAACAACAACGAACACAACAGTCAAATGTCCAATTTCAATCAAAACAACGTTTTTAAACCCATTTTTTTTTGATACTGTTGTTGTGATCTTATTGTACCGAGTACCCGGCAGTTTTTCGTACGCCCCAAATCTCGTTGTGCCCCCTCCTCATCATCTTCGTCATTTTCGAAATTTTGCCACGGCTCAACGTTGTTATAAAATTTGTGAATACATTTTGCTGACAAGTGTATTTATCTCGACGTTTTCCTGTGGAATATGTGGACTTCAATCTCTGACTGTAGAGGAGCTATTCAGTTGCTGTTATGATGGCGCACAATGGGGGCAAAATGCATGGAAGCCCGTTTCCTATTTTAGTTATGTATATGCATAAATCGGAGAGTGACAAGGAATAGTTATCTTAAAACTTGGGCATATTACAGAGGATTGTTAGACCTAATATATTTTTAATTTATTTTCATAAACTTACGACCTTAAATTTATTAAATTTGAATTTTTTGTGTTACAAATTTACAGTTTGGTAGTTTAGGTTGGTAGTTTCACCAGCCACATATACCAATAGAGATACCAAGGGTAAGGTTTAGGTAGGTTTAGGTTAGGGTGGCAGCCGTATTTTTTTACCAGCTCACATATACCAGTTTATGTCCCTTGTTTTACCACGGGCTGAAATGCCCCTCATAGAAACCAACCTGTTTGATATACAAATTTATCGATAGTACGAATATCGGTATCGGAATGATCCGTTAGGCTGCCTAGAAAGGCCGACCCCAGTAGGTCCTGTCGTCTTCTACTCAAAGCGGGACAGTCGCATAGCAAGTGATCAATGCTCTCCACATCTTCTGCAGAAGTCATTGGAGTCAATCTTTTGGTGTATTCGCAGTGTCTCGTCAGAACTATATATGCAAATTCTTCGAAAATTTGTAATGTCGTTCGTTTCCTAGCAAGTTAATCGGCTTTGCAGTTCCCCGGAATGTTCCTATGCCCAGGTACCCATATGAGGTATATGTTAAACTGCTCAGCCTCAGAGCTCTGTGGCAACTGAGGGCTGGGGCAACTGAGGGCTGGCGTAATAACTTTTGCAGAAGCTGTGGAGACAAAGATGAGAAGGGATCAATAGAACACCTTATGTATAGGTGCCCCTTTGATTGAGTCCAATGATTTCTGCAGAAGCTGTGCTGCGGAGGAGGAAGGGGAGAGCATTGAGCGTGTGCTTTGTTACTGTCCCACATTGAGTAAACATTGTCTGGTTATACTGTGGTCGGCCTTTCTAGGAATTCTGACGATAGATCTTGGCGGTAACGTTGTTCGTATTATTGATAGCTTTGTCTGTCAAATAATCTTAAATTACCTTATTTATGATCATTTTAAAACCTCATGCGTTACAGAAAATCGGTACTGGACACGGAATTTCCCATTATCTTCCAGTCATATTCTCTGAGATGAGCCAAGTCTGGTAATGTGTCGTATCCGAAATATCTGTATATTGCATGTGTGAAAGCCGGGCTTTGTAGCTAAACTGTTTGCCCGCTCGTTTCCAATAACTCCAATGTGTCCTGGAACCCAAAAGATACGCAGCCGTCCATGAGTTCAGTTATCATTTATAGCCCTTTTGCAGTCCAACACGGTTCTGGACTTGACCCTTTTCGACAAAATTGCTTTGACTGTCATTTGGCTATCTGTGAAAATATTAGCGTTTTTAGGTGATTGCTCGAACATCTGCTTGACATACAGTATTATGGTCTGGGAGGCGGAAGTAAATTTCGACTTCTGGTTTCTCAATAAAGAGTCGCAGACTCGTCCTACCTCCTAGCTTGCAGCCATCCGCGTAGCAGCTCAATTTCACTGACACATCAGCCAGGGCTCCGTTTCAAACCAATCCAAAAATCCTCTGATGGTACGACTTATGGTCTCAATTGATCAATTCACCAATTTCTTGTAGACGTTTTGCTGTGAGGGTTGTGTCATAATTTATACGTATAAGTAGTCTCCAATTGTCTTGTTGGTAAGGTACCATTGATGTCCACTGCAGTACAGAGGCGTAGGTTGTTATTGGTCCAGTGTGTCATATTTTTTCATTTTTACAGATCCTTAAATTGTACTGAAAATTTGTTATTTTGTTTTGAAAACCCGGCGAATATGCCTGATTCTGCAGTGCTTTATAGGAACACACAAAGCAACAAGAAAACAGGCCGAAATAGCCTTGTACTTCATCCTCTTTGTAAGGAGAAAGACAAAAAGAAGAAGACAATAAAGTCAGCAAGCATCTTAGAGAGGTGGCAAAGAATTGGACTTTTAATTATAACGTTTCTTAATGGAAATTCTTGATATACATTCTAACATACGAATATGGTCATAAACAAACCCCTCACTCCCTCTCTCTTTCCTCTTTTTTCACACGAATATAGGTTTTTATGTGTGAGCCTTTTTATCGAATCTCTTCATTATTCATTCACATCCAATCTGGTCTTCCATCCAAAGGCAGACATTGAATGGACCAATAGTTGTTTTGGCGTACGCGGCGGAGTTGTATTCAGGTGTACTACAAGGTACGCAACGCAATTGAGCTGTCTGGATGATTGATTCTCCGGCATGGAATTGTTTATGTGATGGCATATGTATTTCGACTATTGGTGGTGGTGGTGGTGGTGTCAGCGGTGGCATGACAACCCAACAGACTCGTTTCGTTGGAGGCTTTCGACCCTTTTGCCTTCGTTGAAGTGCCGTGAATTTGAAAAACTATTTCAATCATCACTTGAAATTCGAGCCGAAGTATGTGAAAAATATGCTTAAATTGGAGGCCTACAAATATGTTTGTAGACATACGAGTATTCATATTACCTTTGTTTACATTTTGAATTTAATTTAAATTATTAAAGGTCTTAAATTTTAAAAGTTTTGTACGTACACAACATATTTTATATGTACTCGTATGATAATCGAGAGTTTCAGATAGCTTGTGTGTGAGATTTATATTATTATAATTATATTCACTAAATTGGAGTAAAATGCTAAAATTAGTAGGAAATATTACAAAGCAACAAATATAAAACACAACAATTAACTAAAATCTTTAGGTCCACTTCAAGGTGTCCCAGTTGTATATGTGGGTTTAACCCTTCGCCAGAGCTACCAGATTTTTAGATCTCAAAAATTTAGCAAATATTTTGAACAGCGGTATTGTCAAACGGCGGCATTCCTCAATTCAATCTCTTTTGATATTGTTCCAAAGGATTTCCAATAGCCGAGACCTAAAATATAGTTAACCATTAGTTTAATCGTTTAATATGATGTGGCCCAAGTGTGCCGCCCAGGAGATTCGACCTGACCCCACCCCTTGAACCAAAAAAAAAAATAACCTCTGTTTAACGCCACTCTATCCCACATAGGTACAACATATTGTATTTTGTTATAACTCAATTCGTGACTTTAGATAAATGTATATCATAAATAAAACTAACAACAGGCTACAGTATGACTCCCCCTCCCCCTCCTCCTCCAGGGCAACCGTCTGGGCAAATGGGCAAAAAAAACCAAATGCAAACAACAAGAACAGAGAGTTTGTTTGTTGTGAACAAACACAATTATCAGTTGGGAAGAAAAATCGACCAAAAAACATTGCCATAAACAATCGGGAACATAAATATTATGATTGACTTTGTGTGGCTGCAACAAAAAACCTTGACGATTGCTGCGGCGGCTGTGGCCGTTGTTACTCATTCGAGGGACCGATGTATTGTGGCGCCCCTCCTCCAACAGCGCCACCGCCGCTAGTTGGGAAATTTTTTCTCCCGGACAAGCATAATCCAAGACCCGCCATGAAATTTGTTGCCGGACCAAATCAACTACAATGGGGAAATCGCCCAATCACATTTGTATCCATGAGAGAGCGAGAGAGGCAGACAGACAGACGCAAGACGTACCATGACACATTTATCCCCTTGGCCGTTTTTGGGGCCGTCTCAACACAGTTATGTATGTCTGTCTGTCTGTCTGTCTGTATGTGGCCAGGCGGACCACGTACGTTTTGTGGATGCCACACCTGCAATGGCGATCTATCTATGGTGGCAACACAATTGCTAGAAATGACTCATACCAACAATAATAAAAACGACAACAACAACGTCAGCTCAGAGAAGTAAAAGCCAAATTGGAAATCAGCGGGTAAAAACAAATTATGTAAACAACATAAGTCAACAAAAAAACCAGTAAGAAAAGACTAAAATCGGATGGGACCGACTGTAGAATACCATCCACTATTGTTTAATAACCAATGCACGGAGAAATGTTTAGGTGCAATTTTCAAACATTATTATTATGAATTGTTGCAGGTTAAATAGAGAAAATTTCTAAATTCCAAGCACAGCGGTTAAGAAACGTATTTCAATTTTCAATTCAGTCAGATCAATTGTAAATTGTGTTCTGCAGAGCGTCAAGTGACCTACTTTACATGTGGGGCACATGAAAACATGAACCGATATGCCCCATTTTTACTAGGGACGATTAGGAACAACATAAATTATAAATGCTAACATTTCAGTCGGATCAATTGAAAAATGTATTCTCTAGAGCGCCAAGAAATTACCTCGATAGGGACCTTTCTATGGGGGCCACATCAAAACATGGACCCATTCTTTACTAGGGACGATTAGGAGCAACATAAAATTTATATCCTTACATTTCAGTCATATCAACCAAAAATGGTCTTCTCTATAGCGTCAAGAAGTGACCTCGGTAGGGACCGCTATATGGGGGCTATACGAGTATCAATCCCTGAACCTATATGCCGCATTTTTACTAGGGGCGATTATGAGTAACACAAATTATAAATGCTTAAATTTCAGTCCGATCAATTGAAAAATGAAATGACAAGAATTTACATGTACAAAGTATTAGTATATCGTCAGCGTACACGGAGGAAAATCGTCATTTTTGATATGTTTGAAACGAAAGAAAATATACTTGGAAACGATTTTTTAAATATTATATATTTGTTAACAAATAAATTTTATTTGAAAATCAAGAAATTTAGTTTGGAACGCATATATTAATATATTAGAACATAATTTATTTGCAAACTGAATTTCACAAATAAAATATGTGTTTACACACAAACAAAGTTATTGTTTAAGAAGATTTCCAAATATGTTTTATTTAAAAAGATTTTTAAAGCATTACTGACTTATTCGAATTTTAGTTAATTTTTCCTAGTTTTCGTGTCAAACTTTATAGCTAAAAATTTCCTTATTTATAAATATTCCTATTCATCACTTTTTGTCAATCCATCAATGTCGTTTATATTTACAAAAGATTGTTCGATTTAAGTTTTGATTAAATTTTACAAACATATAAAATTTATAAAAAAAATTGCTCTTTGAAAATCTGAAAAACAGAAAACTTGTCTATAAGTTAAGGCATTTAATACATTACCAAAATAAATAATTACAAATGAATCCTTGTTTCGGAAATACTAGTTCCAAATAAAAAATATTTGAATGGGAGCATATTTTTGACAGAAGCGATTTTTTTTCAGCGTGTATGCACAGACCTTAATACCCGATAGTTCCAGACTATGTAAGATTTAATTTACCACTGGAATCCACAAAAGAGGTTGAGATGACCCCAACCTGTGGAGTGCTCCTAGCTTTTTTGGTCACTGAACTTGCAGCGAAACAAGCAGTGATATCCCTCTAGTTTAACATAGTCGTAATTCAATTTACAATTACATCTTCTGTTCCTGCTTCCCCCAGAGCGGTCAAGGAACGCTGAATATAATCCTTAAAGTCCAAGGCCCTTTCAATATGATGGCCTACATAATGTAGAGCAGAGTCTAGCCTGAGATAAAGAAAATATTACCGCATACCAAATTGAAGTCAATTCCTTCCCCTTTCAAGAGTTATCGTAAGCTTCAAGCAGAGAGACGGACGGACCTTGCTCAAATGACTTAAAATGACCCAAATCGAATTTCCACTAAATAAATTAATTAAAATAGGTTCCGGAGACTACATTTAAAGTCACAGTTAGCCTCACGTAAGCGTAACGTAAGTTAAGGCTAAACGTAACGTTGCCCTTAAAACAATAAACCAACTTTGAAGAACTTACCATATGATTGAAGAGCGCACAACAAAAAGCTATACTATTTTAATTATCTTGATGATTCCCTATGAGGGTTTGATCTGTTATTGATGTCATTTTGTTACAGTAATATTACATACATCTAATTGTTACCATAATTTTTTTATTGGAATTATTATTAGCTTTTTGCAAAGGCCACATGAAGGTACCGTCACAGTCAAAAATCAACGTAACAGTTTCCACTGCGTAATAGTTTACACAGATGCACTTAAGACAGTTTCAACCAGCTGATTCGTTACACATGGCTAATTTATCCAAACAGCTGATCGAATGTATCTTCTGGAAATCAGCTTAACCAACCGCCATCTTATGTAAACGGGACGAAGAAATATCCTAAAACAAAAAAATATTTGTTTTAATATTTTTGATGACTGTTACTAAACCAAAGGTTCTACGTTAATGTGAAACATGTAACATTTGTAGTCATTATAATTGCCATACATTTTATGCGTATTCCGGCGCTATAGGTTTTATACTTAAAAAAATATAGTCCACATACTACTGGCGAATCCATAAAAATTTTAATTAAAAAAAAAATTGCATACATTTTTTTAAATATATATTTATGTTTTTGTTTATGATGCAGAATTACACCATAAAATGTTGTGTACATACCTTCGACACAAAAAAGTTTCTTAAACAAAGCTCAAATACCGCCGAATTAAAAAAAAAATCATACAGATATGTATTTGTATTTTGTATACTCGTATAGCCCCATATTGTATTTGTTCATTCCAATTTGGCATCTAAGCGCTATATAAGCTTAATTTTACATCCAATCACTATGATGACTGGCAGAGATGAGTTTATTTTTCCAAGAACGGAAAATTGATTTGAATTTGAAGGAAATCGTTTGCGATTTTGATTTAGCCCCGATATATATTTTCCTTCCGATCTATTGTGTGAGCCTATATAAGGTGAATTTTACGTCCGCGCATTATGAACGTTCATAAAGGGGATCTGCGGCTTAGGATTAAGCCGCAGCCGAGGTCCTATATTAATATTTAAATATAGGATATCTTAATGTTGATTCTAATTCCACATATCAGCAATGCAATATCCATTTTTAAAACAGATCTTTATAAAAGTTAAAAAAATAGTTTCTTGACCCACTAGCAAACACTGTGGGCCTAATTCAAACAATTTTTAGGAATACTCGTAATGCCCTGGTAGTTTAGAGGTAAACGTTTTAGATTTAGGTTAACAGTATATGTACTTATTCGGCACTGGCAGGGTGATGTAGGGTATCATATAGTAAGCTCCGCCCTTCTCTGCCATTGAGCCTCATTTTTCTTGCGATATATTTTGTATTTCTATCACTAGAATGAATCGATTTTTATTCGATTTATATTTTTGAAAGTATGTCCTTTAGACCATTATCATCATCATCCTTCCATGCAACTCCTATCCTGAAGTATTTTCTAATTTTATACTCGAAATTTGAGCATAGACTGTACATATGTATTTCTTGGAACACCCCAATCGATCGATTATGCACACAGCCATTGTAGCCATATGAATTCTGCAATTAGTTTTTTTGATTTTTGGCTGACCTCTCGTCTCGTCTGCCATTTTTTGACCATAAAACTTTAATTTCCGGCATAATTATAATTTTCACAATAAATTTGTTGCTGTCGTTGTTGCTATGTCTGTCTATGTCTGTTTATGTTAACCACTTCAATGTGGAGAAGTACTCAAGTACCTTCATCATCATCATCATCTGCATGTTGTTGCTGTTGTTGGTGGTCAGATTTGTTATGGCCTCAACCAAACCAATTGAAAATTAAACAGCCACGTTTATAAGCCAAACCAAAGTAAATAAACATTATTTTCGTTGTTAGACAATCTACAAACAACACCAACAACAACACAAAATAGAAAGAAAACAACGTCCAGCCACAAGACCCAGTTAAGTGATAAATTGAAAGTAATCTTGGCTAAATTGTAGTCTCTGACTTTGTTGCAACGAGGAACATTAATTGTGGTGTAAACACCACAAAGACCACCATGGCCAAAATGGCCAGTGCCACCATCACCACCAGCAGCAGCAGCGGTGGCAGCAGTTAGTCTAGCACAGTGCAAGAGGCATAAGGGGCCAACCGAGGTATGCATATGAGATGACTTTGGCGATTGTAACCTCCTCTCAGTGGGATATCCATTTAGTGGAGATGTCTGTGTAGATCGTCCGTCCGTCCATCCATTGGTTAGCTGTTGCTTTATTTGCTTGTGCAAATATTTTTCTCACACTCGTCGCTGCGTTCGTAAAGTTGACAAATAAATTACTTTTGTCGGGAATTCCATCTTCTCTATTTTGCTGTTACATTCGCTTGAAGTTGCCCTCCACCCAAACTGACCAGGCATAAAAACTATGTGCCAGCTGTTTTCTTGGCTGGCATTTTTAACATGTTCTCCAAAACGTACGCGTAGAGGAGGAATATCTCGGCTTTATTCCATGCGAACAGATGGACGGACAAGTGTTTTGAAATACAAATCTGCAATTAAATGGACACCACACGCCTTGGTCTCTATCTATCCAGGTTTAGACAGACTGTGAGCCTTTTCAAAAATTAAAACTGTATAATTTTTGTAACTTTAAATGAAAAATTGTGATCTCAGAAAATAGATATTTTCTATAATACTACAAACAAAAGAAAAATTGAGTAATCCGTAGTTGAATCCAGCCGTTACCGAGTCAAAATAACGGTAAGTACTGTTTTTTATTTCAAATACTTGATTCGAATACTCCTTAGCAGACGACCGGTTGGGTTATCTACTCATTAGAATACTATATGTTGGGTTATCTTTTCCTTATTAGGCGGCCAGTTGGGTTATCTAATCCTTAGTAGATGTCGGTAACCCAATAGCCTTAGACGACTATTTGGATTACCGACTCCATAGTAGATGTCCAGGTGAGTTATATACACCTTTGCACTAATGACTAGTTGGGTTTCATACTCCTTAGTAGACGGCTAGTTGGGTTACCTACTCCTTAGAAGAGGAACAGTTGGGACCTGTTTTCAAACTTCAACTATGCAATAGTAAACATTTAATTGGATTAAAATGTGACTTATGCTGTATGACACTGAAAGTTCAGCCCGTAATAGAGTCAAAATTAAGGTAATTACTCTTATCTACTCATTAGAGTTGGGTTATTAACCACTTAGTAAAATACCAGTTGGTTTACCTACTACTTAGTAAAATGTCAGTTGGTTTATCTAATCTTTATTTGTCGACCAGTTGGATTATCTAATCCTTAGTAGACGACTATTTGGGTTATCGACACCAAAGTAGATATCCAGGTGAGTTAATTACTCCTTTGCAAGCGGACAGTTAAGTTATCTACTCCTTAATAGACGGCCAGTTTGATTATCTATTCCGTAGTAGGCTAACAGTTGGGATATATGCTCCTAAGTAGAGGACCAGTTAGGCTCTCTCAATAGTAGAGGGCCAGTTAAGTTATCTGCTCCATAGTCGAGGACCAGTTGGTTTATCTGATCCTTAGTAGGTAGCGAATTGGGTTATCTACTCATTAGTAATCGACTAGTTGATTTATCTACTCATTAGTAGGCGACCAGTTGGTTTATCTAAACCTTATTAGACAATAAGGTTACTTATCTACTCCATGGTAAATGACTACTTTGGTTATATACTCCTTAGCAGACGACTAGTTGGTTTACCTACTCCTTAGTAGAGGACCAGTTGGGACCTGTTTTCAAACTTAAACTATGCAATAGAAAACATTTAATTGGTTTAAAATGTGACTTATGCTGTTTGACATTGAATAGAGTCAAAATTGCGGTAATTTCCCCTTTTTTAAAGTCAAATACTTGATTGAAATACCCCTTAGTAGACGACCGGTTGGGTTATCTACTCATTGGAATACGGTAACATGGGTAATCTACTCCTTAGTAGGCGGCGAGTTTGGTTATCAACTACTTAGTAAAATGTCAGTGGGTTATCTACTCTTTGGTTGACGGCCAGTAGGTTTATCTACTCCTTAGTAGACGACTAGTTGGGTTATCTACTCCATAGTAGATACCCAGGTGGGTTATTTACTAATTTGCAGGCGGTCAGTTGTATTACCTACTCCGTAATAGACGACCAATTGGGTTATCTATTCCTTTGTAGACGGCCAGTTGGGTTATATAAACCTTATAGACGACAAGACGACATAGTAGAGAACCAGTTGGGTTATCTGATCCTTGGTAGGTGGCGAGTTGGGTTATCTATTCATTATTAAATAACTAGTAAACTACAAGTTGGATTATCTACTCCTTAGAAGAGTTGGGTTACCTACTCCTTAGAAGAGGACCATTTGGGACCAGTTTGAAAACTCCAACTATTCAACAGTACAAATTTAATTGATTTAAAATGTGGCATATGCTGTTGTACATTGAAGGTTCAGGTATTGTAGGTATTCTTGTAGACCTGTACTGGGATATGTCACAGAGGGCAATTCACCACATCACATGTTAAATTTGCCGGTTGTTTTCATATAAAAGGGACAATCTGCTGACCGATCCCTGTCTTTAAAGGACCTATCATGCGTTTGGTATTTTACCGATCCAATTTCCCGTAGGGTTCTTTCTTGTTATTCGAAAGTGTGCGAAAGGGACGACGAAAGGGTATACTTGTAACCCTACATTAAACTTCGATGGCCCAGATTGGTTAACGTGCGACGTCGTCCTCAAAATACGTAAAGTATCACTGTTTGTGGTTATGTAAAAGAGCATTGCGCGGTTGTGTGAATCTAATGTTGCACAGTTTGAACGAGACGGTTTGTGGACCATTGCAAGTTATGCCAGTTTTGCGCTACCAATAGCTGAAATCAATAAGTAGAAATCATTAAAAAGCACTTCCAAGAGGAGCCAACCCGGACCGATTATGACGTTTCTCATGTACTCCAGTACATGTTGGTCATAGCGTACGAGTATATCGCACCTGTTCAACAAAAGGGTAATAACTCAAAATGAAAAAAATGTCAGTAGATGCCAAAAATTATGAAAATATCTTCTAATTGTGTTTTCTAGCAATGAAATATTTTCATTAATATTAATTTTTTGAAATTAATATTTACGGGAGTAGTTTTTGGCCTCCAGTGATTTTTTTTTTCATTTTGAGTTGTTACGCTTTTTTTTGAACAGGAGCGATATGTACATGCAATGTATATCTCAAACAGAGATGTGTTTGTACGTTGTGCCCATTAATGTAAATGTAACAAGAATCTTGTTGCTGTTGTTTTTGCCGATGATCATGATGATGATGTGGTGTGTTCCTATTTCCATGATTCGTCCATCTGACGGTCCGTCCGTCTGTCTACTTCTGACTTTATTATTAAATATAACAACGAGTATTTATTCTACATCGATTTCTATCTTTGGCAGCAAGAGATTGCTGCTTGGATGCGATTAATGCTGCCGGACTGAGGCAGTTGGTTTGTTCCTCCAACGGTTGGTTGCCCAAAGTGGTCATTATTTTATTAGCAAAGATCAATCTAATCTCTTCATTCATTTCTCCCAGACAGTATGAAATTTTGTGATTGATTGAAGTAATTTTTTATTATGGATGTATGTATGCATGTACATACGTATGTCGGACTGAAAGTGCATAGAAATAAATAATATAAATAAATACATTTATTACTACTTTCATATATACGTATGCTTTGTTATAATGGAAAATATTTGTAATTTATTTGGCTATTTGGCTAAAATCCAATTCTAGTAGAACGGGTCAGGTCGGTCGAAATTCTGATGTAGATTCCATATACTCGTAAATATCACAACCGAAATGTGTTGTTTGCCATTTGTGTTTTTATTGCACCAAAAAAACAGTACCAGTAAAAAAAGTGTGTTTGTGCTTTGAAATTTGATTAAAATATTTTGTTCATATCAATCTATGGATTATTAGAACTATATTCCAATGACATGTTTCTCTGCGAGATTCGACAAGTCAAATATTTTCTGAAAGCCACTGTTAAAAATCAAAAACATACCTGAATTTTATTGGCGTGTTCTGTAATATTTCAAAATTTGTACATTTCCCATGTGGAAGGAGGCCAACGATATATGGGATTTCAAACCACATTAAGTTTTTTCCACTTCAACAAAATAATGCTTCTCTCTGCGAGACTGTCAGTTTCAATGTGGTGTTCACAGCATGAATTGTTCCCTCGATTGGTGTTGTGTTGTGATGATGGCCTAGTGGTTAAAAATTTTGGTTTTCTTTTTTATTGTTAAAAACTGTTGGCCAACCGGCGTCAAGTCGTATGAAATTTATTCATGCAACACTAATTTCTAAGCTCAAAAAACGCATAATTAATTAAGTTCAGTTCAGTGTAGAAAAGCCAACAGTGATGATGACGACGACGAAAGCGCTTCGTTGTAAAAGCCAACAAGTATGTACTGGTATAATGCCATACGTCGACTAGCCCATACGCAGGCGCGCATTCATTCTCTTGCAGCTATTTGTGTGTATGTGGAAGTGCGTTTTTTCACCGATATAATCATTTGAGTCTATATTCCAACCCCGAGTAGAAATTCAGGGAAATTTCAATTAATAATAGTAACAGAGAGTAACACACACACACTCGCAGTCGCATTTATATGTACGAATGTATGTAGTGCTATTTACTTTTATCCTCATACATTCGACTATGGAGTTGCAGACGTTTCGATTTATAATACGGCGCGAGACCATTTGCTGCATTACCACTGATTATCTTTAATAACGGTGTTTCATTTTTTGTTTTTTAATTAATTATATTTTCAAAAAAGTTGTTATTCATTGTATTGTTGCATTGTGTAGGCCTATGCACAGTGGGCTAGCTTCGTTAACTTATTTCTACAATTGAATGTGTAGATAACAGATTAGGGCGTTATTAGAATATTGTATACCCTAAACCGCTCTGTGGTACAAATTTGTTTTGGGCCAGATATTTGTAATGCATAAAAATACTGGAGCTATTCCCACCTAATCCTCACGATTGCCACATCGTCAGCATGTGCCACGACTTTGCAGCCACAACCTTTTAGATCTAACAGGATTCCATTCACCGCTAGGAGTTCACCCTTAGATGTGACAACGCTGCAATTACCGCATCTGAGTGAATGTGGTTAAAAGCCCCTTTTATGCCAAGAAAGCCACGATAGTGAATTCCTTGAAATGTAGGAATGTAGGAATTCGATAGTGCAGGGCAGATTCTGTAGATTTGCCCTTGTTGTCAGCAAGTTGGTTCCCCGACATAAGTTGTGTATCCCGGTTTTCTCCAATGAAAGGATCTAAAAGTCTTTCCAAGGCATTGTAGGAATTGGCCTGAACTCCTTTAGATATATACGTGCAAATAGTACATTTCATATTCATGAACACCGCCAAGTTTGATAAAAATCGGTTTCCATTTAGAAACAGGCCAGATTTTGATAAAAACCGCATATATATAACTCTGAATTTTTCGTCTATTCTTTAAAAATATATTTTTGACCGGTCATTATTCCAAATTTACAGCAACAACATGTGTGCTTATTCCCTTCTAATAGGATGGTGTAGGGTGTGATATAGTCGGCTCCTCCCGAATTTTGCCATTGCCTACTGGATATACTTAGGTTTTTCTCAGTAGTTTTGGGTAAATTGGAAATTGCAAACGAATCCAACAAACAAATAAGAAAGTTTCAGTCGGGTAAACCGACTATGGTATACCCTCACTTTGTGAGTAATATAATATTAAATATTACACGAATTATTCTGTCAATTTTGTGTGGCAGGTACCAAAAGGTTTTTAACAAATACACCTATTTTTCGCTGAATAGTAGATACTTTAAATACATTGCGCTGTGCCGAATTATAAGCGTTTATGTGGATTGGTATATTAACGTTATGAGATATTAAATTGTGATATGATTTGGCTATTTTGCGTGGGAGGTACAAAAAGGGGCGTGGTGATAACGCCCATTTTTCACTGGGCTATGGGCATTATAAAAGCATTACACTGTACAAAATTCCAAGTATTTTTATACACTCGCATTAACGTTATTATTTTTATACACTGCTATTAATGTTATAAGATGTTAACTTTTGGTGCAAAATGGTGCATTTGTGTGGGAGGTACCAAAAGGGGTCCGGCAACTTCGTCCATTTTTCTCGAGTTGAATCAGATAATTCCAATAAGAAAAAAATTTCACAACATTTTAACCCTGTGTGGGGGAGGTACCAGAAGGAGTGGACCAATATGGCCCATCTTCGAACTTAGCCGGAGATAGACAAAAATATTACCACATACCAATTTTTAAGTCAATCGGTTCCTCCTTTCGAGAGTTATCGTGCGCAACAGCCAGCAGACAGACAGACATACGGACGGACGGACATTGGTCATTCGACTTAATGACCCAAACCGGATTTCCGCCGAACATACTTGGGGTCTTAGGTCACTCCTTCGATGTGTTGCACTTTTTTTCGTAGCAAATGATATATACCCTCGTCACACTAAAGTGAGGGTATAAACATCTGAAATTGGGAATTTTTCTTAAATATGTTAAGAGAAGACTTATACCAATTTTTCGAGAGGAAAATGTTTGTCAAAGAAAATAGTTATTAAACTTAATTTCCAAGTCAACCTTTTTTAAGGGCATCATTATCTTAAGTTTATTACTCAAATATGCGATCCTATCCGACATTAAATCTTTAACATGACTAAATCATTGTTTTAATGTTGAAAATCCGTAAAAAAATTTAAATATTATTTAAAATAATGAAGCTTGTCACAAAAATAATGATTTTTTCTTTAATTTAAGGGCTAACCTTTAAAGAAAAGCGTACACAAAACTAATCAGTTACAATAAACTTTAAATCAAGTAAAATTTCTTGAAAAACATTTAAATTATCATTATTTTAATGAAAGTTGTAATTGAATTCATGCCGAGGTCGCGTACTTAATTTAAGAATGTGTCGCCATTAATTTAATTATTATTATCTTTTTGTCATTGTGTACCGCATATCGATGACTTATATCCAAAAGCTGCTATATAAAACTCGATTTTTCAGGAGTGCTAAAAAAACTGTTGAATATTATTATTTCGCGAGAATGTGAATATGATATGAATTAGGAATTCGAAGGTATATATTATATACGTTCGTATACATAATTTATATCAACAGTTCTGTTGCTCTTCTGAAAAATTGTGTTTTTTAATATAACAGCTTTTGAATATAAGCCATCCATATACAATATACATATTTGGTTTCAAGCAAATAAATTACAGCATTTATCAAAGAAATATTGATAAAATAATGATAATGACAACCAACCACACAACGATTTGAAAAAAAAACAATTTAAAATTTCATAAAACAGAATATCAAACAAACGCCACTTGGCGATTTGCTTTGACCAAAGGTGTAACGAAAATGTTTTTTTGTTTCTTCTCAACAATTTCAGTATTTTTCTGAAAACAAAAAAGCTTTCGATTGAATTTGATATATTTGAATCGATAACCAAATACAGTTTCGATTTTTAGTTTCATAAGAGAAAAACGCAACTCCAGTTGTTTTATCAGTGATTGATGGCTAAGCGTACAGTGCCAGTACCACCAGTTTCAGTTCCAGTTCCCCAAAGAGAACTAGTACCTTTAACTGATGGAAGGTTGGTACTTGGAGTTAAGTGTCTCTGCTCCTCTAACAAGACCGGATTTGATTTAAGCTATGTAAGCATATGCTTGGAAGCAAATTTTCGCCCGTCCGTCCGTTTGTCTGTCTGTTTGTTTATCTTTATGTTTATTTTTATCAGTGCAAAGTAAGGTCTTTCGGGTGAATACAATGGACTTGCTTTGGTCGCTGTTAATAGATTTGAACTTTTTGGTGTTTCTGTGATTTGATTGGCGGCATGCCACTTTTCAATCTGGCATTTTTCTTACTTTTTTTTGGCGGAGCTCTCCATCTGGAGCCGTAGACAACAAGAAAAACAATTGACAAACGAATATCATTGATCTGCGATATGTATCGAATGGAATTACATTCAAGTGGTAGTTTGTGTTCCACGAACAACAAAAGATTCAAATCCAACTCAGTTCCAGCCCAGTCCCAACATCACATCTCACGGCAGTGGTATTCACTGAAATATCGAAAATGATTCGATTGCTGGAAGCAATCCCAGAAAGAGTGAGGTGGAGGGGGAGGGAACAAATTTTGAAACCGTGATAAAACACTTAAAGCTGACAACAACAGCTTAAAGCTGTTTAATTTAATTGTCAACGTTTTGGCCATAAAAACGGCAATGCGACTACCGAAAAAAAACATAAATTGGAGGAATTTCTTTAATTCTTCTATTTGAGTTTCTATTTTTATGCACAAAACTACATTCATTCGTTGAAGTACATACACACAGATTTTATTATTATTCACACAAACACACAGACATCCTAAAGCAGTCTACAGTTGTGGACGTTAGGGTAAGCAGTATTTTAAAGATTTCTACGCCATGTCCAATAATAAATTGATTACAATATACAATATTTTTCCGTGTAAAATTTAAGTTATTTCGTTAAAAATTCAATGAAACTTTTTTTGTTTGGTTTTCATACTTCTGTAAACTAAAACATACTTCTAATATCTCACCCTAATATATCTTTATATACATGCATACATATACACATGTAAGTACTGCCACAATGGTTCGGGCAATTTCGTTGATTCGGCTGAAGTGGTCACTCAGTCGATTTTTTCTTCTTTGTGAGGCTCTCAATACGATTTCAAATAAATGTGTCGAAATTGTTTCGTTTTTTTTCATAAAAAATAAAGCGAATTTGTTAGCTCACACAAATCGCTAGAAAAAAATTCACAGATATGAATATTAGGGCGTCTCATAAAAAGAACTGTAATATAAATATTGACTACAATATTTAGTCTTTGATCTGCATGAAGATTTGCATGAATTTTATTATATATAGAAATTATTCTCATAAAATGTGGATAAATTGTGACTGAAACGGGGATAAGAAACGAAGTATGTATATGTATTCCGAAGCCTCAAATTCTCCCTCGAGATAACTAAAATTTCTAATTTCTTTCTCCTTATTGCTTGGCTTAAAGTCCTTGATTAAAAGACTGATCTTATTTTTTTAATATCAAAATTTTTATTTTCTCGATATCAGCCCTATAGAAGCTGTAGTTTACATCCAATCGTTTTGAAATTTAGCATGGTAGTGTTTCTTGATTTACGGACCAAAATTGCAGAATTTTAATGAATCTGTTCCGATTTAATTATAGCTTCCCTATATATGTTTATTCCTATTTGGCCACATAGTCAGAGACGTACCAAATGTAAATTGTGTAAACAAATTTTAGTTGAAGAATACATTGGATATTTCATTGTTATACAATCTTACTAGAGTGGTGTAGTGTATCATACAGTCTGCACCGACCGACTTTTGCCTTTCCTTACTGCTTAATATTAACCTATGCATTTCATTTTGGCTAAAAGGTATATAAAAAGTTGGTAAATGGTAAAATAAGATCTCGCTATCATTTATTTTTTTGGCCACGTTTTTGATTTAAAATTTAAAAAAAATGTTGATGGGGAGCGCAACCTTTTAATATATTGCTGCTGTATGGATGTTGATACAGTATCCTGTTCTTATTCCGTGCCACTTTTGGGCTGCTCTCTGCTTGTTGGTCAGAATTGCATGATCGGCTTTCCTGGGAGCCATACGCCGATCATTAAAATTCCTCTTTGAAACACAGGAATGCTTACCATTGGAAATGGAAGTGCCAGGTAATGCTGCCGCCTTAGAATAAGTCTTTGCATCACTAAGCAGACGGACGGGCTACTTATATATAACAACGGTGTACACCTTTGAGATGAATTTCACCACTAAGATACCTGGAGAATACCAGGAAACAGAAAACAGCTCTACTTCTACAAAGATGGTTGGAAGCTTGATGATAAGGTTGGCTTCGGAGTACTCTGTAAAGAACTCAGTCTAGATATACGAGTAGTTCAGGGAAGTCGTGGGTGTGTCACAGCATTGTGACCAAGACTGACGTTGTCATTTACTCGGACAGTCAGGTTGCCATCAATTCTCTGAAGGCCAGATTCCTAAATTCACAAACAGCCCTCGACAGGTACAGATCTCTTCGGTAGCTCAGTGGTTAGTGCATAAGACTTAGATCCCGAAGGTGCTGGGTTCAATTCCCAGCCAGGGCACTGGAACTATTTAACATCAACATTTCATGTTTTCATCATAATTCGAATTTCTGCAGCTAAAAATAACTCACCGGTCGCACTACCACTCCAACAACATCATATCACCCAAGTTAACAGGGATGCTAAAAATAGACATAACACCATACTATTAACAAAAATGCAGCGCTTCTAGTGGAGAATAGAAACGGTAACACCCAACTAACGTCCAATCCCTGAAATAAACAGACGAATGTTTATTGACAACTGGACATCAATGAGTACATGAAAACAACATAAGTTTCCCGCGATAATCGGATATATGCCGGAACGATGTCTGTAATAGACTTAAGGATTATGGGTACCTGTGCATATGGATATCCTAAAGCCGATGAACTTACTGGGAATGGTACGACATTACAAATTCTCAAAGACTTTGATATATTGGTGCCCCACTGTCCACATGCAAGCTTTAGCTTTGGATAGAGACAATCAGGCAGTCCAATGAAAGATGGTCAGAAATCGGCACATGTATGGTAGCAGGAGAAATCTGGCAAAGGTACGAACTGAGAAGGTCAAAATGTCTCTTTGCAGTAGAGTGGGAATACCTGTCTAAGTAAGAGTCAGTTCTAAAGTGGCAAATACACGGTACAATCATCGTTCCGATATTCACACCAGAACGAAAATTATACGATTTTGTGCACACACATTATACAATCATGGAATTACGATCACAGCTGGTGCAATAATCGGTACGATGATTGTAGCGTGTATTTGCCACCTAACGGACCACTGCCTGATCCGCGAACACGCCAGAATGTTGGGTATTGAGTCCAATGACTTATGGTGATGGGGAAGAAGTGAAAAGCATTGGGCAGCCGCTTTGCTGTACCTTGTTACTTGTTAAGTTACTGTACCTTGTTAAGTAAACGACGTCATCTATGTACCTGTTTTCACATTCTGCATTTTAGACTACTTTTGCAAAAACTATAGACTGAGTAAAATGTTTCCACCTTTCTGGCTCCCACATAAGTACCCTATTAAATTTCTGATAAAGCTAGGGTAAACCTTAGTCGGTTTACTCGACTGAAAATTCCTTGTAGTAGTTAAAAATTAGAAATTGTTTTTTGTAGTAGTTAGAACGCAATTCAGTGATTTAAGTGGCACCCTAATATTCTTGCAGTATAGATTTTGCAATTTTAATTTCATTTTCGTTTTGAGTTTGTACAATTTGGCACAGAATTTTTTAGTTATGCTCTAGTTTTGTGTTTTTAGTATTGTTTGCTAAGTTCTGCCCCGACCATAGTCATCATCATCATTTCGAAGATTATGCCCATCGTCATTTCGGCGGTTTCCGATTATTTCGCTTTGTGCCAAAGACTGGAGACTGTCTACTTATTGCCACCAATAATTGTGGGGCAATTAGCTCCCAATGTGTTGTGAGGTAATCATCATTAATGTTCTCCTTTGGAAATGACCCATCCATGCATCCAGTCATCCATCCATCTATTCACTGTGCGTGGTTATGGAAACATCTCTATGCGTATGTCGGTTAATAGTTCATATGTATTTCTTCTATGCTGGTGTGTAATGTGTTCCACATATTTGACTTTTTTTATCTAGGCGATTCTCCCCATTTGCGTGGTACCCAGTCACTTATCCATATGTCCATCTTCTGTCTGCGATGGCAGTACTCTGGTTTCCCCAGTCTTAGTGTTTTTTTTTTCGTTTGCATGTCTGTTCATTCGTCTATTAGTTCGTTCATCTGTCTGACAGTCGTCCCCGAAATCCATCACCAAAACTTTGTTATTTGGGGGGAGGTCTACGTAATATGTAGTCGTACTGGTATATAATTGCATCTTCTTTCGCATTGTTGAAACTGGAACTCTAAATGGAGTTTCATAATACGAGTACTGAGGGTGACGTATTGTCGTCGAGCAATAGCTTTGGTGGTATATAATTACGTCTGTTTTTTTAATTGCTGACATTTTACTTTCACATGGCTACATTTGCAGAATGAAGCGCACATGGAAATTTCAAACTCTTTTGACAAAGCGGATTTTTGGTAAAATAGCCTACGTGAATACTAAAACATTTTAATCCGATTTTAAGAAAATCTGATAACTCTATTCCATCTAATAAAAACCAAAATATTAATTGATTAGACCTCCAAAGTAAAAAAAATTAAATTCCATATGATTTGACAGCTAAAACTGTAGGAAAGTAGGTGAAAGTTTCCGTTATTAGTGTAAAACTAAATATTATGAAGGCTTTGTGAAAATCACTAGGTCTTCGTCACAATCCATCTTCAAATTAAATTCCTTGGGAACGTGTACATTTAATATTAGAATAAATATTTATTCATGTTCTGTCAGTATGTCTGTCCGTCTGTCTAGCTGTCTGTCTGTCTCTTCACCTCGATCGTGGAATGTGAGCTCGTGCTTGATATCAATGCAGAAACGTGATTCCAAATATGGGGGCAATGAAAGGAAACCTAAGCCTCTGCCAATGGGGGAATACATACCGTCTATCCACCGCCCCCCTCTCTTCAAACCAACGTTCACATGTTAACCAAATGGTGCGATTTATAATTGGAACATTAAGAATATTAATACGAAATGTAATAAAAGTAATGACGCATATTAATGCGGTCGTCGGCTCTCTGTTCACTCTGTTGTCAATCGTTCAGAAAGCGGCGTCACATGAAATTAACACGCCCATGACTCATTTGCAGCGGAGCAGGAGAACCCCAAATGGACAAGCCGACATTGAGTCAGAGATGCGAGCCGTTCGGCCCAAATGGAATTGAATTCAAATATGTACGGATCTAAAACAATGTCGAGCTATTGTTGTTGGCAGCTGTTGCTGTTGTTGTGGATTGTTGTCATTGTAACACGCAACGGCAGCAAAAGCAACAGCATCGGCCACACCAACAACAGCAATATATTCATATGTTGTTTTATGTTTTTAACACAAACTTTAATAATCGGACATTAGAGTGGGTCGACAAAATGTCTATTCCCAAAATTACTTTACCCACTCTTAAAGTTTGATTTGCGCTTCTACAAATCAGTGAACGTCATTGACGGCCTATGATTATCTTATCATTATGACCTTCTCCGCTTTGTTACAAATTCTGAAGTTTTTGTCGATGTAAGCCTAACAGTTGATTAACAATTTTTTTGTTTTTTACATAGCGATAACTTTTTCTTATCAAAATAAATTTCAAATTTTAATTTTACTTATTTAAAATGTGGTAAAAAGTGCGCATAGTTCTTATTATGACAAATAATTTTAAAATTTGAAATTAAAACAAATATAATCACTTTATAATGCATAATTGTGTAAAATAAGAATATATTCATAAGCGTATTGTCTTAACATGGGCAAATACAAACTTGAAAATTGTAAAACAGAATTTTAGCGACGAATTCATTAGTACGTATCAGTTTATGTACCCTCACTTTAATGTGACGACGGTATATATCATTTGCTACGAGCCAAAAGTGCAACACATCGAAGGAGTGACCTAAGACACCAAGCATGTTTGTCGGAAATCCATTTTGGGTCATTTTAAGTAATTTGAGCAATGTCTGTCCGTCAGTCTGTCTGCCTGTCTGTCTTTCAGCTGGCTGGTGCGCACGATAACTCTCTCGAAAGGAGGAACCGATTGACTTCAAATTTGGTATGCGATAATATATCCGGCTAAGTTTGAAGATGGGGCATATTGGTCCACTCCTTCTAGTACCTCCCCCAGAAAGGGTTAACATTTAGTAAACTATTTATTCTTTTATTACTTCTATACTACTTATCTTCTGAAATTACACACATAATATTAATTAAAAATAGGTGAAGTTGCCACGCCTATTTTGGTACCTCCCACACAAATGGACAATTTTGCACCAAAAGCTAACTGGTCGTAGCTTTAATATCAGTTCATACAACTACCTGTCATTTTGTACAGTGTGATGATTTTATAGTACCTAGAGTCCAGAGAAAAGTGGGCGTTATTGTAGCGCCCTTTTAAGACCTCCCACACAAATGCTCCAAAAGTTAAAAGCTTCTAACTTAAAAGTTCAGCCCATACTTTAATTTTATTAAATGCTATTTAAATTGATAATAACACTGTGCTCGCAATTGGCACTTTAAAAATGTAACAGAAATGAGACCCTACGGATATACCTATCATTGCTGAATCCAGTGGTGCTAGCCGTTTTTCTAGGTTAGATCGTGTTTTCGCGATATTCGGCTACAAAGTCTCCTGTGTGAGTCATTTTTGGACTAGCACAGTGTAATTTGATGAAAATAGAAAAATTAAAAATATATTTTTCGGGATTGAAGGTGAGGAGATTCTTAAGTCGGTTTACCCGACTGAACTTTCTTTCTTGTTTTGTATAGAATTTTGGATACGTCGGCTGGACTAGTGTAACTTGTAAACGGTTTGACCGATTGATGGTGTTTACATTATTCCTATGTTGAAAACTATACCATAATCGGTCGATAAATGTCGAAATTATGACCATAAGAGAATTTTCAACAAATCATTTTTTATACCTAACATTACTGTTACCAGGGTATACTCGTATATCATTTGCTATGGGCAAAAAGTGTAACACGTCGAAGAAGTGACCTACTAACCTAAGTATATTCGGCGGAAATCCGTTTTAAGAGTAAACGATTAGCTTAAAGTTTAGTATGTGGAGTTTTTTTGCTATCTCAAGCTAAGTTCGACGACGGGCCATATTGGCCCACTCCTTCGAGTTCCCCCTCCAAAAAGTGAAATATTGATTCTATAATTCCGTACGGTATACCGAGAAAAAAATTAGGAAAAGCGCTAAAAATCCACCTTGAGCAAAAAAATTTGTATGGCCACTAAATTATTAAATGAGCCAACTTGACTACACGAATGATTCAGAAGTTCTTATTTTTGGGGCTACTTTCACGTCAAACTCTCAGAATTGAGTCCCAAATCTATGAGCTGAAAAATGCTGTACTGTTTAAGTAAGTGAAGTACGGTAGAAGTTTTGGTAGTATAGCGTGATCCATTTCGAGGTCCCCTTCTTTTTTAAAGAAAAATACACAGAAAATTCAAATTGAATGGGGAATGTTTGTTATCATTTGAATGAACATTATTTTGCATTTATTTTTTGAAGATAATGTCTATCAAATGTTGGCCGCGGCTACGTCTCAGACGTTGAGTCCAATTTTCGATGACTCGTTCGAGCATTTCGACTGGTAACTGGCGAATGACAGACGTGATGTTTTGCTCCAAGGCCTGAATCGAAGCGGGTTTGTCCGCATAAACTTTAGACTTTACATGTCCCCACAGGAAAAAGTCTAACGGTGTGATATCACACGATCTTGGTGGCCAATCGACCGGTCCAAAAACGTGAAATTATCTGCTCACCGAAGTGTTCCCTCAATAAATCCATTGATTGATACGATATGTGGGAAGTGGCGCCGTCTTGTTGAAACCAAATGTCGCCGAGATCACGAGCTTCAATTTCAGGCATCAAATACATAGTCGGTTATCATGGCACGATAACGGTCGCCATTGACGGTTACGTTCTCACCGGCATCATTTTTGAAGAAATATGGACCGATGATTCCGGTACGTCGGATCGGGAATCGGTCAATGGCAAAAATATAGCTCTTAACGAGAGCTAAAATATTGCTCATGGGTGTCAAGGTCGTGGGTCGACTGGAAAGTGTTTTTCGGATTTAAAAAAAAAAATGGACTTAGCGCATTTGGCGAACGATTATTTTGATAATAAAACTGAATAATTTGTAAACGTTGTTCAGGCGTAAGTCTTTCCATGATGAAATGCCAAACAATATTTAACAAAAATAACATGACAGCATGACACGATTCACACGTGATCTGTCAAAAAAAACTATTGAAAAAAGTATCTCTACTTAGAACACCCTATATAGGTGCAAAACAATAATGTTTCTATGAGAGCTCCTTGCGGCACACCGCTGTATACATTTAAGTAGTCGGACGATTTACTGTCCAAGAAAAAATGTATGGCAATTAGTGAGGTAAGATTCGATAAGTTTAAAAGCTGTATTCGAAAAATTAAAATTATTTTTAAATTTACTTATCAAAATTGAGTGGTTGACTGTACCGAATACTTTACTATGATCCAGGAGCACAAGAAGATACATCATATTATCATCAGCTTTTACTCTTATGTCAATGACTACATCGATACTAGCAGTAATGCAGCTTCTCTTTGTTCTGAAACCCGATTGTTCCTTTGTCAACATGTTAGAGGTTAGCTGACATTCGCTTGTACATTTTTCAAAGTCTTTGGGCTAAAATTAGAAAAACTGCCCTCCTAAGAAAGGAAGTCGTATCTCCATTTCAGTAATTTTAAGATATGTAACTTTTACGTTTTATAACTTTCGCGCCTTTAGGTTTAGGTGTATGGCGGGGTGGCAGCCGATTTTACCAGTTCACGTAGACCAATTTAGGTCCCTAACCTAAACATAAAATTAAAAGGCGCGAGCGTTATAATACGTTAAAGCTAAATATCTCAAAACTACTGAAATGGAGATAACACTTTCTTTCTTAGGAGGGCAGTATAGGTCTATAATCATTGTTTGATTTTGGTATGGGTATAATTTTTGTACGTTTCCAATCCATGGGGAATGCTGACTTAGTTAAAATGGTATTAAATAAGTAAGTGAAGTACGGGAGAAGTTTTGGTAGTAGTAGTTTAATGAGCCTTGGGTCGATTTCATCAAGCCCCACTGCGTTTGATTTTATATATTGATCGTATATATATTTTTCCCATATATATATCGTTACCTCCATTCTAAAACATGCTAAGTCGACTTAGCATGTTTTTAGGGAAATTACATTTTTAATTGCTAAATATTCCAAAGTATATTCAGTCTCAATTTGGTGTTTATCCGTCAACCCAATCAAAAGTTATACACAAAACAGAAAAGGTCATTCGATTTCCATTATAAAGGAATTCCACACAAATTTAAAAAACACATCAAGCTTTGATCTCCTCTCCTGAAAAACCACCTTTTGGTACTTAGCATAGTTTAGAATGGAGGTATCGATATGTTTTATCCTATACCACTCTGTGGTACAAGGTATTATAAGTTTGTTTCATGGCAGATGTTTGTAACACCTAGAAATACTACAGCTAGAACCACATTAAAGTATACCGATCGACTCAGAACCACTTGCTGAGTCGATTTAACCATGTCTGTCCATCTTATGTTGTTCGTTGAGTACAGATCGAAATTTCACTCCAATCTTGTTGAAATTTTGCAGTTAGAAATATTTCACCCCTGGAAAGAAGCCCATTAATATTGTTTGAAATAGGTTCAGATTTAGATATAGCTGCCATATATATGTTTCGTCCGGTTTGGCCATTTTGCCCTGTAGAAGCTGTATTTTACATCCAATTGTTTTTCAATTTTGCAGGGTAGATTTTCTTGATCCATGGACCAACATTGCTCAATTTGAGGAAAAACGGTTGATAGTTAGATATAGCTCCCAAATATATGTTTCGTCCGATTTGGCCCTATAGGCGTATATAAGCTGTAGTTTATTTCCAATCGTTTCGAAATTTAGCACGGTTGAGTTTCATAATCCGTGGACCAACATTGTCGAATTTGAAGAAAATAGGCTCAGATTTATCAATAGCCCACATATATATGTTACGTCCGATTTGGCCCTTCAGCCCTATTGAAGCTGTATTTTACATCCAGTTGTTTTGCAATTTAGCATGGTAGAGTTTCTTGATCTATAGACCAAGATTTCTCAATTTGAAGAAAATCGGTTCAGATTTAGCTATAGCTCCCATATATATGTTTCGTTCGATTTGGCTTTTAGCCCTATAGAGTCTGTAGTTTACATCCAATCGTTTTGAAATTTAGCATGCTGGAGTTTCTTGACCCATGTACCAACATTGTCAAATTTTAAAAAAAAATCGGTTCAGATTTATTTATAGCTCATATATATATATATTCTCGTATGCTTCGCCCGATTTGGCTACAGAGGCAGAGACGTACCAAATGTAAATTGTGTAAACAAATTTTAGTTGAAGTATACATTGGATATTGCATTGTTTTTTAATTTTACTAGAGTTAATTAGCCTTTCCTTACTGGGTTTTTATGAAATATCGCTAATTTGTATATGGAAATTGTTTTGCAAAAATTTGCCCTACCATTGCTAGCTTCACTTCTATAATAACTTATTCCTAAAATTTATAATTAAATTTCTAAACATTTCAGCCAGCCCTCGAATATCGAAAAAATTACTGAAGTTTAGAAGTGTTTTGTAAAAAACACAAACAATTGTTGGCAAGACATGGATATGTTCGCTTGTTGTTATTGTCGAGGTAACGATGTCGATGTCGTGTTTTTATGTGTTTGAAAGTAGAAGTGTTAAATGGATATTCACCGGAGCTTATGGTGGCCAGATGATGGTAGTGGGGAGGGGCATAGGCAAACAGAGAGCCTGCGAGGTTTGATGCTGCTGCCGCTGCCGCCGCCGCAGTCGAGCAATTAACCCAAATGTTTTGGCAAAAAAAACACTCACATCCATACGTACCACGACAGACTCCCCACCAGAAATTGTCGTTAATTTGCAACAAAATGATTGTCAAACCGCAAATTTTGAAAGTAAACAATGGCAATACGACGAAGGAGAGAAAAACAACATCACAGCCATGAAATAAAAACCCCAACAAAATGCCCAATTAGTTTTGACCAAATGGGCGTAATGGCCAAGCGAATGAATGACGCCGGACCTATGTGCGTCTGCGCGTGGTAAGCGAAACATTGATGTGAAAAAAAAACAAAACAAATAGTCCCAGCAAGAAAAACCAAAGACCCCCGCATGGCACTACCGCCGCGCAGTCGCAGCCGCGCCATTTCCAACTGAAGCGAAAACCCCAAAACAGCCAAATGAACAAAACTCAAAATGGCAATTTCAGGACAGACGGACAAACGTATAGTATGTATATATATAGAGAGAGAGGGGGAAAGAGAATATTAAATACTCCGCTGAAGGAGTTCCATGGAAGCAGCCTTAATGCCTGTATCGTTTGTGATATTGCCAATAACGTTTTATTGACCATCATTACGTACTTAGTTTGGCCGGTTGATCGGTTGCTTGTTGTCACCAATAACGGCCGTCGTCGCCGCCACGGCTGCGCAATGAGCACTGCTGCTCTGTGATCGGGTTGTTGTCGCAGCTGCGATTTGCCGCACTGGTGTATTTTCCTTGTTTATAAATAACAAAGTATCTGTAGCAACAACTGCGGCGGTTTTATTTATGCGAATCGTGTTTGTGGCACGCGTTCGCAATTAATTTGTAACGCGCCACCACAAATATTGTTGTTGTCACTTACTCATGTTTTGTTTGTTTGTTTCTCTGTCTGTCTGTCTGTCTGTTTGTTTGCTCATTTTGTTCGATCGATCGATCGTTTAGCCGGTCGTTTTCGCCTTCGTTTTTTGTTTTGCCACCATTCTGTGGATTGTTTACGTTTTCGCATACGGGCCACGACTTTAGATCGAGTCCACATTCATCATGCGAGAGAGTGTAGTTGCATTAAGTTTATCATCCCGTTTGCAACATTCTGTAATGCTGTGGATATTTCTCAAAATTAAGCAAAATATGGATACCAAAGTTAGTAAGTAGGTCATGGAGAGCTAGGATTGAATATCAGGACTTCTTAAGGACCAAAAAACAGGTAGTACTTCTCCAACCTACATGCATCGTTAGCCTATTTAGTATGAAAACTGAGTCTATTTCGATATCTGTCGAGTACAGGGTGGTCCATCTAGTGTTTTATTTTTTAGTCATATGTTATTTTGACAATGGCACCCCTTTCCTGCTCGAAATCTTGACAGAATGTCAATATCATATCTTCATGGAATGAAATGAATTGCTTTGATTAATGCAAAGTTATTTTCGAAATCAAAAAATATGTTGTAGTACGTACCCTACTGTAAACAAGTTTGTGCAAACAGTTCATAAGACTGGCATGCCAGACAACATTCACGGTTCCCATCAGTGACTTAGTCCTGGAGCATCTACTCACCATCAGCTGCTGCTATATGTATCACTTGTATGCTGTGAACGACACTAACTCGGGCACTAAAGGCCGGGTAAGGCAAACTTAACCGTAATTTAACTTTAGCGCCGCCGTAACGTTGCCCGCTGGAGCAATTACCCAAAACTTGAAAAACGTGCTGTATCACTCAGATATTCACAACAAAAATAACAACAAGTTAATTTTATTTTATATTTCTTTGCTACTAATTTATCATTTTATTACTTAATTATAATTACTTTTCAAAAGTTTCGCATAAATTTATTTTTTTTTTCATTATTTTACTAATTTTGTTTGCACATGTACGTAAACGTACCATCCAAATCAAATTTCAGCAGATTCAGTCGTCCGTTTACGTTTCGTTTCCGTTGGGTAATTGCTTTCACTGATTTCCATATGTCAGATTGAATCAGCTGATTCGATACGCTACGGGAGCGTTACGGTTACGTTTGCCTAACCCAGCCTTAAATCGTATATGTACTACATTTAATGCCGCTTGACATTATAGCAATGCGGCATATAGATGGCGGTAGTAGTTTGAAAAAAAATTTCGTGAAAAGTGGCAAACTTCTAAAACATATATTTTAAGTTTCAAGGCGCATATATTTTAAGTTTCAAAACTAAAGTATAGTTTCTCAAAAGTAATCGATAGCAGTTAATTTGTAAACGTGAAAAAAAATGTCACTGATATGTAATGCAAAACTTTCATTTGAAAGATCTCAGTCCATCCAATATTAAAACCAATCTAGATTCTACCTTGGAGGAGTCTGCTGCTTCGTTTACAACTACAAAATATTGGGTAACAGAGTTTAAACGGGGCCGTACAAGTTGCCAAGACGAACACCGTAATGGTCGACCAATAGAGCTGTCCACGGCAGAAATGGTATTTGATGACCAGCGGTTGAAGGTTCATTAGCTAGCTGAAGTCATAGGCATTTCAAAAAGTGCTATACGAGTACATGGCATAATGACGGAAATTTTAATGATGATGATGAAATTTTAAATCTGTGTGCAAAATGGGTGCAGTGTTTGCTCACAGTCAAGACAACGCAACAGTTCACACATCCACTATTGCGGTGGACAAAAACAATGAAATAAATTCCGAATTGCTTCAGCAGGCGCCTTATTCGCCAGATTTAGCTCCCTCGGATTATTTTTTTGTTTCCAAACTTGAAAAAAAAATGGTTTGGCGGAAAAAGATTTATCAGCAATGAAGAGGTGGACGTTGCGGTTGATGGCTATTTTCAGGAGCTACACGGTTCTTACTCTAAACAGGGTATTGAAGCTATTGAAAATCGCTAGAAAAAGTGTATTGAGCTAAAAAGATATTATGTTGAGAAATAAAGAAAAAATTCCCAAAATTGTTATTTTGTCCATGTTAGATCGGCTAATTTTGGGAGCTCATTCGTATCACACTCTTATACCTGATAGATCAGAATGGATTTGTAGTATCTCAGGATATAAGAGATTCGTTAACTTCTATACAGACGGTTCCAAACTCAACAACCAAATGGGCTTTGGTATCCCTTCTGACGGACCTGAGCTATCCATTGTAAACAGACTGCCTGATCAATGTAGTGTTTACCAGGCATAAATCTTAGCTATTAAAGAGAAAGCGGAATGACTGACGCCAATGTTCTGGCCAAAGACGGTATAAATGTGGTTTTCTCTGGAAACTATATTCCAGAATTCAAAAACTACCCTCGACTGTCACATATCTCTTAACGAAATGGCTGTTCAATATTCACCAGATATTGGTGCCGGGCCTCAGGCACATGCCAGAGGACTGCAAAGCAAATAAACTTGCAGGACTAGGAACTACCGTACTCGCTGCAGGGGGACTGAAGTATGTGGGTATACCTCTAGCGACTTTCTTCTTAAGATATAGTTCCCTTAGGGCAACAAATCACAGGTGATCACTAGTCAGGAACCACACACATTCCAGGTTGATGTGGTCCTGCCTAAACTTTAAACTTTCTGTTATCGCGATCGAGACCGGACGTCTCACTTATCGTGACGAGTCACTGCCTTACTGATCTGCACACAGAAAGATTGAAGATTTTGCTTAAAGGCTTTTGCAGAAGACGTGGTGAGGAAAATGAGGATGAATCATTATATCACCTTCCGTTTCAGTGCCCGTTCTCTCTAGAAGGCGGCATGTCATCTTAGGCTCTCATTCTTTCACCAAATTTTGAGCTTTTTAAAGCAATAAAATTGGTTCAACGGGAGGGACTAGGGATGACTTATGTTTTCCCTTACTATCCTGTAGTAACACAATGTACTGTATTGTCTAGTGAGTGCTATAGAGTCATTATAAACAATTTTGGACTTGGATGATCTTTTGTTTCAGCAGGATGGCGCACCATGTCACACAGGCCACAATCAATCATTTTGCTTTGGCAATCGTGTAATCATGTCAATTGGCCACCTGGGGGCTGCGATTTGACGCCGTTAGTCAAAACTCCACTCACAGTTCAGAGACACATTTGAGGAGAAAATGCAGAAACATGATTTCCACATCAGAGAACAATTTATGTACTCCACGAATGGGCCAATAGTGTGTCTACTTCGGCAAGAAGGCAATCGCAATAATGTATTTTCATATATCTTTGATATAATGTTTACCTGCACAAAAAATATGATAGGTCCTGTCGTATTTATTCAGTAGTCAGATTTTTGTGGATGATTTAATCCAAAAATGTTCATGATAACTTTTGGCATAGGACTTTGTTCGATTGTAAATTTTTCATAATTATGGGGGGAAGCCATTGAAGAGCATCAATAAAAATATTCGTTTAACGGTCCTCGTCCATTCGCCCATTTTCTGAGAAAAGTATAAAATCTTAATAGAGCTTTTAAGTTTTTTAAATTTTCGAATTTTTTAAAATTCGATTAACGCCTGACACCTTAACTACGGAGATTCAGATCCTGATATTATATTTAATCACTTAAATTGTTTTTTTCGAATGTTTTTTAAACGATTGGCGTTTCGATTTGTAACTTAATATAACACTTCACATAAGCTAAATTACCCGAGTTCATAGTGAATGGTATCTGCCAGTCGACCTAGGCCCCAAATGTGCGGACTTTTTTATATGGTTCACGAGCCTGTACTGGTTTTCTTTCTCTCCCCAGGCTATTGAAGTTGCTTTGTCAATATTTTGCCCAAATATTTAACTTAAGTTGATCATGCCCGCTCGACACGATGCCTAACTGTGGTGGCGGTGGCTGCGTTGGTGCTTACTCACCTCACTTCACTTACGCACCGTTGTTCGTTCGATGGATACACAAATGTGCGCATGTGCAGTCGCATATTTACGTTTCTGTTGCCTTTGCTGCTCGTACGACGGATAATCTGTCTTACATTTATTTTTATCAACATAAATTCATTAACTTCTGTTTGCGTTTTGTTTTGCTGTTTTCAGAAGCCGAAAATTTATGTTTTTTTTTTTTGGGCATTATTTCATTCATTTTTGTTTGTGTGATAAGAGTCCGTCAATAAATTCATACTTCGGTACGTCGGTACGAGTAAGTCAGTAGTTGTTGTGGTACACTTTAAGATAATATGTACTTGGGCCTTCTTAGTGATGATATGTAAATTTGTTGGGACAGTGTGTTTTGTGTGATTATATCTTATCTTTAATTCGCCTATTCGAATTTTTGTGGGCTGGTTCTGTTATTCTTTTTCACTTTACTGTTTTCTTTTTTGATTTGAAGGCTACGTTTTCATTGTTTTCTGCGGTTTTCTATGCGCTATCAGCAGTGAGTTTTGCCAGCGTGTGAAAAATATATTCATTTTTCGGGGGTTTGCCCAAAACTACTTTTGTTTTAATAGTAACGGACACTTATGGTGGACAGGTATTTTTAGATTGAATTTTGTTTCTTATCAACTAAAGGTTTTTAAAAGAACAACCAAATAGTTATACGGAATGAGTCAACAGCATTTGAATTATGTTCGATGGATTTCGGATTTAAGACAATTATTCACCTACTCAGTATTGAATCTTTAAATCGCTAGTTGGTGTACCACTGCACATTTTCACAGGCAGGTCCATGTATTGCATATGTATGTCACAAAATTTCCTCTTCAGTCAATTATAGTATAAATGTCATTCGTCCTCAATTCTAGGAAAAGCCTCAATGGTCTATTCTAATTTTGGATAAAGAACTAAGTGATCACTGCAGAATATAGAAATATGTACAAAGTGAACAATTATAATATAATCAATAAGTTATTGACCGATGCGGTACAGAACTTATTGGACAACTTAGTGTATAGAAAGGCTTTAATACACATGAAGCCCTTATCTCTTAAGGTATCTACTAAGACCTCAGTGGTCAACTCTAATATACAGGAATTCCTCAGGTTACATCTCTTGGGACCACAGTGATCAATTCTAATGTAGATGAGGCCCTAACTGATCGGCTCAAACATTTAAACCTCAGTGGTCGAATCATTTAAGAGGAAGACCTCGAAGTGTCGACTCTAATATAGGTGAGACCTCATTGGTTGCCTCTAATATATAGGAGACTTAAGTGGTCGACTCTAATATAGGTGAGACATCTGTGGTCGACTCTAATATAAAGGAGATTTAGATGGTCGACTCTAATTTAGAAGACCTCAGTGCAGTAGCAATATTTTGGAAGTAGCAAAACTGAAATAAACCACATTTGTTGCAGTGTCTAAACCAATTCGTTAATACAGTTTCGTTCCAAAAACTAATTTCTTTAATTCCGATATTCTCCTGACAGTACTAACAGTAAGAAGAACAACAAAGTGTCATTTCAATGCCGATTTTTACATCCAACAAGCATTAACTATAGCTCGTATCTTAGGTCAAGTTAAAAGTGGCCGCCTGTATAACAGACTCCCTGAACTAAATATATAGTCCATTGTGCTACCACAGGGACACAAGGGAAAATATAAGTTATCCATAGCCCCTAGGGTTGAACCAATTTGATTGCATTAAAAAGTTCAGAAGTTGCCGGATTTTAACCTCAGCCGTGTTAGCTAACTCCGCAAAGAAATTGGAAAGGTTGCCACCTTCTAGAGAGAACGGGGCACAGACACAGAAAGTTTTCTTTTAATTCCTGCTCCACTTCGTCTCCACCGCTTCTGCAAAAGTCTTTATGCAACCCCTTTAATCTCTCTGTGTGGGCAATGACCTTTTATGACAGGCACGATAAGTTAGACGTCCGGTTTGCATAACGATAGCAGTGCGTTTGGTGTTTAGGCAGGGCCACATCGGCCTAGAAGGTATGCAGTTCCTGACTAGTGACCACCTGTCATCTGTTGTCCTAAGGGCGCTATGTCTCAAGAAGTGCTTGCAGGTCGCTAAAGGCATGCAAACATATTTAATTTCCCTTTTCTACTCTTGCAGGTTCATCTGCTTTGCAGTTCCTTGGTAGGTCACTGTAGCCCGGCACCAATGAATATCGAACTGTTCAGACATCTCCTTAAGAGAACTGCGAAAATCGAGGACAGTTTTTGAATTTACGAATATATATGTAGTTTCCAGTGACTTGATAGCAGCCTGACTCTCAGAGATATATTGATACCAACTTTGTTTAGAATATTGATTTTCAATCATTACGATACTTTTTTTAAAACCTAAGATTTATGCCTGGTAAACACTTAAGTGATCCGGCAGTATTTTTGCAATGGAAAGTTCCTCAGAAAAGACACCAAAGCCCACTTGTTTGTTGAGTTTGAAACCGTCTGTCTAGAAGTTAACGAATCTCCTTTGTCCTGGGACCATTCCCCACTGATCTTTTAGGTATGTACATGAGTAGGATACTTCTTGACACTATGTCCGTAACCATTTCCTGACAATAGGACAGTTTCCTAACACACAATATTGCCAGAAAAATGGCGGAAAATGCAACCCTGTAAATTTACATCCGTGTGAACATACAATTTTTGTTTTGTACCGTTAGCAGTAAAGTCATTGCAAGATATTTTGCAGATTGTTATATGTGCGAAGTTTATGCATGTGACAACGACACTGTCTTTAACATATTTTTAATGACAATCCTGCATATAAATATTTACAAAATATATTGTAAATAAAGGGTGATCTAAGTAGAGATACTTTTTTCAATAGCCTTTTTTTGACAGATCACGTGTGAGTCGTGTCATGCTGTCATGTTATTTTTGTTAAGTATTGTTTGGCATTTCATCATGGAAAGACTTACGCCGGAACAACGTTTACAAATCGTTCAACTTTATTACGAAAATTCACGTTCTGTGAGGAATGTGTTTCGTGCACTTCGCTCAACTTATGGTCAACATAATCGAGTCATCGAAATTTAGACTCAAAGGATGGACCATCTGAGACGTAGCCGCGGCCAACCTTTGATAGACATAACCTTCAAAAAAAAATTGCCAAAGAATGTTCTTTCAAATGATAATAAACATTCCCCATTCAATTTGAATTTTCTGTGTTTTTTCTTTAAAAAAGAAGGGAACCTCGAAATGGATCACTCGGTTTCCTTGCAATCGTCTGAACTGTCAATTCACCTTTGCCTAACAATCTGTCATTGTCCGTACATTCGCAGCACTTTAACATGGTTGATAACATTGCACGATCTGGCAATCGTGTATACATAGCTTAAGTCTAATCGCAGTACATGCGGCGTATTGCATTGTCATAATGTCTAGCGGCATTAATTGTACTATATAACATTTACTGTCTCAGTTGCGCACATGTGACACTTATAGCATAGACTCTCAATTATATAGACGTCTCATCGCAAGTTTGTTTACATTTTCTCAAGTTACCGACGATGGAAATAATAATTTCAAAATAATTTTTATTTTCTTGAACTTTTTTTACACGTATCGATTGATATTAATTTTCTGAACGTGATAATTACAACAAAATCGAGAAAATATGTGAAAAAACTTACTCGTTGAAATCAAATTCCTATTCGTTCGACACTGCCAGCTACTCGCTGCATGATTAGACATCTTCGTAGTGAATTTTTTTGACATATAGCAGCCATTCGCAGAACGCTGTTAAATATCGCGCAGAAGGTAAATTTTTGCCGAGCTTTCCAACAGACGACAATGCCATGCAGCATTATCGGTCTGACTACTGCCGTATACAACCAATAATCTATGCGCGGGTTCAGACCCCAGCGTTTTCGTATTGCCCTTTGACAGGTAGGAATATAGCGCAACCACAGACTTTTTTTGCTCTTTCCAGAATGTTGGGTTTGACATTCAAGTTCCTGTGCAACTGTTGGTACCTTATATCACTAGCTGAAAATATCTAGTTCCGTCTTGGTCTGGATTAAGGGCGGTTCTATGAAGGGCCTGATGTAGGATGACTTTAAGAGTACTCGAAAACCGTCCTGTAACATATATTGCTACTTCACCTGCATAGGCAATAACCTTAACACTCATCATCTCCAGATAAGGCAGAATATTGTTCATTGAGAGATTCCATAACAGAGGAAACAGAAAACCCCCTTAGGGCGTTCCCCTGATGACTATGACCCATACTTTCTTCAAATGCAATAACAATTGTTTAGAATTCACTTCATCAATATTGGGAAGACTAGAAATTATTTCAGTGAAGTTTACAGGTAGACTTCAGTGATCGATGAGTTTACATTTCGGTGCGTATTTGGCCTTCCAAATATTCTCCAACAGCACATCGAGGCGATTCCGAAGACATACTCGTACTTCTCTTTGTTTCCGCCATGACTTTGAAGCCCAAAAACACATAATAAAAAAAAAATAAAGTGTATTTGTATGCATGTAATAATGTAGTACACAATCGTGTGAGTAGGTACCTATCAGAAGTCGTTCGTTCTACGTAATGACAAAGTTCTAGACAACAAAATTAACACCAAAAGTGTCATCTAAGTTGGGAGGATTGAACAAATCGTGAATTCAAATAAATGCAGCTTTGTCTCTTATCGTCACCCGAATTGTTGTTGACCAGTCCTCGTAGTTACTCTTGCCCGTTTAGCATAGAAATGTGATAAATGTGAATAATTCATTAGTTTTGTATTTTCGATGAGACAGACAGACACACGCACTCACGGCTAAATCGAACGAAAACCTTAAAAATATATAAATGTTATTATTAGTAAAAGGCCAACAACAACAATAAGAATTAACTTCAGCCAGCCAGTCAGGCAGGCGAGCAGGCAACACCAGCATTTAAATAGCAAACGTGGGAAGTGATGTGCGTGCGTTCGAGTATCAGAGTATGTATGGGTGAGTACGAGTGAGTGAGCTGTGAATACCAACAACAAACAGTGTACAAAAAACAACAGCAACAAAAAATTGCAATGCATAAATATTAATTACCGTAACATGCCGGTATTTCAATACACCAACAGCAGCAACAAGAACAATCAAGCCAAATAAAATCCAATCCAAACCAACAACAACAATGACGCATGACAGCCAGTAACAGCGCGCATACTCTCATACACACATCATTCGCTTCCCTCAAGTGAAACGAGAAAAAAAAACGACTCACACGAAAGTTTTCCGCAAACGTCGCATGAATTCACACAATCCACACAAAAACAAATGTTAGGAAGAAAACCAAAACAAAAATCCACAACAACAAATACACACAAAGATACATCTTCATCATCGGTGTTGTTGGCGTTGTGAGTAATAACAACAGAGAGGATTGCTTGGAATAATAAGGGTGGTGTACAAGTAGAGGATTGGTCAGCTGTATGTATACAGAGCGAAAGAGAGAGATTGAGAGAAAGAGCCCCCAAGAGTGAATGTGCATATTGTATAACAAAAGAAATGCGCTTAATTTCACTTTCCACGGGAAGCTTAAGCTTCTCTTGCTACACTAAGCTCCTACAGAGTAAGCAAAGAAACTAAAACGAAGAGAGCTACAAAAGCTTTTTACACTCAAGAGTACACGTACTACTCGTATGTATGTATGTACAGGAAACGATAAATTGTAAACTCTTAAAATGAGAAAATTGGATACAAAGAAAAGTCAATGAAAATTGTTAATTAATATTTTCAAAAATTAAATAAATTTAGTAGGTACTAAACGAATATACTTTTTATTATATTTATACGTATAGACAATTCAATTTTCATATACATACTTATATATTTGCATATTTTTCAAATATATATTGCAGTTGCAGTATATGTAAGTGTTCTTAGCAAAATTTTTATTTTGTTCTTTGTGCTTCTGTTCCATATTCCCATTTGACGTTTGAGTGTAATGTCACAGCGCATTATCCGGTTCCGCTCTCCGCTCGCCAGTATAATAAATACTCTGAGCTATGCATCTTGTTTTGTCATATACTCATGAGTTATTTCATTATTATGTATTTCCAATGCATACGTCTGTATAGGTGTTTGAGTTTTCAAAAATTCAGTACAAGGCCAGAAGAGTGCAAATTTAGCCTCGTTTTATTTTTCTTGGCGAGAGCAGTGTAAACAAGCTACTCGGAGGCCTGGCGAACTCGTACCCGGCACTTTGCAAGGTATGAGTGAGACGAGGTGTTGACTTGCGGAAAATCTAAAAACTATGTACTTCGATATTTAAGACCAACCGACCACCCACCACCCCCTCTCTGGGCACATAGTGATAAAGATTGGTTAGCGGCCTGCAGCCAAATACACATACATACATACATACTTTAAGCATTCAGGCTATGGGTGCATTTATTAGTTAACAAAACCAAAACCACTCAAAGAGAATTGTAAACAGAGAGTCTGCGAGAGAGTGGAGAGCAAAATATCTCATTTTGCAGTACAACAAAATCGCCCGAAAAACACCATAAACTACAACAACAACTCGACACGCAGTCAGACATCAGGCAAACGTTAACAACGACTGAACACACTGCGAAAAAATCTTAACCAACCGCCGCCTATCGAACTGGGCTGCTTTGCCTGTCGGACTTTGTTTGTTATTCAGAGCTCTATGAGAGTGAGTTTGTGGGTGTGTTGGAGTGTTGGTGCTCGCCGAGTATCTGTGTGTTTTGGTTCTCTGTTGTGAGTCTTGCATTCGTCGTTTGCTGTTGCTCCCGTACAAGTGTATCTAGTGAGTAAAAAAGCGTAGAGCGCGCACGGCTAACGCTTCTGCTGTGTTCTTCTAGCCCGAATCGTTCGAGTTGTCGTCGCCGTTGCAGTCGACGTCGACCGCAGTGCCACTGACTCTGTTTGTTTGTTGTGTGAAACGTAAGAATCATTCTTGAATGCGCGCGCGAACCGTAGACATCATCAGACGATACAGCAGCGGCGAGAAAAACGCACTGTAACGTCGCTCGCCACCACAACAAGAGCACCAACAAAGCAAGGAAATAAGAAACGATTTTCGTTTTTCTTCATTAGTGTGTACTGACTGGGTGAATAAAAAAAAAGAAAATCTAAACCCAAAAGCCCCGTATGTTTATGGAATACAAAATTGGATAAAGTAAAAAGAACCCACAGCGCAGTAAAGCTTGAAAACCAGTTGAGTTTTTCCAAAAGGCCGTGAGTGTTTTTTTGAAAAAGTTTCTGAAGAAAACAAAAATTCACGAGTCGAAACGTGAAAGTGTGTCTCTGTGTGTTCTGAAGTAACGTCATCACACGGACAACGGAATTTGAAAAATCCACGTATGACGACATTGACGTAGTGAAATTAAAACCATAACAAAATTCAACAACAAAATTGCGATTTGCAATGCAAAACAAAGGCAAATAACAGTTACAAACTGTCTGAATTTTGAAGCAGAACGGAAGTAAAAGTGAAGTGTGGAAAAAAGAACAAAAATCAAAAGCAAAGCCATCCAAACTCAGTTGTCAATTTGAATGAATAAAAAGTGTGAATTGTGAATGCAAATTGGCCAAGTAATTCTCTGTCCTCGTTTTTTTTTGCTATAAATGTCATTACCGTTACCGGCCGGTCTTTTGTGCCCAATTAACGCACATTCAACAAATGCGGACTCAAGTGTCGTTCCAACACAAGTGCTGCAGTCCCCCACTCCGTCGCACCTAACATTACACCCACCACATCACTCAGCTGCTGCTGGTCAGCAGTAGACAGACGGACGGACGGATAGGTGGCAGTTAGTGGAACGCTTTTTTGGCTGTTTGTCCCTAAATGACTGACTGTCAAACGAGGTGCGTCTAGCGAATTGCAGACAAACTCAAAACGTCAAGCCAACAAACAACAATGTCAGCAGCAACAACAAAATTGCTCAATTTCACACCGACAACAATCGTTTGCAACAACAATAAAAATAATAATAAATAACATAAAATACAAGAATTAAAAATAAACATATAAAAAAAAATTAAAAACAAAGAATAAGAATTCTCTCACAAACATAAATAACCAAACCCAACCAAACCAATCTCTACCTACAACATTTTGTGGTGTATAAAAATAACAAAAGAAACAAAACAGCCGAAAAAAGAAGAAGAAGAAGCAGCGGACACAGCAGCAGCAGCAGCAATAAGAAGCAGCCAAGAATTCAATGATTCAGTGTCATTGTGTCGTCGTCTCGGCTGTATATTTATGTGCATAAGTGTGTGTGTGTGTATGTGTGTGCATAGCTGTGCTGTGTGTATAATTGTGTCCATTTGTGCGGGTTTATGTTTGAATGTGAGCCACTTTTATGGCCTACAAAAGTGAAAAGATGTGAATAAAAAACACAACAACATCAATAACAAAACGACAACCAGCAAATAAGAAGAAGCACAAAACAAAATTAATTCAGAAATTAAATGAAAACATAAGAAAACGACAAAAAAATATAACGTTGTAAAAACTCAACAAAATTATTTTGTGCCTAAAACAAAACAAACAAAATCATCTAAACAGCAGCAAATTAATCAAGCATAGATAATCCATATACATATATATCTACATACTTATACCTACATATATATAATTCAAATAAAACAAAAAAGATCTCAAATTAGAAAACACCCCCCCAAAACCTATAAAAAATTACAAAATTACAGCAAAGCAAAAAAAGAAAATTTATAAATAAAAAGTTTCACAAAGAAAATTTATTCAGATTGTGTATGTGTGTGTTTTTTTCTTACATTCTCTTAAAAGTGTTACAGATTGAATAAAAAAAATCAAATAGAAATTTGCAGAAAAAATTATCTATTCTGACCACTGGAAAATAATTAAGTGCCAGTATCTGCTAAAATTAAAAAAGTATTGCTCTGAAATTAAAAGTGATTATTTTTGGAAAAAAAAAGTATTCTCTAAAAAATACATAACAACAACAAAAAACCATCATTAGTGTCATTCCAAAGTACTTCAAGAAATTATTAATTGAAATTTCATATTTTGTGCATAAAAGAAAAAGGGTTTCCTTCAGTACAAAACGAGCCGTTTTCAGGAGAAAAGTTATTCAGCAAGAAAGGTGATTATAATTTTTTTTGGTGATAAATAAATGTTTAGGGCCTGTTTCTGTAACTTATTTTCGTTCGTTTACGGAGAACGATCAAAAATCTATCAACTATTACTTGAATTCTATAAAACGCAGGTTAAAAATATTTTAGGTACGAGCTCTTTACGTGCTTTTCTATGGACACACCGAATTATAAACTGCTGTGACTTATAGATTTCTCGGAATAATTGAGTCATTTTTGATCGTTCGCCGTAGACGAACGAAAATAAGTTACAGAAACAGGCCCTTAATTTTCTTAAAATGTATAGACTTTATTCACTTAAATTTATGGAAGGTTTATAAGAAGTGTTTTCCATTGAAAGTCAGTTCTAAAAAACTTTCGTCATATTGGCGGATAAATACAGTCGTATAAATACATAGATATTAGATTTTTTTTGAGGAGCAAATTTAGTTAAGAGAATATAGAAAGTCGTAAATTATAAGGTTTAGTTTGAACCCAGCTTTTGTGAATTCACAGAGAGAACATTTTTTTTTATTTTTGAGACTGTAAACAAAATGTTATTATTTGTTAATAAAGTCATTCTAATTGAGTATGGCATTGAATCAGCAAAAAACTGCTTTGAGCAGAAATTTGATTAATATATTAATTGACTGAAATAAATAAATATGTAGTTAGAAAATTTCCTGATATTATACAAAAATTTAATACATCATTTTCAGCTGAAACGTAATTCCGTGCAATTAAAGAAATTCCATTTTACTTAAATTTAGAATTTGTCATAAAGGCGAAAAATTATGTGGGAGAATTTTGGTTTATACACAAAATCTTTCAATAGACCGAATAATATTAAAATTCTAATTCGATAAATTTTTTAATACACTGATAAAAATCCTAATACTGATTTAATCCTTCTGCCATCTGTGGGTCAAATTAAACCAAAGCAACTTTTTAAGACAGCTATTATCAAGTTAATATAGAGATACATAGTTTCTTCCTTTTTTCAGTTTTTTTAAAAGCTAATCTAAAATTGAATTCGTGAAGAATAAAAAGTGTTTTATTAAGTAAAATTATCATTGCCTCAACTACATGTTTCAGTTACATTCTGTCTCTTGCAAAAATATAATAGAAACAATACAAAAAATGGTAGCGAGTTTCAAATGCTTGGTAGAACTGACTGCAGTTTCGATAGATACCACTCTACCCACCATCTTCAGACTTCAATAGCAATAATGTTTGTCTTTAACTTAAATCAGCTTGAAATACTTATGGAAGTACTTAGTAAATTGTATTTACACGGGGGAAAATCGTTGTTTTTAATATATGTTTGAATTCAAAGAATATATATTTAAAACACAAATTGTTAAATATTATTTATTTCTAAACAAACATTTTTTTTTTTGAAAATCAAAAAAAAAATATTTAGAGCGCATATTTTAATATATTACACTAAAATATATTTGCGAACTATTTTTCTCAAATAAAGTATGTGTTTACTTACAATCAAAATTATTATTTAGCAATTTCCCCAATTAAGTATGTGTTTACCTACAATCAAACTTATGATTTAGCAATTTCCCCAAATACATATATTTTATATCGAAAATACTTTCAAAGCTTTGCTGACTTATTTGTTAAGAAATACATATTATTTATTTCTTAACAAATATTTTTTTTTTTGAAAATCAAAAAAATATTTAGAGCGCATATTTTAATATATTACACTAAAATATATTTGCGAACTAATTTTCTCAAATAAAGTATGTGTTTACTTACAATCAAAATTATTATTTAGCAATTTCCCCAATTAAGTATGTGTTTACCTACAATCAAAATTATTATTTAGCAATTTCCCCAAATACATATATTTTATATCGAAAATATTTTCAAAGCTTTGCTGATTTATTTAATTTATGTTTTAATTTTTGCCTTTATCTCAAGTTATATCTAACATTTAAAAATGTATAATTTACTTTTGTTTTAAAGCTCATTTTAAATGTCTAAATATTCCAAGTCATAAATTCAATTATTATTTCAATTAGGTATAAAGGAATTTTAGGAAAATTTAAAATTTTTACAGGATGAGCTTTGATTTACTGAAAAAATTAGACATTCTTACAATATATATTCCAAATTATTTGGTGTTTATCCGTCAACCCAATCAAAAGTTTTTCACAAAACAGTACAGATCATTCGGTTTGCATTATAAAGGAATTCCCTTGATCGTAATTCCAGAAAAAGTATATGTTTCTACGTAGCATGTTTTAGAATGCAGGTATCGATGTGTACTACACCACAGGGTGGTATATGACACCATAACATTTACCGATCAACTCAGAATCACTACCTGAAAATATCTAGATTTCCTTTCCAAATTATTCACTTATTTTTTGGCGCTCCAATCTAATTCGCCAAATTTCACACAACTTTATTCAGAATCTCGAAATCGAATTTTATTATGAATTTTCGTAGAGAAAAGATTTTTTGAAGTTGTGAAATATTCAAACAAATATCAAGAAAATCAGTTCAGATTTACATATATAAGCATCTAAATGATATAGATACCATATTTTGCATCAGATTTTTATGAAATTTTGGTAATGAAATGTCAATAATGAACACTGTCAAGTTTTATGAAAATCAGCAATTGCAGGAGAACCAAAATATTTTTGCGCTTACAGTACTCGTGGTACTAAAACTAGTTATATTTGAAATAGATAGACATATAAGTAGTTAATATATAAGTAGACGAATATGGATTGATTGTAGAGCAATTAACGGAGTGACCATCCGCATTGTATTTGATATTTATAGATTATGGAAAAGCGTTCGATACAGTCTCGCACGAAGTTATACGGACCGCTTTGGCATGTAAAGGCGTTCCTAAAAGGTTCCCGGTAAAACATGACTGCTTATATTTGTAACTGACTCGTCCAGAAGAACTTCCAATCTCGTTTGCCAAGATTCAATTAAGCCTTACTCTCTGCATTCTTTTGAAGTAGCTATAGAACTGGCGCCAAGACATTAATTCTTCATTGTATTTTTTCCTTCCGGAATATAATGCGATATATTTTTTCTGGATTTTCTAATGCAGAACTTAATTCCAAAAATCCGCAAAAGTAAGCGCGTATAAATAAAGAACTGTCAAATTGTCAGCTTAATTCCAAAAATCCCAAAAAGGAAGCGAGGCTATCGACAAAATCTGGTTACTCCAAATACTGCGTAAAAATTAGCGTTGATGAGTGCGATACTGTTGGTGGTGCAGACAGCACTGCACTGTTTTGTATGCAACCGAGAAGTATTTTTGAATGCCATCTACGGAAAGTTTTGTGGTTATTTTGACAGTCATCCCTGGTAAGGTGTCTGCACCTTCAAATGTCTTTGGCATAACGAGGAATAGTGTGGGGGATTGGTAAACAGCTGGAGAACGACATTTGTCTGATATCTCACATTTCAAAAAAAAAACTAGACATTGTAGTCAATACCTCAGCCAGGGTAAAGATATATCCAAGATTTTCAAAATTTACATTAATACCATAGAGGACGTGGACAACTTTTGCTGATGAGGTAGCATCAGAAAATCGCATAAATTTTCAACTGAAATGTCAAGTCAATAATATTATAAGGCTGCAATAGCTGGAACGGCGCACCACGTGACATTAAAGCTATACTGGCCTAAATTAATAGATGTTTTGCGTAGAATCCCGAGAATCTATATCTGCATACATAAAGGTTTATTGCAAATGAACAAAAAAAATCTGAAGCTATATTTATAATATATAATACCCCAATTTCAGGAAGGAGTTTGACACCTATAAAGACAAGTTAGCGTTATCGGAGCACGGGGGATTGTGTACTTGGGTGAAAATTATTTATGTTTGGTGGCCATTTGTTAATTTTCTTGCATTTTTCTCTTATTTTCCTGTATTCAACTTTAAGCAAAACTGTTCATCGTTGCCCCCTCTTGAACGCAAAATATTTGTCATCAATTTAGTAAACTTTTGAGCTTGCTAAATAAAACGCGGCAAGTACACATGTATTTTTTTTCTATAAAATAAAAGTAACCCTTTAGACACACATGTAACCTGGATATTTTTTCACATGCAACCCTGCCAATGTCTGAACGCCTGAATGTATGCCATTGATTTTGATTTCATTTCTATTTGAACGGGTATTGATGTCAACCAAACAGACCTACTGTGACCCACTTTTGTTTGAATAGTTATGGGCCCTTTATGGTTTGACCTTGTCTTGGTTAACCAAAGCTGATGGAAAAACATTAACGATGATTGCAATACATATATGTATATACATACATAGGGGGAGAAATTGCCACAACAAATGCATTTATATATTTTCTTTATTTCTTAAACCAAACCTATATTTTCATTTGTTTTCCTCAATTTATTCATTCGCTCGAGAATTGGCCCTTAGCGGCAGTGGTAGTCGAGTAAGTACATAGAAAACAATTGCACTTTGGTGCTATTGTTGCTGCTCGTTTGTCTTGAACGTCGTCGGTGCTTCCAAACTGACCCAGATTTGGCCGCATTGGAAAAAGCAGGTCACCTCCATGACCTTGTCATTTTCACAAGTACGAAAATGTACAAATGTACATATTGCACTCACAGCTCATGATAGATATACATACATGCATACATACTCCTATGTTCTCCTGTGTGTGTGGATATACACCCCCCATAACGTACATAGATATGTTATTCTTTTGGCAAGGATTTCGCCAAATTATGCCAATTAGACTTGCCGAAAATGTATATTTGGGAACTACAAGTGACATAGTTACTAGTATGTAGCTTGTCGTTATACTCGTATCTTTGGGAGCAAAATGTCTCTGCTAGGATTTATGACCTTTAGATGGATAATTGGATAGACTGGAAATTCCACAATTCGTTTTGTATATGGATAGCACATTTTGATTAATTGGCCAATTTGTATTATAATGCGATAACAAAAGCACTTTCAACGATCGATTTTCAAAACAAAAAGTAGATAAATTATGTTTTTAAAAATAAAAGGTGTTTATTGTTTTTTTTCTGACGAATAAAGATTATAAATTGTTTTTTAAACAAATGTGGATTAATGAGATATTGTATCTAATTTTGTTTCAAATCCAGTTTCGAAAGCCGTTAATCAAATCTCGACATCCTGATGAGAACAGCATAGTAAAAGTTATACGAAGATTAAATTAATCAATTGAAACATCGAAATTAATTTAAACGGCACTGAAAAATATTCGTTTAATTTTAAAGATTTTGTTCCAAAGATGTGCAAATTTTTAAACTAAAGCTAAGTAGACACGATTGCCAGAACGGACAACGTTATCAACCTCGTTAAAGTGCTGCAAATGTACGGACAATGACAGATTGTTAGGCAAAGGTGAATTGACAGCTCAGACGATTTCAAGAAAACCTTACAATTCATATATTTACAATATATTTTGTAGATATTTTATAGACAGTGTTGCCAATAAAATGTTTTTCTGACCATGGCGCCGTTGTCACATGCATAAACTTCGCAATCTAACAATCTGCAAATTATCTCACAATGACTTCTCTGCCAATGTTGCAAAACAAAAATTGTATGTTCACACGGTTGCACGTCCACAGGATTGCATTTTCCGCCATTTTTCTGACAATATTGTCCGATCTGGCAATCGTGTGTACTTAGCTTAAGGACAATTGATAACAATTAATTAATATTAAGAATTTTTTTTTTAATTTTAGGTATAAAATGTTCTTGTTTTTTAATATTAAGGAAATTATTTTAATTTTAGGTATGAAATGTTTTTATTTGAACTATTAGTTGGAGCAAAATTAAATAAAGCATTTTTCTCGTATACACAAAAACAAATCTTAAGACTAAGTTAGGCAAACGTAACCGTAACGCTCCCGCAGCGTAACGAATCAGCTGATTCAATTTGACATAAGGAAACGATTAGCCAAGGAAAACGAAACGTAAACGGGCGGCGGAATCTGCTGAAATTTGAGCTGGGCGGTACGTTTACGTGCATTTGCAAACAAAATCAGCAAAACAACGAAAAAAGGAGACATTTATGCGAAACTTTTGAAACTAAATGATAAATAAGTTATAATATGTTAAAATAAGAGCAAGAAAATATAAAATAGAATAAAGATGTTTTAATTTTTGTTGTAAATCTCTCAGTCATATAGGGCGTTTTTCAGGATTTGGGTAATTACTCCAGCGGGCAACGGTACGGCTGCGTTAATGTTAAGTTACGGTTTCGTGTGCCTAACCCGGTATTTTATCAATCCAGATACAACTCCTCTGTGTCATAAAATATACTTTTAGCTTATTATTTATAATAAATAAAAACAGTAATACGAATACATCTTCTAATAAACAATTACCAAGGAAAAACCCTACACCATTTTCAGCAGGTTATTTAAATGAGAGTTCCAGTTCAAACTACTTACTAACCTGCTGATTAAGCGCTGATTTTCATAGGAGAGAGATCCAACTAAATGCCATAGCAATAAATCATAACATAAAACGAATTTTTAGGTTAATTTCATACTTTTCCGAATTGGTGCTAAACAAAAAATTGATTTTAAGCTTTGACTTATTTCTGGCATTTAAATTGGGTTTGAGTTTTGGTGTATTCAGAGACTTATAGTAGAATGTTTTTGTAGAACAGTTTGACCCGTTAAACATGTGTTTTGGGGATGATCTTTACCCTTCTCCACAAAATAGATCAAAAAAACCCTAGATTGAACAGCTGAAGGGTTAAAATGTTCACCAAAAATGTTACTCCTAGTGTTATAAGTAATATTGCTCAACACATCATATACCAAAAATGTAAGGATCACACCCTTTCCTAGGCCAATTCATCATAAGAATGTGCAAAAGGGGAAATATGGATCCGCCTCTAAAATGACCGCCATACGTAAACTTTCAAAACGCCGATACACGTATATTTTTTTTACCCTCTCTATCAGAATTCGTGGTCAGAACCTTGTTTTTTTTGTGTTTCACTGTGTAATGCACTGATTTTTATGCAAAAAAATACGATAATGCAAATAATACAGTATTAGTTAATTATGAGATGGATATTAATTAATCTATCAAATCGTTTAAAGTGTTTTCCACAAAAGTTAGGTTTTTTTTCGAAAAATAACCTTATCGGTCAATGCAATTGTGTAGCTAAAATCATTTACTTCGTGTCAATATCTTTTTAAGCGATTTATTTCACAAATTTTATCAATATTTTCATGCAAGCCAATGACATTTGTGGTAACAAAATTGATACTGGCAAAAGACAAAGCATTTTGCATTTTGATAAATTAGTGTTTCTACACAAAGGGGAGCAGAGTGGCAGAACATTTTCGAGAATTATTGCTAAATTTTACCTACAAATGTCAAATGTGTTAGTGATGTAAATCTTTAGGAAAATCAACCTTGAAGACTTAAATACAAAATTTTTCCTGATTTACACGATGTAAATTCAGATGTAAATCATGATCTGATGTTCATAGAATTGCAGGAGAGATTGAAAGGGGAATTTCCACTCTTTCTATTCCTCTTGCTTTTCTCTCCTACGAACTTCCGAATTGCCGCAACTAAAGTTGCCTCGTGTGAATCAGGTTATTGTTTTAATTATTATCTAGCACTTTAGTAAATTGAGTATATGTTTTAAAAATTTAAATTTATGAGTAGAATTGTAATTAAATATATTTTATGAAAACTCTTGCGCTTTGGTATATGTAACTTAGCCGTATGACGTTGTTCGAGTGCATTATTTGACTAGAATCTATTTAGAACATCTGCTAGGCATTACATGCATTTCCATCAATGTCAATGTAATGGCATTTTCATTTGGAATTTTTCATTGGAATTTCGTTTTTCTAATTTGGCTTTTTCTCGTTTCCTTATATTTTGCAGGAACCCATTGAACTAAAGAAACGTTTGGAAGAAGTGCGTCTGCTGGAATCGCGACGCTCAGCTCGATTAGCCGATCAAGATACAGATTTTGCACGTTTAGCCGACATGGGTGGAGACAGACGCAAGCCATCACACAGTATTGAGGTGCCATTATCAGCCACGCCGCAGCACAGGTAAGTGTCTCCTCCAATCAATCCTCTCTCGCGATACGGAAAAAAAAACAAACTGATCACAACAAAAGCGAAACAAGTTGTTGCCTTGCTTCCGCATTTAAATCGTTTTGCTGTTGTTGGTTGTTGCGAACATTTAAGTGAGAAAATTATGCAAATTATAAAAATAAACAAATTTGATATGAAACAGAGAAACAACAACTCCAAAAGCGAATGAAATTAAATGCACATTCGCAGAACTGGTGCCGTTCCGTTGATATAAATAAATTATACAATAAAAGAGTACACATAGAAAAGACAACAGACGTCTGAATAGTTTACCAGACAGACGTTGTACACTATTTGTTAATAACAAAAAATAACTACATTTAACTAGTTGAAATATAAAGAATGAAAAAAAAAAACAAATAACAATTACGTCGCAGAATGTTATCTTATCTCTAATGGATGTGGTAATTGTAGAACTAAATGCGATTTATGCGAGCATTTTTTGTTGTTGTTGTCGTTCTGTCTTCTTGCACAATAGAGTAGCGTCACGGCGGACGCGGACGCCAGTCAAATAATATGTACTGGTTGGTACTCAGCAACAAATCAACCTCGCCTGAACATAGTCGATTTGATGGGGTTCAGGGTTGTCTGTTGTCGGGCGACAACAAAACGTGTGTCCATATATAATATACTGACGGACAATTTATTATAAAAACACTGGACTTGGAATGTTCTTGGGTAGTGGAGAAACGCTTGCACACAACATTGGTCTAATGATCCATAATCTTACTAAGAGTCATATCGACAACATATTTTTATCGCATGTAAAACTCAAACGTTAACTGGTTGAATAAATTTCTGGTGTAACCTTATGATGGACACTTTGATGCCATTTCCACATAATTTTATTATAGAAATTTAATCTCGATTACATATAACATTTCAACGTATATCTCGATTACAAAATTTATCGAAATGGAATTGATTTATATTATATATAGCTATATATAGCTTATTTATTTATATGAATTGCTATACAGAATAAATTTATATTTTAATTTTTGCGGTCCTGGGAAAATCCGGATTACAAAGTGTATGTGGCTAAATTTTAGAGAGACAGACCAGAGTCTCTGGTGGGAGTTGAACCTACTAACCCCAGACTCATAGGCGAGCACGCTATCTAATCACCTACTGGAGCGCACAAGTTCAAGCTTGATTACCTTTTTTGGATTCTGAACATACTAAAAATAAATGCTACCATTGATTTGATTTTTTTTGGCGTTTTAGAGCATTGCAAATCCCACAATTTGTTACCAAAATCAGTTTAATACTTTTATTATATCAAGACTTCGTTTGAAATTCAAGTGTGTTTTATTACAGCGTTTTACAATAAATTTGCTTAAATCTGTTATTATCTCACTTTTTAGATTATTTTCTATTTATTCTTTGTAATTTGATTGAATTACGCTTTGCTATATTAATGACAAAAAAGTCTACACTTTTTGGGTTCAATAACTTTTCGTTGGTTAAACTGATTTTACAAATATAGTTAGCCTTTTGTCATCCTCAGATAGTTTAAAATTGACTCACTCACTATATCGAACGTCAATTGGATTGTTAAATAGTTCCTTTATAGTACATAGAAAAGACATCGCCAGCCGCTATGGGTTAAATGTTAATGACGCATTAACAACTACTTCTGGTTCGGTAATTGTTTATGGCCCATAAAGAAATAAAGAAAAAATAAATAAATGCAATGAAACCTAAAACCAGCAATAAATTTAAGAACAACATGTCTTCACAGAATATTTAAAACTTCAAGTATAATTGCCTCACCCTTTTAAAGAAAATAAATAAACATCTGTACTTCACACAGTAATGCTCATCTTTCAAGTTATTTCATGAGAAATATACAAAATGTTTACACAATTTCATTTCATAAGATTTACATTTGAAAACAAATATTTCTATACTAAATTCGAAAGAGATTTCTTTTAATTTTGCCATTAATTGTAAATTTTTATAGAATAACTTTGAATTGTTGTATTATTTAATAAATGCATTTTGCAGGCATTAATTTTTTACACGATTTATTTTTAGCCAGTTTTACGTTACGTCTTTTACTAACTACGAGTTAAATTTAAATTCTTTAGGTTGCTACTTAACTAGCCAACGTCGGCGTTCAACGTCTGTCAAAGTATTGTTGTGTGCACAGAAAACAATAGGATGAAATTTCAGATTGACAAATGCCGGACGCTTTCACTGGCATTAAAGACATACCCTTACATTAGGCATGTTTTCGTTACAAGCTAGCGATTTTAGTTTAGCACTTTGCAACGAAAACTGACTTCCACTAACCCACATATACTGCTAACATAAGCAGTTAGTGGCGGATTTCCACTATGTGGTAGCAATGGTGTCATGAGTTGCGAAGAAATAACAGTGCGAAACAGACAAAAAATTCGTAAAATGTATTTATTTTGTTCTTCTTCCCTTAAATTCACAATAATTGACAACAATCTCTCCAAAAATGAGATGCCATACTGCGAAATATAGGGTGCCCAACTTGGGAACACCATGCTCGATTAAGACAGGAACACAAGCATCAAACTTCATCGGGAACTAATAATGCTTAAAAGTGCTTAGCTTAAAAGTGCTTAGTGCTTAAAAAAAATCGAAAAATGCAAACAAATAAGTGTAAGTTAAATTGTTGTAACACATTGCGAAACAAAATAATATTTTCAATTATTTAACAAAAAAATATTTGCGCGATTCTTCGTTTGTTAGCAGTTGATGATTTGAACGCCTGAATCATATGGCACCTTTTTCAAAGATGACTAATAACTTTGTTGGGGCACGTTACGTTTATAATAAATTTACGTGCGACTGATCCAATACAAATTCTTCTTACATTACGCGTTTCTCTAAACTGAGATTAAAATTAAACTGTTTTCTTAGTTTCTAAGCTATTACTTACTAACCACATCAATTTTAAATAGCAATTGACAGCTAGAGAATCCTTCAATTGCCGAATAGACAATAAAAAATCGTCTAAAACAATCTAACTTTGCTCGAAAAATTTCACTGGGTAGATATGATACATAGGACAAGCATTACGACAACACTACGTCGTATGGCATTTCATTCAACTTTAGGCAAACTGATAGCCGAAGTAAATACATACATACATACATAATAAAAATTAAATTAAATTATTTCATAGACGTCGCGACGGCATCTAATGCGCCATACACAAATGCAAATCAAAAATATATAGTTGTTGTTTTTTTTGCAGTCTTCGTGATAAGCTTTCCACCGCCACTAGAACGCATTCGACATTTACTAGAAATTGGAAAAAAATATGACAAAGAAGAAACAACTAAACCGCAAAACAAAACGAATGATTATTCTATTCCAGAAAATAACCGCATGACAGAGTCCAGTTTTTCTGCAACGCCACCAACACCGCCATCGACATCGCCAGTAATAATAATTGCAACAGAACCACAATACAATAATAACACCAGCGACGACGATGACGGACGACGTCAGTAATAGCGTAGCGTCTAATGCCGGCCACGTTCTCAATTGATAATCAAATCAAGCAAAAAACTAAATTGTAAATTGAAGACAAATTAAAAAAAACACACACACAAAACAACAAAGAAAACTATAAAAAATCAAAATAAAACTAAATGCAAAATTATGAGTGCAAGTCGATTATACTGGGCTACAGAATCTGTTTTTACAAATAGTGAAAGAAATCCTACGTAAAAAATCTGATTTTAAAAACACAATATGGTCCAATATGTCTTACTTAAATTTTTATAAGATGCTACTTATTTTCTGTTGTTAACAACAACAAAAATAAACAAATACGTAAACGTAGGGAGAGTATGATATCAGGGGCCCTTCGATCTGACCACACATTTGCATAGATCACCTCAAAATAAGTAGAAAAACTAATGTGGAAGTTTCGATATCACAATAATTATAAGGAAAAAAATCTATAGCTTTTCAGTCAGTGATAACATTGATTTCAGAGACACTTTGGTTCGCGTATCCGTCATTGGACATATCCCAGAGGCGAAAAGGAATAACTTTGTCTGCATAGCCGGTTATTGTATTTTCCATAAATCGAAAGTTATCGCAAAATTTTATCAGATTTTTTGGCTTTTTCATTCAAACGACAATAAAGAGTAAAACAAATCAATTTTGATAACCAAATATAGATAAATATCTCGGTTATTTTATTTTTTTCTCATACTGAGCTCATTTTACAAAAAAAAAAATTAGATTTTTTTTCAAACTTTAACGTTTGATAACTCGATAACTAAGCGAAATATCCATAAGATACGCATTATTTTTTCTTCTTATTTTGAGGAGCTCTATATATGGTCAGATCGAAGGGCCTCGGATATCATACTCCTGACGAAATCGCCAGTAAGGAATTTGACAGCTAAATGAGCGCTAATAAAAGCAATTGATAATCAGCTGATTGCTGCACATTACAAAGACAAATTAGTTTATGGACATCCCAGTGTATTTACACATCTTTCCCACAAGATGGGGGAGAAGTCAATTTTGCGTACGTTTGTATGCAAGTGAGAAGATTTTTAGGTAGGCATCTAGTGTATGTATATGCGACTGCACTTCTGCAAAAGCCTTTGGGGTTCCTTATTTCTAAATGGTCTTTGTACTTTACCAAAGACCATTTATGTTATAGACATCGTAGATAGTATGTCAAATCTGCGAAGTCTAGATGATAGCCTACTCACTGGAATACAAATGTTTGAGAAATCGAATTTTCCCCAATCGTCTGGAAAAACTGTGAACATTTTCTAGAATGTCTACAACCAAGATTCAACAACTAGAGGTAAATTAGCTTATTGAAGTTGTCAATGTTGGCTGGTTGTTGTTGTATAAAACACAACTATGTGGTATGAATTTTACAACTTGCGCTTAAACAATTTTCGCATAAAAACCAGGTTACATATCAGGCGAGATAGCAACACTATGAGCCGCATAGAAACAACTCTGTTCTTAAAGCTATTGTAAATGAACTGACAGATGACATCTGTTTCTACGGAAACAAAAGACCAACTTCACTCACTTTTTATTACTTTCAACCATACTGCATGAAATAAAATAAATAATATTTTTTTAAGAGGGGTAAATAATAAAATCTGAACCATTAAAACTTTAATTCATATATCGATAAAAAAAGTTCTCGTTTTGGGCTTAGGCAACAGAATGACCAGTTGGTCGAGTGGAATACTCTCGGAATTCACTCGTAGTGGTAATCCTAATAATTCCGTCAAAAATATGCATATGACCACTTTCAATACAATTGATTTACTCTAATTTTATTAATAATGAATTTTCGATCTTTTTCTTTTCACTAAATGTGTTATAAATTTTACAAACAGGCGAATTAAAAAAATGCCGATAATTTTTAATTAATAAACTCGATAATAAAAAAATATCGAAGCAGATTTTTAATCGATATAAAGGTAATTTGCTCAAGTTTAATACTCACTACAATTACCCAGAGTTGCAAATATTTTAATTCTGACAAAAATATTCATATCCCTTTTTTATTATAATTTATTGTCGATAGTTTTTTTAATAATCGATTTTCGATAACATTATTTTTTGTTACACATTTATAACTTATATTTTCACAAGAAAGCTGTCAAATTTTCCAAATTTGGCTCTCACTTCAAAAATTTGTATGACAGTGTAATAAAAAAAATTAACAACAATAATGAGAATACATGAATGACAGCGGGGGGAGGGGTAAAAATAAAACGCATACTATTGATGAGAAAGGCGTGTAGAGTGCGGGGTTGATTGGAGTGATCGGGTGTGGCCCTTATTATGACATCAAAACACGCTTAACTGGTGATAATTGCTCGCAACTCTCCTCGTTATGGACGGGTGGTCAGACGGACGGACTAACGGACACATACGAGTATGTACGGGCACTTGATCCCCTCTGTATGACGCTCACTATCTTTATGTACATATGTATGTATATTTGTGGTATTATGCACTCGCATACATATTTACAATGAATTGCGTCGTAATGTTGCAATTGAATTTGTCTTACAAATGCTCAGAGCCGCCTCTCCCTTCTCTTGGAATGGAATCGAGCCAACCAACCACCGATAGATACACAAAACCCACAAATGATGATGGAGCTGATGAAGGCTATACATACAAATGAATGCATTCACCAACGACTTTTGTATCTACGAGTATCTCTCTATCTATCTATTTATCTATCCATAGTAAATGATAATATGTTCCATTGCTTGCCGCCCCTCTTCTATGCACACAGTGCGTGTCTGATAAAATCTTATCCGAACTATCCATCGCCGCATTGTGCATTGTCGTCATCATCATCGTCTCCCTCCTCCATAAGACAGAACCATCCCACCCTTCCCATCCCATCCACAACATTATTCAATTGAATTTTAATGAATTGAAAATCAATTAGAAATTCTATTAACTTGAAATAGGAAGACTTTCCGTCTTTTAGAAATAAACAAATACAATTTCTTGGTCATAACTATTTTGCAATTTTGCTGATCTGATGTAATTTTTGTAATGTTTTTGTTTTTCATGAATGCGATGTTGTTGCTTCCTCTATTGTTTATATTTACAAAATTTGTAATGCACAAAGTGAAGCTTTGGTGAATAAATAAAAATTAATATAAACTATTGGGGCTGAATTGAGTCTTAGTTATTATATTAGAATTAGAAATGTTTAAACAAATTTGAACTAATGCCAAATGCAGGAAAAAGATTTGTTTAATTCTAAATGCCAGAAAAATAATATACATTACTTTTATTAATTAATGTTTTACTAGAAATTTCCAAGAATCGTATTATTATTAATTTTTTTTAGAAGAATTCGCTTAGAAATAATTCGTAAATCAGTTTATTAATTATATGAATTTTTCACCTTACATTTCTTACGATTCCTATTTGTTTAATTGTTATTTTGTTTAATAAAATAAATTTTAATTCCTTATCATAAATCACTTTCTGTAGAATCATTCGGTAATTCTGATTCTGAATAGAAATTCGTAAAGTTGTTAAAAAGAGGCAGAAAGAAGAGACCGAGTATAGAAAACAAAATTAAAATTCAATATGTAAATATTTTTATTATTATTGTTGATTGTTTTATTTCGATAGAAGCTATTAATACAGTGGAGGTTAAAATTTGCTTTCCAGAACTTTTATATCACTTCAAAATTATACATAACAAATATAAGTAGTTATAATCAATTCATTTATGGAATTCTATAAAAATCTTAATTGATGTCCACATTTTTTTTGCCGAAAGTAGAGTATGGCAACCAGAAATCCACAATCAATCTGTTTTCTCTGTAACTCGAGCTTATTTACACCGAATGTAGGCCATATTTAAGGCCCAGATAGGCAAACGTAACCGCAATGTCCCCGTAGCATAACGAATCAGCTGATGCAATCTGAGGAAATCAGTGTAAACTACTAGGCAACGGAAACGAAATATAGACGGACGGCTGAATCTGCATTTACGTGCATTTTCAAACACAATTAGCAAAACAATTAAAGAAGAAATTTATGCGAAACATTTGAAATTGAGTGATAAACAAGTAACCAAATTTTAGAATAAGAACAAATAACTATAAAATAAAATTAATTATTTTTCTATTTTTGTTGTAAATGTCATATGACACGTTTTTCAAGTTTTGGGTGAATTTTGATACCACATGGATGGAAGGAAAAAATAAATTTTCCTCATTTTTTCCCTTGCACCAATTTAATTGCTTAAGAACGTTGCAGAGGCGGATTTTATCATCAGCTAAGTTTGTGAACTCCCCAAAGATATGAGAGCTTAGGGTAACCTGCTGCCTTCTAAACAGAGGAAGGCGCGCAGACACAGAAGGTGTTTTATTGATTCCTCCTCTTCTGCGTCTCCGCAGAATTGCTTCCTCTATAACAGCCATTAATGATAATAAGGGACGTCAGCGATTCCGGCTTCAACTTGGAATGTGTACAGTTCTGTACTACGGATCACCCGTTATTTGTTGTCATAGGAAGACTAATCGCTAGAGACTGCACACACATACACATATACAAAGTAAATTTTATCAGCCTGAATGTGAATAGAGCTTGATATTAGAAATCTATGCCTCTTATGTTCAAATTGTTACAAGCCTGTTTCACGACGTCGAGCGAAAAGCTATGCGAGAGAAAACCAGTCACTCACTTTCGTTAAGAATTGGGTTTCTTTAAGGTTAGTTCGTTCGTTCGACTGGACTTGTATGTATGTAAATATATAACGTAAGCAATTTACGAATTCTCAAATTATTTAGATGCAGTTCAACAATTTCACAACTTCCTCCCAAAAAAGGAGATATTTTTGTAAATTTGACTAATTACACCTCTGTATCTGGTGGTTGTTGTTTTCGGTGATTTCTGGTTTTGAGTGTGACATACACTACACATGTGACGCTACACATATGACGCTACACATGCCGAACTGAGGGTTCCATTGCGTACTGAGGATTTCTTTCATACAATTAGCAAGATGCTGAAGCTACATATTGTTATTATTAAATGGTTAAATATTAACATCGTTATTATATTAATATCTACTTAACCAATTAAATGCGTTTTCAGTAGTTTTTATCACTTTTGCAAGCAGGCGGCAAACAATAAAATATATTTCTCTTCGAGTCGAACAAAAAACAACATGTGACTGTTTTTGACGTTTAGTTCGTACAGCTCGTTCTTTGTTAGGTCGGTTAATTTTGAGACAGCCCTCGTATTTGGAACTGTCTTGGCTTGCACTCGAACATAGAACCTACGGATTGCAAGTAGTGAGATCTTCTACTATGCTGCGGTGGCAATGTCTACATGAGATAGCCGCTGATAGTGGCATCAGCGGAGTCGATACCCGATTTTGTCACTGAACTTGCCGTCAAGGGTTTGTGATGCATAATAACCTGAAAGACAATTGAAGTTACCTTATCAGTGCTGACTGTCACCATAACAACAATGCTCTCCATAGACGGCATTCGAAAATACTTCTCAGTCGCATAAAAACAACGAAAAATTGACGTTTCCGGCAATCTTATGAAAAGCTTTGGCGAATCACTTTGAAGTGTCTACAACTTCAATTGTCTTTGAGTAACTGAGTATTTTTCTAAAAATTTAACGTGAATGAAGTTTAACCTTATGACATTATTGAAGGAAATTGTAATGACATTAACATTGCAAGACATCTCATTGATAAGTAACATCTTCAAAGATAATTTTGCCTAGGCGGAGGTTTCGACACGTCTTTTTGAACAACGCTTTCTATTTAAATGTATATTATTAGCAGTTAGGAGTTTTAAAAACCCTAAAAGTGTACCACAAAATATAAAATGGGAGTTTATTAACCCATCACCATCCCTTTACACTTTCGATAACCAAATGTTGTCGAACTGTCTTTTATCGCTTCTTCTTCATCTTCAGATTACCAATCATAAACAAAATTTATTAATTTCAATCTAATACCACTTTTGATCATCACTGTACCGGTGTATATTATTAAGAATTTTGCATCACAGTCTTCTCTGAATCGTTTTTCTTTATCTTTTCGCTTCGCCTCTCTCTATCTCGCTCTCTTTACATTATTTGTTATTTTCTTCTTTGCTCACTTAGTTTTCATTGCTTTTATGCAATGCGGAAGTTGAATTCAGAATTGTTTTTTTTCGTATTACTTTTGTTGTTGCTTGCTCGACGTTGTTATTGTTGTTGATATAGCCATACATCCTCCAATTGCCTCCAACACTCCCCCAATGTGATTGTTCGTATCGGAGCATTGTTGTTAAGATTCTCCGTCAATACGTTTTGCGTTTTACAAAAAAAAAACAAATTAATAATTTCAGCGATATTTTCCCTTGTATATCTTTTTTATTTTACACACATATGGACGGGTACGAGTGTATTTATTAATGTATATCTGTAAGTATATTTGTTACATCGCCCGACTTGTGATGATGGAAAATGACGATGACGACAAGAATCTGTTTTGTTGTTTTTCCTCTCATTGAAGAAAAAAAAACATTTTACGATGAATGCCTTGAAACCGAAATGTGGCACACGTTTTCAGCCACAGTCTGCTTGTTTTATCTAGGTACACCTAGACAGACAGACAGGCGGACGGACAGACAGACGGACATACAAACTGACTTACATGTTATATGTAAATACGTATTTAGGTATATTTATTTATTTATTTATAGGTAGCTATCAAAGTGTGTACGTGTGTGTATTGGGTGTATGTATGTGTGTATGTATAATAAATGTTGTATCAGCTTTTGTTGCATACAATTTTCATTGTAAATTCAAAAACAAATATTTGTATAAAATGTTACATTTTATAATAACATTTTAATGCTGAGAATTTACATTTTATTTATTTTGTTTTCATGGTAATTAGAATAACATGTATTGAATAAATATACATAGAAATATGTAGAAATGTACATGCATGTATGTATGAACATATGTATGTATTTACCTGTTTACAAAAACTTGTATTCGGATAAATTTATGCATCAAATGGAATGCAGTCTCTGGTTTTCAAAGGTTACCGAAAATTTATTTATAAATATATGCAAAAGTGTGCAATCTAACTAAACTTTAACAGCGATTTAATTTGTTTACTTTATATGTAATACAAAAAAATATAGACACAGCGATTAACAGTTGATACAAATAAAGTTAGCAATTTTCCTCAATGGGTCAAATCAATTTCGATAACTTGTTGTTATCGAAAGCTAAAAAATTAATGAAATACAGATATTTTTCAGTAAAGTTATTAAAGTTAAAGTTTCAATAACAAAACACAGGGGAAACCTTTAGGAAAAAGAAAGTTGTGATTTGTTTTTAATAGATTTTTAAAAAATATTAGAACAATTTAATTTTCAATAATTTTCCACAATAATAACAAGAGATGTATCATATTTTGTTCTTTCGATTGTAGTACTCGTCGAAATCGCGGGCATGGCAACAAATAAAAAAAGTTTTATTCGATTGTCTCGATTTGAACTTTAATTTTTTTTACTTGTAGGCCAACCCGGTTTTCATACAAAAATTTAAAAATATGTTAATTTTTAGTCAAATTGTAGTTAATTGTTTCGATAACAAAACAAAGGGGTACCATTCAGGAAATTATGATTTGTAATCTATATAATTTTAAACAAATATTAGAACTAATTTAGTTCCTTCACGATTATAAAAACAGCTGTTTCGTGTTCATTTCGATACATTTTTGTTATCGAATTTACAGTCATTTAATTCCTACAAAATATTAGAACTATTTTAGTTCCTTCACGATAATAACAACAGCTGTGTCGTGTTCATTTCGATACATTTTTGTTATCGAATTAAAAGTCATTTAATTTCTACATTATTATAACAAACGCTATATCATACCGTGTCCTTTTCGACAAATTTTTGTTATCGAAATTTAAATATTGTAAAATACTATTTTTTTGTATTTAAATTCAGATTTTATTAGGTTTATCAAAATGTATACTACTTTTTTCATTCTACCTATAATAATTTGTTAAAGATGTTGTACGTTAGAAAATTATTGTAGAAAAATTGATGTTCGATTTTACAATGTTTTTTGTAACTCATACTGTCGCTTTGCTTCTGCCCAATACTGTTGGTACTTTGATAAGATTCATATTTTCTTTGGGGGATTTCCTTCCTTTTAACGTTATTGCGGCTTTCGCAGAAACTTGACAGAACTACGCATTATACAATGCTCGTTAGATCGCTCACTCACTCACTCGCTCATTCGTGCCGCATAAACAAGTTGACCTCATAACAGCTCTGTTGATAATTATTCATTCCGTACAACCAGCAGCTCTAAAATGCACAGATGTAGCCGTCCCTTCTTCCGAAAATCAAGTTGCGTTCCCCTTGCCTTCGATTTACAAAACTTAGTTTTAGTCCCATTTTAGCCGCGAACCGGGGAAAGTCGTTGGAATAAATATGTACATACATATGTATGTATGTATATATATGTACGAGTATATTCCGAAACCACCTTGTTCAGTGCAGCGGTGTGCATGTAGCGCAAGCAGCCCGTCCGTTCGTCATGTTCTCAGGCGAGAATATTTTCATAGAATTTATGATGAAACAACAAAAAAAGAACAACAACTTTAAACAAGATCTATGTGATTTTTTTTTACAATAATAACAACAAAAATCCGGTAATAAGTTAACAACAAAAACAGACCGACACTGGCATTCGCTCTCCCGTTCGTCCGTCCGTCAGTGTGTCCACCGGCCGCCGTCCACAGTATGCGTTTTCATTCCAAAACAGGAAATATAACAGCTCTACTGTTTTTGGCATGACATTTACGGCAATAACTTTTGAAATACCGGTACGTTGCGCCGCTTGGAATTGCCACAGACACGCACAGCGGTCTAGTGTACGAGTACATATTTATTAGGTTGTACCGAGAAATTAGATTAACTCTGGGAGCCTCCAGCGTAGAGTTTTAACGAAACAATTAAGGGAATTTTCAGTCATAGTTTTGAAAATACATATAAAGTTGTCCTTTCAAAGTCACATAATGGGGAGTTTTCCACAAAAAAATGGTAATAAATTCACACACACACACAGAGAAGGACTTTGGTCACCAAAAGCATATACACATAACATCTTGTAATGGTTATTAAAAACAATAATTGATCTTCAGCTCAGCTCCACAGTGAGAAAATTCAAAAGTAACATCAATTACAAATCAATCCCTCACTGGGATTCATCAAATTTATTATATCTGTGGTCACAAGGCATAACAGCATAACTCGAGTTATGCTCAAACTGAGTTATTAATGCAATAATGTTCCCCATCTTCGATTACATATTGTGACACATTTTGGTGATGATCCCTCGTTTACTTAAATATATAAGGCAGCATATCTGACTGTGTCACTACATTACAAATGGATTAAAACACTTAAAATTTCTCTCCTGAAAAGTTTCAAAAACAGACATATGCTGTATGCCTTGTTACCACAGATATGGTTACGGTAAACTTGGTCGTGATCATATTATGCTAGTGTTTAAACACTTTGCATTCAAATACATTTTCTTTCATATCAAAAAAGGCGATTCTCCCGTGTAAAATTTGCATTATTGTATACATATGCATGTATACAATGTTTTATATCAATTCAGTTTAAAAGACAAATGAATGAAATGACATTATTTTTCACTAAAATAAACCATGACAGACAACAATAACACCTGATGTAAAATAAGTACATAATATCAAAAACGTCGGTGGGGACAGGCTGAATATTAAATATACATACATACTAATTCGACTCAATGATGAAATTTTCGTTGATTTTAAACCGGTAAACAAAATTGCGTTAACAATTAATAAAACTGTAAATTTGTGTTCCAAACCCAACAGGTTTGATTAAAATTTAATACAAAATTAATTGATTCAATAAAAATAACTAACCTTTAGCTCGCCCACATAATGCTAATTTTTGGTTTATTTTAATGATTCTTAAAAGACACCCTTAAAGACGGCCAAAACTTACCATAACTCCAAAAAACCCTAAAATTCCAGTCAAAACCCTCTACGTGACCTAGTGGGCGTATGAATAACATTAATTATAATTATTCATATAGTCAAAGCAAAAAGGATACCAGTAAAGAGGGTTTTGACTGTAATTTGAGCTAGAAGGTTTATATGATCCACAACAATATTGGCCTTAATATTTGCTACAAAGTTTGCAGAACATACCCTACACCTCAGATGTAAAGAACACAGAGTTTCATATACCATTATGCTACACGAACAGGCCATTGGGGTGAAATTTTTACCTCCTCTAAAATAAAATTCCGATAATATCTTTCAAAATGTCAGCACATATATTTTTTAATCTCCTCTACCAGAACCCATTGTCAGAACTCTGAGATTTGGGGAAAAAAGTTTGAAATTGTTGTACAGTGTTATGATTCCTCATGTGAATACAATATTTTTCCCCACCTTGTGGCATAAATCACATCAAACACGGATCGGTCAATACATTGATTGCTCATATTGCGGTGTAGTTAAACTTTTTTTGGGTTTCGATTGTATTATTAAAGTAATTATTAATAAATGTACATAGGTTGTCATTGTATCCGTGTTAATTTGTCATGACAAGCATGACAAAGCAACAATATTCGCTCAAAATTACAGAAAAAAATAATTCCAACAAATAATAAATACAATTTCTACAAACGTATACATTCCTATGCAGCACTGAGAGCAATAATGACCTAATACAGGTGATCAGTGAATTGAGATATTTTTGTTTTTATGTTGTGACGATAATTTAAATAATGACAATTTCTTTTGTATTATGCAAGTTATATTGGACTTTAATACTAGTACTCTATTGGGAGCAATCAAATGTCTTTCAGTTGAATGAACCATGTGTCAATGTGCTGCCATCTAGTGGCAAATTATTATTATTATTATTTTGTAGAACTTAGTCTCTCAGATAGAAATAATCCATTTATGAATAGCTCTTTTACCGAAGGTGCACACCATTTTTTTTTTAATTTTTAACCGAATTATATGCAATTATGAAAATTGGCCTCCAGGGTAATGAGAGTAAGATATCTGAGGCCTCTCGATCTGACTTTATATTTGAATGGAGCATCTCAAAATAAGAAGAACATGTAAGGGACATGTTATCAATACATCGCTTAGTTTTCGAGTTATTAGATGATAAAGTTGAAAAAGATCTATTTTTTTATTATAATATCAATTGGTTTTTTTTATATTTTTCGAAATTTTGTATTACTTGTTTCTTTACTAATTTATAGAAAATTGTCTCCTGTATAAATCGAAAGAAAATCTGGCAATGACATTATTTTAAATTTCGATAACAAAATTTATCGAGACTGAATTTGAACGGATTATGCAGTATGTCGACGATATGTATATCGTAGTTGTGTTGGGGTCTATTCGATAAATTTTTTTCGATTTGTTATTGATTTTCTTTCTTATTTTTTCTATAGAAAAGTTTATTTATTTCTTCTATCGATAACAAATATTTATCGAAACTTTCTTACAATTTTATTTACTCAGCTTCGTGTGTCTGTGGACTCTGTCCATTTCTGAAATGCAATATTTGCCGATTATTATTTCCCTCTATTTGCGATAACAAATATTTATCGAAATGAAATTGATCATTTTTTGTTCCATCCACTGTGTATATTCATTCGCAATGGCCTTTATACTTAGAATGGACTTTAGTGATCGTAATGCAATCGTTGTATCACACTCAACCATCCAGTCGTCCGTCTGTCCGCCCGTCCCCTTCCCCCACAACTATTCACATATACTTTGGAGCAGTCTTACTGCGGTATAGAAACGCTTTCTAGAGGGGAAAAAGTGCCGGTATTTTTACACAAACAATGCATGTTTTTGCGGTATTTTTTGCGTTTTCCCGCTTATTCACGCTCGCCTTCACCGCTGTCATTACAGCTATCTAGTGAATACTCGTGTAAATGTGACAGCGATCTGCAGTGGCACAAGTGAAGAGGCCGAGCTAAAATTGGGCCTTTTAGAGGTTTTCGAAATAGATACATATACCATATAACTACAAGTATATCTATATATAATACAAAGTAAGTTGTACGATCCCCGTACAAACCAACTTAATTTAGTTAATTTTTAATATTAATATATATTAAGGTTCTACAACCTACCTATTCCCTAGTAAATATCAATTATTAGGCGAAGATTACCGAAATTCTGTTTCCAGTAAGCTTTTTCATGAATGCTATTCTGGCCCGCTAGAAGGCCTTTCTACCCTCTTCTTTTTACACCTCTTAATATGGCTGTGTTTTTGTTGTAACTTACTTACGTACATATGTAACTATGATGGACGAGGAACAAAGCCAAGCTTTGTAATTAAAGACCACAACTCACGAATAAACAACAACAGTCGCGACAGCGATGCAGCAGCATTTGCAGCAGCGGCAACGTCAACGTCAACGTAGTAATGATGGAAAACAAATAATAAAACCGGTGACGTAAAAAGCCACAAACGTAATTTTACTACAATTGTTTTTTCCCCTTTATTTATTTAAAGAAAAAGAAAACAACAACAGATAACAAAAACAAAAAGGAAAAGAAAACAAAGGAAAAACTAATCATAGCTCGACAACAAGAACAAGAACAACTACAAGTACTACAGCTGGTTAAATTAACTACATATAAACTAATATTTGTTATGTTGTTTTCCTCTATTGTTAGATTTTTATTATTGCTTTACTTGTTGAAGTTGTGCGAGAAAAACATTAATCGTGAAAATTACTATGATTGCGCCATTTTCTCATATACTCTTCTCTGATACACATTCTATTTTACTGCCGTGGCAATTGCCAGAGGGGCTTATTTCTGGATCACCATTCGCTGGTCCAAATATGGGTCAACTGTTGTTGATGATGCATGCCTCGTGGCCTCTTTGGTTTCCGTAATCATTGCCACTGAAATTATATATACTTTTCCCAGAGAAGAATTCATGAATGTGGTATTCGTAAGACTCGATTGATATATACATACATACATATTTTTACAAACAGTTTCTCTGGCAATGCAAATAATGAACATAATTATGCAAAGGTTCTGTTCAAAGGTAATTCTACAGTCCACAACTAATTTGTACACTTTTTGGAAACCATATTTCCGGAAAGACCTAAAAATAGTAAAGACTCAACAAAATGAATACTGCCGTAAAATTTACTTAAAGATGGCGCTACAACGGACTGCAAACAAATACCTAGGACTGAGCCAAAAAGAAATGTCATATAGATGGCTAAGATTAAAATTATCAAAAGTTTAGAGAACCGCCTGTCTAATGGTGATTTCGTTTCGGAAAAATAATGTCACCACATCATGTTGCGACATGTTAAAAATTCCCCCTGCACCCTTTGCTAATTGCCCATTTTGCATGCGAACAATCGAAAAAAAATCGTGCGGTGAGTAAAACCCAGACCTACATTATGGCGCAACCATTTGGTAGTGCATTAAGAATGTACGCATTCATTTAGGTTTGGTTCCGAAGTCTGCTTTTTGACGGTGCAACACTCTACACCGTGGACTGGGCTGAGTGTGGAAAATGCGATATTTTCGCATTTGTGGAGTGTAATAATTTTACAAACGAAATCAAAACCCGTTCATACGGCTGCACCATTTTTACATACAAACCTAAAACTTCGGATTTAGTGTAAAATGTAGAACAAATCTTACATTTTTTGCGCAAACGAAATCACCATAAACATTAGCAGAGCTTTTAAGATTACAGCGACTGAGTCTCTACAAGTCTTACTTCCTGTACTGCTGAACGTGAAGATATCACAATATAGTGCTATAGTAGCCGACCGAGTTGACTATATACGAAATGGTGTAGACCTTCGAGAGGAACTTCACCACAGAGATACCTGCCAAAGAGGAATGGGTTGGCAGAATACCAAATAAAAAAAACCATCTCCACTTCTATACGGATGGTTCGAAGCTTGATGATAAGGTAGGCTTCAGACTTAGACTACCAGATAGATACCTGCAGACTCTTTCAATCCGAAATTATAGGCGTGTTTTCGTTACACCAAAAGTGCTTAATTTGTATGGGGAGCTAAGCACTTTTAAGCACTATTAGTTCCCGATGAAGTTTGGTGCTTGTGTTCATGTCTTAATCGAGTATGATGTTGCCAGATTGGGCACCCTATATTTAGCAATATGGCATCCCATTTTTGGAGAGATTTTATCAATTGTGAATTAATGGGAAGAAGAAGAACAAAAATGGGAAATTATTTTAATATTTGCAAAAGAGTGTAAACAATTGAACATAGAATAGTAAATATATGTTTTATAAATACTTTTCACGAATTTTTTGTCTGTTTCGCACTGTTCTTTCTTCGCAACTCATGACACCATTGCTACCAGATAGTGAAAATCCGCCACTTATTGCTTATGTTAGCAGTATATGTGGGTTAGTGGAAGTCAGTTGTTTTCGTTGCAAAGTGCTAAACTAAAAGTGCTAGCTTGTAACGAAAACATGCCTTATGACAATAAAGGAAGTTGCCTAGTGGTTGAGTTGCAAAGTGGTGATCAACACTAGCCTTGTCATTTAATCGGACACTCAGGTTGCCATCAGTTCTCTGGAGGCCACATCCCTAAATTAAAAAAAAACAGCTCTCGACTGCCTCAGATCTCTTAACGAGATGGCTGAGCAGGTTAACACATTCCTCAAAGCTGATTACTTGCCAGGAAAAGTACGACATTACAAACATTCAAAGAATTTGCATTTATTGGTGCGCCACTGTCCACATGCAGGCTTTGGCTTAGGCAAGAGGCAAAGCACCTGAAAAGTAGCTAGACAAATTTGGCCTAGATACGACCTAAGAAGGTCAACATATATCTTCGCACTGAAGAGAAAAGGACTGTCTACGTTGGTGTCAGTTCTTATGGTACACTGCCTGATCGCTGAACACGCCAGAAGGTTGGGTGCTGAGACCAATGAGTTCTGCAGGAGATCTGGTGATAAGGAAGAAGTGGAGAGCATTGGGCACCTGCTTTGCTATGGTCCCTCATTGAGTAAACGACGCACATAGGAGTATTTGGCTGATCTAGCTGGACAAAACCCCATTTTCTAAAGTCGACCCTGGGTACGAATACTTTTTTGTTTTATGTTACCAAGACTACATTTCATTATTATCAATAAGACATTAACCTTCGAGACAAATATGCGACTCATTTCCAGCAGTGTAAAGTTTACCATGTACAAAGTGCGTAGTTCAATGACTGGACATTTATCCAATTGACTCTTAATTTTAAAGTTTTTGGTGCAATTTTTGGAAGACAAAGCGATGGATTCTGGTGCAGCAAGTAAGTGTGAACATCAAACTCATATTTCAGTGCTTAAAGAAGGAAGGTATGTGTATTTTATTCACAATTAAAAAAAGTCATTTTTTAAAACCTAGTTTTTCATGTTCAAATGTGATTTTGTTATATAGTCCGATGCGGTCCCGCGCTGATTTTTGTGTTGTTATATAGCCTATACTGTCCTGTAATAGGAACAAAAAGTATTTGTTCCGCCTCTTTCCTCTCTTTTAACACTATCAGAATTGAATAACACTCGAAAAAAGTTTTGTCCGGCTAGATCAGCAAAATACTCCTATGTGCGACGTCTGGATATACTGGGATCGGCCTTTCTAACAAGTTTGACAGATCTTTCCGGTACCGATATTCTTACCATTGATAACGTTGTTTATCAAACTGTTTGTTTTCAATGAAGGGCATCTGAACCCGTTTAACACTATACACCTGGATGGCTAATAAAATACCATCGACCAGTGTCAAGGTATTGTTTATTACAATTCCAGTTCTTTGTCTCCCTGTTTCTTGGTTGTCACATAAAAAATAATGAAAATAGTTTCTGCTTGAACAAATACAACATCTACCCCACGTTCAGCTTATGTTTGTATAATTATATATTCCGTTGAGAGTTATATTTGCCAAAGATAATATTCTAATTTTCAAAACAAATTTAGTGACTATCTATCGCTGAAGTTTCTATTTTGCCGTATGCCCAGTCTATATGAGTTAAAGGTTTTTGCTGTTAATTTCTGCGTTTTACAAAGAGAGATGATAGATCATGGAAACTTATGGAATGATTACAATGAGTGATGCAAATTCCCTTAATGGAAAATGCGTTATCCATCATGTTTCCTCAAATGCCACATACTTGTGTGGTCTACAGAGCCATAACAACTGTCCATCAATTTCCTTTCATTTTTAACCCCCCCTGTCATAAACTTTATGATAACATTAGGCGTTTAAATAATGGAAAAATTAATATTTTAGACGCCAGGCATTCATATTAATTTATGCTTTCCTGTACGATCCCTAATTACAAGCAATGGAGTCGTGGTTGAAGGCGTATCTTTTAGGTTACTAACGGTTTATTATCACTGTCGGCTTAGAAGCAATAAATTACCGACAATGAGTATAAGCTTTTGTTTATCTATACCGAAAATCTTTTTGTCTCTCTTGAATTGCTTACATGGGTTCCTATCTATGGCTTTGGCAATCTCTATACTGTGAAGACGGTCTCTCTCTCTCTCTTTCTCTCTACCACATACACTACTCACATGTAAACTTGTATGCCCGTTGACGCCAGTTAACGATTTACGGTTTTATTGTCTTCTGCGTGTCCATACCAAGAATTTCTAATGTTTTTCTTACTTCTGAGAGAATTGAATTGCTACTCTGTCTGACACGACTGTTTATCGTATTAATTTACCATAAGGTTTTTTTAGATAACTGTTCTCTCAAATGTACGAATATGTCCTCTATAGATATGTGCGTTGGTTTTTGACGATCTCTGTTATATTGGGAGTTCATTAATTATTCAAAAGCGTATTAAACATTGGACATTTTACGCTCTCCCTTTCCTACACAAAATACAATAATTAGGCCTAACGTAGAACATAGAAACTTATACTGCAATAATACGGTAATACTGTCTCGATCCCAATTGTGCTAGATTTTGCTTTACCTGGGGTTTACAAGAGACAGTTTTGCGAAGACAATATCAAATACAATTACACTTGTTTACTAATAAAAAACCTACAGGTCTCTCAGTGTCCTCGTCACTGTCTCAGAATTTTCGAAGACAGTAAATTCGGCAAGTGATTTGACATTAGCAGCCAATTCGATCGCAAAGTTGGAAACATTTATTTTTATCTGAGATTTTGGTAAATATTATTGAAATCTTGTTCGGTAATATGTAAAAATGGGTATAGTCTCCATTGCTGTTTCGGCGCCTACGTCACACCAATATTTTTTTCCTTTTCTGACAACTAATACACATTCTCAATTGTCTTCTGCCAATTGTCTTGTGTAAACGAGCAGGGTTAGAAATATCTTAAATTGACTGCTCTACAAATATTGTCAACTGATTTTACACAGTGTTTGTCCTACTAAAATCATGGCTGACTCTAAGACCAGTCTTAAGCAATTTTCCAAGAATTGACAAACCTTTAAACAAAAACTTTCAAAACCAATTCAAATCATTGAAATTAAATTTAATATCCCTTCATCGAGCTTCGAAAATTGCAAATCGAAAATTTCGCAAACGTAATGAACTCCATACGATTCGAGCCACCACTAACTGAAGTTGCAGCGGATAAACACCGCCACCGCCGTCCGTCAGATGCATCTGAGCCATAGTGGCAACAGTTTTGTTTTTTGTTGTTGATGAAAATGGAAATGCAAATGAAATCTAATATCACATCTTAACAATAGACTAATAGCTTCAAGTAGAAGTCTGAGAGCCTTATTTCGTTGAGGTTTTTAGTTGTTTTTTTTAGCTGCTTCCTCCGTCTGACTGTAAATGGCTGAAAGACGAAAACTGCAGTACAACCAAAAGACACACAACGAAAAAAAGAGTGCCGAACTGTCGAATGTGAAATTTCCGAAATGACATGATACTGATGAAGTCTGAAGGAAATCAAAGAAAAAAAAACAACCAAATCGACCAAAATGGAACAAGCCATACAAAGTTACAGTTATTACGGCTTACAGGGCATATACGAGTACATACATAGCAACAACAACAAAAAAATCCGCCACAAACACAAAACCGAAATAGAATTTGCATGAAAATTACCAAATTAAACGTGACACAACAATTTACGTTACGATTCCGTCGCTGTCGTTCGCCTGCATTTTCCACCTAACTAACATACGAAGTCGAAGCATTGCATGCAGCAGCAAGAAACTTTAATAAACCAACCAACCAAACTACCTACTAGAGGATAAAAGCCACAGTCATAGCCCATAGCCCCCCTAAGCTGTCGTCCTCCATGTTAGTGGCAGCTACAGATCCATATGAACTCAATACAAACTACATATTTGCGAGAGTCCAACTTTTTTGTTTTGCTAGCCAATATTCACAGTCACACAACACAATTGAAAAGTTCTGTGTGACGCGGTGTCATTGCGCAAATGCGCATAGGAACCAAAAGTGAAACAAATCGCAGAGGAGGAATGACAAACAGAAATTTCCGCAAAAAAACCCTTTAGGGTTAGGTTAATGGGTATTAACAAAAACCTCAAAGAAACCAACATACAGATTCTAATCGAAGAGGAAAATTCCCAATTGTATCTGAAATTCGACTCGGTGTTTGGAAACTAATGGCAATTTTTTTTTTAGCGAAGCGATTTACGGACCAATTACGAGGCAACTATCAACGAATCGTCTTAACGTCAACGTAATAGAAACAGAGCGTTATATTTTGTTAAGAAAAATATAAACTGAAATCAAAACTAAGCAAATGTAAGGAGCGATGATAAAGTGAGGCTAAGCAATGTACAATAGGTGTGTTTTCGTTAAACCACTATCGTTTAATTAACAGGGAGAGCTAAGCAATGTTGGTCGCGATAGAGTTTCGCGCTTGGGCCAAATTTTACTTTTTGGTAATCATCAAAAGTAGTCTATCTCTATCTCGTTGAGTTTTGTGCAAAAGATACGAAAATAGTATCCAAAATTGCTGCAGGAACACAAATATGGACCCGGTCCCTGACACAGTCAATATTATACTCAAACGAAAGACAAATATATAAGTAATGGATCCAGTAGGGCCCAATATAATCGGGGAACCATGTACAGAAAATCAATGTTCTGCTCAAATGAAACGAAATGCTGAGTATAACCCAAATATGAAAAATTATAGAAAGGTGATATAAAAGGCTACGCAAAGATACTTTGATTCGCGTATCCGGCTTTGGACTTATCCCAGAGGGGAAAATCTTCAAACCCCACCGAAGACCTGCTACTATGAAACACTTTGATCTGCGTAGCCGGATTTGAACATACCTCAGAGGAGAAAATCTTTAAACTCGGCCGAAGGACGACACTTAGGTCTACGTCTACGCTTCGTTTAACTACAAATCTACATTTTGAAAGTCTATTTGGCATCTTCATTTTAGAAAATGCATCGAACGTATTAAAGAAGAATAACTTATTCGGAGTAAAAGTCCGGAGTTGGATTCATTTAAAGCGCTCTGCATGTGCAAACGTCAAAATACAAAGACTAAAGCGGTTAGGTTAGATTGAGTTAGGATGGCGCCTGGTGAATGAAACCAAGCGCCAACTGAGATCATGTATGATCCATTGTTAGTCCTCATAGTCCTTCTTCTTCAATGTGTCAGTACAGTCCAGAGCTCCGATCTGATGCTTTCTGGATTCTGAAAGAAAAAGGAACCGAGTGTTTTGTTTCTTCTATACGATAAAAGTGGACATTGACAAAGGTTTCAGTAATCGGGTAAAGTTTAGGATGGACGGGTTTTCCGATGAGCCTCCGGACCGGTACCACGAGATGGCCATATCGTATGTCGTGGGGTCAACGGACTGACCTGTGAGTCGGCTTGAAAGGTCTTATTAATAATTGCTTGTTTGAAATTAGAAATTACATAGTTTTGTATCTTTTAACTAGAAAAGAAAAAAATGCATTCTATATTACTATGAAAACAAAATGGTTATGAGCTGGGAGAAAATCCTGGTTAACAATGTTTCCAACGTTGAAGGTGACCTACAATTTATATCCGGCTTCCAAAAGCTTACTGTATTCTTGAGAAGCAGAGAGAAATAGCCGAAGAATAAAGGTACATGTAGCAGATGAAGAAAGTCACATTTTGCCCAAGATTTGAACCTGGACCCTCTGGATGATAGACTAGCACACAGCCCATTCAATCAATCAACAAAGCGACAAACAGCTTTGTTTATTGATTATATATATATATTTATTTATTCCTATGGTTCGAATGTGGAACAAAGGGCCGCAACAAAACACTTCCAATTTGACCTCTCTTGCGCCATCAGCATCACTTCCGGCAAAGTAGCTACAGGTCTACCCATTCTTCTGCTGCCTTGATCCAATTCCATTTCCTTTTAACTATTTGGCTACGGATTGAAGATTGTCCTGCTCTTGCCTATAATTCCGTGTTCGAGATAACGTTCGGCCAAAATATTTGCATAATCTTTCGAAGGGACCTGTAGATCCTGCAGGTCGTTGGCTGATCCTGCAGGTCAATGATTTAGAGCCGTAACGTAGAACGGATTGTACGTTTGACGGGAAAAAAACAAAGTTTGGTTTTTAAGTGGATTTGTGGAGATTTCCACACTTTAGGCTCCAAAAGCCTTTTTGATGCGGTTCGCAATATCCTGACGTGAGCCAGCTGTGGACGATTGATTGATAGACACAATTGATAAGGAGACTTTCAAATTTTTGTTGCATTTAAAAAAATATTAGCCCAATTCAAGTAAGCAATTTGTCATTGAATTAGCTATTTTCCTGTTCCTTAAGGTTTTTCTTTGGTTTTTCTCTCGACAAACACTGTGCCAAACTAACGGCGGCACAACACTACCCAAAAGGAAAATCAAAGAATAATGATTTTTTAAACATAATGCGAATGCAATGATAACTCAACTCTACACCGGACAGACATCATCATCTCTTCCAATAGCAACAAAAACAACAAATAAACTCGTGTACATACGATTGTAGAGGCATATTTATTCGTACACCTTAATTTGCCTATGATTTGTTGGAAACATGAAATGATATTAGCTGGTGGCACTTTTGTTTGAAGCGGATGCTGATGCTGGTGCTGCTGCATCGAGCTCTCAATGCAATTTGCCACAAACTGCAATCAATTTTAAACTAATCATGTTCAGGGATACAAATGCGATAGCCGGCAACGGTACGAATAGGAATACCACAACGAAAACGAGTACCAGTGCCAGATAGGTATACGAGTACAACCGCCGGCCATCGGAGCATTGGAGTTGTGGTCTATGGCATCGCACTATGCACCACCTCGCCAGAGAGTGCAGCATGATGCAGTTCAGCTCGTTGCAGCATACTAAGAAAATGTGGCAAACAACTCAATCACAAGTTGAAAAGAAACCCCCAAAAGAAAGATTCTCAGTTCGTCGGCCGACTATTCATTCCTCTTGTTATTGTGCCATTGCAACAGATGGATGGACAGAAATACAGACGGATGGAGGGAAGGAAGTCTAGAAATCAACCTATTCACTAGTCACTTCTTTCATTTTGACAGGCAAGTACTCCTCTGAAGAGGAGTACTCGTAAGAGCGTGTCTATGTTTGTGAATATATCTCAATTATGTTTAAGCCTTTCAATAGCCTCCATTTGGAGAGTTTTGCATTCTAAGAACCTCCGAAAACACAAAACTCATGCATTTCGGGCTGTATGCGTAAGTAAAAGATTTGTATTGAGAATGGGAAAATATGATGGTGGTGGTCGAAGAGGAAAAGACGATTTTCTTCTATATTCTCAAAGCAATAAAACTAAATATAGTTTCCATTTTGACCTAAGGCCACAAGTTTTGTTTTGACCGAAACCAAAACGAAAAAGTTATTTGTCCAACAACATGCAACGTAAACCTGAGAGGAGACCACTTGCCGTCTCGTGGCACTTTACAATGGCTTCAAAGCAAGCATACACTGAAAGAAAGGCCGGATTTGCTTAGGTTGTCTGTGAAAGGCGGCCAACAATTGTTTGCATTACTTCAGCAATAAATGTTGACTGAAGACCAGGAAATATAAACCCAAATTCTATACAAATGGTTCGAAGCTAGATGATAGGTTGGTTCTCTGTAAGGAACACAAGTCTTGATATAGCTCACAGACTAGATACCAGATACCTGTCTAGCTCACAGACTACCAGATAAATGTCTACCAAAATAATGGCAATAATGGCTGAGCAGTTTAACATATAGAATATGGGTACGCGGGCATAGGGATGTTCCGGGGAACTGCAAAGCCGATTAAAAGGACGACATTACAAATACTCCAAGAATTTGCATATATTGTTGCGCCACCGTCCATATGCAAGCCTTGGCTAGAGGCAATCAGGCAGTCCAATAAAAGATTGACAAAAATCGGCATCTGTAGGGTAGCTTGACAAATCTGGTCAAGATACGACCTCAGAAGGTCAAAATGCCTCCTCCGCAAGAGAGGAAAAGACTATCTACGTTAGTGCCAGTTCTGACGGGACACTGCCTGATCGGCGAATACGCCAAAGGGTTGGGTATTGAGTCCAATGACTTCTGCAGGAGCTGTGTTGATGAGGTAGATGTGGAGAGCATTGAGCAACTGCTTTGCTAATGTCCCGCAATAAGTAAACGCCGTCATGATATACTGGGATCGGCCTTTCTAGGCAGTCCGACAAATCATTCCGGTACCGATATTCGTACTACTTGTATTGAAAACTTTGTTTATCAACCAGGTTGGTTTCGATGAGGGGCAACACTAGGGAGCTACATTGGTCTATGTGAGCTGGCAAAACCGCCTGCCGCCCTAACCCTAAAACTGCAATCGAATTTCGTTCAGCAAATTTCAATTTATTTAAAATAGCAGTTTGTATAGTTTGTTAATACGCTTTTAAGGTATTCTTATATAAGGCCCACAGTGCAATGGGGCGATTGTAGGGTGTCGGTTTGGAACGAAAGGCATCTTATAAATTGGATCGATACTGTAGTTTGGTATTCGTTACTTAAAATGATCGTAAGAAAAGGAATCGAGTACTAAATAATCGGTATAAACTTAAATGAGTCGATACTCCAAAGTATAGATTTTCTGATATTTATGTTCTGCTATTCATAAAATTTATTTGGAGGAAAAAGTTGTAGAATTTCTCGTTTTCACTATGGCAACAAGTGGAATTACTAAAATCCTCTAAATATATTGTAATTATATTCAAAACGAACTAACTCTAATTTTTTGTTTTTCTTTATTTTCAGGTGAGTGTACAAAAGCCAAAGTTTCCCATATGAAATTATGTACGAACCTACGAGGTAAGAGTTACAATGGAAATTCGTAATTCCTCTTAGTTCGTGAATATCTTTCATCTCATTTTGATTAGGTATAGGATTTTTACTTATATTTCCGAGTACGAAATAACTTAGATGCTAAGTTCGAGGGCTGTGCAAACATAGCCGACCTGACATATGGATGGCGGTAGTAGTCTAAAAAGACATTTCATTCGTGAAAAATTGGCAACCTACTAGTTTTCTAGAGAAGTCAGAAGTAAACGATCTCAGTGAATTTGTAAACATGGACAAAATGGGTCACCAATATGTAATACAATACTTTCATTGAATGGTTGGACTGAGACCAATATTAAAACAGAGCCAGATTCTACTTTGTGGGAGTCTGATCCTTCGCTTACAACTATAAAATATTCTGTAGCAGAGTTTAAACGGGGCCGTACGAGCTGCTAAGATGAAAACCGTAGTGGTCGAATAATTGAGGTGCCCACGCCAGAAATGGTTAAAAAAAATCCCCAAATAAATGGTATTTAATGGCCGTCGGTTGAGGGTTAGTGAGCTAGCTGAAGTCATAGGCATGAGAAAGCTGTGCGCAAGATGGGTGCCGCGTTTGCTCACAATAAAGACAATGCACCAGTTCCCTCATCCAAACTCGCAATGGCAGAAATCAATGAATTAAAGTTCGAATTGCGTCAGCAAGCACCTTATACGCCAGATTGAGCTCCCTCGGATTATTTTTTGTTTACAAACTTGCAAAAATTATACAGCGGAAAAGGATTTGTCAGCAATGAGCTAGACAGTTCTTACTATAAACAGGGTATCGGAGCAATTGAAAATCGCTAAAGAATGTGTACCGAGCTAAAAGGAGATAGTGTTGAGAAAGAACGAAAGAAATTTGGCGAATTTGGGTTGTTTTCTAGGGTTTGGGACCGACCTCGTATATGTCTTCGATTATTTTAAAATCATAAGCAAATAATTTATTAACATCTTTCGATTTTTTTAAATCCTGTATAGGTTCGAATTTAAAAGTGCCACATATACAATTTCCAGTCTCAATACTTTGATGAGGATAGGCAAATTTAAAAAGTTTAACTTTAATTTTGTAATTAAAAAAAAAAGAAAACAATGAAAAATAATGAGGAAAACATTCCGTTGATTGACCGTTCGTTGCAACAACGTAAGTGATGCGTTGTTGCAAGGTTGTACGAACGTAAGATTTTGTTGCAGCAACAAAATGTCCGTAACATTAATTTCTTTAAGGTTGGATTTTTCTGTCAGTGTAAATACATAGCTCTTGTTTGTGTTGTCTTGATTATTAAGTTTATTGGAGAGGGAGGGGATATTATTTTTCCTAGACTCAAAATCAATCTAATGTTCGTATCTGTATAAATAATGACCTCTCGTACTAAAGGTTTCTTTGTATGATTTTTTCCAACTTCAATTATTTCGGTTGAATTGCAGCAGCAGCAACAACAACAACAACAACACAGCCAACAATAATACAAAAAGTAGAAAAATAGAAAGTTTCCACAAAACTACAAAAACAACACACAACTGCTGCCGCTGCTGCTGCGAATAGTACATTCGTAATGCACGTGCAACAATTACATGTTGTTGTTGTTTGTTGGATAAAAAACTGTTTTTTTTTTAAGAAAACCATAACATTATTTTATATAACACAGCAGTAGCAAAATAATAACAAAATAAAAAGTGAAAAATTATTTAGCAGAAAAGGGGGAAGTTGTGGAGAGAGAGGGGGCCTGAGTGTTAACATTTATAAACTAACTTTCACTTGTAATTTCTTGGGCAGCAGACAGAGCATAATTTGAAAAATTTCAGAAAATAATCTAAAGTGAGAAATAAGTAAATTACAATATATACCGACAGACAGACATATAAACAATTATAATAATAACAGCTGTAAAACTTATGAAAAAATACGGAAGATTTTTTACAGCTTATTATAGAATTATTACAATCGTTAATACCGAAAACAAATATCTCTTCATTATAAGAAAAACATTGTATGATTTTTCAGAAAACATACCGATATTGCTGGGAAAATATGTTTTTATTAAGTTGCAGTAAACAAATAGATTTTTGGTGAAAAAGGAAAATGCATGCAACTATACATACATATATCGTATTTTGTTATTTTTTATCATAATTATTTTTTGTGTGGAAATATTGTGTTTGCCTTGCATCGTTTACAACTAAACATACATATGTATGTATATATTTTGTTATTTTTTTATTACAATTAGTTATTATTGTTACATTGAGAAAATCCCATGAATTTATAATGTTTTTTTATACAGCACCTGTTAAGGCATTTGATGTTGTTATATTAATGTAGATCTTAACTATTCATGCATATCCGTAAACAACAAACAAAAACGACAAAACTAAAATTAATAATAATTGAGAAATTCCAACTAAAGTGCTATAAAAATATTACATTTACTTTAAAGTACACTCAAATGTTGATATGTATAACTTAGCTGAAAGTTATGTGTTTGAGCGTTGAATCATAACGTCGATAAATTTTTAGAATAACTGATTTTCCAAGCTCGAGGTTATCATTCTTTAAATCATTTAAAATCATTTATTGTAACTGTTAAAAAACGGACGAAAAATATACACACATAATGATTGATAAATATTTATTATTATTTATCGAAATATGAACTTTTAATTGTTTATGATACATAGAGACATATTGTGGCATTGTTTTCTTTTAATTTATATAAGAGTATCGACAGCTACAAATTAGTAACTAAATAATTTATTACAAAATTTTGGTAAATATGATTAAATTAGTTTTGAACTTTCGACAAACAAAATATTTATCGAAATGGATTTGGGCAGTCGTGGTTGCAATTTAGTTGAAACCTAAGATACAACTATTTATAAACAAGTTTAGGTTAATTATGTTTTATTTTAAGTTAATAACAATAAAGAGTTTTTGTGGCGAAACATATGTTAATCGATATATGAAGGCATCGATTGGTTTCCCATCACTGACATATTGCATAAACTAACCAAGTTCATTTTCGATTTTGTTATCGAAATTTAAAGCCATTATTTACAGGTCATTACTTTAAAGAATTGACTTTCAATAAATATATTAGGAAAAATGGATACAATCTTCCACAACATGTAAAAAAATAGTATTAAAATGTCAATAAAAAAATAGTTATCGAAGTGGACATGTTCAGTTAATGTACCTTATTTAAAGGTATTTATTTTCTTTACGTTATTACGTAATTAGTGATATTATTATGTAATATCATTAAAGAGTTTCCTTTCAATTTATAGAGAAGTATGTCATCAAGAAATTGTTAAGGAATAAAACTAATAACATTTTCGATAAATATGTAAAAACCACGAATTGTATCCTTATCTTGAATGTAATAATAACGAAAACACAAGCAGTACTTTTGAGCGTCATATTATAGCATCGCTTATAGCGTGAGTCCTGCCGTCAGCCTAATCACCAAAAAAAAAAAGCCAAAATTTTTTTTAAATTTGTTATGTTGATAAAATTGTCAACTTTAATTTATAATGTTGATAAAACAAGCAGACTAAAAACACATATTTGTTTTGGTGTTTCCACATACGCGTGTCCATGAGTATAACACCCAGTTTTTGTAAAATGTTTTCGTTCGTCTACGACGAATCATCCAAAATCACTCAACTGATACGCGAAATATATAGGCCACAGGAGTCATTAATTCGTTCACTCCTGTGTTTGATAGATTTCGAACGAAAACGTTTTACAAAAACAGGGGGTAAGATTTAGAGATAATCTGATAGACACACGATGTCGAACGCTAACGTTCGCATGACTTCTATGTGACAAACAGCTGGTTTGCGACCAACAACAGGCATCAGAATGACAAAGCGAATGAAAACATACTGCTAGACGCCTGTTAGTTGGTCGCAAATCAGCTGTTCTTCGTACAGAAGTCATGTGAACGTTAACGTTCGACATTGTAGGACAGACAATACTAATTTTGGTCACTCTAATTTCTAGCAACACTGATTACATTATATAAGAGGCATTTTCAGTTATTTGAATCAACGTTTAAATGGTATTGCCCAGAAACTTTAAAAACGGAAGAGCAAACCTCCCACATTGTCTTAAAATCTTTTTTGTTTTTCCAACACTGTGAAATTACTAAGAAATTTGTTTTCTTTAGAAAATACCGCGATATTGTAAAAAATTCCCATATATGTTCAAAACAGTGTCCCATATTAGCCTCAATGAATGTTCCCGTGAAATCAAGTCATATTTTTTTGTTCACCCCTATGTGGACATTGCTCAGGGAGTCGCTGACGAAATATGTATGTCTGCCAAGTAAGTATGTCCGTCCATCCGTTCGTCCGTCTGTATGTACTTTTACATGCATAACTAATAGCCATTTACTAATGTATATTGGTTGGTTGGCAAAATGGAGAAGAAGGTAAAAAATGACAACAACCGCTAATTTGTAGGTCTGTAAATATCCTCCCACACCCCGACCAGCCGATAGAGCATTCATGTTGCATTTTGAATGGGTCCGCCAAACCACGGCCTCCACCGCGCAACCCAACGCCAGACGACAACTTAGCAAACTCGCATCTACTATAATTCCAAAGCCGGACGGCCATATCCATGTCAGTCAGTGGTAAAGGTATGAGAATTTTAATTTTTCTCCCACAGGTCAGTGTAAATAATCCAATGACGATGACGACAACGACAACGACATCGAGGATGACATAGACTTGGCCAACAATTGTTATTCTTTTGTTTAGCTTTACTCAACCCCAACCCCATGGTGCAGCAAAAGTTTTGCTTTTGGTCAACACACACAGACACACCAACCACCAATGACAAATATTAAAGCGACAGGTGCCCGGTTGTCCACAATGCATTCATTCGCATTAGAGTCAAAGCGTCCATCCGTCCGTCCGTCTGCCCATTCTCGTTGTAGGCTCTTCTAACTGTGCCATGACATAGCCACAACAATCGCCACTAATCTATCAGCGCAACATTGTAAACGCCCTTATTTGTTGCATGTGCTTACATGGTTGCTAGTGGTCACTCCACGCACGAATGGACAGACGGACGGACGGACAGACGAACGAACTGACGGTCCACGCACGCATGCACACCTTAATGAATGCCAAAAGGAAATGTTCATTTGGTTGTTAAGTTAACCAAAGTTCTAAGCCGGCACAGAGGGTTATGACATATGGGGAATTTTTATATAGTTCTACAAATTATCAAGAAGATGAATTCTAGGCCAAAATTCGGCAAACGATAAGGAATTGCGGATTAGAGGTCGTCGTATTCATATAGCATTTACTAACAGTGTTTTTACTATTTCGATTACAAACACCGGCAATATCGTTGATGTAGCAGATTAACTGTTCAATCCAGATAAATATTTTTATCGAATTGTAAATTCAAGTTTCATCCAAAACGGATCAAAACTAAGTCGATACATTTTCTTTATCGAAACTGGACTGAAATAAACAATTTCCAATAGTATTCCTGGGGAATCCATGGTTCATTCTGGGTTTATTTATCGAGTTATCGAATGATAAAGTTTGAAAAAATCTATAAAAAAAACAGCATTCCTTGGGAGAAATTATTTCAATAATTGGGGAAAAATCAATAATTTTTTTCGATAACTACCCTAGTTATTGAAATATCGAGTTTAATAAGAGAGTTTTTATTATTTCCATAACGAACACCAGCTATGTCGTTAATATCGAAGATAAACCGTTCAATGTCGAAAATATTTTTATCGAAAGTAAATTAAATATTCATCCAAAACGGATCAAAAGTAAGTCGATAAATTTTCTTTATCGAAACAGAACGGAAATAACCTGTTTCCTATAGTATTCTTGTGAAATATATGGTTCATTCTGAGTTCATTTATCGAGTTATCGGATGAAAAAATCGACAAGAAAATTAATTTTTTTGAAAGAAATGAGCTCAATAATATGGACAAAATCTATTATTTTGTTTCAATAACTACCCTAGCTATTGATATATTGAGTATACTAAGAGAGCTTTTATTATTTCGATCACTAAACTGTTATATTAATATATGTAGAAGATTAACTTTTCAATACCGATAAATACCTTAATCGAAATGTAAATTAAAATTTCTTCTAAAACTGAACAAAAGTAAGTCGATAATGTTGCTTTAACGAAACCGAACTGTAATATACAGGTTCCCATAGTATTCTTGTAAAATATATGGTTCATTCTGATATTAGTTATCGAGTTATCGGATGACAGACTTTGAAAAAATCGACAAAACATTTGCATTTTTGGGGAAAATGAGCTGATAATGGGGAAAAAATCCGTAATTTTTTTTCGATAATTACTCTAGTTACTGAAATATTAAAAACCCGAAAAAATCAATAATATTTTCGATAGCTACTTTAGTTATCGAAACCGAAAAAATCATTTTTTTACTTTTTATTATTTTGTTTGAACTCATTTCAATGGAAAAACAAAAAAGTCGGGTACAATTTTTCGACAACTTTCGAGTTATCGAAATGTCCGAAGCCGATTATGCGGCCGAAAGTATTCCAGCGAGGCCGGTCTTCGGCCGGGATTAAAAAATTTTCCTCGGGAGTGTGAAGCTATCGATTACTAAGGCAGATGTCGATAACTGAAAAGTTATCGAAATTTTGTCCTTCCAATTTTTTATTTTGAGCCCATAGGAACGAAAAATCGATTTTTTTTAACTTTATCATCCGATAATTCTATAACTAAGCAATATATTGATAACATACCCCTTAATTTTCTTCCTTATTTCGTGACGCTCTATCCAATAAAATCATTCGATATAAAGCATTCGTTGACTGGGGTTCAAATTTTCAAAGAAGTTTAATAAGGAAAATGGAGTGAACTGAGTCTCCTCGTTTTTTAAGATTACCTGAAATAATTTATTATTCTTATCTCTCAACCCTATATGGGGTGATATATAGAGAGTTGAGAGTTGTCATTGCGTTATTATAGGGAATAGCAAAGGCACTGTCGAGAGAAAGCTAAGCCAACAACCGAGCTAGTGCCTGCAGCTGCTGCTGCTGGTTAGAAGCAAGGAAGCGAGGAGCAAATGTGTTATTAGTGTTGCCTATTGCTGGGGTTTGCTGTTGCCGTTGCTATTGCTATTGCTGCAATTGTCGATAGTTATTTAAAATGCAAGTGCGTGAGTGTTTTGTAGAACAACAATATCCATCCATTCAACCACTCAGCCATTCCAACGTGCGACAAACGTGGGAAATAGGAAATTGCAGAGAACAAAACCAACAACGACGAATAATTTTACATTAATAAATATTTGTTGTGTGTGTTTGTTCCTCTCCATTATTTTTTTCTTCAATACCTTGGTGAAAGACAACCATTAAATTGCATTAAAAAATACAAACACTCACATATATTTATGTATGTAGCCTGGCAAACAGGCCCCCCTCCGGCACTTTGTTTCTAACTTGGCCAAAGACAACATGACAAGTTGGCATTTGGGCGGTCTTAGCCGTCGTTGGGAAAATATCATTTGTTTGCACGTCTAACTCTCTGTCTGTCCGTCCGTCCGTCCGTCCGTCCGTCTGTCTGTTTGTCTCTATGTCCGCCTATTGGTCTAATGACATTTACAATTGTTTCTATTTTATCGATTCACTGTCAAACCTTAAACTAACAAATTTCAAAAAAAAAAAACTTGGAATGAGCGTTGTTTTGCCATGGCAAAAGCATTTATATTTAATCTTCCCCTCTGTCACTCCAGGAAAATCTCATTGAGGAAAAGTTTATGTTTTCCTGAAAACCATCATACACAGTACGAAATAATAATGATGATGACGAGGATGAGGATGACGAGGTGATGGTGGCGGCGACAACACAACAATTACTCGTGCCTCGAATTGGAAAAGGTCATGATTCCTTAACATTCAAACTAATCAGAGCTGCCAAGCAAGAAGGAGGCAATGGATGGCTACAGCAACGGTAGTAAAGGTGTAACCATACCATCACCAGCCATCACGAGCACCACCAAACAACCAACAGCAGCAGCAGCAGTAGTAACAGTAACAGCACATGTTGATTGTGGCAAGTGCAAAACTATTAAATGTGGCCCAAACGTCATCGCCATCGAACACCGCCGCCACCTTTATTTTTCCTTTCTAAGAGCCTTTCCAATTGAGGTGGTTACCCGCCAAAACAACAACACAACACCGCAAACAGTCACAACACCCAGAAAACCTTTAGCAAAAGTAAGTAAGTGCAGACACAAACCAAAAGTAGCAACACCGTGGCAGCGACAACGGCAGCATTTCTTTGCCGCCACAATCCAGCCATATGTTGTCGGCTCCGGTATTGGCTCATGTCCATGCATTTCTAATAAGATTTTAGGCATTTTACGGGCAGTCGGTGTGTTTATGTGCAGTTTGTCCAATAAATGTCCAACAACAAAAGGCCATAACCATAAACACCCATCCATGGCTAAGCTAAGCCCAACCAAGCCAAGCCGAGCCAAGGAGAAGACATAGATTCCAAAAGAAGCAACAAAAAAGGCAGAATAAGAAAAAACTACACGGAAAACGTAAGAGGTTCCTCAAGTTCAAGTTGGCAGTTGGTCAGTGCAAACAAACGACACTGGCAGCGCATAAAAGGCAGCCAAGTTTTAAGCACCCAGTTAACGTTTTTATGACCAACAAACACAAATGTTAAGAGTTTGGGAGAGAGGGTGGGTGGTAGGTAAGGAGGTGGTGGACGAAAAAAACACCTTATATATATATTTGTTGTTGCTGTGGATGCCCTCTACGATTACCTTTTACAAAATGTCACCTTTACAACTTTTGTTTGGGCCCATCGAACGCGGCTTTGTTTTTTCGTTTTCTTCCAAATCTTGCCTTCTCTGTGACAAAACTGTGACTGGTGGTCTATCGGTTGAAAGGTGCTTGTAGTTGCCACTGGAAAACACACTGTTGCTGGTGCTGTGCAGGGTGTTGTAACCCCGCCACCATCACCGATATCATTCGGAACCACCTAATGGCCGGTCGCCGGGTTTCTTCATTTATTAAAAGCAAATTTATGCATGACTCTTTGGCCTGCATGTGAGCAAATTTCGATTTCCCTCGCTTGAGGGAGGGGGGAGGCGACCACTCCACCAGTCAATAGGAAAAACTGAAGGCACGCAAGCGGGAAGCGGCGTGCAGTGACAAAGTGGTTTTGGGTAAGATCACCTAAAATAGACGCACTTTTTTGGTGGCTTTTTTTAAATTGACAGCGGGGACAATGCAGCCTTTCCTTGGGGAGGGGAAGAAAAACAACTGAATTGAAAGGATTTTGGGTTATCCTTTGTCCTTAATACATATATATGGGTAAAAAGGGCTAAGAACTAAGAGGGGGAAATTGTTTTCTTTTAATTTGTGTGGGGTCATTTACTTTTTTATTGCTAAGAGAAAAAATATCATTTAGGTTTTTATTCAGGATTATCTTGATAATTAAAAGAGTACCATCAAGTCAACTAAAATCTCTCAAATATATCAACTGAAATCTTATAACATTGCCTTTAATAAATTAATTTCTTTAAGGAATATCAATGGATTGGAAGATGATTCCTAAAAGAAAATCAATTAAAAATAAGTGTTTAAAAAGACTAGTCTTTTAAACCATAGCAATTCCTAAGAATGTGTACTAGAAGAACAGGATTAGAGGACAACTTTAAGCCGTCCTGAATCATTAATTGATTTATCGACCAAAATTTTACTTAATAAGCCGTTGTCATATTGTTATTGTTTGTTTTTTTTTCGGTATTTATAATTACAACTAGGATATTTTGTTGCTCTTCATATTCTTATCACCACATTATCAACCTCTTCTACTTTCACTTCACTTGTTCGCAATGTTTCACTCGCTCCCTTTTTTTACAATGTGCGTTTGCCGCTTCATACGGTACCTTTATGCTTGGACTCAATTCATCTGTTCTGCCAATCGGAACAATAAATACACCACGCCTTTTACCTCGACCCGATTTCTGCTGGTGGAGAGTACCCTAGGTGTCATCCTAGGTGTCTGACTAGAGACTCCTTTTCGGGAGATTTGGTTAAGTATCTCGGAAGTACTGTAAATCAACGCTTTCATAGTGCCATATTCTTCCCGTAATAACAGGTGGCTCAAAAGTAACCTTTCGATGTTTTTTGGCTGTAATTTAAAAATAATAATAATAAACACAAATAGTCAGCAATATTCCGCGTTCTGGAGCAGTGTAGCGTAACATTGTTTGTTAACATGTATTTCGCATGTGTTTACTACACAAATGTCAAAACAGAACTGACATTAGGGGCCTCGCAAAATTTATAGCATTTTCTGATAGGAGGATTACTTTTGCGCCACCTGTTATATGCTGACGGTTCGTCTTCCGGAGTTTCCTTCTTTGTGCCCCTGGCAGTCTCTACAATAGTATAGCATACGTATAGCCACAATAGTAACATCGTTATAATTATGTGACTCAGAGTCGAAATCGGCACAGAATATTAAAGGCTGGGGTTGCTTAGATCTCCACCTGGGTTCTGCTTTATCTTCCTCTTTGTTTGCTTTGCCAAAGGCTAGATGTTCTCGTAACCCGTAAAAGCAACTATCTCACGATTATTCGATAGCGACGACACATGACTCATTCGTACAGCTTGTAACAAAAACAACTGGGCAACTGAATCCGTGGTAACACGTGGGACCTCAATTAGTCTATGTGAGCTGGTACTTCCGGCTGCCACGCTAACCTAACCTATCGAATACACACATATTACCGAATTACGAGTATGATTGAGTGGTTTGCCCGTTCGTCCGATTTCCATAACGACCTCATGTAGCTACTTGGCAAAATTGCTTCGAAATGGACTTAATCAGTTTGTTAATTTAACTAAAGAACTTTGTCCTAATATTTAAAGATTACAGGTCCAACTATAATATGCATTAGCTGGATTAAGGAAAAGTGCGAATACATGTAAATCGTATACTGCCATACTATAATGTACTTAAATGAACATTCGCTAAGTTCTCGCTGCTCTCTCTCAGCTCTCATTTGCTTAAGCAGGGTTTCTCACGGAACGCACATTCCATACGGTCTTTTTTAAGAAACAACCATAATATGCATAAGTTAACTTAAGTAATTCCGTACGGAATTTGCGTTAAGTTTCGCACCTTGCTTACGCAAATGGGTACTGAGAGAGACCTGAGAGAACTTAACGAAAAGTTCAGTAAGTACATTATGGTTTGGCACATACGATTTACATGAACAGTTGCTTAAAACAGCTTATGGATATTATGGTTGCACCTTAAGTCAATTCTCCCTCTCTCTCTCCCTTTATATAGTTCTCCTAGGGATGGGTGAGGATGCAAATCGATTACACCCCACATAAAATCACGTGCGTTATTTGCTTTGCCACCTCACATTTAATTTGACACAAAATATTGACGGCGTATAACGTCTCATTTCAAACCCTTCAGTAAAACCCATGTCGGGCAGAAATGTGATTACAAATTCTCACTCCACATTTAATTTGACAATAAATATCGGACAGAAAAATGATAACGACAACAACGAAATTGCGTATACTCGCACACGGGCGCTGTCGAGCGAAGTGTGGCAATAGAATAATGATAACAGAAAATGTGTGTTATTTCTGTTTCATTTTAAGTATTCATTAATAGCTGTTTATAAACAAAGAAACATAACCAGGCAGAGTAGATACAGCGCAAACCCCCCCAAAAACGTATCAAAACAAACGAAAAAAAAAACACTTGAGGCAAAACCAGTCCGTCCTCAGCACCTCTTGCCAACGAGCGATAACAGCCTACGAGCCGGCCTACCGGAAAAAAATGACGCACTTTTTTCGGTTGGCTTTGTTGACGATTTCATTGGAAATGACGCAGCAGTTAAACAAAGATCATAGCGGATATCTCTTTCACACCCTCTTAATCGTTATTGTATTGCTTAAGCTCTCGTTTTCGCTCACCCGCTCTTTGGCGATCTCTTCACTGAGCGTGCGGCGTGTTGTTGTCCCTTTTTTAAGGTTGTTGTTTGTTTCTTATTGATTTATGTACATATGTTTACTTTTAATCGAGTGATGGAAAAAAATAAGGAAAAAACAACAATTAGGTCAAAATTTGCGCTTTGTTTTGGTAAACACATCGCATGTGGAAGGAGCAACAACATAAAAGTCAATGTTTTCTTGTGAATGTTTACCACGACAAGGTTGCCAGATTGTTGTCGCACAGACAAAGGAAAATTACTAATTCAAATTGAAGACAAAATAATTGCTAAACTCCCCCAAAAGACGAAACAAAAATAATTATCAGACATACAAACCGACCCACCTTATAAATCCTCTCACGCAACACCCCACCCCACCCCAAACAATGAGGAAAATACTATAACCGTTTGGCAAATCAGGTCAACAGACGCGAATTCGAGGAGTAACCCTATACACACACTCACTCACTCACACACCTATACGAGTACACATTACACTCGACAGCACCTTTGTTTTATTTTTGGAGCGAATCTGTTTACATTTGGCGCGTTGTTGTTTTATCGTTTATCATTCAGTGCCCTGTGTTGTTGCTGGGCCGAGTCGAGTCGAGACGGGCCGGGCTAAGGCCATGTGTGTTTGGATGTGGGTCATATGTAAACCAAGAACCAAGAACTAACTGACATACATCGATATTTGCTTAGCTTAGTTCATAGAAAGATAAAAATATTTCGCGTTTTTGTTGTTGTTGTTGTTGTGTTTTGTTTTCGAGTTATAAATACTTGGAAAATGAATCATAATTTCCATTTGCGGTTCTGAGTGTGAAGCAATATCTCTCCTAAACAGCGGCAGGAACATATTGATGTCAGTGGGGCAATTTCATGGCAATTTTAGTTTTCTTCAAAGATCTGTTTCTCTCTGTGTCGGCAGTGGCAATGATGTCCTTTCAATTAATAGGAAATTAAGTAGAAATCACTTCCTGTGAGAACGGAGCCATAGAACCGAGCCATTTGTTAGAGTTCAACGCCATATGTGTGACTTTCGTAGGAATTTGTATCTTTAATAGATAAGAATTTATATCAAGAATTCTTGGCATTTTATATTCTAGTGGTACACTTTAAGGGTCTTTAGTGCAGCAAAATAATACTAAAATAAATAATTATTTAAAAAGTTTTTGCTAAAAATATGCAGAATCGTATCCCAGTATTCCTTAGTTTTAGTGAGAAATCTAATCTTCAGAGACAGCTATCAAATATGACGCTATGAAGTAGTCAGATGCCTTTCAATACTATATAGGGACATGGCTCAGTATGAAAAAGAACAATAGAAGAATTGGACAGACCAGCAGACGGCATGGCGCCAATAAATACCTAACCGGTGTCAAATAACGTCACAGAGGCCGATGAAATCTCAATCTTCACGGATGGATCAAAGTTGTGATGGGCACGGGATCAAGAATATACACCGAACGCCTTAATCTCAGAACCTCCAACAGACTGCCAGAGCAATGTATGATCTTTCAGGCAGATATTTGTCCATTAACATTGCCGCAAAACAGATTTTGGAACAGAATTCAAAACAGTGGGGTAGCTCTTAAGTCACGCTCTTCTGTGTAACAGGGCATAACAATGTACAAATCAACGAATAAGTAGACGTGTGTGCCAGGATAGACTCCTGTGCGCCAGAAGAAACCGCGACCATGGACTTGCAAATTCCGTTAGTGGAACATAAAACTCTGGTCGACGAACTGTGAGCAGCGCTAATGAGGTCGCGGTGGGAATCATTACAAAACTGCAGGGTAACTCGATCTCTTTGGTCAGTTATTGATGTGACACCTAACAGAGGGCTGCTTTCCCTTTGAATGAACACACTCATAGCCTGATTCACTATCTCAAACGAACACTTTTGTTCGTCTTCTAAGCGAATGTAATTCAACTTAGGTTTCTCTAAATGCGAAAGAAAGTCAATGTTTTCATAAAAATTTGGGTTTCTCTATCTCGAACGAACTGTCATATGTAAGAACTGTATAGAGTTCTACCGAAGTCGGTTTTTTGTTTTCAAAATCCTAACATTCGGCCGAAACCGAAAGCCGAATGTTTTATAAATTATATTTAGGTCCACTAAAAAGCATAGATATGCCATTCTGCACAGATTTCAGTATGTGTAAAGATATCAAGTAGCGTCAAATTTGGATTGTTTTGCTTATTTTGGACTTCCTTTTTAGAAACAGGCAGATAATATGAGTACATATGGAGGATAATAGGTCTTCGGGACCTTGGGCCTTGCAAGAGATTTCTACAGTCACAAGATTTCAACAGTTGAAGAATGACTTCTTAGATGTGATATTAAATATAGACGCAAACAAATCTTTTTTATTAAATGTCAACAAACATTCGTTTGTACACTGAACACAATTTTGTCTTAAAATTACAGATCGGCGACAAAGACGTCTTTAATCTTTGAAAGTACGATTTGTACCTACAATTAAGAAAATTTACTTAGTAATAATGAAATTATCCAAAATGCACTTATTTTAATAACCAAGGATGTCTTTGGCGCCATTCTTTAATTTTATGATACTTTTTTTTCAGTGTAGCTGCATCGAAAAAATTTCATTAAAAGATAATAAAAATTACTTATGTTATGTATGAGAAAGGAAACTATTAAAAGAACAAATAATTTGATTAATTTTTGTTATCCAATATAAGACTTTTTAATAAATTTGAAACAAAACTGTTCATCAATTTTGAAATTCTTAAAGACACAAATTGCCAACAAATTATTTTAAACCATTTTTAATCCAAATCCTTCTATAAGAGACACGTTTATTGATTTAAATATGTCCCAAAGCCATCATATTTCCCAGTTAATATTATGAATTATTTTCCATTTATTCATTTCAATTTTAATCGCACATAAGCCTCAGCTACAAAAACGCCTTCGTTTGCCTTATGCCGCACTTGGCAAAAGCATTTGTGTGTTCCCAGTATACAACTTTTTAATTAATGCTACAGTATTAAAAATTAATGCGTCAATTTAATTACCACTTTCGCTTTAATCGAATCACTCATTCCCCCAAGTGAAAAACTTATTCGTTCATATATTTTGAATTTACAATATTTTGCGAAACTGAAGAAAAGATGCTGTGTGATTCCCTCCCCTGTGAGTTCTCGTAAAGAGGCGATTTAAAGAAGATCATCTAAGTTAGACCTTCGTGGCACTGCAAATAATGTCCAGCAATTTATTTGCTTTACTGATAATTTGCTGTAATTTTTATTAATGGGTTCTGCAGAGATTGTTATCAGTTTTAGGAACTTCAGTGTATCTTTCATTATTGCCTACCATTCGGTGGCATTGCTTTGATTTTTAGTTTAAAATCGAAGACAAAACATAAATTGTGGAAATTACTTAAATCAAAGACTGTGGAGCAAAAATTCTCTTAATTTCATTTTCCATGTCACTTGGCCTTCCTGCTTAGGTTAGACCCACTGTGCCAGTTAGTCATACACACAGTCCACTTATCGATAAACAAAAAAACTATGCAATGACCTGTTATTTGTGGCTGAAATCAATCAAATGTCAGCCTGCCCCTCCTCATCCTCCACATGCTCATGGTATCGTCCACGTCCTGACAGTTCATTAATTCACACATTGGCCACTGATGGCCAACAATGTGGCAAATGGCAATAGAAATCTCACATCGCCCCGTATCATAACACCCCATGCAAAGTTACGAGTAATGCCCGCCGAGATACGTTGTGTTTTTTGTCCGGCTGGACATAATATCTATCGGGGCCGGTGATCGATTTTCATGCCAAAAGTGGCTAATTTCAGCACAGCATGCGAAAATTGCAATGGTCATGCCAAACTGTGTGGCAATGGCCGGCAGCTCGCGCTATACGCCATACAACTTCCTTAGCCAATAAGCCAATGGACAAAACTCAAACAAAATCATCATAGTCTAGAGAAGCTGCCACGAATTTTTAGGGGGGCACAGAGTGCAGCAATGGGAGTGCAAGTTGTGAACGTTATATATGCGCTTATGAACGGTTTGCCGTTCGGTCGGCCGATCGATAGATGAGCGTGTGAGTGTTCCTACATTTGTATCTTTTGAGTTCAAATCGAAATCCAAATTTAGTCTGTCTGTCTGTCCGTCCGTCCGTCTCATGGAGTAAGACCACCGGGACGTAGGAAGGAGTCCAAGCAAACTCTTTTGAATGGGGCACGAATCTTCGCAGATATGGAACGAGTAACTCGTATAACAGTTACTGCTATTATTACTATTATTTTTCGTCATCGTCGTCGTCATCATCTTCTCCTTCCTCAGTTTTAGCTTCGCATTTCAATCTTGAGCATATTTTTGTTTTCCTTGTTGCTGCTGCTGCAGTTGCTGTTGTTGTTGCATTTTGTGGTCATAATTTTGTGCTTTCAACACTTTTGCACAACATTAAACACATAACAAGAGATCTTTCGAAAAAGATATATACGCCGTGTACTCCGATTTCAATGGAATCATAAACTTTACATCTATTTTTAATGGGGAAGCTGACACACAATCAAACGCTAACTGCTGTGCGCTGAAATGTGCTAATGCGCGCGCACACTCACACACACACACACTCACACACACACATTCAGATGCAACCAATTGTTGCACAAACATCACACACTTGCAGACGGACCAACGGTCGGACGGACGGACATACTCGTACAACATAATGTAGGTTGCCTGTTTGCAGGCTAAATGCATTAGGCCAACCAGCCAAGCAACCGACCGACCAACCAACCATCGTGTCAGTGAGCCAAACATCTCAGATGTGAAACAGGCTAAGGCGTAATTGCCTCACAGGCATTAATGCTTACAGCCCGAGCACACACACCACAGGCTTAGAGCAGCATCAGCATCAGCCGTCGACGTTGCAACCAACAACAAAATCAAAACAATAAACATAGAGCGAGAGAGAGTCATACAGGTTACCGAGTTCGAATACGAATAACGGTTATTCTAACATTTATTCAAATCTTTAATTTTCAATCGATTTTAATAAAAAAAGGTGGTGATTTCGAACTTTGTTTCTCCACCCTAAGAATATTTGCTGGAAACATATAATTTTTTGTATATTGAACTTTTTTCTACAAGTCTTAAATATTCGGTAACTGAGTCCAGTGTTTCCCCGATGTTATACCCTCAACCCTCAGGATGGGATATCACTCAGTTTGTAACACCTCGAAATATTGATCAGAGACTCCATAAACTTTATGGGGGATTCCATGTCAAGTGAGTGCATTTTGAAAACCTATGTCTTCTGATCGCGATGAAACTTGCATCAAGTTTAGTTATGACACAAAATTTCAAAGAAAAAGGTTAAGGACTGTCCGAGTTTGAGGGTGTTGAATTTTAAAATGTTGGTCAAACGGCCGTTTTTTCTCATCCATATAAGTAATTACCCATTGCATTTAGAACAAAATGCCCTAAGTGTTTTCAAAAACTTTTTTTTTAAATAAAAAAATTCACGAAAATATTTGTTTGTGATTTTTTATGTTTGCTTTGACATTTTTGTATAAAACCCATGTTTCTATTTTTAATTTTTTTATTCAAACGAAAGCTTTGGTCTTTTCCTTTAAGAGTTTTCAGGTCTATTAGTGGGAGGGGACTTGTCTATCTATCAAAATAAAGATAAACATCTAAAAAATAGAGGCTGAACCACATCTTGCAGCATAACTCGCGAACCATTTATTCGAATTAGTTCAGGAAAGTTTTAAAAAGTCCAAAATTAAATTAAGCCTTCAACATCGTCTAACATAATTTGTTCATCCCATCAGCGGTTTCAATAATATCTTACATTAAATTGCCAAAAAATTTAAATTATTTTGAAAAAGTGTTAATAATTTTTTAATTAAAACCTCTCAAAACAACAAAAAATTCATATTTATTATATTTTCATTACTTTATCCTAAAGTCTGATCGGCCATGAATAAAGAGAGATCATTACGAAGAAAATCAATGCATAATTTAAAAAGTTGTAGCTAATTAAGTAAGTCAGGTTCAATACCTGCATTTCTATCCGGCAATAAAATCGAAGACTTAGAAAGTCATAGCGAATCATAGCTCGTATTGTATAAGCCGCCATTAGGTATTCCAATTAGGTCCCATGATTGATTAATACATTGGCTGTGTGGACAGCAAATCGTGGTATTTCATGATAAATTTCAAGATTTCGAGAGTTTTGAAGTGGAGTAAACAATTACCCTTATGTGGGGGAGCTAGCTCTGAAACTATTGATCAGATTAAAATCTTTTGTACTGCACATCCAACCAATAGACATCCGTATAAAGTATGAGGCAGCCCTCACAGCAAGACGTCTACAAGTGATGGGCGAATGGATAAATTGAGACCACAAGTCGTACCATCAGAAGATTTAAGAATCTCTAGTTGGTCACAGTCAAACGGCAGAAATCTCCGACCGCATTCCTGAAGTGCGGCTTACAGCTACCTGTGATACGTTTGTGACAAACAGACGCTCCTGAGAACATGGAACTTTGGCCCATGTACCAGTGGGAACCAGCTGCTACACGAATGGGTCCAAGCGAGGAGGAAGGACGGGTCTGGGACTTTTTATTGTTGAATCAGAAGTCGAAGAAGAAGTCGGTATTTCAAGCAGAAGTTCGAGCAATCACGGAGTGTGTGAACTGGCTCAGTACACGACAAAGCCTAAATATGCCAACATCTTCGCAGATAGCCAAATGGCGATTAAAGCAATAACATCGGAAAGGGTCAAATCCAGAACTGTGTTGGACTGTAAAAGAACGATAAATGATTACTCAGCCCATGGTCAATTGCGTATTATCTGGGTACCAGGACACAACGGAGTGATTGGAAATGAACGGGCAAATAGCTTGGCTACAAACAGCAGAGAACTTCGAGTAATAAACATGGAAAATTGGAAACCTTTCAAGCCACGAAAAATTAGTTGAAGCACTGGACAGTGATGGCCCACAAAACTGTGTGGAATAGCGCAACAGTAGGAGCAACTGCTAAGATACTGTGGGGCGACCCAAATGAAAAGAAAACAAGAAGTCTTCTGAAACTGAACAAGATCGATATTAGTAAGATGATGAGTGTTCTAACGGTACACTCAAGCTTACAAGCACATCTTCATCGCATAGGACTAGCAGGAAACGACGAATGCAGGGCATGCAGAGAAAACATTGAAACGATGGAACATTTTCTTTGTCACTGCCCGGCTTTCACACATGCAAGATCCCAACATTTCGGGTCCGACATATTACCAGACTTGACTCATCTCAGAGAATATGACTGGAAGATACTGAGAAAATGCGTGTCTAGTACCGATTTTCTGTAACTCGTGAGGTTAAAAAAGATCATAAATAAGGAGCGCACAACAGACCGAACCACTGGCTTAAGTGTATGTCCATGGACATGAGACGTTTAAACGCCTCCTCTCTTCAACCTAACCTAACCTAGGCATCGTTTGAGGCTAAAATTTTAGTAAAATGTTTCCAAAATTTATTTCAACCAAATCGGACAAGTCGTTTCCGAGTTATGATAAATTCTATATGCTGTGCAGAAATGTCTCAACAAATTAATAATTTCCCGATTTAACAATTTTGCGATTTTGAAGCACTAAATGCTGTTTTTAAAGCCAGTTTTTTACACATTTTTCCTCCTAGTCTATACCTACCTTTATGATGCGGGCCGTAAAACAAAATTTCCAGCGATTAACTAGATATAGCCTTTGGAAAAATTACAGATTCTCAGCAAAAATTCTCAAAATCAAGTTTCAGCCAAAACATACAAGATACGCCAAATTCCTTATGTGAGCTAAACCAGAAAAATCCAAATGCCATTTTGTTAATTTCGACAAGCACTTTCAGAACCTGAGATGTTTAGTGCATAAAGTTCCTCAATGCAAGTTCTCCACATATAAGTCTATCAAAAATAACTGTTTAGGTTTACGTTTTTAATCTGACCTGTATAATTGATATCTGTTTGTAGTTCTTACCCCCAGTTTTTGTAAAACGCTTTCGTTCATCTACGACGAATCATCAAAAATCACTCAATATATACGTGAAATATATAAGCGACCGGAGTCAATAATTCGTCATGTAATATAGGAAAGCCCGGAAAAAGTTCATACAAAATATATTTCATGTCTGTGTTTTGTAGATTTCGTGTTATAGTTGATTAAAATGTTACGTTTCATCGTAAACATTTTACAAAAACAGGGGATTATTCGAACTTTGTTATAAACAGGAAATCATTTAAATTTTAAAAAACCAGGAAATACGACTCTGTATTCAAGAAAATAAAATTTATTCGTAATTTCTTTAGATTAATGTAACTGATTTTATTTAGAGAAAAAATAAAACTTTTCACTTTTAGCGAGTACTCGCTTTAAAAAGTAGTTGTTTTTTGAGAGCTAACCTATTCTACATCACTATTGCACTCTGCTCTTTTGTAGAGCTCTGGCAGAAGCATTGGGAATTTAAGGCAACAAATATATTTTTAATACTTTGGAATACACTTTAAATAAATGGATGGCCAATTGTTTGCTGCCTCATGTCGGACGGGTCTCGAAACATTAATTGAATGCCATTACTGATCTATATATCAGAAATAGAATTGAGGTTGTTATATTGCACTACAATATTTACTTTATAATTTCTCTACTACAGCATTGAGCAAATTTGAAGTTGAATTGAGATATTGTAAAAGAGAAAGAGATGTACTCTAGAGAAAAGTGATAGATTTTGGAAAAGACGATGCAAGTTGAGTGTGTGTTTTTTTTTTGCAATCATGGAAACTCTTTACTGACCTTTTGTTGGCCCGAGTCAAAATTCGAATCAAATGTTGGACTTTTCCTCACAGTGGAGAAGAGTGGACTAGGCATAGTTGACTCCTCTTGATGGCTTTTCTTATGGAGTTTCTTTGTGGCATTGTGGCTGATGTAGTTTCAAATGCAGTTGTCTTTGTTATTGCTGGGTTTGTTGTTGTTGCTGCTGTTTACCAAATTGAGGAAATCACGTTGCAATTCCCAGGCCATACCAAAACCAAAAGAAAGAAAAAAAACAAACAGCAAAAAACAGATACAATAAAAATTGCAGTTAGCAAACGAAACGAAAACAACAACTGAATAGAAATGGAAAAAGGAAGACAAAAAAACGGGCAAAATGATTTTCTAGCAAACGAAACGCGAAATGTTTATATCGCATTTCAATCACGCGGTTCAAACAACAGCAACAACAACAGCCGCTGCAGCAGCGTCCGTCGCACGATAATGTGCGCACGTCAATTTGCAACAAGCAGTCAAAATAACAACCGCGCAAAACGCAGCAACAACTACAACGTCAGCACATGCGCATTACAAGCGAAGCGGCCAAGATGAGGCTGACGATGGTCATGGCGATGACGATGACGATGACGACGGCGACTTGGCCAATGATGATGATGACGATGAGGATGAGGATCGTTGTAAAGATCTTGGTTTCAACAAGAATCCTCTCCAGGAAGCAATCATTAGATTGATGATATTTATGGTTTAGTCACACTCGTATAATACTCTCGAACATGACCACAAAACAACGACGACGAACGGAATGGCACCGACTTCGACACCAACAGCGATACCGATACCGGCAACGACAACGGCAACAACCAAAATACAATAAAGAGAATCGAGAAGCTTTTAAACAGCAGCCTAACGGTTATTTTATGGCATCTCTAAAATGGTCGCGTTACCAACTCATAGTACTACATCATTGTAGGGGATATGACAAAAACAAATGTTGTCATGCCATTTGTAACTCAGCAAAAGAAGAAAAAGAAACAATTCTAAAAATGGATAGTGCTTTCTCAAGTGTCACAGGTCAGAAAATAGATCTTTCTCCAATTCTCAGAAAATGTTGCTCTAGTATGTGGGAGTAATGACCAACGATATTAAAAAGAGTAAATAAAAATTGAGATCAAAGTTCAGAAAAATTGATTTTTTCCTCTGCAATGGTTTTTTATAGTTAATTTTAATGCTACAAAGCATAAGAAAACAGCATTTATTAACGCTTTTTCCGCGTACTTTACATAAAAAATACCAACAGTTTATTTCGATCACTTTTCGCGGAATTAAAAATATAAATTGCGATATCTCAGAATCGATCTGGTGTACATTTTGGAGTGGGGACAACTTTGGTTTAGAAGTTACATTATAATAACTTAAAAGCTAACTTTTGCATCATTCGTTTAGTCAAGTTGGCTCAATTAATAATTTAATGATCATACGATTTTTTTACTCTATGTGGATTTTTTGCACTTTTTCTTTATTTTTTTCTCGGTATACCGTACGGAATATCTCTTTTGTGTCTGAAGCAAAGTTGTAGATATTGAATAGGAGAACAAAATGCATCCAATGCCTTAAAAATCGCAAATGAGCCCTAAATCAATGAGCTGAAAAATACTTTACTGTATTAGTTAACATATTTTCCACATTAATCAAAGGTTCCTTCAATTCGGCCTGTACCGATCACTTGTCGCTTCTTAGCTTTGTTTTTATTTAAAAAGGAAAACAATCACAATCTTAACACACTACTACCGTTTGAATGCTTCTAACGATTTCTATAACAAGTAACTTTTATTATTTTAAACTAAAAACGTTAAAAAACTAAACAACTTTTTTTAATTAAAAAAGGCATTAATTTAAATAGCACAAAAATCTCGTAAACATCGTTGCCGGTTGTCGGTCGTTGCACGTGTGTGTGTTTCTAAGTATTTCCCGACATCGTTTTGCAAATTTATTAAAATCCCATTTCAACAAAATCAATTGCGATCTAACGCCTCAATGCCTGCGCCGATTCTTGGGGGCTTCCTTGTTCTTCTACCTCTACTTCTAACATTAAAACGCTTTGTCCGGTGATGGTTGCCTTGTTGAGCTTTTGGAGAGCCCAAAACAAACGCTAAAAACGTAAGAATTACGATCATTGCCTAAAGTTAGGTTCGTTTCGTTTTTTTTTTTTTGCTTTTTGTGAAAAGTTAAGCATGTTTTAACATGCACATAATGTTGAACGGACAAACACAATTCAACACACATGAGCGAGCAGGAAATATGTTGTGTTTGTCCAGGTGTATGCTGTAATACTCGTATAAGACACACTACGAGTACTACTACTACTGCTGCTGCTGCTGCTGCTACTACTACTACTCTCGTTTGGCAGGAGCTATGATGACGACGATTTCTTCTTCTTTGTTATGGCTAAAAATGGGTAGCAAAATCATAAAATTTTATGGTCAACTCTGGCGAAAGATAGCAAAATTTATTTGGTGCTTTGTTCTCCAGTGATTGTCTGTCTGTCCATCCGTTCGTTATTCTGTTGGTCTGTTTTAATGTGACCTCCAGTGTTTTTGTTTTTTTGTTTTTGCAAAAGATTTCCTTTTGCCGTTGTTTTGTGTGCCCAGAATTTATTTGCAACTCCATGTTTAATAAAGTAATAAAGAGCAAAAGGAAGCAAAATAAATATGGAAATTTTATAGAGAATTGTCCTGCAAAAAGAAAATATAATAAGTTTTTTTTGTCTCAAACCAAATCCTCTTATTATTTATGTATTTTCTTTGCTAATAAACAAAGGATTTCAAGGAAAGAGAGAAGCAAGGAAACTTTCCGAAATAAATTATGTCCTGATTGAAGTCGAAAGGATTGGAATTTTTCAACAGTTTCACATAGGATTTTGCTATGACTATATATGGGTTACATTTACATTCTCTACTATCAAAAAGAGATATAAGAAAAGAAGCTTAAAATCTAAAGATAACAGCATGAAGAAAAAAATTGTAATGGAAATTTATATTATCTACATTAAATGATAGATTAAAATTCAGAAATATATACATTTTCCGAAAACATTAAAAAAAATTATGAGAAAATTGTATTTTGTAATAAAACAATTTGATATTATTGCATCAATTGCAACTAAAATTAAAATATGCCAGTCGACAAGAAAACTAAGAAATAATTTTTATTAGAAATACCAAGAAAAACAATGTTGTTAAAAACATAGCTGAAGTTCTTTGATTCAAAGAAATGTTTTATTATTTTTTGGCAAAGGAACTAAGCTTAAGGAACTAGTTTCTTTCATTTAAAGATATAGGGTAATTTTTAAAAATATATTTCTTTAAATAAAGCAAACAGTTTCTATTTTTTTGAAGTATCTTTTTGTTCTTAGAGTTCTTACTATTTAAGAAGCAGTTTTGTTGATTTCCAGAATCTCATTATTTGTTTCTAAGAAAGATTTCTTCAAAATTATAGAATAACAGGTGCATAATTTTACAAAGGATTCGTCATAATTCTTATTAGATTAAATGAGCCTTTAAGAATGTTTGATAAATATAAAGAAGAATCTAGGAAGAATGTTTGTTATATCGATTTTGATCATGGAAAAAGTGCAGCATTTTATTTGCCCTTTTCCCGAAAACTGAATTTTTCTAACACCTAATTGACAATTTGCAAATTGCAGTTAAGTTATATTCGAGGGACTACATTATATCGACTTAAAAAATGCGAAATTTTTTTTTCACAAATCGACATTAGATTTTATGGGACATTATTATTTTTTTTTAAGGAAAAAAAATTTTAAATGTTGTGGTTTCCTGCTACCTCCACATTGGAAGACCTATATGACACAATTCGTCATCATTGTTTTTTTTTGATTCACAGAAAACGTACATACATAGATATGCACATATACATTTGTATATTATAAATTGCAATTAATTGTCGATTTAATTGGAAAAATATGGCATGACAAACAAGACATTCCATTCATTCGCTTGACAGCCATCACGTTTTAATATTAAAATAATATGTTGTTTTTTTTGTTAGGCGTATATTTTTGTTTTTTTCTATTGTGATTTTGTCGGCATTTTTACTTAGAAATAAAAAAGATTGCGTGTTGCAGAGGCTCAGTATTTATTTTGCATTTTTTCCCATTTCCCGGGGTTTACTCAGACTTTCCCAAATACAAGAAACGTTTTTTATATATATATAAATAAATATGTTGAATTTATTCAAACCGTAGCTAATATCATCTAATACATTCATGGAAGGTATCATTAGTATTTTGACTATGTTTCTTGAAGTATAAGCCCAAAAGAGCAGGAATTCGCAGCAGAAACAGTGTTTTAATAGCAGTCGTTAACAAAATTAGAAATAAGCTGAGTTTAAAAAAAAAATAGTTTTTTGTCAGCACGAAAAATAGAAAAAATCGCCTACAGAAATTTGAAACCTTTTGTTAGAAGAAGTAGAGAATTTATATAAAATATTATTTTTATACAATCACTATTGTGAACTAGGGTATATATCATTTGCTACGCTGTAAAAGTGTAACACATCGAAGAAGTGACCTAAGACCTCAACTATATTTGGCGGAAATCCGTTTTAGGACATTTTATGTTATTTGAGCAAAATGTCCAAAATAAAAAAAACGAAACAAGTATTTTGCATTTCCCTTACCTTTCAGAATGGGTCGTAATTTATACTTTTATCCATAGATTTTTTTCAAGATGTCATTGTACTCTTCATTAGGATGGAACTATTAAAAAAATGAGGTAAAACAATATGTGTTGTTATTTATTGTTGGTCTGTGCTTTTGTTATTAAGTCCGAATTTATTCGGTAAAAAAAATTAATAGAAACAAATACAAAAAATGGAAGAGAGTTTTAATTGCTTGGTAGAATTGACTGCAGTTTCGATAGACACAACTCTATCATCTATAATGCTAATACAATCTATAATACTTAAATTATTTATGTGGATGAAATTTATATCTTCATATATAGACCCTATATATTTGACTTCTTAACGCCACAGAGACCTCAAATTTTAACTGATCGGGCTGAAAATTGGCAACTGGGGTTTATTTATACCCGGAATCCTTCACACAACGGTAGACATAGGTCCATGATATAGCCCTCATACAAATGCCCCTCTAGATTTGACTTCGTAACGCCACAAAAACCTCAAATTTCAACGAATTGGGCTGAAATTTGGTATAATGATTTTTTTTGTATCCGAAACCATTTCCATGCGATCTATAGTGAAGGGTATATAAGATTCGTCATGGCCAAACTTACTCCGCCTTAACTTGTTTGTTCTATTTTGACGTTTTTTTTTCATGCCAACAAACACATTTCGAGGGCTTATCGTCAAAAGTTGCCATTTTCCATTTTCTCGAAAATGTATTTTTGATGGCAAATTATTACATGATTTGGCTGTCATTTGTCATAATAACTTGGAAATGATTTTTTTCTCTTTATTTTGTGAATGTAAATGTGGTTATAAACATTAAAAGTAAAGTAAAATATTTTTTTTTTCAAAAATGGAGCAGCATAAAGTCGATGTTTGTAATTTCCTATAACGATATACATAACTAAAAAAAACACTGGGATGCTGTATTGTAGGGTCCTATAGTGCTTTTTGATAAATCATTATTTTTGAAGGGAGATTTTCAGGGTTAAGGGGATGAGCAGAGGTGTCAGATCTTTTGGGAGAAATACTTCTTGAAGTGTCTCCTTTATTTTGTTCTTTGACATGAAACATCTATTTCAAAGCCTTCTATACTAAAATTGGTTTTTAATTTACTTACCTCTTTGTTTACCACACTAAAAAAAAAGCGTACTGAAAACCAATGAATTTTTCGTAAAGTTTAAGATTTCGGCAATGATTTCGAGCCAAAGACAATCGCTATAAAAATAAGAAGGTTTTATAGTTAATTTAAAGACGTGAATAGTACTTGTTTTGAGGATGCATTTCATAGAATTAAGAATTTTGGGTAATAAAAATAATTATGTTTGGTCTTAAAATAAGCACATTTTTGCGTAAATTTAAGTATGTCGCGTGCTTATTTTTAGTAAAATATCATATAATTTAAAACATTATCGTAATAAAATTTAAAATGTTTGTCCTTGATATAAGAATATACTGGTAATTAATTTAAGGCATACATGAATTTAAATACAGTTTTTTTAAATATGTATGGAAAATTCGTTACAGTATATTGATTATAATGTTACTCTTTTAAATGAATCATTTTCTTTGAAATCATTTAATATTCATAGAAAATTCAACAACACAACACTTTATCTTTCTAAATATATATTTTATTTGTTATATTTTATATTGTATTATATTTTTATACAAAAAAATATAATACATATTACGGATAACCTTGAACATTTTATAATTTAAAACAAAATGTAATTGTATAAAGACAAATCGGCCAACACACTATGAAGTTTGACTTTTATTCGAATATTGTATTGTTATGTATCGATTCTATAGCGGGATTCGTTTCTCTATTTGTTGTCCATGAACAATTTTTATCGGAACCGATCTTAATGATTTTTAACCTAGAATTTGGCTGGAATTTAAATAGAAATTATATAAAACAAATATTATATTATTATATCATATACATAGTTTGTATGCTCACTCATTTCCTGCAATTTGTAAATTTTTAATTCCCCACTGCATTTTTCATATATCCAAATAAAGTTCAATTGCGCGAACTGAAATGAAAATAATTTGAATATAAGTCAAACAGAATGATTTATATACGATAAAGTATTAAAATAAATTTTATCATAAAACTGTCACAAAATGTTGAAAAATAAGAGATATATTAAAATCTTTGGAATATACTTACTTACACTGAAATATTTAGTCACTCTTCTACGACACAAATTCTCATAATAGATCCATACAAAATTTGCTGTACTAAAAGTTAAAAAAAAATATTTATGTAAGATATTATTAATAATAGAAACTGATTGTTTTGAAAGTGGCGAAAGTGACATTTTTCATATAAATTAAGTTATCAAAAATAATTTTCTCAAAAAAATCAATCGTGACTTAGATTTTAAAACCTTAAGTTTTGTTAGCAAACAAAACTACAAAAACTTATTAAAAATTACTTCTGTAAAACAAAAGCTAATACTGCTTATGTCATTCTTAACCCTGGTGTTAGATTAGCAAATCTGTACGAATCCTAGATTAAGAGTCCATTTGGTCAACATTACATTTTTCATATAAAATGAATATGGAAGACAATATTTTATATTTATTTTTATTCAATACTTCGTGAAAAGAAAGCAGCTTATTTACAATTATTTTTGATTTTAGTAAAACAAAAATTTTGATTTTAGTAAAACAAAAATTTTGATTTTAGTAAAACAAAAATTTTGATTTTAGTAAAACAAAAATTTTGATTTTAGTAAAACAAAAATTTTGATTTTAGTAAAACAAAAATATCCCTTGGACCAAATTATAAAGGAAACGATACAAAAATTAGACCAAACGGGCCTAATCTAACAGCAGGTTTAATTATGAAGTACTTATGAAGCAATTATGAACACGAAATCAAGGAAAAATTTAAACTAAAATTCAAAAAAGGAAAACATCTTTTTAAATAAATTATATTTGGAAAACTTTTTAACAATAACTTTGTTTGTGTGAAAACACGTATTTTATATGTGAACGTCAGTTCGCAAATATATTTTGTTCTAATACATTAATATGTATATGCGTTCCAAATTAAATTTCTTGATTTTCAAATAAAATATATTTGTTCAGAAATACATAATATGTGCTTACAAATATTGTTTCCAAATCTATTGTTTCCAAATCTCACTTATTTGTTGTAATTTATAAATGGCATTCAGCACTGCATTTTTCATATATCCATCACATTTATCTCCAAATATTGCGTGATCTTAAATTAAAATAATTAATTTTTTTCTGAATATAAATCAAATAAAATTATCTATAAACTAAAAAAAATGCAAATAAATTTTATCATATCACAATTGGAAAACGCTGAAAACTAAGAGAAATATAATATATAATATAACACTTACGTTGAAATATTTTGTAAAATTTGCCATTCTTCTCACAAAAGACCTATTCTAAAATTATTTTACTAAAAAAATTAAAAAAGATAGTTGTATGTATAACACTTTATTAATAATAAATGTCTATATTGCCACAAATAATTTTACATTTCTGCATTATGCGCTGGTATTTTTAATAAATAAATACTTTCAATTAAAATGTGTTTTGTTAATTTTGTAATTGCCAATAAGATGTTTATTTCAGAATAACAATATTATTTTTCACGTACGTAAACATTTTCCCATTGTCTCTTTCAGTATTACAAAATCTATTACTCACATTTTTATCATCCATTTGGCACAAATCTCTTCACAGGACTTACAAACAAGATCTCCTTCAAAAACGCATGTACATCGCCATAAATAAAATACAGCAAAAATAACTATGACACACGCACTCCCTTATCACAGAGATCGATGGTGACGCCGACGGCATAACCACATGCATACACACATGTACACGACGGTTTCATTTGTTGTTGTTGCTATGCTTTAGCAAAAATAACTGTTAACAGCCCATATTAAAATTATTTTAGGTGCAATATGCACGTATGTATGCACGTATACTTACATATTCACAGCAACCAAATTTTTTCACAGTCCGCGTCCCGAAAACAGACAACCGTTTCCTTCCATCGCTTGTAAATAACTGACGATTTAAAAGAAAACGAACAGAACTGTTCTCTATTTTCTCTTCTAGCATTCCATAACAATTATTGATTCACACATTACCAAACAAAACTGATTCTCCGAGCGAGAGAGGGAGGGAGAGATTGTATAATTCTCTCGTATGTATTCTTAAAAATAATGACAATAGTCATAAAATTTATTACCAAGACAGCCTTTCCTTTAAGGGGAGCATAGCCTTAAATTTATTACTCAAATATCTCATACTGTTAATTAAGTCCGATTCGGCATTAAAACTATGACATGTCTACGTCATAGTGTTAATGTAAAAAATCCTTAAAAGTGTTGAAATATTACTTAAAATAATGCGGATTGGCACAAAAATAATGATTTTTTTCTTTAATTTAAATGCGTACATTTAAAGAAGCGCGTACACAAAACTAATGATTAGATAGTCATTAATTCAAATTCAAAAAACTTTATATTAAGGAAAATTTCGTAAAAAACGTGTAAATTTTCATTATTTTAATGAAAATTTTCATTGAATTGATGCCGAGGTAGCATACTTAATATAAGAATGTGTCATCATTAGTTTTATTACTATTTTTTTTTTTCTGTGCAAGCAAACGTTGTGGCTAAATATCTCGAAAATGTGATTGTCAAGTAACAATCGGTTAATGACATTCTAATTCATGGGTCGAAATAAGACGGTGTAAGTTCATTTCATCGAGGATAGATTTTGGTGCACACGCAGTGATATCAATATTTTTATGATCATTTATGTTATATTGTTGTATGTTGAATTGAATACAAATTGGCAAAATTTCATTTAAAAACGTTAACGAATTTACAATAAATCCTATTTATGTTTCTGTTCAATAGGGTCTATCTATAATTTGAACTTTCATAGTGCTCATATTTAAAATATAAAAGTGGCTATGAACCATAAAAACGCGAATAATAGAGAATTTTGAAAAAAAAATCACTATAGGTCCCCACAATACACTTTTATGGCAACCAAATGGTTTTTTAAATATATCGGAATTATTGGTTTAGGTATAGTTTTGTGTGCTCTTGAAATGTACCTTTGTTCTCAATTGTTCAAAGATAACCGATAAATACGATATATTTAAAATCCATTAGTTTAGCATAAAAGAGCACTATGGGGGTCTATAGTGATTTTTTACAGGGAATTTTTTTGTCGAATACATCGCCCACTACTTTTGATAATTCGTTCTTTTTGGTGGGTGATTTTCAGGGGTAAGGGGGTGAACGGCGGTCTCGGGTGTTTTGATAAAAATACTTCTTGAATTGTCTCCCTTCTTTCGTTCTTTGACATAGAGCTTCCACTTCGAAACTTTCTATACAAAATTTGATCCTGAATTTACTAACCCTTCCTTTGCCCAGCAAACTTTGTGGATAAATACAGTAGTTTTAAATGCTTTTGCATTTTTACAAGGAATGCTTTTGTCAAATACATTACCCAAAAAATCCATCGATTTCTATGACTTTAGATATATTATTATTTTTGGGGGAAGTTTTTCAGGGGCAAGGTGATGAGAGGGTTAATCGGGCGTTTTGAAAGAAATGTGTACTTCTTGAAATGTCTCCTTTATTTTGTTCGTTGACATGCAACATCCATTTCAAAGCCTTCTACACAAAATGTTTTGGGTTTGAATTTAATAACCTCTTTGTTTACCCAGCAAACTTTGTGGCTAAATATCTCGAAAACGCGATGTCACAGGAAGAAACTGTTAATGTCTTTCGATTTGGGGTGTCGAGATTATGCGGGGTAAGTTATTTTCATCAAGAATACACCTTTAAAGTGCATTTTGCACACACAGTGTAATTAAAACTGAAGAACTGAGGAAAACACTTTCTTCGCTCTTCTAAAAAATGTGTTTTTGTTCATAGCCATTTTTAAATATAAGCCCTCGATTTTTTTCTAAAAAGAATCCTATTTTTTCTTTTACTAAACCACTATTTCTACGTGATAGAGAGATTTTTAAAACTTGTAATTTCCTTACCTTTAACGCAAATCCCGGCTCCATCGGTCTTATATTTCAAAAAATATGGTCCAAATACTAAACAAATTATATATTTACCATAAAAAAAAATTTTAAGAATTTTTTCGTGTTCAGGGATACCATATTTCACCAGAAAGTGTATTTTATTGAATTTAAGTTGACGTGTTTTGATTTTCCGTTGGAATTTTTTGAATTTCAACAGATTAATTTCGAATTCCAGATGACACGTTTTAAATTTCAAATGGATATTTTTGAATTTCAAATGGATATTTTTGTATTTCAATTGATTTATTTTGAATTTCGATTGAACTTTTGGAATTTCAAATGGAATTTTGTAAATATAATTGATCTTATGAGAAATTAACCTGATTTTTTCCAATTGCAGTTAAAAATAGTTTAGTTTAAAGTTATGGACTTACACCATTATTACAATTAACAATACAACTATTGAATAGCTTCAATAGAAGAATACCCTCCGGCTAGACTGTTTTGCACATATAACAGAGTTTCATTTAAGAGAGTTTCTCCCTCCGCCTTCATCTCCGCTTCGTTCTTGTTTTTGTTCAAAATGCAATTCAACAATTTCGAAAGAAAGGACAAAACGAACGAACGAAGAATAATAAAGACTAAAATTATTGGTGTAGAATTTATGTTTGCCTTTTAGCCAAGTATCAGACGACAATGCATTAAAATGAACGACTTTACTCCACTTACTTCGCGCTAAACTTGAGAGAGGAAAATCATCTCATCATTGTTCGGTGGTTCGAAGCTTGAATAAATTTATGACTTATCTGCAATTGCTGCGACAATAAATACATACGGACAAACAAAAAAACCGGGAAGAGGGATAACGAAGGATATTCATACATACGTACATATGAACGACAAGGTTATGTCAAGGTTATGACTGACTAAGGCTGACTGACTGACTGGTAAAAGCATGAATGCGGGTAGTACCACTGGGCGTATGAATAACATGTAATTGGCCGTATACATCGGTTATGTATACGTCCCAATGTTCGAGTGAAGGGAGGGAATTTCCTTCTCATTGTTCGCATTGTTTTAAAGGCATTCAAGGTTGCCACACACAAAAAACAACACAACGAAGCATGCAATCTGTTGTTATTGTTTTTTGCTTGCTCTCCCTCAGAGAGTATCTATGGAATTTATCACGAACATGGAATTTTTTCCCGTGTGAAGGGAGGGAGAGGGAGCCGAGAGTCATTCAAATCAAACAACTGAATAAGGGAATGAATCATTTCCCGCAACTCTTATTTTTTTGTTGCTTCATATAATGAGAACTCTGGATAAAGTGAATAAATTATTACAAAAGACCGCAAACTCAAATAAAAGTGAACTCAACGAAATTGTTGCTAATTTTGTTCACTTTGGCCATTGTGATGGAAACATTAGAGAAGCGGCGGTGGGCATAGCTACACATAATGACGTACTCTATATCGACCCACACCAAATATGGGCGCAATGCCACCTCAGCTGAGGCTGCTGCTGCTGCTGCCACTCGTATTGCTGATATTTGGGTGTAGTACGTAATGAGGCGACAGCCAAACCAAACCCATCCCCCAGAATAAATTTCAATGGACTGACAATGACACAGAACCCAAATACACACAGCCATACCCAAAACAATATATCTACATACACACACACGCACATACAAACGTATGTGTGTGTGTGTACGTCAGTAAATGTCAGAGTAACGTCATCACAAAAACAAAACAGAACAGAACACAATTGCGAAAGCAAAATCAACTGAACTGAACTGAACTGAACTAAGTTATCCAATTGAGGCCGGCCGGCCGGCCTGCCGGTTGACTGACTGACTGACTGTTCATCCAAATGCCAAACCCTGCTTAGCAACAGTTTGCCACAAGCAATAAGCACCAATGAACTATGGAACCGAACCACGAACCGTGGAGGAGGTGCAGACGCAGACGCGCAGAGGGCGTAAACACAACAAACTTCTCGTATAAATGCTAAATAGCAAATCATTTTTATTACTCGCCACAGTCGTCATAGTCATTCATAGTCATAGTGGTATTCTTAGTCGGTATTTGGATTTTGGATTGCGATTTGTGGGTCTGTGGGCATTTCTGTTTTGCCATTTTGTTGCGAAAAATGACTCAAACATTTTTTTGCGGAAGGTCAGTGAGAATAAAGGAAACAAATCAAATTTAATTAATCATAACACACACACACCACTCACTCACCCGCATTATTTTAAAACAAAAATAAATATATATATTTTTTGATAAAATCTTTAATCGAAATAAGGCAAAGCCGTAAAAGGTATCGCTTAAATTGCAACTAATTGTAGCAATTCCATTGAAAACATGGAGCATTTCCATTGAAAAATAACAAACATTCCATTCAATTGACAACGAACAAATTTTCACATTGAAATAATAGCTTTGTTGTTTTTTCTCTCGGTTCTTATTAGAGGTTTATTTTCTCAATTCTATGGAGAATTTCTGTTGTTGTTTTTTGTTAGTTTGTCGGTATTTTTCCTTTGAAACACCAACAGTTGCGTGTCAGATCCATTGTTTTGTGAGATCTGCTTCACCTCCACCTCCGCTCAGAAAAAATGACAACAAAAACATGCATAACATAGATACCCCCCGACGACATTTCATACGACAGTATATGAACTGAGCTGAACTGCCGCTGGAAGAACACAAATTCCGATTGACAGACACAAAGTCTAGAGTGCTGTTGATAAATAAATTGGAATGTTGTAATATCTATTCGAACATTTTGCATTTTGCAATCAGGAGCTACAAAAAAGGTAACATGAATGAATAACAGCGACATAAGCTGACTAATAATAACTACGTGGGGACCGAGAGAAGTGTAGGTCTGGAAATTGTTGAAACCTCTGTGTATTTCTTATTTCCTTCAAAAACGATGTCTATTCATATTTTTGATAAAATAAATTGAATTAACTAAAAGTTTTTGGGTATAATTTTAGAATTCTTTTACACGAAGAGTTATATGTATATTAAACTAGCTGGCCCTGCAGACGTTGTTCCGTCCTCACCGAAGCATGAAGGACTGTGTCTTGTGTTTCTGTAAAATAGATAATTTGTGTATTTTTGGTAAAATAGTAAACTTTCAACTAACGTTATCTGGCTCAATTCTTATTACTGTCCTTCTGGACAGTATACAATTTTATATTACGAATATGAATCATTTGAAATTCATAAATGAGCCCTAACATGGCTATAAACCTTATTATGGGCTAGATTAATATATTGTGCGAATACGAACTCGAAATCGGTTCAGTAATTTTAAAGAATATCGTCCACTAACAAAGTCACGGTATAATTGCATATACTGATGGTTCATATACTTATTGGCGTCTTTTATTTTTGCCCCCTCCCGGCTGCGATGTGACTCCGTGAGACTTTTGTTGTGTTTCTGTGAAGGACCTATGTCATGTGATCAATCCATTACCGATACAGGCCCTTAAGGCGAATATCAAGCAAGTCATTCGTATCAGTGTTGGCAATAATAATGAGAAAAAGAGAATACATATAAGGTTTAAACAACTTGGATTTTGAACTGCTGAGCCCTTGTGGGGGTTTGTGGTACACTTCTAAGATATTTAGTGACTATAAATGATTACAAAATTACACCAATAGAAATACCATTTTCCAAAGATGTGCAGAACATTATTTGAATTAACTGAACATTAGAAAAAAATTGTAAAATAGCTATGAAATAGAAAACCTGTGCTGTGCTTCTTATAAATCAAACAACTCCATAAAATCAAACAAGAACAATTTTTTATGGTAAAGTTTTTTTAATACAAATTTTCATGGAAGGTACCTTTAGTATTTTTAATATATTTTTTATACCCTCACTTTAGTGTGACGAGGGTATATATCATTTGCTACGGAAAAAAGTGTAACACGTCGAAGGAGTGACCTAAGACCCCAAGTATGTTCGGAGGAAATCCGTTTTGGGTCATTTTAAGTCGAATGAGCAATGTCCGTCCGTCTGTCTGTCTGTCTGTCTGTCTGTCTGTCTGTGTGTCTGCTGGCTGGTGCGCACGATAACTCTCGAAAGGAGTAACCGATTGACCTCAAATTTGGTATGTGGTAATATTTTTTTCTATCTCCGGCTAAGTTCGAAGATGGGCCATATTGGTAAACTCCTTCTAGTACCTCCCCCACAAAGGGTTAAAATGTTGTGAAATATTGATTCTTTAATAACTGCTATACTACTTATTCGAATCTTTTGAAATTCCACACATAGTATTAGCTTATTAGTCGTTATCAACTCGAGAAAAATGGGCAAAGTCGCCACGTCCCTTTTGGTACCTCCCACACAAATGCACCATTTTGCACCAAAAGTTAACAGCTTATAACACTAATAACAGTGTATAAAAATACTTGAAATTTTGTACAGTATTATGCTTTTATATTGCCTACAGTCCAGGGGAAAATGGGTGTTGTTGTCACGCCCCTTTTGGTACCTCCCACACAAAGGTACCTTTTTGCACCAAAAGTTAACAGCTTATAACATTAGAACCAGTGTATAAAAATACTTGAAATTTTGTACAGTGTAATGTTTTTATAGTGTCCATAGCCCTGTGCAAAATAGGCGTTATTGCCACGCCCCTCTTTGTACCTCCCACACAAAATGCCCAAATCATACCACAATTTAATGTCTCATAACGTTTATACCAGTGCACATAAATGCTTATCAGTCGGCACAGTGCAATGAATTTAAAGTATCTAATGTTCAGCGAAAAAATGTGTATCTGATAAACCCCTTCTGGTACCTCCCACACAAATTGACAGAATAATTCGAGTAATATTCAATATTACATTACTCACAAAGTGAGGGTATACCTTAGTCGGTTTACCCGACTGAAACTTTCTTACTTGTTTTGGTTACAAATGTTGGCAATAGTTATTTCACATAGAAACAGTGGTTTAGTAAGCCTTTAGTCTTTTAAAAAATTAGAAAAAAGTTGATTTATAAAAAAATTGTTTTTTGCTGGCGTAAAAAAAACGCAAAAATCTATGGATAAATGTCGGAATTACAACCCTTTTGGTAGAAGTAAAATAATTTTCGAAAAATCACGTTTTTATACCGAGTTTTGAACGAGAGCAAATATATCATTTGCCACGGGCCAAAAGTGTAACACATCGAAGGAGTGACCTAAGACCTCAGGTATATTTGGTGAAAATCCCTTTTGGGTCATTTTAAGTCATTTGAGCAATGTCCGTCTGTCTGGCTGGTGCGCACGATAACTTTCAATAGGAGTAACCGATTGACTTCAAATTTGGCACGTTGAAATTGTGTACTCTATCTTAGGTTAAGCTCGAAGATGGCCCATATTGGTTTACTCCTTCGAGTACCTTCTTCACAAAGGGTTAACATTTTGTGAAATATTGATTATTTAATAACTTCTATGCAACTCATTCGAATCTCCTGAAATTCCACACGTAGTATTAGTTTATTAGCCGCTATCCGCTCGAGAAAATGGGCGAAATGACATCGCCTCATTTGGTACGTACCACGCAAATGGACCATTTTGCACAAGAAGTTAACGGCTTATGAATCTGATTGCAATACATGTAAATGCTTGAAATTTTATACAATGTAATTGTTTTATAGTACCCACAGTCCCGTAAAAAATGGGCATTACTGCCACGCCCCTTTTTCTACCTCCCACACAAATGGAACAAATTTGCACAAAATATTAACGGCTTATAACTTTAATTCTGTGGAGAGTTATGCTTTTATAGTTCCCATAGTCCATAGACAAATGGGCGTTATTGTCAGGCCCCTTTTGGTTCGTTCCATACAAATGGACCATTTTGCACAAAAAGGTTTGTAACTTTGATTTCAGTGCATAAAACAATTTAAATATTTGCAGTGTAGTGCTTCTGTGATATCCACAGTCCATTGCAAACTGGGCTAACTTCTCACACAAAATGGTCAAAATAAATGTCATGGTCAAAATTGGTCATAACTTTTAAATTTATCTATAGTTTTTTAGTTAAGTTGGCATTTTTTTCTTCATAAGGATGCTTGTTTTAAAAATTGATTAACATATTTTTTACGATTTTTTCTATTTTTTTTTTTTTGAGTCAGAAAGATTAATTTTTTTTAAAAAAAAACTCAACTTTTTTCTAATTTTGTTAACGATTGTTACTAAACCGCTCTTTCTAAGTGAAAGGGATTTTTCCAAAATATATAGCCTTCATTATTTCCTTAAATTGAAAGCGTATGCCGGTTCTATCGGGCTTTTACTCAATATGGTCCAAATACTTAAGGTATCTTCCATGAATTTTCGAAATTAAGAAACAAATTAAAAATATTTATTTCCTGTAATATTTTTAAGTATTTTTTTGTTTGGGGTACCAAATTACACCAGAAAGAGTTATATACGGCCCTTCGCCAAAATTTTTGGAAACTAGTGTAATTGGTTCAATAATATTTTGAATTAAAAACCTTTGAATTTGTAATCATTAAAAAATTATTGATTCCATGAATATATTAATTGATTAATTGATTTTAATAATATTTTAATAATATTTTAATAATATTTAAATAATAATATTTTAATAATAATATTTTAATTGATACGCCCAAATTTTTAATTTTTATTTTGCTGTGTTCCTTAAAAATGATTTTCTCTTGTCACTCCCAACCGCTGCTGATCTTCACTATGGCAACGCATTGCTAATAAAATTTCAAATATGAACCCTCTCTAAAATGACAAATAGATATGTGTATTCCAAATATTCCGCATACTCTGCAAAAATAGCAAAAAAATGCAATAAACATAGACCAACAGAAGGATGGACAGACAAACAGGCAGGCAGACATAGTCATTCAAGAAGCAATTGTCGAGAGTCAAAAGACTCTTAGAAAAAATAGAAGAAAAATGTTCTTTTTGTCGGATTGGATTGCTTAACCAATGACATATTTTTTTTGTTCTTTGCTTCGCTTTGAAATGTGAATGTTTTTTCGGTTTTGTGTTTTTTTTTCGTTTTTTGTATTTTGTATTATATGATGTTTGGTGATATGTCCATTTGATAAATGACAACTGTGAAATGGGAATGAAACGAATGGGAAATGGGATGAGTTCAGTGAAGATGACGGTGATCTCGTCTTCCTCGACCGTTTTTGTTTAAACTTTCAAGGTTAGATTTTTTAATTACAAATATGTTCACAAAAAAATACTTTTTGTGGCAAATCAGAAACCATAGCTCTCGTCTTATGCAATTTGTTTTTGAGTATTTTTCCCCGGTGTTTTTGTGTGTGTGTATGTGTGTGTTTTTCTAAAAAGCAACATTGGCTACAAAAACACTTGGGGGTTTCTACATATGAATTTCTATTAATTGTTGTTATATGTATGTACAATGTATTTATTTCCTTTTTTCTTTCTGCTTTTCTTCCACTTCCAGTTCACGCAAACGTCCACCATCGTGTGCAACGGAATGCAATGGCGGCGATCAATACGACGATGAGGAAATGAATGAAAATAATGCGGCCATGATTTTGGTTACACTGTCGCTTTCTCCAAAGTCACCCAAAAATGGAGGTGAGTCTTGGCATTGTTTTATTTTACTATTATTATTATTTGTTTTTTCTGTGTTTGTTGTTAAGGTTTTTCGCTATTTGTTAAATGACTAAATGCAAAGTATGTACTTGTATGCATCTATTGGCAATGGCATTAAGTCATCATCGATTATGAAATCATTGGCTGAGGTATGATGGGTTGTTGTCATTCATTGCCTTAGGATATATTCTTGTCTTCTTGGCTAACTAAAAATATATGTGAACACAAAAAAAACGAACGTACCCGCATCAGTATTTTAATTTGCTGAAGAATAATCGCTGGTTTTAGCTTTGCAGTCATATTAAGTGGTATTGTATATAGATATTTTTTGTGGTTCCCCATAAAGTGTTGTTGAAACCTGAAACGACAGAACTAAAGTATAATTCAGCAAAGTAGTGTCCCTCGTTTTGATTATCAATTTAATGAAACTTTATTACTGAAGCAATAACATTGATTAAAATCTAAGGGCCTTCGTTACTCATAAAAGTTATGAAAGATTTACGGAACTAAATTTTAAACATAAAAATCTTCTGCAAACCTTCTTTATTTTTTAAGAATTCTACACATGAACGGACATATAACATAACATCGGATCAATAGCGATCAGACAGATCTTCCATCAGTACATTTGAAAATTGTACGAGATGGTAAGCGTTTCCCCGCTCAATAGATTTTTGCTATACATTTCGAATTTATTGTATTACATTACACAAAAAATTCGTATGAGCCACAAGATTTACAGGAATTCCATACAAGTTCAAAAAATTCCAGACAACTTTTATCACTACTCCTGACTTTGACTTTTGACATACTATGGAATGGAGGTGTCTGTATAGATGTCTAGACTTAATGACCTCATCACTAAATACAAAAGATTAATTACAAAATCGCTTATTTACGTTAGAGTTAATGATTTCTTGCAAATTAGCGCTGTTGATGGATCATACAAATTACAGTCAATGGCATTTTAATGGTTGACTACTTATAGTATTCATCTTTTAATAGTTTTGCAACTACATAAACATTAACAAAACATTCTTTTATATACCATATTTGTGACACAAAAGTGTAGTATCTCAAAATTTTGACAATTTTACTTTTTTCAAGAAAGCGACAGACAAAAAAGATTAGCTTTAGCTGAACAGAGAACAAAATTTTCGTAATTATAAAGATTTTCACTTAATAATTAGGAAATTTTCTTAATCTAATAATTTAAATCTTTTATCGGAAATTTTGATTTTCATACTGATGCTTAATAATAATTAATAGTTTCTTGTTGTCACTGAAAAATCGTAAATATTGAGATACTAACTTCCTCGGCAAAATATCCGATTACCAAATAACCTGAAGTGTAAGCTAAATTCGAAGATCGTAACTTCTTATAATTTGGCCACCCTTCCATTTCTTTTTACACAAACATACATGTCATTGGAGGAATTTTCATTCACTCAAGCATATCAGAAGCTAAAAAATCCACTTACCCCCACGCTTACAATTAATGCAATAGTAAGCGTGAACGTAAATCTAAGTACACACGATTGCCAGATCAGACAATATTGTCCGAAAAATGGTGGAAAAATGCAACCCTGTGAACGTACATCCATGTGAACATAATATTTTTTCTTGCAACGTTGGCAGAAAAGTCATTGTGAGATAATTTGCAGATTTTTAGATGTGCGACGTTTGTCCATGTGACAACGGCGCCATTGTCAGAGAAGCATTTTATTTGCAACACTGTCAATAAAATATTTTTATGGGCAATCCTGTAAATACATATTTACAAAATATATTGCAAATATATGAAATTGTAAGGTTTTCTTGCAACCGTCTGAACTGTCAATGCACTTTTGCCTAACAATCTGTCATTTTCCGTACATTTGCAGCTTTGTAACAGGGTTGATAACGTTGTCCGATCTGGCAATCGTATGTACTTAGCTTAAGTACTACTTTTATGAGTGTGCTGTGTGGTAGTGGATATTTCCGAGTTGTTATTGCTTGTTCACCACCCTCAGTGGTGGTGAGAAAGTAGAAGAGTGTAAATTTCAAAGCGCGTAATTAGCGATTGATGTTGTCTTATGCCAAAAAATTTTGATGAATTTTGACCTAAGACCCCACGTTTGCCAGGATATGAGCTTGAACTCGCGACCTCGTGGTTTCTTAGTTTAGCATCATAACCCCTGACCTACCTCGCTATTCGTAGAAATATCGCTTAATAATAACTACGCAATCAAGTACGTCTTTATTTGTTGGCTAAATCTAGTGCAGAGGATAATAAGATGTCATTACTAGGTAATGCAAGTGGTAATGACATGTAATAAAAATATTTGGGGTAACAGGTGCAATATATAGGAAATAAAAACGAATAGTAAACACTGAAAAAGTGTCCTAATATAAATCCAGTAACCTTGATTTGATGCCAAATACAATAAAACATTAAGATAAGGAGTTTTCATTTTTAAAATGAAGAAAGTTTAGTTAATACTAATTAAATTAGTATTACTTTTAAGTCAAAATTTTTAATATTAACCTATGAATTCTATTTTTGGTCTATAAATTTAATAAAAAGTTGCTAAATGGTAAAATAAAATCTCGTCATAATTTATTTTACGAAATGTTTTTACAAAATTGTATGGCAATTTGGAATTTTAGACAAATTAAAAACTGAACCGATTCTTGAAGTGACAACAGCTGATCTTCAACAGCAGCGCCCCTAACTCAACCTTCAACAACAATGCAGCTGAAATACAGTGCTGATAACGCCGTCATTGCGATGGTAACGCCGTCCCATTCGTGTTTTGAGTTATTTGAAAACTCACCCGCAATAAAATATTAAATTAAATAAAAAATAAATAACATAATATAATAAATATGTTGCGGGTTTTCTTTTTTTAACTCCCGCCTCTCTGGCGCGGTGTTAAACACAGATTTTTACAATTTTTATTTTTTTCTGTTCTTATTTTCAAGAACCACTACCAAACCCGCATTTTGTCAACATACTTAAACTCTCATACCAATACATTTTTGGTTGGGTTCGCTTCGCGAGCCACGAAAACAAATGTAGTTATTCTTGTTACATTCAATTTACTGCTTCCATAAGTATTTCAGCTGATTAAAGTTAAGGACATACATTATTGCTATTGAATTCTGAAGATGATAGAGTGGTGTCTATCGAAACTGCAATCAATTCTACCAAGCAATTAAAACTCTCCACCAATTTTTGTATTTGTTTATATTACATTTTTGCAATACACAGAAAGTAACTGAAACATATGGTCTTGAACCGAATAAATTCTGACTGAATTTCAAATCTTTCTAAAAATCTGTTCAGCCGTTCAAGAGCAATTGAAAATTTCGTAAAACCCAAAAAAAAATTTTTTTTCAAATTTTGAAATATTGTAATCCCCATAAAGTGTAGGTCATTTTTTTCGACAAATATATGATAGCGATTTAATATTTCACCAATTAGCAACTTATAATAAACTTTTTAGGCAAAAATAAATTTTATAGGTTAATATTAACAACCGTATTTTTTCTATCTCAGGCTAAGTTGGGTCATGTTGGTCCACTCCTTCAAGTGCCTCCCCCACAAGGGGTAAACATTAAGTAACATATAGATTTCCACACAAATGGCCCATTTTGCACAAAAAGTTTAAGAGGTTATAACTTTAATACAGTACACATTAATACTTAATACTTTTATAGCCCCTACAGTATAGAAAAAAGTGGCCACGTACCTTTTGGTACCTCCCACACAAAATGGCCATATCAACCCAAAATTTAATAGATCATATCTTTAATGTCAATGTACATTAACCTTTAAAATTCGGTACAGTTCAATGTCTTTGAAGTATCTACTGTTCAGCTTAAAATTGACTTATTTGTCAAACCTCTTCTCGTACCCCTACACAAATAGACAGATTCGTTCGAAACCCATTTCCAGTAGCACTCATCTGAACGGTTTTATATTATATGGACTGACAAAGAAAAAAAAGAAATGGTTTTCACCGTTCTGATATATCCCGCCATACTCCATATTACATTTCTCACAAAGTGAGGGTATACTTTAGTCGGTTTACCCGACTGAACTTTTTTTACTTCCCAGCAAAAAAAGAGCATCCAAAGAAGTGATATGTGAAAATCATAATATTATGATCCGGAACTTGTTCAAAATCGGATCATCACCAATGAATTTAACAAGGGCGTGCCATGTTGCTATTCTTTTGCTGTGCATTTGCTCCACTGCTTAGGAAGTAGTGCAAATACTAGTTGTTGGATGCTGTTGGAATGTAAATATATCTTCTCAAAAAAGTTAAAAAAAATCGTTTTAAATAATTATCCCCTCACCTTAAGAGGAGTGTGTAACACATCGAAGGAGTGACCGAAGACCCCAAGCGTGTTTGCGGAAATTCGATTTGGGCAATGTCCGTCCGTCTGTCTGTCTGTATGCCAGTTTGTTTTGTTTTTTTTAATTTTATGTTTAGAAACATTTTTATTTAATTAAAATAAAAATGTTTCAAAATGTGACATTTTTTGGTTTTGCCGTGATTTGAGCCTGACTCTCCTAGCGCAACATCAACATAACATCATTAGCGGGCACGGCCACAATGCTGCCTTCCCGAGATATATAAGACCACTTTATCGTATGAGTTCTTTTATGCGTAGTTGTGCAAAATAGGATCTTATTCACTGCTTTGAATGCTCTGTTTATCTCAGTGTTGTTAATCGGGATGTCCGGGTTCAAATCCTGCAACGAGTATTTAACTTTATTTCTTTAAAATGTATTTATTTTTTTTAATTTTTACACACGTATTAAATTTTTTTTTAAATATATTTTCCATAACAACATTTTAATATTTCATATTTTTCATACTATATATACATATTTTCATGACTACTGCAAAATAACATATTTGGAAGTGAAAAAGATCACTTACTGCATCTTTCGAAGTACTTAAAATGTTATTCCTTAGGAATAACTTCCGTATTTTTTTGCTGCGTTGTTTTAAACGCTTGTTTTTTGTCCTTGGCCGCATCAATATATTTCAGCGTAGCATCACAATATGCATTACTAGGAATCAATTTTTCTAAAAAAATAGATTTGATCTTGATGAGTTTTTGATATAATAATGAGAAGAAGAGTGTGGCCCAAGAGCAATGCGATATTGAATTCATTACTATTAAAATGTGTTTTTATTATTGTTAAAAAAGTATACACTTCTGACAAATTCAAATAGTTTGTTGAAATAAATTATTATTCAGTTTATCTGGATAGTTTTTATGTAGTTCCAATTGCCACTTTTTTACATTTACACCCTAAGAAAAAAAATCGCTTCTGTAGTATATTTTCTGGAAACATATTATATTTGGGAACATTAACTTTTTTCCTATAAGTCGAAAAACAAATTCTGTAAGCTATTTAAATATTTCCCCGGTTTTTAGGATAATCTGCACCAAACTTCCAAAAAAAAAATAATATTGATAAACGAGGTATTCAAACATTTTTTCCGGTATATAAATATTAAATATTTGCGCCAAAGTATATTTTATTTATATGTTCCTACCAAACATAATTTTTATCGAGCGCCCCAGTAGGTGAGTTGGTAGCGAGCTCGCCTATGAGTTTGGGGGTCGTGGGTTCGATTCCCACCAGAGGCTCTGGTCTGTCGCAACAAAATTTAACAAGCAACATGGTCTTTGTCACCCTGCTTCTCCCTGGACCTTAAAATTAGAATATAAATTTACTTTGTATTGTAATTCATATAAATAAATAAATAAATAATAATTTTTATCCTGTTTTTTTCTCCGTGCAACAATTAAAATTAATTTTCGAGCGAAAAGTTCTCGATATTGAAATTCGCAATTTGACTTCCAATTAGTGTTTGCTATAATATTGAGAAAAAAAAAACAAAAGGTTTTCGTGTGATTGTTTCGGCATGTTGTAAGGAACTTATGATTTTTTCCAAAAAATTGAAGAATACTATAAATAAATTATTATAGGCCCTATTCATAATAATTTATGAATGGTTTGTTTACTGAACTCTATTACATTGAATATCACTTTTATGAGTAAGGTTTTTTGTTTCTTTTCTAAGACACATAAAAAAGAAGTTTATTCACATCGTAAATTAAGTAAGGAATAAATGCATTAGATTTTACTGCCTTATTACAAGTTTAGGGAAATATTGTTTTTTTTTGTCTTGAGCAAGAAAATGCTTAGTGTTTTACTTTATATATATCCTAATTTTCTCCAATTAATCCTACGTTTTTTCCTACAATTTAAGTGCTTCAACTAAGTATTTTTTATTGTTTTCTTTTATTTCTCCAGATAAATGGCTGGGTTCCAGTCCGGGTAGTTCATCGGCCTCTTGGAGCTCGGGATCGTCATCGCCGCCCCTAAGTGACGATGGCCACAATATGGGTGTGATCACAAATGATGCCTCGGCCAGTGCCCGCATACGCACCACATCTGTCTCAACGTCCGACGAAGGCATAGTGGTGGATTTCAAAGAGGATGCACCACGTAAAAAAAGGGTAAGTACAAACGAACATACTGCTGCACATTTGCCTATGTGTAATTTTGATTTTCTTCTATGCATATAATTTGATTGCATTAAAGCTACAATGTCTCGCCTCTGTTGCATCTGATAGATGGCCAAGACAACCTACATACATTTGTTGGGGTCTGGCACGCACTAATTCTCTCTTAGGCGTTTTGCCTAATACATTTTCTCATATCAAAGGCAATGCATTGAAATCTTAATGAAATGCCGCATTTCTTATGCCGCGTGAACTGAATAAATGAATGAGATTAGGTGGCGTTATGTCCCCGCGCACAATCTAATGCATTTGCCTGTGCCGGCAATAAATCATTCAGCATCTCTGCGCATCTCTACGGCCACTGTGTGTGTGCGAAAAAGCGCGTTTCTAGACCACCTCAGACCATGAATTTATTGTACAAAGTACACACACACACGCGGCACACCGACATTTTTCATCAAGATCTTTTTGATAAATAGTTTAATAAAAATTAAGGTGAAGGATACTTTATAGAGCTCATCAGTATTATTTTTTTCTTTTTTTTAATTTTTGTTTGTTTTTGTATTTAAATTTTAAAATATTCTCAATAGCTATGTTTTTCAGAATTTTGTTATATTTTTATAACAAAATTTACATTGCGTGACTATCGCTGCCGAAGAGACGGCAAATGATGGATATGAATCATGGCAAGAATTTGTTTTTTATGTCCCAAATTTTATTTTTTTCCTTGAAGAGTTTTTTTACAATTTGCATATGTTAGGGCGGAATAGATTTCTCGGAGTAAAGGTTTCGTCCTCAGCGTATCCTGCCTTAAGCAAACTCTTAGAATTTCAAGTACAAATGGTCACAACAAAAGTTTGCAGGTTATTTAAAGAGTTGTGCCGGGGCCAATTTATTTTTATAATTTTTCTTTATAATATTTTCACCCTTACAACACCGTACTTGTTTAAGTCAGGAACGCAAACGGAAAGCGCTATTGAGAATTAACATAGCTTAGTTCTCGATACAAATTAAGCGAGGTGGTGTAACGAAAACACGCCTAATAAACAATACGACACAAAATAGATTTTGACAATTTAGCCAACAGACTCCAGATCGGCGCAAGAGCCTGTCAAAAAAGTGCAAAAATACTTTCCAATTTTGTGAGTAAATTAATTTTTGTTGTTGTTTTTGCTAATTTGATAATTTTTTGATAGAAAATAATTAAAAGTTTACAAATATCTATATTTCCTATATTTTTAGTAATAATACAAATTTTTTTTCAAAAAAGTGTATCAGAAAGTAATTTTTTTTACGATGTAAAAAAACACTTCTTGAAATACTGTATACATTTGTTGTTTTCTTATTTATTCACACTCAAAACAAAAAAGAATGTTCTGCTGATGACATTGAAGCACTTCAGTGTTTTCGTATGTCGCTACACCTCAAAAAATCTTCGATGACATTTTAATATTTATTTAATTGCTTTGCACTTCACGCGCGAAGCAGGAAACAACAGTGACAACAACATCAAATTATACGCAATTATCTTCTACTCCCATAAAACAAGAGCATATCAGTAGAAATAGGAAAAAAGCAGAGGAGAGACAATAGAAGCATACGACGGCGAACATTAAAAAGCCCTTAAAGAAATTAAATGTAAAATATTGAATAGCAAATAACAAAAAGCCCAAAAAATACTCGTTTTTTGTTCATCCAATAACACACTGAGAGTGTGTGTGTTTGGGTGTGTGCGTGAGATTGTAATATACAACTTGAACACACACACATACAATATTTGTATGGTTCTGTAAGAGTGTATTGCTGTAGGTGTCAAATCAACAACAAAGATGTTGTAAGTTGAGTTGAGTAAACCTTGAGAAAAGTTTGTGTGTATGTGTGTCTGTGTGTGTAATTTGTGGTAACCTTGGTTTTTGATTAGATTTCTTTCCAAACAACAAAAGCAACAATAACAACTATATTTTTTTTGTCCCTACGTCTCACCATCTGCCGAGATACCGAGTGTATGAAAGCCTATTGTGCACAGGGTATGTATAAGTATATATTATGGTAGACACCCTGTGTCAGAAGCACGAGAGTTTGGTTTGCCCTCTCTCTCCTCTTCTATTTTGTTTGGAAATCACGAGTTTTTGACATTTCTATACGGGTGCCGTTGTTACAGCAATACTTCTGCTGCTGTGACGAAATATGAATGGAGCGTTACAACACGCACGCACACTTTCGCATTCATTAAACATATATACACACACTTACGGCACAAAAAGCTTGCTGTCTTCTTTTACTGTCTCATAAAATATTGATATGTATAAAAAAAATAAGCAAGTCCTAAGCACCTGAGTTTTGTGTATATTCGATTTACTTAAAAGCGAAAAAATTGATCGAATCTTAGAAAAGGGAAGAGAGTGGGGGAAGCGGATTAAGACACATAGGTCTATTCCCAAAAGTCTAAGAATGGACTATCTTGAAATATTAATTATTAAATTTAGTCACATTCAAATGTAAATACATACAGTATGTCAAGAAGGAGTTTTTACATCGAAAAAAGTATCTTCTGATACACGTTTTTGGAAAAAATAAAATTTTTTATTATTTATAAAAAAATTGTCTTCCGTTATTTGTAAACAATTTAATTATGCAATAAGTTTGCCGTAAACAACAACACAAATAATTTTCCTCACAAAAGCTGGTGTCCAGAAAGTTTTTCTACACATTTTTGACGACATACATTTTAGGTACATTTATGGACGATCTGGAGTACATTTATGGGCAATTTATGATACTATTCTACTGTCTAACTTGTAGACTACATACTACAATTAAAAAATGGAAATGAAATAAAAATAAAGGGTAGTTTTTTAAACAGAAATAATCAAATGTCAAAACACTTTCTTGACACACTGTATGTACTTATGTATGTACATATCCTACTATTTTGAAGCGTTTAATTATTTAAACCTATTCCCCGAAAAAAATCCTTATTCACACACAGTCATATAACACTTGTTTACAAGAAAAATAAAAAATTATTTAATTAAGTATTTGGTAGGATAATTGTTATTTTTTTAATGCGGAAAATATTTGTCATTAAGTTTGTTGTTTAGACTTGGCTGTTTGGTCAGATTATTTGTTCTGAAGTAAATAGGCCTAATTTATTTCCAGCCACCCTTGAAAAACTTATGGAAGTAGTAAATTATAGGTGAGAAGACATACTAGTCCATGACCCAAACAATTAGACCGCACAACAGGCCGAATGCTGGCTTATGTGTATGTCCAACGGCATGAGGCGGAGCCAGCTACCTCCTCTTCTCAACCTAACCTAACCCAAGTAGACATACTGAGACTCGCTACCATTTTTTGTATTTTTTTTAAAATAATAAATTAATTGTATGTAGAACACCTAATTATACCAGAAAATGTTATGAACACAAAAAATAATATTTTTTAAAATGTTACTCCGTCTACATGAAATACTAGAAAATATCTGCACCTTTTAAGTCGAAATAATGTAGTTCCTCAAATTTAACATAATTTCAATTTTTAAAGTGCACTTTTCAGGAAAAAGGCAAAGAAAATTCTGCACTTTTTCCAGAAACGAAATCGCCATAAGTTCAGCATTTATTTTTTAATTTTTTCTTTAAATTTTAAAAAAATTATGGATATAAAGCGGATTATAGATAGAAATAAAGCGGTGTAAAGATTTGACAAGATTTGTAGGATAAATCAGTACCAGATGTATTCCTACACATAAATAATCGTAGATATCCACAGTAATGAAATGTTTTACCAGAACCCTCAACATTTCCTTTAAACGAAATTTTCTTTGTAGCAAGTTAAAATAATTATTCTCAAACAAATTCGTATTACTAACAAAAGAAATTTCTTTTGCTGCAAATACACAGTATATTTGTCTACAATTTCATTTATTGGAAATATAGTATTTCTTTGCGTGGCTATGTACTTATACCCATATGTCTATTATATTTTTGTTGCTTAGTGTAAATTGATAAGAATTGCTTGGTTCACAAATAGGCCGAAGTAACAGAACAGAATTTTAAATTTCACAAATGAACTGAAAGTGTTTAAATACATATGAGCAAATCCGAAAAACTGTATACCAAAGATGAAAAAAATGCCGCGTTTGTAATGAAATCATTATTTTGCGGTACATTTTATAGATCTCGCCATTGAAATGATACGCTCAGCGGGTTTAAACGTGTTGAAATTGTTGTGTAATGTCTGCAACGTAACGTCCGTAACATACGAATTTCTAGTTTTTGGATGAACCACGAAGTGTTTATTCTAATAAAAGCGTTTTTAATATCCTTAAATATTCTGATTACTATACAAACTTAGCTACAAAAACATGCAAATTCACGTTAACCTGACAACCTACTTCCCTTTTTTGTAACGTCCGCAACGGAACTTTAGCCGCGAATATCGCATTCATGAAACGTATTTACGTAAATATTTAAATGTCATTTCAAAGAACTCTGAAATAATTGTTGTTGCTGATATGAAAATATTGCAATCAGAACGCCAATGGGATGAGCATTCCAGGATTTGCCCATATGTACTTTAGTGACTTTGCATTTTTTAACTCCTTTCCCTTTTCGCCTTAAAAGTTTGCATCCAAGTTTGGGTTCCGCTCTCTTCATGAATAAAAAAATCCCCCTCTGTAACTTTCATTTTTTATGCAAAGCCGTCTAAATAATTAACTCGATTTCAGTTGAAAAATCATCTGGCGCAAAAAAAAAACCTCGATGTAAAAAAATAACAAAAAACACATTTGTTCTTCTATTAATTTCGCGAAATCTATATCGTTACGAGAATCATTTTAACAATTATTCTCGTATTGTAATTGTTGCTGTGCTGTGCTGTTGTTGTTCGGGGCGACCACTGTTGTTGTCACTGATGTTCTGTTGTTGCAAATTAATTGCCAACAATTATCATCTGATTGTTGTTCATTGTTTGTCGGCGTTGTTGTTTTTCGGTTTTGTTCACTTTTGTGCTGAGATCATAAACAGAAAAAAAACAACTACCTAAAGCCGCTTTGAAATTCTGCGCTGCGGGAAAATGATGTGATGCAAAGCGTCTCTCGTACACGGAAATGTTTGTTGTACACGTTTTGCGCCAAAGCCGGTCGCTGTCTCTTTCTTTTGAATTTTCTACAACAACAATAACACCACTTTACAAAACTCTGATTTGAATTTAGAAATAGAGAGAGAAAAAATAGAAGTGAAGTCATGTCGAGGCGTGTCATGCATTATTTTTTGCATGGCTTCCATTGAAATAAATCTCAAGGCAGTGTGGAACGGAGACAGATGCGTTGCTTGGGAAAATTGTATAAAAATACGATAGGGGATTAATTGTACTAGAAATGGAAAAAACAAATACAATATCCCTAAAAACATGCTAAGCCGACTTTGCATACTTTGAAATGTAATCGAATTGTTTTTAATCAATTGTTCATTTATATTAATTTAATTTTGAGTTAAATCTCCGAATTAATACACTCATTGACAAAATATTTCAACCGCGGACTAACTGAAAGTTGTACGTTTGTGCACATATCGACAACTACGTGGTTAATTTGACTACGTCATATATACTATGATTTGTGTACCACATTGACAACGAATCGAGTATATTTTGACTACCACTGGTGACACTTTGTTATCATTATTTCTGAAAATCTAACCAAACACAAACGCCTGTTTGACACCATTATCTGCACAGAAAGTGTTTTTATTATGACGCGCTCGGGTACAAACGATTTCGAGTTAGCGCCATCTGTAACAGGGCTGCTCATCTGTTTGCGCTCTGCGTCTCTCTTGAAGTCTTGCGAAACGGTTAAGCAAACATTCTCACATAGAACTGTTTTAAATGTTTTTATAACAGTTTTACGATTAAGTTTTCAACTCTCAACGGCTCTCTCTGAGTGGTGAAAAAGGTTTCCTATTAAAGAAGACCAAAGCTATATTATGTGAATAAGAGCAGGATGGCGTCACAGTACAGAATCAAGAATGTTTTCATTTAATACACGATCATCATCACGTGATAACACTTAACACCAATTGTCATCAAATTAATTGACAACATAAAACGTTCAAATAGATCACCTATTTTTTTTCAAACGTCAATTTTCCCTCAGTATGTTGTTTTAATTGATATTAATTTTAATTATCCACATATAATCGTATTTTGTAATTAAACCGAATTATCAATATATTCTAACTACGCCTCTGTAATTCTCACTCTTGAAATGTTAAATGCTGCTTAAGGGATTTGAAAACAAATAAAAAACTGAAAATGATTGGCCATTTGATATACTTACTTTACTCGACAAATAAGACAAATAAAATAACAATAAAATCATTGTTCAAAACTGATGTTAAAACAATTAATTTTATTGTTATTCACTCTTGTTCGAGTTGTTGTTGTTGCTGCTGCTGTTATTACTAATTTATGTAATATTCCGGCAATAAAATAAACCGCCAATTTACCAAAAGTATGCATGAATATACAAAACATAGAAGGAGAAAAAAAAAACAACAAACCTCACAGCTATGCAATTATTATTAATTAATTGAACATAAAACACAAATTGAACTGCAACAGCAACAACAACAACAACATTACATATACACAACTGTCAGAAAAGTACAATTTTTCATCCAAAAGTCGTCGTGGTGGGTTTTGCAAAAAAAAATATATATATACCAGCTATGACTGCATTTTCTTTAACATTTGGCCTAAGGCATTTTCTTTTGTAACTGTTGACTTTTGTAACATTAACAAAAAAATACAAGAAAAAATCGAAAGTATCTAAAATTACTCTGCCTTCGGTCTTTGTGATAGAGACAAACGCTATTATGAATTACTTAGCCATATTGTGCCGTTCATAAAATTGAAATATAGTTTTGAAAATTATAAATGAAATAAAACGAAAATCAATTATGCAATTCCACCCACAATCAACGAAGCAGAAACAGTAGCAGTCAATACTGAAGTAAATTTGTAAGATGCGAACTGTAATAAGAGAATGGCAGAGATATCGATACAATATTTTTGTTATCGAAATTTATACTCAAATCCCATAAGGAAAATCTGAAATATTTCGAAGGGTCGAATTAAGCACTCGTCGTGACCTATACAGATGTCTCCCGCATATAAAGATCGAGCTGCAAACAAAAAATTACGATAAAAAACGATTATGTTCCGAATTCGAAGGCTCGGGAAAAAGTTTAATGATTTACAACAGTCTCTGGGCCAGCTTTAATATTCCGTATCGCATCTGCGATTTTTAAGACACTTGATGTACTTTTTTCGAGTAGGTTTGTTCCGCATTTTTTCTACTATTCAATATCTACAACTTTGCTTCAGACACAAAAGAGATTTTCCGTCAGGTATACCGAGAAAAAAAATATAGAAAAATTGCAAAAAAAAACCCTTTGGGCAAAAAAATCGTATGGCCATTAAATTATTAATTGAGCCAACTTAACTAAACGAATGATGCAGAAGTTATTTTTTTTTGTGGCTAATTTCAAATTAAATTCTCAGAATTGAGTCCCAAATCAATGAGCAGAAAAATGCTGAACTGTGTTAATCACAAAACAGTACAGGTCATTCGATTTGCATTATTAAGGAATTCAACACAAATTTAAAAAATGCATCGATCTTTGATCGCCTCTCCTGAAAAACTACCTTATTGCAATTAGCATTGTTTAAAATGGAGGTATCGATATGCAGCCATCATAATCTGACCTTAAACTTGAGGTGCATTCCGGCTCCATCGGGCTTATACTTCAAAAAATATTGTCAAACTACTAAAGGCATACCTCATTCTAGTTTAAAAAAATCAAGTTTTTAGGTCTCAGACACAAAATTTGTTATTGGTTGCACTGTTTTATAGACGATATTTACTGAAAGAAATGTTATATAGTGTAAATCGTGACCTTAACTTCCGATGACAAAATTTGTATATCGAAATGAAGTCTGGGATTATTTCATTTTCAATTTAAAAATTATTTATCATAATAAAATAGTTCAATGTATCCTCAATACACTTTTCTTTTTTCTAAGCATTATTATTTTAATGTTTTATATTTATATTTGTATTACAGAATTATATTACGTTATACAGGGTTTTCCAATAAGAGTGATATGATTTATTTGAAAAAGAACACAATTATTGTTAAGGAAATTAAAAAGTTTTTTATTTAATGTGAAGTACAATCATTCAAATAGCCTCCACTACTTCTTCTGCAGGAACGAATTCGATGAACCAAATTTTCGAGCACTTTTTCCACTAAATCAAGTCGTATGTCATGAATGGCAGGTTCAATATTGACTTGTAAAGCTTGAAGAGAGTCTGGTTTATTTGGAAAGTCCAATGTCTTCAATATCACAATTTCTTGAAATAATCGAATCTCCAAACTTTTCTCGCAACTATTCAATTGTTTCATTTGCTGTGTGGCACGTAGCCATAATCGGTCAATGGCAGAAAGATAGCTCTTAACGAGAGCTAAAATATTGCTCATGGGTGTCAAGGTCGTAGGTCGACTGGAAAGTGTATTTTTTTGGATTTTAAAAAAATGGACTTAGCATAATTTTCCTTAACGGTACGTCGGATCGGGAATCGGTCAATGGCAGAAAGATAGCTCTTAACGAGAGCTAAAATATTGCTCATAGGTGTCAAGGTCGTAGGTCGACTAGAAAGTGTTTTTTGGATTTAAAAAAAATTGACTTATCGCACGAAAAGTTGCAATTGGAGAACGATTATTTTGATAATAAACTGAATAATTTGTAAACGTTTTCTTGCGTATATCTCTCTATGATGAAATTTTAAACACTACTGAATACAATGAAAAACAAATGACAGATCAATATATATTACAAATGGCCGAAACGTCACTTCAGAATGTTATCATTCCTATTGGAAAACCCGTTATTACAGAATTATTTTGTGGTAATAAATATCTATTCTCGCTTTCAATTCAAATAATTCTTATGTGATTTTTTTTAATAGTCTTGACACGGTTTTTAGACTTCATTGGCTATGTACGAGTAGTAACAATAAATTTATATAGATTCAGAACAAATATTGAGAAAAGTAAATTTTGTGTCACATTACTTTTTTTATTGTTTTTCTGGAAAACATGCGGGCTCTGGGAGGCAATTTATGATCAACTTGTGGCTATACTCCGCGGGAGGTTTGTAAAGAAAAATGGGCGGGGGAGGGAGACACAGACATATGTTCGGTGTTTATTTTTTTTATTTTTAATTTATTGGAAACTACAGAATAATTTCATTAGATGATTGTTGCAGTGCGCTTATTGTAATTGTTATTGTATTAAATTGTCGATAATCGATTTCGTTTTAAGGTCAATCGATTAAAAGACAATTGAAACACTCCCATTTCGAAATCGACTCAGCTCAGCTCTGTTCTGCTCTGCTCGATTTGTTATTAAATTGAAGTGTACAACAAAAAAAAGAAAGACAAGTGACACAACTAAACCCTCACACAAAGGCAGTTCTAACAATTCTATTCTAACAGTACAGACGAACGTAGATTTATGTTCACATTCAAATATCGTATGGGAACAATGTATAGATTATTGTTGGGTTGGTTGCCTTTTTTTCTGCCTTTTCGACGATGTTAGTCAGTTTTTGCCACTGCCATTGGCGGTCAGTGTGGGACAGTGCATTTAAAATCGAAATCCAAGCGTATCGGACAACTACAACAAAGACCCAGGCAATTTTACACAAAGTCAAACGTTTGAAAAACGCGCGCCACTTTGGCTGGCAAAAACTACCAAATGTTATTAGATTCTATAAACTTACATATAAGGGTATACCGAAATAATACAATACAAAAAATTCAAGGCAATGACCAAACAATTTCCAAAAAAATATATTTCTAGGTTATTGGTTCATCAATAGAAAAATATGAATAAAAGAAATTAATATAAAGAAAATTCTTTTTAAAGTGTGTTTTCACTACACCCTAATTTATACTTATCCATATGTCTCAAGAATGTATAATTATTTCTTTTCTGCCAACATATTCTTACATATGTTGAGGAAACAGCTAAAACATTTCTATGGGGATTTTATTTAAAAAGAAAATAGATTATTTTCCGTTGGCAGCTCAACAAAATTGTTGAATATCTCGGAAAATTCTTATGATGGCCATCCCGGGGAAAATGCTGCCGTCAACCCCACTCACACCACCTGTCCATATGTGGTCAAAAAAAAGACAAATTGCATTTGGTTCATTTCAAGACAATTTAAAAATAAATTCCCCACATACACTTAGACACAGACAGACAGACCGAGAGAGGGACGGAAGGATGGATACAAAAATTCAGCACTCAAAGACTCTTAGAGTGTTCGAAAAATAACATAGCATCTGATATCATCACATACACATACATATATGGATGTACGTTTGTGCATTGACCAAAAACAACATCAAACATCTTTTACCGACACTAATTATGCAATTAAATAACAATAAATGCAGAGAGTGGCCTCACTTTTGCTCCTCAATGAGCACTGATTACTCACCCATTCATTTGTCTTAATCATTGATCGGAGAGTGAGCACTACTAATGCATAGTGCACGTCTGTCCGTCTATCCGTATCCCGTTGTCAAGTGCGGGTTTCTCCAAAGGCCAAAAAGAGTTATACTCAGCCGAACATTACTCTACTGCGCACAATGGGTGCTGAGTGTATTATTCATTGAAGACAAACAAAGGGAAGCCTTAATAAATTGGGCAGAGGACTTATAGAGATCTATTAAGTAGGAAAATTATATTGAATATGAAAAAAAAACCAATAAAATATAATATTTCTATTTGAAAATGGATTCTGATTTAATTATAATAAAATACTATATCAGAAGATATACCAAATACATGCTGATCTGACCAAGTCCATAAATCAATAAATATTTTTTATTGAAATGTAAACAGAAATTTTATCAGGATTTCCAAATTGTTTATTCAATTGTCACTTCTTTATATTGTTGAAGACATTCTCACCTACAGTATGAAATAAAACAATTAAACAATAGGACTGATTTGCCATATAAAACTTGAAAATGTTATTATCGGGATGTACTTGGAATTAATATCATTTTATTACACAGTACAACATTTTCGAGGTCATCTTTTTGACTTTAGTTACTTATTGAAAGTAACAAAATGACATTTGGGTTTTTCTGGTTTAGCTCCAATTCGAATTTTATCGTATCGTGAATATTTTGGCTGAAACTTTATTTTGAGTATTTTTTCTGAGAAAATGTAATTTTTCCAACGGCTATATCTAGTTAACCAATGGGAATTTTGTTTTACGGCCCTCAGCATAATTCTAGGTATAGACTAGGATAAAAAATATGTAAAACAAACTGGTTCGAAAAAACAGCATTTAGTGCTTCTAAATCGCAAAATTGTCAATCTGTTGAGACATTTCTGCACATAATTTGTATCATAATTCGAAAACCACTAGTCCGATTTAGTTGAAATAAATTTAGGGGAATGTAGACTTACATTTCCTTTAACCAATGCCTATACATGTTTTTAATATGATTAATAGTTTAAGAGCTAGCTCCCCCACAAAAACCCAAAAAAAAACAGTATATATTCAGTCAAACCCATACCGACGGTTCATATTATATTGAATGTTGTTCATACGACACTAGTCGTATGGATAACATTGAACGATCATGCAAAAGTTGGGTTCTCGTCAATCATAACTCTTTTCCGATTTATGATCAATTATGTGCTGAAATGTCTCAACTATATCATATAAATCTTGTACATTTCGATTAAATTTCGGTAACAAAATTAATCGAAAATTAGCTTGACCGGCATAGGCAACCGAAACTATTTATATATCTGTAAAATATTAATAAAGTCTAAATTTAAAATCAAATAATAGTTTTTGAATTATTTATAAAGAAAGATTTGTTTCTTTTATTTTTGTCATATTTTTAAAATGCACTGTCATTCAATTTCTGTTATATCCAAACCCCACTGTGTAAAGCTGCGACTTTGCTTTTGTTGAGTTTATCAAAAGATTGAATGGATGGATGACTGGATATTTTATTTGTTTCGGATGATTTATACGAATGCAACAACAAGTATTTTAATAGATTTAACAACGACGGAATCGTATGGCTTACACACAGTAGTGGCCGGTTTTAGAATGAGTTGCAATTTTTATTAGCCATAGCCCATAACCCAAACAACACATTCATTAGATCAACTTTTAGCTGTAAAGTTTTGTTAGGGCTTTTAAACATAATTTAATGCCTAAATAATGGTTGGCCAATTTGAACTTATTTTTTTTTGTCTTAATGATATTTTCACATTAAGTGCAATTTTATGGCCAATAAAATGTGCAAAGGTGCAGCGACCAACCTTTTGCTAGAATGTATGATTGCAATGTATTTTATTATGAACTTACAGCTGCAGTCATTAGTCATATATCCTGTCACATCGAATGCATAAAATAACCTCGTCCATTTGCAACAAATTTTGTTATCGAAACCTAAAGTCATTATTTGCGTGATAAACCTGGTCATAATTATTACAGCATTTGGATGCACATTGTAGAGCGGATACATTCTATAAATCAGTAGAGAAAAAGTGTATAAATATATCGATAAACGCTCAAAAATGCACATTCGATAAAAAATTGTTATCGAAATGGATTTGGCCAGCTTTTTTCGATATATAGATATTTTATTAAAATACTACTATTGGTGTCTATCGAAACTGCAGTCAGTTCTTACAAATTGGAACTCGCTCCCACATTTTTTATATTTGTTTCTATTACATTTTTGTTATCGTAAATTATATGTCTTTCTTAATTTCGTTTAAATAGTATTTTTTCTTGAAAATATCCTCAAATTTGCATTTCTCTGCAAAATTTCGATGAAATTATTTTTTTTTAGAAAATTTTGTAGAAATTGCATTTCTCTAAAAAACTTACGCTGGAATTCCATTTTTCTAGAAAATTTCGTTTAAATCAAATATTTCAAAAGGCATAATTAAAAATTTTTGGAATTGCATTTTTTAGCAAATTCCTTTAAATTTCCTTTTTTTTAAAAAAAAAATTGCTTCTAATTTGTCTTTTCTAAAAATATTTCTTGAATTTGCAAAATTTCGTTGAAATTGGATATTTGTGAATGCATAATTAAAATTTTTAAAAAACTCTTAAAATGCATTTTTCTAGAAAATTTCTTTAAATTTGTATTTTTTTAAAAAACATGTTGTTGAAATCTAATATTGCATTTTTCTAGAAAATTTGTTTCATTTTTTGTAGAAAGTTCCTTAAAATTTTTGAATTTTTTAAAAAAATAACTCAGACTTTAATTTTTTTAAAAAAGTGTTGAAATCTAATTTCATTTCAAAATATTATTGATATTGAATTTTTCCTAAAAATTTCGTCGAAATTTAATTTTTCAGCAAAATTTTTGTTGAAATTGCATTTTTTAGAAAAATCGCTGAATCGTATTTTTCTACAAAAATTAAATTTTTACATAATTTTCTACAAAAACTAAAATTTCAATTAAAATGCATTTTTGAAAATTTTTTCACAAAAATACAATATTCACAAATTTTTTCGAAAAATTATTTTTCAACGAAATAAGCAAGTTCAGCGAAATTTCATATTTCGGCAAAATTTTGTTAAAATTACATTTTACAAAAGAATCGCTGAATCGAATTTTTCTAGAAAAATTTAATTTTGACATAATTTTCTACAAAAACTAAAATTTCTATTAAAATGCATTTTTGACAAATTTAAAAAAAATCAATATTCACAAATTTTTCTAGGAAAATGTAATTTTAACGAAATTTTTTATAAAAAACAATTTTCAAGGAAATATGCAAGTTTAACGAAATGTTCTACAATAAAAAATAAGTTTGACATTCATTTTTAGAAAACAAATCCGTCAATAAAAATTTGCCAACATTTTCAAAAAAATCTTTTTTTTTTCGAATTTTTCCCAGGAAATTTCAATTTTGAAAAAAAATTACAAAAAATTATTTTTGAAAAAAATACAATTTTCTAAGATACATATTTACATATTATAAAATACTGACTGAAGCCTACTTCCCTATCCAAATGACAACCTGTCCTGCACCCTTCTGTTAACAAACGAGACTCTGTCGACGATTTAAAATGGATTAACCATCAACAGGTAGTGACTACTAAATCCTCTACCAACAGCCAGCCTGGAGGCGCAGATTGCAGATTTCAGCTCCAGGATCTGGTGCTGTAGCCCAATCAGTTATATTGGCGCAAAGTCTTTAAAATAGGAAAACAATTTCTCAGTGTACATATATATGTAGGACAAATAGGATTTGAATTTTGCCCGAGTACACAACTTCATTACTAATATAGAGATTCCCTGTGGATATTTCCTATTACTGAATAAATATGAATATTTCTGACATAATAAAATTGCCCTTAATAGAGTCGTTCGACTCGCGGATGCTACTCGCTGCTCTTATTGCCCCCATTACACTAAAAGTAATACATACGGAGTTATGCTTTTGTGGCCCTCAAAGCGTAATACATACGGAGTTATGCTTTTGTGGCCCCCAAAGCGTATGAGCAACATTCAATTATAAAACAAGTCCCCGCCACACAGTGCTCCGTTTACGCGAATCGGAGAATTATGGCAAACGCCCCCTTTGTAGTGGAGCGTTTCGCTTAATTGGCGAACATTTGCATTTACATTTGCCATTTGCATTAAGCAAAACGCATAACGCTTTTAGTCAGCTACAAACGAGGAGCGTGTAATTACTTATTATCAGCTTGGATATGTGCATAACTAATTGGATTCGACAAATACGGCACATGAAAAAAACAGAAAAAAACAACAAAGCACAATTCTAATGAATGCCAACTGCGCCGATGCCACGCAAACGCAAACGAGGGCAGTTGCAGTAACAAATAATTGCCAATAACCCACTAGCCTAAATACCAAAAATTAAGAAAAACACGAAAACAAATACGAGCCTTTATTTGCTCGATAGTTTGTGGGTGCAGTCGCTAGTCGCTGTAACAACGACGAGAGCGGATCTGGGTAGGTTTCATATTGGCTCTACGGCAATGGATGCATTGCGGTGTTGCTGCGGTCGGACAGCGATTTGTCGCCGGTAACGTGAGAGGAGTTGAGAACAAAGTCCGCAAGTGGTGAGAATTGATAGCAGAGTACGGCAAAAGCGACATCGACAAGGCACAGTGGGGCAAAAATATAAATAAATCTAGCGATATGGCTGAGATTCCACATTTGTGGACATCAGTACTTTACAGAGCCGGAGCTACAGAGTCTTAAAGCAGTACACCTCGAGTAAAACAAAAAATATAAAATTCTAATAAATTGTGTACGAGTGTTGCTGAGCTCATACGATTTTTAAATAATTCTAATATTTTATATGAAAAACTCTCATATACGTATAGATTATTTTCCGATATACTCGTACAGTCGGGTAATACTACCTCCAGCATTAAATTCGGCTGAAAAATACTAACATACTGATAATGTTATGAATAATTAATTATTGATAACCTTATTTAAAGATGCTGCAAAAAGCTCATATTTTTCAAAACATATCTACATAAATATATACATATATGTAAACAATTACAAATAATTTTTATTAAAAATTAATTATAGAATTTTTGCTTTTACACAACGAAACACATAAATGTTGACTCCGTTTCTGAAAGTGCTTATCGAAAGCAACAAAATGCCATTTGGGTTTTTTTTAGCTCCAATTCGAATATTATCGTATCGTGAATATTTTGCTGAAAACTTGACTTTGTCATTTTTTCTGAGAAAATTTAATTTTTCCAACAGCTATAACTAGTTGACCGATCGGAATTTTGTTTTGCACTCCTCAGCATAATTGTAGGTATAGACTAAAAGAAAAAAATATGTAAAACAAGCTGTTTTGAAAAAACGCAAATAGTGCTTCAAAATTGTCGAGAAATTGTCAATTTCTTAAGACTTTTCTCCATATAGTTATCATAACTCGGAAACGACTTGTCCGATTTGGTTGAAATACATTTAGAAAAATGTAGACTTGAATTACTTTTAGCCGATGCCTACGAAAGTTTTTAATGTGATCAATAGTTTCGGAGCTAGCTCCCTCACAAAACTGTAATTTTTGGTTGACAAGTTGTGAAAAACGTCCCTAAAATGGGGAGGGCGGGGATGAAATGTTCTACAAGAATGTTGCCATGAAATTTTTCTACATATGTTAGAAAACGGCAAAGCCCTGTTCATGCATGTTGTATGATGAACATTAATTAACACTCATTCGATCTATTGGTGGAAGCAATAACGATACCAGTAAAGAGAGTTTTAACTGGAATTTGAATGTTTTTTTGCGTTTGTGTTAAGTTTTGATCTTTGGTGTGTTCTGACATTTATAACAAAAATTCTGTTTTTCAAACCAGTTTGTTTTACGCTTTTTTTTCTAGTCTTTAGTCTATAGATATATTTATTTTGCCGTAAAAAAAATCCCATCGGTTAACTACATAAAGCAGCTGGAAAAATTACTTTTTCTCCGCTTTTTCTTCTTAATTTTTGATACATTTAAGGTCTTTTGTGTAGGAAATCCCAAAATGGCTGCTGCAATTACGTTATTAAAGACGATGAAACTCTTACTACATGTAAAACTACAAAATATACGCTTAAAGAGTACTTTTTTCATTTTCTCAAAATTACCCCCACTGTGCTACAACGCTAATGCAAATGTAATTTGTCACTATTAAAGCAAATTTGAGGCTTTGCTTTGCCTACTCCTTACTACTGTGGTTGTTGTGGCATTTAGATATTATCGGTTATTGCTGTTGTTGTTGCCACATGTTCTTATTCTGTGCGGTTCGGTTCGGTTCGGGTTTGTTCTGTTCTGTTTTGTTCATTTGTGGTGGCCCTGTTTTCGAGAATGCGAGTTTAGTTTTGCTTTGTTTTGTTCATTAAAGCGCAGTGTGCCCATTTGCGCTTTGCCATTATCGCTAATGTCGTCGTTGTCGTCATTGACGTCGTCGTAGTCCACATTAATGTGTTGCCTTCGTTGCATTTGCTTTGACTTACTACCGATGATAAAGATAATGACGCAGGCACTGCCACTGAGGACGCCGACGCTAATGATGTTGTTTTGCTGACGACGATGGCGACGGTGACGGCTATGGCGTTGATGATGATGATGATGATTTGTCACCTTGAACATGAAAATTGTGCACTTGGCATAGATAAAATGAAAATGAGCAGCGACGACAGCAACAACAACAACTCAATACAAAACAAAAACAAAAAAACTGGGGGCAAATGAAACACAAACACACACGCTCGGAGAAAAATAGCATGGAAATATGCATTAATCATCACTTGCTTATGAATATGAGCGAGCAGTACGAGTACGAAAAATTAAACACTAGTTAACAGAGATTAAAAAAATTAGAGAATACTTATTCTAAGAGAGTTCTCACTTTTTGTATGTATGTTGTATGTGTTTCTCCAATATTATGAATATTTTGCTCTATTCGAGGAAATATGGATCTAATTTGGATTCTATTAGACATTCGAAGCGCTTAGAATTAATATTTGGACAAAAAAGTACTCTTATACGATTTTATTTGTATCTGAGGTTAGCAGCGTCAAGTTGTAAATTATTCATTAATTCATTGTTAATTGTTATTCAATAGTTTATTGTCATTGCAAATTGTTATTGTTATTACTAATGATTTCAGTTTTTGCCCTGAGCTGTGTAGTGTAAAGGAAGTATGGAAGGCGTTTGTTTAATTGCCACGAATATGGCATTAATTAAAGCAAAGCCATTCGAAAATGATTAAGGCAATATGAGCTGTCGCTGCTGCTGCTACTGCAGCTTTTTATTGCTTATTGCCGCAGCTTAAGCGAATGATGATTCGCTGATGAGAATCATTATTATAAGTTTCAGTGGGTGTATAGCCATGTTCTAAATCAATGGGAGGTATGGTAATCAAGAAACTCATGACAGTTTTTCATAACCTCACTCTAAAGATAACAAAATATATTATTACCTGGAATTGAAAAGAGTCAAATATATTATTAAACTACATTGAATACACAGTACAACATTTTCGCGGACATCGAAAAGTGACTACGTTTTGACTTTAGTTTCTGAAAGTTATTATCGAAAGTAGCAAAACACTATTTGGGTTTTTCTGGTTTAGCTCTAGTTCGAATTTTATCGCATCGTGAAAATGCTTTTTTTCAACGGCTATATCTAGTTAGCCGATTGAAATTTTGTTTCACGGCCATTAGCACAATTGTGGGTATAGACTGTAAGAAAAAATGTGTAAAATAAACTGGTTTGAAAAAACAGCTTCTACTCCTTCAAATTCACAAAATTGTTGAGAAATTGACAAATTGCTGAGACGTTACTCCGCATAATTTACCATAATTCGAAAGGGCGTAAAATTTTACTATATATGTCAGATCACACCAAAGACAAAAACTTCACACAAACACCAGAAAACAGTCAAATTCCAGTAAAGACCCTGTCGATTTGTTGTGGAATTCCCCATACGTATGATTTGATATACATATGTACGTATCGCACCTGTTTAACAAAAAGGTAACAAACTCAAAATTAAAAATATTCATTAGCCAAAAACTGATTACGTTAATGTTATTGAAATAAAATAAGATGTCAAAAAAAGATGAGAATATCTTTTTAATGGTATTTTCTTGCAAAGGCAAGATTTGTGAAATTAATATTTACGGAAACCGTTTTTAGCCTCTTATAAATATCTTATAAATATTAAAAAGTTCTAATTGCCCTTTGGAATTTATTTAAATAACTATAATACAAAATATTATAAAAAAAAAAAATTCCTAAAAATAATACCCGTAGGCCTTAGTAAGAGAAGAGTACTCTTGAGTATACTTTCATATACACTCGTAAAATTCACAAGACTAAATATTCCTTATAAAATAAAGTCAAAATGTCCGAAACAAAGTCTCAGAAACATAAATATTTAAAAAACGGATAATGCGTGCAATTTAAGAACTTAGAAAAGACAAAAACTAAAATAATACCGGTCGACACGATTTCATATGGTTACCTTTGCATAGGGATATCACTGGGAACCGCTAAGGCGTCGATTCTGCTAGGAAAGGGAAGACATTACAAAATATTGAAGAATTTGCATATATTGATGCACCACACGATGGACAGAAATCGGTACCTGTATGGTAGCTAGACAAATCTGGACAATATGTGACCTGAGAAGGTAAAAATATCTCCTCGCACTAGAGAGGAAAATACTGTACATTAGTATCAGTTCTGACGGGACACTGCCTGCTCGGCAAACACGCCAGAAGGTTGGGTATTGACTTCAAAGACTTCTGCAGAAGCTGTGGAGATTTGGAAGAGGTGGAAGCATTGAGCACCTGCTTTGCTACTGCCCCAAACGACGTCTGGATATACTAGGGTCGGCCTTTCCAGGAAGTTTAACAGATCTTTTCGGTACCGATATTCGTACTATTGATAACTTTGTATATCAAATAGGTTGGTTTCGATGAGGGGAATCTGTGCCCGTAGTAATATTAGGGGCCTAAATTGATCTAACTGGCTGGTAAAAACGCCAGCCTAACGGCTGTCACCAAAGTGATAATACGTAAAATTTTAAATCCTAGAAAAGAATGAAACTAGAATGAGGAATCGCTAATATATTATTTTTAATACGAGCAACAAGTTCTATACTCCTCACCAAACTAAATCTAAAAAATTAAAAAAAAAATGTCCAACATTTGATCATATAAATCGCACATAATACGTATTCAGATTCTTATTCAAAGAAACCTTTAGCTATTTGCCCCCTCAACGTATAATTGATATTGTTATAATATAGGTAAATAGTAGTCATACGACACCCAGGTAAATCATGGACATGAATTTATAAAAGTACGATTACTATGATTGAAATGCGCCGATAACAAATCACTTTATTAGACTACGAAATGAATTGCTAAACCAATGAAGAAAAAAAGGAAAGTAAAAACAGAATTTAAAAGGAAAATATAAAGAAAACACCTAAATTTTCTCTAAAGAAAAATATTACATATTCCGCAATATTCACCCTTATCGGGAATAAGATTCCACACGGAATTTGTTCCCTGTTCCCTAAATTGTACATTGAAAAGGGAACAAATTCCGTGTGGAATTTTATTCCCGATAAGGGTGAATATCTGCAAATATTTCGTTGGTATAATAAATAAAGTCCTCTTTAAAAAAATCTAAGTTTGTACCACAATTTATCGAATTGTGGTACTCTAACGATATAAGCTCTGTTAGAACACCTCAATTGATAAAAATCGATGTCATCGACAACGGCGATAAGTTCCCGATGTAAGTGGGGCTCATCTTGTTTATAGTCGCGATACAGTGGAACACACAATACTAAGTATTTGTTCAAGTTCGTTAGTTGGTTAGCATGTGCCGAAAATTGGCTCAGAGATGCAGCGCGTGCAATGACAACAATTTGCATCCCCACACATGCAGACCGGTACGGTACTGCCCCTCTCCTTCCGGTCTCTCCGATCCGTCCATCGACGAATGTGTGGCAAACACAAATAGTTTTTGGCTTTATTCGCGTCCAAGGAAAGTGAAATAAATTCGATTCGTATTGAGTGTGAGTGTGAATGTGTTTGGTCATTTGTTTGATGAAATGAAATGAAAATGAAAGCTAAATTAAATAACACCGACGACCAATGTCTTATTTATAGAAACACACAACGAACCGAAATGAATCAAGCAACCCAACAATAACAACAACAAAAAACACAATCCCATGAAATTAAAGAAAAAACATTGCAATTTCGAAATTGTTAGACATTTATCACTGCATTTATTAAATAGATTTTTTTCCTTCGCAAGTGGAAGATTAGATTAGGGCTACTAACAAAGCAAAGAAATACAAAAATATACTGCTTTACAATGCTGGACCATTGTGGCCAATAATAAAGTCATGGTTCTAGTGGTTAAGAGCTTAGTTCCTCGGCTATAGTCAGCCGAAAAAAATGTTGGCGCGTGTTTGTATCCGAGGTCAAGCTGTGGTGGTGCTGCAGGGATTGAAGGTGGTGTGGGCATCACCCAAGAAACCCATAAAGCAAGGCTAAAAAAAGCCCCGGATACCAACAAACATCGACTGCATTGCCGCACCTCGAAATGCACTGGAGAGCCCCAAATAAACACTACTACACACTCTAACACACACACACACCGACCGGTAAATCAAATGACTTGCCCTACATAGAGACTAGCGAACATACACGTGTCAACAAAAATCTGGGCTACAGTTTGGGGGAAACGCTCCACGGGGAAGTCGAGAAAATGCGCGCGTGCACCAATACTGACACATGCGGCCATACTTACCAACACATTCGCTGTGGCAAATAAATACCCGACATTCTACTTATTGAGGGAATGGGGCCACTGTTGCATGCATCGCAACCCCTATCAAGGGTATTTTTCTGAGACACGAGTTTCAGTCCCACTACCTCTCACTGTCCCTACCCAGGCATTGGCACGCTCTCTTTCTCACACCCTCTCTCTGCGTCTCTGTGTTTTAAGCCGGCCGGCCGGCCGGTTGTTTGGATAAGTGTTGCGCAATTGACAACAAAACAAAAGTTGCTGTAGTTGTAGTGCTGCTTCACACACAGTGGCTTGTGCAACAGTGCAGTGCAGCAAAAGTGCTGCCGCCGCTACGCTCACACTTGCTTAACAACAACTATTCGTATCTACGAACGACTACATTTCAATATGCATTTGTTCTCATTTACATGGCATCTCTTTCACGCTGCTTTTGTATACTCTTGGGGAATGTGTAATTCCTTTTCTCTCAGCTCCGTCGTGCTCAGTGCTGTATGTAGCTGCAACTAACCAGTAACCCTCTCAACGCTTGGCCCGATTCCATGCGATGGTGTGTTTGTGTGCGTATATACAGTAGGCGACCAAAAGTTAACATACGACCCTCATCCCTAGCATTATTGGGATTTTTGCAATATCTTATAAGCATATAACGAAATGAAAAGTTATTATTCATCTTTATTAAAAACCCCAATTTTTATCGCCTTACCTTACAGAGGAGGGTATATAACATTTTGTACGAGCCAAAAGTGTAACACAGCGAAGGAGTGACCTAAGATCCCAAGTATTTATGTGCCGTCGCATAACGAGTAGCTGAGAGTGACGAACGAATAGGAATTTGATTTCAACGAGTATGGGTTTTCTCGTATTTTCAATCCGATTTTCCGTTTTTTTTGTAATTATCACGATTAGAAAATTAATATCAATCGATACGTGTAAAGTTTCAAGAAAAGATTGCGGAAAACTATTTTTTTGCGTTTGAAAAATCATTTCTATTCGTTCGTAACTCGAGAAAATGTAAACAAACATGCGATGGTACATCTTCTATATTCATTGACTTTGAGCTGGAGCTCACGATAACTCAAGAAAGGAGTAACTGATTGACTTAAAATTTGATTTGCGTTAATATATTTATCCATCTCAGGCTAAGTTCGAGGATGGGCCGTATTGGTCCACTTCTTCTTCTGGGGAGATCCCCACAATGAATTAACATTTATTAAATATGAATTCTTTAATATCTTCTTTATTACTTATTCGAATTTTCTGGAAGTATTAGTTTATACTAGCAAACATCGTGTGTAGACTTTTGTCGCCAACTGTATGTGTTGCTTGGGGTGACTGATAGGTTCTGGCGAAAATAGAGAGGGGCTGTGGTATGAATGCTGCTGCATTCGCCAAAGGTATCGTTGACGTTTGTTTGGCGTGGGGTTTCCTATAAACACAGCTTGTGTTTGCCTCATCTTTCAGTGTGTGTGTATGTGTCTGTTTGTTTTGTTTATTTATATCTGCAATGATGCAGAAGAGGCCTGAGCGGGGACAAGTTGTAACGGCACGTGTCCGCACACTAAGGCATTATTCCACAAAACTACCGATGCCACTCTCTTCTCTACCCTAAACCCAATAAATACGAAGAAGAATCGGCAGCAGAGGTTGCTGCAGCGGCAGCAATGCATTTTGTTTTCGTTCTGTAGAGGGCAGTTGTGTACCGTAGTTTGTCATTGTTTGCCTGCAAGTGCATGTAGGTGAGCGTGTTTGTATGTATGTGTACATGTGATTTTTTCTCTGTTTGCCCCAACTTGTTTTTCATTTGTTTGTTTTTCATCTTCACGGAAAAAGAAGAAGAAGTAGAAGAGAAGAAAAATAAAAAACACAAAACAAAATGTTCATACTTTTTTTAAATGGATACATAAAACTATTGGGAAAAGCTGTTTTTTCTTCATTTTGTAATGAGGACCAACAGAGCGCCCTTGCCCATTGTTTGTCATTTTTTCATGTGTTTTTTCTTTGTCGGCTTTAGCATGAAATGCATAAATATCATTTTTTTTATTTTGCCACCAACATCGTTCCAAGCAGACACTTTCGCTTAAGAGCGTCATAGGCTCTTAATGTACATACGAGTATGTAGCGGCAGCACACGCTTAACAAAACCAAAAAAAAAATAAAATATAATGAAAATAATTGCACACGTGTAGCTGGAAATCAAAGCAATCTTCCTACCATCATCATCATCATCATAGTGTTTGTGTTGGCGTTTTTTGTTGAATCCAAACACAAAAAGAAAAATTATGGTTTAAATTTCAATCTGCTAAAAGATTTCATAAACTTTTCACAAAAAAGTTCATTTATTAAATAATATTGCGAGATTTAGGATAATCTCAATGATCCCTTGCCATACTGTTATTGAACGTTGCTAGAATGGTGTGCAGGGTTAACCAATACCATTTCGATGACTATTTTCACTGAACATTCTACAAAAATGTTAACATGTTTATCGAAATGTGTATTATTTTTATTTAAAATTAAATAACATAATTTATCGAATTTTTGATCTGGTTTCATTTTCTTGTAAGAAGTTTCTTCTAAATTTATTCGCCAATATAATTTTAGTCCCCTTTATTGTAGTACCGCGTTTTAACTTACCTCTTCTGGCAGCCTTCTGTAAATAGCTTGTACCACTTATACAATTTTCTTGTCGCTCAGAAATTGCCAAGGGCCTGTTTACATCATGAGATTTCGCCGCGCGATCTGTCAAAAATACATCCCTGGGCGTCTAGTCTTTTAGATGTAAACGAATATCGCGCGATTTTGGGAGAGGATCGTACGATTCCGAGAGTTAAAACAACTTTAAATATTTGCCGAAAAAGATCTGGCATTCGACGTCACTAGGGTTGTGTTTCTTGCAAATGTAAAGGAAGATATATAAATTAATGCAAATAAGGAAAGTAAATAAACAAAAACAAGCAAAAGGATTACATAAATTAAATCTTGACAACGTGTTCGACATTTACAATATTTGCTAAAAGTAAATTTCCTTTGTGTTGCTCTTTCTTAAATCAGATGTTTTTGACAGAAAAAAAGTTGTACGATTTTTTCTGTTGTATGTAAACGCGCAAACGATTTTACGTGCGATTTAGAAAAAATCGAGAGAGGATTAAATTCTTATTCTCACTGGAAAGTCACGTGACAGATAGCTTAGATGTAAACTGGCCCCAAGCCACTTCGATGAATATTTTTATCGCTTTTTCGATATAACTCAAAATATGTATTAGTTCTTTGCTTAATTTTAGTATATGTTGTAAGATAAAAGTAAGCCAATAATTTAATTCTCTATAATGAACATGGTCAGCTTATATTTTATATCGACAATTTGTTGAAAAATTATTCATGTGAAAAATCAAAAATAATAGAAAAGTAAAAATTATGAGAGTTACTCCCGTCTTTAACTTAAAGTCAAATAAATTGAGATATTATAATGAGAAGTAAGCGGATAGAAATTGAGATATTAAAATGATAATTAAGCGGATAGATTTTCATTATTAAAGTAAGTTTTCAATACCAAATAGTTATTCAAATGATTAAGCAACATTTCAAACTGAATATCAATATGTTTAAACCAATGTAATATACTCACGCTTTTATTATATATTGAAATATAAACAGAAGTGCTATATTGTTAGCATTTAAGATATACTGACCACGTCAATTTTCGATACATTTTGTTATAGACATTTAAAGGCATTGTTTACACCATATCAGAGTTGACTTTCAAATTACTAGAAAGCTCTCCATAGATGACATTCGAAAATAGTCGCATATAAGAGACCAAGAATTTATATTGTCTGTCATCTTGTGAAAGCTTCTGAGAAATGTCTCCTAATTTTCTCCTAGAGAATAGCAAAAATGCAAAAGTCCAAAAAATAATATCTAACTTTGCTTTTAATAAAATTGTTAATAACTTTTAATTGTTTTTCTTTTCTATTTCAGGTAAGTTAATGAAGTCAATTATTGTGACTGGTAAATAGTAAGTTTAACTACATATAAGCGGAGAACGAAGCCGGCGAAGTTGGCGGCGGCTTATGGGCTTGTGATTTATTGTGCAACGTTAAATAAACAAACTAATTGTACAATTTAAATGCCAATTTTAAGTACATGGGTGAAAATAAATTTGTAAAGGCGCGAACAAATAGCAACTGCTGCGATTTTAAGCCAGTATGAGCCTACTATAACTGCGGCGATTTTAAGCCAATTTTAGCCGACCTATAGGCGGCGGCGTTGCTCGACAAAAAGTGGCCTTCTTCGGCAGCTTATAGACTACACTGATAGAAAAAGCTTCGTCATTCGTCAAAAGTCAGCTAACGTACGGATAATCCTATCTATGCATTTGTTCGTCGCCATGACGAATCTCTGTTTAAGTATACTAGAACAAGAACTATTTAGTGGAATAAAAAAAACCCCACAGGGTGATTACATATCATCCCTACGATGAATCGTGCTCATAAATAAAAAAATGATATATACCCTCCTCTCTAAGGTGAGGGGATAAATATGCGGATTTATTTGATTTATAATACAAATATAAATAAGTGTATATATAACATATAGCAAAAGGGTAACGCATCAAAGGAGTGGCCTAAGACCTTAAGTTTATGCGGAGGAAAACCGTTTTAGAACACATTAAGTCATTTTACTTATGTCCGTCCATCCGTAAGCCTGACTGGAGCGAACGATAACCCTCGAAACTATAGTTTCCAGAGATTCGTCAGGGCGACGAACAAATTCATCAATAGGATTATCCGTACGTTAGCTGACTTTTGACGAATGACGAAGCTTTTTCTATCAGTGTAAAACCTGGCTGGCTTCGTTCTCTGGATATAACCAATGATTTTATAATAAATAGTTATAATTTATAGTATAGAACACAAATAATTGGTTAAAAGAATAGAAACATTTAACGCAGATGAGTGTCTTATATTTGACTACAAAGTTTATAAAAGGTTGCTAAATAGGGAAATAAGATCTATTATTTTAGAAAAAAGGCGTTTCCAAAATTTTATGGGGATTTGAAATTTTAAAAAATGCATTTTCGGGTTTTATTTTATTTGTAATTGCTTTTTTACAAAGTAAACGACGTTTGGAAGAGAACATAACAATATATTTTTACCGATTTATTTTTTTAAAAATATTTTTTTTAAAAGAGTTTTACTTAAAAATATTGCTCCGCCTTCGTTTTTTTTCACAGTATGCTCATACTCTCACAAAATCTAAAACAGAAATAGCATTTTTTGTGACTCAATATTATAGACGAAATACTAATGTATGTCTGATATTTTTTTACATTTTTTAAATTAAAGTGTTTAAAAAAATTATAACTTTTTTTAAAAAAAATCGTAAAACCCGAATAAGCATAAAACCGAATCCCCATGAACATTTCGATTTTTTTCTTTCTAAAGAAATAAATAAAAACGAAATCTTATTTTACCATTTAGCAATTTTTTAGTCACAAATAAAATTCATCGGCTAATATCAGCGAATTCTGACCCAATTATAATTATTATTAGGAGTTCTGTTTTATTCTCTCAATCTCTTACAATCGATTATTTTTTATTGTCGAAAACTTAATTCAAAATGTATACAATGATTTGTCACCACGTTTTATATACCATTGGCATACTGCATAAACTGACCAAGTCAATTTTCGATAAGCTTTGTTATTGAAATCTATTGTCATGATTTACACTACAAATTGGTACATAACGTTACAGCGTGATGTCTCAGTTTATTACGGATGAAGTATTCTATAAATTAGCAAATGTAAAAAACTGAATTGGAATTTCGATAAAAATATTTATCAAAATGCACTTGTTCAGTTTATGCAGTATATCCTCGATATTAGATAATGTAGCTTCTGTAAGCTAACTGCGAAGTAAAGTAAGTTTTCCTACATTTAAAAGCCAGAACATTTTACAAAATAAACGCCTACTAGTATTGTTTAGAGTTATTGTAATGGATGTTATCTATTAAAAATTTTGATCAGCTGTAAAATATGAAAAAATAAAAATTTCGATTAGCTAAAGCTTTAATTCTATTTATGCAAGTGTATTCTACACTCGATTTAGGCTTTGGCATTCATGGTGAAAACAAAACTTGTGTAACTTCTTGCAAGAACTTTTTTCGTCCAAACCTTTGCGTTTACTAAGTTCTGTGTTACACCACAACAAGTGGCAAACGAGTGGCAAACATTCTTTTAATAACAATTTGCAATTCAAAATTATCACCCAATGGGGCATATTTCTTTCTAATGGATTTCGCGTAATTCGTAATTATTTATATGCCGCCGAGTGATGTGAACGCGCGTGTGTTTATTTTGTTTTGTAATGCAAAAGCAGAAAACAAAAGAAAACAACATTCAATTCAATTCTGTTTGAATTCGCAAACAAGTCGTAGAGGCACTAAATATTCCAATGACTTCGGTGTTCGACACTGCAGTGTAGTTTTTGTTTTGTGTGTTTTTTTTTTCATTCCATTACAAGCGCAAATATACTACATTATTTGTCGGTTCTCGAGCTCTGTGAGCGTGTGTAATTTTTTATCTAATAAAATTGTTTACACGTGTGCACGGCCACAGTTCTGGTCAAGGGTATTCAGCACGTCCCACAAATAGCAGCAGCAGAAACACACGCCGTCGCTACAACCATAGCGTGGCGATGTCATCCATAACACAGGACGACAACAGTTTGACAAATATGCATAACAACATTTTTGATTCACTCGAAGCAATTTGCAATAGTAGGCGAAAATAAAAAAATTCTTTACACATGAACGAAGTTTTACTTAAATACTCGATGTACACATTTTAATGTTTAATAGCATTATCAAAAGTTTTTATTTTTGAGCTAACCAAACTTAATGTAGAACGTGTTGGGCACGTTAGTTGTTTTAAGTGATCTCTCATTTTAGTTCGGTTTCATTTAGTTCACCAGGTCACTTTAGTTTACCAGGTCACTTTAGTTCACCAGGTCACTTTAGTTCACCAGGTTACTTTAGTTTACCAACACACTTGAGTTCACCAGCTCATTTCGTTCAGTAGATAACCAGTTCAGTTCAAATGTTTAAAAGTTCAAAATTCTAGATATAATAAATATAACAGATCTTAGTTTTTGAAAATTTTATAAAACCAAAGCTTATCGACAAATGTGTTGTAGATATAGGTAAGTTATTTAAAATAGTAATATTGTCGCATAACATCCCTAGCTTGCACAATCCCATCGTTGATTGGTAACCCTAGCGGGATGATATAAGTCTCTGCTACAATTCTCCTTGTACGATATTAGAATAGTGCGGATTTTGGAGAGGAATTTCCACATTGAATCTCTCCGACGACTCTCCTTAAACGATATTGGTATAGTACGGATCGTGCAGAGCTACATCTCCCCTACAATGATATCTGTATAGTACGGATTGTAGGTAGGGATTTCCATAACGAATCTCTCCTACAACTCTCTTTGGACGATACTCGCATAGTTTGGATTGTAGTGAGAAAAACCAGCAACATATTTTGCTCTCGAATTGTAGGCAGTCGTGGTTTTGCACTGCACTCACACTCTTGTCGTTTTACTCGCGTGCCGTTTGGATCTCTACGGATTCTGCGCATCGCTACATCGTAATATTCGTTGCATAGATAGTAGTATATGTACTAAGTTTGAACCGACATAACTTCTAAAAACATTGTCCTTTTACTATAATCAGGGTATCAAATGAAAGGTAGAGTCCTCCACTTTCTCTGGAAGTAATTTGCATAGAATTAAAACACTATATGTTTATTATCTTGTGAGAATAATAATAATTAGTCAAGTATTGTCAGTTATTTAAGCATACTCGTATATTTTTGCTAAATAAATATCAAAATTAATACAATCAAAGCTGCAATAGAAAGAATGGCAGCTGTGGAGTCTGGCTAGTTATTTTTATATTATTCCAAAGGAAGAAATCTTGCAAAGACATATTTAAAAACCTAATATTGTATCTAAAAAGTCATGTAAACATTAAAAATGAAGAATTTTTATGTAGGTTTGTTTGATACAAATTAATCATTCACCCCCATTATGAAAGTGTTGGGAATGGGAATTCCCATTCCAAAAAATTAATTGCGAGGGAATTCCCCTTCAGAATAATTTGTTATTATGAAATTATAGTAACATTAGAGACCATCTAATATATTCAAATACTGAATTATTTGTTAATGTATGAAACAAAACATTCTAAAAAATAATGGCACTGGGAATTCACATGCACAACTTTTTCATAATAGTGGTGATTGTTAGTCGATTCGAAATACTTTTAGAATATTCATATTCATATGTATACCTAGACAAAAAATATTTCCCAACTGAAGGCTTGTAGTTGTCACTACCATTATTTTTGTGCTGTTGTACCCATTAACTTATATGTAGATGTGTAAAATGATTCCCGCAACCATATTACTATTCTACCAATCAATTGATAGCCACACATCAATTATGATGATGGTTCTGTCATCATCATCGGTTGACGAAATATCGTTTGTCACAACCAAATCGTTCTCTGTACATGCGTATACTTGTCTAGAACTAACCTCGTCTAAACTTCTTTAAAATGTGGATTTGTTGTTACCTAGTGTTGTTTTTATTAATATTATTACATGTAAATAAGATTGAAATTTATGATTTTCTTCCCCCACAAAGGGAGAGTGAGTACAGAGATTCTCAGAAAGGAATCTGCGTCATCACGACCACCTCCACTATTCACTGTTCCATTCTTCATGAGAAACCCTCAAAACACGCGTCGATAATGACTTGGGCAAATCTTGGCTCTACCGCAGCTGCAGCTGCACTACACTGCACTTGTTCAGATCTGACTTTGGCTTTGAATAGTGACTTGACTTGACTCGACTATCAACAAGAAATCACTCAGTCCGCCAACACGTCTAATCGTGTTGGATGGTGACGACGGTGACAACGGTGCCCCAATGTTAAACGACAAACAAAAAGATTCAGAGCGTTTTTGCGGCTGCTTCTGCTTCTATGGCTATCGTTTGATTTTATTTTTAATTATAGTGCAAATTATAGAAAATTACTGCGAGGAATTGTATGTAATTTATACAAAAGTATGAATGCTGCAATAAAAACAACAGAAAAAAAAACAATTACCATAAAAATGAATAAACGTGTGCTCTTTTTCTTGCTTTAGCTTCACATTTTTTCTGCGCTATTTTCAAGGTTTTTCGAGTGTAATTTGTGCTCGATTTTTATTGTTTTTGTTGTGTTTTGCTGTGTGGCAACACCGAACCTCGGACGCGATATGTGGGAAAATGGTTCGTCAATTTCAAAGCATTTTGTGTGTTATGGATGCCGCAGTGCAACACGATTTTGGTTAGTTTTTTTTTTTGTTTGTTATTTATTTTTATTAGAACATTTCATATTAAAATAGCAGCGGCAACATCCACCAACAATCTGCTATTGTTGTCGTTGCCTGCCTGTTCACATTTAATTGTGACTTATGACTGTTTGAGTGGCACAATTTATTCATTTGTTTGCCGACATTCGTTTCGAGCTGTCGGTCTCAATATCTTTCGATAGATATTTTTTGTGTCGTTTTTGGGATACCTATGTACGTTTTTTGTTTGTACTTATATTTTTCTATAGTTTGCTGCAGTCCACTGCACCTCTGGCAGTGACGAGTGATATGCACATTTTATGATTATCATCGACATCATCAAATGTTATGTAAACCAAACACAAAGAATACGAAAAAAAAAATTCACCAGCTAAACTATAAGGAAACTGCATTTGCAAAATTTTGTGGCATTCCCGAACACAAATTTAAATTTAGACTATCGATTGCACGATATATGCAGCTATAATTTTTATGTCATAGTCATAACCATTCAATTTCTTTATAATAAACAAAAAAGTAATTTCTTTCCATTAGAAAAAAACCAATTTTGAGCCAATTTAAAATTTCATGAAAGAAAACACACTCCTTCGCCCACTGTGCCCGTTTCGCCAGTCGTGTTATAAGTAAATAAATGTTCTTTCTCAGACTCGCTGTAAACAAACAATCACATTTTTAATAGCTATAGGTATATTAACGTATATAACAACAACAATTCAGGTGTGGAAACGGGCCAGAAATTTACGAAATCAATCATTGTGAGGTTAGATATTCTAAAACTTGTATATCCATCCACAAAGATTGATATCTGCTACCGGCATCTACAGCAACAATAACAAATCGCCATGACATTAGTTGAACTTCTTGAAAAAAAGTTATGCGATTGGCAAACTAGACTGAGATAGAGAGAGGGAGGGAGGCGATAAGCACTCCCTTAAACCGAATCTAGTTCATCTAGGTAAACGAGGTTAATTATTTACTGATTTGTTTTTAATTTCGCTTTTTCTTGAAAACTTCGATAAACTGCTTCGATTATAATAATAACAACACAGTGCAGCACTTAAAACGTTGACTCCGTTTTGACGTCAATTTCAGAAAGTGCTTATCATCGAAATTAACAAAATTTCAATTTGGATTTTGTCGTATCGAGAGTATTTATTTTAATTTATATGAATTACAATACAAAGTAAATTTATATTCTAATTTTACAGTCCAGGAAAAAGCCGGGTGGTGACAAAGATCATGTTGCTTGTTATATTTTTTGTAGCTACAGACCATATCTTCTGGTGGGAATCGAACACACTACCCCCAAACTCTATGATCGAGCAAGCTACCAACTCACATAGTGGGGCGCTCAATATCGTGAAGAGCGACCGAGTGATAGTGAACTCTCTCTCAATGTGTGTGCTCATGACGGTTGTTCTCTCTAGATTTTATTGAATTTTTGATATATATATGTAAATATTTTGAAGTAAAATATTGATTTGACTTGATACGATTTATTTCGATTTGACAAGACCAAAAAAAAATTGGTAAGTATAGGGAGAAACCCCCCTTAAACTGGCCACTCTGGTGCTTATGTACACCTGAGAGGAAAAACACCGGATAGTGTTTTGCCCATCGTTGATCTAATGCTTCAAAGTCGCAAAATTGTGAAGAAGTTGTCAATTTGTTGAGACATTTCTACATATAATTTATCATAACTTGGAAACGACTTGTTCGAGTTAGTTGATATAAATGATTACCTTTAACCACATAACGGTAATTTTTGGCTCTATTTTAACATATCGTAAAAAACGACCCTAAAAATTTGTAGTACGGGGATGAGATGTTCAAGAAAAATGTTGGCCGGGAAATTTTGATGTATATCTCGGAAGACATCCAAACCCAAAACTTAACACAAACACCGAAAACACCGAAATCAAACCCCCTTTACTAGTATCGTTATTGCTACTACCACTAGATCATATGAGTATTAACTAATGCTATAATTAATATATTAATAAACATAGTTGTCATATGGATAAAATTGCTGTAGCAAACGCCAAAAGAGGGGTTTGACTGGAATTTGACCGGTTTTAGGTATTTTTGTTATATTTTGGGCTTTAACGTGTTCTGACATATATAGTAAAATTGCATGGTCAACATTCTTAAAGACCATTTCATACCCGCCCTCTACATTTTTAAGGGCGTTTCTTTACGCTTGTTAAAATATACCCAAAAAAAAGCCATCATGTGGGGAGCTAACTCTGAAACTATTAATCAGATTAAAATCTTTTGCAGGCATCGGTTAAAGTTAATGTCAGTATAAGTTTTGCTAAAAATTTATTTCCACCAAATCGGACCAGTCGTTTCCGATTTATGATTAATTATATGCAGAAATATCCTAAAAATTTGACAATTTATCAACAATTTTGTGATTTTGAAACTCTAGATGTTGTTTTTTCGAACCAGTTTTTTTACATATTTTTGCTTCTAGTCTATACCTACAATAATGTTCAGGGCCATAAAACAAAATTACCATCGGTTAACTAGATATAGCCGTTAGAAAAATAATATTTTCCCAGAAAAATCCTCAAAGTCAAGTTCCATTCACGGTACGATAAAATCCAAGCTAAACCAGAAAAACCCAAATGGCATTTTGTTGCTTTCGATAAACACTTTCAGAAACTGATGCCAAAACGGAGTCAACTTTGATGACTTCGAAAATGTTGTGTAGTCTTAGCCTATTCACATAAGAATTACTCGAGTTACGGTATCTATATTAAATATACAACAATAATTACTTTCAATTCACAAATCTTATATTCGAAATATCGTTCGAGATATCTTTTTATGAAAAGTCCGTGAAATTCGTCTTCTTATGAGGGTATATCCTTCAAAACTTTGTAGTTTTCGTGTCATGATTCTCGAAAGATCAAATAATTTGTTCATTAACATTTGATTGGGTTAACGGATAAGCACCAAATTTTGACTGAATATAATTTGGATTATTTAGAATTTAAAACGGCAATGTCCCTAAAAACGTCGATTCAGCATACTTTAGGTCGATTCAGCATACTTTAGAAATGTCCTTTAGAAATTTCTCTTGAAAAGACTGAGTTTTTCTTGACGCATTTTCTTGTCGAAGATAAAAACATAAAATAGGAAAATCAAGTAAGTGCTTAAAATAATTTTTGAAGTAGCAACGTTGAAGGAAGCGTGATGACGAAAAATATGTTCATTCAGGGTGATCCACGCGTTTAACGTTTTTCAAGCCTTTTGAACGTTATTTTAAAGAAGTGTAAACTGAAAGTTATTTTTTTATTTGTATTTAAAATACACAGTTTGAACTATAACGCGCATACACGATAACCTCGCCTTTATCGTTACTAAGGCCACTCTACTTTACGTTACTGTTTGACTAATTGAGACTTTAGACATTAGAAGTATGTCACAAAAAAACGTATAACACGTTTTTCCAAATGCATATTCAAAGATTTATTTTGACTCTAAGTAGCAAATACGGAAAGTGGTTTTTAAAATGTATTATTCCAAAAAAAAGTGGAATTCTATTGAAAGGGAAGTGCAGAGATATTATAATTTCATTTGTGTCGGCTTCCATTTATTAAGTGTACTGAATTCATTTAAATAATTTTTGATATTCAGAAATGCATTAATCATTTCGAAACAATGACAGTGACAACATATAATTAAGCGCACATTAGTAAGCTCAAAATCCTCCTAAAACGTAGGTAGCTGGCAGACAACAAATTAAGCTATTGAACGCAGGCTATCTGATCGTATAAATCAAAAAAATTGCAACAAGAAACGATTTGCATTCTAATGACAGCTCTCATACATAGAAACTCTTATAAAAGTGTTTTTAGGAAATATAACGCTTATACATTCACACCTGTGCTGTGGTGTTATACAACGACTGTTTTATTAATTAGTTGGCCATAATTCAGAGGGTTATACATAAAATATGGACTTTAAAGTGTATGTGAAAGAGTTCGCCACCGTTTTCGGAAATCAAAAGAAATAAAATAATTTAAAATTGACACAAAAGTTATTATTAGGTTTTGGGAAAAAAAAAATAAATTAATAAATCAAAAGAAATTAGCATAATTTAAAAATATGTATGCTAAGAAAGACAAATTGAAAGTATGTATTTATATAAATTTCTCAAAAATCTGCACATTATTTTATGTTTTTTTATTTACTTGATTTTCTACTTTCATTTGTTTTCTTTTATTTTTTCACTGGATCTTATTTGTTTTTTATTGTCAAGGTAAAATATAATGCAAAAAAGTGCAAACACTTACATACGCATGTTGTAAACTTTGCTACGCTCTTTACTCTTTTTTTATCTTGTTCTGGGAGAAGGAGCTCGGGGCACCTATTTTGCTTCACTCTCACACTTGAAGCCAAACGCACTCCCTATGCTCTCTCTCTCTGTGTCGTGCTTCGTGTTTATCTCCTCCTTGCAGTGAATAGCAATGTTCAACTGCAATAGCTATTATGAACGCGCGTGTATTCAAGGTCATTCATGAAAATTCTCACTCTATCCATACACATATACTATGCACGTGTATATGTATTTGTGTACAATAGTGAGTGCTAGTCACGCATACCATTACACATGTCATTGCTATTACTAACTCGGCTTTAGGGGCATTCATACTGCCACAAAATGCAATACTGTATATTGGGCTGTCCGACTTCTCTCATCGTCCTCCCACAAATCCCTACAAACTTTTGTAACTCACACACACTCATTCAGCTGTCACAATATTACCTTAAGGGTGGACTTTTTTGCAAGGGAGGACGGGGGGATAGAAAAATCAATATTTTCTGTTTCGCTGTGGAATCTGCAACAATCGTTGCTGTGTGTGCGAGTTTTTTTTTTGTCGAAAATAAAACATTGGTTTTGGGTACACTGAAAAGAACATTAAAGTCAAGAATTTCCACCCAAAAGAAATAACACAGCACAACATTTTCTAGGCCATCGAAAGTTTACACCTTTTTGACTTTAGTTTTTTAAATTGCTTATCGAAAGTAGCAAAATCCCATTTCGATTTTTCTACTTTAGCTCCAATTCTGATTTTATAGCATCGTGAATAATTTGGGTGAAACTCGATTTTGAGCATTTTTTCTGAGAAAAGGTAAATTTTCCAACTGCTATAAAATAGATAACCGATGGGCATTTTCTTTTACGGACTTAGCATAATTGTAGGTATAGACTAGGAGAAAGAATATGTTAAACAAACTGGGTTTCAAAAACAACATTTAGTCCTTCAAAATCGCAAAATTGTCGAGATATTATCAATTTGTTGAAACATTTTTGCACATAATTTATCACAACTCGGCAGGGCGGGGATGGAATGTTCTACAAAAAAGTTGACAATGGAATTTTACTATATATGTCTGAACACACTAAAACCAAAAACTTAACACAAAACCAGAAAACAGTCAAAATCCTCTTTACTTGCTTGCTTTATTGCCTCGTACCACTGGTACGTATGAGTGTTAATTAATCATATAATTAATGTTATTTATACGACACATTGGCCGAATAGTTAACATTGCTGCACAAACAAGCAAATGCTTGTTTCTTCCGTAACTGAACTGCTTTTTGGTGTTTGTATTATCTTTTGGGTTTTCCCGCCCTCTCCATTTTTATGGGTGATTTTTACGGTTTGTTAAAATATAGCCAGATATTACCGTTTTCTGCCGGAGCTAGCTCTGCAACTATTGATCTGACTAAAAACTTTTGTGGGCATAGGTCAAAGGTAATGTAAGTCTATATTGTCCTAAATTTATTTCAACCACATCGGACAAGTCGTTTCCGAGTTATGATAATTTATATTCAGAAATGTGTCAACAAATTGGCAATTTCTCTACAATTTAAGATTATGAAGCGCTATAGTATAGTGCTAGTGATTACACCCAGCGAAAAACAAATCACATACGTGCATTATCAGTGCACATTCGTGGATGATAATGAACCAACCCCGTATGAATAAAACATCAACAACTCTTCGTTGCAAAATCAACACAAATTTGGGGATAATTTAAAGCACGTTCTGGGGTCGTCTAAAGCATGCTCTGGGGATGATTTCAATAACGCACCGGGGATAACTTTCTATTCTATATCCACCGCCGAACCACTGGCTTAAGTGTTTGTCCATGGACATGAGATGTTTAATCGTCTCCTCTCTCCAACCTAACCTAACCTAATATCCACCGCAATATTTCAAGCAAGTTTTCATTCAATTTATATTTATTCATTTTATAAGTAAATAAAACTAAATGAATTTGCATATTTATCAAAACACTTATAAGAATTGATACACAGTATTAACTCTTTTTTTATACCCTCACTTTAGTGTGACGAGGGTATATATCATTTGCTACGGAAAAAAGTGTAACACGTCGAAGGAGTGACCTAAGACCCAAAGTATGTTCGGAGGATATCCGTTTTGGGTCATTTTAAGTCGAATGAGCAATGTCCGTCCGTCTGTCTGTCTGTCTGTCTGTCTGTCTGTCTGTCTGTCTGTCTGTCTGTCTGTCTGCTGGCTGGTGCGCACGATAACTCTCGAAAGGAGTAACCGATTGACCTCAAATTTGGCATGTGGTAATATTTTTTTCTATCTCCGGCTAAGTTCGAAGATGGGCCATATTGGTCCACTCCTTCTAGTACCTCCCCCACAAAGGGTTAAAATGTTGTGAAATATTGATTCTTTAATAACTGCTATACTACTTATTCGAATCTTTTGAAATTCCACACATAGTATTAGCTTATTAGTCGCTATCAACTCGAGAAAAATGGGCGAAGTCGCCACGTCCCTTTTGGTACCTCCCACACAAATGCACCATTTTGCACCAAAAGTTAGCAGCTTATAAAATTAATAACAGTGTATAAAAATACTTGAAATTTGGTACAGTATTATGCTTTTATATTGCCTACAGTCCAGGGAAAATGGGTGTTGTTGCCTCGCCCCTTTTGGTACCTCCCACACAAAGGTACCTTTTTGCACCAAAAGTTAACAGCTTATAACATTAAAACCAGTGTATAAAAATACTTGAAATTTTGTACAGTGTAATGTTTTATAGTGTCTATAGCCCTGTGAAAAATGGGCGTTATTGACACGCCCCTCTTTGTACCTCCCACACAAAATGCCCAAATCATACCGCAATTTAATGTCTCATAACGTTTATACCAGTGCACATAAATGCTTATAAGTCGGCACAGTGCAATGAATTTAAAGTATCTAATGTTCAGCGAAAAAAAGTTGTATTTGATAAACCCCTTCTGGTACCTCCCACACAAATTTACAGAATAATTCGAGTAATATTCAATATTACATTACTCACAAAGTGAGGGTATACCTTAGTCGGTTTACCCGACTGAAACTTTCTTACTTGTTTTTTTTTTTTTTACTAAAATAATATTTCTCAGAATTCAGCCCCTAACACCAATGGTGGCAAAGCCTCCTTCGAACCATTATCTTTTATATACTACAAACTTTTATACCTGGCTTGTGCGGCTGAAGAAAACACACGAACACTCATTATTAACATTTTAAATTGACATTTATATATGCTTGTCTTTTTAAATAGTCGTAGGCCGACTCAATTTCTATTGATTTCAGAAATTGCTGCAATAGGAAGCAGTCACTGAATTTAACAATCACATGATCCTCATCACTCGCCAGATGGCCACAGAATCATCCACAATTTTGAACTGCTCATTAAATTCAATTTCTTCGTCGTTTCTTTTCATTTTTTCACCTTTTTATAAATCACAACCTAACTCGTGGTTGCATCTTCTAAGAACAGACAATTCCAATGAACAATACAAAGTCGAACAGAAAATCATCTACCTTACGGCGACAATACTCAATGCAACACCGATCAAAAATTCACCCACGTTTCGGTGATAAATTGTCCCCAAGCGGGGTTGATTTGGTAACGTATTTTTCCCCTCAGTGTAGATGTTTCAAACCAGTTTGGTTTACATATTTTTCTTCTATTCTACGCTTACAAATATGTCGAGAGCAGTAAAAAAATCTTAAATAGATATAGTCATACATTTTCTGAGAAAAAAAATTCTTAAAATCAAGTTTCGTTCGAAATATTCACGATACGATAAAATCCAAATTGGAGCTAAACCAGAAAAAACCAAATTGCATTTTGTTACTTTCGATAAGCCACTTTCAGAAACTGAAGTCAGTTGACTCCGTAACTTCTTAGGTGTTGCAATGTGTATTATAAAAAATATGTACATTTCATACTTAAACATAAATTATTTTACTAATTTTAAGTAAATTGTCTTTACTTAAATTTTAAATGCATTTCAAAAATACTCGAATATATGTTAATTTCGCCCCCAATGAAAATTAAATAATTTAGTCAATAAAAATTATCTCGAAATGAATATCAATTTTTAAAATTATTACACATTTTTTTCTGTGTACTTAGGTTGCGTGTGTTGGTGTACTGTGTTTTTAAACTAGGTCGTTGAGCTGTATGTATTTGTGTTCTTCACCTTCATAAGGGGTTTAATTTGCCCACTAGGCCCCAGCCTCACACACACGCACACCATACATATACAAACACGCGCTCACTTTGCAAACACTGACACTGCTGCCACACATTGACTTAACTACTAACTTTGCTTTGCTGCATAATTTTAGGGAGCAACTGTACTATTTTGTTGTTGCTTTGCACTATATTCTCAGTTCGTTTGCCGGTATTCAAATAAAGCGGGAATTTTGCAGTCAAAGTGAATTCTAGGGTAGCCGGCATTTTATAATGCGCATGTCAGGTCATGCTTGTTGTATCAGCACCACCGCACTGCATCTCTTCCTCAAATAAAACACAAACATACATTTTGTTGGCAACAAAGAGGAGAGACCCTTTCCCTTGCCACGACTCCTAAAAAGTCGTACGAAGTTTCGTAACACACAAAAACTCGTACAAATGCATAGCTATGACGGCTATATTATTTTTGTTATGTATATTCTATATTTAGAGCCGGAGAGTGAGAGAGAGAACGAACACCAAGGACATTCTTATTGGGAATGTATGTGTTATCGAAGAACTTATTTTGCATTGTAAATTGTTTTGAATCAATCACTTTAAATCACATAATTTTAGTGAAATTCCTACTTTTCATAAGATATACATTCAAACATATATCACCTGATTTTTCGATACATTTTGTAATCGAATTTAACGCGATAAATCGGGTGATAATATTAAAGTATTTTCATAAAAATTCTAGTAATTGTCTTGAGAAATAGAAAAACCAACAAAAAAAAAACAAATACATATATGTATATAATTTCCTCCTTTATTGTTCTACATTGCCTTCACATAATTACAATTGTGACAAGGACATGAGGGGGTTGCGTGCAAATTCCGATAACAAATATTTATCGAAATGGTTATCAACCCTGCAGCAATGGTATATTGAATACTTAACAATTAATATTATGCATTTTTGTCCGCATTGAAATGGAATTCCAAACTAATTTATCTTTGACACATGACCATTCGGATTGGACGACAAATCGTTAAAATATATTATCGATCTTACCCAATTTGTCACACAACACTTAAAATGACGTTTCGATAATAAAACTTTATTCAAATGGATTTAATCACTTTTTTCAAAGTTTGTGTGCCAACGAAATTAACATTAAATCAATCATTTTCAATATGACTTAATCTGCCAGAGGCCCAGGGCATAACTATGAAATAGCTCCTGTTAGCAACAATAGCATAGAATAAGAAAGAACGAGAAATGAGAAAAATGACATTCAAAACGACAAACAAAAATCAATATTTACCTAAATTAATAACACGAAAACCGGTGAGTTATCCTCCTCTGAAGGCCAAAGTGGTCATTTAATAAAACGGACCTTAACACGCACTTTCAGTTCGTTTCAAAGTTCGCAAAAAAATGCCCAATCACAAAACGCCTCCGATTCCAATGAAACGATTTTAATGTAAATACTTCACACTCTCTCATCATCACAATGATGTATGTCCTTGTTGCACACTTTCCCACATCTTGCTGACGTCTAGTCGAAAAGTTGTCGGTATTGTGTTGTGCTGCCGCACTGCTGAATCTGTTGCTATAGAATTTTCTCTATTTTTTGTTGGAATACTGCGTGTTTTGTACGTATCGTTAGAATCGTTGCGAAATATCTAATTTGCATAAATTGTGTTTTGTTCGTTGGTCATTAGGGGAAACCTTGACAGTTTTCTTCTTTATTTATACCTTTCTTCACTGCCACTGCACTTCTTTGACGAATAATTTAAATGGTATGGTAAAACACGTGTAAAATTTAAGGTACCCCAGGAAAGGATAAGCATTAACTCCTTCTCTGCCAATATTTTGGAAATTCCCCGAATCGATCACACTTTCACTTGTAATCCTTAAGGTTTAAATAGTTTTGTTTGCGTCGGCTTTAGTTCGGTAACAAGGAAATGAATTTTTTTACTTTCAGTTAAAATTGTCTTCTTAAAGTATTGGGATATTTTTCACACAGTCTTTTAGTTGCAAAAAAACGGAAGTATTAATCTCAGACATGAGTTTGAGGCAAAATATGTTGTAATCAATTGAGCGGTACGTTTTCTTGACACACCCTTTCTTCCTACTCGACTCGTCGTTACCGCAGACATGTGTCCAAAAATATCGCTTATAAAATGTAGAAATGGTGAAAACTGTGAGCTGGATATGAATTCAGCTAAAATTTTGAGTCTTTCAATGCTTTATTTTGAATAAGAAAATAACTCAACTGCCAATCTTCATTTTTACGTTAAGGATGATAACTCAAAACCAAGCGGGGGACACCTCGTCGCATTAGTGATATTAATTGCATCTCTATAACACACAGTGACGTATTATTTATATATTAATATCATTTCAGTAAATTATATAACCTACTACATTTTAGAATTTGAATCGGTTTTATTTATATACTTCGAAAATTTTGTTATTCGATCTGTTATGACTTTCCATAGTTTTGTTTTTGAGATCGAGATCGTTGCTTTTTTCCGTAAAGCAGAAAAACAAACCTTCTTTGAAAAAGAAGAATAAGAAATGTGTGAAATGTATTGAGGGTGGCCACTGTTTGGTGGAAGATATCGTTTAGGAAGTTACCAAGCAATCTCATCGGCATCTTCAGCAAATACTCTGTCAATAATTGGCACAATATGAGAGCAGCTCAATATGCAATAATTGAGAACTGTTTTCACCGCCTCATATCTCCAAGACATTGCAGACAGTATTTCTCAACCTTAATACATTCCTTGTTTTTAAATTGATTGTTAGAAATATTTTTTCTTTAAGATATATGTAAATTAGTATATCAAACATAAATTGCCCAAGACCAGCGTTAATTTATTTTAAGTTTTTGAAATTTCAATTCTAATTTTTACAAGTACCTGAAGTTGTTTCTTTACTAATTTATAGAAGATGTCCTCCGCTAAACATTGAAAGGGGAACCCCTGTAACGATATAACTCGATTTACCATAGGCTGGAGGGTATATGCAGTTTGTCACCTATTTTGTTACACTCTAAATATTGATCAGGGACCCCATAAAGTATATATATAATCTTAAACGTCATAAAATTCCAAGACGATATATCCATGCCCGTTTGTCCGTCCTTCTGTTGTAATCACGCTACAATCTACAACAACACAGTGCAACACATAAAATGTTGACTTCATTTTGACTTCAGTTTTTGAAAGTTCTTATCAAAAGTAATAAAATGCCATCAAGGGTTTTCAGGTTTAGCTCCAATTCGGATTTTATCGTATACATAGTTAATATTTTTGATGAAACTTGATTTTGAGAAAATTTAATTTCTCCATCGGCTATAAATAGTTAACCAATGGACATTTTGTTATATGCACCTTGACATAATTATAGGTATAGACTAGAAGACAAAGTACACAAACTGGTTTGAAAAAACAGCATATAGTGCTTCCAATAGGCAAAATTGTCGAACAATTTTCAATTTGTTGAGACATTTCTGCATATAATTTATCATAAATCGGAAACGACTTGTTCGATTTGGTTGAAATAAATTTGGGAAATTTATACTTACATTACTTTTAACCGATGCCAATAAAAGTTTTTGATATGAATAATAGTTTTAGAGCTACCTCTCCCAAATTCCATTCTATTCGTCGTATAAATAACATTAATTATAAGATTAATTAACACTCATACGTGGTCGAAGCAGTAGCGATACCAGTAAAGAGGGTTTTGACAGTTTTTTGGCGTCTCTGTTAAGTTTTGGTTTGTTCAGGCATATATAGCCAACATTATTGCAGAACATTTCATCCCCGCCCTCCTGAGTTATTATAAATTATGTGCAGAAATGTCTCAACAAATTGACAATTTGTCGACAATTTTGCGATTTTGAAGCACTAGATGCTGTTTTTCAAAACAGTTTGTTTTAAAAATGTTTCCTTGTAGTCTGTACCTACAATTATGCTGAGGCCCGTATAACAAAATCCCCATCGTTTACCTAGATATAGTCATTGGAAAAATCATATTTTCTCAGAAAATATTCTCAAAATCAAATTTCAACCAAAATATTCACGATACAATATAATTTGAATTGGAGCTAAACCAGACCAAATGGCATTTCGTTACTTTCGATAAACAGTTTCATAAACTGGAGTCACACACTGTGGTACATGCTATTATGAGCTTATTATACCGATCAAATTGGAATCACTTCTTGAGTCGATTTAACCATATCCGTCCGTCCATCTGTAGATGTGTCCTTGTAATGTTAGTATAGGTCGTAATTAAGACCCAATTGTGATCAAATTTAGCAATGCGCTCTTTGTTAGCCCATGATCCCTATTCAAATTGGTGAAAATCGATTCCGATTTATATACACATATATATGTTCCTCCGACTTTAAATCTAAGCTGTATATGAAATTCAGTAGTAGAAAATCTCCTAGTACAACTACAATTACAATTACAAAATTTAAAGAAAATCGGTTCAGATTTAAATTAAGTCTCCACGTACCTTAACATTTGGAGTCTAAGTGCTATAAAAGTTCTATTTTACACCCGATCAATGTGAAAATTGTCCGAGGAAAGTCTCTTCAGCCATTAAGACTATAATTTTGTGGGAATCGGTTCAGATTTAGATATGGCCCCCATATACATATGCGTATGGTCCTTCCGATTTGGCGTCATAAGTGCTATAGAAGATCTATATTACCCCAATCAATATGCACATTGACACAGGGAGGTCTCTTCAGTCGTTAATAAAGACTACTAAATTTGATGGGAATCGCTTCAGATTTAGATACTTATATAGTATTTTACATCCGATCAATATGAAAATTGACACAGGGAAGACTCTTCAGTCGTTAATAAGACTACTTAATTCGAAATTGATTTGGCGTCTAAGTGCTAAAGTAGCTAGATTTTAATTCTCTTCAACAATTAATAACGACTTCTATTTCGTTCTGATTTAGATATATCCCCTATATATTTTAAAGTTTTATAAAAAATACTTATCGTTCATGTGATCACTTAAAAGAGTTTAGAGTGACAAAATACAATAATAAATTTGGTTTTCAACTGACCAAATTCGTTTGAAATCTTTTAGTTGTCAAAAATAAACAACTTAAATATTTTCTTTTCACGGAAACAAAATTGTAGACAACTTAACTTCTGAAAATTATTTTGTTGAATCCGAATATTATTTGGCTCAGACGAATTACGTATCTGTGGAAAGAATTTTTTCTTTGTGTGTAGTAGTATTTTGTAGAGTAATCAACCACAGACTCTCTATTATACAGATGTGCCGTCGCGACTTTGTTTACAGTTTCGTGGGTTACGAAAGAATAGAGATGATTTTCAAACTCGAAAAAAATAGTTTTCTGTACCATTTTTGGAACTTTTTTTTGTACTTAAAATATAGTTATTTTCTAAATGTGATAAGTGCAAAACTATCTGGAAAATCGATCTTAAAATACGCAAAAAAATCACTCGCTGATTTCTATTCTTTCGTAACTGATAGACTACTCGCTACTGGACGGAACATCTTTATAACTTTATTTTCCTTGTAATCAACAACCCCAACTCAGGTTTATCGGTTTCTCTTCAAAACTCGCCTACCGGTATATTCTACTTTCTCAATTTTGTTGTTGCTCTTTTTAATTACAAAACAAGTATGAAAATTTCCCGGAATTTCTATTCCAATAGAACAGCTCTCATTAAGTTTTTTTATTTGTTATAAATCTTCTATTTGGTCAATAATTAAAAAATAAGTGATTTCACACGAATCAACATTACGAGCAAAACTACTACAAATTTGTTTAGGCTAATTTAATTCCTTTATAACAATTATTAATGTCACATGATTGAATTATTATAGTTATTAATTAATATTAATTGTTGTTTTTTTTTTCTTTCTCTTTCAGGTAAGTTAATGATGACAATAAATGTGACTAGTTTAGAGTAAGTTTCTTTAGATATTAAAGAGTAAGATAAAATTGATTACAAATAAAACAAACAGCAAATTAAAAGTAATTTTGGGAAATATTTAAGGTGGATTATTTAGGAACATAACTATAAGTTCCCAACATAAGTTAGTTTATTTTTATACCCTCCACCACAGGATGGGGGTATATTCATTTTGTCACTCCGTTTGTAAGACCTCTAAATATTGATCTGAGACCCCATAAAGTATATATATTCCTAATCGTCGTAAAATTCTAAGACGATTTAGCCATGTCCGTCTGTCCGTCCGTCCGTCTGTGGTAATCACGCTACAGTCCGCAATAATAGAGCTAGGTTGATCAAATTTGGTATAAATATTTCTTATAGTTGCAGGTTGTTTGGGATTGCAAATGGGCCATATCGGTCAATGTTTTGATATAGCCGCCATATATAGCATCTAACTTGCTGTGATTCCTACTGTTCTCATCCACTATTTTTTTTTTGTTTTTCGGTGTTATTTTCTTTAGGTTTGAGTTATTTTGTGAGGTCACATGCTATCCATGGTGGAGGGTATATAAGATTCGGCATGGCCGAACTTAACGCTTTTACTTGTTAGTATTCCATATGAGGCTTTTGATCTGTAATTTATATTATTTGTGTAACTATATCTCTAAGGAGTTGAGGAGAAGATCGGTATGTTCCCTGATGAAGTTTTGACTTAAATCTAAATAAATAATTGCATATGAATGTATACAGTCCATTTTTCTTGACTTGTAATTGTCTAAAACTGCATTTCTGCGAAAGTTTTTATTTTCTTTAGATGTAGATGTACTTTCTATAAGAAATGAAATTAAAAAAATATTTATTTATGAATGCTGTCACAATTTTTATAAGCGTATTAATCTTAAATACACCGCAAAATCTAGACTTATCTTCCGCTGTAAATTACTGTCATTTTTCATATTAGCGTTATTTAAAGGAATTGTCATAAAACACTGCCATAAATTATTTTCAAATTATTTCGCGGCTTCTCAGTATTCTATGAATGAAGCCGTTTAATGTCACTCAATTTGAGAATAGAAATATGTATGTATGTATTTTGTTGTTTTTTCTGCCTTCAACGTTATGTCCAGATGTATATACATATGTATGTATGTACGAGTATATGCATATTGTATAATCGAAAATAAATTGCGAGTCCATTTGTCCGTCCGTCCATCCATCCGCCTGACTACTTGTCAAAAAAATGCTAACAATTTGTGTTTTTTATATTTGTTTGGCTCCTCTTAATTTTGCTAATAAAAAACCACCAACTAATTCTGCAACAAATTTGCAAAATGAATAACGATTAGATCCAACAAACAAACATTCAATCGCTCGTTGTCGTACATATTTCACCACCTACAGTTGTTGTAGTCGAGAGCGTTTGTCCGAAAAGCGAAAAGCTTGCAAACATTGTTGGCAATCTTTCTTCGGTTCGCTCGATTCTCTAACGTTCCAGACGTCCAGTCTGTTATAGAGCAACGCTATCCGGACCGGGCCTCCGTTTCTCCCCACGAAAGTCTTCCCTTGACTTTGGCTGTTGTGTTGAGTATCTGAAAGTTGGCCTTGAAGTAGGTTCATTGCATTTTTGCGGTCATTGATACGGCACTCACATTTGCACTCACACTCTCCCTCTCATGTACAGAGCGAGAGAGACACACGGACAGACACACATCCTAATCCTCATTTGCACAAACAGTCATAGAATCTAAACAGTGACAGCCATAGCAGCAACAACAACGACAAAAGTACAGCGGTGGTTGTGCATAGAAAGTCATAAAATATAGAATTTGTTTTAATAAATTTTAAAAACCAAACAACAACAATTACACAACTTTTAGCAACAAAAAACAACCGCAGCAGCAGAGGCTGAGAAAGCCACCTACAGAGAGATTCCGAGTATTGTTTTACCAACAACACAGCCATGGCACAATGATAAAGGTAATGTCGCAAGAGATCAGCTGTTTATAATTAGTAATTTCTTCTGCTCCAGTTTTGAAGACAGTTTCATAGCCAAATTAATTGTTGAAATTTTAAATGTTTAAATTCTCAACTCTTTAGTAAAATATATGTAAAATAATTGTATAATAATAATAATTTGTTCTCAAAATCTATTTAAATTTGGCTAGGTGTGTAGCATAAAACGTATTGCCACTGGCTAATCAAAACAAATCGATACATTCATTCCAGCATATGCTAAGTCAACTTAGCATGTTTTTAGGGAATTTGCATTTTTAAATTCTGAATAGTCCAAATTATATTCAGTCCATATTTGGTGTTACCCAATCAATAGTTATACATAAAACAGTAGAGGTGATTCAATTTGCATTATAAGGGAATTCCATATAAATTTAAATATTTCATAAAACTTTGATCGTCTCTCCTGAAAAACTGCTATTTTGACGTTGGAATGGAGGTTGGATTTTTCAGTATACTCGTATAACAGGCAACAATAATTTGTTTTGCTAATAAACAAATGTGTTGAGAAAAATATTTTTCTCAATCACAGACTGTTAATTACAGGATTGTATATCGTTACCTTAATTCAGAAAGGGCATAACTGACATTTTTCGAAAACGAGATTTGTTTACATAGTTTTTTAAATTACAGCTTTTCCATCAGAATATGTAATTATACGATGTTTAAAAAATTTCGCTGAACCCTTTCCGAATTAAGGTATAGATATGTATTTTTTTCAAGTGACAATACCTTCTATTGCTATGCCCTGATGCACACCTATTCATATTTGCTTGGTGGTTCCTACCTATTGACGTTTTTGCAAACGTATTTTTTTTTTGGACCAAAACAAACAAAGAAACAAATCACTCCACAAATGACAAACGCAACTAATCAATAGGCAAAACAACATCCACACGCCGGGACGGAGACAATCAGCAAATCAGAAAGATATTAATGGCATTATTATTAAGCAAAACAAAAATAATGAATGAGAATTACAAAAAGAAACTTAGATCGAACTAATCCGCGTCTTAAAGACCCTTCGCACAAAATGGTCAGCAGAGGCAGATAAGAATATATAAGTTTAAATGGATTCCAGTCTCGAATATAAACCGGAAATCGTATAAGCACTTTTTATTACCCATCAAAATTTGGCTGAAATGTCTCAAACATTTGTATAGCTCAAAAAAGTAAAAACGGATAAACTAATTGATCAAGTCCACTCTTAAATTTAAATTTAAGGACATGACAGCGTTACATCGATAAAACTGTTGAAGATTGAATTGAATTGAATCAAAATATTTATCAAAATGCTCTCGATTTATCCTGCATGCAATCGAAAACTATTGATCAGCTCTAAAACTATTGATCAGATTAAAAACTTGTATAGGCATTGGTTAAAGGTAATGTTAGTCTAAATGTTCATAGACTTATTTCAAACAAATCAAACAAGCCATTTCCGAGTTGTGATAAATTATATGCAGATATGCCTCAACCAATTCAACATTTTCTTGACATTTTAGCAATTTTGGAGCACTAAATGCTGTTCTTTCAAACCAGTTTGTTTTGCATATTTTTTCTTCTACGTTATAGCTACAATTATGCTAAGGGCTGTAAAACAAAATTCCCATCCTCTGAAAACATGCCCAAAATCAACATAGTAACATTTAAAAACTTCTACCTATCCTCCGAACAATTGTAAGGATTTCGAATCGTTTGGGGGATCCCCCCATAAATGTTACTTACTTTATTCTGAATCCGATTCTGATGCTTTCAAATGTGTAAATGAACTACAAACCAAGAAAAAAAGAGATCACGTTTTACAAACACTCTCTGGCTACCTCAAAGTAAAAATACATATTTAGCATTTTATTTCTTCTTCAATTCAATTTAATCCAAATCAGTTCCCCTCAATTGTGTTTAATCAATTCGTATAATTTGAACAAAAAATAAATAAATTAAATAAGCCGGGTTCATTACCTTTTCACAGTCGGGGATCGATAACAGAGGAAGCGCACCACCAAGCCACCACCACAGCCACTCGCCCGTCCGTCCATACAAAGTTTATTCAACTACGGAAGCTTAAAAAGCGCACAGTGGTGCGATTTGTGTGTTGTTGACATTTAATTAGATTGTATAATAATTGCATATTTACATAGCAACAACAAAAACAAACATGAGGTTGTTGTGCCTGCTATTGTTGCCACTGGCGTTATAGCTATTGGTATTCTTATTGCTGTGGTTGTTCTGCTAAGAAATGACACATTTCAATTGTTTTGTTTTTTTTTTCTTTAAACTTTTATCGACAATGTTTCTTTCGAAATTGCAAAACAATTGAAAATAAAAGAATGAATGCAAATATTCAATTTGAATTCATATGACTGTGTTTTTTTGCTCTTTTTAAATTATTTAATGACAGTTTTTAATTCAAAATGACAATACATCCGCAAAAAAAGGTGAGCTTGGAAAAAAGGAATGTATTGGAAATTATTCTTCAGTTGATCAAATACGTAAGTAACAGGTGGCGCAAAAGTAATCCTCCTATCAGAAAATGCTATAAATTTTGCGATTGGCCCCTAATGTCAGTTCTGTTCTGACATTTGTGTAGTAAACACATGCGAAATACACGTTAATAAACAATGTTAAGCTACACTGCTCCAGAACGCGGAATATTGCTGACTATTTAGCACAGATTTTCTGGCCGTCCAACGCCTACTGGTGAAACACTGCGACGTTTAGCCGCTCGCCTCGAAGAGACTGGCACAACATGAGATGCTGCCAGGCGTGGCAGACCCCGGAGTAGCCGTTCTGCAGAGAATATTGCTGCTGTCGCCGAGGATGTCATGGAAGCGTCGTCGACATCGACCAGACGACGTGCCACGCAAATGGGTATCAGTCGACGGTCTCTACAGCGAATTTTTGGTACAAGATTTGAAGATGTTTCCGTACAAAGTCCAGACGGTGCATCAGCTGTTAGCTGCTGACCGCCAATCGCGTCTAACATACGCTCAAGCCATCCTTAATCACCACCAAGAGGAAGATGATTTTTCATCAAAAATAATCATGAGTGATGAGACCCATTTCCATCTTAGCGGGTACGTAAATAAGCAAAAAATTTACGCTTCTGGGGCACTGAAAATCCGCGTGTAACCCACGAAGAGCCATTACACCCGCTCAAAGTCACTGTATGGTGTGCTGTTTTCGCTGGAGGAGTCATCGGACCTTTTTTCTTCGAAGACGTCGCGGGCCAAACGGTTACTGTGAATGGTGAGCGCTACAGAGCAATGATCAACGAGTTCTTTTTGCCGCAACTTGATGAATTGGGATTGGAAAACATGTGGTTCCAACAGGACGCTGCAACGGCACACACTGCACGTGCCACAACCGATATGCTGAAGGATGCATTTCCCGGGCGCCTAATCTCCCGTTTTGGCGATTTGCACTGGCCTGCAAGATCGCCTGATTTGACCGCTCCAGACTTCTTTTTGTGAGGCTTTTTGAAGTCGCGGGTTTATGTCAACAATCCTCAGACTCTTGCAGCTCTTAAAGACAAAACCCGTCAAGAATGTGAGGACCTATCGCCGGAAGTTTTGGCCAAAGTGATGGAAAATTCCATAAAAAGGGCTCAAATGACAATCAACTGTGGCGGCGGCCATTTACATGACATCATATTCTCGACTTGATGTAATAAAAATTAAAAGACCAAATAAAAATAATCCACAAGAAGAATCAAAGTTTTTCATTTTTTTTTAAATTACAGCCAAAAAACATCGAAAGGTTACTTTTGCGCCACCTTTTATGATAAATGAAAATAAAACAAGTCAATTTCTTTCAGATATTGTATATATATCATTTACATATTTTCTTTACAAGTATTTACTTTAATTTATTTCAACAGAAGTTAAAAAAATCTAACAAATGTTCAACAATCGATAATAAGACTTATCATCTGAATCAGCTGATTTCAAATGTGAATTCGAACTCATGTATGCGAACTCTAGGTTTATGCGGCTTTTTAATATGTATTTGTTAATATTATAGATATTTTCAATTCGGGGATTCCCCTTACTAGTTTTTTGAGTGAGCATTGTATGTTTATTTTACTTAGACAATTATTTTTAACGCGGTCGTTCGACCTTTATATTCTGCATCTTAAGCGATAAACTTAATACATTTTAAAATATCCTTTCAAAAGGATTAAACGGAGAAGAGAAAATCTATGTAGTAATTCTAATAATACATTTTCTTTTACCTAAAGAATTCACAATTTCCTTTGTAAGCCCAAGCGTATACATCATTAAGAAGACTCTTGGCGCCCTGCAATATGCTTTGATAATGGCTTTTCGCATTTCGATTGAAAACTTAGTAATTTCTTCAAAACAAATAAAGACCACACTGATATTCTGCAAGAATTTAATTTCCATATTTTACTAATTGAAATTATTAGTGCAAAATCCCACTAGTAAATCCCCTCAAAAAAAAAGGAACATAAATAAAAACATTTGGTGTTGGCGCCATTCAATCAAAGGGAATGAAAAACGTGTACGTCATTATGTCTTAAAAAACATAAATACGGAATTTATTCCCCGTCGTGGATGTCGTGAAAACCAGCCAATGAAACTTAATCCCAGTTGAATAAATAAATATTGAAATAAACCAAAGTAAATATTTGCGCGCATAAAACAAACACCTCTAATGTTTTCATTTTCTGCTCATCAAGTAAAATTGTTTTCGAGTTTTCTTCTTCAATGTTTGCACATCAAATTAAATCGACAGAAATGTTGGGCTTTGGAAATTCTCTTCATTATGTGTGTTAATGAATTTGAATAAATATTATATTTCAAAAATTATATATATGTATGCAAAAATATGAATGCGTATAGTACAGTTTCATAACGAAAAAGCTTTTACTTTTAATGTTGATCATTTCATAAGGAAAGAATTTATATACTTCCCAATTAATGGAGTTGATAACACCATGCAACAAAAAAGTGTTTTTTTGTGTCCCACGATTGTGTAGATTGGGGCATACCATTCCACAAAATCAAAAACAAAATTTGTTGTTTTTTTAATTCCAATTTTTTGTGACTTTATTTTTGTTGAAGTATATGTCCGATGGAACGGGAATACGCGTTATGTTTAAGGCAATTATGATGGCTAAAAAAATTGAGAATATCTCCTTCATGTAGAAACAGTCGATAAAAATATTAGAAAAACGAGGTTTTTTTTAAAAATAAATGTTTTTTGCTGGTGCAAATAACCCATTGAAATTAGAAAATAATCACAAAAAAGTATTTTTTTTTCAATTTTTTCAAAAGGAAGCATGCGAAGGCATTGTAGCGAAGAAAATTATGTCATCATGAAAAAATCTTTGGCTAAATGTAGAAATTGTAACCCTTTTGGCAGAAGTGGTAGTATTGTGAACGAGGGATATGGGCAAGTCCCAGCAACAGTCCAACAACCAAACAATTTTTAAATTAGTCCAGCTTTATTTTTATTTTTATAATTTTATAAATAAATATAAAAAAAATTATTTCGATGACCATTAATACACAAATTATTACCAAATCCTACCCCACCTCAGTTTTCAAATTATAATTTCTTAGGTGTTTATATAATTAATTTAGTGTTGACATAGATGACCCGATCGCATATATTTATAAACATATCGCTCACTCACATAAAGAGTGACATAACTCAAAATTGAAAATTGCCAAGATGTGTAACTTAAAGTCTGCATAAAAAGATAAGTAACACGAAATAAGATGTTAAAAAACGCGTCAATAATCCGAAATATGGTTGTTTACTTATAGACCACATTTCGCTGAGATTAATTTATGGGCATTTGCAAAATTCACATTTTTGTAAGGCAACCTCAAAAATTTTAAATTTTGAGTTATGTCACTCTTGAAGTGAGTGAGCGATATATTCATTCATAAATTATTTAATAAACATAAAATTTTTATTAATAAATGTTATTAAAATATAATAAATGTAAAGTGCGTCACATAGCGTGCGTCACAAAGGTTTCACGGCTTTTTACAAAAAACGACAAACAAATTCGTTTGCAAATAAGTTATTTTATAATTCTCTTATATTCGTCTTTATTTTATGTATTAGATTTTCTAAAAATTACGACAACACACTTCAACGTTTAAAGTTGCTTCCACTTTATGTAACGCGCGTCACAAAACTTTGAGATCAATAATTTCGTAACAAATACCAATTAAAAAAATTTTGTGTTCTATGACATTCGAGAGTACACTTTTTTTTAAATTTCTATTTTAAGTCCGTCCGTCCTTCTGTCCGTTTGGTACGCACGGTAACTCTCGAAAGGAGTAACTGTAACTAACTTCAAATTTGGTAAGTGGAATTTTTTCTATCACAGACTAAGTTCGAAGATGGGCCACATTGGTCAACTCCTTCGAGTATCTCCCTCACACAGGGTTACAATTAAATGAAATATTGATTGTTTAATAACTTCTATACTTCTTATCGGAATCCACCGCAATTCCACACATAGTATTAGTTAGCGACTAAGAAAGACGTTATCGCCTTGAGAAAAATGGTCGAAGTTGCCAAGCCCCTTTTTGGTACCTTCCACACAAATGGTCAATTTTGCACAAAAAGTTAACGGCTTATAAATTAGATTCTAATGCATATAAATACTAGACATTTTGTGCAGTACAGTGTTTATATTGTACCTACAGTCCCGTATTATTGCCTTCCCCTTTTTTGTATCTCCCACACAAAATGGCCGAAAATAAAAATATGAAACGTAATTTTTTTGCATTTCCTTTATTTTTACAGAATGGTTCGTAACGAATACGTTTATCCATATGGCATAGTTTTCTTCGTTAGAATGCTGGTCCTCAAAAAATGGAACAAAATATTTTTTTTTTGCATTTTTTTATGTTTTTTTTTCGTGACAGCAAAAACTGATTTTTTGAAAAAGGAAATCAATCTTTTTCTAATTTTTTAGCGACCTTTACTAAAGCACTGTTTCTATGTGAAAGAGATATTTGCAAAATTATTAGCCCTCGCAATTTCCTTAAATTTAACGCGTACCGCGGTTCTATTGGGCTTATACTTCAACAAATATGATCCAAATACTAAAGGTGAATTCATTAAAAGAAATATTTAAAAAAAAATTAAATATTTCTATGGTAATTATTCAATGGTAATACTTACCAAAATATTGAAAATAAATAAGTATTAAAATATAAAAAGCAGACCTCGAGCTATAAATATTTTCAAAAAATAGTTTACAACAAAATGTCGAATAAAAGCAAATACTTTAAAAAACGTTTACTTAAAAAGTTTTGATTTTGTGGAATAGGTTTTAGGTCGCGGAGACAAAGTTGTTTGTTGTTGCATAGTGTAATTTGTTATTCATTGTCGTAAGTGCAAAAAAAATATAAATTTTGCAGGTACTACCTTAGTTTATTTAAAAAAATATTATTGCCAAGGGTGTTCCCGGCAGTCATGAATGCCAATTAATTTTCTTCCAAATCTTAAATTTCATTCAAAAATTTAAACTGGTGTTGCAAATGAATCTATTTTTGCATTTGTTCTGACGCAAGTCGAAAACTTGTTTCACATCGATAATTTTGGTCACAAACGGTGATTTGTCACAAAAGCGTAGTGACGTCAAAGCCTTTAAAGCTGTCAGTTGAAATGCCAAATTCAAATTTTCTGAATATTGTGATAATTGCATAATGTCAAACTGGTCAGTATAGCCGGTCAAACAGAAAAAGATTGCCAAAACAAAACACAGTTAACTCATTCCAAGAATAAATTTATGGCTCACGCCTTTGCAATAAACTTTTCATCTCAGAGAAGTAAAACATGGACAAAACGCTTTCTTGCAATAAATCATAGACCACACTTAGGACTTATAAAAAACTGAGCATAAAAAATGTCGATATGTTACAAGTCAGAGAAATCAGGAAAATAATTAGAATTTTTCTTTATAAATTCATTCATGAAATTTTAGTACAGTTCCGTTCTCAAGCTGTTCATACCAAATCAACAGTTGTTCGAAGCTAAGTCAACAACCAATTAGAACAAATCACAGCTGTTTTCTATAGAAGCAAAGACGATTTCCCACACGATGGGGGAAATTCAATTTCGCGTACGTTTGTATGCGAGTGAGAAGATTTTTAGGTAGCCATCTAGAGTTTGCAGATGCGAATGTACTTCTGCAAAGGCCTTTGGGGTGTATAGTTACTTAATTGTTTTTGTAGAAGTATATACATACAGATCGTAAATGACTGTTAAATGTAATGAGTAAATTTCAAATAAATACGCTTGAAAATATTGGCATTTTTAACTATGCGAAAATGAATAAATTAAATTTGGAGAACATTTTGTCATGACACATTTAATAATTAATTCTTCTCATACATACATATGTGTGTATGTTTATAAAATTTCAGCTAATTACGAATGTACATATACCAGTAATTTTATAAGAAAAATAATGTCCCCTTAACTGAGCTGGAAACAAAGCAATTGTTGCAATTTGCAAAAAAATGAAAAATGAAAATTTCTATGACATTTGCTATATGTATGTAAATATGCACAAAAATGCCGGTTTTACTATTAACGCAAACTAAATATATTCTCAAAATTATGACTTTAATTTTATGCCTCAGTCGCAGCAACAAAATAAAAAAACAATTATTAAAATGTGAAACAATAAAACACATTTTGACACTGATCTGATGAAGGCGAATGAATGTTTTGTGGTAGTTGATGGATTGGAGCTCGAGCTCGAGCTTAGTAGATGAATAGTTAAGATCATAGTTTTGTGTTGTTGTTGTTTTAAGCTAAGCCACCATTAAAAACGCAAAAAGCCATAACAATAATAGCAAAACATTAAAGGCCATTTTGCAAAAAAAGAGCTAATAATAACAACAACGCAACAGAAACGCATCCGTTTTCGTTGTTTTCTTAACTTGGCAGTGGTTATAATGACTGAAATGGAAATTTGCAAAATCACCAACAATAATAACCACAACATCGGCAACATGACTTTATTATTTAAACAATTTGCGAGCGAAAATTTATGAATTATAATACGCTCAAAATTGTACATAATGCAAAATTATTTTGGTTATTTTTGCGCAAAGTTTCTAACAATTTGTTTGGGGCGATATTAAAGTGAAATCCACAAGGTTAAATTAATGACTTTGTTGGCAATTCATAACGTCAGTCACACCGTCCGTCCGTCCGTCCGTCTGTATGTATTTCAAGCAGAATATAATTTTTCGGCGACGATGTGTTAACATCGCCTCAAATGTTATTTTTGGTAGCCATTGCTGCTGCTGTTGTTGCATTGTTCAAATTCATTAGCTGATGTTGTTGCTGTGATTTTTTTGTTGATATTGTTCATACATATTTTGTTTCAAAAATAACAATAATAATATTTTGAAAGGTAATTTTGCAAATATACACAACATTAGATGATTGATGATGAATCGCTTTTTAAATACATCGCTAGTGTGTGGGGGATTTTTTGCAATAATACAGACAGACGAACGGACAGACAGCTTCAGATTCGCTAAGAAAATTATGAAAAAAACATATGAATTACACAAGTCGACAAATTCAGGAACTCTTCTTACCACAACCAGCGTATAACATTTTTAACGACCTCGAGGTGATTGATGTTGATGAATGATATTAATATTGAAATTTAATGTCAAAGACAAAAGCAGATTTTATTTATTTTCTTCTTTTGATGATTACCTTTAAAGGATTGATCTCGAAAGTACAAAAGTCACAATATCAATTTTATTTTTGAACACCCTAAAATGTGCTTCATTTCAGTTCTGCCACCACTTGTATTACTTTTTTCAGAAGAAACATCGTTAGATGATATGCATTTCTATATGAAAATGGCACCACACTGAAGTTAGTTTTTTCAATCAGTATGGAAGTGGTAGCAATTTCTTTAAAAAAAATTTCGAAATTAATTTTTTAAAAATTTCGCTTACTCCCTCTGGTGCTGGAGCATTTTTAATGGCCTGAATCGGAAAAAAATTGTCAAAAGGTAGCCTTTTAACTCACTATAAACAAAGCATACTTCAAACACCAGTCCAAATTATTAAAAGTGTTGTGCAAGTGGCTATACCTTCTAATAATTCGGCCATGGTCATGCTTGACAAATACAATTCAATACGTAAAGGCTGGTTATGCAAACGTAACAATAAAGTGTCCGTATCGTAACGAATCAGCTGTTTCTATCCGCCATATGGCCAAATCCTGTGTGACGAACGCTACATTCGATGAAAAGAGATAACTTCAACCTATACATAGCGTTTAGTGGGATTTAAGTGAACTTTCGAATTGAATAAAACCAAATCTGGTATTTGTTACGAAATAATTGATTATTACACAGTTTTGTGACGCACGCTACAAAAAATGGAAGTAACTTTGAAAGGTGAAGTGTGTTGTTGTAATTTTTAGCAACTTTTTGTATAATAAAGCACACAAAATCGAATACCTAAACGAAGGATGAATAGAATAGAACTCTAAAATAACTAATAATACTAGAACTCTAAAATAACTAATAACTCTAATAATTCACATAAAAATACTAAAAACCTGCGAACCCTTTGTGACACACGCTACGTGACGCACATTTAATGTTTATAAATTAATATATTTTATGTTTATAAATGAATGAATTTACTAGATTAATGATATAAACACCTAAAAAGTGCGTAGGGTAGGATTTGGTAATAATTTTTGTATTAATGTTCATTTTTTTATAAATATATTTATAAGATTATAAAAAATAAAGAGGAATCAATTTCCAAATTTTGTGGTTGGTGGACATTTTCTGGTACTTGCCCATATAAAAATCAGTGCAAACGATTAGCCAACGAAACGTTATCAGAACAACAAAGATAAAATCTTCTGTAATTTGATTTGGATAGCACTTTTGAGTGCATCTGCAAATAAAATCAGTAAAAGAATGAAAAAAGAAGACATTTATGCGAACATTTTGTACTGGAATGACAAATAAGTAATAATTTCTTCAAATAAGAGCAAATAAATAAAAAATAATATTAAGTTGTTGCTATTTTTGTTGTGAATGTCAGAGTCATGTGGCACATTTTTCACTTTTTGGGTAATTTCTACAGCGGGCGACGTTACGGCTGTGCTAGAGATATGTTACGTTTGCCTAACTCTGCTATTAGTGCAGAGTTGTGTTCAATTCAATGGCTGCAATTGTATGAATTACAATACAAAGTAAGTTTATATTCTAATTTTTCGGTCCAGGGAAAAGCCGGGTTACAAAGACCACATGGCTGGATTTTGCAGCGCCAGACCAGAGGCTCTGGTGTGGCTGGATTTTGCCGCGACACACCAGAGCCTCTGGTGGGAATCGAACCCACGACCCTAAACTCATACTCACCTACTGGACGCTCGTTTTGCGAAAATTGTTTGTCGAATGGTGTATTTAATATGGCATTTTATTTGACGAAATATATACGGAACTACTGTTTCTTTCCTTTTTCTCTTTCTCTTGTCCAAACCCTATCTAGACAAAAAAATGAATCAAGTCTTCATAACCAGCAATTAAATGCCATTTATAAATCTGCAAGAGTCTGTTTATTTTTTTTTCGTCTAAGAAATCACCAACAAAATATGGAAATAATAAACAAAGCCACAAACGTTAATTAACAATCACTCGAAAAGTGTTGAATATTAGCTAAACAAAGAAAAAATAAACAAATCGCTGCGAGAAAAAAACGAACACTGTCAAAATGAAACTGAAGCGGCAACGATTAAAACAAATTAAAATAAAATAAAACATTAGGTGATAATAATGAAATAAATATAAATAGAAGCATTTTAACCGATTGCATAGAGCTTCAAGGCCAGTCATGCACATATCAATAATAATAATAAGAAAACCTACCTACACACATTCGAGTAAGTAAGTAATTTTGCTTGGTTTTGGGTCTTTTCATTGTCAGTTTCTTATTATTTTTTCTTTTTTTTGATTTATTTCTTGGTTTTTAACGATTGCAAATCACCGCCAACAACGAAGAGTAGAAGCCAAAAAACAATTTAAATAGTCATCACTTTTTGGTCAAGAAATTCACCATATCTCCAGAACGCATTTGATTGAAACAACATTTGAAGTTTTTAAAAATAAACTTGTTTGATTCGAAAAGCATATAAAATAAGAAAACTATTCATAAGATTTAAGACAGCACCGCCATCATCGGACACATTAATTGTGCTTCAATTTAGCAATCTACTCGTATGCATTTTGGCATTTACAAATTGCCAGCAATCACTTTTTAAGGGGATTAATTTATTATCTCCTTCAATATCTAATGGATTAATTGCTCATGGAATGATAAAACAACTTTCATTTCATAAAAATACCACCCACCTTAGTTTTGCAGCAATCCGAAGAGTATCATTTATCATTTTGCTACAACTTCTATTTTGACAAATTATTGTATGTGTTATAGTCCATTCGTGTATATCCGAAAAACCGGGCCATTCTGTACCACGGTGATTTTAAATCTTCGCGGTTTTAAAATCACTATTGGAGTTCGGAAATCGCCCGATTTTGAGATTGCAGGTTTATTGACTCTAGAAATAGAGTCAACAAAAAGATGTAATGGAATAAATAAACGATTTTTGGCGAAGATAATTGAACTAAAATTTTTTGGAGGTTTAAACAATAAATCGAATGTTTTCTAACACCAACAGTGATTTTAAGATCGATAATGATATTAAAGCACCATGATAACAAATAACCCTGACTACAGAAAAGGCCCCAATGTCATTTAATTTATTCTTTAAAATTTAATTGAAAATTACTAAGGATTTTTATATTAGATCATTATACATACATATATCAAGGATGTTTTTTTAGACGTGTGGTTTTCAAGAAGAAATAAAACGTATATAATTTTATGTTATGGCCAAGAATTTAGCTCCATTACAAAAATAAGGGTTTGTCATTATGTTTTAAAAATGATTTCGGGAAAATGACCGCCATGGCTGGCTCGAATAAATTCCAGCCGAGAGGCCCAATTTTCGACCAATTTTTGCAGCATTTGGGCCTGTATGCCAGCAATAACGCAGCGCTCACAAAAAATAGTCCAGCGGTGTTATATCGCAGGATCTTGGAGCCCACGCCACAGGCCCACGACGCGAGATAATGCGCTCACAAAAAGTTTCCTTTAATAAATTGATTGATTCGTTGGCTGTATAGCATGTAGCGCCGTCTTGTTGAAACCTCCAATTCAGGCACGAAAAAGTCAATAATCATGGCTTTATAGCGTTCCCCATTGACTGTAACATTATACGAGTATGTAGAATATTACGCTTTATTATGATTTTATTTAGTTTTTAAAAAAAGTAATTCAGTAATTTATTTCAGTTTGGAATATGAGCGTGACTTTCATGAAACCAAATTTTGAGAGGAAATTGAATTTTGATAATAACTTCTTTACAAATATTGACTGAAAATGTTTTTAAAAATTATATAAAATTTAGTTTTTCCAAAAAAGTGTATCAGAAGGTTTATATTTTACCATGTAAAACACTCTCTTGACATACTGTACATCCCAGACACTTTTATGGGCTATTCACATCTTACGATTATCAACTGCAGCTTTGCCCCTAAATACCACCCCCAAACACAAAACTTAACTTCTCTAATACCTCTTCCACAAACATGTCATGTTTGGTCGCAATAGATTGTCTGGTTAAGAAACGGCAGAATTATTTCTCTTTTTTTGGATTTCCTCCCACTGTGAAACGGCTGGACCGATTTTCTTGAAACATGGTGGACAGATAGACCAATATCTGGGAAGTATCGTAGGCTGCATTGATTTTCGACCCCTTGGCCCCTGAAGATCCTAGAGGTTCCGATATATATGGATAATATATCTAAATCTTAACCGATTTTGCCCAATTTCAGTAGGGTTCTTCCCAGGTATGAAAAAGTCCTTATTGCCAAAACTCAGCAAGATCGGAGGGAAATTCCGACCTATACTTAACGAAAAACTTAAGATGGATAGACGGACGGACAGACATGGCTAAATCGACTCATCTAGTGATTCTGAGCCGATCGGTATGCTATAATCAGGGTTAGCGGTAGTGTTTCTGTGTGTTACAAACATCAGGCACAAACAAACTTATTATACCCTGTACCACAGTGTGGTAAGGGACTGAAATAAAATCCTTGGTTGTCAATAATGTGGTTAATTTCCTCACCTTACTGAATCACCACGCTCGCTTACTGAATTACAAGATTTTCCAGTATGAAATTCCTCATTTAGGCAGAACTTTACGTTTGTAGTCCAAAATTTAGGAAAGTATTTAAGTAAACTAATAAACAAGTTCACCAAATACGTGGTCATAATAAAAATAAATACTAACTGTCTAACGCAAGGTTGCTCAGCCTTTTTGGCTATCTTAAACATTGCGAACAAGTTAATGAACACTCTCACATAGAATGCCCTAAAAAGAATTCCCCTGTATTATAAAAGATTTTTCAACTTTCAACTGCTTCCCTGGAATAGCGAATAGATCCCCCATGGAGCCACAACTCAGTTTTATATAGTGTGCTATGTATGGGCGGTTGTATATTCACAGGGTTGCATTTTTTCCTCCATTTTCTGACAATATTGTCCGATCTGGCAATCGTCTGTACATAGCTTTAGATTTGAAAAAATCCACTTAGAAGTTTCTTTGTTTTGTAACATTGAGACGATAAGTTTTTAACAGAAAACCTTGGAGTGCATTCGCCACAAATGTGGCCGACTGACCACCACCACCTTGGATAGTACTAGGAGGACATTTGAGGCATTGTGAGTTGGGAGGAGAGGGTGTGTGAGGCCATCTAAGGTTTTGTGTACATTTTTATTCGTTTTGACATTCGATAAACCTTGAGCCATTCACTATAATTTCAAGCAAAGCGTTCTACAGAAATTGTTTAGATTTCCCTCTTTCAATTTCAACTTCTTACCATTCGTCATTTGTAAGGTGGTGGAAATGGTGGAGATGGTGTTGTTGTTGTGGGGTATGGGATCAGAGGAAAGATCCCATACCCCACCCAGCTAGCGGGAGGGAGTGCAGCACTGTTCTGTGGTTGTTTGTGCGGCCGTTCGAGTGGTCGGCTTTAAATGTTTTGGGTAATTTTCCATGCCCACAGCAGTTGTGGTTTTGTTTAGCTTTGCTTTGTTTTGTTCTGCTGCCTTTTAGCAACTTCACTTCCTCCCCTCTCTCTTTCTCTTACTCAGTCACCACTTACAGCAATAACAATTGCAAGTATCACTGGCATTTGCCATTGTGTCGGTGGTGGTGGTGGTAGTGGTGATGATGGTGGGCAATGGCAATGCTTTATTGTTGCTGCCATATTTTTTTATTGTTGCTGCAGTTGTGGTTAGTACTATTGTTGTTGTTGGTGGTGTTGTTGCATTATCTGCTGTTCGAAGAAAAAAGTGTGAACGGTATCAAATGGTTTTGTTGGTTGCTTTGTTTGTTTGTTTGCTGGTCTGCCGTGGCAGAGGCCATGCAAGCAGCAACAGCCGCTGCAGCAGATAGTCGCCGTTCGCCGTGCTTGGCGTCAAGCTGTCTGTAGTGTTTGCGAATGCAAAAAAGTGCAATGCAATGCAATGCAATCCCCCCTCAATGCAATGCAATGCAAAAGTGCAACAACAAATGTTTTCACAGATATTCGCTCGTAATGCGAACTGTCTTTGTCGGGTCGGTTGGATGGTCCGTCCGTCGGTCGGTCGTTTTATATTTCTGTTCGGACGTGTGTGAATGATCATCTATTTCACACAAATACTCACACACACGTGTTTGTATGATATGTATGCAATTGAGAGAGTGAGTGGTGTTACACGTGTAGGCCGGGTTTTCCGTGAGTTTCGATTGCTTCGATTGCCGCATGTAATTATGGCGGTTATTTACACTTCTATTGCCATTCATTAAAGGTTATTACCTAGAAGTCGTTCGTTCGTTCGTTCATTTGTTTGTTTATTTATTTCCCCCTTTTGCATTTTTTTCTATTGTTATTTTTCCTGAAAACCTCATATTTATTGTTAATTTCATAGTTTATTTTTTTTGCAATTTTGCTATTAGTTGGTTTTTCTTGAACCGAACTTTTGTTATATAGTTGTGATGTGGTCCGTATAGTTTCTGTGTGTTTGATTTTTTTTTCACCGTGTAATTATCTGAAATGAATCACTTGACGTAGTTATTATTTTGAATTTGAAATTTGCGGTTGTTGTTGTTGTTTTTGTTGCTTGTTGGTTGTTACAACGTTTTGCCTTTCACATTTTGCAAACGATTTTTGTTGTTTGTGTAATTTAAAACGATAAGTAATGGATTTTGCAACCTTGTTGGATAACTCCATCGAACGTTTCGTAAGAGTTTTTATCTTTAACAAGGATGGATGTCTTAGCGTTGGCATATTTTCTTAATACACATATACATACACAGATACATAGATGACTGATAAAACCACCAATGCCATTGAATTCATATTGTAGGTAGCTTCCTGTTTGAAAGTAACACTATTTTTTTGCTGTAATTCGATAAATATCAATAAAATTTCAAATAATATGCATTCTAATTAATACGTACAACTCCTTGAATAGCAAATGCTCAGTTTAAAATCCAATAGATATAAGAAAAGAACAAATTTTTAAAATTCGAAGGAATCAGTGAAAATATCGTACCGTCTTATGAGAGATTATTTTAATCAAAACTTCTGCTTCAAACGTAAAGTTAAATAAAATACATATAAAGCTATGATTTCTATGAAACTGTATAGTTTTTAAAAATTGTGTTTTTGTAGTTCCCTGAAGAACACTATCGACGTTAGTCTCAATATCTTAAATGAAAAAAAAATTAATTACAAAAACTAAAAAAAAACGCATTTTTATTAAAAAGGATCTCAGGCCGAACAATATCAAAAAATACTTTTATTTAATAATAATGCTTGTTTGGACCTTGCCAACCAAATGACCTCCTCTGGTTTGGGTGGAGCATACGATTCGGTCTTGAAACCACGAAATGGATAACCCTGTGCAACAGTGAAAAAGTACACATACTTAATAGTATAGCTTCGATTCTACTACCAAAGGGTGGTATAACTCTATAATCGATTTGGCGAAATTGCTGACCAATTTTTTTATGGGCCTCAAAAGATTCTGGAAGACAGTGGGCCCCTCAAAAAAGATGTCATCAGTTTTTGTCCAACAGCTAATTCAGAATTGGTGTTACCGCATAAATATATTTGGCAATAATGTATGTAGCTAAGAATATGCTGAACAAAGTTGTTAACATTTTTTCGCTTTTTCAGCATAACTGTTAGGGACTCCTAATTTTGCAATAACAATACTTCGCAAAATCTTAAGAACTTTTGTGAACATATCATAATAATCAGAACGTGTCTAGGCACCTTTAAAAGCTCACAAAGACCACATTGTATGTTTTTTGTAACTCTAAAACAAAAATATATTTTTTTTTCGTGTAGGGTATGTTCAGGAACTTTGAGTAAATATTAAGGCCAATATTTTTGTGGAACATATTTACTCTCTAGCTCCCCTACATAACGGTAATTTGTGACCCTATTGTAACAAATGGTAAAAAAAACACCCCTAAAAATGGGGAGGGCAGAAATGAAATGTTCTACAAAAATTTTGCCCATAAAATTGTACTATATTAGTATATGTCAAAACACACCAAAGCCCAAGACTGATAACAAACACCAAAAACTGCCGAATTCCAGTCAAAAACACCCTTTTAGAACATTCAGGCAGCATTGTTATTCATTCGGCCCAAGTTTACATATTTGTTGGTGTTTGTGTTAAGTTTTGGGCTTTGGTGTGTTCTGACATAAAGCAAAATTTTATTTTTTTTTACCAGATTTTCATTCTCGTACTCTTTTTAAAACATGATTACTCAGAGAGAATTTGGAATTATTTATCTTTTGCTAGATTTACATTAAAAAAACTAAAGGAGCAAATCTTTAATAAATTAATTATTTATTTATTATTAATTTTATATCCTGAGTTGCCTGTAAAGAACAAAGGACGACTTAATTAATTACTTAATGTTGCATAAATAGTATAATCATTTACAAGTAAAAAAAGATGTCACCAGAGGTCAAACTCGGTATTGCCATTGTTTTTATTAAGGGTAACGTTTATAAAATTTCTTTTTTTGCATTTTTTTAAAAAAAAAATCTGAATAGAGAATCTTTCAAGAATATTGTGTAAAAATGTGAGGTGAACCGGAGCAACACTGGCAAAGATACCGCAGCCTAAGCAACCGCGTCTCATACGTGACTCAGTACTGCAGAAGAACTTTAAAACGCAGAAGAACGCATAACCCAAAAACTACTGAACCGATCCTTTTGAAATTTTTAACACTATTTCTTTATTTATTTTTTTTTATTCTTTTTTTATTTTTTTAAATTTGTTAATTTTTTTGTATTTAACAGTAACCAATTAGCCGATATTTTCTCGCAAAAATCGCATTTTTCACTTCAAAGTGTTCCGAAAAATTGAAAATTTTAAATTTCGAAAAAAAAACTCGACAGCGTTACGTGGCTATAACGATTATCTAACTATATAAATTAATTTTTTTTAATTTCTGATAATCCGGTGTCGAGTGACAATTCAACTTTTTTTCGAGACGCTTCCGCATAATTGCTGTCCATTCTTTAAAATATTTTTTTATGAAAATTTTACACAGTAAACTTTGAAAGTTATGTTTTAATGTACCATTGGTTTCAATCAAAAAATTTTAACCGTTTCGTCACCAAAAAAATAATAAAAATGCGCTTTGTTTTTGCTTGAATTAACGTTTGGAATGGAAGTATCGATTTTATTATAACCTTCTTCCAGTATATACATACATACATATGTATACTTATAAAGGCAGTTTAGGGTGGGTTTACATAGAAACACGTTTAAAAAAGGAATATCAAAGTATTAGCTAACTTCAATTACAAACCATTAAGGAAAGTCTAAAGTGTGGCGGTGCGGACTATATGATACCCTATATACATACATATACATATATGAAATATCCAATGTATATTTCAAGTAAAATATGTTTACACAATTTACATTTGGTACTTCTCTGCTACTTTGGTACTAAATCTGAAGCGATTTTTTTCAAATTAAGCCATGTTGGCCCATAGATCAATAAACTCGACCATGCTAAATTTCAAAACAATTGGGTGTAAAAATGAGCTTCTATAGGGCTAAAGGGCCAAATCGGACGAAACATATATATGGGGCCTATAGCTAAATCTGAAACAACAGCAGCAATATCGCATTTTATTTTGTTTTTCTGTTGTTGTTTTAAAGCAAACACATTGCACTCCGCACTCCAGAGTCCATCAGTCAGTCACTCAGTCAGACAGTCAGTCACGTTATGTGTTAAAACTGAAGGAAAATTCCAAGAAAACTGAAATCTATGCCAGCCAAACAAACATCATCACCCCGTCTGCAAACACACTCAATTTCCGTTTCCTAAGACAAACATTTCAGGAAAAAAAGAAACACAAAAAATGTTTTCCTGCAAAAGGAAACAAAACCAAACAAAAAGTCTATTGTTTCTTTACGTTGAGTTCAGAGGGGAGCAACCAGCAGGGAACAGGGGAGGATGGAAATCAACATTAACATCAACATTTTTACCGGAAACTTGTTTAAGTTTCGCTTAGCGCTTTTTCCGAATTGACAGGATTCGCAAACAACATGCCTGCGCCATTCACTCACTGCAGAAACAACAAACAACAGGACATGCAGCTTTACGCCAGACTAAGCAAACATTTTGTGTCAGGTTGTCGAGATGAAGAGTAAGGTAAATCTGCTGCAGCAAAATCAAATATTTTTCCAACACTGTAATTTTCAAGTATTTATCGCCTTTGCCTCCCTCCGCCGCACATTTCAAGTTTATTTCTTCTTGATTTTTTGCCAAATATGTATTCAACTTTACATTTATTTTCCTTTCGAACTTTTTCATCCTCTTAAGGATGCCCTCGCGATGTAACCTTTCCATCGCTCAAGAGTTTCGATAATGTTTATGATTATAATTCCAAAAATTTAAATTTAATTCCAGAAAAAAATAGCGGTAGGAAAAATCGTCGTGATACAGGGATATAAGAAAGAGTTTTTCTAATTGTTCTAGTGTGGGTTGTGGGTTTATCAGCTTAAAAGAATTGCTAACCATAACAAATTGAATAAGAATTATCTACACTTAGGTTGCGTCTAAATATCTTCAAAACTGTTGCCTACTTTTAGGTTTACAAAACAAAAACAAAACGAACTCCTATATAATACATTCAAAAATTTAAAATAAACACTTTGGAAAAACTTTCAAATTTTAAATTGCTATAAAAGACAAAGTTTTAAAATACTAATCAGCCGAAGACAAACAAGAAGTTCACAGAGCTCAATAGATGTAAAACTCTGGGAGATTTCCTTAAAGAAAAGTTCATTGGAAATTTTAAAATGAGAAAAATTAATGAATGTTTGCTGAACTGTATAAAGAGGAAAGTTCTGTAACTCAAAATTAAATTTAGTCTCATGTCAAACCCAATTTCCAAATTCTTGTTAGCGTATAACTATACCACCATTCCAAAGTAGACAAAGTCAAAAATAATAGTTTATCGGGAGAGGCTGAAGCTTACTTCCGGTACATCATGACAGCAATCAAATCGCTTTGTTGTTCTGATGCCTTTTCGTAGGTCGAAAATCAGCTGTTTTTCGCATAGAAGTCATGCGAACGTTATCGTTCGACAACGTGAAACAGGCTGTACGTTTCTCTTTTAATTTCTTAAGGGAGAAAAGACAGGTGCGTTTATTTTCTACTTTGCCATGGCCTTAAATCGTTTCCTATCTTTATCTAAATCTTTCAAACATTTTGTTTTCATTTTGGATATGTGAAATTTTTAATTGAATCACACACCAACGGAAGTTTATTATTAGAAAGTGATGAGATTTGTTTTTTGTTCGAAAGACCGACATCGAAAATAACACACATAAATTAGCAGTAAAAGGAAAACGAAACAAAACAAAATGGACAAGTCAACAGATGATGGACAGACAGACAGACGAACAGACGTACCACCAAACAAACAGTCCAATGCAATGGATAGACGCATAGCTGCACTTACCCGCAGTGAGCAGGAAGCTGTGAAAAAGAAATTTGCGCATGCGCAGCAACTCACCAACTGACAGCCATGACAATTGTTGATTGATGGATCTGAGGAAGAAAAAAAAAAATAAGCATTGAAACAACAGTGCGGTAAGCAGCGTTCGAACTCCAGACCATTGGGAACGTTTGCTTCGTTTTTTCTGCTCGCGGGTTTGCTGCATTATCATGCAATTATTTACGCGTTTGCTTAGCATATTTTCCTGTGCAGCGGAGTGAACTGACTCTGAAATGCCACCTCAAAAGAAAGAAACACAGCAAAAAAAAACGCCAAACACTTGGACACATGTTTGCTGAGGTCGGCATAAACATAAATATTGTTTTAGCTTCTGTTTGTGGTCATTGGCTTGCTCGCCGCTCCCGCTTCCTACTCCTCCCAGCCACCTTTGGCTGGTCTCCAAAGGATGCATTCATTGTATTTACATCGTCTGCTTCTTCTCCACAGCCTCCTTCTCCTTGGTGCCGGAGAAGGCCCAAGATTGATGATTTTCGGTGGCCATACGAATGTCAGGTTTATGGCCAACACGCGGCAATAAAGACCTCTGTTTGGTAATTAATGAGGCAATTGTTCGTTTTTCCTTTCAGCCAATCAGTCCAGCCAAAGAGGCTGTGGTTTCGACGCCCAGTTGAGAATGAGAGAGTGCAATGTTTAAGTGGATTTTTAAATTCTTTACTTTGTTAGCCAATAAACTATGAAACCATGAAAAAAGGAGTGAAAATGCAACAGACAACAAAAAACAACAAAATGAAAACGAAACCGAAACCGAAACCGAAAACGCACTTTGCGCTTTTATTGAATTAAATTATAAAAATAACGACAATTGCACCAAGTCAGGCATGAATAAGCATGGCAGCAAAAAGTAGATCTATAGCATTTAAGAAAAATTCCAAGCAAAGTACTTCAAAAAGTAGGCAACACTTAGTGCCAACCTAATGTGCGGGATACTCTTTAGGTACTCTTTCTCAGAGGGATTTGATCATTATCATCATTGAAATTAAACCTCGAAGTAACCCAAAGACAAAAGAGGATCCGAAGTATGAGTTTAAAGGAGAGAAGAGACCAATCAGCCGTTGCTGTCAAAATCCTTACGTGAAAAAAAATTGTTTAGGTTAAGTTGAAAAAGAAAAGCAGTTTCACGCCTCATGTCCATGGTCGGCTTGTTGTACGCTCTTTATTAACCAAGCAAAAAATTATGGAAACACTTCCCAAGTAATCACATTTAAGTACTTCCAAAGAAGAAGTTAGTGCATTTTTTCACTCCCAAATAATTTTCATTGCAAAAGTTGTGAATACATGTATTTATAATTTATGAAAAAAATATAAAATATTAAAATTTTGTTATTAAATATATTTTTTTACATTAATACGTTAGAAAAAATAAAATGTTAGTAAAACAAATTTAAAAACTGCTGCCGGATTCGAACTCCGATACCCCAAATTAATTTTTCCTAGATAAAGGAAGCCTCCAAAGTAGTGAATAAGATCCAATTTTTCACAAGTTAGCTAAAAAGTACTCATAGGCAAAAGTGTTCTCATATATTTCTCAGGAAAATAGTAGCTCGAACACAAAGCGATGTTATGCTGCTGCAACGCTAGGATCAACTCACGGCAAGTCCAATTCGCTTTGAAAAATTGAATAACAAATTTTTCATAAACAAACATTAAAAATTAAATTAACAAAAATATGATTTTTTAGATTTTTTTTAGCAAATACTCTTATGTTAACATTTTAAGAGTATCCAAAAAATACCATTTGCATTACTTTACGAGCACTAGTGCGAATGTACTGCCAAATAATAAATGAGATGAGGCGACAAGCCCATATTAAATTCATCGGTGAAAATCCTATGTAGAAGTACTTGTGGATCGCAGTAATACAACTTCACCACTTTTTTGGACTTTTCTTGAATTATAATTATTTTTGGTCCATCGGATACTGATATCGATACCAAAACGTATCGATAACTAATATCGTTTTAAATCGCATAGTGTAAAGAAAAATTACCTATAGCTATATAAAAAGCTCTGCACAGTTTTTGTGGTACACTTAGGGATTAAAGGCCCATTTTTCTACTTAATTTATTTTCTTTCGAATGTAACAGGTGGCGCAAAAGTAACCTTTCGATGTTATGTTAGACGCGATTGGCGGTCAGCAGCTAACAGCTGATGCACCGTCTGGACTTTGTACGGAAACATCTTCAAATCTTGTACCAAAATTCGCTGTAGAGACCGTCGACTGATACCCATTTGCGTGGCACGTCGTCTGGTCGATGTCGACGGCGCTTCCATGACATCCTCGGCTACAGCAGCAATATTCTCTGCAGAACGGCTACTCCGGGGTCTGCCACGCCTGGCAGCATCTCGTGTTGTGCCAGTCTCTTCGAGGCGAACGGCTAAACGTCGCAGCGTTTCACCAGTAGGCGTTGGACTGCCAGGAAATCTGTGCCAAAGTCACCGACCGATTATTGGTCAAATAAATAGTCAGCAATATTCCGCGTTCTGGAGCAGTGTAGCGTAACATTGTTTATTAACGTGTATTTCGCATGTGTTTACTACACAAATGTCAAAACAGAACTGACATTAGGGGCCAATCGCAAAATTTATAGCATTTTCTGATAGGAGGATTACTTTTGCGCCACCTTGTTAGAAAATATTGCTGAGTTCTTAGCTTTCGCATGAAAAAAATTTTAAAATTTGTAGATTCTTATACATTCAAATATCGAAGATATGTAATGTAACATCAAATTATATCCGTCACGATAATTCTTATTCATTGCTTGAATTGTGAATCCCCCTAATTGCAGATGATTTTAACAAACGGATCTAAGTATTTCCTTCAAAATGATTTCTTTGACATTTAAGGAAAATCAGACCACATTAATGCGGCTCATTCAGTCACCTTAAAAGATGCATTCAATGTGACCATCATTGCCACAAACCACAAATGAAATCTCAGTTCCCCATATGTACCAACCAGTTAAGCCACCCCAACAACAAAGCTTGGATTTTTCATGTTATGATTTACTACGGATATGGACGTGGATGGGGATGTTGAGGCTGGTAGTAATAACGTCACCAACATCATCGACATCGTCAATAACACCATCAGCAATGCTAGAGAGCTTTGGGCATAACTTGGCACCACCACATAGCACAGCAAAGTTGTCGATGATGACAATGAAGACAGTTGGCAGCATCGGCCTCCTCTTCCATGTTGACTGATGAAAATGTGGTGACACATAATCGTTTCCTAGGAAAGCCAAAACCAAAGAGGACAAAGTAACGTACCATCGCTGGCCGTCACAAATTTAAAGCTGCTGAAGCAGCAACAAACTAATACTCGTCCGTCCGACAATATGTTTTGCTTGAAGATTTACAATCATAAAATAAAGTTGGTTTAAAGATCAATAACTTAAAATAAATGAAATGTTTAAATATCTCAAATGACATTAATAGTCAGTCCGTCGTTTCGACATAAAAACAAACAGTAGACTGGGGAACAAACCAACGGCAGCCGATGAAAAAAACTAAGAGAGCGGCAACAATAGAGCAACAGGGATGGCAAACATAAGCACGTCAAGAGAATTGAGCATGGTACATTGCATAAGGTAGTGGTAAGCGATCAGCTGACATACATTTGTGTTGGACAAGAGCAAATGCAAATTGTCGGATTATAAAAATTGTCTACTCATAAGTCATACGATAGAATCAACTAATCAAAAAAATCTTAATAGTTTTTAATCGATTAAGTCCCAATTCACACGAGGCAACTTTAGTTGTGGCAATTCGGTAGGGAGAAATTCCCCTTTATATTCCTCCGCCTCTCTCTCCTATGAATTTCCGAATTGCCGCAAATAAAGTTTCCTGGTGTGAATCGGGACTGACTATAACAATAGTACATTTCGTCATGCAGCTGCAGAAATAAACTAGTTTTCTCACCTAAAGATGGCTTGTCTGATTATTTTCAAATTTGCACACATCTGCCGTTCTAATTGAACGCCAGGTAGACAAATGGTACACAAAGTGAATCAGTTGTTCCATAACAGGTCTTCCAAAATGTACTTCCGAACTTTGACTGCGATAATTATATTCCATGCATAATGGCATCGAAAGGTCTTTCAAACGAAACGAATAAAGTTCGATGATATCTCACTCATATAGGTAGCGCTTATTGAAAGGCCCTTTATTTTTTGAAAGAAGGTAACGAATTATTAAGACTATAGTCTATATCAGGTAGCATTCCATCTGACAAAGTTCTCAATTTCAAGTCACTCTCCTAAGCCCTGAGTCACCCCTTGAGAAGCCAAGGGCCAACGTCTATGCCAAGTAAAAACACTACAAAAAAATCAAAATTTATGGCAATGTCTTTGAATGTTGTGTTGTTGTTGAAAAAAGCCCAACGACATCAGCAATGGTGAAGTGGCTAGAGCAGCAGCAGCAGCAGGAACAACATCGTTGCAGCAAAAACAAGTAGCACCATCAACACGACATGAACGACAATTTAGAGGAAAAATCTATGAGTAGCAAACATGCATTCAGCTTCAACTGATAGATACACTTAGATACTTACTTACCTTCCGAGACTTTAGACGGATGCAGACAACATTCATTGCAATTGTTGCTGTAGTTCGAATCGAATGCATTTTCAATTCAAATTGCAACTTGCAGCAAACAATCGCGCGACCAATGAACAGAAACAGACAGAGGCAAAGGAAAACGGATATGGAAGCTGGGACAAAATGGTTGTTGTGTCTGCAGTCAACTTGACTAACCTACCAACAAGACCAAGAGAAGTGAGAAACGCAAAAAAACGGAGCACCATAATGTCGCGTCGCCAAGAATCCTTAACTGAAACTCTTTGTGGTTGTTGTCCGCACAAAGTTTGGGTTTTTTATTTAGGTTTTAGTGGCCAACGCTGTTGCATGCTCTTTTCTTTTTTCAGAGCCATTAACATACTACGTACAGAAAAACATAAGTGTTAGTTGTATTTAACGTCTGTCTTGTTTGGGATTTTTATTTTAGGATTTGTTTGTTTTGAAACGTTGGTTTCGCTAGAGAGGTTTAGTTTGCTTTTTCCGGGAGACGAAGCAGTGTATGGCATTGAATATGCGTTTTTTGTCTTCTAGGACGCGGTCATATCATATAATTGTCACCACAATGTGATTGGTTAATGCTCCCTACGCTGCAATTTCTAGTTTTGGGATTCGCCTTACGGAAGAGTTGCTATAGGCTGCATAGAACAATTATGCTGCGAGACAGACCCTATGATAAGCAGGTCTGTGTCTGCTCCATGTCTTTGCAGTTCATTTATTTAAAAAGCTTCAATATCTATGTGTCAGTTTTAAAATATATGATTTTCGATTTTATTTTCCGAAAAATCTTTATGTACGAGTATTCTCCAATCGAACTTGCATAGGTATATTGATCATCTTAGGAGTATGGAATCTGCTTGCATACACATTTCATACCCAATTCGTCCCCACGAAGGGACAAAAGAACTCTACTTTCGATCAATAATCGGTAGCTGTCGCAATTTAATGCTCACTGAAAAGAAGCTACAATTTAAATCAGATTTCGTCAGCCATAATGAGGTGATACCGCCAGTTAGTGTTGAACTCGGAATTTCTGGTCGGGCATCATACTCGTAGTACCTATCACACGTTTGAGAGCGACACGCAACAGCGATCATTTTAAAGCCCTGACACAACCCAATATTATAAATGTAGATAGAATAAATACTAGTATCTGGTGACCAAGTCTGGTATCCATGCCGATGTCCTGCCAAAACAAACGTTGTTCTTCTTCTTGTACCGAATTTAAGATCAAATCACAAGAATTTGTCCCACTTATCTTTCCTTCCCTTTCAATAATATATTAATAATCACAACCAGACATGTTTGTATTATCACCCCCAAAAGTATGCATCTAAAGTAAACGTTTCAAAATTCCTAAAATTATACCATGACTATAGAATGATACTGCTAAATCCCATACAGGCTATATGAACAACAAAGTTCTTCGAACGTAGAGGGGACACCGGAAATGCGTGCCTACTTGAAATAAGGAAATCTAACACTCTCTATTTGGGTAAATTAGATACTTAGTAAACCTTGCAACATTGCAGCCAGTGCGTTTTATTTCAACAAGAACGACGGCGACAACAACAACAATCAACCATCATACCGGCAACAGCTACAAGCCATGAAGAAGGAGAAGCAAAACAAACTAATTTAACACACTTTACGACAGAGACCGAAAAGTTGAACAAAACAAAGGCAACGAACGACATCGTTGAAGTGAATGCCCTTTGCGAACTGTGACGTCACAAAGCAAAACAAAACAAACATCAGCTGCGACGGCGGCAGCAGCAGCAGCAGTACACTCAAAATAATGATACTCAGCAAACAGCCAAGGCGAATGGAACAAGTGAGTGCAGCACAGAATGGCCTAAAACAAAAGCGACAACAACTGCAACAACAACAATCTGGTGTATAGGGAACAGCGGCGGCAGACAAACAAGTTGCATGACCGGCTAACTGACTGGCAGACTAGGATGACTGCTTGACTGGTGTTGTAGGTTTTCTCGCTCGTACTTGTTTCTGGAAGTCGTGCACCAGATACGCTCTCTGCCATAAACGTTCAACAGCGATGATGTCGATGACGACGACCACGACTGCGGCAACAACAGCATCAACAGCATCAACAACACCGCACCACAACACAAGAAATGTAGGCAACAGATGAGTCGACAACCACAAACATATGAAGAAATACGAGAAAATACTACTACTACACAAAGCAGCAAAGAACCGGCTAAAACAAACTGCCACAATCGCCACATTCATCTCGTTTCCTATGGCTCCTTGCCCTCTCCTCTACCACGCCACACCCCTTCCCCAACACAACAATTGCTGCTATGCGATGATTTGTTTTCATTTCTTCGTTCGCAATAATAGCGGTAGAATATGCAGAGCAAAATATAAAATCCCGAAGAAACATAACAAGCAAAACAAAAGCTGCAATCAAAATATAAACAACTGCAACAGCGACAGTGGCAGCAACAGCAGCAGTGAAAACTCCATGTACACCAAAACAAGCTGGAGATAGACGGACGGACGGACGAGCTGCGGGCAACGAGGACGATGACTACAAACAACACCAGAGTGGAACGAACTGTAGTAAACTGCATTTGGCAGAGACGCTACACTAGGAGAGAGACTGAGGCAGAGCTGGCAAGCAAAAAGCAAAACATAAACAATAACAAAACAACATCAACAACAACACAAAAACAACCCACCAAAAAAAGAGTAAACAGTCATGATACTCGTAAACTAGTCGTCGTTTTATAAAAACAAACTCATGTGAACTCGGTGTGGTATGGTGGACATACTTATCTGTATGTCGCGCTATATGTACACATCAATGTGTGTGCAGACCTGCGACATACATACATACTTATGTATATATGTATGTCCGTTGTGTACCATACAATGTTGTATGCAACATGGAAGGAGGCACTTTTTTGGTTTGTTGTCGAATTCGATACCTTTGAATGGAATGGAGGGACCTATCCTGGTAGGTATGTTGCTTGAAATTTGAGCTATATCTACCTATATCAGCGCTTAACAGCCGCTTTGGCTCCACGGCTCCCATGTAGTCCTTCTCATAGGTTATGCAAATATTTTCAAATAGAAACGTCCTACATTTAATTTCCTGGTATTATAAAAATTCGTTTTTGCAACATTAAACGGCTCCCAATTTGAGAAAGCTTGAGCTGTTGTATTCAAAGTTAATTGAGGAGTGACAAAGCACGGAAATCCATTTGACATACGATACGATCTTTACATACACGTACTATCCCCTGTAAGACAAAATACTGATGTATAAGTTCAGAATTCCTGAAATATAATCAACAATGATGACCGTGTTTAAGCTACTTTTTGTCAAACATTAAAACGCGGTTTTTCCGCCACAAGTTTCGCATTGACATCAGCTCAGCTGAGCTTGGACTGAATTAGGACAACTGCACTTGTGAATCTACATCGAAAGCGGTAAGAACTGAATAAACTGAAATCTAACTCTTACACTGAAAACTGAAATCTGCCTGTCTTTTATTTTGTCTCTTTCCATGAATTTCTAAAACGGCCAAACTAATTACAATTTGGGAGTTTCTGAAATTCAAATACAGTCCACTTACAGGAGAAGCCCCGAAATTGTACATTAAAACGCGGTTTTTCCGCCACAAGTTTCGCATTGACATCAGCTCAGCTGAGCTTGGATTGAATTAGGACACCATTGTGAATGGATCATCGGACTGTCATCTTTTGTTTTGTTTTGGTTGATCAATCAGTTGTAAACTCACCCGCACCGCTTATGGCACATTGCCAAACGCAAAATAATAAAGAAATTAAATAAAATTAATTTGAAATTTGTTTTTCTTTTTTTAAGTCCCGCCATTCTGGCGCGGAGTTAAACATGGTCCTTCGAACCGGATCTGATCCAGTGAGTGAATAATGTGCTGTGATCGTCTGAAATATTTTCATTTAAATGTGATAAGTCAATTATGGTGTTGTTGTTTGGTTTCACGAACCAAGTATTTGTCCGTCGTTGTGTGGTTTCATCACGTGAAACCTGCTTCACGAGCCAACGGCGGTCAAAAAATACTTCACGATGACTAACATCATAAAAATGACAAATTCACAAAACAATCTGCAATGATACAACACCATCGCATCACAACACAACAAAATTCCTGGATTCACATGGGTTACAACATAATCATCAGACAACAACAAAATGCCGAGACATCCAGCTCCAATTTGCACTAGTGCAAGGCCGGGAGAATGTTTAAGCTACTTTTTGTCAAACATTAAAACGCGGTTTTTCCGCCACAAGTTTCGCATTGACATCAGCTCAGCTGAGCTTGGATTGAATTAGGACACCATTGTGAATGGATCATCGGACTGTCATCTTTTGTTTTGTTTTGGTTGATCAATCAGTTGTAAACTCACCCGCACCGCTTATGGCACATTGCCAAACGCAAAATAATAAAGAAATTAAATAAAATTAATTTGAAATTTGTTTTCCTTTTTTTAAGTCCCGCCATTCTGGCGCGGAGTTAAACAGACCGATTCATCCGTAACCAGGGCAGCTAGATAGATAGTGTTTGACCGGTTGAAACAAGCATGACTCTCCAGTTACTCAATTAGACAAATTTGTCTACTTAGCTGCATACTTTAGATATTGATGCAGTGTATATTTAGATATATACTTAGCTTCATACTTTAGATATTGATGCAGTATATCACTATTTGTCAATAACCATATGTTAAATTTTGGTATGTTGACCCTTATGCATTTCTGTGACGATATTCTCCTTCTTTTACATTTATGATACATTTTGAACTTTTAAAATACTATCTCGATATGTATATTAGCTTAATTTTAAAGTGCTAAGTTTTACCTATTAATGCCGCTATTCTGCCGCGGGAGAAATAGACAAAAAATCTATAACTAGTTATATGACTAAAGTACTTTGCAACAAAATTAAATTTGAAATTAGTAAATATTACAGAAATCCTACGGTTTCTATAACGTCAGTCGTGCATATACCATATATAACCAACCTATTTAATAAACAAAGTTATCAGTATTGTCTGTCAGACTTCCTAGAAAGGCCAAACCCAGTATATCTAGCCCTTTGAGTTCCGCGTGCCCCACCAGTGGGCATTTGAATTTTGACGATTTGGGACAATGTGACCACAGGTTGTGACCACGAAGTGGAAACGATTTACATACATGTACCATTGAAAAAAAATTAGTTCGGTCCCAGTTTGTCAACTGAGGAATAATCACTCGTCAGCACGCGGTCCGACGGTGCATGAACAAAATGACCACGGGGGGCACGTGACGCTCACAGTGCCAGAAGTGGGTGTTCAATACTCTCAATTTCTCCTTCATCACCACAGTTCCTGCAGAAGTCATTGGACTTAATACCTCGGTCCCGTCAGAACTGACACTAACATAGACAGTCCTCTCCAGCGCGAGGTCCAGATTTGTCTAGCTACCCCACAGGTGCCGATTTCTGTTCATCTATCATTGAATTATCTAATTGCCTCCTGCATGAGCCATAGCTTGCGTTTCTTCTAGAACTTGTAACGAGGTCCCTTTCCTTGCAAGTACATCAGATTTGCAGTTCCCCAGGATGTTCCTATGCCCTGGTACCCACATAAGGTGTATGTTAAACTTCTCAGGAGATCTGCTGCAGTCGAGGGCTGTTTGTGAATTTAGGGATGTGGACCCCATTTATGGCAATAGAATTATTCCTTGATATTTTACACTTTCAGAAAAGACTTGATCTATTCCCTTTTAATCGAGGAGGTTCGTAGTAAAGATAACCAATTCCGTCATGTTTGGGTTATCGCCTAAACCGCTGCTTCTGGCCCATCTAGCCAATTTGTTCAGAGCCACCTGTAGGTGTTGGAGAATTTGCCATTTACTAATAATGCCATGTCGTCCGCATATGCCACTACCTTGCAGTCACACCGTTCCAGATCTAACAGGATTCCATTCACCGCTAGGTTCCAAATAAGTGGAGACAGTATTCCTCCTCGTGGGGTCGCTCTGTTTACAAACCTTGTTAGGGTTGTGCACCCAAGACCTGCTGTTATGCAAGGCTACATAATGAGAGGGACTGGCCCTCAAATTGACCCTTTTACATAAAACCAACCGCTAACTTTAACACGATTTTGTAATTGGAAGTGGCAATTTGATACCCTGCAACATATTCATGTACTTGTCTTAAGGAATATGTACAGTATATGTCCGCACGGGTCAGTCACGGGATAAGTTCAATTTTAAACCTATTAAATGTTCAAATTTTTAACTTTGAAAATTATCTTTCTCTGAAGCAGTCTTATTATTGTGTAGTATTTTGCTGCGTGTACCGCCATTTAATCGACACCAATCAATCCGTATGGGATCAGATCTGCGATAGGTCCTGATTTAAAAAGACCTCGCTCTGTGCTTGCAGGTAAATTGCACCACATGTGAAATAAATAGTAATGGTGGGAGGGCAGAAACATGCTCATGTTTAGATAATCCTCAATTTTATTTTCGGGGAGTTGCTCTGTATATTTTATAAGATCCTCGGAGGTCTTGACGTAAACCCTGCTGGTTCAACAACAGTGGACAATTGACCAAATAAAAACAACAGCATTAGAGGGGATGCCTTACAAGTAACAGCAACAAAATGTACAAACAGACAAGTCACATTAAAAGGGGCTGCGACGTAACGTCATAGAGACGACTGTCCAACAACATCCAGAATAGTTCGCAGAAAAAACTGTTGCTTTGACATGAGTCAACATGACAATCGCAGATAAATTCTACTCCATTTAGTTGCTGGTGATATGTGACCAAAGCTATGAGGCTCTGAGGCTGTTGCTCTTGACGTTGTTACTGGAGCTGGTGCTGGTGCTGTTTCTGTTACTGTTTAAGCTGCTGCTGGAGCTGTAGTTTAAGATGAAACTGATTCTTCTACAGCTTCTTGATTGTGTTCGTCTTCCTCTGTTGTTATTGTTGTGTTTTTTTTTGTTTGCGTTGCTGCAAGCGAACGTGTAAACGTTTATCTTATGAGTTCCGTCTTCATTTGTTGTTGCTGGTGTTGTTGCTTTGTTATGGTGGGCTTGGAAATCTTGAAAACGCTTGGCCGGTCGGTCTGTCGGTCGTTTGGTTCTCCGGTCTGTTTTTTTGTTTGGTGCATTTGGTTCTTCCTCGACTCGACGTCTTCTTTACTATTTTACTATGTTGGAACTGCTGCTCTTGGGTATTTCTTTGTTCGATATTCTACGGCGCAATACTGTTGCTGCTGCTGCTTCTGCTGGTTGCCGGCCGGTTGTTGTTGTTGCAGCGATGGTGAGTGAATGCATTAAATGCATTCATTGCACGTTGCAGCGATAATTATGCCGAAGTATTAAGCATTCATTGTATTTCTTATACAATACTATTTTCTTGATGTTGCTGTTGTTTTTCTTAGCTTTTTTTTCAGTTCTATTCCCTTGTATTTTGTTCTCCTCCGCCACCTCCTCCTCCTCCTCCTTGGTATACTGCAACTTTTTTATATCAAATGTTCATTCGAAATACTACGACGACTGCAGCGCAATAACAACACTGGCGACGTCGATGATGAGTACGTCGTATGCCGCACGATGTACGCTATACGTTGTACGATGTGGCTCTTGTCTGCCCCATAGATGTTTGTGAAGATGATGGTGGTGGTTCCATGCTGATGATGATGCCGCTTTAACTAACTGCGAACTTCAATTAAGGAAGTATTAATGGTCGCAACACGACTTATATAACTTTTGCCCCCGTCTTCATGTCCAGCACATGCAGCGTCAACAACGCAGATGTGGAGATGTTTCTTGAAATCAATAAAAATTGACTGCTCCCCACAAAAAGTGTTATTATTTTGTAAGAAATTCGAAACGAAGAAGTTCTTAACAACAATAGGAATTTAGAAAATATAGTGAACTTTTGGCATGACATGGTTATCACGATTTATTAAGAGTCATTTTACCAATGCTTGAATATTGTGATTCTCTGAGTCAATATACATATACCGCGAATATGAAACATTTTGTTTCGTTAACAAAGAGTTTATAAATATGTAACTTGTTTACAGCGTCAACATTCGATTCCAAATAGTCATGATGTTTTCAACATAACATCAATCGGTCAAGCCGTTTAGAAGGTATGCAGGTTCAACCAACGCTAATAAAATTCTAAACTTCATGCCGAAGTGTACTAAGTCGTCTTAGCATATTTTAAGGTACATTGCATTTTTAAATGCTAGATATACCAAATAATAGTCAGTCAAAATTTGGTACTGGTCAGTCAACCCAGTGTAAAAGCTGTGTACATAATAGCAGAAGTTATCATAATAGAGAAATTTCAATTTCAACTACAAAACCAATTGTTTCGACTTAGAATGCTTCACAAAACTTTGTTATCAATTAAGTCGCAACAAATACCAGCTAAAATTATGTTTTATGCCATTTGAAAGTTCACTTAAATCCTCTTAAACGCTATGTATAATTTGAAGTTATCTCGTTTTGAAGGACCAAAGAATTTTTAGCGTTCGTCACACAGGATTTGCCCATATGTCAACAAATTGTTGAGTCCATCAACAACGTTCGACACGCAGGATTTGCCCATATGTCAATAAATTGTTGAGTCCATCAAGGCTCTAATTAAATCTCTCCCAAAGACAATTGAAGGTATAGACATCCTAAGCCTTTTGCCAAAGCTTTTCACAAGATTGCAGAAAACATAAGTTCTTGATCCTTTTTATGCGACCGAGAAGTATTTCCGATTGCCATCTATGGAAAGCTCTGGTGTTATTTTGACAGTCAACACTTATAAGGTGTCTATTCTTTCTAAGGTCATTGTCTCTTTAAGATCGATAAATAGTATTTAGAGTGTTTTGTATGAAAACCAATAACGATTTGAATTGATACCTTTCCAGGATTTTCAAGTATTAGAATGTTTTCTATATTTTGATATCCTTTCACCACAAGACCATTTGCATAGAAGGAGCCGAGCTTATGATAATTTGATTCCGTGATAAATTTTACAAAAATTCCTTAGATGGGTAACTATTATTGGGTATTAACTACGAAGAATAATGACAAACTAAAATCGCAAAAAATATCGCATACAAGCAGAGTTATTGAGCTAAATTTTATTAATATCAAAATAAATTTATTAAAATTGAAATTTATGTTTTTCGGTAAATTTTCTTTGAATTACCCTATTATACAGTTTCTATGACATATATTTGCTCAAGAAAATTACCAATAAATTAATTTTTCTTCATTTTCTCTCTCTCTTTTTAGGTAAGTGTTGATGACAAACAAATATCAGTTATCTGAACAATCGCAACACCTTTGACAAACATTCAACAACAACTACGGGTAATATTTTCCTATACTCGTATTTCAATTCAACACTCACAGGTAAACCCATAGGCTTTACAATGTTAATTATGTTCTTTCAAAATAACTGGCCATTAATCATGATTGAAAAATCAATTAGCTCCATGTGAAAGACAGAGGTGGTAAAGAAAACCAAAAAACGACAAAAAACGAACCGCAAAAATTCGAGTAATATAATTACGCAGAATCACGCACAACTTGAACGCAATTAGTAAAAAACCATGACCACTCCTTCTTTCTTCGATGCATTCGTTTTTCTTTGGGTAACGCCATCAGTGAATTTGACTGCTGAACATGTTCAAAATATTATGAGGCTATCCAGACACTTATGTTTGTATGTTTCCAGTTTTTTTTCTTAAGGGGGCACGAACCTCTCGTTCGGCCTCTGCGGATGATGAACATTTACATCCACAGGCTAAATATTGCGGCAAAGGCTACTGTTGATTTTTGTTCGTTCATAAATGTAAAAAAAAACATCAACAAGAATAAACTCTTTCTGTTACTGATGTAGCCGACGCTGCTACCGTCTACTTGTCTGGACCGCCGCCGAGGATCATTCCCCGCCATGCCGCATTCATTAGCTTTAAAATTATGAGAGTGTTACCTCTGAGTTACGCATTTTTTAATTACTCCGAGAAAACAAACGGTGAAGCATAAACAACGCAAAAACTCATAAATTATCGCGAGCATAAGAACTTTAACCCTAATGTGTACAGCGCGGCAAGATATCCGGGCACCTATATGGAATTTGTGCAGAAAACGAACATTTAGGCACTTAATATCTTCATGAAAAATTGTAAAATATATCAGAATTATAATGAATATACACAGTTTTTTAAAAGTTAGACGTTCTCAAGAAGTCTCGAGAGTGTAGGTTATCAACTTTGATAAAAAAATTAAGTTGAAAACGTCAGCGGTATCCTGGTGGGCACATAAGAGTTAAGATACCTATAGGGAGTTTCGGCTTTCCGTGGTTATTAAGGGTCGTCACTTCAGAAATCTATCATAAAGAAGTGGACATTGAACATCGTTAAAGTTGGAATAATATAAAGCGTGTTTTTCATTCATATTATTATATTCATATTTAGAGACTGATTGTAAGACTATTGTCATTGTGTGACAAATACATTTTTTTCCATATTGAAATAATTGCTGAACACAATTTTTCACTTCCAGGGAACCAATCCATCAATCTCATTTTAAATCTGTCTTCCAATTAGAATGATCCATAGGCACCGACAACATTCTTCGCCATTACATTTCATTTGAAAAAAATTACATTCCTACGGAATGAAAAATAATCAGAACAACAAATTGTGAACTGGTCATAAACAATAATTTTTACGCTGTATACTCTCTGACATTTTTACGTTACGCAGTTCACTAATTAACAGTGTTAACACTTTGTCACCCAAAATTAAACATGAATACGTCGCCAAAAGTTAAGAGAAATACGTTACCTTTGAGAGGAAACAAGAATAATTGAGGGATTAGCCATTTTATATCGCGACTGAATGCATATCGCTCACTCACTTCAAGAGTGACATAACTCAAAATTGAACATTTTTGAGGTTGCCTTACAAAAATGCGAATTTATCAAACGTCCATTAATTTATCTTAGCGAAATTTGGTCTATAAGTAAACAACCATATTTCGTATTATTCAAGCGTATTTAAACATCTTATTTCATTTTACTTATCTTTTAATGCGGACTTAACATTCCACATCCTAGCAATTTTCAATTTTGAGTTATGTCACTCTTGAAGTGAGTGAGCGATATATATAACCGGTCTCGAAATGCTTAGAAGGTGAGAGTGAGATCTCTAAGTGATAACTGAGTCACAGGATATGCAATTTATTAGCCCCCAAATACAAATTCATTGAATTGATTCAATTAATTATATGACATCAATTAATTATATCAATTCCTAATAGATTTTTCCGCGATTAAAACATGACTTTGCCTTATAAATCCAATAATTAGTATTATTTTTATGGATCAAACATTTTTCCTCTGGATCACAATCCTCCAGGCTGTTGAACTTCTCTGAACCATAACAATGTCATTATCATTCATATATGTAAGCATACATTAACATATGCATATACATACATACGAGTATATATAAATGTACATCATATGCTGCTGCTTGATATGTATTTCCGGTTGTTTTCTCCTGAATTCAAGAAACCGTCTCAATGGCCCCACTAACTAAACGTGACAATCAAAACCGCAATAATAACCGGCAAACTCACAAAAGTGAATGACCAAAAAAATCTGCCAGAGCAGCAAGAACAGCACAATTCCGCAAATTTCACCATTATTAGCGAGGTCAGTTCTGCATACATTGCGAAAAGACGTGGCGGCATGGAACGGAACGCACAATCGAAATAAATGGATGGAGGATTGGCCGCATAACCCAACAAAATCATGAATAACAACAAAAAACACAATACACATTCGTATTATAAAGTTCGCACAAATACCACAGTCATACACAGTCCGTCCGTCCGTCCGTCCGTCTGTCTGTCTGTCTGTCTGTCTGTCAGTCCGTCAGCCTGCCTTGCCTTTATGTGGTGTGGATGTGATATCTTTAATAATTCTCATTCAATTTGTTATGATACATTTCATCTCAAATGTGCGGACAATTGCTGATGCTCTGCGCCTGAGGATGGAGTTGACACCGACAGAATAAGAACAGACGCGAAAAAAGAACCTCTACATGTATCTGCGAATAGAATCAGGATGACCAGCCAACGAAGCAACCCATTGACCACAAGGGCTTGGAATAGTCAACGAACATACTACATACATGGCCGGCAGCAGCTGCACATACTCCAACACACATACTTGAATGACTGCCCCGGCTCACTGGCCACATCGCTGGTGACTGTGTGGAATGAATTGTGACGCCAAAAGTACATTGGCTTTGGAGGAGCTACGCTTAAAAATGTATCCATTGCTCAGTGTTTGGTTTTGCGTGCTAACAGCGCAGAATACAAAAGAACAGCACGCTTACGTTAGGGACTAAACTTTAACCATGGACAACAAACAGTGCACAAATATTGCAAATATTTCTGAAGACAAAAGACGAAAACACCAGCCACAACACCAACAATGACGACGACGACCATGGCCAGTTCGTTGGATAACCAACCAACCAATGTCCTCACATTAACTGAAGATTATTATTTTTTCTTTTTTGTTGTCTTCTTTTGTTCCTGTTTCATCATCATTTACTACAATAATGCGCTGCAGTCTGCAAAAAAGGCTACTGCCTCCTAAAAAAGTCTTGGTGGTCAGGAGAAGTGAACAACTAAAGTTCTCTAAGAACTTGGTTTATCGCTCGATGTCGTTTTGTACCACGAAATCCAAGACATGGAGCAAAAGGGTCTGGCCTACGCTACAACTGAATTCATCTTATTCACAAGTATCCTTGTAGCTGCACAGTGTTTGGATAATATGATTAATAACTAGAGTAGGTTTCACATATATCTATGTAAATGCGTGATAAGATGTTAAAACTAGTTTTTTTCAAAGCTTTCACCCAAAGCTCTCATTCTAATAGATAAGACAGAAATTTCTGACTGAGATCGCACTGAAGTTAATGGAACTGTAATTTGGAGAACTGTTAAACGGTCTTCCGTGCTGAGTTAAATGTATCCGCTTTAACAAAATTCCGGTTAGAGTACAGCATTCTTATATTCTCTCTTGGCGTCACAAACGTTTAGCTCCATGATATATGCCTCTAGTTGGGAAGTAGCAAATAAATACTCATGAATAAACGAGAAGAAGTTAAAGAAAAAACCATGCAATTATTTAATTACAGTCTTTATGTATCATCATTGAAATATTCTCAAAGGAGCAGGGAAAACCAATCTTTTTATTGCTAAAATGTTGATTAAAATCATCGGCTTCCTTCAGGTTCTTCAATGCTTTGCTCTTTCATTATAAATAAAACTATGTAGGTGTAATATCTAAAAAAAATACTTACACGAAAATCAAATACAACCCTACGGGAATTTGGACCGGTACAATACCTAGTGCGTGATAGGTCCATTAAGGACTTGAATAGGTCCGCATATTGTCCCTTTCATATAAAAACAAGCGATAATTTTAACTTTTATTTGTCATTGGAGGTGGTGAATAGCCACCTTTTGACATGTCCTAATATTGGTTTAAAATAATTCCTATAGTACCTGACCCTTCAATGTCATATAATCGTTGAACTTAGAAAATTGGTCCCCACTAGTCCTCGACTAAGGACAAGATCACCAAACTAGTTATTAACTATGTACTCAAATAGTTCTCTACTAAGGAGTAAATAACCCATCTGGTCATCTACCGAAGATACTGTAGTTCTTCAATGGAGTAGATAAACCAACTCGTCTTTTACTAATGATTCGATATCCCAACTGAAGTTCTATTAAGGAGTATATAACCCAATTTGTGGTCAACTTAGGCGTAGATAAACCAAATGACCGCTTACTAAGGAGTAGATAACTCAACTGGACATCTATTAAGCAGTAGATACAACGACTGGCATTTTACAAAGCAATAGATAACCCAACTAGTCCTTTACTAACGAGTAGATAACCGAACTAGTCATATTCGAAGGAGTAAATAACTCAACTAACCGTATACTAGGGAGAAGATAACTCAACTAGTCCTATACTAAGGAGTAGATAACCAAATTAGTCGTCGACTATAAATTAGAAAACCAAACTGACCCTCTACTAATTAGTAGGTAACCGAACGTATAGCCTTCTAAGGAGTAGATATTTCAACTGGCCGCTTATTAAGGTGTAGATAACACAAAAAGAGATTACAAATAGTAGATAATCGAACTGGTTGCCTAATAAGAAGTAGATTTCTCTGATGCAGTCTAGTGGTGACACATCTTGAAAAACAAGAGCTAATCAGCAAAAGTTATTATAATCATCGGGTTCCTAACGCTCGATGTGGGTTTACTTCAAAGATTATGGGCGGATCGGAGCAATTTTGAATATCTCAGAAATACTGAAGTTAGAAAAATGCTGAAATGGAGGACATTTTTCACAAAAAAATACAAATAACACAGATTGCAAAATTTAAACTTTTAGCCTAACTCGTATGTATTCCTAACAATACTTTAGATGATCGCAAGGGGTGTCAGCGTTTGGCCATCACTGATGGCATCACACTGAACTCTATGATGCACACAAACGTTCTAGCCGTCCTCTCTTCGTGAATACTAAAAAAGCTTATAATGATTTCATAAAAGTGTTTTAGTTATGCGTCAGCGTTTTGTTTTCTTTTTTTTCATCGTTTTGTTATTGTTGTTGCTCTTCGTAACATTAAAAACACTTCATGCATGATATGATTAATACTAGGAATATTTTCATTTTATGCGTTTCACTTTATTTTTTATTTCTTGTTACTTGGTTTATTTGATTGCAGCCCATCATTTTTGTTCACAAAATACCTGGATACATGGATGAATACATGTACGCGAGTATGCATAACCGTCATTAAACCATTGAGGGGTTTTATATGTACATATACGAAGATTTTGATAGGCGTAACCATCATGAATTTAATATAATACATCATACGTTCAAAGGCTCATGAACTAGTTAACTCGTTCATGATTTGGTTTATAGTTAATTTTGGAAGTTTTGGAAAAATTCATAAAAAACAAGTTTATTTATTATTCGTAACATTTATGATTATATTGAAAATGACATGAAGATAAAGAGAATCTCTCGAAAAGTACGGGTTCGCATTAAAAAATTGGAAAAGAAACAAAGAAAACTGTATCGAATATCTCAGAACCTATTGAAATTTGGTATCTAAGTTAGCAACTTCACTGAAAATTGGCGGAATCTTAGTGGAAATAAATGCTTTTGGAAAATGATGTGTTGCTTTTATAAATATACATACATACATATAATAATCGTATTTTTTATTTGAACATTTTATCTTATGTGAATCCCTAGATGGGTTAATGCAGACATCTCTTTTAGTGATGCCTAGCTCCAAAGGCGTGCCTGCACAGCTATCATGCCTTACAATAATTATGAGTGTTTTGTTGCTACTTTTTTGTTTGCTTTCTTGTGTTCTCGAAATGGTTACACTGGTGCAAATTAAGATTCTTCAACTGCTTTGCAATTTGTTCATATTAAAATAACTGCAGGTCCGTCTTTTTTTCGTTTGTTTCACATTCAAATGTTTATGAAGATGTTCCCGTTCCCATACGTTGCTGCAGTTGAGAAAAAGAAATGAACTCCCAAGACGGGCGGCAACAGAGTCGTGTTATGGTACGATAATATGCCTTGAAGTGTTGAAGAATTATGTTTTTTTCTCTGAAGTTTTGTTAATTAAAACTTCCAGATACCGGATACATTACTCAGGAGGGAGCATAACTAGAATAGCTGTTGTCCTCATTAAAATCTGACTATTCATTCCAGCCAACTGTTTTTCTATCAATTTCTAACCGGGGAAACGCAAATGGCAACGTTCAGATATGCAAAAATTCTCATATCGCATTAACTAAAAACTCCATGCGAATGTTATTTGCAAATTCGTTAATGAACTTATGCTTCAGATATTATTTATTTCTAATAACGACTATAAGTCAGCTAATCCCGAGACTAGACACATTTCGGTTTAAGTTATATAATAAATCATTTAGAATATGTAGAACATTTTGAAGTTTACAGGTTCACAAAAAGTTGACAAAGTTAAAGCAAATATCGGACACATATAAATTGGACATGCATGTAACGTTTTGATCTAATTACCAGTTTTTCCTACAGAATAAGGCTACTGGAACAGAATCTTAATCTCTGTTGATTTTTAAAAACATTTGACAATATTGAGTGGCATTCAATACTCTGCTGATTCAGAATCACTTGTCCCATCGACCCATCCATCATATCTACTTGTACCACCGCTTTTCGTTTAGGGATGGATGGATGGATGCAGGCGCATTTTAAATCTCAGAGCGTACGCTTCGCTTTGTACGCTTTTTTCAAGTACTTTGCCCCCTTTTTTGCGTTTTGAGGTACTTTTGTTATTACGAACGGATATTGAAGTAAAGTTGCTTCACTCCTCAACCTGATGGAGGACATTCCGTAGTGGAAGAGAACAAAAAAAATGTTACGATAAGAACAAGGAGGGCGCACAGAAAACGTAAACAGAGCAGAGCCACCAAATGTTGTTTATGTTTTCATCACTGTTGTTTTGTGTTTTTTAAAGGCAAATGCACCAAGGAGAACACAAAACGACAACAAAGTCGAAGCAAAAAGCCGGCTAGTAAAAGGCAACTGGTGTGGCAGCATACGCTGAACCACTCATATGAATATGAGCAGCAATGCTCAGCACAGTACGTCTGTGGAGAAGCACGTCACATAGTGTACGAGTACTACGAATATTCCTATTCGAGAACGTACCCGGAGGAAGATGAAGGGTATGTTCGTGTATACTTAAATGGCAATACCATGTTTAAAGGTTTAGCGAGATGATCCCTTTCTTGCCACATAGAGCAGCAATGAGTGCATCCACACACCTACCTTTTGGGACACAGGGAGGAAACCTGGTTCAGTTCATAGAAATGTGTCAATGAACTTTTAGCCTGAGACAAAAAAACTAAACACACACAAGACTAAACAAAATGGATTTGGACCTTAGCTCTAGGTACTTACATACATACAAATGTGTGTATGTTGTACATTTCATGTCCAATTGAAAGAGGGAATGCAAATTGAGAAAAGGGCATAGTCTCAAAGTGAATCATTTGACATCGTCCATACAACACTTGGTCAGAGATAAATAAATATGATAGGGATGTTAAAGCAGTTTCAGCTGAGAGATGACTAAATTTCGTGAAATAATATAATTGATGTATTTCAAAGAACTCCAATTTATAAAAATTTTGCCCAAGGACTGTGCATAACAACAATGCATAGCAATGTAACTTGGCATCTAAATAAGAAAAATTATTTTAATAAAAATTCTGTTGTAAATATTTTTGTTGTCTAAATGTCTGTTGATCTGTTTATTTAACATACATATTTAAAAACCCTTTATGTTAATACATCATTTAAATTTAATGTAATTGTTCTGCTTAACAAATACACCTTGTACCTTCTATTTTCATCGTCTTTGTAGAAGAGCATACTAAACGCTTCAGTAGAAAAGGTATTACATTTCACACAAAAAAAAGTGTTACGGAGTGTTACCCTCTGTTAACATTACCTCAAAGAATGACGCATTACTGTTGTTCCCCTTCGTTCGTAAACTGTCGCAGATATAAATACAAACGTTAAAGAAGAAGGCTTCAAAAACAGTTCAACATTTCAAATATAAGTACATATTTCCTGTTGTTCTATGTTAAATATATCTCCCTTATTGTATTCACTAGATATATCACTTCAAAATCCCCTAAAGTAGGCAATAAAGCTTGGTGTCCTGGTTTCTAGCAGCGGCGGTGCTTTTGCTATTTCCCCACAAAAAAAATGTCACTTGGGTACGTTTGATTCCTGCAACAAAATGACAACTAATTACTACGGAACAACAACAGGGAACCCTCGGAACCGGTAACAAATATATGGTCGGTTTGCCTTTGATATTTTATATTCTTGCCATGCTAAAGTGTGTTGCAGAGCAGAGAGACACAGAGTGAGAGAGTACGCATTCTGTTGCAAGTTGTCGTCGTCCAATCCATCCATCCAGTTAGTCAGTCAGCCAGCCAACCATCCATGATGAAATAGGGTTAAATAACTTAAAACCAACATAAAATGTTGGGGTTTGTTTTAGGTTATTGACATTTTAGCCGTTATAAGCATTAGACCGAGAACAAAAGCTACAAAAAACACAACGCTTGGGTATCCCTTCGTACCGAACAAGTTCCGAGAATCTTCAAACGTATCTTTTACAGCATTCTGTTGTACAGCAGAGTGAAAAGTACATATGGTTAAAGTCATACCACTTTTTGCAATGCATCCTCCTATGTACCTCCTCCTCCTCCTTAATCATCCTCCACTTCGGAGAAAGTATTGGTGTGGAGAATTCTTGAATATGTGAAGCCTGTGAATAAATAAATGGACAACAACTCCTTTGAATATTGGGAAGGATCGATAAATATAAGAAATTCTTGTGTCCTGTACACAATTTAAATAAACCGAATTTGCATTTAATTCTTTACTTTGGCACATTTTGTCATGTTATTTTTGAGAGAGACATTCTTAATTGTTCAAAACCGCATACAAATTCTTTGAGAACAATTTTTGCAAAACCAGTTGATTTAAGAAAGAGCACAACGGAAAGTTTTGATTAGACATTTTATACAATTTTTGTTAAATTTGCGTGCAATCCTGAAGTTATGCGATCATTTTTCGAAATTGTGCAATTCTTGTTTACACCAAGCGATTGTCGGCCAGAAAATTATTTTACAGAACGTGCCATTGGATCGAATAATGTAATCATAACATATATTGAGGGATAGTGGAGTATTCGAGAAATTTTAATTCAACCATTTCATTAATAAATTATTTCGTATTATATTTTCCTGAAGTTATGCGATTCTTTCTCGAAATCGTGCAATTCTTGTTTACACCAAGCGACTGTCGGCCAGAAAATTATTTTACAGAACACTTCATAATCATAACATACGCGTAACTCACGACAAAAATCAATAAATTCATACAACTATAACGTATTTCAATCCAATACATTTAGGGCTTTATTCATAAATATTTGATAGCCAAATTGTTTAATGATAGATGAAAGTTGTTTGAAATTCGAAGAAAATCTCTTAATTAATTAAGATTAATTTAATTACTTTTAGATTTGTTGTTCCTTGTGATAAACACAACATACAATTTACTTATTTTAAAGGTTTATGGTGTTATTCATAAAAAGTTTTGTTTAGCTATCACAGAAAAAATAGCTTAATTTCATACAACAAAGCGTTATCTGAAAAGTATGCAACACTTTAATTAGATATTCAATATTTCTTTAAAGTATGCTAATTTTTGTACAAATAGGAACATTATAATACATGTTTAAGTTGGTATAAGAAAACTCCATAAACTCTCTACAAATATTTGATAGCCAAATTGTTTAATGATAGATGAAAGTTGTTTGAAATTCGAAGAAAATCTCTTAATTAATTAAGATTAATTTATTTACTTTTAAATTTGTTGTTCCTTGTGATAAACACAACATATAATATACTTATTTTAAAGGTTAATGGTGTTATTCATAAAAACTTAAGGTTTATTGAACTGATTTTCAACCTTAAAATGTATTTTAGTTTATGGAGTTTTCTTATACCAACGTAAACATGTAATACATGTTTAATGTTCCTATTTGTACAAAAATTAGCATACTTTAAAGAAATATTGCATATCTAATTAAAGTGTTGCATACTTTTCAGATAACGCTTTGTTGTATGAAATTAAGCTCTTTTTTCTGTGATAGCTAAACAAAACTTTTTATGAATAACACCATTAACCTTTAAAATAAGTATATTGTATGTTGTGTTTATCACAAGGAACAACGAATTTAAAAGTAATTAAATTAATCTTAATTAATTACGATTCGAATTTCAAACAGCTTTCATCTATCTTTAAACAATTTGGCTATCAAATATTTGTAGAGAGTTTATGGAGTTTTCTTATACCAACTTAAACATGTATTATAATGTTCCTATTTGTACAAAAATTAGCATACTTTAAAGAAATATTGCATATCTAATTAAAGTGTTGCATACTTTTCAGATAACGCTTTGTTGTATGAAATTAAGCTATTTTTTTCTGTGATAGCTAAACAAAATATCATTTCACTTGTATTTGTTTAATTTACAATCTTCAAATTTGTCGATATAACAATTTCTCTTGAAATATTCAATAATATCCCCTTTCTACATGACAACAACAAAGGTTACACATTTTTTTTTACAAATTTCTGTCTCTCCTTTACTCTCCCTTCACTTATTTAATTTGCGGAACAACTGATGGCATTTGCGATTTATTAAATTCACATATGATTTATAAGTTCAATTAACTTGAATACACTTATACGAGAATTTGTATGAACTCACTAAGCGGCGACACAATCGTCATCAGAGCTGAAAAAATAAAACGTGACTAATTGTAATGGGGTAATCTCTTACTAAAAGAGTGCAGGGCTGTTTGTCATCGTGATTAGCTCCCGCTCTTTCTCTTCCAAAACTCTCTGATGTCTTTGACATTTTCATATACGAGTAATTAATGTAGGAACCACATTTCCAGCAAAAAACATCCGAATGAAGGGAACAAAGAAATTATCGGGAAACACACAAAAAACTGTACATTATTATAACAAAATTCACACAACAACGGTTCAGCGAAATAATTAATTTTATTTGAATTAAACGTAGGAGAGAATTTGTTTCCCTGAACTTTTCCAATTACTGAGAACGTACCCCTAAAGCGATCACCCATCATTTGAAATCTTCTCACGTCATAAGCCACCCTTTTGTCCCCTTTGCTCTTCTCACCCATTCTCCAGACACGATGCACATGTCGCTGCCGGTTGTTTGGCTTAACTTGCTTACAGTCGCTCGAGTTGACTAAACCCCCGATTTAAACAAAATGACAAGATTTGCATTACATCTGCACATATACTTACATACATATGTATGTATGTTTTTGTGTAAGTCCATTTGACAGTTCAGGGTCCGATGTCGCTTCAGAGGGGCCGGCCGGTGGTTTCGATGTCATTGTAGTGCTCGAGCTGCTGTTTTTGATCATTATAACTTGTATTTTTTTTTCTCACTCTCTTTGTATTGCGTTATTATGACTTTCTTTTCTAGTGCATTGACTTGTAATTTAAACAGAAGAACTTGTTTTTGTGTGTTTACGCGTGCGTGTGTTCTGTTAATTTTATTTTGTTGGCATCGCAACATTTTTTATGGCCACTTTAATTTGTTGCTAATGTCAGGTCTTAATTAATACTTGACTAAAATCAAAATGACAGCAATTGCAACAACGCCAGAGCTACAATTGTTGGATGCATTTTACACCAGAGCTATGGGTGATATAGAATTTGTTCAATTGGTGAGCTAGCCACATTTCGGGTTAATAACCATATAGTCTTAATTTTAGTTGATTGTTTGTTAATAGTTAATATTTTTAATGTCCGGTTCATTTGCTGGCGTGTGTATGCATTAGCGGTAAGTTACGGATGAGATCAGCTGTTGTGCAAACTTTTGAAGTGTACCTAATTTAAAGCGTAGTGGGGACAACAATGACAAAACTTTCGAGATACTTTATTAAGCTTCTCACTTCTCACTGTAGAACACCAATGACTTTCGTAGAATACACAAATTTCTTTAATCTTATGTTACAACAGTTATAGTTGGCATTACAATTTCAAAATATGGGCGTTTTATACGACAGCTAGCATTTTCTCTAGGATTTTCTATTAAATATGTCCGAAGAGGCAGACTTTAATTTTTATTATTATTTCAGTTGACAAACGTTTTTTTTTGGAGCTAGCACATTTTTGTTGTGGTTCTACAACTCCCTTTGTTTAAATAAAAGTTTTAAGAAATCACGAATGGTTTTGAGAAGTCATATGCCAAAATATTATTATTAAGTAGGAAATGGGCTGCACACCTTTTAAGATTAATTACACTGTGCAACAAAAAATAATTGTGTTCGAGACATAAAACTTATTTTTAGAATAGATAGATGCATACTATTCCATAAAATCAAAACCAAAAATTTTTAATGGTGATTTTTTATATAATTTTCATGGAAGACACCTTTAGTATGTATTTTGACAAGACACCTTTAGTATGTATTTTGACTATATATTATCTGACACTGTCTGTCTTCTCAATTTAAGCTCTTCTACTTTCTCACCACATTCTACCACTGATGGTGGTGAACAAGCAATAGCACCTCGGAAATATCCGCTACCACAGAACACTCATAAAAGTATCACTTACGATCACGCTTACCTTTGAATTAATTGTAAGCGTGGGGTTATGGTTATTTTTCAGCTTCTTATAAGCTTGAGTGGAAGCAGTTTCCTCCAACGACATGTATGTGTAAAAATAATTCGAAGGGTGGCCAAATTATAAACTGTTACTACTTTTGAATGTAGCTTACACGTCAAGTTATTTGGTGATGGGTTTAGGGATACACACATTGTGGGACTCATTGTGGGACACATTGTGTAAGAAAGTCATATAAATTCCCTGAGATAGCGTTTTAAATATGCCAATATCTTAGGCCGCAGCTGAATTCATTGGAAAAAAAATAAAGCTAACTTTTTAGCAGGAATTTTAAACGGTGGTTGGATTGTTCAGACTCTAAAGTGTTGGTAAAATAAATATTTACAAACTAGTTTTGCCAATTCAAAATTAAACAGTCTATGTATTTTATTGCTGCCGTCGTCGATGACGTTCTTGCAACTCTGGTTGTCTAATGCCGGTGAAACGTCCTTGATGTTAATGACCCCGAAAAATATACATGCACAAGCGTGTAGAACCTACGTATTTTCTATTGCAATTGCTTTTCTCTTTGCGATAAGATATTGGCCACATTATTTGTATATGCGAGTATTTATTATTGTTACGTTATCTGCACCTTCAAGTGGTTTCTGGCGTTTTTGTCACTTTTGTTAGATTTATTTTTATCAGTCCTTTATTGTTTTGTTGTTGCGGAAATACTGTGCATTCATTTTGAGGTTAATAGCAGATAAGAGCACAAAAAGTATTATACATTTATTAATTATATGCATCGACTTAAATATATTTTAATTTTTAGAACTTTTTAGAGTAAATTTTGCAATTATATTAAAATAACATAAAAATCCTCAAACTGATATTTTCCAGTTGTTAGGAATCCCTTTCGAACACAGATATCAATGCCTATTTTCTCTTCTCCTTCACTAAAGTAAGTAATAATTCTTAAGCCTTTTAATTTAGAGTGTTTTACAATTTACTACCAATAAAATAAAATGGTTTATTGTTAGTCATTTCGAAAAATGGTCAATAAAATGTACAAAGGACTTTATCACACATTACAAAACATTCATATGTATATGTACATATACATATGTATGGCAGTGCAAAAGTACAATGGCAGTTTATGAGAGTGGTATTACAATTTTATTATGTCTTTCGTGGCTTGACTCATTAAAACGCCAGCCCTGGCCATGACCATTGTTACAACAAGCCAATTTAATGTGCCCGGTTACTGCTACCCCTACACATACATACGTACTCATACGTAGATTTTATTTATGAGGCCCTTTTCTGGGTAACACACCCACAAACTCTTGTACTTATAAAAATGTTTTAATAAACGCCGAATATACTGGGCACTTTCCTCTAACTCTGGCTGGATATATGTACGTATGTTGTACGCATGTGTTAATCTACACAGAAAAAATACTGTCTTAGAAATTGGAGCCAAAGACGTGCTTAAAGTTTAAAGTAAGAACGTTTTGTACCTAAAAGAAAAAAATGTACTTAATATTACTGAAATGATTTAAATTTTAAGTACAAAATGTACTTATTTTAAACACTTATGACGTATTTGCCGCCATTTCTTAATTTTATTACAAATTTTTTTTCGGTGTAGTGATTTGTATTTGATTTTTCTTTATTCTAAATGATTACAAAGTTTGTGTACATTTTTAATCTCTTTTCTAAAAGGGCTTCTCATTATAAAACTTTAATGTTGTAAAAAAATGTTATAAAAAATCATAAATGTTCCCTTTGTTATATCATAACTTTAGGGGTCCACATTTGTTACACACATGTAGGGGTTCTTTGTCTGTGTTGTACGACATTAAATGACTACAGAAACTCGTATACACGTACTCGTAAATATGTATGTGTAAATAAGTACGTGTCATGTGATTACCATGTCGTCTTTATGAGGTTACCAGAAAAAAAACGTTTTCAATTTATTATTTCCAAATAAAAATTGCTTCCTTTCCCGATCACTTTATACAGCTTTGCCTTCATTTATTTTATTAGAATAATTACAATGCAAATAAATTACTATATTCAGTTCTTCTTAATTTTACTAGGTATCTAAATTAAAAATTAATTTAACAATGGTTTAATGGTTTACAAGTTAACTGAAAACAAGTAAGAAAGTTTCAGTCGTGTAAACCGACTAAGGTATACCCTCACTTTGTGAGTAATGTAATATTGAATATTACTCGAATTATTCTGTCAATTTGTGTGGGAGGTACCAGAAGGGGTTTATCAAATACACCTATTTTTCGCTGAACATTAGATACTTTAAATTCATTGCACTGTGCCGAATTATAAGCATTTATGTGCACTGGTAAAAACGTTATGAGATATTAAATTGTGGTATGATTTGGGCATTTTGTGTGGGAGGTACAAAAAGGGGCGTGGCGATAACGCCCATTTTTCACAGGGCTATAGACACTATAAAAACATTACACTGTACAAAATTTCACGTATTTTTATACACTGGTTTTAATGTTATAAGCTGTTAACTTTTGGTGCAAAAAGGTACCTTTGTGTGGGAGGTACCAAAAAGGGCGTGGCAACAACGCCAATTTTTCCCTCGACTGTAGGCAATATAAAAGCATAATACTATACAAAATTTCAAGTTTTTTATACACTGTTATTAACGTTATAAGCTGTTAACTTTTGGTGCAAAACGGTGCATTTGTGTGGGAGGTACCAAAAGGGACGTGGCAACTTCGCCCAATTTTCTCGAGTTGATAGCGACTAATAAGCTAATACTATGTGTGGAATTTCAGAAGATTCGAATAAGTAGTATAGCAGTTATTAAAGAATCAATTTTTCACAACATTTTAACCCTTTGTGGGGGAGGTACTAGAAGGAGTGGACCAATATGGCCCATCTTCGAACTTAGCCGGAGATAGAAAAAAATATTACCACATACCAAATTTGAAGTTAATCGGTTACTCCTTTCGAGAGTTATCGTGCGCACCAGCCAGCAGACAGACAGACAGACAGACAGACAGACGGACGGACATTGCTCATTCGACTTAAAATGACCCAAAACGGTTTTCCTCCGAACATACTTGGGGTCTTAGGTCACTCCTTCGATGTGTTACACTTTTTTCCGTAGCAAATGATATATACCCTCGTCACACTAAAGTGAGGGTATAAATAAGCGGACGATCTCTGACTAATGGTGTTTTCTTTGGTGCCAAAAATTGCTAAATTTTTTCTGCCTTTCTCCCTGAAAGAGCCTTTTTGTTTTCGTTTGTAAAAAAAATAGTTTTTCTAATGAAATTTTGACAGATGTTTTATTTAGGTGACGCCTTGAAGTATGCTTTGTTTATAGTTATTTTGTTTATAAATTCCGACCATTAAAAATGCACAGAAGAAGTGGTTGTAGGCGACATTTTAAAAATGCTGCTCTCTGACAGGGCAACATCTTTTTTGGAAAATAAAACACCATAAAATTCGATCATGGGATGCGGTCACATGAAGGCTTTTACAAATGGCACTTGTAGTAAATAAAACGAGCTTTTTAAAAACATCTGTGCGGCCCCAACATTAGGTCACTACGTCGATGTGTTCCACTTGCTCCTCCACTAAAGTTAGGATGTGAAAACCATTAATATACTAAAACACATGATTTTTTCGGTTTTCTGAAATAACCTAAATCAAATATTTTCTATTTCGAAATTGTTACATAGATGTATTCTGCTAAACATTATCTTTCGATCCATATCGATACCTCCATTCTAAAACATGCTAAGTTGACTTAGAGAGATTGCCTTTTTAATTTCTAAATATTCAAAATTATATTCAGTCAAAATTTGGTGTTTATCCGTCAACCCAAACAAAAGTTATTCACAAAACTGTACAGGTTATTCGATTTGCATTATAAAAGAATTCCACACAAATTTTAAAAAATCATCAAACTTTGATTGCCTCTCCTGAAAAACGTCAGTATTGCACTTAGCATAGTTTAGGATAAAGGTATCGGCATGTGGCAATCCAATGTTATGTCTGAATTTTGGTGACTTTTTTCCAACACTCAACTATGCACATTTGGTATTAAATGTAGCGCAAGAGAAGAAGTATTTTGGATCTCCTGAACATTTGGATGTGCTGTTATTCCAGAAAACCACAGATATATGTCAAATGACTTTATTGGGACCACATGCGAGTATTTTGAGAATTTCCGAAAAAGTGATAAATCGCACGATTTTCAGAGGTCTTTATGCCTAACCATCGGTATATTGAATTCTTCGCTCATAATCAACGTACAATATTGTCATTTGGGCCACAGCAAATTAAATTAATCATGCTCCTCATATCCATTATTATCAGATATTTCCGCTCTCAAATAATATAATTTTAATAAAACCCACGTTCGGCATTGATTGCAGTCTTTAACAATATCCCCACTCAAAAAATGTACTTAGGTCTCAGGGTCGTTATTCTTTTTCGTTCTTTTTGACTGGCGATGTCTAACGATATCAAAGGTTAGGAGTGGGAGAGGGGGATAAATATGTTGATGAGTTAGCACTTTACCAGCACTCGTAATATTCAACGTTGTCCCCATAAAACGCACAGCAGCTGAGTTGGCGTCTGACGCCGCGAACATTTCAGTAATATTATCATTTTTAGAACTCTCCCTTGGAGCCGAAACAGCTGTAGCTGCCTGGAGAGACTTTACTGAGCAGCGGAGCAGCATCCATCCGAAAGCCGGAAAGTTTAACAAACTCATCATTCCTTTTTTTCTTTTTGCTCGATTGTCTGTGTGAAAGTATTCCATTTCGTTTAAGAGTCTCACAAGTATTGAGTTGGTGTTAACTGCCGGCTGTGGATGTAAGAAATTGTATCCTGCGCACGCAATACGAAAAAAATCCACTCCAGAAACTGTTACAAACCAATATTTGTGTGTTGAACGATAAAAAAATGTATGGCTACCACCGCTCGCACCAATACCGACCCGTCCGGACCTACTGCCGAAAGCCACCAAAAAAGAAAGAGGCAATAGTCTGTGTGAGTGTTGGAGAGAGTGTGTGCGTTGAGAGCACAAAACTTTTGTTTGAATGTTGTACCAAATCATTTATGTAAAATTGTCAAATATGTCTAGACATTGAAGGTCATTTAATGCTCTCTGTCCTTGTTCTTGCTGCTGTTGCCGTTGTTCGAGTCATTGCCTTTTGATATACTTATCTGCAGGAGATTCGTGGCGGAGCAAGAGCATACCGCTGTGTGGTGTGCTCGTTCATTATAGTACATTGTTGTAGACCCAGAAAAGGGAGAATTACAGCATTACACCGAAATAGAGGCCATTCACTCATACACCACCACTGTACACCACTCCACATGTCTAGAATTTAGGCCAGGTCTATGGGTACGCGTTGGAGCATGAAATGGATGGCAACGTAGGGAATTTGTGTTCGGCACAAGGACCTCCTCAGCTGCTTGTTAAATAAGACTTGCCACTGTTACAATATGGAATGACTTTATAATGATGATAAAAACTGAACATCATATTTTCTGTGTCATTTACTTCAAATCAAATCAAAGTAGACATTTTTTATAGGCCTTTTTTTCTGATCCCTCATCTCCATTCATCGAGCATATGTTTAAAAATATTTGAGCTGATTTTCGGTGACATTATGCAAAATATTGCAAAGATTCGCTAAGCTTGATTTAAATATTATTATTTTATATACAAAATATTCATTTATTTATGTTATTTCATTTAACAAAGTGTATAATAAAAGAAAACGTATTGTTTCGATGTTCATACATACTCGTACATTAAAATGAGATTATCCCATGACACAATATACAAGGTGGCGCAAAAGTAACCTTTCGATGTTTTTTGTGCCAAAGTCACCGACCGATTATTGGTCAAATAAATAGTCAGCAATATTCCGCGTTCTGGAGCAGTGTAGCGTAACATTCTTTATTAACGTGTATTTCGCATGTGTTTACTACACAAATGTCAACATTAGGCATTAGGGGCCAATCGCAAAATTTATAGCATTTTCTGATAGGAGGATTTCTTTTGCGCCACCTTGTAGTAGGAATACCAACAGATGTCAAACTCAGCTGATATGTAATTACTGTTGACTGTCACTTTGTTTGTCCTTTTAAAAACAAATTTATTCGTTTGTTCATTTATTGAAGAATCAGTCAAATTTTTAAGATAACATTTTAAAGGTAACAATTAACTTAAACAGAACCGTATACCAATATTTTGGCACAATAATATAGTTAATACTTAATCAAATGCGTACGACGTAGAAGTCTGTCAAAACTAATTTTAGATGTTTACATAGGTTTTGATGTTTCAAAGCATTAACACACATTCAAAGAAATTTCAGAAAATACTTATGGTGTTTTCTTTTGTGCCAAAAAATGCAAAATTGTTCTGATTTCGCCCCAAAAAAACCTTTTGGTTTAAGTCGACTTAGCAGATTTTTATGCAAATTGCATTTTTAATTTGTAAATATTCCAAATTATATTCAGTCAAAATTTGGTGTTTATCCGCCAACCCAGTCAAAAAGATATTCACAAAACTGTACCGGTCATTCGATTTACATTACAAAGGAATTACACAGAAATTTAAAAAATTTCATCAAAATTTGATCGTCTCTCCTGAAAATCTACCTTTTTGCACTTAGCATAGCTTAGAATGGAGGCATCGATTTTTAAAATGCTACTCTCTGACTGGTCAACATCTTTATTTAGAAACATAATAACGATTATATTGATGATATACCGCAATGAACATCGTCAAACCCATACATATAATTTTTAGCAGTGTATCCGTCTAATAGTTCAATAATTTTTTGATTTTTGTTTGGTAAGCGCAACATATACCACATTTCCCTTTGATCCTAAAACCAGTTTCATCTTTATATTCATTCTCTCTTCAGATTCTAATCTCTGAATGGACTTCAACTACCCACCCTTCTCAGTTCAGTTTGTTGTTCTACATTCCCCGTATTCTATCCCAGTTGTATTTATCAGGTCACTGCCTTTTTTGACCTTCTGGATTTGTTTGTGCTTTGTCCTACTTTCTCTTCTCCACATTGATGAGCAAATGATAAATCACCAGTTAAATGTAGGCGACATCCTTTTTCAGGACTTATCCCAACATCCTTCCCAACCTGAGCCTATGAAGGGCAATTTATTTTTATTTGTCGATTTATTTAATGGTATTTACTCAAGAGTACAATTCAAAGAAAATATCCTTGACTGAAAGACATTAACATTTTATCATGAATTCATTTCATTTGTACAATGGTTGGTTTGATGGAAGGATGGATGGATGTGACCTTAGGCTCATTGAACTAACAAACAAAGCACGAGCCTTAGCAACACCGAGGCACCGATATCAACAACAGAACCTACAGCAACTACATCGACAGCCACACAGGCTGCCGACTGCCAGGACAACGACCAATGAACCGTACTAAGTCTGCACACTCTGTCAGCTGCCACTCTCTCCGCACACCGCCCCACCTTCCTCCCTCCCCTACCAGTGACAGGTTCTTTGGCTGGCACACAATCACCGACAACAATATTTAGAACATTTTTGGGCAAAATGTTATCAAATAACTTAACAAACTCACTCTCCATCTCTCCCACACGAACGCAGACAGACACACACATAAACTCCTACTCGTACATGTCTGTCTGTATGATGCCGCCGAGATAGAGGTTATTGAGCTTTATGTATTGTCTCGCCACAAACAAGTGAATTAAATTGAAATGAAGAGAAATGTGTTGCCGACTTTTAGGCTTAAATCAATGAAATGTATGTTCAAGAAACAAACAAAAAACGGATTATTACAGTTTTCTTTTTGTGGGGGGAAAGTGTTGTGCGTAATTAGGATTTCAATATTGTCTCGACAATAATAATCATGCAAGTTTTAGGCAAATGTGTCTTATCCAGGCATCATTCAACACATGTCAACGCCTACGCCTTAAAGTATGCCAACATTACAATCACAGCCTTCAAAGTATGTAATACCCATTCTCGTTAGTTGTCAATGTCATTTGGAGAGTGAAAGTGGGCGTTTGCGATTAATGTACTCAGTTTACAAGTGCCCGTGACGCAACACATTTTAAGTTTTGTTTCTGCAAATAGAATAGACAATACCTCAAATTGACGTCACTGTCTAAGTGATAACAATTGAAGTTTGTTGAAGACAACATAAAATAGAAACCAACTTGTTGGGGATCTTTTAGTGGAGCCTTAGATCGTTCAAAATATTTATATGGACAAAGCAGTCAAATTATTAATCAAATTCAATCCATCTCTTTCCCAATATTGCTTATTACAAATTAACTTTTTGTCAAATGGTGAAATGCGATCTTTTCAAATTTAATGTTAAAACTAAGCAAAATCCTAATATTCTACTTTTCTTTTTAATTATAGGTAAGTTTCAACAAGAGTCCACAAATTGATATTGTTTTTGTTGATAAAACTTATAGTTTATGTAAGTATACATTATATTTATGTCGCCGGTCTTCAGGACATTTAACTAAAAGTAAAAATATTTCTTTGTTTTTCTTTAACTTATACAAATGCTTCATTATTGCATTATTATTATTATTTTCATTGTTTTCCCAATAAATAAAAACCTGAAAAAGGTACCTTAAATTAATGCTACACTTATTACAATTTCGGTGTATTTCTCATTTCTCAATAGGTTAGTAATTCTTCCTCTTTTCCCAAAAACCTCCTCCTTCCTCTTTTCCCCCCAAAAAAGTGCAATGTGGAAACAAATAAAACTCCCCGAAAATAACTCCCAATTATTGTTGTGTTTTCTCCAACAAATGTCCGCCTCACTCTTGCCACACCACATTTGCAAATTAGAAAGCTCGCAAGAAAATAGTGTAATTTGGTGCTCTTTGTGTTTTGCCATTGTTTCGGCCCAAATTATTGCTTTGGCCGGTGTAAGGAGCAATTGTGATTGTTGCCGCTGCTATGGCGGACACACACACACGCACACACCCCTGGCCAGTATCGAAACACCGAATGGGAAGTTTTCCAACAAATTCACAGAAATTTACTGCGAATCATAAAAACTGTATTTTGGGTCAAATGTAATGAGCACTGCCTGCGCTGCTGCATGTCTGTCTGTCAGTCCGTCTGTCGGTATTGCTGTGGAGCTATGCCTATTTTCACTTCACTTTTATTATGACAGACAAAAAACAATATAATTTCGAATTGTTCATTCATTCGTTCACTCACAAGACGTGCAAGAAAAAAGCGTTGGGGTTCTTTATGACCTCCTACCCTTTATGTCGTCGTTTTTGGCACTGGAAAATTGTAAATTTATGAAAATTACTATAGGCCATAAAAATGTATAGGTTTTCCCGCACGCTTGGCCGTGTTATATCGGATGCATAGAATAGAATGAATAAAATGGCGGAAAATGGAAATTCAATCGGCTGAAATCGATAGACAGTTGGGCAAAATTTGAATTTGTTGAAAGAAAAAAAAACTGTTATCGTTGAAACCCCTAGAAGTATACAATGCTATTGAATGACAAACATTGATGGAAGAAATGTGGCCGTAAGACAATATATTTATAATTGCATATCTTTAGGCATTCAAATCGTATTAAAAACGACTTTTTATTGATTAGATTTGTACTCATGGAAAGGAGATCTTGTTTGCATCATCTCCAAAACATTATGCGACAATATTTTAAATTTGAATTACCAAAATAAAGAACAATACATTTGAAAAAAAATCGAAAACCTTTGTAAAAAAGAGCACATTTAATTTTTATGAACTTAAATACGTACAGAAATGAAACGATGCGTAGAATATGCAGTACTTTCATATAATTAGAGTTTATGCTGTTTACTGTACATTCTAAGATCAACATATTCGAAATAATATTCACAATTGCTTAATTTCTATGGATAGCTAAGCTATTTTAAGCACTGTTAGTTCTCGATAGAATTTTATGCATGAGTTTCTGAATTAACCGAGTACGGCGTTGCCAGTAAGGAATTGTTAGCAATTCCAAAGACCAGAACCCATAAAGATGCCGCAGATGTTGTGGACACTATGTTCATCAGATGTCGATACATGGCGACCCTTGATTTAGTCGAGAAAACACAAGATGTCGTTGGTCCAACTTTTTATACAAACGCTGATGAACGACCCACTGTCCCACTTATTTCCCTCTCCAAAAATTAACATTAATCAGAAATTTAAGTATTAAAGTAGTAGTATTAAAATTGTTGAAATTAACACCACATATTTATGCATGTGTAAGCTCCATTTATGCCGTGCAGATGATCCCTACTTCAATATTTGATTTGCCTCATATTTCGCGTTCTTGTGTTTGGAGAGTTAGTGTCAATTAGTTGTTTTCGTTGAAAACTGCTAAACGAAAATCGCTAGGTTGTAACGAAAACACACCTATTATAAATTTCATAAAACTTTGATCGTCTCTCCTTGTTCCGACTTAGAAAATATGCATTAGGCATTCGTTACAAGCTAGCAATTTTAGTTTAGCACTGTGCAACGAAAACAACTGACTTCCACTAACTGGCGCATAAGCAGTAAGTGGCGGATTTCCACTATCTGGTAACAATGGAGTCATGAGTTGCGAAGGAAGAACAGTGCGAAACAGACAAAAAAAATCATGAAATGTATTTATAAAACATAAATTTACTATTCTACGTTTAATTCTTTACACACTTTTTGCAAATATTAAAATAATTTTCATTTTTGTTCTTCTTCTTAACATTAATTCACAATAATTGACAACAATCTCTCCAAAAATGAGATGCTATACTGCGAAATATAGGATGCCCAATCTGGCAATACTATACTCGATTAAGACAGGAACACAAGCACCAAACTTAATCGGGAACTAATAATGCTTAAAAGTGATTAGCTCCCCATACAAATTAAGCACCTATGGTGTAACGAAAACACGTCTATTGTAGTTAACATTTTACAATTCCAGAGTAGTTAATAGATGGCAGCACAAAGCCATTTTAGCAAAGACCTATAACGTATAAAGACTGAGCATAGGGAAAGAAGAAAGAAAAAGCAATAGATGTCGCTAAGTTATTCTTTTTTGAAAATTGTAATATGTATTACGGGCCTGTTTCTGTAACTTATTTTCGTTCGTCTACGGCAAACGATCAAAAATCACTCAATTATTCTGAGAATTCTATAAGTCACAGCAGTTTATAATTCGTTGTGTCTATATGAAATCACGTAAAAAGCTTGTACCTAAAATATTTCTAACCTGCGTTTTATAGAATTCAAGTAATAGTTGAGTGATTTTTGATCGTTCTCTGTAGACGAACGAAAATAAGTTACAGAAACAGGCCCTAAATTTGTCTAATAAGATCCTCAGTGGAATATGTAATTATTCAAATAGAAGCTGAATGTGGTTAGGAAATCGTATTTGTTCATCCAGAACCTACTTCCATTAAGTTTATACCCTACACCGCTCTGTGGAACAGAGTATTACAACTTTGTTTTGGCTCAGACGTTTGTAACACCCTAAAATATTGCAGCTAGACCCACTGCTGTGAAGTAGTACTTCGTGAAGGATAGTTAGTCATGAGGCTATCTGCTACGATCTAAATCATTTGATTTCTCTGTTCCTCCGGATATTGTCTACTCTCTGTAGCTCAAGGATTGTTTTTGTCACGATTTAAGATATCTTTCGCCAAGTATCTTCGCAATGTAACATTTATTCGTTAACGTTCGAATGTTCGATTGTAGGTACGCCTTCTCTTTCAAAAGTAGGGCAGAGAAATATCACGAGATTTGCGTTTGGGCACATGGGCGAACTATCGTTTCCAAATCTGTGCAGATATTTCGTTAGAAACTGTGTCAGGTAGAAGTTAGTTTCCCCGTATTGTCTGTTCAACCATACACTTATATTCGGTATAAGAAGGTACATATGTACATGGCCCTTTCGAACTCGTGTTCCAGCGAGACTGCCAGATGGCGTTAGATACAGACCGCTCTTCCCTGACATCTTCGGATCTCTCCTTTCTGTTCTTAGGTTTCCTTTCGTGGTATACCGATTGACTCAGAATCACTAGAAAATTCAATCTAACAACGTATGTCCGTCCGTCCGTCTGTCCATGTAAAAGTTGTTCGCAAATTACAGGTCGCAATTTAACTCCGACCTAGATCGAAATTTGACACAAGGCACTCTTTCACGCCTAGAACGGAACCTTTTGGTTTTGGTCAAAATCGGTTCAGATTTAGGGATAGCAATTTATATAATCGATAAGATAGCATCTAATCGTTATAGAATGTGTACTTTACATTCTATTATTAAGAAATTTGGTGTGGATAATTTTCTCGAACATAGAACGAATACTGCCAAATTTGGTCAAAATTAGTTCATCGCTATATAGTCCTCATTTTTCGATAGATGCTTATTTAATTTAACAGACCACAGTTTGTTGAACTAAAAACAACTGCTGTCTTATTTCAAGAAAATCGGTCCAGATTTAGGTATATATAGAGACAAACAACATTCACAAAATTTGACAATATATCTTCTTAGACTTGAACTTTGGACCGTTCGTAAATCACACTCGTTGATATATTGTTAAAGGATCTGTACCGATCGTCAGATTTTCCCTTTTATATTAAACACTGTCACCACAAGACCGACCGACTATCGTTTTTTTAGCATTTTATTTCGAAAATTAAATTTTAATGTAGCTGTAGTACCAACTCGATCAATATTTGTAGGGATCAACAATTAGTATCGGGACATCGATGCCAAGCCGAATTGCCTTTGCCACCAGACTTACACCTGAACCAAAGATATGAATACCAAGATAGAACGGTATCCATTCACAACGAATTCTTCACAACTAGTTCATAGATGGCGTTCTGCCAAAGATATGAATACCAAGATAGAACGGTATCCATTCACAACGAATTCTTCACAACTAGTTCATAGATGGCGTTCTGCTGGCATAAATAAACAACAGGGTAGCCATTACACATGAATTCAAATATTTGGTGTTGCCGACTATCAAATTTTAACATTTTACTTGAGAAAATGAAATGTATGTGCATATGTAAAATGAAAAAAGTTTGCAGACAGAAAAATGTTTTGTAGAAAAGTCGATGTTTTTGATATGCATGGAATGTTTTAAACATTATATATGTTTGACTAAATACGTTTTATTTTAAAATTAATACATTTGGTGGTCCACTGCCCATTGGGAGCAGTAGCAATAATATTAAAACAATCATATATATATTCCTTCAGTGTTTTTAATTTGATTTTTTGGACGTTTAGATAATTCCAAACAATCGGAAAAACGCTAATCTCAAAAAAAGAATCTATTCCTCAAAAAAAAGTAAATATTCTAAGAAAAATCTGTGGAGCGCTGACATAATACAAAATTATATAATTTTGAATCGTTGCAGATCAATATTTGCTACTCCTTAGACGACCATTTGGGTTAACTACGCATTAAGAGGCACCCAATTTCGTATTTGACTCGTTCGTATTTGGCCAGCTTGCACCAAAAACTATAGATTAAGATATGTCTTCAGGCCGATATGTCAAAAACTGTCAGTTATGAACTGTCACACGCAAAAAACAGTTTTCCGCGAACATTGTTTGAATTTTTTGTGCTTATCGATTAATATTTAATTTTTTATAATTTTACAAATTACAAAAAATTCGGGAAAATCGGGCTGAAAATCAGCGAAAAACCTCACACTTTGGAATTCCTATGTTTTACAAACAAATAGATTTTTGTTGTAAAGGAAGGATCTTGCTAATGGTATATTAGGAATATTCCAAATTGTTTAAAAGGACCGCAACCCAATACAAATTAACATAAATTATACAAAAATAGTCAAATATATTGTTCATTTCTGAAATAGGTAATTTTATTACAAAAATTAAAAATACTTCACTGAAATGAAAATTTGATCAGGAAATCATTCATATGCAGCGGTTTTAATGGATTTGGGGAGTTTCTGAGATAATTTTGGGCGTGAAATATAAAACTGTCTAGCGGCAACTCTGGTTAAAATGGATACACATGCCTATCGACATCTATTTTCCACTTTTAACAACGTGCTACGACATCTTTTGGAAATTGTAAACAATTTATTTTTCTATCTTGGTATTTATATCTTTGCCTGAACCGTACAAAAAGAATACAAATTTTTTTTTGTATTGTAATTCATATAAATAAATTATTGAAGCAATTATATCGCAGGCTGATATATCCAAATTTATAAACTTCTGAGATTGTCACTTTCAGAACAATCCCTTGGGGTATTGCTGCTCTGGTTTCTAAGTGTGGTATATACATTAAACACAAAAAACACATTGTCAAATTTTAACTTAAAGAAAAAAAGCATACATTTAGGATTGAAGTGTCCAAAAAATATTATTATGCTCATAAATGGTACTAGTTAAACTCTCTGGAAATTTTTCTCCCAATGCTATTATAACTGAAATCTTATATTGTCCAATTACTAGAGGAATATCTGTGGTCAGAAGGCATAAAAGCATAACTCGAGTTATGCTTAAACTGAGTTATTAATGCCATAATGTTCCCCATGTTATATTACATATTGTGACACATTTCAGTGATGATCCCTCGTTTAGTTATCTATTTAAGCCATCATATACCACTGTGTCACTACATTACAAATGGATTATTATATCGATACAAACCTTTAAAATTCTCTCCTGAAATGTTTCAAAAACAGACATATACTGTTATGCCTTGTGACCACAGATATATTGTTCACTTTCCGGTTGATAAGGAAGATAAAGAAGCTTTGCATAAGTTCTGGGGCAAATATAACACCAACGTGTTATAGCATACCCTAAGGCAACTACATGAAATATATTTAAGAAAAAGCAGGTTGTAATATAAGCAGCATGCAAGATGGTGAAGGGTGGTGTGCACTGCCTTACCAGTAGAATACAAAAATATGTAGGGCACATTCCTCTGCTCCATATACAAAGAAAAAAAAACAGAAAACCAAAAAAAAAAAACAACACACCACTCAAACAAAATAATTCCAATAAATTTTTATTGCAAGTGTGTATGGTGGGTATTGTATGGCACAAAACAATTTCAAATGAGCTCTAAGTTTCGCACACTATCCGGACACTTGACTAAAATATTTTTGTTGCATGGAAAACACTCGACCCAAACGCACACACACACACAGCCAACAAAACTTTTACAAATGTTCGAATTGCAGCCAACTAAGAATCTAATGGATTTGACCCAATTCTCCGGAATATACATACGAACATTCTTCCCTTGCTTTGCTTTTGCTGTCTCTGACGACTGGCAGCACTTTCGTCTTTATGGCAACGTCTACGAGTATATATAAAAATGAAAACAGAAAACAAGATTTATAATTTCTACTTTAATAATGGAGGGCGGGCCATGGATGGAGTTGTTTGGCGGGATAAGGAGCCAAAAAATGGTATGCTTCTGCAATAAGAAGAAATTCCTCCCTTTTAAGGCTTGTTTTCACCCACTCCATTTCATTCTGTGGCACTTCCGTGTAGCGACTGATGGCAATCGCGCAACTTGTTTCTTCGTCCTTGTGATATGCAAGTGTTGTGTATACATTTTCTTAAGACTCTGTCTTCGCGGGCAGCCAACAAAACGCCAGTCAAACTTTATTATTTGCTTAATTAATATCGTTTGTTGGATTTCAAATGCTCGGCGATTGGTCTGGTCTGATGAATCAGTTTTTAATTAACACGAAACACGGTCAGGTTCCTTCTTCGTCGTCGACGTTGTCGCCTTTGTTCTTATTCATGCTGTGGAATATTACAGAAAGTGATTTGTGAGTTTAAACTAAACAATAAAATTAATTAAAAACAAAACAAAGGGAATACGCCATATTTTCGCAGGGGATTGCATGACAAAATTAAAAATGTTTAATTTCCAGTAAGTCGCTTTTTCCAGCAGCTCTTTGACTCAGACTTTATGTGTAATCTTACAATAATCCTTCAGGGAATGTCCTCACTTCTGTTAGGAGGCAATTTCAGGCTTTTTGCTTTAAATTCGATTTTTTTAATTGAAAAAATCCGCAAATCTATACTTTATTGATTGAATTTCTTATGGACGCTAATGTTATTGAAATACAATTCCCCCCACCCGAGTCACCTACTCCTCCGTCTGTTGCCTTACCACTCCATATGACAAACAAATTTGAATAACTCCATTAAATATTATTCACTTTGTTATACAGAACCCTTCACCCCACCACTCATTCATCGTATGTCGATATGGAATTTGATGAATCTATGGCTGACGAGTAGAGTAAGAGGGGGACGTTATTCATTTTGAATATATGAAGGGGATACGCAGAAGGACAGATGTTGGTTGGTTGCTTAGGAGGAATGAAATTTCATATGAACTTCATTTTAAAATGGTGTAACATGAAACCTTCAGCAGACCCCAAAGACCTGCATATGAGTTTTTAAATTATTGAATCGTTTCTTTTTCGTTCTTCTTTCGTTGAATGTTTGCCCCCAAACAAGACCAGGAAGTTGTCAACACCATTTCCAGTCGCAAAGATAGAATTTGTATTTGATAAATTCAAAAAATTGTTATAAAATTACAGAAAAACTCCAAGATATCAACATGCTCCCAACAGAGAGATTTGACTCTTTAACAAAACTATTATAGATTAGTAAATACCAAGAAAAATAAATTGTATTTCGACTACTCTACTCTGTCTACCCCGAATTTGTCCTGATTAACCAGATAAAGTTGTGATTCTTTCGACAATGTTCTATGAAAAATAGAGAAAATTTTTACGCATGAGAATTTTCAATTTTGTGAAAAACCTTACATGGCTTTCTCCAGCATAACGTAATTATATTAATTTTTAATTTAGGGAATGCTTTGAAATATTGCGTTATGACTAAAGTACCAAAAATTCACGATTTTCTAAATTATTATGTGAAAACCCCAAAGTGCCTAAAAATTGGTAAACAACTTTTTTGGAAAAACATATATTTTTTTCAAAGTCATACAGTCTATTGCTCACATCTAGGCTTGTAAAACATCTACTCACAGGGAAAACTCAGCCAAATTTAAGCTACCCCATGATGGATTCAATTGTTATATTCAGTCGGTTTCAGTTTAATCTAAACATTGAAATGGTGTTGAGTTATTTTCCAGGCCAAACCTCACCATTTCGCTGCAGACAAGCAAAGGCTATTAGCCTACATAGAACAATACTGCCACCACTATCAAGACCAGCATTTAGAATCCCTTTGCCATTGGATGCCGCAGTGAGTGAACGAAAGTGAGAGGCAGAACTCGAGTTTATACTTCCAGTAGAGCAAAGAATGAAAGAACGAAAGTTTTAATTAAAAATCAAATATTTGCCAAGGCGAAAAGTTTGCATGGTGTTTTCCTGCAAAATGCTTTCAATTTCATTGATTCAAGTAATTAGAGAAAGTAGAAACTGGGGTACACTCACTTCGGTGTGCTCGGAAAGTAATCGTTGCCAATGAACTCGAAACGAATTGGCTACTACCTCTGCAACTAATTAACGACAACAATACCGGCTCACAGTGGAAGGAAAATTGAATTCAATTTATTTTATTAGGTTTTCGGTGTGCACTCTGCTTTGCTTTGCTCTACATTTTCATGTTGGGCTCCCCAACTCCCCACATGTAGGCAAAACTTTTGCCTTCTTCCACTTCACAACACACTCAACTCTACAGTACTAAGCTGTGAATGAATTTTCTAAAATTGTTGTCTACTTTTAGGGCGCCACCTATAAACTTTACCCAATTATAGTCTACTTTGGGGCAATTTTCACTTTAAACTAAAAGAGCGTTTATCACTTTTTTGCCAAGGCCTCCCTCTTTTCAAAAGAATCCTTTTTGTTTTCTTTTCCATGCCGGCAATTTGGCTTAAACGTGTTTTGTGATAAGAACTTTCCAAGAGAATGAAATAACAAACCAGACCAGACCAACGAGCAGAAAAATGAACCCTTTCCCCGTTTCCACAACTCCAGTAACTATTTCTTTATTCTTGCATCCTTTTGCCACTTCCTCCGGGGACCTTAAACTAACCGCACACAAACATAAACAATTGTTTAGTTATCGGCAGGCAAATCTTTAAATTACATACCGAAAATACAACACAACTCCTCGTAAGTATCTAGGTGGAGAAAGAGATGGAGAAACTTCTCCTTTAGGAGTACAAAAATATTAAAAGGAAATTTGTGGTTTTACTCTGCAGTTAGTGGAGTGCCGAATACAACAACAACAGGGGTAAACCGCCAAACGTATTTAAATATTTTAAGATAAACAACAAATAAAACATTAAGACCGTCGTTTATAATGCTCGTTATCATTCGGAATGTTTTCATTTTTGGCAAAGATTTCTTTACACACAACCGGAAGCAATGAAAACAGGATATGTCGATGAGGTTTTACAACCTTCCACTGTATTTTAAAGTGTTATTTGTGATGATGGAGTTTGAGGGTGTTTTGTAAATTCCCGTCTTCTTATTTAGTTATTAAATTTAAATTGTGTGGCATTAATAACTTGACTAGATTTTGAAAATGTGTTCAAAGTGACCGGTCTTCGGTCGTGATTAAAGTGTTTCTCTTCTATGATATGTTTTTTGAAATGATTTAACTATTTATTTTCAAATATAATAATTGGCTAAATATGTTTATGTATAGGTTAGGTTAGGTTGAAAAATAGTTGTTTATTATATTTGGCGATATAAGAGATATTTATGTACGAAATTTCAGTGCGTTATTATATAGGTATTCGTTATCTTTGCTCCTTTGACATGGCCATAGATGTATTTGCTTCTTCTTTTTGACCAAAAATATACCTCTAAAATGACACTTTTCGAAAAATCGGAGTAATATGTATTAAATCGAATGGAAAAATAAATTAAATAAATAATAACTTTGTCTTTGTAGTATTATTAGCACTAATTTTTTTCCTATGTATTTATTTTAATATGTACTATGTACTACATATGTATTTATTGACACAACATTTGTGCATACATACCCCCTTTAGGCATAAACTAATATGTATGTATATAAACTAATATGTATATGTATGTATATAATACCTATTTACGTGAGCACATACATATGTATGTGTGTGGAGAGGTGTCACATAATTTGCATATGTATACAAATGTCAATTATGTATGTGCATCTACTATATGTACATACATATGTACATATGTATTTATTATATTAAATTATACATGTATATTATGTATTTATTATATTAAATTATACATGTATATTATATACTCATTGCATCATATATGTATATAATATTCAAAGACGTGCAGAGCATACACAAAGCTGTATGTGCATTCACACATAACGATTCTATGTACATATTTATGTATGCATTTATGTACATACGTAAATGATATGTGTCACATAGTTAACTGCAAATACGCTTGACCTGGTTTACTTTTCTCTTTCACACACTCACACAACATACTCTCTTATTCTTCCTCCATACTTCTCACTCTCTCTCACGCTCTTACCTTATATACATCGGTATATATTCATCTACTGTCAAGCTTAGCATAGTTTGAAACCACTGTTGCATTTCGCTAGTGGCTACTCACTGCTAAACAGTAAATGGATGCATTCGCTATGTATTTGCACATACACACACTTTCTCTCTCTCTCTTATGTACTATGTATGTATGCATACAACATACATATGTATATGCACTTGAGTTTGTTACATGAATTCCATTTACTAGATATTGAGGGTTGGGGATATACGGCAAATGGGGTTCGTTCGGTTCCATGTGCACTGAAATAAAATATTTGTGACCCAGTTTGGTCAATCAAGAAAAAAGTTAGTTTTCTCTTTTCAGTTGCTGAGGGAATGGGGTTTATTTTTGTGTGTGCGAAACTGTACATGCACACAGAGATTCGCAGAGATTAAATAAAAAACTGACAATTTTCAAATTACAATTCTGTATTTTCGTTGCAACTTTGGCAAGGTCAGTGGAGATTTATTGGCTTTTCAAGCTGGGTTAAGCATTTTAATGAATTTAAAAGAGACGAGGAGTTTAAATCTGATTGCAGTTCTTCAAACCAAAAGAAATTCTGAAATTGAAAATTATTATACATAGTTTGTTTTTCATTAAAATTGTTTAGAGATTGTATTATAATTGTTCTTAAGTTTGAACATTGATAAAAACCTATCAAAATTTAGTTGATAATTTTGTAATCATTTGGATTTTACCTAATGTTGCACATCTTTCTATGCAATGAATAGTCCACTTTAAAATATATACTCGTGTAGGAACAAATAAAAGGACAAACCTTTGTTGTAGAGTTTTAATAACTTGCAAAAATAGTAAAACTGGTAATTTGTAGTAGATATGTAGAAGGACAAAGGTAAATATGGGTAAATCCGAAAAAATTTATATCACAAAAGCAAAGCATTATTTTGCGGTCAATTCCAATGATCCCACCATTGAAATAGCGAGTACAGCAGGGTCTATAAAGCTATTTTAGCTATTTTAATATCCTTAAATATTCCTCATTCATTTATGTATTTCGATTTTTTGTGACTGCTATGCAAAATTAGCTAAAAAAAGATGCAAACGTAACTTTCGCCAAGAATATTGCAGTCCTCAAAAATATTTAGGTAAATATTTAAATGTAATTGAAAATATTGCATTCATAACGCCAACGGGATTACTATTAGTAGAAAAATACGTCCGCAACACAGGATTTGCCCATATATAAACTAAGGAAATTGATTTTATGTTTTAAAACATCAAATCTTGCTATCTTGCAAATATTCAAGATTTGTGTCATACTCACAAATCCTTAAATTGAAGCTTATATGCTGGATTAAGTTGTTTCCCCCCCAAGGGGATGAAAGAATAAGGAACAAATGGAAGAAGTATCTCTATCTACATAGTTGAAATTTTCCAATCATAGTTTCATTTTATAAAGGGAGGATTATTTGTCATTAAATTTCGATGAATGACAAACAAGATAAACATTTTTTGGGGTTATAAGTAAAGCAGCAGCACAAACCCTTAAAATTTATAATCGAAATTCGAGTGGAGTGAGTTTTAGAAAGCTATTTTGTCATGTGTAGGTCTTCTTTTTTGTGAAATAATTAAATTAAAGATTTTGAATAATTAATATATAAATTTAAGTTGAAAATGTGATCCTGTTATAAATGTTGTTATTTAATAACCAAATTTGTATTAAGATCTTTTAATAAACAAATCAGATATAATGAACTTTTTTGTAATTCTGAATTACCGAAATAAGTCCAAAATATATGTATACATCGATACCTCCATTCCTAAATATGCTAAGCAAAGACAATTGATGGTATATACAACACCCTAAGAACACCCATTTTCCCAAGCTTTGGCAGAAAACTTTAAATCTCCATTGTCTTTGGTACTAAGTCGAAACAGGTAGTTTTTTCACGACAGACGATCAAAGTTTTTTGAATGAACTCTGCTGTTTTCCGCAAAAATTTTGATTGGGTTGGCGGATAAACACCAAATTGTGTATGAATATTATTTGGAATATATAGAATTTAAATACTTTTGCATGAAGATATCACTATGATGATTACATGAGTTTTCGAATTATACACATTTTCCACGTTTTGACAAATACAACTGAAGCTATAGACACCCTAAAACATTTGCCCAAGCTTTACACAAGATGACAGAAAACATAATTTATCGGTCGTTTGTATGTGACCGAAGTATTTTCGAATGCCATCTATGGAGAGCAGTGTTGTTATTTTGGACAGTCAACTCTGATAAGATGTCTATACTTTCAATTGCCTTTACTTTTGAGGGCTTTAGAGAATCTAATGCAAAAATTAGTGTTATGAAACATTGGAGTAATCAACTTTTTTTCAGGTAATCAACATATTCTAATATTAATAGAATTTTTTTCTTTTCAACACTTTCCGTTTCAAGGCCTCTTACATATTCAGAATGCAAAAAACCAGCAATGCATCTCAGAATAGTTGGGTCAATTGTAGTCACTTTTCTTGTCTCGAAAATGGCATGACAATGTTATGTGTTTATGACCCAGATTTCTGACTGGTCTGGCTTGTCGTCGTTGTTCCTTCTAATGCTCTGACATCGTGTCATCATCTCTATCATTTAAACTGCAAACAATGGGCATTTGTACGTGTATGCAATTTACAATATTCAACGAAAACAATGCATTCAGTGAGTTGAGGGTATGTACATACATAGGTATATGAAGTACATATGTACATTTGTACTATGTACATGACATACAAACACATTTACGTAGCCTTGTAATCAGACAAAGTAATTGTGAGGCCATCCATCCAGCACAACAACAAGCTTGTACACCATCATCATCATCATATTTCTGTCGCCCCTCCTCACTCCCACTCCTAGTCACGATCACAACGATTTCGGAAGGAAGTAACTTTACAACTGGGTCACCCATACATACAAAAATAGCACAATGTAGAGATGGATATGTGGGTGGGTTATGGAGCGGGGCTGCTAGCCAAACCAATGACACAATTTCCCATAGAAATAAAAAACGGAGGAAAAAACTAAAACGCCTTGTAAAGCTGGCAACAACCTTGATTGAGTTAAATGCAATCTCTTTTTGGGGTTAGCTTAGCAAAGACCGTATCCCCGTAGTATATGGGAAGAGGAAGATGAACAATGTAACTTTATTTCCTACAACACCAACATTAAGTGAGATTATTTTTTGGAGAGGAAAATGGTAACGTATTTATTTCTTTGGGACTATAAACAAAAAACCCTTAAGAATAAATACTCGTAGCACAAGCATTAAAGCTCAAATGCGGCTCTTGGATTTCATCCAACAAAAAAATTTAAAAACAAAAAACATCTTTCCTTATCAAAACCAAAATTCCCACCACACCAATACCCGCACCAATGTACAAATAAACACAATTCCGTTTATCATCCCTGTTAGGTACATAGTTATTTTGTTTCCGTTTCTGTTTCACTTTAGTCCCGTTCTTTTGGCAGTGTATACACACACACGACGTGTCCCTTTACTCAATTCTCTCTTATCGGCTTGCACTCACTCACTACCCGGTGACTCGTGTCTATGGAGTGTTCTTCAGTTTGACCTAATTTCTGGCCGGAGTTTCCGATACAATTGTAGCATACTTTCGGGGAAAAGCAGGCAATGGCTGCGAAAATGTATGACAAGTTTATGGGTTAACTCAAATGACGTTTTCTTACATATGTGTGTGTGTGTGTGTGTGCTTATTAGGGATGCCAAACCGGAAGCTGAGAACCGATACATTCTTGGTTTCTCCTCCGTTCGTGTATTTGTATTTTTGAAATAGTTATCCAAGATTTGTCTCATACTCAATTGCCGTGTTTTGTTTGGCAAGCTAAATAACTTACTAGATTGGTGGTAGATAATACACAAAACCTGTTAAGTCAGAAATTTTGCACCTAAAAGTTGGCAACAGCGTTGCATAAAATTTAATGCAAAGAATAAGCGAAAACGATAGATTATCAAATAAAACACGACTTATGGACGTTCACAAAAAAAACTATGCAACAAAGAAAATTAGTTCCAGTAAACCCTAATTTTTTTTTGTTTTAGTTTTTTTAGAAAATGCGATAAAAAATTATTTAAAAACATTTTTAAATTTGTATTGAATCTCTTTGAAATACAAATAAAATGAACTCTGTTGATTTGTGTACAAGTTCTGATTCACACTCAGCAATTTTTTCCAAGCAAGTGTCACAGTTAGTAGGAGAGAGAGGCAGAGAGCTTTTTCCGCCTGCCTCCCTCACCCACAAACTTTTACAATTGCTTGGAAAAATTGCTGAGTGTGAATCAGGACCAACTGTTTATTTGCTAGGGGAATAAACACGAAATGTTGACTGAAAATAATTTGGAATATTTTGAATTGACCCTTAAAACATGCTAAGTTGACTGTCGAATGTATCGATGTTATAAATATAGTAAATTTTTTACATTTTATGGACGTGTTATATTTAAATATATACATATACATATGAGGGATTTAATGTCAAGTGAGTAAATTTTTAAAAACCTATGTCTTCTGATCTGGATGCAACTTGCACCAAGTTTAGTCCTATTGAACCGATCAAATTTCACAGAGATCGGTTAAGGACTGTCAGAGTTGACACTTTGTTCAAACGCATAGAGGTTGATCCACATATTATAGCATAACGAGAGAATCATCCTAATTGGTTCAGCAAGGCTTTAGAGAATCCTAAAATAGGTAGCCTCCATCTTCTTCTATTATCATTTTTTCATCCCATCAGCGGTTTCAAAGATATCTTACAAGATATTGCGAAAAAAAACATATTTGAGAAAATTTTTAATAATTTTTTTTAATTTTTAAAACCTCTTAAAACCATCGAACAAATTGTTATGATTTTAACATTTTATTGTAAAATCTGATCTGCCATGAATAAAACAAGACAATCGCAAAGAAAATCGATGCATAATATAAAATACATAACTTTTTAAATTATGCACCAATTGTAAGGTCCAATGACCCCGACGGACCATAAACCGCACCAAACAGTCACACGTTGAGGATGGAGAGGCTTCTCAAACAATAACTCTTGGGTTTTCCGAACCCCAGATGCGACAATTTTGCTTGTTGACGTAGCCACCGAGGTGGAAATGGGCCTCAAGATGATTTTTCGATGATTTTCGAATTTTAATAATTTCAATGCGTTGTTGAATCGTGTATTGTTCCCTTTTTAGTAATGGCGTAGTTTCTACTTGTCAAATGTCAAAGAATAAAAGCTTCAAAAGTGACAGCTACCGAAATACCGGGTGATTCAAAATAACACCTATTGTTGGTAAACCCGTTATCATATGTGATTCAATCTCCATTTTTTAGATGTTTATCTTTATGTTGATAGATATACTCGTACAAGTCCCATTCCACTGATATACATACAAAACTTTTCGCTAAAGGTTACTTCTAAAAATATGTTTTCCTAAATTTTAAATTTATTGAAATAAACGCTTTACAAAGACAATTGATGGTAAAGACACCTTTTCAGAACTGACAGTCAAAATAACAACAAAGCTTTCCGTCGATGCGTTCGAAAATACTTCACTGTCGCATACAAATGACTGACAATTTATATTTTCTGCCATCTTGTGAAAAGCTTCAAATTGCTTAGGATGTCTGTACCTTCAATTGTCTTTGCTCTTTAGTATTTTATAGGAAAAAATAACAATGTTCATACGTACTTTAAGCTAAATTTTATTAAATATTAGCAAAAAAATAAATATGCATTTTTATTCCAACAAAAAAAGGTTTGCCATTTTGGAATACCCTTGCCGCCCCACGCGTGTGAACAACGCACAATCCCATCCATTCATATTTCAAATTCAATCCATATCTAAATTAAATTGATTGTGTAGAGGCAACTGTGACCTAGATTGAATGCCGTTGTTGTTGCTGGAGTTTCAATTGTTATGAATATTAACACCTTTTAGCAGACAACTCAAAACACTCTTTATCGTTTACATTTTTTCAACGGTAGTAACCACCAGATAAAGCCTTAAAATCTAGAATTTTGTTACACACAACAACAACAACAACAAACAAACAAAAGCTAATTTTTTGTGTGCTTCGATTATGGGGGTGTGTACGTGTGTGTTAGCAACCAAATAACCCTCCTCTGCTCTCAGTTGAAAATACACAACAAATGGGCCAACATTTGTTTTATTTGCCTGTGACACTATGAACGTGTAAATTCCGAAATCAAAGTGAAGCAAGAGTGCCTAGAAGTATGCAATGCCGAATATTCTGGGAAGACCTTAACTCAAGCTCATAAAGCATAGACAAGAAACAGAAATATGAAAGAAAATGTATATATACATACTGGCATATACCAATATATGTATGGATATATAAAGGTACTAATGCACAATCAAAGAATTTTGTTGTAAACTACTTATTCATAATAATGTAAAGAAATCCTTTTTAAATTATTATGAATAAGGGACCACGACTACATATAACTGTGTTTTCAATTAGGGCCGATTTTAACAACCTTTGGCTGCCATGTTGCTTTTGTCAAATCTGCTGTTCATTATACAGTCACGATAATGATGTTGGCATGCCTTCATTATTGCAACTTCAAATAATTTCGACTGTAGCGAAATGTGAATTTAATTCCATGTACACTCTTAACTTTATCTCAAATTTAATTCAACATTATCAGACTATGGCCATGCCAAACCGTTGTCAATCCAGCCAAACAGCCACCCTGCCGTTTCGACATAAATAATTTACATAAAACTCATTGCTGTGAAAAATTCTGAAACATTAAAGACGTGTCAGCGTCTCATGGCCCCCATCTCGGAACGTGTAACGTAGACATTACATTTTGATTGTTCATGACTTGATTTTGTTTCATTTTTGATGCTTCTCCTTACTGTTGTTCTCATTTCATTTGCGAACTGTTAAGTCGAATAAGGGTAATGTCAACTTGATTAAGGGGAAATATAACGTTGACTTTAAAATGCAAAGGAAACTAACTGACAGTTTTCTCTTGCAGTCATAAATGAAGGAAAATTTATAATTTAATGATTAAGGGCTATATTCGCAAATAGTTATAGAAGCATTAGCATACATGTTATCGTTGATAATCAATTCAGTAAACATTCCATACGTGTTATGCATAAAATAAGAATTTCCCTAAATTAGTATTTTGTTACATACATCATTTTATTTTTCTTCAAACGATATCAATTTTTATCTACGTTATCAATGAAGCTTGACAGCGCTTTCTTATCTCTGGTTTGACGACAATATTAAATTGAAAATGTCAGACAGAAGGTTCAATTTATGTTGGTTAATGTCACAGATGACATTTTTCCAATTAGTTTGTAAAACGGAGAATGCCAAGAGGAAACCAAAATCGACTTCTTTTATTCCTAATTGTCTTATGTTTAGCGAAAATTAAAATTCCCCACAAGTTCTATTAAACTAACCCATCTGATAGATTTTTATCAAAAATATCTTAAGAATATTCAATTACAATATTTAATTATATATAGATGAGAAGAAAAAAACATAAAAATAACACAAAAAACAAAAAATGGGGTTCTGGCAACGGATTCTGATTGAGGGGCTAAAAAAACAATATACATGCATTGGCGTTTTGAGCATTTACGTATGGAAGTCATTTTAGAGGGGTGTTAATATTTTCCCTTTTTAACATTCTTATGATGAATCGGCCTAGGAATCCTTGTGATCCTTACATTTTCGTCCATGTGATGTATATCCTATACATAAAATGTGGGGAATCGCAAGGTTTCCAATGCCGATTCATCAAAAGAATGTGAAAAAGGGGGAAGTATAGCCATAGTACGAGTATTTGCCAAATTTAATTAAAAATTCACTCCCATTGAATATATTCTTATAAACTTGTTTATATTATTAATGTTTTTTCTGTTAAAAATTCCAAATTTATTTACTTTAAAACAATTCCAATATAACAACAACAAATTACATTTTATTCAACAAATCTCAATAAAAAATCGCAAAGAATAAATTGGAACATTTAATTTCTCAATAAATATTAAATGACTTCATACATTATATGAAAAGTAAAGGCTAATTATTTTAGAAAGTATTTTAATAAATTCTGCATCTTACTTCTTTATAGCATTTATTTTAGATCTCTTAAATTACACATTGTTCTATTTATAAATAAGTGATGACCAAAAATGTCATCATTTCATTTTCAATTTATAGAAAACGAAAACTTTATTTTATCTCTATGTATACAAACACATTTGTTTGTTCACACGCACACACACACCAACACGCTCAACGTTATGCGCTCTATGTGTGTGTGTGTATACAAAGTGAAATGTTATACTTTTTTTCATATCACATTCCATTACTTCCAGTGACCTATTTTATACCAGAATAATATTAATATCTGCCAGAAATCACCCTCTCAACCACCATCCCCCTGACGCTCCATGGCTCTCTGTCTCTCTTTATGGCTCTCTGTCTCTCTCCTGGTCGACCTATTTATGCTGACTCTGTGATGTTGTTATCATCACAAACATTTCAATGGGCTACGAATGAAAAATGTATCTTTTCTAATAAATATTCACTATTAAATTGAGTCAAAAATTCAAGAAAATCCTTTGAGCTCTCTCTCTGTGTTTCTCTCCACTCTGATTAGCTCTCAAACTCTCAAATGGAAGTTGACTCAAATCCTGTTCTGTCTTTGAAGAGAGTGGTTCACTCTTTTAAAAAAAGCTTTTACTTCTCTTGAGTGAATTGGAAATGGTTTGCCAGCTCTCTCTCTCTCTCTCTCTCTGTATTTCGCGTTCTCTATAGGTGCTAACTTCTTTCTATATGGTTTAATTCCCCTTTTTTCTTATTTTTGATATGGTTATACGAGTATATGAAAATGAGAGTGTGTGAGTGTGTATAGACATGCATACATAGATTTGACCTAATTTTTCCGATTGCCACAACTTCAACAGATATGGCTCCTGCTTGTTTCTTCCCCTTGTTTCCCCCGCTTGACGTACTTAGCCATGTATACACATACATACATACTTTTCTTGTGCATAACTATATAACTATGGATGTATGCCTGTATGTGTGTATATTTGAGTGTCACTTGAAATTCACAGCACAGCATCTTTGTGTTAGGATTTACTTTTTTTCAGAGAACCAGAGAGGGCAGCGGGGTAGTTGGCAGGCATTGAAAGTGAAGGATGTGAAAAAAGAAAAGTGAAATAACTTTACATACATGCCTACAGATATGCATGTGTGTGTGTGGGGGGGGGAGCACATGAACCATTACACATACATACCATAAGTAAAACTTCAAATACAATTTAAGTAAAAATATATGTTATTTTCCTGCCTCGAACACAGTGTGACAAGCAAAGATCAAAGCCAAGAGAGAAAGTAGGAAACTGCCAACAAAACATTTTGCAGAAAAAAACAACAAATAAGGGACACATTTCCTGTCTTGTGCCTGTCTTTACTTGAACATTGTGCTTCGAATATGTCATTATTACCACACACGCAGACACATGTAATGTGAAAACTTTTACACTCACTCGGCATGTTCCGTAACATAATTGGCATAAAAGCTTGGCAGGAGTTGGGGTCCTGTCTGCAATATGCTGAGCTCTGTCAAAATGTTTCATAGGTGACTCGATTGTAGTTTTTAGAGTTTTGTCTTAAATTGTGCTGTCTCCCCACATCAGGAGTTTCAGCAACCCCCCCACCCCATATTTATTTAGACCTTTGATCAAATATATACATATGTATAAAATGATTGAATGGAGACCATTCCCTATTAAGAATTCAATTCTGAATTGAAATGCGGTCAACAATACACGATTTTGCGTTTTATCTTGCTATGATAGAAATGGAATTAATGGAATTAAAGTAACGTCGATAGAACATTGACAAACATGACCAGAGTAGAATTATCAATTGTACAATGTACAGCGAAAGAAATATTTGAATCTTGCAAGGAATTAGAATGAAAATTGCATTGTAACAGCGTAATCTTGGGAAAGGAAATAATGCGCCAAGGAGACTTGTCGTTGGGAATTACAATAAAACATAATGCAATTATGTTCTTAATTATTAAGGGCCATTAAAATTCACGGCACCTACGTTGTCAAGTTTCGGGAGCAACATTTATTTCTGGGTCATTATTCCTTCTGATTTGTTCTAAGGAAAATTTAAATCAAATGCCAAAATTTCATCCCAATCGGATATAATTTATTTAATTAATGTATAATTTTGAAGGACCTCGCATAGTTTTATATATAAACATGAACCTATATATGTAGTTCATATTGGTTGTAAAATTTGATAATAAAGCGATAATTTCACATTTTTTGCTAATTGTTTAGAAAATGTGCCACAAATTTCAACCGATCGGGCTGAAAATTGGTAACATAAGTATACTTATACCCAGAATCCTTGACACGAATAATGGTCGTCTTAGGTCAATGTTTTACAAAGGTCCCTCTAGATCTGACTTTTTAGCGCAACAAAAACCACAACATGGGGCAGAAATTTGGTAATATGAGTTTATTTGAACCCGAAACCATTCACATGCGATCCATGGTGGAGGATATAAAAGATTCGACATGGCCAAACTTAACGCCGCTTTTACTTGACTGATGGATGAACAGACATATCGCTCGCTTACTTCAGGCTGTCAAAATTGAAAATGTTTGTGGTTGTCTTAGCGAAATGCGAATTTTGTAAATATCCATGAATTATTCTCAACGAAATGTAGTTTATACGTAACCAATCATGTTTAGGATTATTCCAGCTTTTTTAAACTTCCTATTTCATCTTATTCATCTTTTTATATGGACTTAAAGTTACACATCTCGACAATTTTCAATTTTGAGTTAGGACTGTCTTGAAATAAGTGAGCGATATGGATATAGCTAAATCCATTATAATTTAAATTAACTGTGAAACAAGCATTCCTAAAATTGCAAATATTATTATTTAGTTTTTAAATTTTCGACGACAATATATTGTTGTTGTTTTTTTTCCATAGTGTAAGAAATAATGTTTGCTGGGAAATCAGCAGAAATTTTCAGAGACTAAAAAAAGGTATTCGGAATATATCAATAGGTATACTCATCACTGACACCGAGCATAAGTCGTAGAAACCGATACCTAATTTCCTTAGCATCTACATAAAAATTTAGAGGAATTTTCTAAGCATATATTTTTTTGCACAAAAACTTGGACACTATAAAAACGTCTGGAGAATGGGATTTCCCTTCAGAATAGAATATGTATTGCCCATTGTGCGGAAGATAAACTATACTGCAAAAGGAGGGGACATTAAAGAGCCAAAATCACCAAGAAAATATGTTTTCCTTAGACAAATGTCCTTAAATAACTAAAAGAAAATTATGGCTTTAACATTTGACATTGGCAAAGAGCACACACAAACAGTCATTACCGTACCGCCTTGGGCTCTGCTTACGGCTGGTGGTAAATGGGCTTAACCATTTACTGCTCTGCAGAATGTAATCTATGTACTTGTGACTTAACTTCACATTTATAACCTCCGATTTTGCTCAAAAAAATTTATTAAAATACGTTCTGTTTCCCTTTTCTTTGAATGTGCACACAAACACACACACACATCATGGCCCTTTAACTGTTCAGCTACAGGCATGACTAATGGACATAGATACATACATTCTTGTTAGCCCTGCTAATTAGTACGAGTCTAATGCTTTTTATTATCCTCCATTTTAGGAATATCTAAGACAGCCCAAAACTCACAAAAGCTTTAATTTCCCATTCAAGTTAATGTCAAACGAAGACGAAACGCTAGGAAATATGAAACCCCCCAAAAGAGGAAATTCCATATCCATATGTCCAGAATGCATTTATGACCGCAATTAAAGAGGAGATCTAAGATTTTGTGCTGAATTATTTTAACATAGAGCCGACATAGTGTTGCGCCTCCTTTCGTTTGTATCCAAATATACGTGGATGTTCTTTTACCTCAGTAATACATACACACATATGTACTTACATTCATGTGTGGCAATTTCTCCATCTCCTCCATTTCACATAAAGAACCATTTAACGCAGATGTACTACGCATTTCCGTGTCTGTGCTGTGTGCCAACTTTTATTATTTGCCATTTAAAGGAAATTCGTATGTGAAAGTAGTTTTGCGAATACTAGCAACATTAGAGTGGGTCATACAGTTGGCATATAAATACAATATTGTAACACACTAGTTTCCATAGATGACTTCGACTTTTTTTCCACTAAGAGATAATGTTGTTTATTATTTTTATGATTCCCTATGAGGTTTTGATCTGAAATTGACGCCATCCTTTGGTTTTCTCACTGTGGAGTGGGGATGAATTTGAAAGGGCTCCTTTTAAATGAAGAGAGTTTTTTTATCTTATTTCTATCCTAGACAACGATAATTTTTTTCTGAATTCAATTCCAAAGGTTAGACGTGACTATCTCATAGTGGAATCCTAATAGTTTACAATATAATTAATAAGATGACAATTCAAACTAATTACATATATAAATGAAAATAAAATCTAAAAATTTATATTTTTAGCGCTTGATCTAAATTTCCCTAAAAGCAAAGTAAAGAATTTGAAATTGTATCGCGTGGCGTATACTCACTATGGCTTGCAGATGCTCGTTTTGACAGCACTTATACGCTCTGATGGCCTACGCAAAAGGGAATATGGATTTATGTGTGCATGGCTATGTACGTAAAGTTGGACGAGCACACAGAAAGAAAACATTTTTCATTGTTTTTCAGCCAAAAAAATATTTCTTTACGTTTAGAAAACTTTTTTTGGACTAAATAAAAGTATAATAAAAAAATAAGAAGTTCTTAGACTGAAAGCTTTGAAACATTCTTTGAATTAAAGAACATTATCTTTGGCTTAGTGAACAAATCTTTTTAGTGTACACAGAAAAATGTTTAATTGTTTTTTAGCTAAATTTTAAGAAACTTTTCTTTGGAATACTGAAAATGTTCTTTAAATTAAGGAAGAAGTTTATTTATTTTATTTCTTGAAAAAAAGACGTGCTTCTTTGTTTTAATGAACAAACATTGTCATCCATCTTTTCGCTTCCATTATAAACATTCATGTGCATGAGAATCGAATTTACATATAAAGGGTAAAACAAATTTAAGTTTCTTTTTAAAAATTCACAAAAATCAATATTTTTGGGGTATTATTGGTTTATTAGAAAAAGCAAACATTCCCATTATTTATGGAACACGATCTCAGTCCTGTAACTGACTACATATCCTGTCACCCCATATTCCAAGACCTTGGGGACAATTTCGCGCTCTACCTCACAAATGGCTTGCTCGATATTCGGCTGAAGCACCTGAATCGTTAATGGATTATACACATACCATCGGTCCTTCACGGTACCTCGTAAAGAAATCAAATGCCTTCAAATCGCAGCCAATTAAATAAAATAAAAAAAACAATAGATTAACCAATTTAAAAAATTATGTTTTAAGTGTGTACGTAGGTATATAAACATGAGTGTGATTTTCAAAAACCTCCCTTGACAAGGGATATTACGTTTTTAGTGAAATTTTCATATCGTTACTTAAATGCAAAGAGGGCAGGGCGTAAATGAAAGGAAATCGCGTTTTGTACACATTCTAATGGAAAAAAATATGTAGATAGCCCGATTTTGAATAAATTGTCAGTTACATCCTTTCTGAACTAAGATAAGTACCATTGGCATTATGATATTTAAAGAAGAGAATATACCTGAATTAAAAATTCTCCTGCGCTGACTTTAACCCTATCCTCACCAGCTATGAGTAGAGCTTACAAATTTTAATTCTCTACATAATAACTTTTTGTTAATCGTTAGATATAAAATCGAAAGAAAAATCATTTTACCATAATTTTCATCATCACAGTCATGAACTCGATGCAGAAAGTAATTCCAAGCCGATCGCTATAATAATAATCGACAGTTCATAATTCCCCATACCCCAATGAGAGTATATAAATCGATCTCTATATAATAACCGACAGTTCATAATTCCCCATACCCCAATGAGTGTATAAAAATGCACCCCCCAAAAACGAAGCAAACACAAAAACGTTTAAATGAATGCAAAATTACTTAACCCTGAAAATATTTTCAAATTGCACTTCATTCAGCTCAGCAGTCAGTATTGACACAGTTTTGTGCGAAATGACTACAACAAAATAATGCGGCCCACACACACACACATCAACAACAACAACAATTTTTTTCATCTTGATCTGGGTCATCTGCTCATCACACGGCGATTTGATGTTGTTTTACAACAACAGACTTCTAACAAAAAATTGTATTGTAAAAAATGCAAACCTCAGATGAAAACAAATTACAAAAAATTCACAAAAATAAAAGAAACTTGCAAGATTGCACTGACAAAAACTGCAGCATACTTTTAGGTGCCGGCCGAAATGTTGATATGCGCTGTGGTGTGCGTATGTGTGTTTGTCCTTTTCTTGCCTTGTCGTTATCTAATTTAGGTTAGTGGAACGGTAAATACGAAATTTTCATTCATAGAAAAAAACTTGTATCCAAAATGTGATAGAAAGAGAGCGTAGAAGCAGTTGAGTGTGGCAATGAGAGTGAGAGAATGGTGCCCGACACCTTTCAATGAAAAATGCACTGCATTTCAATTTCAACCCAGCAAACAAAGTGCCGCCTTCTTAGTTAAAACTATGCGTTTGCATTAAATCATGTCAAGGCCACTGTCTACTCCTGTGGAATTCGAAGAGGAGGAGTAGGTATATAAATGTTGTGGGTTATTGCTTAAGTCAGGCAAGGGAGGTTGAATGGAAATAATCCATTTACTACTGGGCACCTATAGCTGTCACATCTAAAAGTCATCAAGTGTTGGGACACATTTAGAAAATATACTCTTTGGAAATTCCTTAGAAAAATGCATTCATGATGACCCAGTTCTTATCTTGCCTTCGATGGAAAGTGGGTCACAGGCACAATACAAATTTAATTATTTATTTACTATGTATGTATGTTCATGTTTTCATACATACACACATACATATGTAAATATGCATCTACATACATACATACATATGTATGTTTTTGGAAAACTGTTTGCAATTGAAAGTTATCCGTGGACTTTGTATCGTTGTTGTTATTTGCCTGCTTTACTTTTACAAATGACCTCGTGCCGATTTTATTCGTACATAGCTATTTTTTCTCATATTCCAACGCTCTTCAACGCCATCCATCAATACAACGAAGAATGCACATGCACATACCTAACATTGTATGTACAAGGGCACCCGAGACGGCAGGGATATGCCTGCCATGTACAAATTAAGAGTTGGCTTTGTTTGCTCATCCCTTCGTGGTGTTGTCGCATCAGTGCAGTGGTAACCCTGGTCTGTGTTGTTCAGCATGGGAGTTGCAACACGTTTTTCACTGCATGCATGCGAGCGAGAGAAAGAGCGAGCGAACAAGTGAGTATTGTTGCTGGGTTTCGTCATCGTTCATCGCTCATCGTTTCATGTCGGCATCCTTTCGTTTATACTGTTATGTGCATGGATGTGATGGCGCTCAAAATCCATGATGGAAGCATGCATTGCTTTTGCCGCCGCTTCACCACTACATTCATTTGTAACTGGCACCGGCCACGCACCGGTTTTTATTACTAAAATTCAAAAAATCGCGGCGTTGTGTTGTTTTCTTCCAGTTTTCTCTATTCTGCAGTTGGTTCGTACACATTTGAATCGTTGATATTCCGTTACTGAAATCGCAATGAAAATGTATCCCCGTTTTCAAAGGCGCAAAGTAGGTGCCATAATTGATTTGATTTTTCAATGAATCATAATTGAGTGCCAAAAAATTGATAACATATTAATAAATTGTTTCTTCATTGTTTATCTTTCTTTGCAGGCCAATAAGACACGATTTGTTTGTACCTGGAAAGGATGCACCATCAGTGAACACACAAAGGCTAAAATCGAACGTCACATACGTATTGTCCATCTCGGGTAAGTAATGATTTTATCTGTCCGCCAGTTAAATTCAGACATGACTTGAAGTGACTGACAATGCAAATATTTTTTGGTAAACGATATAAGACGATATGCAACAGATATTGAGACAAATTTCGTTTTGAACCGCCTGACCCTTTCAATCTTAGTCATAAAATAATTTAAAAAGCGTTAACGACATTGTATATCTAATTTTGCAGTATATTAAGCGCTCATTAATATTATCGTGCAATCTGTTTAGAATTCGTCGATTATCCATTCATTCACGCCTTGTGTATTCGACCACTTCTTAGGAACACAATCAAATTAATTCGTAGAATGTTTATAAATTCTACACCTGTCCCTTCTTAAGCTACCCTTTTAGGAAATAAACGGTTGCAGTTAAATTACAATAGATCACTCACAACCTTGGCACCAAACACACGTTTGAACACCACATAAGCCAGCGTTACTGGCACCATAAATAAGTTGCCTTGACCGACACAGCTTGCGCCCGCGCACGTCTACTTTGTCGCAAAGCATTCGTTTCATGTCGTTTAACGAAAGAAGCGAGCGTTTATAATACAACGAACATCTCAATGGCAGAACAATCTTCGCAGAACAAAAACGAAAGAGGTGAAGAGCAAGCAGCGGTACAGTGCTCTAGTTACTGTGAAAGTAGGTTAGTTTTGCCTTTTCCACTTTGTTTGTTTGCATTTTTAGCAAACTACCGGTACAAGTAAATACACATTGAAACTCACACACACACAGGGCCAAGTGAAATCAGGACATTGGGCCAAGGTTTTGAATGTGGCATTTGAGCTCTGCCTTCCACCGCTACCCAGTAAAAGCACATCATCGATAAGTCATCTATCTCAGCAATGAAAATACAACATGTCATTATTTTTCTTGTTCTTTTTATGTATAGGTAATGTTTTCGTATGATTGGTTTTTATTATTATATTTGTTCTTACTTTTTTGTTTGTTTGCAAATATATGTATATGTGTAGGTGGTAGGTTGTATATATAGCAAAAACACTACACTCTAGTACAAATTGTATTGTTTATTTTTTCTTGTTTGTTATTGTAATTAAATGTCTGTATAATAAGAGAAACATATAACGATATTGTTCGTTGCAAACTCATTCTATAAGAATTTAACTCATACCTTGACTGATTTGTGTATTAAATAGACACAATAAATGCATCCTACATTTTCTTTTTGACAATTCGGATGGGCTTTTTGAAATTTATATAATGAATTTCAAGTCTTTCGCCTTTACCCTCCATCTTTACCTTGAGTTTTGTCTTCCAGTTCTAAAATAAAACTATTTTTCATATATATTTATATATATATAGCTTGTGGTTAACTTAATGATTAAAATAATAAATATAATCTCCGTTTAATGTATATGCATAGAAGTAGACTTGTTTTATTTTAAAATCCTAAATAGTAGAAGACAAAACATAATATCAGTTTTCTTTACTATATATTTCTTTTGTCAGTTTGTTGGAACTGTCAAACAGCAAACTAAACAAAAGTTTAACTTAAAATAAAGGACCTACAAAGTAACTTAAACGAAAATGGCTGTTGTTTCTGTTTAAAGAATATATCCTAACTATTCAAGACATCTTACGACATTTACAGACATACATACATACATACATAAGTATACTATATATAAAGGGAGATAGACGGATAGATAGAAAGAAAGTATTATAAAATCGCAAGTAATATAAAATTTCACACGAAATTTAAAAGGCTAGAAAGAAATTATAAACTTTATTTTCCATTGCGAAAAGCTTTCGATTATTTAAAAGCTACATTTGTTCACCTAGAACTACAGAATATGTGCACTATGTAGGTATAGACTGTCTTCAACTAGGACTCTTTTTAGAGAAGAAATCACCTAGAAATTCGAAATGATTCTTCTGAAGAAACCTATCGGAAAATCAATCAAACATTTTTCATTTGAAACGACAATTAACAAAATAATTGAGAATTTTATTTTTCTTTATCGAAAGTATGTAGGTTGGGGTCTTATGTGTAAAAGAGAAAAAAACAAGAATACAAAAAAACAGTGCTGGGAAGGAATTGTCCTTCAAAATATACAAAGCAAACAAATTATTTTGTCTCAAAATTACAAACATTAAATGAAATTAAACTCTTCCTTGGGACTTATTCAAAAAATTTCCAAACTAACGCTAATTCGCTTGAATTTCGGTGAGTTTACAAAATAAAATGGAATAAATATTTTAACATAAACAAAAATTCTCTATAAATGTGTAAAAATATAAATTTGTAAAAAATTATAATAAAACATCTAAAGTTTACACTTAAACTAAAATAAAAAGGTAGACAATTATAATGTATAACATTTTTAAGTAAGAGGATGTATGGAGATTTGTTTCTTTTTGTTATTTTTTTGCGTATGTAAAGCATAATTTAGGAGCTACTGGACTGATTGGGGGTGGTGGTGGGATGGAAATCTGGTAGTTTGATTCGTCGTGGTGTGGCATTGTAATAGATTGTGGTGATGGTGATTGACTGACTGTTGGTTGCTTGGTATGTCTTAAATATATTTACGACTGAGGATGCATAAGCGTATGAGAAATGTCCATGGAAACATCGGTGAGACCATTAACAGCCATGCCCATGCCATTAACCATATTACCGGCTACAACAGAATAGGAGAAACAAACAAAACAAAAGAAAATATGTTATGTTTACAAAAGCGAAAATCAATCGATAAACTATTTAGTGAAACTATGCTCACTTGCACGTTGTCCTTGAGTGTCTATTTGAGACCAGTATTGTTCGGAAGGACTTTGTGTACAAGTGCCGGGTGGGGCTTGCACTGGAGCTCCGGTGTAACGGAAATAGGGGTTTTTCAAATCTAATGTATTACTAGACGATATCAGAGTGCCTTCAATGTGCAAATCGATGGTAACATCATAAGACTGCCGCCTATTGGCTTCCAAGAGCACTCGACCCGTGAGAATTTGTCCCTGTTTTATGAAAATGGGCATTGGCAGCAAACAGCGCACTTGGTACCAATGTGTCAGTGGTGCCGTTGGTGAGGTGGATAGCCAAACCTGCTGGCTAGATCCGCAAAACTCCACATCGAACCAAAAGGCCAAACCGTGGCATATGCCAGTTTGTAAGATTTGAAATTCCAATGGTATATCTGTAGGATAGACATGTAGACGTTATCACTATTTTTTTTTTGTTATTCTCCTGTTTTCTTGCCGTACTTACCAATATTGTGTAAATCGTTTTCATTGTCTCTCATAAAGTCACAAACATGGCGTACCGATTTTGCCATGCATATGCGAATATCGAATGTATCTACGATCGGTTGGCGGAAGTACTCCTTCATACCCTCTTTGTGAAGGGTCGTTAAATCAACGCCATGGAATGCTGATTGATACCAAAAGTTTGCCTTGTTATATTGCTCCGAATACAAGGCCTCGTCCGAGAAGGGAGCCACATGCAAATCACCATGTGTGGGGAACATTTTTCCATTAGGTTTCAACCACTTGCGTGCATGTAAATAGGTCTCCAACATACGTTCATTGTAGAGCATGTAGCCCATGGGCTCGGATATAATGACATCGACATGCTCTGGTAAATCGATTTCCTCTATTTTCCCGGGCATAACAAATATTTTGTCTTGCACATGATTCGATTCGACTAGTTGTTGTGCATATTGTGCCATGTTGGATGCCTCAATGGCGTAGACCTTTGCTGCTCCGGCTTGGACAGCAAAAAATGAAAGTATACCTGATCCAGCGCCCACATCCAAGACGACTTTATTCTGTAAAAGAAGATATGTTGTTAATATTAAATTAAATGTATAAGAGTTACGGCGAGAGGCATACATGAAAATCCACAGCGTTTCCCAGTATGGCTCTTTGGTAGGTGCTGGTCCGAACGTAGTCCTGCATCATGTTTTGTTGTTGTGATAAATAGCCATAGAACTGGAAATACTGTGAAGCGGAAGACTCTTCAGTACGCTGTGAGAATACCGATTTGGGCCGCAGTCGCTTGACATGGTCAATTAACTTACGGAATCGTTGTTGTTCTAAACGAGGAAGTGTGAATGCAACGAAACAAATGGAATAGAATTAAAATTTTCTGCATGAAAAATAAGCACGTACCTTGCTCCGACGGAAAGCGTAAAATATAATTGTCATTATCGAATGACACTGCAAATGTCTGACGGCCAACTTGTGCCGAATCCGTGTCCGCTGTTAACAGATAGTCTTTTATAATATTTGATGGTGACGTATCTGGAAAGAAAGGAGAGAAAAACCCATAACGGTGTATTTTTTTAATAATAAACAATGATCATAACTAGATTGGACTTCACCAAATCATTGATTTTCTTTAATTAGAAAAAGAATTGATGTAATTTCTCATCATCGCAAATAAGACTGCATGGAAACAAAGAATATTACCCACTGCAGTCTTTTTTCAGTACTCACCCAATGCAATTTTAACAACTACACCTTGCGAATCATAGCTGCAGATCAAAGAACACGAACCCTTGTGTTTAGGGCTGAATTTCAATTTGGATTCATCGGTAATTTCACTAATTAAAACACCATTAAAGCTACAAGTGCCACTGGCACTCAAAACCGACGACGTCAGTGCTGTAAAGCTGGTGGAGGCGACAGGCACAATGGCATTGTTCGTTGAGTTGGCGGCGGCGACGGCATTATTCAGTGATACCGTAGAAGTGGAAGTCGAAGAGGCAGATGAACTGTTCGCTATACTGCTGTTATTCGGGGAAATTGCAGACATCTCTTTGTTGTTTCTTTGCCTCCTTATTTCTTGTTTCGCTGCCGCTGCTCTTGGTTATGTTGTGCTAAATGATAAATTGATCTTAAGTGTAAGTAATAATTGACTGCAATCACTTGGTTAGTTATTTTTTTCTGGTTGTTACTGCTGCCGTTGTCCCTTTCCCTTTTCTGAGCGTTTGCCGTGAACGTGGTAGCTTGGTTGTTCCTATGAGTGTGTGTGTGTGGTTAGTCGTGGATATTTTACTTCGCTGCACTGGTATGCACTGTGAGTGAATGTCCTGTATTCGATTGTTTGCAACCTTTTTTTAGGGGTTATGTTGTCTTCTTATTCTACTTTGAGAGTCGACCGACGTGTATTAGTTGAAAAATATTGGAATTGTTTTTGTCTTTTTCACAATCACCAAAACATGTAATAATGCCCAACACAATGCCCTTGTGAACTGAGACTGCCGAGCGATGGATATGGATGTTGTAAAATGAAAACTTAGTAAATTACTTGAAAATCAGGTCTTGACCGGTCACTTAAATTACTATTATTGGGTTCTTTATTTCCCTGCTGGAGCTGGTTGTTCTCGACGCTGCTATGTTTTTACTTTTTCGCTTACTTCTCTTTGTGGATTTGGTGTCTGGCACTGGCAGCCCTCTAGTCTTTGTTGTTGTAATGACAAACACGTTTCTTTGATAGCTTTGCAATTTAATAGCGGAGCTCCAATTCGATTTGTTATATCACAAATTGTTCATCAATTAAGTCAGACCTCTTACATGTGGGTTTCCTTTAAACGCTGCTACCTTTTTCTCATTAATATTTTAGCACTTTTTCCCAATAAAATTGCCTGGCAAAAAACACACAAACAAACGAAGCAAACGACGAGTTAATGAATGCAAAAAAGCCAGCAGAAGAACAGCGAACGCAAAAGCAACGAGTGCGATTGAGCACATCGAACGGTGCTGCCAGACACAGAGTTGTACTCGAGCCAAGCGGTCAAGTGGCAGTACTGTTGGCATGTGAATAGCAACACTGTGTGTTAATGTTGCCATGTCAGATAAAATGGTAACAACCGTTAATTTAAAAAAAAAATATATAGGCGACTTTTTTGCTGTGAAAAAACAGAAAAAAACAGCCGCACTAAAATTTGGGTTTCATCCGGACTATTGGACTTTTTTTTACAGAATTAACTTCGTTCGTCACAAAACAAATCTAAAAATTATAAAAGGAACGGTCTAAATTGTATCTGAGGGTCCTTAGCGGAAAAATAGAAAGTGGTAGAAATTTTGAAATATTAAGACATAATATGGTGTTAGGCTTCCTTCCTTTGTCAGAGTTGTGTCTTAGGCAAAAGAAGAAAAAAAAGATACTCGGTTCTTTTTATTTCCAGACATTAACAGAAATTCGATGCTACGACGCAGCAAGAATGTTGTAATTCATTAACGCTTCAAAATGGCGCCCATGACATTAAAAGACATCCGAGGCTTCAATGAGTATAGACTGCGTCCCGCGGAAATAAACAAAATAAAAAAGAAAATCGGAAGAGAAAAAACGAAAACAACATGAGGTATAACAATGGATCAAACAAGGCCCAGTTTTAGACATTAGACAAGCTCTAGTGTCATCCTCTTAGAACCTAATGGTGCAAGGCTATGTACACACGATTGCCAGATCGGACAATATTGTCAGAAAAATGCAACCCTGTGACCGTACAAAAGTGTAAACATATAATTTTTGTTTTGCAACGTTAGCAGAAAAGTCATTGTGAGGCAATAATATTGGTAGACTTCTGACAGTCGTGTAAACACACAATGTTGTCCTTGTGAGATAATTTGTATGTGCGAAATTTATGCATGTGGCAATGACGCCATGTCAGAGAAACATTTTATTGGCAACTCCTGTCTAAATTTATTGTTGACAATCGTCTGCAAATGAAATTGTAAGGGTTTCTTGCAATCGTCTGAACTGACAATTCGCCTTTGCCTAACAATCTGTCATTGTCCGTACATTTGCAGTGCTTTACCACGGTTGATAACGTTGTCCGATCTGGCAATCGTCTGTACATAGCTTTAGGCAGTATATGTAAAATATAAAATGTTTACCATATCTGATCATATACTATCACTGCTACTGGAACGATCCGATACAGTAATCAGATCCTATCCCAAAATGTGGTCCACATGGTAAAACCAGAGCCAAAAAAAATTGTAATATTAACCATAACAAATTTCACTTAAAAATAAAATTATTTTTTCGGCGTTAGAATGTTATCTTTAAAAAAACGATTTTGAATATTTTTTTGGTTAGTTGGACTGAAGTTTTTATATATTACAAAATAATTTCCTGCTTTTTAAAATATATTGTTTAATTCATTCTTTGCATTCTTTTCAGCAGTAAAAAAGCTCGTCGCACAGCCGCCGATCATATAGATAGCGATAGTCATGACAGCGACAGTCATGAAGAGGAGTTCTATTACACAGAAGTCGAGGATGATGACGATGACTGCAAAACTCCTAGTCCAACATCACCACCCACACTTAGCCACCGTGACATGGCTCGTCCGCCACATGAAGATCCCGAATACCAAAGACAACTAGTCGGGAATTTCAAGTAAGTTAAATAATTCCTATTGCCCTCTCCAAGGAGTGGAATTAATTTGAATTTTCTCTGATTACTTTCAAACAATAGACAGGGACGTGTTGCCGCCCAACAGCACCTGCAACAGATGAATGGAAGACATGTGCATCACATCAATGGCCAGACAGTTTACATCAGCAGTAGCCAACAACAGCAATTACAGAATAATAATACCAGTTGTATACCAACATCTCCGTTGGCCCATCACAATTACACGTGGCCACCGGCTACAGCGATGGCAACGTCGCCAATAGCAAACACCTCAAATAATGCTGCCCCAAGTAATTATCACAATCAACAGCAACAGCAGCCAACGGCGTCACCACAACTCATTAAACATGCCCGGGCCTCACCACGTCCGTCCCAATCAGCAGCGCCATATCCGTCGCCGACATACGTCCATCAGCATCACAACTACAGTAGTCCGGCGCCGACCAGTCCCAACAGCAACAATAACAACAACGTAACAAATGCCGCAATAGTTCATCATAACAACAACAGTGCCAATAGTGTGCTGCAACAGTTGTCACAGCAGAACGTAACAGTGACAACACATCACAGCAACAGTCAGCACCAACAACACCAGCAACAGCAGCAACAACAACAATTGGCCACAGTTACAATAACGCCAAATTATACACAAGTGCGAGGTGTAAGGGGCAGCAATGGCCAACATCAAGAGACCACCACCACCACCAGCACCTCCCACCAGCAGCAGGTGCAACATCATCACCAACATCAGCATCATGCCCATCAACACCAACAACAGCAACAACAACAACAGCATCATTTGCAACATTCGCCAACAGCCACTGCCAGCAATAGATTGGTTGCGCCCAATACAAACTCCAACAACTGTACTACGTCCACAGCTAACACAGCTGCGGCGGGACATGTACACCACCAACAACATGTTGCTGTGCAACATGCTAACAGACAAACGCCCAACTCACCGAATCGCCGCACTAGAGGCGAAAATAAGAAATGTCGCAAAGTTTATGGCATGGACCGCCGCGACATGTGGTGCACTCAATGCAGGTGGAAGAAGGCCTGCAGCCGTTTTGGTGACTGAAAAAGGCCAAAATCGTCGAAGATGGCAACGACGACGACCACATCATCATCATCACCAACAACACCAACTATGACTGAAAATGCTGTGTCGCCATCATTGCTAACGTCGGCGGCGACTAGCATCAACCCAACAACAGTAACAGTTACAACAACATCAGCGTCATCTCCAGCATCTGCAATCATTTCAATTCCATCGACAGCCCCATCATCGTCTTCGGATGCAGCAGTAGCGACCGCAGCATCTTTAAGGAACCTACAACCACCACCAAACACAAACATGCTGGCAACACCGACTTCAACGACAACAACCACAACGGAGACATCAACATCAAAGAACACTACCAAACGCCCTGCTCCTTCACCACACAACACATCGCTTAAAACGCTAGTAAGCAAACAATCAAAAAAAGGCATTGCCACCGCCAATGCGGCGACACTCTCCAACACTACCAACACCACCAACACCAATACTACAATACCAACAACATCAATAACCACCACTGGCAAATTGTGTGGCGCTGTTGCCACTTCCGTTATAGTTAAGCCTAAGAACAGCAAACAATTCGTTAAGCCCAACAACAATAACGTCAGTGATCACCCACAACAACAACATTACCCTGTGTCCGCCAATGCAACACTGACCGTGATAAGCCATCAACATTTCGGTACAATACAACAACAGCCTAGGCATCTCCTTTTACAATCCAATGATTCTGCCGACAATGTGGCAACATCTCAACAACAGCAGCAAGTGGTTTTGTTGCAATGTTAAGCTTTGTTGTTTGTTCTTTGTTCTTCTTGTTAGGATAGAGTAGTACTCAGACGTATTCTTAAATTTCCTTCCAATCCATATGAATTGATCTTTATTAACTAATCTCGCTATACGATTTGGCAGACATCAGAATACCAGACCCGATATAATAATAGGGGAAAGTCGAGTAAAAAAAACCCCAAAACTCAGAAAAGTTTTATTTGAACGCGCAGTATTTTATACTTGAACATTCTCGTTGCTCAAATCCCATAGCTCAAAGGAAGCCTTTTATTTATCCGTAAGCTTTAGACTATGATAGATGAGCAGGCTTTTCGGTTTCCTTTAGCTATTAGGTTAAGTTGAGAACAAAACGTCTTCATTCGTAAGTACTTAACTCTCAATACTCGTATGGATGTATGGTTTTACCTCGTTTTCTTCGCGCCGCCATTTCATAAATACTGTGTATCTTGTGGACGTTCTCACAATTAATGTGCGTAATGAGGTGCAATTAGTTGTGCCCTATCTAAACTCCTACCCCCAGATTGGGCAGACCTACATCAAGGCTCCGATATTACTAACCGACAATTACGGTTAGCTGTCAGTTTGTGTGTGTGGGGTAGGACGTTTATAGCGACTGGTTAACATTTTGATAAAGGGGGCCTCGAAGTATTCCCGGGTTTCTTAACTAAATATACCCGTATTTTTATCACAAGTGTACATGGGCGATGGAAGATGTTGTTGCAAATAAGAAAAAATTTACATATCACTGAATGCCTGTTGCCGGTTCGTTTGGTAATCATCCCTGATTTTTTTCCCCCCAAAAATTCAAATCGATTTAAGCACATATTACAACTCCCGGTGAGGTTACGTTATCGAATCGTTTACTGTTGTTCGGTTGTTTCTTTATTTTTATTATACATACATACAATTATTATTGAAATCTGCAATGATTTACTTCAATATTTACTTCAAAATGTTTTTATTATTTATTACAAAAGTGTGTCTGCATTCGAGTATGTATGTGTATATAAAGTATGTATGTTTATCTATATACATACGTATTCTCAGACAGATGTACATGTATTTTTTTTAATTATAATAATAAATATTTTACATAATTTTTTGTTTTTTTTTTTGTTTTGTTTTTTATTTTTAATCAAATGTTTAATTTTGTTTACACCCATATATATACATAATTAAATTATTTTTATGAATTTACTTTATAAGTTTTTAGACAATTTTATTCTTTAGTTTTGTAAGAGTTCGAAATACAATTACAACAAAACCAACAAACAAAATAATTAAATAAACCTTATTACTATTATCATTATTATTAATATTATTATTATTAACGTTACTTTTAAAAAAAAGAAGAGCAACTTGCATTAGCAGAAATAAGTAAACTAAAAGAAAAGAAGATGAAAAAAGAAACAAAAACTAAACAGTTCATACAAATAAACATGAAAAATAGCCCCTAAGTAAAGTAAATCATTTTAAAAATAATTCAAAACACAAAAGAAATATTTAAAAAGCAAACAAATAAACCTAGATCAATTTTACTAAAATCAAATATATACTATATATGTATATATATATGTATATATACATAATAAAAATATATACATACAAACATGCATATACAACAACACATAACGAAAACAGAATATACATACATACATACAATTAACTCCGTTTATTGTAAATTGCTAAGAGCGGGAAAAACAGCATAAGAATTAAGAGTATTACGGTATCACCAATAATTAAAACATTAAATGCGAAAAACTAAGAATCTTTAGTCTAACATTTAAATACATAATAGTTAAATAAACAAAAACATAATTAATACAAACAGTTTGTAAAGTAAAACCACAGAAGGTAGATCACAGACCTAGATATACATACATACAAGACAAAAGAAAACAAAAAAAACCAAACCCCCACCCGCTCCCGCTTCCCATGTAAGAATCTAGCACATAGATCGTATACATAGATCGCCACAGATTAATAGAACAATTATATGCAAACATAAATGTCATAACACATACGAGTACATAGCAAAACAAACAAAAAAATGCTTCAACATAATGAATACAAAATATAACGATAGATATGTATGTGTAAACACTGATATTGCAACTCTGGTACACTGAGAAAATTTTCTATTAATGATTAACATTGAATTTGCAAACCACAACCAACTCTCCCAACCCAACACCCAACTACAATCATTGAAATTTGAACTTGATTTCATATAAATACGATCCACTTTTTTTCTTTTAGCAAAACGAGCTCTTTGAATGTTAAAAATATCAACAAAAAAATTGAAATGAAGAAATAATTAAAGAACATCAGTAATACATACTAAATAATTTCTTAAAAACTTTACCTTATATCCCCATTTACACTTGGAGAAAATACATAAAAGCCTAAGCCTACTGTACGATCTGTGCACTCTTCCCAATAGGGGTATGCACGCCGGCGGAGGCACATTGCTTGTTTTACTCTAAAGTGCAACTATTATGAATTTTGTTCAATTAAGTCTACAAATGTTCAGTAAACGATTTGTTATTTATTTCCTTCAGATATCTACATACATACATATATTGTATGGATGCATATCATATTTACCTACAAACATAGATGTGCCTAAAAATCTGTTAATTGGTTTCTAACTTTTCTGTTTTGTTTTTTTTTTTTGAAAAATTAAAAATGTTTAATGTTGAATATTTGCTTGATGGAGAAGAACTACATATGTAATTCGTCATAAATTATTATTGTTTTACCCGTGATTTGAATGAAATTCGTGATAGTGGCCATTTTTTTTAATAATTTGTTTTCCAAATTTTTTGTCGTTTTCATAACAAAGTTAATTTTTAATTAAATTTTTTTCTTGTTTAATTTAAGTGATATTTTTTATGAAAAAAATTAATGATTTTTTAAGTTAAGAATGATTTCATTATTTTATTTGTAATAACTTTTTAGATTGCAATTTTTACTCATAGTGATCTTGAAAATTGTTGAAATTGTATGGCAAAACATCAACGACAACAAAATTATACATTTATCTGTGCAAAATCACATGCCTGAACTTCCCCCTTTATAATTTTTTTTAACAAAGTTTTAATGATCTTTATTATGTTTACATTACATTATTACTACATATACAAAAATAAACAATTTTATCTTATTTAAAGAAATATACGATTGTTATTTATAATTACAAAGAAACATAAAGCTGGTGTTATTATTTGATTTTATTCTGTATGAGTTTATGAGTATTTTGTTTTTGCTGGTTACACTAGCTTACAAAATGTTTGCCCAAGGGCTGGGCATAACAGTTGCTGATGTAATATGGTGTCCTCAACACGAAAAATATTAAAAACAAATTTTATGGTAATTTTTTTTTCAATTTCCGATATTCTTGGAAGATGTCTTTAGTATTTGGACAATATTTGCTCAAATAACTTAAAATGGGTTCTCTTAGCTCACTCCTTCGATGTGTTACACTTTTAACTCGCAACAACTGATATAGAAACATATACCCTCTTTCATAATAATGGGGTTTAAGAATAAGATTTTGTTGAAATTTTCTTACCTCTACCAAAAGGGATATACATATGTAATTTCTACATTTAACCATAGATTTTTTTTCAAATAGGTATTGTTTTCTTCGTTAGAATTAACTTGCAAAAAATTAAAAATTTTTAAAAAGATCTAATTGTTTCAACGACAGTTACAAAACTTCTGTTCATTTCATAATTTATAGATTTATTCATAGACTTTTTGCGAGTTGTCATTGTTTTCTTCGTTAGGATGATACCTATAAAAAATGGAGCAAACAAATTTTTTGCGTTTTTCTATTTTGTATGGTATTTTTCATGCCAGCAGAAAACATTTTTTGGAAACAAAATCTAATTTTTTCTAATTGTTTCAACGACAGTTACAGCATTTGTAGCCCTCATAATTTCCTTTAATTGTATTACTGCTTTATTCGAGCTTATATAGGATTTTCTAATAGGGACATAACAATTTCTTATCTTTATGTCAACGCACGCTCTAACATTTTTAATGATCTTTCAGTGTCAAAACGTTAGTCGAAGTCAACATTTTCATCATGTAAAGTTCACTTACGTGCAACGTTTGGAAATCACCAAAAATTAAATTCTGAGTCGGTGGTCGCTTATTCCAATTTTCGGCCGTTATAATCGTCCAACCCGACAGGCTGTACGTGCTATAGTGGATAAATTTGAATCCAAATTTTCACATTTGGATGTTCGGTCGCCAAAGAGATGCCGTACCGCTTGAAAATGAGCCAAATCAGTCGATTCCACGTCGTTCTCAGGAATTGGACATCTCTCAAACCACACTGTGGCGTATTTTGCGTAAAGATCTTGGCTTTCATCCTTATAAGATCAAACAGACTCAAGACCTAAAGCCGTTTCAAATGATCAATTTGAAACGCCGAAACTTCTCCGATTGGGCTCTGGCAAAATTAATGTTATGTCCTTAATGGAAAACCCTGTATTTAATATGGTACAACTATTAATAAAAAATAGGAATTATAGAAAAAAAAAACTATAACATAAAAAAATTTGTTTTGGTTTCCTAAAATAGTATGGTCTAAATACTAAAGTTAGACTCCACAAAAATTGGAACTTTGAAAAAAATCCTTACCTAATTACATTTTTGTTTTAGTTTCCTAAAATAGTATGCCTCAATCTATACAAAAAAAATTTTAGGTCTCGGACGCAAAATATATTTTTTTGTTGTATAGTTTTATTACGCTCTTCTTATATATGTTCACATAATTTTGGATCAAGTGAAATATGTACATATGTACATTAGAGCGGAATGATAAAAAGGGAAATTGCAAAAATCGAATCATAAAGATATCTGGAAGAGTTGTGATAAAAACATATATTATTTCAACAAACATTGCCCTTGAAAAGGATAGCAAAAATTGTTGGCATACAATTTAAGCAGATCCAGACTATCCGGAAGCGTAAAAATCCTTGAAGTTCAACTTCGCATTTGGTGATCAAGATTGTTGGCAAGAGTATACTATAAGGGCCCTCGATCGGACCACATATCTGGTTAGGAGCATACCAAAATAAGAAGAAAAAATAATGTGCACGTTATCGATAAATCTAAAAAAAAAACAAGTAAGAAACTTCAGTCGGGTAAACCGACTTATGAAGCCCCTCACCTTGAGTCCCAAAAATATTCGTAAATTTAGTTATTTTTTGTTTTAGTTAAATTATTATCAATTTAAATTGTATTAAAAACTTTAAAGTATGCATTGGCATTCAAGTTATAAGCTGTTAACTTTTGGTCCATTTGTGTGGGAGGTACCCTAAGGAAAAAAATTGATTCTGTAGTATATTTTCTGGAAACATATTATATTTGGGAAAAATTACTTTTTTCCTATAGGTAGGAAAACAAATTCTATAGCCGATTTAAATATTTCCCCGTTTTTAAAGATAATTTGCACCAAAACTCCGAAAAAATAACATTGATAAGAGAGACATTCAAACTTTTTTTCCGGTATGTAAATATAAAATATTTGTACCGAAGTATATTTTATTTAAATTTTGATCCCAAACATATTTTGTTTCCTTTTTTTTCTCCGTGTACCAAAAGAGGCATGCCAATGAGACCCAATTTTCACTTGACTGTAGGTACTATAAAAGCACTGCACTGTACAAAATTTCAAGTATTTGTATGCACAGATATACATGTTATAAGCAGTTAACTTTTGGTGCAGAATTGTCTATTTGTGTGGGAGGTAACAAAAGGTGCGTGCCAATAACGTCCACTTTTTCTCAGGACTCTAGGTGCTATAAAAGCATTATTACATGGTACAAAATTCCAAGTATTTGAATGAACCGATATCAAAGTTATAAGCAGTTTACTTTTGGGAGGTACCAAAATGGGGCGTAGCAACTTCGCTCATTTTTCTCGAGCTGATGGGGGAGGTACTATAAGGAGTGGACGAATATGACCCATCTTCGAACTTAGCCGTAGATAGAGCAAAATATTACCGCATAAAAAGTCAATCGGTTAATCCGTTGGAGAGTTATCATGCGCACCAGCCAGCAGCGAGACACGCAGACAGACAGACGGACGGACATTGCTCAAATGTCTTAAAATGAGCCAAATTGAATTTCAAATAAACTTGGGGTCTGAGGTCACTCCTTCGATGTGTTACACTTTTGGCTCGTGGCAAATGATATATACCCTCCTCTCTAAGGTGAGGGGATAAATATATACACGCTGAAAAAAATCGCTTCTGTAGTATATTGTCGCAAACATATTCGGCTTGAAATATATATATGTATGTTTAGGCTACACTCTAAATATATAATATTTGGTACACACTAATATATATATATATATATATATATATATATATATATATTTGGGAAGATGTTGGTCTAAACATATCGTTGTATCGAACCTAAAATGTTTTTATTTGGGAATATTTTTTGATAAACAAAGATTTATTTCCATTTAAGTATTCAGAAAATATACCGATACCTTAATTGCGTTAAGTTTTTCGGCAATTTAAAGTTAATGTTTTAGAAATTTTTAATGTTTCTAATATGAGGAATGTTTCTTGTTTCTTGGAAAACAATAATTTACTCGAAGGATTTACAAAAAATGATAACTGTGAACATTTAGAAATAGAAAAAGAGTGCTTTAAAACAGAATTTAATTCTGTATATGCCATTTTTATTTGGGAAGTATAATTCGAAATCAAGGAAAAACTAAAACTAAAGTTCGGAAAGTCAGCAAAGTTTTGAAAATCAATTTTAAATAAAATATATTTGGAGAAATTCTTAAACAATAATTTTATTTGTACTTAAACACATATTTTATTTAAGAAAACTAGTTTGCAAATCGCGACCTAAGAGTGTAAAGGCGCTAAGTCCAATATTTAAAATTTTACAGGAGAGGCAAAATACTCACTGAAGATGAATGTTTTTATAAAGGGTATATGGACTTAGCGCTTTTACGATTCAGCTTTTAAAGATGACAAAGCATGATTTTTTTGGCTTTTTGTTTTCAAATCGATGTATATCCAACTTATCTTACGTTCCGCTTCAAAAAATACATTTTGGCAAAAAGTGGACTTGGCGCCTTTTCACTCTTAGGTCGCGAAATATATTTTGTTGCAATATATGCGTTCCAAATAAATTTTATTGATTTTCAAATAAAATTTGTTTGCTCAAAAATATATAATATTTTAAATTTTGTGTTCCAAATATATTTTTTTTCTATTCAAACATATCAAAAAAGGCGATTTTGCCCTGTGTATATATATTTTTTTTTTGCAAATGAGCACAATAAAAGAAAAAATAAAATGACTACCTTAGTTATTGAAAATACAAATTTATAACGACCTTACTTATCGAAATTTACATATTTTTTTTCTTCTAATTTTCGTTTTTGAGCCCATTGGTACGAAAAAATCTACATATTTATCTCAACTTTAACGTCCGATAACTCGATAACTAAGCGATATATCGACCTTCTTATTTTGAGTTGCTCTATTCAAATATGAGGTCAGATTGAGAGGCCTCATATATTATACTCTCACCAAGATAAAAAATTTCGTTTTTGAACCCATCGGAACGAAAAAATCAATTTTTCTCAACTTTAACATCCGATAACTCGATAACTAAGCGATATATCGACCTTCTTATTTTGCTATAATCAAATATGAGGTCAGATCGAGAGGCCTCAGATATTATACTCTCACCAAGATAACAATTAACTGAACATCTGTTTTTAAATTTATAGTTAAAATAGATTTTGTTGCCCAATATCTCGTCGGCTTAATGCTATTTTGGTCCATACGCCATTTTTGTGTTTTTTGAGTTAGGTGTTGATAATATGGGTTTCAAGCATGCTCCTTTAGAATTTGCAAAAGTTTTTTCCTATCTCGTCTAGTTTTAGAGATATTGGTAGCGTAAATCGATTTAACTCTGATTTACGTGAAATAATTTTGATATTTTTATTCTATGTATCCATTTTTCTATCGCTCATATGTTTTACAAACTATTTTACGTTCATTCGATCACAAATGTAAATTACTCACCTTCCATACCGACCCTCTTTGTGATCCATGTAATGCAAATACGAAAGAATATTAAAACAAAAGTGGATATGGACCAAAATGCCATGCACTTTGTTATAACTTGCTTATTTTTGAATTAAATCGCATAGAAAAGCATGAGAATCATACTGTTGGGAACCCTCTGGAATAAAATGTGTGTAACTCTTCCGTCCCGTGTTTACTCAAGCAATAAATTGCGTTTTTCTCCGATCATACAAAATGGCGTATGGAACAAAATAGCATAAAGCCGACGATATGTTATTTCGTTATGTACACTAGACTGGGTATAGCTGGGAAATAAATGCATTACCCCAGAAGTTAAAAAGTCCCAGAAAAATGTCTTTTTGAATTTTACATGCCTAAGGAAACAGTGTAGCTTAAATTGTGTTGTGTGCATAAATTTTGATTGATATGTCTCGAATTTAATGCAAACTCCTTATTTAATGCAATGTCCTTATATGTTGACTTCGCACAGAATAGAATGGATGTATGGATAAAAACACATATTCTTCAGATTGTTCTCGTAAAAGAAATAAATCTTGAATGTTTATAAATGGCTTCTGGAAAAGGGTGTTTTTTCAGAGTTATACATAGAACTTTAAAGAGAAAAATATTTTTAAAATGTCAATTAAACTGGCTATATTAGATAGATCATTTTATGACATGTGGCCGCCACGGCCAGCGCGTACTGTATTTGTACACAATCTGAAATGAAATTTTTTGTTTAGCGATGAAGATCATTTTTGGTGATGATTATTTACAAGCTTTTGTCACAACACCATTACATCCACAGAAAATTACTCAATTTACTCAAAGACACTTTTGATGAATGAATAATTTCAAGTAATGGCCATGTTTATTGGCCACCCAGATCGTGTGATTTAACGGCATTGGATTACTTTGTTTGGGGTTGTGTGCTGGTGTATGAAAATTGGAGTTTCAGATTGCGCGATGCACCAGCCTTGGCGGCCACATTGCCCAAGTCATATTTAAACATTAATGACATAAATTATCTATCCAATAACGCCAGTTAATTGATATTAAATGTATTTTTCTTTGCTTTATTTTAATTGAAAGTTCTGTAACTGTAAAATTAAAGATTTGCCAAGAAGAACATATGCATTAACAATCAACTATTTATTATAAGATTATTTCCATACACATTCTGCCTGACCCACGATGTCGAATGTTAACGTTCGCTTGCTTGCAATGCGACAAACAGCTGATTTGCGACCCAGTAGCAGGCATCTGGGGGTATGTTTTCATTCGCTTTGTCGTTCTAATGCATTTTTGTAGGTCGCAAATCAGCTGTTTTTCGCATAGAAGGCAAGCGAACGTAAAAGTTCGACATCGTGGACAGGCAGATAATAATTCAGTTTACGTCTTTTACTACAATGTGCCTATTTTTGTTTTATACATAAAGATAAAATCAACTATTAATAATTTTGTATTTTTGGTTTTCAATAATTAAATTTTTTATTGTTTTAATTTTTTTCTACATTATTTAATTTCATCACAACAACCATTCTAAATTTTGTGATACGCCCAGGAAGAAGCTATGGAAATCTATATAAAAACACTGACATTTGGTTCTCAAAATGGTTTCTCAACTATAAAATAATACAAAAGAAAATCAACCATCTTTCATATTTTTTTCTGAAGAGCTTATCAAAAAAAAAAAAAACAAATCCAGAGTACTATTCACTATAAGGTACAAATAATTCGTAAATAAATTGTCAGAAAACGGTGAATCACCAAGAAAAAAACTAAAGAAAAATGTCCCTATGAAAAAAAGCTGAGATACATAAAAAACTAAACACAACTGTAAATTCCTAAACGAAAATAAAAATATTTTTAAAAAAACACGAGAAAAAATATTTTTCTAAAAGGGCTTATACAAAAATGCATACACATACTAACCCATACATGATACATACATATATAGATGCGTTCAATAGAAACAGTTTTTAATGAAAAAAGACAAAGAAACAGAAAACAAAAAATACCTACTAAAGAAAATCTGTACATATACACAACTGGGAGAACAGGTGTGTGGCTGGCCATCGAAGGAGTCATTTACATATTGAAAGTTGAAATTGAAATTAAAGCACAAATTGTACAAACCAATCATAGAATACTACTGATAAACTGCAACTGTAAGGATATGTAACGAACCTCTCAAGCCCCAACAAATGCATACGTACATACATAAATTGCATAATTAATTAATTAAGCAATTAATTGAACTAGAGTCTAATGTTAAATTTAAACAATTAAAACAGAGTGGCGCTCCCACACTTCAGTGCGAGGAGGACGAACTCAAATTCATGAAAGCGCGGTACATTAACTACACTAACAAAAATTATACACTGAAAAAAAAAAACAAAAATAAAAATGCAACAAGCATACTTATGTTTAGGAATGTTTGTGTGATGTTTTTAGCCAGCGTCAAACCCATTTCCTCATCCCTTTCAAGCGAAATTGAACAATTATAAAAATGACATACATATATAATTGAAAAACAAAAAACTCCAAAAAATGGTGTAGAACAACTTAATTACAAATCATTCGATGAAAGCTTTGCATTTTTGTGTACTTGTTGTTTTCTTTTTAATTCATAATAAATTAAATGCATATACAATGTATATACATACATACAGTGACCATATTTCTTTTAAGATTGGTATAATTAACAAAAAAGTGAATATTATTAAAAAAAAAGAACTAAAATTACTTTCACCTATATTCCCAACCACAAAAAAAACGAATACGAATATGAATACATCCCCCCAAATAAGGCTGATTTAGTTCATTGTTTTACTAAATTCCATACAAAATTTTATAAGTATAACTATGTATTATGATTATTATTATTATTATTAAAAACACTGTGTTTGAAATGAACAGGTTAAAAATATAACATAAAGCAAATCCTGTAGATGAAACTATTCCGAGCACGAATAATCCGTTTTTATATTTTATATCTTGTTTTCGAAAGTTTGCTGGGAAATGAAAAAAGGTTTGCCATATTAAGACGAATTTGAAGCGAAAGGCTTCGGTGGCTATACTAGGGGTGTTTTTAGTTACCCCACACTTGCTTAATTTGTATGGATAACTAAAGCTTAAGGTAAGAACACACGATTTGCAAATCGGACAACATTTACAACCGTGTGAACACACAATTTTTGTTTTGCAACGTTAGCAGAAAAGTCATTGCGAGATAATTTGCAGATTTTTATATGTGCTAAGTTTATGCATGTGACAACGGAGCCATTGCCAGAAAAACATTTTATTTGTAACACTGTCTATAATGTATTTTTATTGGCAATCCTGCATATAAATATTTACAAAATATATTGTAAATATATGAAATTTTAATGTTTTCTTGCAATCGTTTTATTACAAAGCCGGTGAACGACCTATTGTCCACTTAATTCTCTCTCAGAGCATTAAAACTGATGAAAAATAATTAATTAATTATCTTACTAGAAATTAACACTACCTTAATTAAATTAAAATCATCTACATCCATCCATCTACATATGTATGTGGTGAAAATAATTCCTACTGGTTCTTGTCTTTGGAAAATCCTATATTATTTCTCGCGACTCATGACACAATTAAAACGTTAGTTACTGGAAATACGCCAGTTAGTGGAAATAAGTTGTTTTCGTTCCAAACTGCTAAACTAAAATCGCTAGATTGTAAAGAAAACATGCTTACTATAATATACAAATCGTGGAAATTTTTAAGTTGTGCCTTCGACAAAAATGTTTTCATGATTTATTCTTTCAATGAACTCCCCGAAACAAAAATAACCTCAGTAGACTTTGTGGCCGAATATCTTGAAAACAAGAGCTAATCTAGAAAGAAAAACGTCTATCCTCACTGGATTAAATCTGCTCAATATAGGGTTACCTATAGATACTATATTTGTGCTGTTGTAGGTTTGGACAAGCACAGTGTAATTTTTTATTCATTTATCATATCAAAATATACCAAAACAAAAAACTAATATTAATCGTAATTTTAAAGAAATAATACAATAACAAATATAATATTAAGGCAAAATTATGACATAGAAATTAATTGTAATAAAATCTATACATATTTATACATGTATATACATACATATGTAAGTATATACATACATATATATATTTCCAAATTAAATTACTCGTATCTACCAACACATGGAGTAACTTACCAACGATTTATAAGAATTGCGAGTATGTATTATAATGTAAACTAAGCTATCCAAACCCTCTCCCCATATAAGAACGTCTACACTCTTGAGCAAACAAATAAGTACGTATTTGCATACAAAAAGTACCTCCTCATCTAAATACCTAGAATTTCAATTTTGGTGTCGTTCAAATGTAACCAATATCGGATAAACTCTTAAGTAAAATTTATATATTACATACATACATGCAAACCAAAACGCAACACTTTTTCAATGAACTTTACCCTACATACTCCCGCCCTATTCACGACCGTGTGACAAAATCAATGTAAAGTGATAGATAACACATAATTTTTTAAGCGTAAAAACTTCCATATTAGCACGATAGTGCCAACAAAGCAGTTCGAATGGCAATAACACTACATTCCCACTATGAGATAATCAACTTCGAAATCTAGTCGGAACATAAGTAGTGTAACACTATGTTTCCACTAGAGATAGTTAACATTCTAAGTTGATTATATCACAGTGGAAACTATATTTCCACTATAAAATCATCTACTACGGAATCCAGTCGATTATTTTTTAACACATAATTTTTTAAGCGTAAAAACTTCCATATTAGCACGATAGTGCCAACAAAGCAGTTCGAATGGCAATAACACTACATTCCCACTATGAGATAATCAACTTCGAAATCTAGTCGGAACATAAGTAGTGTAACACTATGTTTCCGCTAGAGATAGTTAACATTCTAAGTTGATTATATCACAGTGGAAACTATATTTCCACTATAAAATCATCTACTACGGAATCCAGTCGATTATTTTTTAGGTTGGCAACTACAGACTTGTTCGGCATTTAATTGCACTTCACATTCGTGAAACACACGAGGATATGTTTTAAGCAGATGCTCATCTAATTCCATTTTAAAGTTGAGTTTGAGTTCATACGGCGTAATTTTGTTTCGGCTTAACGTATCTACATATGTTTCGACTTTTCCTGTGTGAATTGTTGTTGTTTCAAAGTACGAATGAAAAACACAAAAGGTTGAGTCCGAAAAGCCCGAGTACGGGAGAGTTTTTTCTCCCCCTTTCCGACTGCCTCTCTCTCCAGCAGACGCCGATAATCGGCGCCGACCGAATTAAGAATTGCCCGTAAACAAAACAAGTGGTTATTATTAATAAAAATTTAACAAGAAATTGTTTCAGATTGAGAATAATTTAATATGGCAATGAAATAATAAAAGAATAAAATGCAACTTCTCTGACATTCCGCTTGCATTGGCACTTCACCACTTTCACTTTCAGCGAGTGTGAATAGGGACTATGTTTTCATTATACTTCGAAATCTAGTCGAGAATTTCCAATGTTCGCAGCCCATTGAAATGAAATGCCGAAAAAGTCTGTCGTTTCCAGCTGATGAAAATTGTGGACTAGGTGATTTCTTAATATAGGGTTTTCCAATGAAAGTGATATGATTTCTTTAAAAAAAATACACTTATTGTTCAAGAAATTCTAAAGTTTTTTATTAAATGTGAAGTACAATCGATACAATTAAGTTCTAAATAAAACGTCATCCAAATGGCCTCCAACCCAATTTTCGAGCACTTTTTCCACTAAATCAAGTCGTATGTAATGAATGGCACGTTCAATATTGACTTGTAAAGCTTGAAGAGAGTCCTGTTTATTTCGAAAGACCAATGACTTCAAATAACCCCAAAAGAAATAGTCTAATGGTGTTAAATCACAACTTCTTGCAGGCCATTCAATATCACAATTTCTTGAAATAATCGAACTTGAAACTTTTCTCGCAACAATTCAATTGTTTAATTTGCTGTGTGGCACGTAGCCACAATCGGTCAATGGCAAAAGGATAGCTCTTAGCGAGAGCTAACATATTGCTAATGGGTGTCAAGATCGTAGGGAGGCTGGAAAGTGGTTTTTTGGATTTTAAAAAAAATGTACTTAGCATCATTTTCAAATGTGAACTGAAAGTTTATTTTTGCTCTAGCTCCTTAACGGTACGTCGGATCGGGAATCGGTAAATTAAAAGATAGCTCTTAACAAGAAAGTGTTTTTTTTTGTATTTAAAAAAAATGGACTTAGCGCACGAAAAGTTGCAATTGAAGAACGATTATAATAATTTGTAAACGTTGTTCTTGCGTATATCTCTCCATGATGAAATTGTAAACACTACTGAATACAATGAAAAACAAATGGCAGATCATGATATATTACAAATGGCCGAAACGTCACTTCAAAATCATATCATCCCTATTGGAAAACCCGTTAGATTATCTCATAGTGGAAACATACTATAATACTCAGTTCATTATGAGACAATCTATCTCAAAATATGGTCGATCATTTCCATACGTTGGCAACGTCAGACTCCTTCGGCATTTCGTTTTAGGTGTTGCCAATAGTTTTGTTGTCGCCAAATGATGAACATTTTTGACTAGGTTTTGAAATATTTTATTAAATATTCATGAATGTTAGATGTCACGAATTAAATAATAGGGCGTATGATTTCTTAACTGACAACAAATATGAATTAATAAATGTCTACGAGTTTAACTAAAATAAGTTTCATTTAAGTAGTGTTTAAAATGCTTTCTAATTTGTTCCAAACGTATTACTCTCATTACTATGCGGCAGAAATGGAAAAGCTATTTGTATGTCCATTCCGTTTGAAATTGTCACAAATGATATTAAATAATAATTAATAATTTACAAATATATAGTTATGTATACATTTAACACAGGACCAAAGTTAATCTTGATTCTACAATATAATAAAATAAATTCTTCGTTCACACCAAATACGGATTTCAATGCAAGCACTTATTGTGATGCAATTCTTTAAACGAAACTGTCGTGTAAAATTATTTGTTTTTTTAAAAAATACAGAACTTTTAATTAAACCCAGCAAGGAAACACGGACGGTGCCTACTATATAATACACTACACCTCCCTAGCAATGCGCAATATAATATTTTGGAATAATTGGTTTCGTTTGAGATAAGAAAGTATTAAGCTCCAAATATTAGCCGATCTCCACTAAATTTAATAGTGCCTATTAATGGCTAAGGAGACTTTCCTCTGAAAATGTTTAACTCGATCTAGTGTAAGATACAGCTTCTGTAGCCCTTAGAAACTAAATCGGAAGGAACATGTTTATGTGGGCTATATTTAAATCTGAAGCGATTTCCACTAAATTAAGTAGTTTGCCAATTTTTACCTCGATCTCGTGTAAAATACAGATTTACAATAGCACTCGAACCATAATTACGACTGGACTGGACTTTGATTACAAGGGCACATCTACAGACGGACAGAGTTATGTCGACTCAGGAAGTGATACCAAGTCGATCGGTATTATAAACGATGGGTCTATCTCTTCACCTTTTGGGTGTTACACATAATACCCTGGGTAAACTCATAATACCCTGGACCACAGTGTAGTGTATGGTATAATAGGCATGTTTTCGTTACAAGCTAGCAATTTAAGTTTAGCACTTTGCAACGAAAACAACTGACTTCCACTAAAGGGCACATAAGCAATAATTGGAGGATTTTCAATATCTGGTAGCAATGGTGTCATGAGTACAAAGAAAGAACAGTGCGAAACAGACAAAAAACTCGTGAAAAGTATTTATAAAACATATATTTACTATTCTATGTTCAATTGTTTACACTCTTTTTGCAAATATTAAAATAATTTCCCATTTTTGTTCTTCTTCTTCCCGTTAATTCACAATAATTGATAACAATCTCTCCAAAAATGGGATGCCATATTGCTAAATATAGGGTGCCCAATCTGGCAACATCATACTCGATTAAGGCAGGAACACAAGCACCAAACTTCATCGCAGCATTTGCGCCCTGTTTCTCCAATTGCTTGTTGAATTTTGATTTCCGATGGCGCTGACGAGTGACTGCATAACCCCAAAGAAAATATTTCAACGGGGTTATATCACACGATCTTGGTGACCATTACGTGAAATTATTCAAAATATTTCAACATGCAATCTCAATTATTCGTGCAATTTCCAAACGTTGCTATCGTGTATGTCGCGTTAATGATAAATGATAAAAACTAAACAAACGACAACTATCAGCTGGTAATTCGGCTGTCAAAAAAAGCAGTGTTACCAACTAAAAGTTGTGAACCTGTAAAAAAACATTCTTTATTTTTATTTATTCATACTATATTGAATTATTATAAACAACTTATTAATGTTTCATGAACTATTGCGGCTAAAGGGTGATACTATGATGCAAATGTACGCAAAGAGCTTTGTATGAGAAGCTTTCAAATTTGACAGCTTTTTCTAAGCCAGAGTGCTTAATACTTTCGCCACCATGAACATGACAACTGTCAACATTTTTACTTCTATTAGCAATGAACTTAGTATTTGGTGTGATAAACGATAAATAATAATAGTACAAATAATAAGATATATGTATCTGTACCATAAACCGGGTTACATCCATGTAAAAAATCCCAAATACGATACGGAATATTAAAGATCACCTCCAGACATTTGCAAAAAGCGGCCGAACCACTGACTTAAGTGTATGTCCATGGACATGAGACGTTTAAACGTCTCCTCTCTTCAGCATAACCTAACCTAATCTAATGAAGTCTTTACTTACCGAAATTTCTACTCTTAATAGATAAAAAATAGTTATGTAGGATTAAAGCCATCTAAAAACCATGAACAGTTTGCTTTGGGTGTATACAGTTTTATTTAAAAACAAAAAAGTTACGTACAGAAATGCACACAGAGAGAACGCCGCTCCTTTTGTACAACTTATCAATATATGTAGTTGTTCTTGTCAGTTGTTGACATTATTATGTTGATAGTGCTAACTAGATTATAAATGAATAATCTCAGAGAAACATTTGACAATATTTACGATAGCGCCCAAAAGTCTGTAATATTTTCCAATAATAATGAAAACTACATAGAAATGTGTTTTTACTATAACTGTATATTCAGCAATATTTATAATATATATTGTCACACGTAACATTTTGTTTTTGAATAAAACTGTATAGAACCAAAGCAAAATTAACATGGCCTTTAAATCCCATAGATAAATGTTAAGTTTTAGAGGTAGAAACTGCATTAAGAGAAGTCTTCATTAGAAAATGGCTTTGTACATCAGCGACATACATACACATATGAGGCAAATGTAGTACTCATCGAGAGAATGTCTGGAGGTGAGCATTTGAGAATTTGTTTTAGTGACCCAGACTAATGTATACTTCATGTCATTCTAATAATTTCGGACATACAAATGTTTTCTAGCTCAGCATATTTACTTTATGCGCGAAATGCTAATCATCGTAAGAGTGCATTATTTACCACTGCCAATTTGTGTTTTTACGTACACATACATATGTATGTGTGTATCGATGTGATTTATATGCTCTGTCATAATCCCAATTTCAAAGACAGAGATATATATGTAAATGTAGTTACTCAAGCAAGTGGGATGACAAAGAAATGAAACGAATAGAATAGATAAGGAACAACTGCTCGGTTTGTTCTTGCGCTATTAATGGAAAGATTATCTAGGAATTCGTCGTACCAAATTTATTTTTTACTTAAATAGTACTAAAAATGAAAGTGTTGTCATAAATTACATTTGGCTTTGTTTGCGAGTTGTTTCTTATTTAAAAAAAAGCAATAACTCAAATATTTAACAATCAATCTTTAGATATGTATGTATATATCAATATTACTTATAAATATGTGTATAAAAACCACAATTAGTACTCGTATAAAAACCGCAACACATTTTCAATTAAATAGAAATTTAACAAAAAAAAAACAATACATTTTTGTTGTTTTTTTACAAAAATGAAAATATTCATAAATTTAAACGACTGACTTTTTAAACAATTTTGTGTAAGCTAAGATTATGAATTTAAGTTTGTCTAAAATTTGTAAAAAAAATTAAGAAATTAACAAAAAAAATCAAAATATTTGTTTCTGTTTTATTAATTAACTTATTTAGGTATACAAAAATATGATACAACAAATGGAAGACACATACAAACTTACATGAATTTTTATCAATATTGTTAATAAGAAATCTTCCTTACACTTTTTTTGTAATTTGTAATTGTTATTAAATTTACACATTAGAAAGCCACAAAATGTCTTCAATTTATGATGAATTATGTATATTTTGTTATAATTATTATGAATTATGACTTTGTTGAAATGCATTCTGTCGAAGCTCTACAGAATGTTCAAAATACATAGTACATACATACATATAAATATGTATGTATTTATGTCCTATTAAAGCATTATTTCAGTTGCCTCAAGTTAATTTAATTGATACCTACAATATAGTTTCACACTCTAAGTACCAAGTTTATAAACCATCCAAAATTTGAAATTTGCATCACTGAATTAATGTGTCTTCATAACAAAACAAAAAAATACTTCAATCCTTTTGCACATTTATTTAATTTGTTTCTTATTGTTATGTTTTGAGAACTGAAATCAAATAATCAGCAGTAATTTGTTGTTTTTTTATTTTACTCAAAATGCATAAAATGATTTTACCTTCTCCTTAACTAGTTAAACTGGTTGTAATTGACTTTTTATGATAAATATAAGTGTGTGTCTATATAATATTAATATTTAAATAAAAACAACAAAAATAATACGACTAATAATATTCTTCGTTAGCATAAATACAAACAAATATTTTCTATAAGTTGATATTTTATTTAAAGAGAAAAACAAAACAAATATTACAATGTACATAATTTGTACGCAATACTTACACAGATATGCCTACATAAAAAATGGCTAGTAAATTTATATGGAAGAATGCAACGATTATTTGATTGCGTCAATCCACCCTAAACAATAAAACACACCCAATGTCCAATATCGATTTGTACACAACATAACCTATTTCTGACTTTGACTGCTTTATTTGTAACTACGAGTATGTGTAAAATCACCATAATGACAAAATGATAACGACCATATGAAGAGTGGTCACGAATACTGCAATTTACACGACAAACTAATGTAACACGTAATGTTACCAAATCAGCTGATTTGGAGCTCAGCTAAGTGAAGGTGACTCTTAGGGGGGATTTACATTGTTACACGTTGTCATGGACTTTTGTGAGAGAAATTCTAGTTGACTCTCTCTCACTTGTTCAAAATCTCATATAAAACCGTTATCACACGACACACAAAATCGTTTAAGATGTGATTACACATGACACACAAAGTTGTATTATACGAACAGTACTTACTTTGTTCAGTAATATGTTCGGTTATACATTTATTGTTTACAGTCTGTTTTATACAGAAATCTCAATTTTTAATTCGGTAAGAATCAAATGACATTTTGTTTTCCTAATTGCAGCAATTTCGAATACTATTAGCTATTTCTAATACTACAACCGTTATTATATTTAGAGGAATTTCCAAGAAAAAGGGAGAACATTTATTGTTTGAAGAAAAGAATTAATTAAAACAAGTACGATTTCAGCTACAAAATTAACATTTTAGTACTTTTCCAAAAATCTAACTTCTGATCCCTGCAACTTGTAGACACTGTTAATTTTGACGTGCGAAGCTCTCTCGGAATCGTGAGATTCCAAGTCATGCGATTCTCTAATGTAAACCCTGCCTTAGTGTGCTTTTAGTTGAGAAAACATCATACGTTATATGACAGGAGATTGAACAAATAAAATTTGATATAACAATAAACACGATCTTCTGCGTCGCCCGCAGTCAATATGTCTCTGCTGTCCCAGCATAATATCTGCAATTTTTCAATAGCAAACGCATGGAATGTGATCAAGCTCAAAAATATATTGTTCTCTTGAAACGCTAATTAAACATTGGTAATTGCTCTACATTTAGAAATTCGATTTCAGTAATATTCGAAGTTGAATTAGTCCTCGACTTGTATTTTGAATAATAAGCATTTTAAAAATAATTCTTAAACATTTTGAATTTACTATTTATTATTTCTTTTCAGCAAATATGATTATAATAGATAGATCTAATAATATGACTATAATAGAGCCCTGTATATTTAGGTTTTGGTTAGGGTGGCAGTCGCTTTTACAAGCTCACGACCAATGTATTCCATGTGTTACCATGGGCTCAGATGTCCCTCATCCAAACCAACCTGTTAGATAGCCAAAGTTATCAATAGTACGAATATCGGTACCGGAAATATCTGTCAGACATCCTGAGAAGGCCTACCCCTGTATATCCAGACATCGTTTACACAATGCGGGACAGTAGCAAAGCAGATGCTGAAAGCTCTACACTTCTTCCTCATCACCACAGCTCTTGTAGAAGTCATTGGACTCAACACGCAACCTTCTGTCCCATCAGAACTGACACTAACGTAGACAATTTTTTCCTCCCTAGTACGAGGAGAAATTTTGACCTCTCAGTTGGTTTCTTAGCCAGAATTTGTAAAGTCCTCCTTTCCTAGCAATTTTATCAGCATTGCAGTTCCCCGGGATATCTCTATGCCTAGGTACCCAAATGAGGTATATGTTAAAATGCTCAGCCATCTCGTTAAGATATCTTCGGCAGTCGAGGGCTGTTTGTGACTTTCGGGATGTGACCTCCAGAGGATGTGACCGCCAGTGTTGGTCACTGTGTTGCGACTCAGACACTTGGCGACTTCACTTATTGTCATTATTTCGGCATGATAGACACTGTAGTTATCTGGTAGTCTGTGAGCTATATCAAGACAGTTCTTTCAGTGTACTCCGAAGACAACCTTATCATCAAGCTTCGAACCATCTGTGTAGAGTGGAGATGGTTTCTATTTCCTGGTATTCTGCCAACCCATTCCTCTTTGGCAGGTAAATACCTGTAGTGATGTTCCTCTCGAAGGTGTACACCGTTGGTATATATTCTACTCGATCGGTTACCATAACACTACACTGTGATATCCTTATGTGGTCGTAGTTCTTATGCCTCCACATTGATAGACAGTTGAATCGTAAGATTTTAGATTCTGACACCAGTTTAAAATGTGGTTTCTCTGGCGCCAATAAGCTTTTAGTATACGACCATATCAAAATGTGGACTAATGAAGTCCACTGTTGTTTGAAATAATTATGGGCGACCTAAATTGAAAATTACCAAGTTTTAGCCGAATCGATAAGCATTTTTGGTTTCTATGGCGTCAACAAATCAAATAACTAAATTTGTTGTTTATAAGGCTTCAAGAATTCATATCGGTCGTGACATTGTATGTGACCTACATATCGTCATCAAAACCGAAAAAGGGCGTAACATCAAGAAAAATGGAAATTCGGTTTTTGATGGATTTCGGTACACTGCATCAAAATACACATCCTGACAAATTTTTACCGGCGTAATATTAAAAATGGCGAATTTATTATCGAAATTCAAAAGGGCCTAACAACAAATTATTTCTTTTTTCATAGTTAAAAAATCCTATTTCACGCAATTTTCACAAAGAAGTTATAAATCATGTTTGTGTGATTTATAACTTCTTTGTGAAAATGAAAAAGTTGAAGAAGGTTTGAGGAACTTTTTAGCAGTGTTAAAACGTTCTTCAAACCTTCATAAAATTTGTATGAATAAGGGCCTAAATGAGTCTGGGGGACTCGTTAGTCTCCTGTTGAATATGACTTCAACATACTACAGATGGAATCAAGTAGATATTATTTTAGATAATTTTAATTACTAAGCTCACTAAAAATACTTTGAAAGTTCATACTAATAAATAATTGTCTCTAAAACATTTCCTTCACATTAAAACTCAACTTTTAGTGTTGACGATTTCGAAAAATGATTTTGACGATTTCCGTGCAAACAAATAAAAAATGCTTAAATCGTGAGTCGCAAAAGACCAAAACTAGTTTCGCTTTTATCGCCGTCATAGAACGGGGACAATTACCCCACACTCTGCATTACTTTTCGTTACTCACTTATTCAAATCATGCTCAAAAATATATTGTTCCGGTAGTAATACCTGAAACGATCCACTTCACTAGTTTACAAAGCATTTTTCGGTGGTCCCAATGGACCAAAAAATTATAGACTGTACACATTTAATTCGTTAAGTTCGTAAATCATAATAAAATGAATTTATTAAACTGTTATTATTATATTTTTCAGTCATCAATAATTTAATGCTTCGTCTTCAGGCTCTATTAATTAATACTATTTTATTTCCTTCCTTATATCAATGTTTATGGTTGCAATTATTTCATAGTTTTATTTTATATAAATTGCAATGACAAATTAAATGTATGTAATAACAAAGAAAATATTGCTGTACTTCGCACCGAAAGACCAGAGCCTCGGGGGAATCGAAACTACGACCTTCACTCAACTGGGCCAATTTGCAACTGAAACTATTTTTCTTACTTTAAGTGAACAAAAGCTTATTTTTGGTTTTACCTTATCTGTATATCATGAGCGACACATTGAGCTAGCAAAGTGGGTAGTGCGTATGGACTGATTACATCAGTGGTGAATTTGGGACACAATAGATACGAAAAATCTGTAGCGAACAACTCAAACCAGTCGAATGAAAGAAATAGAATAAGATGTTGTTTTAAAATATCACAAAATAAAAAACGTGTAAATTGTGTATACAAGAAATTGAGTATGCGTAAAAATTACCAATTCTTTGAAATACTTTTTTTAATATACTCGTACGTATACATATTCCGTGCATGTATACCTACACAAATGGAATATACATACTTATAACTATGTAATTAAACATACATACAGATCTAAATATATATATTATACATATACATACATACTGTACTTAAAGAAATAAAATAATTACAAAACCAATGTTAAACCCCAAAAAATATGCAACACGTTGAATATATTAAAAAACAAAACTATCCAATACCGATTATTGCATAATCTACAACAAGTACATTCTTATGTACATATATGTATGTATTAATTATTGAAATAACGAGAAAAATAAACAATACCGTATCTACACACATACATATAAACAATTGCAGATTGAAGCAAAAATTAACGCAATTTGTTTTATTTATTTTGGAGATGACCAGCAAAATCATGGTAAGTACGATACATGTCAACAGCAGCGCAATTACCTACACAGGGAAAAATCGCCATTTTTGTTATGTTTGAATTGAAGAAAATATATTTGAAAACAAAATTTTTAAAAATTATATATTTGTGAACAAATAAATTTTAATTGAAAATCAAGAAATTTGTTTGGAACTTATATATTAATATATTAGAACAAAATATGTATACGAACTGACATTCACAAACAATATATGTGTTTACACACAAACAAAGTTATTGTTTAAGGCCGGCCGCACACTTGATACGAATTTAAAACGTACACCCCGGAAAATAATCGGTTGGAATTCGATTGTAACAAAAAAAAAATAGTACTAGCAACAAAAAGTATATTGCCTACACCGTCTATCGGTTGTATTTATATATTATTAGTTGAAACAACAATAATAACATGGGTACGATCAAATGAAAATGCTTGCAACTAAATCGATGGTTGTATCAATCGAATTAAGATTGTTTTTTCATTGACACTCGGTTAGTTGTGGTAACCAATTTTAAATTTTCATTATAGTACCATATGATCGATTTTTGGTTGTGACAACCAATGTTTTATTCTTGACAACACAAATTGCATTAATAGACCAAAGATTATTATTGCAAGGAATAATTGGTTACTACAACAGAAAAAATATTAATAAATAATCGTTTATTGGTTATCACAATCATATTTTGGGAAATACAACCGAAAGATTGGTTGCTGTTCTTTTGCTGATACATGACAAACGAAAAACAAGTAAGAAAGTTTCAGCCGAGTAAACCGACTATGGTATACCCCCATTTTGTGAGTAATGTAATATTAAATATTCCACGAGTTATTCTGTTAGTTTGTATGGGAGGTACCAGAACAGGTTTAACAAATACACCTATATTTCGCTGAACAGTAGATACTTTAAATTCACTATGCCGAATTTAACTTATGAGATAATTAATTGTGGTATTCCATTTTTTCACATGACTATAGGTACTACAAAAGCATGACACTGTACAAAATTTCAAGTATTTTTATACACTGGTATTAATGTTACAAGCTGTTAACATTTGGTGCAAAATGGTACCTTTGTGTGGGAGGTACCAAGAGGGGCGCGGCACTATAAGAGGTACCAAGGGGGGCGCGGTACTGCACTGTAGGCACTATAAAAGCATTACACAGTACAACATTTCAAGTATTTGTATGCACTGGTATTAACGTTACTAGCCGTTTCCCAGCCAACATTTTGATCGCGGGAGATTCTTCCGAGAATCGCTTGGATCAACTTAATAGATCAACGTCATCGCTGTGAGCAATTGTGTCATCAGGGAGTTGCCTACAAGAGTCATAAGGGAATAATTTCTTGATTATCCGCATCGCCGTGGCGAATTGAAAGCGATTCGCCAAGGCAAGTCGATAGCGAGTTTTGATTATCCGCATCGTTGTGGCGAATTTAAAGCGATTCGCCGAAGCAATTTGCTTGCGAGTCATTTTGACGACTCGTAAGCGATGATATGTAAAATGACCCCAAGAAAAACGTTCAAAATATCATTGAAATTATTATTTATCGAAATCGTTTTTTTTTGTAATAGTTAATAAAATCATGAATAATATAAAATTTATTTGTTTACGTTGCTGGATAACCGCACAGATTTTTGTATCCACTGCACTGGAAATGTGTGGTGACATGCTTCTATTTCAAAATGTAAATATATTACTAATATAATAGAAAATTAATGAAAGGCTATAAAATGCTTACCTCTGATTAGGGAAACGAAAAAAAACTTTGTATTGTAGGTTTCTCTTCCACGTCTAATTGCAAAACCCAAAAAAATCGGTAAATCATCTCCACCAACTCTTAGAATGGCTTGCTTCTGCAAAAGATTATTTGTAAATAATTCATATAAAAATGTATAAACTACCAATTCTCCAATCATATCATTATTTATCTGCAATTCCTTTCGACAGCATTATTAGGATAAAAACACCCGTCACAATTGAGCTGCAAAACTTAAATGACAATTTATCCAACTCACTTCGAAATTGAAAGATTTTATTACCTCACAAATCCTCTAATCACAATAGCATAGCATAGAAATGCGTCCACCGTAGAAACATCTCGCGGACCATAAATCTACTGAACCACTTCCAAATGTTGTTAGAACGATTGTATACATTTTTATCAGATCGCTAAACTATTGCTAAGATGATGGTGAAGCGAGTCAACATCAAACAATCGCCAGTATTAATCGAGGACAAATCGCGCAGGCAATTAATCTTCGCAACACCTTTGAACTGTGGTTACGAAGATTGCATTAATTTTAATCGATCGTAAAACAATTGCTTTAGCGTTGGAGAATCGAATCATCTTCAAATTATCGCTAGGAACTATCGCAGAATCGTGGTCCGGATGACCAATCTCCCAAACAGCTTTCAACTGTTGTTAGGAAGATTTAGATCCATCTGCCACGGATCGCCATGACGATTCATCCCTGAAGCGTCGTCAGGAAGAATCGAGATATTATGGCGCGGACAATGCGTTATTTAACAATCATCCAATTGTTTGCAGGGTTACTTTTGGTACGAAACGGTCCATTTGTGTGGGAGGCACCAAAAGCGGCTGTACTATAATGCCCATTTTTTACCGGACTATAGGCGCTACAAAAACATTATACTGTAGAAAATTTCAAGCATTTTTATGCACTTGTATTAAAGTTATAAGCAGTTAAATTTTGATGCAAAATGATCCATTTGTGTGGGAGGTACCAAAAGGGGCGTGCCAACTTCACCCATTTTTCTCGAGGTAATACCGACTAATATACTAATATTATGTGTAGAATTTCAGAAGATTCGAATAAGTAGTATATAAGTTATTAAATAATCAATATTTCACTAAATTTTAACCCTTTGTGTGGGAGGTACCAGAAGGAGTAGACCAATATGGCCCATCTTCGAACTCATCCGGAGATAGATAAAACCAGTAAGGAAAGGCTAAAGTCGGGCGGGGCCGACTATATAATACCCTACACCACTCTCGTAATATTGAATAACTCTGATATATAAATTTTGTAATTCATGTATAAATTGTTTACATAAATTTACTTTTGGGACATTTTATACTTAAATAATACCCTGTACCACAGTGTGGTGGAGGGTATAAAAACGATTGGATCTAAAGAGCCAAATCGGATGAAACATATATATGGAAGCTATAGCTAAATCTTTACCGATTTTCATCAAATTCGGCAATTTTGGTTCATGGATCAAGAAACTCTACTATTCTAAATTTCAAAACGATTGGATGTAAAATATAGCTTCTATAGAACTAAAGGGCCAAATCGGACGAAACATATATATGGGAGATATAGCTAAATCTTAACCGATTTTCTTCAAATTCGGTAGTGTTGGTTCATGGATCAAGAAACTCTACCATTCTAAATTTCAAAATGATTGGATGTAAAATACAGCTTCTACCGGACTAAAGGGCCAAATCGGACGAAACATATATATGGGAGCTATAGCTTAATCTTAACCGATTTTCTTCAAATTCGCCAATATTGGTTCATGGATCAAGAAACTCTACCATTCTAAATTTCAAAATGATTGGATGTAAAATACAGCTGCTACAGGACTAAAGAGCAAAATCGGACGAAACATATATATGGGAGCTATAGCTTAATCTGAACCGATTTTCTTCAAATTCGGCAATGTTGGTTCATGGATCAAGAAACTCTACCATTCTAAATTTCAAAACGATCGGATGTAAAATACAGCTTCTATAGGACTAAAGGGCCAAATCGGACGAAACATATATATGGGAGCTATAGCTAAATCTTAACCGATTTTTTTCAAATTCGGCAGTGTTGGTTCATGGATCAAGAAACTCTACCATTCTAAATTTCAAAACGATTGGATGTAAAATACAGCTTCTATAGGACTAAAGGGCCAAATCGGACGAAAGATATATATGGGAGCTATATCTAAATCTGAACCGATTTCAACCAAATTCAATAGCGATCTTAACAGCCGCGAAATACTCTAAACTGCAAAATTTCAGAACGATAGGAGTGAAATTGCGACCTGTAGTCGACGAACAACTTTACATGGACAGACGGACGGACGGACGGACATCGCTAAATCGACTCAGCTAGTGATTCTGAGTCGATCGGTATATTTTAAGGTGGGTCTAGCTGTGTTATTTTTAGGTGTTACAAACATCTGCCGTGAAACAAACTTATAATACCCTGTACCACAGTGTGGTGTAGGGTATAAATATTACCGCATACCAAAGTTGAAGTCAATCGGTTACTCCTTTCGAGAGTTATCGTGCGCACCAGCCAGCAGACAGACTGGCGGACGGACATTGCTTTCGACTTAAAATTACCCAAAACGAATATCCGCCGAACATACTTGGGGTCTTAGGTCACTCCTTCGATGCGTTACACTCTTTTCCGTAGCAAATGATATATACCCTCGTATCACTAAAGTGAGGGTATACATAATTACTCGACATAAAAAAATCTTCAACATTTTGTTCAAGAATGGTAGGGGTAACCAAAATTAATCTCGTGTGGATAATACCCAGCAAAAAACGTGATGAAAATTCATCAGCTTTGTAAGGGAAGATTGGGTGGTGTAACACTTACTACTGCGATGAATTCATTGGCGATTTTATATAGAAATGTCCCGCCAAAATGCGCTTCCCTTGTGCAACCAATATTAGCCCCTTTATGGGGGCAGTGAATTAGTCGACATTTGTAAGCCCTTTTAAATGCAATGAAAAGGTATGATGAAATAATACGTTTTTAGAAGCACTGGTGTGTTTGCTTGTAAGAATGCATGTAAATAATACCTCACGGGAAGCGCAATTGTATTGACTCCCTGAACGCAATGAAATAATGCACTATTGTTTTAATACTAACTTGTTTATTTCAGTCTTTTTATTCAAAGGTAAATAGCACAAATATTGCTTTTAAGAAACATAAAATGGCTTAAAAACTAATTTAATTCAAATGATTATTATAACACAAAATAATTCAATATTCAATAGTCTTATGTTAAGAGGTATTTTTAATGTTAAAATATTCAATTACTCGCTATCAGAAGGCAAGCTGGCGGCAGATTTATTTACCGATTTGTTTTTATAATAAAGATTTTTAACAAGCCGAATGTATTTACTAAGATGCTTGAAGAATTCGTTTTGATTCCCATAATCTGAGCCTACTGCACCTGAAAAGTAAAATATATGTATGTCAGACGTATACATTACTATTTAAAAAATCAATACTTACGGTAGAGTGCCTTCATAATTTTTTCATAATCAAGAAGTCGTTTTTCCCCTGAACACCGAAAACATTGTATTGAAGTAGAAGCGATGTTTCAAATATGTTTTTAAACTCTTTTTTAAAGCTCCACTGCCAAGAAGGAGCTTAATTGTTGCAGTCTATAAGATAGAAATATAAAAATATTTTATTAATAACAAGTAAAAAGTACTTTTAATTATATAATTTCGGATTGTAGCGTGATTTTAATAGACTGACATGTAAGCGGAATTTAGTATACCCAATAATAATAATAATAAAATGATTGCTTAAATTTACCATTGCTCTTTTGGTATCCGAGTTAATTTCGTGTTCAACAGCTTCAAATTCTGTTTGTGACGAAATGGAAAACATATTTGTGTACTTCTGTTGTATACTTTCAGGGGAAAGATTTGTCTTCACCACGACTTTTATCTCCGACAACAGCTCCACTATAATCTGGCTTTGATTTGCAGAATTCTCTGGAATATCAAATATATTAGTGAAATCAATAAGAATGTTATGAGTGTTTAGTACCTTGTAATTTAATCATTTCTTCTCTTAGCTGTTTTATTTCCATTACGAAAGTTTTGGAGTATTCTTCTGAGTTAGTTTGCATTTTCCATAATACTCCATTTTGGCCAGAAATCATATCTGAAAGGGGACAACTTTGTTATTGATTTTGTAAAAACAAAAATAAAAATACCTGTTACCTTGCAATTTTTTCATATCATCCTTTAGTTTCGATATCTCGGCATCCTTATGTTTAAAAGCATTTGTAGAGCAATCATAAATTTTATCTAATTTATGTAGAATTGTTTCGTATGTGCAGTTTTCTTGTAGCGATTGTTTTCGTTTTATGGGAGCCATTTTTATTAAAAATTTAAAATATAACAGTAAAAAAAGTGTGGTGTCAGATGTAATTTCTACATGTAGTAAGCCATTTAGTGACAGTGTATTACGGGGATTAGAAGAAGTTCGGTTTTGTATGGTATTGCGATTTTGATCGTATATATTCACAGCTACTGATGTCGTACCTATAATTTTCTGAGTTAGCTATATATATACCAAGATCTATAGGGTCAAGAAAAAATGGACTACATTACAAAAAAATTTTGACCCTGACAAGATCGACATTTTCAAATTGGGTGAACTAAAGTTATCAGTAAAGATGACATTTCATGTATCGCTGATGGAGATAAGCGGAATTTAGGTTCTCCCTTGAGTAATGTATAAATAATTTTTTTTGTCGCGAATTTTGTATTTTTTCAAAAAGTATTTATTTATTTATGAATATCTATTTTGTCCCCTTCAAAGTAATTCCCCTCGGATATAATACACTTCTGCCAAAGTTTTTTTTTTCCAATCCTCGAAGCACTTCAAATAATAATTTTTTGTGATCTTGTTCAGCTCCTCCTTCGATGCCGTCATTATCTCCTCAGTCGTTACGTAGCGTCATCCTTTCATTGGCCTTTTATGTTTTGGGAACAAAAAATAGTCACAGGGGGCTAGGTCAGGGGAATACGGTGGCTGCGGCACCATTACTGTGTTGTTTTTGGCCAAATATTCGCGCACAAGCAACGATGTGTGTGCAGGGGCGTTATCATGGTGCAAAAGCCAATTTTTGTTCTTTCACAAATCCGCACCATTACTGTGTTGTTTTTGGCCAAATTTTCGCGCACAAGCAACGATGTGTGTGCAGGGGCGTTATCATGGTGCAAAAGCCAGTTTTTGTTCTTCCACAAATCCGGGCGTTTTTGGCGGATTGCTTCGCGCAATTTGCGCATAACTTGCATGTAATATTCCTTATTGACCGTACTACCATGTGGCAAGAACTCATAATGCACCACGCCCTTGCAATCAAAGAAAACTGTGAGCAAAAAAAAACGGGCGTCCGGCACGCTGTTCGTCCTTCGCATCTTCTCGGCCCTCTAACAACATTTTGTACCACCGATAAACGTTGCTTTTGTCCAAGGTAGCTTCACCATATGCCACAGTCAACATTCGAAATGCTTCAGCGCACTTTATTTTGTTTTTCACACAAAATTTGATGCAGATTCCTTGATCCATTTTCTGAAATAGATAAAAATCGAAGACAAGTTAAAACACATCCAAGCACAACAGCTGTCAAAAATTAACTAAACATTCAAAATGGCCGACCTTGTCAGCATAAGTAAGGAACATGAGTACCAACATAACGCTACAAAAATATCAAAATCAAATACACGTAGCCCGAGGAAATTAAAAATTCGCGATATTTTTTGAACATACCTCGTAGATGCATAACATCAAGCGAAAATTGCGGAACCATTTTGATGCCGATAGATTCAAGTTCCCTTTCCCCTGTAGAATATTTTTCTATGTGAAAATTTAAATCTGTCCGATTCTTAAAATCTTCGCCGGATCGAAGTTTACCAAGAAATGTTGTAAAGACTGTAACATTAGAAATACTTTCGCCTTTTTGTTCGCACTTGCTACATCCGTTTAATGAGTTATGACCCCGAATACCGCACACAAAAGATCGAGCAGTAGCATCAACAACAAAATTTTAATTTCCAGATTGTAACTATTAATCGTTAAGCCCTCATTGCTAAATCTATTCATTTCACTGGTGAAGTCATGTAAGAATGTATTTATACGATTGCACTATGCAACAAAATTTTTGTCCAAGGGATGTGGATAACAGTTTCTGGTGCAATTAGGTGTCACAAACACGAAAAAAATATTAAAAAAATTGTTTATGGTAATTTTTTTTTTAATTCCGGCTTTCATGGAAAGTACATTCAGTATTTGGACCATAATTTTTCAAGAATAAGCCTGATTGATTCGTGTTCCCTCAAATCAAAGGGAATTATGAGGGCTACATATGCTGCAAATATCGTTTTCACGTAGAATCGTTGGTTTAGTAACAGTCGTCAAAAATATGAGAAAAAATGAAAAAAACCATAAAAAATAGAAAAAAAAATATTATACCACACTTTAAAAAAACCAGCATGCTAACGAAGAAAACACTGTCAATTTGTGAATCTCAATCTATGAATAGATGTAAAAGTTATGAGCCATTTTGTAAATGTTAGGGAAATTCAAAAAAATCTTGTTTCATATTTTTTCGTTTTTAAATGAAGTTTTTGCTTATATTAAATTCGCAATATGTGAGAGAGACATATAACAGACATTGCACTTGCATTTTATTTTATGAGGATTGATGTCAGACATTATAAAATTGTAGAGAGGACGAGGTTTTGTGGCCGTTCTAACCCTCCATATAACAGGATATGCAATGTGAGAGCTATATTGGATGAGATCCGCTCAGATATAGGGCCATTCAACAATAGTTGTGGCTTTTTATTTGAGGTTTCCATTCAGTTACGCCTTTTAGGGGCATGGACATCCCAGTCGTATATTCAGGTAGTAAAATTATATGTACGCAATACAAAGTAGTACGCGGCAGTCTTGAAAATATTGGGTGTCTACTTTCGAAGCACACTATATGTCAGCTACAGGTACTGCAACTTATGAACCTTTAACCCGGAATTTATGAATGAAATTTCTTATTAACAAATTAGTGTAATTCAGCGCCTTAAAGAGATAAGTCGATTTTCTGAAAAATATTACATATTTCGAAGTATGAGTAAAAGGCAAAGAACTTTTCAATGTGTAAATGATCCCAGCAATTTCTGCTACATCTGCGGAAAATATATAATTAAAAAAATTGACGTGCGTATAGTAAAATAATAGAAGAAATATATGTGTAATATTTTGGTATACGAGTTCAAAATATGAACGAACCGTGGACACCTAGTATTTTGTGTAATTCGTGCCATGTAAATCTTACTCGATGGACTAGTGGAAGAATGCGGTAAGTACTTTAAAATTAATGTATTACAATGTTTTGTGGAATAAAACGTTTTAATTTTAGACTTCACGTGCAATTTGGAATGCCAATGATTTGGAGACAACCATTCATTCACGATACGGACTGCTATTTTTGTCTAAGTTAATAGATTGGTGTTGGAAGTGTCCAAGTATAGCTAACAGCCTAATAACGGAAACATCATCAAGTTCAACTGAGTATTCAACTCTGAGCGATTCAAGTTTGAGTCCGAAGTCATCGCTTTTAACCCAGTTTCATCTCATTGATCTAGTGAGAGATTTGGAACTGACCAAATATAAGGCAGAACTACTTGCATCTGGGATGAAACAGTACAATATTTTGGCCCCAGATGTTAACATATAATATTATAGAGTCCGTAATATACCTTACAAACAAGTTTATACATCTGTGGATAACAGATGCTTTTGCAAGGACATTCCCGGATTGTTCGAGGAACTTAATCAAACATACAATTCAAAGGAATGGCGGTTATTTGTTGACAGCAGTATGTTATGCCTGTGGGATAGCCGATATTTTGCCACCAATGCATAATAAGCTGGGGCTCTCCAAAAAATTTGTAAAAGCCTTAAGGAAAGATGGCAATTCGCTCTAATATTTAAAAGTCTTTCTTTTCAAAAATCGAAGAAGGAGTTTTTGATGGGCCTAAAATAAGGAAACTGATGAAAGATGTGAATTTCGAATCATATTTGACGTCGGATGAAATTGCAGCATTGAGGTCGTTTAAGCTTGTAGTTTCAAATTTCCTTGGATCTAATAAAAGCCCGCAATATGAAACAATGATTAATGATTTGTTAAAAAATTATGAACAAATTGGTTAGAAATATATTTTTTTATATTTATGTATATAACACATATGTATGTATTCTTCCAACTTATTTTTCGCTTTATGTATTCCAACAGGTGTAAATATGTCCCTCAAAATTAATTTCTTGTATTCTCATTTAAACTTTTTCCCCGATAATCTTGGCGACGTAAGCGACGAACATGGGGAAAGGTTTCACCAAGAAATGAAGTCCATCGAGCGGCGTTACCAAGGGCACTGGGATGAAAGAATGATGGGAGATTATATTTGGTTCCTCATGAGAGAAACCGATTCCGAAATCTACAAACGTCAACAAAGAACTCACAATTACTTCTAATGAAACTTGTTCATGTAAATAAACTCAAATGTAATATAAATAAAAGTAATAAATAAAATTGCTATTTAAACAGAAATTTAAAAAAAAAAAGATTTTTTGAAATTCTCTTACCTCTACCAAAAGGGCTATAATTTTACATTTATCCATAGATTTTTTTCAAATATGCATTATTTTCTTCGCTAGGATGCAAACTTTTAAAAAATAAAATAAAAAATTTTTTTTCGATTTTTTTTCTATTTTTTATGTTTTTTTTTTGTCACAGGATTTTTTTTTGTTGAAAAAATCTACTTTTTCCAATTTGTTTAATGACTGTTACTAAACCACTGTTTCTAAGTGAAAGAGATATTTCCAACATTGGTAGCCCACATTAATAGCTTCAATTTAACGTATGTATAAGTCGACCTGATCGGGTATATACTCCAAAAATTATAGTACAAATACTAAGGGTACCTCGGCGAAAATATTTTTTAATACAATTTTTTTTTTAAAAAAATTATCCATAAAAAAATGTTTGGTTTTGATTTTATATAACAGTATGCTACAATCTATGTATATAAAAAAATAATTTTTAGGTCTAGACACTAGTGTTATTTTCGTTAAACTTGTACAAATTTAGAATCCTCTACTCCCAACGCATATCATTTAAATTCGCCAGTGTAGTATCCAATCGAAGGGAGGTAACAGATTTATGTATGCGACAAAAATGTTCCCGGGACTGTTGGCGCAATTTCTTCAGCAACAAACCAATGGTATCCCTTGAACAGTAAACCCGCGAACGTATTTTATATTGCTAAATTATCTGTTATAATGTTTATGCTTTTTATTTATTATATTTTTTTGTTTTTAACCTGACGGGATAAATTTTCAATTAGCAAAAAATTTTTTTTTTGGTTTTAGCGTTACTTCCAAAGCCGTTGCGCCAGAAGAATTATTTGGCCAGTTCTAAAAAACGCTCGTGCTTACGTTGTTAATATGAGGAATTAGAGTTCTCTTATCAGTATATTTATAGCAGAATACTAAAATATAGGGTGGTGACTCTACAGCATTACAGGCTGCGCACATCGGCGTGGGTTTCACCTTCATTCTAGCCAAGGTTTCTCCACTATCTGTATAAGATAGGTTGTATGTACCTTCCATGAAACCAAGGTTTCTTCAAGGCGACTGGAAACATTTTGTAATAATGGGAGTTTCCTGAAGTAGCATGGGCCTCGTATTCCAAGGACCATTCGTTCCATAGTCTGTTCTTGATCTCATTCGTGGCATCTGATATGGTCCATTGGATTTCCCCAGAGTGAGCCAATTTCCCTCGCCCTCGTACAGAAAATATTTGTTTAGCTTTGGTTTTATTAAAATATAAAAAAATTAAAACTAGAAGCTAAACTAACAAGAATAGATTAATTTCAATTGTGTGTCCGGTACTAAAACATTAAAATCAATATTGATTTGTGTTTTATTTCTTGAAGGTTTATTCGACTTCTATTTCCAACATTTATAAAATCCAATGAGACAATTAAATATATTGAGAATCGTAACTCGGAAAATAGACATCGCCGAAAATTTATTTAATTGTGTCCAAAATATACTTTTTTCTTCGCACGAATGGCCGTAACATTTTAGATTTTCAATGGTAGTTGAACTTCATAGTGTAAATTATTGCAACATTTGACTTATTTTTATTAACTGCAAACATTTTTTGCAAACAGAAAATTTTGAGCAGTGTGTTTGCAAAACTGCAAACATTTTGCTGGTACAGCAGAAAATTTCCTGTATTAGCAGAAAAAAAGTTTGCTGCAAATTAGCAGAAAGAATTTGTTATTAACAGCAAACTTTTTTTTGGGTGCACGCAGAAAAAAAAAATCGCTTCTGTAGTATACTGTCCCAAACATATTCAGCTAGAAACATACATATATTTAGGGTGCACTCCAAATACATAATATTTGATACACACAAATGCATTATATGTTTGGGAGGATTTTGTTCTAAACAAGAGTATGTTTTCATCCAAATATTTTTTATTTGGAACTAATATTTCCGAAACAAAGAAAAAATTGTATTTCAGTGTTTTGGCAATGTATCAATGCTAGTTTTCTGCTTTTCAGAAGTTAAAAGTGCAATTTTCTAAAAATTTTATATGTTTGTAGAATTAGACAAAAATTACGAGAAGAAAAAATTTAATTGGAAAATTTATAAATTAAAATTAGCGCTGTAAAACCAAATGTAAGGCTATTATGACATTTTTAACAGTGAAGTAAAACAGGAAATCTACGAAAAATTTCAACTAAAATTCGAAAGCCAGTTAATTTTTAAAAATATCTTTTTAAATAAAATATTATTGGAAGTCTTCTTAAACAATATCTTTGTTTGTGTGTAAACACATGTTTTATGTGTGAAAGTCAGTTCGTGTGTAAAATATAGTTATCGGCGCTGTGAATTCTAACATATTGCGCTTGAAACATATATATGTTCAGGGTATACTCAAAATATATAATATTTGGCACATACAAATGTTATAATTTTGGAAAGATGTTGTTCTAAAGAAATATTTGTTTCCATCCTAATTTGCATTAAAGTACTCAGATAATTTATCGGAACCAAAATTCTAAGCAAAGTTTTAAGTTTTCAGTAATTTTAAATTTTCTTAAAATTCCTTTTTATACCCTCCACCATAGGATGGGGGGTATATTCATTTTGTCACTCCGTTTGTAACACATCTAAATATTGATCTGAGACCCCATAAAGTATATATATTCTTAATCGTCTTACAATTCTAAGACGATTTAGCCATGTCCGTCCGTCTGTTGTAATCACGCTACAATCTATAATACTTGAGCTAGGTGGCTGAATTTTGGTATAGATACTTCTTATAGCTGCAGGTAACTGGGAATTGAAAATGGGCGATATCGGTCCATATTTAGATATAGCTCCCATACATAGCATCTAACTTGTTGTGATTCCTTCTGTTCTCATATACTATATTTTTTTGTGTTTTTCAGTGTTATTATACCCTCCACCATAGGATGGGGGGTATATTCATTTTGTCACCCCATTTGTAACACCTCTAAATATTGATCTGAGACCCCATAAAGTATATATATTTTTAATCGTCGTAAAATTCTATGACGATTTAGCCATATCCGTCTGTCCGTTCGTCTGTTGTAATCACGCTACATTCCGTAATAATAGAGCTAGGTGGCTGGTAAATTTGGTATAGATACTTCTTATAGCTGCAGGTAACTTGGGATTAAAAATGGGCGATATCGGTCCATATTTACTCCCATATATAGCCTCTAACTTGTTGTTCCTACTGTTCTCATCTACTATATTTTATGTGTTTTTCGGTGTTATTTTCTTTAGGTTTGAGTTATTTTGTGTGGTCACATGCTATCCATGGTGGAGGGTATATAAGATTCGGCATGGCCGAACTTAACGCTTTTACTTGTTATTATTGAAATTGTAAAATCTTGCATAACGATAAATTGCTTGATAGATTGACATCAAAGTATGACTTGGAATATTTAGAAATTAAAAATAAGGCCTTAAAAACAAACGTTAAATACATACATTCAATTTTTAACTGTAAGGTATAAATTGAAATTAAGAAAAAGAGCGAACAGCAAAATTTATTAAATCTTTTTAATAAAATATACTTGGCGAAATTCCTAAACAATAATTTTATTTGTATGTAAACACAACTTTAATTTAAGAAAATTAGTTCCCAAATATATTTTGTTGTAATATATTAAAATATGAGCTGCAAATAAATTTTGTAGATTTTTAAATAAAATTTATTTGTTTATACATATGCAAACAAATAAATAATCGTATAGCAAAATCGTAACCTATGGAAAATTCTGAGAAAATTTTCCCAAGAAACAATGGATCTAAAATCAAATCCTATCCCGGAAAATCGACATGAAGTTTGCATACACGGGGCAAAATCGCCTTTTTTGATATGTTTGAATCGAAAGAAAATATACTTGCAATACAAATTTTTAAATATTATATATTTTCGAGCAAATAAATTTTATTTGAAAATCAATAATATGTATTTAGAACCCATATGTTAATATATTGTAATAAAATATATTTGCGAACTAATTTTCCCAAATAAAGTATGTGTTTAAATACAAATTAAATTATTGTTTATGAATATTTTCAAATATATTTTATTAAAAAAAGATTTTCAAAACTTTGCTGAATTTTTCGAATTTTAGTTTTAATTTTGCTTTGTTTTCGAATTATGTATTTCTATTAAAAATGGAATACTTAGCATTAACTTCTTTTTGAAACTATTTATTTTTGTTCTAACTATTCCAAGTCATTATTTTGAATTATAAAGAAATTTTACTAACATTAAAACTTTTTAAAAATTACCTTTCAATTGCTGACAACTTAAAACAATTAAAGAATAGATATATATTCACGCAAATTTATCTTTGTTTGGGAGATAACATATCCAAATAAAAAATATTAGGATGTAAACATAGTTTTGTTTAGAACAACATCCTCCCAAACATATAATATTTGTATGTGTCAAATATTGTATATTTGGAGTGCACTCTAAAAATATATATGTTTCAAGCAGAATATGTTTGGGACAATATACTACAGAGGCGATTTTTTTTCAGCGTGTAGGTTAGGCTAGGGTGGCAGCCGTATTTTTTTATACAAGCTCACATAGACCAGTTTAGGTCCCTAGTGTTACCACGGGCTGAAATGCCCCTCATTGAAACCAACCTGTTTGATATACAAATTTGTCCATAGTACGAATATCTGTACTGGAAAGATCGGTTAGGCTGCCTAGAAAAGCCGACCCCAGTATGTCCAGTCGTCGTTTACTCAGAGCGGGGCAGTCGCATGCTCAATGCTCTCCACTTCTTCCTCATCTCCACAGCTTCTGCAGAAGTCATTAGAGTCAATACCCAATCTTTTGGCGTGTTCGCCGATCAAGCAGTGTCCCGTCAAAACTGATACTAACGTAGACAATCTTTGCCTCTCTAGTGCGAGGAGATATTTTGATCTTCTCAGGTCATACCATGGCCATATTTGTCTGGCTACTCTGCAGGTGCCGATTTCTGTCCACTGGACTGCCTGATTGCCTTAGCCAAAGCTTGTACGTGGATAGTGGCGCACCAATATGTGCAAATTCTTCGAGAATATGTAATGTCGTCCCTTTCCTAGCAAGTTCATCGGCTTGCAGTTCCCCGGGATATCCCTATGCCCAGGCACCCATATGAGGTGTATATTAAACTGCTCAGCCATATCGTTAAGAGATCTGCGGCAGTCGAGGGCTGTTTGTGAATTTAGGGACGTTGCCTCCAGAGAATTGATGGCAGCCTGGCTGTCCGAGTAAATTACAGCGCCAGTGTTGGTTACTATGTTGCGACTCAGCCACTTGGCTACTTCCCATATTGCCATTATTTCGGCTTGATAGACACTGCAGGTATCTGGTAGTCTGTGAGATATATCCAATCTAAGCTATGCACCGTGTACTCCGAAGCCAACCTTTTCATCAAGCTTCGAACCATCCGTGTAAAAGTGGAGATGGTTTCTATAACCTGGTATTCTTCCAACCCATTCATCTCTGGCGGGAATCATAGTGATGTAATTTCTCTCGAAGGTGTACACCGTTGGTATATAGTCCACTTGGTCGGTTACCATAGCACTACACTTTGATATCCTCATGTGACCGTAGTTTTTGTACCTCCACATTGATAGGCAGTTTAATCTTAGTGCCGCTTTGGTTGCAACTTCTCTCACCAAATCATTAATCGGCAGTATATGGAGAAGGACTTGTAGAGACTCAGTCGCTGTAGTCCTTAACGCTCCGCTTATGCACAGACAGGTAGTTCTCTGAACCCTTGATAGCAGGTTTGTGATGATTAGTTTGTCAGTTGCCGTCCACCATACCACAATGCCGTATAACAGTATTGGACGAACCACTGCTATATATATCCAATGGACGATTTTAGGAGAGAGGCCCACGGCGACCCTACAGCCTTTTTGCAGGAATATAAGGCGACGTTGGCCTTCCTTACACGTACCAATACGTTAAGTCGTTAATAACAGTTTCCTATCTAGAATTATTCCTAAAAATTTTGCACTTTCAGAAAAGACTAGATCTGTTCTATTTATCCGAGGTGGAGGGTCCACATGTGGGACTTTATTCATCCTAGTAAAGAGAACCAATTCTGTTTTGTTCGGGTTTCCGCCCAAACCGCTGCTTCTGGCCCATCTAGCAATTTGTTCGGAGCCACCTGTAGAATGTATCGGAGGACGTTTTCGAATTTGCCACTCACTGCGATTGCAACGTCGTCCGCATATGCCACGACCTTGCAGCCACAACGTTCTAGATCTAGCAGGATTTCATTCACCGCTAGGTTCCAAATTAGTGGAGACAGTACTCCTCCTTGTGGGGTCCCTCTGTGTACAAACCATGTTAGAATTGTGGACCCAAGAGATGCTGTTATGCGTCTTCTGTTGAGCAGACTTTGAATTAGTCTAATCAAACTAGAGTTAACTGTTAGATGTGACAGTGCCGCAATTACTGCATCTGAGTGAATGGTGTTAAAAGTCCCTTCTATGTCAAGAAATGCCACCATGGTGAATTCCTTGAAATGCAGAGACGATTCGATAGTGCTCACAAGTTCGTGCAGAGCTGATTCTGTAGACTTCCCCTTATTGTAAGCATGTTGGTTCACCGACAGGAATTTTGTATCCAGGGTTTCCCTAATGAAATAATCTAAAAGTCTTTCCAGACCTTTCAATAGGAAGGAGGATAGGCTAATTGGTCTAAAGTCTTTTGGCCTAGTGTGTGATATCTTCCCCGCTTTAGGTATGAATACCACTTTGGTATCCCTCCATCGATTCGGGATGTATGAAAGCCTGATACAGCTTACATCAATTTTCTCCAGCCAGGGGATAATGTACTTCAACATTTTCTGCATTTCTGCTGGAGTGATGCCGTCTGGTCCAGGTGACTTGAAGGGCTCAAAGCTATTAATAGCCCAGCTTATTCTGGATCTCACAGTCAACAAGCTAGCGACGCTCGCAGTCCACTCGCACTCTTGTTGGTCCTGCTGATCCTCTGGTTCTGTTAGAGAGTTCCCCGGGAAATGTGTGTCGAGCAGTACATTGAGCGACTGCTCGCTGTTTTTGGTCCAATTATTTGCCTCATCCTACAAATAACCCACTGTACAGGGTGAAGCTGATAGTATTTTCCTCAGCCTTGCGGCGTCGGAGACGTTGAATGGCTTGTTGCAGGTCTTTTTCATAGCCGTTAGCTCAGATGTCCACCATTGGGGTTTAGTTTTACCCTTGTACCTTGTTTTTGGACAGGCTTCTTCAAGGGAAGTATTGAGTGATGTGGTGATATGCTCGACCAGATTATCCAGACCGGCTTTGTCATTCGGTTCCAAACTTCCAAACTTCTGTAGGTGTTGAGGACTTTCTTGAAATTCTATTCATACAGGTGCCACTTTGTCTTTCTCACATTTCTGTGGACGGCAGGTTCAGGCGCTTTTTCAGCGAGTTTGAACTCAATATAATGGTGATCTGAGAATGAGTGGTCGTCCAGTACATTCCACCCAATAATTTTGTCTGACAGCCGGTCTGTAGCAAACGTTACGTCTAGTACTTCTTGTCTGTCTTTAATTGTAAAGGTCGGTTTATTACCTATGTTACAAATACTCCTTAAATGATGGTAGTTAGAATAAAGTCAATAAGCGAATCACCCCTATTGTTTATATCCGTACTACCCCAGATAGTATGATGAGGGTTCGTGTCTGCGCCAACAATCAGCTCGACCTCGTCAGACGTTGCTTCTTCTACTACTTCAATGAATAGAGCAGTCGGTACTACAGCTTCATACCGCAAGCAACTGGAGACCACCCAATATATGCGATCTCCAGACTAGCAGATGTTTGGTCTTTACCACTTAAATTAGCCAGGAGAAAGATACTTAGATCTTTCCTGGCCAAAATGCAGGTTCCTGGAGTGCCTTCACAGTTCCTCCCCTTCCTCCCACTGCGGAGGGCTCCTGTATCAGGACGATGTCTACTGCACCTGTGGACAGGCGCAGCAATAGAGCCGCTGAGGCTGCTTTAGCGTGATGGAGGTTAATCTGTAAAATTCTTACCATCATTGGTAATTGACAGATTAACATCCACCCCGACAAGGGTGTTATCGAACTCTTCGTCCGTATCATCGGGAAGCGTGTCCCCGCCAGATGCTTCAAAGAGTCCCGAGACTCCCCTCAGCCCCTCAGAAGTAGAGCTTTCGTCCTCAGAGTAGGACCTTATAGATCTTCTGTTAGAGTTGGAGTCACCAGAAATAATGGGCGTGGATACCTCTGCACTTCCAGAAAGCTGTGTATCAACCACGGTGGACGACTCACCTTCCGCAGTGGGAGCTATATCCTGCTTGTATACCTTCAAGACTATAGTCTCGAAGCCATACTGTAAGGATGCACTTGCACGTTGTATATGGGAGGTGGATTCAGCGTTAAGGATCAAATTGACCTGCCGCTTTTTACCATCCGCCTCACCTACCTTGCTGATTCTCCAATTATGGGCGGGCAGACCAGGATTGGAATCTCTTATTATTTCTAATATGTCAGCCGGGTTGGAGGGCTCTTCTGTAACCCAGGTGATGGCTCTAGGGTGACTAGGGACGTTGTTTTTTCGACAACATTCAAATGGGCACCCGGCCACACCTCACCAGCTCGACTCAGAGCAGCCTTATACAGGTCTACAGGTATCCTGCATCGTTGCAGATTGGTGGTGTGCCCGGCATTTCTCTACGGACATCGAGGTAATGAGCCATAATGGCTGATTGCACATGGCTCCATTTGTCCTTGAGGATGGATCCATCCTCACTACTTCTGTCTATAACGGCCATCACTATACTCTCCTTCGCCACTTCATTGAAGGGCTTGGTGAGTGTCCTGTTGATGGTGACATCAGGGCCTCTTGCCTTTTTCGAAGGGTTCATCAGGTGATCTGATTCTTCTGACTTTATTAGCCGTTAACACTGCTGAATTTGTGGCTCTTTCAGCCGGCTGATTGGCCTTAGAAGCATCAAAGACGCCTTTAGCCCAGGTAAGTTGGCCAAGACCAACGGACGGACAGTAGGACGATTGGGGAACCCCGCTCCATCGGAACGCGAGAGCATCCCCGTCAACGATTTTTTTTTGTCTGTATTAGCCCGTAATAGGTACTACGATGTAGGCCTTCCAGACTTTGTACAGATTTTTGTTGCGATTGCGTAATAGGTACTGCGTAATAGATTTTAACTATCCGCTCTGTGCTAAACACGTCCGTTCACTACGACTGATCAGCAACGATTCTTTTTTTGGTTTGCTGTTAGTAGAACATAAATAAATTAGATAAATTAATATCACGGGATAATTGTATTTTATGAAAAATCCTTTTATATAATATAATATTTAAAATAATATAATATTTAAAAATTTGCATTCCAAATATATTTTCTTCCAATTCAAACATATATATATCTATCTATATATATAAAAATGGAAAAATGTTTGTATGTATGTATGTATGTGTTTTATAGACGCTTAAACCACTGGACCGATTTTAAAATTTTTTCTTTTGTTTGAAAGCCATTCGGTCTGAGATGGTTTTGGAAAAAAAAAATTGCAAATAGTGGGCGGGGAAAATGTAGGCGTGGCAAATCGTTTGTTTGTCTGTCTGTTTGTGTGTTTGTTCCACTGCAGTTCTGCTGGCAGTCTACGTCAGTGGTCCAAAAATGGACGGGATCGGAAATATGGGGCAACGAAGTGGACCGGGTCCAGCTAGTAACTTATAAAACATATTCCTCTTTCAAAACGGATTTCTGAATCAAAGTTTTAAGTGATCGTTTTGGGTTCATACAGTTCCATAAGATTCTAAGTGCCACATAGAACCTTGTGGTTCCAATTTATTGTGCTATATAACTGAGCTTCGCGCTTAAATTATTTGAAAAAAACGACGAATGCGACTGCTTAAAACATGAAAACTACTGGACCAAATTGGATAAATCATTCTGTGGATTTCTTAGTGATTGCTACGCGAAGGTTTAGGAAAGGTAAAAGTCGGAAAATTCTCAAGGGGTGACACTGACCACTTGACCGCTGAGGCTCCTGTAAGAGCTATAAAGCTGAAATTTTGCACAAGCATACCCAGAATGTTGTATAAACAACGGATTTTCGCATAGCCATTTTTTGCCCTGTAGTTAGTTCTATCGCCATCAAAAACTTGAGTATTGTGTTTGTCCTTTCATGTTATACGAAAAGCTAAAACATTGTATATATGAAGTGCTATACACGACAAATATAAACACGAAATATAATTTAGAATTCTCTGATTGTGTTCATTGTAACAGTAAACAATTTGTAAACAAATTTTCATTTTTTCGAGATTGTAGAAGTTATTTCAGAGCTAAGAATATACAAAAATTAATGTACATACATCTCAATGGGGATTTGAAAATAACTATACAATGTCCTGCCTGAGGTCATACTGCAGTGACCAAAGCAATTGTCACTCTTGCAGTACTTAAATAGTCTTTTAAGAACTGTGAGTCTACAAACTGATATGCATATACGAGCATTCAGGTCTCCAACGGATATGCTTTTACGCCAAGTGCTTAATTGATCGCTTGTACATGGATAGAGTCGAGTGTTGTATAAACCCCGGACTTTTCGCAGAACTGGATTTTCGTCAGAGGTCAGTGCTAGGACTATCAAAAAGGTGAGTGTTACTTTGGGTATTCTTTTCCATCACAATTTGCGGTCAAGTATGACACCAAGGCATTAAGCCTCAGAGGACACGTTCAGCTCCACTTCGTCCAGAATAGGTTTGGTAAAATGTGGTATCTTATTCTATCTGGTGAATGGAACTAGCTCGGTCTTTATGGGGTTGATGCCTCCTAGGAGCACCCTGAATAAGATCGGTGGTAGTCGAGAGAAATTTGCCTCCAATCATAATGACAACATCATCGGCGTAGGCGACAACTTTCACTCTTTCTTCCTCAAATCGTACCAGGAGCCACAGGAGGGGTGACAGTACCTCTCCTTGAGGAGTTCCTCTGGTTACCATCTTCCTAATAGAGCTCTCCGCAAGTGATGCGTTGATGATTCTGCTGTTTAGAATTGAATCAATCCAATCAACCAGTAGAGGGGGAATGTCCACATCCATTAACGAGTTATGTATCGATTCCAACTTCACATTATTGAAAGCTCCGTCTATGTCTATGTTCCCGCTTTGGGGATGAAAACCACTCTAACTTCACGCCATTTGGAGGGAATAAAATTCCTCAGTAGGCACTTCCTAAAAATCGTTAAGAGTAAGCATATCGCTCTTGACCCTGCGTTTTGTAGCATGGCTGGTGATATGCTAACAGGTCCAGTAGATTTAAGGGTTCGAAGGAATTAATGGCCCACAGTATTTTCTCCTTGGTTACTAAACTTTTGACAATTGAAAGCGCGGTCATCGCAATGTCATTCTCTGTGTCCTGTACCGTTATCAGGACATGTATCCCGGACCAGGTTTGAACAACCGGGGAAGTGTGTCGTAGCCAGAAGGTCCAGGGTATCAGAGCTAGACTCAGTCCAGCTTCCATCTTCCTTTTTGATGCTACCAAGCGAGGGTCTTTTTGATAGCAATCTTTGAAATCTGGAGGACTCGTTTACCCCTTCTGTGCTTTCACAGAAATTGACCCAGGAGACGCGTTTCGCCCGTTTGACGTCGCTCTTGTACATGTTGAAAACTTCCTTATAGCGATTCCAATCAGTACTTGATGTGGTTCTATTGGCTCTGTTGTTCAATTTCCTGGTAGTCTGCCTTCACTTATGAAGGTCTTTTGTCCACAATGCAGGTTGTGATATTTTTGCTGGATATGTTAGGGGACATGTTCTCTCAAGACTATTTAACAGGGTTGCAGTAAAATTGTCAACTGCTGTTTCTAACCTCCCCGTGTCTGTCAACAAGGTACTCTACCCATTAGTAACCATGTTCAGATTGAAGAGGATATATTTATGTTTCCTCGTATGGCAGATAGACTGATGAGAGTAGGCAAGGTTGGGTGTGTCTATTCTCTAACCTCACCGTCGTCAGGTCTCCGTTGCTGTAATTAAACTGAAGGATTAAGTTAAGATTATTTCTACCTACAATACCTGTTCTCGCCTTGTCCCCCGAAGGTGGAGAGTATGCCCAAACCAGTCACATTATTCTTAACGATATAGACTTCTTGAATTTGAACAATGTCTACTTTAGAGTTTGGGAGGGCGAAAAGAAGTTCGTTCGAGGCAGCTTTAGAGTGGTGCAGATTAATATGCATTACCTTTAGTTTACTCGAACTAGTTCTGCTTTGCCCTTTGGAGCCGGAAATGACAGTGGTCAAAACCGTATCTTAGCTTGCCCCCTCTCTCTCGTATATACTCTTCGGTCATTTGGTCGATGGTAGCTTTCACGATCAGCCCACCACTCTCAGCACAGTCTTTGGCCGACAGGATTGTCCACTCGAGACCTGAGCAGAGAATGAAGCCGAGCCAAAATTGGCGGCGGCGGCGGCTGCCATTGGAAATTATAGATCGGCGGCGGCGGCTGACATAAAATTGACATACGGCGGCTCTATGATAGACATTTTAACATTTAAAAAAATAGTTGAAAAGTTAAGCTCCGCTATTTATTCTTAAATAATGGATGTTTTTAAGTTAATTTTAAGATATTGTGAGGTGAAAAAATCATCGATTCCATGCCGCTAGGCGGCTCTATGATATACTCTCAGATCGGACAACTTTATCAACCCTGTTAAAGTGCCGCAAATGTACGGACAATGACAGATTGTTACACGCTGAAAAAAAATCGCTTCTGTAGTATATTGTCCCAAACATATTCGGCTTGAAACATATATATATATTTAGGGTACACTCTAAACATATAGTATTTGGTATATACAAAAATTATATATTTGGGAAGATGTCGTTCTAAACAAATCTTTGTTTGCAACCCAATATGTTATTATTTGGGACTATTATTTCCGAAACAAATATTTATTTGCATTTAAGTATTCGGAAAATACATAAATTGTGTTAAATTTTTCAGTAATTCAAAGTTAATTTTTTAGAAATGTTAAATGTTCGTAAAATAATAATAATTGAAATCGTATAATCTTGGATTAAAATAAATTACTTAGAGGATTGACAACTATTAATGGCTTGGAATACTCAGAAAATTTAAATGATTGATTTAAAACGGAAGTGAATAAGGTATCATAACTGGGAAGTCTAATTCGAAAACAAGGAAAAATTAAAACTGAATTTCGAAAAAGTCAGTAAATGTTTTGAACATTTTTTTAAATAAAATATATTTGGAAAAATTTCTAAACAATAATTTTATTTGTATTTAAACACATATTTTATTTGAGAAATTTAGTTTGTAAATAAATTTTGTTCTAATATATTAATATATGCGTTCCAAATACATTTTATTGATTTTCAAATAAAATTTATTTGCTCAGAAATATATAATATTTAAAAATTTGTGTTCCAAATATATTTTCTTTCGATTCAAACATATCAAAAAAGGTGATTTTGCCCCGTGTAGGCAAAGGTGAAGACGATTGCAAGAAACCCTTACAATTTCATATATTTAAAATATATTTTGTAAATATTTATATGCAGGATTGCCAATAAAAATATTTCAAGTATTTTTATACACTGGTATTAATGTTATAAGCTGTTAACTTTTGGTGCAAAATGGTGCATTTGTGTGGGAGATACCAAAACGGGCGTGGCAATTTCGCCATTGGCATTTTCCTCGAGTTGATAGCGACTAACAAACTAATACTATGTGTGGAATATCAGAAGATTCGAATACGTATAATAGCAGTTATTAAAGAATCAATATTTCACAACATTTTAACCCTTTGTGGGGGAGGTATCAGAAGGAGTGGACCAATATGGCCCATCTTCGAACTTAGCCGGAGATAGAAAAAAATATTACCACATACGAAATTTGAAGTCAATCGGTTACTCCTTTCGAGAGTTATCGTGCGCACCAGCCAGCCAGCAGACAGACAGACGGACGGACATTGCTCATTCGACTTAAAATGACCCAAAACGGATTTCCGCCGAACATACTTGGGGTCTTAGGTCACCCCTTCGATGTGTTACACTTTTTTCCGTAGCAAATGATATATACCCTCGTCACACTAAAGTGAGGGTATAAAAAGTAATGATCAATTATTGTATTCAATTTAATGCTGACAGATATACAACATTTTTTGTTTTATGCTCTGGAACGTACATGAAGTACATACATACATACAGCTGGCCGTGTGATTGTCCTTCTGACTTGCGATGGCCCTTCTGACTTGCAATTGTCCTTCTGACTTGTTTATGCAAGTTTCACTGGGAACTGAATACGTTTGCACTTAAATGATAAGTCGGTTGAAGACAATGCAATCCGCATAATTAGGCATTCTTCCTCCTTGAATGGCCCATTCAAAATCCTATCCACCATCAAACTGTTCATTAGATTCGTCTCAATCAGTCGTGTTTCATTGAACAGTTTCAGGGCATGAAGATTTCGTAACATAATGACTACAGATCCAACTTTCAGACGTAAATTACGTAGCGACATGCCAGGCAAATTCAAAAATCGATTAATTTTTATGAATGCAATTCTCCCATAATTTGATTTTGAATCGTCCAATTAAATTCATTCACATCAGCATTTCATTTTTTGTTGGGGTGAAATGACAAATGGCGGGTGGAATCGATATTAAACCATCGAGAGTATCTACCGATATTTGTCCATTTCCGATTCCCATCAGTTCTTTCGAAAAACTTATTCTCTTCTTCTTAATCGTTGTTGCTCATTGTAAACTTCAGTAATGGTTTCTTGATGTCGCGCTTTCAATAGCATGTACGTACCTCTTTCGTGTGGATGAGCGTAGCAATCTGAGAAACCGCCCAATGTTACCATGGCCTCTTCTTGTCATCGTGACAAATATCGATCAATAATATCAATCACAAACTAATAATTCACAGATTCACAACGATATATGTATGTATGTATTTCGTAAATGAAAACTATTTCATTCGAAAAATCGATAAAAACTGCTCAAATTATCACATGAGAAAGAAAATATACTAAGTTGTTAAATGAATAATAGCCTAAATAAATCATGAATGTAAGTAGCGTGATATTTAAGTCACACTCGTAACAACATGTATGCAAATTTTCAGCATATTACTTCTAATAGAAGGTCTCAGTGGTCAAGAGGGTAAATTTTCGTTGTATAGTTCTACATATTTACAAAGATTTAGGGTTGTTTCATATATGAGGCTTCCTAAGGCATAAAAATAACACTCTCGTATTTGATAGCGAGAACTGGCCACTGGCCAAAATCCGATTGTGTGAAAAGTCCCTGGTATATAAAAGATTCGAGTCTATCCACATGCAAAGTTTCAGCTTTCTAGCTCTTACAGGAGCCTCAGGAGCCTCAGCGACCAAATAGTCAAAAATCACCTGGCGTAAAATCACATACGTTAGAGATCTGTATGTATGCGCATCAGTTTGTAGGTTCATAGTTCTTTAAAAAAAATTCAGTACTGAAAGTGCGACAATTGCTTTGGTCACTCCAGTTTGACCTCAGGCTGGACATTGACTAGTTATTTTCGCATCCCCTATGAGTTATGTAAGTACATTTACATTTTTAGATAGTTAGCTCTTAAATAACTATTAAAATCACATAAATAATGAAAAAATTACGGTACTACTACACTAACCACAGTCAGCGAATTCAAAATTATTTTTCGCTTTTATATTTGTCGTGTATATCACTTCATATTTACAAAGTTATAGACCCAATTGCGTAGATTCTTAGAATGCAATAAAAAATGCGTACACATTATTCTTCTATTAAGGGGACGATATATAGCTATTTGCTTATCAAAAATGTAAATTGTATCTATCCATATTTTTAAGCTTTTCTATGGAACGGCGGCTGTGTTTTAGTCGATTTTAGCCGCAAAGATCGGCGGCGGCTTCGGCTGGTAAAAAAAGGTCGGCGGCTACTAAAATCGGCGGCTCGGCTCGGCGGCTTCATACTCTGGACCTGAGCATTCTACTGAGACCGGCATTTTGCTTCGCGAGCACTTTCAAATCAGACAGGATCCACGCTGTCACCGTCCTTCGAAGAGGTAATCAATTCCAACTGTTTGGAAACTGAATTTTGTTGTCTCCCTTCTTAGGCTGTGTAGATCTGACTCGCAATACAGCTGTAGATTTCATGAGGGCCGCAGGCTGTTGCGAGGTTGAGGGGCCTTCGAATAGAGGCAACAAGTATTTAAAAGTTCCGGATTTAACTACTAGAGTCATCTTTGTAGAACTGACTCCAGTCTACATCTTAATCTATCTTGAGGCCCCACCTGGCGTCTTACCAGATTTATTTTCCTCATTCACTTTGTGTTTGGGTTCTGCCAGAATCCGTGTTGAAATATCGCCTACAGGCTGCATTGCTTTAGTATCTAAGGGTGTACCCAATTTTTAGCTTGGCGATTCGGCTCCCGGTTGCATAATTTTTTCTTTTAAGGGTGTACCTTGCGTAGTGCTTGGTTTCATCGCATTAGATGTATGTATTTGATTTGGATAGTTCTGGAGTAACCTTGGTGGTCATTACTCCAGTTCGTATCGCGTCTGGATAAAGGGTGACCAATGGTGTCTTACCAATCGGACTATCCCTTTTTCCAGTGGGTTTGGTTGCCTCTGAAGTAGGTTTTGTTATCCTATCTTCAGTTTGCAGCGACCCTGCTTCAAAGGATCCGCTTGGCATATAACCTCGCTTTTCCTTCTCTGTCGCAATTGTAGGACCTTTTCCTACCGCTCGTCGAAGGGTTATCACCAGGAGTTCCTGGGTCTATAGCCCCTCGAAGCGTCAGGATCAGGCGTCGGGTACCGACTCAAGTGGAGGTGGTGAAGTCCACAGATCGGTTTCCGTCACGTCCACGGCAAGGTTAGTTGCCGGCTTTGTCTCGATGGATTTAACCTTCTCAGTAGTCGGGATGGAGATAATCGTGATCTTACGTTCACTATCCGACAGAGTATGATCTTCCATCAAGCCCGCTGGCACGCTCTCCTGGCTGAATCCGATGAGGGAACGATCATCCACATCTCCGACAATTGCTGACATTACTCACCATACTTAGTGGTTATCTCCCCGTTCAGCGTGTCGATGTCCCTTAATTCAGTTTATTCTCCCCTAATTACCTCATCTATTATGAGATTTAGGGGTAACGGGTGAGTGTCGTATGGACGGACTTCGGATATATTTGGGAGGGGATAAAGATGGCATTGGACATAAAGTTCGGACGTTGGCTATCCGTAGGCATTGCAGGGGATGTAAAGTCAATACATTCTTCGTCTAGTGGCAACATTGGATCACGTGAAATATGATTTTTTGATGTTTTGTTTTTGATATTGAGGATATTACGGAGTCAAACGAATATAACAATGTGCGCAACAAATCCTTCAATGAGTTTTCACATGATGTTTTCCGTGTATGAAATTCTACATAATAACGACAATCTTCGCTTCTGGTTGCCATAGCTTTCACCGACAACATACCATTAGATATGGAAGGGGATTTTATGCTATATATACCATGCCATAATATTTTATGAAGACTAGATGGCATGGCATACCACGGATATTTGTTAATCTTTGAATGATTCTATATTTATAGGCGATTGTTCTTAAAACAAGTAAGAAAGTTTCAGTCGGGTAAACCGACTAAGGTATACCCTCACTTTGTGAGTAATGTAATATTGAATATTACACGAATTATTCTATCAATTTTTCGATGAACTGTAGATACTTTAAATTCTGTGTCGAATTATAAGCGTTTATGTGCACTGGTAAAAACGTTATGCGATATTAAATTGTGGTATGATTTGGCCATTTTGTGTGGGAGGTACAAAAAGGGGAGTGGCGACAACGCCCATTTTTCACAGGGCTATAGGCACTTTAAAACTATTACACTGTACAAAATGTCAAGTATTTGTATACACTTGTATTAATGTTATAAGCTGTTAACTTTTGGTGCAAAATGGTAACTTTGTGTGGGAGGTACCAAAAGGGGCGTGGCAAAAACCCCATTTTCCCCTGGACTGTAGGCAATATAAAAGCATAACACTATACAAAATTTCAAGTATTTTTATACACTGTTATTAATGTTATAAGCTGTTAACTTTTGGTGCAAAAGGGTGCATTTGTGTGGGAGGTACCAAAAGGGACGTGGCAACTTCGCCCATTTTTCTCGAGTTGATAGCGACTAATAAACTAATACTATGTGTGGAATTTCAGAAGATTCGAATAAGTAGTATAGCATTTATTAAAGAATCAATATTTCACAACATTTTAACACTTTGTGGGGGACGTACTAGAAGGAGTGGACCAATATGGCCCATCTTCGAACTTAGCCGGAGATAGAAAAAAATATTACCACATACCAAATTTGAAGTCAATCGGTTACTCCAGTTATCGTGCGCACCAGCCAGCAGACAGACGGACGGACATTGCTCATTCGACTTAAAATGACACAAAACGGAGTTCCTCCGAACATACTTGGGGTGGCAAATGATATATAACCTCGTCACACTAAAGTGAGGGTATAATGAATCCTAGATTGTTGATTAAGTTTTCATTCACTCCTGTAATGGATGAAGCCAAGCCAGGTTAAAAAAACGTCGCGCAGTATTCTCGTCGTTGCTAGTTCCATATATGTATTTGAGGTTTCTCATGCCATTTCTTTATGTTTAAACGGTACGAGATGTAAAGAATGCACTCGAAACACCTAATCCAGGCATGTAATGTTGAAAGTCCATAGTCGTAAGCATTTTGGTTCGGTTTCAAAAGGGCAAGCTTTGGTGAATCGTTAAGAGCAGGAACTTTTCTATCATTTCTTCCATGAAATTCCAGAGTATAATGACATCCAATTCAAGAGAAATTCCTTTTTTGTTGGTTGTCACGACATATTTTTGAGGGACGGTGGTTTTTGTTGGACTGCGTTTCATCGCATAAAAAAATATGCGACGCGAATTCAAATTTCTTTGTAATCACATTCTTCTTTAGACTTATTTACCGAGTACATAAACCATTCCTAAATTGAAAAACGTATTTTCATCACCAAAAGAGATATATACATATCTATATACATATCTTATATTTCTTAAACTTGTCCATTCATCCATGACAAGAGAGAATCTGTAATGCCTTTGTAATTTAGATGAAATTTTATTTTTAATAGTATCATTGATAATCGAGTATTGCTTTATTATTAGTGTTGGGCATTATCGTTCACTGACAGGACCGGTCCTTTCCGTTCCGTTCCGATAAAGGAGCTCGATCAGTCTTTTCGTTCCATCGTTCATTTTGGCTCCTTCGTTCATTCGGTCAAACATCACAACAGATGTTTGTTTACTCGTTCAGTCTTCTTTTATGAACGTGATAAAACAATTTTGGCAGACAAGGAAATTGAAAATATATTTTTAATTTATTTAATTATGTTCTTTCTGCTGATTTCATTTAAATAACAATTGTTAAACGCATGTAATGTGCCAATTCTGGGCACTGTGGAAAAGACTGATGAAGGTAAAAAATTAATACCTCCGAACGACACCAGCTTTTAATTTTGTAATACATTTAGTGTAGTAACTAGAGAAATCATTGTTCGGTAAATTTTGCAACAATTAAATAGCTGCACAAAAGACAAGAATGGTAAAATGAACGAAAGATGAATAACAGCAAAAGATCCGAAGTGAACGATGGAACTAAATGAACGACATAGCAGGAACCAGTTCCAATCGTTCCTTCAAGGGAATCGTTCAATTGAACGAGTTCGTTCAAGAACGACCCAACTCTATTTATTATATTACTAGCTGGACCCGGTCCACTTCGTTGCCCCAGATTTCAAATTTCCGATCCTGTCAATTTTTGGACGAATCACGTATACAGTCATCAAATACATATACACAAAATTACACCAGTCTCGCTAACAAATAGTTCAAGATATATCAATTTCAAAACATTGCTCATGTGTGCGGGGAACGCCCATTGGTTCCATCCCACCCATTTGTGGACAAATTACGTAGACTGCCATCAAATACATATACACAAAATTGCAGCACTCTCGGTAACAAATTGTTCGAGATATCTCAATTTCAAAATTTGGCTCAAATGGTCGGGGCCACGTTCATTGGTCCGATCACTCCCTTTTTTTGACCCATAAAGGTTATCGTAAATTCAAGTAGCCTATTTTCACCACCCTCTACACATGTACATTCTGTGAAATTTCAAGAAGATCGGTCCAATCGTTTAGACCTCTATATGGAACAGACAAACAAACAAACCCAAAATTATGTTCCGCGAATGGTATTCTATATCTTTAAACTACAAAAACGAAGCCCATTCTGTTTACTATATAAATACGAATTCTCGTAATGGGATGACAACCACAACAAAAGCAGTGAAAATTGTAAATGTCAAACCTACTAACTTTTCTTTCGTATTATAAAGTGAGTTTACTTTAAGATGTGGACTAGAAACACGATTAATAAAATATAATGGTGGCATTCTATAAGCAGATATACCATATCCAGATTAAGGTCCTTTTTGTTGTTGTTGTTATGTTTCTTAAGCTAAGTACACACGATTGCCAGATCGGACAATATTGTCAGAAAAATGCAACCCTGTGCACGTACAACCGTGCGAACATTCAATTTTTGTCTTGCAACGTTGGCAAAAAAGTCTTTGTGAGATAATTTGCAGATTGTTAGATGTGCGAAGTTTATGCAGGTGACAACGGCGCCATTTTCAGAAAAACATTTTATTGGCAACACTGTCTATAAAAATTTTTTATTGGCAATCCTGCATATAAATATTTACAAAATATCTTGCAATCGTCTGCAGTGTCATTTCACATTTGCCTAACAATCTGCCATTGTCCGTACATTTAACAGGGTTGATACCGTTGTCCGATCTGGCAATCGTGTGTACTTAGCTTTAGGATGGCGTCTAAAGTAGTGGTGAATAGCAAAGGAGACAGTATGCATCCTTGTTTAGCACCGGTTGTAGTGTTGAATGGCTCGTTTGTGCTGCCGTTATGACTGTCGCTGGAGTCATCATAGTGGATTTTGATTAGGTTAATTACCTCTGCGTTCCTTAGCCGCCCAATGCTTTTGCGGCCAATGGAGTCGAAAGCCTTCTAGACGTCAATAAACGCCATGTATAAAGTCGAGTTGAATTCAACTCGACTGTCTAAGGCTGCTAATGTGATCGATGCAGGCAGGGCGTATCCAGGATTTTGGTTCGGGGGGGGCCCAACTTTTTTTCCATAACAAAGATAAACAATTAAAAAATTGCGTTTATTGTTTAGGTAATGGAAGTGAAGTTCCTTAGTTTTTTATTCGAATTTTATTCCTAAATATAAATGTGTACTTTAGTACGAGATCAGTAAAACTTTTTTAATAAAATACGTAAGAGATAAAAATGTAATCTTCGATTTTTTGAAAGAAATATATCAATTATTTCTTCGATTTTGACTTCATTTTTGTATATAGACATCAAAGCCAGATAAGATAGCCTTTCTCCTTCCATTCTGTTCCGGAGATAAGTTTTTATTCTTCTTAACGTCGAGAAACTTCGCTCAGCAGATGCCGTTGTCACAGGTATTGTGGCTAGTATCTGCAAAAGGGTAAAAACGCTTGGGAACATGTCCTCATCACTAACTGAAATAGCATCTAATGCATTTGATGGCTTATCATTCTTCTGCTTCCAATAATCAATCCATATACTTATTTCAGCTAAAACAGATTTTGCTGAATTTTTTAAATCGTTTTTGTAAAAAAGTGTGACTTCTTCGAAATCTTCCTTTATTAGATTTACAACTCGTATCGGAACGATGTTATACAGACTTGTAATTATAGCTTCATGTTCGGAAAATCTATTATTTAAATGTGATATTACTTCGTCCAGATATGGTATGAACAATGCTGTCCTAAAATACGCATTGGCATCTGAACCAGGAATATTAGCCCTATACTTTTTAGTGCCTACTCTTCTAGGTAGTGCAGCTTCTATTCCAAAACTTCTTGCAAGTTGTGTGGATTCTTCAAACAGTTTATCAAACTCCGCATCTGAATTTCTACGCATGTCACTTAATTTAGTCGTTGCCAATTTTATGATTTCGTAAGCCTTTATTATACCTAGGTTAATCGTTTGAAAATACCGTGATAAGTTCTGTGTAATGGCCAAAACCGTACTACTTATTACCACACCAAATATAAAGTCAAATTTACACACACGGTTGTGCAAACTCATTCCATCACTGCAACCCACACGTTAAAAAGGTAGATAGATAAGAAATCATAAATGTAATTTTAACTTAATTTTCGCCATATCTGGTTATCATAAATTTAAAGCCAACCAATAATTACACCGGTCGACAAAAACAACATTTTTTCTTGGGTTTCTGTTTTAATGCATAGATTCTGATTCTAGACGTCAAAATCTCCAATCTTAGCTTTTAAAGTTTATTTTTGTAAATTTTACATCGATAAGAAAGTTTTAAAGTTAAAACCTTACTAAATTAGCTATAACTTTTTAAATTATGCATCGATGGGGGCTCGGAATGGGCTCGTTTAATTCATGACCGAACAGACTTTACGATAAAATCATAAAAATATAACATTTGTTAATTTTTAGATTGTTTTTTTTTTTATTTAAAATTATTTTATTTTATCAAAAAATCAAATGTTTTTGCAATATTTTGTAATACTCGTATATCGTCGAAACCGCTGAACGGATGGAAAATGGTATTAAATGAAGTTAAAGGCTACTTAATATTTAATTCTTTAAAACTTTCTTTTATGCCACTATATGTCGTTCAACCACTAATTTCTTTCCATATCACAGCTTATCGCGAGAATTTAAAGAGACAACCCTTTAGGCTAAGAAAAAAGAGAGGTTGAACCACATATTATGGCATAACTAGAGAACCATTCATCCGAATTGGTTCAGGTAAGCTTTACAAACTTCAGAATTCAACTTCCCATCCGTTCAGCGGTTTCGACAATCAGGTCTGTTCTGTAATCACGGCGATTTGAAATCACCGTGATTTTAAAATCACCGGCGACTTAGCATCACTTTTCGAGTTCGAAATCACCCGAACATATTTCGAACAATCTTTTTTGGGAGGCTATGAATAATAAACCGGGCGATTTCGAACTCCAACAGTGATTGTAAGTCGACGGTGATTTTAAAATCACCGTGATTTCAAATCACCTAGCTACAGAACAGACCCGAATATCTTACAAAGTATTGCAAAAAATAATATTTTTTGAGAAAATTTTAATAATTTTTAAATAAAAGCCTCATAAAAGCATCTAGGGCCCCCCCTCCTCTGTATACGTCCCTGGATGCAGGTCCTCTTGCTCTTTTCGCAGTTGCTGGTCGATAGGGGTAGAAATTCGATTTAGCAGGGCTTTGTTAAAAAAAAAATTAGGTCTAGGAAAAAATCTTTTTTTTGTTGCATAGTGGAATCTATTTATAGCAAATATTTCTATTTCGACAAACAAAAATGGGCTGAACCCTAATGTAGTACCTACGAATGTATGTAAGTATGTACATGGTAGGTAATTACAAAGTATGTACGAATGAGTGTAGGGCCTAACAACCATTGGTAATGTCCATACAAGTACTTTAGACACAGCATACAACATTTTAGTTCGCATGAAACGATCATCGAAAACGGTTCTGAATCGAAAATTTAACGCTTCGCACCGAACATCCCTCGAAGCAGTTAGTTAGTAATGACGAGTTATTTTCACAAAATTTCTACGAGTTTGAATCAAAATGAAAAAAGTGATTCGCATGATCGATATTGAGGAGTGATTTTCGAAAGAGCCTTGATCGACGAAGTTCGCATCTAATAGTCGAATGTTGATAGCTGAATGACGAATATAAATATGGAGTAGTATTATTGTGTATCGTTTTTATAAAAGTGCATTATAGTTTTTGTTTATTGATAATTATGCCATCACCGCTAAAAATTTTACTGTTTGTAAAAAAATTCTCGAGGTCATAAAAAAGAAATTAATATAATTGCGGTTTAATTAAAATTTGACAACAAACAAATAAATATTAAAAAAAAATTGCATTGACATTTTTATTTGGAGCACTACACGTTTTATAATCCACATAAGTGTTCGTTTATAGGTGTGTGTCCGTATATAAATTTATACTATATTCAACAATTAGCGGAAACGTAGAGAGAAAATAATCGCTAAACAATTACAATCCATTATGGGCAATCATCAGCGACAAAGCGGTAACAATGTCACTTGCGTGCTTTTAATATTCTACATTGTGACATTTCTTTCGGTTCCACAGCCGATGAGATCGCCGATTACGTGCACTGCACATCTAATACATATTGACGATGAGCACGAATTCCGCTCAAGTGGCTTGCCGAGACCTCATTTGCCACCTCCGTTACCAGCACCGCCATATCCACCACCGGCGGCTACTGCTCATCTCTCCGCCGGAAGGGAACTAACGCCGGCCGAATGTATGGTGGATCTTACGAACGAATTGGCATACAGGATTCTACATTATCATTCGATTTTGAATCGTAACAATTTTGCATTTTCACCGACCGCACTTATGAGTGTTCTCGTTGCACTCTACGAGGGCTCCGCTGGACGGAGCGCCACTGAATTGAAGAACGTCTTGCAATTTCCAAACAACCGTGACATCATACGTGTCGGATATCGGGATGTACATCGTCGATTGAGGGTGAGTATCAACAGTTATTTTCTGTTGTTAAAAGTTTTCGGTTCTATGTATTAACCATGTTTTAGAATTATTCATTGTGACACATAGCGATGGTGATAGTTTGGGCAATTTTTAAGGCAAACGTTTTTGTTTTCGTCCACAAAAAACGTTTTGTTTTCGGTTCTAAAAAATTCTGTACTCCGAAAAGATTTCGTTTTCTTTTGTTGAAAGTGTCGCACAGTGGAAAAATGCAACATTTCCATGCCTGTATTAAATATAACGGGAGGAAGCTAAGGTTAGATTGAAGAGATGAGACTTTTCAACGCCTCTTGTACTTGGACATACACTCGGCTTGTTGTGCGCTCCTTATTTATGATCTTTTTAAACCTCACGAATTTCAGAAAATCGATTCTTGATACGAATTTTCTTAAAATATTCTTCGCCATATCCTCTAAGATGAGTCAATTCTGGTAAAGTGTCGGACACGAAATATCGGGATCATACATGTGTGAAAGTCGGACTTTGGTACAAGTCTGTATGATGTTTTCCCAGCATTCGTTGTAATCTGCTAATCCTATGCAATATAGATGTGATTGTAAGTTCATATTCACACTTGCAATTTTGTTATGCAATTCTCTTGTGAAGTTGCATTTGCGTTCAGACAACGTATTCTGTTTCAAAAATTTTTTTCATCGTTCATTAAATTTCATTAAAATGTATTTCGCACAAATTTACATATGTTGAACCGAGCCCAAAACTACGAATATTAAATAAAAAGGAATGTGGAAATGTCAAAAATAAATCATCACTTTACCACGAAAGAAAACGCATTGCAAACAAATTGCAAGTACGGACGACTTTGTTCTCCCCCCTTACCGACAGCGTCCCTCTCCATAAACACTCCCATAAACACCGACCGCACTTATGAGTGTTCTCGTTGCACTCTACGAGGGCTCCGCTGGACGGAGCGCCACTGAATTGAAGAACGTCTTGCAATTTCCAAACAACCGTGACATCGTACGTGTCGGATATCGGGATGTACATCGTCGATTGAGGGTGAGTATCAGCAGTTATTTTCTGTTGTTAAAAGTTTTCGGTTCTATGTATTAACCATGTTTTAGAATTATTCATTGTGACACATAGCGATGGTGATAGTTTGGGCAATTTTTAAGGCAAACGTTATTAAAACTTATGGTGTTTTCGTCCACAAAAAACTTTTTGTTTTCGGTTCTAAAAAATTCTGTACTCCGAAAAGATTTCGTTTTCTTTTGTTGAAAGTGTCGCACAGTGGAAAAATGCAACATATCCATGCCTGTATTAAATATAACGGGAGGAAGCTGCCCTAGATTGAAAAGATGAGACTTTTCAACGTCTCTTGTCCTTGGACATACACTCGGCCTGTTGTGCGCTCCTTATTTATGATCTTTTTAAACCTCACGAATTTCAGAAAATCGATTCTTGATACGAATTTTCTTAAAATATTCTTCGCCATATCCTCTAAGATGAGTCAATTCTGGTAAAGTGTCGGACACGAAATATCGGGATCATACATGTGTGAAAGTCGGACTTTGGTACAAGTCTGTATGATGTTTTCCCTGCATTCGTTGTAATCTGCTAGTCCTATGCAATATAGATGTGATTGTAAGTTCTTATTCACACTTGCAATTTTGTTATGCAATTCTCTTGTGAAGTTGCATTTGCGTTCAGACAACGTATTCTGTTTCAACAATTTTTTTCATCGTTCATTAAATTTCATTAAAATGTATTTCGCACAAATTTACATATGTTGAACCGAGCCCAAAACTACGAATATTAAATAAAAAGGAATGTGGAAATGTCAAAAATAAATCATCACTTTACCACGAAAGAAAACAAATTGCAAGTACGGACGACTTTGTTCTCCCCCCTTACCGACAGCGTCCCTCTCCCATAAACACTGCAATTATGCGGGGGAAAATTGCAAGTGTGAATACGGACTAAGCTCGGGTGTCCCGGGCTATGAAGCCGGAGCGACGCAAATGGGCGGCCGCCGATCATTTTTTTACCAGCCGGCGGCTCAAATTGGCTGAAACTCAGCCGCCGAAGTTTATTTAGGGAGTCAAGAAGATTTGTTTTATACAACCATGATCTTACAAAGCTATGTACTTACGGTGGTCAGATCTTACAATCTGTCAAAGTGCTGCCTATGTACTGACAATAACAGATTGTTAGCAAAAGGTGAATTGTCAGTTTAGACGATTGCAAGAAAACCTTACAATTTCATATTTTTACAATATATTTTGTAAATATTTATAAGCAGGATTGCCAATAATTTTTTTTAACAGTGTTGCCAATAACATTTTTCTCTGACAATGGCGCCATAGTCTGATGCATAAACTTCCCATATCTTACAATGTACTGCCGATGACTTTTCTGCCAACGTTGCAAGACAAAAATTTTAAGTTCACATGGTTGAATTTTTTTTACATTTTGCTGACAAAATTGTAAGATCTGACCTCCGACCTAAATCTCTACTGCAGGGTGACCGCTGGGAAATTTCAAAAAGTATCACAGAAATTGTAATTCATCAAAAAAGTGGAATCGAAAAGAGTCACACTTTTTTCAGTCTTTATTCAATAAAACAACAACAAAATTAAATGAAAACTTAACAAAAACAATTCATTTGAGTACATTTATATATTCTAAACTATATATTTTTTCAATCTTCCAACTCCACGACAATAAAATTAAGAACTGAAAGCATTGAATTACAAGTTTCTACATTCAACCTGTTCGTTAACTTATTTTTCATTAATGTCAGCTATGCGTTTTGGGCAAGCACTGCTATGAGGCAACGTAAAAATGTATACGGAAAATTGATAACAATTTTGGTACAAGGGTCAAATTTTTGATTTATCTTGACAGAAGTAGTAACCTCAAACGCAATGCACATTACAGCGTATTACGCGTTTAGTACGTGCCATAAATTTAGTACAAAGGGGCACGAAATAAAAAAAGTGGCAAGTTTAGTATCAAAATAAAAAAGTGGCATACAAGTATCAATGCTGTAAAAAAGTGGCAAAATTGATAATTTAGTGGCACAACGGTAACGCTACCCTAATGCATAACGGCCAACATCTGTGAGCCTTGGTGACTCTTTCTTCTATGTGTTCCTTCCAACTTAGGCACCTTCAATGTCTATACAAACGGCGAGTGTATACATTTTGTTCTGAAGGTTTCGTCTATGTGGTGCACTACTTCACACCCGTATAAACCTGGTTCCACTGATCTTCCCTTAACATATGCGTTTTGTTTGAATTTCAGCCTGTCCGGTATACTACTTTTGATCATCTTGTCTATTAATCATTCCATGGCCAGACTTGGGTGAGACTCGCATAACCAGGGTTACCATACGTCCTCCTTTGGGAGGACATGTCCTCCATTTTAACCAGTGTCCTCCCTCCTTTTTCAAAAATGATGGATTTGTCCTCCTTTTGTTACAAATTAAAATTTTTCGCAAACAGTAAACCTCCACATGAATTATATTCGCAACTACTTTTAGTACAAAGTTAGTACTACAATAATTGAGCTCGATGACTGAAATTTGGTACAGATACTTCTTATAGCTGTAGGTAACTTAGGATTGAAAATGGGCAATATCGATAAATTTTTAGCATCTTCTGTCCGATTTGACTTATTATCGCCATAGAGTCTGCAAATTTTAACTGGTCGAACTGAAATTGGTAATTTGGGTTTATGTAAATATATCCAGAACCCTTCAGACGAACAATGGTCATCATAAGTCCATGTTTTGATATAGCCCCCACACAAAGGTACCTCAAGATTTTACTTCTTAGCGCAACAAACTTAACAAATCTCAAAGAATCAAAAAACAGTTGACAAGCAATCTATGTCCGCTTCTCTTATTTATTATAAATAACTCCTTAAAATACTGGAGCTAAACCCACTTTATAGTACACCGATTGTCTGTCTATTTATAATTGTTTCTTCGCATTTTCATTTCGATCTTGCTGAAATATGACAATAAAGGCTATTTCATTTTCTTTCCGAATTGGCCTTTTAGCGCTACAGAAGCTTTTTCATATCCAATCACTTTGAAATTAAGCGGGATGGAGTTTCTTGATCCAAGTTCCCACATTGTCGAATTTGGTGCAAATCGGCTCAGATTTAAATGTAGCACCCACGTACAAACCTTGCCAAATTTGAAGAAAATTTTTTCGGATTTAGATATAGTCCTCCGATTTTGCATCTAAGCGCTATAAAATACAAATTGTGTGATTTAACGCCTTTAGATAATTTTTTATGTGAGGTATTTGTAGGGCTCATGTCTATAGCGACAAGCCCGAAACGGTTGACGCTCTGGAAGCCAATATTGAAGAATTTATTCGTGAGATACCGTTGGAGAGAGTATGCCAAAATTGGACCCAGCGTATGAACCATTTGAGGCGCATTTCCTTTCACGAAGTGGACAACTTTCTTCGAATTCTTCAGATTAATGTATTCTCTACTTAGGTAGCCGTGTGTAGGCTGGTCAAGACGATATCTAAGCAGGTTTCGGAATTTTGACCATTTGGTTTTTGGTCTTATTTCGGAAACTTATTGGGTTAGGCGGTGGCCATGATATTTTTAACTTCATGTAACGGTGGTCAGAAAAAGAGTGTTGATCCGATCCTTTTTCCTTAATTTTGTTAACAAATGTTACCTTGTTAAGATTTAAGGTAGTTTGTATTTAATCTAAAAAAATCTAATAAATATAAATCTGTGTTCTAATCCAAGCGATGTGGTGGAAGTTGGCATCGCAACCAACTTGTCGGTAATGTCGGTGCATCGAAGGGCAAGTATATTGACGCCAGGTACATGTTCCCATTCTGTTGCATCCTGGCTATGAAGCAGATACGGCGCAAATCGGCGAAGCGCCACCGCCGGCCATTTTTTTCCAGCCTGCGCCGCCGTCGATTTTTGCGGCTCGCATCGACAGAAACTCTGCCGCCAATGTTTATTTAGTGAGTTAAGAATATTTTTTTTATACAACCATTAAAATTAAGAAAGTGACTACTAAAGCTATTTACAGAAGATTATCAGATCGGAAAACTTTAGCAACTCTGCGAAAGTGCTGCAAATGTACGGACAGGTACCCTTTCGGTACCTCCCACACAAATTGACAATTTTGCACCAAGAGTTAACAGTTTATTACTTTAATACAAGTGCATAAAAATACTTGAAATTTTGTACAGTGTTATGTTTGTATAGTGCTATGATCCGGTAAAAAATGGGCATTATTGTACCGCCCCTTTTGGTACCTCCCACACAAATGGACCGTCTTGCACTAAGAGTAAATAGCTTATAAATTGAATACCAGTGCATACAAATACTTGAAATTTTGTACAGTGTAATGCTTTTATAATGCCTATAGTTCAGTGAAAAATTGGCGTTAATTCCCCGCCCCTTTTTGGTACCTCTCACACAAATGGACCGTTTGGCACCAAAAGTTAACAGCTTATTACTTTAATACCAGTACATACATAATGTAATGCTGTTATAGTACATATAGTCCTGTAAAAATTAGGCGTTACTGTCACGTCCCTTTTGGTACCTCCCACACAAAGGTACCATTTACAAAAGGTTAACATCTTATAGCCTTAGTACCAATGCACGAAAATACTACAAAATGTTGCACAGTGTAACGCTTTTAAAGTACCTATAGCCCTGTGAAAAATGGGCGTTATCACCACGCCTCTTTTTATACCAGGTCACATAAACGCTCATAATTCGGCATAGTGCAATGTATTTAACGAATCTAGTGATTAGAGAAAAATAGGTGTAATTGTTAAACCCCTTCTGGTACCTCCCACACAAATTGACAGAGTAATTCGTGCACGAGTAATATTCCATATTACATTACTCACAAAGTGAGGGTATGCCTTAGTCGGTTTACTCGACTGAAACTTTCTTACTTGTTTTATTATTTTTTTATTAAAAACAATTAATTTCAATGCATTTAAAGAAATTGTTAACTTTTTTGGTGGGAAACGCGGATTCAATAGTGCTCAGGATCAAAATAGGGTTACAAATATATATATATGAGGGCTATATATAATTCTGTACCCGTTTTCATAAAATTGGAGAAAATCAAGTTTGGGGAAAATCAAGTCGTTACAGAAATGTTTTTAGGTTTAAGTTAGGGTGGCAGCCGTATTTTTTTACAAGCTCACATAGACCAGGTTAGGTCCCTAGTGTAACCACGGGCTGAAATGCCCCTCATCGAAACCAACCTGTTTGATATACAAATTTATCGATAGTACGAATATCGGTACTGGAAAGATCTGTTGGGCTGCCTATAAAGGCCGACCCCAGTATGTCCAGTCGTCTTTTACTCAGAGCGGGGCAGTCGCATAGCAAGTGCTCAATGCTCTCCACTTCTTCCTCATTCGAAGTCATTGGAGTCAATACCCAATCTTTTGGCGTGTTCGCCGATCAAGCAGTGTCCCATCAGAACAGATACTAACGTAGACAATCTTTGCCTCTCTAGTGCGAGGAGATATTTTGATCAGGTCATACCTTGGCCAGATTTGTCGAGCTACCCTGTAGGTGCCGATTTCTGTCCTTCTTTCGTTGTACTGTCTGATTGCCTCTTGCCTAAGCCAAAGCTTGCACGTGGGTAGTTGCGCACCAAAATATGCAAATTCTTCGAGAATTTGTAATGTCGTCCCTTTCCTAGCAAATTCATCGGCTTTGCAGTACCCTGGGCTATCCCTATGCCCAGGCAACCATATGAAGTGTATATTAAACTGCTCAGCCATCTCGTTAAGAGATCTGCGGCAGTCGAGGGCTGTTTGTGAATTTAGGGATGTTGCCTCCAGAGAATTGACGGCAGCCTGGCTGTCCGAGTAAATGACAACGCCAGTGTTGGTTACTATGTTGCGACTTAGCCACTTGGCGACTTCCCATATTGCCATTATTTCGACTTGATAGACACTGCAGGTATCTGGTAGTCTATCCAAACTAACATCCTTTTCATCAAGCTTCGAACCATCCGTGTAAAAGTGAAGATGGTTTCTATTACCTGGTATTCTGCCAACCCATTCATCTCTGGCGGGAATCATAGTGATGTAATTTCTCTCGAAGGTGTACACAGTTGGTATATAGTCCACTCGGTCGGTTACCATAGCACTACACTTTGATATCATCATGTGACCGTATATTTTGTACCTCCACATTGATAGGCAGTTTAATCTTATTGCCGCTTTGGTTGCAACTTCTCTCGCCACAATATTAATCGGCAGTATATGGAGTAGGGCTTGTAGAGACTCGGTCGCTGTAGTCCTTAAGGCTCCGCTTATGCTCAGGCAGGCAGTTCTCTGAAACTTTGTTAGTAGGTTTGTGATGGTTAGTTTGTCAGTTGCCGTCCACAATACCACAATGCCGTATAACAGTATTGGACGAACTACTGCTATATATATCCAGTGGACGATTTTAGGAGAGAGGCCCCACCGCGACCCTGCAGCCTTTTTGCAGGAATATAAGGCGACGTTGGCCTTCCTTACACGTACCAATACGTTAAGTCGTTAATAACAGTTTCCTATCTAGAATTATTCCTAAAAATTGTGCACTTTCAGAAAAGACTAGATCTGTTCCATTTATCCGAGGTGGAGGGTCCACATGTGGGTCTTGTTTGGGTTAAAGCCAAAACCGCTGCCTCTGGTCCATCTAGCCAACTTCTTCGGGGCCACCTGTAGGATGTCTCTGAGGACGTTTACGAATTGCCACTCACACCGATTGCCACGTCGTTCGCATATGCCACGACCTTGCAGCCACAACGTTCTAACGGGTGATCCAAGTAGAGATAATTTTTTCAATAGCCTTTTTTTGACAGATCACGTGTGAGTCGTGTCATGTTATTTTTGTTAAGTATTGTTTGGCATTTCATCATCGAAAGCCTTACGCCTGAACAACGTTTACGCGTGTCATTCGCCAGTTACCAGTCCAAATGCTCGAACGAGTCATCGAAAATTTGACTCAACGGATGGACCATCTGAGACGTAGCCGCGGCCAACATTTGATAGACATAATCTTCAAAAAATAAATGCCAAAGAATGTTCTTTCAAATGATAATAAACATCCCCCATTCAATTTGAATTTTCTGTGTATTTTTCTTTAAAAAAATAGGGAACCTCGAAATGGATCATCCTATAGATCTAGCAGAATTTCATTTACCGCTAGGTTCGAAATTAGGGGAGGCAGTACTCCTCCTTGTGGGGTCCCTCTGTTTACAAACCTTGTTAGAGTTGTGGACTCAAGACACGCTGTTATGCGTCTTCTGTTGAGCAGGCTGTGTATAAGTCTAATCAAACTAGAGTTTACCTTTAGATGTGACAGTGCCGCAATTACCGCATTTGAGTGAATGTTGTTAAAAGCTCCTTCAATGTCAAGAAATGTCACCATGGTGAATTCCTTGAAATGTAGGGATGATTCGATAGTGCTCACAAGTTCAAGCAGGGCTGATTCTGTAGACTTTCCCTTATTGTAAGCATGTTGGTTTCCAGACAGGTGTTTCGTATCCAGGTTTTCCCTAATGAAATAATCTAAAAGTCTTTCCAGACCTTTCAATAGGAAGGAGGATAGGCTAATTGGTCTGAAGTTTTTTGGCCTAGTGTGCGATATCTTTCCCGCTTTGGGTATGAATACCACTTTGGTGTCCCTCCATCGATACGGGATGTATGAAAGCCTGATACAGCCTACATAAATATTCTTCAGCTAGGGGATAATGTACTTTAACATTTTCTGCATTTCTGCTGGGGTGATGCCGTCTGGTCCAGGTGACTTGAAGGGCTCAAAGCTGTTTATATCCCAGCTTATATCTCTCAGTCAACAAGCTAGCGACGCTCGCAGTCCACTCGCACTCTTGTTGGTCCTGTTGATCCTCGGGCTCTGTTGATGAGTTCCCCGGGAAATGTGTGTCGAGCAATACATTTTGCGATTGCTCGCTGTTTTTTTTTGTCCAGTTGTTTGCCTCATCCTGCAAATACCCTACTGTACAAGGTGAAGTGGATAGTATCTTCCTCAGCCTTGCGACGTCGGAGACCTTTTCCACTTCGCCACTGAAGGAATACCAAGAGCGTCTTTGCGCCTTCCTAAGCTCCTTCTTATATATCTTGTTGCCAGTTATATGCATCCCAATCGTTAGCTACTTCAGTAGACTTCGCCTTGTTGAATAGTTGTTGCAGGTCGCTTTTTCAGCGAGTTTGAACTCTATATAATGGTGATCTGAGAATGAGTGGTCGTCCAGTACATTCCACCCAATAATTTTGTATGACAGCAGGACAGTAGCAAACGTTACGTCTAGTGCTTCTTGTCTGTCTTTAATTGTAAAGGTCGATTTATTGCCAATGTTACAAATAGTTAGGTTGGTAGTTAGAATAAAGTCAAGAAGCGACTCACCCCTATTGTTTATATCCGTACTACCCCAGGTAGTATGATGAGCGTTCGTGTCTGCACCAATAATCAGCTTGACCTCGTCAGACATTGCTTCTTCTACTACTTCCCTGAATAGAGTACTCGGTACTACAGCTTCATAAGGCAAGTAACTGGAGACCACCCAATATATGCGATTACCTATCTCCAGACTAGCAGCTGTTTGGTATTTACCACTTAAATTAGCCAGGAGAAAGATGCTTAGATCTTTTCTGGCCAAAATGCAGGTTCTTGGTGTGCCTTCACAGTTGGTTACAAGCAGTTCAAAGTTGGATGTCCTGATACCGCACACCCTTCCTCCCACTGCATAGGGCTCCTGTATCAGGACGATGTATACTGCACCTGTGGACAGGCGCAGCAATAGTGCCGCTGAGGCTGCTGTAGCGTGATGGAGGTTAATCTGTGGAATTCAAACCATCATTGGTAATTGACAGATTAACATCCACCCCGACAAGGGTGTTATCGAACTCTTCGCCGGTATCATCGAGAAGCGTGTCCCCGCCAGATGCGTCAAAGGGCCGGAAACAACGGTGGACGACTCGCCTTCCGCAGTGGGAGCTATATCCTGCTTGTATACCTTCAAGACTATAGTCTCGAAGCCATATTGTAGGGTTTCACTTGCACGTAGCCTTATATACAGGTCTACTGATCTGGCATCTCCGAAATATAAGAGTTTTACTCTCCCCTGATGCCATCCTGCATCGTTGCAGATTGGTGGTTTGACCGGCATTTCTCTACGGACATCGAGATAATGCTGATTGCACATGGCTCCATTTATCCTTGAGGATGGATCCAACCTCAGTACTTCTATCTATAACGGCCATCACTAGACTCTCCTTCGCCACTTCATTGAAAGGCTTGGGGAGTGTCCTGTTGATGGTTACATTAGGGCCTCTTGCCTTTTTCGAATGCAGGGGTTCATCAGGTGATCTGATTCTTTTGTTAGAAATGCTTTTTACCCGATCATCAGGTGATCTGATTCTTTTGTTAGTAATGTTAGAAATGCTTTTTACCCGATCATTACACAATTTGGCTGAAAAGATTCTTAATTTAGGAAGAAATATTGCGAAATTTTGGGGGAAATCGTTGCAGAATTAGATATAGCCCCCATATACATGTTACTTCCGATTTGATATTTAAGTGCTTTAGCAGTTGTATTTTATACCCGATTGTTATGAAATTCGACAGAAAGAAGTTTCTTATTACATAAATGAACACTGCTAAATCTGTCCACTGTTTTAACTTATTTTTCGTGAGTTGCGAAGTTTTTGCGTTTTCCAAGTTTACTAGTTAAAAACTGAGCCCTCAGCCCTTTGAAGCCAAATCATTCGCTTGTTTATTTACAATCACTTCGCTGTTGCAATGCACTCTAAAGATACACAATTCGCCATGCGGTGTGTTATCGCGCTTTGTATAGTTGTGCATTTTAAATGTTGGGGCGTTATTACTTTAAACGTCATTTGACTATCCATGAGGTTGTTAACATTTTTCACTCAGACACTTTTTGCTACATAGTGTTACGTTATTGGGGAATGAGTTCGGCCTCTGGTTCTTTAATAAATAGTTCCTGTACCGTTTTCTCCTAGTTTAGAGCCATCAGTGTAGCAGGATGTATGCCCTGGGCAAATGTTCTAGGTAGGCTTCCGCTTAACCAGAGTGTCTTTCATGTGAGCATTTCTGGAATACGGTAGGAGATTTTCCCATCTTTAATGTGACCGATTAGAGATTCTAGTACCTTCTGACGGCTTGTGTGAGGACCACTTCATACATTATTAGGATTTTTATTGGACCAATGTACAGTGCAGTCTCTAACGACCTTCCATTTTAAATTCCCCAAGCCTTTATTTTACAAAATACTGAAAAGAAATAAACAAACTATATATTAAAAAAGTTATAAGGAATTCAAACCTCTTCGGTTATTTTGGGCCAACCTGTATATATAACAGGTGGCGCAAAAGTAACCTATGTTAGACGCGATTGGCGGTCAGCAGCTAACAGCTGATGCACCGTCTAGACTTTGTACGGAAACATCTTCAAATCTTGTACCAAAATTCGCTGTAGAGACCGTCGACTGATACCCATTTGCGTGGCACGTCGTCTGGTCGATGTCGACGGCGCTTCCATGACATCCTCGGCTACAGCAGCAATATTCTCTGCAGAACGGCTACTCCGGGGTCTGCCACGCCTGGCAGCATCTCGTGTTGTGCCAGTCTCTTCGAGGCGAGCGGCTAAACGTCGCAGTGTTTCACCAGTAGGCGTTGGACGGCCAGGAAATCTGTGCCAAAGTCACCGACCGATTATTGGTCAAATAAATAGTCAGCAATATTCCGCGTTCTGGAGCAGTGTAGCGTAACATTGTTTATTAACGTGTATTTCGCATGTGTTTACTACACAAATGTCAAAACAGAACTGACATTAGGGGCAAATCGCAAAATTTATAGCATTTTCTGATAGGAGGATTACTTTTGCGCCACCTTGTATGTACAGGAAAAAAATATTCTCCTTTACTCTTTTAAAAAATAATAAGTATGCATGTGTTAAATAAAAAGTTATAATGAACTCAAACTCCTTCGGTCATTTCGTGGCAACCTGTATATGCAGTAGACTTAATACTCTTTATATTTTGAATTATTGAAAAACCAGAATGGTTTGGAAATTTAAATTTTACTGAATATAATATTTGACAGGGAATGACGCACAGCTTCAAGAACAAAAAATAATCATCCATAAAATAGTAATTGAAAAAAAATATAAACATTTATAGAAAACATATATCATTAAGGGTCGTTAACAATAAATAAATAATCTAGGATTAAGAGCTAACTACCGGTTATAGCTGTCAAATATCATACAATTTAACTTTCGTTAGATTATTTGTTTTGTGTTAATATTACATTACATTACACAATTTTATTAAATAAATACTTATTTACTAGTTTTGTCAAAAATTTAAGTAAAGCTGATTTGATGGATAGCCTGGGGACTTGACTGACTTTTGAGCAATTTGGTAGACAATTTTCTTCATAAAAAATAAATTTTTGACCTCAAGCCAAACCATCAATAACTTCATAATATAATAAAGGTCAACAATAAATAATTAACAATTTTTCAAAAAAATATTTTAGTGGCATAGGACTTAGTTTTCTGTTTTTCAGAAATTCAAAGCGATTTTTTTTAATAAATGTTATATGTTTGTTAAGTTTTATTAAAATGTACATCGTATAATCTTGCGTAACGATAAAATGGACAACAAGTGATGATTTGGAATATTTATAATTTAAAAATCAGTGCTGTAGAACGAAACCTAATGCTGCTTACAACATTTTTAACTATGAAGTGTAACACGAAATCTAGAAAAAATAAATAAAATAAGAAAGTCAGCAAAGTTTTAAAACTCTATTTTAAATAAAATATATTTTGAAATTTCTTAAACAAAAACCTTGTTTGTGTGTAAACACATATTTTTTTTATATTTTCCAAACAAAATTTCTTGATTTTCAAATAAAATTTATTTGTTCACAAATACTCGTATATAACATTTAAAAAACTCGTTTCCTAACATTTTCTTTCAAATCAAACATATCAAAAATGGCGATTTTCCCCCTTGTGGGGACGGAATACGACTTGTTCGGTTCTTAGGTCTATTGATAGAGCTTCTTCCATGCATTTGTGTAGTATGTCCAGATTTGCACGACGATATTTGTTTCAGCAGATTCTCCGCTAATTCTCTTTTAAACTCGCCTTTGCTGTGACGAGATGAGCGAACCATCAGGTTTTACGATGGATTTGGAGGGCACCGAGCATTTTTTGTTTGCCTTTTCACATTGTTGTACAGGTCCCGACTGCGATTGGTTTCTGCTGCAACTTGTGCTTCTGTCACTTTAGTTTCTGCCCATAACCGCTTGTCTCGTCCGCCTACAGCGTCACATGTTAAGCATTTTTCGACTTTTCTTTTTTCATAAACCTTCGCGTAGCAATTAGGAACAAACCCGCAGAAGGAAGTATCAAAGTTGGTTCAGTCGTTTTCATGTTGTAAGCATCCGAACAAACTACGATCTATTATTATATATTTACATATCGCTCACTCACTTCAAGAGTGACATAACTCAAAATTGAAAATTGCCAAAATGTGTAACTTTAAGTCCGTATAAAAATTTAAGTAACATGAAATAAGATGTTTAAATACGCTTGAATAATCCGAAATATGGTTGTTTACTTATAGACCAAATGTCGCTGAGATTAATTTATGGAAATTTGCAAAATTCGGATTTTTGTAAGGCAACCTCAAAAATTTTAAAATTTCTGTTATGTCACTCTTGAAGTGAGTGAGCGATATGTACTTATATATAAGTAATAAGAATATATACATTTTTTCACTTAAATTAAAAAAAATCCTCTAGAATTCGTGACACATTGTGAACAAACATGTTACTTTGACAAAATATTATTATTTACCATTATACATTAAATTATTTTTGACAAAAAAAAATAAATTCTCAATTTTTGAAATGTTTATTATTGAATAGTAACAACAAACCAAAGACAAATAGAATATAAGAAGACATTCCTTCCTGTAGCGAGTAATTGTCAGTTACGAACGAATAGGAATTTGATTCCAACGAGTAAGGTTTTTCGCGGATTTTCAGACCGTTTTTCCCGAATTTTTTGTAATTGTCACAATTATTATATTAATCGATAAGTGCAAAAAAAGTTCAATTAATGTTCGCGGAATACTGTTTTTTCGCGTGTGACAGTTCATTCCTATTCGTTCGTAACTGATAGATTTTGACGTTTCGGCCTGAAGGAATGTCTTCTTATATTCTATTTGTCTTTGCAAAAAACTATCTTATCGCGACCTAAAAGTGTAAATGGCACTAAGTTCAATATTTAAAATTTCACAGTAGAGGCAGAATACTTACTGTATATTTATGTTTTTACAACTATAATATAACTTCACGATACGCCTGTTTGTTATCCATTGAACGAGCGATGCACCACAATCAATGACAACCGTACCGACAAGCTACGTGTAGTAGAATATGACAAAGACTACTGAGGCAGGATTTCCCTCAGTTGATATAAGCAAAGTAATAACAAATCTTACAACTCGGCCATCCTGCAAACATCACTGTCCTCAGTGATGGCCATAAAATCTATTATTACTCCACAGAACCGCTCAACGTGGCAACACCACGGAACCAATTACCCACCGACTACTCTTGACAGACTTCATTAATAAACATACAATTTCAATAAACTCATAACAATACAATATTATTAATAAAAAGTAATTAAATCAAAATGCTTAATAAGTTATGTAGGAGTTTCCTCGTCCGAAATCGCATCCTCCTCTCCTTCTTCTTGAACATCATTAAAATCATGGAGGTTACCCCAAGGCTTCATTTTATCCGCCGCATGTACCGCTTCATATCTCCTCTGATTAACTTTGCCCAATACTTTCTTCACAACGTATGGCCCCTTAAATCGAGCTAATAACTTCCTGGACTGCCCATCAGAAGCACGTTCAGCTTTTATCAGTACCAAATCGTCTTCCACGTATTTCTGTGGCAGACGGTGACTTTTAGTGAAACGCATTGCCATATTCCTACCCTCACTATCGAGGCGATCTTTTATTAACAATTGTAACTTATCCAAAAGAATGTCGTCTTCATCTTCTTCAATATCGGTGTAGATGGCCATGCTCAGTTAATTCCGCAAATAATTAGGCAACATTGACAGTTCGAAAATATCGCTCAATCTTCGCCCTGGGCGCTCTGACAGCTGTAAGAACAGAACGACCTAAAAACGTTTGCCGTAAATGCGGTCCCGCGATCGCTTATTATCTGATTTGGAATACCAAAAAATTGCGACACATCCAAAATAACCTGAACAACAGTTTTCGCTGAAGTATTGCATACTGGGCGTAGTATTATAAATTTTGTATAGGAATCGATTATCCTCAATATGTACTGATTTCCCTTTTTAGATTTTGGGTATGGCCCAACATGATCATTGTGGACTGTATAAAAGGGAACAGCAAATTTCTCTATAGGACATACGTTATAATTCGTCTCATCCTTTGACTGTTGATTATACAGACACTAAATACAGGAATCCAAGTATTTCTGAACAATTCTCCTCATTTTTGGGAACCAATAAAGTCTTTTCAATTGACTACAAGTTCTTTCAAGACCACAGTGACCAACATCATCATGTACAGATTTTATCACCCTCCATCTCAATCCGTTGGGAATAACAAAGCGTAAACCGTCGCACAGTGGGAGGAATTCCAAAAAATGGGAAATAATTCTGCCGTTTCTTAACCAGACAACCGATTGCGACCAAACTTGGCATGTTTGTAGAAGAGGTATTAGAGAAGTTAGGTTTTGAGTTTGGGCCCCCCGTGGTATACAGGGGCGGAGCTGCAGGGCCTCAAAGTTGGCCACCTCGGTTGAACAAAATGTTTAAGTGCGTGTATCTTTCGTATTTTCCGGCCGATTCATAAAATCTTTTCTAATAACCGAGGTCTACAAAAGGCTTTTTGCACCTAACAGTTATCTTGTATACTTACCGAGATATCTGGCTTTTAGTATAGTAGATATAGAGGAAAATTCAAAAAATTTCATTTTTGGGGATTTTCAAAATTATTTTGAGAATTGTGGGATCGACTTTTGGAAATATAATGTAGACCTCGGTTATTAGAAAACGCACAAAGATTTTATGAATAGGCCAGAGAATACGAAAGTTACACGCGCTTAAACATTTTGTTCAACCGAGGTGGCCAACTTTGGGGCCCTGCAGCTCCGCCCTGTATACCACAGGGGGCCCAAACTCAAAACTTAACTTCTCTAATACCTCTTCTACAAACATGATAAGTTTGGTCGCTATCGGATGTCTGGTTAAGCAACGGCAGAATAATTTCCCTTTCTTTGGAATTCCTCCCACTGTGCGTCGACGGTTCTTTTGAAAAGTCGACCATTTTTTATACAATATTCCTTATCGAATGATTTTCGAAATTTATCATCCTTTTCTCGTTCAAGTTTCTCAATGATATCCATCAACGATTTATCTCGCCTTTGCAATGTCGCGACCAGTCCGATTCTTCCATTCCAATGATAAACATGTCATGTCCAGCTACATCTGGGCCCTGCGTTTCTTCTAGTGGATTTCGGCTTAAGGCATCCGCATGTAACATTTGAATGTCAGGTCTATGCACGCCTTCGAAATCAAATTCCTGGATTTTCAGCCACCATCTTGCAATTCTTGGAATTATATTCTGTTTATTCGACGTCTCTTTCAGAGAGTTACAATCGGTCACGATCTTGAAATGTTTGCCTAATAAATAAAACCGAAATGTTCCCAAACTTTCAACAACCGCAAGGGTCTTCAAAGTATAACTGTGGTCTGTATGGACTTCGTGATCCTCAGAAGGATTGTAAATGGCTAAAACCGGTTTCACAGATAATTTCTTCTTCAATATTTGAAATGAATCTTCCTCTTCTTGGTTCCAAACTAATTTTGCCTCAGATCTCATCATTTCTTCATGTTAAATGTTATACCCATACCCTCACATACCTTCATAAATTTCTCGAATATACACAGAAGTTCATCGAAATTTCTCACGAAAAGCACAATATCATCCATATATGCAACAATGTTCCTGTTTCCGGTAGAACGAATATACAAATCCACCAATCGCATGAATACGGCAAGAGCATTAGTTAGACCGAAAGGCATCCGTCTGTATTGGTAATGACCGCTCGGTGTCACAAACGCCGTCCAATGTCTACAAGACTCCTTAATAGGTATCTGATGGTAGCCGTTCATCATATCTAATACTATGAATAACTTATTATCACGAATTCAGTTAATGGTTTAATATTTGACATTGGAAAAACTTCGCGAACTGTTATCTTGTTCAGTTCTCGATAATCGACAACCATTCGAAACTGTCCATCCTTCTTCGGATTTTCAATTATTCCATTTTCCAAAAGTTCGGAAACAATATTCTCCATTTTCTCACATAAATGAAAGGGTACCCTATTCGGTTTCTGACTTATAATTTTATCGGTATCCTTTAATGTAATGCTCATCTCCATTGCATTCGTCTGCTTCTAATGTGATAAACTTTCCGCGAAACATTTCTTATATTTTCCAATTACACACAACAATTTTGATCTATCTTCGTCTCGTAGTTCATTGCCAAATTTCAGCAGAAGTTCATTAATATTAAAGTTTGCATTGTTATATAGTCATTCCGAAGAATCTTGAGACATTGAGATTGTCAAAATGCCGTTTTCACGAACCACCTTCACATCTTTGTGATCCAAGAAGTTTTGTCCTACTATCATATCACATTCTTGATCGCCGTTTTTAACCACCAAAATTTCAATGGTAAGAGAAACTTCCTGTATCGTTACCAATTTCGACATCTTACCAATAGCGTTAACCTCGTTTCCACCAAAGGCCAAAAGTTTCGTATCATTTCTGTCAAAATTCCATCGAAACTTCTCCGCTATGTCCAATCTCATAGTTGAACATTCACTACCAAGGTCACAAAAAAGACTTACGTGTTGGCCATCCACATGAGCTGTTTGCGTTAACCCATTGCTTCTATTGACTGATAAACGTGAAACCTTTGGTACAAAATCATTCCTAATAGGCATATATGTGTGTCTTCGACGAGGCTTCTTGCAATCTCTGGCAAAGTGACCAAATCCTTGACAATTATAGCATGTAACATTCGGTTTTTCGTAACGAGATGTAGGAGGGCGCGATACCAAAGGCAAATTTCGGTTCAAAAATATTTCTCGAAAAAATTTAAAAGTTTGATTTTAATTCCAGTTTTTCTTTCTCACAATTATATTTTCTTATTTTTGACAAAAAATTCCGGGTATCTCACTTCTGAAATATAATATAACTTCCCGATACGCCTGTTTGTTATCTATTGATCGAGCGATTCACCACAATCAAAGACAACCGTACCGACAAGCTACGTGTAGTAGAATATGACAAAGACTACTGAGGCAGGATTTCCCTCAGTTGATGTACGCAAAGTAATAACAAATTTTACGCAACTGGCATATGGACATAGCGTTTTTACGATTCAGCTATTAAAGATGTCAGAGCATGTTTTTTAGACTTTTAGTTTCCAAATCAATGTATATTCAACTCATCTTGCGTTTCGCTTCAAAAAATACATTTAAGCAAAAAGTGGACTTAGTGCCTTTTCTTCCATAGGTCGCGATATGTGTAATTTGGATTTGGGCCAGAAGAAGTGCTGTTTTGACCTATAGTACAATGTAGGACCATATTTTGGATCACAGGATTTAATAACTTGAACCTGAAAAACAACTGTTGTTTTAAATCCTGATTAGAAGGATTTGAAAATATTGGGGGTTTTTTAGCATATTTATATTTTATTGTCGTCTATAAGTTGGGTGAATCGATGACTGATTTTCAAAGTAATTTTGGATGATTTGTTAGCCATCTTCAAGCGTGAATCTATTCATGGTGATTTGCCAGAGTACACCGATCATAAATGCCAAAACGTGAGCGCAATATGACAGTTCGTTTGACAGCTAACCCTTTCGTAAGTTCTAACCAAGTTAAAAAACAACCTTTAAAAGTTGTCACTCCAGATTTCCGCCTAAAAACACCCTTTAACAGTTTTCACTCCAGATTTCAGAAGGATTTCCGCCGAACATTCTTAGCGTCTTAAGCTAAGCACACACGATTTGCAGATCGGACATTATTGCCAGAAAAATGGCGGAAAATGCAACCCTGTGCTCGTACATCCGTGTGAACAAACAAATTTTTGGTGCGGAACGACCAAAAATGTATTGACGATCCGTAAAATTTTGTGTCTCCTGATTCACACGACGCCATTTTTTCCAAGCAAGTGTCAAAGTTTATTGGAGAGAGAGGCAGGCGGAAAGAGCAATATATTGAAAATATACCGATTTTATATTTGACAACAAAATGAACCGTCAGGTTCAAACGATTTATTAGAATAAAAAAAAATGTGTATTCAATATACAATGAAAATAAAGAACATAAAATAATTCTCAAAGATCACTCGATACAAAAATTAAAGTGTTATTGAACATGTGAACAATTAAAATGAACACCCCTTCGCAATAACAGAATTTTTGTTAACTAGTTAAACCTAAACAGTTTCTAAAATTACAATATTTAATTTTCGATAGTGGTTTAGTAAATACATCTGCAACCATTTGCTCTGTCGAGAGGTATTCATAAACAATAGTTCCAGTTTGTTTTAGGTTTCTTGCGTAATAGTATTTGACGTCAATGTGCTTAGATCTTGAGTTGACCTTCTCTGATTCTAGAATTTTTAATCTGCTTTGATTATCGACGTATAACGTTGGTGTTGATGTAATTCCAAAATCATGTATTAATTTGATTAGCCATACGGCTTTTTGGCTAGCTTCGGCTAAAGCAACTAATTCTGATTCCGTAGACGAAAGGGTAACAATGTTTTGTTTCCTAGCTCCATAATGAATTGTTGCAGATCCCAATTTAAAAATTTAACCACTGGTAGACTTCCGATCAGAACCATCACCAGCCGAATCTGCATCTGAATAGCCTTCTAATTTTGGTGCTTGATTAGTTCCTACACATAATTTAAACATTTTCGTTGACTTTAAATACCGCAATACTCGTTTAACTTCATTCCAATCACTTTTGCTAGGTTTGCTTACTTCTCTTGATAAAACAGAAACCGCTAACGATATATCAGGTCTAGAATTGTTGGCAAGGTAAAGTAGTGAACCAATAGCTTTGCGATATTAATGATGGTCCTCAAAGAAAATATTATCTTGAATTTTTAGATACCCAGGATCTATTGGAATTGTTGATTATCTGGCGTTCTGCATATTATCTCATTCAATATTTTATCAATGTATGTTCTTTGATCCATGTAGAAGATTCCTTCTCTATTCCTTTAAAGATCCCAAGTCATTTATCTTAAAGAATTCCGTTATATTTTTCGTAATATTGTCAATCATACTCATGTTTGGATGCAACTATAATGTCGTCTACATATATTAATACATATATATATATTCACCATTTACCTCTTTAATATATAAACTGGTATCAGCATCTCCTCTTCTGAATCCGAATTTCATGAAAACTTCATTGATTCGCTGATTCCAACACTTTGCTGATTGTTTAAGGCCATATATACTACGGTTAAGTTTACATACCAGATTCTCTTGACGCGTTTCCACAACACCTTCGGGTTGCTTGATATAAATTTCTGAATCGATTTCACCATTTAAAAACGCAGTCTTGACATCGATGTGACGCACAAACATATCCTTATATGACGCAACTGCAAGCAAAGTCCGTATTTTCCCTACAGATCCGAATATGTCGTCATAATCTTCACCGTATTTCTGGGAATACCCCTTCGCAACCTAACGAGCTTTATAACGAATATCCCCTTCAACGGTTGTTTTAACCTTGTAGACCCATTTGCATCCAACGCATTTTCTACCCTTTGGAATTCTACAAGATCCCACGTATTGTTAACATGCATAGAGTTTATTTCACTTTGCATAGCCAAAATCCAGTAATTTTTATTAGGGCTATGAAGGGCTTATTGGTAAGTTAATGGTTCATTCGATGTTGATGTCATGTTTGCATAGCGTTTGGGTGGAATTCCTTTATTATATCTTGGCGATATTCTTCTTGAATCAACTAGAGTATCTACTTCGGCATTTGATGAGTTATCAGCAGTATCAAACCCAAGAAATTCATCAGTACCTGCCGATAACGAATTTTCGCTAGCTGTATCCAAAGCGGCCTCACTTTCCTCTGGCGTTGATATATCATGAACGTTGGAATTGATATATGTACATGTGCCAGCTTCATCATTAGTAATGCTAAGAGATAAGCCAATTGACATAATTTGTTGTTGTTCTAATTCCGCAATTTCTTTTTCCCCAGTAGAAAAATACGAGGTTTTGATCATTTCTTGTACACTATTTTCAACAAAAGTAATATCTTGGCTTATTGTGATTCTATCATCCTCAGGATTCAGCAGTCGATAAGCTTTCGATTCCTCACTGTATCCTACAAGAATAAATTTCTTTGAGACAGGATCAAACTTTCGTCGTTTTTGCTTATTTATATTAACAAAGCAGGGAGATCCAAATGTCCTTATATGACTCATATTTGGCTTTGTTTTAAAATATATTTCAAATGGAGTCACATCTACTGCACTTGAGGGCAAACGATTTTGTAAATAATTTGCAGTATTTATTGTTTCTGACCAATATTTCAAATCCATATTGGAATTAAATAACATGCACCGCACCGTATTAGATCCAGTAACTCATCTGATTGACTTTCGGAACATTTTGGGAACGGTTTACGGGTCATTTTCCCTCTAAGACATATATCACATATTTAATTGCAGTTGCAATTAGGAAGACTTACCCCTTTTATCAATGTTCTATTAACGGCAGATTTGATTGCATTGATATCTCTATGGCCAAAACGTCTGTGCCAAGTGTGTATGCAACATTCCGTTGTAGAGCTAATTTTTCTTTCCGAAATTTGTTCATCCAGTACAAATAAACTATTTTGTAGAGACGCTGCAGCATATACACCTTCATCTTTGGATATAGTGCAGCGACATCCTTTAAACGCAACAGTGAAACCTTCCAAAACCAGCTTTCGCGCTGACAATAGATTACCGTCTATTTCAGGCACCAACAAAACATTTCTTACAAGAATTCTTTTGTCCTTTAATAGTAGAAAACCTTCACCTTTTCCTTTGGCTTTTATGATTGTGCCATCTGCTAAGAAAATATCTTCCTTCACCGATTCATCCAATTTGTCAAAGAACTTTTCCTCACAACTCATGTGACACGTAGCTGCTGAATCCACAAACCATCCGTTGCGTTTCTTTTCGGAAAATACTCCAAAACAAGCATAATTTGAATCACTACTGTCGACATATTTGGCGGAATTTCCTTTATTTTTCGGATTCATTAAACAGTTTTTCTTCAATTGTCCTGGTTTTCCGCAAATGAAACATTTTAGTTGAATATTCCTGTTTTTCATTTCAGTTTTCAGCACCAATTCTTGCGTTTTATCGCCCATTCTTCTTCTATCTTCCTGCAATAATTTCTCCTTTACTATATCTAATGTAAGATCAGTTTCGGGTCTCATCTCAAGCGACGATACTATTACGTTGTAACTTTCAAGCAAGCTTCCTAACAGAAATGCTACTGTTTTGTGCTCCTGGAATTTTTCTCCCACATCTTGCAAGCAATCAACAATGTCCAAAAATTCGGAGATTTGATCTTCCATACATTGGTCATCTTGTAGTTTCTTGTTTGTAAGCTGCCTCAAAAGACTTATCCTGTTACTTAAATTTGCCTTTTCGTAATTTTTCTTGAGTACTTCCCAATAATTCTTTGCATTTTTGAGCTTCTTAATGTGAATCTTTTGATTTTCTTCCAGTGATAATCCAATCACTGCCCGAGCTTTTCCGTCTCTTACCAGCCATTTTGAATTCGGCGTCGCAGGAATTTCCGATTCTATAACATCCCACAATTCACGTTCTAACAATAACATTTCCACATTGAACTTCCAATTATGGTAGTTATTGTTATTAAGCTTTGGGAACGCTGCCTTAATATCCATGTCAAATCTGATTATTCGTACTTATATCGTGGAACAATAGAGGCCCATAACCGATTGAAAATACCTATACCGATTTTATATTTGACAACAAAATGTACCGTCAGGTTCAAACGATTTATTGGAATAAAAAATGTGTATTCAATATACAATGAAAATAAAGAACATATAATAATTCTCAAAGAGCACTCGATACAAAAATTAAATTGTTATTGAACAAGTGAACAATTAAAATTAACACTCTCTGCCTCCCTCTCCCACAGACTTCGACACATGCTTGGAAAAAATTGCCTCGTGGGAAGCAGAACTTAGCGAGATTGCTCTATAACACTAGCGCTGTTGACTTAAGTTAAGAAAAGGCTAAGAACTCTCTGAACAAATTTTGAAAACTTTTATTTTACCAAACTGTTGTAATATTAGTAGTGTAATACAAAGCATTGTTATGAGGGCATTGAACTCATATCTTCCGTGATTCCACTTTGGTGGTTTTGGTATAAATTGATTCGCATTTGGTTTGTTTAAATAGGGCAATTAACATTTTTGGTATCTGTGTTTTAAACGACCAATTGTACACATAACATAGATTACCAATGTGTGTGTACCTTTGATCATACTGTGAGCGTCATAAGTGGAAACAACATAAACAATTATCGAGCTCTACTAAATTGTGAGAGACATTTACGTGTGAAAAATAAATATGTAAGTTTATATTTGAAGCAAGCATTGAAGCATACTTTCATTAATTCTTTTATTAATCTTTTGATCGCAAATAATTATGAAATAATGGTACTGTTTAAATTGTTCTTTGCAGACTTATTTCTTCGGTTCGGATAATCCTTTAAAAGGCCTAAGCCTGAATAAGGAAAATGTCACCATAACACGAGATTTTGAAGCAATTCTTATGTTTTATGGTTACGACTTGGGAGTGGATATGGTGTCATCTACGGTAGCACCGACCACGACGGTTACTACCGTTGCACAAACTGCTCCAGCGACTACGTCGGTCCCAATAACTCCTGCAACTGAGATGAAAACTACCCCTACAGCAGCAACTAAATCAATGGAAACTACACCGGAAATTAGGGACACTACAACGACGACAATGGAAACAACTACCACAACACCGCTGACAACCCCACCTACAACTGTAGCAACGACAACAACAACAACAGGGGAACCGACAACAACAACGACCCCAGAACCAACTACTACTACTGCTCCCAGTGATACAACAGAAATGAAAACAGAAACTACAAACGAAACCACTGCCTCCGAAACCGAAGCAGACACAACCACAGATACACCACCGACTACAATGGAAACAACAACCGAAGCATATACAGAACCACCAACTGCTGAAAGTCCAAATGAAGCTGCCGAACTTATATCATCATTCGTTGCTGAGGCAAATTCAGAACCCCTTTCACGGATACAACAGGCGCGTGTCACTAGACTACCCAATGCTAAACTCCAAGCACCTCCACGTCTCTCAAAACTACCCCAAGTTAATTATTTACCTGCGCAAAGAAAAGCTAAACGTCTCTCAATAAATCGGAGAAAACGACATCTGTTCGGACTCAAGGACATCGACTCTTCGAATCTTTTTGTGAGTCTTATTCATAGCGATCCATATCTTCACAGTTTAGCACCAGTGACAGGATTCCAGCAGGCTCATCAGCAAGGCTCATATGTTCAAGTTTCCAATGAATTTGAAGTTGACACAGATCCAAACTACATAAACTCTGCTCCGACGGCCGCAATAAAACAGAACTACAACACGGACGTCATAACACATGTCTTCTACCTGAGCAGCCAGCAGGTAATCTATACCACATTCAAGGTGTACAATGCAGTGCTGTACTACAAATATTTCGAGCATTTACGCATGAGTGTCTTGGAGTTGGAACTGGATACACCCGAATATAATTTGATTATTTTGCTGCCCGACTACAATACCGATTTGGTAGCTGCAGCATCAGCACTCCGTTCTGGGCCAAAGTTACGTATAATGAGGAAACAACTCAAACCGAAATGGGTTCAAGCAATAATACCGGACTTCAAATTACATGGCACAATGTTCTTGACAAATGATTTACAGAATGTAAGTATTCATACAAACATTCACACAAATCGTCAGTACCTTTCCTACCATTATTTTTTTGGTTTCTGAGAGCAATTTGAATGGATTACATATTCTCTGTTCAGTATTTCGCCACGACGCTACACAGTGGGAGGAATACAAATAAGGAAAATAGTTCTGCCGTTTCTTAACTATACAAACGATTGCGACAAAACTAGGCTTGTTTTATATTTGAGTCCCTATGGTATGCAGGGGCGGAGCAGAACACCTTTGAGAATCACAGAATAGTAAAATGAGCGATATTCATGATTACACCAAAGACAAATATAATATAAGAAGACATTCCCACAGACCTTAAATTAGACAGATGTGCCGTCCCGACGAAACGTCAAAATCTATCAGTTACGAACGAATAGGAATGAAATGTCACACGCGAAAAAACTGTTTTCCGCGAACATAGTTTCAGCTTTCTTTGCACTAATCAATAAATATTAATTTTTTAATTGTGACAATTACAAAAAATTCGGAAAAATCGGTCCCAAATCCGCGGAAAACCTCACTCTTTGAAGTCCTACTCGTTGAAATTTCTATTCGTTCGTAACTGACAACTTACGCGCTCCGGGATGACATATCTTATTATTTATTATTTTTGGACATTCCTTCAGGCCGAAACGTCAAAATCTATCAGTTACGAACGAATAGGAATGAATTGTAACACACGAAAAAACAGTATTCCGCGAACATTGATTGAACTTTTTTTGCACTTATCGATTAATATTAATTTTTTAATTGTGACAATTACAAAAAATTCGGGAAAAACGGTCTGAAAACCCGCGAAAAACCTCACTCGTTGGAATCAAATTCCTATTCGTTCGTAACTGACAATTACTCGCTACAGAAAGGAATGTCTTCTTATATTCTATTTGTCTTTGGATTACACTATTCAACAAAATTTTTTTTTTGTGTCCTAGTCCTAAAAATTATTTTTTTTTATAGATTGTGGCATACTGTTATATAAAATCAAAACCAAAAATATTGTGATTCTAACTAGGATACTCTCCCGGCTTTAAGACCATTTTGTTTCTATATTATTATAGAAACAAGTATTTTATACATGGCGGTGTATAAATATGTATTAAAAATTGGCAGCACACATACTGGATCAGGTTTTTTGAGCCGTGACACTCGTTATCAACAGTTCTGCTGCAATTGTATGGGAGATACGGAGCCCTAATTTTTTCGATGAATACATTTTTTTTAAATTTTTTTTTATTACAAAGACTATTATCGTCGAAGGTACCCTTATCAGGTCGACTTATACGTTAAATTTAAGCTATTAATGTGGGCTACCAATATTGGAAATATTTATAATATTAAACAAAATGGAAAAAGTAGATTTTTCTCCAAAAAAAAACCTGGGACAAAAAAACATAAAAGTTTGCATCCTAGCGAAGAAAATAATGCCTATTTGAAAAAATCTATGGATAAATGTAGAAATTATAGCCCTTTTGGTAGAGGTAAGAGAATTTCAAAAAATCTTTTTTTTTAAATTTCTGTTAAAATAGCGATGTTATTTATTACTTTTATTTATATTATGTACATTTGAGTTTATTTACATGAACAAGTTTCATTAGAAATAATTGTGAGTTCTTTGTTGACGTTTGTAGATTTCGGAATCGGTTTCTCTAATGAGGAACGAAATATAATCTCCCATCATTCTTTCATCCCAGTGCCCTTGGTAACGCCGCTCGATGGACTTCAATTCTTGGTGAAACCTTTCGCCATGTTCGTCACTTACGTCGCCAAGATTCTCGGGGAAAAAGTTTAAATGAGAATGCAAGAAATGAATTTTGAGGGGCATATTTACAACTGTTGGAATACATAAAGCGAAAAATAAGTTGGAAAAATACATACACACATAAATATAAAAAAAATATATTTCTAACCAATTTTTGCATAATTTTTTAACAAATCATTAATCATTGTTTCATATTGCGATCCAAAGAAATTTGAAACTACATCTTTCGTCAGTTTCCTTATTTTAGGCCAATCAAAAACTCCTTCTTCGATTTTTTGAAAAGAAAGACTTTTAAATAAACTTTTTAAATATGAGAGTGAATTGCCATCAGTCCTTAAGGCTTTTACAAAATTTTTAAAGAACCCCTGCTTAATATACAGTTGTGGCAAAATATCGGCTATCCCAGAGGCATAACATACCAACTAGTTTTAAATCGCAACAAATTTTCCAGTCATGTTCATATTTTATGTATTTTATAAATTTAGCCATTATTTCGTATGATTCCTTAGTGTTGACAGCATGAGCAGTGGGAATCGACGGTTTCTGATGTCCGTTGTGTAAAAGTACTGCTTTCAAACTTTCTTTACTGCTGTCAACAAGTAACCGCCAATCCTTTGAATTGTATGTTTGATTAAGTTCCTCGAACATCTGTTATCCACAGTTGTATAAAATTGTTTGTAAGGTATATCACTGACTCTATAATATGATATGTTAACATCTAGGGCCAAAATTGTCTCCAAATCATTGGCATTCCAAATTGCACGTGAAGTCTAAAATTAAAACGTTTTATTCCACAAAACATTGTAATACATTAATTTTAACGTACTTACCGCTTTCTTCCACTCGTCCATCGAGTAAGATTTACATGGCACGAATTACACAAAATACTAGGTGTCCACGGTTCGTTCATATTTCTAACTCGTATACCAAAATATTACACACATATTTCTTCTATTATTTTACTAAACGCACGTCGATTTTTTTAATTACATATTTCCCGCAGATGCAGCAGAAATTGTCCGGATCATTTGAACATTAAAAAGTTCTTTGCCTTTTACTCATACTTCGAAATATAACTTTGTAATATTTTTCAGAATATTGACTTATCTCTTTAAGGCGCTGAATTACACTAATTTATTAATAATTTCATTCATAAATTCCGGTACTACTTTGTATTGCGACATATAACTTTACTACCTGTATATACGACTGGGATGTCCATGCCCTTAAAAGGCGTAACTGAATGGAAACCTCATAAATAAAAAAACACAAGTATTGTTGAATGACCCTCTATCTAAGCGGACCTCATCCAATATAGCTCTGACATTGCATATCATGTTGTATGGAGGGTTACAAACGGCCATAAAACCTCGTCCTCTCTATAATTTTATAAAGTCTGACACCAATCCTCATAAAATAAAATTCAAGTGCAATGTCTCTTATATGTCCCTCTCACATATGGCGAATTCAATATAAGCTAAAACATCATTTAAAAACGAAAAAATGTGAAACAAGATTTTTTTGAATTTCCCTAACATTTACAAAATGGCTCAGAACTTTTACATCCATCCATAGATGATCCAAATAGACAGTGTTTTCTTCGTTAGCATGCTGGTGAAATGTGATTTAAAAAAAAGTGTTTTTTAAAAAAAAAATAAGCCCTCATACCCTTTGATTTGAGGCATAACATCAATCAATCAGGCTTATACTTGAAAAATTATGGTCCAAATACTGAATGACTTTTAATGAAAGCTGGAATTAAAAAAAAAAATAATATTTTTTCCGTGTTTGTGACACCTAATTGCACCATAAACTGTTATCCACATCCCTTGGACAAAAATTTTGTTGCATAGTGTTATTTAAAAATTTTACTTTAAACGTTAACGTGATATTTTCAGCTGGGCATCTCGGATATATTTGAACCAAATCGAGCCGATTTCAGGCCAATGACGGATGAAACCGGAACGTATGTGAAGCATATCGAACAATCCATCAATATCCACATTCGTACACATCCCATCAATCAGCTGAGACGTAAGTATTATAACAGAGTACACCCATTTACTATATATATGAGATATAATCTAATGTTTTTACGTTGCACTACTCATCCTACCGGTCACTAAATATATGTATGTATTAGCCACTACCAGTAAATCATCTTGGGAGTTGCTGATATTATTTTTCACTCACTATGAGGTATTTTTTTAGTCTCTCCCTTTTTTATCCACTTCCGTTGTTGGGTATGTTATCGACAAGTTCCTCCTTATTCTTGGTAATGTTTCAATCGCTGTCTTCAGTTGCTGCACTTGATGTTGTTGACCAAGAGAACATTCCGCCTCTGCCCAGGCTGAATCCATCATTAAGAGATTGAAGGACTGCAATCCCGGTCTTCCAAGTGGCAACTGGACCTACCTTATCACTCTTGTACACTTGCGAAGCGGGTGTTTTATCTTCAGATAAGGCACCAATGTCCTTATCTGAAGATAAAGCATTAATGTCCTTATCTGAAGATAAAGCACCCGTGACAATAGCTGTTAGAGGGAAGTTTCCGAATACTCTTAGATACATCCTACAGCAGGACCTTCATATCAACTCAAGATGGGCTTCCGATAATGGGTTTATTCCAGAACATAGGAAATTCGTTGGGTTGATAAAGAGAAGACGTTTTTACGTCTCATGTCCAAGGACATAAAATTAAGCAAGTACACGCTGAAAAAAAAATCGCCTCTGTAGTATATTGTCCCAAACATATTCGGCTTGAAACATATATATGTTTAGGGTACACTCTAAACATATAATATTTGGTACACACAAAAATTGTGTATTTGGGAAGATGTTGTTAAAAACAAATATTTGTTTACATCCAAATTTATTATATTTATTAAAATAATAAATAATAATAATTGAAATCGTATAATCTTGGATCAATATAAAGTACTTAGAGGATTAACAACTAATAATGGCTTTGAATACTCAGAAATTTTAAATGATTGATTTACAACAGAAGTTAATGTTGGATATGGTATCATAACTGGGAGGTACACACAAGGTACACACAAGGAAAAACAAGTAAAAGCGTTAAGTTCGGCCTGGCCGAATCTTATATACCCTCCACCATGGATAGCATGTGAATGGTTTCGGGCACAAATAAATCATATTATAAAATTTCAGCCCGATTCGTTGAAATTTGTGGTTTTTGTTGCGTGAAGAGGTAAAATCTAGAGAAGCCTTTGTATTGGGGTTATATCAAACCATGGACCTATGGCTACGGTTGTTCGTGTGAGGGTGCGGGTATAAATTTGTGGTCTCTATGGCATTAAGAAGTCAAATCGGACAGATGCTATACATTGGGACTATATCAAAATGTGGACCGATGTATCCCATTCTCAACCCCAAGTTACCTGCAGGTATAGGAAGTATCTATACCAAATTTCAGCTACCTAGCTCAAGTATTGTAGATTGTAGCGTGATTACAAAAGACGGACGGACATGGCTAAATCGTCTTAGAATTTTACGACGATTAATAATATATATACGTTATGGGGTCTCAGATCAGTATTTAGAGGTGTTACAAACGGAGTGACAAAATGAATATACACCCCATCCTATGGTGGAGGGTGTAATGAAAACTGAAATTCGAAAAAGTCAGCAAAAGTTTTGGAAATCTTTTTAAATAAAATATATTTGGAAAAATTCCTAAATAATTATTTTATTTGTATTTAAACACATATTTTATTTGAGAAAATTAGTTTGCAAACATAATTTGTTGTAATATATAAATATATGCGTTCCAAATATATTTTATTGATTTTCAAATAACATTTATTTGCTAAGAAATATATAATATTTAAAAATTTGTGTTCCAAATATATTTTCCTTCGATTCAAACATATCCAAAAAGGCGATTTTGCCCCGTGTAGATGCGCCTGTTGTGCACTCTTTATTTATGATCTTTTTAAACCTCAAGAGTTATAGAAAATCGATTCTAGACACTAAATTTCTCAGTATCTTCCAGTCATATCCTCTTAGAATAGTCAGATCTGGTAATGTGTCGGATTCGAAGTATCGGGGGATGCTATCCCAAACATTTTTATGAGCTGTCGCTATCGAGTGCTCTAGGTCATCATTCGTGGCATCGAATGGTTTCGAATTCTCCAAGTTTACTACTTGAAGTTATCTGCCCTTTGACACCAAACCGATTGAACTTTCTTTACCAGTCACTCCAATGTGTCCTGGTACCCAAAACATAAGCAGCCGACCATGAATTGAGTAATCATTAATCGCCATTTTACAGTTCTATACTTCACCTTTTTGGACGTAATTGCTTTGACAGCCATTTGACTATCTGTGTATATGTTAGCATTTTAAGGCTTTGTGTATCGGGTCACAGGGTCATACCAGGCAACTGTAAAGCAGTTTAACTTGCAGAGTCACATGGCCATATCAGGCAACTGTCAAGCAGATTAACTTGAAAGACCAGGACCTACCTTCAACGATGTAATAGTGTCCTTACGGTAACAGATGACAGGTGATCAATAGTCAGGAACTGCATACATTCAAGGCTGATGTGGCCATGCCTAAACTCCAAACGCACTGCCTCAATGTCGTTATTGAGACCGAACGACTCACTTATTGTGGCTCATTGGGCGGCACGTGGAGAAATTAAAGGTATTTCGTAACGACTTTTGCAGAAGTTATATAGATGGAGAGGAGTAGTAATCAATAGAACCAGGCTTGCCAGTTTTTTTGTGCCGAATCCCCAAATTTAAATTTTTCATCACCTAAATCCCCCAAAAAAAGATATCTCATCCCCAAAAAAATCTCCAGAAAATATTGTAGCTCATGTGAATGAAGTATTTCAAAATTCAATGTGCTAAAATTCATTTTGTTTGCACAAAATGTACGTCGTCAATATTCATTATATCAAATAAAGGGTGGTCCAATAAAAACGCACGATGTTAATTGTAAATAAAACAAAAAGTGTTCAGAGAATTATCTTAATATTTTTTATTATGATAAAAGGGTATACATATGTATGACAATTATGTGTGAAGCAAAATATCGGCCAAATGATTGCAACGCCTTCGGTGGCATACCTCTATCCGATGGTCCATATTTTCAATGACTCTGAGACATAATTGAGATCCAATGTCGTTAATGTGCCGAATTATCTCATCCTTTAGCTCTTGAATTTTACTTGGCTTATTACGCACAATTTTTCTTTTAAATATCCCCAAAGAAAGAAGTCCAACGGCGTCAAATAACATGATGGTGGCGGTCAATTAACATCGCCACGACGTGAGATAACACGGCTATTCAATTTCTCGCGTAAAAGAGCCACTGTTTCGTTGGCTGTGTATCACCATCCTGTTGGAATCACATATCGTCCAGGTCAATATCCTTAATTTCTAGCCACAAGAGGTCCGATATTATCTCGCGATAGCGAACACAATTCACGGTAACTGCTTGGCCGACCTTATTTTCGAAGAAGTACGGCCCGATTACGCCGCCAGCCCATAAAACGCACCAAACAGTCACCCAATCTCTCACAACAGTGTTTTCACATCTCCTACAGACCCGGTTTGCTGAAATTTGCGCACAAGTCTCCTGACTGTGGACACATTTGATCGATTATGCTGACCAAAAAAATCAAGAAGTGCACGAAATACATTTTCGTAAAAGGCTTCAACAATCTTAACGCGCTGCTCAATTGTGTACCTCTCCATGGTTGAATTAGAAGAATATGCGAACAGTGATGCCAACTTTTTTCGAAGCAAAAGCGTAATGAAAAATTGAAAAAGCGTAAAAAGGCACTAAGCTATAATATTGCTTTAGTCGGAGACGACAAAATTATATCCGCTCCCATCAGAGCAGAATAAAAAGAAAAATATTTTGTTAAATTTTATCAAAATTGTTTTCTTAATGAGAATAATATCTTAAAAAATTTTATTTTATGGCGCTTAGATTAAAAATCAGGATATAGAAATATACAGGGTACATACCTAAATCTGAACCTATTTTCGTCAAATTTTTCAACGTTAGTTGAAAATCACTAAATCTGGTGCGAAAAGCACTAAGTTGGCATGCCTGTATGCGAATGCATCAGTAACATAGAGAATTTCTACAAAGACCTGGCAAACCAGAAATAGTCGAGCAGATCTGACTGTAAAATCACTAAATCTCTATGGCCAGCCATATCAAAATCTAGGACCAAAGATCTTCTTAACCTCACAAAGAGGGACATTCGTTTAATGATAGGCACGCTGACTGGCAACTGTAATGTTAGATCGTTAAAATCAAGGTGGCAGAGTGATTCTGCTGACTACTGTCGACTCTGTGAGGATGAGGAGAAATTGGACACAATCGAACACCTTCTCTGTCAATGTCCTTCTCTATCAAGACGAAGACGTCGCTACCTAGGTGCTTACACGATACAAAATCTGGAATCTCTATCATCCCACGATATTGATACAATCATGGGCTTCATAGGTTGCTAGAGATGGATGGTTTGATATCAACTCATTTATCTGCATCAACAGGCGAGGTTTTTGGTACTCCCCCTCTCCTGAAAAGCCATCTCTCCTCTCTCTTATCTATACTCATCAACTCCTTCATTTGCTTCGACCTCTCCCTCTTCTTTTACTCATTTTCTCAGGACGAACACAATGGACCAAATGGTCTCTGAGTGAAGTGGTGCACGCCAGCAATGATTGTGTGCCGCGCGTACTTAACCTATCCTATGGTTGCATTTGTCAAAAACTGAAACAAAGAAATGTCAAATTAAGTTGGAAAAAAAAACTTGACGTTAAGGTGTGACTCAAAATTTACATCGTGCATTATGGTTGGACCACCCTTTATATCCGATTCATCCATCTGATCTAGATCATCTAACTTTTTGTACATGTTTTTTATATTTAAAATTTGATCATTTCTGCCAATGGAATAAATAATTGACAACATGCTGAATTATTTTTAAAGTACATCAAAGGGTTAATAATACACGCTGAATAAAAATAGCTTCTGTAGTATATTGTCCCAAACATATTCGGCTTGCAACATATATATGTTTAGGGTACACTCTAAACATATAACATTTGGTACATACAAAAAATATATATTTGGGGAGATGTTGTTCTAAACAAATCATTATTTACATCCCAATATATTTTTATTTAGGGCTATTATTTCTGAAACCAATATTTACTTGTATTATTCAGAAATTATTAAACTGTGTTAAATTTTTCCGTAATTCAAAGTTATTTTTTAGAAATTTTTAATCTTCGTAAATAAATAAATAATAATAATTGAAATCGTATAATGTTGGATCAACATAAAATACTTGGAGGATAGACAACTAATGATAGCTTGGAATACTCAGAAATTGGAAATGATTGATTTAAAACAGAAGTAATGATACACATATGGTATCATAACTGGGAGGTATAATTCGAAATCAACGAAAAATTAAATCTGAAATTTGAAAAAGTCAGCAAAAGTTTTGAAAATCTTTTTTAAATAAAATATATTTGGAGAAATTCCAAAACAATAATTTTATTTGTTTCTAAACATATATTTTATTTGAGAAATGTAGTTTTCAAATATATTTTGTTCTAATATACTAATATATGCGTTCCAAGTAAATTTTATTGATTTTTAAATAAAATTTATTTGCTCAGAAATATATAATATTTAAAAATTTGTGTTCCAAATATATTTTCTTTCGATTCAAACATATCAAAATACGCCATTTTGCTCCGTGTAAGAGCTGCCAGTTCTTTAAAATGGAGTTGGACCAGCAGAATCCTGATACAAGTTAACTTTACTCCAAAATGAGTTTAAATTGTTCGTAATGCCGTCTCCGAAGAACTCTTTCCATTTTATAAACCTCATTTTGCTTCCATAGAGATTTATAAATATTAACCCTAAGAAAAAAAAATCGCTTCTGTAGTATATTTTCTGGAAACATATTATATTTGGGAAAAATTACTTTTTTCCTATAGGTAGGAAAACAAATTCTCTAGCAGATTTAAATATTTCCCCGTTTTTAAAGATAATTTGCACCAAAACTCCGAAAAAATAACATTGATATGTATATTTATATATTTAAATTTTGATCCCAAACATATTATGTTTCCTGTTTTTTTTCTCCGTGTATAGAAATACGTATTTGCAATTAATACAGGTTGTCTATTTAAGTCGTACTCTAATATTGCGAGAGCGTTAGTCAAAGCGAAAGAACTTTTGACACAATTTTTACGGACGCATTTTGTAAAAAAAAGACAGAAAATACGAAAAGATAAGAAATTGCAATCCCCGGATCCCCAAGCCAAAAAAATATATCCCCATTTACAAAGAAAAATCCCCTAAACTGGCAGCGCTGAACAGAACACATTCTGTGTCTGTACTATGATTTAAGTTTTTATTTAGACTAATTGAAAAAAACATATTGTAATGAAAAGAGGAAAAACATATGAATACTACATAGATACAAATGAATACTCAATTAGATATATAAGTACAACACAAGTATCATAATATCAGTATTTACTTCAACACTTTCCCTTGTTTTGATACTTAATTAATGGACGAAATTCCTATTTGATCAATTAAAAATTTTAGTCGTTGAGGCTGTAAGGCTTTTGTCATTATGTCTGCCAGTTAATTTTGTGTTGAAATCCGTTTTACTTCAAGTTCCTTTTCGGTTACTTTTTCTCTAACGAAAAAATGTTTAAGTGCAATGTGTTTTGTTCTTCCATGGAACTCCGGATTTTGGGCTAATATCAATGCTGCATTATTATCCACCTGTAATACCGGAATGTCTTGATAGCCAACCAATTCACAATAAAGCCATTTCAACCCTATGATCTCTTTTGTAGCCTCTGAAGCAGCGATAATTTCGGCTTCTGTTGTCGACGTCGCCACAACTGGTTCTCGTTGACTCATCCACGAAATTGCTCCACCAGCATATTTGATAATAACTCCGGATGTAGATCTTCCAGTTCTTATGCAACCTCCGAAATCTGCATCACTATAACACTCCAGATCCAAATTCACATTCGCACTGTAGTTTAGACAGTAATTCAGCGTACCAGATATATATCGAAATAACCTTTTTACCCTCATGACATCTTCTTTAGAAGGGTTTTCTAAATTCCTCGACAAGTATCCAATACTGAATGCTAGGTCTGGCCTCGTACCGAGCATTAAATACATAATTGCCCCACTGCTTGTCGATACGGAAATTTCGAAATATCTTCTACATACTTTCCCTTTTTCGAAACCCTCGACCACTTTCGTCATTGGACTTTGAACAGATCTGCACTCCGAAAAATTAAACCTTTCTAAAATCTTCTTCGCATATGACTCTTGAGTAAATTTAATTGAATTGTTCTCTTGTTTTATTTACAATCCTAAGAAATAGCTCGCATTTTTGGAAACAATCTTAAATTCTGTTCGCAATTCTTCTAGAAACTCTTGGACATAATTTTGGTCTGTACCAGCTATTAAGCCATCATCGACATACAAAGCCAGTATTAATTTCTTTCCATCTTTCGTTCTTATGAAAAGGCAGGGATCAGATTCGTTGACATAGAAACCAATTTTAGTTAGAAAGTCTACAAGACGCTTATTCCAGCAACGAGGCGCTTGCTTCAATCCATACAAGCTTCTTTTCAATTTGCACACTCGTTTTGAACCATCATCATATCCTTCCGGCTGTTTCATATATATGTCCTCTTCTAATAACCCATATAAGAAAGCTGTTTGGACATCAAATTGCGACAAATACATTTTGTTACTTGCAGCAATACTTAAAATCGCTCGAATCGTTCCCAATTTTGCAACAGGACTGAATGTTTCCTTGTAATCGATGTTCTTTTGTTGTCGATATCATTTAGTCACCAATCGAGCCTTAAATTTATCAATGGATCCATAAGCGTTAGTCTTAATTAGGTACACCCACATCGAAGGCAAAGTTTTGGCTCCACGAGGAAGATCAGATATTTCCCACGTACCATTTTCTTGTAAAGATTTTATTTCTGAGTCCATGGTTTCTTTCCAAACCAAAGTTCATGTGGAGATACACCTTCAACGGATGATTTCCCAGTTCTGTTTAATATATATATAGCTGTACTAACTAGTTCAGCCCATATAGCATCTGGAAACTGTATGTTACTATTCGAATACTTAAACGTTCGAGCCATCTCAACAACTGTTCGATTCTCACGTTCACTAGCGCCATTCTGCTGTGGTGTATACGGTGCAGTTAATCTTTGATGTACACCATATTTCTGAAGAATTTTCCGAACTTCTTGATTGTCGAATTCTCCTCCATTATCAGACATGAACTCCTTTATCAAATGACCTTGATTTATTGATTTTTCTAAAACTTCCATTAGACAATCCTTAACGTCAGATTTCTGTTTTACTATATATCCAAAACGAAACTTGGTATATGCATCTTTAAATATTAGCAAATATCTCATTTTGCTGAATGATTCGTTGAACGGACCGCAGACATCAGCAGTTAAGAGTTCACCAGGGCCATTAGCTTTAGGTCGATTCCCGAACGGCGAACGATGAGACTTACCATAAATACATGCCTCGCAAATGGTATTATCGTTCTTCATTTTTATACCCATCAATGACTCCAGCATCTTCTGAATGTGTCGTTTGTCTTGATGTCCCCAGCGTTCATGGTACAGTTGTAATGTTTCGGAAACAGAAACAATATTTACTTCTACCTGGTTCTTCGGTAATACTGGTCTAATGTTTGCCTTGTATAACGATCCGCTTTCTTTTCTTGAACCACATATGACTTCTTCATCGTTCACTAGTAGTTTACATGTAGTTGTTTTTGATAAAAACTTACTTTTGGGTTGTTTATCCTGAGCAGCTAATACCGAGAACAGATTTCTTGATATGTTTGGCACAAACCAAACGTCCGTCAAATTCAATATCTCAGTTTAATTTTTGCATTTTGGTAAAGAAGTTCTGGCTTGCAGAACTTCTTTACCTGCTGCCTTTATAAAATTGGGATTTGAAAATGATTCAAAATCTTGAAAAAATGTTGAATTATTTGTAACATGACGTGTTGCTCCATTATCTATCCACCAATCTGCGGCATCGGCATCTTGAACCGCATTAATTTCCTCACACAATACTGGTAGACATTTAAGAGTTGTTGTTTTAGCCTCTTGCAGTAATTGCAGGTATCAAACTTTTTTTACCATTAGAGCTTCTTCTTTGCACTTTTCTTCAGCCTTACCAAAATTCCTTTCGTACATTGATAACTGAATCGAGAGCTCATCAAATGTCTTCTCTTCATTCTTACTTAACATCATCCTGCTTGATTTGAATGACTCGTAGCTCGCCGGTATAATCTGCAAGATCTTGCCCACCAACAGTAGATCTGGTAACTCAGCTAAATTTCTAGCTTTTAGACAGTTATTGAACTCCAGCCATAAACTTTTTAATTTGGCGATATGCATTGACACGTCTTTGCTTTCATTCCAGCTGAATGAGAGAAAATCAATGCAAATTTTGAATAGTTGGTCCTTTGCTGTTGCTTCAAATAGATTCTTGAGGGCATCCCAGACATCTGCAGCTGTTTCTTTGTCCATGACTTTTTGATAAACTGCATCACTAATGGAACTTGTAATTTCTAAAAAGATCATTTCCTTCTTTAAAGCATTTTCTTTCATCAGCGGTAGCAGACGCATTGAGTGGTAATGGTTTCTACAACTTCCCATCAATTGCATCCAATGCCCCTTCATGATAATCTAGAAGGTCCCGTATTTTACGCTTCCAGATCGGCTAGTCTGTTTCTCCTTGAAGTATCTTGATGCTTTTTGCAAAATCCATTCTTTATTATTGGTCTTCCTTCCTGAAAAATTCGAAAATTCTTGTTATTTATGACAGATAACTATTTTTCGTCTCTTTGAACAAATTTAAAAAAAAATATGTATGTATTTTTCTTTTTTCGAGAGCTTGCTGGGCTCATAACCTATTATGATTTAAGTTTTTATTTAGACTAATTGAAAAAAACATATTGCAATGAAAAGAGGAAAAACATATAAATACTAGATACAAATGAATACTCAATTAGGTATATAAGTACAACACAAGTATCATAACATCAGTATTTACTTCAACAGTCTGTGCAACGCTTTCACTAGAAGGCGACATGAAACCCTAGGCTCTCATTTCTTTGGGTACTTAGCTGACCTGGCTGATGTTAAAATCCGTCAACTATTGAGATTATTAAAGCAATTAAATTGGTTTGACGGTAGTGGCTATGTAGTCATAATCAGTCTGTTATACTGGCTGCCACCCATAACCTAACCTGAAATAAATTGATAATGTAGACATTTGGTACAAAACAACATTTTAAAAAATACAAATACACAAATTATTATCACAATTAAATAGAGGTTATAATGCAAATTATTTATTTTTAAATAAAAGATATTCATTTCCACGTGCAAGTCATTGAATATTTATTTGTAATAAATTGTTGTCAACTTAATCAACAGAACTTAGGAGCAATTAAATATGCTGTCTTAAGTATCCTTAAACAGTTTGTTTAATTTTATTTTTTTACCGGATCTTCCCTATAGCATTCCGGCAACTTTTTCAAAGCAAGGCGTTCATCGCGTTCAAAGCGATGTCCAGATTATCATTACAAATGGCCTTTAGTCGAGATTCAGACGAGGCAATTTTTTCCAAGCAAGTGTCAAAGTTTGTAGGAGAGAGAGGCAGTCGGAAAGAGCTCTCTGCCTCTCTCTCCTACAAACTTTGACGCTTGCTTGGAAAAAATTGCCTTGTTTGAATCTCGTCTAAAGGCCATTTTTAATGATTCAAAGAATGCGGTTGGGTCGAAAATTAAATAGAAAATATTGAAGCACAGATACTCGAGTACAATGAGATAAGCTATTGTGCTATTGAATGACGCCCAATTTTGTTTCTGTAGCCACAACTTTTTTTCGATTCACTGTATTCACTTACCAAAAAATGTAGACATGACCAAAAATTTGCAAATTTACACTTTGACTTCGCATGAACAGCCCTCAACTTATAAGTGCAAACTTCGAAACTGTTTATACCTACCAACTGGCATTTTTATCAATTAAGTGTTTCGCTTGAATGCTATTTGTGAGTAAGTACAAGGGGAGAGATAGTTTATAAGACTAGTTAGACATTAGTTACATTACCGAACACGACACCTTCCTAAACATTGTAGCCGTCAATTGCACCATGCCCTTAGCACATGCACATACTCGTACCTTTGATTCATCTATCACCGTTTTGCAATTGTACGAGTACTTCTTCGATTTTTTGTTTGTTTTCTTGCAGGTAACGCTGGAGCTCAAGCGCAACCAACGCAAATATCTGTAAATCATCCGTTTATGTTTTTCGTTATCGACCGAGACTTGGATGTTGCTGTAATGTCTGGACGTATTTTAAATCCGCTCAATGTTCGCATCCAATAAAGGAAATGAATGAAACCTCAGCAAAGGAATTAAAGACACATACAGACAGTGTGCATTGATTGCAATACATACGGTGTAAATATGTACATACATATCTATGTAGTTGCATACGAATAGTTTAAACAATAAACTCGATTTGAGATTATGCAAAATTTAGGAATTACAAAATATGTTTGCGCACGTTTCGATCTATTCCCATGTATAGTACTACATATAACATACCGTACATACTTATAGTATGTAGGTAGGTAGGTACTCGTATGCTGGTAAGTCTAATTCTTTATCGATTTCTATTGTTGAAAATGGCTTGAAAAAATGTCTTATACTTAAATAGGCGAATTGTTTTCGTTTAAATGCGAAACTGTGTTTTGTACGAAACAAGTCGAGAAACACATGAATCAATAAGGTATAAATAAGTAAGAATTACAACATTTTATATATGTACATATCGCTCATTCAGAAAAAGAACGTCACATTTCGAGTTATGACATTTCGCTAAAGTGTGATTTAAAAGATCTATACAAAAATAACAATATGACAGAATGTGATGACTGCACTGTGCCAAATATAGTTGTCTGTCTCAGGAATCAGCCCTAGCATGGATTAGCTTGTAGATATTTAAATGCAGGTCAATTTAGACTACCTTAATATAAAAAATATATTTTGAGATGTGACGGTCTTTTTCTAAATTAACGATATGTATGCAAGGGTTGACTTAACACCGAAAACTTCGTAAGTTTGAATATATTCCAATAAAAACTCAGATTTAAACAACAAAAAACAAAACAGTACTCTTTTGAAGCTGATCCAAATTCTTGTATGATAATCGTTAGCTCTAACTACCACAAAAATTTACTTTATAATATTTCTTATTATTGGTTAGTTGAAGCATATCCGCGAATAACGTTGTAACGCCATTTTTTGCTAAACGTGTACTTTTATCGTTTATAAATTTATGTACACACGATTGTCAGATCGGACAATATTGTCAGAAAAATTGCGAAAAAATGCAACCCTGTGAACGTACAACCTTGTGAACATAGAATTGTTGTCTTGCAATGTTTATTTTGTAAATATGTATGTATATGCAGGATTTCCAATAAAAATATTTTATAGGCATGTTGCCAATAAAATGTTTTTCTGACAATGGCAAAGTTGTCCCATTCATAAACTTAGCACATCTAACAATCTGTCATTGTCCGTACATTTGCAGCACTTTAACAGGGTTGTTAACGTTGTCCGATCAGACAATCGTCCATACATAGCTTAAGGCTCTCCCACATTTCCCCAATACCAAATCGGCTGAAATTATGCACTTTATCGTTATCAATACTGATAATTTGATAATTTTTTCAAATGCAGAAACCGACGTTTCTACATTTATCCACAGGTTTTCTTCAAATAGGCATTGCTTTCTTCGTTAGAATGCTAGCTTTTAAAATGATGCTAGCTTTGGAACAAAATTTTTTTCCGATTTTTATACCCTCCACCATAGGATGGGGGTATATTCATTTTGTCACTCCGTTTGTAACACCTCTAAATATTGATCGGAGACCCCATAAAGTATATATATTCTTAATCGTCGTAAAATTCTATGACGATTTAGCCATGTCCGCCTGTCCATCCGTCCGTCCGTCTGTGGTAATCACGCTACAGTCCGCAATAATAGAGCTAGGTTGATCAAATTTGGTACAAATACTTCTTATAGTTAGGTTTAGGTTTAGGTTAGGGTGGCAGCCGTATTTTTTTACAAGCTCACATAGACCAGTTTAGGTCCCTAGTGTTACCACGGGCTGAAATGCCCCTCATCGAAACCAACCTGTTTGATATATAAATTTATCGATAGTACGAATATCAGTACTGGAAAGATCTGTTAGGCTGCCTAAAAAGGCCGACCCCAGTATATCCAGTCGTCGTTTACTCAAAGCGGGACAGTCGCAAAGCAAGTGCTCAATGCTCTCCACTTCTTCCTCATCTGCACAGCTTCGGCAGAAGTCATTGGACTCAATACCCAATCTTTTGGCGTGTTCGCCGATCAAGCAGTGTCCCGTCAGAACCTGTACTAACGTAGACTATCGTTTCCTCTCTAGTGCGAGGAGATATTTTGACCTTCTCAGGTCATACCTTGGCCAGATTTGTCTAGCTACCCTGCAGGTGCCGATTTCTGTCCATCTATCGTTGGACTGCCTGATTGTCTCTTGCCTAAGCCAAAGCTTGCACGTGGATAGTGGCGCACCAATATATGCAAATTCTTCGAGAATTTGTAATGTCGACCCTTTCCTAGCAAGTTCATCGGCTTTGCAGTTCCCCGGGATATCCCTATGCCCAGGCACCCATATGAGGTGTATATTAAACTGCTCAGCCATCTCGTTAAGAGATCTGCGGCAGTCGAGGGCTGTTTGTGAATTTAGGGATGTTGCCTCCAGAGAATTGATGGCAGCCTGGCTGTCCGAGTAAATGACAACGCCATTGTTGGTTACTATGTTGCGACTCAGCCACTTGGCGACTTCCCATATTGCCATTATTTCGGCTTGATAGACACTGCAGGTATCTGGTAGTCTGTGAGCTCTATCCAGACTAAGTTCTTCACAGTGTACTCCGAAGCCAACCTTTTCATCAAGCTTCGAACCATCCGTGTAAAAGTGGAGATGGTTTATATTACCTGGTATTCTGCCGACCCATTCATCTCTGGCGGGAATCATAGTGATGTAATTTCTCTCGAAGGTGTACACTGTTGGTATATAGTCCACTCGGTCGGTTACCATAGCACTACACTTTGATATCCTCATGTGACCATAGTTCTTGTACCTCCACATTGATAGGCAGTTTAATCTTATTGCCGCTTTGGTTGCAACTTCTCTCGCCACAATATTAATCGGCAGTATATGGAGTAGGGCTTGTAGAGACTCGGTCGCTGTAGTCCTTAAGGCTCCGCTTATGCTCAGGCAGGCAGTTCTCTGAACCTTTGTTAGTAGGTTGGTAATGGTTAGTTTGTCAGTTGCCGTCCACCATACCACAATACCGTATAACAGTATTGGACGAACTACTGCTATATATATCCAGTGGACGATTTTAGGAGAGAGTCCCCACCGCGACCCTACAGCCTTTTTGCAGGAATATAAGGCGACGTTGGCCTTCCTTACACGTTCCAATACGTTAAGTCTAAATAACATTTTCCTATCTAGAATTATTCCTAAAAATTTTGCACTTTCAGAAAAGACTAGATCTGTTCCATTTATCCGAGGTGGAGGGTCCACATGTGGGACATTATTCATCCTAGTAAAGAGAACCAATTCTGTCTTGTTGGGGTTAACGCCCAAACCGCTGCTCCTGGCCCATCTAGCCAACTTGTTCAGAGCCACCTGTAGGATGTCTCTGAGGACGTTTACGAATTTGCCACTCACTGCGATTGCCACGTCGTCCGCATATGCCACGACCTTGCAGCCACAACGTTCTAGATCTAGCAGGATTTCATTCACCGCTAGGTTCCAAATTAGTGGAGACAGTACTCCTCCTTGCGGGGTCCCTCTGTTTACATACCTTGTTAGAGTTGTGGACCCTAGACATGCTGTTATGCGTCTTCTGGTGAGCAGACTTTGAATTAGTCTAATCAAACTAGTGTTAACTTTTAGATGTGAGAGTGCCGCAATTACCGCATCGGAGTGAATGTTGTTAAAAGCCCCTTCTATGTCAAGAAATGCCACCATGGTGAATTCCTTGAAATGCAGGGACGATTCGATAGTGCTCACAAGTTCGTGCAGGGCTGATTCAGTAGACTTGCCCTTGTTGTAAGCATGTTGGTTCCCCGACAGGAGTTTTGTATCCAGGTTTTCCCTAATGAAATGATCTAAAAGTCTTTCCAGACCTTTCAATAGGAACGAGGATAGGCTAATTGGTCTGAAGTCTTTTGGCCTAGTGTGTGATATCTTTCCCGCTTTAGGTATGAATACCACTTTGGTATCCCTCCATCGATTCGGGACGTATGAAAGCCTGATACAGCCTACATAAATTTTCTCCAGCCAGGGGATAATGTACTTTAACATTTTCTGCATTTCTGGTGGAGTGATGCCATCTGGTCCAGGTGACTTGAAGGGCTCAAAGCTGTTAATAGCCCAGCTTATTCTGGATCTCTCAGTCAAGAAGCTAGCGACGCTCGCAGTCCACTCGCACTCTTGTTGGTCCTGCTGATCCTCGGGTTCTGTTACAGAGTTCCCCGGGAAATGTGTGTCGAGCAGTACATTGAGCGACTGCTCGCTATTTTTGGTCCAGTTATTTGCCTCATCCTGTAAATATCCCACTGTACAGGGTGAAGCAGATAATATCTTCCTCAGCCTGGCGGCGTCGGAGACCTTTTCCACTTCACCAAGAGCGCCTTTGCGCCTTTCTAAGCTCCTTCTTATAGATCTTGAGTTGCTCTTTATAGGCATCCCAATCATTAGCGACCCCAGTAGATTTAGCCTTATTGAATAGATTGTTGCAGGTCTTTTTCATAGCCGTTAGCTCAGAAGTCCACCATTGGGGTTTAGTTTTACCCTTGTACCTTGTTTTTGGACAGGCTTCTTCAAGGGATCTATTGAAAGATATGGTGATATGATCGACCAGATTATCCAGACCGGCTTTGTCATTCGGTTCGTACGGAAGTTTAGAGTTGAGGACTTTCTTGAAATTCTTCTCATACAGATGCCACTTTGTCTTTCTCACATTTCTGTGGACGGCAGGTTCAGGCGCTTTTTCAGCGAGTTTGAACTCAATATAATAGTGATCTGAGAATGAGTGGTCGTCCAGTACATTCCACCCAATAATTTTGTCTGACAGCCGGTCAGTAGCAAACGTTACGTCGAGTACTTCTTGTCTGTCTTTAATTGTGAAGGTCGGTTTATTACCTATGTTACAAATACTAAGATTGGTAGTTAGAATAAAGTCAAGAAGCGAATCACCCCTATTGTTTATATCCGTACTACCCCAGATAGTATGATGAGCGTTCGTGTCTGCGCCAATAATCAGCTCGAGCTCGTCAGACGTTGCTTCTTCTACTACTTCCCTGAATAGAGCAGTCGGTACTACAGATTCATAAGGCAAGTAGCTGGAGACCACCCAATATATGCGATTACCGATCTCCAGGCTAGCAGCTGTTTGGTCTTTACCACTTAAATTAGTCAGGAGAAAGATACTTAGATCTTTCCTGGCCAAAATGCAGGTTCTTGGAGTGCCTTCACAGTTGGCCACAAGCAGTTTAAAGTTGGGTGTCCTAATACCGCACACCCTTCCTCCCACTACGTAGGGCTCCTGTATCAGGACGATGTCTACTGCGCCTGTGGACAGGCGCAGCAATAGAGCCGCTGAGGCTGCTTTAGCGTGATGGAGTTTAATCTGTAGAATTCTTACCATTGACTCGTAATTGACAGATTAACATCCACCCCGACAAGGGTGTTATCGAACTCTTCGTCCGTATCGTCGAGAAGCATGTCCCCGCCAGATGCGTCAAAGAGTCCGGAGACTCCCCTCAGCCCCTCTGTGTCAGAAGTAGAGCTTTCGTTCTCAGAGTAGGACGTTACAGATCTTCTGTTAGAGTTGGAGTCACCAGAAATAATAGGCGTGGCTACCTCCGCACTTACAGAAAGTGCCAAGGTGGACGACTCACCTTCTGCAGTGGGAGCTATATCCTGCTTGTATATCTTCAAGACTATAGTCTCGAAGCCATATTGTAGGGTTACACTCGCACTTTGTATATGGGAGGTGGATTCAGCGTTTAGGATAAGATTGACCTGCCGCTTTTTACCATCCACCTCACCCACCTTGCTGATTCTCCAATTATGGGCCGGCAGACCAGGATTGGAATCTTTTATTATTTCTAAGATGTCAGCCGGGTTGGAGGGCTCTTCTGTAACCCAGGTGATGGCTCTAGGGTGACTAGGGATGTTGTTTTTTTCGACAACATCCAACTGGGCACCCGGCCACACCTCACCCGCTCGACTCAGAGCAGCCTTATAAAGGTCTACTGATCTGGCATCACCGAAATATAAGAGCTTTACTCTCCCTTGATGCCATCCTGCATCGTTGCAGATTGGTGGTTTGCCCGGCATTTCTCTACGGACATCGAGGTAATGAGCCATAATGGCTGATTGTACATGACTCCATTTGTCCTTGAGGATGGATCCATCCTCACTACTTCTGTCTATAACAGCCATCACTAGACTCTCCTTCGCCACTTCATTGAAGGGCTTGGTGAGTGTCCTGTTGATGGTGACATTAGGGCCTCTTGCCTTTTTCGAAGGCAGGGGTTCATCAGGTGATCTGATTCGTTTTACTTTATTAGCCGTTAACACAGCTGAATTTGTGGCTCTTTCAGCCGACTCATTGGCCTTAGAAGCATCTATGACGCCTTTAGCCCAGGTAAGTGACTCTTTTTGTTTTTCGGTAAGAGCCGAAACCTCAACAGCCTCCAACTTCGTCAAAACTCTGAGCGCTACACGATGCTCATTGTGCTTCCGTTTTGACGGTCGGACATGACGTTTTCCCCTCACCCCACCACCTGTTGTGAGTACTTGGGGGAGATTTTCACCATTTTTGGTGTGGTCGGCTTTGGCCAAGACCAACGGACGGACAGTCGGACGATTGGGGAACCGCGCTCCATCGGAACACGAAGGCATCCCCGTCAAGAGAATTTATTTTAATTTTGTCTGTATTAGACCGTAATAGGTACTACGATGTAGGCCTTGCAGACTTTGTACAGATTTTTGCTATTGCGTAATAGGTACTGGTAACTATCCGCTATGTGATAAACACGTCCGTTCACTGCGAATGATCAGCAACTTCTTATAGTTGCAGGTTGTTTGGGATTGCAAATGGGCCATATCGGTCCATATTTAGATATAGCTCCCATATATAGCATCTAACTTGTTGTGATTCCTACTGTTCTCATCTACTATATTTTTTGTGTTTTCGGTGTTATTTTCTTTAGGTTTGAGTTATTTTGTGAGGTCACATGCTATCCATGGTGGAGGGTATATAAGATTCGGCATGACCGAACTTAACGCTTTTACTTGTTTTCTATTTTTTATGGGTTCTTTTCGTGTCAGCAAAAAACGATTTCTTGAAAAAAAAACGAACAATCAAATTGTTTCTAAATATTTTTACGACAGTTACTAAACATCTGTTTCCACGTGAAAATGTCATTGCTAACATTTACAGTCCTCATAATTTCAAAAAATATGGACCAAATACTAAGGGCACCTTCCAAGAAAATGCGAATATGAAACAAAAATTTTTTAAAAAAAAATTGACCATAAAAACTTTTTTAATATTTGTTTCGTGTTTAGGACACCATATTACACCAGAAGGTGTTATGCACAGCCCTTCCACAAAAAATTATGTTGCATAGTGTTGTTTCCGAAACAAAGATTTATTTGCATTTAAGTATTTAGAAAATATATCGATACCTAAATTGTTTTAAGTTTTCAACAATTCAAAGTGTATTGTATGGATAACAATAAATTGTATGGATAATAATAAATTGTATGTATAACAATAAATTGCTTGAAGGATTGACAACAAATGATGACTTGGAATATTTAGAAATTAAAAATGAGATAAATGATAAAACATACGTTAATGCTATATACTCGTTTGCCATTTTTAACTAAAAGGTATAATTCGAAGCCTAGGAAATATTAAAAGTAAAGTTCTAATAAGTCAGCAAAGTTTTGAAAAAATTTTTTAAATAAAATATATTTGAAGAATATCGTAAACCATTATTTTATATGTATTTAAACACATATTTTCTTTGAGAAAATTAATTCGCAAATAAATTTTGTTCTAACATCGGGTGGCCCATCTAGAGGGTTGCTTTTTGAACTACGGCCGCCTCGCAGCTGCGATTTGACTCCGTTAGACTATTTTTTGTGGGAAGACGTTAAGGATAAGTGCTACGCCAGATATCCAGAGAAGATTCATGAATTGATACACAAAATTGCAGACATATAGGACCACACAATCGAAAAAGTTTTGAAAAATTGGGTCGACGCAGAATGGGCTACTGCAAGGCCAGCCGCAGCAGCCATATGAATAAAGTGGTGTTCCATCATTAACCGGAATGTTAAGGCATTTCAATAAGGGTAAAATCATTGAAAAGTATTTATCCGTCTTTTTTTATAACAATTTTAAAACGCAACTTTATATCGAAGACGTGGAAAATAAAATTAGAAATTCAATAGGGGCATTTACACAACTTTGGAATCCCAAGTACACATTTATAAAGCATGTGTCCTATCCTATGGCTGCGAAAATACTTTTGATTTTCAAAATGAACACCTATCAATCAGATGAAATTTGTTCATCGTTTTATGTCACATAATTGGAAATTTTATTATATGTATGTATGTAAACAACGAAAATTTGAAATAGTTTTGTGAGAAAAATTAAAAAAATTACATTTTGATTGATATGTGTGTATCGAAAATGTCATTCACACACGTACACAAGGGGTTCATCGGCATGAACTGCGGCAGTACTCGTCTTTAAAGATCAATATTGTCGTTTTTTGAAACAATGTGAAAATGTTATTGAATAATATACATATTTATTTTAGAAATAAAATTGAATTAAGAATGAAACAATTTAAAAATAAGGTTATTCAGCTTTGATTTAATATTGAAATTTTAAATGCACACTATTGATACCAGGTTAAAAAATATAATTTAATATAAATAAATAATTTACAAATCTCCGTTAGTCATGAGGCCTAGGGTAGATGTTCTGATAGATGGATGAGTTCATCCCGTAGATGAGTTCATCCCGTTTACAGTTCTGGAAGCCCTGCTTACTAGCATAAACGTCTAATAGCGCTTTTCCGTAGAAATTTCTGCCAACAGAGTTGGAAAATCCTAAATAACATAGTAAATAGATTTTTTTAATATGGTTTTAACTACCTAGACTGCCATTCGAATATGATATTTCGACTACAGGGGATGTCGCTGAAGATGTACTACAGGGTTTTCCAACATGAGGTGTTATTTTGAATCACCCGGTATTTCGGTAGCTGTCACTTTTCAAGCTTTTAATCTATGACAGTTGACAAGTAGAAACTACGCCATTACTAAAAATGGAACGATACCCGATTCAACAACGCATTGAAATTATTAAAATTCGAAAATCATTCAAAAATCATCTTGACTGATGAGGCCCATTTCCACCTCGGTGGCTACGTCAACAAGCAAAATTGTCGCATCTGGGGTTCGGAAAACCCAAGAGTTATTGTTGAGAAGCCTCTCCATCCTCAACGTGTGACTGTTTGGTGCGGTATGGTCCGGCGGGGTCATTGGACCTTACTTTTTCGAAAATGAGGTTGGATCAACCGTTACGGTGAATGGATTGCGCTATCGAGACATGATTAATGATTTTCTATGGTCGGAGTTGGATGGTATTGATCTGGACAATGTTTACTTTCAACAAGACGGCGCTACGTGCCACACGAGCAACGAAACCATTGCTCTGTTACAGGAAACCGGACCGTGTTATCTCTCGAAGAGGTGATCACAATTGGCCACCGAGATCTTGTGATGTAACACCTTGCGACTTCTTCCTTTGAAATAACTACAGGCAAAATTGTGTGCCACATTATCGGGTACGGACATAAGCTTGTCTAAATTTACAAAGTTAAGACCACTCCATTGCGTACCCGAAGGATGTAGCGGCGGCCATAATGTTTGTGTCTGCACAATACACCTGAATCTAAAATTGAGGAACTGGCTAAATTACTCATCTAGAGAGATGGCTAGTCAAATGAAGTGTTCCCAGCGAATATTGCAATATGCTAATTTGTGAAAATTGTCCAGGATTTACTACAACTTTTTGCAGATTCAAATATAAAATAATTGATTTTATGCAATGGAGTTGCACAGACAAGTAAGATTCGTAAACTAAATAATTTAATTCAAAAATAACATATATTTTCAGGTGCGAAATCAACCAAAAAATCGACAATCTTACTGATTTTCTAAATAATCTAGAAAAGGAACTGTCGATATAACCCTAGATTTTTCGGAAAATTACGCATTCAAAATTCAAGATGCTGTACAGTCTTATCACTGGTCAAATAGCCAGGATATACTTCATCCTTACGTTATATATCACTAAAATGAAGCTAACATCGACACTAATTGCTTCGTTGTAATATCCGAGGAAGAGAAACATGATGCATCATCAGTACATTTATTCACCAAAAAAAAATTCGACACCTAAAAAAAACATATGGCGACGTAGTTAAACATTTTCTTCTCAGATGGAAGTGCTGCACAATATAAAACAATAATTTTTTTAAATTTATTGAACTGCAGTGCTGACTTTGGTATTGAAGCTGAATGGAACTTTTTCGCGACCTCTCGTAGAAAAGGTGCATGTGTCGGAGTTGGTCGCGCTAGCTTGCAAGCACCTAACGACCCAATAACGACGCCTTTTAAATTGTATGAATGGGCCCAACAATCATGTAATAAAATATATATTTTTAATGCGGCCAAAAACGGCCGTTGTGCCAGAGAACATTGATGCCGTGCGTGAACTGATAATGCAAGATCGTCATGTGACATACCGTGAGATAGAGGCATCCTTGAGCATTTCTTCCACCAGCATACATTCGATATTGCATGAACACCTGGCCGTAAAAAAGGTTTTTTCTCGTTGGATCCCGCACAATTTGACAATCGCTCAAAAAAAGGCTCGTGTCGATTCGTGCAAAGAAATAAAACAGCAATCGACCGTGTGGATCTTTGAAGACGAGCCAAATCCAACGAAAGTTGTTCGTGGAAGAAGCACTTCGAAGTAAATAGTCGCCTGTTTCTTCGGCAAAACTGGTCATGTGGCGACTGTTCCGCTTGAGCAACGTAGGACGGTCAATTCTGAGTGGTACACCACAATTTGTTTGCCTGAAGTCTTCGGGGAAATTCGAAAAACGAAGAAGAGAAGACGAATCATTGTGCAGCATGACAATGCGAGCTCTCACATATCGGCTCAAACCAGCGCCTTTTTGACCGGCCAAAACGTCGAATTGATGGGTCATCCGCCGTACAGCCCTGACTTGACACCCAATACTTCCTTTTATTCCCGCACGTCAAGAAAAAAATGCGTGGTCAACGATTCGTCGCCAAAAGATGCTGTTGAAGCGTTCAAAAATCATGTTTTGGAGGTGTCTCAATCGGAGTGGAAAAAGTGCTTCAACAATTGGTTTGAGCGCATGCAAAAGTGTAAAAACAATAAAACCAGTTTTTATGATAAAAATTCGCATTTTCATTATTAGGCCAAAAATATATATAGCAGCCCTCGTATATCGACAGTTCCTTTTCTAGATTTTTTAGAAAAGTAGCAACATTCTCGATTTCGCACCAAAAAATCTATGTTATTTATGAATTAAAAAGTATTTAATTTATGAATCTTATCTGCCTGTGCAACTCCATTGCATAAAATCATTTTTTTATATTTGAATCTGCAAAAAAGTTTTAGTAAACCATTCGATATTGGTGAAGATCCTGGGCAATTTTCACAAATTAGCATATTGCAATATTCGCTGGGGTTCAAACACTTCATTTGACTAGCCATCCGGTGTATTATGGCTGCCGCTACATCCAACGGGTACGCAATGGAGTGGTATTAACTTTGTAAATTAAGACAAGCTTATGTCCGTACCCGATAATGTCGCACAAAAATTTTGCCTGTAGTTCTTTCAAATTGCAGAGAAGTAATATTTTTTCATGGTTTCCTTTCTTCCGTCTACTAAAACCGATATAATGCCTTTTCTTTCTTGCCAGGTATTGCTCTGCTGTAGTCACGTAGAAATTAGTAATACCTGCCCTTCTTTAAATTTGGAGGAGCAGCGTATCCCGATTGTACTTGTAATTTGAAAACAGTTTCAGCCATGTATTTACTGACATTCAATAAATTTCGAACCTTGGGGGCAATCCAAGTGAACAGTTTTAAGCAGCTGCATTTTTTCTGCGTTATTGGTTATCTTTGAAAGAGCCGTCGTGATTTTTGCTGCAATTTTGTAGCCATCATTTTGATAAGTGATTAATACTGAACTTTCAACAACAAATTCGTCTGAAAAAACATGCCATTTAAATATAATCTTTGCCAATAAAAATGGTAAGTGTGGTACTTACCTCCACTATCAGATAAATCAGTTTTAGATTACATTGATCTAATGTCTTCTGAAAGTGAGCCAATTTGTTTTCGGCAGGTATCACATACGAACTTCCCAACATAAGGTGAGAATTTAGTATTTCTCTTTAGAATCACTTTTCTTATTTTGTATAACAGATCCCCTTATTGAAAGATTTGCAGTACGATTTGCTTGATAGTTTTATTTTTTCACTTAGTTTGTCCTTTAAAGGACAATATTCAAATGACTTCAATGGTCGATTTCTCTAATATTAAAAACTCCCATCAAAATAAAAAATTTACAGGTATATGAAAATATTACGTACGATGCACGACCAAAAGGGAAAACCCATATGTGTAGCTAAAAACTAATTCGTTCAAAACGATCGAAAAATCCCTAAGGAACAATTTTTATGGCTCCACTGAAAGCACACTTTCAGAAAGCGTTAGATTTGTTCCATTTTGGACTCACATGTGGGACCATATTCATCCTAGTAAAGATACAAATTCTTCTGCTAGCCAATTTGTTCTGAGCCACCTATAGGATGTCTCTAAAGACGTTTTACGAATTTGCAAGTTACTGGTATTGTCACGTCGTCCGCATATGCCACGACCTTGCAGCCACAACATTCTAGATCTAGCAGAATTTCATTCGTCGCTAGGTTCCAAATTAGTGGAAACAATACTCCTCCTAGTGCGGTCCCTCTGTTTACAAACCTAGTTAGTGTTGTGGACCCAAGACTTTCTGTTATTCGCCTTCTGTTGAGCATCTGAGTGAATGTTGTTAAAAGCCCCTCATATGTCAAGACCATTGTGAATTCATGTAGGGACGATTCGATAGTGCCCAGAAGTTCGTGCAGAGCAGATTCTGTAGACTTTCCCTTCCTTAAAGTATGTTGATTCCCCGACAGGAGTATCCCTAATGAATAAATCTAAAAGTCTTTCCAGACCTTTCAATAGGAAGGAGAATAGGCTAATTGGTCTGAAGTTTTTTGGTTTAGTGTACGATATCTTCCCGCTTTGGGTATGAATACCACTTTGGTATCCCTCCATCGGTTGTGGATGTATGAGAGCCTGACACAGCCTACATAAATTTTCTCCAGCCAGGTACATTAACATTTTCTGCTGGAGTGATGACGTCTAGTCCAGGTTATTTGAAGAGCTCAAAGCTGTTAATAAATTGCCCAGCTTATTCTGGATTTCTCATTTAACAAGCTAGCTTGGTCCTGCTAATCCTCGTGTTCTTTTGGCGAGTTCCTTGGGAAATGTGTGTCGAGCAGTACATTCAATGACTGTTCGCTGTTTTTTGTCCAGTTATTTGCCTTATTTTGCAATAAACCCACTGTACAGGTGGCAGTGGAAAATATCTTACGCAACCTTGCGGCATCCAAACCTTTTCCACTTCTCCAAAGAAGTTGTGCCATTACGCCTTTGCGCTTTTATAAGTTCCTTCTTATAGATTTTGTGTTGCTCATTACAGTAGATTTGGCATTGTTAAATAGCTGGTTCTTTCTAGCCTTTAGCTCAGAAGTCCACCATTGTTTACCTTGGTTTTGGACAGGCTTCTTCAAGAAGCTATTTAAGTTGTCCAGACCGTCTCTGACGTTCGGTTCGTACAGAAGTTTAGAGTTCAGGACTTTTTTCAAATTTTTCTCATTCAGGTGCCACTTTGTCTTCCTCTCATTTCTGTGTACGGCAGGTTTAGGTGGTTTTCAGCGAGTTTAAACTCTATATAATGGTAAACTGAGAATGAGTGGTCGTCCAGTACATTCCACCCAATAATTTTGTCTGACAGCCAGTCGTCTTTACGTCGAGTACTTCCTTTCTGCCTTTAATTTTAAGGGTCAGTTTATTGCCTTTGTTACAAATAGTTAGGTTGGTAGTTAGAATAAAGTCGAGAAGTGACTCACCCCTACTGTTTGAATTTGTACTACCCCAGATAGGATGATGAGCGTTCGTGTATGCGCCAATAATCGGCTCGCTCTCATCGACTTTGCTTCTTCTACTACTTCCCTGAAGAGAGCCGTCGACACTACATCTTCATAATGCAAGTAACTGGAAACCACCCAATATATGCGATTACCGATCTCCAGTCTAGCAACTGTTTGGTCTTTACCACTGAAATTATTCGGGATAAAGATACATAGTCCCGATTTACACTGGCTGAATGTTCAGCAGATTATCGGCGTTTTGTCGGAGAGAGAGGCAGTCGGCAAAAGCGGGGAAAACTCTCCCCGTTTGAGTTCTTCGTGCAAATTTAAAAGAGAATTTAATGATAAGCTGCTGAAAAAACTTGCCTAGTGTAAATCTGGACATACATAGAAGAAGCAGCTTAAATTTGTGTGTCCTGATACCACAGACATTTCCTGTATCAGGACTATGTCAACTGCGCCTCTGGACAAGCGCAGCAATAGAGCCGCTGATGATGCTTTAGTGTGATGGAGGTTAATCTTAAGAATTCTTACCATCATTTGTAACGGACAGATTAACACTACAACAAGGGTGTTATAATTACGGATTATGTCCCCTCAGATGCGTCAAAGAGTCCAGAAACTATAAACTGTCATCAGCCCCTCAGTGTCCGAAAGCGTGCTCTAGTCCTCGGATAGAGGTATTGTTGTGAATATTCGAATATCCTATTTACACAAAGTAGTTTATATGTCTAAAGTAACGATTGAATTCAATAAACTTTACTTCTTATGCCAAAAATCAAACCAACAGGTATATCCGAACTTCCAGGGGGCTGAGTGTCAACCACCGAGGATACCTCACCTTCCGCAGTGGGATCTACAGGGTGGCTGATATGTATTGCAACCAACTTCAGGTTGCTATAATTTCTAAACCGCTAGTCTGATAGCTGACAGATTTATTTCAGTGACAGTTCATTTTATTGTTTACAATCTTACAAAAGCATTTTGATCTATTGCATTCAGAAAAAAGTTATTCGTGATGGAATTCAAGCGTGAAAGTGTGATTGCTTTATATTTGGTTGGAAAAACACAAGTGGCTATCGTTAGAGCCCTCCAGCATTTAAATGTGAATAAATCTTTTGTTTCTCGTTACCGTTACCGTGATACTGGCAGTGTTGCATCGCGTCCAAAAAGTGGACAAAAAAAAGGCAACAACACCAGAAATGATCAGAAAAGTGAAGGCCAGATTTGATCGAAATCCACGCCGCAGTGGTAGAAAAATTGCTCGTGAGCTGACATATCGCGAGAACGGATACAACACATATTAAAAAACGAGCTTGGACTAAAGCCATTGAAGTTCCAAAAAGTGCAAGAGCTCACCGATGCACAAAAAAAGTTAGACTGGAAAGAGCCAAGGAGTTGCTTCGCTTGCACGAAAGTGGCCAGTTACCGAATTTGGTTTTCTCCGATGAGAAGCCATTCCAAATTGAGCAGTTTGTGAACAAACAAAATGATCGGGTTTACTTGCCAAAGAGGTCAGCTGAAAATTTACACCTTCGATTGGCCACCAGAACTCAAGCGCCGCTGATGGTAATGGTGTGGGTCGATGGTCGCTCCCCGCTCGTATTCATCGACCATGGGGTCAAAATAAATGCCGAATATTATCGGGAAAATGTCCTAAAGACAGTATTGAAGCCCTGGGCAGACAAACATTTCGGCAGCAGACCATGGACATTCCAACAGGACTCAGCACCATCGCACTCAGCACGCGTCAACCAAGAATGGCTTAAAAAGGAGGTTCCTCGCTTCATTTCTACCGCACAATGGCCACCAAGATCTCCAAATCTCAAGCCGTTGGACTTTTGCGCCTGGGGCATTTTAGAGAGTAAGGTTCGCACTAAAAAATACCTAAGTATCGATCATCTCAAGACGACGCTTCGCCGGGAATGGGCCAAAATACCGCAGAGCCACTTTCGTGCAGCGTGTGATGGCTTTGTCGGCCGTTTGAAGGCCATAATTCGTGCCAAAGGTGGCCAATTCGAACAAATCTAAACTGTTTCTAAAATTGTATATTATTTCCGACATTTTTTGCTTTTGAACAATAAAATTTAAAAAAAAAAATTAAAAAAATATAGCGCTTTACTTTGTCGCATTACATATCAGCCACACTGTATATTCTGCTTCTATACCTTTAAAACTATAGTCTCGAAACCATAACTAGCCCGTCGTATGTGGGGGAGGATTCAGCATTAAGGATCAAATTGACCTGTCGTTTTTTTACCCTTAGACTTACCATTCTGGCTAATTCTCCAATTATGGGCCGGCAGACCAAGATTGGATTTTTTTTAATCCCCAGTATGTCTGGCGAGTTGGATTGCTCTTCTGTAACCCAGCTGAGGGCTGTAGGATGGCCAGAAATTTGTTTTTTTTTTCGACAACATCCGACAGGGCGCCCGGCCAGACCTCACACAATAGACACAGAGCAACCGAATGCCATAACGACAGATTGCAAATGACTCCATTTGTCCTTGCGCATGGTGCCATCCTCACTACTTCTGTCTATAACAGCCATCACTAGACTTTCCTTCGCCACTTCATAGAAGGTCTTTGTGAGAATCCTGTTGATGGAAAGATTGTGGCCTCTAGCCTTTTTCGATGACAGGGGTTCATCAGGTGATCTGATTCTTTTGGCTTTATTACGAGCCGTACATCTGAAGTTGTGGGGTTTTCAGCCGACACACGATGTCGAACGTTAACGTTCGCATGACTCCTATGCGAAAAATAGCTTATTTTCGACCTACAAAATATCAGAACGGCAAAGCGAATGAAAACATATTGCCTAATGCCTTTTAGTTGGTCGCAAATCAGCTGTTTTTCGCTTAGAAGTCATGCGAACGTTAACGTTCGCCATCTTGGGTCAGACGGTTAAATACGAGATAATTCGAGATTTCGCTGTGTCTGTTCCTATATCGAAGTAAATTATATCGTATAAAGTGTTAAAATCCACTTTGAAAATCAATATGTAATAATTGGTAATATCGGGATGATCTGAATGGTATATTAAATCTAATCTTAGAAAGAATCGGAAGATACATCAACTTTTATAACCTTTAGAATCATTGTAGAGTTCAGCATATACTCAACCTACCAGTGTAAGGAAGAATAAAATCACTATTCCATTGAAGGTGTATCAAAGCAAATAAAAAGTTGCTTCCGAACAGATTAGATTTTATCGATGTATGTCCCGTATTGAGGATCCCTTACAACTGACCAATGCTTTGTTATATATGGGTCTGGAAATTCTTTCGCCCATCACTTAATAAAGCCTAGAACACCATAAGCTTTGTTCACCATTGTAGTTATGTGAATGTGATACCAAGAACAAAGGATTCAACAGTATCTAAATTGGAAGACCAAATTGAAAGACCAAATTTGGATGGAATAGTTTTTGATCTAGAAAAACACATGTGTTTCCATTTCCTCATATTAAGGCCCATGCAAAGTTATCTAAATCTTTGTAGAATCGTCAGTTGTATTATAAGAGAAAAATATCTTAACATCATCTGCATACATCGATGGTCTAGAATTAATAATTGATTCTGGTAAATCATTGATAAATAGTAGAAACAACACGGGGCCAATATGACTACCTTGGGGTACTAAAACCATTGCGCTCAAGCTTTTATAGTAAGAGTTTGTGATTAACTCTATCAAAAGCCTTACTAAAATCAGTAAAAACTACATCTGTCTGTTTACCAAGCAAGAATTCTTTAATTACCAGGGATGTAAATTGTAAATTCGTACCTTTCGAAACTCATGCTGGAATGTACTAAGAATAGTGAACTTATGCACGAATGAGTTGTTAAATAACGAATCGCAAAATTTACTAAAAGTTTATAAAATATTTTTTTTTCAGTTTAAAGCGAATAATATGTTCCGGAGTCTGAGATGAAGTCGAGTTGATTCGACTTATCAGCCCTGCTTCAAAGCTTGTTTTTAAACACATTTTGGTTTGTAACCAAATGTAGGCAAATTCAACAAAAAAAAATACTAAATAGTCGTAATAGCAATCATATCATATGAAACCAAAAACAGTTTAGGTTATAAACATGCCAGTGTAATTGCACATTTTTCCTCAAGATAGGTGGCCATCTAGGGTTTGCAGGAGGCATTTTGGGTGTCTATAAAGATAAATTGTCTTTGCTGAAACAACAGTTTTTGTTTGCATAGAGAATGTTATCTAAAGTACCAAACACATAAAACATCAGACAAACCCGATTTCTTTTTTCAGCAGACCAAACTGCTGCAACGATAATTTTTTTTGCTGTTGGTCCGAATTTACACTAGGCAAGTTTTTTCAGCATCATCAAATTCTCTTTTGAAATTGCGCGAATAACTCAAAACGTTCAGGGAGAGTTTTTTCCCCCCTCTTGACGACTGCATCTCTCTCCAACAAAACGCCGATAAGCTGCTGAACATTCAGCCAGTGTAAATAGGGACTTGTTACTAAAGCTAAGTACACACGATTGCCAGATCGGACAACGTTATCAACCCTGTTTAAGAGATGCAAATGTACGGACAATGACAGATTGTTAGGCAAAGGTGATTTGACAGTTTAGACGATTTCAAGAAAACCTTCGAATTGCATATATTTTCAATATATTTTGTAAATATTTATATGCAGGATTGCCAATAAAAATATTTTATAGACAGTGTTGCCAATAAAATGTTTTTCTGACAATGGCGCCGTTGTCACATGCATAAACTTCGCACATCTAACAATCTGCAAATTATTTCACAATGGCTTTTCGGCCAACGTTGCAAGACCAAAATTTTATGTTCACGTGTACAGGGTTGCATTTTTCTGATAATATTGTCTGATCTGGCAATCGTGTATACTTAAGGTATGTTTAGACGATTGCCTGATCGGACAACATTGTCCGAAAAATGGCGGAAAAATGCAACCCTGTGAACGTACAACCGTGTGAACAAACAATTTTTGTCTCGCAACGTTGACAGAAAAGTCATTGTGAGATAATTTGCAGATTTGTTGATGTGCGAAGTTTATGCATGTGACAACGGCGCCATTGCCAGAAAAACTTTTTATTGGCAGCACTGTCTATAAAATATTTTAATTGGCAATCCTGCATATAAATATTAACAAAATATATGAAATTTGAAGGTTTTCTTGCAATCGTCTGAACAGTCAACAACCTGTCAATTTCCGTACATTTGCAACAATTTAACAGGGTTGATAACGTTTGCCGATCTGGCAATCGTCTGTACACACCTTTAGCTTAAGCTAATACACGATTGCCAGATCGGAGAAACGTTATCAACCCTGTTAAAGTGCTGTAAATGTACGTAGAATGACAGATTGTCAGGCAAAGGTGAATTGACAGTTCAGACGATTTCAAGAAAACCTTACAATTTCATATATTTACAACATATTTTCTAAATATTGATATGCAGAGTTGTCTAAAAAAAAATATTTTATAGACAGTGTTGCCAATCAAATTGTTTTTCTGGCAATGGCGCTGTTTTCACATGCATAAACTTTGCACATCTAAAAATCTGAAAATTATTTCACAATGAATTTTCTGCCAACGTTCCGAAACAAAAATTGTATGTTTACACGGTTATACGAGCACGGTGTTGCATTTTTCTAACAATATTGTCCGATCAGGCAATCGTGTGTACTTAGCTTTAGTTCATATTCACACTTGCAATATCCCCACCGCAGAATTGCACTGGGAGAAGGACGCAGTCGGTAAGGGGGCAACCGGTAACCAACTGCGTCCCTCTCCAACAAACACTGCAATTCTGCGGGGGAAAATTGCAAGTGTGAATATGGACTTAACATTTGTTTCTTTATTATTTGCAAACAAATTAACTTTGGTAAATATGGCAACCCTTATTTGTGCAGACGTTACATATTCTATAAAAAAAATCCCCAAGTAGCTTCAAATTTAAATTTAGGCAGCATTTATTAACTTCACTTCTAATTTAGCTTCACCTTAAGCGACACACTAGCAAGCTATGGATTTAAATGGCAGTAAGAAATATTTTTTTTTTTTCATTTTCAGTATTTGTTATGCTTTTTCTTACATTGTAGTGTATTCTTTGAAAAAATTCACCAAAGAAAAGCGGGAGAGGCAGCCGAACTGGACAGAACCAGAAAAACTATTGTTGCTGTCACTGACGAATATACATAGGTCAATATTGGAGAGCAAGGGAAGCGACACAATGTCAATAAAACGCAAGTCTCTAGCATGGGATGATATTACCTTTCGTATGAAAGCTGCCGGCTACAACCGTTCCAAAGATAGGTTGAAACAACAACTGGGACGTATTCGAAGTGCTCAAAGGGCTAAGTTGGCTTTGCAATCGAATTCTTGTCTGAATCAAAGTGTAGATATTGGGAAAATATCTTCTATTCATGTTGAGGAAGAAATACATATAAAAGATGAGGAAGCGATGGACGCCGAAGATGATGATGGTATCATCAAGGAGGATGGAGAGCAAACTTCAGTGAAGGATGTGATTAACCTACGGCCATTGAGTGAAATTACAAATGTGGAAAACAGTCAGTACCAGAACGATTTAGATGCTACATCAAGAAACAACAACCATAAGTCTGATCAGTCCATGTCGAATAAGGATGTAGGCACCTGCCCCCCGGGGGACGTCCTAGATAAAGACCACTCACATTCCACAAATGTCACCCTAGAAGGACGACAGTATCGCCAGATTAAACTAAGCGGCATTTGTGCCCCATCCACCCGTGAACGACGTCTTCGTCAAATCCATCTATATCGTGTTGCTGTGGAACGCGAACGTATTCGTAATCTAAAGGAGCAACAGAGACGTGACCGCGTCCTTTATCGGAAGGATATACAAATTCAGAATTTAAAATTAAATATTCTACGAAATTTATCTAATCAGAATAAGGATGGAAATAATATAAATTTTTGATTTCGAGAGATGCACATTACATTTCTACTAAAATAAAAATAAAATTTTTATATGTGTGTATTACATTCTTATATGTTACATTATATGTATATATTACTCACTAAAATAGATTTAATATGTAAACATAATACATTGCTCATCTTGTACAAGAGAGTTGTCTCAAAATCGGAAATTGTGAATGTTTTATATTCAACTTGTAACCGAAAGCTGTGAGATAAAACCACTTTTGAAGGCGATCTCCACACAGGTGTGTCATCTTATCAAAAAGTTAGTCATTACTACTATCTCAATTGTGGTTCGAATCCATTACTTTAAATCATCAATCCCTTTGCAATCAGGTGCAAGGTCACTCCAAATTTCTTTGTGGCCAAAGATTTGTAGTTTCTTGAAATTTCGATTATCGGGGGACTTTTCGCTGCAATTCTGTCATAACAGGGCTGGATATGTGAGAAATTGCACCATATTGTCCAAATCACACAGTGCTGAAAAAAATTTCCAATCTTGAAATGTGATTCTTGCACAACATAAATAGTGTGTTATATTAACCCTAGGCAGCCTAACAGATCTTTCCAGTACCAATATTCGTGCTATCGATACATTTGTATATCAAACAGGTTGGTTTCGATGAAGGGCATTTTAGCCCGTGGTACCACTAGGGACCTAAACTGGCCTATGTGAGCTGAAGAAATAAAAAAAAGAAAACGGATGCCACCTAAACCTATATTAATAAAATTGTGGTAATGAAAACTGATTATTTTAATCTGAGGCGGGGATAATCATAAATTCTTTCCATAGCACGAGAAGTTCAATTGTGCTCACTTTCACCCATATGTAACATTTTTGTACATGACTTTATTGTACCTTTTCCATGTTCTTGGGATTTTTATACCCCCACTTTTTAATTTGATTGGTAAACATTTTAATCTTAATGAGAACCATATCGCCGGTCTAATTAAAAAGTCAAACGTATTTTTAAAATCGACTGCGCAATTATTTTTGGTAGTTTGTTGGCATGATCGATACAACCATGATGTGGTCGAAAACCTGTCTGTTCGTCTCGTGATTTCTGCACGTGCACTAATATACTGTTTATTATGTGGCTACAACATCATAGATTGTGTTGAGTAAATTATGTATCATTTTCTAGGGCAAGAAGTGTAACCCATCGAAGGAGTGACGGGAAACCGTTTTAGGACATTTTAAGTCATTTGAGCAATTTCTGTCCGTCTGTCTTTCTGGCTGGAGCGCACAATTACTCTCGAAAGGAGCAACTCTGTATGTTATTTGCCAGTTTTAAAAATGCGTTTGACTCTTCAAATGGACCGGCGTTATGGTACTCGCTAAGAGCAAAAGGTGTATGTTAGAGCTAATAGATCTCACATAATGGAATTACGATACGAAACGGATGCGGGAATTAGGCCCCAGTTTTCATTACCATCATTTTATTATAACAGCTCAATATTCAAAATTTGTTTCAATTCTGTTTGGTTTCAACAAGACGTTGCAATTTGTCACATACGCTGCACTGTTATGACAGAATTGCAGCGAAAATTCTCCCAAAAATCTGATTTCAAGAAACTCCAAATTTCTTTGACAATCAAGGTCTTCTGGCGCCTGATTGGGAAGGGAATCATGATTGATGATTTAACGGAATGCATTCGAACAACTGAGTCAGTAGTAATAAATAACTTTTAATATGATATCGCACGTGGAGGTATCTTAAATTCTATTATTTTTAAATACCGTTGACAAGATTTAATAAAAATGTCACATACGTTTGCTAATGTAGCAACTTTCATCAACCACCCTGCATCAATTATTTTTTATTATTAGTTGAATTATAGAACATTTACAATTTCCGATTTTGAGACATACACTCTCTTGTACGGGACGAACGATCTATTATGTTTACATGTACAGTTCTGAATAATTAATAATACATTGTATAAGAATATCATATTTTATAGAAGAAATGTAATGCGCATCTGCTAAACCCGAAATCAAAAATTTATATTATTTCCATCCTTACTCTGATTAGATAAATTTCGTAGAATATTTAATTTTAAATTCTGAATTTGTATATCCTTCCGATAAAGGACGCGATCACGTCTCTGTTGCTCCTTTAGATTACGAATACGTTCGCGTTCCACAGCAATGCGATATAGATGGATTTGGCGAAGACGTCGTTCACGCGTGAATGGGGCACAAATGCCGCTTAGTTTAATCTGGCGATATTGTCGCCCTTCTCCCTGTATGGCTGAATTGGCATTTTTGGAATGCGACTGGTCTTTATCTAGGACGTCCCCTGCGCAGCATGTGTCCACATCCTTATTTGACATGAACTTATCAGACTTATAGTTGTTATTCGTTGATGTAGCCTCTAAACCGTTCTGGTATTGACTATTGTCCACATTTGTAATTTCATTCAATGACCGTAGCTTAATCACATCATTCTCGGAAGTTTGCTCTCTGATGATACCATCATCATCTTCGGTGTCCATCGCTTTCTCATCCGTTATATGTATCTCTTCCTCAACATGAATTGAAGATATTTGCCCACCATCTGCTGATTGATTTAAAGTATAATTGGATTGCAAAACCACCTTAGCTCGTTGAGCGCTTCGAATACGTCCCAGTTGTTGTTTCAACCTATCTTTGGAACGGTTGTAGCCGGCAGCTTTCATACGAAAGGTAATCTCATCCCATGCTAGAGATTTGCGTTTTAAGGACATTGCGTCGCTTCCCTTGCTCTCCAATATTGGCCTACGCATATTCGTCAGCGACAGCAACAATAGTTTTTCTTGTTCTGTCCAGTTCGGCTGTCTCTCCCGCTTTTCTTTGCTGAATTTTTTCAAAGAATACACTACAATGTAAGAAAAAGCATAACAAATAATAAAAATTAAAAAAATATTTCTTACTGCCATTTAAATCCATAGCTTGCTAGTGTGTCCCTTAGGGCAAAGCTAAATTACAAGTGTTGATATATTCTACCTAAATTTAATTTGAAGCTATTTGTGGATTTTGTATAAAATCTGTAAAGGTTGCCATTTTGTATAGAAATTTGTTTTTGATATTTTTGGGAACTTTGAATTTTTATGTGGGGGACTTTTTTTTCATTCTTGTTTTTTAATCTTGTTCAAGTTTCCAGTCAAAATAAAACTAATATTTTTTTCTAGTACCTTCCCCACAGAGTAAACATTTAGTGAAATATTGATAATTGGATTGCAAAGCCAATTATCTCGTTCTATAATAACTTGCACTTATCAGAATATTCTGTTATTCCACATATCGTCGGCTTAATGCTATTTTGTTCCATACGGCATTTTTGTTTTTGGAGTTGATAATATGGGCATCAAGCATACTCTTTCAGAATCTGCAATAATTTTTTCCCCATCTCATCTTGTTTTCGAGATATTGGAAGGGTAATTCGATTTAACTCTGATTTACGGAAAATAATTTTGATATTTTTGTTTCATGTCTCCATTTTTCAATCGCCTCTATATTTATTCACGTTCCTTCGATCACAATATGTAAATTACTCTCCTTCCACACCGACCCTCTCTGTGGACCATGTAATACAAATACGAAAAATATTAAAACAAAAGTGGGTATGGACAAAAAATGTCATGTACAAAAATTTTTATAACTTGATTATTATTGAATGTAATGCCATAGAAATGCATGAGAATCATACAAACACTATTGGGAACCCTATGGAATAAAATGTGTGTAACTCTTCAGTCCCGTTTTTACTCAAGCAATAAATTGCTTTTTCCCCGCCCATTTTGGACCAAAGCGAGAATTTTGTGTAATAATTTACCAGCTTACAACTTTAATACCAGAACATACGAATACTTGCCATTTTGTGTAGTGTAATGATTTTACGGTGCCTACAGTTCGGGGGAAAATGGGTGATATTACCACGCCTCTTGGGGTGAGATAACCACGCCTACCACACAAAATGGCTAAATCATATCAAAATTCATTATCTCATAACATTAATACCAGTGTACATAAAGACTTTCATTTAGGTACAGTGCAAAATAGGCGTATTTGTCAAGTCAATTTTTGTACCTCCGCACAAATTGACAGATTCATTCTAACACAACTTCACCATAACTGCTGTCACAAGCATCTAAATGTTTTCATATTTATGGTATTTTAGACAACTTTTGTAAGGACTATGGTATTTTCTATTAACGTTAGTCGGTTAACGTTGCTGAAAATTTCTTATTTGGTCTATACACAAAAGTATTTATTCATTTTATTTAGTTTTTTGTTCTCCTACAAACTTTTCAAAGCTGATCATTGCATTTTTGATCATTAATGTGAATGTTTTATAATGAGAATGGCCTCAATATTTAATATTTAAGTACATTTGGATTATTGCAACGTGCATTATTTTTGTGAGGGACATATCTATCGCAAAAAGTCCCGAAAGAATAAATAACTTTCTCTGGTGTATTTACTACACCTAAAGAAGCTCAAAATCAGTACGAAAATGGTAGATATTTGTGCCGACGATTTCGATATGATTTTTTCAAACCCTATTGAAAATTCGATAACGTAGGTATGGTCACACATACACTTAAGCCACTCGATCGACATGTGTACCCTCCTTATTTATGATCATCTAAACGATCAAGAATTATAGAAAATCGGCACACGACACGTATTTTCTCGAATTATCGGAATCTTGCATGTGCGAATGTTAGACATTGACATAGAAAATATTCCATCATATCGGTGTCTTTCTGCATTCGGCATGCTTGTCCCAAACGGTGCAGATGTACTTTCAAGACTGTTAGAACTGTTGTTATAAATCTCGGACTTAGTTTCAGTGAACTTTTTAGCTAACCTCAATTCTCTCTCTTTGATTCGCTGTCCCACACATTTCTGTGAGCCATCACTGTTCAGTCTTTTAAATCGTCCTTCGTGGCAAGATGCTGAATTTTCAAAATTAGCTATTTGGAGTTTTCTGCACTTAGAGAATGATGCTAATATCCTCACCGATGTTAGCATCATTATTATGATAATACAAATATGAATTCGTTCCACAATCTTACTCTTGTGATCCCTATCAATTGATAAACATTTATTTGTTCTTGTTATATGATAAATATCGCTTTATTTAACGCTACATTATTTTATCTTACGGTGCTGTTAAAATAGCGTTATTCACATTAAATTACTGATCGCCCGAATCCTCATCCATAACATTGTCGTTCTCAACCGTTTCCATATCTTCATCTCCATCGCCGTCTTTTTTGTCTGCCGGTTTCTCGTAAACACGTTCTAATGGAGAGACAACAACACCGTTCCACACAGACATTTCCTTTACAATATTAGAATTGCCCTCAATGCCCAATATTTGCTTGAAGCCTCCGTGAGCTAGTACACGCAACAATGTTTGAGCAGTCATACAGCAAGAATCTTGCTCTTCTAGAGTCATAGCGGTATGAACTCGATTGTGTCCTGGTTCACAAGGGTCGGTAATACCAGCAGATCCAGGAAGAAATAGACCGGCAGACAAAAGCTGGAAGACCCGTCTAAAAGCAAGATTTATTGGTAATGCCTGTCTGGATGGATTATTCATTATTGTCAAATGGGCCATCAAATCTAACATCCATGGTGACAGTGGGGAAAACGCCTCAAAGCGTTTTGTGAGATCCTTGAGAATTCGTATAAGCACTTTTATTGAGGAGTGATGAGCATTTTCTTCAAACCAGCGTGTATGTCTGATAGCCGCCAAATGACCATGCATAATTTTTGGCTCCGGGAACATATTTGCCTCGTTTTTTCTCATGTTTGGCGGTATGGTGGTAATTAATATGCGCACTTTTGCTTGAGAGTTGAAAATATCGAAACCACGGTCGTGATGACTGGTTATTATTTTGTCTGCTTTGGTTAATACTTCGGTCTTCATCGAGTTTTTAAGATCATTTTCCACTTTTTTGCCCAACTCTTCACACGCTTCCTTAGTAGGTACCGATTTCATTATGACCACAATATCTGCTACATTGTTTCCCGTCAACATTGTGCCTTTTTTAAAGGATCCAACCTGACGGACCTCTTCCAATTGCTAAAAAGATAAACAAAATAAATGAAAAGACCTAAATAAGTGATATAAAACAATAGGTTTGTTTTTGTTGTGAGGTAAGAGTAGTTTAGCAACTCAGAAATTGCCAATATTGCTGTCGACACAGGATGGTTCCACTAAGATCAGGTGCGGATGACCGGCTACCAAATTCGTACTGGACTAACCAGGGAATCCACAACACGCTACACCTGATAAACTACGCTGCCAAAGCTGCTAATTATGTTTTTGTATTATCCTGAAAACCTGTTTTTCTAACAAAAACATTTTTCATTTTATGTCTTTGCTTTTCAGTAAAATTTTCAAATATGGTGACGACATGACGCCCTTTCTCGTTTCTGATGACGATATATATGTACATCTGCGAGTCCCTAAAGAGAAGCCTCCTATTAAAACTCGCTGCCATTGTTTGTATTTGGCGTTTATCGAAACTGCAGTAATTAATGCAGGTGAAACACGCTGAATTTTGTATTTGTTTCTATACGTTAATACACATATATATGTATGTATATATGTATAAGTACAATAGGGCGAGTCAGAAAAAATGTCGCGGTTGTCCGATCTCAAATGAAAGCTGGTTTTGTTTAGTGAATATCCTCAAAATATTTCTTCTATATACCATAAGCCGCCAGTGAGCAGGAACAATATTCATTTGACTTTCCCATATCGGCAATTTCACTTCTTCTGTCCAGAGTATAGAGGAAGATCAAAGTGGTCGACTCTATTACAGAGAAAGGCCACATTGGTCGACTCTAGTATCAATAAACTATCAATATAAAAAATGATAGACCACCTGCTAGTAAAACAACCTTGTATTATTGAATCATGGTGTACTCTTTTTCTCAAAATATTATTGTTTTTTAAGAATATTTGAGATGATGAATAAAAATTTAATAGTGAATAAACACGACTGTATAGCATAATAGCATAGCTCAGACTTTTTGGGTTCTTTAGTAGCCACCTGTGGGTGAACGTAGTGAACGGACGTGTTTAGCACAGAGCGGATAGTTAAAATCTATTACGCAGCAACTATTACGCAATCGCAAAAAAAAAATCTGTACAAAGTCTGGAATGCCTCGTAGTACCTATTACGGGCTAATACAGAAATTAATAAATTCGTCGACGGGGATGCCTTCGCGTTCCGAAGGAGCGGGGTTCCCCAATCGTCCTACTGTCCGTCCGTTGGTCTTGGCCAAAGCCGACCACACCAAACATGGTGAAAATTTACCCCCAGTACTCACAACAGGTGGTACGGTGAGGGGAAAACGTCATGTCCGACCGTCAAAACGGAAGCACAAAGAGCACCGGATAGCGCTCAGAGTTTTGACGAAGTTGGAGGCTGTGGAGGTTTCGGCTCTTACCGAAAAACAAAAAGAGTCACTTACCTGGGCCAAAGGCGTCATAGATGCTTCTAAGGCCAATCAGCCGGCTGAAAGAGCCACAAATTCAGCTGTGTTAACGGCTAATAAAGTCAAAAGAATCAGATCACCTGATGAACCCCTGCCGTCGAAAAAGGCAAGAGGCCCTAATGTCACCATCAACAGGACACTCACCAAGCCCTTCAATGAAGTGGCGAAGGAGAGTCTAGTGATGGCTGTTATAGACAGAAGTAGTGAGGATGGATCCATCCTCAAGGACAAATGGAGTCATGTACAATCAGCCATTATGGCTCATTACCTCGATGTCCGTAGAGAAATGCCGGGCAAACCACCAATCTGCAACGATGCAGGATGGCATCAAGGGAGAGTAAAGCTCTTATATTTCGGTGATGCCAGATCAGTAGACCTTTATAAGGCTGCTCTGAGTCGAGCGGGTGAGGTGTGGCCGGGTGCCCAGTTGGATGTTGTCGAAAAAAACAACATCCCTAGTCACCCTAGAGCCATCACCTGGGTTACAGAAGAGCCCTCCAACCCGGCTGACATCTTAGAAATAATAAAAGATTCCAATCCTGGTCTGCCGGCCCATAATTGGAGAATCAGCAAGGTGGGTGAGGCGGATGGTAAAAAGCGGCAGGTCAATCTTATCCTAAACGCTGAATCCACCTCCCATATACAAAGTGCAAGTGCAACCCTGCAATATGGTTTCGAGACTATAGTCTTGAAGGTATACAAGCAGGATATAGCTCCCACTGCGGAAGGCGAGTCGTCGACCGTTTTTGATACAAGGCTTTCTGGAAGTGCGGAGGTTCACACGACCATTATTTCTGGTGACTCTAACTCTAACAGAAGATCTGTAACGTCATTCTTTGAGGATGAAAACACTACTCGGATACTGAGGGGCTGAGGGAAGTCTCCGGACTCTTTGACGCATGTGGCGGGGACTTGCTCCCCGATGATACGGACGAAGAGTTCGATAACACCCTTGTCGGGGTGGATGTCAATCTGTCGATTACCAATGATGGTAAGAATTCTACAGATTAATTATTATTGCTGCGCCTGTCCACAAGTGCAGTAGACATCGTCCTGATCCAGGAGCCCTATGTAGCAGGAGGACGGGTGTGCGGTATCAAGACACCAAACTTTAAACTGCTTGTGGTCAAGTGTGAAGGCACTCCAAGAACCTGCATTTTGGCCAGAAAAGATCTAAGTATTTTTCTCCTGACTAATTTAAGTGGTAAAGACCAAACAGCCGCTAGTCTGGAGATTGGTAATCGCATATACTGGGTGGTCTCCAGTTACTTTCCTTATGAAGCTGCAATACCGACAGCTCTCTTCAGGGAAGTAGTAGAAGAAGCAACGTCTGACGAGCTCGAGCTGATTATTGGCGCAGACACGAACGCTCATCATACTATCTGGGGTAGTACGGGTATAAACAATAAGGGTGATTCGCTTCTTGACTTTATTCTAACTACCAACCTAACTATTTATAACATTGGCAATAAACCGACCTTTACAATTAAAGACAGACAAGAAGTACTAGACGTAACGTTTTCTACTGACCGGGTGTCAGACAAAATTATTGGGTGGAATGTACTGGACGACTCATTCTCAGATCACCATTATATAGAGTTCAAACTCGCCGAAAAAGCGCCTAAACCTGAAGAAGACAAAGTGCTACCTCTGTGAGAGAAGAATTTTAAAAAGGTCCTCAACTCTAAACTTCTTTATGAACCGAATGACAAAGCCGGTCTGGATAATCTGGTCGAGCATATCACCACATCATTCAATAGTTCCCTTGAAGAAGCCTGTCCAAAAACAAGGTACAAGGGTAAAACTAAACCTCAATGGTGGACTTCTGAGCTAATGGCAAGGAAAAAGACCTGCAACAAGCTATTCAGCAAGGCGAAATCTACTGGGGTCGCTAATGATTGGGATGCCTATAAAGGGCAACTCAAGATCTATAAGGAGCTTAGGAAGGCGCAAAGACGCTCTTGGCATTCCTTCTGTGGCGAAGTGGAAAAGGTCGCCGACGCCGCAAGGCTGAGGAAGGTACTATCCGCGTCCCTTTTGAGCACTATCGAATCGTCCCTACATTTCAAAGAATTCACCATGGTGGCGTTTCTTGACATAGAAGGGGATTTTAACAACATACACCCAGATGCGATTATCGCGGCATTGTCACATCTAAAGGTGAACTCTAGCTTGATTAGACTAATTCAAAGACTACTCAACAGAATACGCATAACAGCATGTCTAGGGTTCACAACTCTAACAAGGTATGTAAACAGAGGGACTCCACAAGGAGGAGTACTGTCTCCACTAATTTGGAACCTAGCGGTGAATGAAATCCTGCTAGATCTAGAACGTTGTGGCTGCAAGGTCGTGGCATATGCGGACGACCTGGCAATCGCAGTGAGTGGCACATTCGAAAACATCCTCCGAGATATTCTGCAGGTGGCTCTGAACAAGTTGGCTAGATGGGCCGGAAGCAGCGGTTTGGGTGTTAACCCAAACAAGACAGAATTGGTTATCTTTGCTAGGATGAATAATGTCCCTCATGTGGACCCTCCTCCTCGGATAAATGGAACAGATCTAGTCTTTTCTGAAAGTGCAAAATTTTTAGGAATAATTTTGGATAGGAAACTGTCATTCAGACTAAACGTACTGGAACGTGTAAAGAAGGCCAACATCGCCATATATTCCTGCAGGAAGGCTGTATGGTTGGGGTGGTGCCTCTCTCCCAAAATCGTCCATTGGATATATATAGCAGTGGTTCGTCCAATACTGTTATACGGCATTGTGGTATGGTGGACGGCAACTGACAAACTAACCATCACAAACCTGCTATCAAGGTTTCAGAGAACTGCCTGCCTGTGCATAAGCGGAGCGTTAAGGACTACAGCGACTGAGTCTCTACAAGCCATTCTCCATATACTGCCGATTAATGTTGTGGCGAGAGAAGTTGCAACCGAAGCGGCACTAAGATTAAACTGCCCATAAATGTGGAGGTACAAGAACTACGGTCACATGAGGATATCAAGGTGTAGTGCTATGGTAACCGACCGAGTGGGCTATATATCAACGGTGCGCAACTTTAAGAGGAACTACATCACATGATACCAGCCAGGGATGAATAGGATGGCAGAATACCCGGAAATAGAAACCATCTCCACTTCTATACGGATGGTTCGAAGCTGGATGAAAAGGTTGGCTTCGGAGTACACTGTGAAGAAGTTAATTTGGAATTAGCTCACAGACTACCAGATACCTGCAGTATCTATCAAGCCGAAATAATGGCAATATAGGAAGTCGCCAAGTGACTGAGTCGGAACATAGTAACCAACACTGGCGTTGTCATTTACTCGGACAGCCAGGCTGGCATCAATTCTCTGGAGGCCACATCCCTAAATTCACAAATAGCCCTCGACTGCCGCAGATATCTTAACGAGATGGCTGAGCAGTTTAATATACACCTCATATGGGTGCCTGGGCATAGGGATATCCCGGGGAACTGCAAAGCCGATGAACTTGCTAAGAAAGGGACGACTTTACAAATTCTCGAAGAATTTGCATATATTGGTGCGCCACTATCCACGTGCAAGCTTTGGCTTAGGCAATCAGGCAGTCCAACGACAGATGGGCATAAATCGGCACCTGTAGGGTAGCTAGACAAATCTGGCCAAGGTATGACCTGAGAAGGTCAAAATATCTCCTCGCACTGGAAAGGAAAAGATTATCTACGTTAGTATCAGTTCTGACGGGACACTGCGAACACGCCAGAAGATTGGGTATTAACTTCAATGACTTCTGCAGAAGCTGTGGAGATGAGGAAGAAGTGGAGAGCATTGAACCCTTGCTATGCGACTGTCCCGCTTTGAGTAAACGACGACTGGACCTACTGGGGTCGGCCTTTCTAGGCAGCCTAACAGATCTTTCCAGTACTGATATTCGTACTATCGATAAATTTATATATCGGGGGACTTTTCGCTGCAATTCTGTCATAACAGGGCTGGATATGTGAGAAATTGCACCATATTGTCCAAATCACACAGTGCTGAAAAAAATTTCCAATCTTGAAATGTGATTCTTGCACAACATAAATAGTGTGTTATATTAACCCTAGGCAGCCTAACAGATCTTTCCAGTACCAATATTCGTGCTATCGATACATTTGTATATCAAAGAGGTTGGTTTCGATGAAGGGCATTTTAGCCCGTGGTACCACTAGGGACCTAAAAACGGCTGCCACCCTAACCTAAGTAGCCACCAGAGTACAAAAATATTGTTCACATTAGAATTAATAGTGTTAAACGCCGGTAGTTTAAAAATAGATGTCATATTTTCTTTTACTCCCTTTTTTACGTAGCCCCGTGATATGTGTGGACAATTTAAAAGCGATAGAAGAACAGGCGTTAACCTAATTTAAATTGTAGTTTCGAAGTTAGGTATACGCCATCTGTCTGAAATTTTCTTTGACATTAATATGAATATTTACTTACACATTTATCAAAATCTCCTGGCGCAACTATCAAGTTATCCAAAGCTGCTTGTACCTTGGAGACCAGATTGGAAGTCCAGCCAAGTTCGGCCGGCGTTGGACTTAGGTCCTGATTCCTTTTTAACAAAGCCTACAGGACAAAAATAAAATTTTGCAAATATATTTTTTTTGGTATACACATTTCCTTACCGCAGTAAGAGCCGCATCGTCGTCAGTGGTATTTGCCGGTGAAACTTTGGGAAACACTACTTCAGCTAAGGTTAAATCGAATGGATGCCTGGGCACAAAAGTTTTCTTAAATGGAGGCCTGATGGGACCCCGCATAGGACGACCACCACGAATTCCACCTCGCACCATTCTTTTTCTCTTTAATTTATTAATTTTTGCAAAATCGGACGAGCGTCTGTATAGTGAAAAACTTGTGTAGACTGTGGAGACGAGCAAAAATATCAGCGACGGCGGTGGCTGACAAGATCCGGCAGTGCACAGTTTGAAATTGGAGCCGACCTTTCTTTTGACGTTGCGCCGTTGACTTGAAAGGTAGAGGTACACACCATGATACAATAATTGTAAAGGTAGTCTCAAGCTAACAGCTGATTACAATTTTTTTATTTTGGCGTGTTTGACAGCATTTTGGTTGTCAATCTCATTGTTTACATTCCAAGTGTTTGTTTACATTTTTTGACAGCAGTGGAGAGCGAAAAAAGGAAACGTATGAGTTTAAATTGAAATGGAAAAAAGTAATAGGAAGTAAAAAAAATAAGACTGAGTGAAAAAATATAATATAAAGTGGAGAAAACAATAAAAAATTATTGTTGTTTTAAAATTATATTGTGTGTTTGTTTTTATTTTAAAAAATTAATACTTTTCTAATAAGAAAAAATGCGCAAGTGTCGCATTTGTGACAAACGTGATGACCATGTCGTTTTTCAAAATACCGAAAGATGGAGAGCTCCGATGGAAGTGGTGTCAGGCTAGTGGTATTGCATTAGAAAGCGGTCAGTTCATCTGCGACGATCATTTTTTGCCCTCGGATATTGTAAGAGGAGCAAAAAAGAGCGTGCTATTGACTAATGCAATACCATTTGTTGTGTCTGATCTGTGTCAAACGCCACCTCTAGAGTAAGTAACTCCAGTATTGGAAGCAATGAATATTTATGTCCTTTTTCTAATTTAGTGTCAGTTTTCCATCGATAGCTCCGACATTAATTTTAATGATGAGATGGATATGTCCTTTGGGTTAGTAAGAAACATATCAGTATAAATAAATTTTTTAAATTTTTATTTACAAATCTTTTTCTAGTATTCTTCCTGAAAATCCCTTGGAATACACAGATATGCGAACAGAAACAGAGTAAGATTATAAAATTAAATACTTCCTTCATCACTCTATGGCGGCACATATTGTACATTCGTTATTAAATATCAATTACGGCTTTAATTTTCTAATAAATATTAATATTGACCACAGTTGCTCGTTCATTAAATTTATTTTATTGTATATGTATACTATTTAACACTACCTCTAGATGCATCGATTTTGAAGACACTGTAGAACTCGTAGACAATGAGACACAGACAGAGTAAGTTTTCAAAATCGTAATTTAAAACCATTTTGTACATACAAATTTAAACTCCGCCTAGACACATTACAATTTATTCGGAAATGCAGAGACAAGCGTCAGGGAACAAAAAATTAATTAGAAAACTTCAAATGGAAGTCGAGGATTTGAAAATCCATCTGGAACAAGCAAACCGAGTAGTTACTTGTATGCGTTCTGTATTCACGGAAGGGCAAGTCCGAAAAATAATGTCCCCGTCACGTTGCTTAGGCTGTTGAGTGGATTGCATGGTTTCTCCTGTGGCCGTCGTTTCTCTATTTACACTCGATAAGGGGGAGGAGAACCGTTGTCTTTAGTACTCGTTGTTTTCTTGCAAACAATTCCTTTTCGTTGCCTTTGTGGTTTTTGCATTGCTGTAGCCCAAGATTCCAAATTCTTGGCGAAGAATTTAGCTGCTACTGCAACTGCCACATCACATCTCAAACTACTGCACTTTTTACGTCTTCTCTTCGATGAGGTACCTTGGCCAGTACCATAACAAAAATCAAAATCGAGATTTTATGAGATTTTTATTTTTCTTCACTAACTTTTGTTATTTAACAAACAAAATTCCGAGTTTGTTGTTGAATTGTTGTTGTTGTGCTCACTCTGTCACTGACGTCTATCTGTCAGTTCAATTTGACAACCAAAATGGCAAAAATACGCAGGGTTGTACCGGACTTTTTGTTGTTGGGCTTATGAGACTACCTTTACAATTATTGTATCATGGGTACACACTACAGTTGGATGTTCCACGCGTTTTTCGTTTTAAGGGCATCTCCTAAATAACGGTGAATGCGTCCTGCGTCTGTCAAACTCGATTTCAAATATATGAAAATGTACTGCAGCTACCGAAACACGCACACGGATACGCCGGATAATTTCAAAAAAATCCGAATTTGACAGTGTGCGTACACATAAAAGGAAAGAAAACAAAACAACAACAAAAGAAAACATAAACACAAACAGATGACAAACACGCATTTTATTTTTTATCTTGGAACAGTGCACGAAGTAAAAAAATATTAAATATTGAATTTGCTGGAAATACCAAATACAAACCGGTAAGAATTTAGTATTTTACTGTTATAATTTATGTCAAAATGTGTTTTTCAGATTAACAGCGAAGAAATGATTGAAATAGCTGGGACACTGCCCACTTATGGAATACAAAGGAGGGCACATTGCAAGCAATTTCTCTGAAGTTGTCAACACTAAGTAAATTCCAAAACTTTAAAATATGTACCAGCAGTATTAATGTTTATTAATTCAACAGAAACGTGGGGAACCTATTCATGCTGCTTGGACGCAAGGAATCCATTTTCAAGAACACATTTTGATTCTGGTCGGATCTAATCTAAGAAAATCGTTAGTCCAGGTGTTTGTTCTTCCTACAATGAAGCATGTGACACGAACTTGTTCCGAATAGTTTTTATTTCCATAGCTTTACGATGCTGCATTTAAATTCCATGTTCAACGAGGACATTTGGAAATATCAATTGAAACTGGCAAATAAACAATTCTCTACTTTGAAGCATGATTATAAGATAGAATTTGATTTAATAGCGACACTGTCATGTGATATAAAACACAATTTAGTCCCTACATGGCAAGTGCCGACAGCTTCGATAGATTTGGTTGGCGTTTACAAAGTCAGAAGGAGAATTACAGGTCTTTACATTTTGCACAACCAATAAAGAGTTTAAGAAACATCATTTGACTTCAGTGGACAAAACCAACATCTTTAGATACTCCACGATATATTAGCAATGTTTCCGTTCTTCTCTAATGAAAAACAGCATCTTGCATAACAAACAAATTAAAACATATAACTACAATGCTATGGAAATTTTGTAGTTAAAAAACGTTGTGTCATTGGGGTGTATACACAATAATACTGCTCGAATGCAAACTATCAAATTGCTTCAGTGCAGCTTCTACAATCTTTCCTTACGAAAACTTAGTTGGGAAGACGAAGAAAAATGAATTGCTGTCTGTCATCCATAATATCGATATTGCACTGAAATGTAGAAAAACAAAATATTTCTGGAATGGGGATGAAAAGTCATATGTTTTTTGTTTACTGCGTATTTGGGTACAGCGCGCTTTAAAAATTATCCGTAGTGCGTTTTTTTGATAGACGCATTCACTGGTATTTAAGAAACACCCTCGAGCTCGAGTTTTATTTAAAACAATTTAATTAATTAACAATAAAGGTCGAATAAACGAAGATTACTCAAATTTAATTTCCATAGCATTGTAGTCATATGTTTTAATTTGTTTGTTATGCAAGATGCTGTTCTTCATTAGAGAAGAAAGGAAATATTGGTAATCGTGGAGTATCTAAAGATGTTGGTTTTGTCCACCGAAGTCAAATTGTTTCTTAAAATCTTTATTGGTTGTGCAAATTGTAAAGTACTGTAATTCTCCTCCTGACTTTGTAAATGTCATCCAAATCTATCGAAGCTTTCGGTTCCCTGGTGGCACTTGCCATGTTGGGACTAAATCGTGTTTTATTTCACATGGCAGTGTCGCTATTAAATCAAATTCTATCTTATAATCATGCTTCAAAGTAGAGAATTGTTTATTGTTGTTTACTTTTGTATTGCAATCCAATTGGAATATCGCTCTTCTGGTTTATTCCATATACATAAGTCCAGATTCACACGAGACAATTTTTTTCAAGCACGTGTCAAAGTTTGTTTGAGAGAGACGCAGGCGAACAGAGCTCCCTGCCTCTCCTACAAACTTTGACACTTGCTTGGAAATATTTGTCTCATGTGAATCTGGACTAATTATTCCACATCCCTTCCACATCTTTGCATTTTTCTTCTTTATTTCGGATGATAATTTAATTTATTATTCTTTATTAGGAAATTTTATTTCTAATATTTACAACGGTTGAATTTCTTTCGGGAAAAAATAAATAGAAACAAATGGGAGTGCGAGGGTGGCGGCATTCAATTTGTTGCGGCGTACAATTTGTAACGGCGTTAAATTTGTAGCGGCACAAAATGTAAATTTTTCACGTTGAAACAAACAGTACCACAAACGAAAAAATTTCGCACTTTTTTTCGCGACATTGTTTTTATATGGGTTTTCAACGCAAAACGTGAACATAGTACCACGCTTTAAGGTTGGTACTATGCTCCACATCAGCGCGAAAATTTCACAAGAAGTTTTAATCCTTTGTCAACGATGATTTTTTCTAATCAAAGTGCTGAATCACACAAGGCATTTTTTCCAAGCAAGTGACAAAATTTGTTGCAGAGAGAGGCAAGCGGAAAGAGCCCTGCTCTACTGCTCACACGTTAAGATTTATTGTACAATTTTACAATTGCTCCCGGCCGCCCTTCGTTGCACACGACTATTTCGTATTCCAAATGCTACTAAAATTTACAGCCATTCCCAAAATTGAAAGGAGGCAACTTACAGTCATATATTTCCGTTCCCGTGTTTTTTCTCTTAAAGATACATGAAAATAAGACATATACTATTAACTAAAATCTCAAATACATACATATTTCATGTGTTAAACCAGAAGAAAAATATGTGGATGTCGCAGCGAAAGCAAAATACATTTGTTATTTTCATGGTGAGTAAAATAAATTTATGTGTAAATTATTGATTTTCGGAAGTACGAGTATGTGTAAGTGTGTTTCATGTTTTTTTCTTTCTGCTGTTATGCATTTTTTCTGCAATACATACATACATATTTAGTTACAATGCTGTCAATGGAAACGCCGCAACATCAGGGCATCTATGCTCCATTGAAGGCTATGTCAGACTACGATTCTGAATCCGAAGAAGAAATCCACAACACAACAAAACATCATCAAATAAGACAGCTACATCAACAGCAGGAGTTGTTTCTGCAGCATCATTCACAGCTAGATTTAAAGACGAGCAACAGACCAATTCCTCCTAATACTCTGAACTTGCAACCAAAATCGTATCAGCAAAATCGCCGTAAATTGCAAATAGAACGTCAGCGTCAGTTGGAAAGAAATTTGTATCAAAATTCACATTTACAGCGCATAGACTCTAATATCATAAGTAAGTGTCACAACAATAAGTATGCACTTTACGAATTTATACTTTATATTTATGTTATTTACAACCGGTATATGGACTTAGCGTTTTTACGTTGCAGAGAATGATTTTTTAGACTTTTGTTTCCAAATCGACGTATATTCAACTCATTTTGGGGTTCGCTTCAAAAAATACATTTAGGCAAAAAGTGGACTTAGGCCTTTTCTCCCTTAGGTCGCGATATCTAATTTACATACATAGTTCGGATTTTTTTCAAAATGTTGACAATTTGCAATTATTCTATTTCGTTTCAAGACCAATATCCCCCTAGTCCAGATAACAAAATACGAAATTCAGACTTTATAATGAAATTTCAACTACTATCAACATGAAAAAATAGATAGACCACCTGCTAGTAATGTATTATTGAATCATGTAAATTACAAAAATTAAAAATAGTTTTTTTTTTTGAAAAATTAAAATAGAAAAATTATATTATGATTGATATGTATCGAAACTGTCATTCACAAACGTAAACAAGGGGTTCCTCAGCATGAACTGCGGCAGTAATCGTCTATGGACACCTTTATAACACAATTTTCAAAGATGCCGCATAAAAAATAATTAAAGTTCATCGGATTGTTGGTGTTCTTCTTTTTTAAAAATCAAAAGTATTTTGATTGGCAAACAAGGTCTGCTGAATTGTTTGCAGTATTTTGTCTACAAACTTTGTGGCAGCAACATTTCTGCAAATGTTTGGTTTCATCGGAGAATTTATTGTAATGGGTTTGAAGATGGAAATATTTGTAGTTCTTTTAGTTACTTCAGTTTTTGTAATAGGACTTTTCAAAGCCATGGCAACAACTTTTGTAATGAGCCAAATATCTTCAAAACCTGCTCAAAAATAAAAATATATAATAAATTTGATAAAAATAGCCAAAAATGTTGATGACTCGAAAACATATTTTCCATATATATCGATGCATCCATTCCAAAATATGCTAAGTGCAAAAAGGTAGTTTTTCGGGAGAGGAATTCATTGGCGTAGGAATGAATTTCTGCTGGGGAGGGCTAAAAGAAAAGTTTGTTTTTATGCTTGAAAATTATTCACGGATTAAATAGTCAAAAGTAGGAAATTAATTCATGTTGAAATAAGATTCATTACAACCTTTCTATGACAAATTTATGTATTAATTAAACACGAATTCTGTCTTTTAAAACAAGAAATGTTTAATGAAAAAAGTAGTTAATTAAAGGGGAATTCAATGGAACAAATATAAAAAAGATATAAATAAGAATTAAAATTAATTCTCCTAATCTTTAAAAAAAACAATTTTACCACTTGGTGTTCGATATTGTTGATCTTAGTCATGTTTTAATACGACGCTTCGCAACGATGTCCTTCACAGCCAGAAGAGCTTAGTTGAAGCCTTATTGCAACTTGCAAACCTTTAAAAGTATTTGGAAGAATATTGAAAAAGATTTTGTTTTTATTCCAACTTTTTTTTTAATATACATTTCATCTACATTTCATGTTATGTCTCTCACAAACAAACTAAACTAAGCACAAACAAACTCAACTAAGAACATATGTTCGAGACAAGTGTGCCAACATAAAAAACGCTAATCGAATGCACGTAGCCCGAGAAAATTCAAAATTGACCATTTCTATTGAACAGACCACGTATTTTTATCAACTTTTTCTTTCTTTATCTGGCTTATTGTCATATAGAATCTTGAAGATATTTTTAATACAATCGATTCTGCAGTTAGCGATTCCTTATCAATTCGCAGGATACTTCTATAATCATCAATAAATTTAGGAGTTCTATTCAAATTTTTACCAAATAGTGTTGCGTTTTGTTTTTTCTTCTTGAAATTAGTTTCTAATGGGTTGTAATTTTTGTTAGCAAAATATTCTTTTCAAATATTGTTCAATATATTTTTATAATCGTTGTTGTTATTTATTGTTGGTCTGTGCTTTTGTTATTCAGTCAGAATTTATTTGGTTTGAGACCATATGTTCCATTTACTTTCTGTCTGGGTTTGGTTAGTAGTTCTTGTTAAATTCAATTTACTGCTTCCTCAAGTATTTCAGCTGATTTAAGTTAAAGACATACACTATTGCTACTGAATTCTGAAGATGATAGAGTGGTGTCTATCGAAACTGCAGTCAATTCTACCAAGCAATTAAAACTCTCTACCAATTTTTGTATTTGTTTCTATTATTTTCTTGGAATAGACAGAAAGTAAATGGAACATATGGTCTCAAACCAAATAAATTCTGACTGAATAACAAAAGCACAGACCAACAATAAATAACAACAACACATACAAACACATGAGGTACGATGACGTCGGCATTAGCCGTTGACTAAACTACATTTGTTTTCGTGGTTCGCGATGCGAACCCAAGCAAAAAACAAAAATGTATTGGTATGAGAGTTTTAGTATGTTGACTTAGTTCGGCTAAATACGGGTTTGGTTAGCAGTTCTTGTTAAATTCAATTTACTGCTTCCTCAAGTATTTCAGCTGATTTAAGTTAAAGACATACACTATTGCTACTGAATTCTGAAGATGATAGAGTGGTGTCTATCGAAACTGCAGTCAATTCTACCAAGCAATTAAAACTCTCTACCAATTTTTGTATTTGTTTCTATTATTTTCTTGGAATAGACAGAAAGTAAATGGAACATATGGTCTCAAACCAAATAAATTCTGACTGAATAACAAAAGCACAGACCAACAATAAATAACAACAACACATACAAACACATGAGGTACGATGACGTCGGCATTAGCCGTTGACTAAACTACATTTGTTTTCGTGGTTCGCGATGCGAACCCAAGCAAAAAACAAAAATGTATTGGTATGAGAGTTTTAGTATGTTGACTTAGTTCGGCAAAATACGGGTTTGGTTAGCAGTTCTTGTTAAATTCAATTTACTGCTTCCTCAAGTATTTCAGCTGATTTAAGTTAAAGACATACACTATTGCTACTGAATTCTGAAGATGATAGAGTGGTGTCTATCGAAACTGCAGTCAATTCTACCAAGCAATTAAAACTCTCTACCAATTTTTGTATTTGTTTCTATTATTTTCTTGGAATAGACAGAAAGTAAATGGAACATATGGTCTCAAACCAAATAAATTCTGACTGAATTTTTATAATCTTTAACAGTACTTATAGTTCCCGCAACCGTTTAGCATTTGTTGTTTGGAAATCTTTGTTTTGCAGAGCAGTGTTAAAAACGTGAATGTTCATAACGAATTCTGGTTTAGTGATTATATTTAGGTGCTAAAAAACTTCTTGGATGGTATTAGACCACCCAAGCCACCCCCTTCATACGCTTATGATGGAATTCCTTTATAATGCAAACCGAAAAACATGTACTGTTTTGTGAATAACTTTTGATTGGCTTGACGGATAAACACCACGTTTTGACTGAATATAATTTGAAATATTTTGAATTTAAAACTGAAAAAATGCTAAGTCGACTTACCATTCTTTGGAATGAAGGTATCGATAAGTATATTAAAATTAAAAATTCAAGGGCGTATAACTCGGAAACGAGGATAGACATAACCAAAAAAAGGGTGGTAATTCGCTATAACCAGTACCTGATCTACCATATGGGCGGAAGCCCAGGGCGCAATGCTCACGAGGGGCTCAAAATTTCTGAGAATACCTTAAATACATATAACTTAAATAAATATTTAGCAAAACAAAAATACTGGTTTATACGTCTGTATTGCAGTTTAGAGAAATTCGAAATCATTGTTTTTTGTTTTTGTTATTCGATCTGTTAAGACTTTTCATAGTTTTGTTTTTGACTATTGAGTTCGAGATCGTTGTTTTTGTTTTCTGTTAAACAGAAAAACAAACCTTTTTTAAAAAAGAAGAAATGTGTGAAATGTATTAAGGGTGGTCACTGGTTGGTGGACGATATCGTTTCGGAAACTACCAAGCAACCTCATCGGCACCTTGGACAAAATACCCTATCAATAATTGGCACAATATGAGAGCAGCTCAATATGAAATTATTCATATTGATCTCGAACTCAATAGTCAAAAACAAAATTATGAAAAATTTGAAATACATTAAACACTCCTACAACACCGTTCGACACAAATTTTTATTCATGAAAATCTCAATATAATTCTGAAAGCTGACAAGAAACAATACTGTATACTCACTATTTATTTTCTGGTCGAGTTCGCGTTTAAAAGGACATGACATTTTTTAAGTATAAAGTCAAGATTTTTTTTGTAATTTTTCTGAAGTCCTAGTAAGTCGATATGGCTGACAAATAAATGGGTATCTAATACTATTATACCCTACACCACACTGTGGTCCAGGTTATTATGAGTTTGTCCATATGTTTGTAACACCCACAAAGAGAGAAGAGATAGACCGACCCATCGTTTATTATACCGATCGACTTGGAATCACTTCCTGAGTCGATTTAACCATGTCCGTCCGTCCGTCTGTAGATGTATCATTGTAATCAAAGTGCAGGTCGTATTTAGTAACACTAAATACGCGTTCGCGAACAGTAACACTAAAAAAAAAATTACGGTAGTGTTCTCTGAAGGAACCGTTCCTATAACGTACTGTTTTTTTTTTCATTTAATTTATTTATTTAACCAAACAGGTCCTTCAAGGACCATATGCTGATAGATTAACAAAATATAAGCTTTAAAAATTCAGTATAGTATATAATAAAAAACTTCCCCGCAAATTGCAGGGACACACAAAAAAACCAAACAAGAAGTGTGGGGATGTATTAAGGTTGAGAAATACTGTCTGCAATGTTTTGGAGATATGGGACTTTGAAGTCAGTTCTCAATTATTTCATATTGAGCTGCTCTCATATTGTGCCAATTATAGACGGGGTATTTTGTCCAATGTGCCGATGAGGTTGCTTGGTAGCTTCCGAAACGATATCGTCCACCAACCAGTGACCACCCTTAATACATTTCACACATTTCTTATTCTTCTTTTTTTAAAGAAGGTTTGTTTTTCTGTTTAACAGAAAACAAAAACAACGATCTCGAGCTCAATAGTCATAAACAAAACTATGAAAAGTCACAACAGATCGAATAACAAAAACAAAAGCAATGATGAATGAGGCAGAGTACGGCCGAACGTTTGTTGTCGCTGTAAGAAGCGACAATAACAACAAATCGTGTGCCTTCCCCGCAAATTGCAGGGACACACAAAAAACCAAACAAGAAGTGTGGGGATGTATTAAGGTTGAGAAATACTGTCTGCAATGTTTTGGAGATATGGGACTTTGAAGTCAGTTCTCAATTATTTCATATTGAGCTGCTCTCATATTGTGCCAATTATTGACGGGGTATTTTGTCCAAGGTGCCGATGAGGTTGCTTGGTAGCTTCCGAAACGATATCGTCCACCAACCAGTGACCACCCTTAATACATTTCACACATTTCTTATTCTTCTTTTTTTAAAGAAGGTTTGTTTTTCTGTTTAACAGAAAACAAAAACAACGATCTCGAGCTCAATAGTCATAAACAAAACTATGAAAAGTCACAACAGATCGAATAACAAAAACAAAAACAATGATGAATGAGGCAGAGTACGGCCGAACGTTTGTTGTCGCTGTAAGAAGCGACAATAACAACAAATCGTGTGCCTTCCCCGCAAATTGCAGGGACACACAAAAAACCAAACAAGAAGTGTGGGGATGTATTAAGGTTGAGAAATACTGTCTGCAATGTTTTGGAGATATGGGACTTTGAAGTCAGTTCTCAATTATTTCATATTGAGCTGCTCTCATATTGTGCCAATTATTGACGGGGTATTTTGTCCAAGGTGCCGATGAGGTTGCTTGGTAGCTTCCGAAACGATATCGTCCACCAACCAGTGACCACCCTTAATACATTTCACACATTTCTTATTCTTCTTTTTTTAAAGAAGGTTTGTTTTTCTGTTTAACAGAAAACAAAAACAACGATCTCGAGCTCAATAGTCATAAACAAAACTATGAAAAAACTAAATAAATATAATAAATATGTAATAGTAAAATAATACAATTCCTAACGCACATTTTTTAAACAATATATGAAACAGTTTAGGTTGATATATAATATAAATGGTGAAAATAGTTGACAATGGCAAATCATAGATCAAACCATTAATGGGGTCGCTCATTAAAATAGGTAAACAATTTATTTTTAAATGTCTGAGGACAAACTGAAAAGTCTTAATATTAGGAGGTAATGAGTTCCATAATCTAGCCACTCGAATTCTAAAAGAGAGTTCAAAGATATGACTGTTAAAGTGCTCTATAAGAATTTGTGAATTTCTTGTAGTATTAAGGAAGCGGAAAAAATTTAACAAATATATAGGTTCTCCATGTTTAGAAAGAGAGAAAAAGAAACCAAGGCACCTTATTTCTAAGAATTGTTCGAAAGAACAGCCTAATAACTTTTTTTCTGAACACTGGTAAAAAGTTGCAAAAATGGCCTTGCAAATTTTAGTTAGTTAGATCCACGGTGGAAAATTTAGAATAAAATATATTTTGCGGATCTTACTGTTCTGCTATTCATATCAAAATTTTAGCATTCTACGTTGATTAGTTTCTTTTGAGAATATTTGATTATACAGACATTTCCATGACCAATATTTTTTTCAGTTTTGTCTCACGGTGTACTATTATAAAATCGTTGGTTTTTGTTTTAGTAACAACCCTAAACGACTGAACCAATTTTCCTGAAACTTGGTGGACATATAGGATTACAAGTAATGAATACTAGGCCAGTTATTTTATCATCGGTCTGTGGTCAAACCGGTATGCAAAACCCATTTTATCACCATTATTTATTATAAAAAAATCCGAAAAACTGTAACTAGATATTAAATTTATTATGTGTGGATTATGGCCAGTGCAGACATTATCAAATGGAGTATGAGACTTCATGACCAACGCATAAGAATTGTATATTATATTAGGGTGGGCGTTGGTTTGTTGACATTTTTCAAAAGGGACCAAACTGACCTCTGAAACTTGTTTTTTCCTACAGTCGAATTGGCGAATTCTTGTGAAATGAGCTGGGGATATCTTTGTTGAATGTCTGAAAGACCGGACTGGCTGGTTTCTGTGACTTTTTGTTTTGTTTTTGACATATTCTAAACAATCTGGAGGAAAATCAAAATCGTAAATGGTCATTGTTAAGGGTAGAATACGGTAAAGGAATTATCCTCTCCCAAAATGTGTAATTGTTTAAATCTGAATTTATTTTTCTTTCGATTTGGATTTGCTATTATAAAATTTGTACACGTTTCACTATGTGGGGCGCAAAATAAATATTAGCCCCGGGGCGCCAGACCCCTTAGATCAGACCCTGATTATAACTCAAAAACCAGGTCTGACTGCCAATTCTTATATTAAAATTTTGGTTACAATTCTATTTTCTATCTAATATACCAAGAGTTATGCAAATCGTAGGAGTATTGCTAATTTAGATTTAAGCGTCTGGGACTTTGTCCAATTGAGGATAGCTCCTAATTGTTGCAGTTAATTTTTTTTATTTAACAATATCCAATTATTCGATTTTTTCTCGCAAAAATCGCATTTTTCACTTCACGAAAATTTAAATTTCGAAAAAAACTCGACCTGGCTATAACGATTATCTAACTAAATAAATTTAGTTTTTTAATTTCTGATGAAACTAAATAAATTTAGTTTTTTTAATTTCTGATGATCCGGTATCGGGTTATGAAGGGCACCGCAATTCAACTTTTTTTCGAGACGCTTCCGCATAAATACTGTCGTTGCCATATTTTTTAATATTTGTTTATGAAAATTTTACACAATAAACTGTGAAAGTTATACTTAAATGTACCATTGGTTTCAATCAAAAAATTTTAACCGTTTCGTCACAAAAAAATCATAAAATTGTGCCTTTTTTGCACGAATTAACTTAAGAGAAATATCCAAAACTCGTCCATAAAATTATCTTTAAGCCGTGCTTTCATTGGTTTTAAATTTGTTTTAAAAAAAATCAGTAATTTTATAAAAAAAATACTTTTAAACTTTATAAAAAAAATTAATTTGGGTTTTCAAGCATTTAGTTCAATATATTCCGAATGTTATGAGCTTTATTTCATTGAAATCGGTGCACAAATTTTGATTTTGTTCACAATTTACTGAGAAAACTGAATTGATAAAAATCAAAATTTTCTTACAAAAGTAAAATTTTTTAATATGAGTGTCTTTGCTGCTGTTCTATTTACGTAATAAGAAATGCAAGCTGATAGAGAAAAATGGAGATTAGATTTAAAATCAGCGACCTCAAATTATTAAAAAATTGCTATAAAGTTCCAGTCAACACAAACAAATTTCAGTTTTGTTCCCCTGTATAATTTTTTACATAATCTCAACTAGTTTTTAACACATGAATATTTTAATTTGGTAGTTTACTTAATTGTTGTGTTATGTAATGATACAAAATGAAATGAAATCGGCATTTATATGGGACTAAGGTGAAAGCTTTACAGTTCGTTAGGAATCCTACTTCAAATCAAACGTGATTTCGAAAGCTTCCATATCTTTAATAATTTGTTTCTGTTTTTTATTGTAGGTAACGGCGGCAAAATGGAACCTCTTCAAAAAAATAGTGTGCAAAACACGTATTTACGCTCGGTCATGATGTCCGACAGTGGTGGCCCATGTGACACAGGCAACAACTTTGAGTATGATGAACGCAATCAAACCGACGCCGATAACGTGGCCATCCTTGGTGGCAATGATTGTACGAAGGATATTCCTCTTGAGCCTATGTCGCCAGCGCGTCGATGTTGTTTTATTGCCTCGCTGTTATTGTGTGTCCTAACGGTCATTGTATTTGTGTGGGTGATACCGTGCAGTGAGGGTGGAACTTGTCCGGCTCCAATAGACCGAGTGAAAACACATAACTGGCTTAACAATTATACGAAAATCGAATTGAAAGCCGGTGTAAATATTGTAACCGGCTTAAGAAGTTGGGAGAATAACCTGATATTCTTGTATCGCGGCGATGCATTTTTTCCGGAATTTCGCCCAGATAATTCCAAGCGAAATGGAATTATTTCGCTTATTGGTAGTTCGGGAGCTGTAGCCTGGTTTGATGAAATGGAGGATGAACCGGTAGCTATAGATTGTACGCTACTTGATGTTGATAGAAATGAGAGACCCGATTGTTTGGTAATTGATGAATATGGTGAATTAGGTGCAATAAATCCCGTGTCGGGACAATGGCACTGGCGTTATAAGGAACGCTCAGCTCATAAAGTTGACGCACTAGATTTTCCGGTTATTCTGCCTGATCTGGATCATGACGGCGTCTTGGACATTTTGATGGTGACAAGTACTGGATCGGACCGGCAATCTAAGAAATATGCACGCAAAGGCGATGCCGCGAATAAAAGTGACTTTGACCAAAGGAATTTGTTGAGAATATTATCGGGTCATAGTGGTCAACCCATTGGTGAGGGGTTTAAAGTAATCGAATGTGACACTCTTCGGAAATTGCAGTTGGAAAATGCTCAGACTGTTTCATTCAATTGTATTCACAATAACACAGAAGCGCAAAGATCTAAAACGTTGGCGGAGCTATTTTCTCTAATTACAAACAAATCTTTAATTGGTCAAAAACTGGTACCAGCGTCAAAGATATCACAACATCGTCATTATGGGCAACGAAAAGACAAAGACATTGATTCGCAACGCAACATCTACTCATTAAATGGCAGAGAACTTATTGTGGAAAATCGGGGCAAGTGTCCAGAAGATTGCAATGTTACATTCATCCTTAGCGAGAACCGCAATGGGAAAGTGTACACAGTGCGAAATTTTACAAGCAGTGGGATGTATGGAATGGTTCCCGCCCAATGGCACTTCAAGAATACAAAACCAAATATGTCTGGATTTGTTATGAAATTTTGGAAATGGAAAACTGATACACCGACAAGTGGTCAAGCGACCAGTAGCAATCCTCGTGGTAACGAAACTTTCCAGAAGACCCAAACGGCAAAGACCAAATCGAAGTCGACGAAAAATCCATCTAAAGACAATACTTCAAAAACATACAAACAGAACAATGTCCAGAATGGCGACGAAAGTAACAAAAGTGATGGACGTCGACGAGACTTGGAGGCGGACAGTGAATTCGACGCATTCGAACATGTTATCCAGAAACGTAGCTCATTCAATTTCGAATTGAACACACCGCGATTCAAGCGCAGTACTTCGTCGTTGAATACTACTAATAAAAAATTGTCAGGAACGAGTCTACTTATGGATAATTATAAAATGCAAATGATAACCGAATCTGTCATATTGGTGCTATTCATTGGCTCAGAAACACGAATTGAGAATACCTCGCAGAGTAATATAGTACAGTTTTGTCGTAACGATCGCAAAGATGTCGTCTGTCAACCTGACCTCAACAATCAAGAGATATCTATGCTCATTGCGGACTTGGACCAAGACGGTTCACAGGAACTCGTTTCGTACATGTCAACATTTGTGCAGTCCAACGATGTCCCTCAGGATTGGCGTTTGGTTACATATGTACGTTTATTGCGGCTACAATCGGAACTACCAGCATTTTATGGCGATGTCAAGAATAACTAAGATTTTAAAGAGACTTCTTGGACAAATTGTAGGTAGTTTATCGCCACCTGAAATTCAAAACGGCCAATCAACACTTATCAACCATGTTCAGGAGCAAATAAAAACTTTAAAGATTAAAAAAGTTGACGCATCTATTTGTTAACATATGCGTAAATGTGTTTTTTAATATATTCTCTTCTTGAATACACCCCATTTCCTTTATTAACAATAATTTATCGATATATCCTTTTGAATTGAATTAGTAAGTAGGAGGGAGGTAAGTAGGAATTTAAAATTGTGTATTGAGTTTTAATGTACGAATATTGAGTATACTATTGAGTTCAAAAGTAGTTTATTGACTGAACTCATTCATGAGTACAAAAATACATATAATGATATAACAACAGAAACTCAAGTATAAGAACAAGTACATTATATAAGGTTAACTTATTAAACATATTCAACACTTTCCCTTGTTTAATAAGTCAACATATGGATATTTAACTTGTTACATAAATATTTTAAACGTTCCTTGGCCAGAGGTTTGGTCATCATATCAGCTAATTGATTTTCTGTTGATATTTGCGAAACAAATATTTTTCCTTCAGAAACCTTCTCCCTTATGAAAAAATATTTTATAGAAATATGCTTTGTCCTCCGATGATATTCTGGGTTTTGAGCTAAGCGCAGTGCTGCTGTATTATCTATAAATATTGTAGGTGTTTCTTTTAAATTAATGACTTCCTTATATAGTCTTCTGATCCATATTAAGTCTTTGCATGCTTCATTCGCTGCAATAATTTCTGCTTCGGTGGTTGAGGTTGAAACAATTTTTTGTCTCTGACTTATCCATGAAATAGCTGTACCAGCATAAGTTACCACTACGCCAGATGTTGATCTTCCTGTCTCAACACAACCTCCAAAGTCTGCGTCACTGAAACATTTGATTAATTTTTCTCCTTTTCTTTGGTATTTCAGACTATAATTCAATGTCCCAGAAATGTATCTGAACACCCTCTTAAGTTTAATAATATCTTCTTTTGTAGGTTTTTCTAAATGCCTTGATAGATAACTAACGCTGTAAGCAATATCGGGTCTTGTTCCGAGCATTAAATACATCAAAGCCCCTACAGCTTGCCTGTATGGGAATTTTTCCATATATTTCCCTGATTCAGTACACTCTTTAGACTTCTCCATAGGCGTTGACACTGACCTGCATTCAGCAAAATTGAATTTCTGCAGAATACGTTTTGCGTAAACTTTTTGATTTACTTCGATTGAATTTTAAAGAGACTTCTTGGACAAATTGTAGGTAGTTTATCGCCACCTGAAATTCAAAACGGCCAATCAACACTTATCAACCATGTTCAGGAGCAAATAAAAACTTTAAAGATTAAAAAAGTTGACGCATCTATTTGTTAACATATGCGTAAATGTGTTTTTTAATATATTCTCTTCTTGAATACACCCCATTTCCTTTATTAACAATAATTTATCGATATATCCTTTTGAATTGAATTAGTAAGTAGGAGGGAGGTAAGTAGGAATTTAAAATTGTGTATTGAGTTTTAATGTACGATTATTGAGTATACTATTGAGTTCAAAAGTAGTTTATTGACTGAACTCATTCATGAGTACAAAAATACATATAATGATATAACAACAGAAACTCAAGTATAAGAACAAGTACATTATATAAGGTTAACTTATTAAACATATTCAACACTTTCCCTTGTTTAATAAGTCAACATATGGATATTTAACTTGTTACATAAATATTTTAAACGTTCCTTGGCCAGAGGTTTGGTCATCATATCAGCTAATTGATTTTCTGTTGATATTTGCGAAACAAATATTTTTCCTTGAGAAACCTTCTCCCTTATGAAAAAATATTTTATAGAAATATGCTTTGTCCTCCGATGATATTCTGGGTTTTGAGCTAAGCGCAGTGCTGCTGTATTATCTATAAATATTGTAGGTGTTTCTTTTAAATTAATGACTTCCTTATATAGTCTTCTGATCCATATTAAGTCTTTGCATGCTTCATTCGCTGCAATAATTTCTGCTTCGGTGGTTGAGGTTGAAACAATTTTTTGTCTCTGACTTATCCATGAAATAGCTGTACCAGCATAAGTTACCACTACGCCAGATGTTGATCTTCCTGTCTCAACACAACCTCCAAAGTCTGCGTCACTGAAACATTTGATTAATTTTTCTCCTTTTCTTTGGTATTTCAGACTATAATTCAATGTCCCAGAAATGTATCTGAACACCCTCTTAAGTTTAATAATATCTTCTTTTGTAGGTTTTTCTAAATGCCTTGATAGATAACTAACGCTGTAAGCAATATCGGGTCTTGTTCCGAGCATTAAATACATCAAAGCCCCTACAGCTTGCCTGTATGGGAATTTTTCCATATCTTTCCCTGATTCAGTACACTCTTTAGACTTCTCCATAGGCGTTGACACTGACCTGCATTCAGCAAAATTGAATTTCTGCAGAATACGTTTTGCGTAAACTTTTTGATTTACTTCGATTGAATTATCAGTACTTTGAATTTCTAGTCCAAGAAAATATGTTGCTTCTTTAATAGTTATCTTAAATTGCCTTTTCAAATCTTCCATAAATTCATCCAACTGATTTTTATCCGTGGCTGCTACAAGTCCATCATCGACGTACAGAGCAATCATAAGCTTGTTTTCACCCTGTTTTCTTATGTATAGACATGGGTCAGCCGTGCTTGCTTTCAAACCAATCCTGGCTTCTAAATACTTTCCCATCTTTTTGTTCCAACATCTTGGAGCTTGTTTTAGCCCGTAAAGGCTTCTTTTCAATTGACAGACCCTACCTGTGCCATCACTAAAACCTTCGGGTTGTTCCATATAGATCACTTCTTCTAATTCGCCATATAAGAACGCTGTAGAAGCATCGAACTGTGCCATGTGAAGGTTTTCGGTTGCGGCTACGCTTATTAGTGATCTAATAGTTGTCATTTTCGCAACTGGACTAAATGTTTGGTCGTAGTCTAAACCTTTTTCTTGTTTAAAGCCCTTAACAACCAATCTAGCTTTGTATTTATCTATAGTTCCATCAGGATTTATTTTTAATCTATACACCCATTTCCCTGGAAGTGCATTCGATCCACTTGGCAATTCTGTTAAGATCCATGTGTTGTTTTCATTTAATGATCTCATTTCAGATTCCATTGCAGCAACCCATTCATTTCTCTCATTACTTTTCATTGCTTGATTGTAAGTAAGTGGTGTAGGAACATTTGACTCTATCTCCTGAGCAATCATAACAAAATTCTTGAACTTTGAGTTAGAAAGAAGGGTGCGATCTCTTAGTCTTTTTGATATTGGTTCATCATCTTCGGAATCATTGTCACGAAATCGTTTGGCAACTTCATGCTCTTCACTAAAACCTTGGAAATCTGAAACTGAGCTATCATCTTCTTGAATTGACGTGTTATTTATTGGATGTACATTTTCCTCTTGTAATATACCCACAGTATCTTCTTCTTGGCCGTCTTCATATTGTTCTGTACTCGCCGTTTCTTCTTCTGGGCGGACTTCTTCTTGCAATGGTACAGATGTTTTTTCTTCTAAAATTTCGACGCTGTTTTCAGAACATTTGTTAGTGTGTGGAATTTGAAATTGTTTGCAATTGATAGGCCTTATATTGTCTTCATAGGCTAGTCCATCGGCTACGTTTTTGGATGGAGTATCATTTGAGCTTTCTATCTTTGATTCAGCTTTGCAATTTTGAATTTTCTCTTCAAACTTTATATCTCTGGATATTTCTACACTGTGTTTTTTTGGCATGTAAACTCTATACCTTTCATCTCCGTCGTATCCAATTAAAAATCCTCTAATGGCTTTCTTGTCCATCTTTAAACGCTTTTGTTGGGGAATGTGTACATAGCATTTTGATCCAATTATACGCAAATGATTTATTCTAGGTTTCTTCCCAAGCCATAATTCATGCGGAGTCATTCCTGGAACAGATGATTTTGAGGTTCTATTCAAAACATATATAGCTGTTTTTACTAATTCTGCCCATATTGCGTTTGGAAATTCTACATCAGGATTTGAATACTTAAAAGTTCTCGCCATTTCAACTATCGTTCTATTTTCATGTTCACATCGACCATTTTGCTGAGGTGTGTAAGGAGCGGTAAGTCTTTGAGTAATTCCATTTTCCTTCAGAATTTTCTTTACATCCTTATTATTGAATTCCAGTCCATTATCGCTGATAAAATTTTTAACTGTATGTCCTTGACATTTTGCATGAGCCAACATCTGTTGAAGGGTATCTTTCACTTCGGATTTATTTTTGGCTACATATCCATACCTATACTTTGTAAAGTCATCTTTGTATACAATTAGATATCTAAATCCTTGAAACGATGTATGGAATGGACCGCAAACATCAGCTGAAATGAGCTCTCCGGGAGCTGTTGCAGTCTCTTTGTTTCCAAATGGTCTTCTAGATGCTTTACCAAATATACATGGTTCGCAAATCTCATTTTGCATTTTTACTTTAATGCCAAAATCGCGTTCTAGTCTATCCTTAACGTGGCGTTTATATTGATGTCCCCACCTCTCGTGATACAGTTGGAGCATTGATGAATCTGCTATTGCCAGGCAGACATTTTCTTTCATTTTTGGCTGTATTGCATATATCGATGCTTTATAAAGATTCCCTTTTATAGATCTACTGCCGCACATGACTATTTGCCCATTAACTGTTAACCAACACTTCGTTGCAGTAGATTTAAAGCTACTATTGGGATTTCTATCTTGGGTGGCAAGAACTGAGAACAAATTTCTCGAAATATCAGGTACATACCATACGTCTTTGAGTTCCATTTTTAGATTTCTCCCATTTACCTTTGATATGATATCAATAGTACCTTTGCCGAATGCCTTAATGGATTCCTTACCAGCAGCCAGTATCTCTTGTGGTTCATTAAATTTGGAAAATTTTGAAAACATCTCAAATGAATTCGTAACATGTTTCGTGGCTCCATTATCAACCCACCAACTGCCATCTAGATTTGATACAGTTTCTTTAATTGTATCGACAATCAGTGCTACATTAACGTCTGCGGCTGATGTGGATTTCTTGGATGGTTTCCCGTCTGCTATCCATGTTCGGCAATCTTTCAACCAGTGACCCTTTTTTTTACAATAGTGACACAAATCTTCCCTCTTGGTAAATTTCTTTGCATTCTTTTCTTTTGAATATTTCTTTGTTCTCGCCATAAGCGCTTCTTGATTGACAAGCTGCTCTTGGACATCCTTTTTGAAATTTCGCTCGAATAAACAAATTTGCATTATTAGTTCATCTATTGATTTGTCCGCATCTCTTGTGAGCATCATCCAACTTGAACGGAACATTTCATATGCAGGCGGTAAAATGTGTAGTATCTTGCATACTAGAAGCATATCGGGCAATATATTTTCACCTTTTGTTCGTAATCCACTGTTTAATTCGTCCCACAAACCTCTAAGTTGTGCAATATGTGTCGAAGCATCCTGTTCATTTTGCCATTTAAATGAAAAAAGATCAGTACATATCCTGAATAATTGGTCCTTTGAGGTTGCTTCGAAAATATTCTTTAAGGCATTCCATGTGTCGTATGCGTTCTCCTTATCCATAACTTTTTGATATATTTCGTCTGATATTGTATTTGTTATTATGGTTTTTGCATATGAATTGGCCTTGCGGTAGAATTCGACCTTCTTCTTGTGCTCTCTATTTTGCGCATCGCTTGCTCCTTCTCCTAAAGATTCTGGTTTTTCAATCTTCTTGTCTATGACGTCTAGAGCTCCTTCATAGAAATCTAAAATATCTCTGACCTTCCTTTTCCATATTGGCCAATCTGACTCGCATGATAGCGGTTTCAAATTCTTCGTAAACTCCATGTTTTATAGATTTCTTTTATGCACACAGAAGAATTGAAGCCGATATAGTTGGAAGAATTCCTTTTCTTGCGTTTTACAATTTTTGATTTCTCCTTTAACTTGAATCCTTAATGAATCTTGAGTATTTTCCAGTCCTCTATTAAATCCTCTTCAATTATTCTTCTTTTTTAATCTTGAAAATATTGAATCTTGAAAAATTCCTTTTTTTTTTTGACTTCAGGAAAAAAATATCTATACTTTTTATTTTATTTTCGAGTCTGGGCTCATAACCTATTGAGTTCAAAAGTAGTTTATTGACTGAACTCATTCATGAGTACAAAAATACATATAATGATATAACAACAGAAACTCAAGTATAAGAACAAGTACATTATATAAGGTTAACTTATTAAACATATTCAACATATACTATGAAAGTGTTTTTAAATCGTAAAAAATTACATTCTGTAGCATTTTTTTAGGAAAACAACTTTTTTATAATTTTTAACAGCATTTTCTTTTGATATTTTTCAAAAATTTAGTTTTTACTATCAACGAATTCAGAAAATGCTATAAATTTTGCGATTATTGGTCAAATAAATAGTCAGCAATATTCCGCGTTCTGGAGCAGTGTAGCGTAACATTGTTTATTAACGTGTATTTCGCATGTGTTTACTACACAAATGTCAAAACAGAACTGACATTAGGGGCATCGCAAAATTTATAGCATTTTCTGATAGGAGGATTACTTTTGCGCCACCTGTTATTTTCCACTAGAGATAATCTAAAATTGTTGCGTGACTGGCTGACTGACTGATTGACTGACTGATCATCGACCAGGCCAAACGGCTGAAGCTGGAATCATGAAATTTGGTGGGAGGGTAGTCCTTAGGACGTAGACGTGCAATAAGACTTGATTTTTCGAAATTCGTACTAATAGCCGCACAATGGGGCTATTAGTGGTGGTACCACCGCCAAATCTAAACGAAATGAACTAGAATCTTGAAATTTTTCGAAATTCGAACATTTACGCACACAGTGGGGTAAAAGGTACATCAGCCAAATCCAAATGGCAAGAGCTAGAATCGTGAAATTTGGTGTGAGGGTAAGCCCTTATGAGGTAGACTCAGAAATTTACAGGATTTTTCGAAATTCGAACATTTACGTACACAGTGGGGTAAAAAGGCAAAAATGTGGTGCAACAACCAAATCCAAATGGCAAGACCTAGAATCGTGAAATTTGGTGTGAGAGTAGCTTTTGGGACGTAAACAAGAACAACGAGCGATTTTTATTCAAAATTTAGGGGCACGGTGGGACAGAAAGTGATAAATATGGTACCACCGCCAAAATTAAAGCCTAAAATTAGAATGGTGAAAATTGATGCGAGGGATGTCTGTATGACAACGGATTGGGGTAGTCAGTTTTTTTTTGTATTCGTAGTTTTCGGGGCACAGTGGGGCAAAAAGTGTAAATTATAGTACAGTGGCTCAAAAATTTCAAACATGGATCAATGGTTCCAGGGTAACTTTTGGAACATAAACAAGAGATTGGAAGAGATTTTTAGTAATTCTAACTTTAAGAGGCACAGTGGGACAAGACGGGTTATTTATGGAGCATGGGGAAAAAAGGGAACAATCTGCCAAAATTGGAACTTAAACATGAGATATGAAGTTTATATGGTTTTAGGAGCACAGTGGTCAAAAACGGTTAAATAATGCACAGTGGGGAAAATATGATTAAATATGTTACAGTCGGGGAAAAAGGTTTAAGTATGCTAGCGTGGAGACACATTTTAAACACGGTACAGTGAGACAATAATTTTTTAAATATGGTACAGTGGGGCAAAATTTTGTACAGTGAGATAACGAGTTGAATGGGGCACAGTTGTGCAAAAAGGGTTAACTATGGTACAGTGGGGTAAAAATAGCTATATGCATATAGTAAAGTGGGACAAAATGGGTTAAAAATGGTACAGTGGGACAAAAAGCGTTAACTATGGAACAGTGGGGCAAAAATATTTTTACTATGATACAGTGGGGCAAAAAGGGTTAAATATAGTACAGTGTGACAAAAATGGTCAACTATACAGTACAGTGGGGCATAACTGTGTTAAATATTGTACAGTGGGGCAAAGAGGGTTAAATATGGTACAGTGCGGCAAAGAGGGTTAAATATGGTACAGTGGGGCAAAAACTGTTAAAAATGGTACAGTGAGACAAAGGGTTTAATATGACACAGTGGGGGAAAAAAGGGTTAACTATGGTACAGTGGGGCAAAATTCGTCGGCTCAATGCTATTTTGTTCCATACGCCATTTTGTATGATCGGAGAAAAACGCAATTTATTGTTTAAGTAAAAACGGGACTGACGAGTTGCACACTATTTACTCTATAGGGTTCCCAACAGTGTTTGTATGATTCTCTTGCATTTCTATGCAATTACATTAAAAAATATGCAAGTTATACAAATTTTTGTACATGGCATTTTGGTCCATATCCACTTTAGTTTTAATATTTTTTCGTATTTAAATTACATGGACCACAAAGAGGGTCGGTATGGAAGTAGAGTAATTTACATATTGTGATCTAAAGAACGTAAAATAGAGAGTAAAAAATATAAGGCGATAGAAAATTGAGACATAAAACAAAAATATCAAAATTATTTCCGGTAAATCAAAGTTACATAGATTTACCCTACCAATATCTCGAAAACTAGACGAGATAGGAAACAAATTGTTGCAGATTCTGAAAGAGCATGCTTGAAACCCATACTATCAACTCCTAACTAAAAAAAAAACAAAAATGGTGTATGGACCAAAATAGCATTAAGCCGACGAATTAGTTGAATATGATATCGTGGGACAAAATGGGTTAAATATGGTACAGGGGGGCAAAAAGCTTTAACTATGGAACAGTGGGACAACAATGTGTTAGCTATGGTAAAGTGGGACACAAATGGTTAAATATGGTACAGTATTACAAAAATGGATACAATGGGCACAAATAGTAAAATATGGTAACGTGGGACAAAAGGGTAACAGGACCGTGCGATGTTACCCATTTGTACTAGGTACAATTAGGTCCAATATATAGTGTAAATTACTCAATTTCAGCCAGATCAATTGATAAATGTGTTTTCCAGAGTGTCAAGAAGTGAAATCGGTAGGAACCTTTATATGGGGCTATACCAAAACATAAACCGATGTTTCCCATTTTTACTAGGGACGATTAGGTCCAATATAAAGTGTAAATTCTTAAATTTCAGCCAGATCTATTGAAAAATGAGATCTCCAGAGCGTTAAGAAGGGAAATCGGTGGGGATCTTTATATGGGGGCTATATAAAAACATCGACCGATGTTCCCCATTTTTTACTAGGGACGATTAGGTCGAATATAAAGTGTAATTTCTTAAATTTCAGCCAGATCAATTGAAATGTTTGATGATGATGGAAGAGTACTAAGAGAAGACGCTACTGATGATGAAGTATCGTGTTTTCTAATAGGGACATAACAATTTCGTATCTTTATGTCAACGCACCCGCAAACATTTGTTCTGATCTTTCAGTGTCAAAACGTTAGTCCACACTGTGGAGTATTTTGTGAAAAGATATTGGCCTTCATCTTTATAAGATCTGTAGTGGCCTATATGTGGACATGGTATTTCACTACCTTATTTGTGGATTATTTAAGACGTTGTTAGAAAGTACGAACTTTTTCAACCATGTAAACTTATCATTCTTGTTTTTCTCTCTTTAAAAAATTAAAAATATTAGCAAATTTGAAAAAATCTCTTTAATTTATGTTTGTTTGGGCTACTGAGGTCAGAATTTGTTGTTAAATTTCGTTTCATTTTTTGCTCTCAACGTTTCGTGGTAGTTTTTTTCAACTTCATTAGGAGAAGTTTTTATTGAAGTTTCTGTAGATAAATGGTTTTAATGCTATAAAATTATTCTTATTTACTAGTATTGCATTTATACTTACGATTAATTTTACATTATTTGGGTATCACTTTAACTATTATAAAAAACTGGACTACACGACACAATTAAATAATATTGTAAATAATCACTCAATGTAAATAAATCGAAATCTAAACTTAACAACTAGTATCACAGAACGTTCCTTTTCAATTTATTGCGATAGAATATTGCAGCTTTGTGTTGTCTTTGTCTTCTTTAGTGTTTATAGACTTGTCAATTTTCTGTTGGATTCTTAAGCTCTCCAATGGATTCTTAGTACTGTTTTGAAGTTTGAAGTTTGTCCACTCTCTTTAACATGCTGAGCCAGTGTCGTCGTTTCTTTTCCTTTTCTAATGTCTGCTTCGTGCTCTGCAAGTCTAAGCAGAGCTTAGTTTTGTTGTTCCAACATATACTTTATTGCACTTTTTTTGTTGGTTTCCATCGCAAGTGATTTCGTACACGACGTTATTTGTTTTGAATTTGTTTGTTGTTGTTGTTCTGTTTGTAAATATTCTCCTGAAGGTAAGTACACACGATTTGCAGATCGGACAACGTTGCCAGAAAAATGCAACCCTGTGAATTTACAACCGTCTGAACACACAATTTTTGTTTTGCAACGTTAGCAGAAAAGTCATTGCGAGATAATTTGCAGATTGTTGTAAGTGCGAAGTTTATGCATGTGACAACGGCGCCATTGCCATTGCATTTTATTTGCAACACTGTCTATAATGTATTTTTATTGGCAATCCTGCATATAAATATTTACAACATACTATATTGTAAATATATAAAATTGTAATGTTTTCTTGCAATCGTCTGAACTGTCAATACACCTTTGCCTAACAATCTGTCATTGTCCGTATATTTGCAGCACTTTAGCAGGGTTGATAACGTTTGCCGATCTGGCAATCGTCTCAGCTTGAGTGTTTCACTTTTTTTGTATGCAATCGTTGAGTTGTCGTCGTTTATGATGCTTCATAATGTTTTGCTGTCTGTAAGTTTTCTAATATATGGTACACTGTAAAAATGTTTGTCGGTATCAATTTCTTTGTCCATTCTTTTGTTTGTATTGTTGATGGATTTATTGATGAGATTGTTTATTACAGATGTTGGGTAATTGTTCATTGTTAGTATATTAATGTATTTTATTTATATTTTCCGTCATAAATTTTTCTGCACTTAGTTGTAAAACTTTCTGGATGAAGTTTGTTGCAGTGTTCATTTTCATATTTTGGGGATGAGTTGAATTATAGTTTATCATTCTTCCTGACGCCGCACAATGGGAAAAAAGGGGTAAATACGCGCGCATAGCAATATTTTCTATCTCATGACTATACCGTTAGAGATAGAGTCCTACGGTTTGGACCATATTCAAGAGAATTCTTTGGAGTAGAAATAGCTGTACCCAGATTTTATTTTACTGTTGCCATATATCGCACAGTGAGGCTACAAAAGCGAATTTGTGGAAATTAGTGTAAAAATCGGAATATCGTACCAACTTCAGAGATCTTTATTTTAAATTAGAGCTGACAATATTTAGTTCAAAATCTATTTGAGTTACTTGATTGTGTGTTGATGCGTTTTAAATATATAGACCATTGAAATTTAAACTTATTTTTGTCAACATTGCGTTAAAAGTCTACAAAACAGGGGAATGTTTTTTAAATTGAAACCAAAACAACATAAATATGATAAAATCGTAGTCTGTAATATTTTTGAAAGCTGAAGTGTTCCAATAATGCTCTTACACAATGGGTCGTCGACTGGTAATAAAAGAAAAGTTAAATTAAAAACAGAAAATAATCGGTCCACCCTAATATACACAAACTACAGAAGCGTTTAACTATATTTTTATAGTTTTTGTAGAAGAAGTAAACAATAATAATTACACATATAATTTTTATAAAATTAATAAGATCACTATTTGTGATCGTGGGACACTACAAACTTGCAGCCGGACATCTTCCGATTGTATTTATTGTCCGATTTTGTCGAAATTTCCTAAAAGTTATTTTTTTTGACCAAGAAAATCGGTCCATATGTTTCGGGACAATCGGTTCATAGTTCGATGTAGCTCCCACACATTTTTTCTATATTTAAAGTAAAAAAGGACATATTTAAAGTACAAAAAACTGCCATAGTCGCAAAAAGTCGCAGATAAACTTGGTACTGTTGGATTCACCACTAAGTCACCTCTCTTCTCTATGTCATGTGGTAGTGATCCCACGTGATCCAAAAAAGTTGTAATCCATTTACTGTGGATAATTTTTTTGAAAAACAAAAAAATACTGTATTTTTGATTTGAAATATCTCTTAATTTAAAGACGCTAAAAATGCGTCTTATACACAAAAATTAAGATGAATATAACCTTATAATATGTTACAAGTCCGGTCGCATTTCACCAACAAACGAGAATTCTACAAGCATTTTAGTATATACATTTTATCATCGCAATTTTATTTGCATTTATGAGTAAAAAGACAAACTTTGAATGGTCATAACTCGGAATCACCTAGAGATATTTTCATAAAATTTGAAGGTATTTTCATTAAATGTTATCCACAATAAAACTACAATCCCAAAAAACTGATTTTTAAAAGTTGTTTTGAAAGTCCTATGCGCGCATATTTCATCATATTTTCCCATCGTGCGCCGTTGGTTTTGCATACCAATTTGTAATTAGTTTGATTTTGTCCCTTATTATTTTCATATCAAGGAACGGAATTTCTCCGTAGTTTTCTAAAGGGTTTTCCAACAAGAGGTGTTATTTTGATATTCAAAGAAAAATTGAATTTTTTGAGATAAATGATCGGATGTTTATTTCATAATAAAGAAAAACAACATCAGCCAAATGGTCACTACGACCACGCTTACAGGACCATATCCTTTTCATGAAATTTTCCATAACAAAATCCCAAAGTGTCTGCCCTATGTCCTCGATAGCGTCACGAATTCTATCTTTGAGGTCTTGAATCGACGCTGGGCTGTCGGCGTAGACCTTATCTTTCACGTGGCCCCAAAGGAAGAATCACAAGATCTCGGTGGCCAATTGTGATCAACTCTTCGAGAGACACGTAGCGCCGTCTTGTTGAAAATAAACGTTGTCCAGATCAATACCATCCAACTCCGACCATAAAAAATCATTAATCATCTCTCGAAAGCGCAATCCATTCACCGTAACTGTTGATCCAATCTCATTTTCGAAAAAGTAAGGTGCAATGACCCCGCCGGACCATAAACAGCACCAAACAGTCACACGTTGAGGATGGAGAGGCTTCTCAACAATAACTCTTGGGGTTTCCGAGCCCCAGATGCGACAATTTTGCTTGTTGGCGTAGCCACCGAGGTGGAAATGGGCCTCATCAGTCAAGATGATTTTTCGATGATTTTCGAATTTTAATAATTTCAATGCGTTGTTGAATCGTGGATCGTTCCATTTTTATTAATGGCGTAGTACTTGTCAAATGTCAAAGAATAAAAGCTTCAAGAGTGACAGCTACCGAAATACCGGGTGATTCAAAATAACACCTCTTGTTGGAAATCCCATTACTTTTTTAACTGAAACGAAACCAATTGTTACAATTTATTATCACAATACATTACATAAGAACAAAGCATTTGCAAGATATTTGGTATGCAGGATTGCAATTATGTAAAGAGCCCAATGGAGAAAGGACTGCAGTTAGAGTACAATAAATCAAATACCTGTACTGATAGACCCTACCGAGCACCAGATGTTTGTTTACCTGTTGGCTACCTAGGTCGTTCCAACAAAATCCTATGGACATGGACATTGCGGCATCTAAAAAAAGTTGTGAGATAGAAAGAAAAATTTCATTTCAAGAAATGCGCTACTTAGCCAACTGTTGGATATTTTGATGCTGATTGGGCATCAGCTAAGACCGATCGAAAATTTGTTAGCGAATATTTGTTTATGGTTTACGGGTCATCTGTCTCATGTTGTAGCGAAAAGAAACAGACCGATGCAGTGTCGTCATCCGAAGCAGAATATGTGGCTTTAAGCCTTGGAACAACTGAGGCGATATGGCTTCGAGGTATAATGGAAGATGTTGGAGAAATTAAAAATTATCCCGTTACAATCTTTGAAGACAGCTGCATTGGTTTGGCAAACAACTTGGAAAGCAAACGAGCCAAGCATATTGATATTAAACACCACATTGTGAGAGACACTGGATGTAGTCCGTTTTGTGCAATTGCGAAATTCAATTGGCCTGGTCGATTGAGAGGGGTGTTGTAATACTTGAAATCGAAAACATCTTCTTCAATGTATTACTTGCAATCGAAGTAACCTCTTTAAAACTATTTGGAAAAAAAAATTATTTGAACAATGAGTAATGACTTTTTGTATAAACGAATTTTCTAGTTTAGCCAGTCTGTGAAAAACTTTCTAATTGTAAACATAAATTTTACTCAAATAAATTATTTTTTCAATTTATATGTATGTAATATAAATTGCCAACCCGTGATTTCTTATTACAAAAGATTCCCAAGAAATTGCGCATTCGCAACAGAAAAATACAAGTCCCGAATATGATTTCCGATCTGTTGAACAACCACCCAGCCAGCATCTGTATAGCCAAATAAATTCTTGTTACCGGTCCGATATTTTAATTTGAAATTATGTGTTTCTTTTTAATATCGCAGAATTTGCATTGCTGCTGTAAATTGTTCCACATGTGGATTTGCATTCATTTGTGACAACTTCGAGACAGAATGTACAATACTCGTATCTGGTCATGTGGTTATAGCCAGATATATCAATGCTCCTATTAATGATTGATAAACAGTTGTATACATTTTATTGCAGTTTTCTTTGCACTTTTTTTAGGATTTTCAGCATCTTTAAAACCGTCGGACTTTTGCATGTATATTTTATCGTTTAGTTACCCATTTAGATATGCTGTCACCACGTCTACTTGATTTAAGTGCATCTTATATTCTACCGCCATAGCCAAGAGCAATCTGATTATTGCATATCTAAAGCTATGTACACACGGTGGTCAAATCTTACAATGTTATCAACTCTGTCAAAATAATGCATGTACTCACAATGATAGATTGTTAGCAATAGGTAAATTGTAAGTTCAGACGATTGCAAGAAATCCTTATAATTCCATATATTTACAATATATTTTGTAAATATTTATTTAGGAATGCCAATAAAAATATTTTATAGACAGTGTGCCAATAATATGTTTCTCTGTCAATGGCGCCATTGACAGACGATTGCAAGAAAACCTTATGATTTCATATATTTACAATATATTTTGTAAATGTTTATATGCAGGATTGCTAATAAAAATATTTTGTAGATATCTCTGACAATAGCGCCATTGTCAGATTCATAAACTTTGCACGTCTTACAATGTACCGAAGGTGACTTTTCTGCAACGTTGCAAGACAAAAATTTTAAATTCACACTGTTGTAAATTCACACGATTTTTTTTTGACATTTTGCTGACAATATTGTAAGATCAGACCACCGTGTGTACATAGCTTAACTACCGGTGAAAAAGTTTATTGGCAGTCAATACCGTACCTCTAGCAGCACCCTTTTGCCACTAGTCTTGCTTTATAACGGGGGAGAGATTTTCCGGAGATTTTTTTGGGTTCTTCTTCTTTGCATTTGATAGCTCTGTGACCTGCAGGATGATCTTGTGTTGCCCATGTTTTCCTGTCAATTAACGACGTTATCTCTTGGTCCACAGCTTTTTTCCATTGCACGCAAGATTTACTCGATAATGCGTTTGTAAGATTTGGTATATTTTCCTCAACTACCAAAAATTTCGAATTTTTCTTGGTCGTCCAGGCTTTCTATTTCGAACAGTTCGTGGCCTGCCAGGACCTCGTTTTACCATACTGTTCCTTTCAGACGTCTCCTTCCTAGTTTTCTTTATTACACGCTCCACCAGGAAAATTGTTTTCAACAATCAAGGCATCACGACATTCAATAACTTAACACGTATTCTGATTTAATAATCTGTATCAGTATTGTATTTCGCATTCGCAGAAAAATATTTTAGTATTCGCTTCCTCAACCAAAAAAATAGACAGTATAAATGTTTAAACAAAAAATAGATTTTGTACGCCAGTCTTAAACTACACCGCCGCCAAGTGTACCCAGGTAACAATTATTTAGCGGAGCCGGTCTTATTTATGATCCTCTACGAAAGTGGATGATTAAATAATGAAAAAACAGTGAAGCTCCTTTTTGTTAAATGTAAATTGGGTCTACAAAACTTTGAATACTAAATTATTTAAAAGTTAATTAATACTACTTATATTTATTTACGTTAGAATCAAATTTCTATGAACACTCAAAAGGAGAAGTGTTTGATCCATTTAACTATGTCCGTCCGGCCGTCTCTATATGTATCCTTGTAATCTAAGTCCAGAGCGTAATTGTGGTACGATCGCTATGAAATTAGCATAGCTCTTTTTTGGCCCAATTGAAATTGGGCAAATCGGTTTAGGTTTACCTAAGGCCCTCATAAAGGGTTTTTCAACAGGGACGCTACAAAAGTAGACCGACAGGGACAGCAAACGACATCATATTTTTTGCCGCTCTTTTGACATTTCTCTTCCGTAAGGTTTGCCATTTCATGATGGAAAGATATACGAGCCAACAACGAGTCGAAATTATTAAAATTTACTACCGAAATTTGGAGTCAGTGGCCTCAACGTTAAGAGCGCGAAAAATCATCTTCAGCGATGAGGCTCATTTCTGGCTTCGTCAATAAACAAAATATGCGTTATTGGTCAGACAGCAATCCACACGTACTCCATGAGTCATCATTGCATCCCGAAAAAAATACGGTTTGGTGCGGTTTATAGGCCACCAGTCCCTGACCTTTTTTGGAGGACCAACTGGTAGTAGCTTCGGCTACGAAGTCCGACCGGAGACTATAATTTGGTACCACGGGAGCCAGGAGCCCCTGGAACTTCGGTTCCAGCCTGGATGTTGGTGTGGCCCCTTGGGGAGCATTTCGTGGTGGCTGTGGTTTAGACCCAAATCGCGGGGAAAGCGCAAGCTCGATGTGGAGTTGCATTTCAACCGGGTGCCATGACCCATAGAATGGAAGGAGTTTTAGGTAGACTCCGCCCTTAACCAAAGGGGACGACATGCCAAAAACATGAAGTCGAATTGGTACTCATACACTTGTGTGTGGGGGGCGTTGGTAGACGCATTGTATTCACCCTGTGTTAAGAGCACAGTGCGGTAAGGCCATTGCGGCGGGTACGCACTTAAAACACTCGACTCCTATGTCAAAGGACGGAGAGAGAGGATCGGTCTAATTTCTATAGAGTGTAAAGCCCTATGGAGCAAAACATTGAACTTCCCGCATATATCTGATCAAGCCATTTATGGATTTATTCCAGCGGCAAACCTGGTGGTACCAATACTATCCACCGATCCAAGCAAAAGAGAGCAATGGGTGCGACTGTGTCCACACTTACTTATAATTCACTTTTAAAAAACTAACCTACTTGTACTCTTCAGGAAGCATAACCCAACAGGCATTGCAAGACGCCTTGTTACAAGCTCAAAGCTGTCGTCCCACAGAGCAGCAACGGTGTGCCACCAGCTTTCCGCTGAGGGTATTGAAATCCCAACCCCATGTCCGTCAGGAATCCACAAGGCTATCTTCAATGAAGCTGCTCGGGTGAAGAAGTACTTGGTAAGTACGCCTTATCTGGAGAAGTGGAGCATGTACTTTGACGGCAAACACATTGAGAGCTTTGAATATCAGGCCGTGGTCCTCAAGAATGAATCTAAATCAAGTTGAAAGATGGGAAAGCTCAAACATCGCAGATGAACTCCAGAATGTGTTAGATGAGTTCAACCTGTGGGGATCAATTGTGATAATTGTTGTCGATACAACAAGCGTGAATACCGGCAGAAAGACAGGCGTTGTAGTTCGACTGCAGCAAATGTTCGAAGAGAAAGGTCACCCCACACCCAAGTTCATCAGTTGTCAGGACCCATGTGCTGGAGCTCCATGGGTCGACTAAATCACCAAACACCGAGTACTTCTTTGTGCAGGATTTGATGAGCAATTATGATCAATTGAAAGCAGCCTTCAGCAATGGTAAAACTGACATTAAGGAAACAGGCGGCTGGAGAGACGACATGATGTTTCTCTTCCACCTCACTCGTGTCTTCCGTCACTTCACTGAGGGGAGTGAGGTCCCTTTTGTAAAGTTTAAGCAGATCCCAAACATCTGCAATGCATGCTGGAACTCTCGTGCCCTTCTAGATATTCTTGCGTTTATTCTGATGCCTGAAACCCGGAACAGGTTGCGTAAAATCTGTTCATTCATTTCTTACTCATGGGCTGATCATAGGTTCAGTAGTCAATTGTTCCGCGCTGAAGATTTTGAAGAACTATCTGTAGCTCTCAATGACTACCCAACAACTCTGCTTGAAATGCTTGAAAGATATGCAAGACTTATACAACTCCTACCGCAACAAGGACAACCTCCCACTGCGATTCCTCCTCTCCAATGAGAACGTGATGATGATGATCCTATGTAATGTTACATATATGTGGCTCTAAAGCTTGTGTTCAATTATATGTCTGCTTGCAGTGACTTAAAAAAATTGTCCAAAATGCTGATGAATAAAAATTTAAAATCATTTTGTGCGTGAGGTTTTTTTATCGAATCATCGATTTTATCTAATCTTAAATAAAAACTCATCTAAATATGATACAGGGAAACGAGGTTGTATAAAAGTCATCACCCTAATATACATATGTTCCTTAAGATTTGTCATCTGTATTTTGCTTCCGATCATTACGGAAATTATAAGAGGGATCTACTTCGACCCACGAAAATATACAACTAACTGCGAAATAAAACGGGTCAGATATACATGTAGCCCCTATACATATGTATATATTTTCCTTTCGATTTGACATATGAGTGACTCAAATGTAAAATCGATTAACTCCACTTTTTTTACAAAATTATTGTTTATGTAGTTAACCGAGTTGGCATTTGAGCCATTCATAAAAGTAAAGGCGCCCATAGACGAGTACTGCCGCAGTTCATGCCGATGAATCCCTTGTGTACGTGTGTGATTGCCATTTTCGATACACACATATCAATCAAAATTTAATTTATAATGATCTGGCATATAATGATGAACAAAATTCATCTGATTGATATGTGTTCATTTTGAAAATCAAAAGTATTTTGATTACAATACATTCTCATGTTGTGTCAAATTCACCAATACACACATATTGCCGTTCCTGCGGCAGTACTCGTCTATGGGGGCTTAACACCAACAAATTTGAATTTTGAAACGTAGCAGATAGGAAAATCACTGCCAATTATTAAAAAAAATGGTTAACATTTAAATATAACTCTTATACGAGTATATCCATATCTTACGATTTTACAAAATCCACATTTTACAACCGATCTTTATGTAACTTGAAAGAGAGTAGTCTAAGAACAAATGCTGGGAGTTATAAGGTAATCATTACAGAATTATATATATGGGCATTTCCGCGGGTCGCGAACATACGTTCGTACGCTTTTGATGTACAAAAAATAAAGAAAACAAAAATTTTCCCCGCATTTTTTTTGGTGATTTGATAGCATATTGGTAGCTCCATGTTAGGTGCAAAAAATGGGTTTCATCGAGTTTTAGTTTTCATAATGATAGCAATAAACATGTGGTCACGAACGTACGCGAAATAGAAGTCAACTTTGGCTGAATGTAGTAACATGCAAAAATCTGCGAAAAGGAACGGAGTATTTTAAAGCTATTAATTTATTTTAAAAGAGGATTAATGTAGCTTTCTATCGATTTTTCCATCTGTTATAACCGTTAAATTAATCGTTAATCGAACTTTTTTTGGCCTCCTTGCATTTTTCTCTTCTTAATTGAATGTAATAGAGAAATTTTGTAGAAAGAGTACAAGCATAACATATGTTTTTATATGCAAAATAATTAAATATAAAAATGTCTGTAAAAGTAGCTTAAAATGGAAAAAATAAAATTTTTCAGTTTTTAGCCAAATTTTCTTATAAAAACAACTGAGATATGCTATGAAACAATTATATTTTAAAAATATAGACATTTTGTATTCATTTTTTTATAATTATTCACAATAAAATACGATGATTATCAACATTTTATTTTTCGGCCCTGGTTGACCATTCGCCGGAAATGCCCATATGCTTATTCTGTCCTCACAAGGTGATGTATGACATAATACAGAGTTTTCCAACAAGAAGTGTTGTTTTGGTATTCAAAGAAAAATGCCATTTTGTTAGAATTATATACTTTACTCTTTACAATTTGTTTCTATCACATATGCTTTGAAATTTTCATTTTTCGTTTTTCAATTTATGTATAATATTTTTCATTCTCTTTAAATAAACTCGTACTCTAATAGGTTACGGGCCATCATGGATTTAGTAAAGACGTCGTTCACGAAGCTAAACGCAGATAATTATCATCTTTGGAAGTATAAGATGGAGTTAATTCTACGAAGAGAAGGTGCTTGGAAATGTGTTGTCGAACCTGTCCCAAAGGAACCAAATGATGCATGGGTGAAATGCAACGAAAATGCGATAATATTAATTGGATTGTCTGTGGAGGACAACCAGCTCTTGCTAATCAGAAAGGCTGCTACGGCGAGTGCATCATGGAACATTTTAAAGACGCATCACGAAAAAGACACTCTTGGCAGTAGCGTCCGAATTATGAGGAAAATATGTGCGATGAAATTTAATATGGAGAATACCATGGCTGACCACATCTCAGATATGAAAATTTTATTCGAGAAACTCGAAGCAGTCGGAGAAACTTTCTCGGAACGTTGGGTTGTTGCGATGTTGCTCAGCAGTCTACCGCCATCTTTTGATACATTGGTGACAGCTTTGGAAGCGCGTAAACTGGAAGAACTGACGGTAAACGTGGTAGAAAACAGCTTGCTGGAGGAATACCAACGTCAATCAAAAGACGCAATGCCGAACTCCGTACTGAAAACTTCAAAGGTTTTTCAAGGCAAACAAGATGACAATAGCGGGAAACGTTGCCATTATTGCAAGGTAAAAGGTCATTTGAAGAAAAATTGCTGGAAGCTGAAGAAAGATAGAAGTAACAATGACACCAAGCAACATGCTAATAACGTTGAACGGCACCATATTTTCTCAACGGCAGGTGATAAATTGGGATGGATCATCGATTCTGGAGCAACTTGCCATATTAGTACCAGGCGTGATGATTTCGTAAAATTGGACACTACATGTCGTGAAACTGTTTCAGTTGCAAATGGACAAACTGTCACATCAAGTGGTAAAGGAACCTGTCAACTGGTAATGTATAATATGAGTGGCGAAAAGACGACAGTGACGATGGAAGATGTTTTGTATATACCATCATTTCATGGAAATTTGATTTCAGTCTCCAAACTTTTGAAGAAAGGTTTTAAAACTGAATTCCAAAATACCGTTTGCAGTATACAGACTCGCAATGGTGAAGAAATTGGAGTAGGAGACGTGTGTAATGGATTGATTCGACTTAGACAACAACCACAACATCAAGCAATGTCTATTAAATGCAATTCCCGAAACTGTCAACATTTCTGGCATAAAATTTTTGGACATAGAGACGTCGATGCGGTGAAGGCCATGCAGGAAAACAAAACAGTGAGTGATTTTAAGATTGTCGACTGTGGAGTGAGACAAATTTGCGATGTATGCGTTAACTGCAAGATGACGAGAGCGACATATAACAAAGTTTCTGATTCAAAATCAATCGCAGTAATGGATTTAGTACACTCGGACGTTTGCGGTCCAATGCAAACGGAAACTCCTGGAAGAAAGAAATATTTTCTCACACTAATCGACGACTATAGCCGGTATACCATAGTGTATTTGCTCAATAACAAAGCTGAGGTGTTAGAGAAGATCAAATTTTATATGGAAATGGTCAAAAATAAATTTGGTAAATATCCCAATGTACTGAGATCTGACAATGGAGGGGAATATACAGCGAAACATCTTCAAAACTACCTTGAAAATAAAGGTGTTCAGTATCAGTACACGGTTCCCTACTCGCCGCAGCAAAATGGAGTAGCGGAAAGGAAAAACCGCAGTTTAATTGAAATGACTAGATGTCTTTTGGCAGAAGCAGAACTACCAAACGCGTATTGGGGTGAGGCTGTTATGACTGCTAATTATTTGCAGAATCGTTTGGTAAGCAAAGCTATCGTTTCAACGCCATTTGAATTATGGGAAAAGAAGAAGCCAAGTGTATATCATCTACGGATTTTCGGATCAAAGGCATACGTTCTCATACCAAGTATTAAAAGACGAAAGTTGGATTCAAAGACACAAATACTAACATTTATGGGTTATGATGAGCACTCCAAGGGATATCGGCTTGCAGATCTCAAAACCAAGAGAATCATAATAAGTAGGGATGTCAAGTTTATTGATACCAGTACATATCATCAAAAAATGCAATCTCAAAACAAGCATAGTGAAGACATTTTTGTCGAAAGTGAAATTTCCAAACCAGCCTCTTCAATTTTAACGAAAAACGTTTCAGATTTACCATCGTGTGATGATGATTCATTTTGCAGTCTGGATGAAGTTGCCGCAAGTGATTCAGAAGGAAATTATAATGAAGACGTGAGCACTGAAGTAGAAGTAATTTCACCTGAAGAATCACATAGAGGAGATATTGAACAGCCCGATGTATCACCCCACCCGCATACAAATTCTGAAGTTCGAACATCAAGTCGAACCACAAAAGGTAAGCCTCCAAATAAGTTAACTTATATGAGCTCCTCGGTTTTGGACATCAGTGAACCAAAAACATACATGGACGCTATAAAATCGAAACAGCGTGACAAATGGATTGAAGCCATGGCCGAGGAAATGTCATCTTTGAAGGACAACAAGACGTGGGGGATTGTTCCAAAACCAGACAATGTGAATGTCATTGGTTGTAGATGGACTTTCAAAATAAAACGTGATGTCAATGGCGAAATTCAGCGATATAAAGCGCGCTTAGTGGCTCGTGGATATAGTCAAAAGTTCGGTGACGATTACGATGAAATTTTCGCACCCGTAGTTAGGCAATCTACTTTCCGAATTTTGTTGTCAGTCGCTGGTGTTAATAAAATGCAAGTGGTTCATATGGATGTGAAGTCTGCTTTCCTCAATGGCGAACTTGAAGAGGAAGTATTTATGAAACAGCCGCCGGGATTTGAGGAAGGGAATGATCAGTTTGTATGTAAGTTGCGGAAAAGCTTGTATGGTCTAAAACAAGCGGCCAACGTATGGAACAAAACTCTTCACAACGTTTTAGTGGCAGGAGATTTTAAGCAAAGCACCGCAGATCGATGCTTATACACAAAATACACCAACGAAGAGGGGCTAGTGTATGTTTTAGTCTACGTTGATGACATTTTGGTGGCAAGCAAATCAGAAGAGTGCATCGATAGCGTGGAAAGTTTGCTGAAAGCTAATTTCAATATTACCAACCTTGGTAATGTACGTCATTATCTTGGCTTAGAAGTCGTTAAGGATAAAAACTCAAATTACTGCATCCGGCAAGAAAAATATATCAAGAAATTACTAAAAGGGTTTGGTATGCAGGACTCAAAAATTTCGAAATTTCCACTTGATCCTGGGTATGGCAAGACGGAATCGGAACCGTTGCTAGATAATTCAAGATATCGGGAACTTATTGGTTCACTCCTATATATAAGCGTAAATTCTAGACCGGACATTGCGGCGAGTGTGTCAATACTAGCACAAAAGGTGAGTTGCCCTACTAAGGCGGATTGGACGGAGATAAAAAGAGTCCTAAAATATCTGAAGGGCACTGCACAGCACATTCTTCGTCTCAGTAATAAAAACTCTCCAGACATGAATACACTCATTGGCTATGCTGACGCGAATTGGGCGGAGAATAGAATCGACAGAAAATCCAATTCTGGATTCATTTTCCAAATCAATGGCGGTTCAATCAACTGGTCCAGTAGGAAGCAAACGTGTGTATCGCTCTCTTCGACTGAAGCAGAATTTGTGGCTTTATCAGAAGCATGCAAAGAGGCATTGTGGTTACGTGAACTATTAAATGATTTAATGTTGATGCAAACTAAACCGACTATCATCTACGAAGACAATCAGAGCTGTTTACGAATGATAAAAGACGAGAAATTTAGCAACAGAACAAAACACATCGACACTAAAATCTACTTCGTTAAAGATCACATCAAATCAAATCGTATTAAATGTACATACTGTCCAACAGAAAACATGATAGCAGATATGATGACCAAGCCTCTACCAACAATCAAAATCACAAAATTCAGAGAGCAGTCCGGAGTACAAATTGAGGAAGGGTGTTAGAATTATATACTTTACTCTTTACAATTTGTTTCTATCACATATGCTTTGAAATTTTCATTTTTCGTTTTTCAATTTATGTATAATATTTTTCATTCTCTTTAAATAAACTCGTTGAAGATAGTCTTCTAAATATTGCTTCTCAAGCGTACTCTAATACATTTTTTGAGATAAATGATCGGATGTTTATTTCATAATAAAGAGGAAGGTATGCCGTTAATAATGAAAATCAACATCTGCCAAATCTCGATAGCGCAATCCATTCACCGTAACTGTTGATCCAACCTAATTTTCGAACAAGTAAGGTCCAATGATCCCGCCGGACCGTAAGCCGCACCAAACAGTCACACGTTGAGGATGGAGAGGCTTCTCAACAATAACTCTTGGGTTTTCCGAGCCCCAGATGGGAAAATTATGCTTGTTGACGTAGCCACCGAGGTGGAAATGGGCCTCATCAGTCAAGATGATTTTTCGAATTTTAATAATTTCAATGCGGTATTGAATCGTGTATCGTTCCATTTTTAGTAATGGCGTAGTTTCTACTTGTCAAATGTCAAAGAATAAAAGCTTCAAAAGTGACAGCTACCGAAATACCGGGGATTCAAAATAACACCTCTTGTTGGAAAACCCGGTATAATAAGCTCCGCCCGACTTGAGCCATTCCTTACGGGTTTTTCAAATATGTTTGTTTTTGTTGTAGGATTAAATTAATATTTTATATTTAATAAATCAACTGCAACACATAGGTGAAATTCATGAAAAATTTCCTGCCTTAATTTTTTTTTAGCTTTAACCACCGAATATAACTATATTTTGTTACACGAATATTCGCCCTTATTCCAGTTGGCGTCGTCGACGTCGATTCTTAGTCGACACTGTTTAGATTGACGACTTCAAAAATTTTGAATTTTTTTTAAATATTTTTAAGTTATAAAAAGGGTGTTTGTTAGTTCATGGATACCAAAAACATTCGTTTTGGCGTAAAGATGACAAAGCTAGAACTTCATAGATATGACGAAAATGATGTGACGACGTCGACGACGCCAACTGGAATAAGGGCGATTGAGGGCTTTTTCACGAGCTTTTGAAACGTTTTCCGCAAAATATTTTAAACTGACCTCAATAACGCGAAAATAAATACAAAAAATAAATTGTCGCACATTCGGACCTATTTAATTTTTGTTCGAAACATTTTTAAATTAAAAAGCAGACTTTCCTTTATATGTGTGCACATTTTCAAGATGGAGTTTTTTTCATTCCTTGAGAAAAAATTTATAAGATTTCTCTCTCTAAAAAATTATGTTTTGAAATACAAAATGTTATTATTTTGTAAATTATTTGTCATTGAATGTTTAGATTTTGCATAAAACCTACTTGTGATACATAAATCTTACGTATTTTTCCACAAGCTCTGAAGTGGTTAAAAAAATGTGCAAATTATTCGCAAATATAAGTTCAAAAACTACACCATTTTCAGAAGTAATTGAGAAGTTTCTCATTGTAATTGAGAAAATTTCACTTGAAATTGAGATTGCACATTTGAAATTGGCTAAATTTCATTTGAAATTGAGATTTTTTATTTGGAATTGACTAAATTTTTGTAGAGTAGCAACTATAAAGTAGCAACCTGCAATTGTTATTATTACTTAATTTAATAGTTATTAAGTTATACATATATCTAGAACTAATTACGTTGTTCCGCTGTAGTAGAAACTCAAATTAAATACCTAAACCAATTTTGCGTTGAAGAATATTGTAATTTACCTATACTTGGCCTACAGGCTTTAAATTACATTAATAAAAAATGAAATGAAATGAAATTTCAATTGAAATTGATATTTTCCGTTTGAAATTGACTAAATTTCAATTGAAATTGAGATTTTCCATTTGAAAATGACTAAATTTCATTTCAAATTAGGATATTTCCATTTAGAATTGACTAAATTTCAATTGAAATTGAGATTTTCCATTTCAAATTGACTAAATTTCAATTGTAATTAGGATATTTCTATTTTGAATTGAGAAAATTCCATTTGCAATTAGGATATTTCTATTTGAAATTCAGAACATTCCATTTGAAATTAGGATATTTCCATTTGAAATTGAGAAATTGTTTTGAATTTATGAACCTATCTTTGATTTTGAAATACATATTAAAAGCTGGGAAAATTAATGAAGTTGGCTTTAAAATGTATTGGCATAAATAAATTGTATATACATGATCACATTATAATAGACATGTTTTCGTTACAAGCTAGCAATTTTAGTTTAGCACTTTGCAACGAAAACAACTGACTTCCACTAACTGACACATAAGCAATAAGTGGCGGATTTTCACTATCTGGTAGCAATGGTGTCATGAGTTGCGAAGAAAGAACAGTGCGACAAAAAATTCTTGAAAAGTATTTATAAAACATATATTTACTATTCTATGTTCAATTGTTTACACTCTTTTTGCAAATATTAAAATAATTTCCCATTTTTGTGCTTATTCTTCCCGTTAATTCACAATCATTGATAAAATCTCTCCAAAAATGGGATGCCATATTGCTAAATATAGGGTGCCCAATCTGGCAACATCATACTCGTTTAAGACAGGAACACAAGCACCAAACTTCATCGGGAAATAATAGTGCTTAAAAGTCTCGGAAGACAACATGGAGTTGAAGGATAAATGCGCAATTTGCTTGGTAAATATGACCCGTGGAAACGTAAACCGTTTGCTACCGTGTCGTCATTTGTTCCACGCCAAATGTTTGTCATCTGTGAATTCCACTATGTCGAGGAGAAATCGATGGTATGTACATAAACAATTAAAATAATTTTTTTTGTATGTGTGTAAATTAAATTATTATTCCTGTAGGTTCAGAACAAATTGCAAGAAAAACATACAAAAAGTAACTGATCAAGATCGGAATCGATTGCAGGAAACAGTCAGACGCGGGGCAATTGGTCCGAACTTGCAGCTTCGTTAGGAATTTCGTATAAAACCGCACATCGTTGGGTTAATTTATGTCAAGAAACTCCAGCAAAAAGGGACGGCAATAAGCCACATGTGCTAAATACAGTGTAAATAAACAGCGTATTGTCATGGGTGGGGGAAAAGCCAGATGTTACACTTCGTGAACTGAAGGAAATGGTGTTTGTCGAATACCAAAAACGAATTGCCCTGTCGACATTGGCTAATACGCTTCATGGTGAAATGTACACAATAAAAGCTGTTCCTACCCAGCCTGTACCCAAGAATAGCAATGGGAAGAAAATCGCCCGTTCATCATACGTCTCAAAATTGGTGGCAGGGAAACAGATAGTTTGGATTGACGAAACAAACTTCAATTTGTTTTGCCGAAGAGGATATGGCTGGTCCCGCACGGGTTCCCGGTCCGTACAGATCATACCTTCCTCGCGTGGTCCAAATGTCCATTTCATAGGTGCAATAGGAACATCCGGAGTCATACAATTGGATCGACGTAGAGGGTCACTCACCGCAGTATCTGCAAACGAATGGGTAATTGAACTTGTACAAAGATGGCATGATATGGGAAATGATGTCAGTGAGCTCGTGATAGTATGCGACAATGTTCCATGTCCATCTCCTTGAACGTACCAAACGTAACACGGCCAAATTTAGGTGAGCAACGGCTAGTTTTCTTAGAGACAATCATCGACGAATCTAAATCATTAATTACTGCAGGAGACTGCAGACGAGCTATTCAGCATTCCTCAACCTTCCACCACCCCGCCCTAGAAATGGAGGACATGCCGGTCGGAGAATACAATTTGTGTGTAATGAATTCTATGTATATATTATTTATATAAATTTGAAATTGTTCTACGTTTGTTACATAGTTTATTATTTAACTTTATTATATGTTACCATAATATAATTTCTCAATTACAAATAAAATGTTCTCATTTTAAAATCGAAATATCATAATTACAAACGGAATTTTCTCAATTTAAAATGGAAATATCCTAATTTCAAATGAAATTTAGTCATTTTCAAATGGAAAATCTCAATTTCAATTGAAATTTAGTCAATTTCAAATGGAAAATCTCAATTTCAATTGAAATTTAGTCAATTCTAAATGGAAAATCTGAATTTCAAATGAAATTTTGCCAATTTCAAATGGAAAATCTGAATTTCAATTGAAATTTAGTCAATTTCAAATGGAAAATCTCAATTTCAATTGAAATTTAGTCAATTCCAAATAAAAAATCTCAATTTCAAATGAAATTTAGCCAATTTCAAATGTAAAATCTCAATTTCAAGTGAAATTTTCCCAAAATTTCATATAATTCGGTTAAATATTAAAATTTGTAATTAATTGATATGTACCTTCAATAATAGATTAGTTATTTTTAAATGGATTAAATGAACCTATCTGAAATATTAAATTCTAAAGACAAAGCTCTTTCTATGTATTACACAACATAGTGAAGTTCCGAAAGTACAGATTATTTTTCATTTAGACATGTTGACATCCTGATACTTATGCTAACCGTTTTTAGATCTATGATTCTTTCAAGGGTTTCCAAAAGGAATGATAAACTAATCGACCCGGAATCATTCGCTTACTGTGTTGGATCTTACCAGCTTTTGTTATAAACACTAATTTTACGTTTTGCTATGATGTTGAAACATACGATATTTCAAGACAGGATCTAAAGATCGATGTAAGGGTGTACCCCAGGATATCCCATGATTTTTGCAACAGACATGAGCATATACATTTTTTCCAGTACATTTATGTTTTAACTCGCAGATATATCGAATTTACACACGCATTCATTAGAAAACATGTTTTTTTATTTACTCGTTTGCATGTAACTAAACCTCTACCAGAGGTAACAATCTTGCCGCGATGTAGAGGCTTAATCTCGGGCTATTCTTCTTGAATCATCTTCAATCTGTGAACTTTTATCCCAATACGTACTTCGACGTATCTTCGATATGAAGAGTCGAGCGACCAAAGGTTACCTACAGGCAAAAGGTATATACGAGGAAACCCCTTCATACCATGGGCTTCCTCTATAACTCCGCATGCTAGATAAAGTAGTGATACACTACTACACCATTTTCAGCAGTAATTGAGAAAATTTCACTTGAAATTGAGATTTTACATTTGAAATTGGCTAAATTTCATTTGAAATTGAGATTTTTTATTTGGAATTGGCTAAATTTCAATTGAAATTGAGATTTTCCATTTGAAATTGACTAAATTTCAATTGAAATTGAGATTTTCCATTTGAAATTGACTAAATTTCATTTGAAATTAAGAATTTCCATTTAGAATTGACTAAATTTCAATTGAAATTGAGATTTTCCATTTGAAATTGACTAAATTTCAATTGAAATTGAGATTTTCCATTTGAAAATGACTAAATTACATTTGAAATTAGGATATTTCCATTTTAAATTGAGAAAATTCCGTTTGAAATTATGATATTTCCATTTAAAAATGAGAACATTTTATTTGTAATTGAGAAATTATATTATGGTAATAAATAATAATGAAATAACAAATTTATATAAATAATATATACATAGAATGTATTACACACAAATTTTATTCTCCGACCGGCATGTCCTCCATTTCTAGGGCGGGGTGGTGGAAGGTTGACGAATGCTGAATAGCTCGGCTGCAGTCTCCCGCAGTAATTAATGATTTAGATTCGTCGATGATTCTCTCTAAGAAAACTAGCCGTTGCTCACCTAAATTTGGCCGTGTTACGTTTGGTACGTTCATGCGGCTTTTTACGTAGCTTTTAACTTTCGACCAAATTATTTCAATTGGATTGAGCATCGGAGAATAGGGGCTAAGTCTGAGCAACGTGGCAGGACTATGTTGAAGGGCTTCCTCTAATCTTCGATGACATGGAGCATTGTCGCATACTATCACGAGCTCACTGACATCATTTCCCATATCATGCCATCTTTGTACAAGTTCAATTACCCATTCGTTTGCAGATACTGCGGTGAATGACCCTCTACGTCGATCCAATTGTATGACTCCGGATGTTCCTATTGCACCTATCAAATGGACATTTGGACCACGCGAGGAAGGTTTTTGATATTCGACAAACACCATTTCCTTCAGTTCACGAAGTGTAATATCTGGCTTTTGCTCCACCCATGACAATACGTTGTTTATTTCCACTGTATTTAGCACATGTGGCTTATTGCCGCCCCTTTTTGCTGGAGTTTCTGCATATAAATTAACCCAACGATGTGCGGTTTTATACGAAATTCCTAACGAAGCTGCAAGTTCGGACCAAAATTGCCCCCGCGTCTGGCTGTTTCCTGCAATCGATTCCGATTTTGATCAGTATACTTTTTGTATATTTTTCTTGCAATTTGTTCTGAACCTACAGGAATAATAATTTAATTTACACACATACAAAAAAATATCATCTGTCATGAGGAATTGACAGATGACAAACATTTGGCGTGGAACAAATGTCGACACGTTTGCACGGGTCATGTTTATCAAGCAAATTGCGCATTTATCCTTCAACTCCATCTTGTCTTCCGAGCCTTTTATATTATAATGTGGTCATGTATATATAATTTATTTATGTCAATACATTTCAAAGCCAACTTCATTAATTTTCCCAGCTTTTAATATGTATTTCAAAATCAAAGTTAGGTTCATAAATTCAAAAAAATTTCTCAATTTCAAATGGAAATATCCTAATTTCAAATGGAATGTTCTGAATTTCAAATAGAAATATCCTAATTGCAAATGGAATTTTCTCAATTCAAAATGGAAATATCCTAATTACAATTGAAATTTAGTCAATTTCAAATGGAAAATCTCAATTTCAATTGAAATTTAGTCAATTCTAAATGGAAATATCCTAATTTGAAATGAAATTTAGTCAATTTCAAATGGAAAATCTCAATTTCAATTGAAATTTAGTCAATTTCAAATGGAAAATCTCAATTTCAATTGAAATTTAGTCAATTCTAAATGGAAAATCTCAATTTCAAATGAAATTTAGCCAATTTCAAATGTAAAATCTCGATTTCAAGTGAAATTTTCTCAATTACAATGAGAAACTTCTCAATTACTTCTGAAAATGGTGTAGTAAAGTATCCCCTAACGTCGAGGTGTTATGCGACATCGTGCATATCGATGTTTTTCTAAGGTTCGTAGTCAGGGGTAGTCGACTATGTTTGAACGGAGCCTCGATGATACCTAGGAGCCTCATCGAGAATTTAAGCTTTTTCGCCAAGTCCTTACCATAGCAATGGGGGATATGCTGACCTCTCTTCCCCAACACTCGTGGGACCAAAATATGAATTCTTACATAACCAAAACAACAATAACTACTGCAACTATAACCGGTAGCATAGAGGCTTCATCGCGAACAATGTTTACGGATAGTCATCATCTTAATCCGATATCCGCTTCGAATTGTCTTAGTCCCCTCCCAAATAGTTCTATAGTCCGTAAAAAAGAAGTCCGTCAGAATGACACAAAATAACTACCCCTGAATCTCATGATGGACAGAACTCAGGGACATCGACACGCTGTACAGGGAAATAGCCGCACAGTATGGTGAGCTATATCAGCAGCCCTCAGAGATGGTGGATAATGACTCTCTTATCGGACTCAGTCAGGAGAGCGTGCCAGCGGTAATAACGGATGACCTTACCTTGTCGGATGAGGATGGAGAGATTACAATGATCTCAGCCCCGACTCTCGAGAAGGATAGGCCCGTCAAAGAAACGCAGGTAGCCAACCAGGCCGCAGTCGTGACGAAAGCCAATTTGATTCTACCGACTCCACTTTCCTCTAACGTCGGAGGCTTGACTCTGACGCGTCAAGGAGCTTTAGACCCAGGTTCTCCTGGGATAAGCTCCCAAAAAGCGGTAGGAAAATGTATACGACTAAGAGGGTTCGCGATCTTATCTTCGTTAGTTTGAGGGAAGGAGTGAGTCCGACGTAACGGTTAGAGAAAGGGGTTTCATTAGAGTAAACTGGAACACGACCCTTCGTCATGATCGACGTCATCCCGTCATAATGAAGAGATAAGCTCTGTTGAAATCCATGTTGAAGCCTCTTTTTCTCTCTACCCGGAGGAGATTGCAACTCCTACGCCCACTGAGGTAGCGGTCTCTGCATCTCCCACAATTGTATCTCCAAAAGTGCAGATTATAGTCGGTTCACAAAAGACTACTCTTACAGCACAACCAGCTACTGGAATTAACCTGCTGCCTCTACTCGACGGTCCTTCAACCTCGCGGCAAGCTGCGGCCTCGATACGACCTGCTGCTTTACAGAATACTCTGACACGGATGGTCGAATGAGGAGTCGCAACCGGCTGCGAAGATGCGTCAGCAAGAGACCAATCGAAATGTAGCAGGGAAGCTAACCTCCAACCGACAGGTCCAAAAGGGCGAAGTCCTTTCTGGTGTTAAAGCACCATCTGGGTCTAGACCAACAAAGAAAATGACTAAGCCCTTTTCAAGACCTCAAGGTAGGAAACCAGTCAACACCTCGCAGAAATCCTTAGACAAGCAGGTGGTGATAGTAGACATGGCCGATCCCGATGGGAGGATTAGCCCTTCAAACTGGAAGCCAATAGAACCGAAGCTGCTCAATTTAATGATTTCTGATAGGAGGAGCAGCAGTGAGGTAATCTTTGATGGAGCGCAATGAAAAGGTGGTGTAAAACGAATCAAAAGTGCCAACAAGGAGTCCTTGGACTTTCTTCGATGGGCCGTTGAGAACGTCGAAACCCCTGGTCTGGGACCTAATCCTTCAACATAACTACAGTAGTGGAGATCAGTCAACTGTGAGGCTAGAAACAAAAACAAGCAACCGTTACTAACATCATCAAAATATCTACCATATGAGAACCATAGATACATTCTCTTCGATCTGAATATGGTAACAGGTAATGAAGCCCCTTCATAAATCCAAAGAAAACTAACTGGGCTCAGTTTAATGAACTTGTTAATAGGCAGCTCCTTTCGATAAAGCATAACTTCGCCGACATCACCGAGCTAGAAGCAGCAGTTGATGACTTTACTGCAACCTTGGTAGCTAATTTTGAGAAAACATGCCCCCTAAGGTATCCAGGTAAAAGGTCCCAACCTGCATGGTGGACCAAAAAGACCAAAATGAGTACAGATTGGGATTGCTACAAGGAATCTTTCAATAAGTACAAAAATGAGGTCAAGCGGGCCAAACGAGCCTCCTGGATCAACTTCTGTGAAAGCATAGAAGGTGTTAATGAGTCTTCCAGATTCCGACGAATGCTATCAAAAGACCCGAAGGCGCTAAGAAGGAAGATGGAACTTGGACCGAGTCTAATTCGGAAACGCTGGACCTCTTGGCCACGACACACTTTCCCGAGTGATCGAACCTTGTCCAAGACGACATTCCCGACGTCGGTGCCGGATCAAGTATACCACAGCGCGTGAACGCGCGTCTTCGATGGTAAATGACCTAGCAACCGATGAGAAAATACTGTGGACTATTAATTCTTTTGAACCCTATAAATCAACAGGACCAGACAGCATATCACCAGTCATGTTACAAAATGCAGTGCCAACAGTAATGAATTAGGAATCTAGGAATTTTATACCTTCAAAGTGGCGTGAGGTCAGGGTGGTCTTAATCCCTAAAGCAGGAAAACCAAGTCGCTCAACGCCTAAGGACTATAGGCCAATCAGTCTCTCATCGTTTGTCCTAAATACTTAGGAAAGACTGATTGACACCTATATCAGGGATCATTTACACACATCATTAATCAGTAGACCTCGGATTTTTGCATATCTTTCAATTTTCAACCGATTTTAACCAAAATTTGTATTTAGACGTTTCATCACTCAAATTTAAATAATTTGAGTGCATATCAAAAATATGCAAAATATATGGCGATATGAGTCAAAAATGCAAAATATCGGAAGGATATGTATGTCAATACTATTAAAAAAATCATGTCACAAAAATTAAATCGATTCAGAGATATCTTTATTTATATTTTTAATTTCCGTGAAAAGTGACCGAAATAAACTGTTTTAGATAATGGTTCCTACATATAAGGAACATAGGGCCGTAACGAATTCATTCCAGTTCCGCTTATAGCTGATAAGTTATTTATTTCATTGTGTGAGAGGTACTAAAAGGGGCGTGGCAATAACGCCTACTTTGTACTGAACTGTAGGTACTATAAAAACATTACACTGCACAAAATTTCAAGTATTTGTATGCACTGGTAATAATGTTATAAGCTGTTAACTTTTTATTACCAATTGGTCCCTTTGTTTGGGAGGTACCAAAAGGGGTGTGGCATTTTCGTTCTTTTTTCGTACAGATTATAGAGACGGTAAAATTATTATTATTATGTGTAGTATAGAAGTTATAAGAGTTTTGACATGCCCAAAAATGTTAACCATTTGTGGGGGAGGTACCACAAAGAGTAGGCCAATATGGTTGTCCATCAAACATAAACTGAATAAAATATTACCCCGTACGAAATTTATATCATTCGGTCACTCCTTTTCAGATTTCGTCCTTTTGATGTCCTCAATACACAAAAATTGGTTACTTAATTTATAATTCTTAGAGAGGGTGTTAAAATCTTTCAAATGGTACTTACAGCATCGGAAAATACATATTGGACTAAGTTCATACTTCTGGTTCTATCGCCAAAATCTGAAAAACTATCAATGATATATTCCAAAAAATTTACCTATTATCTAAGAAATTCCATCAATGTACCAACAAAGCAAATTAGCTGAAATTATTTGAAATTAAAAATTTATTTCACAAAAAACAAAAAGGTCGAAAATTCACACCAAAAAACATATTTAACTATGCATTTCTACTAAGATTTTGTGAAGGACGGCGTTGCTTCTTCTTGCATGGAATCAATAAGATTGCTTATTATCTTTGTAGCTATGGTTCTAAGCATCTGCAGTAGCCTGAAATAGCTTATTTTTATTTCCACCTACACTTTCTCGATTTATCTCTATGTTGACAACTTGGAAAAGATTTTCAATGGGATTCAAGTCTACGGTTCAGCTGGCCATTCCATAACGTTAATCCCTTCTTTTCTAACTCATTCATTGAATCGTTTCGCGGTATTTTTCTGTTGGTTGTCGTGTTTAACTAGCCGTAATAGAACAACATTCCACTCAGCATAGGGAAACATGGCAGTACATAAACCTGTAAATAACTCCGTTTATTGTATAGTGGGGTCCAACCACGTTACCGGAAAAGGATCCCCAGACCATTACATTGCCGCTTCCATGATTTACATACCCTTTATAGTATAAAGAGTACAATGTTTTATTAACACGTATATACTGTATATCATTCAAATCTGATATTCCATTAAAAAGTTATATCGACTTCAAAATAGTAAAATTTGTAAAAAAAATTTTAGATGTCCAATTTGGCACCCTATAAAATCTAAACTGCTTTAAATTTAGTCATAACTCCGTAGGGTCTTGTAGTATACACCTGCAAAATTTCATCCAAATCTAAATTCATAAATATTTAGAATGGGTCGGTTTCCTTTGGAATTACCCCATTCATTCCATATATTTAGGCACTTTTTTGGATGATTTTTGAAATCATCCATTTGTGGGTGATGATTTTTTAAAAAGTATTGGCATATCCTTCTAAAATTTCGCATTTTTGACTCACATATCGATTTTTTTTGCATATCACAAATATGCAAAAAAATATGCACCTGTTTTCCGATTCCTTTTTCTTTGAATCGAATTTTCGTCCAATCAGAATTTTTCTATGGAACCGCAAAAAAAATGTGCAATTGCATATAATCCGAGGTCTATTAATCAGTAACTGTCAACATGCATACATTAAGGGTCGCTCTGTTGATAGTGCTCTACATGACGTGGTTGGTTACATTGAGCGAAATTTAGAAAAATCCGCATATGCCGATGATGTTGTTATCATGGTTGGAGACAAAATTTTCTCTCAACCATTACTGATCTTACTCAAGGGGCTCTTATGAAACTATATAGTTCTAGATAGCTAGATATCTAGTTGGGCAACGGCAAACAGTACTATTCACTAGGAAGAATAAGATCAAACCTTTCCATAAACCCATTCTTGACGGAGTGGAATTGAAATTATCCCCGGAGGCAAAATACCTTGGCGTCCTACTTCACCAGAAGCTAAACTGGAAAAGTAACACCGAAGAAAGAGTCAAAAAGGGATTGAACGCAATCTACTCCTGTAGAAACTCCATAGGCAAAAGCTGGGGGCTCTATTGGATGTACACAGCGATTGTGCGTCCTATCCACACCTATGGTTCCGTGGTGTGGTCTAAAGCGACTGAATATAGATATCAGCTAAAATCTTTAGAGATTGAGCACCTTCTCTGCCAATGTCTTTCTCTATCTAGAAGAAGAAACCGCTATCTAGGTGACTTTATTATCGCAGATCTCGAAGCTCTGTCATCGCACAACATCGGCAGAATTATTTACTTCCTGAATGGCTAGCGATGACAACTACTCATCCATCTGCTTAAACGGCATAGACGCACCCATTTTGTTTCCACCCCCTTTCAATCCCTTACCTCGCTTTTCTGTTTTCTCCATTTCTAAATAACCACCTCCCCCACCCATTATAAACTCCCTTTTATTCTATTATCTTCTAGGACTAACACAATGGACCTACCGGTCTCCGAGTGGAGCAGTGTACGCCAGCACCTGGTAGTGTGATGTGCGTCTTTTAACCTAACCTAAACTGCAACGACGACTTGTTCGGATACAAGACTACCGCCGACTGCTTCGTGCTGATAGAAAGACTTTTCAAATGTATCGCCTTTCAGACGAAACCATTGGAAGGAACATTTTTGAATTAATAATGACACTACCAAATCAATTTATTTATACATATGTATGTATATTTTATGTAAAAAAATACAAACATTACCAACCAAATGTAGTAGAAATTGTAGTTTACAAACCAAAAGTTGGTGAAAATTATATAGCATGATAGGTCCAATTATAAAAATTCTGACTCGCGATTGCTTTTTCAACTCCTCTTTTATTACGAGCTTTAAATTTGCCACAGCGTTAGAACCTTGATGTAGTTCTCGTGATGCAAGACTATGGCCGGCCACTCTAATGCACCTCCATTATAGAGATTTGCCTCTTGCTCTTTTTTGATTAAGGTAGTTGATAGCGATTCTAGTTTATCTGTAGAAGATGGACCATGGTCAAATTTCGCACCAACATTTTATCTGCATCGTCCTTGTGTCTGCTAGAAGCTCATCCTCACAGAACTCATCCCCACACTATTCTTCAGATCCTGTGATATATTTCAATAATGTAACAGAAACAAATACAACAAGTAAAAGCGTTAAGTTCGGCCATGCCGAATCTTATATACCCTCCACCATGGATAGCATGTGACCTCACAAAATAACTCAAACCTAAAGAAAATAACACAGAAAAACACAAAAAAATATTGTAGATCACAACAAGTTAGATGCTATCTATATATGGGAGCTATATCTAAATATGGACCGATATCGCCCATTTTCAGTCCCAAGTTACCTGCAGCTATAAGAAGTAGGTTTTAGGTTAGGGTATGTCCAGTCGTCGTTTACTCAGAGCGGGACAGTCGCATAGCAAGTGCTCAATGCTCTCCACTTCTTCCTCATCTCCACAGCTTCTGCAGAAGTCATTAGAGTCAATACCTAATCTTTTGGCGTGTTCGCCGATCAAGCAGTGTCCCGTCAGAACTGATACTAACGTATACAATCTTTGCCTCTCTAGTACGAGGAGATATTTTGATCTTCTCAGGTCATACCTTTGCCAGATTTGTCTAGCTACCCTGCAGGTGCCGATTTCTGTCCATCTTTCGTTGGACTGCCTGATTGCCTCTTGCCTAAGCTAAAGACATTACAAATTCTCGAAGAATTTGCATATATTGGTGCGCCACTATCCACGTGCAAGCTTTGGCTTAGGCAAGAGGCAATCAGGCAGTCCAACGACAGATGGACAGAAATCGGCACCTGCAGGGTAGCTAGACAAATCTGGCCAAGGTATGACCTGAGAAGGTCAAAATATCTCCTCTCACTAGAGAGGAAACGATTGTCTACGTTAGTACAGGTTCTGACGGGACACTGCTTGATCGGCGAACACGCCAAAAGATTGGGTATTGACTCCAATGACTTCTGCCGAAGCTGTGGAGATGAGGAAGAAGTGGAGAGCATTGAGCACTTGCTTTGCGACTGTCCCGCTTTGAGTAAACGACGACTGGACATACTGGGGTCGGCTTTTTTAGGCAGCCTAACAGATCATTCCATTACTGATATTCGTACTATCGATAAATTTATATATCAAACAGGTTGGTTTCGATGAGGGGCATTTCAGCCCGTGGTAACACTAGGGACCTAAACTGGTCTATGTGAGCTTGTAAAAAAATACGGCTGCCACCCTAACCTAAACCTAAGCTAAAGCTTGCACGTGGATAGTGGCGCACCAATATATGCAAATTCTTCGAGAATTTGTAATGTCGTCCCTTTCCTAGCAAGTTCAGTTCTCCGGGATATTCCTATGCCCAGGCACCCATATGAGGTGTATATTAAACTGCTCAGCCATCTCGTTAAGAGATCTGCGGCAGTCGAGGGCTGTTTGTGAATTTAGGGATGTTGCCTCCAGAGAATTGATGGCAGCCTGGCTGTCCGAGTAAATGACAACGCCAGTGTTGGTTACTATGTTGCGACTCAGCCACTTGGCTACTTCCCATATTGCCATTATTTCGGCTTGATAGACACTGCAAGTATCTGGTAGTCTGTGAGCTATATCCAAACTAGGCTCTGCAGTGTACTCCGAAGCCAACCTTTTCATCAAGCTTCGAACCATCCGTGTAAAAAAGGAGATGGTTTCTATTACCTGGTATTCTTCCAACCCATTCATCTCTGGGGGGAATCTTAGTGATGTAATTTCTCTCGAAGGTGTACACAGTTGGTATATAGTCTACTCGGTCGGTTACCATAGCACTACACTTTGATATCCTCGCTATAAGAAGTATCTATACCAAATTTCAGCCACCTAGCTCAAGTATTATAGATTGTAGCGTGATTACAACAGACGGACGGACGGACAGACGGACATGGATAAATCGTCTTAGAAATGTAAGACGATTAAGAATATATGGGGTCTCAGATCAATATTTAGAGGTGTTACAAACGGAGTGACAAAATGAATATACCCCCCATCCTATGGTGAAGGGTATACAAACTGCAGTTTTTATAGGCGCAACTGTATTACCTTCAATTAATGAAAAACCAGTTTTTCTTACATATACACCGAACCAGAAATTTATGACGGTACCACGAAAAAGGCGTTGTGAAAGCAATGTTTTGGGACGTTTTCACAACGCTTGCTTAAAATGTCTTTAAAGCGCTGTTTCATGATGGATTTACAATTCTTTGAGAACAAATAATTTGAGAAAAAGAATCCTTTTTGTAAAGTAAGTCATTAAATCGATACCTCCATTTTAAAACATGCTAAGTCGAAACAGCTAGGTTTTTAGTGTACCAGCATACAACAAAACATTAATGATAATGCCAAGCAGTGAACTGAATGAACTACGTGGACCGAAACTTGCAAATCCAACGTTTTTATAGCCATCAAAAATTAAAATGCAGATGTTGTAGTTTTCTGATCAGACCCGGTGGTGTAGATGCATTTCAAAGCCTATATAACGGCTTCATGTAGGTGAAGATATATTTCAACAGACTCATGTTGTTCTACACATCGAGTTGCGTAATACCACTTTAATTTTAGCTTTTTATCATCACGGAGATTGCTGTTGTTAGAAATTTGTAGTTGCTTTTTAGGATATTGAAAAAAGTGGTATATGGTTTGGATAGTGCCGATACAATTTCTAATTGGGACTACTTTGCATGCGTAACTTAAAACCAAGTTGAAGCTGTGAGCTGCACAATGTGAATACAGTGCTAAGCTGTACTTTTCTTGGATATATGATGCGCCACATGAAATTCTCCGTTCATTGCTCTTGTGCCGTCATCGCTATGCCCAAATAAATACTTACAATCAATACCAGAAGTTTGGAGGACCATCAGCCAAACCCTTTCCATCGAACTGTTTTATTCTGTTGCATTGAAACTTGCTCAACCCCTGAAATATCAGCTAATTCCTCCGCCATCACGGTGAAAGCTTTGGAATTATTGATAATAAGTTGTCGATGTATAAGAGTGTGACAAATACTTATAATTTCATTTTGAACACGATTGCTTATATACCTTGCGTTTCGTGGTGAATTTGTCAAGTGACCATTCAATTTGAATCCGTTATTGCCCGATACCTTAGCAAGGCTCTAAAATTGCCATCATTTTGAATAGTTTAATTTGAATCGTTTCTGCCTGTATCACTTCGTTCATGACTTCGTTTTAGAATTTTTAAAAATGTTTTACATTGAAGACAAGAAAAAGAATGTAAACAAATGATATTTTTAAGGGTAAAAATGTGTTAACAAAGATTGTTCTCTTTCTCTTGTATTGGGGTTGGACCGCTTAACATGCTGTTCCCATCTCTACATATCGATTCATCCATTCCAAAGTATGCTAAGTCTAAACAGTTAGTTATTCGGAAAAGACGACACAATTTTTATAAATATTTATGGAATTTCTTTATGATGTAAATGGATTCAAAAATTATAAATTATGAAGATAAGTCATCCCGAGAACTGTCAAAATCTATCAGTTACGGACGAATAGGAATGAAATGTCACACGCGAAAAAACACTTTTCCGCGAAGGTGATTTCAACTTTTTTTGCACTAATCGATTGATATTAATTTTTTAATTGTGACAATTACAAAAAATTCGGGAAAATCGGTCCGAAATCCGCGGAAAACCTCACTCTTTGAAGTCTTACTCGTTGAAATTTTTATTCGTTCGTATCTGATAACTTACTCGCTCCGGGATGACATATCTTATTATTCATTATTTTTGAATGGATTGGCCCTACTACTGTTTTGTACATAACTTTTGAATGGGTTAGATAAACACCAATTTTTTAAGTTAATAAAACGTAGAGCCGTTTTATTAACTTAAATTTCAACGAATGGCTGCAAGATTTTTGAAATTTCTTTAAACTGATTTTGATGTTAATCGAGCACAGCAACAAGACTATTTGAATGTAAATTATTTTAGATGGAATTTGTGTATTAGAGGTTAGGCAAACTAATATGATAAATGATCTTTATAAATTTTCGCATGCGAAGCAGCTGGTACTTGCTAGTTATTATTATAAAACTTTATTAAAGTAACAATTAGATTGCACTCCTTATACACATAACAAAATAACGGTATTCGATTAAAACAGAACATTTTGTTTATCTACAAAAAATACTACATTTTCACAATAAATTGGTCATCACTCCATATTCATATAATTTCATCACGTTCAATTATGCACCCGATGCTCTTCTCGGCGTCCAAATTTCATATCCCTTAAGAAGTGTATACTCTCATCATTAATTAGCGACAATATTGTTGATTTTAATGTGAGTACTGAAGCCAATTTATATTTAAGAGTAACGCATGAAACTAAATCAATCAATTGAGTTATGTGCTCATCCATTTGTTTGGTTATCCTATGTTGCTTCGCATAAAGTTGAAATCTGTGGAAAGACATATTTAATAAATATGATCATTTATTTTGAGTCAATTCGTATTAATATATGTATTTACCCTTTGACCACGTCTTCAATAATATCGTCAGTTATATCAATTTGTTGTAGAAAATCACCTAAATAATGTGGTTTCATTTGAATCACATATTGTGACAATAAAGCTTCAGAGCAATTGATGTCAAAACCATATGCACGACTAAGTATTAATGCCTGAGAAACACTGGAAATAAAAAAATATGTAATGAAAGTGTTAATATAAAATATAATAGTACCTCGATGTTTCCAAATATTTTGATAAAAAAAATCAAAATTTTGTCTGCTATTGAATGGAATTATTTTTGATTTGAATCCTGATTCACTATCATACACACCTGATAGTGAATGAGGATAATCTATTCTACGAAGATCTGATAGTACCAAGATCCTTTTTTATCAGGCTGATCGTAATGTTTGATGTCACAAAACTAAAGTAAAAGTCATTGTCTCTTTTAATTCTCATATGTTAATTTAATTGTTTAAGTTATGCTATTATATTTTTTAAATGTCTTGAGAAAGCATTACTTAAATTTGGACTTAATAATCAAAAAATGCCCCATGATAGCAAATGCGGTTTGGGGAATTGTTCGTTGTATTTTGTCTGTTATTACAGTAAAATTTCTTCAGTAACAGCAACCCAGCAAGAAATTTGACTATACCACGAAAAAAGTGTTGCTAAAGCGCTGGTTTGGAACGCTTGGTTAAAATGCCTTTAAAACACTGTTTCATGATGGATTTACAACGCTTTGAGAACAAATTATTTAAGAAAAATTTATTTCAAACCATTTACACGAAGCTTCGTAGACTCTATGCCAAGTGGGCTTTGGTGTCTTTTCTGAGCACCTTGAGTTATCCATTGTAAAAGACTGCCTTATCAGTGTAGTGTTTACTGTTCTGACTAAAATCGGTATCAAAATTTTCTCTGATAGTCAGGTTGCCATAAAGTCCCTGGAAATTCTTGAACTGCCATAGATTGTCGAAGATCTCTTAACGAGAAATTTGACTTTTGTTAATAAATTTTGTTATGCCTTTGATACTGTTTTTTTTATTCAATATTAAACCGAGCCGTGGGCCATATATGGTTATAAATACTACAAAAACGAAGAAATATTAAAGCGTATGTATAAAGTAACAACTAAAAGGTAAAATATGAGGCTACTACCTTAATGTAACTAACAATCTATATATAGGGCAACACTTAGTGTGCCTGGCGCCATCTGACATTTCCATTGGAAAGTTTGACATTTTTTAGCATAATCGTACTCAGGACGTTCTGACGTACGACTATCATTTGTGTTGTTTACAGTGACTTGAAAAAATCAATTTGGCAAAAAAAATTGAATTAACTCGTAACTTCGTGCGATCATTTTTCACAACTTTCGACGTGGATTATCACGACAAGAGTGCATCGATGAACTTAAAGCTTTGTATGGCGATGAAGCACCATCCTATAGCACTGTGAAAAACTGGTTTAATGAATTCAATCTTGGCCGACGCTCGCTCAAAGACGAAGGTCGTCCAAAAACGGCCGTTGTGCCAGAGAACATTGATGCCGTGCGTGAACTGATAATGCCAGATCGCCATGTGACATACCGTGAGATAGAGGCATCGTTGGGCATTTCTTCCACCAGCATACATTTGATATTGCATAAACACCTGGCCGTAAAAAAGGTTTGTTCTCGTTGGATCCCGCACAATTTGACAATCGCTCAAAAAAGGCTCGTGTCGATTGGTGCAAAGAAATTTTGAAAAAATACGATCGCGGTGCTTCAAAAGACGTTTATAAGATCGTCACAGGTGACGAATCTTGGATCTACGAAACAAAACAGCAATCGACCGTGTGGGTCTTAGAAGTCGAGCCAAATCCAGCGAAAGTTGTTCGTGGAAGAAGCAACGGCAAATCTCGTCATGTGGCGACTGCTCCGCTTGGGCAACGTAGGACGGTCAATTGTGAGTGGTACACCACAATTTGTTTGCCTGAAGTCTTCGGAGAAATTCGAAAAACGAACGAATCATTGTGCACCACGACAATGCGAGCTCTCACACATCGGCTCAAACCAGCGCCTTTTTGACGTGTCAAAACGTCGAATTGATGGGTCATTCGCCGTACAGCGCTGACTTGGCACCCAATGACTTATTTTATTCCCGCACATCAAGAAAAAAATACGTGGTCAACGATTTTCGTCGCCAGAAGATGCTGTTTAAGAGTTCAAAAACCATGTTTTGGAGGTGTCTCAATCGGAGTGGAAAAAGTGCTTCGACAATTGGTTTGAGCGCATGCAAAAGTGTATAAATCATGCTGGAGAATACTTTGAAAAACAATAAAACCATTTTTGATGATAAATATTCGCATTTTCATTATTAGGCCAGAAATATATATAGCAGCCCTCGTATGGACTCCAAAACGGCTTGGCCGATTTTGATGAAATTTTCATATAACCCTAGCGGGTGACATAGGCTATATAAATTCTTGATTGAGGGGCGTGGCCTCGCCCATATAAGTCAATTTGGAGTTACCATTTTTTTAGCGATTCCTACTGTCCGTACCTACGAATAGATTAACGAGATTCCTTCTGTCCCCATGTTTTCAAGTTGATATATCTTGAGCAGTTCAAAAATGGACGGGATCGGAAATCTGAAGTCTGGGGCAACGAAGTGGACCGGGTACGCTAGTAAACTTATAAAATAGAAATGTAAACGGAATATAACCAACTAACATCACATGGAATAAATAAACATTCTGGGATAAAACAGACGTACTGTAAACATTTTATAACACGGATTGAATACTACTCTGTTGTATTAAATAACATGAAATGATGAGCATTTGCATTTTGAATTTTTGAGAGCCCCAAAATGTATTTCCCTGATGCAATTGCGAAGAAGTGCTCGATGTCAACCTTGTCTCAGAAAATTTAAGCGACAGAATTTCTGATTGGAATTTTTTGGACTTTCATAGCCTTTCCGACCACAGATATATTAGCTTCTGCATGCATGAGAAGCCTTATAATTTCGCCTTCCACACTCTATTAGGGAGGCAAATTAGGGAACATTTAAGGACGCATTTAACAGGTCTCTTTCAAAAAGACTGGAAATGAAGGTGCGAACTATCGGATATATATAGAAGGAACGGTCGAACGAGTCACTGCAACCATTACAAGCCTCATGTGCCAAACTTAAGCCAAGTGGCAAACAGCGACCGCCATGTTGGTTGTCTTAATTAGTTTGCTGAAGAAGTGCTGCTGGAAGCTCTTTAATAAGGCATAATAGCTGGTCGCGTTCATTAGTTATGCTGAGGAAGTGCTGTTGGAAGATCTTTAATAAGGCCATAAGAGATCCACAAGAACTCAAGCAGTACAAAAAATAGTTAAGAATGCCTAGATACTGGATATCCGAAGTCTCATGTTACTACATTTAATACCACTATACATTATAGCAAGGCAACATGCCGCATGTACTGCTATTGGATTTATGGAGCTGTCAACGTGATCAGGACATTTTTACGGACATAGTGCCATTCTAGACACAATGGTCAGACAACTTGAGCAATCGAGATCTGTGGGCAGACTTACAAACTTATAATTCAAAGCCGTCAGGCCAATTAAACATAAATTACAATATGCATATTAGTAAGCACTGACAATTTCACAGATATCGAAAATATTTTGTCTAAGTTTAGTGGCGACGACGGCTACGCGTTTAAAAATGGATCGATGATTTTCAAGAGATTTCTCCAATACATCGATGCACTGACGAGGAGAAATTTATATTTGCAAGACGTTTGATGACTGACACTGCCAAATTATTTCTTAGAATGATTTCCGTGCACACATGAGATCAGTTGAAAGGAAAGTTGCGTGAAGAATTTGACAAAACTTTGAGTGCCAGAGACATAATTCGAAAATTAAAGGCTCGAATATGGAACCGAAAGGGTGAAAGTCTTCATCACTACGTATTAACGACGCTAAAGATGGCTATAGATATGGTGGATAAAAACAATTTGGTTGAATTCATTATCGATGGACTAGGGGACAAAACCACAGCAGCTTTAATATTTTATCCCCGTTATGAGAAAATCACTATTGACCTTAAGGCACCCGGTGCTGAGAAGGCTAAGGAGAATATCCGAAAACCGACTGGACCAAATTCGGCAATCTACTTAGAAATCTATTGAGCCAGACTAAACACGATTATCCAAGTACAGAAGACATTGATATCAATGTGAGGAGGATTACGGAGGCTCTTGTAAAATCATTCGAAGATATTTGCCCGCTTCGAGAAAGGAAATCTGCCTATGAGAAACCCTGGATGACAGGGCAAATTCGCTCGATTGGCAAGGATGTCCGCAGACTTTACAACAGAGCTCGATGTAAAAAGTTATCAGTATATTGTGATGACTACCACAGAAGACTCAAAGAATACAATAAAATCATTAGACTGGCGAAACGTAACTCCTGGAGGCTTTTCGGTGAACAGGTAGGCAGCGTTAACAGCATGTCTAAAATAAAAAAGTTCCTCTCAAAAACTCATATCCAAACCGAAACACTGGTGGATGAAACGGGTAAAAGGATGGAAACTATAGATGATACCGTAAGGCTTTTGATGAAAACTCATTTTCCGAGTGGTAATGCTGGGCCAACAGAGTTACAGACCGAAAATGTGATGCACCAAGTACCTTAACGGATGCTATGGTTAAAGAAGCAATAAAAAGCTACTCTCCTTTCAAGGCTGCGGGACCGGACGGAATATTTCCAGCGCTTCTTCAGAATGAGGTGGATCTACCAACTCATCTGGTTAGAGTTGCATATACCCCAAAAAGTGGCAGGAATCAAGGGTGGTCTTCATACCCAAGCCTGGCAAGGCGAGTTATGCGATCCCAAAGGCTTATCGACCTATTAGCCTAACTTCTTTCCTGTTAAAAACAATGGAGCGAATAATTGACGACATGGTCAAAAGTAAGACAGCCGATGACAAGCTAAAATTCAAGCAACACGCATATGTTAAAGGAAGATCAGTGGAATCAGCTCTACATGAGGTAGTACACCACATAGAACAGTCCTTCAGTGATGAAATGTACACACTTGCCGTTTGTATAGACATTGAGGGCGCTTTTAACAACGTTCAGACCGATACACCTATCCAGTCCTTAGTTTCAGGTTGACCGGGCGTTGATAAACTGGATCAACAATATGCTAAGGAATAGGTGGATTACACTATGCAACAAAAATTTTATCCAAGGGATGTGGATAGCAGTTTCTGGTGCAATTAGGTGTCACAAACACGAAAAAAATATTTAAAAAATGTTTATGGTAATTTTTTTTTTAAATTTCGGCTTTCATGGAATGTACATTTAGTATTTGGACCATAATTTTTCAAGTATTGATTGAGCCGTGTTATGCCTCAAACTAAAGGGAATTATGAGGGCTACATATGCTGCTAATATCGCTTTCACGTAGAATCTTTGGTTTAGTAACAGTCGTCAAAAATATGAGAGAAAAAAAATGATTTTGTTTTAAAAAAAATACTTTTTCCTGGTACAAAAAAACCATAAAAAATAGAAAAAAAATCAAAAAATTATTTTAACACATTTTTAAAAAGCCAGCATGATATCGAAGAAAACACTGTCTATTTGAAAAAAAAAAATCTATATGTAAAAGTTATGAGCCATTTTGTAAATGTTAGGGAAATTCAAAAAAATCTTGTTTCATATTTTAAATTAAGTTTTTGCTTATATTGAATTCGCCATATGTTATTATATTTTATTTTATGAGGATTGATGTCAGACATTATAAACTTATAGAGAGGACGAGGTTTTATGGCCGTTCGTAACCCTCCATAAAACATGATATGCAATGTGAGAGCTATATTGGATGAGATCCACTCAGATCCACAGGTTTCTTATTTATGAAGTTTCCATTCAGTTGCGCCTTTTAGGGGCATGGACATCCCAGTCGTATATACAGGTAATAAAATTATATGTACGCAATACAAAGTAGTACGCGGCAGTCTTGAAAATATTGGGTTTCTACGTTCGAAGAAAACTATATGTCAGCTACAGTTACTGCAAATAAATTAGTGTAATTCAGCGCCTTAAAGAGATAAGTTGATTTTCTGACAAATGTTACAAAGTTATATTTCGAAGTATGAGTAAAAGACAAAGAACTTTTCAATGTGTAAATGATCCCGACAATTTCTGCTACATCTGCGGAAAATATGTAATTAAAAAAATCGACGTGCGTTTAGTAAAATAATAGAAGAAATATATGTGTAATATTTTGGTATACGAGTTGAAAATATGAACGAACCGTGGACACCTAGTATTTTGTGTAATTCGTGCCATGTAAATCTTACTCGACGGACTAGTGGAAGAATGCGGCAGGTACTTTATAATTAATGTATTACAATGTTTTGTGGAATAAAACGTTTTAATTTTAGACTTCACGTGCAATTTGGAATGCCAATGATTTGGAGACAACCATTCATTCACGATACGGTCTGGTATTTTTGTCTAAGTTAATAGATTGGAGTAGGAAGTGTCCTAGTATAGCTAACAGCCTAATTACGGAAACATTATCAAGTTCAACTGAGTACTCAACTCTGAGCGATTCAAGTTTGAGTCTCGGATGAAACAGTACAATATTTTGGCCCCAGATGTTAACATATCACATTATAGAGTCCGTGATATGCCTTATAAACAATTTTATACAACTGTGGATAACAGATGCTTTGCAAGGACATTCCCGGATTGTTCGAGGAACTTAATCAAACATACAATTCAAAGGAATTGCAGTTATTTGTTGACAGCAGTAATGAAAGTTTAAAAGCAGTACTTTTACACAACGGAAATCAGAAACCGTCGATTCCCATTGCTCATGCTGTCAACACTAAGGAAAAATCGAAACAATGCACACTGGTCCCAAATCCATTTTTTGTGGCATAAATACGAAGGAATGTATATACAGCCCTAAAAATTTGCACACCTGTTAGTCATAACTCACATAAAAAATTAACAAAAATTTGGACCAATCTGGCAACTCCAACTGCCACCTCCCACACAAGCTTGATGTCTGTACGTTAAGTTCTGGTTGCAAATATGGTCCAATTTGCATGAAATTTGGCATAGATATGTTTTTGTTACCAAGGACCAACCATATTTAATTTGAAGAAAATCGATTCAGATTTGGATATAGCCCTCATACAAATTTTCCCCCGATTTGGACAATATGGACCCTATACGCCGACTGCAACATTCGGTTTGCGTAAATATCGACTCACTCAATACTTTAGGAGTAGTTATGGTTTACAAAACAAGTAAGAAAGTTTCAGTCGGGTAAACCGACTAAGGTATACCCTCACTTTGTGAGTAATGTAATATTGAATATTACTCGAATTATTCTGTCAATTTGTGTGGGAGGTACCAGAAGGGGTTTATCAAATACACCTTTTTTCCTGAACATTAGAACTTTAAATTCATTGCACTGTGCCGACTTATAAGCATTTATGTGCACTGGTATAAACGTTATGAGACATTAAATTGTGGTATGATTTGGGCATTTTGTGTGGGAGGTACAAAAATTTTCTCGAGTTGATAGCGACTAATAAGCTAATACTATGTGTGGAATGTCAAAAGATTCGAATAAGTAGTATAGCAGTTATTAAAGAATCAATATTTCACAACATTTTAACCCTTTGTGGGGGAGGTACTAGAAGGAGTGGACCAATATGGCCCATCTTCGAACTTAGCCGGAGATAGAAAAAAATATTACCACATACCAAATTTGAGGTCAATCAGTTAATCCTTTCGAGAGTTATCGTGCGCACCGGCCAGCAGACAGACAGACGGACGGACATTGCTCATTAGACTTAAAATGACCCAAAACGGATTTCCTCCGAACATACTTGGGGTCTTAGTTCACTCCTTCGACGTGTTACACTTTTTTCCGTAGCAAATGATATATACCCTCGGCACACTAAAGTGAGGGTATAAAAAGTGAACCCAATAATACAATACCTCCCGATGTTATAAACAAATTCCATTTTCATCATAACTGCACATGCATTTATGATTGTCTCTTAGAAATGCAAATACTTGATAATAATGGATCCGAAGAATCCATAGATCTGTGAAAAATTAATGCGGCTATTTTGTCAGACGGTTACTTCTGTCTTACTTATAAAATTTGTTTAGTGCCTCCGAAGCATTTCCCCTAAGGCGCCATCAGGAATTGCAGAACAATCTGAGAACAATGCGCTAATATTTTAAGGAAACTTGCTGACAAGTATATTTTCCCATGTATAACAAGGTCAATGTGTCTCAAGGTCCATGTGCAACAGGGTCCATGTGTAACAAGTTTGTGTTAAAGAATTTTTGAAAACACACATCGGCATCATTTGTCTTACTCGCTGATATAGTTGCCGTATGCACAAGAAGGGAGTGTTATGTTCTTGGAGCAGTTTACCCACTTCAGTGGCTGTTTCGCATAATCATCGTGTTTGATATTACTTTTAAAATTTTCAGAAACCCACTCTTAGTGGGCCTCCACTAATCTTTCCAAATGTCTTCTGAACTTTGATAAATATTTCTGAACATAAACTAAAACACATTTTCATCAATTATTTTAGTACCAAATTCGAAACGGTATCATGTTTTCGTCCATTACCATCCTAAATAGCTAACATTTCAGCACAGTTAAACAAGAGTATGACTGAAAAAAAACATAATTTTGATCACTTTGCGCACAAAACGCGCAAGTGATAGATGTACTCGCGTTTCATGAACACGCGAGTACATCTATAACTTTTACTCCACGAAACACAAATAACGTGAGGTTATGTATCTCTAAAATACCACACCCCATAAATACGAAATAAAAAGGAAAAAGACGAAACAATTATGAATTATGTTATAATAATTATAATCTGCATACTTTGAGCTTGATTTTCCATATTTCACAGATTGAATAAAATTTTAGTTCTGCCGATTTCCAGTATCAAAGATATTGCCAATATTTTCTCAAGAAGAAGTACTTAAAAGCACCTGATTGAACTACTAACTTTGATCGCATGGATAAAAACAGGGTTGCCACCTAAGTTTAAAAAATTACATTTTCTAGGTCCGCTATAGGGTTGGCTTTTCGAATATATATATACTTCTGGTAATTTCTTACGTTTATTTTTTTAATTTATGCCAAAAAATTTGGATTTGGGACCAGTGTGCAATGGCTAAATTGATAAAATACATACGAGTAAAATATGAACAACATGACTGGAAATTTTTTGCATTTTAAAAGTAGTTGGTATGTTATGCAACTGGGATAGCCGTGCTCGCTAAGATCATTACAGAAGAAAAAAATGGCCAACAAGAAAACACATTACATTGGGTAAAAACAAGATAAAATACACAGCTCGTACAAAAATAAACATTATTTTGCCACCACTGCATATTAAGATGGGGCTCTTTAAAAATTTTGTAAAAGCCTTAAGGAAAGATGGCAATTCACTCTCATATTTAAAAAGTTTATTTAAAAGTCGTTCTTCTTTTATCATTTCTTGCATTCTCATTTAAACTTTTTCCCCGAGAATCTTGGCGACGAACATGGCGAAAGGTTTCACGAAGAAATGAAGTCCATCGAGCGGCGTTACCAAGGGCTCTGGGATGAAAGAATGGTGGGCGATTATATTTGTTTCCTCATTAGAGAAACCGATTCCGAAATCTACAAACGTCAACAAAGAACTCACAATTACTTCTAATGAAACTTGTACATGTAAATAAACTCAAACATACATAATATAAATAAAAGTAAATAAAATCGCTATTTAAACAGAAATTTAAAAAAAAAGATTTTTTAAATTCTCTTACCTCTACTAAAAGGGCTATAAATTCTACATTTATCCATAGAGCGTGATCAGACCAATAATCGCCTACGCCTGTGTAGTGTGGTGGACATCAATAGACAAGAAGTGCAACGTAATACCTTTGCAAAAAATTCAACGTATGTGCTGTCTAGGCATAAGCGGGGCATTTAGAACTGCACCAACAACAGCGTTGGAGACTATACTGCACATCCAACCAATAGACATCCGTATAAAGTATGAGGCAGCCCTCACAGCAAGACGTCTACAAGTGATGGGTGAATGGATAAATCGAGACCACAAGTCGTACCATCAGAAGATTTCGAATATCTAGTTGGTCACATTCAAACGCCAGAAATCTCGGACCGCATTCCTGAAGTGCGGCTTACAGCTACCTGTGATACGTTTGTGCCAGACAGACGCTCCTGGGAAAATGGATCTTTGGCCCATGTGCCAGTGGGAACCAGCTGCTACACGGATGGGTCCAAGCGAGGAGGAAGGACGGGTCTGGGACTTTTTATTGATGAACCAGAAGTCGAACTTCACTTCCGCCTCCCTGACCATAACACGGTATTTCAAGCAGAAATTCGAGCAATCACGGAGTGTGTGAACTGGCTCAGTAACACGACAAAGCCTAAATATGCCAACATCTTCACAGATAGCCAAATGGCGATTAAAGCAATAACATCGGAAAGGGTAAAATCCAGAACTGTGTTGGACTGTAAAAGAACGATAAATGATTACTCAGCCCATGTGGTCAATTGCGTATTTGCTGGGTACCAGGACACAATGGAGTGATTGGAAATGAACGGGCAAACAGCTTGGCTTCAAAGGGCAGATAACTTCGAGTAATAAACTTGGAAAATTGGAAACTGTGGAGTGACCCAAATGAAAAGAAAACAAGAAGTCTTGATGAGTGTTCTAACGGGACACTCAAGCTTACAAGCACATCTTCATCACATAGGACTAGCAGGAAACGACGAATGCAGGGCATGCAGAGAAAACATCGAAACGATGGAACATTTTCTGTGTCACTGCCCGGCTTTCACACATGCAAGATCCCAACATTTCGGGTCCGACATATTACCAGACTTGACTCATCTCAGAGAATATGACTGGAAGATACTGAGAAAATACCGGTTTTCTGATACCCGTGGGGTATAAAAATCATAAATAAGGAGCGCACAACAGGCCGAACCACTGGCTTAAGTGTATGTCCATGGACATGAGACGTATAAACGTCTCCTCTATTCAACCTAACCTATGTCGATAGGAAAACGGGGTTTTCAGGATAATATCTAAATATAATGATGCATATATAACTCAAACATGTTTTATAACTTGTTTGTGAAAATTGCCCGAAATAGGATTTTTAACTATAAAAAAAGATATAGTTTGTTGTTAGGACCTTTTGAATTGCGTTAAAAATTTATCAGTGTGTGTTTTTTGATGCAGTGTGCCGAAATCCATCAAAAACTAAATTTCCATTCTTCTTCTTGTTACGCCCTTTTTATACCCTCACTTTAGTGTTACGAGGGTTTATATCATTTGCTACGGGCCAAAAGTGTAACACATCGAAGGAGTGACCTAAGACTTGGGTCATTTTAAGTCGAATGACCAATGTCCGTCCGTCCGTCTGTCTGCTGGCTGGTGCGCACGATAACCGATTGACTTCCAATTTTGTATGTGGTAATATTTTTTTCTATCTCCGGCTAAGTTCGAAGATGGGCCATATCGGTCCACTCCTTCTACTACCTCCCCCACAAAGGGTTAACATTTAATGAAATATTGTTTCTCTAATAACTTCTATACAACGTATTCGAATTTTCTGAAATTGCGCACATAGTATTAGTTTATGCGTTTCCTGTTGTTTTGACAACGAAGAAGAACGGGGCCTTGAACAAGATGATAGTGAAGGACAACTATCAACTTCCTTTGATTGCCGACTGTTTGGCACATTTTAAAGCAAGAAGGTTTTTCACCATAATGGATCTTGAATCTGGGTTCTATCAGGTGAGGATGACGGATGATGCTGTGAAATATACGAAGTAGTTTCAATCTTTCCCTGGGTTATGCTCCTACTTTCGAAAGTTTGTGAGATGTTTTTCCATAATTGCTCGTCCCTTGTATGATTTGATGAAAGAGGGTTCGAAGTTTATATTTACGAAGGAGTGTAGGAAGGCGTTTGAGACATTGAAGGATCACTTGACATCCGGTCCTGTTTTGGCTATATATAACCCTAGGCAAGATGATGAACAATTTCATCCAATATCCTATTTCACCAAGAGGTCAACCGATGCTGAGACTTGAGCTGAAGACTTTGGAAATTATACACTCTTTGCGTAGATTCCGTGTATATCTCTAGGGTATTAGGTTTAAGATCGTCACGGATTGTAGTTCATTAGCGCTGACTTTGAACAAGAGGACAGTGAACCGAATGAACGCATCTAATAAGTATAACCTCCATCTCCTTCGGAACGTATAATCTTAGATCATCTCCGCCCCTTTTATAAAAAACAGAATTCACCATCTCGTAGTCCTCCCAATTGCGATTCTCCAATTCCGACCTTAAATCACAAAATCTACTATCTCTCGTCTGCATAGCAATCAATTGGAAATCCATATCCCCGCTCGCTATCGTCGATATATCCGCCATACAATTGAAGTCGTGCGCGATAGCGAATGTGTCAACATGACACATCCTCGCACCCGGCCTATGTTGAATAGTATAATCGAAATTCTCCAAACCCAGGGCCCATCTATCAATCAAAATCAACAGTGAAACTCAATGAACGCATCTAATAAATCTAACCTCCATCTCCTTCGGAACGTATAATCTTGGATCATAACCATCCCTTTTATAAACAACCCCATTCACCATCTCGCAGTCCTCCAAATCACATAATCTACTATCTCTCGTCTGCATAACAATCAATTGAAAATCCATATCCTAGTCGTTCAACATGACACATACTCGTACCCGGTCTCCTCTTTCAAACACCGTTCATCATTTCAGATTTGGGCTAAAGTTCATTAATATGTGGGCGATTTTTCATTATTTATTTTTCATATTTTATGGAAATGAATAAACGCCAAATAATTTGGGCGATTTTACATATAAACCCTTACGATGAAAGAGAGGTATACACCTAAGTCATATAAAGAGGGGCTCTTCTTAAATTTGTTTGATAAGATGTGCGTATATGTACTGATTTTGTTATTTTTGTTGTCCTTAGTATAGTTTTGACTGCAGACCTGATTTTGGTGATTTGTTTGTGGGTTTGTGAAATAAATAAAATTGAATGTATAAACTAAAGGCCGAATTTCGATAAAATCAGAAGATAACGTTTTAAATTAAAACATACATAAATACAGAAATTGAAATCCACAATAATATGGATTACATGTATATAATTGTATATGATAATATAAATACATATAAATTAAGATATGCCCATTTTTCGTATTTACATACGTTTATCTGAAAATATATAATTACATCTGATTTGATATAATTATATGTGATCAGATGTAATTATGCCCACTATTTTGGGTTATATATAAATGTTATTAAAATAGGGACAACAGTTACCGTTACATTGGGGATCTAGATGGTTAATATGCACCACAAAAGTATTAATATTTCTTTTAAACAATTTGAGAAACAGAAGCGTTACACGCATGTAACATTTTGTATATCCCATGTGGCCCTCTTTGAGGCCCTGTACTCAGTCCATTTATGATTTAGATAAATTTAAAACCTAAACTCGCTAATATCTCTTCTATAAGTTTGTCAAGTCATGTTTCATACCATTCGGACGACTTAAGCCTAACCTAAAATTCTTTTTTTAGATTTTAGGTTAAAACAGCATTTGCGCTACAGACTAATTTATGATCTTACCTCAATTCATTATTCACCAAGCTTTTAAATTGTTGTCTCGATTTCAATTGTATAACACAAAAGCACAAATGATTACCGCTAGAGGTTGCCGGCTTCTCCAAGCCTTTATTGACCAAATCTATTTGCATAGCAGTTAGTTCAGCTTTAGCAGCACTTTTCTGTGCCAACAATACTTTATTGTCCAATAAATAATTTTCTGTTGCATGGACATAATATTCAAGTGATAGATTCAGTTGATTGTTTACTTCAGGAGTACAACGAAGCTTCTTTGTATCCAAAGCGCCATCGTCAGATAAACTCATTGTATTATGGACATTGTTTAGAATTTCCTCAGCATCCTGATCCCACAATTCCGCCAAGTCTTTGTACATTAAAAAGTGCAAAGCAGCCAGTTTAAAAAGCTCTTTTCCTTGCTGTGGAGCACAATATTCTCGCAGATACGCTAAAATAGCTTGTCGCAAACCGATTGTCTTTTCCTCATCAAATTGACCAAGTAAAGATTCAAACTGCTCATTTTCGATCAAAGTGTCGAAACAGAAATACATTTCTCGATACCGACCGATACCTGTTAGCATGCGTACGATTAAAGACCACGACTTTGCTTGGGCTAGAACGTTATTGAGAGCCTTGGCACGATTTAATACATTTGCGATACCTTCCATGGAGCACTCGTGTACAAAGGACTGATGTGCCTTGATCAGAAGCTCAACGTAAATAATGTTTTGTTTTTTATGTGAAAGTACTTGAGGTGGACGAGTTTGATTCGGACTAAATGCACTTAACTCAGCAGTGGTAACGTTGTGGACATTACTGCCACTTGGACTCCACAGTCCATAACGGGCTATAATCTCTGCTAGACGATTAAAATATATGCTTTCTTCATAAGTTTTATTGTCCTGATATCTACGATATTCTTTAAGAGCATCACAGTATTCTAGTAAATTTTGACCGAGTTTTGTACGGTCTGGCGTTAGTTCTAGAAACAGATGGAGATCCCGATCAATATTGTATCCCCATAAGTCGGCATTACGAAATGACAATTTGGCTTGTTGATCGGGACTAAATATATAAAATCGAGGCCTGACCACAGCTGTGGTAATTTCAAAAGATAACAATTCAGCTATCTCCTTTGGTTCCATATGAGTAGAGGTTAATATATCACTAACAACCAATAGACGATGTAAGCACACCTCTTCTGCAATACTCTGAAGTAATACATGAACGTCTTTGGTACGCAAAACATCTACATATTCCTTATCCAAGTACATGGCGGCTCTGTAGCAGCTAATTATGCGTTTTGCCAAATTCACCCCATATTTAAGTTTCGAAGCAATACCCTGTAACACGGTTAGGGTTTCTTGTTTTTCTTTTGAAGGAATCTCCTCAAATTCCAATGTGGAGCAGCTGTCCGATAAGTAACCTGCCCCGGCTGAACAAAGAGTCCTCTTTGTAAATTTGGAAAACGACGAACGCTCAATTTCGCCCAAGAGTTGTCGTTCATCTGCAGACATAGAATAAACAGTTGACATTGATTCTGCCAGAGCCATACAAAATACTAAAAAGCGCAAATCCAATGGCCTTATGTCGAAAAGTTCTTGCAGGCGCAGCGCTTCAACAATATCGCCAATATCTAATAAACGATGTAGAAGAGATTCCAAACGTTGCGATTGCTTTTCGTTTAGTTCAATTTTATTGCTTATGTTTAAGTCATCAATTCCCGCCAATTCCTTGAGTTCCAGAAAAGTTTTGTATAGCACTTTTCTCTCGGATAACATGATTTCTTCATAATATTCGGAATGGTAAAGCGTCAACCCATCAGTCACCCCATCTGAACCATCATCGAGGTTCAGATAGTTAATTATCATATCGTATTCTATTTGGTCCCGGTCGAATGATTCATTTGGAAATAAATGATGATATTTAATGACATTCAAAGCTTTTTGCAAAACATAATAACGAGATTTGTAAGCATCGGTTGGCAAATGAGATGAAGCATATAGCAAAAAATTCACCAGAGTTTCGGGCGGCAATGAGTGCGATGATACTTCGCTCTCGTACTGGTCAAATGGAAATATATAGTTATCAAATGGACCATGGGCCGTTGACATAGTTAACTGCAACTGCATATCTAACGAAGCAACCCATTTACTATAAATAATATCACTTATGGGTTTATGCAATAGGGTTGCCAATCGTACAGCTACATCGTATTCTTTAGCTGCTAAAATGCAACTTAATATTCTATCATATTCCCTCGTATCGCTCAGATCGTTGTGTAATAGTTGTATAAAATTTAAGGGGAAACGTTGTGCTGCCCCATTAATTGTCATTAAAATATCACAAAAGTGTTTGAGCAGGCAAAAATCTAGCTGTCCTGTAATATCACTCAAACCAGATTTGCAAACACAGCTCAAAAATTTTAATTGATCGATTGATGATTTGAAGTTGTTCTGTATGTGCAACAATAAAATGCGTATCGTGCGTTTCATCAGCTTCTCACGCTGTGGCCATAAGTTCAAAGGCAAGCGAATCTCTTCATTGCTCCATGCTAAACAATACAAACGTAATTCATGAACAGTTCCATCGCCAAATTCATTTTGCGTTGATAGATGTAGGAAACGAAATAAGTGGATTAGAGCACTTTCGGGATAGAAAATGTCAAAACTTCGAACTATGGATGTAATTTGGCTTTGCGAAACCAAATGGTCCAAAAGATTCCAGGGAAATTCTTGTGTATTATTAGCAATACGTGGAAAATTTCTCCATTGGTCTGTCGTAACCACCAGCCATACCAACCAGCACCATTCCAAGTTCGAATTTGAAGCATCTAATTCATCAACAGAAGCGGCAAGTACCGCTAATATGGGCAATTGTTGCTCTATCGAGGTTCTCAGGAATTTAACAATAGTAGAAGTTGAAACCTGAGCCATGTTTGAGCCCGTTTGGCATTGCATCTGCTCCAGAAATATACTCATGTCAGCAATGCGTTCATTAGCTGTACTGGAATTCATATTTAATAGAATCAACGCAAAGATATCAGGACCGTTAGTACTGTTAGCGAAAAAGTTGTTATGCTTTGATGTTGATCCATGTGCGGTTGTAGCCGTGGTTTCATTTCCTGAGGCCATAGAAGAGGTCATTGTTTCAATAGATGTATTTGTTGCTCGTTTTTCTCCCTTTTTTGGTTTATTTGACTGCAACTGTCGTTTAGTCAAACTTGAGCGACGTTTCAAAGACGAATTGTCTGAGTTTGACACTGCAAAAGATAACGCTCTTAACAAATGATCGCCCGTTATACTATTTCCAAAATATTTGACCAAGCATTTTATATGTTCTAAAGGGACCTCTTGGTAATGTAACAGAACCAACAAGTGCCAATAATCATTTTCGGCAGCGAAATGTTGCATTACCAGTGATATATTCTCCTTGCTCTGTGAATTCATGGGAATAGACTTCTTGCATGTCATAACAGCATTATAGTCGTTTAATGGGAATGTTTGATTACCGTCTGTCGTTGTCAAACGTTTCATTAACAATCGTTCTGCTTCGCGGACAATGTAAGTAAAATCCCTACCCGAGAAATCGTTTGAATCATTCTTCCTTAATGATTGCCTTAATTTTAGGACACATCTCATTTGTTTTGTATCAAAGCCTAGCATTTCGCAAAACGCTATGCAATGGCTTATAACTTCGTAGTCGATGATTGCGGTTTGTAGCGCCATCACGTAGACACTTTCGCATATAGTGAACAAATGGGTTTTCGTTATTTGAGCATAACTCTGCAATTGTTCCATAAGCATGAGATAGACCGCATAAGCACTCCGACTTTGTTTAATGTAATGAACGAAGTTTAGTTTTTGACTTTTTCTATTGCTGCCATCGGATTCAAGCGCAAATTTTCTAAACCCTTTTGCATCTCTGCTTATTCGTTTTATATCTATTCCTCTGAAGATGTCTAGCAATTCGTAAACCGTTGGTAAATTGCACTGGATGGCTGTATTCACTTCATTATACTGATGGTGCATAATTTTCAAATATGTGAGTGATTTCAGTATGCCCGATGTTATGGCGCACTGCAAATTGGGCAAGGAAGGTTGATTTGTGAGAAAGTCGAATAGCGTTGCCAGGGTACAATCATTACCATCATTACTACTGTTGATGTTTTCAATATATTTAGTGGTGTAGAAATTAATCTGAAAAGAAAAAATATGTTTTAGAATATGTTCGCTTAATATTGACACATCAATTCTAAAACAAGCTACATACGTATGTATGTCGACACGCATAGTATGTTTTAGAAAGAAGATTACATTTTTGCAATTCTATGTATGTATATATTCCAGATTTAAATTCTGTGTTACACCGTCAAGTATATCAAAGTTAACTTAATAGAAAAAATTTACAAGTCGTACAATTTACATTTTGCGCGCAATATAATTGCCTTCCTCAGGCGTTCTCCCCAATCTGGATTATGGGGCGAACACCTGAGATATTGCTGTTTTAAAATGTTGTTTATTTGACATAAAATGAATGAACACTCACGTTTCTCTGCTTCAACAGGGCCACGATTGTGTTAACCGAGACACTGTAGCGTTGTGGGGACGAATATCACTGTCGATCGTTGTCGTTCACACATTTTTTAAGCAAATGAATAAATAGCACAGGGCTGTGGACTGGGCCGAAAAAAATTGTGCTATTGAGAAGTGCTTAAACAAAATCGGACAATCTATTTTTAACAGAAAAGTTTGAAATTTTCAAATATCCAGACAATTTGGAGATTTTGCTCGAATGTGAAACATATTCCCAATCTTGGTGTGCCTCATTCCGAATACGCAAACATATTGGGCATTCATCCCGACCGCAAGCATCCTTGGGAATCGAATCAGAAAGTGGTTATTGTCTTCTTTTTATCGGCAGATTCACAACAATTTAGGATGTTATTTATGTAGTATGTATGTATATTTGAAAAACATTTTATTTAATAAAATTATATGAAATAAAAATGTTCCTTTTATTTTTCTCTTCGTCATTACCAAGACGACGGAAATTGCGTATGTTCAGAAAAGAGAAAAAAAATGCTAGAGTATTTAAAAATATAAATGCACACAACAAATGAGCATCTGATTAAAATGTAAGAAATTTAGAATACTCATTAAAGTGGTATTTATAATTCACTTTTTTCTTGTTCTCGTGGGAATCATAATAATAGCAGCCAGTAAGGACAGCATTTTCTCAAACTTTATGATATTCAGATGAAAAACAAACATATGTATGTAAACTCATTTCTAGAGGGCCCTTTTATGGGCATCTAGAGGACCCTTTTATGGGGGCTATATAAAAACGTGAAACCTATGACGACCTTTGTTTTTGTGAAGGCTATAAATATTCATAAAATTGCAACCCGGTCAGTTGAAATTTGCAGTCTCTTTGGCGTAAGCAAGTCAAATCGTACCTATGCTAGCTAGTTAAAAACCGGTGCGCTTCGCAGACCCCAAGTTATAACTCTTTCTTTCAAAATGACCCGTTTAAATTCAAGGTATGAATTATTATTATTCTGAACCGATAATCGCTAAATTAAGCAATATTCCTTCCTAAATTGAGAAACGTCTTTCTGGAAAATTTTAATGATCGGAGGTAAAGTACAACTTCTATAGCGCAAATCTAGAGGAAAATATATATGGAGGTTATATATAAATCTGAACCGATTTTCCCGATTCATGTAAAAAGACCTGTTTCTGTCGAATTTCGTACTGATCGGATATAAAATACAGTCTCGACAGCGCTTACATGTCAAATCGGGGGTAACATATATATGGGGGCTATATCTAAATCTGAACGGATTTTCTCCGAATCTGATAGTATTCCTTCGAGTAATAAAAATTTTTACAGCGCTTACATGTCAAATCGGGGGTAACGTATTAATAGCCCCTATATTTAAATCTAAACCAATTTCTTCTAAATTTAGCATGTAATAAGAAACCTCTTTTTGCCGAATTTCGCACTGATCGGATATAAAAAAAAAACATTTTTACAGCGCTTACATGTCAAATCGGGGGTAACGTATATATGCTATATCCAAATCTGAACCGATTTCTTCAAAATTTAACTGCGGTCATTCATGTAATAAGAAACCTCTTTCTGCCGAATTTCATACTGATCGGATATAAAATAAAGTTTTTACAGCGCTTACATGTCAAATCGGGGCTAACATATATATGGGGGTTATATCTAAATCTGAACCGAATTAACCAAAAGGGATCGTCCTTGGGCCAAAAAAAAGATATGCGTAAAGTTTCGTCGATATCGGACCATAACTGCGACCTGTACTTTGATTACAAAAATACATGCACAGACAGACGGACATAGCTAAATCAACTCAGAAATTGATTCTAAGTCAATCGGTATAATAAACGATGGGTCTATTTCTTCTCCTTTTGGGTGTTACAAACAAATGCACAAAGTTATAATATCCTGTACCACAGTGTGGTGTAGGGTATAAAAATCATAGTTTATATCAAGATTCTAATTCGCATCCCTAGGCCATATTTATCCATCTGTGCCATATTTGACTTTTTACCATACCGTATCTCTTTGGCCAGCCATATCAAAATCTAGGACCAAAATTCTTCTTAACCTCACAAAGAGGGACAATCGCTTAATGATAGGCACGCTGACTGGCCACTGTAATGTTAGATCTTTAACATCAAGGTGGCAAAGTGATTCTGCCGACTACTGTCGACTCTGTGAAGATGAGGAGGAGCTGGAGACAATCGAATACCTTCTCTGTCAATGTCCTTCTCTATAAAGACGAAGACATCGCTACCTAGGTAATTACACGATACAAAATCTGGAATCTCTCTATGATCCCACGATATTGTTAGAATCATGGACTTCATTGGTTGCTTGAGATGGATGGTTTAATATCAACTCATTCATCTGCATCAACAGACGAGGTTTTTAGTACTCCCCTCTCCTGAAAGCCATCTCTTTTATCTATACTCACATCATCTCCTTCATTTTCTTCGACTTCTCCCTCTTCTTTTACTCATGTTCTCAGGACGAACACAATGGACCAAATTGTCTCCGAGTGAAGTGGTTGGTTGCTTGAGATGGATGGTTTAATATCAACTCATTCATCTGCATCAACAGACGAGGTTTTTAGTACTCCCCTCTCCTGAAAGCCATCTCTTTTATCTATACTCACATCATCTCCTTCATTTTCTTCGACTTCTCCCTCTTCTTTTACTCATGTTCTCAGGACGAACACAATGGACCAAATTGTCTCCGAGTGAAGTGGTACACGCCGGCAATGGTTGTGTGCAGCGCGTCCTTAAACTAACCTAAGCAGAACTTCATATTTGAAAAACAATTCTTAGCTTTGGTTTATACTGTAAGAGCCAAAGACAAATAGAATATAAGAAGACATTCCTTCAGGCCGAAACGTCAAAATCTATCAGTTTCTCACGTTACCATATTTAAATGTATCATAGTTCACCCTTTTTGCCCCACTGTGCCATTTGTCTGACTGTATATTTAACACTTGTTGCCTCACTGTACCATATATAACCCTGCTTACTCCACTGTATTGTATAGTTAACCATTTGTGTCACACTGTACCATATTTAAAACTTTTTGCTCCACCATAATTAACACATGTTTGCCATCTACCATATTTAACCCATTTTGTTCCACTTTACCATATACATATAACTATTTTTGCCCCACTTTACCATAGTTTACCCTTTTTGAACACTGTGCATTTAACACTGAACATTTAACCATTTGTCTCACTGTACCATATTTAAAATGTTTTGCCCCACTGTACCGTACTTAATATTTGTCTCCACGCTACCATACTTAACCCTTTTACCCACTGAACCATATTTTCTCCACTGTACATTATTTAACCGTTTTTGACCCACTGTGCTCCTAAATACATAAAAACTCTTCACATGTCATGTTTAAGTTCCAATTTTTCCAGATTGTTCCATTTTTGCCACATGCACCATAGTTAGCACGTTTTGTCCCACTCTTAAAGTTATAATTTCTAAAAATCACTTCCGATCTCTAGTTTATGTTCCAAAAGCAACCCTAGCACCATGAGACCATGTTAAGAATTTTGAACCCACTGTACCATATTTTACACTTTTTGCCCCACTGCGCCCCGAAAAGTACGAATATCGAAAAAAATGACTACCTCGACCACCCTAAGGACGAAACGTCCATCGCTTCAACTTTCGCGATTCTAACTATAGGCGTTTAATTTGGCGGTGGTAGCATATTTATCCATTTTTGCCCAACTGTGACACTAAAATTGTCAAGAAAAATCTCTCCCTGTTCTTGTTTAAGACCCAAAGGCTATGCTAATACCAAATTTCACGATTCTGGCTCTTGCCATTTGGATTTGGCTGTGGTGATAAATGTGCGCGTAATGGTTTGAACTTCGTAAAATTCTATAAATTTCTGAGTCTACCTAATAAGAGGAGAGATCTGGCGGTGGTACCATATTTATCCCTTTTTGCCCCACTGTGCGGCTAAAATACGAATTTCGTCTACATCCCAAGGACTACCCTCCCACCAAATTTTATGATTCTAGCTTCAGCCGTTTGGGCTGAGCGATGATCAGTAAGTCAATCGGTCGGGCAACAATTTATACACTTATATATGGGGCAAAATTCCTCAAGTGTCCCAGGTAAAAAATAAAAGTTGTCCGATTTGCCTGGAATTTTACTCGTTTATTGTCCAAGCATAGAAACTCGGAGAATGCTAATATTGGGTCAAACGATCAGCGATTGACCAAGTTATTGGACATTCAATTCGGAAAAAAGCAATATTTTTTGTCAAAATTGAAATTTTCAAACGCGTTTTTCACATACAAATGAAGATTTTAGAGCAATGCGTCAAATGACATTCTGGAGGTGTATTACATGGACTCTCTTGCAGATAAACTACTAATTACGTAATGTTGTATTTTGGACCAATTCTTTTGCATTAAAAAAAATATTTCGCAATATCAAAAATATATCACGAAATTTTTTTTCTGCAATATTTTTAAAAGAATCTTTGACATGTTTGTTAGTTCATATCAAACTTTTGGAATGTACTTTTTCCGCAACAAAAAGATATGATTTTTTTTAGCAAATTTAGTTCGAACGTATACGAGTATAAAGAAAACTATTTAAATTTTTCAATACATCTTCTAACAACAATGGAGTCCAGCAGACTTAATCCATATTTAACGCGATGCATTTGGGATTAAAAGTCATAACCCTAAAACCGTACTCAAAATATCCGAAAACCTGTGGAGCAATTTTAATTTGCCAAAGGAAGCGAAAATTTGCATAAAATGTTCGATTCAACTTTCAAAATCCAAAAAGCAATTTGAATATCTGAATTGTGAAGATCGTAAATGTGGCGTTGAGTGGACTGGATGTAAAAAGTATCGTAATCCAGCCAGCGAATAGGATGGTGATTCAATTTTGTCAGAGCTGGATAAAAAAGAAAACATCAATTACTAACCCTTTCCCCACAAACTTGGTGACACGACCATGTTATGAAGGAGTTCGGCGCTTCTGAACGGGAAGTAAGAACTTCAAAGAAATTGTGTTCTGAACAAGGAATTTTAGCAAACCCAATGCCGAAATGCGATAGAAAATTACTTTATAAAACTGAAGAGTTAGTTAAAAATGTTTTCGAATTGGATGAAAACAGCCGTTTAATGCTATCTAAAAATCAAAATTCTACTTGATCTTTAAATTAATTTGTATAAATCAGTAATATTTTTATATGTATAAATACATATGTATATGTACACGTTTAATTTCGTATATAAACGAAATTTATTTATTGAATGGTAAAATTATTTGAAATACGAAGTAGCTTCAATCCAATTACAAAAGCACTAGCTAAACATTTAATCAAACCGGATGATCATTGAGTGTTCACTACATGTAAGTACATGGATCGTGAAGTATTGACACTTTGGAGATGTATCAATGTGCGGAAAAAGTACATTCCAAAAGTTTGATATGAACTAACAAACATGTCAAAGATTCTTTTAAAAATATTGCAGAAAAAAAATTTCGTGATATATTTTTGATATTGCGAAATATTTTTTTTAATGCAAAAGAATTGGTCCAAAATACAACATTACGTAATTAGTAGTTTATCTGCAAGAGAGTCCATGTAATACACCTCCAGAATGTCATTTGACGCATTGCTCTAAAATCTTCATTTGTATGTGAAAAACGCGTTTGAAAATTTCAATTTTGACAAAAAATATTGCTTTTTTCCGAATTGAATGTCCAATAACTTGGTCAATCGCTGATCGTTTGACCCAATATTAGCATTCTCCGAGTTTCTATGCTTGGACAATAAACGAGTAAAATTCCAGGCAAATCGGACAACTTTTATTTTTTACCTGGGACACTTGAGGAATTTTGCCCCATATATATATGTATATTTATATAAATATATTCATAACGGTGCATATGGTAGTGAAATAAATTTAACAACATAATACTTAAGATACTTATATATAGATACTCGTATTTATTTATTTAGAAATTGATTAATGGGGGGGGGGGGGGGTGGTGCTATATCAAAAAATGAACCCATATTGGCCATTATCAATCCCAAGTTACACGCAGCTATAAGAAGTATCTGCACCAAATTTAAGTCACCATCGCTAAATCGTCTTATTTTCAAATGTGGCTATGAGCCATATTCTCGAGAATGAGTTCTTCATGGAAAACTATTGGATCTTTCTGTCTTATCTGTCGTATATAACGCGTTTTCCAATAGGGATGATATGAATTTGAAGTGACGTTTCGGCCATTTGTAATATGTCATGATCTGTCATTTGTTTTTCATTGTATTCAGTAGTGTTTACAATTTCATCATGGAGAGATATACGCAAGAACAACGTTTACAAATTATTCGGTTTTATTATCAAAATAATAGTTCTTCAATTGCAACTTTTCGTGCGCTAAGTCAATTTTTATTAAAATCCAACAAAAAACACTTTCCAGTCGACCTACGACCTTGACACCCATCACCAATATTTTAGCTCTTGTTAAGAGCTATCTTTGTGCCATTGACAGATTTCCGATCCGACTTACCGTTAAAGAGCTAGAGCAAAAATAAACTTTCCGTTCACATTTGAAAATGATGCTGTCCAATTTTTTAAATAAAAAAAAACACTTTCCAGTCTACCTTAACACCCATGAGCAATATTTTAGCTCTCGTTAAGAGCTATCTATCTTTCAAGCTTTATAATCAATATTGAACGTGCCATTCATGACATACGAATTGATTTAGTGGAAAAAGTGCTCGAAAATTGGGTTCATCGAATTTGTTCCTGCAGAAGAAGTCGTGGAGGCCATTTGAATGACGTTTTATTTAGAACTTAATTGTATCGATTGTACTTCACATTAAATAAAATACTTTTGTAAAATTGACTATGAACAATAAAATAAAATCCAAACTATTTCAAAAAAAGGAGCAGCATAAAGCAGAAGGTAGTAATTTTCTAGAATGTGTTGAAATTGATTATATTTTCTTTTTTCAAAGAATTTCGCGGTGGAAGGCTTATTCGTTGTACAACCATTATAATTGGTCGAGGAAAAAATCATCCGACCGTATCAGAATTAAAATCCCTTACCTATCCATGTGGTGATAAAAAATATAAAGTCAATTTTGATGAAGAACATATTAACCACCTTGCTATATTTAAGTCATACGAAGGTATTAAAGAACTGAAGCCCTTACAATTTGATACGCATCCTATCCAGACATGCATATGAAAACATTTACTAGAATTGAAACATGCTAGTCCTCCGCAATATAAATATTTTGATGATGCCTTAAAGCATGAGAAGACAAACTTCACAAAACGTCGCAATCTCAATTTATTTATTCATAATAATTTTATGCGAAGAATATTTTTCTCGAAGACACCATCTAAAAATATTGACGATTTGTATGACGTTTGGCATATGGTAAGATTTGATTGTAATTTTTCAGGGGTATGGGGAAGAGAAGCGTGTACGACTGTAGAAATGTAAATTAAGTTTCCGGAAAAACCTATTAAATTATGAAACCAGTTGATTTTTCCTAAATATATTGAAAGGGGACTCATAATAATTTTTCGCGAGGAATATTTTTCTCGAAGATACCATTTAAAAATGTTGACGATTTGTATGACGTTTGACATATAGTAAGATTTGATTGTAATTTTTCAGGGGTATGGGGGTAAAAGGTTCCCTTTATTGCGTTCTTTGGGCTGAAGCATGTATTCCGACGTATTCTATTTCAAAAGCACCACTAAAGCAGCTAACCTATCTGATTTCCCAGTAAACTTTGTGGTCGAATATCGCGAAAACAAGAGCTAACCTAGAAAAACGGATGACACCACTGTATATACAATTTCAAAGTTGTTACATTTTCAAAGTGCCCTTTCCTTTTTTTTTGTTTTTGTGCAACAAAGGCTATCTCCGAATTTGAACTTTCATTGTGCTCATATTTCAAATATATAAGAGAGGCTATGAACCATAAAAGCGCGAGTAATAGGGAATTTTTAAAATTTTGTAATCCCTGCGATTTGTAATCAACTTTAGATTACACTGGAGAAGAATAAATAATAATTACTCTAAAACTAAGGGAAATACAGATTTTTCGCTGACAATTTTTTTCAATTAAGTTTTCTCAGTAAATTGTGAATAAAATCAAAAGTTGTGCAACGATTTCAAAGAAATAAAGCGCATATCATTCGAAATATATTGAATTAAATGCTTTAAGGACAAAACTGTGATAATTGTCGCATTTTTATTTTGTATGCATTTTTAAAGAACAAACCTTTTTTATTTTTTTATATAATTGTTGATTTTTTCAAAACGGCAACGGTATCTCTGAAACTACTGAGCAAATTTAAAACCAATATAGAAACGGCTTAAAGACAATTTTATTGACGTGTTTTGGTTTTTATTTTTAAATACGATGGACCGTTTTCAAGATATTCCAATATATGTAGTGGAAGTGTCATCATTTTTGACATAACGGTATATCGCGAAAAGTTGAGCTGATAGAAAGAAACAAAATGCAGATTTTGATTCACCGTCCCAAATAACCTTAAAAACAACATTCAGTTCTTAATCAACAAATACCTTGTTCCCTTGTGTTATCAACTCAGAAATTATGCTTCTGCAGAGCCCATCTTTAGAATGTGAGTGGGTATTAAACTCTGTTTATCACATCATAGATATGGAGGTGACAATTGACAGTTGAAAATCTGTAGATTGTGTTACCAGGAATCTGTTACCGGGATGTGGCAGCTTAACACAGTGTTCGGAAATCCCAATTTTTTTCTTTTTTTTTTTTTTACGAACTGTCCCAACGCAGCCACTCTTACCCGCCCCTTCCGACCGAGGGGGCCACATCCCCATATCGTAGGGATTGCGTACACACCATGATCCGGACCATGGCGGGTTAAAAGTACAGGGTGGAAATACCAGCTACAGAAAAGTATCAACAGCCGGTACATGCAACAATTAAAATGTTTCTAGTTATATAGACACACAAAAAACTTCTACAGAATACAATAGCATTACATATTACACATTTAAAAAAGAGATAATTCGAGATCTTACTACATCAATTGGTACATCAATTTCAATAACCTCGCATAAAGTGTTAAAATCCATGCACATTCTACGAATAGGTTCTGCAGATGCATAATTTGTACGCTGAAAATCAATATGCAGTAATTGGTAATATCGGGAAGACCTGGAAGGAACATTAAATCTGATCTTAGAAATTATGAAAGTAGATGGGACATCACCATTTATCACCTTCAGTACCATAGTGGAGTTCAGCATAATACGTCTGCTCTTAAGAGTAGGCAGTTTTATCAAACTCAACCTGCTAGTGTAGGGTGGAAGAACAAAATCACTATTCCAATGAAGATGCCTCAAAGCGAACAATAAAAATTGTTTTTGAACAGATTCGATCTTATCGACATAAGTCCCGCATTGTGGGTCCCACACTACAGACCCATATTCTAGAATAGGTCTAACTAGGGAAGTATACAACTGTTTTGTTACATAAGGGTCTGAGAATTCTTTCGCCCAACGCTTAATGAAACCAAGAACGCCAAAAGCCTTATTCACCATCGTAATTATGTGATTATTGAAATTTAGCTTAGGGTCCATCAATATACCGAGATCCACGAAGGATTCAACAGTTTCTAAATAGGAACCACAAAGACTAAACCTAGATGGAATCGACCTCGATCTAGAGAAACACATATGTTTACATTTCTTCAAATTAAGGTCCATGCAATTAATATCGCACCAATGTCCAAAATTATCTAAATCATTTTGTAGCAATATTGATTTATCAGTTGTATTATAAGAGAAAAATATCTTAACATCATCTGCATACATTAGTATATTAGATCTAGATATTGAAGCTGGCAAATCATTAATAAATAGTAGAAACAGAACAGGACCAATATGACTACCTTGGGGCACTCCAGATGGGACCAGAATCGGGTCAGAGCAGAACCTACCAAATTTCACAATTTCAATACGGTTATTAAGATAAGAGGATATCCAACTTAACAACTTACTACTAAAACCAATACGATCCAACTTATATAGTAAGAGTTTGTGATTAACTCTATCAAAAGCTTTACTAAAATCTGTATAAACCACATCTGTCTGATTACCAAGAACAAACTCATTAATTACTTGGGAAGAAAATTGAACCAAATTTGTCACCGTTGAAAGTCCCTTACGAAATCCATGTTGTAAAGGGCTAAGGATAGACGATACACTATGAGATAGAATCTCAGTGACCATTTTCTCAAATAGTTTTGGAATGATACTTAATTTCGCAATTCCACGATAATTCATGACGTCAACCAAACTTCCAGATTTATGAAGTGGAGTTATAAAAGATTTTCTCCAAGAAGATGGGAAATAACCATACTTTAACGAATTATTAAATAGCAATGTGAGCGGGACAGCAAGACTTCGTGCACAAAATTTTAAGATTATACTCGGTATACCATCAGGTCCAACACTGTTCGACGACTTAAGCCTACCTAAACTGGACGATACGAATGACAAATCGAAATAAGGTATGCTCAACTGATCCAGTGATGGAATATTGTAAGGATAGGAGACATCTAGTTGATATTGTTGAATAGGTCGATGCAAAGAATTTTGCAAAACAATCGGCGATTGACTGATCACCACAGAATTCCTCACCATTCATTCTAACTCTAGAAGGCCTTGGATTTGACTTACGTTTCATATTGACAAAATCATAGAAAGATTTAGGGTTGACCTTAAAATTTTGAGCTGACTTCTCTAAGTAGAGCTCATAGCATTTACGAGATTCAATATTATACTGTGATCTGGCGACAGAGTACCTCGCGTAATCGACATCTGAACCAGATCTTTTGAATTTCTTAAATAGTCTGCTTTTCAAGTTCTTGAGAGCAGTCATATTAGAAGAATACCACGGCGGTCTATTGCAATTTTTAATATGAATCTTTGGCACAGCTTGTACCAAACATTCATTCAAAACATCATAGAATCTCTCACTAGCTATATCAATATCAGTAAAACTTTCACAACAGCAAACAACATCCCAGTCAATATTTAAGAGTAGAGTATTAAGCAATTGACTGTCGCGAAGGTAAATGTGCTAAATTGTCTACCCTATCAACAAACTCTTTAACAAATGCCTTAGGCGGCCAAAAATCTCGATCAATCAATTTATCAAAGATCTCTGTTGGAACGATGATCTTGAATGATGACCTGGATGTGGGAGAAGATGAACGAATCTTGAAAATTCGCCCGCAATCTTAGACTTAATATAGAAGTTCACGTCGTCGGAGGACGTGTCCGGAGCAAATCGAGAGACGAAAACCACTTTCTTGGCTGGAACCACAGTCAGTTGTTTCGGTCTACTAACTACTTGCAACGCCGTATTAGCAGGATGATTAGGAATAGTTCCAGAATGAACTGCCGAACTTTCCTCCCGCGTAGGGACAACATCGTCAGCAGCCGGTGCCGTAGCGTTAGCGACATATTGCTGATTGACGACAGAACTCGACTTCAAAACATCAACAGAGTCAGATGAGTTCATAGCCACATCCGACGCCACTGGGCCAGAAGTACTCGGTACGACAGTGTCAAGCTTCTTAGAAAGCGCACTCTTCGTCGACCTCTTGCGCTTCTGCCCAGCAACATCAGGAGAGCACACAAACGCATCCAAATCTGGAAATTTATCAATTACAGAGGTGAAGTTATTGAAGCGTTCATACAACGCCCAAAGTTCTCTCCCCATCTGTGCAACCTCAGAAGAATAATTTTTCACAAATTTGTAGAAATCAACATTGATTTTTCTACATTTAGGACAACACCACTTTAGACCGTTATTTTCCCCATATAAGATGTCTACGACTCTAGCTGGTATACCAGCACACTTAGCATGCCAAAGGTTAGTACACAACCAACATTCAATAGACCTCTCCGATTCAGAAACAATTTTACAATTTTCGTTACTGCAGGACATTATTAGAACGTTAGGAATAATAAACAACAGAAACAGTTATAAATATTTCACCCTCTACTAGAGAATTAAAAATTAGTAATATAATTTAATTTAAATTGAACAGAAACAAAACTATGCGATGGCAACTCTGTTTAGCCAAAAGAAAAAAACACCGTACAAAAAGAGCACTCAAATTACAACAAACACAATACGAATGCAGCACCACTCAGTTGTTATCTAATTGCAATAGCAAATAAATTACAACTAAAAATTCACAGATTACAGGAAAAACGCCAATAATCTACTAAAAACAATAAGTACACTTATCAAAAATACACTTATCTGAATTTTAGAATAATTTTGGGAACACAGAAAGTATTAAATATACACAAATACTAATTTAATTAAAATATTTGGACGGAGCACCGAATTCGACACAAACTATTGCAAGCAGGGTTGCCAACGACGAATCTATCGCGGAATTAATATGTTGGTTTTATTTTCTTATGTAAAACCTTGTTTTGTTAGCTTCTATGTAAAGACGTGATAATATGCAAGTTTCCAATTAGTTGTACTTTTATTTTATACAAACTTAAATTGATTGCAATTGTAACATATATCGCGTGTTTTTTTTAGGGGTATAGAACTTCGAATTGAAATAAAACACAAGAAAGTCGTTTTAAGGTCCATCAATTTGGCTTTATTGGAAGGATAATTTTATGCCATTAATGTTTAAATATGATTTCGGGCATGTGGCCGCCGCGGCTGGCTCGAATAAAGCCAATTCTACAGGTCCAATTTTCAACCACTTTTTCGAGCATATGGGGCCGTATGTCGGCAATAACGCCACGAATGTTGGCTTCCAATTCCCCTAACGTTTCTGGTTTGTTGGCGTAGACGAGCGACTTCACATATCCCCAAAGAAAATAATCCAATGGTGTCAAATCACACGATCTTGGTGGCCAATTGACAGGTCCATTCCGCGAAATTAGGCGCTCATCGAATGTTTCCTTCAATAAATCGATTGTGACGTGCGCTGTGTGGCATGTAGCGCCGTCTTGTTGGAACCACAACTCATCCACATTCATGCCATCCAATTCGGGAACAAAATAGTCGGTTATCATGGCTCTATACCGGTCTCCATTAGCTCTCCACAGCTCCAATTGCTGTGCACGGTGGCGAATCGATTCATTCGGGTCCTCTTCAACACTTTGCTCTACAGCGGCAATTGTTTCTTCGGTGCGCACTGTTCGACGTCTCTGCGGATGCGTATTATCACATAGAGTAAACGTAGTGCGAAAACGATCCATGGTTAACCGAATTAATTGCTCTGATGGACGATTATGTCGACCATAAAATGGACGGAGCTTGCGGTAAACTTCGCGAACTGAACCATTATTTTCGAAATAAATTTGCACGATTTGCAAGCGTTGTTCTTTTGTCAACCTATTCATGATGAAATGGCAAACCAAACTGAACATAAATGACATTAGAGTTGCCAGATTTGACCACAAAATGCCAGTTTTATCTCTATTCGAAAAACAAAGCTGTAAAAAAAACACCCTTTATATATCTTTACCAGAGGTAACAACCTTGCCGCAATGTAAATACTTAAACTCGGGCTCTTCTTCTTGAATCATCGTCAATCTGCGAACTTTGTTCCCAACTCGTATATTGACGTAACTTCGGTAGAAAGAGTTCGAGCGACCAAAGGTTACCTACAGGCAAAGTGTATAAACGAGGAAATCCCTTAATACCATGGGCTTCCTCTATAACTCCGTATGCTAGATATAGTAATGATACTCTACTATAAAAGTATCCCCCTAACGTCGAGGTGTTAAGGTTCGTAGTTACGAGCTATGTTTGTACGGAGCCTCGCTGATACCTGGGCGCCACAGCGATTAAATAGGCTTCATCGTCAAGTCCTTACCAAAGCACCGGGGGCTATGCTATGGCCACCACTCCCCTACACTCGTGGGTCCAAATATAAATTTTTTAAACAATGTAACAACCATCTCAACGACGACAACAACAACTAATACGGCTACAACTAGCAGCATTGAAGCTTCAGCTACCAAATATAACCGAAATCCGTCCATACGACACTCACCCGTTACCCCTAAATCTCATAATGGATGAGGTCATTAGGGGAGAACTAACTGAATTAAGGGAGATCGACACGCTGAACAGGGAGATAACCACTCAGTATGGTGAGTTATGTTAGCAATTGTCGGAGATGGTGGATGATGATTCCCTCATCGGACTTAGCCAGAAGAGCGTGCCAGCGGGCTTGATGGAAAATATTACTCTGTCGGATAGTGAATGTGAGATCACGATTATCTGCGTCCCGACTACCGAGAAGGTAGTCGAGACAAAGCCGTGGACGTGACGGAAACCGACCTGTCGACTGCACCACTTGAGTCGGTAGCCGACTCCATGGCTAGCAAGTCCTCCAACGCAGAACGCCTGATATTGACGCGTCAAGGGGCTACAGACCCAGGCACTCTTGGTGATAACCCTTCGACGAGCGGTAGGAAAAGGTCGAGGCCAAAGAAGGCTCGCGACGCTTACCAAAGATCCTGCTCTTATCTTCGGAAATACAAAGGAAAGAGCGTGTCTGACAAATCCAACTGGAAAGCGAAACTTCGCCATGAATGGCTTTATCCCTCTCTCTACACCGGTGGATGCTGCAACTCTTACGCCACTTATGGTATCGGTGAATGCAGCTCCTACAATTGCGACAGAGAAGGAAAAGCGAGGTAATATGCCAAGTGGACTCTCTGAAGCAGGGTCGCTGCAAACTTAAGATAGGATAACAAAGCCCACTTCAGAGGCAACGAAACCCATTGGAAAAGGTGATAGTCCTATTGGTAAAACCCAATGGATATCCTTTATCCAGACTGGATACGAACTGGAGTAATTACTACCAAGGTTACTTCACAACTATCCAAATCAAATATATCTTATGCGATGAAACCAAGCAATACGCGAGGTACAACCTTAGAAGGAAGAGAGCGGGCAAGCAAAGATACGGTTTTGGCCACTGTCATTTCCGGCTCCAAAAGACAAAGCAGAACTACTTCGAGTATATCGTTAAGAATAAGGTGACTGGTTTGGGCAATAAAAATTACATCACATACTCTCCTCCTTTGGAGGACAAGGTGAGAACATGTATTGCCGGTAGAAAAAATCTTAACTTAATCATTCAGCATAACTACAGCAATGGAAATCCGTCCATACGACACTCACCCGTTACCCCTAAATCTCATAATGGATGAGGTCATTAGGGGAGAACTAACTGAATTAAGGGAGATCGACACGCTGAACAGGGAGGTAACCACTCAGTATGGTGAGTTATGTTAGCAATTGTCGGAGATGGTGGATGATGATTCCCTCATCGGACTTAGCCAGAAGAGCGTGCCAGCGGGCTTGATGGAAAATATTACTCTGTCGGATAGTGAATGTGAGATCACGATTATCTGCGTCCCGACTACCGAGAAGGTAGTCGAGACAAAGCCGTGGACGTGACGGAAACCGACCTGTCGACTGCACCACTTGAGTCGGTAGCCGACTCCATGGCTAGCAAGTCCTCCAACGCAGAACTCCTGATATTGACGCGTCAAGGGGCGACAGACCCAGGCACTCTTGGTGATAACCCTTCGACGAGCGGTAGGAAAAGGTCGAGGCCAAAGAAGGCTCGCGACGCTTACCAAAGATCCTGCTCTTGTCTTCGGAAATACAAAGGAAAGAGCGTGTCTGACAAATCCAACTGGAAAGCGAAACTTCGCCATGAATGGCTTTATCCCTCTCTCTACACCGGTGGATGCTGCAACTCTTACGCCACTTATGGTATCGGTGAATGCAGCTCCTACAATTGCGACAGAGAAGGAAAAGCGAGGTAATATGCCAAGTGGACCCTCTGAAGCAGGGTCGCTGCAAACTGAAGATAGGATAACAAAGCCCACTTCAGAGGCAACGAAACCCATTGGAAAAGGTGATAGTCCTATTGGTAAAACCCAATGGATACCCTTTATCCAGACTGGATACGAACTGGAGTAATTACTACCAAGGTTACTTCACAACTATCCAAATCAAATATATCTTATGCGATGAAACCAAGCAATACGCGAGGTACAACCTTAGAAGGAAGAGAGCGGGCAAGCAAAGATACGGTTTTGGCCACTGTCATTTCCGGCTCCAAAAGACAAAGCAGAACTACTTCGAGTATATCGTTAAGAATAAGGTGACTGGTTTGGGCAATAAAAATTACATCACATACTCTCCTCCTTTGGAGGACAAGGTGAGAACATGTATTGCCGGTAGAAAAAATCTTAACTTAATCATTCAGTATAACTACAGCAATGGAGACATGACGACGGTGAGGTTAGAGAATATACACACCCAAAAATTCTCATCAATCTATCTGCCATACGAGGAAAACAACCCGCCAAATGAGTCAGTGCGCAAGGGTCAGTTCCTAGGATGTGACGGAAACGTGCACCACTCTTTATGGGGAAGTACAAGCATCAACACTTGAGGTGAGTCACTTTATGGATTTATTTTGAATTCTGGGCTAAAGATTTGCAATATTGGTAATGATCCAACTTTCCAAGTCAGAAATTGGTCGGAAGTAATAGACATGACATTGACGAACCTAGACGACACTGTTCATTCAGGTTGGAGTGTGTTCATTTCATTTATTTATAATTGTAATATACAGGGTGGCTGATATGTAATGCAACAAAGTAAAGCGCTATATTTTTTTATTTTTTTTTAAAAATTTTTGTTTGTACGGAGCCTCGCTGATACCTGGGCGCCACAGCGATTAAATAGGCTTCATCGTCAAGTCCTTACCAAAGCACCGGGGGCTATGCTATGGCCACCACTCCCCTACACTCGTGGGTCCAAATATAAATTTTTTAAACAATGTAACAACCATCTCAACGACGACAACAACAACTAATACGGCTACAACTAGCAGCATTGAAGCTTCAGCTACCAAATATAACCGAAATCCGTCCATACGACACTCACCCGTTACCCCTAAATCTCATAATGGATGAGGTCATTAGGGGAGAACTAACTGAATTAAGGGAGATCGACACGCTGAACAGGGAGATAACCACTCAGTATGGTGAGTTATGTTAGCAATTGTCGGAGATGGTGGATGATGATTCCCTCATCGGACTTAGCCAGAAGAGCGTGCCAGCGGGCTTGATGGAAAATATTACTCTGTCGGATAGTGAATGTGAGATCACGATTTTCTGCGTCCCGACTACCGAGAAGGTAGTCGAGACAAAGCCGTGGACGTGACGGAAACCGACCTGTCGACTGCACCACTTGAGTCGGTAGCCGACTCCATGGCTAGCAAGTCCTCCAACGCAGAACGCCTGATATTGACGCGTCAAGGGGCTACAGACCCAGGCACTCTTGGTGATAACCCTTCGACGAGCGGTAGGAAAAGGTCGAGGCCAAAGAAGGCTCGCGACGCTTACCAAAGACCCTGCTCTTATCTTCGGAAATACAAAGGAAAGAGCGTGTCTGACAAATCCAACTGGAAAGCGAAACTTCGCCATGAATGGCTTTATCCCTCTCTCTACACCGGTGGATGCTGCAACTCTTACGCCACTTATGGTATCGGTGAATGCAGCTCCTACAATTGCGACAGAGAAGGAAAAGCGAGGTAATATGCCAAGTGGACCCTCTGAAGCAGGGTCGCTGCAAACTGAAGATAGGATAACAAAGCCCACTTCAGAGGCAACGAAACCCATTGGAAAAGGTGATAGTCCTATTGGTAAAACCCAATGGATACCCTTTATCCAGACTGGATACGAACTGGAGTAATTACTACCAAGGTTACTTCACAACTATCCAAATCAAATATATCTTATGCGATGAAACCAAGCAATACGCGAGGTACAACCTTAGAAGGAAGAGAGCGGGCAAGCAAAGATACGGTTTTGGCCACTGTCATTTCCGGCTCCAAAAGACAAAGCAGAACTACTTCGAGTATATCGTTAAGAATAAGGTGACTGGTTTGGGCAATAAAAATTACATCACATACTCTCCTCCTTTGGAGGACAAGGTGAGAACATGTATTGCCGGTAGAAAAAATCTTAACTTAATCATTCAGTATAACTACAGCAATGGAAATCCGTCCATACGACACTCACCCGTTACCCCTAAATCTCATAATGGATGAGGTCATTAGGGGAGAACTAACTGAATTAAGGGAGATCGACACGCTGAACAGGGAGATAACCACTCAGTATGGTGAGTTATGTTAGCAATTGTCGGAGATGGTGGATGATGATTCCCTCATCGGACTTAGCCAGAAGAGCGTGCCAGCGGGCTTGATCGAAAATATTACTCTGTCGGATAGTGAATGTGAGATCACGATTATCTGCGTCCCGACTACCGAGAAGGTAGTCGAGACAAAGCCGTGGACGTGACGGAAACCGACCTGTCGACTGCACCACTTGAGTCGGTAGCCGACTCCATGGCTAGCAAGTCCTCCAACGCAGAACGCCTGATATTGACGCGTCAAGGGGCTACAGACCCAGGCACTCTTGGTGATAACCCTTCGACGAGCGGTAGGAAAAGGTCGAGGCCAAAGAAGGCTCGCGACGCTTACCTAAGATCCTGCTCTTATCTTCGGAAATACAAAGGAAAGAGCGTGTCTGACAAATCCAACTGGAAAGCGAAACTTCGCAATGAATGGCTTTATCCCTCTCTCTACACCGGTGGATGCTGCAACTCTTACGCCACTTATGGTATCGGTGAATGCAGCTCCTACAATTGCGACAGAGAAGGAAAAGCGAGGTAATATGCCAAGTGGACCCTCTGAAGCAGGGTCGCTGCAAACTGAAGATAGGATAACAAAGCCCACTTCAGAGGCAACGAAACCCATTGGAAAAGGTGATAGTCCTATTGGTAAAACCCAATGGATACCCTTTATCCAGACTGGATACGAACTGGAGTAATTACTACCAAGGTTACTTCACAACTATCCAAATCAAATATATCTTATGCGATGAAACCAAGCAATACGCGAGGTACAACCTTAGAAGGAAGAGAGCGGGCAAGCAAAGATACGGTTTTGGCCACTGTCATTTCCGGCTCCAAAAGACAAAGCAGAACTACTTCGAGTATATCGTTAAGAATAAGGTGACTGGTTTGGGCAATAAAAATTACATCACATACTCTCCTCCTTTGGAGGACAAGGTGAGAACATGTATTGCCGGTAGAAAAAATCTTAACTTAATCATTCAGTATAACTACAGCAATGGAAATCCGTCCATACGACACTCACCCGTTACCCCTAAATCTCATAATGGATGAGGTCATTAGGGGAGAACTAACTGAATTAAGGGAGATCGACACGCTGAACAGGGAGATAACCACTCAGTATGGTGAGTTATGTTAGCAATTGTCGGAGATGGTGGATGATGATTCCCTCATCGGACTTAGCCAGAAGAGCGTGCCAGCGGGCTTGATCGAAAATATTACTCTGTCGGATAGTGAATGTGAGATCACGATTATCTGCGTCCCGACTACCGAGAAGGTAGTCGAGACAAAGCCGTGGACGTGACGGAAACCGACCTGTCGACTGCACCACTTGAGTCGGTAGCCGACTCCATGGCTAGCAAGTCCTCCAACGCAGAACGCCTGATATTGACGCGTCAAGGGGCTACAGACCCAGGCACTCTTGGTGATAACCCTTCGACGAGCGGTAGGAAAAGGTCGAGGCCAAAGAAGGCTCGCGACGCTTACCTAAGATCCTGCTCTTATCTTCGGAAATACAAAGGAAAGAGCGTGTCTGACAAATCCAACTGGAAAGCGAAACTTCGCAATGAATGGCTTTATCCCTCTCTCTACACCGGTGGATGCTGCAACTCTTACGCCACTTATGGTATCGGTGAATGCAGCTCCTACAATTGCGACAGAGAAGGAAAAGCGAGGTAATATGCCAAGTGGACCCTCTGAAGCAGGGTCGCTGCAAACTGAAGATAGGATAACAAAGCCCACTTCAGAGGCAACGAAACCCATTGGAAAAGGTGATAGTCCTATTGGTAAAACCCAATGGATACCCTTTATCCAGACTGGATACGAACTGGAGTAATTACTACCAAGGTTACTTCACAACTATCCAAATCAAATATATCTTATGCGATGAAACCAAGCAATACGCGAGGTACAACCTTAGAAGGAAGAGAGCGGGCAAGCAAAGATACGGTTTTGGCCACTGTCATTTCCGGCTCCAAAAGACAAAGCAGAACTACTTCGAGTATATCGTTAAGAATAAGGTGACTGGTTTGGGCAATAAAAATTACTCACATACTCTCCTCCTTTGGAGGACAAGGTGAGAACATGTATTGCCGGTAGAAAAAATCTTAACTTAATCATTCAGTATAACTACAGCAATGGAGACATGACGACGGTGAGGTTAGAGAATATACACACCCAAAAATTCTCATCAATCTATCTGCCATACGAGGAAAACAACCCGCCAAATGAGTCAGTGCGCAAGGGTCAGTTCCTAGGATGTGACGGAAACGTGCACCACTCTTTATGGGGAAGTACAAGCATCAACACTTGAGGTGAGTCACTTTATGGATTTATTTTGAATTCTGGGCTAAAGATTTGCAATATTGGTAATGATCCAACTTTCCAAGTCAGAAATTGGTCGGAAGTAATAGACATGACATTGACGAACCTAGACGACACTGTTCATTCAGGTTGGAGTGTGTTCATTTCATTTATTTATAATTGTAATATACAGGGTGGCTGATATGTAATGCAACAAAGTAAAGCGCTATATTTTTTTATTTTTTTTTTTAATTTTGTTGTTCAAAGCAAAAAATGTCGGAAATAACATAAAATTTTAGAAACAGTTTAGATTTGTTCGAATTGGCCACCTTTGGCACGAATTATGGCCTTCAAACGGCCGACAAAGCCATTACACGCTGCACGAAAGTGACTCTGCGGTATTTTGGCCCATTCCCGGCGAAGCGCTGTCTTGAGATGATCGATACTTTGGTATTTTTTAGTGCGAACCTTACTCTCTAAAATGCCCCAGGCGCAAAAGTCCAACGGATTGAGATCCGGAGATCTTGGTGGCCATTGTGCGGTAGAAATGAAGCGAGGAACCTCCTTTTTAAGCCATTTTTGGTTGACGCGTGCTGAGTGCGATGGTGCTGAGTCCTGTTGGAATGTCCATGGTCTGCGGCCGAAATGTTTGTCTGCCCAGGGCTTCAATACTGTCTTTAGGACATTTTCCCGATAATATTCGGCATTTATTTTGACCCCATGGTCGATGAATACGAGCGGGGAGCGACCATCGGCCGTTACGGCGGCCCACACCATTACCATCGGCGGCGCTTGAGTTCTGGTGGCCAATAGAAGGTGTAAATGTTCAGCTAACCTCTTTGGCAAGTAAACCCGATCATTTTGTTTGTTCACAAACTGCTCAATTTGGAATGGCTTCTCATGGGAGAAAACCAAACTCGGGAACTGGCCACTTTCATGCAAGCGAAGCAACTCCTTGGCTCTTTCCAGTCTAACTTTTTTTGTGCATCGGTGAGCTCTTGCACTTTTTGGAACTTCAATGGCTTTAGTACAAGCTCATTTTTTAACATGTGTTGTATCCGTTCTCGCGATATGTTCAGCTCACGAGCAATTTTTCTACCACTGCGGCGTGGATTTCGGTCAAATCTGGCCTTCACTTTTCGGATCATTTCTGGTGCTGTTACCGTTTTTTTTCGTCCACTTTTTGGACGCGATGCAACACTGCCAGTATCACGGTAACGAGCAATGGTACGAGAAACAAAAGATTTATTCACATTTAAATGCTGGAGGGCTCTAACGATAGCCACTTGTGTTTTTCCACCCAAATATAAAGCAATCACACTATCACGCTTGAATTCCATCACGAATAACTTTTTTCTGAATGCAATAGATCAAAATGCTTTTGTAAGCTTGTAAACAATAAAATGAACTGTCACTGAAATAAATCTGTCAGCTATCAGACTAGCGGTTTAGAAATGATAGCAACCTGAAGTTGGTTGCAATACATATCAGCCACCCTGTAAATAAGCCAATATGGCCAACAATCTTATATTAATTTTATAGAAATTTCGATTATATAGTTAAGTTCTACACTCAGTAAACCACTTCAGAGTGATCCAATTTAAGGGTAAATTTAGCAAGATATAGCTACTCACAAATCGATTTATATACATGTATATTAAAAACAGATAATAAAAATTAAAGTAAAATTAAAAATAATTAACCTAAAGAAGATATTACTCTGAATGTGCGCAAACACTCTCACTATTATAGCAAAAATGTATACCCTAAATTTCACTAGTGTAAAAATCGTTCTATTAAAACCAGGGAGTAAACTGAAAGGGTTACATGGGTTGCTATATGTAGCTTTGTTCCTTTACCTACTACAAGTTACTAGTTTTAACATTTTTATCAGTTTTACTCCAAAAAGAGTTCCTTTACTCAAAAAACTAGTAAAAATAGTAGACAAATTTAAGAGAGAACTTTCAAAATGTCTTTCTCTTTTAATACTTTTTTAATATTTTTTCGTATAATAGAAATTTAAAATGGAAGAAATTTTTCTGTGTTTGCTATTTTTACTAGATTTCCGTTCCCGTACTTTTTAAAAACATTTTTACTCTGAGAGAATTTTGAATTATTTCTCTTTTGCTAGATTTACTATTTAAAAAGTAAAGAAACAAATCTTATATTTTTCTGGCCTAAGCAACACTGTTGCCTACCGCCATCTGACATTTCCCTTGGAAAGTTTGACATTTTTTAGCATAATCGTACTCAGAACGTTTTGACGTACGACCATCATTTGTGTTGTTTAAGCTCTGTTCCTTTACCTACTACAAGTAGCTACTTTTTACCATTTTTACAACAGAAAAAATTGTAAAAATGTTTGAAATAGTAAAATGTAGTAGGTAAAGGAACAGAAATTTACAGTGACTTGAAAAAATCAATTTGGAAAAAAATGGAATTAACTCGTGAACATTTTCATGCGATCATTTTTCACAACTTTCGACGTGGATTATCACGACAAGAGTGCATCGATGAACTTAAATCTTTGTATGGCGATGAAGCACCATCCTATAGCACTGTGAAAAACTGGTTTAATGAATTCAATCGTGGCCGACGCTCGCTCTAAGACGAAGGTCGTCCAAAAACGGCCGTTGTGCCAGAGAACCTTGATGCCGTGCGTGAACTGATAATGCAAGATTGTCATGTGACATACCGTGAGATAAAGGTATCCTTGGGCATTTCTTCCACCAGCATACATTCGATATTGCATGAACACCTGGCCGTAAAAAAGGTTTTTTCTCGTTGGATCCCGCACAATTTGACAATAGCTCAAAAAAGGCTCGTGTCGATTGGTGCAATGAAATTTTGAAAAAATACAATCGCGGTGCTTCAAAAGACGTTTATAAGATCGTCACAGGTGACGAATCTTGGATCTATGCGTATGAGCCCGAAACAAAACTGCAATCGACCGTGTGGGTCTTCGTAGACGAGCCAAATCCAACGAAAGTTGTTCGTGGAAGAAGCACTTTGAAGCAAATGGTCGCCTGTTTCTTCGGCAAAACTGGTCATGTGGCGACTGTTCCGCTTGAGCAACGTAGGTCGGTCAATTCTGAGTGGTACACCACAATTTGTTTGCCTGAAGTCTTCGGAGAAATTCGAAAAACGAACCAGAGAAGACGAATCATTGTGCACCATGAAAATGCGAGCACATCGGCTCAAACTAGCGCCTTTTTGACCGGCCAAAATGTCGAATTGATTGGTCATCCGCCGTAGAGCCCTGATTTGACACCCAATGACTTTTTCTTATTCACTCACATCAAGAAAAAAAAACTGCTTGGTCAACGTTTTTCGACGCCTGAAGCAGCTGTCGAAGCGTTCAAAAACCATGTTGTGGAAGTGAATTTTCAAAACAATTCGCGCTCAAATGACAAAACGGTCTGAGTGAAGTTATGCCAAAAAATGTCATAGTTTCCAATGGAAGTTCCAGTTTTCATCTGGCAACACCAGCATTGCCGGGACCGAAATATAAATTGCAACCCCCGTATGGACCTTACCGACAGAGCAGTTTATATGGTTTGTCCAAGTAAGTGCAGAATTAAACATTAGACTTAAATTACATGCAGTACCCACACTGTCTATAATAGCGTTTCCAATTTTCACAGTATGTGGCTCAATAATGGCTGTTGCTCTTTTGTGTATTGTTATTAATTTTGTCTTAGATGAATTAAGACATAATCCATTTATTTGGGCCCAGTTATATATCAGATTCAGTTCTGTGTTAATATTCCATACGCAGGAGTCAAGGTCATTTCGTTTGCTACACGTGTAAAGCTGCACATCATCTGCCCAGCAAAAACTCTCATTACCAGGTAATCTGGCGGGTAAGTGAAATTCAAAAGAAATAATGACTTACCCTTCAGATTATTTGTACATGGGCATGATATTGGAGGAAAGTACTCCCATGCAAGCATACGAATAGTTAACAAATAACTACTTACCCCCACGCTTACAAATATCCAACAAATAAGTAGTTATTATTATTATTTTAATAAGGGGTTGAATAATACCTTACCAGTAATGATTTTCATAACCATTTATACACCATATATAATTAAATACGACGAGACATATTTTTTACTCGGAATGTTCCCAAAAAAAAACTTGGTAATTACATGTCATTACCACTTGCATTACCAAGTAAGACATGTCATTACCCCCTGCATAACATTTATTCAACAAATAATGACTTACTTATATTGACATAAATATGTATTTGTAAGTTATTTTAAGATAGGTATTGTAAAATATGCAACAACAAAAATGTTTATTAAAACTTGATTTGATTAGAAATTTTGTAATATTCCGGATAAAAAATATATCTCGTCATATAAAGGGTCCGCCATTTAACGTTTTTTTCCAACTAGTGCTTATTTCGTGAATGGTAACACCTAGCTCATGTCTGATTTGACAGATAATTAGTTTTATCCTTCCGCTGAACGAATATGGTTGTGTATACGCTTGAACAACGCTGGGAAATATTGCGACAATACTTTGAAAATTTTGATTTTCAATTTTTTTTTTTCATTTTGATCTTGGCGGGTATGTAAACAAGCAAAATTGTCGCATTTGGGGCACAGAAAACCCGCACGCATACATTGAAAAGCCGATACACCCAAAACGAGTCACTGTTTGGTGCGGATTTTGGTCCAGAGGCATAATTGGGCCATTTTTCTTCGAAAATGAGCAAGGAGTGGCCGTTACAGTCAATGGCGATCGTTATCGGGCCATGTTGAACGAATTTTTGTTCACAAAAATTGAAGAGGAGGATATTGGCAACATTTGGTTTCAACCGGACGGCGCTACGTGCCACACAGCCGAAGGTACACTCGATATTTTGCGCCCTGTTTTTGAAGATCGCATTACCAGCCGCAGTGCCGATGTCGTTTGGATAACATTTATTCAACAAATAATGACTTACTTATATTGACATAAATATGTATTTGTAAGTTATTTTAAGATAGGTATTGTAAAATATGCAACAACAAAAATGTTTATTAAAACTTGATTTGATTAGAAATTTTGTAATATTCCGGATAAAAAATATATCTCGTCATATAAAGGGTCCGCCATTTAACGTTTTTTTCCAACTAGTGCTTATTTCGTGAATGGTAACACCTAGCTCATGTCTGATTTGACAGATAATTAGTTTTATCCTTCCGCTGAACGAATATGGTTGTGTATACGCTTGAACAACGCTGGGAAATATTGCGACAATACTTTGAAAATTTTGATTTTAAATTTTTTTTTTTCATTTTGATCTTGGCGGGTATGTAAACAAGCAAAATTGTCGCATTTGGGGCACAGAAAACCCGCACGCATACATTGAAAAGCCGATACACCCAAAACGAGTCACTGTTTGGTGCGGATTTTGGTCCAGAGGCATAATTGGGCCATTTTTCTTCGAAAATGAGCAAGGAGTGGCCGTTACAGTCAATGGCGATCGTTATCGGGCCATGTTGAACGAATTTTTGTTCACAAAAATTGAAGAGGAGGATATTGGCAACATTTGGTTTCAACCGGACGGCGCTACGTGCCACACAGCCGAAGGTACACTCGATATTTTGCGCCCTGTTTTTGAAGATCGCATTACCAGCCGCAGTGCCGATGTCGTTTGGCCACCTCTGAGCTGCGATTTGACACCGTTGGACTATTATTTGTGGGGTGCATTCAAAGATTAGTGTTACGCCGACAAGCCAGAGACAATTGACGCTTTAAAGGACAATATTCGTGAAGCCATTGGTGAAATACAGCTGCACACAATCGATAATGTGCTTAAAAATTGGACCGATAGTGTAGGCTACAGCATGGCCAGCCGAGGCAGCCATTTGAATGAAATTATTTTCCGTTATTAACCGGAAGGATTGTACTTTCAAAAAAACAAGAAATTTGAGAAAATATTCAGTAGTTTTTTTTATAGCATTTTCAAAAAAAAAGTTATTTGGCGGACCCTTTATAATAATATATATTACAAATATATAGTATGGATAATAAAATCAATTAAAAAAACGTTAAGTTGATTTAGAAATTTAGTAACTCAGGTAACCTGGCTGGAAAATCAAATTCAAAGGAAATAACGACTTACCATTTAGCCAACCTTCAGATTATTTTTGCATGGGTAAGATATTGGAGGAAAGTACTTCTATGCAAACATACAAAGAGTTAACAAATAAATAATTACCCCCACACTTACGAATATCCCACATATGTGTAAGTAGTTATTGTATTTTATTGAGGGGTTAAATAGTTTCTAAATTAAATCAATTTTTCTTTTATAAAAATTGGTATTGTCGCATATTTTACAATACCCGACTTAAAATAACTTACAAATAAGTAAATATTTATGTCAATAAAAGTAAGTCATTATTTGTTGACTACATGTAATGTGGAGGGTAATCATATGTCATTACCTTGTAATGGCATGTACTTACCAAGTTTTTGCTGGGCCCAGCAAAAACTCTCATACCAGGTAATCTGGCGGGTAAGTGAAATTCATAAGAAATAATGACTTACCATTTAGCCACCCTTCAGATTATTTGTACATGGGCATGATATTGGAGGAAAGTACTCCCATGTAAGCATACGAAGAGTTAACAAATAACTACTTACCCCCACGCTTACAAATATCCAACATATAAGTCGTTATTATTGTTATTTTAATAAGTGGTTAAATAATACCTTACCAGTAATGATTTTCATAACCATTTATATACCATATATAATTAAATACGACGAGACATATTTTTTACTCGGAATGCTCCCAATAAAAAAACTTGGTATGTACATGTCATTACCACTTGCATTACCAAGTAAGACATGTCATTAGCCCCTGCATAACATTTATTCAACACATAATGACTTACTTATATTGACATAAATATGTATTTGTAAGTTTTTTTAAGACAGGTATTGTAAAATATGCAACAACAAAAATGATTATTAAAACTTGATTTGATTAGAAATTTTGTAACATTCCGAATAAAAAAATATATCTCGTCATATATAATAATATATATTACAAATATATAGTATGGATAATAAAATCAATTAAAGAAACGTTAAGTTGATTTAGAAATTTAGTAACTCAGGTAACCTGGCGGGAAAGTCAAATTCCAAGGAAATAACGACTTAACATTTAGCCAACCATCAGATTATTTTTGCATGGGTAAGATACTGGATGTGGTGTGGTATTTTAGGTAACCACATAACCTTACAATATTTGCGTTCAGTTCAGAGTAGATTTGGACAGGTTAGTGAAAGCCCACTCGGAGTGGGTTTCTGCAAATTTTACAATAAATATCGAACACTATAATTTTGCGATACCACAGTTAAATGTTGCGGTACGTCCCAGCTTGACGTACGCTGAAGGGGCGAAACGACTAAACAGGAAATTGATAGCTGAACTCTCACAGCGCCTAAAACATAAAACTCCCCCCACCCCTTCTGGTTCATGCGGCAACTATATCTGCGAGTAAGACAAAATATGCCAATGTTTGTTTAAAAAAATACTTTAACACAAACTTGTTACGCATGGACCTTGTTACCTATAAACAAATATACTTCGTTTCCCATGTCAGCAACTTTCCAACAAAAATATTAGCGCATTGTTCTCAGATTATCGCTTAAGCACTTCCTGTTGGCTACTTATGGGAAATGCTTCGGAGGCACTGAACAAATTTTATTAGCAAGACAGACGGTCACATGTTAGACAAAATAGCCGCATTAATATTAATAATATAATGTTTTTCTCAGATCTAGTGGTTGTTCGAATCCCTTATTATCCAGTATTTGCATTTCTAAGAGACAATCATAAAATAAGAGGAATGTATGCAGTTATGTTAATAATGGAATTTGCTTATAACATCGGGAGGTATATTATTATTGGGCTCACACTTTCCGTACCCTATAACTACACCTAAAATATTGAGTGTGTCGATATTTATGCAAACCTGATGTCGCATATCGGTAGGCAATTTTTATGATGGCTATATCCAAATATGAACCGATTTTCTTCAAATTAAAGATGGTTGGTCTATGGTACAAAAAAAATATCCAGGCCAAATTTCGTGCAAATTGGACCACATTTGCAACCAGCACTTAGCGTACAAACATCAAGCTTGTATAGGCGTTGTTGAATCGTGTATCGTTCCATTTTTAGTAATGGCGTAGTTTCTACTCAAATGTTAAAGAATAAAAGCTTCAAAAGTGACAGCTACCGAAATACCGGGTGATTCAAAATAACACCTCCTGTTGAAAAAACATGTATATATATTTCATCATATTTATGCCACAAAAAATGGATTTGGGACGTGTGTGCACTGGAAGTACACAGCTATAGTGCGTCCTATACTTACCTATGGTTAAATATCAGCTTAAAAAGTTAGAGAAACTACAAAGAGCGGCATCATTATTGAGAAAGAGAGAAGATGGATGTAGGCACAGGGGCAGGCATTTTCAGCGAATCTCTTGGCATACATATGTCCTACAAGCAGACACCTGCAGCGTTTTCCAGGCGGAGATCTTTGCTATACTGCAAGCTCTCAGCTTGATAAACCGACGAAAACTCCGCAAGATGATCACATAACAGTCTATGTTGACAGTCAGGCTGCTCTGAAGGCAACAACTATTAAGTCAAAGTGGTTAATGAGTGCCGATTGGGACTACAGCAATTGGTAGACAGAATCAGACAGTGCTGGGTCCCCGGACGCTGTGATATCGCGGGGAACGAGAAGGCTGACGAACTCGCGCGAAATGGGTCAGCGATGGACGCTTTTTGAGCCATCACTATATTATATCACTATACCTTATGCGAATTCTTCAGTAACATAGAGAGTTTCTACAAGGACCTGGCAAACCAGAAATGGTCGAGCAGATCTGTAAAATCACTAAATCTCTATGCAGCGTTATTGTTGTGCCATTAAAGTATCAATTGTGGCACTTTTTTTTACAGGATTGATACTTGTATGCCACTTTCCTATTTTGATATTAAATTTTCCACTTTTTTCTATTTCGTGCCCCTTTGTATAAATCTGTGGCACTTTTTGTAAAAAACACTTTTTTATTATTTTATCGATGTCACAGCACAAATAAATGTACGAAAACGAGTAATACGCTGTATTATGCATTGCGTTTGAGACTGCTACTTAACAACCGACGTCGGTGCACGACTTCTGTCAAGGTAAATCAAAAATTTGACGGACGTTATTCGCTTTAATAAACAATTTAAATGAGCCCTTGTACCAAAATTTTTATCAATTTTCCATATACATTTTTACGTTGCCTCATACAGTGCTTGCACAGAACGAATAGCTGACATTAATAAAAAATAAGTTAACGAATAAGTTTTTAAAAATATGAGTCAGTCGCCGCCTGTCGTAGCGAACGGACGTGTTATCGCAGAGCGGATAGTCTGGAAGGCCTATATCGACGTACCTATTACGGGCTAATACTGGCTATGGGGGTATCTCCCCCAACCAATTTATGATTAAACCAAAAAAGACGAAGGAGATTACGGCGCAGGGGAGGGAAAACCCAGTGCCGGCGACAAGCGTTGGTGCCTTGGATCCCGTAGTCGAAAATGAAACAAGAGCACATCCAGCCGCAAGCAAAACAAATGATAAGACAGATGAAGCAGAACCCAGCTGGGGCTCTAAGCAACCCCAGCTTTTAAAAGCCAGTGGGGACTCTGACTCTGAATCATCAAATGAAAACAATATCACTATTGTTGCTAACTCAAAGAGACTGTCAGGGGCACAAAGAAGGAAACTGAATAAGTTGAACCGACAGAACCTATTACGGGATGAACCTGACAATTCTACCTCCAACACAAACATGGAGGCCGCTAAAAGAGTCAGGTCTCCCGAAGAACATAGCGCTGTGAAAGTGACTAAGAAGAAAAAGGGCTCGCCGTCTTCCAGTAATCCGGAAAAGCCTAACGTAACCACACAAAAGAAAGTCTCTAGTCTGGGTCCTTCGATTGTGGGCGGTAAAGTTGATCCAGTAACGCAGATCAAGTCAACCAAATCATCCGTTAAGGATGAGGCTTTACACAAAAAGACTCTACAGACACGGAAAAATCAATTGGCCATAAAGAAGGGTAAGAAGCCACCATCTTATTCTAATATAGCTAAACAACATTTTCGAGACGATCTATGCTATGCCATAATTGATAGCAGTAGTGCATCTGGCAGAATCCCAGAAGACCAAAAGAGTAACTTCGAAGATTTGGTCTATACGAGGGTAGCGGAGTACGTCCTCGAATCTAAGGATGAACCACCAATGGAAGTAATGAGTTGCAAGTTTGAGAGGGGTGTTTTGATGCTAATGCTGGCATCACAACGCTGCGCTGGTGCCCTCGTGAAACTTGTAGTGTTGGGCATTATCGTTCACTGAACGGACCGGTCCTTTTCGTTCCGTTCCGCTAAAGGAACTCGTTCAGTCTTTTCGTTCCATCGTTCCTTTTGGCTCCTTCGTTCAAATGACATTCATTCGGTCAAACATCACAACAGCGGTTTGTTTACTGGTTCAGTCTTCTTTTATGAACATGATAACAATTTTGCCAATTGAATTGAAATATATTGAAATTGAAATTTCAATTGAAAATTTGAATTTGAAATTGAAAATATATTTTTAATTTATTTAATTATGTTCTGCTGATTTTATTTAAATAACAATTGTTAAACGCATGTGATGTGTATGTAATCTGGGCACCCCCGTGAAAAAGACTAATGAAGGTAAATGATTGATACCTCTGAACGACACCAGCATTTAATTTTGTAATAAATTTAGTGTGACAGCACTAGAGAAATCATTGTTCGGTAAATTTGGCAACAATTAAACAGCTGTCCGAAAGAGAAGAATGGTAAAATGAACGAGCGAATGAACGAAAGATGAATAACAGCAAAAAATCCGAAGTGAACGATGGAACTAAAAGAACGACATAGCAGGAACCAGTTCCAATCGTTCCTTCAAGGGAATCGTTCAATTGAACGAGTTCGTTCCGGAACGACCCAACTCTAGAAACTTGTGGACAGCTTCCCCTCGCCTTGGGACGGCGCAAAGCTAAAATTGGTAAGGAAAAGCGACATTCCTGAACTCATAAAAACGACCCTATATGTTAAGGGATGTTAAGATTGATGGTTTGACATCAACTCATCTAAACCTCTCCTAAAAAGCCATCTCTCTTATCTATACTCATTGTGGAGAACCGAGAAATAATGTTTTGATTTTAGTTTTGTTTTAAGTGTAAAACGTTGCGGAAACGTTCCTAAAGACGAATTTCAAGCGCATTAAATTGTGCAACGAAGACCATTAAATTGGCAAGGAGAGAGTGTGCGCACTAAATTGTGCAAGAAAGCCCATTAAATAGAAAAGAATGTGCGCATTAAATTGTGCAAGAAAGCCCATTAAATAGAAAAGAGTGTGCGCATTAAATTGTGCAACAAAGCCCATTAAATTGGCATAGAAATAGGGTGCGCATTAAATTGTGCAATAAAGACCATAAACGATTGTGCACATTAAATTGGTGCATCCGAAAATTGAAAAACAGAACTGTGCGCATTAAATTGGTGCAACAATTTTTCGGAAGAAATTTCCATTGAGGAAATACGAAGATGAGCGAAATGAAACCATTTCTTTGTGATGATCTTGATACATCAATGTTGCGAACCGAGTGGGAGAAGTGGTTCAGATCATTCACTCTGTATCTTTTGGCTGAGGACATACAAGATGCCGTCAAAAAGAAAAATAAACTGCTTCACCTTGGAGGTCCACAGCTGCAGGAAGTTATATCTAATATTCCTGGCGCTTTGGTCAAACAAAGTGACAAAGATGATGTTTTTAAAGTACTTGTTGACAAAGTAAATGCCTATTTCTCTCTGAAGAGGAACTCGACGTTTGAAAGGCATTTGTTTCGGAGTCTACATCCTCAAGATGGAGAAGATTTCAACAAATTTCTATTACGCCTAAGATACCAAGCTTCGAAATGCTCGTTTGGTTAAACGAAAAAAGATATTGATATTAGCATGAAAGATAAACTTATAGATTCGTGGGCACCAGTCGAACTGAAGAAAAAACTACTGGAACGAGAGCAGAGCTTACATGAAATAATTGAGGCATGTCAAATCCATGAGCAAATAAATAAGCAATCTCAAAGCATGTTCAAAAAACCTGAATGTGAGCCCATTAACAAATTACGATAAAACCACAATGGCCTAGGAACCAAACGATGGACGATGTGGTCAAAGCTACGATGTCAACTGCACTGCTAGAGGAGCCAAATGCGCAAAATGCGGTTTGATTGGTCATTTTGCTCGGAGATGTAAAACAAGGAATTTGAAGCGAAAGCTAGATAACCAGGAATACAAAAAATCAAAACGGCGTAATTTGCATGTATCGAGAGTTCGGTGTATTGACGAATCAAGACGAAATTATGGTGACGTAACTCAAGAACATGATTGTTTAAAGTCAATGAAAATTTATCAAAGGATGAGTCTATTATATGCAAGATAGATGGACACGCTATCAATATGATGATTGATTCAGGTTCAAGATTTAATTTACTTAGTAATGAAGGTTGAGAAACTCTCCGAAGCCGTCAGGCAATTTTATGGAATGTTCGCACGCAATCTATTAACCAATTTAAGGCGTATGCAGCAAACCAGTTGTTGAAGGTGTTGTATGTATTTGAGGCCCCAGTGTCTGTAAAGGAGGGTTCGGAAATTATTGCCAATTTCAATGTTATCGAGAATGGAAAACAATCGCTTCTAGGCCGTGACACCGCCATTCCCCTCAATGTTTTGAAACTGGGATTTGATGTGTATATGATTGAAATTGCAAGTCCATTTCCCAAAATTGCTAATGTCAGAGTCAAATTGGCAATAGATCCAGATGTGAAACCTATTAAGCACCCGATGCGCCGTATACCTGTTGCACTTGAAAAGAAAGCGGAGGATAAGATAAACGAGGCCCTCAAACTTGACATAATTGAACCCGTCTCGGGACCAAGTTCTTGGATTTCACCAATAGTTGCTGTATTCAAGGAGAATGGAGAAATGAGACTTTGTGTGGATATGCTACAAGCGAATCCTCTGCCCACACTGAAAAAAATGTCATAAAATTAAAGAAATGCTCCAAAGACGTCATTAGTTTTTAAAATAAGTACATTTTGTACTTAAAATCAAAATAAAAAGAGCCACAAAACGATTCAAACCAATGAGGGAGCGACAAAAAATAACACCGCCTCCCAAAATTGTCGACTGGAAGATGGTGTAATAGGTAGTGAACGAAAGGAGGAGAATGACCCACTACCAAATAATGAGGGGGTGCCACCAGATAGGATTGACTCCCAAAAGAAACTTTTACTAGAAAGACAATGATTGAGGTCATCCAGATAAACCTCCACCGGAGCGAGACAGCATCCAACGCTCTGATGGACATCATAAATAAAGGCAGGGTTCATATTGCTTTGATCCAGGAACCATGGACAACTAGCAACAAGGTTACTGGATTAAACCGTGTGAACTATAACCTTTGCTACGCTAACACAGGTACTCGTCCAAGGACTTGTATTCTGTGCCATAAAAAATTATGTTTTATTTTCTCTCCAGAGTTGTCAACATCGGACGCAACGGTGCTGAGGCAAGGTAATGGAAATATGTACCTGGCGTCAATATATCTGCCATTCGATGCGCCGACATTGCCACCTACGTCGGAATTACAACGTCTGGTGAGGGAATCCAAACACACAAGTAATGAGTTATTAGCTGGATGTGACGCCAACTCCCACCATATCGCTTGGGGTAGTACTAACACCAATAAAAGGGGACACGCCCTTATCGAATTTTTGAATACAAATGACCTCATAACTCTTAACCTAGGAAACACTGCAACCTTTGTTAACAAAATTAGGGAAGAAGTATTAGATATAACGATATGTTCAGAAAATCTTATTGATGAGATTCATGAGTGGAGGGTTTCGGATGAACACTCCTATTCAGACCACCGTTATATAAGGTTTAAAATTGCACGGCCACCGCCAAACCCCATAAGTTTCCGTAATAAGGTTAGGCCGACTGGACTAAATTCGGAAATCTACTTAGAAATCGATTGGGGCAGCCTACACGCGATTATCTATGTGCAGAAGACATTGATATCAATCCTAAGAAGATTACCGAGGCTCTTGTAAAATCATTCGAAGATAGTTGCCCACTTCGAGAAAGGAAATCTGCCTTTGAGAAACCCTGGATGACAGGACAAATTCGCTCGATTGGCAAAGATGTCCGCAGACTTTACAATAGAGCTCGACGTAAAAAACAATCAGTATATTGGGACGACTACCACAGAAGACTCAAAGAATACAATAAAATCGTTAGATCGGCGAAACGTAATTCATAGAGGCTTTTCTGTGAACAGGTAGACAGCGTTAACAGCATGTCTAAAATGAAAAAGTTCCTCTCAAAAACTCATGTCTAAACCGAAACACTGGTGGATGAAACGGGTAAAAGGATGGAAACTATAGAGGATACCGTAAGGCTCTTGATGAAAACTCATTTTCCGACTGGTAATGCTGGACCAACAGAGGAACAGTTACAGAATGAAAATGAATTGCATCAAGTACCTATTACGGATATAACAGATGGTATGGTTAAAGAAGCGATAAAAAGTTTCTCTCCCTTTAAGGCTGCGGGACCGGATGGAATATTTCCAGCACTTCTGCAGAATGAGGTGGATCTGGAATCAACTCATCTGGCTGGAGTGTTCACTGCATGCCTAACCCATTCGTATTCCCCAAAAAACTGGCAGGAATCAAGGGTGGTCTTCATACCAAAGCCTGGCAAGGCGAGTTATACGACCCCAAAGGCTTATCGACCCATTAGCCTTACTTCTTTCCTGTTAAAAACAATGGAGCGAATAATTGATAACATGGTCAAAGGTAAAATAGCGGATGACAGGCTAAAATTCAAACAACACGCCTATGTCAAAGGAAGATCAGTGGAAACAGCTCTGCATGAGGTAGTGCACCACATAGAAGAGTCCGGACCGATACACTTATCCAGTCCTTAGACGAGTTTCAGGTTGACCGGGCGCTGAAAAACTGGATCAACAATATGCTAAGGAATAGGTGGATTATTTGTGGGTCATATGACGTAAAAATTAGAGACAAGGTAAATCGTGGTATACCTCAGGGGGCATTTTATCGCCTCTTCTATGGGTTACGACGATACACAGTCTCCTAAAAGCCCTCAACAATGAAGGACTTAAACCAGTCTGTTATGCAGACGACGTTGTAATACTTCTAAGGGGCTTTCATCCAAATCTATTATGCAGAAGAGCTGAAGAGGCACTTAACATAGCATATAACTGGGCACAACCGAGGGGATTAAATGTTAACCCAGACAAAACAGAAATATGTCTATTTACAAGGAAAACGAAGATCCCACGTTTTACCCCGCCTCGATTCCTGAATAAGACAATTGCTATAACTAAAAAGGTAAAATACTTGGGAGTAATCTTGGATCAGAAACTGTACTGGAAAGATCATCTTGAAGAAAGAGTTACAAAGGCACACAGATGTTGGTCGTTGTGCAGAAGAGCTATAGGTTTAAAATGGGGACTACGTCCAAATATGACTCACTGGCTTTACATGAGCGTTATTAGACCAATAATCACCTACGCCTCTGTAGTGTGGTGGACATCAATGGATAAGAATGGATATTACGTACCATTCAGATCTTCCAGATATTACCAATTATTGCATATTGATTTTCAACGTACAAATTACGCATCTGCAGAGCCTATCCGTAGAATGTGCATAAACTTTAACACTTTATATGATATTATTGACTTTAATGTAGGAATAGATATAGTGAAATTTAGAATCATATGTTATTTAAATCAGTAGTGAAATTCTGTTTTATGTGTGTTCTTTATTTAACTAAACAAAGTTAACACTTTTTATGCATGTATGTATGTACATACCGGCTGTTGATATATATTCTGTAGCTGGTATTCCACCCTCTACTGTTAACCCGCCATGGTTCGGATCATGGTGTGTACGCAATCCCTACGTTATGGGGATGTGGGCCCCGCGGTCGGAAGGGGCGGGTAAGAGTGGCTGCGTTGGGAACGTTCGTAAAAAAAAAAAAAAAAACAAAAAAAGTGCAACGTAATACCTTTGCAAAAAATTCAACGTATGTGCTGTCTAGGCATAAGCGGGGCATTTAGAACTGCAACAACAAAAGCGTTGGAGACTATACTGCACATCCAACCAATAGACATCCGTATAAAGTATGAGGCAGCCCTCACAGCAAGACGTCTACAAGTGATGGGTGAATGGATAAATCGAGACCACAAGTCGTACCATCAGAAGATTTTAGAATATCTAGTTGGTCACACTCAAACGCCAGAAATCTCGGACCACATTCCTGAAGTGCGGCTTACAGCTACCTGTGATACGTTTGTCTACCTGGGATACGTTTGTGCCAGACAGACGCTCCTGGGAAAATGGAACTTTGGCCCATGTGCCAATGGGAACCAGCTGCTACACGGATGGGTCCAAGCGAGGAGGAAGGACGGGTCTGGGACTTTTTATTGATGAACCAGAAGTCGAACTTCACATCCGCCTCCCTGACCATAACACGGTATTTCAAGCAGAAGTTCGAGCAATCACGGAGTGTGAGAACTGGCTCAGTAACACGACAAAGCCTAAATATGCCAACAACTTCACAGATAGCCAAATGGCGATTAAAGCAATAACCTTCAATAATATTAAGTAATTTACATAATTTTAATTAAATTTTCTTAATTTTAAGTACAAAATGTACTTATTTTTAAGACTAAGGACGTCTTTGGAGCATTTCTTTAATTTTATGAAAAATTTTTTTTCAGTGTACGTTCGATTCTTTTATGACAAAATTGAGATGGGCGAAATTCTTCTCTCGCTTGGATAGAGATTGACGAGTCGAGTCGTGACATCACAACATTCATTACACACAAAGGGCTTTTCCGATATAAAAGATTGATGTTTGGGATTAGTTCGGCTCTCGAAATTTTCCAACGGATTGTAGAGGAGTTGCTGTCTTCATGTGACAATTGCCTTAATTACATTGATGACGTCATTATTTTTGGCAACACTGAAGAAGAGGTGATGGACAATGCCGTTAAGAAGGTGATGGAGATATTTAAAGCCAATGGGGACCAAGAAGTACAATTTCTAAGGAAAATAACGTCGGAAACAATCATAAAAATGTTACGGGAAATATTCTGTTGTTTGGGTATACCCAGATCACTGAGAGCAGATAACGGCAGGCAATATGAAAGCTCAGAATTCAAAAAGTTCTGCAGGGATAACAATATTGAGTTAATAACCACACCACCATACTGGCCACAGGCGAACGGAGCAGTGGAGAATATGAATAAATTTTTAGTAAAACGTCTTAAAATTGCTCACTCAAATAAGAGAGATTATAAATCCGAAATTCAAAATTTTATTCTGATGTATAATGTGACTCCCCATGGCACAACTGGTTCTTCTCCAATCGAACTAATGTTTAATCGTGTTATCCGTGACAAGATTCCATGCATCCGAGATATCACAGAATACATGTTAGATTCGGCAGCCAGGGATATGATTAACAAACAGAAAGGAAAGGGGAAGGGAGACAAGAAGAGGCGTGCAAATGAATCTGATATAGAAGTTGGAGATAAAGTGTCGTTACGCAATGTAATCTTCCCACATAAGTTGACACCTACTTTTGATCCCACAGAATGCGAAGTTGTAGAGAGGATTGGCAATGAAGTCAAGATATTTCGTGATGGAAAAATCATTTGGAGAAATAGAAGTCATGTCAAGAGGATTCCAAAAGCAATTGACGAATATAACAATAGACCCCAGAATTCTTCCAACACCAAAATTCTGCCAACAAATACGATGTCTCAATTGGAATCGACCTTTGATTTTTTGACGTTTCTCGCTGACGGCACATCTGTATAATTTAAGGTCTGTGATTTTTGGGAGGGATGTGGAGAACCGAAAAATAATGTTTTGATTTTAGTTTTGTTTTAACTGTCAACCAAGAAGGTCTTGCTCGAATAATTATTTGAAAATTGTAATAAATATTCATTTTGTGAAATAAATCTATAAAATCTGGGTTATTACACTCATCACCTCCTTCATCTTCCTCGACCTCTCCCTCTTCTTTTATTCATCTTCTCGGGACGAACACAATGGACTCCGAGTGAAGTGGTGCACGCCAGCAATGGTTGTGTGCCGCGCGTCCTTAACCTAACCTAGCTTTAAATAAAGCGCGCAGCTACTGGACCTCAAATTTTCTGAATTCCTCCCACTGTGCAACGATAGCGAACATATAATTTTCTATTTATAATAAATTAGTTGTTCCCAGTGCGCTTCGCTGCCCTAAAGTTTCAGTGCAGTGAAATATAAATAAGAACGCAATCCATTTTTGTTCCAATTGTGGCTATGAATCCAACACTACCCTCTCAAAGAGCAGATGTTCTCGCTTTAAGAAAACTTCTAATATGCATGTTGTGAATGTCATCTGTTCCTACATAGCCCATTGCCAGTTAGACCAAATTACAGGACGATTGCACGTTTTCTGCAATGACATGCGAAATGTTTCAATTTTACATTTCACACTCTCCGTTCTTGTTCAGCCCATTATTTCTCCATTAAGAATTTGACTACCAAAAATGTATGTATATGCAAAACTTTTGTCGCAATATTACTTAATATGTACATATGTGTTGTAAAATTGTATGTACATATGTGCTGTAAAATTGTTATTTATATGGGCGGCGAGATTGAGGTTATGTGGGCGGTACCAAAACGAATCCATTAAGTCCAAAATTGTGAATATCTGACGATCCACAGTGGACCAAATTCTTAATCTGGCGATCAATTGTTAAACAAATGAGATGTTTACGGAATAGAATTTATATATCATTTTTCCTAGCAATATTCCCACTGTTCTTAACGTCACTTTTTTGTTTAGAGCAAAATTTACCTCGCTGTATGCAATTACACAAGAGCAATTAGAGTGATAAAACATCATACAAATTCTGTATGGACGCGGTCGGTGTTTCGCGTGCTTTCTTTTAACGTTTATAGACAATCAGTCAGGACACATGATTCAATAATACAAGGTTGTGTTACTTAAAGACAATATACATATGTAATTTAAGAAGACATTACTTCCTGTAGCGAGTAATTGTCAGTTACGGACGAATAGGAATTTGATTTCAACGAGTGCGGTTTTTCGCGGATTTTCAGACCGTTTTTCCCGAATTTTTGGTAATTGTCACAATTAAAAAATTAATTTTAATCGATAAGTGCAAAAAAAAGTTCAATCAATGTTCGCGGAATACTGTTTTTTCGCGTGTGTTACTCAAAGACAAATAGAATATAAGAAGACATTCCTTCAGGCCGAAACGTCAAAATCTATCAGTTACGAACGAATAGGAATGAATTGTAACACGCGAAAAAACAGTATTCCGCGAACATAGCTTGAACTTTTTAATATTGATTAATATTAATTTTTTTATTGTGTGTTACAAAAAATTCAGGAAATTGGGTCGGAAATCCGCGAAAAACCTCACTCGTTGAAATCAATTTCCTATTCGTTCGTAACTGACAATTACTCGCTACAGGAAAGAATGTCTTCTTAAATTATATTATTTTTGGTGTTACTAGCACCAAAAATAGTGAATAATAAGATATGTCATCCCGGAGCGAGTAAGTTATCAGGTACGAACGAATAGGAATTTCAACGAGTAGGTGTTCAAAGAGTGAGTTTTTCCGCGGATTTCGGACCGATTTTCCCGAATTTTTTGTAATTGTCACAATTAAAAAATTAATATCAATCGATTAGTGCAAAAAAAGTTGAAATTACCTTCGCGGAAAACTGTTTTTTCGCGTGTGACATTTCATTCCTATTCGTCCGTAACTGATAGATTTTGACGTTTCTGGCTGATGGCACATCTGTATAATTTAAGGTCTGTGACTAGCACAACAACCACAATTCAAGAACAAACACAAGGAAGGTTGTTGTTGGATTCGTAGATGAAATGTCAATGCCATTTGAAAAAAAAATAAACAAAACGATTAGAAACTTTAATAACTCAGTCAATTGCTAACGGTTTTTTAAGAGACTGGTTGTATTTTTCAAAAATAATGAATAATAAGATATGTCATCCCGGAGCGAGTAAGTTGTCAGTTACGAACGAATAGAAATTTCAACGAGTAGGTGTTCAAAGAGTGAGTTTTTCCGCGGATTTCGGGCCGATTTTCCCGAATTTTTTGCAATTGTCACAATTAAAAAATTAATATCAATCGATTAGTGCAAAAAAAGTTCAAACTATATTCGCGGAAACCTGTTTTTTCGCGTGTGACATTTCATTCCTATTCGTTCGTAACTGATAGATTTTGACGTTTCTGGCTGACGGCACATCTGTATAATTTAAGGTCTGTGGTATTTTTTGTCCTTACAAAATACCTATAGTGTATACATATGTAAGTCAATTAATCGTGCGGTTATCTCACAAAACAGGTCCTTTATAAATATTTACAAAATATGTTGTAAATATATGAAATTGTAAGTTTTTCTTGCAATCGTCTAAACTGTCCGTACACTGGCAGTACTATAATAGAGTTGTCAATTGCCTAAAGCCCCCCATAGACGAGTACTGCCGCAATTCATGCCGATGAACCCCTTGTGTACGTGTGTGATTGACATTTTCGATACACACATATCAATCAAAATTTAATTTATAAATTTTTTTCACTTTTCACACAAAACTATTTTAAATTTTCGTTGTTTACATACTTACAATAAAAGTTTTCAATAATCTGGCATATAATAATGAACAAAATTCATCTGATTGATATGTGTTCATTTTGAAAATCAAAAGAATTTTGTTCATTTTAAAAATCAAAATTATTTGATTTTCATACTGCAACAGAAAACCCTGACTTCATGATATTATCGGAAACCCATTTAACAAAAAATGTAGAAGAAAGCGAGATACAGTTACAAGACTATACCCACATAATAACGTTCTCAGATTCCACACGGACTGGAGGAGTTGTAACATATGTAAAACAAAAGTACAACGTAACTAAAATTTTTAAAAAAATATGTAGCCAAAAATACTGGATAAACGCATGTCTAGTAAATTGTGAAAAAAATAATTTTATACTTGCAGCAGTATACAGATCTCCCAGAAGTAGTGAAGCCGAATTCTGTGAATATTTTGAAAACGTGGTAGAAGAGATTTGTGAATATAACAACGATATATTAATAATTGGAGACTTTAACATTGACTGGTCAAAAGAAAGCGTATATAAGAATAAAATAGAAAGCATATTGATTGACAACGGCATGAAACAAATAATGGAAGAATATAATAGAGTTACTCAAAAATCTAAAACAATAATTGATTACATTATAACAAACAATAATGATGTTAACGTAAGAACAAAAGATAATAATAAAATATCAGATCATGAATCAATCGATATATGGATAGATAAAATAAAAGAATGCCACACGAGAGAAATGAAAAAAACAATAAATATTTTTAAATATAACAAGTTATCATTCAGTGAAGAATTATGTGCAATATTACATTTAAATGATAAATCGAACTTGAATAGTGAAGCGATAACTTTAGATATGTGTCTGCAGAATACCATAAAAAAATTAACAAATAGATATTTCGGTTTGTCCTCGAACATTTCGAAATAAACTGCTCGTTTACTATTCTGATCAATCAAACTAGAATTATATTTTTTTTTATTATCACTGACAACATTCGTTTCACCATTTAAATTAATTTTAATATGTATATCATCATTTGAGGGAGTGTGCGTTAGGTTAGGGTTATTATTAGTAATATATATTCATTAGATAATTTTGATATTATAAAACTAAAATTTTGTTAACTATCAACATATAGTCCATGAGGGCTCAGTTTGATTAATAAATAAATAAATAAAATAAATAAAAAATAAAAAAATTGAAAGCAGCAGAAACTTAAATAAATGGTTTACCGGTGAATTAAAATCAATAAAATTTGAAAAAACTATGAAATATCAAATCGCAAAAATGGAGAACACATACGAAGCCTGGAACAACTATAAAATTACACGAAATATGTACAAGACAAGAATAACCAACCAAAAAAATGAATATATTAACAATAAAATTAACAATGCCAAAGACGAGAAAGAAATGTGGAGAGAAATAAAAGATCTAGTGCTAAGAAAGGAGAATCGAATAATTAAATCTGTGATATTTACCAACGTAGAATATAAGGAAAACAGCGAAATCGCCAATCAATTTAACCATTATTTTGTAAATAGTATTATGGAAATTAGAGATAAAATAGAAAATGTGCAATATGAAAACCAAATACCTGTGATAAATATTAGTTTTAAGTTTCGTGCAATCAATTTACAAGAACTTTTAAGCATCTGCAAAAGACTGAAAAAAAAATCGGATTAAGGAACAAAAAATGTGAAGAATATCGGCCAATAAACTCATTAAAAACATGCAAAAAAATACTTGAGAAAGTGGTAAAAGAACAATTAGAAAAATATATCGAAGAAAATAATATTCTATCGAAATACCAATCTGGTTTCAGAAGAAATTTCTCATGCGAAACCACAGTGAATTATGTAATAAATAGGTGGAAAAACATAGAAAGCAATAACAAAGCAGTGGTCATTTTCTTAGACTTTAAAAGAGCCTTTGAAACAATTGATCGACAAATACTTATACAAAAACTACAAATGTACGGTATTAAAGGCATAGAATTAAGATGTTTCAATCATATCTGCATGAGCGAAAACAAATCACAAAAGTGAACAATGTTAGATCAAATGCGATTGTAAATGAATATGGTGTTCCGCAAGGCTCCATTCTAGGTGCAATTTTGTTTATAATATACATAAATGATATGCCAAATGTTTTGAGAGAAAGTGAAATTGTACTCTATGCCGATGATACGCTAATATTCACAGAAGCAGAAGCTAAATAATGATTTAAAAAACATAAATAAATGGTTAAAAATGAAAAATTAAAACTAAATGAAAATAAAACCAAAATAATGGAAATAAACACAAATAGTAACATAGTCACAAAAATTAACAACGAAGAAATTGAAAAAGTAAACTATATCAAATATCTAGGCTTCATAATAGACAAATACCATATCGAATATATGTGCAAGAAAATTGGAAAGAAAATAGGATTCTTCAAAAGAATATTAAACCACATTTCGAAATCGGTTCTACCATACTATACACTTGTTGCAATATAACTCAAATTGAAAGATTGCAAAAACTATAAAATAAAGGAATGCGATGTATATTAAAAATGAATCAGTACACAGGAATACAATGGATGCTAGACACCCTAAAATGGCTAAATATTAAACAAAGACTACAACTTAACACATTATGCTTCATACAAAAGATGAAATTGGGAAAATCACCATAATATCTATGCGAGCAGCTGAATTTCGTTGGAGACTCACATTTAATTTAAGAAATGCGCATCACTTCAAGATTAAGAGAGTAACAAAAAATTCAATGCAGCTATCTCTTTTTTATTAAGGACTTCAATTGCACAATATGATACCAGACGATGTTAAAGCCGAAACAAATCTTAATGCCTTGAAGCATAAAATTGCACAATTTGTAAAAACTAATGATATATTTATTAGCATAGATTAAATTTATATTTGAATAAAGAAAGTATTTTAAATACTACTAAGAATAAAAAAAAAAACAATACATTCTCATGTTGTGTCAAATTCACCAATACACACATATTGCCGTTCCTGCGGCAGTACTCGTCTATGGGGGGCTTTAAAGTAATCATAACTTTGGTTAAAGTGTTTAGTTTAGGTTATGATTACTGCCAGTGTTTAGTTACTAATACCACCATATTTCATAGATGTTTATATATACGTTACGTTTGTTATAACACATCTTAGGCTTCAAAATAAAAAAATCAATGTGGCTGCCAATTTTTGCTTTTTTGGCAGCCACATCTCTCTTCGGACGAAATTTAAATATTAAGACAGGTTGGTTTTTTGCGGGGTAAGTACCAGAAGAAGATGACCAATATGACCCAGATAGAAGAAAATATTACCACCAAATTTGAAGTCAATCGGTTACTCCTTGCGAGAGTTATCTTGCGCACCAACCAGACAGACAGACGGGTAGATATTGCTCCAATTACTTAAAATGTCATAAAATGGATTTTCCGTCGAACATTTTTTTGTCCCAGTTCACTCCTGCGATGTGTTACATTTAAAATTTCACTTTAATATGTACTTTTAAACTCTTGCGCGCCAAATTATGCATATGGCCCAAAGTGCGATCCTTTCTCATGTTATGCGTTCACAAACGGAATGGATTCTCTTATACAGTTATGTTCACTAAAGAGCCTATAACTCATGAACCAATACAAATACAAAGAACTCATATACATAAAATAAATCGGTTCACGCATTACAGAAAACATCGTATTGCCCCAAGGAAGGACAGTGTGGATGGAAATTTATTATTGAGAAAGGGCAAAATATATTGTGCAAGAACTGACGTGATAGTTATCAAGAACTGACGTGATAGTAATAGTGATCACCGCCCACATCACCTGAAATTGAAACATACAAAATTTGGAGTACTATTGAATCCACAGTGTGTAACCTTGGAAATATTAAATATTAAAATCTTTTGTGCGTTTGTTTGTAGCGCATGATCTCCGAAATCATACGAGTAATAGGGCTAAAAACCAACCATCGCATTTGCAGAAAGTTTTGAGAGAAATTTAAAAATGTTTGTTTGATTATACCAGTTGGTGGACTTATGTTCAATATACATTTTTAATCGATTTTTTTGAAACTCGAAATGTCTGTATTTTTTGAATAAAGTAACAATGAATATCAAACTAATAGTATATCCCAAACTTACTTTTTCTCTTCTCTTTTCTTTTGTTTGTTCTTACTTCCTATGTAGGTTACAGGGAAAGGCGTCGGCACACGCGTGTGAATTTTCCAAAATGTTAGGAAAATAATTTGTTGATAGAGTTTTTGACCAAAATTTTGGTAGACAATAATAAAGTTCCTTAAATTAAATAAATAAATCGAAAGAACATTTTTTTGTAAATAATATAAAAATTATGTTTTTCAAAAAAAGTGTATCAAAAGGCAAATTTTTGGCGATGTAAAAACAATTTCTATAAATCCTTTAAATGCTGAGAAATACATATATATATTGGAAATTACCATACTGTAATATTTCCTACATAATCCGAGTGTTTAATGTTTAACTCGCTTTTAGAATTTACATATAAGACTAACTGAATTGTATAAATTGTATGAATACCTTACTATGAATTTCCTTATTACAACCATGAAATGTATAGTTCTAAAAATCCCCAATTTAATATAAGGATGGCAACATCCACCAGCTGTTTTTTATCCGGACAAGATGGTGGAGTTGCCTTGAGGTTGCCAGCAAGGAACCGCTGACAACTTCAGCCTCTTCTTTTTCAACCGTCATCAGCGAGACATCTCGATCTCCATATCTACCAGATCAATAAATAAATGGAAGTTACCATATCGAACAATATCTCTTTTATTGTTGAGGGTAAAAAAGGAGCAGAATTCCCAAGGATATTCTCACGGCAAGAACCTAAGTTTCATTCCAACCCTTTTTTCCCACTTCTCTCATCCGGAATCTAAGTTCCTTCAAATCTGGGATTAATCCTTTCCATAATTCCTTACGAACCTGAGTTCGAATTATCGCAGCAAAGTCAACCCAAAAGACTTTAGTTCGCTGCAGTATTTTACATGGTCCTTCGAGCATGGTTACTCTCTCCGCACAAATTATACTCTGGATTTGATTCCATCTCTGGGGATTTCAACTTTTATTTGTCTTCAGTTGAAATTTCTTTGAAGTTGTTTCATCTCTTGAGATTGAAACTTCAGTTCATTTTACATTCTCGTCTCAATTAATCTCTTGATTAGATCTCTTAAGATTTCAACTTCAGTTGAAACTTATTGAAGTTCTTTCAGCTCTTGAGATTAAAACTTCACATTATTTCTCTAATTTACACTCTCCGCACAACTTATACTCTGGATTTGATTTCATCTCTGGGGATTTAAACTTCTGTTTGTCTTCAGTTGAAATTTCTTTGAAGTCGTCTTATCTTTTGAGATTGAAACTTCACTTTATTTCTGAATTTCACTCTTTCCCCATAACTTATGTTCTGAATTTGATTTCATATCCTGGGATTTCAACTTCATTTCGTTTTCGGTTGAAACATTTTGGAGTCGTCTCATCTCTTGAGATTGAAACTTCAGTTCATTTTACATTCTCGTCTCATATATCGTCTCAATTAATCTCAGAATTTTATTAGATCTCCTAAGATTTCAACTTCAGTTGAAACTTATTAAAGTTCTTTCAGCTCTTGAGATTAAATCTTCACATCATTTCTCAATTTTACTTTCTCCGCATAACTTATAATCAGAATTTAATTTCATCTCAGGGGATTACAACTTCAATTGGTTTTCGGTTGAAACTTTTTGAAGTCGTCTCATCTCTTGAGATTGAAACTTCAGTTCATTTTACATTCTCGTCTCAATTAATCTCTTGATTAGATCTCTTAAGATTTCAACTTCAGTTGAAACTTATTGAAGTTCTTTCAGCTCTTGAGATTAAAACTTCACATTATTTCTTAATTTACACTCTCCGCACAACTTATACTCTGGATTTGATTTCATCTCTGGGGATTTCAACTTCTATTTGTCTTCAGTTGAAATTTCTTTGAAGTCGTCTTATCTCTTGAGATTGAAACTTCACTTTATTTCTGAATTTCACTCCTTCCCCATAACTTTGGTTCTGAATTTGATTTCATCTCCTGGGATTTCAACTTCATTTCGTTTTCGGTTGAAACATTTTGGAGTCGTCTCATCTCTTGAGATTGAAACTTCAGTTCATTTTACATTCTCGTCTCATATATCGTCTCAATTGATCTCAGAATTTTATTAGATCTCCTAAGATTTCAATTCAGTTGAAACTTATTGAAGTTCTCTCAGCTCTTAATCTTCACATTATTTCTCAATTTTACTTTCTTCGCATAACTTATAATCAGAATTTAATTTCATCTCTGGGGATTACAACTTCAATTTGTTTTCGGTTGATACTTTTTGAAGTCATTTCATCTTTTGATATTGAAACTTTATTATTTTTATTTCTCAATCTCGCAACCTGATTTCAGAATCTAATTTCAACTTTAGTTCATTCCTCTTGAACATACACTTTAGCTCCTCAGTGCTCTAAATAATTTGTCTGAATCTCTCTTCAAACCCAAAAATAACTATAGAGTTCATAGCTTCTTCTCCATCGCTTTATAACCGCTTTTAAATTAAAAATGGCTGCCATTCAAGAAGAATTTATTTTCGATTCAGATGATTTGATTATGTTTTGCTCAAATTTCGAAAAACTTTCGGTAACAGACCACACCGATTCGTCATTAGAGGTCACTCTGCAGGATTTAGATGATAGATGGAAAAATGTACAAAAAACGTATAGGATGGTGTTCACTACGAAGACTGATGATATTGATTCCGATTTTAGGGGCTCTGCTCGAGAAAAATATAATACTTGTACTGACAATTTTCATCGATGCAAGGCCAAAATTCTCGATTTACAAAAGGCCTTTGTGGTACCCTCCGATAACTCTATGAGACCTCCTCTCCATTCCATCAACCCGGAAAACAACTTCAGTTGCATAAAAGTCCCTCCCTGTGACACAGATAATTTTCTTGGTGGCTATGAAGAATGGCCTTCATTTAGGGATATGTTTACAGCAGTATACATAAATCATCCTAAGCTATCCTCCGTTCAAAAATTATACCATCTTAGATTGAAAGTTAAGGGACCAGCAGCCGGAATAGTAAGGAAGTACACTCTGTGTGGACAGAATTTTGCTCTCGCCTGGGAGGCTCTTCGATCCCGATATGAAAATAAGAGAATATTAGTAGATAATCAACTAAAGGTCCTTCTCAATTTAAAAGCCATTACGTCCGAGAGTAGTGAATCACTGCAGAAAATTCAGAGTACAATAAACGATTGCCTGGCTGCCCTAAAAGCGCAGGAAATATCTACTAAAGATTGGGATCCAATTCTAGTCTATTTGTGTTCTACAAAACTGCCACACGAAACTTTGTCACTCTGGGAACAATCCCTCAAATCCCACAAAGATCTGCCAAATTGGTCCGAAATGGATATATTTCTGTCAAATAGGTATGAGGTAGTTGAAAGGCTTGATAGTATTCACGGTTCACGACCAAATACTAGGAAAAATCAGGAAATAAACTCGTTTAACACTGAAGCTGCTCCACACAATACGTGTAAACTTTGTAATGCGAATCATCCACTTAAGAATTGTCAGCGATTTAGGGATCTCAGTCCTAATTCTCGAAACCAATTTGCTTCTCAGAACAAATTGTGCCTCAATTGCCTCGCATACAGTCATGTGAGAAGAGAATGGAATGCAAAAGAAATCATCACACTCTCTTACACTTTCCCAACACAAAAACACCGATTATTCCCTCAAGTGGAGAGGCCAATGTTAATGCTCCAGATCAGCTCCCAACTCAGTCCCGAATACAAGAACGACCATCTACTTCCCACAACTCGAGAAATTCACAATCCATTGAAACTTCCGTTCATTTTTCCTCAAATGAAGTTAAGGTCTCATCTGAGAACACTCTCTTGCCAACTGCGATTGTTATAATAAAACACAGTGGTGACATGTTCAGGGCGCGAGCATTTTTAGATCAAGGATCAGAGAAGTCATTCGTTTCAAAGAATTTTCAACAGAAACTGTTACTTCCCACAGAGTCCAAACAATTCCAAATTCGAGGTATAGGGGGACAAATCGTAGCGAATTCTAGTTCCCTGTGCGCTCTTTCTATATTTTCTGAATCTCATAACAGTGTTATAGACATAAGTGCTATAGTAGTTCCAAAGATAACCCGTCTCCTACCAAGTTTCTTTGTGCCCAAATCTACTCTTCCACTCGATGAATTAGATGAACTAGATTTAGCAGACCCACAATTTCATTCTCCAAGTCAAGTTGATTTACTTCTAGGAAGTAATGTAATTCCCCGCTTGCTTCTCGACGGAGTTAAACGAATCGGTGAATCTCTTATTGCACAAGCAACAATATTCGGATGGGTTATTAGAGGTCCAGTTTGTGTTCGTTCAGTGTCTTCTTTCTCCATCCAAACAACAGAAATGTCCGACGATATCATAAGTCAGCAATTGCGACAGTTCTGGGAGCAAGAAGAGGTCCCAAAAAAACCCCCGACGTCCCCAGAAGACGAATTTTGTGAAAATCTCTTCGAAAGGACAACATATCGAAATCCTGAAGGTCGTTATGTTGTAAAACTTCCGTTCAAAGACCATTATAACCAGGAGACACCCTTAGGTCACTCTAGATCCCAGGCTCTAGTTCAATACGTTAGAATGGAACAATCTCTGACGAAAAAAGCAGGGCTTTCAGAAATTTATCATAATGTTTTGCAAGAATACTTAACCCTTTCACATATGGCACCAACAACCCCCCAGGAATCGCTCTCAAATAATTCTTACTCGTCATTCTATCTACCCCACCACGCCGTAGTAAAGCCCGAAAGTCGAAGCACAAAAGTACGAGTCGTGTTCAATGCCTCCAAACGGACTAGTTCTGGAACCTCTCTTAATCACGTTCTCCACGTTGGACCCACTCTACAGTTAGATTTGATGACGTTGATACTCAAATGGCGTCTATTCAAGTATGTTTTCAGCGGAGATATAGAGAAAATGTACCGCCAAATATTAGTTCACGAGGATGATATACCTTACCAGCGAATTCTTTTTCGACCTACCCCAACTAGCCCAATCAAAGACTATGCATTAAAAACTGTGACATTTGGTGTAAATTGCGCACCTTGTCTGGCAATAAGAACTCTAATCCAATTAGCTCGTGATTCCCGAGATATTTTTCCCAGAGCGTCAAAAATTCTTTTGTCAGACACCTACGTGGATGACATTTTATCCGGTGCTCACGACACCAAAACAGCCATTGAGTCTATATCTGAGTTAAGAGCCATGTTAAACTCAGCAGGATTTCCTTTGAAAAAGATTACCTCAAATCTCTCAGATATTCTTGAATCGGTTCCTAAAGAAAATATTTTGGATTCAGATTTTCTCAAGTTTTACGAAACCAGTGGTACAAAAACTCTTGGAATTCAATGGAACGCTATGCGCGATATATTCACTTATAAATTAGGTCCTCAAACTATACCAGTCTCAGTAACTAAACGACAAATCCTGTCGACAGTCTCGAAATTATTTGACCCTGCAGGGTGGATTTCCCCAATCATTGTTCAAGCTAAGATTCTTTTGCAACAGTTGTGGCTAGAAGGTACAAAGTGGGATGAGAACGTGAAACCTCATACATTAATAAAGTGGAAAAACTTTTTAGAAAACCTCCATAATATCTCGAAGATAGAAATCCCTCGCTGGGTACGATTCTCTCCGTCCTATTCAACACAAATACATGGGTTTTGTGACGCCTCTGAAAAGGCATATTGCGCAATCGTTTACGCTAGAGTAGATGACGGTAATTCAATTCACTGTCATCTGCTAGTATCCAAAACTAAGGTAGCCCCAATCGATCCACTTAGTCTTCCAAGACTAGAACTCTGCGGTGCAGTTTTATTGTCACAATTAGTGAAACACGTCATATCAGACCTTTGTCTCCAAAGTTCTGATATATTTTTGTGGTGTGACTCGTCAATTACTCTCGCTTGGTTAAGTAATCCCCCTTCATCATGGAAAACTTACGTGGCAAATCGAGTTGCAAATATAATTCGGAACGTGGGAAATTGTCCATGGAAACATGTTCGATCGATTGACAATCCTGCAGATGTCGGATCCCGAGGCTGCACTCCCGAGGAATTGGTAGATAATTCGCTTTGGTGGAACGGACCAAAGTGGCTCAAAAGTCCCCCGGAGGAATGGCCCATGTCCAGGATAATTAACGATGAGCCCCCTGATATGCGAAAAGTTGAAGTTTTTCATCTTTCGGAAGAAAAGGAAGACTGGTTAGAGAGATTTTCTCGCTGCGACAAAGCGATTCGAGTAACAGCATATGTGTTCCGGTTCTACAAAGCATGCAGAAAGCTTGGCTCCAAAAACTCAGTGGTTATATCTCAAAACGAATTTACGGAAGTAAAAAATCGGCTAATTGCTTTAACTCAGCAAACCCACTATCCCGAAGAATATCAAATGTTGATCGCGAAGGGTCACGTTCCCAAGAAGAGTTCATTGTATCCCTTAAATCCTATAATTGATAGTAACGGAATTATGCGCGTTAATGGCCGTATCACACAGGCGGATATGAAGTATAACGAACGTCATCCTATAGTGCTTCCCTCTAAAGCTCAATACACGAAACTTTATCTTGATTTTATTCACTCCTTTTTGCTACATGCCGAAAATAATTTAATGATGCGTACTGTGCGCGAAGAGTATTATGTCTCCAGATTAAGATCGGCCATCAAGAAATGCATTCATCACTGCAAAGCATGTGTCATTTATAAAAAGAAAGTAATGTCACAAATTATGGCCGCTCTGCCCCCAGAACGATGCACATTTTCTCTTCCCTTTACTTTCACAGGCCTCGACTTTGCAGGCCCATTCTCAATTAAAACCTCTACACTTAGACAATCGAGCTTCCAGAAGGCATATGTATGCGTTTTTATATGTTTCAGCACCAAGGCTATTCATCTCGAACTATGCTCTAGTCTCTCCTCCGATTCCTTCTTAGCTGCATTCACTAGATTTGTCGGCCGTAGAGGTTTCCCCAAAAAAATTATGTCTGATAATGGTACTAACTTTGTGGGAGCGGAACGTAAGATTCGACATGAATTCAGGCAATTTCTGAAGCAGGTATATCTTCTGATACCTGCTTCAGAAATCAGCTAAATATGCCAAACACAATTTCGAGTGGTCGTTTATCCCACCAAACGCTCCTCACATGGGAGGTCTATGGGAGGCAGGTGTGAAATCTTTCAAAATACACCTCAGAAAGGTCTCTGGAAGTCACAAATACACATATGAAGAATTTACAACACTGTTAACTAGGATTGAAGCCGTACTGAATTCACGCCCCTTATCAACAATGTCCGATGATCCCTCAGAACTACTCGCCTTGACACCTGGACATTTCTTACGAGGAGCGCCACTGATCGCATCGCCAGAAGACACTGCAGACTCTCTAACCTCACAAGATCGATGGGAGAAGTTGAAAGTCATGCAACATCAGTTTGCCACGCGATGGAAGAATGAGTACATCAAAGAGTTGCATCGGAGATACCAGTGGCAAGCGCCTAAAGACAATCTTCATGTAAGCCAATTAGTTGTGGTTAGAGATGATCAACTACCTCCCTGTGAATGGCGAATGGGAAGGGTGAAGAATGTCTTCGAGGGCCGTGATGGAAAAGTTCGCGTGGCAGAAGTTCGGACTGCAAACGGTATAATAACAAGAGACATCACCCACTTGTGTCCCTTGCCCTAAAATAGTTGTATACTCTTTTGGTATTTCTCGTCTCACTTATTTTTACACATTCGTGTCCCTTACCCTAAAATAGTGTAAACCCTGACGGGTACTTCTCGTCTCACTTATTTTACACATTCGTGGCCCTTACTCTAAAATATTCGTACGCTTTTTCTCCCCTCGGTGATCTTCCTTCTCTGGTTCCTCCAATTATGCCATGCTCATAATTCTATGCATTTTGTTTTGTTTTTTATATCTTTTCGCAGGGCTCCCCGCGATCCAAACATCCACCAATGTCTGTACTGCGAGCGATTCCATGCCTTACGGTTTTGCCGGAGGTTTTTGGAGCTGGATGTTGGTAGTCGGAAAAGAGAGGCCCGTCGTCTCGGCTACTGTCTTAACTGCTTGGCTCGATCCCACATCCTACTGTGGGAAGGAGCACCACACCCTCCTGCACATTTCACCGATGCTAAGGATCACGCGTGACCAGATGGTACGGGATCGATCGGAAGAAATCCCTGAGCGAAGCGAAGCTTCTGAACGGAGGACCATTGAAGCCCATGCGCGAAACAGTTCGAGCCGTGTCGTTCTCGCCGATAGATGCAGCATGGTGGTAGTAAGACCGGCCAATAGAGAGTCGAATCCCCAACAGAAGATGATTGAAAGAGCCATACGAGCACTCGTGCAGCTGAAGGAATCCCTTGGCCAGTAAATTATTGGCCTCCTTGGCCAAGGCGGGGGAGAATGTTTAATGTTTAACTCGCTTTTAGAATTTACATATAAGACTAACTGAATTGTATAAATTGTATGAATACCTTACTATGAATTTCCTTATTACAACCATGAAATGTATAGTTCTAAAAATCCCCAATTTAATATAAGGATGGCAACATCCACCAGCTGTTTTTTATCCGGACAAGATGGTGGAGTTGCCTTGAGGTTGCCAGCAAGGAACCGCTGACAACTTCAGCCTCTTCTTTTTAACCGTCATCAGCGAGACATCTCGATCTCCTATCTACCAGATCAATAAATAAATGGAAGTTACCATATCGAACAATATCTCTTTTATTGTTGAGGGTAAAAAAGGAGCAGAATTCCCAAGGATATTCTCACGGCAAGAACCTAAGTTTCATTCCAACCCTTTTCTCCCACTTCTCTCATCCGGAATCTAAGTTCCTTCAAATCTGGGATTAATCCTTTCCATAATTCCTTACGAACCTGAGTTCGAATTATCGCAGCAAAGTCAACCCAAAAGACTTTAGTTCGCTGCAGTATTTTACACCGAGATAAAGATAATTCTTGTATTGCGCTGTCTTAAACGGTTCCTGTATTTAAGAATCAGTTTAAGACGCATAAAAGAAAGGTTAACATATATAAGGCAAACGATTTTCATTCCTCTGTCGTTTAAAATGTCTGATTTTGAGATTTCAGGTTCTTCCGAAATGGGGGATATGTAACCATAATCATATATCTATGATTATGGTTAAATATTCTGCTATAGAGTTATTTATTCTGCTGTATAGTTCACTAACCTTTTTAAATCCTGTAAAGTTTTTTAGCGAACTAGTTTTCAGTGCAAGCAGCAACTTCAATAGAGAACACTCTACACTGTTCTCTTCTCCCAATTCTTCCAGATGTCGATCTGCCACAAAATCATTCAAGAGCAAGTAGTAAAACTCATGCTCGAATATGAAACGTCCCAGATGTAAATCTTTGATCACATCGCGATTTCTATCCAAACTGTCGGTAACAAATATGCGTTGCAGTAATGATTCGATGTTATTACGTTCATCGGAAAAAAAGAATCCCGCAGAAGCAAAGTAATTTCGCAATATTTCGTCTCTGTTATCCGACAATGTTGATATTGCATATTCGTACATCTCTGATTCTATTGGCCATTGGCAATATTTTTCTTCTAGGGCAGTAATGTCTAATGGATAAGTCGGGTGCATTTGGCTCCTCTGCTGAACCTTGCTGCACCAACGTATAATCTCTTCGATCTGTCTGGTTTCCAAAAGGAAATGCCACATCGAAAACTTGTTGATATGCTGCAGTAGGCTTTCATTGCGAGTTTCAAAGTACAGTTCAATCATTATATGTTGTTGGGTGGCGGAGTCCAATCCCATCAAAGACTCTAAATGTAGACGCTTCATGTGTTTCCTGATATTTACCATAATGGTTTCGGAGTTTCTTAGTTTTTGCAGTAGTTCCCAGTGAAATTGCATATCTTTTACCTCCTCTTCAAAATTGTTCGGATCTTTCTTTCGGAGGTGGTCCATTAACAAATCGCGTAGTTCCGGGTCATTGCACTCGCAGGCAAACTGATAATAAAAACATTTCACATCCCTTTGGACATTTCGAAGAACTGTTTCAGCTTTGCAAACTAAACGCTCATTAAGAAGACGGTCTACATAGGCGTGTACAATATCATGGAAGAATAATTCATAATCATTTACAGGCATCTTTCGTTTACGAGCCCAGTACGTAATGCACAGTTGGATGTGTTCACCTTTAGTGGCAACCTCCTTAATGAGAGCCATTTCACTGATTCCCGACCATGTTTTGAAAATTTTCTCGCGTTCGTTGTTGGCCATATCAAATAAAAAAGGTCTTTAATGATACTTCAATAAAATAATACTACACGATTGCAAATCACAAAACACATTCCACATTCAAGATGGGGTGGGTCTTTTGTTCGATTTAAAGATTAACTACTCTTACGACCGCGGTTAATACAAACAATAATTGTAATGCAACTTGCAAACAAAGAAGTAAATGAAATGCATCTGATAAGAACAACAAAACTTTGTTTTGGTATTTGACACAGCAATGCCACGAAATTTATTTAACGGCGTCGACGATAATAGTCTTTGCCGACGTCGCCATCATTCGATAATTATCGATAACACTAAATTGTGGGGTGACCCAGAGAAAAGGGTATCTCTTAAATACTAGTGAAAGCGTCTGACGTCTGTCAAACTCAAATTTCATCCTAGTTCTGCTTCACACTGCAATTTTTTCCAAGCAACTGTCAAAGTTTGCTGGAGACAGACGCCGATGGAATGTCCATATTAACACTTGCGATTTCCCCCCGCAGAGTTGCAGTGTTTGTTGGAGAGGGACGCAGTCAGTTACCGGTTATCCCCTTAGTCTGTATTCACACATGCAATTTTTCCCCGCTACATTGCAGTGCTTGTGGTAGAGGGACGCAGTCGGTAAGGGGGGAGGAAAAAATCTTCCGTACTTGCAATGCGTTTTGTGTTTTTCTTTCGCTGTGAAGTGGTGATTTTTTTTTTTGTCATTTCCGCATTCCTTTTTATTTAATATTCGTAGTTTTGTGCTCGGTTCAACATATGTAAATTTGTGCGACATACATTTTAATGAAATTTAATGAATTTAATAAATGTTAATGAACGACGAAAATAAAATTGTCGAAACATAATACGTTGTCTGAACGCAAATGCAACTTCCAAAGAGAATTGCATAAAAAAAATTGCAGAAAAGTTGCAAGTGTGAATCTGGACTTACCGACTGCGTCCCTCTTCCACAAACACTGCAATTCTGCTGGGGGAAATTGCAAGTGTGAATATGGACTTTCCGCCGGCCCCTGTCTTCAACAAGTTCACTGGGAAAGTGTGAATATGACCAAAGTGCTCTCTGCCTCTCATTGTCCAGATTCACACTTGCAATTTTTTTCTGCAATTCTCTTTTGAAATTGCATTTGCGTTCAGACAATGTATTCTGTTTCGACAATTTTTTATTTTCACCGTTCATTAAAACTCATTAAATTTTATTAAAATGTACATATGTCGCACAAATTTACATATGTTGAACCTAGCACAAAACAACGAATATTAAATGAAAAGCAGTGTGGAAATGTCGAAAAACTTTACAGCGAAGGAAAACGCAAAACCATTGCAAAAAAATTGCGAGTACGGAAGATTTTTTTCTCCCCCTTACCGACTGCGTCCCTCTCCCACAAACACTGCAATTCAGCAGAAAAAATTGCAAGTGTGAATTTGGACTTTCCCACAAACTTTGACACTTGCTGGGAAAAAATTGCGGAGTGTGAATCAGGACATATTGTTTTCTGAACATACAACAACACTTTGACAGACGTCGGACGCGTTCACTGGTATTTAAGAGATACCCTAAAGAAACACTTTTTCCTTTTTTAACAGCTTTAAGCCGTCGAACAAATAAAAAAGTTAGCGACACGCAAAAATGTGGAATGTATAATTATTTTGCACATTTGAAAAATGTTTTTCTTTTAAGGCTATTCTTAAATACTAGTGAAAGCGTATTGTAGTGGTGTCAAGTAAATATGAATTAATTGTACTGTATTCCTAAACTACTTCAGTTACTCGTATAAAATACTTTGTTTTTATACTGTACCCTTTTTAAGTTTGTCAATATTTTTATTACACTTACATAGGTACATATCGCCCCCTTTTGTTGCCGCAGTGGTTTATTGATTCGAAAAATCCTTATTACAATGGGTAAATACGCTTATAGCTAACATTGTTCATTATTACGAGATAACTTACATACATTAGGTATCTTACAAGTTATATAAATTTAGTTTCTTAAAATTATGTATTTCTACATTTCACTTATACTAGTTATAATGCTTTGTCGATATATTTAATATTTTCCCACAAAATCGAATTACAAAAAGCGAATTACTCATCATTTTATTGTTTTTTACTTAATACTATGACTTAAAAATAACACTTAAATAATATATACAAATGGGTGGGAGTGCAAAGGCAGTCCCGATTATTGGCGCGTACTATATACGGTGTCGTCCAAATCGTAGCTACCTATCCGGCGATGATAGAATAGCAATTGTTCGCCACGGTATAGCCCGCCGTCTCTATTCAGAGTTAAAAGACCAGCAGGAGGCTGGTATTTTAATTCGGTTAGCCTGTCTAGGGTGGTGTCTAGATTTAGGCATGTCCTCATCAATTCATTATCTAGAGAGGATGAGCTCTCAAGTTGCCGAATTGCTGTTTTGGTTAAAAACACATCAATACGATCGAAGTCAATCGCGCCGTACATAGACCGATTCGAAGGTTTCCGTACCGTACCGTCGTCCGCGATAGTGTTTCGAAGACCGAGGGATGTAACGAGAATTCGCCGTTCCCATCGCCTAAGCCTTTCCATTTAGCAGGAAGAGATTCCAAACCAGGATAGAAAGGCATAGGCCATGATGGGTCTGATGATCTGTTTATAGACCAAAAGTTTAACGTCCTTGCTGAGTCCTCCGCGTCGCCTCAGCAAGGGGACGTAAAGGGCAAATAAACGATTGACTTTTGCCAAAATGTGATCCATATGTCTCACAAATTTGAAGTCCATCGAAAAGACAACGCCAAGGTATTTTATACTGGCTGATGTCCGAATTTTTTCATTTCCTATTCTAATGACAGGAATATATTTTTTAGCATTAGGATAAAGGAGCTTGCGCCTGCCTTTAAATATAATGCTATCACATTTTGATATATTCAATCTGAGTCTCCATCTGTCGAAATAGTTCGATAACTCTAAAAGATAAGAATTTATTCTAGAGTTTACAGTTGAAGCTACTGGCCCGGAAGAGGCAATGAGTATATCATCTGCGTAGATCAAAAGCAAGTCACCAGAGGGTGGCTGCGGAATGTCACACAGAAGGATATTGTAGAGGACTGGACCGAGAAGAGAGCCCTGCGGAACCCCAGCCACTACATTTTTTCTCTATGCCGGCGTGCCACGCAGTGTCAAACGCCTTGGAAAAATCAAGACTAACTGCAATGGTCACGTGGCGCTCATTCAATGCCCTGGCTACATGGTCGGATAGCACTGAGAGTGCATGGGAAGTGGAATGACCCTTGCGAAAGCCGAATTGGTTGTCCGCAAGTATTCCGACATCTTCTATCGTGTCCCTTATTCTGCGCAACAGGAAGTGCTCCAGAAGTTTACCAAAGGCTGAAAGTAGGGATATTGGTCGATAGTTGCTGCTTTGCTTGCGATCAGAACCAGGTTTTGGGATAGGAATCGTGAGAGATTCCTTCCAAGCCCTGGGGAAATATCCCAAGTTTAGGCAATGGTTGAAGATTATGGACAAAAATGTCCAAATCATTATATTGGTCTTTTTCAAGACAATATCCGGAATTCCGTCAACTCCGGCTGATCGACGGTTGCGTTTACCTCTCAAGGCCTCTCCGACCTCTTGAGGTGTCACAAAACCAACGTTTCGCCAGGTCGTTCCCTCACCGCGGATTGAAGCATCCGCAGTGAGTTCATCATCGAAGTTGAGGATTGGGCTCAAGTCGTTCAGTTCGGAGACTTCACTATCAATGAAGTCATTGAATGTGTTGTCTCCGGTCTGGTTCGAAGTTCCAGACGACTGAACGCTGTCAGCGAGAAGATTCGCTTTACCCATATCATCGGATACGAGAGTGCCATTAGCGTTAAGCAAGGCAGAAATAGGTGCTCGGGCTTTTAGCCCGGCTGCACCTTTTACTTGTCTGAATGTTGAGTTGTTTACTCGGATGGATTGCAGGAAGGCAGTCCAATGTGAGCGCTCGAATTCAGCAATTTGGTCCTGGATAATTCTTCTATCCAGGTTACGAATTTCAGCCTTTAAGGTGGGATATCGTCCAGGGTCTTCCGACCGATGAAGAATCCTTCGAAGGCGTTTCTTCTCCCGTATAAAATTAATTATATGGGGTGGAAGATTTCGAAGTCTTCTATGGTTGGAGTTCATTCGAGGAATGTTCTCTTCCATAGAGTCGCGGAAAGCGGTGGTCATGATGCCCACACACTCATCGATTTCGTCGGTCGTAACGTTCCGATTGATCGGAAGTTCGCGATTTTCAAGACGAGTTTCGAGGCGTCGATTAAAACGATTACGGTCAATTTAATCAAAGTCAAAGTATTCTTGTCTTCTGTTGTCAGAAGCAAGTCCACTTTGACTTAGTACGATCTCCACAGCTTTGTGGTCAGATTCGAAATCGAGAGTTCTGAGTCCAGAGGCCTCAGTCTCTCCCGCGAGTTCCGGACACTCCAAGAGGTAGTCATAGAGAAACCTGCCTTGAGGGTTGGTGACGTCACCTCCCCAACTTGGGTGTTTCGCGTTAAGGTCGCCGCCGATAATAATATCGTCTTGACCGAACATGTCAAGTATCGGATCGAGTTGATTCGCGTATAGAGTATCTTGAGGCTTGTGGTATAAGGCGACAGTTGTCAGCCAGGACCCATCAAGTTTTTTCACACGCACGCAAGTATTCTCGAAGCTCCCGAGGTTTAGAGTAACCCTCTGGGAGTGAACTTTTTCTTTGACAAGGATCGCAGTGCCGCCACCGCGTCCGAGTCTGTCTTGCCTATACATAGTATATCCGCGAAAATTTACTCTATTTACCGGATTTAATTTATGTTCAGCGAGCAGAAGAACATCCGGTTTGTGTTTCCTTAGAAACAAATCGAGGTAATGTCTCCTGTGCATCGAAATGATGGAGTTGACATTAACGAAAATGCATTTAATATCTCTAGACATTAAAGGCTATAGATTGTGCCACCGCGAGCATGGCGTTGCGTTTTGCCTCCTTGTAAGGTAGGGAATTGTAGTCGGCCGCGTGTTTTTTTATCTTTTCGATGATAGCGAAGAAGTCCATACCGAAGAACTCTTGGCTATCTTTGTTGAAAACGTCCATGACGTTGAAATTAGATGGTTTTACCCGAGTGCTGCTCACACTCGGTTTTATTGCCGTTGCAGCTGCGTACGAGACGCCGCTATGCAGCCAAGGATGGCGTGCAGTTTATAAAGACCCGCGATGTCCGATTTACGGGACAAATGGATTAACCCCATCCGAGTTTGGCAATCCTGAGGATTTCCAAAGAAAGTTTCGTACCGGCGAGGTTAGCACGTAGGTCTGCCTCGTCGTACGAGTCGGACAGACCTGTAATAATAGCCGCATACGGCTTTTGGCCCTTCGGACAGAAGGTTAAGAAACTGCGTTTCTGCTCTTGGAGCATACTCCGCACTTTCGAATAGTCGCCGAGTGTATAGACCACGACGTTCGTCACTGACATATCGCTCCCTCACTTCAAGAGTGACACAACTCACAATTGAAAATTGCCAAGATGTGAAACTTTAAGTCCGTATAAAAAGATAAGTAACATGACAATATGTTTAAATACGCTTGAATAATCCGAAATATGGTTGTTTACTTATTGACCAAATTTCGCTGAGATTATTTTATGAACATTTACAAAATTCGCAATTTTTGTAATGTAACCTCAAACATTTTAAATTTTGAGTTATGTCACTCTTGAAGTGAGTGAGCGATATGTATATAGAAACACAATTTTTTGCGGATAAACACACAGAAAATAAAATATTAAATTTTTGATATAAAACTTTTTTATATTATATTGCCGTGTCCACCACAGTATGGCGTATTTCTTATTGTTTTCTGTGCATATAACTTTACTTTGAAACACGTCGTACGTAAGCAGGAAACATTAGACGAAAATAAATAAAGGAAATAATAATGATAATTGTAAGGAGACTTTTATATACATATGTAGTAGGATATTTGCAGAACTTCACAAAAGTTACTGACGGAGGTTCTTAAACCACAGTCTGTTAATTGGAAATAGAAGTGGACATTAGTCAGGTTAATTTCACCACAGGGGACAGGGGTCAGGACACAAAATTATGCTAGGAGGCCAAATAGTAAAAACCTTCAATAAATTTTAATTTGGAAATGAATGTGGCATACAAGCATTTCGGTGTACCGCATGTACCCCAAAATTGTTTGGTCATTTTAGTTTCACGCTCGGAGAGTCGGTAAAAAAGATTAGGTCGCTATATTCAATGTTGTTTTTCATGTTGAAACGCCATTTTAGTCGACTTTTTTCACTCTGAGAGAACTAATGCCGGCCATAATGAGATGCTGCCTACTAACGATTGAATTTTGAAGAGCTTTCGGACTTGATTTAAAAAAAAAACATACAATTTAAGAGAAGTGTATGAAATCTTTATTTGCTTATGTACTTGGCTGATATGTGATTTATCCTGATTCACACCAGGGATGTAAAATAGAATTTTGGTTTTTGTACCCACGGTACCAACATTTTTGTATTTTTTTAACTTTATAACAATTGCTTTAACTTCCATAATATATTAGAAGCTTCCTAGATTAAATCTTTGAAAAATTGGTGGAAATTAATATAAATTCACGTATCCCGAGACAACTTCAAATGTGATATGTATATACCAGTACCGGCCCCAATGAGTTTTTATAGAAATTTACACTAATTTTATTACAAACATTACACTCGTATAATAGGTCCCTTCAGTATAGGGACCGGTTTACCGAATGCTCCTTTTATATGTAAACAAACGTGACATATTCGAGTACAGTTCTAAGAATACCTATTTTATAATATCATTTACAGGATAATTGCTATTTAAAACCAATTAATTTATCATATAATTCATTTACCATTTATTCTTAAACTTCTAAAAGTACATATATTTCATTGGAAATTTTTGTGTGGTACGTCTAAATTTGACAATTGACATCAATCATCCGTTGGGGATCAGAGCAGTACCAGGTTTGATATAATCAGTCCTGGGATTTGTAAATGGAATTTTAAAATATATTTATTTATATGTCTAGTCATGAGTGATTGAAATACATAATACGCCTTCTGAGGTGTGGTCCCAGATATGTCCTAGGGGACATGTCCCTACTATATATTTGGACCGAAACTGGGACATTTAATTACCCACCAGGGACCGGTCACAGAACTAATTTCTTGAAGTTAGTTTTTCCATGAAGAAATCCTTTGGGAAATATGGATTTGGACCTGTATAATTTCAGATTTAATAATCCTCGTAATATTTAAATTATAGGTATCTTTTGTCCATTCCATCCGTACATAACATCGACATTAATTTTATGAAAAAAAATATAAAAATGTACCAAATTGGTCGCGGTAGTACCATGGTCCTTTCGAAGCTCAAAATGTACCAAAAAAGTACAATTGTACCAACTTTTGCATCCCTGATTCACACTCGGCAATTTTTTCCGAGCAAGTGTCAAAGTTTATTGGAGAGGGGCAGGCGGAAAGAGCTCACTCTCTTACAAACTTTGACACTTGCTTGTTAACGTTGTTCGATCTGGCAATCGTGTGTACTTAGCTTTAAACGACATGCGCCGTCCGTCTTACATTTTTTATAACGACGTTATTAGTTTTAGCTGGACGGCTTAGGACTCTGCTCTCTTAATGAACACACAATTAACTAATTGAAGTCGCGGTACAATTTAGTGAAAATGATTTCGTTACAACTTGGAGCATCAGAAATCCATCGTGATGGGGATAATGTTTATTTCGTGGCCGAAATAGGACAAAATCATCAAGGCGAATTGGAAATTGCGAAACGTATGATTGTTGAAGCATGGGTAAATATCACATTCAAATTTAAAATTTTATTCGCCTTCTCATGTTTTCGAAGATTTTTAAAATTGAAATGCATATTTCAATTTTGATTATTACACCTAACTATGTTCATTCATACTCTTATGTAAGCATATATATTAGGGCGGGTTGATTTGTATGGATGAAAAAAAAATTAAAAATCGTATAGCAAAAACGTAATATACATTCAATTCTAAGAAAATTCTCCGAAGAAACCCTGGGTGTAAAATCAAAACCTAATCCGCGCCTCCCGACTTGAAAATTTTTTTCCTCTTCTTTCGCTTAAATTGTTTTCTTTTTTTGAAATATATTATGTTTTATTATACACTCACTTTAGTGATACGAGGGAATATATCATTTGCTACGGGCCAAAAGTGTAACAAATCGAAGGAGTGACATAAGATTTTAAGTATGTTTGGCGGATATCCGTTTTAGGTCGTTTTAAGTCGAATGAGCAATGTCCGTCCGTCTGTCTGCTAGCTGGTGCGCACGATAACTCTCGAAAGAAGTAACCGATTGAATTCAAATTTGGTATGTGGTAATATTTTGTTCAAGCTCCAGCTAAGTTCGAAGATGGGCCATATAGGCACACACCTTCTAGTATTTCCCCCACAAAGTGTTAATATTAAGTGAATTATTGATTATTCGATAACTTCTATACTACTTATTTGAATCCTCTGAAATTCTACACATAATATTATTTTATTAGTCACTATCACCTCAAGAAAAATGGGCGAAGTTACCTCGCCCCTTTTGGTATCTTCCACAAAAATGGACCATTTTGCTCCAAAAGTTAACAGCTTATAACTTGAATACCTATGCACAAAAAGAATTGAAATTTTGTACAGTGTAATGGTTTCATAGTACCTACAATCCAGTGAAAAATGAGCGAAGTTGCCACGCCCCTTTTGGTACCTCCCACACAAAATGGACAAATCATTTTATCATTTTTTTAATCATTTTTTACTTAAGTGAATATTTTTTTAATGAAAAAAATTTTGAGTATAGAAATTATATAAAGTGCAAAAGAACTAACTTACTAAACAATTTTATTCAGAAAATTCGATTTCTTTTTGGAAAAATCTATTTTTTCTAACATTTATTTTTTTTAGCAAAGGCGGGCATATAAATGTTCAAGACGAGAGGCGCGGATTAGGTTTTCATTTTATATACATGTTTTTTTTCAAATCTTGAACGCCTCCCCTGACGGTCTTAATATTTTCGAACTTGGCAAATTTGTTTGGATTTAGTGTAGGTTAGGGTTAGTTGTAGATGGCTTGAAAAAAAAAACCAAATAGAGGGAGGGACAGCCACAAAAGATCGGGTAATTATATAAAACTGTAATAGCTACAGCTTAGAGACAAGCTCTTGCTAAATTTCAGAAACTATTAAGAGGTTTGTGAGTTGGTAGATTCTAAAGTGTAAGGGGCAGGATTAGTCGGCGTGGTCAATGACGGACGTAGTGGCCGCCCCGGTTGGCTCCAATAAATTCCATCCGAGAGGCCCAATTTTCGACCACGCATTTGGTGCTGTATATCAGCAATATCGCGCCGAATATTCTCTTCCGGTGTCAATCATATAACCCCACAAAAAAATAATAGCAGTGTTAAGTCGCACGATCTTGGAGAACACGCCACAGGACCACGACGCGCGATAATGCGCTCACCAAAAGTTTCCTTCAACAAATTGATTGTTTCGATGGCTGTATGGCATGAAACCAAAGGTCGTCCACATCAACATCCTCCAATTCAGGAACGAAAAAGTCATTAATCTTGGCTCTATAGCGTTCCCCATTGACTAACATTATTGCATATTTTGAAGAAATACCAATGATTCCCTCTGCCCATAGAGGACACCAAACAGTTACTTGTTGTGGATGTAACGGCGTCTGAACAATGGCTTGTGGATTGTCATTATTCCAAATTCGATAATTTTGTTGATTAACGTACTCATTCATCCAAAAGTGGGCTTCATCGCTGAACAATTTTTTTTGAGTCGCGCGAACCGTACCCTTATTTTGGTAATAAATTTGCACGATATGCAAACGTTGTTCCGGAGTAAGTTTATTCATTATGAAATGGCAAACTATACTGAGCATAAATCAAGTGACAGCTGTAAAAAAGACTAAAGCTGAGTATAGACGATTGCCAGATCGGCAAACGTTATCAACCCTGTTAAAGTGCTGCAAATATACGGACAATGACAGATTGTTAGGCAAAGGTGAATTGACAGTTCAGACGATTGCAAGAAAACATTACAATTTCATATATTTACAATATATTTTGTAAATATTTATATGCAGGATTGCCAATAAAAATACATTACAGACAGTGTTGCAAATAAAATGTTTTTCTGGCAATGGCGCCGTTGTCACATGCATAAACTTCGCACATATAACAATCTGCAAATTATCTCGCAATGACTTTTCTGCTAACGTTGCAAAACAAAAATTGTGTGTTCACAGGGCAGCGTTACCAGATGATAAGTTTAAACTTATTTTTCAAGTTTTTTCGAGTAAAAAATATAACTTTTAAGTTTTTTCTTCCACAAATAAGATTTTTTTTTAAATTCTGTAAAAATGTAATATTATATCATTATCTCAGAAAAACACAAAACCTTTCCCAAACCAGTTAATTTTAGGTTTAATTTTAAATTAATATTAAATTTTGAAAATATAATAAATCACTTAGGTGGAAGAATACGACAAAATTTACTGTAAAATTAAATGCACATTTTTAAAGAACAAGAAAATAAAAGGCCTAATAAGAAACACAAAATTTAAGAATTTTCAGAAATCACATTTTCCAATTTAGGGGTTTCAAACTTGCAATTTAGCGGGGTAAAGGGCGGAATGCACCATGGAGTTATTTCTATTTTGGATCATCCCTTTATTTTGAAAATTATACAATAATTGTTTTGTATATTTATACGTTTGTCGACTACATTTTATCCTGATTTGAGAAATATGGCCCAACGCCAATTATTGATGATATGATTTTTAAGTGACGTTTCGGCCATTTGTAATATGTCATGATCTGTCATTTGTTTTTCATTGTATTCAGCAGTGTTTACAATTTCATCATGGAGAGATATACGCAAGAACAACGTTTACAAATTATTCAGTTTTATTATCAAAATAATCGTTCTCCAATTGCAATATTTCGTGCGCTAATTTATTTATTTATTTATTTATTTATTTATTTAATATCAATACATAGAAAGCCCAAAAAGGCCAATTATGCATGTACTGTGTAATTCCATTTTTTTTAAATAAAAAAACACTTTCCAGTCAACCTACGACCTTGACACACATAATCATTTCCGATCCGACGTACCTTTAAGGAGCTAGAGCAAAAATAAACTTTCCGGTCACATTTGAAAATGATTCCATTTTTTAAATCCAAAAAAAAAACACTTTCCTGTCTACCTTAGACCTTGACATCCGTAAGCAATATTTTAGCTCTCGTTAGGAGCTATCTTTTTGCCATTGACCGATTGTGGCTACGTGCCACACAACAAGTGAAACAATTGAATTGTTGCGAGAAAAGTTTGGAGATTCGATTGTTTCAAATTATTGTGATATTGAATGGCCTCCAAGAAGTTGTGATTTAACACCATTAGACTATTTCTTGTGGGTTTATTTGAAGTCATTGGTCTTTCGAAATAAACCAGACTCTCTTCAAGCTTTACAAGTCAATATTGAACGTGCCATTCATGACATACGACTTGATTTAGTGGAACAAGTGCTGGAAAATTGGGTTCATCGAATTCGTTCCTGCAGAAGAAGTCGTGGAGGCCATTTGAATGACATTTTATTTAGAACTTAATTGTATCGATTGTACTTCACATTAAATAAAAAACTTTTGAATTTCCTTAACAATAAGTGTGTTTTTTTTTCAAAGAAATCATATCACTCTTATTGGAAACCCCTGTATTTCTTGTACTATTTGAATTGCAACTATTTTCCAAATTTTTGTTCATAAAATATTTTTTCATAAAGTTTTTTTGTTGCAAAATAAGTTTTTTCTTTGAAAATTTTAAGTTTTTTTCAAAAAATACCTGGCAACGCTGTCACAGGGTTGCATTTTTCCGCCATTTTTTGGCAATGTTGTCTGATCTGCAAATCGTGTGTACTTACCTTAACTCCGAAAAAAAGGATTGCCAGACTGAAAACCACACGTCTAAAAAAACACCCTGTATTAAGGATATAAAAAATTATGAACGATCATATTTATATATCGCATTTCTAGAGCAATTTGACTGAAATTTGAAATGTATGTTTGATTTGTCTTGAAAATAGTTTGTACTCGTATGTATGATTCTACACTGTAGATGGCGCTGTAGTGGACTTCTGTCCAGTAAAAATTTTTGTGGTGATTTTTTCCTGAAACTCGGAATATATGAATTTTTTAATGAAATATCAATGAATAACAAATCAAAACATCCCAAGCACGACGGGCAGAACAACGTCTGCTGGGGTCAGCTAGTAAACTATAAAATTTCAGCCGAATCACTTGGTAAGAGTGACTTATAGAACGTGAGAAATTAAAATCGGAAGATAAAGTTTTATGTGAGCTATATATAGATTGATTTTTTTAAGAGCTTTCGGAATTGATTTAAAGAAATAAAATTTAGAGAAATCTATGAAATCTTTATTTGATTCTATAGAACGGTGTATATACAGTGTTGCCAGACGAATTTGACCGAAAATCGTCAAAATCGTCAAAATAAATTTTCGCAATCGTCAACACAAAAATCTACCAGCAACGTACAACTTTCGAGTTTTTTTATGACGAAGGACATGTTTCGGAGATAGATATCTATTAATTGGTACTCTCAAATGATTTTGGGTTTCCTCAAAGTGAACTTAAAATAAATTTTGTTGGCGGTTCTCACATTCATGAACGACATTAATAATTAAATTAGGCGGAATCATATCTCATACATATTAATTTCTTACGTTTGAAAATATTGTTGCTCATATATTATTTATTTCTTTACATCATGAAAGTCAGCTTTAACTTATTGGGACGAAGTTTGACAAAATGCATATCGTCACCTGAAATCCAAAATAACGTAACCCACATGTTCATGACTTTTCAGGGAAAGCAAAAAACACAGTAAAGTAATTTTTAGATTTTGACCAAATTTAGGGATTTCAGACTATTAAGGCGAAATCAAATAACAAATCTAGCGCAATTAATTGTGGCGTACATTCTGAATAAAATAAAATGAAATTTTATGAATCTTTCCGCTTTTGTAATGACCTTGTTTGCTGTAACTCATTTTGAATATCGCTCATAAAAAGGTCTATTTTTGATATTTAACTCCAAAATTTTGTAGGAATGTGTAGTTTAGCCTAATAGACTATAATCAATCAAAAAATTAATTTTGATTTTTTTGATGTTACGTGATTTTGGATTTCAGATGACGATATAACCATTCACGTCAACAGGGTCCAGTGTATATCCATTGTTTTATACAGCCCCCATACGAAGGTTTCAATAGATGCAACTTCTTGACGCATTAGAAACCACTAGTACCAACCGATTAGACTGAATTTTGACAATTTAATAGTATCTGGAACAACTCAAAGGTAGACTGAAATTTGGTTATTTGTGTTTACTTTTACCCATCATCATTCATACGAGTATTGACCTCATTGGTCAACATTTTTGTATAGCTCCAACGTGATGTGCCTTTTTAGCGCGTTAGAAACCACAAATACCAATTGATTGGGCTAAAATTCGGCAATTTGTATTTTATTATACCCAGAACCATTTAAGGAACAAGTGACAACTGTCAAAACCGATTTGACTTCATAGCCCCAGAGAAAAAAATGCCTTCCAATTTGGCTTAATAATTATACGAGTATATGAGATTAATTTTAGCTGGAAGGATTGGTTGGAATAATTATCTAGGTTCACGTTTTGACGTAGCCCTTACTTTACCAAAAAAAAAAATTCACTGTAATTAACTCTGCCAATTTTACAACTTAACAAAACTTTAGAAATTTTTCTTGTTATGTTATTGAGTGTGGTCCATAATATGTGAGACATTTCTGATTTTTATTTTAAAAATATAAATGGGAAAGTAAATAAAGGGTCCGCCAAATAATTTTTTTTTTGAAAATGCTATAAAAAAAACTACTGAATATTTTCTCAAATTTCTTTTTTTATTTGAAAGTACAATCCTTCCGGTTAATAATGGAAAATAATTTCATTCATATGGCTGCCTCGGCCGGCCATGCAGTAGCCTACACGATCGGTCCAATTTTTAAGCACGTTATCGATTGTCCTTTAAAGCGTCAATTGTCTCTGGCTTGTCGGCGTAACACTTATCTTTGAGGGCACCCCACAAATAATAGTCCAACGGTGTCAAATCGCAGCTCCGAGGTGGCCAAACGACATCAGCTCTGCGGCTGATAATGCGATCTTTAAAAACAGGGCGCAAAACATCGAGTGTAGCTTCGGCTGTGTGGCACGTAGCGCCGTCCTGTTGAAACCAAATGTTACCAATATCCTCCTCTTCAATTTTTGTGAACAAAAATTCGTTCAACATGGCCCGATAACGATCGCCATTGACTGTAACGGCCACTCCTTGCTCATTTTCGAAGAAAAATGGCCCAATTATGCCTCTGGACCAAAATCCGCACCAAACAGTGACTCGTTTTGGGTGTATCGGCTTTTCAATGTATGCGTGCGGGTTTTCTGTGCCCCAAATGCGACAATTTTGCTTGTTTACATACCCGCCAAGATCAAAATGAAAAAATCAAAATCAAATGAAAATCGAAAATGATTTTCATTTTTCATCGCAATATTTCCCAGCGTTGTTCAAGCGTATACACAACCATATTCGTTCTGCGGAAGGATAAAACTAATTATCTGTCAAATCAGACATGAGCTAAGTATTACCATTCACGAAATAAGCACTAGTTGAAAAAAAAACGTTAGATGGCGGACCCTTTATATCCCGAAGGAATTATAAAAAATTGCTAATATAAGAACAATTTGTGAAGTTTTCCTTATTTTTTCATATCATAAAAAATCGTCACATCGGGGCAAAAATCGTCAAATCATCATGTCCTATTTTTTGGCTCTGAAAATCGTCAAAATGACGATAAATCGTCAATTCTGGCAACACTGTGTATATAATTCAATGTTTAAAGATGAAAACACAAAAACAACTGAGCTGCCAAAAAATCAACTTTTAAAATTATGAAAGGTTATATACCATTTTCAACGTCGTTCATCCTTTGAACCAAGTCCTTGTGCAATATTACAGCAGAATATTATCGGTTTAATTAATGATGGGTCTATCTCTTCTCCTTTAAGGTGTTACAAAAAAAAATTCACAAAGTCATAATACTCTGTACCACAGTGGTGTAGGGTATAAAATGTCTGGGGACGGAAATGTGTAAAATATGTAAAAGTAACAAGCACATAAACATTAGAGCGGGTCAAATAAAAATATCGCATTTGTCCGCATCTCAAATGAAAGCTTGTTTTGTTTAGTGAATATCTTCAAAATATTTCGGCCATTTCTTGAGCTAGAGCGGTATTACATAACTTCTAAAATTCAGGGTTTTCCTGCAAATATCGGACATCTTGTACTAAAGCACGACATTTTTCGTATGTACAGCTGAATCTCGCTACTCTGCTTAAAGCAGTACTAATATAGTGATACTCGCTCTAATAGCACCTATGTTATTCAAGATTTGAGGGCGTAATTTTGCATTAAAGCAGTTGTGGTCAACGGATTGTGGACATACCTAATTATATTTATAGATAGTGAAATAAATGTTGTACGTCTTTACGAATATAAAAAAAGAAACTACACAATATATAACACTGTGTGTAATTTTTCAAGTCATGGAAATATAACCATATACGGATACTACAACGTGATAAAAGACCAAAAAAAGACCCCTGTCTCCCAGTTTTGCCCAAAGACATGCACTTTTTTTATGGGCGCCCAAAGATTTCAGAACTTATGGTGTAGACAGGCACGATGCTTCCAGACTGCCCTCCATCATCAGCTTTTTCTTCTTCAAATACTTCATTAACATCATACTGGGTGATCTTGTGAATCCACCAACATAACTAACATGAAAAAAAAAGGAATGCAAAACAATGCATCAATAAATGCATCTGGTGCATACACGCTGAAGGTAAATCCATGCCATTAAATGATTATCGTCAAGACATGATTTAAAGTTGAATAGCTTTCTAATGTTTCATAGCTTTCTTTCATGTTAATACCCATGGCTAGCGGAATAGAAGGTTTTCGGTTCGACACATGCAACAACACTGCTTTCGTGCTTGAAATAGAACCATCAATAAATAGTCTCCACTCACTAGCGATGTAGTTCATTTCCATTTTTACCACCAAAGCTTTTATGTCGTTGCATTAAGCGAACGAATTGTCATTATTTAGTGTGTAGAGGCTCTGAAATTCAGCTTGCCGTTTGCGGTAAAATTTCAGGGTGCAAGCATTGGTAGTGTGCCTCTTACAGTTGCTTTATAAATTTTGTTCTTCTCAGCATGTCGATTTAGACGCAACTAGTTGCATGTATAGCAACTGGTTTCATCATGATCACCTGGGCAATAAATCCAGTTTACCGGCTTACAATACTTCATACTATGTTTGCCTCCACTCAACCATGTCATGAGATTGTTACAACATTGGCGACACACTGTATTAGGTGTGTAATTTTCACCGGTCAAGTCTACTTCGTCGTAAAACAACTTATATGCTGTCTTGAATTCACTAGTTAAAACATTCTTTTCCTTTTGTAGAACTTTTTTTTGATTTGATGACCGCAAACGTAGCAAAATAAATCAATATTTTCAAACTGCATATTGAAATTGTCAGTTGCCAATGCTGTGTTCGAATTATGCTGTAGCACTTTCTCTATAACTTTTACCGCTGAGCTCTCGTTGACGTCGCGCTTGATGTGAGCGTCGTGACGCTTTTATACTGTGTGCTGCGTCCCTTGTTGCGTGTGCTGAGCTTACTGCTTGCCTGTGCTGTTGCGGTCGGTGCGTGATCATGTTGGTGGAGTCAAAAGATCACCCTGTATGATGTTAATGAAGTAACGGTTTTTCCAATAGGGATGATATGATTTTGAAGTGACGTTTCGGCCATTTGTAATATGTCAAGAAATTGTGATATTGAATGAAGTTGTGTTTTAACACCGTTAGACTATTTCTTGTGGGGTTATTTGAAGTCATTGATCTTTCGAAATAAACCAGACTCTATTCGAGCTGTAAAAGTCAATATTGAACGTGCCATTCATGACATTCGACTTGATTTAGTGGAAAAAGTGTGGAGGCCATTTGAATGACGTTTTATTTAGAACTTAATTGTATCGATTGTACTTCATATTAAATAAAAAACTTTTGAATTTCCTTAACAATAAGTGTGTGTTTTTTTCAAAGAAATCATATCACTCTTATTGGAAAGCCCTATATTTGAAGATTATAAACATTATACGAATATTTTTTTATCATTTTTGTAATATATTCAATGCTATATATTACAAAAAGCTCAACGTTGAAGTAAAGAAAAAACAAATGAAATTAAAAAATTTTCGGGAAATTTTTCACTTTTGCGGCTACCTAAGCGCTACTTAAACGGTGTTAAGAATCTTTACTAGGAAGTTCATATCTTTTAGAAAGTTGTTTTTTTGAGATCTTAGGTAAATTTTTGTAGCTGATTGCTTCCTTGAATTCTAAACGGTTTGCTACCCATGGACCTGAACAGGGGGAAACGTAAAAAATCGGATTTTTTAAAGTTGACCTTTTATGACAAGAGCTACAACTTTGCCTCAGAGAGTAAATCAAATTTCCGAACGGTTTGCAAGATATGAGTCTTTAAAAATTATCACTATTTTGTCATTTGTCCAAGAATGGACGGGATCGGAAAATGGGGGAGTTCGCACCAATGGGTTTAGCCCCGCCCATATAGGTAAAATTTTGAAATTGAGAAATCTAGCACAATTTGTTAGCGAGATTGCTGTAATTTTGTGTATATTTATCTGGTGACAGACTACGTGATTGGTAACAAAATTGGAGGGATTGGACCAATGGTAGTAACCCCGCCAACATGAGCCATGTTTTGAAATTGATATATCTTGAGAAATTTGTTAGAGAGATTCCTGAGTTTTTAGTCCAAAAATAGACGGGATCGGAAATCAGAAATCTGGGGCAACGAAGTGGACCGGGTCCAGCAATAATATATATATTTGGAAAACATCTTAAACATTAACTTTGTTTGTGTGTAAACACATATTTTATTTGTGAAATTCAGTTTGCAAATAAATTATGTTCTATTATATTTATATAAGGTGAAATTCATGAAAAATGTCCTGCCTAAAAATAAAGGTTGTCCAATTTTGTTCTAATTTTGTTTATTTTCCCCCATATTTGTGCAGATTTTCAAGATGGCGTTTTTTGACACTCCTGAGGAAATAATTTTTAAAAATTTCTATATCTAAAAACATTGGGTATAAACATGTTAATGTTTATATTTTGTTGTTTGATCGTTATTAGATGTTCAGCTTTTGCATAAAAGTAACTTATGATACACTAATCTTTTGATTTCATTCGCTTCCTTCCCAATTTGCTCATTATTGCAAAAATAAATAAACAATGGATTTTTGCGGTGTTGGTCTTCATTAGATAATGAAGATAAAAAAGTGCATGACTTTGGGCAAAACTGGGAGACACTGGTATTTTTTTGGGCTTTTATCACCTATATGGTTATATTTTTCCGTGTTGCACTGTGTAATGCAAAAATCAAAGTTGACAGTGAAACATATAAAAAATGATATCGAAGGAGAAAATAAATATTGGATGGGAAAGATGTCGAGTTTTTGACGAGACTAAAATAATGCAGTGTTTAAATGTAAGGGCTTCAACCACAAATCGGTCGATTTTAGAAATGAAGAAAAATGTCATAAATGTCACAGTAACCATAAAAGTCGGGAGTGTAGCAAACCAGAAGCAGAGAAATGTATAAATTGCACACAGATGAATTCAAAATTAAATCTAGGTCTTGATGAAAATCACCATACAAACATTGTCAGGGATACAAAAATAAATTAAATGCAAAAAAAGGAGAATTGGATTGAAGTTTTAACAACCAACAAAATTCGCGGCTTTTACACTAAAATCCAAGGACTAGTAAATAACTTCAGCCAATTAGAAACAATAACAACATAGGAAAACCCAGACTTCGTTATATTATCAGAGACACACTTAACAAAAAATATAGAAGAATGCGATATACAATTGCATGGATATAACCACGTAATAACGCTTACGGTATATAAAGCAAAAATATAACGCAACCAAAATTTTTGAAAAAATATGTAGCACAAAATACTAAATAAATGCAAGTCTAGTAAATCACGAAAAAACTAATTTTATATTGGCCGCAGTATATAGACCACCTTGTTGTAGTGAAGCCGAATTTTGCGAATATTTTGAAAACGCTGTAGAATAATTGTGCGAATTTAATAACGACATACTAATAATTGGAGATTTTAACATTGACTGGTCGAAAGAAATATTGAACGATAATGGAATGAAACAAATTGTAGAAGAACATACGAGAATAACTCAAAAACAGTAATCGACTACATAATTACAAACAATAAAAATGTGAGCGTAAAAAACAATAATAATAATAAAATATCAGATAATCGCCCTTATTCCAGTTGGCGTCGTCACATCATTTTCGTCATATCTATGAAGTTCTAGCTTTGTCATCTTTACGCCAAAACGAATGTTTTTGGTATCCATGAACAAACAAAAATCCTTTATAACTTAAAAATATTTAAAAAAATTTCAAAATTTATGAAGTCGTCAATCTAAACAGTGTCGACTAAGAATCGACGACGCCAACTGGAATAAGGACGCATGAAACAATTGACATATGGATAGAAAAATTAAATGATTTCCAGGAGAGAGAAACAATGATATCAATAAATATATTTAAATATAAGAAGTCATTATTCAAAGAAGAATTAAGTGCAATCTTACATTTCGTAGATGAATCTACCGTAAACAGTGGAGCAATAACGTTAGATATGTGTCTTGAGAATACGATAAACAAATTTATAAAACACGAAAAAGTGGTTAACAAATGAATTAAAGACACGAAAAGTTGAAAAAATCACAAAAAAAAAACAAATTGCCAAAATGGAGAACACAGCTGAAGCAAGGAATAATTATAAAATTACACGAAATACATATATACAAAACAATGATAGAAAATCTGAAAAATTAGTATATTAACAATAAGATTAACAATGCAAAATACTAGAAAGAAATGTGGAGAAAAATAAAACAACTAGGTACTTAAAAATGAGAGTGAAGCAATAAAGTCTGTTATATTTACCAATGTAGAATATAAGAAAAATAGCCAAATAGCAAACCAATTTAATTATTATTTCGTAAATAGCATTAAGGGATTTAAAGATAAGATAGGAAATGTGCAGTATGAAAACCAAGTACCTTTGATAAACATTAGTTTTAAATTCCGTGCAATAAATTTACAAGAACTTTTAAACATCTGCAAACAACTGAAAAATAAATCCGACTTTAATAAAGTGCCAACTAAACTGATAACAGGAATAAAATAGGCAATATTTTGCTAAATATTATAAACACATCCTTAAAAACAAGAGTATTTCCAGATAACTGGAAAGTCTATGGTGACACCAATTGATAAATTAAAAAACACGAAATGTGAAGAATATCGGCCAATAAATACATAATACATGTTTTTAACATGCAAAAAAATACTAGAGAAAGTAATGGGTGATCTAAGTAGAGATACTTTTTCCAATAGCCTTTTTTTGACAGATCACGTGTGAGTCGTGTCATGCTGTCATGTTATTTTTGTTAAGTATTGTTTGGCATTTCATCATGGAAAGTGTTAAACCGTGTTTAACAATAAGTTTAATATTTAATATTTATACTGAATACTGAAATAATGAATTACTTCAATATATTCTGCTCAAATTTGAATTTCATACTGCAGTAACGGTCGCTATGACCACTTTCATTAGATCCATTTAGGTTTACATTAGTCCGTATCAATGGCAACTCTTTATCCAATGATTGCTTCTACTGAAAAGCTTTCACTCATTGGATAAAGAGTTTCCATCTTTAGTTTTAGATTCCAATTACTGTGGTGCTGAATTCCCTGAATACCCTGAAATGTCTCTTTGTCGTTTTCCCTGTCTGGCGCATGTTTTCACTTGCGCAGCAGACTTGAAAGCGGTAAGAACCAACTGAACCTGAATAAACTGAGACTGAATTCTCACTAAAACTGAATGTCTGTGTCTTTCATTTCTCTTTTTTTACATACATTTTGTAAACGGCCAAAATCCTTACAATTTTGGGAGTTTTATAAATGAAATTACAGTCCACTTGCAGAAGAAGTCCCAAAATTGTACATGGTCCTTCGATCCGGATCGTGCCACTACTAACGTTGCAATCCTGCAAGGGCGGCGGCATGTTTAACCGTGTTTAACAATAAGTTTAATATTTAATATTTATACTGAATACTGCAATAATGAATTACTTCAATATATTCTGCTCAAATTTGAATTTCATACTGCAGTAACGGTCGCTATGACCACTTTCATTAGATCCATTTAGGTTTACATTAGTCCGTATCAATGGCAACTCTTTATCCAATGATTGCTTCTACTGAAAAGCTTTCACTCATTGGATAAAGAGTTTCCATCTTTAGTTTTAGATTCCAATTACTGTGGTGCTGAATTCCCTGAATACCCTGAAATGTCTCTTTGTCGTTTTCCCTGTCTGGCGCATGTTTTCACTTGCGCAGCAGACTTGAAAGCGGTAAGAACCAACTGAACCTGAATAAACTGAGACTGAATTCTCACTAAAACTGAATGTCTGTGTCTTTCATTTCTCTTTTTTTTTACATACATTTTGTAAACGGCCAAAATCCTTACAATTTTGGGAGTTTTATAAATGAAATTACAGTCCACTTGCAGAAGAATTCCCAAAATTGTACAGAAAGACTTACGCCTGAACAACGTTTACAAATTATTCAGTTTTGTTATCAAAATAATCGTTCGCCATTGCACTAAGTCCATTTTTTTTTAAATCCACAAAAAAACACTTTCCAGTCGACCCACGACCTTGACACCCATGAGCAATATTGTAGCTCTCGTTAAGAGCTATCTTCCATCCATTGACCGATTCCCACTCTGACGTACCGGAATCATCGGTCCATATTTCTTCAAAAATGATGCCGGTGAGAACGTAACCGTCAATGGATACCGTTATCGTGACATGATAACCGACTATTTGATGCCTGAAATTGAAGCTCGTGATCTCGGCGACATCTGGTTTCAACAAGACGGCGCCACTTCCCACACATCACATCAATCAATGGATTTATTGATTGATGCGATGTGAGCAGATAATTTCACGTTTTGGGCTGGTCGATTGGCCACCAAGATTGTGTGATATCACACCGTTAGACTTTTTCCGGTGGGGATATGTAAAGTCTAAAGTTTATGCGGACAAACCCGCTTCGATTCAGGCCTTGGAGCAAAGCATCACGCGTGTCATTCGCCAGTTACCAGTCGAAATGCTCGAATGAGTCATCGAAAATTGGACTCAACGGATGGACCATCTGAGACGTAGCCGCGGCCAACATTTGATAGACATAATCTTCAAAACTACTGGAAAGATCACCTTGAAGAAAGAGTTACAAAGGCTCACAGATGTTGGTCGTTGTGCAGAAGAGCTAGAGGTTTAAAATGGGGACTACGTCCAAATATGACTCACTGGCTTTACATGAGCGTGATTAGACCAATAATCACCTACGCCTGTGTCTGGGACTTTTTATTGATGAACCAGAAGTCGAACTTCACTTCCGCCTCCCTGAACACAACACGGTATTTCAAGCAGAAGTTCGAGCAATCACGGAGTGTGTGAACTAGCTCAGTAACACGACAAAGCCTAAATATGCCAATATCTTCACAGATAGCCAAATGGGTCAATTGCGTATTTTCTGGGTACCTGGACACAACGGAGTGATTGGAAATGAACGGGCAAACAGCTTGGCTTCAAAGGGCAGAGAACTTCGAGTAATAAACTTGGAAAATTGGAAACCTTTCGAAGCCACGAAAAATTAGTTGAAGCACTGGGCAGTGATGGCTCACAAGACTGTGTGGAACAGTAGGAGCAACTGCAAAGATACTGTGGGGTGACCCAAATGAAAAGAAAACAAGAAGTCTTCTGAAACTAAACAAGATCGATATTAGTAAGCTGATGAGTGTTCTAACGGGACACTCAAGCTTACAAGCACATCTTCATCGCATAGGACTAGCACAGGAAACGACGAATGCAGGGCATGCAGGGAAAACATCGAAACGATGGAAGATTTCCGGTGTCACTGCCCGGCTTTCACTCATGCAAGATTCCAACATTTCGGGTCCGACATATTACCTCTCTTCAACCTAACCTAACCTAATCTTCAAAAAATAAATGCCAAAGAATGTTCCTTCAAATGATAATAAACATTCCCCATTCAATTTGAATTTTCTGTGTTTTTTTCTTTAAAAAAGTAGGGAACCTCGAAATGGATCACCCTATAGTAAAAGAACAATTACAAAAATATATAGAAAAAACAATATACTCTCGAAATACCTATCTGGATTCAGAAGAAATTTTTCTTGTGAAACCATAGAAAAAATAATCACCCCTATCGTGAATAAATGTTCCCTCAAAATGTGTTCCCTTTCCAACAAATGCCAATCGGCAATTTTGTTCCCTGCATAATTCCCTTGTTCGAAAAAATTGCCCCTATCGTGAATTATTTTTGTGTGTGGAATTTTTTCACTTTATTTTTGCTAGCGAACAGAACGGATTACATCGTGAAAGTGTTTATTTTTGTCTTTAAATATTGAATAAAACTAAAAAAAATATTTATAACAAAGTTAAGAACTCCATTTGTCCGTTCTATAATGTTTCGACATTTACCATGGACATATTTAAATTTCTGTTTGACAGAGCCAGCTGCAGGAGTTCTATATGGAACTAACAGCCAGGGCTCCAGTGGGTATCCGCCATCGTCGTTGGTATGATATATGGCATACATATGTATACTAGAGTGGGTCGCAAAAAAAAGTTGCACCGGTCACCTCCTAGATTTGAAGATTATCTAGAGACAATTCCGGGGAAACAAAAAAAAATGTTTCTGTTTCCCCTATCCTGCGTTGCCATTTGATGTCCAATCGTAACGGGATGCATATCGTTGTTTGAGTTTTAGCAAGGGCTACATTTCGTCCATATGTCAATTTTGACTCCGAAGTCAAATTCGACATGTGACCTCTGTCATCTCGTTTTCTACCCCCCTATGTCGGGAATATTTTGAAACGCCAATAAAGGTCTTCATAAATAATGAAACTTTTGCTTTTAAAGTACCCACTATTATTCATAAACAAAAAAGTTATACTAGTTTTGAAATTACAAAATACATGCAGAGATCAAATTACACAATCAACTTTTGACGTCGATTTCTGCCTCTCTCACACACATACACACTAGATCGTTTATAGCACATGATGCAAAAAGTGAAAGTTGCTGCGATCTTTGATTTCCGGACCGAAAAAGTTTCCATTTGGCCTACAAGACTTCCATAAAAATTTTTGTGCCGATCGGATAACCCTAGGGTCTGCCCAAAGTTCATTCAAAATTTAGAACACACTTTATAGGGAAATATTTTTATTCAGTCAGAATTTATTTGGTTTGAGACCATATGTTCCATTTACTTTCTGTCTATTCCAAGAAAGTAATAGAAACAAATACAAAAATTGGTAGAGAGTTTTAATTGCTTGGTAGAATTGACTGCAGTTTCGATAGACACCACTCTATCATCTTCAGAATTCAGTAGCAATAGTGTATGTCTTTAACTTAAATCAGCTGAAATACTTGAGGAAGCAGTAAATTGAATTTAACAAGAACTGCTAACCAAGCCCGTATTTTGCCGAACTAAGTCAACATACTAAAACTCTCATACCAATACATTTTTGTTTTTTGCTTGGGTTCGCATCGCGAACCACGAAAACAAATGTAGTTTTGTCAACGGCTAATGCCGACGTCATCGTACCTCATGTGTTTGTATGTGTTGTTGTTATTTATTGTTGGTCTGTGCTTTTGTTATTCAGTCAGAATTTATTTGGTTTGAGACCATATGTTCCATTTACTTTCTGTCTATTCCAAGAAAGTAATAGAAACAAATACAAAAATTGGTAGAGAGTTTTAATTGCTTGGTAGAATTGACTGCAGAACATATGGTCTCAAACCAAATAAATTCTGACTGAATAACAAAAGCACAGACCAACAATAAATAACAACAACACATACAAACACATGAGGTACGATGACGTCGGCATTAGCCGTTGACAAAACTACATTTGTTTTCGTGGTTCGCGATGCGAACCCAAGCAAAAAACAAAAATGTATTGGTATGAGAGTTTTAGTATGTTGACTTAGTTCGGCAAAATACGGGCTTGGTTAGCAGTTCTTGTTAAATTCAATTTACTGCTTCCTCAAGTATTTCAGCTGATTTAAGTTAAAGACATACACTATTGCTACTGAATTCTGAAGATGATAGAGTGGTGTCTATCGAAACTGCAGTCAATTCTACCAAGCAATTAAAACTCTCTACCAATTTTTGTATTTGTTTCTATTACTTTCTTGGAATAGACAGAAAGTAAATGGAACATATGGTCTCAAACCAAATAAATTCTGACTGAATAACAAAAGCACAGACCAACAATAAATAACAACGAAATATTTTTTTTAATAAAAAATCGTATGTTTAAATAAGTAAAATTAAATTTCTTTGTATTATTAATTAATAAATTAAAAATAGTTTTTAAACATTAAGATCGGTGAAAAAAACAAAAAATACAATTAATTCAATATTATATTAGATCTGACTTGTTATGTGAGGGACATTTTCTACGATATTCTTCAATTCACTGTAATATAGTAAATTGATTTTGTTCTTCGTCTTTCGTAAGTATTCTGTTGTAGTCATTCATAAATTGTACACCGCGTTCAGCAGTGTCGTTAACAACAAACAGATTACGACAAACATCGAGAGTATCTTGATAATCTTCCCAAATGGATGGGTCATGCTTTAAAAATTCAGTACTCAATCCAAAAGCACCGAAAAAATGTTTGGTTTTGTATGAGACGAAATCGCTCAAATTATTACACAACAATAGTTTCGGGTCGGAGAATTTTCGATCGTTTTCCAGATTTACGACGGGCTCTGTTGATTGCAGATGCCTAGCCATTTTTCGTTTCTCTTCGAGTGAAACATCCGAACCGAAAAATGTCAAAGCCATTGATTCTAGGGCCAAATACCACAAATGATTTTTCCATTTCTTCAAAACCGCTTCAGACACATCTTGTCTTTCAACAAGTGTATATCTTGATTTGGTGCTCGTATGGCATTTTGTATGTAAACCACGCCCACTGGACTCTCGTTTTGTCAATGCAAACTGCTCTAGAAATAGGTATATTTTTAAGGCATAAATGCCTTTTCCCATGAACCTTGCGTGGGATGTTGGACCAGGTGTTCGGAAGTTATCGCCGACACCGCCAAGAAACATTATTGTTAATTGTAATAGTTCCTTGTAATCAGCTCGGATTTGTGTTTCATTTAGCTGTTTAATGCAGAATTTCTTAATGACTTCGCAGTGAGCATTACTTATTTTTGAGCATACAATTGGATCTTCCAGTCCGTTTTTAAACGATTTGTGGTCGAGACTTACCCATACGGCAGCAAAACGATTAAAAATAGGCACTTCAGGACCACAAGTCGCCGAAAGTTTAACCTCAAACACATGTTTCAATACTATCTCCATTATGTGATGACGACATGGGAACTTGATTAATTTTCGATCTAATTTGTTCTGCAACAAAATGCACGATCCTGTGTTTTGACCTGTATTTGACGACGTGGTATCGAAAACCATGGCGGAAACTTTATTAGAAATATCCCAATTGATGAGTGTATCATGAACGACTTTGGCCATATTTTCTCCAGTACCAGCCGGGATTTTGGGAGCGCCCAAAAATTTTGATGTGCCTTCATAACTGGCGATGATTGCTATTCTATCAACGATTTTTCTGCCGAATAGCTCCGGCAAAAGTTTTCCGTCCCAGTGAATAATCAATGAATGTACGCTATTGATCTACGTATAAAAAATAAAATACAAATCGATGGATTCGTAAAGCTATAAATTATATATCGATGGCTTATATCTAAAATGTGCTATATTAAAATTTTCGAAAATGAGATTTTGATGCAAAATTCTTCTGTTACACATGATTGACCTATGGTGTCAGTTTTAAATCAAAAAGATCATCCCAACACCTCTTTTTGACGTTTTTTTTGTTATGCTATGTTATTTTATGTATTTTTACGAAGACAAATCTGGCTATAATATATTTTTTTATTTGATTTTCAAATTGCTAACAAGTTAAAAACCGCTAAACTCAATCATTTTTCGATGCAGTATGAACTTTTCCTATAGATGTTGACCGCTGATTACAATTCTGTGTTCAACGTTTTTGCAAAATACATACATTTAGAAGAAAGTGCGTTACAAAGCTTCAAATTTGAAGTATTTTGCATGCCCGCGTATCTCTCATAAACCGTCTTAAGCGAAGTTTAAGGTGCCTACTGTGAAAAATGGACTTTACTTCATAAAATATTTTGCAAAATAGTTGAAAACAATAACATCTTTACAGCGAAAATTTGATGCTTTTGGCTTCAGAATCCTAAAATATCTAGAATTACCTAAAATACGCCATAACACGAGAAAATGAATTAATATTAAAATATTTAAATCGAAAAATACTTAGAGTAATAGTTATATTATGAATTGCGAGTTTTATTCGAAACCTTATAAAGTTGAATGCATTATTAATGCACATATGAGAAAAGCATGTCTATGTATGATATCTACAAAACGTCTGAACTATTTGCCATGATATGGGAATCACAGAAAAGGTAGAAAACTATGTTCAAATTACTTTAAAAAATTTGCAAAAACATTGCAAAAAATCGCGAAATGCAATTATCTTAAAACAACATGAAGTGCGTAACGCTGGAAAAGAAGAAAATGTCCGAATTACATTGTATTTGCAAGAAATCGCGAAATGCGATTTGTTAAAAGAACTTGATGTGGGAAACGCAGTAAAGGTAGTATTTGCAAAAAATCGCGAAATGCAATTTGTTAAAAGAACTTGATGTGGGAAACGCAGTAAAGGTAGTAATGTTCAAGCATTTTAAAATATTTAAAAAATAGAAACAAACCGCGGAATTCAATTATTTTCGAAATACATGTTAAAAAAATTATTTACGAAGTATGTATTAAGTATAAAACAATATTAATACGGATTTAAGTTTTCTCTGATTTATACGTCATACATATGTATTGACGAATTCTACTGTATTTTCCATTTGAGAAATAGTTTCCTTCCTATTGAGATTCATCTCAGATCAGAGAACAATAAATGGAAAAAATAAAATGTCATTAAGAAGTGGTCAACCGATTTGTGGAGCGTAGCAAAGTATTGCTATAAATTATGCATCATCAAATGAAAATGATTTTGATGAAAATGGTGGTAAGTAAATTTATACTCATGATTAATTTATGTTAATACAAAAAATTAATTTAGATTTTAACGATGAAACCTTTGCCCACAAGGTTATCGGTAGAAAGAGACGAGCTCACAATTCCGTATCAACTAAAAAGAGAGAAAACTTTATAAAAAAGCGGAATATTGGTCCAACATGTTCCTCTGCAAGTTGTGTTAAATATAAGACAAAGAATTGCAAATCATTTGATGAGGTAAAACGAAATGAACTCTTTCAAAAGTTTTGGAATATGAGTTGAGACAAAACAGGTGTTTGTAAACGATCACGTAAAAATATTACAGAAAGGAAATCAAAGAGGTCCACCTCCCAGAAAGCAAAATAGTCTAATTTTTAGTCTTCCTTTTGAGAGCAGTACGCTACAAGTATGTCGAACAATGTTCCTCTCAACGCTTGCAATCTCAAGGTCTACGGTAAGATCTTGGTTGATCACAAAACCAATTGCCATGCCACATATTAAAACTAAATCAAGTAATAAATTCCTACAAGATTATTTACAACAATTGGACAAGGTAGAAAGTCACTACTGTCGTAAACATAGCAGAAAATTGTACATCGCAGCTACATTCAAGACTAAAGTTGAAGTATTTAATGACTATATTGCTAAATGTATCGAAAACAAAGTTCCTCCAGTATCAATATTTACGTTTTCAAACTATTTTGCCGCACAAAATTTAGCTCTATTTACATCTCGCAAAGACGAATACGACACGTGCATTGCTTTTTAAAAAAAAAACAAATATCAGCTGAAGAGTACAAGGAACATATTTCGAAAAAGTAGCGAGCTCAGGATGAACAAGTAAGAAAGTTTCAGTCGGGTAAACCGACTAAGGTATACCCTCACTTTGTGAGTAATGTAATATGGAATATTAAACGAATTATTCTGTCAATTTGTATGGGAGGTACCAGAATGTTTTTAACAAATACACCTATTTTTCGCTGAATAGTAAATTCTTTAAATACATTACACTGCGCCGAATTATAAACGTTTTTTGCACTGGTATATTAACGTTATGAAATATTAAATTTTGGTATGATTTGGCCATTTTGTGTGGGAGGTACAAAAAGGGGCGTGGTGATAACGGCAATTTTTTACAGGGCTATAGGGACTTCAAAAGCGTTACACTGTGCAAAATGTTGTTGCATTTTCGTGCATTGGTACTCATGCTGTGAGCTCTTAACTTTTTGTGCAAAATGGTACCTTTGTGTGGGAGATACAAAAAGGGGCGTGGAAATAGCGTCCATTTTTCACAGTGCAAAAGACACTATAAAAGCATTACACTGTAAAATATTTCAAGTATTTTTATACACTGGTATTAATGTTATAAGCTGTTATATTTTGGTGCAAAATGGTACCTTTGTGTAAGAGGTACCAAAAGGGTCGTGAATATGACACCCATTTTTCACTGGACTGTAGGCACTATGAAAGCATTACACTGTACAAAATTTCAAGTATTTTTATGCACTGGTATTAATGTTATAAGCTGTTCACTTTTGGTGCAAAATGCTGCATTTGTGTGGGAGGTACCAAAAGGGGCGTAGCAACATGGCCCATTTTTCTCGAGTTGATAGCGACTAATAAACTAATGCTATGTGTGGAATTTCAGAAGATTCGAATAAGTAGTATAGCAGTTATTAAAGATTCAATATTTCACAACATTTTAACACTTTGTGGGGGAGGTACTAGAAGGAGTGGACCAATATGGCCCATCTTCGAACTTAGCCGGAGATAGAAAAAAATATTACCACGTACCAAATTTGAAGTCAATCGGTTACTCCTTTCGAGAGTTATCGTGCGCACCAGCCAGCAGACACACAGACAGACAGATAGACAGACAGACGGACGGACATTGCTCATTCGACTTAAAATGACCCAAAACGGATATCCGCCAAACATACTTAGGGTCTTAGATCACTCCTTCGATGTGTTACACTTTTTTTCGTAGCAAATGATATATACCCTCGTCACACTAAAGTGAGGGTATAAAAACTAATGGACAAAATGTCTGCTCAACACAAGATGTGCCACGTTTTTACAATGCATGCACAGGCAGTAAAACTCTGTCCAAATATTAACGCTTCTGCCATATAATATAAACAACGTCTTCAAGTTCATAATTTCACACTGTATAATCTGGCTTCCCACCAATGTGCTACTTATTGGTGGAATGAAACAAACGGCGATCTTGCATCTTCCACCTTTATTTCCATCATATTGCACCATCTAAAAACGCATTGTTTGTCAGACAATTTGCCCATCATAATATATTCTGACGGATGTGGCTACCAGAATCGTAATCATTATTTGTCAAATGCGCTGTCCAATTTTGCAATCAAAAACAATAGGAAAATTGAACAAAAATACCTCGAGAAAGGTCACACTCAAATGGAGTGTGACAGCGCTCATGCCAAAATAGAGGTACGGTTGAAAAATAAGTCTATATATTTGCCATGTGATTATGTAAAAATAACAAAAGAAGCGCGAAAATATGTTACCATTGATGGTAAAAAAATATGCATGCCATTTGATGCGGAGTATTTAAATTATGATTTCTTCAAGAACTATAATGATGAAAAACTCATCCGTTTTTCCAGCATAAGACCCGGTAGAAAAAAGAATGACCCAACTGTTACAAATCTAAAATCCCTGTTATATCTTCCAAAGTGCGATGTTGAATATAAAGTCGGTTATGATGATCCATACGCTGCTCTACCTACCCGTATTAAAAACCACAATTGCTACATGGAAACACAACCTCTACATCACGGTCAGCTTCCAATTTATGCGAGCAAATGGAAGCATTTGCAGGAATTAAAGTCTGTGATTCCATCCGATTACCATTACTTTTATGATAACATAAACTATGTAAACAAATGAATTGCGTGCACTATTTGCAATTATACAAAAATCGTTGATACCATCATAAACATTTTTTGTCTTCACATTGTATCTAGGAAAACTCGCGATCTTTCCAACGTATATAAGGTGTTTATATAGAATCGCGACAAAATCTTCTTTCATTTGGCTACCCACACTTAGTATTGCAACATTTCTGCGGATATAGCCTTATCAATAGCCATTTATTTACTATCTAACCAGCCAGTTTGGCGTTTAGTTTAAAAAATTTCTTTTAATTTGAATTCTGTTCAACATTTTTTATTTTCAACAAAAGCTGCTATACTTACAAATTCCACAAAACATAGACAATTTCCGAAGGAAAAAAAGGGCTATATTTCAGAACTTCGCGTACAATGGATTATATTAAATTTTGTTTGTTTGTAGCACATGGTAGCAATATGTGAAACATATCGTAGAACAAAAATTTGCTGAAGCTCAAATAATGTGCCAATAAAATAGTTTTTTTGCTCTCCTGAAAAATTGTGTTTTTTAATATAGCCACAAATGGATATAAGCCATCGATATATGTTTAGATCTGAACTAAATTACTTTTGCAATGAATTCTGTTTGCACCTTATCCGCTTCTCGCTTACGATTTTCTTTTCGTAACTCATATATTGTAGATCGATTAATCACAAGCTCACCAACAGAGGTCAGAGGCGTCGCAGCATTATTCATTACAGTTATCACATCGAGCGCATGCTATCAAAATATGTACAGCATCTGAACAGCTAACTTTGGCCTTATCAAGGACTACTGTAAGACGTGACGAGATCCAATGTTGTCCTCCTCTTAGACGTTTGGTGTGATCATCGTCATCATCGGTATGAAACTCGCATGTCATATCCGTATCCGAAATGCTATCATCGAACTCATCTTCATCGTCACTTCCAATGTAAACTGTATCGAGTACTACACAATAACAGTTGTTTTAAGGAATTACGAGTAAAACACTTCAATTTATTAACTTACAAGATTGATTGTTACGTTCTGAATGCTTTCTCTTTCGCGATTCTGCTTTTTGTATTCGTTGCTCGGATCGCTGTTCTCGCCCGTACAATTTCATGTCAACGCCTGCCATGCACCCTGGCCTGCCTTTTTTGTCTTTGCATCAACAAAAACTTCTTGTCTTCTTCTATACACATCTCGTTCAGGGCGTTTGCACTAGCTATATCGAACAGATCATCCATTTTTTCCTTGAAAACGTTCACGTTTAATTTTGATTTATCCGATCTCCTGTTTGCACTTTGTTTGTGGACATTTCTCCAGTCGCCGTAAAACTTTAGCAATTTATCTTGACATTTATATTTATCACGTGTTGGTATTCGCGCCTGTTGCCAAAAAATTATAGCTGCATCCACTGCCAGCGTAGCACTATCTTTTGCACAGTTTTTTCTGCCAACATTAACAAATCGCATATTAAAAAAGAAAACTTGCAATATCTGTCTGTTTGACGGCAGTTTGGCTCCAGATATTGTATGTGATACATGCCCAACTGACTCTACGGTGCGAAATTTATCACTGGATCTAGTAACCATTTTGGATGTGGTCGATCTGGAGACTAATAAGAATATGACTACAATTAAATTTTGTGCGAAGCTGTCCCTTTCTCAATTCACTTAGGCTGGATGCAGAGCGCGTTCTGTAAACGACCCTGTTGCATGGCCGTATAGCGCGCTGCAAAGTTCTGCTTATGTTTTCTTATTTAACCAGTAGAAAAATGTCAGACTGATGCGAAAAATCAACTATCATGCAAATCCGTTGTTTTTTTTCATGCATGCACAAGCATGATCTATTTTTTATTGTGATTGCATAGAGGCCATGTTGGTGTGCATGTATGCCCTGTCATGACGTAAAGTTCAAATGAAAACTGCTGTAACTTTTTCGTTTCTCGGTCGATTTTGATTGTTTAAGAAAGAACATTTTATTCAAAGATCATTTAAAAACTTTTCATGCTAATAAAATATTTTTTAATTACTTGAACATGTGACATTTGATAAAAAAACCCAAATTTTGTTCATGTAAAGCGAGTTTTGTGTTTTCAAACTTTGGGCAGACCTTAGCGTTATCCAATCGGCACCAAATTTTTTATTGGAGGTTTGTAGGTCAAATGGAAACTTTTTCGGCCCGGAAATCAGTACCGAAAAAATAATAAATGGTCTAATACACACAGATATACCCCATTCACATCCCCTATGACGGTTCGGTTCAATACGAACGAATTAAATTTGAGAGCTTCGTCACCAACTGTTAAAGCGTTCTAAGGAACGAAATCAGAATAAAATCACTGTTTTCCCATGCACCCTACACGACACCAAAATAGTAGTATTTTTGTCACTGTGTGCTTATTTAACGTATGATCTTAACGTATGATACGTCGTTGATGATATTTTCACAATGGCTACACTGCTTCCCTATTTCAGTCAGTAATCCGAGTCGAATTTTTACTAGTGACTTATCCGATTTTCTACCTCTGTAAAGTAAAGAACTTTGAAATAAATATTTTTTCTTTTACGATTTTTATTTTTATTCATAAATATATACTCGTATATTAAATTTACAGTCCAAGAAAAAACTTGAAACGTATGTCCAAAATTAAGAGCACAATTATTTTCGTTGCTGGTAATTTCGGACGATCGAAGTTAATGGACAAGAAACAACAATCAAGGTAATACAGTTGTAATGCTGTTTTGTATCTCTTTCTTTCTTTGTATTAGATTCTCAGACTTATCTTAAAGTTGCACTTTCTGTAATTGAATTTTAGAAGATTATGTTAGCTTTAACACTATATTAATTAATTTTAATTTAATTTTACGTGCCATTCTCGAAAAATAATTTTTTTTGCTGATTGTTAATAAGTCAGCAAGTAAGGATATGTGAAAAGCGGATTGGGTATATATTTTCCAAAATAAGAAGGCGGGAGCGTTATAGTAAACTGGATTTACGTCAGAATTATCTTCAATGCCATACATACCATTAATAATAATAAAAATATTATGAATGCAAATATAAATCGTGAAAGGAAAATTATTTATTTTCAAATGACGTTACTTGTTGCAAAATAAATACCATTTACATGGGTAGAAAATCGGATAACTGATGTCACTAGTAACTGCATTTGTTTAAGTGGAGTCTCGCAAATTTAGTTCTTTCGTACTAAACCGAACTCATAGTGGATGTGCATTTTACGGGTAAGGGGTTTACTTGTGTGTGTGAGAGAGAGACAGAAAACGACGTCAAAAGTAGATAGTGTAATTTGATATCTGCATATATTATGTAATTTTAAAACTATTATAACTTTTTTGTTTATGAATAATAGTGGGTACTTCAAAAGCAAAAGGTTTCATTATTTTTAAAGACCTTTATTAGCGTTTCAAAATATTCCCCACTTAGGGGGGTAGAAAACGAGATGACAGAGGTCACTTATCGAATTTGACTTCGGAGTCAAAAGTGACATATGGACGAAATATAGCCCTTGCCAAAACTAGAACAAGAATATGCATCCCGTTACGATCGGATATCAAATAGCAACGCAGCATAATAAAACTTAAAGGGCGTCATGTAGGGTGCACAGAAAAAAAATTTTTGTTGCCCCGGAATTGTCTCTAGGTAATCTTCAAAACTAGGGGGTGACTGGCGCAACAATTTTTTTTTGTATGGGGACCGACCCTTACTAATGTATACGTATATATATTCTCACCTAATAACCACAATTTGCTTCCACTTTATAAATAGTCTTGTTCCATTACATTTCTGAAATAACTCATACTCCACACAATCGTGACAAGCTCCGTGATATGTCCTATTAACGTGTCGTATCCTCAGTTTACTATCGTTTATCTTTGAAACATATATTTGATTAAATCGGGAAAATATAAAATAAAATGGGGGGCGTACGATTGTCTCATTTAGCTAAACTATCCTTTTCTGTTAAAGTACCCATGCTTATTTGTCTGTGGTGATAAGATTTTCACGTTTCAATACATTCAAGGACACCGGGTATTCCAAATTCAGTGCATAAATCTATATATAACATTCCCTTCCTCTTGAGTTCGATAAGTTATCCATTTGCGACAAATTCTCGATTCTAATGGAATCACAGTTTTACAATTGAAGTAATCGCAAATGATTTTTTTGTAGTACAGGGTTAGAATTTTTGCGAGTACATTTAAGAGGTATGTAAAGACCGCCTTGTTTACCCTGTAATGTTGAACAACTCTAAAAAAAACAATTTAGGCAAAAAAACGTATGCTACTAAGGACAATTACAGTATATCAGGCAACTCCAAAGGATTTGATGCATCTCTCAAACTTCACTGCTCGTTGTTCTATACACCCTTCTTGTTCCTCTAATAGAAGAATAATTTTTTTTTTTTAAACATTTAAGTAATATTTTAACCTTAACTTTGAAAAACAAAATGCTTTTCAACTCTTCTTCTTGTTTTTTACGCATACATATTCGAAGTGAACAACCTGTTCCCTAATATTCACGATAGCATATTCCACTTCCCGTGAAGTGAAGAAATCTAGGGAACAAATATTCCACTTATTATTCGCGATAGGGGTATTGTTTATTATACATATAAACGATATGCCAAATATTTTAGAAAGAAAGTGAAATTATTCTTTATGCAGATGATACGCTAATATTCGCGGAAGCAGAAACAAATGAAAAATGCTACGAAAAACTAACAAATGTCGTAAAAATTTAAATATATGGTTAAAAATGCACAAGCTAAAATTTAATGAAAGTAAGTCTAAAATAATGGAAATAAGCACAAATAGTAACATAATCGCAAAAATCAACAATGAAGAAATTGAAAAAATTAACTACAAAAATATCTCGGTTTCGTAATAGACAAAGACCTAAAATTTAAACACCATATCGAGTATATGTGCAAAAAAATTGGAAAGAAATTAGGATTTTTCAAAAGGAAAAGAAATAAAACCTCAATCACAACTGATATTAACATATATAACACAATAATTAAACCGCATTTCGAATTCGCTCTACCATACTGTACACATGCTGCAATATTATACAAATTAAAAGATTACAAAAACTGCAAAATAGAGGTATGCGACATGTATTAAAAAATTGCCGATATACAGGAATACGATGAATCCTAAATACAGAAAAGATGAAGTTTGGAAAATCACGGCAACTGACAAACTAACCATCACCAACCTACTATCAAAGATTCAGAGAACTGAATGCATGTGCATAAACGGAGCCTTAAGAACTACAGCGACTGAGTCTCTACAAGCCCTACTCCATACACTGCCATACACTAGTACCTGAGCGGTACTAAGATTAAACTGCCTATCAATGTGGAGGTACAAGAACTACGGTCACATGAAGATATCAAAGTGTAGTGCTATGGTAACGGACAGAGTGGACTATATACCAACTGTGTACACCTTCGAGAGGAACTACATCACTATGATACCAGTCAGAGATGGATGGATTGACAGAATACCAGGTAATAAAAACCATCTCCACTTCTATACGGATGTTTCGAAGCTTGATGAAAAGGTTGGCTTCGGAGTACACTGTGAAGAACTTAGTTTATATATAGCTCACAGACTACCAGATACCGGCAGTGTCTATCAAGCCGAAATAATGGACATAAAGGAAGTCGCCAAGTGGCTGAGTCGCAACATAGGCGATGTCCTTTACTCGGTGAGCCAGGCTGCCACCAATTCTCTGCAGGCCACATTCCTAAATTCACAAACAGCCCTCGACTACCGCAGATCTCTTAACGAGATGGTTGAGCAGTTAAAATACACCATATGTGGTGTAATACATCAATATGTGGTGTAATACATCAATATGTGGTGTACATTAGGGATATCTATGCCTGGGCATAGGGATATCCCGGGGAACTGCAAAGCCGACGAACTTGCTAGGAAAGGGACGACATTACAAATTCTCGAAGAATTTTTATATATTGGTGCGCCACTATTCACGTGCAAGCTTCGGCTTGGGCAATAAAGCAGTCCAACGAAAGATGGACAGAGATCGGCACCTAGACAAATCTGGCCAAGGTATGACCTGAGAAGGTCAAAATATCTTCCCGCACTAGAGAGGAAAAGATTGTCTACGTTAGTATCAGTTCTGACGGGACACTACCTGAACGGCGAACACACCAGAAGATTCGGTATTGACTCCAATGACTTCTGCAGAAGCTGCGGAGATGAAGAGCACTTGCTATGCGACTGTACGGCTTTGAGTAAACGACTGGACATACTGAGGTCGGCCTTTCTAGGCAGTCTAACAGATCTTTCCGGTACCGTTATTCGTACTACCTATAAATTTGTTTATCAATCAGGTTGATTTCGATGAAGGGCATTTTAGCGTTTCGGAAAATCACCCCAATATTTATGCGAACAGCTGAACTTCGTTGGAGCCATACAATCTAAAAAATGCGAATAACTTCAAGATTAAGAGAGTACCAAAAAATTCGATGCAACTTTATCTTTTTTATAAAAGACTAAAATTTTACAATACGATACCAAACGATGCTAAAAATTAAACAAATCAAAATGCCTTTAAACATAATATTGCACAATTTGTAAAGAGTAATTATATAAAAGGATATGAAGATAAATTCGTGAGTTTAATTCGTCTCACACACAAGACACAAACCATGTGGAACGTATTTGGGATGTGGAACGTAAAAAAAATAACTATTTTATTTAAGAAACTGTATACAAATTTATAAACACTTTTGTTTATATTATAATAGCTTAAGCAATTCGAATGCAAATATTAATTCAACTTACAAGACATTAAAAGAACGGGCTATTACAGCCTTTACAAATGTGAGACATTGAACGGCTTATGACTCCAAAACTACAATACATGAATCGGTCTATCGAAAGAGTAAAGGTAGTCATCAATGAGTAGATTCAGTGGAAAAAAAACCCCATATGGCCAGCTCATCTAGGATTTGAGATTTGTGGGTACTCAGATATCGGCTATATATACGAGTATACCATGTCTTAGAAATGTGAAAATATACCTAGCCAATTACACCGTGCTAGTTGAAAAAATCGACAAACGGGGCATCCGGTGGGTTAAAATAAATCACCTACGCTGAATCCAATGGCGCTAACCGTTTTTCTATGTTAGCTCTTGTTTTCGAGATATTGGACCACAAAGTTTGCTGGGAAATCAAAGTGGTAAGTAATATCGGTAGTGATTTTGAAGGGGAAGACTTGCACTTCAGTCTAAAGAACGAAATTAAGGAAACCCTTGAAGAATTTTTCTCTCAAAACAGTCATCCACGTTTCTCACCCCCTTATCCCTAAAAAACTGCATTCAAATCTTACCATATGTCAAACGACATATAAATCGTCGACATTTTTAGTTGTTGTCTTTGAGAAAAATATTCCTCGCGAAAAAATATGATGGGCCCTTTCTCAAAGGGCCTGTTTCTGTAACTTATTTTCGTTCGTTTACGGAGAACGATCAAAAATCAGAAACAGGCCCAAAGTTTTTGTAAGGAGTAAGCCGATTTCGAGTTATTACATAACTTGTGTATTTTTCTACTCATACATAAAAGAAAATATTTATTGATAGTAGTTTTGTGCTTATTGATGAAAACGAAAACCGGGGTTAAACTAAATAAACTACGCTAAATCCAATGGCGCAAACCGTTTTTTAGATTACTTCTTAAAAAATGTTATCAAATTGAAATATTTTAGTTTTTGTAATAACCAGACGAAACTAGATATATATGTTGGCATTTGATTATTGCGCCTCAAATTAAGTTATTGTAAATTTTTTGTAATCCTTATTATATATTCAAAGTGTGAACAAGCTTGTTCCATTTATGGACGTTGTCCATAGAGAACATTCCAACTAAATTACACTTAAAAGTCTATGAAATGTTCTTTATCGTTTTTTTTGAAAAAACATTTTTTACATGATTTCTGAGAACAAATAAATGCTAAGCTCGCACTGAAAAATGTAGCCCAAAGTATTTTTAAATACTTATATATATTTATTGCCGTTGTTCCAATATATAGCATAGGGCCATACATACTTAGTTTCAGGCCAATTCCATATTAATTTTCAATTTTTTAATTAAATTATATGAAATTTAAAAAAATTTAAATGCATGTATTTAAAATTCAAATATCAGAAAAATTAAAATTTGTTAAACATTGTTATTAAAAAATTAAAAAAAAAATTAAATTTATTCTTCGTCCTCCTGTAAGTTCCAACAAATATCCCCTAAAAGCGAATCAAATTTTTTGCCGCTATACCAGTGTTTGAGTCTGGCTGTCACTTGGTGAAATTTCTCGCCATGCTCATCAGACTCGGCTGGTGATTGTTCATTAAATTTTTCTGCATGGCAATGCAAAAAATGTACTTTTAGTGACATTCTAACATTTAATTTTTGGAATGCGTTTAGCATATTTTCAATTAAAATTAGCCAATTTTCAGACCGATGGTTTCCTAAAACATTTTCAATTACTGATTTCACACAATTCCAGGCCAATAGCTCGATATCATTCAATGTAACTTCAAATCGTTGATCCTTCATTAGACGACGAATGTCCTGACCATTAAGTATTCCTGTTAAATAAAAACATTGTGTTATGTAATATAAACTTAGAATAAGAAAACAGTTTAGAGTTCATACTTTCTTTCACTTTCATGCCGCTTAGCCGTGGGAAAATTCGACGCAATTCGGTAAAAGCATTCCCATCTGGCTCAAAACACCTTTTCTATCGGCACAAGTGGGAGTTCAATAATATTTTTTCTTTGCAATCTAATTCCCTCACGTAAAGGCTAATCTCGTGTATTGTACTGGTCACCATCAAAACGCGTAGTCCATAAGCACATGAAACACATATTTTTTGTATAGCCCAATTGCATGCCTCTTAAAAGAGCCACCACTTTTCATTCTGCGCATATATTCCACTTGTGGTCTTCATATTTAATTAACTCGAAATTTTTTGTCATTGATGCGTGTGTCTCTTTACTATTTGTGCTTAGTGCTATTATAATGGGACTTTTTAAATTAGTGACATGTAGCAAAACTGCTTTTAAGCTACTTTTGGACGAATCAATGAATAATCGCCAATCTTCCGGAATATATTCATTTTGCATTGTTAAAACCAAGCCACGGATGTCAGTACAATACGCGAGAGAATTATTCTCAATAGATCTGAAAAAAAATCCTAAATCGACGATGGCGATTGATTGCCCCGTATATATGTACATCTGGTGCCAGAATATTAGCTTGTTTTAAATTTTTTGCCAAGAGAATGCTCTGTCTTTGCGACAATTTTAGGCGCCGTACCATTGTATCCAGATGATTTTGCGTGATTTCATTGTGAGTGCATGGAACCATCGTGTTTGACGGTTGATACATTGATACAGCCGCTTCACAGGTTTTAACTGATTGAAATATTGAGGGAATATATTCTGTTAGTATTTGGATTTCCGGAAGAGGAATTTCATTAGAATGTGGCAGCGGAAATTGAGCATATGTTGTTGCAGTGTAAGATATAGATCCACTTTTTAGTCTGTTCATACCGGCTGTATGATTTATGCACGCATAACACTCATCTTCAACATGTAATATAGGATCTTTCCAAATCATTGGAACACCAAATGGCATGGCATCTCCGTTTTCTTTCCATTTCTTAAAGCGGGAAATGCACGTTGTGCACACTATCGACGGTGTCCAACTCTTACCACATATAACATTTAAAGAAAAATATGTTTCGTACATGTTAATTATCTCAATAGTGATTTTACGGCGACTGGGCATAATTGCATATTTCCCACACACATATCAGAAGTAATTAAACTTATTACACACCTTCATCTTAGATATTTTAATATATGTAACTGAGTTGAGTCAAATATCAAATGTATCGCAAATGTCAAAGTTTGTTTCGATAAGGGAAGCAAAGGTTGGTACAATTGTACCATTTAAAAAAGTACAATGAGTAACTTAGTAAAATTTACAAACTAAAATTTGCAAAAAAAATGTCTTTTCCAAAAACAAAACGATAAAGAAATAAACCATATTTGAAGCTGATATTTAAAGATTTCTTAGACTTTCAAGTACAATTTTGTTGGAATGTTCTCTATGGACAACGTCCATAAATGGAACAAGCTAGTTCAAACTTTGAATATATAATGAGGATTACAAAAAAATGTACAATAACTTAATTTGAGGCGCAAACTTATATATTAAGTTTCGTCTGGTTATTACAAAAACTAAAATATTTCATTTTGATAATTTTTTTTAAGAAGTAATCTAAAAAACGGTTGGCGCCATTGGATTTAGCGTACACCCAAAAAAAATTGTTTGCTGTTAATAACAAACAACGTCTGCTAATTTTTAGCAACCATTTTTTCTGCTAATACAGCACATTTTCTGCTGTAATAGCAAAAAGTTTGCAGTTTTGCATTAGCAAACGCACTGCTGAAAAATTTGCAGTTTGCTGAAAATTTTTGCTGTTAATCAAAATATGTGAAAATAAGACAAAAGTTGCAATAATTTACATGATAAAGTTCAACTACCACTGAAAATCAAAAAGGTTAAGGTCATTCGTGAGATAAGAAAAGTATATTTAAAAAAAATTAAATAATTATTCGGCGATATCTGTTTTCGAGTTACGGTTCTCAATATTTTTATTTTTTCATTGGATTTTAAAAATATTGGAAATAGCAGTCGATTAAAACTGCAAAAAGTAAAACACAAATCGATAACGAATATGATTTGACGATTTCAAAATCTTAGTTCCGGACATACAATTAAAATTAATCTATTGTGTTTAGATTTTAGTTTCTAATTTTTTATATGTACATATTTTAATAAACCAAAGCTAAACATTAATATTTTATGTGCGATTTGTAAAAATGTTTATAAAGTCTGATTCACACAACGCAATTTTATTTCAAGCAAGTGTCAAAGTTTGTAGGAAAGATACAGAGAGCACTTTCCGCTTGGAAGAAATTGCCTCGTGTGATCTAGGACTAAGTATTGTGTATGCAAAGAAAGTTAAAAAACGAGAGAATTCCTAAAGGCTTAGGGTGAGTATTAAGAGAAAATTTCGCAAGATTTTATCATTCTGTGCAAAGACGATTTTTATACGGTTTCCACGGCTATTCCTGTGTGTATTGTTGTTTCAAAGTTCGAATAAAAAACAAAACGTTCAATCGAGTACGAGATTGAACCAACTGCCTCCCCTACAAACACCATTAAACCGCTGATAAAATTGCCTCGTGTAAATTGGGACGAACATAGACACCTCAACACACCCGGTAATTCGGCGTCTCTCTCTGTCAAACTTTGACACTTGCTTGGAAAAAGTTGCCGGGTGTGAATCTGGACATAGAGGCATACGGAAGATAATGTTCAGATTCACACTCGGCAACTTTTTCCAAGCAAGTGTCAAAGTTTGATGGAGCGAGAGGCGGGCGGAAAGAGCTCTCTCCTACAAACTTTGACACTTGCTTGGAAAAGTTGCCGAGTGTGAATCTGAACAATGGGGAAAGTAGTTTCTTGTACTGGCAATCCGTTTTATGTTTTTTCATTCGCACTTTGCTGCCTTTGTTTCCAACAAACACCGAATTGCCCCGTGTGAATCGGGACATAGACATGCTTTATGACGGAAAAAAGAAAATTAAAAAAGCGGCGTTTAATTTATATTCCTTACCACTGAAACCAATTTTTTCCATTAAAATGTGCTTGCGATAAGTTACACATATATTCATATTTGTGCAGATAACAAAATCTCATATAAAATGTTTATTTCGCTTATCAAAAAATATTGACAGACGTAATACGCTTTCACTAGCATTCAAGATTGCCTCTTTGACAGACATCGTGCGCCGACGCCGGCTATTTAGTAACACCCTTTGAAGAATAAAATATTTTGCGCCGAACAAATTGAATTGGATTGAAATTTTCGTTCTGTTTGTTAATTCGCATTAAAGAAGCATTCCGCGAAGATAATGCAAATGATTTTAATAAGTAAAACGGTTCCGGGACAGCTTCGACAACACTTACAAATGGCTAAAGAAAAAAAGGCGAAATTGTGCATGCCTTGGAGGATCAATTAATCAAGTTGCAACAGGTAAGCGTACACAAATTGCAAATTTCTCTATGATTGTGTAAGTCTTATTTCTGGTTGGTTTCATGATTCTCAGCAAGCTCTATGGCTCTGGACATGTACAATTACCGTGTATATAGGGTGAACCCAATTGGCTAACGCGTAGGAGTCACTGATCATCATACGGTCTTGGAGAACATCAAATATAACCAAAGGTCGTACGATGTATGTTCTTTATTGTTATCATTCGGACAAAAAGAAGATAGTTATAATGCCAGTGACCGGTAAGTATTGTGTGTAGATGCTCCTATTTAATTTTCTAAATGATTTATATTTTTTGATCAAGCGTACACAAATGCACATAAAGGACCATGTTATCAATTAATCAAGACGCAACAGGTAAGCGTACACAAATTGAAAATTAAATGTACTATGATTATAAGACTTATTTCTGTTTGTTTTCAAGATTCTCACCAAGCAGTGTCCTATTTAAATACGGGTATAAAAGATGATCTGAAATATCGTAGCAACTACAATGTATAAATTCAGATAACTTGTGTCATGGATGGACTAACCATTTATTTCCTTGTCTACTTTTCCAAATCGCATACAACTCTTGGAAGTGTGACCCTAATGATAATACCTGCAACAACTCGTAAGTATTTTTTTTTTTCATTTTGTGATTTGTTTACCGAAATGGCAACATTGATTATTTACTCTATATGTTCCAACAATGGTCGCTAATATCCGAATCACGAAGCAACCTTTTGGCTCCAAAACACTCAGGATAAGTTAGTCTAATTTGGATGTAATCCATGGATAAGATCATTTTGCCCAATGATATGGCTCTGGACATGTACAATTAGATACAGTGTCTATAGGGTAAACCCAACACATTGGCCAATATTGACAGAGTTCGCGTCGATGTCGTACGATTTATGTTCTTTATATTTATCCTTCGGACAAAAAAAAGATAATTGTTAATGCCAGTGACCGGTAAGTATTGTTTGGAGATACTCCTATTGCTATTCAATTTTATTAAATGATTTATTTTTCATTTATATTTTTAGATCAAGCATACATACAGATTTCACAGTTCGAAACCCTTATCAATACATGGGCTGAATAACTTCAGGTTGGAGTCCTGGTTGATATACTCTTCTCAAATATCAGGAAAATATAAAATTTGTATTTCTTTTATTAAAATAAAAAAGAAAGAAACGTATGCTAGAATAACAAAAATAGTTTGTTCTCCCAGCCGCTTTTTTCTGTTAAATAATAGCAAAATTGTTTGCTAAAATGACTGTTCTAGTTTGCTGCAGTAGCAGGCAAATTTATGTGCTAAAATAACAACCATAGGGTTGTTAAAATAATAGACGAAGTCTGCTTTCCCTTTTTCAGCAGACACAGACTGTTGAAACAACAAACATTTTTGCTAATGATACTCACAAAATTCTTTGAGTGTAGTTTATTTAGTTTAACCCCGGTTTTCGTTTTCATCAATTAGCACTAGTGTAATTTACAAAAATGTAAGTCCAAAAAACTACTATCAATAAATATGTTCTTTTATGAGTAGAAAAATGTACAAGTTATGCAATAACTCGAAATCGGCTTACTCCTTACAAAAACTTTGAGAAAGGGCCCATCATATTTTTTCGCGAGGAATATTTTTCTCAAAGACAACAACTAAAAATTTCGACGATTTATATGTCGTTTGACATATGGTAAGATTTGAATGCAGTTTTTTAGGGATAAGGGTGTGAGAAACGTGGATGACTGTTTTGAGAGAAAAATTCTTCAAGGGTTTCCTTCATTTCGTTCTTTGGACTGAAGTGCATATTTCGAAGTCTTCCCCTTCAAAATCACTACCGATATTACTTACCACTTTGATTTCCCAGCAAACTTTGTGGTCCAATATCTCGAAAACAAGAGCTAACATAGAAAAACGGTTAGCGCCATTGGATTCAGCGTAGCTGATTTAGTTTAACCCATCGGATGCCCCGTTTGTCGGCTAAAAAAAGTTCTCAATTCTAGCACAGTGTTATCAACAATATACAAATATGTATGTGAATGATAATCTGTTTTTAAAAAGTGACCTTTAAAAAAAAATTTCGTGAAATTGCGCCCTTAAATCATGAATAACTTTGATTCTATCAGAGCGAAAATCACGATATTGGTACTGTTTTATAAAGGGTGATTAAATTGTAAGAGCCGATGTTTAATGTGAACCACATTTCTCAATTTCAGACTAACTCAATTTGAACCATGGAAAGATACACAATCGAGCAACGCGTTAAAGTTTTTTAAGCCTTTTACGAAAATGGGCGTTCAAATCAAAATGCATTTCGTGCACTTTGTGATGATTTTTTGATCAGCACAATCGACCAAATGTGTCCACAATCGGGAGAATTGTGCGCAAATTTCAGCAAACCAGGTCTGTAGGAGATGTGAAAACACCTGTGCATGGTCGCCCACTTCGTTTGGTGCGGCTTATGGGCTGGCGACGTCATCGGTCCATACTTCTTCGAAATGAGGCCGGTCAGGCAGTTACTGTGAATGGTGTTCGCTATAGTGAGATGATAACGAACTTTTTATGGCCCGAATTGGTTTCAACAGGACGGTGCCACTTGCCACACAGCTAACGAAACAATGGCTATTTTGCGCACCAAATTCAATGGTCGTGTTATCTCACGTCGCACAATGGGAAAAAATGGGTAAATATACGCGCATAGCTGTATTTTTTATCTCACGACTATACCGTTAGAGATAGAGTCCTACGGTTTGGGCCATCTTCAAGAGAATTCTTTGGAGAATAATTTGTTGTAGCCAGCTGACAACATTAAGTTTAAAATCTGTTTCAGGTGCTTGATTGTGTGTTGCAATATTTTTGAAAGCTGAAATTTTACTATAATGCACTTTAAACAATGGGTCGTAGACTGATAATAAAAGAAAAGTTAAATTAAAAACAAAAAATAATCTGTCCACCCTAATACACACAAACCAAGGAAGCGTATATATTTTATTGTAACTACATTTTTATAGGTTTTGTAGAAAAAGGGAAGTATAAAAATTACTACAATCCTTATAATATTAATAAGATCTCAATTTTTAATCGTACTTGATAAAACTTGCAGCCGCGTGTTAATCCATTTATCCTCGTCCGTTCAGTACCGTTCGTAATTATTATCCGATTTTGCCGAAATTTCGCAAATGTTATTTTTTTAACCAAGAAGATCGATCCATATGTTTCGGGAAAATCGGTTCATAGATTGATATAGCTCCCACACATATTTTCTATATTAAAAAAAATCACATATTTAAAGTACAAAAATATGCCATAATCGCAAAAAGTCGCAGATAAACTAGGTACCGTTGGTTTCATTCCTAAGTCACCTCTCTTCTCTTTGCTATATGGTAGTGATCCCACGTGATCCAAAAAAGTTGTATTCCATTTACTGTGGATAATTTTTTTGAAAAACAAAAAAAACTGTTTTATTTACTTTGAAATATCTCTTTGTTGGAAGGCGTTAAAAACACGTCTTATACACAAAAATTAAGATGAATAGTACCTTATTATATGTTGCAAGTCCTATCGCATTTCACCAATAAACGTGCATTCTACAAGCATTTTACTATATGCATTTTATCATCGCAATGTTATTTGCATTTATTAGTAAAAAAGACAAACTTTGAATGGTCATAACTCGAAATCGCCTGGAGATATTTTTATAAAATTTTAAGGTATTTTCATTAAATGTTATCCAGAATAAAATAACACTCCCAATCGTGCGTCGCACAGTGGAATATTTTCACACAAGACGCGGCAAAAATTAGAAGGAGTTGAGCTAGGGCTTTGAAATTTCGTACATATCATTTATTTCGCCAAATTAGCTAAAAACCAATTTTTTGTTGATATCCGCCCATAACCACGCCATCCTCCCACATAACCTAAAATTAAAAATGTTAGTATTTTTCACAATTTCACATTTATATTAATACAAATCGCTGGAAGAGATTGTATTTGAGTCCTCAATTATATAAAATTTACAAGTGCCACGCCCAACGCCCATTTATCAATTTAAATTTTATACGATCTTCGAAATTACAGGATAATTTTTCATAAAATGCTTTGTATCTTCTGATCGGTGTAAAGCAGTACATACAACTAAGTACATAACTAAAGCGTAAAATATTAGCTCAACATTTTCAAAAACATCATTATGCAATAGTTTACAGTTTCTTGTCAATTAATCAATCATTACAACTATCCAGAAAAAAACAACATGGATTTAGCAATGTGTTCATTAATAATACATCATTTTTAAAGCATACTTTTAGGAATATTAAGAAAGGACACACAAATAAATTGTAGTCACAATCATCAATTTTTTGAACCTTTAAATAGATTATAAACACAAATACCAATTACAGCATTGTTGAATTGTCATTCGTTTTATATTATACTAGGATATGGACCATTTTTATGGGAAATGTCAAAAGGGTTTTGCCAACGACAATCTTTAGTTTGCCCCTTAAGGTATGATTTTAGAAATATGTTCAAAACACATTAACATTGAGTAAAGAAAGTGAATTTTGGGTTGTTTTTTGCCGACTAAGTTTTACCATTTCTGTAATTAAATCAACATAGGCAGATATAGGCAGATATAGGCAGAATTTTCTTTTTGCAATGGTTAACTGAGAGCATAGTTTATCAATTTTTGTTAATGCCAAGACCTCGGTCGGCCTCGCGATTGTAGTTTTATCCTGAAGAAAATGAAACACCCTGAATTTTGGCAACTTGCAGGTAAACCGCTGCATAAAACGGAAAATGACAACATAATAATAGTTTTTTTAATGCAAAATGATACTTCAAAAGGTTCTGTATTATATGAATTAAACGAAGTTCCAATGCGTTTCACTGTTTCGGAGATATGGGCTTACAAAATACTGTCTAAAATGATAACCTTTGAAACCATTTTAACATTTATGAATTTTAAATGCTTGTACAGCAAGATTTCGCCAAGTTATCGCCAAAACCTTTTAAAATATAGTTAATTGGAATGTTCTTTATAGATTGGAATCAAATATGCAGAGATTGGAGCTCATGAAAATTAGGAGTTTTTGCCGCTCATAATACACTGTGCGTCGTGGCGATGTCAATTGGCCGATTTGTGTTTTATTCAAAATCAACATCGGCCCTTAAAATTTAACTACCCTTTATGAAAAATACATACGAAAAATGTTGCGCTTTAGTCCAAGATGTCAAAATGTGCAAGAAAAACATGAATTTTAGAGTGTAATATCGCTCTAGTTCACTGGTGGTTCAGATTTAAACGATATATTTTGAGGATAAAACAAGCTTTCGTTCGAGATGCGTACAACCGCGATACTTTTCATTTGACCCGCCCTAATAAACATGTTTTCTGTTTGAATGACTTTTCAATTATATGACTTGGGTAAAAACTACAACCAGAAAAAATTAATATGTCACTAAACGTTGACCCTTTGTGGGGGAGGCACTAGAAGGAGTGAAACAACATGGACCAGCTTCGATCTTAGCCTGATATAGAAAAAATACTAACATGTACATATTTGAAATCAATCGGTTACTCCTATCGAGAGTTATCGTGTTCACCAGTCAAACAGAAAAACGACGAATGGTCATTGCTCTAATGACTTAATGTGTATGTGAGGTACCAAAAGGGTCGTGGTAATAACCCCCATTTTTCACGGGACTATAGGTACTGTAAAGGCTTTACACTTCAAAAATGGTTCATTTGTATGGGAGGTACCAAAAGGATGTACGTGGCAACTTCGCCCATTTTTCTCAAGATGATAGCGACCAAGAAAATATTTGTGGAATTGTGAAAGAATCTGGGTAGTAGTATAAAAGTTATTATTATTATTTATTCCAATCATTTATATTTGAACTTAAAGGTTTTATTCTATTCCATGATAAATTACCTGAATGTGAGTTTATCTCTTCTTCAAGACTGCGTATCCAGCTACCTCGTGGTCTGCCTCTTCTTCGCGTTCCTTGGGGAATCCAATCAAAGGCTTCTCTGCATATATCATTGGCTGGTTTACGTAGCACATGACCTATCCATCTCCATTTTCTTTCACGGATTTCAATAACAATACATTTCATATTGCTTCTGTGGTAAAACTCCACATTGGATACCCAGTTGTGTGGCCACCAAATGTGCAGAATATAACGCAGCGATCTGTTGAGAAACGTTTGTAGCTTGTTGTTAATTTCGATAGACGTGAGCCAAGTTTCGCATCCATATAACAACACAGAGAGAACGTTGCTTTTGAAGAGACGTATTTTTGTTTTGGCGCTGATTTGATTAGATCGCCAAATCTTATACAGACCAGCAAAAGCGGTTTTGATTAATTCTGTGAGGTATATCATCGCGTGTACCTCCGCCTGGTGTAATTTGGCTGCCTAGGTAAGTGAAATCTGTGACTGATTCGATATTCTGGCCATACAGAGTAAGTGGTTCTGGGTGTACTACATTAATATTGAGCGATTTGGTTTTGCCGGTATTAATCTTAAGGCCATATTTACTCGATATTGTATAGATGTCGTTTGTTTTACTTTGAACATCAGATTGACGATTAGATATTAAAACAACGTCATCAGCATATACGAGGTCATTCATATCTTCCATGCGTAGTTGGTGCCATAATATTCCACGATGAGAGTTGTTGTCAATTGCCCCAATTAGAATCTCATCAATGACTATGAGGAACAGAAATGGGGATAAGACACATCCTTGCCTCACGCCAGATTTAACAGAAATAGGGAGAGATAGTTTGTTGCCATGTTTTACGCTGCATTCAAAACGCTGATACTGTGCCTTGATTAAATTACGGATCTAGTCTGGAACGCCTCCCATATACTTTGGTGGTTAATTAGATCAACCCCCCTTTGCAAATCAATGAAAATAAGGTAGAGCCATTCCTGCATCTCATTTATTTGTTCCATTATAATTCGTAAGGTAGCAATATGGATTTGCGGCTACGGAATCCGGCTTGGGGATTTTGGGGGTGTCCGGGGAATTTAAACAGATTCTTGTTTTACTCGAGAATACTTACAGGAAAATTCATATCGCGTGTCATGCTTTTTAACTTTAGTTTATTTTATCGCACTGTGTAATTAATTATGATTTCTACCAAACGATCCAGGTTTTTTTAATACGAGTATCCACTGTAGTTGGAGTTAAGCCAACAAACGTTTTTGTAAAAAAAACCTAAGTTTTAAAAAGTTTAGGTTACCTTTGTCTTTTTTGAGAGATTTCTTTCTGATAAAATTAAATTCGGTATATCTGATGTAGAATCCTTAAATCAGTTTACAACCCTTTCAATACCAACAGCTCATATGTATATATGAAATTTTGAAAGTGGTGAAAATGCCACTCTGCTTTTAAACTAATAGTAGTACACTGGTTTACAAATTTGGAAAAATATTGACTGCAGAAACGAAGCATTTTTTAAGTAATCTGGGTGCGCTAAATTCGAATCTGGCATAAAAATTGGGCTATCACGTCTTGTTCATTTTTTATCGCGTGCTGGCAATACTGTAAAACAGCCAATACTGACACTACAATTTCACAATAAGTCCAGATTCACACTCGGCAATTTTTTCCAAGCAAGTGTCAAAGTTTGTAGGAGAGAGAGCTCTCTCTCTCCCAAACAAAATCACACGAACAAAATCGTCCCAATTTGCTATCTTTAATTATACTTGAATCGGGTACTATTTCCTTTAATAGTGGTATCAAATAGTCAATAACTTGCCACATTATGCTCCGCGAAGAACATACTAAGCCTCATTTCAAAGTTAGATACTGCATCCTTACTTCTTGATGGCTTTTCCAAAAACATATTCATAGATGTAGTATTTTTAATAGCCAGTAAATTTTTTTTGTGATGTTTCCCCTCACCATGTCTTTTAAGTTCAGATTTTCCACAATTCAAAACCTTTCCACAGCCCAAACACCTACATACATTTGTATTTGTCATTTTGTACTTCTTCCAACCACCCTTTAAACGCCTCTTCTTCTAGCCATTTTACACAAAACATCTGTTTTCGATACCTCTTCTTGGTACCTCTGTCATCCTGTGAAGAAGAATCGCTTGAAGACATCTTCTGTGTAATAAAACAATTATGTTCACATTAATATACAGAAATACATGTTACTTCAATGAATATACATACCTCGTTATCAAATACCACCAAATTAAAAATTCACTTCTTTTTTATATTATATTCTTCTTTATATATATAGATAAATACAATTTCCAATTGGCGATAGAAATTCTGTTGCTACAGACTACATTGTGTGGAAAATAATACATTGGGGACAGCTCTTAAATGCTATTGAAAACATGCGACGTCTGTCAACTAATAGTTTTTTGTACATATAGGGTTTTCCAATAAGAGTGATATGATTTCTCTGAAAAAAACGCACTTATTAAGGAAATTAAAAAGTACATATTTTGTTTTTGTACTCAGGCTCAAGATCGTTATTGTTGTTTTCAGTATATGAAAACAACTTTGTTAAAAATTAAAGAAGTAAGTGACATGTATTGGGGGTGGTTGTAATGGTTGGATAGACAGATCTGTTTCGGGAGCCACCAAACTCCCATTATCAATATCCTTATTACAACGATTATTTCAGTCGAAATTATTAAACATACATTGTAAAGACTCACGAGAGTGGAAGTTGGTGCATATACGAGGGATGATGATTACTGAATTGTCTTTTTTTTTTGAGATATGCGCTTTTAGCAAACAGTTCTCGTTTAATGATACTTGGCTGTGTGTATATATTTAATTATTTCAACTGAAGTAATCGTTGTAATAAGGATATTGATAATGGGAGTTTGGTGGTTCCCGAAACAGATCTGTCTATCCAACCATTACAACCGCCCCCAATACATGTCACTTACTTCTTCTTTAATTTTTAACAAAGTTGTTTTCATATACTTAAAACAACAATAACGATCTTCAGCCTGAGTACAAAAACAAAATATGTACTATGAAAGCAGATCGAATAAAACAAAAAACAAAAACAAGAGGAAATTTAAAAGTTTTTATTTAGTGTGAAGTACAATTGATACAATTACGTTCTAAATAAAACGCCATTCAAATGGCCTCCACGACTTCTTCTGCAGAAACGAATTCGATGAACCCAATTATCACAATAGTACTTTTTCCACTAAATAAGTCGTATGTCATGAATGGCACGTTCAATATTGGCTTGTAAAGCTTGAAGAAGAGAGTGGTTTATTTCGAAAGACAATGACTTCGAATAACCCCACAAGAAATAGTCTAATGGTGTTAAATCACAACTTCCTGGAGGCTATTCAATATCACAATTTCTTGAAATAATCGAATCTCCAAACTTTTCTCGCAACCATTCAATTGTTTCGTTTGCAGTGTGGCACGTAGCCACAATCGGCCAATGGCAAAGAGATAGCTCTTAACGAGAGCTAAAATATTGCTCATGGGTGTCTAAGTCGTATGTCGACTGGAAAAGATTTTTTTGGTTTTTAAAAAAATTGGACTTAGCGCACGAAAAGTTGCAATTGGAGAACGATTATTTTGATAATAAAACTGAATAATTTGTAAACGTTGTTCTTGCGTATATCTCTCCATGATGAAATTGCAAACACTACTAAATACAATGAAAAACAAATGACAAATCATGACATATTACAAATGGCCGAAACGTCACTTCAAAATCATATCATCCCTATTGGAAAACCCTTTACATCACTTTGAAGATGAAAAAAGGGATGCTTGGCAAACAGTGATCGTATGAAAAATAGTGATGTAGGTACTTTTTCAAAAAAGGTTAAGCAAGTTTCTCAAAACATAAACGTAATGTATATTTTTCGACTTTTTCCAAAGAAGTACCTACAAATGCCTCGATATGAAAATATTGTCCCTTTTTCCATACGCAGACATTTTAACACAGAAAAAACCCTACATGTAGGGTAATTTCCTACTTCTGGCATCACTGTCAACGTCCACCAAATGCTACATTACCAGTCATTCCCAGTGCTAAGAGCAGTGAGTCCGAAACATCTTTCACCAGCAGTGGTAGTTTGTATAAGTCTGATGATGATCGCCATTTAGTGACTCAAGCTAAGCTGAATGATATAATTCGGGATTTACATTTAACGAAGACACAGAATTACTAGCTTCACGCATCTTTTGGGACAAAAGTAACAATCTATAAAGATAGAAGCTTGGAATTGGCTGCATATTTTGAAATAGTGTGCAATTTGCTATCTTTAATTATACTTGAATCGGGTACTATTTCCTTTAATAGTGGTATCAAATAGTCAATAACTTGCCACATTATGCTCCGCGAAGAACATACTAAGCCTCATTTCAAAGTTAGATACTGCATCCTTACTTCTTGATGGCTTTTCCAAAAACATATTCATAGATGTAGTATTTTTAATAGCCAGTAAATATTTTTTGTGATGTTTCCACTCACCATTAATTTTAAGTTCAGATTTTCCACAATTCAAAACCTTTCCACATCCCAAACACCTACATACATTTGTATTTGTCATTTTGTACTTCTTCCAACCATCCTTTAAACGCCTCTTCTTCTAGCCATTTTACACAAAACATCTGTTTTCGATACCTCTTCTTGGTACCTCTGTCATCTTGTGAAGAAGAATCGCTTGTAGACATCTTCTGTGTAATAAAACAATTATGTTCACATTAATATACAGAAATACATGTTACTTCAATGAATATACATACCTCGTTATCAAATATAGCCACCAAATTAAAAATTCACTTCTTTTTTATATTATATTCTTCTTTATATATATAGATAAATACAATTTCCAATTGGCGATAGAAATTCTGTTGCTACAGACTACATTGTGTGGAAAATAATACATTGGGGACAGCTCTTAAATGCTATTGAAAACATGCGACGTCTGTCAACTAATAGTTTTTTGTACATATAGGGTTTTCCAATAAGAGTGATATGATTTATCTGAAAAAAAACGCACTTATTAAGGAAATTAAAAAGTACATATTTTGTTTTTGTACTCAGGCTCAAGATCGTTATTGTTGTTTTCAGTATATGAAAACAACTTTGTTAAAAATTAAAGAAGTAAGTGACATGTATTGGGGGTGGTTGTAATGGTTGGATAGACAGATCTGTTTCGGGAGCCACCAAACTCCCATTATCAATATCCTTATTACAACGATTATTTCAGTCGAAATTATTAAACATACATTGTAAAGACTCACGAGAGTGGAAGTTGGTGCATATACGAGGGATGATGATTACTGAATTGTCTTTTTTTGGAGATATGCGCTTTTAGCAAACAGTTCTCGTTTAATGATACTTGGCTGTGTGTATATATTTAATAATTTCAACTGAAGTAATCGTTGTAATAAGGATATTGATAATGGGAGTTTGGTGGCTCCCGAAACAGATCTGTCTATCCAACCATTACAACCGCCCCCAATACATGTCACATACTTCTTCTTTAATTTTTAACAAAGTTGTTTTCATATACTTAAAACAACAATAACGATCTTCAGCCTGAGTACAAAAACAAAATATGTACTATGAAAGCAGATCGAATAAAACAAAAAACAAAAACAAGAGGAAATTAAAAAGTTTTTATTTAGTGTGAAGTACAATTGATACAATTACGTTCTAAATAAAACGCCATTCAAATGGCCTCCACGACTTCTTCTGCAGAAACGAATTCGATGAACCCAATTATCACAATAGTACTTTTTCCACTAAATAAGTCGTATGTCATGAATGGCACGTTCAATATTGGCTTGTAAAGCTTGAAGAAGAGAGTGGTTTATTTCGAAAGACAATGACTTCGAATAACCCCACAAGAAATAGTCTAATGGTGTTAAATCACAACTTCCTGGAGGCTATTCAATATCACAATTTCTTGAAATAATCGAATCTCCAAACTTTTCTCGCAACCATTCAATTGTTTCATTTGCATTGTGGCACGTAGCCACAATCGGCCAATGGCAAAGAGATAGCTCTTAACGAGAGCTAAAATATTGCTCATGGGTGTCAAGGTCGTATGTCGACTGGAAAAGATTTTTTTGGTTTTTAAAAAAATTGGACTTAGCGCATGAAAAGTTGCAATTGGAGAACGATTATTTTGATAATAAAACTGAATAATTTGTAAACGTTGTTCTTGCGTATATCTCTCCATGATGAAATTGTAAACACTACTAAATACAATGAAAAACAAATGACAAATCATGACATATTACAAATGGCCGAAACGTCACTTCAAAATCATATCATCCCTATTGGAAAACCCTTTACATCACTTTGAAGATGAAAAAAGGGAAGCTTGGCAAACAGTGATCGTATGAAAAATAGTGATGTAGGTACTTTTTCAAAAAAGGTTAAGCAAGTTTCTCAAAACATAAACGTAATGTATATTTTTCGACTTTTTCCAAAGAAGTACCTACAAATGCCTCGATATGAAAATATTGTCCCTTTTTCCATACGCAGACATTTTAACACAGAAAAAACCCTACATGTAGGGTAATTTCCTACTTCTGGCATCACTGTCAACGTCCACCAAATGCTACATTACCAGTCATTCCCAGTGCTAAGAGCAGTGAGTCCGAAACATCCTTCACCAGCAGTGGTAGTTTGTATAAGTCTGATGATGATCGCCATTTAGTGACTCAAGCTAAGCTGAATGATATAATTCGGGATTTACATTTAACGAATCAAGACACAGAATTACTAGCTTCACGCATCTTTTGGGACAAAAGTAACAATCTATAAAGATAGAAGCTTGGAATTGGCTGCATATTTTGAAATAGTGCGCATAAACACACTTTTCTATACTGTACTGATGTTGATTGTTTATTTCAAAAAATTAACCAGCCATATGACAAAACTAAATGCGGATGGCTCTAAGCACAGTTTAAAGTCTCATGTTTTGCATAATGGGAATGAAAAACCATCCATACCAATTGCTCATGCCATTAATACAAAGGAAAATTACGAATCAATGACTGGAATTTTGAAATTACTCAAACACGACGATAAAAAATGGAAGATCTGTGGTGACCTTAAGGTGTGTGATTTAAACTTCTTTGTATATTTAGTATAGGCCATCGTAAATAACTGTAAATTAATCTGTTTGAGGTCATTGGTTTGTTGACTGGTATGCAAGGAGGTTTCACAAAATACTGTTGTTACCTTTGTCTATGGGATAGTCGCGCTACATGTCATCATTACGTCAGAGTGACCGAAAAGAACTGAGTTTTTATCAGGAACACAGAACATTTCAAATAAACCATAATTTGATCCAAATGACGTTCTTATATATTTGTTGGCCCTCAAATCAGGAAGCTATAGAATGATGGCAATTGTTCACAATGTTTATTGGAGTAAGAAGGCATATTTGTTGGCCTCAAATCAGGAAGCTATAGAATAATGACAATTTTTCACAATGTTTATTGGAGAAAGAATATGCAGCCTGGAAATCCTTCAAGAGCATCGTGAACAGTTTTCTTGGAAACAATAGGAGTGAAAACTACAGACAAATTGTTGCTGAACATGCAGGGAAAATTATCACGAATTAGGTGCACGAATGTCATTCAAAATGCATTTTCTTCACTCGCATTTAGATTTTTCCCACAAAACCTGGGTGCGGTGAGCGAAGAACAAGGGTAGCGTGCTCACCAAGATTTAATGCAAATTGAAAGAAATTATCAAGGATTTTGGGACAAAAGCATGCTGGGACACTACTGCTGGACTCTAATACGTGAAGTCGATCCAACAAAATACAAACGACGTTCAAATAAAGCCATTCACTTTTGAAAATTCATTGATTTTTAAATAAACTAATGATTTTTTATGTAAAAAACGAATAAAAACATTTTTTGGTATCTCGAAAACCTGACGTGATAGAGAAAACCAAATTACAGATTCGAATTCAGACCACTAAATTATCCTAGGAAAATTATTTGGTTGCTCCAGTCCAAAACCTTGTTGGTTAGTGGTATCGTTAAAAAGCTAAGTAAATACTCTCATAATAAATCTCAGGACTTGAATGTTTCTATATTAAGTCAAAATTTTCGCATCTGAGTTTTATAAACGCTTTCAATGGTGAATCGAGTAAAGGAGAATGGCGTTTACGCCACTTTCAAAACAAACAGTTCATATGCAAATATCCTTTCAATTTCGTTTATTACAGAAAGCCGGATGCCATTGTGTCAAATTTCAAAAATCTTGCCTTAAAGCTAAATTTACTGAATCTGCGCTACGACGCAAATATGATGGTGTAAATTCTTGGGGCAAGACGTATGGCGAACATAAAGCCTACTTAGAATTTTCTATGGATCAGTACCTGGAGCTTCAAGCATTTTGCAGTGTAATTGGAATAGATTTTACCGCATCGGCCATGGATGAAGTGAGATACTGTAAAATTAAAAATTACTAAATTTAACACATTTTTTTAGGTTTCCCTACAACAACTGGATTCTATGAATGTACCATTCATAAAAATTGGCTCTGGTGACGCAAACAATTTTCCTCTATTAGAAAAGGCAGCAATGCTGAAAAGGCCTATCGTTATCTCAACAGGAATGCAAACGACGAAGACTATTACACGGATTGTACAAATAATGGAAAATGCCGGAAAACACAACTACGCTATTCTACATTGTGTGTCCTCATATCCAACAGAACCACAAAATTGTCAATTGAGAAGAATATCATGGCTAAGACAAAAATATTCACATTTAGTCATAGGGTATTCAGGTCATGAAATAGGCTTGGAAATATCCAAAGCTGCCTTTTTATTGGGAGCAAGGATTATAGAAAGACATTTCACCCTAGATAATAATTCGAAGGGTTCGGATCACAGATGTTCATTAAACCCTACAAATATGGCAAAGCTCGTTGTTAGCATTAAGCAACTAATTAATATTTCTAATATAAGCAAGCCTTTGAATACTTCTGAAGTTATTACCTTACTCGACGAATCTGCAGATGTAATAGAGGCTTTGGAAAACTGTGATGACGAAAGATGCATAGCATCCTGTGAACTGAGTTGTCGGCAGAAACTAGGAAAATCGCTAGTGGCAGCAAAAACTCTAAATGCTGGTCATTCAGTTACTGCTGATGATTTATGTGTGAAAGTCAGTGAGCCAAATGGAATATGGGCAGAATATATTGATTATGTTATTGGGTCAAAAGTATCCCATTGTGTCGAAACTGATGAGCCAATAATGTGGCAATATATAAATAAACCGAACTTGAATTAAAAATATTTTTCTATAGATTTTAAATTTATGATCGTAATACGTTATATGAGACTTCGTGGGCTCAGAAAGGTAAGTGTAAGACAACTTCGGATTTAATTCATAAAATTAATTCATAAAATCGGATAAATTTATTGATTTTTTTAATTTCGTTACTTTAAATTTTGTGCACCACAGGGATGTAACGAATATGCGAACGCGAATTTTTCGCATCATTTTTACATTCGCTTTCGCAAAAACCATCTTCGAATTATTTGCTTTCGCAAAAATATATTTCAGCATTCGCTTCCATTTGTTATATCTTCTTATTCGCTTCACACATTTCGAAGATATTAATACCAACGAAAACCTCTTCCACTTCTCTTCAAAACAGTTGAAAAATATGATTGTCCTTGTGGTAACAGGAGGTAAAAATATGGGAAGCGTTCTTAATACTTGAATATCCTGGAAAAGTATCAATTTAGTTCCTAATTTTTGTTGGTACTATTCGCTTTCGCTAAAGTCACTTTCGTTACATCCCTAATGTACCATAATAACTTTATTTGTATGGAGACTGTTATGTCTTTTAATTATGTGGGTTTTATTTTAGAAAAATAATAATGCGTGCTTAACAATGAAAATCAAATCACGCAGTACAAAGGAATACTTAGAACTAAGATTTGCCGTATAACATTTAGAGTTGGGCACTGTAGTTCTTTTAAGTGATCGCTCTTTTTAGTTCAGTTCAATTGAGTGAACTAGTTCGTTCATTTAGTTCAACAGCTCACTGTAGCACACCAGCTCTTTAGCTCACCAGCTCACTTTACTTAAACAGTTCATTTCGTTCAGTAGATCACCAGTTCAAATAAGCCGATATTAGAGAAATCTGATTGGAATATGAATGGAAGAGTTGGAAAAACTAATACAAAGGCGTTTGTATAGGTAGAATCATACATTGCTGATGACATAAAAATGGAAACAACACATAACAGCAGAGAAGAGAGAACGAAAAGATATGGTTGATGAAAAAAACATAGTGAACTACTGAGCTGAAATTAACGAGTTGTGTGAACTAGTTCGTTCAGTTCAGTATAGTGACCCGTTCAATTGAACTAGTTCGTTCACGAACTACACAACTCTACGGCACATCTGTATAATTTAAGGTCTGTGGAATCAACCTCCCATATACAAAAAATATGGTACGGTGGGTCAAAAATGGTTAAATATGGCACAGTGGGCCAAAAATGGTTAAATATGGTACAGTGGGCAGAACATTTTTAAATATGGTACAGTGGGCCAAAAATGGTTAAATATGGTACAGTGGGCCAAAATGGTTAAATATGGGCCAAAAATGGTTAAATATGGTACAGTGGGCCAAAAATTATTAAATATAGTACAGTGGGCCAAAAATGGTTAAATATGGTACAGTGGGAAGCGGAAAATTGTTATATATGGATCTATTATACCAGAAAATTATTTTGATTTATTTTTAACATGCGTATATTATAAATAGACCTCGGATTTTTACATTTCTTTCAATTTTCATCCGATTTGAACCAAAATTTGTATTTAGACGTTTCATAACTCAAATTTAAATAATTTGAGTGCATATCAAAAATATGCAAAATATATGTACAAAATATGCAAAAATGGAAAATATGCAATTTTTTTTTGGCGATATACGTATCAAAAATGCAAACAAATTAGAAAGATATGTCAATACTATTTAAAAAATCGTGTCACAAAAATTAAAAATCGGTGATTTCAAAAATCATCAAAAAAATGGCCTAAATTAATGAAGAGTATGTAATTCCAAATGAAACCGACCCACTCTGAATATTTACATATGTAGATTTGGATGGAATTTCACGCATATATTAAAAGACAATGTGGAAATAAATCCTTTTATCGTTTGACCAATTTCATAGTGGTTTAGATTTTATTGGGGGCCAAATTTGGTTATCTAAAAATTTTTTTTTACAATTTTAGCTATTTTGAAGTCGAAATTTGACCGGAATATCAGATTTGAATGATATAAGTACCATTTAAAAGATGTTAACATCCTCTCTAAGAATTATTAAGTTACACATTTTTGTGTATTGAGGACGAAAATATCCTTAAACCTTGATTATCCTGAAAAGCATATCTTAAATTTTGTTTGTTATATATTTCAAAGTTACCCACATATTTTCCAAAAAAAATTAAACATTTCAGCATTGGTCTCCATGGGTTAAAAAAATTAATTAATTAATGTCCGTCCGTCTGTCAGTTCGACTGAATGGTGCTAACGATAACTCTGGAAAGGAGTGACCGAATGACGTAACATTTCGTACGTATATGGGTAGTTCTTTCTCAAGTGCCACAGGTCAAAAACTAGATCATTCTTAAATTCTCAGAAAATGTTTCCCCAGTATGTGGGAGCAATGACCCACAATTGAAAATAGAAAATATCATTTCTTGAAGCTTTTTCCACGTACTTTACATAAAAAATACTAATTTTTTCGAAAACAGTTTATTTCGGTCACTTTTTACGGAAATTAAAAATATAAATTGAGATATCTCTGAATCGATTTAATTTGTTTTCCTTAATTTTTTTTATAAAAAAATGTACACCATTTTGGAAGGGTGTACACACTCTGAACCAAAGTCGTCCCCACTCCAAAATGTACACCATGTACCGATTTTTAACATTTCACAAAATAGAAATAAAAACGCCCACTTTGTACTGGACTGTACACAGAAAGAAAAAATTGAGTAATCCGTACTTGAATCAAGCCGTAGCGATGTCAAAAGTACGGTAAGTACGGTTTTTCTTAAACCAAGTACAAAATACTTGATTCAAGTACGGCTTTTTAAGCCCTGAATTTTTAATCTTAGCGCATATTAAGCCTGATTAGGCTTGATTTTAAGCCGAAATATTCTTATTTCAAGCATAAACCGATTGATTTAAGAAATTTATGGGACTGATTTGAGTGCGAAACTGGCTTCAATGAAGAAAATTTAGATTGAATTAAGCCTGCCCAATACTTCATTTAAGCCTGGTAATACTTGTTTTAAGCCTGATCAGTTCTTGATTTAAGCTCAATCAATACTTGATATAAACCTGATCAGTTCTTGCTTTAAGCCTAACCAATACTTGATTTAAGCCTGATCATACTTGATTTATTGTGCTTTCGTTCGTTTTATACCTATATACCACATATATTAATTATACCTTTTTTGCCACTGTATTTCAAATAATGCAATTTTTTAAAATGGTACGTCAAAATACAATTGCTTGACAGCAAAAGTAAAAGTTTTGCTGTAATTATTCGATTTAAATATGAAACATATAAGGAATAGCATCAACGAAACGAACAAGAATTATTAACAACTTCAAAAAATGTCACGTCAAGTAATGTATTTGCAAATACTGCTTGAACGAGAAACGAATTGGATATGGTTGCGCACAAATATTTATACATATGCATCTCTTCGATTTATATGCGTGTGTGTTTGATGTTGCGTCAGCCAACATCAACCACTTACTTGAGAGTGGTTGAGAGGGTAATTTTATTGTGCTCTATAATGGTTCTGTCTCACAGAGATTAAAGTAAGCTTTTTCTTCTTACTTTAAGCCATATTATGCTTAATTTTCCTTTTCAAGAAATGTTTACTTGATTTCAAGCATTATATACTTATTGTAAGCCTTTCAGCGCTTGATTTTTTCAATTTAAGCAGGTTTACACTTGTTTTAAGAAAAACTTAGTACGAACGGCTTAAATTAAGAATTTTCTACTTGAATTTAGTATGGCATTTTTCATTCTGTGTACGTACTATGTATAAAAACATTACACCGCACAAAATTTCATGTATTTGTATGCACTGGTAATAATGTTATAAACTGTTAATTTTTTGTACCAAAAAGTGACCAACACTTTGTGTGGGGGGTATCAAAAGGTGTGTGGCATTTTAGCTATTTTTTGTTCAGCTTATAGAGACGGTAAAATGATTACTATGTATGACATTTTACAGAATTCCCATTAGCAGTATAGAAGTTATAAGAGTTTTAACATGCCCAAAAATGTTAACCATTTGCGGGAGGGAGTAGGCCAATATGGTTGTCCATCAAACATAAACTGGGTTAAAATAAAATATTACCACGTCATTCGGTCACTCCTTTCCAGGGTTATCGTTAGAACTTTTCAGGATAAACCAGGACATTTTGGTCCTTTTGATGTCCTTAATATACAAAAATTCGTTACTTAATTTATAATTCTTAGAGAGGATGTTAAAATATTTCAAATGGCACTTACAGTATCGGACAATACATCTTGGACTAACTTCATACTTCTGTTCAATCGCCAAAATCTGAAAACTATCAAAGATATATTCCAAAAATTGTACCTATTATCTAAGAAATTGGCTGCTTAAATTATTTGAAGTACAAATTTATTTCACGACAAACCATATTGGACAATGCATTTCTACTAAGATTTTGTGGAAAACCACTTATTATCGAGGACGGCGTTGCTTCTTTTTGCATGTAATCAATAAGATTTCTTGTTATCTGGAATTCAGCATGGAATTCTCCAAGATTTCGCAGTACATAAACCTGTTCATTATTCCGTTTATTGTATAGAGGGGTCCAACCACGTTACCGGAAAAGCATCCGCAGACCATGACATTGCCGCCTCCATGATTTACAGACCGTTTTTAGTATAAAGGGCCCAATATTTTATTAACTAGTATATACTATATATCATTCAAATCTGATATTCCATTAAAAAGTTATATCGACTTCAAAATAGCTAAATTTGTAAAAAAAATGTTTAGATGACCAATTTGGCACCCTATAAAATCTAAAATGCTTCGAATTTGGTCATAATTCCGTATAGTCTTGTAGTATACGCGTGCAAAATTTCATCGAAATCTAAATTCATAAATATTCAGAGTGGGTCGGTTTCCTTTGGAATTACCCCAGACTTTCCATATATTTATGCACTTTTTTGGACGATTTTTGAAATCATTCATTTTTGTGTCATGATTTTTTAAATAGTATTGACATATCCTTCTAAAATTTCGCATTTTTGATTCATATATCGCAATTTTTTTTGCATATTTTTGAATATTTTTTGCATAATTTGTACATTTTTTGCATATCACAAATATGCAAAAAAAATTACAAATATGCATCTGTTTTTCGATTCCTTTTTCTTTGAAACGAACTTTGGTCCAATCAGAATTTTCTTCGTGTATCTTACGAGAATTTCAACAATGTGTGTGACATAAATGTGGAAACAAGTAAGTTTAGTGATTACAATAACACATTTACCGTATATGCATACTGCAATGATCGTGCATGTTGCAGTTATCCATTGAAAAGAAAAAATTTTAAAGTTTATAGATCGCAAGAGGAATTACAGCATCAAATCGGAGTACTGAAAACATATCAAGCCAGAGGTCCTAAGCGACAACTTATAATGTCAGAGGTAGCAAATAAAAAAGCTCTACCCTACAGGAAAGAGGCATTGAATAAACAATCGAATCCTCTAAGAATAGTTGGAAAACAGCAAGACGTACGCCCACTTCCAACAATCAGAAAAATTCGATCGGAGGCAATGGGTCACTTTGATTATGACAAACACCCAATTATAAAGATACATTCATAATGAGTGAAACAATTTATGAACATTTTGTACAACATTTGGCTACACCTTTTAAAGCCTATTTGTTCATCATAGAAAGGTTGCAGATTTTATATAAATTCGATTCTCTTTTGCTGAATAAGTCGAATTATATCCTGCGAATTGACGCTACCGGTGGAGTCGTGCAGCCGTTACAATGTGCCAAAAAGCGTATATTCCTTTATTCAATAATTGCACACTTTCCTGATAAAGGAAAAATTCTTCCGGTCGCAGATGCATTTCTGTCAAAGCACACTATCCACGAAATATCTCCGTTCCTACATTCCATAAAAGAAGCTTGCAAAGAAAATAAAATAAAATGGCCAATCTGCAAAAGAGTCGTAACCGACTGCAGTTATGCAATCATTAATGATATTTTGTCAGAATTAAATGGAATGTCGAATATTCAACAATACCTAATCAAGTGTTACAAGTTCTTGCAAGTGAAAAAAAGTCCACTGGATTTTGTTGTTATTCAATATTGTACCAGCCACTATACAAAAATTATTTGTAAAGATATCGACGAAAGAGTTCCTCTCGAAAATATTAAATTAAGAGAATTTTTCGGGAAGCAATTGATCTTGCCTTCAACTTCACTACACTTCAAGAATACAAGGAATGGTTTCAAATGCTGTGCATTATATTAGGTGGTCCCTATTTAAACACCGAAGTTTCAGACGGAATACAACAATCTTTAAAATTTGCCAAGACACCTATAGAAGAATATTTGTTTGGTTAACATCAAAAAAAAATATTCTTAACAGAGATTAAGAACAACACCCGCGAAGAAATATCTAACCCGAATCATTTTACTAAAGAATTTCAAGAGATTTTAAAACCAGTGCAATCTTTGCAGTTGGCTCGTGAAGATGGTCTAAAAAATGTGTTATATTTTCTTGAGTTTTTGGCGTTCATGATTCAAAAATACATTGCATTTCTGCCATTCTGCACGGAGGAAAATCGGCATTTTTGATTGTTTGAATCGAAAGAAAATATATTTGGAAATAAAATTTTTAAATAAAATATATTTGTGAACAAATAAATTTTATTTGAAAATCAAGAAATCTTGTTTGGAACGCATATATTAATATGTTAGAACAAAATATATTTGCTAACTGATTTTAGCAAATTGAAATATGTATTTACACCCAAACAAATTTAGGACGTTTTCCAAATATTTTTTATTAATAAAAGATTTTTAAAACTTTGCTGACTTTTTCTGATTTTAGTTCTTAGATTTCGTGTTACTTTATCTCTAAAAATGTTATAAGCAGCTTTTGTTCACATAACGAATTTTTAAATATTCCAATTCATTACTTTTTGTCAATCCATATGCAATTTATCGTAACGGAAGATTATGCGTTTTAAATTTTAATGGAATTTTACAAACATAAACATTTCTAAAAAATTTAACTGAAAAACAGAAAACTTGCCTTTAAATTAAGGTATTGATATATTGCCATACTTAAATACAAATTAATTCTTTCTTCGGAAATATTAGTTCCAAATAAAAAAAATTGAGACGAAAACATACTTTTGTTTAGAACAACATTCTCACAAACATATAATATTTGTGTATGTCAAATATTACATATTTGACAGGTACGCTAAACATATGTATGCTTCCAGTAGAATATGTTTGGGACAATATACTACAGAAGCGATTTTTTTCAGCGTGTGGACAATTTTTGCTCCAAAAAGGTCGTGTGAGCAATGGCCCAATCGAAGCTCATTATAAAAATTTTAAATGCCTAGTTTTACACAATGAAAAGACGGATCATAAGAGCTATGGACAAGCTCTACCGGTCCATGAAAAAAAATCGCTTCGGTAGTATATTGTCCCAAACATATTCGGCTTGAAACATATATCGATGGCTTATATCTAAAAGGTGCTATATTAAAATTTTCGAAAATGAGATTTTGATGCAAAATTCTTCTGTTACACATGATTGACCTATGGTGTCAGTTTTAAATCAAAAAGATTATACCAACACCCCTTTTTGACGTTTTTGTTGTTATGCTATGTTATTTTATGTATTTTTACGAAGACAAATCTGGCTATAATATAATTTTTTATTTGATTTTCAAATTGCTAACAAGTTAAAAACCGCTAAACTCAATCATTTTTCGATGCAGTATAAACATTTCCTGTAGATTTTGACCCGCTGATTACAATTCTGTGTTAAAATGTTTTGCAAAATACATACATTTAGAGGAAAGTGCGTTACAAAGTTTCAAATTTGATGTATTTTGCATGCCCGCGTATCTCTCATAAACCTTCTTAAGCTAAGTTTAAGGTGCCTACTGTGAAAATGGACTTTACTTTATAAAATATATTGCAAAATAGTTGAAAACAATAACATCTTTACAGCGAAAATTGGATGCTTTTGACTTCAGAATCCTAAAATATCTAGAATTACCTAAAATACGCCATAACACTAGAAAATCAATTAATATTAAAATATTTAAATCGAAAAATACTTAGAGAAATAGTTCCATTATGAATTGCGAGTTTTATACGAAACGTTGTAAAGTTGAATGCATTATTAATGCACATATGAGAAAAGCATGTCTATGTATGATATCTACAAAACGTCTGAACTATTTGACATGATATGGGTATCGCAGAAAAGGTAGAAAACACGATGTTCAAATTACTTTAAAAAATTTGCAAAAACATTGCAAAAAATCGCGAAATGCAATTTTCTTAAATTAACATGAAGTGCGTAACGCTGGAAAAGAAGAAAATGTCCGAATTACATTGTACTACGAGTATTTGCAAAAAATCGCGAAATGCAATTTGTTAAAAGAACTTGATTTGGGAAACGCAGTAAAGGTAGTAATGTTCAAGCATTTTAAAATATTTAAAAAATAGAAACAAACCGCAGAATTCAATTATTTTCGAAATACATGTTAAAAAATTATTTACGAAGTACGTATTAAGTGTAAAACAATATTAATATGGATTTAAGTTTTCTCTGATTTATACGTCATACATATGTATTGACGAACTCTACCGTATTTTCCATTTGATAAATAGTTTCCTTCCTATTGAGATTCAGCTGAGCTCAGAGAAGAAAAAATAAAATGTCATTAAGAAGTGGTCAACCGATTTGTGGAGCGTGGCAAAGTATTGCTATAAATTATGCATCATCAAGTGAAAATGATTTTGATGAAAATGGTGGTAAGTAAATTTATATTCGTGATTAATTTATATTAATACAAAAAATTAATTTAGATTTTAACGATGAAACCTTTGCCCACAAGGTTATCCGTAGAAAGAGACGAGCTCACAATTCCGTATCAACTAAAAAGAGAGAAAACTTTATAAAAAGAATGAAGGGACAGACTTATTTAGGATTATCCACCGATGGAAAACAAAATGTTCAAAAGCCAAAGCGGAATATTGGTCCAACATGTTCCTCTGCAAGTTGTGTTAAATATAAGACAAGGAATTGCAAATCATTTGATGAGGTAAAACGAAATGAACTCTTCCAAAAGTTTTGGAATATGAGTTGGGAAGCAAAAAAGGTGTTTGTAAACGACCACGTAAAAATATTACAGAAAGGAAATCAAAGAGGTCCACCTTCCAGAAAGCAAAATAGTCTAATTTTTAGTCTTCCTTTTGGGAGCAGTACGCTACAAGTATGTCGAACAATGTTCCTCTCAACGCTTGCAATCTCAAGGTCCACGGTAAGATCTTGGTTGATCAAAAAAAAACAATTGCCATGCCACGTATTAAAACTAAATCAAATAATAAATTCCTACAAGATTATTTACAACAATTGGACAAGGTAGAAAGTCACTACTGTCGTAAACATAGCAGAAAATTGTACATCGCAGCTACATTCAAGACTAAAGTTGAAGTATTTAATGACTATATTGCTAAATGTATCGAAAACAAAGTCCCTCCGGTATCAATATTTACGTTTTCAAACTATTTTGCCGCACAAAATTTAGCTCTATTTACACCTCGCAAAGACGAATGCGACACGTGCATTGCTTTTAAATGAAAACAAATATCAGCTGAAGAGTACAAGGAACATATTTCGAAAAAGTAGCGAGCTCAGGATGAAAAACTAATGGACAAAATGTCTGCTCAACAAAAGATGTGCCATGTTTTTACAATGGATGCACAGGCAGTAAAACTTTGCCCAAATATTAACGCTTCTGCCATATACTATAAACAACGTCTACAAGTTCATAATTTCACACTGTATAATCTGGCTTCCCACCAATGTACTAATTATTGGTGGAATGAAACAAACGGCGATCTTGCATCTTCCACCTTTATTTCCATCATATTGCACCATTTACAAACGTATTGTTTGTCAGACAATTTGCCCATCATAATATATTCTGACGGATGTGGCTACCAGAATCGTAATCATTATTTGTCAAATGCGCTGTCCAATTTTGCAATCAAAAACAATAGGAAAATTGAACAAAAATACCTCGAGAATGGTCACACTCAAATGGAGTGTGACAGCGCTCATGCCAAAATAGAGGTAAGGTTGAAAAATAAGTCTATATATTTGCCATGTGATTATGCAAAAATAACAAAAGAAGCGCGAAAATATGTTACCATTGATGGTAAAAAATAAGCATGTCATTTGATGCGGAGTATTTAAATTATGATTTCTTCAAGAACTATAATGATGAAAAAGTCATCCGTTTTTCCAGCATAAGACCCGGTAGAAAAAAGAATGACCCAACTGTTACAAATCTAAAATCCCTGTTATATCTTTCAAATGGCGATGTTGAATATAAAGTCGATTATGATGATCCATACGCTGCTCTACCTACCCATATTAAAAACTGCAATTGCTACATGGAACCACAATCTCTACATCACGGTCAGCTTCCAATTCCTGCTAGCAAATGGAAGCATTTGCAGGAATTAAAGTCTGTGATTCCATCCGATTATCATTACTTTTATGATAGCATAAACTATGTAAACAAGTGAATTACGTGTACTATTTGCAAATATACAAAAATCGTTGATACCATCATAAAGAGTTTTTGTATTCACATTGTATCTAGATAAACTCGCGATCTTTCTAACGTATATAAAGTGTTTATATAGAATCGCGACAAAATCTTCTTTCATTTGGCTACCCCATTGCAAAATTTCTGCGTATATAGCCCTATCAATAGCCATTTATTTACTATCTAACCAGCCAGTTTGGCGTTTAGTTTAATACATTTCTTTAAAATTTAATTCAGTTCAACATTTTTTATTTTCAACAAAAGCTGCTATACTTACAAATTCCACAAAACATAGACAATTTCCGAAGGAAAAAAATGGCTATATTTCAGAACTTCGCGTACAATGGATTGTATGAATTTTTTTTTGTTTGTAGCACATCGTAGTAATATGTGAAACATATCGTAGAACAAAAATTCGCTGAAGCTCAAATAATGTGACAATAAAACAGTTTTTTTGTTCTCCTGAAAAATTGGGTTTTTTAATATAGCCACAAATGGATATAAGCCATCGATATATGTTTAGGGTACACTCTAAACATATAATATTGGTACATATAAAAAGTATATATTTTTGGGAAAATGTTATTGTAAACAAATCCTTGCTTACATCCCAATATGTTTTTCTTTGGGACTATCATTTCCGAAACAAATATTTATTTGCACTTAAGAATTCAGAAAATACGTCAATTGCGTTAAATTTTTACTAATTCAAATTTTAACTTTTAATGTTTGTAAAAATAAATAATAATAATTTAAATCGTATAATCTTGGATCAAAATAAATTACATGGAGGATTGACAAGAAATGTTGACTTGGAAATCTAACTCAGAAATTTGAAATTATTGATTTAAGGAGAAGTTAACGCTGCATATGGCATTGTAACTGGGAGGTAAAATTCGAAACTAAGGAAAAATTTAACCGGAAATTTCGAAATGTCAAAAAAAGTTTTGAAAATCTGTTTTAAATAAAAAATATGTGGATACATTCCTAAACAATAATTTTATTTGTATTTAAACACATATTTTATTTGAGAAATTTAGTTTGCAAATATATTTTGTTGTAATATATTAATATATGCGTTGTAAATATATTTTGTTGATTTTCAAATAAAATTTATTTTCTCAGAAATATATAATATTTAAACCATTGTGTTACAAATATATTTCCTTTCGATTCAAATATATCAAAAAACACTGTTTTGCCCCGTGTATCAATTGACATCGATTCTACATACCTTGATACCAAAATTTTTTGAAATGCATCCAATAAAGATACGTTTAAAGAAAGTTGGAACAAAAAGAATAAGCTAAAGCGTCTGACACAGCCTATGTTTTCGCAAGAGTTTTCTGGACTACAGAAGATTGCTGAAAAATTGAAGATATTGATAAGAAACGCTCTTCAATTCAGCATTATCATGAATATTCAAATAAAATGATTTATAACCCATATAATTTGTATTCGAATGAAACATTAGAATGGTGTGACCAAAACGAAATATTTGTGTGCAATTTAAAGAGCGCGTATGATGAATACTTTGTCAGCAGACTTTTTGGCCATAATATACTGTCTCTGCTCGACTTGGAAACACTACAGACTCAAAAATGGCTAAGAAATTGTATTGTAAATGCGTGCTTGGTAATACTACTAAAACAAAATCAATCACAGTTTAAAGGAGTTCCTGTACAAGTTGATAATTTTTGCTTTCAAAATTGTCTAATTTTAATAGACGCATTACAAAATAGTTCAACGTCCTTGTTAATTCCTCAGGTTTTTGGTTACCACTTTTACCTTGGCATATTAAATATGCAAACTAAAGAAATATCTTGTGTAGACCCCAAACAAGTAAAGCGAAATAAAGAAGAAATATCTTGTATAATTTACAAAAAATTAGGGAAATTATAAATGAATTGTGGACAGTTAGAACCATGCCTTGTGATAAACAACCGGATAGCGTAGAATGTGGTATATATGTGCTGCAGTACGCCGAAAGATATATTAAAAACCTGCCCATGTTGGAATTGGAAGACAAATCTTTGTTCAGAAAACAAATGCACACAAAAATCATGGAATATGCAAGCAGAGACGTATGCTTACATTTCTCTGCAACAATAAATATTTATTCAGCATGCATGCATTGCAAAAAAAAGTTTGTACGAAATGCGCGAGAGATAAGTAGAGTAACTTCGGGTAATGTGGAACCCCTATTTCTATATTGAGGCTATTCAAAAAACTATTAACAAAAATTTCACCGGAGTGGTTCCAATGTATTTGTTGATCGATTTCATAAGTGATTGTAATTAGGAAAGTATGTTTTCTTAATAATAACAAAAGTTATACACGCAAAATCCGAGATACCCAAAAACCGTAATTTTGAAAATTGGAGGGTAATGTGGACCACCCTAGGTGGGTAATATGGAATACTATACCAAATTAAGTTAATACCCATTTCACCATTATTAACTGATTGCACGGCATCGGGATCCCATTTTCGAATTAAACCTTGCTTTGGCATGTTTCAATTCCGACTGTTATAAGAAAAAAAAAACAAAATTCAGTCAACGAGTAATGTGGAATACTGCGGCAGCCGAGGTACGAGCAGTGTTCCACATTACCCGCCCTAATCTATTCCACATTAACCGATTGGCAAATAATTCAAAACAAAATTAATAAAAATAATAAAACGTATTAAATACATATACTTACCGATTAAAAGTATTGCTTGGATCAGTACTTATAATATATAATTGAAAAACATAGATAAATGCTAAATATGTAGAACAAAATAACTCTTCGAATATGCTTACAAAAAAAGTCGACTACACGCGTTTTCACTCATAGTCCTATTGAAAACTAACCGTACGATGAAATTCATGGCCGTCCGCGTTGTGTTGATATTCTTCAGTGAGCTATGCGTATTCACAGACAGACTTGCCAAATAATAATTATTTTCCGAAATAAGGAATATTCCACAATACCCGAAGTTACTCTACTTCATAGAAGGCGATACAGGTTAGGGTAGGTTGAATAGAGGAGTCGTTTAAACGTCTCATGGACATACACTTAAGCCAGTGGTTCGGCCTGTTGTGCGCTCCTTATTTATGATTTTTATACTCCACGGATTAAAGAAAATCGGTACTAGACACGTATTTTCTCAGTATCTTCCAGTCATATCCTCTGAGATGAGTCAAGTCTGGCAAATCGGGATCTTGCATGTGTGAAAGCTGGGCAGTGACACAGAAAATGTTCCATCGCTTCGATGTTTTCCTCGTTTTTTCTGCTAGTCCTATGCGATGAAGATGTGCCTGTAAGCTTGAGTGTCCCGTTAGAACACTTATCATCTTACTAATCTCGATCTTGTTTAGTTTCAGAAAACTACTGGTTTTCTTCTCATTTGGGTCACCCCACAGTATCTTTGCAGTTGCTCTATTCCACACAGTTTTGTGAGCCATCACTGCCCAGTGCTTCAACTCATCCTTCGTGGCTTCGAAAGGTTTCCAATTTTCCAAGTTTGTTACCCGAAGTTCTCTGCCCTTTGAAGCCAAGCTGTTTGCTCGTTCATTTCCAATCACTCCGTTGTGTCCCGGTACCCAGAAAATACGCAGTTGACCATGGACTGAGTAATTATTTATCGTTCTTTTACAGTCCGTTCTGGATTCTACCTTTTCCGATGTTATTGCTTTGATATCCATTTGGCTATCTGTGAATATGTTGGATGTGCAGTAGTCTCCAACGATCTTGTTGGTGCGGTTCTAATTGCCCCGCTTATGCCTAGACAGCACATACGTTGCACTTTTTGCAATGGTATTACGTTGTACTTTTTGTCCATTGATGTCCACCACACTACAGAGGCGTAGGTTATTATTGGTCTAATCACGCTCATGTAAAGCCAGTGTGTCATATTTGGACGTAGTCCAATAGACATAGACATATTTCTTGTAAATAGACATACATATGTCTGTTTTGTCTGGGTTGACATTTAGTCCCCTTGGTTGTGCCCAGTTATATGCTATGTTAAGTGCCTCCTCAGCTCATCTGCATAGTTGGTTTGGATGTTTGCCCCTTAAAAGTATTATAACGTCGTCTGCATAACATACTGGTTGAAGTCCTTCATTGGTGAGGGCTTTAAGGAGACTATGTATCGTCGTAACCCATAGGAGAGGCGATAAAATGCCCCCTGAGGTATACCACGATTTACCTTGTCTCTGATTTGTACGTCATATGACCCACAAATAATCCACTTATTCCTTAGCATATTGTTGATCCAGTTTATCAGCGCCCGGTCAAACTGAAACTCGTCTAAAGACTGGATAAGTGTATCGGTCTGAACGTTGTTAAAAGCGCCCTCAATGTCTATACAAACGGAAGGACTGAAGGACTGTTCTATGTGGTGTACTACCTCATGTAGAGCTGTTTCCACTGATCTTCCTTTAACATATGCGTGTTGCTTGAATTTTAGCTTGTCATCGGCTATCTTACTTTTGATCATGTCGTCAATTATTCGCTCCATTGTTTTTAACAGGAAAGAAGTTAGGCTAATAGGTCGATAAGCCTTTGGGATCATATAACTCGCCTTGCCTGGCTTATGTATGAAGACCAACCTTGATTCCTGCCAATTTTTTGGTGTATATGCATGAGTTAGGCATGCAGTGAAAACTGCAACCAGATCCCCCTCATTCTGAAGAAGCGCTGGAAATATTCCGTCCGGTCCCGCAGCCTTAAAAGGAGAGAAGCTTTTTATTGCTTCTTTAACCATAGCATCCGTAATAGATACTTGGTGCATTACATTTTCGGTCTGTAACTGTTCCTCTGTTGGCCCAGCATTACCACTCGGAAAATAAGTTTTCATCAAAAGCCTTACCGTATCATCTATAGTTTCCATCCTTTTACCCGTTTCATCCACCAGTGTTTCGGTTTGGATATGAGTTTTTTCAGAGGAACTTTTTTATTTTAGACATGCTGTTAACGCTGTCTACACTGAAAAAAAAAATAGTAATAAAACTAATGATGACACATTCTTACCTTAAGTATGCTACCTCGGCATCAATTCAATGACAATTTTCATTAAAATAATGAAAATTTACACGTTTTTTACGAAATTTTCCTTAATATAAAGTTTTTTGAATTTGAATTAATGGGTATCTAATCATTAGTTTTGTGTACGCGCTTCTTTAAATGTACGCATTTAAATTAAAGAAAAAAATCATTATTTTTGTGACAATCCGCATTATTTTAAGTAATATTTCAATACTTTTAAGGATTTTCTACATTAACACTACGACGTAGACATGTCATAGTTTTAATGCCGAATCGGACTTAATTAACAGTATGAGATATTTGAGTAATAAATTTAAGGCTATGCTCCCCTTAAAGGAAAGGCTGTCTTGGTAATAAATTTTATGACTATTGTCATTATTTTTAAGAATACATACGAGAGAATTATACAATCTCTCCCTCCCTCTCTCGCTCGGAGAATCAGTTTTGTTTGGTAATGTGTGAATCAATAATTGTTATGGAATGCTAGAAGAGAAAATAGAGAACAGTTCGGTTGTTCGTTTTCTTTTAAATCGTCAGTTATTTACAAGCGATGGAAGGAAACGGTTGTCTGTTTTCGGGACGCGGATTGTGAAAAAATTTGATTGCTGTGAATATGTAAGCATACGTGCATACATACGTGCATATTGCACCGAAAATAATTTTAATATGGGCTGTTAACAATTATTTTTGCTAAAGCATAGCAACAACAATAAATGACCGTCGCGTACATGTGTGTATGCATGTGGTTATGCTGTCGGCGTCACCACCGATCTCTGTGATAAGGGAGTGCGTGTGTCATAGTTATTTTTGCTGTATGTTATTTATGGCGATGTACATGCGTTTTTGAAGGAGATCTTGTTTGTAAGTCTTGTGAAGAGATTTGTGCCAAATGGATGACAAAAATGTGAGTAATAGATTTTGTAATACTGAAAGAGACAATGGGAAAATGTTTAGGTACGTGAAAAATAAAATTATTATCATGAAATAAACATCTTATTGGCAATTACAAAATTAACAAAACACATTTTAATTGAAGGTATTTATTTATTAAAAATACCAACGCATAATGCAGAAATGTAAAATTATTTGTAGCAATATAGAAATTTATTATTAATAATATGTTATACATATAACAATCTTTTTTAATTTTTTTAGTAAAACAAAATTTAGAATGGGTCTTTTGTGAGAAGAGTGGCAAATTTTACAAAATATTTCAACGTAAGTATTATATATGAACGGTTGAAATATTTCTCTTAGTTTTCAGCGTTTTCCAATTGTGATATGATAAAATTTATTTGCTTTTTTTGTTTATAGATAATTTTATTTGACTTATTTTCAGAAAAACTTTAATTATTTTAATTTTAGATCACGCAATATTTGAAGATAAATGTGATGGATATATGAAAAATGCAGTGCTGAATGCCATTTAGAACTTGCAAAAAAATAAGTGAGCATACACCTACATGGGAATGTTTGAATTGAAAGGAAATAGATTTGGAAACAATATTTGTAAGTATTATGTATTTCTGAACAAATATATTTTATTTGAAAAATTAAGAAATTTAATTTGGAACGTATATATTAATGTATCAGAACAAAATATATATGCGAACTGACGTTCACATATAAAATACGTGTTTTCACACAAACAAAGTTATTGTTAAAAAGTTTTCAAAATATAATTTATTTAAGAAGATTTTTTCCTTTTTTTAATTTTAGTTTAAATATTTCCTTGATTTCGTGTTCATAATTGCTTCATACATAAGTACTTCATAATTAAACCTGCTGTTAGATTAGGCCCATTTGGTCCAATTTTTGTATCGTTTCCTTTATAAACGGTAATATATTTATGTATATATATTGCCTTATAATTTGGTCCAAGGGATATTTTTGTTTTACTAAAATCTAAATAATAAGCGTTTTTGCTCAAAAATAATTGTAAATAAGCTGCTTTCTTTTCACGAAGTATTGAATAAAATAAATATAAAATATTTATCTTCCATATTCATTTTATATGAAAAATGTAATGTTGACCAAATGGACTCTTAATCTAGGATTCGTACAGATTTGCTAATCTAACAACAGGGTTAAGAATGTCATAAGCAGCATTAGCTTTTGTTTTACAGAAGCAATTTTTAATAAGTTTTTGTAGTTTTGTTTGCTAACAAAACTTAAGATTTTAAAATCTAAGTCACGATTGATTTTTTTGAGAAAATTATTTTTGATAACTCAATTTATATGAAAAATGTCACTTTCGCCACTTTCAAAACAATCAGTTTCTATTATTAATAATATCTTACATAAATATTTTTGTTAACTTTTAGTACAGCAAATTTTGTATGGATCTATTATGGGAATTTGTGTCGTAGAAGAATGACTAAATATTTCAGTGTAAGTAAGTATTTTCCAAAGATTTTAATATATCTCTTATCTTTCAACATTTTGTGACAGTTATATGATAAAATTTATTTTAATACTTTATCGTATATAAATCATTGTGTTTGATTTCTATTAAAATTATTTTTATTTTAGTTCGCGCAATTGAACTTTATTTGGATATATGAAAAATGCAGTGAGGAATTAAACATTTACAAATTGCAGGAAATGAGTGAGCATCCAAACTATATGATATAATAATATAATATTTGTTTTATATAATTTCTATTTAAATTCCAGCCAAATTCTAGGTTAAAAATCATTAAGGTCGGTTCCGATAAAAATTGTTCATGGACAACAAATAGAGAAACGAATCCCGCTATGGAATCGATACTTAACAATACATTATTCGAATAAAAGTCAAACTTCATAGTGTGTTGGCGATTTGTCTATATACAATTACATATTGTTTTAAATTATAATATGTTCAAGGTTATCCGTAATATGTATTATATTTTTTTTGTATTTTCCAATATAAAATATAACAAATAAAATATTTATTTAGAAAGATAAAGTGTTGTGTTATTGAATTTTCTATGAATAGTAAATGATTTCAAAGAAAATTATTCATTTAAAAGAGTAACATTACAATCAATATAATGAAACGAATTTTCCATACATATTTAAAAAAACTGTATTTAAATTCATGTATGCCTTAAATTAATTACCAGTATATTCTTATATCAAGGACAAACATTTTAAATTTTATTAGGATAATGTTTTAAATTATATGATATTTTACTAAAAATAAGCACGCGCCATACTTAAATTTACGCAAAAATGTGCTTATTTTAAGACCAAACTTAATTAGTTTTATTACCCAAAATTCTTAATTCTATGAAATGCATCCTCAAAACAAGTACTATTCACGTCTTTAAATTAACTATAAAACCTTCTTATTTTTATAGCGATTGTCTTTGGCTCGAAATCATTGCCGAAATCTTAAACTTTACGAAAAATTCATTGATTTTCAGTACGGTTTTTTTTTAGTGTACCTGCTCACAGAAAAGCCTCCAGGAGTTACGTTTCGCCAGTCTAATGATTTTATTGTATTCTTTGAGTCTTCTGTAGTAGTCATCCCAATATACTGATAGCTTTTTACGTCGAGCTCTGTTGTAAAGTCTGCGGACATCCTTGCCAATCGAGCGAATTTGCCCTGTCATCCAGCGGGCAACTATCTTCGAATGATTTTACAAGAGCCTCCGTAATCCTCCTCACATTGATATCAATGTCTTCTGTACTTGGATAATGGAGTTTAGGCTGGCCCAATCGATTTCTAAGTAGATTGCCGAATTTTTTCCAGTCGGTTTTAGCCTTATTACGGAAACTTATTGGGTTAGGCGGTGGCCGTGCAATTTTAAACCTTATATAACGGTGGTCCGAATAGGAGTGTTCATCCGAAACCCTCCACTCATGGATCTCATCAATGAGGTTTTTCGAGTATATCGTTATATCTAATACTTCTTCCCTAATTTTGTTAACAAAAGGTCGCCTTGTTCCCTATGTTGAGAGTTAGGAGATCGTTAGTATTCAAAAATTCTATAAGGGCTTGTCCCCTTTTATTGGTGTAAGTACTACCCCAAGCAATTTGGTGTGAGTTGGCATCACAACCAGATAGTAACACATTACTTGTATTTTTGGATTCCCTTACCAGACGTTGTAATTCCGACGTAGGTGGCAATGTCGGCGCATCGAATGGCAGGTATACTGACGCCAGGTACATACTTGGGCGATACAAGTATAGTTTGTAAATTGTACGAATTTGAAAATAACCTCAAAACACAGAAATGAGTATTTAATAATATTTTATTTTCATTTCCAGAAAAATATTCTCTTCTAAGTAGCCCAGTTAGAAATTGTCTCGGCACTATCCAAACTATATGCCACTTTTTCAATATCCTAAAAGGCAAATAGCTCTTCAAGAAGCAATTTCTAACAACAGCAATCTCCGTGATGATAAAAAGCAAAAATTAAAGCGGCATTGCGCCACTCGATGGGTAGAACAACATGAGTCTGTTGAAACATACATATCTTCACCTACAAGTAGCCGTTATCGAGGCTTTGGAATGCATCTACACCACCTGGTCTGATCAGAAAACTACAACATCTGCATTTCAGTTGTTGATGGCTATTAAAACGTTGGATTTTTAAGTTTCGGTCCACGTAGTTCATTCCGTAGTTCATTATCATTAAGTCGCATTCTTCAAAGCGAAAATCAAGATTTAGCTGAATCCGTCCATCTGGCAGAAAATACGAAAAAGGAATTGATGGACATGCGCTAATATTTTACTCACCATTTTGGAGCGATTTATTCGTGTAATAAAATATTTTGTGAAGAACAGGACATTCAAATCAAGAAACCAAGGATTGCGGCCCGACAAAGTCATCGTTGCAATGTCGACGCAACAAATATTGAAGAATATTACAAGATTTCGACCTATGTACATTCCATATCTAGATTTATTCATTACTCATCTCGCTTTTGAAACACCGTGGAATTTTGTCAAATTTCCAATGTCTTCTTCCAACTAAAAGGCAATACTAAATGAAGAAAATTGTAAACAATTATTTGAAAAATATTCATCAATTTTGCCTGATAGTTCTTATCAAGTGTGGTTTATTGATGTGAAGCTTTGGAGAAAAATAATTGAAACGGAGAATGTCAGAAATTCCCTGGAAGCTCTTGATATATGCAATAAAGATGCATTTCCAAACGTTCACAAAATATTGACGGTGATGGCAGTGTTACCTGTGACAACAGCGACAAACGAACGCTCTTTTTCAACATTGCGTCGGCTGAAAAATTACTTGCGGTCAACCATGACTGAAAATCGTTTAAATGGATTGGCTTCGTTGAATATTCATCGAGACATTCCAGAAGATGTTAACGCAGTATTAGACGATTTTTTATTTCGCCTCGTCGTGTCAATTTATTAAAACATTAAACAATACAATTAATATATGATTTAAATTAATACAATTCTTAATGAAAATATTACCTAAGTATTTTGTAATTTTAATCACTATAAATATATGTATATGCATTAAAAATGCCAGCCATTGATTTTTAATAAAAAAAAAAGTTGGGTGCAATATGTAAAAAATGTTTCTGTAGTATATTGCCCCAAACATATTCCGATGGAAACATACAAATGTTTAGGGTACAATCTAAATATGTTATATTTGGCACACACAAAAAATAAAGGGAACCCTGGGAGAATTATTTTTCTCAAAACAGTTATCCGATCAAATATCGTCTATATCTAAAGTCATACAAATCTTCGACATTTTTAGTTGGTCCAGATTCATACTTTGCATCTTTATCCAAGAAAGTGCCAAAGTTTGTAAGAGAGGGAGGCAAAGAGCTCTTTCCGCCTGCCTCTCTCTCCAACAAACTTTGACACTTGCTTGGAAAAAGTTGCCTAGTGTGAATCTGGACTTGGTGTCTTTGATAAAATTAAATTAATTATAGAAATAAACAGATTCCGAGTGATTACATGTATTTTGTATTTCTCAACTCAAATTAGAAAATATTTATTGATATTAGTGGTAATATTTGTACATTGTTTACTCATGCCAGAAAATATTTATTGGTATTAGTTTTTGATTTAAACTTGTTAACTAACAAAATTGGCTGAAACCTGCAGATTTTTCTTAAATATATTGAAGGGAAACCCATAGTAATTTTTCTCAAATACACCAACTAATACTCGTAATGTCTGCGATTTGTATGACGTTTGGCATATGAAAAGATTTGATTGCAATTTTTAGGAGTAAGAAGCTATTTCTTTTGAGAGAAATAATTCTCTAATGTTTCCCTTTATTTCAAAATAGGAATATACATAGGGTCTCCTGTTCCCTAAATTGCACATTGAAAAGGGAACAAATTCTGTGTGGAATTTTATTCCCGATAAGGGTGAATCATTAGAGTCTTGCACTTGGGTAAGTCCCCATTTACATGGTACTTTTTTTTTAAGTAACTTATCGGCTTATTCTCTTTTGAAAAAGTATTTACGTTCACACGCGTACTTTTTTTTTAATACTTATACTTATTTTCATTTGTTTTGTTTCGGCTTTTCCTGTGTGAATTGTTGTTGTTTGCAAGTGCGAACGAAAAACACAAAACGATGAGTACGATAAGTACGAGTACGGCATACTTTTTTACCCCCCGTTTCCGACTGCCTCTCTCGCCAACAAATAAGTATACTTAATACTTAAAAAAAAGTATCATGTAAATGCAGACTAAAGATATATATGGCATGGAATTGATAACCGAGGACAGGGATGCCAACTTTTTCTGAAGCAAAAGCGTAATGAAAAATTTAAAAAACGTAAAAAAACACTACATTTTTTTAATTAGAAAACTTTAGGATAAAAATTGCTTTTTCTAGGAACTTTGGTATAACAGTTAACAAAAATTGATAGTCCAAACAAAAAAAATATATATAGTATACATATGTATAACATATTGTATATATATATATACATATCAAGTCAAGTTGGCTTAATTAATAATTAAATGTCCATACGAATTTTTTGGCTCAAGGTGAATTTTTTGCACATTTTCTATATTTTTTTCTCGGTATACCGAACGGAATATCTCTTTTGTGTCTGAAGCAAATTATATATTGAATACGAGAAAAAAAATGCCGAACAAATCTATCCGAAAAAAGTGCATCCAGTGCCTTAAAATTCTTTTGTTGGGCGCAGCCATTTGGTGAAATTAGGATCTTTCTCCCTATATTTTTGTGGATAGCGTTCAATCTGTAAAAAACGAAATTTTTTCGAAATAATTCAGTGAAATTTTAAAAATTTCACTGAAGTATTTGGTTAAGTTTGACTCTTCTTTTTGTATGATATTGAAAATACCGATTGTTTTTATTGGTTGTACACAATTCTTAATTCCAACGACATTTAAAACGCAGAGTGAAATCGTCGGCTTAATGCTATTTTGGTCCATACGCCATTTTTGTGTTTTTTGAGTTAGGAGTTGATAATATGGGTTCCAAGCATGCTCTTTCAGAATCTGCAATAATCGATATTTTTGTTCTATGTCTCAATTTTTCTATCGCCCTATATTTTTCACTCAGTATTTTACGTTCTTTCGATCACAAAATGTAAATTAGTGTCCTTCCATGCCGACCCTTTTTGTGGTCCATGTAATACAAATACGAAAAAATATTAAAAGTGGATATGGACCAAAATGCCAAGTACAAAAATTGTTATAACTTGCTTATTTTTGGATGTAATGGCATAGAAATGCATGAGAATCATACAAACACTGTTGGGAACCCTATGAAATAAAAAGTGTGTAACTCTTCAGTCCCGTTTTTACTCAAACAATAAATTGCGTTTTTCTCCGTTCATAAAAAATGGCGTATGGAACAAAATAGCATTAAGCCGACGAAATGAGGGAGACAAATGTAAGTGCATAGAAATAAGATGTTGCCATGCAGTAACAAAATGGAACAATTTCTTTATGTTGCCAATTTCGATCCGACAAATGTACTAAAAGCGACAAAAGCACTAACATAAAATATGAAAAGCGTACAGTTAGTGCTTTTTTTTCGTTTGGCACTAACTGAATACTTTTCGCGTATTGGGGGGTCTGAAAAGCACTAAATCTAGTGCGAAAAGCACTAAATTGATATCCCTGCCCGAGGAGGACGTTGTCAAATTTTATGGCGAAACTGATTTGGATAGAATTTTCTCAAAGAATATAGCACAATTCGAGGGATTTTTAGATGACCCTATGACAATTGAAGGAGATAATGGTCCAGTATATGTACGCATGCATCATCGTAACAGCCATAGTTCCAATCGATTAACAATAGAAAAATCTGGGATACAATTTCGAGGAGTGAATTCATTCGATTTGAAAGATCCAATTAATGGCGAAACACTTTTTACTACACATCGACCTCATTACAGTATTCCCAATGGGGCCAACGTTTTAACATCGAAAGTCATTGTTAGTCCCGGCGACTAGCATCTTATGATATCATCAACGGATCTAGTGGTATTCTCCTAGATGCTGCAGATGTATCATTGGGAGCTGAATAAAACATTTTAATCAATTCTACGCAGGGTGCCACTTACCTCGAGGGAGGTTCTGGGGAATATTTCTCGATATGAAAAAGATTCCCATCGTCAATACAGAAATGGTATTAAGAACTAGCAGTGTGCAGTATAAAATGTATGTGTACCTCAAGAACATAATGGTTCCAAAATTGCCTGTGCCCATTTTAGCTTGATCAGTGTAACTTAATTAACTTGGATTATTTGTAGTATAACACTTACTTACGTTTCTTTAGCACACGTATTATTAACATACATACATATGTATGTATGTTAATAAAGGATTAATAATTTATAATAACAATTATTAATTATTACTCAATAATAAAATATTGAAACGCGCTGCTCGGAAGCAATCACTTGCTCTTGGCATTTCCAGACGTTCTCTCCACCGGATTCTTCATAATGAACTGAAAATTCACCCGTATAAAATGTCCAACAATTGTCAGCACGGGACTATTTGACACGGCGGAAGACCTAATTAACAATATTGAGGCTAAATTGGCAGAATACCAGTCGACATGCTTGTTAGAGTTCATGAAAACGTATGCAGCAGTGTGTGGATAGCGAAGGTCGACATTTAAAACCATATAATTTAAGAATTCCCTTACTGTTCAATATAATTAAAATATTAAATAAATTTTTCTAAGGTTCATAAATTTTTTATTTCATTCCCAAATAAGCAAATTACCGCGCTCCACCCTGTACAATACAAAGAATTTTAATTGACCGAATTATAGGAAGCAGCATGAGCATGTTCGTATTATTATTTTCATTACTTTAACAAATTTGGGCGGAACGAAGTTCGCCGGGCCAGCTAGTATACTATATAAATAAAGTAAATATATTTACAATAACAGCTAATATGCGAACATTTGACATACTATTATTTTAAATCAAGAGTATTTACATCTCGCGGAATAAATGCCGCTATTTTTTTGAGAAAATCGCTAAATTAACTATCACAATATTTGAATTCTTTAACACATTTTCGGCCGGTGTTCGATTAGTCGAACAGCATGTTTCTATATTTTCAATGCAAAGATTTCCCATATTATTTATATGTAAATATTCTATAATATAGCAAATTTTATTGGCTTTCAAGAAAAATTAATTGCAATAATCCTCCATCGTCTACTTGGAGTTTGGAAGGGGATCCAATAATACAATATAGTATGTTGAAAACATTGTGTATTTTTTTCAAAAAGTATTTATTTATTCATGAATATCTATTTTGTCCCCTTCAAAGTAATTACCCTCGGATATAATACACTTCTGCCAACGTTTTTTCCAATCCTCGAAGCACTTGAAATAATCATTTTTTGTGATCTTTTTTATCTCCTCCTTCGATGCCGTCTTTATCTCCTCAATCGTGGCGTAGCGTCGTCCTTTCATGGGCCTTTTCAGTTTTGGGAACAAAAAATAGTCACAGGGGGCTAGGTCAGGGGAATACGGTGGCTGCGGCACCATTACTGTGTTGTTTTTGGCCAAATATTCGCGCACAAGCAACGATGTGTGTACAGGGGGGGGGCAAATCTGGGCATTTTTGGGGGATTGCTTCGCGCATAACTTGCAGGTAATATTCTTTATTGACCGTACTACCCTGTGGCAAGAACTCATAATGTACCACGCCCCTGCAATCAAAGAAAACTGTGATGTTTTCGTCTGTTGTTGACGTGCTCGGGGGTCCGGCACGCTGTTCGTCCTTCGCATCTTCTCGGCCCTCTAAGAACATTTTGTACCACCCCGATAAACGTTGCTTTGGTCCAAGTTAGCTTCACCATATGCCATAGTCAACTTTCGGAATGTGTCAGCGCACTTTATTTTGTTTTTCACACAAAATTTGATAGATTCTTTGATCTATTTTCTGATATAGATAAAAATCGAAGACAAGTGAAAACACATCCAAGCACAACAGCTGTCAAAAATTAACTAAACATTCAAAATGGCCGACCTTGTCAGCATAAAGGCCGGGTTAGGCATACGTAACCGTAATTTATCTTTACCGTTGCCCGTTTGAGCGATTATCCAACGTTGAGAAAACGAGTCATATGTTCTGACAACAACAACACATAAGTAAACAAAAAAGCCGCGATTTCTTTTTGTTTATGTTTATTAAAAATTAAGTTAAAAAGAATGTTTATAAATTTGTGTTTTTTAAATCTGTGCAGAATTTACAATAATAGTAATCAAGAAATTATCGTCGGATAAGAAGATGGGGTGGACGTCCTATAAACATGACTCCTATAAATATGACTGGGCGAAAGTCGGACAATAGAATGCCTATGGCAGTTTTTAATTTGTTATTAATATTAATAACATATGAGTTAACTACGCCAAAGCAACGGATTAAACCGACAGAGAGACTGTATGTCAAATATTGCTTTACCTATGATTCCAAGATGGGAAATATTAACATTCTATTCTTTAAAATTGTAGATATTTGGGACACGATTGTTACATACAATCGAATACATGGAGTCACAAGCTGGGGAAAACAACAAATCGAAATATTATTTTAGAATGCAGTGAAGTTTTGTGGCGCTTGCTTTCGCCGATTTATTCAAGTGAACAAACTACACAACAGTACAAACACAGTGCCAATGATTTTCAACGAATGTGGGATATGCCCAATTGTGTGGGAATCTGTGATGCTAACTATACATTCATATCAGTTAATGTTGGAAGTTATGGCAGCCAACACGATGGGGGTATGTCCATTAAACTAAAATTTATTTATAATCTATTTTAATACAAACAATTTCCATTTCTTAATTTATTCTAGCTATATCTATACAGTTATTTTAGGTACAGTACCTGTACCTCCTAGTAAACCATTATCGTCACATCCTCTGAAGCCTTTCCTAATTTTTTATTGGCGATGCGGCGTTTCCCCTGAGGAATATCCTTGGTCTAAGTCAACAACTTTAGACGAGCTCAGAGACAACATCTAACGCGTCCAAGAGTGGTGGAAAATTGGGTCCAAAGAATAGATCGCTGTTGACGGGCTCGTGGTGGTCATATGACCGAAATTGAAATTCATTCTTAAAGCATGGTACTATGTTCCGGTTTCACGCTGAAATCCCATACAAAAAACAATGTTGTGAAAATATGAGTGAAATTTTTTCATTTGTGGTACTATGTTTTTTCAACGTGAGAAATTGACATTTTGCGCCGCCACAAATTAATTGAACGTCGCAACAAATTGAAGCCGCCAGCATTGTACTCCTATTTATTTATATTCATATTTGTCCGCGAGAAATTCAACTGTTGTAAATATTAGCAATAAAATTTCCTAATCAAGATTGCTAAATTAAATTATCTGAAATAAAGAAAACTAATGCAAAGCTTTGGAACGGAAAATAATTATGTATATGGAATAAACGAGAAGAACGACATTCCGATTAGATAGCAAAGCAAAAGATGTGCAAAACACTGGAAGGACATGTAACTATATGTAGTAATGTGGAATTTGTCTTGTAAATACATATGTACATATACGTTTGTATGTTTAGAATAATCGTGACGAATACCTGAAAAACTTGGACGACTAACGCTACCGAAGCAGTAGGACAATGGAATTAGGCAGTGACTGTGATCTCGTTTTTAAATGGTTATAATGAACATCGTGAGTTCTTGCCAGCCATAGGAGCTGGAAGAAGAAATTCCGTTTATGTGTGGAAGTATAATTTATATATGTCAACAAATATAATGTAAATCCTTAAAAATAATAATAAAACATCTTTTTCGGTTCATCAAAACATCATTTTATTTATTTATGTTCGTACAACAGTGGGAAATTATTTTGTTATTTGTAACATTGTATTACCCTCACAAGCATCGCCATCGTATCAACACAAAATAAATAATTTATGTAAAACAGCACAATGATCTTCAACAATATTTCCTTTCTGCAATTTAAATTGACTATTTTATAAGTCGGCATTATTTCATTTAATTGTTTATTGATTCGAATTTAAAACCGTGTTTGTTTTCAAGAAAAGGAAAAAATGCACATGCTTATACACACACACTCATATAAAAATGACATTTCGACACACACATTTCAAAAATGCAATGCGACTTTGTAAAAAAACGTTCCATTTTTATACCCTACACCACACTGTGGTACAGGATATTATGACTTTGTGCATTTCTTTGTAACACCCGAAAGGAGAAGAGATAGATCCATTGTTTATTATACCGATCGACTTGTAATCACTTTCTGAGTCGATTTAGCTATGTCCGTCTGTAGATGTATTCTTGTAATCAAAGTACAGGTCGCAATTATAACCCGATCTTGACGAAACTTTACACATATATGTTTTTTTGGCCCAAGGACGATTCCTATTTAATTTGGTTAAAATCGGTTCAGATTTGGATATAGCCCCCATATATATGTTAGCCCCGATTTGACATGCAAGCGCTGTAAAAACTTTATTTTATATCCGATCAGTATGAAATTCAGCAGAAAGAGGTCTCTTATTATATGAATGAACACTGTTAAATTTGAGGGAAATCAGTTCAGAAATCGGTTTAGATTTGGATATAGCTCACATATATATGTTACCACCGATTTGACATGTAAGCGCTGTAGAAACTGTATTTTATATCCGATCAGTAAAAAAATTGGCAGAAAGAGGTTTCTCATTACGTGAATTAACACTGCCAAATTTGAGGGAAATCAGTTCAGATTGAGATATAGCCCCCATGTATGTATATGTTACCCCCGATTTGACATGTAAGCGCTGTAGAGACTGTATTTTATATCCGATCAATACGAAATTCGACAGAAAGAGGTCTTTTTACATGAATGAATATTCAGGGAAAATCGGTTCAGATTTATATATAACATCCGTGTATATGTTCCTCCTGATTTGGTATCAAAGCGCTATAGAAGTTGTACTTTACTTCAGATCATTTTCCAGAAATATGTTTCTCAATTTAGGAACGAATATTGCTTAATTTAGCGATTATCGGTTCAGAATTAGATAATATGTTCCTACCCATTTACCAATTATTCCAAATTATTATCGCAATGACCCTTATCGCATTGTTAGGGAGGTGTAGGGTATTATATAGTCGGCCCGCCCGACTTTCTGCCTTTCCTTACTGGTTCAACTTGAAATAACATTTTGTGAAATTTTTTCAAGCTGAAAAACATAGTGTATAAATTATACTTCCATCCATAAACGGATTTTCTTCTTCCAACTCTTATGGCTGGCAAGAACTCACTATGTTCTTTATAACCATTTAAAAACAAGATCACAGGCACTGCCCAATACCATTGCCCTACTGCTTCGGTAGCGTTAGCCGTCCACAAAGTTTTTCCAGGCTTTTCGTCACGTTTGTTCTAAACATACAAACGTAAATGTACATACGTAATTATAAAACAAATTCCACATTATTACATATAGTTACATGTCCTTCTAGTGTTTTGCACTTTTTTGCTTTGCTATCCAATCGGAATGCCCTTCTTCTCGTTTATTCAATATACAAAATTATTTTCTGTTCCAAAGCTTTACATTAGTTTTTTTTTTTTCAGATAATTTGATTTTGTATTTTTTATTAGAAAATTTTATCGCTAAGATTGACAACAATTGAATTTCTCGCGGACAAACATGAATATAAATAAATAGGAGTACAATGCTGGCGGCATTCAATTTGTTGCGGCGTTCAATTAATTTGTAGCGGCGCAAAATGTCAATTTCTCACGTTGAAAAAACATAGTACCACAAATGAAAAAATTTCACTCATTTTTTCACAACTTTGATTTTTGTATGGGATTTCAGCGTGAAACCGGAACATAGTACCGTGCTTTAGTCCCCATTTACATGGTACTTTTTTTTAAGTAACTTATCGACTTATTCTCTTTTGAAAAAGTATTTTCGTTCACACACGTACTTGTTTTTCAATACATATACTTATTTTCATTTGTTTTGTTTCGGCTTTTCCTGTGTGAATTGTTGTTGTTTCCAAGTGCGAACGAAAAACACAAAACGATGAGTACGACAAGTACGAGTACGGCATACTTTTTTTCCCCCGTTTCCGACTGCCTCTCTCGACTATAAACGCCGATAAGTATACTTAATACTTAAAAAAAAAGTATCATGTAAATGCAGACTTACACTGATTTCCATACGACAGATTGAATCAGTTACGCTAAGGGGGCGTTACGGTTAAAGGCCCAGTTAGGCAAACTTAACCGTAACGCCCCCGTAGCGTAACGAATCAGCTGATAGAATCTGTCATATGGAAGTCGGTGTAAACGATTAGCCAACGGAAACGAAACGTAAACGGACGGCGGAATCTGTTGAAATCAGAATTGGACGTTCCGTTTACGTACAATTTAACAACAGCTGATACTACATGTTTTTTACAATTACAATTGTATGTTCACCGAGAAAAGTAAAGAACATAATTTATTAATTATTTGTTTTTTAAAAGTGCAAATAAACATGAAAGACGAATTGATTTCATTGGTGCAGTCGCACGAGTATTTATACAATAAATACAATCCAGCATATAGGATATCTGAAAAAAAAAAGCGAGAAACTTGGAAGCAAATTGGCAAGGATCTGGGCGCCACAGGTGAGTTTTATGAAGATCGCGGCTGACTCCATTAAAAATTAAATTTATAATCTGCTTCAGGATTCTTTTGGCGACAGTACGAGACAATCATTGCGCCAATCTTCTTCATTGTGGGTTAATTTGACAGCAATATAAGCGTCTCTACAAACGTGGACTTATTTATAGATAGAGATTGGATTGGATTTGGCTGAGTCCCTCTTCAATGGAAATAGACATAAGTAAAAGTATTAATAAAACACAGAATATTTAAGATATAGAGTTCAAATTTATTCCAGGTGTAGTGCAAATGTTACATTTTAAGAATGAAATTCAATTTCGGTCAAATGACCACCACGAGCCCGTCAACAGCGACATTTCGACCGGAACGTTGGCAATTTCGCGTTGGATGTTGTCTCTGAGCTCGTCTATAGTTGTTGACTTAGACCAAGGATATTCCTCAGGGGAAACGCCGCATCGCTAATAAAAAAATGAGGAAAGGCTTCAGAGGATGCTGACGATAATGGTTTACCAGGAGGTACAGGTACTGATTGGTCAAACGGAGATTACTGGAATATAGCTGTATTTAATTTAATTTAAGAAATGGAAATTGTTTGTATTAAAATAGATTATAATTAAATAGAAGTTTAATGGACATACCCCCATCGTGTTGGCTGCCATAACTTCCAACATTAACTGATATGAATGTATAGTTAGCATCGCAGATTCCCACACAATTCGGCATATCCCACATTCGTTGAAAATCATTGGCAATGTGTTTGTACTGCTGTGTAGTTTGTTCACTTAAATAAATCGGCGAAAGCAAGCGCCACAAAACTTCACTGTATTCTAAAACAATATTTCGCATTGTTCCCAGCCTGTGACTCCATGCAATCGATTGTATGGAACAACCGTGACACAAATATCTACAATTTTAAAGAATAGAATGTTAATATTTCCGTTGCTTTGGCGTAGTTAACTCAGTCATTGTTTATAGGACGTCCACCCCATCTTCTTATCCTACGATATTTTCTTGATTTACTTTAATTGTAAATTCTGCACAGATTTAAAAAACACAAATTTATAAACAATCTTTTTAACTTCATTTTTAATAAACCTAAACAAAAAGAAATCGCAGCTTTTTGTTTACTTATGTGTTGTTGTTGTCAGAACATATGACTCGTTATCTCAACGTTGGCTAATCGCTCAAACGGGTAACGTTACGGCAACGGTAAAGATAAATTACGGTTACGTATGCCTAACCCGGCCTTAAGTTTGCCTAACTGGGCCTTAAGTAAGGGACATGAGTACCAACATAACGCCACAAAAATATCGAAAATCAAATACACGTAGCCCGCGGAAATTAAAAATTCGTGTTATTTTTTTTGAACATACCGTACATAAGACATATTTTCTAAGTGTATAATTAAACATAAAAATAAATATTTATTGTCAAATAATACTTTATTCTTTTAGATAACGACCCAAAGTAATAAGTAAATGAGTTTTACATAAATATTTATTGCCTTTTCGTACTTTAAGGAGACGTCAGTATTTGACTCTCCAATAGTCTGAGGTCTCCCCTGGCTAAACTATAAAGGGTAGACAATTTTTGACACCGGATTCGAGTTTTGTGGGTCCTATTTATTCTAGAAAAATATGTTTTAATTATTGGTTCGGTAATTTGTGCAACCCGGCCGAAAATGGGATAATAAGCTTACATTGTCTGTGTGAATTTTTATTCCCTACACCACACTGTGGTACAGGGTATTATGACTTTGTGCATTTGTAACACCCAAAAGGAGAAGAGGTAGACCCATTAGGCGTGTTTTCGTTACACCATAAGTGCTTAATTTGTATGGGGAGCTAAGCACTTTTAAGCACTATTAGTTCCCGATGAAGTTTGGTTCTTGTGTTCATGTCTTAATCGAGTATGATGTTGCCAGATTGGGCACCCTATATTTAGCAATATGGCATCTCATTTTTGGAGAGATTTTATCAATTATTGTGAATTAACGGGAAGAAGAAGAACAAAAATGGGAAATTATTTTAATATTAGCAAAAGAGTGTAAACAATTGAACATAGAATAGTAAATATATGTTTTATTTGTCGAATTTTTTGTCTGTTTCGCACTGTTCTTTCTTCGCAACTCATGACACCATTGCTACCAGATAGTGAAAATCCGCCACTTATTGCTTATGTGCCAGTTAGTGGAAGTCAGTTGTTTTCGTTGCAAAGTGCTAAACTAAAAGTGCTAGCTTGTAACGAAAACATGCCTATTGTTTATTATACCGATCGACTTGTAATCACTTTCTGAGTCGATTTAGCTATGTCCGTCTGTAGATGTATTCTTGTAATCAAAGTACAGGTCGCAATTATGGTTCGATCTCAACGAAACTTTGCACATATCTTTATTTAGGCCCAAGGACGATCCCTATTGAATTTGGTTAAAATCGGTTCAGATTTACATATAGCTCCCATATATATGTACCTCCGATTTGGCATATATTCACTGTATAAACATTTTTGAACCGATTTGTACAAAAATTGACAGAGAGTAGTCTCGTGATACACTTAGAGACAATACAAAATTTGGGGGAAATCGGTTCAGATTTAGATATAGCCCCCATATATATGTTACACCCGATTTGATATGTAAGCGCTGTAGAAACTGTATTTTATATCCGATCAGTACGAAATTCGCCGCCAAAAGGTTTCTTATTACATGAAGGAATACTGCCAAATTCGGGGAAAATCGGTTCAGATTTAGATATAGCCCCCATATATATTTTACCCCCGATTTGAAATTCAAGCACTGTAGAAACTGTATTTTATATCCGATCAGAGCGAAATTCGGCAGAAAGAGGTTTCTTATTACATGAAGGAATACTGCCAAATTCGGAGAAAATCGGTTCAGATTTAGATATAGCCCCCATATATTTGTTACCCCCGATTTGAAATTCAAGCGCTGTAGAAACTGTATTTTATATCCGGTCAGAGCGAAATTCGGCAGAAAGAGGTTTCTTATTACATGAAGGAATACTGCCAAATTCGGAGAAAATCGGTTCAGATTTAGATATAGAGACTGTATTTTATATTCGATCAGTACGAAATTCGACAGAAAGAGGTTTCTATTTTACATGAATGAGTATTCAGGGAAAATCGGTTCAGGTTAATATATAACCTCCACATAAATGTTCCTCCTGATTTGGTTATAAAGCGCTATAGAAGTTGTACTTTACTTCCGATCATTACAAAATTCTACAGAAGGATGTTTCTCAATTTAGGAACGAATATTGCTTTATTTAGCGATTATCGGTTCAGAATTGGATATATCCACATATATATGTTCTTACTCAATTACCAATTATTCCAAATTATTATCGCAATGACCCTTATCGCATTGTTAGGGAGGTGTAGGGTATTATATAGTCGGCCCCGCCCGACTTTCTGCCTTCCCTTACTGGTTTAAATTATTAATAAATGATAAATTTACTTAAGATTCGGCCATCGCAAATTGTTTCCAATTACTTGTTATTAAAATATTTAGTTTTCTATTTATTTATGAAATATGGTGATTTCACAATATATTTCATATAACCGAGACAGTTTTCGAAATCAAAATCCGAAAACTGTAATAAGGAACTGCAATATTAATGGCGACGTCAGCGATATGAATTTAGTTATTCACATTCCTTGCCCATATAAAGTTGACACAAGCTCGACAAATGTCTTCAGAATTTGTTTAGCATACTCTGCTTTTATGGTAGGTGCTAGTTCATTTTGAGGACAATATTTTACAAACTGTGTACAAAAACAAAAAATCGTTCTTAATACTATCGCGCCTCAAACGATAGAAAGATCGCCTAGATTGACGCCAAAAACAACTAACGAGGTTCTGTTCAGCATTCGACTTTGAAGAGTTCAAATCCGCGAGTTATCGCGAAAACAGTATTTTTACCCAAATAGACATACTTAATTACATTGCTTTGTAAAAAAATCGTGTAAATTTAGAACCGTAACTCAATTCCCTTTGCGAATTTTTTGTAATCTATAAATATGATCTATAACGTCAAATTTTTATAAACATATAGCGAATTTAATAACTTGATATATTTGAATTCCATTATTTTTTTAGGAATAGGTTGATATCAACATCTCCGCGATAAACAACCAGCAATAAATACATTTTTAACAAAAAACATTTAATTTCAGTATTATTTTACTATATAATGCAATTATCACGTCCTAGGGAAAAGTGATAAAAGGAAGTTTGGGAGACAGAAGAGGACAGAAGCTTATAAATCTTTCTTTAATAAAAAATGTGTATAATATAGCGGACATTACAAAACATTTTACAAATACTTACACATATTTAAAGTAAATTGAGTTACAGTTATACATTTGCAAGATTTTCTTTACAAAGCAATGTAATTAAGTTTATCTCCTTCGCCGCTTGGATGACCAACTGCAGTAACTGACATTTTCAAGATTGTTCAGGAGAGCAGTTTTTCTTTTTTTTGAGACAATGTCCATTCCCCACGGCGTAATATTTATTATATTTCCAGTTTGCTTTTCTTATTGTGTACTTAACTCCATCTTTTTCAATATTATTAACAAAAAAATTTAATTATAATGCATGTTTTTCATAAACAATGCAGATACGTCACTTTGTGGGAAAAAAATTATACTTAATGTCAGTTACGACTGATCACCGCCCAGCCCAAACGGCTAAAGCTAGAGTCATGAAATTTGGTAGGATGGTAGTACTTGCTATATAGACGTGCAATATGGAAGGGCTTTTCGAAATTTTGGGCCCACAATGGGTCAAAAAAGCAAAAAATATGGTATCACAGCCAAATCCAAACGGCTGGAGCTACAATTGCAACATTTCGTGTGAGGGTAGCGCCTAGGGCGAAGATTCGGTATGAATCACAATTTTTCGAAATTAAAAAATTTACACGCACATTGGGACAAAAAGGGATCAATATGGCACCAAAGCCAAGTCCAAATGGCAAGAGCTTGAATCGTCTAATTTGGCATGAGGGTAGCCATTGGAACGTAGACTAGACACAAGGAGTTTTTTAGGCAAAAATGGTGGAAAAATGATAAATATTGTGCAGTGGGTCAAAAATGTGTTAAATATGGGACAGTGGGACAAAAAGGGTTAAATATGGTACAGTTGGGAAAATATTTTAAATTTGTCGAGTGGGACAAAAATGTGTTAAATACGGCACAGTGGGACAAAAATGTGTTTAATATTGTGGGGCAACATAGGTTAAATAAGTGAAGATTAAGGTTATGTATGGTACAGTGATGGAAAAATTAAATATTGTGCAGTTGGAAAAAACTGTGTTTAATATGGTACAGTGGGGCAAAAAGTGTTAAATATGGTACAGTGGGGGAAAAAATTAAATTTGTGCAGTGGGTCAAAAATGTGTTAAATATGGCACAGTGGGGCAAAAAGGGTTAACTATGGTACCGTAGTGCAAAAATGGTAAAATATGGTACGATATGGCAAAAAGGGTTGAATATGGTAGAGTAGGGCTAAGGTTCCGAATTTAGCTTTTGGAATATACAGTATGTTTTTCTCTTAATACATACTTATAGTGGCACTGTGATGCAAAAACGATTAAATGGTGTACAGTTGTGGTTTAATGGCATTTAGAGGCACATAACGGAAAAGGGATAAATACTGTAATCTTCACATTATACTAGCGGGTGACATATGCTATATTAGTTATTTATTGCGGAGGCGTGGCCCCGCACATATAAGCCAATTTGAAGTTATTATTTGCTTAGTGATTCGTACTGTTCCTACCTACGAATGGATTATCGAGATTCCTACTGTCGTTATCTGATGATTGGGACTGGACCGTGATCCCGTTTCTAACGCAATCGGTCCAAAAATGCGCAACGAGTGGGCTGGGTCCAGCAAGTACTCCATACCTTTTTGCAATAATGAAGAAACATTTCGGGAAAACGATATATTAAGTGACATATTGCACTTACGTCTCTTGGTGAGATTTTTTTTTGGCATTGTGTCAGTTACGTCTAAAATCATTTACCGTTTTTTGAGAAAACGGTAATATATATATGCACAAAATTTATACACACGTTGTACTTTGACTACACAAATCGAATGGCGGCCTTAACTCGATTTCTGAAAAATGGTCAGTTACGTCGGTTGGTCATCCAAGCGACGCCTTGAGTAAAAATACTGCGTCGTGAACTTTGTTTTTACCGCGTTGTAAAATACTACCGTCACACCGTGAGTCGGTGTTATAATTTGACGTTTTACAGCGCTTTATCCCACCTTGTGATGACGGCGCTCAGTGCTTTCACAACGCTTTGAGGTTGGTATTTTTCAGGCTGGGTAGTTGTAAAAAAGTTTGAAGTCCTGACATCAGAAGCAAAGATGAATAATGAGATCAAATTTAAAAAAAGGTCACTCTACTACTTTTTCAATAATACAAATACCTAAATTGGATTGCTACGTACTGTGACCCGTTTCCAATTTTCGCTTTCCCGATTCTATTTTATGACTACACGGGGCAAAATCGCATTTTTATAAGGTTAGGCAATAAATACATTTTATTGGCCCTTATGACTTTATACTACCGACATTAACTACCAAATGATATGAGTGAATTTTTAAATGTAATGATCGGATCGATATTTAGGGTTGGGTTAATGTGTAAGAATTCGCCGAAAAATACAACAGAAGAATTGCAGTAGTCCAAATTGTTATAATTTGCCAACGATTCAAAGAGTTGAAGATCGACATACAAAATCATTTTGTGTGTAATCAGTATGCCACATGTTTATAAATATATTTATTTATTTATATAAAAATACAAATGTACGGTAATTCAATTAATAATCAAACTTGTTGATATTTTTCATCTTGTCCGATTCTATCTACATACATAGTACATATATAAAACTATATACGTATAGTTTTTGCACTTGTATACTTTTTGCCGTAGTTAATCTTTATGCGATGTTACTTATGCATATATATTTACATACATATAGTTATCTCCATTCAAAAACATACTAAGTCTAAACAGGTAGTTTTTCAGGAGAGACAATCAAAGTATTATGAATTATTAAATTTGTGTGGAATTCCTTTATAACGCAAATCAAATGGCCTCTACTATTTTCCGCATAACTTTTATTTCTGTAAACACCAAATTTTGACTGAATATATATTGGAATATTTACAATTTGAAATTTCAATGTCCCTGAAAGCATGCCAAGTCGACCTGGCATACTTTGGAATGGACATATCGATATGTATGTACCAATTGATATTCTCTTTTCTTTCACTTTGCGATTCCGATTGATAGCGGTCGACGTTACAGGTTTTCTTTATTTTATTTTTATTCATAATATTAAAATTCATATATATAAATATATATATATATATATATTCACATATTAATTCATACAGTGTAATACAATGTTATGTATACGTTTTTTTATTTTTAAATTTTTATCTTCTGAAGATGTTCTAAGATTAAGAACGAAATAAGATTAAGAACGAAAGAAAAATAAACAAATAAAGATCAACAAAAAAACCTTATGACCTTGAGCTTAAAATGTTAAATGTTTCCACGATCGTTTCGGATGAGCGGTAAAATGATAGTTGTTATACAATAAAATAATCCGTTTGATATCTTTTCTTGAATGTAGTGTTTATCTCAATGGGGCTGGAAGTTTTTGCCATTTTTTTTTTAATTTTTCGTCCCAAATTTGTTTCTCTAGGTCTGAACGTGATTGTTGCAACGAGTTATGCAGTTTTGCCTCCATTAACTTATATTGGCTATTCAATCGTTTGCCAGCGATTTCATATGACTTTTCTAAATTTTTCCTTCGCAATTTGTTCCACTCTTTATCTGAAATTTCATCGTTTTTAATTAGAGAGCATGGGCGATACACGAATTCTTCAATATCCATATTTTTTTTCTCTTTGCCGTGCTTCGATGGCCATGCGAGAACACTGTTCATCTTTGTCTTTCAAAACCAAATTCTCATTTTTCGCCGTTAATTCCAAAATTTTTTTTTTTAATTCCTCAATTACTTTCTCGTGCTTCATACACGGATTTTGCTCCACCAAACCAGCTCCGAATGTGTGTGGGGTAAACGTAAAATTTATATCTTGTATGATTGTACGTCGTGCGAGGATGGTACGTCGTGCATGGCTTGTGGGTCGTGTATGCTTTATGGGTCGTGTATGGCTTGTGGGTCGTGTATGGGTTGTGCGTAATGTATGACTTCTGTGACGTGTATGGAATGTATAATACTGTTGGTAGAGTTTGTAGTGTTGGTTGTGTTGTTTGTGTTTTTATGGGGGTACTTATAATTTTGTCTTCTGTAACATTTATTTTTTTGGAATCCTTCCAAAATGAAATTTGCCTGCGGATAATCTTCTATTCGGTGCGGCGAATGACCTAGTATGTCGCTTACACGCTTATATGTCAAATACAGTATTTCCGCCGTCCCATGAAATGAAGTCGTTTTTTTAATATGTCCCAAAAGTCTCTCCCATGCCTTACGTCTTTTGACGCCTTTTTTAGGCAGGGAGGATATGTTTTTGAACTCTTCGTCACTGCTCATCTCTTTCAATAAATTATTGATCTCTCCTTTCCCTATGAAGACAGTCTCTTTGGAGGAGAGAGTGATCATTGTCACTTCTTCTTGGTTTTGCCATCTAATAAATAAAGAAAAAATAACATAAGTCTAATAGTCACTAAATGTGACTTAAAGTCGACAATTTTCAAAAATTCGACATAAAACTATATAACAAATAATGATCAGGTAATCAGAAATTCATATAAAAGATAAACACAATCTTAATCAGTACTTCCCACACCATTTTATACAGGGTGTCGAATGAGCTATACGGTTTGAATTCTTTATAACTTTTTTTATTATTGTTCTTTCTTTGTTTTTTTTCAGCATTTTGTGAAGGGACTTGGGGAATTAATTGTGAATCATTACACGATCGAAAAATAATTGAATTAACGTCGTCATTTAATGTATTAATCGTCGTCATTTTAATGTGCGCATAGTCCATCAACATCAACAAGGAGGCGTTCGACACAACTTGCACTACACGGCGGTCGCACGTATTTGCGAAGTAGAAAATGAACATCACTTACAGGATATCATTTTTCAAAGCTAATTGCAAAAAATTAGTGAGTCCCCAACTCTTACTGTGCCAAACTACAATAGGGGATCAGATCCCTAATGGTGTTGAATTTTTTTTGTTTTTTGATATTTAATTGTGGAATGTAGTTGTTATTAATGGAAATTGGTTGAAGTAATTATTAATATAAAAAGAGGCGCCGCAGGTGAAAATTTTTGTTTTCATGTTTCTTTATTAATACATTTTTAAGTTGGCAGATGAAGCTGCATCTTCCAAAAGTTGTGTATTAAATATATCTTCTAAATTATTATCTACTATAAAAAACTCTAAAAAACTCTAAACCATTCCAAACTAACTTGAAATTTTGCCAATTGATATTTTCTGAATACCATGATTTTCACAAAATAATTTGATAGGTGTGAAAGGCCAGAAAGAGTTGTGGTATAAACAAAAAATAGAGAATTATAATACATGAAAGTTTTTAAAAAAAAATATATCCATTATCCTAAAATATTATTGCTCACATAAAATTTTGAATTTGGTGATATGGTGTCGTGTTCATGCAACATTTCCGTTATGATTTTTTTATGATAAATGTTGGACTTAATCATTTTTTCCAATTTTGATTGCAACTTCATCTGCCAATTTCTGCAAAAAAAAAGTGGCCGACATGCTGACATGCAGTCAAATACAGATGGCGGTAAGTTGGCAGATGAACCTGCCTCTTCCAAAAGTTGTGTATTAAATATATCGTCTAAATTATTTTTTAATAAATTTATTTTACTTAGGTGTACTAGATGCTCCAAATCATGCAAACAAAGTATATCGTATCTATACTTTTGTCTGGGCAACAAGAACACAAACCCTTCGTGCAATTTTGCCTCTCGTTTATAAAATGCTTGGTTGATTGACTGCATGTCGCAACAAACACTATACACAATAAACCTCTGCAATGAATGTCTTGAATGGTCATCCAAGACATTCAGTTGTTTATCAAATACTTACTGCCACAGACTCTATTTTGACAAAATAAATGAATGAGTGAAGAGAACAGTCACCATCAAACAGGTTTCAAAACAAATAAATAACAAGGCATTAGAGAAGTACGCTGAAGCACTGTACACCAAAACAAAAATACTCATTTTCGGTGTACACTGCACTACTGTACTCGTTGTCATATTACAAAGAGAAACGCAACAGCAAAGAGCGACGGACCATCTTAGAAATTTATTGATTTTGAGAGGTAAATACACTAGTGCAGCGATGGGCTCACAATACTTCTACAAAATGTTTATGTATTTGTGAGAAGTGTTAACACTATCTTTATGCACTGCGAGAATTAATTCTTTATTTTTTCTACTAACCGTTTTCGAGTGTCCAACTTTTTTTTGGTTAGTATATTTAGGTGTTTATACAAATTTTATTACAAAATCTTTTAAAGATATAATATATACATTTAAAATTATTTTAAAAAATTCGTTACTTTATTTATTTTTGACAAAAAGAAAATAATATACACATTACTTTAGTAATATAATATAATTTGAACTTGTATTTAGAAATGTTTATAAATTCTCCGGCAAAAATACAATACATACTAAACTTTATTCCTGAAGTATGTATTGTAATAAATGTATCATCCATTATTTATTTATGTGTACGCTAAACAACAAGCGACGACACAACCTCGTCGATCGAATGTCCAAGCGCGACTGAATTAGAGTTGGGTCGTTCCGGAACGAACTCGTTCAATTGAACGATTCCCTTTGTGGAACGATTGGAACTTGTTCCGGCTATTCCGTTTTTTCAGTTCCATCGTTCACTTCCTTCCTTTATTTTTTGTTTGTATATTGCTTTCATATATTCGCTCGTTCATTTTAACATTCTTCACTTTAGAACAGCTGTTTAATTGTTGCCAGATTTGTTCCGATATCGCGCTGGTCGCTTTTGATTTTTTTTCGTTTCTTTTGTTCGTTCAATTTACCGTTGATGAAATCAAATTTTTCAAGGTGGAGAAAAAACGAAACATTAAAGAGTATATTTTATTGATAAGTTATAATATCTACAAAAGAAGTGGCATTAAGAAAGAATTTGCAGATTGTAATTCATTTCAACCAATGTTAGTACCGATTGTTACTTGTTTTGCTTCATATTAATAACTAATAATATTGTATACATTTCGATTATTCAATAGTACTAGTATAACTTCGACAAGAAAATCTAGTCCAATTTGGTTGCACTTTGAGGAAGATGGAGAGAATAAAGCAAAGTGTAAGTACTGCAAAGCTCTAATTAGCATCGCTTGTGGATCTACAGGGAATCTCAGCCGTCACATGAAGAGAAGGCACCCACTTACACCTATTGCATTTAAGAGACAAGCCCCCGTGGTAACGATCGACTTGGAAGCTGGTCAAACTGAAGTATTACCAGTTCAAGCAAGTACAAGCACGCAAGTTCAGAATGCTCAGCCAAACATAGTCCAGTTTCTCCGTAGACCACCACCAATTCGTAAGGCAGAACAAATTGATCGCCAGGTTTTAAAAATGATTGTGAAAGGACATCACGCATTTCGAATTTTGGAAGAACCAGAGTTTAAAATTCTTTTGGGGCTTGTTTCTCAATGTCCTAATTATGCCTTGCCATCCAGAAAAACCATGTCTAATAATATGTTGGATAGCACGTATGGTGAAGTTTTAGAGGATGTGAAAATACAAATTCAATCTGCCTCTGCGGTTTGCCTCACTACTGACGGGTGGACATCGAGAGCGAATTGTAGTTACGTGGCGGTAACAGCACACTACATAAATGACCAAAGTGCAATGAAGTCACATTTGCTATCTTGTGTGGAATTTCCCGAAAGCCATACAAGCGAAAATTTGGCTAATCGAATTAAAGAGGTATCTGACGAGTTTGGGGTTCTACACAAAATAACAGCAGTTGTCACCGATAATGCTTCAAATGATGTTGCAGCCGTCCGTGCAGGAAATTGGAGATGGATTGGGTGTTTTGCACATACTCTTAATTTGGTGGTCCAAAATGCATTGTCTTATATAACTGACTAATTTTAAAAAAAGTTGGAAACATTTTTACTTTTTTCCACAAAAGTCCACATGCATTCAAAAAATTATGTGATACCCAAAAACAAATGGAACTGCCCCTTTAAAAGTTGAAACAAGATGTGGTTACTCGATGGAATTCCACGTACGTAATGCTTGAACGTATATATATCCAGGAAGATGCGGTGATAATGACGTTGTCATTAACTCGACCAGATTTCTCGTTGCCATTGGAAGACTGGGATATTATTAAGGAAATTATTCCAATATTAAAACCATTCTACCAAATGACAATAGAAATTTCAGCAGAGAAGACTGTAACACTTTCAAAGGTTCTTGATCTGTGCAACGTTTTGAAATATACCATGCATAAATTTAGCTCACCAAATTCAAAAATATCGGAAATGTTGGTTGCAATCAAAAAAGATATGATTTCTCGTTTTGGGGAGTATGAAAAAAATTATCTTTATACGGAAAGTGCTATCTTGGATCCTCGATTCAAACGAAAAGCCTTTAAAAATAACAGTGCGTACGAAGCGGCGTTAAAACAATTAAGAGAGAAGATTTGCAGGATAAAGCTGCCAGGCACTGACACACCCACTGTCGTAGACGAACTGAATGACCTAACTCTAAATACTGCCTGTATTGGAGCCATTTTGATGAAGATTTCAATAGGACTGTACGACCGGAGAATAATACGGCCGCAGCTATACGAGAATTTGACAAATACATCAATGAAGAATATATCGATAGGAAAATGGATCCTTTATTGTGGTGGATGGAGAGAAAAAACTATATCCACGGGTATACAGCCATGCTCTGAAGAGGTTATGCATAACAGCAACTTCTGTACCGTGTGAAAGAATTTTTTCTGCTACGGGACAAATAGTTAATGATAGGCGAACTCTTCTAAAGCCTGCAAAGGTAAATAAAGTTGTATTTCTTCATAACAATATGTGAGCCATAAAAATTAAAACTAAACCTGATTCGCTTCAATAATAAAAAATAAATTCGCTTAAATAATAAATACAATAAAATTATATCTACTTAGGAGATACAATCTTAAGTATTATTAAAAAGCCTTATGTACAACAGAAGTTATTGTGAGACTGAAGTATTAAAAATCCTAACTCAATTTATCCAGCGTTACCAAAAAACGCCTAACTAAACTAATTTAACTATTTAATATGATTTTTATTTTTGTGATACTAAATATTAAAAGTAAGTTTTACAAATAATAAATTTAGTTTTATTATTTTGAGAAACTATATATAATATTTTTCAAACTACCTAAAAAGTTAAATTTAATATGTGATACCAAATAATTTAAATACATTTTAAAAATGATAGATTATTTTCTGCTTGTAATATGTAATACTTATTGACCTGAATTGTTTTTGTTTAAATAAAAAATATTTCTTTTATTTTACGCTTTTCGTTTTTTCATTCAAACACTCTGTGTGAAATTGAAGTTATAATATAGACATTAGTTACCGTTACCTACTGACTACTTACATAGGGGGGAGGACATAGGGCAGCCTCTTTGCGATTTGGTTATGGAAAATTTCTTGAAAAGAATATGGTCCTGTAAGCGTGGTCGTGGTGGCCATTTGGCTGATGTTGTTTTTCGTTATTAACGGTATACCTTCCTCTTTATTATGAAATAAACATCCGATCATTTATCTCAAAAAATTGCATTTTTCTTTGAATACCAAAATAACACCTCTTGCTGGAAAACCCTTTATTACGGAAATCTTCATAAGAGCAGCAATGTGTATAGAAGTGAACAATAATTGGAGAACGGATCATCTACAAAGAAAAACATGACTCAGTTCCTCACCCAAAAGCTCTCGAACTAGTGAAAGCATTTTTGTACAAGTAGTAAGAATACATAATTATGAGCCATTAAGTCCAAGAATCATCAGTTAATACTGTAACTCGAGACGATTCAAAAATGTGAAAGTGGTAGCAGATGTCAACACCACCAACTAGTGTGGTGTAGTCGGCTCTGTGCAGATGAGGAGTTGGAGACGATTGAGCACCTTCTCTGCCAATGTCCTTCACTATGTAGAAGAAGACACCACTATATAGATGACTTGATTATCAGAGATCTCGAAGCTCTGTCATCGCACAATATCGACAGAATCCTTTACTTCATTACATGCCTGGAATTGCTAGGGATGACAACTACACATCCATCTGCTTAAACGGCATGGAAACACCCATTTTGTTTCAATCCCTTACCTTGCTTTTCTGTTTTCTCCATTTCCAATTTACCCCCTTCGAGTGGAGCAGTGCACGCCATCAATTGGTATTGTGCTGCGCGTCCTTTAACCTAACCTAACTAGTTGTTTAATGCTTTTGGGTATTAATGCAGAAAAATTCCTTTTTTTTACATTATGACATCATATTTTTATTTTTATGTACTAAGTAAATAAATACGAAAGCAGTAGACATTGACTGATTAAAAAAACAACTTTCCATGATAATAAAAAAAATACGGGTCTGTTCTGTAGCAAGGTGATTTGAAATCACGGTGATTTTAAAATCAACGGCGACTTACAGTCACTGTTGGAGATCGAAATCGCCCGGTTTATTATTCATAGCCTCCCAAAAAAGATTGTTCGAAATATGTTAGGGTGATTTCGAACTCCAAAAGTGATGTTACGTCGCTCGTGATTTTAAAATCACCGTGATATCAAATCGCCGTGATTACAGAACAGACCCGATAAGCATTATTTTATGAGATTTCCAAAGATCTTTTCTTGTTAGACAGCGTTCCAAAATCCCCAACTTCAAATGCGTGTAAAAAAAATCTCGCACTGAACTGAAAAAAACCCTTGAAGGTTTTGTTACAGATAATGTCAACTATCATTTGCAATTGGTTTCATCCCATTCCCATTATGGTTGTTGCACTGTGTAATATATAGAATGTTATCGGGGAGTAATCGACTGGCTTCAAATATGATATGTGGACTTTTTTCTATCTCAGGCTAAGTTCGAAGGTGGGCCATATTAGTCCACTTCTTCGAGTACATTCCTCACAAAGGGTTAACATTTAGTGAAATATAATATACTTTTCAGCCATAGTATCAAAATACTTGCAATCCGCATCGTCACGTTCATAAAAAAAGACTGAACGATATTTAATTTGTTTTCTGGCATTTTTAAGTATGTTATTTTTCCAAGATTCTTCTTTACTACAGCGTTTTTTGGTGGGTGATCTTGATGAGGCTTTTCGGGATGTTGGCTTTTCATTACTAGAATAAGGAAAGATTTCAAAATGTGCAACAACAGGCAATGGATATGAGAAACTTACCTCAAATCTGTAGAATAGTCTTGGCTACTCGCCTCTGGAACTTTACTGAGAAAATAGCCGATAGGTTTTTCAAATATTTGTGGTGTAACTTCGATATTTTCTGCTTCAACATCTGTTGGACAACCTACAGCTTTCTTCTTCTTCATTTATGCCTGGTTTATCAAAAAGACCGGTCCGTTCAGTGAACGACAATGCCCAACTCTAGACTGAATGATAGTGAACTCTCATTCAATGTGTGTGCTCATGTACACGTGAGAGGAAAACCCCCGGGTAGTGCTTTTACTCATCGCTGCACTACATAGTGTACATACTGAATAAATAGAAAACAGCAGTGTACTCGCTTAATTATACTCATCGTTTGACGAATTGAAACGAGTATAAAGAATACAACAAACGATCGAGCAGAGTTCACGACTAGATTGTGAACAACAAACAGTGTGAAGTTTTTGTTGTTTCGATCATTCTATGGTAGTGTCAGTCGTGTAAAAAATACAATGTTTCAGTGTGCAGTGAAGTAGTGTAGACTACTGTAGACGAAGAAATGGATGTATTGATGCAGTTTAATACACAACCAATCCAATGCTGTCTATATCGCATGTCCGCAAACTTTTAAAGCAGCCTGCAAAATATTGCTTCCCGAAGACGATTGATGTGATTGAAAACACTGTAGCACGCCTCCCTTAATCTGAAGTGTTTACTTCATCCCACGAGAGGCAAACTTCTCTAAGACATCTCGCCATGTTTGACCGTGGTACCAGATTGATTAGATTGTTGAATCCTTCATTAATAAAAGAAAATTGTGTCCACTCCAATTCGGTTTCAAAGACCTTTCCTTTTTTACGGTTGGTAATGAGGTCGTAGGCTACTTTTTTCTGTTAAAAGGGTGAAAATAAAAATATTTTCTATTAACGCCCCTGTTCTGTATTCCGTATGTGTCTTGAATCGGAATTTTCCACTTGGAATCGAGTTTCTAAATTTGTTTCATTGGGCCCAAACATGTTTCGAATGTATCAAAATACAGAAAATCTTCAAAAGTCCTCAAACAGAAATTATGGACAATTTAATAAATAATAAATAAATTCGGATGTAATCCGCTCTCGGAATGCAGAACAGGGGTGCAAAATTGGTATTGTTAAAAAAACTATTGCATCACTGTGATTACTTTTTGATGCAAAAGAAACTGCAGTCAAAATAATAGCACGGTATGTTTTTCACTATATCGATACCCTCATTCTAAAACATGTTAAATGGACTTAGCATAGTTTTAGGGAGATTGCATTTTTAATTTCTAAATATTCCAAACCAATTCAGTCAAAATTTGGTGTTTATCCGTTAGTTATTTACAAAACAGTACTGGTCGTTCGATTTGCATTATAAAGGAATTCCACACAAATTTAAAAAAATCATCAAACTTTGATCGTCTCTCCTGAAAAACTACCCTTTTGGTAATTAAGATATTATCTGGCTAATTCATTATTCACAAAGTTGTCAATAGGGAATGTTAAATTGAAGGACTATCAAAATCGATTTTCATCAATCGTTCTTTAGGCAAAAGAAATATACATACGTGTATATGCAAAGTTTCTTTCGGTAAAGATCGGGTAAATATTCTGACATGAATTAATTACTGGTCACACAACACAGACTGACTTAGCTAAATCGACATCGACTCAGAAAGTGATTCTAAGTCGATCGGATCGGTATAATAAACTATGGTTCCATCTCTTTGACAGTCTATAGTGTGGTCAAAATCACTTACCCTGGTTGGTAACGGACACACGCTTGCTTTGAGCGATATGTCACCTTGTTGTCCGGGATTACGACCTCAACACCGTTTTTGCTAAAAACAACACGATGTCCTCTCCTCACAATTTGACTTACCGACAGTAAATTTGTTGACAATTCGGGAATGTAATGTACATCATTTATTTCAATGTCTGAATCATGACAATCAGGCCGTATTGATACTTTACCAGTTGATTTAATCTGCATGGTTCCCTTGTTGGCAGTTGTAACTGTTCCAGTTTTTGTTTGTGTGTGGCAGACTACGAAGCCGAATCGGCGCGGCTCGGCTTAGAGCCGCCGCCGAATTGTTGCCTTCATTCGAAGCCGCCGCCGATTTCAACGGCTCAACTCGGCTAAAAATCAGCCGCCGAAATGAGCCACTCGCGCCGACTAAAACCCAGCCGCCGAAAAATGTTTTGCGACACGCGAAGTATATTTTCTTCAATTAACCATGTCAAATGTAAGAATCTTAAGTACCAACACAAACACCTTTGCATATGGCGTTTAACAAGTGGTACCGTTATATTTCACATTTATTCATTGAAAACGCAAAACTTTTTAATAGATCAACAAAATGACGCAAAAGTCGATTAAAAGCTTTTTTCTAATGTGGATGACCCCAATTCTACTGATTCAGATGAGGATCCACAAGAACCTCAGGGAGTTTATGAAAAGACGGTCGCATATTATCAAAAATTAATTCTGGTCAAGGACTTAGCAAAAGAGAACGCAAAAATTGTGACCACCACTGGATCGGAATCCTGGAAATGTTTTGGGCTTTTGTATTTATCGGAGAAAAAGGTTTTCTAAAAATATAAATTCTGCAACATATGCTTCCAAACTGAGAGTAAGATCTTTAAACCGTAAGCATAAATAAATAATTTTGTATACCCCACAACACACTGATGTAAATACATTCTTTTGAAAAACTCAAAAGTATAAGAGATATACGAAATGTTTATTATACCGATTGAATTACTTTCTTATTCGATGAAGCTATGTCTTAAGGTATGTACAGACGATTTGCAGATGGGACAACATTGCCAGAAAAATGGCGGAAAAATGCAACCCTGTGAATTTACAACCGTGTGAACATACAATTTTTGTTTTGCAACGTTAGCAGAAAAGTCATTGCGAGATAATTTGCTGATTGTTATATGTGCGAAGTTTATGCATGTGACAACGGCGCCATTGCCAGAAAATCATTTTATTTGCAACACTGTCTATAATGTAATGTAATGTTTTCTTGCAATCGTCTGAACTGTCAATTCACCTTTGCCTAACAATCTGACATTGCCCGTATATTTGCATCACTTTAACAATCGTCTAAACTCAGCTTTACTGTAGATCTTGTAAACAAAGCACAGGCTTTTGGCTCAAGCAGGTTTAGATATCGACCCATATGAAATATCTCAATTTTGCATCTAAAGCATATTTTCTATTCGAATTTTATGATAATATATTGATAAACTGATGTCCACGCACAATGTGGACGTGAAATAGGATACGATTTTTTCCATTTATGTGAGACAAACGAGCAAGCCTCAAATGACTTTAAATAGTCCCAAAACTAGTTTCCTTAGACATCTTCAGTCTTTGTCTATTCGATTAGTTGCTGGAAAATAATGACACTTGGGATGACACATCTTGTTGGGTTGGGTTGAAATTCAGGAGACGTTGGAATGTGCTTGAGTATACGGTTACAAGTTTCTTGTACTGGCAATCCGTTTTGTTTTTCATTCGCACTTTGCTGCCTATATCTCCTACAAAAAACGAATTGCATCGGAAAATTGTTTGTGTGATTGGGATTAGTTTTTGTTGTTTCGTGGAATGGACATCTTATTTAACCCTAGAACACTAAACCCGGTCTGTGAGGCGACTCTTTTTTTTGTTGACACGATATCTTACGATCGGTTGCAAAAATCAACACGTGGTTTCGTGTCAACTCAGTCGACTGCTGTATGAGTATGTGAGTGGACGCTCATAGCTCTGTGTCTTTTAGTTACTGATATATACATATGCTTGTCGCCTGTGAGGCGAGGTTTAGTATTAAAGGTAAATATTTTTGCGAATTCTTGTTTAAATTCTTGGTCCAATTGTAAGTATATAATTAAGATTTAGTCCGTTTTTATTTAATTTTTTGAGATGTGTGTTCCCGATTCCCAAATATTATTGCGCTAAATGCAATAAAGCATATTGCCTAGAGCATAGATCACCGAATTGTTATGAATGTGATATAAAAAAAAATACCTGATTTAATTTTTATGTACAAGGTAAAATATACATTATATAATTTTTTTTGTTTTTTTTTTAATGGAAGTAAGTACAAATACGTATAAGAATTTGATAAATTTAAGTTTATGAACTGAAATATTTATTTTTATTTATTTTTTTTAAATAATCTCTTTTTAAAAACAAACAAAAAAAAGTTGTGCATTTTAATGTAATTTTCTTTATGAAATGTATAAAAAAATAAATGAGTTCCCTTTTGATTTCTAAATAAATAAGTGTATTCTCCATAAAAAAAGTCTTAAAAAAAAAAAAAAAAAATTTAAACTAGGAAAATTTTGTTCTTTTTGAAAAGGTAGCCTCACAGGCGAGGTTTAGTATTAAAGTGTAAAAAAAGAGGTTTAGTGTTCTAGGGTTAAATAGTTTTTGTTAAAATCAGCTGAAATTGACTTTTCAATCACGAATACCACTCTACAAACATAGTAAATAGTTAGTAAATATAGGTCTGTTAATTTTTTACACTTTACAAATTGAACGAGTTTTAATATTTGTTCTGCTGTAAATATCTTGATATGTTAATATTGTGCAAAACTGAACTTACATCCTGCGAAGCATTGCAACATAAAACGAAATGGTTTGAATATGTTAATTTACTCTGAAGTTTACAAAAGAAAATTCTCGATGGTAACGGCTTTCACTTTCTTTTAGCACTGATGATAATATGAAACTTGAAGACAAATCATTGTCACAACATGCATTATATAAATCTTATTTTATCAATAATTTTTTATCAATAAGTTTGACAGACGCCGGACGCGTTTACTGGTATTTAAGATATACCATTACAGTCCACCTGCTAATAACACAGCCTTATGATATTGAATCATGACATTGAATCATGGTTGTGCTATTAGTAGGTGAACTATGTATATATATTTTCCAAGCTCATTAGACATTTTGTTTTGTTTACAGATTCTGAAAACTTCCGATTATCAGCAACATTGTAAGTATCAATTAAGGATAAAAATGGTAACACATCAAATGAGTACCTCTAGACCATAGTCTGAAATCTGTTTTTGAGATATTTTGGTCCTTTAAGGAAGGTCCGTCTGTCCAAATTTCCTGATAACTCTCGAAAGCCGATACAGAATGATTTAGACTTTCACAAATAGTAATATTTTCAAAAAACTTTAAATTCAATGACTGACCTTATACCAAACAGATGGTCACAGTCTATGCAATATTTAATGCATTTAATAAACGCATGAAACAGCATGAAAGATATTTAAAACATTAGCAGAAGGAAGGCGATTCAAAAAAAAATTTGTTGATTTTATTATTATTTGTTTGATAAGTGTCATAAATCAAAAATATTAGATGTGTTCCTTTAAGGAAAGAAGAAAAAAGTTTGTTGATTTTATTAATTTTTTTTGATAAGTGTCATGAATCAAATAGATTAGATGTGTATCTTTAAATAAAGCAGAAAAAATTTGTTGATTTTATTAATTTTTTTGGTAAGTGTCATGAATCAAAAATATTAGATGTGTTCCTTTAAAATAAATAGTAAAACTACACGGGAAAAAATCGTCGTTTTTGATATGATTCCATAGAAAGAAACTATATTTGGAACAGAGATTTTTAAATCTTTATATATATAATCCTGTGTACGTTTGTTTGTAACGCATGGTCTCGGGAACCATAAGAGCGAATGGGCGGAAAATTGCGCATTAGGTTCAGTTCGGGTCATCTGTGATTTATAATTATTTTAACCGCGATAAATAGCGGAATGGTCAAGATATTTGCAAAATTCGCATTTTCAGAGCCATTTGACCGAAAGTTAAAATGTGTGTGTTGTTTGTCTTGATAAAAGATTATATGTATGATTCTAGCCGGTACATGGCGCTGTAGTGGACTTATGTCCAATATATATTTTTATCGTTATATTTTCAATTAAACTCGGAATGTGTGCATTTTTTAATGAAATGTCAATGAATAAGAAACCAAAACATCCCAACCAGGACGGGCAGGACAAAGTCTGCTGGGGTCAGCTAGTATTATATATTTTTGTATACGTAAATTTTAATTGAAAATCATTAACATTTATTTGGAGCGCATATGTTAATATATGTGTTAAAATATGTGTTTACATACAAATAAAATTATTGTTTGGAAATTTATTTAAAATAACTTACTACTTAGCTGTATTTGTTCAATTTAAATTTTTTTCGAGTTCTGAATTTCGAGTTATGTCTCACAGGTTAAAATTGCATTAGCTTTTATTTTAAAGCACTCATTTTTATTCCTAAACATTACAAGTCATATTTTTTGTTAATCCGTCGAGCAATTTATAGTTATGTATGTTTCAAGCAGAATGTGCTTGGGACAATATACTACAGAAGCGATAATTAATAATTGTATCTTTAACGGCCAATTCCACAATCTTCGGTTATCATACAGTTAGAGCTAACCTACAGTTATAGCTGTCACATTGTATGAAATTTTTATTTTTTAACTGTGAAATTGGGGGTAAGTAAACATGTTTTAAAACAGTATGGGAAGAAATCTGGTATTCGTAGCAAGCAGAGCCAAATTTATTCCATTTGAAGTTTCTGTTCTATAGTCCCCCATATTATGTGTATTAGGCATATAACAATATGTCAATATGTGTATTAGGCATATAGCTTTTTTAAAAAAATTTTAAATGTATAATGGTCGAATAGGCCATAGAGAATATTTCACAAATTGTATTTCGCGCTTATCAAAAAACTTCGGTAATCAGACTTTTTTTTATTTCTTTTATTTATTTATCCAAAAACGCAAGTAGTGTTTTTTATACCAATATATCAACCTTTCAAATTTGCGGTAAGGGGAAAGAATCTGCTGTTTTTGCTATAAAAAAACGTAAAAACAAATTGAGACAATTTTGATTTTGGATTAAAATTTGGATTAAATATTGAATAAATAAAAATAAAATAAATAAAGAAGCTTCAATAATCCCAATGCAGTACTCTAGTAAACGTTAAGTTTGAATTTTACGCATTTTAAAAATTAAATTTAATTTGTATACCCTTTATGGTGGTATACTAACTTTGTCATTCCGTTTGAAACACCTCGAAATATTGATCTCAGACCCTATAAAGTATATATAAAGTAAAAGTAGTAAAATTCTAAAACGATTTAGCTATGTCCGTCTGTCTGTTGAAATCACGCTACAGTCTTTAATAATAGAGTTAGGTTGATCAAATTTGGCAGAAATATTTCTTAAAGTTGCAGGTCATTTGGGATTGAAAATGAGCCATATCGGTTAATGTTTTGTTATAGCTCCCCTACAGAGGTCGCTCCAAAATATATTTATTTGAGCCTAACACCCACATTTTTGAATCGATTTAGCTGAAACTTTGCAGTATAAATTCTATTTTGACAGTAATTCATCACATCATTTAACCAAATCGGTTCATATTTTGTTATAGTCCCCATATAGAGGTCGCTCTCAAATATGCAAATTTAAGCCTGAAATATCTTTACTTAAGCCAGAGATTCAACATTTTGTAACCAAAGAATTCGATACGAATAGATGCCATCGGTTCATGAATTACTTCATTTCCACTTCAAATATATTTCCGGTTATAGAATTGAATGCAATCCATGGTTGAGGGTATATAAGATTCGGCCCGGCCGAACTTATTACCGTTCTTACTTGTTTTCTTTAAAATGAATGTACTTTTTCTTCATCCAAGAACACACATTACCTAGTTTGAAGAAAATCGGTTAGTTCCAATTTTTGGAAGCTAGCATCCTAAGGAAGAGTTCAATGCCTAGTTGAAAAATCTATGGATAAATGTAGAAATTTGGCCCTTTTGGTACCTCCCTATAAATTCGATTCCTGCGAATAGAAACAATTGAAATTTTGTACAGTGTAATGCTTTTATAGTGCCTACAGTCCAGTGAAAAATGGGCGTTATCACCACGCCCTTTTTATACCTCCCACATAAAATGACCATATTATACCAAAATTTAATAGCTCATAACGTTAATATACCAATGAACATAAACGCTCATAATCCGCCACAGTGCAATGTATTTAAAGTATCTACTGTTCAGCGAAAAATAGGTGTATTTGTTAAACTCCTTCTGTTACCTCTCGCACATATCAAAACGGTAACTTAATATACTAATTGAGGCTAGGGAACCGTTCTTAGCCACCACGTTAACCAACCAACCTCTCGCATAAATTGGCAGATTAATTCGTGTAATATTCCATATTACATTCACAAAGTGAGGGTATACCTTTGTCGGTTTACCCGACTGAAACTTTCTTACTTGTTTATAGTTTTTTTTCGTCGTACAGCGAGTATGTGTCTGTGACGAACGCATAGGAATGGTAGTTTATGACATATTGGCCAATCGAGACATCTATAGTATCAAATGTTTACACTCAAAGAATTTTGTGAGTATCATTAGCAAAAATGTTTGTTGTTTGAACAGTCTGTGTCTGGTGAAAAATGGAACGCACGATATATGTCAAAGAGTGCTACTCTTGAATGCTAGTGAAAGCATATTACGTCTGTCAATATTTTTTGATATCCGAAATAAACATTTAATATGAGATTTTGCCATCTGCACAAATATGAATATATGTATAACTTATCACAAGCACATTTTAATGGAAAAATTGCTTTCAGTGGTAAGGAGTATAAATTAAACGCCGCTTATTTTTTAATTTTCTTTTTTCCGTAATAAAGCATGGGACTTTCCATTTCAAATTGAAAATTTCACAAGTTTTTGCCGTCCTCTGGCAACAAAATTTTTCAGGTATAATTTCAAGTATATAAATCGTCTTTGCACAGGATGATACAATCTTGCGAAATTTTCTCTTAATACTCACCCGAAGCCTTTTGGAATTCTTTTGTTTTTTGACTTTTTTGCATACACAGTACTTAGTCCTGGATCACACGAGGCAATTTCTTCAAGCAAGTGACCAAATTACAAATCGCACAGAAAATATTAATGTTTAGCTTTGGTTTCATTAAAATATAAAAAATTAGAAACTAAAATCTAAACACAATTGATTAATTTTAATTGTATGTCCGGTACTAAGATTTTGAAATCGCTCTATTTCCACGTCAAATCATATAAATATTGAGAACAGTTACTCGGAAAACAGATATCGCCGACAAATTATTTAATTTTTTTTAAATATATGTACTTTTTTCGTCGCACGAATGTCCTTAACGTTTTTTGATTTTCAATGGTAGTTGAACTTTATCATGTAAATTATTACAACTTTTGTCTTATTTTCACATATTTTGATTAACAGCAAACATTTTCAGCAAACTGCAAATTTTTCAGCAGTGCGTTTGCTAATGCAAACTTTTTGCTATTATTTGCTGAAAATTAGCAGAAGTTGTTATTAACAGCAAACTTTTTTTTTTGGGTGTGAAATAAAATGATTTTCTGGCAATGGCGCCGTTGTCACATGCATAAACTTCGCACATATAACAATCAGCAAATTATCTCGCAATGACTTTTCTGCTAACGTTGCAAAACAAAAATTGTATGTTCACACGGTTGTAAATTCACAGGGTTGCATTTTTCCGCCATTTTTCTGGCAATGTTGTCCCATCTGCAAATCGTCTGTACTTACCTTTACAACCATAGGGTTGCTAAAATAGCAGACGAAGTCTGCTTTCCCTTTTTCAGCAGACACAGACTGTTGAAACAACAAACATTTTTGCTAATGATACTCACAAAATTATTTGAGTGTAAGGGCCTGTTTCTGTAACTTATTTTCGTTCGTCTATGGCGAACGATCAAAATTCTCTCAGTTATTACTTGAATTCTATAAAACGCAGGATAGAAATATTTTAGGAACAAGCTTTTTACATGATTTTCTACAGACACAACGAATTATAAACTTCTGTGACTTATAGATTTCTCGGAATAACTGAGTGATTTTTGATCGTTCGCAGTAGACGAACGAAAAAAAGTTACAGAAACAGGCCCTAAGTTTTTTTTTTGGTTTTAGTTGCAATTTTTGGATTTCTCCTTTTCAATGCTCAGTCTTAGTTCCTCGATTTCAATTAGTTTTAGCTTCATTTCATTTTTCTCGCAAAAACTTTTTTGTACTGCCAGGTTGTGTAGCTGATCATTTTCAGCTTTTTTTCCAAAATATAACATAGCCTTTCCAGTTTGTCATTCATAATTTTGGATTCATATTTGTGTTCCTCCTGCAAATATTTCCTAAATATTTATTTTCTTCAGACAGAAGGCTACTGAAGTCCGGTTTTGGTGTATTGCAAAGGTTGCGTCCTTTTGGAGTGCTTATAGTTTTTGGGACAATGTTTGAAGATGGAGTACATGGCCTGCTTCTTTTTGGACTTGGCTGACGCGAGGTGACAGAGTTTGATGAGCGTGGGGTGCTAGATTTGGCTCTTTTGAATGAGTTATAGTGCCAGAGTTTGCTTGTTTTAATGTTGACGCAGAAAAATCTATTTCTTCATTCTCTTTATCACTATCTGATTCTCCATCATTCGAATTACAAAGCATATTCATACTTTGTTCGAAATCCAGCTTGCCAAAGCTTCTTCCACCATCGATTCCATCTACAAGAGTGTAAAGGGCACAAATTCTGGCGATTGTTTCCTCCTGTTCAGACAAAACATACTGATTATATTCTCCACCACCAGTTTTTTTATTCTCTCTCTTGTGGTGATACATCCTTTCTTTACATTAGCCTTCCAATCCGCCCAGTTTTTTCCATTCACAAAGACTTTTTGTTGGTGGTCCGGCACAATTTAATTGGTTTGACAATTCTTTCCACAAAGAATCCACAACCACCTTGTCTCTCTTTAACATACGCCATGTCTTGGTGGCATTCCATAAAATTGACCAAAATCTTGGCTTGATTACTGTTTCTGTGTTTGCCCCTTTAAATATATAACAATTATTATTATTAATTAAGTTTAACATTAAAATAAAAACTTACATTTCATTGGTCGAATTCTTCTTTTTTGATTTTTGTTTCTTTTTTAGTTTCAGGGTTGCATTTTCTCTTATTTTTTTATTTTTTGTTTGTTTTATGGTTGTTTTAGAGTGTATAGCACTTCGAAGACTAAAAGTGTTATGTTTTAGTGAGGTGCACGCATTGAGAGTTATTTTGAGACTAGTTTATTTCATATTGTATTTCATATGAGCTTATAACTAACATAGTTGTAATTATGAGTACTTGAGATCGATATGTAAACAAATAACATAGTTGTTATTAAAGGATGTAATTATGTAAAATATGCTAAGTCAATATATATCATTACTCCCTAAAAATTCAAACTTAGAAGGAGCTATTAAATTACATTATAATTATTTTTAACATTAGATTCAAGTTAAACTTAAAATGTAATTATTATTTACGAAAAATCTCAGGAGAGTATCGAGATACTTCCTTCCTTCTTCTAGTGCTTCGTCTGGGACCCTCAAGATTTCTGTCAGTAGAATGGTTTGTTGTTGGAGTTTCCATCACTGGTTCTTCTGTTGGTTGTTCGGTTTGTGCTGGTATATCAACGATTTCTGGCTGTGACGGATTTACAACAGGCTGCTGGTGTTGGTAGAAATGAATAATCTTGATTGAAGCTATTTTGTAATTCATGGTGAGAAACTGTCGAGTTTCTTAGTTTGATTTGATTAACGTGACGTCTGCATTCACCAATGTTTGTATCCACGACGAATACCATTTTACCAAGTTGTTTCTTGATTGTCCCTGGAATCCATTTTCTTCCTCTTCCGTAGAATCGAATAAATACAGGTTGATTAATTTTGTATTTTGAAGTCTTAAATTCGCTTGATTCTGGAGATTCCTTATATGTCAAGAGTTGAGACCAAATCGTTTTAACAGGTCTACCACGAATAATTTCGGCTGGAGATTTGCCCGTTTCATTAGGCATAAACCTATATGTAGATAGATATTTATGTACGGCATCCCTTAAAGACAAGTTGTCATCTAAGTTCTTTCTTACAGCTGATTTGAAACTTCGAACAAAACGTTCTGCTAACCCATTTGAGGCTGGATGAAATGGTGCGGTTGTAATATGTTTTATACCCAGGTTGGAACAAAAATGTTTGAATTCATCAGAAGTCAGTTGAGGACCATTGTCGCTGACTAGTGTGTCTGGAATTCCTTCAATTGAAAAAATCGCTGATAAGGCTGATGTCGTATCTTTTGTTGTAGTCGTAGACATCTGAGACACGTACGGAAATTGAGAATAAGCGTCTACGCAAATGAGCCACATGGAGTTGAAAATTGGCCCAGCAAAATCAATATGAATCCGTTGCCAAGGTTTGGTAACTTTAGGCCAACTTTGAAATTCTTTTGCAGGAGCTTGGTTTTCTATTTTGCAAATAGAACATTTTGATGCAAGTTGTGTGATGTCATTGTCGATATTGTACCACCAAACATGTTGTCTGGCTAGCTGCTTCATCTTTACTACACCCCAGTGTCCATCATGAAGAAGTTTCAGGGTGCTGTCCTTTAAAGCTTCAGGAATTACTATGCGAACGAAATCGGTCTGAAGACAAAGTAGATCATTGTGAATAGTTAATGAATGTCTTCTGTTGAAATATTTCTTTAAATGAAGATGTTGTAGCTTCAGTTTTTCTGGCCAACCATTTTGGACATAATTGCGTACAAGTTTTAATACTTCATCACTTTCAATACATTTTCGAATTTTATTTGGATTGATAGGAAAATAGTCGAATGTGATGTTGTAGCATGCTTCTTCTTGATCAAAATGTGCATCATCTTCACAAGGTAAGCTTGACAGTGCGTCGGCGTTGCTATGTTCCGTTGTCTTTCTATACTTTATCTCAAAAGTATATGCCATCAGAATGATAGCCCATCGTTGCAATCTGTGTGCTGTCATTGTAGGTAAATGCTTATTGGGGTTAAATATGCTTACCAGAGGCTTATGATCGGTAATTAGAATAAATTTCCGACCAAAGAGATATTGGTGAAAGTGTTGGACACCAAATACAATACTTAATCCCTCTTTCTCGATCTGGCTATACTTTCTTTGGTGTTGATCCAATGTTTTTGAAGCATAAGCAATAGGAGTTTCACTGCCATCAGGATGAAGATGTGAGATAACTGCACCGATACCGAAAGGTGAGGCGTCTGTTGCTAAAATTAATGGTAGGTCATCTTGAAAATGAGACAACTGTGCTGCGTTGGCTATATGGTGCTTAAGTTTTTCAAAAGCAAGTTGCTGCGAAGATTCCCAAACAAATTTTGTGTTCTTTCTGCGAAGAGCATTAAGTGGTGCGGCAATAGTGGAGAAATTCGGCACGAAATTATGATAATAATTTGCTTTACCCATAAATACCTCTAATTCTATGATGTTCGTCGGCGGCTTAATATTTTTGACTGCGGCTACGCCTGACTCATCTGGCAATATTCCTCGCGAACTAATCTGACGACCAAGATAGGTTATCTTGTCGGGCAAAAACTGACATTTGTCTAGCTTGCACTTAATTCCTTTGGACTGTAGAATGGATAATACGTTTTCCAAATGTTCGAAATGTTCAGTTAAGGTTGGAGCTGATATTATTATATCATCGATATAATTAGCACATCCATCAATACCCACTAAAAGTTGTTCAATATATTTCTGGAAAATAGCTGGAGCGCTAGCGATACCATAGGGTAACCTTTGATATTGGAATAGTCCCATTGGAGTGTTAATTACCAGGATTTCTTTGGATTCGTCATCCAATTATTGGTGATATGTGTTCGTCATCCAATTATTGGTGATATGTGTCCCTTTTTGTTACATTTGTTGCAAGTCGCGTTTCTAAACTTACAATTTTCTCTAGAATGAGTATGGAAACAACCAGAACATGATTTCTGTTTATTTTGATAGTTATTTTCTTTTAATTTTTTATAACTGTTTCGTTTTTGCACTACATTGACGTTAACATGATTTTCGTTGTTATTGTCTTTCATCGCTGCTACCGTTTTAGTCGTCGCTTCGTAGGATTCTGCTATCAACACAACATCTGCCAACGTCGGTTGCTGCTTCTGTAGGGCTGCTGCGCGAACTGCATCATGAGGCGTATGTACAATGATATGATCGCGGATCATCTCATCAGCATAACTAAAAGAACAAGAGTCGGAGTTGCAAACGAAATTACTCTCTCTTGCTAGACCACGGAGATCTGCAACCCAGTCTTTGTATGTGTGACTGACCTTCATTTCACATTTGAAGAATTCATATCTTGCTGCTGTAATGTGATGCGAAATTTTAAAATGTTCCGTTAACTTTCCCGTTAATGCACTGAAGTCTTTGTCATCCAAGTTGGAAGTACCAAATAAGTTTTTAATTAACTCGAATAATTCTGTCCCAATCCAAGACAAAAAGAATGATTTTTGTTTCTCGGCTTGAGAAACGCCATAAGCAGAAAAATGTTGATTCAACTGCTGCAAGTATGAGTCCCAATTTTGATTGTCTTTGTTGAACGCATGAAATGCAGGAACTAATTTCTGACCAATGCTGCCGGTTGGTGATGAAAGATTTTCCATCATAGTTTGCATTCATTTCTGCTGCTGTTCAAGGAGATTCCTTGCAAAATTTTGTTGTTGCTGTAAAAGCACTTGAAAATTGTCACTTGAACTCGCGTCGTCTGGCATTTTGTTAAATTTTTTGGTTTTTATGTTAAGACACTAACACTACAAACGACCGGTCAAACACTTTTATACTCGTCGCCACTGTTATGTTTTAGTGAGGTGCACGCATTGAGAGTTATTTTGAGACTAGTTTATTTCATATATTTCATATGAGCTTATAACTAACATAGTTGTAATTATGAGTACTTGAGATCGATATGTAAACAAATAACATAGTTGTTATTAAAGGATGTAATTATGTAAAATATGCTAAGTCAATATATATCAAAAAGTATTAAAATTTTCGTACGAAAAGTTTATTTTTTGATTGAAATTAATACAAGTATTATTTATACTTAATCCTTAGTAGATTTTTCAACTTTTCTGGAGTTTATATTACTAAAAACATAAGTTTCACTTCAGATTTTGTGAAAGTTTTAAATCGAAATTTTTTTTTCGTTTACGTTTTCTGTAGAAGCTAAAAACGTTTTCGATTTCAAAAACGTTAATTCTTGTACGATTTTGCACTCTGTGACATGCCTGAATATCAAGTATTTTATTGGTGTAGGAAAAATGTATTCATTCCGTAAGGCAAGTAAGGTTGGTAATCCTTCATGAAACAGCGCTTTAAAGGCATTTTAAGCAAGCTTTGTGAATGCGTTCCAAACCAGCGCGTTAAGCACGGTACTATGTTCCCGTTTCACGGTGAAATCCCATACAAAAACCAAAGTTGTGAAAAAATGAGTGAAATTTTTTCATTTGTGGTACTGTGTTTATTTCAACGTGAGAAATTGACATTTTGCGCCGCTACAAATTAATTGAACGCCGCAACAAATTGAAGCCGCCAGCATTGTACTCCTATTTATTTATATTTATATTTGTCCGCGAGAAATTCAATTGTTGTAAATATTATCAATAAAATTTCCTAATAAACAATACTAAATTAAATTATTTGAAACAATGAAGACTAATGAAAAGCTTTGGAATGGATAATAATTATGTGTATATGGAATAAACGAGAAGAGCGACATTCCGATTGGATCTCAAAGCAAAAAATGTGCAAAACACTGGACGGACATGTAACTATATGTAATAATGTGAAATTTGTCTTGTAATTATGTACATTTACGTTTGTATGTTTAGAACAATCGTGACGAAAAGCCTGGAAAAATATTGTGGACGGCTATCGCTACCGAACCAGTAAGACAATGGAATTGGGTAGTGCCTGTGATCATGTTTTTAAATGGTTATAAAGAACATAGTGAGTTCTTGCCAACCATAGAAGTTGGAAGAAGAAATTCCGTTTATGGATGGAAGTATAATTTGTATAAGTCAACAAATATAATGCAAATCCTTAAAAATAATAATAAAACATATTTTTCGGTTCATCAGAACATCATTTAATTTATTTATATTCGTACAACAGCAGGAAATTATTTTGTTATTAGCAACATTGTATTACGCTGGCTTCTGATGCCTCACAATCATCGCCATCGTATGTATAACATTAGCACAATTATCTTCAAAAATATTTCCTTTCTGCAATTTAAATTAAATATTTTCTAAGTCGGCATTATTTCATTTAATTATTTGTGATTGTTTATAATTTAAACTCGTGTTTGTTTTCAAGAAAAGGAAAAAGGAAAAAATGCACATGCTTACACACACACATTCATATAAAAGTGACATTTCGACACACACACACTTCAAAAATGTAATGCCAATTTAGTAAAAAAGCGTTCCATTTTTCAACTTGAAATAACATTTTGTGGAATTTTTTCAAGCTGAAAAACATAGTACCCACCTTTAACAACGCTTTTTTCGTGGTACCGTCATTAATTTCTGGCTGGATTGTTTTCCTACACCAAATTGGCAAACGTCAACTAAAATTTACTTTATCAGTTTATTAATAAATCAGAACATATTAAATTTTGTTACGTACAATTTTTTTAATTTTAATTTAAAACTCATGAAACGTTTTGTTACGCGAGCAAATGAAAGAATCAATGAGAATTACATCTGTGTGGGCATAGAATTCTTGAAACGATGTGCGCATGACGAATATTTTGAAGTACATACATATTATATTTGATGTACATATTTACATACGAATACTTATATTTTTCGAACACCTTCAAAATAAAGTATGTAAGCACATCGTACTAAAATCGTGAAATAATTTTAATTGTTTGTATACTTGGACAAGCCGAAGCAAAAATACAAAATAAAAAGAGTTACAATATGAAAACGTTCGAAAACACCTTCATACGAGGTCCATCGCCTTCATACTCAGACGAAGTGACCTCTGAACATGTGACACTGCCCGTCGGTTCGTTTCAAATTGATCACGGACAAATGAAACGAGAAAAGAGATTCCCAAACAAAATGGAAGACCTATATGACGGTCAACAATATGATTCCAGCAACAGCAAACCAGTTCAGGGACGCAACACCTTTGCTTTTTGGGCAATAGTCGTAATATTATTGGTTTTGACAATTGGCAATTTATTATTAACACTCTCAATCATTGGAGTCTTGCACTTGGGTAAAGGTATATATGGCATGGAATTGATACCCGAGGAGGACGTGGTCAAATTTTATGGCGAAACTGATTTGGATAGAATTTTCTCAAAGAATATAGCACAATTCGAGGGATTTTTAGATGACCCAGTGACAATTGAAGGAGATAATGGTCCAGTATATGTACGCATGCATCATCGTAACAGCCATAGTTCCAATCGATTAACAATAGAAAAATCTGGGATACAATTTCGAGGTGTGAATTCATTCGAGTTGAAAGATCCAATAAATGGCGAAACACTTTTTACTACACATCGACCTCATTACAATATTCCCAATGGGGCCAACGTTTTAATATCGAAAGTCAATAGCGCCAGTCGCATTGTAAGTCCCGGCGATAAGCATCTTATGATATCATCAACGGATCGAGTGTCCGTCAAAGGATCGGAAGGTATTCTCCTAGATGCTGCAGATGTATCAATGAAAGCTGAACAAAACATACTAATCAATTCTACGCAGGGTGCCACTTACCTCGAGGGAGGTTCTGGAGGAATATTTCTTGATATGAAAAAAATTCCCATCGTCAATACAGAAATGGGATTAAGAACTGGCAGTGTGCAGTATAAAATTTGTGTGTGTATGCCACAAGGTATTGTCTTCCGCATAGAAATACCTCAGGAACATAATGGTTCAAAAATTTCCTGTGCCCATTTTAGCTTGAAGCACGATCCATGTAACCTTAATTAACTTAATTATTTGTCGTATAACACTTACTTACGTTTCTTTAGCACATATATTATTAACATACATACATATGTATTTCAATAAAGGACTTAATAATTATTATTAATTATTACTCATTAATAATGTATTGACCCGTTTTACACGAGTTTTGGCTTCGCACCGTCAATTCATGTTTATTTAGATGAGTTTTTAGTAGGGATGTAACGAAAGTGGCTTTAGCGAATATTGAAATATATTTCTTGCGAATGCGGATGCAAAAGCGAATAGTGAAATATTCACTTTTGCGAAAGCGAATAATACTTTTTTGTTTTTGCGAATTCGAAGCAAATATTCAAAAATTGATTTACCAATTCAAACAATTTAGATTCATTCCAATATACTGACTTTTAACTTCAATGTAACGGTGGAGTTGAGCTGAAGTCCAAAGGGTTTCCGTCATATTGGTCCATAACTGTGGAAATTTTCAATTACACGAATATAGCGCCACGTATCGGAATAAACTATAATTTTGACTGATTACAATTGGTAGTTTTTTGGATGATACTATCAAGAATCTATTTCGAGTTTTTCACGGTCTGTTTGACACTTTAGTACCAACAAAATTAATGACCTGAATTAATACTTTTCCTGGATATTCAAGGATTAAGGATGTTTTCTATATTTTGACCTCCTGTTAATACAATTGCAAACATATTTTATTCAACTCTTTTGAAGAGAAGTTTCAAAGATTTTCATTGGTATTAATAACTTTAAAATATGTGAAGCGATTAAGAAGATGTGACGATTTTAACAAAAGGGAAGCCAATACTGATATATATTTTTGCGAACGCGAATATTCCAAAATTGGTTCTTGCGAATTCGAAGCGAATGTTAAAAATGATGCGAATATTCGTTACATCCCTGGTTTTTAGTATGGTTGTTTATTTTCAATAAAACTACATTGATTCTACACTCAAAAAAATGTTAGTAAAAACAAACAGACTTGTTTGTTATTTTAGCAAACTAATATTTGCCATTTTAGCTAAGAAAAACTGTTGTCAGCACAAAAGTTTGTTGTAATGTTTTTTTCTAATTTGCTAAGCATAATCAAAAACAAACATTGATAATTTTTAATCAGTACGATACGTTATTCCAAGTAATCTACATTTTACTTTTTGAAATAACATTTTACATATATCAAGGGCTTTTGTTATATCCTTTGGTTATAGTCTCAATTCACACTCTGGCTCCAGTCAATTCCACCGACTGCACAGCCCTGACCGAACGATATGTTTTTATCAACATCAGAACTTTTTAGTAAACTTCAAACTTTTCAGCTGTGTGGTTGCTACTGAAAAACTGTAAGCAATTTGCTATTACAGCAGAAAGTTTGCTATTATAAAATTTTGGTGTAATGACAGACAAAATACTACAAAGAGTTGAAAAAACATTTATCGTTATGAGGGACACTACAATTTCACAATTATTAATTTACCAGAAGCCCACATTCCTTCTAAATCTTCAAAATAGTAGCGTTTAAGCATGTCAGGGAAATCGTGTTTAAGTCCATATTCACACTTGCAAATCTGAGGGGGGGAAATTACAAGTGTGAATATTGACCTACTGATTCAAGCTATTTTTGCATTTGCCTGGAAATCTTTCAAGAGCATCTTGAACAGTTTTCTTGGAAACAATAAGAGCGAAACTACAGACAAATTGTTGTTGAATTATTGAAAAATTATCACGAATTAGCTGCACGAATGTCACTCAAACTGCATTTTCTTCATTCGCATTTATATTTTTTTATAATACAAAAGATGTTTTAATAACGTCATTCACTTTTTAAATTAATTGTTTTTTAAATAAACTAATGATTTTTTATGTAAAAAACGAATAAAAACATAGTTTTGTATCTCGAAAACCTGACGTGATAGAAATCAATTACAGATTCGAATTCAGCCCACCAAATTACCCTAGGAAAAATATTTGGTTGCTCCAGCCCAAAACCTTGTTGGCTAGTGTAATCTACTTCGAAATATAAAAACATTATCCAAAAATTGGAATTGAAAACCTACAACTTTTTTAGAATTTTGCCAATTGCTTTAGTACTTGGATCTAGGAAAGGATTTTGCTAAAATCTCTGCCAGAAATTAATGACTATGCCACGAAAAAAGCATTGTTTTGGAATGCTTTGACAACGCCCCAGCAAAACGCTCATTACCAGGTAACCTGGCGGTTAAGCCAAATTCAAAAGTAATAATGACTTACCGTTTAGAATACCCTTCAGATTTTTTTAACGTGGGCATGATATTGGTGGAAGGTATATCCATACAAGCATGCAAAGAGTTAACAAATAACTACTTACCCGCACGCTTACGAATATCACACATATAAGTATGTAGTAATTATTTTCATTTTAATTAGGAGTTGAATAACACCTTACCAATAATGATTTTTATAACGCATAATACATTATACATGAGTGCTTTGTAATGAAATAAGGAAAAATCACAAATAATGAATTTCATAACCCATTACCCATAAGTGTAAATGTGAATTTCGATAAAATCAGACGAGAACGTTTTATATAGGAATAGAAATACAGGAATTGGAAATCCACCATAATATGGATTATATAAAATTGTATATAATAATATTAATACATATAAATTATGATAAGTCCATTTTCGGTATGTATTGCATCTGAAAATTTATAATTACATCTGATTTGATATAATTATATGTGATCAGATATAACTATGCTCACTATTTTGGGATAAAATTATATATAAATTAATATGCTGTCATATATAAAGGGTTTTCCAACAAGAGGTGTTATTTTGGTATTCAAAGAAAAATGCAATTTTTTGGGATAACTGATCGGATGTTTATTTCATAATAAAGAGGAGGGTATGCCATTAATAATGAAAACAACATCATGCAATTTTCCATAACCAAATCGCAAAGAGGCTGCCCTATGTCATCGATAGCTTCACGAATTCTATCTTTCAGGTCTTGAATCGTCGCCCCAAAGGAAGAAGTGGCCAATTGTGATCACCTCTTCGAGAGATAACGCGGTCCGGAAACTTTTCCCGTAACAGAGCAATGGTTTCGTTGCTTGTGTGGCACGTAGCGCCGTCTTTTTGAAAGTAAACGTTGTCCAGATCAATACCATCCAATTCCGACCATGAAATATCATTAATCATCTCTCGATAGCGCAATCCATTCACCGTAACTGTTGATCCAACCTCATTTTCGAAAAAGTAAGGTCCAATGACCCCGCCGGACCATAAACCGCACCAAACAGTCACACGTTGAGTATGGAGAGGCTTCTCAATAATTACTCTTAGGTTTTCCGAGCCCCAGATGCGACAATTTTCTTGTTGACGTAGCCACCGAGGTGGAAATCGGCCTCATCAGTCAAGATGATTTTTCGATGGAATTTAATAATTTCAATACGTTGTTGAATCTTGTATCGTTCCATTTTTAGTAATGGCGAAGCTTCTACTTGTCAAATGTCAAAGAAAAAGCTTCAAAAGTGACGGTACCGAAATACCGGGTGATTCAAAATAAAACCTCTTGTTGGAAAACCCTGTACATACACATATTTAAAGGAAATTGAGTTACATTTATAAATTTCCGCGATTTTCTTTACAAAGCAATGCGTTTGAAAAGCGTTGCAAAATACTAATTCTGACGCTTTCACAGCGCTTTATAACACCGTGTGATGACTGTGCTCAGTGCTTTCACAAAGCTTTGAGGATGGTATTTTACAGGCTGGGTAGTTGTAAAAAAGTCCTGTGACATCAGAAGCAAGGATGAATAATGAGATCAAATTTAAAAAATGTCGCTCAACAACTTTTTCAATAATACTGGAAAATTACCTAAATTGGATTGTTACGTACTGTGCCCGGTTTCCAATTTTCGCTTTCCCGATTCTATTTTATGACTAGGATTTGGCTATACCATTAAGTTTTTACATATTTATAAGGTTAAGCAATAAATACATTTTATTGGCCGTTATGACTTTATACTACCAAATGATGAGTGAATTTTTAAATGTAATGATCGGAACCATATTTAAAGTTAAGTTAATGTGTAAGAAAAATACAACAGAAGAATTGCAGGAGTCCAAATTGTTTTAATTTGCCAACGATTCAAAGAGTTGAAGATCGACATAAAATCATTTTGTGTGTAATCAGTATGCCACATGTTTATAAATATATTTATTTATTTATATAAAAATACAAATGTACGGTAATGCAATTAATAATCAAACTTGTTGATATTTTTCATCTTGTCCGATTCTATCTACATACATAGTATATAAAACTATATACGTATAGTTTTTGCACTTGTATACTTTTTGCCGTAGTTAGGGCCTGTTTCTGTAACTTATTTTCGTTCGTCTACGGCAAACGATCAAAAATCACTCAATTATTCCGAGAAATCTATAAGTCACAGCAGGTTATAATTATGTGTGTCTATAGGAAATCACGTAAAAAGCTCGTACCTAAAATATTTCTAACCTGCGTTTTATAGAATTCAAGTAATAGTTGAGTGATTTTTGATCGTTCGCCGTAGACGAACGAAAATAAGTTACAGAAACAGGCCCTTATTTACATACATATAGATACCTCCATTCAAAAACATACTAAGTCTAAACAGGTAGTTTTTCAGGAGAGACGATCAAAGTATTATGCACTACTATTTTCCGCAGATCTTTTGTTTGTGTTGACGTAAACACCAAAGTTTGACTGAATATAAATTGGAATATTTACAATTTGAAATTTCAATGTCCCTGAAAGCATGCCAAGTCGACCTGGCATACTTTGGAATGGACATATTGATATGTATGTACCAATTGATATTCTCTTTTCTTTCACTTTGCGATTCCGATTGATAGCGGTCGACGTTACTGGTTTTCTTTATTTTATTTTTATTCATAATACAAAGGATATTTCTGTTGTGAATTCATACAGTGTAATACAGATCGATTAATAAATTTTATGAATAATGTTGTTTGGATTTTAGCTCGAAAACAAAACATAACGTATTTGTATTTCTAATTTCGTTAGTATACACATCAAAAGATAATTTGGGATGGAGATGTGATGAAATGTAAAAATGAATGTAGAAGAAATTACTCCCACGGAAGGAAACTCCATCCATGCTTCCACTGATCGTTTCGGATGAGCGGTAAAATGATAGTTGTTATACAATAAAATAATATCAAAATATTTAATTTTTTCAGAAGACGTTTAATAAAAACAAAATCAAGTATAAATCAACGGTTTTTATCTTGTGTATTATATAAGAGACGTGAACATGCTTGAGGGCAATTGAAAGAAGGATGTTTTGTTTCGTTTTGTTATTTTTCATATGATGCAGATAGATGTACATAGAGGGGAAGAGGAAGTATTTGACGCATTTATTTGTCTTTGTAGTTAAATTTACTTTTTACGCTTATCGGCTGGCTTCAGAATTTGGAAGGAGCACATCAGGGTGTCGTCGACGGACATCATGGCGCCTGCATTATCGAATTCGCCACAATAGTTGGGTGCCGAGAACAATGTCACCAATTGCCGCTTGGCAAAGAATTCGTAACCGTCCTCCACCACTTGATGGGCACGACAGATCAAATCAAACTCGTGCTTCTGTAAGAACTTTCCAACCACCTCAGCTCCAAAAGTAAAGCTGACACCGCGATCATTTTCTCCCCATCCCATAGTATCTTTGTCGGGATCTGACCATAGCAAGTCGCACAACAGACCTTGGTCGGGAACATCAGTCGGACGCATGATTCTTCTTATTTGCTCCATCGATGAGAGATCAGGACTCAAGCCTCCGTGGCAACAGAATATTTTTTCGTCAACAATGGCGGCCACTGGTAAACAGTTGAAGCAATCAGTGAAGGTTTTCCACAATTTAATTGTGTATCGGCGTTTGCATTCGTCATAGAAGCCATAAATACGATTAATGCTGGCACATTCATGATTACCACGCAGCAAAAAGAAATTCTCCGAATACTTTATCTTGTAGGCCAATAACAGGCAGATCGTCTCCAACGATTGTTTACCACGATCAACATAATCTCCCAAAAATAAATAGTTGGACTCGGGTGGGAAGCCTCCATACTCGAACAAACGCAGCAAATCATAGTATTGACCATGAATGTCGCCGCAAATTTTTAATGGGGCCTCCAACTCCAACAGTATAGGCTGCGACAAAAATATTTCGCGAGATTTAAGGCATAATCCGCGTATTTCACTCTCCGACAGTTGAACATTTTTACCTGGTCTGGCCCCACGCACTTCCAAGAGCCGTGATATGATGCTGTCAATATTTATTATGTCAACCATATTTTTTCTTTTGTTCTCTTTGCTGCTGCTGCTGGTGCTTTTATTTTTTATTGTATCGAACGCTGGTCGGCCGTCGTTCGGTTGATGCTTGATTAGTTGTTGGTTGGTGGGTTTGTTCGTTTCTCAACTCGAAATTTTGTGTTTTGATTATAACGCTTACGGCTTCAGTTTTCCAAAAATTTAGGATATAACTTTTTATTTTGCACAAATCTCGTGTGCCTCGTTTTTAACTTTTTTAATATTTTTCATAGATTTTTTTCACAGCTAAAACGATAGGCGATTTCGAAGAACGAACACACAAAGACTTAACAATCGGTAAATCCGTAAACGGTTTACGAAAAAAAGATGTAGCCAGACATTTTCAGTTCGAAAACACATATACATGAGATGGTGTAATAGATATAAGAGCCACTCCATAGAGGGCGACTGTGAAGATTGAACGACTTATTGAACAACTAAATACTAAACCAAGTTCCCATTTACATGATACTTTTTTTAAGTATTAAGTGAGGATTTACACTGGCTGAATGTTCAGCAGATTATCGGCGTTTTGTTGGAGAGAGGGGTGTCGGCAAGAGGGAGGAAAAAAACTCTCCCTGAACGTTTTGAGTTCTTCGTGCAAGTTCAAAAGAGAGTTTGATGATAAGCTGCTGAAAAAACTTGCCTAGTGTAAATCTGCAATATCTAAGTAACAGGTGGCGCAAAAGTAACCTTTCGTAAAGTAACCTGCAGCTAACAGCTGATGCACCGTCTGGACTTTGTACGGAAACATCTTCAAATCTTGTACCAAAATTCGCTGTAGAAACCGTCGACTGATACCCATTTGCGTGGCACGTCGTCTGGTCGATGTCGACGGCGCTTCCATGACATCCTCGGCTACAGCAGCCATATTCTCTGCAGAACGGCTACTCCGGGGTCTGCCACGACTGGCAGCATCTCGTGTTGTGCCAGTCTCTTCGAGGCGAGCGGCTAAACGTCGCAGTGTTTCACCAGTAGGCGTTGGACGGCCAGGAAATCTGTGCCAAAGTCACCGACCGATTATTGGTAAAATAAATAGTCAGCAATATTCCGCGTTCTGGAGCAGTGTAGCGTAACATTGTTTATTAACGTGTATTTCGCATGTGTTTACTACACAAATGTCAAAACAGAACTGACATTAGGGGCCAATCGCAAAATGTATAGCATTTTCTGATAGGAGGATTACTTTTGCGCCACCTTGTATAACTATCGGCGTTTCGTGAGCGAGAGAGGCAGTCGGAAAGGGGAGGGGGGGCGAAAGGTATTCCGTACTTGTCGTACTCAACGTTTAGTGTTTTTCATTCGCACTTGGAAACAACAACAATTCACACAGGAAAAGCCGAAACCAAAAAATTTAAATTGAAAATATGTATGTATATGTAAACAAATGGCTGCGTAAACATTAAATTGGCATTTTTGCCGACAACATCATTGCGTTTCACCATCACGACACTAAAGCACGGTACTGTGTTCCTGTTTCACGCTGAAATCCCATTCAAAAAACAAAGTTGTGACATACAGTGATGCCAAATATTTCCGAAGCAAAAGCGTAATGAATAATTGAAAACGCATAAATTCCAAACAAAAAGGCGTAAAAAGCACTAAACTATAACATTGCTCAGGTGGAGACGACTACATTATACCCTACACGACCCCAACTGAGCAGAATTAAAAAAAATATGTTTCGAAAATCGTTATCAGTTTTGTTTTCCTAATGAAAATAATATGTCCAAAAATTTGTTTTTTATGGCGCTTACATTCAAAATCAGGATATATATACATACAGGGAACATACTCGAAGCTGAACCTATTTTCGTCAAAATTTACAACGTTCCTATTTATTTCAAGAATTTGATATCTGTTAAAAATTATAGAGATCTGTTGACAATGTCCATTTTAAAGCGCCTACATTCAACATCGGTATATAGGTGTTATGGAGTCTATTTTATGGCGCTTACATTCAAAATCAGGACATATATACATACAGGGAACATACTCGAAGCTGAACCTATTTTCGTCAAAATTTACAACGTTCCTATTTATTTCAAGAATTTGATATCTGTTAAAAATTATAGAGATCTGTTGACAATGTCCATTTTAAAGCGCCTAAATTCAACATCGGTATATAGGCGTTATGGAGTCTATATCTAAATCTGAACCAATTTTCCCTAAGTTTGGCAGTGTTCATTCCTGGTTGAAGAAACCGCGATATACTAAATTGTATGTAAATCTGATGAGAAACTGGTATTTTATGGCGCTAAGACTCAAAAGATTTAAACTTGCAAGAAAATTTGCCAGAATTTATTATACGCTCAAACTACTTTCCAATACCACATTAAGTAAAGATTTGATACAAATTGTGGCGTCTATGCCGCGTTGATGCCAAATCGGGATGTACATACTTATGGTGAAGCAAAATAGTCTAATTTCTTTATGTTATCAGATGTGATCTGACAAATGTACAAAAAGCGTCAAAAGCACTAACGAACAATTTGAAAAGCGTACAGTTAGTGTTTTTTTTCGTTTGGCACTAACTGAACACTTTTCGCGTATTGGGTAGTCTGAAAAGCACTAAATCTGGTGCGAAAAGCACCAAGTAGGCATCCCTGGTGACATAATGAGTGAATTTTTTTTCATTTGTGGTACTATGTTTTTTCATCGTGAGAAATTGACATTTTGCGCCTCCACAAATTGAACGCCGTTACAAAAGTAATGCCCCCAGCATTGTAATCATATTAATTTATATTTATGTTTGTCCGCAAGAAATTCAACTGTTGTAAATATTAAAAATTCAATTTCCTAATAAAGAATACTTAATTAAATTATCCGAAATGAAGAAAAAGAATGCAATGCTGTGGAACGGAAAATATTTATGTAACGGGTTTTCCAATAGGGATGATATGATTTTGAAGTGACGTTTCGGCCAGTATGTCATGATCTGTCATTTGTTTTTCAATTCAATACAATTTCATCATGGAGAGATATACGCAAGGACAACGTTTACAAATTATTCAGTTTTATTATCAAAATAATCATTCCCCAATTGCATCTTTTCGTGCGCTAAGTCAATTTTTTTTAAATCCAAAAAAACACTTTCCGTTCGATCTACGACCTTGACACCCACGAGCAATATTTTAGCTCTCGTTAAGAGTTATCTGTTTGCCATTGACCGATTCCCGATCCGACGTACCGTTAAGATGCTAGAGCAAAAAAAAACACTCCAGTCGACCTTGACACCCATGAGCAATATTTTAGCTTTCGTTAAGAGCTATCATTTTCCCATTGACCAAGTGTGGCTACGTGCCACATAGTAAATGAAACAAATGAATTGTTGCGAGAAAAGTTTGGAGATTCGATTATTTCAAGAAATTGTGATATTGAATGGCGTCCAAGAAGTTGTGATTTAACACCATCAAAAAATTTACAAATCACTGGAAGGACATGAACTATATGTAATAATGTGGAATTTGTCTGGTAATTACATATGTATAACTATGTTTGTACTTTGTGGGCGGCTAACGCTACCGAAGCGTTAGCCGTCCACAAAGCGTTAGGCATGTGGTCTCGATTTTGAAATGGTGTAAAGAACTTAGTCCATGTTCACACGTGCAATACTGCGGCGGAAAATTGAAAGTGTGAATATGGACTTAGTGAGTTTTTGCCAGCAAAAGGAATTGGACGAATATCATTGGACGTCCTATTGGAATTGGACGGTTCATCAAAATATCATTTTATTTATTTATATTCGTACAACACTAGGAAATTATTTTGTTATTTATAACATTGTAGTACCCTGGCTTTTGATGCCTCACGAACATCGCCACCGTATCAACCCAAAATAAATAATTTATGTATAACATTAGCACAATGATCTCCAACAATATTTCCTTTCTGATATTTAAATTTACTATTTTCTAAGTCGGCATTTTTCTAATTAGTTGTTTGGTGGGTACTATGTTTTTCCAGCTTGAAAAAAATCCACAAAATGTTATTTAAAGTAGATAAATGGAACGCTTTTTTACTGAAGGAGGATTCCAATTTTGAATGTGTGTGTAAGGGTCACTTTTATATGTATGAATATGTATGTGCATTTTTTCTTTTTCTTAATATTCTTGAAAACAAACAAAAGTTAAAATTCTAATCAATAAACAATTAATTGGAATAATGCCGACATAGAAAATAGTTAATTTAAACGTCAGAAAGGAAACATTGTTGGAGATCATTGTGCTAATGTTATAGTTACATACATTATTTAGTGTTTTTGCGGTGGCGATGTTCGTGAGGCATCAAAAGCCAGGGTACTACAATGTTATAAATAACCAAATAACTTCCTAGTGTTGAACGAATATAAATAAATAAAATAATATTTTGATGAACCGAAAAAGATGTTTTATTATTATATTTAAGGATTTAGATTATATTTGTTGACATATATAAATTATATTTCCATCCATAAACGGAATATCTTCGTCCAACTTCTATGGCTGGCAAGAACTAACTATGTATGTTCTTTACAACCATTTCTAAATCGAAATCACAGGCACTGTCCAATTCCATTGTCCTACTGGTTTGGTAGCGTTAGCTGTCCATTATGTTTCTCCAGGCTTTTGCACATAATTGTTCTAAACATATAAACATAAATGTACATATCTAATTACAAGACAAATTCCACATTAATACATTTAGTTACATGTCCTTCCAGAGTTTTTTTTTTAATATTTACAACAGTTGAATTTCTTCGGACAAAAATAAATATAAACAAATGGGAACCAGTCATCTCTCAACATCTGTTGACGTTAGACTGCTTTCGCGCTGGACGCTTTCTCATTTGTTTACCCGCAGTGAAAACCAACAAAATCATAAACACCAACACATACAGGCTACAGTTAGCCCTATATACAAACAATCATTATTTTTGTTTCTTTATTTATTTAAAAAACAACAATTAGTGAATAAAACTAAAAACTTATTTCAAGATGGATGACGAGGATCCACCTCCTCGACGAGACCCAAGGAGAAAAAATGAAGATCTCAGCAACAACGACCCAAAAAAATTTAAAGAAAATACACTTTCCAATCCAATTGAACAGTCAGCTACTCTAAAACCGCAACAACCAACAACAAGTGCCAATGCCAATTCTGAAAATGAACAAAAAAATTATAATTTCGATGTGTTTGAAAAAAAAAACAAATGCTATACCCCAATAATCATCCAGGGCCTTTCTACGTGCTTCTGGTTTCTGTAACCCCAGTCAGCAACATCAGAAGAAACTGTGAACTCCATCTTTTCACAAAGCTAAGGAAAATTAATATTGTTTCAAACTACAACGCTAAAAATATAGGTTATAATACATTCAGACTGTGTTTTAACAACTACCACTCAGCAAATACCTTCATTCTAAATACCAAGCTTCGTGAACTCAATATGAAAGCCTTCATTCCGGACAGATTTGTCCAGAAATTTTATATTATAAAGGGGGTTCCCACGGAACACACTGGGGAAGATATAGTGGAAGAATTAAATCTCAAAAATGATTTTACTACCATATCTGTGCAAAGATTTACTTTTAAAAATGAAAGGGGTGAAATTTTGCCTTCCGAAACCATCAAAATTGGAATTATTCATGATGTAGTGATCAGTGATGTCTACATGTTCAATACAAAAGCGTACGTAGAGTTGTATACCCCGCCACTTCGTCTCTGTATGAACTGTGGCCGTTTAGGTCATATTGCAGTGCGTTGTAGGTCACGGAAAAGATGCCTTCTATGTGGAGAAACCATTATATGTCCCAACGACTGTAAAGAAGTAAAATGTCAAAATTGTATTTCAACAACAAAGTGCAGCACAATATGTAAAAGCCCAAGATGCATCCTGTGTAACCAAACTGACCATAATGCTAAAGATTCCGCAATCTGTAAAAAATGGAGTGCCGAAAAGTCTCTTAGAAGTACAATGGCTTAATCTAATCTTTCTCGTAAAGAATGTATTCAGACCTACCACTCAACTAACTATTATGACATTTTAAATGATCCAAAATATGAAAATAACTTCCCTACAATCACAAAGAAACCAGCTCCACCAGTGAGAACGATAAATGAGGAAATAAATAGAAGAATTATGAAGGCAAAATACAGCAAAGTTGTACAAATACCTCAAAAACGTTTTCTGCCAGTTGCTGAAGGAATAACGTCAAGCCCATCGAAGCCGGTCTTCGAATATGAAAATTTTAGCAAAGCATCTGATGTCGAAAAAATAATGAACATTTTCACTGCTCAAATGTCGGCAGTTTTGACAGCAATGAACTGTTCTGAAGGATTAGTTATACTACAACAATTTAAAAAAGCAATTTTATCAGTGCCACCTAATATAAATAATGAAAGTATAAATAATGATGAACTTTCTGCAATATAATGTTCAAAGTTTAAGCAAAAACAAAGCCTACTTAGAATACTACCTAAATAAACTAAATATCGATGTGTGCTTTTTAAGTGAAATATTTAATTTTGATGAAAATGAAACAAAAACGTGCTTCCAACATTATAACTTATTTATTAAAAAAAGAGCAGATAATTATGGTGGTGTTGCCATCGCCCACAAAAAACATATTAAATTAAAGAAAATTAAATTCCAAACCGATTTAGACATTATTGTGTGCCAAACGACAAACCTTTCCAGCAACTTTACTTTTGTGTCCGTTTATTTCCCACACTCTGTAAAAGCCACTGTTTTAAAAAATGAACTAAACAAATTAATTACCCTTCTGGAACATAAACCTAATGTATTTATCTGTGGAGATTTTAATGCAAGAGTAAAAGCTTTTGGAGATAAAACTGATTCAGTCCGTGGTTCGATGGTCAAATGCACTTTTGAAAACTCAATATTTCGTTGCCTTAATGATGGATCCACTACATTTAAAAAATGTCTGACTGACAATTCTCATGGTTCTGTTCTCGACCTTTCTTTCACAAACACAAATCTCACTTCCACATGGAATGTTTTAAAAACCACGATTGGTGGCAGTCATCACTTTCCTATAAAAATAATAATCCAAACTAACAATAATGTGAAGCAGCGCTTTCTCTCCAAAAAAAAGTTAATGGAAAATGTTCGAAGACTTAATATCTCACCAAATATAAAATAAATCCAAAATGCTTTTGCAAATGAAATTCACAATTGCTCATTTACCCTCACGTCAAAAAGAATCCCCAAGAATTGGTGGAATGACACTGTCGACAAATTTTATCGTCTGAAGGAAGCTGCACAAAAATCGTTTGATGCCAATAAAAATAACACAAATGCCAACAAACTCCTCGAGGCCATTTTGAATTTTAAAAATGCCGCCAAAAAAGCGAAAAAGAACTCTTTTGTTTCCAAAATAGATACACTCAACAAAAACCCGAATGCAAAATCCCTTTTCAAATTTGTAAGAGGCTGCAAGAATTCTCTCGATCCTCAAACATCGACCTCTTGGAATAAAGAGAACAATATCCTTTTCCTAAATCATTTAAAAAACCAAGTTCCAAACAACTCATCCGCGATCATAACTACACCATACGCTGGTAACTCAACGGATTTCTCAATCAATGAATTCCTAGCTGTCCTAAAGGAAAAGAAATCTCCATCTGCGGCAGGCCTATATGGTATAACTTACGAAATGGTTAATAATTTATCACCAAATGCAAAAATAATCTTCTGACAGCATTAAACGAAGCATGGAATCACTGCAGGTTAAATGATGAGTGGAGAAAAATAAAAATTGTACCTATCCCAAAAAGAGGTAAGGATCTCGAGATATTTACCAACTATAGACCAATTGCATTAATATCAGTCCTAGTTAAAATTCTCAACCTTATGGTAAAAGTACGTTTAAATGCATTCATAAATTAAAATGATATTCTCCCCCAGGCTTGCCAGAAAAAAATGTTTGATATCCCCAAACCAGCCAAAGAAAATCCCCAACATAACCCCAAATGAAAGATTTTTATTTCAAACATAACATAAATTTTTTTTTTAAATCATAACATTTAAAAAAGCACTGAGTATTTATAGAGATCATTTAAAGGAATTGTACATAGTACTATAGTAATAAAGTTTAGTCATTTATAAGTTGATATACTTCAGCTTCACGATCAGTATCTTCAGTCTCGTTTATATTGTATTATATTGTATTTATTTGGTAATGCTCATTATTGAAAATACTCTTTCTACACACGCATTACTCGTTGGAATTGTAAGCATGCTAAGAACAGCTTCTCCAAGTTCTTTATGGTGAAAATTTTTTGGTGTTCCATTTTCAAAATACTGATTCCAGTTGGTAAAAGGAAGCTTAGCCCATTGAGTTTCATAAACATTCATTGGAATTTTTTTATCCGTAAAATTTTGCAGAACATCTTTGATTACACAAAATTTGGCTTGTGACACGGAATTCGTACATCTCATGACAGAAAAGTTTTTAAACTGAGTGAGTGACAAGTACATTTTATGAGCAGAAGATCTGGAATATCTTACTTCAAATAGGCAAATAATGATTTCTGCATTCCACACAAATTGTTTGCACCATCCGCTCCAATCGATACCAGGTTTGATAGTTTTAAACCAAAATTGTCTAAGTAGTTCGTAAATCCTTCATATAATTTGTCTGCAGTTGCTTCTTCAACTAGGAATATTCCTAGAAAATCAATAATAATCTTTCCTTTTGAGCTGGTAAAGTATCGAACACTTATGGTGAATTCTTTTCTGCAAAAAAGTGAACACTTGCATTGCCCTTTTTCCGAAAACAGCACTATTATATCGCTTTTTTGAAATTTTGAAATTTTAGTTGTGCTAAATTCGAGTAACTTAATTACCAAATTTCAAAAAAGTATCACAAAAGTTCCGTTTTCGGAAAAAGGGCAATGAACATGTTGCACTTTTTTGCAGAAAAGAATTCGCCATTAAGCACATCCATTTCATTCGTGAAATGTCAGTCATCCGCAATTAGGGAATATTTGGATTCCCCAATATCGCTAACAAGTTCAAGAGCGAGTGATGGTGCAACAACATTTTTTAAAATTGCTGTGCATTTCGTTCTATGTAACTTTTTGTTTTCAAATGGATTCGCTACTAATGTTACACTTTTCAGTATCTCACTCAGATGGTCTACAGTCGAAATTGATGTGTCGGAATTTCTTAAGCTTTTATTTAAAAATGTAAGCTTTAAAAAATCTTTGCATATTTTCAAATAACCCCAAGAAACCCCAATAAAAAAGTATAAAAACCCCTAAAAAAACCCCTAACCCCAAATTATTTTTTTTGTCCCAATTTGCAATGGCAAAACCCCACAATTGGGGTCAAAACCCCAGTTCTGGCAACCCTGTTCTCCCCCAAAGAACATATGCGTACAGGAAACATATGTCAGCCTCTCTTTGTATAAATGGCATACTTCACACTATTACAACACACAAGGAAAAAGATGAAAAAGTTATATTGGTCACTCTAGACATCAGTAGAGCTTATGAATGCGTAGATATAAATAGTCTCCAAAATGTACTTCAGGCACTGAATTTTCCTACACAAATGACTTCTTGGATCATCGCCTTTTTGAGTAAGAGAATACTAGTTATGGATAATGAAAGTATTGAGATATACAATGGTATACCACAGGGTATACCAATTTTCAATATTTATACGCTTGGTCTTCACGGAATTGAAGATGAGAAAACGCATATTTTCCAATTTGCAGACGACTTTATAATCCTAAGCCACGATAAAGATTTTGACACGGCAACCAAAATACTTCAAAATAAAGTTATTCAATTCGCTTCACTGCTTTCGAATTTGAATCTTCACGTCAACATTGAAAAAACTGCGGTAATGTACGTAGCCAAAGGAGCTAGAAAAATACCACTCATCTCGCTACATGGAAATTTGATTAAACCTGTTAAGTCAATAAAATTTCTTGGCAGAACTATAAAAAATAGTTTGTCACTAAAGGAACACTACGAGGATATAACCTCATCATGTGGTAAATCCTTAAATGCTATAAAAATGCTAACAACTCTTAAATATGGCCTACACCCTGCGGTAGCAAACAATATTTCAAAATCTATAATCTTTTCCAAAACGGAATATTCGATATCGTCAATGGCTCACACCCCCACATACCTCAATAAAAAAATTACCAGTTTTCAAAATAAAATATTGAGAAGAAACCTTGGCCTGACAAGAACTACGCCAATACATGTTGTTTATGCCTTAGCGGGAGTACTGCCTCCCCAACAAAGGTCCCAATTTTTAGCAGCTAAAGAGCTAATAAAACTTAAATGGTTTAACTCAAACTTATATACCTGTCTCATTTCATCTGCCACCAAAAAACCAGCATAGGCATGATTTACCTAAAATTCAAAAACATATTTGATAACATACAAGTAAACGAAAATGTGAAACCTTCACAAAAAATAAAATTTAAATTCAACCTGTTTGTAGCAGATAAAAACTCCTTAAATAAGGACTGTTTTATTGCCATCTATCGCCAAAAATTAAATGAACTTCAATCTGAAGGCTACTCGATCTGGTCCACAGATGCATCTATTACCACTAATTCATCTGGTTGCGCTGCATGCAACATATCCTCCAAACAAAATTTTCTATTTCAAATTCCTTCAAAAGTTTCATCACTCACTGGAGAATTACACGCTATCGATAAGGCTATTGATCTAATTATAGAGGACGGCATCAGTAAAGCGGCTATTTTTACTGACAGTAAAAATTCTTGCCACCTACTTAACAACAATACAGCTCAAAACTACTTAGTCAATAACATTATCAAAAAAGTTAACAACTCACAAATGACAGATCTGACTGTGATCTGGACTCCTACACACATTGGAATATCACCCAACGAAACTGCCGACTACTACGCCAAACATGCTGCAACTTCTGGCTGTCCAATTTCGTCAAGCCTCTCTGTTATAGATGCCACAAACAGCATTCGGGAACACCTATGGAAAGAATGGGCAGATTATTACAAAGAAACGTCCACCAATAAAGGTACTTACTTCCGACAGTTTTTTGAGGAACCCCCTAAAATTCCTTGGTACAAAGGCGTAAATGAACCTGCTGAAAAAATTAAAGTCATCAACAGACTACTATCTGGACACACTTAGAGCAAACAATTTCTTTTTACTGTTGGCATCTCGTCCACCAGCCTATGTGAAGACTGCAACGTTGTTGAGAATGAGCACCACATCATATTCCACTGTAAAAAACACATACAACTTAGAAAAGATTTTCACAACTTATTTGATAAATATACAAACCTGGCTGATATTCTAAAAGAAAGAAACAGTTTTTACATGAATGAACTTTATTCATTCATAAGAAGAAGCAATGCAAACATATAAAAGAAAACGTGAGAATACTAGTGATACGAGAAAATACAACATGAATACCAATTTCAAAGACCGAGTACAACTACCAAAAAACTAACTCAAGTTAGTGATAGACGTTACGCTGTGAAGTTACGTAAGACGTATCTACTCAGTCCTGGTATATGAATACACAAAGTATTCAACCAACCCCATACGACGTGGAAAACAAATCCAAAAAAAAAAAAAAAAATGGGAGTGCGAGGCAGAGAATGAAGCCGAGCCAAAATTGGCGGCGGCGGCTGCCATTGCAAATTATAGATCGGCGGCTAGGCGGCTAAGCCGACATAAAATTGACATACGGCGGCTCTATGATAGACATTTTAACATTTAAAATAATAGTTGAAAAGTTAAGCTCTGGTATTTACATAATAGATGTTTTTAATTGTAAGATATTGTGAGGTGAAAAATCATCAATTCCATGCCGCTAGGCGGCTCTATGATATACTCTATTTTCAAATTATGCTAAAGCTATGTATAGACGATTGTCAGATCGGACAACTTTATCAACCCTGTTAAAGTGCCGCAAATTACGGACAATGACAGATTGTTAGGCAAAGGTGAAGACGATTGCAAGAAACCCTTACAATTTCATATATTTAAAATACATTTTGTAAATATTTATATGCAGGATTGCCAATAAAAATATTTTATAGACAGTGGCCAATAAAATGTTTTTCTGACAATGGCGCCGTTGTCACGTGTATAAACTTCGCACATATTGCAATCTGCAAATTATCTCACAATGTCTTTTCTGCCAACGGAAAGACAAAAATTGTATGTTCACACGGTTGTACGTTCACAGCTTAAGTCGAAACAGGTTGTTTCCAGGAGAGGAGAATCAGCGTTACCGTTGTGCGACTAAAGTGGCATATTTGGCCCTTTTTTTCAGCCGTGCTACTTTCGCGCCCCTTTTATTTTTTGATACTAAATGTGCCCCTTTTCGATATTTGGTGCCACTTTTTGACTTTTTGTAAAAAAAATTTGCTTTTTATACTCTTATAACAACACCTTCGTACTAACGTAAGGAAATGCCTCACGCGCTACGTTCTGAATTAGGTTATTTAATGGGATATACGCATATGTTAAAACGATTTACATTTATCTTTTGTAAGTGTATGAGAATTTATTTCCAGCGTTTCATCTTATTGGTGAAAATTCTGCGAATAGGTCGGCGTCTATGCAACAATACAAATAATTTGAGTGATTTCTTAAATGTAACAATATATGGGGAAAATTGTGTTTTTCGAATCAGTCGGCGTTTATAAAAAAATTCAATTTGTTTTGCTTATGGTTTCTTAAATGTAACAAATATATGGATAAGTATTTTTCATTAGGTTGATGTACATAAACATATAAGTTTTTATCTAAACAGATTTATTGTGAGATCAAAAAAACTCAATACATCAAAAAAACTCAAGAGATCAAAAAAACCCAAGCACAGATCAAATTAGAAAGTATAAAAAAGAAGTTACAAAAAAGTAACTACATATAAATAAAGAAATGTATGTGATAAAATATATACACCATAAGAATGTATACACCATAAGAAGTTTTCTATAACATTGTATTTTTTGTTTAGTTTTCGTGTAAATGAATGAATTTTTGAATGTTACCTACTTATTTTTTATGTTAAGTTTTGTTTTTTTATTGTTGTTTTCTTTAAATAAAAACCTTATAATTGATCCCCCCTTTCTCATGATCAGTTGCCCCTTTTTCGAAAAAATCCCCTTTTTGTACCCCTTTTTGAAATTTTCCAACGGTAACGCTGAGGAGAATCGACGTTTTTAGTGAATTTTTAAATTTGTGTGGAATTACCTTGTGGTTTATATAGAATGGCCTCTACTGTTTTGAGCTTAACTTGATTGATTCTTTAGAATGGAGGTATTAATTTATATGTTATACTATTCTTTAATACTCAATTGATTTTTTCCGAAAATATTTTTATCTCTATATGTACATAATGTAAATTGTATTATTTCCTTTAAAAAATAATTTTTATAATTATTTTTCTATTACTATCAATATTATGATTTTTAAGACATGTTAAGCTCCCTCTTGTGACAATAAACGAATCAAAACGAAAATCACTCACTTCCATATCGTCCACCCAATAAATCAATAGTGTATAATTTATTTGTCGTTTCGAGAAAATCATATTTGAAGTTTTTGTGAAATTGAAACTCGATATTATTATTTATTAATGAACAATTGCAAACGCCCAATAACCCAATTTGTGAAAGTAGATCTTCACCATATATAGAACCAATTGCGTAGATTCTTAGAATGCAATAACAAATAATAGTGTATATGCGTACACATTATTCTTCTATTAAGGGGACGATATATCTGCTATATAGCTATTTGCTTATCAAAAATTTAAATTGTATTTATCGATATTTCAAAGTTTTTCTATGGAACGGCGGCTGTGTTTCAGCCGATTTTAGCCGCAAAGATCGGCGGCGGCTTCGGCTAAAATCGGCGGCTTCATACTCTGGTGCGTTAAATTTGTAGCGGCGCAAAATGTAAATTTTTCACATTGAAATAAACATATTACCACAAACGAAAAAATGTCGAACTTTTTTTTTCGCGAATTTGTGTTTATGTTGGATTTCAACGTGAAAAGTGAACATAGTTCCACGCATAAGGGGAAGCAATCGGCGAACAAATTGAGAAGGCATGATGTTCTACAACAAATCCACAGCGTAAGCTTGCCTTTAGACTATACAGTCCATTGACATTGGCAGAGAGCTCTTTCCGCCTTTCTCTTTCTACTATAAATCTTGACATTTGCTTGGGAAAAATTGTCTTGTGTGAAGCAGGACATTGTGTTAGTTCAGATCACACGAGGCAATTGTTTCCAAGCAAATGTCAAAGTTGTTGGAGAGAGAGGCAGGCGGAAATAGTTCTCTAACTCTCTCTCATACAAACTTTGACACTGCTTGGAAAAAATTGTTTCGTGTGAAGCAGCACTTACCGCATGGACGACAGGAAAAACATGAGTTATCCCTAGCCCTTCCCGTTGAACCAATTTGATTGCTTTAAAAAACTTAAAAGTTGGCAGATTCCAACATCATAATTCCTCAAAGAAATAAGAGCCTAAAGCTAAGTACACACGATTGCCAGATCGTGTGTACTTAGCCTTGTATCAGCACAGTTGCGTCCGATGTTGACAGCTCTGGAGAGAATAGATAGCATAAGTTTTTATGGCACAGAATACAAGTCCTTGGACGAGTACCTGTGTTAGCGTAGAAAAGATTGTAGTTCATATGGTTTAATCCAGTAACTTTGTTACTAGTAGTCCACGGTTCCTGGACCAAAGCAACATGAACCCTGCCTTTATTTATAATGCCATCAGAGCAATGGATGCCATTTCGCTCCAGTGGAGGTTTATCTGGATGACCTCAATCATTGTCTTTCCAGTAAAAATTTCCTTTGGGAGTCGTCTATCCTATTTGGTTGCACTCCCTCTTTATTTGGTAGTGAGTCTTTCTCCTCCTTTCGTTTACTACCTATTACACACTCTTCAAGTAGACCTCTTTGTGAGGCGGTGTTACTTTTTGTCGTTCCCTCTTTGTTTTGATTCTTTATGTACCTATTCCTATCACCACTATTGCTGGGAACATTCTGCAAAATTGGTGATATTATCGGCAATTTGGTAATGTTATCGACTTCTTTTTGGAAGGCGGTGTTGTTTTTTGTCGCTCCCTCTTTGTTTTGAGTTTTTGTGCTCCTCTTCATATCCTTATCACCACCTTTGCTGGGAACTTTCTGCAAAATTGATGATGTTATCGGCAAATTTGCGATGTTATCGACCACTTCCACCTCACTTTTTGGAATTGTCTCACTCGCTTCATTCTGTTCACTATTTTCGTTTGCCACTGCAGGCGGTACGTTCGTGTTTGGGCTCGACTTAACTGTCCTGCCAATGGGGGTTTTTCCAATCTTAAAGAAGATTTTCCAAATTCCGAAAAATGCCATGCCTTTTGTCTTGACAAGGCTATCCCTGGAATACGGGTCTATGCCTACCACCAGGAGAGAACCATCGGGATCATTTTTCCTGTGGAAGACTTCCCACTTCCCCACTTTAAGGTTCGAATCTTGTTTGCCAATGACGCTGAGTATGCGCTCTGACGGTACCTTACTAGCCCATCCTCTGACATAGAAAGATGTTTTTATAAGTACAGGGATATCGCTTTTCCTTACCAGTTTCAGCTTTGCGCCGTCCCAAGGTGAGGGGATGCTCTCCACTAGTTTTCCGAGGACATCGACACAGCATTGTGATGCCAGTTTCAGCATCAAAACGCCCCTCTCAAACGTGCAACTCATTACTTGGATTGTTGGTCCATCATTAGATTCGAGAATGTGGTCCAATACCTTTGTGTAGAACAAATCTTCGAATATGCTCTTCGGGAATTCTGCCAGACGCACTACTGCTATCAATTATGTCATAGTGTAGTTCGTCCTGAATATGTTTTTTGGCTATTTGGGAATAAGATGGTGTTTCCTTACCCTTTCTTATAGCCACCTTGCTTTTTCCTTTAGAATGGGTCTTTTTGTTTGAGGCTACCTCTTTTTTGGATGGTTTGGTGGACTTAATCACCTTCTCAACAACAAGATCAACTTCTCCTCCCACCATTAACGGATTCTGACTAGAAACTCCTTTTTTGGTAGATTGAATAGGTTTCTTCGAAGTGCTGGGTGTCGGTGATCTTTTTTTCTTCTACGGATAGCCAACGTCCGAACTCTATGTCCAATGACAGTCATCCTAGTCCCCTCCCAAATATGTCCGAAGTCCGTCCATACGACACTCACCCGTCACTCATACATCTCATAATGGATGAGGTAATTAGGGGAGAATTAAATGAATTAAGGGACATCGACAAGCTGAACCGGGAGATGGTGGATGATAATTCCCTTATCGGACTCAGCCAGGACATCGGGCCAGCGGACTTGATGGAAGATCTTACTCTGTCGGATAGTGAATGTGAGATCACGATTATCTCCGTCCCGACTATCGAGAAGGTTAAATCCATCGAGGCAAAGCCGGCAACTAACCTTGCCGTGGACGTGACGGAAACCGACCTGTCGACTTCACTACCTCAAACTGAGCAGGTACCCGACTCCATGGCTAGCAAGTCCTCCAACTCAGAACGCCTGATCCTGACGCGTCTAGGAGCTAATGACCCTACACCGGTAGATGCTGCAACTCCTACGCCACTTGTGGTAGCGGTGAATGCAGCTCCTATTGCGACAGAGAAGGAAACGCTTCAAACTGAATATAGGATAACAAAGCCTACTTCAGAGGCAACGAAACCCGCTGGAAAAATGGATAGTCCTATTGGGAAGACACCATTGGACCAAGGTTACTTCAGGACTATCCTAATCAAATACATCTAAGGCGATGAAACCAATCGATACGCGAGGTACAACCTAAGAACAAAAAATTATGCAACCGGGAGGCGAATCTTCAACACGGACTCCGGCATCTAAAACAACCACATCTGAGGTGAAGATACCAAGCATAAAGCAGGGTACACCCTGCTTTATGCTTGCCCTGAGGCAACAAAGTCTGTTTCCAAACAGAAGGAATTGAATGGGTCAGTCGCACCTGGCGGTAAAGCACCCTCTGGGTCTATACCAACAAGGAAATCGACCAAACCCTACTCAAAACCCATAGGACCGAAAACAGCACCCCTTCCTAATCAATTTCTGAGTGGCAGGTGGCAATAGAAGATCTGGCTTATTCAGATGGGAAAATCAGCCACTCCAACTGGAGGCTGCTAGAGTCAAAGCTACTCAATCTTATGCTTTCGGATAGGTGGGCGGCAGTGAGGTGCTCTTTGATGGAACGCAGTGGAAATAGGGCATCAAACTAATCAAATGTGCCAGCGAGGAGTCTTTGAACTCCTTCGTTATGCAATTGAGAATGTTGAAGACCCCTAGCCGAACGTAAAATTAAAGGTAATCCAACAGACCGCATTACCTCTTCGAACGACGGTGACAGCGTGGAAAATACTATCAGCTTCACCCTGTACAGTGGGTTACTTGCAGGATGAGGCAAATAATTGGACCAAAAACAGCGAGCAGTCGCTCAATGTACTGCTCGACACACATTTCCCGGGGAACTCTCTAACAGAACCAGAGGATCAGCAGGACCAATAAGAGTGCGAGCGTCGCTAGCTTGTTGACTGAGAGATCCAGAATAAGCTGGGCAAATGCAGAAAATGTTGAAGTACATTATCCCCTGGCTGGAGAAAATTCAGGGTTTCATACATCCCTAATCGATGGATGGATACCAAAGTGGTATTCATACCTAAAGCGGGGAAGATATCACACACTAGGCCAAAAGACTTCAGACCAATTAGCCTATCCTCCTTCCTATTGAAAGGTCTGGAAAGACTTTTAGATTATTTCATTAGGGAAACCCTGGATACAAAACTCCTGTCAGTGAACCAACATGCTTACAATAAGGGGAAGTCTACAGAATCAGCCCTGCACGAACTTCTGAGCACTATCGAATCGTCCCTGCATTTCAAGGAATTCACCATGGTGGCATTTCTTGACATAGAAGGGGATTTTAACAACATTCACTTAGATGCAGTAATTGCGGCACTGTCACATCTAAAAGTTAACTCTAGTTTGATTAGAATAATTCAAAGTCTGCTCAACAGAAGACGCATAACAGCATGTCTTGGGTCCACAACTCTAACAAGGTTTGTAAACAGAGGGACTCCACAAGGAGGAGTACTGTCTCCACTAATTTGGAACCTAGCGGTGAATGAAATCCTGCTAGATCTAGAACGTTGTGGCCGCAAGGTCGTGGCATATGCGGACGACGTGGCAATCGCATTGAGTGGCAAATTCGAAAACGTCCTCCGAGACATTCTACAGGTGGCTCTGAACAAATTGGCTAGATGGGCCAGAAGCAGCGATTTGGGCGTAAACCCAAACAAGACAGAATTGGTTCTCTTTACTAGGATGAATAAAGTCCCACATGTGGACCCTCCACCTCGGATAAATGGAACAGATCTAGTCTTTTCTGAAAGTGCAAAATTTTTAGGAATAATTCTAGATAGAAAACTGTTATTTAGACTTAACGTATGGGAACGTGTAAGGAGGGCCAACGTCGCCTTATATTCCTGCAAAAAGGCTGTAGGGTCGCGGTGGGGCCTCTCTCCTAAAATCGTCCACTGGATATATCTAGCAGTAGTTCGTCCTATACTGTTATACGGCATTGTGGTATGGTGGACGGCAACTGACAAACCAACCTACTAACAAAGGTTCAGAGAACAGCCTGCCTGAGCATAAGCGGAGCCTTAAGGACTACAGCGACCGAGTCTCTACAAGCCCTACTCCATATACTGCCGATTAATATTGTGGCGAGAGAAGTTGCCACCAAAGCGGCAATAAGATTAAACTGCCTATCAATGTGGAGGTACAAAAACTACGGTCACATGAGGATATCAAAGTGTAGTGCTATGGTAACCGACCGAGTGGACTATATACCAACGGTGTACACCTTCGAGAGAAATTATATCAATTTGATTGTATTCTTCCAACCCTTGATGGGTTGGAAGAATACCAGGTAATAGAAACCATCTCCACTTTTACACGGATGGTTCGAAGCTTTATGAAAAGGTTGGCTTCGGAGTACACTGTGCAGGGCTTAGATTGGATATAGCTCACAGACTACCAAATACCTGCAGTGTCTATCAAGCCGAAGTAATGGCAATATGGGAAGTAGCCAAGTGGCTGAGTCGCAACATAGTAACCAACACTGGCGTTGTAATTTACTCGGACAGCCAGGCTGCCATCAATTCTCTGGAGGCAACATCCCTAAATTCACAAACAGCCCTCGACTGCCGCAGATCTCTTAACGAGATGGCTGAGCAGTTTAATATACACCTCATATGGGTGCCTGGGCATAGGAATATCCCGGGAAACTGCAAAGCCGATGAACTTGCTAGGAAAGGGACGACATTACAAATTCTCGAAGAATTTGCATATATTTGTGCGCAACTTCCTGTCAAACGTCAGCTTTGACTACACCTAAATTTTTGTGGAGAATAATTTTATTGTGAAGAATCGTGTGCATAACCTAAAAATTTTAGAAAAAAAACAGATTTTCTAATTTGGAGAATTGCGTAGTACGCATGAGTGGTTTTCTTTTGCCACAATTTTTGTTTTTTATAATTTGTTTGAGACTTTAAATAAACTACATATACGTGTGATGTGAGTGACAGTGTTATCAGTGGATGGCCACAAAGTTGGCAGAAAAGGTGGATGGGGCACAAGACATGGAGACTGACTCCATTATTTTGTGTCATATCAATAATGACAACGATGGTAAAAAAGCCATGGAAACAAGAGGAAGAAATGCGAGACGGTCTGCTGGAAAAATGAGTGGTGCTGGTATGAGTGGTGTGTCAGCCATTAACATGAGTGCAACAAGCGGTAACAAGAGTGCTGATAAGAAAGGCTGTGATAATGGGATGGAGGACAGCCGGGACAGAGAGGTCACAAAACAGACAAGAGGACGTGAGGAAGCCGAGAACGACGACAGCAAAAAGAGAAAAATTGTGCAAGCGGCAGTGCGGTAAACGGAGGATCATGCAGGTGAGGTTTTTGTATTGGTTGACACTTCCGAATCGGAAGTGACAAAGAATTCAAGGGTTCAATGGGCTGTACTTTGTACAGAAAATTAAGGATCTGAAAGATGAGGTATTTAAGAGAATGAAGAAGGTTGAGGCCATCGGGGTCACTTTATATAAAATTCAATTCGAGGACATACATTGGGCGAACAAGTTTGTGGAAAATGAAGATTTGAAAACGAGAAAATTAAGGGCTTTTATTCCCAGAAATGTTATCGAAACTTTTGGTGTTGTCAGAAGTGTTCCTTTATGTTGTCAGAGGAAGAGATTAAGGGGGAAGTTATATCGAGCAAGAAGGTAGCGTCTGTCAGAAGGTTTAGAAGACGCTCAGAGAAGGACCCGAATAAGTGGGAAGAAACAGAAACGGTCAAGATAGGTTTTTTTTTGGAAGTGAACACCCGGAATGGATAATATTCAACCACACTGTCCTTTCTACCGAAACGAACAACAAATAATCTAATCAATCGCCAGGCTATAAAAAACAACCAGAGTCGGCACCCAAATGACAAATGAGTAGACAAATTGATTTTTATTTATAAAAAATGATGCTGATTATGTAAGAATTATTGTTCAATGGAATTGGTTACAACCTCATCGAACTTAGGGGGTGTTGCCAATTTCAAGGTGACCATCACCGACACACACTGTATTTATAGTTGACACGTACTATCCGGCAGTTAGACAATGCCCCAATTGTGGTAGATTGGGACACACGAAACAAGGATGTAGAGCCAAAACCAGATGTCTGAAATGCGGCAATGAGAACAATTGTGATGAAAGATGTCAATCTGTAAGGTGTATATTGTGTAATGAGACGGGCCATCAGGCAAAGGACAAGGACAAGTGTCCTAAATGGCAAAGTGAGATAACAACAAATCAAATTATGACTGAGAAGAAACTGTCGAAGAGGGAAGTAATATAGGCCTATAAGAATCAAAATAGGTTCAAGATATTATGGGATGATCAAAATTTTCCTGATTTATCAGCAGGAAGGGGCAAAAACAATACAACCAAACTAAGAGCACTACTAACAACAAGGATATGGTGGTAAACAGAATACTAACCCCCTATGCATACAACTCTGTCGCAAAGAAAACTAAAAAACCATACATTCACCAGCAAGGTGTAAAAATGGATGATAGGATGTTTCCAGAACCGGCGCCTTCTTCTCCTGTGTACATGAGGGATGAGTACAGAATAAGTGAGCTAGAGAAAGTTACGCGAGAACTATTAAAGTTCATGCAAATTTTTTTCGCACTCAATCAATCTGCTAATAAGTCATTTGTGGAATTCTTTGCAAACGATGAAAACTACGATGCAATTATTTTATCTGAAATTTTTTCAGAAAATAAAACTAATCCCAACAAATTAATCAAATACAAGCTAATACAGAAGTTTAGAGATGATGGCTATGGAGGTGTAGCCATTGCCCATTGTATCCTCTTATGATGTACTTATAGTCAAGACAACCAATCTCCAACGTAATGTCATTCTTGTATCGGCATACTTCCCACCGTCATTACCAGTGGAAATCTTCAGCTATGAGATAGACAAACTGCTCTTCTTTCTGGAATCTTGTCAAAATGTCATTCTAATGGGTGACTTTAATGCAAGAAACCAAGTCTGGGGGGACAGTCAAACATCAAAAAGAGGAAAAGAATTGGAAACCAGGATATTGGGATCTATGCTCAGATGTGTCAACAACGGCAAGATGACTTTTAGGAGAAACATCAACTCAGAAGGATCAGTGCTGGACTTGTCCTTTGTTAGTCCTAATCTGGTGGTTACCTGGGATACGATAGATGGCTATCTGGGAGGAAGCAGGCATTTCCCTGTCTCTCTTGAGCTTAAAGCTACAGGAGATAGGGCAGGGGGATTCCTATCCATACAGAAACTTTTAAAATCGCTCAATGGACTTGAACTAGAATCTGATTTTGATTTGATAGAATGCTCTCTCAAGGAGAAAATTAAATTTGCAACCTATATCCCATCCACTAATAGAGTTCCAAAGTTCTGGTGGAAGAAGGATCTTCATGTATTGTTCAGAAAACAACTTGCAGCAACCAAGAAGGCGAAATCCTATCCCAGCTATATAAATTTGGAGAATGCTAGGGTACAAATTGAGTTATGGAAGAAAGAAGTTGTGAAAGCTAAAATAAATAGCTCCAAGAATAAGATTGCGGAAGTAAATAGTGCTCCGAATACTAGGATGGCTTGGAAGTTCATCAATCAAGTTAAAGGCCAGTGATCTCTAAGAGAACCATCCTGACGGCCATGAACTCGGCTTTTATGGACGGTATCTTGAGAGATAACTGGAGAATTATCAAGATAATCCCCATTCCAAAACCACACAAGGAACACACGGATATAACCAATTTCAGGCCGATCTCACTAATATCGGTGTTTTTAAAATGTATAAACTTAATGTTTAAAGAAAGAATGAACAAGCAAATAGAGATCAATCAAATGATTCCAGAAAGGTCCTAGGCGTACAGGTGGGGGAAGTCTACAGCCTCGTGCCTAAATGAATTTCTTCATAGGGTGGCTTTATTGAAGAAGAATAATTACAAAGTCCTCATTCTGTCCTTAGATGTCTGTAATGCTTACAATTGTGTGAACATTGAAATCCTTTATAGAACTTTAGTTAATTCTAAAATTGATGATTATTTATCTATCTGGGTCCGGGACTTTCTGGCCAAGAGAATTCTAAAAATGGGCTCGTCGGAAGTAATAGTTGTTAATGGTCTACCCCAAGGTAGCTGCTTATCACCAACACTGTTCAACATCTATACTGCTTCGCTGCATAACCTGGAGGATGAACAAACGATGGTCTTCCAATATGCAGACGATTTTTTAATCATGTCATTCAATCTAGATTTTGACTTAGCACATACGAATCTAAGGAGGAAAGCTGCTATTTTTAGGGAGTAATGCAGAACTTTAAATCTATCATTCAACCCTGGAAAATGTAACACCGTATATTTCGCGAAGAATAGTATAAAGAAGATCGAGTTATTCGTAGACGGATTCCTTGTCAGTCAACAGAGGAAGCTAAAGTTCTTAGACAGAACTGTGACTAACTCTTTAACTGTGAAGGATCACTGTGAGGATATAATGGGAGAAGTCAATAACAGAACTAACATCCTCAAATGCCTAACCTCAAAAAAAGGTGGACTACATCCAAAGCAAGGGACAAATATTTATAAAAGTCTAGTGAGATCTAAAATAGAATACGCTAGGACTTCCACTGCAAATGCCCCTGATTACATTAACAAAATAATACTTGTTTTGCAGAATGAAATGCTGAGAAGATGTCTCGGAGTCACGAGATCCACTTTTTTATTTTTTTTTTATGCTGCGCTGGAGGTGTGGAATCTTCTGAAAGATGTATGATTCAGTCCGTACTGAAAAACATGCACGATTCTTACGTACTAAACCACACCCCCCTCTTCGGCCATCACTCCTTCACGGAACTGCTGTGAAGTATTACTTCGTGAAGCATTACTTAAGGTTACTTACTAAGGTTAGCCATTAGGCTATATACTGCACTCTAAATCGTATTGATTTCTACGCTTCTCCGCATATTGTCCACTCTACGCCTTCTCTGTTGAACCTTGGACAGAGGAATATGACGTGATTTGCGTCTTCTTCCACCTCCACACAGTTTGGGCACATAGGCGAGCTATCGTGTCCAAATCTGTGCAGATACTTCCGGAAGGCACCATGATCTGTTAAGAACTGCGTGAGGTAGTAGTTCGTGTCACCGTGTAGTCTGGTCAACCATACACTTATGGTAGGTATAAGGAGATGCGTCCATCTTCCCTTTGCAGATGTATCCCAACGAGATTGCCAAGTGGCGATCGATGAGGAACGCTCTTCTTTGGCAAATTCGGATCTCTGTTTTTTGTTCTCCGGTTTTCTATCGTGTATACGTTTCATCTCGGTAGCTATGATGTCAATTGGAATAAGACCAGCGACAACACCTGATGCATCCTCCGATATCGTTCTATACCCTGAAATTGTCCGAAGGCAGCTTAGTCGATATATAGACATCAACTTTTTCCGATAGGATTTCACACTCAATGCATCCGCCCATACGGGAGAAGCATAAAGGATTACGGAATTAACTACAGTGGCAAGTAGTTTCCGTCTCGCGAGTTTAGGACCTCCAACGTTGGGCAGCATTCGTGCCAGGGAAGCTTGAGTTTTTGCAGCTTTCTTGCTTATGTGGTCCTTGAATGTTAGCCTGTTGTCTATGATAACTCCCAAATATTTGAGAGAGCGGCTTGAACGGATAATTTTATCACCAACAATCACGTTCATATATTCCGTTGTTTTGCGGCTTGTGATGAGGATTGCCTCTGTTTTATCTGCAGCTAGTTGTAGGTGTGCTGACTCGAGCCAAATTTGCACCTGTTTGATAGCCGTGTTGGTGGCTGCTTCTACGCTGTTGATGTGTTTTCCGACCGTGATTATGGCGATTTCATCAGCAAAGCCTATAATATTAACCCCATTTGGGAGGGGAAGTCTCAGCACTTCATCATACATAATGTTCCACAACAGTGGACCCAGAACTGATCCTTGTGGGACGCCTGCGGATGCAGTGTAGTGCTGCAGTCCATTGTCGCTCAGGTATATGAGCTTCCTGTTGTCAAGATAGCTTTTTACCATATCTTTAATGTACGTCGGGGCTTCGATTCGCACCAGGGATTTGTGGATGTGCCCCCAATCTGCAGAGTTGAAAGCATTCTTCACATCGAGAGTAACCACGGCGCAATATTTTTTTGTTCCGCCTTTCCACCTTGCTCCTTCGATGGCCTTCGCCGCCGTATCAACTGCCAGTTTCACTGCGTCGATGGTAGACCGTGCTTTCCTAAAACCAAATTGTTTTTCGGATAGAGCGCATTTTTCTTCGACTGCTGTCATTAGTCTATTGTATAGGATTCTCTCTAGTATTTTTCCCATAGTGTCTAGGAGGCATATGGGGCGGTAGGATGATGGTTCCCCTGGTGGCTTGCTTCCTTTGGGGATGAGCACAATATTTTGAATTTTCCAGTGGGTGGGAAATACTCGCTCGCGGAAACACCTCTGGAATGTTTCGAGGAAGATGTCAGGTCTTCGATGGATTGCAGCCTTTAATGCAATGTTTGGTATTCCATCCGGACCTGGGGCTTTGTGGGTACCAATTTTTGCACATGCTTCTTCAAGCTCTTCTTGAGTGATATCCGGTATTATTTCAGCATCAAGCATCAACACTGGATACGTGGTAGGCAGTGGACGTTGTGGGAATAATGTACCAATAATATTTTCCAACATTTTTGGGCAGGTTATTTGAGGTGATTTCCCCCGCATCATCTTTATTTTCTTTTCTTCTTCCTTCTCACGTCCAGGGACCCTTACTGTCAGATATAACACCCTCTCAACGAGCAAAAACAACACCACCACTGAAGAGATTCGAGCCACTTACAAAAAGGAAATAGCAGAATATAAAAACGATGGATTTGTGGTGTTTGCCACAGACGCCTCCGTTGCCGCTACCTCCACAGGATGTGGAGTCTATAATTACTCTTTCTGACACAAGTTTTACTTTAAAATTGGATTCAGATCCTCATCTATGTTTGGCGAACTATGGGCCTTAGTGAAGGCATTACAGATTGCCATTGAGGATTGCTACGTTTCTGTTTTAATATTTCCTTGGTTTCGAATTCTACTCGCACCTCCCAGTTATGGTACCATATGTAGCATAAACTTCTGTTTTAAATCGATCATTTCAAATTTCTGAGTATTCCAAGCCATCGTTAGTTGTTAATCCTCCAAGCAATTTATTTTGATCCAAGATAATACGATTTCAATTATTATTATTTATTATTTTCACGAACATTAAAAATTTCTAAATATTTAACTTTGAATTACTGACAAACTTAACACAATTTAAGTATTTTCTGAATCCTTAAATGCAAATAAATATTTATTTGTTTCGGAAATAATAGTCCCAAAAAAATTAATTGGGATGTAAACTAAGATTTGTTTAAAACATCATCTTCCCAAATATATATTTTTTGTGTGTACCAAATATTATATGTTTAGAGTGTACCCTAAACATATATATGTTTCAAGACGAATATGTTTGGAACAAAATACTACAGAAGCGATTTTTTTTTCATCGTGTACATTTACTTTTTTGTAAAGTTTCAAAAAAAATATTCATCGAAATGGATAAGTACCTGTGTTTTACACCAAAACAAAAAATGCTACATACAACTTTTTGTGATGTACTCGTATACTATCTAAGCTGTATATGAAATCACATGTATTTATACCATACACCACACTGTGGTACAGGGTATTATAACATTGTGCATTTGTTTGTAACACCCAAAAGGAGAAGAAATGAACCCATCGTTTATTATAACGATCGACTCAGAATCGAATTCTGAGTAGATTTAGCTATGTCCTTCTGTCTGTGCATGTATTCTTGTAAAAAAGTTTAGGTCGCAATTATGGCCCGACCTCAACGAAACTTGGCACATATCTTTCTTTTGGCCCAAGGACGAACCCTATTGAATTTGGCTTAGATCGGTTCGGATTTACACATATCTCCCATATACATGTACCTCAGATTTGGCATATATGCACCGTTTAAGCAACACTTTTTAACCGATCAAAATTAGCAGAGAGACGTTTCTTGATAAACTTAGAGACAATACTAAATTTGAGGAAAATCGGTTCAGATTTAGATAAAGCACCAATATATATGTTACTCCCGATTTGACATGTAAGCGCTGTAGAAACTGTTTTTTGTAACAAATCAGCACAAAATTCTGCAGACAGAGGTTTTTTATTAGACAAATGGACACTGCCAAATTTGAGGAAAATCGGTTTAGATTTACTGCTAATTTTGGGGAAAGTCGTTTCAGATTTAGATATAGGCACAAATAAATGTTCCTGCATATTTAGTATGTAAGCTCTATTAAAACTGTATTTTTCGTCCGATCTTTATATAATTTTTCAGAAATGAGGTTTTTGATCCAAGCTGATAAATATCTTTTTAGATTATTTATAGTCCCATCTATTTGTTCCTTCCGATACTTGATATATGAAAGAATGCTGCGCATTTTAAGGTTATCGTTTCAGATCTAGTTATAAACCTAGGTATAAACCTTGAGAGGGCAGCTAGGTTAGGGTGGCAGCCGTTTATTCCGTTCAGCTCACATAGTCCAGTTTAGGTCCCTAGTGGTACCACGGGCTACAATGCCCCTCATCGAAATCAACCTGTTTGATATACAAATTTATCGATAGCACGAATATTGGTACCGGAAAGATCTGTTAGACTGCCTAGAAAGGCCGACCTCGGTATGTCCAGTCATCTCCACAGCTTCTGCAGAAGTCATTGGAGTCAATACCAAATCTTCTGGCGTGTTCGCCGATCAGGCAGTGTCCCGTCAGAACTGATACTAATGTAGACAATCTTTTCCTTTCTAGTGCGAGGAGATATTTTGACCTTCTCAGGTCATACCTTGGCCAGATTTGTCTAGCTACCCTACATGTGCCGATTTATGTCCATCTTTCGTTGAACTGCATGATTGCCTCTTGCCTAAGCCAAAGCTTGCACGTAGAGAATGATGCACCAATATATGCAAATTCTTCGAGAATTTGTAAAGTCGTCCCTTTCCTAGCATAGGGATATCCCAGGGATATCCCTATGCCCAGGCACCCATATGAGGTGTATATTAAACTGCTCAGCCAGCCATATTGCCATTATTTCGGCTTGATAGACACTGCAGGTGTCTGGTAGTATATATCCAAACCAAGTTCTTCACAGTGTACTCCGAAGCCAAACTTTTCATCAAGCTTCGAACCATCCGTATAGAAGTGGAGATGGTTTCTACTTCCCGGTATTCTGCCAACCAGGCAGGCAGTTCTCTGAACCTTTGATAGTAGGTTTGTGATGGTTAGTTTGTCAGTTGCCGTCCACCATACCACAATGCCGTATAACAGTATTGCAAACTACTGATATATATTTCCAATGGACTATTTTAGGAGAGAGGCCCCACCGCGACCCTACAGCCTTTTTGCAGGAATATAAGGCGACGTTGGCCTTCCTTACACGTTCCAATACGTTAAGTCTAAGTTCTATCTAGAATTATTCCTAAAAATTTTGCACTTTCAGAAAAGACTAGATCTGTTCCATTTATCCGAGGTGGAGGGTCCACATGTGGGACATTATTCATCCTAATAAAGAGAACCAATTCTGTCTTGTGTTTAGGTTTACGCCCAAACGGCTGCTTCTGGCCCATCTAGCCAATTTGTTCAGAGCCACCTGTAAAATGTCTCGGAGGACGTTTTCGAATTTGGCACTCACTGCGATTGCCACGTTGTCCGCATATGCCACGACCTTGAAGCCACAACGTTGTAGATCTAACACCGCTAGGTTCCAAATTAGTGGAGACAGACTCCTCCTTGTGGGGTCCCTCTGTTTACAAACCTTGTTAGAGTTGTGGACCCATCGTAATACCACCCTTTGTGCATTTGTTTGTAGCACCAAAAAAGAGAAGAGAAAGACCCATAGTTTATTAGATTTACATATAGCTCCCATATATGTAATTTCGATTTGGCATATATGCACTGTATAAGTCCGGCTTCATACGAAGCAATTTTTTCAAGCAAGTGTCAAAGTTTGTTGGAGAGAGAGGCACAGAGCCTCCTACAAACTGTGATACCTGCTTGGAGGAAATAGCTTCGTATGAATCTGGACTATGCAACATTTTTTAACCGATCTGTATAAAATTTGACAGAGAGAAGTCTCTTGATACACTTACAGCCTGTTAAGCGAAATGTATATATATAGCTAAGTTCAGATTCACACTCGGCAACTTTTTACAAGCAAGTGTCAATGTTTGTAGGTGAGAGAGGCAGAGAGCTCTTTCCGCCTGCATCTCTCTCCAAACTGGACTATCCAATCAATAATTTTCTTATTCTCACTTAAGCAATCAATTTGGTTCATTGTCACTTATCGTTCGGATAAGAAAGCTCTTTTCTTCGTCGTCTTCATGGCAAGGACCAATATTACCTTAATGTTCTTATTAACATTTCTTAAAGCTTTTCCACACAAAAATATCAGAACGGGGGCAACAGCTTTAGAAGTAGCTGATTCTAGACAATGAGAAATAAGCAAACAAATACAATTGTTTGTTATATAAATCGGAAACGTTCTGCATCCATTTCAGTAAGTCCTTGAGTTAAAAAGAAAGTTATTGCTAAATTTCATAGTGATTTGAGCATAATTGTGAGCTGTACTTGGGTTACAAGGATACATCTACAAACAAACGGACAGACAAAACCAAACCAATTCGAAAAGAGATTCTAGGTCGATAGCTTTATTAAATGATTGTTTGGTTCATCTAATTTAAGGAATTATGAAAAAAATGCAAAAAAAAAAACAACAGTGTGGTTGCATAATTTTAAAACATTTTAAACAAACTAATAAACAGAATTTTTTTAAATTATTTATTTATCAATTATTTCATTAAATTACCCAACAATTTGTACTCTATGTTTCAAAAGGGCGGTAAACATAACCAACTCTAATGAATTTTTCTGTTCGTCAAATTTGACATTTCATTTCGTTCGTTGCTGTCTTTGTCGTGAATTACACAAGGATATTTTTCTAAGCAGATTCTCCGCTAATTTCCTTTTAAAATTGGGTTTGCGCTCACACGACGTACTTTTGTTTCGACTTGACATACTTTTGCTTCAGCCTTTCCTGAGTGAATTGTTGTTGTTTCAAAGTGCGAATGAGAGCACAAAAGGTTGAACCCGAGTAGTCCGAGTACGGGAGTTTTTCTCCCCCCTTTCCGACTGCCTCTCTCCTACCAAACGCGGATAATCGGTTTATCTTTCAGCGAGTGTGGATATGAACTTATAAGAACCAAAATGCGATAATTGAAAGTTTCTTTGTGTAAACGGGTTTAACACGCGGCAACTTTTTCCAAGCAAGTGTCAAAGTTTGTAGGAGATAGACGCAGAGAGCTCTTTCCGCCTGCCTCTCTCTACTATAAACTCTCTACTATAAAAAAATTGTCTTGTATGAATCAGGACTAAAGGTAAGTACACACGATTTGCAGATCGGACAACATTGCCAGAAAAATGGCGGAAAAATGCAACCCTGTGAATTTTCAACCGTATGAACACACCAATTTTTGTTTTGCAACGTTAGCAGAAAAGTCATTGCGAGATAATTTGCAGATTGTTTGTAACGACGTGTTTTCACCTTTAAGCTGGGATACAACTCAGCGGGCCAGGGTCGTCACAAAAATTTATAATTTTTGACAGAGAGAGAGAGAAAACACGAGTTTGCGATCTTATTTTCGTTATACGTTATAATATTTATTTGTAACTTAACACTACACTCAACACAACACTTCACAACACATTCCACTAGGTGACAGCGACGACGACGTGTACCGTAGTCGGTTAGACGGTGGGAGACCTCTACACAGGCAGCGACGGCGACGTGTAACTTTGGTTGGTGGACGGCTTCAACACAGGCAGCGACGGCGACGTATAACGTCGGTTGTTTGGTGGTAGACGGCTTCACCACTGGCAGCGACGGCGACGTATAACGTCGGTTGTTTGGTGGTAGACGGCTTCACCACTGGCAGCGACGGCGACATATAACGTCGGTTGTTAGACGGTGAACGGCTTCACCACAGACAGCGACGGCGGCGTATAACGTCGGTTGTTTGGTCGTAGACGGCTTCACCACTGGCAGCGACGGCGACGTATAACGTCGGTTGTTAGACGGTGAACGGCTTCACCACAGACAGCGACGGCGGCGGCGACGTATAACGTCGGTTGTTAGGCTGTGGACGGCTTCACCACAGGCAGCGACCGCGACGTATAACGTCGGTTGTTAGGTGGTGGACGGCTTCCCCCCAGGCAGCGACGTATAACGTCGGTTGTTAAGTGGTGGACGGCTTCACCACAGGCAGCGACGGCGACGTATAACGTCGGCTGGTTGACGGCTCTCAATGTTGCCCCAGAAACCGGTAGACGAAGGACAACTTTGTCTGCTCTCCGAGATATCGACCAGGACTGGGCCAGAGATGAAGAACAACTTCACCGCTTTATTGACCACACCACGATCAAAATGGTAGTTTTACTTGGTTGAATACGGACAACGTCTTCAACAATAAGTTCCTACCTCGTGGAAGTCTACAGACCAACTGCCTCTCACGACCGCAATCGACGCCCTTTTATACCTTTTTCCAAGCAAAGACTCACCCCCATGAGCTGTTCGCAGCGAAGTAATATTTCCGTATGGTATACCACTGTTGCCATTCATTCATTGGAAATAAGTAATGTTTATGCCACCAGAGGCGCTACAATTTCCGTTACAACTTTTCCGCTTTTGAAATTAAACAAATTGTCTTGGAATAATACAAACTAAAAGTAATTCATTTAATTAATAATAAAGCGTAAAGAAAATAAAAAAAATAATTTAATTCATAAGTCTCGCTGTGGTCAAAAACGAACATGTAGTGACTTTTGCCGTCACATTGCCCCTCCTCTTCCTCTGATTTTTTTCTTTTTGCCTGATAAACAGAATTCTATAGGATAGAACCCGAACAGCATCTTTAGAACACATAAGTTTTCTTCGACCGTGATGTCTCTCATGCCGTTCGTCTTTCGGAATTCGGGTGGGACATCACACGGTTTATTGGAGTCGAGGGAAGACTCTGACGGCCCCAGTTCTACTAATTAGAACGCGATATTGCCGATCACCAACCACCACTACTGCTCTCATTTGGCTATTTGCCTTCCGTTTTCCCTGTATTTCGGCTACTTTATTTTGCACCTCTCGGGGAATTGTCGTAAGCTCTTCCCCCCAGGCTTTTGGAATGATGGCCTGCAGTTTCGTAGAATGACTTGTTGGTGTTGGGAGCGGTGATCCAGACAGCTCGCTGACCGATCTATATGGTGGCGTTGGTGGGATTGGTGAGATAATTTTCGTATTTTCGATGGGCTGCAATTTTACTAGTGGAGGCGTCGATGATACTGCCACTGATGCTACTGTCATTGTTGATGATTTGGACGACGATGTAGAAGATGACGATGTTGCTGATGTAGACGATGATGATGTAGACGATGATGATGATGATGATGTAGACAGAATTCTATAGGATAGAACCCGAACAGCATCTTTAGAACACATAAGTTTTCTTCGACCGTGATGTCTCTCATGCCGTTCGTCTTTCGGAATTCGGGTGGGACATCACACGGTTTATTGGAGTCGAGGGAAGACTCTGACGGCCCCAGTTCTACTAATTAGAACGCGATATTGCCGATCACCAACCACCACTACTGCTCTCATTTGGCTATTTGCCTTCCGTTTTCCCTGTATTTCGGCTACTTTATTTTGCACCTCTCGGGGAATTGTCGTAAGCTCTTCCCCCCAGGCTTTTGGAATGATGGCCTGCAGTTTCGTAGAATGACTTGTTGGTGTTGGGAGCGGTGATCCAGACAGCTCGCTGACCGATCTATATGGTGACGTTGGTGGGATTGGTGAGATAATTTTCGTCTTTTCGATGGGCTGCAATTTTACTAGTGGAGGCGTCGATGATACTGCCACTGATGCTACTGTCATTGTTGATGATTTGGACGACGATGTAGAAGATGACGATGTTGCTGATGTAGACGATGATGATGTAGACGATGATGATGATGATGATGTAGACGACGGGGTGCGGTGACCAATGGTTGACTTGGGAGTTTGCTTCTGAGGGGTTCTCTTTGAGTTATGGGCAAGCGGCAGTGCCGTTTTAGGGGTCTGAGGGCTTACCGTTTGCTGAATGAGTGGTGATGTTGGATCATCCGCGGCTAAAGGCGATGATGGTGTTGATGAGCATTTAGTAGTTCTTGCATTTGTGGATGGCGTACGTGTTTGACATTTCGTTTGTTCCCGTGGTATGCCATCTTGTGCATTTAACGACTGTAGGGTCACACAGGGAGTACGAGGGCTCACCGTCGTAGACATAACCCGTACTTGTATCGGTAAAGGAGTTGTAGCCATCGGAGGGGAACAGTAACGTCTCCACCAACTATCGCGAGAATGACTTGTTGGTGTTGGGAGCGGTGATCCAGACAGCTCGCTGACCGATCTATATGGTGGCGTTGGTGAGATAATTTTCGTATTTTCGATGGGCTGCAATTTTTATTGTGTTTAGGAGGATTTGTGTGTTTTTGATATGGCTATGTGAAATGATGATGTTTTTCTCTACAATGACTTTCGGTTGAGCTATATATGTAAACGAAATAAAAACAAACGGAAATAAATGTAAATTAATATATGAGGTGGTATGACCTTGACGTATGTGGTAAATTATGTATATGACGTATATTGGGTTAGTAGTATTTTAAACGGTGTATGGTTTAAGCTCGCTCAGGTGGGCTACGCGGCGGTCGGAATTGTCCCTCCCTTTAAGTTTGACGATCACAGGCGATATAAATTGTTGTACAATGTACGGACCGCCGTATTTGGGTGCCAGTTTCGTTGCGAAATTCTCATTGGCCTTCGAAAGGGGATGTAGTCGTACCAAAACCAGATCCTCAATTTGTGGTTTCCAGGCACGTCGACGAAGGTTATAGTGACGCCTTTGGTCTTGTGAGCACTTTAAAAGGTTCCTCCTTACAATTGAGAATATTTCCTTCAGTTCTTTCGCTCGGTCGTCAGAATGCAGATATCTGGCTCCCGTTCCAGTTGTGACTTCGTCATATAAAGCGTTTGGTAGTCGGGGTTCTCGTCCCTGAGTGAGATAAGCTGGTGAGTACCCGGTGGACTCTGAGGCACTCGTATTCATTGCTAACATTATCTCCGGGAGGTGCTCATCCCAGGTATTGTGTTGCTGACGACAGATCTGTGCCATCATTGTTTTCACGGTACGATTTGTCCTCTCAGTCGGATTCTCCTGAGGAGTATACGGAGCTGTTAGTTGATGATGAATGCCCATTTCCTTAAGAAATCGCTCGAACATTTTGCTGGTAAATTGGGTTCCATTATCAGTGATTATCATCTTAGGTACTCCGTATCGGGCAATTATACGTTCCCTACACGCTTTAACCAGACCTTCCGAGGTAGCTTGTCGGAGTGGCACTAACTCGGTCCATTTGGAAAACCTATCCACGATTACCAGCAGCATCGAGCAACCATGCTTTGATCGAGGTAACGGCCCAACAAAATCTGCGCAAATGGTAGCCCATGGCTCTTCCGGTATTCGAGTTAACATCTCGCCGGCTGGTGGTTGTTGGCTGATTTTGTATCGCTGACAGGATTCACAACGTCGTACATAAAGGCTAATATCCCTAAACATGCCGGGCCAATAATACCGGCTAGCAATTTTATTACCAGTTTTCCGGATACCAAGGTGTCCTGCCGCTGCACTATCATGATTCTCTCGTAGCACGCGCTCCCGCTGAGGTGTCGCCACGCATAATTTCCACGGGGTATGATCGTCATCGTTAACTTCACGTGGCAGATGTCGATACAATTGACCCTCAATCATAGCATAATCTGCGTATTTTTTCGGATTTTTGGCCACGGCAACGGTTAACTTGTCCAACCAAGTACAGTCGGAGGTAGGTGGATTCACTGTCGCCAGCCGAAGAGTTTCGAGTGGTTGTCGCGAAAGAGCATCTGCGACCACATTATGTTTGCCCTTTCTGTACTGTACCGTAAATTTATACTGTTGCATTTCTAGAGCCCATCTAGCTAACCTGCCTGTCGGATTCTCAATGGAGTTTAGCCATTTTAACGAAAGGTGGTCGGTTATAACTACGAATTGATACCCTTCCAGGTATGGCCTCATTTGTCGTATTCCCCAAATTATCGCGAGACATTCCTTCTCGGTGGCCGAATAATTTTTCTCGGCGTTGTTCAGATGTCGGCTGGCGTATGCAATTACTCTCTCCGAACCGTCTAATTCTTGCGTAAGAACTGCTCCTAAACCATAATCGCTTGCGTCTGTCTGCAGCTGAAACGTTTTGTTAAAGTCTGGGCAGGCTAACACAGGGGCTTCCGTTAGTCTTGTTTTAAGTTCTTCGAAAGCATTTTGTTGTTCGTGGTTCCATTTCCAGTGTTTCCCCTTTTTAAGTAGTGTGGTGAGGGGATGGGAGATCGTTGCAAACTGTGGCACAAACCTCCGATACGTTATGGGAAAACTGTAGGGGCTTTTTGACGGTTCTATGCAGCCTCTGGAAATTAGTTTGTTGACCTCCGCATCAATTATACTCTGCATAGCCGGATTTCTTGGGGCATACCGCAGCTTTATGGGTCGGTCATCGGTCATTACGATTTTATGCTCCGCAATGGTTGATTTTTGGAATTTTGGAAGTTCCTTTTCCAAAAACGAATTCACTCGTTGTCGTTGCTCGCAAGACAAATGAAAACTTTGTAATGGTCGCGGCAATGTGTTTTCAGGTTCTGTAATAGATTCGAGGTTACTTCTATTATGATTGCTTACCTCGCGATCGTTCTGTTCCGTAGTTGTCAGTATCCCGCACTGGTTTGTTGGAGACTGTCGCTTGGTCAGTTGTACTGATAGGCCTGCACACTGTATGGTGGTGGGAAAATCTTTTAGAAACTCCAATCCCAATATTATGTTTTCGTTGAAATGAGGCATGATTAAGAAGGTACATTTGGCACTGCTGTTCCCCAAGGTTACATTCATCGTAGTTGATTTTGTGATGTTTACGATTTCTCTTGCTGGTATATCAAATCTTTGTTCAGTTCCTCAGCAAATTGTTGCTTTATGAAGCTGCAAGTTGCACCGGTATCAATCGTGGCTGTAACTTTTCTTCCTTCGATCAGAATGGTAGCCGTAAGACGATGTTCTTCACATTGCATGGAAGTAGGGTTATAAGTACTACGCTTTGCCGGTAAGTCTTTATCGCGAAAATTGCATCCCGCACGTTTATCCGTCTCGCTGCGATAAAAATTGTTCCGATTATGTTCCGTCGGTCTAGTATTGCTGGAGTGAATCCTAGGATGGTCGGGTCGACTCTGTTGTGTGAGGGTAGGTATACTTTCCAAATCGGCCGCTAGTGCTAATAGTTCAGGAAGTGATGAAAAATCCTTTCGCCGTATATACCACTGGTAATCTGGTGTCGTATTTCGGAAGATTCTCTCCAGTTTTTGGTCCCCTGTCAATTCCGCATGCCGCATTAGATTTTGGATAGCCAATACATATTCTTTAAAAGGTTCTCTTGGCCGTTGGGTTCTTTTTCGGATTTCGTCATCAAGTTTCTCAAAGTATCTTGGAGGTAAAAAGAAGTTCAAGAAATCTTTTTTAAAGTGTTTCCACTCTATCCAGTTCCCATTGTTATTTCGAAGCCAGATCAATGCTTTGTCCCGGAGAAATTCTGGTAAGATCCTGGGTAAATGATTCATATCAATATTATGCATTTCTCCTAATTCTTCGATTCGTTCGATAAATCCCAAAGGATCGCGTCCGTTTTCAAATTTGACACCCCACTTACGTACTGTATCTAGGAACGACATCTGGTTTCCTGCGTGAATACATAGGTTTTCGGCTGAGGTATTTTCATGAAGAGGTAGCTCTAATTTTACTGGTGATTTGTGTGACGTGTGAAATTTGTCATTGGGGACTGTTAACGATGGATTATTTCGATGTGAGGGAGATGTAAGTGAAATTATGGCCTCGTGTTTTGCTTGTAGCTCAAGCAGCCGTGGTAATATATCTTCTTTATGTTTATCTCCGAGAAATTTTGCCCATCGCTTCCGCAACTCTTCCACTTTTCCACTCGCGTCTAGCTCAAATTCTGCCAAATACATCTGGAGGTCTTCTTGTTTTAACGAGTAGGCCCACGAAACTTTCAGCATAGTGATAAATATATATTTTGCTTTTCTACGTTAATGTTCACTTTTTTTTATTATTTTTTTTCTAATAACTTTTAATTATTATTTTTGTTTAACAGTTTCAATTTAAGTTTTTTGTTTTTTATATATTTTGTTTTCTTCTTCTCTCGTGTCTGGAACAGTTAAGACTGTCCCTGCTCGGGCGCCATTGTAACGACGTGTTTTCACCTTTAAGCTGGGATACAACTCAGCGGGCCAGGGTCGTCACAAAAATTTATAATTTTTGACAGAGAGAGAGAGAAAACACGAGTTTGCGATCTTATTTTCGTTATACGTTATAATATTTATCTGTAACTTAACACTACACTCAACACAACACTTCACAACACATTCCACTAGGTGACAGCGACGACGACGTGTACCGTAGTCGGTTAGACGGTGGGAGACCTCTACACAGGCAGCGACGGCGACGTGTAACTTTGGTTGGTGGACGGCTTCAACACAGGCAGCGACGGCGACGTATAACGTCGGTTGTTTGGTGGTAGACGGCTTCACCACTGGCAGCGACGGCGACGTATAACGTCGGTTGTTTGGTGGTAGACGGCTTCACCACTGGCAGCGACGGCGACGTATAACGTCGGTTGTTAGACGGTGAACGGCTTCACCACAGACAGCGACGGCGGCGGCGACGTATAACGTCGGTTATTAGGCTGTGGACGGCTTCACCACAGGCAGCGACGGCGACGTATAACGTCGGTTGTTAGGTGGTGGACGGCTTCACCCCAGGCAGCGACGGCGGCGTATAACGTCGGTTGTTTGGTCGTAGACGGCTTCACCACTGGGAGCGACGGCGACGTATAACGTCGGTTGTTAGACGGTGAACGGCTTCACCACAGACAGCGACGGCGGCGGCGACGTATAACGTCGGTTGTTAGGCTGTGGACGGCTTCACCACAGGCAGCGACCGCGACGTATAACGTCGGTTGTTAGGTGGTGGACGGCTTCCCCCCAGGCAGCGACGGCGACGTATAACGTCGGTTGTTAAGTGGTGGACGGCTTCACCACAGGCAGCGACGGCGACGTATAACGTCGGCTGGTTGACGGCTCTCAATGTTGCCCCAGAAACCGGTAGACGAAGGACAACTTTGTCTGCTCTCCGAGATATCGACCAGGACTGGGCCAGAGATGAAGGACAACTTCACCGCTTTATTGACCACACCACGATCAAAATGGTAGTTTTACTTGGTTGAATACGGACAACGTCTTCAACAATAAAGGCCGGGTTAGGCATACGTAACCGTAATTTATCTTTACCGTTCCCGTAACGTTGCCCGTTTGGCAACATAAGTAAACAAAAAAGCCGCGATTTCTTTTTGTTTAGGTTTATTAAAAATGAAGTTAAAAATAATGTTTATAAATTTGTGTTTTTTAAATCTGTGTAGAATTTACAATAAAAGTAATCAAGAAAATATCGTCGGATAAGAAGATGGGGTGGACGTCCTATAAACAATGACTGGGCGAAAGCCGGACACTAGAATGCCTATGGCAGTTTTTAATTTGTTATTAAAATTAACTACGCCAAAGCAACGGATTACACCGGCAGAGAGACTAGCAATAACACCACTGTATGTCAAATATTGCTTTATCCTATGATTCCAAGTTGGGAAATATTAACATTCTATTCTTTAAAATTTTAGATATTTGAGTCACGGTTGTTCCATACAATCGATTGCATGGAGTCACAAACTGGGGAAAACAACAATTCGAAATATTATTTTAGAATGCAGTGAAGTTTTGTGGCGCTTGCTTTCGCCGATTTATTTAAGTGAACAAACTACGCAGAAGTACAAACACATTGCCAATGATTTTCAACGAATGTGGGATATGCCGAATTGTGTGGGAATCTGCGATGCTAACTATACATTCATATCAGTTAATGTTGGAACTTATGGCAGCCAACACGATGGGGGTATGTCCATTAAACTTTTATTTATTTATAATCTATTTTAATACAAACAATTTCCATTTCATAATTTAAATTAAATACAGCTATATTCCAGTACTCTCCGTTTGGCCAATCAGTTATTTTAGGTACAGTGTCTGTACCTCCTAGTAAACCATTATCGTCAGCATCATCTGAAGCCTTCCCTCATTTTTTATTGGCGGCGTTTCCCCTGAGGAATATCCTTGGTCTAAGTCAACAACTTTAGACGAGCCCAGAGACAACATCCAACGCGAAATTTCCAACGTTCCGGTCGAAATGTGTCCAAGAGTGGTGGAAAATTGGGTCCAAAGAATAGATCGCTGTTGACGGGCTCGTGGTGGTCATATGACCGAAATTGAATTTCATTCTTAAAATGTAACATTTGCACTATACCTGGAATAATTTTGAACTCTATATCTTAAATATTCTGTGTTTTATTAATATATAAAATTCTTATGTCCTTAATGGAAAACCCTTTACTTATGTCTATTTCCATTGAAGAGGGACTCAGCCAAATACAATCCAATCTCTGTTTATAAATAAGTCCACGTTTGTAGAGATGCTTATATTGATGTCGAATTAACCCACAATGAAGAAGATTGGCGCAATTTTTGTCTCGTACTGTCGTCAAAAGAATCCTGAAGCAGATTATAAATTTAATTTTTAATGGAGTCAGCCGCGATCTTCATAAAACTCACCTGTAACGCCCAGCTCCTTGCCAATTTGCTTCCAAGCTTCTCGCTTTTTTTCAGATATCCTATATGCTGGATTATATTAATTGTATAAATACTCGTGCGACTGCACCAATGAAATCGAATAATCGACTTTCATGTTTATTTGCACTTTTAAACAACAAATAATTAGTAAATTATTGTCTTTACTTTTCTCGGTGAACATAAAATTGTAATTGTAAACAACATGTAGTATCAGCTGTTGTCAAATTGTACGTAAACGGAACGTCCAATTCTGATTTCAACAGATTCAGCCGTCCGTTTACGTTTCGTTTCCGTTGGCTAATCGTTTACATTGATTTCCATATGACAGATTGAATCAGCTGATTCGTTACGCTACGGGGGTGTTACGGTTAAAGGCCGGGTTAGGCATACGTAACCGTAATTTATCTTTACCGTTGCCGTAACGTTGCCCGTTTGAGCGATTAGCCAACGTTGAGATAACGAGTCATATGGTCTGACTACAACAACACATAAGTAAACAAAAAAACCGCGATTTCTTTTTGTTTAGGTTTATTAAAAATTAAGTTAAAAAGATTGTTTATAAATTTGTGTGTTTTTAAATCTGTGCAGAATTTACAATTAAAGTAAATCAAGAAAATATCGTCCTATAAACAATGACTGAGTTAACTACGCCAAAGCAACGGATTAGACCGGCAGAGATATAACAATAACAATACTGTATGTCAAATATTGCTATATCCTATGATTCCAAGTTGGGAAATATTAACATTCTATTCTTTAAAATTGTAGATATTTGGGTCACGGTTGTTCCATACAATCGATTGCATGGAGTCACAGGCTGGGGAAAACAACAATGCGAAATATTGTTTTAGAATACAGTGAAGTTTTGTGGCGCTTGCTTTCTCCGATTTAATTAAGTGAACCAACTACACAGCAGTACAAACACATTGCCAATGATTTTCAACGAATGTGGGATATGCCGAATTGTGTGGGAATCTGCGATGCTAACTATACATGACATATATACATATCAGTTAATGTTGGAAGTTATGGCAGCCAACACGATGGGGTTATGTCCATTAAACTTATATTTAATTGTAATCTATTTTAATACAAACAATTTCCATTTCTTAATTTAAATTAAATACAGCTATATTCCAGTACTCTCCGTTTGGCCAATCAGTTATTTTAGGTACAGTACCTGTACCTCCTAGTAAACCATTATCGTCAGCATCCTCTGAAGCCTTTCCTCATTTTTTTTATTGGCGATGCGGCGTTTCCCCTGAGGAATATCCTTGGTCTAAGTCAACAACTATAGACGAGCTCAGAGACAACACCCAACGCGAAATTGCCAACGTTCCGGTCGAAATGTCGCTATAGACGGGCTCGTGGTAGTCATATGACCGAAATTGAATTGCATTCTTAAAATGTAACATTTGCACTACAACTGGAATAAATTTGAACTCAATATCTTAAATATTCTGTGTTTTATTAATACTTTTACTTATGTCTATTTCCATTGAAGAGGGACTCAGCCAAATCCAATCCAATCTCTATCTATAAATAAGTCCACATTTGTAGAGATGCTTATATTGCTGTCAAATTCACCCACAATGAAGAAGATTGGCGCAATGATTTTCTCGTACTGTCGCCAAAGGAATCCTGAAGCAGATTATAAATTTAATTTTTAATGGAATCAGCCGCGATCTTCATAAAACTCACCTGTGACGCCCAGCTCCTTGCCAATTTGCTTCCAAGCTTCTCGCTTTTTTTCAGATATCCTATATGCTGGGTTATATTTATTGTATAAATGCTCGTGCAACTGCAGCAATGAATCAAATCTTCGTCTTTCATGTTTATTTGCATTTTTAAACAACAAATAATTAATCAATTATTTTCGTAGCTTTTCTCGGTGAACATACAATTGTAATTGTAAACAACATGTAGTATCAGCTGTTGTCAAATTGTACGTAAACGGAACGTCCAATTCTAATTTCAACAGATTCAGCCGTCCGTTTACGTTTCGTTTCCGTTGGTTAATCGTTTACACCGACTTCCATATGACAGATTGAATCAGCTGATTCGTTACGCTACGGGGGCGTTACGGTTAAGTTTGCCTAACTGGGCCTTAAGTTTGCCTAACTGGGCCTTAAGTTCCTACCTCGTGGAAGTCTACAGACCAACTGCCTCTCACGACCGCAATCGACGCCCTTTTATACCTTTTTCCAAGCAAAGACTCACCCCCATGAGCTGTCCGCAGCGAAGTAATATTTCCGTATGGTATACCACTGTTGCCATTCATTCATTGGAAATAACTAATGTTTATGCCAGCAGAGGCGCTACAATTTCCGTTACAACTTTTCCGCTTTTGAAATTAAACAAATTGTCTTGGAATAATACAAACTAAAAGTAATTCATTTAATTAATAATAAAGCGCAAAGAAAATAAAAAAAAAATAATTTAATTCATAAGTCTCGCTGTGGGCAAAAACGAACATGTAGTGACTTTTGCCGTCACATGTTTTATGTGCTAAGTTTATGCATGTGACAACGGCGCCATTGCCAGAAAAACATTTTATTTGCAAAACTGTCTATAATGTATTTTTATTGGCAATCCTGCATATAAATATTTACAAAATATATTGTACACTCAAAGAATTTTGTGAGTATCATTAGCAAAAATGTTTGTTGTTTCAACAGTCTGTGTCTGCTGAAAAAGGGAAAGCAGACTTCGTCTGTTATTTTAGCAAACCTATGGTTGTTATTCTAGCACACAAATTTGCCTGCTACTATAGCAAACTAAAACAGTCGTTTTAACAAACAATTTTGCTATCATTTAACAGCAAAAAGCGGCTGGAAGAACAAACTATTTTTGTTATTCTAGCATACGTCTTTCTCTTGTTTATTTTAATAAAAGAAATACAAATTTTATATTTTCTTGATATTTGAGAAGAGTATATCAATCAGGCGAACTGTGAAATCCGTATGTACGCTTGATCTAAAAATATAATTGAAAAAGAAATCATTTAGTAAAATTGAATAGCAATAGGAGTATCTACAAACAATACTTACTTACTTACAATACTTATCTTCTTTTTGTCCGAAGGATAAATATAAAGAACATAAATCGTACGACATCGACGCAAACCCTGTCAATGTTGGCCAATGTGTTGGGTTCAACCTATAGACACGGTAATTGTACATGTCCAGAGCCAACTCATTGGGCAAAATTATCTTATCCATGGATTACATCCAAATTATAGCGACCATCGTTGGAGCATATGGAGTAAAAAATCAATGTTGCCATTTCGTTAAACGAATCACAAAAAGGAAAAAAATTACTTACCAGTTGTTGCAGGTATTTTCATTAGGGTCACAATTCCAAGAGGTGTATGCGATTTGGAAAAGTGGACAAGGAAACAAAATTGCTAGTCCATCGCTTTCACAAGTTCTCTGTATGGACAGCATATATTTGCTATGAAATTTAAGTTCATATTTTGTAGCCGTATTTAAGTAGAGGGTTTTAATAGGACACTGCTTGCTGAGAATCGTGAAAACAACCAGAAATAAGCCTTTCACAATCATATTGAATTTAATTTGCAATTTGTGTACGCTTACCTGTTGCGGCTTGATAAATTGATAACGTGGTTCTTTATGTGCCACATCCGTTATGAATTTCATTAAGAAATCGTAAACACCCACCCACCGTTCAATATTTTCAGTGTGCCTTCTATCCTCCAAGGCATAAACAATTTCGCCTTTTCGGGAAATATTAAACCGATTTCTTTCTTTAGCCATTTGTAAGCAAGGTCCCCCGGAATAGTTTTACACATTAAAACCATTTGTATTATCTTCTTGATGGATGTGATCTCTTTGCCAAAAATATTTCTTTATTCCGCCAGCGGGATGCCTTTGTAAAGCAAATTAACAAACAGAACGAAAATTTCAATTTTATTTGGCGTCACTTCAAAGGGTGCTACTTAAATAGCGGCGCACGATGTCTGTCAAAGAGGGCTACTCTTGAATGTTAGTGAAAGCATATTACGTCTGTCAATATTTTTTGATATGCGAAATAAACATTTAATATGAGATTTTGTCATCTGCACAAATATGAATATATGTATAACTTATCACAAGCACATTTTAATTTAATAAAATTAAGGAATATAAATAAACGCCGCTTCCTTTATTAATTTTCTTTTTTCCGTAAGTTCAGATTCACACGAGACAATTTTTTCCAAGCAAGTGTCAAAATTTGTAGGAGAGGCAGGCGGAAAAAATCTCTGCCTCTCTCTTGCAAACTATGACACTTGCTTGCAAAAAATTGTCTAATGTGAATCAGGACTAATGAAGCATGTCTATGTCCCTATTCACGCGAGGCAATTCGGTGTTTGTAGAAGATAAAGACAGCAAAGTGCGAATAAAACACACAAAACCGTTTGCCAAACTTTTTGCTATTATAGCAGAAAATTTGCTGTATTAGCAGAAAAAATTTTTGCTGAAAATTAGCAGACGTTGTTTGTTATTAACAGCAAACTTTTTTTTTTGGGTGTAGATATGAAATTGTAATGTTTTCTTGCAATCGTCTGAACTGTCAATTCACCTTTGTATATCACTCTGTCATTGTCCGTATATTTGCAGCACTTTAACAGGGTTGATAACGTTTGCCGATCTGGCAATCGTCTATACTCAGCTTTACATTCAAAACAAAGTGTGCAAAAACCAAAAATTTCGTTCGCTTGTCATTTAACGAAGTTGCAAAAAAAAGTTACAAACACAGGCCCTTATGGTGTTTTCTTTTCTAAAAAAAGAGGTTGCCCTGTCAGAGAGCAGCATTTTAATAATGTTGCCTACACCTTCTTGTACTGCTCGAGTACGGGAGAGTTTTTTCCACAGAATTTCTATTACACAGATGTTCCGTCGTGACTTTGTTTACATTTGCGTGAGTTAAGCTGAGTACAGACGATTGCTTTAAACGTTATCCACCCTGCCAAAGGGCTGCAAATATACGGACAATGACAGATTGTTAGGCAAAGGTGAATTGACAGTTCAGACGATTGCAAGAAAACATTACAATTTTATATATTTACAATATATGTTGTAAATATTTACATGCAGGATTGCCAATAAAAATACATTACAGACAGTGTTGCATATAAAATGTTTTTCTGGCAATGGCGCCGTTGTCACATGCAAAAACTTCGCACATATAACAATCTGCAAATTATCTCGCAATGACTTTTCTGCTAACGTTGCAAAACAAATATTGTGTGTTCATACGGTTGTAAATTCACAGGGTTGCATTTTTCCGCCATTTTTCTGGCAACGTTGTCCGATCTGCAAATCGTGTGTACTTACCTTTACGAACGAATAGAAATGATTTTCAAACGGGAAAAATATAGTTTTCTGGAGTATTTTTTTGAACTTTTTTGGTACACAACGATCGATATTAATTTTCTAGATGTGATAATAACAAAAAAATCTCAGAAATCGGTCTTGAAATACGCAAACAAATCCCTCGTTGAAATCTAATTTCTATTCGTTCGTCACTGATAGACTACTCGCTACTTGACGGAACTTCTTTATAACTTTATTTTCTTTGGTTTTTTCCTCCCCTTGCCGACTGTCACTCTCTCCTATACGTCGATAATCTGCTGAACATTAAGCCGGTGTAAATCGAGACTTCGATTAAATACAGTTGAATTTTGAAATGTTGAATTTTTGCAACATGCAAGTGAGACAAAAAAAGAAAACGAAACCCTGTCAAAATGCAAGATTTTTTTACAAACGAAAACAAAAAAGGCATTTTTGGGGCGAAAGGCAGACAAAATTGATCATTTTTTAGCACAAAAGAAAGCACCATTAGATTGTTATTCTTGTTTTCTTAAAATCAATTCCTAAAAGATGTTCCCATTTTTGAAAATTCCCAGCGGTAACTCTGGTCCCATTTTTCTCCCACATGAAATCTACACTGGCAACACCGTATTTGTCGATAAACGATATCATCGATTGACATAACCATCGATAAATCACAAAACAACATTTTTTTGTATACATGCATCATTCCATAGAACAGTTATATCCTAGTTGGAAAAATTAAATCACGAGTTTTGTGCTTTAAATCGATTTAAGCGAAAATATGGCATTTAAAGTCAGTTTGCTATATGTTATCACACAAACATTGGTATTATTTTGCAATTTTTATTTTAGCCAATTGATCCTAAACGTGACGAGTACCGCCGCTACTTGGAGCGAGGTGGAATTATAGAATCCTTAACTAAAGTTTTCGTACGCATTTTAAAGGATCGTCCAGAAGATCCTACTCAATACTTGTTGCATAACTTGGGTGATGCTCGGCTCCAGGCCGACAATATCGCTTATTTGCAAGCCGAGTTGGAGGATGCCCGAATGGAGATTCAACGTTTAAGCGAAATCATACGAACCATCAATCCAGAATTACTGAATGAGTCGTCTCATAAAAATACAACCCCTAGAGACGGTTCTTTAGAAGACAGTATTAATTCGAATGAATTGCAACAAGAGGCTGCGCCACATCATACAACTGACTACACTCCTACTGGCAATGGCAGCACTTTGGAAGAAAGTGCCAATCATGCCCACAATGTCGTGTCGTCTGAAGGAGATGTACAAAACGAGAACGGTAGCACAGAATGATCTATAAAAGAATGAAATTGTTAGTGCGATTTTCATGAGGAAAAATAAATATTTATTTAAGAGTCCTTTAAGGATAGTAGATCCAAATATTTTGGATTTAAAACTAGAATCTTAGAAATCTCACTTGTATGTACAACAATAAAATAAGCGTTAATAAAATGGAAGGTCATGAAGACCTTATTACTCTTCTGAAATTTATGTTAAATGACTTTTGTATGTAATCATTTTAGACAGAAGAAAGTCGGATAATAAAAATCAGTTACTGTTTTCCAAATCGAGAACTACAATCAACTTAATTTTGAAAAATGGCTATGAAAAAAACACCTTTTCAGAAGTGCGAAGTAGTTTTAAGAGTAATTCATTCATCTACAGTACAATCATTACTAAAGTTTCAATTCTTGTAAATGTTTCCATTTGCTTGTCTTGCTAGGGCACAGACCAGATAGTAAGGACTTCGGTTCTTTATAACCTTCGTATGGCTTGACTATGGTAGGAAGCATAATATATTTTTTTTTTATCAAAATTAACTATTAACAATTTTATATTACCAGATGGATAGATAGGGGATTTTAATTGTGATTGGTCGGACCATTTTTTCTCGACCAGTTCTAATGGTTGTGAAACAAATAAGCTTTCCATCGCGATAGTCTTTAAAGAAAGAAAATGAAATATAATCAATTGCAATACGTTCTAGGAAATTACGAAACTTTGAAACAAATATTTTATTTCCAAATTTTAATGGCAGATGACAGCCAAATCGGAGAGTACTTTGCCCCCAAAAGTAATTTTCGAGAATATGGTTCACAGCCACATCTGGATATAAGCCATCGATATGGTATGTGCATATGATTATAATTCTGTGGCGTAGTTTACGACGATAAGAATAAAAAATGTGAAAACGAAAAAATTGCTCCTAGTAAAAGAAGATATAATACTTTTTTATATACCTACAGTACATTTGTTATTAAACATACGTACATAGTGATAAGTATGTACTCATATGTGGAAAAAGTTATAAAAAAATCCATTTATTGTAGCAATTACAAGATCGCAATTGGCGGATCTAACGCCAGGTGCCAAATCCCGCCATTAGATATACAGTTAGATCGAAATGTTTTTTTTGACGGAGTAGATGTTTTCGCAATTTCTAATGGAGCTTGTCTGATTAGTTTTTAATTGGTTCCAATTTTTACTTTTTCTAATAAGGAAAAATTAAAATGGCTTATCGATCGAATTATACATCGCGTCCAGATCTGATTACATATATGTATGTATATCGCCCCAAACCCAGCGGAAAAAATTAACAGGCCTTCTCAAATCAGGCCTGCCCCATGATATTTGCATATGTACAGTGCTCCCCAAAGAAGCCATACATTAGACCTGGACGCTGGCTTCTAAAAGAATAAGTGTACGTACACTTCCCGTCTTTAATCAGGCCTGATGCAGACTACCCTTGAGATAACGGAGCAGAATGTGTTGTGACTCTACTTAGCATTTTTTTGAAGGCAAGTGCAGGTTTGTGTCGCATACTGTTCCCGTCTTTAATCAAAAATTAGACTTTTGTCAAAAATAATCGATAAGTTTACAACTTATCGAGTCCGAAATATGTTATATCTTATAAATAAAATTTTTTGATTTGTCAGTAGAATATTCCCCGGCTATAGATCATTTTTGCCTCTATTATGTGTTATAAAATGCAAAGTTTTTTAAAAACGGTGAAGCAAATACAATTACTTGACAGCTCAGCTCCCATATTGCTATTTCACGGATTTAAAGACCGAAATAAAAACACAAGAATACTATAGATTTGTTTCTTTACTTTTTTAATAGTAAAACTAGCAAAAGAGAAATAATTCAAAATTATCTCTGAGTGAACATATTTTAAAAAAGTACGGGAACGGAAATCTGGTAAAAATAGCAAGCACAGAAAAATTTCTTCTATTTGAAGTTTCTGTTATATTACTTTCAATGTATTTTGAAAGCTACTACTTTTACTCGGAAAAATTTGTCGAGTAAAAACTAGTAAAAAAGTAGTAAAAGAGAAAAACGTTTTGAATGTTCTCTCTTAAAATTGTCTACTATTTTTACTGGTTTTTGGTGTAAAGGAACGCTTTTAAAAATGGTAAAAGTAGTAACTTGTAGTAGGTAAAGGAACAAAGCTTATAACTTTTTATAATTATTAAATAAATCATTTTATTCAACTTTTCTTTAGATTTAGAAAATCACGTTAAAGAATCACGAAAAGTGGTCGAAAACAGAATGAAGGTCTTTCTAAATTTCCCCTAGAAGCAGTCTACGACATGAACAACTTAGAGATTAAAATTGATGAAAACAATGACATTGATTTTATAAAAGTAGTTAAAAATGTTATACACAGAGGTGGATTAACAGAAACTTTAAATTCAAAAAACTTAAACATAAATAATTAAAATTTTCTACATTAAATTAATATTTGGAAAAATTAACAACTAAAACAATAAAAGTAAAGAATGTTCTTAAATATATTTACTATAAAAGATTAAAAATATATACGACTTTTTTCTTTACAATACCGAAGCACGCCTAAAGATAAAATTTAATAGTGCCTTCTGCACGCCTCACCTGAAGCCACTGAGAAGACCTTCTTTTCGGAGGCATTCAGTACACTCTTTTCTGATTCTACTGTCAGACCTTGTTGCGTGCCACTTGTCACAACGAGGGACGAATTCAAATGTTCACTTTCGGATGTTACGGCGCCAAAGAGACCCCGCACTGTGGTTCAGAATTTAATTTTACTGGCCAAAAGTCAAATTTTGTGACTTTAATGCCATTCAATAGCAAACATATTGAGACTAGGGTAGTCAAAAAAATTAGATCAAAATATTTATTATTGTGGGCGTGGTGTGCTGCTGCAAATATTTTATGTAATTTAAAAAAACGTAATTTTGTATATTTTTGTAGAAGGAAATTGTCATTTCTCGCAAACTATTATCGATAGGGGTTAATTTTAAGTTACGTAGGTAGGTTAGTATTCTTTGAGAAATTGCCAAAAGTATTACTGTACTGTTTATACGTGGTTTGTTATAACATGTTTCCACAGGTACTATATTTTTGTCAAATTGGTATTTTAGTGGAGTGAAACTTTTTAGCATCAAGAGACTTCAAGAAGATTTTGGTACCAGAAGAAAGGTGAAAGTGTCCTCTTTAAGCCTATGTATACTTTTGTACCTGCCCCGACCAGACTGTAGAACACTTTTTTAATTTTAATGAAATTACTCCGGAAAAAATAGATTGTTCTTTTTATTTTACCTGTTCATATGACTATTTTGTAGGTACACCAAGCCAAGTTTTGTGTGTTTTATCACATATTTACCATATTTATGACATCTTAACCCTTTTTATATCCTCACTTTGGTGATACGAGGGTATATATCATTTGCTACGGCCAAAAGTGTAACACATCGAAGGAGTGATCTAAGACCCTAAGTATGTTCGGCGGATATTCGTTTTGGGTCATTTTAAGTCGAATGAGAAATGTTCGTCCGTCCGTCTGCTGGCTGGTGCGCACGATAACTCTCGAAAGGAGTAACCGTTTGACTTCAAATTTGGTATGTGCTAATATTTTTTCTATCTTCGGCTAAGTTCGAAGATGGGCCATATTGCCCCACTCCTTCTAGTACCTCCCCCACAAAGGGTTAAAATGTGATGAAATATTGATTCTTTAATAACTTCTATACTATTTATTCGAATCTTCTGAAATTCCACACATAGTATTAGTTTATTAGTCGCTATCACCTTGAGAAAAGTGGGTGAAGTTGCCACGCCCCTTTTGGTACCTCTCTCACAAATGGACCATTTTGCACCAAAAGTTAACAGCCTATAACATTAATACTAGTATATACAAATACTTGAAATTTTGTACAGTGTTTATAGTGCCTACAGTCCAGTGAAAAATGAGCGTTATTGCCGCGCTCCTTTTGGTGCCTCCCACACAAAGGTACCATTTTGAACCAAATGTTAACAGCTTATAACATTAATACCAGTGTATAAAAATACTTGCAATTTTGTACAGTGTAATGCTTTTGTAGTACCTATAGCCCTGTGAAAAATGGGCGTTATCACCACGCCCCTTTTTGTACCTCCCACACAAAATGGCCAAAGAATACCACAATTAATTATCTCATAACGTTAATATACCAGTGCACATAAACGCTTATAATTCGGCACAGTGCAATGTATTTAAAGTATCTACTGTTCAACGAAAAGTAGGTGTATTTGTTAAACCCGTTCTGGTAGCTCCCATACAAACTGACAGAATAATTGGAATATTCAATATTACATTTCTCACAAAGTGAGGGTATACCTTTTACCCGACTGAAACTTTCTTACTTGTTTTTTTAGCAGAAACAATCAAATTTTAGAATATTAAAAAAAATGGAGTACTTTAGCTATAAAGAATTATCCGAAGAGTATTTTAGAAACATCGTAATACAATTGGAACTGCAAAATAAAGTAAATATTTTCATCAACAACATAACTAAGCGCTACAAACAAGTTGGGTGGAATAAACATACATTTTATTAGACCTTTGCAATATGGTTAGAGGGCGAAGTTAGTGTCCAAGTATCTTCAGAAAGTAAAAATCAAAACAATTGTGGGAGACCACCAAAATCACTCAGCAACTGTAGCGATAGATTTAAAAGGCGGAAACTTAAGGATATCAATGAAGAAATCGGATGTGAAACTATTGCAGAAAGCTTGTTACATCAATTGCAATCACAAAAACAACGCACAAAGACCGAAATTGTTGAAAAAGTTTTAAACGCTAGTCCTCTGAATACAAAACGGATTATTAAGAGTATTCCAACTCCAAGCGTTGAAAAACATTTCTAAAATGAAGAGCCATTAGCATTATTTTTGGTTTTGAAGTTAACAAAACACCAATGCGTTTGATTAAAAAAGGCTCAAATCTGTATCCATCATATCATCACATACAGTGGGGAGCATAACCGAGTGCACGCATGCTACTTTTTCAATTTTTATTTTGTGAAAACAGTATCTTTAGTCCAAACGTCACCAAATTTGCAACAAATATACTTTATTTATCGCTAAATAAAAACTATTGTTTAAAAAAGCTATACACTTATTCTAGTGAATATCATCGTATGGAGTAGATAAAATTATGTATGCACTTAATTTTTATTACATTTAAAATCAGATGTTTTAGAATTTAGTTCATCGTCCTTTGTTTTTCATTAAGCTTTGCACTCGTTTGGGCATACTTTCCACTAGGTTTTGGCTTACTTCATTTGTAATATCACTCCATTAATGCTGCACCCGGCTACACAGCTCGTTGACATAACCCGAACCATATTTTGACCACAGCCCACAAATTTTTAATTGGAATTAGGCCGAAACTTTGTGCTTGCCATTCTGGAAGTTGAAATTTATGTTACCACAACCATTTTTCACTATTTTGGAAGTGTGCTGGGATACACGTCTTGCTGAAACACAACATCCTCCTCCGGGTAATGACTCAACTCTGCAAAATCCGGTAAATTTGATTTCAAAATATGATGCCATCATGATGCTCTTATTGTTTACCAGCAGCCAAGTGCGCCACCACGTAAAGCATTCTCATATCATAAGCTTCCTCCTCCATGCTTAACGGTTTGCTTGACTTTAAGGTTTTTGAATAATTTCAAAAGGCCGGAGCCAGTAATATTAATTCCCATCGGATTGGAAACTGTTATTCTTTGTTTAAACTGGGCATATAACACTTTTCCAGCCAACAATCCTTCTATTTACGCGGGTCTTACATAATTCCAACCGCTTCTTAATTTTTTTGTAAGACAAATCTGTTTTTTTCCTCGACTGCTGCCTCGAACCCAGTTCTTTGTATTTGTTGTGATTACTTTTTCAAAATTTAATTTACGGTGTTTTGTCCGTAAGAAAGTAAGTAATAAGTGCTAACAATTTTATAACATTTGGCCTAACAACACTATTTTTAATGAATAAATGATACAAGAGTGGCAAACATGCACTCGGTTTTGCTCCCCACTGTACTTGCTGCTAAAAAGCACTGTTTGCCAACAACGGACACTATAAAATCACATCGAAAAGGTTTTTACAGGTTTTTTAATACCAGAAAAATATCTCGAAATTGTACAAACGAAGATCTATTTAATATTTTGTTGGCAACGTCAGATCCCCTCATCTCCAGCATTCGAAATCAATGGAAAGTAGAACATCGGGACTTAGATGAAGATGCAAAAGGGCTGCTAGAAATAATACAGAACAAAATATGGAATATTTGCAGGCAACTTTTCAAACGAACGATTAAAAATTATAATTTACTGTTTTTTTTACATATATAAGTAAAAAATAAATGCTTTTCCTTAATGTTGTTCAAATATAAAATATTAAAAATGGTTGCTGTGCAAGGTGTTTTTTTAAATATCGAGGAAATTTTTTTGTCGAAAAAATGTTGTTTTTTTGTTACAAAATTTATTATTAAAATGGTTTATTTATCAACATATGACATTCTTTTAATAAATAAAGAAGATGAAAACAAAACACATTTCCATGTTAAATATTAAAAAAATTCAAAAGTTCAACTTTGACCTTGAATTCCTCAATAACTGCTGACCCGATTTTATTGAAATAAAAACTGTCGAAAACCTTATGGAGTTACCCGTCGAACAAAAAAATTACTAAAATATCTCTACCCGTTCCAAAGTTACAGAGTTTTGGCCAGTAAAAACCGATTCTGAACCACTGTGTGACGCAGGCCCCGTATTAACCACCCTGGACGAGACAGCAGATGCGTACGACACATTCGGGTGCACACCTCCACTACCACGCGTCAGGAGCAGCTGTCTTTTCGGACAGTCGCGAGAGTTTGCTGAGTGGCCCGCAGCGTCACAGTTCGCACATTTATGTGCGTATTCTGTCTGTACGGCCACTTCAGCATTGACGGAGTTAGCCGCCGGCATATTACGGACTTTTGTCACCCCCACTGGAATGACACACTCACCTGGGCCATGCGATCCGCCACACTTGACACACCGATAGCGCATGCTACAGTTGCGGACACATGGCCGTAACGTTGGCAGTTGTAACCCTGCATGTGTCCCTTCTCCCTGTCTCTGCTCAGTTGTGGAGGAGTTTTTTACGGTGGACAGCTTTTATATCCGATTGTCTCCCCAGCAAAATCAGCCATTTGTTGTTCCCGAGATTCACCACACGGTGAATATCCAGGATTAGTTTTGTCGCAGTATGATGACGACATCCCTTCCATCACCACGGCGTAGGGGACCTGTGCCTTTGGTGTATATGTGTGGAATTGCACACACTTAGCCGACAGGTACTCCTTTAGAGCACCATATTCTTCCAGCGTCAATACCTGGAATTTCGTTGTATTGCGGCCCACCAGGGACACAGTCAATTTATCATGCCCAAGTAGGGCTCGAACATCGTCCACCATCGTCTTAACATTGACCCATTGAACAGAAATTACAGGGACATTGCCAGAGGAGGTTGCCGCCGGGGTCTCCTCTGTGCTATTGCTAGCCCAGGTGATAGTTTTCGTCTTTCTAGCCGCTGCTGCAGCAGAGATTGATGGCTTATTATCATCGTTGAACCGTATGGGCTTCTTGCCGGCCTTTTTGGGGGCAATTTTGTTACGTGACCACTGTGCAGCTGGGGAATGACTTTCGTGCGCCAACTAGCTCTGGTCGCCTCCAGGGTATGGTCCCATCCCGTCATTTCCCGCCCAAGGTCCGCATCAATCATTCTCTGACATTTGTCAAAATAATGTAAATAAAGTCTGTCAGCTGTCCACGCCGGACAGCACATTTTTCCATTAATTTTTCTAATTAATTTAATTTACTTTTTTAATCATTTTTCCCTTTTTTCTTTCTTTTCAGGTTCCCTTTGGGTGGTTCCAGCACCTCCATGCTTTCCGGGTACTCCCTCATTGGATTCCTGGAGAAAATTTGCATCTTTATTTTTGCGAATATTCTCCACGAAGCCAAGTGGTGTACTCCTGAAAATATGGTTTGTGCTAGAGTTTCGGATGCCTGGGTTCGGGGAAAGTCGCGGTAAAACCCTGCCGCTAGACAGGTTTCCCTGCCAAAAATGGATGGTCTCCAATTAAGGACCATCCGGTTGGCTTGAAAAAAGCCTTAAAAATAAACAAACAACTAACCAACTAATATACTAACCCCCCCCAAACAAAAAACAACTAACATACTACTTTACTAATAAAATAAAAGATACGGAATTGGACGCGGCTGGTCAATGCAAAGCGCACAGTAAGTTGACCAGCCGAATCGCGGTGTCCAAAGCTCTCCCCAGCTCCTCCAGCGATGTTGAAATTAGGGGCTGGGGAAAAACGTGGCACAGAGGCCGCCACGCAGGCGTTAAGGCCTCATTATAGGGGACCCCTACGCCGATTTTTTTTCGGTGCTCGCTAGGGACTTGGCGTTTGGCGGTGCCGCAACAATTTCGAGCCACCAAATCCTCTTCCCATGTCGCCGGCGGCGCGACCACGGACTGCTGCACCGGCGGTGTGTCAGCAGTGTCCATCATCATTCTATAGAAGTCTTTTTTGCATCAGACTTCACTGTTTCAACATATTTTGGGCTATCGCCCAAACTTCGTCCAACGGGGCCGACGCCGCCACTTTGTACCGCTTTTATAAAAGCAGTATTTATCTCTTTTTCGATAGAAGTGTTTCCACCCATACTTATACGTAGTTGTGATTGTTCCTCAATCAGACGCTTATTTTGGTCCATAAGGTCATTCATCCTCTTTTGTAGCTGGGCCGCTAGCTTTAGGTTCTCGTAGGACGATGAGTCACGATCGCCACTACCTTTCTTCTTCTTTCGCTTGCGTTGCTTCCCCTCGGCAACATTACGATCCCCCACAAGCGTGCTTGTGTCAGAGTTAGCTGTGCCGACTTGCTGCTAAAAAGCACTGTTTGCCACCAACGGACACTATAAAATCACATCGAAAAGGTTTTTACAGGTTTTTTAATACCAGAAAAATATCTCGAAATTGTACAAACGAAGATCTATTTAATATTTTGTTGGCAACGTCAGATCCCCTCATCTCCAGCATTCGAAATCAATGGAAAGTAGAACATCGGGACTTAGATGAAGATGCAAAAGGGCTGCTAGAAATAATACAGAACAAAATATGGAATATTTGCAGGCAACTTTTCAAACGAACGATTAAAAATTATAATTTACTGTTTTTTTTTACATATATAAGAAAAAATAAATGCTTTTCCTTAATGTTGTTCAAATATAAAATATAAAAAAAGTTTGCTGTGCAAGGTGTTTTTTTAAATATCGAGGAAATTTTTTTGTCGAAAAAATGTTGTTTTTTTGTTACAAAATTTATTATTAAAATGGTTTATTTATCAACATATGACATTCTTTTAATAAATAAAGAAGATGAAAACAAAACACATTTCCATGTTAAATATTAAAAAAATTCAAAAGTTCAACTTTGACCTTGAATTCCTCAATAACTGCTGACCCGATTTTATTGAAATAAAAACTGTCGAAAACCTTATGGAGTTACCCGTCGAACAAAAAAATTACTAAAATATCTCTACCCGTTCCAAAGTTACAGAGTTTTGGCCAGTAAAAACCGATTCTGAACCACTGTGTGACGCAGGCCCCGTATTAACCACCCTGGACGAGACAGCAGATGCGTACGACACATTCGGGTGCACACCTCCACTATCACGCGTCAGGAGCAGCTGTCTTTTCGGACAGTCGCGAGAGTTTGCTGAGTGGCCCGCAGTTGTATTGCGGCCCACCAGGGACACAGTCAATTTATCATGCCCAAGTAGGGCTCGAACATCGTCCACCATCGTCTTAACATTGAACCATTGAACAGAAATTACAGGGACATTGCCAGAGGAGGTTGCCGCCGGGGTCTCCTCTGTGCCATTGCTAGCCCAGGTGATAGTTTTCGTCTTTCTAGCCGCTGCTGCAGCAGAGATTGATGGTTTATTATCATCGTTGAACCGTATGGGCTTCTTGCCGGCCTTTTTGGGGGCAATTTTGTTACGTGACCACTGTGCAGCTGGGGAATGACTTTCGTGCGCCAACTAGCTCTGGTCGCCTCCAGAGTATGGTCCCATCCCGTCATTTCCCGCCCAAGGTCCGCATCAATCATTCTCTGACATTTGTCAAAATAATGTAAATGAAGTCTGTCAGCTGTCCACGCCGGACAGCACATTTTTCCATTAATTTTTCTAATTAATTTAATTTACTTTTTTAATCATTTTTCCCTTTTTTCTTTCTTTTCAGGTTTCCTTTGGGTGGTTCCAGCACCTCCATGCTTTCCGGGTACTCCCTCATTTTTGCGAATATTCTCCACGAAGCCAAGTGGTGTACTTCTGAAAATATGGTTTGTGCTAGAGTTTCGGATGCCTGGGTTCGGGGAAAGTCGCGGTAAAACCCTGCCGCTAGACAGGTTTCCCTGCCAAAAATGGATGGTCTCCAATTAAGGACCATCCGGTTGGCTTGAAAAAAGCCTTAAAAATAAACAAACAACTAACCAACTAATATACTAACCCCCCCAAACAAAAAACAACTAACATACTACTTTACTAATAAAATAAAAGATACGGAATTGGACACGGCTGGTCAATGCAAAGCGCACAGTAAGTTGACCAGCCGAATCGCGGTGTCCAAAGCTCTCCCCAGCTCCTCCAGCGATGTTGAAATTAGGGGCTGGGGAAAAACGTGGCACAGAGGCCGCCACGCAGGCGTTAAGGCCTCATTATAGGGGACCCCTACGCCGATTTTTTTTCGGTGCTCGCTAGGGACTTGGCGTTTGGCGGTGCCGCAACAATTTCGAGCCACCAAATCCTCTTCCCATGTCGCCGGCGGCGCGACCACGGACTGCTGCACCGGCGGTGTGTCAGCAGTGTCCATCATCATTCTATAGAAGTCTTTTTTGCATCAGACTTCACTGTTTCAACATATTTTGGGCTATCGCCCAAACTTCGTCCAACGGGGCCGACGCCGCCACTTTGTACCGCTTTTATAAAAGCAGTATTTATCTCTTTTTCGATAGAAGTGTTTCCACCCATACTTATACGTAGTTGTGATTGTTCCTCAATCAGACGCTTATTTTGGTCCATAAGGTCATTCATCCTCTTTTGTAGCTGGGCCGCTAGCTTTAGGTTCTCGTAGGACGATGAGTCACGATCGCCACTACCTTTCTTCTTCTTTCGCTTGCGTTGCTTCCCCTCGGCAACATTACGATCCCCCACAAGCGTGCTTGTGTCAGAGTTAGCTGTGCCGACGGCATCAGCCATTTTCAATTATTTTTTTTTCTTTTCACTTAATCACTTCACAACACAAGAGGTCTTGCCTCGTTGCCTATCACAGGCACACCCTATTGCGAGTTTTCTCTCCGACTCGCTTTTTATACGCCACCAACTGAACCAAACACAATTTTCCAGCATTTCCCTCTAAAAGTATGTTGTTATGTTTTTCCCTTAGTCCATATTCACACTTGAAATTCTGCGGGGGGGAAATTGAAAGTGTGAATATGGACTTTTATATACATTTGTGGCAGCACCAAGACCGCCGTGTTCGAATGACAAACAATCTGGCAAGGTTTTAACGAACCAGAAGAGGAGAAAACAACAGCTGATTCCAAAAAAAGTTTTAGCTCTAAAGTATTATTTAAGCTCTAGTATTATTAAAAGCTCTAGCTTTATAATAATACTTCGTAAGATTTTGTGAACTAGTTTTAGTAATAATAAATAGATTTAAATAGTTGTTAAATGTAAATACGAACCTCTTATTATTACATCGGCAACTATACATTCATCCCACCAACAATTTGCCTGCAATTCGTCCATTTTTTCTAGCAGTATTATTGACAGTCGACCATACACGCGTATCGTCGCGTTTTGTCGTCGTCGCTTAGCGTCGTTTGTCGTGCTAGCCGAGGTTTGTCGTCGTCGCTTCATCTCATCGGAACGGAGTTAACTCAACGCCTTATGGCCTTCGGTTTGTCCCGGCCATTTCCTGTTGTAATTATTACACTGGCTGGCTGCAAAAAAACTTTTCTGCAGCAAAACAATTAAACTAACCGACAATGCATCGCCACCTAGTCAGAAAAAAATCGCAGTCGAGCAGGGCTATCACGGCCCACAACACCACAATATAATATTCTTTGGATGTGAATCAGAACATTGGGATTATTTTGTTCAGTACAACAGCATGGCTAAAATTATACGACTACAGATCTGCTTCAGCTAACTGAAGCCATGTGCGCGACCATGTAAGACCGATCCGACCTATGAAGAGGATAATATGTACGTGCTCATGGGTACCCATGGATATGGATCATTTAGGTTTGTTGCAATTTGGCCGCTCTAAGCGAGTCTGTACCATCAGGGAAGAAATTGCAAGCATTTGTACGCACGGCCTTCCAGGCTCCTGATGGCCACCATTGCAAAAGAATTAAGTTAGTACCACAAAGGTAATATTACCCATATTCCATACTTCAGACTTATAATTATTTCCTTTCTTCTTTTCAAGTCTTTGGATTAATTAAACCCACGCTGAATAGTCTTTAATCGTTGGCTTTGCGCCCCCTATCACCACAAGACATACCGCAGGTTACAGAACCTGAGTATACGGCCAGCGTCGACCATAAGGCTGACGACAGACCCAAAGCAAAAAGCAATTTTGTTGCGTGAGCGTACAGCTGCTGAAGTGTGTTCTGTGTTTTCCTATTAGAAAGTCAAACCGAAAGCGATTATTTCAGCAAGAGAGCGCGTTGTGAAGCGTTTCAAGCTTAGTTTTGCTTCGTCAGAACACAAATGCAAGAAAAAACACTGAACATCTGCGGGAACAACGAACGGCACGATCCTATGCAACAGTCAAGTGATAGCAGTGAGAGTGTGCATACATAGTGAATTGAAAAATAAAAAGTAAAAAAAGTGAATTACCAACTGCTACCTGAAATGGCGGATTAATCCACCAAAACCAGGAAGCGCCTACACGTCGATGATTTGGCGTGCATCTCAAAGGCCGACCTTGCTGCTCTAGTCGAGCAAAACAAAAATCTCCACGCTCTTGTCCAGTCCTTATCTATGAGACTGCAAGAGCGTAAAAACAACACCACGCCTCGAAAAAATCTCCAGCGACGAGGAATTCTTCTGAAGCAGAGGATGAAGATGATGACATCCGCACCCCATAAGTGCAGCAGACCGGCGAAACACCGCCGTCGCCGAAGATAAGGATTGTGAGCGCAACTCCGGCCTCACAGGCGGTTGCTACACAGCCGGTACAACCCCGAAAAGAAGGAAGGACTCCCGCCGATGGACCGATGATATGGATAAAGCGAAACGAAACGTTGGCTTTGTGACACCTCAAGAGGTCGGAGAGGCATTGAGAGGTAAACGCATCCGCTGATAAACCGGAGTTGATCATATGGGATATTACCAGGGCTTGGATAGAATCACTCACGATTCCAATCCCAAAATCTGGTTCTGATCCCAAGCAAATCAGCAACTATCGACCATTATATTGAGCAATATAAGGGACATGATAGAAGATGTCGGAATACTTGCGGGCAACCAATCTTCGCAAGGGTCATTCCACTTCTCATGCACTCTCAGTGCTATCCGACCATGCAGCCACGGCCTTGAATAAGCGGCACGTGACCGTTGCAGTTAGACCTGCGGCTTTGGTGGCAACACCTGTCGGATGGTAGCGAACTTTCTAAAAGATCGCTCATCAGGTCGGCAACGAACTCTCTGAGAGAAAGAATGTAGTGGCTGGAGTTCCGCAGGGCTCTCTCCTCGGTCCAGTACTCTACAATATTCTTCTGTGTGACATTCCGCAACCACCTTCTGGTGACTTGTTTTTGATCTACGCAGATGATATACTCATTGCCTCTTCCGGGCCAGTAGCTTCAACTGTAAACTAGGATATATTCTTATCTTTTAGAGTTATCGAACTATTTCGACAGATGGAGACACAGATTGAATGTATCAAAATGTGATAGCACCATATTTAAAGGCAAGAAAAAGCAAGCTCCTTTATTCTAATGCGAAACAATATATTCCTGTCATTAGCATAGGAAAGTACATAATTCGGACGTCAAACAGTATAAAATTCCTTGGCGTCGTCTTTTCTTAAAATTTGTGAAACATATTGATCACAGTTTGGCAAAAGTCAATCGATTATTTTCCCTTGCTGTGGCGAAACGGAGGACTCAGCAATGACGTTAAACTTTTTATCTATAAACGGATCATCAGACCCATCATTGCCTATGCTTTTCCGTCCTGGTTTGGAATCTTTTCCAGCCAAATGGAAAGGCTTAGGCGATGGGAACGACGAATTCTCCTGACATCCCTCGGTCTTCGAAACACCATCGCGGACGACGATACGGTACGGCGACCATCGAATCGGTCTCTCTATGGCGCGATTGACTTCGATCGTATAGACGTGTTTTGAACCAAAACAGCAATTCGGCATCTTGAGAGCTCTTCCTTTTTTGATAATGAATTGATGAGAACATGCCTAAATCTAGGCACCAATCTATACAGGCTAACCGAGTTAAACTACCAGCCTCCTGTTGGTCTTTTAACTCTGAATAGAGACGGAGGTCTATACCGTGGCGACTAACTGAAATTCTATCATCGTCGGATAGGTAGCTACAATTTCGACGACACCGTGTATAGTACGCGCCAATGATCGGGACTGACTTTGCACTCCCCCCATTTGTATATATGAATATTAAGTGTTTTTTATGTTATAGTATTAAGTATAAAACAATAAAGTGATTAGTAATTCCCTTTTTGTAATTCGATTAAAAAAAATACATTTATAACGAAAATATTAAATATAACGACAAAGCTTTGTAACTAGTATATATAAGTGAAATGTATAAATACATAATTTTAAGAAACTACTAAATGTAAGTTATCTCGTAATAACGAAAAATGTTAGCTACAAGCGTATTTACCCATTGCAATTAGGATTTTTCGAATTAATAAAAATGAATTGAATTGAACATCTGCTTTTTCAATTCAACACATGACTGTATTATCTTTACAGTCGGGCTGGCATGTTGTGGCATGGTTTTAGCAGTGAGGGCATCTCCTAAATACCGGTGAATGCGTCCTGCGTCTGTCAAACTCAAATTTCATCCTATTGTTTTCTGTGCATACAACAACACTTTGACAGACGCCGGACGCAATTCACCGGTATTTAAGAGATGCCCTGACAGCAATTTTCTCATTTCTCTGCTTCGGCGTGCGTTTTGACGTCAGCCTATCAGCGGCTTGACCACGCAGACGTATACCTGAGCGCAGGGCCTCGTCGACAACAGCAGTGTGACGCTTCACCACCACAACCAAGGAATGTGTCGTCTGTTTATCAATTGTGTCTTAAGGCCGGGTTAGGCATACGTAACCGTAATTTATCTTTACCGTTCCCGTAACGTTGCCCGTTTGAGCGATTAGGCAACGTTGAGAAAACGAGTCATATGTTCTGACAACAACAACACATAAGTAAACAAAAAAGCCGCGATTTCTTTTTGTTTAGATTTATTAAAAATGAAGTTAAAAATAATGTTTATAAATTTGTGTTTTTAAATCTGTGTAGAATTTACAATAAAAGTAATCAAGAAAATATCGTCGGGTAAGAAGATGGGGTGGACGTTCTATAAACAATGACTGGGCGAAAGCCGGACACTAGAATACCTATGGCAGTTTTTAATTTGTTATTAATATTAATAAACCAGTAAGGAAAGGCAGAAAGTCGGGCGGGGCCGACTATATAATACCCTACACCTCCCTAACAATGCGATAAGGGTCATTGCCATAATAATTTGGAATAATTCGTAAATGGGTAGAAACGTATTCTAATTCTGAAAAGATAATCGCTAAATTAAGCAATATTCGTTCCTAAAGCGAGAAACATCTTTCTGGAAAATTTTAATGATCGGAAGTAAAATACAACTTCTATAGCGGTTTGATACCAAATCAGGAGGAACATATATATGGAGCTTTAAGGTAAATCTGAACCGATCTTCCCTGAATACTTATTCATGTAAAAAGACCTCCTTCTGTCGAATTTCGTACTGATCGGATATAAAATACAGTCTCTACAGCGCTTACATGTCAAATCGGGGGTAACATATATATGGGAGCTATATCTAAATCTGAACCGATTTCTTCCAAATTTAATAGTGTTCATCCATATAATAAGAAACCTCTTTCTGCCGAATTTCATACTGATCGGATATAAAATAAAGTTTTTACAGCGCTTACATGTCAAATCGGGGGTAACGTATATATGGGGGCTACATGTAAATCTGAACCGATTTCTTCCAAATTTAATAGAGTTCATCCATATAATAAGAAACCTCTTTCTGCCGAATTTCATACTGATCGGATATAAAATAAAGTTTTTACAGCGCTTACATGTCAAATCGGGGCTAACATATATATGGGGGCTATATCTAAATCTGAACCGATTTTAACCAAATTCAATAGGGATCGTCCTTGGGCCAAAAAAAAGATGTGTGTAAAGTTTCGTCGAGATCGGGCCATAATTGCGACCTGTACTTTGATTACAAGAATACATGCACAGACGGACAGACAGACAGACGGACAGACAGACAGACAGACAGACGGACAGACGGACATAGCTAAATCAACTCAGAAAGTGATTCTAAGTCGATCGGTATAATAAACGATGGGTCTATTTCTTCTCATTTTGGGTGTTACAAACAAATGCACAAAGTTATAATACCCTGTACCACAGTGTGGTGTAGGGTATAAATATGAGTTAACTACGCCAACGCAACGGATTAGACCGACAGAGAGACTAGCAATAACACCACTGTATGTCAAATATTGCCTTATCCTATGATTCCAAGATGGGAAATATTAACATTCTATTCTTTAAAATTGTAGATATTTGGGTCACGGTTGTTCCATACAATCGATTGCATGGAGTCACAAGCTGGGGAAAACAACAATTCAAAATATTATTTTAGAATGCAGTGAAGTTTTGTGGCGCTTGCTTACGCCGATTTATTTAAGTGAACAAACTACACAGCAGTACAAACACATTGCCAATGATTTTCAACGAATGTGGGATATGCCCAATTATGTGGTGCTAACTATACATTCATATTAGTTAATGCTGGAAGTTATGGCCAACACGATGGGGGTATGTCCATTAAACTTACATATATTTATAATCTATTTTAATACAAACAATTTCCATTTCTTAATTTAAATTAAATACAGCTATATTCCAGTACTCTCCGTTTGGCCAATCAGTTATTTTAGGTACAGTACCTGTACCTCCTAGTAAACCATTATCGTCAGCATCCTCTGAAGCCTTTCCTCATTTTTTAATGGCGATGCGGCGTTTCCCCTGAGGAATATCCTTGGTGTAAGTCAACAACTTTAGACGAGCTCAGAGACAACATCCCACGCGAAATTGCCAACGTTCCGGTCGAAATGTGTCCAAGAGTGGTGGAAAATTGGGTCCAAAGAATAGATCGCTGTTGACGGGCTCGTGGTGGTCATATGACCGAAATTGAATTTCATTCTTAACATGTAACATTTGCACTACACCTGGAATAAATTTGAACTCTATATCTTAAATATTCTGTGTTTTATTAATATATGAAATTCTTGTGTCCTTAATGGAAAACCCTTTACTTATGTCTATTTCCATTGAAGAGGGACTCAGCCAAATCCAATCCAATATCTATCTATAAATAAGTCCACGTTTGTAGAGACGCCTTTATTGCTGTCAAATTAACCCACAATGAAGAATATTGGCGCAATGATTATCTCGTACTGTCGTCAAAAGAATCCTGAAGCAGATTATAAATTTAATTTTAAATGGAGTTGCTTCCATGCTTCTCGCATTTTTCCGATATCCTATATGCTGGATTATATTTATTGTATAAATACTCCTGCGATTGCACCAATGAAATCAATTATTCGTCTTTCATGTTTATTTGCACTTTTAAACAACAAATAATTAATAAATTATTTTCTTTACTTTTCTCGGTGAACACACAATTGTAATTGTAAACAACTTGTAGTATCAGCTGTTGTCAAATTGTACGTAAACGGAACGTCCAATTCTGATTTCAACAGATTCAGCCGTCCGTTTACGTATCGTTTCCGTTGGCTAATCGTTTACACTGATTTCCATATGACAGATTGAATCAGCTGATTCGTTACGCTACGGGGGCGTTACGGTTAAGTTTGCCTAACTGGGCCTTTATACTTGTGTAATAAAACAAAGCTCAGATTGCTCTATTTTTTCAATATCACGGTTTATCCCGAGAATTTAAAGAAACAGCCCTTTAGGATAAGAAAAACCAGTAAGGAAAGGCAGAAAGTCGGGCGGGGCCGACTATATAATACCCTACACCTCCCTAACAATGCGATAAGGGTCATTGCCATAATAATTTGGAATAATTCGTAAATGGGTAGAAACGTATTCTAATTCTGAAAAGATAATCGCTAAATTAAGCAATATTCGTTCCTAAAGCGAGAAACATCTTTCTGGAAAATTTTAATGATCGGAAGTAAAATACAACTTCTATAGCGGTTTGATACCAAATCAGGAGGAACATATATATGGAGCTTTAAGGTAAATCTGAACCGATCTTCCCTGAATACTTATTCATGTAAAAAGACCTCCTTCTGTCGAATTTCGTACTGATCGGATATAAAATACAGTCTCTACAGCGCTTACATGTCAAATCGGGGGTAACATATATATGGGAGCTATATCTAAATCTGAACCGATTTCTTCCAAATTTAATAGTGTTCATCCATATAATAAGAAACCTCTTTCTGCCGAATTTCATACTGATCGGATATAAAATAAAGTTTTTACAGCGCTTACATGTCAAATCGGGGGTAACGTATATATGGGGGCTACATGTAAATCTGAACCGATTTCTTCCAAATTTAATAGAGTTCATCCATATAATAAGAAACCTCTTTCTGCCGAATTTCATACTGATCGGATATAAAATAAAGTTTTTACAGCGCTTACATGTCAAATCGGGGCTAACATATATATGGGGGCTATATCTAAATCTGAACCGATTTTAACCAAATTCAATAGGGATCGTCCTTGGGCCAAAAAAAAGATGTGTGTAAAGTTTCGTCGAGATCGGGCCATAATTGCGACCTGTACTTTGATTACAAGAATACATGCACAGACGGACAGACAGACAGACGGACAGACAGACAGACAGACAGACGGACAGACGGACATAGCTAAATCAACTCAGAAAGTGATTCTAAGTCGATCGGTATAATAAACGATGGGTCTATTTCTTCTCATTTTGGGTGTTACAAACAAATGCACAAAGTTATAATACCCTGTACCACAGTGTGGTGTAGGGTATAAAAAGAGGTTGAACAACATATTATGGCATAACTAGAGAACCATTATTCCGAATTGGCTCAGGAAAGTTTTAAAATATACAAAATTAAATAGCCTTTAACTCCATACAATGCAATTTTCTATCGGCTAAGCGGTTTCGGCGATATCTGTCAAAATATTGCAAAAAAATCATATGTTTGAGAAAATTTTAATAATGTTTAAATGTTTACAAGCCCAGAAAACAGTCTAAAAATGCACAATTGTTATATTTTTATGATTTTATCGTAAAATCTGATTGGGCATGAATTAAATCAGCCGAAGATTTCCGAAGAAAATCGATGCATGATTTAAAAAGTTGTAACGAGGGAACCAGTCACTTCTCTTGAAATTCGAAAATTTGGTCTAATTTCTACAAAAACGAACTTTGACAAACAAATATTTTTCCCTTTATTATTAACAAAAAAGGAACCAAAATTTAACACTTAGAAGTCAAACCCAAAAATCCTGTCGACCAGTGTTATATATTTCTGAGCTTGTTTATTAATTAAAAACAACTAAAATAAATTTTATATGAAAATCAATAAAATTTTAACGCATATATTAATATACTTATATTACAACAAAACATATTTGCAAACTAATTTTCTCAAATAAAATATGCGTTTATATACAAATAAAATTATTGTATAGGTGTAAAGATATTAAATGATTTAATGCATGAATATATTTTAGTAAGTTAATAAGAGCGTAAATTAAATAAATACATAAATGCAGAGCTTGAAAAGAATAAGTTCTACTTTGTAGTTGCGGCAACAGTTCCCTCCCCCGTAAACGAGTTTGGGGCTTCGAGTTTACTTTCGGTGCTGTCGTCTACATCCAATACTGCTAGCTTTGTTGCCACTGGTTGTTCAAGTGTGCTGCTGTTGGTTTTTACCATCGCTCTCCTTACTTGACCATTTTTCGCCACCACTGTATCAATTACGACGCCTTTTGGCCAGCAATTCGTTGGTAAATCTGGGTTGACAATGACAACTACATCTCCAATATTAATAGGCAACTTTTTGGTAAACCATTTGCTTCTGCTGGATATGATGGGTACATACTCTTTTGGTTCGCGAATTCTTGTGTTTTATACCAGCGCTACCGAAGATCTAGTTAATGGGCGACAATTAATGGTAAATTCTGCTTCGCATAATGCATCTCTAAGAATCTCGTCGGTGAAGTTCATCGTTGGACATATGCTGTATAGTACGGTTTTTATTGACTTGACCAGCCTCTCACAGGCGCCACCCATGTGTGGTGTAGCTGAGGGTTTGAATATCCATTTTATATTTTCGAAGGTTGTTTGGATGCTGGATAGATTTAGATTTTGAAGTTGGTTGCACAAAATTTTCTCTGCGGCTTTAAGATTCGTGCCGTTGTCAGAATATATTTCGCTGCGCGTGCCGCGTCTCGCAATGAAATTCCTTATAGACATGATGCACGAGCTTGTGTCCAAGCTATGAGCCACTTCGACATGTATGGCGCGAAGTGTTAAGCAGGTGAAGATAACACCACACCTTTTCGCTCGTCTTCTGCCAACTGATATATTTATAGGTCCGAAACAGTCCATGCCTACGAAAGTAAATGGACGTCCGAATGCAGCAAGTCTTGCTGACGGCAGAGCAGTCACACGCAGTCGAGCTCTATAGAATTGACTTCTAATTTCGTCATCTTGCTTATCAGGCAAAATGATAACATCTTCATGATTATTGAGGTTTTCGACTCTTTCTCTGACCTAATGACTTAGTTTTTATCTAAATAGACATTAAGGGAAATTAGTTTGCTTTCTTTCTCTATGGGCTTACCATGTGTTAAGTTGTACAGCTCCTGACTGTATGTACTTCTCTGCGCATTCCTCATCAGAAATGCTTGTGCCATTATGATCATGACGGAGTCGACTTGCAGGTGCTTCTCCGCCATCTTTTGTTTTGCCATTTCCTTTAGTCTGTTGCAGTACAAAATAAATGTGGCAACAGCGCGGTATAAACGCTTCCAATTGGAAAAGTATTCTGTGTTGATATTAATATTATTGCCCCTTCTGATCACCATGGTTACCACGTTTAATTTCGCATTCCTTCGGTGTACCCAAATTTTCGCAGAGGGCGCATTTATTTTCATCGGCTCGTTAAAAATCTGGACCGTCGAACCACATTTGGGCGTTTGCTGGTACTTTAGTTGCAACATCAGCAGGATTTAGTTTAGAGGGTACCCATTTCCACTCATTCACGTTTTTAGCCTCAAGAATTTGACCCACTCGATACATTACAAATTGCTCGAACTTTTTCGGGTCATTTGAAGCTACTTTAGGACGGTTTTTACGTCACTCCACCAAAATTGGGAATCGGGTTTAATGCCACGTACTTTTGTTATAGTCGTCGCTAGTCTTGTACCAAGTAGTGCTGCTTGCTGTTCCAGCCTAGCGGCTATTAGAGAGACAGTTACTTCGTTGTTTTTCTTGATGCGAAGATAACATACTGCGGCATAGGCATTTTTGACTGGCATCCACGAACGTGTGCAGCTGAACTTCGTCGGCGGTTGACTTCGTTAAAGAAGAGTATCGAGGAATTCTTACCGCCGTAAATTGTTGAATAGTCGACTTCCATTTGCCTCAGTTTTTATTTAAAACATCGGTCAGCTGTTCGTCCCAGCCGATACCAAAGCGCCATATCTCCTGAGGCCTAGGTATAGCAGGACACAAAGCCAAGGGGATAAAATAACGACATCAGTAACTGTAGTGCTTCACGCTTGGTAGGTATTAAAGACTCTTTCAACACATCACGTCTTAATCTTGCAAATCTGCAAATATATTTGAATTCATCCTTATTAGGTTCCCAATACAAAAATTTTGGTAGTGGAGCCCCAGTCCATCATCTTTGTTCAGATGTAATCGCATCAAATTCGCCTCAGAATTGGGGGACGAATTGTGCATGTTGAAACCAACAGCTTCACGAATTTTTCTCACGCGAATGGCTAACTCTGTCGCTGGATCATCATCGGGTGCGCTGTCTATAAAGTCATCAACGTAATGGTTTTTCTGTACGGATTCAACTGCTCGCGGGTATTTGTCCTTGAATTACTCGGCGTTTTTGTCACGTATGAAGTGTGCGATGCAAGGTGCACAGCTAATGCCAAAGGTTAATGGGCGCATGGTAAAAACGCTTGGTTGCTTCAGCTCATCTTTGTCGTACCACAGAAAACGCTGGGCGTGCATATCGCTTTATCTAACGTTAACTCTATGGAGATATCAGCACATATGGCTGTTTTGCCTACTCGAAATTTCAACAGTATGTCCACAAGAGGATTTAGAAGATCTGGACCAGTTATCATATAGTCGTTTAGCAACACACCATTTGACTTTGCCGCGGCATCCCAAACAAGACGAATTTTCTCTGGTTTGTTTGGATTTGTAACGATGAAAATTGGTAAATACCAGGTTATATCATGGTGTATCTCAAGCTCTTTTGTTGTAAGCTTTTTGGCGTACCCTTTTAAGACGAAGTTGTCAATTTGTGTTTGAATGTTTGTTTTTAGTGATGGATTTTTGTTAATTTTGCTCTGCAGACACGTCAAGCGGTGCAAGGCGTTGTTGTAACTGTAGTTGTACCCTTTGGTTTCGCCACAGCAATACTAATTTTTTTAAAAATCTTTTGCCATGTCGTAAAACTCGTTATATTTTTGTTGACAGTCGCACGCATGAATGTTGATTCGGAATTCTCTGGCGGTGTTTGTGGTATATCCCTGCAAAGTCCAGCCCAGTCGTGTTTTAGATGCGATGGGTTGGTTCTATGAACCTTCTCTTATTTTTAGAGGAATGGCCAATTTCCAGTTATCCGTTCCTATTGATATGGTTGGCGTAGCATTATAGTATGACTGAAAAGGTATTTTTGACAGGTAGGGGTATCTTTCCGAAAGTTCGCCTCCGTCAATCGTTTGTGCTGAGAGTCCCAAATTTGTGACAGTATGGACAGAGTTTAAATTGAATTTTCTAATGTTCGCCACATTTGATATTGTAATGGTAGCCTTCCTTGAGTCGCTTTCCATACGTGTTGTGTCGCCCGTCCATATCAAACACAGAAGATCTCTCTCACTGCCAATGCCTAGTTCATCACACAGAATACAGTTTGGTTGCCTCAACCGAATTATTTGCCAATCGAATTTTGGTAGTTCTGTCTACTATCACGCTATTCCATCAGGACAACCAATATTTTGGTTGTGGTATACTTCTGATTCCATGTTGACAACAATCATATTTGGTTGCACCAACTACGAAAATGGTGGCTTAGATTATATGTTGCAGTTACCACAACCAACTGTTTTAAAAAATTGGTTGTTCTGACAATTTGTCAGTCATATACTACCAACAATTAATTAAAAACAGTTTTCATTAATTTTTATTTTATTTATTGAACAAAAAACAAAACAATTCATAACAAAATTAAAAATCCCACATTACAAATTCATCAATATTATGAGATGTGGAAATATTTGACACACATTTTAGTACACGAAAAAAAAACAAAACTTTTATGCGAATATCGCTTAATCCTGTGCTTTCAATTTCATGATTGTTGCTTTTATTTTTTATTTATGTAAAACATTTTGCACAACATATTCTGCATTCCACACATTATTATCCACACGAGACTATTTTTGGTTACCTATACCGTTTTTGAACAAAATGTTGAACATTTTTTTATGTCGAGTAATTTTATTTTTTGTTTGTCATGTATCAGCAAAAGGACAGCAACCAATCTTTCGGTTGTTGTTATGTTTTAGTGAGGTGCACGCATTGAGAGTTATTTTGAGACTAGTTTATTTCATATATTTTATATGAGCTTATAACTAACATAGTTGTAATTATGAGTACTTGAGATCGATATGTAAACAAATAACATAATTGTTATTAAAGGATGTAATTATGTAAAATATGCTAAGTCAATATATATCATTACTCCCCCCTAAAAATTCAAACTTAGAAGGAGCTATTAAATTACATTATAATTATTTTTAACATTAGATTCAAGTTAAACTTAAAATGTAATTATTATTTACGAAAAATCTCAGGAGAGTATCGAGATACTTCCTTCCTTCTTCTAGTGCTTCGTCTGGGACCCTCAAGATTTCTGTCAGTAGAATGGCTTGTTGTTGGAGTTTCCATCGCTGGTTCTTCTGTTGGTTGTTCGGTTTGTGCTGGTATATCAACGATTTCTGGCTGTGACGGATTTACAACAGGCTGCTGGTTTGTTGTTGGTAGAAATGAATAATCTTGATTGAAGCTATTTTGTAATTCATGGTGAGAAACTGTCGAGTTTCTTAGTTTGATTTGATTAACGTGACGTCTGCATTCTCCAATGTTTGTATCCACGACGAATACCAGTTTACCAAGTTGTTTCTTGATTGTCCCTGGAATCCATTTTCTTCCTCTTCCGTAGAATCGAATAAATACAGGTTGATTAATTTTGTATTTTGAAGTCTTAAATTCGCTTGATTCTGGAGATTCCTTATATGTCAAGAGTTGAGACCAAATCGTTTTAACAGGTCTACCACGAATAATTTCGGCTGGAGATTTGCCCGTTTCATTAGGCATAAACCTAAATGTAGATAGATATTTATGTACGGCATCCCTTAATGACAAGTTGTCATCTAAGTTCTTTCTTACAGCTGATTTGAAACTTCGAACAAAACGTTCTGCTAACCCATTTGAGGCTGGATGAAATGGTGCGGTTGTAATATGTTGTATACCCAGGTTGGAACAAAAATGTTTGAATTCATCAGAAGTCAGTTGAGGACCATTGTCGCTAACTAGTGTGTCTGGAATTCCTTCAATTGAAAAAATCGCTGATAAGGCTGATGTCGTATCTTTTGTTGTAGTCGTAGACATCTGAGACACGTACGGAAATTGAGAATAAGCGTCTACGCAAATGAGCCACATGGAGTTGAAAATTGGCCCAGCAAAATCAATATGAATCCGTTGCCAAGGTTTGGTAACTTTAGGCCAACTTTGAAATTCTTTTGCAGGAGATTGGTTTTCTATTTTGCAAATAGAACATTTTGATGCAAGTTGTGTGATGTCATTGTCGATATTGGAGATTGGTTTTCTATTTTGCAAATAGAACATTTTGATGCAAGTTGTGTGATGTCATTGTCGATATTGTACCATTTGTATATTGGCCCAGCAAAATCAATATGAATCCGTTGCCAAGGTTTGGTAACTTTAGGCCAACTTTGAAATTCTTTTGCAGGAGATTGGTTTTCTATTTTGCAAATAGAACATTTTGATGCAAGTTGTGTGATGTCATTGTCGATATTGGAGATTGGTTTTCTATTTTGCAAATAGAACATTTTGATGCAAGTTGTGTGATGTCATTGTCGATATTGACAATGACATGGAGTTGAAAATTGAAAATTTTCAACTCCAATTTTCAACTCCATTGATCTACTTTGTCTGAAGACAAAGTAGATCATTGTGAATAGTTAATGAATGTCTTCTGTTGAAATATTTCTTTAAATGAAGATGTTGCTTCAGCTTTTCTGGCCAACCATTTTGGACATAATTGCGTACAAGTTTTAATACTTTATCACTTTCAATACATTTTCGAATTTTATTTGGATTGATAGGAAAATAGTCGAATGTTGTCTGGCTAGCTGCTTCATCTTTACTACACCCCAGTGTCCATCATGAAGAAGTTTCAGGGTGCTGTCCTTTAAAGCTTCAGGAATTACTATGCGAACGAAATCGGTCTGAAGACAAAGTAGATCATTGTGAATAGTTAATGAATGTCTTCTGTTGAAATATTTCTTTAAATGAAGATGTTGCTTCAGCTTTTCTGGCCAACCATTTTGGACATAATTGCGTACAAGTTTTAATACTTTATCACTTTCAATACATTTTCGAATTTTATTTGGATTGATAGGAAAATAGTCGAATGTGATGTTGTAGCATGCTTCTTCTTGATCAAAATGTGCATCATCTTCACAAGGTAAGCGTGACAGTGCGTCGGCGTTGCTATGTTCTGTTGTCTTTCTATACTTTATCTCAAAAGTATATGCCATCAGAATGATAGCCCATCGTTGCAATCTGTGTGCTGTCATTGTAGGTAAATGCTTATTGGGGTTAAATATGCTTACCAGAGGCTTATGATCGGTAATTAGAATAAATTTCCGACCAAAGAGATATTGGTGAAAGTGTTGGACACCAAATACAATACTTAATCCCTCTTTCTCGATCTGGCTACACTTTCTTTGATGTTGATCCAATGTTTTTGAAGCAAAAGCAATAGGAGTTTCACTGCCATCAGGATGAAGATGTGAGATAACTGCACCGATACCGAAAGGTGAGGCGTCTGTTGCTAAAATTAATGGTAGGTCATCTTGAAAATGAGACAACTGTGCTGCGTTGGCTATATGGTGCTTAAGTTTTTCAAAAGCAAGTTGCTGCGAAGATTCCCAAACAAATTTTGTGTTCTTTTTGCGAAGAGCATTAAGTGGTGCGGCAATAGTGGAGAAATTCGGCACGAAATTATGATAATAGTTTGCTTTACCCATAAATACCTCTAATTCTTTAATGTTCGTCGGCGGCTTAATATTTTTAACTGCGGCTACGCCTGACTCATCTGGCAATATTCCTCGCGAACTAATCTGACGACCAAGATAGGTTATCTTGTCGGGCAAAAACTGACATTTGTCTAGCTTGCACTTAATTCCTTTGGACTGTAGAATGGATAATACGTTTTCCAAACGTTCGAAATGTTCAGTTAAGGTTGGAGCTGATATTATTATATCATCGATATAATTAGCACATCCATCAATACCCACTAAAAGTTGTTCAATATATTTCTGGAAAATAGCTGGAGCGCTAGCGATACCATAGGGTAACCTTTGATATTGGAATAGTCCCATTGGAGTGTTAATTACCAGGATTTCTTTGGATTCGTCATCCAATTCCATTTGAAGATAGGCATCCTTCAAATCAATTGTTGAAAAATATTTTCCGTGTCGTATTGCATGGAGCAAGCTATCGCGGGTTGGTAAAGGATATTGTTCAATCTCGATTTGTTGATTTACTGCTACTTTAAAATCACCACAAATGCGTATTGCGTTATTTGGTTTTTGTGCGATTACAATGGGTGATGCCCACTGGCTGTATTTGATTGGCTTTATAATGTTCAAGTCTACGAGTCTTTCAATCTCTTCTTTAAATTGTGGCATTTGTGCAAAAGGAATTTGTCTGCTTCGAAAAAATTGTGGCTTTGCATCTGGCTTAAGTCGAATATTGGCTTTAAAATTGGTAACAGTACCAATGGCTGAATCAAACACGGTTTTATATTTATCACATAATTCATTTATTTTTGTTTTGTAGCTTTCTGAGATATTATTTATTTGTTGAATTTGAAACCCGAATTTATTAAACAAATCAATGCCGAAAAGATTTTCACCATGTTCAACATTCACAACAATTAATGTCGCTTCTTCTTCTCGTTTTCCACATTTTATTTTGGTATGTAATTCGCCCAGGATGGGTATTATTTTTCTCCCGAAACCGTATAAAATTCGTTTAGTTTCTTTTAAAATTGGTTTATTCAATAATTTATACGTTGCTAAATTAATTATTGAAACAGATGCGCCAGAGTCTATTTGAAACTTTATTTTGTTGAAAATTTCTAAATCGACGTATTGTTTTGAAACATTGCAGGTAATTGTGCCAGTTATTCCAAAAATTGTATCAACACTGTTTATTTTTTTGTGAGATTTATCATCTTTTCTTTTTGCACATTCTTTGTTTCGAGTAGACATGCATACTGGTGATATGTGTCCCTTTTTGTTACATTTGTTGCAAGTCGCGTTTATAAACTTACAATTTTCTCTAGAATGAGTATGGAAACAAACAACATGATTTCAGTTTATTTTGATAGTTATTTTCTTTTAATTTTTTATAACTGTTTCGTTTTTGCACTACATTGACGTTAACATGATTTTCGTTGTTATTGTCTTTCATCGCTGCTACCGTTTTAGTCGTCGCTTCGTAGGATTCTACTATCAACACAACATCTGCCAACGTCGGTTGCTGCTTCTGTAGGGCTGCTGCGCGAACTGCATCATGAGGCGTATGTACAATGATATGATCGCGGATCATCTCATCAGCATAACTAAAAGAACAAGAGTCGGAGTTGCAAACGAACTTACTATCTCTTGCTAGACCACGGAGATCTGCAACCCAGTCTTTGTATGTTTGACTGACCTTCATTTCACATTTGAAGAATTCATATCTTGCTGCTGTAATGTGATGCGAAATTTTAAAATGTTCCGTTAACTTTCCCGTTAGTGCACTGAAGTCATTGTCATCCAAGTTGGAAGTACCAAATAAGTTTTTAATTAACTCGAATAATTCTGTCCCAATCCAAGACAAAAAGAATGATTTTTGTTTCTCGGCTTGAGAAACGCCATAAGCAGAAAAATGTTGATTCAACTGCTGCAAGTATGAGTCCCAATTTTGATTGTCTTTGTTGAACGCATGAAATGCAGGAACTAATTTCTGACCAATGCTGCCGGTTGGTGATGAAAGATTTTCCATCATAGTTTGCATCCATTTCTGCTGCTGTTCAAGGAGATTCCTTGCAAAATTTTGTTGTTGCTGTAAAAGCACTTGAAAATTGTCACTTGAACTCGCGTCGTCTGGCATTTTGTTAAATTTTTTGGTTTTAATGTTAAGACACTAACACTACAAACGACCGGTCAAACACTTTTATACTCGTCGCCACTGTTATGTTTTAGTGAGGTGCACGCATTGAGAGTTATTTTGAGACTAGTTTATTTCATATATTTTATATGAGCTTATAACTAACATAGTTGTAATTATGAGTACTTGAGATCGATATGTAAACAAATAACATAGTTGTTATTAAAGGATGTAATTATGTAAAATATGCTAAGTCAATATATATCAGTTGTATTTCCCAAAATATATTTAACTATTCTAAATTTCGGAAATGATTGGGATAACCAATAAACGATTATTTATTAATATTTTTTCTGTTGTAGTAACCAATTATTCGTTGCAATAATAATCTTTGGTCTATTGATACAAATCCTGTTGTCAAGAATCAAACATTGGTTGTCACAACCAAAAATCGATCATATGATACTATACTGAAAATTTAAAGTTGGTTACCACAACTAATCGAGTGTCATTGAAAAAAAAAAATCTCAATTCGATTGATACAACCATCGATTTAGTTGCAAGCATTCATCATTTGATCGTATCCACGTTATTATTGTTGTTTCAACTAATTATATACATATAAATACAACCGACAGACGGTGTAGGCAATATACTTTTTGTTGCTAGTACTATATTTTTATTGTTACAATCGAATTCCAACCAATTATTTTCCTGGGTGATCGAATGTGCTTTTCTCAATTAACATTACCGCAGAGCCTTCGTGTAAAAATTCAAAAACCTTTATTATTTTATTTGGTGAATGGATAATTATATGAACTATTCGAAATAATGGTTGTGATTCATCTTGGATGTTGCTGTGAGCATTTACCACCGAATTTGACAGATTTTCTGGCGAATTAATGGACTTTTGTACGATGTTTACTCTTTTATGTAGCAAAGGGTTGTGCTTGTATTTACACCCGTCAATTCCACATTCCTACCGCGCTTTGAAAGGCAATTGCGTCGATGTGTACCCAAACATTGTCGGCACAAATTTTTTGATTTTAAACACTCCCACTTGCTGCTGAGCGGCATATTTTTAAAAACCTCGCATTGTTCTACTTTGTGGCCGGAGTTTTTGCATACGATACAATTGGTACTTGCAGTTTTTGGATTTGCTTGACTGTCGCTGTGGGGGCATTACTTGGTATCTGCTATGTATGTTCACTGCTGCGCTGGACTTTTCAAATAATGGGGTTACGGTGCTCGCTGCTTCAGCTAACTGGTACAGCCAATCGCTGAACATTTTTACAATGGGAACTCCTACCTCTTTAGGAGACATAGACCAGTTCATTTTGTAGCTATTCGGATGCTTGTCCACTAGTTCCATAACCAACAGTGGATTGTTAAGGTGTAATTGTAGCTGACATCCTTCCATTTTTGCACATATGTTACGCACTCACATAGTGTATTCAATTAATGTTTCTAATTTATCTTTAATAGCCGGCATGTTCCTCGCCTTGGAATGACTTGTCTTGCAGCTATTTGTGCCGGAGTTGGTCATATACTTACGACCGATGTTGATGTTCGTTCTATGTTGTCACTCTTGCGGAGGGTAGTTGCCGCCCTTTGCCAGCTTCCTTGAGACGGTGGCGAGGGGGTCGACGACTGTGGAAGCAACGTTCGTCCGATTATCACTGTTTCTTTCTGCAACGCTGGTGTGTTGCTTGTTTGCGTCAAAATCCTGTATTTTGCTTTCAAATACTGCCGTTGACACTCCATTTCATCCAAATTTCGCTGTCGTACAATATTGTCCAAATATTGCCTGTTTGCATTACTACTTGTTTGACTGAGAATATGCGAAAATGAAACGCCTGTCTGAGAAGAGTGCGGTGGAAGGGTTGATTGCGTAGACGTTTGTTTGTGTGTTTTCTATATTGCGTCTGACGAGTATGTCATTATTGGTGTTCAATGAACATGCTCTGTGCCGGCGTTTAAAGTGGCATCAAATACTTAGACACGACGGAATGATCATATTTTAGTTGCTGATAATGTGGTTGTGTTTTGGGAGTGATAAGACAGCACATATTCGAAGGGACATGCGTAGCCATGTGAAATATAGACAACGAAAATTACATGTTAGGCGTAATAGAAATAGAAATATGGAAAATAGATTGTGAGGTTGAGAGATATAAATAAAGAGACAATACGATAGCAGAAAATTCTGTAAGAGGGCTGAATGTTAAAACCTTCATGCATACTTGATCCGTCTCGTTTCTTCGTAGTTTAAGTACCTAGTTTTAAAAACTCATAGTTTGTACTTATAGATTAAGATTATTCAATATAAATTAGTATAATACGGATACTCAAACGAGGAGTATCAAACAAATACTCCACGAGTAGAGTTGAAATATTTACTCACACAGTAAAGGTCTTGTATTACATTTGGTCCTTCGATAATTAGGTCCATTTGGTCCTTCGATAATTAGTGATTTGAACCAGTGAGAAAAAATTTAGTATTTTAACATCGTTTTACTAAATAAAAGATTCGCGCGTATATAAAGAGAAATCTAAATCCACTTTTTGAATAATTAAATAAATAAAAAAATAAAAACTATGGCCATTTACCAAAAGATGTTAGAGAAGCAGAAATCCCAAAGGGCTAAACAAGAATGTTCGCAAAGAGAATTGAAGGAGTGCAGAGACAAATAGATGACAATTTATTAGATGAGGTACGAGAAGTGGATGGGGCTTGCGAAGATATCAGAAATCTTCGCAACTTGCTAATTGAAAATGGGACCGGAGATGAAAAAATGGAGACCATGTTTTTTAATATCAGCGCGAAATTGAAAAGAATGAAACGTCGCATCAAGGAAGAAATTAGTCGTTGGTTTGACGAGGTTGCTAAGGAGAAAGAGCTCAAAGAAGAATTGAAAAAGATGGCTAGTTTTATAAGACTTATATATTCGGATACGCAAGACGATACAGCCAATATGTCCCCCATAAGTCTACACGAAAAAAAGGAATGTCTAGAATATATGTATGGAGAATGCACCAACATATTTCCCAAAATTGATCTACACACAAGTGCCATGGCTGCAAGGGAGCTTGTAGATGACAACCGTGGAGCATACCAAAGTGCCCTTCACCTTATTGAGGAGCGGCTAGAAAATAGTGTCCAGAAAACCACTGCAGGAATTAAATTGCCGCGAGAACCTTCAATGACAGTTCACATTGAAGGCACTGAAGATGAAATTAATAAAAATTAGGAGTCGGAAGCTGAAGATGACAACAATGAAAACGGTTACGTTGAAGATAAAAACGAGACAGACAATAATGCAGAATCCGAAGACGAAATAAATAAAGATGGCGAAGTTGACAACGATGATGAAGAAACTGAAGCTGAGTTCAACTTTGCCATTCTAGAATCAAGCTGGAATGAAGAGAAGGTGGAAGAAAGAGAGGCTGATAAGAACATTGACAAAAAAGGAAGAAGTAAAGTAATACTTAAAGAAAAAGATAATGAGAAGGATGAGATGATGATCGTGGTAGAAAAACATGAAATTGAAAAGGAAGAGAAATATGAAAAGGAGGAAGTCACTGTAACCAATGAGCCAGCGTTCAACGAGCCAGAAGAAGGCACAAAACTAGAAGAAAATAAGGAAATCGAAGGAAGCCAGAAAAAAACTCGCGAAGAAAAATCAGACGGCAACGCGAAAGAATACGATATCCAGAATTATATTAAAGAGGACGCATTGCTATCGAAGGAAGAAGTCGCCAAAGACGACTCTGTTGAATAATGTTTTTGAAGCTGATAATGGAAAATCTGAAGAATGGAATGAATGATGCGAAGAAGGAAGTGACCAGCAGCATAACAGATACTCCCAACGATGAGGGAGTGGGAGAATCTAGAGTGCCAAGTAAGAAGCTGAAGGAGCCTGACAGGAAGAGAGAAGGCGGCATGCTGAAATATTTTAATTTGAATTTTTTAAAGTTATATAATTTACGTACAGTCCATTTATGATTTATAAGTAGTTAAGATATATTTTACTGCTCTCAAATCTATGGTGATCACTTCAAGCCCGGGAATATGTTCAATGAACATGCTCTGTACCGGCGTTTTAAGTGATAGAATGATCATATTTTAGTTGCTGATAATGTGGTTGTGTTTTGGGAGTGATAAGACAGCACATATTCGAACATGCGTAGCCATGTGAAATATAGATAACGAAAATTACATGTTAGGCGTAATAGAAATAGAAATATGGAAAATAGATTGTGAGGCTGAGAGATGTACCACATAATGTAAATAAAGTGACAATACGATAGCAGAAAATTCTGTAAGAGGGCTGAATGTTAAAACCTTCATGCAGAGTTGCTCCGTCTCGTTTCTTCGTAGTTTAAGTACCTAGTTTTAAAATCTCATAGTTTGTACTTATAGATTAAGATTATTCAAAATAAATTAGTATAATACGAATACTCAAACGAGGAGTATCTTACAAATACTCAACGGTAGTGTTGAACTATTTACTCCCACAGTAAAGGTCTTGTATTATTCCTTTACAATTGGAGATGAATAAATCAAATGTATCGGCGCCGTTATCTGGGGAGCAGATGGTGTCGTTGCTATTGCTGCCGAAGAAGGTGTAGTAACTGGAACGTTCCATCATTCCTTGGCTCGTGTGCTACCTGTACATCACTTACATTTCATTGTGGCATTGTCGAATAAACTTGTTCCCTGCTCAGCTTGTGGGGGTTGATCGCTGCAATTGTCACAAGCCCAGCTTATATTTGCCACACTGTCGTTCACTGCAACACATTCATAATGATACCAATGGTCTCACTTTACCATATTTGTTGTGTATTTTCCAGGACATTTATTGTAGCTATATTAATTTTCACCTTGCGAATCGGTCAAAAAAGTATTTGTTTCCATGCATTAACCAAATGACTACGTGATCTTAACTTGTGAACCGTTATGCCTTTTTTTCTCTATTCTTGTCAAATGCGTACATATGTACATATACATGAAGAAGTTAGATAGTAGTAGTGTAAGTTATGTACCCAACGGCGTAAATACGGAGGCCTACTTGAAAGCGGCATTCAAGAAGACCTGTCTAGACCTTATAAACAAGTCAATACCCATACTTGCTGGCCTTATGTAATCCCTATTTTCGCTTACGAAAAATCGTGTATTCATTCTCGTCCGCCTTGCGCGTTAAGACCTTTAACCAAATGTTACATATACATATCTAATTTCAGGTTTGAAAAACCGAGTAAAACCTTTCAAGGGTTTTACTCACAGATCAAGGGTTATTTGAAACAATCAGTTAAAAACAAAACTGATGACAACAAAGAACAGGAGGGAATTTATTTTATTCTATTTATTTTATTTTCTAACTACACTACAAAACATGTATATTTCATAAATAAAGAAAAATGCAAAATAAAAGAAAAATGTACTATTAAGGCCTTTTAGTTCGGGGCTTATATAAGACCTGCCGTATTACACTTTCCTTAAGACCTTTTATAATAAGTCTTCTATAAAGAATTCTGAAATTGTCCTTCTATAAGGCCTCGCAAAGGAAGTGAGTGTGGAAGGCCTTGGTCGTCAATGACACGCCGTGTAAAAAATAAATGAGTACGTAATGGGACTGGCAGGCCTTGTGTCTCCAAACCAAGGCATGATATAAGGCCGCTTCTTCTTCTTTACGCCGCTGTGTGAAGATATATTGTACATGAGTATGTGAAGAGAGAATGTTAAATGATTTGATGTACATATGAATCAAAGACAAATAGAATATAAGAAGACATTCCTTCCGGACGAAACGTCAAAATCTATCAGGTACGAACGAATAGGAATGAACTGTCACACGCGAAAAAACAGTTTTCCGCGAACATTGATTGAACTTTTTTTGCACTTATCAATTAATATTATTTTTTAATTGTGACTGTTACAAACAATTCGGGAAAATCGGTCGGAAAATCCTCACTCGTTGGAATTAAATTCCTATTCGTTCGTGACACTTACTCGCTACGGGAAGGAATGTCTTATATTCTATTTGTCTTTGGTATGAATATATTTAAGTAAGTTAATAAGAGCGTAAAACATAAATACATAAATGCAGAGCATGAAAAGAATAAGTTCTACTTTGTAGTAGCGGCAACAGTATAGGAATATCTTCAGAGTTCAGACGTTTGCAAGAAAACCTTAAAAGTTCATATATTTTGAAATATTTATATGCAGGATTGCCAATAAAATATTTTATAAACAGCATTGCCAATAAAATGTTTTTCGGCCAATGGCGTCGTTACATAAACGTGGCACATATAACAATCTGCAAATGTTCTCACAATGGCTTTTCTGCCAACGTTGCAAGACACAAATTGTATGTTCACATGGTTGCATTTTTCTGACAATATTGTCCGATCTGGCAATCGTGTGTACTCAGCTTGAGTATTTCATGTCAGCATTGGTTGTCAATCCTTCAAGTAATTTATTGTTATCCAAAATTATACTAAAAGTATTTCAATTATGAAGTATTTTACGAACATTAACATTAAAATTAACATTAAATTGCTGAAAAACTTAACACAATTAAGTTTCGACATATTTTCCCCATAGTGGAAATATGCAAAAAGAAATGCCAAGCTTTTCTGGTGAAAGGCGTAGTGTGTATTGAAAAATGGGACATGGGTCCACATATCATGCGATCGCTCAAATTAAAGGAAATTTTGCTAAAATTACGAATATCGAAGAGAACATTTCGTGATCGTTACATAAAACAGCGCTAGATACTCTTGAAAATATCAATTGGCACATATGAAAAACAAGAAATATTGTGGCAAACAATGTATTTTAACGCGCGGAATTCGAGCAAAAGTACAATATGTTTACTGTCTAATGCAAAAATCCCAGCAAATGAAGAAAAATTAATCGGTTATGAAGCGTCCCGGAACCCCAAGGATTCCGGCCACAAGCAAGTATACATTTTAAGTTAGGAGCTGAGTATGGCGGCTGACCTGCTTCGTTTTTTACTGGTCCGTGCCGGCATCGAATCTAACCCCGGGCCTGGGTCCTGTACGGTATGCGTAAAATGCACCATCAACCACTGCAACATCAGCAACCTCCCACGCACCAACCGAACAACAACAACTGTTCGGTATGACAGGGCGTTATTCGCTCTGCAACAGCCTGGTGCAACGGTTGGGTAAATGGTGCTATATGAGGAATGTGAACAATTGTTCAGGCCTGAATAAACGAAAGGAATGGATCAGTACTTTCGTTGCACCATGCTGTGCCAATGTTTATGACACAACTGCTGCAACTACAGCACACCCAACAACATCTCCATCAACCGGCAAATTCCGTAAACGTAACAGCTGTTCAGACGTTAGTGGGGGTCGGGAATGGAACCTGAGTTTTGTGGCGCCGTTTTACACATCATCATCATCGTCGGTGTACCAAACATTACCCCTACAGTCCCTGGGACAGCGGCAAACCATGCTGCCACAATACCAACAGCAGCCCTAAACGTTACCGCAACAGCAGAAACAATATCCGCTGCCTACACCGCAACAACAAGATGTCCCCACACAGTGTAAAAAGCATGCAGTTTAACTGCAATGGCCTCCAGAACAAAGCAGCGGAGATAACTGCATTCATGAGCCGTCATCAAGTCACGGTCGCCTCCAGACTTAGGCGTTGTAATGGAAACAACATTATCCAGAAAGAACGCGAGAGAAGCAACGGTGGTGGCATCGCATTTATCATTCATCAAACAGAGCAATATAGAGAGATCCTAACAGACCGGACAACACAGGAGGTATATAAAGTCGCAAGGCATGGCTGTCAGGTCTGGAAACATTGTAATTGCAACATAGGCTCAGGTGTAAACAATCTGTGGTCAACAGCCAAAGCTCTATAACCCGCCGAGGAAAGAAGATGGGGTCGCAATATCCTTCAACAGAAACTGCATATTAGACCCCAAACGGTGTGTGAGCCATTTCGGCCCACAGTAAGCAATCTCAGGAAGGTAACAAATCTTAGAGCCGGTGACGACCTACAAATTTTCCTATTTGAAGATGTCAAAGAAGCAATAAGGATGGTAATGATAAACCATATAGGAGAATAGGAGTAGAATACCTCACAAAGACCATCAATTTGTTATACCCGAGCTCTGGAAAGCGGGTCATATACTCAAGCCATGCTATCTTGCGAACCAGGGAGAGTTGTATATTCCAATATCCCTTCTGTCAACGGTAGCAAAGACACTTGACGCGCTACTCCTGGCAAGCTCCTACCACCAGCAGAATACCAACATGGATTTCGGAAAATGCATAGCAGTAACACCCATAACCACACATACAAGCCACGGTCTAAACTGGAGAAGACTTTGCGAACGGACTGTTCTCGTGGCTCTCGACCTGTGAAGGCATTCGACATGGTCTATCACATCCGCCTCCTTAAAGAACTGTATGTTGGAACTTTAAACAACTATTGAACCGCTGCTCAGTGTTGCCAGACGAATTTGACCGAAAATCGTCAAAATAGGGGCACACAAATTAGTTTTCGAAATCGTCAAAAAATCTTCAACACAAAAATATACAGGTTACATACAGCTTTTGTGTTTTTTTCTCGGGCGAAGGGCATGTTTCAGACACAGATATCGCTCACTTACTTCAAGGGAGACATACCTCAAAATTTAAAATTGTCAAGATGTAAGTAACATGACTTCAGATGTTTCAAAACGCTGGAATAATACGAAATATGGTTGTTTACTTATAAACTAAATTCCTCTGAGATTAATTTATAGACATTTGCAAATTTCGCATTTCTGTAAGGTAACCTCAAAAGTTTTAAATTTTGAGTTATGCCACTCTTGAAGTGATTGAGCGATATGTGTTTACGAGTATAAGTAATCCCAAATGATTTTGCGGATCCTCAAAGTTAGCTTAAACAAATTTGTGATTCGATCTCATATTCTTAAACTGCAATAGGTATAAATTTATAATTCGATATATTCCCATAGAAATATCGCAGTAGATATTTATTTACGTCGTAAAAGCGACAGACTTTTACGACGTAAAAGTCTGTCATCCGTCTTCGTCCCAATCATCCGATTGGGACGAAATTTGACAAAATGAATAGAACCATTCACACCAAAAAGGGTCCGACGTAGATCCATGGTTCTATGTCGACCCAAACATTTTGTTACTCGTATAGCACCCACCGGATTTTATTTTTCAGCGCCGTAGAAACCACAAATACCTCTCGATTGACTTTAACCAGGACCTTTTTATGAAGTAAGTGACCTCATTGTTCCATATTTTGACAAAGTCCCATACAGAGGTCCCATTAAACTCGACTTTTAGGATCAAAAATAAAATAGTTAAATATGCGTTGAAAGAATTATATTATGCAATTTTTTTGAACTGAAACTATTCGTTGGAATAAATACCTCCTAAGTTCAAGATTTGGTATAGCCTTTACTTAACTTTTACCTTCACTGCAATTTCCTCAACCGATTTTGCAACTTAATAAAATTCCTGAGACTTTTCCAGTTGTCATTGAATGAGATCGAATCTACCACTTTCAATGATTGTTTCAATTATCAGCCAAAATATTTGAGACTTTTTCTTACATTTCCAATTTTAATTTTAAAAAGATAAATGAGAGTGTATATTATACATATTATAAATGAGAGTTATATATATCTGAAGTACTTATAATTATAAAAAATCCTTTAAGTTTTCCTTACTTTTTTTATATCACAAAAAATCGTAATTTCTGACAAAAATCGTAAAGTAATATTTTTGGCTCCAAAAATCGTCAAAATGACGATAAATCGACATTTCTGGCAACACTGCCGCTGCTTCTTATATAGAGTCAATAAAGAGTCTGGGAGACTTGGCAGTCATTTTTGGATTTTAGAATCAGGAGATCCATGCCGCGTAGGTTTAAACAAGGAGTTCCATAGAGTGGAGTTATTTCTCCGATCCTTTTTAACATCTACTTATCTAAACTGCCTCCCCCTGCATGTGTGTAGATTATTTCCTATGCAGAAGACTGCTCAATCATAACAAGAGGCCATGGAATCGGAGACCTTTGCAACGGGATACATGTTTATCCCAGCACCCTGACTGGATTCTTCCTCAGCAGAAACTTGAAGTTATCCCATGCCAAATCGTCAGCCACAATCTTCACCACCTGGTCAAAGGAAGTTTCCCCGCAACTGGCTGTTGAAGTCGATGGACAAATAATTCTGACAGTAAGTCACCCCAAGGTACTTGGGAAGAATCTAAACAGCCTTTTCTCATCCTCATTGCATGCTACCTTGTTTTACAACAAAGTACGCTCGCGGAATAAGGGCCCCAAGTCGCTAGCCGGTAGAACTATGGGAATGGACAATGCAATCAGTCGGCCGGTGAAGAATAATGCAGCGCCCGCATGGACACCGAGTGTGAGAAAAACACAGTGGGACCGTCTTCAAACCTGCCAGAACGCAGCACTGAGAACTATCATCCGCCGTCTTCAAGAAGCGACAAAGTCCTAGCAGTGAAAGATCACTGCGAATTACTATCCTGGGATGTCATAGGAGGGACATGAAGGCATAGGAGGACAACATCACCTTTCGGATCCTACATCCGAAACATCACTAACAGCTACAGGACAAATATTGTTTGGGCGTTATGACCAAAGACAAAGTGATCATAACGCCCAAAATTTGTTTGGCCTTATTTCCTCGTCTTTTTATACCCTCACTTTAGTGTGACGAGGGTATATATCATTTGCTACGAAAAAAAGTGTAACACATCGAAGGAGTGAGCTAAGACCCTAAGTATGTTCGGAGGATATTCGTTTTGGGTAATTTTAAGACGAATGAGCAATGTCCGTCCGTCTGTCTGTCTGTCTGCTGGCTGGTGCGCACGATAACTCTCGAAAGGAGTAACCGATTGACTTCAAATTTGGTACGTGGTAATATTTTTTTCTATCTCCGGTTAAGTTCGAAGATGGGCCATATTGGTCCACTCGTTCTAGTACCTCCCCCACAAAGAGTTAAAATGTTGTGAAATATTGAATCTTTAATAACTGCTATACTACTTATTCGAATCTTCTGAAATTCCACACATAGCATTAGTTTATTAGTCGCTATCAACTCGAGAAAAATGGGCCATGTTGCTACGCCCCTTTTGGTACCTCCCACACAAATGCACCATTTTGCACCAAAAGTTAACAGCTTATAACATTAATACCAGTGCATAAAAATACTTGAAATTTTGTAAAAATACTGGAGCTAGACCCACTTTAAAGTACACCGATCGTCTCAGCATCGCTAGATGCGTTGATTTAAACATGTCCGTCCGTCTGTCTGTCCATTCAAAGTTGTTCGTTAAGTAAAGGTTGCATTTTCACCCCGATCTTGCTGAAATTTGGCAATAAGGACTTTTCACACCTGGGAAATTGATCAAAATCGATTCAGATTTAGATATATAAATATTTTTTTCCAGTCTGTTAGCGGTACAGAAGCTGTTTTTTATATCTAATCGCTTTGAAATTAAGCAGGATGGAGTATCTTGATCCAAGGACCCACATTGTCGAATTTCGTGTACATCGGTGTTAGATTTAGATGTAGCACCCAAGTACAAAAAAATGTGAATAAAAGCTGTTCATATTTAGATATAGCCTACATATATAAATATTTCCTCCGTTTTGGCATATAAGCGCTATAAAATATAAATTGTCGATCATTGGAAAAATATATTTATAAAACTTGACAATATTTCTTCTTATTGTGCTCCGATAGGGTAGTGTAAAGTTTTATTGTAGACCAAATCAAAAAAATGTTCATTCTTTCCAATTACTGTGTTTTTAAAATGTCCTCCGAAAATACCAAACTCTCTTTGTAAATGTCACAAATGTCCTCCTTTTCTGGCACAAAAGTCCTCCTTACCGAAAACAGTTTATGGTAACCCTGGTCATAAGGCCGTGCGTTATGAACATACTCGTTTGTTCGGACCAAATGACAAAGTCGATCTGGATAATTTGGTCGATCACATCATCCCTCAATAGTTTCCTTGCAGAACCTTGTACAAAACCAAGGTAAAACTAATCCACAATGCTGGACTTCTGAGTTACGGGCTAGAAAAGAGTACTGCAACAAATCCAAATACACTGGGGTCTTAGAGCAAAGCATTCCTGATATACCTTCAATGGGGAAGGGGAAAATGTTTCAGACGCCGCAACGCTGAGGAATTTTCCTCAGGTAGTAACTAAAGATATAAAGGGTTTTCCAACAAGAGGTGTTATTTTGGTATTCAAAGAAAAATGCCATTTTTGAGATAAATGGTCGGATGTTTATTACATAATAAAGAGGAAGGTATGCCGTTAATAATGAAAAACAACATCAGCTAAATGGCCACCACGCTTACATGACCATATCCTTTTCATGAAATTTTCATTACCAAATCGCAAAGTGGCTGCCCTATGTCCTCGATAGCCTCACGAATTCTATCTTTGAAGTCTTGAGTCGACGCTGGGCTGTTGGCGTAGACCTTATCTTTCACGTGGCCCCAAAGGAAGAAGTCGCAAGGTGTTAAATCACAAGATCTCGGTGGCCAATTGTGATCACCTCTTCGAGAGATAACACGGTCCGGAAACTTTTCCCGTAACAGAGCTGTTCAAAGGTGACATCTCACTTTTGAACATCAGTGTGAAACGTCCACTATATGTGTAGGTGTATAAATGCATTTATATGCCCATACATGCATAACTTATGCACTCATCACTCTAAAGCACTCATTACTCTAATTTCCCTTTTGTTTATATGTTTGTTTACTTGTCGCTTGCCATCTGTAGCTTAACGAAAGTCGTTAAGTGAGCTTAGAAGAGATAGATGGCAAGCACAAGTAATCAGTCTTATACCGATCCTTTAACAAAACTCGTGCGCCTCTCCCCCGTGATAAAAGTGTTAGTGAAAAAATACAAGTGCCAAAATCTGAAATTAACACAGTGAAATCAAACGACCCAACATTTAATAATTACAATAAGAACAAATAATTAACTTTAAGAACAACACAAATTGAAACAAAAAAAAACATTGAAATTTAACATACATAAATGTACAAATTAAATGAAAACATTTAATTATACAAAGTTACGAAAATAAACGAAAAACCACTGAATTTATACACACACTGTTCACTTTCACACACATACATATGTACACACTAACCTACCAAAAGCCAAATGAATTGAAAGAAAAAAATAAAGATTGTGAAAAAATTAAAAATTATGCGTTCTTTTTTCGAAAGGCAATTCCAGCTCAACTCCTAGACTCCTAAACATTTGGTCCTATGCGAACCGGATAAAAAGTGTGTTTTTTTAAATTATTAAAAAACAAAATCAAGTGTTGTGTGGAAAATATTTTGTAGTGAAAATTTAATTTGACCGGTAAAATTAAAATAAATTATATAAAACATATTTCGGTACGGTACGCGAAAACTTAAAATTGAAAAACAACAAGAAAAAAGTGACCCAACAAAAAGTGACCCACAAAACCAGTGACCCAACACAAACCAGCAACACAAGACCCCTTGGAAACACAACCCAACAACATCACCCTTGAATCCCAAGAAGGAAGGAAGGAAGAACCAGCGACCAACGCCAACAACAGGTACCTCAAATACATAAAAGGATCAAAGTGAGTACCCAAAATTTGTGCAGGTAGCGTTGTTACATAGGGTGCCAAAACCATTTTTTTCGAACTCCGCCATATTGCTATATGAAGGAGATTTTGGCGGGTCTGGCCCTATGTACGACGCTGGCTTGGTTTTTGCCTTTTACATATATACAAAAATAACTGAACACTTAACTGCAGTTAGCTTGCACTTATATACATATACTTATATACTTAGATATACATACTTACATAAGTGCAGTTAGCTTGCAGTTACCTACCTACACACTGCTGCACATACATACCCTTCTACATATATACTAACCTCTTGCATAACCTACATGCATTCTAACCTCTGAAAGTTTTTTGACGATTTTTTCGGTAACAACGCGCGACTTTACTGTTTTCTAGTTTTCGAAACTTTAGGAAAATAGCGACCCAACCTTTTTGAAAACCCTTCGATAATTTGTTCAAATAATTTATTACGCATTCTGATGAATTTTTCTGAAAGCCAGCGGCTAGTCGAGTCGATTTATGCCATCAAGTTATTTTTAAGATAAGATTATTAAGATAAGAGTATTAAGATACGATTATTAAGATAAGATTATTAAGATTTGTTTCGGACGCGCGGACGGACCCATTGACTTATTCCGAAAACCTCAGCAAGAATTCTAGATAATTTTGTGCTGAATAACGCGTGGACGGACAACTTTCTTGCGAAACAAAAGAGCGAAAATTTCTTGAATTTTTTCGGCTGCTTAAATCGCGGTTATATTTATTAAGCTTACTTTTATTCTTATTACTATTATTATTAGCTGCTTGAAAGAAAAGAAAAAAAGAAAAATTTATTGGCTCGACTCATCAGCTGACTGGCTTGTGAACCCTACAAATTACTTCGTGATTTTTGGGTACCTTAAACATCGAGTTTGCAACTTAGAAAAAAAAATATATTTTTTTTGTCTTTTTTGAGGGAGAAATCAACCGTATGGTATTAGCATATGCTTTGGAGACGCTAAAATCAATCCCAATCAATAAATTAAAAGAAAAAAATAATGTATTTTTTTTTGCTTTAGAAAATACGTGTTCCGAATTTTTGAACGACCCTCGTATTGCATTAGATTCAATAGAAAAATCCTTTTGAAAAATGTCAAAAAATTCAAGATTTTTTACATTCTTTAGCTATTAATATGTGTGGTTTGTGCTATAAATCAGCATTATTGTAGTTTCCAACCGGTTTGAAGCGAAAATCTTGATATATTTTATAAAAAAGTTCCTGTGCCGACACTTTCAACTCGACCCCTCGTACCCATTAAAACAACAACAACAGCAGTCTATGTACATCGATGCATACCAGACAATAGGTAGCGGATTTTTTTTCGTTGGTTTCTCGTTGTCTTCTCATTCGTTTTCACTTCTTGCCTTGATTAGGGAACCCAAAGGAGTTTTTTTGTGAAATAGAAAAAAAGGGAGAAGTAGGAAAACATAATTTCAGTCGTAAAGAAAGGAATGAGAGAACATATGGTTTGATGGTTGATGGGATCGGACGGACATTTCGGCAAAAGCTAAACAGAACTAACACAATAATTTACATTTATTGAAATTTATTTTTATTTTTGGAAATTACACTTTACAACGAAAAATAAATTTGCTCGAAAAATTTATTAAGTGCTAATTTTTGGAAATTACACTTTGCTACGAAAAATAAATTTGCACAAAAATTTATTAAGTGCTAATTTTTGGAAATTACACTTTACTACGACAAATAAATTTGCTTAGAAATTTATTAAGTGCTAATTTTTGGAAATTACACTTTACTACGAAAAATAAATTTGCTTAGAAATTTATTAAGTGCTAATTTTTGGAAATTACACTTTGCTACGAAAAATAAATTTGCACTTTACTACGACAAATAAATTTGCTTAGAAATTTATTAAGTGATAATTTTTGGAAATTACACTTCACTACGAAAAATAAATTTGCTCAGAAATTTATTAAGTGCTAATTTTTGGAAATTACACTTTACTACGAAAAATAAATTTGCTTAGAAATTTATTAAGTGTTAATTTTTGGAAATTACACTTTACTACGAAAAATAAATTTGCTCAGAAATTTATTAAGTGCTAATTTTTGGAAATTACACTTTACTACGAAAAATAAGTTTGCTCAGAAATTTATTAAGTGCTAATTTTTGGAAATTACACTTTGCTACGAAAAATAAATTTGCTCAAAAATTTATTAAGTGCTAATTTTTGGAAATTACACTTTACTACGAAAAATAAATTTGACTCGAAAATTTATTAAGTGCTAATTTTTGGAAATTACACTTTGCTACGAAAAATAAATTTGCTCAGAAATTTATTAAGTGCTAATTTTTGGAAATTACACTTTGCTACGAAAAATAAATTTGCTTAGAAATTTATTAAGTGCTAATTTTTGGAAATTACACTTTACTACGAAAAATAAATTTGACTCGAAAATTTATTAAGTGCTAATTTTGGAAATTACACTTTACTACGAAAAATAAATTTGTTCAGAAATTTATTAAGTGCTAATTTTTTGGAAATTACACTTTACTACGAAAAATAAATTTGCTCGAAAAATCTATTAAGTGAAACACCTTCCTACAAAGTTTGAGTATTTTTTTTTGAAAAAACACGTTCCTACAATGTTTGTTTTTTTTTTGTTTGTTATAAATTTGCAAAAAACACTTTCTTACAAAATTTGTTTTTTGATTTGATTGAATTTTTTCTGATAGAAAAATCACTTTCCTACGCTTTTTTTATTTTTTTTGTTTTGTCAAAGAAGAGTTGATTGATAATTTTTTTTGAGAGTACACTAGCCGACAAAGAATTACTTTCGTCCAAATTTTTATTTATATAATTTTTTTTTTTTCCAAAAGACCCAGGTCTATAAAAATTATTATCGCTAAAATTTCTTACTTTTCGCACAAACGACACAAGTTCAAAATAAACTGCCATTATTTATATCTATTCGTGGAAAAAAGCAAAGTCGGACCGTATAAGATTGACCCCATTCAACAAATATTTAGCGTTTTTCTGAAATTATTTTGCAAATATTGGCAAAGTAATTTTTTACAGAAATTGTTAAAAGAAAATCTCAATTTTAAAGGTTTCTTAAAATTTTAGCCAGTTTAAAATTTGATAAAGAAAATATTTAAGAAGGAGGAAATATGGATAAAGTTTTACGTGATAAATTTGTAAATTGCGTAAATGATCTGATAGCACCGATGATAATATTCACTCATTAGAAGTGACACGTGTAGAATTGAACTCTGTTTGGGATCAAGTGAAAAGGGCCTATTTAGATTGTAGAGACCGTGTTCCCGAAAAAGATGAGGCCCCAATCGATAAATCAAAGTTGAGGACCCATTATAAAGAGGCATTAGAGACATACAAACGATGTTTAAGCGCAGTAAATGGAGAAATTTTAGCACTAACCGACGAAAGGCAGCAGGAAAAGTTCGAACAAGAATCGGAGACCCGAAAAAAGGAAACAGTAGAGCCAAACAACCATCTATCGTTACGTTTACCACCATGCGACACCGACACATTTCATGGAGGATACAGCGCTTGGCCTACTTTTCGGGATTTGTTTTCGGCCTTGTACAGAAATAATTCTAGACTTAGTAAAGTAGAAAAACTTTTCCATCTAAAACAAAAAACCGCGGGGGAGGCACGGGAAATTATTAGTAACGTACCACTAACAAATGAAGGTTTTGATCTAGCATGGAAAAACTTAGAAAACAGATACGAGAATAAACGAATGCAAGTTAATGAACAGCTAAAGACTCTACTTAGTTTACCACCAGTTTCGGCAGATTCAGGATCTTCGATCCAAAAACTTCAACGCACTATTGATGGTTGCGTTCAGACACTAGAAACACTCAACGTAGATGTGAGGGGGTGGGACCCAATTTTAGTTTACCTTACTTCTACGAAACTGCCGAGAAATTTCTTAGAAGAATTTGAAAACGGTTTGGAAGATTGTTCCATACTACCGTCTTGGAAAGATTTGAACGAATTTTTAACGCACAAATTCAAAACTTTAGAATCTGTAGGAAATATTAAGCCCCATTTCTCCAAAAATAATCAGCCTAGACCCGATTATAGTAGGAAGGAAAATAGGGTTAAGTCATTTCAAACTAATGTTGCGCAACAGACTCAAAGTTCGCAAAGAAGATTCAACAATAGCAACAGATTTAGCACATCTACGCAACCTAGTAGTCGTACAAATGGACCGAGTTGCCAAATTTGCAAGGCAAACCATTTGTTACGAAATTGTCCACAATTCCTTGAGAAAAACGTGAATGATCGCATTCACGTAGTCAAACTCCACAATCTTTGTTACAACTGCATCACTTCGGATCATGTTGTAAGAGATTGTAAGAGTCGTTTCACGTGTAGGGAATGTAATCAAAGACATCACACTTTATTACATAAGGGTAACGAGGCCCGACCTACAAATTCACAACCGGTTAGAGATGACGTACGACCTAGTACCAGTGCGGCAGCTCTAACCACCCTAGTACAATCCACTCCTAGTTTACAGTCCACACCTAGTTTTCAAACTCCTAGTATAACGACTCTAACTCTCAAGGAAAATTCACAACTTAGCCAGCAGCAATCGAAAGAAACACTACTCTTCACAGCGATTGTTCAAATTGAATCTAGAGGGCAGCGATATGACGCACGAGCGATTATCGACCCTGGATCTCAATCAACATTTATTTCAGAGAAGATTACAAACCAATTGAAGCTTCCAACTAGGAAGAATCTTGTTCATGTTACCGGTTTAAGTGAAACCGTTTCAGAAACTTCAACAAAAGCTTGTCTTTTTAACCTTTGTTCTCGTACAAACCCTAGTTTTGAATTAGAAGTTTGGGCACCCGTTTTGAAGTCCCTTCCTTCTAATTTGCCGTCGCGCACCCTAGATAAAAATCAACATAGAGAAACAACTCAACTCGAGTTAGCAGATCCTCGTTTTTACGAAAGCCGACCCATAGATCTTCTGATAGGTTTAGACATAGGACCCTTAATTTACACAGTAGGAGCTCCAATGAAATCTATAGGATCTTTACTAGCGCAAAGCACCGTTTTTGGCTGGATAGTGGGCGGACCCCTTGAAAAATCAAACACAAATGATAGGAAAATTTCACTTTACAATACAGTTTCGATCGAGAAAATTCTCACACGTTTTTGGGAGGTGGAGGAGACCCCAAAAAAAGTTTTGAGGTCAGCAGAAGACACCTTTTGCGAAACAAATTTCAAAAATACAACGCGAAGAAATGAAGATGGACGATATATTGTCACGATGCCGTTCAAATCTTGTGCTGAACTTGGAGCATCTCGAAATATCGCAATGGCGCAATTCTATCGAATGGAAAGAAAGTTGCAAAAAACGCCCGAAATCAAATCTCAATACGACGCAGCGATAATGGAATATTTGGAACTTGGACACATGCGGAAACTGAGACCCCAGGAAATCGAGAAGACCCCTCACTACTATTTGCCACATCATGCAGTTATTAAACCAGATAGGGTTACTACTAAACTTAGGGTAGTTTTCAATGCGTCAAGTCCCACATCAAATAGGAAAAGTCTTAATGACATTTTACATCCAGGGCCAATTCTTCAACAGGATTTAGTATTGCAGATTTTAAAATGGAGGTTTTTTAGATATGTATTCAACGCGGACGTTACCAAAATGTATCGTCAAATACAAATCGACCCAAGTCAGGCCCCATTTCAAAGAATTCTTTTCAGAAAATCAGCAAATGACCCAGTTGAAGACTTTGAACTTTCAACAGTCACTTTCGGAATTAATTGCGCCCCATTTCTAGCTCTTAGGACCCTAATTCAATTGGCAGAAGATGTTAAAGAAACGTACCCTTTAGGCTCAGAAATTATCAGACAAAATTTATATGTCGACGACGTTTTAGCTGGAGGTCACACTGTAGAAGAATCCCTCAAGTCTATGAAAGAATTAGTAGCAGCCATGGACTCAGCAGGTTTTGAATTGAGAAAATGGAGTTCAAACGACCCCAATCTACTTCGCGATCTGCCACCTGACTCACTCTTGCCAGTCAATTGGTTGAATATTTCGGAAGGAACTTCAACGAAGACTCTAGGTATCCGATGGAACATTTCGGCTGACAACTTTACGTTCACATCACCACCCACGGAAGAAAGGGAATTATGCACCAAACGAGAAGTCCTTTCAACAATTGCCAAATTTTTCGACCCATGTGGATGGCTGGCTCCAGTAATCATCGTAGCGAAACTTATCATGCAGCAAGTCTGGCTAGACAAAGTAGATTGGGACGACGCGTTGAAGCCCATAACTCGAATGAATTGGAAGAATTTCATTAAAAATTGTCCTTCAATAGATTCAGTTTCAGTACCTAGGTGGATCAGATTCAAACCCTCAAGTAAAATTGAAGTACATGGTTTTTGTGACGCTTCAGAAAGCGCTTACGCCGCGACTCTTTATGTTAGAGTAGAACACTTAGATCAAACAGTCGACACGTTTCTTTTGGCAGCGAAAACGCGAGTAGCACCCATCAAAAAAATATCTCTGCCTAGATTAGAATTATGCGGAGCCGTTCTCTTAGCAAAATTAACCACAGCGGTGGTTCCCAACTTACAAATTGAAAATATTTCAACTCACTTTTGGACTGACTCAACAATTGTGTTAGCATGGCTCAAAAAACCCCCTTGTTCATGGAGTGCCTTTGTAGGAAATAGAATTTCAGATATTTTAGATAATGTAGGCAACGAAAATTGGAAGCACATAGATTCAGAAAGCAACCCAGCTGATGTAGCCAGTCGAGGATGTTCGCCAAATGATTTGCAGTCACATCATTTGTGGTGGACTGGACCCCAATGGTTGAAGTTTCCAAAAGACCGATGGCCTAGACACGACATTATGAGCGACACAGAGTTAGAAACAAAAGCAGTTACAGTTTTCGCGACCACAACAGTTGAAGATCCTTTGGATAGATTTTCTTCTCTATCAAGAGCATATAAAGTCTTAGCATTTGCAATTCGTTTTTGGAGAAATACCGGCGTCAATCGGACCCGACTTAGAATTTCTTCAGCAGAAATCACCCACGGTGAAATCCAAGATATCAAAGATCGTCTTATTGCTTTAACACAGAAGCGTTATTTCGCAGAGGAGTATTTAGCGTTAACCCAAAAGAAAAGACTCTCATCTGGTAGCAGTCTTTTATCTCTCAATCCATTCATTGATTCAAAAGGAATCATTAGGGCAAATGGCCGCCTTGTTCAGTCCCCAGCACTTACGAATCCCATTCCATTCTTATCCCATACGAATCGAGATTAGCCCTTTTGTTAGTAGAATTTGTTCACAAAATTACCATGCATGGCGGAAATCAACTCATGACTCGAGTAATCAGGTCTGAATTCTGGATATTTAAATTGAAGCCATTAATCAAGAAGGTAATTCATAATTGTCGAACTTGTGTTTTGTATAAACACCAGACTCAAACGCAAATTATGGCCTCACTTCCGCCCCAGCGAACTATGCTGACTCGACCTTTTACCAATACAGGAGTAGATTTTGCAGGACCCTTCAACATAAAGAATTTTACAGGAAGAGCTTGTTTAATAACAAAGGGTTATGTTTGCGTCTTCGTTTGCTTTTCCACAAAAGCAATTCACTTAGAACCCACTAGTGATCTATCAACTCAATCTTTTTTAGCCGCTTTATCTCGCTTTATTGGGCGACGAGGAAGCCCAGCCAGGATCTACTCAGATAATGGGACTAATTTTGTAGGAGCAGCAGAGTTAATAAAAAAAGATAGGCTAGAGTTTATGAAGAATCTGCAAAAGGACGCCACCCAGAACAATGTTTATCAAAATTTAGAATGGAGTTTTATTCCTCCCGGTGCCCCTCATATGGGAGGATTATGGGAGGCGGGAGTTAAATCATTCAAAACACATCTACGAAAATTTATACCGCAAATGAATTTTACCTTTGAAGAATTCGCGACCATTTTAGCGAGAATTGAAGCCTGTCTTAATTCTCGACCCCTAAGTCCAGCCAGTGACGACCCTTCCGACTTACATCCTCTCACCCCAGCTCATGTTCTGATTGGTACTTCAATTTTGACCCCAACTGAACCCGATGTTTCAGACGACAACATCACCCTTGCCAATAGATGGAAACGATTAAAAATTATTTCTCAATATTTTTGCCAAAGATGGAAAACTGAGTATTTGAATGAGCTACATCGTCGATATAAGTGTAAGTATCAAACAGAAAATGTAAAGGAAAACGATTTAATTGTAATTAAAGATGAGAGATTGGCCCCGACAGAATGGAAATTAGGCCGTATAGAAAGAACATACTTTGGAACTGATCAAAACATTAGGGTCGTAGATATTCGGACAGCACACGGAGTAGTTAGTAGACCGATAACGAAAATCGTCAAACTATTTTCAGATTGACTAACACTCTATTTATTTGTAAAAGAACTTGGTACTCACATCTCTTCTACCCTAGATATGGTTTCTCAGTTGCCTAGCCCAACCCCGAGTCGTGACTCATCCAACTCACGAAGTACCGTTATACGACACGATGTCAGCCCATATTCCCTGAAGACAGATGCTGTACCCAGTACCCTACCACTTCGACCCTACTCAGACCCGCCATCGCATTTCCGTCAACTTTTGTTATTCAAGCCTTGGATCCGGGACAGGCCCCAAAACTGGATGGGGTTTTCATCCACGGAGCCAAATGAGCTGCAGTTTTAGATTAAGCTAGTTTAAGTTAGAATAATCTACACTATATCACGGGGGGGGGGAGAATGTTCAAAGGTGACATCTCACTTTTGAACATCAGTGTGAAACGTCCACTATATGTGTAGGTGTATAAATGCATTTATATGCCCATACATGCATAACTTATGCACTCATCACTCTAAAGCACTCATTACTCTAATTTCCCTTTTTTTTATATGTTTGTTTACTTGTCGCTTGCCATCTGTAGCTTAACGAAAGTCGTTAAGTGAGCTTAGAAGAGATAGATGGCAAGCACAAGTAATCAGTCTTTTACCGATCCTTTAACAAAACTCGTGCGCCTCTCCCCCGTGATAAAAGTGTTAGTGAAAAAATACAAGTGCCAAAATCTGAAATTAACACAGTGAACTCAAACGACCCAACATTTAATAATTACAATAAGAACAAATAATTAACTTTAAGAACAACACAAATTGAAACAAAAAAAACATTGAAATTTAACATACATAAATGTACAAATTAAATGAAAACATTTAATTATACAAAGTTACGAAAATAAACGAAAAACCACTGAATTTATACACACACTGTTCACTTTCACACACATACATATGTACACACTAACCTACCAAAAGCCAAATGAATTGAAAGAAAAAAATAAAGATTGTGAAAAAATTAAAAATTATGCGTTCTTTTTTCGAAAGGCAATTCCAGCTCAACTCCTAGACTCCTAAACAAGAGCAATGTTTTCGTTGCTTGTGTGGCATGTAGCGCCGTCTTGTTGAAAGTAAACGTTGTCTAGATCAATACCATGCAACTCCGAGCATAAAAAATGATTAATCTCGATAGCGCAATCCATTCGCCGTAACTGTTGATCCAACCTCATTTTCGAAAGAGTAAGGTCCAATGACCCCGCCGGACCATAAACCGCACCAAACAGTCACACGTTGAGGATGGAGAGGCTTCTCAACAATAACTCTTGGGTTTTCAGAGCCCCAGATTCGACAATTTTGCTTGTTGACGTAGCCACCTAGGTAGATGGGCCTCCTCAGTCAAGATGATTTTCCGATGGAATTCCGGATCATTTTCATGCATTTCAAGAACCCAAACAGCAAAGACACGACGTTGTTGATGATCGGCCGGATTGAGTTCTTGTGTTAACTGAACTTTATAATTTTATAGTTAACGAATTTATTGAAGTAAGGAAAAATATGTAGGCATTCAAATACACAAAATTCCAGATAGATATGTGATTGTTGATATACAATATAAACTAGTAGAACATAACAAGTATTAAAGAACAATGGTAACAAAACATAACACTATATGAATAACTTCAACACTTCCCCTTGTTATGTGATGTTAACATTATGAAGACCCAATTTAGTTCGTAAGTACTTCAGTGTTGTAGGTTGCAATGGTTTTGTCATGATATCGGCAAGTTGTTCTTTAGTTGAAATTTGTTTGACTTCCAGCTTTCCCTCAACTGACTTTTCACGAACAAAGAAATGTTTAAGGGCAATATGTTTCGTTCGACGATGATATTCGGGATTCTGTGCAAGTCTCACCGCAGCTGAGTTGTCAACATGCAATATCGGAACTTCATTATAGCCAATTGTTTCAGAGTACAATCGGCTCAACCAAACAATTTCTTTAGTTGCTTCTGTTGCTGCAACTACTTCAGCTTCCGTCGTCGATGTTGCCACCATTGTTTGCCTCTGGCTTAACCACGATACTGCTCCTCCAGCAAACTTGATTACTACCCCTGATGTTGATCTTCCAGTTTTGGTACACCCGTCAAAATCAGCATCACTAAAACATTCCAAGTTACTCCGATCGTTGCAATTGTATGTTATCCCCAAGTTAAGAGTACCAGCAATATACCGCAATACTCTTTTAACACGTACAATGTCATCATTCGATGGATTTTCCAAGGATCTTGATAAGAATCCGACGCTGTAGGCTAAATCAGGTCTACTGCCAATCATTAGGTACATAATCGCTCAAACGGCCTGCCTATACGGAAATTTCGTTTCTTCCTTTTGAGCATATTCTTCCCCTGATTCGGAAACTTCTGAAATCTTTATCATGGGAGTTGATACGCTTTTACAACCGGAAAAGTTAAATCTTTCTAATAACTTCTTCCCATAAGCTTCTTGAGTGATTTTTAGTGAATCTCTATTTCTTTTGATTTCAAGTCCCAGGAAATATGTTGCATCTTTTGAGACGATTTTAAATTCTTTCTTTAATTCGTTGAGAAACCAATTTAAATCCGTAGCAGCTACTAAGCCATCGTCAACATAAAGTGCTAGAATTATTTTCTTCCCATTTCTCTCTCGTATATACAAACAGGGATCTGACTCAGATGATTTAAACCCCAGGTTTATGAGATAGCTTCCAAACTTTCGATTCCAGCATCTTGGAGCTTGCTTTAATCCGTATAGGCTTCGTTTAAGTTTGCATACGTTGTTGCTGTTATCTTCATATCCTTCCGGCTGTCTCATGTAAATGTTTTCTTCTAATTCTCCATAGAGGAATGCTGTTGAAACATCGAATTGGGTGAGGTGCATATTTTGACTAGCAGCTATACTTAAAATAGCTCTTATTGTCCCTAATTTAGCAACTGGACTAAACGTTTCTTTATAATCTATACCTTCCCTTTGGGTAAAACCTTTGATGACAAGTCTTGCTTTGAATTTATCAATTGAACCATCTGGGTTCGTCTTCACTTTGTATACCCACTTGCAAGGAATGGCTTTTGCATCTTTAGGAAGACTCTCCATTACCCAGGTTTTATTTTCATAAAGAGATTTAATTTCCGAATCCATGGCTAATTTCCATTTACAACTTTCATTACTATTAATCGCTTCAACGTATGACATGGGAGTTTCCAGCATGTTTACATAATCTTGAGAACTCATAACATAATCTTCATACTTCGGATTTGAAATTAATGTTCGATCTCGTAAACGTTTAGAAATAGGATATCCTTCATCTGTAGCGCTTGTTGAGTTCGCACCACATAGTCTTTAATTTCGCAATATGCGTCGACACATCTTGAGTCACATTCCATCCGAATTGAAAAAAGTCAATGCATATTTTGAAAACTTGGTCCTTTGATGTTGCCTCAAATTGCAACTTCAAAGCATCCCAAGTATCTGCAGCAGATTCTTTATCCATAACTTTTTCGTATATCTCATCACTTACTGCGCTAATCAGCAACGACATGGCATAGCTATTTGCTTTTCTATAAATGTCCGAATTCGTTTTATGTTGCCTCTTCTCCTCAGAGCTTGCATTTTCTGATAGTGGCGTTGGCTTCAATAATTTCCGATCAATCACGTTTAAAGCTCCTTCATGGTAATCAAGGATGACTCGAATCTTCCTTTTCCATAAAGGCCAGTCTGCTTCTTTTTCCAACGTCTTTAGATGCTTGGTAAATTCCATGTTGATTTTGTTGGAAATTTCCTGAATATTCTTTTCTCTTGAATTTTCAAAAACAAAAAAAAAATGGAATATTTTCTGTATTCAATTTTCAAACGCCTGTGCCCATAACCTTTTATAGTTAACGAATTTATTGAAGTAAGGAAAAATATGTAGGCATTCAAATACACAAAATTCCAGATGTGATTGTTGATACACAATATAAACTAGTAGAACATAACAAGTATTAAAGAACAATGGTAACAAAACATAACACTATATGAATAACTTCAACATATAAGCCTTAAGACCCAAGTCTTTATGCAAGATACGGCGTAATGACGTTTGTGGAATGCCCAATTCCAAAGAACGACGAGGGATAGACAAACCAGGGTTTTCTTCAACTCTTTGGGCTACAGCAGCAATATTCTAAGTTGTTCTTGAGCGACGTGCGCGGGTTTTATTCATCACATCACTAATTTGTCCCAACAGCTCGAATTTTCCCACCAATTTCTGTATTGCGGTCCGACAAGGTGCTTCACGACGACCCAAAAATGCTTTAGTTTTGCGAACTGTGACTGCAAGATTTTCAACATTTTTGTAGTGAATTTTAATAATTTCAATGCCTTGTTGAATCGTGTATCGTTCCATTTTTAGAAATGGCTTAGTTTCTACTTGTCAAATGTCAAAGAATAAAAGCTTCAAAAGTGACAGCTACCGAAATACCGGGTGATTCAAAAAAACACCTCTTGTTGGAAAACACTGTATTAATTTAATATATTCCCAAGACCATCGGATCTACACTTCGGGACGACCCAATTCCAGTTTGGCCAAGGATCATCAACTCAGTAACAAATATATCAACCATTTGGATGTAGAAAAGCTGATTAAGCAATACATAGATCGTACAAAGGGTCGCTTTTTGATTCGTCAAAAATGCATGAAGAAGGCCTATTCATTAGACACCTTATTCGAAAAATGTATGGAAGATTTATCGAACCTACTTTCAACATTATATCAAAAATTTAAAGTTTTTCCTCTAACTGCTGGAATTTTATAGGCTCAGCCAATTGTTGAAAATTGATCATCTCAGCCGCCGCCGATAATTTTTTTCATTTCATTTTCATTTATTTATAATAGTAATATAAATAAGCCAATATGGCCAATAATCTTATATTATCCTTATACAAATTTCAAATTAAATAATAAGATCTACACTCAAGTGATCCACCTTGAAAGTTACAATTCAGATATAACTAAAGTTAAAACTATAATAACATAGCTGCACACAATTCGATATATTTACATTATTATGTATAGTAAAAATAAACCAGTAAGGAAAGACAGAAAGTCGGGCGGGGCCGACTATATAATACCCTACACCTCCCTAACAATGCGATAAGGGTTATTGCGATAATAATTTGAAATAATTTGTAAATGGGTAAGAACATATATATGCGGATATATCTAATTCTGAACCGATAATCGCTAAATTAAGCAAATTTGTTCCTAAATTGAGAAACATCTTTCTGGAGAATTTTGTAATGATCGGAAGTAAAGTACAACTTCTATAGCGCTTTGTAACCAAATCAGGAGGAACATATATATGGAGCTTATATATAAATCTAAATCGAATTTCCCTGAATACTCATTCATGTAAAATAGAAACCTCTTTCTGTCGAATTTCGTACTGATCGGATATAAAATACAGTCTCTACAGCGCTTGAATGTCAAATCGGTGCTAACATATATATGGGGGCTATATATAAATCTGAACCGATTTCCCCCAAATTTTGTATTGTATCTAAGTGTATCACGAGACTACTCTCTGTCAATTTTTGTACAAATCGGTTACAAAATGTTGCTTATACAGTGCATATATGCCAAATCGGAGGTACATATATATGGGAGCTATATGTAAATCTGAACCGATTTTAACCAAATTCAATAGGGATCGTCCTTGGGCCTAAAAAAAGATATGTGCAAAGTTTCGTTGAGATCGGACCATAATTGCGACCTGTACATTGATTACAAGAATACGTCTATAGACAGACAGACGGACAGACAGACGGACAGACAGACGGACATAGCTAAATCGACTCAGAAAGTGATTACAAGTCGATCGGTATAATAAACAATGGGTCTATCTCTTCTCCTTTTGGGTGTTACAAACAAATGCACAAAGTCATAATACCCTGTACCACAGTGTGGTGTAGGGTATAAAAATGATAAATAACGATAGAAAGAATTAACCTAAGGAAAATATATTTCTGAATGTAAATAAAATAACACTCTCTACACAAAACAAATTTATCCCCTAAATTACGCTAGTTAAAAGATTCATACTAGTGAAACTAAACTAATTTTGGTCGGCTTCATTGCCTGCAATCAAGTCGGTATTTCTAAAATATGTGTATTATTTGCTCCTAGGGATACAGAAGTGCATAACCAAAAATTAGGAAACTTGGTATCAAGACCATTTACTAATTGGAAAAATTATCTTTCTTTTGCTAGTTTTACTATTAAAAAAGTAAAGGAACAAATCTATTATATTATAATTAATACAATATTTAAATACACCCAGGAAAATAATTGGTTGGAATTCGATTGTAACAATAAAAAAATAGTACTAGCAACAAAAAGTACATATATTGCCTACACCGTATGTCGGTTGTATTTATAAATAAATGATTGAAACAACAATAATAACATGGATACGATCATATGGAAATGCTTGCAACTAAATCGATGGTTGTATCAATCGAATTAGGATTGTTTTTTTCATTGACACTCGGTTAGTTGTGGTAACCAATTTTAAATTTGCATTATAGTACCATATGATAGATTTTTGATTGTGGCAACCAATGTTTTATTCTTGACAACAGAAATTGTATCAATTGACCACAGATTATTATTGCAACGAATAATTTGTTACTACAACAGAAACAATATTAATAAATAATCGTTTATTGGTTAGATTGGTTGCTGTTCTTTTGCTGACACATGACTGTTGTAACTAAAACAACCGTTCTTGTTGAAGAATATTATTAGAGTAATTTATTTCTTAGTGTTAGTGGTGATATTCACCAATTAGTGATGAATATGAATAATCCATATGCATGTAATCGATATCGAATATATAATAGGAATAATCGACGAATAAACACAATGATACTATGTTTACATTATGACATTTCTCCCCCCCTTAATTTAATAAAATTCAAGGTAGGAATCTGCTAAACGTTGAGGTACTTTTCGTTGCCTTGTTGATCGGCGTAGCTCGTCAGGAGTTGACGTGGTATTTCCTGTTCTCGGCGTTTCGTCGGGAACATGAACATTTTTATCAGTTGGATTTGAGTCTGCTTGGTTGTCTGAGTGTATTTGATTTCCAGGAACATTCGGAATGGTTGGTTGCAATCGAGTTTGTTGGATCAATGGTAAAGGTAAACTTCCAGCTGATGTGTTGTTTGTTATAGTTGGTACCGGTCTTGAATATTCAACGTTCGTATTCACGCATTCATTTACCGCTGATTTTCGTATTTGAACTACATGTCTTCGCCAAATACTACCGTCGTCTAATCTGACATCATAATGAAGTTCGCCGCATATTTTCTCTACATTTACATATCGCCACTTCACCTTTGATAAGTAGTCTCGCACTGCAACTCTCTCTCCCTCAAACAATTTCTTTGATGGGACAGCGCGTAATTGATCGTCTGCCTCTTGATTTACATCGTTAGGAATCAACAAATCTAAACGCGACTGAATTTGTCTGCCAAACATTAAAATTGCTGGTGATTTCCCCGTTGTTGAGTGTATAGCCCGTCTGTATGCCATCAGTATCTTTGACAATTCCGCATGTATCGTAGCGGGTGTACATTTGGATGCCATCAACTTTAATTTGATTGTTTGAACATAACGTTCCGCTTGCCCGTTTGTTGCAGGATGGTATGGTGCACCTTGTTTGTGAACAATTCCATTTAGTTTTAAAAAATGTTGAAACTCATTCGAGTCAAATTGCCTCCCATGGTCGCTAACAAATATATTTGGAATCCGAAATTGGGAAAAAATTTCGCGACACTTCTGGAGAGTAGTATCAGTATTCATATTCGAGCAGATATGAACCTCAGGCAATTTTGTGTACTCATCTACCAAAACAAACAGATATTTACAAGTATTGGTCTAGCATAATCAGCATGAACTCTCTCAAATGGCTTTTTAGGGCGCATCCACGTGTGTGTAGTTGTAATCTTCTTAGGATCTGGGCGCGAATTTTGGCATTCGACACATTTTCCTACTACACTTTCAATTTCCTTGTCCAAGGTCTTCCTTGAACAAATTTCGTTTACTGAACCGTAGCCCTCTGCTCCAAAAATATTTTGCCAATTTAATTTAATTTTCTGTAACCATTCTCTTCCTAGAATTGGTTTTTGGTTCGATCGAACAATATACAAATTTAATTTGTATATACATATGTATCCAACACATTGCAAAGTTGTACCGCAATAACTCACAAGCTCCACATCGGAATGACACACTTTCAATGTTGGGAAATAACGTCTGGCATATGACAATAATAATAATTGATACCGGTGATCCCGTGTCTATTTCGAAAGTTATCATTTCTTTATTTACCCGCAGACTGTGCATGATTTTGTTGCTTAACTTATTTACTTCGCCTTTAGTTTTCATCAACAACAATTCTTCAACTGTCATTTCTTTTTCATGAACTTGTTGTATTTGTTTTTTCTCTTTAAAACACACTGTTGCGGGAAGGCGAATTTCACACGTCGGGAGGATGTCGTTTTATGGAGGCGATTGATCTGTGTGGTGGCATGGATGATCTTGGCCCTTTGAGGGAGGGCCAAAACGAATTGTTCTAGCCTCTGGGTTTTCCTTCGATCGTTTTGCGTCCTCACGAGTTCCGCCAGCCGTGAATTTCGGTCGCCTCGAAATACCCTAAATGGCTCAAATAAAGCCAATTAATAATTTTTTGTAATAATTTGGCTGTATCTGCCATGTGGTTGTGATGTGGGTAGCAAAGAATAATGAAATGTCAACAATACAAATGCAAGGTTGCCACTCGTCATGAAATTTCAACGAGGAACGAAGCGAATTGAAACAGATAGGTGGAAATCGTATGGATGGTGGCAACAAAGTATGTGTTATAGTATTAGAGTGGCCAGTTTACTTCAAACAACCGGGTCATTCATAAAAATATAACCGCCAAAATGTATTCGAAAGACATTTTTAAAATTGTTTTTGCGCCAACGAGGATAATGAATGGCGAATGGTTTGGCGCAATATTCCAGGAGAGTGAGCGGTAAAAATGGCCAATATGTCAATTCCTTGGAAATTGAGCATATAAAAGGTAGTGAGAGAAGACATTTGTTTAGTTTTTAAGAAGTCAGTGCTGGGCGCGTTTGTTGATAGTAGTATTATAGTTAACAAAACAAAGATATATCATTGTTCAGCTTGAAAAAATTTTAAATAAAAAGAATAAGTGAGTGCAAATCAAACAGAGATACTTAAAGCTGAGTGGTAACATTTAGTCATTATAGGCCGTAGGAAGTGTTTGGGGATGTGATAAGGGAGTTCCTGTAAGAAAAAAGGACAGACAAAAGAATAAGTAAGTTTGTTAGAATTGTGAGAGTAAATGAAATGAATCGATACTGATCTTTCGGTTTTACACAAAGGTTTGTCTGTGCCAAATCCAGCCGAAAAGATATTTTTAGACAGGAAGAAACACAAGCTGCCCCTGTTGAAACCGTCATAGATCTCGTGGGAAATAATACACATCCCTTAACGGCAAGGTTTGGAAACATAAACACATCGGTATACAGTAAAGAGGCGCCCAGCAGGTATTGTAAGAACATTTTTTTTTACTGCCCCAGTTTGAAATTCCGGGTTGAATGGGCTAACTACTAAGCCGCCAAGCACCAAGATAACCGCAATTTCTGGTGTGTTAAAGTGCCCGTATCAACTCTGCACAAGGATGAAGAAAGAAATCGTTAATATAAGTTAGATATTTATAGGTTTCATATCTCTTACCTTGCGTGAAAGAAAATTGGTGTATGAGCAGGTACTGAGGAAACCATATTTTCTAAAAAGACAAAAAAGAATCAGAATTAATTAAGTGAAGCAAAATAACGAAAAGATGCGTTCGGAAGATAATTGAAATCGTAACCATACCCAACAACAAAAATTAAATATATATTAAAAATCAGAAGAAAAGAGGAATTTAAAATCGAAATAAAAAAGGAAATAATTCGAGATCAAAAAAATATATTTAGTCAAATTAGTGTTAGGATTAGGTTAAGTTTATTAGAATTATGAGTGTTTAGTCGTTTTAATATTATATAGTTTTTAATAGTTTTAAGTGGTCAAGAGTTTGTGATAGGGGTTACAAAGTTCGTGTTTTTTTTAGTTTGAGGATCAAATTGTCCTGTGTGTTTCCACCTAAGAGAGCTCGTTTAGGTAGGATTTGGTGTATTTTAGAACCGAGGCGAAAAAGGCTTAAAACATCAACTTTGTAGGTCCTAATTTGTGTATGTGTCAATTGATCTTGTTCTAATTGTTAAGGAAAGGTCATATTATGTTAGCTTTAGGATGATACATTTGCTTTTAATAAAATGATTGTGTATTTAAGTATTGAAATCATGTCTGGTTAAGGATCATTTTTAAGGGGATGACAGACTGAAAGATCTGTAAGGTGTGGTAAGTGTGTGTGGGTAGTGGGGTTTGGGACTCGAAACCTGAGACCTTGAGCAGCTGGAGGGCTCATCCTAGTGCCGTATAAGTTGGTCCATAACAGAATGGCGCCCAATAAAATGGTAATAGACCATTTTCTTTCAAGGAGAGAGAAGATGGAGAAAGTTTAAAGTGTGTAGATACAGCAAAGCACACAGCAAAAGCCAAATAGTTCAGTTAAATAGACCAATGAAAATAATCTTTAGTTTGATAATTTTCTATGCATTATTGCATCCAAGGCATAAAATATATAGCTTGTATAAAGTGCAATATTAGATTTTAGGAAATTGTTAAGTTTAGGATTATCTTTCACCAAGTACCTGCGGGTCAAGTGCAATAACAGTTAGTTTACTAGGTAACAACGTTTGTATTGTCGGTGACCGTCGCTTTTGTGTTATCTATAGATTTTTTTATGCATGTCGATTTTGTGTATGTTCTAGAGCGAGATAAATCAATAGGTCAGATGAAGTGTATTGTTGCAAATCCTTAAATACCGTGAGATCTTTTTCCTGTTTACGCGAATTAGGAAACTGCCACGGACCTTAGAGCAGATAAAGACATTTTTTGTATAATTTCGTACGTCTTGCGTAAATTTTCCTGGACAATCTCCATTGGTAGAACACTAAGAAATAAACGATACATGAAAAATTACCACATAAGCCATACACACCTAAGACAGATCTTGAAAATCTATCTGAACATCCCCTATATATAAATATCATAAAAAGAAGAAAAAAACATGTATAAGTTTTATTGAATAAATTTAGAATTTTTGGTATCAGCGATTGTGAGAGTATTTTGTTTAAGGCGTTTCGAAATAAATATATTGTTTTGAAAACATTTTTTGAGATCCCCATAACAGAAAATTTGGGATAATTCGGTACCTTAGAATTATTCTAGTGTACTCATAACTAAGACGAAGTTTTTTGTGCAAATCAGAGTTGTTGGGTTGAGAGGTGAATGAGTGAAGTAGCAAAGAGCACGAAAAAGAAGAGGAGTTGGCCAAGTTCCTTCGATCTGAACAGATCCAGTAATCCATTAGAAAGTAAATACAGGAGAACTAGAGCAGGAACTAGAATGGCGAAGGCACAACAGTCGGATCAACCCAGAGTTTGGGATATGTCACAGATCATAAATAGCTCAAATCAGAATACTAGTACTACTTCGGGCAACGTCATTCCTCCCCGTACCTTACAAGATACGGCTGCAGGAACAACCGACGAGTTAGATCCTGCCATTTGCAATATGGTAGCCCAAAGCGTAGCAGGGCTACAACAAAATCTGAGTACGATGGTTAAAGAAAGTGTGTCCAAAGAAATGCAGAGGGTGTATGAGATGATGGCAAAATTAAGTGAGAGTATAAACGCGCTATCTAACGGTAGGGCTCCGAGTGCTAATGCAGCAAGACCAGGTAGCATGACGAATCAGCAGTCAGATACACAATTTCAGGGATTGCAACCGAATAATCCAAATCAATCATCTTCGACAAGTCGGGCACCACAATCTTTACCAACGTTGATGAGTTGGCCACAAGGCTCTCCAAGAGGGTGTAGAGTCGAAAAAATTCGGGGTGTTGTTTGACGGAAATCAAAACAAACTGTCAGTGGACGACTTCGTGTTCAGGGTTGAGCACCTTCAGTGGAGCAATTCCACTTATTGGTTGCGGGAGAAGCGCATGAGTGGTATTGGTTCCAGCTCAAGAGTGGAAAAGTGGTTAACTGGGAGTCTTTGAAACAGGCTTTGTTCAGTAGATATAAGACCCCGAAATCTTACCTAGAAGCCACTAGAAATCTTATAGATCGAAAACAACATCCAGGCGAAAGCGTAGATAGTTTTTTCCATGCTTTTAACCTACTTTGTTCACGTCTAGTGAAGTGAATTTGAGTTGATAAAAATCGCGAAAAGTAACTTGAGGGAAAGTTTAGGTCGTCTGGTCTTCCCCATGTTCGTCTCGTCTTTAGAACAATTAAGGATAGCTTGCATTGAGGCAGAAAGAAACTTTTTCAAGCGAGATGTAAGATATACGGCCCCACAACCAATGAGAACAAATAGGCAAGTGAGTGAAGCTACTATAGAGATAGAGAATAATGAGGACGAAAATTTAGAAGTAGCAGCTATCGGTTCTCAAATTTCGTGTAGGAACTGTAAGAAAACAGGTCACATGTTTGTGGATTGTCCAGAAGAACGGAGCATCTTCTGCTACAGATGTGGCAAACCAGATACGATTACCCCACATTGCTAAAGTTGCAAATCGGGAAACGGAACGTGGCCAAAGCGGGGAACCATCGTCCGTCAGACAAACCCGCAGCGTTAAACCAACAACAAGATTGATAAACAATGATGATAATTGCAAAGATAAATATGCATCGTTGTACCATTATTTACCACTAGGATTAAGGAAATATAATTACGAAATTGTTAGAGAAAGGATTTTCGGGGATAGTGACCAGAAGGATAATGATAGGTCAACTCCGGAAGATAGTAGTACCGTAGATCCCAAAAAGAAAACAAAAAGCAAGAGGATTGAAAATTTAAGAAGGCAGCATCGAGAGAGAAAGGACGTGACGAAGAATATAGCCGAAGCTGTTACTAAATTCTGAATGTTATCGGATCCCAGACCATACGCCCTAATTAAACTAGGAAATGTTGAACTATCGGGATTATTGGACTCTGGTGCATCAGTGAGCATCTTAGGGAAAGAATGTCGAGAATTGGTAGATCAGCTAGGGTTACCAATCAACAAAATATTGTCGAATGTGCGAACGGCATCAGGACAAAGTCATCGATTGCTAGGGAAAGTCTACTTAGGTCTACTTAGGCATCGACTTCTGGAAGGTATTTGAAGTAGCACCCGAGTTAGTAAAGGTGGGTGAGTTGAATATAGTGAAAATACAGATTCAATTTGAGAATACTGGCAATTAGCATAAGAAACATCAACATGAATTATCAGAGGACCAAAATCGTAGACTACAGTCGGTTATAGAAAATTTTCCGGCATTTGAAGATAGAGGCTTAGGTCAAACGCACTTGGAGAAGCACGTAATTAAGCTGGTAGAGGGTACCAATTCCATTAAGGATAAACATTATCCACTATCTCCAGCCATGCAAGATTTAGTTTATAGCGAAGTTGATAAAATGTTGGAACTTAATGTCATCGAGGAGAGCGAGGGTGCGTGGAGTAACCGCACTACTATAGTCCGTAAACCAGGCAAAAACAGGTTTTGTTTAGACGCCAGGAAATTGAATGCGGTAACCGTCAAGGACGCGTATCCGCTCCAAAACATCGATGGTATACTAAGCCGAATAGACCAAACTGTCTACATTAGCAGCGTAGACTTAAAACATGCCTTCTGGCAAATAGAACTGGAAGAGGAATCAAAGCAGTATACCGCATTCACAGTTCCTGGACGGCCGCTTTACCAGTTTCGAGTAATGCCATTCGGACTGTGTAAAATGCTGATTTTGATGCGCATATGGCCATGTTAGAAAAAGTAGCAGAATGTCTGGAAAACGCGAACCTGACAATTGGGTTGAGTAAAAGCATGTTTTGCTTTAAGGAGCTTAGATATTTAGGATTTATCATAGGAGGAGGAATGCTAAAAACTGACCCTGAGAAAGTCGCTGCCATCCAAAAAATTAGAATACCTAGGTCCATGAGGGAAGTTAGGAGTTTTCTGGGTACAGCGGGGTGGTACCGCAAATTTATAAAAAAACTTTGCTACGCGATCCGCAGCTCTTACGGACACTCTGAAGAAGGGCGATAAATTTACTATGACACCAGCTGCCACAGAATCCTTTGAAAACTTAAAATACGATCTAACGACAGCCCCAGTTTTGAAGCATCCTGACTTTGCTAAAGAATTCTTTATTCAATGTGATGCCTCTGATGTAGGAATAGGGGCAGTACTTTTCCAGAAAGGTTTAGATGACGAGGAAAATCCCATCGCGTTTTATTCGCAAAAGCTAAACAGCTGTCAGAAAAATTACAGCGTAACCGAAAAAGAATGTCTCGCGGCGGTTATGGCGATAAAGCGTTTCCGACCTTACGTGGAACTTATGAAATTCACAGTCATAACTGACCACGCCAGTCTAAAATGGCTGATGAGTCTGAAAGATTTAAGCGGGAGACTGGCGCGGTGGTCACTTCAATTTCAGGCGTACGATTTCGAGAATGAGCATCGGAAAGGAAAGGACAATATAGTTGCCGATATGCTCTCTCGACTGCCTGTAGTTGAAGAAATCGAGGGTATAGGCCCAATATTGGAATTTGAAACCACGGCATTCGAGTCTGATGACTATAAAGAACTAATAGATACGATTCAAAAGAATGATGAAGCACTGCCAGATTTAAAAGTAGAGCACGGGAGAGTTTTCAAAAGGACAAGCTTTGATAACTATTCCGAACTCTGTAAAAATCAGTGGAAGCTATGGATACCAGAGGCAATTACACACCAACTAATACAAAACGCTCATGATAATACTACGTCCGCCCACGGCGGCATAAGTAAAACGTTGCATAGATTGAAGCGGTTGTATTATTGGCCGAGAATGACCTCACAAGTACGACAGTATATAGCCAAATGCCAGATCTGTAAGGAGTCTAAATCAACGAATCAGATACTTAGACCTACAATTGGAGATGAAGTGGTTACGGAAAGACCCTTCCAGAAACTGTATATAGATTTTTTTAGGGAAATACCCGAGATCGTAAAGTGGAAACGCCTATGTGTTCGTAGTGTTGGACCATTTTTCGAAGTTTGTATTTCTAAAGGCAATAAAAGAGGCTACGTCAAGCAATGTGATCAAATTCTTAGTAGAGGAAATATACAGGAAGTTTGGGGTGCCCGAAACTGTTCATAGTGATAACGGTGCACAGTTTATATCAAAATCTTTCAAAGACATGATAGGAGCTTATAAAATAAATCACATCCAGACAGCACCCTATTCTCCACAGTCTAACGCGTCAGAACGGGTTAACCAATCGGTCCTGTCGGCGACCATAGAGACTGGGATTTGTATTTAACGGAAATAGAATGCGCCCTGAGATCATCTGTCCACGCGGCAACAGGGGTTACCGCCTTTTTTGCACTATTCGGGTATGAAATGTATACCAACGGGGCTGACTATAAACTGGCGAGAAAGTTAAAATCTCTGACTGACCATAGAATACTTAATATAAAAAATGATGAGAGAATGGAGCTTATTCGAGAAAGGATGCGAGCAAATATGCATGAGGCCTACGACAAATGTGCAAAACGGTACAATCAACGAGCTAGGATTGTGAAATTCGTACCAGGTCAGGAAATTTACTGACGAAACTACGTATTGAGCGACTTTTCCAAAAAGTTTAATGCGAAATTTGCGCGCAAATTCATAAAATGTAGAATAGTAGGTCCCGTTGGTAACAATATGTACGAAGTTGAAGATATGCAGGACATCATAATTAATATATATGCAAAGTTTCATCAAAATTGGCCAACGGGAAGCCCGTGTCCACTAATGGGTTAAGGCGTTTCGAAATAAATATATTGTTTTGAAAACATTTTTTGAGATCCCCATAACAGAAAATTTGGGATAATTCGGTACATTAGAATTATTCTAGTGTACTCATAACTAAGACGAAGTTTTTTGTGCAAATCAGAGTTGTTGGGTTGAGAGGTGAATGAGTGAAGTAGCAAGGAGCACGAAAAAGAAGAGGAGTTGGCCAAGTTCCTTCGATCTGAACAGATCCAGTAATCCATTAGAAAGTAAATACAGGAGAACTAGAGCAGGAACTAGAATGGCGAAGGCACAACAGTCGGATCAACCCAGAGTTTGGGATATGTCACAGATCATAAATAGCTCAAATCAGAATACTAGTACTACTTCGGGCAACGTCATTCCTCCCCGTACCTTACAAGATACGGCTGCAGGAACAACCGACGAGTTAGATCCTGCCATTTGCAATATGGTAGCCCAAAGCGTAGCAGGGCTACAACAAAATCTGAGTACGATGGTTAAAGAAAGTGTGTCCAAAGAAATGCAGAGGGTGTATGAGATGATGGCAAAATTAAGTGAGAGTATAAACGCGCTATCTAACGGTAGGGCTCCGAGTGCTAATGCAGCAAGACCAGGTAGCATGACGAATCAGCAGTCAGATACACAATTTCAGGGATTGCAACCGAATAATCCAAATCAATCATCTTCGACAAGTCGGGCACCACAATCTTTACCAACGTTGATGAGTTGGCCACAAGGCTCTCCAAGAGGGTGTAGAGTCGAAAAAATTCGGGGTGTTGTTTGACGGAAATCAAAACAAACTGTCAGTGGACGACTTCGTGTTCAGGGTTGAGCACCTTCAGTGGAGCAATCAACTACCTTGGTCCGAAGTTTTAAGGGATTTCCACTTATTGGTTGCGGGAGAAGCGCATGAGTGGTATTGGTTCCAGCTCAAGAGTGGAAAAGTGGTTAACTGGGAGTCTTTGAAACAGGCTTTGTTCAGTAGATATAAGACCCCGAAATCTTACCTAGAAGCCACTAGAAATCTTATAGATCGAAAACAACATCCAGGCGAAAGCGTAGATAGTTTTTTCCATGCTTTTAACCTACTTTGTTCACGTCTAGTGAAGTGAATTTGAGTTGATAAAAATCGCGAAAAGTAACTTGAGGGAAAGTTTAGGTCGTCTGGTCTTCCCCATGTTCGTCTCGTCTTTAGAACAATTAAGGATAGCTTGCATTGAGGCAGAAAGAAACTTTTTCAAGCGAGATGTAAGATATACGGCCCCACAACCAATGAGAACAAATAGGCAAGTGAGTGAAGCTACTATAGAGATAGAGAATAATGAGGACGAAAATTTAGAAGTAGCAGCTATCGGTTCTCAAATTTCGTGTTGGAACTGTAAGAAAACAGGTCACATGTTTGTGGATTGTCCAGAAGAACGGAGCATCTTCTGCTACAGATGTGGCAAACCAGATACGATTACCCCACATTGCTAAAGTTGCAAATCGGGAAACGGAACGTGGCCAAAGCGGGGAACCATCGTCCGTCAGACAAACCCGCAGCGTTAAACCAACAACAAGATTGATAAACAATGATGATAATTGCAAAGATAAATATGCATCGTTGTACCATTATTTACCACTAGGATTAAGGAAATATAATTACGAAATTGTTAGAGAAAGGATTTTCGGGGATAGTGACCAGAAGGATAATGATAGGTCAACTCCGGAAGATAGTAGTACCGTAGATCCCAAAAAGAAAACAAAAAGCAAGAGGATTGAAAATTTAAGAAGGCAGCATCGAGAGAGAAAGGACGTGACGAAGAATATAGCCGAAGCTGTTACTAAATTCTGAATGTTATCGGATCCCAGACCATACGCCCTAATTAAACTAGGAAATGTTGAACTATCGGGATTATTGGACTCTGGTGCATCAGTGAGCATCTTAGGGAAAGAATGTCGAGAATTGGTAGATCAGCTAGGGTTACCAATCAACAAAATATTGTCGAATGTGCGAACGGCATCAGGACAAAGTCATCGATTGCTAGGGAAAGTCTACTTAGGTCTACTTAGGCATCGACTTCTGGAAGGTATTTGAAGTAGCACCCGAGTTAGTAAAGGTGGGTGAGTTGAATATAGTGAAAATACAGATTCAATTTGAGAATACTGGCAATTAGCATAAGAAACATCAACATGAATTATCAGAGGACCAAAATCGTAGACTACAGTCGGTTATAGAAAATTTTCCGGCATTTGAAGATAGAGGCTTAGGTCAAACGCACTTGGAGAAGCACGTAATTAAGCTGGTAGAGGGTACCAATTCCATTAAGGATAAACATTATCCACTATCTCCAGCCATGCAAGATTTAGTTTATAGCGAAGTTGATAAAATGTTGGAACTTAATGTCATCGAGGAGAGCGAGGGTGCGTGGAGTAACCGCACTACTATAGTCCGTAAACCAGGCAAAAACAGGTTTTGTTTAGACGCCAGGAAATTGAATGCGGTAACCGTCAAGGACGCGTATCCGCTCCAAAACATCGATGGTATACTAAGCCGAATAGACCAAACTGTCTACATTAGCAGCGTAGACTTAAAACATGCCTTCTGGCAAATAGAACTGGAAGAGGAATCAAAGCAGTATACCGCATTCACAGTTCCTGGACGGCCGCTTTACCAGTTTCGAGTAATGCCATTCGGACTGTGTAAAATGCTGATTTTGATGCGCATATGGCCATGTTAGAAAAAGTAGCAGAATGTCTGGAAAACGCGAACCTGACAATTGGGTTGAGTAAAAGCATGTTTTGCTTTAAGGAGCTTAGATATTTAGGATTTATCATAGGAGGAGGAATGCTAAAAACTGACCCTGAGAAAGTCGCTGCCATCCAAAAAATTAGAATACCTAGGTCCATGAGGGAAGTTAGGAGTTTTCTGGGTACAGCGGGGTGGTACCGCAAATTTATAAAAAAACTTTGCTACGCGATCCGCAGCTCTTACGGACACTCTGAAGAAGGGCGATAAATTTACTATGACACCAGCTGCCACAGAATCCTTTGAAAACTTAAAATACGATCTAACGACAGCCCCAGTTTTGAAGCATCCTGACTTTGCTAAAGAATTCTTTATTCAATGTGATGCCTCTGATGTAGGAATAGGGGCAGTACTTTTCCAGAAAGGTTTAGATGACGAGGAAAATCCCATCGCGTTTTATTCGCAAAAGCTAAACAGCTGTCAGAAAAATTACAGCGTAACCGAAAAAGAATGTCTCGCGGCGGTTATGGCGATAAAGCGTTTCCGACCTTACGTGGAACTTATGAAATTCACAGTCATAACTGACCACGCCAGTCTAAAATGGCTGATGAGTCTGAAAGATTTAAGCGGGAGACTGGCGCGGTGGTCACTTCAATTTCAGGCGTACGATTTCGAGATTGAGCATCGGAAAGGAAAGGACAATATAGTTGCCGATATGCTCTCTCGACTGCCTGTAGTTGAAGAAATCGAGGGTATAGGCCCAATACTGGAATTTGAAACCACGGCATTCGAGTCTGATGACTATAAAGAACTAATAGATACGATTCAAAAGAATGATGAAGCACTGCCAGATTTAAAAGTAGAGCACGGGAGAGTTTTCAAAAGGACAAGCTTTGATAACTATTCCGAACTCTGTAAAAATCAGTGGAAGCTATGGATACCAGAGGCAATTACACACCAACTAATACAAAACGCTCATGATAATACTACGTCCGCCCACGGCGGCATAAGTAAAACGTTGCATAGATTGAAGCGGTTGTATTATTGGCCGAGAATGACCTCACAAGTACGACAGTATATAGCCAAATGCCAGATCTGTAAGGAGTCTAAATCAACGAATCAGATACTTAGACCTACAATTGGAGATGAAGTGGTTACGGAAAGACCCTTCCAGAAACTGTATATAGATTTTTTTAGGGAAATACCCGAGATCGTAAAGTGGAAACGCCTATGTGTTCGTAGTGTTGGACCATTTTTCGAAGTTTGTATTTCTAAAGGCAATAAAAGAGGCTACGTCAAGCAATGTGATCAAATTCTTAGTAGAGGAAATATACAGGAAGTTTGGGGTGCCCGAAACTGTTCATAGTGATAACGGTGCACAGTTTATATCAAAATCTTTCAAAGACATGATAGGAGCTTATAAAATAAATCACATCCAGACAGCACCCTATTCTCCACAGTCTAACGCGTCAGAACGGGTTAACCAATCGGTCCTGACGGCGACCATAGAGACTGGGATTTGTATTTAACGGAAATAGAATGCGCCCTGAGATCATCTGTCCACGCGGCAACAGGGGTTACCGCCTTTTTTGCACTATTCGGGTATGAAATGTATACCAACGGGGCTGACTATAAACTGGCGAGAAAGTTAAAATCTCTGACTGACCATAGAATACTTAATATAAAAAATGATGAGAGAATGGAGCTTATTCGAGAAAGGATGCGAGCAAATATGCATGAGGCCTACGACAAATGTGCAAAACGGTACAATCAACGAGCTAGGATTGTGAAATTCGTACCAGGTCAGGAAATTTACTGACGAAACTACGTATTGAGCGACTTTTCCAAAAAGTTTAATGCGAAATTTGCGCGCAAATTCATAAAATGTAGAATAGTAGGTCCCGTTGGTAACAATATGTACGAAGTTGAAGATATGCAGGGAAGACCTATGGGGGTATGCCACATAAAAGATTTGAAAGCATGAAGAAATATAAAGATTAACTATGCTCAAGTACCCCGGCCTGATTTTGAGACTTTTCTTACAACGGGAACGACTGGTAATCATTTGAATCACTCTCACCCAAATGGGAGTTGATAAGAATTGCGCTAAACATTCATAGAAAAAAATCTTGTTTTATCGGACCCTCAGATCCGAATCTGATAACTATAAAACTTTAATCCCCAAGATTAACACCTACCGCTATTAACCAAGAAGTGAGTTGTTGAAGATACCAGTTGGTGTATTCTTTTGATTAACCGTGCCATCGAATTTGGAAATAAAAATACCAATCATAAAATCAGACCATATTTTATATGGAAAAGAGATATGTGTAAATAACGCCCTATCTTATTTGAGATTACGTAAAGTACCTAGTTTCTGCATCGACGTATCTCGTAGTAAACGATATCCGCTTGCGTTTTCAACTGCATTAATGAAACTAGATGATTCGAGTGGGTATAATTATGTCTTATCTGACAAAATATAGCACCATACAAAGGGGCCATCATGATTTAGATTCTTGACCCGTGACACTTTGGGAACCACCTCGACCAAACCAATAGGGTAAAATTCGTCTAAGTGCATCCAAATTTCTCCAAATCCATTTCACTGAGAAATGGGATCCAACTAGTATATCTATTTTAGAGCCCGACCGAAGTCGGATTTTAAGGCCGAAGCCGTAGCCGAACTTCGGCTAAATTGACAACCTTCGGCCGAAGCCGAATGTTTTATATTTGTTAAAGAATTGTTTACTTTGCACCAAAAAATTGTGTTTTTAATCAGTTTATGTATACTGCTTACTATTTAATAACTTTTTTCTGCATTAAGACCTTGTATACTATTTCCTTAATTTGAATACAGCTGCCCAGCAGCATAAACAACTGCTCTCTAGCACACTTGGGAACAAGTTTTCTGCCACCACTTCCAAATGTTTGAAACATCTCGATTTACAGTATTAAAAAAATGTTAATGACTCAATGGCTCATTACTATCTATTCGTACTACTTTTACAAGAATGCTTTCACTAGTTGGAAAGCTTTAGGTGAGGAACTGAGTCATGTTTTTCTTTGTCCTCCTTCCTTTGGTGTCCTTTCTCAAATTATTTTTGTAGTAGTGTTCACTTCTGTACACTTCTATGAAGATTTCCATTATATAATTTTCTTTAAAAAGTCATATAATTCTATTTTATTGTACTTTTTGAACAAAAAACCGGCCTTCGGCCAACTTCTCCCACAAATTCTTAAGAATGAAAATTTCTAGTTTAATATGTATTAAAACTTTTCGTATGGATATTGATTGCATAATTTACACAATTCGCATCCTAGTATGTCATTCGATGCAGTATTCATGTGGTGGAGGATAGTTTTTGGATAACCGTCACATAGTTGTTTTTATAAAATTCATAATTTCAAACGATAAAATATCAATTTGAATTCAAGGCATCTCGTTAGGAAACTTCAAAAGGTCGTGATTTTTTTTAAATAAATATCGTCAAGTTAGGGCAACAAACATTCATAAACAAGTAAGGGCAACAAACTTCCATCCATTCCATAATCATAATTTTCCATTTTTTTTACAAAATGAGTCGACAGAACGACATCTTCATTTCTGGCCATACTACATACACATGAAGTCAGGAACGAAAATTTCTTTCTTCCATGGGTTTCCGAGATACCCGAGGACCATAACCACCATTTTTGTTAATCCTACACCGTACCGTGGCCCGGAGTATGATGAGTTGAGGCATCTCTTTGTCACACCCAAAATTATTAGAGATATAGCAATCGTTTATAATGCCAACGTTTAAACACTTCGTGGGCCATTTAACCAAGTCCGTCTGTTTGTAGTTTGTACATGTTACCTGGTATTCAGATAACAGGACGTAATTATTGCGCATTTGGCAAAGAAATTTAACACAGCGACCTTGTTTGTTTGGTCCAAAGACGAACTCTATCATAGAAGCACATCCTAAAGATTATCCCTTTTGACTTTGAGGATATTAGTCAAATAGTAAAAATACGATGTTGAAGGAGGATAACTGTATGTATGTGTACATGGTTAAACGGTTAGGGTGAGGTACAAATAGCTTTTCTTAATATTTTTATCCGAAAGAAATATTTACCCCTGTAAGAAATAGTGCATAGGTGTCCCAACATCGTGGATGTAGATTCCTAAAAAGGTAGAGGTTTTTATAAACTCGTAGAAATCATGTCCAACCTTACCTAGGGTGGTATTCATAGCCCGGCCGAAGACAGTTCAGGGCGTGGGAGTTCCCCACGTATTTTGTATAGAAGGGCTTAGCTTATATAACTCGCACACCGGTCTTGACCAGACGACGTTGTAGCATGTAACGTTCCGACGATCATCGTCTTTTAATGGCTTGTTCTTATGAACCTACTTCAGCGGCACGCACGTAGTTCCGGCTACTGGCTCGTCGGCTAGTGGGAGGGTTCTTTCACTGTTTGAGTTCAGTATCGAACAAAACTACAAAAAAAAACTATTTTATTTTATGCGTGCTGGAGGATTTTATTAAATAGTGGAATAGAAAAGAGATCGGAATTCCTAGATTTTGTGGTAGTGAGAAGTTTCTCGATGCAAAGGTGTTGGCATCGTATGATTCGCCCGCCCAACCATGACCAATACTAAAGCCACTATAACCAATATTTTTGTTGCATTGGCCCCACTGTGACTACCCCTTTATACCATTTATTCCCCCCGAAACCAAAATATTCAGAAATTTATTTACAATTCATGATTAGTTTATTGAAAAAGAGAAAAATAAAATCGACCAATTGGCTGGTTTCTTAATGGGTTTATCATTCAAATAATAGTAACAGTAATACTGATGTAATAATTAGCATTTCAAATTATTTCACCAAAAACTAATAATTATTTAATTGGTTAAACTATCCGAAATTATATAACATGTGTCTACAATTATTATTAACAAACAAGCAAATCAAATAAATGTGGGTGCAGAATCAAAAGGAAAAAAAAAAGCTGAAAAAGATATATCCAGTTCGGATATCATGGGTTAAAGACAAATGTAGTAAAAAAAAACATGCAATAAACAAATTTAAATATGCAAAGCAACTGTTTTCTTCTTTCAGATTGAACAACATTTGTTAGTTATTTTACTATAAAACAATAGAAGAAATCAAGTTGCGTTTTGCGATAATATTATATTATATTTCATTCTTCTTTTTTTTTTATTTTCAATAATTCAGACTCTTAGAAAATCCGTTTTTTTATTTTAAATTCGTCGATAATTCAAGGTATTTTTACGTTTTTTTCTTTTATTCCTACACTTGAAATTTTCGGCAATTCAAAGTGTTAGAACAAACATCTTTTTAACTCATCCATAGGATTTTCTTTTTATTTGTATCGTTTATATAGCCCGGCATTAGAACGATCGATTAATACGAGTAGATTTTTTTTCTCAGCCATGAGGATCTTTTAAAAGTTTAGCCAACACAATACCGAAAATGTTTGCAAGAAAAATCCCAGTAAACGTACAATATAACAACTTGAAAATCGAAATCAAGAATTTCGTCAGAGTCCGGGGTTGAACCCGGAACCTCACGAGACTAAAGCGGAGTGCTTATACCCCGAGCTACCGTGTCACTGAAGCTACTGTAGCCAAGTGGCCACTAAATATTTGTACGGCTAGGATGTTCGTCACAAAATTTGATTCCTTTGTAACAACTTAATTTACGTTTAATGGAACAATTGAATTGCTAACAAAAGGAATATCAAGGGGAAAAAAATAATTAAAATGCACTTACATTAACAAGGTCCCACGATGAAAGATCTTTCCTCGGGTGCTCTTACAGGTACATAATGATGTCTTGAATCGATATTTTTTTGTCGGCATATACTCGCGTTGAAACAGATAACACACACTAATATGTCCAATATTGCAATGTCTGTTTAGTTCATTTATAGAAGGATTATTGCTTTTTATTTTCCTCTGATTTGCACTGTCACATATAATGAATAGTATGTTTACAAAATCTATTTTTAATTTTTTTTTTTTTTAATTAAATTTTTTCTCTTAATTAAATAAAAACGTCTCTTTTTTTTTAACTATATCATAAAGTTTTTAAAATTGATTTTAAATTGAAAATTCTGTATAGCTTGATATATAGTTTTTTCTTTCTGCACTGATAACTGGGTTACAGGTTTCATCTTCACATATTTTTTTATTTAATTGGGTTTATTATTTGTTTGGCATTATTTTGTGTTGAATAAAGTACGGCATTTTTATATTTTCACTCGAATTTTGCTAGGGAATATTGTACGAAACAAATAATTTTTTCCACTCGATAGGACTTTTTCCCCGTTTTTGTTCCACAAAAAAAATTTTTATTCCTCCTACGGAAAGAGGAATCACACTATAGATAACACACAAAAGGAGCTCAAGGATGGTGTCTCGTTTTAGTCATCGAAGAATTACGGATTTCACGCTGAGGGTTGTCCGTTCCCAAGTAAAAAGGTTAATAAGTGCCAAAAGTGTGCTGTTTGGAAGATACTGAAGAAAATAAAAAGGAGTTAAGTTTTTCCTGCAATGCAGGGAAAGTTGAGAAAAGGTTACCTTTTCCTTCCGATGGCAAATGAATAAAAACCCAGGGATTTTCTCCGTCACTCAGTCACAGAAAAACCTATAGGCCAAAAGCAATAAAAGAAATATGTCGACAAACTCTTTTTTTTTTTTAAACCAACTCACTTGATCCAATACAGGATGAAAAACCAGGACTTCAAAAAAAAGAAAGTATCGCTGATATGTTGGGAAAGTGGTTGCCTAGACAAGAGTTGTGTCCACACAATATATAAGCAATCTTAGCCACCAATATACAAACAAGTAATCTTACCAACGTGTCAGTGTACGAATAAGCAAAGGGAAAGGCTTGATGCCGTGTACACCAGGGCTATTTATAGACACATTGGGATTGGAATGGATACGCTAATTCAGCAAAGTTTCGTTGAATTCCTGAGGGAATCGTATGTACATACTTAAAAGGGAACACATATACTCAGACAGGTACAACCACCACCAAGGCAGCATTCTATTTTTAGCCTAGCGGGTGAAGCAATCTTCAATATGCGACAGTCTAAACGAAACTATAACAAGGTAGGACGTTTCATCCCCTAAGTATAGGCTAAGGCCTAGTGTGGCGAACTATGGTACCAGAGGTCCTGAGTTCAAATCCCAGCTTGGATGAAATTCTTTAATAATATATATTTTTTTTTATTTCTTAAAGGAAAAAAAAAACTGTTTGTAAATTGAAAGCCGACAGCTACAAGCGACCCTACATTCCCCCCCGACAAAATCAGATTTGGGGAACCACAGGAACTCAAAACTGATCCCGATTGGAGCTGAATGAAATCGCTGTACAAATAACTATTGTTTCATGTCTTTTGCATGATATATTCCGACTGACCTACCACTCAGATCTTCCAACTCGTAATAACAATTACCAATTTTCTTACGAACTCTTGCTTTTAAAAATGGATGTGCTAATTTTGCATTATAGCCTTTCTCAAAACAGCTCTGTGAGAAATTTCTCCTAAAAATTTCCTGACCTACCTCAAAGTTTACTTCCCGCGATCGTAAATTATAAGACCTTTCGTTCTGTTGTCGTCGTTTCTCCATACTTTTAGCAGCCCGACTCCTTATTAAGTCAAAGCTGTCTCCTCGATCGAATCTTACAGATCTATCCTCCAGCATTTCTAAATTTCGTGACAAAGAATATGTATGACCATCAGTCACCATGTGCTGACCGAATACCATGAAATAAGGTGTAGTACCTATAGAAGCATGCATAGATGATCGCAATGAGCAACTAATACTGCTGAGGTACTCATCCCAATTACTCTGGTCATGTTTAATGTATGCCCTTATCGCGGATAGAACTGAACGATTGACCCGTTCAGATGCATTGGATTGAGGCGAATGAACTGCTGTAAATAAATGATTAACACCATACCTTTTCAAAAAGTCATTAAACGATTTCGACTTAAATTGAGAACCATTGTCCGAAATTATAGTTTCAGGAGTCCCAAAGGTATGGAAAATTTCCTGCTCCATATATTTCGTTATTATGTCAGCGGTAAATTTCTTCACTGGTTTCAAAAAACAAAACTTTGAAAAGTGATCGACGACAATAAATATCCCTATATTACCAGATTTCGAACGAGGATACGGCCCTAAAAAGTCAATATATAGTTTCTGGAAACATCGCTGAGTCTCTGGTGTTTTCCCCATTGGAGGTCGCATCACAAAATTAGGATGTTTTGTCCCCTTACAAATGCTACACGCGTTGCAAAAGTTCTTAATATCTCCCACAAGATTTGGCCATAAGTAATAACGCCTTATTCTTTCTAGAGTCTTGTTAATTCCAGAATGGGAAGAAAGGGGATCATTGTGAGCTTTCTCGAGCAACTCTCCAATCATATCTTTCGGTATCCACAGCTTCCAAGCAAAATCATCTCTCAACTGCTCTCCGGTGCAGTGTTCCATCCGTCTATACAGGTATTCGTCTACTATTTTAAGGTCTGGAGTCTTAACAAGAGATTTCCTAACATTGTCTAGTAGGTCGACGTACTGTCTACTCTTAAAATGTGGCGATTGCAAATCAACAAACAGTCCCGTTCCATCTAAAGCGGACAACTCCATAAACTGTACCTCGGACAGATCCTCTGTGTTGGTCCGTGAAAGTGCATCTGGAACCACATTTCTGCTGCCTTTACGGTGCTCAATTTTAAAGGTAAAACCCTGAAGCTTCAAAGCCCATCTTGCCAACCGAGAATTGAGGTCTGTTTGGGACATGAGCCACTTAAGTGATGCATGATCTGTGATCACTGTAAACTCATGTCCTTCCACATACGCTCGAAACTTTTTAATACAAAGCATAGCAGCTAAGCATTCTTGTTCGGTGACGGAATATTTACGTTGGGCTTGGTTGAGCTTCATCGACATGAAGGCGATTGGAAACTCGTCACTCTCCGCAGTTTTTTGCACCAGTACGCCTCCTATTCCAGTACTGCTTGCATCACAGTGTATGAAAAACGGCTGTGTGAAGTCGGGACTATGCAGAACTGGGGCGGTGGATAAGATGGACTTCAAATCGTCAAAGGCTACACCAGCCTCCTCGCACCAAACAAATTTCCGATTACCTTTTAACAAATCTGTTAGAGGACTTGTGACAGAAGCATAGTTCCTTATGAACTTTCGGTACCAACCGGACATACCCAAAAAACGCCTAAGCTGCTTAACCGATCGCGGTGTAGGGTACTCAACAATCGCAGACACTTTATCCGGATCTGTCTGGATAACTCCATTTCCGACTAGGTGACCCAAATATCTAACCTCGGTTACGCAAAACTTCGACTTTTCAATATTTATTGTCAACCCGGAAAAACGGATTTGTCGCGAAATTTCCTTCAAAACTTCCAGATGTCGATCGAAAGAGTCGGACACTATCAACAAGTCGTCCAGATAAACAAACACTTCCGTTCTCAAATTCGCAGGAATCACCTTGTCCATCAGCCTTGACATCGTCTGTGGCGCATTACAAAGGCCAAAAGGCATGACCTTAAAGTGGTACAAGGGACGGCCAGGAACGGTGAATGCTGTTTTATCTTTCGACGACTTGTCAAGAGGTATTTGCAAGCTCGTTATGTACTCGGCCTTAGGAAGTCTACTCAGGATACCGTCAATGTGCGGCAAAGGATATGCATCCTTGACCGTCACTGAGTTGACCTTCCTACTGTCCAAGCACAAACGAACTTTCCCAGGCTTACGAACTAGCACCATCGGAGAAGACCAGGGGCTTTCCGACTCTTCGATCACATCCATTTCCAACATTCGATCTATCTCAGCGTAAATAAGTTCCTCAATAGCTGGGGAGACTGGGAAATGTCTTTGCTTTATTGGAGTTGCATCTCCAACATTTATGACATGTGAAATCGCGTTAGTTCTTCCTTCTTTAGAGAATGAAGGAAAACTGTCAATAACTGATTTTAATAGACCCCGTTCGGTGTCGGACATTGGTCGCTGATCAGAGAGTTCTGAAATTTCTTCTGGATATAATTTCTTGTTTAATTCGGACACAAGCCCAAGTGGTAATAAATCATAAAGCTGCCAAAAATCTATTCCGAGGTACAAATTTTGCGATAGGTTGGGTACAATATATAATGAAATTGTTTTGGTAACACCTCGGAAAGATGTTTGGGTTTTAATAACCCCTGAAACAGACTGACACTTCCCATCCGCCGTCCTAACTACAGACTTAAACCTCTTAATATCTTTATTATTCTCCAATACATCCTTGGCTGTATCCGCCCCCAAGCAACTAACAGATGCTCCTGTATCAAGTAGACCGCTGATAGTTTTCCCAAGCAATTGAACCTGAGCGTAAGGTCTGATATCATTAGGCTTATCATATATGGAACTCAAAAGGGATCGTCGCGTATTATTCACATTATTCCAAAAACTTTTCATACGTCCAGTGGATCTCACTTGTTTGGCCGAAGGAATTTCATCGCCGAATAGTTCAGCTCTCTTAGCATTATATTCGGCTAACCGAACATGAAAAGGTTTGAAGTATGTTAGTGGAGCAAGGGAGAAACCGGAAGGAAATTTGTTTGTTGTACGATTAGGAAGGATCGAAGTAGAAGAAAATTGGTCCGGAGTAATTTCGAGAGCATTCGAAGAATCAGATTTGATCAAAGCGGACTTAGTATTTACCATAGGACTAGTGTATGGAATAATTTGATTTATTAATCGGTGTTCGTCACGGATGTCTTCATCGGTTTGCGTGCACTTTTCAGTGCACTTGCTCCCGAGTTTTTTGAAGTGCATGAAGGGCAATTGGGTTTGTAAATATTAGAAACACCGCAACCATAACAGAAAACTCGTCTGTCATCTAAACAATCTTGATAACGGTGTCCAGTTTTTTGGCAATTCCAACAGACTAGGGAAATAGCTGAAATCTGGTCTTCTGCAACAATGGTATCCTGAAGCGGATCTTCAAAAATTTCATTTATTTTGTTCCGTTGTACATACGGCTTCGAAACTGGGTGTTTCCTAGTTATGTCCTGGAGGAAAAATTCTCTTCGTCGACAAATCTCGCGTAAATTAGCAACCGATTTAATTTGAAGATTCAAAATCTCATGTTGGATTTCAGGTAAAAGATTTCGCCGCAATATTTCAACCAAGACATTTTCCGACAAAGGCTCTGACAATTTATCTGAAATATCAACAATTGCTTCGTAGAAGGAATCAAAATTCTCGCCCTGTTTTTGTTTCCGATCTCGAATCATTTCTCGGAAATCAACATCTGTACGGGTATCTTCATATTGTTTCCTTAAGGCATTGCACAATTCTGGCCAACGAATTCGAGAAACTGATCGGTGGTAACGCCAGTACCAATCATTAGCTTTGGCATCGAAAAGGGTAGAAATGTGACCACATAATAGATCAAAATCACCATTAAGGGTTTGTCTAGTTAAGGCTTCAATTCTATAAAGAAAATTATCTATAGACATGCCATTTGGGTCACCCGTAAATTTAATACGCCAGTTGAGAATGATATGTCCGACTTTGTCAGGACGAAAAGAGTTTAAAGAATGTGGAGAAGGGAGACGGTTAGGCGAATCCGCGTTTTGAGTAGAAAATTGTGACCGATTATGATGATTGGTGGACATATTGTTACCACCTGAAGTATTGGTGTTGGCTGGAGGAAGACCTAATAAACGTTCGATTGTCTGAACTTCAATTGGTGTTGAAGGTGGAGGGAAAGATATAGAAGATGGCAAAGGATGTCCCGGAAAACTAGATGGTTGTGCTGTAGTGTTGGCACGAGGCACAGCCCCTAACCTGCTGAAGCTTGTCTCAATCAATTTGGACAACTCCTGGCTAAGACTTGACATTAATTCATCCTGTTGAGCTTTCACGGCATTAACAACGAAATTCCTAATCTGCTCCGCTTGAACCGAATTTAAACCTGATGGAGCGGATGCACCTGTGCCTAATAGGTTGGAGTCGCCTCTGTCCGCATCTGGCAGAGAACCAGCTTCACCTGGAGGAGAAGACCCACGAATACCTGATCGACTGGAATCAAACTCCCTGGCTCTATGAGATTGGGACCTAGTAACCATTAATGATGGAGTAATGCCAACTTGCGCGGGAGTTGACATACTAAGGGAAGTCAAAGCTATGTTGCAAGTGGGACAGTTAGGGTTGGTTTTTGAATGATTGGTTAAGCAAGACTTATGAAAGACATGTTCACAAACAGAATTTGCCACAGATTTTCGGCAAATTCCACAATCGGGAACTACTCCTGCGGTAGATAAATCTTCAGTACTTTTCGTAACCGGCATGATAATTAACAAGGGAAAAAAATCGCTGAATGAAAACTAAATTTAAATAATTGCTCATTAAATTTGTGTTAATACCTTTTGTTCCTCATTAGGGAAAAACAGAAAGTTTAATTATATTTTAAAAAGTACGATTCGATAATTTCTAATAGGATAATAGTTCGCAGAAAACGAAAATGAATGTAACTATTAAAATGGGAATACGCCAAATGTGATTTAATCAAAATAAGATATTTATATTTGATTTCGGGGATCAAAGTGGGGAAAAGGGTAGTCAAATCTCATAACATGTAAAAATCATTTCGAATTCCGGAAAATATAAGATTTGATAGAAAAGTAGAGCAAGCCTAGATGGTACTAATTCGAAATAAATCCAAACAGTCGTTTCCGGTCTAAAGCCTTTTTAGAAGTGTAGGGTATTATTTTCACCAATACTTGAGTAAACGGTCTAACACTAGCATATGATTATCCAATGTTAGCAGTTCCAGTAAACACAAAATACTAATGTCAACAATACAAGAGGATGGCTATGCGTATGATCAATGTGAATAGTGGTTTGACAATACTAGAGTGACCAGACCATGCCAACTTCCAACTCATTACTTGAACACACATGAAAATGTAAGTATAGAAAGATTTGAAAAGAGGAATAAGGAAGAGAAAACAGGACTTAGACTCCCGTTAGTAAAGACTTAGTTCCGTTATATATATTTTTAAGAGCCACACAACTCATTTGGGAAGATCACCCAAAGATGGAAAACTGCAAATTTTAAATTTATAGCTGTGTCGGGCCCCACGTTGGGCGCCATAAATAATCTTTTGTAGCATGTAACGTTCCGACGATCATCGTCTTTTAATGGCTTGTTCTTATGAACCTACTTCAGCGGCACGCACGTAGTTCCGGCTACTGGCTCGTCGGCTAGTGGGAGGGTTCTTTCACTGTTTGAGTTCAGTATCGAACAAAACTACAAAAAAAACTATTTTATTTTATGCGTGCTGGAGGATTTTATTAAATAGTGGAATAGAAAAGAGATCGGAATTCCTAGATTTTGTGGTAGTGAGAAGTTTCTCGATGCAAAGGTGTTGGCGTCGTATGATTCGCCCGCCCAACCATGACCAATACTAAAGCCACTATAACCAATATTTTTGTTGCATTGGCCCACTGTGACTACCCCTTTATACCATTTATTCCCCCCGAAACCAAAATATTCAGAAATTTATTTACAATTCATGATTAGTTTATTGAAAAAGAGAAAAATAAAATCGACCAATTGACTGGTTTCTTAATGGGTTTATCATTCAAATAATAGTAACAGTAATACTGATGTAATAATTAGCATTTCAAATTATTTCACCAAAAACTAATAATTATTTAATTGGTTAAACTATCCGAAATTATATAACATGTGTCTACAATTATTATTAACAAACAAGCAAATCAAATAAATGTGGGTGCAGAATCAAAAGGAAAAAAAAAGCTGAAAAAGATATATCCAGTTCGGATATCATGGGTTAAAGACAAATGTAGTAAAAAAAAAACATGCAATAAACAAATTTAAATATGCAAAGCAACTGTTTTCTTCTTTCAGATTGAACAACATTTGTTAGTTATTTTACTATAAAACAATAGAAGAAATCAAGTTGCGTTTTGCGATAATATTATATTATATTTCATTCTTCTTTTTTTTTATTTTCAATAATTCAGACTCTTAGAAAATCCGTTTTTTTATTTTAAATTCATCGATAATTCAAGGTATTTTTACGTTTTTTTCTTTTATTCCTACACTTGAAATTTTCGGCAATTCAAAGTGTTAGAACAAACATCTTTTTAACTCATCCATAGGATTTTCTTTTTATTTGTATCGTTTATATAGCCCGGCATTAGAACGATCGATTAATACGAGTAGACTTTTTTTTCTCAGCCATGAGGATCTTTTAAAAGTTTAGCCAACACAATACCGAAAATGTTTGCAAGAAAAATCCCAGTAAACGTACAATATAACAACTTGAAAATCGAAATCAAGAATTTCGTCAGAGTCCGGGGTTGAACCCGGAACCTCACGAGACTAAAGCGGAGTGCTTATACCCCGAGCTACCGTGTCACTGAAGCTACTGTAGCCAAGTGGCCACTAAATATTTGTACGGCTAGGATGTTTGTCACAAAATTTGATTCCTTTGTAACAACGTAATTTACGTTTAATGGAACAATTGAATTGCTAACAAAAGGAATATCAAGGGGAAAAAATAATTAAAATGCACTTACATTAACAAGGTCCCACGATGAAAGATCTTTCCTCGGGTGCTCTTACAGGTACATAATGATGTCTTGAATCGATATTTTTTTGTCGGCATATACTCGCGTTGAAACAGATAACACACACTAATATGTCCAATATTGCAATGTCTTTTTAGTTCATTTATAGAAGGATTATTGCTTTTTATTTTCCTCTGATTTGCACTGTCACATATAATGAATAGTATGTTTACAAAATCTATTTTTAATTTTTTTTTTTAAATTAAATTTTTTCTCTTAATTAAATAAAAACGTCTCTTTTTTTTGTAACTATATCATAAAGTTTTTAAAATTGATTTTAAATTGAAAATTCTGTATAGCTTGATATATAGTTTTTTCTTTCTGCACTGATAACTGGGTTACAGGTTTCATCTTCACATATTTTTTTATTTAATTGGGTTTATTATTTGTTTGGCATTATTTTGTGTTGAATAAAGTACGGCATTTTTATATTTTCACTCGAATTTTGCTAGGGAATATTGTACGAAACAAATAATTTTTTCCACTCGATAGGACTTTCTCCCCGTTTTTGTTCCACAAAAAAAATTTTTATTCCTCCTACGGAAAGAGGAATCACACTATAGATAACACACAAAAGGAGCTCAAGGATGGTGTCTCGTTTTAGTCATCGAAGAATTACGGATTTCACGCTGAGGGTTGTCCGTTCCCAAGTAAAAAGGTTAATAAGTGCCAAAAGTGTGCTGTTTGGAAGATACTGAAGAAAATAAAAAGGAGTTAAGTTTTTCCTGCAATGCAGGGAAAGTTGAGAAAAGGTTACCTTTTCCTTCCGATGGCAAATGAATAAAAACCCAGGGATTTTCTCCGTCACTCAGTCACAGAAAAACCTATAGGCCAAAAGCAATAAAAGAAATATGTCGACAAACTCTTTTTTTTTTTTAAACCAACTCACTTGATCCAATACAGGATGAAAAACCAGGACTTCAAAAAAAAAAAGAAAGTCTCGCTGATATGTTGGGAAAGTGGTTGCCTAGACAAGAGTTGTGTCCACACAATATATAAGCAATCTTAGCCACCAATATACAAACAAGTAATCTTACCAACGTGTCAGTGTACGAATAAGCAAAAGGAAAGGCTTGATGCCGTGTACACCAGAGCTATTTATAGACACATTGGGATTGGAATGGATACGCTAATTCAGCAAAGTTTCGTTGAATTCCTGAGGGAATCGTATGTACATACTTAAAAGGGAACACATATACTCAGACAGGTACAACCACCACCAAGGCAGCATTCTATTTTTAGCCTAGCGGGTGAAGCAATCTTCAATATGCGACAGTCTAAACGAAACTATAACAAGGTAGGACGTTTCATCCCCTAAGTATAGGCTAAGGCCTAGTGTGGCGAACTATGGTACCAGAGGTCCTGAGTTCAAATCCCAGCTTGGATGAAATTCTTTAATAATATATATATTTTTTTATTTCTTAAAGGAAAAAAAAAACTGTTTGTAAATTGAAAGCCGACAGCTACAAGCGACCCTACATTCCCCCCCGACAAAATCAGATTTGGGGAACCACAGGAACTCAAAACTGATCCCGATTGGAGCTGAATGAAATCGCTGTACAAATAACTATTGTTTCATGTCTTTTGCATGATATATTCCGACTGACCTACCACTCAGATCTTCCAACTCGTAATAACAATTACCAATTTTCTTACGAACTCTTGCTTTTAAAAATGGATGTGCTAATTTTGCATTATAGCCTTTCTCAAAACAGCTCTGTGAGAAATTTCTCCTAAAAATTTCCTGACCTACCTCAAAGTTTACTTCCCGCGATCGTAAATTATAAGACCTTTCGTTCTGTTGTCGTCGTTTCTCCATACTTTTAGCAGCCCGACTCCTTATTAAGTCAAAGCTGTCTCCTCGATCGAATCTTACAGATCTATCCTCCAGCATTTCTAAATTTCGTGACAAAGAATATGTATGACCATCAGTCACCATGTGCTGACCGAATACCATGAAATAAGGTGTAGTACCTATAGAAGCATGCATAGATGATCGCAATGAGCAACTAATACTGCTGAGGTACTCATCCCAATTACTCTGGTCATGTTTAATGTATGCCCTTATCGCGGATAGAACTGAACGATTGACCCGTTCAGATGCATTGGATTGAGGCGAATGAACTGCTGTAAATAAATGATTAACACCATACCTTTTCAAAAAGTCATTAAACGATTTCGACTTAAATTGAGAACCATTGTCCGAAATTATAGTTTCAGGAGTCCCAAAGGTATGGAAAATTTCCTGCTCCATATATTTCGTTATTATGTCAGCGGTAAATTTCTTCACTGGTTTCAAAAAACAAAACTTTGAAAAGTGATCGACGACAATAAATATCCCTATATTACCAGATTTCGAACGAGGATACGGCCCTAAAAAGTCAATATATAGTTTCTGGAAACATCGCTGAGTCTCTGGTGTTTTCCCCATTGGAGGTCGCATCACAAAATTAGGATGTTTTGTCCCCTTACAAATGCTACACGCGTTGCAAAAGTTCTTAATATCTCCCACAAGATTTGGCCATAAGTAATAACGCCTTATTCTTTCTAGAGTCTTGTTAATTCCAGAATGGGAAGAAAGGGGATCATTGTGAGCTTTCTCGAGCAACTCTCCAATCATATCTTTCGGTATCCACAGCTTCCAAGCAAAATCATCTCTCAACTGCTCTCCGGTGCAGTGTTCCATCCGTCTATACAGGTATCCGTCTACTATTTTAAGGTCTGGAGTCTTAACAAGAGATTTCCTAACATTGTCTAGTAGGTCGACGTACTGTCTACTCTTAAAATGTGGCGATTGCAAATCAACAAACAGTCCCGTTCCATCTAAAGCGGACAACTCCATAAACTGTACCTCGGACAGATCCTCTGTGTTGGTCCGTGAAAGTGCATCTGGAACCACATTTCTGCTGCCTTTACGGTGCTCAATTTTAAAGGTAAAACCCTGAAGCTTCAAAGCCCATCTTGCCAACCGAGAATTGAGGTCTGTTTGGGACATGAGCCACTTAAGTGATGCATGATCTGTGATCACTGTAAACTCATGTCCTTCCACATACGCTCGAAACTTTTTAATACAAAGCATAGCAGCTAAGCATTCTTGTTCGGTGACGGAATATTTACGTTGGGCTTGGTTGAGCTTCTTCGACATGAAGGCGATTGGAAACTCGTCACCCTCCGCAGTTTTTTGCACCAGTACGCCTCCTATTCCAGTACTGCTTGCATCACAGTGTATGAAAAACGGCTGTGTGAAGTCGGGACTATGCAGAACTGGGGCGGTGGATAAGATGGACTTCAAATCGTCAAAGGCTACACCAGCCTCCTCGCACCAAACAAATTTCCGATTACCTTTTAACAAATCTGTTAGAGGACTTGTGACAGAAGCATAGTTCCTTATGAACTTTCGGTACCAACCGGACATACCCAAAAAACGCCTAAGCTGCTTAACCGATCGCGGTGTAGGGTACTCAACAATCGCAGACACTTTATCCGGATCTGTCTGGATAACTCCATTTCCGACTAGGTGACCCAAATATCTAACCTAGGTTACGCAAAACTTCGACTTTTCAATATTTATTGTCAACCCGGAAAAACGGATTTGTCGCGAAATTTCCTTCAAAACTTCCAGATGTCGATCGAAAGAGTCGGACACTATCAACAAGTCGTCCAGATAAACAAACACTTCCGTTCTCAAATTCGCAGGAATCACCTTGTCCATCAGCCTTGACATCGTCTGTGGCGCATTACATAGGCCAAAAGGCATGACCTTAAAGTGGTACAAGGGACGGCCAGGAACGGTGAATGCTGTTTTATCTTTCGACGACTTGTCAAGAGGTATTTGCCAGAACGCATCTTTCAAGTCCAAGCTCGTTATGTACTCGGCCTTAGGAAGTCTACTCAGGATACCGTCAATGTGCGGCAAAGGATATGCATCCTTGACCGTCACTGAGTTGACCTTCCTACTGTCCAAGCACAAACGAACTTTCCCAGGCTTACGAACTAGCACCATCGGAGAAGACCAGGGGCTTTCCGACTCTTCGATCACATCCATTTCCAACATTCGATCTATCTCAGCGTAAATAAGTTCCTCAATAGCTGGGGAGACTGGGAAATGTCTTTGCTTTATTGGAGTTGCATCTCCAACATTTATGACATGTGAAATCGCGTTAGTTCTTCCTTCTTTAGAGAATGAAGGAAAACTGTCAATAACTGATTTTAATAGACCCCGTTCGGTGTCGGACATTGGTCGCTGATCAGAGAGTTCTGAAATTTCTTCTGGATATAATTTCTTGTTTAATTCGGACACAAGCCCAAGTGGTAATAAATCATAAAGCTGCCAAAAATCTATTCCGAGGTACAAATTTTGCGATAGGTTGGGTACAATATATAATGAAATTGTTTTGGTAACACCTCGGAAAGATGTTTGGGTTTTAATAACCCCTGAAACAGACTGACACTTCCCATCCGCCGTCCTAACTACAGACTTAAACCTCTTAATATCTTTATTATTCTCCAATACATCCTTGGCTGTATCCGCCCCCAAGCAACTAACAGATGCTCCTGTATCAAGTAGACCGCTGATAGTTTTCCCAAGCAATTGAACCTGAGCGTAAGGTCTGATATCATTAGGCTTATCATATATGGAACTCAAAAGGGATCGTCGCGTATTATTCACATTATTCCAAAAACTTGTTTGGCCGAAGGAATTTCATCGCCGAATAGTTCAGCTCTCTTAGCATTATATTCGGCTAACCGAACATGAAAAGGTTTGAAGTATGTTGGTGGAGCAAGGGAGAAACCGGAAGGAAATTTGTTTGTTGTACGATTAGGAAGGATCGAAGTAGAAGAAAATTGGTCCGGGGTAATTTCGAGAGCATTCGAAGAATCAGATTTGATCAAAGCGGACTTAGTATTTACCATAGGACTAGTGTATGGAATAATTTGATTTATTAATCGGTGTTCGTCACAGATGTCTTCATCGGTTTGCGTGCACTTTTCAGTGCACTTGCTCCCGAGTTTTTTGAAGTGCATGAAGGGCAATTGGGTTTGTAAATATTAGAAACACCGCAACCATAACAGAAAACTCGTCTGTCATCTAAACAATCTTGATAGCGGTGTCCAGTTTTTTGGCAATTCCAACAGACTAGGGAAATAGCTGAAATCTGGTCTTCTGCAACAATGGTATCCTGAAGCGGATCTTCAAAAATTTCATTTATTTTGTTCCGTTGTACATACGGCTTCGAAACTGGGTGTTTCCTAGTTATGTCCTGGAGGAAAAATTCTCTTCGTCGACAAATCTCGCGTAAATTAGCAACCGATTTAATTTGAAGATTCGAAATCTCATGTTGGATTTCAGGTAAAAGATTTCGCCGCAATATTTCAACCAAGACATTTTCCGACAAAGGCTCTGACAATTTATCTGAAATATTAACAATTGCTTCGTAGAAGGAATCAAAATTCTCGCCCTGTTTTTGTTTCCGATCTCGAATCATTTCTCGGAAATCAACATCTGTACGGGTATCTTCATATTGTTTCCTTAAGGCATTGCACAATTCTGGCCAACGAATTCGAGAAACTGATCGGTGGTAACGCCAGTACCAATCATTAGCTTTGGCATCGAAAAGGGTAGAAATGTGACCACATAATAGATCAAAATCACCATTAAGGGTTTGTCTAGTTAAGGCTTCAATTCTATAAAGAAAATTATCTATAGACATGCCATTTGGGTCACCCGTAAATTTAATACGCCAGTTGAGAATGATATGTCCGACTTTGTCAGGACGAAAAGAGTTTAAAGAATGTGGAGAAGGGAGACGGTTAGGCGAATCCGCGTTTTGAGTAGAAAATTGTGACCGATTATGATGATTGGTGGACATATTGTTACCACCTGAAGTATTGGTGTTGGCTGGAGGAAGACCTAATAAACGTTCGATTGTCTGAACTTCAATTGGTGTTGAAGGTGGAGGGAAAGATATAGAAGATGGCAAAGGATGTCCCGGAAAACTAGATGGTTGTGCTGTAGTGTTGGCACGAGGCACAGCCCCTAACCTGCTGAAGCTTGTCTCAATCAATTTGGACAACTCCTGGCTAAGACTTGACATTAATTCATCCTGTTGAGCTTTCACGGCATTAACAACGAAATTCCTAATCTGCTCCGCTTGAACCGAATTTAAACCTGATGGAGCGGATGCACCTGTGCCTAATAGGTTGGAGTCGCCTCTGTCCGCATCTGCTTCACCTGGAGGAGAAGACCCACGAATACCTGATCGACTGGAATCAAACTCCCTGGCTCTATGAGATTGGGACCTAGTAACCATTAATGATGGAGTAATGCCAACTTGCGCGGGAGTTGACATACTAAGGGAAGTCAAAGCTATGTTGCAAGTGGGACAGTTAGGGTTGGTTTTTGAATGATTGGTTAAGCAAGACTTATGAAAGACATGTTCACAAACAGAAGTATAAGCGTAACCAGAATTTGCCACAGATTTTCGGCAAATTCCACAATCGGGAACTACTCCTGCGGTAGATAAATCTTCAGTACTTCTCGTAACCGGCATGATAATTAACAAGGGAAAAAAATCGCTGAATGAAAACTAAATTTAAATAATTGCTCATTAAATTTGTGTTAATACCTTTTGTTCCTCATTAGGGAAAAACAGAAAGTTTAATTATATTTTAAAAAGTACGATTCGATAATTTCTAATAGGATAATAGTTCGCAGAAAACGAAAATGAATGTAACTATTAAAATGGGAATACGCCAAATGTGATTTAATCAAAACAAGATATTTATATTTGATTTCGGGGATCAAAGTGGGGAAAAGGGTAGTCAAATCTCATAACATGTAAAAATCATTTCGAATTCCGGAAAATATAAGATTTGATAGAAAAGTAGAGCAAGCCTAGATGGTACTAATTCGAAATAAATCCAAACAGTCGTTTCCGGTCTAAAGCCTTTTTAGAAGTGTAGGGTATTATTTTCACCAATACTTGAGTAAACGGTCTAACACTAGCATATGATTATCCAATGTTAGCAGTTCCAGTAAACACAAAATACTAATGTCAACAATCAATGTGAATAGTGGTTTGACAATACTAGAGTGACCAGACCATGCCAACTTCCAACTCATTACTTGAACACACATGAAAATGTAAGTATAGAAAGATTTGAAAAGAGGAATAAGGAAGAGAAAACAGAACTTAGACTCCCGTTAGTAAAGACTTAGTTCCGTTATATATATTTTTAAGAGCCACACAACTCATTTGGGAAGATCACCCAAAGATGGAAAACTGCAAATTTTAAATTTATAGCTGTGTCGGGCCCCACGTTGGGCGCCATAAATAATCTTTTGTAGCATGTAACGTTCCGACGATCATCGTCTTTTAATGGCTTGTTCTTATGAACCTACTTCAGCGGCACGCACGTAGTTCCGGCTACTGGCTCGTCGGCTAGTGGGAGGGTTCTTTCACTGTTTGAGTTCAGTATCGAACAAAACTACAAAAAAACTATTTTATTTTATGCGTGCTGGAGGATTTTATTAAATAGTGGAATAGAAAAGAGATCGGAATTCCTAGATTTTGTGGTAGTGAGAAGTTTCTCGATGCAAAGGTGTTGGCATCGTATGATTCGCCCGCCCAACCATGACCAATACTAAAGCCACTATAACCAATATTTTTGTTGCATTGGCCCCACTGTGACTACCCCTTTATACCATTTATTCCCCCCGAAACCAAAATATTCAGAAATGTATTTACAATTCATGATTAGTTTATTGAAAAAGAGAAAAATAAAATCGACCAATTGACTGGTTTCTTAATGGGTTTATCATTCAAATAATAGTAACAGTAATACTGATGTAATAATTAGCATTTCAAATTATTTCACCAAAAACTAATAATTATTTAATTGGTTAAACTATCCGAAATTATATAACATGTGTCTACAATTATTATTAACAAACAAGCAAATCAAATAAATGTGGGTGCAGAATCAAAAGGAAAAAAAAAAGCTGAAAAAGATATATCCAGTTCGGATATCATGGGTTAAAGACAAATGTAGTAAAAAAAACATGCAATAAACAAATTTAAATATGCAAAGCAACTGTTTTCTTCTTTCAGATTGAACAACATTTGTTAGTTATTTTACTATAAAACAATAGAAGAAATCAAGTTGCGTTTTGCGATAATATTACTGTGTGCAGACTAATTTTAAATTAATTTTATATTATATTTCATTCTTCTTTTTTTTTTATTTTTCAATAATTCAGACCCTTAGAAAATCCGTTTTTTTTATTTTAAATTCGTCGATAATTCAAGGTATTTTTACGTTTTTTTCTTTTATTCCTACACTTGAAATTTTCGGCAATTCAAAGTGTTAGAACAAACATCTTTTTAACTCATCCATAGGATTTTCTTTTTATTTGTATCGTTTATATAGCCCGGCATTAGAACGATCGATTAATACGAGTAGACTTTTTTTCTCAGCCATGAGGATCTTTTAAAAGTTTAGCCAACACAATACCGAAAATGTTTGCAAGAAAAATCCCAGTAAACGTACAATATAACAACTTGAAAATCGAAATCAAGAATTTCGTCAGAGTCCGGGGTTGAACCCGGAACCTCACGAGACTAAAGCGGAGTGCTTATACCCCGAGCTACCGTGTCACTGAAGCTACTGTAGCCAAGTGGCCACTAAATATTTGTACGGCTAGGATGTTTGTCACAAAATTTGATTCCTTTGTAACAACTCAATTTACGTTTAATGGAACAATTGAATTGCTAACAAAAGGAATATCAAGGGGAAAAAAATAATTAAAATGCGCTTACATTAACAAGGTCCCACGATGAAAGATCTTTCCTCGGGTGCTCTTACAGGTACATAATGATGTCTTGAATCGATATTTTTTTGTCGGCATATACTCGCGTTGAAACAGATAACACACACTACTATGTCCAATATTGCAATGTCTTTTTAGTTCATTTATAGAAGGATTATTGCTTTTTATTTTCCTCTGATTTGCACTGTCACATATAATGAATAGTATGTTTACAAAATCTATTTTTAATTTTTTTTTTTAATTAAATTTTTTCTCTTAATTAAATAAAAACGTCTCTTTTTTTTGTAACTATATCATAAAGTTTTTAAAATTGATTTTAAATTGAAAATTCTGTATAGCTTGATATATAGTTTTTTCTTTCTGCACTGATAACTGGGTTACAGGTTTCATCTTCACATATTTTTTTATTTAATTGGGTTTATTATTTGTTTGGCATTATTTTGTGTTGAATAAAGTACGGCATTTTTATATTTTCACTCGAATTTTGCTAGGGAATATTGTACGAAACAAATAATTTTTTCCACTCGATAGGACTTTTTCCCCGTTTTTGTTCCACAAAAAAAATTTTTATTCCTCCTACGGAAAGAGGAATCACACTATAGATAACACACAAAAGGAGCTCAAGGATGGTGTCTCGTTTTAGTCATCGAAGAATTACGGATTTCACGCTGAGGGTTGTCCGTTCCCAAGTAAAAAGGTTAATAAGTGCCAAAAGTGTGCTGTTTGGAAGATACTGAAGAAAATAAAAAGGAGTTAAGTTTTTCCTGCAATGCAGGGAAAGTTGAAAAAAGGTTAACTTTTCCTTCCGATGGCAAATGAATAAAAACCCAGGGATTTTCTCCGTTACTCAGTCACAGAAAAACCTATAGGCCAAAAGCTATAAAAGAAATATGTCGACAAACTCTTTTTTTTTTTAAACCAACTCACTTGATCCAATACAGGATGAAAAACCAGGACTTCAAAAAAAAAAGAAAGTCTCGCTGATATGTTGGGAAAGTGGTTGCCTAGACAAGAGTTGTGTCCACACAATATATAAGCAATCTTAGCCACCAATATACAAACAAGTAATCTTACCAACGTGTCAGTGTACGAATAAGCAAAGGGAAAGGCTTGATGCCGTGTACACCAGAGCTATTTATAGACACATTGGGATTGGAATGGATACGCTAATTCAGCAAAGTTTCGTTGAATTCCTGAGGGAATCGTATGTACATACTTAAAAGGGAACACATATACTCAGACAGGTACAACCACTACCAAGGCAGCATTCTATTTTTAGCCTAGCGGGTGAAGCAATCTTCAATATGCGACAGTCTAAACGAAACTATAACAAGGTAGGACGTTTCATCCCCTAAGTATAGGCTAAGGCCTAGTGTGGCGAACTATGGTACCAGAGGTCCTGAGTTCAAATCCCAGCTTGGATGAAATTCTTTAATAATATATATATTTTTTTATTTCTTAAAGGAAAAAAAACTGTTTCTAAATTGAAAGCCGACAGCTACAAGCGACCCTACATTCCCCCCGACAAAATCAGATTTGCGGAACCACAGGAACTCAAAACTGATCCCGATTGGAGCTGAATGAAATCGCTGTACAAATAACTATTGTTTCATGTCTTTTGCATGATATATTCCGACTGACCTACCACTCAGATCTTCCAACTCGTAATAACAATTACCAATTTTCTTACGAACTCTTGCTTTTAAAAATGGATGTGCTAATTTTGCATTATAGCCTTTCTCAAAACAGCTCTGTGAGAAATTTCTCCTAAAAATTTCCTGACCTACCTCAAAGTTTACTTCCCGCGATCGTAAATTATAAGACCTTTCGTTCTGTTGTCGTCGTTTCTCCATACTTTTAGCAGCCCGACTCCTTATTAAGTCAAAGCTGTCTCCTCGATCGAATCTTACAGATCTATCCTCCAGCATTTCTAAATTTCGTGACAAAGAATATGTATGACCATCAGTCACCATGTGCTGACCGAATACCATGAAATAAGGTGTAGTACCTATAGAAGCATGCATAGATGATCGCAATGAGCAACTAATACTACTGAGGTACTCATCCCAATTACTCTGGTCATGTTTAATGTATGCCTTTATCGCGGATAGAACTGAACGATTGACCCGTTCAGATGCATTGGATTGAGGCGAATGAACTGCTGTAAATAAATGATTAACACCATACCTTTTCAAAAAGTCATTAAACGATTTCGACTTAAATTGAGAACCATTGTCCGAAATTATAGTTTCAGGAGTCCCAAAGGTATGGAAAATTTCCTGCTCCATATATTTCGTTATTATGTCAGCGGTAAATTTCTTCACTGGTTTCAAAAAACAAAACTTTGAAAAGTGATCGACGACAATAAATATCCCTATATTACCAGATTTCGAACGAGGATACGGCCCTAAAAAGTCAATATATAGTTTCTGGAAACATCGCTGAGTCTCTGGTGTTTTCCCCATTGGAGGTCGCATCACAAAATTAGGATGTTTTGTCCCCTTACAAATGCTACACGCGTTGCAAAAGTTCTTAATATCTCCCACAAGATTTGGCCATAAGTAATAACGCCTTATTCTTTCTAGAGTCTTGTTAATTCCAGAATGGGAAGAAAGGGGATCATTGTGAGCTTTCTCGAGCAACTCTCCAATCATATCTTTCGGTATCCACAGCTTCCAAGCAAAATCATCTCTCAACTGCTCTCCGGTGCAGTGTTCCATCCGTCTATACAGGTATCCGTCTACTATTTTAAGGTCTGGAGTCTTAACAAGAGATTTCCTAACATTGTCTAGTAGGTCGACGTACTGTCTACTCTTAAAATGTGGCGATTGCAAATCAACAAACAGTCCCGTTCCATCTAAAGCGGACAACTCCATAAACTGTACCTCGGACAGATCCTCTGTGTTGGTCCGTGAAAGTGCATCTGGAACCACATTTCTGCTGCCTTTACGGTGCTCAATTTTAAAGGTAAAACCCTGAAGCTTCAAAGCCCATCTTGCCAACCGAGAATTGAGGTCTGTTTGGGACATGAGCCACTTAAGTGATGCATGATCTGTGATCACTGTAAACTCATGTCCTTCCACATACGCTCGAAACTTTTTAATACAAAGCATAGCAGCTAAGCATTCTTGTTCGGTGACGGAATATTTACGTTGGGCTTGGTTGAGCTTCTTCGACATGAAGGCGATTGGAAACTCGTCACCCTCCGCAGTTTTTTGCACCAGTACGCCTCCTATTCCAGTACTGCTTGCATCACAGTGTATGAAAAACGGCTGTGTGAAGTCGGGACTATGCAGAACTGGGGCGGTGGATAAGCTGGACTTCAAATCGTCAAAGGCTACACCAGCCTCCTCGCACCAAACAAATTTCCGATTACCTTTTAACAAATCTGTTAGAGGACTTGTGACAGAAGCATAGTTCCTTATGAACTTTCGGTACCAACCGGACATACCCAAAAAACGCCTAAGCTGCTTAACCGATCGCGGTGTAGGGTACTCAACAATCGCAGACACTTTATCCGGATCTGTCTGGATAACTCCATTTCGGACTAGGTGACCCAAATATCTAACCTAGGTTACGCAAAACTTCGACTTTTCAATATTTATTGTCAACCCGGAAAAACGGATTTGTCGCGAAATTTCCTTCAAAACTTCCAGATGTCGATCGAAAGAGTCGGACACTATCAACAAGTCGTCCAGATAAACAAACACTTCCGTTCTCAAATTCGCAGGAATCACCTTGTCCATCAGCCTTGACATCGTCTGTGGCGCATTACAAAGGCCAAAAGGCATGACCTTAAAGTGGTACAAGGTACGGCCAGGAACGGTGAATGCTGTTTTATCTTTCGACGACTTGTCAAGAGGTATTTGCCAGAACGCATCTTTCAAGTCCAAGCTCGTTATGTACTCGGCCTTAGGAAGTCTACTCAGGATACCGTCAATGTGCGGCAAAGGATATGCATCCTTGACCGTCACTGAGTTGACCTTCCTACTGTCCAAGCACAAACGAACTTTCCCAGGCTTACGAACTAGCACCATCGGAGAAGACCAGGGGCTTTCCGACTCTTCGATCACATCCATTTCCAACATTCGATCTATCTCAGCGTAAATAAGTTCCTCAATAGCTGGGGAGACTGGGAAATGTCTTTGCTTTATTGGAGTTGCATCTCCAACATTTATGACATGTGAAATCGCGTTAGTTCTTCCTTCTTTAGAGAATGAAGGAAAACTGTCAATAACTGATTTTAATAGACCCCGTTCGGTGTCGGACATTGGTCGCTGATCAGAGAGTTCTGAAATTTCTTCTGGATATAATTTCTTGTTTAATTCGGACACAAGCCCAAGTGGTAATAAATCATAAAGCTGCCAAAAATCTATTCCGAGGTACAAATTTTGCGATAGGTTGGGTACAATATATAATGAAATTGTTTTGGTAACACCTCGGAAAGATGTTTGGGTTTTAATAACCCCTGAAACAGACTGACACTTCCCATCCGCCGTCCTAACTACAGACTTAAAGCTCTTAATATCTTTATTATTCTCCAATACATCCTTGGCTGTATCCGCCCCCAAGCAACTAACAGATGCTCCTGTATCAAGTAGACCGCTGATAGTTTTCCCAAGCAATTGAACATGAGCGTAAGGTCTGATATCATTAGGCTTATCATATATGGAACTCAAAAGGGATCGTCGCGTATTATTCACATTATTCCAAAAACTTTTCATACGTCCAGTGGATCTCACTTGTTTGGCCGAAGGAATTTCATCGCCGAATAGTTCAGCTCTCTTAGCATTATATTCGGCTAACCGAACATGAAAAGGTTTGAAGTATGTTGGTGGAGCAAGGGAGAAACCGGAAGGAAATTTGTTTGTTGTACGATTAGGAAGGATCGAAGTAGAAGAAAATTGGTCCGGGGTAATTTCGAGAGCATTCGAAGAATCAGATTTGATCAAAGCGGACTTAGTATTTACCATAGGACTAGTGTATGGAATAATTTGATTTATTAATCGGTGTTCGTCACGGATGTCTTCATCGGTTTGTGTGCACTTTTCAGTGCACTTGCTCCCGAGTTTTTTGAAGTGCATGAAGGGCAATTGGGTTTGTAAATATTAGAAACACCGCAACCATAACAGTTTTTTGGCAATTCCAACAGACTAGGGAAATATCTGAAATTTGGTCTTCTGCAACAATGGTATCCTGAAGCGGATCTTCAAAATTTTCATTTATTTTGTTCCGTTGTACATACGGCTTCGAAACTGGGTGTTTCCTAGTTATGTCCTGGAGGAAAAATTCTCTTCGTCGACAAATCTCGCGTAAATTAGCAACCGATTTAATTTGAAGATTCGAAATCTCATGTTGGATTTCAGGTAAAAGATTTCGCCGCAATATTTCAACCAAGACATTTTCCGACAAAGGCTCTGACAATTTATCTGAAATATTAACAATTGCTTCGTAGAAGGAATCAAAATTCTCGCCCTGTTTTTGTTTCCGATCTCGAATCATTTCTCGGAAATCAACATCTGTACGGGTATCTTCATATTGTTTCCTTAAGGCATTGCACAATTCTGGCCAACGAATTCGAGAAACTGATCGGTGGTAACGCCAGTACCAATCATTAGCTTTGGCATCGAAAAGGGTAGAAATGTGACCACATAATAGATCAAAATCACCATTAAGGGTTTGTCTAGTTAAGGCTTCAATTCTATAAAGAAAATTATCTATAGACATGCCATTTGGGTCACCCGTAAATTTAATACGCCAGTTGAGAATGATATGTCCGACTTTGTCAGGACGAAAAGAGTTTAAAGAATGTGGAGAAGGGAGACGGTTAGGCGAATCCGCGTTTTGAGTAGAAAATTGTGACCGATTATGATGATTGGTGGACATATTGTTACCACCTGAAGTATTGGTGTTGGCTGGAGGAAGACCTAATAAACGTTCGATTGTCTGAACTTCAATTGGTGTTGAAGGTGGAGGGAAAGATATAGAAGATGGCAAAGGATGTCCCGGAAAACTAGATGGTTGTGCTGTAGTGTTGGCACGAGGCACAGCCCCTAACCTGCTGAAGCTTGTCTCAATCAATTTGGACAACTCCTGGCTAAGACTTGACATTAATTCATCCTGTTGAGCTTTCACGGCATTAACAACGAAATTCCTAATCTGCTCCGCTTGAACCGAATTTAAACCTGATGGAGCGGATGCACCTGTGCCTAATAGGTTGGAGTCGCCTCTGTCCGCATCTGGCAGAGAACCAGCTTCACCTGGAGGAGAAGACCCACGAATACCTGATCGACTGGAATCAAACTCCCTGGCTCTATGAGATTGGGACCTAGTAACCATTAATGATGGAGTAATGCCAACTTGCGCGGGAGTTGACATACTAAGGGAAGTCAAAGCTATGTTGCAAGTGGGACAGTTAGGGTTGGTTTTTGAATGATTGGTTAAGCAAGACTTATGAAAGACATGTTCACAAACAGTAGTATAAGCGTAACCAGAATTTGCCACAGATTTTCGGCAAATTCCACAATCGGGAACTACTCCTGCGGTAGATAAATCTTCAGTACTTCTCGTAACCGGCATGATAATTAACAAGGGAAAAAAATCGCTGAATGAAAACTAAATTTAAATAATTGCTCATTAAATTTGTGTTAATACCTTTTGTTCCTCATTAGGGAAAAACAGAAAGTTTAATTATATTTTAAAAAGTACGATTCGATAATTTCTAATAGGATAATAGTTCGCAGAAAACGAAAATGAATGTAACTATTAAAATGGGAATACGCCAAATGTGATTTAATCAAAACAAGATATTTATATTTGATTTCGGGGATCAAAGTGGGGAAAAGGGTAGTCAAATCTCATAACATGTAAAAATCATTTCGAATTCCGGAAAATATAAGATTTGAAGGAAAAGTAGAGCAAGCCTAGATGGTACTAATTCGAAATAAATCCAAACAGTCGTTTCCGGTCTAAAGCCTTTTTAGAAGTGTAGGGTATTATTTTCACCAATACTTGAGTAAACGGTCTAACACTAGCATATGATTATCCAATGTTAGCAGTTCCAGTAAACACAAAATACTAATGTCAACAATACAAGAGGATGGCTATGCGTATGATCAATGTGAATAGTGGTTTGACAATACTAGAGTGACCAGACCATGCCAACTTCCAACTCATTACTTGAACACACATGAAAATGTAAGTATAGAAAGATTTGAAAAGAGGAATAAGGAAGAGAAAACAGAACTTAGACTCCCGTTAGTAAAGACTTAGTTCCGTTATATATATTTTTAAGAGCCACACAACTCATTTGGGAAGATCACCCAAAGATGGAAAACTGCAAATTTTAAATTTATAGCTGTGTCGGGCCCCACGTTGGGCGCCATAAATAGTCTTTTGTAGCATGTAACGTTCCGACGATCATCGTCTTTTAATGGCTTGCTCTTATGAACCTACTTCAGCGGCACGCACGTAGTTCCGGCTACTGGCTCGTCGGCTAGTGGGAGGGTTCTTTCACTGTTTGAGTTCAGTATCGAACAAAACTACAAAAAAAACTATTTTATTTTATGCGTGCTGGAGGATTTTATTAAATAGTGGAATAGAAAAGAGATCGGAATTCCTAGATTTTGTGGTAGTGAGAAGTTTCTCGATGCAAAGGTGTTGGCATGGTATGATTCGCCCGCCCAACCATGACCAATACTAAAGCCACTATAACCAATATTATTGTTGCATTGGCCCCACTGTGACTACCCCTTTATACCATTTATTCCCCCCGAAACCAAAATATTCCGAAATTTATTTACAATTCATGATTAGTTTATTGAAAAAGAGAAAAATAAAATCGACCAATTGACTGGTTTCTTAATGGGTTTATCATTCAAATAATAGTAACAGTAATACTGATGTAATAATTAGCATTTCAAATTATTTCACCAAAAACTAATAATTATTTAATTGGTTAAACTATCCGAAATTATATAACATGTGTCTACAATTATTATTAACAAACAAGCAAATCAAATAAATGTGGGTGCAGAATCAAAAGGAAAAAAAAAGCTGAAAAAGATATATCCAGTTCGGATATCATGGGTTAAAGACAAATGTAGTAAAAAAAACATGCAATAAACAAATTTAAATATGCAAAGCAACTGTTTTCTTCTTTCAGATTGAACAACATTTGTTAGTTATTTTACTATAAAACAATAGAAGAAATCAAGTTGCGTTTTGCGATAATATTACTGTGTGCAGACTAATTTTAAATTAATTTTATATTATATTTCATTCTTCTTTTTTTTTATTTTCAATAATTCAGACTCTTAGAAAATCCGTTTTTTTTTATTTTAAATTCGTCGATAATTCAAGGTATTTTTACGTTTTTTTCTTTTATTCCTACACTTGAAATTTTCGGCAATTCAAAGTGTTAGAACAAACATCTTTTTAACTCATCCATAGGATTTTCTTTTTATTTGTATCGTTTATATAGCCCGGTATTAGAACGATCGATTAATACGAGTAGACTTTTTTTCTCAGCCATGAGGATCTTTTAAAAGTTTAGCCAACACAATACCGAAAATGTTTGCAAGAAAAATCCCAGTAAACGTACAATATAACAACTTGAAAATCGAAATCAAGAATTTCGTCAGAGTCCGGGGTTGAACCCGGAACCTCACGAGACTAAAGCGGAGTGCTTATACCCCGAGCTACCGTGTCACTGAAGCTACTGTAGCCAAGTGGCCACTAAATATTTGTACGGCTAGGGTGTTTGTCACAAAATTTGATTCCTTTGTAACAACTCAATTTACGTTTAATGGAACAATTGAATTGCTAACAAAAGGAATATCAAGGGGAAAACAAATAATTAAAATGCACTTACATTAACAAGGTCCCACGATGAAAGATCTTTCCTCGGGTGCTCTTACAGGTACATAATGATGTCTTGAATCGATATTTTTTTGTCGGCATATACTCGCGTTGAAACAGATAACACACACTAATATGTCCAATATTGCAATGTCTGTTTAGTTCATTTATAGAAGGATTATTGCTTTTTATTTTCCTCTGATTTGCACTGTCACATATAATGAATAGTATGTTTACAAAATCTATTTTTAATTTTTTTTTTTTAATTAGATTTTTTTCTCTTAATTAAATAAAAACGTCTCTTTTTTTTTGTAACTATATCATAAAGTTTTTAAAATTGATTTTAAATTGAAAATTCTGTATAGCTTGATATATAGTTTTTTCTTTCTGCACTGATAACTGGGTTACAGGTTTCATCTTCACATATTTTTTTATTTAATTGGGTTTATTATTTGTTTGGCATTATTTTGTGTTGAATAAAGTACGGCATTTTTATATTTTCACTCGAATTTTGCTAGGGAATATTGTACGAAACAAATAATTTTTTCCACTCGATAGGACATTTTCCCCGTTTTTGTTCCACAAAAAAAAATTTTATTCCTCCTACGGAAAGAGGAATCACACTATAGATAACACACAAAAGGAGCTCAAGGATGGTGTCTCGTTTTAGTCATCGAAGAATTACGGATTTCACGCTGAGGGTTGTCCGTTCCCAAGTAAAAAGGTTAATAAGTGCCAAAAGTGTTGTTTGGAAGATACTGAAGAAAATAAAAAGGAGTTAAGTTTTTCCTGCAATGCAGGGAAAGTTGAGAAAAGGTTACCTATTCCTTCCGATGGCAAATGAATAAAAACCCAAGGATTTTCTCCGTCACTCAGTCACAGAAAAACCTATAGGCCAAAAGCAATAAAAGAAATATGTCGACAAACTCTTTTTTTTAAACCAACTCACTTGATCCAATACAGGATGAAAAACCAGGACTTCAAAAAAAAAAAGAAAGTCTCGCTGATATGTTGGGAAAGTGGTTGCCTAGACAAGGGTTGTGTCCACACAATATATAAGCAATCTTAGCCACCAATATACAAACAAGTAATCTTACCAACGTGTCAGTGTACGAATAAGCAAAGGGAAAGGCTTGATGCCGTGTACACCAGAGCTATTTATAGACACATTGGGATTGGAATGGATACGCTAATTCAGCAAAGTTTCGTTGAATTCCTGAGGGAATCGTATGTACATACTTAAAAGGGAACACATATACTCAGACAGGTACAACCACCACCAAGGCAGCATTCTATTTTTAGCCTAGCGGGTGAAGCAATCTTCAATATGCGACAGTCTAAACGAAACTATAACATGGTAGGACGTTTCATCCCCTAAGTATAGGCTAAGGCCTAGTGTGGCGAACTATGGTACCAGAGGTCCTGAGTTCAAATCCCTGCTTGGATGAAATTCTTTAATAATATATATATTTTTTTATTTCTTAAAGGAAAAAAAACTGTTTGTAAATTGAAAGCCGACAGCTACAAGCGACCCTACAACGTCAACCCCGGAGTTTTGTTGCGGGAAGGCGAATTTCACACGTCGGGAGGATGTCGTTTTATGGAGGCGATTGATCTGTGTGGTGGCATGGATGATCTTGGCCCTTTGAGGGAGGGCCAAAACGAATTGTTCTAGCCTCTGGGTTTTCCTTCGATCGTTTTGCGTCCTCACGAGTTCCGCCAGCTGTGAATTTCGGTCGCCTCGAAATACCCTAAATGGCTCAAATAAAGCCAATTAATAATTTTTTGTAATAATTTGGCTGTATCTGCCATGTGGTTGTGATGTGGGAGCAAAGAATAATGAAATGTCAACAAAACAAATGCAAGGTTGCCACTCGTCATGAAATTTCAACGAGGAACGAAGCGAATTGAAACAGATAGGTGGCCCTCGTATGGATGGTGGCAACAAAGTATGTGTTATAGTATTAGAGTGGCCAGTTTACTTCAAACAACCGGGTCACTCATAAAAATATAACCGCCAAAATGTATTCGAAAGACATTTTTAAAATTGTTATTGCGCCAACGAGGATAATGAATGGCGAATGGTTTGACGCAATATTCCATGAGAGTGAGCGGTAAAAATGGCCAATATGTCAATTCCTGGGAAATTGAGCATATAAAAGGTAGTGAGAGAAGACATTTGTTTAGTTCTTAAGAAGTCAGTGCTGGGCGCGTTTATTGATAGTGGTATTATAGTTAACAAAACAAAGATATATCATTGTTCAGCTTGAAAAAATTTTAAATAAAAAGAATAAGTGAGTGCAAATCAAACAGAGATACTTAAAGCTGAGTGGTAACATTTAGTCGTTATCCTTAATAGGCCGTAGGAAGTGTTTGGCGATGTGATAAGGGAGTTCCTGTAAGAAAAAAGGACAGACAAAAAAAGAATAAGTAAGTTTGTTAGAATTGTAAGAGTAAATGAAATGAATCGATACTTATCTTTCGGTTTTACACAAAGGTTTGTCTGTGCCAAATCCAGCCGAAAAGATATTTTTAGACAGGAAGAAACACAAGCTGCCCCTGTTGAAACCGTCATAGATCCCGTGGGAAATAATACACATCCCTTAACGGCAAGGTTTGGAAACATAAACACATCGGTATATAGTAAAGAGGCGCCCAGCAGGTATTGTAAGAACATTTTTTTTGACTGCCCCAGTTTGAAATTCCGGGTTGAATAGGCTAACTATTAAGCCGCCAAGCACCAAGATAACCGCAATTTCTGGTGTGTTAAAGTGCCCGTATCAACTCTGCACAAGGATAAAGAAAGAAATCGTTAATATAAGTTAGATATTTATAGGTTTCATATCTCTTACCTTGCGTGAAAGAAAATTGGTGTATGAGCAGGTACAGAGGAAACCATATTTTCTAAAAAGACAAAAAAAGAATCAGAATTAATTAAGTGAAGCAACATAACGAAAAGATGCGTTCGGAAGATAATTGAAATCGTAACCATACCCAACAACAAAAATTAAATATATATTAAAAATCAGAAGAAAAGAGGAATTTAAAATCGAAATAAAAAAGGAAATAAGTCGAGATCAAAAAAATATATTTAGTCAAATTAGTGTTAGGATTAGGTTAAGTTTATTAGAATTATGAGTGTTTAGTCGTTTTAATATTATATAGTTTTTAATAGTTTTAAGTGGTCAAGAGTTTGTTATAGGGGCTACAAAGTTCGTGTTTTTTTTTTGTTTGAGGATCAAATTGTCCTGTGTGTTTCCACGTAAGAGAGCTCGTTTAGGTAGGATTTGGTGTATTTTAGAACCGAGGCGAAAAAGGCTTAAAACATCAACTTTGTAGGTCCTAATTTGTGTAGTGTCAATTGATTTTGTTCTAATTGTTAAGGAAAGGTCATGTTATGTTAGCTTTAGGATGGTACATTTGCTTTTAATAAAATGATTGTGTATTTAAGTATTGAAATCATGTCTGGTTAAGGATCATTTTTAAGGGGATGACAGACTGAAAGATCTGTAAGGTGTGGTAAGAGTGTGTGGGTAGTGGGGTTCCAATGCAAAGAATGAAATTGGATTGTTGGAACCATGGTCGGGCGGGCAAGTGTGGGATAGAACATCAAATCCCTCGTTTCGGAGAAAATTTACGCCTTGTGATTGTCCAAATTTGTGTTCGCAAACTTCTACATTTTTTTTGTGTTCGGCCTTCTGGGCTAGGATGAGCGGGTTGGGACTCGAAACCTGAGACCTTGAGCAGCTGGAGGGCTCATCCTAGTGCCGTATAAGTTGGTCCTTAACACACTTTTCTCGAATGCCCCTTTTGGTTACAAAAATGACATGTAAAATTTTTGTATTTGCATTGGTTTGCCATATGCGAGGTATTACCACATCGAAAACACTTTTTGTTTTCATGGGTTATGTATGCATCAGGCTTTTTGCATTCATTTTCAAATCGTTCTTCTTCTTTATTTTATTCACATTCGATTTCTCACCGCGATTTTGTAGCCCCATGCCGCCTTTTTCTGCCAATTCACTCGCTGTTACCACACTTAACGCATCCTCCAAAGTCAGATCTTTCTTTTCCAACAACCGACTTTGCAATTTACTATCACATAGACCAAATACAAATTGATTTCTGAGAGCCTTACCCAAATAATCACCAAACCCGCAACCAACCGCCAACTTTTTCAATGACACCACAAAGTCACCTGCTGACTCAGACTCTTGTTGCCTGCGCATGTTGAACCGAAAACATTCCACCAACTCACTGGGCCTCGGCTCAAAGTGTTCTTCCAACACCTTGATTATTTCCGCGAATGTTTCTTCCTCTGGTTGTTTAGGTGTCAATTTGTCGCATAAGACGTTGTAGGGGCCTGTACCGATGAAATGCAACAACAATGACTGTTTCTTGTCCTCTTTACAATCGTACAGCTTCATAGCTCTCTCAAATCGTTTCACCCAACGACACCAAGAAATCTTTTGTGGATCAAAAGCATCAAAGTTAAAGAAATTTACGCCAGAATCTGCCATTTTATTCACTTTCCGTACACTTGTACTGTAAAAAATGTATATCTACAAATGAATAATGAGATTCGTCTCGTAATCCTCGTCGCCAAAATTGTTGTAACTAAAACAACCTTTTTTTTTTTGATTTGTGAAGTCGATATGGCGGTGCTTATTAGGCACCATACGCCAGGTTATTTCTGCAGTCGATGTTCTCACAAGACATCTAAGGTATGACAGGATATGATGATGTTACGAGAGTCTAGTCACACAGGATCAGATAGGCTAGACCAGATGATGACCACAGGGGTGTAGTTGTCAGCTTCGAAGGTTCAACAAGCCGTAGTTCCACAGGATAAAATGCTAGTGAAATGGAAGATAGGCAGGGGAAATCCGTTCTTGTTGAAGAATATTATTAGAGTAATTTATTTCTTAGTGTTAGTGGTGATATTCACCAATTAGTGATGAATATGAATAATCCATATGCATGTAATCGATATCGAATATATAATAGGAATAATCGACGAATAAACACAATGATACTATGTTTACATTATGACAATGACAAACAAAAAATAAAATTACTCGACATAAATAAATATTCAACATATTGTTCAAGAACGGTATAGGTAATCAAAAGTAATCTCGTGTGGATAATAATGTGTGGAGTGCAGAATATGTGTGCAAAATGTTTTACATAAATAAAAATAAAAGCAGCAATCATGAAATTGAAAGCACAGGGTTAAGCGATATTTGCATAAAAGTTTTGTGTTTTTTTCCTGTACTAAAATGTGTGTCAAATATTTCCACATCTCAAAATAGTGATGAATTTGTAATATGGCATTTTTAATTTTGTTACGAATTGTTTTGTTTTTTGTTCAAAAATAAAAATGAATGAAAACTGTTTTTAATTAATTGTCGGTAGTATATGACTGACAAATTGTCAGAACAACCAATTAAAACAGTTGGTTGTGGCAACTACAACAGATAATTTTAGCCATCATTTTCGTAGTTGGCGCAACCACATATGATTGTTGTCAACATGGAAGCAGAAGTATACCACAACCAAAATATTGGTTGTACTGATGGAATCGCATGATAGTAGACATAACTACCAAAATTCGGTTGGCAAATAATTCGGTTGAGGCAACCAAACTGTATTCTGTATGTACAGAAACGTTAAAATTAGTTAAAGATGTGTCCAACATTTATGTTCGGAGTATCTTAAATTTTTTACTCAAAAACACAAAGGGTAGACACTATAGTTTTGTCTTTGAATAATTTGTTATGAATCCTTGATAGCGCTAGATCTAACAGAGGCCTGGCTAGCTACTGACGGCACTCTCTTGGGGTGACTTCATCTCTTCGCTCTAGCCCGATAGGACCGCAACAATTAAAGTAAATTAAACTACCAACAACAAGACAAAGCAAACATACCATGAACGAGAGGAAGAATTTAAAACTGACTACAAATAACATTAATAAAATAACCTAACCTTACACATATGTATATAAAAGACTACTTGGAGCCAACAGTTGCCAACACTGAACAAAGCACAACTCTTATACAAAAGGTGTAAATTTACGTATCCACTGACTTCACGGTACGACGGAAACGGATATTAAGACACTGTACAGGTCTGAGAGAGCTCTCTAACACTTACCAACGGGCTAAAGTCACTATCGCTAATTATTGGTCGTTACCTATATTAGGGTGAATAAAAAAAAACAGAAATTTGGAAATTGCTTTGGTTAGTTTTGGCGCATCCCCTAACAAAAAATCTTCTCTTACAACAACAAAAAAACAAATTATAAAATTCCTATAAGTAAACTTATTAAATATATATATATACTATTTTATAATGAGGTTATATCCTCCGTAATCTCCTCTGCCTCTTTATTCTGATTTAAAAAAATCGTATTCAGATGAAAATCGCGTTCAAATAAATCCTTTTTTCTTTTTTTGGTCACTTATCTCAATCACAAGCGATAGTTATACTGAGGTTACCTGGTATCCTATGGGCATTTTAATTTTTGTTCCAGGAGAACTTACGGGTTGCTTCTCTGAAGCGACTGGCCTCTGTTTGGTTATAATGGCCCTGTTCCATCCGAGACCAGCCCCAGTTCTCCTTTTTGTCTTTCCTATTTTACAGGGTATTGAACTTTGCCCCAGATATATTTTTATGGCAATCTTCTCAAATGTGGATACAACAATGATGCTGTTCTTCCTCACCGACTCTTTGTTTTATTAAAGCTCGCACAATTAAATTGTCTGCTTCGATGGCTTTTGACCTTATAATCGAATGCAAATAAAAGTTTTATTTAATTAAATAAAATATTGACTTTCAAAAAAACAACTTTTCAAACTTTTTTAATTTTTCGTTAAGGCTCTATCAGCGGGTACGACTAATGTAATGTCGTTTTGTAAAACTCAAAGGGCTTGGCTTGGGTCGTAACACTTCCAACCTAGCCATTTTCCTATTTTATTCCCATAATTTCTAGATCCAACTATCCCTTTTTTATTTCTAGCTATCCCCCTCATTTGCTTTATCTCTTTCTAATCTAATTTACGAAATGGCCGTTCGGATAAATCCCCGTTTACTTTAACTTTAAATCTTAGCAAAATTTCAATCTTAAATCCATCAATGAAACCAACTTACTCACTACACAGCAACCCTAAAAACTACGTTTGAATACAACCAAGATCCACATTCATTCATTCAGCAAGAAACACATTAACAAGAGGAAGATGCAAAACACACAGAGCTATTTGTTACAAAATTATATTATTATTAACCATATTTTGGACATTTGCTCTTTGCCTCCTCAAAACTATCAGCATCAGTTTTTTCTCGCAAAATTCATTTTGGTCACGAAGGTCTGGAATGTGTCATCGCAAACTACGCCACCTCCAGTGTCTGCCAACAATATTCATTCAATTGGCTATCAAAATGGGTCGATCTGTCGCGGGTAACAGCGCCCGCAACAAATTCTTATTGAAAATATTGCCTAAGTATTTTTTATGTTAATGACATGAATGTTAACTCATGAATTTTGTTAAATCACAAGTGATTTTTTTCGATTTCACTCACTATTGTATCCACCTTCATGTAAACGGTCTCGACGGGCTTGGCTACTCAAAAATTCTAGGGTGCATTTGTACCCCAGGTTGATGAACATAGTTTTTTTTTGGCCACCGAATTATACGTATAAGGGGTGAGAATTTCATTTACCTCTCTATCCCTGTTGGGGTTACTTCCCACTGTGTTCTTGTTTTCTGGAAGAGCCGGGAAACTCGTCATCCCATAAAATATCGAATCTGTTTTGATTTCTGTACGCCTGAATTACCTCCCTTTTCGACATCTTTTTTATTTCATGATCTGGTTTATTGACCATTTTTGACATGTATTTTTATCCGATGCCAAATGACCTTCTATGTTGCACAGAATACATTTAAAACCATCACAATTTCCTGTACAAATCTCATCATCACTGCCGCATTTAATGCACCTTTTATTGCATTTGCATCCATTTTGGGTTTGGCCTAATCTGCCGCTTTTGTGACACTGTCTTACTGCTGGATAATATATATCGAGAGCTTATATTCAAAACCCTCTATCTTCAATTTTTGCAAAAATGAGATTCTTATGTTAAAATATTCGGTAAAATAAGGCGCATCTATGGTACTAATTTGGAAATAAAAAAAAAAAACAAAAATTTAGATTTATGGTCTTGTAATTTATGGTTTTGTAATTTATCTATCTTACACACTTATTTTTTCTGAATGCAATACCCTCTATCTCTTCATAGGTATAATTTGGGACTATTTTTTTTCTTCTAAAAGATGGTTCTTTGGTGAAAAGAGTATGCTAAACCCGAATTTGGTTAAATTGTTTTAGTCGAAGCTTTAGTTTTCAAATTATGACAATTTTTATATCTAACCTGTGATTCCACAAGAATACCATTTTTTCTATGACAATTTTAAAATGGATTCAAAAATGAACCCCAAGAAATAGATAATACTTAAATAAAAAATTAATTATTAATTCATTGTTATTATTATTTATTATCTTTATTATAATATGTATAATTATATATTAGAAAAAATTGTGGAATTCATAAATAATCTTTTTTTATACATGAAGGATTTTTGAATAGCAATACCCTCTATGTTCCATAAAATGGCTCGCGGTGCAAATATTAAAAAAAATATTATTTAGTAGTTCACGTAGTTAGGTGTAATAAACATTGTAGAGCAAACAATTTTAATTTTCGTTAAAATTAGGGATATAAACGGTTTTTTGGCTCTACTGAACAATTGTGTTTTTTAAGATAGAGGATATTGAATATAAACTGTCGATATATAGATTCCTGGTGTTCCTATGAGGAGCATAAGGCCTCAACAATTGCGTTCCATTCTTCCCGGTCTGATGCTAACGGTTTCCAGCTCGCTAAATAATACGTTTCCACTACCAAAGCCGTGAGGTTAAAAATAATCCAGTCTGAGTTGGGGAACTCCCATAACTGATCAAACTTATTAGGGTCATTTGCATTTCGCTTGCTAGATTTCGCTTTCTTTTTGCTAGATTTTGTCCCTTTCATTATTTTCTCTTCCGTCCAGCACCGCGAAACATAGGTCCCCGTAAAGTTTTTGGGGATGAAAGCTCTCAGCTTACGTTTTCTCAATTCCTCATTACCTACAAACATGTTCGCCATTATTGTATCGCGGAAAGCCACCTTATATAAAGTTACTCCAATAGCATCAATCCTTTTATTTTTCAATAGCACTTAATAGTTTTTATCTTTTCCGAGAAGTACAAACCATTTTTAACTCTTGTATTCTTCGTTTCAGACTCAGACGTATCAACAAAAGAACAAAGATCTCACCTGAGTGCTCGTCCGTATACTTCACCTCCGCTTCATTAATCCTCCTTTTGTATGCCCATTCTCCGCATCATTTACTCTTCCAGCCTCACTGCTTGACCACTTATAGCAGAAAATTTATTATTTTTCCCACACACCACCAGAATATTTTGACAATATTCTGCTATTTATTCTGTAGAAAATTCTACGTAGAATCACTAGTTTTAAATAATGACTTTTCAAGTGGAAGTGAAATAAAGATATATTCCTAAACAACATATTTATCAATCTAAAGATCTATGTTCTTCTTTCCAAATCAATTTACCCTCAATTTCACAACCTCCGGTTAGAGTTAACTCACAGTTAAACAATAAAAATGTCATACAATTTGACAGCTATAACTGTAGGATAACCGGAGATTGTGGAAGTGGCCGCTACACGCTGAAAAAAAATCGCTTTTGTAGTATATTGTCCCAAACGTATTCGGCTTGAAACATATATATCTTTAGGATACACTCTAAACATATAATATTTGGTACACACAAAAATTATATATTTGGGAAGATGTTGTTCTAAACAAATCTATGTTTACATCCCAATGTGTTAATTTGGACTATTTTTTCCGAAACAAATATTTATTTTCATTTAAGTATTCAGAAAATATCTAAATTGTGTTAAATTTTTCAGTAATACAAAGTTAATTTTTTCAAAAATTTTAACGTCTTAAATATAAAAAATAATAATAATTGAAATCATATAATCTTGGATCGAAATATATTAGGTTTAGGTTTAGGTTAGGGTGGCAGCCGTATTTTTTATACAAGCTCACATAGACCAGTTTAGGTCCCTAGTGTTACCACGGGCTGAAATGCCCCTCATCGAAACCAACCTGTTTGATATACAAATTTGTCGATATTACGAATATCGGTACTGGAAAGATCTGTTAGGCTGCCTAGAACAGCCGACCCCAGTATGTCCAGTCGTCGTTTACTCAGAGCGGGACAGTCGCATAGCAAGTGCTCAATGCTCTCCACTTCTTCCTCATCTCCACAGCTTCTGCAGAAGTCATTAGAGTCAATACCCAATCTTTTGGCGTGTTCGCCGATCAAGCAGTGTCCCGTCAGAACTGATACTAACGTAGACAATCTTTGCCTCTCTAGTGCGAGGAGATATTTTGATCTTCTCAGGTCATACCTTGGCCAGATTTGTCTAGCTACCCTGCAGGTGCCGATTTCTGTCCATCTTTCGTTGGACTGCCTGATTGCCTCTTGCCTAAGCCAAAGCTTGCACGTGGATAGTGGCGCACCAATATATGCAAATTCTTCGAGAATTTGTAATGTCGTCCCTTTCCTAGCAAGTTCATCGGCTTTGCAGTTCCCCGGGATATCCCTATGCCCAGGCACCCATATGAGGTGTATGTTAATCTGCTCAGCCATCTCGTTAAGAGATCTGCGGCAGTCGAGGGCTGTTTGTGAATTTAGGGATGTTGCCTCCAGAGAATTGATGGCAGCCTGGCTGTCCGAGTAAATGACAACGCCAGTGTTGGTTACTATGTTGCGACTCAGCCACTTGGCTACTTCCCATATTGCCATTATTTCGGCTTGATAGACACTGCAGGTATCTGGTAGTCTGTGAGCTATATCCAATCTAAGCTCTGCACAGTGTACTCCGAAGCCAACCTTTTCATCAAGCTTCGAACCATCCGTGTAAAAGTGGAGATGGTTTCTATTACCTGGTTTTCTTCCAACCCATTCATCTCTCGCGGGAATCATAGTGATGTAATTTCTCTCGAAGGTGTACACCGTTGGAATATAGTCCACTCGGTCGGTTACCATAGCACTACACTTTGATATTCTCATGTGACCGTAGTTTTTGTACCTCCACATTGATAGGCAGTTTAATCTTATTGCCGCTTTGGTTGCAACTTCTCTCGCCACAATATTAATCGGCAGTATATGGAGTAGGGCTTGTAGAGACTCGGTCGCTGTAGTCCTTAAGGCTCCGCTTATGCTCAGGCAGGCAGTTCTCTGAACCTTTGTTAGTAGGTTGGTGATGGTTAGTTTGTCAGTTGCCGTCCACCATACCACAATGCCGTATAGCAGTATAGGACGAACTACTGCTATATATATCCAGTGGACGATTTTAGGAGAGAGGCCCCACCGCGACCCTACAGCCTTTTTGCAGGAATATAAGGCGACGTTAGCCTTCCTTACACGTTCCAATACATTAAGTCTAAATAACAGTTTTCTATCTAGAATTATTCCTAAAAATTTTGCACTTTCAGAAAAGACTAGATCTGTTCCATTTATCCGAGGTGGAGGGTGCACATGTGGGACTTTATTCATCCTAGTAAAGAGAACCAATTCTGTCTTGTTTGGGTTTATGCCCAAACCGCTGCTTCTGGCCCATCTAGCCAATTTGTTCAGAGCCACCTGTAGAATGTCTCGGAGGACGTTTTCGAATTTGCCACTCACTGCGATTGCAACGTCGTCCGCATATGCCACGACCTTGCAGCCACAACGTTCTAGATCTAGCAGAATTTCATTCACCGCTAGGTTCCAAATTAGTGGAGACAGTACTCCTCCTTGTGGGGTCCCTCTGTTTACAAACCTTGTTAGAGTTGTGGACCCAAGACATGCTGTTATGCGTCTTCTGTTGAGCAGACTTTGAATTAGTCTAATCAAACTAAAGTTAACATTAAGATGTGACAGTGCCGCAATTACTGCATCTGAGTGAATGTTGTTAAAAGCCCCTTCTATGTCAAGAAATGCCACCATGGTGAATTCCTTGAAATGCAGGGACGATTCGATAGTGCTCACAAGTTCGTGCAGGGCTGATTCTGTAGACTTCCCCTTATTGTAAGCATGTTGGTTCACTGACAGGAGTTTTGTATCCAGGTTTTCCCTAATGAAATAATCTAAAAGTCGTTCCAGACCTTTCAATAGGAAGGAGGATAGGCTAATTGGTCTGAAGTCTTTTGGCTTAGTGTGTGATATCTTCCCCGCTTTTGGTATGAATACCACTTTGGTATCCCTCCATCGATTCGGGATGTATGAAAGCCTGATACAGCCTACATAAATTTTCTCCAGCCAGGGGATAATGTATTTCAACATTTTCTGCATTTCTGCTGGAGTTATGCCGTCTGGTCCAGGTGACTTGAAGGGCTCAAAGCTATTAATAGCCCAGCTTATTCTGGATCTCTCAGTCAACAAGCTAGCGACGCTCGCAGTCCACTCGCACTCTTGTTGGTTCTGCTGATCCTCTGGTTCTGTTAGAGAGTTCCCCGGGAAATGTGTGTCGAGCAGTACATTGAGCGACTGCTCGCTGTTTTTGGTCCAATTATTTGCCTCATCCTGCAAGTAACCCACTGTACAGGGTGAAGCTGATAATATTTTCCTCAGCCTTGCGGCGTCGGAGACCTTTTCCACTTCGCCACAGAAGGTATACCAAGAGCGTCTTTGCGCCTTTCTAAGCTCCTTTTTATAGATCTTGAGTTGCTCTTTATAGGCATCCCAAACATTAGCGACCCCAGTAGATTTAGCCTTGTTGAATAGCTTGTTGCAGGTCTTTTTCATAGCCGTTAGCTCAGAAGTCCACCATTGGGGTTTAGTTTTACCCTTGTACCTTGTTTTTGGACAGGCTTCTTCAAGGGAACTATTGAATGATGTGGTGATATGCTCGACCAGATGATCCAGACCGGCTTTGTCATTCGGTTCGTACAGAAGTTTGGAGTTGAGGACTTTCTTGAAATTCTTTTCATACAGGTGCCACTTTGTCTTTCTCACATTTCTGTGGACGGCAGGTTCAGGCGCTTTTTCAGCGAGTTTGAACTCAATATAATGGTGATCTGAGAATGAGTGGTCGTCCAGTACATTCCACCCAATAATTTTGTCTGACAGCCGGTCAGTAGCAAACGTTACGTCGAGTACTTCTTGTCTGTCTTTAATTGTAAAGGTCGGTTTATTACCTATGTTACAAATGCTAAGGTTGGTAGTTAGAATAAAGTCAACAAGCGAATCACCCCTATTGTTTATATCCGTACTACCCCAGATAGTATGATGAGCGTTCGTGTCTGCGCCAACAATCAGCTCGACCTCGTCAGATGTTGCTTCTTCTACTACTTCCCTGAATAGAGCAGTCGGTACTACAGCTTCATAAGGCAAGTAACTGGAGACCACCCAATATATGCGATTACCGATCTCCAGACTAGCAGATGTTTGGTCTTTACCACTTAAATTAGCCAGGAGAAAGATACTTAGATCTTTCCTGGCCAAAATGCAGGTTCTTGGAGTGCCTTCACAGTTGGCCACAAGCAGTTTAAAGTTGGGTGTCCTGATACCGCACACCCTTCCTCCCACTGCGTAGGGCTCCTGTATCAGGACGATGTCTACTGCACCTGTGGACAGGCGCAGCAATAGAGCCGCTGAGGCTGCTTTAGCGTGATGGAGGTTAATCTGTAAAATTATTACCATCATTGGTAATTGACAGATTAACTTCCACCCCTACAAGGGTGTTATCGAACTCTTCGTCCGTATCATCGAGAAGCGTGTCCCCGCCAGATGCGTCAAAGAGTCCGGAGACTCCCCTCAGCCCCTCTGTGTCAGAAGTAGAGCTTTCGTCCTCTGAGTAGGACGTTACAGATCTTCTGTTAGAGTTGGAGTCACCCGAAATAATGGGCGTGGATACCTCCGAACTTCCTGAAAGCTGTGTTTCAACCGCGGTGGACGACTCACCTTCCGCAGTGGGAACTATATCCTGCTTGTATACCTTCAAGACTATAGTCTCGAAGCCATACTGTAGGGTTGCACTTGCACGTTGTATATGGGAGGTGGATTCAGCGTTAAGGATCAAATTGACCTGCCGCTTTTTACCATCCGCCTCACCCACCTTGCTGATTCTCCAATTATGGGCGGGCAGACCAGGATTGGAATCTTTTATTATTTCTAATATGTCAGCCGGGTTGGAGGGCTCTTCTGTAACCCAGGTGATGGCTCTAGGGTGACTAGGGATGTTGTTTTTTTCGACAATATCCAACTGGGCACCCGGCCACACCTCACCCGCTCGACTCAGAGCAGCCTTATACAGGTCTACTGATCTGGCATCACCGAAATGTAAGAGCTTTACTCTCCCCTGATGCCATCCTGCATCGTTGCAGATTGGTGGTGTGCCCGGCATCTCTCTACGGACATCGAGGTAATGAGCCATAATGGCTGATTGCACATGGCTCCATTTGTTCTTGAGGATGGATCCATCCTCACTACTTCTGTCTATAACGGCCATCACTAGACTCTCCTTCGCCACTTCATTGAAGGGCTTGGTGAGTGTCCTGTTGATAGTGACATTTGGGCCTCTTGCCTTTTTCGAGGGCAGGGGTTCATCAGGTGATCTGATTCTTTTGACTTTATTAGCCGTTAACACAGCTGAATTGTTGGCTCTTTCACCCGGCTGATTGGCCTTAGAAGCATCTAAGACGCCTTTAGCCCAGGTAAGTGACTCTTTTTGTTTTTCGGTAAGAGCCGAAACCTCAACAGCCTCCAACTTCGTCAGAACTCTGAGCGCTATCCGGTGCTCATTGTGTTTCCGTTTTGACGGTCGGACATGACGTTTTCCCCTCACCGTACCACCTGTTGTGAGTACTGGGGGGAAATTTTCACCATGTTTGGTGTGGTCGGCTTTGGCCAAGACCAACGGACGGACAGTAGGACGATTGGGGAACCCCGCTCCATCGGAACGCGAAGGCATCCCCGCCAATGAATTTTTTTTCCGTATTAGCCCGTAATAGGTACTACGATGTAGGCCTTCCAGACTTTGTACAGATTTTGTTTTATTTTTTGCGATTGCGTAATAGGTACTGCGTAATAGATTTTAACTATCCGCTCTGTGCTAAACACGTCCGTTCACTACGACTGATCAGCATCGAAATATATACTTGGAGGATTGACCACCAATGATGGCTTGGAATACTCAGAAATTTTAAATGATTGGTTTAAAACAAGATATTGCTGCATTTGGTATCATAACTGGGAGGTTCAAACCAAAAAAAATAAATAAAATTTAAATTCGAAAAATTCAACAAAAGTTTCGAAAATCTTTTTTAAATAAAATATATTTGGAGAAATTCCTAAACAATGATTTTATTTGTATTCAAATACATATTTTATTTGAGAAATTTAGTTTGCAAATATTATATGTTGTAACATATTAATATACGAGTTCCAAATATATTTTATTGATTTTTAAATAAAATTTATTTGCTCAGAAATATATAATATTTAAAAATTAGTGTTCCAAATATATTTTCTTTCTATTCAAACATATCAAAAAAGGCGATTTTGCCCCGTGTAGAGTAAACAAGTAAGAAAATTTCAGTCGGGTAAACCGACTAAGGTATACCGTCACTTTGTGAGTAATGTAATATGGAATATTAAACGTATTATTCTGTCCATATTAACGTTATGAGATATTAAATTTTGGTATGATTTGGCCATTTTGTGTGTGAGGTACAAAAAGGGGCGTGGTGATAACGCCCATTTTTCATATGGCTATAGGTACTTTACAATCGTTACACTGTTCAAAATTTCAAGTATGTATTTTTATTCACTGGTATTAATGTTATAAGCTCTTTACTTTTGGTGCAAAATGGTAACTTTGTGTGGGAGGTACAAAAAGGGGCGTGGCAATAACGCCAATAACGCATTGGTACTCACGCTCTAAACTCTTGTTGTGCAAAATGGTACCTTTGTGTGGGAGGAACTAAAAGGGGCGTTACGATAACGTCAATTTTTCATGGGGCTATAGACACATTAAAAGCATTACACTGTACACAATTTCATGTATTTTTATTCACTGGTATTAATGTTATAAGCTGTTAACTTTTGGTGCAAAATGGTGCATTTGTGTGGGAGGTGCCAAAAGGGGCGTAGCAACTTCGCCCATTTTTCTCGAGTTGATAGCGACTAATAAACTAATACTATGTGTGGAATTTCAGAATATTCGAATAAGTAGTATAGCAGTTATTAAAGATTCAATATTTCACGACATTTTAACCCTTTGTGGGGGAGGTACTAGAAGGAATGGACCGATATGGCCCATCTTCGAACTTAGCCGGAGATAGAAAAAAATATTACCACGTACCAAATTTGAAGTCAATCGGTTACTCCTTTCGAGAGTTATCGTGCGCACCAGCCAGCAGACAGACAGACAGACGGACGGACATTGCTCATTCGACTTAAAATGGCCCAAAACGGATTTCCGCCGAACATACTTGCGGTCTTAGATCACTCCTTCGATGTGTTACACTTTTTTTCGTAGCAAATGATATATACCCTCGTCACAATAAAGTGAGGGTATAAAAATAGGAAAACAATTGTTGTTCCATTTCTTGAAAGCTATCATCCTAACGAAGAAAACAAAGCCTATTTGCAATATATCTGTGGATAAATGTATAAATTATGAGCCACTTTGCAAAAATAGGGAAATTCAAAAAAAAAAAATGTTCATATTTTTTATTTTGGCAATTTTGTTTGTGGCAATAACGCCCATTTTGTAATATACTATGGGTACTATAAAAACATTACACTGTACAAAATTTCAGGTATTTGTATGTGCAGAAAAACAAGTTATAAGCCGTTAACTTTTTGTGCAAAATGGTCCATTTGTATGGAAGGTACCAAAAGAGGCGTGGCAATAACGCCCATTTTCCACGGGACTGTAGGTACTATAAAAGCATTAGACTTCACAAAATTTCAAGTATTTCTATGGACTGGAATCAAAGTTATAAGCCGTTAACTTTTTGTGCAAAATGGTGTATTTGTATGGGATGAACCTTTCGAAGCCACGAAGAATGAGTTGAATCACTGGGCAGTGATGGGTCACAAAACTGTGTGGAATAGCGCGACAGTAGGAGCAACTGCAATGATACAGTGGGGTTACCCAAATGAAAAGAAAACAAGAAGTTTTCTGAAACTAAACAAAATCGATATTAGTAAGATGATGAGTGCTCTAACGGGATGCTCAAGCTTACAAGCACATCTTCATCGCATAGGACTAGCAGGAAACGACGAATGCAGGGCATGAAGGGAAAACATCGAAACGATGGAACATTTTCTGTGTCACTGCTCGGCTTCTACACATGCAAGATCCCAACATTTCGGGTCCGACATATTACCAGACTTGACTTATCTCAGAGGATATGACTGGAAGATACTGAGAAAATTCGTGGCTAGTACCGATTTTCTTTAACTCGTTAGGTATAAAAAGACCATAAACAAGGAGCGCACAACAGGCCGAACCACTGGCTTAAGTGTATGTCCATGGACATGAGACGTTTAAACGTCTCCTCTCTTCAACCTAACCTAACCTATGGGAGGAACCAAAAGAGGCGTGGCAACTTCACCCATTTTTCTCAAGATGATAGCGACCAAGAAACTAATACTATGTGTGGAATGGTGAACGATTCTGAATAGTAGTATAGAAGTTATGAGATAATCAATATTTCACTAAATTTTTACCCTTTGTGGGAGGGGGGGGGGGGTGGATACTCGAAGGAGCGGGCCAACATAGTCCATCTTTGACCCTAGTCTGGTGGCATTTCTTGACATTGAAGGAGCTTTTAAAAACATTCACTCAAATGCGGCAATTGCGGCACTGTGACATCTAAGCTCTAGCTTGATTAGACTAATACAAAGCCTGGTCGTGGCATATGCGGACGACGTGGCAATCGCAGTGAGTGGCAAATTCGAAAACGTCCTCCGAGACATTCTACAGGTGGATCTGAACAAATTGGCTAGATGGGCCAGAAGCAGCGGTTTGGACGTAAACCTAAACAAGGCAGAATTGGTTCTCTTTACTGGGATGAATAAAGTCCCACATGTGGACCCTCCACCTCGGATAAATGGAACAGATCTAGTCTTTTCTGAAAGTGAAAAATTTTTAGGAATAATTCTAGATAGAAAACTGTTATTTAGACTTAACGTATTGGAAAGTGTAAGGATGGTCAACGTCGCCTCATATTCCTGCAAAAAGGCTGTAGGGTCGCGGTGGGGCCTCTCTCCTAAAATCGTCCACTGGATATATATAGCAGTAGTTCGTCCTATACTGCTATACGGCATAGTGGTATGGCGGACGGCAACTGAGAGAACAGCCTGCCTGAGCATAAGCGGAGCCTTAAGGACTACAGTGACCGAGTCTCTACAAGCCCTACTCCATATACTGCCGATTAATATTGTGGCGAGAGAAATTGCAACCAGAGCGGCACTAAGAATAAAATGTTATCAATGTGGAGGTACAAGAACTACGGTCACATGAGGATATCAAAGTGTAGTGCTACGGTAACGAACCGAGTGGACTATATACCAACGGTGTACACTTTCGAAAGGAACTACATCACTATGATACCAGCCAGAGATGAATGGGTTGATAGAATATCATGTAATAAAAACATTCTCCATTCTATACGGATGGTTCGAAGCTTGATGAAAAGGTTGGCTTCGGAGTACACTGTGAAGAACTTAGTTTGGATATAGCTCACAGACTACTAGATACATGCAGTGTCTATCAAGACGAAATAATGGCAATATGGGAAGTCTCCAAGTGGCTGAGTCGCAACATAGTAACCAACACTGGCGTTGTCATTTACTCGGACAGCCAGGCTGCCATCAATTCTCTGGAGGCCACATCCCTAAATTCGCAAACAGCCCTCGACTGCCAGCCTTTGACAGCTGTTGTGCTTGGATATGTTTTAACTTGTCTTCGATTTTTATCTATTTCAGAAAATGGATCAAAGAATCTGCATCAAATTTTGTGTGAAAAACAAAATAAAGTGCGCTGACGCATTCCGAATGTTGACTGTGGCATATGGTGAAGCTACCATGGACCAAAGCAACGTTTATCGGTGGTACAAATTGTTCTTAAAAGGCCGAGAAGATGCGAAGGACGAACAGCGTACCGGACGCCCGGTCTTCACAGTTTTCTTTGATTGCAGGGGCGTGGTGCATTATGAGTTCTTGCCACAGGGTAGTACGGTCAATAAAGAATATTACCAGCAAGTTATGTGCAAATTGAGCGAAGCAATCCTCCAAAAACGCCCGTATATTTGGAAGAACAAAAACTGGATTTAGCACCATGATAACGCCCCTGCACACACATCGTTGCTTGTGCGCGAATATTTGGCCAAAAACAGCACAATAATGGTGCCGCAGCCACCGTATTCCCCTGACCTAGCCCCCTGTGACTATTTTTTGTTCCCAAAACTGAAAAGGCACATGAAAGGACGACGCTACGCCACGATTGAGGAGATTAAGATGGCATCGAGGGAGGAGCTGAACAAGATCACAAAAAATTAATATTTGAAGTGCTTCGAGGATTGGAAAAAACGTTGACAGAATGTATTATATCCGAGGGGAATTACTTTGAAGGGGACAAAATAGATATTCATGAATAAATAAATACTTTTGAAAAAATACAAAATTCGCGATATTTTTGAACATACCTCGTACACCTCATATCGGTGCATGGGCATAGGGATATCCCGGGGAACTGCAAAGCCGATGAACTTGCTAGGAAAGGGACGACATTACAAATTCTCGAAGAATTTGCATATATTGGTGCGCCACTATCTACGTGCAAGCTTTGGCTTAGGCAACCAGTAGGGTAGCTAGACAAATCTGGCCAAGGTATGACCTGAGAATGTCAAAATATCTCCTCGCACTAGAGAGGAAAAGATTGTGTACGTTAGTATCAGTTCTGACGGGACACTGCCTCATCGGCGAAAACGCCAGAAAATTGGGTATTGACTCCAATGACTTCTGCAGAAGCTGCGGAGAGCATTGAGCACTTGCTATGCGACTGTCGCGCTTTGAGTAAACGACGACTGGATATAGGGGGTCGGCCTTTCTATACAGTCTAACAGATCTTTCCTGTACCGATATTCGTACTATAGATAAATTTGTATATCAAACAGGTTGGATTTGATGAGGGGCATTTTAGCCCGTGGTAACACTAAGAACCTAAACTGGTCTATGTGAGCTGACAGGAAAAACGGCTTCAACCCTAACCTAAACCTATGTTGCGCACCAACCAGACAGACAGACGGACATTGCAAAATGACCCAAAATGGATTTCCGCCAAATATTTTTGGGGTCTCTTAGGTCACTCCATCGATATATTACACTTTTAACCTGCAGAATCTGATATATACCCTTTGTTCACAATAGTGAATGTATAAAAACCGGATTAGGTGGAAATTCTTTTATTTCTACCAAAAGTGCTATAATTTCTACATTCATCCATAGATTTTCTTCAAATATGCATTATTTTCTGAATGCAAGTTTCTAAAAATTGAAAAAAAATTTACCATTAAAATATTTTTCGTGTTTAAGACACCATATTATGCACGATCTTGGCTTACCGTTATCCTTGACGTATACTGTCTAATATCCGCTGCTCTGAAAACCCCTTACCTTGTTCTCATGAACGTAGGGTTCCTGGATGATGCCTATGGGCCTTATTCATAAAAACTTAATGAAGGTTTGAGGAACGTTGCTGATCAGTCGTAGTGAACGGACGTGTTTAGCACAGAGCGGATAGTTAAAATCTATTACGCAGTACCTATTACGCAATCACAAAAAAAATCTGTACAAAGTCTGGAAGGCCTACATCGTAGTACATATTACGGGATAATACAGACAAAAATAATTAATAAATTCGTTGACGGGGATGCCTTCGCGTTCCGATGGAGCGGGGTTCCCCAATCGTCCTACTGTCCGTCCGTTGGTCTTGGCCAAAGCCGACCACACCAAACATGGTGAAAATTTCACCCCCCCCCCCCAGTACTCACAACAGGTGGTACGGTGAGGGGAAAACGTCATGTCCGACCGTCAAAACGGAAGCACAATGAGCACCGGATAGCGCTCAGAGTTTTGACGAAGTTGGAGGCTGTTGAGGTTTCGGCTCTTACCGAAAAACAAAAAGAGTAATTTACCTGGGCTAAAGGCGTTATAGATGCTTCTAAGGCCAATCAGCCGGCTGAAAGAGCCACAAATTCAGCTGTGTCAACGGCTAATAAAGTCAAAAGAATCAGATCACCTGATGAACCCCTGCCTTCGAAAAAGGCAAGAGGCCCTAATGTCACCATCAACAGGACACTCACCAAGCCCTTCAATGAAGTGGCGAAGGAGAGTCTAGTGATGGCCGTTATAGACAGAAGTTGTGAGGATGGATCCATCCGCAAGGACAAATGGAGCCATGTGCAATCAGCCATTATGGCTCATTACCTCGATGTCCGTAGAGAAATGCCGGGTAAACCACCAATTTGCAACGATGCAGGATGGCATCAGGGGAGAGTAAAGCTCTTATATATCGGTGATACCAGATCAGTAGACCTGTATGAGGCTGCTCTGAGTCGAGCGGGTGAGGTGTGGCCGGGAGCCCAGTTGGATGTTGTCGAAAAAACAACATCCCTAGTCACCCTAGAGCCGTCACCTGGTTTACAGAAGAGCCCTCCAACCCGGATGACATATTAGAAATAATAAAAGATTCCAATCCTGGTCTGCCCGCCCATAATTGAAGAATCAGCAAGGGGGGTGAGGCGGATGGTAAAAAGCGGCAGGTCAGTTTGATCCTTAACGCTGAGTCCACCTCCCATATACAACGTGCAAGTGCAACCCTACAATATGGCTTCGAGACTATATAGTCTTGAAGGTATACAAGCAGGATATAGTTCCCACTGCGGAAGGAAGTTGTTGTTGTTTTTGTAGCCACGGTTGCTCCTGCAAGTATAGTATTAATTAGTGTAATTTCAATCTTCTTCAGCTGTCTCATCGACATCCAGTTCCAGGAAATGGGCTGCAGCTATAGGCTCAGTCCATAGGGAAATGGGTGTAAGATGAGTAGGTTTTAACGGACAGTTGAAGAGATGTATTATGCCATGTGGTCCAGTATTGCATGCGGGGCAGAGATCTGGGATGGTTTCGTCCAGTCTCTAGAGTTACGAATCGAGTCTGCTGCACCATCCCGATCTGAGCTGTGCCAAGGTGTCTCTGGTTTTCCTTGGCAAGCTACGTTCCTCATCTGCTATGGGTGGGGGACGACCTCCAAGGACTATATTTGTTCTGTAATTAAATATGACGTTTCCTACGGTGTCCACGTGAATTTGTTTCAGACCTGCCTGCATAGTTCTCCTCCGGGGGGCTCCAGATCGACTAGGTGACGATTGGGGTGTCCCCTCCGATGGCATCCCAGGAGGAACTGTTTGGTAAGGAGTTCACAGTGGTCTTTCACTGGGAGCATCCTTGTTTCCTCATGAAGGTGGTGTATTGAGGACATTTGGAGGCAGCCGGTGATGGTTCTGAGGGCTTATCTGCATAAGATATAACCTTTACTCCAGGCGGGGGAGGAGGGAGTTTGGATAGATAAGAGTTAAACAGGAGTGGGGAGAGGACTCCACCCTGTGGTACTCCTTATTTAACTTTACGGGATTTAGATCGCCTGTTCCTAAACTCAACAAATGACTTTCTTCCACACATATAATTTACCACCCATCTCATCATTCTGTTCGGGAATGAGGACCCGATTATGTCCTCGAAGAGAATGGAGTGGTCGACCGTGCCAAACGCCTTGGACAGGTCTAGAGCCACGAGAACAGTCCGTTCGCAAGGTCTTTTACCATTAAGACCGTGGCTTATATGTGTTGTTATTGCGGTAAGTGCTGTGGTGGTACTGTGCATCTTGTGGAATCCATGCTGATGGTCTGCAGCTTGAAGATGTAGGCTCAAGCTAGGCAGGAGGAGTGCCTCAATCGTCTTTGCTACGGGGGAAAGCAGGGAAATGTCTCTATATGACTCTCCCTGGTTCGCAGCTTTCCCAGGCTTGAGCACTGGGACCACTCTACCATGTTTCCTCGGGTATGGTGAGGGTAGCTATGGACAGACTGAGGGTTTGTGTCAGGTACTCGACTCCTGCGTCACCTAGGTGCTTCAGCTTCAACATTGAGATTCCGTCTGGGCCTATAGCCTTGGATGGCGGTGCCTTTACTATTGCAGCTAAGACTTCTTCGGCTTGGAATATGGTTTCGTCATTGGCTCGGAGTTTCTTCACCTTCCTCAAGATACTTCATTTAGCCGTTGATCTTTCGGGGTGCTCAATAAATTGCCGGCCAAATTGGCTCGCACACCTCCTGGGGTCCGATAATAATTGTTCTCGAAGGATATCGCGACCCCATCTTATGTCCTCAGCGGGTTAGAGAGAGCTTTGACTGTAGACCATAGTTTATTTGTACCTAAGCCGAGATTGCAGTCATCCAGATGTTCCATTTGTTCCGCTTGAATTCGCTTACCAACTTGCTGATCTCCTTATTCAATTCACTGATTCTGGGAACGCTGGGGTTGGTCAGGCGAATCTCGTCACGCTCGTCTGCTAGTCCTGCTGCTTCTGCCGGGAAATTAGGTCTGATCACGGGTATTCGACCGGCAGAAATGAAGCGAGCAGCTGCTGCAGTGACGATTTTACGGAACACCTTCTCTGCGTTGCGTGTGTTAGAAGGTGTTGGCTGGGTCCTAAATTTGCGGTTCGTAAACTCTCTGAAGCCCACCCAATCCGCTTTCTTTTGATTTACGTACGTCCGGCGTTCAGAGAGAATGAAGTCGTTCGGACGGTTGAGCGAGATCATTATGGGAATGTGGTCGGATGCAAGGGAGACCACTGCTTTCCAGGCGGTGCAATTGATTAGTCCTGCACTAACAATTGTAATGTCTGGAGAGCTGACACAATTCCCTGTGATTCTGGTGGGGGATATTCATTTATTGTGCAGAACATGGAATCATCAATCAAGGCGCGAGTGCCAAAGCTCATGGTGTGCGTTAAAGTCACCCATGACAACCCGATTATAACCTATGAGCAGTGCTCTGATATCAGGGTGATAACCAGGGGGGCAAACAGACACTGGCGGAATATACACGTTATACAGGTCCAAGTTCGTGTCTCCTGACCTGATGTTCGTGTCTCCTGATGCCTTGGGTCTCCATATAGGCGTCCTGTGAACTGGGGTTTGGGCTGGTTTCACTGTATTGCACTGTTTGGTGTATGATAAATGCGATACCTCCACCGTTGCTCCTTTTGCGGTCTTTTCTCAGGATGTTGTACCCGTTACAACTTTGAAGCTTGGAGTTCTTATGTAGCTTCGTTTCCTGTACCGCTGCGACCGTGATGTTGTGTCGACTCATAAAACTAGTTATCTCCACGATCTTTCCTTGGAGGCCGTTGCAATTAAATTGCATTAGGTGGATGTTATCAGGCTGGGGGACATATATTTGTGGGGTTAGCTGCTGTGGACTTGGTTGCTGCTGATGTTGTTGTTGCTGCTGGTATTGTTGCAAATGAGGTGATTGCCGTTGAATTGGAGAGGGGGTGGTGGAGTTAAATACTCCGACGAGGATGATGTTGATCCAGAGGTGCTGACAGAGTTGGCTGTGCAACGCGGAGCAATATAGTGCTCATCCCACTCCTTACGGCTTTTCAAGCCTGAGCAGTTGTCATTCTTTCGAAAGTGGCACCATCTGTTGCAGCAGGTGCATCTGGCCGAAGCAGAGCGGATAACGCCCTGACACACCGAACAGTAGTCCTGGTGCAGACTCGGCTGGCGCGGTCGAGGAAGCTGCTGTGGGTGGTGCCTGACATCAGGAGGGCTGGTATGCTGCTGCTGACGTGGCAACTGTTGACGTTGTTGCCGGTTGCGAAGGGGGTAACGAGGGGTGGGCATCTCCGACGTTGAGGATGTCGAGGATGCTGACGTCGGGGATGTTGGTGGCGTCGAGGATGTCGATGACGCCGAGGATGTTGACGACGTCGACGAGGATGAGGTTGCTGCTGCTTGTGGACAACAACGCGCGATGAACCTGTCGTTCCAATCCCTTCCTTTGCTCAGGCCTGAACAATTGTTCTGTCTCCGCATATGACACCATCCACCACATCCATTACACAGGACTGAGGCTGAGCGGATGATTCCACTGCAGACTGAGCAGATGTTGTTGCTTGCCTGTCGATTGGATGATTGATGTTGTTGGTGGTGTTGTGTCGGTGCCAAAGGTCGTCGTTGGCACTGTGGACGGGGATGACTTGTCCGTCTCGGTCTTACCGATGCTGCCGGAGTTCTTGACGCCATAGGGGGATTATTGGCACAACATGCGCCAACATAGAATTTGTCCCACTCATCAGTGTGTCGAAAAGCATAACAATTGTCCCTTGCCCTGATGTGAACCCATCCATTGCAGACGGTACATCTTACTGATGTTGAACGTATTGCACCGTTGCATACTGACCATGACCATGGTCCGGGGTTTTGTTCGACGCCGGCTCGGACCGGTAATATACGGAGAAGGTTAGCCGGAATGTGCTGCTCCGAACCTAAAAAAAGCATACTTGCCTTTGCATGTGGGGGTGGCAGTCCTTGGCCGGATGTTGATGGGGATTCGGGTCGTTCCGGTACAGAGAACCGACTGCGCTGGGAACGCGGAAGGTGAGTCGTCGACCGTGGTTGATACACGGCTTTCTGGAAGTGCGGAGGTACCCACGCCCATTATTTCTGGTGACTCCAACTCTAACAGAAGATCTGTAACGTCCTTCTCTGAGGACGAAAGCTCTACTTCTGACACAGAGGGGCTGAGGGGAGTCTCCGGACTCTTTGACGCATCTGGCGGGGACACGCTTCTCGATGATACGGGCGAGAGTTCGATAACACCCTTGTCGGTGTGGATGTTAATCTGTCAATTACCAATGATGGTAAAAATTCTACAGATTTACCTCCATCACGCTAAAGCAGCCTCAGCGGCTCTATTGCTGCGCCTGTCCACAGGTGCAGTTGACATCGTCCTGATACAGGAGCCCTAAGCAGTGGGAGGAAGGGTGTGCGGTATCAGGACACCAAACTTTAAACTGCTTGTGGCCAACTGTGAAGGCACTCCAAGAACCTGCATTTTGGCCAGGAAAGATCTAAGTATCTTTCCCTGGCTAATTTAAGTGGTAAATACCAAACATCTGCTAGTGTGGAGATCGGTAATCGCATATATTGGGTGGTCTCCAGTTACTTGCCTTATGAAGCTGTAGTACCGACTGCTCTATTCAAGGAAGTAGTAGAAGAAGCAACGTCTGACGAGGTCGAGCTGATTATTGGCGCAGACACGAACGCTCATCATACTATCTGGGGTAGTACGGATATAAACAATAGGGGTGATTCGCTTCTTGACTTTATTCTAACTACCAACCTAACTATTTGTAACATTGGCAATAAACCGACCTTTACAATTAAAGACAGATAAGAAGTACTAGACGTAACGTTTGCTACTGACCGAGTGTCAGACAAAATTATTGGGTGGAATGTACTGGACGACCACTCATTCTCGGATCACCATTATATAGAGTTCAAACTCGCCGAAAAAATGCCTAAACCTGCTGCCCACAGAAATATGAGGAAGACAAAGTGGCACCTGTATGAGAAGAATTTTAAGAAGGTCCTCAACTCTAAACTTCTTTATGAACCGAAAGACAAAGCCGGTCTGGATAATCTGGTCGAGCATATCACCACATCATTCAATAGTCCCCTTGATGAAGCCTGTCCAAAAACAAGGTACAAGGGTAAAACTAAACCCCAATGGTGGACTTCTGAGCTAACGGCAAGGAAAAAGACCTGCAACAAGCTATTCAACAAAGCGAAATCTACAGGAGCCTTTAATGATTGGGATGCATATAAAGGGCAACTCAGGATCTATAAGAAGGAGCTTAGGAAGGCGCAAACACGCTCTTGGTATTCCTTCTGTGGCGATGTGGAAAAGGTCTCCGATGCCGCAAGGCTGAGGAAGGTACTATCCGCGTCTCCTTGTACAGTGGGGTATTTGCAGGATGAGGCAAACAACTGTACAAAAAAACAGCGAGCAATCGCTAACGTTACTGCTCGACACACATTTCCCGGGGAACTCATCAACAGAGCCCGAGGATCAACAGGACCAACAAGAGTGCGAGTGGACTGCGAGTGGACTGCGAGCATCGCTAGCTTGTTGACTGAGAGATCTAGAATAAGCTGGGCTATAAACAGCTTTGAGCCCTTCAAGTCACCTGGACCAGACGGCATCACCCCAGCAGAAATGCAGAAAATGTTAAAGTACATTATCCCCTGGCTGCAGACAATTTATGTAGGCTGTATTAGGCTTTCATACATCCCGAATCGATGGAGGGATACCAAAGTGGTATTCATACCCAAAGCGGGGAAGATATCGCACACTGGGCCCAAAGACTTCAGACCAATTAGCCTATCCTCTTTCCTATTGAAAAGTCTGGAAAGACTTTTAGATTATTTCATTAGGCAAAACCTGGATACAAAACTCCTGTCGGGGAACCAACATGCTTACAATAAGGGAAAGTCTACAGAATCGGCCCTGCACGAACTTGTGAGCACTATCGAATCGTCCCTACATTTCAAAGAATTCACCATGGTGGCATTTCTTGACATAGAAGGGGCTTTTAACAACATGCACCCAGATACAGTAATCGCGGCATTGTCACATCTAAAGGTGAACTCTAGCTTGATTAGACTAATTCAGAGACTACTCAACAGAAGACGTATAACAGCATGCCTAGGGTCCACAACTCTAACAAGGTTTGTAAACAGAGGGACCCCACAAGGAGGAGTACTGTCTCCACTAATTTGGAACCTAGCGGTGAATGAAATCCTGCTAGATCTAGAACGTTGTGGCTGCAAGGTCGTGGCATATGCGGACGTCCTGGCAATCGCAGTGAGTGGCAAATTCGAAAACATCCTCCGAGATATTCTACAGGTGGCTCTGAACAAGTTGGCTCGATGGGCCAGAAGCAGTGGTTTGGGTGTTAACCCAAACAAGACAGAATTTGTTCTCTTTACTAGGATGAATAATGTCCCTCATGTGGACCCTCCTCCTCGTATAAATGGAACAGATCTAGTCTTTTCTGAAAGTGAAAAATTTTTAGGAATAATTTGGAACGTGTAAAGAAGGCCAACATCGCCCTATATTCCTGCAGGAAGGCTGTAGGGTCGCGATGGGGCCTCACTCCTAAAATTGTCCATTGGATACATATAGCAGTGGTTCGCCCAATACTGTTATACGGCATTGTGGTATGGTGGACGGCAACTGGCAAACTAACCATCACAAACCTGCTATCACGGGTTCAGAGAACTGCCTGCCTGTGCATAAGCGGAGCGTTAAGGACTACAGCGACTGAGTCTCTACAAGCCCTTCTCCATATACTGCCGATTAATGTTGTAGCGAGAGAAGTTGCAACCAAAGCGGCACTAAGATTAAACTGCCTATCAATGTGGAGGTACAAGAACTACGGTCACATGAGGATATCACAGTGTAGTGCTATGGTAACCGACCGAGTGGACTATATATCAACGGTGCGCACCTTTGAGAAGAACTACATCACTATGATACCAGCCAGGGATGAATGGGATGGCATATATACCGGAAATAGAAACCTGGAGGCCACATCTCTAAATTCACAAATAGCCCTCGACTGCCGCAGATCTCTTAACGAGATGGCTGAGCAGTTTAATATACACCTCATATGGGTGCCTGGGCATAGGGATATCCCGGGGAACTGCAAAGCCGATGAACTTGCTAGGAAAGGGACTTTACAAATTCTCGAAGAATTTGCATATATTGGTGCGCCACTATCCACTTGCAAGCTTTGGATAAGGCAAGGGGCAATCAGGCAGTCCAACGACAGATGGACACAAATCGGCACCTGTAGGGTAGCTAGACAAATCTGGCCAAGGTATGACCTGAGAAGGTCTAAATATCTCCTCGCACTGGAAAGGAAAAGATTATCTACGTTAGTATCAGTTCTGACGGGACACTGCCTGATCGGCGAACACGCCAGAAGATTGGGTATTAACTCCAATGACTTATGCAGAAGCTGTGGAGATGAGGAAGAAGTGGAGAGCATTGAGCACTTGCTATGCGACTGTCCCGCTTTGAGTAAACGACGACTGGACCTACTTTGGTCGGCCTTTCTAGGCAACATAACAGATCTTTCCAGTACCAATATTCGTGCTATCGATACATTTGTATATCAAACAGGTTGGTTTCGATGAAGGGCATTTTAGCCCGTGGTACCACTAGGGACCTAAACTGGTCTATGTGAACTGAAGAAATAAAAAAAGAAAACGGCTGCCACCCTAACCTAAACCTTTGAGGAACGTTTTAGCAGTGTTAAAACGTTCTTCAAACTTTCATTAAATTTTTATGAATAAGGACTTATGTCTAGATCCTACCCGGTTAGAAGGATCCGCAAGTTATCTGTAGTATGCTTCAAACTGATCTGTACGACTTTCAGCATCATTGGTTTTTAGGCGAAGATATGGAAATTCCCTCGAGCTGCATGTTATCGAGCAGCTTATTGCCTATGTCGTCTCCATCTGGACCTGGTAGGTGAATCTTGTTTCCCAATTTCTCCAGAGCTTCTACTCCGGCTTCCGAAATTGCAAGAACTGAGCTCATGCAGTTGTTATTTGACGGCTCTGACTCAGGACGATGTCCCATGCATTACTAAACTCAGAGATGCTCTTTTCCAGAAAATCGTTAGAGAACATTTGATTACCCTGAAACCTCGATGAACCTCGCTAGAGTCGTAATGGGGTACAGGGGAACCATTGTTGGCGAGCACATTTTCCATAACAATTGTCTCTTTTGGTCGTTGACAAGGGCAACGCGGGTATCTGGTAGTCACAGACCTGTAGTGTCTATCAAGCCGAAATAATGGCAATAAGGACCAACACTGGCATTGTCATTTACTCGGACAGTCAGGCTGCCATCAATTCTCTGGAGGCCACAATTCTTCACAAACATCCCTTGACTGCCGCAGATCTCTTAACTAGATGAATAAGCTGTTTAACATACACCTCATAGGGATTCCAGGGGAACTGCTTAACTTGCTAAGAAATGGACAACATTAGAAATTCTCGAAGAATTTGCATATATTGATGCGCCACTGTACACATGCATGCTTTGCCTTAGGCAAGAAGCAATCAGGTAGGCCAATGAAAGATGAACAGAAATCAGTACCGCACTGAGAAGATACGAACTGTCTTGATACGATCTGTGTACTCGCAATAGAGAGGAAAAAACTTTGATCTTCAGCGAGAAAAATTAAAAATATCATCAATAACAGATCAACCCCTCACAGGGATTCATAAAAAAATACGTTAGTGTCAGTTCCTATGGGGCAGTGTTGGTAGAAGCAAAATTGACTCAAAATCAGTACAATGTTATAAGAAGGGCAGCACCCCAATCATTGCCATACACCGAAGTCCAAAAAGCCAAACAGAAGTGTTATCCAAATAAAATCAAAATAATTACTTCAGAAACTTCAGCGCAAGTAAGTCTAGAAGCAGGGAGAATCCTTGAAGTGGGCAGGGAGTATTTCTGAAGGACAGGATACCGCATCAACTTCCATACGGCAGCGGCTAATAAAAAGGCTCCGCTCTTCAGATGAACCGCCGGCATCCAAAAGGACCAAAGAGTTAGTGGTAACGCTGCTCCTCGGTCCTTCGCTGATGTTACTAAGGACAGCTTGATACTGGCGGTCATCAACAGGGGAGAGGATTGTGCCGACGCAGGCTGGTATCAGGACCGCATAAAACTAATACGATTTAGTAATATGCGCTCTGTTGAGTGCTATCGCTGCACTTTGAAGCAAATTGGCGAAATCTGGCCGGGTCCGTCGCTGGATGTTGTCAACAAGGATGACACCTCGTTTCGGCCCAGGGCGCATGCATTGGTGATGTGGAATTCGTGACTAAGATGCTGAAGGTTTGCAATCCCGAGCTACCAACTGGAAGGTCGGTTGATTGGATGAGGCGGTATTTATACTAAATGACAAGTCTCTACCCCACCTCGTCAAGTCCGAAGGCATGGTTTCATATGGATTCAGCAAAATCCGACTTAAGGTGTACAAGAGCGATGAGGGAGGAAATTCGAAAACTACTCCTTTGATGTAGTGGTGCAGTATCTAAAGAAGAACCTCCCTCTTCGCAAGTATCAGAGCAGCATCTGATGGGAACTTCCGTTTCGCCCTTTTCCGATGTGTCGGGAAGCCTTTCATCACGGGGTCGGAAGAATCCTGTGGGAATGATTCCGGTGAGGATGAGCTTTTAGCGGACACAGACGACGAAGCAAATGTAACGGTGGTGGCGAAATCTGACAATGGTCCGGTTTCTACAGATAAACCTCCACCACTCTAAGGAAGCATGGGCTGCCTTAAAAGACATCCTGATTCAAGGAGGGGCTGACCTGATCCTAATAGAATAGAGATATGGTTTGTGGGCTCAGGACGCCAGGGTTTAAACTGCTTCAAGGTGCAGGTAATGTGAGAAGTAGAGCCTGTATACTCGCCAAGAACGACCTTAATATATACATACCTTCTTCCTTCTTTTAGTAGTGAGGACATAGTATCAGCCAGCCTCGAGTTAGAAAACTCACATGTTTGGTTGGCCTCCGTTTATATGGCACATAACACTGAGACGCCACCCTATGTATTGAAATCACTGGTAGGAGCGGCAAACGAGAAGAACAAGGACCTAATTGTGTGTAGTGATGTCAATGCACACCATCATATGTGGGGTAGTACTGACATCAACGATAGGGGCGAATTACTTTTCGAATATACCGTCTTCCCACTCAATATTAGGAAGGCTAATTGGGAAAAATTTAGGCACATATTCAACAGGTCTCTTCCAAAAAGTCCTGAAATGAAAATGCAAACTATCCGGGATATAGAAGAAACGGTGGAACGAGTCACGTCAACTCTTAACGACTCCTTACAAGCCACTTGTTCCAAACAGAAGCCAAGGGTCGTCTCAATTAGTTATAGATTCCCTTGAAGTACAGCCATCAGAGGTTGCCAACGAGATTGTAACCAAATCTAGAATTCTTTGGGCTATCGAAAGCTTTAAACTTTTAAGTCGCCAGGACCAGCCAATGTCTCGCCGGCGGAGCTACATGCAGTGGCTGATACAATTGCTCCCTCAGAGAGATATACACATGTTGTATCAATCAGGCATACATACTAACAAAATGGAGAGAAACCAAGGTTGTTTTCATCCCAAACGCGGAAAAGCCGTCCCACACTGGAGCTAAGGATTTCCGGCCAATTATTCTATCGACATTTCTCCTTAAAACTCTGGAAAGATTAATAGATAGTTACCTTAGGACTAAAATTGATCACAGGCTACTGTCCACTCAACAGCATGCCTACGCAAGGGCAAATCCACCGAAACTGCCCTGCATGATGTATTCAGCTTTATTGAAGGATCCCTCTCTGTTAAGGAATATACTATGGTAGCTTTTTTAGATGTAGAGGGGGCCTTCAATAACATAAATCCAGCAGCTATAATTACGGTTTAGAAACCCTAGTGGTTGATAGCAGTATACGTAGGTTCATTCATAACCTTCTAATTAAGAGACGCATTTCAGCTGGTTTAGAGTCAACTGACCTTCATGGATTTTGTCAGCGGGGGAACGTACCAGATGCAGATGACGTGGCAATAGCTCTTAGAGGGGAGTTTCTAGATACTCTCAGAGCAGGCCCTTCATACAACCGCAAGATGGGCTTCCGGTAATGGTCTTGGTGTTAAACCGACCAAGACTGAACTAGTTCTTTTTACCAGGTGAAATAAGGTGTCACAAGTTATACCTGTCTCCTTGGGGTATTGAAATGCCCTTCTATGAAAGTGCAAAATACTTTAGGTATTTTACTAGACAGGAAGTTGCACTTCAAACCGAACATTTTGGAAAGAGCAAATAAGGCTGTGATAGCGCTATATACCTGTAAAAGGGCAATAGGAAAACACTGGGGTCTGAAATCGCGTATAGTTTATTGGTTGTATACGGCAGTAGTCAGACCGATAATGATGTACGGCATTGTCATCTGGTGGACAGCTCTGCAGAAATCCACCTTCTGTGCGATACTAAACAAGGTTCAGCGAATGGCTGCTATCGCTGGTGCGCTGAGAACGACAACAACTGCGGCACTAAATGTTATACTACATTTAATGCCGCTAGATATTATAGCAGTGCAATATGCCGCATGTACTGCGATTCGACTAAGGGAACTGCCACTATGGTCAGGAAATGGATACGGACATAGTGTCATTCATAGTGTCTGAACTTCCGGGCACTGTTGATTACACTATTACTAAACAACTCATTGACAAGATAGATCAGAATGGAATGGTCGTATCCCAGGACAGATGAGATTTATTAACTTCTATACGGACGGTTCCAAACTCGATAACCAAGTGGGCTTTGGTGTCTTTTTGAGGAACATCACTTGCAAAAAGACTTCCTGATCACTGTAGTGTTTACCAGGCAGAAATCTTAGCTATTAAAGAGGTAGTGGAATGGCTGAAAATTAATGTGATGACCAAAGTCGGTATAAATATTTTCTCTGATAGTCAGGCTGCTATAAAGTCCCTGGAAACTATATTCCTGAATTCAAAAACTGCCCTCGACAGTCGCAGATCTAAAACAGTGTAATATTCACCTTATATGGGTGCCGGGCCACAGGGATATACCAGGGAACTGCAAGGCAGATGAACTTACCTGTATGGTAGTTCCTAGTCTTCCAGGGGACCTGGAACATGTGGGCATTCCTCTAACAACCTGCAAGCTCCTCTTACGGCAACAAATGACAGGTGGTCACTAGTTAGGAACTGCATACATTCCAGGCTGATGTGGCCCAGTTTAGACTCAAATAGCACCAAAGCACTGCTGTCGATGTCTCGCTTATCGTGTCTGTCATGACAAGTCACTGTCTTATTGGACGGCACGCAGAGAGATTAAAGGTCTTGCATAATGACTTTTGCAGAAGCTGTGGAGACGAAGAGGAGGAGGAATTAATAGAACACCTTCTTTGTCTCTCTCCAGAAGGCGGCATACAACCTTTCGCTCTTATTACTTTTAGGAGTTAGGTTACTTGGCCGATGTTGGAATCCGCCACCTTTTGGGCATTTTAAAGCAATCAAATTGGTTTAACGGAAGGGTCTAGGATAACTTATGTTTTCCCTTACGTCCCTGTGGTAACACAATGGACTGGATAGTCTAAGTGTGTCTGTTTTACAGACCGCCGCTCTTAACCTAATCGAAATTTGCTTCTTTAACAAATAAATAACTATCTCAAGTAACACTGCACTGGAAATAGGGGTTCAATGGGAGCTCAGGACATAGCTTTTATAAGCAAGCATTCCACGGTGCAGAAGCTAGTGACTCATCCGTTCTTATTACGTCCATAGTACCGTTAAATTATTCGGTGTGGTTTATGGTTGGTGGAATCATTGGTCCATATTTCTTCAAAAACGAGGAAAATCAGAATGTTGCCGTCAATGTGCTTCCTGAAATTCAAGCGCATGATCTCGGTGAGCTCTGGTTTCAACAAGACAGCGCTACGAGCCGTACAGCGCACAGTGGGCTAAAATGGACATAATTCTGCCATTTCAAAACCACTTATCGTAATGCGATGAAATTTTAGGTGTGTATACAAGAGGTGTTAGAGAGTTTAAGTTCGGGACTATCTAATACAGGGGCGCAGCTACAGGGCCCTAAAGTTGACCACCTCGGGTATACAAAATGTTCATCAGCTTCTATCTTTTGAATGGAGTGTCCGGTTTTAGTTTTTTTCTGTGGAGACTCCTAGACCAGACCTACAATAAACATTTTATAGGATGAAGATATCTTGAATAGTTTCCGAGATATGTGCATTTTCGCCGACTTTGCCTTGGAGTTTAGCCAATATCTATCAAGGTTTACCGATTTGCCATGGATTGCCAATAAAATTTACAATATCATGAAAAAAGAATCGATAAGATATGCCCTATAAAGTCCATTTTTTGAAAAAAAATCATTTTTGGAGATTTTTTGGCGAAAAAAGTCCAATTCGTATTTAGGTATTGTAGAAAAAGTTTGTTACACAAAGTATATCAAATTTATACTCATTTTAAAGGAGACGTTTCACAGAATTTGCTAGAGAAAATCCGAAGCCAAAACTTTAATTGGTGTGGTTCCCACCCTTCTCCGATTTGGACCTTTTTTTACATAAATTTCAAAAGTTTAATCGATTTTCTCCAATCGCAAAGCTAAATTGTTAAATTTTTCTTTTTATTTATTTGTATTAGGATGTAACAAAATCGAATGCAAAGGGAATCCCGAGCGCGGCTTTTCATATCGAAGATATAGGACTAAAAGTAAAAATCCCATTTTTGGGGATTTTTGATGTATTTTTTGGGAATTGAGGGATTTTCCATTAGAAATTTCCACGAAATATATACATTTTTAAGAATTTTATGCCGTATTTGCGTTTCTGTCTATATGCAAAATATCTTTTTAATTATACCCTACACCACACTGTGGTACAGGGTATTATAACTTTGTGCATTTGTTTGTAACACCCAAAAGGAGCCTAAATAGACCCATCGTTTATTATACCGATCGACTCAGAATCATTTTCTGAGTCTGTCTGTTAAATTCGAAGAAAATCGGTTCAGATTTAGATATACCCCCGATTTGATATGTAAGCGCTGTAAAAACTGTATTTTATATCCGATTAGTATGAAATTCGGCAGAAAGAGTGTAACGAAACCGCCGTCCTAGTCGCATATCCGGCCGTGCTCAGGGTAAATGGGGGGATACTTGGACAGCTAGTCACACAATTTAAATAGAGGGGATAGACAATTTAGTGAGAGGAAATTAAGGAAATTGGGGAATTGTGGGATCATTCTATGAGTTTCGAAGTATTGCTTATCTGAATGGCCCTATGTTTCATCATTTAGAAAGCGGTAATTAATTAATCATAATGACAGTGAACATATTTATTAACAATAAAGATAATATTAACTATTTGGATTTAGCTGGTATGTATATTAGAAGTATTCTTAAAAATGGACGTGAGAATGTATAGAGTATTATGATACAAATAATTATAAGAAGTTGATTACAAACTAATAGTTATATTAATGAGATTTTTATAGAGATTAAGATAAAATAACTTACATTATATCCTGTTCCACGAAGCGATCGCTGCGTCGATTTGATAATAATTGCTGTGTTTCAAAGTTAATTAGAATCAATGATGAATTGTATATATATAATACTTAAAATTAACGGCGAATTGACCAATAACAATTAAAGATGATGTTCATTTGTGTCCAATTTGTAGATAACTTATAAGATCGTCTCCAGACTAAATCTTTCCCAACCGATAAACGGAAATATAATCTTGAGATATTGGTAACTAACAAAATGGGCAGATTTCTTTCATGATGACCAAAAGAGGTAACCAGCATTTTCAAAATGTATACGTATATAGTTTCCGCTTGATTGTAATTTTGCTTCCATTTGATTTTTCCTCAAAGTGATTGCAATTAACAGGATTTATCGCGGATTAGATATCCATATATTTTTGTTCGTTTTTCTCTTATTTGACACACATAAAAAAAAAGAATCCGCAGGATATACTCTTGTATTTAATTTCGGCGAATTGCAAATCGGATTCTCAGACGCTTCAAACAATTTAAATATTGGTACAAATGGAAATCATTCAGACAACAAATCGTTCTCTAATTCCAGTCTTTTTTTTTTTTTAAATTTCTCGTTATATATTTTTCAATGAATTTTTGTTGTACGTCTTTCCTTTACAAATTTTCCAATGAATTTTTTCTTTTGATTTTTCGTTTTCAAAAAACTCTTCCACTCAAATTTTGATTTCTAAAACTCAATATATCTTCGATGAATTTCTACAGTTAGAATCAACACACAGTAGAAATAAGATAGACCCCCACAAACTACAACAAAGCTAAAAAAAAAAAAAAAAAAAAAAAAAAAGTTTTGATCACCAAATGTCCTTGGCATGGTATATAGCTATGTTCCCCGAATTTATATCTTCCAATTTGTAAGAGCAATTACCAATTTTTTCTAACACTATCCCCTTTATTCCTACGGGTGCCAATTTCATGATTTAATGAAATGATTTAATAAACTACTTTGTGTAAAGTTGCGCCGTGTCACTTTTTGGCCAATGTCGAATGTCCTTCCAGTACTTCGTAAATTGTATGTCTTCACATTTCTATCGTAGGCCTTCCTCATTTTTTCCAATACCATGTCTCGGAGGTAAGAAAATTTGTCCTGTCTATCTAATCCTTCTTCTCCATCGTGCAATTTCTCTAAATTTCTCAGAAGCTTGTAGTCATCTCCATGACTAACCATATTCTGCCCGAATACCACATAATATGGAGATTTTCCGATAGACTGGTGAAGGCTATTTCTTAAGGAACTATTTATAGCACTTATGTGTATGTCCCATTCTCTCTGATCTCCTCGAATATACGATCTCAATGCCTCATTTATGCTACGGTTCACTCTTTCACTTGCATTTGACTGTGGAGCGTATATTGGAGTGTAGACATGTCTCACTCCGAATTCCGATAGAAGCTCCTGGAAATTCTTACTTTTAAATTGACTCCCATTATCTGATATTAGCACCTCGGGTACACCAAAACAATGGAAAACGTCTTCTTTCAAAATTTTGATAATCTGTTTCGCACAGAATTTTCTTATCGGTTTCAAGAAGGTAAATTTGGAGAAGTGATCTAAAATTATACAAATGCCTACATTTCCTTGCTTGCTCCTTGTAAACGGACCAATCAAATCAATATATAAACGTTGAAATGGACGTTCAGAGGTAGCCATGTTCCCCATTAAAGGGCGTAAATTCTTATTTGGGGTCTTCGAAGTCTGACATAATTCACAATCTTGTATATATCCCTTCACATCTACAACCATCCGTGGCCAATAAAAATATCTACGAATTTTATTCAATGTTCTCGCTATCCCGGAGTGTCCCGAAGATGGGGGATCATGACAAGCATACATTACCTTTCTTCTCAGTTCGTAAGGAACAACTAATTTCCATTGCGTCGTTTCGTCAAAGTTTGTCCTATAGTAGATGAACTTATCAACCACCTTGTAGTCTGGTAACCCAGACTTAACAACCCTCTCCCGTAATAGTCTATACTCCTCGGAATCAAACGTCTCGGATTCTAAATCAATAGCCGGAAGTGTCTCAAAATCCAGTTGAGCAATCTCATCATTCTCGAAAGTTCTCGACAGTGCATCTGGTACCACATTATCGCGCCCCCTTCTGTGCTCGATATTGAAATCGAAGCCCTGAAGTTTGAGCGCCCATCTGGCCAGTCTACCATTCAAGTCCTTCTGACGCATCAGCCATTTAAGGCTAGCATGATCGGTCACCACCGTAAAGTCATGTCCCTCAATATACACTCGGAACTTCTTAATAGCTAACACCACTGCCAGACACTCTAATTCCGTGACCGTATAATTTCGTTGCGCGCGATTTAGTTTCTGCGACATGTATGCAATAGGTCTTTCAATACCATGATCATCCTCTTGAGCCAACACGGCACCTACACCCGTTTTGCTGGCGTCACACTGCACTATGAACTTTTTCTCATAATTTGGATGAACTAAAAGTGGAGCCGTAGACAACAATATCTTTATCTTCTCGAATGCATTCTGTGCATCTAGATTACATTTAAAGGATCTTTTATTGGATAACAATTCGGTCAAGGGGAAGGCAACCGTCGCAAAATCCTCCAGGAAACGTCTATACCATCCTGCCATGCCTAAAAATTGACGTACCTGCTTAATATTCCTGGGCACTGGATAGCTTGTTATTGCTGCTACCTTGTCTGGATCGGCCTTAATAGCTCCATTCCCAACTATATATCCCAAATACTTAACCTGTTTAAGCCCAAAACCGCTTTTCCTGATATTGATGGTGAGTCCGGCCTTCTTTAAAAGTCCTGCCACTTCCAATAAATGGGATATATGTTCGTCAAACGTTCTGGATACTATCAATAAATCATCCAGGTATACAAAACATGTCCTTTCAAATCATATGTTATTACCTTATCCATTAATCTGCAAAGGGTCTGAGGGGCGTTGCAGAGCCCAAAGGGCATTCGGCAAAATTGGTATAAAGGTCGATTAGGAATAGAGAATGCAGTTTTAGGTCTAGATTCCTCAGATAAATTCACTTGCCAGAAGGCATCTTTCAGATCTATTTTTGAAATTATATGAATTGCCGGTAAACGAGAAATAAGGCCATCAATATTTGGCATCGGATATGCGTCTTTCTGCGTCACTTCATTCAACTTTCTGGAATCCAAACAAAATCGAACTTTGCCAGGTTTTACAACCAACACTCCCGGTGAAGACCATGCGGAATTCTTCGCCTCCTCTATGACCCCAAGACTTAACATCCTATCGATCTCCTCGCATAGGATTTTCTCTCTAGCCGGAGAAATGGGATAAAACTTCTGTTTGATCGGTCTGGCATCACCCGTATCAATAACATGTTCTAACAACGTAGTTCTTCCTAAACCCTCTTTCTCAGATGAAGGAAACAGTGAAATAACGGCTTCCAATTTCTGACGCTGAATCGAGGTTAGATCACAACTATCCGAGTTCACTTCTTCCAAAGACAACTCAGAAACAGTTCCCAAAATCTTCAAATCGAATAGTCGCCAAAAGTCCATCCCACAGATCATATCCTGTCTCAAGTCGGGTATTACTAATACTTTCAGAGATTTAGTCTGTCCTCCAAATGAAATATTGACCGTCATAGTACCTACCACCTTCTGCTTCTGCCCGTCCGCTGTTTTCACGTTACCATAAAATTTCTTCAGCTCCTTTGAATTGTTTGAAATAATATCTGCAGCCAAAGAACTGCCGAAACAACTTATAGTAGCCCCGCTATCTAAAAGCGATACAAATGTCTTTCCTAAAATGTGTACCTGGACATAAGGACGAGTATCAATATCTCTTGCAATTACGGCTGAAATGCAATGCTTTCGTAGATTCCTTCTATTTCCCCAAAATGATTTAATCCTATTTGAAGAACGTGCCTTTCTTTTTGATAATAATTTAGGTTTACAAATATCATATTTCAATTTCATTATATTGTGATATAAATTGTCTATGTCCGGTTCTCCTGATTCTACATAATGGTTTGTCTTTTGCTCAAATCGTGAATTTACTATTGGAATTTGCTCTGCGGATGTGAATCCGTTGCCGGATACACATCCTTCCGCGAGTTTAAAGATTTAATCTTATTCTGACAAGTCTTACAGTCCGGCTTATAAGTGTTAATCCTGCCGCATCCATAACAAAAAATGCGCCGTGATTCCAAGCAGTCCTGATACCTATGACCTACAGCCTCACAGTTCCAACACTTGGGGACAGATGAACTTAACACCTCAATATCCTCTTCCCTAACATCATCCATCTCAGTTTCTACCTCACAAATTTTCCTCCGAATGCAAGGGTTGGGCCTGCTCGACCATCCTATCTCTTCATGAAATTTTTCGTGCTTTCGAACTTCAGTACGCAGAACAGCTATATTTGGTATATCTATATGTAGCAATTCATATCTCAAATCATCTCGGAGATTACGAAGCAATATCTCCACCAACTCCTTTTCCTCTAGTGGGTTTTGTAAACGATCGCTCATCCCAGTCATCAATTCGAGGTAATCCTCAAAGTTCTCCTTTGGTCTTTGTTTACGCCGACGCATGTCATCCTTAATATCATAATCCGTCGTAGTGTCCTTAAATTGCCTCTTCAAGGCCTGACTCAAATCGAACCAAGAGAATGTCCCACCCGTCTGACGGTGATAACGCCAATACCATTGTCTTGTCTTTCCCTCGAATAAAATATGAGCATGTTGACACAAAAGATCGAAGTTCCCATTTAAGTGTAATGTGGTTAAGGTCCTAACACGGTATATAAAATCATCTACCGATACCTCTCCTAACAAGCCTTTAAATGTTACATGCCAATTATTAATCAATGTAGCTATCTTCTCACTAGATACTGAAATACCTTCCCTTGTAGTATGAAGGGATGCGTTATTAGTTGTGGGTAATTCTTGTCCAGGATGCCCAGGGTCATCCTGACGATCACTTGACCTATCCCCAGTGCCAATATTTAAACTGGATAAAGCATTTCGCAGTTCAGTACCAATAGTACTAGACATTTCTATCCGAAAATTCTCGATAGACTCAACAACGATATTTCGAACTTGCTGTTCGTTCATAGAATTATTTCTCGAAGTGCTAGGCTGTTCGTCCTGAAACCTAGCATTCATTTCTGTCTCCTTTTGAGTCTGTGACCGCGTTCTAACCTGAGATACGGTATTCGTTCTCCTTCTTATAATATCCTGCGGATCCACTTCCTCTATGCTGGTATCATTACCAACATTAACTAAATTTCCCGCACTTGGACTTCGCGTTAAGGGCATCTCTTTAAATCAAATGAGTTTAAAAATTATAAGCAAAATAACTTAACTATATATGTATAAATAGATGGATATTGAAAGTAAAATATGTCACAAAATGTTGATTACTCCATAGGGTTATCAGACAAGCAACAAATAAATATCCCGTTATAATATTCGCTCCACATTTCCTTAATTTTTTTATCAAAAGGTATAATTGTGAATATATGGTAAGGTGTATTTCCAAGCATTAGCTCTCAGAAATATAAAATCCCTATCATAACAGTCACTCATAAATGAGGTTTCCCATTGTGCTGGTTTGACCACGACACTGGCATCAGTCAAAAATTCCAATCACAAAAAGGAAATCTATTTCATAATCGACATGTGTATTGAATCTGGTCAGTAACAACAAATTATCATCACAGCAAATCCAAGATTCAAATTCACAAACCGAAAGAGAAAAGAGGGACACAACTGTTCTTCGAATTTCTCAATTCTTGGTAAAGGTGTAATTAACCGACATTTAAGAACGTTGAGCCCCACGTTGGGCGCCAAAAATTATGTAACGAAACCGCCGTCCTAGTCGCATATCCGGCCGTGCTCAGGGTAAATGGGGGGATACTTGGACAGCTAGTCACACAATTTAAATAGAGGGGATAGACAATTTAGTGAGAGGAAATTAAGGAAATTGGGGAATTGTGGGATCATTCTATGAGTTTCGAAGTATTGCTTATCTGAATGGCCCTATGTTTCATCATTTAGAAAGCGGTAATTAATTAATCATAATGACAGTGAACATATTTATTAACAATAAAGATAATATTAACTATTTGGATTTAGCTGGTATGTATATTAGAAGTATTCTTAAAAATGGACGTGAGAATGTATAGAGTATTATGATACAAATAATTATAAGAAGTTGATTACAAACTAATAGTTATATTAATGACGCAGCGAAGCGATCGCTGCGTCGATTTGATAATAATTGCTGTGTTTCAAAGTTAATTAGAATCAATGATGAATTGTATATATATAATACTTAAAATTAACGGCGAATTGACCAATAACAATTAAAGATGATGTTCATTTGTGTCCAATTTGTAGATAACTTATAAGATCGTCTCCAGACTAAATCTTTCCCAACCGATAAACGGATATTGAGATATTGGTAACTAACAAAATGGGCAGATTTCTTTCATGATGACCAAAAGAGGTAACCAGCATTTTCAAAATGTATACGTATATAGTTTCCGCTTGATTGTAATTTTGCTTCCATTTGATTTTTCCTCAAAGTGATTGCAATTAACAGGATTTATCGCGGATTAGATATCCATATATTTTTGTTCGTTTTTCTCTTATTTGACACACATAAAAAAAAAGAATCCGCAGGATATACTCTTGTATTTAATTTCGGCGAATTGCAAATCGGATTCTCAGACGCTTCAAACAATTTAAATATTGGTACAAATGGAAATCATTCAGACAACAAATCGTTCTCTAATTCCAGTCTTTTTTTTTTTTTTTAAATTTCTCGTTATATATTTTTCAATGAATTTTTGTTGTACGTCTTTCCTTTAAAAATTTTCCAATGAATTTTTTCTTTTGATTTTTCGTTTTCAAAAAACTCTTCCACTCAAATTTTGATTTCTAAAACTCAATATATCTTCGATGAATTTCTACAGTTAGAATCAACACACAGTAGAAATAAGATAGACCCCCACAAGAGGTTTCCTTTTATATGAATGAACACTTTTAAATTTGAAAGAAATCGATTCAGATTTAGATATATCCCCCATATATACGTTACCCCCGATTTGATATGTAAGTGCTGTAAAAATGTTATTTTATATCCGATCAGTGCGAAATTCGGCAATAAGAGGTTTCATTCTACATGAAGGAATACGGTCAAATTCGGAGAAAATCGGTTCAGAATTAGATATAGCCCCCATATATATGTTACCCCGATTTGACATGTAAGCGCTGTAGAAACTGTATTTTATATCCGATCAGTGCGAAATTCGGCAGAATGAGATTTCTTATTACTCGAAGGAATACTGTCAAATTCGGAGAAAATCGGTTCAGATTTAGATATAGCCCCCATATATATGTTACCCCCGATTTGACATGTAAGCGCTGTGGAGACTGTATTTTATATCCGATCAGTACGAAATTCGACAGAAAGAGGTATTTTTACATGAATGAGTATTCAGGGAAAATCGGTTCAGATTTATATATAACCTCCATATATATGTGCCTCCGGATTTGTTTTCAAAGCGCTATATAAGTTGTACTTTACTTCCGATAATTAAAATTTTCCAGAAAGATGTCTCAATGTAAGAACGAATATTGCCTAATTTTGCGATTATCGTTTCAGAATTAGATAATATATTCCTACCCATTTACCAACTATTATCGCAATGACCCTTATCGCATTGTTAGGGAGGTGTAGGATATTATATAGTCGGCCCCGCCCGACTTTCTGCCTTTCTTTACTGGTTATACCTGTCAATGATTAAGGGTTTCCTAGGAATAGTGCCACAAAACAATATTTTCTGAAAGGTAGATCTTACTAAATTTTATTATTGTTTGATAAAAACATCTACAAGAAATCAGTACATACTGACTGATATAATAACTAATAAGTACAAGAAGGTAGGGAAAAATTAAAAAAAAAATTGCATATAGACAGAAACGTAAATACGGCATAAAATTCTTAAAAATATATGTATTTCGATGATTTTTTTTTAAAGTTTTTTATTTTGATATTATAAATAATAACCAAACGCAACATGTGGAAATTTGTAATGGAAAATCCCTCAATTCCCAAAAATTCATCAAAAATCTCCAAAAATTGGATTTTTTACTTTTATATTCCTATATCTTCGATATGAAAAGCCGCGCTCGGGTTTCCCTTTGCAGTCGATTTTGTTACACCCTAATACAAATAAATAAAAAGAAAAATTTAACAATTTAGCTTTGCGATTGGAGAAAATCGATCAATCTTTTGAAATTTATGTAAAAAAATGTCCAAATCGGAGAAGGGTGGCAACCACACCAATTAAAATTTTGGCTTCGGATTTTCTCTAGCATATTCTGTGAAACGTCTCCTTTAAAATTAGTATAAATTTGATATACTTTTTATACCCTCACTTTAGTGTGACGAGGGTATATATCATTTGCTACGGAAAAAAAGTGTAACACATCGATGGAGTGATCTAAGACCCTAAGTATGTTCAGAGGAAATCCGTTTTGGGTCATTTTAAGTCAAATGAGCAATGTCCGTCCGTCTGTCTGTCTGTCTGTCTGTCTGTGTGTCTGCTGGCTGGTGCGCACGATAACTCTCGAAAGGAGTAACCGATTGACTTCAAATTTGGTATGTGGTAATATTTTTTTCTATCTCCGGCTAAGTTCGAAGATGGGCCATATTGGTCCATTCCTTCTAGTACCTCCCCCACAAAGGGTTAAAATGTTGTGAAATATTGATTCTTTAATAACTACTATACTGCTTATTCGAATCTTATGAAATTCCACACATAGTATTAGTTTATTAGTCGCTATCAACACGAGAAAAATGGGCGAAGTTGCCACGTCCCTTTAGGTACCTCCCACACAAATGCACCGTTTTGCACCAAAAATTAACAGCTTATAACATTAATAACGGTATATAAAAATACTTGAAATTTTGCACAGTGTTATGCTTTTATATTGCCTACAGTCCAGAGAAAAATTGGCGTTGTTGCCACGCCCCTTATGGTACCTCCCATACAAAGGTACCATTTTGCACCAAAAGTTAACAGGTTATAACATTAATGCAAGTCTATAATAATACTTGCAATTTTGTACAGTGTAATGTTTTTATAGTGCCTATAGTCCTGTGAAAAATGGGCGTTATCGCCACGCCCCTTTTTGTACCTCCCACACAAAATGGACAAATCATACCACACTTTAATATCTCATAACGTTTATACCAGTGCACATAAACGCTTATAATTCGGCGCAGTGCAATGAATGTAAAGTATCTACTGTTCAGCGAAAAATAGGTGTATTTGTTAAACCCCTTCTGGTAGCTCCCACACAAATTGACAGAATAATTCGTGTAATATTCTATATTACATTACTCACAAAGTGAGGGTATACCTTAGTCGGTTTACCCGACTGAAACTTTCTTACTTGTTGTAACAAACTTTTTCTACAAGACCTAAATACGAATTGGACATTTTTCGCCAAAAAAACGCCAAAAATTATTTTTTTCAAAAATTTGGCTTTATAGGGCCATCACTTTCTTACTTCTTCACATATCTTATCGATTCTGTTTTTCATGATATTGTAAATTTTATTGGTAATCCATAAAAACACGCGACAAAATCGGTAAACTTTTGACTGAGATATTGGCTAAACTCCAAGGCAAAGTCGGCGAAAAAATGAAAAATTCAAATTTAAAATCCACATATCTCGGAAACTATTCAAGATATCTTCAACCTATAAAACGTTTATTGTAGGTCTGGTCTAGGAGTATCCACAGAATATATAATACTAAAACCGCACACTCCATTCAAAAGTTAGAAGCCGATGAACATTTTGTATACCCGAGGTGGTCAACTTTAGGGCCCTGTAGCTCCGCCCCCTCTTGTATACACACCTAAAATATCATCGCCATACGATAAGTGGTTTTTAAATGGCAGAATTATGGTCATTTTTTTCCATTTTAGCCCACTGTGCAGCGCGTGAAACAATGACCATGTTGAGAAATCAAGCTTAGTGGTTAGTGCATTAGACTTGGATCCCGAAGGGCTGGGTTCAACTCCCAGCCAGGGCACCGGAAAAATTTAACATCAACATTTCATGTTTTCATCATAATTCGACTTTCTGCAGCTAAAAATAACCCACCGGTCGCACTACCACTACAACAACATATGATCACCCAAGTCAACAGGGAAACTAAAAATAGACATAACACCATGACGCTATTAACAGAAATGCAGCGCTTCTAGGGGAGAATAGAAACGGCAACACTCAAAATAACATCCATTCCCTGAAATTAACAGACGAATGTTAATTTACAACCGGACAACATTGAGTGGATGAAAACAACATAAGGTTCCCGCGATAATCGCATATATGCCGGAACGAAGTCTGTTATAGAAATAGACTTAAGGATTATCAAATCACCGTCTCCAAGCTGCTACAACAACAACAGAAATCATTTGGAGCATTTAATTTCGCGTTTTGCTAAGGTAAATTGACCACCTAGATCGTGCGATATAGCCAACATTTACATGATATCATTTTCAAACAGTATTTACCATAAATTGTTCTTTTTACCGATAATAAAAATTTTATGTTCACTTTCAAATTTATGTTTTATTAAATGAATCAACATATCGATGAATCAACAATTATATCTCAATTCCACTTTGGAAATTGAAAGTGGTTTCATTCCGGAATAAAAATTTGTTTTGCATTTTCTGTAGAATCAGAATTTGGATTTCGTTCCAATTCCGAGCGTAATTTAACTCTGTGACAATGCCCGACAATTGACCGATTTATACAAAAAGACTTTTTATGACATACATATATAAAGTAACGTTTATTTGAAAAATAAATCCAATGAGCCAAAATTTTACAAATATTCATAAATATGAAAAAGAAATAACAGACATGTGAAGAAAAAACATCAATTCAAAAAATTATAATTCATATTGTAAATAGCCTTTGGCTATACGAACAAAACTGATTTTCACTTCATTTGAGATAAGATGCTCAGTGAACATTTCCAAAAGTAACTAAAATTCTTATTCGTGTTATGTAAATCTACGTATTTCTTACAGTAAGAACTAGAAAACATGGTGTTTTTATGAACAAACTATATGAGAATTTGTAGTGTGAAATGAAAACGAAGCCAGGTATTCCAAATTAAAATTACTTGCAAAAGGGCGATTACAACTATTTTTACAGTCTACAAGAAAATCTTATTCCATGAACGGCGGCATGCCATTAAACGCCAGGAGGGGGAGGTTCTTCATAGCGCACAACAGGTGTCTTCGAAGTTATAACAATATCATCGGGGACCATACTAAGAAGCTCTGCTTCACTTAGATTCGCCAGACGACTAGTTGATGTCGTATCTAAAATGAAAATCGAAATTAAAGACTTTTCGGTAAAAAAAACATTATATTACTTTTTGATCCATATGGTGATTCAACTGGATCAGATGGGTTATACTCTTCATTGACTGCTGTTGATGTTGCGGGGGTTGTTATTAACGAACCAATCAGGGGTGGTGGAGGTGGCACAGCAGGTTGTGCTTCTTGTGCAGAAGAAGAGGGCTTTATACTAGCCAATATTTGCGATAAATTCGATGGTATGGCAATGTTTGCCAACACTTTTGAAGTAGTTCCAGTAGCGGTGCCAAATTTCTGAAAAGTATAAATATTATTGCAATGAATTGCTTAAGTTATTTTCGGCATACGCTAGTTTCTCCAGTGAGTAAGCCAGCAATTTCCATTTCCTGTGCCGCTATTTGTCTATTAATTTCCTCCATTTTACGTTTCAGTTCTTCTTCAGCTGTTTGCATCTGATTGGGTCCAATTGATCTAATAGGCAACAATGTCAAATCATCATCTGAGCTTCCCCCTGGGGAATATGGTTCATCGGCATCTTTTAATGTCGGTACTAATGTAGTTGCGGGCATTGCTGAAATGATAGTAACAAAATGACTTGCATATGATCGACTACTTGCTGGAATTAAAGTGTTTTTTACCCTTATGCGATTTTGAAACAATCGGCGCCTTAATAATCGCATCAACATCAATGTCCTTGGTAATAATAGATTGACGACGTTTCTTCAATTTTGGACTCCCTGGAGGAGACTGAGAATCAACGTCATTTGCACGATTTACAAACTATAAAGTCGAAAATAAATAATGAGATTAATGTGGCGTTACATGATGTATGCTTCATTTGAAATTGATGAGCTTAAATTTATATTGTACAAATGACTATGAATTTTAATTTTGTCTCACACGAATTTTAAAATTCCCCACAATATTTATGATAGAAGTATAAATTATAGCATCGTATTGCTTGTTTTGTTGTGAGCGCGATACGTGACAAACCTTAACGTTAGGGTGCAGTTTTATGTGTTCGTATTTGTAAGCAAAGTGCTTATAGGGCGATGCCCGCTTATATGAGATTTAAAAACGTAATATCCGGAAATCTGTTACTCCAAGCATCCTGACAAGTGGGTGAGGCAGCGCGTAGGGTTATATATGGCGGCTCAAGATATAGCCGAAATATTTTGGGGATATCCACTAAACAAAGCAAGCTTTCATTTAATATGCGGACAAGACGATATATTTTTTGACCCGGCCCAGTATACAACTGTCTAGTTTCATATGGATCTATCTTTCGCCCATCGCTTAATGAAGCCAAAACGCCATATGCTTTATTCACTATTGTAATTATGTGATTATTGAAATTGAGTTTAGGATCCAGTGTATCCACAAAGGATTCAACAGTATCTAAATTGGAACAATGAAGACTAAATCTAGATGGAATAGCCCTCGACCTAGAGAAACACATATGTATGTTTACATTTCCTGAGACTAAGGTCCATGCAATTTATATCACACCAATTTCCGAAACTAACCAAATCTTTCTAAAGCAGCATTGAATCTTCAGATGTTTTACAAGAAAAAAATATCTTAACATCATCAGCATACATCAGTAGATTATAACTAGAAATTGAATCTGGCAAATTCTTGATGAATGTCAGATACAGAATGGGACCAATATGGCTACCTTGGGGATCCCCAGATGAAACCAAATAGGATCACAGCAGGATCTACCAAATTTCACAATCTGAATACGATTATCAAAATAAGAATATATCCAACACAAAAGTATTTACTAAAACCAATAAGACCCAGCTTATGTATTAAGAGTTTGTGATAGACTATCAAAAGCTTTACTCAAATCTGTATAAATCAAGTCTGTCTGATTACCACGAACACACTCGTTTATAACCTGAGAAGAAAATTCAACTAAATTTGTCACAGTTGAAAGACCTTTACGAAATCCATGTTGGAACGGATTTAGAATAGACGACACTTTATGCGACAAAATCACAGTAACCATCTCAAAAAGTTTTGGAATTATACTTAATTTATTGATTCCACGATAATTAACCACAGGCTTCCAGATTTATGAAGATGGGTTAAGTAAGATGTTCTCCAAACGAATGGGAAATAGCCATATTTTAACTAAATATTAAATAGCAATGTAAGCGGATTTGAGGATTATACTTGGTACTAGGTACACCATCGGGACCAAAACTATTAGAAGATTTTAGCTTGACCAAACTCGAAGATACAAATGGTAAATCAAAATAAGGCTCAACTGATTCAATGAAGGAATATTGTAAGGGTAGGAACGTCTAGTGGACTCTGTTGATGTAAAAAAATTTGCAAACGAATTGGCGATTGAGTGATCACACAGAATTCCTCACTATCCGTCCTAACTATAGAAGGTTTCTGATAGACCTAATCCAAAATCATAGAAAGATTTAGGATTCGACTTGGAATTGAGGGCTAACTTCTCTAAGTAAATTTCATAACATCGGCGAGATTCAAAATTAAATTGAGATCTAGCAATAGCATACTTTGCATAATATGTCTCCGAACCCTATTTTTTAATTTTTTCACATATTCTTCTCTTCAAGTTCTTAACAGCAGTCAAAGCAGGAGAATACCATGGTGGTCTATTAAAATCTAAAATAAATCTAAAGAGTTCATTAGTTTTTTGGCAAGTTAGAAGGCCTCGCAGGTAAACGGGCCAGATTATCTACCCTATTCACAAATTCTTTTACAAATGCCCTTGGTGGCAAAAAATTGGGATCTATCAACTTATCAATGGTTGAAATCTTTGAACACATAAGGTTGAACAATAACCTTAAACGATGATCTGGTATTGGTTGAAGGTTATCTCATCTTAACTATTTTCAGATAGAAATCACCCTCAATCTTAGTTCTACATAACATAATCGTCTAAATCTTCAGAGGGCGTATCTAGAGCAAATCTTGTAACAAAAACTACTATCTTGCTTGCAATGATTCAATGCTCTCCACTTCTTCCTCATCTCCACAGCTTCTGCAGAAGTCATTGGAGTTAATACCCAATCTTCTGGCGTGTTCGCCGATCAGGCAGTGTCCCGTCAGAACTGATACTAACGTAGATAATCTTTTCCTTTCCAGTGCGAGGAGATATTTTGACCTTCTCAGGTCATACCTTGGCCAGATTTGTCTAGCTACCCTACAGGTGCCGATTTGTGTCCATCTGTCGTTGGACTGCCTGATTGCCCCTTGCCTTATCCAAAGCTTGCACGTGGATAGTGGCGCACCAATATATGCAAATTCTTCGAGAATTTGTAAAGTCCCTTTCCTAGCAAGTTCATCGGCTTTGCAGTTCCCCGGGATATCCCTATGCCCAGGCACCCATATGAGGTGTATATTAAACTGCTCAGCCATCTCGTTAAGAGATCTGCGGCAGTCGAGGGCTATTTGTGAATTTAGGGATGTGGTCCGAGTAAATGATAACGCCAGTGTTGGTTACTATGTTGCGACTCAGCCACTTGGCTACTTCCCATATTGCCATTATTTCGGCTTGATGGACACTGCAGGTATCTGGCAGTCTGTGAGCTATATCCAAACTAAGTTCTGCACAGTGTACTCCCAAGCTTCCATTTCATCAAGCTTCGAACCATCCGTGTAAAAGTGGAGATGGTTTCTATAACCTGGTATTCTTCCAACCCATTCATCTCTGGCGGGAATCATAGTGATGTAATTTCTATCGAAGGTGTACACAGTTGGTATATAGTCCACTCGGTCGGTTACCATAGCACTACACTTTGATATCCTCATGTGACCGTAGTTTTTGTACCTCCACATTGATAGGCAGTTTAATCGTATTGCCGCTTTGATTGCAACTTCTCTCGCCACAATATTAATCGGCAGTATATGGAGTAGGGCTTGTAGAGACTCGGTCGCTGTAGTCCTTGAGGCTCCACTTAAGCTCAGGCAGGCTATTCGATTTTAGGAGAGAGGCCCCACCTTTTGCAGGAATATAAGGCGACGTTGGCCTTCCTTACAGGTTCCAATACGTTAAGTCTAAATAACAGTTTCCTATCTACAATTATTCCTAAAAATTTTGCACTTCGCAATATTCGTGCTAACTGCAATGGAACAGACTAGATCTGTTCCATTTATCCGAGGTGGAGGGTCCACATGTGGGACTTTATTCATCCTAGTAAAGAGAACCAATTCTGTCTTGTTTGGGTTTACGCCCAAACCGCTGCTTCTGGCCCATCTAGCCAATTTGTTCAGAGCCACCCGTAGAATGTCTCGGAGGACGTTTTCGAATTTGCCACTCACTGCGATTGCCACGTCGTCCACATATGGCACGACCTTGCAGCCACAACGTTCTAGATCTAGCAGGATTTCATTCACCGCTAGGTTCCAAATTAGTGGAGACAGTACTCCTCCTTGTGGGGTCCCTCTGTTTACAAACCTTGTTAGAGTTGTGGACCCTAGGCATGCTGTTATACGTCTTCTGTTGAGTAGTCTCTGAATTAGTCTAATCAAGCTAGAGTTCACCTTTAGATGTGACAATGCCGCGATTACTGTATCTGGGTGCATGTTGTTAAAAGCCCCTTCTATGTCAAGAAATGCCACCATGGTGAATTCTTTGAAATGTAGGGATGATTCGATAGTGCTCACAAGTTCGTGCAGGGCCGATTCTGTAGACTTTCCCTTATTGTAAGCATGTTGGTTCCCCGACAGGAGTTTTGTATCCAGGTTTTGCCTAATGAAATAATCTAAAAGTCTTTCCAGACTTTTCAATAGGAAAGAGGATAGGCTAATTGGTCTGAAGTCTTTGGGCCCAGTGTGCGATATCTTCCCCGCTTTGGGTATGAATACCACTTTGGTATCCCTCCATCGATTCGGGATGTATGAAAGCCTAATACAGCCTACATAAATTGTCTGCAGCCAGGGGATAATGTACTTTAACATTTTCTGCATTTCTGCTGGGGTGATGCCGTCTGGTCCAGGTGACTTGAAGGGCTCAAAGCTGTTTATAGCCCAGCTTATTCTAGATCTCTCAGTCAACAAGCTAGCGATGCTCGCAGTCCACTCGCACTCTTGTTGGTCCTGTTGATCCTCGGGCTCTGTTGATGAGTTCCCCGGGAAATGTGTGTCGAGCAGTAACGTTAGCGATTGCTCGCTGTTTTTTTGTACAGTTGTTTGCCTCATCCTGCAAATACCCCACTGTACAAGGAGACGCGGATAGTACCTTCCTCAGCCTTGCGGCATCGGAGACCTTTTCCACATCGCCACAGAAGGAATACCAAGAGCGTGTTTGCGCCTTCCTAAGCTCCTTCTTATAGATCTTGAGTTGCCCTTTATATGCATCCCAATCATTAAAGGCTCCTGTAGATTTCGCCTTGTTGAATAGCTTGTTGCAGGTCTTTTTCCTTGCCGTTAGCTCAGAAGTCCACCATTGGGGTTTAGTTTTACCCTTGTACCTTGTTTTTGGACAGGCTTCATCAAGGGGACTATTGAATGATGTGGTGATATGCTCGACCAGATTATCCAGACCGGCTTTGTCTTTCGGTTCATAAAGAAGTTTAGAGTTGAGGACCTTCTTAAAATTCTTCTCATACAGGTGCCACTTTGTCTTCCTCATATTTCTGTGGGCAGCAGGTTTAGGCATTTTTTCGGCGAGTTTGAACTCTATATAATGGTGATCCGAGAATGAGTGGTCGTCCAGTACATTCCACCCAATAATTTTGTCTGACACTCGGTCAGTAGCAAACGTTACGTCTAGTACTTCTTATCTGTCTTTAATTGTAAAGGTCGGTTTATTGCCAATGTTACAAATAGTTAGGTTGGTAGTTAGAATAAAGTCAAGAAGCGAATCACCCCTATTGTTTATATCCGTACTACCCCAGATAGTATGATGAGCGTTCGTGTCTGCGCCAATAATCAGCTCGACCTCGTCAGACGTTGCTTCTTCTACTACTTCCTTGAATAGAGCAGTCGGTACTACAGCTTCATAAGGCAAGTAACAGGAGACCACCCAATATATGCGATTACCGATCTCCACACTAGCAGATGTTTGGTATTTACCACTTAAATTAGCCAGGGAAAGATACTTAGATCTTTCCTGGCCAAAATGCAGGTTCTTGGAGTGCCTTCACAGTTGGCCACAAGCAGTTTAAAGTTTGGTGTCCTGATACCGCACACCCTTCCTCCCACTGCTTAGGGCTCCTGTATCAGGACGATGTCAACTGCACCTGTGGACAGGCGCAGCAATAGAGCCGCTGAGGCTGCTTTAGCGTGATGGAGGTAAATCTGTAGAATTTTTACCATCATTGGTAATTGACAGATTAACATCCACACCGACAAGGGTGTTATCGAACTCTCGCCCGTATCATCGAGAAGCGTGTCCCCGCCAGATGCGTCAAAGAGTCCGGAGACTCCCCTCAGCCCCTCTGTGTCAGAAGTAGAGCTTTCGTCCTCAGAGAAGGACGTTACAGATCTTCTGTTAGAGTTGGAGTCACCAGAAATAATGGGCGTGGGTACCTCCGCACTTCCAGAAAGCCGTGTATCAACCACGGTCGACGACTCACCTTCCGCGTTCCCAGCGCAGTCGGTTCTCTGTACCGGAACGACCCGAATCCCCATCAACATCCGGCCAAGGACTGCCACCCCCACATGCAAAGGCAAGTATGCTTTTTTTAGGTTCGGAGCAGCACATTCCGGCTAACCTTCTCCGTATATTACCGGTCCGAGCCGGCGTCGAACAAAACCCCGGACCATGGTCATGGTCAGTATGCAACGGTGCAATACGTTCAACATCAGTAAGATGTACCGTCTGCAATGGATGGGTTCACATCAGGGCAAGGGACAATTGTTATGCTTTTCGACACACTGATGAGTGGGACAAATTCTATGTTGGCGCATGTTGTGCCAATAATCCCCCTATGGCGTCAAGAACTCCGGCAGCATCGGTAAGACCGAGACGGACAAGTCATCCCCGTCCACAGTGCCAACGACGACCTTTGGCACCGACACAACACCACCAACAACATCAATCATCCAATCGACAGGCAAGCAACAACATCTGCTCAGTCTGCAGTGGAATCATCCGCTCAGCCTCAGTCCTGTGTAATGGATGTGGTGGATGGTGTCATATGCGGAGACAGAACAATTGTTCAGGCCTGAGCAAAGGAAGGGATTGGAACGACAGGTTCATCGCGCGTTGTTGTCCACAAGCAGCAGCAACCTCATCCTCGTCGACGTCGTCAACATCCTCGGCGTCATCGACATCCTCGACGCCACCAACATCCCCGACGTCAGCATCCTCGACATCCTCAACGTCGGAGATGCCCACCCCTCGTTACCCCCTTCGCAACTGGCAACAACGTCAACAGTTGCCACGTCAGCAGCAGCATACCAGCCCTCCTGATGTCAGGCACAACCCACAGCAGCTTCCTCGACCGCGCCAGCCGAGTCTGCACCAGGACTACTGTTCGGTGTGTCAGGGCGTTATCCGCTCTGCTTCGGCCAGATGCACCTGCTGCAACAGATGGTGCCACTTTCGAAAGAATGACAACTGCTCAGGCTTGAAAAGCCGTAAGGAGTGGGATGAGCACTATATTGCTCCGCGTTGCACAGCCAACTCTGTCAGCACCTCTGGATCAACATCATCCTCGTCGGAGTATTTAACTCCACCACCCCCTCTCCAATTCAACGGCAATCACCTCATTTGCAACAATACCAGCAGCAACAACAACATCAGCAGCAACCAAGTCCACAGCAGCTAACCCCACAAATATATGTCCCCCAGCCTGATAACATCCACCTAATGCAATTTAATTGCAACGGCCTCCAAGGAAAGATCGTGGAGATAACTAGTTTTATGAGTCGACACAACATCACGGTCGCAGCGGTACAGGAAACGAAGCTACATAAGAACTCAAAGCTTCAAAGTTTTAACGGGTACAACATCCTGAGAAAAGACCGCAAAAGGAGCAACGGTGGAGGCATCACATTTATCATACATCAAACAGTGAAATACAGTGAAACCAGCCCAAACCCCAGGTCACAGGACGCCTATATGGAGACCCAAGGCATCTCTGTTAGGTCAGGAGACACGAACTTGGACCTGTATAACGTGTATATTCCGCCAGTGTCTGTTTGCCCCCTGGTTATCACCCTGATATCAGAGCACTGCTCATAGGTGATAATCGGGTTGTCATGGGTGACTTTAACGCACACCATGAGCTTTGGCACTCGCGCCTTGATTGATGATTCCATGTTCTGCACAATAAATGAATATCCCCCACCAGAATCACAGGGAATTGTGTCAGCTCTCCAGACATTACAATTGTTAGTGCAGGACAAATCAATTGCACCGCCTGGAAAGCAGTGGTCTCCCTTGCATCCGACCACATTCCCATAATGATCTCGCTCAACCGACCGAACGACTTCATTCTCCGGACGTACGTAAATCAAAAGAAAGCGGATTGGGTGGGCTTCAGAGAGTTTACGAACCGCAAATTTAGGACCCAGCCAACACCTTCTAACACACGCAACGCAGAGAAGGTGTTCCGTAAAATCGTCACTACAGCAGCTGCTCGCTTCATTTCTGCCGGTCGAATACCCGTGATCAGACCTAATTTCCCGGCAGAAGCAGCAGGACTAGCAGACGAGCGTGACGAGATTCTCCTGACCAACCCCAGCGATCCCAGAATCAGTGAATTGAATAAGGAGATCAGCAAGTTGGTAAGCGAATTCAAGCGGAACAAATGGAACATCTGGATGACTGCAATCTCGGCTTAGGTACAAATAAACTATGGTCTACAGTAAAAGCTCTCTCTAACCCGATGAGGAAATAAGATGGGGTCGCGATATCCTTCGGAGAACAATTATTATCGGACCCCAGGAGGTGTGCGAGCCAATTTGGCCGGCAATTTATTGAGCACCCCGAAAGATCAACGGCTAAATGAAGTATCTTGAGGAAGGTGAAGAAACTCCGAGCCAATGACGAAACCATATTCCAAGCCGAAGAAGTCTTAGCTGCAATAGTAAAGGCAAAGCCATCCAAGGCTATAGGCCCAGACGGAATCTCAATGTTGATGCTGAAGCACCTAGGTGACGCAGGAGTCGAGTACCTGACACAAACCCTCAATCTGTCCATAGCTACCCTCACCATACCCGAGGAAACATGGTAGAGTGGTCCCAGTGCTCAAGCCTGGGAAAGCTGCGAACCAGGGAGAGTCATATAGAGCCATTTCCCTGCTTTCCCTCGTAGCAAAGGCGATTGAGGCACTCCTCCTGCCTAGCTTGAGCCTACATCTTCAAGCTGCAGACCATCAGCATGGATTCCACAAGATGCACAGTACCACCACAGCACTTACCGCAATAACAACACATATAAGCCACGATCTTAATGGTAAAAGACCTTGCGAACGGACTGTTCTCGTGGCTCTAGACCTGTCCAAGGCGTTTGACACGGTCGACCACTCCATTCTCTTCGAGGACATAATCGAGTCCTCATTCCCGAACAGAATGATGAGATGGGTGGTAAATTATATGTGTGGAAGAAAGTCATTTGTTGAGTTTAGGAACAGGCGATCTAAATCCCGTAAAGTTAAATAAGGAGTACCACAGGGTGGAGTCCTCTCCCCACTCCTGTTTAACTCTTATCTATCCAAACTCCCTCCTCCCCCGCCTGGAGTAAAGGTTATACGGAATATATAGCCACGGAATAGATAGCCTTTGCGGAACCCTAAACTGTTATCTCGCAGATCTTGTGGCGTTTTTCAGTTCACGGAACTTAAAACTCTCCCCGGCAAAGTCATCAGCCACGCTCTTCACTACATGGACAAGGAAGTCTCCCTTGAGCTGCCCATTGAGGTCGACGGTATAAGAATTCCGACCCTGAGCCACCCCAAAATTTTGGGTGTGACCCTGACAGCCTTTTTTTCGTCCTCGGCGCATACCACTGCAATTTGCAATAAAGTACGTTCTCGAAACAAGATCCTCAAGTCGCTAGCCGGCAGCACTTGGGGAATGGACAAAAAGACATTGTCCACAACGTACAAAGCGATTGGCCGGCCAGTGGTCAATTATGCAGCGCCAGTGTGGACAGCGAGCGTAAGCAAAACGCAATGGGAAATCTCCAGACCTGCCAAAATGCAGCCCTCAGAACCATCACCGGCTGCCTCCAAATGTCCTCAATACAGTGTCTCCAGTGAAAGACCACTGTGAACTCCTTACCAAACAGTTCCTCCTCGGATGCCATCGAAGGGGACACCCTAATCGTCACCTAGTCGATCTGGAGCCCCCCGGAGGAGAACTATGAAGACGAAATCCGGCAATATTTACCGGACACACCATCACAGTCTTCATATGAGGCAGGTCTGCAACAAATTCACGTGGACACCGTAGGAAACGTCATATTTAATTACAGAACAAATATAGTCCTTGGAGGTCGTCCCCCACCCATAGCAGATGAGGAACGTAGCTTGCCAAGGAAAACCAGAGACACCTTGGCACAGCTCAGATCGGGATGGTGCAGCAGACTCAATTCGTAACTCTAGAGACTGGACGAAACCATCCCAGATCTCTGCCCCGCATGCAATACTGGACCACATGACATAATACATCTCTTCAACTGTCCGTTAAAACCTACTCATCTTACACCCATTTCCCTATGGACTGAGCCTATAGCTGCAGCCCATTTCCTGGAACTGGATGTCGATGAGACAGCTGAAGAAGATTGAAATTACACTAATTAATACTATACTTGCAGGAGCAACCGTGGCTACAAAAACAACAACAACTCACCTTCCGCAGTGGGAACTATATCCTGCTTGTATACCTTCAAGACTATATAGTCTCGAAGCCATATTGTAGGGTTGCACTTGCACGTTGTATATGGGAGGTGGACTCAGCGTTAAGGATCAAATTGACCTGCTGATTCTCCAATTATGGGCGGGCAGACCAGGATTGGAATCTTTTATTATTTCTAATATGTCATCCGGGTTGGAGGGCTCTTCTGTAACCCAGGTGACGGCTCTAGGGTGACTAGGGATGTTGTTTTTTCGACAACATCCAACTGGGCACCCGGCCACATCTCACCCGCTCGACTCAGAGCAGCCTTATACAGGTCTACTGATCTGGTATCACCGAAATATAAGAGCTTTACTCTCCCCTGATGCCATCCTGCATCGTTGCAAATTGGTGGTTTACCCGGCATTTCTCTACGGACATCGAGGTAATGAGCCATAATGGCTGATTGCACATGGCTCCATTTGTCCTTGAGGATGGATCCATCCTCACAACTTCTGTCTATAACGGCCATCACTAGACTCCCCTTCGCCACTTCATTGAAGGGCTTGGTGAGTGTTGATGGTGACATTAGGGTCTCTTGGGGAACCCCGCTCCATCGGAACGCGAAGCCATCCCCGTCAACGAAATTATTAATTATTTTTGTCTGTATTAGCCCGTAATATGTACTACGATGTAGGTCTTCCAGACTTTGTACAGATTTTTTTTTGCGATTGCGTAATAGGTACTGCGTAATAGATTTTAACTATCCGCTCTGTGACAAACACGTCCGTTCACTACGACTGATCAGCAACGACTCAAGCAGAGGACTAAGATCAAACAGTTATTTGGCTGTATCGCGACCTATCATTACATATCTGTGTTTGGTCTGGTCTGGTATGATAATATGCCCGCATTCAGCCTTCGGCTAAAAAGGCCGATTAGCCTTCTTTAGTTAAAAAATCTTATTTTTTATAGTTCGGCATCGGTCAAAAAAAAAACGCCATCGTTCGAACTGTAGTCTGGTAGTGTGCCCTGAGAAATGCTAGTTATCTCAAAACACAACGTATTGCAGCAGTATACATCACTGGTGCAATTGCAGCTAATCCCCAAAATGACATTAGATACAATTTTGAGCATTCAACCACTAAGTTAAAATGTTTAATGTCAATACAATCATTCCTGACAGGACAGACTGGAAAGTATTCCGGGCTCTCCCCGAAATCTACGTGTAAATAGTCCAGCAATGAAACCAATTTCGATAAACACTTTTGCTTATTTTATAAAAAGCAAATCTTGATTTTTGGAAGTATATTACTTACTTTGTTTGTAGAATCCGTAGTAGACGTCAATGATAGTGGGGCGGCGGTAGAGCTGTAACGTTTGCTAACAACTCGTACAATTATGCCAATTAACATATCTGGCCTATAAGGGTCATCGTAAAATTCCACAGATTCATTTGGTCGCAATAAAATTGGCATTAATTTCCCCGCACCCAATGGATAAATGTAAAAATCTTTTATAAACGGTGAGATACTTTTAATAACACCCAAACGATTCCGAATTTCCAAATACTCGTAGAGCAATTTGTATGCCGCAGTTTCCGTTTCGCTGGCCGGTAGCAATCGTATTATAACAATTTCTTTATTTGGACTTTTCTTGATTTTTGAAATATAGTCCCATACAGTTTCAGGTCCAATACGACCTACCACGTCTAGTTCTTTGGCCAATAATTTTGATAAATTATTACAGCTACCCATAACTGGTTGGAGACATAGATGAAATGATGTTACATCTACCATATTTATATTTCCGGTCCATAATGTGGAATTATTATAACTTTTGCTATCGTTGCTTTCAAACAATGGTGAATCCAATGAAGTAAAACGCGCGTATGGATCATGTGGTGGCGTAGGAATTGAAACTGTACTGGAGGGTTCTTGATCGCTTTCTGGATAACTTGGTGGAGCAGGAATGTCAATAACACAGCTAATGTCACTGCTACTACTTGTTGTGGAGGTAATCGAAGATGTGGGCAGAGGAGCAACAGTTTTTCGAGCACTTTCAATGTCTTTATTCCGATCCGAAACTAAATTCGCTGCTTCTTCTACAGTTTTTGTGGATTCGAGAATTTTGTCAACTAAGTTGTATGTTTTGAAGGGATCTGGATCAAGGGCTGCTTTTTTCACAGATACACTCTCACGTGGTTTGGGCGCATTTGATGTTTTTTTCTCACTCAGTGATTTTTTGTCATTGCTATCGATTGGCTGATCTCGATCGGTACGATCCTTAATGCGATCTTTTTCTCTGTCTCGTTTTTCATCTTTATGGCAACTCCTGTGCCGTTTCTCACTACGGTCGCGACTTCTACTACGAGAATGGCTACGACTACGTTTACGCGATCGAGATTTATCTCGGTGTCGGTCTTTGCTTTTATGCCGTTTTTCACGTTCTTTTTCCCGTTCTCGATGTTTGTCCTTTTCCTTATCTCGTTCTCTTTCTTTTTCCTTACTATTATTGTTTGAAGATTTTGATTTTTCTTCCTCCATAAGTTTGTCATATTGCGAGAACGACTTAGACGAAATATGTGAAAGTGCTGAATATTCCTGATCAGCCTGAGACTTAAACGTTGATGGTTCTTCGGAATAGTTTGATTTATTTAGAGTTGATACTACATCTTCTACGGGTACAGTTATATCAACATTCTCATATTCAGAAGACTTTCCTTCAATTACCTCTTCACCTTTGTGGGTTTTTAAGACATAATTTTTTGCACACGTTAACAAATCCAACTCCGATTTCTTAATCATCTCTAGTTGGTGCTTTGTTTCCTGCTCACGCCATTGCGCCAATTCTTGACTAGCCATTTCTTCTGGTGACATTCGGACCAACTGTTTTGGCTCTATTAGTTTTCCGCAAATTTTAGCGTACAAAGTGTGATTTTTTCTATCTTTAATATTAAATAATATTGAACGATATTTTGCTTTGTATTTAGCTCCAGTGTCGCGATTAAAACAGTTATACATTTCCCATTCGGTGGCTTTTGTGAATTCTTCAATTTCTTCGGGTGACAGTTTGGGAATATCTGTTAATTTGTTGTCTGATTCCCCAGAGTTGGAAAACGAAGCACTTCCTTCATCGTGAATCCTTTGTAGAAGTTGCTCTTTAAATGTACGACGGACAACAAGGCGAATGTCTTCGTCGTTGCCTGTAGACTTGTTAGCGCCTTCTGCAGTTACTGGCCGTTTTATAGAGGCCTGTTTTTCTTTAGCCGATTTTATATCTTCGCTTGCTTTCTGAGTTTTGTCAGCTTTAATAGAAACTTGCTGTGGATATTTTTGCAATTGTTTGGGAGTAGCTGGTCGACCATGTGTAGGTGGCGTTTGTGAGCTCTTTACCAAGTCTGTGATATTTTTATTCGACTTTGGTTGCGGCGTCAGCGTCAGTGTTTGTTTGCTTACTGTTTGCGCATGTGCTTGTGGGCTATTTGACCTTATTTCCGACTTTTGTTGTATTGAACTCGAAAAAGGCAGTAACTTTAGGGGTGGAGGAGATGTCGTCGTTTTTACAAGAGTTGGAGAAGACGAATGTTGAAGACGTAGTTTTTGTTTTTTCTGAACAAAAAAAGCAAAATGGCATTAATAACATATTAGCATATATCATAAACCGCCAAAATTACCTCTATTTCTAGTGCTTGTGGGCTACCGGGGAGAATAACTTCAAAAGTTGGATTATCTTGCAGCCATTTCCTCAGATTTGCAAACGTAGGGGCACTACTGCCGGTTATACTAGAATTTATTTATAATAAACATATTAGTATGTATGACTAACCATTATAAGCATACTTCAGCTTATCAGAGGCCACAAAACAAACTAAATATTAAATGTTCGCGAAATAGCTCTTGAAATGATTTCAATTCGTAACGATTATGAGCATTGTGAAATGTGTTGAAATTTTAAAAATCTAGACGGAGACATCGTTTGGCCTCTGAGTAGCTCAGTTATTAGACAGTTTGAAATGTGACCCAGTTAAAAGTTCGAACACGATATTGTCGTTAACGATTTCTTCAAACGCAATTAACATTTTCGTACTTTGGGCTCACCATTGGACAATTGCATTGGGCCATAATTAAAATATAAGACATAAAATACTTGTTCTTATTTAAATGGGGGAAATATCGTGTAACCAAGACAATCATAATTGATGGCGGCACAATCGACATTAACCTTGACAATGATATTGATGATAGTCGCAGACGATAACATATTTGAAATTCTCCATAAAAATGTTGTCGACTACGGATTGTGCGCTGTTTTATTCTTATGGCCGTCAAAAATATGGAAAGTTTGGTATTGACGACAACTTAAGCGACACAAGAGTGACGATGTCCGGCATTATGTCGTGCGCAATATAGCGGACACATGTATGCAAATAGCCGGGCTGTCATTTATATTTGTTCAACAGTACCACTAAGTACTATGAAATATTTCAGATTTTACTTACGTTCGACCAGTTTTACGTTCAAAAACATTAACCTGAAAACAAACATTATTGTAAAAATTCCATTCGATTATTGTAAAAAGTATTAACATAGATGTACTAACTCTCTCTAATTTAGTCCTACGGTCCGCCATTGACAATTCTTCTTCGAATAGCCCCTTTGATTTTTTCTTCGACTTATCCTCCTGTGGATTTTTACTTAAAGGAGAACCTGTGCTTGACATTTCGTTCTGAGATTTTGACAAAATATTCCAAGCATATTGAGAGTGCTTTCGGATGCAATCATCATGACAGTAGACCGAATTAGGGCGTGCAGATTTCTTACAAACGATACATGAAATGAGAGGCTCACTTAAAACTGTAGTTGGGACAACATTCACATTATGACTTGTTGGTTGATGCGGGGGTATGGTTTTAATAACTTTAATGTTATGATGCTGGGTCTGCTTCCCAGTGCACGGTATTTGCTTCACTACTGTGATGGTTCGAATCGGAGACCCAAGGTTTGTTGTCCGTAAGGGATGAACGAATAATTTTTTTGATCCGACGCTGCCACTTGCTGATGTCTGTATTATAACTTTTTTTCCTGTCAGATCTTTAAGGTTAATGAACTGTCCACTTTGTATTTTTGATTTTGGAGCTTCGACAACAATTTGATTTATTTCTTTCGTTTGTAGTTTAGTTATATCTTGTTGTATATTGCCAGTAGAAATTGGTATTGCCGCCACAGGATTCATTTCTGCGGGAACTATTCGAGAATTTATGTCGGACAATTTAACAACAGCGGGAACTTGTTTCTTTATTAATAAGTCGGTAATTTTGGGCTGTTTCTGTAAATATATCCATGAGTACGTGCTTACTTAGTGTATGTATTATAATTTACCTGTTCTTCAATTTTCTTCAAACACTTAGGACAAGTCCAGTCAATGCCTTTCTGTTCCATTTCTAATCCCATTGCTTTTGTAATATTTACACATGTTCCGTGGAACCAATCTTCACAAGCATCGCAGCATATCATAAATCGATTATTATGCGGCTGTCGACAAATGCACCACAACCTACGAATATTTTATAGTTAATTTATATATTTATTTTATCACACCAAACATTAAAAAAATAATAAATTTGTGCTAATTATAGGAAAATATACATCAAAAATATGAAAATTCGAAGTGAGAATAAATCAAATACAACTTTTCTCGACAAAAATACCGTATATACGCTCCTGTTATATATTCCGACTGTGGCTTGAATCGGAATTTTCCGCTCGGAATCCAATTTCCAAATCATTTTCTTTGGACCCAAATATGTTTCGAATGTATCAAATATATTTTAATGGGAAAATAGAGCAATCTTCGTTTACAGAAAATATTCAAAAGTCTTCAAACCTAAATTATGGACAATTTTATGAATAAGATATTTGGATTCAGTTCGCTAATACAGAACAGCGGTGAAAGTCAGAAATGCAAATGTTCATCAACTACCAAATAGATTTGGAAAACTACATAAGATATTTAAAATCATAAAAATATTTTTAAAATTCGTTTTCTTTACTTACAACATGGGAAAATGATAAAATATGAAATGGTAATATGTTGTATGTAAGGTATCAAAGGAAATCTGCTCTGATTAGAAACGAGTTTTTACAAATAAGTTTAAAGAAGAATTTCGATAAACATGTTTTACTGTTGTCCACAACAATGGTTTGAATAATACATCGTCGTTGCGCTATCAAAAACCCCTATATGGATTGTTCATTACTTTTCATGACAGCGTTCAAACTGTTAATTTTTCAATCTCTTAACTCGTTTCATAATCATGATTTTTGGAAAATCACCTAAATTATGAAAAAGTTTGAGGCAGCCTTCACGTCTACAACTGATGGGTGAATGGATAAAACGAGACCATAAGTCTCTCTCAGTAACACCAAAAATCCAAAAAATACCTGACAACGTTGGACTGTAAAAGAGCGATTAACTTCCGAAACCGAAACCTTTCTGCGTCACGAAAATAGCGATAGATAATATTTTGAGCATTATCATACATATTTTCAAAAACCACAAAAAACGGTGATTTGAGATATATGGCATTTGCACAATTATTAGAACCCGACCGAATGTTCGGCTTCGGCTACGGCTACGGCCAAAACTCGACATTCGGTCAATATTCGGCATTCGGCCACAAAATCAGCCGAATTGGCTGAAGGCCGATTTTTTGTTCAAAAAGTACATACATAAAAATAGAATTATATGACTTTTTAAAGAAAATTCTATTATGGAAATCTTCATAGAAGTGTACAGAAGTGAACAATACTACAAAAATAATTTGAGAAAGGACACCAAAGGAAGGAAGGACAAAGAAAAACATGACTCAGTTCCTCACCTAAAAGCTCTCCAATTAGTGAAAACATTCTTGTAAAAGTAGTACGAATAGATAATAATGAGCCATTCAGTCCAAGAATCATTAAAAATTTTTAATACTGTAACTCGAGATGTTTCAAAAATTTGGAAATGGTGGCAGAAATTACTTGTACCCAAGTGTGCTAGAGAGCAGTTGTTTATGCTGCTGTGCAGCTGTATTCAAATTAAGGAAATAGTATACAAGGTCTTAATGCAAAAAAAATACTTTCTTTGTCATATAACATTAAGGTTTTTAATTTTATGTGCTAAGTAAATAAATACGTAAGCAGTAGACATAAACTGATTAAAAACACAATTTTTTGGTGCAAAGTAAACAAAAATTTGTAAATTTAGCCGAAGTTCGGTTACGGCTTCGGCTTCGTCCTTAAAATCCGACTTCGGTCGGGCTCTAACAATTATTGTCAAAAATCCACTGGATTTTTGCAACTAGATTATTTCTAAGGAAATAAAATATATATAATACACAATTACACACTCAAAGCTGTATATAGATATTTCTAATTTCTGAACCAAAAAATAATCGCGAAGTCTCTGCGAATATGTGTATGTTAAAAATGCATTTCAAATGCAACAATAAAAACGTTTCGAAAATTTCCACATAGATGATGTTTCTAGCGAAGGTATGAATGATGTTTTTATCAAAATTATTGAATAAATAGAAAGAAAATAAAATTAATATTCGAAATAATGGAATTTTAAAGGTTAATATACAATTACTTTTAAGAAAGTATTAATATCGTCATGAGTATAATCTACAATTAACGTATCAGTCTCAAAACTAACGAATGACGTATTTATTAAAATATATCTTACTTATTTGGATCATCGTCATCTTCGCCTCCAGAGTCGGATGTATCGATATCTATTTTTGGTTTGTTTGGTTTCTTATAAGCCGTAGAGCGTTTCATTTTTTGATTGCTATAAGCAGTGGATAGTTCTCCTTTTGAACATCTCCTTCGATTACCGCTGTCTTGATTCTTCTTTTCTTGAACAATGTTCAAGGAGCCCCCAGCTGATATCGTTGATGAATTTGCATGTATTGAACTATCCAGTGACGTTTCTCCGGTACTGATTGGAATTATAACGGACGATGGGGAGTTACTTGCCGTGCTCGGTAGTGAAGACGACGGCTGTGCTTGTGCACGTCTCTTAGCTCTAGTTGTTGGTGCCTCAATGGGAGGCAATGTTATTACTCTACCGTTTCCTCTAACAATCTGTATAGGCTCTTTGCGATTCAATGGTGACATTTTTATTATTTGTTGATTTACACGATTGGGGGTAGCTATTGTCGATCTTAGAGTTGTCGTCGTTGAAACCACATTTGAAATGCTCATTTGTATAATACTTTTGGAGGAATGCGGGATATCCTAAAAATTATTAAAAATATATTTTCGTAACTACCAAGCATACATTGAATTTTACTACCTCTAGTATATTTTTGTTGATTTGCTGTGTAATAGGAGCTAAAGGCGGAGGATTATGGTTAGCTATATTGCTGCTTGAAGTTATGGGGTCGTTAGAATCTCCAGAACCCAATACATCCACAGCTTCTTGTAATGTTCTATCATCCTTAATTAAATCAACTACTTGTTGCAGTATGTCATCGGGTAAATCATCATCGCCATCAGTACTGGGCAATAAAGAGGTGTGACTCATATCAATATCATCGATTTTGGTATTGTTGTCGGGTCGTATGATGTGTCTATTATTGGAATTATCACAGAGTGCACTGCCAACATTCGATTCATCATTATTTAAAGCGGTTCTAGGGGGAGCTAAAGCTGCCTCCGTACTTTCCAGCATTTTCACCAATTCCGGAATGTTTTCAATAATATTCGCCGCTGGCATTAGAATATCGTTAGGTTTTTGCATTTCATCCTGCACAATAGAATTTATTAAGTCGAGTTGTTTGTCGTGTTCTGCCTCTAACTCAGAAGTACTTTGATGTGTCTGTATCGATATTTGCGCTGGTAGCTGATTTTTAGAAGCAGCTTCCACTCCTAACGGCATAAAGCCTTTCAAAGGCGTTGTAGTCTTCGGTATAACTATTGTAGCTGTTGTTTTAAGAGTTGATTTCGAACAATTCAATTGAGCAGATGTAGTTTGTTCATGCTGTTCCATCAGAGTATTCAAATCAGTGAAGCCTTTTGTTTTTGGACTGGACATAATCTGTTTATGTATTAAAATCTCCTTATGCGTTTGGGGAGACGTTTGGTTTGCTATGGGACATTTTAATGTCATTGGCTTGGTATTTGCTGCCTGTGATGTAGGCACTTTGTTCTCATTCTGCTTTTTAGGTATCGGGGCCAATGCAGCGATTATTGGAGACAAAACGTTACCCACTGCACTCCCTATTTTCGTAGGAGTTGAACGAATTGTAACGCGTCCAGCATCGACAGTACTCTTCAAAACAGTTTTTTGCCTTTGAACTATTGCAATGGGTGCATTGACACAAGATTTATTCACCATGTCAGGGTTCTCTTCCTGAGTGTAAACCCGTCTGAACTTTTGTTGTTGGGCTACATTGGTACTAGGTTTATTCACCATGTCAGGGTTCTCCTCCTGAGCGTTAACACGCCTGAACTTTTGTTGCATTTTGGGTGTACAGATAGGACGTTTTATTAATTTGGCGCTTCTTATTTTCCTCCTTCGGCCTTTTGGATTATTTACATCGAAATCTAAATCGCTGTCGCGGTCGTTGTCGGATTCATCTGTTTCGTCCACAGCAGTACATTCACTCTCTTCATCTTCTGCACCGGTTCCTGTTTTAGTGTCTTCATTTTCACCCAACGTTGGTCGAATGTCGGTGTCTTCTTCCCCGCGATCATCATCGAGAGGCGTCCTCATTTCTTTACCTTCTTTTCCTATTCTGCTCACCACGGAAATACTACTATTTTCTTTCGTGGATGGTGGTGGATTTGAAAATTTAGACATTTCCTGCTTTTGTAGGGGTTTCTTACGGACAAAGAGTTGTTTTCCCGGTGGTGTTGGATGCTGGTGTACTGATGCCATTTTACGATTTGTTGACTGCTTTTCAAATTCTAATTTGTCGGCAGCCAGCTTTGCTTTCATTTGACTCGGGGAAGTGAATGGCGTATAACAGTGATCATTTTTAATAACAAGTAGTTGAAACGCAAGGTCTTCCTTGCTCTTCCTATCTGGTCCCAAGCCGGCCATCTCTGAAAAATGTGCATAAATATACACTTAGATGAATTGTATAAAAATATAATACTTACTTAAGGCTTCCTTAATAATTGCATTTGCATCATCTGGTGGATAAAATTCTTCGAACCTCAATCCCACTATTTGTGGACGTTCCCTCTTGCGCCTACGCGATATTTTCTTCTGTTTGACAACATTAGGTTGGCGACCGCGGCGACGATGGGGGGTTTTATTTTTATTTTTGTTTTCTTCAATCGTTTTGTCGTTCAATCCCTGATCTTCGAGATCCTCATCGTCAGACGTGTCTTCAGTATCGTCAGTGACGTGTCCTTCATTGTCTGTTAAAGTTTTCTCGTCTTCCGGAGCAGAGCTTTCATTTCCAGCAGAATCCAAATCTTGGCGTCTCATAATTTCTTCCAGTTTCGCTTCTTCTTCCTCCTCCTCTTCCATACTAGGAGTTGGAGACGTTAAACGTATAACACTGATTGATGATATTTTCTTTTCATCTGCAACAACATAACGATATCAGTACACCCGTCACGAGTATCATTCCATTATTACCTATTAGATTTTCCAGACCCTTATCGTCAAAATTTATACCATTCCTTCCGTAAACAACTACAAGATTAGAATCAGAGGTGCTGGTGTAGTCGTTGGAATCAGCGGGCAGCGAACTGCTTTCAATAAACATTGAACTCGACATGGTGTCCTGCCTCTTTTAAAATAGTTTTGGGATTATATTCAGCCAAACCCACACCGGCATGAAATGGCATGTAATAAGACAGATAAACCAACAAAGAAAATAAAAACAATCCATGCAAGCGCAAGGAGGTGGACTAGAATTCTTAATTCTTTCTCCTTACTTACTAACGATTGGAATAAACAAAATGCATGCACCGACCACTCAACGAACCACGAACAAGTTAATTTAAGATAACTTGAATGATTTTCCCAGATTTGGTTTTGTTTTCATGGTTAATGGTAAAATATTGTTTTAATTTTTCGTCGTAATGCAGCACAAATATAGTTTTATTGAAGTATCAAGTACTTTTTCGTCCGTACTCGGTAACCGGTGGCTATAAAACATCCGATAACAACGCTCTTTAAATTGCAACGCCGTTCGTGGACGCTTAAGGCGCGATGACCGCGCCACGTTACGCCATCGCTTTGCGGCATACGAGTATACAAGTTTATGGCTTTAATTCAAAGCCGGATTTAAATGCATAAAAAACTGTATTATTACCAAAACTAAATAAATTTTTCAAGTACACAAGTTTTATTTTTTGTATTAATTTTTGCAGTCTTCGTGTGGGATTTTGACAATTCCCTTTAATCTTTTAGGCAGTTCATTATATATTTCTAGTTTTAAGGCTTTATTCATACACCCAAAAAAACAATTTGCTGTTAATAACAAACATCGTCAGCCAATTTTCAGCAAACATTTTTCCTATTGTACAGCAAATTTTCTGCTGTAACAGCAAAAGGTTTGCAGTTTTGCATTACAAAAATATGTGGCAGCACCAAGAACGCCGTGTTCGAATGACAGGCAGTCTGGCAACTTGGTAACGAACCAGAGGAGGAGAAAACAACATCTGATTCCAATACAAGCCTTCGCACTCAGCTCTAGCATTTTTAGTAATACTTCGTAAGATTTTGTGAACTAGTTTTAGTAATAATAAATATATTTAAATAGTTGTTAAGATGTAAATACGATCGTCTTATTATTACATCGGCAACTATATTGGTGACCCCGACTTTCACGCACAATCTGAAGTAGTTTATTTTACATTGCTACAAAAACTTCCTTAATGTAGGGCAGCAGCAGCGCTTTGAAAAATTTTCAACGTTTTGTTGAGAATCATTTTGCCAAAATAGTCTATGTTTTTGCTTATGCATTCCAAACGGTACAACTTGAGGCAACGAGAACACGCTAATTACAACGGTATATAAAACTAGTGTTTATATACCGATTTAGTTTTAATGAAACTTTAAGAACTCTATCAATTGCAACGGATTTTAAAGAGACGTATTGCATTTTTTCCTTATAAAATATACTATAAACGTAGATCAATTAATCTGTATTAGTATTACGGTTTTTAGAAGAATACATTTTATTGTGGAAAAAATAATATTAGAGAAAAAATTCTATTGACAAGATACACAAAAAAAATCAATGCTAAGTATGTTTTCATATTTTTCAAGAACAGAGTTATTTTCTCAAAATATGTATTCTTGCAACACCCCCACTTGAAACATACTTATTATAATCCTATCATCTTACAAAATTTATTTAGCTTTTCCTTGGAAAGTGGTTTCGTCAAAAAATCTGCTACTTGGTCATCAGTTGGAACAGATGTAAATATCACTTCATTTGATCTTCGTTTCTCTCGAATAAAGTGATGTCTTATATCAATGTGCTTTGTTCGTTGATGAAATGCTTCGTTGGAAGCTAGATGTATGGCACTCTGGTTGTCACAAAAAATTGTGGTCGGATCTTCACCATTGAAATTTGGATTCAATTCCTTCTGCAATCTTCGAAACCACAAAACTTCCTGTGTAGTGCTGGATAAGGCCATGTATTCAGCTTCGGTTGTGGATAATGCTACGGTTGGTTGTCGTTTACTGGCCCAGGAAACTGCACCATTCTGCAATATGTTCACATATCCAGTGACTGATCTTCGATCTTCCAAATCATTTCCCCAATTGGAATCTGAATAAGAAACAAGATTATTATTTCCCTTCGAATCAAAATGGAGTCTATAATGACGTGTTCCTTGCAGGTATCGAAAAACACGTTTTACTGCCTTCCAGTGAACGTGAGATGGATTGTTATTAAATTTACTTAAACAATTCACAGCTTGACAAATATTTGGACGAGTACATTGCGCTGCAAATAACAAGCTTCCGATAGCTTGTTGATATGGAACATTTTTCATGCTTTCATCTTCCTCATGTATGGTTACCAACTTTTGATTTAAATCTAAAGGAGTCGATATTGGGTGGCAGTTATCCATATTATATCGGTTTAACATATGCAGGATGTATTCTTCTTGATCCAAGGATATTGAAGAATCGTTCCTTATAATTTTCATGCCCAGGCAGCGTTTAGCATCTCCAAGAAATTTCATTTTAAAATTGTTCATCAATTTTGACTTCAGAAATTTGCTAAAAAATAATGATACTAGCATTACTAAACAGCAATATGTCATCTACATATAGAGCCATATATGTCAATTTTGATCCATCCACGTGATAATAGATACACAGATCTTGAGCCGAACGTCGCATACCATACTGTTGAAGTGCTGCATTAAATTTATTGTTCCAGACATGACTTGCCTGCTTTAATCCATATAATGCCTTCTTTAATTTTAAGACATGATTTTTAGGCACTTTTAATATATCAGCATACACATTTTCCTTCAGATCACCTTGAAGAAACGCCGTTGTAGCATCCATTTGTTCAATTTTCAGATTGTATTGAACCGATAACGCCATCAAAAATCGTACGGATGCATATCGTACAACTGGCGAGAAAGTCTCCTCAAAGTCGATACACTTACGTTGAGCATATCCCTTCACGACAGGCCTTGCTTTGAATCGTATTGAGTCATTCTGCTCCAACTTACGTTTGAAAACCCATTTCGTTTTTATAATGTTGCACTCATTAGGCTTAGACACGACTCCCCATGTATCATTTTCTTTAATTGATGACAGTTCACAGTTTATTGCGGATTGACACTGGGTTTTCTCAATGGACGATAATGCTTCTTCAATAGACATTGGTTCGGTTAATTCGGCCATGCAACCAGACCAATTTATCTTTGGTTTTCCTGCCAATCGCTCACTCCTTCGAACTTCATTTGCAGTAGTCGAGATTGTTTTCACAGCATTCTCTTCAGTCCCAGATTCGTGTTCATTGTCCTCGAAGATTTCTTCTATATCATTATCCTCAGAGATATCCCGCACTTCATTGTTATTTACTGAATTAAATGACAATGAATCATCATTTATTGTTGAACATTCATCATCATCATGGGTAATATTATGATTGAAAAAATAATATTTATCATTATCCTCCTGCATATAAGAAGATCCTTTCACATTTTCTTCGAAACGTACATCTCTGCTAGTCACCATTTTTCTTGATCTTATCACGTATATTCGATAGCCTTTGGTATTAATTCCATATCCAACTAAAATTCTTTTTTCCGATTTTGAATCCCATTTTCTTCGTTTCTGATTTGGGACAAGCGACATAGTCAAGCAACCAAAAATTCTAAAATGTGTTACATTCGGCTTACGTCCACTCCATAATTCCTGGGGAGTACATTTTAGAGACTTGTGTGGTGATTAGGGTGATCAAAAAACCGGTTATTTTGAAAATACGGTTTTCGGTTTCTTCGCAAATTAAGTTAACTCTAAAACCGGTTTTCGGTTTAACCGAAAATAAAAAACCGGTGAACCGGTTGTTTTCGGTTTTTCTTTTTTAATAAAAATGCATAAATTATGCTCAACATTTTGTTAGATGACGTAAAATAAGCGTTGTGCAAATTCAATATGTAACCATATTCCAATTAAATTAAGATTTATTGGAAAATTTTATTTTAAACACTTCATATTTTTATTTATAATAGGTAATTGTTCCAATTTTATTTATGATATAATATTATAATCTCTGCAATATTTGTAATATTTATGTTAAATTTTTAAAGAGATTTCTTTAAAAAAAAATTGATTATAATTTTTATAAAACTTGACTAATAGTGAAGATCAGCAAAACCTTAGCTTTTAGCATCATATAAATGGCAAACCGATTGGCAAACATATATTATCAGAAGTAGCGGATTCTGCCTTGAGCATACTATAGAGATGAAACTTGTCGAAATGTGAAACTGAACATATGTATTTTTATTTATACCTACATTTCAATTAGAAAGGATAAAATAAAATATGCAGACGAAGTCAATAGAGAAGAAACAGTATAAATACATATAAAACTGCATTTTGAAATCGATGGATATGCACAAATGATGTCAACGGTTTTATATTATGTTTTCAAAAGGTAGGTTCCTGTTTCAAAAATAATATTTTCGTTATCATTTTATAATGGTTTCAAAAAACCGAAAAGTCGATTAAACCGAGTTTAAAAAACCGACGGTTCGAGTTATTCGAAAAAGCAGAAAAACCTGAAACCGATATGCGGGTTTTAAAGAGAAACCGGTTAACCGGTGCGGTTTTTGATTACCCTAGTGGTGATCTATTTACCACATATACTGCAGTTTGTACAGCCTCTGCCCAAAATTGTGTAGGAAGTTTAGCATCCTTTAACATCGATCTTGCTTTTTCGGTGATTGTTCTGTTAACGCGTTCAGCCAGGCCATTTTGTTCGGGATTGTATGGTACAGACTTTTCATGGATTACTCCGCATTTCTTCAAAAAAAGATCCATATTCTTATTTACATATTCTGTACCGTTGTAACTTCTGAGGATTTTTATTTTTGAATTTGTCTGATTCTCCGCCACTTGCTTGAATTCCTTGAATTTTAGAAAAACATCAGACTTATTCTCGATAAAATAAATAAAAACTTTTCTTGTGTAATCATCAACAAATATTACGAAGAATCTGCTTCCTCCAATTGATTTAACCTCCATTGGGCCACACACGTTTGTGTGAACAATTTCTAATACGCCAGCAGCTCTACGGGCATCTTTCGGAAAACTTGTCTTGAAATGCTTACCTTCAGCGCATCCTTCACAAAGCGATTGCTTGTAGTTTCTAGTGTTAACATCAATTCCAATTACCATGCCATCTTTAAGCAACTTTAAACCTTTGTAATGAATGTGAGCAAAACGCTTGTGCCATTTTTCAAATAAATTGTCCTCTCTTGTCAAAAAACGTTCATGACATTCAGGAATTGTTAGCTTATACATTCCATTTTCACAAATGGCCTTCGCAATCATTTTGTCAACAGCGTTAAATATTTTAGCTCCATCTTTGTCAAAAATTATTTGGTAATCATTATTGCATAACTGACTTACCGATAACAAATTTTCTGATAAATCAGGTACATATAAAACATTTCTTACTGGCATTACATGATTTCCAAATTTACCCGTCAAATGAATCTTCACGTCGCCAATTGACTTAACTTCAAGACTGTTTTCGCCTGCTGTTTTGATTTCACCGTCATATGGTTCCAATTTCGTGAAAATTTTCTTATTATTTGTCATGTGGGCTGATGCACCACTCTCAACAAACCATGATTTATTTTTGTTAACATGTTTTCCACTGAGAGCAAAGAAAGCTGAGCTTTTCTTGAAATCCTTCTTCTTATTGCTAGGACAATAGGCCTTTATATGTCCAGTACCATTGCAATTATAACACCTTTTTTCTGGATTCTTCTTGTAAAAGGGTTTCCTGCTCATTAATGCACTGTTATCAGCTCGATAATCCATTCGAACGTCTTGCAATAGTTTCATCTTTATAGAATCAGCCGTTATTTTTGATCCACAGCTTCCGAGTGACATTATCATAGGGCGATATGATCTGGCAAACCTTTCAGCAGCAAACAACCCAACCATTCATAATCTACAGCGAATCCGATTGAACCCAATTTCTGCGCAGTAGAGACAATCTGTGACACATAATCTTCAACAGAAGAACATTCTTCCAATTGGACTGAGCACAGCTATTGAAGCAATCCAACTTTTTGGTATAACCCTGAATCTTGAAATAATCCCGTCAGAATTTTCCTTAGCCTTTGCGCAATCCCGGACATAGACATACAACGATTTATCCAATGCAAGAATAATCCTGCATCTTGCCTTTTCTTGATCATTTTCATTGTCAGCCTCTTGATTTCCCGAAACGTATTTCCACAAACCCTTTAATTTCAGCTGGGTCTCAATTGCAAAACTCCATGTCAGCCAGTTATCCGAGCCAGTTAACTTTTCGAATTTCTCCATTTGTGGTGTAGCCATCTTTATTATCCTCGTATTGCTTCGTTAAACAATATTCGATGGCCTCTATATAATTTTATTTTGAGGGCCCATAACCTGTTAGTATTACTGTTTTTAGCAGAATACATTTTATTGTGGAAAAAATAATATTAGAGAAAAAATTCTATTGACAAGATACACAAAAAATCAATGCTAAGTATGTTTTCATATTTTTTCAAGAACAGAGTTATTTTCTCAAAATATGAATTCTTGCAACATAATCGTACGGATATCTCACAAAATAATTGATAAAAACATTGCCTAAACTAGAAAATGGCGGAAAAAATTAAAAAAAAAAGTATTTGTAGGACAAATAAACCTATATTCATACTGCTTCAAATAAACAAAATATACATCGTTCGAAAGGTTCGAAAAGTTATAGGCGTTCAAGTGGAAAAGGCAAATCGTTTTTTTACCCGTAAATCCTGATTTTGGGGGTGTCCGGGGACTTCCAAAAAAAGATTCGTGTTTACTCGACAGGACCTACAGGAAAAATAGTATCGCGTCATTTGCTTCTCAATGTGAGTTTATTTTGTCGCACTGTGTTATTGTTCATAACATCGAAACAATCGGAAACCCTGTTGCAGACCGTCCACGAAGGCTTTCTGGAGAGAAGCTTGCAGCTGCTAAAGCGGAAATTTATTTCCTATTGGACAATGGTATATGTCGTCCCTCCAAAAGTCCGTGGGCTACCCCGCTTCATATGGTGTCGAAAAAAGATGGTGGTTGGCGAGCGTGTGGAGATTACCGAAAGCTGAATTCGAAAACTGTGACTGACCGATACCCAATTGCCAAGTTCAGATTCACACGAGACAATTTTTTCCAAGCAATGCCAATCACATCAACGATTTTTGTGAGAAATTATATGGTGTATATGAAATTACACTCGACCCAGCAAAAAATAATAATAAATACTTCCAAATCATGAGTATAAATATTTTTTCGGCATTTAATGAAGTTCTTCTAAATAACTAATGAAAATGTAATTTCGGAATATAAATTATTTAAACTAGAATACATAATTTCAAAACGATTGGATGTAAAATAAAGCTTCTGAAGTGATAAAAGTCCAGATCGGAAGGAACATATATATGAGGGCTATGAAATATATGTAAAATACTGCTTCTATAGTGCTAAAGGGAAGAAATATATATGTTTATGGCGGCTATATCATAATTAGTGAATGGTTCTGGAAGCTAGTCGACTTTTTCATCAACCAAATTCCGTTTCAGTCGACTAGGTCGATTAATCGGATCTAAAAGTCGACTTTTTTAGAGTCGATTAAAATAACATAAAGTCATTTCAAAGTATGCTATTTTTCTTCGAAATATGTTAAATTGTGGAATTGTAGTACATTGGATTGCGATAAAAACTGAATTTATTAATTACACTTTATACTTTCCAAAAAGGTTTATATATCATCACCAGAAATGCGCAAGAGCGTTAGCCTCAAAAAATGAAAATTCGTTTTTCGTCCAAAAATCATGATTTTATTGAAGAAAAAAGACGTAACATCAAGTGCTCGTTTTTGATAAAGCACAAAAGGCGTAACCCACATTGTATTAAACAGAACGTACTGTATTCATCTATTTAACCTTTGCAGTTGTTCTCTTGTTGTTGTTTTCATTTTTGTCAATCGTGTTTGACAGCTATTTAGATGCAAAATTCTATATCTAAATTTGGCCTTTATCTGAATGATTTTTTTTATCAAATTTCGCAGTGTTCATGATTCTATAAACTAATCTCTGCCAAATTTAATAATGATCTGAAGTAAAACATGAAAACACATTTTTACAACCTGGCTAGTGACCGTTTATTCTCGGATTAAAAAATCCTTTGTGCAAAATATAGTACATTTGACTAAAATATGACTTCTATGGAGCTTAGATGCCAAATCGGAAGGAATCGGAAATTATATCTTTTATAGAGGGTATAAGCTAAATCGAAGGTACATTCATATATATTAAGATATCTGGTTCTAAACTGATATTCAAATAGTTGAGAGATTTTTGACAGTTTGCAGTAGACGAAAGAAAATAAGTTACAGAAACAGGCCATATATCTAATTGTCTTGTCCCAAAATAAAGATATGTGCAAAATTTCTTTGAGATCGGACTATATTTGTGACCTGCACATTGATTACAAGAATGCATGCACAACTGATATAGCTAAATCGGGTCAGAAAGTGATTCTAAGTCGATCGGTATAATAAACGATGGTTATATATATCTCTTCTCATTTTGGGTGTTAAGAACAAATGCATAAAATTATAATAAATTGTACCACAGTGTGGTGTAGGTTATAATTAAATAATTTTAAAAGAAATTATGGTAATTAAATACCATACTTACTGTACCACACTGTGGTACTTTACTACTCTCTGAACCGGGGCTACAGAAAATACATAGTGCCGCACAAATGTGCTATGTATTGCAGTGTAAAATAAAAATACTTTTTTATTGTTGATCATTTACGTAAATGTTACTAGAAGTTACACTATGGGGTCATTCGGTCACACTTTTCAAGAGCCAGCTACACCATACAGATTACAAACATCTTCAAATGTCCTAAACATACTTACATATACATATATGATTGTTTATCTCTTTGGCCAATAGTATATTATTTATACGTTCCCTTCCCTATGTCAACATCTGTATTCCTTTAAAATAAGAGATCTCTGGACCCAAAGATGTTAATATGAACGACATACATTCATCAAATAAATATAACACCAAAAAAGCAAATCTTACAGCGCTTTAAAAGGAGTTGTGCAAAAGTGCAAAGAAGTACTTCCCCGGCGCGACATCCCCTTGTTAAATTCCGGATCAGAAGTTGGGGATTTTTATTGCTTCTATGGATGCTCTTTTTTTGCTGGGTTGTTAAGGCTTTTTACCAAATACCAATGGCTGCGGAAGACATCGAAAAGACAGCAGGGACACCCTTATGGATTTGTAAAAATTTTTATATATGCCATTCGGGTTGAAAATTACACCAAACCTGAAACTATTTGCGAGCTTCGCAGATTCCTCAGTGTCGTCAATTTTTATTGTCGTTGCATTCCACATGCCGCTCAGCTAATAGCACCATTAAATGAATTCCTTAAGGACTCCAAGCAAATGGATAAGAGGAAGGTTCCTTGGACACTTGAGGCTGAAAATGTTTTTGCATCAAGTAAACGCAGCATTCGTGAAACAACCGTGCTGGCTCATCCAGCACCCAATTCAGATTTGGCACTTACAACCGACGCATCAGACATCGCCATTGGAGCTGTGTAAAAACAAAAAGCAAATGATATTTGGCAGCCACTCTATTTTTCTCCCCAAAATTATCTGCGACAGAGAGAAATTATAGCACATATGACAGAGAGTTGCTTGCTATCTACGAGTCCATAAGACATTTTCGCCATTTGTTGGAGGCAAGACATTTCATAATTCGGACCGATCACAAACCGCTATTATTTTGGATGGCGCAAATTCCTTGAGGCTACAAATATCACGTTTTGACACGACATCAATATACTGTGACATATCCACAGGATATGTTCGAATGTATGTTCCTGAGTCACTATGTCAACAAATCTTCAATTCATAATCTTTCACATTCTGGCGGCCGTGCTAGTCTTCAACAAATACGTGAGAAATACGTATGGCCTGGAATAAGGAAACAAATCCTAAATTGGTCTCGGAATTGCATATCGTGCCAAAGAGCAAAGATCACCAGACACAATCGCCTTACTCCGGACAAAATAGATGTACCAGACAATCGGTTCGATCATGTTCATTTGGACATCGTGATGGTATGCCGTTGGTAAAGGGTTATAGATCGTGTCTCATCATGATCGATCGAAGCTGTCTGATGGACATGTCGGCCCAGATGGACGCGACTGCATTTTGATCCAACTGGATTTCCCGCTTTGGCTGTCCTAAGACAATTACGACAGACCAGGGCACACAATTCGAATCCGTGTTATGCAAGGCCCTAGCGAATTAAATAGGTTCGAAACGTACTCGAACGACGGCTTATCATCCACAATCGAATGGAATGATTGAGAGATGGCACAGATCTTTACACAAATATCGTGGGTCGATAAACTGTTTAAAACTGTTTTGCTGGGATTAATTACAGCTGTCAAGTAGGATTTTTAAGCTTCGCCTTCGGATCTACTTTATGGTGGCACTTACGATTAACTCAGGAGTTTTTCAACGAATCTGGAATTCCTGCCGATTCATCTGAATTTTTAAGGAAATTTCGTGAATACTTCAACATCCTGCGACCAATTTCAGTGTCTCACCACAACAAAAGCAAAATGTTTATTTTCAAGAACCTCGATGATTGCACTAACGTTTTTCTTCGCACGGACGCAATGCGAGGACCACTTGAACCACCTTATACTGGACCGTTTGAGATAGTGCAACGAATTTCAGATCGGTTATATACGATACGAGTGAAGAACAAGTACGTGAACATATCGGTAGATCGACTCAAACCAGCTTTCATCATCAATAATACTGGGCCTGAACATCCACAAACAACCGCAACACCTCTACCGAGTCCTCAGACATTCTCTCAAGACTCATCCATATCATCTCAGAGTACGCAGTCCACCGAACTTCCAGTTGTGCGGAACACACCAACTAGGAGCGAATCAGCTATCGGATCCTGACTTGGTCACTGGAGAGGGAGTAGTTGTGGCAGCACCAAGACCGCCGTGTTCGAGTGACAGACAATCTGACAACTTGGTAACGAACCAGAGGAGGTAAAACCAACAGCTGATTCCAACAGCACTGAAGCTCTAACATTTTTAGTAATAATTCGTAAGATTTTGTGAACTAGTTTTAGTAATAATAGATTTAAATAGTTGTTGAAATGTAAATGTATTAATACATCGGCAACTATATTGGTGACCCCGCCTTTCACACACAATCTGAAGTAGTATATATTACATTGCTACAAAAACTTCTTGGAAGCAGAGCAGCGAAAAAACTTCCTGAATGTAGGGCAGCAGCAGTGCTTTTAAAATTTTCAACGTTTTTTGAAGAATCATTTTGCTAAGATAGTCTATGTTTTTGCTTATGCATCCCAAACGGTACAACTTGAGGCAACGAGAACACTCTAATTACGACGAAGATTCGACAAAGAATTTTTCGACAGTAGCAGCATAAACATGTCGGAAATGGAAAATCTAATTCAGCGAATGGTGGCGCTACAACGTGAAGTACACTCAGCGATCGAACCTGCATAAAGTGCAAACAGAATCCGGAATTGTTTTTTTTTCTCAAGTTGAACGCTCATTTTCTCTCTGTGGTGTTTCAACGATGTTGTTTCAATTTGATGTTGTTTCTCTGTGCCTTGAAGACGACATACTCTTGTCCGCCGAAAGACGACAAATATTCCACATTGAAGGAGAGACTAATTTCGAAATTTGCTGAGTCTTCGGAGTCTAAATTGCAACGTTTATTGCAAGGTGGTGAGATAACAGGTATGAAGCCGTCTGAAATTCTATCCCACATGAGATGTTTTGCACCAGGTAAAGGAAATGAATCATCGATTCGTCCTCTATTAACTGTGTGGGAAGAGGAAAATCTAGACAAACTTGCTAAAATGGCAGACAAATTGTTGGACGCTATAGGAAATTCTGTGTGTGTTGTCTCCGGGACACCACCACGTGCAGATACCAACATTTCGATTGATGCAATAAATTCGCCTGTGTCTTTAGCTAATATTTGCAAGAATTGAACGGATCATTCGTCATCGATCCAGATCTCACAGTCATTCATGTTTAAATTATAGACCATCTGACAATTCGCTTTGCTGGTATCATCAAAAGTTTGGAGATGCTGCCCATCATTATAAACCGAATTGCCCCGCTTCGGGAAAACTAATAGGGCTGTCTTCAGTTAACACGACTGGCGATAGCGGCAATGACAACCCCTTAAAGGAGAATCGTTTACATATTTAGTCCAGATTCACACTCGGCAACTTTTTCCAAGCAAGTGTCAAAGTTTGTAGGAGAGAGAGGCAGAGAGCTCTTTCCGCCAGCTTGACCGCCATCGACAATACGGTCCAACAATCGACGTCAATAAATGTAAATTTGGACAATCTGAAGTACAGTTTATTGGTTACATCATCAACGACAATGGCTGCACAACTCCAACATATCGTATTGCCGCTATTGAAAATTACATCAAACCTGAAACTATTTGCGAGCTTCGCAGATTCCTCGGTGTCGTAAATTTTTAGTCGTTGCATTCCACATGCCGCTCAGCTACAGACACCACTCAATGAATTCCTTAAGTACTCCAAGAAAAATAACAAGAGGAAAGTTCCTTGAACAATTGAGGCTGAAAATGCTTTTGCATCATGTAAACGCAGCCTAAGTGAAGCAACCATGCTAGTTCATCCAGCACCAAATTCAGATTTGGCCCTTACAACCGACGCATCAGACATCGCCATTGGAGCTGTGTTGGAACAAAAAGCAAATGGAATTTGGCATGCCCTAGGATTTTTCTCCCGAAAATTAACTGCGGCAGAGAGAAATTATAGCACATATAAGAAATTTTTGCCATTTGCTGGAGGCAAGACATTTCATAATTCGGACCGATCAGAAACCGCTCGTTTATGCATTTTCGCAAAAACCGGAAAAAGCCTCGCCTCGACAATTGAGGCACCTTGATTTAATTTCGCAATTCACGACAGAAATTTTGTACTTGTCGGGTTCTGAAAACGCAGTGGCAGATGCACTGTCCCGCCTTAACGCAATTTAAATGCCAACATCAGTCACTCTAATGGAACTCCAATCAGCTCAAGAAATGGTCTAAGAGTTTAAAACTATTTTGGATGACGCAAATTCCTTGAGGCTACAAATAGTACGTTTTGACACGACATCAATATACTGTGACATATCCACAGGATATGTTCACATGTATGTTCCAGCAAAGATATAAATTCCAAGATACAACGGTATCCATTCACAACGAATTCTTCACAACTCGTTTGTAGATGGCGTTATGCATATATGTATTATTTAAAAAAAGGTTAAAAACAACATTCAGTGTTTCTGATTTTGAAAATAGCATAATTTAATAATTTTTTAAGATAGTCTAGAGCAAGACAAACCAAAAATAGAATCCTATTGAATAAAATATTTAATATTTGAATACCCGTTGCGTTGCGCTTTTTGGATTTCATTACTATTGTGTCTTTTTATAAATGCACGCTTTATTTATTAATTACTAATATTACAATAAGAATCAAATCAGTATAGTGTGGTAATGTTGAAAGACTATAGTTAACGAGAATAATGACAATGCAATATATTATGTATCTATGAACACAAGGATAAAAAGGAATGTCAAAATAGCGAGATCATAAAAATGCTGCCAGATTGCAATTAAAGTTACAATAGTTCTCCCACGCTTATATGACATCCATCAGATATAATCATGTAGATACGTTGGTCCACGGCGTCGTCTGCTTGTTCTACGTAGAGGTTGCTGTTGAGTCGGCGGTATTGTATCTTCTTGACATCGATTATTTGATGGAAATATTTTTAAATCTTGTAAATCTGGATTAGGAACTATCGGATCTGGTTCTTGATGCTGTTGTGGAATACTTCCTGTAGTCTTGTATAGCTGGACTCCCCTCGATCGTATCTTGTCGATGTGGCGTTTAAAATTGTACCCATCATCTAATTGAATTTGATAGTGAAGATTTCCAAATTTCCAAATAACGGTGCCCAACTTCCAAATAGTTTTGTTATTAGCGTAATAACAAGCTAATGTTCGATCGCCCTTACTTTATTGTCGAGCATTAAGGTAAGTACACACGATTTGCAGATCGGACAATATTGCCAGAAAAATTGCTGAAAAATGCAACCTTGTGAATTTACAACCGTGTGAACATACAATTTTTGTCCGGCAACGTTAGCAGAAGTCATTGCGAGAAAATTTGCTGATTTTTAGATGTGCGAAGATTATGTATGTGACAACGGCGCCATTGACAGAAAAACATTTTATTGGTAACTCTGTCTATAATATATTTTTATTGTCAATCCGGAACATTAATACTTACAAAATATATTGCAAATATGTGAAATTCTAAGGATTTCTTGCAATCCTCTGAACTGTCAATTCACCTTTGCCTAACAATCTGTCATTGTCCGTACATTTGCAGCACTTTAACAGGGTTGATAACGTTGTCCGATCTGGCAATCGTGTATACTTAGCTTTATACCTATCAGTAGTTTTGACATTTTGAATTGTTGGCGGCTTCAATACATCCAATTGTATTATAATTTGTCAATTGAGGAATTGTTCTGATGGTGTTTCCCATTTGACAGAGGTGTTGCTCGATAGCGAAATAGTATTTCTCTAACTTTTTGACGCATAGAGCGAGAATCGTCTATCATAGCTTTGAGTCGATTTTTCAGAGTTTGAACATTACGTTCCCCTAAGCCGTTCGTAGCAGAATGTCCCGGTGCAATTAGTTTTTGAGAAATGCCCGCATTTGTACAAAATACTTGAAACTCTTCGCTGGTAAAAATTGAGGCATGATACGATAACGTCAGGATATCCATGTCTCGAAAAAAAGTCTAGAAGAATTTCGATGGTTGATATTGAGTTTGGAGATTGCTTAGATATTGCAATTTAAGTCCATTTCGATTTCGCATCCATTACCAAATAGTAATGCTGTTGAAATATGCCTGCATAATCGATGTGGATTCGTTGCAAATTATGCTCTGGCTCCTCCCATGAATGTAGCTTTGCTTTAGAGGGATTTGATTTGATATTGATGCATGCGACACACTGTCGGACCAAGTTTTCGATGTCCTTGTCTATCTACTTCTAGTAAACATACCTCCTAGCTAAATTTTTCATTTTCGAGATTCCAATAAGAGTCTGATGAAGTTCTTTTAGAACGGTGCTTTGTAGAGAATTTGGTATCACCACCCGATGACCTCTAAAAACAATACCGTTATTGAGTGTAAATATAGTGTCTTTCACACTATTATTTTGAAAATTTTGTATCAATGTTGATCTGATTGCCTTTCCGCGTAAAGTGTTTTGAAATTTAAATTCATTGTTGAAATTAGATGTATTGATAATTCGCATAATTGATTCACCTCTTCGTTGATTGCTGAGTCTGTTAATAATGATGACTTAATAGGAGCTCGTCATAAGCAATCCGCGTTAACATTCCATATGCATTTCTTATGAACAACTTTATAATCAAATCCTGATAGAAAAGCTGTTTTGATGAAAAATTCTTACTAAAGGCTGATTACACTACCCAACAACAAAAAAATTTTTGTGTCCTAGACCTAAAAATTATTTTTTTGTATTGATTGTGGTATACTGTTATATAAAATCGAAACCAAAAATTTTTTTATGGATATTTTTTTTTTTTTAAATTTTATTAAAAATGCTATTATCGTCGAAGGTACCCTTAGTATTTTCACTATAATTTTTAGAGTATATGCCCGATCAGGTCGACTTATGCGTTAAATTGAAGCTCTTAATGTGGGCTACCAATTTTGGAAATATCTCAGTAAATATCTTAGTAACAGTCATTAAACAAATTGGAAAAAGTAGATTTTTTTTCAAAAAAAAATCCTGGGACAAAAAAACATAAAAATAGAAAAAAGTCGAAAAAAAAATTTTATTTTATTTTTTAAAAGTTTGCATCCTAGCGAAGAAAATAATGCCTATTTGAAAAAAACTATTGATAAATGTAGAAATTACAGCCCTTTTGGTAGAGGTAAGAGAATTTCAAAAAATCTTTTTTTTTAATTTCTGTTTTAATGGCGATTTTATTTATTACTTTTATTTATATTATGTACATTTGAGTTTATTTACATGAACGAGTTTCATTAGAAGTAATTGTGAGTTCTTTGTTGACGTTTGAAGATTTCGGAATCGGTTTCTCTAATGAGGAACCAAATATAATCTCCCATCATTCTTTCATCCCAGTGCCCTTGGTAACGCCGCTCGATGAACTTCAATTCTTGGTGAAACCTTTCGCCATGTTCGTCACTTACGTAGCCAAGATTCTCGGGGAAAAGTTTAAATGTGAATGAAAGCAATTAATTTTGAGGGATATATTTACATCTGTTGGAATACATAAAGCGAAAAATAAGTACATATGTGATATACATATACATACATAAATATAAAAAAATTTATTTCTTACCAATTTTTTCAAAATTTTTTAACAAATCATTAATCATTGTTTCATATTGCGGGCTTTTATTGGATCCAAGGAAATTTGAAACTACAAGCTTAAACGACCTCAATTCACATCTTTCATCAGTTTCCTTATTTTAGGCCCATCAAAAACTCCTTCTTCGATTTTTTGAAAAGAAAGACTTTTAAATAAACTTTTTAAATATGAGAGTGAATTGCCATCTTAAGGCTTTTACAAAATGTTTAAAGAGCCCCAGCTTAATACGCAGTGGTGGCAAAATATCGGCTATCCCACAGGCATAACATACCAACTACTTTTAAATCGCAACAAATTTTCCAGTCATGTTCATATTTTATGTATGATTCCGTAGTGTTGACAGCATGAGCAATGGGAATCGACGGTTTCTGATTTCCGTTGTGTAAGAGTACTGCTTTCAAACTTTCTTTACTGCTGTCAGCAAGTACCCGCCATTCCTTTGAATTGTATGTTTGATTAAGTTCCTCGAACAATCCGGGAATGTCCTTGCAAAAGCATCTGTTATCCACAGTTGTATAAAATTGTTTGTAAGGTATATCACAGACTCTATAATATGATATGTTAACATCTGGGGCAAAAATATTGTACTGTTTCATCCCAGATGCAAGTAGTTCTGCCTTATATGTATTTGGTCAGTTCCAAATCTCTCACTAGATCAATGAGCTGAAACTGAGTTAAAAGTATGTCTATCAATAATAGTGAGAATGTATTGATGATCAAGACAAGAAGGTAGCGGGCCAACAATGTCTAAGTGAATATGTTCAAATCGTCCTTTAGGAATTTCAATTTTCTCTATTCTTGATTTCGTATGGCGATGAATCTTCGACCTCTGACAACTGATGCATTCCTTCGCCCATGTATTAATCTCCTTACTCATGTTGGGCCAGTAATAACGAACATTAATCAGTTTTCGAGTTGCCCGGATCCCCGGATGAGAAATCGTATGCAGCTTTCTAAAAACCTCACTTCGCATGCAACGAGGTATATACGGTCTTGGTGTGTTCATAGTGGTCTCACACCACAGGTCAATATTTAGTGATTCGACCCTAATCAATTTTAAATTCTGATGTTCGTCCTTACTCTCTAGAATTTCCTTGAGTTCGTCATCCTTTTCCTGCTCTAATTGTAACCGTTTTATATTAAGATCTGGAGTTCCAGTTACCTCGACCTCAAACGATCTCCAAAGAGTATCAGCTACGACGTTTGATTCCCCTTTTACATATCGAATGTCAGTTGTAAATTGTGAGATATATTCAAGATGTCTAGTTTGTCTGGGACTTCTTTCCGCCCTTGAAGCCAACGCAAATACTAAAGGTTTATGATCTGTATAAATCGTAAAAGGTCTGCCTTCTACCATATATCGAAAGTGCTTAATGTTCAAGAAAATAGCCAGGAGTTCCCGATCAAATGCACTGTACTTTGACTCTGATGCAGTCAATTTCTTCGAAAAGAAGGCTAATGGTTCTACTCTATTTTCCTTAACTTGTTGCAACACTCCGCCTATGGCCATACTTGAAGCATCTACCGTTAGTGTCAACCTAGCACTCCTATCAAAGTGATTCAGTAAAACATTTGAAGCGAAACTATCTCGAATACTTTCAAAAGCTCTTACAGCATTATTATCCCATTCTAAAGTACATTTCTTCCTCCGCTGAGCATTTGATATAACAACGTGAATGGGACAAGAAGGCTCTGCTAATCTCGGAATGTACCTATGATAATAATTGACCATTCCAATAAACTTTTGCAAAAGTTTGACAGTCATCGGTCGCTCGAAGTCACGGATTGCAGAAACTTTCGTTTCAGCTGGTCTGATACCCGATTCCGAAATATTATGACCGAGAAAATCTACATTCGAGGTACCGAACGTACATTTCCCGGCTTTATATTCAACCCATACTCTTCTAAGCGCTGAAAAACCTTGTCCAAATGAATCAAATGTTCCTTTTCAGACTCGCTAGCAATTAACACGTCGTCCACATAGACGAATACGAAATCAAATTCACCTATTACTTAATTTATAAACCTCTTGGAAGGTCTGTGACGAATTTCTAAGCCCAAATGGCATACGCGTAAACTCAAACATACCAAAAGGAGTAGTTATTGCCGTCTTATGTATATCCTCCTCCGCCATGGGGATTTGGTGATAGGCTCTCACTAGATCTAGTTTTGAAAACACGCTCTTGCCTCTCATGTTCATATTAAAGTCCTGTATATGTGGTAGCGGGTACCTATCGGGAACTGTCAAACAATTAAGCCGTCTAAAATCCCCTCAGGGACGCCAGTCATCTGGATCCTTTTTGGGTACTAAATGTAAAGGCGAAGCAGCACTAGAATTCGATGGTCGGCATATACCAGATTTGACCAGGAAATCAAACTACTTTTTCGCTATTTTGTATTTCAAAGGGTCCAATCTTCGGGGCTTGCAAAGTGGTAAAGGGCCATTCGTCATTATTTTGTGTACTGTGGAATGCCTGACAGGTGTCGAATAATTAGGTTCCGATATAAGTAATTGATACTTCCTTACTTCCTTAAAAGTTTAGTGTATTGATTCTCAGTAGCAAATACCTTTGGTAGAGATATGCTACATAACTGCCCGGTCCGTCTACTTTACATGCTAGTAAGTGAGTCATGCAATAGCCCGTATTTATGTAGAAAGTCTGCACCGATTATCGGTTTCTCTATGTTGGCTATCGTAAAAACAAATGGAAATTCGCGACGTAGTCCTAAATCAACATTGAGCAATTTTTTTTCCATATGTAGCAATACTCGAACCGTTGGCTGCCGTTAAGATAATGTCCGATGCCATCTTTTCGCCCTTAAATTTCGAAATTGGTAAAACAGAGATGTCTGCTCCACTATCTATCAAAAACTTCAATCTGTTGTTCCTGTCATAAATGAATAGGCGACGTGTCGGAGAAATCGGTAGCCCATTGTCTGTCGCCATGACAACAGGACCAATTAGTTTGTTGAAGCCGTATCGCGGCTTACGAAGGAGCACGGCTGCTCACATTTCCTAGACTCTTCTCCATATCTATAATGGAATCTACAAAGCCAACCTCTACTAGATGATCGAGACCCAGATCTATTTCTATTGAACCTGATGCCGGGCGGTTGATACTGACCATCCTGCAAGTCTTTCCTCATTGAGCATATTTCTAAAGATAGGTTTTTGAATCCTTCACACATGTTACTAGTAGCCTGAACTAGATTATTAACCAATCTCCCAATTTCGTAATGATCCGAATCTGTTGACTTGATGTCTCTCTTACTTACGCTAGCAATCTCATCACCCTGTAAAACATCCCATAAATTATCAGCTAATTGCATCAATTAGTTGACGTCGGTCAAATTCGAACCGGTAAGAGCAATATTCAACTTTGTTGGTAATTTTCTAATCCAAAGCTTTTTTAGAATATCTGCACTAAAATTGGATCCAGCCAATAATGACAAGGATCGATAGAAATCTGATGGTCTACCATCACCCATTTCCGAGTCGGATAAAATCTTATCCAATTTTCTATTCTCACTGATTGTGTGACGTTCAATCAAAGTTCCCTTAAAGTTTTCATATTTATCACCAGAAGGCGGATTCTGAGAACTGTCATAATGGCCTCCTGGGGTAATGCTGTTATAGTATGTTCATATTTCGTGCTTGACACAGTCAATGCCTTTCGTTACAAATTGCATTTCAGCGTGAATGAACCATGCCTCTGGACAGCTTGTCCAGAACTGTGGTAATTTCACTGATGCAGCAGATATCTCAAAATTGGTTGAAGACATACCAGTAGAAGAAGACTGATCAACTGTAACATCTGTATTAACAAGGCCTCCGGAATTCGCTAATAGTGCACTGCTCCCCACGGAAGAGGGGAATTCATACTGATGAGGGAGTTTACAATCAATCAATAAATAAGATGTGAGAACGTATTTATGTAAATAATAATTTGTAAATATAGATTCTTAGCCTAATTGATGGTGAAGATGATCTACCAAGAAACAAGACTGTATGGTGTCTTTGAATTGTGAATTAGATGTAAACAATGCGTACGAGTATATAAATAATAATGTTTAATTAAGATTCGTAGTTAGACTGGTGGTGGAGATATTCTTCCAGGAACCAAAATGTATATAGATACAGGTATTCATTTATGTACGTATGTATATCCTCTTTTTCAAATTACTTATTTGTCGTTGTGATTGATATTGAAAGGTATTCCACAAAATTTGTTTCAAGATAGCCTTCCAGATGTACACTTTTTGGTAATTGCAGAAATTCTTTTGCCCAATTTTTAAAAATTTAATGGCTAGTTCTTTTCATTCGCATCCAATAGCAGCAAAATATTTGTCGTTGCAGGAAAAAGTTAATGTCTCATTTCAATATCTTCTCTCTATATATGTATCGTGACTATATTTTGATTGGACTTTTATTGTGCTTTTATAATAGTTGACCAGAACCGTAAGTATCTGGCAGGATCGCCAATTGTAGAGGCTACACGAAAAGTCTATCGACTGACAATCTCATTGAAATATTTTAAAAAGGAAAAATACAATATTCCATGTCAAACTATGTTAAATTAGAAATATTAATTACAAAGTATATGTTTTTTTTTATTTTGTACCTACATATACCGTTTGTGAACGGAATATATTATACAGGGTGGCTGATATGCAATGCAACAAAGTAAAGCGCTATATTTTTTAATTTTTTTTTTAAATTTTATTGTTCAAAAGCAAAAAATATCGGAAATAACATAACATTTTAGAAACAGTTTAGATTTGTTCGAATTGGCCACCTTTGGCACGAATTATGACCTTCAAACGGCCATCACACGCTGCACGAAAGTGGTTCTGCGGTATTTTGGCCCATTCCCGGCGAAGCGCCGTCTTGAGATGATCGATATTTTGGTACTTTTTAGTGCGAACCTTACTCTCTAAAATGCCCCAGGCGCAAAAGTCCAACGGATTGAGATCCGGAGATCTTGGTGGCCATTGTGCGGTAGAAATGAAGCGAGGAACCTCCTTTTAAAGCCATTCTTGGTTGACGCGTGCTGAGTGCGATGGTGCTGAGTCCTGTTGGAATGTCCATGGTCTGCGGCCGAAATGTTTGTCTGCCCAGGGCTTCAATACTGTCTATAGGACATTTTCCCGATAATATTCGGCATTTATTTTGACCCCATGGTCGATGAATACGAGCGGGGAGCGACCATCGGCCGTTACGGCGGCCCACACCATTACCATCGGCGGCGCTTGAGTTCTGGTGGCCAATAGAAGGTGTAAATTTTCAGCTGACCTCTTTGGCAAGTAAACCCGATCATTTTGTTTGTTCACAAACTGCTCGGAATGGCTTCTCATCGGAGAAAACCAAATTCGGTAACTGGCCACTTTCGTGCAAGCGAAGCAACTCCTTGGCTCTTTCCAGTCTAACTTTTTTTTGTGCATCGGTGAGCTCTTGCACTTTTTGGAACTTCAATGGCTTTAGTCCAAGCTCATTTTTTAATATGTGTTGTATCCGTTCTCGCGATATGTTCAGCTCACGAGCAATTTTTCTACCACTGCGGCGTGGATTTCGATCAAATCTGGCCTTCACTTTTCGGATCATTTCTGGTGTTGTTACCGTTTTTTTTCGTCCACTTTTTGGACGCAATGCAACACTGCCAGTATCACGGTAACGAGCAATGGTACGAGAAACAAAAGATTTATTCACATTTAAATGCTGGAGGGCTCTAACGATAGCCACTTGTGTTTTTCCACCCAACTATCACGCTTGAATTCCATCACGAATAACTTTTTCTGAATGCAATAGATCAAAATGCTTTTGTAAGCTTGTAAACAATAAAATGAACTGTCACTGAAATAAATCTGTCAGCTATCAGAGTAGCGGTTTAGAAATGATAGCAACCTGAAGTTGGTTGCAATACATATCAGCCACCCTGTATATATATATTCTCTTTTATATTATACACCTGTCGGTGAAGGTCACCTTGAAGTTGGCAACACGCTGAGGTTCGAACCATTTCCACTGAACAATAATTCGTACTCTTGTCCTTATATGCCTAATATCTTAGTAAATATATTTGTAAGATTAGCATCATTTGTAATGGTACAAAAGCCCTTCAGGCTAAAATTGTATCCCTTTTTGTTTGGACAACACAAAACATGTAAGATCGTTACTGTCTCATTTTTATATTCTTGACATTTTTTTATAGAGAATATATAAAAGTGAATATGTGTATGTTTGTCTGTTCCGTCTTGTCTTCTTGAAATTTGCACAGAATTTGCATGTGCAGGGGGTGGTGAAAATAGGGTACTTTTTTCGATATATCAAGTGGGCGTGGACCCGCCCACATGAGCTAAGTTTTGATATTGACAATTTTTTTAGCTAGAGTGCTGCAATTTTATGCTTATACATTTAGTGGCAGTTTATATTATTAGTCCAAAAATGGGAGGTATCGGACCAATGGGCGTGGCCCATTAAGCCAAATTTTAAAATTGACATATCTTGCACAATTTGTTAGCGAGAGAGCTGTTATTTTGTGTAAATGTATCTGGTGGCAGTCTACGTTATTGGTCCAAAAATGGGAGGGATCGGACCAATGGGCGTGGCCTCGCCCATATAAGCCAAATTTCGAAATTGAGATATCCTGCACAAATTGTTAGCGGGAGTGCTGCAATTTTGTGAATTTGCATTTGATGGTGTTAACGTCAAAAGTTTCTTAGCTTGTCACCCTAAAAGCCATTTCTAAGTTTCGCGGTTTTTGATTGCGTCACAAATACAACGATACAGGCTCTTTTTGCTTTGATTGTGTCTGTGTCCTTTCTTGTACTAAATATGGCTGTCCTTTCATCGTATGTACTCTCGTCTGCCTTTTCTTTCCAAAAATCGAAAAAACTTTCACTTGTTGTTCAAGCTCCAAACCAACCTCTTCTCCTTGGTAAGAATCTTCCTCCAACTGTTTCAAATTCAATAAAGGAAACACTAGTCCATTTCAAAATCCTAATCCTATCTGTTTTTCTTTTCTTTTTTTTCGGTGAAACATTGTGAAAAATATTCCTAAATTCAGCAATATTATTCAAAGACAAACAGAATATAAGAAGACATTCCTTCCTGTAGCGAGTAATTGTCAGTTACGAACGAATAGGAATGTGATTCCAACGAGTGAGGTCGAGTAATTGTCAGTTACGAACGAATAGGAATGTGATTCCAACGAGTGAGGTTTTTCGCGGATTTTCAGACCGTTTTTCCCGATTTTTTTGTAATTGTCACAATTAAAAAATTAATATTAATCGATAAGTGCAAAAAAAGTTCAATCAATGTTCGCGGAATACTGTTTTTTCGCGTGTTACAATTCATTCCTATTCGTTCGTAACTGATAGATTTTGACGTTTCGGCCTGAAGGAATGTCTTCTTATATTCTATTTGTCTTTGATATTATTGGCTCACAGCAGAAAAATAACTAAAACCATTTCGCTCCAGAAAACCCCCAAACTTTGGCATTTTCATTGGTCCTAATCAACCCGAATTTTCTGTTTCATCCGCTGTGGGAGTTTCAGCTTCGTCGATTTATCCATAAATCCATCTCTTCATCGCGAGCATAAAACAAGGGTGAGTTTGTGTTTTGCTTATATATTCAAAAAGTGAAAACAATAGTGCAAAGTTCTGCTACATTCGATAGCCAATTCAGTGCGTTTTTATACTAATTTAAAGTGTGTTTTGCCGACGGCAAAACAACCTGCGTTGTTTTTCAAAACAAAATCCGCACAGTGTCTTTCCTTGACAACGTAATCTTGCCAATAAATTCTAAAGAAAAACATCTATTTTTTTAATTTAAATACCACGATAAAATTCTTTAATTGTTCGCGTTAAATTCTTTAATTATTAGCGTTGTTTTGGTGGAAGTTTTTTCGTGTGAGGCGTAAATTTAGAGAACAATAATTATTTTCCAACTCGGCTTTGTTTCTGCTTTTCCCTCAATTTAACAAAATCAATAAATTCAAACATTCGTTCGGCTTCGCGATAATGTGTTTTCTTTTCGTTCGAGCGCTTCTTCTTGTTCCAAAGCATCGCTTTCAGTGAGAGTGTACCAAAATTCTTTAACATTCTATCTCTGCTGCTCACTGAACTTGAAGCTACCCCTTGTCTTCCTCTTCCATCCACAAAACACACGCATCGTTCCGCACACGTGCTTCTTCTTGTTGCAATCACGACGACTTCGGTGTCGATGGATTCATTCATTCAATATGTCCTTGGATTCATTCATTCGTTGGGTGGGCTTCAACGCCGACGTCAGTGATAACAAGTTCCCCCTAGCTTCCGTTGCACTCGTGACAATACATATTGACGAACTAAAATCACTTTGGTTGGAAATTAAGTCTGCTTATGATAACTACTTGGCAGAAAAAGAGAGCGAACAAGAGGAAGGGGAGGAGACGAATCAGGGCGATGCTGAAGAAGAAGCTTCCGAGGTGGAGATGCTTCAGAGCAAATACAAAAGTAGGTATGTTACTTATTTCTAATTGTAATTGCTTGGCGAAGGAGGACCTTAAACTCCCGGTCATTCCTAAAACTCGTCCACCACCCCACCGTAGGTCTCCTCCTCCTGTTATTCCGGATACGCTCCGAGCATCCTCGTATGTTCCTCCCCCTGATCATCATGCAAATGTTCAAAATCCTTCTTCTGTTGCTGATGTTTTCGATATGAGTGCAGGGTATTCGTTCCATCTTCCGCCGTGCGACGCCGACATTTTCAATGGCGATTATATGTCTTGGCCCACTTTCAGGGATATGTTCACAGCGGTGTACATTAAGAATTCGCGTCTTAGTCCTGTTGAACGCTTGTTCCATTTAAACCAATAGACTCGCGGTGAGGCTCGTGATATCGTTCAGAGGAGTCCGCTAACCAATCAGGAATTCCAATTGGCATGGAAAAACCTGTGTTCTCGTTTTGAGAATAGACGCATCCTCGTGAATGGACAGCTGAGAATTCTTTTCAATCTGCGGCATATTCAATCTGAATCTGCCCACGCAATCAAACAATTGCAATGGGATATTAATTCGTGCATTTCAGCATTAGAATTGTACGATATCGATGTCAGAAGTTGGGATCCATTGTTCGTATTCCTGTGTTCTAGTCGCCAGCAAGGATTGTCCGACAAAACGGATATTCCGAAGTGGACTGCTCTTGACTCTTTCCTCACAAATCGATATCGCACTTTAGAATCCGTTTCTGAAATGCGAAGCCATTCCAAATCAACAGAAAGCAAAAAACTCATATCCAATCCCAAGGGTTCCATGCATGTTAAAGCTTTCCCAAGCAAGGTTTCTACTCCAAAATGTCCGTTATGCCCGTCGGAATCACATATCATTCGAAAGTGTCCACGTTTCATTGCCATGGACATAAACCGGCGGATTTCCGAAGTAAAGTGGCAGTGACTCTTCCTAAATTGTTTTTCCAAGACACACAGTGTGAAAAATTGCACCAGCAAACACAACGACACAATACTATTCTTCACATCAATTCATCCACACAGACACCAACGGTAAATTCAAATTTGAGTGTCGCTTCTGCTCCATTCTTTACTCATCCTATACAGTCCACTAGTTCGGGAGCCGGCGTCATTCAAACATGCTTCGCTACAAATTCTCGGGGTATACTGCTGTGGTGAACGTGTTACATTTGGGTGTCATCTATCAGGCGCGTGTGCTTCTTGATTCCGGGTCTGAGGGAACTTTAATTTCGGAGAGGCTTTCAATGACCTCAAACTTCCGTTCCGACGCACAAGCGTATGCATTTCTGGGCTAAATAATTCAACTGCCGCATCGATCCAAAAGGAATGCACCCTTGTTATTGGCTCTCGTTTCGATGGGAGTATTAAATTTTCGGTGGAAGCTTATGTTGTCCCACACTTGTCGAGCAACCTTCCGTCACACACGATTCAGACGTCCACTTTTTCTCGTCTTCCGCAAATTCCTCTAGCAGATCCACAGTTTTACACCAGCGCAAAGATCGATATTCTAATTGGTGGAGATTTCATTCCATCGATTACGCATTTCTCATTCTTCCAGGATTTCGATGATATTCTGGAACGATGTTCTTCTTTTCCAAGGGCGCTTCGAGTGATTGCTTATGTGTACCGATTCTTTTATCGCACGCATCCACGGTACCGTTCAAGTTTCTTCAAAGACTCCACTTTGATCTCGAGCTCCGAAATAACGATTGTCAGGTACGGTTTGGTCAGAATGTGTCAGAAGGCTTACTATCCAAATGAATTAAAGGCACTATCGTCTCAGAGTTCCATTTCTTCCTCAAGTTCCACCTTGAATCTAAATCCATTTATGGATTCTGAAGGGCTAATCCGATCATGCGGCCGTTTGGAGTCAGCACCGGGTCTTCCTTATAGCGAAAGACATCCGATTATTCTACCATACGACTGCCAGTATTCCAGAATGCTAGTTCATGATATCACGATCCACGGTGTTTGTTCATGATATCACGATCCACGGTGGTAATCAGCTTGTGCTTCGCATGATACGGGATTCCGAAAGTATAAAATTTGATCAAGACGACCATCAATAAATGCAAGCCCTGTATTTTATACAAAAGGCGTTGTTAAAGACAGCTCATGGCTGCTCTCCCCCCTGAGCGGACAGAACTTTCGCGTCCCTTCACTCGCACAAGATTGGACTTTGCAGGGCCCTTTGACATTAAGACCTACAGCGGACGAGCCTGTCGTATTACGAAAGGCTACGTCTGCGTGCTTCGAGACCAAGGCGATACACCTCGAAGCGACCTCGGATTTATCTACTCCTACATTTCTGGCTGCATTCAATCGTTTCATTTCTCGGCGGGGATGCCCTCTTCATTTGTATTCCGATAATGGTACCACGTTCGTAAGAGCATCAAAAATTCTGGCTCGTGATTTCATTCAAGCTTCTCGATCCTACGTTGTTGCCAACTACTTCACCAAAACTTAAGTTGGCATTTCATTCCTCCTGGTGCACCTCATAGGGGGGACTCTGGGAAGCAGGGGTTAGGAGCATCAAGTCCCATTTCCGCAAATTCGCTGGCGCATTCAAATTTACGTTTGAAGAGTTTGTCACACTTTTGTCCAGAATCGAAGCGTGTCTGAATTCACGACCGCTATCTCCCATTTCTCAAGATCCATCCGACTTCTCAGCCCTGACACCGGGGCATTTCCTGATGGATGAAAATCTTCCACCAAATTCCTGGCGTCTCGGTAGAGTTTGTAAAACCTATTGCGGCTCTGACCACCGCGTTCGCTTTGCTGATATCGTAACACAGAAAGGCACTATTACGCGTCCCATTTCGAAACTAGTTGTCATTTCGTCCGATAACTAAATTCCGTAACACTGCACTATTGAATTTTCCTTCCATAAGCAAAACACAAACTTTCTTTTCAGCTGAAGTCATCAATTTCAAAGTCGAGCGCCCGTCATCTACACCGTACAACAGAGCCGGAATCCTTGGGGCCCTAACGGATGTTCTCTTGTCAAAAATAGTTTAACTATGCTTTATTCAGTATTTAATTCATAAATTTATTCATTCTTCATTAATTTTATTTCATTTTTCATTCTATTACACAATTCAGATATTCAGTTCATATTATTCTATTCATTGTAAGCAGACAATGCTGTTCACCCTAAAAGCCCTTTCTAAGTTTCGCGGTTTTTGATTGCGTCACAAATGCAACGACACAGGCTCTCTTTGCTTTGATTGTGTCTGTGTCCTTTCTTGTACTAAATATGGCTGTCCTTTCATCGTATGTACTCTCGCTTGCCTTTTCTTTCCAAAAATCGAATAAACGTTCACTTGTTGTTCAAGCTCCAAACCAACCTGTTCTCCTTGGTGAGAATCTTTCTCCAACTGTTTCAAATTCAATAAAGGAAACACTAGTCCATTTCAAAATCCTAATCCTATCTGTGTTTTTCTTTTCTTTTTTTTTCGGTGAAACATTGTGAGGAAAAATATTCCTAAATTCAGGCAATATTATTGGCTCACAGCAGAAAAATAACTAAAACCATTTCGCTCCAGAAAACCCCCAAACTTTGGCATTTTCAGATGGCAATCTACGTAATTGGGCAGGATCGGACCAATAGGAGTGACCCCACCCATACGAGCCATGTTTTGAAATTGATATATCGTGAACAATTTGTTAGCGAGAGTGCTGTTATTTATGTATATGTATTTGGTGGAAGTATTCGTGATTGCTCCAAAAAAGGACGTGATTGGAAATCCTAATATGGGGCAACGAAGTGGACCGGGTCCAGCTAGTAGAAATTAAACATACACATAATCATCATTATTTAACTATTTGACGATGAATCCATTAAATCAAAAATCAGATCTGCGATTTACGATCATATTGATAGTAGGACTGAAAATAAATAAATACTCGTAAATCTTTCCTACTTAAAAATTTAATTAGAAGATACTTAACACTATACTTTCTTGCACCATAAGATCAACGCCTCCCATTCCCGCGTTATATTGGGAAATAATTTTTGGACATGTCACATTAATTTTATTTGTCGATCCAGCCTGATTAATGAAATTGGATCCCATATGCACTACACGATTATCTAACCTTTTCACAATTAAAACTCCTTCTGACACAAAGCTTTGAGTTGAGATTTTAAATGATTTATTACTGGTATAATTTTAAAGGCTCGATCGTATGGTGGGTCGTCACGGCTTGGCTGTACAGCTTTGTTAACAAAAGGTAAGCTGGAAAGATTTTTTTCGAAACGATCTCGAGTCATAGCTTTGGAAATAAACTGTACTGAATATATTTCCATCGTAGACCAATACAATTTTATTTCTGACAATCTGTGGATACTCATTGCTATAATCATTCCAAAAACGCTATCAACTCCACTTTACTTACAGAAAATGTTATACATACCTTTCAGCTCACAATAAAGGTCGTTTGGTGTTTTAGTGATATATTAGTGTATCAAAATCCCAAACTGCATTTGAATACTTCTAAAACAGCATTGAAAACATCAATACCTCCTCATCCTACCTATTTAATGCATTTGTTCCCAAATATTTACCTTTGACGACGAATGGGCACATATGTCCCATGATTTTTCTCGTAGAAGGACTAAACATTTTTAAATTTTGACATTTAGTCGTGAAATGTTGTGTTTCCGAGTAAGAATCCCAAATAAAATGTTTAAAATTTCCTTCGGAAAATTCATCGTCGTCAAAAAGTTAAATAATGATGATTATGTGTATGTTTAATTTCTACTAGCTGGACCCGGTCCACTTCGTTGCCCCATATTAGGATTTCCAATCACGTCCTTTTTTGGAGCAATCACGAATACTTCCACCAAATACATATACATAAATAACAGCACTCTCGCTAACAAATTGTTCACGATATATCAATTTCAAAACATGGCTCGTATGGGTGGGGTCACTCCTATTGGTCCGATCCTGCCCAATTACGTAGATTGCCATCTGAAAATGCCAAAGTTTGGGGGTTTTCTGGAGCGAAATGGTTTTAGTTATTTTTCTGCTGTGAGCCAATAATATTGCCTGAATTTAGGAATATTTTTCCTCACAATGTTTCACCGAAAAAAAAAAGAAAAGAAAAACACAGATAGGATTAGGATTTTGAAATGGACTAGTGTTTCCTTTATTGAATTTGAAACAGTTGGAGAAAGATTCTAACCAAGAAAAACAGGTTGGTTTGGAGCTTGAACAACAAGTGAACGTTTATTCGATTTTTGGAAAGAAAAGGCAAGCGAGAGTACATACGATGAAAGGACAGCCATATTTAGTACAAGAAAGGACACAGACACAATCAAAGCAAAGAGAGCCTGTGTCGTTGTATTTGTGACGCAATCAAAAACCGCGAAACTTAGAAAGGGCTTTTAGGGTGAACAGCTAAGAAACTTTTAACAGCTAAGACGTTAACATTGCCGCCCCCTTGCAGTACTACTGCAATGAAAACCGAAACGAAAATAAGGTCGTATGTACCATTGTCTGCTTACAATGAATAGAATAATATGAACTGAATATCTGAATTGTATAATAGAATGAAAAATGAAATAAAATTAATGAAGAATGAATAAATTTATGAAATTAATACTGAATAAAGCATAGTTAAACTATTTTTGACAAGAGAACATCCGTTAGGGCCCCAAGGATTCCGGCTCTGTTGTACGGTGTAGATGACGGGCGCTCGACTTTGAAATGGATGACTTCAGCTGAAAAGAAAGTTTGTGTTTTGCTTATGGAAGGAAAATTCAATAGTGCAGTGTTACGGAATTTAGTTATCGGACGAAATGACAACTAGTTTCGAAATGGGACGCGTAATAGTGCCTTTCTGTGTTACGATATCAGCAAAGCGAACGCGGTGGTCAGAGCCGCAATAGGTTTTACAAACTCTACCGAGACGCCAGGAATTTGGTGGAAGATTTTCATCCATCAGGAAATGCCCCGGTGTCAGGGCTGAGAAGTCGGATGGATCTTGAAAAATGGGAGATAGCGGTCGTGAATTCAGACACGCTTCGATTCTGGACAAAAGTGTGACAAACTCTTCAAACGTAAATTTGAATGCGCCAGCGAATTTGCGGAAATGGGACTTGATGCTCCTAACCCCTGCTTCCCAGAGTCCCCCCTATGAGGTGCACCAGGAGGAATGAAATGCCAACTTAAGTTTTGGTGAAGTAGTTGGCAACAACGTAGGATCGAGAAGCTTGAATGAAATCACGAGCCAGAATTTTTGATGCTCTTACGAACGTGGTACCATTATCGGAATACAAATGAAGAGGGCATCCCCGCCGAGAAATGAAACGATTGAATGCAGCCAGAAATGTAGGAGTAGATAAATCCGAGGTCGCTTCGAGGTGTATCGCCTTGGTCTCGAAGCACGCAGACGTAGCCTTTCGTAATACGACAGGCTCGTCCGCTGTAGGTCTTAATGTCAAAGGGCCCAGCAAAGTCCAATCCTGTGCGAGTGAAGGGACGCGAAAGTTCTGTCCGCTCAGGGGGGAGAGCAGCCATGAGCTGTCTTTAACAACGCCTTTTGTATAAAATACAGGGCTTGCATTTATTGATGGTCGTCTTGATCAAATTTTATACTTTCGGAATCCCGTATCATGCGAAGCACAAGCTGATTACCACCGTGGATCGTGATATCATGAACAAACACCGTGGATCGTGATATCATGAACTAGCATTCGTATGGTAGAATAATCGGATGTCTTTCGCTATAAGGAAGACCCGGTGCTGACTCCAAACGGCCGCATGATCGGATTAGCCCTTCAGAATCCATAAATGGATTTAGATTCAAGGTGGAACTTGAGGAAGAAATGGAACTCTGAGACGATAGTGCCTTTAATTCATTTGGACAGTAAGCCTTCTGACACATTCTGACCAAACCGTACCTGACAATCGTTATTTCGGAGCTCGAGATCAAAGTGGAGTCTTTGAAGAAACTTGAACAGTACCGTGGATGCGTGCGATAAAAGAATCGGTACACATAAGCAATCACTCGAAGCGCCCTTGGAAAAGAAGAACATCGTTCCAGAATATCATCGAAATCCTGGAAGAATGAGAAATGCGCCTTAATGGATTTGCGCTCCAAGTCTGTTTCAGGAACGGAAGAATGAATTGTTGTCGGCCAATGATCGATAGAATTTTTAAGCCATGAAGGGCCATTCCACCAGAGATCGTTAGAAACGATATCCTGAGGCTGAATACCGCGGCTACCCAGATCTGCCGGGTTGGTATCTATTGGAACATGACACCACTTGGATGGATCAACAATCTGGATTATGTTGGAAATTCGGTTAGCCACGAACGTTTGCCAACAACATGGAGGTTTAGAAAGCCAGGAGAGAACAATGGTTGAGTCTGTCCAACAGTAAACTGAATATTTAGGAAAGTCTAGAGTTGGAAGCAGACTATCAATCATCTCGGCAAGCAGAACAGCCCCGCATAACTCCAATCTTGGAATGGATAAGGTTTTTACAGGAGCAACTCTTATCCTTTGAGTTTGCTGTCCATTTTCTCAATGAAAACCCAGCAGAATCTAGAGCGGATTTGAGCTCATTTCTGGAACGAATTGCTCCTGGAATTGAATATGCACCAACCAGTGCATCATCCACATACATCGAATTTCGAAGAATTTTACTCGCCAACGGATATATGGATTGAATATCATCAGCTAACTGGAGCAACGTGCGAATAGCCAAGAATTGAGCGCAATTGACACCGAATGTGACGGGTTTCAATTCGAAATCTTGAATATTACTGGGTGGATGGCTGCGGAATAGAATTCTTTGGAACGGAGTACGATCAGAATGAACCAGTATCTGACGATATATTTTTTGAATATCTGCATTCAAAACGTATTGGAAGAATCGCCACTTCAGAATCAATATAGTCAGATCATTTTGCAGTACAGGACCGACATGCAAAATGTCATTCAGACTACGGCCATTAGAGGATGAAGAGGAGCCATTGAATACCACTCGAACCTCGGTAGTCGAACTATCAGGTTTAATAACTGCGTGGTGTGGCAAATAATAATGGGACGGATTTTCATCGAACGGTGTTGGCGAAACAGCGTACGAAGGAGCCTACCCTCATTCGAAGGAACTTCCTTGAATGGAAGACGAACAACATACCTTCCACACTCATTTCTCCTAGTCGTCGCGACAAATAAGTCCTCACAAAACTTAACGGAAACCGAAACAAAGTTCTTCCTTAGAAGATTCTCCACCTCCCAAAATCGAGAAAACTCTTTATCCAAAGAGATTTCGCAGAAATTTTAAATTATTTGACGTCTGGGAGCTGGCAATTGAATAGGAATTGGGCCGGTCAAGATCCATCCGAAGATGGTATCTCGGGCCATCAAAGATCCGCAGATCTCACGTATCACACCAGAGCGCATAATCGATGGAATGAAATCTCCACCAATTAGAATATCGATCTTTGCGCTGGTGTAAAACTGTGGATCTGCTAGAGGAATTTGCGGAAGACGAGAAAAAGTGGACGTCTGAATCGTGTGTGACGGAAGGTTGCTCGACAAGTGTGGGACAACATAAGCTTCCACCGAAAATTTAATACTCCCATCGAAACGAGAGCCAATAACAAGGGTGCATTCCTTTTGGATCGATGCGGCAGTTGAATTATTTAGCCCAGAAATGCATACGCTTGTGCGTCGGAACGGAAGTTTGAGGTCATTGAAAGCCTCTCCGAAATTAAAGTTCCCTCAGACCCGGAATCAAGAAGCACACGAGCCTGATAGATGACACCCAAATGTAACACGTTCACCACAGCAGTATACCCCGAGAATTTGTAGCGAAGCATGTTTGAATGACGCCGGCTCCCGAACTAGTGGACTTTATAGGATGAGTAAAGAATGGAGCAGAAGCGACACTCAAATTTGAATTTACCGTTGGTGTCTGTGTGGATGAATTGATGTGAAGCATAGTATTGTGTCGTTGTGTTTGCTGGTGCAATTTTTCACACTGTGTGTCTTGGAAAAACAATTTAGGCAGAGTCACTGCCACTTTACTTCGGAAATCCGCCGGTTTATGTCCATGGCAATGAAACGTGGACACTTTCGAATGATATGTGATTCCGACGGGCATAACGGACATTTTGGAGTAGAAACCTTGCTTGGGAAAGCTTTAACATGCATGGAACCCTTGGGATTGGATATGAGTTTTTTGCTTTCTGTTGATTTGGAATGGCTTCGCATTTCAGAAACGGATTCTAAAGTGCGATATCGATTTGTGAGGAAAGAGTCAAGAGCAGTCCACTTCGGAATATCCGTTTTGTCGGACAATCCTTGCTGGCGACTAGAACACAGGAATACGAACAATGGATCCCAACTTCTGACATCGATATCGTACAATTCTAATGCTGAAATGCACGAATTAATATCCCATTGCAATTGTTTGATTGCGTGGGCAGATTCAGATTGAATATGCCGCAGATTGAAAAGAATTCTCAGCTGTCCATTCACGAGGATGCGTCGATTCTCAAAACGAGAACACAGGTTTTTCCATGCCAATTGGAATTCCTGATTGGTTAGCGGACTCCTCTGAACGATATCACGAGCCTCACCGCGAGTCTATTGGTTTAAATGGAACAAGCGTTCAACAGGACTAAGGCGCGAATTCTTAATGTACACCGCTGTGAACATGTCCCTGAAAGTGGGCCAAGACATATAATCGCCATTGAAAATGTCGGTGTCGCACGGCGGAAGATGGAACGAATACCCTGCACTCATATCGAAAACATCAGCAACAGAAGAAAGATTTTGAACATTTGCATGATGATCAGGGGGAGGAACATACGAGGATGCTCGGAGCGTATCCGGAATAACAGGAGGAGGAGACCTACGGTGGGGTGGTGGACGAGTTTTAGGAATGACCGGGAGTTTAAGGTCCTCCTTCGCCAAGCAATTACAATTAGAAATAAGTAACATACCTACTTTTGTATTTGCTCTGAAGCATCTCCACCTCGGAAGCTTCTTCTTCAGCATCGCCCTGATTCGTCTCCTCCCCTTCCTCTTGTTCGCTCTCTTTTTCTGCCAAGTAGTTATCATAAGCAGACTTAATTTCCAACCAAAGTGATTTTAGTTCGTCAATATGTATTGTCACGAGTGCAACGGAAGCTAGGGGGATCTTGTAATCACTGACGTCGGCGTTGAAGCCCACCAGACGATCAGCCCAACGAATGAATGAATCCAAGGACATATTGATCAGAAAAGCTTTACTTGTGATTGGAAACTATTGAACGGATCAGAAGAAATTTAAATAGCAATTGAACCGAAGAACTGAGATGCGTCTGAAAAGCCCGAGAATTGAAAGAACGAAATGATATCGAACTAAAAGGAACAAAAATCTTCCAATATTGTTTACAGAAAACGCAGAAATTTGAGAAAAATGCGTACAAAAAAGCTATTTAAAATTATTTTTTTGCAAATCGTTTGAAAAGTCGGCAAGTTAGAACGTAGGGTGCACGAACAAATTTCCCAAAATTGAAATAATTTACTAACCTATCCTCCAACTTACCAAAAAACATGAGTTGGTATGGACAAAAACTCACTTGCAGACAAAAATCAGAAAGAATGGACAAAAAAATTAATATAATCGGGTGTAGGGTACACAACAGTCGGTTTAAGTGTGCCGGAAACCACTACAACTTATTTATGTCAACCGAATCAAAAACAATAAAGTGTTACAAACGGATTGACCCGCGACCATGTAAAGCGAATGACTGTAGGTTGCTAACCAAAAGAGTGCACTGAAGTGAATATAAGAGAGTACCCGAAGAGAATATAAAAGAGTACCCGAAAGAGATCTCAGACAGAGCCCACTCTTTAGTGACGTCAATACTCAAACGAACGGTGACGGAGAGTGAGTAATAGTATGGATGTAGTTATGGAATAATGTATGTATATGTGTATATGAATGTTAGTACAATAGATAATAGTATGCTACAGTTGTTAGTACTCGAACCAATAATAGCAGCAGTGATATGGTGATGCTGTTCGCTGTGGTTGTTGTGGATGATGCCAAGAGGCTAAATCAACGACAGAGAACTGCAACGACGCTCAGAAAAGAATAGAAACACGATCTCACCGAAGTCGTCGTGATTGCAACAAGAAGAAGCACGTGTGCGGAACGATGCGTGTGCAGGGATGCCAACTTAGTGCTTTTCAGACCACTCAATACGCGAAAAGTTGTCAGTTAGGGCATCTCGTAAATACCGGTGAATGCGTCCTGCGTCTGTAAAACTCGATTTCAAATGTATGAAAATGTACTACAGCTACCCAAATACGCACACGGATACTTCAGATAATTTCAAAAAAACCGAATTTGGCAGTGCTCTTACAACTACAACGAAAGAAAACAAAACAACAACAAAAGAAACATAAACACAAACAGATGACAAGCAGCATTTCATTTTTTTAATTTATATTAAAATGTGCTTTTCAGATTAACAGCGAAGAAATGATTGAAATAGCTGGGACACTGCCCACTTATAGAATACAAAGGAGCCTCTCCACATATGTGTAAAAATCAAGAAGGGCACATGGCAAGCATTTTCTCTGGAGTTGTCAACACCAAGTAAATTCCAAAACTTTAAAATATGTACCAGCATTTTTGTCTTAATGTTTATTCATTCAACGGAACGTGGGAACCTATTCGCGCTGCTTGGTCGCAAGGAATCCATTTCAAGAACACTTTTTGATTCCGGTCGGATCGAACTCAAGAAAATCGTTAGTCCAGGTGTTTGTTCTTCCTACAATGATGCATGTGACGCGAGCTTATTCCGCACAGTTTTTATTTCCATAGATTTACGATGCTGCAACGCATTTGAATTCCATGTTCAACGAGGACATTTGGAAATATCAATTGAAACCGGCCAATAAACAATTTTCTACTTTGAAGCATGATTAAAAGATAGAAATTGATTTAATAGCGATACTGTCATGTGAAATAAAACACGATTTAGTCCCAACAAGGCAAGTGCCACAGGGAACCGACAGCTTCGATAGATTTGGATGGCGAATTAGAGGTCTTTACATTTTGCACAGCCAATAAACAGTTTAAGAAACATAATTTGACTTCGGTGAACAGAACCAACATCTTTAGATACTCCACGATTACTAATATTTCCGTTCTTCTCTAATGAAAAACAGCATCTTGCATAACAAACAATTTAAAACATATAACAACAATGATATGGATATTTTTTAGTTAAAAATACCAGTGACGCTGACGCATTCACTGGTATTTAAGAGACACCCTTAGTGCCAAATGAAAAAAAGCACTAACTGTACGCTTTTCACATTTGTCGTTAGTGCTTTTGACACTTTTCGTACATTTGTCAGAACAAATCTGGTAACATAAAGAAATTAGACTATTTTGCTACACCATATGTATGTACTTCAAGATTTGCCATAATACGCCACAATTTGCATAAAATCTTTACGAAATTTGGCATATAAAAGTTGATGGAGCCAATAATAAACTCTGGAAAATTTTATGAAATTTGTGGCAGGTTTAGATATATCCGTCATATATACTGATATACCAATTTTAGGTCTAAGCGCCATAGAATACCAGTTTCTCATCAGATCTATAAGTACCTACAATTTAGTATATAACGGTTCCTGCAACCAGAAATGGACACATCAAATTGAAAGAAAATTGGTTCAGATTCAGATATAGACTCCACAACATTTTATTCCCAATGTTGAATGTAGACGCGAAAAAAGGTACAGATTTAGGTATGTCCCCTGTATATTTCTATATCCTGATTTTATTTTAATTTTATAATTTTTTTTTAACATATTATTCTCATTAAGAAAACAACTTTGATACAATTGACAAAACATATTTCTTTGTATTCTGCTCTGATGGGGGCGGATATAATGTTGTCGTCTCTCACGACAAAAGCAATATGGAATTTCTGGCTTTGAAACGCCCTTAAACCCAATTGAAACAACAAAACCTTAATTTTAACACAAAACGCAAAGAAGACATTAATGTTTTTTATCGAACAACGCCGATTTGATTAAAATCAATTAAAAGAAGAAAAAAGTTCAGTCGGGTAAACCGACTTAAGAATCCCCTCAACTTCAGTCCCAAAAAATATTCGTAAATTTTTAATTTTTTTGTTTTAATTAAATTATTATCAATTTAAATTGCATTTAATAACTTTAAAGTATGCGGTGGTATTAAAGTTATAAGCAGTTATCTTTTGGTACATACTTGTTCATTTTTTGCCGATTGATTATTTATTCGTTGTTCGTTTTGGCAGAAAGGACAACACCATATACGAACAAAAACAGGTATTTTTAAATGCCTATAACTAATGAACCAATGTATATACAGACCATATTTACGTAAAAACCTTGGCATTACGACACCTTTCATCTGAAATAACCAAAAACAAAATCGGTTGGCGGATTCTAGAGAAGATAAATTACGATTTAAATCCCGGCGTTGTCCGGGTTGTCTTTTAGTACAGTGGCCAAACTTCCTAAGCTTGAAGGTATTTTAATTAAAACTCCGATTAAAAGACAGTACAATTTTGAATGACTACCACAAACATTAACTTTGTAATATTTCATATTAGAAGCTAGTTGTATACGTTTATTTGCTGTATGACTAAACGCCAACATGTCAAAGAATAGCAAATATCAACTAAAAGCAATTTTAAATCGTTTATTATACTATTGCACATTTCATACAATGATACCTACGTTCCATGTTTCCATTTAATCGGATTAGTTGTTATAGTAGAAAGCAGAATAAAGTTTAAAAGTGTCCTCTTTAAGCCTATATATACTTTTGTACCTGCCCCGACCAGCCTGTATAAAACTTTTTTAATTTTAATAAAATTGATTGTTCTTTTTATTTTAGCTGTTCATGTGACTATGTTGTTGGTACACCAAGCCAAGTTGTGTGTGTTTTATGACATATTTACCATATTTATGACATCTTAACCCTTTTTTAGTTTTTTGGGTCGTTTTTTATTTTACCTATGTTCTTGCTACTTATGAACAGAGTATGTAAGAAAAGGATAAAATCCAGTGGTATTCGAATACAAACTCAGTTGCATAATTATATCAAAGCAGAAACAATCAAATTGTTTATAAAGAATTATCCAAAGAGATTTAGAAACAAAAAGAAGGAATATGTTTAAAGTTACGTTCAAAGCAAAGTAAATTCCTCAAGCATCGAAACACAATTGGAACTGCAAAATAAAGTAAATATTGTACTGTCACCCTTGCTTATGGGAAAAGAGACTAAACTGGTAATCGTATTTGATTTTGTTTGTGCAATTATTTCGACACTTCCAAAAGGTACATTATCGGACAGAAACCAACCTCAGTAGTCGCTTCCAAGAAATCGTTCAACTAACACTAAGAAAGTGAAAACCCCCCATTATGCATAAATGTACAGGGTAGTTCATCATTCATCGAAGGCATAGGGTCCCTGTGGTAGAACGTAGACTTTACCGTCTGTTTTTGACAAGACTGTCAATTAGAATGTTGTCAGCATTAATGGTTTGTCAATGCGAGGTTTCATCAAAATTCGTCTTCTTTCTGGAATCAATCATTTGGAGTAACTCGTTGAATTCGTGTCATAATAAGTCGAATTAGTGAACACTGGGCCCAAAGCTCCCTAAAATAAGTAACAGGCGCGTGGTTCCTGAACGCCATAAGTGTTTAAATTGTGTACATTTGTGATCGGCGCTAAGACGATTGTGCATTGGTTGCTAAGAAGGAAATCTGCTGTTTCTTTGGGTCCAAAACGATATTTCCGACATTTTTGGCGGAAAACTCCTACGGCTCGAAGGGTCGAGTATAATGTCTTATGGCTTTTGTTCCTGGTGTCCCCAAAGACAGAACCCGACATCGTGAAACCACTAACCCCAACAAAGTCTTTACATACGCACACACATTTTTTTCCAGAAAGCTGAAGGTAATGCGAGGAGTTACTGTAGCGGACTCCCGTATTTTTCTTAACACTCTACACCTCAGAAGTAAAGGTAAACGAAAGTAATTAAACGAGTTTGAGTATATTATGTGCCTGTGATCGTGCCGTCCAAGCTTGTGGCCTCGCGGGTGTGACAAGCCCACGTGCCTGTAGTCTTCGTGTGAACGAGCACCGTTAATTCTAACGGTACAGAACCACAAACCCCCCTCCCCCAACTGGGTGTGAAGTCTTTTGAAACGTTTACTCCTTATATGTATATGTCTACGCCCTCGTGCATTTATTACTTAATATTTTGAAACGATTTATATACCATTTTAAATTTTTTAGAAAATTATATCCTATAACTAATTTATTAGTACTCGTGGTTTCAACAAATCATTTTACAGATACCTATACTGAATTATAACCACTAATTTCAAATTATAAAATTGTAATCCCTTAAGAAAATGTTTGGTAGGTAAGGGTACGTACCATATTTGTTGAAGTTACGGACATAAATGATTAGATAAAAAAAATTAAATAATTAGCTAAGTATAAGTTGCCAAACCTTTAGTATGGCTAGATTTGGGTCCGGCCGCCCTTATTTTAGGATGGTTCTACCATCGAAATATTGTAGTTGCCGATATTATGTGTAAGTGGTCAGGGCAAATTGATTATTGTTGGCCAATGAAAAAAATCGAAAACGTTTGGAATAACGCCCCTCATTAGAATCGAGCTCGAATCTACGTAGGTGAGATGAAATTTAATCCAAGTAAGGGTTGCGTGTTAGGCCTTTTGCCATTTGCCCTTCTCACGATTAGTAGGAGCTGATTTTTTTTGTTATTATTCATAGTTCATACGGTCAACTAGTAATAAGTTTTTTTGTTAATATAAGAATCTGAAATGAATAAACAGAAGGATGATATTGTTTAAAGTTAATAATTGGTTATCAAAAATGTTTTAGACTTAATAGGTGAAAGGTAAGGCAGTATGAGCCATAACAATCGGGGACACTCAAACTTCAAGTCGAGTGATCCATCGGGGGTCAACTGTGAATGCCCCATGGGTGGGTAATAGGGATTCCATAACAACTGAATCCCAGCCGAACTTTTCCAACGAAATATGAAGAGAAACTCATCTAAGGTGGTATTATTATTTTTTTTGTAAGGTGTGATTTCGGACTGGTGTCAAAAGAACCTGCGCGGACTGAGCTCAAGCCGGAAGCTACCGCCATAGTACCACCGCTGGACACTTTTAGCCCGAAGTAAGAATGGTGTATGTTCTCCACTGTATAGAAGATGAATGTTATCCATCGTTGAGTATTTATACCACCGGACCGATGACCACCACAACTGAATACAGTGAATACGGAGCAATGCAGAAATATCAGCAAAATAAAATTCACATTACAAAGATGGCGCCCAACGTTATTAGAGCACAATGTGCACATCCCGTATTGTCCTAAGATTCAGTGTTTTATGGCTAATCTTAGAGCGACGAAATGTGCTTCTTTAGTTCTTATTGTCACCATTATTGAGAGTAATGACATATAGACCAGTTATAGGCTTAGATAACCAATGACTAGGGCGATGTTGAGGTCTCAATCATGGGTATAGTTCATATTGGAATTCCTTTTCTGTAGCTATTTGTCCTAAGTGTGTTATGTATGTACGCTCTTAAACGCAATGATTTTCAGATGGGAATTCCAATCTGTGTTCATGAGTTTCTGGATATTTAGGTTTCGTTTTTGGAATTAGTAAGGATTACGTTATGGCTCTTTAAAACTACTCTTTACCTATTCATACCTTTTACTTTGATCTCATCAATTCACATTCGAGTTATTTACCTTTTTACATTAAGCCTAGGGAAACATTACATGTACCTAGTATTCAATTTAATCGAGCTATAAACGTCGGATTTGGGCCCATTTAGTGGCCCCTATCTACTACGAATTGTCTATTTTATTTATTTTTTTTTACTTACATACAAGACTACGATTTTTAGGACTATTGCACAATGACTGAACAACCAGAATTGTCTGGGGTCGCCAGATCTCATTCCATGAATACCAGGTCTAATAGTAGGACAGCAGCGATAGACAGAGGTAGAGCTGACGAAACTCTAGCTCAGATTAACCAGAATACGATCTCTGGAGGGACAGGGGAGGCCGCTACAGTGACCCAACCTTCGTTTAGTCCACTGACTATGCCTGATGACAATAATGGTGATATGGACAGAATGAGCAGTACCGGTTTACTGGACTCAGCCGAAGCCGTTCAGACGTCTACGCTGGATATGATGCGCTATCGCAGAAGCGGTGAAAATGGTATTATCTAATTCCTCTGCACAGTCGGGTCAAGTAGACAATGCAGGGGAAAGGATCAACTGGCCCCACGTACTACCACCAACGGGAGTAGGCATTCAACGACATGGGAACAGAACGAATATACCATCGGCCAGATTGCCCACAACATCACAGCAGTTACATGACCAACATACACGACCGAAGTACCCTTATGTAAGTAAATGGGGCATTAAATTTGATGGCACCTCGAAAACCCCTTTAGTCGAAGACTTTATCTTCCGAGTTGACCGGCTACAAAGAAGTTACGGCTGCCCCGATCAGGAGTTAGTAGATGGTTTCCACCATCTCTTAGAGGGTCGTGCCAATCAATGGTACTGGGATAGAATACAATTACACCCCAACTTGACCTTGAACAACCTCAGAGTAGTTAGAGAATTTCAAAAATACCATGCTAATATCGATGTTCTGCGCCAGTTAATGGACAGAAAACAGGCCAGAGAGGAAACAGCTACTGAGTACATAGATGCGATAAATAGTCATAGGACTCAACTAAGAGAACCTTTGCAGGAATACGAGGTTGTGGACATAATTAAAGCCGGCCTAAAGCCTAGAACAGCCCATTTGATTTTTGCGGCACAGATATACTCTGTTGAACACCTACGAGCCGTATGCCGGAGAGCGGAAGGTTTGCTAGAAAGAGAATTCCAACAGAGGTCTCGCCAAAATATACAAACTCGTTCGGTGAATGAGTTATACGAATATGATCAACCAGCCGAGATAGATTCGGTGGATGAAATTCGATTTAAGTCCAACGCTAAAAAAACGCTAAAAAAAGGTTCCTGAAAACACGAAGATGAAATGTTGAAACTGTGGGACGCCTGGACACAGTTTTAAGCAATGTACCGCAACCCAGCGTGGTTATTTTTGCTTCCGTTGTGGAGAATCTGGAGTTACAGCTCCCCAGTGCAGCAAGTGTAGACAGGGAAACCGGGACTCGAACGTGACCACTGGCGATTCACGTTCGACCCAGACAATCGATTAATTAAACCCGCCACGGCTGACAAACGAGTGGGAACTTCCCGCGATGATTTTTCAGCATACTCTAAGGGAGAGTCCACTCCAACTTCTTCGAAGGAATGTAAGAAGTCTAAACCCGATTTAACCTTACCTTTTCACATTAGGTTAGAAAAGTATGACAAGGCAAGAGAGAGGATATTTAATAGCGAAATCACTACGAAGAAGATTTCAAAAAAGATTTTAAAAACAAGAGAACGTTATAGGAGACGGCGGTTGCATCGACAAACGATTTCATCCACTAAGGTAAAAGATGACCTTAATTTAGATCCTCGCCCTTTTCGAGAGATGGACATAAATGGCCAGGGAGTCCTTGCATTATTTGATAGCGGTGCTACAGTCACCTGTTTAGGTCGGAACTGCCTTGATTTAGTAAAGAAACTGAACCTGAATATAAATCCAATCTACAAATGCCGAGTGGGCACAGCAAGTGGACAACAGGTGTCATGCGTAGGTAAAATCAAGGTCGATACCTCCTATGATAATCAAACACACATCCTAGAAGTCTATCTTGTTCCAAATTTAGAAAATGAGATGTATTGCGGGATCGATTTTTGGAGGGCGTTCGGTATAGCCCCACAGTTGGTTAGTAGTATTTGTGCCGAAATTGAGAGTCCAGATCCAAGCAAACATGTACTCTCATACGAACTGGAACAAGCTCTGGAGCGTGCGAGAAAACATTTTCTGGACCATGAGAAACATGGACTGGGAAAAACACATTTAGAGGAACACACTATTGATACAGGCGACGCTGTCCCTATCAAACAACGCCACTATCCGGTCTCTCCGGCTGTAGAGTCGTTGATATATGAGGAGCTGGACCGTATGGTAAGTTTAGGGGTCATCGAACCAAGCAATAGCCCATGGAACTCTCCCGTTACCTTGGTGCGCCGAGGAGAAAAAAAACGCTTGTGTCTCGATGCCCGAAAACTAAACGACCTTACAATAAAAGATGCTTATCCGCTCCCATATATCGACGCACTCTTAGGAAGACTCCAATATACGTACTTCATTTCAAGTATTGATTTGAAGGACGCATTCTGGCAAATTCCTTTAGCCAGGGATAGTCGACCAAAGACGGCATTCACAGTGCCGGGGCGACCTCATTACCAGTTCACAGTCATGCCGTTTGGGCTGTGCAATGCAGCCCAACGGTTATGCAGACTAATGGATAAGGTAGTCACCCCAGAGCTGCGGAATAAAGTCTTCGTGTACCTCGATGACCTCCTAGTGGTATCCCCAGATTTTGAATCCCATATATACTTGTTAGGCAAAGTGGGAGATTTACTAACAAGCGAATCTCACTATCAACTTGAATAAGTCCAAATTCTGTTGGAAAGAATTACGGTACTTAAGCTACATTGTCGGGGAGGGGAAGTTGAGACCAGGCCCCGAGAAACTGGATGGAATTACTCAAATTCCCATACCAAGATGCCCCCGTGATGTACGCCGATTCCTAGGCCTGACTTCTTGGTTCAGAAGATTTATAAAAGATTACGCTGAGATTTCTGCCCCCATAACTCAAACATTAAAAAAGTCCCAGAAGTTTGTCTTCGGAGAAGAGGCCATTGCGGCTTTCAATAAATTGAAGACAGCTCTGACAACAAGCCCGGTGTTGACTCATCCCGTTTTTGATAAACGTTTTTTTGTTCAATGCGACGCGTCTAATATCGGGTTAGGGGCTGTTCTTTACCAATTGGACGCAGAAGGACTAGAACGACCAATTGCATTCCACTCGGCACAACTGAATAGCGCGCAGCGCAACTACAGCGTGACCGAGAGGGAATGCTTGGCCGTTATTAGCGCTATAAATAAATTTCGACCTTATATTGAACTCATGCCCTTTACCGTCGTAACGGACCATAGTGCATTGAAGTGGCTCATGAGTCAAAAGGATTTGAGCGGAAGACTTGCACGGTGGAGTCTGAAACTCCAGGGATATCAGTTCACCATACAGCATCGTAAAGGGAGTCAAAACGTGGTTGCCGATACCTTATCGCGATTACAGATGGATGAGGTCAATATGTTTGTGGACGAAAAGCCCATCATTGATATGAACTCTTCAGAATTTCAGTCTGAAGAATATGCCCAACTCCGGGAGCATATCGCAGAGCAGCAACACCGATTGCCAGATTTGAAGATTATGGATTCATATGTGTACAAGAGGACCGTCCCTACAGATGGAAACCCCATCCATGAACATTTTACATGGAAACTTTGGGTTCCATCGGGACTTACCCACGAATTGATTGCGAATGCTCATGAACCAACGAATAAATCACATGGTGGTGTTGGAAAAACCATCGCAACCCTTCGGCAGTACTTCTACTGGCCAAAAATGGCAGTACAAGTTCGGGAGTATGTGGGAAATTGCATCCTTTGCAAAGAAATTAAAGCACCGAACAAAATCTTACGGCCCCAAACGGGAATAGAGACAGTAACCCATAGGCCATGGCAAAAAAACTCTTTATAGATTTTATCGGGCCGTTCCCTAGGTAAAAAAACGGGAATATCATGATTTTCATAGCATTGGATCATCTCACAAAGTTTGTCATATTAAAGGCTATGCGAAAGGCTACGTCCACTAATGTGGTTCGATTCCTTGAAAGTGAGATTTTCCATAAGTTTGGTGTACCACAATTTGTACATTCCGATAATGGTAAACAATTTACCTCGTTAGAATTCGAAAATTTTCTAAAACGATACGGCTGTAAGCAAATCAGGAACGCTGTTTACTCCCCACAGGCAAACGCGTCAGAGCGGGTAAACCGTTCCATCGTGGCAGCCATACGGGGATATGTTGCTGAAGATCAACGTAACTGGGACCTGCATTTATCAGCCGTAGAATGTGCTTTACGATCCACCATTCACTCCTCAACCGGATTTTCTCCATATTTTTCCCTCTTCGGAGCGAACATGATAACTCATGGCAGTGCTTATGTTTTATCGGATAGACTAGGAGCATTAGAAAATGGGGAAATTGAAATTTTGCCGAAGAGCAATATGCTTGAATTGGTAAGGCATACCATTAAGGAAAATCTACACTCGGCATATGAGAAAAACGCGACGAGGTATAACACCCGTTCGAGAACTATTAGATTTCTTCCTGGGCAAGAAATACTGCGGAGAAATTTCGTGTTGAGCGACGCTTCAAAAAGCATAAATGCGAAACTTTGTAAAAAGTTTGTCAAATGCAGGGTCGTAAAGGCGATTGGCAACAGTCTTTACGAGGTTGAAAGTATGCAAGGGAAGAAGATAGGCATATATCACGCCAAAGACCTGCAACACTCAGTCCCTACAAAATAAAAGCTAATAGACCCGGCTACCGAAATCTCAAGGTCGTAGTTCTTCCCCACTGTTCAAGATAGAACGCATATTCAGGATGACTTCTCGATTCAGTTACCTGCCGCCTGGACTAGGGTAACTGATCGAGTTTGTACTGTCACCCTTGCTTATGGGAAAAGAGACTAAACTGGTAATCGTATTTGATTTTGTTTGTGCAATTATTTCGACACTTCCAAAAGGTACATTATCGGACAGAAACCAACCTCAGTAGTCGCTTCCAAGAAATCGTTCAACTAACACTAAGAAAGTGAAAACCCCCCATTATGCATAAATGTACAGGGTAGTTCATCATTCATCGAAGGCATAGGGTCCCTGTGGTAGAACGTAGATTTTACCGTCTGTTTTTGACAAGACTGTCAATTAGAATGTTGTCAGCATTAATGGTTTGTCAATGCGAGGTTTCATCAAAATTCGTCTTCTTTCTGGAATCAATCATTTGGAGTAACTCGTTGAATTCGTGTCATAATAAGTCGAATTAGTGAACACTGGGCCCAAAGCTCCCTAAAATAAGTAACAGGCGCGTGGTTCCTGAACGCCATAAGTGTTCAAATTGTGTACATTTGTGATCGGCGCTAAGACGATTGTGCATTGGTTGCTAAGAAGGAAATCTGCTGTTTCTTTGGGTCCAAAACGATATTTCCGACATTTTTGGCGGAAAACTCCTACGGCTCGAAGGGTCGAGTATAATGTCTTATGGCTTTTGTTCCTGGTGTCCCCAAAGACAGAACCCGACATCGTGAAACCACTAACCCCAACAAAGTCTTTACATACGCACACACATTTTTTTCCAGAAAGCTGAAGGTAATGCGAGGAGTTACTGTAGCGGACTCCCGTATTTTTCTTAACACTCTACACCTCAGAAGTAAAGGTAAACGAAAGTAATTAAACGAGTTTGAGTATATTATGTGCCTGTGAACGTGCCGTCCAAGCTTGTGGCCTCGCGGGTGTGACAAGCCCACGTGCCTGTAGTCTTCGTGTGAACGATCACCGTTAATTCTAACGGTACGGAACCACAAACCCCCCTCCCCCAACTGGGTGTGAAGTCTTTTGAAACGTTTACTCCTTATATGTATATGTCTACGCCCTCGTGCATTTATTACTTAATATTTTGAAACGATTTATATACCATTTTAATTTTTTAGAAAATTATATCCTATAACTAATTTATTAGTACTCGTGGTTTCAACAAATCATTTTACAGACACCTAAACTGAATTATAACCACTAATTTCAAATTATAAAATTGTAATCCCTTAAGAAAATGTTTGGTAGGTAAGGGTACGTACCGAGTAAGATAACCCTGTGAGTACATATTTGTTGAAGTTACGGACATAAATGATTAGATAAAAAAAAATTTAATAATTAGCTAAGTATAAGTTGCCAAACCTTTAGTATGGCTAGATTTGGGTCCGGCCGCCCTTATTTTAGGATGGTTCTACCATCGAAATATTGTAGTTGCCGATATTATGTGGAAGTGGTTAGGGCAAATTGATTATTGTTGGCCAATGAAAAAAATCGAAAACGTTTGGAATAACGCCCCTCATTAGAATCGAGCTCGAATCTACGTAGGTGAGATGAAATTTAATCCAAGTAAGGGTCGCGTGTTAGGCCTTTTGCCATTTGCCCTTCTCACGATTAGTAGGAGCTGATTTTTTTTGTTATTATTCATAGTTCATACGGTCAACTAGTAATAAGTTTTTTTGTTAATATAAGAATCTGAAATGAATAAACAGAAGGATGATATTGTTTAAAGTTAATAATTGGTTATCAAAAATGTTTTAGACTTAATAGGTGAAAGGTAAGGCAGGAGGAGTATGAGCCATAACAATCAGGGGACACTCCAACTTCAAGTCGAGTGATCCATCGGGGGTCAACTGTGAATGGCCCATGGGTGGGTAATAGGGATTCCATAACAACTGAATCCCAGCCGAACTTTTCCAACGAAATATGAAGAGAAACTCATCTAAGGTGGTATTATTATTTTTTTGTATGGTGTGATTTCGGACTGGTGTCAAAAGAACCTGCGCGGACTGAGCTCAAGCCGGAAGCTACCGCCATAGTACCACCGCTGGACACTTTTAGCCCGAAGTAAGAATGGTGTATGTTCTCCACTGTATAGAAGATGAATGTTATCCAACGTTGAGTATTTATACCACCGGACCGATGACCACCACAACTGAATACAGTGAATACGGAGCAATGCAGAAATATCAGCAAAATAAAATTCACATTACAATATTTTCACCAACAACTTAACTAAGCGCTACAAACAAGTTGGAAGAAATAAACATAAATTTTATAAGACCTTTGCAATATGGTTAGAGGGCGAACTTAGTGTCCAAGTATCTTCAGAAAGTAAAAATCAAAACAATTGTGGGAGACCACCAAATCACCCAGCAACTGTAGCGATAGATCTAAAAGGCGGAAACTTAAGGATATCAATGAAGAAATCGGATGTGAAACTATTGCAGAAATCTTGTTACATCAATTGCGATCACAAAAACAACGCATAAAAGCCGAAATTGTTGAAAAAGTTGTAATCGCTAGTCCTCTGAGAAAAAAACGGATTATTAAGAGTATTCAAACTTCAAGCGATGAAAAACAGTTCTCAAATGAAGAGGCATTAGCATTATTTTTGGATTTTAAGTTAACAAAACACCAATATACACAGCTCAGGTTGCGTGCTATTGAAAAAGGCTTAAATCTGTATCCATCATATCATCACATACTTGCTGCTAAAAAGGGCTGTTTGCCACCAACGAAAACTATTAAATCACATCGAGTTCGGCAGAGGTAAAACTTCATGACCTACTTAATCATACAGCTTAAAGGACATGATTTGAAGAAATATGGGAACTGCAAGTTAACTCTCTTTTGCAAATGGGGATGTGATAGTTCTTTTGGACAAAAACAATACAAGCAATCTGTATGTGAAAATACTTCAGACGCAGATATGTTCATGGTGTCATTTGTGTCATTGCGATTGATAAAGAATTTGGAAGACTCGGAACCTTCGACCAGTACGATGCAGACAAAGGATATTTGGAAAAATCAAACACCACCTTCTACGTAATACTGCAGACCAATAAAATTTTATTTTAAAAAAACTCATGATACCATTAAAAAAGAAGTCAATGATATAAGAACCCAAATTACAAGACTGCAGCCATTAGAAGTAGAAATTGAAGGCCAGACAATTGAAGTTATTACATTATATGTCAATCTACATAAAGCAAATTAAACCAAGTCCCGGAAAAATCAGTAGATTGTACTGATGCATATGAATTTGGATTATCGCCACTACATACAAGAATACGATTTATGGAAGACATATTTAAAATCAGTTATGATTTGGATTTTGGACCTACAGGATCAATAAGAAACAATGACACGAACAATGATTTAAGAAATTTAAAAAAGAAACATGTTCAGGATGATTTTCTCAAATGTGGGTTGATTATAGACCAACCAAAACAAGGATCAAGCAATACAAATGATGGGAATACAGCAAGAAGGTTCTTTTCTGATCCCGAAAAAGCATCTGAAATAACTGGAGTTGATATAAATCTCATTTCAAGATTTAAAACAATTACACTAGCCAACAGTAGTTTTGTTATTTGGTTCTAGCATAGTTTTTCTCATTGATTTTGACCTACTGAACACGAAAATGAGTTTTAAAAATTTTTCTGTCGATTGGTTTTCGAGATACAAATTTTTGAACTTTTTTTTTAAATTTTTTGTAGGTACACTTACAATTTTGAGCCTATCTTTCGTCTTCTTTGACGTATTTGATCCTACTACTACTCAAAATAAAGCAAATTGAGCCGTCTACAACTCATTCTCAGAAAATTTTCAAAGCGGGTGAGTAGTTTTGATGTTGGCGGCTTAAAAAGGTTAAAAAACTGCGTTTTTTTAGTAAAAATGTGGCAGAAAAATTCATATAAAATATAAAACGCGATGCTAACAGCGATTTTGGTTTTTTTACGTATAGCTGGCATTTTTCCAAAGAAAATAAGCACTTACTTAACAAAATCTTGGTATAAGACCGAAATTCCGCTATTTCACGATATTTTGATTTTCATTATTTGCACAGCTAACCTACTAGGAGGGATCGAAAAAGCAAGTTTTTTATAATCCTTTTGGAATAGAACGGGACAGTTGCTCATATACATAAGTTACTTCTGTTCAAAATTTCACCACCCTGGGTTAATGTCTTCTGTTCTGGCAAGGGACGTGAAATTTCAAAAATTTAGTGAAATCAGCAATTTTTTTTTTGGAAATTTTTTTCAAATTTCACAGCACTTTGCAGTTTTGATAAAATTTTTAAATTAATATTAATAACACAAATATTTCATAATTGTAAAAAACCTATTTACAATACCGTAGGGACGTTTCGTCGAAAATGGTATAATGAACATGCAGAACATAGAAACACAGGTGCATTTTACGTTACGAATTTTGGCAAACCCACTTTACATGTACAAAATTGTTTGGAAAAAACGTTTACGTAATTTTTATGATTCTCAGAATTAAAAAAAATAAGTAATACACAAATAGTTATTTAATTTTTATGATTGTGGTTGCAGAGTAATATACGCTTCTGAATGTGCGTGGACGCTCTTCGTGTTCCTTTATGACTGCTACTCCGTTCACAGTCAATTAAAGGGAAAAAAGGGAATTACACTTTTTTATTGATGTGTGTTTTCCCGATGGCTACCTGTATCGGATTTTTTTACAGAAATTCCCCCCACATTTGTGATTGGTCATTATTTGGAAACTTTTCCACAATTTGAAACGCACACTTGCTGAATCCGGTATATAGCCACCCTTAAAAGATGCGCCCATTCATAAGTACCTGTCAGTAAAATATTGTAACATACTTAGTATTTATAGGTGTTCATTTATCGTTTTTTGTCATTCAACAAGTGTCTACGAACGCGAGTAGTACGAGTAAAAAGTGAAACAAATTGAATTTAAGTGCATATAATACCTACCCAACAAGTAAGACAATGAGTAAAAGACTACGTGTGTTCGAGTGTTTGAACAATCCAGACAATTTCTGCAATGTTTGTGGCGAGTTTATAAAGAATAATCACGCACACACGTTTACTCCAGCAGTGCAATTGCACTATTTGAATTATTTTGGTATTTCACCAAATATCACAGAACCATGGACACCTAAGTCGCTATGTGATCTTTGCTATATAATCCTAACCAACTGGGCAGCTGGCGGAAGGTAAGAATTTTTATTTAAACACATTAAGCAAAGCAAATATAGTAATTTATTTTAATTTTAGGCGCCATATGAAATTCGATACACCAATGATGTGGAAAAAGCCGCTATGCCATTCCACAGACTGTTATTTTTGCCTCACAACAAACAGTGGGGTAGGGAGATTTTTAAAATGGAACTACGCTCAAGTGGGATCGTTTGCACTTCCAGTACCACATTCGAATGATGTACCATATCCAGTGTGCCCTGGTGCATCTCTTCAAAAAGCAGAATCGTCAGATCAAGAGTCCGAGTCAAGTGCAAGCGAATTTGGGGCGTGCAGAAAGCGAAAATTACTGTCACAGGCCGAACTAAACGATTGGGTGCGCGATTTTGGTCTCACTAAGGAGAAATCCGAACTTTTTGCGTCTCGGATGGTACAGTGTGGATTTGCGGATTCAGAAGTGAAAGTAACAGCGTACAGGAAGCGTCACCAGCAGTATGCAAAATTTTATACAAAGAAAGACGAAATATGTTTTTGCAGCGACATTTCCGGCTTGTTCCAAGAGCTTCACCAAATTCACAACCCCAATGAATGGAGGTTGTTTATTGACAGCAACAAAGAGAGCTTGAAGGCAGTTCTCTTACATAATGGGAATGAAAAGCCATCTCTTCCTATTGCTCATGCGGTTCATTCAAAGGAGAACTATGAAACTATGAACATTTTGCTGAAATGCATAGAGTATAGCAAATACAATTGGAAAATATGCGCCGACCTCAAAGTTGTGGCCATTCTGTGTGGACTCCAAGGAGGCTATACGCGACATTGCTGTTTTCTGTGCCTTTGGAATAGCCGCGCTGATGATCAGCATTATATTAAAAAAAATGGCCGGAACGAACGAAACCTGTAGTTGGAGAAGCGAATGTTCAGCGCAAACCACTAATAGAGAACCGTGAAAATATAATACTTCCGCCGCTGCACATAAAATTGGGTTTGATAAAAAATTTTGCCAAAAAGTTGGACAAAGAAGGTGAAGCTTTTGCCTATTTACGGTCAATTTTCCCTTACCTTTCGCTGGCAAAAATTAAAGAAGGAGTCTTCGCAGGACCCGAGATAAAAAAAATGTTGAAAGATGAAACATTCCCGAAGCTGTTATCACCCATCGAAGCCGCAGCATGAAATTCCTTCAGGCTTGTTGTGGAAAACTTTTTAGGAAACAACAAAAGCGATAATTATAAGGACATAGTTGAGGATCTGATAAAGAACTATGAAGCAATGGGTAGGTTTTTTTTTTGAAACAAATGTTAATTTAAATAGCGTTTTAATTCTCGTTTTTTTCATTTTTGGGTAGGAGTGCACATGTCACTTAAAACACTTTCTGCATTCTCATTTGGATTTTTTCCCTGAGAATTTAGGAGACGTGAGCGACGAACACGGCGAGCGCTTTCATCAGGAATTGAAGGCTATGGAACGACGCTATCAGGGCATCTATGACACGGCTATGATGGGTGACTACATTTGGACCCTAATACGTGAGACCAATTGCAGCGAATACAAAAAACAAAGAAGAAGTCAGCTGTTTTTCCACATGGCATAAAATGTACAGTTATATCTTTGTTTCTACTCATTTTTTTTGGGCGTTGATTTGGTTAATTTCGTTAGTTTAGCTAACCTGGCACATCCATTTCTAATTGTGCCATACATTGAGTATGTAGTGCTCTAAATAAATTAAAAAATAATATACTAAGACTAATTTGTTTATTTTAAATTAAGTTCAAATGTATTTATTCGTTTGCGTTGGGTAGGTAAGCTGTGCAAATAATGAAAATCAAAATATCGTGAAATAGCGGAATTTCGGTCTTTTACCAAAAAAATTATAAGTCCGCCATTTGTTGTCAGATTTTGTTAAGCAAGTGCTTATTTTCTTTGGAAAAATGTCAGCTATACGTAAAAAAACCAAAATCGCTGTTAGCATCGCGTTTTATATTTTATATGAATTTTTATATGAATTTTTCTGCCACATTTTTACTAAAAAAACGCAGTTTTTTAACCTTTTTAAGCCGCCAACATCAAAACTACTCACCCGATTTGAAAATTCTGAGAATGAGTTGTAGACGGCTCAATTTGCTTTAATTTGAGTAATTTGCTTTAATTTGAGTAAAATTGTAAGTGTACCTCCAAAAATTTAAAAAAAAAAAGTTCAAAAATTTGTATCTCGAAAAACAATCGACAGAAAAATTTTTAAAACTCATTTTCGTGTTTAGTAGGTCAAAATCAATGAGAAAAAATATGCTAGAAACAAATAACAGAGAAAATTTTGTTATTTGTGACCTAGTGTTATCGATGTACTTGCGTGCCATAAACAAATTGATGCTAAACAATTTTATGAATATACCAAGGAAACTGCACGGATATATAATACCAAATATTCATGGAGAAATATGTCTGCAACAGTTCACAAAATTCTTTATCATGAAGGAGATGTCATTAAGCATCATTTGGTACCAATCGGAGATCTATCAGAAGAAGCCCAGGAAAAAAGAAATAAGGATTACAGGTTTTATAGAGAGCACAATACCAGAAAAATATCTCGAAATTGTACAAACGAAGATCTATTTAATATTTTTTTGGCAACGTCAGATCGCCTCATCTCCAGCATTCGAAATCAATGGAAAGTAGAACATCGGGACTTAGATGAAAATTAGTATATTAGCAAGAGGGCTGCTAGAGGACACAAATAATACGGAACAAAATGTGGAATATTTGCAGCCAATTTTCCAACCGAACGAATAAAAATTATAATTTACTGTTTTTGTTACATATGTATATAAGTAAAAAATAAATGCCTTCCCTTAACGTTGTTCAAATATATTTAAAAAAAATTGCTATGCGAGGTGTTTTTTTAAATATCAAAGAAATTGTTTGTTTTTTATTAAAATGAATTATTTATCAACGTATGACATTCTTTTAATAAATAAAGAAGATGAAATATGATGAAATAAATATTAAAAAAATTCAAAAGTTCGACTTTGACCTTAAATTCCTCAATAACTGCCGACCCTATTTTATCGGTTCGAAAGTTACAGAGTTTTGGCCAGTAAAAAACGGTTCTGAACCACTGTGTGTCGGCCAGTAGCATGAGTGCAGTAAGCGGTAGCAAGAGTGCGGATAAGAAAGGCTCTGAGAACGGGATGGAGGACAGCCGGGACAGAGAGATCACAAAAGAGGACGAGATGAAGCCGAAAACGAGGACAGCAAAATTAGAAAAAATTGTCTAAGCGGCAGTGCAGTACACGGAGGATCATGCAGGTGAGGCTTTTGTATTGGTTGACACTTCCGAATCGGAAGTGACAAAGAATTCAAGGGTTAAAAATGGACTGTATATTGTACAGAAAATTAAGGATCTGAAAAATGAGGTATTTAAGAGGTTGAGGCCATCGGGGTCACATAATTAAATTCAATTCGAAGACATACATTGGGCGAACAAATTTGTGGAAAATGAAGATTTGAAAGCGAGAAAATTAAGGGCTTTTATTCCCAGAAATTTTATGGAAACTTTTGGTGTTGTCAGAAGTGTTCCTTTATGTTGGTCAGAGGAAGAGATTAAGGAGGAAGTTATATCGAGAAAGAAGGTAGCGTCTGTCAGAAGGTAGAATTAATAAAGTCAACAGTTCTCAAAAACACAATATCAATAAAAACTATAATGGACCCAGTACCTACAATGAAAATATTACAATATAATATACAATCCTTTTCTGCTAATAAGTCATTTGTGGAATTCTTTGCAAACGATAAAAACTACGATTCTATTACTTTATCTGAATTTTTTTCAGAAAATAAAACTAACCCTTACATATTGCTCAAATACAATCTAATACAGAAGTTTAGAGATGATGGCTATAGAGGTGTAGGCATTGCTCTAAACAAATCTATAAAGTACACTAGGATGAACTATGTATCTTCTTATGATGTACTGATAGTCAAGACTACTAATCTCCAACATAATGTTATGCTTGTATCGGCATACTTTCCACCGTCATTACCAGTGCAAATTTTCAACTATGAGATAGATAAACTTCTCTTTTTTCTGGAATCATGTGAAAATGCCATTCTAATGGGTGAGTTTAACGGAAGAAACCAAGTCTGTGAGGACAGTCACACATCAAAAAGAGAAACAAAATGGAAACCAGGATATTAGTCTCTGTGCTCAGATGTGTCAATAACGGCTATATGACTTTTAGGAGAAACATCAACTCAGAAGGATCAGTGCTGGACTTGACCTTTGTTAGTCCTAATCTGGAGGTTCCCTGGGATACGATAGATGGCTATCTGGGAGGAAGCAGGCATTTCCCTGTCTTTCTTGAGATTAAAGCTACAGGAGATAGAGCAGGAAGAAACTATTGAAATCGCTCAATGGACTTGAACTAGAACCTAATTTTGATTTGATAGAATTCTCTATCAAAGAGGAATTTAAATTTGCAACCTATATTCCATCCACAAACAGAGTTCCGAAGTTGGTGGAACAAGGATCTTCAAGTAATGTTCAGAAAACAATTTGCAGCAACCAAGAAGGCTAAATCCTATCCCAGTTATACCAATTTGGAGAATGCTAGGGTAAAAATTGAGTCATGGAAGAAGGAAGTTGTGAAAGCAAAAATAATTAGCTTCAAGAACAAGATTGCGGAAGTAAATAGTGCTCCGAATACTAGGAAGGCTTTCAAGTTCATCAATCAAGTCAAAGGTCGATGTAACCCAACAAAAACTCCTTGGAACGAAGAAAATAATCAAGAGTACCTCAACTTTCTCAAGGATCAGGTTCTAGTTTCCATCACATTCCCGGACAACAATGCAGAGGTTTCTGATAATTCACAGATAGTCCCGTTTGAATATGAAGAGCTGGAGGAATGTCTAGCAAAGAAGACAAAAGACTCAGCAGCAGGCTATGATGGTATCTCGTATACAATGCTCAAAACCTTGCCAGGGATCTCTAAGAGAGCCATCCCGACGGCCATGAACTCGGCTTTTTTGGATGGAACCTTAAGAGATAACTGGAGAATTATTAAGATAAGTCCCATCCCAAAACCGCACAAGGATCACACGGATATAACCAATTTCAGGCCGATTTCTCTAATATCGGTGTTTTTAAAATGATAAACATAATGGTCATTGAAAGAATGAACAAACAGATAGAGATCAATCAAATGATTCCAGAAATCATTTGATTGATGTCTGTTCATAGTGTGGCTCTATTGAAGAAGAATAATTACAAAGTCCTTGTGTTGTCCTTAGATGTCGGTAACGCTTACAATTGTGTGAACATTGAAATCCTTCTTAGAACGTTAGTTAATTCTAAAACTGGTGATTATTTATCCAACTGGGTCCGGAATTTTCTGGCCAAAGAATTCTAAAAATGAGCTCGTCGGAAGTAACTGTTGTTAATGGTCTACCCCAATGTAGCAGCTTATCACCAACACTGTTCAATATCTATACTGCTTCGCTCCATAACCTGGAGGATGATCAAACGATGGTTTTCCTATATACAGACGATTTTTTAATTATGTCATTCAATCTAGATTTTGGCTTGGCACATACGAATCTAAGGAGGAAAGCTGAACTAACTCTCTAACTGTGAAGGATCACTATGAGGATATAATGGGAGAAGTCAATAACAAAACTAACATGCTCAAATGCCTAACCTCAAAAAAGGGGAACTGCATCCTAAGCAAGGTATAACTATTTATAAAAGTCTAGTGAGATCCAAAATATAATACTCTAGGACTTCCACTACAAATTCCCCTGATTACATTAACAAAAATATACTTGTTTTGCAGAATGAAATGCTGAGAAGATGTCTTGGAGTCACGAGATCCACCCCTATTGACGTCTCATATGCTCTGGCAAATGAGATGCCACCTAAACAAAGAGCAAAATTGCTAACGGCTAAAGAGCTAGTAAAAATCCAAGACAACAAACAACTCTTTTTGATATTACTGCTGACAATCCTCTTGTCTAGTCTAGTTACAGCTGCATCTACCATGAATTTAAATGTGCCTTTGATAATATTTCCTTTTCTTCTTCCTTCTCAAGTCCAGGGACCCTTACTGTCAGATATAATACCCTCTCAATGAGCAAAAACAACACTTCCACTGAAGAGATTGTAGCCACTTATAAAGAGGAAATAGCTGAATATAAAAACGATGGATTTGTGGTGTTTGCCAAAGACGCCTCGGTTGCCGCTACCTCCACAGGATGTGGAGTTTATAATTACTCTTTCGGACACAAGTTTTACTTTAAATTGGATTCAGATCCTCATCTATGTTTGGCGAACTATGGACCTTAGTGAAGGCCTTACAGATTGCCATTGAGGATGTTTACGAATATTGTGTTGTTCTCACTGACAATCTTGCGGTCTGTAAGGCTCTAATCAGTGAAGAAACAATTATGTTGTATCAGAATTCCATAACAAACTCACCAATTCAAACATCATAAAGTGTCATGTTCTGTGAACTCCTAGCCATAGAGGAGTTACAGTGAACGAGGAAGCGGATCAAATTGCCAAACCTGCGGCAGAATATGGAGCGGAACTCAATGTCAAATACACTCCACACGAAGCCTTACACTGCATAGAAGACTGCCTCATGCATCAATGGAATGATGAATTCCGAAATACATCCGTACAAAAAGGGCAACATTTTGCATCAATTGTCAGTAGTGTCTATAAAAAAACAATGGTACCATGATTCGAAATTTGACCCCAAGAACATCAAAACTTTAAATAGACTAATGGTTGGCCATACCTTTAATAAGGTATCCTTGAACTGTGAAATATGCCATGTACCTGATACCTCACACTACATGTTATTGGAATGTTAAAAGTACAGTACTAATAGAATTAAGTACCCAAATTTTTAACGAATTCCATACCCTCAAAGAGATCCTGTTAACAAAGCATGAACCTACACTGTGGGGAAAAAAACGTTGCAAAATAAACACCGTTTGGTATTTATAAACGTAACGTGCATGAAAAATCGCCACCGATTCGTTCATTAATTATCAACGAAACGGGGGTGATTTTTTGACCGGCGTTGCGTTATGTATTGTCGCCGTAAGGTTGATGATTATTTATTCGGCTTTATCTTGTTCACTGGATTTGTTATTGTCTGTTCTTAGAAGAAGAAACCACGAGGATTTATAAAGACGTGAAAAATGAAAATTAATGACGAAGAAATAGAATTTAATGACCTGTTTGATATTGTGGATGATTCTCTGGGCTATTGAATGAGAAGGATAAGGTGATTGCAAAATCCAGTGACATCTTCCTATTGCAGAAATTTCTAGAATCAATAGAAATAGTGTCGGCCTACGAATATTTAACAACCTAAGCTTATAAAAATTTCAATTTTAAAAGTTAATAATGAGTGTGTATGGTTTTTATAGGAATTAAATTTTGCAGTACATAAAGGCGAATGATATGAAGGAGACTGCCACCATTAGGGTTACGCGCTGAATTCCGAGAAAAAAACAGAGGTAATACTGTGTTGCTGCACATTCGAATGTGTTTTGTTTAGACGTGATTTGCTTAGTGATAAATATGCACATTTGCAATTATATGTTTGTTGTGTTTACGTTTTATTTACTTATAACATTAATAAATGTATTGAAACGCTAATGCTGTTTAAATAGTTTTAAATGGGGAGGGGGAATTTAGAATAGAAAGTTATCCCAGCGCGTGCTTTATTCGTCCTCAGCAAGTGCTTTAGTCGCCCCCCGCACGTTCTATAGTTGTCCCCAACACTTGATTTAAATTATCCCCAGTTGGTATTCATATTGCAACGAAGCCTTGTTGATTTTTGATGCTTTATTCATGCACCGCCTTGCTTGAATTACGGGTGTTGGTTCATTATCATAAACGAATTTGCAAAGATTAAGCACGTATGTGTAACAGCCGGTAATGTACTAATTACCACTGGTAGTCTCATTGCTTACACCTGGAGGCTGCCGTTTTCTGGAATAGTTTGGACGTCAATAATACAGATGCCTTTGGAACAGCATCATTCGAAGTACCAACCTGGCATATAGTGTACAGATACACTGCCAATTTCGCATCACAACAAAAAAAATTCCACACTACCGCTTAAAAATCCGCAACTAAAATTGCCTCGAGTGAATCGGAACAAATGTGAAAAAAATATATTAGTCCAGATTCACACTCTGCAACTTCTTATTTCCGCCTGCCTCTCTCTCCTACAAACTTTGACACTTGCTTGGAATAGCCGAGTGTGAATCTGGACTAATCAAATAAATCCAAGTTTGTAGAAGAATTAGATGTAATTGTATATAATTTGTAATGTAATAGATATAATTTTGGTGTAAAATAATGAAAACAAAAGATTTTTTAAATAATTTATTGTTTCCAAATTTTACTTAATAAAACTTGTATTTGCTTTTCTTCATGCAAATGTGGACGCAGAAATAATCTTGATTTTATATTAAAGCTGACAAAATTTAGTTCAAAATCTATTTGAGTTACTTAATTGTGTGTTGCAGCGTTTTAAATATATAGACCATTGAAGTTCAAACATATTTTTGTGAAAATTGTGTTAAAAGTCTACAAAACCGGGCAATGTTTTTGAAATTGGAACCAAAACAACATAAATAAGATAAAATTGCAGTCTGCAATATTTTTGAAAGCTGAAGTTTTGCACTAATGCAATTACACAATGGGTCGTCGACTGTTAATAAGAGAAATGTTGAATTAAAAACAAAAAAATAATCGGTCCACCCTAATATACATAAACTGCAGAAGCGTTTAACTATATTTTTATAGTTTTTGTAGAAGAAGTAAACTATAAAAATTACACATATAATCATAATAATATTAACTAGATCGATAATTTTGATCGTAGAACTCTACAAACTTGCAACCGGACTTGTACCGGTCTTATTTATTATCCGATTTTGGCGAAATTTCGTAAAAGTTATTTTTTTGAATCAAGAAAATAGGTCCATATGTTTCGGGAAAATCGGTTCATAGATAGATGTAGCTCCCACACACATTTTCTTTATTTAAAGTAAAAAAATCACATATTTAAAGTACAAAAATCGGCCATAATCGCAAAAAGTCGCAGATATACTAGGTACCGTTGGATTCACCACTAAGTCACCTCTCTTCTCTATGTCATATCGTAGTGATCCCACGTGACCCAAAAAAGTTGTATTCCGTTAACTGCGGATAATTTTTTTGAAAAACAAAAAAAGCGGTATTTTTGCTTTGAAATATCTCTTTATTTAAAGACGTTAAAAATACGTTTAATACACAAAAATTTAGATGAATATAACCTTATTATATGTTACAAGTCCGGTCGCATTTCACCAAGAAACGAGAATTTTACAAGCATTTTAGTATATACATTTTATCATCGCAATTTTATTTGCATTTATTAGTAAAAAAGACACATTTTAAAGGTCATAACTCGGAATCGCCCAGAGTTATTTTCATAAAATTGAAGGTATTTTCATTAAATGTTATCCACAATAAAACATCATTCCCAAAAAACTGATTTTTAAAAGTTGTTTTCAAAGTCCTATGCGCGCATATTTCATCATATTTTCCCATCGTGCGTCGTGAAGACAAAGAAGTGAAATAAATTAAGTCATAATATCTTATGTACAATTTGTATATTAAGCTATGTACACACGATTGTCAGATCTAGCAACATTGTCAGGAAAATGGCGAAAAAATGCAAATGTGAACTTACAACCGTGTGAAAATACAATTTTTGTCTTGCAACGTTGGCAGAAAAGTTATTGTAAGACAATAATATTGGTATACATCTATTGATATCATCTGGGAGAGAGTATGCCAAAATTGAACCATTCGAGGCGCAGCCGCGGTCAATATTTACATGAAATCATTTTTAAACATCGAATTATATAGACCGTTCTATCGGCTTAAATAAGGTTTTCTCAAAATTGTATGTGTTTTTTAAAATTAAATCCGATACCTCTTATAAAATCACTCGTTACTAAACTGATGTTGGCAATTTTTTACGATGTTCTGCGTTCACGCGACGTACTTTTGTTTCGGCTTGACGTACTTTTGCTTCGGCTTTTCCTGTGTGAATTGTTGGTTGACCCCTAGAATTCCGAGTATGGAAGATTTTACTCCCTCCTTTCCGACTGTCTCTCTCTCCTACAAAACGCCGATAATGGGCTTAACTTTCAGCTTTCCAAGCAAGTGTCATAGTTTGGAGAGAGAGGCAGGCGGAAAGAGCTCTCTGCCTCTCTCTCCTACAAACTTTGACACTTGCTTGGAAAAAATTGCGCCGTGTAAATCAGGACTAGGGAAACATGTAGGGATTTTTTTTAAATAGGTAAGGGATTTTCTTCCGTGCGCGTAGGAACTTTTTAAAAAATCTTCTGGCATCACTGTTTCATGATCAGCTTTGTCGTCTCTGTTGTTTGTATTGTTTGATTGTTTGTTTGTCGAGCTGTAAGACCACTGAATTAAATATGATTGTAGAAGATATGGCAGAATATTGGGAAAATAAATTTCCATGCCGAGGTGATTTTATACGTAGCCTCTGTAATATGATCAAGCCTGCAGAAAGCTTTCCGCCAACGATTTACATAAGTGGTCACACAGGCACTGGTAAAACAGCTATTGTGAAGGACTTACTCAGAAAGTACAAGCTTCAAAAAATGTATCATGCGGTTCATGTCAACTGTGTGGAATGCTACACAACAAAAATACTATATGAACATATTTTGGAAGAATTAATGGCTTCAAATGAACGATGCGATACTTTCAAAGAATTCGTGGAAAAGTTAAGACTACACGACGCAGAAGGCGAAAATAGTTATGTCGTTGCATTAGATAATGCAGACCGATTGAGAGATATGGATGGCAATCTATTGCCATCTCTTTTGAGATTGCAAGAATTCACAGGCCTCAACATTTGTGTGTTATTAATATCGCAAATTCCTTTAGAAAAATATCATTGCAAGACAGGCTTATCGGAGATTATAACATTATATACCCCTCAGTATACTAAAATTGAGACTTTAAAAATTTTGAGCGACCACTATCAAAACACGATTTATATGCTAAAAGCTCGAATTAAAGAACTCGAAGCCAAAAATATAGAGAAGCAGTACGCCGTGGTTGATCAAATTACGCACGATTTTTTTAACAACTATCTCAATGTCTTTTTAAGTGTTTTTTACAAAGCATGTCGTGATGTTCCCGAGTTGAAAATAACAGCTAGCAAATGTTTCTTGGCATATATGGAGCCAGTTTTAAACGGTAGTGTTGAAATAACAGATGTTGCTAAATTATGGCGAAATGTCGTAATACCATTGCGATCGGCTCTCTCTCAAGTATATATGCGGTTCGATAAAACGGATAATGTAAGTATTTCCTTTATTTTACAAATATATGTATATTGTATATTATTTCATTATTATGCCTTAGATTGTTTTAGAGCAGACGGAGAACAATACAGTAGAACACAGTCTAAAGAAGTTGGCTCAGGCTTTCGAATTGCCATTCTATGGAAAATATTTGTTAATAGCTGCTTTTCTGGCTAGCCATAATTCAGCAAAAGAGGATAAAAGGCTTTTTGTCAAACATCATGGAAAGCAACGTAAACGAATGCAAGCTGTTAATGCTAAAGCTAAGGTTCGTGCTCACAAATTTTCTTAATATTACACTATTTAGTTGTCAACTCCAAACAGGTAATAGAAAAAATGTCGTCATCTTTGGGACCGAAGTCTTTCAGTCTCGATCGCTTGTTAGCAATATTTTATGCCATTCTGGACGAGAAGGTTGGACTAACATGTAATCTTCTTTCACAAATTTCAACGTTAGTACATCTAAAGCTTCTAGGTTTTGTGAGTGGCGAGAATAATATAATGGATGGCTCAGCACGTCTTCAGTGTACAGTTGGCTTGGAATTTGTTTTATATATTGGGAAAGTGGTAGGATTTAATGTTTATCAGTATTTATGCGATTTTGCCTAAATTTATCTTTAATAAAGTAGCAGTAATTTACGAACAACGATATCGATCAATTATTAATACGAATTCCGCGAGAGATTTCTCTCCTTTCCCTTATCTCTTATTATGAAATAAAAATTTAAATTATTGAACTATAAACATAGAAACTTACAATATACGAGTACATGTTTTTATATTAATTAGGTTCATATGCAATGCAGATGACAATACCTTTGAACCTTTGTGAAAGCAAGGTTCTGACATTATAAATGTAGAGGTTCTGATTTAAAATGTACACGTTCTGACATTATAAATGTAGAAGTTCTGATTTAAAATGTAGAGGTTCTGACATTATACATGTAGAGGTTCTGATTTGGTATGTAGAGGTTCTGATTTAGAATGTAGAGGGTGTGGCAAATAAGCCGAATTTATTTGATAATAATCTTCCATAAGCAAATATTTTCAATTTATGACACCATATAGATATCTCTATCAGCCAGCAAAAATTTCGTTTATCTCTACTTTTTTCCCAGCTGATCAGCATTTACGGAAATATTGTTCTCTGAAAATCATTAGAATTGTCCAACAAAAAGTGAATCTTCTGCAGCAACTTGTCACATATCCTTTGCTATCGTGCTGTGGTTTGTGATGCTACCTAGACTAGCTCAAATCATTGGTCGTGGATACCCAACCCTCATACACAAACCAGGGAATGAACAATAAAAAAAATCATCGGATGACGATTTTTGTACTTATACTGAATACTAACAAAACTCAAACTATAACGACAATCTCACAAAACAGTTAAAGTCAATTCTACATGTAGTGGGGAAGATGGTATTCCCACATACGATACACTTTACCCATCCTATGTCCTACACATCCCTCCTAGGACCCCTTTCATGGTCACCAACAACTCACCTTTTTTCGCTTATCTAACCCATAATCCTTATGAACCCCTACCAACTCTTCCTGGATCCTTAACAGGACGAATTACCAAAACATTATTTCAAATTTCAGACATGACATATTTCGAACAACCGGAATATCCAATAAAATGAAAGCCTCGAACAAGGAACAATTGACATTCAGAACACACAGGTCTTACACTAACAATATTGCCTGGATAAATAGATATTTCGCCTTCTGACTATCAAAGCTGATAAAAAACGCTAATAGGGAACAAACATATAAATATATCAAAAAAAAAAAAAAAAAAAAAAAAAAAAATACTTATATTTAGACCTAGACTTCACACACTTACAATTTGAAAGTACATAAAACTAACTGACTACATAGGATCAACTTTCCTTCCCACAACTTACATTTAAAGTCGTTTTGAGGACTCAACATAAACCATATTTTTCTTTTCCTAGATCTATTCCCTAAAAGAGCTCTTTGAAGGAATTAATATATCGAAGGACAATCACTAACGCCTTCGTAAAAAAAATTTCCTTTACACTGTTCGATCCTATAAAGCCTCACATTAACTATCTGACAACAAAAAACTTATTCTACATAATAATATAAAGTAATACATAAAACCACTTATTTATCTTATTCAAAATCCTTATTCGGCCATTATACTATATTAAATGCATCTCACTATTATCCTTATTTTATAGGCTTATAAAAATTTTCTATCGGGATCACCACATACACATCAAGTGAATACCACTACTTAATCTTTGGTACTTTTTATTACAGATATTTGCCTTTATGGCCCTCCAAAGCGATTTCCAACTGAGATTCCATCGACTTGTACATTGAAACTTACTGGCATACAAAACAAAGTTAACTTGTCTTATCCGGAAACTCCCGTGGCCTCAAATTTAGATTCCTTTCCGTTTACGCTTTCGGTTCCTGGGTAGATTTATTATGTAACTCAGATTTCCTCCTTTTCACAATTTCGTGCCAACGGTTGCTTTTATTTTCTCTGGCCACATTAGTATGATAGATCTTATTAAACTATTAAAATCTCACTGATTGTAAGTTAACTTACGGGTTTCCTCACAAAATTAGTCATTAAGTTTCACACCAAAATTACAATTCTACATCAACCTACGATCACTATATCAATTAGGTTTCTAAAATTTCAGAAACATTTGCACTAATTCTTAAATATTTTTTTGTTCTAAATTAACTCACTATATGGCTCGACGCACTTCAAACATTTGATTTGCTCCTTACAGTTCCACTGTCTTCTTATTAGGTTTTCACAAGAATGATCTGTTTCCCTCAACTTTAACTGCCACTAACTTGACTTGCATGTCTTCTTTTCTAACTGAACCACATTTACAACAAACACTTCACGAAACCCATATTTAAAAACTACGTTACAAACATACTTTACATAAATCTTCGGTTCAACGCACTGCACTCATTGGCCTTGAACACATATTTCCCTTACGCACTTTTTTCGCCCTCAATTAAGAGAAACATCTCTTCCCCACTTTCAAAAAAAAAAACCTCCAAATTATTTTCTTCTTCTTAACTCCTAGTCTAACTCCAATTGCTCTATAGAACTATATATACAGTACTTTTATCACAGTCTTTCTATTACAGTATTACTGTCATGTGGGTAGATCCTTAAAATATGCAGTATGTTGTAATACTGTTGTATACTCTTGAGCATTTATATAGGACTCCTTTGGCCTAACCACTGGAAGCAGCTTAACATTAATTTTCAAGGAAACTCACCCTCAACAAACTATCGACCAATGCCTCCTCCGGGCCAGTAGCTTTAACCGTAAACTGTAGGATAAAATCGTATCTTTTAGAGTTGTCGAACTATTTCAACATTCAACAGCATCTTATTTAAAGGCAATCGCCAGCTCCTTTATTCTAATGCGAAACAATATATTCCTGTCCCTAGGAAATCACATAATTTGGACGTCAGCCAGTATAAAATGCCTTGGCGTCGTCTTTTCGATGGACTTCAAATGTGTGAGACATATGGATCACACTTTAGCAAAAGTCAATCGATTATTTTCCCTTTACGTCTCCTAGCTGAGGTGACGCGGAGGACTCAGCAATGACGTCATCATGGCCTATGCTTTTCCGTCCTGGGGCTAAATCACGGCATTCGATATCGAGTACTTTACGATCGAGATGTGTTTTGTTTTATTGTCAATTAAGGAGCATTACTTCTGTCAAATTCGAATAGATTGTTTAAATACATTCTTATATAGCTTATCTCGATAGTTTTTAATTAAATCCAATCTTCACTTTTTCTTATTAATAAAAAATAAAAATTAATATGGCTTTTCGATCGAAAAGTTCTCGATATCGAATGCCGTGATTTGGCCCCTGGCTTGGAATCTCTTCCAGTCAATTGGAAAGGCTTAGGCGATGGGATCGACGAATTCTCGTGACATCCCACGGTCTTCGAAACACCATCGCGCACGACGATACTCGTTTCCACGACAACCGGAACTATACTCCGGAACGACTCGAGTCCAACTCGACCAATGATTGTCACCACAGCGAAAGCTGCACCATCCACACGTATTTTCCCCAGGGAAAACACGCTGGAATCAGCAGCAGAACTGTTACAACAACGATACGATACGGCGGTACTATGTCCCCACACATTCGTATGTGTGTTTTGTTTAGACATGATTTGATTAGTGATAAATATGCAAACTTGTAGTTATATGTTTGTTGTGTTCAAGTTTTATTTACATATAAAATTGATAATATAAATTTATTAAAATCCTAATGCTGTTTAACTAGTTAAAAATATTGGGGGTGGATTTAGAATGGAAAGTTATCCCCTGGGCGTGCTTGAAATCATCCTCAGCACCTGTTGTATTCGTCCCCAGCACGTGCCTTATTCGTCCCCAGCACTTGATTTAAATTATCCCCAGTTGGTATTGATTTTTCATTAACGGCCTGTTCCTGTGTTTCTAACGAAAGTCTCTGCGAACGAAAACCAGTCACTCACTTTCGTCAGGAATTTGGCCAGGAGAACGAACCTTAGAGAAACCAAATTCCTGACGAAAGTGAGTGACCGGTTTTCGTTCGCAGAGACTCCTTAGAAATACAGAAACAGGCCGTAAGTTTTCATACGAGTTCATTATCGTGCGACTTATCCTTCTGATGACCCAAATCAGCTCTTTGTCGTCTGGCAGGCGAACGAAAGCTAATTTGTATGTTACAGAAACAGGCTGTAAAAAAACCAGTCACTCACTTTCGTCAGGAATTTGGCCAGGAGAACGAACCTTAGAGAAACCAAATTCCTGACGAAAGTGAGTGACCGGTTTTCGTTCGCAGAGACTCCTTAGAAATACAGAAACAGGCCGTAAGTTTTCATACGAGTTCATTATCGTGCGACTTATCCTTCTGATGACCCAAATCAGCTCTTTGTCGTCTGGCAGGCGAACGAAAGCTAATTTGTATGTTACAGAAACAGGCTGTAAATCTAGGGACGATTTAAGGCAATATATTGAACAAATGCTTAAATTTCTGCCATACATAATGTGTTCTCTAGATCGTCAAGAAGTGATATCGATATGCCCCATTTTCAATAGGGATGATCCCTAGTCTTATGCGCTATTTACACGATTAATCTGATGTATATATCATATTTGAATGTATTTGTGAAAATGAAAGTGCATGTGGCACATATACACGATTTTAATGATGATGTATCGTTTTTCTGTAAGCATCAGTCTACACGTGCACGCGATGGTAGTACATCAGATATGTTGTGTAAATACCGCATAAGAATTGCCTCTGTAGCAATTTTCATAAAGATCGATTCGAATTTGGGACCTGTGATGTCGCGTATAAAAAAGAACTGGGGCCAAATCACGGCATTCGACACCGAGTACTTTACGATCGAGATGTGTTTTTTATTATCATTAAAAGAGTATAACTTCTGCCGAATTCGAGTGTATTGTTTAAATAAATTCTTATATATCTTATCTGGATAGTTTTTAACTAATTCCAATCTTCACTTTTTCTTATTAACGAAAATTAAAATAGCTTTTTAATCGAAAAGTTCTCGATATCGAATTCCGTGATTTGGCCCCTGAACGCTAAACGTAGTGTTTTCTGTTTGTGTTCACTTGAAAAAACCACAACCACAACGATAATGTCTTTGCATTCGGAGAACCGTGCGTTATTGAAGTGTTGGGAGCGTCATCTCATAATCCTAGCTCATATTCACACTTGCAATTTCCCCCCGCAGAATTGCAGTGTTTGTGGGAGTGGGACGCAGTCGGTTACCCCCTTACCGATTCTGCAATTCTGCGGGCGGAAATTGCAAGTGTGAATATGGACTTAGCATACGATATTCTGTTCGCGTACACATATACAAACACTAAAAATGTCTTTAGTGTATTCTGTATTTCTTTTAAGAAAAGTGTTTGCTTAGTCTGCATTTACATGATACTTTTTTTTTAAGTATTAAGCATACTTATCGGCGTTTTGTGGGCGAGAGAGGCAGTCGGAAACGGGGGGAAAAAAAGTATGCCGTACTCGTACTTATCGTACTCATCGTTTTGTGTTTTTCGTTCGCACTTGGAAACAACAACAATTCACACAGGAAAAGCCGAAACAAAACAAATGAAAATAAGTTAAGTATTGAAAAAAAAGTACGCGTGTGAACGTACATACTTTTTCAAAAGAGAATAAGCCGATAAGTTACTTACAAAAAAAGTACCATGTAAATGGGGACATACTGTCCGCCAGAGTCCGTACAGAACACTACGTTAATGTATTTTTTCGAACACTGGTACTGATCCATACAAAGTCCTGCATCACAAGAGAATATTTTTAAAGCATGTGTCAAATTTTGTAGGAGAAAAAACTTTCCCCCTGCCTCTCTCCTACAAACTTTGACACTTGCTCGGAAAAAATTGCCTTGTGTGATTCAGACCAAATAAATTTTGTGGAATTTAAGCGAACATTTTATTTTTAAAATACTAAAGCATTCTACACACGTTGGTCAGATCTTACAATGTTGTCAGCAAAATGTCAAAAAAAGAAAGCATGTGTACTAACAATTCACCTTTTGCTAAGAATTTGTCATTGTATTTTGGCTGGATTGATAACGTTGCAAGATCTGACCACGTTTAGACGGCGATTCTTAGTAGTGAATCACACGAGGATATTTTTTAAGCAAATTCTCCAAATTCCCTTTTAAAATTGCGTTTGCGATAAGCGTGGTACTATTCATTTTTCGCGTTGAAATCCCATATAAAAACAAAGTCGCGAAAAAAACTGCGAAATTTTTTCGTTTGTGGTACTATGTTTATTTCAACGCGAAAACTTAATATTTTGCGCCACCACAAATTTAACGCCGTTACAAATTGAACGCCGCAACAAATTTAATGCCGCCACCGTCGCACTCCCATTTGTTTATATTTATTTTTGTCCGCAAGAGACTCAACTGTTGTAAATATTAGATATAAAATTTCCTAATAAAGAATAATAAATTAAGTTATCTTCCGAAATAAAGAAAAAAAGAATGCAAAGATGTGAAAGGCAAAATAATTATGTTTATGGAATAAACCAGAAGAGTGAAATTCCAATTGGATTGCAGTACACAAGCAAACAAAATGTGCAAAACACTGAAAGGACATGTAACTAAATGCAATAATGTGGAATTTGTCTTGTAATTAGATATGTACATTTATGTTTGTATGTTTAGAACAATTGTGTGCAAAAGCCAGGAAAAAGATTATGGACGGCTAACGCTACTAAAGCAGTAGGACATTTAAATTGGACAGTGCCTGTGATCTCGATTTGGAAATGGTTGTAAAGAACATACATAGTTAGTTTTTGCCAGCCATAGATGTTGTTTATATATGTCAACAAATATAATGTAAATGCTTAAATATAATAATAAAACATATTTTTCGATTAATCAAAACATCATTTTATTTATTTATATTCGTACAACAGTAGGAAATTATTTCGTTATTTATAACATTGTACTACCCGGACTTTTAATGTCTCACAAACAGCGCCACCGCAACAACACAAAATAAATAATTTATGTATAACATTAGCACAATGATCTCCAACAATATTTCCATTCTTACATTTAAATTAACTATTTTCTAAGTCGGCATTATTGCAATTGTTTATTGATTCGAATTTTATCTTTTGTTTGTTTTCAAGAATGTTAGCAAAAAGAAAAAATGCACATGCATATACCCACATGCATATACACACATACATACATATAAAAGTGACACTTTGACACACACACTTCCAAATTGCAATGCGACTTTGTAAAAAAGCGTTCCATTTTTCAACTCGAAATAACATTTTGCGAAATTTTTTCGTGCCGAAAAAACATAGTACCCACCTTTACACGACCTACTTTTGTTTTGGCTTGACGTACTTTTGTTTCGGCTTTTCCTGTATGGATTGTTGTTGATTCTAAGTGCGAATGAAAAACACAAAAGGTTGAGTCCGAGTACGGGTGAGATTTTTCTCCCCTCTCTCCAACAAAACGCCGATAATCGGCTTAACTTTCAGAGAGTGTGCATAGGAACTTAGTTTCAGCAACCAGGATCAAAGAAAATAAATTTATAAAGAGGTTCCGTCAAGTAGCGAGTATTCTATTAGTGACGAACGAATAGAAATTTGATTTCAGTGATTGATTTTTTTGCGTATTTCAAGACTGATTTCCGAGATTTTTTTGTTATTATCACATTTAGAAAATAAATATCGATCGTTATGTACCAAAAAAGTTAAAAAAAAATACTCCAGAAAACTATATTTTTCGCGATTGAAAATCATTTCTATTCGTTCGACTCATGCAAATGTAAACAAAGTCACGACGGAACATCTGTGTAATAAAGAGTCTGTGACCAGGATTGCTTCACCCACATTTATTTTTTTAATTTGTTTTTCGTAGTTAGTCATTCATTAAAATGTGAATTTTCATTTCACATTTCGAAAACAAACAAACTTGTTTCGCAAGCCTAATGTCGCATGGTCAAGTCGCAACGTATGAATTAGGTTGAGCGTAAGGTAAAGCTTTGACGTAACTGGAGTAACTAATCGGCCACATTCTCTTCTGGGACCACTTTTTGATTAGGTAGAACAACATACTATAATCATATGTTTTAGTTGCCTCTTGCCTCTTACCAAACAAATATTGGTGTGACATTCGTCCAGGAAATTAATTGAAATAAAAAGATTGAGGTATAACTATGTCTATATAATCCTTCAGCAAGGAGAACGTCTTGCATGAAATTACGGAGTCACTATTATTTTTCTACCGGCCTGATCATCATTCCAAAAATCTCGCACTCTGTCGGACATTTGAAATTGTTTTCAAATTTTTTTTGTTATTGTTGTGAAGAAAACTAATTTCCCTGCGAGCGTAAGGGGAGAGCACCGAAAATTTCCATATTTTCTACGTAAATCTTGTTTTTTGGCATTAGACAAAATTTTGCACTTCAAATGTCCCTAGCAACGGATGTTTTCCTTTCTTAAGCAATCTTTGATATTATCATCGTTAGTTTTAAAATGGGAAAGGAAGAAGTGAAGACCTCTACAGAAGCTAATCAAGAAGCTGTGACGTCGTACAAATTGAAGCCTTCTCTGGGCGAAACATTTAGAGGAGTTAGTATAAAAGAAATAATTCACGAAATATTGATGGAAAAACTACAAGGTGCTGTACAAACATTTGTAACATACAATTTGTATTAACAAACACATTTTTTTAGGTAAAACCTACAACGTCGGAGAAGTTCGACACTGGACAAAAGATATTGCAGACACCATTAGTAGTACTATCAAGAGTCGATTAGCAATACCTCGCTACAAGTATGTGGTACAAGTTATGTTGGGCCAACAACTGGGAGCTGGATGCCATTATTACGCTAAATGCTGTTGGGATGCCGAGTCAGATTCTCAAACATCTGACGTATTCAACAGCCCAAGCATATTTTGTGTATGTACCGTATTTGGGGTTTACTTGTACTGATAATTTGTGCTATTTTAAATAAATTTGTAATTTTGTATGTAGTATTTTTTGCGTAGCTGTTTGGCTTGCTTTTGCAGCGCATTTTGTACATATAAGAGAAAAATACCCTAATGCGGTATACACTTATGGTGATTTCGTTTGTGCAAAAAATTTAAAGTTATTTCTACATCTTGTTTTTGTTTTATTCGATCTTCTGCTTTCAAAGTTCATATTTTGTTTTTGCACAACGATCTTGAGCCTGAGTGCAAAAACAAAATATGTACATTGTTTCTACATTTTACACTGGAACCGCATTTTTAGGTTCGTTTGTAAAAATGTTGCGCCATAAAGTAGGTATGGGTTTTACTCACGGCACGATTTTTGTTCGATTGTTCGCATGCGAAATTAGCAGTGGGTGCAGGGGGAATTTTTAAAAAGTCAGAACATGATGTGATATAATTTTTCAGAAACGAAATCACCATTAGCTACACAAATATGCTCATATCAAACATGGCTTATGTCCGCTTAAGAAATATGTTGCTGATTCTGATTCCATTTTTCTAAGTCCAGGGGCCTAATCACGGCTTCCGTTAACGAAATCGTTTTCGTGTCGAAAAAGTTATCGCAGCAACGACTTCTTTGGATCACGGGAGTCGATCGACAATTTTGTTTTTTGTTATCATATTGTGTGGAATGACAATAGCGAAGAAGAAGAAGAAAAATAGAAAGAAGTTGTTAGCGGCGAAATGAAAAACTTCAAGAAATAAGAAAAGATACAACGTTATTTTGTATTCCTCATCTTCGGATTCAGAGGAAGAATACAAAGCGGAGCCTATCGAATAGAAATGAGGAACAAAAGTAACCCTTCGTCATTGTCTGAAGCGGTATAAATAATTCTAAAAAAAGTAAATTATGATTAAAAAAAGTTTTGCAGATTTAAAAGGCGTTTAAACTCTCCAAAGATGCATTTAAATAAGTTTGTTCTGAAATACATTTCCCTGGCCATTCGTCAACGGCTGTTTTCCATTAATTCAACTAGACGCCGCACAAAATCTTCTGGCCGGTGGCCACATAACTCATGACAACGCATAAAGGCATTATTGTTCAAAACAACCAAGGAGGGCATACTTTCTATTAGAAGTTGCATTTGTGGATAATTTTTAAGTAGTTTTTTGTCAATGCTCGGTCATAAAATCAGCTAACATTCTTGTTTATTTTCCATTAATTATTAAAACACTACATTTTATACTAAATTGGCTTTTTTCTAAATAAAAAAACACCAAATTACACACAAAAGCAACAAAAAATTAGTTTTCGATGACAATTTTGTTGTCGAGAAATTTCTCGCAAATTTTTTCTCGAAAACGGTTGAGGTGATCCAAAACAAAAAGATTACGATCGAAATTTGTCGATAACGGATGCCGTGATTAGGCCCAAGATTCACACTCGGTAACTTTTTCCAAGCAAGTGTCAAAGTCTGTTGGAGAGAGAAGCAGGCGGAAAGAGCTCTCTCACCTACAAACTTTGACACTTGCTTGGAAGAAGTTGCCGGGTGTGAATCTGGACTAAGCAAGTGTCAAAAGTTTGTTGTGACGCCGGACGCATTCACTGGTATATAAGAGATACCCTTACATTTGCACGAAACAGCCCTGGTGACGTCGAATTCCAGATCTTTTTCGGCAAATTTTAAAGTCGTGGCAACTCTAACACGCTGTCATTTTGTTGTACGATTCTCTCTCGGAGTCGTACGATCCTCGTTAAAAATCGCGCGTTACTCGTTTACACCTAAAAGATTAGTTTATTTATTTTTTGTTTCGGCATTTCCTGTGTGAATTATTGTTGCTTCCAAGTGCGAATGAAAAACACAAAACGTTGAGTTAAACATGATAGATTATCGTGTGCATTTCTCCTGAACTCTGGATATTAGTACCAGCCATTATTGAGTCCCCATTTACATGGTACTTTTTTTAAGTAACTTATCGGCTTTTTCTCTTTTGAAAAAGTATTTACTTTCACACGCGTACTTTTTTTTCAATACTTATACTTATTTTCATTTGTTTTGTTTCGGCGTTTCCTGTGTGAATTGTTGTTGTTTCCAAGTGCGAACGAAAAACACAAAACGATGAGTACGATAAGTACGAGTACGGCATACTTTTTTTTCCCCCCGTTTCCGACTGCCTCTCTCGCCCACAAAACGCCGATAAGTATACTTAATACTTAAAAAAAAAGTATCATGTAAATGCAGACTAATCAGTTTTTGAAAAGCATGTGCCGCTTCTGCCTTCTTTAACCCCGCCTTATGAATTGAATTGTACAATAAATCGTATAAAAGTACCACTTTTTCCATCTGTGAACGCTGAGAGTAGAACGGGACGTTTCGTGCGACACGCATTGTGTTCGGCATTTTTGACCATCCTCGCTGCATTGACACAAACAACAAATTCCGCTTTTTGCATTTGTTCTGCAATAAAATAATTTGCGAAAAATATGGGTGAACAAATGGAAGTAGAGTGTGCAAAAGAAAATGGAAGCTCTGTGGTAGAGCTGACTGAAACTGAGAATGAACTATACGATCGTCAGATCCGGTTGTGGGGATTGGAATCTCAGAAGCGCCTTCGCACTGCAAAGGTGTTGATTTCGGGCTTAAGCGGCATTGGTGCTGAAGTTACTAAGAATATCATATTATCTGGTGTACATGCTGTTAAGTTAAATGACGCTAAGTTGGTAACGGAGGAGGACTTTTGCTCACAGTTTTTAGCGCCTCGTACTTCTTTGGGCAGTAATAGAGCAGAAGCCTCAATAGAAAGGGCTAAGGCCTTGAACCCTATGGTTGAAATATCCGCAGACACAGAGCCTATATCAGAGAAAAAAGAGGAGTACTTTCGTGATTTTGATGTTGTTGTTGTCTTGGACGCTTCAAATAGTGAACTGCTTCGTATTGATGAGATATGCCGTAAAAATGATATTAAATTCTTCGCTGGCGACGTGTGGGGCATGTTCGGATTCACTTTTGCCGACTTGAAAGATCACAGTTTTGTGGAGTAAGTAACAAATGAGGCATTCGTACGTCATTATATATTATCATTTTCTTATTACAGGGATGTTGTAAAACACAAAGTCATATCAAAGCCAAGCGAAAAAACTAAAACAGAGTTAGTGACAACGACAGTCCAGAAGGAGATCAAATTCCCACCATATCGGGCCGTAGTTGACTTTGATGTGGGATCTACGGCATTTCAGAAGAAATTGAAGCGCACTGGGCCTGCCTTCATTCTAATGCGTGTTCTGCAGAAATTTCGTGAGACATTTAGTCGTGATCCTTCGTATAAATCAAGAGATGCAGATTTGAAGGAATTGGAATGTATACGCGATGAATTAGACAGTGCTGCCATAGTAACCAGAGATTACTTGGAATATACATTTGGACAAATCTCTCCAGCTGCTGCTGTAGTGGGGGGTGTACTGGCGCAAGAAATAATTAAAGCAGTCACAAAGAAGGAATCACCGAATTGTAATTTGTTTCTTTTCGACCCACAAACCTGTTGTGGATTTATTGAATCTATTGGCGTTAATTAACCACAAAATGAACTTTCTAAACGATCAATACAAATAAACAATGGCTCATTGAATTGGTTAAATATAAAAATATGTATATTTTTCAAAACACACATAACCACCTACATATTTTATAATTAAAGTGCATCACTTCTATTAAAATGCAACAAGCAATTTAAGGTATATTGACCAAATAATCCTTTACAGTGGCAGGATCTAAGCGTTTGAAACCATTGCGATCACAGATGCCAACTTCAATATTATCCGATGTCATTTTTCCCTCAAATCCCTCCTTTAACGTTAGTATAGCGGTGTGCACTGCATCGTCCAGCTCGAGATCTTCGCTGTAACTGCAAATTATATGAAAAACGTATTTTTTTTAATAAAAAGAGATTAATATACGAAAAATACGATCGTCCTTACCGCTTTTCTAAGAAGGTTTTTCCATTAACGGCGTTTTTACCCATAGCAGTAGCCTTCCATGCAAAGTATGCACCAGATGGATCGCATTGGAACAAATATGGGCGATCGGAGTCCCATCCACATATCAATAAAGAGACTCCAAATGGCCGAACGCCTCTAAAGAATTCATGAATTTAAGGTCTTAATATTTTTTTGCCCATGGACAATTTGCAAAAAGCCTAAATAAATGTGTTGCAATCTCATTTCACCGACCTAAACTTATCAATCTTGTCCATTAGAAAATCTAATTATGAAGAACTTTGAACGCATTGAATAGAAAGGTAGAAGACACTAAAAATCTTAATTTTGAAAGTTAAAATGTAACAAATATTAATTAGGTTTTTGTTTGAATGTTGCACATTCGGATCTTTATCTTTTGTAGTTGGGGGTGTACTGGCAAGGAAGAGTTCGATCAGAACAGAAAAAAATGTAGACTGCCTTTCAAAGAAAAAAAAACTAAAACAAATTATCTTTAATTTTTGCAGAAATATGAATTAAAAAAAATTTAAGGCAAATTTATATAAAGTATATCTGTAATTTTCATAAGTTTGTTTTTATTCGACCTTTTTATATCCAAATTGTTTTAAGTAATAGTCAAGCTCGAGGTCAATTTTAGGATATAATTTGTATTCCAATTTAATTTTTATTTATCCGATATTTCGCAATTTCCTTAAATTGCTTCATCAGGGATGTTGTGTATGCGAACAACAACACAAAAAAACTTAAAGCTAGCGTAGTATCACTACTCTCGTCCGTTGTAAATATTGCACTGTAAAATTAAATGAAATTTCACCAAACAAAATACTTGATATCTCCAATGTTACACTATCGATTTTTCAGTTTGCTTCTGGAAGTGAAAATTAGGAATTTTCGAAAAACTTTACGGAGTGATACTTATCACAATGTAAGTATTAAGATATTGGTTCAATAAAATAAATAACATTCGTTCATAAATTAGTTTATGATTGTTTTCTTTGGGGAGATGTTTAAGTAACGAGAAAAATTAACATAATCTTATACCATAAAGATCTATCTGACAGAAACGGATATATTCCGCCTGCCAGATCCAAGGACATTGGTTTAATAAAATAAATAATATTCGGTCTAAAATTAGTTTATAGTTGTTTTCTTTAGGGAAATGTTTAAGTGATGACAAAAATAAACAATTAATAACACAAAGATCTCTCTGACAGAAACTGATATCTTGAGCCTGTCAGATCCCAATAATTATTTCGTACTTCACCCAAGAAATGCAGAATCCTTCCTACATGTAGTGTTGTCTTTCTGGAATAACATAGTCCTTACAGATTGAGGCTAATTTGACATTTTTGGTTTCATCGGAAAAGATAATGTTATTCTAGAAATAAATATTTTTACTTACGAGCAAAATCAAGTGGTCGTTTTTGTTTCTTTGTGGATATATGTAAATGTTTTTTCGTGGAACCCTTTAATGTAAACATAATTGTTTGAATGAAGTAGTATTACGTAGCACTGACTTTTTAAGAATATCAGGGCTTATAACCTTGTACACATTCTTTTGTATGCGGCTACTATTACAGGTATCCATCGAAACGTACAAAAAAAGTATAGTTCTAGTACGCTAATATCTGGTCCTTATATTCAAAATCATTTTTCTAAATCCATCATTTCGTTATTATTGTCTACCGGGAGACATATTCTTGCGAATCCCCTTGCAGGATTTCTCTACAACACGACTTCTTAAAAATGTCCTAGATTTTTGTATTCGGGTCAATTGCAAGGTGATGCCGTTAACTATAGAATACCCACATCCACTTACCCTGTCTGAGTGTACTCTTGCATTAAAGTTGCGACGCGTTGTACCAATTGAGCTACAGGTATAGGCTCTTTGTATGTAAGGTAATAGTTCTGAGCAAGCTTACGCGCTTGCTTAACCAGCAGCCGGTAGTCAGGACCCATTCCTGAATATATCATACCAATGTGAGCAGTCACCATTTCGACCCGGTTTACACTGTGCTCTTCGTATAAAGTAGATTTGTGCTTATTTTCGGTGGCAATAACAACGCCATTGGAGGCTGTATAATACGAATATATATATTACAGAACTTATACATAAGACTATGTTCACTTCTTACCCATTATTCCAACGGAAGGCGCTCCTGCAGATACAGCTGCCAGTGCATATTCCAACTGAACAAGCTTTCCCGAAGGACTAGAAATAAAATTATTACAATTGTATCGAGTTTCTGTAAAGTCACTGTGTGTGTAGGTTATGTGTTTGCGTTCGAAACCCATAGGGTCTGATGTCGGGTTTTATTTACAAACCTAAATGTTGTTAAGGAAAAACTGTAACGCTCCGAAGCCATTTGATTTCAGAATATTTGCAAATTGTAGGTTCGCTCAAAATTTGACTACTCCAAGTATAAACTAAAAATGACACAGCAAAGCTGTATGTAATGTAGCCATATCGCTCAATAAATCGCGGTAGCACCGGCTTGGCCTACCATAATAAAAGCTCGTCGCCTAACGCATGAGCTTCCAACCAAATTCAACGAGTTGTCATGCATGTCCGTCAAAATAAGATTTCTTAGTGTAGATTCACACGAGACAATTTTTTCAAGCAAGTGTCAAAGTTTGTAGGAGAGAGAGGCAGAGAGCTCTTTCCGTCCACCTCTCTCTCCAACAAACTTTGACACTTGCTAGGAAAAAATTGCATCGTGTGATCAGGGTTAATTTGCATAAGCTAGCTTAAGCAACAGTGCGAATACATGTACATCGGATGTGCCAAACCATAATTATGGGGAGGATTGCACGATCTTGATAGTCCAGATATACACTAGGCAATTTTTTTCTGCAGCTTATAATCAAATTCTCTTTCGAACTTAAACGAAGAACTCAAAACGTTCACGGAGAGCGACTGCCTCTCTCCTACAAAACGCCGATAATCTGCTGAACATTCAGCCAAATATTTGGAAAGTACTTATAGTTGCCGATGTAGTAATAAGACGTTCGCATTTACATTTAACAACTATCTAATTATATTTTATTATTACTAAAACTAGTTCACAAAATCTTACGAAGTATTACTAAAAATGCTACAGTTGACAGCGAAGACTTCTCTAGGAATCAGCTGTTGTTTTCTCCTCCTCTGGTTCGTTACAACCTTGCCAGATTGTTTGTCATTCGAACACGACGGTCTTGGTGCTGCCACAGCCACTCCCTCTCCAGTGACCAAGTCAGGATCCGATACCCGATCCGCTTGGAACGATATTCTCCTAGTTGGTGTGTTCCGCACAATTGGAAGTTCGGTGGACTGTGTACTCTGAGTTGATGAGTCTTGAGAGAATGTCTGAGGACTCGGTAGAGGTGTTGCTGTTGTTTGAGGACTCGGTAGAGGTGTTGCTGTTGTTTGAGGACTCGATAGAGGTATTTGTGTTGTTTGAGGATGTTCAGGCTCAGTATTATTGATGACGAAAGCTGGCTTGAGTCGATCTACCGATATGTTCACGTCCTTGTTCTTCATTCGTATCGTATATAACCGATCTGAAATTCGTCGCACTATCTCAAACGGTCCAGTGTAAGGTGGTTCAAGTGGTCCTCGAACTGCGTCCGTCCGAAGAAAAACGTGAGTGCAATCGTCCAGGTTCTTGAAAATAAACATTTTGCTTTTATTGTGGTGAGACACTGGAATTGGTCGCAAGAAGTTGAAATATTCACGAAGTTTCCTTAAAAATTCAGATGAATCGGCAGGAATTTCTGATTCGGTGAAGAACTCCTGAGGTAACCGTAAGTGTCCACCATAAAGAAGATCGGAAGGCGAAGCTTGAAGATCCTCCTTGACAGCTGTCCTTAATCCCAACAAAACAGTTGGAAGTATATCAACCCACGATACTTGTGAATGACACATTAAAGCTGCTTTAAAAGATCTGTGCCATCTCTCAATCATTCCATTCGATTGTGGATGATAAGCCGTCGTTCGAGTACGTTTAGAACCAATTAAATTCGCTAGAGCCTTAAATAACGCGGACTCGAATTGTGTGCCCTGGTCTGTCGTAATTGTCTTAGGACAACCAAAGCGTGAAATCCAGTTGGACCAAAATGCAGTCGCGACCGTCTGGGCCGACATATCCCTCAGAGGCACAGCTTCAGGCCATCGTGAAAATCGATCGATCATGGTGAGGCAATATCTATAACCCTGTACTAACGGCATTATCACGATGTCCAAATGAACATGATCGAAACGATTGTCTGGGACATCTATCTTGTCTGGAGTAAGGTGGTTGTGTCTGGTGATTTTTGCTCTTTGGCACGATATGCAATTCCGAGACCAATTTAGGATTTGTTTCTTCATTCCAGGCCATACGTATTTCGCACGTATCTGTTGAAGACTAGCACGGCCGCCAGGATGCGAAAGATTATGAATTGAATTGAATATTTGTTGACGTAGAGACTCGGGAACATAAATGCGAACATATCCTGTGGATATGTCACAGTATACCGATGTCGTATCAAAATGTACTATTTGTAGTTTTAAAGAATTTGCGCCATCCAAAATAGTTTTCAACTCTTCGTCCATCTCTTGAGCTGATTGCAGTTCCACTAGAGTGACTGATGTTGGCATTGAAATTGCGTTAAGGCGGGACAGTGCATCTGCCACTGCGTTTTCAGAACCGGACAAGTACAAAATTTCAGTCGTGAATTGCGAAATGAAATCAAGGTGCCTCAATTGTCGAGGCGAGGCTTTTTCTGGTTTTTGCGAAAATGCATAGACGAGCGGTTTGTGATCGGTCCGAACTATGAAATGTCTTGCCTCCAGCAAATGGCGAAAATATCTTATAGCCTCGTAAATAGCAAGCAACTCTCTGTCATATGTGCTATAATTTCTCTCTGCCGCAGATAATTTTCGAGAGAAAAATCCGAGTGGCTGCCAAACTCCATTTGCTTTTTGTTCCAATACAGCTCCAATGGCAATGTCTGATGCGTCGGTTGTAAGGGCCAAATCTGAATTGGGTGCTGGATGAGCTAGCATAGTTACTTCACGAAGGCTGCGTTTACAAGATGCAAAGGCATTTTCAGCTTCAAGTGTCCAAGGAACCTTCCTCTTATCATGTTTCTTGGAGTCCTTAAGGAATTCATTGAGTGGTGCCTGTAGCTGAGCGGCATGTGGAATGCAACGACGATAAAAATTGACGACACCGAGGAATCTGCGAAGCTCGCAAATAGTTTCAGGTTTGGTGTAATTTTCAATAGCGGCAACACGATCTGTTGGAGGTGTATAACCGTTGCCGTTGATGATGTAACCAAGAAACTGTACTTCAGATTGTCCAAATTTACATTTATTGACGTTGATTGTTAGACCGTATTGTCGAAGGCGGTCAAAAATCTGCCGTAAATGTATTTGGTGTTCTTCAATAGACTCAGACATAACAATCATATCGTCAATATAACAATAAACAAAATCAAGACCTCTCAAAACGGAGTCCATAAACCTCTGAAAGGTTTGTGTGGCGTTTCTCAACCCGAATGGCATATATAAAAATTCTACAAGTCCAAAAGGGGTGCACACTGCCGTCTTTTGGATGTCTTCTGCAGCCATTGGTATTTGGTAATAAGCCTTAACAAGGTCGAGTGTAGAAAAAACTGACTTACCATATAATTTCTCACAAAAATCGTTGATGTTGGCAATTGGGTATCGGTCAGGTACAGTTTTGGAATTCAGTTTTCGGTAATCCCCACACGCTCGCCAACCACCATCTTTTTTCGACACCATATGAAGCGGGCTAGCCCACGGACTTTTGGAGGGACGACATATACCATTGTCCAATAGGAAGTCAATTTCCGCTTTAGCAGCTGCAAGTTTCTCTCCAGAAAGTCTTCGTGGACGGTCTGCAACGGCATTTCCGATTGTTTCAATGTTATGAACAATAACTGCATCACTCGTTGATTTACGCGTCAAAGTAGTAGTTGTGATGTCAATAAACTCTTTCAGTAATTCATGGAATGGACCCGTCGAAGGCGATAATGTTGAAATACTAAAATCGTTGGTTTTACGAATTTCACCACGGCTTGTTAAATTTGTCGTATTATCGATGAGGCATTTCCGTTTTAAGTCAATCATCAAATTATAATGAATTAAAAAGTCTGCCCCCAAAATGGGCGACTGGACATCGGCAATGGTAAACAACCACTTGAGATCACGACGTAGACCTAGGTCTAATTTAAGAACACAATTACCATAAGTTCGTATTTCACTGCTGTTTGCAGCAAGAAGTCTCATGCCGGACGGCTTCAGAGTTGTTCTGATTAAGGATGGGGGTACAACTGACACCACCGATCCTGAATCAATTAAAAATCGAGCCTTTGTAGATGTGTCGTAGATATGTAGACGATTCTCCTTTACTGGGTTGTCATTGCCGCTATCGCCATTCGTGTTAACTGACGACAACCCTATTAATTTTCTCGAACTAGTGTTGTAGCGGGGACAATCCGGTTTACAATGTTTGGCAGAATCTCCAAACTTTTGATGATACCTGCAAAGCAGTTTGTTGGTAGGAGGTCTATTATTTGAACGTAATTGACTGTGAGATCCGGATCGATGATGATCGTATCTGCTTTTATTGCTCGCTTGCAAGGTGTCCACTTTAGCAGAAAGATCCGTTATAGTCTTGCAAATATCAGCTAAAGATACAGGCGAATTAATTGCGTCAATCGAAATGTTGGTATCAGAATGTGGTGGTGCCTCGGAGACAGCACACACAGTATTTCCTATAGCATCCAACATTTTTTCTGCGTTTTTAGCTAGTTTGTCTAAATCCTCCTCTTCCCACACAGTTAATAGAGGGCGAATCGAATCTGGCATTTGCCAGAGAAATAGTGTCCGAATAATTGTTTCATTTCCTTTACCAGGTGCCAAACGTCTCATGTGGGATAGCATTTCCGAAGGCTTCATACCTGTTGTCTCACCACCTTGCAATAAACGTCGCAATTTAGACTCGGAAGACTCAGAAAATTTCGAAATCAGTCTCTCCTTCAATGTAGAATATTTGTCGTCATTCGGCGGATTTGTTATGAGGTCTTCAACCGACAAGAGTATGTCGTCTTCAAGGCGCACAGAAACAACATCAAATTTGCCCGCATCCGTTGAAACACCGCAGAGAGAAAATGAACGTTCAACCTGAGCAAAAAATAATTCCGGATTTTGTCTGTTGAATTTTGGAATATGCACTTTATGCAGGTTCGATCGCTGTCCTTCATATGCGTTCACTGATGACTGTCGAAGAGAGTGTACTTCACGTTGTAGCGCCTCTATTTGCTGAATTAAATTTTCCATTTCCGACATGTTTATACTGCTACTGTCGAAAAATTCCATATCTTCACCACGGAGCGATTCCTCGTTGTAATTAGAGTATTTTCGTTGCCTCAAGTTGTGTCTGGAATGCATAAGCAAAAACGTAGACTATTTTGGCAAAATGATGCATGAAAAAACGTTGAAAATTTTAAAAGCGCTGCTGCTGCACTGCTATCAAGTTTTTTCGCTGCTCTGCTTCCAAGAAGTTTTTGTAGCAATGTAAAAAATACCACTTCAGATTGTGCGTGAAAAGCGGGGTCACCAATATAGTTGCCGATGTAGTAATAAGACGTTCGCATTTACATTTAACAACTATCTAATTATATTTTATTATTACTAAAACTAGTTCACAAAATCTTACGAAGTATTACTAAAAATGCTACAGTTGACAGCGAAGACTTCTCTAGGAATCAGCTGTTGTTTTCTCCTCCTCTGGTTCGTTACAACCTTGCCAGATTGTTTGTCATTCGAACACGACGGTCTTGGTGCTGCCACATACTAAACTAAACCTGACAGCCTGTTTCTCTATGTCGAACGAAAGCGATGCGAACGAAAAACAGCTGACTTTAGACCTATAGGTCTAAAGTTTTTTTAAAGCTGTTTTTCGTTCGCATCGCTGTCGTTCGACATAGAGAAACATGCTGTAAGTATAGACGATTGTCAGATCGGACAACCTTATCAACCCTGTTAAAGTGCTGCAAATGTACGGACAATGACAGATTGTTAGGCAGAGGAGATTTGACAGTTCAGAAGTTTGCAAGACCTTATAATTTTTATATATTTACAATATATTTTGTAAATATTTATATGCAGGATTGCATATAAAAATATTTTATAGACACTATTGCCAATAAAATGCTTCTCTGACAATGGCGCCATTATCACATGCACATCTAACAATCTGCAAATTACCCCACAATGACTTTTCTGCAAACGTTGCAAGTAAAAAATTGTATGTTCATAGGGTTGCATTTCTCCAACAATATTGTCCGATATGGCAATTGTCTGTACATAGCTTTAGTTATATTTTGCTAAAATATATTGTATTTTGCATGATACAATAATTGTAAAGGTAGTCTCATAAGCCCAACAACAAAAAGTCCGGTACAACCCTGCGTATTTTTGCCATTTTGGTTGTCAAATTGAACTGACAGATAGACGTCAGTGACAGAGTGAGCACAACTACAACAATTCAACAACAAACTCGGAATTTTGTTTGTTAAATAACAAAAGTTAGTGAAGAAAAATAAAAATGTCATAAAATCTCGATTTTGATGAGTGTCAATAGAGAAACGACGGCCACAGGAGAAACCATGCAAACCATTCAACAGCCTGAGCAACGTGACCGTGTACCGCAATAAGGATAAACGTCACAAACATTCCTGGAACGCAACAATCGAACGCCACGTATGTCAGTGGTGGCTTTTGAACGTCTTCATATGTAACAATGAAAAAAGTAAAAAACCCCCCGGAAACTGAAAAACAAATGGAACAAAAATGATCGTCGCAGATGAACTGACCGCTTTCTAATGCAATACCACTAGCCTGACACCACTTCCATCGGAGCTCTCCATCTTTCGGTATTTTGAAAAACGATCCATTTCCATGGTCATCACGTTTGTCACAAATGCGACACTTGCGCATTTTTTCTTATAGAAAAGTATATATTTTTTTAAATAAAAACAAACACAATATAATTTTAAAACAACAATAATTTTTTATTGTTTTCTCCACTTTATATTATATTTTTTCACTCAGTCTTATTTTTTTCACTTCCTATTACTTTTTTCCAATTTCAATTTAAACTCATACGTTTCCTTTTTTCGCTCTCCACTGCTGTCAAAAAATGTAAACAAACATTTGGAATGTAAACAATGAGATTGACAACCAAAATGCTGTCAAACACGCCAAAATAAAAAAATTGTAATCAGCTGTTAGCTTGAGACTACCTTTACAATTATTGTATCATGAGACTACCTTTACAATTATTGTATCATGTGTTTTTTGTATAATTTATTTGATAAGTTCTGATTCACACGAGGCAATTTTTTGGTTGTGCCGGTATGAGTAGCGCGGTGGCCAGTAATTCGAGTGTGATGTGCAAAAATAGGTGTGCCGAAAAGAAGAGCTGTGAGAATTCGATGGAGGACAGCCGGTGGAAAGAGGTTATGAAACAGGCCAGAGAAAGGGACGAAGCTGAAAACGATGACAGCAAGCGGATAATTACGCAAGCGGCAGTGCGGTATACAGAGGATCGTTCAGGTGAGGTTTTTGTACTTGACACTTCTGAATCTGAAGTGACAAGAAATTTAAGGGTTAAAAATGGTCTGTAGTTTGTTCAGAAAATTAAAGATTTGAAGAATGAAGTTTTTAAGAGGATGAAAAAAGTCGAGGCAATTTCTTATAACTCTGTCTTGAAGAAACAAAAAAAATACATACATACTCCAGCAGGGTGCGAAAATAAATGATACAAAGTTTTCGGAACCTTCTCCTTCTGCTCCTGTCTTTATGAGGGGTGAACACAGAATATGTAAGCTAGAGAAACTATTGAAGTTCATGCGAGATTTTTTCACGCTCAATCATAACCAGATGCACTACATACAGTCGGCCACATTGAATCTAGAATCAATCAATCATTAAATCAACCGATAAAACCAATGATGGACTCCGTACCAACAATAAGAATATTACAATATAATATCCAATCTTTTTGTAGAATTATTTGCAAATGATAGAAATTACGATGCAATAATTTTATCTGAAAATTTTTCCGAAATTAAAAATAAATTGATCAAATACAATATGATACAAAATTTAGAGATGATGACTATGGGGGTGTAGCCATAGCTCTTAAAAAGTTAATAAAATATACCAGAAATAACTATGGATCCTCTTATGATATACTAATAGTCAAATCTCCTAATCTTCACCAAAATGCTGTGCTTGTATCGGCATATTTTCCATCGGCACCGTCGGTTATATTATTCTTTCTTGAATCTTGGGAAAATGTCATTCTAATGGGTGACTTTAATGCGAGAAACAGAGTTTGGGGGGACAGCCAAACATCCAGAAGAGGCAATGATTTGGAAACCAAGATATTGGGCTCAGGGCTCAGATGCGGCAATAATGGCAAAATTTATTTTAGGTGAAACATCAGCTTTGAAGGAACATTTCTGGACTTGACCTTTGTTAGTTCGAATCTGGAAGTTACCTGGAATACTAAAGATGGCTACCTGGGAGGAAGCAGGCATTTCCCTGTCTCTCTCGAGCTTAAAGCTACTGGAGAATGGGCAGGGATATTCCTGTCCGAGCAGAAACTATTGAAATCGCTCATCAATGTTTAACTAGAAACTGATTTTGACTCGATTGTATACTGCATTAAGGAGGAAATTACATTCAGGAGGAAATTTAATGCAAAGTTTTGGTGGAACAATAACCTTCACATATTGTTCAGGAAATAGCTTGCAGCAACTAAAAAGGCAAAATCTAACTATATAAGCTATATCAACATAGAGAATGCTAGAGTACAAATTGAATTATGGAAGGAAGAAATTGTTAAAGCAAAAAGAGAAAGATTCACGAACAAGATTACGGACGTGAATGAATCAAGAACGATCAAAACAATCAGAAATATCTCAAAGACCAGGTCGCAGTTTCTCTCACATCATCAGACTATAATCCAGAAGTTCCTGAAAACACAGGTAGTTCGTAAACGCAGATAGAAAGCATTTGGAAGCAATAGTTCAAACAGTAGTCCCTTGTGGTCGACAAGGATTAGCACTAAGAGGAAGTTGTGATACAGGCAGAATCAATTCAAATGAAACTATTCAAAATGCTGACAATTTTAGAGCCTTGCTAAAGCTGAGATTGGCAAACATTATCAACCCTGTTAAAGTGATGCAAATATACGGGCAATGTCAGATTGTTAGGCAAAGGTGAATTGACAGTTCAGACGATTGCAAGAAAACATTACAATTTCATATATTTACAATATATTTTGTAAATATTTATATGCAGGATTGCCATTAAAAATACATTATAGACAGTGTTGCAAATAAAATGATTTTCTGGCAATGGCGCCGTTGTCACATGCATAAACTTCGCACATATAACAATCAGCAAATTATCTCTGCTAACGTTGCAAAACAAAAATTGTATGTTCACACGATTGTAAATTCACAGGGTTGCATTTTTCCGCCATTTTTCTGGCAATGTTGTCCCATCTGCAAATCGTCTGTACTTACCTTAAGGTATCGGCCGTTAACGGATTCAAATTTGAATAGTCTCTTGACAAATTCACAACGAAATGCAATGTACATATCGCTCATTTAGAAAAAGAAAGTTACAACTCAAAATGATTTTTTTTGAGTTGGTCATACCAAATTGTCCTACATTTCAATATCTATAAGCTGATTCATGATTGGGCTGATACCTGAGGAAGACAACAATATTTTGCGCACTTCAGAAGTTATGTCATCCCATTCTGCCAAATTGTTTTTTTTGTATAGATCATTTAAATCAAACTTGAGTGAAATCTCATATTTTGGGTTGTGGCGTTCTTGTTCTAAATGAGCGATATATGCTTATATCATGTTCAAAATGAAATTAATAATATTTGTAAAGCTATGTACACACGATTGCCAGATCTAACAATATTGTCAGGAAAATGACGGAAAAGTTCAACCCTGTGAACTTTCAACCGTGTGAACTTACAATTTTTGTCTTGGAACCTTGGCAGAAAAGTTATTGTGAGACAATAATATTGGTAGACATCTGGCAATAGTATAAACACACAACGTTGCCATTTGGAGATAATTTGCAGACACTTTTGATTGTCAGATGTGCGAAGTTTATGCATGTGACAATGGCCCCATTGTCAGAGAAATATTTTATTGACAACTCTTGCAATCGTCTGAACTGACAATTCAGCTTTGCCTAACAATCTGTCATTATCCGTACATTTGCAGCACTCTAACAGGTTTGATATCATTGTCCGATCTGACAATCGTGTGTACATAGCTTCACACTCTTATACACCGACAGCTTATTAAGAGAATCAATAATTCCAAAGTTTTCACCATCATGGCGGACGAATTAGCAGATATTTCAGAGGTTGAGCAAGTTTCAATGGGTATCCGGTACCTTAATCTGGCAATATGTCGGTTCCGACAGAGGATATGACTGGAAGATACTGAGAAAATACGTGTCTAGTACCGATTTTCTGCAAGCCGTGGGGTATGAAAATCATAAATAAGGAGCGCACAACAGGCCGAACCACTGGCTTAAGTGTATGTCCATGGACATGAGACGTTTTAAACGTCTCCTCTATTCAACCTAATCTAACCTAATAAAAACGATGGGCGATATAAAATTTGCGAAGATTTGTATAGTTTCGTCCCAACAAAACAGTTCGAGGGAATAGGTTTGGCTGATGTTATTCTAAATTTCATCGGAATGTCTGGTGTTGATTGTTTAGTTTATGTTTATGCATCTGACAATGGCGCCATTGTCAGAGAAACATTTTATTGGCAGCACTGTCTAAAAATATTTTTTTTGGCAATCCTGCATATACATATTTACGAAATATATTGTAAATATGTATATAAAATTTTAAGGTTTTTTGGCAGTCGTCGAATGGTCAATTCACCTTTGCCTAACAATCTACCATTGGCAGCTCTTTAACAAGGTTGATAACGTTGTCTTATCTGACAATCGTCTGTACATAGCTTAAGTTACGCACGCAAAGTAGTCTCAGGTAGAAATTGTCTCGGCACTATCCAAACCATATATCACTTTTTTTCAATATTCTAAAAGGCAAGCAAATAGCTCTCCAAGAAGCAATTTCTAATAACAGGAATTTCTAAAATTAATGTGGTATTCCGGACTCGATGGGTAGAACAAGGGCTGTGGAGTCGGAGTCGGGGAAATTTGCCCGGAGTCGGAGTCCGGAGTCGAAAAATTATGGTCGACTCCGACTCCGAGTTGATTGTGCAAAATGTGGCATTTATGCGATAGAATTTTTGAACTAAACAATTTTTGGGAAAACAATTCTGCTACAAAAGAAGGATAAAACATTTCAAGCTTTTAACCAAATATTTTTTATGTCCGAAATATCTATAAAGTCAACCAAATTATCGACTTTTTATGTAAAGACAGTTTAAGGAAAGTTCTGTTTATACTTATATGTGATCAATTTAGCAAGATGAATATGCTGCTAACAAAATAAAATTCCTAAGCGATTGTAAAACCAGTAAGGAAAGTCAACTGATATCGTACACCACCTTGTTACACAGTGCTCGAAATGGACACTTTGAAAATGTAAGAGAAAGGAGACCATATGGATATAACTATTTCGACCGTGCTAAATCAAGTGGTATTAGCCGTTTCTCTAGGTTAGCTCTTGTTTTCGCGATATTCGACCATTAAGTTTACTGGGAAGTAAGAGAGGTTTGTTGCTTTTGTGGTGATTTTGAAATGGAATACTTCGGAATACATGCTTCAGCCCAAAGAACGAAATAAAGGGAACCTTTGAAGACTTATTTTTCTGAAAACAGTTGTCCAAGCCGTTGTCCCCCTTACTCCTGAAAAATTGCAATCAAATCTTACCATATGTCAAACGTCATACAAATCGTCAACGAGAAAAATATTCCTAGCGAAAAATTATTATGAGTCCCTTTCAATATAGTTGTGGAAAATCAACAGGTTTCATAATTTCATATGTTTTGTTAGTTAGCTTTGTAATTTCCATAGACTCTAACAGAAAAATAATTTACAAAAATTTTATTCAAAAAAATAATTCTCCAAGGGTGCTCTTTATTTTGTTCCTTGGACCTAAGAGTGTATTACGAAATCTTATACTTCAAAATCACCACCAAGTTAACTAACCTCTCAGATTTCCTAGTAAACTTTGTGGTCGAATATCGCGAAAACAAGAGCTAACCTAGAGAAACATCCCTAGTCTGTTGAAATATATCTTCACATACAAACCAAAGCCTCGATAACGGCTACTTTATCGAGGCTTTGGAATAAATGCTGGTCTGACCACCTGGTCTGATCAGAAAACTATAAAAACGTTGGATTTTCAAGTTTCGGTCCATGTAGTTCATTCAGTTCACTGCTTGCTTGGCATTAAGTCGAGTTCTTCAAAGTGTAAATCAAGATTTAGCTGAAGCCGTCCATCTGGCTGAAAACACGAAAAAGGAATTGATAGACATACGCGAAAATTGTTCTCTCCATTTTAGTGCGATTTTTTCTACTGTTAAAATATTTAGTGAAGAACAAGACATTCCAAACAAGAAACTTAAGATTGAAGAATAGTATAAGATTTCGACCTATATTCCATACCTAGATATATTCATCACTAATCTCGAAGATCGCTTTTTGAAACACCGTGAAATTCTGTCAAATTTCCAATGTCTTTTTCCATCTAAAATGACAATACTAGGTTTAGGTTAGGGTGGCAGCCGTATTTTATTCTGTACAAGCTCACATAGACCAGTTTAGGTCCCTATTGTTACCACGGGCTGAAATGCAACTCATCGAAACCAACCTGTTACAAATTTATCGATAGTACGAATATCGGTACTGGAGAGATCTGTTAGGCTGCCTAGAAAGGCCGACCCCAGTATGTCCACTCGTCGTTTACTCAGAGCGGGGCAGTCGCATAGTAAGTGCTCAATGCTCTCCACTTCTTCCTCATCTGCACAGCTTCTGCAGAAGTTATTAGAGTCAATACCCAATCTTTTGGCGTGTTCGCCGATCAAGCAGTGTCCCGTCAGAACTGATACTAACGTAGACAATCTTTGCCTCTCCAGTGCGAGGAGATATTTTGATCTTCTCAGGTCATACCTTGGCCAGATTTGTCTAGCTACCCTGCAGGTGCCGATTTCTGCCCATCTTTCGTTGGACTGCCTGATTGCCTCTTGCCTAAGCCAAGGCTTGCACGTGGATAGTGGCGCAGCAATATATGCAAATTCTTCGAGAATGTGTAATGTCGTCCCTTTCCTAGCAAGTTTATCGGCTTTGCAGTTCCCCGGGATATCCTTATGCCCATGCACCCATATGAGGTGTATATTAAACTGCTCAGCTATCTCGTTAAGAGATCTGCGGCAGTCGAGGGCTGTTTGTGAATTTAGGCATGTTGCCTCCAGAGAATTGATGGCAGGCTGGCTGTCCGAGTAAATGACAACGCCAGTGTTGGTTACTATGTTGCGACTCAGCCACTTGGCTACTTCCCTTATTGCCATTATTTCGGCTTGATAGACACTGCAGGTATCTGGTAGTCTGTGGGCTATATCCAAACTAAGCTCTGCACAGTGTACTCCGAAGCCAACCTTTTCATCAAACTTCGAACCATCCGTGTAAAAGTGGAGATGGTTTCTATTACCTGGTATTCTTCCAACCCATTCATCTCTGGCGGGAATCATAGTGATGTAATTTCTCTCGAAGGTGTACACAGTTGGTATATAGTCCACTCTGTCGGTTACCATAGCACTACACTTTAATATCCTCATGTGACCGTAGTTCTTGTACCTCCACATTGATGGTTTAATCTTAGTGCCGCTCTGGTTGCAACTTCTCTCGCCACAATATTAATCGGCAGTATATGGAGTAGGGCTTGTAGAGACTCGGTCGCTGTAGTCCTTAAGGCTCCGCTTATGCTCAGACAGGCTGTTCTCTGAACCTTTGTTAGTACGTTGGTGATGGTTAGTTTGTCAGTTGCCGACTACTGCTATATATATCCAGTGGAAGATTTTAGGAGAGAGGCCCCACCGCGACCCTACAGCCTTTTTGGGTTTACGCCCAAACCGCTGCTTCTGGCCCATCTAGCCAATTTGTTCAGAGCCACCTGTAGAATGTCTCGGAGGACGTTTTCGAATTTGCCACTCACTGCGATTGCCACGTCGTCCGCATATGCCACTACCCTGCAGCCACAACGTTCTAGACCTAGTAGGATGCATACCACTTTGGTATCCCTTCATCGATTCAGGATGTATGAAAGCCTGATACAGCCCGCATAAATTTTCTCCAGCCAGGGGATAATGTACTTCAACATTTTCTGCATTTCTGCTGGAGTGATGCCGTCTGGTCCAGGTGACTTGAAGGGCTCAAAGCTATTAATAGCCTAGCTTATTCTGGATCTCTCAGTCAACAAGCTAGCTACGCTCGCAGTCCACTCGCACTCTTGTTGGTCCTGCTGATTCTCTGGTTCTGTTAGAGGGTTCCCCGTGAAATGTGGTATCCCTCCATATTCGCATATGCGAACGCGAATTATTCGCATCATTTTAACATTCGCTTTCGCATTCTTTGGATTATTCGCATTCGCTTTCGCAAAAATATATTTCAGTATTCGCTTCCATTTGTTAAAAGTTTTAAATCTCCTTATTCCCTTCACACAATTTGAAGGTATTAATACCAATGAAAACCTCTGCCACTTCTCTTCAAAACAGTTGGAAAAATATGTTTGTCCTTGTGGTAACAGGAGGTAAAAATATGGAAAACATTCGCAATACTTGAATATCCTGGAAAAGTATCGGTTCAGTTCCTTAAATTTGCTGGTACTAAAAGGTCAAACTATTATTCGCATTCGCTTTCGCAAAAATGCATATTCGCATTCGTAAGAAATATATTTCAATATTCGCTTTCGCTAAAGTCACTTTCGTTACATTCCTAATCGAGACATTCCAATAGAAGTTAACGCAGTATTAGACGATTTATTTATTTCGCACCTCCGTGTCAATTTATTAAAACATTAATACAATAAATATATTGTTTAAATTAAGAAAATTAATATAAAACTTAAATACAGAACATTAAAAATTGTTACTGATATGTCCAACATTTTTGTTCGGAGTAGTACATTTTTTTCTCAAAAACACACAGGGTAGACACTATAGTTTTGTCTTTGAATAATTCTTATTGAAAATATTACCTAAAGGTAAGTACAGACGATTTGCAGATCGGACAAAATTGCCAGAAAAATGGCGGAAAAATGCAACCCTGTGAATTTACAACCGTGTGAACATACAATTTTTGTTTTGCAACGTTAGCAGAAAAGTCATTGCGAGATAATTTGCAGATTGTTATATGTGCGAAGTTTATGCATGTGACAACGGCGCCATTGCCAGAAAAACATTTTATTTGCAACACTGTCTATAATGTATTTTTATTGGCAATACTGCATATAAATATTTACAAAATATATTGTAAATATATGAATTTGTAATGTTTTCTTGCAATCGTCTGAACTGTCAATTCACCTTTGCCTAACAATGTGTCACTGCTCGTATATTTGCAGCACTTTAACAGGGTTGATAACGTTTACCGATCTGGCAATCGTCTATACTCAGCTTAAGTATTATTTAATGTTATTGTAAATGTCAACCATCGATTTTTAATAAAAACAATTGGGTACAATATGTGAAACCCCCACCCAAAACAAAATCATGCGCACGGCCCTGTTTCCAGGGTCCCGATTATTGAAGTAATTTAGGGGGCAAATCCCGACTTTTTTCAATTTACTCACTGCACTATGGAAAATAATAGTGCTGTACAAAAAATAATATAGAAAGTACAAGAAAAATGCTATTTTCATATGTACTCCGTCACTAATCTTTTAACTTTCAAGAAATGTAAATGTTGAACGAATTGCAGCAATTAATCTAAAAGAATAGCTATTAACGTGGGCGAATTTGGTAGAAATTTCAAAAGATTTACAAATTTTAGATGATATGTTGTACATCGACCACTGCAATCTTCGAGCTATTTGTAAGTCCAGATTCACACTCGGCAATTTTTCCAAGCAAGTGTCAAAGTTTGTAGGAGAGAGAGGCAGAGAGCTCTTTCCGCCTGCCTCTCTCACCCACAAACTTTGACACTTGCTTGGAAAAAATTGCCGAGTGTGAATCTGGACTAAAGAATTGCCCACGGATATTTATACCCTACACCACACTGTGGTACAGGGTATTATAAGCTTGTTGCATGGCAGATGTTTGTAACACATAGAAATGCTACAGCTATACCCACCTTAAAGTATACCGACCGACTAAGCATCCGATTTAGTTATAGCTCCCATATACATGTTTCGTCCGATTCGGGCATTTAGCCCTATAGAAGCTGTATTTTACATTTAATTGTTTTGAAATTCAGCATGGTAGAGTTTTTTATCCATAGACCAACTTTGCTGAATTTGAAGAAAACCAGTTCAGATTTAGATCCCATTTATATGTTTCGTCCTAATTGGCCCTTTAGACCTATTGAAGCTGTAGTTTACACCCAATCGCTTTAGAGTAAAAGAGAGTAAACCTTGTGAATTTCGTGAAGAATAACACAAAGTATTAGTGGCAAACATAATATTGACATATAGTGTATTTAAGTTATTTCTGAATATTCTTATGTTTGACTTTTATCGAAACTGAATGAGTTTTTCCCGCTTTTTAGCCTCGGTTTTCCCGACTTTTCGAATTCGGTGTCTGGCAACCCTACAAATATCAGTATTTTTGAAATGTATAAACTTAATAGTGTAATAAAGAATGATGTGTTAGATAGAGAATAACAAAATAATTCCAGAAAGGTCCTATGCATACAGGTCAGGGAAGTCCACAGCAACGTCCCTAAATGAATTTGTTCACACGGTGTCTCTACTGATGAAAAACAACTATAAGGTCCTAGTCCTCTCATTAGATGTCAGCAATGCATGCAATTGTGTGAACATTGAAATCCTTTATACAGGGTGGGCCTAAAGAAATCAAGGGGTGTAAAAGTTTAATAACTTTTTCGTTTATTAATTTTTTTTATTTTTTCTTTCAGATTATATAATATACAAAAAGCAAATTTTTTTACACTAAGTATGAAAAATAATGTCTCTTAAATGACCACCGTTTTCAGCTTCGCACTGATGGGCTCTTTTCAGAGCATTTTCCATAACACCTTTCAAAACTTGTGGCTGTAGCGTTCGAATTTCTGCAACAATGTTTGCCTTGAGTTCAAGGATTGTCTCTGGCTTGTTCACATACACTCGCTCCTTCAAATAACCCCCATGATACAATAATTGTAAAGGTAGTCTCAAGCTAACAGCTGATTACAATTTTTTTATTTTGGCGTGTTTGACAGCATTTTGGTTGTCAATCTCATTGTTTACATTCCAAATGTTTGTTTACATTTTTTGACAGCAGTGGAGAGCGAAAAAAGGAAACGTATGAGTTTAAATTGAAATTGGAAAAAAGTAATAGGAAGTGAAAAAAATAAGACTGAGTGAAAAAATATAATATAAAGTGGAGAAAACAATAAAAAATTATTGTTGTTTTAAAATTATAATGTGCGTTTGTTTTTATTTTAAAAAATATATACTTTTCCAATAAGAAAAAATGCGCAAGTGTCGCATTTGTGACAAACGTGATGACCATGGAAATGGATCGTTTTTCAAAATACCGAAAGATGGAGAGCTCCGATGGAAGTGGTGTCAGACTAGTGGTATTGCATTAGAAAGCGGTCAGTTCATCTGCGACGATCATTTTTTGCCCTCGGATATTGTAAGAGGAGCAAAAAAGAGCGTGCTATTGACTAATGCAATACCATTTGTTGTGTCTGATCTGTCAAACGCCACCTCTAGAGTATGTAACTCCAGTATTGGAAGCAATGAATATTTATGTCCTTTTTCTAATTTAGTGTCAGTTTTCCATCGATAAGCTCCGACATTAATTTTAATGACGAGATGGATATGTCCTTTGGGTTAGTAAGAAACATATCAGTATAAATAAATTTTTTAAATTTTTATTTACAAATCTTTTTCTAGTATTCTTCCTGAAAATCCCTTGGAATACACAGATATGCGAACAGAAACAGAGTAAGATTATAAAATTAAATACTTCCTTCATCACTCTATGGCGGCACATATTGTACATCCGTTATTAAATATCAATTACGGCTTTAATTTTCTAATAAATATTAATATTGACCACAGTTGCTCGTTCATTAAATTTATTTTATTGTATATGTATACTATTTAACACTACCTCTAGATGCATCGATTTTGAATACACTGTAGAACTCGTAGACAATGAGACACAGACAGAGTAAGTTTTCAAAATCGTAATTTAAAACCATTTTGTACATAAAAATTTAAACTCCGCCTAGACACATTACAATTTATTCGGAAATGCAGAGACAAGCGTCAGGGAACAAAAAATTAATTAGAAAATGGAAGTCGAGGATTTGAAAATCCAACTGGAACAAGCAAACCGAGTAGTTACTTGTATGCGTTCTGTATTCACGGAAGGGCAAATCCGAAAAATAATGTCCACTGGAAAAATAATGTCCCCTGGAAAAATAATGTCCCCGGCGTTCCAGGAATGTTTGTGACGTTTATCCTTATTTCGGTACACGGTCACGTTGCTTAGGCTGTTGAATGGTTTGCATGGTTTCTCCTGTGGCCGTCGTTTCTCTATTTACACTCGATAAGGGGGAGGAGAACCGTTGTCTTTAGTACTCGTTGTTTTCTTGCAAAAAATTCCTTTTCGTTGCCTTTGTGGTTTTTGCATTGCTGTAGCCCAAGATTCCAAATTCTTGGCGAAGAATTTAGCTGCTACTGCAACTGCCACATCACATCTCAAACTACTGCACTTTTTACGTCTTCTCTTCGATGAGGTACCTTAGCCAGTACCACCGGAGGGTGTCACATTAAGATAACAAAAATCAAAATCGAGATTTTATGACATTTTTATTTTTCTTCACTAACTTTTGTTATTTAACAAACAAAATTCCGTGTTTGTTGTTGAATTGTTGTTGTTGTGCTCACTCTGTCACTGACGTCTATCTGTCAGTTCAATTTGACAACCAAAATGGCAAAAATACGCAGGGTTGTACCGGACTTTTTGTTGTTGGGCTTATGAGACTACCTTTACAATTATTGTATCATGAATAACCCCAAAGAAAATAGTCGGGTGCTGTCAAATCTCAATCTCAATCAAAATGTCGACGATATGCTCTTTGCGTTAAAATAATTGATCTCTGGTTTAAATAATAAAATTCTATTGTTCTGGTTCTCTGTTCAATTGTGAACCTCTCCATTATAAATTCTCCAAGTGTTGTCTATATAATCTGAAATAAACTTGTACACCCCTTGGTTTCTTTAGGCCAACCCTGTAGAACATTGGTCAACTGAAAAATTGATTATTACTTATCAAACTGAATTCGGAACTTTCTGCATTCTAAAAATGGGCTCATCGGTGGTAACGGGTGTTAATGGGCTATCCAGGGTAGTTGATTGCCAACACTTTAATATCTATACGGCTTCGCTGCACAATTTGGAGGATGACCAAACACCCAAAGCAAAAAATAAATATTTCAAATGCACCACTGCTAATGCACCGGATTATATCAACAAACGAATACTTGTTTTACAGAATGAAATGCTCAGAAGATGTCTAGGTGTCACGAGATTTATCCCGATTCATGTCCTATATGCTCTGGCAAATGAAATGCATAAAAAAGAGAAAAATTATTAACAGCTAAAGAGCTAATAAAAATAACTTAAATCTCTTTGATATTATCTCTAACAACCCTCGTCTGAAGTCCAGTTACCGCGGTATTTATAATGAGTTTAAAGAATTTATTGATAATATTGCCTTTTCATTTTCTTTCTCACAACCAGGAACACTAAAGCTAAGTAAACACGATTTCCAGATCGGACAATATTGACAGAAAAATGGCGGAATACTGCAACCCTGTGAATTTACAACCGTGTGAACATACAATTTTTGTCTGGCAACGTTGTTAGCAGAAAAGTCATTGCGAGATAATTTGCAGAGTTTTAGATGTGCGAAGTTTATGCATGTGACAACGGCGCCATTGTCAGAAAAACAGGATTTTATAGACAGCAACTCTGTCTATAAAATATTTTTGTTGGCAATCCTGCATACAAATATTTACAAAATCTATATCTATATACATACATATATAAAAATGAAATGGTGTTCGTTGGTACGCGTTGGACTCGAAAACGGCTGAACAGATTTTGCTGAATTTTTGCATGAGAATATCTTTTGGTGTGTGGAAGGTTCGTAGCTATATTCGGTTTTGATTGGACAAAGGGGCGTGGCACCGCCCATACAACGTAAAATTTAAAGTGGAATATCTTGGGTACTATTTGTTTAAAATACTCGAAATTCGATATGTGTGACCTTGGTACCAGTACACATCATGGAGCCAAAAACCTGTGTGATAGTGACAGTGGGCGTCGCACCGCCCATACAACTTAAAATTCAAATATGAAATATTTCGTATACTATTGGAGCAAAATTCTCGAAATTGGGTATGCGTGACCTTGGTGCCATTACGCGTCATGTAGCTGAAAACTGGGGTGATAGTGACAGTGGGCGTGGAACCGCCCACACAACCTAAAATTCAAATATGAAATATTTCGAGTACTATTGGAGTAAAATTCTCGAAATTTAGTATGTGTGACGCGTCACAGGACTAAAAACGGCACCGTGGCACCGTCCACACAACCTAAAATTCAAATATGAAATATTTCGAATATTATAGTAGCAAAATTCTCAAAGTTGGGTATTGTGACCTTTGTGCCAGTACGCGTTATGTAGCTGAAAACTAGGGTGATAGTGTTAGTGGGCGTGACATCGTCCACCCAACCGGAAATTTAAAAATGCTATATTACGAGTATTATTGCGGTTAGAGTCTCCAAATTTGGTATATGTGACATTGGTACCAGTATGCGTGATGGAACGGTAACTGGTGTGACAGTTATAGTGGGTGTGGCACCGCCCACACAACCTGAAATTTACAAATACTATATTTTGAGTACTATTGCGGCGATATTTAGTATTTGTGCCTTGGTAGCAGTACGCGTGTTGGTGTTATTGTGACCGTAGGCGTGATACCACTCACACTACCAGAAATTCAGAAGTACAAAATTTTGATTGCTATTGGACCAAAATTCTCGAATTATGGAACCAGGTCGAGTGCTGGAGCAAGAAACTGGCGTGATAGTAACAGTGGGCGTGGCACCGCCCACGCAACCTGAAATGTGAAACATGACATCTGAATATGTAATATTTCCCGCACTATTGCAGCTAGACTGTAGAAATGGGTGTGTAACCATCGAACCACAACCAATGATTGAACCAAAAACTGGCATCGTATTAAGAGTGGGTACTTCTATACAACCTGAAATTCCAAAATTCAATATTTCGATCACTATATCTGATTAAAAAGCAGATCAGCGGAAGTATCTGTGCATACGACACGAAATAACTGGAGACCATTATATCTAGATTGACGCTTGACCAAGTGTGTTTAGTATTCAAGTGCCTTCAAAGTTAGGACGTGACTCAATAAAATTGGGTGGTCTCGGATTAGAGGGCGTGAATATACGCATGCGGCATCGTCGTAGAAAAAAAAACTGATAGAATTATTTCACTAATCAGACAGATTGTTAGGCAAAGGTGAATTGACAGTTCAGACGATTGCAAGAAAACCTTTGAATTTCATATATTTACCTTATATTTTGTAAATATTTATATGCAGGATTGCCAATAAAAATATTTTAAAGACAGTGCTGCCAAAAAAAAATGTTTTTCTGACAATGGCGATGTTGTGACATGCATAAACTTCGAATATCTAAAAATCTGCAAATTATCTCGCAATGACTTTTCTGCTAACGTTGCAAGACAAAAATTATATGTTCACACGGTTGTAAGTTCACAGGGTTGCATTTTTCTGGCAATATTGTCCGATCTGGCAATCGTGTATACTTAGCTTAACTGTTAGATACAAAACTCTCTCAAAGAGCAAAAACAATACATCCAATGAAGATATTCCAGCCAAAGTTGGCACTTTAGTACATTTGAAACCCTCGAAGTACCGTTGTACTCCCGAGACACATTTGATACTTTGTTTATCATGCAGGTCTATTGTACGAAAATAAACCACATTTATGCATAAAAATCACAAGATCATTCGATATGGTTCGACATAGTTACCCAACGCCAAGAAATAGGTTTGGCTCTTTATATTACAACAAAATTCACTTTGTTTTATTGTGTTTGAAATAGCGAACTCAAAAGTAAAAAATTTCGTTTTGGCAAATTTTGCATTTTTACCGAAATTAAAAACCTGTAAGGAAAGACTAGATGCCACGTTTTCATCCACGTTTTCACGTCGGATGAAAACGTGGCATCTACACCTCCAAGAAGTCAAATTCGTGTGGAACCATCATATGGAGGGATATACCGAAACGTGAACCAGTTCTAACAAGGAGAGATACTGGACGAAATAATCGGAGGGTACCTCTATATAGAGTTTACATCAAATCGTGGACCGATATGCCCAATTTTCAATAGGGATCAAAAATGATTTTATATCAATATTCGTTAATATCGGCTCATATTTGCGACCTGAACGTTGATCAGATAATAATTGTAAAAGCCCAGTTAGGCAAACATAACCGTAACGCCCCCGTAGCGTAACGAACCAGCTGATTAAATCTGTCATATCGAAGTCGGTGTAAACGATTAGCCAACGGAAACGAAACGTAAACGGACAGCTGAATCTGTTGAAATCAGAATTGGACGTTCCGTTTACGTACAATTTGACAACAGCTGATAATATATGTCGTTTACAATTACAATTGTATGTGCACCGAGAAAAGTATAGAAAATAATTTATTAATTATTTGTTGTTTAAAAATGCAAATAAACATGAACGACGAATATTTGATTTCATTGGTGCAGTCGCACGAGTATTTATATGTACAATAAATATAATCAAGCATATAGGATACCTGAAAACGCTAGAAGCTTGGAAGCAAATTGACAAGGAGCTGGACGTTACAGGAGAGTTTAATGAAGATCGCGGCTGACTCCATTAAAAATTAAATTTATAATCTTCTTGAGGATTCTTTTGGCGACAGTACGAGACAATCATTGCGCCAATCTTCTTCATTGTGGGTTAATTAGACAGCAATATAAGCGTCTCTACAAACGTGGACTTATTTATAGATAGATATTGGATTGGATTTGGCTAAGGGTACCTCTTCAATGGAAATAGACATAAGTAATAAGGACATAACAATTTTATATATTAATAAAACACAGAATATTTAAGATATAGAGTTCAAATTTATTTCAGGTGAATTGCAAATGTTACATTTTAAGAATGAAATTCAATTTCGGTCATATGACCACCACGAGCCCGTCAACAGCGATCTATTCTTTGGACCCAATTTTCCACCACTCTTGCATACATTTCGACCGGAACGTTGGCAATTTCGCGTTGGATGTTGTCTCTGAGCTCGTCTAATGTTGTTGACTTAGACCAAGGATATTCTTTAGGGGAAACGCCGCATCGCAATAAAAAAATGAGGAAAGGCTGCCATAACTTCCAACATTAACTAATATGAATGTATATTTAGCATCGCAGATTCCCACACAATTCGGCACAGTGTTCCCTTCCGAGGCAAAAATCACTACGGAACAACTGTGCAGAAACCACCACAAAACCACTACCAACCAAGTATAAAAACACCAAAAATCGCTGTGAGAAAATAACAAAATCTCCCAATAACGCTAACACTGACAAAAATGTTAACCATGAAGCACAGACAACTTTCTTCTATTTGAATTTTCTGAAATATTACTTTAAATGTATTGTGAAAGCTACTACTTTTACTCGGAAAAATTTGACGAGTAAAAACTAGTAAGAAAAAAGACATTTTGAAAGTTCTCTCTTAAATTTGTATACTATTTTTACTAGCTTTTTGAGTAAAGGAACGCTTTTTGGAGTAAAACTGGTAAAAAGGGGCCGTTCAAGTATTACGTAAGCAGATTTATTGCAATTATTTACCCCCCCCCCCCCTCCCCCTTGTCATCAAAAGTAAGCAATTGTTACGTAAACATTGTTATATGCATTTTTCATTTAATGTATTCTATTTTTGTTATTCATTCATGAGCAGCAGTTACAATTCTAGAAATAAGAAAATAGGCTTAGGATAGAGGACTTTAACGCACATAATATTCATTTAAACAAACTTTATTGATACGGTATTCAACATAGAGTAAAGTACAAATATTATAATCTTATTAAGTAATATTACGAACTAAACAAAATTCTTTTAAATTTTTGGTGTACATATTAATTCCAATTAACAGTATTCAGTCCATGACACCCGAATCCATGATTCTAAGTTTTCGATGACATTGGATGTTTGCTGCTCAATGTTGTGTGTCTGCTCACTTTCATTCGATTTTGGAATGTCTACGTCGTTTTCATCGAGCCATTCAACATCTTGGTGCTCTAAATTTTGAATAATGCACATCAGTTCATTAGCACGACGAGCAGCCACTCTTAAAGGCCTAACTTTCATATCAGTGTGCGTGTTTACTTTTTTATGGATCTTCTCGATGTGACGATTTAGTGACTTGACGGAAGTATGATAAAGACCACACGTTTTGCATGTTCGACTTAATAGCTTCAATTTTACCGTCGGACAAAAATAATCGTATGGCATTTGTAGGAAATCTTTGAGTGAAGAATTTAAGCGTAGAGCTAAATTGACTGGAAGATTGAGAAATTGCCCTCCATCATCCAAAACCAAGTCATCAACTGTTTGTTTTACTTTTACTGGTGGTGGAAGAAACCTGTTGTCTAGTAATCTAAATAGGCCACTTCTTGGACGACAGCATACTATGTTTCTACATTTTACAATTTGAAGTAAGTATTGGCTTTCACGCACATGTTCTGAATACCATTCAATATCTGGCAAATCAGGCAGATCTTGTTCGCCCGGCCCAACATATTGTGCAGTAACATGATAGCCATCAATTTCCATTGAAATCCATATCTCAGCTAACACATTTCCTGCAAACTCGAAATTGGATCTTTCTAAATGTTCATTAATTGTAACACCACGTGCATCCAAATGTGACCCAAAATGGTCATGAGGCAATATCAAACCAGCCAGTTCCCGACTAAGAGGAGCCATTCTGCGCTCTACTCTGTTATACGCACTTCTGCCAGGAGCATTGGTAGCTAAAAACAATGCATCGAGATCATGTCGCTTAAAGTGTTTAATAGCAAACCCTATAACTTTTGTATAACGCGGATTTTCATCTGGCCCTCCATCAACCGTCATGATTACTACTGGTTTTACCAACCCATGGTCAGTTTTAGCTAATGCTTGAAACTCTTCAAGTTCGAGAAGCGTCTCGAAATCATGAGCATGAGTATTTGCAGTAGATGAACTATGCTTTCCACTTCGAATAGCGATGTATGTTGGTCCAGAATATCCAACGGCTTGCGGTTGTCCTAGCATACTGGAAGTGATTTTGATACCAGCATAAACTGATGGTATTAATTTATGCCGCTCAGCGATTACCCAGTCGTGATCAGGCAATTTGATTCTATATTCCATGTGCATTAGAAGAGGTGCTTGCTTATTTGCCGCAGTTACACCAATAGGGACCCGAGCTTTATCATCTTGAGATATGAAAAATACTTGATCTGGTCCAAGTATGGATGCTATGTTCTCCAAATAATGGATTGATGTTTCAGCGAAATTGCTATCTAAGTGGCTTTTGTGCTGATCAGTCTGAGCCCGAGTGAGCTTTACAGGGACTGTCGATACATGTCTTCGTCCCTCTGCAGAATTAGATTTTCTGGGAATCAAACGAAGATATGTCCCACTTCGACTAATGTCAAATCCTATTTTTCGTAATTCTTGTGTTAATTCGTCAAGAGTTTTTACACTGCGAATAGATTCTGTTCGTCTTCTATCATCTGCTGCACTGCCAAATAAAGCAATATCCGCAATTGTTTTCAATAATAATGGTTGATCATTTTCTAGGCTAGGCCGTCCCACTGAATCCCTCATGGATAGTTTTTTTTTTATTTCTGGATTTGCATGAGAAATATCTTCTAACTTTCTTTTCATACCATCTCTGTGTTTCTTCTGGGCAACTTCGTTTTGAATCTTCCTGTTTAAAGACATTTTCGCTGTTTTTAATTCTTCGCGCAACTTATTGATTTGTTTATCAACTTCAACACGGCTTGGCATACTATCTCTGGCAGAATACAAAGCATTCAGATTTTTTTCGAGTAGAGCAATCTTATTTTTCATAGCTTCCTGCGAAGGTTTTGCTCTCGGCTGTTTATCTGTATTTTCTGTGTTTTCGCATTGCTCTTGTGATTCCACTCCGGGGTTTATGTCGTCTTTTTGTTCTTTAGAATTTGAAGCTGGCTGTATAATTTGTGGTTTTTCTGCAGGCTTACAGGTATTCGTTGCCTAAAAATTAAAACATTTTATAGGTACTGCTAATGTTTGTCTTATTAATACATACACACTATAGTGAGTACATTTAATATTCACCCCTATCGTGAATAAAATTCCATGTGAAAAGTTTTGCTCCCCAGAAAAATTGAAGGGATATAATCAAAATGGAAAGTGAAAATAATTCCACTTGAATAGACTTTTAAGACGAGTAGTTATCATTTTCTTCATTGCAAATCTCTTTAACGCAGAATAATATACCTATAGACTTCAATTTCTACTTTGTATTTTCTAGGGATCAAAACATTTCACGTGAAATTTTTTCTGCGATAGGGGTGATTGTTTAATTTACATTAACTTCATCACTCACCTTGGAAAAAAATCGTAGTAGATTGGATTTATTCTTAGTCGCTGCTTGCAATTCTTCTTCAATTCTCTTAGAGACAATAATATCAAGTTCCTTGTCCGATTTTGCTTGTAACTTATAATTACGCCACACTTCGTTAACTAACTTCTGTACTTTTTGTAGTTTTGTATTTGTATGAGATTTTTTAAAACTTTCAAACAATTGTTGGTATAACTTGGATTTGTCTATTTGAAACGACATCTTAAACAATTCCACTTTTTCGAAAGTGGATCAACGGTAACACAAATATTTACTTGCTTTGCTTTGCTTACACCACGTCAAATCGTCAATCGTACCGAAACGAAACTGATTGAAGAAATTCTAAGCGAGTACCTAAATGTACTCATTATTTATGGGAATCCCCGAATATGGGTTTTGTTTTCGAGCATAGACATTGTGTGGGTTGCCATATGTGTAAAAAAGTAAATAACTACTGCTGAAGTAATCACAATCTGTGTGGGTTGTCATTTGTGGAAAAAAGTAAAGAACTACTGCTGACGTAATCACCATCTCCAACACCCCCCCCCAATGTCATCAAAAATATGCAAAGCAAAGACCCACCCCCACCCCCCTAAAGTGCTTACGTAATACTTGAACGGTCCCAAACGGTGGCATTTTTACCCTTTTTTAAGCCATGCCACTTTTGCTGCCCCTTTTCAGAAATCCCCTTTTTGGAATTTTTTCTACTTTCCTCAACCCGAAAAGTTTGTATGCCTTTTAAAATATGTATACTACTCTTATTTTTTAGGTTCAGGAACGTCAAATATTTGTTTACAAATATATATACCCGACACCACGTCTGTCTGTCCGATATTATCCGATCTTTACGAAAATTTTAAAAAGGTCATATTTTGGACAAAGGACGGTCTCTTTTTAGAAAATAGGCATATTGGTGCATTGTTTATATATGTAGCTCCCATATAAAGATACCATCCGATTAGACTTCTTGGCTACATACGACATACCAAAATTTGGACTGATATGCCCCATTGTTACTAGGGACAATTGGATCCAATAACAATAAAAATTCTTAAATTTTTGACAAATCAATTAAAAAATGCGTTTTCTAGGTCGTCAAGGGCTAACATCAAAGGGGACCTATATATGGAGGCTATACCAAACATGAACCGATATACCCCATTTTTAATAGCGATCGTCCCTAGCCTATGAAATGCATCTGTACCAATTTGAATAAATATCGCTTCATATTTGCGATCTGCACTTTGATCACAAGAATACATCGACAGACGGACATGTCGAAATGTTTAAAACATAGGCATAAACTGTTTACAGTTTTCAAAATCACTAAAAAAATCACGAAGAATATTTGGAAGGCCGTTAAAAAAAACAATACAAAAGCGTAAAAAATGGTAACAGTAAAAGTAATAACAACTAAAAATAAGAAATGTGCATGGTTTCCTCGCTAAAACATTTTAAATTATGCATCGATTTTCTTCGGAATGGTCTCAATTTATTCATAACCTTTCAGAGTTTACGATAAAATCACAAAAATATGACAATAATGCGTTTCTAGATGTTTTTATGAGGCTTTTATTTAAAAATTATAAAAATTTTCTCAAAAAATATGATTTTTTGCAATACTTTGTAAGATATCGTCGAAACCGCTGAACGGATGGAAAATTGTATTGTCCGAAGTTGAAGGCTACTTAATTCTGAAGTTTGTAAAGCTTACCTGAACCAATTCGGATGAATGGTTCTCTAGTTATGCCATAATATGTGGTTCAACCTCTCTTTTTTCTTAGCCTAAAGGGTTGTCTCTTTAAATTCTCGCGATAAGCTGTGATATGGAAAGAAATTAGTGGTTGAACCACATATAGTGGCATAACTCGAGAACCATTTATCCGATTTGGTTGAGGAAAGTTTTAAAGAATTAAATATTAAGTAGCCTTCAACTTCATATAATACCATTTTCCATCCGTTCAGCGGTTTCGACGATATACGAGTATTACAAAATATTGCAAAAAAAGTTTGATTTTTTGATAAAATTTTAATATTTTTAAAATAAAACTCCCATAAAACAATATAAAAATGAACAAATGTTATATTTTAATGATTTTATCGTAAAGTCTTGAATTAAACGAGCCCATTCCGAAGAAAATCGATGCATAATTTAAAAAGTTATAGCAGATTTAGTATGGTTTTAACTTTAAAACTTTCTTATCGATGTAAAATTTACAAAAACAAACTTTGAGATTTTGACGTTATTTGACGTCTAGAATCAGAATCTAGGCATAAAAACAGAAACCCACGGTTGGCTTTAAATTTATGATAACCAGATATGGCGAAAATTAAGTTAAAATTACATTTATGATTTCTTATCTATCTACCTTTTTAACATGTATGTTGCAGTGATGGAATGAGTTTGCACAACCGTGTATGTAAATTTGACTTTATATTGGGTGTGGTAAAATCATAAAATTAACAACGACTAAATTAAGTGACATGCGTAGAAATTCAGATGCTGAGTTTGATAAACTGTTTGAAGAATCTACACAACTTGCAAGAAGTTTTGGAATAGAAGTTGCACTACCTAGAAGAGTAGACACTCAAAAGTATAGGGCTAATATTCCTGGTTCAGATGCTAAGGCGTATTTTAAGACAACATTGTTCGTACCATATCCGGACGAAGTAATATCACATTTAAATAATAGATTTTCCGAACATGAAGCTATAATTACAAGTCTGTTTAATATCGTTCCGACACGAGTTGTAAATCTATGTAATAAAGGAAGATTTCGAAGAAGTCACACTTTTTTACAAAAACGATTTAAAAATTTCAGCAAAATCTGTTTTAGCTGAAATAAGTACATATATGGATGTATGCTATTTCAGTTTGTGATGAGGACATGTTCCCAAGCGTTTTTACCATATTGCAGATACTGGCCACAATACCAGTGACAACGGCATCTGCTGAGCGAAGTTTCTCGACGTTAAGAAGAATAAAAACTTATCTCCGGAACAGAATAGAAGGAGAAAAGCTATCTTATCTGGCTTTGATGTCTATATACAAAGATGAAGTAAAAATCGATGAAATAATTGATATATTTCTTTCAAAAAATCGAAGATTACATTTTTAACTCTTACGTATTTTATTATAAAAAGTTTTACTGATCTCGTACTAAAGTACACATTTATATTTAGGAATAAAAAACTAAGGAACTTAACTTCCATTACCTACACAATAAACGCAATTTTTTAATTGTTTATCTTTGTTATGGGAAAAATGGTTGGGCCCCCCGAACCAAAATCCTGGATACGTCCCTGGTGTGGTGTCGGGTATAAAAACGTTAAAGAAGAAAAAATATATTTGAGAAAGAACTACCCATCTTTATGTGCCTTGTAATGATTTAAACGGGTATTTTAACGAACTGCGTTTTTTGTTATTTTTTATTCCATTTCCAGTTTAAATGTAATTGAATTGTTTTTTTTTTGTAATGTGTATTTCAACTCTTATTTTAATAATCTGAGTTTTTTCCGTTGCTTTTGGTTACTTTATTATTCAATTTGAGTGTTTTGTTTAAATAAAATAAACTTATGAAAAGTATGCGACTTTTTTTGTAAAATACCCTTTTTGTGCCACTTTTTTAATAATTATCCCCTTTTTGTGCCACTTTTTGAAATTTCTCAACGGTAACGCTGCTTTTAGTAGGTAAAGGAACAAAGCTTTTAAGAACTTATATTTATAACATAAACGTAACAGCATTTTTTGTTTTCCATTCTAAGGATTAAATTATTAATAAATGACTTGTTCCTGGCCAAATAAAATAGTATAATTTTCCTCTATCTCTTCTGGCCATAATATTGATTGTGTATAAAATTTTGGTTTCTAAATGTTTCATTGGCATTTATTTTTAAACATAAATTATTGGGTATTTTATACTACGAGCAGTAAACATTTTGAAACTTTACAACATATTTGATTTGCATTTTTACTGTATTTACTGTATTTAAATACATTCGATTCCTAAGTCCAAGTGTCAAAGTTTCTCTCCTACAAACTTTGACACTTGCTTGAATTCAGGACTATCGTAGTTCTTAAAGAAATTCATAACGCTCAGTTGTGAATTACGGGTATAAATCACATAAGAACATATGGAGTGATTTTTTTAATGTCGCCGTCATTTTGCATTCTTCGCCGATGTATGTAAAAAATCACTAAAAGCGCTACAAGAAATTGTTAAAAACGCTACCGTAGTGGGTTTTCTGAAAAATCACTACTTTTACAAAACAGTGGTATTTGGAGATCAAAAACCACCACAAGTAGAGGAAAAATCACCAAGTTGGCATCGCTGATTCGGCATATCCCACATTCGTTGAAAATCATTGGCAATGTGTTTGTACTGCTGTGTAGTTGGTTCACTTAAATAAATCGGCGAAAGCAAGCGCCACAAAACTTCACTGCATTCTAAAATAATATTTCGAATTGTTGTTTTCCCTAGCTTGTGACTCCATGCAATCGATTGTATGGAACAACCGTGACCCAAATCGTCGGCTTAATGCTATTTTGGTCCATACGAGTTAGGAGTTGATAATATGGGTTTCAATCATGCTCTTTCAGAATCTGCGATAATTTTTTTCCTATCTCGTCTAGTTTTCGAGATATTGGTAGGGTAAATTTATTTAACTCTGGATAACGGGAAATATTTTTGATATTTTAGTTCTATGTCTCCATTTTTCTATCGCCCTATATTTTTGACTCGGTATTTTACGTTCTTTCGATCGAAATATGTAAATTACTGTCCTTCCATACCGACAAACTTTGTGGTCCATGTAATACAAATACGAAAAAATATTAAAACAAAAGTGGATATGGACCAAAATGCCAAGTACAAAAATTTTTATAACTTGCTTATTTTTGAATGTAATGGCATAGAAATGCATGAGAATCATACAAACACTGTTGGGAACCCTACGAAATAAAAAGTGAGTTACTCTTCAGTCCCGTTTTTACTCAAACAATACATTGCGTTTTTCTCCGATCACACAAAATGGCGTATGGAACAAAATAGCATTGAGCCGACGAAATATCTACAATTTTAAAGAATAGAATGTTAATTTAATAATAACAAATTAAAAACAGCCATAGGCATTCTACTCGTAGTGTGCTTAAAAAACTCTTCTTCGTCTGAGTTCATCATTTGAAGAAACACTTTCCTGTGGTATCCGGCTTTCGCCCAGTCATTGTTTATAGGACGTCCACCCCATCTTGTTATCCGACGATATTTTCTTGATTTACTTATTCTGCACAGATTTAAAAAACACAAATTTGTAGACATTCTTTTTAACTTCATTTTTAATAAACTTAAACAAAAATAAATCGCGGCTTTTTTGTTTACTTATGTGTTGTTGTTGGCTAATCGCTCAAACTGGCAACGTTACGGCAATGGTAAAGATAAATTACGGTTACGTATGTCTAACCCGGCCTTAAGTCAATAGTTCTGTTCGATATGTTCATTAGAGTGTGTCGCAAAAAATAGTTGCACCGGTCACCCTCTAGTTTTGAAGATTATCTAAAGACAATTCCAAATCTCATAGTGGATGTGCATTTTTGGGAACGGGGTTTATCAGTGTGTATGTGTGTGTGAGAGAGACAGAAAACGACGTCAAAAGTAGATTGTGCAATTTGATCTCTGCATGTATTTTTGTAATTTTAAAAGTTATATAACTTTTTTGTTTAGGAATAATAGTGGGTACTTCAAAAGCAAGTTTCATTATTTGTAAAGACCTTTATTAGCGTTTCAAAATATTCCCCACTTATGGGGGTAGAAAACGAGATGACAGAGGTCACATATCGAATTTGACTTCGGAGAAAAAAGTGACGAGTATGGACGAAATATAGCCCTTGCCAAAACTCGAATAACGATATGCATCCCGTTGCGATTGGACATCAAATGGCAACGCAGGATAATAAAATTAAAAGGGCGTCATGTAGGGTGCACAGAAAACAATATTTTTGTTTCCCCGGAATTGTCTCTAGATAATCTTCAAAACTAGGGGGTGACTGGCGCAACAATTTTTTTTGTATGGGGGAAAAATGCCTTACAATTTTGCAACTCTTTCTTAAGTATTTTTTTTAGCAATGTACGCAAAGTTTCTTCGCCACATATGTAAATAAAAAAATTGCCAATCTTGGTATGAAATTATTGCATTAGACCTTGTCGATCTTTCTATGTAAAAAAATAGAAAAATATTTTTTAATATTGACATTAAAAGACATATTTTAATAACCCCTTTCTATATAAATTTTGTGCTGTCCGGAACATGCCGTCCGGAAATCAACAAAAATCTAGATATCTCAAAAATTTTACATTTTTAGAGTAAATTGTAAATACACACTAAAGAGGCATTGCCGCTAGTATATGCAAGCTAAAATTTAGGTACTGGTGTAGAAAACACTTGCTGGACACTAGGACTTCAGCCAATTCCATCAAATCCTCAGCCCTGATCGATAGTACATACGTCGTCCTACTCCGCCGAAAACACATCCGCGGAAAATAGTTTTCTTATTGCTTCGTTTTTATTAACAGCAGAAATGTTTAGCAGCATGATAACTTTTCAGCAGTGTGTTTGCAGTTAAAAAATTGCAAACTTTTTGCGATTACAGCAGAAATTTTTTGAGAAAATTTTAAATTTTTTTTATAAAAGCGATATAAAAACATCGAAAAAACGTATATATGTATATATGTATATTCAATTTTTAATATTTTATCATAGATACAAATTCAATGAAACCGCCTTGTGACAACTTCTTGTTTATTCGCCTATTCGTTTTTCGAATTTTGGCGACCAATGCTAATATATCTTATTATTATTTAAATATATCAAAAATTTTATATTATGTTTGCAAACGTCTCTCTATTTCTCGATTCGTTTATGAGGTTTACAACGTCAGTGATACCGGTCCATTCCTGGATATTATCAATCCATGTCATTTGCCTTCTTTCTCTGGTAGTAGGTCTTCCTTCAATTTTGCTCCGGACGATGTTTTGGAGTAGCTTATATTTTTGATTTCTCATTATATGGCCAAGATATGCTGTTTTTGTTTTTTTTGCTGTACTCATGAGTTCTCTTTCGCAGTGTATTCTTTATAGTACTACATTGTTTGACAGTCTATTTGACAGATCTTGGAGTCCTGACATACTATCAGCCAAAATGGTCGTATCATTGGCATATCTATTATTAAGAAAAGTACCATTTATATATACATATTCCTTTTTTAATTCCTGGAATATTCGGAGTAGACGTTAAACAGTAAAGGGGACAATTTGCACCTAACGCTCCTGGATATTACAATATCATCCGATAATTCTCCGTTGACATCAACCTGTGCTGTTTGGGGTACAAACTTTTGGTACAGAGAATTTCCTTTTCTTCAATTCCAATAGAAGTAAGAATTTCTATTAATTTATCATGTTGAACTGTTTCAAATGCTTTTTCATAATCGATGAAACATATATAAACATATTTTTTTCGATTAAGATTTGTAACGAAAAATGAGCTTCGCGTGCACCTAGAGTTGCCAGATGCCCTGATTTTCTGATGCCAGATTTTCTGAATTTTCAGAAAAAATTTTATTTGTTCAGGAATATTTAAATGCTAATTAATCCAAAAAATTCTCCAATAAAAAATGAAACAAATTATTATACAAAAACGTACTAGGAAAATCCGTATCAAAAAACACAAAATATAAAATATACTATAGTATGTCCAAAAATAACATGAATATAAATTTTAACTAAGATAGAGACAAAAGTGTATATTGTAGGGTATAAACAGATGGTAACACACAAAAGATTAGAGATAGATCCATCGTTTATTATACCTATAGACTTGGTGTTTTCTTTTCTAAAAAATAATGTTGCCCTGTCAGAGAGCAGCATTTTAATAATGTTGCCTACACGCTGAAAAAAATCGCTTCTGCAGTATATTGTCCCAAACAAAATCTGCTGGAAATATACATATGTTTAGGGTTCATTCCAAATTTATAATATTTGACGCACACACATTTTATATGCTTGGGAGGATATTGTTCTAAATAAAAAATCTGTTCCCACTCTAATATTTTTTATTTGCAACTTATATTTCCGGAACACCAATAGATCCGAAGATCTGATTTACCACCAGTGAAACGTAATATAGTGGTAGGAGTTGGGTTTCTTTTTCACTTCACTATTCAAATACCTTCCTTCACTTAGAGAAAACTCAAAATAAGATTTTGTATTTAAGTATTTTGTCAATGTAAAAATGCATTAATTTAAAGCAAGTTTTCTATTTTTCAGAATTTCAAAGTGATTTTTTTTTAAATTTTATATGTTTCTAAAATTAAATTAAAATTTAAATCGTATAATCTTTCGTAACTATAAATTGCATTGATGTATTGACAAAAAGTGATAAATTCACGGGGCAAAATCGCCTTTTTTGATATGTTTGAATCGAATGAAAATATATATATATATTTCTTAGCAAATAAATTTTATTTGAAAATCAATACAATATATTTGGAACGCATATATTAATATATTACAACAAATTATATTTGCAAACTAAATTTCTCAAATAAAATATGTGTTTTGATACAAATAAAATTATTATTTAGGATTTTTTCCAAGTAGTTTTGCTGAGTTTTTCAAATTTCAGTTTCAAGTTTTCTTGGGTTTAGAATTGTACCTCCCAGTTATGATACCATAAGCAGCATTAGCTTCTGTTTTAAATCAATCATTTCAATCATTTCTGAGTATTCCAAGCCATCATTAGTTGTCAATCCTCTAAGTACTTTATATTGATCCAAGATTATATGATTTTAATTATTATTTTTTTTATGAACATTAAAAATTTTAAAAATTTAACTTTGAATTACTGAAAAATTTTACACAATTTATGGATTTTATGAATACTTACATGCAAATAAATATTTGTTTCACATTTAGCAGTCACATTGGGATGTAAACAAATATTTGTTTAGAACAACATCTTCCCAAATACACATTTTTTGTGTGTACCAAATATTACATGCTTAGAGTCTACCCTAAACATATATATGTTTCAAGCCGAATATGTTTGGGACAATATACTACAGAAGCGATTTTTTTTCAGCGTGTTGGAATATTTATAAATTAAAACTTATTGATGTAAAACAAAAGCTGATGCTGCTGAAGACATCTTTAACTATAAAGTTTAACACGAAATCTAGGAAAAACTAACTAAAAATCGAAAAAGTCCGCAAAGTTTTAAGTCTTTTTTAAATGAAATATATTTGGAAAACGTCTTAAACAATAACTTTGTTTGTGTGTTAACACATATTTTATTTGTGAATGTCAGTTTGCAAATATATTATGTTCTTATATATTAATATATCAGTTCCAAACAAAATTTCTTGATTTTTAAATAAAATTTATTTGTTAACAAATATATAATTTTTTAAAATTCGTTTCCAAATATCAAACATATCAAAATGGCGATTTTCCCCCGTGTACACCCTCTTGTACTGATGCATTTTTTATGGTCAGAGTCGAAATGAAAAAGGCAAAAAGCTAGCCATTTAACTCACAAAAAAAAAACTAAAAGCAAAGTATACTCCACGGCGCCACCTAAAAAATCATCTGTCCAAGCTTATTTAGAAAAACACGAGGGTATTTAGGCTACTCGCTCGACGCTGAAAAAACATGTTTTGTAGGGCAGCGTCCACCCCTCCGATTAAATACAAATGTTGCATTTTTGCACCGTGAAAGTGCGACATTTTTTACAAAGAAAACGAAACCCTATCACAGTGCGAGATTTTTTTAAAAACGAAAAAAAGAAAACGCCATTAGAATCACTTTTTGAGTCGATTTAGCAATGCCCGTCTGCCTTTCCATGTATCCTTGTAATCAAAGCAGAGATCGCAATATAAGTCCGACCTCAACGAAATTTTGCACATACGAGTACATTTCTTTTGACCTAAGGACGATCTCATTTGATATTGGGAATATATGAGTTATAATTTCATTTGATATTCATGCAATTTTGTGAACTGTATTTTTTTAAGAAAGAGTTCAACTGGAAGCAACGAGAAGCTATTGAAGATGAACAATTGTTTGAAGAAAAGGTAAGAGAAGAAATACAGAGATTAAGAGAAATGGATATTACCAGTTGAGACGATGGAACTGTTGAACTGTTGAGACGATGGAAAACAGCTTCGGGCGTTCAAATCTGCGAGATCGGCCAGATGTTACATTTCGAAATGTTGACGAATCCATGCCAACGTTTTCTGGCGACGAAGATCGAAGCGTGGACGAATGGTTAAAAGAATTTGAACAAAGCTCCGATTTGTTGCAGTGGACAGATCTCCAAAAATTAATTTATGCTAAACGTTTGTTAAGAGGCACCGCCAAACTGTATATGGATTACGAATGCAAGAAAGAAGAAAGAATTCAAGGTAATTGTTAACAGTGCGGTAATACATCGAAGATTATGTAAATGAAAAAAAAAATACCCAATGAATCGTAGTCAGGCAAGAATAGAGACAATTGCTGTCATAACGTACATCGTCGATGGAATATTAGGTTCACCGCAAGATAAATTTTTTTTATATGATTCTAAATCAATTCTAAATCTAAATAAAATGGACTAAATGAGAGATTAATAACCTATGACAAAATACAACAGAAAATGGAATCTAGAAGAATAAACTCACGAATTGATGGAAAAGGTAAGACCAGAGATAACACCATTGGCACACACTGCTTTAGTTGTGGCAATAAAACGCACATCACAGAAGACTGCCCGTACAAAGATAAAGGGCCGAAGTGCTTTAGATGTAACGAATTTGGTCATAAATCTGACAGTTGCACAAAATTGGCGGAAGCGGTGAGGAATCATACAAAGACAGATCTGATGGATTACAAACGCTCGTGCAGAATGGTTAATATAAATGGGATTGATATGGAGGCACTCATAGACACTGGTAGTCAGATTACAACGATTAGAAAGGATGCATTTCTTGCGAAACAATTTGGCGAATACTCGAAAACTGAAATGTCCGTGCGAGGTATAGGATCAGCGACGACAAAAGTTCTTGATTTTTTTTTATGTTAAAGTAGTCGCGGACGAATGTGAGCTTGTGGGACAGTGTCATATATTGCCAAACGATTCTGTCGCCATCGACTTTATAATCGGTTCAAATATGACAAATCAGACTACAGTGTGTTTCTCAGCAGAAGGCGTAAGGATGATAATCCCTGTTAAGAAGGAAGCAAATGATATAGAAAATGAGATGAAAAACAAGGTGAATTGCTTAGTTACTTCCACCGAACACCAGACATATCACACATACGAAGCAAGTCTGTTCAAGCAACGGTAATCGAGGTGATAAAATCGTACAATCCACAACCAATTAGGAAATCACCAATTGCCATGCAGAAATACAATTTTCAACTACCTCATGGTTCAAGGCTTAGTTTTTATTTATATGGATGATTTAATTATAGTCGTGAAAATGAAGACCAAGCGGTTAAACGATTAAAAACAACCACAACACATAAGTAAACAAAAAAGCCGCGATTTCTTTTTGTTTAGATTTATTAAAAATGATGTTAAAAAGAATATTTATAAATTTGTGTTTTTTAAATCTGTGCAGAATTTACAATAAAGGTAATCAAGAAAATATCGTCGGATAAGAAGATGGGGTGGACGTCCTATAAACAATGACTGGGCGAAAGCCGGACACTAGAATGCCTATGGCAGTTTTTAATAAAATATGAGTTAACTACGCCAAAGCAACGGATTAGACCGGCAGAGAGACTAGCAATAACGCCGCTGTATGTCAAATGTTGCTTTATCCTATGATTCCAAGTTGGGAAATATTAAAATTCTTTTCTTTAAAATTGTAGATATTTGGGTCACGGTTGTTGCATACAATCGATTGCATGGAGTCACAAGCTGGGGAAAACAACAATTCGAAATATTATTTTAGAATGCAGTGAAGTTTTGTGGCGCTTGCTTTCGCCGATTTATTTAAGTGAACAAACTACACAGAAGTACAAACACATTGCCAATGATTTTCAACGAATGTGGGATATGCCGAATTGTGTTGGAAGTTATGGCAGCCAACACGATGGGGGTATGTCCATTAAACTTCAATTTAGTTATAATCTATTTTAATACAAACAATTTCCATTTCTTTATTTAAATTAAATACAGCTATATTCCAGTACTCTCCGTTTGGCCAATCAGTTATTTTAGGTACAGTACCTGTACCTCCTAGTAAACCATTATCGTCAGCATCCTCTGAAGCCTAGCCTAATTTTTTGTATTGGCGATGAGTCGTTTTCCCTAAGGAATATCCTTGGTCTAAGTCAACAACTTTAGACGAGCATAGAGACAACATCCAACGCGAAATTGCCAACGTTCCGGTCGAAATGTGTCCAAGAGTGGTGGAAAATTGGGTCCAAAGAATAAATCGCTGTTGACGGGTTCGTGGTGGTCATATGACCGAAATTGAATTCCATTCTTAAATGTACACTATTTAAGCGTTAAAACATCAGAAGATGAAGAAAAATGTCATAGCTACGAACTGGATATATTGCTATTGTAAAAACGGTGGAAAAGTTTCGTATATATTTATTGGGAAATAAATTTAAAATCATCACAGATTGTAAAGCTTTTGAAACTACAATGAAGAAGAAACATATTCCGAAAATTGCTCACTGTGCACTGTTGTTGCAAGAATAAGATTTTGAGGTAATTTACCGTCCAGGAATGAAACACGCAGATGCATTGAGTAGAATGTATCTAATTCAAGAAACTAGCCTAATTAAGAGCATAAAAAAGGCTCAAGAAACAGATGATCACATACGAGCTGTTGTCGAAATATTAAGTCAACAGAGTTACGAAAACTACGTGATACAAAACGGACTTCTTTGCAAGAATTATGAAGGTAATGTCGTAATTGTTGTTCCAGAAGCAATGAAATATGGCATTGTTAGAAAAGCTCATAAACAAGGACACATTAAGCAAAGGAAAATAGAATTTATTATTAAAAGAGAATTTTACATTTCAAAACTAAAGGAAGTAATGTACAACGTGGTTCGAAATTGTGTGCCATGCATATTAGCAGATAAGAAGGCGGGTAAGGTTTTTTACATACTACATATACCAAAAGCAAATATTCTTCTTGATACTTGGCATATTGATCACCTGGGATCAATGCCATCCACAAACAAAAATTACAAATATTTGCTGACTATTGTGGATTCATTTACGAAGTTTGTATGGATATTTCCGACCTAGTCCACTACTGCCATTGAGACGATAAATACATTGAAGATTTAAACAACTACTTTTGGAAATCCGAGGTGCATTATGTATCAGATAAAGGAACTGTTTTTACAGCGGAAGCTTTGCAGGAACATTGCAAGGACGAGAACATTGACTTAGTACCAGGGTTACCATAAACTTTTTTCGGAAAGGAGGACTTTTGTGTCAGAAAAGGAGGAACATTTTAACATTTACTTTCGGAGGACATTTAAAAAATAAAATTTCCAAGGTTTGTTCTTGGGAGCTACATTTAAATCTGAACCGATTTACACCGATGTCGAACATTGGGTCAAGAAACTCCATCCTGCTTATTTTCAAAGTGATTGGATTTAAAAAAGCTTCTGTAGCGCTAAAAGGCCAATTCGGAACGAAAATTTATATAGGGCCTATGTCTAAATCTGAACCGACTGTGACCAATTTCTTCCCCGGTATGAAAGAGTCCTTATTGACAAATTTCAGCAAGATCGGAGACGTATGGTAACCCTGCTTAGTACGTACCACAACGGGGATCCCTAGAAGAAATTGAAAGGTAGAACGTGTTAACAGGGTAATCATTTCAGTTCTTTCAAAACATTCCGTGGATAATCCCGAGAAGTGGTACCAACATGTCACTTCAGTTCAACAGTGTCTTAATAAAACAGCACATCGGTCCATCAACACATCACCATTCGAGTTCCAATGTATAATAAAGATGAAATGAACATAGCAGAAATCATCGAAGCTGAAGTAGCATCCGAATATCTACATGAGAGAGATGAACTAAGAATCACGGCTAAACGGCAGATATGAGTTGTACAAGAAGAAAATATAATGAATTTTAATAAAAAGCGGAAGTTTCCAACGCAATATAAAATTGGTGACCTAGTATCAATAGCTCGAACCCAATTTAGTCTAAAGGAAACGAAGGGTATGATGTCGGAATGACTTCAACTAGTGCACATCCAAGGCGGATGATAAGTAGGATGGCCGAATGTGGTGGTACCTACAATGTACTTGTCACTACTTTTTATTACTTAACGTTTAATAATTTTGATCGATTTACCCGTTATTTATGTTTTCATACCTAGAAATATTTTTATATTCATTCGTTTTACTATTGTCGTTCAAATTGGTTTCACACATTTTGTCTATTCCATCATTTGAATTTTGTGTCAAATATTTATATTCAATAATAAAATTCGTATTTAAACATTTGTAAAGACAACTCATTTGGAATTACGGGATTCCATCCTACATATGTATGTATGTATAAGTATGTCCATTCCCATTTTACATCTAAGAGCTAATATCTGTCAAATTTAAGAAAATCCGGGATTTAGATATGGTCCTTCCGATTTGGTCTCAAACCACCATATATGCTTTGTTTTACATCCTATCATTACACTATATATGTACATATTCAGGCATGATTAAAGGAAATTGTTTCAAATGTATGCATATATATAGACACTACACTATATAGGTATGTACATATTCCTCCCGATTTGATATTTAAGTACTATATAAGAATTTTTTCCGTTTCATCAATATTAAATTTGATAGAGAGGAGTTTCTAGATTTATGTGGAAAATACCTTCACATTTAGATACTTTTATAATCATTTTGTTATGATATAAATTTGTTTGTCTATCGAAACAAAAAAGCCAAGCAATTAAAGCTCTCTACCAATTTTTGTATTTGTTTCTATTACATTATTGCAATAGACAAAAATGTAACTGAAACATATGGTCTTAAACCGAATAAATACCCTGCAGAGAAATTGGAAACAGTATCTGAAAACGACCGATTCTGAGATGTTCCAAAACGGACTAGATCCAGACTAGAGCAAAAGTAATCAGCGAGAAACAGTTGAGCGCAAAAAAACACAAGAGAATTCAAATCTGCCTTGGCAGCGCTGCTTTTGATTTGCTTTTGTACAGCGTGAACATTTGTTTGTTTTTTTTCGTTTGCATTGAAATAATTCTAAGTGTTACCGTTAGGAATTTATGGTTGTGCTTGTCATTTCAGTCTTGTGTGCACTGTTAGGTTGAAATTTGACCAAGTAATAATGATAATAATAATTATAACTACTTCAAGTTTCCCTTTTCTATGAATTAAAAAAATTGAATTCCCTTTTTCAATGAATTTTTATACCCTACACCACACTGTGGTACAGGGTATTATACATAGATGGAAAAAGTGGTACAATTGTACCATTTCTGGTACAATTCGTTTTTGACTGGTACGTTGGTACACAAATGACGATTATGGTACAATTTCATTTTTGTAAAATTGTATGGTGGTACGCTTTGGCAGATTTGGGTACAATATAACCTCTAAATTTGTATAAAATATTCGTATCGTTACTAAAATCACAGCCAAACTCGTTACCAAAATAGGCAGCCAATAAATATTATGGTCAGTACGCTGTAACTAGTGACTGACGATTCCCAATAATAGTTCGTAGTATATGAAAACAAGTCAGCTGACTTCCTACGATACTATATGAAAACAAATCAGCTGACTTCCTACAATACTATTGTAATAATTAAATTTTTTTAAGATCATTAATTTCAAATGCTGTTTTTCTTCGATGGTAAACTATTAAGTTGTATACACCGTCATGTATAAAATACTTGTTGCTATAATAATATAGAAACAAAATGGTCTTGAAGCCGGGTGAGTATCCTAGGTTTGCAAGAAAACTAGATAAAATGTAAAAATAATTGTGTTTGTATGATATTTTAAAAGTTAGCATGACAAATGGATATATTTTTGATTTTATAGCGAGAAACGAAATAGCCGATCTTACAAGTACAAAAACTATACGTTTGGAACTGTAACGGAACAAAATTTACCATAAGATTTTTTATTTTTTAACAAAAATTTTATCGTTTTTTTTAATATTTTTTTCCTTTGGTACAATTTACTTCAATTTGGTACATTTTTGTTGACGTCGTGGTACAATTCGATTTTTTGGAAATTCCATCAGTGCACGGGGCAAAATCACCTTTTTTGATATGTTTGAATCGAAAGAAAATATATTTGGAACACAAATTTTTAAATATTATATATTTCTGAGCAAATAAATTTTATTTGAAAATCAATAAAATGTACTTGGAACGCATATATTAATATATTACAACAAAATTTATTTGCAAACTAAATTTCTCAAATAAAATATGTGTTTAAATACAAACAAAATTATTGTTTAGGAATTTTTCCAAATATATTTTATTTAAAAAAATTTTCAAAACATTTACTGACTTTTTCGAAATTCTGTTTTAATTTTTCCTTGTTTTCGAATTAGACCTCCCAGTTATGATACCATATTAACTTCCGTTTTAAATCAATCATTTAAATTTTCTGAGTATTCCAAGCCATCATTAGTTGTCAATCCTCTAAGTAATTTATTTTAATCCAAGATTATACGATTTCAATTATTATTATTTTACGAACATTTAACATTTCTAAAAAATTAACTTTGAATTACTGAAAAATTTAACACAATTTATGTATTTTCCGAATACTTAAATGCAAATAAATATTTGTAAGTTATGTATTTTCCGAATACTTAAATGCAAATAAATACAAATTGGGATGTAAACAAAGATTTCTTTAGAACGACATCTTCCCAAGTATATAATTTTTGTATATACCAAATACTATATGTTTAGAGTGTACCCTGAATATATATATGTTTCAAGCCGAATATGTTTGGGACAATATACTACAGAAGCGATTTTTTTTCAGCGTGTGGTATTATAACTTTGTGCATTTGTTTGTAACACCCAAAAGGCGAAGAAATAGACCCATCGTTTATTATACCGATCGACTTAGAATCACTTTCTGAGTTGATTTAGCTATGTCCGTCTGTCTGTCTGTCCGTCTGTCTGTCTGTCTATCCGTCTGTCCGTCTGTGCATGTATTCTTGTAATCAAAGTACAGGTCGCAATTATGGTCCGATCTCGACGAAACTTTACACATATCTTTTTTTTGGCCCAAGGACGATCCCTATTGAATTTGGTTAAAATCGGTTCAGATTTAGATATAGCCCCCATATATATGTTAGCCCCGATTTGACATGTAAGCGCTGTAAAAACTTTATTTTATATCCGATCAGTGCGAAATTCGGCAAAGAGAGGTTTCTTATTACATGAAGGAATACTGCTAAATTCGGAGAAAATCGGTTCAGATTTAGATATAGCCCCCATATATATGTTACCCCGATTTGACATGTAAGCGCTGTAAAAACTTTATTTTATATCCGATCAGTATGAAATTCGGCAGAAAGAGGTTTCTTATTATATGGATGAACACTATTTAATTTGGAAGAAATCGGTTCAGATTTAGATATAGCCCCCATATATACGTTACCCCCGATTTGACATGTAAGCGCTGTAAAAACTGTATTATATATCCGATCAGTGCGAAATTCAGCATAAAGAGGTTTCTTTCTACATGAAGGAATACTGCCAATTTCGGAGAAAATCGGTTCAGATTTAGATATAGCTCCCATATATATGTTACCCCCGATTTGACATGTAAGCACTGTAGAGACTGTATTTTGTATCCGATCAGTACGAAATTCGACAGAAGGAGGTCTTTTTACATGAATAAGTATTCAGGGAAGATCGGTTCAGATTTATATTAAAGCTCCATATATATGTTCCTCCTGATTTGGTATCAAACCGCTATAGAAGTTGTATTTAACTTCCGATCATTAAAATTTTCCAGAAAGATGTTTCTCACTTTAGGAACGAATATTGCTTAATTTAGCGATTATCGTTTCAGAATTAGATAATATGTTTCTACCCATTTACCAATTATTCCAAATTATTATGGCAATGACCCTTATCGCATTGTTAGGGAGGTGTAGGGTAGTATATAGTCGGCCCCGCCCGACTTTTTGCCTTTCCTTACTGGTTATAAATATATTTGAATTTAATTTTAATATATATTATACAAATAACAAGTAAGAAAGTTTCAGTCGGGTAAACCGACTAAGGTATACCCTCACTTTGTGAGTAATGTAATATGGAATATTAAACGAATTATTCTGTCAATATGTATGGGAGGTACCAGAATATTTTTAACAAATACAACCAATTTTTCGCTGAATAGTAGATTCTTTAAATACATTACACTGCGCCGAATTATAAACGTTTTTTGCACTGGTATATTAACGTTATGAAATATTAAATTTTGGTATGATTTGGCCATTTTGTGTGGGAGGTACAAAAAGGGGCGTGGTGATAACGGCCATTTTTTACAGGGCTATAGGGACTTCAAAAGCGTTACACTGTGCAAAATATTGTTGCATTTTCGTGCATTGGTACTCATGCTGTGAGCTCTTAACTTTTTGTGCAAAATGGTACCTTGTCTGGGAGGTACAAAAAGGGGCGTGGAAATAGCGTCCATTTTTCACAGTGCAAAAGACACTATAAAAGCATTACACTTTAAAAAATTTCAAGTATTTTTATATACTGGTATTAATGTTATAAGCTGTTATCTTTTGGTGCAAAATGGTAACTTTGTGTAAGAGGTACCAAAAGGGGCGTGAATATGACACCCATTTTTCACTGGACTGTAGGCACTATGAAAGCATTACACTACAAAATTTCAAGTATTTTTATGCACTGGTATTAATGTTATAAGCTGTTAACTTTTGGTGCAAAGTGGTGCATTTGTGTGGGAGGTACCAAAAGGGGCGTAGCAACATGGCCCATTTTTCTCGAGTTGATAGCGACTTATAAACTAATGCTATGTGTGGAATTTCAGAAGATTCGAATAAGTAGTATAGCAGTTATTAAAGATTCAATATTTCACAACATTTTAACACTTTGTGGGGGAGGTACTAGAAGGAGTGGACCAATATGGCCCATCTTCGAACTTAGCCGGAGATAGAAAAAAATATTACCACGTACCAAATTTGAAGTCAATCGGTTACTCCTTTCGAGAGTTATCGTGCGCACCAGCCAGCAGACAGACAGACACACAGACAGACGGACGGACATTGCTCATTCGTCTTAAAATGACCCAAAACGAATATCCGCCGAACATACTTAGGGTCTTAGATCACTCCTTCGATGTGTTACGCAAATGATATATACCCTCGTCACACTAAAGTGAGGGTATAAAAACCACTCAAAGCTAAACATGCAAATACGCTACATCAAATTTTACGAAAATTGAGATTTGATATTAGAATGAAAGAACGTTTAAATATCCATCATCTAGAAAAAAGAAAACACCGTTATGTTGTTTTCCCCCTTTGGCAGTGAAAAGTTAACACAAAATGCAAAACATATAAAGTGTCAATAAAAATGGATAATTATGATAATCATAATTAAAAATTATTGATATTTAAGCGGAACAAATAAAAGAACACTTGCAGAAAAAAATATATAAAATGGAAACAGTTAGAACGTTGTTCTTCCTCTGAAAACTTTTTGTAAATGGACTTTGCATATTTGCATGTTTGTTGACGATATGACATATTAAATAATTTCGAAGCGATAAAAAATGTTGATTAGAACAAGTCTTTATTTATGTGTAAGAAATAATTACATATGTACATTTTATTAATAGTCCTTTTGGTAAATTCTGTTACATTAATATTGTTTTTTAAATTCTGTTGTTCTTTATAACTTTGAAATAAATGCTAATCGTTTTCAGATATTGCAATTTTCAGAAATTTTACGACTTAATCAAATATTAACAAGTAGAAGCGATAAGTTCGGCCATGCCGAATCTTACATACCCTCCACCATGGACTGCATTAAATTTTATTACTGGAAAAATCTTTGGATATGGACCAAATCATGAAACGATCCTTTATGTTTAATTAAATGATTGTATACATTTTATTGTGATGAATTCTTGCCAAAATAGAATAGAAACTGCAAAGTCTCAGGTAAATTTCTTTTGGGAGCGACATCTGTAGGTTGACTGAACCAAATTATGGACAGATTTAAAAATTTTTACTGCGATGATTTCTTGTCATAATTAAATACAAACTGCAAAGATTAAGTTAAAATGCTTAGAAAATATGATATTTATGGCTTAAATACGTATATTTTGGAGCGACCTCTATAGGGTGACTATAGCAAAATATGAACGGATTTGTAAAATTTTCGCTGAGATGAATTCTTGTTAATTCTGCTAATAAAAAATTGCAAACTTTTTGCTGTTACAGCAGGTGGTTTATGCAGAAAAATTGTTTGCTGAAAATCAGCAGACTGTATTTTTTATTAAAACAGTCCTCTTTATTTGGTGGTACGGTCCAAAAGTGTAACACATTGAAGGATTGGCCTAAGACCCCAAGTAAATTCATGAAAAATCCGTTTTAGGACGTTTTAAGTCATTTGAGCAATGTCTGTCAATCTGTTAGTCTGTCTGGAAGGTGCGCACGATAACTCTCGTAAGTAGTAACGGATTGACTTCAAATTTGATATGTGACAATATTGGTCCACTCCTTGCCAACCTGCCAATCCCAAACAACCTGCAACCTTAAGAAATATTTCTACAAAATTTGTTCAACCTAGCTCTATTGTTACGGACTGTAGCGTGAATTCAACAGACGGACGAACGGATGGATGGACAGACGGACATGGCTAAATCGTCTTAGAATTTTACGAAGATTAAGAATATATATATGTCAGCGACTGCAGTCAGTTGTCAGTGAATGCCGAGAAAGAGAGGACGTTTTTCAACGACTACCACAACCACTGAATTCTTATTTTGTATTTTTCTAATTAAAACTTTTTCATTTCAATAAACCACTAATTAAAAACCGAAACGCCGTCTTTGACATATACTTTATACTTTGATCTGAGACCCCAGATCAATATTTAGAATATGTGTTTAAATACAAATAAAATTATTGTTTATGAATATTTTATTAAAAAAGGTTTTCAAAACTTTGCTGAATTTTTGGAATTTTAGTTTTAATTTTTTCCTTGTTTTCGAATTATGCATTCCTATTAAAAATTGCATTTTCATTTATAAAGAAATTTTACTAACATTAAAAATTTCTAAAACTTACCTTTTTTCAATTGCTGAAAACTTAAAACAATTAAAGAATCGATATATATTGACGCAACTAGATCTTTGTTTGGGAATTAACATATCCAAATAAAAACCAGTAAGGAAAGGCTAAAGTCGGGCGGGGCCGACTATATAATACCCTACACCACTCTCGTAATATTGAATAACTCTGATATATAAATTTTGTAATATAAGTATAAATTGTTTACATAAATTTACTTTTGGGACATTTTATACTTAAATAATACCCAGTACCACAGTGTGGTGTAGGGTATAAAAACGATTGGATGTAAAATACAGCTTCTACAGGACTAAAGAGCCAAATCGGGCAATGTTAGTCCATGGATCAAGAAACTCTACCATTCTAAATTTCAAAACGATTGGATGTAAAATACAGCTTCTATAGAAATGAAGGGCCAAATCGGACGAAACATATATATGGGAGCTATAGCTAAATCTTAACCGATTTTCTCCAAATTCGGTAGTGTATGTTCATGGGTCAAGAAACTCTACCATTCTAAATTTCAAAATGATTGGATGTAAAATACAGCTTCTACAGGACTAAAGAGCCAAATCGGGGAATGTTAGTCCATGGATCAAGAAACTCTACCATTCTAAATTTCAAAACGATTGGATGTAAAATACAGCTTCTATAGAACTAAAGGTCCAAATCGGACGAAACATATATATGGGAGATATAGCTAAATCTTAACCGATTTTCTTCAAATTCGGTAGTGTTGGTTCATGGATCAAGAAACTCTACCATTCTAAATTTCAAAATGATTGGATGTAAAATACAGCTTCTACAGGACTAAAGAGCAAAATCGGACAAAACATATATATGGGAGCTATAGCTAAATCTTAACCGATTTTCTCCATATTTGGTAGTGTTGGTTCATGGATCAAGAAACTCTACCATTCTAAATTTCAAAATGATTGGATGTAAAATACAGCTTCTACAGGACTAAAGATCAAAATCGGACGAAACATATATATGGGAGCTATAGCTAAATCTTAACCGATTTTCTTCAAATTCGGTAGTGTTGGTTCATGGATCAAGAAAATCTACCATTCTAAATTTCAAAATGATTTGATGTAAAATACAGCTTCTACAGGACTAAAGAGCAAAATCGCACGAAACCTATATATGGGAGCTATAGCTAAATCTTAACCGATTTTCTTCAAATTCGGTAGTGTTGGTTCATGGATCAAGAAACTCTACCATTCTAAATTTCAAAACGATTGGATGTAAAATACAGCTTCTATAGGACTAAAGGGCCAAATCGGACGAAAGATATATATGGGAGCTATATCTAAATCTGAACCGATTGCAACAAAATTCAATAGCGATCTTAACAGCTGCGAAATACTCTAAACTGCAAAATTTCAGAACGATCGGAGTGAAATTGCGACCTGTATTCGACGAACAACTTTACATGGACAGACGGACGGACGGACGGACAGACATGGTTAAATCGACTCAGCTAGTGATTCTGAGTCGATCGGTATACTTTAAGGTGGGTCTAGCTGTGTTATTTTCAGGTGTTACAAACATCTGCCGTGAAACAAACTTATAATACCCTGTACCACAGTGTGGTGTAGGGTATATAAATTAGGATGTAAACATAGTTTTGTTTAGAACAACATCCTTCCAAACATATAATATTTGTATGTGTCAAATATTATATATTTGGAGTGCACCCTAAAAATATATATGTTTCAAGCAGAATATGTTCGGGACAATATACTACAGAGGCGTTTTTTTTCTGCGTGTACAATACGATGAAATGTTAGTTCTTTTATTCTGTGATAAATATATGATACTTTTATGTATTTTTTGAATCAAATTTATAAAAAAATATATACAATTTCAAGATGAATTTGAAAAACGATGATTTGGAAATATTGAATAATGTGTTGTTGTTATTTATTGTTGGTCTGTGCTTTTGTTATTCAGTCAGAATTTATTTTGGTTTGAGACCATGTGTGTCTATTGCAAAAAAGTAATAGAAACAAATACAAAAATTGGTTGAGAGTTTTAATTGCTTGGTAGAATTGACTGCAGTTTCGATAGACACCATTCTATCATCTTCAGAATTCAGTAGCAATAGTGTATGTCTTTAACTTAAATCAGCTGAAATACTTATGGAAGCAGTAAATTGAATTTAAGAAGAACTGCTAACCAAACCCGTATTTTGCCGAACTAAGTCAACATACTAAAACTCTCATACCAATACATTTTTGTTTTTTGCTTGGGTTCGCATCGCGAACCACGAAATTCTGCCGACTGCAGATTTATGGATTTCCAGACTATTAAGGCAAAATCAAATGACAGATCTAGTGCAACGAGTTGTAGCATACATTCTGAATACAAAAATAACATTTTATAGATCTTTCCGCCTAATTTCAATGACCTTGTTTTTTGTTACGTCATTTTGAATTTCACTCCTAAAATGGTTAATTTTAGACATTGAACTATAAAATTTTGTAGGAATGTGTAGTTTAGTCTAATAGACTTCAATCGATCATAAAATTCATTTAGATTTTTTGATGTTTTGATAAAGTTCCTACACAAATGTGCCTACCGATTTGACATCTTCAGGTCAACTGATCCGGCTGCAAATTGGTAATTTGTCTCTATTTATACCCACAACTCTTCACAAGAAGAACGGTCGTCATAGTTCCATGATTTGTCAGCCATTACTCATTGATTTTAAAAAAATATTTTATGATTTGAATATATTTATTATACGCATTTTGAATATTTTATGAAGTCCCAATTTACTCTTTTATCCTGTGGAATACGATCCCAGGCGGAGGGTATACATATATGAGCGGATATTTTGAGCAAATAGCAAATTTATCAGCAGTGTGTTTGTTGCCTAATAAAAAATTGCAAGCTTATACATCAGGTGATTTGCTGCAATAACAGAGAAATTTTTTGCTGAAAATCAGCAGACTGTGATTTCTATTAAAACAGCATTTTTTATTTGGGTGTACGGTCCAAAAGTGTAACACATTGAAGGAGTGACCTAAGACCCCAAGTATCTTCGTGAGAAATCCGTTTTAGGACGTTTTAAGTCATTTGAGCAATGTCCGTCCATCCGTATGTTAGTCTGTCTGCCTGGTGAGCACGGTAACTCTCGAAAGGAGTGACGGATTGACTTCAAAATTGGTATGTGACAATATTGGTCCACTCCTTCTAGTACCTCCTTCATAAAGGGTAAACATTTAGTGATTGATTCTCTTATATCTTATATTCGAATCATATGTAGATTCATACATAGTAATACTTAGTTTATCTGTCGCTATCACCTTGAGGAAAGTCGGCAAAGTGGTCCCGCCCCTTTGGCACCTCGCACTCAAAGTGATTGTTTTGTACAAAAAGTGAACTGCTTATAACTTTAATACCAGTGCATATAAATTCTTTTATATAAGTAGTATCTACAGTCCGATAAAAAAATGGGCATTATTGCCTCGCCCTTTTGGTATCACCCACACCAAATGACCAACTCGTGCCACATAAATTCGGTACAGTGCAATGTCTTGAAATTACTAGTGTTAAGCTCAAAGTAGGCGTAGTCGTCAAGCCACTTCTGGTACCCCTACACACATTGACAGATTCATTCGGTCGCAACATTCCCATAGTTCTGCAGCAATCATTTAAATGCTTTTATATTTTGTACTTTAGACAACTTTTCCAATGTCTATGAACAATTTTTTCCACGTACAATATTGCATTACTCACATAGTGAGGGTTTATCTTAGTCGGTTTAGCCACCTGAAAATTTCTTAATTGTTTAATTACCTCCACATATAGTATTCTCAAAAGTGGTGATCGATTCTTTTCCAATTCTCGTGATGACATGAAAAATAATTTTATTTGACTTTTAGTACTCACTGAATATTTTTAGTTTTTTTTTTATTTCATATATGACAAAATTGTTTACATATTTAGTTAGATGTATATACTAGTAGTTCTTTATATAAGAAACTGCTCTATATGCCATTAAATTCTATATATGCTATTTTAAACAAAAGTTTTTAATTTCAGTTATAGTTATATAGTCGTAAGTATGTATGTATTTATAGGTATATGGGGGAATATAATATTAACTAATTTAAATTACCAGTGGTCTTGTTTTTATATAAATAAATTGTTTGTATAGCTGATTGCAGGATTTTATCGCTTCTTTCTACAAAATATTTAGCATGAGTCCAAGCGAACCAACCCACTAGTCCAGCAAATATTAATTTCGTTAGACAATCCAAAATATATAAAATCCGTAGGACAATACGTGCACGTGGTATTGTTGCATCACTCTCCCCCAACATGTACTTTCTTATTCCGAGTATATAGTTGTGCAGATATTGCTCATAATTCAGCTGATTTGTGTCCATGTTGAATATTTCGGCATCAGTTTTGTTTAATTTTGACTGAAGCTCCTCGAATTTATACGTCTCAAATTCCCATTCCTTAGTAGTGTAGTACTGCACCAATTTAATACCAGCTGATACCTTGTTCTGCACTTTCAGCAAACTGAATGGAATAAATAATTGGTGTTCACTTTCGAGAGACAACTCCAGAGAAGAAAAAAACTATACTTACAATGGTTTGCGACGCAACAATACTAAGAGAAAGTCCAAGAGGTACGCTGGCAGATAATGAAAGAATATTACACAGAACTTAAAATAAAAGTAGTTTTTGGTAATGCCGCCGTTTGGATACCAGAGCGAAAAGCTGAGTGGGGTTTTGTAGAATAAACGTTTGCCCGTGACAATGCACTCTCCCCATGTCTGCAATGACTTATTTGCTACGGACATGTTGACAAATTCGACCGTTTCGGACTTTTGGCGAACTCGATGATAACCAGCTACTATCATTCCATTGACGGCTGTGTCTACTGGGATAATTGTGGACGAATTGTCCGGATTGCAATACATTGTTCTGATAACTCCGCGTGCACCTCCAATCATCAGGCCAGTAGGTCCATTGATACTCTCAATCCAACCGGGTAGGGGTTCTTTCCAAGCAGCCGTAACTGAAATTAACAACAAAATTTCTGGTATTACTAACAGAATATTATATATATAAAAAATAGCAACTTTTTGCTATATACCAAAAGGGCGCGACAAAAATGCAAATTGTTTACCGGACGTAGGTACTATAAAAGCCTTACACTGAACAAAATTTCAAGTATTTATATGAGATGCTATTAATGTTATTACACGCTGAAAAAAAATCGGTTCTGTAGTATATTGTCCTAAACATATTCGGCTTGAAACATATATATGTTTAGGGTACACTCTACACATATAATATTTGGTACACACAAACATTTTGTATTTGGGAAGATGTGGTTCTAAACAAATATTTGTTTACATCCCAACGCGACTGTTATTTCCGAAACAAATATTTATTTGCATTTAAGTATTCATAAAATAGATAAATTGTGTTAAATTTTTCAGTAGTTGTTACATTTTTAGAAATTTTTAATGTTCGTAAAAATAATAAATAATAATAATTTAAATCGTATAATCTTGGATCAATATAAAGTACTTAGAGAATTAACACCTAATGATGGCTTGGAATACTCAGATATTTGAAATGATTGATTTAAAACAGATGTTAATGCTGCATATGGTATCATAACTGGGAGGTACAATTCGAATCCAAGGAAAAATAAAAACTGAAATTGGAAAAAGTCAGCAAAACTTTTGGAAATCTTTTTTAAATAAAATTAATTTGGAAACATTCCGAAATAATAATTTTATTTGTATTTAAACACATATTTTATTTGAGAAAATTAGTTTGCAAATATAAATTGTTGTAATATATTAATATATGCTTTCCAAATATATTTTATTGATTTTCAAATAAAATTTATTTGCTAAGAAATATATAATATTTAAAAATTAGTGTTTCAAATATATTTTCTTTCGATTCAAACATATCAAAAAATGCGATTTTGCCCCGTGTAGCACACGCTGAAAAAGATAGCTTCTGTAGTATATTGTCCCAAACATATTCGGCTTGAAATATACATGTATGTATTTTGGCAATGTATCAATACCTTAATTTAAAGACAAGTTTCCTGTTTTTCAGATGTTCGAAAAAGTCAACAAAGTTTTAAAAATCTTTTTTAAATAATATATATGTATTTGGAAAACTTCTTAAACAATTACTTTGTTTGTGTGTACACACATATTTTATTTGTGAAAGTCTGTTTGCAAATAAATTATGTTCTAATATATTAATATGTATACACGGGGCAAAATCGCCTTTCTTGATATGTTTGAATCGAAAGAAAATGTATTTGAAACACAAATTTTTAAATATTATATATTTCTAAGCAAATAAATTTTATTTGAAAATCAATAAAATATATTTGGAACGCATATATTAATATATTACAACAAAATATATTTGCAAACTAAATTTCTCAAATAAAGTACATGTTTAAGTACAAATAAAATTATTGTTTAGGAATTTCTCCAAATACATTTTATTTAAAAAAGACTTCAAATCTTTTGCTGACTTTTTCGAATTTCATTTTTATTTTTTCTTGGTTCCCAATATTACCTCCCAGTTATGATACCATATGCAGCAATGACTTCTGTTTCAAATCAATCATTTAAAATTTCTAAGCCATTCGAAGCCATCATTAGTTGTCAATCCACCGAAAAATTTATTTTGATCCAAGATTATAGGATATAAATTATTATTTATTATTTTTACTAACAATATATATTTCTAAAAAAATTATTTTGAATTACTGAACATATAACACATTTTATGTATTTTCTGAATACTTAAATTCCCATTTTATTTTGTTTCGAAAATAATAATACCCAAATAAAAACAAATTGGGAGTAAACAAATATTTGTTTAGAACAACATCTTCTTTGTGTGTACCAAATATTATATGTTTAGAGTGTACCCTAAACATATATATGTTTCAAGCCGAATTTGTTTGGGACAATATACTACAGAAGAGATTTTTTGTCAGCTTGTATGCATTCCAAACAAAATTTCTTGATTTTCAAATAAAATTTATTTGTTAACATATATATAGTATTTAAAAAAATCGCTTCCAAATATATTTTCTTTCAATTCAAACATATAAAAAATGACGATTTCCCCCGTGCACCGGACTGAAGACACTTTAGAAGCATTACACACAATTTCAAGTATTTATATGCACTGGTATTAAAGTTATTAGCAGTTAATTTTTGTACAAAATGATCCTTTTCTGTGGGAGGTGCCAAAGGGAGCGGGGCCACTTCGCCCATTTTCTCAAGCCGGTAGAGATAGATAGACTATTTTATTTTTAAATTAGGGTGGCAGGCGATACCAGCCAGTAAACCAGTTTAGATCCACAGTGTTACCATGGCCTGAAATGTCCCTCATCGAAACCAACCTGTTTCATATACAAAGTTATCCATAGTACGAATATCGGTACCGAAAAGATCTGTTAGACTGCCTAGAAAGTCCGACCCCAGTATGTCCAGACGTCGTTTACTCAAAGCGGGACAGTCGCATATCAAGTGCTCGATGCTTTCCACTTCTTCCTCATCTCCACAGCTTCTGCAGAAGTCATTGCAGTCAATACCAAATCTTCTAGCGTGTTCGCCGATCAGGCAGTGACTTGTCTGAACTGATACTAACGTAGACAATCTTTGCCTCTCTAGTGCGAGGAGATATTTTGACCCTCTCAGGTCATATCTTGATATGACCTTAGACCATATGAGATTTGTCTAGCTACCCTACGCACAGTGGGAGAAACTTCTAATTTAGCGCTAAAAAATCTATATATGAACTTACACCAATTCCTAAAATATTAGTACACCACTAAACTAAGGGCTTGACAGCACTTACCGGCATTCCACATTTCTCAATTATTTCACTCATGACGATATAACGGTTCATTAACATTTGGAAATCTATAGGCCATACTTGATTGATATATTTTAGGTGTATAGTTTACATTCAATTGAACAGAAAAGTGATTGTTTTTGGTACAATTTATGCATTTTTCTTTTATTTTACAACTAAAGGTAAACAATTTCATTGAATCGTAAATTGTTTAAGCAAAAAAAAAAAAATTGCGGAAACAATTGAAATATTTTAATATATATTTTTTTCAATTGTTATACTTTCGGTAAGGATTTAGTTAGGAATGCTGTGCGATGCAGCCTAGATTTTTATTTTATTTTTTGCTCACCATATAAAGAATAACTTCTGAAAATTTTGGCTGCCAAGATTTGCGTATTGATTTTCTATAAATATTTTTAGGAAATATGCAGATTAAGCGAATAGAAATATTGATATTTGGTACAAAGCCAAAAAAAAATTCAGAAAAAAGTTCTTCCGCTTGCATTATGTTTAAGAGAACTTTGGACTAAGTATAAGTAACAAAAGTCAACGAAAAATAATAAATTTGTTTGAACCACATCCATTAAATTCGAAGTTAATTTCGTTTTAAATATCTATTTGAAAAAAAAATTAAAACTGAATTTTAAAAAAATTTTGAATGACATATTTTTGAACCAAAACTATCAAAAATATCCGAGTCAAAACATGAAAAAACTATAAGCATTCTCCCACCGTGCTACGGTTGCCGTTGTTCGTTGGACTGCCAGATTGCCTCTTTCCTAAGGTAAAGCTTTCGTTGCTGATCAGTCGTAGTGAACGGACGTGTTTAGCACAGAGCGATAGTTAAAATCTATTACGCAATAGCATAAAAATCTGTACAAAGTCTGGAAGGCCTACATTGTAGTACCTATTACGGGATAATACAGACAAAAAAATTAATAAATTCGTTGACGGGGATGCCTTCGCGTTCCGATGGAGCGGGGTTCCCCAATCGTCCTACTGTCCGTCCGTCGGTATTGGCCAACAGGTGGTACGGTGAGGGGAAAAAGTCATGTCCGACCGTCAAAACGGAAGCACAATGAGCACCGGATAGCGCTCAGAGTTTTGACGAAGTTGGAGGCTGTTGAGGTTTCGACTCTTACCGAAAAACAAAAAGAGTCACTTACCTGGGCTAAAGGCGTCATAGATGCTTCTAAGGCCAATCAGCGGGCTGAAAGAGCCACAAATTCAGCTGTGTTAACGGCTAATAAAGTCAAAAGAATCAGATCACCTGATGAACCCCTGCCTTTGAAAATGGCAAGAGGCCCTAATGTCACCATCAAGAGGACACTCACCAAGGCCTTTAATGAAGTGGCGAAGGAGAGTCTAGTGATGGCTGTTATAGACAGAAGTAGTGAGGATGGATCCATCCTCAAGGAGAAATGGAGCCGAGTGCAATCCGCCATTATGGCTCATTACCTCGATGTCCGAAGAGAAATGCCGGGCAAACCACCAGTCTGCAACGATGCAGGATGGCATCAGGGGAGAGTAAAGCTCTTATATTTCGGTGATGCCAGATCAGTAGAAATGTATAAGGCTGCTCGGAGTCGAGCGGGTGAGGTGTGGCCGCGTGCCCAGTTGGATGTTGTCGAAAAAACAACATACCTAGTCACCCTAGAGCCATCACCTGGGTTACAGAAGAGCCCTCCAACCCGGCTGACATATTAGAGATAATAAAAGATTCCAATCCTTGTCTGCCGACCCATAATTGGAGAATTAGCAAGGTGGGTGAGGCGGATGGTAAAAAGCGACAGGTCAATTTGATCCTTAACGCTGAATCCACCTCCCATATACAAAGTGCAAGTGCAACCCTGCAATATCGTTTCGAGATTATAGTCTTGAAGGTATACAAGCAGGATATAGCTCCCACTGCGGATGGCGAGTCGTCGGCCGTGGTTGATACAAGGCTTTCTGGAAGTGCGGAGGTCCACACGACCATTATTTCTGGTGACTCTAAATCTAATAGAAGATCTGTAACGTCATTCTCTGAGGATGAAAACACTACTTCGGATACTGAGGGGCTGAGGGAAGTCGCCGGACTCTTTGACGCATCTGGCGGGGACATGCTCCCCTATGATATGGACGAAGAGTTCGATAACACCCTTGTCGGGATGGATGTCAATCTGTCGATTACCAATGTTGGTAAGAATTCTACAGATTAACCTCCATCACGCTAAAGCAGCCTCAGCGGCTCTATTGCTGCGCCAGTCCACAGGTGTAGTAGACATCGTCCTGATCCAGGAGCCCTATGTAGTAGGAGGACGGATGTGCGGTATCAAGGCACCAAACTTTAAACTGCTTGTTGGCAACTGTGAAGGCACTCCAAGAACCTGCATTTTGGCCAGAAAAGATCTAAGTATTTTTCTCCTGACTAATTTAAGTGGTAAAGACCAAACAGCTGCTAGTCTGGAGATTGGTAATCGCATATACTGGGTGGTCTCCAGTTACTTTCCTTATGAAGCTGCAATACCGACAGCTCTCTTCAGGGAGGGAAGTAGTAGAAGAAGCAACGTCTAACGAGCTCGAGCTGATTATTGGCGCAGACACAAACGCTCATCATACTATCTGGGGTAGTACGGATATAAACAATAGGGGTGATTCGCTTCTTGACTTTATTCTAACTACCAACCTAACTATTTGTAACATTGGCGATAATCCGACCTTTACAATTAAAGACAGACAAGAAGTACTAGACGTAACGTTTGCTACAGACCGGGTGTCAGACAAAATTATTGGGTGGAATGTACTGGACGACCACTCATTCTCAGATCACCATTATATAGAGTTCAAACTCGCCGAAAAAGGTCCTAAAACTGCTGTCCATGGAAATGTGAGGAAGACAAAGTGACACATGTATGAGAAGAATTTTAAAAAGGTCCTCAACTCTAAACTTCTTTATGAACCGAATGACAAAGCCGGCCAGGATAATCTGGTCGAGCATATCACCACATCATTCAATAGTTCCCTTGAAGAAGCCTGTCCAAAAACAAGGTACAAGGGTAAAATAAACCTCAATGGCGGACTTCTGAACTAACGGCAAGGAAAAGACCTGCAACAAGCTATTCAACAAGGCAAAATCTACTGGAGTCGCTAATGATTGGGATGCATATAAAGGGCAACTAAAGATCTATAAGAATGAGCGTAGGAAGGCGCAAAGACGCTCTTGGTATTCCTTCTGTGGCGAAGTGGAAAGGTCTCCGACGCCGCAAGGCTGAGGAAGGTACTATCCACTTCTCCTTGTACAGTGGGGTATTTGCAGGATGAGGCAAACAACTGGACAAAAAATAGCGAGCAATCGCTAAGTGTACTGCTCGACACACATTTCCCGGAGAACTCATCAACAGAGCCCGAGGATCAACAGGACCAACAGGAGTGCGAGTGGACTGCGAGCGTCGCTAGCTTGTTGACTGAGAGATCTAGAATAAGCTGGGCTATAAACAGCTTTGAGCCCTTCAAGTCACCTGGACCAGTCGGCATCACTCCAGCAGAAATGCAGAAAATGTCAAAGTACATTATCCCCAGGCTGCAGACAATTTATGTAGGCTGTATTAGGCTTTCATACATCCCGAATCGATGGAGTGTTATTCATACCCAAAGCGGGGAAGATATCGCACACTAGGCCAAAAGACTTCAGACCAATAAGCCTATCCTCTTTCCTATTGAAAAGTCTGGAAAGACTTTTAGATTATTTCATTAGAAAAACCTGGATACAAAACTCCTGTCGGGGAACCAACATGCTTACAATAAGGGAAAGCCTACAGAATCAGCCCTGCCCGAACTTGTGAGCACTATCGAATCGTCCCTACATTTCAAAGAATTCACCATGGTGGCATTGCTTGACATAGAAGGGGCTTTTAACAACATACACCCAGATGCGGTAATCGCGGCATTGTCACATCTCAATGTGAACTCTAGCTTGATTAAACTAATTCAAAGACTATTCAACAGAAAACGCATAACAGCATGTCTAGGGTCCACAACTCTAACAAGGTTTGTAAACAGAGGGACCCCCCAAGGAGGAGTACTGTCTCCACTAATTTGGAACCTAGCGGTGAATGAAATCCTGCTAGATCTAGAACGTTGTGGCTGCAAGGTCGTGGCATATGCGGACGACCTGGCAATCGCAGTGAGTGGCAAATTCGAAAACATCCTCCGAGATATACTACAGGTGGCTCTGAACAAGTTGGCTAGATGGGCCGGAAGCAGCGGTTTGGGTGTTAACCCAAACAAGACAGAATTGGTTCTCTTTACTAGGATGAATAATGTCCCTCATGTGGACCCTCCTCCTCGGATAAATGGAACAGGTCTAGTATTTTCTGAAAGTGCAAAATTTTTAGGAATAATTTTGGATAGGAAACTGTCATTCAGACTAAACGTACTGGAACGTGTAAAGAAGGCCAACATCGCCCTATATTCCTGCAGGAAGGCTGTAGGGTCGCGGTGGGGCCTCTCTCCTAAAATTGTTCATTGGATATATATAGCAGTGGATCGTCCAATACTGTTATACGGCATTGTGGTATGGTGGATGGCAACTGACAAACTAACCATCACAAACCTGCTATCAAGGGTTCAGAGAACTGCCTCTCTGTGCATAAGCGGAGCGTTAAGGACTACAGCGACTGAGTCTCTACAAGCCCTTCTCCATATACTGCCGATTAATGTTGTGACAAGAGAAGTTGCAACCAAAGCGGCACTAAGATTAAACTGCCTATTAATGTGGAGGTACAAGAACTACGGTCATATGAGGATATCAAAGTGTAGTGCTATGGTAACCGACCGCGTGGACTATATATCAACGGTGCGCACCTTTGAGAGGAACTACATCACTATGATACCAGCCAGAGATGAATGGGATGGCAGAATACCCGGAAATAGAAACCATCTCCACCAACACTGGCGTTGTCATTTACTCGGACAGCCACGCTGCCATCAATTCTCTGGAGGCAACATCCCAAAATTCACAAACAGCCCTCGACTGCCGCAGATCTCTTAACGAGATGGCTGAACAGTTTAATATACACCTCATATGGGTGCCTGGGCATAGGGATATCCCGGGGAACTGCAAAGCCAATGAACTTGCTAGGAAAGGGACGACTTTACAAATTCTCGAAGAATTTGTATGTATTGGTGCGCCACTATCCACGTGCAAGCTTTGGCTTAGGCAAGGGCAATCAGGCAGTCCAACGAAAGATGGACACAAATCGGCACCTGTAGGGTAGCTAGACAAATCTGGCTAAGGTATGTCCTGAGAAGGTCAAAATATCTCCTCGCACTAGAAAGGAAAAGATTGTCTACGTTAGTATCACTTCTGACGGGACACTGCCTGATCGGCGAACAGAAGCTGCAGAAGCTGTGGAGATGAGGAAGAAGTGGAGAGCATTGAGCACTTGCTAAGCAAAGGACGACTGGACCTACTGGGGTCGGCCTTTCTAGGCAGCCTAACAGATCTTTCCAGTACCAATATTCGTGCTATCGATACACGCTGAAAAAAATCGCTTCTGTAGTATATTGCCCCAAACATATTCGGCATGAAACATATATATCTTTAGGATACACTCTAAGCATATAATATTTGGTACACACAAAAATTATATATTTGGGAAGATGTTGTTCTAAACAAATCTTTGTTTACATCCCAATGTGTTTATTTTGGACTATTTTTTCCGAAACAAATATTTATTTTCATTTAAGTATTCAGAAAATATCTAAATTGTGTTAAATTTCTCAGTAATTCAAAATTAATTTATTAAAAAATTTTAACGTCTTAAATATAAAAAAATAATAATAATTGAAATCATATAATCTTGGATCGAAATATATACTTGGAGGATTGACAACCAATGATGGCTTGGAATACTCAGAAATTTTAAATATTTGGTTTAAAACATAAGTTATTGTTGCATTCAGTATGTTGCACTATTTCCGAAGCAAATGATATATACTACCCCAGCAAAAACTTGGTATGTACATGTCATAACCATTTGCATTACCAGGTAATGATATATCATTATTCTCTGCATTACAAATATGTCCTTTTTTGTAAGTTATTTTAATTCGCGTATTGTTAAAAATGCGAAAAAACTAATTTTTATTAAAGAAACGTTGATCTGATTTAGAAACATAGTAACATTTCGAGTAAAAAATATATCTCGTCATATATAATTATATGTAATATACATATATATATGTTTATGAGAATCATTATTGGTAAGGAGTTATTCAACCCTTTATTAAAATGACAATAATAACTACTTAGAAATAATACGAATTATTTCTTTTGAAGTTCACTTACCCGCCAGGTTACCTGGTAATGAGAGTTTTTGCTGGGATCCTACACTAAAGTGAGGCCATAAAAATGCAATGTCCCTAAAAACATGAATGAAGCATTCTATATCGTCGGCTCAATGCTATTTTGTTCCATACGCCATTTTGTATGATAGGAGAAAAACTCAATTTATTGTTTGATTAAAAACGGGAATGAAGAGTTACACACTTTTTATTCTATAGGGTTCCCAACATTGTTTTTATGATTCTCATGCATTTCTATGTCAGAGAAATTGCCGCTACTAAAATTGCCCCGTGGGATCCCTAAATTTTTTGATATCCCGGGATTTTTGGGAGTTTCAGGATATATCGGTATTTTTATACCCTACGCCACACTGTGGAACAGGGTATTATGACTGTGTGCATTTGTTTGTAACGCCCAAAAAGAGAAGAAATTGAACCATAGTTTATTATACCGATCGACATAGAATCACTTTTTGAGTCGATTTAGCCATGTCCGTCTGTCTGTCCATGTATTCTTGTGATCAAAGTGCAGGTCGTATTTATGGTCCGATTGTGATAGAATTTAGCAAAGTGCTCTTTTTTGGTCCAAGGACTATCCCTATTGAAATTGGTCAAAATCGGTTAAGATTTAGATATTGCCCCCATATATATGTTAACACCAGTACACATTTGGCAGAGAGAGTTCTCTTATTACATGAATGAATACTGCCAAATGCGGGTAAAATCGGTTTAGATTTGAATATGGTCCCCATATATATGTTACACCCGATTTGACATGTAAGCGTATTTTATATCCGATCATTACGAAATTCGGCAGAGAGAATTTTCTTATTACATGACGGAACACTGCCAAATTCGGGAAAATCCTTTCAGATTTAGATATAGCCCCCATATATATGTTTCACCCGATTTGATATGTAAGCGCTGTAGAAACCGTATTTTATATCCGATCAGTACGAAATTCAACAGAGAGAGTTTTCTTATTACATGTATGAACACTGCCAAATTCGTCGAAAATCGGTTAAGATTTAAACATAGTCCCAATATATATGTTACACCAGATTAGGGATGTAACGAAGAAAGTGACTTTAGCGAAAGCGAATAGTGAAATATATTTCTTGCGAATGCGAATGCGAATAGTGAAATATGCATTTTTGCGAAAGCGAATAATAGTTTGACCCTTTAGTACCAACAATTTTAAGGAACTGAATTGATACTTTTCCAGGATATTCAAGTATTAAGAATGTTTTCCATAGTTTTACCTCCTGTTACCGCAATGACAAACATATTTCTTCAACTGTTTTGAAGAGAAGTGGCAGAGGTTTTCATTGGTATTAATATCTTCAAATGGTGTGAAGCGAATAAGGAGATTTAACACTTTTAGCAAATGGAAGCGTATACTGAAATATATTTTTGTGAAAGCGAATAATCCAAAGATGGTTTTTGCGCATGCGAAAGCGAATGTTAAAATGATGCAAATAATTCGCGTTCGCATATGCAAATGCGAATATTCGTTACATCCCTGCACCAGATTTGACATGTAAGCGCTGTAGAAACCGTATTTTATATCCGATAAGTACGAAATTCGGCAGAGTTTTCTTATTACATGAATGAAACTACCAAATTCGAGGAAATTCAGATCAGATTTAAACATAGCCCAATACAAATGTTTCACCCGAGTTGACATGTAAGCGCTGTAGAAACCGTGTTTTTTTTATCCGATCAGTATGAAATTCGGCAGAGAGAGTTTTCTTATTACACTTATGAACATTTTCGCATTGTTAGGGAGGTGTAGGGTATTATATAGTCCGCCCCGCTGGACTTTCTGCCTTTCCTTACTTGTTCATTCTTAATAATGTGATATTTCAATATGATATACAAACATTATAGTTCAGGATTTTAGTTCGGGATTTTTCGGTATCGCTAGCCCCTTTTATTTATAGATAAATACTCGTACTTAAAAGAACAATCATAGCATGGATACGACCAAATGAAAATGCCTACAACTAAATCGATGGTTGTATAAATCTTTTTATGATTATGTTGTCATTGACACTCGGTTAGTTGTGGTAACACAGAATATTTAAGATATAGAGTTCAATTCAAGGTGTGGTGCAAATGTTACATTTTAAGAATGAAATTCGATTTCGGTCATATTACCACCACGAGCTCGTCTATAGCGATCTCTTCTTTGGACCCAATTGTCCGCCACTCTTGCACACATTTCGACCGGAACATTGGCAATTTCGCGTTGGATTTGGCTCATTTTGAACGGAATTGCGCTGAAACATCCAAAAGTGAAAATTTGGATTGTGTTAACAGAACTTTATAAGCCTTAAGACCCAAGTCTTTATGCAAGATACGGTGTAATGACGTTTGTGGAATGCCCAATGGACATCCAGATGTCCAACGGATGTGCCTTCATGCTAAGCGGTCCACTGGCCACTTGGCCGCTAAGTCTCCGTAAGAGCTACAAAGTCGACATTTTGCATATGGATAGACTCGAGTGTTGTATAAACGCCGGACTTTTCACAGAACGGGTTTTTGACCAGTGGTCATTTCTCGCGCTATCAAAAACGTTAGTGTTATTTTTATCAGCCTCATAGCTCAAGAATGGATCGACCAATTTCGCGATTTTGGGCATGATGGTTTTGTATTGGCCCCAGGGGGGCGCCATGGTGGAAAATTTAGGATTGTTCAAAGCGATACGCCACGTCCATCACAACCTCATAATTCGAGAACGAGTCTTTTGGTCTTGATGGGTTCGTAGTGGCCCAAGAAAGGAAACTTTAGGAACACAATCTCATAACTCGAGAACGGCTCTTTCGATTTTCACAATTTTGGTCTTGACGAATTCGTATTGGCCCAGGGAAGGACACTAGTTAGGAAATTTTAGGATTGAGCAAATATACATGGTGTGGCCAACACTACCCCATAACTTGAGAACAGATCTTTCCACTTTCCCGCGTGCCTTTCACATAAAAAATATAATATTTCGAGGAATATCGTATTAGTAAGCGCATAACCCATATGAATCCAATACTGAAAACTTAATCTGGAAAACCATTGCACCAATCGTCTTGAAGTTTTTAATTTATACTTTTGATGATTGGGCGGAACGAAGTTCGCTGGGTCAGCTAGTATGTAAATAAAAATTAAATGCACCAATCTTGAAATTGGATGTACCAGGTTAAGCGATATTTGCATAAAAGGTATGTTATGCACTGTACTTTAGTGGTCGAATACCGACATTCGTTGATATACCAATTGTCCACTAGTTCATCGTCGAGTCAACAAATTAAATCGGGGGATAAGTTTGAATTTGACATTTAAAAAAAACATATAACTAAACTTTGTGTCAAATATTTCCACATTTGTTAATCAATTGTCGGCGTAACCGACAAATTGTCACAGCAACCAATTTTTTTTAAAAAAATTTTACCAACGGTTGTTAGTTGCAACAAACAAAAGATAATTTATCTACCATTTTCGTAGTTGGCGCCATCAAATATGATTGTTGGCAAAATGGAAGCAGAAGTATACCATAACCAAAATGTTGGTTGTCCTGATGGAATCGCCTGCTAGTAGACAGAACTACCAAAATTCGGTTTGCAAATAATTCGGTTGAGGCAACCGAAACGTTTTCTGTGTGCTGTAAAATAATTGAAATGTATTTCGCGATAATTTTGATATGATATACTTACTTACTTTTGATAGATATACTTTTCTCAATAGCCTTTTTTGACAGATCATGTGTGAGTTGTGTCATGCTGTCATGTTATTTTTGTTAAGTATTGTTTGGCATTTCATCAGGGAAAGGCTTACGCCTGAACAACGTTTACAAATTATTCAGTTGTATTATCAAAATAATCGTTCGCCAATTGCGCTAAGTCCATTTTTTTTAAATCCAAAAAAAAAAAACACTTTCTAGTCGACCCACGACCTTGACACCCATGAGCAATATTTTAGCTCTCGTTAAGAGCTATCCTTTTGCCATTGACCGATTCTCGATCCGACGTACCGGAATCATCGGTCCATATTTCTTCAAAAATGATGCCGGTGAGAACGTAACCGTCAATGGTAACGGTCGCCATGATAACCGACTATTTGATGCCTGAAATTGAAGCTCGTGATCTCGGCGACTTTTGGTTTCAACAAGACGGCGCCACTTCCCACACATCGCATCAATCAATGGATTTATTGAGAGAACACATCGGTGAGCAGATAATTTCACGTTTAGGGCCGGTCGATTGGCCACCAAGATCGTGTGATATCACACCGTTAGACTTTTTCCTGTGGGGATATGTAAAGTCTAAAGTTTATGCGGACAAACCCGCTTCGATTCAGGCCTTACAGCAAAACATCACGCGTGTCATTCGCCAGTTACCAGTCGAAATGCTCGAACGAGTCATCGAAAATTGGACTCAACGGATGGACCATCTGAGACGTAGCCGCGGCCAACTTTTGATAGACATAATCTTCAAAAAATAAATGCCAAAGAATGTTCTTTCAAATGATAATAAACATTCCCCATTCAATTTGAATTGCCTGTGTTTTTTCTTTAAAAAAGTAGGGAACCTCGAAATGGATCACCCTATATATATCTTCAAATTTGCACACCCTTTTTAAAGAGACAGCAAATAAAGAAATATGTGCATCGTCCTCATAGACATATGAACCTATGACACCGGCAGTCAAAAATCCACACCAAACAGTGACTTTTTTGCGGTGAATTGGACGTTCTTGGATCTCATGTGAATTGGTATCGTCTCAAATTTGACAATTTGGTTTGTTTGATTACCCATTCATCAAGAAATGATCGTCATTGGAAGACTCCTTATATAAAATACGTTTCCATATTTTTTTTAAGAAATTTTTCACTCAGTACATTTTACCCAGTATCCACAAAACATAAAAATGTTACTACAAAATCTGTGGCGCAACCCACGAAATTACCTTTGCCTCACATTGTACTACATATTTACATGTACTGTGAGGGGTATAGTTGCACGAAAACTACAACAATGAACTATGGATATTTTAAATTAAAAATTTCTGAACACACATCGTACTCGTACTAAATTTAAAAATGAAGTGAATGAAACGCGGCTAACAGCTAAAGAAATGTTTCTAATTCCCTAATCTCTATTGAAATACCAGCTTAGTGTTGTAAATGAATCATATTAAATTGCAACAGTTTACTCACCAATCGATGGTCTTGTAATCACAATTGGGAATTCTTGTCCATATCTGTTAATTAAATCTTCCGAAAGCGCTTTACTTAGGGCATAAGTGTTTGGTAAACCATTTAATAACCTACAGATAAAATTATTATTTAAAGCTTCGTGATATAATTAATGCACTTACTTGGGTGTAACCTTGGCCAATTCGTCATCATTCATTGTTTCCATCATTTCCATTATTTCATAAGGATTGTGATGAGGTTGATAGGCGCGTTCTTCAACGACTGGTTCATTACACTACGTAAAAATGTATGGGGGGGAGAAAAAAATGTGTGAGATATGCATTAAAAGGTTACATAAAAAAGGAAACTTGTTACAAAAAGGTAGCTACACTCATAGAATTATGTTAGTATCGGTAGCAAAAATGTCTGTGCTGCTGAAAAAAGGAAAGCACACTTCGTCTGTTATTTTAGCAATATCATGGTTGCTATATTAGTACAACAAAAATGTTCCTGCTACTTTAGCAGACTAAAACAGTGATTTTAGCAAACATGTTTGGAATAATTTACCAGTATTTGTTTGTAGCACCCAAATGGAGATGACATGGACACATTGTTTATTATACTGATCGACTTAGAATCACTATCGGAGTCGATGTCCATGTCCGGCTGTCCGGTTGTCCGCCTGTAGATGTATTGTTGTAATCAAAGTGCAGATTGTAATTGTTTTATATCGTGATGACATTTAGCACATTGTTCTTTTTTGGCCCAAGAATGATCCCTACTGAAACTGGTGAAAATCGGTTAAGATTTAGATGTAGGCCCCATATATATTTACCTCCGATTTGGCATCTAAGGAAATCATATTTTACATCTGATCATTACCAAATTTGGCATAAAGAAGTTCATTGGTTCAAGAATGAACACTGTAAAATTTGTAAGAAATCGGCTCAGATTTGGATGTAGCCCCCATATATAAGTTCGTTCCGATTGGGTGTCAACGTGTCAGAGAAGCTTTATTTTACATCCGATCATTATGAAATTTGGCAGAAAATCGGTTCAGATTTAGCTATATCCCCTATATATAATATACCTCCGATTTGGCATCCGAGCGCTATATAAATCGTATTTTACATCTGAACATTACAAAATTTGGCATAGAGAATGAACACTGTAAAATTTGAAATAAATCGGTTCAGATTTTGATACAGTCTCCCTTATACGTTTCTTCCGATTGAGCATCAAAAACGCTAAATTTGGCTGAGAGAAGTTTCTTGACACAGACACGAAGATAGTTAAGTTTGATAAAAATCTGTTGAGATTAATATTTATCCCCTATATATATGTATTCGTTCCGATTTGGCACCTTCATCGACTTTGGCAGAGTGGAGTTTATTGATCAAAGTACGAACGCTGCAAAATTTGGAGAAAATGGCTTCACATTTAGATATCGACCACATGCGTAAAATATATCTCTCAATGTTGTAAGTTTGACTCGTAGTGTACTTATTCTTCTATATTAAGGTGGTGTAGGGTATCATATAGTCGGATCCGCCAGAATTTAGCCTTTCTATACTAGTTTGTAATTTTTTTGGGAACAAAATTATATGTCGTACTAGGTTTAACCCGGTGCACTTTGCAGCCCCCATCTTTTATTTATTTTCTGTTTAGGGTACTGTAAAATATGTTTACCTCTTTCTTTCAAAAAGACATGATTATTACATACATATTAAAATGAAGAAGATTTGATTAATTTTATATTAAAATACGAACCCTCGTTTCATTTCTAGTTTGTGCTCCAAGAGTTACCCTGACATCATGGTACAATATTTATCCATTTTCCCACTGTACCTCTGAACGTTGAAAAACTATTTTATGGTTCATACGTTAGCAACCATCCCCTAGTTTATGTTCCAATAGCTTCATTCACACCATGGTACAATATAAAACCATGTTTGTCCCACTATATCTATAAAGGTACGATCTAAAATCTAAAGTGAATCGATCCATTGTACCACATTTAACCCTTTGTGTATCATAATTAAGCAATTTTGCATGATTGTACAATATTTTAAAATGATAATTGATATTTCATGATCCAAATTCGCAAGCTTAGGCCATATTTCAACATTTTTGTCGCCTATCTGTGCCATTTTTTAACTTGTTTTTCCCCACGGTTTAAGTAGAAGAAACTATTTGGAAAAAAAAAACAATTTCTTAGCTTTGGTTTATGCTGTAAGAGCTATCTTTGCACTCAGGGACCACATTCAACACCTTTTGCACCACTGTTCCATATTAAACTTCTAGTGTAATCTAAAGTACGAATTTTTATACAAATCTGGACTTTTGTGTTCAGTCTTTTCCCCACTTTCCACATTTAACCGCAATTTAAATTTTACCGTATTTAACTTTTTTTGCTTCACCGTACCATATTTAACCCTTTTTGCTCCACTAAACCATATTTAACACATTTTCTCCCCTCTGTAATATATTGAACAATTTTTGCTTGTCCCAACTGCATCATAATTTTAACCTTTTTGCACCACAGTGCTACTAAAAGCATAAATTTTGAAAAAAAAAAAAACATTCTTATTTCATATTTAACTAACCCTCTCTCCCTGCATCCATATTTTTACCCACTCTACTATATGTACGCTTTTTGACCCACTGTACCATAATAAACCGGTTTGGGTCCACTGAATCAAATTTAACACCTTTTTGTCCTACTATATTTTGTCCACTACATTTAACCATTTTTGCCCCACTGTACCACAGTTAATACATTTTTGCCCCACTGTTCCATAGTTAACGCTTTTTGCCCCACTGTACCATACTTAACCCATTGTGTTCCACGTTACCATATTTTACTATTTGTAACTGTAACCATTTTTGTCATACTGTACCATATTTAACCATTTGTGTTCCACTGTACCAAAGCTAACACATTTTTCCCACTGTTCCATAGTTAAAGCTTTTTGCCCCACTGTCCCCATTTTGTCCCACGTTACCATATTCAACTACTTGTGCCCCACTGTACCACTAATTGTGCCTCACTGTACCATATTTAACAAATTTTTGTCTCACTGTACCTTATTTAAAATGTGTCTCCATTCTAGTATACTTAAACCTTTTTCCCCTACTGTAACATATTTAATAATATTTTCTCCACTCCACTATTTAACCATTTTTGACCACAGTGCTCCTAAAACCATATAAACTCTTCATATCTCATGTTTATCTCATGTTTATGTTTAGTGGCCTTCGGTAGCTTAGTGGTTAGTGCGTTAGACTTGGATCCCGAAGGTGCTGGGTTCAACTCCCAGCCATGGCACCGGAAAAATTTAACATCAACATTTCATGTTTTCATCATAATTTGAGTTTCTGCAGCTAAACATAACTCACCGGGCGCACTACCACTACAACAACATCTGATCACACAAGTCAACAGGGAAGCTAAAAATAGACATAACACCATGACGACTATTAACAGATATGCAGCGCTTCTAGTGGAGAATAGAAATGGCAACACTCAAAATAACATCCATTCCCTGATATTAACAGACGAATGTTAATTTACTACCGGACAACATTGAGTGGATGAAAACAACATAAGGTTCCCGCGATAATCGGATATATGCCGGAACGAAGTCTGTAATAGAAATAGACTTAAGGATTATCAACTCAGCGTCTCCAAGCTGCTACAACAACAACATATCTCATGTTTAAGTTCCAATTTTGGCAGATTGTTCCCTTTTTCCCCATGTTCCATAATTAACCCGTCTTGTCCCACTGTGCCTCTTAAAGTTAGAATTATTTAAAATAACTTCCAATCTCTACTTTATGTTCCAAAAGTTACCCTGGAACCATTGATCCATGTTTGACATTTTTAAGCCACTGTACTATATTTTATACTTTTGCCCCACTGTGCCCCGAAAACTACAAACACAAAAAAATGAATACCCCGATCCGTTGTCATAAAGACATCCCTCGCTTCAATTTTCCCCATTCTAATTTGGCGGTGGTGCCATATTTATACCTTTGAGAAACCGTATTTTTTATTCGATCAGCACGATATTCAGCAGAAAGAGGTTTCTTATTACATGAATGAACGCTGCCAAATTCTGTTTAGATTTAGATCAGTACGAAATCTTGCAGAGAGAGTTCTTCTATTAAATGAATGAACACTGCCAAATTCGGGGAAAATCGGTTCAGATTTAGATATAGTCCCCATATATATGTTACACCCGATTTGCTATGTAAGCGCTGTAGAAACCGTATTTTACACCCGATCTGTTCGAAATTCGGCAGAGAGAGTTTCCTTATAACGTGAATGAACACTACCAAATTCATGTAAGCGCTGTAGAACCCGTTTTTAACACTACCAAATTCGGAGAAAATCCGTTCAGATTTAGATATAGCACCTCATATATATGTTTAATCCGATTTGATATGTAAGCGCTGTAGAACCCATATTTTATATCCGATCAGTACGAAATTCAACAGAGACAGTTTTCTTATTACGTGAATGAACACTACCAAATTCGGAGAAAACCGTTCAGATTTAGATATAGCCCCCATATATATGTTACATCCGATTTGACATGTAATCGCTGTAGAAACCGTATTTTACTACCGATCTGTTCGAAAGTCGGCATAGAGAGTTTTCTTATAACGTGAATGAACACTACCAAATTCATGTATGCGCTGTAGAACCCGTATATTATATCCGATCAGTACGTAATTCAACAAAGAGGGGTTTCTTATTATATGTATAAACGAGTTCGATACTAACTCTCTTTGAGAACGGTTGTGTTTGACTGCGCTCTAAAATAGTTGTACCAACTTTTGCTATAAACATCAATATAAAAACAGTAAACTTTCGTGTTATTGTTGCTTTGTCGTTCTTATTGAACTCCCTCTAAAAGTAACAAGTAACACAACATAAGCTAAAAGAAAACTAACAAGATGCCCCCCGGGGAAAAACCGCCACCGACGACCTCAAAAAGGTCATCGAATTTCACGAGGCAAAAAAGGTTGCAGCCCACTGCCATGAACTTTTTCGCGAATATTCCTTCATCATCACGAAACCGATTTAGTGCGCTGGCTGACAACTCTGAAATGGATCTAGAGGCAGAATCCAATATTGTTGAAACAAAGGTAGTAAAACCACCTCCAGTGGTAGTGGACTCAACTCTCACCGAAGTACAAAATATGTTTGGAAAAGACTATACTTACAAAAGTACATTCGATTCGATGCTGATCAGTCGTAGTGAACGGACGTGTTTAGCACAGAGCGGATAGTTAAAATCTATTATACCTATTACGCAATCGCAAAAAATAAAACAAAATCTGTACAAAGTCTGGAAGGCCTACATCGTAGTACCTATTACGGGCTAATACGGAAAAAAAAATCATTGGCGGGGATGCCTTCGCGTTCCGATGGAGCGGGGTTCCCCAATCGTCCTACTGTCCGTCCGTTGGTCTTGGCCAAAGCCGACCACACCAAACATGGTGAAAATTTCCCCCCAGTACTCACAACAGGTGGTACGGTGAGGGGAAAACGTCACGTCCGACCGTCAAAACGGAAACACAATGAGCACCGGATAGCGCTCAGAGTTCTGACGAAGTTGGAGGCTGTTGAGGTTTCGGCTCTTACCGAAAAACAAAAAGAGTCACTTACCTGGGCTAAAGGCGTCTTAGATGCTTCTAAGGCCAATCAGCCGGCTGAAAGAGCCACAAATTCAGCTGTGTTAACGGCTAATAAAGTCAAAAGAATCAGATCACCTGATGAACCCCTGCCCTCGAAAAAGGCAAGAGGCCCAAATGTCACTATCAACAGGACACTCACCAAGCCCTTCAATGAAGTGGCGAAGGAGAGTCTAGTGATGGCCGTTATAGACAGAAGTAGTGAGGATGGATCCATCCTCAAGGACAAATGGAGCCATGTGCAATCAGCCATTATGGCTCATTACCTCGATGTCCGTAGAGAGATGCCGGGCACACCACCAATCTGCAACGATGCAGGATGGCATCAGGGGAGAGTAAAGCTCTTACATTTCGGTGATGCCAGATCAGTAGACCTGTATAAGGCTGCTCTGAGTCGAGCGGGTGAGGTGTGGCCGGGTGCCCAGTTGGATATTGTCGAAAAAAACAACATCCCTAGTCATCCTAGAGCCATCACCTGGGTTACAGAAGAGCCCTCCAACCCGGCTGACATATTAGAAATAATAAAAGATTCCAATCCTGGTCTGCCCGCCCATAATTGGAGAATCAGCAAGGTGGGTGAGGCGGATGGTAAAAAGCGGCAGGTCAATTTGATCCTTAACGCTGAATCCACCTCCCATATACAACGTGCAAGTGCAACCCTACAGTATGGCTTCGAGACTATAGTCTTGAAGGTATACAAGCAGGATATAGTTCCCACTGCGGAAGGTGAGTCGTCCACCGCGGTTGAAACACAGCTTTCTGGAAGTGCGGAGGTATGCACGCCCATTATTTCGGGTGACTCCAACTCTAACAGAAGATCTGTAACGTCCTACTCTGAGGACGAAAGCTCTACTTCTGACACAGAGGGGCTGAGGGGAGTCTCCGGACTCTTTGACGCATCTGGCGGGGACACGCTTCTCGATGATACGGACGAAGAGTTCGATAACACCCTTGTAGGGGTGGAAGTTAATCTGTCAATTACCAATGATGGTAAGAATTTTACAGATTAACCTCCATCACGCTAAAGCAGCCTCAGCGGCCCTATTGCTGCGCCTGTCCACAGGTGCAGTAGACATCGTCCTGATACAGGAGCCCTACGCAGTGGGAGGAAGGGTGTGCGGTATCAGGACACCCAACTTTAAACTGCTTGTGGCCAACTGTGAAGGCACTCCAAGAACCTGCATTTTGGCCAGGAAAGATCTAAGTATCTTTCTCCTGGCTAATTTAAGTGGTAAAGACCAAACATCTGCTAGTCTGGAGATCGGTAATCGCATATATTGGGTGGTCTCCAGTTACTTGCCTTATGAAGCTGTAGTACCGACTGCTCTATTCAGGGAAGTAGTAGAAGAAGCAACATCTGACGAGGTCGAGCTGATTGTTGGCGCAGACACGAACGCTCATCATACTATCTGGGGTAGTACGGATATAAACAATAGGGGTGATTCGCTTCTTGACTTTATTCTAACTACCAACCTAAGTATTTGTAACATAGGTAATAAACCGACCTTTACAATTAAAGACAGACAAGAAGTACTCGACGTAACGTTTGCTACTGACCGGCTGTCAGACAAAATTATTGGGTGGAATGTACTAGACGACCACTCATTCTCAGATCACCATTATATTGAGTTCAAACTCGCTGAAAAAGCGCCTGAACCTGCCGTCCACAGAAATGTGAGAAAGACAAAGTGGCACCTGTATGAAAAGAATTTCAAGAAAGTCCTCAACTCCAAACTTCTGTACGAACCGAATGACAAAGCCGGCCTGGATCATCTGGTCGAGCATATCACCACATCATTCAATAGTTCCCTTGAAGAAGCCTGTCCAAAAACAAGGTACAAGGGTAAAACTAAACCCCAATGGTGGACTTCTGAGCTAACGGCTATGAAAAAGACCTGCAACAAGCTATTCAACAAGGCTAAATCTACTGGGGTCGCTAATGTTTGGGATGCCTATAAAGAGCAACTCAAGATCTATAAGAAGGAGCTTAGAAAGGCGCAAAGACGCTCTTGGTATACTTTCTGTGGCGAAGTGGAAAAGGTCTCCGACGCCGCAAGGCTGAGGAAAATATTATCAGCTTCACCCTGTACAGTGGGTTACTTGCAGGATGAGGCAAATAATTGGACCAAAAACAGCGAGCAGTCGCTCAATGTACTGCTCGACACACATTTCCCGGGGAACTCTCTAACAGAACCAGAGGATCAGCAGGACCAACAAGAGTGCGAGTGGACTGCGAGCGTCGCTAGCTTGTTGACTGAAAGATCCAGAATAAGCTGGGCTATTAATAGCTTTGAGCCCTTCAAGTCACCTGGACCAGACGGCATCACTCCAGCAGAAATGCAGAAAATGTTGAAATACATTATCCCCTGGCTGGAGAAAATTTATGTAGGCTGTATCAGGCTTTCATACATCCCGAATCGATGGAGGGATACCAAAGTGGTATTCATACCAAAAGCGGGGAAGATATCACACACTAGGCCAAAAGACTTCAGACCAATTAGCCTATCCTCCTTCCTATTGAAAGGTCTGGAACGACTTTTAGATTATTTCATTAGGGAAAACCTGGATACAAAACTCCTGTCAGTGAACCAACATGCTTACAATAAGGGGAAGTCTACAGAATCAGCCCTGCACGAACTTGTGAGCACTATCGAATCGTCCCTGCATTTCAAGGAATTCACCATGGTGGCATTTCTTGACATAGAAGGGGCTTTTAACAACATTCACTCAGATGCAGTAATTGCGGCACTGTCACATCTTAATGTTAACTTTAGTTTGATTAGACTAATTCAAAGTCTGCTCAACAGAAGACGCATAACAGCATGTCTTGGGTCCACAACTCTAACAAGGTTTGTAAACAGAGGGACCCCACAAGGAGGAGTACTGTCTCCACTAATTTGGAACCTAGCGTTGAATGAAATTCTGCTAGATCTAGAACGTTGTGGCTGCAAGGTCGTGGCATATGCGGACGACGTTGCAATCGCAGTGAGTGGCAAATTCGAAAACGTCCTCCGAGACATTCTACAGATAGCTCTGAACAAATTGGCTAGATGGGCCAGAAGCAGCGGTTTGGGCATAAACCCAAACAAGACAGAATTGGTTCTCTTTACTAGGATGAATAAAGTCCCACATGTGGACCCTCCACCTCGGATAAATGGAACAGATCTAGTCTTTTCTGAAAGTGCAAAATTTTTAGGAATAATTCTAGATAGAAAACTGTTATTTAGACTTAATGTATTGGAACGTGTAAGGAAGGCTAACGTCGCCTTATATTCCTGCAAAAAGGCTGTAGGGTCGCGGTGGGGCCTCTCTCCTAAAATCGTCCACTGGATATATATAGCAGTAGTTCGTCCTATACTGCTATACGGCATTGTGGTATGGTGGACGGCAACTGACAAACTAACCATCACCAACCTACTAACAAAGGTTCAGAGAACTGCCTGCCTGAGCATAAGCGGAGCCTTAAGGACTACAGCGACCGAGTCTCTACAAGCCCTACTCCATATACTGCCGATTAATATTGTGGCGAGAGAAGTTGCAACCAAAGCGGCAATAAGATTAAACTGCCTATCAATGTGGAGGTACAAAACCTACGGTCACATGAGAATATCAAAGTGTAGTGCTATGGTAACCGACCGAGTGGACTATATACCAACGGTGTACACCTTCGAGAGAAATTACATCACTATGATTCCCGCGAGAGATGAATGGGTTGGAAGAAAACCAGGTAATAGAAACCATCTCCAATTTTACACGGATGGTTCGAAGCTTGATGAAAAGGTTGGCTTCGGAGTACACTGTGCAGAGCTTAGATTGGATATAGCTCACAGACTACCAGATACCTGCAGTGTCTATCAAGCCGAAATAATGGCAATATGGGAAGTAGCCAAGTGGCTGAGTCGCAACATAGTAACCAACACTGGCATTGTCATTTACTCGGACAGCCAGGCTGCCATCAATTCTCTGGAGGCAACATCCCTAAATTCACAAACAGCCCTCGACTGCCGCAGATCTCTTAACGAGATGGCTGAGCAGTTTAACATACACCTCATATGGGTGCCTGGGCATAGGGATATCCCGGGGAACTGCAAAGCCGATGAACTTGCTAGGAAAGGGACGACATTACAAATTCTCGAAGAATTTGCATATATTGGTGCGCCACTATCCACGTGCAAGCTTTGGCTTAGGCAAGAGGCAATCAGGCAGTCCAACGAAAGATGGACAGAAATCGGCACCTGCAGGGTAGCTAGACAAATCTGGCCAAGGTATGACCTGAGAAGATCAAAATATCTCCTCGCACTAGAGAGGCAAAGATTGTCTACGTTAGTATCAGTTCTGACGGGACACTGCTTGATCGGCGAACACGCCAAAAGATTGGGTATTGACTCTAATGACTTCTGCAGAAGCTGTGGAGATGAGGAAGAAGTGGAGAGCATTGAGCACTTGCTATGCGACTGTCCCGCTCTGAGTAAACGACGACTGGACATACTGGGGTCGGCTGTTCTAGGCAGCCTAACAGATCTTTCCAGTACCGATATTCGTAATATCGACAAATTTGTATATCAAACAGGTTGGTTTCGATGAGGGGCATTTCAGCCCGTGGTAACACTAGGGACCTAAACTGGTCTATGTGAGCTTGTATAAAAATACGGCTGCCACCCTAACCTAAACCTAAACCTACAAAAGTACATCCATAGGCACCAAAGTCTTTTCGCCAACCAGCGAAAAATTAGAGGCCTGCAAGAAATTGCTACTGGAAAAGAAGATTGCTTTCCATACATTCAATTCCAAAGAAAATCGTTTGTACACGATATTTCTCTATGGTTTGCCTAAGTTAAGCACTAGTGAGATTATCACTGATTTGAGAGGTTATAACTTAAACCCAGCTTCTGTAACAGAAATTGCAACTCAATACAGCTCTCCCGACAATGCTGTGTACAAAGTCCAGTTTGTCAGAAAGTCGTTTAATCCAGAATCACTTAAAAACGTCAAAAGTGTATGCAATTTTATAATCAGTTGAAAAAAATATAAACAGGGAAAGAGAGAAAATCCAACTCAATGTTGGAATTGTCTCATGTATGGTCATGGAGGAGAACACTGTCATCGAAAACCAGCATGTATGATATGTGCGAATAATCACCACACCACTGACTGCCCTTTGAACAAAAGAGACAGAAAACCAGCAGCATTCACTTGCTTTAAATGCAAGAAAGAAGGAAAAGAACTCACCGATCAGTCCGCAAATGATATTAACTGTCCGTCAAGAGCAACATACTTGGAGAACAGAGCAAAGGCGACGTCAAACAACTCTCGCAGAAACGGTAACGTAAGGAGAGCAGTACATACAAATTCACCACAGCTTGTGTCAAACTCACAACAAATTAACCGAAACATGCAGAGCTACGTAAATGGAAACTCTTATGCATCGTGCTTAAGAGATAGAAACGATCTCTTCAGCATAGATGAACTCTTTCAAATATTTATGTCGGCATTAAATGATCTACAGAAATGCACAACTAAAATCCAGCAAATACAGATAGTTATGTCAATGGTCAAGTATGCTTATGGATTGCCATAACTCCAATGTATTTAAACTGTTTCATTGGAATGCTCATGGCATTTCTAATTTTTCTCACCTTAAACAATTAGAGTATTTACTTGAGTCGGAAGGGGTTCATATAGCATCATTAAATGAGACTCACCTAAATGAAAGTCATAAACCATATCTGCAAAATTATTTTATGTACAGGAATGATAGAGTTAGAGTCAGAGGTGGCGGCGTCGCTCTCATTGTTCGAAAAAACTTACAACACAAACTTCTTAATATTGTAAATACGTAATCGATAGAAAATCTTTCAATAGAAGTAACGATAAATAATCGACCACTCATAATCACAACTGCTTATTCACCAAAGTACACCTCAGCTTTCGTTTATGATATCGTAAAACTTACTATGCACGAAAAGGATTTTGTCACACTAGGTGACCTAAATGCAAAACATACGTCATGGAATGGTTTATCCAATAATACTGCTGGTAATGCTCTGTTTAATCTACAACAAAACCGTAATTTCTTCGTGCAACATACAGCTGAACCCACGTATTATCCGTTCCAACAAAATAGAAATCCGTCAGTTCTTGATATTATCCTTACAAACTCAACTTTAAACATGCACATAAATGTTCTTGATTACGACGTACCTTCTGATCACCGACCACTGCTCTGTACACTAAATCAATCTATAGTGAATATTATAGACACAAGCCACTATAACTACAAATTGTCCAACTGGCAACTCTTCCAAAATTATTTCACCTCCCTGGATGAATTATGTGGTATTATTAAAAATCTAAAAACTACGAAGTCACCAGGATTAGATGATATTCCCAATTTGCTACTTAAAAAATTGCCACTTAAAGCTTTTAGTAGCGCTGTTTAATACCCAGCAAAAAATAAAAGAAGTACTTCCAAAAGAATAACATTATAAGTACTTCCAAATCATAAGTATGAACATTTTTTCGGCATTTAATGAAGTTCTTCTAAATAACTAACCAAAATGATATTTCGGAATATAAATTATTAACTCAAGAATGCATAATTTCAAAACGATTGGATGTAAAATAAAGCTTCTGAAGAGATAAAAGTCCAGATCGGAAGGAACATATATATGAGGGCTATGAAATATATGTAAAATACTGCTTCTATAGTGCTAAAGGGAAGAAATATATATTTATATGGCGACTATATCAGAATTAGTGAATGATTCTGGAAGCTAGTCGACTTTATCAACCAAATTTCGATTCAGTCGACTAGGTCGATTAATCGGAGCTAAGAGTCGACTTTTTCTTGTCGATTAAAATAACATAAAGTCATTTCAAAGTACTGATTTTCTTCGAAATATGTTAAATTGTGGAATTGTAGTACATTGGATTGCGATAAAAACTGAATTTATTAATAATACTTTATACTTTCCAAAAATGTTGATATATCGTCATCAGAAATGCCCAAGAGCGTAACCCTCAAAAATTGAAAATTCGTTTTTCGTCCAAAAATCACGATTTTCATTTCATTTCATTTCATTTATTTTATTAATGTAATTTAAAGCCAGAAGGCCAATTAAAGGTAAATTACAAAATTCTTCAAAAATAATTGGTTTATGCTATAATTTGACTTAATGTTTGATGTTTAAAGTTTCTAGTTGAAGAAAAAAAAAGACGTAACATCAAGTGCTCGTTTTTGATAAAGCACAAAAGGCGTAACTCACATTGTATTAAACAAAACGTACTGTATTCATCTATTTAAGCTTCGAAGTTGTTCTCTTGTTGCTGTTTTGATTTTTGTCAATCGTGTTTGACAGCTATTTTAGATGCAAAATTCTATTCTGTATTTAAATTTGGCCTTTATCTGAATGGTATCCACTTTTTTATTAAATTTCGCAGTGTGCATGATTCTATAAACTAATCTTTGCCAAATTTAATAATGATCTGAAGTAAAACATGAAAACACATTTTTCCAACCTTGCTAGTGGATTCTCGGATTAAAAAATTCTTTGTGCAAACTATAGTACATTTGACTAAAATATGACTTCTATTTAGCTTAGATGCCAAATCGGAAGGAGCACATCCATGCGACTATGTGGGGCTATATGTAAATTTGAACCGATATTGTTCACACAGATATTAACTGTTAAAATAAGATACTCTTTACCAAATTTCATGAATATCGAAAGGAAATTATATCTTCTATAGAGGGAATAAGTTAAATCGAAGGAACATTCATAAATGTTATATGCATGAATATCGAAAGGAAATTATATCTTCTATAGAGGGAATAAGCTAAATCGAAGGAACATTCATATATGTTAAGATATCTGGTTCTACACTGATATTCAAATAGTTGAGAGATTTTTGATCGTTCGCCGTAGACGAAAGAAAATAAGTTACAGAAACAGGCCCTATGTCTAAATACGGATTGTCTTTAAATTTTTATACGAATTGTCTTGTCTCAAAATAAAGATATGTGCAAAATTTCTTTGAGATCCGACTATATTTGTGACCAGCACATTGATTACAAGAATGCATGCCCAGACTGATATAGCTAAATCGGTTCAGAAAGTGATTCTAAGTCGATCGGTATAATAAACGATGGTTCTATATATCTTTTCTCATTTTGGGTGTTAGAAACAAATGCATAAAATTATAAAAAAATGTACCACAGTGTGATGTAGGTTATAATTAAATAATTTTAAAAGAAATTATGGTAATTAAATATACCCTACCATACTTTCTGTACCACACTGTGGCACTTTACTACTCTCTGAACCGGGGCTACGGAAAATACATAGCGCCGCACAAATGTGCTATGTATTACAGTGTAAAATAAAAATACTTTTTTATTGGTGAGAATGTTGATCATTTGCGAAAATGTTACTAGAAGTTACACTATGGGGTCATTCGGTCACACTTTTCAAGAGCCAGCTACATCATACAGATTACAAACATCTTCAAATGTCCTAAACTTACTTACATATATGATCGTTTATCTCTTTGGCCAATAGTATATTATTTATACGTTCCCTTCCCTATGTCAACACTAGTATTCCTTTTAAATTATGAGATCTCTGGACCCAAAGATGTTAATAAGAACGACATACATTCATCAAATAAATACAACACCAAAAAAGCAAATCTTACAGTGCTTTAAAAGGAGTTGGGCAAAAGTGGTGACAAAGAAGTACTTCCCCGGCGCGACAACCCCTTGTTAAATTCATTGGTGAAAATCCAAATAAGAACAACTTCCGGATCATATGTTGGGGATTTTTATTGCTTCTTTGGATGTTCTTTTTTTGCTGGGTAGTTGCATTAAATTAACTTATTTCCCTACGCATTTCAAATCTGCCAAAATTATTGCCGTCGCCAAGCCAAATAACTCTAAAACGGACCCAAATTCATACAGGCCAATTCGCCTTTTAAGTTAGGTAAATTATTCGAGAGGATTATTTATGCTAGAATAAATGATTTTGCAACAGTAAATGACATAATTTCTGAAAAACAATTTGGTTTTAAGAAACAACATAATAGTGTTCACCAAATAAACAGAATTATGAATATCATACTAGAAAATAAAAGCAAAAAACATTCAACTGGCCTAATTCTCCTAGATATCGAAAAGGCTTTTGATACCGTGTGGCACAACGGACTTATCTACAAAAAGCTTCTTGCAAATATGCCAAAATATATGGTCAGAATTATAGCGGAATTTCTAAATGAAAGAATGTATGTAGTAAGTGTAAATGGATCATTTTCTTCGCCAACAATATCAAAAGCAGGACTACCACAAGGATCGGTACTTTCTCCATTGCTTTACTCCGTATACACATCGGACTTTTCACCGCCTCCTTATGTTGACACAGCGTACTATGCAGATGACACAGCTCTTATTACTTCCGGCAAAGTAACCGCGGCTCTTCTAAAGAAAATGGAAAAGGGACTAGAAAGCTGTAGTAAATACTTCCACAAGTGGAAAGTGAAGATAAATCCTGCCAAAACTCAAGCTATAATCTTTCCGTTTAACAAGTCCCCTAAACGATTACCAAATCGTATTTTGAAGCTGGGAAATGATGAAATACCCATTGCAAATGATGTAAAATACCTTGGTGTTCAGTTAGATAAAAAACTGACTTTCGGCAAACACATCGACGCAGCAGCCAAGAAAGGTTCAAATGTTTTATAAGCTCTTTGGCCTCTAATTAGCTACCGGTCTTCACTCAATATAAAAAATAAAAATCTTATCTTCAAAATGGGAATAAGGCCTATATTAACCTATGCTAGCCCCATATGGTTCAAAGCTGCCAGAACGCACATCAAGAAATTGCAAATAATGTATTTGTTACATTTTTTGATAGTTAGCAACGAAGTAAACAATGCCTATTTGAAAAAAAATAAATGTTTAGTAATGTCATCTACAATCTTCTAGAGAGAGCGGGGCACAGACACAGAAGGTTTTCTATTGAAACGGATTTACGCCAAATATTCTTGTGGTCTATTTGGTCACTCCTGCGATGAGTTAAACTTTTGGCCCATAGCAACTGATATTATCGTATCCCTCGTTCGCAATAGTGGCGGTATAAAAACATGATTTTCTTAGAATTCTCTTACTTCTACAAAAAGAGCTATAATTTCTACATTAATCCATGACTTTTTCCAGAAGGCATTGGTTCATTCATTAGAAAGCTAGTTTTCAAAAAATTTAACAAACATGTAAGAAATTTCAGTCGGGTAAACCGACTGTAGTACACCCTCACTTTGTGAGCAATGTAAATATATCCACATATCAAATTTTAAGTCCGCCGATTACTACATTCAAGAGTTATCGCGCGCACCAGCCAGACGGGTGGACCGACATTGCTCAAATGTCTTAAAATGGCCTAAAACCGATTTTCGCAAATATAATTGAGCTCTTAGGTCACTCCTTCGATGTGTTATACTTTTGGCCCGTAGCAAATGATATACAGGATTTTCTAATAGGGACATAACATCCATATCTTTATGTCAACGCACCCTCAAACATTTTTAATGATCTTTCAGTGTCAAATCGTTAGTCGAAGTCAACATCTTCATCATGCTAAAGTTCACTTACGTGCACCGTGTGGAAATCATTACAAATTACGCTGGTCGCAACTTTAAGAGCGCTTACTCCAATTTTCGGCCGTAATAATCGTCCTACCCGACAGGCTGTGCGTGCTATAGTGGATAAATTTGAACGCAAATTTTCACTTTAGGATGTTCCGGCGCCAAAGAGACGCCGTACCGCTCGAAGCGACGAAAATATTGCAGCCGTAAGTGAATCCGTTTAAAATGAGCTAAATCAGACGATTCCACGTCGTTCTAAGGAATTTCATCAATCCACACTGTGGCGTAGTTTGCGAAAAGATCTTGGCCTTCATCCTTATAAGATCAAACTGACTCAAGAGCTAAAGCCACTTGATCATTTGAAACGCCGAAACATCTCCGATTGGGCTCTGAAAAAGTTAATGTTATGTCCTTAATGGAACACCCGACATATCCTCGTTCAGAACAGTGAGAATATAAAAAGATGATTTTTGAAATTCTCTTACTTCTACCACACGGGGCAAAATCGCATTTTTTGATATGTTTGAATCGAAAGAAAATATATTTGGAACACAAATTTTTAAATATTTTATATTTCTTAGCAAATAAATTTTATTTGAAAATCAATAAAATATATTTGGAACGCATATATTAATATATTACAACAAATTATATTTGCAAACCAAATTTCTCAAATAAAATATGTGTTTAAATACAAATAAAATGATTATTTAGGAATTTTTCCAAATATATTTTATTTAAAAAATATTTCCAAAACTTTTGCTGAGTTTTTCAAATTTCAGTTTCAATTTTTCCTTTATTTCGAATTGTACCTCCCAGTTATGATACCATATGCAGCATTACCTTCTGTTTTAAATTAACCATTTAAAATTTCTGAGTATTCCAAGCCATCATGAGTTGTCAATTCTCTAAGTACTTTATATTGACCCAAGATTATATGATTTCAATTATTATGTTTTTTACGAACATTAAAAATTTCTAAAAATTTTACTTTGAATTACTGAAAAATTTGACACAATTTATGTATTTTATGAATATTTAAATGCAAATAAATATTTGTTTCACAAATAGCAGTCACATTGGGATGTAAACAAATATTTGTTTAGAACAACATCTTCCCAAATACACAATTTTTGTATGTACCAAATATTACATGCTTAGAGTCTACCCTAAACATATATATGTTTCAAGCCGAATATGTTTGGGACAATATACTACAGAAGCGATTTTTTTTTCAGCGTGCAATAGTGTTATATTTCGACATTTATGCAAAGATTTTTTTAATTTACCATTGTTTTCTTCGTTGGGATGCTGGCTTTTTAAAAATGGAATAAAATACTTTTTCGAACTTTCTATTGTATTTTGTATGAATGGAATAAAATATTAATTTCGAATTAATATTTTATTCTATGTTTTTTGTGCCAGCAAAAAACCATTTTTATGAAAAAAATACTAAACCACTGTTTCCATCATAATTACCTTAAACTTAACTTCCGGCTCTATCAGAATACTAAAGTTAACTTACATAAAATTCGAATTAAGAAAATTAAAAAAAAGACCATAAAAAAACTTTAGTTTTGATTTTATGGAGTAGGATGCCTCAAAAAAACAGAAACATGTTTTTAGGTCTCGGAAACAAACATTTTTTTGTAACACAGTTTTATCGCATGTTCCATCCATAGTTTAGTCAGTATAATAAACGTTTCTTACTTCCGATGAAAATTTAAATTGAAAATTTTTTTTTTTTGCAAACCAGTGCAATTTGTATCTACTCGAAATATTGTTTCACTTTTACCCTTCATACTAGTACAAAACCAACAAAGGACAGGTCAAAGCGAAACCATTGTCTTACTGTTTTAATCTTAATTTTGTTTTGGTGTTACTGGATATTTTCAAGGCCAAAAACCTGAAGGTACAACATCACAACAACAGGTTTTTTATACGAGTATCACAATGTAAAACGCATTATCAATGATTGGATTGCTTACTCGTATTCATAATACGAATTGTGTCCTCTTTCCTTTGTAAAACGTCAACCATACGTTCGTCTTGATGTTACACACATCGCTATCTTCGTTCGAAGGTATGCTAAGTCGAAACAGGTAGTTTTTCAGGGGAGGTGATCAAAGTTTAATGGAATTTTTAAATTCGTAAGGAATTTTTATACCCTACACCACACTGTGGTACTGGGTATTATAACTTTGTGCATTTGTTTGTAACACCCAAAAGGAGAAGAAATAGATCCATCGTTTATTATACCGATCGACTTAGAATCACATTCTGAGTTGATTTAGCTATGTCCGTCTGTCCGTCTGTCTGTCTGTCCGTCTGTGCATGTATTCTTGTAATCAAAGTACAGGTCGCAATTATGGTCCGATCTCGACGAAACTTTACACATATCTTTTTTTTGGCCCAAGGACGATCCCTATTGAATTTGGTTAAAATCGGTTCAGATTTAGATATAGCCCCCATGTATATGTTAGCCCCGATTTGACATGTAAGCGCTGTAAAAACTTTATTTTATATCCAGTCAGTATGAAATTTGGCAGAAAGAGGTTTCTTATTATATGAATGAACACTGTTAAATTTGGAAGAAATCGGTTCAGATTTAGATATAGCCCCCATATATTCGTTACCCCCGATTTGACATGTAAGCGTTGTAAAAATGTTATTTTATATCCGATCAGTGCGAAATTCGGCAAAGAGAGGTTTCTTATTACATGAAGGAATACTGCTAAATTCGGAGAAAATCGGTTCAGATTTAGATATAGCCCCCATATATATGTTACCCCCGATTTGACATGTAAGCGCTGTAAAAACTGTATTTTATATCCGATCAGTGCGAAATTCGGCAGAAAGAGGTTTCTTATTACATGAAGGAATACTGCCAAATTCGGAGAAAATCGGTTCGGATTTAGATATAGCCCCCATATATATGTTACCCCCGATTTCACATGTAAGCGCTGTAAAAACTGTATTTTATATCCGATCAGTATGAAATTCGTCAGAAAGAGGTTTTCTATTATATGAATGAACACTTTAAAATTTGGAAGAAATCGGTTCAGATTTAGATATAGCCCCCATATATACGTTACTATTTTATATCCATTCAGTGCGAAATTTAGCAGAAATAGGTTTCTTATTACATGAAGGAATACTGCCAAATTCGGAGAAAATCGGTTCAGATTTAGATATAGCTCCTATATATATGTTACCCCCGATTTGACATGCTGTAGAGACTGTATTTTATATCCGATCAGTACGAAATTCGACAGAAGGAGGTCTTTTTACATGAATGAGTATTCAGGGAAGATCGGTTCAGATTTATATTAAAGCTCCATATATATGTTCCTCCTGATTTGGTATCAAACCGCTATAGAAGTTGTATTTTACTTCCGATCATTAAAATTTTCCAGAAAGATGTTTCTCAATTTAGAAACGAATATTGCTTAATTTAGCGATTAATAAGATAATATGTTTGTACCCATTTACCAATTATTCCAAATTATTATGACAATGACCCTTATCGCATTGTTAGGGAGGTGTAGGGTATTATATAGTCGGCCCCGCCCGACTTTCTGCCTTTCCTTACTGGTTTTATTATGTAAATCGAATGACCTCAACTGTTCTCCACATTACTTTTGATTGGGTTGACATGGAAAAATACCAACCATTGTGTGAATATAATTGGGAATATTTAGAATTTGAAAATGCTATGTCTCTAAAAACATGCTAAGTCGAATTAGCATACTTTGGTTTGCAGTTATTCTGGCATAAGTCTTACATGGCTTTGCTTCATATCTCAAGCCTAAATTATGAGTAATTATGTCTTAAATTATGAGTAATACATATTTACATATCGATACCTCCATTCTAAAACATGCTAAGTCGACTTACCACGTTTTTAGGGAGGTTGCATTTTTAAATTCTAAATATCCAAATTAAACTCAGTTAAAATTTTGTGTCTATCCTTCAACAAAAGATATTCACAAAACAGTACAGGCCATTCGATTTCCATTGCAAAGGAATTCCACACAAATTTAAATAATTCATCAAACTTTGATCGCCTCTCCTGAAAAACTAACTTTTTGCACTTAGCATAGTTTAGAATGGAGGAATCGATATTATTGGTTCTTTCTCAAGTGTCACAGGCCAAAAATTAGATCTTTCTCAAATTCTCAGAAAATGTTGCCCTAGTATGTGGGAGTAATGACCCACAATATTAAAAAAATATATTAAAATTGGAGGCAGGGGGCGAGTTCAAAGTTCAGAAAATTTGATTTTTTTGCTATGTAATGGTTTTTTGAAGTTAATTTTAATGCTACAAAGCATAAAAATTTTAAATAGAAGATATTGTTTCTTGGATGTCATTGGATTTCATGTCTAAGTACATTTATTGTAATGTAAATATATGTATGTTTGTTAATTTTTGTAACTCATATGAATAAATCATCACATATTGTATTTTGGTTTGTTTTATTTTGGTTTTTAAACCGTTGTTGATTTGTAACTAGGATATTCTCCAGCATAAGAACATCTTTGTCTCTATAATATTATAGAATTCAAACGAATTCAAAAACCGCTCAGCTCCTTGTATTGCGCTATCTTTGTTGCTACATCCATCATTCACCAAGGTTCGGCTTTAAAACACCAGCTCTAAGAGGCTTAGCTTCTTCCAAACGATTAAGAAGTATTCCTCACTTTTGGTATTTCAAATCAAAATAACCACGTCAAGTAATGTATTTTCACCGTAGCTCATACGAAGAGAACGATTCCTTTTAGGAACATTTTTGCAAAATATTTATTTATCCATTAGAATAAATATTCCCTCTAATATGAAGAAAACTAGACTAAACACAATGGCTACGGGTATGTTTGCTACTCAATAAACTGTTTATCGAAATCAAATGTTTTAAAAAATAATAATTTCATAAAGAAGCAAATAATAAAAATGACCATTAACGAAACATATTTTACACTTGAGGAAAGTACAGCATGTGCTTAGTTTAAACAGAATGTACTTAATCCAAAGTAATTTTATGTATTTAATGCAAGTAAAATGCGTAATAGGTTTTAAAATGTGAAGTCTTTCATCGAAGTATAAGGCATATTTCTTTCAAAGACGTTTGACGTCCTGATTTAAAGATGATTAATGACTTTAATTGTCGTACAGGATGTACTTATTTTAATAGTCTTTGTCTTTGAAGACAAATCAAAGAAAAAATCTTAAAAGTTAAAAAACTTGCAATGATTTTCTGTACACTTTTTTCGGTGCGTTGCATCAATTGAATCATTCATGCCTTATTGCACAAGCTTTGTTCCAGCGAATAAGTTAATTTTTTCATCAAAGTAACTTTTTCCATTAATACCGGGTGTTTTTTTTACAGCTTTGTTTTTCGAATAGAGATAAAACTGGCATTTTGTGGTCAAATCTGGCAACTCTAATGTCATTTATGTTCAGTTTGGTTTGCCATTTCATCATGAACAGGTTGACAAAAGAACAACGCTTGCAAATCGTGCAAATTTATTTCGAAAATAATGGTTCAGTTCGCGAAGTTTACCGCAAGCTCCGTCCATTTTATGGTCGACATAATCGTCCATCAGAGCAATTAATTCGGTTAACCATGGATCGTTTTCGCACTACGTTTACTCTATGTGATAATACGCATCCGCAGAGACGTCGAACAGTGCGCACCGAAGAAACAATTGCCGCTGTAGAGCAAAGTGTTGAAGAGGACCCGAATGAATCGTTTCGCCACCGTGCACAGCAATTGGAGCTGTGGAGAGCTAATGGAGACCGGTATAGAGCCATGATAACCGACTATTTTGTTCCCGAATTGGATGGCATGAATGTGGATGAGTTGTGGTTCCAACAAGACGGCGCTACATGCCACACAGCGCACGTCACAATCGATTTATTGAAGGAAACATTCGATGAGCGCATAATTTCGCGGAATGGACCTGTCAATTGGCCACCAAGATCGTGTGATTTGACACCATTGGATTATTTTCTTTGGGGATATGTGAAGTCGCTCGTCTACGCCAACAAACCAGAAACGTTAGGGGAATTGGAAGCCAACATTCGTGGCGTTATTGCCGACATACGGCCCCATATGCTCGAAAAAGTGGTTGAAAATTGGACCTGTAGAATTGGCTTTATTCGAGCCGGCCGCGGCGGCCACATGCCCGAAATCATATTTAAACATTAATGGCATAAAATTATCCTTCCAATAAAGCCAAATTGATGGACCTTAAAACGATTTTCTTGTGTTTTATTTCAATTCGAAGTTCTATACCCCTAAAAAAACACCCGATACAATGACTGACAATAGGCGTGTTTTCGTTACACCATAAGTGCTTAATTTGTATGGGGAGCTAAGCACTTTTAAGCAGTATCAGTTCCCGATGAAGTTTGGTGCTTGTGTTCCTGTCTTAATCGAGTATGATGTTGCCAGATTGGGCACCCTATATTTAGCAATATGGCATCCCATTTTTGGAGAGATTGTTATCAATTATTGTGAATTAACAGGAAGAAGAAAAACAAAAATGGGAAATTATTTTAATATTTGCAAAAAGAGTGTAAACAATTGAACATAGAATAGTAAATATATGTTTTATAAATACTTTTCACGAATTTTTTGTCTGTTTCGCACTGTTCTTTCTTCGCAACTCATGACACCATTGCTACCTGATAGTGAAAATCCGCCACCTATTGCTTATGTGCCAGTGAGTGGAAGTCAGTTGTTTTCGTTGCAAAGTGCTAAACTAAAATTGCTAGCTTGTAACGAAAACATGCCTTATGTTCATTGTACTAAAACGTTTACATAAATAAAAAGATCTTTAAACATTTTACATTCATTTTTGGTTCAATGGAGTACCACATTGCCTCAAATCTAATTTCAGTTGTCATTGAAGCAATGTACTATTTCATTGATGATATGAAGAAGGGCAGTTATAACAAAATAGAGACATTACACAATACAACTTACCTGACAAAATGTTGTTGAAACATGAACAAATACTTTAAGATTAGTCATGCTAGACGCTAATTTAAGTACTTTCAGTGTACCCATCACATTCATTTGGACCATAGGACGCAGAGGTTGGTCAAATCGTACGTTTGCAGCACAATGGAATACTATGTCTATATTTCTGATCAAGTTTTCTCTGTCTTTTGTACTAATACCAAGATTTTCCTCTAAGACATCACCACTGATAACATGTAACTTTTTCCCTATATCGGGATTTGTTTCCATTATTTTGTTGTAAATCTGAAAAAAAAATACAAATATTTATATAAAAAACCAATGATAAAAAAAACAATGAATAAAAAATAAAAATAAAATAAGGTTCAAGTTTCAATTGATTTAGACAAAAAAAAAAATCAAACGAAAATCGACAAGAACTCCAAAGGGTTATTTTTGGACAAATGTAAATTTTGTAATTTTGGAGTAACTTTCTTGAAATGTTAGGCATAAACAAACTCAATGAATGTACAGAAAAAAACGCATTTTAAATTACAAATGCTAATATGTTATCTGTCTCAAGTAGAGTTATAATTTTGCTTGCGGAAGGCTTAATTATTGTACACTCAAAGAAAAACGTTAGTAACAACTGCGAAAAAGTTTGCTATTACAGCAATTTTGCTATTATGTCTGCTGAAAATGCAAAACATTCCGTTATTTCACCAAACACATCTTTGCTATTTTAGTGAACTTCTTCTCTGCTATTTTATCAACCGAAAACTGTTTTATGTTTTTTTTTTGCTTATATTGAATTCCCCATATGTGTGAGAGACATATAAAAGACATTGCACTTGCATTTTATTTTATGAGGATTGATATGAGATTTTATAAAATAGAGAGGACGAGGTTTTATGGCCACTCGTAACCCTCCATAAAATATTATATGCAATGTGAGAGCTATATAGGATGAGGTAGAGGGTCATTCAACAATATTTGTGGTTTTTTATTTATGCGGTTTCCATTCAGTTACGCCCTTTAGGGGCATGGACATCCCAGTCGTATATACAGGTAGTAAAATTATATGTACGCAATACAAAGTAGTACGCGGCAGTCTTGAAAATATTGGGTTTCTACGTTCGAAGCAAAGTATATGTCAGCTACTGGTACTGCAACTTATGAACCTTAAACCCGGAATTTATGAATGAAATTTCTTATTAATAAATTAGTGTAATTCAGCGCCGTAAAGAGATAGGTCGATTTTCTGAAAAATATTACAAAGTTATATTTCGAAGTATGAGTAAAAGGCAAAGAACTTTTCAATGTGTAAATGATCCCGACAATTTCTGCTACACCTTCGGAAAATATGTAATTAAAAAAATCGACGTGTGTTTAGTAAAATAATAGAAGAAATATATGTGCAATATTTTGGTATACGAGTTAAAAATATGAACGAACCGTGGACACCTAGTATTTTGTATAATTCGTGCCATGTATATCTTACTCGATGGAGTAGTGGAAGCATGCCGTAAGTACTTTACAATTAATGTATTACAATGTTTTGTGGAATAAAACGTTTTAATTTTTAATCATCACGTGCAATTTCGAATGCCAATTATTTGGAGACAACCATTCATTCACGATACGGACTGCTATTTTGCGCTGGAATTACGCTGAAGTAAAATCTGTCACTTTGCCAGTTGCACATTCGGAAACAATACCAATTCCCAAGTGTCCAAGTATAGCTAACAGCCTAATTACGGAAACATCATCAAGTTCAACTGAGTACTCAACTCTGAGCGATTCAAGTTTGAGTCAGAAGTCATCGCTTTTAACTCAGTTTCAACTCATTGATCTAGTGAGAGATTTGGAACAGACCAAAGATAAGGCAGAACTACTTGTATCTCGGATAAAACAGTACAATATTTTGGCCCCAGATGTTAACATATCATATTATAGAGTCTGTGATAACCTTACAAACAATGTTATACAACTGCGTTCGAGGAACTTAATCAAACATACAATTTAAAGGAATGGCGGTTATTTATTGACAGCAGTAAAGAAGGTTTGAAAGCAGTACTTTTACACAACGGAAATCAGAAACCGGGCTCTTTTTGTAAAAGCCTTAAAGAAAGATGGCAATTCACTCTCATAATTAAAAAGTTTATTTAAAAGTCCTTCTTTTCAAAAAATCGAAGAAGGCGTTTTTGATGGGCCTAAAATAAGGAAACTGATAACAGATGTAAATTTTTAATAATATTTGACGTCGGATGAAATTGCAGCATGGAGGTCGTTTAAGCTTGTGGTTTAAAATTTCTTTGAATCCAATAAAAGCCCGCAATATGAAACAATGATTAATGATTTAGTGAAAAATTATGAAAAAATTGGTAAGAAATATAGTTTTCTATATTTATGTATATAACACATATGTATGTATTCTTCTAACTTATATTTCGCTTTATGTATTCCAACAGGTGTAAATATGTCCCTAAAAATTCATTTCTTGCATTCTCATTTAAACTTTTTCTCCGAGAGTCTTGGCGACGAACATGGCGAAAGGTTTCACCAAGATATGAAGTCCATCGAGCGGCGTTACCAAGGGCACTGGGATGAAAGAATGATGTGAGATTATATTTGGTTCCTCATTAGAGAAACCGATTCTGAAATCTACAAACGTCAACAAAGAACTCACAATTATTTCTAATGAAACTTGTACATGTAAATAAACTCAAATGTACATAATATAAATAAAAGTAACAAATAAAATCGCTTTTTTAAAATGAAATTAAAAAAAAATAATGGCTTCAATTTAAAGTATAAGTCGACCTTATCGGGCATATACTCCAAAAATTATTGTGCAAATACTAAGGGTACTTTTTGGTTTTGATTTTATATAACAGTATGCCACAATCTATACAAAAAAATATTTTTTTGGTGAAGGACATAAACAGTTTTTTTTATGTTGCATAGTGTTATAGTCTATTAGGCTAAACTACACATTCCTACAAAATTTTGGAGTTCAATATCAAAAATTTACCATTTTATGAGCGATATTAAAAATGACGTTACAGAAAACAAGGTCATTAAAAAGCGGAAAGATTCATAAAATTTTATTTAATTCAGAATGTACTCCACTTGTAATTGCGCTAGATTTGTTATTTGGTTTCATAGTCTGGAATCCCTAAATTTGGTCAAAAGCTTAAAATTACTTTACTTTGTTTTTACTTCTCTTGAAAAATAATGAACATGTGGGTTACGTAATTTTGGATTTCAGTTGACGATATATATTACACAGTACAACACAAAAAAAAAATAACAGGGTTCTGTCAATGGATTATGGTAGAGGAGACCAAAAAAATATATACGTATATCGGCGTTTTGAAAGATCACATCGGAATGTTATTTTAGGGGGGGTTAAAGTTGTCCCCCCTTTGCTAGTTCGTGCAGAATATCGGTGTATAAAACTATGTGTTCTGTTCATCTGAGGTGTAGGGTATCTTCAGCATTTTTGTAGCAAATGTTAAGGCCTATATTTTTGTGGAATATATTAACCCTCTAGCTTCCCCCCATAACGGTGATTTTTGCCTATATTTTAACAAATCGTTAAAAACTCCCCTAAAAATGGGTGGGGCGGTGTTGAAATGTTCTGCAGAAATGTTTTACTATATGTGTCAGAACACACCAAAAGGCCAAAACTTAACACAAACTCTAAAAAACGCCCAAATTTTAGATAACCTGTTAAGGGTTAATTTGTTATTCCTCACATATTTAGGTTCTCCCAGCTCTGAAGAGAAGGTTGTTATTCAACAACTACCAATAGTACTGTTGTTCTTCTTCATTATTTCTGTCATTATATTTTTGTCACTCAAAATTACCATAACGGAACTTTTGAGTGGCACGTTACTTATGAACGTTAACGTTTGACATCGTGTGTTAATCATTTTATTTTCTTACATTATTCTACAAGGGAATTTGTAAGAATAATAATGACTGACTGTTTGGGAAAACTTGACTGGTTTTGCTACGTCTGTGGCAAGCATACCCTTGTGGAACATAGGGTTTCATTTTTCACGAGCAAAGTGGAGGATATATATAAAATTTATTTTGAACTGGAAGTTTTTCCAGATGAGCCATGGGTGCCAAAACATATCTGCCGAAATTGCTATAACGGTTTGATGCTGTGGTCAAAAGGTAATAAAAGTTTTGATTTATATTCTTATAATTTTTGTGAATTTATTGGTTTAGGTGAACGAAACTCAATTAACTTTGGTATTCCGATGCGTTGGCTAGATCCAGGTGAGCACGAGGAGACTACATGCTATGTTTGCCAAAACCGACGAGTACTGAAATTAAATAGGCATAATCGAAAAAACTTTGTGTATAAATCCGTGCCATCAGCCTTGACTCCAGTGCCACATTCTGATGTGCTCCCGGTACTACCTGTTCGTACTCCTAGTCTATTTTGGGTACAAACGCCGATACCGAAACCTTAATTTCAAATTTTGAAACATTTGAAGCCACATCAAGCCCAACATTAATGTCTCAAGAGCATTTAAATGCTTTGGTGAGAAAATTAGGTCAATCAAAAAATAATGCAGAACTATTAGCAGCTGACTTGAAAAGCCTTCATTTGCTCGAGCCTGGGGTAAAAGTTTCGAGCTTCAGAACGCGCCAGAATACATGTATGCCATACTTTACTGTAAATGAAACTAACACATTTGTTTATTGTAACGACATTGTAGGCTTAATGAATGAAATGACCATACAATACAACCCATCCGATTGGCGTCTTTTTATTGACTCATCAAAGCTAAGTTTAAAAGCTGTACTTCTATTTTATGACAACTCACAAATCCCAATTCCAATTGCATATGGTGTCAACATGAAAGAGTCGTATGATTCTATGAAATTTATTTTGGACGTAGTGAAATACGAGGAGCATAAATGGCGTGTATGTTGCGATTTGAAAGTAGTTGCCTTTCTCTCTGGAATTCAGTCTGGATACGTACAATATCCATGCTTTTTATGTAAATGGGACAGTAGATGGCATGGCAACCAGTATGCGAAAAAAAAATTGGGAATCCAGAATTCACGGGGAGATAGGCGAACACAACATCATTCAGCCACCCCTAGTACCAACAGCGCAAATTCTTCTGCCAACACTACATATAAAGCTTGGCGTGGTTAAGAATTTTGTAAAAGCTTTAGATAAAAATGGACCAGCTTTCGAGTTTCTGAAGTAACTTTTTCCAAAACTTAGTGAAGCAAAGATTAAAGAAGGTATATATAGCTTGTATTAAAAAAGATGTTGTTTACATTTTTTAAATGCGTTTGTTTTGTATTTAATCCAACAGGTGTCTTTGTTGGTCCTGATATAAGGAAAATTATGCAAAATGCTGAATTCGATCTTATGCTCTCCCCAAACGAACTAACAGCATGGAAAAGCCTTAAAGACGTTATAGAAAATGTTCTAGGCAAATATCGATCACCTTTTGCTCAAACATACACCAACATCATGCTAGAAGAGTTCGAAAAATTGGGGGGTCACATGTCAACAAAAATCCACTTTTTGAACTCACATATGGACTTCTTTGAAAAACAGTTGTCAACTGAATCTGATGAGCATGGCGAACGGTTCCATCAGATATGCCGAAGAACGCTATAAAGGCAAGAGCATTTTGTCTCTTATAACAGATTTATGTTGGACATTGTTTGATAATGGCGTCGAATTGCCAAGAGCAAAAAAAAGTGATTTAAAAATAAATGAACTTGTGTATTTAATAAGTATTTCTCCTTCTATATGCGTTATTAATAGATTTTTTTTTGTTTATAGACCTGAAGTAAAATTTAATATAAAATAAATATTATTTAATTGTAAAATAAAATCATTATTTTTTTGCATCACTCACATCAACCCCGAAAAATCCAATTTTGAAAGAGGTTTTTGGTACCAACACTATATAATATCTAAATTAACCCTTAACAGGCAATCTTGAATTTGGCCGGTTTTTTTTGGTGTTTGTGTTAAGTTTTGGGCTTTGGTGTGTTCTGACATATATAGTAAAATTTTATGGCCAACATTTTTGTAGAACATTTCAAACCCGCCCACTCATTTTTAGGGGAGTTTTTAACGATTTGTTAAAATATAGGCAAAAATCACCGTTATGGGGGGAAGCTAGAGGGTTAATATATTCCACAAAAATATAGGCATTAAAATTTGCTACAAAGTTGCTGAAGATACCCTACACCTCAGATGAACCGAACACATAGTTTTATATACCGATATTCTGCACGAACTAGCAAAGGCGGGAAAACGTTAACCCCCCCCTAAAATAAAATTCCGATGTGATCTTTCAAAACGCCGATACACGTATATATATTTATGGTCTCCTCTACCAGAATCCACTGGCAGAACCCTGTTATTTTGAAAAAAGTTTGAAATTGTTGTACGGTGTTATTAATCGTCCGTCCGTCTGTTGTAATCACGCTACAATCTATAGTACTTGAGCTAGGTGACTGAAATTTAGTACACATACTTCTTATATCTGCAGGTATGTTGGGATTGAAACTAGGCAACATCGGTCCAATTTTGGATATAGCCCCCATATATGGCATCTCCCCGATTTGACTTCTTAACGTCATGGAGATCACAAATGTCAACTCATCGAGCTGAAAGTTTGTAACAGAGGTTTATTTATACCGTATCCTTCACATGAGCAATGGTAGTCATAGGTCCATGTTTTGATATAGTCCCCATACAAAGGTCCTTCTAGATTTGATTTCTCCCACCACAATAACCTCAAATTTTAACGAATTGGTCTGAAATTTGGTATAATGAGTTTATTAGTAAACGTAACCCTTCACGTGCGATCCATGGTGGAGTGTATATAAGATTCGGCATGGCCGAACTTATCGCTTTTACTTGTTTCTATCTCAGGATATGTTCAAAGATGATCAATATTGCTCCTTCTAGTACCTCCCTCACCAAAAGTTAAAATTTAGTGAAATATTGATTCTATAATATCTTATATACTACCTATCCGAATACTCTGTAATTTTTCACACATTGCTATAGTTTATCTGACGGTAGAAATGGGTGAAGGGACCTCGCTGACATTTTTAGTTGGCGTCTTTGAAATGGGGACCCCTTCAATATATTTATGAAAAACCAGGAGGTTTCAAAATTTCGCCGGTTTTGTCAAGTACTTTGTAATTTCCATAGTCACTAAACGAAAAATGATTTGCAAAAAATTTGGTAAACAAATGATAGCAACAAATATTGTCTGCTATGAGTTGGTAATACCTCGAAATCGGATTATTTCTCATAAAAACGATGAGATAGGACCCATCGTAGCTTTTCGGGGGAAATATACGAGTATTTCTTAGAGACACCAGGTAAAAATATTGACGATTTCTATGACTTTTGATATATGATAAGATTTTATGACAATTTTAGATGTAGGGGGTGAGAAGTGGGGACGACTGGTTTGAGAGAAGTAATTCTACAAGGGATCCGTTTATTTTGTTTTTTTGGACTGAAGAGTGTATTCCAAAGCCTTTCACTTCAAATTCACCACCAGGATAACTAACCTCATTGATTTCCCAGCTAATATTGTGACCGAATAACTCGAAAAAAAGAACTAATCTAGAAAAACAGCTACCACCACTGGATTCAGCATGATCGAAACAGGCCTATCAAAAGGGTCTCCATTCTGTTAGATTTTTGGACTAGTACGTTGAAAATTAAATCAACTGAGGAACTAAACGTTACATTACAGTTAATACCACTAGATATTGCATATTCTGGTATAGTCAATAACAGCATACACCTAGGCCGTGGCCTTGCGTAAACTACACACGCACCAACGTTATGTTGTCGCTATCGAGACAAAACGTCTCACCTAACGTGTCTGTCTTGGCGGGTCACTGCCTAATTGGACGGCACGTTCTGATATTGCAGGTCTTCCGAAATGACTTTTACAATAGCTGCGGGGACGAAAGGAGAAGGAATCAATATAACGCCTTCTGTGTAAACTAAGCTTCGCTGGCTGATGTTAAAATCCACTAACATTTGCCATCAAATTGATTCAACTGGATAGCACAATCAAATTGGTAGCACAATGGTCTAAATAGTCGAAGTGAGCCTCTCATACCGACTGCCACTCTTTACCGAAACCAAACCTAAACCTAACAATTTTTTTTGGAATAAGACCGAGATTTATAAATTTCATGTATAATTCATACATACCCACCCGTATATTTGGAACAATATATCTGCTGCAGAAGCAGTTTAGTGTCCATCATTTGTTGCTTTTTCATACTCATTAGAATTGAGTTTTTGAAAATTAAGTAAGTATCCGAGCCTGATAGACCTTGGAATTTCTATACGAAATGTACGTCATTAGGCTCTTGATTCAATTTGATTATTCGCATAATCCACAAAGCCAAACACATCTGCACTACAAAATGCCAACCATTGTTATATGAAGTTTTTATTCTCGAATCATGATTACAAGAACAAATAATGTACAATGATATATTTGTGTGCCATAGGACATACCAAATATAAAACATAAACGTGGGAAATTGACATTTTTCATATGTCGTTCGTTCAAATTCATACCGACATATTTTCGTAAAAAATGTCAAGCATTTGTATGCACTGGTATTAAAGTTATAAGCTGGTAACTCTTTGTACAAAATGGTCCATTTGTGTGGGAGGTACCAAAAGGAGCGTGGCAATAATGTCAATTTTTCTCGAGGTAATAGTGACTAATAAACTAATACCATGTGTAGAATTTCAGAGGATTCAAGTAAGTGGTATAGAAGTTATTAAATAATCAATATTTCACTAAATGTTAACCCTCTGTGGAGGAGATACTAGAAGGAGTGGACCAATATGGCCCATCTTCGAACTTAGCCGGAGATAGAAGAAAATATTATCACATACCAAATTTGAAGTTAATCCTTTCGAGAGTTTTCGTGCGCACCAGCCACAGACGGACATTGCTCATTCGACTTAAAATTACCAAAACGGATATCCGCCGAACATACTTAGGGTCTTAGGTCACACCTTCGATGTGTTACACTTTTGGTTCGCAGCAAATGATATTTACCCTCCTCTCTAAGGTGAGGGGATAGAAATAAATTTTAAGAAATTTCTTATGAATAATTTTGTTTTTTTGTTAACTCATATTTTATTTGAGTTAGTTAGTTCCCAAATACATATGTTGTTGTAATATATTATGATATGCCCTCTAAATTTTCAAATAAAATTTATTTATTCACAAATATAAAATATTTAAAAATCTTTGTTCCAAATATATTTTTCTTTCTATACAAATATATCAAAACGGCGATTTTGCACGGTGTATAATATAAAAAACAACGTTAAATAAAAATTTCGGCGAAATATTGCCGATTTAAAGTAATGAAATTGTTGTAACGTTCCCAACAGACAAATTTTAAGTTTTTGGGCGAACCAATCCGTGTTTAATTATAGTGTGAGCTATTTTAATATCCTTAAATATTCATCTTTCTTTTATGTATTTCGATTTTTCTAATTACTATGAAAATATAGCTAAACAATACGCAAATTCACGTTTACCTCCAAACCTACTTCAATTTTTTGTAACGTCCGCAACGGAACTATTTAGGTAAATATTTAATTGTCATTTCGAAGTAGTTACTATCAAATAACATTAAGCAACAAAAATTTTGTCCAAGGGGTGTGGATAACAGTTTCTGGTGCAATTAGGTGTTACAAACACGAAAAAAATATTAACAAATTTGTTATGGTAAATTTTTTTTAAGTTCCAGCTTTCATGGAAAGTACATTCAGTATTTGGACCATAATTTTTCAAGTATAAGCCTGATTGAGCAGTGTTATGCCTCAAATCAAAGAGAATTATGAGGGATACATATGCTGCAATTATCGCTTTCACGTAGAATCTGTTTAGTAACAGTCGTCAAAAATATGAGAAAAATGATTTTTTTTAAAAACACGTTTTCCTGGTACAAACAATAACCATAAAAAATAGAAAAAAAATCGAAAACATTATTTTATCACATTTTTAAAAAGCCAGCATGCTAACGAAGAACACGATCTATTTGAGCCATTTTACAAAAGTTAGGGAAATTCAAAAAACTCTTGTTTCATATTTTTCTCTTTTTAAATGATGCTTTTGCTTATATTGAATTCGCCATATGTGAGAGAGACATATAAGAGACATTGCACTTGCATTTTATTTTATGAGGATTGGCGCAGACATTATAAAATTATGGAGAGGACGAGGTTTTATGGCCGTTCGTAACCCTCCATAAAACATGATATACAGTGTGAGAGCTATATTGGATGAGATCCGCTCAGATAGACGGTCATTCAACAATATTTGTGGTTTTTTATTTATGCGGTTTCCATTCAGTTACGCCCTTTAGGGGCATGGACATCCCAGTCGTATATACAGGTAGTACAATTATATGTACGCCATACAAAGTAGTACGCGGCAGTCTTCAAAATATTGGATGTCTACTTTCGAAGCAAACTATATGTCAGCTACAGGTACTGCAACTTATGAACCTTAAACCCGGAATTTGTGAATGCAATTTCTTATTAATAAATTAGTGTAATTCAGCGTCTTAAAGAGATAGGTCGATTTTCTGAAAAAGACACTTTTCAATGTGTAAATGATCCCGACAATTTCTGCTACATCTGCGGAAAATATGTAATTAAAAAATCGACGTGCGTTAAGTAAAATAATAGAAGAAATATAAGTGTATTATTTTGGTATACGAGTTAAAAATATGAACGAACCGTGTAACCTAGTATTTGGTGTAATTCGTACCATGTAAATCTTACTCGATGGACTAGTGGAAGAATGCGGTAAGTACTTTAAAATTAATGTATTACAATGTTTTGTGGAATAAAACGTTTTAATTTTAGACTTCCCGGACTGCTATTTTTGTCTAAGTTAATAGATTGGAGTAGGAAGTGTCCAAGTATAGCTAACAGCATAATTACGGAAACATCATCAAGATCAACTGAGTACTCAACTCTAAGCGATTCAAGTTTGAGTCAGAAGTCATCGCTTTTAACTCAGTTTCAACTCATTGATCTAGTCAGAAATTTGGAACTGACCAAAGATAAGGCAGAACTACTTGCATCTCGGATGAAACAGTACAATATTTTGGCCCCAGATTTTAACATATTATATTATAGAGTCCGTGGTATACCTTACAAACAATTTTATACAACTGTGGATTACAGACGCTTTTGCAAGGACATTCCCGGATTGTTCGAGGAACTTAATCAAACATACAATTCAAAGGAATGGCTGTTACTTGTTGACAGCAGTAAAGAAAGTTTGAAAGCAGCACTTTTACACAACGGAAATCAGAAGCCGTCGATTCCCATTGCTCATGCTGTCAACACTAAGGAATCATACGAAACAATGGCTAAATTGATATAATATATAAAATATGAACATTACTGGAAAATTTGTTGAGATTTAAAAGTAGTTGGTATGTTATGCCTCTGGGATTGCCGATATTTTGCCACCACTGCATATTAAGCTGGAACTCTTTAAAAATTTGGTAAAAGCCTTAAGGAAAGATGGCAATTCACTCTCATATTTAAAAAGTTTATTTAAAAGTCTTTCTTTTCAAAAAATCGAAGAAGAAGTTTTTGATGGGCCTAAAATAAGGAAACTGATGAATGATGTGAATTTCGAATCATATTTGACGTCGGATGAAATTGCAGCATGGAGGTCGTTTAAGCGTGTGGTTTCAAATTTCCTTGGATCCAATAAAAGCCCGCAATATGAAACAATGATTAATGATTTGTTAAAAAATTATGAAAAAATTGGTTAGAAATATATTTTTTTATATTTATGTATATAACACATATGTATGTATTTTTCCAACTTATTTTTCGCTTTATGTATTCCAATAGGTGTAAATATGTCCCTAAAAATTCATTTGTTGCATTCTCATTTATACTTTCTCCCCGAGAATCTTGGCGACGTAAGTGAAGAACATGGCGAAAGGTTTCACCAAGAATTGAAGTCCATCGAGCGGCGTTACCAAGGGCACTGGAATGAAAGAATGATTGGAGATTATATTCCTCATTAGAGAAACCGATTCCGAAATCTACAAACGTCAACAAAGAACTCACAATTACTTCTAATGAAACTTGTTCATGTAAATAAACTCAAATGTACATAATATAAATAAAAGTAATAAATAATATCGCTATTTAAACAGAAATTTAAAAAAATTAAATTCTCTTACTTCTACCAAAAGGGCTATAATTTCTACATTTATCAATAGATTTTTATACCCTACACCACACAGGGTATTATAAGTTTGTTTCACTGCAGATGTTTGTAACACCTGAAAATAACACAGCTAGACCCACCTTAAAGTATACCGATCGATTCAGAATCACTAGCTGAGTCGATTTAACCATGTCCGTCCGTCTGTCCATGAAAAGTTGTTCGTCGACTACAGGTCGCAATTTCACTCCGATCGTTCTGAAATTTTGCAGTTTAGAGTATTTCGCAGCTGTAAATATCCCTATTGAATTTGGTTGAAATCGGTACAGATTTAGATATAGCTCCCATAAATATTTTCGTCCGATTTGGCCCTTTAGTCCTATAGAAGCTGTATTTTACATCCAATCGTTTTGAAATTTAGAATGGTAGAGTTTCTTGATCCATGAACCAACATTGCCGAATTTGAAGAAAATCGGTTAAGATTTAGCTTTAGTTCCCATATATATGTATGTTTCGTCCGATTTTGCCATTTAGTCCTGTAGAAACTGTATTTTACATCCAATCATTTTGAAATTTAGAATGATAGAGTTTCTTGATTCATGAACCAACACTGCCGAATTTGAAGAAAATCGGTTAAGATTTTGCTATAGCTCCCATATATATGTTTCGTCCGATTTGGCCCTTTAGTTCTATAGAAGCTGTATTTACTTACAACATTGTAAGTCTCCCGAACCAGGCGAAATCTCGCCGGCGGAGCTACAGACAGTGGCTGATAAAATAGCTCCCTGTCACAGAGAGATCTACACATGTTGTAAATGGAGAGAAAACAAAGTTTGTTGTCATCCCAAAAACGGGAAAGCCGTCTCATACTGGAGCTAAGGATTTCCGGCCAATCAGTCTATCGTCATATCCCCTTAAAACGCTGGATAGATTAATAGATAGATAATTTAGGATTAAAATTTATCACAGGCTAATGTCTAATCAATAGCAAGGACAAGTCCACCGAAACCGCTCTTCATGATCTGGTCAGCTTTATTGAAGGATCCCTCTCTGTTATGGAATATACTATGGGGGCCTTCAATAACATACCTCTATAATTACAGTTTTAGCACCACTGGGGTGAATAAGAATATATGTTGTCAAACGTGTTGTTATGTCTCCTCTGCTATAGAATCTCTCCATGAACAATATTCCAAAGAAAATAAAGTTATAAAGAAGTTCCGTCAAGTAGCGAGTAGTCTATCAGTGACGAACGAATAGAAATTTGATTTCAGCGAGTGATTTTTTTGCGTATTTCAAGGCCGATTTCCGAGCTTTTTTGTTTATTATCAAAAAAAGTTCAAAAAAATACTCCCAAAAACTATATTTTTCGCATTTAAAAATCATTTCTATTCGTTCGTAACTCACACAAATGTAAACAAAGACACGACGGAACATCTGTGTAATAGAGAGTCTGTGCAATATTCAGCTTTCTCATGCCGCTGATGAGGTGAAATGAATTTCAAAACATGTCCGTTACTGTTCATTTCAAATAATATTCGCATTAATTTTCATTACTTTGAAGGATACTTCTTCAGTTATTTCCATTTACAAAATTCCAGCATGGTCGAAATAAGTATATCCTTTCTGTTACATTTTCAAAATGTCCATTTCGAGCACAGTGTAATTAGTCAACAAATAATGATTTACTGATATTGACATAAATAAGTACTTATTTGTATGTTAATTGAAGTCGGATATTGTAAAATATGATTTAGAATTTTAGTAACATTTTGAGTAAAAAAAACATATCTCTTCATACATACATTATTGGTAAGATGTTATTAATATGACAATAATAGCTACATAACGGGTTTTCTAATAGGAGTGATATGATTTCTTTGAAAAAAAACACACTTATTGTTAAGGAAATTCAAAATTTTTTTATTTAATGTGAAGTAGAATCAGTACAATTAAGTTCTAAATAAAACGTCATTCAAATGGGCCCCACGACTTCTTTTGTACGAACGAATTCGATGAACCCAATTTTCGAGCACTTTTTCCACTAATTTAAGTCGTATGTCATGAACGGCACGTTCAATATTGAATTGTAAAGCTTGAAGAGTGTCTGGTTTATTTCGAAACACCAATGACTTCACATAACCCATCAAGAAATAGTCTAATGGTGTTAAATCACAACTTTCACAATAATCGAATCTCCAAACTTTTCTCGCAACAATTCAATTGTTTCATTTGCTGTGTGACACACAGCCACAATCGGTCAATGGCAAAAAGATATCTCTTAACGAGAGCTACAATATATGGGTGTCAAGGTCGTAGGCCGACTGAAAAGTGTTTTTTTATTTAAAAAAATGGACTTAGCGCACGAAAAGTTGCAATTGGAGAACGATTATTTTGATAATAAAACTGAATAATTTGAAAACGTTGATCTTGTATATATCTCTCCATGATGATATTGTTAATAGCAAAGAGATTCAATTTATAAAGAGATACCACGGCGAAAATTCATGTGCAGAGGTGAGTTTTTCTCTCGAAGTGGTGGACATAAAGGAAATTTAAATAGATTAAAAACAAGCTTTTTCTCCGTTTTCTTTGTTTCAACTAACGTATAAGAATTTTATTTTGTGTGTTTATTGACGTGCATGTGAAAAAGTGAAAGAAAAGCACACAAAATACACGATTTTTCAATAAATTTTTTCATGAACTCATCTTTGCTCACGAGTCGGAATTCACCTTTCGTTGAGGTGAATGAAATGGTATCTCTTCTTATATTGAATCTCTTTGGTTAATAGTACTGAATACAATGAAAAACAAATGACAGATAATGACATATTACAAATGGCCGAAACGTCACTTCAAAATCATATCATCCCTATTGGAAAACTCTTTATATGTGGGATATTCGTAAGTATGGTGGTAGTAGTTATTTGTTAACACTTTGTATGCTTGCATGGATGTACATTCCTCTAATATCATGCCCATGTAAAAATAAGCTGAACGGTGGCTAAATGGTAAGTCACTATTTCTTTTGAATTTGACTTACCTGGTAATGAGAGTTTTTGCTGGATTAGGATAAATGGTTCTACAGTTATGTTAAAACATGTGGTTCAACTTCTATTTTTTTCTTCATTTTGATAGATAAACAAGTTAAAGGAAATTAACAAACAAATCAAAAATAAAAACATTGGTTTTTGACAAAAACGTCAAAACAAGTTTTAATTTCGCAATAAATCACGTTGAAATGTTGTGCCGCAACTACTATTTAATAGCACTTAAAGTGGTGAAAGTTTCACCCGATCAGAAGACATCGGTTTTAAAAATGTTCACACTTGGCATGAAATTCCGCAATATATATTCTTTTCTCAAATATTAAACAAATTGATATAGCATAGTTACTTAAAGAAATTAACATATTAAAAAAAGCATAATTGTGCCCCTTGTGGAGGATTCTTTAAACTTAATATTCTAAATAATAAAAATAGTGAAATCCATGTGCAGGTGACAACCATTTTGTTTGGCACAAAAAAGTTGGTTGATTTTTAATTCACTATTTAAAAAGTGCTTCAAATCGATTTGGTTGCCTCAACCGAATTATTTGCCAACCGAATTTTGGTAGTTCTGTCTACTAGCATGCGATTCCATCAGGACAACCAATATTATTTGCCAACCGAATTTTGGTAGTTCTGTCTACTAGCATGCGATTCCATCAGGACAACCAATATTATGGTTGTGGTATACTTCTGCTTCCATGTTGACAACAATCATATTTGGTTGCGCCAACTACGAAAATGGTGGTTAAAATTATCTGTTGTAGTTGCCACAACCAACTTTTTTAAAAAATTGGTTGTTCTGACAATTTGTCAGAACAAGTTTTCATAATTTTTTATTTTACTTACTGAACAAAAAACAAAACAATTCATAACAAAATTAAAAATCTCATATTACAAATTCATCACTATTATGTGATGTGGAAATATTTGACACACATTTTAGTACACGAAAAAAAACCACAAAACTTTTATGCAAATATCGCTTAACCCTGTGCTTGCAATTTCATGATTGTTGCTTTTATTTTTTATTTATGTAAAACATTTTGCACAACATATTCTGTATTCCACACATTATTATCCACACGAGATTATTTTTGATTACCTATACCGTTCTTGAACAAAATGTTGAAGATTTTTTTATGTCGAGTAATTTTATTTTTGGTTTGTCATGTATCGGCAAAAGAACAGCAACCAATCTTTCGGTTGTATTTCCCAAAAAACATTTAATTATTCTAAATTTGGGAAATGATTGGGATAACCAATAAACGATTATTTATTAATATTTTTTCTGTTGTAGTAACCAATTATTCATTGCAATAATAATCTTTGGTCTATTGATACAATTTCTGTTATCGAGAATAAAACATTGGTTGTCACAACCAAAATTCGATCATATGGTACTATAGTGAAAACTTAAAATTGGTTACCATAACTAACCGAGTGTCAATGAAAAAACAATCTTAATTCGATTGGTACAACCATCTATTTAGTTGCAAGCATTTTCATTTGATCGTATCCATGTTATTATTGTTGTTTCAACTAATTATATATAAATACAACCGACAGACGGTGTAGGCAATATACTTTTTGTTGCTAGTACTATTTTTTTATTGTTACAATCGTAACAATACCTCCTGGCGTCCCCTAGAACGCCAGGAGGTCACAAATTGTGTTACAAATTTTCAACAAAGTCGTGACCAAATGAATCTGATACCTAATCTATATGAAAAATTGTCCGCTGAATCCGAATCGTCAAAAGTAGAAAAGCATTAGAAAGAAGATATTCAAAATAACCGTTTTTGGTTTGCAAATATCTTAAAATATATTGGACGGGTTATGTATTTCTTTTTTTCTTGAAGGATAAAAAAATTACTAAAATAATCATGGATGTTTTGTAAAAATTGGTCAAGAGAGAACAATTTCATGATTTTTTGCAATTTTGCTCTTTTCAATTAATTTTTTTAGACAAAACAATGAAATTCTTTTCAGTTTTATAAGTTGCGACGTTAGTTTATTTCAATACGAACATTTTGGATCTAGATCGATGCAAAAATTGCAAAGCTATAAAAGAATAATTGAGTTATCCCAATGTTCGATTTTTATCAAATAAAAAAACCACTAGTTAATATACAAAGCTAACTGTTAGTAACAATAAATGTTAAAAATGGCTTAAAACTGTGGAATTGATTTGCCTATTGTGACTATTTTCTGCCTCTCGCACAAGGAACCAATAATAGTCCCCCAGCGTCGCCGCATCATACGCCCCTTGATACCGAACTTCCATTTCTCACCATGCTCGTCACCATCATCGCCAAGGTTATTTGGGGAGAAATTAAATGCAGAAGATGTATTTTTAAAGACATATTAACTCCATTTTTAAGTAAGATATAATAATTAATGTTAATTTAAAAAATCAAATAAAAACAAAATCGTGTTAAAATCTGTACCAATTTTATCATAATTTTTTAACAAATCCTATGAAGACATCATTGTCTTCATAATTTGAGCTCCTGAAATTTCCTAGAAAGCTTGATACAACCAAACCAAATGACTTCCATCCCTTTGATTCATCTTCAGACAAAATCGACTCATAATTTGGAATCTTTCAGTAGCTTTATAATTTGTGGTCTCAGAAAAACCCCCCTTTTGGCATTTGATACGTTGCGAAAAACGGTTTTCTGGTATTCAAATGCGACACTGTTTCTTCTTTTTAGCAAAGCTTTGACGAAATTTTTGATTAAGCCATCTTTAATATGTAACGGTGGCAAAATCTTATTTTTCTTTTTCACCAGAGCTTTGCATACGACATCATCTTGGCCAAGCGGAGAATTTACTTTATCCGGCTAATCTTTTCGGGCATAGTATTCGTGACGCGATCGGTTGTCCCATTTGCACAAAAACAGCAATATTTTGTGTAGCCTTGTTGCAAACCAGTCATCATGGCAACAACAATTAGATCCAGTTATGCTGTTCGTACTCTATCAGACCCAGTATTTAAACATGGACTCATACGGCTGCGCAAAACTATAAACTCCACACGCATAGCAAAACTTGTTTGGATTGTTCTTGCAGATAAATGCACGTTTTGCACTATGCATATTGTTCTTGTTAATTGGGGGATCTACGAATCCTATAGTTCCCATCTATTCCTGGGATGGGGACTGGACAGTGATCCCAGATTGGTCACCAGTCCTAGATTTTCTGGAGTCTAACTGATAGTATCTTCGGCTACTCAGTCTGGCCAGAGCACTTAATCTGGTACCACGGGAGTCAGGAAAGCCCTCGGGACGCAGGTTCCGGTCTGACTATTGGTGTGGACCCTATTGGGTGCGACGTGGTCGCTGTGGTTGAAACCAAAATCGCTGGGAGAGAACATTCTCGGGTGAGGAGTTGCAAACCAACTGGGTGCCATGACCCTTTGAATGGAAAGGAGTTTTAGATGGGCTCCGCTCCTAACCAAGGAGGAGGGCAAAAGTGTGCAGGAACACGAAATTGTTTGGTACTCGTGCACATGGTGCGTGGGGGCGTTGGTCGACGCATGTATTCACCAGGGTGTTTAGAGCACGGTGGGGTTAAGCCTAACGGCAGGAACTCACCTAAATTCAGAATACCTACTGTTCTTGTTAATATGAATTCTGCGTTTCAAAATAATCAAAACGTTTAGCAAACAATTTGAAATTGTGAACTGTCAATAAAAAAACCTTACTCCATAAAAGCAGTGTTGTCAAAAATCGTTAATGAATAGCACAGACCTTAAATTATACAGATGTGCCGTCAGCAAGAAACGTCAAAATCTATCAGTTACGAACGAATAGGAATGAAATGTCACACGCGAAAAAACACTTTTCCGCGAACATATATTGAACTTTCTTTGCACTAATCAATTAATATTAATTTTTTTATTGTGACAATTACAAAAAATTCGGGAAAATCGGTCCGAAATCCGCGGAAAAACTCACTCTTTGAAGTCCTACTCGTTGAAATTTCTATTCGTTCGTAACTGACAACTTACTCGCTCCGGGATGACATATCTTATTATTCATTATTTTTGATGAATAGAGCTTTTACTCTTTTCCATTCTTAAAAATATTTTTCCCACGTTATTTCTATTTACATAAGCTTTTTTAGTTATTTTTTTACAATATTCAATGTTTTTAATATTAACAGTGTTCGTTTTTCTAATTCTGCGTATTTAAAATTAAATCTTCTGTAGCTTTGTCATTTTTGCTCCCAACTAGGTCTTGTTCGGCGAAAAATATTCGTATTAAAATAAACTAAAGTTTAAAACAAATAAAACATTAATAAAACATCAAAATTTTTAATTATTTGGTTTTAAAAAATAACTTAGAAAGAGCAAAATTACAAAAATCATAAATTTTTTCTGTCATTTCGTGACCAATTTTTACAAACTATCCATGGTTATTTTAGTAATTCTGTTGTCGTTCAAGAAAAAAAATACGTAATCCGTCCAATATTTTTGAAGATATTTGCATTTAAGTGACATCAACTTTTTATAAAAACTTAAAAACTTTAGATCATTCTGACTTCATATTCGGATTCAGCGGACAATTTTACATAAAGATTAGGTGTCAGATACATATGGTCAAAAAAATTGTCACGTAGTGTAATCGGAAGGGATCTTTATGTATTCACTAGAGGCGATTAAGTGCAATTTAAAGTATAATTTCCTAAATTTCAGCCAGAAATGAAGATGAGAAATCTATTCTCCACAGCGTCAAGAAGTGTCTTCGTTGGGGACCTTCATATGGGGGCAATTCAGCAGAAACTTTGCAGTTTGTATTATATTTTGACAAGAATTCTTCACAGCAAAAATTTTACAAATCGGTTCATATTTTGTTATAGTCTCACTTTAGAGGTCGCTCCAAAATATACATATTTAAGCCGTAAATACGATATTTTCTAAGCATTTTAACTGAAACTTTGTAGTTTGTATTTAATTAAGACAAGATTTCATCGCAGTACATTTTTTTAAATCAGTTCATATTTGGTTATAGTCCTCCTATAGATGTCGCTCCCAAAAAGGCTTATTTAAGCCATAAACACCACATTTTCTAAAAAATTTAGCTAAAACTTGCAGTTTATATCCTATTTTGGCAAGAAATCATCTCAATAAAATGTATCCAAATAATATTTTAATTTGTTGTAGTCCCCGTGTCGATGTAGCTCTCAAAAAGCTATTTTAAGCCATTATTACCACATTTTTCAGGTGAAGAGTTTGCGGCCTGAAAATTGCAGCGTTCGTTTTTTAAATAATTTACTTAAACAAAAGGGATCGTTTCATGATTTGCTCCATGTTCAAAGATTTTTCCAGTAATTTGCATTTGAAACTGTCGGTTATCATGGCACGATAACGGTCGCCATTGACGGTTACGTTCTCACCGGCATCATTTTTGAAGAAATATGGACCGATGATTCCGGTACGTCGGATCGGGAATCGGTCAATGGCAAAAAGATAGCTCTTACCGAGAGCTAAAATATTGCTCATGGGTGTCAAGGTCGTGGGTCGACTGGAAAGTGTTTTTTATGAATTTAAAAAAAAAGGACTTAGCGCAATTCGCGAACGATTATTTTGATAATAAAACTGAACAATTTGTAAACGTTGTTCAGGCGTAAGTCTTTCCATGATGAAATGCCATACTTAATAAATACTTAACAAAAATTAATACTTAACAAAAATAACATGACAGCATGACACGACTCACACGTGATCTATCAAAAAAAGGCTATTGAAAAAAAGTAGTCTACTTATAAAGTCTAAGGTATAAATTCTTAAATTACAGACAAATAAATTTAAAAATGTATTCTGTAACGCAGAGCTTCTCACCCAGTTCTGCATCACGGCCCACTTTCAAGATCTTGAAGGCTCCGTGCACCTTCAGATAAACAAACATTTTGAAAATGATATCAATAACCATTAGTATAAATGGAATTTTATTTTTCCATTTATTTGTTATTTGGTGGAAATGTTCATATAATATGTTAACATTATGAGCCATTTTTCAGTTTTGTTTGTGTGTTTTTGACAAATATAAATGTTGGTAGTCTTTTGGAGCGCTCGTCGACTTTTAGCTATCGAAAATGGATTAAATAAGTTGTATTAAATTGGCGCACTTAATTATGACTGTGGCATTTGGCGAATCTACTTTCAGCAAATAATTATTATAAGTTGTATATACAATAACTTCACAGAAGGACTAATTTTGTTCAGAAATATTAAGTTTTGACCAAAGGAACTGTTGTATGAGCTCGATGGGTTCATAACTACCTCATCCGACTTTTTACTGTTCCAAAAATCTGAAAATGAAAGGGTGGAGTTTTGCCACGATTGGGGAGATAAAGACCGCATACCAGAAGTATTTTCAGGATTGGAAAAAGCTCTTGTAGGAGAGTACTGTATTTATGTGGGATTACTTTGATGGGGACAAAATTTATATTTATAAATACAAAAATAAGTATTTTACCATAAAAATTAAAAGTGGCCTTTATAAACCTCGTATAGCAGCAGTTTTTGTCCCCAATTTAATTTGTTCTAAAACTGTCAAATAAAGCTTATAATTGGGAAGAAACACCAAAATTTTTATTATTTAAATTATTTCGACCAAAAAATGCACTACATTCACTTTCTGAGTCGATTTATCATAGTGTAGATCATAAATATAAAGCATTTCTTAGGATAGGGACGATCGCTATTGAAAATAGGACATATAGGTCCATGTCTTGATATATCCCCCATATAAAGATCAACACAGATGCAACTTCTTCATGCTCTACAGCAGAGCTTCTCAAATGGTGGTCCGCGGTCCACTGGGGGGCCGTAGCGACATTTCTGGGGGCCGTACGTCTTGATGGAAATTATGCACATTTAATTTTTATTAAAAATAATCGACATGTCGCACCCTGCTCCGTTTCATGGATACAAATCACAACAAGAATACATGGACAGTCAGACAGACATAGCTAAATCGACTCAGAAAGTGATTCTATGCCGATCGGTATAATAAACTATGGGTCTATCTCTTAGTTTTTAAGCGTTATAAACAAATGCACAATGTCATAATACCCTGTACCACAGTGTGGTGTCGGGTATAAAATATAATTCAACTACGAAAAAGCTAATGGTGATTTCGTTTGTGAAAAATAATGTCACCACATCATGTTGCGACATTTCATTTCCCCCTACTCCCTCTCCTAATTTCGCATTTTGCGTGCGAAAAATCGAACAAAAATCGTGCGGTGAGTAATCCCATAACTACATTATGGCGCAACCATTTTGTAGTGCATTAAGAATGTACGCTTCCTTTTAGGTTTGGTTTGGTTTGGTTTCTGAAGCCTGCTTTTTGACGGTGCAACACTCCACACCGTGGACTGTGTAGAAAAAGCGATATTTTCCCATTTGCGGAGTGTAATATTTTTACAAACGAAATCAAAACCCGTTCATACAGCTGCACCAAATTTATAAACGAACTTAAAAATGCGGCTTCAGTGTAAAATGTAGAAACAATTTTACATTTGTTTGCACAAACGAAATCACCATAAGTATGCAGTTTTTACACCCAAAGTGTCGTCTTTCAAACCATATTCATTTCTTTGGATTTGGACTAACATTAAAATTGGGGTTTGGCCAGAAAATCTGAAAAATTATCCATAGTGCAACGTTGTAAACTTTGTACAAATCGGTTAGGCCGTTTAAGTGCAATTACAAATTCCGAAAAATCCAAAAGTTAATGTTTTTCAAATTTCAAATAGCCATAAGATTTTAAATTTAATTAAAAAAATGACATTGAGATCTCCTTCTACCATTTAGCAATGTTTTATTAAATGTTTGTGCAAAAATAAACTATATAGTTTGTTGAAAGTTAACGTTTAAATTGTAGTATGACCTAGTGTTCAAGATTATTGAAAACTCTAAACTTCTTACACTTAACATTAGTATAAACCTTGAAGTTCATGTGCTAACACCCATACCTACTACTGCATGTTAACACTTATCTCCATTTATATATAACCACCTACCGTATAACCACCATTAAATCTTTGCCAAATCACTTAATTTAAGTTGTAAATCTGTACCTTAATAGTCTACATAGTACAGACTCGTACGGAGTCGTACATACATACATACATACATACATACCACACATTTCAAATATTGATCTTTACGAACTTCCGGTGTGAGACCTCGTTTCGAACGTATCAGCAAATAGAGTGCCTTCACGTTGGGGCAGCTTCTGAGGAGTTTCTCCACCAACACTTTGCCCATAAAGCCTGTGGCTCCGGTTATGAGTATATTTTTTCCAGCATACCAAGATGCCACTTGCGATTGCTCCTCCCCAATGTGCTCCGTTAATGTCTGCATGGCGCTGCTTGCTACTGTTAGCCGCTTTTGTTGTTGTTATTGTTGTAAAAGTCCCCCAAAAATACTGCAAATAAACAAGGGAAATGATTTGTAAATATATTCGTCTGTATACATACATACGTAGATATATAAGTAAACCGTCGTTACGGTACATTCAAGTTCATACGAAACGAATGCTATCAATTAACGACGATGATAGACGATGAAGAAATCAGAAATCGTTTTCTTTTCATGTTTTAACATATGTGACCGACCAATTGCTCGTGTTGGACCAAGACTTGATGGCCGAGACAGACAAACCTTAGCGTTGCATACGCAGGGAGGAGACATGGTGACATGCATACGTCTGTTCCTAGCGACATACGAGTACACATCTCATAGATATGCCGACTCGTATTAGTCAACTATTTATATATCACACATTTTATTTACTAAATGTTTACTAGATGTAATTACCGTGAATAATTTGTGAGAGAATCCACAGAGTCAACTACGAACGTGTGGTAATAACTACGTACTCGTACATATATATTTATTTACTATATTCGAGGTATCATGTTAACTGTCTATTTACAGGGAAATTGTCCATTAACCAGTGTTAAATTGTTGAATGCTGTCAAAACTAACGTCTTTGAACAATCAAGGGCGAGCAACAGATGATTATTGCCGTAGAAGATGAGGTTAAGGTGACACAAGTCTCTAATTAAATGGGAATACATAACAGAAAAAATCTCTGGAATGACTTAAAGATATCCAAGGTTATGTTTACTATGGCAGTCAGTACATCAGTCCATTGTTATACCACAGGGACATAAGGAAAAACATGAGATTACCTGCACCCTTACAGCGAATCAATTTAAATTCTTTAAAAATGTTGTCAATTCCCAAAAGAAATGTGACCTGTTTGGGGTAGCCTGTCGCCTTGTAGAGAGACTGGGGCACATATACAGAAGGTGTTCTATAGATCCCACCTACTCTTCGTCACCACAGCTTTCATAAAAATCATTCCGCCACACCTTCAGTCTCTCTGCGTGCCAATAAGGCTTATGTCAGGACAGACAGGGCAACTAGACTTCTGGCTTTGATAACAACAGTAGGGCATTGATGAGTTTGGATTTTACGCAGGGCCATATCAACATGTAATGTATACAGTTCCTGATTATTCGCCACCTATCAATTGTTGTCATAAGAGAACCATATTTCAAGAAGTGCTTGAAGGTTGCTAGACGCTCTCTGCGTGCCAATAAGGCATATGTCAGGACAGACACGACAAGTAGACTTCTGGTTTCGATAACAACAGTAGGGCATTGATGAGTTTGGACTTCAGACAGGGCCATATCAACATGTAATGTATACAGTTACTGATTATTAGCCACCTATCAATTGTTGTCATAAGATAACCATATTTCCAGAAGTGCTTCGAGGTTGCTAGAAGCATGTCCACATATTCCAGTTCCAGTTGGAGTATGAAATGAAGTTTCTACTCTTGTAAGTTCATCTGCTGTGTAGTGCTCTGGTATGACCCATGACCCGGGAAAAAATTAGGTGAATATTGCATTGTTCTGCCATATCGTTAAGAGATCTGCGACAATCAAGGATAGTTCCTGAATTCAGAAAGACAGTTTCCGGGGACTTAATAGGAGCCTGACTAACAAAGAAAATATTGATACCGACATAGTCAACACATTAATTCTCAGCCATTCTGTTACCTCTCTAATAGCTAATACTTCACGTACATTTCTTTTGGAAAGTCAAGTATTATGTCTAGAACGACACCATGTCCGTAAAAGAGTCGCAGTTCTGAGTTCCTGAGAATGTCTTGTAAATCAAAATTCCAAAAAAAAAATCGTATATCCAAAATAAAGGCAGAATAGAATATGCAATGGATTACATCAACAAAATATATATGTACGTAAAAAACAAGTAAAACAAGAACGTTCAGTTGGGTAAACCGACTAATGAATCCCCTCACCTTGAGTCTCAAAAAATATTAGTACACTTATTTATTTTTTTGTTTTATTTAAATTATTATCAATTCAAATTGCATTTAATAACTTTAAAGTATGTACTGGTATTAAAGTTACAAACTGGCAACTTTTGGTACAAAATGGTCCATTTGTGTGAGAGGTACCAAAAGGGGCGTCCCAATAACGGCCACTTTTCTCTGGATTCTAGATACTATAAAAGCATTACACTGTAAAAAATTTCAAGTATTTATATGCACTGGTATTAAAGATATAAGCTGTTAACTTTTGGTGTAAAATGGTCCATTTGTGTGGGAGGTACCAAAAGGGGCGTGTCAATTACGGCCGATTTTCTCTTGACTCTAGGTACTATAAAAGCATTGCACTGTACGAAATTTCAAGTATTTGTATGCACTGGTATTAAAGTTATATGCTTGTAACTGTTGGTACAAAATGGTCCATTTGTGTGGGAGGTACCAAAAGGAGCGTGGCAATAATGCCCATTTTTCACTGTATTGCAGGTACTATTAAACCATTACACTGTACAAAGTTTCAAGTCTTTGCATGCACTGGTAATAAAGTTATAAGCTATTAACTTTTGTTTCAAAATTGTCCATTTGTGTGGGAGGTGCCAAAAGGGGCGTGGCAACTTCGCCCATTTTTCTGGAGGTAATAGTAACTAATAAACTAATACTATGTGTAGAATTTCAGAGGATTCAAAGAAGTAGTATAGAAGTTAGTAAATAATCAATATTTCACTAAATGTTAACCCTTTGTGGGGGAGGTACTAGAAGGAGTGGACAAATATGGCCCATCTTCGTACTTAGCCGGAGATAGAAGAAAATATTACCACATTTCAAATTTGAAGTCAATCGGTTGCTCCTATCGAGAGTTATCGTGCGCACCAGCCAGCAGACAGACAGACGGACGGACATTGCTCATTCGACTTAAAATGACCCAAAACGGATATCCGCCGAACATACTTCGGGTGTTAGGCCACTCCTTCGATGTGTTACACTTTTGGTTCGTAGCAAAACCCCTCCTCTATAAGGTGAGGGGGTAAAAAGACTGAAGATTCACATCACCTTCAGTCCCCAAAAATATTCGTAAATTTATTTATTTGTTTGCTTTCATTAAAGTATTATCAATTCAAATTGCTTTTAATAACTTTAAAGTAACGGGTTTTCCAATAGGGATGATATGATTTTGAAGTGACGTTTCGGCCATTTGTAATATGTCATCATCTGTCATTTGTTTTTAATTGCATTCAGTAGTGTTTACAATTTCATCATGGAGAGATAAACGCAAGGACAACGTTTACAAATTATTCGGTTTTATTATCAAAATAATCGTTCTATAATTGCAACTTTTCGTGCGCTAAATCAATTTTTTTTAAATCCAAAAAAAAACTTTCCATTTGACCTACGACCTTGACGAGCAATACGAGTATTTTAGCTCTCGTTAAGAACTATCCTTTTGCCATCGACCGATTGTGGCTATTTAAAGAAATTGTGATATTGAATTTTGCCTCCAAGAAGTTGTGATTTAACACCATTAGACCATTTCTTGTGGGGCTATTTGAAGTCATTGGTCTTTCGAAATAAACCAGACTCTTCAAGCTTTGCCATTCATGACATACGACTTGATTTAGTGGGAAAAGTGCTCGAAAATTGGATTCATCGAATTCGTTCCTGCAGAAGAAGTCGTGGAGGCCATTTGAATGACGTTTTATTTAGAACTTAATTGTATCGATTGTACATTAAATAAAAAACTTTTGAATTTCCTTAACAATAACTGCGTTTTTTCAAAGAAATCACATCACTCTTATTGGAAAAGCGTGTATATACTGGTATTAAACTTATACTATGTGTGGAATTTCAGAAAATTCGTAAGCAGTATTGTTTGTCTGTCTAGTTTGTGCGCACGTTAACTTTCGATAGGAGGAACAAATTAACTTCAAATTTGGTATGTGTTAATATTTTTCCTATTTCAGGGTAAAGTCAAAGATCGAGCATGTTAGTCCATTCCTTCGAGTAACTCCCCTACAAAGGGTCAACATTTAGTGAAATATTGATAATTAAGTAACTTCTATACTACTTATCGGAATCTTCTGCAATTCCATACATAATATTAGTTTCTTAGTCGCTAACACCTTGATCCAAGTTTCCACGCTCCGTTTGGTACTTCTAATACAAAAGTACCATTTGCACAAAAAATAACGGCTTATACATTTTATTTCAGCCAATACAATAACTTAAACATGTGTGGAGTGTAATGCTTTTACAGTAACTATAGTCCCGTGAAAAACGGGCGTTCTTGCCACGACCCTTTTGGTACCTCCCATATAAATAGACCATTTTGCCGTTAAGGCTTACAACTTCGATTCCAGCGCAAACAAATAAAAAATATGAAAAATGATTGTTTTGAGTTTCCCTTACTTTTACAATATGTTTCATAATTTGTACACTTATCCATCGATTTTTTCAAATAGGCATTGTTTTCTTCGTTATCATGCTAGCTTTCAAAAAATGGGCAAACCATTTTTGGCGATTTCTTTGTTTTTTTCGTGACAGCAAAAAACAATATTTTTGAAAAAAAATCTAATTTTTTCTAATGGTTTAAACGTCAGTTACTAAACTTCTATTACTACGTTTAGCATTTCTAGTCCTAATAAGATATCCCGGCTTTATTAAGCTTATACTTCAAAAAATTTGGTCCAAATACTAAAGGCACCCTCCAAAAATGGAAATTTTGAAGAAAAACATAAAATTTATTTAGTTTTTTTTTAATATTTTTTTTGTGTTTAGGACACCTTATTACATCGGAAAATGTTATGCACAGCCATTCGACAAAAATCTTCTATAGAAAAAGTATAATAGTACAATTTGTGGGTGGATTACTACAACAGCGGTGACAAAACTATGGCATTTCCATAAAACCCACAAAATATCAATTAAACTTATATGGCTTTGAATATCGCAATGAGAAGCAAAATATAACAAAAACAAGCTGGAACCGGTCCATTTCGTTGCCCCAGTTTAAGATTTCCGATCACTTCAATTTTTGGACCAATCACGAATAGTGCCACCTAATACATATACGTAAAATAACAGCACTCTCGCTAAAAAATTGTTCAAGATATATTAATTTTAAAACATGGGTCATATCTGTGGGGTTACGCCTATTGGTCCGATCCCGCCAATTTTTGGACCTATTACGAAGACTGCCATCAAATGCGAAATCGGTCCAGGCGTTCTTGAGTTATAAGCGTAGTAATTAACGTAACTCTCCTTTATATATATAGAAGATTAACCAATTAAGGTTATCCTACAGTCAGAGCTAACCTACAATAATAGCTGTCAGATCTAACCAGACATGATGAAAAAGTGCAGAACAAATGTGGATAACCCATATGAAATTGGTATGAAGACTGGTACTGACTGGGATGGATATTCGTCCAGTAACAACTGAGGTACTCTTTCACCTTTGAGCTTCGGTGCGGAATAAAATGCATTAATTTCGAGGAAATGCTATACCAATCCATTGATGCTGTTCTTTCATGCTTCGTCAACCATGAAATGTATGCGATCGATTTAATTTGCTACTAGTAGTACATGTAATACTCGTAAGTAAGTGCAAGTGACATATGTAAAAAAACTAATAAAACAATTAAGAGCGTTACGTTCGGCCATGCCGAATTTTATATACTCCAACATGGATCGCGTGTGAATAACTTAGGGTAAAAATAAACGCATATTTAAAAATTTCAGTCCAGTTTGTTGAATTTGGTGGTTTTTGTTGTGCCAAGAATTCAAATTTGGGGGCTATATCCAAACATGGACCTGTGGCTTCTGTTGTTCGTGTGAAAGGGTATAAGTAAACCCTACATACCAATTTTCAGCCAAATCAGTTGATATTTATGGTATCTATGGCGTTAATATTGTCTATTTTCAATTCCAAGTTACGTTCAGCTCAAAATTGTAGCGTGATTACAACAGACGGACATGTCTAAATCGTCTTCGAATTTTACGACGATTAAGAATATATATACTTTATGGGTTCTCTGATAAATATTTCGAGGTGTTAAAAAAGGAGTGACAATACCCTCCCATGGTGGAGGGTATAAAAAGGAAAATGTAGATTCGAATACAAAATCTTGATGTTCTTTTGACCTCTATGCAGATGTGTTATTATACTCTCCAAAAGTGTAACACATCGAAGGAGTGAAAGGCCCTAAGTATGTTCGGCGGAAAATCTTTTTAGGGCGTTTTATGTCATTTGAGCAATGTGCGTCCGTCTGTCTGGTTGGTGTGCCTGATAACTCTCGAACGGAGTAATGGATTTACTTCAAATTTGGTATGTGGTAATCAGGCCAAGTTCAAAGAGGGGACTTTTTTAGTACCTTCCTCACAAAGAGTTTCAATTAAGTAAAATACTGATTCTCTAATAAAGTCTCTACTAATAATCCGAACCTTCTGTAATTCGACGCATCTTTCGCTATCACATTGACAAAAATGGAAAAAGTTAATTTTGGTACCTCCCACAGAAAGGGACAATTTTGTACAAAAAGTTCACAGTTTATAGCTTTTGTACTAGAACAAAGGAATACTAGCAATTTCTTGCAGTACATACGATTTCTTTCCAAATAAAAAATTTAATAGCTCATAACATTAATAACACTCCACATATTTAATTAAAATTCGCTATAGTGCAATGTCTTTGAAGTTATCTACTGGTCAGCGCAAAATGGGCATGCTTCCTCAATCTCTCTGCGTGCCGTCCAATAGGTCAGTGACCCACATGACAGACACGATAAGTGACACCTCCGCTCTCAACAATGACAGCAGTGCGTTTTGAGTTGAGTCCGAACCACATCAGCTTGGAATGCATGCAGTTTCTGACTAGTGACCACCTGTGTTGCCGTAAGGGCACTATCTCTCAAGAAGTGTTTGTAGGTCGCTAGAGGCATGGCCAGATATGGTAGTTCCCTGGAGAGTGTAAGGTAGTTCCTAGTCTTTCAAGTTCATCTGCCTGTAGTTCCCTGGTATGCCCCATACCAGGTGAATATTGAAGTGTCGAGCCATCGTTAAGCGATCTTTGACATTCCAGGTAGTTTTAGAATTCTGCCTGACCATCAGAGCAAATATGGGAGGTGAAAATTGGTGAATTTAAGGAAATTTAGCTGTGTGACTTGTAAGGTTTCTTCGTAGGCTTCTTGGTTCGTATGTATACAAGTGATGATCCGCACAACTACAAGCTCACACTGTGTTATGTATAAAGAGGGGACTTTTTTAGTACCTTCCTCACAAAGAGTTTCAATTAAGTAAAATACTGATTCTCTAATAAAGTCTCTACTAATAATCCGAACCTTCTGTAATTCGACGCATCTTTCGCTATCACATTGACAAAAATGGAAAAAGTTCATTTTGGTACCTCCCACAGAAAGGGACAATTTTGTACAAAAAGTTCACAGTTTATAGCTTTTGTACTAGAACAAAGGAATACTAGCAATTTCTTGCAGTACATACGATTTCTTTCCAAATAAAAAATTTAATAGCTCATAACATTAATAACACTCCACATATTTAATTAAAATTCGCTATAGTGCAATGTCTTTGAAGTTATCTACTGGTGAGCGCAAAATGGGCATGCTTCCTCAATCTCTCTGCGTGCCGTCCAATAGGTCAGTGACCCACATGACAGACACGATAAGTGACACCTCCGCTCTCAACAATGACAGCAGTGCGTTTTGAGTTGAGTCCGAACCACATCAGCTTGGAATGCATGCAGTTTCTGACTAGTGACCACCTGTGTTGCCGTAAGGGCACTATCTCTCAAGAAGAGTTTGTAGGTCGCTAGAGGCATGGCCAGATATGGTAGTTCCCTGGAGAGTGTAAGGTAGTTCCTAGTCTTTCAAGTTCATCTGCCATGTAGTTCCCTGGTATGCCCCATACCAGGTGAATATTGAAGTGTCGAGCCATCGTTAAGCGATCTTTGACATTCCAGGCAGTTTTAGAATTCTGCCTGACCATCAGAGCAAATATGGGAGGTGAAATTGGTGAATTTAAGGAAATTTAGCTGTGTGACTTGTAAGGTTTCTTCGTAGGCTTCTTGGTTACATACGAACAAGTGATGATCCGCACAACTACAAGCTCACACTGTGTTATGTATAAAGAGGGGACTTTTTTAGTACCTTCCTCACAAAGAGTTTCAATTAAGTAAAATACTGATTCTCTAATAAAGTCTCTACTAATAATCCGAACCTTCTGTAATTCGACGCATCTTTCGCTATCACATTGACAAAAATGGAAAAAGTTCATTTTGGTACCTCCCACAGAAAGGGACAATTTTGTACAAAAAGTTCACAGTTTATAGCTTTTGTACTAGAACAAAGGAATACTAGCAATTTCTTGCAGTACATACGATTTCTTTCCAAATAAAAAATTTAATAGCTCATAACATTAATAACACTCCACATATTTAATTAAAATTCGCTATAGTGCAATGTCTTTGAAGTTATCTACTGGTCAGCGCAAAATGGGCATGCTTCCTCAATCTCTCTGCGTGCCGTCCAATAGGGCAGTGACCCCACATGACAGACACGATAAGTGACACCTCCGCTCTCGACAATGACAGCAGTGCGTTTTGAGTTTAGTCCGGACCACATCAGCTTGGAATGTATGCAGTTTCTGACTAGTGACCACCTGTGTTGCCGTAAGGGCACTATCTCTCAAGAAGAGTTTGTAGGTCACTAGAGGCATGGCCAGATATGGTAGTTCCCTGGAGAGTGTAAGGTAGTTCCTAGTCTTTCAAGTTCATCTGCCATGTAGTTCCCTGGTATGCCCCATACCAGGTGAATATTGAAGTGTCGAGCCATCGTTAAGCGATCTTTGACATTCCAGGCAGTTTTAGAATTCTGCCTGACCATCAGAGCAAATATGGGAGGTGAAATTGGTGAATTTAAGGAAATTTAGCTGTGTGACTTGTAAGGTTTCTTCGTAGGCTTCTTGGTTCGTATGTATACAAGTGATGATCCGCACAACTACAAGCTCACACTGTGTTATGTATAAGATCATGATATCCCCGCACAGGATTGAAATACGTATAAGTATAAGGGTATGTGTTTACATGGCTTCCAGAGCGCAGTGTCTTATCTTTTCCAATACACCAAAAAACAACTCTTTCGAAAAGAAGATAAACATTCAAAATGTCTAATAGAATATCATGTCTACTTGGATACAACCATTCCCTTCTGATCTATCGGGTATAAGAGTGAAATACTTCTTGTCGAAAAGTGGCCCAGTCATAGAGTAATCAACAGTGCCCGGAAGTTCAGGCATTGTGTCTAGAATGACATTAAATCTAATCGCAGTGCATGCGGCATATTGCACTGCTATCATACAGGGTTTTCCAACAAGAGGTGTTATTTTGAATCACCCGGTATTTCGGTAGCTGTCACTTTTGCAGCTTTTATTCATTGACATTTGACAAGTAAAAACTACGCCATTACTAAAAATGGAACGATACACGATTCAACAACGCATTGAAATTATTAAAATTCACTACAAAAATCGTGAAATTTTGGTCGTCGTGAAGCACCTTGTCGGACCGCAATACAGAAATTGGTGGACAAATTCGAGCTGTTGGGACAAGTTAGTGATGTGAAGAATAAAACCCGTGCACGTCGCTCAAGAACAACTGAGAATATTGCTGCTGTAGCCCAAAGTTTTGAAGAAAACCCAGGATTGTCCATTCCTCGTCGATCTTTGGAATTGGGCATTCCACAAACGTCATTACACAGTACCTTGCATAAAGACTTGGGTCTTAAGGCTTATAAAGTTCAGTTAACACAAGAACTCAAGCCGGCCGATCATCAACAACGTCGTGTCTTTGCTGATTGGGTCCTTGAAGTGCATGAAAATGATCCGGAATTCCATCGAAAAATCATTTGGACTGATGAGGCCCATTTCCACAAAATTGTCGCATCTGGGGCTCGGAAAACCCATGAGTTATTGTTGAGAAGCTTCTACATCCTCAACGTGTGACTGTTTGGTGCGGTTTATGGTCCGGCGGGGTCATTGGACATTACATTTTCGAAAATGAGGTTGGATCAACAATTACGATGAATGGATTGCGCTATCGAGAGATGATTAATGATTTTTTATGGTAGGAGTTGGATGGTATTGATCTGGACAACGTTTACTTTCAACAAGACTGCGCTACGTGCCACACAAGCAACGAAACCATTGCTCTGTTACGGGAAAAGTTTCCGGACCGTGTTATCTCTCGAAGAGGTGATCACAATTGGCCACCGAGATCTTGTGATTTAACACCTTGCGACTTCTTCCTTTGGGGCCACGTGAAAGATAAGGTCTACGCCAACAGCCCAGCGTCGGTTCAAGACCTCAAAGATAGAATTCGTGAGGCTATCGAGGGCATAGGGCAGCCACTTTGCGATTTGGTTATGGAAAATTTCATATAAAGGATATGGCCTTCCAGTTTTTGGTAACTTCGGAACCGGTCAAGATAGCGCAAAATGCTTTGCGTCGTTTGACCGCTAGGACGTTCTAATTCGACAATAAACAAAAATTCGAAAAATTACACATAGGAGTTTTTGTCGGCGCACCGACGATATATTTATAAGTACATGTGGAGAAAACAAACATCTTGTTGAACATTCATAATATATTAAAGACGTTTCAACACCATTTATAAAATGAAGGCCATCTTAATAAACGACAGACAGAAGTGCATTGAAGAAACACAAATGGTGTTTTCTTTCCTAAAAAAAGATGTTGCCCTTTCAGAGAGCAGCATTTTAAAAATGTCGCCAACACCCTCTTGTACTGGTGCATTTTTTGTGGTCGGAATCGAAAACAAAAATGCAATTAGCTAGCCTTTTAACTCATTAAAAAACTAAAAACAAAGCATATGTCCAAACTTCATTATAAAACAACACTTTCACACCACGCTCGTATACACGCGGGTATTTAGGCTATTCGGTCAACTTAAAAAAATCAGCGTCTATTTTTGTACAGTGCAATGCGACATTTTTTACAAAAGAAAAGGAAACCCTTTTACAAACGAAAACAAAAAGGGATTTTTGGGGGTCATAAGGCAGAAAAAATATATCATTTTTTGGCATAAAAGAAAACACCATAAGAAATGAACAGGCAGGGTTTCGTCCACACAGGAGCTGGTTAGACCAGTAAAATACATTGAATGGCGTCCTTCACTACATGTATTTTTTGTGGATTTCAAAAAAGCATTTGACTCAATAAAACGGAGAGCTATTTGGGACGCACTGAAAGCCAAGACTGTTCCACCAAAACTAATAACCCTAATAAATGCTATGCATTCCAACCCTTCAGATTTAGCTTTTGCAGACGACCTATGTATTCTCTCGCACAACATCACCGATATGGGCATTTCCAACGAGATGTCAACCGCAGCCAAATAATTGAAAGTCAATAAAAGTATGTTGTTTTACTTTTTTTATGGGGAATCTATCAAATTTAACTTATTTTCCCAAAAACTACATTTATTCATAAGACATTTTAAAATATTTGAGTGCAAATTCGAATAATTGCAAAATTTATGTTTTAAACATTTGTATTGCATATTATGTTCTGACTAATGGTCTCTCTTTTAAATCTTGATTTATATTTAAGGGATATAAGAAAAATAATTTTTGTTGTGAAAATAAATATATTGAATATATTAAAAATCATTTATAATCAACCTTTGGATGTCTAGTTGCATAAAAAGTAAAAAAAAAAACATAAAAATAACGATGGAGTAAAATGCGGCATGCGACATGTCGCGTGCGAATGTGATTAAAATTAAATAAAAAAAAACTACTTAATATTTTTGAATAAAATAAAAAACATTATTAAGATATATGAATCCATGACATTTTAAAATTAGTCCCACTAAAATATTCCTTCAGGTTTCCCTGAAATCAGTGTTTAATTAGTTTGCTTTGAAAGCGACTTCTGTTATTGTCGCGTGCGAATGGTTGGTTGGTTTTTTCTTGAAAACGAACAATTGAGCAAAATCAACCTTAGCACCAATTATAGTGCTACTTAAGAGCTATAAGTTTCGCCTTTTGTCAAAATGAAATAATATTTTGGCATATTGTTTTTGTCACTTTGAATGCGAACGAATGTCGCATTCGACATTGGAGAAATGCCCATATGCAAAATAAATTAAACGACCTGGCGGAACTTGCAAGGAATGTTGGCTTATGGTGTTTCCTTTGGTGCCAAACAATGCTACATTTTTTCCGCCCCAAAAATGTCATTTTGTTTTCGTTTGTAAAAAAATGCTGCTCTTTTATAGGGCTTAATTTTTTTTTGCTTTTTTCTAATAAAGTTTGTTCAGATGCTTTATTTAGGCGGCGCAGTGGAGTATTATTTGTTTTTAGTTTTTTTCGTGAGTTAAAAGGTTAGTTTTTTGCATTTTTGTTTTCGATTCTGACCATAAAAAATGCAACCGTATAAGAGGGTGTAGGCGACATTATTAAAATGCTGCTCTCTGACAGGGCAACATCTTTTTTTTAGAAAAGAAAACACCATGCGAAGAAATCAAATGTAAATTGCAAAAGAAAAAAATTAAAATAATAGGCGCCATTTCAATATCTTAATTGTGTTTTATTCATTTAAATTATATTTTATAAATAAATTTATAAAATAAAAAGGAAGTAGTCGCATGGTAGCTAGACCATTTTGTGATATTCTGTTACATACTCGTACAATTATATTTGAATTATATGAATATTGTGTTTCATTAAGCATTGCTGCATTTTCATCAGTTTCCAAGGTTCTGAACAATCCAGTATTGTTGACAATGTATCATTAAAGGCCGATGTTGGGCATCCTTTGATTCTGTGCGCAACACTAATTTCTGAGAGATTCATGTGGTACCGCCAATTGACCCTGTTTTCTTGTGTCTCGCACTATGTTCTAGTTATTTTACCGATCCATAGTACTCTATGATGGAGTCAATTCACACTTTTCTGTCCCCTAGTTATGAAATGTTGAACAGTTAATTTTTTCATACTATCATAGCACTATGTTGTTTTGATTTTGTTTGCGTAGCTATGCCTTTTAGCAAACGCAATGTGCAAATACAGCATCCCGTTATTATACCCTCACTTTAGTGTGACGAGGGTATATATCATTTGCTACGGAAAAAAGTGTAACACGTCGAAGGAGTGACCTAAGACCCCAAGTATGTTCGGAGGAAATCCGTTTTGGGTCATTTTAAGTCGAATGAGCAATGTCCGTCCGTCTGTCTGTCTGTCTGTGTGTCTGCTGGCTGGTGCGCACGATAACTCTCGAAAGGACTAACCGATTGACCTCAAATTTGGTATGTGGTAATATTTTTTTCTATCTCCGGCTAAGTTCGAAGATGGGCCATATTGGTCCACTCCTTCTAGTACCTGTTTTATAGTGTCTATAGCCCTGTGAAAAATGGGCGTTATTGCCACGCCCCTCTTTGTACCTCCCACACAAAATGCCCAAATCATACCACAATTTAATGTCTCATAACGTTTATACCAGTGCACATAAATGCTTATAAGTCGGCACAGTGCAATGAATTTAAAGAATCTAATGTTCAGCAAAAACAAAGTGTATTTGATTAACCCCTTCTGGTACCTCCCACACAAATTGACAGAATAATTCGAGTAATATTCAATATTACATTACTCACAAAGTGAGGGTATACCTTAGTCGGTTTACCCGACTGAAACTTTCTTACTTGTTTTTCTATAAAAACAATTTGATATTTTCTCTCAAAATAATGAAATATGCCTCAATTGTTATTTGAACTTCAAGCTGTGAAGAAATGAAGTAAATACAAGTTAAGAAGTGTAAATTAAAATGTAACAATGAGAGATCCATTTTATTTTCAAAAAAGATTCTTAAAGGCAAAGGGACGAAATAATAATATTAAATAATTATTATTATATTTGTACATGTTTGTTTTTTAATTGATTGCTCTACGTTTAAGTTTTTTTTTTATTTTTCATTCATTTTATTTATAATTATTTAATTACAAAATATATCACATTTCTTTGTTGGCTTAGTACTGGATAAGTAAGCGTTTGGAAAGGAATAGGCACGAGAGTTGCACGCGAGTACCAGTAATTTGGTTAGTATGTAAATCTAACGATATGATGCATCATACACAATGGGTGAATAAACCGATATATGGTTACCTACAGATGGGTCAAATTAAAAAAACAGATGGTTAAAACCTCCGGTCATTTCTATAGTTAAAGTACAGGTACTGGTTCTTAGGGGTCGGTAAAATAGCCCGTTTAGTACCAGTCTCATGAACCGGTGAATAAACCGGTATATGGTTATCTGTAATTGGGTCAATTGACCCCTTCGTCGGACATCGACCAGATACTGGTTCTTAGGGCCGGTACTAGTTCTGAGGGATCGGGAAAATCCCCAGTTTAGAACCAGTCTCACGAACAGCAGGGCAGTTATTGTGTGTCTTTTTGGTAGTGCTGAGTATTGAATAATGTTTAGAATTGTGATTTATGCTTCCATTGAAATATTAACAATTTAATTAGTACGTATTTGGCATATGTAACATTTTTGCGATTTTTAAGGCACTGGATGCGGGTAGGTTTGTTCCACATTTTTTTCTCCTGTTCAATATCTACAACTCTGCTTCAGACACAAAAGAGATATTCCGTACGGTACACAGAGAAAAAAATAAAGAAAAAGTGCAAAAAATCCACCTTGAACAAAAAATTTCGTATTAAATTATTAATTGAACCAACTTGACTAAACGAATGATTCCGAAGTTTTTTTTTGTTGGGGCTACTTTCACGTCCAATTCTATGAATTGAGTCCTAATATCATTTGTTGAACTGTGTTATATACTAATATTGTGTCTGAATTTACTAACCTCTTTGTTTACCTAGCAAACTTTGTGGATAAATACAATATATATAAAGAACCACTGGGTTTTCATTAAAGTGTATTGTGGGGACCTATAGTGATTTTTTAGAAGGAATCTTTTTGTCGAATACATCAACTAAATTTATTAAATTTTGATACACTTGTAGTCGGGGTCGGGTGTTCTTGGAGAAATACTTCTTGGACTGTCTTGCTTACAAAAGCCGTATGTCTACAAAGCATTGCAGACAGTATTTTTTAACCTAAATACATTCCCACACTTCTTGTTTGGTTATTTCTATGTCCTGTAATTTGCGGGTAAAGCAAGCAGTTCTCAATTACTATAAATTGAGTTGCTCTTATATTGTGCCAATTACAATATGCAACACATTTGTTTTCGTGCATAACATTTTTTCTGTTGTAAAATGGTGTCCTAAACACGAAAAAAATATTACAAAAAAATTTATTGAAATTCTTTTAATTTAAAAAATTCAGATTTTCTTGGAAGGTGTCTTCAGTATTTGGACCATACTTTTTGAAGTGTATACTCAATAAAGCCGGGATACAGGTTAGATTAAATGAAATTATGAGGAATACAAATGTTTGTAATGACACATTCACTCGAAAACAGAAGTTTAGTAACTGTTGTTAAAATAATTATTAGAAAAAAATCTTGGTTCCATTTTTTGAAAGCTAGCATCGTGACGAAGAAAACAATGTCTAATATCTATGGATAAATGTAGAAATTATAGCAATTTTGGTAGAAATAAGAGAATTTCAACATAATCCGGTCTGTATACCCCCATTATTGTGAAAAAGGGTAAATATCAAATGCTGTGAGCCAAAAGTGTAACAAGTGTAAGTGACCTAAGAGACACTAATAATATTTGGCAGAAATCCGTTTTGGGCCATTTTAAGTCATTTTAGCAATGTCCGTCAGCCTGTCTGTCTGTCTGCCTGGTTGGTGAGCACTATAACTTTCGACAGGATTAACCGATTGACTTAAAATTTGGTACGCGTCAATATTTTGTTCTACCTTCGAGTACCTCCCCCACGAAGAGTCAAAATGTAGTGAAATATTGATTATCTCAGAATCATTCAGAATTCCACACATAGTATTTTGCGGAGTGTAATGCCTTTACACTGCCTATAGTCCGGTGCACAATGGGCGTTATTACCAACCCCTTTTGGTACCTCCCATACAAATGGGTCATTAATAATATAACGTATAACTTGGATTTCTGCACATATAAACACTTTGTACAGTGCAACGTTTTTATAGTACCCATTGTAAAGGGTGGTTAAATTGTAAGGGCCGATGTTGAATGTGAACCACACCTAAACGTCAAGTTTTTTTCTGCATTTCATTTGACATTTCTCAATTTCAGACGAGCTCAATTTGAACCATGGAAAGATACACAATCGCGCAACGCGTTAAAGTTATTCAGGCTTATTATGAAAATGGGCGTTCAAATCAAAATGCATATCGTGCACTTCGTGATTTTTTCGGTCAATTTAATCGTCCAAATGTGCGTACAATCGGAAAAATCGTGCAAAAATTTGAGCAAAACGGGTCTGTAGGAGATGTGAAAACACCAGTGCATGCTCGTACAGCTCGTACTGCAGAAAATATTGCTGCTGTTAGCGATAGTGTGGCTGAAGAGCCGTCCACCTCAACTCGTCGTCGTTGATGAACATTATGCATAAAGACTTGCTTTTACACGCTTACAAGGTGCAATTGACTCATGAACTAAAGCCTCTTGGCCATTACAAACGTCGTCAATGGACAGAATGGCATCATCGGGCCGTATTTTTTCCAAATTCAGGCCGGTCAGGCAGTTACTGTGAATGATGTTCGCTATCGTGAGATGATAACGGATGTGGACAATATGTGGTTTCAACAGGACGGTGTCACTTGCCACACAGCTAACGAAACAATGACTCTTTTGTGCAACAATTCAATGATCGTGTTATCTCACGTCGTGGCGATGTCAATTGGCCGCCAAGATCATGTGATTTGACACCGTTGGACTTCTTTCTTTGGGGTTATTTGAAAGAAAAGGTGTACGTCGATAAGCCAGCAACAATTCAAGAGCTAAAGGATGAGATAATTCGGCACATTAATGGCATAGAACCTCAATACCTCAGCGTCATCGAATATTTGGACCATCGGATGGAGGTGTGCCGCCGAGGTCGCGGCGGCCATTTGGCCGATATTTTGTTCCATACATAATTAAACAATACCACTATTATCATAATAAAAAGAAATGACAATAATTTCCTAAATAACTTGTGTTTTATTCAAAATCAACATCGGCCCTTAAAATTTAACCACCATCCCCTCACCTTGAGTCCCAAAAAAATATTATAAATTTATTTATTTTTTTGTTTTATTTAAATTATTATCAATTTAAATTGCATTTAGTAACGTTAAAGCTTGTACTGGCATTAAAGTTCAAAGCTGTTTACTTTTGGTACAAAATGGTCCATTTCTGTGAGAGGTAACAAAAGGGGCGTCGCAATAACTGTCACTTTTCTCTGGACTCTAGGTACTATAAAAGCATTACCCTGTACGAACTTTCAAATATTTGTATACACTGGTATTAAATTTATAAGCTGGTAACTTTTGGTACAAAATGGTCCATTTGTGTGGGATGTACCAAATGGAGCGTGGCAATAATGCCCATTTTTCACTGTATTGTAGGTACTATTAAACCATTTCACCGTACAACATTTCAAGTCTTTGTATGCACTTGTAATAAAGTTATAAGCTATTACCTTTTGGTTCAAAATTGTCCATTTGTGTGGGAGGTACTGAAAGGGGCGTGGCAACTTCGCCTATTTTTCTCGAGGTAATAGTGACTAATAAACTAATACTATGTGTAGGATTTCAGAGGATTCAAATAAGTAGTATAGAAGTTATTAAATAATCAATATTTCACTAAATGTTAACCCTTTGTAGGGGAGGTACTAGAAGGAGTGGACCAATGTGGCCCATCTTCGAACTTAGCCGGAGATAGAAAAAAATATTACCACATACCAAATTTGAGGTCAATCGGTTACTCCTTTCGTGAGTTATCGTGCGCACCAGCCAGCAGACAGACAGATGGACGGACATTGTTCATTCGACTTAAAATGACCCAAAACGGATTTCCTCCGAACATACTTGGGGTCGTAGGTCACTCCTTCGACGTGTTACACTTTTTTCCGTAGCAAATGATATATACCCTCGTCACACTAAAGTGAGGGTATAAAAATATGGTCCAAATACTAAAGGCAACGTCAATAAAAATTGGAATTTTATAAAAAAAAATTTGTTTTGTTTTCATAAAATAGTATGCCTCAATCTATTTAGGTCTAGGACACAACATTTTTTTGTTGCATAGTGTTATTGACGGAATATTTTCCGATGGTGCCGATGAGATTGCTTGACAGCTTTCGAAACGATATTGTCCACCAAGCAGTGGCACCCTTAATACATTTCACACATTTCTTATTCTTCTTTTTCAAAGGTTTGTTTTCCTGTTTTACAGAAAACAAAAACAACGAACTCGAACTTTACAGTCAAAAACAAAACTATGAAAAGTCATAACAGATCGAATAACAAAAGCAAAAAACAATGATTGTATAGTAATTATATATCAGAATATATCCATATTAATGCCGTTTTTTCGTTTTCGTCACGACCTGTTGAATTTAAATCTTGTTACATCACATCATTAAAATTACTAAATATCCATTATACGTGTTTTTGATAATAGGAGCGAGCTTATAATGCTTTGGAACAATATATTATTTTATTATTTTCATTATTTAACATCAAATTTCATATCTTGAAATTCTGTTCCATGCGACATGTACATACATTGAGAGAAATTATCTTTTTTAAAATGTACTGAAAAAAGTTTGGAAGACGTTGGTATTGATTTGGCGCCAAAGATAATTTAAAGAATAATGCAGAAATAGTCTTTATTATAAGAATACAATTTTCTTATTTTAATGCTTTATTTTTTTTAGCGCCAAATCAATGACATGACTTAAATATTAAGACAATTGGTAACTGCAACCATTACATCTTTATTAGACTTATTTTATTTACTACAGTTTTTGCCATAACATGTTTCCTGCAACAATTCGCTCGACTCATTTCGATGATTCCCCATGAGGGTTTGATTTGTAAATTATATTATTTTATATTTTTTCTCGCTGTGAAGTTGAGCTGAGCGCTTATATTGTATGGATAACTAAGAACTAAAACGAACGAAAATAAATACAACAAATAAATAAAAAGCATTGTCGTTTAAGACATGTTTTTTATTACACATTTATTGTTACGTTTAAACTGCAATCAAACATTCGTTTTATTTCTAAGAAAAGTCTTTGCCTTCTCCACAGACATTTAACAACATTGTTGTCTTACAGAGAGAAAAAATTGTCTTAATTAAAGACGTTCTAATTTTTAAAATATGTACATTCCATACTAAAATTTAAGACTATTTATATAACATTTGTAAGCCAACTATTGTAGTTACAAGTATTATAAAGAAAATGGCGTCCTTGGCTCAAATATTTTAAATTATATTGGAACAATCTATGATAAGTCCTGATTCATACGAGGCAATTTTTTCCAAGCAAGTGTCAAAGTTGCCTCGAGTGAATCGGAGATGTATTAATGTATGTGTGTAATGGAAGTTCCCGGTTGGGAATGTCTTAAAGACATCGCTGAAGCTTGTGCAAGACCTGTATAAATTAAATTTCCGGTATAATTTCGAAATGCCTTGATCTGTCCTAGAACTCAGAACTTTCGAATTTCAAATCGCGCGTTCTTCCATTATGCTACGGTGGCAATGCTTGGATTACGCTTATTGACGTCTAAATTATGCATAACATTATGCTTATATTCTCATTAACAAACAGATGCACGATGCTGTCACCGAACTTGTCGCCAATAGGTTGTCATGCCTGACTAACTTGAACTTTGTCCTGCAGTTTGTCTTCAACACAGTTGTATGCACCATTTTGTCCTGGGACTTTTCTTGCAAATGGTAGTGAATGAAGTTTTCCCCTATGTTCTATTGAAGAAATTCAAGTGATTTAGGTTCTGCATGACATGTCATTGATTAATCGTTGACGACAATGTCTTCAATGGCAGTGAAGCCAAACGGGTTATACCACTACACAATTTCCAAATGTAATTCGAAAAAAATCAATTGAAATTCGAAGATTCCATTTGAAATTCGAAAAATATCATTTGAAATTCGAATATTCCATTTGAAATTCGAAAAACGTCAATTAAAATTGGAAAAACATCAATTGAAATTCGGATACACTTAAGGCTGCGATATTTTCGTCGCTTCGAGCGGTACGGTGTCTCTTTGGCGCCGGAACATCCAAAAGTGAAAATTTGGATTCAAATTTATCCACTATAGCACGCACAGTCTGTTGGGTGGGACAATTATTACGGCCGAAAATTGGAGTAAACGCTCTTAAAGTTGCGACCACCGACTCAGAATTTAATTTTTAATGATTTCCAAACGTTGCACGTAAGTGAACTTTACCATGATAAAAATGTTGACATCGACTAACGTTTTGACACGGAAAGATCATTAAAAATGTTTTAGGGTGCGATTACATAAAAACTTGACTCTAACGCGTCAAGGAGCTTTACACCCAGATACCCCTGGTGACCCAGATACCCCTAAGGGAAATCCACGAATATAGGGATAACTCTACTGGTACCACGGCATATTTTCGGATGTGATACGGACTGGAGTAATAACCACCAAGGTCACTTTAGCGCTATCCAAAGGCGTGATATTTGCCAGTCCGTCCGAGGTCCATGTAAAAGTTGTAATCAAAGTATATATCGTAATTTTAGACTAATTCACATGAAATTTGGCACAGACAACTTTTTGGCCTCAAAGATGAACGGTATTGGAATGTAGAAACCCGGTTTATATTTTTTATGTAGCCCCATATATGGATACGTTCATTCTAGAGTATACTAAGTGGACTTAACATATTTCGGAATGGTGGTATGCATATATACTCCTTTAGACTTAATATCAAAGGGCTATGGATGTTTTATTTCAAATTCGGTGGATATTAAATTTGACAGAGATGAGTATCCCGATATTGATCTTGAAAGCGAACACTGTCAAATTTGAAGAAAATCGGTTCAGATTTGTATATGGACCCATATTTATATTCTTTCGACTTGATATCAAAGTTTAGGTTTAGATTTATGTCCAAGTATACCCCCAAATATATATATCAAAGGGTTATAGAAGTTTAATTTAAAATTCGGTTCAAATTAAATTTGGCAGAGAGGAGTTTCTTGGTCTGAGAACGAACACAGCCAAATTTGAAGTAAGTCGGTTAATATTTGGATATCGACCCGTGAAACTTAATATGAAGAAAAAAAATAAATAACTTGTTTTTCCAACAATACTGATGTGTACTAAAATTGCGCATCATTTATCCATGCAAAAAATATTACAGTTAGGCAGACAATTTTTTTGTTGTGCTCATATTCCTCTTTCGTTATGTAGAAATATTTCCGACATTTTCCGATTACGAAAACTGAAAAACACCCATAACGTATGCAGATTGAGAATTTTTGTTTGTTTTTGTTTATGTAAAAAGAAAAAAAGCTCATGTATTATTATATACGTAACACGTTTGCTTCGAGTACACTGTTCAACAGAGTTGAATACATTTTATTAATTTGCGCCACATCGGGAATTTGTTGATGTAATAATGAAAAATATTCTATCGAAATATACATTTTTGATTGCATACAATAATATACAAATGGAAAAAAGATTATTTCCAAAAACTAGGAATTGAAATTATATAAAATAGTCAAATAGGGGAAGATCTGCAGGGATGCCAATTTAGTGCTTTTCGCACTAGATTTAGTGCTTTTCAGACCCCCCAATACGCGAAAAGTATTCAGTTAGTGCCAAAGGAAAAAAGCACTAACTGTACGCTTTTCATATTTTTGTTAGTTCTTTGGACGCTTTTAGTACATTTGTCAGATCAAAACTGGCAAAATAAAGAAATTGTACCATTTTGTTACTGCATGGCAACATCTTAATTCTATGCACCTACATTTGTCTCCCTCATTTCACTCTGCGTTTTAAATGTCGATGGAATTAAGAATTGTGTACAACCAATAAAAGCAATCGGTATTTGTAATGCCTTTTAAGGCACACTGGATGCACATTTTTTTCGGATAGATTTGTTCGGCATTTTTTTTTCTCGTATTCAATACCTAATTTGATTCAGACACAAAAGAGATATTCCGTACGGTATACCGAAAAAAATATAAACAAGTAAAAGCCTTAAGTTCGGCCATGCCGAATCTTATATACCCTCCACCATGGATAGCACGTGACCTCACAAAATAACTCAAACCTAAAGAAAATAACACCGAAAACACACAAAAAATAGTATAGGACAGTAGGAATCACAACAAGTTAGATGCTATATATGGGAGCTATATCTAAATATGGACCGATATGGCCCATTTGAAATCCCAAACAACCTGCAACTATAAGAAGTATTTGTAACAAATTTGATCAACCTAGCTCTATTATTGCGGACTGTAGCGTGATTACCACAGACGGACGGACGGACGGACAGACGGACATGGCTAAATCGTCTTAGAATTTTACGACGATTAAGAATATATATACTTTATGGGGTCTCAGATCAATATGTAGAGGTGTTACGGAGTGACAAAATGAATATACCCCCATCCTATGGTGGAGGGTATAAAAAATGTGCAAAAAATCCACCTTGAGCCAAAAAATTCGTATGGCCATACTGTTTATACCAAAGTGTCTGGAATAAAGCAATTTTTATAATAAAATAAAAAGTTTCTAATTTAAAAAAAAATTAGTGTTTTTTTATGCTTTTTAAATTTTCATTTCGCTTTTGCTTCAGAAAAAGTTGGCATCCCTGAAGATCTGTATGGGAGCTGCATTCATATGTTGTTCATCTGAATTGTTCCGGGTATAATAAACTGAAATTACCAAATTTTATCCGGCTATGTATTATGGTTTGTGTGTCGTTAAGAAGAGAAATCGGTAGGGGAATTCGTATGAGGGTTATATCAAAACATGGACTTATGACAGCCTTGAGAATGGGGTTTCAGCCCGATCAGCAGAAATTTGTGGTCGCAAATAAGTAAAATATGGGAGGTGCTCTATAGGGGGGCTATATCAATATATAAACCGATATTGTTCAAGGTTTCATACAACTATAAGAAGTATTTGTACCACACTTCGGTGATCTAGCTCAATTATTGTAAATTATGGCGTCCCCCATCATTATTTTGAAGTGTTACAAACGGAGTGACCTATGACAGAGGTTATAACAATTCCCATTTGTTGGGATGGCTCGAAAATAGCTCATAGTAGTAGAGACCTAAATCATAAAGATATGGCGAATCAATTATCTAAATAGTTATCTAAATCAGTTCTCTTACAAAAATCTGCCAGTGTCTCAAAAAGCCGCAGATAAACTAGGTACTGTTGTCACCTCTCTTCTCTATGTCACATGATAGTGATACCACGTGATGCAAAAAAGTTTTATTCCATTTAGTGTGGATCATTTTTTTAAAATTCATCTAAATGTTGTCTTATAGACAACAGTTTAGATGAATATAACCTTTTTATATATATGTCCGTTCGCATTTCACCAACAAACGCGGATTCTCTAAGCATTTTAGTACATTCATTATATCATCGCAATGTTATTTGCATTTATTTATAAAAAAGACAAACTTTGAATGGTCATAACTCGACATCGGCTAGAGATATTTTCATTAAATGTTGTCCACAATAAAACAACATTCCCTAAAAACGGATTTTTAAAAGTTGTTTTCAAAGTTTTATGCGCGCATATTTCATCATATTTTAAAATTTTACATGAGAAGCAAAAAACTAAATAAAACCAGTAAGGAAAGGCAGAAAGTCGGGCGGGCCGACTACAGAATACCCTACACCTCCCTAACAATGCGATAAGGGTTACTGCGATAAGAATTTTGATGGGTTGGAATTGGTAAATGGGTAGGAACATATTATCTAATTCTGAACCGTTAATCGCAAAATTAAGCAATATTCGTTCCTAAATTGAGAAACATCTTTCTGGAAAATTTTAATGATCGGAAGTAAAGTACAACTTCTATAGCGATTTGATACCAAATCAGGAGGAACATATATATGGAGGTTATATATAAATCTGAACCGATTTTCCCTGAATACTCATTCATGTAAAAAGACCTCTTACTGTCGAATTTCGTACTGATCGGATATAAAATACAGTCTCTACAGCGCTTACATGTCAAATCGGGGGTAAAGTATATATGGGGGCTATATCTAAATCTGAACTGATTTCATCCAAATTTAAAAGTGTTCATTCTTATTATAATAAACCTCTTTCTGCCGATTTTCGTACTGATCGGATATAAAATACAGTTTTTACAGCGCTTACATGTCAAATCGGGGGTAACGTATATATGGGGGCTATATCTAAATCTGAACCGATTTTCTCCGAATTTGGCAGTATTCCTTCATGTAATAAGAAACCTCTTTCTGCCGAATTTCGCACTGATGGGATATAAAATACGGTTTCTACAGCGCTTACATGTTAAATCGGGTGAAACATATATATGGGGGCTATATCTAAATCTGAACGGATATAGTGTTCATTCACGTAACAAGAAAACTCTCTCTGCCGAACTTCGTACAGATCGGATATCAAATACGGTTTCTATAGCGCTAACATGTCAAATCGGGTGAAACATATATATGGGGACTATATCTAAATCTGAACCGATTTTCCCCGAATTTAGCAGTGTTCATTAATGTAATAAGGGAACTCTCTCTGCCAAATTTCGTACTGATCTGATATAAAATACAGTTTCTATAGCGCTTACATGTCAAATCGGGGGTAACATATATATGGGGGCTATATCTAAATCTGAACCGATTTTGACCAATTTCAATAGGGATCGTCCTTGGGCCAAAAAAGAGCACTGTGCTAAATTTCATCACAATCGGACCATAAATACGACCTGCACTTTGATTACAAGAATACATGGACAGACAGACAGACGGACATGGCTAAATCGACTCAAAAATTGATTCTATGACGATCGGTATAATAAACTATGGTTCTATTTCTTCTCTTTTTGGGCGTTACAAACAAATGCACAAAGTCATAATACCCTGTACCACAGTGTGGTGTAGGGTATAATAAAAACTTTTGTCGGTAGAAAAACGGAGTTTTCAGCACACAAACATAGTGATAACCAGTAAGGAAAGGCAGAAAGTCGGTCGGGGCCGACTATATAATACCCCACACCTCCCTAACAATGCGATAAGGGTCATTGCCATAATAATTTGGAATAATTGGTGAATGGGTAGAAACATATTATCTAATTCTGAAACGATAATCGCTAAATCAAGCAATATTCGTTCCTAAATTGAGAGACATCTTTCTGGAAAATTTTATTGATCGGAAGTAAAATACAACTTCTATAGCGGTTTGATACCAAATCAGGAGGAACATATATATGGAGCCTTAAAATAAATCTGAACCGATCTTCCCTGAATACTCATTCATGTAATAAGAAACCTCTTTCTGCCGAATTTAGCACTGATCGGATATAAAATACAGTGTTTACAGCGCTTACATATCAAATCGGGGGTAACATATATATGGGTGTTATATCTAAATCTAACCCGAGTTTCTCCGAATTTGGCAGTATTCCTTTATGTAGAAAGAAACCTCTTTTTGTCGACTTTCGCTCTGATCGGATATAAAATAACATTTTATATCCGCGCTCACATGTCAAATCGGGGGTAAGTATATATGGGGGCTATATCTAAATCTGAACCGATTTCTTTCAAATTTAAAAGCGTTCATTCATATAATAGGAAACCTCTTTCTGACGAATTTCATACTGATCGGATATAAAATACAGTTTTTACAGCGCTTACATGTGAAATCGGTGGTAACATATATATGGGGGCTATATCTAAATCCGAACCGATTTTCTCCGAATTTGGCAGTATTCCTTCATGTAATAAGAAACCTCTTTCTGCCGAATTTCGCACTGATCGGATGTAAAATACAGTTTTTACAGCGCTTACATGTCAAATCGGGAGTAACATATATATGGGGGCTGTATCTAAATCTGAACCGATTTTCTCCGAATTTAGCAGTATTCCTTCATGTAATAAGAAACCTCTCTTTGCCGAATTTCGCACTGATCGGATATAAAATAAAATTTTTACAGCGCGTACATGTCAAATCGGGGGTAACGTATATATGGGAGCTATATCTAAATCTGAACCGATTTCTTCCAAATTTAACAGTGTTCATTCATATAATAAGAAACCTCTTTCTGCCGAATTTCATACTGATCGGACATAAAATAACATTTTTACAGCGCTTACACTTCAAATCGGGGGTAACGTATATATGGGGGCTATATCTAAATCTGAACCGATTTCTTCCAAATTTAACAGGGTTCATTCATATAATAACAAACCTCTTTCTGCCGAATTTTAGACTGATCGGATATAAAATAAAGTTTTTACAGCGCTACATATCAAATCTGGGGTAACATATATTAGGGGGGCTATATCTAAATCTGAACCGATTTTAACCAAATTCAATAGGGATCGTCTTTGGGCCAAATAAAATATATGTGTAAAGTTTCGTCGAGATCAGACCATAATTGCGACCTGTACTTTCATTACAAGAATACATGCACAGACAGACGGACAGACGGACAGACAGACAGACGGACAGACAGACAGACGGACATAGCTAAATCAACTCAGAAAGTGATTCTAAGTCGATTGGTATAATAAACAATGGGTCTACTTCTTCTCCTTTTGGGTGTTACAAACATATGCACAAAGTTATAATACCCTGTACCACAGTGTGGTGTAGGGTATAACAAAGAAAGAAAAGAGTGAAATTGGTTGCAATTATATTTTAGGACTATGTTTAAGTTTGTTTGAAGTTAAGCGATAAGTATTATGCAGATTTTTTCCACAAGATGGGGACTAACATAAATCCTATGTTGTTTGTAACGAGTTTTCCAATAGGGATGATATGATTTTGAAGTGACGTTTCGGCCATTTGTAATATGTCATGATCTGTCATTTGTTTTTCATTGTATTCAGTAGTGTTTCAATTTCATCATGGAGAAATATACGCAAGAACAACGTTTAAATTATTCAGTTTTATTATCAAAATAATCTTTCTCCAATTACAAATTTTCGCGCGCTAAGTCAATTTTTTTTTTAAATCCAAAAAAAACAGTCGACCTTCGACCTTGACACCCATGAGCAATATTTTACCTCTCGTTAAGGGCTATCTTTTTGCCATTGACCGATTGTGGCTACGTGCCACACAGCAAATGAAACAATTGAATTGTTGCGAGAAATGTTTGGATATTCGATTATTTCAAGAAATTGTGATATTGAATGGCCTCCAGAAGTTGTGATTTAACACCATTAGACTATTTCTTGTGGGGTTATTTGAAGTCATTGGTCTTTCGAATTAAACCAGACTCTCTTCAAGCTTTACAAGTCAATACGACTTGATTTAGTGGAAAAAGTGCTCGAAAATTGGGTTCATCGAATTCGTTCCCGCAGAAGAAGTCGTGAAGGCCATTTGAATGTCGTTTTATTTAGAATTTAATTGTATCGATTGTACGAGTACTTCACATTAAATAAAAAACTTTTGAATTTCCTTAACAATAAGTGCGTTTTTTTTAAGGAATTTTGAAAAACATAAAGACTTGCTTTGTCTGTACATTTTGTGATATTTGGTATATGTAATTGTACATGTTGGTATTTTTGTTGTAATAAAAAACCGCTGAAAACTTCATATTTATGAAAAAAACCAGGGACGGTGGAAGCAAAAAACCGGTCGGCCGGTTTATTTTAAACCGGTTTTGAACACTGTAGTTCTGTCACAAATATAAAGTTGCCTTTTGCGATGTGCAAAAATCTCTATGCTTAAGATTTTTTTGTAATTATTACAACAAAAACATTTCTCTTATAAAAATTAAACAAAATTTTAAAAAACTTTCCAGCCTTATTAACCGTTAAATACAACCTTTAAAAATATTTTTTATATTTCAAATTAGAATACAACTGAGATTAACTTAAAAATGATAGATTTCACATCTTCATCACTACAAAAAACACCTCGGCGTCAAAAATCTGTTGGATAGTGTTATTATTTATTTATTTCATTGTTTTACATTTTTATGAATTATACATTTTTCTCAGGTTTTGCACGATAAAGTAAATGTATAAATTATAAACAATATAAAATACATTCGGAGCTATTTATTACATACAATTGCGTCACGCGGAGAAGACAATATTTGAAACACATACATACAAGTATGTGTACACTGTACAGTGACTCAATGAAATGTTCACACTTTTCATAAAACTTTATTTGTTAAAGTAATAATATGGGTGATAAGTTTTAGTCTGAATAAAATTTTGTAAAGATTTTAAGCAAATTGTGGCTTGTATACCGCGTAAATGCCGAACGGGATTTATACGAGTATTTATATATATCTATCTTCTATCTATATATATAAAAGAGAGTGTCTGTTTGTAGGTTTGTTTGTTTGTATGTTTGTTTGTTCCGTATAGGCGTCTAAACGGCTGGACCGATCTTCTTGAAATTTTCACAGAATGTACATGTGTCGGGGGTGGTGAAAATAGGGTACTTGAATTTTCGATATATCAAGTGGGCGTGGACCCGACCACATTGGTCAAATTTTTATATTGAGAAAACATTTTAGCTAGAGTGCTGAAATTTTGTGTGTATGCATTTAGTGGCAGATCATGTGAATTTTCCACAAATGGGCGGAATCGGACCAATGGGCGTGGCCCCGCCCATATAAGCCAAATTTTTAAATTGAAATATTTTCCACAATTTATTAGCGAGAGTTCTGTAGTTTAGTGTCTATGTATCTGGTGACAGTCCACGTGATTGGTCCAAAAATGGCAAGGATTGGACCAAAGGGGGTGGCTCCGCCCACATATACCAAATTTTGAAATTTAGATATCTTGCACAATTTCTTAGAGAGAGTGCTGTAATTTGGTGCATATATATCTGGTGGTAGTCAACGTGATTAGTTCAAAAATGGGCGCGATCAGACTAATGGGCGTGGCCCCGCCCATGTAAGCAATATTTTGAAATTGAGATATCTTGCACAATCTGTTTGCGAGAGTGCTCTAATTTTGTGTACATGTGTCTGGTGGAAGCCTGCGTGATTGGTCTAAAAATGAGCGGGATCAGACCAAAGGGCGTGTCCCCGCCCACATATCCCAAATTTGAGCTATCTTGCTCAATTTAGTAGCGATAGTACTGTAATTTTGCTTATATGTATCTGGTGGCAGTCTACGTGATTAGTTCAAAAATGGGCGGGATCAGACTCAGGGGCATGGCCCCGCCCATGTATGCCACATTTTGAAATTGAGATATCTTGCACAGTTTGTTAGCGAGAGTGATGTTATTTTATGTATATGTATTTGGTGGCAGGATTCGCGATTGGTTCAAAAATGGACGGGATCGGAATTCTCAATCTGGGGAACGAAGTGGACAATATATATATATAAATATATATATTGGAGCAGAAATTTTTAAATATTATATATTTTTGAATAGAGCGGCCCAGTAGGTGAGTTGGTAGCGTGCTTGCTTTGGGGGTCGTGGGTTTGATTCCCACCAGAGGCTCTGGTCCCGGCTTTTCCTTAGACCGTAAAATTAGAATATAAATTTACTTTGTATTGTAATTCATGTAAATAAAAAAATAAATAATATTTTTGAATAAATAAATTTTATTTGAAAATCATTTAAAAAATATTAAACCTTTTTAAATAAAATATATGTTTACAAACAAATAAAAATATTGTTTAGAAATGTTTCCAGATATATTTTATTTTAAATAATGCAAAACTTTGCTGAATTAATCGAATTTAATTTTTGAATAATTCTAAATTTCGAGTTATGTCTTATAGTTAAAAATTGCATTAATATTTGTTTTAAAGCATTCATTTTTAATTTCTAAATATTCAATTACACTATGCAACAAAATTTTTGTAGAAGGGCAAACAATTTTTATGGTAAGTTTTTTTTTAAAAAATTGTCTTTAAAATTTCCTTTTTCTTGGAAGGCTTCTTTAGCATTTGGACCATATTTTTTGAAGTATTTTCTCGATAAAGCCCGGATATTCTTTAATTTGAATATGATACAAATGACTAAAAATTATAGTAATGACACTTTCACGTGGAAACATGAAATCCATCTTGAGAAAAATGGGCGAAGTTGCACGCTCCTTTTGGTACCTCCCATATAAATGTACCATTTTGTACCAAAAGTTAACGACTTATTACTATGATTCCAGTCCATAGAAATTCTTGAAATTTTGTGAAGTGTAATGCTTTTAAAGTACCTACATTCCCCTGAGAAATGGGCGTTATTGTCAAGCCCCTTTTGGTATTTCCCATACAAATGGACAACTTTGCACAAAAAGTTAACGGCTTATAACTTTGATTCTAGTCCCTACAAATACTTAAAATTTTGTGTAGTGTAATGCCTTTACATACCAAAAGTCCCGTGCAAAATGGGCGATATTACCACGCCCCTTTTGGTACCTCCCGTACAAATTGACCATTATGCACAACAAGTTAACGGCTTATAACTTGGTTTCCAGCACATACAAATACCTGAAATTTTGTTCAGTATTATGTTTTTATATAGCACATATAGAATATTACCTTTTGGTACCTCCCAAACAAAATTGCCAAAATAAAAAAATGAACAATTTTTTTGGGAATTTACAAGGTCATAATTTGTACATTTATCCATATATATTTTGCAAATAGGCATTATTTTTTTTGTTAGGCTTTCAAGAAATGGAACAAACAATTTTTAGCGAATTTTTTTTCTATTTTTTATGGATTTTCATAAAATAGTATGCCTCAGTCTATTAAAAAGAAAAAGGTTTTAGGTTTGCATGGTTATACCTATTACGAACATTTAAAATTTAAAAAAAAATAATAACTTAAAATTACTGAAAAAATAAAACTTGCATTAAGTTTAAGGGATCGATATATTTTTTGAATACTTAAATGCAAATAAATCTTTATTTCAGAAATTATAGTTCAAAATAAAACCAGTAAGGCAAGATAGAAAGTCGGGCGGGTCCGACTATATAACACACCTCCCTAACAATGCGAAAATTTGCATTGCGATAATTTATAATAATGGGTTTCGTTTCAGTTAACAAAGTACTTAGCTCCACCTCCTGATCAAGACTTATTCCAAGGAGGTGTTGAATCTTTTGATCATAATAAACTAGATCTGAAACGATAACCTTAAAATGCGCAGTATTCTTTCATAGATCAAGAATCGGAAGGAACAAATCGATTGGACTATACATAATCGAAACAGGTGTTCATCAACATGGATCAAGATCCTCATCTCTGACAAATAATATAAATATCGGACGTAAATTATTATTAATTAAATTATTAAACTATTAATTATTCACGAATTTGGCAGTGTTCATTCATGTAATAAGAAACCTCTTTTTGCCGAATTTCGTTCTGTTCGGATATAAAATATGGTTTCTACATCGTTACATGTCAAATCAGGTGTAACATATATATGGCGGCGATATCTTAATATGAACCGATTTTCCTCAAATTTAGTATTATCTCTACGTGTATCAATTATACAGTGCATATATGTCAAATCGGAGGTACACACTTATATATATGGGAGCTATATGTAAATCTGAACCGATTTTTGGCCAATTTCAACAGGGATCGCCTTTCTGAGCACTGTGCTAAATTTCATCACAAACGGGCCTTAAATACGACCCGCACTTTGATTACAACGATACATATACTTGTACCAGATGTGAAAAAGTACTTCGTACCAAATGTCATTAACATCGGAGTGGAAATGCGAACTGTACTGTAAACGGACGGTCGGACAGACGTGGTTAGATCGACTCAGCTAGTGATTTTGAGTCGATCAGCGTACTTTAAGGCCTAGCTGTAGTATTTCTATGTATTACAAACCTCTCCCACAAAACAAACTTATAATTACCTTAGTGTGATATAGGGTATAATAATATGTACAATAAAAAAATATATTGCCAAAAGTTATTGCCACTTTAGCAACACTCCCCAAATCAATGACACAATATCAGTTGTTATTTAAATACTACTATTTTATGGACAATTACCATTATTCGAATTGACTTTAGTAATTTCTATAAATATCCGTAGTTTTCTTAATAGGCGATGTATAACTTGAATTAATTGGCGCTATCTTCCCATAATTACTTATATGCGGTGTTAATTGATACTGTATATGATTCTCTTTATATCTACGCGGGTAAAAACATTAAATACGATATATTTGTGCGCAAATTCTAATTAAAATATTATATTGTGAAAATATAATATATTACAAAACATGTTTGAATATCTATTTTGCCAATATTTTTTAGTTTCGGCGCATTTTGTCTTAATAAGGGGTAAAACAATAACGACTTGCAGAATTTAGTTCTTCTTGAAAAAATTTAAATGTTTCCATAAATAATGTGCTTTTTATCAAAGAGTAAGTTTGAAATAAAAATGGCACAACAAGAAATTTTTTAGTGCAATCTGGGGGGAAATAGGCCCACCAGAAAAAATCCATAACATCCTCACCTGGTTTAAAAACTATGTCGATTAAATTCAATTTTTCCAACTTAACAATAAAAATGTAAAGCTTGTGCTTCAGTAAAAGTAAAGAAATTCAAAACTAATAAAAAGCCATAATTTACACATATTTAAAACATATATAATTGGCCGCTATACGAGTATATGGGCAAAAGTCAAAATTCTTTAACATAGGAGAAATGTATGTTTGTTGTCACTTTTCTCGCGTTGTGTACATAATTCATGCAAAAAGTTGATGGAATTAGTTAAATTACGAACATAAAAGTTTTTTCTGAAAAATTGTTTATATATAGTTTTATATACCCTCCACCACGGATTGCATTTAAATTTATATATATGGACATTTTCCTGGGCTACTCAAAAAATGCCTTACAATTTTGCAAGTCTTTCTTGTGTATTTTTTTAGCAATGTACTCAAAGTTTGTGCGCCACATTTACGCATTATGTAAATAGAAAAATTTAGCAATATTGGCATGAAATTATTGCATTGGTCCAATGCCGATCTTTCTATGTAAAAAAAATTGAGAAATATTTTATAATATTGACATTAAAAGACACATTTTAATAACCGCTTTTCTATATAAATGTTGTGCTGTCCGGAACATGCCGTCCGGAATTCAATAAAAATCTAAATATCTCAAAAATTGTAAATATTTATAGTAAATGGTAAATACATACTAAAGAAGCATTGTCTCTAATATATGCAAGCAAAAATTTAGTATTGTTTATATAAGAAGTTTCCTCAAAATTTTTAAATCACTCAATATACCTCAAGAATCGTATTTTTTGTGCCGTTTATCACCATTATATTCTTCTGCAAAAATCAGTTAAACTCTTTATGTAACCTCGAACTTTTTCTTATTAAAAATAATGAGAACAAGTCATACGAACAATATAAAATTGTGCTAATAACTATTCCTCTTTGTAGTTCTTCATATCAACACTTCCGTTTGTCTGGCTTATGCCCACGATAACTCTCGAAGGGAGTAAGCGTTTGCCTTCAAATTTGGTGAGAGGTCATATTTTTTTTCTCTCTCAGACTGTGTACAAGGATGGGCCATATGGGTTGACCCATTCTAGTACCACCCCCACGAAGGGTACAATGTAGTGACATATTGATTCCCTAATAACTTCCATACTACTAATCCGAATAATCTGTAATTACACATATAATAGACTATTTTGTACCAGTGCGTATAAATACTTGAAATTTTGTGCAGTGTACTGCTTTTGCAGTACCTTCAGTTTAGTGAAACATAAGCGTTATTGCCAAACTCAGTGTAGTACCTACCGCACAAAATGGCCAAATATAAGAAATTTGAAAGGCTTATAGCGATAGTACCGGTGCCCATAAACATTACGTAAAATATTTCGCTACATTTAGATTTATTTTTATCCATTTTATATGAATATTCAACAAGGGATTGTAAAACATCACAAAGTCTAACATTATTAATTTTGTCTAATAAATACGTACCGTCCCGGACATGACAGCATTTTTTATAAAAATTTATATTATAAATATTTTTTTTAATTTTTGTTTTTTTAGCACTGTTCCGAGAACCTCGAGAAAATATATCGCCTATTTAATGCGGTTTTGTTTTTCCGTCAGCAACAACTTTTTAATGTTTTTCGTCCCGGACAAACGGAAAAAATTACACAAAATCGACTCGATAAACAACTGTAACGCGAAACCGCGCCTTTAATTTTTTTTGCTAAATATACTCAATACAGTCCACTCTCCAATTTAAAGTTATATTCATGGACGTTTGTGTTGTGAATGGTGGGAATCATAGCGAAAACATATTACCATAAAATCACAAAAATTCGAGAGAGAAAAAAAAAATACTTTCAACAACTTTCAAAAATAACAACAAATATTCAAGGCTTCCCTTTATTTCGGTCTTTGGATTGAAGTATTCCGTAGGCTTCCACTTCAAAATCACCTCCGAGGTAACTTACCTCCCTGATTTCCTTGCAAACTTTGTAATATCGCGATATATATATTTGCGAATATCGCGAAAACAAGAGCTAACCTAGAAAAACGGCTTACACCACTGTATTCAGCAAGGTCGAAATAGATATATCGCCTTTCTGTTACATTTTTTGACTAGCACAGTGTAATGATTCCATAAGATTGCATGTCTTGACTTCATATTTCTATATGTCCAGAAAAGTGTATTTTAAAATCAGAAAAATCTGCATAATATTTATCATGCGATCTTCGCTTAACTTCAAACAAATTTAAACATAGTCCTAAAATATAATTTCAATAAACTTCATTCTCTTCTTTCTTTGTTTAAAAATTAGAAACTACATAAGTTTGTGTAAAATTTTGCAAAGTTTGTGTGAAGTTGTATGTATAGCCTTAAACGATTATATTTTTTTCGCTTGATAAGTACCCCATCTTCTCTTTCAGTGTTTTTTGTGGATTTTCGTGAAATTCCTAAAGCAGTATTATTTTATTGACAGAACTATATATATATATCGTCACACGAAACGAAAGAGGGCCAATAAACCAAAATTCATCCTGGCAAATTTTTGTCGCACTACTATCAAGAAGTGACGAATTTATCAAACTTTACACATATCTTTTTTTGGCCCAAGGACGATCCCTATTTAATTTGGTTAAAATCGGTTCAGATTTGGATATAGCCCCCATATATATGTTAGCCCCGATTTGACATGTAAGCGCTGTAAAAACTTTATTTTATACGCGATCAGTATGATATTCAGCAGAAAGAGGTCTCTTATTATATGAATGAACACCGTTAAATTTGGAAGAAATCGGTTCAGATTTAGATATAGCCCCCATATATACGTTACCCCCGATTTCACATGTACGCGCCGTAAAAAATTTATTTTATAACCGATCAGTGTGAAATTCGACAGAAAGAGGTTTCTTATCACATGAAGGAATACTGCCGAATTCGGAGAAAATCGGTTCAGATTTAGATATAGCCCCCATATATATGTTACCCCCGATTTAACATGTAAGCGCTGTACAATCTGTATTTTTTTATCCGATCAGTAAAAAAATCTACACAAAGAGGATTCTTATTATATGAAGGGATACTTCCTAATTCAGAGAAAATCAGTTCAGATTTAGATATAGCCCCCATATATATGTTACCCCCGATTTGACATGTAAGTGCTGTAGAGACTGTATGTTATATCCGGTCAGTACGAAATTTGACAGAAAGAAGTTTCTTTTTACATGAATGAGTATTCAAGGAAAATCCATTCAGATTTATATATAACCTCCATATATATGTTCCTCCTGATTTGGTACCAAAGCGCTATATAAGTTGTACTTTACTTCCGATCAAAATTTTCCAGAAAGATGTTCCTAATTTTTTTTTATATAAGCGCTATTTTAGAGACCTGAAGGCTTCAGCGGAAATGAAAATTAAAACATTACTTAAACCAATTATTCCAAGGTAGTACCAATTATTCCAAGGTAGTACCAATTATTCCAAGGTAGTACCTAACTAACATACCCTGCATATATTACTTATATTGCGTACGACCAAAAATCGGACTATTTATTGTGTTAAGGCTAATAATAACCACAGTAAATGCAAATATGTGGAACATTATTATTATTTCAACTTTTAATTCCACACATTATATTAAACTCCTCTTTGGAATAAGCCTTGACGTGGCGGGGGAGCTAAGTACTTTCGTAAAAGAAAGGAAACAAATTATTCCAACTATTCAAAAAGAAATTCTTAATGTACATTGCCGAGGTGGTGTAGGGTATTATATAGTCGGCCCCGCCCGACTTTAACCTTTCCTTACTGGTTTACTTCTCATGTAAAATTTTAAAAAATGACGATTGGCCCTTTTTCATTTCAGATTAGGATATAGTATTTTGTGTTAAGTGTTTATACCCTACAACACTTTGTGGTACAGGGTATTATAAGTAACGCCCCAAAATATTGGAGCTACACCCACCTTAAAGTATATGTACCAATCGATTCAGAATCACTAGTGCATTCCATCTAGCCATGTATGTCCGCCGATCTTAAGCTTGTACGCAAAGTACACGTCAATAACGAAGTCTATTGAAATTAGTCAAAATCGGTTCAGATTTATATATAGCTCCCATAAATATATACATCTCGATTTGGTATTTAAGCGGTATAAAAGCTTTATTTCCGGCAGATCTTTATGCAATTTAGCACATTTTCTCTGTGGCAGTAAATACAATCGATTCAGTTTTAGATATTTTTTACAATAAATCGATTCAGTTTTAGATATGGTTCCCAATTGTAACTATATCCCGATTTTGTATATAAGGGCTACAGAATCCGCATTTCTGAACATACCTTAATGAAATTTAGCAGATAGCAGTTCCTTGTACCAAAAACTATACTTGGAAAATTTTAAGAATATCGCTTCTGATTTGTATTGCCCCCATATATAACTATATCACTCTTTGCTCTAAGGCTTTATAATCAGCCTTTTTGAATAGATCTTTATAAAATTTAGAAAATAACAGATTTTTAACCGTGAAAGGACGTTGTCGAATTAGAAAAAACGCTTCAGATTTAGCCCCGGTATATACTTATTAGGGCGGGTCGATTTAAAAATCGCCCATTGCTCAGTGAAAATCGTATTCTAGGGATCAAAATAAGAAACTTTGCCGAAGGAACCATACCTCTAAAACGAATTCTGATGTCCCGGAAAAAATCCCACTTGACCCATTTAGAGTGCTCCAATCGAGTCCAAATGTATGACCGACCCCCACTCAGTGAAGTGCTCAGTGAAAATCGTATTCTAGGGATCAAAATAAGAAACTTTGCCGAAGGAACCATACCTCTAAAACGAATTCTGATGTCCCGGAAAAAATCGCACTTTGACCCATTTAGAGTGCTCCAATCGAGTCCAAATGTATGGAACCCCCAGGGGGTGTGCCACTGGCATGGGTGTGTCGGGCCTCCAAAGTTAGTGGGGGTCGGTCATACATTTGGACTCGATTGGAGCACTCTAAATGGGTCAAAGTGGGATTTTTCAAAATTTGCCCCTACCCAAAAGTTCGATTTTCACTGAGCAATGGCGACTTTTTTTGCCTCCCCACAAATCGACCCGGCCTAATACTTATATTCCGATTTTGAATCTAAGCATTATAAAATAATTTTTTTGATAGACATTAGGAAAACAGCATTGATAAATTTGATCTACTTATTCTGCTCCGATGGTGTAGGGTATCATATTGTCGGCTTCGCCTTCCTTACTGTTTTTATAATAAAGAAAATGTTTTTAAAGTTGGATATTTACATACTTTTTTATTATGCAGAAGAAAAAACCTGTTCCATCGGTTATTTTTATTGAAAAAAAAACCGTCCGCCGGTTTTTATTTATTTTTGATCACTCTGGTCGCAGATCACTATTTCAAGGTATTGCCAACGGAATGTCAAATTTAGTATATCCCCATCGTGTGGTGGAGGGTATAAAAATGTATTTAGTGCGGATATATTTTTATACCCTGACTTTAGTGATCATTTGCTACGGGCCAAAAGTGTAACACATCGAAGGAGTGATGTACGGCGAATGTTCGGCGGATATCCGTTTTGGGTCATTTTAAGTGGAATGAACATTGTCCGTCCGTCTGTCCGCCTGCTGGCTGGGGCGCACGATAACTCTTGAAAAAATAACCGATTGACTTCAAATTTGTTATGCGGTAATATTTTTTCTATCTCCGGCTAAGTTCGAAGATGGCCATATGGGTCCACCCCTTCTGCTACCCCCCACAAATTTTAAAATTTTCTTGTGGTCCAAGCAATCCTACAGAACTACTACTTATTTTTTTCACTACTTCCTTAAAGTTAATGAAAAAAATATGTAAAGTTCCAGTTAAATTTGTTAAGTACCTTGGCGCTGCTGTTATTTCTGCCACAACTGTATGTACGCATTCCAAATACGTGCATATGTTCATTATAATGTAACAAAAAATAATTCATAACGTACTACAGTGTTGTATTCCACAATTTAATTGGATTGGTTCGATAATATTCATTATACAGACAAATATGTCAAATCGGGAGATACCTATATATGGGAGCTATATCTGTGAAAAGGTTTGCCTGAAATTTGGTACAATTTATCTTTGATCAAACTACTCGTACTATAGCAACCACCACATTGCGAACAAACATAAAAGGACCGACAGACAGACGGACATTTGGACCACAAACTTGATAGGCGGATAGAAATATCCATACGGCGCACACTGGTGTATTTGGCATCAAAACTGTGGATTAATTCAGACAAGCCTCCCACTTAGTATTGTTTAATCCACAGTTTAACTGCAAAATACTCCCGGTGCGAAGTCAAAAATAATCGATTTTTATCGATAGTCCTAATATAATTCCGAGTGAGAGATTTCTCAACAAAAATGTAATAACCAGCATATTAAAACAGTCTTGGCAGAGTCGTCGGCTTTTGACACTTCGATAACTATAATAAAAAGTATATTTTTTCAATTTCGATAACTATGTTAGCTATAGATTTTTATTTTCGATAATTAAGGTATTTATTGAAAATTTTTTTCTCATATGGGCATTTCATCTGGTCACGAACATACATGCGTACGCTTTTGATTTACAAACAAGTAAGAAAGTTTCAGACGGGTAAACCGACTAAGGTATACCCTCACTTTGTGAGTAATAAAATATTGAATATTACACGAATTATTCTGTCAATTTGTGTGGGAGGTATCAGAAGGGGTTTAACAAATACACCTATTCTTCGCTGAACTGTAGATACTTTAAATACATTGCCCTGTGCCGAATTATAAGCGTTTATGTGCACTGGTGTATTAACGTTATGAGATATTAAATTGTTGTATGATTTGGCTATTTTGTGTGGGAGGTACAAAAAGGGGCGTGGTGATAACGCCCATTTTCACAGGGCTATATGCATTACACTGTACACAATTTCAAGTATTTTTATACACTGGTATTAATGTTATAAGCTGTTAACTTTTGGTGCAAAATGGTGCATTTCTGTGGGAGGTACCCAAAGGGCCGTGGCAACTTCGACCATTTTTCTCAAAATGATAGCGACTAAAAACCTAGTCGCTGTTTCAGAAGATTCGAGTAAGCAGTATAGAAGTTATAAAAGAATCAATATTTCACAACATTTTAACCATTTGTGGGGGAGGTACTAGAAGGAGTGGACCAATATGGCCCATCTTCGAACTTAGGCGGAGATGGAAAAAAATATTACCACATACCAAATTTAAAGTCAATCGGTTACTCCTTTCGAGAGTTATCGTGCCACCAGCCAGCAGACAGACGACAGGCAGACAGACGGACGGACATTGCTCATTCGACTTAAAATTACCCAAAACGGATTTCCGCTGAACATACTTGGGGTCTTAGGCCACTCCTTCGATGTGTTACACGTTTGTCCGTAGCAAATGATATACATTAGGGCGGGTTGATTTTTTTCTTTTAAATCGTATAGCAAAAACCTAAACTACATAAAATTCTAAGAAAATTCTCCGAAGAAACCATGTACCTTAAATAAAATCCTAATCCGCGCCTCTCGACTTGAAAATGTATATGCCCGCCTTTGCCACAAAAAATAAAGGTTAGAAAAAAAAAGCTTTTTCCAAAAAAAAAATAGAATTTTCTGAATAAAATTGTGTAGTAAGGTAGTTTTTTTTGCACTTTATATCTTTTCTACACCCAATTTTTTTTTCATTAAAAAAAATATTCACCCAAGTAAAAAAGTTTGTATATAATTTTATATTTAATATTTTTATAAGAAACATAGATAAAAAAAATTTCTTTCATAATTTAATAAAAAAAATTGGAAATACAAAAAAATATTGCACTCAAAATTGTTTTCAGTATTTATAAAATAACCATCTTTTGTTTCGATAAACAATTATTATTTTATAATGCAAATAAAAACGTGAAACGTGTTCTAACTATTTTTTATATAGAACGCAAATCAGAGAAGATGCAAATTGGGGTTTAACTGCTTTTTTGATAATTGAATATTTTGATTAGTCTCAGGACAAAACCTGTATTGCATAAACTATAATATAACAAGTAAGAAAGTTTCAGTCGGGTAAACCGACCAAGGTATACCTCACTTTGTGAGTACTGTAATATGAAATACACGAATTAATCTGTCAATTTGTATAGGAATACCAGAGGGGATTAACAAATACTCGTATTTTTCGCTAAACAGTAAACTTCAAATATATTGCACGGTTTCGAATGGTAAGCGTTTATATGCACTAATATATTAAAGTTATGATCTATTCAATTTTGGTATGATTTGGCCATTTTGTGTGGGAGATACCAAAAGGGACGTGGCAACTTCGCCCATTTTTCACTGGATTGTAGGTACTATGAAGCCATTACACTGTACAAAATTTCAAGTCTTTTTGTGCATATGTATTCAAGTTATAAGCTGTTAAATTTTGGAGCAAAATGATGCATTTGTGTGGAAGGTACCAAAAGGGGCGCGGTAACTTCGCCCATTTTTCTTGAGGTGATAGTGACTAATAAAATAATATTATGTGTAGAATTTCAGACGATTCAAATAAGTAGTATAGAAGTTATTAAATAATCAATAATTCACATAATATTAACACTTTGTGGGGGAGGTACTAGAAGGAGAGGACCAATATGGCCCATCTTCGAACTTAGCCGGAGATAGAAAAAAAATATTACCACATACCAAATTTGAAGTCTATCGGTTACTCCTTTCGAGAGTTATCGTGCGCACCAGCTAGCAGAAAGACAGACAGACGGACGGACATATCTCATTCGACTAAAAACGACCTAAAACGGATATCCGCCAAACATACTTAGGGTCTTATGTCACTCCTTCGATGTGTTACACTTTTGTCCGTAGCAAATGATATACATATATATAAATATAGAAAACAAAAATGTTCCCCAAATTTCTTTTTGTGATTATATAGAATATTGTGTTGCTCTATGGTTAGTAAAAAAGATGAGTTTCATAGAGTTTTAGTTTTCTTAATGATAGCAATAAACATGTGGTCACAAACGTGCGCGAATAGAGAGATTTTGTAGAAAGAGTGCAAACATAGCATATGTTTTGCATGTAAAATAATCTTCTTTATATATAAAATCCTTTGTACGCATGATCTCCGAAACCATAAAAGCGAATGGGCTGAAAATTCAACAATATATTCAGTTTGGGGTCATTTGTGTTTTAGAATTATTTTCACCGCTATAAACTGCGGAGTTGTCAAGTTATTTTCAAAATTCGCATTTCCAAAGCGATTTGATTGAAATTTAAAATGTATGTGTGGTTTGTCTTATAATAGTTTGTATGTATGATTCTAACCGGTAGATGGCGCTGTAGTGGACATATTGTCAATATACATTTTTTATGATTTTTTTACTGAAACTCAGGATGGGCAGGACAAGGTCTGCTGGGGTAAGCTAGTTAAATATAAAAATATCTTTAAAAGTTGCTTAAAATGAAAAAATAAAATTTTTCAGATTTCCGGACAATTTCCTCACGAAAACAACTGAGATATGCTACAAAACAATTGTATTATACAAATTTAGGTATTTTTTTTATTAATTTTTATCGCCTCCATCGCCCCAAGTATGTTCGGTGGAATTATATTTGGGTCATTTGAGCAATGTCCGTCCGTCAGTCTGTTTGTCAGTCTGTGTGTCTGTCTGCTGGCTGGTGCGCACGATAACACTCGAAAGGAGTATCCGATTGACTTCAAATTTGGTATGCGGTAATATTTTTCTCTACCTCCGGCTAAGTTTGAAGATGGGCAATATTGGTCTACTCCTCCTGGTACCTCCCCCACAAAGGGTTAACATTTAGTGAAATATTGATTCTTTAATAACTTCTATACTACTTACTCGAATCTCCTAAAATTCCACACATAGTATTAGTTTATATTAGTCGCTATCACCTCGAGAAAAATTGGTGTAGTTACCACGCTCGTTTTGGTACCTCCCACACAAATAGACCATTATGTACCAGATGTTAACTGCTTATAGATTTAATATCAATCCATACAAATACTTGAAATTTTGTAATGTGTAATGCTTTTATAGTACCAAGAGTCCAGAGAAAATTGGGCGTTACTGGCACGCCCCTCCCACACAAATGGACTATTTTGCTTATAACTTTAATACCAGCGCATAAAAACTCTTGAAATTTTGTACCGCCCCTTTTGGCACCTCCCGCGCAAATGGACTATTTTGCACCAATAGTTAACAGCTCGTAACCAGTGCATACTTAAAAGTTGTTAAATGCAATTTAAGTTGATAATAATTTAATTAAAACAAGTAATAAATTAATTTACGAATATTTTTTTTTGGGACCTTTACTTGTTTTATAATTAATTATTCACAATCAAATACGATGAATACCAACATTTTATTTTTCGGTCCTGGTTGACTATTTTACAAAAAAAATAATTTTTTCCTTTGACTTTTTTCAAACATTAACTTCCGATAACTCGTTATCTAAGCGAGTCATCGAAAAAATTCACATTATTTTTTCTTTTTATTTTCATGATTCATTGAATCATGTTTATTTTGATGTGCTCTATACAAATATGTGTTCAGATCGAGTGGCCTCGGATATCATACTCTTACCCTATTTTAATATAATTTGTTTCTGTATTTTGTAAAACAGGCTTTGGGAATTTTAAATGAAATATGGAACAAAAGTAATCCTTCGTCATTGTCCGCAGTCGGTATTAATACTTTCAAAAATGTAAATTATGATTAAAAGATAAGTTTTGCAGATTTAAAAGGCGTTTAAACTTTAAAAAGGAGCATTTAACTATATTTTATCTGCAATTAATTTCCCCGGCCATTCCTCAACGTGCGTTCTACCATTATTCAAACCAGATGCCAAACAAAATCTTCTGGCCGGTGGTGCTTACGATGTTGCAAATGATTATCTAGTTTAAAATAACACAGATAACTCATGGCAATGTATGGAGGAACTGTTCAAAACAACTAAAAAGAGCAGACATTCTATTAGAAGCTGCATTTGTGGATAATTTTTAAGAAGGTTTTTCGCCAACGCTCTTATAAAATCAGCTAGCAATAGTGTTAATTCCCAATAATTCTGCAAACGTTAGTAATAAAACATTATATTTTATACGGTTTATACTTAAATATTACAATCAAAGCTTGTCGATAACAGATGCCGTGATTAGGACCCAGCTTTAGATATATTTCTCAAAAAATAGGATTTTTTCGCACTATCTTGTAAGATATCTTCGAAGCCGTTGAACGGATGAAAAAATAATTTTCGATTCATTAAAACTTACCTGAATTAATTCGGATATATTTCGAGTTCTGGAGTTATTCTATAATAAGAGTCTCCACCTCTTTATTTTTGCAAATTAAGATTTATCGCGAGAACTAGAGCTAATTCAAATTAACTACCTTTTAAACTAAGAACTTTATTATGTCATATATCCAAATCGCCCGCGAAACCCTATACCGCATTATCACATAAAATAAAATTAAATTTGTAAGCTTTTTAAGGGGTTACAATTCTAATTTATTAAATAATGGCAGAACTGGTAATTACTTAACAAAAAAATTTCAACTAAAATTCGAATGTCAGCTTATTTTTTACATAAAATATTAATGGAAAACTTCTTAAGCAATAACTTTGTTAGTGTATAAACACATATTATATTTGTGAAGATGTTTAAATACGCTTGAATAATCCGAAATATGGTTGTTTACTTATAGACCAAATTTCGCTGAGTGTAATTTATGGTCAATTGTAAAATTCGGATTTTTGTAAGGCAACCTCAAAAATGTTAAATTTTGAGTTATGTCACACTTGAAGTGAGTGAGCTATGTACCAACGATTTTTTGGGATTTTGGAACAACAAAGTTGCTATATTAAGATAAATAAATTCCATCTGCGAATATTTACGAATTACATTGCAATAAATATTTTATTTCTTTAATATTTCCGAATAACTTTGGCAAAATCAAAAAAATTATGTTAAAACTTAAAATTTAGAGAAATTTGTCGTTTCGAATTCTATGAAAAGCTAAAATAATTAGTTTTGTGACAACAAAATATTTCGCATAATGCATTTATAAACATTGTGCAATATTTGCATTAGGATTTAATAAAAAGTATATTTTATGAACAATTTTATCCTGCCTGTAATTTCAACGACAACGAGCACAATGTTTGGAAAAATTGTTTGAATTCGATGGTCACTTTTAGAAAATGTGTACTTTTTTATTTTAGGATATATGGGAGTTGGAAGTGATCTTTGACAGATTTGGACCAAAATAGGTTTTTACTTTTTTGGATAATAAAAACTACTCGTGCACAATTTAATTGACCTACCTCAACTCTTTACACTTTTGGTATGTATCATAGTTTCTGCCGACATTATAAAGATATTGCGTTCTATCAGAGTTTATTAAATTTATTTTGGAAAACGAATTCATCGTTAATAGTTAACCCAAAGTCTAAAACTATTCAGGAAATACATTAAACATTTGTTTAATGTACAAATTATCACATTTCCAAGGATTAAATATAAAAGTTTTCAATAATTTCACTCCACGTTGTTTAACACCAATAAACATTAATATATTCCCAAAAAATTGTCTGTTTGATTGTGAAGTTATTTATGCTCTTAAGAAGTTTTCCATTGACTTATAATGTATAGTGAGACACATTTTCCCACGTTAAATATTAGCATTTAATTTATTTAGTACCACCTATATTAATATATTTTTATTCGTAGCTTGCTTAACCATTTTTAAACAACATATTTCCAAATTAGCTTCTGAGAGTATGGAATTTTGCACAGTTTAAATAAACAAATACAATATTTTAACACGTCTGATCTTAAATCTCGTATATTTATAAGTCTTCTTCGTACCTATGACGAAATTATCATTTCCATGTAAAAATTGTTTAGGCAAACATTTAATTATGAACTAACTTAACTCACTTGTCACAAAACACAGCAATTCAAAACACGACTCTGCAAAATAGTTGTCAACAATTTCCTGATTATGCTGAGATTTTTACGTACAAAATCCGAGTTTAAGTTTTCAATGGACAAAAAAAATACAGCGCGACCGACGTCTTACTTGCTTGTATGAAGTAACGATATGGACTAAACCAAAATCGACGAGTTACTGGGGAAATATACGCAAAGTCAACAACATAGCGCGCTCAGAATGCATCGATGAAGCATACTTGTTGTAGTGTAGTTGTTGTTTGGTTACGGATGTCGTGCACCAGAGATCCCACCAGAGATGGGACAATAAGTACTCTTGTACTTAAAATAAATCAGGCACTTACTAATACTGTAATATCGATACCTCCATTCTAAACTGTGCTAAGTGCAAAAAGGTAGTTTTTCAGGAGAGGCGATCAATGTTTGATGATTTTTTTAATTTTGTGTGGAATTTCTTTATAATGCAAATCGAATGACCTGTTCTGTTTTGTGAATAAATTTTGATTGGGTTGACGGATAAACACCAAATTTTGACTGAATATAATTTGGAATATTTAGAAATTTAAAATACAATCTCCCTAAAACTATGCTAAGTTGACTTAGCATGTTTTAGAATGGAGGTATCGATATGTTTGTCGTTCATATTAGGCATGTTTTTGTTACAAGCTAGCGATTTTTGTTTAGCTGTTTGCAACAAAAACAACATGGTTCCAATAAGACTATGCAAGAAAAAATGTTTTTTATTGTCCGAGACCTAAAATTTTTTTGAATAAATTGAGGCATCCTATTTTATGAAGCCACAACAAAAAATTTTTATGGTAAAGTTTTTTAAATTCCAATTTTTATGGATTTTACCTTTAGCATCTGCACCATATTTTTGTTGTATAAGCTCGATAAAGCCGGGATATAATTTAAATTAAAGCAAATTATAAGGGCTAAAATTATAAAATTTAAAAAATTTAAAAAAAAATATTTTTGCTGGCACGAAAAAGTCCATAAAAAAAATCGCAAAACAAATGTTTGCTCCGTTTCTTGAAAGCTATCTTCCTAACAAAGGAAACAATGCATATTTGCAAGATATATACACGCTGAAAAAAATCGCTTCTGTAGTATATTGTTCTAAACATATTTTGCTGGAAACGTACATATGTTTAGGGTACACTCCAAATATATAATATTTGACACTCCCAAATATAATATGTTTGTGAGGATGTTGTTCTAAACAAAATTATATTTTCATCCTAATATTTTTTTTTCGAAATAATATTTCCAAAGCAATGATTAATTTGTATTTAAGTATTTTGGCAATGTATTGATGCCTTAATTTAAAGGAAAGTTTTCAGTTTTTTTTAGAAATTTTATATGTTTGAAAAATTATATTAAAATGTAAATCGTATAATCTTGGGTAACGACAATTAGCATTGATGGATTGACAATTGGACTATTTACAAATTAAAAATTATAAATTAAAACAAAAGAAAATGCTGCTTATGACTTTTTTACCTGTAAAGTATAACGCAAAATCTAGGAAAAAATAAAATTAAAAATTGCCCAAGTCAACAGTCTTAAAATTGTTTTAAATATAATGTATTTGGATAAATTCTTAAACAATATCTATGTTTGATTGTAAACACATATTTTATTTGTGACAGTAAGTTCGCAAAAATATTTAGTTGTAATATATTAATATATGCGTTCCAAACAAAACTTCTTGATTTTCAAATAAAATATATTTGTTCAAAAATATATAATATTTAAAAATTTTGGTTCCAAGTATATTTTCCTTGAATTCAAACATATCAAAAATGGCGATTTTCCTCCGTGTATGGATAAATTATGACTTGGGCCAAACAAATGATATGTGATTTTTCCTATGATGAATAGGAAAAATCAAAAAAAAATATTTTTTCATTTATTTTTCTTTTGGCAAATTTTGTTTGGGATTTTGTAATATACTATGGGTACTATAAAAACATTACACTGTACAAAATTTCAGGCATTTCTATGTGCAGGAAACCAAGTTATAAGCCGTTAACTTTTTGTGCAAAATGGACCATTTGTATGGGAGGTACCAAAAAGGGCGTGGGAATATGGCCCATTTTGCACAGGACTATAGGTACTGTAAAGGCTTACACTCCACAACATTTTAAGTATTTGTATGGACTGGAATCAAAGTTATTAGCCGTTAACTTTTTGTGGGGGAAGTACTCGAAGGAGTGGACCAACATATGGACTATGGACTTTGACCTTAGTCTGAGATAGAAAGACACATATCAAATTTGAAGTCAATCGGTTAATCCTGTCGAATGTTATCGTGCGCTCCAACCAAACAGACAGGCGGACAGGCTGACGGACATTGCTAAACTGAATGGCTTAAAATGGATTTCCGCCAAATATTCTTCGGGTCTCTTAAGTCACTCCATCTTAGGTTACTTTTGACCTACAGCATCTGATATATACCATTGTTCACAAAACCGGATTATGTTGAAATTCTCTTCGTTCTACCAAAAGTGCTTTAATTTCTACATGTATACATAGATTTTCTTCCAATAGGCATTGTTTTCATCATTAGAACAATAGTTTCCAAAAATTGGAACTAACATTTTTTTTTGCAATTTTTTTCTTTTTTATGGGTTTTTTCGTGCCACCAAAAAGCGATTTTTTGAAAAAAAAATAATTTAATTTGTATACCCTACACCACACTGTGGTACAGGGTATTATAACTTTGTGCATTTGTTTGTAACACCCAAAAGGAGTGAAAATAGACCCATCGTTTATTATACCGATCGACTTAGAATCACTTTCTGAGTTGATTTAGCTATGTCCGTCTGTCCGTCTGTCTGTCCGTCTGTGCATGTATTCTTGTAATCAAATTACAGGTCGCAATTATGGTCCGATCGCGACGAAACTTTACACATATCATTTGTTTGGCCCAAGGACGATCCCTATTGAATTTGGTTAAAATCGGTTCAGATTTAGATAAAGCCCCCATATATATGTTACCCCCGATTTGACATGTAAGCGCTGTAAAAACTTTATTTTATATCCGATCAGTATGAAATTCGGGAGAAAGAGGTTTCTTATTACATGAGGGAATACTGCTAAATTCGGAGAAAATCGGTTCAGATTTAGATATAGCCCCCATATATATGTAACCCCCGATTTGACATGTAAGCGCTGTAGAAACTGTATTTTATATCCGATCAGTGCAGAAAGAGGTCTCTTATTACGTGAAGGAATACTGCCAAATTTGGAGAAAATCAGTTCAGATTTAGATATAGCCCCCATATATATGTTACCCCCGATTTGATATGTAAGCGCTGTAAAAACTGCATTTTATATCCGATCAGTATGAAATTCGGCAGAAAAAGGTTTCCTATTAATGAATGAACACTTTTAAATTTGGAAGAAATCGGTTCAGATTTAGATATAGCCTCCATATATAAGTTACCCCGATTTGACATGTAAGCCCTGTAAAAATGTTATTTTATATCCGATCAGTGACTGTATTTTATATCCCATCAGAACGAAATTCGACAGAAAGAGGTCTGTTTACATGAATGAGTATTCAGGGAAATCGGTTCAGATTTAAATATAACCTCCATATATATGTTCCTCCTGATTTGGTGTCAAAGCGCTATATAAGTTGTACTTTACTTCCGATCATTTAAATTTTCAAGAATGATGTTTCCCAATTTAGGAACGAATATTGCTAAATTTAGCGATTATCGGTTTAGAATTAGATAATATGTTCCTACCCATTTACCAATTATTCCAAATTATTATCGCAATGACCCTTATCGCATTGTTAGGGAGGTGTAGGGTATTATATAGTCGGCCCGCCCGACTTTCTGCCTTTCCTTACTGGTTTCTAATTATTTTAAAGAGAGTTACTAAACTTCTGTTTCCACGTGAAAGTGCACTCTGAAATAAAATCGCCTCTGTAGTATATTGTCCCAAACATATTCTGCTTGAAACATATATATTTTTGGAGTGCACTCCAAATATACAATATTTGACACATACAAATATTATATGTTTGGGAGGATGTTGTTCTAAACAAAACTATGTTTACATCCTAATATTTTTTATTTGGATATGTTATTTCCCAAACAAAGATCTATTTGTAAATATATATCTATTCTTTAATTATTTTAAGTTGTCAGCAATTGAAAGGTAATTTTTAGAAAGTTTTAATGTTAGTAAAATTTCTTTATAATTCAAAATAATGACTTGGAATAGTTAGAAAAAAAATAAATAGTTTCAAATAGAAGTTAATGCTAAGTATTCCATTTTAGTAGACATGCATAATTCGAAAACAAAGAAAAAATTAAAACTAAAATTCGAAAAATTCAGCAAAGTTTTGAAAATCTTTTTTTAATAAAATATATTTGGAAATATTAATAAACAATAATTTAATTTGTATTTAAACACATACTTTATTTGAGAAAATTAGTTCGCAAATATATTTTATTCTAATATATTAACATATGGGTTCTAAATACATATTATTGATTTTCAAATAAAATTTATTTGCTCGAAAATATATAATATTTAAAAATTTGTGTTCCAAATATATTTTCTTTCGATTCAAACATATCAAAAAAGGCGATTTTGCCCCGTGTGTCTTTACTATCATTTGTAGTCTTCATAATTTCCTTTAAATTAAAGTACATCCGGGGTTTATCGACCATATCGCGACCTAAGAGTGTAAAGGAGCTAAGTCCAATATTGCAAATTTTACAGGAGAGAAAAATACTTACACGCTGAAAAAAAATCGCTTCTGTAGTATATTGTCCCAAACATATTCGGCTTGAAGTATACATATGTTTAGGGTACGCTCCAAATATATAATATTTGACACCCACAAATATTATATGTTTGGGAGGATATTGTTTTAAACCAAAATATATTCACATTCTAATGTTTTTTATTTGGAACTAGTTTTTCTGAAACAAAGATTAATTTGTCTTTAAATATTTTGGCAATGTATCAATGCCTTAATATACATAAAGACAAGTTTTCTGTTTTTCAGATTTTCAAAGAGCAATTTTTTTATAAATTTTATATTTTTGTAAAACTTAATTGAAACTTAAATCGTATAATCTTTCGTAAATATAAATTGCATTGATGGATTGACAAAAAGTGATGAATTGGAATATTTATAAATTAAAAGACATTTTTAGTTATAAAGTTTAACACGAAAACTAGGAAAACTAACTAAAATTCGAATAAGTCAGCAAAGTTTTAAAAATCTTTTTTAAATAAAATATATTTGGAAAACTTCTTAAACAATAACTTTGTTTGTGTGTAAACACATATTTTATTTGTGAAAGTCAGTTTCCAAATAAATTATGTTCTAATATATTAATATAAGCGTTCCAAACAAAATGTCTCGATTTTCGAATACAATTTATTTGTTAACAAATATATAATATTTAAAAAAATCGTTTCCAAGTATATTTTTTTCAATTCAAACATATCAAAAGTGAAGATTTTCCCCCGTGTACTGTATGTGTATGTTTTTATAAAGGGTATATGGACTTAGCGCTTTTACGATTCTGCTTTTAAAGATGACAAAGCATAATTTTTTTGACCGATGTATAGTCAACTTATCTTGCGTTCTGCTTCAAAAAGTACATTTCGGAAAAAAGTGGACTTAGTGCCTTTTCTTCCTTAGATCGCGATATACTTCAATAAGGTCGAAATACAAGGGCACCTTCCAAGAAAATGGGAATTTTAAAGAAAAATTAAAAAAAAAATTAACTTAAAATTTTTTCAATATTTTATGTGTGTTGTACACCATATTACACCAGAAAATGTTATGCACAGCCCTTCGACAAAAATGTTGTTGCATAGTGTAACTGGCATATTTACACTAACTGACGTTTCTTGACTAACAAAGACAATAACCAGTAGGAATAACTTCAACCGCATAGATGGAGCATAGCATAATATGTACTGTTAATATCTAGCAACATACGAACTAATTTTCATCAGTTTTTTTCATTCTTTTTCTTAAATTTCTGAGTAATGCCAATTTTCGAAGAGAGAGTTAATTGCGATATTGGGTAGTTCATCTACTTTTGTATAAAACATTGGACTAACGACATCTAGTGTTTGTGTTTTTTTTTTACTAAAGAATGATTTCCCATGAAACGACGACATCTTTTTGGGTTCATGTCTTTGGAATTTCTAATAATACCTCAGTGGCATTGCCGCACTCAATTAAGACAGGAACACAAGCACCAAACAGTATCGCGAACTAATAATGCTTAAAATCGCTTAGGTCTCCATACAAATTAAGCCATTATGGTGTAACGAAAACACGCTTATTGTAAAATCTGACAACCGTATGTACATGGCTACGTACATAGTACGTAATATGAACAAGCAATAATTTTATTTCTCTTCTGTGATATAAGTACGATGTGATTCTGGTAATAACATCTAAGGCAAATACTGCAATGAAAAGTGGTAGAAATCGAAGGGGATTTCGTTCAAAGCGGATCGATGTTAGACTGATTAAAAAACAATTATTAAATGATCTTAGAGAAATTCTGAGAACTTTCAGGTTTAATTGTTACACTGTCCAAAAATGTAACAGAGGCTATAGGTCTACCTATTTCGGACATGCTAAATTCATTGGTATTACAATTCTAGGTTTCTAGGTTAGCTCCCGTTTTTTAGTATGGGCAAATCCGAAAAACTGAAAGTTGTCCACATCGGGTGAACAAAATGTTTAAGCGCGTGTAACTTTCGTCTTTTTTGAGTACATTCTAGTAACCTAGGTCTACAAAAGACTTTTTGCACATATCAGTTATCTTCTATAGTTACCGAGATATGTATATGCATTTGAAAATTTAAGTTTTAATATTTTCCCCGACCCCGTGCTAGTATTTGGCAAATATCGAAGCAGAATATCACCGATTTTATCCGCATAAACACGCCTAAATTGGCAATAAAACTTCATATATGACGTGGTTCGATATACCCAATAGGACAAAAGTTATGGCCACTTGAAGTTATATTTTCAAAAAAATCCGATTTTTTTTACGAAAAAAGTCTCTTGATCCAAAATGGGCTATATTAAAAAAAAAATACAATTTTTCAGGAGAGCAAAAAACTGTTGAATTCTGAGATAAATGATCGGATGTTTATTTCATAATAAAGAGGAAGGTATACCGTTAAAAATGAAAAACAACATCAGCCAAATGGGCACCACGACCACGCTTACAGGACCATATCCTTTTCATGAAATTTTCCATAACCAAATCGCAAAGTGGCTGCCCTATGTCCTCGATAGCCTCACGAATTCTATCTTTGAGGTCTTGAATCGACGCTGGGTTGTTGGCGTAGACTTTATCATTCACGTGGCCCCAAAGGAAGAAGTCGCAAGGTGTTAAATCACAAGACCTCGGTGGCCAATTGTGATCACCTCTTCGAGAGGTTACACGGTCCGGAAACTTTTCCCGTAACAGAGCAATGGTTTCGTTGCTTATGTGGCACATAGCGCCGTCTTGTTGAAAGTAAACGTTGTCCAGATCAATACCATCCAACTCCGACCATAAAAAATTATTAATCATCTCTCGATAGCGCAATCCATTCACCGTAACTGTTGATACAACCTCATTTTCGAAAAAGTAAGGTCCAATGACGACCCCGGGCCATAAACGACCCAAAAATGTTTTACTTTTGCAAACTGTGCCTGCAAGATTTTCACCTTTTTTGTAGTGAATTTTAATAATTTCAATGCGTTGTTGAATCGTTTATTATACCGATCGACTTAGAATCACTTTCTGAGTTGATTTAGCTATGTCCGTCTGTCTGTCCGTCTGTGCATGTATTCTTGTAATCAAAGATTTGGTTAAAATCGGTTCAGATTTAGATATATCCCCCATATATATGTTACCCCCGATTTGATATGTAAGCGCTGTAAAAACTTTATTTTATATCCGATCAGTATGAAATTCGGCAGAAAGAGGTTTCTTATTACATGAGGGAATACTGCTAAATTCGGAGAAAATCGGTTCAGATTTAGATATAGCCCCCATATATATGTTACCCCCGATTTGACATGAAAGCGCTGTAAAAACTTTATTTTATATCCGATCAGTATGAAATTCGGCAGAAAGAGGTTTCTTATTACATGAGGGAATACTGCTGAATTCGGAGAAAATCGATTCAGATTTAGATATAGCCCCCATATATATGTTACCCCCGATTTGACATGTAAGCGCTGTAAAAACTTTATTTTATATCCGATCAGTATGAAATTCGGCAGAAAGAGCTTTCTTATTATATGAAGGAATACTGCTAAATTCGGAGAAAATAGGTTCAGATTTAGATGTAACCCCCGATTTGACATGTAAGCGCTGTAGAAACTGTATTTTATATCCGATCAGTGCGAAATTCTGCAGAAAAAGGTCTCTTATTACGTGAAGGAATACTGCCAAATTTGGAGAAAATCAGTTCAGATTTAGGTATAGCCCCCATATATATGTTACCCCCGATTTGATATGTAATCGAAACTGCATTTATATCCGATCAGTATGAAATTCGGCAGAAAAATGTTTCCTATTATATGAATGAACATTTTTAAATTTGGAAGAAATCGGTTCAGATTTAGATATAGCCCATATATAAGTTACCCCGATTTGACATGTAAGCCCTGTAAAAATGTTATTTTATATCCGATCAGTGACTGTATTTTATATCCCATCAGAACGAAATTCGACAGAAAGCGGTCTGTTTACATTCAGGGAAATCGGTTCAGATTTAGATATATATATGTTCCTCCTGATTTGGTGTCAAAGCGCTATATAAGTTGTACTTTACTTCCGATCATTTAAATTTTCAAGAATGATGTTTCCCAATTTAGGAACGAATATTGCTAAATTTAGCGATTATCGGTTTAGAATTAGATAATATGTTCCTACCCATTTACCAATTATTCCAAATTATTATCGCAATGACCCTTATCGCATTGTTAGGGAGGTGTAGGGTATTATATAGTCGGCCCGCCCGACTTTCTGCCTTTCCTTACTGGTTAGTAATGGCGTAGTTTCTACTTGTCAAATGTCAAAGAATAAAAGCTTCAAAAGTGACAGCTACCAAAATACCGGGTGATTCAAAATAACACCTCTTGTTGGAAAACCCGTACTATAAGCCGTGTGTAATTTGGAGAAGCGTGCCACACTACCAATAAAAATTATTGACTCGTTCTTTTCTCGAAAATATTCTCCAGGAAGTGTCCATTAAAACAAATATAAATATATTATGCTTTCTTTTTATAAATTCCCCTGTATCTCCAAAATACTACATATACGTATTCGCAATAAAATATTTAGAAAATATAAAATGATATGGCCATAGCTTTTGTATAAGTGGGCACATTTGACCGAAATTCTTTACATTATATAGCAAATTTTGTTGTCAATTTAGAGAAGTTGATGTGAGAGAAATCGGTTTATATTCTGCATTGATATTAAGCAAATGCTAGGACAAGGTCAGGAAAAAAGTGAAAAAATCACTTTTCAAATGCAGACAAAAGTAAAAACGACATAAAATTTTTAAAAATGGACATATTTCAATGAAATAGTTTGTAGTTTGTCTTGATATCACAAATCTAATGTAATTCGCGAATCATTATATTTCCAAAAGTCATTCCCACAATTCCCAAAAAAGCCGGGGATCAGATTCCCTTTACAGTTCAACTTACAGCTCCTTACCACATATCGGTACCTCCATTATAAACTATGCTAAGCGCAAAAAAGTAATTTTTTAGGAGAGGCGATCAAAGTTTTATGATTTTTTTAAATTTGTGTGGAATTCCTTTGTAATGAAAATCGAATGAGCTGTACTGTTTTGTGAAAAACTGTTGCTTGCGAATAAACACCAAATTTTGACTGAATATAATTTGGAATATTTTGAAGTTAAAAATTTCATCTCCCTAAAAACATGCTAAGTCGACTTAGCATGTTTTTGAATAAAGGTATCGATATAAATATGCCAAAAGTTTTAACATTTTAGCTTTGCGATTGGAGAAAATGTGGCTTACTTTTGAAATTTGTGTACAAAATGGTGTAAATTGGAGAAGCTTGGTAACCAGTGAATATTTTTGACTCGTTCTTTCTTCGTGAACATTCTGTGGAAAGTTTCCTTTAAGATGAAAGTAAATATGTTATACCTATTTTAACTAACTTCTTCTACAATTCGAATACATATCACGACCAGCGATGCCGACTATTTGCGGAGCAAAAGCGTAATGAAAAATTAAAAAAGCGTAAAAGGCGTAAAATTCCAGACAAAAAGCGTAAAAAGGCACTAAACTATTTTTCTTTCATTTGCATTAAAAAATTTTAATTTTACATTAAAAATTTTTAAATAAAAATAATTATCAAATTTTAATTATAGTTGTTTCCCTAATTAAAATGATACTTCCAAACTTTTTGTTTCTTTTGGCGCTTAGATTCATACATTTTTTTCTCTGCTAAATTGCATAAAGACTTGCTGAGCAATAAAGAATCACTAGCAGATTCGATTTATCCCTATAATAATTCGAATCTGCTAGTGATTCTGATTCAATAGACCGTTTAGTCTGTAAGTTATCTTTGAAGACGATTTTCCCGTTATCGATATCTCCAAAGCGGGCTGCGCGGACCAAAATGTGTCTGCGTGACCGGTTTTGGCCGGGGTTAAAGATTTTCCCTTCTGATGTATGCCCAACAATGGCAACGCGGACCAATGTGACCCTGCGTGGACGGCCTTCTGCCGGGATTCAAAATTTTTTCCAAAGCCGGTTACACGGACTAAAGTGTCATAAGATCCATGGACATTATGTCCCTGGACGTTATGACATGCCACCCAATATTTTAGGGCCTTACAAATATCTGGTCGAAAACAAAAGTATTATACACTGTACCGCAGAATTGTGTACTTATAAAACCATAATTTTTCGGCAAAAACCCGGAGTAGCAAAAATAGTATAATTTCATTATGTTGCCAGATTTGATCTGACAAATGTACGAAAAGCGTCAAAAGCGTCAAAAGCACTAACAAAAAACATGAAAAGCGTACACCTAGTGATTTTTTTTCGTTTGGTAATAAGTGAACACTTTTCGCGTATTGGGGTGTCTGAAAAGCAATAAATCTGGTGCGAAAAGCACTTGTTGGCATCCCTGATCACGACCTAAGAGTGTAAAGGCGCTAAGTCCAATATTGTCCTTTATAACTTAAATCATAATAATAATCTTGAATAACAATAAATTCCTTGATTGACAACATATGTTGACATGGAATATTTAGAAATTAAAAATGGGTCTGAAAATCGAAAAAGTCAGCAAAGTTTTAAAAATCTTTTTTTTTAATAAAATATATTCGGAGATATTCGTAAACAATAATTTTATTTGTATTTAAACACATTTATTATTTGAGAAAATTAGTTCGCAACTATATTTTGTTTTAATATATAAAATAATTTGCGCTCCAAATAAATTTAATTTTATTTTTAATTTCTAACTTTATATCCCAAGTCATCATTTGTTGTCAATCCTTCAGGTAATTTATTGTTATAAAAGATTTTAATTATAAAGAAATTTTACAAAAATTTAAAATTTCTAAAAATTAACATTCAATTGCTGAAAACTTAAACCAATTAAGGTATCGACATATTTTTATTTAAATAGATCTTTGTTTGGGATATAATAATTTCAAATGAAACCCAGTAAGGAGAGACAGAAAGTCGGGAGGGGCCGACTATATAATACCCTACACCTCCCTTACCGACTGACGTTGTTCAGGCGTAAGTCTTTCCATGATGAAATGCCAAACAATACTTAACAAAAATAACATGACAGCATGACAGGACTCACACGTGATCTGCCAATAAAAGGCTATTGAAAAAAGTAACTCTACTTGGATCATCCTATATATAAAATACTGCGGGCCAGAAGTGCAACACATCAATGGAGTGACCAAGAGACCCCAAGAATATTTAGAATATCTGCTTTGGCCGTCAGCATGTCTGTCTGTCTGGTAGGGGCGCACGATAACTTGCGACAGGATTAACCGATTGACTTAAATTTGGTGAGTGTCAATAGTTTTTTCTATCTCAGGCTAAGGTCAACGATGGAATATGTTGGCTCGCTCCTTCGAGTACGGAGGGTCAAAATTTAGTGATATATTTATTATCTTATAACATATCTCAGAATCTTTCACAATTCCACACATAGTATTCATTGGTCAGTCGCTATCACCCTTTTGGTACCTCACATACAACGGACCAATTTGCACAAAATATTAACGGCTTATAACTTTGATTCCATTCCATCCAAATACTTCAAATATAGTGGAGTGTAATGCTTTTACAGTACCTATAGTCCCATAAAAAGGGCGTTATTGCCACGCCCCCTTTGGTACCTCCCATACAAATGCACCTTTAGTATATTAAACAAGTAAGAAAGTTTCAGTCGGGTAAACCGACTAAGGTATACCCTCACTTTGTGAGTAATGTAATATTGAATATTACACAAATTATTCTGTCAATTTTTGTGGGAGAAACCAGAAGGGGTTTAAGAAATACACCTATATTTCGCTGAACAGTAGATACTTTAAATACATTAGACTGTGCCGAATTGTAACCGTTTATATGGACTGGTATATTAACGTTGAGATATTAAATTGTGGTATAATTTGGCCATTTTGTGTGGGAGGTACAAAAAGGGGCGTGGTGATAACTCTCATTTTTCACTGGACTATAGGCATTATAAAAGCATTACACTGTACAAAATTTCAAGTAATTGTATATACTGATATTAATGTTATAAACTGTTAACTTTTGGTGCAAAATGGTACCTTTGTGGGAGAGGTACCAAAAGGGGTGTGACAATAACGCCCATTTATCAATGGACTGTAGGCACTATAAAAACATTACGCTGTACAAAATTTCAAGTATTTTTATGCACTGGTATTAATGTTATAAGCTTTTAACTTTTAGTGCAAAATGGTGCATTTGTGTGGGAGGTACCAAAAGGGGCGTGGCAATTTCGCCCATTTTCCTCGAGTTGATAGCGACTAACAAACTAATACTATGTGTGGAATTTCAGAAGATTCGAATACGTATAATAGCAGTTATTAAAGAATCAATATTTCACAACATTTTAACCCTTTGTGGGGGAGGTACCAGAAGGAGTAGACCAATATGGCCCATCTTCGAACTTAGCCGGAGATAGAAAAAAATATTACCACATACCAAATTTGAAGTCAATCGGTTACTCCTTTCGAGAGTTATCGTGCGCACCAGCCAGCAGACAGACAGACAGACAGACAGACAGACAGACAGACAGACAGACAGACGGACGGACATTGCTCATTCGACTTAAAATGACCCAAAACGGATTTCCGCCGCACATACTTGGGGTCTTAGGTCACTCCTTCGATGTGTTACACCTTTTTCCGTAGCAAATGATATATACCCTCGTCACACTAAAGTGAGGGTATAAAAATTGGCGTTATTGCCATGCCCTTTTTGGTACTTCATCTGTATATATAACAAGTAAGAAAGTTTCAGTCGGGTAAACCGACTAAGGTATACCCTCACTTTGTGAGTAATGTAATATGGAATATTAAACGAATTATTCTGTCAATTTGTATGGGAGGTACCAGAATGTTTTTAACAAATACACCTATTTTTCTCTGAATAGTAGATTCTTTAAATACATTGCACTGCGCCGAATTATAAGCGTTTTTTGCACTGGTATATTAACGTTATGAGATATTAAATTTGGTATGATTTAACCATTTTGTGTGGGAGGCACAAAAAGGGGCGTGGTGATAACGGCCATTTTTTTACAGGGCTATAGGGACTTCAAAAGCGTTACACTGTGCAAAATGTTGTTGCATTTTCGTGCATTGGTACTCATGCTGTGAGCTCTTAACTTTTTGTGCAAAATGGTACCTTTGTATGGGAGGTACAAAAAGAGGCGTGGCAATAGCGCCCATTTTTCACAGTGCAAAAGACACTATAAAAGCATTACACTGTACAAAATTTCAAGTGCTTTTATACACTGGTATTAATGTTATAAGCTGTTATCTTTTGGTGCAAAATGGTACCTTTGTGTAAGAGGTACCAAAAGGGGCGTGAATATGACACCCATTTTTCACTGGACTGTAGGCACTATGAAAGCATTACACTGTACAAAATTTCAAGTATTTTTATGCACTGGTATTAATGTTATAAGCTGTTAACTTTTGGTGCAAAATGGTGCATTTGTGTGGGAGGTACCAAAAGGGGCCTAGCAACATGGCCCATTTTTCTCGAGTTGATAGCGACTAATAAACTAATGCTATGTGTGGAATTTCAGAAGATTCGAATAAGTAGTATAGCAGTTATTAAAGATTCAATATTTCACAACATTTTAACACTTTGTGGGAGAGGTACTAGAAGGAGTGGACCAATATGGCCCATCTTCGAACTTAGCCGGAGATAGAAAAAAATATTACCACGTACCAAATTTGAAGTCAATCGGTTACTCCTTTCGAGAGTTATCGTGCGCACCAGCCAGCAGACACACAGACAGACAGACAGACAGACAGACAGACGGACGGACATTGCTCATTCGACTTAAAATGACCCAAAACGAATATCCGCCGAACATACTTAGGGTCTTAGATCACTCCTTCGATGTGTTACACTTTTTTTCGTAGCAAATGATATATACCCTCGTCACACTAAAGTGAGGGTATAAAAATGAAATGGTGTTCGTTGGTACGCGATGGACTCGAAAACGGCTGAACCGATTTCACTGAATTTTTGCATGAGTATATCATTTGGTTTGTGGATGGTTCGTAGCTATATTCGGTTTTGATTGGACAAAGGGGCGTGGTACCGCCCATACAAAGTAAAATTTAAAAGTGGAATATCTTGGGTACTATTGGTTCAAAATACTCGAAATTCGATATGTGTGACCTTGGTACCAGTACACATCATGGAGCCAAAAACCGGTGTGATAGTGAAAGTGCGCGTGGCACCGCCCATACAAGCTAAAATTAAAATATGAAATATTTCGAATACTATTAAAGCAAAATTCTCGAAATTTGGTATGTGTGACCTTGGTGCCATTACGCGTCATACAGCTGAAAACTGGGGTGATAGTTACAGTGGGCGTGGCACCGCCCACACAACCTAAAATTCAAATATGAAATATTTCGAGTAATTTTGCAGTAAAATTCTCGAAATTTAGTATGTGTGACCTTGGTACCAGTACGCTTCACAGGACTAAAAACGGGGAAACAGTGAAAGTGCCCATACAACCTAAAATTCAAATATGAAATATTTCGAATACTATTGGAGCAAAATTATCGAAATTGGGTATGTGTGACCTTGGTGCCATTACGCGTCATTTAGCTGAAAACTGGGGTGATACTGACAGTGGGCTTGACACCGCCCACACAACCTAAAATTCAAATATGAAATATTTCGAATACTATAGTAGCAAAATTATCAAAATTGGGTATGTGTGACCTTGGTGCCAGTACGCGTTATGTAGCTAAAAACTAGGGTGATAGTGTTAGTTGGCGTGACATCGCCCACCCAACCTGAAATTTAAAAATGCTATATTACGAGTATTATTGCGGTAAGAGTCTCCAAATTGGGTATATGTGACATTGGTACCAGTATGCGTGATGGAACGATAAACTGGTGTGACAGTTATAGTGGGTGTGACACCGCCCACACAACCTGAAATTACAAATACTATATTTTGAGTACTATTGCAGTAAGATCGGCAATATTTAGTATTTGTGCCTTGGTAGCAGTACGCGTGTTAGAGCCAAAAACAGGTGTGATTGTGACAGTAGGCGTGTACCACCCACACTACCAGAAATTTAAAAGTGCAATATTTAGATTGCTATTGGACCAAAATGCTCAATATTTGGTATATGGAACCAGATCGAGTGCTGGAGCAAGAAACTGGCGTGATAGTAACAGTGGGCGTGGTACCGCCCACACAACCTGAAATGTGAAACATGACATCTGAGTATATATTATTTCCTGCACTATTGCAGCTAGCCTGTGTAACCTTCGAACCACAAGCAATGATTGAACCAAGAATTAAAAATTTAAATTTAAAAATAAAAAACCCAAAATTTAAAAATTCAATATTTCGATCTCTGTATCGGCCATGGCTTCGAAGTTTGGCTGTCTGGCTTTGGTACCAGTAGGTGTGATGGAGCTACAAACAGGAACGATGGACGCAGTTGGAATGACACTCCCATATAAATAAAAAATGTAGAACGCAATATCTTAAATAGTATTGCGGCGATATCTTTGCAAAAAAGACTGTTAAGAGCCTCACGCGGCCCATACAACCCGAGATGTGAATTTTAAAAATTTCCAATATCATTGCAGGACAGTTTTGAAAATTTGCATGAAAATAGTGTCGATGGACAAAGTACTCAAAACGTCTTGAAGTTTATAGTGGATGCTGTTGATAGCACTCTTCGTAATCTGATTAAAAAGCTGATCAGTGGATGTAACTGTGCATACGACACGCTTGCTCAAAACGAAATAACTGGATACCATTATATCTTGATTGACGCTTGACCAAGTCTGTTTAGTATTCAATTGGATCAAACAGGATTAGAGGGCGTGATTATGCGCATGCAGCATCGTTATAGATAAAATAAATACTGATAGGATTATTGCACTAATTTGTATGACTGTATTGAATGATGACCCGAAAACACTGCCGTAATATCAAGAGTGTCAACATATCATATGGTTCTATTTCACTGAAACGCACATTGAGGGCAGCGAAGCGCACCGGGTCAGCTAGTAATTTATACATTTGTCCATAGATCTTTTGCAAATAGGCATTGCTTTCTTCGTTAGGATGCTAGCTTTCAAAAAATGGACCAACAATTTTTTTGCGAATTTTTCTAATTTTTATGTGTTATTTCTTGCCAGCAAAAAACTTTTTTTATATATCTATTTTTTTTAACCACAGTTACGAAACACACTTTTCTACGTGAAAATAACGTTTGCCGCATTTCTAGCCCTCTTACAAAACACTACAACACTTACACTACAAAAATATGGTCCAGATACTAAAGATACCTTCCATGAAAATTGAAAAAACTTTACCATAAACAAAAATTAGTTTTGGTTTCACAAAATAGTATGCCTCAATCAATACACAAAAAAGTTTTTAGGTCATAGCACAGTGTAATAGTGTAATTTATAATATTTGGATTGGTTTCAGTTGCATGTCAAATCGGTTGTAACATATACATGGGGACTTAATCTGGACCGAATTTCCCCGAATTCAGCAGTGTTCATTCATGTAATAAGAAAACTCCCTCTGCCGAATTTCTTACTATTCGGATATAAATTCGCTTTCATGTCAAATCGAATGTAACATATACATATGTATATGGAGGCTATATCTAAATCTGAACCGATTTTCCTCAAATTTAGTATTATCTCTAGGTGTATCAAGATGCTTCTTTGTATCAATTTTTATTCAGATCGGTTAAACAAATTTGTTGGGAGCTATACGTAAATCTGAACCGATTTTGACCAATTTCAATAGGAATCGTCCTTGGAACATAAAAGAGCAATGTGCTAAATTTCATCACAATCGGACCATAAATACGACCTGCACTTTGATTATAACGATGCATCTACAGACGGACGAACGGACATGGTTAAATCGACTCAGTAATTAATGCCAAGTCGATCGGTATAATAAACGATGGGTCTATCTCTTCTCCTTTTGGGTGTTACAAACAAATTCACAAACTCAATACCCTGCACCACAGTGTGGTGTAGGATATTAATATTATGGATACATAGTGTAGCTTGTTACAAAAGTAAAAGTATACATATATGTTTAAATCTGAATATGTTTGGGACAATACACTACAGAAACGATTTTTATTCAGCGTGCTTAAACCCCACTAAACACTATGTATAAGTCGAAGGTATATCTTTTGAAAGACCAAAAAAAAATTATTTTTAATAAGTAAACGCGCTCGAATGTAGCGTCTGTCGCCATCTTGATTTTCAAATAGAATTTATTTGTTTATAAATATATAATATTTACAATTTTTGTTCTAAATACATATATCTTCCTTGAATTCAAACATTTCAAAAAAGACGAAATAGCACCGTGTGCTATTTCGATTTTCGAAATATGTTGAAACCAATGCTCAACCATGTTTTCTTAGTTTAGGCTTTAGTTTTGAGAAATTCACTATTTAAAATATTTTATTTATATTATCGTTTATAAGCAAACTTCAGTTCAGTGCAATGAAAACATATCTTGTGATTCGAATGGGAATCGCGATAACCGCAGATAAAAAATGTGATAACTTTTGACCAAATACGTAGTTTATCTCAATCGCTCATATTGTATGCAAAATCACTTTCTCAAAGTTTGCATCTTCTCGCTGTACATATATTCCTACTTAGAAATTTAGTTTCTGTCACTGATCTTCATTGGTTCTCCACATATTTTGTATCCAATAATAATGGCTGGGCCTCGCCCACTACTATCGCCTATGCTCTTTCAATAATGGATTGATATGTGCGGGTCCACCTAACCTTTCCGACATCGCCAATTTTGTGTTGAGCTGTCCAATATACCCGGCTGCACCGAAGCTCCGAAATACAATCTGCTGACTTCTTCGAATTTCTGTTTTAGTTTTTCCTTGATTTTGTTATTTCGTATCTAGAACTAACATTTGTTTTAAAGCACTCAATTTTTATTTCTAAATATCCTGAGTCATCATTTGTTGTGAAACCATTAAGCAATCGTTATTCAAGATTATGTGATTTAAATTATCACGGAATTTTACGAACATTTGAAATTTGTAGAACAAATTAACTTTGAATGACTGAAAAACTTAAAAATGGGCTTACAATTAAGGTATCGTTATACTTACAGCCCTATTCTCGATCGAGTGGCAAGCATATTTTTGTGATAGTAAATACAATTTGCTATTCTGTGTTTAAAAAGGAAGCTCTTTTTGTTATAATTTCCAATGATAATAGCACATGCTAAGACATATTTTGTGTTCAAAAGATGTTTTCTTAGGAAGAAATCTGTTTAGAATTAAATATTTATTAGCCTTTTTAGCGAAAAGGGAAGATGATGTCTGTATGTGTGATATTTGCATTTCAGACAATTTACCTGAACAAAATAATATGTATTGGAACTGCAATATGATTTTCTCCCTTTAAGCATCGGATTTTCAAATTCACTAGGATTTTCTCCCTTTTAGAAGCATCTGACTTTATTATACCCTATACCACACTGTGGTACAGGGTATTATAACTTTGTGCATTTTGAGAAGAAATAGACCCATCGTTTATTATACCGATCGACTTAGAATCACTTTCTGAATTGATTTAGCTATGTCCGTCTGTGCAAGTATTCTTGTAATCAAAGTACAGGTCGCAATTATGGTCCGATCTAGAGAATGAAGCCGAGGCAAAATTGGCGGCGGCGGCTGTCATTGAAAATTATAGATCGGCGGCGGCGGCTTGATGGCTTTGCCGACATAAAATTGACATACGGCGGCTCTGTGATAGTCATTTTTACATTTAAAATAATAGTTGAAAAGTTAAGCTCTGGTATATCTATATATCTATATCTATATATATAAAAGAGAGTGTCTGTTTGTGGGTTTGTTTGTTTGTTTGTATGTTTGTTCCGTATAGACGTCTAAACGGCTAGACCGATCATCTTGAAATTTTCACAGAATGTACATGTGTGGGGGGTGCTGAAAATAGGGTACTTGAATTTTCGATATATCAAGTGGGCGTGGATCCGCCCATATGGGTCCAATTTTGATATTGAGAACAATTTTTAGCTAGAATGCTGAAATTTTGTGTGTATGCATTTAGTGGCAGATTATGTGAATTTTCCAAAAATGGGCGGAATCGGACCAATGAGCGTGATATATCTTGCACAATTTGCTAGCTAGAGTGCTGGAATTTTGTGTATATGTATATGGTGGCAGTCTGCGTGATTGGTCCAAAAATGGGCGGGATCGGACCAATGGGCGTGGCCCCGCCTATATAATCCAAATTTTGAAATTTTGATTTCTTGCACAATATGTTAGCGAGAGTGCTGGAATTTTGTGTATATGTATATGGTGGCAGTCTGCGTGATTGGTCCAAAAATGGGCGGGATCGGCCCAATGGGCGTGGCCCCGCCCACATAGACCAAATTTTGATATCTTGCACAATTTGCTAGCGGGAGTGCTGCAATGTTGTGTATATGTATCTGGTGGCATTCTACGTAATTGGTCAGAAAATGGGCGGGATCGGACCAATGGGCGTGGCCCCGCCCTTATAAACCAAATTTCGAAATTGATATATCTTGCCCAATTTTTTATCTAGAGTGCTGTAATGTTGTACATATGTATCTGGTGACAGTCCACGTGATTGGTCCAAAAATTGGCGGGATCTGACCAATGGTCGTGCCACCGCCCATATAAGCAAAATTCTGAAATTGAATTATGTTGCTCATTTTGTTAGCGAGAGTGTTGAAATTTTGCGTATATGTATCTGGTAGCAGTCTACGTGATTGGCTTACAAATGGGCGGAATAGGACCAGTGGGCGTGGACCAGCCCATATTTTGATATATCTTGCAAGTATTATATAGGAAATACATGAACAAAAATGATCGGTATGCGATAATTACAGCTGCTCACTCCAATACAATCGCAATATGATAATGTGATGCATGACCAATGAAACAAGAATTTGGAAATTTTATAAGTATATGTACATTTCTATTTTCTGGACTTTCCACTGAATTCGGTATTTTTTCATTCAGTGAATTTATTACTAATACCAGTAAGGAGAGGCGGAAAGTCGGGCGGGGCCGACTATATAATACCCTACACCTCCCTAACAATGCGATAAGGGTCATTGCGATAATAATTTGGAATAATTGGTAAATGTGGTGTGTGTGTGTATGTATATCTTATTTTGAACCGATAATCGCTAAATTAAGCAATATTCGTTCCTAAATTGAGTAACATTTTTCTGGAGAACTTTGTAATGATCGGAAGTAAAGTACAACTTCTATAGCGCTTTGTAACAAAATCTGGAGGAACATATATATGGAGGTTATATATAAATCTGAATCGATTTTCCTTGAATACTCATTCATGTAAAATAGAAACCTCTTTCTGCCGAATTTCTTACTGATCGGATATAAAATACAGTTTCTACAGCGCTTGAATTTCAAATCGGGGGTAACATATATATGGGGACTATATCTAAATCTGAACCGATTTTCTCGGAATTTGGCAGTATTCCTTCATGTAATAAGAAACCTCTTTCTGCCAAATTTCGTACTGATCGGATATAAAATACAGTTTCTACAGCGCTTGAATTTCAAATCGGGGGTAACATATATATGGGGGCTATATCTAAATCTGAACCGATTTTCTCCGAATTTGGCAGTATTCCTTCATGTAATAACAAACCTCTTTCTGCCGAATTTCGTACTGATCGGATATAAAATACAGTTTCTACAGCGCCAATTTTGACATGGGCAGCGAAGCGCACCGGGCTCAGCTAGTCTATCTATATATATAAAAGAGAGAGTGTCTGTTTGTGGTTTTTTTGTTTGTTCCGTATAGACGTCTAAACGGCTAGACCGATCATCTTGAAATTTTCACAGAATGTACATGTGTAGGGGGTGCTGAAAATAGGGTACTTGAATTTTCGATATATCAAGTGGGCGTGGACCCGCCCATATGGGTCCAATTTTGATATTGAGACAAATTTTTAGCTAGAGTGCAGAAATTTTGTGTGTATACATTTAGTGGCAGATTATGTTAATTTTCCAAAAATGGGCGGAATCGGACCAATGGGCGGGGCCACGCCCATATAAGCCAATTTTTTAAATTGAGATATTTTGCACAATTTGTTAGCGAGAGTGCTGGAATTTTGTGTATATGTATAGGGTGTCCCAAGAAGAGCGCAATTTTTTAATCTCGCAACATTCGAAGTGTCATTGTTTGACATTTGAATAATTGTTATTGTTTGTTAGTAGAAGGTACGAGGTTAGTAAAAATGGAGCGAAGGGAGCGAAGGGAGTTCGTTAATTGGGTATTGGAGAGACAACATGAAAATGCTGATTTTGCCGATAAAATCATCTTCAGTGACGAGGCCCATTTTCATCTTGATGGCTTCGTCAATAGGCAGAATTGTCGCATTTGGGGTGCGGAAAATCCTCGAGTGATTCACGAGAAGCAAATGCATCCTCAACGTGTCACTGTGTGGTGTGGTTTTTGGGCTGGAGGAATCATTGGACCTTTTTTTTATGAAAATGAGGCAGGTCAAGCGCAAACAGTCAATGGTGTTCGGTATCGTGAAATGATAACCAGTTTTTTCTTGCCTAGAATTGAAGAAATGAATGTGGAGGGCATGTGGTTCCAACAAGACGGCGCCACATGTCATACAGCCAGAGAAACAATTCAATTGCTGCAAAAATTGCGCTCTTCTTGGGACACCCTTTATATGGTGGCAGTCTACGTAATTGGTCCAAAAATGGCCGGGATCGACCCAATGGGCGTGGCCCCGCCCACATAGACCAAATTTTGAAATTTTGATATCTTGCACAATTTGCTAGCGGGAGTGCTGTAATGTTGTACATATGTATCTGGTGACAGTCCACGTGATTGGTCCAAAAATTGGCGGGATCGGAATAATGGGCGTGGCACCGCCCATATAAGCTAAATTTTAAAAATGTGATATCTTGCACAATTTGTTAGCGAGACACCTGAAATTTTGTGTATATATATCCGTTGGCGATCTACGTGATTGGTCCAAAAATTGGCCGGTTCGGACCTATAGGCGTGGCCCCGCCCATATAAGCCAAATTTTGAAATTGAGATATATTGAACAATTTGTTACCGAGAGTGCTGTTATTTCGTGTATATACGAGTATATCTGGTGGTAGTCTACGTGATTGGTCCAAAAATGAGCGGCATCGAACCAATGGGCGTGCCCACCAATTTTGAAATTGAAATATCTTGCACAATTTATTATCGAGAGTGCTGCAGTTTTGGGCATATGTATCTGATGACAGTCTACGCGATTCGCCCAAAAATGGGCGGGATCAGACCAATGGACGTGGCTCGCCTATATAAGCCAAATTTTGAAGTTGAGACACATATTTTGTAAAATTTTTTAGAGAGAGTGATGTCTGGTGGTAGTCTACGTTATTGGTCCAAAAAGGTTCGGGATCGGATCAATGGCCATGGCCCCGTCGATATAAACTAAATTTTGAAATTGAGATGTCGTACACAATTTTTTAGCGAGAGTTCTGTAATTTTGTGCCTATGTATCTGATGATATCCTACGTGAATGATCTAAAAAGTGGCGGGAAATTGAGATATCATGCACAATTTGTTAGCGAGAGTGCTGTGATTTTGTGCATCTCACGCAGTCTATGTGATTACACAAAAAAAGGGCGGCACCGGCCATAGAAACCTAATTTTGAAATTGCGATATCTTGCACAATTTGTTTATGTGAGGGCTGTTCTTTTGTGTATATGTATCTGGCGGCAGTCTACGTGATTGGTCAGGAAATGGGAGGGATCAGACTAATTGGCGTGGCCCCGTCCATATCCAAGCAAATTTTGAAATTAAAATATCTTACACAATTTATTGCTGCACTTTTAGGTATATGTATCTGATGACAGTCTACGTGATTTGCCCCAAAAATGGGCGGTATCAAACCAATGGACGTGGCACCGCCTATATAAGTCAAATTTTGAAATTGGAACTTATATCTTGCACAATTTTTTAGCGAGAGTGCTGTAATTTTTTGCATATGGATGTGGTGATTGTCAACGTGAATGGTCCAAAAAGGGTTGGTATCGGACCAATGGGCGTGGCCACACCCTTATACGCAAATTTCTGAAATTGAAATACCTTGAACAATTTGTTAGCGAGAGTGTTGTCATTTTGTAAATATGCATTTGGTGGCAGTCTACGTAATTGGTTAAAAAATGGACGGAATCGGAAATCTGAAGTCTGGGGCAACGAAGTTGACCGGGTCCAGCTAGTATATTTATAAATAATGGATGTTTTTAAGTTAATTATAATGTTATGTTCGGCCATGCTGAATCTTATATACCCTCCAGTATGAATTGCATGCAATTCTATTACTGAAAGATTTTTGGATATGGAGCAAGTCATGAAACGACCTTTTTATTAAAGCAATTCATTGAAAAAACGAACGCTACTGTTTTTATCCAAATTTTTGTCCTCTTTAGCCAAACTCTTAATCTAAAAAATGGTATTTATGGCTTAAATTAGCATATTTGAGGGCTACCTCCACACGGGGACTTCAACAAAATACAGGGCGGCTGATGAAAGCTGCTACCAAAAAAAATTTAATAACTTTTTTTCTATTTAATGAATCTGGTTAATTTTTTTTATTTTGCAGATTGATTTTTAGATTTAACAAACATGGATAACTGGGACACTGAAACAAGAATTTGGATTGTCGCCGCTATTACGCACTGAAGTCCGTAGTTTCGGTTCAAAGAGAGTATAGGGGCACGTTCGGCAGCAATCCTCCAAGCAGATGGACCATAAAGAGACTTGTTAACAATTTTTCCGGGCATGGGACAGTCAACAGAAGACCTTACCATCGAAACCCTTCAGTTCGGACGGAGGAAACAAACGATGCTGTAGCTGATGCATACAAAACAATCCAAGAGTTTCGAGAAGAACCTTATCTGCTCAAATGGGTATAAGCAGACAGTCATTGCAGTCAATTATGCACAAAGATTTGGAGTTATTCCCATATAAAATTCAAATGACCAACAAAGTGAACTCAGCAGACTTCCCGATTCGCTTGGAATTTTGCCAGAAGATGCTTCAAATGGTGGAATTGCGGCGAAAATTTCCCAATAAGCTGATATCCAGAAACTCCACATTCCGTTGGCCCCCCAGGTCGCCTGACCTTACTGCACCTGACTTTTTCTTGTGGGGTTATTGCAAACAGGAAGTCTACAAAGCAAAACCAACAAATTTGAATGAACTAAAACAATCCATTCGAGAAACAATTGCGGCTATTCCCGTCTCAACTCTCCAAGCAGTAATGAACAACTTTTTGGTAAGATGCCGCACATGCATCAACGAGCAGGGGGGCATTTAAATTCCATTATTTTTAAAACTAATTAAGCTATATTTAATTAAATTTAATGAGCTTTAACATGAATAAAAGAAAACTGAATTCCATACACTGAAAAAAATATATTCATCAGCCACCCTGTATGTATAAGCTGATTTGTATAAATTTCATTGACATGAATTCTTGTCTAAATATAGGTAGAATACAAACTGAAAAGTTTCAGCAAAATTGCTTTAAATATGTGGTGTTTATAGCTTAAGCAAGCCTTTTTGGGAGCGACATCTATAGGTGGACTATAACAACATATGAACCGATTTAAAAAAATTTTACTGTGATGAATTCTTGCCAAAGTATAATAAAAACTGCAGGGATTTAGTTAAAATGCTTAGAAAAGGTGGTATTTATGGCTTAAGTACGTATATTTTGGAGCGGCCTCCATAGGGTGACTATAACAAAATATGAAATATGAATGTAAAATTTTTTTTTTGTGATGCATTTTTGTCAAAATAGAATACAAACTGCAAAGTTTCAGCTAAATGGCTTTACAAATGTGTATGTATGTATGTATATTTATTGATTAGTAATTTCAGTATACACAAATTGTTTATAATTTATATACAAAGAGTTCAGTTTACAATAAGTAACTTTTCATCTTAAACATAATGTGTTATAATAAATATGAACATCAAATTATATTATATAAATTAAGGGAAATAAGTTTGCAATGAAAAACCCAAAACATTAGAAGAAAAATGTCAGAAGATAAAAGTACTCTTATTTTTTAAGAACTCAATGACCGTATATGTGTATACGAGGAGAATGAACATTTTTCATAGAATCTTTCGGTGAGATAATTAATTTTGTCCTTAACTAGTGATATTTTATGTTTTGAATGAAGACGATATGTTGAGTAGTAGTATGGCAAATCATATAACATTTTCAAAATTTTATTTTGGCATATCTGCAATCGTTTTATGTGACAATCCGCTGACTCGTGCCATACTGGAGCGGCACTTTACAAATGTGGTATCTATGGCTCAAAAACCATAATTTGGAGCGACCTCTATAGGGGAGCTATATCAAAACATTGACCAATATGGCCCAAACGACCTGCAACTATAAGAAGAATTTATACCAAATTTGATTAACCTAGCTCTATTATTACGGACTGTAGCGTAATTTCAACAGATAGACCGACAGACGGACATGGCTAAATCGTCTTAGAATTTCACGACGATCAAGAATATATATACTTTATAGGGTCGCAGATCATATTTCAAGGTGTTGCAAACAGAATGACAAAGCTAGTATACCCCCTGCTATGGTGGCGGGTATAAAAATTATCGATTTCCATACAATGATAAGTCATAAAATTGACGCTAGGCGGCTCTATGATATACTCGATTTTCAAGGTAGGCTAAGTCGAAACTGGTTATTTTCAGGAGAGACGAATCTTCGTTTTAGTGAAATTTTAAATTTGTGTAGAATTGATGGATATGACAAGACAATTTAGAATATTTACAAATGCAATCTCCAGTATAACGTACCAAGAATTAGCATTCTTTACAATGGAGGTATTAATTTATATATAGTATTAAAATTCTGTAATACTCCATTGTTTTTTTTTCAAAAATATTTGTTTCTCTATGTGTACGTAATCTAATAATAAAAAAAATGTTATTATTTCCTTTAAAAAATAATTTTTATAATTATTATTTTATTACTATCAATATATACATGTTAAGCTCCCTCTTGTGACAATAAACGAATCATAACGAAAATCACTTTCCATATCGTCCCCCCAATAAATGAATAGGGTATAATTTATTTGTCGTTTCATCATATCATATTTGAAATTTTGTGATATTGAAACTCTTTATCGGATCGTAGGCTTTTATTAATGAACAATCAATTTCAAACACCCAATAACCCAATTTGTGGAAGTAGAATTTCCCCAAATTTTTACTAGATACAACTAATTTCGTAGATTATTAAAATGCAAACCAAAATTATAGTGTTTATGTGTATGCACTATTCTTCTATTGAGGGGACGATATATCTGTTGGTTATTTGCTGATCAAAAATGTAAATTGTATCTATCCATATTTTAAAGTTTTTCTATGGAACGGCGGCTGTGTTTCAGCCGATATTAGCCGCAGAGATCGGCGGCGGCTTCGGCTGATGAAAAAAGGTCGGCGGCGGCTAAAAACGGCGGCTCGGCTCGGCGGCTTCATACTCTGGTCCGATCTCGACGAAACTGTACACAAATCGTTTTCTGGACAATCGAATTAGGTTAAAATCGGTTCAGATTTACGTATAGCTGCCATATACATGTACCTCCGATTTGGCATATATGCATTGTATAAGCAACATTGTTGATCCGTTTTGTTTTTTTGGCACAGTGCAGTCTCGTGATTTACTTAAGGTAAGTACAGACGATTTGCAGATCGGACAACATTGCCAGAAAAATGGCGGACAAATGCAACCCTGTGAATTTACCACCGTGTGAACATACAATTTTTGTTTTGCAACGTTAGCAGAAAAGTCATTGCGAGATAATTTGCTGATTGTTATACGCGCGATGTTTATGCATGTGACAACGGCGCCATTGCCAGAAAATCATTTTATTTGCAACACTGTCTATAATGTATTTTTATTGGCAATCCTGCATATAAATATTTATAAAATATATTGTAAATATATGAAATTGTAATGTTTTCTTGCAATCGTGTGAACTGTCAATTCACCTTTGCCTAACAATCTGACATTGCCCGTATATTTGCAGCACGTTAACAGGGTTGATAACGTTTGCCGATCTGGCAATCGTATATACTCAGCTTAAGAGACAATACATTATTTGGGGAAAATCGGTTCAGATTTAGATATAGCCCCCATATATCTGTTACCCCCGATTTGACATGTAAGCGCTGTAAAAACTGTATTTTATATCCGATCAGTACGAAATTCGGCAAAAAGAAGTTTCTTATTACATGAATGAACACTTTCAAATTTTGATGAAATCGGTTCATATTTAGATAAAGCCCCCATATACATATATGTTCCCCCGATTTCATATGTAAGCGCTGTAGAAACTGTATTTTATATCCGATCAGAACGAAATTTAGCAGAAAGAGGTTTCTTATTACATAAATTAACAATGCCAAATTTGAGGGAAATCGGTTCAGATTTAGATAAAGCCCCCAAATATATGTTACCCCCGATTTGACACGTAAGCGCTGTAAAAACTGAATTTAATATCCAATCAGTACGAAATTCGGAAGAAAGAGGTTTCTTATCACATGAATGAACACTGTCAAATTTGGAGGAAATTGGTTCATATTTAGATGTAGCCCCCATATATGTTACCCCCGATTTGACATGTAAGCGCTGTAAAAACTGTATTTTATATCCGATCAGTACGAAATTCTACAAAAAGAGGTTTCTTATTACATGAATGAGCATTCAGGGAAAATCGGTTGAGATTTGAGTTGATTTAGCTATGTACGTCTGTCCATCCGTCCGTCCGTCTGTGCATGTATTCTTGTAAGCGCCCCATTTGACATGTAAGCGCCGTAGAAACTGTTTTTTATATCCCATCAGTACGAAATTCGGCAGAAAGAGGTTTCATATTACATAAATGAACACTGCCTAATTTGGGGGAAATCAGATTTAGATATCGCCCCAATATATATTGTGCTCCCGATTTGACATGTCAGCTCTGTAGATACTGTGTTTTATATACGATAAGTGTAAAATTCGGCAGATAGAGGTTTCTTATTACATATACAATTAACACTGCCAAATTTGGGGAAAATCGGCTATGATTTAGATATAGCCCCCCTGTATATGTTCCCCCGATTTCACATGTAAGAGCTGTAGAAACTGTATTTTATATCCGATCAGTACGAAATTTGGCAGAACGAGGTTTCTTATTAAATTAATTAACACTGCCAAATTTGTGGGAAATCGGTTCAGATTTATATATAGCCCCCTTATAATGGGTTTTCCAACAAGAGGTGTTATTTTGGTATTCAAAGAAAAATGCCATTTTTTGAGATAAATGATCGGATGTTTATTTCATAATAAAGAGGAAGGTATGCCGTTAATAATGAAAAACAACATCAGCCAAATGGCCACCACGACCACGCTTACAAGACCATATCCTTTTCATGAAATTTTCCATAACCACATCGCAAAGTGGCTGCCCCTGTCCTCGATAGCCTCGCGAATTCTATCTTTGAGGTCTTGAATCGACGCTGGACTGTTGACGTAGACCTTATCTTTCACGTGGCCCCAAAGGAAGAAGTCGCAAGGTGTTAAATCACAGGATCTCGGTGGCCAAACTTGGCCGGAAACTTTTCCCGTAACAGAGCAATGGTTTCGTTGCTTGTGTTGCACGTAGCGCCGTCTTGTTGAAAGTAAACGTTGTCCAGATCAATACCATCCAACTCCGACCATAAAAAATCTTTAATCATGTTGATCCAACCTCAATTTCCAAAAAAAAAAGGTCCAATGACCCCGCCGGACCATAAACCGCACCAAACAGTCACACGTTGAGGATGGAGAGGATTCTCAACAACAAGTCTTGGGTTTTCCGAGCCCCAGATGCGATCATTTTTCATGTTGACGTAGCCACCGAGGTGGAAATGGGCCTCATCAGTCAAGATGATTTTGTATCGTTCGTATCGTTTTTTTTGTTCGATCGTTTTTTGATCGTTTTGTATCGTTCGATGATCGTGTTTCGTTCCATTTTTAGTAATGGCGTAGTTTCTACTTGTGACAGCTACCGAAATACAGGGTGATTCAAAATAACACCTCTTGTTGGAAAACCCTGTAATTTTGTGAAGCTAAAAATCGAGATTGGTTAGGTGATGAATGTTCTAACGTTACACTCAAACTTACAAGTACATCATCGTCGCATAGACTAGCAGAAAACGACGAATGCAGGGAAAACATCGAAACGACGCACAGTGGGCTAAAATGGAAAAAAATTTACATAATTCTGCCATTTCGAAACCACTTATCGTATGGCGATGAAATTTTGGGTGTGTATACAAGAGGTGCGGAGGGGCGGAGCTACATGGCCCTAAAATTGACCACCTCGGGTATACAAAATTTTCATCGGCTTCTAACTTTTGAATGGAGTGTCCAGTTTTAGTGGCGTACTCCTAGACCAGACCTACAATAAACATTTTATAGGTTGAAGATATCTTGAATGGTTTCCGAGATATGTGGATTTTAAATTTGAATCTTTCATTTTTTCGCCGACTTTGCCTTGGAGTTTAGCCAATATCTCAGTCAAAAAATTACCGATTTTGTTCGCGTGTTTTTTTATGGATTGCAGATAAAATTTATAATCGATAAGATATGTGAAGAAATAAGAAAGTTATGGACCTATAAAGTCAAATTTTTGAAAAATTTCATTTTTGGAGATTTTTTGGCGAAAAAAGTCCAATTTGTATTTATGTCTTGTAGAAAAAGTTTGTTACACAAAGTATATCAAAATTTTAATTGGTGTAGTTGCCACCCTTCTCCGATTTGGATCTTTTTTTTAGATAAATTTCAAAAGTTTGATCGATTTTCTCCAATCGCAAAGCTAAATTGTTAAATTTTTCTTTTTATTTATTTTTATTAGGGTGTAACAAAATCGACCGCAAAGGGAATCCCGAGCGCGGCTTTTCATATCGAAGATATAGGACTAAAAGTAAAAATCCCATTTTTGGGGATTTTTGATGTATTTTTTGGGAATTGAGGGATTTTCCATTAGAAATTTCCACATGTTGCGTTTGATTATTATTTCTAATATCAAAATAAAGAACTTTAAAAAAATTCATCGAAATATATAAATTTTTAAGAATTTTATGCCGTATTTGCGTTTCTGTCTATATGCAAAAATACCCAAAAGAAGCCGAAATAGACCCATCGTTTATTATACCGATCGATCAAATTCGGAGAAAATAGGTTCAGAATCAGATATAGCCCCCATATATATGTAACCCCCGATTTGACATGTAAGCGCTGTGGAGACTGTATTTTATATCCGATCAGTACGAAATTCGACAGAAAGAAGTCTTTTTACATGAATGAGTATTCAGGAAAATCGGTTCAGATTTATATATAACCTCCATATATATGTTCCTCCTGATTAGTTTTCAAAGCGCTACAGAAGTTGTACTTTACTTCCGATAATTAAAATTTTCCAGAAAGATGTCTCAATTTAGGAACGAATATTGCTTAATTTAGCGATTATCGTTTCAGAATTATCGCATTGTTCGGGAGGTGTAGGGTATTATATAGTCGGCCCCGCCCGACTTTCTGCCTTTCCTTACTGGTTATACCTGTCAATGATTAAGGGTTTCCTAGAAATAGTGCCACAAAACAATATTTTCTGAAAGGTAAATCTTACTAAATTTTATTATTGTTTGATAAAAACATGTGATCTACAAGAAATCGGTGCATATTGACTGATATAATAACTAATAAGTACAAGAGGGTAGGGAAAAATTAAAAAAAAAATTGCATATAGACAGAAACGTAAATACGGCATAAAATTCCTAAAAATGTATATATTTCTATGAATTTTTGTTTTAAGTTCTTTATTTTGATATTAGAAATAATAATCAAACGCAAGATGTGGAAATTTCTAATGGAAAATCCCTCAATTCCCAAAAAATACATCAAAAATCCCCAAAATGGGATTTTTACTTTTGGTCCTATATGAAAAGCCGCACTAGGGATTCCCTTTGCAGTCGATTTTGTTACGATTGGTGAAAATCGATCGAACTTTTGAAATTTATGTAAAAAAAAGCTCCAAATCGGAGAAGGGTGGCAACCACACCAATTAAAATTTTGGCTTCGGATTTTCTCTAGCATATTCTGTGAAACGTCTCCTTTAAAATTAGTATAAATTTGATACACTTTGTGTAACAAACTTTTTCTACAAGACCTAAATACGAATTGGACTTTTTTCGCCAAAAAAATCTGCAAAAATGATTTTTTTTTTCAAAAATTTGACTTTATAGGGCCATAACTTTCTTATTTCTTCACATATCTTATCGATTCTTTTTTTCATGATATTGTAAATTTTATTGGCAATCCATAAAAAAACACGCGAACAAAATTGGTAATTTTTTGACTGAGATATTGGCTAAACTCCAAGCCAAGTCGGCGAAAAAATGAAAAATTCATATTTAAAATCCACATATCTCGGAAACCATTTAAGATATCTTCAACCTATAAAATGTTTATTGTAGGTCTGGTCTACAGTGTGTCCGGCCACTAAAACCAGACACTCCATTCAAAAGATAGAAACCGATGAAAATTTTGTATAACCGAGGTGGTCAACTTTAGGGCCCTGTAGCTCCGCCCCTGTATGAGATAGGGGGCCCAAGTTCCGAACTCTCTAACATCTCTTGTATACACACCTAAAATTTCATCGCCATACTATAAGTGGTTTTGAAATGGCAGAATTATGTCCATTTTTTTTCATTTTAGCCCACTGTGCGACGGAACATTTTCTGTGCCAGTGCCCGGCTTGCACACATGCAAGATCCCTTTATTTCGGGTAGGATACACTACCAGACTTAACTTACCTCGGAGGATATGAATGGAAGATACTGAGAAAATTCGTGTCTGGTACCAATCTTCTGTAACCCATGAGGTGTTAAAGAACCACTGCTTAAGTGTATATCCATGAGACTTTGAAATGTCTCCTCTGTTCAACCTAACCTAACCATCAAGCAATTAAACTGAACTTATTATATGGCGCCGATCAATTTTAGTAGAATTAAGACAAATTAACATGGAAGAAATCAAATGTAGATTTCAAAAGAAAAAGGAAAACTAATTAGAACCCCTTCAATATTTTAAATTGTGACTTATTATTCCATTGAGATATTAAGATGGCAATTAAGTTATTAAGAAGAAGAAAATCTACACGTTTAAAAGAAATTAAATCAATTAAGAGAAAATAAATTTGCATATTTCTATCTTAAATATATAATATCAGGTCACCAATAATGATTTATCTTTTAACTCCTCCAAATGGTTATTATCACAATTTTATAGCAATTATAGTTCAGAATATATCCATATTAAAGCCATTGCTTCGGGTAGTTTCCGTCACGACCTATTGAAACTTAAATATTGTTCCATCACAGAGAAAAACAAATGTACACTCATTATTTTTTTTTGATCGTTGCTGATCAGTCGTAGTGAACGGACGTGTGTAGCACAGAGCGGATAGTTAAAATCTATTAAGCCGTACCTATTACGCAATCGCAAAAAAAAAAATCTGTACAAAGTCTGGAAATCCTACATCGTAGTACCTATTACGGGCTAATACAGACAAAAAAAGTGTTGTCAGGGATGCCTTCGCGTTCCGATGGAGCGGGGTACCCCAATCGTCCTACTGTCCGTCCGTTGGTCTTGGCCAAAGCCGACCACACCAAACATGGTGAAAATTTCCCCCCAGTACTCACAACAGGTTGTACGGTGAGGGGAAAACGTCATGTCCGACCGTCAAAACGGAAGCACAATGAGCACCGGATAGCGCTCAGAGTTTTGATGAAGTTGGAGGCTGTTGAGGTTTCGGCTCTTACCGAAAAACAAAAAGAGTCACTTACCTGGGCTAAATGCGTCATAGATGCTTCTAAGACCAATCAGCCGGCTGAAAGAGCCACAAATTTAACTGTGTTAACGGCTAATAAAGTCAAAAGAATCAGATCACCTGATGAACCCCTGCCTTCGAAAAAGGCAAGAGGCCCTAATGTCACCATCAACAGGACACTCACCAAGCCCTTCAATGAAGTGGCGAAGGATAGTCTAGTGATGGCCGTTATAGACAGAAGTTGTGAGGATGGATCCATCCTCAAGGACAAATGGAGCCATGTGCAATCAGCCATTATGGCTCATTACCTCGATGTCCGTAGAGAAATGCCGGACACACCACCAATCTGCAACAATGCAGTAAGGCATCAGGGGAGAGTAAAGCTCTTATATTTCGGTGATGCCAGATCAGTAGACCTGTATAAGGCTGCTCTGAGTCGAGCGGGTGAGGTGTGGCCGGGTGCCCAGTTGGATGTTGTCGAAAAAAACAACATCCCTAGTCACCCTAGAGCCATTACCTGGGTTACAGAAGAGCCCTCCAACCCGGCAGACATATTAGAAATAATAAAAGATTCCAATCCTGGTCTGCCCGCCCATAATTGGAGAATCAGCAAGGTGGGTGAGGCGGATGGTAAAAAGCGGCAGGTCAATTTGATCCTTGACGCTGAATCCACCTCCCATATACAACGTGCAAGTGCAACCCTACAGTATGGCTTCGAAACTATAGTCTTGAAGGTATACAAGCAGTATATAGTTCCCACTGCGGAAGGTGAGTCGTCCACCGTGGTTGATACACAGCTTTCTGGAAGTGCGGGGGTATCCACGCCCATTATTTCTGGTGACTCCAACTCTAACAGAAGATCTGTAACGTCCTACTCTGAGGACGAAAGCACTACTTCTGACACAGAGGGGCTGAGGGGAGTCTCCGGACTCTTTGACGCATCTGGCGGGGACACGCTTCTCGATGATACGGACGAAGAGTTCAATAACACCCTTGTCGGGGTGGATATTAATCTGTCAGTTACCAATGATGGTAAGAATTTTACAGATTAACCTTCATCACGCTAAAACAGCCTCAGCGGCTCTATTGCTGCTCCTGTCCACAGGTGCAGTAGACATCGTCCTGATACAGGAGCCCTACGCAGTGGGAGGAAGGGTGTGCGGTATCAGGACACCCAACTTTAAACTGCTTGTGGCCAACTGTGAAGGCACTCCAAGAACCTGCATTTTGGCCAGGAAAGATCTAAGTATCTTTCTGCTGGCTAATTTAAGTGGTAAATACCAAACATCTGCTAGTCTGGAGATCGGTAATCGCATATAATTGGTGGTCTCCAGTTACTTGCCTTATGAAGCTGTAGTACCGACTGCTCTATTCAGGGAAGTAGTAGAAGAAGCAACGTCTGACGAGGTCGAGCTGATTGTTGGCGCAGACACGAACGCTCATCATACTATCTGGGGTAGTACGGATATAAACAATAGGGGTGATTCGCTTCTTGACTTTATTCTAACTACCAACCTAAGTATTTGTAACGTAGGTAATAAACCGACCTTTACAATTAAATACAGACAAGAAGTACTAAACGTAACGTTTGCTACTGACCGGCTGTCAGACAAAATTATTGGGTGGAATGTACTGGACGACCACTCATTCTCAAATCACCATTATATTGAGTTCAAACTCGCTGAAAAAGCGCCTGGACCTGCCGTCAACTTCTGTACGAAACGAATGACAAAGCCGATCTGGATAATCTGGTCGAGCATATCACCACACCATTCAATAGTTCCCTTGAAGAAGCCTGTCCAAAAATAAGGTACAAGGGTAAAACTAAACCCCAATGGTGGACTTCTGAGCTAACGGCTATGAAAAAGACCTGCAACAATTTATTCAACAAGGCTAAATCTACGGGGGTCGCTAATGTTTGGGATGCATATAAAGAGCAACTCAAGATCTATAAGATGGAGCTCAGAAAGGCGTAAAGACGTTCTTGGTCTACCTTCTGTGGCGAAGTGGAAAAGGTCTCCGACGCCGCAAGGCTGAGGAAAATACTATCAGCTTCACCCTGTACAGTTGGTTACTTGCAGGATGATGCAAATAATTGGACCAAAAACAGCGAGCAGTCGCTCAGTGTACTGCTCGACACACATTTCCCGGGGAACTCTCTAACAGAACCAGAGGATCAGCAGGACCAACAAGAGTGCGAGTGGACTGCGAGCATCGCTAGCTTGTTGACTGACCAAAGTGGTATTCATACCTAAAGCGGGGAAGATATCACACACTAGGCCAAAAGACTTCAGACCAATTAGCCTATCCTCCTTCCTATTGAAAGGTCTGGAAAGACTTTTACATTATTTCATTAGGGAAAACCTGGATACAAAACTCCTGTCGGTGAACCAACATGCTTACAATAAGGGGAAGTCTACAGAATCAGCCCTGCACGAACTTTTGAGCACTATCGAATCGTCCCTGCATTTCAAGGAATTCACCATGGTGGCATTTCTTGACATAGAGGGGGCTTTTAACAACATTCACTCAGATGCAGTAATTGCGGCACTGTCACATCTAAAAGTTAACTCTAGTCTGATTAGACTAATTCAAAGTCTGCTCAACAGAAGACGCACAACAGCATGTCTTGGGTCCACAACTCTAACAAGGTATGTAAACAGAGGGACCCCACAAGGAGGAGTATTGTCTCCACTAATTTGGAACCTAGCTGTGAATGAAATCCTGCTAGATCTAGAACCTTGTGGCTGCAAGGTCGTGGCATATGCGGACGACGTTGCAATCGCAGTGAGTGGCAAATTCGAAAACGTCCTCCGAGACATTCTACAGGTGGCTCTGAACAAATTGGCTAAATGGGCCAGAAGCAGCGGTTTGGGCGTAAACCCAAACAAGACAGAATTGGTTCTCTTTACTAGGATGAATAAAGTCGCACATGTGGACCCTCCACCTCCGATAAACGGAACAAATCTAGTCTTTTCTGAAAGTGCAAAATTTTTAGGAATAATTCTAGATAGAAAACTCTTATTTAGACTTAACGTATTGGAACGTGTAAGGAAGGCCAACGTCGCATTATATTCCTGCAAGAAGGCTGTAGGGTTGCGGTGGGGCTTCTCTCCTAAAATCGTCCACTGGATATATATAGCAGTAGTTCGTCCTATACTGCTATACTGCATTGTGGTATGGTGGACGGCAACTGACAAACTAACCATCACCAACCTACTAACAAAGGTTCAGAGAACAGCCTGCCTGAGCATAAGCGGAGCTTTAAGGACTACAGCGACCGAGTCTCTACAAGCCCTACTCCATATACTGCCGATTAATATTGTGGCGAGAGAAGTTGCAACCAAAGCGGCACTAAGATTAAACTGCCTATCAATGTGGAGGTACAAGAACTATGGTCACATGAGGATATCAAAGTGTAGTGCTATGGTAACCGACCGAGTGGACTATATACAAACTGTGTACACATTCGAGAGAAATTACATCACTATGATTCCCGCCAGAGATCAATGGGTTGGAAGAATACCAGGTAATAGAAACCATCTCCACTTTTACACGGATGGTTCGAAGCTTGATGAAAAGGGTTGGCTTCGGAGTACACTGTGCAGAGCTTATATTGGATATAGCTCACAGACTACCAGATACCTGCAGTGTCTATCAAGCCGAAATAATGGCAATATGGGAAGTAGCCAAGTGGCTGAGTCGCAACATAGTAACCAACACTGGCGTTGTAATTTACTCGGACAGCCAGGCTGCCATCAATTCTCTAGAGGCAACATCCCTAAATTCACAAACAGCCCTCGACTGCCGCAGATCTCTTAACGAGATGGATGAGCAGTTTAATATACACCTCATATGTGTGCCTGGGCATAGGGATATCCCGGGGAACTGCAAAGCCGATGAACTTGCTAGGAAAGGGACGACATTACAAATTTTCGAAGAATTTGCATATATTGGTGCGCCACTATCCACGTGCAAGCTTTGGCTTAGGCAAGAGGCAATCAGGCAGTCCAACGAAAGGTGGACAGAAATCGGCACCTGCAGAGTAGCTAGACAAATCTGGCCAAGGTATGACCTGAGAAGATCAAAATATCTCCTCGCACTAGAGAGGCAAAGATTGTCTACGTTAGTATCAGTTCTGACGGGGCACTGCTTGATCGGCGAACACGCCAAAGGATTGGGTATTGACTCTAATGACTTCTGCAGAAGCTGTGGAGATGAGGAAGAAGTGAGGGCATTGAGCACTTGCTAAGCGACTGTCAAACTGCAGTGACCAAACCAATTGTTACTCTTTCAATACTTAAAAAGTATTTTAAGATATATTAGCCTACAAGTAACTTTAAGCTTTCGACCAGATTTATGGATTTCTGACTGTTAAGGCGAAATCAAATAACAAATCTAGCGCAATTAGCTGTGGCGTACATCCTGCTTTTCGCTTTTTAATGACCTTGTTTGCTGTAACGTCATTTTGAATATCACTCATAAAATGCTCAATTTTTGATATTGAACTCCAAAATTGTGTAGGAATGTGTAGTTTAGCATGATAGACTATAATCAATCATAAAATTAATTTTGATTTTTTTGATGTTATGTGATTTTGGATTTCAGATGACGATATACAGATCTCTAACGGGTGTGGTGTTACGCCACGTGATTTTTGACCACTTGGCCGCTGAGTATCCTGTAAGAGCTAGAAATCTGAAATTTTGCATATTATACTATGGAGCAAAATTAGGATTGGTCAAACGGGGGAGTCGCGTCCACAATAACCTCATAATTTGAGAACTGATCGTTCGATTTTTTTTGTGCACCATGGAGAAAATTTTAGCATTGTTTAAAGCGACACGACCATCACAACTTCATATCCTGAAAACGAATCTTTAGTTTTATGATTTTGTGCCTGATGTGTTCGTATTGGCCCAAGGAAAGAAACTTTAAGAACGAACTCAATGTCAGAACTCGAGAACGGATCTTTCTTTTTCACGATGTTGGGCTTGACGAATTCTTATTGACCTAAGGAAGGATACAATTTAGGAAAATTTATGATTTCAATTTACTCTGGAACAGATCATTTGATTTTGTGGTACCTTCCACACACAAAATATAATATTTCGAGGTATATTGAATTAGCAAGCATGTAACCCATATAAATACAATACTGAAAACGAAGTGCCGATGTTGAATGTGAACCACACCTAAACGTCAAGTTTTTTCTGCATTACATTTGACATTGCTCAATTTCAGACTAACTCAATTTGAACCATGGAAAGATACACAAACGCGTTAAAGTTTTTTAAGCCTTTTACGAAAATGGGCGTTCAAATCAAAATGCATTTCGTGCACTTCGTGAGGTTTCTTTGATCAGCATAATCGACCAAATGTGTCCACAATCGGAAGAATTGTGCGCAAATTTCAGCAAACCGTGTCTGTAGGAGATGTGAAAACACCTGTGCATGCTCGCCCAGTTCGTTTGGTGCGGCTTATGAGCTGGCGACGTCATCGGGCCACGCTTATTCGAAATGAGGCCGGTTAGGAGTTACTAACGAAACAATGGCTCTTTTGCGCAACAATTCAATGATCGTGTTATCTCACGTCGTGGCGATGTCAATTGGCCGCCAAGATCATGTGATTTGACACCGTTGGACTTCTTTCTTTGGGGTTATTTGAAAGAAAAGGTGTACGTCGATAAGCCAGCAACAATTCAAGAGCTAAAGGATGAGATAATAGAACCTCAATTATGCCTCAGCGTCATCGAAAATTTGGACCATCGGATGGAGGTGTGCCGCCGAGGTCGCGGCGGCTATTTGGCCGATATTTTGTTCCATACATAATTGAACCATACCAATATTATCATAATAAAAACAAATGACAATAATTTCCTAAATAGTTTGTGTTATATTCAAAATCAACATCGGCCCTTAAAATGTAACCACCCTTTATATACTTTTGATAGCATTCCAAAACACTGATTAGTACGACATGAGAGTGCCGGTGAATGTACATCAACGTTGTTATACTTCAGTTATTCCCATTGTATTTTATACGTTCACCATTCATTGTATTGATTTAAGAATAAAATTTATTTTGTCAAAAATATATGTATAATATTTAAAAATTGGTGTTCCAAAATTATTATCTTTCTATTCAAAGAGATATTTAAATGGGTCGTTCATCCGCGTTTGTGTAAAAGATTGGACCATCGACGTATTTTGTTTTTGTTCCCTTGGCTAAAATAAGGGACACCATGTAACAACGTAATCTGATGGATATTGTGTACAAACCATCGGCGGCTTCTTTATGTACATACATATCTTGTTTTTTGTAATTTCTAACAATCAAGTCAGGAACACAAGGTGGAGATAGAACTAATAATGCTTAATATCGGTTTAGCGATTTATTGTAACGAAAACACGCCTACACTCAAAAAAAAAGTGAACCCAAACTTAAGTTAAAATTAACTAAATTTGAGGAAAAATGAACTTCGTATTTCCCTAAAGACATTTGTATTAATGTGAAGTCCATATCAATCATATCATTTAGGAAATAACTTGAATAATTTGAACTGTTAATTTGTACTAAAATTTAGTACGTGTTGAAAAATCTTTTATTGGAATTTTGGAAATTAAAATAATTTTAGTAAATTTTTCCCAAATTCTTAGGAATATATATTTTAACATTATTTTCTTTTGATTGAGAAAACATCTCTCTAAATATACTAACACTTAAGATTTTCTAACTTGAACCAAACAAATTTATTTAAGTAAAATTACTTAATTAATAAAATTTAATCTTTTTGAATAAAAAATTCTCTTTTTGAGGACAAATTAACTAAATTTGAGTGAAAATCTTGAACTAAATCGGAGTATGGATTTTATTAAGATTTAGAATGCTCATTTTTCTGAGTGTATTATTAAGTAGTAGAGAATCTAAACGTTTATGAAATCATTTAAGAGAAAATATATTTATCTTAAATATATATTGTTTAATATCAAGTCACCAATAATAATTTCTTTTAACACGTGCAATTGATTAATCATTAAGTTACAGTTTTTAAGTAGTACATCACACTTATAACAATTATATAGCAATTATAGATCAGAATATATCCATATTAATGCCGTTGATTCGGATAGATTTCGTCACGACCTGTTACAGTTTAAATCTTGTTAAATCGCAGTCATTAAAAACGCTGAAATATCCACTATACGAGTATTTACTAATAGTTTTCAGCTTACGAGACTTTGGAACAATATAACATGTTATATTGATCCAAGATATATATGAATTCCAAGAGGTCCTCGTCCGTATCATCGAGAAGCATTTCCCATCAGATGCGTCAAGGAATCCAGAAACACTCTTCAGCCTCTCAGTGCCCGAAGTAGGGCTCTCGTCCTCAGATAAAGGTGTTACAGCCTTGTGTTAGGATATGTGGCACCAGAAATTATGGGCGTGAGTAGCTCCGCACTTCCGGAGGGCTGGGTGAATAACTTACCTTCTGCAATGGGAGTTATATCACATAAACTATATATACCCGTTGTTAGTAGGGAGTGAATTCAGGATTGAGGATCAATTTGAACAGCCATTTTTTTAACATCCGCCTTACTATTCTTAATAACTCTCCAATTCTGGTGCGGCAGACCAGGATTGGAATTTTCTATTAATCTTAAATATGTCAGCCGAGTTGAATGATTCTTGGGTGACTAGGTATGTTGTTTTATTCGACAACAGCCAACTGGGCGCCCGTCCAGATCACACCCACTCGACTCAAAGCTGCCTTATACAGGTCTACTGATCAGGCATCACCGAAAGCTATGACCTTTATTATCCCTTGATGCCATTCAACATCGTTGCGGATTGTTGGTGTGCCCGGCTTCTCCCTGAGGACAGCGAGGTACTGAGCCATAATGGTCGACGTGCATGGCTCCATTTGTTATTGGGGATGGCACCATACTCACTACTTCGGTCTATAACATTCATCACTAGACTCTCCTTCGCCACTTGGTGAGTGTCCTGTTGATGGAGACATTATGGCATCTTGCTTTTTCGAAGCAGGGGATCATTAGGTGATCTGATAGGTTCTGTTAAAAGGACACGTAGTACACTACCAATTGGCGAGCACCACTACACTCGGAGACCTAGAGGTACATTGTGTTAGTCCTGTAACGAATTGAAGATTTGGAGAAAACAGCAGAAAAAATTATAGATTGAAAAATGGAGGGGGACCCCAATAATAAGTGAGAAGAGCGGAAAATAGAAATGTTGAATTAAAAGAGGAGAGGGTAGAGAAGTTCCTGCAGTGGACAATGCCGTTTAGGCATACGGATGAGCGGTTGTCATCCCTAGCCACTTAAGGCAGCTAATATAATTGAGGATGCTGACGATTTTTTGCGATGACAGAGTTTCGAGATCTTCGATCGTAAAGTCACCTACACTCAAAAAAATGTATTTCCTAAATTTTAGTAAAATCCATACTCCAATTTAGTTCCATGTTTTTATTCATATTGAGTTAATTTTTTCTTAAAACTGGGAAATTTTATTAAGTACTACCAAATTTTATTTTTTTGGGTGATATGCAGAATAGTTCGTTAACTACAAATGAGGACATATTTTTACTAAAATAATATTTCTTGAAAAAAGTTCGAATATTCATATATTTATCAACTTTAAACATATGCGGTGGACACCCAACATAGACATAAGGAAATTATGAACTAATAATGGAAAGCACGATTTTTAGGAAATTTTAACTAAAAATAATCATGAATCCTTATTTCGAGTCCATGAATTTGAACTCAAAATTAGGAAAACATACTAAAATCAAGAAAAAATTAACTATTTTCGGACGATGTTGTATGTTAAAAACACAAAAAATTCTGTCCTTTTTCGTTCCGCAATTTTTATTTTTTCGCAAATCGTTACTTGCAGAAACTTAAATTTATGGAGAAACATTAAAAATGTTACGCCCGGGACGAGAGTCGAACCGACAACCTTATGATAGTGAGCCAGAGACACTATATATCGAGCTACGAAACTCTTTTGGGATTGATATGAAAATGTCATTCATAATAAAATTTCTTCGTCGCCTATAAATATAATATAGGGCAACTCTATTTATCATTCTATGATGGCAATCCTTTTATCAAATTCAAGTGTACATAAAAATACATTGTTTCGAAAATTTTGGGATATATACATAATTGTATTTAAAAACAAATTTTTCATAAAATTTTAAGTGCCTACGTATCTCAGTTGGTAAACATGTGGTTCAGAAAACGGAAGGTTCTGGGATCGAATCGCATTCGGAGGTAAAATTTTATATACATAATGTTTTAATGTTTAATAAAATAAATTTCAATTCCTAAAATGAAGCAGAAGAGAGAAATCCAAAGAGGAAGTTGTAAGAGAGAGATTCCAACATGTAAATGGAGGAGGAAAATGATGAAGTAAGATCGAAAATCGCAATAAAATCATGGACTAAAAAGTCGAAAAAAATTTTAATTTTTCTTTTCTTTTTGCATAAATTTAATTAAATTTTCCTAAATTTGAGTAAAAATTTACTTGCAATAAGGACAAAAGTATGCTGAATTTGCATAATTTCAAGTCAGAATTTGCTAGTACTGAGTTAATTTTCCCTATTTTAATTTCAATAGTTACTTAAAGGAAGTACGAGTTAACTAGAAATAAGTTAAAAATATTTCATAATTGTGAGGAAATGTATGAACTTGATATAAGGAAAAATAGCTTTAGCGAAATACGAAGTTCAATATTCCTACAGTTAAGTTCATTTTAACTTGCTCTAGGGTTCACTTTTTTTTGAGTGTAGGTAGCAGTGTCTTCTTTTAGAAAGAAAAGGACATTGGCGAAGAAGGTACTCGACCGTTTCAAGCTCCTCTTCGTCCGTACAGAGACGACAGTAGTCTTCTGTGTCTCGTTGCCACTTCGATGTAAACGCTCTAACGTTACAGTGGGCTGTGAAAACGCCCACTAACAGGCGTAAATCCCTCTTTGTGAGGTTCAGCAAGTCTCTTGTTCTGGTTTGTGACATACGTGGCCAGAGAGACCTACCGATTTCGCACTGGCTAACCAATTCTGGTTAACTTGATCTCTTGGAGATCTGATTCTTTTGGCTTTATTACGAGCCGTTGACACAGCTGAAGTTGTGGCTTTTTCAGCCTACCCATTGGCTTTGGAAACATCCATGACGCCGTTAGCCCAGGTAAGTGAGTCTTTTTGTTTTTCGGTAAGAGACGATACATCAACGGCCTCCAACTTCGTCAACTGAGGGACACTTTCACTAGTCTTGGTGTGTAGCCACCGGTACTGTGGCAAGGGCTGGGTGAAACACCAGGCTCCGTATAAATACAGTCGATTACCAATGACTGCAAACCATACAACGATGGGCACGAGGATGCATTACCGGTGTTAGGTTAGGTTAGGTTGAAGAGAGGAGACGTTTAAACGTCTCATGTCCATTAACATACACTTAAGCCAGTGGGTTGGCCTGTTGTGCGCTCCTTATTTATGATCTTTTTATACATCACGAGTTACAGAATATCGGTACTAGATACGAATTTTCTCAGTATCCAGTCATATCCTCTGAGATGAATCAAGTGTGGTAATATGTCGGATCCGAAATGTTGGGATCTTGCATGTGTGAATGCCGGGCAGTGACACAGAAAATGTTCCATCGTTTCGATGTTTTTCCTGCATGCCCTGCATTCGTCGTTTCCTATGCGGTGAAGACGTGCTTGTAAGCTTGAGTGTCCAGTTAGAACACTCATCATCTTACTAATATCGATTTTGTTTAGTTTTAGAAAAATTCTTGTTTTCTTTTCATTTGGGTCACCCCACAGTATATTTGCAGTTGTTCCTACTGTTGCGCTATTCCACACAGTTTTGTGAGCCATCACTGCCCAGTGCTTCAACACATTCTTCGTGGCTTCGAAAGGTTTCCAATTTTCCAAGTTTGTTACTCGAAGTTCTCTGCCCTTTGAAGCCAAGCTGTTTGCCCGTTCATTTCCAATCACTCCATGGACTGAGTAAAAAGTCCCAGACCCGTCCTTCCTCCTCGCTTGGGCCCATCGTGTAGCATCTTGTTCTCACTGGCACATGGGCCAAAGTTCCATTTTCCCAGGAGCGTCTGTTTGGCACAAACGAATCACAGCTAGCTGTAAGCCGCTCTTCAGGAATGCGGTCGGAAATTTCTGGCGTTTGAATGTGACCAACTAGAGATTCTAAAATCTTCTGATGGTACGACTTGTGGTCTCGATTTATCCATTCACCCATTACTTGTAGACGTCTTGCTGTGAGGCTGCCTCATACTTTATACGGATGTCTTTTGGTTGGATGTGCAGTATAGTCGGGAACGCTTTTGTTGGCGCAGTTACAAATGCCCCGCTTATGCCTAGACAGCACATACGTTGAATTTTTTGCAAATGTAATACGTTGCACTTCTTGTCCATTGATGTCCACCACACTACACAGGCGTAGGTGATTATTGGTCTAATCACGCTCATGAAAAGCCAGTGAGTCCTATTTGGACGTAGTCCCCATTTTGAACCCATAGCTCTTCTGCACAACGACCAACATCTGTGTGCCTTTGTAACTCTTTCTTCAAGATGATCTTTCCAGTACAGTTTCTGATCCAAGATTACTCCCATTACCGGTGTTAGGTGAGTTTAGTAGTAGAACCAGTACTTGGTATAGAATTTGGCGTTACCCAAGGTGCACTACGCGGAAGCGATCTACCATTGCCTAAATTATTGGTTTTGAGTTATGGTCGCACCGCTCAGACGTGATCAAATAGAATATGAGACTTCATGACCACTGAAAGTATCTTAAAATTTAAAAAATTAAAATTTGTATTGTTTGACTTGTTGACTTTTAGTCCTACAGGAATTAAATATATACAACTAACTTATAATAAGAAATATTACAAAGTTGATTTTGTGTTCAGAATTGTTTATTAGAATATCGTCAAGCTTACAAAGTTTGGATCACGACGTTAAAAGACAACCCGGAACGCCGTTTAGATTAGCGGGGTGTTGGGTGATTTGGGAGAAATACTTCTGATAGTATATCCTTTATTGTGTTTTTTGACATGGAACATCTATTCCGAAGCCTTATATTCTAAGCCTTATATACTAAAATTACTAATCTTTGTTTACCTCGTACACTTTGGGAATAAATATTTACGATGTATATAAAAAACCAGTAAGGAAAGACTAAACTCGGACCGGGCAACTTTATAATACACTCCACCATGGTTTGTCAACAAATGCTCGGATAAACATTATTACTATTAACTGTTGCAGGTTAAATAGTGTACATTTCTAAATTCCAGGCATATACTCATATGTTAGAAAACGTGACCTTCATGAGGAGCTTATACTTATCAAAACACGGGCCGATATACTCCATTTTCCGATATAAATTTCGGCATGATGGGTTAAAAAATGCGTTCCCTAAAACGCCGATAAGTCTAATCGGAAGGGACCTTTTTATGGGGTCAATATCAAAATATGAACCGATGTTTCCCATTTCCACTACACAGAAAGAAAAAATTGAGTAATCCGTACTTGAATCAAGCCGTAGCGGTATCAAAAGTACGGTAAGTACGGTTTTTCTTAAACCAAGTACAAAATACTTGAATCAAGTGCGAATTTTTAAGCCCTGAATTCTTAATCTTAGCGCTCATTAAGCCTGATTAGGCTTGACTTTAAGCCGAAATATTCTTATTTCAAGCATAAAGGGATTGATTTAAGAATTTTATGGGATTGATTTGAGTGCCAAACGGGCTTCAATGAAGAAAATTTAGACTGAATTAAGCGTGCCCAATAATAAATTTAAATCTGATAATACTTGATTTAAGCCTGATAATACTTGATTTAATCCTGATCAGTTCTTGATTTGAGCCTAACCATTACTTCATTTAAGCCTGATCATACTTGATTTATGCTTTCGTTCGTTTTATACCTATATACCATTTACTTACATATTAATTGTACCATTTTTGCCTCTGTATTGCAAAGAATGCAATTTTTTAAATGGTATGTCAAAATACAATTGCTTGATAGCAAAAGTAAAACTTTAGCTGTAATTATTCCATTTACATATGAAACATATAAGGAATAGCATAAACGAAACAAACAAGAATAATTAACAACTTCAAAAAAATTAAATCAAAAAAATCGCGCCAAGTAATGTATTTACAAACACTGCTTGAACGAGAAACGAATTGGATATGATTGCGCACAAATGTTTATTCGTATACATCTCGTTTATATGCGTGTGTGTTTGATGAAGCTTCAGCCAATACCAACCACTTAAATGAGAGTGGTTGAGAGGGTAATTTTATTGTTCTGCCATGCAAATGCAAAAGGAAAAACCTAAAAACCACTGGCATTTTTTCAATTGGGTATGATATATGGTGATATTACTACTACCATATTTGAAATGTTTAGGAAATTAAATATGGATAATTCCCTATACTTATGATGAGGATAAGAACTTGCAGAGAAGCCGAGTGTAAAGAATTCAATTCGAAATCGCGCGCGCGGTTACTCGTAGTATTCTTTACACTCGACTTTTCTTCAAGTTCCTAACTACCTCACATATATTGTTTTTCGATTTAATACTACCATATTTGAAATGTTTTGGAAATTAAATTTGGATAAGGCATTATGCGTATGTGGAAATCGCGCGCGCGATTTCTCGTAGAATTCTTTACACGTGGCTTTTCTGCAAGTTCTTAACTACATCACATATATGTATTGTTTTTCGATTTAATACTACCATATTTGAAATCTCAATTGCTTGTAGAATTCTTTACACTCGGCTTCTCTGCAAGTTCTTATCTTCATCATACGTATTGCTTTAAGGCTTAATATCAACTTATATCATACCCTATTGAAAATAATGTCAATGCTTCCATATTTAGGTTTTCCTTTTTGGGAAATTGTGGGGCAGGTGGGAGAAATTTACATTTGATTTAAATTGAACAATATCTTTAAAGTACTTCCAATAAATATTAAATTACCACTTAAATTATTACTACTTATTATTACAAAAAAAAGAACATAAAGCCCAAAAAAAATTGGGCCTATTGTCCGAGCATGGGTCGGTCATATAGCCCAAAACAAAAACCTCTCTTAGGCCCAAAATTTTTTTTTGCCTTATGACCGGTCACCTGAATTTAGTATGGCATTTTTCTTTCTGTGTAGGAACGATTAAATGCAATATAATGTATAAATTCTTCAATTTCGGCCAGATCAATTGAAGAATCCGTTCTCTAGAGCGTCAAGAAGTGGCATCGGTGGGGACCTTTATATGTGGCTCTACCAAAACATGCACAGATGTACCCCATTTTTACTACGGACGATTAGGTCCAATATAAAGTGGAAATTCCTAAATTTCGTCCAGATCAATTGAAAAATGTGTTTTCTAAAGCGTCAAGAAGTGACATCGGTGGGGATTAGATCCAATATTAAGAATGAATTCTCAAATTTCAGCAAGATCAATTGAAGAATACGTTCTTTAGAGTGCACAGTGGGAGGAATTCCAAAACAAGGGAAATAATTCTGAAGTTTCTTAACCAGATAACCTATTGCGGCCAAACTTGGCATGTTTGTAGAAGACGTATTAGAGAAGTTACGTTTTGGGTTTGGGCCCCTTGGTATAATGGGGCAGAGCTGCAAGCCCTTAAATTTGGCCACCTCGGGTGAACATGACGTTTAAATCTTTTTTGTGTGTATTCTAGTAACTGAAGTCTACAAAAGGCTTTTTGCACCTAACAGTTATCTTGTTTAATTAGATACCGAGACTCTGCATTTGAAAAGTGAATTTTTAATTTTTCCCCCGACCCTGTGCTAGTATTTTGTAAATTAGTTCCTATATCGATACCTCCATTCTAAACTATGTTAAGTGCAAAAAGGTATATCGACCCCTGTGCGCGGAATTATAGTATGTGGTAAAACTAAACTTTACAGGAAAGCGTTTGTTCTACTTTTCTCTGCTTTCGCCAAAATGCAGTGTAACATACGATAGAGTATATAGTCAATTTTGGGAGCAAATAAGATGTTTTCGCCTTCAATATTTTGCCAAGTGACGGGACTATGAATGTAGAACAAAATTGCATCAAAAACTCAATATTGAAAAAAATGGCATATACGATAATTCCGCGCACAGGGGTAGATATATCATTTGCTACGAGCCAAAAGTGTAACACATCGAAAGAGTGAAATAAGACCCTAAGTATCTTTGGCGGATATCCGTTTTGGATCATTTTAAGTCGAATGAGCAATGTCCGTCAGTCCGTCTGTCTGTCTGCTGGCTGGAGCGCACGATAACTCTCGAAAGGAGTAACCGATTGACTTCAAATTTGGTATGTGGTAATATTTTCTTCAATCTCCGGATAAGATCGAAGATGGGCCATATTGCTCCACTCCTTCTAGTACCTCCCCCACAAAGGGTTACAATTTAGTGAAATATTGATTATTTAATAACTTATATACTACTTTTTTGAATCCTCCGAAATTCTGCACATACACTCAAAAAAATGTATTTCCTAAATTTTAGTAAAATCCATACTCCAATTTAGTTCAATGTTTTTATTCATATTGAGTTAATTTTTTCTTAAAACTGGGAAATTTTATTTAGTACTACCAAATTTTATTTTTTTGGGGGATATGCAGAATAGTTCGTTAACTAAAAATGAGGACATATTTTTACTAAAATAATATTTCTTGAAAAAAGTTCGAATATTCATATATTTATAAACATATTTAAACATATGCGGTGGACACCCAACATAGACATAAGGAAATTATGAACTAATAATGGAAAGCATGATTTTTAGGAAATTTTAACTAAAAATAATCATGAATCCTTATTTCGAGTCCATGAATTTGAACTCAAAATTAGGAAAACATACTAAAATCAAGGAAAAATTAACTAGTTTCGGACTATGTTGTAGTGCTAAAAACACAAAAAATTCTATTCTTTTTCGTTCCGCAATTTTTATTTTTTCGCAAATCGTTACTTGCAGAAACTTAAATTTATGGAGAAACATTAAAAATGTTACCCCCGGGACGAGAGTCGAACCGACAACCTTATGATAGTGAGTCTGACACACTATATATCGAGCTACGAAACTCTTTTGGGATTGATATGAAAATGCCATTCATAATAAAATTTCTTCAAAATAAATAAATAAATATAGTATACATTTGGCAACTCTATTTATCATTCAATGATGGCAATCCTTTTATCAAATTCATGTGTACATAAAAATACATTGTTTCGAAAATTTTGGGATATATAATTGTATATAAAAACAAATTTTTCATAAAAATTTAAGTGTCTACGTAGCTCAGTTGGTAAACACGTAGTTCATAAAACGGAAGGTTCTGGGATCGAGTCGCATTCGGAGGTAAAATTTTATATACATAATGTTTAATGTTTAATAAAATAAATTTCAATTCCTAAAATAAAGCAGAAGAGAGAAATCCAAAGAGGAAGTGGTAAGAGAAAGATTCCAACATATAAATGGAGGAGGAAAACGATCAAAAAATCGCAAAAAAAATCATGGACTAAAAAGTCCAAGAAAAATTTAAATTTTTCGTTTTGCATAAATTTAATTAAATTTTCCTAAATTTGAGTAAAAATGTACTTGCAATAAGGACAAAAGTATGCTGAATTTGCATAATTTCAAGCCCAATTTTGCTAGTATTGAGTTAATTTTCCCTATTTTAATTTCAATAGTTACTTAAAGGAAGTACGAGTTAACTAGAAATAAGTTAAAAATATTTCATAATTGTGAGGAAATGTATGAACTTGATATAAGGAAAAATAGCTTTAGCGAAATACGAAGTTCAATATTCCTACAGTTAAGTTCATTTTAACTCGCTCTAGGGTTCACTTTTTTTGAGTGTAGTATTGGTTTATTAGGTGCTATTACTTCGAGAAAAATGGACGAAGTTGCCACGCCCCTTTTGGTACCTCCCACACAAATTGTCAATTTTGAATCAAAAGTTAATATCTTATAGCTTTATTACCAGTACATACAAAGACTTGGAATTTTGTACAGTGTAATGGTTTAATAGTACCTACAACACAGTGAAAAATGGGCATTATTGCCACCCTCCTTTTGGTACCCCCACACAAATGCACCATTGAACACCAAAAGTTTACTGCTTATAACTTTAATTCCAGTACATACTTTAAATTTATTAAATGCAATTTAAATTGATAATAATTTATTCAAAACAAAAAAATAAATAAATGTACTAATATTTTTTTGGGATTCAAGGTGAGGGGATTTATAAGTCGGTTTACCCGACTGAACTTTCTTAATTGTTATAAATTCCTCTGTGTCTCCAAAATATTACATATTCCTTTTCGCAATAAAATACAAAAATTGCTTATATTTTGAAAATATATATTGATATGGCCATAACTTTTGTATTTATAAGTCGGCACATTTGATCGAAATTTTGTATAGCAAATTATTTTGTCAATTATTTTGTCAAAGTTTATGTGAGAGAAATCGGTTTATATTCTGCAGTGATATTAAGCAAATGCTAGGACAGGGTCTGGAAAAAAATTAAAAAATCAATTTTCAAATACAGACTGATATGTAGAAACGCCATAAAATATTTAAAAGTGAACATATTTCAATGAGATATTTTTAGTTTCGCGAATCATTATATTTCCAAAAATCAATCCCACTATTCCCAAAATAATTTCCCAAAAACGGGATTTTTGATTTTTGCCCTATATCTACTATACTAAAAGTCCGGTTTCAGATTCCCATTGCAGTTTAACTTACAACACCTTACCATGTATAAATGAGCCAAATTTTTTTTAACATATTAGCGATTGGGGGAAATGTAGCTTACTTAATTTGTAATTTGTGTAAAAAAATGGTGTAAATTGGAGAAGCTTGGTAACAGTACCAGTGAATATATTTGACCCGCTATTTTTTTGAGAACATTGTGCGGAAAGTTTCCTTTAAGGTGATAGTAAAAATATGTTATATTTTCTTTAAACTAATTTCTTCCAAAACTCGAAAATACGACATATACTTTTTTTCCCAAAAAAAATTCAAAAAAAATCTGATTTTTTTGTTGAAGGTATGATTTCAAGTGGCTTTTGTCCTATTGGGTATATCGAACAAAATTTTTTCATCATATAGGACATTTTATTGGCAATCCAGGATAAAATCGGTGCATAGTCTGGTTCGGTATTTACAATTTTTCGGGGAGAAAAATTAAAATAAAATTTTCAAATGCAGATATCTCGGTAATTATACAAGATAACTGTTAGGTGCAAAAAGCCTTATGTCGACATCGGTTACACACAGAATACATACAATATTTTGTGAATCGGACGAAAAAGACGAAAGTTACACGCACTTAAACGTCTTGTTAACCCGAGGTGGCCAACTTTGAAGCACTTCTCTAGTACCTCTTTTACCAAACATGCCAAGTTTGGTCGCAATCGGTTGTCTGGTTATGAAACGGCAGAATTACTTGCTTTTTTTTGGAATTCCTCCCACTGTGGAGCGTCAAGAAGTGGCATCGTTGGGGAATTTTATATTGGGCTATATCAAAACATGGACCGATGTTCCCCATTTTTACTAGGGACGATTAGGTTCAATATAAGGTGTAAATTCTTAATTTTCAGCCAGAACCATTGAAAAATGTGTTCTCTAGAGTGTCAAGAATTTACATCGGTGGGACTTTTAAATACATGGACCGATATGCCACATTTTCAATATGGTCTTTTGTCTAAGAAATGCCTCTGTACCAATTTTCGTAACGATTGCTATATATTTACGTCCTGTACTTTTATAACAAGAATACATAGACAGACAGATAGACAGACAGGCGAACATGGCTAAATCGACTTAGAAAATGATGAATAAACTATGGGTCCACCTCTTTGTTAAAAACAAATGCACAAAGTCATAATACCCTGTATAACAGTGTGGTATCGGGTATAAACACTGGGTTAATATTGAAGTGCATTGTGGGGACCTGTAGTGATTGTCAAATGCATAATCCAAAAAATCTATCGATTTCTACGACTTTTGATAATATTATAGATTTTGCATTGGGATTTTCAGCGGTAAGAAGATTAGCGGGGGTGTCGTGTGTTTTTAAAGTGGATTTTGCACACAGTGCCATGAAAGGTTTTATTTTGAGGTTATGTAAATTTTGCAATGTTTATAATTTGCACAATCATTAAACGATCTTAATTCACTTTGGTATTAATTAACTTTAGTATCGTGATAGCGAATCTGTTTTTGATCTAAAATCTCTCATATAGTTTTGGAAATACAGGGGTTTTACACATTTAAAAAATATCTTTATATTTTGCAAATTTTAAAACCGCCATATCTCAAAAACTAGATGACCAATTTTAGATCAAAAAGCAGATTCGTGATCTCGATATCAACGTAAATTAAGATCCGCGACATAGCAGACTTATTATATTTTTTCAAATTTGAAAATCAGGAGAAGATTCAAAAACATAACTTATTTTTTTCTGTTTTAATGCATAGGTTCTGATTACAGTTATCAATATACTTGTGTTTTAAAAAAAAGAAAAAAACGGTGGACGGTTGATTTAAATTTTACATAATCGAAGGACAATCAGCAAACAAAATCGCTGAAACCGTTATTTTTCTGCCTAAAAAGGGTTATGAAAATTGCAGTCTGAAAAACACTTTCTTTGTTAATAACAAAAAATGTAGTTTGTTATTAAAAACACTACTCGTACTATATATACATAGCTAAGTCAATAAAATACTACTATTTTAGGTATTCAATAGAATTGCGCGTATATTTATACACTCAATTTAGTGATACGAGGGTATACATATATAATTTTCTAGGAACCAAAAGTTTAACATATCGAAGGGGTGACATAAGACCCTAAGTATGTTCAGCGGATAATCGTTTTGGGTCATTTTAAGTCGAATTAGCAATGTCCGTCCGTCTGTCTGTCTGCTGGCTGGTTCGCACGATAACTTTCGAAAGGAGTAACCGATTGACTTCAAATTTGGTATGTGATAATATTTTCTTCCATCTCCGCCTAAGTTGGAAGATGGGCCATATTGGTCACTCCTTCTAGTAGCACCCCCACAAAGGATTAACATTTAGTGAAATATTGATTGATAACTTCTATACTACTTATTTGAATCCTCTTAAATTCTACACAAAGTTTTAGTTTATTAGTCAATATTACCAAGAGAAAAATGGGTGAAGTTTCAACGCCCCCAAATTGGGGGCCAAAAAATTGGTACCGGCCACGCAAATGGACAATTTTTAACCAAAAGTTAATAGCTTATAACTTTATTACCAGTGCATACAAAGACTTGAAATTGTGTACAGTGTAATGGTTTAATAGTACCTACAATACAGTGAAAAATTGGCATTATTGCCACGATCCTTTTGGTACCTACCACACAAACCATTCTGTACCAAAAGATAGCAGCTTATAACTTTCATACCAGTGCATACAAATACTTGAAATTTCGTACAGATCAAACAATTTGTAGTACCTAGAGTCTAGAGAAACATGCCGTAATTGGCACGCCTCGTTTGGTACCTCCCACTCAAATGGACCATTTTACACCAAAAATTAACAGCTTATAACTTTAATACCACTGCATACAAATACTTGAAATTTTGTACAGTGTAATGCTTTTATAGTACCTAGAGTCCAGATACTGAATCTGTCAATCCGAATCAGGATTTCAACTTTTTGAAAGCACTTCACTCATACGCAGACTTTGATATGGGTGATTCCACGTAAACTGACCCCATCACACATAAATAAATAAATCAAATTTTTGCAAAAAAATTACCATAAGTGACATCACGAACAATTGAATTTTAGAAATTCATGAAGAGTTGATGAAATTTAGGAATAGTTTTTTCCTACCAGTGGGTTTCTACAGGTTATTATAAAATTGTTGGATGCACTACTTTTACTGTTAAACTGAAATAAACAATTTTTCCGACATATTTTTTTATTTTCTGAATTTGTCTTTTTACTACAAGAAAATACACAACTTTAAGTGTAGTTTAGTGTCAAACTCGTAACTTTTGTAAAATATTCAGTGCATACAAACGGGTTTGTATCTTGGAGTGTTTTGTTTATGCACATATCATCTTTTGTGTAAGTTAGGTCAAGGTTATATAGTATAAAGTAAATCAAAATGTTTCAGTATCATTGCAATATTTACGCTAGAATTTGCATTCTAATATTTGTCACACCCGTTACGCAAAGACCGTAAATAATTTTAAATCAATTTAAAAATATTGTCTATTTATCAATTTTATTTCAAGTACGTAATTAAATAATAGAAAGCGAAATTTCGGTATAAAGTTAAAAAATAAATAGCTGGTATGGGGGCAATCATTAAGAGAACGATGAAGGTCCATAAGGTCATTTTAAATCAGTCTTTTTATTGTTACAAGATTTTGATTGGTTCTGGATTAAAAAGGCATAAGTATATTTCCCAAGTGAAGTTAACAAATATCAATATATTTTAGGAAATAGGTGGAAAACTAAAAAAATCAAGAACAACCGACCTAAACATTATTTTGAAAGGAGTTCTGGTCATAATATTCCAGCCGGAGACACATCGTATTCTAATTTGGAAATTATTTCTTTATAGAAAATGAAAAAATAGAATTGTCATAAACATTGATACAAAAAAAGCTTTTTTAAAATGTCAACGAAAATTGGCAACGAATTTTGCATTTGTAAGTTTTTACTCTATGCGATAAAGAAAGTCGGCAATTTTTATATGATTTAGTGAATAAATCGACTTCGATTTTGTTTTTCGAAGAAAAAAAACTAGTTTAATAGATGCATGTTGGCTAATAAATCCTGTACAATATTTCGTTCTACTTATTACTCCTCAAAAATGAGACTATGTCACACCCGTTACGTTGGCATGTCACACCCGTTACATATTAATATATTTAATACAAATTGAATAATAATTTTAATTATTTGGAATGAAGTCTACAATATACACTATTCTCTAGAGATACCAACATTTTTTTTTTTGTTGGCAGTACATACAAAAATTTTACAGTATGCAATGAAGAAATAGGCTGATCAAGATTTTATCAAAACCTAAGGTCACACCCGTTACGGTGATATATCAACCATATTTTTTAATTAAAAATATTATTTAATTTCCTTGAATATCAGGAGGTCACACATAAGTATATCTACATAAACCACCCTTTGCAAATTGTCGTTATAAATTATATAGATCAAAATCAGAAAGATACTTAGTAACAATGTAACACCCGTTCCGTTGGAATCGCCCTTATGAAATCTTTCGTGTGACATAACAGGAACGTTGTTGGATATTATTTGCGCAGATGATGGAGAAGATCTTGAAGAAAAAATGAATTCCACCTAGAACAGAGCTTCTCAAATGGTGATCCGCGGCCAACTGGGGGGCCGTATGAACATATCAGGGGGCCGTATGAACATATCAGGGGGCCGTAACGTCTTGATGAAAATAATGCTCTTTAAATTGTTTTGTAGAAAATAATCGACACTTCGATTTTTTTAAATTCGAATCAAAGTCTGGAAACAAATAAATTGAATTTAGAATATAATATTCGACACAAATTGAAAAAAAAAACCCACTGTATAATTCAGCGTTAGTTTTGGTTAATAAATAAAAAAATTGAAAATAGATTAGGGAGAAATACTGCTATACGAGACCTAAAAAATCAGCTTTTCATTATTATGGAAAAATACTTATATTTTATTCGTAAATATAAAGTTTCCCCATCAAAGTAATCCCACTCAAATATAATACTCTCCTACCAACACTTATTCCAATTCTGGTATGCAATTTTTGGTAAGGTCTTGAGGTATTATAGCAATGCGGTCTTTATCTCCTCAATCGGGGCAAAACTCCATGCAAAAGTTCTTTTGGTCAAAATTTAATATTTCTGAACAAACTTATGGTGTTTTTTTTTTCTAAAAAGTGGTGTTGCCCTGTCAGTGAGCAGCATTTTAATAATGTCGCCTACACCCTCTTGTACTGCTGTATTTTTGATGGTCAGAATCGAAAACAAAAATACATTTTACCTCACTAAAAAAACTATAACAAAGAATACTCCACGGAGAGGCCTAAATAAAGCATCTATCCAAACTTCATTAGAAGAAAGCACGCACGTTCATACGTGGGTATTTAGGCTATTCGCTCGATGCTGAGAAAACATCTGTTTTGTAGGGAATCGTTCACCCCTTCAGTTAAATACATGTGTCGAATATGTGGGGTCCAAAATACAGCATACAGGGGTCTAATTTTGGTTTGGGGATCGAAATAATTGCCCAGCGGGCAATGTCCACGTTAGAATAGGGTTATATAGTTACGGCAAAATATCGACTTTTATTTATTTTTTTGAAAAAAAACAAAATAAAAAATAATTTGTTTTGTCAAGTGCAATTGCATTTAATATGTCATACTTATAAGTATAATAATTATTCACGCAAAATGTTAAAATCAATTGGTGCTAAAAATAAATTCTCTGAAATTCTCTGATTGAACATTTCCTTTACAGAAAGTAAATCGCTTAGTTGTTTTCCAGGGGATAAGGTATTTACAAATAATCCAGTATCTATTCCACTCTTCTTTGAGAAATGAGTGTTAAATTTAGAAACAGTTTGAACAGAGTTTGGACATAACAAATCGAGTTCTGTCTTTATCGATTCTGTATCGGTTTGAATTTCATAAAGAAATAAAGATAATATACCGCTTAAATGCTAAAGCGGAATGTACATACATATGAGAGCTATATCCAAAATTTGAACAAATTTTGACCAATTTAAAAAGGATTCCAATTTCCATAGACCCAGGTTTACCATACCCTTTTTTCGGAAAGGAGGACTTTTGTGTCAGAAAAGGAGGACATCTGTGACATTTACAAAGAGAGTTTGGAACTTTCGGAGGACATTTCAAAAATGCAGTGATTGGAACATTTTACTATGATCAATAACACTGTCTTAGTTGAAAAAACCCCCAAGCGAGGCGCCAGGTGGCTTAAACAAATCAACTACGCTGATTCCAATAGCGCTAAATGTTTTCGTTGATTAGGTCTTGCTTTCGAGATATTCGGCCACAAAGTTTACTGAAAAATCAGTGAGGTTAGTTATCCCGATGGTGAATTTGAAGTGGAAATCTTCGGAATATCCGATAATTATTTCTCTTAAGCGAGTGGTCCCCGCTCTTACCCGCAAACAATTTCAATAAAATCGTATCATATGTCAAAAGTCATACAAATCGTCTATATTTTTATTTGGTGTCTTAGAGCAAAAAAATTCCTCGCAAAAAACTACTGTGGTTCTTTCTCAACGTATATAATTGTGTATTTTTCAACTCATAGCAGAAAATATTTATTTATTGATATTAGTTGTTTACTCAAATTTTTTTCGGTTAGTGTCTTTGGAAATACAAAACTCATTGACAAAACATACGAAATATGTAATGAAAACTGTTAATTTTTAAAAAAATATGTATGTTGAAATGGGAGTCGGACACGAACTAAAAATTTCGGCGATTTGATAACAATTTTTTAGAGATAAGGGTGTGAGAAACGTGGACGACAGTTTAGAGAGAAGTAATTCTGCAAGGGTTCCCTTTATTTTGTCCAAAATCTCAACCTTGATAACGTATTTCTCAGGTTTCTCAGCAATCTTTGTGGCCGAATATTTCGAAAACAAGAGCTTACCTAGAACAACGGTCACCACCAATGGATACAGCGTGATCGATTAAGTTTAGCCCACCGTTTGCCGCGTTTGTCGGTTAAAAAAGTTCTCAATTCTAGCACAGTGTATTTAAACTTAATCCCGTAATGGAGGTTGAGAGTACCCCCTATCATGGATCGCATGTCAATTGTTTTGGGTGGAAATAAACTCATATTACTAAATTTTTGCCCAAATCTATTAAATTTGTGTTTTTTGTAGAGTTACGAAGTCAAGTCAGAGAGCTATATATCGGGGCTACATCAAAAAAGTTACCGACATTGCCCTTTTTTAATCCCAAGTTACCTGCAGCTTTAAGAAGTATTATTCCATATTTCAGTCATCTAGCTCGATTACTGTAGATTGTAGCGTGTTTACATCAGACGGACACAGCTAAATCGGGGTCTCGTATCAATATTAATAGGTTTATACACCTACCATCCTTTGGTAGGTGTATAAAAGTATCGGTATATTAAAATTGTTAAACTCACTAACTTTGTACTAAAAGTAATGGCGAGTTTAATTCATTTGGAGGTTTACTGTTTGTGAAAAAGCGAATTTGAAGCAAAAGGAGGACAAATCCAACTTTATTGAAAAAAGAGGGAGGACGGGAGAGCATCGGAGTTTAATTGCGATCGGAGTTTATTTTTGAACAAACTTAGAATGAACAGACCGACATGTTTAGATCGAATCTGCTAGTGATTCCGAGTCGATCGGTATACTTTAAGGTGGGTCTAGCTCCATATTTTAGGGCGAAATATTTGAGAGAAAACAAACTATAATACTCTGTACCACAGAGTGGCGTAGGTATTATTATATCCTAATATGATTTCAGGAGAAAGATACATGACAGTGTGGATTTGAAATTATGACGAAGTGTTTTAATTGATTTTTACATTAGCAACCCATGAAAGTTAAAGTGTCAGTGACGAACATTGGATAAAACAAGTAAGTTTTTGCGAATTTTTGCAAGAAATATTTTGAAAAACTTTTTTTTGCTTTTTACAAATCACATTTATTTGTCCTTTACATGTGAAATGTATAAACAAAAATGTCGAACAATCTTAGAAATACGAGTGTATGTATATTGACTTTGATGCGACAAATTAAAAAAATCCAGTGTATTGGTTGACAGCACAACACGCCTATTGATCGATAATCGCTACACCCATAAAGCTGAAAACACAATTTTCAAATTCTTTTTCAATATGAATAATGTAATTCTTGTTAAAAATGGTCTAACCACATTGTAATAGCTAATTAATTACTGACAAATATTTGTTATTAAAATACGAAAAACGCAGCAGATACTATTATGTACAGCTTTGTTTGTTTTTTCTTTTGTTCTAAAAAATCCCCAATGGTACGGAAATTTTTTGTACATACATACGAGTAGGTACATATGTACATGTATATCAATTGACAATAAATCTTAACTTTAATCTTATTAAGCATTTAATAATCAATTCAATTTTAATACACGAATCATTTTTTTCCTAATCAATTCTTTCAGTTAATATCCACATTAAGGTGGGTCGAAGTAAATTTAAAAAAGTATATTTCGTCGGTGCGCCGAGGAAAACTCCTATGTGTTTTTTTACTAGTTTTCAGGAGAGACAAAAAAAGTTGCTATTTCGCCAAATCGCGATATTTTTAGTATCTCAGATTTTTGAATTTTTCTTTTAATTATTTACCACCAATATATCATAACAAAAATCGTATATGTGAAAAGCCCATGACGTGGTAAATGGTTTTCATGAAAATCGACACATAGGATGTTTTGTTCGGAGCATTTTAAATATTTATAAAACAAAAAAATTACACATAGGAGTTTTGATATTTGACTGTTCACAGCGTACCTCAAGCAAACGAAAGTTGGACTGGATTGTGGCTAAAAACGGCTAATGAGGTTTTGTACAGAATCATCCCTTTTACTCAGATAAGAAGAAATCAAAATCTGATCTGCTTTCTTTCGCGAGTTATCGCGATAAAAACAATTTTTAACCAAAAAACCGAATTTAATTACATTGAATCGCGGAAATTTAAAACTATAACATAATTTCCCATAAATATGAACATTTGCAAGCCGCTTTGTAATGTCCGCGATATTTGCTATATTATTCTATAGCGAAATTATTGTAATCCAAAAATTCGACTTACACCGCTAAATTTTTACAAAAATATTATTGCGAATTTAATAAAATTTATATATTAACTTTCAATGATTTCTGAGTGATAGATTGGCACCAGCAGTACTCTGCTAGCTTTCATTCGGTTCGGTTGTAAGCACGCATAAACCAATATACCAGTATTCGCGAAAACTGAAATTGACTTTTTCCAAAAACATTAAACAATAAACAATTTTACAAAAACAAAAATTTACTCCTCCGTGGTCTGGTGTACCGTACAATGGTGAAGCCCCCGGGGGCAAAACCCGCGGCCCGCCGCGCTGTGAACCCCAAGCATATACACACTAAGGCAAGGTCACGTCCAAGGTACTCTCCTTTCAACGTTGACTTAGTTGGAGCCACATGTTCAAATTACAATAGATTCAGTTCGTTATCAGATATGGAAGATATGGACGACTCTACAGAGACAAACATCAAGCCCGATGTGCCAAAGCCTACCCCAAAACCTCCACCTATCGTTGCAGATGCTCGTGTCTCGATGAGAGAAATACAAGTTCTAGTAGGCAATGATTGTATCTTTAAACGAACTTCAATTGGAACTAAAATTTTTCCACAATCTCAAGAAAAATATGATTTCTGTATAAAAACCTTGAAAGAAGGTTTAATAGAGTTCCACACTTATAACGACAAAGCTAAAAAGTTATACACAACTTTCTTATACGGTCTTCCCAGGCTAAATACTGCGGACATCATGGAGGACCTTAAAACATATAACCTCTCTCCAGTTTCAGTTACTGAGGTACGAACTAAATACAGCAGCCTAGATAACGCAGTTTATAAAATACAATTCGAGAGAAAATCATTTAGCCCAATCCATTTAAGAAATATTACATCGGTTTGTAATGTAATAATTACATGGAAAAAGCACAAGCCCAAATCATCTGATAGGCCTACGCAGTGCTGGAAATGCTTGATGTATGGCCACGGTGGTGACCACTGTAACCGGAAACCAGCATGTATGTCTTGCGCAAAGACACACCTGACCACAGAATGTCCATTTACAAAGGATAAGAAACAACCAGCAGCTTTCACGTGTTTTAACTGTAAGCAAGCTGGTGAGGTAAGAACGGATCACGCCGCAAATGACATTAGATGTCCACTACGTCAAAAATATCTTGAAATTAGACATAAAGTTACTACTAGTCAACCCAAGAGGGCCGCGGCTGCACACCCCAGACGTACCAATGCACATGTGCCTTCAAACTTCCCCCACCACTATGCACCACAGCACCAAACCATCAACCAAACATACGCTGGCGCGTTAACTAATGACGGTTCAAACCTGTTTAATATGGATGAATTATTTAATATTTTCACCACAGCACTCGACGATCTAAGCAGATGTACCTCGAAAGTGCAACAAATGCAAGTAGTAATGTCTCTCCTTAAATATGCCTATGAATTTAAATAATAAGAAAACTATTAATATGTTACATTGGAATGCCAACGGCATTACTTCATACGCTCATCTTAAACAATTTGAGAATCTTCTAACAAAGAAAAATATACACATCGCAGGGCTAAATGAAACATTTTTTAAAGTTCACCATAAACCCTTTTTCTGTGACTACACACTATATCGCAACGACCGAGAAGATGCAAATGGAGGTGGGGTTGCTTTACTTATTCGTAAAGGTATCTATCACAGACTCCTTCCTATTACCAGTACTAGACTCATTGAAAATCTTTCAATAGAGATCACTATATATCAAAGAAAAGTGATAGTCACCACTGCATATTCTCCAAAATTTAATCAGTCTTTCGTCAATGACATAATCAAGCTCACTCCTGACAATGCTGACTTTATTTTACTGGGCGATCTTAATGCAAAACACTCTTCTTGGAACTGTCAAACTAATAACATAGCCGGGAATATCCTTAACAATCTGCAATAACAACGTAATTTCTTCATTTTTTACCCGAATAATCCCACCTTATATCCTCACCGCCAACACAGCAACCCCTCAACCGTCGATATTATTATAAGCAATTTGTCATTTCCTATGACTGTTACAGCGTTAGATTACGAACTTCAATCGGACCACCGACCTATTATCTGTTCAATAACAGCTCGGTTACAAAATGAAAGTACTGAGAGATTTTGGTACAATCATACAAATTGGAATCTTTTTCGAGAATTTATAGAACGAAGAATTGAGTTATCCGTAGAAAGCTATAACACCTGCTTATCTATTGATAAGGAAATTGACAACTTCACTAACCTCATACTTGCAGCTCGAAATTTGTCAACGCCTGTTCACAACACTGCTAAATCCTATTCATTACCCCCCGAAGTTTTACACCTAATCGGCCAAAGAAAAATGTATAAGAGAAAGCAACTTCGTTCTTGTAATAGTTTTCATTATAACCTATACAAGCAGTGCGTTACTTTTTTAAGTAAATTCATAAACAAGAAAATAAACAGCATTAGGAACAACAAATGGTCAAATCTCAATGGTCAAAACGTTTCTGGAAAATTAGTCGTTCGTTACGATGTAAAGGTAGGAAGGTTATTCCACATCTTAAAGTTGACGATACCAAATTCACTACTGATGCAGAAAAGGCGGAGTTATTTGCAAATATATTTTATAAATCCCACGAGCTCACATTAAATTACACCCACTCTATAGACCATGAGGTTAATAATACCGCTGACTCCCTAAGATTAGAAAATCCCTCTACTGCTGGGGCAGTTTTCACTACTGCCCAAGAAATTTATTCAACACTCTCTCAACTGAAAACTTCAAAAGCTCCTGGACTCGATGGCATTCCAAATATAATTCTTAAAAAGCTCCCGGATAAGGCGATTCAACTTCTGGTTATATTATTTAATAGCTGTATCCGGCTTAATTATTATCCCACGGCATTTAAAAGGGCAAAAGTAGTTGCCATTGCCAAGCCAAAAAAACCTCCAAACGACCCATCTAGCTATAGACCAATAAGTCTTCTTAGTAATCTGGGAAAACTTTACGAAAAGTTAATTCTCATAAGAATAACTAATTATACGACCGAAAACAATATAATTTCGGACAATCAATTCGGCTTCAAAGCAGCACACAGCACCATCCACCAAATTGGTCGTATCAAAAACATAATAATACGTAACAAAATGCAGAGAAAATCCACGGGCCTAATACTATTAGACATCGAGAAAGCTTTCGACACAGTCTGGCATAATGGACTCCTGCATAAAATGGCGTCAGCTGATATGCCTAAATATATTTGCAAAATTATTTCGCACTATCTTGAAAATAGAGAGTTTGCTGTCTGCTTAAATAAAAGCTTGTCAACTTTTAAAACCATTCTTGCGGGACTCCCTCAGGGATCAATATTATCACCTACTCTGTACTCGATATATACTTCGGACTTTAAACCACCTAGAGGGATTGACACCGCCTATTATGCGGATGACACTGCCCTTATTTCATCCAGCAAGCTTACATCAGCCCTTATGAAAAAAATGGAGCACAGCCTCAATAGCTGCTACAAATACTACAATAAGTGGAAAATAAAAATAAACAGTAATAAGACGCAGTCCATCATATTTCCCTTTAATAAATCCCCTAAGAGAGTTCCAGGACGACAACTTAACTTTCTCGGAAATTTTGTTGAAATTGTAGATGATGTTACATATCTTGGTGTAATCCTAGACAAGAAGCTCTTATTTCGTAAACATATAGAATCTACTTGCCAAAAAGCAATAAATGCTTTCAGAGCTTTATGGCCTTTCCTGAATCGAAGATCAACTCTCAATTTAAAAAACAAAAATCTTATTTATAAATGTATTATTAGACCCATTTTATCGTACGCATCGCCTATCTGGTACCGTGCCGCCAATACCCATCTGAAAAAACTACAAGTGATTCAAAATAAGTGTCTGAAAATGATTCACAAGAAGCCCTGGCGTTTCCCCACCTCACAATTACACGAAGAAACTGGATACCTGCTATTTCTTGACCATATTAAGTTATTAAATGACAATTATTTTGAAAAAGTTGCAACCTCACGCTATTGTAAAATACGCGAAAGTCTAGATTTACTTCCTTAAATTTAGCGAAAAATCTGTAATTTATTCAAACAGAAAATGTTGTATTAATTAAAGATTATTCTCACATAATTTTTATCTTAAACAATAATTTTCTCTCCATATTTGTACCTTTAATAAATCACGTATAGGTTTTTATATCCTTTTTGCCTATAATAAGTATAAAATGTAATACAATTATTTATACGATATCCCTAAGAACCCACTTGCTGAGATATCTTCATGATAAAATCTCATTACTGTTAATTATTAAGTGTGTATTATAAAACTGTGATTTGGATTAATAAACATAAATGAACAAGTAAGAAAGTTTCAGTCGGGTAAACCGACTAAGGTATACTCTCACTTTGTGAGTAATGTAATATTGAATATTACACAAATTATTCTGTCAATTTTTGTGGGAGGTACCAGAAGGGGTTTAAGAAATACACCTATATTTCGCTGACCAGTAGATACTTTAAATACATTGCACTGTGCCGAATTGTAACCATTTATATGGACTGGTATATTAACGTTGAGATATTAAATTGTTGTATAATTTGGCCATTTTGTGTGGGAGGTACAAAAAGGGGCGTGGTAATAACGCTCATTTTTCACTGGACTATAGGCATTATAAAAGCATTACACTGTACAAAATTTCAAGTAATTGTATAAACTGATATTAATGTTATAAACTGTTAACTTTTGGTGCAAAATGGTACCTTTGTGGGAGAGGTACCAAAAGGGGCGTGACAATAACGCCCATTTTTAAATGGACTGTAGGCACTATAAAAACATTACGCTGTACAAAATTTCAAGTATTTTTATACACTGGTATTAATGTTATAAGCTGTTAACTTTTGGTGCAAAATGGTGCATTTGTGTGGGAGGTACCAAAAGGGGCATGGCAATTTCGCCCATTTTCCTCGAGTTGATAGCGACTAACAAACTAATACTATGTGTCGAATTTCAGAAGATTCGAATACGTATAATAGCAGTTATTAAAGAATCAATATTTCACAACATTTTAACCCTTTGTGGGGGAGGTACTAGAAGGAGTGGACCAATATGGCCCATCTTCGAACTTAGCCGGAGATGGAAAAAAATATTACCACATACGAAATTTGAAGTCAATCGGTTACTCCTTTCGAGAGTTATCGTGCGCACCAGCCAGCAGACAGACAGACAGACAGACGGACGGACATTGCTCATTCGACGTAAAATGACCCAAAACGGATTTCCGCCGAACATACTTGGTGTCTTAGGTCACTCCTTCGATGTGTTACACTTTTTTCCGTAGCAAATGATATATACCCTCGTCACACTAAAGTGAGGGTATAAAAATGAAAATAATGAAAACATGATTGGCACCAGCATTTCCGCCATAAACATCCCGCGACGAATAAATTTCGAACAAAAAACATGTAAGTTCAGAATTATTTTACTATATAATGCTATTATTACGCGAACGGTCAGTGCTAGGAAAAAGTGGTCAAAGAAAGTTTGGGAGATATTAAAAACGACTACAAGTCTTTCTTTAACAAAAAAAAATTATAATAATTTGGTAGGGATTTACAATGTGTCAAATCAAAATATGCCTCATATAAAGGAAAAAGCATACAAAAGTTTTAACACACTGTAAATCCTTACCCATTACTATAAGTTTTGTTTGTTAAAGAAATAGATGTAGGCCTTTCGCTTATCTCCCATACTTCCTTTGACCACTTTTCCCTAGAACTGGTCATACGCGAGATAATAGCATTATGTAGTAAAATTATTCCGAACTAAATTTTTTTGTACAACATTTATTCGTCGAGGGATAGTTTTCGCGAAAATGCTGATATTAATGTATTCCTCAGAGATCATAGAATGTAAATATATAAATCTTATTAAATTCGGTATAATATTTTTGGAAAAATCTGGCGGTGTAAGTTGATTTTATGGATTACACAAAATTCGCAATATAAAAACATGGCAAATGTCGCGGACGTTACAAAGCGTCTTACAAATAATCATAATTAAAGGAAATTGTGTTACGGTTCTAAATTTCCGCGTTTTTCTTTACAAATCAAAGCAATTAAGTTTGTTTTGAGTAAAACTACTGTTTTCGCGATAACTCGCGAATGGATGCAGATCCAATTTTGATCTATTCATTGTCGAATAGAGGAGATGATTCTGAACAAAACCTCATTAGCCGTTTTTTGGGGAGAATTTAAGCCAACTTTCTATCCCTTGGGACAGGCTGTGCCTACAACACATAGGAGTTTTTGTAGGAGCATTGCTATAGAGGGATACACATAGGAGTTTTTGGTAACTTCGGAACCGTTCAAGATAGCGTAAAATGCTTTGGTGGGTAGTCGTTTGACCGCTATGACGTTCGAATTCGACAATAAAAAAAAATTCGAAAAATTACACATAGGAGTATTTGTCGGCGCACCGACGATTTCTTTTTAGACTACATCCAAAATAGTTATTTCGGCAATACATAATATTTATAATACAATATATTTGAGGGGTGAATCAATATAATTTATGTTTTACAAAAATTGAAAAACAAAATTAAATTGCAAAAAATGTTTCGTGCCTATTGAACTATTACCTTCGTTATTCCATAAGCTATTTACAAAACAAAACTGCGGTTTTTTGCGGTTGCAGACACATCAAAAGTATGTAATATAAAGGATAGTCCCAGTATGCTAAATATTGAGTGACTACATATTTTACTTCAAACGATCGTTGTTTCCATAAAGAAAAATATGAAATAATTAGTCAATACAATAATAAACAACACAAGATAGAGACTAGAATAAGTTTCATTATAATTTTATCTGATTTTTCTGTTTGCCATTTTTGTAGCCAATTAAACATTATTGCAAAATTAGTCTCAAAAATGTAATAACACAGACAAGAATCAGCTGATGTCAGTCTCCTTGGAGTTTTAACTGATTAGCAGTTTATATAGCAATAGCGATCACTTAACAGAAACTTCAAGTTTGTAATAGAATATTCAGCGACAGTTCAATACAAAGTTTGCTGGGTAAACAAATAGGTTAGTAATTTCAGACACAATACGTTTCATATCAAAGAACAAAATAAAAAATAGGCACTTCAAGAAATATTTCCTCCATCACACCCGACATCCACGCCCATCCCCTTACTACTGAAAATCCACTTACAAAATAATGATTTTTCAAAAGTTGTAGAAATTGATGCATTTTTGAGTGATGTATTCGACAATATCCCATAAATCTAAATTTTTTTTATGGTAAAGTTAATTTTTAATCCAATGTTCATGGAAGATTTCTTTAGTGTTTATTCCCTACACCACACTGTGGTACAGCGTGTTATAACTTTGTGCATTTATTTGTAACACCCAAAAGGAGAAGAAATATACCCATCGTTTATTATACCGATCGTAATCAAAGTTTTTCCCCCATAACTTAATATTTATCTTTGGAATATTATTGTTATTAGCTAATTTGCAAAGTCTATCGAGCTTAATAACACTCAATTTATAGAATTTAGAAATCTTTTTTAGTTTTTGATGGACGGCATGAAAAAACACGATTCTTGAGGTATATTGAGTGATTTAAAGATTTCAACGAAACTTCGTATATAAATAATACCTATCTTTATGCCTGCATATACTAGAGGCAATGCTCCTTAAGTATGTATTTACCATTTACTCTAAAAATGCAAAATTGTTAAGATATTTAGATTTTTGTTAAATTCCGGACAGCATGAAATGCATATAGAAAAGGTGTTACTAAAATATGTCCTTTAATGTCAATATTATACAATATATATAAAATTTTTTACGTATTTTTTTTAAGATCCACAAGGTCTAAAGCAATAATTCAATGCCAAGATTGTTAAAATTTTGTATTTATATAATGCGTAAATGTGGCGCAAAAACTTTGAGTATATTGCTAAAAAAAAAATACTCAAGAAAGAGTTGCAAAATTGTAAGGAAAAACATTTTTTTTAAATTTTTTCCGAGCCCGCGGATTTGGGCCAAAATCAATTTTTTTATCGTATCGGATCACCAAAAAGTTATCAAATGCGAGGCGGAATATGAAAAACCACTTTATCCGATCCCGCGGAATCGTCCCAAACTCGTTTTTATGCTCTACACCACACTGTGGTACAGGGTATTATATGTTTGATTCACGGCAGATGTCTGTAACAACTGAAAATAACACACCTAGACCCACCTTAAAGTAAAGTCGATTTAACCATGTCCGTCCGTCCGTCTGTCCATGTAAAGTTGTTCGTCGACTACAGGTCGCAATTTCACTCCGATCGTTCTGAAATTTTGCAGTTTAGAGTATTTCGCAGCTGTTAAGATCGCTATTGAATTTGGTTCAGATTTAGCTATAGCTCCCATATATATGTTTCGTCCGATTTTGCTCTTTAGTTCTATAGAAGCTGTATTTTACATCCAATCGTTTTGAATTTTAGAATGGTAGAGTTTCTTGATCCATGAACCAACACTACCGAATTTGGAGAAAATCGGTTAAGATTTAGCTATAACTCCCATATATATGTTTCGTCCGATTTTGCTCTTTAGTCCTGTAGTAGCTGTATTTTACATCCAATCATTTTGAAATTTAGAATGGTAGAGTTTCTTGATCCATGAACCAACACTACCGAATTTGAATAAAATCGGTTTAGATTTAGCTATAGCTCCCATATATATGTTTCGTCCGATTTGGACCTTTAGTTCTATAGAAGCTGTATTTTTCATCCAATCGTTTTGAAATTTAGATTGGTAGAGTTTCTTGATCCATGAACCAACATTGCCGAATTTGAAGAAAATCGGTTAAGATTTAGCTATAGCTCCCACATATATGTTTCGTCCGATTTTGCTCTTTAGTCCTGTAGAAGCTGTATTTTAAATCCAATCATTATTTTGAAATTTAGAATAGTAGTATTTCTTGATCCATGAACCAACACTACCGAATTTGAAGAAAATCGGTTAAGATTTAGATATAGCTCCCATATATATGTTTCGTCCGATTTTGCCCTTTAGTTCTATAGAAGCTATATTTTACATCCAATCGTTTTGAAATCTAGAATGGTAGAGTTTCTTGATCCATGAACCAACATTGCCGAATTTGAAGAAAATCGGTAAAGATTTAGCTATAGCTCCCATATATATGTTTCATCCGATTTGGCTCTTTAGATCCAATCGTTTTTATACCCTACACCACACTGTGGTACAGGGTATTATTTAAGTAAAAAATGTCCCAAAAGTTAATTTATGTAAACAATATATACATGAATTACAAAATTTATATATCAGAGTTATTCAATATTACGAGAGTGGTGTAGGGTATTATATAGTCGGCCCCGCCCGACTTTAGCCTTTCCTTACTGGTTTTATCGTAACTTTTTTCTTTGTAGCTCGATTGTCACACACAGAATACAGTTTGGTTGCCTCAACCGAAGTATTTGCCAACCGAATTTTAATAGTTCTGTCTACTATCATGCGATTCCATCAGGACAACCAATATTTTGGTTGTGGTATACTTCTGCTTCCATGTTGACAACAATCATATTTGGTTGCGCCCACTACGAAAATGATGGCTAAAATTATCTGTTGTATATTGCCACACCAACTGTTTTAAAAAATTGGTTGTTCCGACAATTTGTCACTCATATACTACCGACAATTAATTAAAAACAGTTTTCATTAATTTTTATTCTATTCATTGAACAAAAAAACCAAACATTCATAATAAAACCAGTAAGGAAAGGCTAAAGTCGGGCGGGGCCGACTATATAATACCCTACACCACTCTCGTAATATTGAATAACTCTGATATATAAATTTTGAAATTCATGTATAAATTGTTTACATAAATTTACTTTTGGGACATTTTATACTTAAATAATACCCAGTACCACAGTGTGGTGTAGGGTATAAAAACGATTGGATCTAAAGAACATATATATGGGAGCTATAGCTAAATTTTAACCGATTTTCTTCAAATTCGGCAATGTTGGTTCATGGATCAAGAAACTCTACCATTCTAAATTTCAAAACGATTGGATGTAAAATACAGCTTTTATAGGACTACATGGCCAAATCGGACGAAACATATATATGGGAGCTATAACTAAATCTTAACTGATTTTCTTCAAATTCGGTAGTGTTGGTTCATGGATCAAGAAACTCTACCATTCTAAATTTCAAAATGATTGGATGTAAAAAACAGCTTCTACAGGACTAAAGAGCAAAATCGGACGAAACATATATATGGGAGCTATAGCTAAATCTTAACCGATTTTCTTCAAATTCGGCAATGTTGGTTCATGGATCAAGAAACTCTACCATTCTAAATTTCAAAACGATCGGATGTAAAATACAGCTTCTATAGGACTAAAGGACCAAATCGGACGAAAGATATATATGGGAGCTATATCTAAATCTGAACCGATTTTCTTCAAATTCGGTAATGTTGGTTCGTAGATCAAGAAACTCTACCATTCTAAATTTCAAAACGATCGGATGTAAAATACAGCTTCTATAGGACTAAAGGGTCAAATCGGACGAAACATATATATGGGAGCTATAGCTAAATCTTAACCGATTTTCTTCAAATTCGGCAATGTTGGTTCATGGATCCAGAAACTCTACCATTCTAAATTTCAAAACGATCGGATGTAAAATACAGCTTCTATAGGACTAAAGGACCAAATCGGACGAAAGATATATATGGGAGCTATATCTAAATCTGAACCGATTTTCTTCAAATTCGGCAATGTTGGTTCATGGATCAAGAAACTCTACCATTCTAAATTTCAAAACGATCGGATGTAAAATACAGCTTCTATAGGACTAAAGGGCCAAATCGGACGAAACATATATATGGGAGCTATAGCTAAATCTTAACCGATTTTCTTCGAATTCGGCAATGTTGGTTCATGGATCAAGAAACTCTACCATTCTAAATTTCAAAACGATCGGATGTAAAATACAGCTTCTATAGGACTAAAGGGCCAAATCGGACGAAAGATATATATGGGAGCTATATCTAATTCTGAACCGATTTCAACCAAATTCAATAGCGATCTTAACAGCCGCGAACAGACATCGTGGACAGACATCGTTAAATCGACTCAGCTAGTGATTCTGAGTCGATCGGTATACTTTAAGGTGGGTCTAGCTGTGTTATTTTCAGGTGTTACAAACATCTGCCGTGAAACAAACTTATAATACCCTGTACCACAGTGTGGTGTAGGGTATAATTAAAAATCCCATATTAAAAATGCATCACTATTATGAGATGTGAAAATATTTGACACAAAAAAAAAACACGAAACTTTTATGTACACACAGAATACAGTTTGGTTGCCTCAACCGAATTATTTGCCAACCGATTTTTGGTAGTTCTGTCTACTATCATGCGATTCCATCAGGACAACCAATATTTTGGTTGTGGTATACTTCTGCTTCCATGTTGACAACAATCATAATAGGTTGCGCCCACTACGAAAATAGTGGCTTAAATTATCTGTTGTAGTTGCCACAACCAACTGTTTTAAAAAATTGGTTGTTCCGACAATTTGTCAGTCATATACTACCGACAATTAATTAAAAACAGTTTTCATTGATTTTTATTTTATTTATTGAACAAACAACAAAACAATTCATAATAAAATTAAAAATCCCATTTTACAAATTCATCACTATTATGAGATGTGGAAGTATTTCGATCATGATTGTTGCTTTCATTTTTTATTTATCTAAAACAGTTTGCACAACATATTCTGCTTTCCACACATTATTATCCACACGAGATTATTTTTGACTACATATACCGCTCTTAAACAAAATGTTGAAGATTTATTTAGGTCGCGTAATTTTATTTTTTGTTTGTCATGTATCAGCAAAAGAACTGCAACCAATCTTTCGTTTGTATTTCCCAAAATACATTAATTTATTCTAAATTTGGGAAATGATTGGGATAACCAATAAACGATTATTATTCGTTGCAATAATAATCATTGGTCTATTGATACAATTTCTGTTGTCAATAGGGTTGCCAGACATCGTATTCGAAAAGTCGGGATAACCGAGACTTAAATGCGGGATTTGTCGGGACAAATAAAAAGATAATATTTTATTGGTTTTGGCATTTAAAAAGACTCATTACAGTTTCAATAAAAGTCAAACATAATAATATTCAAAAATAACTTATATGCACTATAGGTCAATATTAAGTTTGCCACAAATACTTTCTTTGCGTTATTCTTCACGAAATTCCCTTTTACTTTAAAACGGTTGGATGTAAACATACACGCTGAAAAAATCGCATCTGTGGTATATTGTCCCAAACATATTCGGCTTGAAACATATATATGTTTATGGTACACTCTAAACATATAATATTTAGTACACACAAAAATTGTTTGGCAAGATGTTATTCTTGGGATGCAAACAAATATTTGTGAACAATGTGACCGTTATTTCCGAAACAAATATTTATTTGCATTAAGTATTAATAAAATACATAAATTGTTTTGAATTTTTCAGTACTTCAAAGTTAAATTTTTAGAAATGTTTAATGTTCGTAAAAGTAATAATTGAAATCGGAAAATCTTAGATCAATATAATATAGAGGATTGACAACTAATTATGGCTTGGAATACTCAGAAATTTGAAATGATTGATTTAAATAGGAGTTATTGCTGCATATGGTATCATAACTGGGAGGTACAATTCGAAACCAAGAAGAAATTAAAACTGAAATTCGAAAAAGGCAGCAAAAGTTTTGGAAATATTTTTTAAATAAAAAATTCTTAAATAATAATTTTATTTGTACTTAAACACATATTTTATTTGAGAAATTTAGTTTGCAAATATTATTTGTTGAAAAATAATAATATATGCGTTCCAAATATATTATATTGATTTTCAAATAAATTTTTTTTGCAAAGAAATATAAAATATTTAAATATTGGTGTTCCAAATATATTTTGTTTCGATTCAAACATATCAAAAAAGCCGATTTTGCCCCGTGTAGCTTCTATAGGGCTAAAGTGCCAATTAGGACGAAACATATACATATATGGGATATAAATCTAAATCTGCACCGATTTTCGTCAAATTGAGCAAAGTTGTTCTCTGGATAAAAAACTCTACAATGCTAAATTTCAAAACAATTGCATGTAAAATACAGCTCTTATAACTAATGATGATAAAGATGAACCGGCAGAAGATATTACAGGATGAATCTGACTCTTCTACATCTACTAAAAGAGTCAGATCTCCCGAAGAGCATAGCCATGCGAAATCTACTAAGAAGAAAAAAAGCTCACCGACACCCAGCACTTCGAAGAAACCTATTCAATCTACCAAAAAAGGAGTTTCTAGTCAGAATCCGTTAATGGTGGGAGGAGAAGTTGATCTTGTTGTTGAGAAGGTGAGTAAGTCCACCAAACCATCCATAAAAGAGGAGGCCTCAAACAAAAAGACCCATTCTAAAGGAAAAAGCAAGGTGGCTATAAGAAAGGGTAAGGAAACACCATCTTATTCCCAAATAGCCAAAAAACATATTCAGGACGAACTACACTATGCCATAATTGATAGCAGTAGTGCGTCTGGCAGAATTCCCGAAGAGCAAAAGAGCATCTTCGAAGATTTGTTCTACACAAAGGTATTGGACCACATTCTCGAATCTAATGATGGACCAACAATCCAAGTAATGAGTTGCACGTTTGAGAGGGGCGTTTTGATGCTGAAACTGGCATCACAATGCTGTGTCGATGTCCTCGGAAAACTAGTGGAGAGCATCCCCTCACCTTGGGACGGCGCAAAGCTGAAACTGGTAAGGAAAAGCGATATCCCTGTACTCATAAAAACATCTTTCTATGTCAGAGGATGGGCTAGTAAGGTACCGTCAGAGCGCATACTCAGCGTCATTGGCAAACAAGATTCGAACCTTAAAGTGGGGAAGTGGGAAGTCTTCCACAGGAAAAATGATCCCGATGGTTCTCTCCTGGTGGTAGGTATAGACCCGTAATCCAGGGATAGCCTTGTCAAGACAAAAGGCATGGCATTTTTCGGGATTTGGAAAATCTTCTTTAAGATTAGAAAAACCCCTATTGGCAGGACAGTTAAGTCGAGCCCAAACACGAACGTACCGCCTGCAGTGGCAAACGAAAATAGTGAACAGAATGAAGCGAGTGAGACAATTCCAAAAAGTGAGGTGGAAGTGGTCGATAACATCGCCAATTTGCCGATAACATCATCAATTTTGCAGAAAGTTCCCAGCAAAGGTGGTGATAAGGATATGAAGAGGAGCACAAAAACTCAAAACAAAGAGGGAGGAACAAAAAACAACACCGCCTTCCAAAAAGAGGTCGATAACATTACCAAATTGCCGATAATATCACCAATTTTGCAGAATGTTCCCAGCTATAGTGGTGATAGGAATAGGTACATAAAGAATGAAAACAAAGAGGGAACGACAAAAAGTAACACCGCCTCCCAAAGAGGTCTACTTGAAGAGTGTGTAATAGGTAGTAAACGAAAGGAGGAGAAAGACTCACTACCAAATAAAGAGGGAGTGCAACCAAATAGGATAAACGACTCCCAAAAGAAATTTTTACTGGAAAGACAATGATTGAGGTCATCCAGATAAACCTCCACCGGAGCGAAATGGCATCCATTGCTCTGATGGACATAATAAATAAAGGCAGGGTTCATGTTGCTTTGGTCCAGGAACCGTGGACTACTAGTAACAAAGTTACTGGATTAAACCATATGAACTACAATCTTTTCTACGCTAACACAGGTACTCGTCCAAGTACTTGTATTCTGTGCCATAAAAACTTATGCTATCTATTCTCTCCAGAGCTGTCAACATCGGACGCAACTGTGCTGATACAAGGTAATGGAAGTATGTATCTGGCGTCAGTATACCTGCCATTCGATGCGCCGACATTGCCACCTATGTCGGAATTACAACGTCTGGTAAGGGAATCCAAAAATACAAGTAATGTGTTCCTAGCTGGGTGTGATGCCAACTCACACCATATTGCTTGGGGTAGTAGTGACACCAATAAAAGGGGACAAGCCCTTATAGAATTTTTGAATACTAACGATCTCCTAACTCTCAACATAGGGAACAAGGCGACCTTTGTTAACAAAATTAGGGAAGAAGTATTAGATATAACGATATGCTCGGAAAACCTCATTAATGAGATCCATGAGTGGAGGGATTGCACGGCCACCGCCTAGCCCAATAAGTTTCCGTAATAAGGCTAAAACCGACTGGACCAAATTCGGCAATCTACTTAGAAATCGATTGGGCCAGCCTAAACACGATTATCCAAGTACAGAAGACATTGATATCAATGTGAGGAGGATTACGGAGGCTCTTGTAAAATCATTCGAAGATAGTTGCCCACTTCGAGAAAGGAAATCTGCCTATGAGAAACCCTGGATGACAGGGCAAATTCGCTCGATTGGCAAGGATGTCCGCAGACTTTACAACAGAGCTCGACGTAAAAAGCTATCAGTATATTGGGATGACTACCACAGAAAGCTCAAAGAATACAATAAAATCATTAGACTGGCGAAACGTAACTCCTGGAGACTTTTCTGTGAGCAGGTAGACAGCGTTAACAGCATGTCCAAAATAAAAAAGTTCCTCTCAAAAACTCATATCCAAACCGAAACACTGGTGGATGAAACGGGTAAAAAGATGGAAACTATAGATGATACCGTAAGGCTTTTGATGAAAACTCATTTTCCGAGTGGTAATGCTGGGCCAATAGAGGAACAGTTACAGACCGAAAATGTAATGCACCAAGTACCTATTACGGATGCTATGGTTAAAGAAGCGATAAACAGCTTCTCTCCTTATAAGGCTGCGGGACCGGACGGAATATTTCCAGCGCTTCTTCAGAATGAGGTGGATCTGGTATCAACTCATCTTGTTGGAGTTTTCACTGCATGCCTAACTCATGCATATACCCCCAAAAAATTGGCAGGAAACAAGGGTGGTCTTCATACCTAAGCCTGGCAAGGCGAGTTATACGATCCCAAAGGCTTATCGACCCATTAGCCTAACTTCTTTCCTCTTAAAAACAATGGAGCGAATAATTGAATGATCAAAAGTAAGATAGCCGATGACAAGCTAAAATTCAAGCAACACGCATATGTTAAAGGAAGATCAGTGGAAACAGCTCTACATGAGATAGTACACCACATAGAAAAGTCCTTCAGTGAAAAATTGTACACACTTGCCGTTTGTATAGACATTGAGGGCGCTTTTAACAACGTTCAGACCGATACACTTATCCAGTCCTTAGACGAGTTTCAGGTTGACCGGGCGTTGATAAACTGGATCAACAATATGCTAAGGAATAGGTGGATTATTTGTGGGTCATATGACGTAAAAATCAGAGACAAGGTAAATCGTGGTATACCTCAGGGGGGCATTTTATCGCCTCTCCTATGGGTTACGACGATACACAGTCTCCTTAAAGCCCTCGCCAATGAAGGACTTAAACCAGTCTGTTATGCAGACGACGTTATAATACTTCTAAGGGGCACACATCCAAACCAGCTAAATGTCAATCCAGACAAAACAGAAATATGTCTATTTACAAGGAAAAGGAAGATTCATCCTTTTACCGTGCCTCGTTTCCTGGATAAGAATATTGCCATATCTAAAAAGATAAAATACTTGGGAGTAACCTTGGATCAGAAACTATACTGGAAAGATCATATTGAAGAAAGAGTTACAAATGCCCACAGATGTTGGTCGTTGTGCAGAAGAGCTATAGGTTCAAAATGGGGACTACGTCCAAATATGACACACTGGCTTTACATGAGCGTGATTAGACCAATAATCACCTACGCCTCTGTAGTGTGGTGGACATCAATGGACAAAAAGTACAACGTAATACCATTGCAAAAAGTGCAACGTATGTGCTGTCTAGGCATAAGCGGAGCAATTATAACCGCACCAACAAGAGCATTGGAGACTATACTGCACATCCAACCAATAGATATCCGTATAAAGTATGAGGCAGCCCTCACAGCAAGACGTCTACAGGTGATGGGTGAATGGATAAATCGAGACCACAAGTCGTACCATCCGAAGATATTAAAATCACTGGTCGGTCATATTCAAACAACGGAAATCTCCGACCGCATTCCTGAAGTGCGGCTTACAGCTACCTGTGAATCGTTCGTGCCAGACAGACGCTCCTGGGAAAACGGAACACTTGCTCATGCGCCAGTGGGAACCAGCTGCTACACTGATGGGTCCAGGCTAGGAGGAAGGACGGGTCTGGGACTTTTAATTGATGAACCAGAAGTCGAACTTTACTTCCGCCTCCCAGACCATAACACAGTATTTCAAGCAGAAGTTCGAGCAATCACGGAGTGTGTTAACTGGCTCAGTAATACCACAAAGCCTAAATATGCCAACATATTCACAGATAGCCAAATGGCGATCAAAGCAATAACATCGAAAAAGGTCAAATCCAGAACCGTGTTAGACTGTAAAAGAACGATAAATAATTACTCAGCTGCGTATTTTCTGGGTACCGGGACACAACGGAGTGATTGGAAATGAACGAGCAAACAGCTTGGCTTCAAAGGGCAGAGAACTTCGAGTAATAAACTTGGAAAATTGGAAACCGTTCGAAGCCACGAAGGATGAGTTGAAGCATTGGGCAGTGATGGCTCACAAAACTGTGTGGAATAGAGCAACTGTAGGAGCAACTGCAAAGATACTGTGGGGTGACCCAAATGAGAAGAAACCCAGTAGTTTTCTGAAACTAAACAAGATCGAGATTAGTAAGATGATAAGTGTTCTAACGGGACACTTAAGCTTACAGGCACATCTTCATCGCATAGGACTAGCAGAAAACGACGAGTGCAGGGCATGCAGGGAAAACATCGAAACGATAGAAAATTTTTTGTGTCACTGCCCAGCTTTCACACATGCAAGATTCCGATATTTCGGTTCCGACATATTGCCAGACTTGACTCATCTCAGAGGATATGACTGGAAGATACTGAGAAAATACGTGTCTAGTACCGATTTTCTGTAATCCGTGGGGTATGAAAATCATAAATAAGGAGCGCACAACAGGCCGAACCACTGGCTTAAGTGTATGTCCATGGACATGAGACGTTTTAAACGTCTCCTCTATTCAACCTAACCTAACCTAACCTATAACTAATGAGCTATATATAACTAAATCTGATTCTTAGTCGATCGGTATACTTTAAGGTGGGTCTAGCTGTAGCATTTCTATTTCTGACAAACATCTGCCATGAAACAAGGGTATAAATATCCGTGGCAATTCTTTACAAATAGCTCGAAGATTGCAGTAGTCGATGTACAGCATGTCATAGGACACTGCATCTAACATTTGTATAACTTTTGAAATTTCTACCAAATTCGCCCATAATAGCTATTCTTTTAGATAAGTTGCTGAATTCGTTCAAAATTTACATTTCTTGAAAAATTAAAGATTAGTGACGGAAAAACTACAAATGTACATAACAAGTACATATGAAAATAGCAGTTTCTTGTACTTTCATTATTATTTTTTACTGCGCTTTTATTTTCCATAGTGTAGAGAGTAATAGGAAAAAAGTCGGGATTTCCCCCCTAAATTACTTCAATAATCGGGACTCTGTAAATACGCGAAAAATCGGGAAAATCCCGACGAATCCCGACCGTCTGGCAACCCTAGTTGTCAAGAATAAAACATTGGTTGTCACAACCAAAAATCGATCATATGGTACTATAATGAGAATTTAAAATTGGTTATCACAACTAACCGAGTGTCAATGAAAAAAACAATCTTAATTCGATTGATACAACCATCGATTTAGTTGCAAGCATTTTCATTTGATCGTATCCATGTTATTATTGTTGCTTCAACTATTTATATATAAATACAACCAGCAAGTACTATTTTTATACCCTCACTTTAGTGTGACGAGGGTATATATCATTTGCTACGGAAAAAAGTGTAACACATCGAAGGAGTGACCTAAGACCCCAAGTATGTTCGGCGGAAATCCGTTTTGGGCCATTTTAAATCGAATGAGCAATGTCCGTCCGTCTGTCTGTCTGTCTGTCTGTGTGTCTGTCTGTCTGCTGGCTGGTGCGCACGATAACTCTCGAAAGAAGTAACCGATTGACCTCAAATTTGGTATGTGGTAATATTTGTTTCTATCTCCGGCTAAGTTCGAAGATGGGCCATATTGGTCCACTCCTTCTAGTACCTCCCCCACAAAGGGTTAAAATGTTGTGAAATATTGGTTCTTTAATAACTGCTATACTACTTATTCGAATCTTTTGAAATTCCACACATAGTATTAGCTTATTAGTCGTTATTAACTCGAGAAGTCGCCACGTCCCTTTCGGTACCTCCCACACAAATGCACCATTTTGCACCAAAAGTTAACAGCTTATAACATTAATAACAGTGTATAAAAATACTTGAAATTTTGTACAGTATTATGCTTTTATATTGCCTACAGTCCGGGGAAAAATGGGTGTTGTTGTCACGCCCCTTTTGGTACCTCCCACACAAAGGTACCTTTTTGCACCAAAAGTTAACAGCTTATAACATTAAAACCAGTGTATAAAAATACTTGAAATTTTGTACAGTGTAATGTTTTTATAGTGTCTATAGCCCTGTGAAAAATGGGCGTTATTGCCACGCCCCTCTTTGTACCTCCCACACAAAATGCCCAAATCATACCACAATTTAATGTCTCATAACGTTTATACCAGTGCACATAAATGCTTATAAGTCGGCACAGTGCAATGAATTTAAAGTATCTAATGTTCAGAAAAAAAAGGTGTATTTGATAAACCCCTTCTGGTACCTCCCACACAAATTGACAGAATAATTCGAGTAATATTCAATATTACATTACTCACAAAGTGAGGGTATACCTTAGTCGGTTTACCCGACTGAAACTTTCTTACACAGAAAGAAAAATGCCATACTAAATTCAAGTAAAAAATTCTTAATTTAAGCCGAAATCGTACTTAAAAATTTAAGTACGTTCGTACTAAGTTTTTCTTAAAACAAGTATAAATCGGCTTAAAATGAAAAAAACAAGCGCTGAAAGGCTTACAATAAGCATTTAATGCTTGAAATCAAGTAAAAATTTCTTGAAAAGGAAAATTAAGCCTAATATGGCTTACAGTAAGAAAAAAAAGCTTACTTTAATCTCTGAGAGACAGAACCATTATAGAGCACAATAAAATTACCCTCTCAACCACTCTCATGCAAGTGGTTGTTTTTTTCTGACGCAAAATCAAACACACATGCATATAAATTGTCGATGTATAAACATTTGTGCGCGACCATATCCAATTCGTTTCTCGTTCAAGCAGTGTTTGCAAATACATTACTTGGCGTGATTTTTTATGATTTTAGTTTTTTGAAGTTGTTAATAATTCTTATTCATTTCGTTGATGCTATTCCTTATATGTTTTATATTTAAATCGAATAAAAGCAGCAAAACTTTTACTTTTGCTGTCAAGCAATTATATTTTGACATACCATTTTAAAAAATTGCATTCTTTGCAATACAGTGGCAAAAATGGTATAATTAATATAAATGGTATATAGGTGTAAAACGAACGAAAGCACAATAAATCTAGTATGACCAGGCTTAAATCAAGAACTTATCTGGCTTAAATCAAGTATTGGTTAGGATTAAATCAAGAACTGATCAGGATTAAATCAAGTATTATCAGACTTAAATCAAGTATTGGGCAGGCTTAATTCAATCAAAAATTTCTTTATTGAAGCCCGTTTCGCACTCAAATTAATCCGATAAAATTCTTAAATCAATCGCTTTATGCTTAAAATAAGAATTTTTCGGCTTAAAATCAAGCCTAATCAGGCTTAATTAGCGGTAATATTAAGAATTCAGGGCTTAAAAATCCGTACTTGATTCAAGTACTTTGTACTTGGTTTAAGAAAATCCGTACTTAACGTACTTTTGACACCGCTACTGCTTGATTCAAGTACGGATTACTCAATTTTTTCTTTCTGTGTACTTGTTTATTGTTACTATCGAATTCCAACCAATTATTTTCCTGGGTGCACATGCGATACATCAATGTGTTGGTCTCGACGAGTACTACAAGGTGGCGCAAAAGTAATCCTCCTATCAGAAAATGCTATAAATTTTGCGATTGGCCCCTAATGCCTAATGTTGACATTTGTGTAGTAAACACATGCGAAATACACGTTAATAAACAATGTTACGCTACACTGCTCCAGAACGCGGAATATTGCTGACTATTTATTTGACCAATAATCGGTCGGTGACTTTGGCACAAAAAACATCGAAAGGTTACTTTTGCGCCACCTGTTACATTGCCTCATGTCGCCGATGTACCACGTCATTTTCTAATGGTCTAATTCGCGAACTAAGTGAAATGTTCAATATAATGATTATGTTCGTAATTGTTCGTTGAACGAGTTCAAGAACTAGTGAACTAGTTCGACACAAGTACGTGGAAAATTTGAATTATTGCCACCCATCTTTTGGTACAAATGAACAATTTTCCACAAAAAAGTTAACGGCTTATAATTTTTATTACGGTGAATTTAAAAATATATACCGTTTATGTTTAGAGAACCAACATGCACCAGAAAATGCTGTATAAGTACATCCATTCGACACAAAAAGTTACCTGCAGCTATAAGAATTATCTATACCAAATTTCAGTCATCTTATCTTATGTTATTATTGTAGACTGTATCGTGATTACAACAGACGAACATGGCAAAATCGTCTTAAACTTTTACGACGATTAAGAATATATATATTTTATCTCAGATCAATTTTTAGAGATGTTAACAACGGAGTGACAAAATGAATATACTCCCCTACCTATGGTGGAGGGTATTAAGAAAGGTTGACATCATTTCGATACCTCCATTCTAAAACATGCTAAGTTGATTCAGCATCTTTTTAGCGAAATTGCATTTTTAACTTCTAAATATTCCAAATTATATTTAGTCAAAATTTTGTGTTTATCCGTCAACCCAATCAAAAGTAATCCACAAATCAGAACAGGTCATTCGATTTCCATTACAAAGGTATTCCACACAAATTTAAAAATATCATCAGATTTTGATCGCCTCTCCTGAAAACTACCTTTTTGCACCAAACATAGTCCAGATTTACACTAGGTAAGTTGTTTCAGCATCTTATCATCAAATTCTCTTTTGAATTCGCACGAAAAACTCAACACTTTCAGGGAGAGTTTTTCCCCTCTTGCCGACAGCCTCTCTCGAAACGAAACGCGAGTAATCTGCTGAACATTCAGCCAGTGTAAATCGGGACAGAGTTTAGAATGGAGGTATCGATTTGTGTATAGGCATCGATTACAAAACGCAATGATATACACTATTTACGTCTGACAGACACGAACGCTCATCATACTACCTGGGGTAGTACGGATATAATCAATAGGGGTGATTCGCTTCTTGACTTCATTCTAACTACCAACCTAAGTATTTGTAACATTGGTAATAAACCGACCTGTACAATTAAAGACAGACAAGAAGTACTCGACGTAACGTTTGCTACTGACCGGCTGTCATACAAAATTATTGGGTGGAATGTACTGGACGACCACTCATTCTCAGATCACCATTATATTGAGTTCAAACTCGCGGAAAAAGCGCATAAACCTGCCGTCCACAGAAATGTAAGGAAGACAAAGTGGCACCTGTATGAGAAGAATTTAAAGAAAGTCCTCAACTCTAAACTTCTGTACGAACCGAATGTCAAAAGCCGGTCTGGATAATCTGGTCGATCATATCACCATATCATTCAATAGATCCCTTGAAGAAGCCTGTCCAAAAACAAGGTACAAGGGTAAAACTAAACCCCAATGGGTTTAGTTTCTGAGCTAACGGCTATGAAAAAGATCTGCAACAAGCTATTCAATAAGGCTAAATCTATTATAAGAAGGAGCTTAGAAAGACGCAAAGGCGCTCTTGGTATACCTTCTGTGGTGAAGTGGAAAAGGTCTCCGACGCCGTTAGGCTGAGGAAGATATTATCTGCTTCACCCTGTACAGTGGGATATTTACAGGATGAGGCAAATAACTGGACCAAAAACAGCGAGCAGTCGCTCAATGTACTGCTCGACACACATTTCCCGGGGAACTCTGTAACAGAACCCGAGGATCAGCAGGACCAACAAGAGTGCTAGTGGACTGCGAGCGTCGCTAGCTTCTTGACTGAGAGATCCAGAACAAGCTGGGCTATTAATAGCTTTGAGCCCTTCAAGTCACCTGGACCAGATCGCATCACTCCAGCAGAAATGCAGAAAATGTTAAAGTACATTATCCCCTGGCTGGAGAAAATTTATGTAGGCTGTATCAGGCTTTCATACGTCCCGAATCGATGGAGGGATACCAAAGTGGTATTCATACCTAAAGCGGGGAAGATATCACACACTAGGCCAAAAGACTTCAGACCAATTAGCCTATCCTCCTTCCTATTGAAAGGTCTGAAAAGACTTTTAGATTATTTCATTAGGGAAAACCTGGATACAAAACTCCTGTCGGGGAACCAACATGCTTACAATAAGGGCAAGTCTACAGAATCAGCCCTGCACGAACTTGTGTGCACTATCGAATCGTCCCAGCATTTCAAGGAATTCACCATGGTGGCATTTCTTGACATAGAAGGGGCTTTTAACAACATTCACTCAGATGCGGTAATTGCGGCACTCTCACATCTAAAAGATAAAACTAGTTTGATTAGACTAATTCAAAGTCTGCTCACCAGAAGACGCATAACAGCATGTCTTGGGTCCACAACTCTAACAAAGTTTGTAAACAGAGGGACCCCGCAAGGAGGAGTACTGTCTCCACTAATTTGGAACCTAGCGGTGAATGAAATCCTGCTAGATCTAGAACGTTGTGGCTGCAAGGTCGTGGCATATGCGGACGACGTGGCAATCGCAGATAGTGGCAAATTCGTAAACGTCCTCAGAGACATCCTACATGTGGCTCTGAACAAGTTGGCTAGATGGGCCAGAAGCAGGGGTTTGGGCGTTAACCCCAACAAGACAGAATTGATTCTCTTTACTAGGATGAATAATGTCCCACATGTGGACCCTCCACCTCGGATAAATGGAACAGATCTAGTCTTTTCTGAAAGTGCAAAATTTTTAGGAATAATTCTAGATAGGAAAATGTTATTTACACTTAACGTATTGGAACATGTATATTCCTGCAAAAAAGCTGTAGGGTCGCGGTGGGGACTCTCCTAAAATCGTCCACTGGATATATATAGCAGTAGTTCGTCCAATACTGTTATACGGTGTTGTGGTATGGTGGACGGCAACTGACAAACTAACCATCACCAACCTACTAACAAAGGTTCAGAGAACTGCCTGCCTGAGCATAAGCGGAGCCTTAAGGACTACAGCGACCGAGTCTCTACCAGCCCTACTCCATATACTGCCGATTAATATTGTGGCGAGAGTAGTTGCAACCAAAGCGGCAATAAGATCAAATTGCCTATCAATGTGGAGGTTCAAGAACTATGGTCACATGAGGATATCAAAGTGTAGTGCTATGGTAACCGATGGAGTGGACTATATACCAACTGTGTACACCTTCGAGATAAATTACATCACTATGATTCCCGCCAGAGATGAATGGGTCGGCAGAATACCAGGTAATAGAAACCATCTCCACTTTTACACGGATGGTTCGAAGCTTGATGAAAAGGTTGGCTTCGGAGTACACTGTGAAGAACTTAGTCTGGATATAGCTCACAGACTACCAGATACCTGCAGTGTCTATCAAGCCGAAATAATGGCAATATGGGAAGTCGCCAAGTGGCTGAGTCGCAACATAGTAACCAACACTGGCGTTGTCATTTACTCGGACAGCCAGGCTGCCATCAATTCTCTGGAGGCAACATCCCTAAATCCACAAACAGCCCTCGACTGCCGCAGATCTCTTAACGAGATGGCTGAGCAGTTTAATATACACCTGATATGGGTGCCCGGGGAACTGCAAAGCCGATGAACTTGCTAGGAAAGGGACGACATTACAAATTCTCGAAGAATTTGCATATATTGGTGCGCCACTATACACTTGCAAGCTTTGGCTTAGGCAAGAGGCAATCAGGCAGTCCAACGAAAGATGGACAGAAATCGGCACCTGCAGGGTAGCTAGACAAATCTGACCTAGGTATGACCTGAGAAGGTCAAAATATCTCCTCGCACTAGAGAGGAAACGATTGTCTACGTTAGTACAGGTTCTGACGGTACACTGCTTGATCGGCGAACACGCCAAAAGATTGGGTATTGACTCCAATGACTTCTGCCGAAGCTGTGGAGATGAGGAGGAAGTGGAGAGCATTGAGCACTTGCTTTGCGACTGTCCCGCTTTGAGTAAACGACGACTGGACATACTGGGGTCGGCCTGTTTAGGCAGCCTAACAGATCTTTCCAGTACTGATATTCCTACTATCGATAAATTTATATATCAAACAGGTTGGTTTCGATGAGGGGCATTTCAGCCCGTGGTAACACTAGGAACCTAAACTGGTCTATGTGAGCTTGTAAAAAATACGGCTGCCACCCTAACCTAAACCTACACTATTTACATTGCAAACTTCTCGATACACGTCGCCTGCAAATTATGGCAAGATTGCTAGTGAATATTGCGGTATAGAAGTGAAGAATTTTATTTTACTTGGAAAAAATCGTTTAAATAAAAATAGTTTTATGGTGTATTTTTAAAAAAAAATGTTGCTCTATCAGAGAGCAGCATTTTAATAATGTCGCCTACTGCATGCATTTTTTATGGTCGGAATCGAAAACAAAAATGCAAAACACTAGCCTTTAAACACACTAAAAAACTAAAAAGAAAGAATACTCCACGGCGCCGCCCAAACATACCATCTGTCCAAACTTCATTAGTCTGCATTTACATGATACTGTTAAGTATTAAGTATACTTATCGGCGTTTTGCTGTCGAGAGAGGCAGAGTCGGAAACGGGGGAAAAATGTATGCCGTACTCGTACTTGTCGTACTCATCGTTTTGTGTTTTTCGTTCGCACTTGGAAACAACAACAATTCACACAGGAAAAGCCGAAACAAAACAAATGAAAATAAGTATAAGGGCCTGTTTCTGTAACTATTTTTCGTTCGTCTACTGCGAACGATCAAAAATCACTCAATTATTCCGAGAAATCTATAAATCACAGAAGTTTATAATTCGTTGTGTCTGTAGAAAATCATGTAAAAAGCTTGTTCCTAAAATATTTCTAACCTGCGTTTTATAGAATTCAAGTAATAGCTGAGAGAATTTTGATCGTTCGCCGTAGACGAACGAAAATAAGTTACAGAAACAGGCCTTAAGTATTGAAAAAAAAGTACGTGTGTGAATGTAAATACTTTTTCAAAAGATAATAAGTCGATAACTTACTTAAAAAAAGTACAATGTAAATGGGGACTAAGGCAGCCAATTTAGGCTATAGACACCCTATTGTATTTGCAACTTTTTGGGGAAAAGGTAAACTTCGCGTATGTTTGTATGCGACTGAGAAGATTTTTTCGTAGCCATCAAGTGTTTGCAGATACGAATGTACTTCTGAAAAAGCCTTTGAGGTGTCTAGTTACTGAATTGTCTTTGGGACAGCGTCCAGCCTTCGATTAAATACAGGGCTGAAATGTTGCATTTTTGCAAGTGCGACATTTTTTACAAACGAAAACGTCTGATTTGGCCCTTTATCCCTATAGAAGCTGTATTTTAAATCCAATTGTTTTGAAATTTAGCACGGAAGAGTTTATTGATCTATCGACCAACATTGCTGAATTTGAAGATAATCGGTTCAGATTTTAATTTAGCTCAAATATATATGTTTTGTCAGATTTGGCCTTTAAGCCCTTGGAAGTTTTATTTTACATCCAATTGTTTTGACATTTAGCATGGTAGAGTATATTGATCCTGGGCCTACAATGCCGGTTTTAAAGAAAATCGGTTCAAATTTAGATATATCTCCCATACATTTGTTTCGTCCAATTTGGCCCTTTACCCCTAGGTTTAGGTTTAGTTCCCATATATGTATATGTTTCATCCGATTTGGCTACAGAGGCAGGTACGTACTAAATTTAATTGTGTAAACAAAATTTAGTTAAAGTACACATTGGATATTTCATTGATATCCAATCTTTCTAGAATGGTGTAGGGTAGCATATAATCGGCACCGCACGATTTTAGCCTTTCCTTACTGTTTTTTTGGTGCATATCGCTCACTCACTTCAAGAGTGACATAACTCAAAATTGAAAATTGCAAAGATGTGTAACTTTAAGTCCGTATAAAAAGATAAGTAACATGAAATAAGATGTTAAAAAACGCTTCAATAATCCGAAATATGGTTGTTTACTTATAGACCAAATTTTGCAGAGATAAATTTATTGACATTTGCAAAATTCGCATTTTTGTAAGGCAACAACAAAAATTCTAAATTTTAAGTTATGTCACTCTTGAAGTGAGTGTGCGATATGTATTCTGCCTCTGATGTACATTTTGAAAAAAGCCGGACTTTGGTTAGTGGGCATTCCACGACAATCGGACAGTTAAAAACCCTTTTATTTTCTTCCATTTTTATGCCCTCACCTTAGGGAGGAGGGTATGTATCACTTGCAACGAGCCAAAAGTGTAACATATGGAAGAATTGACCTAAGATCCCAAGTATGTTTGGTGTAAATATGATTTGGGTCATTTTAAGTCATTTGATCAATGTCCGTCCGTCTGTGTGTCTGTCTGCTGGCTGGTGCGCACGATTACTCCCGAAAGGATTAACCGATTGACTTCAGATTTTGTATGCGAAAATATTGTGATCTACCTCCGGCTAGATCAAATATTATTACTGAATTTGCCATATTACTGGAATCTTCTGAAATTCCACACATAGTATTAGTTTCTTAGTCGGTAATACCTCAAGAAAAATGGACGAAGTTGCCACGCCGCTTTTGGTACCTCCCTCAATAATACTTGAAATTTTGTATAGTTTAATGATTTTATAGTACCTAGATACCTAATACCTCAAGAAAAATGGGCGAAGTTACCACGCCGCTTTTGGTACCTCCCGCAAAAATACTTGAAATTTTGTATAGTGTAATTATGTTACAGTACCTAGAGTCCTCCCACACAAATGGACCATTTTGCACCAACAGTTAACTGCTGATAGCTTTAATATCAGCTCCAAAAAGTACTTGAAATTGTGTACAGTATGCTTTTATAGTACCTATAGTCCAGAAAAAAGTGGGCGTTATTAGCACGCCCCTTCTGATACCTCCCATACAAATGGACCATTTTGCACCAAAAGTTAACTGCTGATAGCTTTAATATCAGTTCAAAAAAGTACGTGAAATTTTGTACAGTGTAATGCTTTTATAGTACCTAGAGTCCAGAGAAAAGTGGGCATTATTGGCACGCCCCTATTGGTACCTCCGTCACGAATGGACTATTTTGCAGCAAAAGTTAACAGCTTGTAACTTTTATACGAGGGCATATTTTAAAATTATTAAATACAACATGGCGACGAATAATTGGTTACTACAACAGAAAAAATATTAATAAATAATCGTGTTTTGGTTATCCCATTAATTTCCCAAATTTAGAATAATTAAATGTATTTTGGGAAATACAACCGAAAGATTGATTGTTGTTCTTTTGCTGATAGATGACAAACAAAAAATAAAATTATTCGACATAAATAAATCTTCAAAATTTTGTTCAAGATCAATCTCGTGTGGATAATAATGTGTTGAATGCAGAATATGTTGTGAAAAATGTTTTACATAAATTAAAAATAAAAGCAACAATCATGAAATTGAAATATTTCCCCATCTCATAATAGTGATGAATTTGTAATATGCGTCGCGAACGTACGTTCGTACGCTTTTGATGTACAAAAAATATAGAAAGCAAAAATTTTCCCCGCATTTTTTTTTTGGTGATTTGAAAGCAAATTTGTATCTAACATAGGTTAGGTGCAAAAGATGGGTTTCATCGAGTTTTAGTTTTCGTAATGATAGCAATAAACATGTGGTCACGAACGTACGCGAAATATAAGTCAACTTTGGCTGAATCTAGTAACACGCAAAAATCTGCGAAAAGGAACGAAATATTCAAAAGCGATTAATTTATTTTAAAAGAGGATTAATATAGCTTTCTATCGAGTATTTACACAATAAATTATATCTACTGGTTTTTTTTCTAATTGGCTTAGGTGCTAGTCGCGAAATTACGGTCAGGAACGTACGATTTTTCCATGTGTTTTAACCGTTAAATTAATCGTTAATCGAACTTTTTTTTGGTCTCGTTGCATTTTTCTCTTCTTAATTGATTGTAATACAGAAATTTTGTAGAAAGAGTGCAAGCATAACATATGTTTTTATATGTAAAATAATTAAAAATAAAAATGACTGTAAAAGTAGCTTAAAATGGCAACAAATAAAATTTTTCAGTTTTAGGCAAATTTTCTCATGAAAACAACTGAGATATCCTATGAAACTATTACATTTTAAAAATTTAGACATTTTGTATTCATTTTTTTATAATTATTCACAATAAAATACGATGATTATTAACATTTTATTTTTCGGACCTGGTTGACCACTCGGCGGAAATGCCCATATGGGATTTTAAATTTTGTTATAAATTGTTTGATTTTTTGTTCAATAAATAAAATAAAAATTAATGAAAACTGTTTTTAATTAATTGTCGGTAGTATATGGCTGACAAATTGTCAGAACAACCAATTTTTTACAACAGTTGGTTGCAGCAACATACAACAGCTAATTTTAGCCACCATTTTCGTAGTTGGCGCAACCAAATATGATTGTTGTCAACATGGAAGTAGAAGTTTACCACATCCAAAATGTTGGTTGTCCTCATGGAATCGCATGATACCAACCAAACTGTATTCTGTGTGTATGCATATTGTACCAAACATATTCTGCTTGAAATATACATATGTTTAGGGTACACTCTATTCGTTGCTGATCATTCGCAGTGAACGGACGTGTTTATCACATAGCGGATAGTTACCAGTACCTATTACGCAATAGCAAAAATCTGTACAAAGTCTGTAAGGCCTACATCGTAGTACCTATTACGGTCTAATACAGACAAAATTAAAATAAATTCTCTTGACGGGGATACCTTCGTGTTCCGATGGAGCGCGGTTCCCCAATCGTCCGACAGTCCGTCCGTTGGTCTTGGCCAAAGCCGACCACACCAAAAATGGTGAAAATCTCCCCCAAGTACTCACAACAGGTGGTGCGGTGAGGGGAAAACGTCATGTCCGACCGTCAAAACGGAAGCACAATGAGCATCGTGTAGCGCTCAGAGATTTGACGAAGTTGGAGGCTGTTGAGGTTTCGGCTCTTACCGAAAAACAAAAAGAGTCACTTACCTGGGCTAAAGGCGTCATAGATGCTTCTAAGGCCAATGAGTCGGCTGAAAGAGCCACAAATTCAGCTGTGTTAACGGCTAATAAAGTAAAACGAATCAGATCACCTGATGAACCCCTGCCTTCGAAAAAGGCAAGAGGCCTTAATGTCACCATCAACAGGACACTCACCAAGCCCTTCAATGAAGTGGCGAAGGAGAGTCTAGTGATGGCTGTTATAGACAGAAGTAGTGAGGATGGATCCATCCTCAAGGACAAATGGAGTCATGTACAATTAGCCATTATGGCTCATTACCTCGATGTCCGTAGAGAAATGCCGGGCAAACCACCAATCTGCAACGATGCAGGATGGCATCAGGGGAGAGTAAAGCTCTTATATTTCGGTGATGCCAGATCAGTAGACCTTTATAAGGCTGCTCTGAGTCGAGCGGGTGAGGTGTGGCCGGGTGCCCAGTTGGATGTTGTCGAAAAAAACAACATCCCTAGTCACCCTAGAGCCATCACCTGGGTTACAGAAGAGCCCTCCAACCCGGCTGACATCTTAGAAATAATAAAAGATTCCAATCCTGGTCTGCCGGCCCATAATTGGAGAATCAGCAAGGTGGGTGAGGCGGATGGTAAAAAGCGGCAGGTCAATCTTATCCTAAACGCTGAATCCACCTCCCATACACAAAGTGCGAGTGCAACCCTACAATATGGCTTCGAGACTATAGTCTTGAAGATATACAAGCAGGATATAGCTCCCACTGCAGAAGGTGAGTCGTCCACCGTGGCACTTTCTGTAAGTGCGGAGGTAGCCACGCCTATTATTTCTGGTGACTCCAACTCTAACAGAAGATCTGTAACGTCCTACTCTGAGGACGAAAGCTCTACTTCTGACACGGAGGGGCTGAGGGAAGTCTCCGGACTCTTTGACGCATCTGGCGGGGACATGCTTCTCGACGATACGGACGAAGAGTTCGATAACACCCTTGTCGGGGTGGATGTTAATCTGTCAATTACCAATGATGGTAAGAATTCTACAGATTAACCTCCATCACGCTAAAGCAGCCTCAGCGGCTCTATTGCTGCGCCTGTCCACAGGCGCAGTAGACATCGTCCTGATACAGAAGCCCTACGTAGTGGGAGGAAGGGTGTGCGGTATTAGGACACCCAACTTTAAACTGCTTGTGGCCAACTGTGAAGGCACTCCAAGAACCTGCATTTTGGCCAAGAAAGATCTATCTTTCTCCTGACTAATTTAAGTGGTACAGACCAAACAGCTGCTAGCCTGGAGATCGGTAATCGCATATATTGGGTGGTCTCCAGCTACTTGCCTTATGAATCTGTAGTACCGACTGCTCTATTCAGGGAAGTAGTAGAAGAAGCAACGTCTGTCGAGCTCGAGCTGATTATTGGCGCAGACACAAACGCTCATCATACTATCTGGGGTAGTACGGATATAAACAATAGGGGTGATTCGCTTCTTGACTTTATTCTAACTACCAATCTTAGTATTTGTAACATAGGTAATAAACCGACCTTCACAATTAAAGACAGACAAGAAGTACTCGACGTAACGTTTGCTACTGACCGGCTGTCAGACAAAATTATTGGGTGGAATGTACTGGACGACCACTCATTCTCAGATCACCATTATATTGAGTTCAAACTCGCGGAAAAAGCGCCTAAACCCACCGTCCACAGAAATGTAAGGAAGACAAAGTGGCATCTGTATGAGAAGAATTTCAAGAAAGTCCTCAACTCTAAACTTCCGTACGAACCGAATGACAAAGCCGGTCTGGATAATCTGGTCGATCATATCACCATATCATTCAATAGATCCCTTGAAGAAGCCTGTCCAAAAACAAGGTACAAGGGTAAAACTAAACCCCAATGGTGGACTTCTGAGCTAACGGCTATGAAAAAGACCTGCAACAAGCTATTCAATAAGGCTAAATCTACTGGGGTCGCTAATTATTGGGATGCCTATAAAGAGCAACTCAAGGTCTATAAGAAGGAGCTTAGAAAGGCGCTCTTGGTATACCTTCTGTGGTGAAGTGGAAAAGGTCTCCGACGCCGCTAGGCTAAGGAAGATATTATCTGCTTCACCCTGTACAGTGGGATATTTACAGGATGAGGCAAATAACTGGACCAAAAACAGCGAGCAGTCGCTCAATGTACTGCTCGACACACATTTCCCGGGGAACTCTGTAACAGAACCCGAGGATCAGCAGGACCAACAAGAGTGCGAGTGGACTGCGAGCGTCGCTAGCTTCTTGACTGAGAGATCCAGAATAAGCTGGGCTATTAACAGCTTTGAGCCCTTCAAGTCACCTGGACCAGATGGCATCACTCCAGCAGAAATGCAGAAAATGTTAAAGTACATTATCCCCTGGCTGGAGAAAATTTATGTAGGCTGTATCAGGCTTTCATACGTCCCGAATCGATGGAGGGATACCAAAGTGGTATTCATACCTAAAGCGGGAAAGATATCACACACTAGGCCAAAAGACTTCAGACCAATTAGCCTATCCTCGTTCCTATTGAAAGGACTGGAAAGACTTTTAGATCATTTCATTAGGGAAAACCTGGATACAAAACTCCTGTCGGGGAACCAACATGCTTACAACAAGGGCAAGTCTACTGAATCAGCCCTGCACGAACTTGTGAGCACTATCGAATCGTCCCTGCATTTCAAGGAATTCACCATGGTGGCATTTCTTGACATAGAAGGGGCTTTTAACAACATTCACTCCGATGCGGTAATTGCGGCACTCTCACATCTAAAAGTTAACACTAGTTTGATTAGACTAATTCAAAGTCTGCTCACCAGAAGACGCATAACAGCATGTCTAGGGTCCACAACTCTAACAAGGTATGTAAACAGAGGGACCCCGCAAGGAGGAGTACTGTCTCCACTAATTTGGAACCTAGCGGTGAATGAAATCCTGCTAGATCTAGAACGTTGTGGCTGCAAGGTCGTGGCATATGCGGACGACGTGGCAATCGCAGTGAGTGGCAAATTCGTAAACGTCCTCAGAGACATCCTACAGGTGGCTCTGAACAAGTTGGCTAGATGGGCCAGAAGCAGCGGTTTGGGCGTTAACCCCAACAAGACAGAATTGGTTCTCTTTACTAGGATGAATAATGTCCCACATGTGGACCCTCCACCTCGGATAAATGGAACAGCTCTAGTCTTTTCTGAAAGTGCAAAATTTTTAGGAATAATTCTAGATAGGAAAATGTTATTTAGACTTAACGTATTGGAACGTGTAAGGAAGGCCTTATATTCCTGCAAAAAGGCTGTAGGGTCGCGGTGGGGACTCTCTCCTAAAATCGTCCACTGGATATATATAGCAGTAGTTCGTCCAATACTGTTATACGGTATTGTGGTATGGTGGACGGCAACTGACAAACTAACCATTACCAACCTACTAACAAAGGTTCAGAGAACTGCCTGCCTGAGCATAAGCGGAACCTTAAGGACTACAGCGACCGAGTCTCTACAAGCCCTACTCCATATACTGCCGATTAATATTGTGGCGAGAGAAGTTGCAACCAAAGCGGCAATAAGATTAAACTGCCTATCAATGTGGAGGTACAAGAACTATGGTCACATGAGGATATCAAAGTGTAGTGCTATGGTAACCGACCGAGTGGACTATATACCAACAGTGTACACCTTCGAGAGAAATTACATCACTATGATTCCCGCCAGAGATGAATGGGTCGGCAGAATACCAGGTAATATAAACCATCTCCACTTTTACACGGATGGTTCGAAGCTTGATGAAAAGCTTGGCTTCGGAGTACACTGTGAAGAACTTAGTCTGGATATAGCTCACAGACTACCAGATACCTGCAGTGTCTATCAAGCCGAAATAATGGCAATATGGGAAGTCGCCAAGTGGCTGAGTCGCAACATAGTAACCAACAATGGCGTTGTCATTTACTCGGACAGCCAGGCTGCCATCAATTCTCTGGAGGCAACATCCCTAAATTCACAAACAGCCCTCGACTGCCGCAGATCTCTTAACGAGATGGCTGAGCAGTTTAATATACACCTCATATGGGTGCCTGGGCATAGGGATATCCCGGGGAACTGCAAAGCCGATGAACTTGCTAGGAAAGGGACGACATTACAAATTCTCGAAGAATTTGCATATATTGGTGCGCCACTATCCACGTGCAAGCTTTGGCTTAGGCAAGAGGCAATCAGGCAGTCCAACGATAGATGGACAGAAATCGGCACCTGCAGGGTAGCTAGACAAATCTGGCCAAGGTATGACCTGAGAAGGTCAAAATATCTCCTCGCACTAGAGAGGAAACGATTGTCTACGTTAGTACAGGTTCTGACGGGACATTGCTTGATCGGCGAACACGCCAAAAGATTGGGTATTGAGTCCAATGACTTCTGCCGAAGCTGTGGAGATGAGGAAGAAGTGGAGAGCATTGAGCACATGCTTTGCGACTGTCCCGATTTGAGTAAACGACGACTGGATATACTGGGGTCGGCCTTTTTAGGCAGCCTAACAGATCTTTCCAGTACTGATATTCGTACTATCGATAAATTTATATATCAAACAGGTTGGTTTCGATGAGGGGCATTTCAGCCCGTGGTAACACTAGGGACCTAAACTGGTCTATGTGAGCTTGTAAAAAAATACGGCTGCCACCCTAACCTAAACCTAAACCTAAACCTAGGGTACACTCTAAATACATAATATTTGTCACAAACTAATATTATCTGTTTGGGAATCTGTTGTCCTAAAGAAATCTAATATTTTTCATATGGAACATGATATTCCTAAATAATAATTTTTTTTTGTATGCAAATACATATTTTATTTGAGGAAATTAGTTCGCAAATATATTTTGTTCTAAATATTAACATATCGATACCTCCATTCTAAACTATGCTAAGTGCAAAAAGTTAGTTTTTCAGGAAAGGCAATCAAAGTTTGTTGATTTTTTTAAATTTCTGTGGAGTTATTTTAAAATGCAAATCGAATGACCTGTACAGTTTTGTGAATAACTTTTGATTAATTTGGAATATTCAGAAATGCAATCTTAGAAATGGAATATTTGGAAATGCAATCTCCCTAAAACTATGCTAAGTCGACTTAGCATGTTTTAGAATGGGGGTATCGATATGTAATGCAAATAAATGTTAATGATTCTCAAATAAAATATATTGGTTCACAAATATATAACATTTAAAAAATTGTGTTCCAAATATATTTTCTTTCCCTTGTAAAGGGTTTTCCAATAAGAGTGATATGATTTCTTTGAAAAAAAAAATCTTATTGTTAAGGAAATTCAAAGTTCTAAATAAAACGTCATTCAAATGGCATCCACGACTTCTTCTGCAGGAACGAATTTGATGAACCCAATTTTCGAGCACTTTTTCCACTAAATCAAGTCGTATGTCATGATTGACTTGTAAAGCTTGAAGAGAGTCTGGTTTATTTCGAAAGATCAATGACTTCAAATAACCCCACAAGAAATAGTCTAATGGTGTTAAATCACAACTTCTTGGAGGCCATTCAATATCACAATTTCTTGAAATAATAGAATCTCCAAACTTTTCTCGCAACAATTCAATTGTTTCATTGCGTAGCCACAATCGGTCAATGGCAAAAATATAGCTTTTAACGAGAGCTAAAATATTGCTCATGGTCGTAGGTCGAAAGGAAAGTGTTTGTTTGGATTTAAAAAAAAATTACGAAAAGAAAAGTTGCAATTGGAAAACGATTATTTTAATAATAAAACTGAATAATTGAGGAGGTACTTTTCAAAACATGACTATTGCACTTTTGACAGAACTGATTTTTTGATTTTTTTGTTTGGTAGCATTGAATTCAAACTTAGAGAAAATAAATTTGTGAAAAGAAAAAATAAACAAATCTTGACGTCTTTAATAATGCATCAAAATTTCAGTCAGGGTTTTGACAAAGTTGGAGGCTGTTGAGGTTTCGGCTCTTACCGAAAAACAAAAAGAGTCACTTACCTGGGCTAAAGGCGTCATAGATGCTTCTAAGGCCAATCAGCCGGCTGAAAGAGCCACAAATTCAGCTGTGCTAACGGCTAATAAAGTCAAATGAATTCGATCACCTGATGAACCCCTGCCTTCGAAAAAGGCAAGAGGCCCTAATGTCGCCATCAACAGGACACTCACCAAGCCCTTCAATGAAGTGGCGAAGGAGTGTCTAGTGATGGTCGTTATAGACAGAAGTAGTGAGGATGGATCCATCCTCAAGGACAAATGGAGCCATGTGCAATCAGCCATTATGGCTCATTACCTCGATGTCCGCAGAGAAATGCCGGGCAAACCACCAATCTGCAACGACGCAGGATGGCATCAGGGGAGAGTAAAGCTCTTATATTTCGGTGATGCCAGATCAGTAGACCTGTATAAGGCTGCTCTGAGTCGAGCGGGTGAGGTGTGGCCGGGTGCCCAGTTGGATGTTGTCGAAAAAAACAACATCCCTAGTCACCCTAGAGCCATCACCTGGGTTACAGAAGAACCCTCGAACCCAGCTGACATATTAGAAATAATAAAAGATTCCAATCCTGGTCTGCCCGTCCATAATTGGAGAATCAGCAAGGTGGGTGAGGCGGATGGAAAAAAGCGGCAGGTCAATTTGATCCTTAACGCTGAATCCACCTCCCATATACAACGTGCAAGTGCAACCCTACAATATGGCTTCGAGACTATAGTCTTGAAGGTATACAAGCAGGACATAGCTCCCACTGCGGAAGGTGAGTCGTCCACCGTGGTTGCTACACGGCTTTCTGGAAGTGCGGAGTTACCCACGCCCATTATTTGTGGTGACTCCAACTGTAACAGAAGATCTGTAACGTCCTTCTCTGAGGACGAAAGCTCTACTTCTGACACAGAGGGGCTGAGGGGAGTCTCCGGACCCTTTGACGCATCTGACGGGGACACGCTTCTCGATGATACGGACGAAGAGTTCGATAACACCCTTGTCGGGGTGGATGTTAATCTGTCAATTACCAATGATGGTAAGAATTCTACAGATTAACCTCCATCACGCTAAAGCAGCCTCAGCTGCTCTACAACTTCTCTCTAGGGCTTGTAGAGGCTCGGTCGCTGTAGTCCTTAAGGCTCCGCTTATGCTCAGGCAGGCTGTTCTCTGAACCTTTGTGAGTAGGTTTGTGATGGTTAATTTGTCAGTTGCCGTCCACCATACCACAATGCCGTATAACAGTATTGGACGAAGCACTGCTATATATATCCAATGGACAATTTTAGGAGAGAGGCCCCACCGCGACCCTACAGCCTTCCTGCAGGAATATAGGGCGATGTTAGCCTCACCCAGGATAATAATTGGTTGGAATTCGATTGTAACAATACAAAAATAGTACTAGCAACAAAAAGTATATTGCTACACCGTCTGTCGGTTGTATTTATAAATAATTAGTATTTATAAATAATTAGTTGTATTTATAAATAATTAGTATGTTCGAATGAAAATGATTGTAACTAAATCGATGGTTGTATCAATCGAATTAAGATTGTTTTTTTCATTGACACTCGGTTAGTTGTGGTAACCGATTTTAAATTTTCATTATAGTACCATATGTTTTAACCAATGTTTTATTCTTGACAACAGAAATTGTATCAGTAGACCAAAGATTATTATTGCAACGAATAATTGGTTACTACAACAGAAAAAATATTAATAAATAATCGTTTATTGGTTATCCCAATCATTTCCCAAATGTATTTTGGGAAATACAACCGAAAGATTGGTTGCTGTTCTTTTGCTGATACATGACAAACAAAAAATAAAATTACTCGACATAAAAAAATCTTCAACATTTTGTTCAAGAACGGTATAGGTAATCAAAAATAATCTCGTGTGGATAATAATGTGTGGAATGCAGAATATGTTGTGCAAAATGTTTTACATAAATAAAAAATAAAAGCAACAATCGTGAAATTGAAAGCATAGGCGAAATTTGCATACAAGTTTTGTGTTTTTTTTTCGTGTACTAAAATGTTTTGTCAAATATTTCCACATCTCATAAAGTGATGAATTTGTAATATGGGATTTTTAATTTTGTTATGAATTGTTTTGTTTTTTGTTCAATAAATAAAAATTAATGAAAACTGTTTTAATTAATTGTCGGTAGTATATGTGACAAATTGTCAGAACAACCAATTTTTTAAAACAGTTGGTTGTGGCAACTACAACAGATAATTTAAGCCACCATTTTCGTTGGCGCAACCAAATATGATTGTTGTCAACATGGAAACAGAAGTATACCACAACCAAAATATTAGTTGTCCTGATGGAATCGCATGATAGTAGACAGAACTACAAAATTCGGTTGGCAAATAATTCGGTTGAGGCAACCAAACTGTATTCTGTGTGCTTCTTTACACGTTCCAGTACGTTTAGTCTGAATGACAGTTTCCTATCAAAAATTATTCCTAAAAATTTTGCACTTTCAGAAAAGACTAGATCTGTTCCATTTATCCGAGGAGGAGGGTCCACATGAGGGACATTATTCATCCTAGTAAAGAGAACCAATTATGTCTTGTTTGGGTTAACACCCAAACCGCTGCTTCTGGCCCATCTAGCCAACTAGTTCAGAGCCACCTGTAAAATATCTCGGAGGATGTTTTCGAATTTGCCACTCACTGCGATTGCCAGTTCGTCCGCATATGCCAAGACCTTGCAGCCACAACGTTCTAGATCTAGCAGGATTTCATTCACCGCTAGGTTCCAAATTAGTGGGACAATACTCCTCCTTATGAGGTCCCTCTGTTAACAAACCTTGTTAGAGTTGTGGACCCAAGACACGCTGTTACGCGCCTTCTTTTGAGCAGGCTTTGTATTAGCATAATCAAGCTAGAGTTTACCTTTAGATGTGACTGTGAATGTTATTAAGAGCTCCTTCAATGTCAAGAAATGCCACCATGGTGAATTCCTTGTAATGTAGGGACGATTCGATAGTGCTCAAAAGTTCGTGCAGAGCTGATTCTGTAGACTTTCCCTTATTGAAAGCATGTTGGTTCCCGGACAGGAGTTTTGTATTCAGGCTTTCCCTAATGAAATAATCTAAAAGTCTTTCCAGACCTTTCAATAGGAAGGAGGATAGGGTAATTGGTCTGAAGTCTTTTGGCCTAGTGTGTGATATCTTTCCCGCTTTGGGTATGAATACCACTTTGGTGTCCCTTCATCGATTCGCTATGTATCAGACTTTCATACAGCCTACATAAATTTTCTCCAGCCAGGGGATAATGTACTTTGACATTATATGTATTTCTGCTGGAGTGATGCCGTCTGGTCCAGGTGACATGAAGGGCTCAAAGCTGTTCTGGATCTCTCAGTCAACAAGCTAGCGACGCTCGCGGTCCACTCGCATTCTTGTTGGTCCGTGTAGAATAATATAGAATTAGAAAGATAATCTTAAAAACTCTTACATACCAAGGGCATCAAGCGTTGAAAAAGCAAGTAAGAATATTTCAGACGGGTAAACCGACTAAGGTACGCCCTCACTTTGTGAGTAATGTAATATTGACTATTACACAAATTCATCTGTCAATTTGTGTGGGAGGTACTAGAATGGGTTTAACAAATACACTGTGCAAAATTTTGTAATATTTTTGTGCATTGGTACACGCTGAAAAAATCGCTTCTGTAGTATATTATCCCAAACATATTCGGTTTGAAATATACATATGTTTAGGGTACCCTCCATCAACAGGACACTCACTCATGGTTAATTTGTCAGTTGCCGTCCACCATACCACAATGCCGTATAACAGTATTGGACGAAGCACTGCTATATATATCCAATGGACAATTTTAGGAGAGAGGCCCCACCGCGACCCTACAGCCTTCCTGCAGGAATATAGGGCGATGTTAGCCTCACCCAGGATAATAATTGGTTGGAATTCGATTGTAACAATACAAAAATAGTACTAGCAACAAAAAGTATATTGCTACACCGTCTGTCGGTTGTATTTATAAATAATTAGTATTTATAAATAATTAGTTGTATTTATAAATAATTAGTATGTTCGAATGAAAATGATTGTAACTAAATCGATGGTTGTATCAATCGAATTAAGATTGTTTTTTTCATTGACACTCGGTTAGTTGTGGTAACCGATTTTAAATTTTCATTATAGTACCATATGTTTTAACCAATGTTTTATTCTTGACAACAGAAATTGTATCAGTAGACCAAAGATTATTATTGCAACGAATAATTGGTTACTACAACAGAAAAAATATTAATAAATAATCGTTTATTGGTTATCCCAATCATTTCCCAAATGTATTTTGGGAAATACAACCGAAAGATTGGTTGCTGTTCTTTTGCTGATACATGACAAACAAAAAATAAAATTACTCGACATAAAAAAATCTTCAACATTTTGTTCAAGAACGGTATAGGTAATCAAAAATAATCTCGTGTGGATAATAATGTGTGGAATGCAGAATATGTTGTGCAAAATGTTTTACATAAATAAAAAATAAAAGCAACAATCGTGAAATTGAAAGCATAGGCGAAATTTGCATACAAGTTTTGTGTTTTTTTTTCGTGTACTAAAATGTTTTGTCAAATATTTCCACATCTCATAAAGTGATGAATTTGTAATATGGGATTTTTAATTTTGTTATGAATTGTTTTGTTTTTTGTTCAATAAATAAAAATTAATGAAAACTGTTTTAATTAATTGTCGGTAGTATATGTGACAAATTGTCAGAACAACCAATTTTTTAAAACAGTTGGTTGTGGCAACTACAACAGATAATTTAAGCCACCATTTTCGTTGGCGCAACCAAATATGATTGTTGTCAACATGGAAACAGAAGTATACCACAACCAAAATATTAGTTGTCCTGATGGAATCGCATGATAGTAGACAGAACTACAAAATTCGGTTGGCAAATAATTCGGTTGAGGCAACCAAACTGTATTCTGTGTGCTTCTTTACACGTTCCAGTACGTTTAGTCTGAATGACAGTTTCCTATCAAAAATTATTCCTAAAAATTTTGCACTTTCAGAAAAGACTAGATCTGTTCCATTTATCCGAGGAGGAGGGTCCACATGAGGGACATTATTCATCCTAGTAAAGAGAACCAATTATGTCTTGTTTGGGTTAACACCCAAACCGCTGCTTCTGGCCCATCTAGCCAACTAGTTCAGAGCCACCTGTAAAATATCTCGGAGGATGTTTTCGAATTTGCCACTCACTGCGATTGCCAGTTCGTCCGCATATGCCAAGACCTTGCAGCCACAACGTTCTAGATCTAGCAGGATTTCATTCACCGCTAGGTTCCAAATTAGTGGGACAATACTCCTCCTTATGAGGTCCCTCTGTTAACAAACCTTGTTAGAGTTGTGGACCCAAGACACGCTGTTACGCGCCTTCTTTTGAGCAGGCTTTGTATTAGCATAATCAAGCTAGAGTTTACCTTTAGATGTGACTGTGAATGTTATTAAGAGCTCCTTCAATGTCAAGAAATGCCACCATGGTGAATTCCTTGTAATGTAGGGACGATTCGATAGTGCTCAAAAGTTCGTGCAGAGCTGATTCTGTAGACTTTCCCTTATTGAAAGCATGTTGGTTCCCGGACAGGAGTTTTGTATTCAGGCTTTCCCTAATGAAATAATCTAAAAGTCTTTCCAGACCTTTCAATAGGAAGGAGGATAGGGTAATTGGTCTGAAGTCTTTTGGCCTAGTGTGTGATATCTTTCCCGCTTTGGGTATGAATACCACTTTGGTGTCCCTTCATCGATTCGCTATGTATCAGACTTTCATACAGCCTACATAAATTTTCTCCAGCCAGGGGATAATGTACTTTGACATTATATGTATTTCTGCTGGAGTGATGCCGTCTGGTCCAGGTGACATGAAGGGCTCAAAGCTGTTCTGGATCTCTCAGTCAACAAGCTAGCGACGCTCGCGGTCCACTCGCATTCTTGTTGGTCCGTGTAGAATAATATAGAATTAGAAAGATAATCTTAAAAACTCTTACATACCAAGGGCATCAAGCGTTGAAAAAGCAAGTAAGAATATTTCAGACGGGTAAACCGACTAAGGTACGCCCTCACTTTGTGAGTAATGTAATATTGACTATTACACAAATTCATCTGTCAATTTGTGTGGGAGGTACTAGAATGGGTTTAACAAATACACTGTGCAAAATTTTGTAATATTTTTGTGCATTGGTACACGCTGAAAAAATCGCTTCTGTAGTATATTATCCCAAACATATTCGGTTTGAAATATACATATGTTTAGGGTACCCTCCATCAACAGGACACTCACTCATGGTTAATTTGTCAGTTGCCGTCCACCATACCACAATGCCGTATAACAGTATTGGACGAAGCACTGCTATATATATCCAATGGACAATTTTAGGAGAGAGGCCCCACCGCGACCCTACAGCCTTCCTGCAGGAATATAGGGCGATGTTAGCCTCACCCAGGATAATAATTGGTTGGAATTCGATTGTAACAATACAAAAATAGTACTAGCAACAAAAAGTATATTGCTACACCGTCTGTCGGTTGTATTTATAAATAATTAGTATTTATAAATAATTAGTTGTATTTATAAATAATTAGTATGTTCGAATGAAAATGATTGTAACTAAATCGATGGTTGTATCAATCGAATTAAGATTGTTTTTTTCATTGACACTCGGTTAGTTGTGGTAACCGATTTTAAATTTTCATTATAGTACCATATGTTTTAACCAATGTTTTATTCTTGACAACAGAAATTGTATCAGTAGACCAAAGATTATTATTGCAACGAATAATTGGTTACTACAACAGAAAAAATATTAATAAATAATCGTTTATTGGTTATCCCAATCATTTCCCAAATGTATTTTGGGAAATACAACCGAAAGATTGGTTGCTGTTCTTTTGCTGATACATGACAAACAAAAAATAAAATTACTCGACATAAAAAAATCTTCAACATTTTGTTCAAGAACGGTATAGGTAATCAAAAATAATCTCGTGTGGATAATAATGTGTGGAATGCAGAATATGTTGTGCAAAATGTTTTACATAAATAAAAAATAAAAGCAACAATCGTGAAATTGAAAGCATAGGCGAAATTTGCATACAAGTTTTGTGTTTTTTTTTCGTGTACTAAAATGTTTTGTCAAATATTTCCACATCTCATAAAGTGATGAATTTGTAATATGGGATTTTTAATTTTGTTATGAATTGTTTTGTTTTTTGTTCAATAAATAAAAATTAATGAAAACTGTTTTAATTAATTGTCGGTAGTATATGTGACAAATTGTCAGAACAACCAATTTTTTAAAACAGTTGGTTGTGGCAACTACAACAGATAATTTAAGCCACCATTTTCGTTGGCGCAACCAAATATGATTGTTGTCAACATGGAAACAGAAGTATACCACAACCAAAATATTAGTTGTCCTGATGGAATCGCATGATAGTAGACAGAACTACAAAATTCGGTTGGCAAATAATTCGGTTGAGGCAACCAAACTGTATTCTGTGTGCTTCTTTACACGTTCCAGTACGTTTAGTCTGAATGACAGTTTCCTATCAAAAATTATTCCTAAAAATTTTGCACTTTCAGAAAAGACTAGATCTGTTCCATTTATCCGAGGAGGAGGGTCCACATGAGGGACATTATTCATCCTAGTAAAGAGAACCAATTATGTCTTGTTTGGGTTAACACCCAAACCGCTGCTTCTGGCCCATCTAGCCAACTAGTTCAGAGCCACCTGTAAAATATCTCGGAGGATGTTTTCGAATTTGCCACTCACTGCGATTGCCAGTTCGTCCGTATATGCCAAGACCTTGCAGCCACAACGTTCTAGATCTAGCAGGATTTCATTCACCGCTAGGTTCCAAATTAGTGGGACAATACTCCTCCTTATGAGGTCCCTCTGTTAACAAACCTTGTTAGAGTTGTGGACCCAAGACACGCTGTTACGCGCCTTCTTTTGAGCAGGCTTTGTATTAGCATAATCAAGCTAGAGTTTACCTTTAGATGTGACTGTGAATGTTATTAAGAGCTCCTTCAATGTCAAGAAATGCCACCATGGTGAATTCCTTGTAATGTAGGGACGATTCGATAGTGCTCAAAAGTTCGTGCAGAGCTGATTCTGTAGACTTTCCCTTATTGAAAGCATGTTGGTTCCCGGACAGGAGTTTTGTATTCAGGCTTTCCCTAATGAAATAATCTAAAAGTCTTTCCAGACCTTTCAATAGGAAGGAGGATAGGGTAATTGGTCTGAAGTCTTTTGGCCTAGTGTGTGATATCTTTCCCGCTTTGGGTATAAATACCACTTTGGTGTCCCTTCATCGATTCGCTATGTATCAGACTTTCATACAGCCTACATAAATTTTCTCCAGCCAGGGGATAATGTACTTTGACATTATATGTATTTCTGCTGGAGTGATGCCGTCTGGTCCAGGTGACATGAAGGGCTCAAAGCTGTTCTGGATCTCTCAGTCAACAAGCTAGCGACGCTCGCGGTCCACTCGCATTCTTGTTGGTCCGTGTAGAATAATATAGAATTAGAAAGATAATCTTAAAAACTCTTACATACCAAGGGCATCAAGCGTTGAAAAAGCAAGTAAGAATATTTCAGACGGGTAAACCGACTAAGGTACGCCCTCACTTTGTGAGTAATGTAATATGGACTATTACACAAATTCATCTGTCAATTTGTGTGGGAGGTACTAGAATGGGTTTAACAAATACACTGTGCAAAATTTTGTAATATTTTTGTGCATTGGTACACGCTGAAAAAATCGCTTCTGTAGTATATTATCCCAAACATATTCGGTTTGAAATATACATATGTTTAGGGTACCCTCCAAATATGAAATATTTGACACACACATATTTTATTTGTGAAAGTCAGTTTGCAAATAATATATATGTATATACTTTCCAAACTAAATTTCTTGATTTTCAAATCAAATTTATTTGTTAACAAATATATAATATTTAAAAAAAAATAGTTTCGAAATTCAATTCAAACATATCAAAAATGACGATTTTCCTCCGTGTATCAACGCTGAGTATTGTTAAATTTTTGTACAAAAATGGTACCTTTGTGTGAGATGTACCAAAATGGGCGTGGCAATTGTACTGGAATGTAGGCACCATAAAAACATTACACTGTAAATTTATTGTATTATTATGCACTACACGCTGTAAAAAATCGCTTCTGTATTGTCCCAAACACATACTGCTTGAAACATATATGTATATGTAGTACACACTAAATATGTAATATTTGGCACAAACATATATTTTATAATTAGGGTTGACATTGTTCTAAACAGATCTTTGTTCTATCCAATTATTTTTAGGGGGGTAATGTGGTGACACTGTGTGAACCACAACTCCATAGAATATTAAATTATAAAATTAAGTAACCTTTAAAAAATTCATTTTGGAAATTTTTAAAATAAAATCGAAACAAAAAATAAACGTTTGTCGTTATTCTAATTAAATATATCACGACAAATTAATTTAAATAAAATATATTTGAAGAAATTTCTAAACAATAATAAACATTACTGCATCCGAAGAGTTGACTAACCACCAACGAAACGTCATGTATTGGTTGATGTTGGATTTCGAGGTCGTTTTCTTTTTCACTTGACTATTTAAAAATACCTTCCTTCACTTTGAAGGAATTCTTTGATCTTCAGCTCAACTCCACAGTGAGAAAAACCATAAAATAACAACAATAAAAGATCAATCCCGCATAGGGAAACATCAAAATAATTTTATTAGTTTGTAAACACATACGAGTACATATTTTATTTTAAAAAGTTAGTTAGTTCTCAAGTATATTTTGTTGTAATATATTAAGATATGCGCTCCAAATAAATTTTAAGGATTTTCAAATAAAAGTTATTTATTTAGAAATCTATATATATATACAGGGTTTTCCAACAAGAGGTGTTATTTTGAATGACCCGGTATTTCGGTAGCTGTCACTTTTGAAGCTTTTATTCTTTGACATTTGACAAGTAGAAACTACGCCATTACTAAATATGGAACGACACACGACTCAAGAACGCATTGAAATTATTAAAATTCGAAAATCATCGAAAAATCATTTTGACTGATGAGGCCCATTTCCACCTCGGTGGCTACGTCAACAAGCAAAATTGTCGCATCTGGGGCTCGGAAAACCCCAGAGTTATTGTTGAGAAGCCTCTCCATCCTCAACGTGTGACTTTTTGGTGCGGTTTATGGTCCGGCGGGGTCATTGGACCTTACTTTTTCGAAAATGAGGTTGGATCAACAGTTACGGTGAATGGATTGCGCTATCAAGAGATTTTAATGATTTTTTATGGTCGGAGTTGGACGGTATAGATCTGGACAACGTTTACTTTCAACAAGACGGCGCTACATGCCACACAAGCAACGAAACCACTGCTCTGTTACGGGAAAAGTTCCGAACCGTGTTATCTCTCGAAGAGGTGATCACAATTGGCCACCGAGATCTTGTGATTTAACACCTTGCGACTTTTTCCTTTGGGGCCACGTGAAAGATAAGGACTACGCCAACAGCCCAGCGTCGATTCAAGACCTCAAAGATAGAATTCGTGAGGCTATCGAGGACATATGGCACCCACTTTGCGATTTGGTTATGGAAAATTGCATGAAAAGTATATGGTTCTGTAAGCGTGTCATTATTAACGGCATGCCTTCCTCTTTATTATGAAATAAACATCCGATCATTTATATCAAAAAATGGCATTTTTCTTTGAATACCAAAATAACACATCTTGTTGGAAAATCCTTATAAATGGAAAAATGTTTGTATGCATGTATGTGTTTTATAGACGCTTAAACCACTGGACCGATTATAAAATGTTTTCTTTTGGAAAAAAAGTTTGCAAAAAGTGGGCGTGACAAATCGTTTGTTTGTTTGTTCCAGCATCAGGCCTAAACAACTGAACCTATTTTCTTCAAACATGGTGGACAGATATACCAATGCCTGGGACGTGCCAAAGGCTACTTTGATTTTCGATTTTCCGCCGAGTGATTTTCGACCACTTGACCGCTGAGGGTCCTGTTAGAGCTAGAGAGCTGACATTTTGCATACACATAGACAGGAGTGTTGTATAAACCACTTGCTACTCAAAAACTTGAGTTTTATTTTTGTTCTTCCAGAAGCCTATTATCAAATACAAAATTAAAACTTTGCATATATATATGGGGTACTATTTACGGCAAATATATGCGCGAAAAATAAATTTTAGTGCTCTGAATGTGGTCAATGTAGCAGTGACCAGAACAATTTTCATTATTTCACTGATTTTAAAACTTCATTAAGGATATACAAATGTATAGGGTGATCCAAGTAGAGATACTTTTTTCAATAGCCTTTCTTTTACAGATCAAGTGCGAGTCGTGTCATGCTGTCATGTTATTTTCGTTAAGTATTGTTTGGCATTTCATCATGGAAAGATATACTGCCGTCCTAAGAAAGAAAGTCGTATCTCCATTTTAGTAGTTTTGAGATTTTTAGCTTTTAAGTTTTTATTTTTCGCGCCTTTAAATTAAATATTTTTTAAAAATTTCAAAAATGATTTAAAAATATATTATTTTATCCAATTTTATTACCATAAAAAACGCGAAAAATTTTATGATAAAGTAGTGAAAATGGACTTGTAAACCAAATTAAAACCAGTAAGGAATGGCAGAAAGTCGGGCTGGGCCGACTATATAATACCCTACACCTCCCTAACAATGCGATAAGGGAAATTGCGATAATAATTGTCTAACTCTGATCCGATAATCGCTAAATTAAGCAATATTCGTTCCTAAATTGAGGAAAATCTTTCTGGAAAATTTTAATGATCGGAAGTAAAGTACAACTTCTATAGCGCTTTGATACCAAATCAGGAGGAACATATATGTGGAGGTTATATTTAAATCTGAACCTATTTTCCCTGAATATGCATTCATTTAAAAAGAACTCTTTCTGTCGAATTTCGTACTGATTGGATATAAAATACGGTTTTTACAGCGTTTACATTTCAAATCGGGGGTTACATATATATGGGGGCTATATCTAAATCTGAACCGATTTTCTCCGAATTTGGCAGTTTTCTTTCATGTAATAAGAAACCTCCTTCTGCAGCATCGCACTGATCGGATATAAAATACAATTTCTACTGCGCTTACATGTCAAATCGGGGGTAACGTTTATATGGGGGCTATATCTAAATCTGAACCGATTTCTTCCAAATTTAACAGTGTTCATTCACATAAAAATAAACCTCTTTCTGCCGAATTTGATACTGATCGGATATAAAATAACGTTTTTAAAGCGCTTACATGTAAAATTGGGGTAACATACATATGGGGGCTATATCTAAATCTGAACCGATTTTAACCAAATTCAATAGGGATCGTCCTTGGGCCAAAAAAAAAAATATGTGTAAAGTTTCGTCGAGATCGGACCATAATTGCGACCTGTACTTTGATTACAAGAATACATGCACAGACAGACAGACAGACGGACAGACAGACATACATAGCTAAATCAACTCAGAAAGTGATTCTAAGTCGATCGGTATAATAAACGATGGGTCTATTTCTTCTCCTTCTGCGTGTTACAAACAAATACACAAAGTTACACAACAGTGTGGTGTAGGGTATAAATACAAAACAAACCAAACAGACGTTACAAAAAATTATTAAAATTAAAATAACAAATTATTAAAATAAGAAAGTTTCAATCGTTGTCATGGTTAGGTTCACTTGCGGTTTCTGCAAGAGATTTCCAAAACGTACTGCCCTATCATTTTTATCATCATACCTCAAAGTAGTTAAAAACATTTTTTTGCACACTACCAACTCTGTGTGTGGTTATAAATATACCATTTTCTTTCAGGAGCTTTTAATTTACAAAAGTTTCTGTTAATAATAATACGCTGCTCATCACTGAGTTGACTGCATTTTCTTTTGCGACATTGCTTATTGCATCATTTTTCTTTGCCTTGGCAAGCCTTTTTTTGTCAATTGAACGCTAGAAGTTTCTGATGAAATTGCGAAGCCGGATCTGCAGGATTTTGTTCAATATTAGGCGATGTTGACGGTGGCGGTATATCTTGATCAGGAGATGATAGCGATTTTATAGCACGATTTTTCAAGCATTTACAATTTCGCGCTTGTTCTTTTAGCGGTGTGAACGATGGGTCATTCTCAGAATTTTCTTTATTGCTTCCCTTTCTCTTTCTTGATTCTAAATTCCATTCTATTTTTTTAGCGAGTTCGGAGTTTTTGGTTGCTAGGAGTGCACATTTTTTATCGCGATCCATTTTCTGATTTATTTACCATAAAAAAGTTATTAATTATAGGTACACAACTTAAAAAATATTGAATTTTACTTACCAGAATTATTAAATTCTCTGCAACAATATTGAAAATAATTTGGTCTGACATCCAACTTCAATATATGTGAATTGAATGGAGGAAATCAACTTGAGCGTTTATTCACTGAAAAAATGTTGTCATAAAATGAAAGAAATGCTCCAAAGACGTCCTTAGTCTTTAAAATAAATACATTTTGTACTTAAAATATAAATAATTTAATTAATATTAATTACATTTTCTTAATTTTAAGTACAAAACGTAGCATTTCTTTAATTTTATGAAAATTTTTTTTTCAGTGCAAGCTGGTTTTTATCTGGTTTTCATACGTACTTCATTAGGTTCGTATTTTGTGCGTAATATTGCACTCAGAAAGAAGAATAGTCATACTATCCGAAAAAAACAGATGCTAAGAAAAAAAGTCATAAAAGCCAACAATTTTGGTTAATGTGACTTTTTATCGTAGTATATGGCAGATACGACTTTTTTGCCTAGTAAACACGTTAGGAGTGGTTGATGCGACAAATTTGCTTAGCATTTTTCAGCCATTCGCAGTTGAAAATGGTTCTTGCAAGCTTAACACAAAAATCATAAACTCATTCACAGTTCCGAATCTGCCCTTATCTCAATTTTGGCATTTTGGTTCATATGACTTTCTTTCTTAGGACGGCAGTATACGCCTGAACAACGTTTACAACGTTTTGACAACAAATTGACAGATTAATTAGTGTAATGTTATAACAGGTGATCCAAGAAGAGATACTTTTTTCAATAGCCTTTTTTGACAGATCACGTGTGTGTCATGTCATGCTGTCATGTTATTTTTGTTAAGCATTGTTTGGCATTTCATCGTGGAAAGACTTACGCCTGAACAACGTTTACGCGTGTCATTCGCCAGTTACCAGTCGAAATACTCGAACGAGTCATCGATAATTAGACTCAACGGATGGACCATCTGAGACGTAGCCGCGGCCAACATTTGATAGACATAATCTTTAAGAAATAAATGCCGAAGAATGTTCTTTCAAATGATAATAAACATTCCAGATTCAATTTGAATTTTCTGTGTTTTTTTTTCTTTAAAAAAGTAGGGAACCTCGAAATGGATCACGCTATATATGTACCCACTGATATTAATGGAGATGCGAAAACAATATTTCGATGTCCAGTCTGAAGTAAACCGGACATAAAATTTGTAAAGCCTTTTCAAAATATATCACTCACCACTTACTGAAACATATCTAATATAGTCTATTCGGTCAATTCTCAGACTGTGGTCAGTTTAGCAGTGACCAAAGGATTCAATCTTTATAAAAGTCATTTAAGAGCTATGGGCCTACTAATATATGTGTGAATACTGATCGCCAACGGATGCGATTTTGCACCAAGCAACTTTTGACCGCTTGGCCGTTGGACCGTCGCGCCACCTATATGAGGTAGGAAGCTATAAATTTTGCTTATATATAGACTCTGATGCTGTATACCCTACGGACTATTCAGAAGGTTGTTTTTGGTCCATGGCCAGTTCTCCCGCTATCAAAATTTCTAATATTATTTTCGTACTTCAGAAACGTCCTAATAATACAAAGATAAAATAATATGTAGTACTATACACAAGAAATACAATTTTGAATCTACGATTCTGGTCAGTTTAACAGTGACCAAAACCATTTTCATTATTTTACTGAATTTTAAAATTCGTATCCCATAAGGAGCTATGGACCTAAGCTATGGATATACAGGGTTGCTGATATGTATTGCAACCAACTTCAGGTTGCTATCATTTCTAAACCGCTAGTCTGATAGCTGACAGATTTATTTCAGTGACAGTTCATTTTATTGTTTACAAGCTTACAAAAGCATTTTGATCTATTGCATTCAGAAACCAGTTATTCGTGATGAAATTCAAGCGTGATAGTGTGTTTGCTTTATATTTGAGTGGAAAAAACACAAGTGGCTATTGTTAGAGCCCTCCAGCATTTAACTTTGAATAAATCTTTTGTTTCTCGTACCATTGCTCGTTACCGTGATACTGGCAGTGTTGCATCGCGTCCAAAAAGTGGACGAAATAAAACGGTAACAACACCAGAAATGATCCGAAAAGTGAAGGCCAGATTTGATCGAAATCCACGCCGCAGTGGTAGAAAAATTGCTCGTGAGCTGAATATATCGCGAGAATGGATACAACACATATTAAAAAATGAGCTTGGACTAAAGCCATTGAAGTTCCAAAAAGTGCAAGAGCTCACCGATGCACAAAAAAAGTTCGACTGGAAAGAGCCAAGGAGTTGCTTCGCTTGCACGAATGTGGCCAGTTACCGAATTTGGTTTTCTCCGATGAGAAGCCATTCCAAATTGAGCAGTTTGTGAACAAACAAAATAATCGGTTTTACTTGCCAAAGAGGTCAGCTGAAAATTTACACCTTCGATTGGCCACCAGAACCCAAACGCCGCCGATGGTAATGGTGTGGGCCGCCGTAACGGCCGATGGTGGCTCCCCGCTCGTATTCATCGACCATGGGGTCAAAATAAATGCCGAATATTATCGGGAAAATGTCCTAAAGACAGTATTGAAGCCCTGGGCAGACAAACATTTCGGCCGCAGACCATGGACATTCCAACAGGACTCAGCACCATCGCACTCAGCACGCGTCAACCAAGAATGGCTTAAAAAGGAGGTTCCTCGCTTCATTTCTACAGCACAATGGCCACCAAGATCTCCGGATCTCAATCCGTTGGACTTTTGCGATTGGGGCATTTTAGAGAGTAAAAATACCAAAGTATCGATCATCTCAAGACGGCGCTTCGCCGGGAATGGGCCAAAATACCGCAGAGCCACTTTTGTGCAGGGTGCGATGGCTTTTTCGGCCGTTTGAAGGCCATAATTCGTGCCAAAGATGGCCAATTCGAACAAATCTAAACTGTTTCTAAAATTTTATGTTAAAATTTAAAAAAAATTAAAAAAATATAGCGCTTTACTTTGTTGCATTACATATCAGCCACCCTGTAGTTACATGTGTGGCTGAAATACGCTATTCACATTCACACGATTTGAGCTGCGGTTAGTGCTATAGTTACCAAAACTATCTTCAACCTTCCAAAAGTCACTTAGGAGCTAAATATCTATAAAATAATGTACATACTCGTATACTTCACCTAGGATCGAAATCAACTATTCTTAAGGTTTAATAACAGCCGTATTCATAAAAACTTAAAACAGCTTTACAAACCTTTGTTAAGCAAAATTTGTTAAAACTGTATTCATAAACGATTATTAGCCTAAAACACCTTTTGTAAACCATTGTTAAATGTGTGGATTTTAATATAGGTTCGACCCTATTTTAAGCGTTTCTTAAAGTGACATTTGCATTTTCTTCGTGTGCATTTGCAAAACAATTGTATAGAATTTTTTAATTAAATGAAAACAAATATTATAAGCGTTTACCCCAAAAATTTCGTAAGGATTGGTTCCTTTTTTCGAGCAGTACTTTGATTGTCACAGACGGACGGACATGGCTAAATCGACTCTGGGCATGATTTTGCGTCCATCGATATATAAAATGCATTTTTGCATTCTCTTTTTCCCCATGTTGTAAATCGGTATAATTAATGATTTTTCGCATTCGTTTTTCCTATATTGTTTCATAAAAGAACAAACACTTTGATTCTTGTAAACCCACAACACAAGAAATGCAAATTGTACAAAATTCACTAGTGATATGTAAACAATCAACATGGGTTATATATTAGTCGTTATTCGAATACGTTTTTGTATGTAATAAAAAAAATATCTGAAATCGTCATTTATTTGATCTTTAGTTGTTGTTTTTTTATTTATTGGACAAGTAAGCATACATTTTTGTTAATTAATACAGTCGTTTTTAAAATAAGCAATAAAATAAATTATATATTCGACTACTCTTATGCTGAGTATAGACGATTGCCAGATCGGCAAACGTTATCAACCCTGTTAAAGTGCTGCAAATATTCGGACAATGACAGATTGTTAGGCAAAGGTGAATTGAGAGTTCAGACAATTGCAAGAAAACTTTACAATTTCATATATTTACAATATATTTTGTAAATATTTATATGCAGGATTGCCAATAAAAATACATTATAGACAGTGTTGCAAATAAAATGTTTTTCTGGCAATGGCGCCGTTGTCACATGTATAAACTTCGCACATATAACAATCTGCAAATTATCTCGCAATGAATTTTCTGCTAACGTTGCAAAACAAAAATTGTGTGTTCACACGGTTGTAAATTCACAGGGTTGCATTTTTCCGCCATTTTTCTGGCAATGTTGTCCGATCTGCAAATCGTGTGTACTTACCTTTACAATTGATAATCCTATTAATGCATCATTAAGAGAGAAAATGGTGTGTGAAAAAGATGGTGTTGCCAGCATTACATTGACGAAGTCATTAAAATATTTATTAGCTAAAATGCTGTTTATGAATACGATTTTTTAATAATCGTTTATTAGGTCAAAAGTGTTTGTTAACTACATAATGTGTACTTTAAATCATAATTAGGATTTTTTTTATGAATACGGCTGTAAATATCGTTGTATGCTTTCTACTATAACAACTAAACCGATTGAATCGAAACATGGAACGTAGATATCTTTGTATGAAATGTGCAATAGTATAGCGTGATCCCTTTCGAGGTTCCCTACTTTTTTAAAGAAAAAAACACAGAAAATTCAAATTGAATGGGGAATGTTTATTTATGACTCGTTCGAACATTTGGACCGGTAAGTGGCGAATGACACCCGTGATGTTTTGCTCCAAGGCCTGAATCGAAGCGGGGTCAGCGTTACCAGATGATAAGTTTAAACTTATTTTTCAAGTTTTTTCTAGTGAAAAATAGTACTTTTAAGTTTTTTCTTCCAAAAATAAGTTTTTTTTATATTCTGTAAATATTTAATATTATATTATTATCTTAGAAAAACATAAAACATTTCCAAGGTCAAAATGCACCATGAAGTTGCAGGAAAATTTTCTGATTTGGATCATCCCTTTATTTCATTTAAATTTCTTGTACTATTTATCTAACTACCATTTAAAACATAATCTATGTATATTAGGCCGGGTCGATTTGTGGGAGGCAAAAAAAGTCGCCATTGCTCAGTGAAAATCGTATTCTAGGGATCAAAATAAGAAACTTTCCTGAAGGAACCATACCTCTAAAACGAATTCTGTTGTCCCGGAATTTGGGTCGAACTTTTGGGTAGGGGAAAATTTTGAAAAATCCCACTTTGACCCATTTAGAGTGCTCCAATCGAGTCCAAATGTATGACCGACCCCCACTAACTGTGGGGGCCCGACCCACCCATGCACACCCCCTGGGGGTCCCATACATTTGGACTCGATTGGAGCACTCTAAATGGGTCAAAGTGGGATTTTTTCCGGGACATCAGAATTCGTTTTAGAGGTATGGTTCCTTCGGCAAAGTTTCTTATTTTGATCCCTAGAATACGATTTTCACTGAGCACTTCACTGAGTGTGGGTCGGTCATAAATTTGGACTCGATTGGAGCACTCTAAATGGGTCAAAGTGGTATTTTTTCCGGGACATCAGAATTCGTTTTAGAGGTATGGTTCCTTCGGCAACGTTTCTTATTTTGATCCCTAGAATACGATTTTCACTGAGCAATGGGCGATTTTTAAATCGACCCGCCCTAATGTATATTAAGGGTTTCAAAAAAAGAAGCGTTCCAATTTAATTTATGATTGAATTGCTACTATTTTTCAATTTTTTTAATAAAATAGATATAATAAGTTTTTTTGTTGCAAAATAAGTTTTTTCTTTGAAAATTTTAAGTTTTTTTCAAAAAATATCTGGCAACGCTGAGCGGGGTTTTCCGCATAATCTTTAGACTTTACATATCCCCACAGGAAAAAGTCTAACGGTGTGATATCACACGATCTTGGTGGCCAATCGACCGGCACAAAACGTGCTCACCGAAGTGTTCTCTCAATAAATCCATTGATTGATGCGATGTGTGGGAAATGGCGCCGTCTTGTTGAAACCAAATGTCGCCGAGATCACGAGCTTCAATTTCAGGCATCAAATAGTCGGTTATCATGACACGATAACGGTCGTCATTGACGGTTACGCTCTCACCGGCATCATTTTTGAAGAAATATGTACCGATGATTCCACCGGCCACAAACCACACCACACCGTTGTTTTTTCTGGATGAAGTGACAGCTCTTGAATCTCTTCAGGTTGCTCTTTGTCCCAAATGCGGCAATTTTGCTTCTTTACATACCCATTGGGCCAGAAATGGGCCTCATCGCGGAACAAAATTGGCTTGAAAACGTCGGATCTTCTTGGAACTTTTCAAGAGCCCATACAGCGAAGCGATGTCGCTTGGGAAGGTCGGGCGGCTTCAAGTTGCGACCAGAAAAGTATAATCCTTTCTGATATTTTAAGGGTCGATTAAGAGCTAAAATGCTACATGATGCGCTGGCTAGAATATATTCACACATTCTAATTTCCAGTTTGTGGTCAATGCAGTCGTGATCAAAAATATGTTCATGCAGTTTGGGTTTTTGAGGTTATTTGTTATTAATTTCAGGAGTCTGATAGGCTTTCAATTAGACTGATCCGAGATTTTTTAAGAAAAATCTTCAAGCTTACGAAGGTTGAAACATCTGGAGTAGATCAATCGTCGTAAAATTTGTTATAGCTGTATTTGACATCACTATGAGGCCATGACTGGATCAGTGTAAGAAATTATTAGTTTAAGTATCTATGTAAACATTCAGCTCGATTAAAGCGAGAACATCAATACGTTCAGAAAGTGCATTTGCATGCACTATATTTGTGGGTGTCGAGTTTATTATACGAAACACATCACATGTCTCTTTATCACTTAAATGAAATTTTGGGGGCTACAAAGTACACCGGGTATCGGCTAGTATAGAATATTTTAAAATCTCTGTTCCAAATATATTTTCTTTCTATTCAAACATATCAAAAACGGCGATTTTGTCCCATATGACATTAGGAGTCTATAGCGGACATCATACATATATACAGGGTTGCCCATATTCGACGGACCCATCTGGCAACGCCATAACTTTTGACAGAGATGTCAGATCGCTTAATGACATACCGCGTTTGAAGCGTCAGTCCAAGCAGATTTTTACCATGGAACAATACACGCCACGCGAGCGCTCTGAAATAGTTGAAATTTACATTCAACAGAAGAAGTCAATTGTGAAAACTCAAAAAAAAAACTCAAAAAACTGTCCGATGAAGCCCATTTCACATTGAATGGGACCGTAAATAAGCAAAATTGCCGTATTTACGCCACTGAAAATCCTCAGGAGATTCAAGAATTGCCTCTTCATGACGAAAAAGTCACAGTTTGGTGCGGCGTTAGTGCGAAAACGGTCATTGGGCCGTTTTTCTTCCAAAACGAAAATGGCCATGCTGTTACCATCAACCAGGAGCGTTATCGCGACATGATGACCAATTTTGTGATGCCAATTATTCGTCGAAAGCGTATGAGGCAGTTCTGGTTTCAACAAGACGGCGCTCCACCGCACACAAGTCGCATAACAATCGATTTTCTGAAGAATTTGTTTCCGGGCCGTTTGATGTCGAAAAGTGGTGATTTGGACTGGCCACCGCGTTCGCCCGATTTGACGCCGCCTGACTTCTTCTTGTGGGGATATTTGAAGTCAAAGGTTTACGTTAACAAGCCAAGGACCGTAGAAGAGCTCAAGGACAACATTCGTGAAGAAATAGCCGCTATTCCGGCCGAAATGTTGGCGAAAACGATGGAAAATGCTGCAAAAAGGGCACAATACGCCATCAACGCCAGAGGCGGCCATTTGAGAGATATCATATTCAAAAATTGATGTAAACAAATCTACTTGGAACAAATTAAATGATTAAGATTGCCAACCGCCAAATTTTTATTTTTTTCTTTGATTTTTTTAAAAAAACATGGGTCCGTCGAGTACTTAAATAAGTATAATACGAAAAATATTTGTATATATAAAGGAGATGAGATGAAGAACCACGTTCTGACTTAAAGTACAGGTTGCAATTATTGTCTGATCTGATCGCGATAAAATGGACGAATCCTATTGAAATTGGTGAAAATCGGCTCAGATTTCGATGTCATCAAAGCGATATTGAAGTTGTTTTAATATCCGATCGTGACGAAATTTAGAAGAAAGAAGATTCTTAATTCAGGAATGAATACTGCTAAATTTGGGGAAAATTGGTTAATATTAGATATAGCCCCCATATATATGTTACTACCGATTTGATAACAAAGCGCTATAGAAGTTGTACTTCCGATCATTACAAAATTTGGCAGAAAGAAGTTTCTTATTACATGAATGAACACTGCCAAATTTGGGAAAATCGGTTTAGATATATGTTCATCCCCATTTCATATCAGAGCTCTATAAAAGTGGCACTTCCGATCGTTATGAAAAAATCCTGTGCGTTTTAAGGTTATCGTTTCAGATCTAGTTTATTATGGCCAAAATCTTCAACTCATCCTTGGAATAACCTTCGATGAGGCGGTGGAGCTATGAACTTTCTTAACTGATCGAAACCAATTATTCCACATTATTATCGCATTGCCCCATTACGCAATGTTAGAGATGTTTAGTGTATTGTACAGTCGGCCCCACCCGACTTTCTGTCTTTCCTTACTGAACCTATTAATAGATATTAGCGTGATTATAGCAGACGGACGTACATGACTAAATCGTCTTAGAATTTTTAAGAATGTATATACTTCATGGGGTCTAGACCAATATTTAGAGGTAGTACAAAATGAATATACTCAGATCCCCCAATGGTTTAGGGTATAAAAATGATACAATTGTAATCGATTTTTTAAATTTTTCCCCATAACGATTAACGACATTTATTTAATTGGTTTTGAAAAAAATATGTAGTAAATATGTCTGAACCAAATAACCCCGGTTTTCAGGAAACTCGGTTGCGCTTCCGCTACTGCTAAATGACAGTTATTGCTGTCAGTTTGTGTGGAGTTTGTTAACGGAACTTCCTGAAGACGAGGTAATACTTTTTACGACTTACGCCAGAGCAAAAACATATCATCCTGACGAACATACCACCAATCCTCAGTTCTCAATATGTATGCATGTGTATGTCTGTATTTATTTTGTCTGTTCAGGTTGAAATACTGCTAATGAGAGAGGATACAATTCGAATTGGACATACATATATGTATATCTACACAACTTGCCATACTAGTCAATAATAGTGGGTATTTCCATTGTGTGTAATATAAAAAACCTGTTGTTCCTTAGTGGTGAGATACCTTCAGGTTTTTTTGGCCTTGAACATTTCCAATACCATAAAAACAAAATTAAGAAAAAAGACAATGTTTATGTACGGACTTGCCCTTGTTCAAGTGAATCACAATTATGAGAGCCACAGTAGAAACAAAATTTGAGTGCAAAAAATTATTTAGCAAATTTATTTCTTTTAATAAATAATGTACAGACAAAAGAAGTTTTAAATAAAAAGAATATTCTTTTGTTGGCGGCTATATACTCGTACAGATGAAAATACTATAATATATGAAAATCACTATAATATGAGTGAATGAAAAATTCCAAACATTTTTGCGATTTGTTTATAATTTCCAAAATTAATTATTGATTTTGACAGCCATAACGGCAAACCACTGCCTGTGTAAATTTTAACATATCCGTCCGTCTGTAAAACACGTTTTGTAGTGCAAGACACAATCCACTGTGCGCCTAATCCACTCTTTAAGGAATAAGCTCGTAACAAACTTCATGATTGTAGATCTATTTTGGGTTTGGCTTCTCAATAATAGTTTTCCCTATTTGTCAAACTGTGTACCTAAAAATTCGAATTTAGCTTATAATCTCACGTATCATAATGCTAACCCACGCACCATATTTTGTAATTCTAGATTCAGTCATGTGGTCACGAAGTTGATGGGTCAGAATGTTCATGTATATGGTGACCATTCCGTGAAGAAATAGTGTACACATTTTTATAATTTGCGTTAATATTATTTAATGCTAAATAAGCCTCATTTATTGTAGTATGTACATAGAAAGGAACTAAAAAAATATACATTCATATAATTTACAAAATATCGATATTTTACTATTTCATAAAAGGCCACATGTTGTTAAATATGGAAAAAAAACCCTTCCGTTGGCGCATTTGAGGCAAGCAAATCAAATGAAAATGTTTTTATAAGGAATATTTTCATTTTCGAAGAATCTAAACATTTAACCAACCTTGTATCAGGATTTATTTCGGATTTTTGTTTCTATGTTTTTCATAAGAATTCATCAAATATGTCGTTATTATTTGTATTTAAAGGCCGGGTTAGGCAAACTTAACCGTAATTTAACTTTAGCGCCGCCGTAACGTTGCCCGCTGGGGCAATTACCCACAACTTCAAAAACATGCATATGACTCAGACATTTACAATAAAAAAATAAAATAGCGACAAACAAATTTTATTTTATATTTATTTGCTACTAATTTATCATTTCATTACTTATTCAGCATTACTTTTCAAAATTTTCGCATAATTTTTTTTCTTTTTACTGATTTTGTTTGCAAATGCACGTAAACGTACCGTCCAAATCAAATTTCAGCAGATTCAGTCGTCCGCACTGAGGGAAAAAAGACGTTGCAAATTAAACACCGTTTGGTACCAATTTATAAACGTAACGTGCATGAAAAATCGCCACCGATTCGTTCATTAATTATCAACGAAACGGGGGTGATATTGTGACCGGCGTTGCGTTATGTATTGTCGCCGTAAGGTTGATGATTATTTGTTCGGCTTTGTGTTGTTCATTGGATTTGTTATTGTCTATTCTTAGAAGAAGAAACCACGAGGATTTATAAAGACGTGAAAAATGAAAATTAATGACGAAGAAATAGAATTTAATGACCTGTTTGATATTGTGGATGATTCTCTGGGCTATGGAATGAGAAGGATAATGTGATTGCAAAATCCAGTGTCATCTTCCTATTGCCAGGGTTACCATAGGTCCTCCTTTCGGAGGACATGTCCTCCTTTTTAACCAGTGTCTTCCCGTCCTCCCTCCTTTTTCAAAAATGTTGGATTTGTCCTCCTTTTGCTACAAATGCAACTTAAATCCTACACATGCATTATAATCGCAACTAGTCTTAGTACAAAGTAAGTGAATTTGTCCATTTGTATACCCTCTAAAATAGGATGGAAGGTATACAAATTTGGTACAGATACTTCTTACATCTGTAGTTACCATGGGATTGAAAATGGGCAATATCGGTCCATTTTTTATATAGCCCAAATATGTAGAATCTCCCTGATTTGACTTCTTAACACAAATTTCTAGTGATCGGGCTGAAAATTGCACCCAAAACAATTGGCATGCGATCCATGGTGGATGGTATATAAGATTCGGCATGGCCGAACTTAACGCCGCTTTCACTTGTTTATTATAAGTTTGTTTCGAGACAGATGTTTGTAACACATAAAAATACTGGAGCTAGACCCACTTTAAAGTATACCGATCGACTCAGTATCGCATTCCATTCAAACTCTTTCACACCTGGAATAAATTGTTCAATATCTGTTCAGATTTATATATAGACCCCATATATGTTTTCTTTCCGAATTGGTCTTTTAGCGCTACAGAAGCTGTTATAAATCCAATCACTTTGAAATTAAGCAGAAAAATTTGAAAAAATCTGTGCAGATTTAGATATAGACCTCATATGTATGTACCTCCGATTTGGCATCTAAGCGCTTTAAAATACCAATTGTTGGACAAATCATTAGATAAATAACTTTTATAAAAATTGAGAATATTTCTTCTTATTCTACTCAGATAGGGTAGCGTACGGTATCATATAGTCCGCTCTGCCGGACTTTAGACCTTCCTTACGGGTTTAAAGTTTCATTTTTTATCATAGTAAAATGCCCATCCTTTCCAATTACTGAATTTTTTAAATGTCCTCCGAAAGTCCAAACCCCTCTTTGTAAATGTCACAAATGTCCTCCTTTTCTGGCACAAAAGTCCTCCTTTCCGAAAAAAGTTTATGGTAACCCTGCCTATTGCAGGAATTTCTAGAATCAATAAAGTTAATAATGAGTGTGTATGTTTTTTATGGAGCACAGGAATTAAATTTTGCAGTACATAAAGGCGAATGATACGAAGGAGCCTGCCAATATTTGGGTTACGAGCTGAATTCCGAGAAAAAACAGAGGTAATTCTGTGTTGCTGCACATTCGAATGTGTTTTGTTTAGACGTGATTTGCTTAGTGATAAATATGCAAATTTGCAATTATATGTTTGTTGTGTTCACGTTTTATTTACTTATAACATTATTAAATGTACTGAAACGTTAATGCTGTTTAAATAGTTTTAAATTGGGAGGGGGATGTTGGGGGGATGGAAAGTTATCCCAGCGCCTGCTTTATTCGTCCTCAGCAAGTGCTTTAGTCGTCTCCCGCACGTTCTATAGTTGTCCCCAACACTTGATTTAAATTATCCCCAGTTGGTATTCATTTTGCAACGAAGCGTTGTTGATTTTAGATGATTTATTCATGCACCTCCTTCCTGGAATTCGTAAAATACGGAGTTGGTTCATTATCATAAACGAATTTGCAAAGATTAAGCACGTATGCGCTTTGTTTTTCGCTGGGTGCGTTTACGTTTCGTTTTCATTGGGAAATCGTTTACACTGATTTACATAAGTCTGATTGAATCAGCTGATTCGTTACGCTACGGGGGCGTTACGGTTACGTTTGCCTAACCCAGCCTTAAGTCATCTCTAATTTCTGTTACTTTAGCCAACGATTTTTCGACCGAATGCCACGATGGAAGAGTGTTTAAAAGTAACTAAGCATCCCATTGGTGCACATAACACTATGCAATAACAATTTTGCCCAATGGATGTGGATAACAGTTTCTGGTTTAATTTGGTGTCATAAACACGAAAAAAATATTAAAAAACATTGTTATGGTAATTTTTTTTTTTTAAATTCCAACTTTCATGGAAAGTACATTTAGTATTTGGACCACAATTTTTCAAGTATAAGCCTGATTGAGCGTTAAGTCAAAGACAATCGAAGGTATAGACACCCTATCGCAGTTGACTTTTAAAGTAACAAAAAAACTTTCTGTAGATGGCTACCTAAAAATCTTCTAAAAATCTTAAGTTAAAGGAAATTATCAGGGCTACATATGCTGCAAATATCACTTTCACGTAGAATCTTTGGTTTAGTAACAGTCGTAAAAAATATGAGAAAAAAATTATTTTTTTTTAAACACTTTTTCCTGTTACAAAAAAATCATAAAAAATATAAAAAAAAGTCGAAAAAATTATTTTATCACATTTTTAAAAAGCCAACATGCTAACGAAGTAACGATGTCTATTTGAAAAAATCTATGGATAGATGTAAATATGAGTCATTTTTGTAAATATTAGGGAAATTCAAAACAATCTTGTTTCATATTTTTCCGTTTTTAAATTATGTTTTTGCTTATATTGAATTCGCCATATGTGAGAGAGTCATATAAGACACATTGCACTTGCATTTTATTTTATGAGGATTGTGTCAGTCATTATAAAATTATAGAGAGAACGAGGTTTTATGGCCGTTCGTATCCCTCCATAAAACATTTTATGCCGTGTGAGAGCTATATTTTGGTTGAGATCTGCTTTGGGAGGGTCATTCAACAATATTTGTGGTTTTTATTTATGAGGTTTCTATTCAGTTACTCTTTTTAGGGGCATGGACATTCCAGTCGTATATACAGGTAGTGAAATTATATGCACGTAATACAAAGTAGTACGCGGGAGTCTTGAAAATATTGGGTTTCTACATTCGAAGCAAACTATATGTCAGCTACAGGTACTGCAACTTATGTACCTTAAACCCGGTATTTATGAATGAAATTTCTTATTAATAAATTAGTGTCTTAAAGAGATAAGTCGTAAATATTTTCTGAAATATATTATAAAGTTATATAGTAATCGCTTTTAACTCAGTTTCAACTCAATGATCTAATGAGAGATTTGGAACTGACCAAAGATAAGGCAAAACTACTTGCATCTCGGTTGAAACATTACAATATTTCGGCCCCATATGTTAACATATCATATTATAGAGTCCGTGATATACAAGGTGGCGCAAAAGTAAGTAAGTAAATTTTGCGATTGGCCCCTAATGCCTAATGTTGACATTTGTGTAGTAAACACATGCGAAATACACGTTAATAAACAATGTTATGCTACACTGCTCCAGAACGCGGAATATTGCTGACTATTTATTTGACCAATAATCGGTCGGTGACTTTGGCACAAAAATATCGAAAGGTTACTTTTGCGCCACCTGTTACCTTAAGGTAAGTACAGACGATTTGCAGATCATACAACATTGCCAGAAAAATTCAACCCTGTGAATTTACAACCGTGTGAACATAAAATTTTTGTGTTGCAACGTTAGCAGAAACGTCATTGCGAGATAATTTGCTGATTGTTACGAGTATATGTGCAAAGTTTATGCATGTGACAACGGCGCCATTGCCAGAAAAACATTTTATTTTCAACACTGTCTATAATGTATTTTGATTGGCAATCCTGCATATAAATATTTACAAAATATATTGTAAATATATGAAATTGTAATGTTTTCGTGCAATCGTCTGAACTGTCAATTCACCTTTGCCTAATAAATTGACATTGTCCGTATATTTGCAGCACTTTAACAGGGTTGATAACGTTTGCCGATCTGGCAATCGTCTATACTCAGCTTTACAAACAATTTTATACAACTGTCGATAACATATGCTTCCCGGATTATTCGAGGAACTTAATCAAACATACAATTCAAAGGAATGGCGGTTATTTGTTGACAGCAGTAAAGAAAGTTTGAAAGCAGTAATTTTACACAACGGAAATCAGGAACCGTCGATTCCCATTGCTCATGCTGTCAACACTAAGGAATCATACGAAACATTGGCTAAATTGATAAAATATGAAAAACATGACTGGAAAATTTGTTGCGATTTAAAAGTTGTTGGTATGGTATGTGGAACGCAAGGCGGATATACAAAATATTGCTGTTTTTATGCCTCTGGGATAGCCGTGCTCAGGGTTACCGTTGAGAATCTTGAAAAGGTTGCCCAAAAAGTCGTTTTTTTAAAAATAAAGTCGCACAAAAAAGTCGTAGTTTAATAAAAAAAGGTCACTCTTCTAACGCAAATCGTTTTCCACAAAACACTTAAGAAATAACGTTCAATTATTTGAATGTAATAAAAAATTAGAAATGTTTGTGAATTTTCTTAATTTATAAAAGTTTTTAAAAGCTTTAATATAAAAAAATTGCTCCATCTTCGATTTTATTCGACAGAATATGCACCAGACTCTCAAAAATGCAAAAAAGTAATTCGATTTTTGGAGACTCAATATTTGTAAAATTTGTAAGCGAAATACTAAGCCTGGTCTGACACCTTTTGTCATTTTTTGGAAGCGGCAAGATTTTTTAAATTAAATTTTATTTAAAAAAAATTTCGAAAAAAGTACACGCTGAAAAAAAATCGCTTCTGTAGTATATTGTCCCAAACATATTCGGCTTGAAACATGTACATATATGTTTAGGGTACCCTCTAAACATATAATATTGGGTACACACAAAAAGTATATATTTGGGAAAATATTATTCTAAACAAATCTTTGTTTACATCTTAATAGGTTTTTATTTGGGACTATTATTTCCGAAACAAATATTTATTTGCACTTAAGAATTCAGAAAATTCGTTAGTTGTTAGTTAGTTTTTTAGAAATTTTTAATGTTCGTAAAAATATAAATAAGTCATGGATCAAAATAAACTACTTGGAGGATTGACAAAAAATTATGACTTGGAATACTAACTAAAAAAATTGAAATGATTGATTTAAACAGAAGTAAATGCTGCATATGGTACTGTAACTGGGAGGTACAATTCGAAACTAAGAAAAAATGTAAACTGATATTTTAAAAAGTCTGCAAAAGTTTTGAATTTTTTTTTAAATAAAATATATTTGGATAAATTCCTAAACAATAAGTTTATTTGTATTTAACACATATTTTATTTGAGAAATTTAGTTTGCAAATATATTTTGTTGTAATATATTAATATATGCGTTCCAAATATATTTTATTGATTTTCAAATAAAATGTATTTTTTCAGAAATATATATTATTTAAAAAATTGTGTTACACATATATTTCCTTCCGATTCAAACATATCAAAAAAGTATATTTTGCCCCGTGTATGAATTAAAAAAATTAACATAACAATGTCGTCTTTCAAACGACTTAAACTTTGTAAAACCCAGTTCAACCAACCGCTCAAGAGTATTGAAAATTTTTTTAAAAACCAAAATCATGTATTTTTATTATTATTTTGCCAACACTGCATATAAAGCTGGGGGGCTCTTTAAAAATTTTGTAAAAGCCTTAAGGAAAGATGGCAATTCACTCTCATATTTAAAAAGTTTATTTAAAAGTCTTTCTTTTCAAAAAATCTAAGAAGGCGTTTTTGATGGGCCTAAAATAAGGAAACTGATGAAAGATGTAAATTTCGAATCCTATTTGACGTCGGATGAAATTGCAGCATGGAGGTCGTTTAAGCTTGTGGTTTTAAATTTCTTTGGATCCAATAAAGCCCGCAATATGAAACAATGATTAAAGATTTGTTAAAAAATTATGAAAAAATTGGTAAGAAATATATTTTTCTATATTTATGTATATAACACATATATGTATATCGCGAAATAAGAGTGAATAGGCGCTAAGTCCACATTTTGCCAAAATGTATTTTTTGAAGCGGAACGTAAGATAAGTTGGATACACATCGATTTGAAAACAAAACGCCAAAAAAATCATTCTTTGTCATCTTTAAAAGCTGAACCGTAAAAGAGCTAAATCCATATACCCTTTGTATAAACATTCATACACAGTAAGTTTTTTGCCTCTCCTGTAAAATTTTAAATATTGGACTTAGCGCTTTTACACTCTTCGGTTGCGATATGTATGCTTCTAAGTCCCCATTTACATGGTACTTTTTTTTTAAGTAACTTATCGGCTTATTCTCTTTTGAAAAAGTATTTACGTTCACACGCGTACTTTTTTTCAATACTTAACTTATTTTCATTTGTTTTGTTTCGGCTTTTCCTGTGTGAATTGTTGTTGTTTCCAAGTGCGAACGAAAAACACAAAACGATGAGTACGATAAGTACGAGTACGGCATACTTTTTTCCCCCGTTTCCGACTGCCTCTCTCGCCCACAAAACGCCGATAAGTATGCTTAATACTTAAAAAAAAGTATCATGTAAATGCAGACTTAGTCCCCATTTACATGGTACTTTTTTTTAAGTAACTTATCGGCTTATTCTCTTTTGAAAAAGTATTTACGTTCACACGCGTACTTTTTTTCAATACTTAACTTATTTTCATTTGTTTTGTTTCGGCTTTTCCTGTGTGAATTGTTGTTGTTTCCAAGTGCGAACGAAAAACACAAAACGATGAGTACGATAAGTACGAGTACGGCATACTTTTTTTTCCCCCGTTTCCGACTGCCTCTCTCGCCCACATAACGCCGATAAGTATGCTTAATACTTAAAAAAAAAGTATCATGTAAATGCAGACTAACTTATTTTTCGCTTTATATATTCCAACGGGTGTAAATATGCTCCTCAAAATTAATTTCTTGCATTCTTTTTCCTCATTAGTTCCTCATTGGAGAAACCGATCTATCTACAAACGTCAACAAAGAACTCACAATTACTTCTAATGAAACTTGTACATGTAAATAAAATGTAAAAATGTACATAATATACATATTCGTAAAACTAACAAATAAAATGTCTATTTAAACAGAAATTAAAAAAAAAAAGATTTTTTGAAATCCTCTTACCTCTACCAAAAGGGCTATAATTTCTACATTTATCCATAGATTTTTTACAAATATGCATTATTTTCCCCGCTAGCTTCGCAAACTTTTAAAAAATAAAATAAAATATTTTTTTATTTTATTTTTTGTTTTTTTCTCCCCATGATTTTTTTGGAAAAAAATCTACTTCTTCCAATTTGTTTAATGACGGTTACTAAACCACTGTTTCTAAGTGAAAGAGGTATTTCCAACATTGGTAGTCCACATTAATAGCTTCAATTTAACGTATAAGTCGACCTTATCGAGCATATACTCCAAAAATTATAGTGCAAATACTAAGGGTACCTTCGACGATAATAGTATTTTTGATACAAAAAATAATTTTTAATTCTGGGACTCAACAAAAAAAAATTTTTGTTGCATAATGTAATCAATACAAGTTCTGTAAAAATGCTTTTGTTCTTCTTTCAAAACATTGACGTCAAAACCTTCTGACTCTAGATCTGAAATATCGTTTTGAACAGCAAGTGGTGAATATATTTTCTCTTTCGAAGAGTTTCCAGATTATATTTTATAATAAAATCGGACATGCAGATGTGTCAAACATAGATATAGAGTTAGGTTAGTTTTTGGTGATTTTTAAATTATTTTATGAATAATGAAAAAAGTTAACAAAAATGAACATATGTCAGAAAAAATTATGTACAAAATGGGACAATATGGTAACAAATGTACATTAAAAAAATAGTGATCAAGAGCCTAAAATAGTGTACTGTCCACTATAACAGTGTACGGATAGTCACCGTATTCATGCAGCAACTATATAGACTAACTACTAATGTTTTATACCCGAAGTAGACCGAGTATATTTGGACATATTTATTTTATATATCCAGGACATATTTGAGAAAATTGAATCAGAATTAAATACAATCAAAATTGTTATAAATCTGCCGTCTCCTAATGTGTGCATGGATCAGCAGAACAATTTGCCTTGAAATATGGTATGTATAAATTTGACAAATGGAAATAGTGGGCGTGGCCCAATCCCTACAACTCTGGAATTAAAACAGTAATATTCGAAAAACGGTAACTCTAATAGCATTGGAATTTGTTATATTAATTCGCATTAACAGCTGTATGAATGGTAAGTAAATATGCGGAACTAGATCCAATTTTGTGTAGATCGAGTAACACATACGGTAACACATATTGCTTTCAAATACATCAGTACAGTATTTTTCGATACGGTAAAACATATTGCTTTCAAATACATCAGTATCCTACTTTTTGATATTGCCAATTTTTTATTGGGTCTCGCATATTGCTGTCACATACCTGCACCAAATTTTATGACAATTGGAGCAATGATATCTGTACATATTACATTTTCAAAATTGTTGCTAAGTAGGCGGTGCCACACCCACTGGTCTGATTTTTTCATGATCCTAATCTTGAGCATTAAATATGTATATCTGCGCCAAATTTCAAGAATTTTTGTAAATAGTAGTCTATAAAAATTACGTTTTCAGAAATGGAGTTGTATGGGCGGGGCCACGACCTCTGATCTGATCTCGCCCATTTTTGGTAGAATCAAAAGCACACACAAAAATTCACCAAGATCGTGAGATTGGTTCTCCAGACATCGCGTCATCAAAAATTTAAGCACAGTCGATTTAATATATACATTCTGTGCAAATTTCGAAAAGATCGGTGCAGCAGTTTAGTATTTTTTTTTTCTATTTTACTAAACCGATGTCTCTTCACGAAAGTGATATTCCCAAAACTTGTACACCTTATAAGTTTCTTTATAAGTGCTTTATCGAGCTTATACTTCAAAAAATATGGTAGTATAACCCTGTACTCGTTTTGACGAAAGTGGTAAACATTTTTTTTGTCTCAAAAGATTTTGAAAATCAGTGGGCCCCTCGAAAAAGGTGTCATCAGTTTTGGTAAATTCAGACTTGTTGATAACTATATTTGGATATGACGTAGCTAAGAATATGCTGAAAAAAGTTTGATAACCACGACAGTTGTGCACGTATCAATATAATCTGAACGTGTCTAGGCACCCCCTAAATAGCTCAAAAAGTCCTCATTGTACCTCAAAAATGTTAGTATTTCACTATTTCGTAAATCTAAAACAAAATAATTTTTTTGGTGAAGGGTATGTCCAGCAGCTTTGAAAAAAATATTGGAGCCAATCTTTTTGAGGAATAAATTAACAATCTAGCTTCCCGCATAACGGTAATTTTTGGACCTATTTTAACGAACCCAAAACTTATCACTAACACCACACAGCTGATATGGCTTACAAAAAGTCATCAGAACGACAAAGCGAATGAAACATACTGCCTGATGCCTGTTAAGCTAAGTACACACGATTTGCAGATCGGATAATATTGCCAGAAAAATGGCGGACAAATGCAACCCTGTGAATTTACAACCGTGTAAGTCTGCATTTACATGATACTTTTTTTTAAGTATTAAGCATACTTATCGGCGTTTTGTAGGCGAGAGAGGCAGTCGGAAACGGGGGGAAAAAAAGTATGCCGTACTCGTACTTATCGTACTCATCGTTTTGTGTTTTTCGTTCTCACTTGGAAACAACAACAATTCACACAGGCAAAGCCGAAACAAAACAAATGAAAATAAGTTAAGTATTGAAAAAAAAGTACGCGTGTGAACGTAAATACTTTTTCAAAAGAGAATAAGCCGATAAGTTACTTAAAAAAAAGTACCATGTAAATGGGGACTAATATACAATTTTTGTTTTGCAACGTTAGCAGAAAAGTAATTGATGCATGTGATTGCTGCGCCATTGTCAGAAAAACCTTTTTGTTGGCAACACTGTCTTTAAAATATTTTTATTGGCAATCCTGCATATAAATATTTACAAAATATATTGTAAATTTACATACATATGTAATTGTAAGGTTTTCTTGCAATCGTCTGAACTGTCACTTCATCTTTGCCATTGTCCGTACATTTGCAGCACTTTAACAGGGTTGATAACGTTGTCCGACCTGCAATCGTGTGTACTTACCATTACAAACGTACAAAGGATTTTATACACATATCGTCATCAGAAACGAAAAAGGGCGCAACAACAAGAAAAATTTAAACTCAGTTTTTGACGGATTTCGGTACCCTGCATCAAAATACACATCCTGACAAATTTGTAGCGGCGTAATATTAAAAATGGCGAATTTGTTAACGAAATCAAAAGGGCCTAACAACAATTTATTTCTTTTTTCATAGTTAAAAAATACTATTTCACGGAATTTTCACAAACAAGTTATAAATCATGTTTGTGTGATTTTATATATGCATCATTATGTTTAGATACTATCCTGAAAACTACGTTTTTCTAACGGCAACACTTTTCATTTTATTTAGTTTTTTGCTTCTCCTGTAAAATTTTCAAACATGATGATAGGCCCTTTTTCGTTTCTGATGACGATATATAGATAAAAATATTTTCTTCCGATATTTGAAAAACACTTCATTATTGTCTACCAATAAGTTATCTAAAACAACAACAAAATTTTATTTTCTCACTAAAGTTGGTGTAAAGAAAGTCTTTTTACACTGTTTTGACGAGCCCACACTCCAATCTGGTGTATGCTATTGTGCTGTGTAACTTGTGGACTACATAATGCAATTTAAAAATTCAAATAATATAAAAATTAAGGGTAGTTTGTTTACCTGGCAAAATCGATCTATGGGCGATGGAATCCGAAAAGCCGAAACATCGCTAAACCCTTATCTTTCCGAACTCTTCAGCAAAATCGAGAGTTTCAACAAAGATCTAGGAAACCAAAAATAAACAAGTAAAGACGGATTAAGTTCGGCCAATGCGAATCTTATATACACTCCACCATGGATCGTATGTGAATGCTCTCTGTCAAATTAAACTCATTATACGAAATTTCAGCCCAATTCGTTGAAATTTGGTTTTTGTGGCTTTAGGAAGTCAATCTAGATGGGTCTTTGTATGGGGCTATATCAAAACATGAACCTATGACTACCGTTGTTCGTGTGAAGTATTCCGGGTATAATAAAACTCCAGCTACCAATTTTCAGCCCGATCAGTTGAAATTTGTAGTCTTTGTGGCGTTAAGAAGTCCAATAGGAAAGATGCTATATATGAGGGCTATATCAAAAAATGGACCGATATTGCCCATTTTCCCCATTCATCCCAACAGACCTGCAGATATAAGAAGTATATGTACCAAATTTCAGCCACCTAGTTCAAGTATTATAGATTGTAGCGTGATTACAACAGACGGACATGGCTACATCGTCTTAGAATTTTACGACGATTAATAATATACATATATACTTATGGGGTCTCAGATCAATATTTAGTGGTGTTAAGCTAAGTACACACGATTGCCAGATCGGACAACGTTATCAACCCTGTTTAAAGTGCTGCAAATGTACGGACAATGACAGATTGTTAGGCAAAGGTGATCTGACAGTTCAGACCAGGGACGTATACAGAGGGGGTGGCGGGGGCGGGCCCCCGAAATGTTTTAAACGTAGGCATAAACTGTTTACAATTTTCAAAATCACTAAAAAAACACGAAAAATATTTGGAAGGCCGTTAAAAAAACAATACAAAAGCGTAAAAAATGGTAACAGTAAAAGTAATAACAACTAAAAATAAGAAAAGTGCATGGTTTCCTCGCTAAAACTTTTTAAAATGGTCTCAATTTATTCATAACCTTTCAGAGTTTACGATAAAATCACAAAAATATGACAATTATGCGTATCTAGATGTCTTTATGAGGCTTTTATTTAAAAATTATTAAAATTTTCTCAAAAAATATGATTTTTTGCAATACTTTGTAAGATATCGTCGAAATCGCTGACCAGATGGAAAATTGTATTGTGCGAAGTTGAAGGCTACTTAATTCTGAAGTTTGTAAAGCTTACCTGAACCAATTCGGATGAATGGTTCTCTAGTTATGCCATAATATGTGGTTCAACCTCTCTTTTTTCTTAGCATAAAGGGTTGTCTCTTTAAATTCTCGCGATAAGCTGTGATCAGGCTTGCCAGTTTTTTTTAATGCCGAATCCCCAAATTTTTATTATTTATCCCCTAAATCCCCAAAAAAAGATTTCTCATCCCCAAAAATTTTTTAACTTATGTGAATGAATTATTTTTAAATTGTGCTAAAATTCATTGTGTTTGTACAAAATGTACGTTGTGAACATTCATTATATCAAATATATGTATCTGATTCAAAATCTGCCATCTCATCTAAATCATCAAATGTTTTTGGTATTAAAAGTTTGATTATTTCTGTCAATGGACTAAATAATTGGCAACAAACTGAATTATTTTTAAAGCACATCAAAGGATTTATACTCTTTAAAATGAAGTTAGACCAGCAGAATCCTGTTACAGTAAACTTTACTCCAAAATGAGCTTAAATTATTCGTAATATCGTCTCGGAAGAATTCTTTCCATTTTATAAACTGCATTTGGTTTTAATTGAGATAATACGTATTGGTAATTACTACACGGGGCGAAATCGCTTTTTTTGATATGTTTGAATCGAAAGAAAATATATTTGGAACAAAATTTTTAAATATTTTATATTTCTGAGCGAATAAATTTTATTTGAAAGCCAATACAATTTATTTGGAACGAATATATTAATATATTAGAACAAAATATAATTGCAAACTTAATTTCTCAAATAAAATATGTGTTTAAATACAAATAAAATTATTGTTTAGAAATTTCTCCAAATATATTTTATTTAAAAAGATTTTCAAAACACACAGTTTTAATTTTTTCTTTTAATCGAATTGTACCTCCCAGTCGTAATACAATATGTAGCATTAACTTCTGTTTTAAATCGATCATTTTAAATTTCTGAGTATTCCAAGTCATCATTTGTTGTCAATCCTTCAAGTAATTTATTTATATCCGACATTATACAATTTGAATTATTAATATTTATTATTTTACAAACATTAAAAAAACTTAAAAAGAACTTTGAATTGCTGAAAAATGTAACACATTTAAGTTATCGATATATTTTCTGAATACTTAAATGCAAATAAATCTTTGTTTCGGAAATAACAGTCTCAAATGACAAAATATTAGAATAGAAACAAATATATAATTTTTGTGTTTACCAAATATTATATATTTAGAGTGTACGCTAAACATATATATGTTTCAAGCCGAATATGTTTGGGAGAATATACTACTGAAGCGTTTTTTTTAGCGTGTACGGAATGTCTACTTAAGTCGTACTCTTGTACACTGCGAGAGCGTTAGTCAAAGCTATTTTGGATACGAACTTTTGACACAATTTTTACGGAAGAATTTTGTAAAAAAAATAGATTTAACAGAAAATACAAGTTTTAACATAAATGAAGACATGCACGGAGGAAAATCGTCATTTTTGATATGTTTGGAACGAAAGAAAATATACTTGGAAACGATTTTTTTAAATATTATATATTTGTTAACAAATAAATTTTATTTGAAAATCAAGAAATTTTGTTTGGAACGCATATATTAATATATTAGAACATAATTTATTTGCAAACTGAATTTCACAAATAAAATATGTGTTTACACACAAACAAAGTTATTGTTTAAGAAGATTTCCAAATATGTTTTATTTAAAAAGATTTTTAAAACATTACTGACTTATTCGAATTTTAGTTAGTTTTTCCTAGTTTTCCTGTTGAACTTTATAGCTAAAAATGTCCTTATTTATAAATATTCCTATTCATCACTTTTTGTCAATCCATCAATGTCGTTTATATTTACGAAAGACTGTTCGATTTAAGTTTTGATTAAATTTTACAAACATATAAAATTAATAAAAAAATTTCTCTTTGAAAATCTGAAAAACAGAAAACTTGTCTTTAAGTTAAGGTATTTAATACATTACCAAAATAAATAATTACAAACGAATCCTTGTTTCGGAAATACTAGTTCCAAATAAAAAATATTTGAATGGGAGCATATTTTTGTTTAGAACAATATCCTCACAAACATATAATATTTGTGTGTGTAAAATATTATATATTTGGAGTGTACCCTAAACATATGTTTATTTCAAGCCGAATATGTTTGGGACAATATACTACAGAAGCGATTTTTTTTCAGCGTGTGTGATTATAAAATATTGCAATCCGCCAAATCCCCGGATCCCCAAACCCAAAAATATATCCCCATTTGCAAAGAAAAATCCACAAATTGGGGATAAATCCCCTAAACTGGCAGCACTGGCTGTGATATGGAAAGAAATTAGTGGTTGAACAACATATAGTGGCATAACTCGAGAACCATTTATCCGATTTGGTTGAGGAAAGTTTTAAAGAATTAAATATTAAGTAGCCTTCAACGTCATATAATACCATTTCCATCCGTTGAGCGGTTTCGACGATATACGAGTATTACAAAATATTGCAAAAAAATTTGATTTCTTTTTTTTAACATGTAGGTTGCAGTGATGGAATGAGTTTGCACAACCGTGTATGTAAATTTGACTTTATATTGGGTGTGGTAATAAGTAGTACGGTTTTGGCCATTACACAGAACTTATTACGGCATTTGCAAACGATTAACCTAGATATAATAAAGGCTTACGAAATCATAAAATTGGCAACGACTAAATTAAGTGACATGCGTAGAAATTCAGATGCGGAGTTTGATAAACTGTTTGAAGAATCCACACAACTTGCACGAAGTTTTGGAATAGAAGCTGCACTATCTAGAAGAGTAGGCACTCAAAAGTATAGGGCTAATATTCCTGGTTCAGATGTCAAGGCGTTTTTTATTACAACATTGTCCATACCATATCTGGACGAAGTAATATCATATTTAAATAATAGATTTTCCGAACATGAAGCTATAATTAAGTCTGTTTAATATCGTTCCGATACGAGTTGTAAATCTAATAAAGGAAGATTTCGAAGAAGTCACACTTTTTTACAAAAACGATTTAAAAAATTCAGCAAAATCTGTTTTAGCTGAAATAAGTATATGGATTGATTATTGGAAGCAGAAGAATGATAAGCCATCAAATGCATTAGATGCTATTTCAGTTTGTGATGAGGACATGTTCCCAAGCGTTTTTACCCTATTGCAGATACTGGCCACAATACCAGTGACAACGGCATCTGCTGAGCGAAGTTTCTCGACGTTAAGAAGAATAAAAACTTATCTCCGGGACAGAATGGAAGGAGAAAGGCTATCTTATCTGGCTTTGATGTCTATATACAAAGATGAGGTCAAAATCGATGAAATAATTGATATATTTCTTTCAAAAAATCGAAAATTACATTTTTAACTCTTACGTATTTTATTATAAAAAGTTTTACTGATCTCGTACTAAAGTACACATTTATATTTAGAAAGAAAATTCGAATAAAAAACTAAGGAACTTAACTTCCATTACCTACACAATAAACGCAAATTTTATTTGTTTGTCTTTGTTATGGAAAAAAAGGTTGGGCCCCCGAACCAAAATCCTTGATACGTCCCTGGTTCAGACGATTGCAAGAAAACCTTACAATTTCATATATTTACAATATATTTTGTAAATATTTATATACAGGATTGTCAATAAAAAAATTTTATAGACAGTGTTGCCAATAAAATGTTTTTCTGGCAATAGCGCCCTTGTCACATGGATAAACTACGCACATCCAACAATCTGTAAATTACACACATCCAACAATCTGTATAATCTGCTGAAAAAATATACTAGTGTAAATCTGGACTAAATCTAGACTAAATCTAGACTTATTTCGCAATGACATTTCTGCCAGCGTTACGAGACAGAAATTGTATGTTCACACGATTGTACGTGCACAGGGTTGCATTTCTCTGGCAATATTGACTGATCTGGCAATCGTGTGTACTTAGCTTTACAAACGGAGTGACAAAATGAATATACCTCCATCCTATGGTGGAGGGTATAAAAAGATTTGATTGTAAGATCTCTAGATTCCTTTGCCCAATCACATCACGCTCAAGAACTGAAACGCTGTTTAACCATACAAAAAAGGACATGGCCCTGCGTCAATATTTTATTTTGCTTTAGTGTGTTTCACATCAATTCTTTCTTAATAAAACTGTCATGAAAATAAAGTTTTTCTTTCGTAAATGAAAATACTTTATGGTAAATTATGACCACATATCACAAGTAGAGTTGTGTAGTTCGTGAACGAACTAGTTCAAAGGAACGGGTAACTATACTGAACTGAACGAACTAGTTCACACAACTCGTTAATTTCAGCTCAGTAGTTCACTATGTTGTTTTCTTCAACCATATCATTTCGTTCTCTCTTCTCTGCTGTAATGTGTTGTTTCCATTTTTATGTCATCATCCTTTCTATTAGTGTTTCCAACTCTTCCATTCATATTTCAATCAGATACCTTTAATAGCGGCTTTTTTGAACTGGTGATCTGCTGAACGAAATGAACTGTTTAAGTAAAGTGAGCTAAAGAGCTGGTGTGCTAATGTGAGCTGTTGAACTAAATGAACGAACTAGTTCACTCAATTGAACTGAACTAAAAAGAGCGATCACTTAAAAGAACTATAGTGCCCAACTATAATCACAAGGCGACCATATTTCAATATTTACAAATAGAAACACATAGTAAATTATGACCATAACATTATTACAAGAGGACCATATTATGGTCACATGGGTGTTATATTATTTTCAGAAGGTCGTGGAAAAGATTGCTGGGCGACAAGGGGACGGTCGTTGTGAAGAGAAGGTACCATATTGTCTTCGCATCGATAATGCAACTTGGTTGCAGCAACAATAAATACTGTGTATTGCTACACAGTCCGGAAGTGGCTCTCATGTCAACAAATATCGCAGAGGCAAAAATTAATCCAGATTACATTCGAAAAAATGTATTTGGTTCGCCTCGATAGCGCTATGGCTTGATATCCACTGAAAGTACATGAACTTGCCGGATCTATGCATTTGGAATATAATCTCAAAAAAGGATGGATATTGTTCCACGTGAAGGATTTTATCGCCGTAAGCAATGATTTACTATCTGAAAAAGATCCCTCAATATCAATGTTTGGATGCTAAAATGCGGCGCAAGGCCGATTTTGAGTTTTGGAGCCACCTGAGAACAATTTTTCGAAAGCAGACCATCGCAACAGAATGTGCGCCATGTACTCAATTTTTGTTTTGACAATCGCGGTGTATAGGTTTAGGGTTTAGGTTGACGTTTTCAATGTGACCATCAATATTGATGTTTTTCTGCATGTCAAAGCTAGGGAAGTTGAACAATCTACATATTGTACAGAGGAGTTTTCAATATTTATGAAGGGTATTGTGTATCATGTCTTCTTCTTTGAGAAGATAATGGTATTCGGCCTGTGTGGAGGAAGAGAAAGGTCAATCCTACCACAATTTTCAATCTGGATATTCAAGTTGTTCTGCAGAATGTGTAGGGCCGTGTCCATGTCCGCATGTGACGTATAAATAACCACGTCGCCCGTGTAAGCTAGAGCGTGGATTGCTAGGTTTCTGCGGTGTATGTCATTTCCCGATGGAATGATCAGTTCCTTGCATAAAAAATAATCTGATAATTGTTTGATACTCAGCTATCTTTTTTCCTGAACATTAATATGTTTAAATTAACCCCTTTGAACGCATTCCTAATATCGATGAAGACAGAAGAAAGTCCCTGTTCAATAGATCGATGTGAGGAAGGGTCTTCTGGAGGTTTTCGCTTTTTTAAAATAGGAACATTCATCGACCATCGTTTAGAAATCCGATATTATTACAACTGTATTCGTTCTTAACATCTTCTATGGACGCATAATTGGATAAAGGCGAGCTTAAATCTGTTATTTTCTTATATGAGAATTGTTCGATGAAATCCTCTCCCGCAGATCAGAACACCCAGAATTTGACAGGTTTACTGTCAAATTCTGGGTGTTCTGATATCTGGGTGTTCTGATATCTGAACCAGTTGTCGATTTTGGCAAAGAGATTGCACAGATGAGATCTTATGGCAGCATCCGCCATAGAGGTATTTATGGCTCGTGCCAACTCTTCAGCAATTTTATTCCCCACATTGTTACTGTGATCAGGAATCCAGCATAGACGAATCAATCCTTTAACCCTGCGTTTACACAGGACAATTGACAGAAGACAATTGAGAATATGTCGAGCCCTTACAGCCAAAAAAACTTAAGCAACAAAAAGTATACTCATACTCAATATATACTATACTCAGTGCAGGTATTAACATGATCTTTTCAAGCTAAGCTTTTTTTGAGTAATTAATTAGTTCTGTTCCATTCCATTGTTCCATTAGTCTTTTTTAACCAAAAAGTTCCATTTTTGTTACTTAAATTTTTTTCGCTGTCATTGTAGGAAGCTGAAGCGATGTATTTGTGTCGGTTAAGTTAAACACAATTGCATACAAATATGCATAGCATATTTTTTTATACCCTGCACCATTGGACGGGGGAGAATATTCATTTTGTCACTGCGATTGTTAAACCACTAAATATTGATCTGAGACCCTATAAAGTATATATATTATTCGTCGTCGTAAAATTCTAAGACTATTTAGCCATGTCCGTCTGTCCTTCCGTCCGTCCGTCGATAGTGTTGCTGATAGTCGTTGCTGATCAGTCGTAGTGAACGGACGTGTTTAGCACAGAGCTGATAGTTAAAATCTATTGCGCAGTATCTATTACGCAATCGCAAAAAAAACTGTACAGTCTGGAAGGCCTATATCGTAGTACCTATTACGGGCTAATACAGACAAAAAATTCATTGATGGGGATGCCTTCGCGTTCCGATGGAGCGGGGTTCCCCAATCGTCCTACTGTCCGTCCGTTGGTCTTGGCCAAAGCCGATCACACCAAACATGGTGAAAATTTCCCCCCAGTACTCACAACAGGTGGTACGGTGAGGGGAAAACGTCATGTCCGACCGTCAAAGCGGAAGCACAATGAGCACCGGATAGCGCTCAGAGTTTTGACGAAGTTGGAGGCTGTTGAGGTTTCGGCTCTTACCGAAAAACAAAAAGAGTCACTTACCTGGGCTAAATGCGTTATAGATGCTTCTAAGGCCAATCAGCCGGCTGAAAGAGCCACAAATTCAGCTGTGTTAACGGCTAATAAAGTCAAAAGAATCAGATCACCTGATGAACCCCTGCCTTCGAAAAAGGCAAGAGGCATTAATGTCACCATCAACAGGACACTCACCAACCCTTCAATGAAGTGGCGAAGGGGAGTCTAGTGATGACGGTTATAGACAGAAGTAGTGAGGATGGATCCATCCTCAAGGACAAATGGAGCCATGTGCATTCAGCCATTATGGCTCATTACCTCGATGTCCGTAGAGAAATGCCGGGTACACCACCAATCTGCAACGATGCAGGATGGCATCAGGGGAGAGTAAAGCTCTTATATTTCGGTGATGCCAGATGAGTAAACCTGTATAAGGCTGCTCTGAGTCGAGCGGGTGAGGTGTGGCCGGGTGCCAGTTGGATGTTGTCAAAAAAAACAACATCCCTAGTCACCCTAGAGCCATCACCTGGGTTACAGAAGAGCCCTCCAACCCGGCTGACATATTACAAATAATAAACGATTCCAATCCTGGTCTGCCCGCCCATAATCGGAGAATCAGCAAGGTGGGTGAGGCGGATGGTAAAAAGCGGCAGGCCAATTTGATCCTTAAAGCTGAATCCACCTCCCTTATACAAAGTGCAAGTGCAACCCTTCAGTATGGCTTCGAGACTATAGTCTTGAAGGTATACAAGCAGGATATAGTTCCCACTGCGGAAGGTGAGTCGTCCACCGTGGTTGATACACAGTTTTCTGGAAGGGCGGAGGTACCCACGCCCATTATTTCTGGTGACTCCAACTCTAACAGAAGATCTGTAACGTCCTACTCTGAGGACGAAAGCTCTACTTCTGACACATATGAGCTGAGGGGAGTCTCCGGACTCTTTAACGCATCTGGTGGCGACATGCTTCTCGATGATACGGACGAAGAGTTCGATAACACCCTTGTCGGGGTGGATGTTAATCTGTCAATTACCAATGATGGTAAGAATTTTTCAGATTAACCTCCATCACGCTAAAGCAGCCTCAGCGGCTCTATTGCTGCGCCCTACGCAGTGGGAGGAAGGGTGTGCGGTATCAGGACACCCAACTTTAAACTGCTTGTTGCCAACTGTGAAGGCACTCCAAGAACCTACATTTTGGCAAGGAAAGATCTAAGTATCTTTCTCCTGGCTAATTTGAGTGGTAAAGACCAAACATCTGCTAGTCTGGAGATCGGTAATCGCATATATCGGGTGGTCTCCAGTTACTTGCCTTATGAAGCTGCAGTACCGACTGCTCTATTCAGGGAAGTAGTAGAAGAAGCAACGTCTGACGAGGTCGAGCTGATTGTTGGCGCAGACACGAACGCTCATCATACTATCTGGGGTAGTACGGATATAAACAATAGGGGTGGTGATTCGCTTCTTGACTTTATTCTAACTACCAACGTAAATATTTGTAACATAGGTAATAAACCGACCTTTACAATTAAAGACAGACAAGAAGTACTAGACGTAACGTTTGCTACTGACCGGCTGTCAGACAAAATTATTGCTTGGAATGTACTGGACGACCACTCATTCTCAGATCACCATTATATTGAGTTCAAACTCGCTGAAAAAGCAACTGAACCTGCCGTCCACAGAAATGTGAGAAAGACAAAGTTGCACCTGTATGAAAAGAATTTCAAGAAAGTCCTCAACTCCAAACTTCTGTACGAACCGAATGACAAAGCCGGTTTGGATAATCTGGTCGAGCATATCACCACATCATTCAATAGTTCCCTTGAAGAAGCCTGTCCAAAAACAAGGTACAAAGGTAAAACTAAACCCCAATGGTGGACTTTTGAGCTAACGGCTATGAAAAAGACCTGCAACACGCTATTCAACAAGGCTAAATCTACAGGCGTAGATTTAGCCTGGCGAAGTGGAAAAGGACTCCGACGCCGCAAGGCTGAGGAAAATATTATCAGCTTCACCCTGTACAGTGGGTTACTTGCAGGATGAGGCAAATAATTGGACCAAAAACAGCGAGCAGTCGCTCAATGTACTGCTCGACACACATTTCCCTGGGAACTCTTTAACAGAACCAGAAGATCAGCAGGACCAACAAGAGTGCAAGTGGACTGCGAGCGTCGCTAGTTTCTTGACTGAGAGATCCAGAATAAGCTGGGCTATTAATAGCTTTGAGCCCTTCAAGTCACCTGGACCAGACGGCATCACTCCAGCAGAAATGCAGAAAATGTTGAAATACATTATCCCCTGGCTGTGGAGAAAATTTATGTAGGCTGTATCAGGCTTTCATACATCCCGAATCGATGGAGGGATACCAAAGTGGTATTCATACCAAAAGCGGGGAAGATATCACACACTACGCCAAAAGACTTCAGACCAATTAGCCTATCCTCCTTCCTATTGAAAGGTCTGGAAAGACTTTTAGATTATTTCATTAGGGAAAACCTGGATACAAAACTCCTGTCGGTGAACCAACATGCTTACAAAAAGGGGAAGTCAACAGAATCAGCCCTGCACGAACTTGTGAGCACTATCGAATCGTCCCTGCATTTCAAGGAATTCACCATGGTGGCATTTCTTGACATAGAAGGGGTTTAACAACATTCACTCAGATGCAGTAAATGCGGCACTGTCACATCTAAAAGTTAACTCTAGTTTGATTAGACTAATTCAAAGTCTGCTCAACAGAAGACGCATAACAGCATGTCTTGGGTCCACAACTCTAACAAGGTTTGTAAACAGAGGGACCCCACAAGGAGGAGTACTGTCTCCACTAATTTGGCAAGGTCGTGGCATATGCGGACGACGTTGCAATCGCAGTGAGTGGCAAATTTGAAAACGTCCTCCGAGACATTCTACAGGTGACTCTGAATTGGTTCTCTTTACTAGGATGAATAAAGTACCACATGTGGACCCTCCACCTCGGATAAATGGAACAGATCTAGTCTTTTCTGAAAGCGCAAAATTTTTAGGAATAATTCTAGATAGAAAACTGTTATTTAGACTTAACGTATTGGAACGTGTAAGGAAGGCCAACGTCGCCTTATATTCTTGCAAAAGGCTGTATGGTCGCGGTGCGGCCTCTCTCCTAAAATCGTCCACTGGATAAATATAGCAGTAGTTCGTCCTATTCTGCTATACGGCATTGTGGTATGGTGGACGGCAACTGACAAACTAACCATCACCAACCTACTAACAAAGGTTCAGAGAACAGCCTGCCTGAGCATAAGCGGAGCCTTAAGGACTACAGCGACCGAGTCTCTACAAGCCCTACTCCATATACTGCCGATTAATATTGTGGCGAGAGAAGTTGCAACCAAAGCGGCAATAAGATTAAACTGCCTATCAATGTGGAGGTACAAAAACTACGGTCACATGAGGATATCAAAGTGCAGTGCTATGGTAACCGACCGAGTGGACTATATACCAACGGTGTACACCTTCGAGAGAAATTACATCACTATGATTCTCGCCGGAGATGAATGGGTTGGAAGAATACCTGGTAATAGAAACCATCTCTACTTTTACACGGATGGTTCGAAGCTTGACGAAAAGGTTGGCTTCGAAGTACACTGTGCAGAGCTTAGATTGGATATAGCTCACAGACTACCAGATATCTGCAGTGTATATCAAGCCGAAATAATGGCAATATGGGAACATAGTAACCAACACTGGCGTTGTAATTTACTCGGACAGCCAGGCTGCCATCAATTCTCTGGAGGCAACATCCCTAAATTCACAAACAGCCCTCGACTGCCGCAGATCTCTGAACGAGATGGCTGAGCAGTTTAATATACACCTCATATGGGTGCCTGGGCATAGGAATATCCCGGGGAACTGCAATGCCGATGAACTTGCTAGGAAAGGGACGACATTACAAATTCTCGGAGAATTTGCATATATTGGTGCGTCACTCTCCACGTGCAAGCGTTGGCTTAGGCAAGAGGCAATCAGACAGTCCAACGAAAGATGGACAGAAATCGGCACCTGCAGGGTAGCTAGACAAATCTGGCCAAGGTATGACGTGAGAAGATCAAAATATCTCCTCGCACTAGAGAGGCAAAGATTGTCTACGTTAGTATCAGTTCTGACGGGACACTGCTTGATCGGCGAACACGCCAAAAGATTGGGTATTGACTCTAATGACTTCTGCAGAAGCTGTGGGGATGAGGAAGAAGTGGAGAGCATTGAGCACTTGCTATGCGACTGCCCCGCTCTGAGTACATACTGAGGTCGGCTTTTCTAGGCAGCCTAACAGATCTTTCCAGTACCGATATTCATACTATCGACAAATTTGTATATCAAACAGATTGGTTTCGATGAGGGGCATTTCAGCCCGTGGTAACACTAGGGACCTAAACTGGTATATGTGAGCTTGTATAAACAATACGGCTGCCACCCTAACCTAAAACCCAAACCTAAAACTTTCGGCATGGCCGAACTTAACGCTTTTAATTGTTTAAATTTATTTTGGAAATGTGAACGACTCAAAACAAAGGAAATGCATTAATATTAAATATAATAAAAAAATAGTAAGGAAAGGCTAAAGTTTGGCGTGGTCGACTATATGATACCCTAAATCATTTTCATAGCAGAATATGTACAAAACTAATTAAATTCACAACATTGATATTTAAACTACACTCTGCCAAATTTCGTAAATATTAAATAGACCTTCTACAGCACTTTGATACCAACTTGAAACGAAAACATTAGTTAGTTTACTTAACCAATTACTTCTTTATGCCAAATTTGGTAACGATCCGTGTAAGATTTGATTTATGTATATAGCGCTTAAATGCCAAATCGGAGGTAAGAATATATGGGGCCTATATCGTACTCTGAACCGATATTCACCAGTTTCAATAGGGATCATCCTTGGGCCAAAATGAGCATTCTGCGAAATTTAATCACGATCGGACCACAAATACGACCAGAACTTTTATTACAACGATACATCTACAGACGGATAGACGGTAATGGTTAATTCAACTCAGTAAGTGGATCTCTTCTCCTTTTGGGTGTGACAAACAAGTGCACAAAATTATAATACCCTGGACCACATTGGGGAGTAGGTTATAAAAAACACATTTAGGAAAAAGCAGCCAAAAATGATTTGCATTTGTTTCTTATTGGACACATCACATGTGTATTGAAAATCTGGCCAAACTCGACGAAATTTCCATAGTCAACAAAAACATAGTTACCTTTCTTCCAACAGATGCCATATTAATAAATAAAGGGTCCGCAATCTAACGTTTTTTTCAACTAGTGCTTATTTCGTGAATGGTAACATTTAGCTCATGTCTGATTTGACAGATAATTAGTTTTATCCTTCTGCTGAACGAATATGGTTGTGTATACGCTTGAACAACGCTGGGAAATATTGCGACATTTTCTTTGAAAATCATGGTAATGTTGCAGAACGATTTTGCCAAAAAAAATCATCTTTTCATATGAAGCTCATTTTGATCTCGACGGGTATGTAAACAAGCAAAATTGTCGCATTTGGGGAACAGAAAACCCGCACGCATACATTGAAAAGCCGATACCCCCAAAACGAGTCACTGTTTGGTGCGGATTTTGGTCCAGAGGCATAATTGGGCCATTTTTCTTCGAAAATGAGCAAGGAGTGGCCGTTACAGTCAATGGCGATCGTTATCGGGCCATGTTGAACGAATTTTTGTTCACAAAAATTGAAGAGGAGGATATTGGCAACATTTGGTTTCAACAGGACGGCGCTACGTGCCACACAGCCGAAGCTACACTCGATGTTTTTGAAGATCGCATTATCAGCAGCAGAGCTGATGTCGTTTGGCCACCTCGGAGCTGCGATTTGACACCGTTGGACTATTATTTGTGGGGTGCCCTCAAATATAAGTGTTACGCCGACAAGCCAGAGACAATTGACGCTTTAATGGACAATATTCGTGAAGCCATTGGTGAAATACAGCTGCACACAATCGATAATGTGCTTAAAAATTGGACCGATCGTGTAGGCTACTGCATGCCCAGCCGAGGCAGCCATTTGAATGAAATTATTTTCCATTATTAAACGGAACGATTGTACATTCAAATAGAAAAAGAAATATATTTGAGTGTGTAATTTTGTATATTCGACCTGTGTTTTTAATTTTGTTTGATATTTATCAAAAATGAGCTCGAGGTCTATGTTGGTTTTTTTATGTGTTTTTTATTATTTTCATTCAATATTTCGTCTTTCTTCGAAAGACATCATCAGGATGACTGTTAAAATATACATATAAAACATATAAACAAACATTTTTAATATTTTATTGTTGTTGCATACAAACTTACGAAAATATAACTACGAAAACTTTAAAATTATCCGTAGAAAATGAGTATGTACTCCCTTCGTCGTTGTCTGTTGTCATACTGAATTGTTTCATTGCTATTGCACTTGTTTTATTTTTCTTATTAGATTTCTATAGTTGTGTGCCAAATTCTCAGTGTCCGCCTTGTAGTTGATGCGTTGTGTTGTTGGTGTGTTTAGAATATGTAGCATTTCCAGTGTGAGCCTTTTGTTGTAATTGCTCTCACATTGTAGAACACTCACTCTCTCTAGCTCCGGTTGGTGATGCTCGCTCGTACAGTGCGTTGCAAGAGCTGTCTTCTGTGTTGTGTTCTGCTTACGAAGTTTAAAATCGGATCTATGTCCTGATAATCGTGTTTTTAATTTATTTTTCGTGGTACCGATATAATATTTATCACAGCTTTCGTTTTCATTGCCATTACATTTGATTCTATAAATTAAGTTAGATTTTTCGGTGTTTTCTATTTTAGGTTTAAGATTTGTAAATAATGTTTGAAGCGTATTGTTGGTTTTAGGGGCTATGGTGAAATTAATTTTATCAATACAGTTTGAATTTGAAAATCTTTCGGACAATTTAGGAATATATACAACCGATTTGTAGCCGATTACATCCTTTTTAGGGTTTTTATCATCAGTGTTGTGTTTTTGGTGTTTTGTTATTAGGGCATTGATTGTGTCGTTGGGAAAACTATTTTTGATCAGAATTTTCCTGATTTTTGTCAAATTTTTCGAGTGAAATTCTTTGTCACTAATGGTTAAAACTCTGTTTATAAAGTTGGAGGCAGTGTTGAGAATAATCCGTTTTGGGTGTTTGGAATGGAAATTGACCAATCTGCCGGAGGCTGTAGGCTTTTGATACCAATCTGTTTTGATTGTATTTCTGTCTCTCTTTATCAAAATGTCCAAATAAGGAAGTTGTCCATTATCTTCTTTTTCCAGTGTGAATTTAATGTGATGGTTGAAGCTATTGAATGTCGTCAAAATATCATCTATTGCACTTGATTTCAAAACCCCAAAAAGGTCGTCTACATATTTTGTTAAAATCTTAGGTCTAATATCACAATTTATCATACATCTATCCAATAGCTCTTCCATCACAATGTCGGCTACTATCGGAGACGCAGATGATCCCATGGGTAGACCTCGTTTTTGTTGGTAGAAATTGTTTTTATATTTGAAATAACGGTTTTCAGTGATGCAAAATTTCAGGGTTTTCATAAATAGATTTTTTGGTATGTTGGTAAATTTTTCCAGACTTGTCCATTTTTCTTCTATAACTTTTAATGCAAAATCTACCGGGATACTTGGAAAGAGAGAAACTACATCCAAAGATACCATGATCTCGTCGTCTTCTATAGCTATATCTTTGATAGCTTCTTTAAAATGACTAGAATTCCTTACGTTGTACTTTGAATCGATTGTAAGATCATTTAAGATTGATGTTATGTACTTACATAACTTTGTGGACGGTGCGTTTATCGAGGAGCAAATAGGTCGAAGTGGATATCCTTCCTTGTGGATTTTAGGGAGTCCATAAATTCTGGGTGCAATCGCCGTTTCAGTTTTCATCTCTCTCTTTTGTTTTTCTGTTATTATTTGGAGTTTAAAAAAAAAAATTTGGCACACAACTATAGAAATCTAATAAGAAAAATAAAACAAGTGCAATAGCAATGAAACAATTCAGTATGACAACAGACAACGACGAAGGGAGTACATACTCATTTTCTACGGATAATTTTAAAGTTTTCGTAGTTATATTTTCGTAAGTTTGTATGCAACAACAATAAAATATTAAAAATGTTTGTTTATATGTTTTATATGTATATTTTAACAGTCATCCTGATGATGTCTTTCGAAGAAAGACGAAATATTGAATGAAAATAATAAAAAACACATAAAAAAACCAACATAGACCTCGAGCTCATTTTTGATAAATATCAAACAAAATAGAAAAAGAAATTTTTACAGGTGATGGGAATTTTTTGGCGTTTAGGGCTCGATGTATTGTATTGTCAAAGAAGGGAAAAATGGTTCACGTGACGTGGGCGTCCAGACAATAATGAACAAAATACACTTTAAACAACCCTCGTTAGTGTCGTTTCGCGCTCTGATTGGCTGCTTACGTCAAGACAATTGCCAAATTTACTCTCATCAAAAAAATCAAAGAAACAGTACGAAGACAATAATGAACAAAATACACTTTAAACAACCCTCGTTAGTGTCGTTTCGCGCTCTGATTGGCTGCTTACGTCAAGACAATTGCAAAATTTACTCTCATCAAAAAAATCAAAGAAACAAAAACAGTAAATACATATATAATTGCATTAGTAAAAAAGTGTAAATATATTGCTATTGTCTTCGCAAAACTGTCTCGTGTAAACACTGGGTTAGATCCCACGTTGATATTTTTCATTCATTCACCGCCAAATCAAAAGATAACATTTGACTTCAATGCATTCGAGCTTCCCGACTATCAACGTAGACAACCTGACTGGTTAGACAAGATATTAAGTTGGTCGACCAAATGAAGAGCTTTTATTGTGGCTAAGATTTCTGCTTGAAAAACGCTGCATGAGTCTGAAAGATTGTCTAAAATAAAGACACCCACACTACACCTCAGCTTCACTGCCTGTGTCGGTTTTTGACCCGTCAGTGTATATAGCTGATGCTTTTTCCAGTCTGACCTGTCAGAAATGATTATGTCATAGAAGGGCATTGAGGAAAGTGGCGATACTATAAAGTCCGTTGGTTACTCAATCCTTGTACCTGACCTAAATTTATTGCCTCTTTCAGTAAACTTGACTGGCCCAAATTTGATGAACGCCAGAAACCTGACTCTCGAAGGCGCAGATCACACTTTGTGGTTCAGAATTGTATTGCACCTGTAACGCATACTGCTGCAAAACGTTGTATTTTCCCCAGAGTCTTGAGGTAGCTGTTAGTTCTTAGAGTCTTCCACCAGACCAAACTCCCATACGTAATAATCGGGCGCACTACTGCCGTGAACAGCCAATGAACTGTTTGTGGCCTGTGACCCTAACTTTTACCTATGGGGTTGCATTAGGAGTATATTGCATTAATCCCCTTTATTTCTTTTCCAGTTAAATTTCTGATATAGGATAACACTCAGGCATTTGGCTTCTGTGGACAGTTGCAATCCTGTTCCATTCTGAGTTGGTCCTTTAAAGTCTCCTTCTGTGGACAATTGCAATCCTGCTCCATTCTGAGTTGGTCCTTTTAAGTCTTCTGTCTTAGGCCTTCGAGTGAAGAGAACCAGTTCTCTTTTCTGGGGTTGATGCCTAAGCCATCGGGTTTTATCCAGTTTGACAGTCAGCTCAGCGTTCTTTGCATCAGACTAGCCATTGTTGGGGTTTGTGACCATCCCCAATTAAGATTACTACGTCATGCGCAAAGTAAAAACTTTCCTGAAGGAGGCGCTTCCCAGAGAGTTTATGATACAACTTTCCAGGCTCCATCTATATACAGAACGGCTTCCAAACAGACTTACCATTGAGATAGGCGTGTGGATAGGTGCTCAGATTTTTACTGTGCAGGTGGCTCTGATGTGTAAATCCAACTGTCTCTATAGGTTTTTTAACAGGAAATAGGAGAGGCTGATTGGTCTGTAGTCCTTGGGTGACACGTGGCTGGATTTTCCCGCCTTGAAACAAACGAATTTGCAGGCATGCCCCAAAAATCCCGGACATCAGTTGTATTAACTTTGGCCCTGCTGGCTGAAGCACGGCTGGATTTATCTCATCTAATCCAGGTGGTTTATAGAGTTGTGGTGCCTTCAGATACTGTATTTAGATGAGTAAATATATATTACTATTGAAACGTAGTTTGCTACAGTCATAAGTACAATTTTATATTTCAAAAATTTTTTTGAAGAATGAAAAGGAAAGTTCATTTTTTCATTGGGGAAGAAAATATTCGAACCGGAAAAATCATTTGTTATATTTAAATAGTGAAAGGAAATTTGTTCTCGTATATACAGATATACCGGAATTAAATATTCGTGGACATCTTTTATATTGGCTTTTGATAAATTACGAAATCTATTACCGTTAATACAAGTTCCCGCTAACTACATCCTTCAATAATCGAACGAATCAAGGACAAATTAATTAAATTGTGTGTTTGGAGATTTTTCTTTTTAATGGTAAAAAGAATTGATACTATGGAGAGGATTTTCTGCATGCCGTAAAAGAAACGAAAGGGCCAAAATCTACTATGAGAATCCCCAATCAATTTAAGTATATTTCCTGTCATCTTATCAATATTCGATTGATGTAAAGAAGTATTAAGTGAAACTTCCGAATTTAATCTTAATCCATGCTGATGACTCCAGAACTAAAATTATGAATCCTATTATTGATCACGAGATTTAGAGATAAATGAAGTCATAAATTATAAAACCTTGGACCTCATATCACTCGTAACTTTAAGGAATACATCTATTATTATTATATTTAATGTTGCACACTAATTCCCACATAGAAATTATCTCCAATCTACGATGCATTGATCGCTTCATGGCAGAGGAATCATGTAAGTTATTTTTATCTGTTGTACTACACTTATGTTTAGCATAATCTACAATATTATTTACTTAATTTAAATCCCATTATAAACATTATAAACTGAATTTAAATCTCATTCTCTGTTAATCTAATCCAGGGGTGTGGAGTCGGAGTCGGCGTTGTTTTTGCAAATTTCATGAAATTGTACTTTCAAAGCTTAAATTTTATTTTTTTACATATTTTGTATAAACATATTTATTCATATGTATGTCCATTTATATATTTATACAAAATATTTTAAAAATATACAACGTAGGTATTCGAAAGCATAATTTCATGAAAGCTGCAAAAACGACGTCAACCACGACTCCACAACCCCGATCTAATCGACAATCAAACATTGCATAGGTATACTTTTTAATTTTTGGTCACGCAATTAATCATATCTAATTCGTTATTAATTATAGGCATTAATTTAAATGATATATAATCTTAATTTATCTTAAATATAATGTTGTTGTTTATAATGAATCTTAACTAAAACGCGATTACAATTTAATGAAACATAGGGCCAGTCGTGAAACATGATCAACTATATTTGAAAGTCCTTTCTGTTCCTAATTTCTTTAACATCCTCTTTCTAAATTTACTATCCCCTTTAAAACAAGTTATGTAACTGGCAGTCCTCAAACTACCCTCCCGTATTCCCTGAACAATATCGGATCTGTTCTAATGACGAACGGAACTGGCAGTCCTCAAAATACCCTCCCGTATTCCCTGAGCAAAATCAGATCTGTTCTTAGGACGGAGTTTCGGTACATAATTTTTGGCGCCCAACGTGATTTTGTTTCACGACTGCCTTATGGAGTAGTCAATATATAAAAAAAAGGTTTCAATTCTACAGTCGAATATTGCATAATTTGCTTATATTCACAACTTTTGTTAACTTCGTTAATTCACAACCTAAATATGTATGCCTTTGATTCGTAGCCCAAGTGCGGGTAATTCTCTAAACATAAACAGTGATACAGATATTGAAGAAGTACTTACACCGGAAGAAGGCCTAAATACGGAGAGTGTAACGACTGGGGTTAGGACACGACAACAAACTTAGCGCGAGGCTGCAATGAGTCGTCAGACTAGGGATTAACCACAAAGGGATGAACCTGGATCGGCATATATTTCAAGTAGTTGAGAAGTCCTTGGAAATTATAAATGAGAAATGCAATGTCGAATTTGAATCTGGCTTCAGGTTATGGAGATTCGTAACAATGAAGGGACTAATTCACCTATACGTCGGAGAGCACCAAAGGGTGGATTGTCAGATCCTGCGATATCCGATAATATTACCACTTCTACTGAGAAGGTAGCTAATTTGATAAATAATTGGCACATTACATTCAAGGGAGACGTTCCGATAGATATTTGGGGTAGAACACTAGTTTCCCTCCACTTGAATGGGAATTTCGAGCTTCTGTGTCAACATGCCCACATTTTGTTCGATGGCAAGACAAATCAGTAGTGTTGGCGTTTTCACCGTCAAACACAAGGAACCTTCTCCTGGCGAAACTTATGTGAGGCTTTGAGAAAGCAATTTAGGGACATTTTAAAGGATAGCGGTATAATGGATGACATACGTTGACGAAGGAAAAAGAATAGTGAAAATTTCGAAGACTTCTTATTTATAGTAATCGGTATGGGTGACCGACTGCAACCTCCACTGACCGAACATGAATTTATTGAGATTGTAATTCGAAATCTTCGGAATGAACTTCGCTACGAAATGCTTCATGTCAATATTCCGAATATTTCAGTCCTTTGATCTGAAGTACGAAAACATGAACGATTCAACGAGGACATGAAGCAATGGTCGAATCGCATTGGCCTTACACTTAGAAAGCAGGTCTCAGAGGTCGATGTAGATGTAGAAGAAGATGTAGATGAGAGTCGGAGTTGCGATGTTGGAATTGTAGGTCAATTGGACATAGATACCAGAACTGCTTAGCACCGCAGCGTATTATCTGCTATGGTTGCGGAAGACTGGATTCGTATAAACCTACTTGTCCTAATAGTTTATCCAAGTCGAAGTCTTTAAACTCAATGAGGGATATGAATCCTCCAATGGATTCACAACGCACCAAAGACTACGGAAATAGATTCATCACACGAAACAATTTGTACACCTAAAAATAATAAGACTCGATCTGCCGCAAGGATGCATAATTATTGGAAAACTCGTAAAAGTCTTAGGAAGCACTGCATATCCTCGGTTAAGGTAACGGAAATAGACACTCGTCCTTACGTGAATGTTAAAGTATTTGGAAGAACATATTTATCCTTACTAGATAGGGGCGCAATTATTACATGTTTCGGAAGTGCTTTAGCATACGAAATTGTTTCGAACCGATCATCTGACTTAGTGAACTTTCACGCGAACGTTAAAAGTGCGGTTGGTCGGATACAACGACGGGCAGGTATTGTTAATGCAGACCTATCTTTTGGAGAACGCACCAAGGTCCTGGAAATTTTAGTGGTACCGGAATTAAGACAGAACGTGATTTGACTTTTGGAATTTATTCGATATAAAAATTATTAGTAGCGTTTCGGTTAAAACGGACGACGATAGCTTTGATTTTCCTTTACTACAACGCCAACAGCTGAACTCTGTCATTGCTGTACTCCCATCATCCGAGGAAGAATGTTTGGGTAGAACAACCTTGGTGGAACATGTTATAGATACAGGGGATGTTAACCTATTAAGCAGAGATTCTATCAACTTTCTGGCACTGATTTGTTGGCAGTGTCCAACTCGTTTGAGGAGCACTTGTCTCATTTATGCGAAGTAACACAACTCTGGTGCCCAGCGTAACTATACTGTAACGGAATTAGAGTGCTTAGCCGTGGTAGTTGCAATTAAGAAATAATTAATTTTATTCTATTTATTGAACAAAAAACCAAACAATTCATAACAAAATTAAAAATCCCATACTATAAATTGAGGAGGTCCATAACAAAACGCAATAATTCCACTTTTTACGTTTTTAGTGTTTTTTACTGAATCCATTACTATATATTAAAATCTATGTAACAATTGTTATAAAACTTGTCAAAGGTCAGTAATTTCACTGTTATTCAATACCAAAAGTAATGGTTTAGACCAAAATGAAACATTTCCATGTCTGTACAATAAACAACATAGTGATATTACTGAAAAGTCTTGGGTAATGATTGATATTATTGTTATGGCAACTCTTTAATAACTGTAAAACGGTAAGAATTTTATTACATTTGATAATATCTACTGTTTTAAGTTAATGAATTGTAAATCGAGCACATTTGGAAAAAGCAGCCATGGCGGAAGCAACCGTAGGGAGTCTAAACGTCGGGAAAAGAAAAAGTGATCATATGCAGAGAACAAACCGTCATAAAAAGTAGTTTTTTCCTGTTTTGGTATATTTTCTTATGTAAACAAGTAAACAAACCGTGCAACCACAAGGAAAAAAGTGCTTACACATGCGGGATGTTCAGTACCCAATTGATTATTTACAATCGCGGACTGTTATATAAAAACAGAGCAAAAATTGATCAGGATCAATATCTGACACGGCTGATAGTTCCTTATGTACCCAAGCGGCACAAGAATACACCAGAATGCAAAAAAAGAAATTCTCATGCAACTATTTTCTAAAACACAAGAAGAAATCAACGAAAGTGTGTCAAGCCTTCTTTCTGAAAGTATTATCGGTTACAGGTCGAGTAAATTTTGGCAATATTCCTAAAGAGAATAGAGGTGGAGACAGGCTCACAGCTAGGTTCAAAGCAAAGAATGAAAGCAGGGCTGTGGAGTCGAAGTCGGCGTTGTTTTTTCTGCTTTCATGAAATTATACTTTCCAATAAATACATTGTATATTTTTAAAATATTTTTTACAAATATATGAATGGACACACATATGAATGAATATGTTTGGTCCGGAAAAAAATTGGTTCAGCACATTTTATAAAATCGATCTCGGAGTCGTAGCCGGAGTCGCAGTCGGAGTCGACTCCGAGAGAAATTTTGCAAAATTATCTAATTAAACTATTTTCGCGATCAAAAATGTCGATTGATATGTATGTGCATAAACATATTAAAACAAAATAAGTAAAAAAATAATAAAATGTATGCATTCGAAAGTATAATTTCATGAAATTTGCAAAAACAACGTCGACTCCGACTCCACAGCCCTGAATGAAAGTGTGATAAAATTTCTCAAAAACTTGCCAGCGAAAGAGAGCGACTACAATAGAAATAAATCTCAAAGATGCTATCTCTCACCAGAATTAAATATAAAGAAATTATGGGAGATTTATAATGATTCAGTAGATGATTCACTGAAAGTTAAAAAAACATATTTTTGGAATATTTTCAATACTCTTAACATAGGATTCTCTTCTCCTGCGACAGATGTATGTGCTCAATGCGTATTTAATAAGCAGAGAATCAAAATGGAAACAAATTTGGACATAAAACAGCAGATAATTACTCAACAAAGGAATCACAAGCTAAGGGCAAACTCTTTTTATGAAATTGCAAGAGTTGAGCCTACTAGATCTGTGAGCTTGTGTTTTGATATGCAGCAAGTTCAAACATTGCCACCATATCATACTTTTTTGCCAGCTGATCGTGTTGAAAATGATTTGCGAAAAAACAGTTATTTTTATCACGAAGTTTATTCCATGCATGGGCAAGTTAAGATTTTAGGAAAAGATTGGCTCCTTAAGGTTTTAAAAATGTTGGCAGAATATTACCGTCCCATAAACGGCATACAGAGTATGAAAAGAATTTATTTTAAACTCTCCACAAATCACAGACAGCAATGTGTACTCAAAACTTTTGAAACATACAAAGTTGAAGGCAACGAAAAATTTACCAGCTACCTCCTCTTTTACTCGATGAAATCCCTCATGGTGTTGCAATTAATTCGGAAAAGAAAAAAGACGTTGGTAAACTATTGGAAAAACATTATGGCCAAGAGTGGTCAAACATTTCGGAGTTGGAATATTACAAAAATGTATTTTTAAACAAGCTAGGAAATAATGCCAATGACACAGATGATATAACCTTATGTGACTGTTTAGAGGAGGACACTGGAATTAGAGTGTAACACAATGTTAATTTTTTGTAATAGTTGAATATAATGTATTAATATGAATTTAATAAATATCGTTGATTTGATAAAAGAGTTTGTAATTTTCCTATTAAGCTTATGCAAATTAAAAACATATAATTACAATATTATTCAAAGCAAAAAGCCATAATTCCAAACCTAGTTCATATCAAAACGCAACATTTCCGTAAGGTTCATAACAAAATGAAATAAATTCTATCTGACGGACCAAAACGCAACATTTCCAAATTTGTTACCTAATTAAGTTAAAAATTAATTGCAATTAATTTACAATTTATATTGTTCCTAGAAATCTACTATACTACAACCACTGTTTTTGTTTTAAAAACATGTCCTACTGACTAAAATTAAATTTATTTGTTTATCTAAAAATTTTTTTAAGTGGAATTATTGCGTTTTGTTATGGACCTCCTCAATTCATCGCTTTTATGTAATGTGGAAATATTTGACACAAAAAAATGCAAAACTTTTATGCAAATATCGCTTATCCCTGTGCATTCAATTTCATGATTGTTGCTTTTATTTTTTATTTATATAAATCTTTTGCACAACATATTCTGCAATCCACACATTATTATCCACACGAGATTATGTTTGACTACATATACCGCTCTTAAACAAAATGTTGAAGATTTATTTATGTCGAGTAATTTTATTTTTTGTTGGTCATGTATCAGCAAAAGAACAGCAACCAATCTTTCGGTTGTATTTCCCAAAATATTTAACTATACTCAATTTGGGAAATAATTGGGATAACCAAAAAACGATTATTTAATAATATTTTTACGTTGTAGTAACCATTTATTCGTTGCAATAATAATCTTTGGTCTATTGATACAATTTCTGTTGTCAAAAATAAAACATTGGTTGTCACAACCAAAAATCGATCATATGAAAATTTTAAAGTAGTTACCACAACTAATCGAGTGTCAATGAAAAAACGGTCTTAAAATGATTGATACAAACATCGATTTAGTTGCATGCAATGGTGTAAGCAGAAGTGTAACATTGGCATATGTATAGTACTAGACCATTTTTCTAAATTCACGTTTCTTCACGAAACCCCTTGGAAAACTCTGTTCTCGGGGTATTATCAAGTTTATGAAAGAGGAGATACTTCACTTTTTTGGCGTGCCTGAAACTATATTTTCGGATAATAGCAGGCTAATTTAGATGTAAGGAATTCGCGGATTTTGCTCTGGTCATGGTGTCAACCATATTTTTAATGCCGTCCATGCTGCTCAGTCAGGAAAAGATCATTTTAGAAAGGGCAGGTTGTAGTAAGAAAGAATTTCCCACAGAGTAGCATGGTGAATCATTTCAATGCTAATTTAGCTCCTGTAGGAATTAAAGCATGTGTTGTAGAGAAAATAGGAAATTACAACTAGAAGTTGGAAGATTGCGAAACCAAAAATATAGGTGTATTCCATGCCAAGGATATTTGGTGAGGTACACATAGTCTTTTTTATTAATGGTGGTGTAATTGTGGTGCCTTCAGGTACTGTATTTAGAAGAAATAAATATATATTATTATTGAAACGTAGTTTGCTTCAGCCATAAGTAAAATTGTAGATTTGAAAAAATTTTTTGAAGAAAAAAAGGATAGTTCATTTTTTTCATTGGGGAAGAAAACATTCGGACCGGAAAGATCGTTTGTTATATTTAAATAGTGAAGGCGTATTTCTGGGTAACAGGACACAACCGAGTGATTGGAAATGAACGGGCAAACAGCTAGGCTTCAAAGGGCAGAGAACTTCGAGTAATAAACTTGGAAAATTGGAAACCTTTCGAAGCCACGAAGAATGAGTTGAAGCACTGGGCAGTGATGGCTCACAAAACTGTGTGGAATAGCGCAACAGTAGGAGCAACTGCAAAGATACTGTGGGGTGACCCAAATGAAAAGAAAACAAGAAGTTTTCTGAAACTAAACAAAATCGATATTAGTAAGATGATGAGTGTTCTAACCGGACACTCAAGCTTACAAGCACATCTTCATCGCATAGGACTAGCAGGAAACGACGAATGCAGGGCATGCAGGAAAAACATAGAAACGACGGAACATTTTCTGTGTCACTGCCCGGCTTTTACACATGCAAGATCCCATCATTTCGGGTCCGACATATTACCAGACTTGACTCATCTCAGAGGATATGACTGGAAGATACTGAGAAAATTCGTGTCTTGTACCGATTTTCTGTAACTCGTGAGGTATAAAAAGATCATAAATAAGGAGCGTACAACAGGCCGAACCACTGGCTTAAGTGTATGTCCATGGACATGAGACGTTTAAACGTCTCCTCTCTTCAACCTAACCTAACCTAACCTAAATAGTGAAAGGAAATTTGTATATACAGATATACCGGAATTTAATATTCGTGGAAATCTTTGATATTGGCTGTTGATATATTACGTATTCTATTCCCGTTAATGCAAGTTCCCGCTAACTACATCCTTCAATAATCGGACGAATCAAGGACAAATTAATTAAATTGTGTGCTTGTAGATTTTTCATTTTAATGGTAAAAATAATTGACACTATGGCAAGGATTTTGGTTTCTACATGCCATAAAAGAAACGAAAGGGCCAAATCTACATGAACTATGAGAATCTCCAATCAATTTAAGTATATTTCCTGTCATCTTATCAATATTCGATTGCTGTAATGAAGTATTAAGTGAAGCTTCCGAATTTAATCATATTCCATGCTGATGACTCCAGAACTAAAATTAAGAAGCCTATTATTGATCCCGAGATTTAGAGAAATTTGTGCCACAATCAAGTCAAAAATTATAAAACCTTGGACCTCATATCACCCGTAACATTAAGGAATGCATCTTTTATTATTATATTTAATGTTGCATTATTCCCACATAGAAATTATCTCCAATCTACAGCGATCGCTTCATGGCAGAGGAATCATGTAAGTTATTTTTATCCCTTGTACTACACTTATGTTTAGCATAATCTTCAATATTATTAACTTAATTTAAATCTCATTATAAACTTAATTTAAATCTCATTTTCTGTTCATCTAAACGACAATCAAGCATTGCATAGATACACATTTTAATTTTTGGTCACGTTGCAATTCATCATATCTAATTCGTTATTAATTATAGGCATTAATTTAAATGATAAATGAAATGATCTGATGAAATGATCTTAATTTATCTTAAATAAAATATGTTGTTGTTTATAATTAATCTTAATTAAAACGCGATTGCAATTTGATGAAACATAGGGCCAGTCGGGAAACAACTATATTTGAAAGTCCTTTCTGTTCCTAATTTCTTTAACTTTATCTTTATAAATTTACTATCCCCTTTAAAATAAGTTGTGTAACTGGCAGTCCTCAAAATACCCTTCCGTATTCCCTGAGCAAAATCGGATCGGTTCATAGGACGGCGTTTCGTTACATTGAAATAAATTAAGTGCCCACAAGGTCCTTTCTTCCGTTACCATGGTTTCTGTGTCCCGAATCCTAGAGGGATATTCGTCTTGTATAGCTGATTCCCAGCAAGTCGTTAAAGGCCCTCTCTAATGGCTTCTGCCAATGAGACGTTTTCCTTTTGAATACTGCCTGAAACCGTAGGATCTTAAGATAGTACTCTGCGGAATTTGGCTGCTTCATTTACTTCCTCTATGGTTTCACAAAGTTTAACCACGAGGCACGTTCGCTTTCTTGACCTCAGCGTTGTATTTATTTTAAGGATTCCTTATATGTCTCCCAATCTGTACGTTTCTTGGTTCTGTTAGCTTTATTATACAGTTTCCTAGGTTCGCAGGTTTTCAACTCCCTGTTCCATCAGATTGGTTGCGTCCGCCTGGAAGCGGCATATCTGCTTGAAACAATTTGTTAAAATTGCTGTCTGTGCCTCTAACGTTGAGTCGATCTCGTTTTTAGTGGATAGTCCAAAAACTTTCTGTTGAAGACGAGTGTCGACAAGATCACAGATCTGACACTTTCATTCCAAGGTTCTTGTTCCTCATAAATATATGTATAAAGAATTGCTATATAGTCTGTAAAAATGTCAGAAGAAATCCTAATTTTGTCAAAAAAAATTAGAGACGTACGAAGTCTGTACGTACGTAGTCTGTATAAATTCTGGGTTAGGGAAACGAAACCGGTTAGGTTTAGGTTATGGTGGCATCCGCTTTACCAGATCACATAGACCAATTTAGGTCTTTAGTGTTAACACGGGTTGAAATGCCCCTTAACCCGCCAACCAACTTGTTTGAAATATTACGATAGTACGAATATCGGTACCGGAAAGATGTGTACAACTACTTAAAAGGCCGTAGTAGCAGTATCATAGCAAGTGCTCAATGCTTTCCACTTCTCCCTCATCTCCACAGCTTCTGCAGAAATCACTGGAGTCAATACCCAAACTACTAGGCAGTGTCCCGTCAAAATTTACACTGATATAGACAGTCTTTTCCTCTCTAGTGCGAGGAGATATTTAGACTTTATCAGGTCATATCATGGCCAGATTTGTTTAGCTACCCTACAGGTGCCGATTTCTGTCCATCTTTCGTTGGACTGCCTGATTGCCTAAGCTAAGCAAGATCAAGTTCATCGACTTTGCCGTTCTCCTACATATTCCTATGCCCACGCAACCATATGAGGTGCATGTTTAACTGTTCAGCCATCTCGTTAAGAGATCTGTGGTAATCGAAGTTAGTGTTGTGACCTCCAGAAAATTGATGGCAGCCTGGCTGTCGAGTAAATGACAACGCCAGTGTCAGCCACTTGGCGACTTCCCATATTACAATAATTTCGGTTTGATAGACACTGCAAGTATCTGGTAATACTGAGATATATCAATACTGTGTTATTTACAGTGCACTCCGAAGCTTCGAACCATCCGTATATAAGTGAAGATGGTTTCTATTACCTGCTATTCTCCAAACCCATTCATCTCTGACTGGTATCATAGTGATGTACGAGGTCTAAAATCAGCTGTTTTTCCTTCGCCTCGCTTTCGTTCGACATAGAGTTAGTCTGCATTTACATGATACTTTTTTTTAAGTATTAAGCATACTTATCGGCGTTTTGTGGGCGAGAGAGGCAGTCGGAAACGGGGGGGAAAAAAGTATGCCGTACTCGTACTTATCGTACTCATCGTTTTGTGTTTTTCATTCGCACTTGGAAACAACAACAATTCACACAGGAAAAGCCGAAACAAAACAAATGAAAATAAGTTAAGTATTGAAAAAAAAGTACGCGTGTGAACGTAAATACTTTTTCAAAAGAGAATAAGCCGATAAGTTACTTAAAAAAAAAGTACCATGTAAATGGGGACAAACAGGCTCTTAGTGTGTCTCTTAAATACCAGTGAATTCGTTAGGCGTCTGTCAAACTCAAATTGCATCCTACTGTTTTCTGCGCACACAACAACACTTTGACAGACGTCGGACGCATTTCACTGGTATTTAAGAGATACCCTTAGGGCCAGTTTACATCTAAAGATTTCTCTTAAATACCAGTGAATGCGTCAGGGTCTGTCAAAAAAACGCATGACGGATAATATTTAACGGGCGCTGAACCCGAATACGCTGTAAACAAAAAACAGCTGACTTTTCATCCATACTTCAGAAAATAATGTTTTGCTGCATTTGATTCAGAGCAATATCGATTTTATGGATGATTTACATTCTGGACAAATCACAAAGAAGAGGGAATAGAAATTTAGTAGAACCCGAACTGCAATGCAGCAATTTGATATTTTGTATTTGCATTGGAGCAGTAGTACTGTGTATACACCCTAATATGACACAAAGTTTTTCCTAAATACAAAATCTTTCATAGCATTGTAGTTATATGTTTTAGGGCCATTAACAATAAATAAATAAACTAAACATACAATTAAACTTTTGTTAGCTCTAACGCTCGGTTATTTTGTTTTGTGACATGTAATTCTCCCACTGACTTTGCAAACGCCAACACATCTATCGAAGATATCGATTCCCTAGTGGCCACTTGCCTTGTTGGGACTAAATCGTGTTTTATTTCCCATGATAGCGTCACTGTGAAATCAAATTCTATCTTATAATCATGTTTAAAAGTAGAGATTTGTTTATTGGCCAGTTTCAATTCATATTTCAAATTGTCCTCGTTGAACATGGAATTCAATTCTTTGCACCATCGTTAAGCTATTGCAATAAAAACTGTTGGGAACAAGCTCGTGTCACATGCTTCAATATAGGAAGAACAAACACCTGGACTAACGATTTTCTTGGGTTCGATCCGACCGGAATCAAAATGGATTTCTTGCGTCCAAGCAGCATGAATAGGTTCCCCAGGTTTCTTTTGAATGAATAAACATGAAGACAAAAATGCTGGTACATATATTAAAGTTTTGGAATTTACTTGGTGTTGACAACTCAAGAGAAATTGCTTGCCATGTGCCCTTCTTGATTTTTACACATTTGTGGAGCGGCTCCTTTGTATTCCATAAGTGGGCAGTGTCCCATCGATTTCAATAACCTGAAAAGCATATTTTAATATAAATTATAATAGTAAAATATAAAATTCTTACCAGTTTGTATTAAGTATGTCCACCAAATTTAACATTTAATATTTTTCATCGTGCACTGTTCCAAAATAAAAAAATTAAATGCTGCTTGTCATCTCTTTGTGTTTGTTTTCTTTTGTTGTTGTTTTGTTTTCTTTCGTTGTAATTGTAAGCGCACTGTCAAATTCGGATTTTTTTAAATTATCCGGCGTATCCGTGTGTGTATTTGGGTATCTGTAGTACAATTTCATACTTTTGAAATCGAGTTTGACAGACGCAGGACGCATCACCGGTATTTAGGAGATGCCCTAGGCGATCTGTCACGTGACTTTCCAGTGAGAATTTGCATTTGATCCTCTACCGATTTTTTCAACATTGGTTTCGCAACAGACAAAGTCGTACAACAAGCAGGAATGCAAAAAGTTAGTATTTTATTACTTTTTTCAGTACCTTTTTTTTCAAAAGTACCAACGACCATTTCAGTACTATTTTATTTGATCTATCTATTGTTTAGAAGTTATTTATATAGACACACTCTCGGGGTACGTTTTCTATCACAATTAATTTAATTAATTGTAATCAGTGTTACCGTTGGAAAATTTCAGAAAGGGGCACAAAAAGGGGATTTTTTCGAAAAACGGGGCACACGTTCATAAAATAAAGTGGCATGCTTTTTAAGGTTCTTATACAAGGTGGCGCAAAAGTAATCCTCCTATCAGAAAATGCTATAAATTTTGCGATTGGCCTCTAATGTCAGTTCTGTTTTGACATTTGTGTAGTAAACACATGCGAAATACACGTTAATAAACAATGTTACGAAACACTGCTCCAGAACGCGGAATATTGCTGACTATTTATTTGACCAATAATCGGTCGGTGACTTTGGCACAGATTTCCTGGCCGTCCAACGCCTACTGGTGAAACACTGCGACGTTTAGCCGCTCGCCTCGAAGAGACTGGCACAACACGAGATGCTGCCAGGCGTGGCAGACCCCGGAGTAGCCGTTCTGCAGAGAATATTGCTGCTGTAGCCGAGGATGTCATGGAAGCGCCGTCGACATCGACCAGACGACGTGCCACGCAAAGGGTATCAGTCGACGGTCTCTACAGCGAATTTTGGTACAAGATTTGAAGATGTTTCCGTACAAAGTCCAGAGGGTCAGCAGCTGTTAGCTGCTGACCGCCAATCGCGTCTAACATAACATCGAAAGGTTACTTTTGCGCCACCTGTTATAAGGCAAAATACAATAAAATCTAAACTTGTACACATTTTCTACAAATTTGTAAAGAAATTTATAAAAAACTATATGTGTACATGTCATTACATTTTATGGGCCTTGTCACAGAGCTAATTATAATGAAATCCAAAGCGCTAAATTATTTTTATTGCTGAATTGCTGCAATTTTCATGTGGACCTGATATATATAATTTTCTGCTTTTAACTACGAATTTCCGAACGGCATCTGTGATATGTCCATATATCGGAATGGACGTGATCGGGTTATGCAATATATTTCGATAATAGTACCTGTGTTTTACTCTAAAACAAATTTAAAAAAGCTACACAAAACTTTTTTGTGATGTATACTATCTAAGTAAATATATGAAATATCATATATTTTACATTTATTTTTTTATTTATCATTACTTTTTGGCAATTTATTGTCTTCATACGTTATTTACGTACATTAGTACGTAAAATGTTGTTTAAATAGTGCAAAAATATAATTTTTTACAAAAGTGGCAGAAGTGTATAAAAGTGGCACCAAAAATGTGAAAAGTGGCACATTTAGTATCCCAAAAGAAAAGGGGCGCAAAAGTATCACGGCTGAAAAAAAGGGGCAAAACTGCCCCTTTAGTCGCACAACGGTAACACTGATTGTAATACAATTTATGTCGATGGTAACTAGGTACGGGGATTCGTTGCTGATCATTCGCAGTGAACGGACGTGTTTATCACATAGCGGATAGTTACCAGTACCTATTACGCAATAGCAAAAATCTGTACAAAGTCTGTAAGGCCTACATCGTAGTACCTATTACGGTCTAATACAGACAAAATAAAAATAAATTCTCTTGACGGGGATGCCTTCGTGTTCCGATGGAGCGCGGTTCCCCAATCGTCCGACTGTCCGTCCGTTGGTCTTGGCCAAAGCCGACCACACCAAAAATGGTGAAAATCTCCCCAAGTACTCACAACAGGTGGTGCGGTGAGGGGGAAACGTCATGTCCGACCGTCAAAACGGAAGCACAATGAGCATCGTGTAGCGCTCAGAGTTTTGACGAAGTTGGAGGCTGTTGAGGTTTCGGCTCTTACCGAAAAACAAAAAGAGTCACTTACCTGGGCTAAAGGCGTCATAGATGCTTCTAAGGCCAATGAGCCGGCTGAAAGAATCGTCCGACTGTCCGTCCGTTGGTCTTGGCCAAAGCCGACCACACCAAAAATGGTGAAAATCTCCCCAAGTACTCACAACAGGTGGTGCGGTGAGGGGGAAACGTCATGTCCGACCGTCAAAACGGAAGCACAATGAGCATCGTGTAGCGCTCAGAGTTTTGACGAAGTTGGAGGCTGTTGAGGTTTCGGCTCTTACCGAAAAACAAAAAGAGTCACTTACCTGGGCTAAAGGCGTCATAGATGCTTCTAAGGCCAATGAGCCGGCTGAAAGAGCCACAAATTCAGCTGTGTTAACGGCTAATAAAGTAAAACGAATCAGATCACCTGATGAACCCCTGCCTTCGAAAAAGGCAAGAGGCCCTAATGTCACCATCAACAGGACACTCACCAAGCCATTCAATGAAGTGGCGAAGGAGAGTCTAGTGATGGCTGTTATAGACAGAAGTAGTGAGGATGGATCCATCCTCAAGGACAAATGGAGTCATGTACAATCAGCCATTATGGCTCATTACCTCGATGTCCGTACAGAAATGCCGGGCAAACAACCAATCTGCAACGATGCAGGATGGCATCAGGGGAGAGTAAAGCTCTTATATTTCGGTGATGCCAGATCAGTAGACCTGTATAAGGCTGCTCTGAGTCGAGCGGGTGAGGTGTGGCCAGGTGCCCAGTTGGATGCTGTCGAAAAAAACAACATCCCTAGTCACCCTAGAGCCATCACCTGGGTTACAGAAGAGCCCTCCAACCCGGCTGACATCTTAGAAATAATAAAAGATTCCAATCCTGGTCTGCCGGCCCATAATTGGAGAATCAGCAAGGTGGGTGAGGCGGATGGTCAAAAGCGGCAGGTCAATCTTATCCTAAACGCTGAATCCACCTCCCATATACAAAGTGCGGGTGCAACCCTACAATATGGCTTCGAGACTATAGTCTTGAAGATATACAAGCACGATATAGCTCCCACTGCAGAAGGTGAGTCGTCCACCGTGGCACTTTCTGGAAGTGCGGAGGTACCCACGCCTATTATTTCTGGTGACTCCAACTCTAACAGAAGATCTGTAACATCCTTCTCTGAGGACAAAAGCTCTACTTCGGACACAGAGAGGCTGAGGGGAGTCTCCGGACTCTTTGACGCATCTGGCGGGGACATGCTTCTCGACGATACGGACGAAGAGTTCGATAACACCCTTGTCGGGGTGGATGTTAATCTGTCAATCACCAAAGATGGTAAGAATTTTACAGATTAACTTCCATCACGCTAAAGCAGCCTCAGCGGCTCTATTGCTGCGCCGTAGACATCGTCCTGATACAGGAGCCCTACGTAGTGGGAGGAAGGGTGTGCGGTATTAGGACACCCAACTTTAAACTGCTTGTGGCCAACTGTGAAGGCACTCCAAGAACCTGCATTTTGGCCAGGAAAGATCTAAGTATCTTTCTCCTGACTAATTTAAGTGGTAAAGACCAAACAGCTGCTAGCCTGGAGATCGGTAATAGCATATATTGGGTGGTCTCCAGCTACTTGCCTTATGAATCTGTAGTACCGACTGCTCTATTCAGGGAAGTAGTAGAAGAAGCAACGTCTGACGAGCTCGAGCTGATTATTGGCGCAGACACGAACGCTCATCATACTATCTGGGGTAGTACGGATATAAACAATAGGGGTGATTCGCTTCTTGACTTTATTCTAACTACCAACCTTAGTATTTGTAACATAGGTAATAAACCGACCTTCACAATTAAAGACAGACAAGAAGTACTCGACGTAATGTTTGCTACTGACCGGCTGTCAGACAAAATTATCGGGTGGAATGTACTGGACGACCACTCATTCTCAGATCACCATTATATTGAGTTCAAACTCGCGGAAAAGGCGCCTAAACCCGCCGTCCACAGAAATGTAAGAAAGACAAAGTGGCATCTGTATGAGAAGAATTTCAAGAAAGTCCTCAACTCTAAACTTCTGTACGAACCGAATGACAAAGCCGGTCTGGATAATCTGGTCGATCATATCACCACATCATTCAATAGAGCCCTTGAAGAAGCCTGTCCAAAAACAAGGTACAAATGTAAAACTAAACCCCAATGGTGGACTTCTGAGCTAACGGCTATGAAAAAGACCTGCAACAAGCTATTCAATAAGGCTAAATCTACTGGGGTCGCTAATGATTGGGATGCCTATAAAGAGCAACTCAAGATCTATAAGAAGGAGCTTAGAAAGGCGCAAAGGCGCTCTTGGTATACCTTCTGTGGTGAAGTGGAAAAGGTCTCCGACGCCGCTAGGCTGAGGAAAATATTATCTGCTTCACCCTGTACAGTGGGATATTTACAGGATGAGGCAAATAACTGTACCAAAAACAGTGAGCAGTCGCTCAATGTACTGCTCGACACACATTTCCCGGGGAACTCTGTAACAGAACCCGAGGATCAGCAGGACCAACAAGAGTGCGAGTGGCCTGCGAGCGTCGCTAGCTTCTTGACTGAGAGATCCAGAATAAGCTGGGCTATTAACAGCTTTGAGCCCTTCAAGTACGAACTTGTGAGCACTATCGAATCGTCCCTGCATTTCAAGGAATTCACCATGGTGGCATTTCTTGACATAGAAGGGGCTTTTAACAACATTCACTCAGATGCGGTAATTGCGGCACTCACATCTAAAAATTAAACTAGTGTTAAGACTAATTCAAAGTCTGCTCACCAGAAGACGCATAACAGCATGTCTAGGGTCCACAACTCTAACAAGGTATGTAAACAGAGGGACCCCGCAAGGAGGAGTATTGTCTCCACTAATTTGGAACCTAGCGGTGAATGAAATCCTGCTAGATCTGGAACGTTGTGGCTGCAAGGTCGTGGCATATGCGGACGACGTGGCAATCGCAGTGAGTGGCAAATTCGCAAACGTCCTCAGAGACATCCTACAGGTGGCTCTGAACAAGTTGGCTAGATGGGCCAGAAGCAGCGGTTTGTGCGTTAACCCCAACAAGACAGAATTGGTTCTCTTTACTAGGATGAATAATGTCCCACATGTGGACCCTCCACCTCGGATAAATGGAACAGATCTAGTCTTTTCTGAAAGTGCAAAATTTTTAGGAATAATTCTAGATAGGAAAATGTTATTTAGACTTAACGTATTGGAACGTGTAAGGAAGGCCAACGTCGCCTTATATTTCTGCAAAACGGCTGTAGGGTCGCGGTGGGGACTCTCTCCTAAAATCGTCCACTGGATATATATAGCAGTAGTTCGTCCAATACTGTTATACGGTATTGTGGTATGGTGGACGGCAACTGACAAACTAACCATTACCAACCTACTAACAAAGGTTCAGAGAACTGCCTGCCTGAGCATAAGCGGAGCCTTAAGGACTACAGCGACCGAGTCTCTACAAGCCCTACTCCATATACTGCCGATTAATATTGTGGCGAGAGAAGTTGCAACCAAAGCGGCAATAAGATTAAACTGCCTATCAATGTGGAGGTACAAGAACTATGGTCACATGAGGATATCAAAGTGTAGTGCTATGGTAACCGACCGAGTGGACTATATACCAACTGTGTACACCTTCGAGAGAAATTACATCACTATGATTCCCGCCAGAGATGAATGGGATGGCAGAATACCCGGAAATAGAAACCATCTCCACTTCTATACGGATGGTTCGAAGCTTGATGAAAAGGTTGGCTTCGGAGTACACTGTGAAGAACTTAATTTGGATATAGCTCGCAGACTACCAGATACCTGCAGTGTCTATCAAGCCGAAATAATGGCAATATGGGAAGTCGCCAAGTGGCTGACATACATAGTAACCAACACTGGCGTTGTCATTTACTCGGACAGCCAGGCTGCCATCAATTCTCTGGATGCAACATCCCAAAATTCACAAACAGCCCTCGACTGACGCAGATCTCTTAACGAGATGGCTGAACAGTTTAATATACACCTCATATGGGTGCCTGGGCATAGGGATATCCCGGGGAACTGCAAAGCCAATGAACTTGCTAGGAAAGGGACGACATTACAAATTCTCGAAAAATTTGCATATATTGGTGCGCCACTATCCACGTGCACGCTTTGGCTTAGGCAAGAGGCAATCAGGCAGTCCAACGAAAGATGGACAGAAATCGGCACCTGCAGGGTAGCTAGACAAATCTGGCCAAGGTATGACTTGAGAAGGTCAAAATATCTCCTCGCACTAGAGAGGAAACTATTGTCTACGTTAGTACAGGTTCTGACGGGATACTGCTTGATCGGCGAACACGCCAAAAGATTGGGTATTGACTCCAATGACTTCTGCCGAAGCTGTGGAGATGAGGAAGAAGTGGAGAGCATTGAGCACTTGCTTTGCGACTGTCCCGCTTTGAGTAAACGACGACTGGACATACTGGGGTCGGCCTTTTTAGGCAGCCTAACAGATCTTTCCAGTACTGATATTCGTACTATCGATAAATTTATATATCAAACAGGTTGGTTTCGATGAGGGGCATTTCAGCCCGTGGTAACACTAGGGACCTAAACTGGTCTATGTGAGCTTGTAAAAAAAAATACGGCTACCACCCTAACCTAACCTAACTAGGTACGGGAGGCAGCATTTTCTCAAAATGTGTTTATTTTCCAATTTTTATTTATATGGGGAGAATATGAACTGTAAGATTTTTATTATAAGTACAGGGTTTTCTAATAAGAGTAATATGATTTCTTTGAAAAAAAAAACACTTATTGTTAAGGAAATTTAAGTTTTTTATTTAATGTGAAATACAATCGATACAATTAAGTTCTAAATAAAACGTCAATCAAATGGCCTCCACGACTTCTTCTGGCACGTTCAATAGTGACTTGTAAAGATTGAAGAGAGTCTGGTTTATTTCGAAATACCAATGACTTCAAATAACCCCACAAGAAATAGTCTAATGGTGTTAAATCACAACTTCTTGGAGGTCTGTCAATATCACAATTTCTTGAAATAATCGAATCTCCAAAATTTTCTCGTAACAATTCAATGTTGTTGTTGTAGCAGCTTGGAGACGCTGAGTTGATAATCCTTAAGTCTATTACTATTACAGACTTCGTTCCGGTATATATCCGATTATCGTGGGAACCTTCTGTTGTTTTCATCCACTCAATGTTGTCCGGTTGTAAATTAACATTCGTCTGTTAATTTCAGAAGCGCTGCATTTCTGTTAATAGTCGTCATGGTGTTATGTCTATTTTTAGCTTCCCTGTTGACTTGGGTGATCAGATGTTGTTGTAGTGGTAGTGCGCCCGGTGAGTTATTTTTAGCTGCAGAAACTCGAATTATGATGAAAACATGAAATGTTGATGTTAAATTTTTCCGGTGCCCTGGCTGGGAGTTGAACCCAGGATCCAAGTCTAATGCACTAAGCTACCGAAGGCCACCCAACAATTCAATTGTTTCATTTGCTGTGTGGCACGTAGCCACAATCGGTCAAAGGTAAAAAGATTTAAAAAAAAATTACTTAGCGCACGAAAAGTTTCAATTGGAAAACGATTATTTTGATAACAAAACTGAATAATTTGTTAACGTTGTTCTTGCGTTTATCTCTCCGTGATTAACGCGGGATTTTCGTTTAGGGTGTCTCTTAAATACCAGTGAATGCGTCAGCGTCTGTCAAAAAAACGCACGACGGATAATTTTTAACGCGCGCTGTAACCAAATACGCTGTAAACAAAAAACAGCTGACTGCCACTTGCCTTGTTGGGACTAAATCGTGTTTTATTTCCCATGATAGCGTCACTGTGAAATCAAATTCTATCTTATAATCATGTTTAAAAGTAGAGATTTGTTTATTGGCCAGTTTCAATTCATATTTCAAATTGTCCTCGTTGAACATGGGATTCAATGCTTTGCACCATCGTTAAGCTATTGCAATAAAAACTGTTGGGAACAAGCTCGTGTCACATGCTTCAATATAGGAAGAACAAACACCTGGACTAACGATTTTCTTGGGTTCGATCCGACCGGAATCAAAATGGATTTCTTGCGTCCAAGCAGCATGAATAGGTTCCCCAGGTTTCTTTTGAATGAATAAACATGAAGACAAAAATGCTGGTACATATATTAAAGTTTTGGAATTTACTTGGTGTTGACAACTCAAGATATGTAAATTGCTTGCCATGTGCCCTTCTTGATTTTTACACATTTGTGGAGCGGCTCCATTGTATTCCATAAGTGGGCAGTGTCCCAGCGATTTCAATAATTTCTTCGCTGTTAACCTGAAAAGCATATTTTAATATAAATTATAATAGTAAAATATTAAATTCTTACCAGTTTGTATTTAGTATGTCCACCAAATTTAACATTTAATATTTTTCATCGTGCACTGTTCCAAAATAAAAAAATTAAATGCTACTTGTCATCTCTTTGTGTTTGTTTTCTTTTGTTGTTGTTTTGTTTTCTTTCGTTGTAATTGTAAGCGCACTGTCAAATTCGGATTTTTTTAAATTATCCGGCGTATCCGTGTGTATTTGGGTAGCTGTAGTACATTTTCATACTTTTGAAATCGAGTTTGACAGACGCAGGACGCATCACCGGTATTTAGGAGATGCCCTAGGCGATCTGTCACGTGACTTTCCAGTGAGAATTTGCATTTGATCCTCTACCGATTTTTTTAACATTGGTTTCGCAACAGACAAAGTCGTACAACAAGCAGGAATGCAAAAAGTTAGTATTTTATTACTTTTTTCAGTACCTTTTTTTTCAAAAGTACCAACGACCATTTCAGTACTATTTTATTTGATCTATCTATTGTTTAGAAGTTATTTATATAGACACACTCTCGGGGTACGTTTTCTATCACAATTAATTTAATTAATTGTAATCAGTGTTACCGTTGGAAAATTTCAGAAAGGGGCACAAAAAGGGGATTTTTTCGAAAAACGGGGCACACGTTCATAAAATAAAGTGGCATGCTTTTTAAGGTTCTTATACAAGGTGGCGCAAAAGTAATCCTCCTATCAGAAAATGCTATAAATTTTGCGATTGGCCTCTAATGTCAGTTCTGTTTTGACATTTGTGTAGTAAACACATGCGAAATACACGTTAATAAACAATGTTACGAAACACTGCTCCAGAACGCGGAATATTGCTGACTATTTATTTGACCAATAATCGGTCGGTGACTTTGGCACAGATTTCCTGGCCGTCCAACGCCTACTGGTGAAACACTCCGACGTTTAGCCGCTCGCCTCGAAGAGACTGGCACAACACGAGATGCTGCCAGGCGTGGCAGAGTAGCCGTTCTGCAGAGAATATTGCTGCTGTAGCCGAGGATGTCATGGAAGCGCCGTCGACATCGACCAGACGACGTGCCACGCAAATGGGTATCAGTCGACGGTCTCTACAGCGAATTTTGGTACAAGATTTGAAGATGTTTCCGTACAAATTCCAGAGGGTCAGCAGCTGACCGCCAATCGCGTCTAACATAACATCGAAAGGTTACTTTTGCGCCACCTGTTATAAGGCAAAATACAATAAAATCAAAACTTGTACACATTTTCTACAAATTTGTAAAGAAATTTATAAAAAACTATATGTGTACATGTCATTACATTTTATGGGCCTTGTCACAGAGCTTATTATAATGAAATCCAAAGCGCTAAATTATTTTTATTGCTGAATTGCTGCAATTTACATGTGGACCTGATATATATAATTTTCTGCTTTTAACTACGAATTTCCGAACGGCATCTGTGATATGTCCATATATCGGAATGGACGTGCTCGGGTTATGCAATATATTTCTATAATAGTACCTGTGTTTTACTCTAAAACAAATTTAAAAAAGCTACACAAAACATTTTTTGATGTATACTATCTAAGTAAATATATGAAATATCATATATTTTACATTTATTTTTTTATTTATCATTACTTTTTGGCAATTTATTGTCTTCATACGTTATTTACGTACATTAGTTCGTAAAATGCTGTTTAAATAGTGCAAAAATATAATTTTTTACAAAAGTGGCAGAAGTGTATAAAAGTGGCACCAAAAATGTGAAAAGTGGCACATTTAGTATCCCAAAAGAAAAGGGGCGCAAAAGTATCACGGCTGAATAAAAGGGGCAAAACTGCCCCTTTAGTCGCGCAACGGTAACACTGATTGTAATACAATTTATGTCGATGGTAACTAGGTACGGAAGGCAGCATTTTCTCAAAATGTGTTTATTTTCCAATTTTTATTTATATGAAGAGAATATGAACTGTAAGATTTTTATTATAAGTACAGGGTTTTCTAATAAGAGTAATATGATTTCTTTGAAAAAAAAAACACTTATTGTTAAGGAAATTTAAAAGTTTTTTATTTAATGTGAAATACAATCGATACAATTAAGTTCTAAATAAAACGTCAATCAAATGGCCTCCACGACTTCTTCTGGCACGTTCAATAGTGACTTGTAAAGATTGAAGAGAGTCTGGTTTATTTCGAAAGACCAATGACTTCAAATAACCCCACAAGAAATAGTCTAATGGTGTTAAATCACAACTTCTTGGAGGCCTGTCAATATCACAATTTCTTGAAATAATCGAATCTCCAAAATTTTCTCGTAACAATTCAATGTTGTTGTTGTAGCAGCTTGGAGACGCTGAGTTGATAATCCTTAAGTCTATTACTATTACAGACTTCGTTCCGGTATATATCCGATTATCGTGGGAACCTTCTGTTGTTTTCATCCACTTAATGTTGTCCGGTTGTAAATTAACATTCGTCTGTTAATTTCAGAAGCGCTGCATTTCTGTTAATAGTCGTCATGGTGTTATGTCTATTTTTAGCTTCCCTGTTGACGTGGGTGATCAGATGTTGTTGTAGTGGTAGTGCGCCCGCTGAGTTATTTTTAGCTGCAGAAACTCGAATTATGATGAAAACATGAAATGTTGATGTTAAATTTTTCCGGTGCCCTGGCTGGGAGTTGAACCCAGGATCCAAGTCTAATGCACTAAGCTACCGAAGGCCACCCAACAATTCAATTGTTTCATTTGCTGTGTGGCACGTAGCCACAATCGGTCAAAGGTAAAAAGATTTAAACAAAATTTACTTAGCGCACGAAAAGTTTCAATTGGAAAACGATTATTTTGATAACAAAACTGAATAATTTGTTAACGTTGTTCTTGCGTTTATCTCTCCATGATTAACGCGGGATCTTCGTTTAGGGTGTCTCTTAAATACCAGTGAATGCGTCAGCGTCTGTCAAAAAAACGCACGACGGATAATTTTTAACGCGCGCTGTAACCAAATACGCTGTAAACAAAAAACAGCTGACTGCATCCCCATTCCAAAAAAAAATTTTTTTTCTACATTTGGAGTGGATATTCAGTGCAATGTCGATATTGTGGATGATTTATATTTTTTGGAAATATTCTGGACAGACCACAAAGAAGAGGGAATAGAAATTTACTCCAAACCCAGGAGGCATTTGTATTTTAAACATTTTGCAGACAGATCAATTCATTTTTCTTCGCCCTCTCAACTTTGAAACATATATGTTTGCTTTCGGAAAGATTGTAGAAACCGGACAGCACTGTATCAATTTGATAGTTTGCATTTGAGCAGTATTATTGTGTATACACCCCAATGACACAGTTTTTTAACTAAAAAATTTCCGTAGCATTGTAGTTATATGTTTAATAATATTAGTAATCGTGGAGTATCTAAAGATGTTGGTTTTGTTCACCGAAGTCAAATTATGTTTCTTAAACTGTTTATTGGTTGTGCAAAATGTAAAGACCTGTAATTCGCCATCCAAATCTATCGAAGCTGTTGGTTCCCTGGTGGCACTTGCCATGGTGGGACTAAATCGTGTTTTATTTCAAATGGCAGTATCGCTATTAAATCAAATTCTATCTTTTAATCATGCTTCAAAGTGGATAATCGTTTATTGGCCAGTTTTAATTGATATTTCCAAATGTCTTCGTTGAACATGGAATTCTAATGCGTTGCAGCATCGTAAAGCTATGGAAATAAAAACTGTTCGGAACAAGCTCGCGTCACATGCTTCATTGTAGGAAGAACAAACACCTGGACTAACGATTTTCATGGGTTCAATTCAACCGGAATCAAAATGTGTTCTTGAAAATGTATTCCTTGCGTTCAAGCAGCATGAAAAGGTTCCCCAGGTTTCTGTTGAATGAGTAAACATTAAGACAAAAATGTTGGTACATATTTTAAAGTTTTGGAAAACATTTGTGGAGAGGCTCTTTTGTATTCCATAAGTGGGCAGCGTCCCAGCTATTTAAATCATTTCGTCGCTGTTAATCTGAAAAGCACATTTTAATATAAATTATAATAGTAAAATATTAAATTCTTACCGGTTTGTATTTAGTATTTCCAGCAAATTCAACATTTAATATTTTTCTACTTCGTGCACTGTTCCAAAATCAAAAAATTAAATGCTGCTTGTCATTTGTTTGTGTTTATGTTTTCTTTTGTTGTTGTTTTGTTTTCTTTCGTTGTAGTTGTAAGCGCACTGTCAAATTCGGATTTTTTTGAAATTATCCGGCGTATCCGTGTGGATTTTTGGGTAGCTATAGTGTATTTCCATACATTTGAAACCGAGTTTGACAGACGCAGGACGCATTCACCGGTATTTAGGAGATGCCCTTACAATTAAAACACTAGACTAGGGATGCAGCGTTACCGTTGTGCGACTAAAGTGGCATATTTGCCCCTTTTTTTCAGCCGTGCTACTATCGCGCCCCTTTTATTTTTTGATACTAAATGTGCCCCTTTTCGATTTTTTGTGCCACTTTTCGATTTTTTGTGCCACTTTTTGGCTTTTGAAAAGAAATCTGATTTTTATACTCTTATAACAACACTTTCGTACTAACGTACGGAAATGCCTCACGCGCTACGTTCTGAATTAGGTTATTTAATGGGATATACGAATATGCTAAAACGATTTACATTTATCTTTTGTATGTGTATGCATATGAGAATTTATTTCCACCGTTTCATCTTATTGGTGAAAATTCTGCGAATAGGTCGGCGTCTATGCAACAATACAAATAATTTGAGTGATTTCTTAAATGTAACAATATATGGTGAAAATCGATTTTTTCGAATCGGTCGGCGTTTATAAAAAAATCCAATTTGTTTTGCTTGTGGTTTCTTAAATGTAATAAATATATGGATAAGTATTTTTCATTAGGTTGATGTACATAAACATATAAGTTTTTTTCTAAACAGATCTATTGTGAGATCAAAAAAACTCAATACAAAACACATCTGTCCCAAGCACAGATCTAATTAGGAAGTATAAAAAAAAGTTACAAAAAAGTAACTATAGATAAAGAAATGTATGTGATAAAATATATTTAGTATACATCATAAGAAGTTTTCTATAACATTGTATTTTTTGTTTAGTTTTTGTGTAATGCATTTTTTAATGTTACCTACTTATTTTTTATGTTAAGCTTTGTTTTTTTATTGTTGTTTTCTTTAAATAAAAACCTTAAAATTTATCCCCCTATTTTAATGATCAGTTGCCCCTTTTTTCGAAAAAATCCGCTTTTTGTGCCCCTTTTTGAAATTTTCCAACGGTAACGCTGTAGGGATGTATTTTTGACAGATCGCGCGACGAAATCTCATGATGTAAACAGGCCCTTAGTACAACTCATTTCAAATTCCATCCCTGTAACGCCGGCGTGATTATCGCCGAAAACATATCGGCGTTTCGTCGTCTGGCTCCTGTGTCTCTGTTGTGCATCGCTGACTTTTTTCAAGTTTTTTTTTGGCGATTTTTCTTCGTTTTACGATTTTGCCATTTGTTTAAACAGAAAATCACAACATTGTACAAATTAATAAAAAGAAGAAACCAATGCTGCTGTTGATAGGCTACATCTAACTTATGTAGGAAAGTGTTGTCATTTCGATTCTTATGTACTGTGTTAATCGATTCAAGATAACTTCTCGTAGTCAGATAATGTGCCAAGCAACTAATGGATTTGTCGAGTGATGTGCGTGAATTTCCTTAAAAAGCAATTATATAATTAATAATCATGTTGTTTACATATTCAGAAATAGGACAGGACGTGTTCGTTATGGTGCGAATTGGAGTTGACTTCAGTAAGAGAAAAATGCGTAACTGTAACTGTTCAGATTGTTGACACAACCGAATTGCAAATTGCATACATATTTTGCCTCGGTCCAACAACAACAATGATAAATAGCTAGCAGTTTCATAATTTTACATTCGTTTGAGTAATTGTAATTAATATTAGAATAAAAAACAGCCCACAATGATTGGAGAAAGTAATCAAATAAAACAAAAATCAGCACAAAAAACACAACATGACGTCGTAAACAACAACATTCCAGTGCCAATGAACCGTAGCAGCCATAACAGCGTATTCATAGAACGCTTTTTCGGCTCATTTCACTGGAAGGAGTTTGCTTGTGGGTGTGGGGCGGCCTTTGTTAACATTGGCATTACGTATCCGATATACAAGATGATCTTTCGTCAAATTTTACACGATGTACCCATCACATCAGCATTTAGCATGTTGCGACATGAAGGTCTGGTGTTTCTATATCGTGGTATGTTTCCTCCCCTCGCCCAGAAAACAATCTCGTTGTCCATAATGTTTGGTGTATTTGATGGTACGAGACGTTACCTGGTGGACGACTACAAAATGAACGCATACAAAGCCAAAGTAATCGCCGGCATCTGTGCGGGAACAGTGGAAACTGTTCTATTGCCCTTTGAGCGGGTACAAACCCTGTTGGCTCATTCAAAATATCATGAGCATTTCGGAAATACTCAACTGGCCTTTAGGTAAGCACAGACATATTATTTACCCTACAATGTTTGAAATATATGTAGAATAGTAAAATATTGTTCAATATTGCAGGTATGTTTTAACGCATCATGGCTTTAAAGAATTGTACAGAGGCATCGTACCTGTGCTGTGGAGAAACGGCCCTTCCAATGCCCTTTTCTTCATTTTGCGGGAAGAAGCTAGTGCACGTTTACCCCAAAGAGTAGGTTCAACAGAGACCTGTTAATTAAACACTGACCAAATTAAATTATATTAATTTACAATTCCAGACGTCTGTGTCCACAAAAGCTGCACAAGAATTTATATCGGGGGCTATCATAGGAGCAAGCGTCAGCACCCTATTTTATCCCCTCAATGTTATTAAAGTAGCAATGCAAAGTGATATGGGACACCCGGTAGAGAGAATGTCGCAGTCGCTCTTAAAAATTTATCGTGATAGAGGCAACAGCATCGCGCATTTCTACCGTGGTTGCGGTTTCAATACGGCACGATCTTTTGTTAGCTGGGGTGTAATGAATGCTGCTTATGAAAATCTGAAAAAGATGATGACACCCAATGTGTGTATTGAAAATTCCAATTGAGGACTCAATTTATTGACAACCCAGCAACACCCCACCAAAAGATTTTATACAAATTGCCAAAGGTATGCATGGTACTTCTCGAAGCTATCAAAGAACACAAAGCGAATGTAATAGTCATTGTTACAATGTTCATAGTTACTATTTATTAGTTAATTTTGTATAATATAGTTAATCGACAATATGACCGACTGACGTTCGATACTGCTTTATTGACCGGTTTGTTTATATAGTACAAACTACTTATGTATGGACATTCTTTTTCCTTAATGTCTATGGCGAAAAATTATGTTCACTTTGTAAGATACGATCATATTTGTAAGTAGATAATATTAATTAGATGTTGGCTATAACATTACTAATATAATAACTCAATAATGGCTATGTATATGTTTAAATGCAATTATGTCACAAGCATTAATCGTGTCTATGTATTATCAAATTGAGTTACAATACACGCGGTTTTTCAAACAACGATTTCAATTACCGTGCGTGTTTTATTTGTATACCTAATTACAATTAAAATATGTACTAATAAAATGTGTGCATTTAACCATTCATATAGTTTAAAACTCTATAGAAAGGAATGAATGTATTTGTTGTGATTTTTAAGTTCTAAACTTATTTAAGTAGCTAAGCACAGCTCCTCTGTTATTTTACATTTAGTTAATAAACTATTAAATTAATTATTAAAATTATATTCCTGTGTTCTAAATTTTGTAACGCATTGTTTGAACCAGTAAGCTTTTTTTACTGGCTATTTAATTTGCGAAAAAAGCGAAACAAAATTATTATTATTATTTTTCTTAAGTAAATTCAACATTTTTTCGATATTATACATTAGCCTGGTTTTGCAAGCATATCAAAGATACATTATGTGCGTTGAGAGAGATATGTGCCAAAAAATTGCATAAGGTACACACATGGACCATATCAACGACACATAATGTCCGTAACTAGATATGTGCGCCAAAAACGTATGTTTTATATATTAATATACAAATACACAGCAAACGCAGTAGAAGAAACAGGCCTTTGCTCCCAGCAGGGCCGGATTAGAAGGCCGCGGTTAACACGCATATTATTTGCAACATTAAAAGAATGTGGGAGTAGAAAACTCAGTGGACAATACTAACCATTTGAACCGCTTTACTGGGGTATATTGTAACTCCCTAGCTAGCGATCGGCAATCCAGCTGATAGTTATCCCCATCATTAAACATCCTTTCAAATATTCTTCATTGAAATAATATTCTGCTGAATATTTGTAATACACTAGCGTTGGATGCAAAATTTGACACAATATTAATTTTACGTCTAAAATATGCTCCCCGCTTCAATAGTAAGTCACTATAGTCATCGTAATTTACGAATCAGATGTAGCTCGTAAAGGACACAATCAGAAAATATTATTTTAATAGGAAACATGTTTATTGATATTTAAGCAATATCGTAAAATCGATTCGGAACTAAAGAGTGATCTAAGTAGAGATACTTTTTCAATAGCCTTTTTTGACAGACCACGTGTGAGTCGTGTCATGCTGTCATGTTATTTTTTTTAAATATTGTTTGGCATTTCATCGTGGAAAGACTTACGCCTGAACAACGTTTACAAATTATTCAGTTTTATTATCAAAATAATCGTTCGCCAATTGCGCTAAGTCCGTTATTTTTAAATAAAAAAAAACACTTTCCAGTCGACCCACGACCTTGACACCCATGAGCAATATTTTAGCACTCGCGAAGGGCTATTTTTTGCCATTGACCGATTCCCGATCCGACGTACCGGAATCATCAGTCCATATTTCTTCAAAAATGATGCCGGTGAGAACGTAACCGCAATGGCGACCGTTATCGTGCCATGATAACCGACTATTTGATGCCTGAAATTGAAGCTCGTGATCTCGGCGACATTTGGTTTCAACAAGACGGCGCCACTTCCCACACATCGCATCAATCAATGGATTTATTGAGAGAAGACTTCGGTGAGCAGATACTTTCACGTTTTGGGCCGGTCGATTGACCACCAAGATCGTGTGATATCGTTAGAGTTTTTCCTGTGGATATATGTAAAGTCTAAAGTGTATGCGGACAAACCCGTTTCGATTCAGGCCTTGGAGCATAACATCACGCGTGTCATTCGCCAGTTACCTGTCGAAATGCTCGAACGAGTCATCGAAAATTGGACTCAACGGATGGACCATCTGAGACGTAGCCGCGGCAACATTTGATAGACATAATCTTCAAAAAATAAATGCCAAAGAATGTTCTTTCAAATGATAATAAACATTCCCCATTCAATTTGAATTTTCTGTGTTTTTTTCGTTAAAAAAGTAGTGAATCTCGAAATGGATCAGCCTATACAAAAAATTGTGGAATTTATGCGTAAATAAATTGTTATTTATATATCGATACCTCTATTCCAAAACTTGCAGTTTTTCTGGAGAGGCGATCTAAGTTTAGAATTTTTAAAATTTGTGTGGAATTCCTTTATAACATAAATCGAATGATATGTCATATTTTGTGAATAAATTGGATTGACGGATAAACACCAAATTTTGACGGAATATGATTTGAAATATTTCGAAATTAAAAGTTCATTGTCCCTAAAAACATGTTAAGCCGACTTAGCATACTTTGGAACGCAGGTATCGATAATGTATATGGATGACCGTATACAAAATGTGGTATCTCCTCTAAAATAAATGTATACCTGGATGAAAACACGTTGATTTGCTTCTTAGTCATCCATGTAAAGAGTACACTCTTAAAAATGCTTTTACTATTTTTAAAACGAGTGTTAGACTGGGTGATGCAATTTTCTTCGAAGGTAACAAAAGCAAATTTGTATTTTATTGCACAACTCAAAGGTAGGGACTTTATACGAGTTTATTACATTACACAAATTTAAAAATATTACCTTCTTGGATTTTTTTATGTAAATCATTAATTACGATATAAGACTTATTCAGAAGTAAATTTCTTAATAGAAGCAAAATAATATACATTAATAAGCTAAATAATATACATTAAAGAAAAATTAGGCTTATTAATGTTTATTTTTCATCTATGCGCAATTTTCTTTAAGTTTGGCATAATGACTAGGTAGATAGCTGTTTTTTAGTTTCGATGTAAAATCAAAATATTATATAACTTTGTAGATAATGGGGGCTTAAAATGTCGCACAAAATACATTTCCAAGACCTCCCCATAAGCTAAATTTTCGACCAAAAAATTACCAAATTATTCCACGTAATATTTTGTAATTGTCCTTTGTATATTACATTAAATAAATGATTTGAAATTGAAAGTTACTTTTGCAATCATTTCATAAAGCTTCAAAAGGAATAGCCGTATTTCCCACAGACCTTAGGTTTAGGTTAGGGTGGCAGCCGTATTTTTTTTTTACAAGCTCACATAGACCAGTTTAGGTCCCCAGTGTTACCACGGGCTGAAATGCCCCTCATCAAAACCAACCTGTTTGATATATAAATTTATTGATGGTACGAATATCAGTACTGGAAAGATCTGTTAGACTGCCTAAAAAGGCCGACCGCAGTGTGTCCAGTCGTCGTTTACACAAAGCGGGACAGTCGCAAAGCAAGTGCTCAATGCTCTCCACTTCTTCCTCATCTCCACAGCTTCGGCAGAAGTCATTGGAGTCAATACCCAATCTTTTGGCGTGTTCGCCGATCAAGCAGTGTCCCGTCAGAACCTGTACTAACGTGGACAATCGTTTCCTCTCTAGTGCGAGTAGATATTTTGACCTTCTCAGGTCATACCTTGGCCAGATTTGTCTAGCTACCCTGCAGGTGCCGATTTCTGTCCATCTTTCGTTGGACTGCCTGATTGCCTCCTGCCTAAGCCAAAGCTTGCACGTGGATAGTGGCGCACCAATGTATGCAAATTCTTCGAGAATTTGTAATGTCGTCCCTTTCCTAGCAAGTTCATCGGCTTTGCAGTTCCCCGGGATATCCCTATGCCCAGGCACCCATATGAGGTGTATATTAACTGCTCAGCCATCTCGTTAAGAAATATGCGGCAGTCGAGGGCTGTTTGTGAATTTAGGGATGTTGCCTCCAGAGAATTGATGGCAGCCTGGCTGTCCGAGTAAATGACAACGCCAGTGTTGGTTACTATGTTGCGACTCAGCCACTTGGCGACTTCCCATATTGCCATTATTTCGGCTTGATAGACACTGCAGGTATCTGGTAGTCTGTGAGCTATATCAAGACTAAGTTCTTCACAGTGTACTTCGAAGCCAACCTTTTCATCAAGCTTCGAACCATCCGTGTAAAAGTGGATATGGTTTCTATTACCTGGTATTCTGCCGACCCATTCATCTCTGGCGGAATCATAGTGATGTAATTTCTCTCGAAGGTGTACACAGTTGGTATATAGTCCACTCGGTCGGTTACCATAGCACTACAATTTGATATCCTCGTGTGACCATAGTTCTTGTACCTCCACATTGATAGGCAGTTTAATCTTATTGCCGCTTTGGTTGCAACTTCTCTCGCCACAATATTAATCGGCAGTATATGGAGTAGGGCTTGTAGAGACTCGGTCGCTGTAGTCCTTAAGGCTCCGCTTATGCTCAGGCAGGCAGTTCTCTGAACCTTTGTTAGTAGGTTGGTGATGGTTAGTTTGTCAGTTGCCGTCCACCATACCACAATACCGTATAATAGTATTGGACGAACTACTGCTATATATATCCAGCGGACGATTTTAGGAGAGTCCCCACCGCGACCCTACAGCTTTTTTGCAGGAATATAAGGCGACGTTGGCCTTCCTTACACGTTCCAATACGTTAAGTGTAAATAACATTTTCCTATCTCGAATTATTCCTAAAAATTTTGGACTTTCAGAAAAGACTAGATCTGTTCCATTTATCCGAGGTGGAGGGTCCACATCCTAGTAAAGAGAACCAATTCTGTCTTGTTGGGGTTAACGCCCAAACCGCTGCTTCTGGCCCATCTAGCCAACTTGTTCAGAGCCACCTGTAGGATGTCTCTGAGGACGTTTACGAATTTGCCACTCACTGCGATTGCCACGTCGTCCGCATATGCCACGACCTTGCAGCCACAACGTTCTAGATCTAGCAGGATTTCATTCACCGCTAGGTTCCAAATTAGTGGAGACAGTACTCCTCCTTGCGGGGTCCCTCTGTTTACAAACCTTGTTAGAGTTGTGGACCCTAGACATGCTGTTATGCGTCTTCTGGTGAGCAGACTTTGAATTAGTCTAATCAAACTAGTGTTAACTTTTAGATGTAAGAGTGCCGCAATTACCGCATCTGAGTGAATGTTGTTAAAAGCCCCTTCTATGTCAAGAAATGCCACCATGGTGAATTCCTTAAAATGCAGGGACGATTCGATAGTCCTCACAAGTTCGTGCAGGGCTGATTCTGTAGACTTGCCCTTATTGTAAGCATGTTGGTTCCCCGACAGGAGTTTTGTATCCAGGTTTTCCCTAATGAAATGATCTAAAAGTCTTTCCAGACCTTTAAATAGGAAGGAGGATAGGCTAATTGGTCTGAAGTCTTTTGGCCTAGTGTGTGATATCTTTCCCGCTTTAGGTATGAATACCACTTTGGTATCCCTCCATCGATTCGGGACGTATGAAAGCCTTATACAGCCTACATACATTTTCTCCAGCCAGGGGATAATGTACTTTAACATTTTCTGCATTTCTGCTGGAGTGATGCCATCTGGTCCAGGTGACTTGAAGGACTCAAAGCTATTAATAGCCCAGCCTATTCTGGATCTCTCAGTCAAGAAGCTAGCGACGCTCGCAGTCCACTCGCACTCTTGTTGGTCCTGCTGATCCTCGGGTTCTGTTACAGAGTTCCCCGGGAAATGTGTGTCGAACAGTACATTGAGCGACTGCTCGCTGTTTTTGGTCCAGTTATTTGCCTCATCCTGTAAATATCCCACTGTACAGGGTGAATCAGATAATATCTTCCTCAGCCTAGCGGCGTCGGAGACCTTTTCCACTTCACCACAGAAGGTATACCAAGAGCGCCTTTGCGCCTTTCTAAGCTCCTTCTTATAGATCTTGAGTGGCTCTTTATAGGCATCCCAATCATTAGCGACCCCAGTAGATTTAGCCTTATTGAATAGCTTGTTGCAGGTCTTTTTCATAGCCGTAAGCTCAGAAGTCCACCGTTGGGGTTTAGTTGTACCCTTGTTTTTGGACAGGCTTCTTCAAGGGATCTATTGAATGATATGGTGATATGATCGACCAGATTATCCAGACCGGCTTTGTCATTCGGTTCGTACAGAAGTTTAGAGTTGAGGACTTTCTTGAAATTCTTCTCATACAGGTGTCACTTTGTCTTCCTTACATTTTTGTGGACGGCAGGTTTAGGCGCTTTTTCCGCGAGTTTGAACTCAGTATAATGGTGATCTGAGAATGAGTGGTCGTCCAGTACATTCCACCCAATAATTTTGTCTGACAGCCGGTCAGTAGCAAACGTTACGTCGAGTACCTCTTGTCAGCCTTTAATTGTAAAGGTCGGTTTATTACCTATGTTACAAATACTAAGGTTGGCAGTTAGAATAAAGTGAAGAAGCGAATCACCCCTATTGTTTATATCCGTACTACCCCAGATAGTATGATGAGAGTTCGTGTCTGCGCCAATAATCAGCTCGAGCTCGTCACGACGTTGCTTCTTCTACTACTTCCCTGAATAGAGCAGTCGGTACTACAGATTCATAAGGCAAGTAGCTGGAGACCACCCAATATATGCGATTACCGATCTCCAGGCTAGCAGCTGTTTGGTCTTTACCACTTAAATTAGTCAGGAGAAAGATACTTAGATAGCCACAAGCAGTTTAAAGTTGGGTGTTGGGTTTAAAGTTGGGTGCCGTAGGGCTCCTGCATCAGGACGATGTCTACTGCGCCTGTGGACAGGCGCAGCAATAGAGCCGCTGAGGCTGCTTTAGCGTGATGGAGGTTAATCTGTAGAATTCTTACCATCATTGGTAATTGACAGATTAACATCCACCCCGACAAGGGTGTTATCGAACTCTTCCTCCGTATCGTCGAGAAGCATGTCCCCGCCAGATGCGTCGAAGAGTCCGGAGATTCCCCTCAGCCTCTCTGTGTCCGAAGTAGAGCTTTTGTCCTCAGAGAAGGACGCTACAGATCTTCTGTTAGAGTTGGAGTCACCAGAAATAATAGGCGTGGGTACCTCCGCACTTCCAGAAAGTGCCACGGTGGACGACTCACCTTCTGCAGTGGAAGCTATATCCTGCTTGTATATCTTCAAGACTATAGTCTCGAAGCCATATTGTAGGGTTGCACTCGCACTTTGTATATGGGAGGTGGATTCAGCGTTTAGGATAAGATTGACCTGCCGCTTTTTACCATCCGCCTCACCCACCTTGCTGATTCTCCAATTATGGGCCGGCAGACCATGATTGGAATCTTTTATTATTTCTAAGATGTCAGCCGGGTTGGAGGGCTCTTCTGTAACCGAGGTGATGGCTCTAGGGTGACTAGGGATGTTGTTTTTTTCGACAACATCCAACTGGGCACCCGGCCACACCTCACCCGCTCGACTCAGAGCAGCCTTATACAGGTCTACTGATCTGACATCACCGAAATATAAGAGCGTTACTCTCCCCTGATGCCATCCTGCATCGTTGCAGATTGGTGGTTTGCCCGGCATTTCTCTACGGACATCGAGGTAATGAGCCATAATGGCTGATTGTACATGACTCCATTTGTCCTTGAGGATGGATCCATCCTCACTACTTCTGTCTATAACGGCCATCACTAGACTCTCCTTTGCCACTTCATTGAAGGGCTTGGTGAGTGTCCTGTTGATGGTGACATTAGGGCCTCTTGCCTTTTTCGAAGGAAGGGGTGATCTGATTCGTTTTACTTTATTAGCCGTTAACACAGCTGAATTTGTGGCTCTTTCAGCCGACTCATTGGCCTTAGAAGCATCTATGACGCCATTAGCCCAGGTAAGTGACTCTTTTTGGGGAGATTTTCACCATTTTTGGTGTGGTCGGCTTTGACCAAGACCAACGGACGAACAGTCGGACGATTGGGGAACCGCGCTCCATCGGAACACGAAGGCATCCCCGTCAAGAGAATTTATTCTTATTTTGTCTGTATTAGTCCGTAATAGGTACTACGATGTAGGCCTTACGGACTTTGTACAGATTTTTGCTATTGCGTAATAGGTACTGGTAACTATCCGCTATGTGATAAACACGTCCGTTCACTGCGAATGATCAGCAACGAATCCCCACAGACCTTAAATTATACAGATGTTCCGTCCGGACGAAACGTCAAAATCTATCAGTTACGAACGAATAGGAATGAACTATCACACGCGAAAAAAAACAGTGTTCCGCGAACATATTTTGAACTTTTTTTGTACTAATCGATTAATATTAATTTTTTAATTGTGACAATTACAAAAAAATCGGGAAAATCGGTCCGAAATCCTCGGAAAAACTCACTTTTTGAAGTCCTACTCGTTGAAATTTCCATTCGTTCGTACCTGACAACTTACTCGCTCCGGAGTGACAAATCTCATTATTTATTATTTTTGGTATTTCCTTTCTGGTGATGGAATCGAAAAAATAGTATTTTTTAGGAAACCCTAAATTTGGGCAATGACTATGACAATGACAGCGGTAAATTTTTTATATTTCTTTTTATTAAGAAGTTGTGTTGTGTTAAATTTGCCATCTTTTAATGGTTTTAATTAAAAAATGGAAGTCAATAATTACAAAAATAAAAAAAATTAAAAATTTGTTTGTAGATATTCATATTATTATCCTTTTTTGTACAGTGAAAGCTGTTCTTGCGGATTCGTGTAATAAGGTAACGCCTGGTTTTATAAAAAGTTACCTGTTTAAGTTAGAATGTTCCTTTGAATTTCGTTTATGTCATTGATTTGTTTCGGTGCATATATTGGCGAATTTTTCGGGTATACATACTCGTTAAAATCTGCCTACTCCTCATTACTACATCTTTGTAGTATTAGCTTTGCAGATTTTAACGAGTAACGATTCGTTTTCTTGTTCTTGACACTTGCTCCGCCACCTCTCTCCATCTTGGACCGTCGCTCGACTAAGTACATCTTGCTGTACAAATATATTTAAGGTAAATCTTCGTTACCACACACTTAGCAGCAAAAACAACAATAAACCTCAGCACCTTGCCTACTTATTATTAGAAAAAACTAATCATCGTGTTTTATTTCTATTTCTCCTACTCTCTTTTTATTTACCCTCTCGGAGTAAACGTAAATTCGTCTTTCGCTCCCTACGCACCCGCCGGCGTAAACATTGGTCCTTCGAACCGGATTTGAGCTACCGCTGCCCTACATCGTCGTGGAATTGGTTTTTGCTGTCTTTTCGTCAAGGAAAACATCCCTCAGTCATCAACAAACCATCATTTTACAACAAAAACATCGGTACGTACATTCAGTAGAGTAGTGAGTGTCGCGATTATTTTTATTTATTTAAAATAAAACAAAAGATTTTGGTCGGCTTTCGAAACCCCTATCGCGTTTTTTCGTTAAAATATACAGTCCACACCGTCGCCATTTCGTTGCTAAATCGCGCTATAAATCAATTGGGAATAATTCTATTCCATATACAAAGCATTAATATTACGTTTGATAAGTTTCGGTTTGATTTGTTCGCTTTAAATTGTTAAAATAATTCCAAATCATTTCGGTCGTGCAGAGTGTAGTGCTTAGTGTCGCTCGTTTATACATTCGATTGTTTGTTTTGGTTTTCTACTGTCAATGCCTTCGGCTGCAAGAGCGCCCATTTAGTGTAACAATAACAAAATATTCGAACGAGAACCTCTCCTCTTGCTACTCCCTTCACTCGTTGTTTGGGTCATACACTGTACATTGTTAATGTCGCCTTTGCTTGGCTCGGTTTAACCAACATACTCGTACATACATTCAATCAACATTGCTCGAATGTGGTGCTTCGAACCTTATCGAACATAACTACTACATACGAGGTTTCATCGAACTTTCTTCGATCTCATACCTACAGAGGGTTCGAGAAAAACGTGCTTTTAGTGAAAAATATATTAAATATTTGTTTCGTGATATTTTTTGAAATAGTGACAGAGATACACTACACATAAATAATTTTCGGTATTATACCACACCGTGCACCCTACACTCGGTCAATTCGACTTGTTTGAAATAAAAGCGTGATTTTTGATCTTTTTCGTTTTCGATTCGGTTGATTGTCTTTTTCGGTGGGTTTTCGGCACATGATCAATGTGCACCCTACATTCGGTCAACTCTACATATGAAACATTTTGTAAATTATTGAAATTTTCGTTTTCGGTCATTTCTTTCGTGTATATTTGGATACGAACGTGCAATATTCGTTAGTTTTTGGAATACATTTGACCGATAAATTTCGTTATTGTCTCAAGAAAGTATTTGATCAAAAATATTTAAATTTCGGTACACTGTGAGAAATTTATCAAATATTTTGGACTTTATCGCAACAATCTTGATCAATATTCGTAATCTTTTGGAATTACCTTTGCATTTGTTTTAAGAACTTATTCGTTTTTGGTCATTTATTTACAATTTGGGAATTTGGATTCTTTCTTTGATCTAATTTGGAGTTTTTAGATAAGCCATTGCTGTTTTTCGAATTTATTTTCTTGGAATCTTCCTACTTAGCGATATTCGATTGTTTTTGTCCCTTTTTTCGAAATTTGGTTAGCGTTTATCTTTGGAAGAACACTTCTTAAAAATGTCTCTTACACCCCTTGACTTATTTGTAAGAGCTTCCGATGCTATAGTCAAGTTTGACACATATTTTCGTCTTATAAAAGATGAGGATATAGATGTATATAGTCTTGAGGTTCGCAGTTCCGAGTTAAACAAACTTTGGTCTGGCACCCAGGAAATGTTCGAAAAGTGTATTGATTACTTGTCCTCTTCCAAAGACGCGAGGAAAGCGGACATCGACTCGGTGGACAGTAAATATGATGTGTCCCATCAAACATATATGAATTGTTCGTCCGCTATTAATAGAAAATTGACACAGTTTAAAAATAGCTCTCGTAGATTGTCCCTCAATTCGACTAATCGTAGCTCGGTTGATTCATTGGTACAACAAACTTTCGGGGACTCACGTAATACAGACTTTTTGAACAATATGAGTACGTCGACACAAACTTCTCGTGAAATCGGTACTCAAGTCGATTCTCCGACTGCATTTCGCTTTGAAAATTGTGATAGGAACTCCCGCATGGGAAGTGACCAACTAACTAGTGACAGCGTACATGATCTTTCGCTTCCGCCATGTGACATAGACGTTTTTGAGGGCGATTTCTTATCTTGGCCCACATTTAGGGACTTGTTTACTGCCGTTTACATAAACAATTCGCGTCTTAGTGACATCGAGCGCTTGTGTCATTTGGTTGGCAAGACTAGTGGAGAAGCTCGCGAGATTGTCTCGAAATTTCCACTACTAAATCGTAGTTTCGTTCTCGCATGGAAATCTTTAAAAGACACGTACGACAATCCTCGGCTTCTAGTACATAATCAATTGAAAATTCTGTTTTCCCTTCCGGTCCTTGAAAAAGAAACAAGTTCAGGATTGAAATCAATCCAGCGTGGCATAGATGGTTGTCTATCGGCGATGTCCATTTATGAAATTTCGACTGATAATTGGGATCCGATAGTAGTGTTTATTTGCCTCCAACGGTTACCTAAACTTACACAAACGTTGTGGGAACAAAGTGTGAAGGATAAATCGTCTCTTTCATCGTGGAAAGAGTTGGATGCCTTCTTGACTGAGAGAATTCGCACACTTATGTGCCTTCATGGTATGAGGGGAGATGAATCTCCAAAGCACTCAAATGCGAAGAAGATCCATGCTCGTACTAATGTAGCGTCTTCGGGATCTTGTCGTTCATCTCCATCGGGTTGTATTCTTTGCCCTGATCAAAATCATAAAATTTACTCGTGCCCACGTTTTTTAAGTTCTACGCCTTCGGATCGATTCGCTATAGCCAAACGCCACCGTTTATGTGTAAATTGCCTGCGTAAAGGCCACGAAGTTAAAAATTGCGATAGCAGACGTCGTTGTCTGAAATGTAATCGGAATCATCATTCTTTGTTGCATCGTGACGAGCCCACTCCTAGTAATTCGACTCGAGTGGCAAGCACAGCAAACGCGAATGTGCCTTCTGCTCCTCCACTTGAGCTTTTTGAACCATCCACATCGGCTGGATGTGCATCTCGTCAATCTTTTCATGTCGCGCAGAATAAATCTGTCATATTGGGAACAGCCATGGTGAATATCGTTCATCACGGTGTTTCGTATTCTGCTAGGGCGTTGATTGACCCAGCTTCAGAGGGCTCTTTTATATCGGACAGTCTTCAAAATCGGTTGAAGCTTCCGTCAAATCGTACCATCGCTAATAATATTTGTGGAATAAACGGTGTAGTTTCGGCCACTTCTGGAAAAAGTTGTCAATTGAATATAAGCTCTTGCGTTGATTCCAAAATTGTATTGAAGACAAACGCCATAGTCCTTCCTTCCATTTCGGGAAACCTACCTTCCTTTGCGGTCACTTCGGACCTCAAAGCTCAGTTACCCAATATTCGTTTGGCTGACTCGAATTTGTTTGATTCTCGCCCGGTAGATATTTTGATAGGAGCTGACATATGTATATCCTAAAATTCTTCTAGAAGGTTTTCTTCGAAATTCGTCAGGATCGTTGCTCGCTCAAAATACTGTATTTGGCTGGGTAATTACTGGTGGTCTTCCTACCTAACGAGCACGTACACTTTCATAAAAAATTAGCATAGCTTATGCCTTTCGTTCGTATTTAGCGTCGCACCTCCTTTAAATTTACATCGTATATTTATAACTTATTTGAATTCGAAATATTACTAGAACTTGTCGTGATCTAAATCTTTTGAAAAACGTTAATTTCATATCTCGATGTTTCGCGGAGTCTATATAAAAAGCAACTAACTAGATTAACACCATCTCGCCTACATTTGAATACTCACTAGGAAACTGAATTTGCGTTCCTTACTAATTTACTTATAAACATATTATATCTTTAATTTAATTGCTAGTTCTAGTTGTAGATTTGTTCGTGCGTGGGAGTCCGTAATGGCCCTCACTCGTGGTCTCTAATGACCCGTCACAGGCTCCTTAATAGTCCTGTCCTTTGTGGGAGTCCTTGTGGCCCTCAATCGTGGTCTCTAATGACCCGTCACAGGCTCCCTAATGGTCCTGTCCTTTTGTGGGAGTCCTTGTGGCCCTCGCTCGTGGTCTCTAATGACCCGTCACAGGCTCCCTAATGGTCCTGTCCTTTTGTGGGAGTTCTTGTGGCTCTCGCTCGGATTCTCTAATGGCTCCGTCACAGGGTCCCTAATGACCCTGTCCTATCGCGGGGTCCATAATGGCCCATTCGTTTGCGGTCCCTAATGACCATTAATTTCGCGGCGTCCACAATAGCCTGTTCGTTTGAGGTCCCTCATGATCATTAATTTCGCGTGGTATATATATTTGTATACTATATACACATACACACACATATATGTATACATATCGAAAAAATTATGTAAAAAAGATATATATTAATTATACTTAGTTGCAGCATCCCCTCGATGTTGCAAGGTGGCCGGAATGTTTAAGTTAGAATGTTCCTTTGAATTTCGTTTATGTCATTGATTTGTTTCGGTACATATATTGGCCAATTTTTCATCTTTTACATCTTTGTAGTATTAGCTTTGCAGATTTTAACGAGTAACGATTCGTTTTCTTGTTCTTGACACTTGCTCCGCCACCTCTCTCTATCTTGGACCGTCGCTCGACTAAGTACATCTTGCTGTACAAATATATTTAAGGTAAATCTTCGTTACCACACACTTAGCAGCAAAAACAACAATAAACCTCAGCACCTTGCCTACTTATTATTAGAAAAAACTAATCATCGTGTTTTATTTCTATTTCTCCTACTCTCTTTTTATTTACCCTCTCGGAGTAAACGTAAATTCGTCTTTCGCTCCCTACGCCCCCGCCGGCGTAAACATTACCTATTAAAAAACAGATTCTATCTAATGATGCACGATTTTTCAAGTATCTCCCCCAAAGGGTAAACATTTAATCTCCCGAAATTCCACACATAGTAATAGCTTATCTTGTCATGCCCCTTTAGATACCATTGATTCTAGTCCATACAAATACTTGAAATTTTGCACCTACTGTTCCGTGAAAAATTTTTGTACCATTTTGGTACCTCCCATACAAATGGACCATTTTGCAAAATATGCTTATGTAGTATGAAGTATATTCCAGCGCATACAAACACTTGAAATTTTATACAGAGTAATGCTTTTTTAGTACCCATAGTCAACTGAAAAATGGGCGTTATTGCCTCCCTAACAAAATGGTCAAAAAACATATGAAAAATGATTTGAAATATCATATACTTATGTATATACACTTATCCATCGATTTTTTTAAATATGTATTGTTTTCTGCGGTGGCAAATTTCCTACTTTTTTAAATATTATGTTGACTGTTACTACACTTAAAATCATATTTACCTTAAATTTATCCCGGCTCTATCGGGAATTAAAAACAATAACCATAAAACAATTTTTAAATATTTTTTTCGTGCTTAGAATACCAAATACACCGGAAAATTTAATGTACATCCCTTCGACAACAATTTTGCAAACTAGTGTTATAAGCTTGTCTGATAATAATAAAAGTGCAGTCATTGAAAATGAAGAGGATGACCAGAACAATATTGAACGTAGATCAAATTATATGGTTAGAAATATTTGCAAAAGAAGATTACGCTGCCTATAAAAATCTCAAATATTTGGAAAGAAACTGCACAGACCGAATATAAACTCGAACTTAATTAGAAAGAAAGAAATATTTCAGCATTTTTTCATCCTTGGTAACTGAAAGTTAAATTTTCTGAGTCGATTAAGCTATGTCTGTCCGTCTGTGCACGATTTCTTGTAATAAAAGTATAGGTTGCAATTATTGTCAGATCGCGATAAAATTTGGCTCATATATTGGGTGATCCATTTCGATGTTCCCACCTTTTTAAAGAAAAAAGCACAGAAAATTCAAATTGAATGGGGAATGTTTATTATCATTTTTTTGAAGATTATGTCTATCAAATGTTGGCCGCGGCTACGTCTTAGATGGTCCATCCGTTGAGTCCAATTTTCGATTACTCGATTATCTTGACCATAAGTTGAGCGAAGTGCACGAAACACATTCCTCACAGAACGTGAATTTTCGTAATAAAGTTGAACGATTTGTAAACGTTGTTCAGGCGTAAGTCTTTCCATGATGAAATGCCAAACAATACTTAACAAAAATAACATGACAGCATGACACGACTCGCACGTGATCTCTAACGAAATTGGTGAAAATCGGTTCAGATTTATATATGTTTATACATATCGTTGGCTTAATATAAAAAGGGCGTATCTTGATTTTTGTCACAACTGCGTATCCCGTTTATTCTGGTCGAAAACTGTCAAATGCACATTCATTTTTGTTTAATTTTCGGGGCATATAGATGCGAATAAAGGATTTATAGGTATTGTAAAAACCCCATAAATCTAGTCAAAGAATTTGTTTGGTTTTTATTCGGTTTTTCGTGCCCCTGTTACGGAAAATCAAAATCGAGATAGGTACCCCTTTTTTATATTAAGCCATCATATGTACACTCCTGCTCATAATAATAGATACACCCTAGTATATGTTGGTAAATGACGAAAACAACGTTATTGGTAGAATAAAAAAAGAAAAAATCAGTCCATTTCTATTTATAGCAACTGTAGCAACAAAAAAAATGGTAGTATTAAGTATTAAACTATATAAAAATTAGATATTTACTTTACTAAGTAGTAAATTTGGTGCTCATAATAATATATAGATACATTTAAGAAAAAACGCAAGAATTATGTAACCATTTATTTTTTTCTTAAAAATTAGTGGTGAATATTGAAGTAGGACTAGTACCCAGTACATCCTCCTCTAGTTTGCAAAACTTTGTTTACTCTTCTGGGCATACTAGATATCAACTTCTGACAAATTTCCAATGGAATGTCATACCAATTTTTTTGTGTTTTTTCCCATAAATCATCTTTATTTTCTTTAATTCACTCCATAAGTTCTCTATGGGATTCAGATCGGGAGATTGACTTGGCCAGGTTAAAACAAGAACATTATTCTCCGAGAACCAGTTCCTAGCTAACCTTGAACTGTGTTTGGGGTCATTATCTTGTTGGAATGTCCACAATAATGGCATATCCTCTTTAGCATATGGAAGCATTACATTTTGCAATATTTCTCGATACCCATCTGCGTTCATTGTATTTTCAATTCGATATATCGGACCAATACCATACCATGAGAAACATCCCCAAACCATTATATTCCCTCCACCATGCTTAACAGTCTTTTTTGTAAAATTTACATGGAATTCTTTTCCTTTAGGGCGTCGGACATTCCTTTGGCAGTCGTTCCCAAACAAATTAATTTTTGTTTCGTCGCTCCATAGTATGTTTCGACATTTTTTTTCGCCCTCATATCCAGACCAAGTTAAGTGTTCTTTAGCAAATTGTAATCTCATTTTTATATTTTGTTTACGCATGAGTGGAACATTTCTGGCAATTCTTCCGGGTGATTTTGCTTGCAGAAGTCGACGACGAACTGTTTGAGGGCTAACTTCATTACCAATCTCTGCAGAAATTGCCTTTGAAGATTTAAAAGGGTCCTTCTTTGCCATCACTATAATGCGCCTATCAGTTTCAGGACTTGTTTTGTGTGGTCTGCCGCGATTTTCTCCCGTTTTCTTTTTAGCTAAAGCATTTTGAACAAAGCGTAAAGATCTCCCTACGCTTTTTGATATTTCACGTAATGACATTCCATGATTTCTCATGGTTTGAACAATTTGTCTTTCTTCCTCGGTACAATGCTTGCTTCTTCCCATTTTCTAAAAAAACATCATCAAACTTATTCAATTTTTAATTAAAATAAAAATAAGCATACCGCTTTATTCAAAACCAACAAAAAAACTGCACACAATTCTTTTTTTTGATGTACAAAATGACAAATTAATCAAGTGTATTTATTATTATGATTAACAATTTTGGGTAGTTTCGATAAATTCTTATATGTGAATTATTTGGAAATCACATACTTGCCATATTTTTGTGTTAAATGGCATTGCCATATCGAACTGTTAATAGAAAAAATATTTCCCGTGTTTCGGAAGGGAAGTACCAGATTTATCGCCAATTTAATGTTAACCTACAAGGTGTATTTATTATTATGAGCAGGTGTGTATATCGTCACCTGAAATGCCCAAAGACGTAACCGTCAGTACAGTACAAGCAAAAATATATATAAAAAGAAATAATTTTTCAAACGCATTTTTTTACATCGTAATTAAAGATTATCGATACATTTCACAGTGGTCCCAAGCACCCATTTATTTTGCAAAAAGTCAAATATGGTCTAAAGATATTTCTGATAACACCATATAATAGTAAACACTCTTATTTGACGTTCGACAAATCAAATAATGTTCCTTTGAATTTCGTTTATGTCATTGATTTGTTTCGGTACATATATTGGCCAATTTTTCATCTTTTACATCTTTGTAGTATTAGCTTTGCAGATTTTAACGAGTAACGATTCGTTTTCTTGTTCTTGACACTTGCTCCGCCACCTCTCTCTATCTTGGACCGTCGCTCGACTAAGTACATCTTGCTGTACAAATATATTTAAGGTAAATCTTCGTTACCACACACTTAGCAGCAAAAACAACAATAAACCTCAGCACCTTGCCTACTTATTATTAGAAAAAACTAATCATCGTGTTTTATTTCTATTTCTCCTACTCTCTTTTTATTTACCCTCTCGGAGTAAACGTAAATTCGTCTTTCGCTCCCTACGCCCCCGCCGGCGTAAACATTACCTATTAAAAAACAGATTCTATCTAATGATGCACGATTTTTCAAGTATCTCCCCCAAAGGGTAAACATTTAATCTCCCGAAATTCCACACATAGTAATAGCTTATCTTGTCATGCCCCTTTAGATACCATTGATTCTAGTCCATACAAATACTTGAAATTTTGCACCTACTGTTCCGTGAAAAATTTTTGTACCATTTTGGTACCTCCCATACAAATGGACCATTTTGCAAAATATGCTTATGTAGTATGAAGTATATTCCAGCGCATACAAACACTTGAAATTTTATACAGAGTAATGCTTTTTTAGTACCCATAGTCAACTGAAAAATGGGCGTTATTGCCTCCCTAACAAAATGGTCAAAAAACATATGAAAAATGATTTGAAATATCATATACTTATGTATATACACTTATCCATCGATTTTTTTAAATATGTATTGTTTTCTGCGGTGGCAAATTTCCTACTTTTTTAAATATTATGTTGACTGTTACTACACTTAAAATCATATTTACCTTAAATTTATCCCGGCTCTATCGGGAATTAAAAACAATAACCATAAAACAATTTTTAAATATTTTTTTCGTGCTTAGAATACCAAATACACCGGAAAATTTAATGTACATCCCTTCGACAACAATTTTGCAAACTAGTGTTATAAGCTTGTCTGATAATAATAAAAGTGCAGTCATTGAAAATGAAGAGGATGACCAGAACAATATTGAACGTAGATCAAATTATATGGTTAGAAATATTTGCAAAAGAAGATTACGCTGCCTATAAAAATCTCAAATATTTGGAAAGAAACTGCACAGACCGAATATAAACTCGAACTTAATTAGAAAGAAAGAAATATTTCAGCATTTTTTCATCCTTGGTAACTGAAAGTTAAATTTTCTGAGTCGATTAAGCTATGTCTGTCCGTCTGTGCACGATTTCTTGTAATAAAAGTATAGGTTGCAATTATTGTCAGATCGCGATAAAATTTGGCTCATATATTGGGTGATCCATTTCGATGTTCCCACCTTTTTAAAGAAAAAAGCACAGAAAATTCAAATTGAATGGGGAATGTTTATTATCATTTTTTTGAAGATTATGTCTATCAAATGTTGGCCGCGGCTACGTCTTAGATGGTCCATCCGTTGAGTCCAATTTTCGATTACTCGATTATCTTGACCATAAGTTGAGCGAAGTGCACGAAACACATTCCTCACAGAACGTGAATTTTCGTAATAAAGTTGAACGATTTGTAAACGTTGTTCAGGCGTAAGTCTTTCCATGATGAAATGCCAAACAATACTTAACAAAAATAACATGACAGCATGACACGACTCGCACGTGATCTCTAACGAAATTGGTGAAAATCGGTTCAGATTTATATATGTTTATACATATCGTTGGCTTAATATAAAAAGGGCGTATCTTGATTTTTGTCACAACTGCGTATCCCGTTTATTCTGGTCGAAAACTGTCAAATGCACATTCATTTTTGTTTAATTTTCGGGGCATATAGATGCGAATAAAGGATTTATAGGTATTGTAAAAACCCCATAAATCTAGTCAAAGAATTTGTTTGGTTTTTATTCGGTTTTTCGTGCCCCTGTTACGGAAAATCAAAATCGAGATAGGTACCCCTTTTTTATATTAAGCCATCATATGTACACTCCTGCTCATAATAATAGATACACCCTAGTATATTTTGGTAAATGACGAAAACAACGTTATTGGTAGAATAAAAAAAGAAAAAATCAGTCCATTTCTATTTATAGCAACTGTAGCAACAAAAAAAATGGTAGTATTAAGTATTAAACTATATAAAAATTAGATATTTACTTTACTAAGTAGTAAATTTGGTGCTCATAATAATATATAGATACATTTAAGAAAAAACGCAAGAATTATGTAACCATTTATTTTTTTCTTAAAAATTAGTGGTGAATATTGAAGTAGGACTAGTACCCAGTACATCCTCCTCTAGTTTGCAAAACTTTGTTTACTCTTCTGGGCATACTAGATATCAACTTCTGACAAATTTCCAATGGAATGTCATACCAATTTTTTTGTGTTTTTTCCCATAAATCATCTTTATTTTCTTTAATTCACTCCATAAGTTCTCTATGGGATTCAGATCGGGAGATTGACTTGGCCAGGTTAAAACAAGAACATTATTCTCCGAGAACCAGTTCCTAGCTAACCTTGAACTGTGTTTGGGGTCATTATCTTGTTGGAATGTCCACAATAATGGCATATCCTCTTTAGCATATGGAAGCATTACATTTTGCAATATTTCTCGATACCCATCTGCGTTCATTGTATTTTCAATTCGATATATCGGACCAATACCATACCATGAGAAACATCCCCAAACCATTATATTCCCTCCACCATGCTTAACAGTCTTTTTTGTAAAATTTACATGGAATTCTTTTCCTTTAGGGCGTCGGACATTCCTTTGGCAGTCGTTCCCAAACAAATTAATTTTTGTTTCGTCGCTCCATAGTATGTTTCGCCATTTTTTTTCGCCCTCATATCCAGACCAAGTTAAGTGTTCTTTAGCAAATTGTAATCTCATCTTTATATTTTGTTTACGCATGAGTGGAACATTTCTGGCAATTCTTCCGGGTGATTTTGCTTGCAGAAGTCGACGACGAACTGTTTGAGGGCTAACTTCATTACCAATCTCTGCAGAAATTGCCTTTGAAGATTTAAAAGGGTCCTTCTTTGCCATCACTATAATGCGCCTATCAGTTTCAGGACTTGTTTTGTGTGGTCTGCCGCGATTTTCTCCCGTTTTCTTTTTAGCTAAAGCATTTTGAACAAAGCGTAAAGATCTCCCTACGCTTTTTGATATTTCACGTAATGACATTCCATGATTTCTCATGGTTTGAACAATTTGTCTTTCTTCCTCGGTACAATGCTTGCTTCTTCCCATTTTCTAAAAAAACATCATCAAACTTATTCAATTTTTAATTAAAATAAAAATAAGCATACCGCTTTATTCAAAACCAACAAAAAAACTGCACACAATTCTTTTTTTTGATGTACAAAATGACAAATTAATCAAGTGTATTTATTATTATGATTAACAATTTTGGGTAGTTTCGATAAATTCTTATATGTGAATTATTTGGAAATCACATACTTGCCATATTTTTGTGTTAAATGGCATTGCCATATCGAACTGTTAATAGAAAAAATATTTCCCGTGTTTCGGAAGGGAAGTACCAGATTTATCGCCAATTTAATGTTAACCTACAAGGTGTATTTATTATTATGAGCAGGTGTGTATATCGTCACCTGAAATGCCCAAAGACGTAACCGTCAGTACAGTACAAGCAAAAATATATATAAAAAGAAATAATTTTTCAAACGCATTTTTTTACATCGTAATTAAAGATTATCGATACATTTCACAGTGGTCCCAAGCACCCATTTATTTTGCAAAAAGTCAAATATGGTCTAAAGATATTTCTGATAACACCATATAATAGTAAACACTCTTATTTGACGTTCGACAAATCAAATAAAAACTCAATTTTGTTATTAAAAATATTTTTAATTTCGAAAAATTGCTTTTCTTTGGTATACTTCAATTTATTACTTCCGAATTCAAGAAGTAAGTTTACGAAAATCCAAATAAACGGAAATCCGGTCAAAATTTTTATGTTTACTAAAGTCGTATTCCGATATTTATAATTATTATCTGATTATTTACCAGAAAAGGAATTGGTTCAAGTGTCATAGAAAGGAACCCTTGAAGACCGAGTTAGTACTATTCACCAGACAGAATATGTTGAATATGTTTAATAAGTTAACCTTACATAATGTACTTGTTCTTATACTTGAGATTCTGTTGTTATATCATTATATGTATTTTTGTACTCATGAATGAATTCAGTCAATAAACTACTTTTGAACTCATTAGGTTATGAGCCCAGACTCGAAAATAAAATAAAAAGAATAGATATTTTTTTCCTGAAGTCAATAAAAAAGAATTTTTTCAAGATTCAATATTTTCAAGTTTAAAACCAGTAAGGAAAGGCAGAAAGTCGGGCGGGGCCGACTATATAATACCTTACACCTCCCTAACAATGCGATAAGGGTCATTGCCATAATAATTTGGAATAATTGGTAAATGGGTAGAAACATATTATCTAATTCTGAAACGATAATCGCTAAATTAAGCAATATTCGTTCCTAAATAGAGAAACATCTTTCCGGAAAATTTTAATGATCGGAAGTAAAATACAACTTCTATAGCGGTTTGATACCAAATCAGGAGGAACAATCAATATAAATCTGAACCGATCTTCCCTGAATACTCATTCATGTAAAAAGACCTCCTTCTGTCGAATTTCGTACTGATCGCATATAAAATACAGTCTCTACAGCGCCTACATGTCAAGTCGGGGGTAACGTATATATGGGGGCTATATCTAAATCTGAACCGATTTCTTCCAAATTTAACAGTGTTCATTCATATAATAAGAAACCTCTTTCTGCCGAATTTCATACTGATCGGATATAAAATACAGTTTTTACAGCGCTTACATGTCAAATCGGGGGTAACATATATATGGGGGCTATATCTGAATCTGAACCGATTTTCTCCGAATTTAGCAGTATTCCTTCATGTAATAAGAAACCTCTCTTTGCCGAATTTCGCACTGATCGGATATAAAATAACATTTTTACAGCGCTTATATGTCAAATCGGGGGTAATGTATATATGGGGGCTATATCTAAATCTGAACCGATTTCTTCCAAATTTAACAGAGTTCATTCATGTAATAAGAAACCTTTTCCTGCCGAATTTCATACTGATCGGATATAAAATAAAGTTTTTACAGCGCTTACATGTCAAATCGGGGCTAACATATATATGGGGGCTATATCTAAATCTGAACCGATTTCTTCCAAATTTAACAGAGTTCATTCATGTAATAAGAAACCTTTTCCTGCCGAATTTCATACTGATCGGATATAAAATAAAGTTTTTACAGCGCTTACATGTCAAATCGGGGCTAACATATATATGGGGGCTATATCTAAATCTGAACCGATTTTAACCAAATTCCTTGGGCCAAAAACAAGATATGTGTAAAGTTTCGTCGAGATCGGACCATAATTGCGACCTGTACTTTGATTACAAGAATACATGCACAGACGGACATAGCTAAATCGACGCAGAAAGTGATTCTAAGTCGATCGGTATAATAAACGATGGGTCTATTTCTTCTCCTTTTGGGTGTTACAAATGCACAAAGTTATAATACCCTGTACCACAGTGTGGTGTAGGGTATAAAGAAGAATAATTAAAGAGGATTTAATAGAGGACTGGGAAATACTCAAGATTCATTAAGGATTCAAGTTAAAGGAAAAATCAAAATTGTAAAACGCAAGAAAAGGAATTCTTCCACCTACATCGGCTTCAATTCTTCTGTGTGCATAAAAGAAATCTATAAAACATGGAGTTTACGAAGAATTTGAAACCGCTATCATGCGAGTCAGATTGGCCAATATGGAAAAGGAAGGTCAGAGATATTTTAGATTTCTATGAAGGAGCTCTAGGGCAAAATATAGAGCACAAGAAGAACGTCAAATTCTACCGCAAGGCCAATTCATATGCAAAAACCATAATAACAAATACAATATCAGACGAAATATATCAAAAAGTTATGGATAAGGAGAATGCATACGACACATGGAATGCCTTAAAGAATATTTTCGAAGCAACCTCAAAGGGCCAATTATTCAGGATATGTACTGATCTTTTTTCATTTAAATGGCAAAATGAACAGGATGCTTCGACACATATTGCACAACTGGTTTGCTTCTAGTATGCAAGATACTACATATTTTACCTTCTGCATATGAAATGTTCCGTTCAAGTTGGAATCAATAAATTAACTAATAATGCAAATTTGTTTATTCGATCGAAATTTCAAAAAGGATGTCCAAGAGCAGCACATCAATCAAGAAGCGCTTATGGCGAGAACAAAGAAATATTCAAAAGAAAAGAATGCAAAGAAATTTACCAAGAGGGAAAATTTGTGTCACTATTGTAAAAAAAGGGTCACTGGTTGAAAGATTGCCGAAAATGGATAGCAGACGGGAAACCATCCAAGAAATCCACATCAGCCGCAGACGTTAATGTAGCACTGAATGTCGATACAAATAAAGAAACTGTATCAAATCTACGAAACATGTTACGAATTCATTTGAGATGTTTTCAAAATTTTCGAAATTTAATGAACCACAAGAGATACAGGCTGCTGGTAAGGAATCCATTAAGGCATTCCTGATATTTCGAGAAATTTGTTCTCAGTTCTTGCCACCCAAGATATAAATCCCAATAGTAGCATTAAATCTACTGCAACGAAGTGTTGGTTAACAGTTAATGGGCAAATAGTTATGTGCGGCAGTAGATCTATAAAAGGGAATCTTTTATATGCAATACAGCCAAAAATGAAAGAAAATGTCTTCCTGGCAATAGCAGATTCATCAATCCTCCAACTGTATCACGAGAGGTGGGGACATCAAGATAAACGCCACATTAAGGATAGACTAGAACGCGATTTTGGCATTAAAGTAAACATGCAAAATGAGATTTGCGAACCATGTATATTTGGTAAAGCATCTAGAAGACCATTTGGAAACAAAGAGACTGCAACAGCTCCCGGAGAGCTCATTTCAGCTGATGTTTGCGGTCCATTCCATACATCGTTTCAAGGATTTAGATATCTAATTGTATACAAAGATGACTTTACAAAGTATAGGTATGGATATGTAGCCAAAAATAAATCCGAAGTGAAAGATACCCTTTAACAGATGCTGGCTCATGCAAAATGTCAAGGACATACAGTTAAAACAGCGTCGAAATTTTAGAAGAAAAAACATCTGTACCATTGCAAGAAGTCCGCCCAGAAGAAAAAACGGCAAGTACAGAACAATATGAAGATACTGTGGGTATATAACAAGAGGAAAATGTACATCCAATAGATAACACGTCAATTCAAGAAGATGATAGCTTAGTTTCAGATTTCCAAGGTTTTAGTGAAGAGCATGAAGTTGCCAAAAGATTTCGTGACAATGATTCCGAAGATGATGAACCAATATCAAAAAGACTAAGAGATCGCACCCTTCTTTCTAACTCAAAAGATTTTGTTATGATTACTTAGGAGATAGAGTCAAATGTTCCTACATCACTTAATTACAATCAAGCAATGAAAAGTAATGAGAGAAATGAATGGGTTGCTGCAATGGAATCTGAAATGAGATCATTAAAAGAAAACAACACATGGATCTTAACAGAATTGCCAAGTGGATCGAATGCACTTCCAGGGAAATGGGTGTATAGATTAAAAATAAATCCTGATGGAACTATAGATAAATACAAAGCTAGATTGGTTGTTAAGGGCTTTAAACAAGAAAAAGGTTTAGACTACGACCAAACATTTAGTCCAGTTGCGAAAATGACAACTATTAGATCACTAATTATCGTAGCCGCAACCGAAAACCTTCACATGGCACAGTGCGATGTTTCTACAGCATTCTTATATGGCAAATTAGAAGAAGTGATCTATATGGAACAACCCGAAGTTTTTAGTGATGGCACAGGTAGGGTCTGTCAATTGAAAAGAAGCCTTTACGGGCTAAAACAAACTCCAAGATGTTGGAACAAAAAGATGGGAAAGTATTTAGAAGCAAGGATGGGTTTGATAGCAAGCACGGCTGACCCACGTCTATACATAAGAAAACAGGGTGAAAACAAGCTTATGATTGCTCTGTACGTCGATGATGGGCTTGTAGCAGCCACGGATAAAAAGGCAATTTAAGATAACAATTAAAGAAGCAACGTATTTTCTTGGACTAGAAATTCAAAGTACTGATAATTCAATCGAAGTAAATCAAAAATTTTACGCAAAACGTATTCTGCAGAAATTCAATTTTGCTGAATGCAGATCAGTTTCAACGCCTATGGTGAAGTCTAAAGAGTGTACTGAATCAGGGAAAGATATGGAAAAATTCCCATACAGGCAAGCTGTAGGGGCTTTGATGTATTTAATGCTCGGAACAAGACCTGACATTGCTTACAGCGTTAGCTATCTATCAAGGCATTTAGAAAAACCTACAAATGAAGATATTATTAAACTTAAGAGGGTGTTCAGATACATTTCTGGGACATTGAATTATAGTCTGTGTAGAGGCTACACGAAAAGTCTATTGATAAGTTTAAAGTTTATTCAACAAAATTGTATATCGAATGAAATATTTTAAAAAGGAAAAATACAATGTTAAATTAGAAATATTAATTACAAAGTACATATCTTATATTTTCATTATTTTGTACCTACAATACTCCCCCTCAAGTAAATTGAACGTGACTCGTTTTTTTTGTTCTTTTGTATACTTTGTGAGTTTACATCAGTCTTCTCTATAAAAGCGGGCTTCAATCTATCGATTGAGATTGTTCGAATTGAACCATTTACATCTATTTTAAAACAATTTCTATCCTTTTCAATAATCAGATACGGGCCCTCATATGGACACTGCATTGATCGTTTCTGCTCAACCCGCACAAACACATATTTGCAACTACTTAGTTCTTTTGGAACATATATATCCCCAATAGCCTTCTCGTGATGAGATAAATTCGAGTGGACGTTCATAAAGTGTTCTCTTGGTTTAGTCACACAATCAGTTGTAAATTCGCGAGAACACGGTACGATAATCTCACCAGGTAACCGTAAATTTTGACCATACACCATTTCCGCCGGAGTTGATCTGATATCTTCTTTGAAGACGGATCGTAAACCAAGCAGTGCTATTGGGAGAACATCAAACCAATTCGCTGCTTGTCCACTCGTCAATAATGATGCCTTTAACTGTCTATGGAATCTTTCAACCATTCCGTTGGCCTGTGGGTGGTACGCCGTTGTGGTAATCCTTTTGCTTCCTAACGTGTCTGCCAACTCAGAGAAAACCTTAGATGTAAATTGCCTACCCTGGTCGCTTGTTACTTGTAAAGGTACGCCCAAACGGCTAATATAGTTATTAAGTAACACTTTCGCTACTGTACTGCCCGATATGACCTTAATAGGATACGCCTCCGACCATCGAGTATGTCTATCAATAATAGTGAGAATGTAGAAATGTAACCGTTTTATATTAAGATCTGGAGTTCCAATTGCCTCGACCTCAAACGATCTCGAAAGAGTATCAGCTGCGACTTTTGATTCCCCTTTTACATATCGAATGTCAGTTGTAAATTGTGAGATATATTCAAGATGTCTAGTTTGTCTGGGACTTCTTTCCGTCCTTGAAGCCAACGCAAATACTAAAGGTTTATGATCTGTATAAATCGTAAAAGGTCTGCCTTCTACCATATATCGAAAATGCTTAATGTTCAAGAAAATAGCCAGGAGTTCCCGATCAAATGCACTGTACTTTGACTCTGATGCAGTCAATTTCTTCGAAAAGAAGGCTAATGGTTCTACTCTATTTCCCTTAACTTGTTGCAACACTCCGCCTATGGCCATACTTGAAGCATCTACCGTTAGTGTCACCCTAGCACTCCTATCAAAGTGATTCATTATTATCCCATTCCAAAGTACATTTCTTCCTCCGCTGAGTATTTGATATAACAACGTGAATGGGACAAGAAAGTTCTGCTAATCTCGGAATGTACCTATTGACCATTCCAATAAACTTCTGCAAAAGTTTGAGTCATCGGTCGCTCGAAGTCACGGATTGCAGAAACTTTCGTTTCAGCTGGTCTGATACCCGATTCCGAAATATTATGACCGAGAAAATCTACATTCGAGGTACCGAACGTACTTTTCCCCGGCTTTATATCCAACCCATACACTTCTAAGCGCTGAACCTTGTCCAAATGAATCAAATGTTCCTTTTCAGACTCGCTAGCAATTAACACGTCGTCCACATAGACGAATACGAAACCAAATTCACCTATTACTTCATTTATAAACCTCTGAAAGGTCTGTGACGAATTTCTAAGCCCAAATGGCATACGCGTAAACTCAAACATACCAAAAGGAGTAGTTATTGCCGTCTTATGTATATCCTCCTCCGCCATGGGGATTTGGTGATAGGCTCTCACTAGATCTAGTTTTGAAAACACGCTCTTTCCTCTCATGATCATATTGAAGTGGTAGCGGGTACCTATAGGGAACTGTCAAACAATTAAGCCGTCTAAAATCCCCGCAGGGACGACAGTCATCTGGATCTTTTTGGGTACTAAATGTAAATGCGAGGCAGCACTAGAATTCGATGGTCGGCATATACCAGATTTGACCAGGAAATCAAACTCCTTTTTCGCTATTTTGTATTTCAAAGGGTCCAATCTGCGGGGCTTGGAAAAGGGTAAAGGGCCATTCGTCATTATTTTGTGTACTGTAGAATGCCTGACAGGTGTCGAATAATTAGGTTCCGATATAAGTAATGGATATTTCCTTAAAAGTTTAGTGTATTGATTCTCAGTAGCAAATACCTTTGGTAGATATATGCTACATAACTGCCCGGTCGTGCTACTTGACATGCTAGTAAGTGAGTCATGCAATGCACGGTTCTTAATATCTAACAATAGCCCGTATTTATGTAGAAAGTCTGCACCGATTATCGGTGTCTCTATGTTGGCTATCGTAAAAACAAATGGAAATTCGCGACGTAGTCCTAAATCTACATTGAGCAATTTTTTTCCATATGTAGCAATACTCGAACCGTTGGCTGCCGTTAAGATAATGTCCGATGCCCTCTTTTCGCTAATAGTGCCTCCGGAATTCGCTAATAGTGCACTGCTCCCCGCGGAAGAGGGGGAATTCATACTGATGAGGGAGTTTACAATCAATCAATAAATAAGATGTGAGAACGTATTTATGTAAATAATAATTTGTAAATAAAGATTCTTAGCCTAATTGATGGTGAAGATGATCTACCAAGAAACAAGACTGTATGATGTGTTTGAATTGTGAATTAGATGTAAGCAATGTGTACGTACGAGTATATAAATAATAATGTTTAATTAAGATTCGTAGTTAGACTGGTGGTGGAGATATTCTTCCAAGAACCAAAATGTATATAGTCTTTGACTTACTATAACAAAGATACATTTATTCATTTATGTACGTATGTATATCCTCTTTTCCAAATTACTTATTTGTCGTTGTGATTGATATTGAAAGGTATTCCACAAAATTCAATTGTTTCAAGATAGACTTCCAGATGTACACTTTTTGGTAATTGCAGAAATTCTTATGCCTAATTTTTAAACATTTAATGGCTAGTTCTTTTCATTCGCATCCAATAGCAGCAAAATAATTGTCGTTGCAGGCAAAAAATTAATGTCTCATTTCAATATCCTCTCTATATAACATATAGGGAGCCTCTACAATTGGCGATCCTGCCAGATACTTACGGTTCTGGTCAACTATTATAAAAGCACAATAAAAGTCCAATCAAGATATAGTCAAGATACATATATAGTATATAACTGGCAGGATCGCCAATTGTAGAGACTACACGAAAAGTCTATTGATAAGTTTAAAGTTTATTCAACAAAATTTTATATCGAATGACAATCTCATTGAAATATTTTAAAAAGGAAAAATACAATATTCCATGTCAAACTATGTTAAATTAGAAATATTAATTACAAAGTACATATCTTATATGTTCATTATTTTGTACCTACAGTCTGAAATACCAAAGAAAAGGAGAAAAATTAATCAAATGTTTCAGTGACGCAGACTTTGGAGGTTGTGTTGAGACAGGAAGATCAACATCTGGCGTATTTGTAACTTATGCTGGTACTGCTATTTCATGGATAAGTCAGACAAAAAATTGTTTCAACCACCGAAGCAGAAATTATTGCAGCGAATGAAGCATGCAAAGAGTTAATATGGATCGGAAGACTATATAAGGAAGTCATTAATTTAAAAGAAACACCTACATTATTTATAGATAATACAGCAGCACTGCGCTTAGCTCAAAACCCAGAATATCATCGAAGGACAAAGCATATTTCTAAAAAATATTTTTTCATAAGGGAGAAGGTTTCTGAAGGAAAAATATTTGTTTCGCAAATATCAACAGAAAATCAATTAGCTGATATGATGACTAAACCTCTGGCCAAGGAACGTTTAAAATATTTATGTAACAAGTTAAATATGCATGTGTTGACTTATTAAACAAGGGAAAGTGTTGAATATGTTTAATTAGTTAACCTTATATAATGTACTTGTTCTTATACTTGAGTTTCTGTTGATATATCATTACATGTATTTTTGTACTCATGAATGAATTCAGTCAATAAACTACTTTTGAACTCAATAGAATAAGATACCACATTTAAATTCCTTAGTGTCATACTTGACCGGAAATTGGGATGGAAAAGAAACACGGAGGAAAGAGTCAAAAAGGGATTGAACGCACTATACTCGTGCAGAAAATCCATAGATAACTGTTGGGGGCTCATGCCAAGTACCATCCACTGGATGTATACAGCTATAGTGCGTCCTACACTTACCTATGGTTCAGTGGTATGGTGGAAGCCGACCGAAGCTTACAAAGAGGGACATCATTATTTATATTCGGTGCGAGAAGGAGCACACCGCAGATGACCCTCAACATGATATTGAACCTACAACCTGTAAGTCTTTTTGTTAAGTGCAGTGCTACAAAGTGCGATCTCAGACTGCGAGAAGCTTGTGTGTGGCGTAACGCGGATTGGGGCCACTCGGCCATTCTCATTGAGGCATCAAGAATGTCTGATCTAAGGGCTCTGGCAGGACCGACAGACTATTTGTCACCAATTCAGAAATTCTCCTCAAATCTTAACATAATGATCCCCCCAGAACAGACCGGTAATGCGGCAACTTTCCTTGGATGGCCATACAATATATACCGACGGTTCAAAGATGGATGTGGGTACAGGGTCAGGAATTTTCAGCGAATCTCTTGGCATACATATGTCCTACAGGTTAGCCGACACGTGCAGCGTTTTCCAGGCGGAGATCTTTGCTATACGGCAAGCAAAGATCAGCTTGGTAAACCGACGGAAACTCGGGCAAGATGATCACATATGTTGACAGTCAGGCTGCTCTGAAGGCACTGAAGTCAACTACTATTAAGTCAGAGGTGGTTAATGAGTGCCGATTGGAACTACAGCAATTGGCAGATAGAATCAGACTGTGCTGGGTCCCCGGACACTGTGACATCGCAGTAAACGAGAAGGGTGACGAACTCGCGCGATGTGGATCAGCGATGGACGCTGAATGTGTTGAGCCATCACTATATCCCCCTTATGCGAATATTTCTGTAACACAGAGAGCTTCTGCAAAGACCTGGCAAACCAGAAATGGTCGAGAAGATCTGACTGTAAAATCACTAAATCTCTATGGCCAGCCATATCAAAATCTAGGACCAAAGATCTTCTTAACCTCACAAAGAGGGGCATTCGTTTAATGATAGGCACGCTGACTTAACATCATGGTGGCAGAGTGATTCTGCCGATTACTTTCGACTCTGTGAGAATGACGAGGAACTGGATATAATCAAACACCTTCTCTGTCAATGCCCTTCTCTATCAAGACGAAGACATCGCTACCTACAAAATCTGGAATCTCTAACATCTCACGATATTGATGGAATCATGGGCTTCATAGGTTGCTTGAGATGGATGGTTTGACATCAACTCATTCATCTGCATCAACAGGCGTGGTTTTTGGTACTCCCCCTTTCCTGAAAAGCCATCTCTCCTCTCTCTTATCTATCACCTCCTTCATTTTCTTCGACCTCTCCCTATTCTTTTACTCATATTCTAAGGACGAAAACAATGGACCAAATGGTCTCCGAGTGAAGTCAATGTCGGCACGAAAGTAGGAAGATTTAGATTTGGCAGTAGGCTTAAAGTAAACCAATGACAAAAATGTTTTAGAAGATAAAACTAAGTGCAGACTAAACACAGTGCGACAAAATAAACTCAAGTTGAGAAGCAAATGACGCGATACTATTTTTCCTGTAGGTCTTATCGAGTACAACAAGAATCTTTTTTTGGAATTTCCCGGTCACCACCAAAATCCGGATTTACGGGTAAAAACCCTATTTTCTTGCCTTTTTTGACTTGAACGACCAAAAATTGTTAAGTTGCAAGCCGATTTTCAATCACTAAAGTAATTTGGAAAGAAGAAACTTAGACCTTTCGAACAATATATATTTTGTTTATTTAAAACTGTAGATTTTTAAGAGACTTGTTGCATTTTTTTCCTTATAAAATTTACTGTATACGTAAATTAATTAATCGTGCGGTTATCTCACAAAATAATTGGTAAACACGTTGCCTAAACTAGGAAATGACGGAAAAAATTACAAAAATGTGTTTGTAGGACAAATAAAAATATATTCCTACAGCTTTAAATAAACAAAATATATATCGTTCGAAAGGTCTAAGTCTCTTCTTTCAAAATTCGTTTAGAGATTGAAAACGGGTTAATAATTAACAATGTTATAGGCGTTTAAGTGAAAAAATGCAAGGAAATCTGTTTTTTGTTCGTAAATCCGGATTTTGGGGGTGTCCGGCAATTTTCGTGGAACAAACGTTGTTTTACTCGCCAAGACCTACAAGAAAAATAGTATCTCGAGTTTTGGTTTTTGGACTGTCGCACTGTGTAATGTATGTATGTATGTTAACCATTCTCAAATACAACTTACTATTTTACCGCATTTTAGACTCCCTTAAGAAATTTGTTTTGTTAATTTACTCAGAGTTCGGAAAAAAACACTAAGGAACGGTTCCTTAGCGTTCTGTACCGTTCCTTCGTCGCGAACGGAACAGTATCGCAACCCTTACACGAGAACAGAATACACTAAACATTTTTTTAGTTTAGCGTTCCGTTCTTTTTTATATTCGACACCACAGGTCGAAAATATGAAGCAATCTTAATGAAAATTGGTACAGTTATTTCTTAACCCAGGGACGATCCCTATTTAAAATGGGGCATATCGGTCCATTCATTGATATAGCCCCCATACGAAGGTCCCTTTCGATAAGACATATTTACGCATTAGAGAGCGAATTTTTTAACCGATCAAGCTGAAATTTAAATATTTGTACCGTGTATTACATTCAATCGTGCCTAGTGATGTCCTGACGATAGCACCTAACATCACCTAACTAAAAATCTTCACCAAACTAGAAAGAAAAAATATTTGAAAAATATCGACAATCAATATATAGTTGAAAACACCTAAAAATATTTTTTCTTTGTAATTTGGTGAAAGTTTTCAGTTATTTTTATGTAACTTCTGAACCAAAGTGGTACCCACTCCAAAATTTACACCATCGGTAGAGTACATATGGACCATTTTTTATAAAAAATTTAAGGAAAAAAAATAGATTGATGATATCGCAATTTATATTTTTATTTCCACGAAAAGTGACCGAATTAAATTGTTTAAGATACAATTTTTATTTTTTGAAAAGCGCGCGGAAAATCCTTTAAGAACAATAAACAATAGGTATTTTCTTTTTTCAAATAATTAAACCAATACAGAGGAAAAAATCCATTTTTTTTTAGCTTTGGCCTCAACCCCAGCCTCCAATTTTCATTTAATTTGTTTAATATTGTGGGTCATTACTCTTACATACTAGGGCAATATTTTCTGAAAATTTGAGATATATATAATTTTTGAACTACGACACTTGAAAAATAAGTACCCTTTGTATCTCAGAAATATATTTTGAATGTGTTGTATGTAAATACCCTGCAGTCAGCCAGGCACCATATGTCTCTATGTCACCACTTGTTCTATAGTGACAATTGAACAAGGTAAATAGTCTACAACTTTACTTTTATGCGCGAGTAGAAATACTTTACGTTCGTTTTGTGAAAATAATTTTTGTGTGTTAAAAAGATGATAACAATTATTTTATAAAAATAAAAAAATGAGTAAAAGAAATTATAAAAGACTTGTAAAAAAAACAAACAATCATATAAAAATAGAAGTTAGCAATGTGAGCAAGAAAACAGCGAAATGCATATTGTGGGAGAAAGTGAAGATTTTGTGGAGAATTTGAAGATTTTGGCGTTCCGAAATTGACGTTGCGGGAGAAGTGTTGGAGAAACTATTGTCAAAATTAAATGCATTTAATTTTATGTACATTCCAGTATTTATTATTTTTTGTTAATTAAATGAATAAAAGGTTTAGCCAGCCTCGAAGAAAGTGAGCATATAAATATATGTGTTTAAGTGTACTGCGCCCACCTTTATAAAAAGGTAGACCAGGGTCACTAAAGTTTACTACTGAATCTTTGGTACAAATGTCTCTATATGAATTACTTTGACATTTAACATGTACTAGTGAAACTTTGTTCCAAATGTCAACATATGGTTAACTTTGACATTTAACATTTACTAGTGAATCTTTGGTGCAAATGTCTACATATGGTTTACTTTGACATTTAACATTTACTGCTGAATCTTTGGTTCAAATGTCTACTGGTGGTTTTTCAATGACAGCTAATGTTAAATGTCTATAGGAGATTACATGGGCAGGGACACATTTTGTCTGTAGTACTACTGACAATGTCACAAGTAAATCACTACAATTTTACTAATGGCATTTCCTACAGGGTAGCGACAGATGTATACTATCATAGAAAGATTACACGTACATCGATACATTCATTTCAAAACATGCTTAGTCGACTTAGCCTGTTTTCAATACATTGCGGGTTTAAATTCTAAATATTTGGAACTATATTCAGTAAAAATTTGGTGTTTATCCGTCTACCCCATCAAAAGTTACATATGCACAAAAAGCAGAGGCCATTCGATTTAAGCTATAAAGGAATTACATACAAATTTAAAAAATGCATAAAACGTCGAACGCCTCTCCGGGTAAACTATCTTAATTCGACTTAGAATAATTTGGAACGGAGGTATTGACATGTACAAGACCCTTTTGTGGATCACATTTTCGAAGATCGAATATCACATGCAGATCCACTTCTCCAAATATCATGCCATTCGCTTCTCGTCTCAAAAAACCAAAAATCTTATTCAGCTCGCATTTCTCAAATGACAAGGGCGGAATACAGCATAAACGTTGTTGAGAAATAAAGAGTTATCGACTCCATATTCTTATAAATCCCATTATCATCGTTAGAAATCAATTCTAGATACAATATATTCATCGCCAGTATAAAGTACACATGCTATAAAGCATGATTTAATTATACAACGTTGTTATTAGTACAAAAACATTGTATTGCAGTTGAAGTCACAATCTGAAAAACGACATTGTGTTTAATCGCTAACTTGCTGCAAAAAAGACATACAGGCCGATTCTGAATACTCCCGGGGAATAAATACCCGGGGAATTGTTTTTTTCCGAGAATAAAATTCTCATATTCTGAATTATTGGGTGAAGGCAAATGAGGGAGAGGGAAATTATGTATTGTGTTGTTGATATTTCATTCCATGATAACATAATTGTAAGGTAATGCCGCTTTTCCAACAACGGGAAAAAATTCCCGGGGAATTTTATTTAGAATCGGGCTGATATTTCAAAATAGAACATTTCTACGATCACCTAAACAATTTTAGATTTGAAGTGTAGCAATGAGCGACAAGTACAAATAAGCATGTTTTTCTTAAATTTAGTTTATGAACTTTCGTCTTATGTTTGTTTACTTCGCTACTGACAATGGAATATTTACATACAAACACGGAAATATCCAAAGCAAAGCAAAGGGTCATATTAAAATCCCATTTTGATTGAAAGCCCTTTTGTCCAAACTAAAATGTATAAAGCATTGCCTAATCGGAAGGAAGGAACAAATTTAACTACTGCATAACGTTGACGACTCACTTTGACATCACAAAAACACAGTAGTATTTAAAATCTAAAATTTGTATTCAAGTCCGCTGTTTTGAAATAGACTATTCACTTTGACATCACAAAAACGCAGTAGTATTTAAGATCTAAATTGAATTGTGTATTCAAATCCACTGTTTTAGAATAAAGTACAAAATTATTGTAATAAACTTTAAACGTTTATTCATTTTCTTGAGAGCGGACACGACCGTTGGGATTCGTCAAACGGATGGACAGTTGCTTGGCACGTTCAACGATTTCCTTGCGCTTCTTGGAGGAAACACCGTGAGCGATTTCGCCGCAGTACACACGGTTTTGCATCATCAAAACTTCGAGTTCCTTAACATTGTGAACGAGGAACTTCTTGAAGCCGGTAGGGAGCATATGGAGGGTGCGCTTGTTGGAACCGTAACCAATGTTGGGCATCAAGTATTGGCCCTTGAAGCGACGACGTACTCTGTTGTCAATACCTTTTGGTTTACGCCATTTGTGCTGAATTAAAGAAAACATAACATCAATCAATCACCGTCGAGTAAACTCGCACTCGCAGAAATCTATCATTGTTTACTTACCGACAACTTGGCATAACGATCCGATTGATGGCGGATGAAGTGCTTGGTGCGCTTCTTGATGATTTTGGGCCTATACGCTGGACGAATGGTCATGTTTGAGCTGCAACAACACAATAAATTTATTAATTCTCTGCACTAATTCAATAGCCAGACATAAATCAATCGGGCGTCGAATGATCTGATTTCTGGTGCACAATCATGCAGATGTCAACAACAAATATTTTAAAGGATTCCATTAGTCTTATATTGTTTGAACTAAATCATTATTTCATATCAAATTTCAGATATATATTTTGCATATTTTGTGCACCATAAACAACTTCATCGAAAGATGTGAATAATTTTTCATGATTTTATAAACAAATACACACCACTTTTTCTAAAAGAGCACGTCAAAAAGAAAGAAATCCGAAGTTAGCCGCAGACCAGCTGCCAAAAATTTTTGACAGCTGTCATATTGCAGAGGTACCAACATTGACGCTTTGTCAGCTCCGGTTTGGGAATTTACTAAATGTTGATTTAGACACGCAAAATATTTATACGAAACGACTGAATATGACTTGTTGTACAACTTACGGCATTTTTACATTTTATGATTAATCTTTCCGGCTCTCTCTCTACTACAAACTTTGACACTTGCTTGTCAAAAATTGCCTCGTGTGAAGCAGAGCCTAGTTGAAGGTTTATTCATACTGTGGACAGCCTCAAATTTATTCGGTGTATAAATCCTGATTCACACGAGAGGCAGGCGGAAAGAGATCTCTGCCTCTCTCTCAAACAAAATTTGACACTTGTTTGAAAAAAAATTGTCTCGTGTGTAGCACGACTAAGATACAACAATAAATTATTCACAATTTCCTAAAGATGACGTAGCACGTTGTTAACAATGGATTATAGATGTCGATAGGCACTTTTTCTCCGTCTCCCTGTTAACCAGTGTTGCCTCGGGACAATTTTATATTTTACGCCCAAATTTATCTCAGAAACTGCCCTACTTAATTGGGACATTTTATGTAAAATTATTCTAGTTTTTTCAAAATATTCTTATTTATATTTCAGTAAAGTAAGTATTTTTAATTTTTGTAATAAAATTATATATATCAGAAATTTCAACGTAACTAAAAATCTAATATGTCCAAGGAAGCAGAAGCAAAGGAAGGCAAAAAACACTTGGAAGAAAAGCCTGATTAAGGAAATCGATAAAACAGGTAAAAGTTGGAACTAAATAAAGCAACCGCAAATATGGAATATCCTGGAAGATGTTTGGCCCCATGCTACCCAAGGAGTTAAGGCCCAACTATAATATTTGCTTAAGCTGGGTGCGAAACTTAACGCACTTTCCGTATGGAATTCCTTATGCATATTATAGTTAGGCCTTTAAGGTGGGTACTATGTTTTTTCGGCACGAAAAAATTTCGCAAAATGTTATTTCGAGTTGAAAAATGGAACGCTTTTTTACAAAGTCGCATTGCAATTTGGAAGCGTGTGTGTCAAAGTGTCACTTTTTTATGTATGTATGTGTGTATATGCATTTTTTCTTTTTGCTAACATTCTTGAAAACTAAATTCGAATCAATAAACAATTGGAATAATGCCGACTTAGAAAATAGTTAATTTAAATGTCAGAAAGGAAATAGTGTTGGGAATCATTGTGCTAATGTTATACATAATTTATTAATTTTGTGTTCTTGCGGTGGCGATGTTTGTGAGACATGAAAAGTCAGGGTAGTACAATGTTATAAATAACGAAATAATTTCCTACTGTTGTACGAATATAAATAAATAAAATGATGTTTTGATTAAACGAAAAATATGTTTTATTATTATATTTAAGCATTTACATTATATTTGTTGACATATATAAATTATACTTCCATCCATAAACGTAATATCTTCTTCCAACTTCTACGGCTGGCAAGAATTAACTATGTATGTTCTTTACAACCAATTCCAAATCGAGATCACAGGCACTGTCCAATTCCATTGTCCTACTGCTTTAGTAGCGTTAGCCGTCCATAATGTTTCTCATGGCTTTTGCACACAATTGTTCTAAACATACAAACATAAATGTACATATCTAATTACAAGACAAATTCCACATTATTACATTTAGTTACATGTCCTTCCAGTGTTTTGCACATTTTGTTTGCTTTTGTACTGCAATCCAATTGGAATTTCGCTCTTCTGGTTTATTAAATAAACATAATTATGTTTCCTATCACATCTTTGCATTCTTTTTCTTTATTTCGGAAGATAATTTAATTTATTATTCTTTATTAGGAAAATTTATTTCTAATATTTACAACATTTGAGTTTCTTGCGGACAAAAATAAATATAAACAAATGGGAGTATTACGGTGGCGGCATTAAATTTGTTGCGGCGTCAATTTGTAACGGCGTTAAATTTGTGGTGGCGCAAAATGTTACTTTTTCGCGTTGAAATAAACAGAGTACCACAAACGAAAAAATTTCGCAGTTTTTTTCGCGACTTTGTTTTTATATGGGATTTCAACGCGAAAAATGAACATAGTACCACGCTTTAGGCGGAAGAGAAGAAGATGAAAAATCTATTTGTCTATTTTTATATTCGGTTGCGGTCCTTTATACAATTTGGAATATTTCTTATATCATTAGAAAAATACTTTATTTTTAAACAAACATCGATTTGTTTGTATCGTCAGATGTTTGCATTACGGTAATGAAATCTAACACGCACAACACAAAGGGTATTGAAACGCTAGTAACTTTATAAAACAATTAAATATTTTTTTCAATAGGGTTCTATTTTTTGTTTGTCTTGCTTTAGACATCTTAAGAAATTATTAAATTATGCTATTTTCAAAATCAAAAACACTGAAGGTTGTTTTTAACAGGTTATTAAATAATATTATTGCTACTGCTTCCGAGGGGCAGAGGACCACCATTTGAAAAAATGTATTAATTTTCAAATAAAACGTATTTTGTCAAACATATATAGTTGCCGATGTAGTAATAAGACGTTCGTATTTACAACTATTTAAATCTATTTATTATTACTAAAACTAGTTCACAAAATCTTTCGAAGTATTACTAAAAATGCTACCGTCGACGGCGTAGACATCTCTTGGAATAAGCTGTTGTTTTCTCCTCCTCTGGTTCGTTACCAAGTTGCCAGATTGTCTGTCATTCGAACACCGCGCTCTTGGTGCTGCCACATTCACTCTCTCTTCAGTGACCAAGTCAGGATCCGACACCTGATCCTCTTGGAACGATATTCTCATAGTTTGTGTGTTCCGCACAACTGGAAGTTCGGTGGACTGCGTACTCTGAGATGGTGTTGACGAGTCTTGAGAGAATGTCCGAGGACTCGGTAGAGGTGTTGCTGTTGTTTTGAGGACTCGGTAGAGGCGTTTCTGTTGTTTGAGGATGTTCAGGCTCAGTATTATTGATGACGAAAGCTGCCTTAAGTCGATCTACCGATATGTTCACGTCCTTGTTCTTCATTCGTATCGTATATAACCGATCTTAGGACAACCAAAGCGGGAAATCCAGTTGGACCAAATTGCAGTCGCGACGGTCTGTGCCGACATGTCCCTCAGAGGCACAGCTTCAGGCCATCGTGAAAATCGATCGATGATGGTGAGACAATATCTATAACACTGTACTAACGTCATTATCACGATGTCCAAATGAACATGATCGATCCGATTGTCTGGGACATCTATCTTGCCCGGAGTAAGGCGGCTGTGTCTGGTGATCTTTGCTCTTTGGTACGATACGCAATTCCGAGACCAATTTACGATTTGTTTCTTCATTCCAGGCTATACGTACTTCCATAAATATTTTCACGTAAATATTATTCGGTTTTGGGTAAATATATTTCTTTTCAGGCAAGTATTATCCGGGTTTGGTTAAATATAATGGACCTTATTTCTAAAAAGTTAAAGAAGGTTTGAGGAAAGCTTTAGCAGTGTTAAAGCGTTCTTCAAACCTTTATTAAATTTTTATGAATAAGGGTCAATTACTTTTACGCAACTAATATTCGGTTTTCGGTATGTCTATTTATTTTCAAGCAAATATTATTCGGTTTATGGTAAGTATGTTTCTTTTCACGTAAATATTATTCGGTTTTGAGTACGTATATTTTTTCTTACGCAAATATCAATCGGTTTCCAAAAAAAAAACAAATACCCGAAATTTCCATAATCCTAAAATTTTGCCATTCACTCTTTTAATGCTTTGCCAAAAACAAATTAAGTTAATATTATAAAAAAAAATAAAACAATGTTAGTATTAGTTAATACAAAAATTTAGGCTATAATGAATTATAATTAAAAAAATATATATAAGAAAAATTTGGCATTGAAATCCCCCTTTTTCTGTTTTGGTCTATGGCTAACTGCTGAATGGTCTGGCTTCTCTACATTTGGCTGTGTCTTCACAAATCCTTTTTTCCAAACCGGTTATTAAATAAACATTCATATTTTCCTATCTTAGCAATTTCTTTCTTTTCCTGTTTTTTTTATTTCCAGGTTCACCTTTTTTTCATTTAATTATATAAATTTTCTTTCTGGTAAGTGTTATTTATTTCCTTCAGGTTCACCTTTTTTTACTTATTTATGTAAATCTTCTTTCTGGTAAGTATTATTGTCCTTTGTTTTTAGGTAAACCCTTTTTTCTCTTTAATTCATTTAGAACTTTCGTACACTTTTTGTTAAAAAAATTCGGGTTTTTTATAATTTTATTTATTCTCCTTTTTTAGTTTTTGTTCCTTTATCGAACCGATTATTTTATCAAATGCACTATTTTCCCTTTTTTAGGTTTTATTTCTTTTAACTAACCGGATTTTTTACTTATTTTTTTTGTCATGTATTTTTTTTGTCTTCATGTTGATTTCTCCATTTTTTGTAACATCGTTTTTTTATAAGCAGCTTCATTTTTATAACTTAATCTTTATTTAAAGTCTTTTTTACTTTAATTAAATTTTAATTCACTTTTGTTTTTCCTCAATTAATTTTTCATTTAATTTTCGAGAGTCAAAAGCACATTTTATTATAACTTTTTATTGATTACCGAAACAGAGTTTTTATTTTAACCACACCACCACCTTACCTGCGTCACGTTCAACTGTATCTAATGAAAAGAGGACGCTTCATTTCCAAAGCCGGTCTTTTATTTTTTCGCCTTCGAATGATTCTTTTTGCGAGATGCCGTTAATTTGAAAAGTACCGATTTAATTCGATTTTGCTTTGGTAAACATCAAATTAGCTCCGCCGCCTACAGAGTTGCATCGCACGGATGAAATACAACTGAAATCCTATCTTTGCCAACTTAACGCGCGTGTCATCAGAGAAGCAAGCCGTGGACAAATTGTCGGCGGCGGCGGCTCATCGGCTACGTGCAGCACTCTTGCTCAAAATTTTTTTAATGTCAATAGTTGGGCGGATGTGGGCCCACTTGAATATCTAAAATTCAAGTACCAGACCCCAACAAAGTCTGCTAAAACGAAATTGCTGAAGTGCTAAAGACTTTCCCAGAAAAATACATCCATAGTACTTCCAAACTCGGGTCCGAAGTTTGGGTCCTTTACGATCAGCCAAAATTATTTTTGCTATCGACTGCGTTTTCAGCCGCCGAGAATCCGAGTAAATCGGCGGCGGCGCGACTCGTTCAAATTTAATGGCTGGCAGCCGACCGCGCCGCCACGGCTTGTTTCTCTGATGTGCATGCCACAAACGCCTGGACCGATTTCGATGATTCTCACCAATTCGTACCAGGGATGGAAAATTCGATTTCTCAAAAAGTACTAAAATGGTACTTTTTATGTTGAGTGTATTTTTTCTTTTATAATATTAATTTAATGCAAATATAATTAAATTAATGACTAATGGAAAATTCAAAAGGGCCTAAAAACAAATTATTTCCTTTTATTTATAGTTAAAAATTCATATTTCTCGCAATTTTCACAAACAAGTTTAAAATCATGTTTGTGTGAATTTATATATGCATCATTATGTTTAGGTATTATCCTAAAAAGCCGGTTTTTCTAACGACATTTTTTATTTTATTTAGTTTGTTTGCTTCCCCTGTAAAATTTTTCGTTTCAAATGACGATATATGACATAATTTTCCTCCATAACTTCAAAAACTTATGTAATAACGTGTCTTTCAAAATACATTCCAATTATAGCTATTCCCTAAAATCATTTCATAGAATTATGAATTTGTCAAATGCTCTTCTATTCTGAAAGAAAACTTCAAATAGCTGCAAGCAGTTCGCAAAAAATCGAATAACTTCTTTAAAATGCATATTCTTCTGATTTAATCAAAACCCATTTTCAGAAAATAAATGAATTAAAAATATATATCCTACACCTACCTCACAATTTCGGTGTATATTTTTTTAAACTTTAAACATTTACTTCCATATAAATTTCTGCAGAATAAATAGCTAGAATAAAATAGTACTGAAATGGCGGTGGGGGTACTTCGGTACTTTTGGAAGTGGAAAAGTACTGAAAAAAGTACTAAAGTACTGACTTTTCCATCCCTGATTCGTACTCGTTTCTAAAGGTAAGTACAGACGATTTGCAGATCGGACAACATTGCCAAAAAATGGCGGAAAATGCAACCCTGTGAATTTACAACCGTGTGAACATACAACTTTTGTGTTGCAACGTTAGCAGAAAAGTCATTGCGAGATAATTTGCTGATTGTTATATGTGCGAAGTTTATGCATGTGACAACGGCGCCATTGCCAGAAAAACATTTTATTTGCAACACTGTCTATAATGTATTTTTATTGGCAATCCAGCATATAAATATTTACAAAATATATTGTAAATATATGAAATTGTAATGTTTTCGTGCAATCGTCTGAACTGTCAATTCACCTTTGCCTAACAATCTGACATTTGCAGCACTTTAACAGGGTTGATAACGTTTGCCGATCTGGCAATCGTCTATACTCAGCTTAAGTTCAGATTCACACTTGCATTTTTTTCTGCTGAATTGCAGTGTTTGTGGGAGAGGGACGCAGTCGGTAAGGGGGGAGAAAAAAATCTTCCGTACTCGCAATTTTTATGTACGTCAAATATAAACGCGAGAAATAATTTTGAATTCTTTGATTGTGGTTAGTGTAGCAGTAACCACATTTTTTTTAATTTTTTCAGTAATTTTAAACGTTATTTAAGAGATAAGGGCCTGTTTCATCATGAGATTTCAGCGTGCGATCTGTCAAAAATACATCCCTGGGCGACAAGTCTTTTATGTTTAACGAGGATCGCGCGATTTTGAGAGAGGACCGCACGACAAAATTGACATCCAATTACAAGCAGGGATGGAAAATTAATTTTTGGAGAGAGGCAGACGGAAAGATCTCTCTGCCTCTCTCTCTCCTACAAACTTTGACACTTGCTTGGAAAAAATTGCCTAGTGTGTAGCACGACTAAGGAACATAATTTCCAGTTTGAAATTGCTTCTTTTTTCGTGAAAATTTTTAAGATATGTTTGATCCGCTTATAGCTTTTTAAATACAATTTTAGACAATTGTGATCACTTTTCCAAAAGAAAACTTAAAATCAGTGAATGGGTTCTGGAAAAAATCGGTCAGAAAATCCGCGAAAAACATGACTCGTTGAAATCAAATTCCTATTCGTTCGTACCTGATACTCGCTCGGGGTTGAATTATCTTGTAGTCAATAATTTTTGACAAAATTTCATTTGATTTTTATCTACATATATACTTAATAATTTCTAAACAATAGATATGTGGCAGCACCAAGACCGCCGTGTTCGAATGGCAAACAATCTGGCAATGTTGTAACGAACCAGAGGAGGAGAAAACAAGAGCTGATTCCTCGAGAAGTCTTAGCATTTTTAGTAATACTTCGTAAGATTTTGTGAACTAGTTTTAGTAATAATAAATAGAATTAGATAGTTGTTAAATATAAATACGAACGTCTTATTACTGCTTCGGCAACCATAGATAGATCAAATAAAATAGTACTGAAACGGTCGTGAGGATACGTTGGTACCAAAGACAATATAATTTAAGAAGACATTCCTTCCTGTAGCGAGTAATTGTCAGTTACGAACGAATAGGAATTTGATTTCAACGAGTGAGTTTTTTTCGCGGATTTTCAGACCGTTTTTCCCGAATTTTTTGTAATTGTCACTATTAAAAAATTAATATTAATCGATAAGTGCAAAAAAAGTTCAATCAATGTTCGCGGAATACTGTTTTTTCGCGTGTTACAATTCATTCCTATTCGTTCGTAACTGATAGATTTTGACGTTTCGGCCTGAAGGAATGTCTTCTTATATTCTATTGGTCTGTGGTTGGTACTTTTTAAAGTAAAGTACTAACTAAGAATATAAAAATGTAAATGTACATACTTATTCGATAAACAACTTTTCAATGTCCAGCCTGATGTCAAACTGTAGTAACAGAAGCTATTGTCACTATTTCAGTACTTAAAAAGTCTTTTAAGAACTATGAGCCTACAAACTGATGGCCATATATACAGATCTCGGATGGTCACCGGTTGTGCCTTTACGCCAAATGATTTCTGACCAATTGGCCGCTGAGTCTCCTGTAAGAGCTACAAAGCTGAAATTTTGCTTATAGATAGATTCGAGTGCTGTATAAAAGACGAACTTTCCTCGAAATGGGTTTTGCAAGTGGTCAGTTCTTGCGTTATCAAAAACGTTATTATTATTTTTACCCTTTCAGGAAACCTTTTATTGGAAACAAACCTAAATATTTCTAAATATGTAGTGCAGCGAAAATTTACCCTTTTGATACTGATGAAGTAGGAATAATAAGGATTAGACAAGCGGATGTGTCGCTGCCAACATAGGCCGTTTTCACATTAACCGGCACCGACACGACACCGATACCGACACGATTTCTGCAAAGACTTACACATTATAAACGGCACGACACCGACATGCAGTTGCTGTTTGTATTTTTTAATATTGAGAAAATTTGTATTTAGCATTTAGTTCCAGTTTATATGATTGGTCCAAAAATCGGCGGGATCGGACCAAAGGGCGTGTCCCTGCCCGTATAAGCCAAACTTTGAAATTGAGATATCTTAAACAATTTGTTACCGAGAGTGCTGTAACTTTGTGTATGTATCTGGAGGCCGTCTAGGTTATTATTTCAAAAATGGGCGCCCATATATGACAAATTTTTAAGTTGAGATATCTTGCACAATTTGTTAGCGAGAGTGCTGTAAGTTTGTGAATATGTATTTGATGGCAGTCTACGTAATTGGTCCAAAAATGGGCGGGATCGGAACAATAGGCGTGACCCCTCCCATATGAGCCACGTTTAATGTATGGTCCAAAAACGGACGGGATCGGAAATATAAATCTGGGAGAACGAAGTGGAGCGGGTCCAGATAGTATATTATATTTGAAAATTTCGTTCCCAAAGAGCTGAAGGTGTACGTGGTGCTTAATGCTATTTTGGTCCATACGCCATTTTCGTGTTTTTTGAGTTAGGAGTTGATGCATGTTCTTTCAAAATCTGCAAAAATTTTTTTTTGCTATCTCGTCTTGTTTTCGAGAAATAATTTTGATATTTTTGTTCTATGTCCACATTTTTCTATCGCCCTATATATTTTACTCACTATTATACGTTCTTTCGATCACAATATATAAATTACTCTCCTTCCATACCGACCCTCTTTGTGGTCCATGTAATACAAAAACGAAAAAATATTACAACAGAAATGGTTATGGATCAAAATGCCATGTACAAAAATAATTTTAACCTGCTTATTTTTGAATGTAATGGCATAGAAATGCATGAGAATCATACAAACACTGTTGGGAACAATATGGAATAAAAAGTGTGTAACTCTTCAGTCCCGTTTTTACTCAATCCATAAACTGCGTTTTTCTCCCATCATAAAAAATGGCGTATGGAACAAAATAGCATTAAGCCGACGAACTGTATATCCGATTTTGAAGGAATGTCAAGTAGATTTCCTTGGACAAATCATTATAATTCAGTGGACAGTACACGGTCAAATTGATTGACATCGAATACAGCATATTGCGTCAATCTTTATATTTCTTGCGAATTGCGGAGTGAGGAACGGTGAAAAGTGAAAAGGTCGATATAGGACGACACACTTCTAGCAATTCTTGACGTCCATTTAACTTGAAATTGCATTGAAACTGGTAAGGTGCTTGACTCAAGCCAGCATAAAAATGATCAAACATTGCTTGAGAGAACGACAAAGTTGATAAAAATCTAAACCGTTTTGACGATATGACACCGTACACTAAGGGGTGGTGTACGATATCATATAGTCGACTTTTGACCTTCCTTACTGTTTTATTTTTTTTGGCGGTTCATTTGAAAATTGGCACGTGCATAGTAATTGTACAAAATTGTCATAGTAGTCCGCTAGAATGGGTAAAAATTTTAAACACTAAAATAACAATTCCATTTTTTACGCTTCTGCTTAAGGTCGTTAAAAAGTAGTTTTGAAATTTAAAATGTTACATACATACAATTTTCATCCACATTCAAGATTTCTATACGAGAAAAAGTGACGGTATTTTCTTCTTTGCTTAAATATATTATTATTTTATACCGTTTGTTTACACTTTTTTTGTTCAAAAAAACAAAACTTTATCAAAATTCACTACTTTGGTCCGATTTCTACTTCAAGGCCAAGTATTCCGAGAAATCCTTGAAATCAGCACTCATAATTCTATCAATGCTGGAATATTGTTGTGGTAATTACGTCCAATTTTCGCCAAAGTTCTGTATATCCAGTTTCAGGGAAATGAAAAGACCACGTAAATGCTTCATTTGAATAAAGGCAAAATATATTTGCAACACCGATAATATGTCCATGTTCTAGTTTTACAAAATCCGTTTGCATTTATTACAATAAGCAACTATTTGAGAATTACGTCATGAACTTCTTGTAGATGCTGTTCAAGATAATCTTTGTCGTCGTATTTCTTATTACAAATAACGCAACCATAGTCAACATCCTCCCCTTCCACTAGTAAACTAATTGCTTCCTCTGTTTCTTTCGAGTCTTTAGGTGGTGTGGATTTTATGTCAACAGTACTAGTGGGAGACTGGCGATCGTTGTGTGTTTTGAGGTGTATTTTTAAAGTGTAACGCTCTGTAAAGGATTTCGGACACAGGGTGCAGTGGTGACGAGGGCGGTTCTCCTGATGTATTAGGATATGATGATTGTATGTTTTGCGAGACTTGAAAGACTGATTGCAAATTAGGCAAATGACCGGATTATCTTCGGCTTCGTGACGCAGTCGATGGTTGTATAGCATATTGTCGAGAGAAAATCGTTCACCACATTTTTCGCATTGGAACTTCTTTTTATCCCAATGTATTCGCATGTGGCGTAAAGTGTTGACAGGGCGGGAGAAGCGTTTGGGACAGTAGCGACACTCATTTTCCGTTTTGCCTTCGTGGATGTTCATATGTAGCTCAAGATACTCTTCATCTTTTCTCGATACTCCGCAAATTTTGCATATAAATTGTTTTCCATTGTGAAATTCGTTTATATGACTCTGCAGCAAAAACTTTGAAGTAAAAACTGTGTTGCAGTGCAAACAGTACAGGTGGTTGCTGCGTTTGTGTTCTCTTTCACTTATATCGTTCAACTCATGTGTCTGGCTGCTACCTATTGAATCTTCAACAACCTCTTCTTCGATAACATCGTCCTCATCCACTTCGATCAGTTCTTCTTTTGTATCGAGATTTGGATTGAAGGCGTCCTCCAGATTTGGATCGTCCTCAAACTCCAACTCAATTTCAATGGGTTCATCATGGAAGTGTGTTGGTGGCTGGATTTTTTCGATTAGCGCATAGTGTAACCTATTTGTTAGTCCCTTCTGTAAGTTTAACAGAGTAACCATAAGGTTGTCATAACTTGAAAGCTCATTAAAACAGTCGCCACACACGTATGTTCCATCTTGGAAAATCAGTTTATATTTTATACAATTTGCCAAATGCTGCAAGACGACATGCAAAGGCTTTTGAGAGAATGGCACAGTTGTGGATAGCACATCGTAAAATTCCACATTATCTTTAACAGAATTATCCGCACAGAGAAAACAAGAAAATGGCTCCATAGAGGACGATTCGATGAACTTTCAAATTCCAATCCAAATTATGATGTTCTATTGCTTCGAATCCACAACTTTGCTTCACTATTAGTGGAGAAGAAAAGTAAATAGATTTTTGTTCCAGCTGTTCCAGATAGTGCTGCCATCGTATTCATTTTTCGTCATTTTGACGTTTTTCGCCTTTCACTTTTTTATTCAAGGCTCGGTTAGGCAAACGTAATACGAAAACGGGCGGCTCAGGGCCTCTTCACATTATGAGATTTCGTCGAGCGATCGATCGCGTGTTTACGCGAGTATCGCACGATCCCGAGAGAGGGTCGATAGAAAATTAATTTTTTGGAAAGTACTAAACTAATACTTTTTAAGCTCAAGTGGTACTAATTGAACTAATTTAGGGACATAATTTTCAAAGTATGAAATTGCTTCTTTTTTCGTGGAAAGGTTTAAGATATTTTAGATGATTTTGCGTTTTTATACTATTACAACAATTATAATTAGACAATCCGCTTATAGCATTTTTAAATATAATTTTAGAGAATTGTGATCGCTATTCCAAAAGAATACATCAATGTGTTCTGCAAAATAATAAAAATCTTACAGTTCATATTCTCTTCATATAAATACAAAATGGAAAATAAACCCATTTTTAGAAAATGCTGTCTCCCGTTTCCAGTTACCACCGACATAAATTGTATTGAAATTAATTAAATTAATTGTGTGTGAATTAGGAAACAAAATGTCATTTGATTTTTGTCTATATAAATAATTTCTTTATTTTATTTGTCGACTGATAGGAACAATGACAAAAAACTTTATTAAAAGCAAAAATAAGTAGATATTAATATAATAAGATATTAATATAATAAGATATTAATATAACTATGGTAAAACCAATTAAATAATAATAAAATTGTATACATATTTAAGCATAAAGAAGTCAACATTGGCAGATCGCTAAGATGGAAAAAATTCATCAGTGCACAATGAGAGAGACGTGAGTGAGAGAGAAAGAAATGAGCGTGTTGGATCAGTCCAGCTGACCCATCCAGGGTTGATTTTTGGCCAACGCTAGTGTAAAGGATACAGAGGTGTATTTTCTGAGGTCGACCATACAAAAATGTGTGCTTTTTTAGACCGGAAGTTGTGAAATTATTGATCTGGCAGTTACATTATTTTCCAATTGGTAAATTGCTAACGTCATTGACGTAAGGCCAGGCGAACGAACGAACTTTAGAGAAACCAAATTCCTGACGAAAGTGAGTGACTGGTTTTCGTTCGCAGAGACTTTCGTTAGAAATACAGAAACAGGCCGTAAATCAAAATACAAAAAATACAAATCAAAATACACACGATTGCCAGATCGTACAATAATGTCAGAAAAATGGCGGAAAAAATGCAACCCTGTGAACGTACAGCCGTGTGAACATACAATTTGTTTTGTCGTTGTGAGATAATTTGCAGACACTTTTGATTGTCAGATGTGCGAAGATTATGCATGTGACAATGCGCCATTGCCAGAGAAATATTTTATTGGCAACTCTGTCTATAAAATATTTTTATTGGCAATCCTGCATATAAATATTTACAGCCTGTTTCTCTATTTCGCACGAAAGCGATGCGAACAAAGAACAGCTGATTTTAGACCTACTAAAAGGTATCAGAACGACAAAGTGACTGCAAACATAATGGCTGATGCCAGTTAGTAGGTATAAAATCAGCTGTTTTTCGTTCGCATCGCTTTCGTGCGAACCTTAAAATTTCATATATGTGCAATATATTTTTTAAATATTTATATGCAGGATTGTCAATAAAAATATTATATAGATAGTGCTGCCAATATAAAGTGTTGTATTTTGTATACAATGCATAAACTTCGCACATTGTGAGAAATATAACGCTGGCGCTAACAAAATGAGGGTGAGGAACTCAAAACACTAATTGTGAAATCCGTATTTGTGTATGTGATTTATTTCTATATAAAATAACATTATTAATATAAGCAGTAAACATAAAGAATACGAAGCTTACCGCAGCTTTTTACTCCTCTCTTGTTCAAGCGCCAAATACTTCTGCCAGTCATTTCTCACTATCCCAAGAAAGGGAACCTGCGTGAAGATACGATTGACAGAAAAAGTTACCGACGTCGGTCGGTGGATGACAGATGTGGAATTGTATTTTTTTAGAAAATGTGTAAAAGTAATATGCTTTTTTGAAAAAAGTGAATATATGGAATAAAAGAGGACATTGCACTGATTACGAACATTTGTGTGTATTCAGAGTTTCCGGAATCAGTTTCTAACTTCCCGAAAATTCCAGATTTCGTCCAAAGAGGGGAACTATCTTTTAAAACCTGTTGTTAACATTCGATTTATAACGTCAATACTTAGGTTAGGTTAGGTTAGGTTGAATAGAGGAGACGTTTAAAACGTCTCATGTCCATGGACATACACTTAAGCCAGTGGTTCGGCCTGTTGTGCGCTCCTTATTTATGATTTTCATACCCCACGGATTACAGAAAATCGGTACTAGACACGTATTTTCTCAGTATCTTCCAGTCATATCCTCTGAGATGAGTCAAGTCTGGCAATATGTCGGAACCGAAATATCGGGATCTTGCATGTGTGAAAGCTGGGCAGTGACACAGAAAATGTTCTATCGTTTCAATGTTTTCCCTGCATGCCCTGCACTCGTCGTTTTCTGCTAGTCCTATGCGATGAAGATGTGCCTGTAAGCTTGAGTGTCCCGTTAGAACTCTTATCATCTTACTAATCTCGATCTTGTTTAGTTTCAGAAAACTACTGGTTTTCTTCTCATTTGGGTCACCCCACAGTATCTTTGCAGTTGCTCCTACAGTTGCTCTATTCCACACAGTTTTGTGAGCCATCACTGCCCAATGCTTCAACTCATCCTTCGTGGCTTCGAAAGGTTTCCAATTTTCCAAGTTGATTACTCGAAGTTCTCTGCCCTTTGAAGCCAAGCTGTTTGCTCGTTCATTTCCAATCACTCCGTTGTGTCCCGGTACCCAGAAAATACGCAGTTGACCATGGACTGAGTAATTATTTATCGTTCTTTTACAGTCTAACACGGTTCTGGATTTGACCTTTTCCGATGTTATTGCTTTGATCGCCATTTGGCTATCTGTGAATATGTTGGCATATTTAGGCTTTGTGGTATTACTGAGCCAGTTAACACACTCCGTGATTGCTCGAACTTCTGCTTGAAATACTGTGTTATGGTCTGGGAGGCGGAAGTAAAGTTCGACTTCTGGTTCATCAATAAAAAGTCCTAGACCCGTCCTTCCTCCTAGCCTGGACCCATCAGTGTAGCAGCTGGTTCCCACTGGCGCATGAGCAAGTGTTCCGTTTTCCCAGGAGCGTCTGTCTGGCACGAACGATTCACAGGTAGCTGTAAGCCGCACTTCAGGAATGCGGTCGGAGATTTCCGTTGTTTGAATATGACCGACCAGTGATTGTAATATCTTCTGATGGTACGACTTGTGGTCTCGATTTATCCATTCACCCATCACTTGTAGACGTCTTGCTGTGAGGGCTGCCTCATACTTTATACGGATATTTATTGGTTGGATGTGCAGTATAGTCTCCAACGCTCTTGTTGGTGCGGTTCTAATTGCTCCGCTTATGCCTAGACAGCACATACGTTGCACTTTTTGCAATGGTATTACGTTGTACTTTTTGTCCATTGATGTCCACCACACTACAGAGGCGTAGGTGATTATTGGTCTAATCACGCTCATGTAAAGCCAGTGTGTCATATTTGGACGTAGTCCCCATTTTGAACCTATAGCTCTTCTGCACAACGACCAACATCTGTGGGCCTTTGTAACTCTTTCTTCAATATGATCTTTCCAGTACAGTTTCTGATCCAAGATTACTCCCAAGTATTTTATCTTTTTAGATATGGCAATATTCTTATCCAGGAAACGAGGCACGGTAAAAGGATGAATCTTCCTTTTCCTTGTAAATAGACATATTTCTGTTTTGTCTGGATTGACATTTAGTCCCCTTGGTTGTGCCCAGTTATATGCTATGTTAAGTGTCTCTTCAGCTCTTCTGCATAGCTGGTTTGGATGTGTGCCCCTTAGAAGTATTATAACGTCGTCTGCATAACAGACTGGTTTAAGTCCTTCATTGGTGAGGGCTTTAAGGAGACTGTGTATCGTCGTAACCCATAGGAGCGGTGATAAAATGCCCCCCTGAGGTATACCACGATTTACCTTGTCTCTGATTTTTACGTCATATGACCCACAAATAATCCACCTATTCCTTAGCATATTGTTGATCCAGTTTATCAACGCCCGGTCAACCTGAAACTCGTCTAAGGACTGGATAAGTGTATCGGTCTGAACGTTGTTAAAAGCGCCCTCAATGTCTATACAAACGGCAAGTGTGTACAATTTTTCACTGAAGGACTTTTCTATGTGGTGTACTACCTCATGTAGAGCTGTTTCCACTGATCTTCCTTTAACATATGCGTGTTGCTTGAATTTTAGCTTGTCATCGGCTATCTTACTTTTGATCATGTCGTCAATTATTCGCTCCATTGTTTTTAAGAGGAAAGAAGTTAGGCTAATAGGTCGATAAGCCTTTGGGATCGTATAACTCGCCTTGCCAGGCTTAGGTATGAAGACCACCCTTGATTCCTGCCAATTTTTTGGGGTATATGCATGAGTTAGGCATGCAGTGAAAACTCCAACAAGATGAGTTGATACCAGATCCACCTCATTCTGAAGAAGCGCTGGAAATATTCCGTCCGGTCCCGCAGCCTTATAAAGAGAGAAGCTTTTGATTGCTTCTTTAACCATAGCATCCGTAATAGGTACTTGGTGCATTATATTTTCGGTCTGTAACTGTTCCTCTATTGGCCCAGCATTACCACTCGGAAAATGAGTTCTCATCAAAAGCCTTACGGTATCATCTATAGTTTCCATCTTTTTACCCGTTTCATCCACCAGTGTTTCGGTTTGGATATGAGTTTTTGAGAGGAACTTTTTTATTTTGGACATGCTGTTAACGCTGTCTACCTGCTCACAGAAAAGTCTCCAGGAGTTACGTTTCGCCAGTCTAATGATTTTATTGTATTCTTTGAGCTTTCTGTGGTAGTCATCCCAATATACTGATAGCTTTTTACGTCGAGCTTTGGGAGTCGTCTATCCTATTTGGTTGCACTCCCTCTTTATTTGGTAGTGAGTCTTTCTCCTCCTTTCGTTTACTACCTATTACACACTCTTCAAGTAGACCTCTTTGGGAGGCGGTGTTACTTTTTGTCGTTCCCTCTTTGTTTTGATTCTTTATGTACCTATTCCTATCACCACTATTGCTGGGAACATTCTGCAAAATTGGTGATATTATCGGCAATTTGGTAATGTTATCGACCTCTTTTTGGAAGGCGGTGTTGTTTTTTTGTCGCTCCCTCTTTGTTTTGAGTTTTTGTGCTCCTCTTCATATCCTTATCACCACCATTGCTGGGAACTTTCTGCAAAATTGATGATGTTATCGGCAATTTGGCGATGTTATCGACCACTTCCACCTCACTTTTTGGAATTGTCTCACTCGCTTCATTCTGTTCACTATTTTCGTTTGCCACTGCAGGCGGTACGTTCGTGTTTGGGCTCGACTTAACTGTCCTGCCAATGGGGGTTTTTCCAATCTTAAAGAAGATTTTTCAAATCCCGAAAAATGCCATGCCTTTTGTCTTGACAAGGCTATCCCTGGAATACGAGTCTATGCCTACCACCAGGAGAGAACCATCGGGATAATTTTTCCTGTGGAAGACTTCCCACTTCCCCACTTTAAGGTTCGAATCTTGTTTGCCAATGACGCTGAGTATGCGCTCTGACGGTACCTTACTAGCCCATCCTCTGACATAGAAAGATGTTTTTATGAGTACAGGGATATCGTTTTTCCTTACCAGTTTCAGCTTTGCGCCGTCCCAAGGTGAGGGGATGCTCTCCACTAGTTTTCCGACGACATCGACACAGCATTGTGATGCCAGTTTCAGCATCAAAACGCCCCTCTCAAACGTGCAACTCATTACTTGGATTGTTGGTCCATCATTAGATTCGAGAATGTGGTCCAATACCTTTGTGTAGAACAAATCTTCGAAGATGCTTTTGCTCTTCGGGAATTCTGCCAGACGCACTACTTCTATCAATTATGGCATAGTGTAGTTCGTCCTGAATATGTTTTTTGGCTATTTGGGAATAAGATGGTGTTTCCTTACCCTTTCTTATAGCCACCTTGCTTTTTCCTTTAGAATGGGTCTTTTTGTTTGAGGCCCCCTCTTTTATGGATGGTTTGGTGGACTTACTCACCTTCTCAACAACAAGATCAACTTCTCCTCCCACCATTAACGGATTCTGACTAGAAACTCCTTTTTTGGTAGATTGAATAGGTTTCTTCGAAGTGCTGGGTGTCGGTGAGCTTTTTTTCTTCTTAGTTGATTTCGCATGGCTATGCTCTTCGGGAGATCTGACTCTTTTAGTAGATGTAGAAGAGTCAGATTCATCCTGTAATATCTTCTGCCGGTTCATCTTATTCAGTTTCCTTCTTTGTGCCCCTGACAGTCTTTTCCGATTTTCAACAATAGTAATATTGTTATCACTTGATGACTCAGAGTCCGAGTTCCCAGTAGTTTTTAAAAGCTGGGGTTGCTTAGAGCCCCCCCTTGGGTTTTTTATCTTCCTCATCGTTTATTTTGCCAAAGGCTAGATGTGCGCTTGTATCTGTTTCGACTACGGAATCCGAGGCACCCAACCCCGTAGAAGTTACTTGCTCACGATTGTTTGATAACGACGACACGTGACTCGCGAGTAAATCAACGCTTTCCGCCGGTACTGGGTTTATTTTTCCCTGCACCGTAATATCATTTACTTCATCAGGGTTAATCATAAATTTTTGGGAGAGACCCCCATAGCCAGTATTTGCCCGTAATAGGTACTTCGATGTTGGCCTTCCAGACTACTTCCAAAATGTCTGTCCTGAGACCGATGCAACAAATTCAACACCCACTTTAAGAACAACACCTTATGGTTGCGTAGTAGGTAGGTGAATAAGTATTGCGTAATAGGTTGGAAAAACTATCCGCTCTGCAATAACACGTCCGTTCGCTACCACTGACGGCGACTGACGTCAATACTTACAAATGCTTCCAAGTAGCCGTTCTTTGTCCGGATTAAGGAATTTTCTCCTCTGCCCAAAGTTGGCGACGGCGGGGTAGACCCCTCTGGGTGCATCCAATGAGGGCTACGGCATCAAGGTTTTTTTGTCGTTGGCCTTCACCCAGGGTTAAAGTTTTTCCTCTGGAGTGCATCCAAAGCCAGATAAGCGCACCGAATTTTGTGTGCGGCTGGCCTTGGCCAGATAAGCGCACCGAATTATGTGTGCGGCTGGCCTTTGACCCGGGTAAAGGCTTTTCTCCTCTTGGTTACGGCCTATATGTCGCCGGCCTTTACCCGGGTTGTACGTTTTTACTCCTCTTTGGTGCACCCAAAGCCTTCTCCCGGTGTAAACTTCTTTCTCCTCGGTGTGCACGTGCACGCAAAGCCGGCTACGCGCACCAAATACCTTTGTTCCTGGCCTTCGGCCGGGCTTAAAGACTTTCTCCTCGGAGGTGCCTTCGTATGGCCTAGCGCATAGCTATCGCACGGGATTCATCTCCGGCCAGCGAAAAAAGTAATTAATACATGTGTACAGAAATGTGTATATATATACACACATACAACACATATGTATGTACATGATATCATGTACATACATATGTGTTGTATGTGTGTGAATTTTTTGCGCCAATTCAGCAAAACTAAGTTTGCCACTGTATGGTGGCGCTCTGCTTTATTTACGAATGGGAATTTACAAATGAGAATATGCCAAAAAAGGAAAATAGTTTATTGGTATGAATTAATTAGCCGGCCTTGGACGCACACCAGTAGTGAAGATCGTTAATTTCTTCCAAATGCCGGCCACGAATCGAATCACATCGATGGAGTGATCTAAGAGACCAAGTATGTTTGGTGGAAATTCGATTTGGATCAATATCCTCTACAGTGGTGGGAATTTATCTTTTGCAAGGAGTCAATAGTGAAAGTGTAACACATCGAAGGAGAGACCAAGTATGTTTGGTGGAAATTCTAATTAGATCAATATCCCCTCACATTACATTGGAGGGAATTTATCATTTGCAAGGAGCCAAAAGTGAAAGTGAACACATCGAAGGAGAGACCTAAGAAACCAAGTATGTTTGGTGGAAATTAGATTTGGATTCGATATCCCCTCACCTTACAGTGGAGGTTATTTATCATTTGCAACGAGCCAAAAGTGTAACACATCGAAGGAGTGACTTAAGAGACCAAGTATGTTTGTTGGAAATTCGATTTGGGTCATTGTCCTTTGTCCATTGTTTATCACTTGCTGTACCTATCACGAGCCAGAAGTGTAATAAAGTAATTTGAGAATAGAGTTCAACCACCGCAAAACCGGAGCCTCTGTATATGATGCCTGGAGGGCCAATGTCACCACATCCGGGTGCCACAAAAGGCGTACTGCTGGGTCATCAGCCACATCTACCCATGAATCCCAACATGCCACAAGTGCAATTTCGACTGCAACATATGCCACTTCAAGAGCCCACAGTTGGAAAGTGACCTCCGCGAATGATGGTATGTTGACATGCTGACAAAAGCAACTAAGCTTAGCATCTACTTATTTTAATTAATTTATTTACTTTTTTATATTTTTAACATTATTTCACATGCTTTGCAATTTGAATACTCGAAAATTATTTTTTTAAATACGATGAATTTCAGAGCAGAGCAATTAAAATAAATTACTTGATATTTTTTCTAAATATAAACTCAAATCATTATATTAGGAAACCTATTGTTTAAAATATAGTGAACATATCTTATATATATAAAAATGGTGTGAAAAATGTATAGTAATTCATCAATTGAGAACGGCTGTACCGATTTGGCTCAATTTTTTTTTCAGTTGTTCGTATTTGCCAGGAGAAGGTTGTTACGAAAGAAAACCCTCCGGAAAAGTCGGAAAATTGGGAAAATCGAAAAATGCTATTTCTTGCGAGATTCCTACTGTTCCTATCTACTGCTCTCTTTTTCAATCCAAATTTTTTTATTAATTTTCTATTAAACAAAAAAGTTTTCTATTAAACATATTTACGAGTATGTGCTATTTTTCTTGCTACAATTCATTCGAGTTTTGCGTATTGTTACACTGATTTCGCGTATCACATCGGCAAACGGTACAAGCATTACGATCAATTAAAATTCAACGCGATATTTATCAATTCGAAAATTTTTTCAGATAATAAGATTGAGTATAAGAGGTAAGGTTATCTTATTGGATTGCGGGCATTGCAAAATCATAATTTGGGATGAATGCACGATGGCGCATAAACGAGCTCTGGAGGCAGTTGACCGAACGATGAAGGATTTACGACGTGATTTGAGACAATTTGGTGAGTCTATGATATTGCTGCCCGGAGATTTTCGTCAAACGCTTCCCGTCATCCCGAAATCTACTGCCGATGAAATTAATGCATGCCTGAAATCGTGGTCTTTGTGGCGGCATGTCAAGAAGTTGAAATTGACCACGAACATGAGAGTCGCGTTGCAGAACGACTCATCGGCTCTTGAATTCTCGAAACAACTGTTGGTGCTTGGCAATGGCCAAATTACTGTTGATGTTTCCACTGGATTGATATTGATCCCGTCAACTTTTTACGAGTTCACATCGTCGAAGGAGGAACTCATCACAAAAGTGTTTCCAAATCTCGATTAGATTAGTGAACGGGCAATATTAGCAGCGAAGAATAAGGACGTCGATAGCATGAATTTTATTATTCAAAGTAAAATCGACGTCGCTTGATGTGCCAGGAGCTCCGCCGCATAATTTACAGCTGAAGGTGCATAGTTCACGGTTGTCCTTATCCCACGAATTCCGATTATTCCAACTGATCTTTCATTCAAATTCAAGCGGATTCAGTTCCCTGTACGATTGGCTTTTGCGATGACAATCAATAAATCTCAAGACCAATCGTAGGAAGTCTGTGGAATTAATCTCGAATTTCCCTGTTTTTCGCACGGTCATCTGTACGTTGCCTGTCTTACGTCTTCGTTGTTTGTGTTTATCACATCGCTCTCTACTGATTTCGATTCCTTTTAAACAAATCGCATTAAAATTTTAACTATCTGTGTTTTATTATCACTCTGGAGTTTATCTGAAGGCGTTAAATTGGGGCGAGTCGAAGTTCGCCGGATCCGCTAGTTTATTATAATAATAACAGTAAAAGTAAGTAACAATAAAAACATAATTCCAAAATAAATAAAAAAAACTATTTTAGTGGCGAAAAATTAGGGCTAGTTTTGTAGTCAAACCGAAACTGATACTGAAAACACTGGCTATAAGAGTATCCTCTAATAGCTCTAAAAAAATTGTATCTCCGTTTGGTTTCCAGGACGACTTCTGTGTCCTGACCACCAGTGGTCAAAACGAAATCTGGAATTTATGGGAAGTTAGAAACTGATTCTGGAAACTCTGAGTACACACAAATGTTCGTAATAGTATCCTCTTATATCTATGAAAAAATAGGAGTGTATTGTATCTCCGTTTGGTTTCCAGGACGACTTCTGTGTCCTGACCACCAGTGGTCAAACCGAAATCTGGAATTTTCGTGAAGTTAGAAACTGATTCTGGAAACTCTGAATACCAATAAATGTTCGTAATAGTATCCTCTAGTAGTGTAGAAAAAATAGGAGTGTATTGTATCTACGTTTGTTTCCCAGGACGACTTTTGTGTCCTGACCACCAGTGTTTAAACCGAAATCTGGAATTTTCGTGAAGTTAGAAACTGATTTTGGAAACTCTGAATACACACAAATGTTCGTAGTAGTATTCCCTTATAGCTCTGAAAAATTAGGAGTATATTGTATCTCCGTTTGGTTTCCAGGACTTGTTTTGTGTCCTGACCACCAGTGGGCAAAGTAGAAATCTACAATTTACACGGTGTGATTAGATACTTCAGGGGCATATGGTACACGAAAATGATCAGTGCAATGTCCTCTTTTATTCACTTTTTTTCAAAAAAAGCATATTACTTTTACACATTTTCTAAAAAAATACAATTCCACATCTGTCATCCACCGACCGACGTCGGTAACTTTTTCTGTCAATCGTCCAAAAACAGCTGATACGTACATACATACACACGTACATTTTGTTATTTGACATTATGTTGTGCAACTTATGGTCACCCTGTTATTTCGTGTTATCGGAAGTTATCGAAAGTTACCGACGTCGGTATCTTCACGCGTCGGTATCTTCACGTCGGTAACTTTTTTTACTGTCAGTGGGCCATAACAGTTGATAAAAGGCGTACTTTTGCCTTCTAAATACGGTTTTACGCTTCTCTGTGTCACCCTGTTATTTCGTGTTATCGGAAGTTATCGAAATTTACCGACGTCGGTATCTTCACGCAGGTCCTCGTGCGATCGATAGCTTACTTTCTAAAATTTGACGATAAAACTGACGATTTCCATATTAAAGATCCGGAGCTCCATAAGTCGAGGATTCTTACGAGACAATTTCAAGCAAGTGTAAAAGTTTGTTGGAGAGAGAGGCAGGCAAAAAAAGAGCTCTCTGCATATCTATCCTACAAACTTTGACACTTGCTTGGAAAAATTGTCTCGTGTGAATCTGAAATTATGAAGCTCCCGATCTTTAATCAAATCATGTCTACCGCCACCATCTGTACTCGCAAGTTCATGATAACCGCTTGCTTGCCAGAAAGCAAATGGTTTGCGATGTCATCCATCCTGGTTTGGCTTTCGTCAGCAAAACTGAAATCCGAGAGAAACTCCCTGCCATATACAAAGTCACCCCCGATGTTAAGCCTATGGTCCTAAACCTATGCTCTCATGGAAATCAAGAAACAGACCCGCAAGCAACGTAAGGAACGTCGCAACAAAATGAACTGTCAAGTTTGTGGGAGAGAGAGGCAGGCGGAAAGAGCTCTCTGCCTCTCTCTCCTACAGTGTGAATCTGAACAAAGTATACTTAATTCTTAAACAAAAGTGTCATGTAAATGAAATTGTAAGGTTTTCTAGCAATCGTCTGAGCTGTCAATTCACCTTTGCCTAACAATCTGTCATTGTTCGTACATTTGCAGCGCTTTAACAGGGTTGATGGCGTTGTCCGATCTGGCAATCGTGTGTACTTGGCTTTAGTATACTAATTTATAGCCGACAATTGCGTAGAACGCGTTGCCGCGTTAGAAGTTTGTATGAAACTCCGGCGTAAGACGCTGGTACCCTTTAGCGCTCTATTGTGTTTAATCTTTCAGTGCATCATTCACTATTGGAGACGGAAAACGTAAAAAGAGTTGTAAACAATAAGAACATTTCCCAAAAATTCCAATATACTTATGCCTCAAGATGGATCGCCCAATGTGTCACATATGCCAAGAAACTAATTTCAGGGCATTGCACAGCGAAGAGGTCTATAAGGCAAAAGCTCCAAAGTCGCAGAAAACTATTTTGGAAATAATTAGACATATCTCCAGAGTAATCAAAGTAACATTCAATGTTCCAGCCAAATCTAGAGTTTGCAATGCATGCTATAAGGAACTCGTACGATATGATTTGTTGGTAGTGGAATTATTGTCTGTGCAAAAATCTCTTACAGAAAAAATCAACGACCGCATTAAAGGTGTAAAACCAATAACATTGACATCGGAGAGTCCGGATAAATCCACAAATAAGTTGAGTGAAAACGACCACTATATTGATGATGCTGAAAGCAGTGATTATGAAGCGGGCGAAGTTGCGGAAGACAATGCTTTTGATAGTGATAATATAATAGATGAATCAGAGTTTGTAGAGGCCGAATATGATGACGCTGTCGATGAAGCTGGGAACAGGTACAGTGGTTATTTATGTCCTGTTTGCAATTTGAGAGTAACTACCAAAAAAGCTTTGGATATTCACTTGGACAGTGAGCATAAGACTCGTGTGACATGTAGCGAATGTGGAGTACAAGTACGGAATGAGGAATATCTGGTACTCCACATGAACATACACAATGGCAAGACGGAAACCGAATGCAGCTTCTGTGACAAAAAATATGCTCGGCGTGCAAATGTTATTCGACATATGGAAATACATTTCGATAAGAAGAAACATCAATGTGAACGATGTGGAATGTTCTTTTCACAGTCCACTGTGTTTTTTAATCATCGCCTCCAACATGAAGCAGAAGACAACCCTCTTATTTGTCCTATTTGCAGCCAGAGTTTTAAAACCAAAAGAACTTACAAACGACATATGGTAACGCATCAAGACGATCGACCCCGATATAGCTGCGAAAATTGTGGCAAAATATTTGTTGATAAATATACCCTTAAAATGCACACACAGACTCATCACAAGGAGGAAGAAATCGAAACTCCGAAGAAGAAACAAAAGGCAATAGATGAACCAGAAGTTTTGTTTACCTGTGTCATATGTCAGGACATATTCTTGATGCGAGATTTATTCAATGAGCACATGCAAAACGAACACGATGTCGTAATGGACTCTTAAATTTGTTTGCTTTTAGTAGTTTAAGAACATTATTATATACATATAAGAGTTGTCAATAAAATAATCCAAGCGAACCTACATATCTTTACTGTATGTTATTCAACGGACTTAGTTTTAAGTTGCATTTATATTACGCTGGCTCACAAAATGAAAATGGTGTGCGATAGCGAGAACAAAAAGAGAAAAACTTCAGAGGTACCGAACTAGAAGAGAAGAAACAAGCAGTTATCTGAAATTAAACACAATCAAGTACCAGATTGCAGGGAAAATATCGAAACAATAGAACATTTTCTATGCCAATGCCCGACTTTCACGCCGGCAAGATTCCGATATTTCGGGTGGACTTGACCCTTCTCAGAAGATACGACTAAAAATTACATGTCGCGAGTTATAAAAAAAGTAAGAAAGATTCAGTCGGGTAAACCGACTAATGTATACCCCCACTTTGTGAGTAATGTTATAAGGAATATTAAGTGAATTATTCTGTCAATTTGTGTGGGAGGTACCAGAAGGGGTTTAACAAATACACCTATTTTCCCTGAACAGTAGATACTTTAAATACATTGCACTGTGCCGAATTATAAGGGCCTTATTCATAAAAAGTTAAAGAATGTTTGAGGAACGCTTTAGCAGTGTTAAAGCGTTCTTCAAACCTTCATTAAATTTTTATGAATAAGGGCCTAAGCCTTTATGTGCCCTGCTATATATTAACGTTATGAGATATCAAATTAGGGTATGATTTTCCCATTTTGTGTGGGAGGTACAAAAAGGGGGGCTATAGGTACTTCAAAAGCGTTACAATGTGCGAAATGTTGTATATCCCTGCATTGGTACTCATCCTGTAAGCTTTTATCTTTTTGTGCAAAATGGTACCATAGTGTGGGAGGTACAAAAAGGGGCGTGGTAATAACGTCCATTTTTCACAGGGCTATAGACAATATAAAACCATTACGCTGTACAAAATACCAAGTATTTTTATACACTGGCATTAATGTTATAAGATGTTAACTTTTGGTGCAAAATGGTACCTTTGTGTGGGAGGTACCAAAAGGACGGACGGACATTTCTCATTCGACGTAAAATTACCCAAAACGGATTTCCGCCGAACATACTTAGGTCACACCTTCGATGTGTTACACTTTTTTCGTAGCAAATGATATATACCCTCGTCACACTAAAGTGAGGGTATTAATTTTTTAATACTGTAACTCGAGATGTTTCAAAAATTTGGAAATAGGTGCAGAAAAGTACTTGTGTGCTAGACAGCAGTTGTTTATGCTGCTGGGCAGCTGTATTCAAATTATCGAAATAGTGTACAAGGTCTTAATGCAGAAAAAATACTTTCTTTGTCATTATAACGTTAAGGTTTTTAATTTTATGTGCTAAGTAAATAAATACGTAAGCAGTAGATATAAACTGATTGAAAACACAATTTTTTGGTGCAAAGTTAACAATTCTTTAACAAATATTAAACATTCGGCTTCGGCCGAAGGTTGTAAATTTAGCCGAAGTTCGGCTACGGCTTCTGCCTTAAAATCCGACTTCGGACGGGCTCTAAACATAAATACCAGTGCATCAAAATACTAAGAAAAATATTGCACAATGTAACGCCTTTGAAGTACCTATAGTCCTGTGAAAAATGGGCGTCACCACAATGGCCCTTTTTGTACCTCACACACAAAATGGTCAAATTATACCAAAATTGAATATCTCATAACGCTAATATATTAGTGCACGTAAACGCTTATAGTTTGGCAGAGTGCAATGTATTTCAAGTATCTACTGTTCAGCGTAAATTAAGTGCATTTGATAAACCCCTTCTGGTACACATCGACACATTAATTCGTGTAATATTCCATATTACATTACTCACAAAGTGAGGGTATACCTTAGTCTGTTTACCCAACTGAAACTTCCTTACTTGTTTTTGGAACACGTTAGTTCTTTAGTATTCTCCTCGCTCTTATAAATAAACAAATAATAGCAAATTCACCATTATAAAAAGTTGAAAATGGGAATTCTTTTATATGTTAACAAATAATTCAATATTCGAACATACATTTTCATAATAGGGGTAAATGTGTGCTAAATTTCAAACATGTCCTAGGTAAGCACTTTAATACTTACTTACATACACACCTGGAATAGTGAACGCTAATTGGTAGTGCACTACGCGCCCTTTAACCTAACCTAACCTACATACACACCTAGGAAAAAAACAAGAATTTACTAAAAATGTGTGTCATTTAAAATATTTGTTTTTGAGGCGCCCATAAATTACGTATAAGAAAATATTTGTATTTGATTTAATATAAATATGTATGTTGGACAAACAGTTCATCTGCATAATTACTTAGTATCCCTCATCTGAAATTTCTATGTTATAATCTTTATAGGCTTTCAAGATAATCTTCTTTGATTCCGCATGATCAGCTTTGCCATAGCCCTGAAATTTGAATACGAAAGTTAAAACTAATTTTTTTGGCAGTCCATAGAATGCAATCGTGCACAAACCTGTGAATATCCGTAAACTTTGATAAGTTTAGCTGATGGGTTGTGCTCAATTCTGCCACCACCTAAACATTCGGTATCTAATCCCAAGCCTTGACAGGAAGTGCTGGCGCGTTCGTAAATATCGGCTAAATACATAGGTTTTTTAAATAACATTTGTTTGCGAGTTTATTTTTTCATCTTACAGTGCCATTCGCAGTCTCCATAGCCTCTTACAATAAGCTTACTTGGCTCCACACCGTCTTGTTGTTTACCGTATACCTTGATGAGCACATACTTGAATATTCCTTCTTCAATGTCGACATCTTTCACGGCTTCCAGTTTTGGATCGGTCATTGTATGGCGGTGTTTATAATCTTAAGAAGTAACTTATTATTCATCGAAATATATTCGACCACAGTTATATGCTTACGAAATATGGGTAAAGTCCTGGGGAATACAAAACGTTGAACAGCTGTTTTTAGCATATCTCCATGTATATGTACATACACATAAATGGTGTGAATTTCTTCTTCTTCTGCCGTGACAGTTTGTGTTATTCAAATAAACAGGTATCATGCCACACTTATACTCGGGTGAAAGCGTATGACGTTTGCCTAACTCGATTTCTAATCGATAGACCGGCACACTGGTTCCTAATCAATTTTTTTGGCATACTTTTAATTAATTAATACAAATAATATAGATACAGCTTCGTATGTCAGCTACGTGACTTTCCAGTGAGAATTTGCATTTGATACTCTCCCGATTTTATAAAAATCGCACGTAAAATCCTTTTCGCAACAGACAAAGTCGTGCAAAAAGCAGGGATGGATAAAGTTAGTACTTTATTACTTTTTTCAGTACTTTTTCACTTTCAAAATTACCAACGTATCCTCACGACCGTTTCAGTACAATTTTGTTTGATCTATCTCATGATACAATAATTGTAAAGGTAGTCTCAAGCTAACAGCTGATTACAATTTATTTATTTTGGCGTGTTTGACAGCATTTTGGTTGTCAATCTCATTGTTTACATTCCAAATGTTTGTTTACAATTTTTGACAGCAGTGGAGAGCGAAAAAAGGAAACGTATGAGTTTAAATTGAAATTGGAAAAAAGTAATAGGAAGTGAAAAAAATAAGACTGAGTGAAAAAATATAATATAAAGTGGAGAAAACAATAAAAAATTATTGTTGTTTTAAAATTATATTGTGTGTTTGTTTTTATTTTAAAAAATATATACTTTTCTAATAAGAAAAAATGCGCAAGTGTCGCATTTGTGACAAACGTGATGACCATGGAAATGGATCGTTTTTCAAAATACCGAAAGATGGAGAGCTCCGATGGAAGTGGTGTCAGGCTAATGGTATTGCATTAGAAAGCGGTCAGTTCATCTGCGACGATAATTGTTTGTCCTCGGATATTGTAAGAGGAGCAAAAAAGAGCGTGCTATTGACTAATGCAATACCATTTGTTGTGTCTGATCTGTGTCAAACGCCACCTCTAGAGAAAGTAACTCCCGTATTGGAAGCAATGAATATTTATGTCCTTTTTCTAATTTAGTGTCAGTTTTCCATCGATAAGCTCCGACATTCATTTTAACGACGAGATGGATATGTCGTTTGGGTTAGTAAGAAACATATCAGTATAAATATTTTTTTTAAATTTTTATTTACAAATCTTTTTCTAGTATTCTTTTTGAAAATCCCTTGGAATGCACAGATATGCGAACAGAAACCGAGTAAGATTATAAAATTAAATACTTCCTTCATCACTCTATGGCGGCACATATTGTACATTCGTTATTCAATATCATTTACGGCTTTAATTTTCTAATAAATATTAATATTGACCACAGTTGCTCGTTCATTAAATTTATTTTATTGTATATGCATACTATTTAACACTACCTCTAGATGCATCGATTTTGAATACACTGTAGAACTCGTAGACAATGAGACACAGAGTAAAAAGAGAAAAACCACCACTGACATACGTGGCGTTCGATTGTTGCGTTCCAGGAAAGTTTGTGACGTTTATCCTTATTGCGGTACACGGTCACGTTGCTTAGGCTGTTGAATGGTTTGCATGGTTTCTCCTCTGGCCGTCGTTTCTCTATTTACACTCGATAAGGGGGAGGAGAACCGTTGTCTTTAGTACTCGGTGTTTTCTTGCAAAAAATTCCTTTTCGTTGCCTTTATGGTTTTTGCATTGCTGTAGCCCAAGATTCCAAATTCTTGGCGAAGAATTTTGCTGCTACTGCAACTGCCACATCACATCTCAAACTACTGCACTTTTTACGTCTTCTCTTCGATGAGGTACCTTGGCCAGTACCACCGGAGGGTGTCACATTAAGATAACAAAAATCAAAATCGAGATTTTATGACATTTTTATTTTTCTTCACTAACTTTTGTTATTTAAGGGTATCTCTTAAATACCAGTGAATGCGTCCGGCGTCTGTCAAACTCAAATTTCATCCTATTGTTTTCTGTGCATACAACAACACTTTGACAGACGCAGGACGCAATTCACCGGTATTTAGGAGATGCCCTAACAAACAAAATTCCGAGTTTGTTGTTGAATTGTTGTTGTTGTGCTCACTCTGTCACTGACGTCTATCTGTCAGTTCAATTTGACAACCAAAATGGCAAAAATACGCAGGGTTGTACCGGACTTTTTGTTGTTGGGCTTATGAGACTACCTTTACAATTATTGTATCATGAGACTACCTTTACAATTATTGTATCATGGATCTATCTATTGTTAAGAAATTATTTATATTTATAGACAAAAATCAGATTAATTTAACTAATTTGAATACAATTTATTTCGATGGTAATTAGGTGCGGGAGACGGCATTTTATAAAATGTGTTTTTTTCCATTTTTATTTATATGAAGAGAATACAATCTGTAAGATTTTTATTATTTTGCAGAACACATTCACTAATTTGAAGTATTCTTTTGGAAAAGCGATCACAATTCTCTAAAATTATATTTAAAAATGCTATAAGCGGAATGTCTAATTATAATTGTTGTAATAGTATAAAAACGTACGGCCTGTGTCTGTATTTCTAACGAAAGTATTTGCGAACGAAAACCAGTCACTCACTTTCGTCAGGAATCGGGTTTCTCTTAAGTTCGTTCGCCTGGCCTTACGGCAATGACGTTAGAATTTAACAAATTGGAAAATAATGTAATTGCCAGATTAATAATTTCACAACTTCCGGTCTAAAAATGCACACATTTTTGTATGGTCGACCTTAGAAAATACACCTCGGTATACTTTACACTAGCGGTGGCCAAAAATCAACCGTGGGTGGGTCAGCTGAGCTGATCCAACACTCTCATTTCTTTCTCTCTCTCTTAAGTCTCTCTCATTGTGCACTGATGATTCTTTTCCATCTTAGCGAGCTGCCAATGTTCACTTCTTTATGCATAAATATGTAAACATAGGTATACAATTTTATTACTATTTAATTGTTTTTACCATAATTATATTAATATCTACTTATTTTTTGTTTTTAAAAACGTTTTTTTGCCATTGTTCCAGCCAGGTTTTAGCCGATAAGCCGCCAAAGGCGATTTTTTTTGTTGAGCCACGCCGCCGCCGATAGGTCGGTTAAAATTGGCTTTAAATCGCCGCCGTTCTCATCGGTTCATACCGGCTTAAATTCGCCGCCGTTGTAATTTTTTAATTACGCCTTTCATTTATATACGACCAAACTCGTACATGTTTGTGTATATACATATGTATTAAAATTATATGTGTGCATGTATATGGTGTATTTTTATGTACAAAGTTTCAATTGCTTTAAACTTAGGTTAGGTTAGGTTGAAGAGAGGAGACGTTTAAACGTCTCATGTCCATGGACATACACTTAAGCCAGTGGTTCGGCCTGTTGTGCGCTCCTTATTTATGATCTTTTTATACCTCACGAGTTACAGAAAATCGGTACTAGACACGAATTTTCTAAGTATCTTCCAGTCATATTCTCTGAGATGAGCCAAGTCTGGTAATATGTCGGACCCGAAATGTTGGGATCTTGAATGTGTGAAAGCCGGGCAGTGACACAGAAAATGTTCCATCGTTTCGATGTTTTCTCTGCATGCCCTGCATTCGTCGTTTCCTGCTAGTCCTATGCGATGAAGATGTGCTTGCAAGCTTGAGTGTCCCGTTAGAACACTCATCATCTTACTAATATCGATCTTGTTTAGTTTCAGAAGACTTCTTGTTTTCTTTTCATTTGGGTCACCCCACAGTATCTTTGCAGTTGCTCCTACTGTTGCGCTATTCCACACAGTTTTATGAGCCATCACTGCCCAGTGCTTCAACTAATTTTTCGTGGCTTCGAAAGGTTTCCAATTTTCCAAGTTTATTACTCGAAGTTCTCTGCCCTTTGAAGCCAAGTTGTTTGTCCGTTCATTTCCAATCACTCCGTTGTGTCCTGGTACCCAGTAAAGACGCAATTGACCATGGGCTGAGTAATCATTTATCGTTTTTTACAGTCCAACACAGTTCTGGATTTGACCCTTTCCGATGTTATTGCTTTAATCGCCATTTGGCTATCTGTGAAGATGTTGGCATATTTAGGCTTTGTCGTGTTATTGAGCCAGTTCACACACTCCGTGATTGCTCGAACTTCTGCTTGAAATACCGTGTTATGGTCAGGGAGGCGGAAGTGAAGTTCGACTTCTGGTTCATCAATAAAAAGTCCCAGACCCGTCCTTCCTCCTCGCTTGGACCCATCCGTGTAGCAGCTGGTTCCCACTGGCACATGGGCCAAAGTTCCATTTTCCCAGGAGCGTCTGTCTGGCACAAACGTATCACAGGTAGCTGTAAGCCGCACTTCAGGAATGCGGTCCGAGATTTCTGGCGTTTGAATGTGACCAACTAGATATTCTAAAATCTTCTGATGGTACGACTTGTGGTCTCGATTTATCCATTCACCCATCACTTGTAGACGTCTTGCTGTGAGGGCTGCCTCATACTTTATACGGATGTCTATTGGTTGGATGTGCAGTATAGTCTCCAACGCTGTTGTTGGTGCAGTTCTAAATGCCCCGCTTATGCCTAGACAGCACATACGTTGAATTTTTTGCAAAGGTATTACGTTGCACTTCCTGTCCATTGATGTCCACAACACTACAGAGGCGTAGGTGATTATTGGTCTAATCACGCTCATGTAAAGCCAGTGAGTCATATTTGGACGTAGTCCCCATTTTAAACCTATAGCTCTTCTGCACAGCGACCAACATCTGTGTGCCTTTGTAACTCTTTCTTCAAGATGATCTTTCCAGTACAGTTTCTGATCCAAGATTACTCCCAAGTATTTTACCTTTTTAGTTATAGCAATTGTCTTATTCAGGAATCGAGGCGGGGTAAAACGTTGGATCTTCGTTTTCCTTGTAAATAGACATATTTCTGTTTTGTCTGGGTTAACATTTAATCCCCTTGGTTGTGCCCAGTTATATGCTATGTTAAGTGCCTCTTCAGCTCTTCTGCATAATAGATTTGGATGAAAGCCCCTTAGAAGTATTACAACGTCGTCTGCATAACAGACTGGTTTAAGTCCTTCATTGGTGAGGGCTTTTAGGAGACTGTGTATCGTCGTAACCCATAGAAGAGGCGATAAAATGCCCCCCCTGAGGTATACCACGATTTACCTTGTCTCTAATTTTTACGTCATATGACCCACAAATAATCCACCTATTCCTTAGCATATTGTTGATCCAGTTTTTCAGCGCCCGGTCAACCTGAAACTCGTCTAAGGACTGGATAAGTGTATCGGTCTGTACATTGTTAAATGCGCCCTCAATGTCTATGCAAACAGCAAGTGTATACATTTCTTTACTGAAGGACTCTTCTATGTGGTGCACTACCTCATGCAGAGCTGTTTCCACTGATCTTCCTTTGACATAGGCGTGTTGTTTGAATTTTAGCCTGTCATCCGCTATTTTACCTTTGACCATGTCATCAATTATTCGCTCCATTGTTTTTAAGCCTTTGGAGTCGTGTAACTCGCCTTGCCAGGCTTTGGTATGAAGACCACCCTTGATTCCTGCCAGTTTTTTGGGGTATACGAATGGGTTAGGCATGCAGTGAACACTCCAGCCAGATGAGTTGATACCAGATCCACCTCATTCTGCAGAAGTGCTGGAAATATTCCATCCGGTCCCGCAGCCTTAAAGGGAGAGAAACTTTTTATCGCTTCTTTAACCATACCATCTGTTATATCCGTAATATGTACTTGATGCAATACATTTTCATTCTGTAACTGTTCCTCTGTTGGTCCAGCATTACCAGTCGGAAAATGAGTTTTCATCAAGAGCCTTACGGTATTTTCTATAGTTTCCATCCTTTTACCCGTTTCATCCACCAGTGTTTCGGTTTGGTCATGAGTTTTTGAGAGGAACTTTTTCATTTTAGACATGCTGTTAACGCTGTCTACCTGTTCACAGTAAAGGCTCCAGGAGTTACGTTTCGCCGATCTAACGATTTTATTGTATTCTTTGAGTCTTCTGTGGTAGTCGTCCCAATATACTGATTGTTTTTTACGTCGAGCTCTATTCTAAAGTCTGCGGACATCTTTGCCAATCGAGCGAATTTGTCCTGTCATCCAGGGTTTCTCAAAGGCAGATTTCCTTTCGAATGATTTTACAAGAGCCTCGGTAATCTTCTTAACATTGATTTCAATGTCTTCTGCACATAGATAATCGATTTCTAAGTAGATTTTCGAATTTAGTCCAGTCGGTCTTAGCCTTATTATGGAAACTTATGGGGTTCGGCGGTGGCCGTGCAATTTTAAACCTTATATAACGGTGGTCTGAATAGGAGTGTTCATCCGAAACCCTCCACTCATGAATCTCATCAATAAGATTTTCTGAACATATCGTTATATCTAATACTTCTTCCCTAATTTTGTTAACAAAGGTTGCAGTGTTTCCTATGTTAAGAGTTATGAGGTCATTTGTATTCAAAAATTCGATAAGGGCGTGTCCCCTTTTATTGGTGTTAGTACTACCCCAAGCGATATGATGGGAGTTGGCGTCACATCCAGCTAATAACTCATTACTTGTGTGTTTGGATTCCCTCAACAGACGTTGTAATTCCGACGTAGGTGGCAATGTCGGCGCATCGAATGGCAGATATATTGACGCCAGGTACATATTTCCATTACCTTGCCTCAGCACCGTTGCGTCCGATGTTGACAACTCTGGAGAGAAAATAAAACATAAGTTTTTATGGCACAGAATACAAGTCCTTGGACGAGTACCTGTGTTAGCGTAGAAAAGGTTATAGTTCACATGGTTTAATCCAGTAACCTTGTTGCTAGTTGTCCATGGTTCCTGGATCAAAGCAATATGAACCCTGCCTTTATTTAAGATGTCCATCAGAGCGTTGGATGCTGTCTCGCTCCGGTGGAGGTTTATCTGGATGGCCTCAATCATTGTCCTTCCAGTAAAAGTTTCTTTTGGGAGTCTATCCTATCTGGTGGCACCCCCTCATTATTTGATAGTGGGTCATTCTCCTCCTTTCGTTCACTACCTATTACACCATCTTCCAGTCGACGATTGTGGGAGGCGGTGTTATTTTTTGTCGCTCCCTCATTGGTTTGAATCGTTTTGTGGCTCTTTTTATTTTGATCACCACCTTTGCTGGGAACTTCCTGCAAAAGTGGCGGTACTATTGGTGAACTGGTGGTGTTATTGACTACTTCCACATCAGTTTTTGGCAGTGTCTCACTTGTCTCCATCCGTTCAATACTAGTGTTTGCCTCTGCTTTAAACTTAATTTGTGTAAAGTTTAGAATTAAGATTTTAGTGTGAAAATAATTAATTTGCTTAAAAAAAATAACAATGCACAAAAGAAGGTTGCAATTCTTTTGTTTTGTTATCGAAGTTTGTTAACTGAAGCGAAAACTTGGAATAAAATGGTTTTTGATATGAAGTTTGACATTGAGTTATACATTGTGTAATGGCAAGTTGAAAATTACGGCCACCACCATACTTCAAACCATATCTATTCCGATTTTTATTTAATACTATTTTATTAACAAGTATTAAATTTGTTGTCGATCCCAACTAGAACAGTTGTGTCTCAGTTGTTCTAAATAAATTGGGGAAATCCAAATCATTGGGGGAAAAGTGACATTTTAAAAAGAAGTAACATATTTTTAGTCAGGTAAGTTACGCAATTTTCTGTTTATATATATATATTTAAGTGATATACCTTTTTAAAGTGGTCGCAGACAAGCAGGAAGCATTTAATTTAACGCTGAGGTTCAACATTGAGCACTGGCTTCAACATTTCACTTGAAAATCTGTAAAACTCCATACAAAAAGGTAAGCGAAATCCGAACAAAACACGTTTGCGAAAAATGTTACTGGTGTAATGTAAAGTGTCGTCTTTTCGCCCCTCCTGAATAGGACAGGGGGTACTCATATAATTTGATAAATATTTTTATAAAAAAGAAAAAATTTAGAAAACTAATTTAACTTTGTGTTTCCTTTTTTCGATCAATGAACTAATAAAAATATTAGGCAAGTTTAAGAGAGAATTTACAAATTGTCTTTTCCTTTACCAATTTTTTCTCGACGAGTGAAAGTAGTAACATTCAAAATATTTTGGAATAAACTTCAAATAGAAGAAGTCTTTCAGATCTTTCTAGATTTGTCAGATATACGTTTGTACAGCAAACATGTTTAATTTCAGACCATTTTTTAATTATTTCTCTTTTGCTCGATTTAATTTTTAAGGGAAAAATCTATTTTTACACTGTGCTCATACTTCCAACTAAGTTGTACAATAAATGTGTATCCGTTATGTTGCACAATAAATCGTAAGCCGAAACCAAGCCGCCGCCGTCAATTTTGCCTCGGCTTCGTTCTCTGGTTGCTATCAGTCGACAAATAACCTGCGTGAAGATACCGACGTCGGTAACTTTCGATAACTTCCGATAAATCGAAATAACAGGGTGACCAAAAGTTGCAACACATAATGTCAAATAACAAAATGTACGTGTGTATGTATGTACGTATCAGCTGTTTTTGGACGATTGACAGAAAAAGTTACCGACGTCGGTCGGTGGATGACAGATGTGGAATTGTATTTTTTTAGAAAATGTGTAAAAGTAATATGCTTTTTTGAAAAAAGTGAATATATTGAATAAAAGAGGACATTGCACTGATCATTTTCGTGTACCATATGCCCCTGAAATATCTAATCACACCGTGTAAATTGTAGATTTCTACTTTGTCCACTGGTGGTCAGGACACAAAACAAGTCCTGGAAACTAAACGGAGATACAATATACTCCTAATTTTTCAGAGCTATAAGGGAATACTATTACGAACATTTGTGTGTATTCAGAGTTTCCAAAATCAGTTTCTAACTTCCCGAAAATTCCAGATTTCGGTTTGACCACTGGTGGTCAGGACACAGAAGTCGTCCTGGGAACCAAACGGAGATACAATACACTCCTATTTTTTCAGAGCTATACGAGGATACTATTACGAATATTTTTGTGTCTTTAAAGTTTCCAGAATCAGTTTTTAACTTCCCGAAAATTCCAGATTTCGGTTTGTGTCCTGACCACTGGTGGTCAGGACACAAAAGTCGTCCTGGGAACCAAACGGAGATACAATACACTCCTATTTTTTCTACACTACTAGAGGATACTATTACGAACATTTATGTGTACTCTGAGTTTCCAGAATCAGTTTTTAACTTCCCGAAAATTCCAGATTTCGGTTTGACCACTGGTGGTCAGGACTGCTTCACTGGCGTTGTCGAAGTTTATTACTTCATTAAACTTCATCTCTCAAAATCAATAAACATAAACATCAGAATATTAAATAGAAGACTTGTAACATGTGATAGGAGAAAACATATATAGCCAATTTAAATTCAAATGGAAAAATCAATAGGCAGTGAGTCGTGCACTTATTACATCCCATGCGCGGAAATTCAGTCATACGAACATTGCAAATTTGACTAAATATTTATAATTATTTATAAAATACTTTATGTGCAGTATAAATTCTTATGAAGTAGTTAATATATTATCTGCTATACGAGAGTAACTAATATTTTAATTTGTGTATAAACTGACATCATCATCATAATAATATGTCTGCTCCTTTACCTACTACATTTTACTATTTCAACAATTTTTTCTATGTTGTTTTGTAAAAATGGTAAAATGTAGTAAGTAAAGGAACAGATATAATATTTGATGGCTTATTTTTGTACAATAATGTAATAAATATAAATTTTGTCACACAGTAACAAAATAAATTCATTGCCAGATATATAAATAGCAACCCTCGAACATTCAGCTTTTAACATAAATACAAGTATTTTTAAATTAAATAAAATTATTCGCTTAAGTAACATAATGACGCATATGAGCATGACTACACGACCCTTTTGATGTGTAAATCGAATAATAAAGTCTAGACATATATCACAAAATACATATCACTTTAGATACAAAAATAAAGAGGCTTAAAATTTAGAAAAAGTAACAGTAAAATCCAATATTTCTTTCAAAAAAGTTCATCATTCTTAAGTTTTCTTTTATAAGACTTCATCTTTGATGACATTTCTTTGACAAAATTTCATTGCTGATGATTTTTTATTTATCGTTGATGACTTTCCTTTTAGAACTGTTCATTATTGATTTCTTTTCTTATAGAAAAGTTCATCGTTGATGACTTTTCTTATACAAATGTTCATCGTTGATGGTTGGTTACAAATTTACTCACAAGTTGTCTTTAACGAAATAGCTTAAGTCTGATACTTCTTCGAATTTAACTGAAGATTCTTCAAATTTATTGTTCGAGCACGAATAAGGGTAATTGTGTCGCTTTAAATAGAATATAATAACAATGGAAATATATTAAATTATTGTTGTTTGCTTAATGTGGTCCTTATGTTTCGCCAACATTTTCCAAAACTATAGCACGGTTTTTGTCAGCAAACTTTAGGAAAGTCTTAGCCAGTTTGTAGTCTACATCTTTGAGGTAACCAAAAATGGTAAGATTTAGGAATTAGTCGAGATCGTCCACAGAAGCAAAATCTTTGGAGGCAAGGCCGACTTAACAAAGCATAAATTTAGCAACGTCAGTGTCTTCATTGACAAATTTAGGGCCACTGTAATCATGTGAGACTTCGCCTCCCTTAAAAATCTTCAATGTTGGGTAGCCGCTAACAGAGAACTTATTACATATTTCCTTGCCACCCTCGGTACAATCAACCTTGTCTAAAGTAATTGGTGGATCATCGTCTTAACAATCTCAGCTGCTTTGGCATACCCAGAGTTTAATCTTTTGAAGTGGCCACACCTTAAATAAGAGAAGTACATGTTTCTATTATAAATAATATGTATGTATGTGTATATACTAAAGTAAATGTATTATAAATATATTTAAATATTAAAATAATGGTATCGATTAAAGTGTTAATGATATGGATAGGTATGGAAGTACTTTTTTAACAATATATCGTCACTCTAATTTAAAAAAGGCGTAACTGACATTGAAGAAATTTTACATGAAGAAGAAAAACTGAATAAAATACGAAATAGTATATATTTTAAAAATGTGTTAATGCAGTTCGATTTAAAAAGCGAATACAAAAACTGTGTTAAATGTTTTTTTAATTTTTCTTATTTTTAAGAAATTTATGTTAGTTACGCCATTTTATACCCTACACCACACTGTGGTACAGGGTATTATAACTTTGTGCATTTGTTTGTAACACCCAGAAAGAGATGTGATAGACCCATCGTTTATTATACCGATCGACTTAGAATCACCTCCTGAGTTGATTTAGCAATGTCCGTCTCTCCGTCCGTGTGTAGGGTATTATATAGTCGGCCCCGCCCGACTTTCTGCCTTTCCTTACCGGTTTATTTTCATTTTCTTGAAAATAAATGTCAGTCACGCCTTTTATGTGAAGTCAGTTAGGGCATTTCCATTCATTAATTTTTTAAAATGATAAAATAAATATATGAGTTACGACTTTTTAAGTTCACCTATAAAACTACTATTTTTTGAGCATTACACCTTGCTAGTAGTCACTACACTTGTTTTTCTTTCATATATTTTTCTGAAATGAGTTACGCCTTTTTTGGATTGCCTATAAAACTGCTATTTTTTTGCGGATCGCAATAATTTTTTCAGAGAAGATGGTTTAGAGTTTTCTAACGGAATATGAAAAAACGCGATTTCCAAAAAATTTTTTGTTACGCCTTTTATGAATCAGTCTAACGATATACAATACAAATATTTGGGCAACAGAAGGCCACATTATTTGATTCCAGTAACATACCTTTTATTTGTTAAATATTGTACAGTTGACCTAAATGTATTATTACACTGGGCAAAGGGTTAAATATTCCAAATATTCGTACTTTTACGGACACTGCGTGGTACAAGGTATTTCTTTATATATAAACTAAGAAGTAAAATATTACTACGAAAAGGTAAAGTCGGGCTAAACCAAGAGGTAAACTAATTTAGAAAGGCCAAAGTCGGGCGAAGCCGGCTATATGACCGTACACCAACTTGATAGAACAGAACTATTATCAAACAATTACCGAACCGATATCATTAAGATATACATAGTAGCCTTTATTCGTAGTCAAGTCGCATCCTTCTTCTAATCTTCTTAATAAGATTACATAATAATAAATAAACATCAATATCAAAAGTCGGATATATGTCTTAACCAAATACATAGCCATTTTCAAATGGCAGAAGAAAACTCTCTGCAAATTTTCATCAGGTAGGAATTAAATAGTATTTTGATGCCAATTGGAAGGAATATATATATATATCGTTACCTTAGTACAGAAAAGCCACAACTCACGATTTTTGGAAATTGTCGATTCAGATAAAGTAATATGTACATAATACACCTCGCGGCGAAAATGCAGATCAATTTTATAAAAACTGGCAAAGTTATAGGCAAAAATGGAAAGCCCTAAATCATGCCGAAGAAAATATTGAATCAGAAAGGCCTCAACTAATATTCAAAGCTTTATCTATCTATATATATAAAAATGGAAAATGTTTGTATGTATGTATGTATGTGTTTTATAGACGCTTAAAGTATTGGACCGATTTTAAAATTTTTTCTTTTGTTTGAAAGCTATTTTGGAAAATTTTTTTTTGCAAAAAGTGGCCGGGGAAAATGTGGGCATGGCACATTCTGAATAATATGAGAACAATTGATTTAAATTGTTGTGGTGGTGGGCAGTGGACATGGCCGATCCAGATAAAACTTGGGATCTCGTACAAAATTTGAAGACTTTTGTTTGAATAGGAAACATTTTATTGTATAGGCTGTGGGGCAAAGCCGATTTTGACAAAGGTAGTCAATATATTATATTATATTATATGTATTGTATCTCCGTTTGGTTTCCAGGACGACTTTTGTGTCCTGACCACCAGTGGTCAAACGGAAATCTGGAATTTTCGGGAAGTTTGAAACTGATTCCGGCAACTCTGAATACACATAAATGTTCGTAATAGTATCCTCTAGTAGTGTAGAAAAAATAGGAGTGTATTGTATCTCCGTTTGGTTTCCAGGACGACTTTTGTGTCCTGACCACCAGTGGTCAAACCGAAATCTGGAATTTTCGGGAAGTTAGAAACTGATTCTGGAAACTCTAAATACACATAAATGTTCGTAATAGTATCCTCTTATATCTATGAAAAAATAGGAGTGTATTGTATCTCCGTTTGGTTTCCAGGACGACTTCTGTGTCCTGACCACCAGTGGTCAAACCGAAATCTGGAATTTTCGGGAAGTTAGAAACTGATTCTGGAAACTCTGAGTACACATAAATGTTCGTAATAGTATCCTCTAGTAGTGTAGAAAAAATAGGAGTGTATTGTATCTCCGTTTGGTTTCCAGGACGACTTTTGTGTCCTGACCACCAGTGGTCAAACCGAAATCTGGAATTTTCGTGAAGTTAGAAACTGATTCTGGAAACTCTAAATACACATAAATGTTCGTAATAGTATCCTCTTATATCTATGAAAAAATAGGAGTGTATTGTATCTCCGTTTGGTTTCCAGGACGACTTCTGTGTCCTGACCACCAGTGGTCAAACCGAAATCTGGAATTTTCGGGAAGTTAGAAACTGATTCTGGAAACTCTGAGTACACATAAATGTTCGTAATAGTATCCTCTAGTAGTGTAGAAAAAATAGGAGTGTATTGTATCTCCGTTTGGTTTCCAGGACGACTTTTGTGTCCTGACCACCAGTGGTCAAACCGAAATCTGGAATTTTCGTGAAGTTAGAAACTGATTCTGGAAACTCTAAATACACATAAATGTTCGTAATAGTATCCTCTTATATCTATGAAAAAATAGGAGTGTATTGTATCTCCGTTTGGTTTCCAGGACGACTTCTGTGTCCTGACCACCAGTGGTCAAACCGAAATCTGGAATTTTCGGGAAGTTAGAAACTGATTCTGGAAACTCTGAGTACACATAAATGTTCGTAATAGTATCCTCTAGTAGTGTAGAAAAAATAGGAGTGTATTGTATCTCCGTTTGGTTTCCAGGACGACTTTTGTGTCCTGACCACCAGTGGTCAAACCGAAATCTGGAATTTTCGTGAAGTTAGAAACTGATTCTGGAAACTCTAAATACACATAAATGTTCGTAATAGTATCCTCTTATATCTATGAAAAAATAGGAGTGTATTGTATCTCCGTTTGGTTTCCAGGACGACTTCTGTGTCCTGACCACCAGTGGTCAAACCGAAATCTGGAATTTTCGGGAAGTTAGAAACTGATTCTGGAAACTCTGAGTACACATAAATGTTCGTAATAGTATCCTCTAGTAGTGTAGAAAAAATAGGAGTGTATTGTATCTCCGTTTGGTTTCCAGGACGACTTTTGTGTCCTGACCACCAGTGGTCAAACCGAAATCTGGAATTTTCGTGAAGTTAGAAACTGATTCTGGAAACTCTGAATACACATAAATGTTCGTAATAGTATCCTCTAGTAGTGTAGAAAAAATAGGAGTGTATTGTATCTCCGTTTGGTTTCCAGGACGACTTTTGTGTCCTGACCACCAGTGGTCAAACCGAAATCTGGAATTTTCGGGAAGTTAGAAACTGATTCTGGAAACTCTGAGTACACATAAATGTTCGTAATAGTATCCTCTAGTAGTGTAGAAAAAATAGGAGTGTATTGTATCTCCGTTTGGTTTCCAGGACGACTTTTGTGTCCTGACCACCAGTGGTCAAACCGAAATCTGGAATTTTCGGGAAGTTAGAAACTGATTTTGGAAACCCTGAATACACACAAATGTTCGTAATAGTATTCCCTTATAGCTCTGAAAAATTAGGAGTATATTGTATCTCCGTTTAGTTTCCAGGACTTGTTTTGTGTCCTGACCACCAGTGGGCAAAGTAGAAATCTACAATTTACACGGTGTGATTAGATATTTCAGGGGCATATGGTACACGAAAATGATCAGTGCAATGTCCTCTTTTATTCCATATATTCACTTTTTTCAAAAAAGCATATTACTTTTACACATTTTCTAAAAAAATACAATTCCACATCTGTCATCCACCGACCGACGTCGGTAACTTTTTCTGTCAATCGTCCAAAAACAGCTGATACGTACATACATACACACGTACATTTTGTTATTTGACATTATGTGTTGCAACTTTTGGTCACCCTGTTATTTCGTGTTATCGGAAGTTATCGAAAGTTACCGACGTCGGTATCTTCACGCAGGTTACTGCTACCCCGAATTTCGGGGTTTGCTGTCAGCGAACAGCTGATTTCTCGCCATTTTTCAGAGCTCAATGAACTGTCAAACTCATGGATGACGTTTGATTGTTTGTTTACATTTTGTTGGTGGGAGCGTTTTAAAAAATAGTGTACAATCAAACAAAATTCACGCAAATTAAAAATAATGGAAATTGTACTTAACATTTCCTATATTTAAATGTAAATAAAGCAAAGTGTGTATGTGTGATATCACATAACGTTATTAATTTCCTTTTAAAGTCCTATTGATGTCATTATAAATGGAATATAATATCTTGCAAATGTATGCCGCGGTTTCGCAGAGTCGCGAATCCGTAATTTCGAAATTTCCATGACATTGGCGCATGAGACAAGCTGAATTTTACCGATGTCAAGGGTTGTGTTGGCTGTTATGGTTTGTGGATTGTTCTCATAGACGTGCCAGTTAACAAAACTTCACACAAAATTCTAATATGGTCACATCGCACGATCTCGGAGGCCAGTTCACATCACCTCCTCGTGAGATGACGATGTAGCATGAGTTGTGTGGCTATGGCGCCGTCCTGTTGGAACCACATGTTAGTGTCCATATCATCCAATTCAGCTCAAAAGAAGTTGGTAAGCCCCAAATCCACATCAAACAGCAACTTTTTCGATTTGAATTGGACGTTCTTGGAACTCTTGTTTGTTCAATTTTGTTCATCAACAAATGGTAAACTAGGCGGAAGACAGCACCCATTTTCATAAAACTGAATAATGAATGGACAATTCAACAGATATAGCTTGAACAATGTTGCAGCTAACAACTTATTATTTGTATCAACGACAAACTTTGTTATTAAATTAAAAAATATATATAATACGTTCAATTCTTTTTACATTATTCGTTCATCATATTTTTTAATAAATGGTCCATATACAAGGTGGCGCAAAAGTAATCCTCCTATCAGAAAATGCTATAAATTTTTCGATTGGCCCCTAATGTCAGTTCTGTTTTGACATTTGTGTAGTAAACACATGCGAAATACACGTTAATAAACAACGTTACGCTACACTGATCCAGAACGCGGAATATTGCTGACTATTTATTTGACCAATAATACTGGTGAAGCACTGCGACGTTTAGCCGCTCGCCTCGAAGAGACTGGCACAACACGAGATGCTGCCAGGCGTGGCAGACCCCGGAGTAGCCGTTCTGCAGAGAATATTGCTGCTGTAGCCGAGGATGTCATGGAAGCGCCGTCGACATCGACCAGACGACGTGCCACGCAAATGGGTATCAGTCGACGGTCTCTACAGCGAATTTTGGTACAAGATTTGAAGATGTTTCCGTACAAAGTCCAGACGGTGCATCAGGTGTTAGCTGCTGACCGCCAATCGCGTCTAACATAACATCGAAAGGTTACTTTTGCGCCACCTGTTACATATGTACGAGTTTGTATTTTCTTATAACATGAAAAACTTATTTCCTATCTAGAAAATAAATACAACCTGAAAATTGGTTTTAACATGATGAGTAGCACTTCAACCCAAAGTCCTCTACGTCATCAGGAGGTCCATTCTGCCCAAAAGGATCTTGCTGTCGGTATTTGGAGTCAATTCCATTGCACGAGTGGCCGGCCGTCTTCCATTTCATTCCATTTAATGCTCCATTTTTTCTGTTCTGCCTTTTTACTGATATGGGTGATATGTGTGACACGCATTCAGCTTATGCCTCTCGCCACTCATTTGTAAGGACAAGCTCTGAAAGACAAACCTTTTAAAATTCCAAGTATTCCAAAGAAGTAAAATCGTTGGAAAGCTCGACCGGGCAGTATTGTATTATATGCCATCCATCATCAATACTGTAGCAGCAAAAACATCTGGGTGCCATGAAGGATAATGACACTATCCTTCCGAGATTAAAATGAAATTATTTAAATTTTATAGTTCCTTAAAGACAAAACTTACATTGTGTGTGTATCCCAATACAAGAGAAAACTTGTTATACTGAATAAAATTGCAGTCACCAGATTTACTTTAAAGGGTAATTGCACGTAAGATTGAAATTTTAGAAAAAAATGATCCTTTTCAAAAAAAATCAAATTTCAAATAAAAAATTTATTTGACAACCAATTGTTGGTCAGCTGTTCGAGTCGGCTGCCTATTTTGACAAGCTATTGTACGAAAATAATGTACAGGGTTGTATCCCAGTTTTGTTGTTGGGCAAGTGATTTTACCTTCTATTATTGTATCATGGTAACTCCTAGAAATATTTTGAGTTTATTTCCGCCGTTGTTTTGACGCCGTTGAATACCTCTGACGTTGACGTTGTTTGAGCATAAAAGAATAGGTGTAGAAGAAGAATATCTGAAAATCGGAAAAATAAACAATTTAGCAATTTTTTGTTGTTCAAGCTAAGCTGCAAAGATGTCCCACTCCTTGGGAGGATATATGCGCTGCTTCCTCTGTCGCAAAAAGTATACTTCTCTACACAAGAGCATCGATAGTAGTGTATGCCCGGCATCCAAGAAGAATGTGAAAACTGTGCTATTGCATTTGGCCCGATGTGGGAAATTTCAGCTCCTCATATCAAGCGGAGAGTGGCTATGTCGCCAATGTTATATACAAATTGTGGACTATGACACAACATTGATGCATCTGACCCGTAAACAAAGAAATTTAACGAATTTGGTGGAGAAAGCCGCAACGACCATTGATAGTGATATCGAAGCCGAGTGCGAAGCAGAGATGTCTCACATGGAGGAATTTAATGAAGACCATTTCTTCGACGATGCCAATGTCAGTGATAGAGAAATTGCTGAAACAATATTCGAAGTAATAGGAGGAAGAAATGCTAAGAAGAGAAAACCCAACCACGGCAAAGAAATCAGACGGGAAATGCGCACTGAATCCCCAGCATCTGACGATTTTGTGGATGCAGGAGAACCTTTAGAGGAGTCGGAGACTATACAGTGCAACCTATGTGCAATGAGATTCAAGAACCGGACGGCTCACCAGAAACACGTTGTCCATGTTCACAAAAAATTTAGCTGCAAAATGTGTTCCTTTAGTCATAGGAATGAGGACTATGTCATGCTTCATATGAACATACACGAAGGAAAAAGTGAAAACCAATGTCGTTTCTGCAACAAGGAGTTTACAACTAAAATAAGTACTATACGGCACATGGAGGTTCACATGGACACCAAGAAGTACCAGTGCGATAAGTGTGGTTTATGTTTCTCACAAACTACTGTGCTATACAACCATAAGTTACAACACGAAGCAGAGGAGAAACCATTACGCTGCGAGATATGCAATCAGATTTTTAAGACGAAGCGTACCTTTAGACATCACATGGTCACCCATAGAGCTGACAGACCACGATATAGTTGCGAATTTTGTGGAAAGACATTCACCGAGAAATATACATTAAAGGTACACAAACGTACACACCCTGAAGCAGGGGCGGCAGCCCAAAACCATGTAGATTCTATGCAAAATCATTACGGTCAACAAGATCCACCACAGCAGTACCAAGTATCACAACAGTCGTACATCAATTCGCAAGTGGAATATTCTCAATCGTCGAACCCCCAACAATCTACAGCTTCTACAAACATCGTCAGTGGACCAAAATTCGGCTGTATAATTTGTGATCAACAGTTCACGAGTAAAGATAATTTAAATAAGCATATGGAAAAGGAACATGATGTAATACTGAAGTCTCTGAGCATAGCTAATTTTACTCAGTATGAAGTAGTTACCAATGAATCGCGAAAGCCATGTCATATATGTGGGCAAATATTTAGTGCCCAACATAATTTGGATTACCATTTGGTGCAGGTGCATGAAGTTGCATTGAAATAATCAAAATAAATAAAATAATTTAATACGAAATAGTTTTAAATAAATTACCATAGTGTGCGTAAAATCATTTCAACATAAATTGCATATCGAGGGCTCATATTAAAAAGCGTTATCTAATTTTTTTAAAACTACGAGCTTGTACAAACCGCGCAAATCGACAGGAATATACTCGATACATACTTGAGGGGTTGAAATCCTTGGTCGGAATCCGTGGTTGTTCCGGGTCGCTCCTGTACAGAACTGTAGGTTCCCACAGGTTGGAGTTATCCCCCAATCCTTTTTAACCTCTACCAGTTTATCTACGCACCCAGACCGGATTTTCCCTTAGCAGGAATCTGGAGCTATCCCCTGCCAAATCATCAGCCAAACTTTTCACCACCTTGACAAAGAAGTTTACTGGGAACTGGCTGTCGAAGTCGATGGACAAAGAATTCCGACGGTAATTATCGTCACCCCCAAATACTTGCGGTGACCCTAAACATCATTTTCTCGTCCTCAGCGCATGTCATCGTGATTTGCATCAAAGTGCGCTCGCGGAATAAGGTCCTCAAGTCGCTAGCCGGTAGCAATTGGAGAATGAACAAAGAAACCTTACACACCGCGTATAAAGTAATAAGCCGGTGATGAATTATGCAGCCCAAGTGTGAGCAAGACACAGTAGGGCCTGCTTCAAACCTGCCAGAACGCAGCTCTAAGAACCATAACATGCTGCTTTCAGATGTCTTCTACGGACTTTCTGCATGAAGAGACTAAAGTTTTTGCAGTGAAAGGGCACTGCGAACTTCTATGAAAACAGTTCCTCCTGGGATGTCACCCAAACTTCCAGCTCACTGAGTTGGAAACAAAAGTTTAAAATAATCTTCACAGCAATTCATTTTATTTATTTATATGAGTTACAATACAAAGTAAATTTATATTCTAATTTAACGGTCCAGGGAAAAGCCGAGTTACAAAGACATGTAGCTTTATTTTGCAGCGACAGACAAGAGCCTCTGGTGGGAATCGAACCCATGACCCCAAACTCATAGGCGAGCACGCTACCTACTCACCTACTGGGGCGAGTTGGTAGCGTGCTCCCTACCCCTGATCCATAGATCGATTCACTTGATCCATAGAAATCGACAGGAATACCATTTCGTTAACGGATGACGTGATTAGGCCCCAGATCGAATGTTGAGCGCCGAACTGTTACACCCCCTTATAGCAGACTTCTGGACGGAAGAAGCATTTACCCTGTTGCATAAGAAAGGTAACCTATGAAAGTGCAAAAATTTAAAAGGCATCGTAAAATAGTCGTGCATATAATCAACAAACGCTTATTATAATATTTATATCGCACATGGGGCCTAATAACGCATCAGTTAACGAAATAGTTTTCGTGTCGAAAAAGATATCGCAGCAACGATTTCTTTGGATCACGGGAATCGATCGACAATTTTGATTTATTGTTATCATTTTGTGTGGAATGACAATGTCAAATAGTGAAGTAGGAGAAAAATATAAACAAGTTGTGAACGGCGGAACGAACAACTTAAAGAAATAAGAATAACCCGAATGTTGAGCGCCGAAGAAATTCCTTCAGGCCGAAACGTTAAAATCTATCAGTTACGGACGAATAGGAATGAATTGTAACACGCGAAAAAACAGTATTCCGTGAACATTGATTGAATTTCATTTTCATTTCATTTCATTTATTCTCCTTAACATGTAATAAAAAGCCATCAGGCCAATTAAAAATAAATTACAATATGCATTAAAAATGAAAACATTTAACATGAGTTAAAACTACTCTGCCTTATAAGGAATTATTGTAAACATTTTTTTTCCTATCTTATTATAATTATAATTTTTTGTTTGCACTTATCGATTAATATTATTTTTTTTTAATAACTGACAATTACTCGCTGCAGGAAGGAATGTCTTCTTAAATTATATTGTTTTTGACCCACATTAACACAAAACAAAATAACCGAGCGTTAGAGCTTACGAAAGTTAAATTGTATGGAATTTGGCAGCTATAACCGGTAGTTAGCTCTTAACCCTAGTGTATTTATTAATTGTTAATGACTTAAATACTTCCAAAAAATTTAAATTACGATCAAAAAAATAAGTTTTGCAGATTTAAAAAGGGTTTAAACTTTCAAAAGAAGTATTTAACTATGTTTTATCTTAAATTAATTTCCCCGGCATTCTTCAAGGTCCATTTTTAAAACAAAAATTCAATAACTTTTGTTCTAGTAAGCATCTTTAAGTTCTGTAAAAACCCGAAATTAGACTAGGATCCAAGGATTATTTTAAGATATTAACGTTAAAAATCGGGTACACCTTAGAAATGAGGCCAAAGTGGACTGCTTTTCTTATTTTTGGATTTAAAGGATAAATAAATTTTTTATTTTTTTGTTTTAATTTTTTTCGTATTACAGATTTTCGCATTTTTTTTATTACAAATTGTGATTTGTTTACTTTATTATGGCGGCAAAAATATGATGTGTCAAATATAGTTTGTTTGTAATAAATATTTGAAAAATGCCCTGTTTGAAAAAGTTTATAACTTTGGACCAACATAACTTTTTTCTTTTGAAAGCCTTTGAGGAATATATTACTTATTTAGAATGGTTGAAGGATTCCCCGTTTTTGCAGGGTAACTTTTGCCTGCACCAAATTGCACCCTTGAAAGATAGGACACTTTTAGTACAAAAAGTCAGATTTTTTTTAGATCCAAAACGCGTGTTACTCTCGTTAACTTTTAAAAATTGGGTACGCAGATAAACAGCCGAGCAAATTTCTTTTATCCTCAACCCAAATTTTATGCCAATCGGAGTTAAATTTCAACCAGAAATAAATGGTTGCCGAAAAATCCCCAATTTAACAACTGAAATTGTCGATAGTTGCCTTCCGTAATGCAATTTTGACAACTGGCAAGGCAATTAAACTTTGGTTGCATTACATAATCGACCCATAAGACCACAATTTGATGTGAGCACGTTTACCAAGAGCCTTCCAATAATATATCCTTGGCCAATGTTTTGCAAAAGGGTTCATCATCCCTAGTGCCAAACTAACCAAAAGAATCGATTATTATGGACCGCAACAAACCTTCCACACGAGGACATTGGCAATCAATTTGGCTTCCTCGTCTCAATTGGGGAAAAAATTGGGTCTTCTTCTAAATTTTCGGTTGCATTATGGCACTTACTAGCAAGGCCATTATGGCACTTACTAGCAAGGCCATTATGGCACTTACTAGCAAGGCCATTATGGCACTTACTAGCAAGGCCATTATGGAACTTACTAGCAAGGCCATTATGGCACTTACTAGCAAGGCCATTATCGTACTTACTAGCAAGGCCATTATGGCACTTACTAGCAAGGCCATTATGGCACTTACAATCAAGATCGCTTTGAATTGGAAATTGTAGCCAAGGAAATGGAGCAGATAGGAAAGACGACCGGATGGTAGTCACATTCCTTTTGGCATTTCAGCAGAGGGTCGGGTAACAACGGGAGCTTTTGTGGCAGAATACAATCATGATCGCTTTGAATTGGAAATTGTAGCCAAGGAAATGGAGCAGCCTCAACGTGTGGCCAGAACTAAAGTTATTGTATGTAAATGGTCTTTTTATTTCGAAAAATGGAAGGGCGTACTTTCTATTCCAAATAACACAAAATTAAAACAACCCTTTTTATGAAATAATAATGGTTTTCACCAAATCATTGGATTATATTTGTACATTATCACATTTACTTCTTTCTCTACTTTTCATTGACATTTAGGAACAAATGCAGTTTACCCACACTGCTCGGATTTTGACCAAATTTTCACCATTTGTAGAGCTTGTCATTCCTATACAACCCATAATTTTTTTTCTCCGGAAACCCATAGTTCCGGTGATATGGGCCTTCAAAAATTCTAGCCTTCAATTATTACAATCGTTATACTTCGGTGAAATATTGATGGACGTAAACGCAGGATATCATCGGGAAGCCTATGGAAACATCTTTCCGAATATGTACATAGTATCCAATTTAGTTATTCCATTACAGAACAATCCGGGATCTGGGTGTGTCAAAAGCTGGCTACGCAATCCAAAGTATACCTGCGTGACGGCCCTCGGGGGGTTAACGATTTTCTCCTCTGGGGTGTGTCCAAAGCCTGCTACGCCATCCACAGAATTCCTGCGTGGCGGCCTTCGGCCGGGGTTAAAGATTTTCTCCTTTGGGGTGTGTCCAAAGCCGCTTATGCAATCCAAAGTATTACCGCGTGGCGGTCTTCGGCCGGGCTTAAAGATTTTCTTCTCTGGAGTGCGTCCACAGTATTCCTGCATGGCGGCCTTCGGCCGGTGTTAAAGATTTTCTCTTCTGGGGTGTGTCCAAAGCCGGCTACGCAATTCACAGTACTCCTGCGTGGCGGCCTTCGGCCGGGGTTAAAGATTTTCTCCTCTGGGGTGTGTCCAAAGCCAGCTATGCAATCCAAAGTACTCCTGCGTGGCAGCCTTCGGCCGGGGTTAAAGATTTTCCAAAGTATTCCTCCGTGGACTAAAAACTTTCTCCTCTAGTTTGTCCCATGTCGGCTACGCGAACCAAAGTCTTCCTGACATACCAAATTCTATATAATATATGACTCTTTAAAAAAAATTTAAAATATTAGAAAAACAGATTGATCTGCAATAGAATAACGCATTCGGAAACTACGTACACCATCTGAAAGATGCTTCTACAAGCTTTCCGATGAGACCCTTTTTGTTCGCATCCATCAATATTTAACCGAAATATAACGACTTTAATAATTTGAGGTTAGAATTTGTATAGAAATGACGAGCTCTACAAATGGTGAAAATTTGGGCGAAATCTGAGCAGTGTGGGTAAACTGCATTTAAGCCAAAAAATTATTTGAATTCGTCATTTATTTGATCTTTAGTTGTTGTTTTTTTATTTATTGGACAAGTGAGCATAGATTTTTGTTATTAATACGGTAGTTTTTAAAATAAACAATAAAATAATTTATATATTCGACTACTCTTACAATTGATAATCGTATTAATGCATCATTAAGAGAGAAAATTTTGTGTGAAAAAGATGGTGTTGCCAGCACTACATTGACGAAGTCATTAAAATGTTTATTAGTTAAAATGATGTTTATGAATACGATTTTTTAATAATCGTTTATTAGGCCAAAAGTGTTTGTTAACTAATGTGCTTAAACCATAATTAGGATTTTTTTATGAATACCGCTGCAAATAAATGACGAATTCAGAACATTTTTGTTACATAAGGTATTCGAATAAAGAATAATATTTAACACATGTTTGATTGTTTACACATCACTAGTGAATTTTGTACAATTTGCATTTCTTGTGTTGTGGTTTTGCATCAATAAAAGTTTTTGGTCTTTTAGAAACAATATAGAAAAAAGAATGCAAAAATTCATTTATTATACCGATTTTTGAGAAACAATATGGAAAAAAGAAGAATGCAAAAAAGGATTTTATATACCGATGGACGCAGAATAATGCCCTTAGTCGATTTAGCCATGTCCGTTCGTCTGCGACAATCAAAGTACTGGGGCATCCGTTTTGTATCGTAATTCCATTACGTGAAATCTAATAACTCTAACATTTATGTACATACATATGTTGATAAAATTTCAGCATATCGTTTCAAATGGATTTATAACTTATTTATATACAAAAATAAGTGAAAAGTTAAATTCCCAATTACTCGCTTTATGCTGTCGAAAATTCAGATTACGATACGAAACGAATGCGGTAATTAAACACCTGCTCGAAAAAAAGGAACCAATCCTTACGAAATTTTTGGGATAAGGATCAGCTTAAGTTGCACAATGCCTTTAACTCTTACTGGAAAAATGCGACAAATCGGTCCACGTTTTTTTTTATTATTTTTTACTATTTTAAACTAAACCATTTCTAGAAAATATGTTCAAAATCAGTCTTATATTTTTTTCATTTAATTAAAAATTCCATAAAAATGTTTTGCAAATGTCCCGATTTAAGGCCCAGTTAGGCAAACTTAACCGTAACGCCCCCGTAGCGTAACGAATCAGCTGATTCAATCTGTCATATGGAAATCAGTGTAAACGATTAGCCAACGGAAACGAAACGTAAACGGACGGCTGAATCTGTTGAAATCAGAATTGGACGTTCCGTTTACGTACAATTTGACAACAGCTGATACTACATGTTGTTTACAATTACAATTGTATGTTCGACGAGAAAAGTAAAAAAAAATAATTTATTAATTATTTGTTGTTTAAAAGTGCAAATAAACATGAAAGACGAATATTTGATTTCATTGGTGTAGTCGCACGAGTACTTATACAATAAATATAATCCAGCATGTAGGATATCTGAAAAAAAGCGAGAAGCTTGGAAGCTAATTGGCAAGGAGCTGGGCGTTACAGGTGAGTTTTATGAAGATCGCGGCTGACTCCATTAAAAATTAAATTTATAATCTGCTTCAGGATTCTTTTGACGACAGTACGAGACAATCATTGCGCTAATCTTCTTCATTGTGGGTTAATGTGACAGCAATATAAGCGTCTCTACAAAGGTGGACTTATTTATAGATAGAGATGGGATTTGGCTGAGTCCCTCTTCAATGGAAATAGACATAAGTAAAGGGTTTTCCATTAAGGACATAAGAATTTTATATATTAATAAAACACAGAATATTTAAGATATACAGTTCAAATTTATTACAGGTGTAGTGCAAATGTTACATTTTAAGAATGAAATTCAATTTCGGTCATATGACCACCACGAGCCCGTCAACAGCGATGTATTCTTTGGACCCAATTTTCCACCACTCCTGTTCACATTTCGACCGGAACGTTGCCAATTTCGCGTTGGATGTTGTCTCTAAGCTCGTCTAAAGTTGTTGACTTAGACCAAAGATATTCCTCAGGGGAAACGCCGCATCGCCAATAAAAAAATGAGGAAAGGCTTCAGAGGATGCTGACGATGCTTACTAGGAGGTACAGGTACTGTACCTAAAATAACTGATTGGCCAAACGGAGAGTACTGGAATATAGCTGTATTTAATTCAAATTAAGAAATTTAAATTGTTTGTATTAAAATAGAATATAAATAAATTGAAGCCATCGTGTTGGCTGCCATAACTTCCAACATTAACTGATATGAATGTATAGTTAGCATCGCAGATTCCCACTGTGTTTGTACTGCTGTGTATTTTGTTCACTTAAATAAATCGGCGAAAGCAAGCGCCACAAAACTTCACTGCATTCTAAAATAATATTTCGAATTGTTGTTTTCCCCAGCTTGTGACTCCATGCAATCGATTGTATGGGACAACCGTGACCCAAATATCTACAATTTTAAAGAATAGAATGGTATTATTATATTTCCCAACTTGGAATCATAGGATAAAGCAATATTTGACATACAGTGGTGTTATTGCTAGTCTCTCTGCCGGTCTAATCCGTTGCTTCGGCGTAGTTAAGTTAAAACTGACATAGGCATTCTAGTGTCCGGCTTTCGCCCAGTCATTGTTTATAGGACGTCCACTCCATCTTCTAATTCGACGCTATTTTCTTGATTACTTTTATTGTAAATTCTGCACAGATTTAAAAAACACAAATTTATAAACATTCTTTTTAACTTCATTTTTAATAAACCTAAACAAAAAGAAATCGCGGCTTTTTTGTTTACTTATGTGTTGTTGTCAGAACATATGACTCGTTTTCTCAGCGTCGGGTAATCGCTCAAAAAGGCAACGTTACGGCAACGTTAAAGATAAATTACGGTTACGTATGCCTAACCCGGCATTTACACTGGCTGAATGTTCAGCAGATTATCGGCGTTTTGTTGGAGAGAGAGGCAGTCGGCAAGAGGAGGAAAAAAACTCTCCCGTACAGCGTTACCGTTGTGCGACTAAAGTGGCATATTTGTCCCTTTTTTTCAGCCGTGCTACTTTTGCGCCCCTTTTATTTTTTGATACTAAATGTGCCCCTTTTCGCTTTTTGTGCCACTTTTTGGCTTTTGTAAAAAAATCTGCTTTTTATACTCTTATGACAACACTTTCGTACTAACGTACGGAAATGCCTAACGCGCCACGTTCTGAATTAGGTTATTTAATGGTATATACGCATATGTTAAAACGATTTACATTTATCTTTTGTATGTGTAAGCATATGAGAATCTATTTCCACCGTTTCATCTTATTGGTGAAAATTCTGCGAATAGGTCTGCGTCTATGCAACAATACAATTAATTTGAGTGATTTCTTAATTGTAACAATATATGTGTTTATAAAAAAATCCAATTTATTTTTCATTAGGTTGATGTACATAAATATTTTAAGCTTTTTTCTAAACAGATTTATTGTGAGATCAAAAAAACTCAATACAAAACACAACTGTCCCAAGCACAGATCTAATAAGAAAGTATAAAAAAGAAGTTACAAAAAAGTAACTATAAATAAAGAAATGTATGTGATAAAATATATTTAGTATACATCATAAGAAGTTTTGTATAACATTGTATTTTTTTTTAGTTTTAGTGTAAATGAATGAATTTTTTAATGTTACCTACTTATTTTTTCTTTAAATAAAAACCTTAAAATTGATCTCCCTTTTTTAATGATCGGTTGCCCCTTTTTTCGAAAAAATCCCCTTTTTGTGCCCCTTTTTGAAATTTCCCAACGGTAACGCTGCTCCCGTATTCTGGCTGAACGTTTTGTATTTTTCACTCGCACTTTGAAACAACAACAATTCACACAGGAATATGCGAAACAAAATTACGTGTCTAAACGCAGAGGCAAATTTTAAATAGAATTAGCGGATAATCTGCTGAAAAAATATCCTAGTGTAAATCTGAACAATGCACACGAAGAAAAAGCAAATGTCACTTTAACAAACGCTTAAAGTAGGGTCGAACCAGCGATTCATCAGAGTGTATGTCCGCCAGGACTGCCTGGTAAGCTGTTTTATCTAAAGGTTCTCTCTTGTTGCGTTGGACCTCGCGCTCTGATTGGGATGGCTGGGACGGTAGAAACCAAGCAGATACTGCTTCGACAAAACAAAAAAATGTGTCGTCGCACGGGTATGATCTTCGTCTCCTCGTGTAGGTGGTCCACAGAAGACATGAGGACACAACTTGTAGCAGTTCTCAGTGCGGCATTTTGGCAGGTCTGAATGTTCTTCCACTGCGGTGACCAAACTGGTGCTGTATAGTTTCCACAGACTTTGTAAGAAGTCATCAAGGTTTCTATGTCTGTTCCCCAAGTGCTGCCGGCTAGCGACTTGAGGACCTTGTTCCTACTTCTCATTTTATTGCAGATAGCTGTGGCATGCGCGTTAGACCTGAAGAGGCTATCAAATGTGACACCAAGAACCTTAGGGTAATTGGTAGTCGGAATTCTTGTGCCATCGACAATCACTTTGAGTTGCTCCTTCGCTTGCGCTGTTAATGCAGTAAACACTGTGGCCGGTGATTTGGTAGCGGATACTATCAGGTTCCTCGCAGCGAATAAGTTGCCAATCTCAGCCAAGTAGAAATTTAGGGCCTTATTCATAAAAAGTTAAAGAAGGTTTGAGGAACGCTTTAGCAGTGTTAAAGCGTTTTCAAATCTTCATTAAATTTTTGTGAATAAGGGTCTTAGCAGAGAATGAAGCCGAGCCAAAATTGGCGGCGGCGGCTGCCATTGGAAATTATAGATCGGCGGCGGCGGCTAAGCCGACATAAAATTGACATACGGCGGCTCTATGATAGACATTTTAGCATTTAAAATAATAGTTGAATAGTTAAGCTCTGATATTTATTCTTAAATTATAGATGTTTTTAAGTTAATTGTAAGATATTGTGAGGTGAAAAAATCATCGATTCCATGCCGCTAGGTGGCTCTATGATATACTCTATTTTCAAAGTATGTCCATTCTGGCAATCGTCTATACATAGCTTAAGTCGAAACAGGTTATTTCCAGGAGAGTCGACGGTTTAGTCAAATTTTAAATTTTTGTGGAATTACCTTGTAAAGGGTGTCCCAAGAAGAGCGCAATTTTTTAATTTTAAATAAAACACAGATATTTAAGAAAAAATCGTGAAACTTTATTATATCGTAAAGTAGACAGAATGAGGTTATGTATGGAACAATAATCGTGCAGATGGCCGCCGCGGCTTTGCTGGCATGCACGCGATCTTTTAATGAAATTTTCAATGACCGTTTTGCATGAATGCTGCGGTATTTCATTAATGCAGCGTCCAATTTCGTCTTTTAAGGCTTGAGTCGTCGTCGGCTTATTCGCGTAAACCATCGACTTCAAAAAACCCCAAAGAAAAAAATCTAATGGTGTTAAATCGCACGATCTAGGCGGCCAATTCTGATCTCCAAAACTCGAAATAACACGACCGGGAAATGACTGATGCAGCAATTGAATTGTTTCTCTGGCTGTATGACATGTGGCGCCGTCTTGTTGGAACCACATGCCCTCCACATTCATTTCTTCAATTCTAGGCAAGAAAAAACTGGTTATCATTTCACGATACCGAACACCATTGACTGTTTGCGCTTGACCTGCCTCATTTTCATAAAAAAAAGGTCCAATGATTCCTCCAGCCCAAAAACCACCCAAAAACCGGTCGATCGACCTGGTCGATGGCGCGTTGTTGTCTTTACATCACTAACAGACCCAGTTTCGGCAAATTTATCCATTAATCTCTTTACAGTTGACTCTTTTGGAGCATTATTGTGACCCCAAATTGATCGCAATTTGCGAACTGTAGCCGCAAAACTTTCACCATTTTGGTAAAACAATTTCACAATGAGAATGCGTTGTTCATTCGTGTAGCGCTCCATTTTTACTAACCTCGTACCTTCTACTAACAAACAATAACAATTATTCAAATGTCAAACAATGCCACTTCGAATGTTGCGAGCGGCATGTTGCGTTCTTCTTGGGACACCCTTTAGTTTAAATAGAATGACCTCTACTCTTTTGAGCTTAACTTGATTGATTCTTTAGAATGGAGGTATTAATTTATATTTTATACAATTCTTTAATACTCCATTGATTTTTTCCCGAAAATATTTTTATCTCTATATGTACATAATCTAATAATAAATAAAAAATCTTATTATTTCCTTAAAAAAAAAGAATTTTTAAGTCCTTTAAAAAAGAATTTATTTTCTATTGCTATCAATATATGTAATCATTTTTATGACATTTTAAGCTTACTCTTGTGACAATAAACGAATCAAAACGAAAATCACTTTCCATATCGTCCACCCAATAAATGAATAGTGTATAATTTATTTGTCGTTTCGAGAAAAGCATTTTTGAAGTTTTTGTGAAATTGATATTGATAAAAAATAATAGTTTATATGCGTACACATTATTTATCTATTAAGGGGACGATATACATCTGCTATATGGCTATTTGCTTATCAAAAATGGAAATTGTATCTATCCATATTTTAAAGTTTTTCTATGGAACGGCGGCTGTGTTTCAGCCGATTTAAGGCGCTAAGATCGGCGGCGGCTAAAATCGGCGGCTCGGCGGCTTCATACTCTGGGCCTTAGTCTTCCACATATCGATACCATCATTCTAAAACATGCTAAGTCGACTTTCAACAACAACGAACAACAACAGTCAAGTATAAACAGTGAAAGTGTTTATACCTGCTAAGGAAAGTGAAAGTGAAAATAAAAGTTAATAAAAAACAAAAAGTGCTAAAACCCACTGCTACCTGATATGGCGGATATTCCCACCAATACCAGGAAGCGGCAACACGAGGAAGAAGAGGTGACCGTACCCAAGGCCTTCCTCGAGGAAATAAAGAGGGAAAATGACCACTACCGTGCTGTCATCCGGTCGTTAACGATCAGACTGGATGAGCTCGTGAAAGATCGTTTACCACCACGCCCCGAAGAAGTCTCCAGTGTAGAAGAACCCTCTTATGAAGAGGATCAAATGTCCCTGGGAGACGTAGAAGAAGAAGATGATGATACCAGCCGCACCCCAGAAGTGCATCAGAACGGCGAATCATCGGCAGCACCGAAGCCGAAGATAAGGATTGTGAGCGCAACGCCAGCCTCACAGGCGGTTGTACAATTGCCGGTACAACCCCAAACCGAAGGAAGGACGCCCGCCGATGGACCATCGACATCAGCGGATGAAGCCCGATGGAACCAGGTCCAGAGCAAGAGAGCTCGGACCAACGCCAAAAAGGAGGTGAAAGCAGCCAAGGCTAAGACGACCCCGGCTGCAGAAACTAAGAAGACGACGAGCTCAGCAGCAGCAACCAATAAGAGTAAGTCACCTAGTTTAAATAACAGTGTTAATTTAAAAAAAAAGTGCAAAGGCAGTACCGGTACTGACCGTTTACAATGAAAACGTGAAAAATTTAACGTCCGAAATCGCGCGGAATCTCGGGCATAGTAATTTTGTGTGCAAACTTGCATCACAAACAGTGACGAACGTCGTGGTCTATACACTCGGCGACTATTCGAAAGTGCGGAGTATGCTCCAAGAGCAGAAACGCAGTTTCTTTACCTTCTCTCCGAAGGGCCAAAAGCCGTATGCGGCTATTATTACAGGTCTGTCCGACTCGTACGACGAGGCAGACCTACGTGCTAACCTCGCCGGTACAAAACTTTCTTTGGAAATCCTCAGGATTGCCAAACTCGGATGGGGCAAATGGTTAATCCATTTGTCCCGTAAATCGGACATCGCGGGTCTTTATAAACTGCACGCCATCCTTGGCTGCATAGTGAAGATCACACGCGATAAGAAGAAGAAAACCGCGCAGGGCTTCAACTGCCAACGTTTCGGCCACGTGGCCACCAATTGCGGCATGCCATATCGCTGCGTTAAATGCGGGGGCGATCACGGCCCCGCTAAATGCAAAATCCCTTCCAAGGGACAATTTACCAATAAAAAGGTAATTTCAAAGGACCCTACAACGGGCGCAGTGGTTGAAAAACCAGAATTTGAGGTTCACTGCATAAATTGCAAAACCAACGGACACACGGCCAGTTCCAAGAACTGTCCGAAGCGTCTAGCGTTTATCGCTAAACGCGTCACCGCTACCAAGGTAGCACGTGCAGTACCTGCGGGGGAAATCCCTTCCCCTCAGGCTTCCAGCACTGCCCGCAGCGGCGTCTCGTACGCAGCTGCAACGGCAATAAAACCGAGCAGCACTCGGGTTAAACCTACTAATTTTAACGTCATGAACGTTTTCAACAAAGATAGCCAAGAGTTCTTCGGTATGGACTTCTTCGCTATCATCAAAAAGATTAAAAAACACGCGGCCGACTACAACTCCCTGCCTTCTAAGGAAGCAAAGCGTAACGCCATGCTCGCGGTGGCACAATCCATAGCTTTTAATGTCTAGAGATATTAAATGCTTTTTCGTTAATGTCAACTCCATCATTTCGATGCACAGGAGACATTACCTCGATTTGTTTCTAAGGAAACACAAACCGGATGTTCTTCTGCTCGCTGAACATAAATTAAATCCGGTAAATAGAGTAAATTTTCGCGGCTATACTATGTATAGGCAAGACAGACTAGGACGCGGTGTTGGCACTGCGATCCTTGTCAAAGAAAAAGTTCACTCCCAGAGGGTTACTCTAAACCTCGGGAGCTTCGAGAATACTTGCGTGCGTGTTAAAAAACTTGATGGGTCCTGGCTGACAACTGTCTCCTTATACCACAAGCCTCAAGATACTCTATACGCGAATCAACTCGATCCGATACTCGACATGTTCGGTCAAGACGATATTATTATCGGCGGCGACCTTAACGCGAAACACCCAAGCTGGGGAGGTGACGTCACCAACCCTCAAGGCAAGTCTCTCTATGACTACCTCTTGGAGTGTCCGGAACTAAGGATAGCAAACACCGAGGGGCCTACAAGATACGGTACGAATTCGTACATAGATATCTTCATGGTCTCCTCGGGATTATCCTTCGCGGGAGAGACTGAGGCCTCTGGACTCAGAACTCTCGATTTCGAATCTGACCACAAAGCTGTGGAGAACGTACTAAGTCAAAGTGGACTTGCTTCTGACAACAGAAGACAAGAATACTTTGACTTTGATAAAATTGACCGTAATCGTTTTAATCGACGCCTCGAAACTCGTCTTGAAAATCGCGAACTTCCGATCAATCGGAACGTTACGACCGACGAAATCGATGAGTGTGTGGGCATCATGACCACCGCTTTCCGCGACTCTATGGAAGAGAATATTCCCCGAATGAACTCCAACCATAGAGGACTTCGAAGTCTTCCACCCCACATAATTAATTTTATACGGGAAAAGAAACGCCTTCGAAGGATTCTTCATCGGTCGGAAGACCCTGGACAATATCCCACCTTAAAGGCTGAAATTCGAAACCTGGATAGAATTATCCAGGGCCAAATTGCTGAATTCGAGCGCTCACATTGGACTGCCTTCCTGCAATCCATCCGAGTAAACAACTCAAGATTCAGACAAGTAAAAGGTGCAGCCGGGATAAAAGCCCGAGCACCTATTTCTGCCTTGCTTAACGCTAATGGCACTCTCGTATCGGATGATATGGGTAAAGCGAATCTTCTCGCTGACAGCGTTCAGTCGTCTGGGACTTCGAACCAGACCGGAGACAACACATTCAATGACTTCATTGATAGTGAAGTCTCCGAACTGAACGACTTGAGCCCGATCCTCAACTTCGATGATGCACTCACTGCGGATGCTTCAATCCGCGGTGAGGGAACGATCTGGCGAAACGTTGGTTTTGTGACACCTCAAGAGGTCGGAGAGGCCTTGAGAGGTAAACGCAACCGTCGATCAGCCGGAGTTGACGGAATTCCGGATATTGTCTTGAAAAAGACCAATATAATGATTTGGACATTTTTCTCCATAATCTTCAACCATTGCCTAAACTTGGGATATTTCCCCAGGGCTTGGAAAGAATCACTCACGATTCCTATCCCAAAACCTGGTTCTGATCCCAAGCAAAGCAGCAACTATCGACCAATATCCCTACTTTCAGCCTTTGGCAAACTTCTGGAGCACTTCCTGTTGCGCAGAATAAGGGACACGATAGAAGATGTCGGAATACTTGCGGACAACCAATTTGGTTTTCGAGAGGGTCATTCCACTTCCCATGCACTCTCAGTGCTATCCGACCATGTAGCCAGGGCCTTGAATAAGCGCCATGTGACCATTGCAGTTAGTCTTGATTTTTCCAAGGCGTTTGACACTGCACGGCAGGCCGGCATCTTATTCAAGATGTTGACCCGCGGCTTTGGTGGCAACACCTGTCGGATGGTAGCGAACTTTCTACGAGATCGCTCATACAGAGTTAAGGTTGGTAACGACCTCTCTGAGAGAAAAAATGTAGTGGCTGGGGTTCGCAGGGCTCTCTCCTCGGTCCAGTCCTCTACAATATCCTTCTGTGTGACATTCCGCAGCCACCCTCTGGTGACTTGCTTTTGATCTACGCAGATGATATACTCATTGACTCTTCAGGGCCAGTAGCTTCAACTGTAAACTCTAGGATAAATTCTTATCTTTTAGAGTTATCGAACTATTTCGACAGATGGAGACTCAGATTGAATATATCAAAATGTGATAGCATTATATTTAAAGGCAGGCGCAAGCTCCTTTATCCTAATGCTAAAAAATATATTCCTGTTATTAGAATAGGAAATGAAATAATTCGGACATCAGCCAGTATAAAATACCTTGGCGTTGTCTTTTCGATGGACTTCAAATTTGTGAGACATATGGATCACATTTTGGCAAAAGTCAATCGTTTATTTGCCCTTTACGTCCTCTTGCTGAGGCGACGCGGAGGACTCAGCAAGGACGTTAAACTTTTGGTCTATAAACAGATCATCAGACCCATCATGGCCTATGCCTTTCCATCCTGGTTTGGAATCTCTTCCTGCCAAATGGAGAGGCTTAGGCGATGGGAACGACGAATTCTCGTTACATCCCTCGTTCTTCGAAACACCATCGCGGACGACGGTACGGTACGGAAACCTTCGAATCGGTCTATCTACGGCGCGATTGACTTCGATCGTATTGATGTGTTTTTAACCAAAACAGCAATTCGGCACCTTGAGAGCTCATCCTCTCTAGATAATGAATTGATGAGGACATGCCTAAATCTAGACACCACCCTAGACAGGCTAACCGAATTAAAATACCAGCCTCCTGCTGGTCTTTTAACTCTGAATAGAGACGGCGGGCTATACCGTGGCGACCAATTGCTATTCTATCATCGCCGGATAGGTAGCTACGATTTGGACGACACCGTATATAGTACGCGCCAATAATCGGGACTGCCTTTGCACTCCCACCCTTTTGAATATATTATTATTAAGTGTTATTTTTAAGTCATAGTATTAAGTTAAAAACAATAAAATGATGAGTAATTCCCTTTTTGTAATTCGATTTTGTGGGAAAATATTAAATATATCGACAAAGCATTGTAACTAGTATAAGTGAAATGTAGAAATACATAATTTTAAGAAACTAAATTTATATAACTTGTAAGATATCTAATGTATGTAAGTTATCTCGTAATAATGAAAAAATGTTAGCTATAAGCGTATTTTCGATTTTTCGGATTTTTCGAATCAATAAACTCTGCACATGGCTAAGTCGACTTTGCATAGTTTTAAGGAGATTGCATTTTTAATTTAAAAATATTCCAAGTCATGTTCAGTCAAAATTTTGGTGTTAATCCGTCCACCAAATCAATTTTAAAAATGTCATCAAACTTTGATCACCTTTCCTGAAAAACTACCTTTTTGCACTTAGCATAGTTTAGAATAGAGGTATCGATGCTCTGTCCCATTGACAAAAGCGATAATAATGTGCTGGCTCAAATAATGTTTTAATTGGTACTCATCATATCTTAACAAACCAATTAAGATAAATAATACCTATATTTTTTTATTTAGCTCTTTTTGACACCGCGAGAGGGCGCCAAAGTCAATTCTTGTACGAGTATATGCAAATCGACCAAAAAATAAACTATCTTAAATGTACGTTGTAAAATAGCTGTATAAAATTTGTAATATTCAAAATTGCTTTGGAAAATTCGTATTTTTTGTTAAAGTGAAAAAAATTTGCAAGTTTAATTGGAATGAGAAAAATAAGTTGGAACATATCCTTAGATTTTTATTCATCAAAAACAATATATGTACTGTTACTATTAAATAAAAAATAGAAAAACTTAAAATAAAAGCGCACAAACTTAAAAAAAATATATATTTTATGTCTAAAAACGTTATTTTTAAAAATATAATTTGTAGCGGTGTTTCAAAAACAGAAAAGCTTAACGTGTAGACCAAACTCATATTTTTTGCACCAGATAGCTGACAGAATTCTTAAAAAATACAAACATTCATACTTATAAATTATTGTTGAGAAAAATATAGAAAAAATTGCTTTTAGTATGGTGCTTTATGCAGTAAAATCAAAAAATCGGAATAAAATAATATCATCGGGAATAAAAATTCGTAAAGATCCCTAATTTTTTTGGCCAGATATTATTAATGTCATCGGAAAAAAATCGTAAAGATCTAAATTTTTTCGCCAAAAATTATTAATTTCATATCTTTAAAAATATAATATAAAAGTTCCAGTTATTCGTTCACAAAATTACGAAAAAGTACTTTTGCTTTAGGTCTAAAATTTTCTTGCGACAAAAAATTACCAGTAATGCATTTAAGGAGTGCCTAATAGTAACAAGGATAATAATTTGATGCGCTTCCAATGATATTATATGCCAGTAGTGTACTTAAAGTACTAATTCATGGTTACGATGTTATTGGTTACTTTAATTTGCCAGTAGGTATATAAATATTGACAATTTTATTTCCGGAAACATTTATTTAATTTATGGTTGCTTATCTGAGGAAGCCAGTCACAAAATTATCCGAGAAGCTCGCGTGTTCCATACCAGGAAAAATTGTGCAAACAACAGAAACAAAGATTTAATGACGTACCTTACAATAAATTCTGATCCTATTATAAGTTCAATACGGCTTAAAAATCTTAAAATTGGCAATATTTTTAAGAGTAATATATCAAGTATCCTTTAAACGAAGATATATCTATGCGGTATTTTTGATGACATTTTTGACGAAGATCATAATATTTTTTTAGAAGTCAACGAAGGAAACTCTTCTGGCAAACTTTTAAAACGAAACAATACAGTACAATACCACGCAAAAACACGTTGGTCCACATACCCGAAATACAGAAATTTTCCCTATTGAATCTTCTACTTTGTCTTACCATATTTGTAATCTATGCGAAACTCCCTTTGATTTGATGGGTCGCACGATTTATGGACCCAAAACCCATTTTTCAAGATCTTATAGGGTGCTGTTCAGTCGTAGTGAACGGACGTGTTTAGCACAGAGCGGATAGTTAAAATCTATTATACCTATTACGCAATCGCAAAAAATAAAACAAAATCTGTACAAAGTCTGGAAGGCCTACATCGTAGTACCTATTACGGGCTAATACGGAAAAAAAATCATTGGCGGGGATGCCTTCGCGTTCCGATGGAGCGGGGTTCCCCAATCGTCCTACTGTCCGTCCGTTGGTCTTGGCCAAAGCCGACCACACCAAACATGGTGAAAATTTCCCCCCAGTACTCACAACAGGTGGTACGGTGAGGGGAAAACGTCACGTCCGACCGTCAAAACGGAAACACAATGAGCACCGGATAGCGCTCAGAGTTCTGACGAAGTTGGAGGCTGTTGAGGTTTCGGCTCTTACCGAAAAACAAAAAGAGTCACTTACCTGGGCTAAAGGCGTCTTAGATGCTTCTAAGGCCAATCAGCCGGCTGAAAGAGCCACAAATTCAGCTGTGTTAACGGCTAATAAAGTCAAAAGAATCAGATCACCTGATGAACCCCTGCCCTCGAAAAAGGCAAGAGGCCCAAATGTCACTATCAACAGGACACTCACCAAGCCCTTCAATGAAGTGGCGAAGGAGAGTCTAGTGATGGCCGTTATAGACAGAAGTAGTGAGGATGGATCCATCCTCAAGGACAAATGGAGCCATGTGCAATCAGCCATTATGGCTCATTACCTCGATGTCCGTAGAGAGATGCCGGGCACACCACCAATCTGCAACGATGCAGGATGGCATCAGGGGAGAGTAAAGCTCTTACATTTCGGTGATGCCAGATCAGTAGACCTGTATAAGGCTGCTCTGAGTCGAGCGGGTGAGGTGTGGCCGGGTGCCCAGTTGGATATTGTCGAAAAAAACAACATCCCTAGTCATCCTAGAGCCATCACCTGGGTTACAGAAGAGCCCTCCAACCCGGCTGACATATTAGAAATAATAAAAGATTCCAATCCTGGTCTGCCCGCCCATAATTGGAGAATCAGCAAGGTGGGTGAGGCGGATGGTAAAAAGCGGCAGGTCAATTTGATCCTTAACGCTGAATCCACCTCCCATATACAACGTGCAAGTGCAACCCTACAGTATGGCTTCGAGACTATAGTCTTGAAGGTATACAAGCAGGATATAGTTCCCACTGCGGAAGGTGAGTCGTCCACCGCGGTTGAAACACAGCTTTCTGGAAGTGCGGAGGTATCCACGCCCATTATTTCGGGTGACTCCAACTCTAACAGAAGATCTGTAACGTCCTACTCTGAGGACGAAAGCTCTACTTCTGACACAGAGGGGCTGAGGGGAGTCTCCGGACTCTTTGACGCATCTGGCGGGGACACGCTTCTCGATGATACGGACGAAGAGTTCGATAACACCCTTGTAGGGGTGGAAGTTAATCTGTCAATTACCAATGATGGTAAGAATTTTACAGATTAACCTCCATCACGCTAAAGCAGCCTCAGCGGCTCTATTGCTGCGCCTGTCCACAGGTGCAGTAGACATCGTCCTGATACAGGAGCCCTACGCAGTGGGAGGAAGGGTGTGCGGTATCAGGACACCCAACTTTAAACTGCTTGTGGCCAACTGTGAAGGCACTCCAAGAACCTGCATTTTGGCCAGGAAAGATCTAAGTATCTTTCTCCTGGCTAATTTAAGTGGTAAAGACCAAACATCTGCTAGTCTGGAGATCGGTAATCGCATATATTGGGTGGTCTCCAGTTACTTGCCTTATGAAGCTGTAGTACCGACTGCTCTATTCAGGGAAGTAGTAGAAGAAGCAACATCTGACGAGGTCGAGCTGATTGTTGGCGCAGACACGAACGCTCATCATACTATCTGGGGTAGTACGGATATAAACCATAGGGGTGATTCGCTTCTTGACTTTATTCTAACTACCAACCTAAGTATTTGTAACATAGGTAATAAACCGACCTTTACAATTAAAGACAGACAAGAAGTACTCGACGTAACGTTTGCTACTGACCGGCTGTCAGACAAAATTATTGGGTGGAATGTACTAGACGACCACTCATTCTCAGATCACCATTATATTGAGTTCAAACTCGCTGAAAAAGCGCCTGAACCTGCCGTCCACAGAAATGTGAGAAAGACAAAGTGGCACCTGTATGAAAAGAATTTCAAGAAAGTCCTCAACTCCAAACTTCTGTACGAACCGAATGACAAAGCCGGTCTGGATCATCTGGTCGAGCATATCACCACATCATTCAATAGTTCCCTTGAAGAAGCCTGTCCAAAAACAAGGTACAAGGGTAAAACTAAACCCCAATGGTGGACTTCTGAGCTAACGGCTATGAAAAAGACCTGCAACAAGCTATTCAACAAGGCTAAATCTACTGGGGTCGCTAATGTTTGGGATGCCTATAAAGAGCAACTCAAGATCTATAAGAAAGAGCTTAGAAAGGCGCAAAGACGCTCTTGGTATACTTTCTGTGGCGAAGTGGAAAAGGTCTCCGACGCCGCAAGGCTGAGGAAAATATTATCAGCTTCACCCTGTACAGTGGGTTACTTGCAGGATGAGGCAAATAATTGGACCAAAAACAGCGAGCAGTCGCTCAATGTACTGCTCGACACACATTTCCCGGGGAACTCTCTAACAGAACCAGAGGATCAGCAGGACCAACAAGAGTGCGAGTGGACTGCGAGCGTCGCTAGCTTGTTGACTGAAAGATCCAGAATAAGCTGGGCTATTAATAGCTTTGAGCCCTTCAAGTCACCTGGACCAGACGGCATCACTCCAGCAGAAATGCAGAAAATGTTGAAATACATTATCCCCTGGCTGGAGAAAATTTATGTAGGCTGTATCAGGCTTTCATACATCCCGAATCGATGGAGGGATACCAAAGTGGTATTCATACCAAAAGCGGGGAAGATATCACACACTAGGCCAAAAGACTTCAGACCAATTAGCCTATCCTCCTTCCTATTGAAAGGTCTGGAACGACTTTTAGATTATTTCATTAGGGAAAACCTGGATACAAAACTCCTGTCAGTGAACCAACATGCTTACAATAAGGGGAAGTCTACAGAATCAGCCCTGCACGAACTTGTGAGCACTATCGAATCGTCCCTGCATTTCAAGGAATTCACCATGGTGGCATTTCTTGACATAGAAGGGGCTTTTAACAACATTCACTCAGATGCAGTAATTGCGGCACTGTCACATCTTAATGTTAACTTTAGTTTGATTAGACTAATTCAAAGTCTGCTCAACAGAAGACGCATAACAGCATGTCTTGGGTCCACAACTCTAACAAGGTTTGTAAACAGAGGGACCCCACAAGGAGGAGTACTGTCTCCACTAATTTGGAACCTAGCGTTGAATGAAATTCTGCTAGATCTAGAACGTTGTGGCTGCAAGGTCGTGGCATATGCGGACGACGTTGCAATCGCAGTGAGTGGCAAATTCGAAAACGTCCTCCGAGACATTCTACAGGTAGCTCTGAACAAATTGGCTAGATGGGCCAGAAGCAGCGGTTTGGGCATAAACCCAAACAAGACAGAATTGGTTCTCTTTACTAGGATGAATAAAGTCCCACATGTGGACCCTCCACCTCGGATAAATGGAACAGATCTAGTCTTTTCTGAAAGTGCAAAATTTTTAGGAATAATTCTAGATAGAAAACTGTTATTTAGACTTAATGTATTGGAACGTGTAAGGAAGGCTAACGTCGCCTTATATTCCTGCAAAAAGGCTGTAGGGTCGCGGTGGGGCCTCTCTCCTAAAATCGTCCACTGGATATATATAGCAGTAGTTCGTCCTATACTGCTATACGGCATTGTGGTATGGTGGACGGCAACTGACAAACTAACCATCACCAACCTACTAACAAAGGTTCAGAGAACTGCCTGCCTGAGCATTAGCGGAGCCTTAAGGACTACAGCGACCGAGTCTCTACAAGCCCTACTCCATATACTGCCGATTAATATTGTGGCGAGAGAAGTTGCAACCAAAGCGGCAATAAGATTAAACTGCCTATCAATGTGGAGGTACAAAACCTACGGTCACATGAGAATATCAAAGTGTAGTGCTATGGTAACCGACCGAGTGGACTATATACCAACGGTGTACACCTTCGAGAGAAATTACATCACTATGATTCCCGCGAGAGATGAATGGGTTGGAAGAAAACCAGGTAATAGAAACCATCTCCAATTTTACACGGATGGTTCGAAGCTTGATGAAAAGGTTGGCTTCGGAGTACACTGTGCAGAGCTTAGATTGGATATAGCTCACAGACTACCAGATACCTGCAGTGTCTATCAAGCCGAAATAATGGCAATATGGGAAGTAGCCAAGTGGCTGAGTCGCAACATAGTAACCAACACTGGCATTGTCATTTACTCGGACAGCCAGGCTGCCATCAATTCTCTGGAGGCAACATCCCTAAATTCACAAACAGCCCTCGACTGCCGCAGATCTCTTAACGAGATGGCTGAGCAGTTTAACATACACCTCATATGGGTGCCTGGGCATAGGGATATCCCGGGGAACTGCAAAGCCGATGAACTTGCTAGGAAAGGGACGACATTACAAATTCTCGAAGAATTTGCATATATTGGTGCGCCACTATCCACGTGCAAGCTTTGGCTTAGGCAAGAGGCAATCAGGCAGTCCAACGAAAGATGGACAGAAATCGGCACCTGCAGGGTAGCTAGACAAATCTGGCCAAGGTATGACCTGAGAAGATCAAAATATCTCCTCGCACTAGAGAGGCAAAGATTGTCTACGTTAGTATCAGTTCTGACGGGACACTGCTTGATCGGCGAACACGCCAAAAGATTGGGTATTGACTCTAATGACTTCTGCAGAAGCTGTGGAGATGAGGAAGAAGTGGAGAGCATTGAGCACTTGCTATGCGACTGTCCCGCTCTGAGTAAACGACGACTGGACATACTGGGGTCGGCTGTTCTAGGCAGCCTAACAGATCTTTCCAGTACCGATATTCGTAATATCGACAAATTTGTATATCAAACAGGTTGGTTTCGATGAGGGGCATTTCAGCCCGTGGTAACACTAGGGACCTAAACTGGTCTATGTGAGCTTGTATAAAAAATACGGCTGCCACCCTAACCTAAACCTAAACCTATAGGGTGCTGTCGGGAAGAATCTTGAAACGATTTCCGCCAAATGTTTGCACACATTTGCTCACAGCAAGCCTATTTCGCTTTACAAACTATATCTCGTCGAAATTTGGCATATCAACTCATATATATATATAATATTATGACAAGTTAAAGGCCACCAGAGCCCCAGCACTAGGACACATAGAAGGAAGAACTCAAACGGTACTAAAAAGAGTTGAGAAAGGCTAAAAATAAATCCTGGATAGATTTCTGTAGTGGCGAAGGCTCATCCGAAGCCTCAATGTTACGGACAATTTTAGCCTCAACACCTTGTACTATTGGGTACATCAAGAAAGACGATAGTTCTTGGAATACGTCCAGTGCGGAATCGCTGGGAATGCTTCTGAAAAGACATTTAGCGGGCAACTCGGAAGAGGCATTGAATACTTCAGTTGAGGATTCCCTTGAAGTGCAGCCATCAGAGATTGCTAATCAGATTGTAACCGAATCTAGAATTCTTTGGGCTATCAAAAGCTTTAAACCTTTTAAGTCGCCAGGACCAGACAAAGTCTCGACCGCGGATCTACAAACAGTGGCTGATACAATTGTTCCCTGGTTCAGAAAGAAATACTTATACACATGTTGCATCAATCAGGCATACATACCAACACAATGGATAGAAGCCAAGGTGGTTTTCACCACAAAATCGAGCGTCATTTCTCCTTAAAACTCGGGAGAGATTAATAGATAGTTACCTTAGGACTAAAATTGATCACAGGCTACTTTTCACTCAACAACATGCCTAAAGCAAGAGAAAGTCCACCGAAACCGCCCTGCATGATCTAGTCAGCTTTATTGAAGGATCTCTCTCTGTTAAGGAATATACTATGGTAGCTTTCTTAGAAATAGAGGGGGCTTCAATAACATAAACCCAGCCGCTTTAGTTACGGCTTTAGAAACTATTTATGAGGGGTTTTACTTTTTTTTTTGGCAATTTTTGTTTGTTTGCCGGTGGGTATGCGAGTTTTTACGGACGGGGTGCAAGCTCGGCAATAGTGGTGGACAGTGTAGACATGGACTGTACGGTAGTGGCGGGTAGCCAATATGGGGTTTGTGTTTCGGTGGAAGGTAGATTTGAGAGGATGCTTTTGGCTAGCATCTATTGTAGGTTTGGAGCTCCATTGGAGCCGCATCTAGGGTATATGGGTACCGAGCTACTATCGGGTGATTCAAAACACACGCTACAAAAGTGTTTTTAAATAAAACTAAAGCGGTTTTGGATATCAATGAAATTCTTTATTCCTGTGAAAGTACGTTCGATGCCATTATGTATGGAACTCGATTTCTTTTGCATTTTTGGATCGTACGAAGTTCATCAATCGTCGCTGGCTTGTTGGCATAGACCATAGACTTGACGTAGCCCCACAGGAAATAGTCTAAAGGCGTCAAATCGCACGACCGAGGCGGCCAATCGACTGGACCATGTCGTGAGATAACACGTTCTCCAAACTTGGTTTCCAATAAATTGATTGTGGCATTCGCTGTGTGGCTTGTGGCGCCGTCCTGTTGGAACCACTTGTCCTCCAAGTCCATGTCATCCAATTGGGGCCAAAAATATTCGTTTATCATTGAACGGTAGCGGTTCCTATTCACAGTAACGTGCCGGTCTTGATCATCACGGAAGAAGTACGGCCCAATGACGCCGCCGGCCCATAAACCGCACCAAACCGTATTTTTTTCGGTAGTAAATTTTAATAATTTCGACTCGTTGTTGGCTCGTATATCTTTCCATCATGAAATGGCAAACCTTACTGAAGAGAAATGTCAAAAGAGCGGAAAAAAATATGGCGTCGTTTGCTGTCCCTGTCGGTCCACTTTTGTAGCGTCCCTGTTGAAAAATGCGTTACTAGCGAGTAGCATACCGGTTATCCTCGGTTTAGATGCAAATGCGTCCTCTCGTATGTGGTTCTCGAAGATGAGCCGGCATTCTGCTGGTCAGTGACGGCTGCAAATGTACAGTTTTAAGTGGAGGGTGTGTGACATGTGGGGCGTGAGTGATCACCGGCCCATCGGGATTGTGGTCTCTCACAGGGTACAGACTAGGGTGACTGAACGGGATCGGCGGGATCGGGACGTGGACTGGCGACACTATTCGGATTGTGTTAGGGAGGCGATGTTGGAGACGCCAATAGCTGATTTTAGGTCACTGCCCTTAGATGACCAGGTCAGTCGATTGGGTAGATGTCTGTGCGCGGTAAATGATATGCAATTTGGTCGACGTCGCGAGACTCGACCGAGCAGAATCAAGTGGTGGACCCAGGAGCTTGAGATGATGCGTCGGGATGTCCGACGCCTTAGGAAGAGTAGAAAATTACCAGGTACAGACGGTATTACTAGAGAGATGGTGAAAGCCATCTCGAAGGCAATACCTGAGTACCTGGATAGTATATATCAGAAGTGCTTAGTAGATGGCTTATTCCCAGGAGCTTGGATGTTAGCGAGAGTTATTGTGCTGCAGTTTGAATTTAGGTCTAACCGGCCTACCGAGGATGCTTTCATGCATTAGTGAGCCGACATCCATGTACGTACTAGGTATATTTGACTTTCGAGGTGCATTTGACAATCTCCTTTGGGACAGCTTGCTCCAGAGGTTTTTAGTCCAGATTGGTTTCTGCGAGCTTAGGCTTTCGCAATTTTGAGGATAGGAAAGTTTGTGGTGGGTGCCAGCGGCAGTTTTGAAAAATGTTACACGTGGCTGTCCCCAGGGTTCGATCCGTTGTCCATTTATGTGGAACCTCATGATGGATCCCTTTTTACAGTCACTTACCGCCTCTTACAAGCTGTGTGCATATGCCGATGACATCCTCATCTTCATCGAAGGCCAGTCTCGTGCAGAGCTGGAGAAAAAGGTGCATAGGCCATGCATACGGTCGGTGAGTGGAGTGCAAGTGTTGGCGCCGAGGTGTAGGTGGGGAAGTCCTCGACAATGTTGTTCCAGGGCAAATTGTCTGCGGGGCGTCCTCCACTCATTCGTTCTGGCGAGGATAGTATCCGGTATAGGGATGAACTTCCTTTCTCATTTAAGTGTTGTTAAAGTCAAGTAGACAGGGATTGTGGGGAGAGTCAAATGTATGCTTAGGAGAGATTGGGGCCACAGCACGCCTGCTGAGGAGAATATAAACTGGTGGAGAATAGAAACGGTAACACTCAAACAACATCCATTCCTTGAAATTAACAGACGAATGTTAATTTACAACCGGACAACATTGAGTAGATGAAACCAACATAAGGGCGGTTATATGCCGGAACGAAGTCTGTAATAGAAATAGACTTGAGGATTATCAACTCAGCGTCTTCAAGCTGTTACAATAACAACAACTAGGGGTCACTAGTAAGGAACTGCATACATTCCAGGCTGATGTGGACATGCATAAACTCCAAACGCAACAATTTTGTCGTTAAAAAGGGTTTTTAGCTTAATACGCAAACATAATAATGAATATATCAATTCACACAAACATGATTTATAATTTGTTTTTGCAAATTGTGTGAAAAATGCATTTAACTATGAAAAAATAAATAATTTTGTGCCAGGCCCTTTTGAATTCCGTCGCCAGTTTTGATAGTAGGACACTAACAATTTGTCAAGGTGCGTATTTGCAAGCAATGAACAATTACATATCGCGACCTAAGAGTGTAAAGGCGCTAAGTCCAATATTGCAAATTTTACAGGAGAGGCAAAATACGTTCTGTATATGTATGTTTTTATAAAGGGTATATGGACTTAGCGCTTTTACGATTCTGCTTTTAAAGATGACAAAGCATAATTTATTTGACTTTTTGTTTCCAAACCGATCCATAGTCAACTTATCTTGCGTTCCGCTTCAAAAAATACATTTATGAAAAAAGTGGACTTAGCGCCTTTTCTTCTTTAGGTCGCGATATCAATAACTCGATTTTTTGGTTTATTGACCTTTTTTCGTTTCTGATGACGAACTCTTATTTTGTAATATTATTTTCATCACTAAATGCTAACATTCCGTAACTCACCACTCAAAAATATTAGTATGCATTTTCTTAGAGTTTAATTTCAGCAACAGAATTGTATGGAATCTTCAAATAAAACGACAAGGTTTATTATGTTTTTTTATCTATTTTTTTTCTTTCTCTGAAATTGTTTTGATTTGTTTTATTTTGAAATAAAATTATTCCATATTATTTGTAAATGTAATGTTATTATAAACGTTAAGATGGCAAATTCTCTTAAAAAAATATCATTACGTAAAAAATATTTTTGTGTTGTTTGTTGTTGCATGTGTAAATATATAAATAATAATAATCGTAATCATAATACAATTTAAAAATTAATCCTTTAATAATTGTTAATAATAAGTAGCAGAAATAGTAATTTTTGGATCCACACCTGCTGTACTTGTGTGTATTTAATGCCGACATATGTATATTTTTCTAAAAAACATTCTCTCCGATTTCGTACATCGTCGTTTTGTGTGGTTCCTTATGTAGATTTGCTATTGTAAAAATATGGTTTAATGTTTTTTTGTTAAACCATAGTGATGGATTGATTGAGAGAATGAGTATTGCAATGGAAATGAATGTATGTATGAAACATTTATTGTGGTTACTATATTGAATGCATCACAATAAAAGTGTTTATTTAATATCGTAATCTTTCGTTCATTTGAATTAAGTAGGGGATTATTTAATTGGTTGAACTTAAGCTTTTTAATAATTTTTAATAGTAAACAAAAAACGTCTTACAGACTAAACTACAGGAATAGGTGAAATATATTTATTTATACAAGCTAAACACAAGGTATACTGTTTTTCTTTTTTTGATTTTAAGAGAATTTTGCAAACGGGATTAGGATTGACATTGCAAAATAAAGGAAATAAAATAATAATAACACACTATCTTACGAAAAATGTATTGCAGGCAGTCCGTTCTTAATGTATCCATATCCATCATCAGAGTTTTATGAACATAAAAAACTTAATTTTAATTAATCATACAACATAACAGTTATGTGGAAAATGAAATACAAAAATAAATAGATATTTCCAATTATGACAAAAAATATAAATTAAATTTATAACTAAGAATCGTGCAAATTAAATCTATTGTTCCTTTCGTTGCTATAACATAATCATTCATTCGATCGATCGAAAAGCTTTCATGTACATCATTCTTTCTACAAAGTATGTATTCCATTAGTCCATTATTGGTAGGTAATAATACGTTTACTTTTACAAATAAAATATTTTTTGTATACATTTTCAATTTTAATCATTAACAAAGCCAAATTGCAACTGCCTTTTTCTAAATATATGGTTGTGTGTATATATCAATAAATTTTCGAAACGAATTGTTTATGCAGAGCTTTGTGATTATAATTTAGATGTAGATTTCGTTTTTGGTCACCTTTCTACAAATTCCAAAAGGTTAATGCGAAAACGTGTATTTATACAAACTTATTCATATTGGGAGGAATCTGAAGTCCCTACTTTTCTGTTTAGAGGAACTTTTTCATGTTGTTACAATACCAAAGATTAAAGAAGAGCTGAAGAGATGATTGATTGGTTGTATCAGGAATTTCACAAATAAAAGCTTGGCGTGTCAAATACAAATTACTGCGGAAATGTGAAAATAAAAATTCCAAGTGTTTAGTTTTGTTTTCTCAGAATATCAGAACTCCAATTACGTTTCTGTATGTCAAAAGTAAGCTCTATCACGCCAGTTCCATTGCCTATTGTACAGCTTTATACATAGTTCGTATTTAAATTGAAATATTGAGATTCATATGCGTTTTGGTGAAGGTGAACTTTTGACATTTGTGTATATGATGAGAATGAAGTAATATGTATTTGGAAATTCCCTTTGAAAAGCTTTGATTGTAATTTGCACTATTTGGACTAATGAGTACACGAACGCTTAGCAACGAAAAATTATTTAGCATAAAAATGCGTACACGCATTTGATCTTGTGATGAAGTTCGTACAATTTGTCAATTGTAAAGGCTAATAAATTCTGTTGTGTTTAATCAAAAATGTTCTTAGAAATATATGTATGTACATACATATACTAGCTTCATCCCAATTTTCATGATCTCTTTTTGATGTACATACGTTATTTCATCGTGAACTGGTGGTATTCATTTCAGCGATGAAAGTAGTCTCTGAGAGAATGTGACACACATAAAGCATGAAACTATCATCTCGAAAGCTTAAAGAAAATATAGAAAAATTGGAAATTATATTGGGAGTGTCATTTTTGTGAAACTTTTCCATCTTCACGGAAATGTGAAATATGGAATATGGGCTAACATACATATACATACATCCTGACAGGAGAAATTTCAGTCTGACATACCCATGTATAATATACATCTTATTTTAGAACATCTTATGAATCTAGAAACAATTATCAAATGTTATGTGGGGAAGGGCCGTCAGGCTATTTCACTGCACTTGGTAAGTACATGTCATTACCACTTGCATTACCAGGTAATGACATATCATTACACTCTGCATTACATTCAGTCAACAAATAATGACATAAATATGTACTTATTTGTAAGTTATTTTAAGTCGGGTATTGTCAAATATGGGACAAAACCAATTTTTATTAAACAATCCTGGATTTGGTTAAGAATCGTAGTAATATTTCGAGTAAAAAAATCTTGTCATATTTAATTATATATGATATATATATACGAGTACACATATGAAAATCATTATTGGTAGGGTGTTATTCAACTCCTTATTAAAATGACAATAACAACCACATAGATGTGGGATATATATATAAATGGTTTTGAAAATCATTACTCGTAAGGTGTTATTCAACCCCCTTGCATGGAAGTACTTTCCTCCAATATCATGTAAAAATAATCTGAAGGGTGGCTAAATGGTAAGTCATTATTTCTTTTGTATTTCACTTACCCGCCAGGTTACCTGGTAATGAGAGTCTTTTACCAATCCAAATATACATATACTAATACATACATGTGTATGCACATATGTATGTATGTACATCGACGCCATTCATCGTAAAATTTAATTAATTTTCACAAAATTAAGTCGCCAAATTGATTGATTTTTCTATAGAGTTTCGGCAAATGTTGATCCACTGATTCCAAATCTGTGTTTAAAACTTTTGTGTCGTATCTCACATTTGGGGGAAAAAGGCGATAGAAAAAGTTTTTTTCATCTTTTAAAAGCGTGTAAAATGAGTGTTAATCATCTTGGGTACATTATATGACGTCTAAAATAAAATGAGTATATTGTACTTCATAGAATAATTTAAACCACTTCGCCATTTAAAGTGAAAGTTTTTTACTGCAGATTCCGAAAACAATTTATAAAATGCCAAAATAGGGAAATTTGAAAATTGTTTACATCGAGGAATATTCAGAGGACAAGCCTTAATTGGATTTAGAGATTTTTTTAAATCTAGTAGAGTTAGTAGACTTCAAATTGAGTAAAATTTAGGAGATATGTTACACAATTTTTATCATTCTTAATATTATTGACTCGACATTTTGGGAGAAAAAGTAGTAATACAAACAATGAAAGGCATATGACTGAAATTTCAAACAGACGAAATTTTGAAGTGTTTACTACTTTTACTAAACCATTTAGAATTGAAATCGAGAAATAGAAAATTGATACTTAGAAAATGCAAATAGAGTTTTCAAAATTACAAATGAAATGTTAGCAATTGTGGCATGTGTGATAAGATCAGAAGGAAGTTGGCATTGGTTTCATTTTTCAGACAAAAGGTTTAATTTATTGTATAGGCTGTAATTTCCCGTGGACCTTGTAGAATGAAATATGGACCATGATTTTTAATACAGCACTAAAACTTCACATACCCATAAGGAAAGAACAGCGTACACACTAACGTCACATCGTGTAAAATTACTTCATTTCAATTGTCGTATATTGATTCGAAAAGTTCTTTAGCAGGAACAAAATTCCCGTGCAAATAAAACGATGTATAGGACATACATACAGACAAGTAATATTACAATGTATATTAATCTTAGATATATGATTGTCATTTTGTGTATGCCCTACTTTAATTTATATTTGTCTCCTCTCAGTATCAATATTTATATTTTCTCAAGTTTAATTTGGATCTCTCAATTAAAATTTTTTCTTTGTGCATATATCATTGATCCTTGCACAAAATCAAATATCAACAAATGCATTGTCCATGCATAATCAAATGGCGGATGATATGTCCGATAGTAGAAGCTGGGAATAATGGGACAAATATACTCTAAAGGGGAGTTCCAACAATTTGCAAATGAAACAAACAAAAAATATGAAAAAACTTCATTAAAATGAGGGTAATATGCTAAAAATGCACACAATAATTACACTAATGTGCACTGTTAATAAGTTCAAATGGTATTGGAAAATGATTTCTCCAAATAGTTTGGAAATCCATAAATCTAATTTTTTATACATACTTCTTCTATAAAAAAAACATGAAAATATGGGTTTGTCAATTTCGATTTCAGGCGACGATACGTATGTATGTACGAGTATATGTATGTGAATGGTATGTTAATTATGCCTATGTATTAGCAAACACTGCAAATAACATTGCTTCATTTCTATGAAAATTACAAATATTCTTGTTTACCTTCGTATGTATGTACGAGTATGTATGTATGTTGAAGATATTGAACAGAAGAAGAGTAAGTGTAGTTTAATACAAAAATATTTTGGCGTTTTTGTCATATGAAATGATAAAATAAATGTATTTTTATTGTTATTTTAGCATTTTTTGTTTGTTTACGATATATGTATAGTTTCTTGATTTAATTTTGACATTATTTTGTTTATATATATTTTTGTGTGTTTTTTTTTGTATTATTGTTTTTGTAATCGTTCTGTTTACATATATAAATGTATAAAAATTAAAACTTACTCTACTATTAATCGGATGGTTTAACCAGACCCATCACTTTGCCCTCGAATAAGGGAAGGATATCGTTGTCATTGACAATTTCTTCTTGAATCACTGGACTGTCAGGATCTTCACAATGCGTTTTAAAGAAAAATCTGAAATAATATTAATAGCATATAGAAATTAAAATATGCATATTGCATATTGCAAAAATTCCAATTACGATAGTTTACCTAAAATTGCCCTTCTTGGGTAAATAGTCCTTAAATTGCTTTAGTGTGGGTTGTGTACCGGGTATTTTAGTTCTATAAGGATATTCTTCATCACAAAATGAAAACACCACTGTTGTGGTCTCTTGTGGTTTTGCGGGTAACGGAGGCGGGAGTGATTGATGATGTAGACTACTACTGCCACTGCTGCTATTACTAAATGAGGCTGATTGTTGTTGTTGCATGGGTGGCAACATATGCTGCTGTTGGGTATAACGACGAGACCGTCTAGTCTCATCTTCCAGTCTTCTTTTGGCCTCTTCTAATTTTGAGGCTGTACTCGTGCCAGAACGTGAACTAAAACATACCGAACACACATCAATAATATAATTCTTCTCTCTACAATTTGAAATGATTTTTAAATACATACCTGTTATCTTTGTACTTCATTAGAGTATCAGCTGAGAATAAACTTATACCGCTATCTGTATTCATGGAAGGCCATTTATTTGTAAGCTTCCTTGCTGAGGAACTATGGTCTGGCATTGATTTTGAGTGTTTCATTGAATGACCACCTAATTGAAGGGAGATATTTTTTATTATTTAAACGATTATTCGAGTATTTATTCAAACGTTCAGATGTTTAGGAAGTATTGAAATTTATTGTAGCAATTACCGTGTCTCTAATGAAAAATTGTCATTATTCTCTGAATACCCTCAAAAATCAATGGCTATAATTTTTTAGCTAGCTGGAATTGAAACATGTATATTTTAGTCCAAGATTAATTATACATGGTTGTTTCAACTTGGCCTAATAAAGCGGGAACTATTTGAAATGTAGTCCTAAATCACATTTCCTCAAAATGAATGTTTGTTTTAAGTCCATCTGTCAGGCACCGGTAAATTAGGCAATGCGAATAATCGTCCAAGGGAAAATCGTCCAAATGTGAACAATCGCCCAAAAAGGTTTACAAAAACATTTTGGGTCGTTTGTTCAATCCTATTTGTGCAAATTTTCACATGTTCGTTTATAAATAATAACAGAAATATATACATAAACATGTAAGACCCAAAAAAATGAATAATCATTTTGCTTCTTATAGAAGATGTTTTTGTTCTGCGGTTAACTTTTAGTACTTACAAGATATACTGTATTTGAGGCGTTTTTTCTTATTGGTCTTGTTTGAAAATATTTAATTATTGTAAAGGTTACAATTTTTTTCTCTGTGGTATCCCCAAAGTCTGCTACGCGGACCAAAGTGTCTTTGAATAGTCGGCCTTCGGCCTGGGTTGAAGATTTTCTCCTCTGGGTTATGTCCACGCTAATAAAATTTGGTCCGCGTAGCCGACATTGGACATACCCAAGAGGAGAAAATCTGTAACGCCGATGAAGCAGACACTTTTGCCCCCCTAGCAGGATTTGGACATAACCAGAGGAGAAAATCTCTAACCCCGGCCTCGGCCGAAGGCCTGCCACGGAGAAACATTTTTTCGCGCAGCCGGTTTTGGACATTACTAATTGTAAAAATGAATAAAACCCCCAAAAATTGTTAATTTTTCATTTCAGATTTGGGCTAAAGTTCAAGAGGAGAAAATCTGTAAGCCCGACCAGGCAAAGACACTTCTGTCCCCGTAGCAGGATTTTGACATTCTCCAGAGAAGAACATGTTTAAATCCGGCCTAAGGACGTCCACGCAAAAGCACATACATCCGCGTAGCCGTCTTTGGGCATACCGCCGAGGCGTAACTCTCTAACCTGGACATTTCGAATTGTACCAAATTGTATAAAAAAACCCGCAAAAATGGATGATCTTTGATTTCAGATTTGGGCTAAAGTTCATTGTGGGTGATTCTTCATTATTTACTTTTGATTTTTCATGAAAATTAAAAAACGCCTAAAAATTTTTGGAAATTTTACATTTTGACTTTTTGGGCTATTTTTCGAATTGCATTAGAGAGAGAAGTTAATATGAGTTTAAATGCTATAAATACATTATCATCTTATTAAAAATCTCGAATACACATAAAAAGTTTTTTTTGTGATAATGTTTTCGGAAGATAATTCTAATTATAATAATAATACACGCGAAATTGGGCTAAATTCTTGGCTGGATTATTGCAAAATATCTAATATTTAATTTGACGGAATGTAAGAAATCATATTATGAAAGATTAGTGGAAACTAGATGACTTAAGCGGCATCTTTTGCATTGGATCTCTAAAAAACCAGCGAACATAAAGCCTAGACGAAATTGTATTTTCCTGATTGGGTTTCGTTCATGGTTGAAATCAATACATTTTCTATCAGTAAATATTTCGAAAACTTACTTATACTCATGGCACCATCACTCAACATGCCCGAGTCATGTGTTATTGTACGCCTTCTAGATGGTAGAGGTGGGCAGGGTGACATTGTACCAGGTGAGCGATGTGGCGTCTGATCTTTCCAAACGCGTGAAACATGCTGATCAAGTATATCTTGATCGTTGTCTTCGTCAATGGCAAATTTCTCTCTTATGGCTTGTGCAAAAGCACGATCACTGGCAAGTCGTTCATTGGTCGGCATAGATTCATCAGGGAAATGCTGAAAATATAATAGAAATAGTTCATTCACAGTCCAATCGCATGCGGCGCTTTAAATACCTCTAGTCGGGCTCTATCTTCTAGTTCTTGTTTTCGTTTAACTTCTTCTAGTTTGGGTATTAGTAACGCTATTAATTCGGACTCTTTCAATGGTCGATGTTCATTAGAGTGCAGACGTTGAGTACGTGGTATTACCTGAAATACACATTAACATATACTAATTATGCTCTATACATTTGATTTAATAGTCATACTTGAAAGGAGTTTGTTTCCTTATTTGCCATGGCACTCTGTCGTATAGCTTTAGTTTCCGTAGAGCTATGTCTTCGTTGTATATAAGGGCGTCCATCCCTATAATTTGATAAACACAAGAGATTATTTTTCATATTATTCAGAAAAGAATTATATAGAAAATTATATATAGTATTTCGATTCAACATGAATTGTTATTTGACATTTGATTACTTACATCGAACAGCTTGAAAGAGACATTGTATCAGAATCAGTTCTGCCACCTGAACTGATACTAGCTCTTTCGGAGTCTACTCTTGAGTTCGGTACATATGAGGTATTTGTCTTCCCCGTATAAACATAACCATGAGCACTACACTCACATGCACAAGTTTACATATTTGGACAATTATAAATTGTTTATGGAGCAACGTTTTTGGTTTGGTGGGTAATAGTTGAAGTTCAATCCATGCAATCAATTTAATTCAAAGAAATTAAAATTGTAATTTTTATAATAAAATAAATAAGAACAATAAAGAAACGAAAAAGCACACAATGTCATTGTATTCGTTGGCATTGCGGATTTTTGGAGGGCATTGTTTAGGTATTTGTATTGGATATTGTGTGGATCGAATGTGCATTATTTAAACAGTTGCAGTTGCAGGTGGTGGATGGTGGCAATGGATATGTGGTGTTTACACGTGTGCAGATACATAAATGAAACGAAAAACAAAAGAAAAAAACAAAACATTTACAACAAATTATTAAAATAAAAATATGATAGTAATAAAATAATTCAATAAATATTCATTAGGAACTAAAAATATGCAAGTACACTAATAATAACAAAAATAAGTATGTATACACCTAATACAACGGCGATTTTAAAGAAAGCTACTGATAGTGTTCAACTTTTCTTATCAAAATGTTGTCTGCTTTAGCTAAAATGACGGCTAATCGGATTTTGTTCAAAAATATCTCCGCAACTTAAATATAAAGATATCAAAAACGGATCTCTTTTCTCTCGCTAGTTATCGCGAAAACGATATTTGTAGTATAAATTTGGAAAAATAAATCAAATTTGTGAACAGTAATGTTATGTGGCGTATGTAAATCTTTTGACGTGACAAATTTTATAGCGATCAGACAATAATTGCGAACTGTACCTTTGATTAAAAGGATACATGGACAGACAGACGGACATAGCTAAATCGACTCAGAAAGTGTTTATAACTCGATAGGTGTAATAAAGGATGGTTATAGAGATATAATACCCCGTACCACAAAGAGGTATAAATGTTGTTTTAAAAGTAGTGGGCGAAGAGTTGAATTTTTTTTGGAAAAATAATTTTTTAATGACTCGAAAAAATTTAAAAAAATCCACCTTTTTTATTTCCGAATCGAGGTTGCTAACAAAAAACAAAGATGTCTTTTTTTGCAAAAGTACAATTTTCAAAAATGTCAACCGTTTTTTTTAACCCTTTTTATTTGAATTTCTGATGATGTTCGATTTTCTTACATGATGTTCGAAATATTTGTTGACAAAGTAATACCAGTTATATTAAAATTTTAGTCAAAGTTAAATAACACCTTACCAATAATTATGTGTATATATATCATATACAATTAAATATGACGAGAGGTTTTTTTTTACAGAAAATGTTACTACGATTCTAAATCAAATCAACGTTTCTTTAATAAAAATTGGTGTTGTCGCATATTGTACAATACCAGACTTAAAATAACTTACAAATGAGTACATATTTAACTCAATATATATAAGTCATTATTTGTTGACTACATGAAATGCAGAGGGTAATGATATGTCATTACCTGGTAATGCAAGTGGTAATGACATGTACTTACCAAGTTTTTGCTGGGACATGACAATATATTCAGAAAAAACAAGTCTTTTGCAAAATAACACGTATGTTCAGTATTCGTTTTGTTACAATTTGAAGGCTTTAGGTTTTTTGTTCCGCTTATTCAGACAACTATAAATGTAGCTATTTTTATTAGTTGTACCGCCAGTAGTGCTTTTGAGAATATAAAATCCTAAGAGGTCTCAAAAAATGCGCTTTGACGAACAGATTAAGTTTTCTACCAATCATTGAAATTTCGATAACTAGTGTATTTTGGCAAACATTTTGGTCCTACCATTTCTTATACGGTTGAAGTTTAACAAAATTAACTTTTTAACATGTTAATCTATATCGGTAGAAACCTTCAATAATATTAAAACTAAGCCTAATAGTTTTCACGAATTTTCGTTATTTTATACAATGAGACGAAAAATGTAACATAAAAAACTAAAAATTTGGCTTGAAAATAATTCCTTCCTAGACTCTTCAAGACATTCCGTTTGAGTCGCATATTGAAAAAAAGTTTTTAGAAAAATTCACTGATAGTCGACAGACAAGACTTTAAGCTGCTAACTTTTGGTGCATAATAGTCCATTTGTGTGGTAGGTACCAATAGGGGCCCGCCCGCTATAACGCTCATTTTTCACAGAACAGTAGGCGCTATAACATTACACTGTTCAAAATTGCAAGTATTTGTATGCACTGGTATTAAAGATACAAGCTGTTAACTTTTGATACAAAATGGTCCATTTATGTGTTGGTACCAAAGTGGGTGTGGCAAATTAACACTTTGTGGGGGTGGCACTAGAAGAAGTGGGCGGATATGGGCGGTCTTTAGAAAAAATAGATTACCACATACCAAATTTGAAGTCAATCGGTTACTCTTTTCGAGAGTTATCGCGCGCACTCGCCAGTAAACTGATACACAGACGGACATCCACCAAATATACTTGGGGTCTTAGGTCACTCCTTAGATTTGTTACACTTTTGGTTCGTAGCAAATGATATATACCCTCCTCTCTGTAAGGTGAGGGGATAAAAATGGATGATCGAAATAAAATGATCATCGGGAGTAACATAAATCGCCCTTATTCCAGTTGGCGTCGTCGACGTCGTCACATCATTTTCGTCATATCTATGAAGTTCTAGCTTTGTCATCTTTACGCCAAAACGAATGTTTTTGGTATCCATGAACTAACAAAAACCCTTTTAACTTAAAAATATTTAAAAAAATTTCAAAATTTATGAAGTCGTCAATCTAAACAGTGTCGACTAATAATCGACGACGCCAACTGGAATAAGGGCGAATATTTTGGTCATCGTAATCGACCCTCTGATTCTGAGCACGCATTTTAAAATTAGATACGGAAATTAGGACGAGAATATGGACATAGTTCGTGAAAGTGTGACCGACGAACAAGGCACATCGATAAGTGGTTGTCACTGCAATTGGGGCATTCATATTCCTCTACGCAACGAATTTTGACAAAGGATTTGTGTTTATACTCATAAAAAATCCAATTGAAAGTGTCACTGGCGTTGGGTGTTGGTCGAACAGACGCGTGAACATGTAGTCGGATATATTCAGCGTTTAACTATTTGTTGTGCCTTGTGCCTATATAGTCGGGCGGGGCCGACTATATAATGCCCTACACGTCCCTAACAATGTGAAAAGGGAATAATTTGGAATAATTGGTTTCATTTCAGTTAACAAAGCCTTTGGCTCCACCTGTTCATTAAGCTTTATTCCAAGGAGGAGTTAGAGATGTTAATCATAATAAACTAGATCCGAAAGGAAGTTTTCTTTCATAGATCAAGAATCGGAAGGAACAAATAGATGCAAGTATACATAATCTAAACAAATTTTCACCAACTTAGATCAAAAGCCTAATTTCTGCCAAATTGTATAAAAATCGGACTAAAATACAGTTTCATTAGCGCTTAAATGCTAAGTAGGCCGGAACATATGCTCTTGCTGCCATTTGCTTTTCATAGTAGTGTTTACAAATTCATCATGGAGATATATACGCAAGAACAACGTTTAAAAATTATTCAGTTTTATTATCATAATAATCGTTATCCAATTGCAACTTTTCGAGCGCTAAGTTAATCTCTCTATTTTAGCTCTCGTTTAGAGCTATCATTTTGCCATTGACCGATTGTGGCTATGTGCCACACAGCAAATGAAACAATTGAATTGTTGCGAGAAAAGTTTGGAGATTCGATTATTTCAAGAAATTGTGATATTGAATGGCCTCCAAGAAGTTGTTACAACTTCTAAATCGCTTTGATACCAAATCGGGAGGAACATATAAAGGGTGGTTAAATTGTAAGGGCCGATGTTGAATGTGAACCACACCTAAACGTCAAGTTTTTTTCTGCATTTCATTTGACATTTCTCAATTTCAGACTAACTCAATTTTAACCATGGAAAGATTCACAATCGAGCAACGCGTTAAAGTTTTTTAAGCCTTTTACGAAAATGGGCGTTCAAATCAAAATGCATTTCGTGCACTTCGTGATGTTTTTTTGATCAGCATAATCGACCAATGGTGTCCACAATCGGGAGAATTGTGCACAAATTTCAGCAAACCGGGTCTGTAGGAGATGTGAAAACACCTGTGTATGCACGCCCAGTTGGTTTGGTGCGGCTTATGGGCTGCGCAACAAATTCAACGGCCGGGTTATCTCACGTCGTGGCGATGTCAATTGGCCGCCAAGATCATGTGATTTGACCCCGTTGGAATTCTTTCTTTGGGGTTATTTGAAAGAACGTCGATAACACATAGCACATTAACGGCATAGAACCTCAATTATGCCTCAGCGTCATCGAATTTTTGGACCATCGGATAGAGGTGTGCCGCCGCGGTCGCGGCTATATATTTTGTTCCATACATAATTCAACCATACATACCAATATTATCATAATAAAAAGAAATTACAATAATTTCCTAAATAATTTCATTTCATTTATTTAAAATCAATATCGGCCCTTAAAATTTATCCACCCTTTATATGGGGGCTATACAACACGCGGATGGACGGACAGACTCACATGGCTGACGCCTACGAATTTTACGACGGTTATTGATAAATATACTTTATGGGTCTTTGATCAATATTTCGAGGTGTTACAAACGGAGTGACAAAAATGACTATATCCCCATCCTTTGGTTGGGAGTATAATAATAACAGGAGATTAAAGAGCTTTGTGTAAAAATTATGGTTTTCTTAACCATTTAATGTTTAGGTCCAAATAGAATCACTTTATATAGTAACGACATCGGCTTAATGCTATTTTGATCCATGCGCCATTGTTGTGTTTTTTGAGTTAGGAGTTAAAATCATGGGTTTCAAGTATGCTCTTCCAGAATCTGCAATAATTATACCCTCACTTTAGTGTGACGAGGGTATATATCATTTGCTACGGAAAAAAGTGTAACACATCGAAGGAGTGACCTAAGACCCCAAGTATGTTCGGCGGAAATCCGTTTTGGGTCATTTTAAGTCGAATGAGCAATGTCCGTCCGTCTGTCTGTCTGTCTGTCTGTGTGTCTGTCTGTCTGCTGGCTGGTGCGCACGATAACTCTCGAAAGGAGTAACCGATTGACTTCAAATTTCGTATGTGGTAATATTTTTTTCTATCTCCGGCTAAGTTCGAAGATGGGCCATATTGGTCCACTCCTTCTGGTACCTCCCCCACAAAGGGTTAAAATGTTGTGAAATATTGATTCTTTAATAACTGCTATTATACGTATTCGAATCTTCTGAAATTCCACACATAGTATTAGTTTGTTAGTCGCTATCAACTCGAGGAAAATGGGCGAAATTGCCACGCCCATTTTGGTATCTCCCACACAAATGCACCATTTTGCACTAAAAGTTAAAAGCTTATAACATTAATACCAGTGTTTAGAAATACTTGAAATTTTTTACAGTGTAATGCTTTTATAGTGCCTACAGTCCAGTGAAAAATGGGCGTTATTGCCGCTCCCCTTTTGGTACCTCCCACACAAATGCACCATTTTGCACCAAAAGTTAACAGCTTATAACATTAATACCAGTGTATAAAAATACTTGCAATTTTGTACAGCGTAATGTTTTTATAGTGCCTACAGTCCATTGAAAAATGGGCGTTATTGTCACGCCCCTTTTGTTACCTCTCCCACAAAGGCACCATTTTGCACCAAAAGTTAACAGTTTATAACATTAATATCAGTGTATACAATTACTTGAAATTTTGTACAGTGTAATGCTTTTATAATGCCTATAGTCCAGTGAAAAATGAGCGTTATCACCACGCCCCTTTTTGTACCTCCCACACAAAATGGCCAAATTATACCACAATTTAATATCTCAACGTTAATATACCAGTCCATATAAACGGTTACAATTCGGCAGCGAAATATAGGTGTATTTCTTAAACCCCTTCTGGTACCTCCCACAAAAATTGACAGAATAATTTGTGTAATATTCAATATTACATTACTCACAAAGTGAGGGTATACCTTAGTCGGTTTACCCGACTGAAACTTTCTTACTTGTTTTTTTCCTAGTTTTAGTCATGAGAATCATATGGAATAAAAAGTGTGTAAGTTTTCAGCCACGTTTTTACTCATAACTTAAAATTCGTTTTTCTCCAATCATACAAAATGGTGTATGGAACAAAATGGCATTAAGCAGACGATGAATAAACTCAGAATGATCTCTGATTTTTAGACGTGATAATAATTTTGCACCAAGTTATTGTGATTTGCCTCCTATTTCCCAAAATAAAAAAATATTTGGTTTATTTTGTAAGAAGTTCGACAGTGGGTCGGGCGAAGTGTACTACGAGTACCATCCTAGTCAATACAATTACCTTCTATAATATTAGTTATTTCCTGACGATTTAGTATATTATGTTGGCACACAAATGGGGAGGTGAGTGGATACATCGGTTATTATATGGTTATGGGGTGGGTGTTGGTAGCTATTTAGAAAACATAGCTGGTTACTCTCTGGATTACATTTGAATACAATTCATTTTTGACATTCACATGTATTTTGTTAAGGTGATCTTGGGAAAGAGCCTCGATGCAAAATTAAAACTTACCCAGGTGGTCGTATTTCCAGTCTTCTCTTTTGTGTTGCTAATAATAAATCCCGTGTTAGGCGCATTGGCATATCGGCTGATACGCGACCTCCTTCAACGCGTAGTTTCTCGAAGTCATCACTTAACGACAATTCCGAGTCTTCATGTAGGGTGGGTAAGGTTGAGCTGCGAGGTAGGGTATCCGTGGCACTAACTGAGCCACTAGAACTAGCTGAAGTTGAAGGGCCATACACGCTGCCACTAGCACTGCAACTACCAGTTGGAGCACCAATGCCGGCACTAGTACTCGCAGGCAAATTTATTATTGGACCCAACGTACTGCTCGTTTTCCCAGTACTTGTGGAAGCAACCACAAGTGGCAACGCACAGGCACCGCCACCGGCTCCTCCACTACCACAACTAGCACCACTACTACTGCTACTGCCAGTACTACAGCTACCGGCACCAGTGGGGCCACCACTACTGCTGAATCGTTCATGCGCAGCAGACATTTGTTGAATGTAAAGTATATACATTTCCGAACACAAAAATGATGGATAAATATTATCTCGTATTGTGTTTTCGACATGTTTCTGCATGCCATCAAATATGTTTGGACTGAGAGGTATTTCATTTTTAAGTCCAGCCTTAATATTACGCCTCAGATCTTCCGATACAGATAATTGGCTTTTACGCAGGAATCTAAATGGTCCAACAAAAAAACAAAACGACATTATAATCGTTCGATAACACCCAATGCTACGGGCTGCGGTATGACCACCTACCTGTATATGGCCTGTATGATCTGCTTTATCTTTTCAGGATCCGTCTGCTGTTTCAAACCCTCACAGGCAAAATAGAAATTTAAATGGTCATTATAGGCGGGGGCCTCTTCCTCCACATACTTCTTGAATAATTCCACACCATCGCGATCTTCCAGCAGATGATTGAGTGTTCGGGCCCAATTCAAATAGGATGGTGGCGAATTACGTAAATGTTCTCCTACCCCTTCGGTCATCTAAAACGAAACAAACCCATTATTACATACATACATTGTACATTCACTCTTCCCAACCCACCTTTCTAACACGACTTTCTTCTCCGGGTACAGGTGGTCTTGGCCCACAACACTCATTATCATCATATTTTCGATGACCCGATGTATGGCTCATGCCACTCGCGATCTTCTGAAACTCTTCAAAATGCTCCTATTCTTCGTTTCCAGTTAAATATGGATATTTATATGAATGTATGTTCGGTCGTATAGTTTGTTGTTGTTGTGGCTGTTCGTCTTTCTTCTCCGCTCCTTTCGTCTACTTAACACTTATAGTTATTGTTGGTGTTGGGGTTTGGGTTGGGGTTGGTTGTAGGTGTGCCTCTAATTATGTATAGTAACTTATCCTCTACTACGGCTGTGCTGCTACAATTTATTTATGTTTTCATAGATGTTGTATGTAGTATTGTATATGGTTGTTTGTCGTATGCCAGAGTATGTATGTTGTTGCTGTTGTATGTACATGTGTAGGTAAGAATGCATCTAGATCTTATTATTTGTGATGTCAATAAATCAACTTTAGATTTTGTTGTCTTGTGTTTGTGTATGTTTGTTTATAAATTAAAGGTAATTTACAAAAGTTGAAATTGTTCAATAAGATGTTACGTTACTGTTACGACGTTACGTACAATTACAATTCACTACAGCCCTTTATATATTTAAAATATTAGGGTGACATGGAAGATTTTCACATTGGAAGGCAATAATGCAAGGCCTGTAAATAGAAGAAGACATATTTTGAATATAATTATATATGTATACGAGTAATAATATTTTGATAATGAAGATATAAATATTACTGTCCAACAGCATTTTTGGAAGAGAATAGCGACCCTACAATTTTGAAAGGGCATGTTGAGTAGATATTTTTTGTAGAATAAACTTATGGTCCAGCTGGTCTGAGTTTTTTTTTAGAGTGGGTCAAAGTTTTAATTTTTTGGTCGAAGGGAGCATTAAAATAAAAAGCAAATGCTTTAAGTTAATGTCTGAGAGATCATTTTTGTGGAAAATCTTAACCCTCTAGCTCTCCTCCTAATGGGTCAATTTGGTCATTTTTTCGAAAAAATAAAAAAGTCCTTTCAAAAAGGACAAGGGGGTCGCCAAAGACACTGAAGTTGTAAATATAGCTCTTTATGCTTAATTAGCAAAAAGTCTTATTTTGTTGGACAGTGTATTTCAAAGCAAATAATGAATCAAAAACACAAATTTTAAAAATGGCCTCTTCTCATTTTAGTACAAAATTGGCACAATAAGTCTTTAAGCGTGTATAACATTTTTTTAGTTTTTGCAATTCATTGTAGTTTTTTTGGTTCAGAGCTTCAAAGTTATCTACCTCAGCGATTTTTCTCAAAATTACCATTTGTTAAAATTGTCATATCTTCTTAACAGCTTCATATATTTCCAATATATTAACACCAATAAAAAGCCCTGTTTCTCCTTTTTAAACAGTTTAATCAGAAATATATGCCCTTGTTGTGACTGATGGTCAAAATATAGATAATATCCGTAATCTTTCAATATCCTGGAAAAGTATCAATTCAGGTCCTTAATTTTTTTAAACTTAATTGAACTGACTATTAAGAACTGACCTTAAAAATCTTTAAATGGAACCTTGGTGGACCTAACAGATATATCAATTTTAGGCAATATTAGAATTTTCCTTGTATAATAGGCGCTTTCTTTTCGTTCCGTATATTCGTATACGTTAACCCACATGGGGAAATCGTCTTTTTGATATGTTTGAGTTCAAAGAAAATATATTTGGAACAGAAAATTTTAAATATTATATATTTATGAAATATTATATATTATATTTTATTATGTATTTCATAATAATATTATTATAAGGGAATTTCCCCAAAAATATATTATTTAAGAAATATTTTCAAAAAATAGATTTTTTTGATTTTCAGTTGTATATTTTCCTGGATATCGAATTATACAATTAAAAGTAGCTTTTGTTCAAAGGACTTATTTGTAATTTCTAAATATTTCAAGTCATCATTTGTTGTCAATTTATCGTTATTCAAGTTTATACGATTTAAATTATAAAGGAATTTGGGGAACATTAACAATTTCTTAAAAGTGGACTTTGAATTACTTAAAAACTTAAAACATACAATTTTACTAACATTTAAAATTTCTAATTAAATTACTGAAAAACTTTAATCTTCATTACACGAACATTTTCTGAATAAAAATGTATTAGGACAGAAACAAGGATTTGGTTAGAACATCAACTTCCGAAATATACCCGAAACATATATATGTTTCAAGCAGAATATATTTGGGACAATATACTACAGAAGCGATTATTTTTCAGCGTGCACAAAAATAAAACTTATATACGTTTAAATAACCTTTGTGATTTCAAAACATAAAATTTGCACCTTCTCAAATATGTTACATCGTTCTAATTAAATTCGGTATGAGGTATGTAGGAATATTCTTGTGTAACACAAATTTAAAATAAAATTAATTCGCGCCAACAGTGTTCGAAATTTGAGTTGCTAAAAATGAAAGATACATGTAATATTTATGGGGATATAATTTACTTTATTACAAACCAGTAAGGAAAGGCTAAAGTCAGGCGGGGCCGACTATATAATACCCTACACAACTCTCGTAATATTGAATAACTCTGAAATATAAATTTTGTAATTCATTTAAAAATTCTTTATTCTAAATTTCAAAACGATTGGATGTAAAATACAACTTCTATAGAACAAAAGGGCCAAATCGGACGAAACATATATATGGGAGCTATAGCTAAATCTTAACCGATTTTCCTCAAATTCGGTAGTGTTGGTTCATAGATCAGGAAACTCTACCATTCTAAATTTCAAAATGATTGGATGTAAAATACAACTTCTACACGGGGCAAAATCGCCTTTTTTGATATGTTTGAATCGAAAGAAAATATATTTGGAACACAAATTTTTAAATATTATATATTTCTTAGCAAATAAATTTTATTTGAAAATCAATAAAACAAACTATATTTGCAAACTAATTTTCTCAAATAAAATATGTGTTTAAATACAAATAAAATTATTATTTAGGAATTTTTCCAAATATATTTTATTTAAAAAATATTTCCAACAAAACTTTTGCTGAGTTTTTGATATTTCAGTTTAAATTTTTCTTGGGTTTCGAATTGTACCTCCCAGTTACGATACCATATGCAGCATTACCTTCTGTTTTAAATCAATCATTTCAAATTTCTGAGTATTCCAAGTCATCATTAGTTGTCAATCGTCTAAGTACTTTATATTGATCCAAGTTTATATGATTTCAATTATTATTTTTTACGAACATTAAAAATTTTACTTTGAATCACTGAAAAATTTGACACAATTTATGTTTTTTATGAATACTTAAATGCAAATAAATATTTGTTCCGGAAATAAAGGTCCCAAATAAAAACATATTGGAATGTAAACAAATACTTGTTTAGAACAACATCTTCCCAATTACACAATTTTTGTGTGTACCAAATATTACATACTTAGAGTCTACCCCAAACATATATATGTTTCAAGCCGAATATGTTTGGGACAATATACTACAGAAGCGATTATTTTTCAGCGTGTATAGAACTAAAGGGCCAAATCGGACGAAACATATATATGGGAGCTATAGCTAAATATTAACCGATTTTCTTCAAATTCGGCAATGTTGGTTTAAATCGTTGCCCCAGATTTCAGATTTCCGATCCAGCCCAATTTTGGACCAATTACGTAGACTGTCATCACATGGATATACACAAAATTACAATAATTTCAAAATTTGGTTTATATTGTCAGGGCCTAAGAGATTGGTCTGATCCCGCCCATTTTTGGACCAATCACGCAGAATGCCACCAGATACATGTGAACAAAATTACAGCACTCATTGTTTTACTTGATCGCCGCGATAACCACAAATGATACAACTTTCGGCTGAGAATGATAGATTAGTTTTTTTGTGCTCACAGCCAACTTAACGCCAATGCGATGAAAATAAATGAAATGTGGTAAAAAAATTTACAAATTATGCAATATTGTAAGAGGTTTTGTTTAATGATCTTCTACGGTCAATAGTTTCAGAGATAATACATGCTTAACTAATGCTACGCCCACTTTTGCCACACCCACTAATCCCATCCCGCCAATTTCTGCTGAAGGTTTAGATAATTACTCCACTAAAGTGTGTTCCAAATTTCGTTCTCTTGCCATCAACCCATTCTGAGTTATACGAATTTTATATAATGTCACGCCCACTTATTGTATCCCGACCACTTTTGGTGAAAGTGCTAAATATTGACTCCAACAACTTACAATCCAAATCTCGTTCTTCTAGGGTCAATAGTTTCTGAGATAATAAACGTTTAACTAATGATACGCCCACTTTGCCACACCTACTGATCCGATCCTGCCAATTTTTGTTAAATTTTTAGATAATAACTCCACATAACATGTGTTTCAAATTTCGTTCTTCTACGAACAACATATTCAGAGATATTCGAATTTTATACAATGCCACGCCCACTTATTCTATCCCGCCCACTTTTTGTGAAGTTACTAATATTGACTCCAATAACTTACAATCCAAATTTCGTTCACCTACGGTCAATAGTTTCTGAGAAAACAAATGTTTAACTAATGCTACGCCCACTTTTTCCACACCCACTAAACCGATCCCTCCCTTTTTTATTGAAGTTTTAGAAAATAACTCCACTAACGTGTGTTCCAAATTTCGTTCTTCTAGGGTTAACAGTTTTTAAGATATTCGGATTTTAAATAATGCCACGCTCACTTTTTTAAAAAAATATTTTTTATAATATTTTTCAAACAAAAGAAATAAAATCGGTCTAGTGGTTTCAGAGTCTATAGCATACATACATACATACATACAAACATACAAACATTTTTCCATTTTTATATATATAGATAGATGTAATGACGAATTGAACATATCTTCCCTCATTAAGATCTATATATTACGAAAGTGCTTCCAAGTATACTCTATTAACCGTCAAGACCTACATACGGGACGAAAATAAATCGAATATTATTATAAGTATATTGAATTTAAGATTCGTCCTGGACTAGGACTAGCGTAACTTCTAAAAGGCTGTTATTTGTACACATTATATTTATATTATCAATGTGAGTATGTGTAACTGAATCTGGATCCGATAGGTGGCGCTGTAGTCAAGTTATTAACAAATTCCATGCTTATGTATTAATATGACTCATTTTCGCGGTATCGGTTAATTTTGTTTGAAGAAAGAAAATCACAACATTTTCAACTGGTGGGGCAGTAAAAAATATACAAGGACAATTCTAATCTATATAACGGGTGATCCAAGTAGAGATACATACTTTTTTCAATAGCCTTTTATTGACAGATCACGTGTGAGTCGTGTCATGCTGTCATGTTATTTTTGTTAAGTATTGTTTGGCATTTCATCATGGAAAGACTTACGCCTGAACAACGTTTACAAATCGTTTAACTTTATTACGAAAATTCACGTTCTGTGAGGAATGTGTTTCGTGCACTTCGCTCAACTTATGGTCAACATAATCGGCCTACTGAACGTACTATTAACAACACCATCTTGAGAACCAACATTCATTATTGGATAATATTCGACCGAATAGACCAAGTCCAGCACGCAGTGAAGAAAATGTAGCGGCCGTAGCTTAGAGTGTACACGAATACCGTGGAGAGTCGATTCGGCGCCGTTCGCAGCAACTCGGACTGACGTATGGAACGACTTGGCGCATTTTACGTCGAGATCTTAAATTGAAAGCATATAAAATACAACTTGTGCAAGAACTGAAGCCGACCTTCCCAAGCGACATCGCTTCGCTCTATGGGCTCTTGAAAAGTTCCAAGAAGATCCGACGTTTTCGAGCCCAATTTTGTTCAGCGATGATGCCCATTTTTGGCTCAATGGGTATGTAAACAAGCAAAATTGCCGCATTTGGGACGAAGAGCAACCTGAAGAGATTCAAGAGCTGCCACTTCATCCAGAAAAAACAACGGTTTGGTGTGGTTTGTGGGCCGGTGGAATCATCGGTCCATATTTCTTCAAAAATTGATGCCTGAAATTGAAGCTCGTGATCTCGGCGACATTTGGTTTTAACAAGACGACGCACAGTGCTCTGTCTTCATGTATCGATGTGACAAAAATAGAAGGAGTAATTGCAGAACTATGAAATTTGGTACCAAGCTGTATTTGGTTATAGTTAAGAAAAAATTTAAATTTGGACCCAATCGGACCGCAGGTCTCATAACCTTTTTCAAATTATTCCCGGTCCTTAAAAATTCACCAGACTATAACACTAAATTGGAGCATTCTATATTTATGAAATTTAACATGTCATAATATTTCATATATGTATATCAGTCGCGGTGCAAAATTTCGACAGGATATAGCGAGTCCTTTTGGTACCTACCACACAAAGGGTTCAAAGGACTTAAAAATAAATATATAAAGAACGCTTAAGATTGGCGCTGAATTTCGACCAAAGTTTGTAAAGCGTAATAGGCTTTGCTGTGAGTAAATGTGCGCACAAATTTTGGGAGGAATTGTTTCAAGATCTCTTCAACATAGCCCCCTAGAAGATCTTTACAAATTGGTTTTTGGTTCAAATATCGTGCGACCCATCAAATTAAAGGGAATTTTGCGTAGATTACAAATATGGGAGAAAAACTAGAAGACTCAATAGGGAAAATTTCTATATGTCATACGTCGGGTACGTGGACCATAGTGTTTTTGCGTAGTATGGTACTGTATTGTTTCGTTTTAAAAATTGAATGCATGTATTTGTCAGACGGGTTTCCTTCGTTGTCTTCTAAAATAATATTTTGTCATCTTCGTCATAAATTTCATCAAAAATACCGCATAGATATATCTTCGTTTAAATGATACTTGATATATTACTCTGAAAAATATTAGCAATGTTAAGATTTTTAAACCCTATTGAACTTATAATTGTAAGGTACGTCATTAAACCTTTGTTTGTGTTTTTTGGACAATTTTTTCCTGGTATGAAACACGCGATCTTCTCGAATAATTTTGTGACTGGCTTCTTCAGACAAACAACCTTTATATAAATGTTTCCGGAAATAGAATTGTCAATATTTATATACCTACTGGCAATTTAAATTAACTAATAACATCGTAACCATGAATTATTACTTTATGTACACTACTGACATATAATATCATCAAAAGCGCGCCAAATTATTATCCTTGTTGCTATTAGGAACTCCTTAAATGCATTACAGTTAATTTTTTGTCGCAAGAAAATTTTAGACCTAAAAAGTACTTTTTTCGTAATTTTGTGCGCGAATAATTGGAACTGTTATATTTTATTTTTAAAGAGGATAATTTTTGCGAAAAAAAAATTAGATCTTTACGATTTTTTTCTGATAACATAAATATTTTTTTTTGATTTTTCGACATAAAAACACCATATTAAATGGATTTTTTTATAATTTTCTCAAATGTATTTTATAAATATGTTTTTTTTTGTATTTTTAAGGATTATGTCAACTATTAGGCTCCAAAAAAGTTGTTCTACAAGTTAAAGGAGATGGTTTTTGAAAAACTACCTAAAAAATTTTAAGACCTAAAGCAAAATTACTTTTTCAAAATTTTGTGCGCAAATAATTTGAACTTTTATATTTTATGTTTATAGAGGGCATATCATTAATAGTACCTGGCGAAAAAAAATTAGGGATCTTTACGAATTTTTTTTCCGATGCCATACAATATTCAATATTTTTTGATTTTTCGGCATAAAAGCACCATATTAAAAGCGATTGTTTTATGTTTTTCTCAACAATAATTTATAAGTATGAGTTTTTATATTTGTAAGAATTCTGTCAGCTTTCTTGCGCAAAAAAAATTATGGGGTTGGTCATCACGTTAAGCGTTGGCGTCTGTTTTTGGAATACCCCTAAAAAATATATTCGAAAATAACGTTTTTAGACATAAAAAAATATATATATTTTTTTAAGTTTGTGCACTTTTTTTTACATTTTTATATTTTTTATTTAATAGTAACAGTACATACATTGTTTTTGAAGAATACAATTTTAGGGATCTGTTCCAATTTATTTTTCTCATTCCAATTAAAATTGTAAATTTATTTCATTTTAACAAAAAATACGAATTTTCCAAAGCAATTTTGAATAGCACTATTGCAATTTTCTGTCGACTTGGCATTTTGGTATTATTACACGGGGAAAAATCGCCATTTTTAATATGTTTGAATTGAAGGAAAATATATTTGGAAACAAATTTTTTGAATGTTATATACTTGTTAGCAAATACATTTTATTTCAAAATCATGAAATTTTGTTTGGAACGCATATATTAGAACAAAATATATTTGCGCACTGACTTTCACAAATAAAATATGTGTTTACCCACAAACAAACTTTTGTTTAAGATGTTTTCCAAATATAATTTAATTAAAATTTGTTTTTAAAACTTTGCTGAATTTTTCGAATTTTTTAGTTTTTCTAGATTTCGTGTTGAACTTTGTAGTTAAAAATGTCTTTAACAGCAATATGCTTTGTTTTACACCAATAAATTTTAATTTATAAGTATTCCAATCCATCACTTTTCGTTAATCCATCAGTGCAATTTATAGTTAGGAAAGATTATGCAATTTAAGTGTTAACTGAATTTTACAAACATAAAATTTATAAAAAAATTTTCCTTTGAACTTCTGAAAAATAGAAAACTTGTCTTTAAATTAAGGAACTGTTACATTGCCAAAATACTTAAATACAAAATAGTCTTTATTTCCAAATAAAAAAAATATTAGCGTGGGAACATATTTTTGTTTAGAACAATATCCTCCCAAACATATAAAATTTGTATGTGTCAAATATTATATATTTAGGGTGTACCTTAAGCATATGTATATTTCAAGCAGAATATGTTTGAGTCAATATACTACAGACGCGATTTTTTTTCAGCGTGTAGAAATTCGATTTACTATCATATACAAAAAGTTTGGCTTAATTTCCCTAATAAACGAATTTTATACAGCTATTTTACAACATACATTTATGGCAGTTTATTTTTGGTCGAATTGCGTATACAACAATTGACTTTGGCTCCCTCTCGCGGTGTCAAAAAGAGGTAAATTAAAAAATATTGTTATTATTTATCTTAATTGGTTTGTTAAGATATGATGAGTACCAATTTTACCATTATTTGAGCCAGTAAATTATTATCGATTTTTGTCAATGGGACAGAGCACTGTGCGGCGCCACTTCCCACACATCGCATCAATCAATGGATTTATTGAGAGAACACTTCGGTGAGTAGATAATTTCACGTTTTGGGCCGGTAGATTGGCCACCAAGATCGTGTGATATCACACCGTTACACTTTTTCCTGTGGGGATATGTAAAGTCTAAAGTTTATGCGGACAAACCCGCTTCGATTCAGGCCTTGGAGCAAAACATCACGCGTATCATTCGCCAGTTTCCAGCCGCGGCCAACATTTGATAGACATAATCTTCAAAAAATAAATGCCAAAGAGTGTTCTTTCAAATGATAATAAACATTCCCCATTCAATTTGAATTTTCTGTGTTTTTTCTTTAAAAAAGTAGGGAACCTCGAAATGGATCACGCTTTATTTTTAGCTAATGCTACGCCTATCCGATCCCGCCCATTTTTGTTGAAGTTGTAGATAATAACTCCACTTTTGGTGAAATTACTATTATTGACGCCAATAACTTACAATCCAAATTCCATTCTTTTACGGTCAATAATTTCAAAGAGAAAACATGTTAACAAGTGATACGCCCTCTTTTGCCGCACCCACTAATCCGATACCGCCCATTTTTTTTGAAGTTTTAGATAATAACTCCGCTAACATGTTTTCCAAATTCCGAATAGGTACGAATTTTATATAATGGCGCGCTCACTTATTCTATCCCGCACACTATTATGAAATTACTAATATTAACTCCAATAAGTTACAAACTAAATTCCGTTCTTCTACGGTCAATAATTTCAGAATATGAATGAATACAAATCTTTTTTTAAAACTTTTTGCATTCATAAATTTTGCACAAAATAGCTCAGCTTGGGTCAGAAAAATTGTTCTTGTTCTCACGGGCGTAACCTGGCATATATATAATGGGATAAAGTGTCGTGGAAGAGGGTTTTGACGAGAAGGAGTTATTAAGTACGAGATTTTCGGGTAATTTGTAACTTTAATTTTTTGGGAGTAAAAGTTAACTGCTTATAACTTCAATTCAAATAAAATTTATAATAATTTAATTAGAACACAAAATAAATACATTTACGAATATTTTTTGGGACTAAAGGTGAGGGGAGGGATTTCTAAGTCGGTTTACCCGACTGAACTTTCTTACTTGTTTGGGCTATTGATTAGTAGAATTTTTTCTAAAAAACGAGGCGTGCGACTTAATATATTTATATGTGATAAATATGCCAATAGCGTAGTATATTTCAAGCAAATGCGCTGTAGTTGAGCGGTTGCAATCATCTTCAACTATCGAGAAATGTATGATACATCAGTTTTGCTCATCAGTGTTTATTGATGGGATGACTCTTACAAGAACGTATTAATTCATGCAAACATCAAGAATGAAATAATTTGGAAGAAAGTAATCACGGAAATTAAAAGAAGATGCCGATTACAAAGTAATAAGATACTACTCATCGTCGCATACAAGGGACGAAGGGATGAATGGCAACAACAACAACACGGAATATATACAACAAAGGAATATGCGGCCATTTTGAAAGCTATTTTGATTGGTGGATGAAATCGACCAATGCAATAAATTTGGGACATACAGTGTAGTGGCGGCGACAACGACTGAAAAGAAGGACAATTATTCAACCATTATGTACGAAATTTGAAAAAAAAACACACACACCCTCACTCACTATCCATCCAAACAACAAACAAGGATATGAACAAACACATTGAACTTTATACACACACAAACACAAGCGACACTCCCTGAACCACCACCACTCAATGGCATGCAAAATGAAATGTAGTAACGTCGTCCGTAACATGTCATTTTGAGCTATTCCAACTCCTAAGTTTAGTTGACGCACTCAACCAAAAAAAAACAGACTCCTTTTATCAAACCGACGACAGTAACAGTAGCGGCAGCAACAGCCAACAATAGCAAAAGCTATCACAAAGCCAAAGCAGACAAAACAAAAAATATGATTTTCCCATTCACTAAAGCTCAAAGTAACATCACACACAGAATAATCACGAACATCAGCAACAGCACCACCAGCAACAGCTCAATGGCTGGAGTACAACAACTGTATGTACATTGTACATACATATGTAAATAAGTATGTATGTAACATAGATATAGATGTACTGTTGCTGCGGATGACAGGAAAAATCAGCCTCAGCACAAAACAACCATCATGAACAGGATCCTCAAAGGAAGTAAGTAGTACTCTACAGTAGCAGCAGGGACGAGTACGCACAGTGGCTAGCAAACAACAAGTGGGAAATACATAATTGTGTTAATGCTCCAGATTTTTAGATGCTACTTGTTACTTGCTTCTGTAGTACAATATTGATCCAAACGTATTCTACACGAAGTGTGAGTGTCACAGATCAATAATTAGATATTTCTCAAATTATGACCCTGGACGTTATGACAACACCAAATGATCTATCCAAAAAGCCAGTTTAATTGATATTAAAAATATTTGTACACCCTCCACCATAGGATCGTGTTATATTAATTTTGTTACTACGTTTGTAACACCTCTAAATACTAATCTGAGACCCCAGATTGATATATACGAGTATATATATAACGGGTTTTCCAATAGGGATGATATGATTTTGAAGCGACGTTTCGGCCATTTGTAATATGTCATGATCAGTCATTTGTTTTTCATTGTATTCAGTAGTGTTTACAAATTCATCATGGAGAGATATACGCAAGAACAACGTTTACAAACTTTTCAGTTTTATTATCAAAATAATCGTTCTCCAATTGCAACTTTTTGGGCGCTAAGTCCATTTTTTTTTAAATCTAAAAAAAACTTTCCAGTCGACCTACGACCATGACACCCATGAGCAATATTTTAGCTCTAGTTAAGAGCTATCTTGCCGCCATTGACCGATTCCCGATCCGACGCACCGTTAAGGAGCTAGAGCAAAAATAAACTTTCCCTTCACTTTTGAAAATGATGCTAACTCCATTTTTTTAAAATAAAAAAACACTTTTTAGTCGACCTAAGACCTTGACACACATGAGAAATATTTTAGCTCTCGTTAAGAGCCATCTTTGTGCGATTGACCGATTGTGGCTACGTGCCACACAGCAAATGAAACAATTGAATTGTTGCGAGAAAAGTTTGGAGATTCGATTATTTCTAGAAATTCTGGTATTGAATGGCCTCCAAGAAGTTGTGATTTAACACCATTAGACTATTTCTTGTGGGGTTATTTGAAGTCATTGGTCTTTCAAAATAAACCAGACTCTCTTCTAGCTTTACAAGTTAATATTGAACGTGCCATTCACGACATACGACTTGATTTAGTGGAAAAAGTGCTCGAAAATTGGGTTCACCGAATTCGTTCGTGTAGAAGAAGTCGTGGAGGCCATTTGAATGACGTTTTATTTAGAACTTAATTGTATCGATTGTACTTTACATTACATAAAAAACTTTTGAATTTCCTTAACAATAGGAGTGTTATTTTTTTAAAGAAATCATATCACTCTTATTGGAAAACCCTGTATATATATATATGTATAATCTTAATCGTCGTAATATTCTAAGCCGATTTAGCCATGTCCGTCTGTTGTAATCACGCTACAGTCTACAATATTTGAGCTAGATGGAATTTCAGTCCATTTTTTGATATAGCCCCCAAATGTAGCATCTCCCCGATTTGACTTCTTAACATCATAGAGACTAGGGATGTAACGAAAGTGACTTTAGTGAAAGCGAATATTGAAATATATTCCTTGCGAAAGCGAATAGTGAAATATGCATTTTTGCGAAAGCGAATGCGAATAATAGTTTGACCCTTTAGTACCAAAAAATTTAAGGAACTGAATAGATACTTTTCCAGGATATTCAAGTACTAAGAATGTTTTCCATATTTTTAACTCTTGTTACCACAAGGACAAACATATTTTTTAACTGTTTTGAAGAGAAGTGGCAGAGGTTTTCATTGGTATTAATATGTTCAAATTGTGTGAAGGGAATAAGGAGATTTAACAATTTTAAAAAATGGAAGCGAATACTCAAATATATTTTTGCGAACGCGAATAATCCAAAGATGGTTTTGCGAATGCGAAAGCAAATGTTAAAATGATGCGAATAATTTGCGTTCGCATATGCGAATATTCGTTACATCCCTAATAGAGACCACAAATGTCAACTGATCGGGTATAAATAAACTGGGGTTTATTTATACCCGAAATACTACACACGAACAACTGTAGTCATAGGTCCACGTTTTGATATAGCCCCCATACATCTAGAAAGATTTGACTTCGTAATGCCACAAAAATATAAAATTTCAACGAGTTGGGCTGACATTTTGTATAATGAGTTTATTTGAATCCGAAACCATGGATCCAGCCAAAACCATTCACATGCAATCCATGGGAGGGTATATAAGATTCGACGTGGTCGAACTTTTTAACTATGAAAAAAGAAATAATATGTTGTTAGGCCCTTTTGAATTTCGTTAATAAGTTCGCTAATTGTAGTAGGTCGCTAAAAATTTGTCAAGATGTGTATTTTGAAGCAGTGAAGTTTTTCGGTTGCTCGTTATTATTTCGGTCTGTAATCGTTATGATTTAAACTGAGATACTCTCTCGGCTAAAGACCAACCTGCTTCTATACAGTGATAGAATGCAAGTATTTTACATGGCAAAATATATTGCAAGTATATTAAAAAAATACGTTAATGTAATTTAAAAACTTTTAAAAGAAAACTTACACAGAATGATTTTTCATGATGTTATCATATTTGACTTGTGGGTCATTATGCGGCACAGTGGGATGGCTTCATACATTTTTGTGCAAAAAAAATAAGGAGTGGTCTTAGATCATTAAAAGTTGGCAACGAGTAATATATTGACTAAATTAAGAAAAAATGGTATTTCGTAAAAATCGCCCACGGCCACAAATCAATGTTTTCTCATAAATTTTTCCTATCAGAGCAAAAGTCTTCAAATTTAATACATACACTTCCTAGAAAAAACAAAATATGCATGCCAAGTTTCATCGAAATCGGTCACGCTCCCTACCTCCTGCCCACCGCCCATACAATAAAATCTATTTTTTCTCATAAAATTGATAATTCTTTTTCATAAAATTGATAATTCTCTTTCATAGAATTTAAAAGTTTGTTCAGTGAACAGTGAAAGGCTGTGGATTTTTTTGCGTTAAGTTAAAGAATAGTTTCCCGTCCTTCATTTCGTTGCAGTCAGAAGACCGAGCTAGACCGAGCCAATTTTTTTTATTCAACGGAAAACTGCAATCTCTGAATTTAATATTCCCATTTTAATTCTTTCATATCTACCAAACTATATATCGTCATCTGAAATCCGAAATCACGTAACATCAAAAAAATCAAAATTAATTTTATGATTGATTATAGTCTATTAGGCTAAACTACACATTCCTACAAAATTTTGGAGTTCAATATCAAAAATTTACCATTTAATGAGTGATATTCAAAGTGACGTTACAGCAAACAAGGTCATTAAAAAAGCTGAAAGAATCATAAAATTTTATTTTATTTAATTCAGAATGTACGCCAGAACTAATTGCGCTAGATTTGTTATTTGATTTCGCCTTAATAGTCTAAAATCCCTCAATTTGGTCAAAAGCCTAAAATTACTTTACTTTGTTTTTTGCTTCTCCTGAAAAATCATGAACATGTGGGTTACGTTATTTTGGATTTCATGTGACGATATGTAATACAAATAACTTTTTTTTGAAATTAAAAAGAAGGTTCTGGTTTTTAATAATAACGACATTTAAATTTTAGCAGTGAAAATATTTTACATGCATAAGCAACTGAGGTGCATGCAAATTTTCATTAGTTTTCACTTTACAATAGTTAGGTGACTGCACTGGAGTTTTTCTATGACAACATATTATTTTTTGCGAAAAAAATTATAGATTTTTCTTATTGAAATACTTCTCTATAGAACTGCATCATTCGATTTTTGGAATGTCGAAAAATTGCTTTTTTTGACATCTAAAATGGTTCTGTGTGCCGTATTGAATAAAATTTCAACCGTAAGTCGACACAGGAAGGATGTTCCCAGGGGCGTGACATTTTTGGAGAGTCATTTTTACATCAAGCCTCGCCTTTTTGAGGGGTGAGACAAAAAATATTTCCACTTTAAGAAATAACGGACACTCTAATTTACATATCGCTCATTTAGAAAAGGAACGTCACAACTCAAAATTTGACATTTCACTTAAGTTTGAGTTAAATGATCTATACAAAAATGACTATTTGGCAGAATGGGATGACATAACTTCTGAAGTGCGCCAAATATTGTTGTCTTCCTCAGAAATCAGTCCAATCATTATAGATATAGAAATTTAGGACAATCTAGTATGACCAACTCCAAAAAAAAAATGTTGAGTTGTAACGTTCTTTTTCTAAATGAGCAATATATATGTAGTTATTTATCCGGGGAATTTCAAAAAAGATTCTTGCTTTACTCGGCAAGACTTACAGGAAAAATAATATGGCGTCATTTGCTTTTCAACTTGAGTTTATTCTGTGAAATTATCTTTTCCAATACAACACAAAAACGTATCTATTGCTTGGAAGAGTTCAGATCGAAAAAGCTGAACGCTTAGAATGTGCGCAAACATTAAACAAGTTAAACTTAAATTCAATTGTTAAAGCTAAAGTTAGTATCTTTATGAAAAGTCCTCCGAAAATGCTTTAAAAAACAATAAATTTTTTCTTATGGACGAGAATATCTCCGATTTAGAAAAATGCCAATTTTTCACCGTTTGATGTCTTCTTTTTAAACTCTTTACTCGGGGTTTACTTTAATTCCAGCATGTCCGCGTTCTTTCATATTTCCATTTGTCTGTAATTGTTGCACAGTGTCATATCTCTAGAATATGAATTTAAGACGCTAGTTAGAGAGCAAAAGTCGCTTCCAGTGCCATTCACTATTGTACTTACTAATCGTGGCCGGACCATGATTTTTTACTCTAATTAAAAACAACCAAGAAGTTTTAAATTTTAAAATTCTATGGTAAAGACAAGGAAAAATTTGAAAACCGTTTCCAATAAAAATTGAAATACTACCAACGTTATTACATAATGTATCGCGTATATTTGCATATATTTTTTGACCATTGTAAAATCTCAAATGTCTAATATTTAATGGTAGATCCGAATATTTGGGTTATCGGCCTGCAGTTCGAGGATGAGTACGTCTAATACTGATACGACCTTCCAAAAGTTGTTTTCCTTACGCTGTGCTCTTTTCAAATTTCAATTAGAAAAATGATGATATTATTAAGTGGATGGATGGATAGATTGCGGCAGCTCGTATGAATCACAATAAGGACTACAAAGTACTCATATGGAAAAAATCCCATTTGCATACTCCCCTTCATAACGATCAAAAGGAAAAAATAATGACAGTCACCAACAAAAATTCTTTTCCTTTTGGCGCACATGAAATTCAAATCTTCGAAGATATACTCATACAAACACGCGAAAGACCAACAACTTAAGAGATAGACTACATAAGTGAGTAACTACCCATGTATGTACATATATACACTTATGTAATATACATATATGCATATGTATGTACATGTATGTGAAATAAATTGTGCATTTTCAAAGGAACACTTCAAATAAAACGGATAAGAACAAGGAATTTGCATCTGCGGAAACTTTGTAGGTATACACAAGGACTTTCAAAAGGGGGAGTGAGGGTTTTGTCAAAGTCATACAAAATTAATATGGCGTACAATGTTATTTCATTGGGTTGGTATGATTACATTTCTACATTTAAAATCTTCAATTTATTAATTAATTGCAAATAGTCTACGCGCATATAGTGCCCAACATAAATTGTGCATACACCCCTAACTGCGAGCACATTGTTTGCACGGCTGCAACATGGGATTGTGTTGATCTTTACGAAGCCAAAAATTTGATGTGCCTCATTCACAACAATTTTGAAACCTTTATTGAACCGATATTCAACGAAAAAATGTCCCCACGGGAAATTGGATCGGTACAAAACGAACATTTTACATGACATATCCAAGTTCTGGTCTAAAAGAAATACATAACCCAGCTGCAAGTCTACTAAGCAGAAGATAAACCAACTGGTGTTTTATTATGTAGTATACTTAGTAGGGGCATAAATACTGTTACACACATTTTATGCTATAACTGACTGAAATTGACATATATTGTATACAAAAAGCAATGAAAGAAATGTCCGCTTTTGGCATTCACACATGCCTTAAGTCGCGCTGACCAATAATCAATAGCCGCACGCACCTCGTGGGAATGTGGACATAGTACGAATCAAAGCAATCTTAAGAGAATCGATGTTAAGGTATCTTTTGTGGGAGACCTTGTCCTTTAAACTGTCCACAATTTTTAATCCAGTGGGGTTTAAATTAAGGCTGCCAGAGAGCAATTCATCAGAAGAAATGAAATCTGGCAAATTGTTTCGAAACCTGGGTCATTTAAGCCGGCGCAGAATCCTGCTGGAAAGTCCTTGCCTGGAATAGAGAATGGTTAAGTGGCTTCACAACAGCTTCCAAAACGGTTTCTTGGTAAACTTTGCCCGATGTTTTGACCCCTTGTTCACAGAAATGCAAGTCAGTGATCCCTTCGTAAGAGACACGCCACCAAACCAAGACTGAAGCTGGATGATGGTCTTTTTCGACCCGTGGAATCAGTTCAAATGCTTCCTTAGACGACCGTGCATACACCCTATCATTTTGTTTGTTAAATTTTTCTTGCACGGTAAAATTTTTTCATCAGTGAACAAGATTTTTCTATGCAAGTTATGAGCGTGCTTACCAAAAGACGTTTGCATTTTTCTTTCCTATTTTTCCAACAGATATCCAGTACGGCGTTTAAAAGCCCCAAGTCTTTTTTGATAATTCGACTCATGGATTTTTGGGCCATGATTTTCTGTTTTCGGAGCAGATTTCGCAGAATTCTTGACTCGAAGGCTTTGATGACCGCGACGTTCGAACAGTACGAGGGCGTCCCGACCGATGACGGTCTTTGACATCTCCAGTCTCCTCAAACAGTTTATGCACCGGTAGACGAACATACGACTAATCCCCAGCGGGCGGAGCGTTTTGAAAATGTCATTTTTTTTATACCACACTTAAAAAGCGCTATAACAGCGATGCGGTTCTCATTGCCTGACCACTCCATGGTGAAAACTGAAGCAATTTTCCATTCCCGTTACAAACTAACGATATAGAGGTTAGGTTTTATAATACACGTGGTATTAACAGAGTATGTTCAATTCTACTATTGTTATGGGTGTGTTCAATGTTGTAACAGTATTTATGTCCCTACTAAGTATAACTCAGCTGGCCCTCTATTGAGGAGCAACGTTACCGATGAGAAATTTCAAAAAGTGGCACAAAAAGTGGAATGTTTTTAAAAAAGTGATATTTTCTTAAAAAGAAGTCGCAAATTTTTCGTTAATTTATTTTATTTAAACAAAACAGTTAAATTGAATAATAAAGTAACCAAAAACAACGGAAAAAAAACTCAGTTCATTAAAAAAAAAGAGTTGAAATTCACATTGCAAAAAAAAATTAAATTTCATTTAAAGTGGAAAGGGAATAAAAAACTAACAAAAAACGCAGTTCGTTAAAATACCCATTATAATCATTACAAGACACATAAATATGGCTAGTTCTTTCTCAAGCGCAGAGGCAGATGTCGAGGTCAAACTTCAGAAAATATTTTTTTTCCTCATTAACGTTTTTATACCCGACACCACACTATTGTACACACGCCTACACTTTCATCATAAGTTCATATGGATAGACAGACGGACGTGATGTCGGTAATAAATATTTGAGGTTCCTGAACCTAAAAAAAGGAGTAGTATGTTTTAAAAGGCATGCAAACTTTTCCGATTGAGTAAGTCGTGTTTTTTACGTAAACATCCTGATGATGCAATTCACGAAAATTGCGAAATATCGATATAAAAATATAAATAAATAAATCAAAAGCAAAAGTGGCATGGCTTAAAAAAAGGGTCAAAATGTCACTTTAGTCGCACAACGGTAACGCTGTTGAGGAGTAGATAACCCACCCAACTGGCCCTTCACTAAAGAGTAGTCAACATAACGTATACTAAGGAGCAGATAAAATATTTTTGGTACCTTCAACCCTAATTAATTGATGTAAATCAATCCTTACGTTATCATATGTGTGCAAGCGATGAAGCCGAACAAATTTATAGGCATCGACGGCGCGTTAAAAATATTGTTCGACGGGGATAGGCGGCTGAACTTACCAAAATTCTGCTAAATGGCGGCATTTTGTTCGTCGGTATAGACAATGCTAAGAAGGAAATCTGAAAAAGCAAATATTTACTAAAAGTGATGATCAAATAAAATAAAACTATCGAATGTCAGCCCGATTAGTTGAAATTTGTGATATCGATGACGTTAAGAAGTCAAGGGGAGGGTCCATATGGGAGCTATATTTGCTATCCCAAATGACTTACAGCTATTGTACCAAATTAAAGCCCTTAAGACTGACAGACATCGTCTTAGAATTTTACGAAATTTAAGAATATACGAGGCGGTTCCGAAATTAACCGACCTAACAAAGAAAAACAGCAAATTTGGGAAACTGTTTCTTTATTTCCCAACTTAATTTCCTCGATTCCCTTTTATTAGCGAAAATAGCCATCAACCGACACCTCCACCCTTTTTTAGCTGGTAAGTCTTTTCCGCCGAGCAATTTTTACAAGCGATTCGAACTTTAATTCAATGATTTTGGCCATCTCAATAGTGGATGAGTTAACTGGTGCATTGTCTTGATTGCATAACACTTTTTGAAATGTCTATGACTTTAGCTAGCTCACGAACCTTATACCGACGGTCATCCAATACCATTTTGTGGATTTTTTAACCATTTCTAAGGTGGACACCTCAATTGGTTGGTAAGGTCCCGTTTAAACTCTGCTACCCAATATTTTATTGTTGTAATTCCAGTTGGTATTCCAATTTTCTATAAAGTAGCCGTTGTAGACATTATTTCACAAATAAAGAAGTTCCTATAAAAAACTCACATACAAACCTAAACAGTGGGAACATTTTTGCATGAGGTAGTGCACCACATAGAAGTCTTTCAGTGAAAAAATTTATATACTCACTGTTTGCATAGACATTAAAGGTTATGTACAGACCGATACACTTGTCCAATCCTAAGACGAGTTTCAGGTTGAAGGCCGCTGAAAAACTTCATCATCCAATTACAGACAGGTTGACAGGTCTTCTATGGGTTACGACGGTACACAGTCTCCTTAGAACCCACACCAATTAAGGAGTTAAACCAGTCTGTTATGCAGATGACGTTGTAATACTTCTAAGGAGATCTAAGATTTCAAACCAATTATGTTGAAGAGCTGAGAAAGCACTTAATAAAGCATACAACTGGGCATAACTAATTAGATTAAATGTAACCCCAGACAGATCTGAAATATTTCTATTTGCGAGAAAAATTAAGATCGCGGGATTCGACGAGCCTCGTTTCCTGAATAAGATAATTACAATATCTAAATAACAAGGTGAAACATTGAATCAGAAACTGAGTTGGAAGGATTAAGTAGAAGAAAGAGCCACCAAGTCTCTCAGATGTTGGTCGTTGTGCAAAGAGCTATAGGATCAACATGAGGAATAAGTCTAGGTATGCCAAACCGACTTTACACGAACGTGATTAGACCTATAATAAGCTACGCCTCTGTAATGTGGTGGACATAAACGACAAAGAAGTACAGTAAAGGTTCGGAGCATAAGCGGAGCAATTAGAACACCACAAACAAGGGAGTTGGAGACTACAGGGTGGCTGATATGTATTGCAACCAACTTCAGGTTGCTATCATTTCTAAACCGCTAGTCTGATAGCTGACAGATTTATTTCAGTGACAGTTCATTTTATTGTTTACAAGCTTACAGAAGCATTTTGACCTATTGCATTCAGAAAAAAGTTATTCGTGATGGAATTCAAGCGTGATAGTGTGATTGCTTTATATTTGGGTGGAAAAACACAAGTGGCTATCGTTAGAGCCCTCCAGCATTTAAATGTGAATAAATCTTTTGTTTCTCGCACCAGTGTTGCATCGCGTCCAAAAAGTGGACGAAAAAAACGGTAAAAACGCCAGAAATGATCCGAAAAGTGAAGGCCAGATTTGATCGAAATCCACCCCGCAGTGGTAGAAAAATTGCTTGTGAGCTGAAAATATCGCGAGAACGGATACAACACATATTAAAAAATGAGCTTGGACTAAAGCCATTGAAGTTCTAAAAAGTGCAAGAGCTCACCGATGCACAAAAAAAGTTAGACTGGAAAGAGCCAAGGAGTTGCTTCGCTTGCACGAAAGTGGCCAGTTACCAAATTCGGTTTTCTCCGATGAGAAGCCATTCCAAATTGAGCAGTTTGTGAACAAACAAAATGATCGGGTTTACTTGCCAAAGAGGTCGGCTGAAAATTTACACCTTCGATTGGCCACCAGAACTCAAGCGCCGCCGATGGTAATGGTGTGGGCCGCCGTCACGGCCGATGGTCGCTTCCCGCTCGTATTCATCGACCATGGGGTCAAAATAAATGCCGAATATTATCGGGAAAATGTCCTAAAGACAGTATTGAAGCCCTGGGCAGACAAACATTTCGTCCGCAGACCATGGACATTCCAACAGGACTCAACACCATCGCACTCAGCACGCGTCAGCCAAGAAAGGCTTAAAAAGGAGGTTCTTCGCTTAATTTCTACCGCACAATGGCCACCAAGATCTCCGGATCTCAATCCGTTGGACTTTTGCGCCTGGGGCATTTTAGAGAGTAAGGTTCGCACTAAAAAATACCAAAGTATCGATCATCTCAAGACGGCGCTTCGCCGGGAATGGGCCAAAATACCGCAGAGCCACTTTCGTGCAGCGTGTGATGGCTTTGTCGGCCGTGCCAAAGGTGGGCAATTCGAACAAAACTAAACTGTTTCTAAATTTTTATGTTATTTCCGACATTTTTTGCTTTTGAACAATAAAATTTAAAAAAAAAAACCTAAAAAATATAGCGCTTTACTTTGTTGCATTACATATCAGCGACCCTGTATTCTGCACAATAAACCAATAGAAAGTTAAAGTATGAGGCAGCCCTCACACTTTATACTTTCGCTCACCACAAGCTTTCTACAAGTGATGGGTGAATGGATTAATCAAGACCACAAGTCCTATTACGACCAGAAGATATTTTAATCGCTAGTCGGCTACATTCAAAGAACGGACATCTCCGGCCGCATTCCTGAAGTACGGCTTGCAGCTAACTGTGATGCATTTGTGCCAGACAGACACTCCTGATTGAACGGAACACTAGCGCAAGTGCCCGTGGCAACCCGCTGCTAAACGGATGGGTCCAAACTAGGGTACAGAATTGTATCTTATCCTAAGATGGAAGAACCAAAATTAAATGAAATTATTAAGTGTGTATTGGATATTTGCTGTTTCTATAACTAATATTTTTCGCATGTCCCGATATTTTGAAATGTTTTTAAGCAAGTGTATATGCAAAAGAGCCACTTTAAAAAGAAAGTTGCCGATGTTTTAAATTTGGTTTGTTTTAGGTATATTCACAAAATATTTCATATCTGCGATTGTCCAATTACGAGCGATTCGCTATTCAAATTAACCTCTAAAAATCAGGTTTTTTTAATCCAATTGAAAATGCTTAAGCATTCTCCGAAATCGAACATTAGACAATGAAAACTGAATCATGTTTTATGCAACGTCATTAACATTTTTCAAAATATTCCAATATAAAAGTCTCTTTATCATGTTTTTGTTTTTATTTTAAATTATTTTTCAAATTACAACCCAATCATATTGTTAGGCATTATCAAATGTTCTCAAGATGATTTACGTGTGTTCTACCAGCTACACGTGGATAATGCGACTATGGCGATATGTTTGAATTGAACCAGTGTATACATTACACTGGAGGGTATATTTATATCATTTGTTACGGGCCAAAAGTGTCACACATCGAAGGAGTGACCTAAGAACCCAAGTATGTTTGGTGGAAATTCGATTTGGGTCATTTCAGTCATTTTAGAAATGTCCGTCCGACAACTCTCGAAAGGACTAACTTAAAATTTGGTACAAGATAATATTTTTTTCTATCTCAGGTTAATTTTGACCACTCCTTGGAGTACCCCCCACAAATTCCATACATAGTATTAGTTCATTTGTCGCTATCACCTTGAGAAAAATGGACAAATTTGCTACGCCCCATTTGGTACCTCCCACACAAATTGACTATTTTGCACCAAAACTTAACAGCTTGAAATTGTGTACAGTGTAATGCTTTTATAGTGCCTATAGTCCAGTGAAAAATGGGCGTTATTGCCACCCCCATTTTTGGTACCTGCACGAAAATACTACAATTAAGTTGGACAACACTTCAAAAGAAACATTTTTCCACGCTATTTCGGCTTGGTGGAAAAGGGAGTCCACATTGTTGCATCCATCGCGTTGATTCTTATAATCTACAATTTCCCATAGATTTTCTATAGGGTTTAAATCGGGCGATTGAGCAGGCCACTTTGCAACGTTAATCAAACCACACTTTTACACATTTCGCGGTGTTTTTTGTGTCATTATCCTGCTGATATACCCATTTTAATGGCATTTTTAGGAAACGGTCCAATATAACGGTAATTCTATGAATTGGAATTCCTCATCCATGCTTTACGGTGCCTTTAGAATAGCGTGGATTTAGTCGTTGCCCTCTTGACCGGTGCACGAGGTTTGGACCATGGGATCCCTTCAAATTAAATTTCGATTCCTCAGAAAAATGACAGTTTTCCAACGAGCGGTAGACCAGTTCACGTGAGCCTTCGCGAATTCGAGTCTGGCTATTCTTTTGCGAAATAAATGTTTTTTTAACGTGAGTTGATATCTGTTAGTTGACAAGATGCCCTCCACAGACCTTTGGCATCTTTGAATCGATCTGTGTGAAATATTTAACTTTAATACACTTTTTATAACTTTCAAATTGTTAAAATCATTAATAATTTTTCTTTAAATTCCGCAAAATATTTGTTTCGAGCCATTTTAGTTGTTTAAATTTCGAAAATACCACGGAGACTGAACGATCAGCATTGACTGGCAGACAAGTGTAAAATATGTTTAAACACTCTTATATGATGATCTCTAAATCATATTTTTCTTGTATAACGGTACTTGTTGTTGGTAATTTTTACTCATCAAGTGAGAGGTAAGCAGCCTAGCGGATGTGTTTTAGTTTTGTCGTTGCATTTTTAGACAAATGACTCCATTTTTACAAAAACAAACTTTAATGAATGAAGTATTTATATTGTTAATTGATCAAGGTATTAGTATATTCTTCATTAATTAATAAGAAAATATTTCATAGATGCATTATTTAAAATTTTATTGAACTTAGTGCTGCAAGGCAACAATACGTGAGTTAGTTTTTTCACTTTATATACTTTGTAGGGCTTCAATGGATATCCACATTCGAGGCATTTTTAAATACTACTATTGTAATTGTTCGATATAGGTATAAACATTTTGTTCACACAGAGATGTCGAAGTTCATTAAGAATAACTGGTTGCGATTTTACAGCCAAATACAAAGCAATAACACTGTTACAGTTTTCCAATATATCCAATATGCAAAATTTGTATACTTTTTGTTTTTGCAATAAGGGAGCCATAATGTATCAGAAAAATATAGTGGTTAGTTGAATTATTATTGTTGCATAGTTGTTTATACCATCACCAAGTTATTTTTTGCTTCGGGGTCTGAAACCTTGACTGGCGTTTTACTAATTACAACGTCGTTTTCAGCGCCATCCATTCTTTAAAGGCTAAATCCCTATATGCGGGTTTTTTTCTTTTTTGGCCTCAACAAGGGCGGTATAACCCCTTAAAATCATAGAGTTCCTTTTGTTTTTTTTGTTGCAAGCAAATAAGACCTAACGAAGGGAATGGAATTAAATGAACTGAACTTAACTGAATAGGACAGAAGAGAAGAGAACTGAATATCTACAGAAGTGAATTGGTACAAATTGAACTGTACACAAATCGGCATTATTCGCGTGTTACTCCCCGTACCGAATTACTCGAAAATGGGAAGTTGTAATTCGCACACCGCATCCCATCGCACTGTTTATACAAAAACAAACAATTCAGAAATTATGAAATTCGGTACTATTAATGAAATTGTACACCATGTTATGTTTACTTTATGACAGGCACACAGACGGACGGACTGATGGACGGACAGACAGACATACAGGCGTACCTTATCGGCCGATTTGGCCCTGATCCCTGGCAAACACTACGCGCTTTGCTGCTCCTGCTACAAACTGACAGATGAGATGATATAATGGGGATTACACACGTTATTTGTGCGTCATTGTTGTTATGATTTTCTTTCATTTCAATAATTTACGCTTCGCGTACAAAACATAAATGAGAGGTTATTTAATTTGTAAGTTATTAAAAAATCATATTGAGGGATGTTCGACGACGAGCAGATCCCACCATTGTTAGCAGCCGTAACGCATAGGGAAAAATACCCCCTTTTCTCATATTCATCTGGACTTCTTCTTCCTCCCTTTTCTCACATTTTTTTCTGTACATTCGGTATTTTTTGCTTTTTTTAAAAATATGAATTTTGGATATTTGAGTTGAGTTCAGTTGAGCTGAGCTGAGTTGGCTGGTTTATTCGACCATTCTATTTACTTTTCTTGTTTGGTTTTGTTTTTGAAAATTCATTGGATTAAAACAAATATGACATGGGAAGAAGAGCCGTCGTCTTGTTTTGCAATCCCTTCATGTTCGATTGCAAACACATGATGTTATTATTTGGAGGCACGACTGACTGACTGACAGACAGACAGATGGTTTCTCTTGTACTCAAAGGTCAGGTAAGATTTTTCGCGCAGCCACGAGATGTATGTGAGCATAAGCGCACACTGTACAGATAGTTTACAAAAGTACTATAGAAACTAAAGAACTTCTGAAAAAGTAAAGCTGATTTAGCAAAAAATTGCTGAAGATTGAGTATCTATCGTCTTAACATGTTTTTTTTAGGAACATATCTGTTTTAAATTCCAAACATTCAAATTTTTTTTTTCGAACAAATAACAAATTTCAAAAAAAATTGTTTTTCTCTCCTGAAAAAGTACCTGTTTCAACTCAGCATACTTGGAAATTGAGGTAAGGATATGTAGTAGAAATGTAACGAATAATCGCATTCGCATATCCGAATTATTCGCATCAATTTGAACATTCGTATACGCAAAAACCAACATTGGAATACTCACTTTCGAAAAAATATATTTCAGTATATACGTTACGCCCAGGTGTCATTTAGGATAGGTTGTTGGTTAAACAAAATCAATAAATTTTGCACGCCAGTTATTAGCTCCACCGCCGGGAAGTGTCTCCCGCGAACAGTTATTTATTGAACAAAGAAAACACAACAAATTTGGGAATTTTTTCCTTTATCTCTCAACATATTCTTCTTTTAGCTCGATACACTTTTTCCAGCGATTTTCAATAGCTCAGAGCTTCTTACCAAGTGTTGTGTCACGGCCCACTTTCAAGATTTTGAAGGCTCCGTGCACCCCCAAAAAACAAAATTTTTAAAATAATATCAATAAACATTAGAAATTATTAAAAAAAATTGGAAAATTTACGATTTTTTACGTAATATTTTTCAGAATTTTGTATGTTTCCAGCAGAATATGTTTGGGACAATATACTACAGAAGGAAATTTTTTCAGCGTGTGGTGTTTTAGTCTTTTTCAGGCGAAATAATGATTAAAAATAAGGACAAAAAAAGGAGCGGTTCGAACGCGATAAAAATAGTAGTAGTTTTCGTGAACGTCTTTAAAAACATGTGATTCAGCGAAATCACAAAGAATATGTTAAAGATGAACATTTTAAAATGTAAAAAATAATAAAGTTTTTGAATCCATTTTGTTTGATAGAAATATTTTTGGTAGTTCTTTTTTTAATTTAATTTTTAAGTTGGTTCGAACGTGACATTTTTTCCATGACTATTTTTAATAAAACAAGTAAAGACGGATTAAGTTCGGTCATGTGGAATCTTATATACCCTCCACCATGGATCGTATATGAATGGTTTCGTTGAAATTTGAGGTTTTTATTGCGTTACGAAGAAAAATCTAGAGGAGCCTTTGTATAAGCGCTATATACAAACATGGACCTATGACTAACGTCGTTCGTGTGATGAATTCCGGTTATAAATAAACACCAGTTACCAATTTTCAGACCGATTAGTTGACAATTGTGGTCTCTATGGGGTTAAGAAGTCAAATCGGGCAGATGCTATATATGGGGGCTATATCAAAAAATGGACCGATAGTGTTAATTTTCAATTCCATGTTACCTGTAGCTTTAAGAACTATCTATACCAAATTTCAGTAATCTAGCTCATTTATTGTAGACTGTAGCGTGATTACAACAGACGGACGGACGGGCGGACGCTTGATCTTAATACTTACGGTGTAGAATGTGACAAACTTCAAATGGATACAGAAAAAAATCTACATAATTTTTTAAACATATTTTTTATAATGTTGGTATTTTATACAAATTCTATTTGTACCAATAGTTTGATGCACTTACTTTGAATATTTCTAGTCTACTGATAACTAATGCTTCTTTTCGGTGTCGAACGTGACAATAGAACTTGTAGTAGAGATAAGCCAAAAATTACCGTTATTCCTCATTCTTTTTGCTTCGACACTTTTATTTAAGATTACTTTTGCTCTTAGAAAGATTATTTATAATAAGCCTCTTTACGAGTTAAATTTTAAAGAAATGGGCAATTAAACAAGTAAGAAAGTTTCAGTCGGGTAAACCGACTAAGGTATACCCTCACTTTGTGAGTAATGTAATATATAACATTACACCAATAAATCTGTCAATTTGTGTGGGAGGTACCAGAAGGGGTTTTCCAAAAACACGTATTTTTCGGTAAATACATTGCATTGTGCTGAACTATAAGCGTTTATGTGCACTGGTATATTAAAGTTACGAGCTATGTAATTTTGGTATGATTTGGTCATTTTGTGTGGGAGGTACAAAAAGGGGCGGGATGATAACGCCCACTTTTTACAGGACTATAGGCACTATAACAGCATTACACTGTACAAAATTTCAAGTATTTGTATGCACTGGTATTAAAGTTACAAGCCGTTTACTTTTGGTACGAAATGGTCCATTTGTGTGGGAGGTACCAAAAGGGGCTGTACAATAATGCCCATTTTTTACCGGACTATAGGCGCTACAAAAACATTATACTGTAGAAAATTTCAAGCATGTTTATGCACTTGTGTTAAAGTTATAAGCAGTTAAATTTTGATGCAAAATGGTCCATTTGAGTGGGAGGTACCAAAAGGGGCATGCCAACTTCACCCATTTTTCTCGAGGAAATAGCGACTAATATACTAATATTATGTGCAGAATTTCAAAAGATTCGAGTAAGTAGTATAGAAGTTATTAAAGAATCAATATTTCACTAAATTTTAACCCTTTTTTCCGTAGCAAATGATATATACCCTCGTCACACTAAAGTGAGGGTATAAATACGTAAATGAACCAAAACTACAATTTGCCAATACGCAATTGTTTTTTCTTAAAATGTTGAATACATGTGAAATGTTTTAATTTTATTAAAATTTGAATATTTGTAATTAATATAATAATTAATTACATTAATGTAATTTTATTAACTTAAATTTTTTTGATCACTGTAGACCTTTTGGTGGGATTACCCATATGGGGGCTACATCTACATCTGAATCGATTTTACTCGAATTGGGCAGTGTTTATTCAAGAAATAAGAAACCCATTTCTGCTAAATTTCGTACTGATCTGATATAAAAAACAGTTTCTACAACGCTTACATCAGGGATGTAACGAATATTCGCATATGCGAATGCGAATATTCGAATTATTCGCATCATTTTAACATTCGCTTTCGCATTCGCAAAAACCATCTTTGGATTATTCGCTTCCATTTGTTAAAAGTGTTAAAACTCCTTATTCCCTTCACACAATTTGAAGATATTAGTAGCAATGAAAACCTCTGCCACTTCTTTTCAAAACATTTGAAGAAATATGTTTGTCATTGTGGTAGCAGGAGGTAAAACTATGGAAAACATTCTTAATACTTGAATATCCTGGAAAAGTATCAATTCAGTTCCTTAAATTTGTTGGTACTAAAGGGTCAAACTATTATTCGCATTAGCTTTCGCAAAAATGCATATTTCACTATTCGCATTCGCAAGAAATATATTTCTATATATTGTTGTCGCTGTAAGAAGCGACAATAACAACAAATCGTGTGCCTTCCCCGCAAATTGCAGGGACACACAAAAAACCAAACAAGAAATGTGGTGATGTATTAAGGTTGAGAAATACTGTTTGCAATGTTTTGGAGATATGGGACTTTGAAGTCAGTTCTCAATTATTTCATATTGAGCTGCTCTCATATTGTGCCAATTATTGACAGGGTATTTTGTCCAAGGTGCCGATGAGGTTGCTTGGTAGCTTCCGAAACGATATCGTCCACCAACCAGTGACCACCCTTAATACATATCACACATTTCTTATTCTTCTTTTTTAAAGAAGGTTTGTTTTTCTGTTTAACAGAAAACAAAAACAACGATCTCGAACTCAATAGTCAAAAACAAAACTATGAAAAGGTATTTCAATATTCGCTTTCGCAAAAATGCATATTTTCACTATTCGCTTTCGCATTCGCAAGAAATATATTTCAATATTCGCTTTTGCATTTGCTTTCGCTAAAGTCACTTTCGTTACATTCCTAGCTTACATATCAAATCGAGGTTACGTTTATATGTAAAAGGGCTATATCTAAATCTGAACGATTTCCCCCAAATTTGGCAATGTTCATTTAGTAATAAGAAACCTCCTTCTGCGGAATTTCGTTCTGATTGGATATAAAATACAGTTTCTACAGCGCTTACATGTCAAATCGGGTGTAACATATATATGGGGGCTATATCACAATCTGAACCGATGTGAAGAGACTTCTCTCTGTCAATTAGTATACAGATCGGGTAAAAAATTATGCTTTACAGAGCATATATACCAAATCGGAAGTACATATATATGGGAGCTATATGTAAATCTGAACCGATTTAACCCAAATTAAATAGGTTAAACATTTGGTCAAAATAATGATATGTTCAAAGTTTCTTTTAGATGGACTAAAATTGCGACCTGTACTTCGATTATAAGAATACATGCACAGACGGACATATCGAAATCAAGTCAGAACGTGATTCTAAGTCGATCGGTGTAATAAACGATGGGTCTATCTCATCTCCATTTGGGTGTTACAAACAAATGCACAAAGTTATAATACTCTGTACCACAGTGTGATGTAGGATATAAATACACGGGGGAAAATCGCCATTTTTGATATGTTTGAATCGAAAGAAAATATACTTGGAAACAAATTTTTTAAATATTATATATTTGTGAAGAAATACATTATATTTGGAAATAAAGAAATTTTATTTGGAACGCATATATTAATATATTAGAACAAAATATGTTTGCGATCTAACTTTCACAATTAAAATATGTGTTTACACACAAACAAAGTTATTGTTTAAGAAGTTTCCCAAATATATTTTATTTGAAAAAGGCTTTTAAAACATTGCTGAATTTTTCGAACTTTAGTTAATTTTTCCTAGATAATGTCATAAGCAGCATTAGCTTTATCTTACAGAGCTAATTTTTAATTAATAAATATTACACTGAAAAACAGAAAACTTCCCTTTAAATTAATGCATGGATACAATGCCACAATATTTAAACACAAATTGATCTTTGTTTCGGAAATAATAGTTCCAAATAAAAGCACATTAGGGTGGGAACAAAGTTTTGTTTAGAACAACATCCTCCCAAACAAATAATATTTGTATGTGTCAAACCTTTGAGGACGAAACTTTAGCTTGTTTTAAGTATATTCGGAAAATATTTCGTTTATGCCATCGCGAAATTGGGAGCTATTCGATTTAAATAACCTCTAAAAATCTGTTTTTTCCTCAATAAAATAGTAAACTTTTATTTTTTTTAAAGAATTGGCCACCGGACATTAAAATCTGAACCTATATTTGTACACGCTGAAAAAAATCGCTTCTGCAGTATATATTGCCCCAAACATATTCTGTTTGACATATAAATATGTTTAGGGTACACTCCAAATATGTAATATTTTACACACACAAATATTATAAAAAAGTATGTTTTCATCCAAATATTTTTTATTGAAACTAATATCTCCGAGACAAAGATTAATTTGTATTTAAGTATTTGGTCAATGTTTGAAGGCAATTTTTCGGAAAGATAAATTGCATTGATGAATTGACAAAAAGTGATGAATGGGAATATTTATAAATTAAAAAATAGTTCTGTAAAACAAAATTTAATGCTGTTTATGACATTTTTACTATAAAGTATAACACGAAATATAGGAAATATTCAAATTAAAATTCGAAAATCTGCAAAGTTTTTAAAATTGGTTTTGAATAAAATATATTTGGAAAACTTCTTACACATATTTTATTTGTGAAAGTCAGATCGGAAATATGTATAGTATTTAATATATTAACATATGTGTTCCAAACAAAATTTCTAATTTTCAAATAAAGTTTATTTGTTCACAAATATATAATATTTAAAAATTTTGTTTCCAAATATATCTTCTTTCAATTCAGACATGTTAAAAATGATGTTAAGTCACCTTTTTCTCAATTTTTAGTATATTTCACATGCAGTGGTTTTCCGATTTAACGAACCTTCGTTTTTACGAACATCACTTTTAACGAACTGGCTAACAGGCTAATTGTTTCTATTGAGTACCTTATATAGCGAACAAAAAATAGATTTTACACTCGATTTAACGAACATATAAAAATCATAGCATTTGAATGAAAATGAGATGATCTTTAGCAAAAAACTGCAAATATAAAATATACCTTTATAAAGGGTTTTCCAACAAGAGGTGTTATTTAGGAATTCAAAGAAAATGCCATTTTTTGAGATAAATGATCGGATGTTTATTTCATAATAAAGAGGAAGATATGCCGTTAATAATGAAAAACAACATCAGCCAAATGGCCACCACGACCACGCTTACAGAACCATATCCTTTTCATGAAATTTTCAATAACCAAATCACAAAGTGGCTGCCCTATGTCCTCGATAGCCTCATGAATTTTATCTTTGAGGTCTTGAATAGAGTGATCAAAAAATCGGTTTTTTTGAAAAAATTAAAAACCGGTGGATGGTTTATTTAAGTTATAAAAACCGGTGGACGGTTTTTTTCTTCGAAGAAAACCGGGGAAACCGTTTTTTTCTGCATAACAAAACAGTATGAAAATTGCCGTTTGAAAAACATTTTCCTTTTTAATAACAAAAAAGGCGAGTTTTTAATATTAAATTTCTGATCAGGAATCTTGCACCAAATTTAGTCCTGTTGGATAGTAGTTATTTTGGATTGTGATGGATATTGTCATTTGAGTCAAACGGTCCTTTTATCTCATACTTATAACTAATTAGCTACTGTATTTAGAAACATTTTCCAAAAGTGGTATCGAGTCTTTTCTTCAACCTTTTAAAAAAATTAGCAAATATATTTTCATTACTTTTTTGCAAAATTAAACTTTTTTGAAATTTTGGTAAAAACCTATGATTTAATTTTTGATTTTTTTGCTCAAAAGAAAGCTTAGATAATTTCCTTTAAAAGCTTTGTGACCTATTAATAGGATGGGACCTGTTGATCTATCAAAATAAATATAAACCTCTGAAAAAAAATTAACGTTCAACCAAACATTTTAGCATTTCAGATGGGAAAAACAACCGTTGTCAACAAAAATGTCAATATTTGACACCCTCCAACTCGGAAAGTCCTTAACCGATTTCGTTGGAATTGTGTCTCATAACTACTATCTGATAGGGCTACTTGGTGCAATTTTCATCCCGACAGAAGACATCCTTTTTAAAAATTAACTCACTTGACATGAAATTCCCCTTATGTAGTTCAGTCAAGAAAATATTAATATTTCGGGATATTAAACAGAATATTTAATAGAGGTATTAAATCTTTATACATATATATTTTATATACACACTTTAGTGCAGGTGGGTATATACGAGTATACATATAAATATATAAGAGTATACACTAGTCGGTTTACCCAAATGAATTCTAGCAAAGTTGCCGAGTCTTTTTAGGCCATATAAGGAGATCTTTCATATTATTATCTTAATTTGTGATATTTTGTACATAAAGTTGTAAATAATTTTTAATATTTTAGTGATAATAAAAAAACCGGAAAACCGGTGGAAACAAACGAAAAAACCGGTTGCACCGGTTGTTCGAAATTCATGATTTTGAGAAAAACCGGAGACGGTGGAAGCAAAAACCGGTGGGCCGGTTTATTTTAAACCGGTTTTGATCACTCTAGTCTTGAATCGACGCTGGGCTGTTGGAGTAGACCTTATCTTTCACGTGGCCCCAAAGGAAGAAGTCGCAAGGTGTTAAATCACAAGATCTCGGTGGCCAATTGTGATCACCTCTTCGAGAGATAACACGGTCCGGAAACTTATCCCGTAACAGAGCAATGGTTTCGTAGCTTGTGTGGCACGTAGCGCCGTCTTGTTGAAAGTAAACGTTGTCCAGATCAATATCATCCAACTCCGACCATAAAAAATCATTAATCATCTCTCGATAGCGCAATCCATTCACCGTAACTGTTGATCAAACCTCATATTCAAAAAAGTAAGGTCCAATGACCCCGCTGGACCATAAACAGCAACAAACAGTCACGTTGAGGATGGAGAGGCTTCTCAACAATAACTCTTGGGTTTTCCGAGCCCCAGATGTGACAATTTTGCTTGTTGACGTAGCCACCAGGTGGAAATGGGCCTCATCAGTCAAGATGATTTTTCGATGATTTTAGATTTTTCGAATTTTAATAATTTCAATGCGTTGTTGAATCGTGTATCGTTCCATTTTTAGTAATGGCGTAGTTTCTACTTGTCAAAGAATAAAAGCTTCAAAAGTGACAGATACCGAAATACCGGATGATTCAAAATAACACCTCATGTTGGAAAACCCTGTATGAATCTCGTTTTTGTACCCGACAACACATTGCGGTACAGGGTATAATGAATAAAAGCTTCAAAAGTGACAGATACCGAAATACCGGATGATTCAAAATAACACCTCATGTTGGAAAACCCTGTATGAATCTCGTTTTTGTACCCGACAACACATTGCGGTACAGGGTATAATGACTTTGTGCATTTGTTTGCAACGCTGAAAAAGAGAAGATATAAACCCATTGTTGACTATACCTCCTATCGGCAAAGAATCGTTTTCTTAGTCGATTTGGCCATGTATTCTTCTGAAAACTTAAGCTATCACTTGCAAAAAGACTGCCTGTTCACTGTTGTGTTTACCAGGCAGAAATCTTAGCCATTAAATAGGTAGCGGAATGAAATTAATGTTCTGACCAAAGTCGGTGTAAATATTTTCTCTGATAGTCAGGCTGCTATCAAGTTCCTGGAAACTATTTTCTTGAATAGAAAAACTGCCCTCCGCAGTCGCAGATCTCTTAACGAGATGGCTGAACAATTCAATATTCACCTGATATGATAGCCGGGCCACCGGGACATACCAGGGAACTGCAAGTCAAAGAATAAAAGCTTCAAAAGTGACAGCTACCGAAATACCGCATGATTCAAAATAACACCTCTTGTTGGAAAACCCTGTATGAATCTCTTTTTTGTACCCGACAAACACATTGCGGTGCAGGGTATAATGACTTTGTGCATTTGTTTGTAACGCCGAAAAAGAGAAGATATAAACCCATTGTTGACTATACCTCCTATCGGCAAAGAATCGTTTTCTTAGACGATTTAGCCATGTATTCTTCTGAAAACTTAAGCTATCACTTGCAAAAAGACTGCCTGATCACTGTAGTGTTTACCAGTCAGAAATCTTAGCCATTAAATAAGTAGCGGAATGAAATTAACGTTCTGAGCAAAGTCGGTGTAAATATTTTCTCTGATAGTCAGGCTGCTATCAAGTTCCTGGAAACTATTTTCTTGAATAGAAAAACTGCCCTCCGCAGTCACAGATCTCTTAACGAGATGGCTGAACAATTCAATATTCACCTGATATGATAGCCGGGCCACCGGGACATACCAGGGAACTGCAAGGCAGATCAACTTGGAAGACTAGGAACTACCTTACACGCTCCAGGGGAACTGGAATATGTGGGCATGCCTCTAGCGATCTGCAAGCTCTTCTTTACAGATAGTGCACTGACGGCAACAAATTACTGGTGGTTCCTAATCAGGAACTGCATACATTCCAAACTGATGTGACCCGGCCTAGACTCAAAACGCACCAACCCACTGCTGTCGTTATCGAGACCGGACGTCTCACTTATCGTGGCTGTCGTGGTTGAAGGTCTTGCATAATGGCTTTTGCAGAGGCTGTAGAGACGAAGATCAGGATGAATCAACTGAACACCTTCTGCATATGTGCCCCGCACTCTCTAGAAGACGGCATGCAACCTTAGGTCCTTATTTCCTTGGGGGGTTAGCTAACTTGGCAGATGTGGCAATCCGACAACTTTTGAGCTTTTGAAAGCAAATCGAATTGGATCAACGGGAGTGGCTAGGGATAACTTATGTTATCCCTTACGTCCCTGTGGTAACACAATGGACCGTATAGTCTAAGTTAGTATGTTTTACAAGCCGCCACTCTTAACCTAACCTAACGGTTACTATAATGTATGTCACTTCTTTGCGATCTAAAGAACACATTTTTAAATAAATTTAAGCATTTATAATTAATATAATCGTCCTGGAATAAATGGGCCACATTGGCCCATGTTTTTATACAGCCCCCATATGAAAGTGCCTTGCCGTTGTCACTTCCTCAAGGGGGAATCTTTCATTTAGTTCACAATGGGTTAATTCAAGATGGAATCTGCGCATATGTGTTTAAAATCACTATCGAAAAATAAATTAAAGGTGTTGTGTTGTATATGGTTATGGAAATCATTTTTGGTAAGGTGTTATTCAGCCCCTTATTTATAAGACAATAATAACTACTTATATGTGGGATATTCGTAAGCGTGGGTGTTAGTACATAGTTATTTGTTAACCCAATATAAGTCGTAAGTCGTTATTTCTATCAAATTTGACTGGGTGATAAGACCTGGAAATAAGAGTTTTTGCTGGGTAATATAAATTCTAAAATATTGTTTTTTTGTTACAATTATTTATGTAACTAAATTAATGTTCAATAACGATAGTTTATATATTCATAGCAAATGTTATGCGACATCGATACATTTACGTTGTTAATTTGGAAAACTACTGTATTTTGAATTTTATTAATGGAATTTTAAAAAGGAAATGGATTTTTTTAAACTTCAATTGATATTTTTCCAGTTACGGCAGATGAAAATGGCATAGCGTTAAATGGCGTATTGAATGAAGTTAACATATCTCGAATACATATGAATTAAATATATGTAATTTATTAAAAATTAGGTGCAGGTGAATGAGTGAGCACGCCCCCTCAAAAAGTCATGGAACTTGGCTATTATAATTTGGTAACATGGGCCACTCCTTTGTTCTATGTTGCGTATTTAACACAAACACACAGGCACACACTAGTGACAACAAATTCACCCCACGTGAGTAAATGGATAACAATATCTTATGGTAAATCTATAAAGAAAATAGATAAATTTCTATGTAGATAGATACATTCATCAATTTCTAAACCACTAAAACTATTATTGATAGAATAGAAAGTGTTAATGATACTTATGATTTCCTAACATACACACACTCACACACATACGAATAAGGACGTTTTTTATAAATTACAATATGATGTGTTTTTGTTGTTGACAATAATTGGTTGTGATGTGATTTGTCAACACTACTAACTTTTCACGGTTTGTCGAACTACTTATGAATGTATTTATATGGGATTGTGTCCTTTTGGGGATGGATGAATGAATGTGACGATGTAAACACTTTCACAAAATGTTAATTGTTTTGAAACAAAAAGATTTCCCGACTGAATGAATGAATGAACGACTGACTGGTGGTGCACACACAAATAACACGCACAACACACCACAAATCTTAATGATGACAATATTATACAACAAAAACAATGACAAAACGAGAGTCAACACTATTAGCCCTACCTGGTGACAATTGTATCCCAGGTAAGCAGCAACGACAATATACGAGTATGTATGATTAGAGATGTCCCCGAATTCGTTGAGAATAATTGGATTGAGCGGTGCGGCGCGACGCTTTACGTTGCGTTAGGGTAGTACGGCGTCGAGTTTGTTTAGATAGAAAACAATTAGGAGTTGACACAAATGAATCCCGCACGTAACACGCTGTCAATGAAAGAGCAACAAGCAGCACAAAGCTAAAAAGTTAAACTGAAACTCTGAACAAGGATACCAAATGGCCGGGGTTGCAATAAAGACCAACAATAACAAAGCAACGTACTTTTACTTAGATATTACTGCGACGAGGAGCAACGAGTCGTTTTTGCATGTTGTTGCTCCCGTTGTTATCGCCACCGCCTCCTCTTCGTCCACCCACCGCAGCCACCTAACATACACACGCATATATACGTACGAGTTCACGCATTCATCCATCCTTCCGTTCATCACCTTTTGCATTATGTATCACTACCACTACTGCTGCTGTAAAAGTTCCCAGCAAACAATTTCTTCCGAATTCGGTCCGAAGTCGGTCAGAAACTCTGCACAAGTAGCCGATTCTGATGCCGACTTTGTTTCGAAATTGTTCCGAAAACCGTATGAGCGGTTGACACGACTTCGGTAACTTTTGTCTTGGGAAATTCGGATGATTGTGCAGAGTTTTCGGACACATCTCTGTCCGAAATCTGAAGAAAAATCGGAGGGAAATTCGGAAGGATTTTTCGACAAGTTTCAATTAAGTCGGCCTTAAGTCTAATAAAATGGTCGAAAATTGTCCGAATTTCCGACCGGTTTCTGGAAATTTGCCCGATTTGTCGGACCAATATCGGAAAGATGTCTAACCAAACATCCGAATTTGGTCCGAATACTCCGACATTTTTCTGACAATTTGACCGATTTGTCGGACCAATTTCGGAATGAAGTCTAACAAAACATCCGAATTTGGTCCGACTTCTCCGACATTTTTCTGACTATCTGTCCGATTTGTCGGACCAATTTCGGAATGAAGTCTAACAAAACATCCGAATTTGGTCCGACTTCTCCGACATTTTTCTGACTATCTGTCCGATTTGTCGGACCAATTTCGGAAGGAAGTCTAACCAAACATCCAAATTTGTTCCGATTTGTCCGACCGGTTTCTGACTAATGGTTCGACCTTTCTGAATAAAAGATTTTGATTTTTGAATTATTTAATTATTTTATTCACAAATAAATACTCGTATTATTATGGAAAAAAAAGTTAGAAATAGTTCAAAGAAAGAAATAATTTTAATTATTATAACATAAAAATAAAGTTTAGATATATAAGTAATATTATGTATAAAAAAAATATAATTCATTAAAATAAAAAAATATAATTCATTTATTCATTGCGAAAGTTATACCTAAAACTAAAATATATACATATATACACTATTCGACCTCATGTTTTCGTTTTTGTCGTTTATTTAAACGATCCTTTGCGGTATTAAAATATTGTTTTATGTGTCCTTCAACTGTGGACACTGTGGTTAAAGGGATGGCATCAAGGGCAACATCTAATAAAGAAGAAGAGAAATTTTTAAAATGTATATTTTTCAAAGAAGCACTTAATATGCAAACCTGTGAGGAGTCTAATAAGATTCATGTCTTTTACCGAAACATTGTTGTTGGTGCTTGACCATGGAAATTTGGAAGAAAGTTCATCCCCAAAAATCCACCACAAATAATAATTTCTTTTTTTTCTGCGTTTGCCCCTATTTCTCCATCCCCTCGAAAAGTTTCTTCTGTAAACAATTCAGCTTCTTTTTTACATTTTTTTTCTAATTGCCTGACGAGACATTTTTTATTTAACACTTTCACTATACTCACTTTTATTTTATCCGCGACTTGTTGATTCTTTTGTGGCACAATTGAAAATGAGTGATGATGTAAGAAAACAAACAAAATAATGTATGCAAAACAACAACAAGAACCAGTTCTTGCTATTCCATGAAAATTAACAGTTAGCTCTTTTACGGGAATTGATTTGTTGACACATGGTTACTGAAATAAAACAAGACAAAAATTTCCTCCCGAAAAGAAAAAAAACAAAAACACACCATTCGAGAATGTGCAGAGACGTCGAATAATTCTCGATCATGAAAAATACAGTAAACACTTTCGATAATGTGCAGAAACGTCGAATAATTCTCGATAAAGAAAAAAATATAAAATCCCTTTCGAGAATGTGCAGAAACGTCGCATAATTATCGATTAAGAAAAAAAAACAAAAATCCCTTCCGAGAATGTGCAGAAATGTCGTGTAAATCTCGTATGGAATTTTAGAGAATGTGCAGAATTGTCTGGCCGATATTGCACAGAAAAGCGTTTAAATGTCTAAAGGAAATTTAGACAATTCGATTGAATGTCTAATGAAACTGACGAGAATTTGCCGACGTCCGACACGTCGGAAATAATTGTTTGCTGGGTTATTACTACATACTTTAAAAAATAATAACAAAAAAATGAAATCCTTTCATTACATACAAAGAAAAGGCAATTTAACGGGTAACCGTTACAAAATGGCGACCACTATTTTGGGCAAGGTCGACCCACAACAAACCATCAGAACAAACGACAATTGAAAGAGAGAATCTAAAACAGAGTTCGTATTTAATTTCGATGGCAAACCACCGCTAAAATGGGAGTAAGCACCCTGTGTTTGCCTCATTCGACATTTGTTTGTTTTGTTGTTTCCAGTTAGTAGCGGCGGCGGTGGTGGTGGTGACGGCGCTTCTGTACAACCACGAACAATGGATGTGTAGTGAGTGAGTGAGTGAATGAGTGCATCATCCTCCACAACTCCTCAGCTGATGTACATACATTCGTACACATGTACATAGTTTCGAGAGCATCCCATCCATAAGGATGCTCTTTTGTTAGGAATGAATTCCTTTTGAGCGCAAAAGAGACGGAAATAAATAAATGATTTTTCAAAGCATAAACGCCATTATAAACAACCCTCCATTATGTATGTATTGGTATATATGCGCAAGCTCAAAGCTTATGTACCGAAAAAGCAATAAACTCTTACACACACACACATTGTCAAATATTCATAATACAAATTCCGTATGTGAGTTGAGTATATGTACGTACGGCTATACATTTGTATGTCTGACATACTGTCTGACCGTGTTGCCACTAAATCGAAATCACACTTTGCCGGCAAAAGCAAACATTTTATGACAAGATTTTACGTTTGTACGACTACTTTACAACATGAAACGATCGCACCTATTCCGACCATAGATGGAAAAAGTGGTACAATTGTTATTGGCATTCAAATGACGATTCTGCTACAATTTAATTTTTATTAAATTTGTGGCGGTGCACTTTGCCAGATATAGGGTAAGTGTACCAGTAGTCGGTAGTTTAATTTTTGCGACGAATGCATGCACTGGGAGTATTATGTATAACGAGCGCAGGGACAAGTGGGTATTTCAGATGTGGGATCCTGTAGGATGTGGATTCCTGTAGGTGTTCGTCAAACTACGAGTGTTGACTAAGAGATTTGAGGTTTTGATAGCGAACTTAAGATAATGTACTGGGTGTATAATGTATTAAGATCGCATGGCCCATTATGTGGCTATTTCTGATGTGTGAATCCGATTTCGCCCGTGTACCATTTGTGAATTAGCCTTATCTTCCTAACCACCTCACGTATTTTGAAGATATTAATACCAATGAAAAGCTTTGCTATTCCTTTTCACTGTTGAATGAAATATGTATGCCATTTTGGTGGAAGGATGTACAAATGTGGAATATATCCGTAATTCTTGAATATACTGAAAAAGTATCAAATAAGGGCCATGATTTTTTTGGTACCAAAGGTTCAAACTTTTAAGAACTGACTATGAAAAACTCTAAATGGAACTGAAAGATGTATCAATTTTATTGAGTCAATATAACTTGACTACAGCGCCACCTATGGGATCCAGCTACAGCTACACATACTCACATTGATAAAGTACTTAGTACACGCTGAAAAAAATCGCTTCCTTATACTATTGTCAAAAACATATTCGGCTTGAAACATATACATGTTTATGGTACTCTCTAAACATATAATATTTTGTAAACACAAAAATTATATATTTGGGAAGATGTTGTTCTACACAACTTTTTGTTTACATCCCAATATGTTTTTGTTTTGGGACTATCATTTGCGAAACAAATATTTATTTGCATTTAAGTATTCAGAAAATACCTAAATTGTGTTAAATTTTTTAGTAATTTAAAGTTAAATTTTTAATGTTCGTAAAAGTAATAAATAACAACAATTGAAATCGTATAATCTTGGATCAACATAAATTGCTTGGACGATTGACAACTAATGATGACTTGGAATACTCAGTGAGTTTAAATGATTGGCTTAAAGCTGAAGTAATGCTGCATATGGTATCATAACTGGGAGGTACAATTTGACGCTCCTGGGAAAACGGAACACTAGCTCATGCGCCAGTGGGAACCAGCTGCTATACTGATGGGTCCAGGCTAGGAGGAAGGACGGGTCTGGGACTTTTTATTGATGAACCAGAAGTCGAGCTTTACTTCCGCCTCCCAGACTATAACACAGTATTTCAAGCAGAAGTTCGAGCAATCACGGAGTGTGTTAACTGGCTCAGTATTACCACAAAACCTAAATATGCCAACATATTCACAGATAGCCAAATGGCGATCAAAGCAATAACATCGGAAAAGGTCAAATCCAGAACAGTGTTAGACTGTAAAAGAACGATAAATAATTACTCAGTCCATGGTAAACTGTGTATTTTCTTGGTACCAGGACACAACGGAGTGATTGGAAATGAACGAGCAAACAGCTTGGCTTCAAAGGGCGGAGAACTTCGAGTAATAAACTTGGAAAATTGGAAACCTTTCGAAGCCACTAAGGATGAGTTAAAGCACCGGGGAGTGATGGCTCACAAAACTGTGTGGAATAGAACAACTGCAGGAGCAACTGCAAAGATACTGTGGGGTGACCCAAATGAGAAGAAAACCAGTAGTTTTCTGAAACTAAACAAGATCGAGATTAGTAAGATGATAAGTGTTCTAACGGGACACTCAAGCTTACAGGCACATCTTCATCGCATAGGACTAGCAGAAAACAACGAGTGAAGATCCCGATATTTCGGTTCCGACGTATTGCCAGACTTGACTCATCTCAGAGGATATGACTGGAAGATACTGAGAAAATACGTGTCTAGTACCGATTTTCTGTAACCCGCGGGGTATAAAAATCATAAATAAGGAGCGCACAACAGGCCGAACCACTGGCTTAAGTGTATGTCCATGGACATGAGACGTTTAAACGTCTCCTCTATTCAACCTAACCTAACCTTCAAATAGAATATATTTGCTCAGAAATATACAATATTTAAAAATTTGTGCCCAAATATATTTTCTTTAGATTCAAACATATCAAAATATGCGATTTTGCCCGTGTAGGGACATAAATACCGTTACAAAATTAAACACTAGCATTACAATAGTGGAACTGAACATACGCCAAATGAAACCTAATCTCTGTAGCGTTAGTTTGTAACGGGAATTCAAAATTGCTTCAGTTTTCACAATGGATTGGTCAAATAATAAGAACCATGTCGCTGTTTTAGCGCTTTTTAGATATGGAATGAAAAACCAATATTTTTAAAACGCTCTTCCCGCTTTTGATTAGTCTCATGTTTATCTACCACTGCATAAAACTGTTTGAAGAGACTGGTGTTGTCAAAGGTCGGGACGCCCTCGAACTGTTCGAACTCCGCAGGTCATCAAATCAAGAATTCTGTGTTCTAAATATATTTTCTTTCGATTCAAACATATCAAAAAGGGCCATTTTGCCCTGTGTACACGCTTAAAAAACATACTTATGTTTAGGGTACATTCCAAATATATAATATTTGACACACGCAAATATTATATGTTTGGGAGGATGTTGTTTTAAACACAACTGTTTCATCCAAATATTTTTTTTATTTCAAATATTTTCGAAACAAAGATTAATTTGTATTAAAGTATTTGGGCAATGTATCATGATATAATTTAGAGGCAAGTTTTCTGTTTTTCGTAAGTTTAACAAGCAATTTTGTAGAAATTGTATATGTTTGTAAAATTTGAATAAAATATCAATCGTATAATCTTGCGTAACGATAAATTACATTGATGGATTGACAAAAAGTGACGAATTGAAATATATATGTATAAATTAAAAATTAGTGCTGTTTAACAAAAGCTAATGGTGATCATGACAGTTTTAACTCTAAGGTACAAAGGAATTGATAGAAAATATGTTTGAAAATTTTTAAATATTATATATTTCTGAACAAATAAATTTTTTTGAAGAAATTTTGTTTGGAACTCATATATTAATATATTGGAACAAAAAATAATTTCCAAATGACTTTCGCAAATAAAATGTAATTACATACAAGCAAAGTTACTGTTTAAGAAGTTTTCCAAATATACTTTATTGAAAAAAGATTTTTAAAACTTTGAAGAATTTTTCGAATTTTATTTTAAAATTTTCCTAGATTTCGTGTTATACCTTAGTTAAAAATGTCATAAGCAGCATTAACGTTTATTTTACAGCACTAATTTGTAATTTATAAATAATCCAATTCATTACTTTTTGTAAACACATCAATGAATTTATCGTTACCCAAGATTATACGATTACAATTTTAATAGAATTCTACAATCCAATAAAATTTCTAAAAAATTGCTCTTTGAACATCTGAAAAGCAGAAAACTTGCCTTTAAATTTTTTTAACAAAATATTATTTCCAATTTAAAAATATTTTTGCGAAAATATACTTTTGTTAAGAACAACAGCCTTCTAAACATATATTTGTGTTTGTCAAATATTATATATTTGGGGTGTATCCTAAATATATATGATTCTAGCAGAATATATTTGGGACAATATACTACAGAAGATTTTTTTCAGCCAAACTAATTTTCCTCAAATTTCTGGGTTCGAATATATCTTATAAGATATATTCCAAACCGCTGAGCGGATGAAAAAATGGTATTAGAAGGAGTTATTTTTAGATTTTTCCTGAATTAATTTGGATAAATGGTTCTGGAGATATGCTAAAATATGAGATTCAAAATAAAATATGTGTCAATCTACAGTCAATTCAAAGAAACAACCTTATAGGCTGAGAACTGTACTATACTATATTTCCAAATCGACTGGAAAACCTCATGTTGCAGCAAAAACGTTATTTTTTTGTTGAGCTGTGTTATTAGTCTAAAATCGATTTACAGATCACTAGCTTGGGGTCTGAAGGCATTAATTTTTGCATATAACTTTGTAATGTTTCGTCGATTTTTCTTATTATTGATGGAAGACGAATTCGGAAAATAATTTAAGTAAACGAAATAATTATGTGTTTAAAAACTCAAACGCACCCAGATTTTGACTAGGTACAAATTATAATATTGTATAGCTTTATGTTGAACATCAAAAAAGAATATGGCTGCAAATTATAAGTATGTGTAATTGTGTATATCCCAAATGTGTCATGGGCCAAATATGGCAACACTATTTTGTATATATGTATGTTGGTACTTCCTCAATGTTGATAAAACGTTCGGATACATACATATGTATGTATGAAAGTATATACATACATATGTAAGTTCGTTCGAACTCGTACTCTCGTCGTACTTGTAACTTGAATGGGAATTCCCGACATTGAGTCAATTGTTGTTGCATTACTTTATTTGTGCTTTTCTGCCAATCTTTTTTTGTTGCATTGTAATGACGATGCTGTTGTTGTTGTTGGAGGTGGTGGTGGTGTAGTTGTTGTTATTTCTGGGGCTGTTGCCACCGCTGCTGTTGCTGTCGCTGATGCTGCTAAAGATGCATTTATTACCTTTGTCGTTGTTCGCAAACTTATAGGTATGTACCGCAGTGAGTGAGAGCCCTGTACGAATCGTGCATACGAGTATATGTATATGTGTGTGTATATATGTGTTCGCGCTTTATGGGAGGTCTTCTAATTACCGACATCGTTGGCTACACCCGGTATTTTCTTATACGTGTAATGAGGTTAAAAGCTAGCAAGTAAAGCAAAGCAAAGCGAGCGGAGCAATGATACTCTTGTGGATTTTGAATTAAATCAAGTACATGCGGAAAAGTTCAGTGTGTCTATCCGCAGTCTAGACAAATAACAGAAAGGGTTCCTTTGACCTTCATTACTATTGTTTTATGTTTTATGAGAGTTTTTTTTTTCTTTCGTTCAGCAATTTCAATTTGTTTTTGTTTACAACAACGTAAATTGTAGTAAGTGGAATTAAATTATACAAAAAAAGGTGAGCGTGGACTTGAACTTGTAGAAATTGCGAAACTATTGTTCAGTGTGAGATATATATCATGGTAGTCCCCTGGTTTTGTGTTGTCTATATTCACAATTCCATTTTCAGAGGGTCTTGAATAGGGGAACAAGTAAGCAAATTTCCGTGCGACAAATTTGAACAAAAATCAATGGTCATGAAAATGTCTATATAATTCTGAAAGCTGACAACAAACAGAACAAAACTGTATACTCAGTTCTTTATTTTCTGATCGAGTTCGCGTTTGACATGACATCTTTTTGGTATATAGTTATTCCAAATTGTTTTTGTAATTTTTCTGAAAGTCCTAGTAAGACGACATTGGTATCAAATTAAAGTGCACATTTTGGGCTATCTACATGCTATTTTTGTTTTAAGAAACTGGAAGCAAGAAGCTGCAAAAATGGGCTAGTAAATTTTAGTCCTCTGTTATCCTTTAAATTCCATGGTAGAAAATTTTGAAAAAAAATATATTTTGCGGATCTTACTGTTCAGTTATTCATATCCAAATTTTATCATTCTACGTTAATTATATCGTTTTTTAGAACTATTTTTATTTTATACTGATGGTTATTTTGTTTTTTTTCTTATTTACAGAAATTGAAATGTGATATAAACATTCAACACAATTGCTTATATTATTTTATATGAGAGCAAAATTTGAATTAAAATAGTTCTAAAAAAACAAAATAATCAACGTAGAATGCTAAAATTTGGATAAGAATAGCTGAACAGTAAGATCCGCAATATATATTTTTTTTTCAAATTTATCTACTGTGGATTTTAAAGGATAACGAAGGCCTAAATTTGCAGTGCCATGTTTGCAACTTTTAAATTCAGTTTCTAAAAACAAAAATAGTATTTAGATAGCCCAAAATGTGCCCTTTCATTTGACACCCACATCGCCTTACTAGGACTTTCAGAAAAATTACAACAACATTTTGAATAATTATATCGTTAAAAAATGTCATGTCCATTAAAACGCGAACTCGATCAGAAAATAAAAAACTGAATATACAGTTTTGTACTGTTTCTTGTCAGCTTTCAGAATTATGTAGAGATTTTTATGACCAAAAATTAGTGTCGCACGGTGTAACATTTGAACAGTTCATAGTCTTTGTCAAAGTTGTCTAAAATACAGAATATGATTTAGATGATTGTTACAGACGTTATGACGAAGTTGTGTTCGAATGAATCTAAATTTGTGTGGGGGTCCCAGAAGCGGCCTTTACAAATACGTCCATTTTGCGGTATACATTAGATCCTTCAACTATATTACACTGTGGCGAATTGTAAGTAGTATATTAAAGTTATGAGCTATCCAATTTGGGTATGAAAAACGCCAATTTTTCACCGGGCTATAGGCAATGTAAAAGCATAACACTTTTGGTTGTCACACGCTGAATGGGTACACACAAATCTTAAATATTTAGGAAGGTGTTGGTCTAAACAAATCTTTGTTTCCATCCTAATATGTTTTTATTTGGGCATATTATTTCCGAAACAAAGATTTACTTGCATTTAAGTTTTCAGAAAATATATCGATACCTTAATAACGTTAAGTTTCTCAGGAATCAAAGTTAATTTTTTAATGTTTATAAAAAATATTTTTTAATTGAAATCGTATAATCTTATAACAAAATACTGTTTCAAAATTGTACACACCCATTACAATAGTGGAATTGAACATACCCTACCATTACCACGTGGATTCTGAAGCCTAACCTCTGTAGCGTTTGTTTGTAACGGGAATTCAAAATAGCTTCAGTTTTCGCCATGGAGTGGTCAGATAATGAGAACCGATCGCTTTTTAAATATTGAATGAAAAACCATTTTTAAAACGCTCTGCCAGCTTGGGATGTCTCATGTTCATCAACTGGTTCATAAAACTGTTTGAGAAGACTGGAGATGTCAAAGACCGCCACCGGTCGCGACGCCCTCGTACTGTTCGAACGCCGCAGGTTATCAAGGTTATCAAATCAAGAATTCTGCTAATTCCGCTCCGAAATCGTGGCTCGTGAGATGAATATTACACAAAAGTTCATGAGTCGAATTATCAAAAACGACATGAGACTTGGGCCTTTCAAAGGCCGCAACAGACATTTGTTGATTTCAGCTTTATAAAAAATAGGAACAAAAATGCAAACGCCTTTTGGTGTAGCACGCTGATAACTTGCACAAAAAAATCTTGTTCACATACGAGGTATGTTCAAAAAATATTGCGAATTTTTAATTTCAGCGGGCTACACTGATTTTTTAAATTTTTTGTAACGTTATGTTTGGTACTCATGTCCCTTACTTATGCTGACAAGGTCGGCCATTTTGAATGTTTAGTTAATTTTTGACAGCTGTTGTGCTTGGATGTGTTTTAAATTGTCTTCGATTTTTATCTATTTCAGAAAATGGATCAAAGAATCTGCATCAAATTTTGTGTGAAAAACAAAATAAAGTGCGCTGACGCATTCCGAATGTTGACTGTGGCATATGGTGAAGCTACCTTGAACCAAAGCAAAGTTTATCGGTGGTACAAAATGTTCTTAGAGGGCCGAGAAGATGCGAAGGACGAACAGCGTGCCGGACGCCGACGAATTACCATTAGAGAAATTGCTGAGGATCGATTGGCTCGTGCCATTCGATTTTAACCAATGATTTGGGCATGAGTCGGGTCGCCGCTAAATTCGTGCCAAAATTGCTCAATTTGGACCAAAAACAGCATCGCGTTAACATTGCTCAGGAGACGTTGAGCTCGGTCCGTGACGACCCAAATTTGCTACAGAGGGTCATAACTGGTGATGAATCATGGGTTTATGGTTACGACGTGGAAACTAAAGCTCAATCATCCCAATGGAAGCTGCCGCATGAACCGGGACCGAAAAAACGCGCCAAGTTCGGTCGAACGTATAGGTTTTGCTCACAGTTTGCTTTGATTGCAGGGGCTTGGTGCATTATGAGTTCTTGCCACAGGGTAGTACGGCCAATAAAGAATATTACCTGCAAGTTATGTGCAAATTGCGCGAAGCAATCCGCCAAAAACGCCCGGATTTGTGGAAGAACAAAAACTGGCTTTAGCACCATGATAACGCCCCTGCACACACATCGTTGCTTGTGCGCGAATATTTGGCCAAAAACAACACAGTAATGGTGCCGTAGCCACGGTATTCCCCTGACCTAGCCCCCTGTGACTATTTTTTGTTCCCAAAACTGAAAAGGCCCATGAAAGGACGACGCTACGCCACGATTGAGGAGATAAAGACGGCATCGAAGTAGGAGCTGAACAAGATCACAAAAAATGATTATTTGAAGTGCTTCGAGGATTGGAAAAAACTTTTGGCAGAAGTGTATTATATCCGAGAGGAATTACTTTGAAGGGGACAAAATAGATATTCAATAATAAATAAATACTTTTTGAAAAAATACAAAATTCCCAATTTTTTTTTAACATACTACGTATGAAACAAATTTTACCCTGCAAGAAAAATTCAACAAACGAAGTGATATCGTCGTCTAAGGCAGCATCTCAAGTGATTCCACGGGTCGAAAAGGTCCATCATGGGGTCGATAGGGTCACTGACTTGCATTTCTGTGAACAAGGGGTCAAAACATTGGCCAAAAATGACCAAGAACCCGTTTTGGAAGCTGTTGTGAAACCATTTTACCATTCTCTATTCCAAAACCAGGCATGGACTTTCCTACTGGCACATAAGGCTAAAATGACCTAGACATGACTTTAAAACAATTTGCCAGCTTTCATTTCTTCTGATGAATGGCTCTCTGGCAGCCCTGATTTAAACCCACTGGATTACAAATTGTGGACAGTTTTAGAGGACAAGGTCTGCCACAAAAGATAATCCAACATCGATTCTCTTAAGACTGCTTTGATTCATGCTGTGGACACTTTGTGAGGGCCAAAGACGGACATTTCGAATGAGTGCTTTTTGTATAGAATATTTGTCAATAAATAAATACAATACATTTGATCCAAAAGGATTCATTACATTTAATGTTATGGCATAAAATGTGTGTAACAGTATTTATGTCCTACTAAGTATATGCGTACCAAATAATTTTATTGTTTTTTAAATAAAATTTTTTTGCTCAAAAATATATAATATTTAAAAATTTGTTCCAAATATATTTTCTTTCTAAGAAAATATATTTCGAAACACATTTTTTGAACAACACATTTTTGTGAACAAATAAATTTTATTTGCCAATCCTGAAATTTTGATCACATATCAACATATTGAGACAGAATATATTGGCGAACTGACTTTCACAAATAAAATATTTATTTATTTATATGAATTACAATACAAAGTAAATTTATATTCTAATTTTAAGGTCCAGGGAAGGCCGGGATACAAAGACCATATGGCTAAATGTTTGCAGCGACAGACCAGAACCAAAGAACCATTAGCTTTTGTTTTAAGGTACTAATTTTTAATTTATAAATATTCCAATTCAACACTTTTTATCAATCCATCAATTTAGTTACGAAAGATTATACGATTTAAATTTTAATAGAATTTTACAAACATATATAAAAATGCACTTTGAACTTCTGAAAAACAGAAAACTTGCCTTTAAATTAAGGCAATGTATCAATGGCAAAATACTAAAATGCAAACTAATCTTTGTTACGGAAATAGTTCCAAATAAAAAAATTTTAGCATGGTAACATAGTTTTGTTAGAACAATATCCTTTAAAACATATAATAGTTGTGTGTCAATTGTTATATATTTGGAGCGTACCCTAAAAATATGTATATTTCAAGCAGAATATGTTTGGGACAATATATATTTATTTTAAAGAATTGCGTTTAAACGGAAAAGAAAAACAACATATTGTAAGACATTGTCGAAACCGATGGAGAAACGGATGGAGAAATGAAGGAATGGTACTAAAGGATGTCATGGATATTCATTTTGAGTTCTTTAAAACTTTCCTGAACAAATTCGGATAAATGGTTCTCGAGTTATGCCAAAACATGTGTTTCAAAACATACATTAAAAGAAAAAAAATGTGGTTTTTGTGGACCGGTGTTATAAACGCATCTAAATGTGAACCCATTTTCTTCAAGTTTGGAGGTGTTCGTTCAAGAATAAAGAAACTCTTTTCAGTCAAATTTAATAATGATCAGATTTAACATAAGGTAGCGTGAAATAATTCCCAATGAAACAAGACAAAAAATAAAATAAGTCTCAACGCAAAGAAACTTTGGTCCGCGTAGCCAGTTTTGAACATGCCCGTAACCTTATTTGGACATACCACAGAGGAGAACATTTTTATTCTCGCCCGAAAGCCGGCCACGCACTAAACTATGGGTCTATATCTTATCCTTGTGTGTTACAAACAAATGTACAAAGTCATAAGACGTTGTACCACCTGTTATCCTACACCATAATGAGAGTTTTACAATTTGCATTTATCTTCATTTTTATACCCTCCACCATAGGATGGGGGTATACTAACTTTGTCATTCCGTTTGCAACACCTTGAAATATTGATCTGCGACCCCATTAAGTATATATATTTATGATCATCGTGAAGTTCTAAGACGATTTTGTCATGTCCGTCTGTCTGTTGGAATCACGCTACAGACCGTAATAATAGAGCTAGGTTGATCAAATTTGGTAGAAATACTTCTTATAGGTGCAGGTCGTTTGGGATTGCAAATTGGCCATATCGGTCAATGTTTTGACATAGCTCCCCTATAGATGTCGCTCCAAAATACAGGTTTTGAGCCATAGATACCAGGTTTTTAAAGCAATTTTGCTGAAACTTTGTAGTTTGTATTCTATTTTGAATATAATTGATCACAGTAAAAATTGCAAATCGGTTCATATTTTGTTATAGTCGCCCTATTGAGGTCGTTCCAAAATAGGCTTATTTAAATGATAAATGCCACATTTTCTAAGCATTTTAAGCGAATCTTTGCAGTTTGTGTTTTATTTAGACAAGAATTCATCACAGCAAAAAATTTTTAAAATCAGTTCATATTTTGTTATAGCCCACCTTTAGATGTCGCTCCCAAAAAGGCTTGTTGAAGCCATAAACACCACATTTGCTAAGCAATTTAGCTGAAACTTTGCAGTTTGTATTCTATTTTGTCAAGAAAATTTAGTCAGTTTACATTTTCTTGTAATCCTCGTGTAGAGGTAGCCGTCAAATATGCTTATTTAAGCCATATATACCACATTTTTCAGATGAAGAGTTTGGCTAAAGAATTTCAATGGATGCTTCAACTAAAAGACGATTTAGCCATGTCCGTCTGTCTTTCTGTCTGTTGAAATCACGCTACATTCCGTAATAATAGAGCTAGGTTGATAAAATTGGGTAGGGAAGTTATAGTCGCCCTATAGAGGTCGCTCCAAAATAGGCTTATTTAAATCATAAATACCACATTTTCTAAGCATTTTAAGCGATTCTTTGCAGTTTGTGTTTCATTTAGACAAGTATTCATCACAGCAACAATTTTTTAAATCGTTTCATATTTTGTTATAGTCCACCTTTAGATGTCGCTCCCAAAAAGGCTTGTTTAAGCCATAAACACCACATTTTCTAAGCAATTTAGCTGAAACTTTGCAGTTTGTATTCTATTTCGGCAAGAATTCATCTCAAAAAATTTAGTCAGTTTATATTTTGTTGTAGTCCCCGTGTAGAGGTAGCCCTCAAATATGCTAATTTCTTCATCTGAAAAATACCACATTTTTCAGATGAAGAGTTTGGCTGAATTATTTGGGGCCTAAAATTTGGCTAAAAATTGCAGCGTTAATTTTTTTTAATATTTGATTAAACAAAAAGGATGCTCCATATCCAAAGATTTTTCCAGTAATAAAATTGAATACAATCCATGGTGGAGGGTATATAAGAGTCGACATGGCCGAACATAACGTTGTTTACTTGTTTGGGGCTCCTGCTCCTCTCCATAATATTATCTTCCAAGGGAATAGCTTCTCACATCGGTTGAAGCTATCGATACACCGTCGGCTTAATGCTATTTTGTTCCATAAGCTACTTTTTATGATCTGAGAAAAACGCAATTTATTGCCTGACTAAAAACGGGACTGAAGAGTTACACACGTTTGATTCCATAGGGTTCCCAGCATTGTTTGTAAGATTCCCACTCATTTCTATGCCATTACATTCAAAAATAAGCAAGTTATAAAAATTGTTGTACATGGCACTTTGGTTCACATCCACTTTTGTTTTAATATTTGTTTGTATTTGTATTACATGGATTACAAGAAATGTCGGTATGAAAGCAGGGTAATTTACATATTGTGATCAAATGAACGTAAAATAATAAGTCCAAAAGATATGGCGATTGAAAAATGTAGACTAGAACAAAATAATAAAAATTATTTCCCGAAAATCTAAGTTAAATCGATTTACCCTACCAATATGTATATCGAAAACTAGACGAGATGTGATGAATTCTTGTCCTAATGAAACACAAACTGCAAAGATTCGCTGAAGATGCTTAAAAAATGTGATATTTATGATTTAAATAAACCTATTTTGGAGCGACCTCTATAGGGCGACTATAACAAAATATGAACCGATATGCAAAATTTTTGCTGTGATGAATTCTAGTCAAAATAGAATACAAAACTACAAAGTTTCAGCAAAATTGCTTTAAAAACCTGGTATCTATGGCACGATAACCGTATTTTGGAGCGACCTCTATAGGGGAGCTATGACAAAACATTGACCGATATGGCCAATTTGCAATGCCAACCGACCTGCAACTATAAGAAGTATTTCTACCAAATTTGATCAATCTAGCTCTATTATTACGGACTGTAGCGTGATTTCAACAGACAGACGGACATGGCTAAATGGTCATAGGATTTCACGACGATCATGAATATACATATGTATATACATTATGGAGTCGCAGATCAATTTCCCTCCATCCTATGGTGGCGGGTAAAATAAGGGACAGATCAGAAGAAGTTCAAGTGAAAATGGTGCGAGGTTGAAATTCAAATAAGAATTATGAAGCAAAACTTGTAGTTCGAAAATGGTAAACGTTTTTTCTGTTAAAGTATGATTGCTGAATCATTGATGATGAGATTTTCGTGTTACCTGACTTTGCAATTACAATAGCAGGAGTTTTATATTGCTTTTAGTAGGGGGAATATTGCAGAAGAATTCCGTGTACAAAAGAAGTCAAAGATCACAAAAAGTTTATAGCATCTTAGCTGTTGCACATGTGGAGAAAGAAACAGCATAGTCCTAGCCATGGGAGACATAAACACTGAAGAGCATCTTGAAGAATGCCTACCAAAGGGGTAACTTCTAATGTAATGTAAAATGTAATAAATGTAGCTCAAAATTTATAATAAAAATGAATTCTGCTTTATTCATTCACTCCTTCAATGTGTTACACTTTTGGCCCGTAGGAAATGATATATACCCTCGTATCACTAAAATGAGGGTAAACAAATGAATGAAAAATAGCGTGCTGCAAGCGCACAGTGGGAGGAATTCCAAAAAAAGGGAAATAATTCAGCCGTTTCTTAACCAGACAAACGATTGGGCCATCTGTGGTATACACAATGTTTAAGCGCGTGTAACTTACTTCTTTTTCATCCGATTGTGTGTATTCTAGTAACCTAGGTCTACAAAAGGCATTTTGGACCTAATAGTTATCTTGTACAGTTACCGAGATATCTGCATTTGAAAATTGAATTTTTAATTTTTTCCCCGACCCTGTGCTAGTATGTATTTTGTAAATATCGAATATGTATAAGTACAGAATATGCACCGATTTTATCCACATTAGGTTTAGGTTAGGGTGGCAGTCGTATTTTTTTTTTATACGAGCTCACATAGACCAGTTTAGGTCCCTAGTGTTACCACGGGCTGAAATTCCCCTCATCGAAACCAACCTGTTTGATATACAAATTTATCGATAGTACGAATGTCGGTACTGGAAAGATCTGTTAGGCTACCTAGAAAGGCCGACCCCAGTATGTCCAGTCGTCGTTTACTCTGGATTAGCAATACAAATTTTCTATATGATGAAAAAATATTTTGGTTCAATATACTTAATAGGACAAAAGTTCTGGACACTTGAATTTAGAGGTCCGATTTTTTTAATTTTTTTTAGAAAAATAGTATATGTCGTATTTTGGAGTTTTAGAAAAAGTTAGTTAAAAGACATATATAAGGGTTGCCCATATTCGACGGACCCATGTTTTTTTAAAAAAAATCAAAGAAAAAAATAAAAATTTGGCGGTTGGCAATCTTAATCATTTAATTTGTTCCAAGTAGATTTGTTTACATCAATTTTTGAATATGATATCTCTCAAATGGCCGCCTCTGGCGTTGATGGCGTATTGTGCCCTTTTTGCAGCATTTTCCATCGTTTTCGCCAACATTTCGGCCGGAATAGCGGCTATTTCTTCACGAATGTTGTCCTTGAGCTCTTCTGCGGTCCTTGGCTTGTTAACGTAAACCTTTGACTTCAAATATCAGCACAAGAAGAAGTCAGGCGGCGTCAAATCGGGCGAACGCGGTGGCCAGTCCAAATCACCACTTTTCGACATCAAACGGCCCGGAAACAAATTCTTCAGAAAATCGATTGTTATGCGACTTGTGTGCGGTGGAGCGCCGTCTTGTTGAAACCAGAACTGCCTCATACGCTTTCGACAAATAATTGGCATCACAAAATTGGTCATCGTGTCGCGATAACGCTCCTGGTTGATGGTAACAGCATGGCCATTTTCGTTTTGGAAGAAAAACGGCCCAATGACCGTTTTCGCACTAACGCCGCACCAAACTGTGACTTTTTCGTCATGAAGAGGCAATTCTTGAATCTCCTGAGGATTTTCAGTGGCGTAAATACGGCAATTTTGCTTATTTACGGTCCCATTCAATGTGAAATGGGCTTCATCGGACATGATAATTTTGTTTTTTGAGTTTTCACAATTGACTTCTTCTGTTGAATGTAAATTTCAACTATTTCAGAGCGCTCGCGTGGCGTGTATTGTTCCATGGTAAAAATCTGCTTGGACTGACGCTTCAAACGCGGTATGTCATTAAGCGATCTGACATCTCTGTCAAAAGTTATGGTGTTGCCAGATGGGTCCGTCGAATATGGGCAACCCTGTATACATTTACAATCATCTTAAAAATCATCCAGAGAATGTTCTCAAACAAAGAACGGGTCAAAAATATTCGCTGGTATTGCTCCCAAGCTTATCCAATAAAACCATTTTTTACACAAATTTACTTCCGGGCAGTTAGGTGGATTATTGGTACAAATAAAATGTTATTCGGCTGGTACCGCTCAACAGCCCTATTGGTGAAAATACAAGACGTATTTTCTATTAAATGGAAGTAACCCTTTGGTAGGGATTCTTTGAGATACCCTTCAGTATTTATGGCTCCCAAGGCCACCTGCGCAAATAGTTACATATACTAAAAACTTTTTGGGTACCTTTGACTTCTTTTGTACACGGCAATATTCTACTACTATAAGCAATATAAAACTATTGCCATTGTAATTGTCAGAGAACACGTAAATCTCATGATCCATGATTCAGCAATCATACTTCCTATGTATTGCTTCATAATTCTTTATTGAATTTCGTCCTCGTACCATTTGCACTTGTACGTCTTCTGATGAGTATCTTTCTAATTTTTTTACAAAAGTCTACAAGCAATCTGTCATATATGCATCATATCTTCCCGAAACGTTAGGCTTCTTTGTCAAAATGTCTATTATTTTCTTAACCTTTCTGGGGGTTTGAAAACCCTCCTTTTTCTGCCACTACCTGGTTTCCTATTAAAGGTTAAGAATTCTCTAAGTCTTTCTGTGACTCTATAAATTTAATGCGGGACATCACTGCCTTCCTAGCAATTGTTTCTTGTGAAGACCATTAATTTTATTGGAAATTTTTGATAATCCGTTCACTTTTTTATGAATGTCCATATTTAAATATCGATTGAACAAATTTTTTTTGATGACATTGACGTACCAAAAACTAAAAATGGCGATTTTAAAAATGGAGTAGGATATAAATTATGTGCCTAAAAGCATACATACTTTTTTTGCGCACAGTCCTTATTTCATCATTAGGGAATAACTTACAATTTCGGTATTTTAAAGTTTGACTTTCTTCGGTGAAGTTTATCTGTCAACTTTAATCCAGACCTATGCGTTATTTTCATGGAGAAAATATATAAGATAATTTAAAACATCATATTGGGATAAAGCTAAGTGAATATTTGATGCGAAGTTAATTTAACATGGAAAAGTGTGATCGAATCACAATGCGACAGAGAGAAAAGAGTGGTGAATTAATGGGGTGTTACGTTTCGCAAATAATCGCAGTGTCACATCTCAAAATCGGAAATTTTTCCTAAGAACAATATAGGGGATATAAGATAGCAAGATGTTCCTCAAGGATCACTCCATGTGGGTCCTATGGGTCGCATGAGCAATAACGGAAAGAGCAATTTGAACTTTTGTTTTTTATTTCGACTAAGTCCGACTTCAGCCATTTATAATCACCTTAATTGTTTTGTTACAGTAGATTTCGCAAACATTTTTGGAACGGATTAAAGGCATCAACAATGATGCTAAGAATAAACAAGTTTTCATCCCTTAATTCGAACGTGATTCTAAGGCTGAGGGACCTTTTCTCGAATTACATTGTGAAAATTAAATTGAACTAAACTATTAAACATTTTCCAGCAATGAGGAAAAGTAAATTAAAATAGCATTTCGTCGGACTAAACCTTGAAAAAGTATAAGTTTCGCACGACTGCGTATTTAAGTGCATAAGCTTGCTTATAAGCAATGGATAAGGATTATAAATGACTCCGTTAAAAACAGAATTCTATTAACAATTTTACTGGATTTTTAAACATGCGTCAGTCTGTATGTTGTTTACAGCTCCACAGATGCATAAAGCTAGGCCGTAAGGGTTGCCAAGACGAACACCGTATTGGTTGACTAGGTGTTATACATTGCATATTGACCGAAAATTTGAAGATGAGATAGCCGTGTGCTAAAAGGATGCCGTGTTAGCTCACAATAAAACCAGTAAGGAAAGACAGAAAGTCGGGCGGGGCCGACTGTATAATACCCTACACCTACCTACCAATGCGAAAATGGGCATTCCGATAAGACTTTGGTAGTGTTCATACATGTAATAAGCAAACTCTCTCTGCCGATTTTCGTACTGATCGGATATAAAACACGGTTTTACATGTCAAATCGGGTGTAACATATATATTGGGACTATGTTTAAATCTGAACCGATTTTCCCCAAATTGGACAGTGTTTATTCATGTAATAAGAGAACTTTCTCTGCCGAATTTCGTACAGGTCGGATGTAAAATACGGTTTCTACAGCGCTTTCATGTCAAATCGGTGAAACATATATATGGGGACTATATCTAAATCTGAACCGATTTTCCCCGAATTTGGCAGTGTTTATTAATGTAATAAGATAACTCTCTCTGCCAAATTTCGTACTGATCTGATTTAAAATACAGTTCCTACAGCGCTTACATGTCAAATCGGGTGAAACATATATATGGGGGCTATATCTAAATCTGAACGGATTTTCTCCGAATTTGGTAGTGTTCATTCACGTAATAATAAAACTCTCTTTGCCGAATTTCATAAAGATCGGATGTAAAATGTGGTTTCTACGGCGCTTGCATGTCAAATCGGGTGAAACATATATATGGGGACTATATCCAAATCTGAACCGATTTTAACCAATTTCAATAGGGATCGTCCTTGGGCCAAAAAAGAGCACTATGCTAAATTTCATCACAATCGGACCATAAATACGACCTGCAATTTAATTACAAGAATACATGGACAGACAGACCGACAGACGGACATGGCTAAATCGACTCAGAAAGTGATTCTGAGTCGATCGGTATAATAAACAATGGGTCTATATCGTCTCCTTTTAGGTGTTACAAACAAATGCACAAAGTCATAATACCCTGTACCACAGTGTGGTGTAGGGTATAAAAACAGCCTCGTGAATATGTTTCCATAGTGTTTGGCGATTTTTGACAACAATAAAGCCGAGAGAAGAGTGTCCTAAGATGGGAGAAGAGTGTCCTAAGATGGCGAAGACAGCTCAATTTACAGGCAAGGTCACGGCGTCTGTTTTTTGGGATGCGGGTGGGATAATTTTTATTGATAATCTTCTGTGTCTGCACACAGAATACAGTTTGGTTGCCTCAACCGAATTATTTGCCAACCGAATTTTGTAGTTATGTTTACTATCATGCGATTCCATCAGGACAACCAATATTTTGGTTGTGGTATAATTCTGTTTCCATGTTGACAACAATCATATTTGGTTGCGCCAACTACGAAAATGGTGTCTTAAATTATCTGTTGTAGTTGCCACAACCAACTGTTTTAAAAAATTGGTTGTTCTGACAATTTGTCAGTCATATACTACCGACCATTAATTAAAAACAGTTTTCATTAATTTTCATTTTATTTATTGAACAAAAAACAAAACAATTCATAAGAAAATTAAAAATCCCATATTACAAATTCATCACTATTATGAGATGTGGAAATATTTGACACACATTTTAGTACACGAAAAAAACACAAAACTTTTATGCTAATATCACGTAACCCTGTGCTTTCAATTTCATGATTGTTGCTTTTATTTTTTTTATTTATGTAAAACATTTTGCACAACATATTTTGCATTCCACACATTATTATCCACACGATACGATGTAGCAGTGAACACATCCTCTATGCGTTGGCAAAAATCAATGTATAGATGCAGCTCCCTCGAATTAGTATTTTAGTGGAGGAGGGTATATAATGGGTGATTTTTTAGCAACATTGTTTTTGGCAGCTGTTTTCGTATAACATGTTACTGTCAAACATGTTCAGTTTTGTCTATAATTTAACCATAAATGGACTTACGAACGAACAACGGTCGTATTTTGCAATTTTTATTGAATTTTGAATTCGACGAACTGTTAATTTCACCTTTGGGGCCCGTCAATTGGCCGCCTAGATCGTGGGATTTAACGCCCACAACGGTTGACTGACTTGAAGCCAATATTTTAAGAATTTATTCGTAAGATACCGGCCGATATGTAGGAGAGAGTATGCCAAAATTTGATATGAAGTATTTGAGGCGCAACCGCGGCCAACATTTACATGAAATCATATCTAAACATTGAATTATATTTATATACACCATTCTATCGACTCAAATAAAGATTTCATACATTTCTCTAAATTTTATGCGATTTTTTTAAATCAAATTCGAAACTATTAAAAAATCACTCGTTAACATTAGCTAAGGCAGCTTAATCGCCAGATTTAGCTCCCTGGGATTATTATACCCTCAGGTTAGTGGAGATGGCTACGGCCCAAAAGTGTAACATATCGAAGGAGTGCCCCAAAACCCAAAGTTCTCGTATGTTCGGCGGAAATCCGTTCTAGGACATTTTAAGTCATGGTAGCAATGTCCGTCCACCCGTCTGTCTTTCTGGCTGGTGCGCACGATAACTCTCGAAAGGAGTAACGGATTGACTTCAAATTTGGTATGTGATTATATTTTTCTATCTCCGTCTATCTTCGAAGATGGGCCATATTGATCCACTCCTTCTAGTTCCTCCCTCACATAGGGTTAACATTTTGTGAAATATTGATTATCTAATAACTTTTACTACCTAACCGAATCCTCTGTAATTCCATAGATAGCAATAGTTGTTCCGTCACTATCACCTTAAGAAAAATGGGCGATGGGACCATTTTGTAAAAAAAAAGGTTTGTAAGGTGTGCAGTATAATACTTTTATAGTACCTACAGTCCGGTAAAAATCGACATTATGACTAGGTTAGGTTAGGTTAGGTTGAAGAGAGGAGACGTTTAAACGTCTCATGTCCATGGACATACACTTAAGCCAGTGGTTCGGCCTGTTGTGCGCTCCTTATTTATGATCTTGTTATACCTCACGAGTTACAGAAAATCGGTACTAGACACGAATTTTCTCAGTATCTTCCAGTCATATTCTCTGAGATGAGTCAAGTCTGGTAATATGTCGGACCCGAAATGTTGGGATCTTGCATGTGTGAAAGCCGGGCAGTGACACAGAAAATGTTCCATCGTTTCGATGTTTTCTCTGCATGCCCTGCATTCGTCGTTTCCTGCTAGTCCTATGCGATGAAGATGTGCTTGTAAGCTTGAGTGTCCCGTTATAACACTCATCATCTTACTAATATCGATCTTGTTTAGTTTCAGAAGACTTCTTGTTTTCTTTTCATTTGGGTCACCCCACAGTATCTTTGCAGTAGCTCCTACTGTTGCGCTATTCCACACAGTTTTATGAGCCATCACTGCCCAGTGCTTCAACTCATTTTTCGTGGCTTCGAAAGGTTTCCAATTTTTCAAGTTTATTACTCGAAGTTCTCTGCCCTTTGAAGCCAAGTTGTTTGCCCGTTCATTTCCAATCACTCCGTTGTGTCCTGGTACCCAGCAAATACGCTATTGACCATGGGCTGAGTAATCATTTATCGTTCTTTTACAGTCCAACACAGTTCTGGATTTGACCCTTTCCGATGTTATTGCTTGAATCGCCATTTGGCTATCTGTGAAGATGTTGGCATATTTAGGCTTTGTCGTGTTACTGAGCCAGTTCACACACTCCGTGATTGCTCGAACTTCTGCTTGAAATACCGTGTTATGGTCAGGGAGGCGGAAGTGAAGTTCGACTTCTGGTTCATCAATAAAAAGTCCCAGACCCGTCCTTCCTCCTCGCTTGGACCCATCCGTGTAGCAGCTAAACTTCCAACCCAATATTCTGGAAAGAGCAAAGAAAACTGTGGTAGCGCTTTATACCAGTTAAAGTGCAATAGGAAAAAGTGGAGGTCTGAATCTGCGTATAGTTTATTGGTTGTATACGGCAGAAGTCAACCCGATAATGTTGTACGACGTTATCGTCTGGTGGGCGGCTATGCAGAAATCCACCTTCTACGCGATACTAAACAAGGTTCAGCGAATGGCTGCTATATGTATCACTGGTGTGATGAGAACGACACCAACTGAGGCACTTAATGTTATACTACATTTAATGCACATAGACTATAATCAGGAAATTGCTACGAACATAGATCAATGCTTGACCTTGGTTGTGTTGTTGATTTTTGACAAGAAGTATCTTACTCGTATACCTTATAGATCAGAATGGAATGGTCCCAGGGCATAGGAGATTCGTGAACTTCTATATAGATGGTTCCAAACTTAACAACAAAGTGGAGTTTGGTGTCTTATCTAAGGTACTTGAGCAATCCATTTCCACAAATACTGTCTTGATCACTGTAGTGTTTACCACTCAGAAATCGTAGCAGAATGGCTGAAAATAAATGTTCTGATTAAAGCCGGCATCAATATTTTTTTATATTCAGGATGCCATAAAGTCCGTGGAAACTATTCCTGAATTCAAAAACTGCCCACGACTGTCACAGATTTTTGAACGGATGAAGACTTAGTTCAATATTCAACTGATTTGGGTGACGGGCCATATGGACATACCAGTTAACAGGGAAGTGTATGAAATTGCAGGACTAGGAACTGAAATATATGGGCATGCCTCTAGCGACCTGCAAGCCCTTCTTGAAAAATAGAGGCATTACGGCAACAAATGACAGTTAGACACCAGTTAAGATCTGCATACATTAGAGGCTGATGTGGCTCTGCCTAAACTCCAAACGCAATAACACCATGCTGTCGTTATCGAGAACGGACGTCTCACTATTGTGTCTGTCATGACGGGTCACTGCCTTATTTGTGGCATCCAATAAGGCACAGAGATTGAAGATCTTGCGAAATTACTTTTAAGCGATTCCAACGGATAGGGTGTGACATTGTCACGGAGTATTTTCCTGATTTTGATCTATGTAATTTATAACGACAATTTACAAAGTTTGATTTATGCAGATATAGTTAAGTGCTACCTACTGACATTCGAGGAAATTATATAATATTTTAATAAAAAAATACATCATAAATGATACATCACCGTTACGGATGTGACCTTAGGATTTGATAAAATCTTGATCAGCCCGTTTCTTTATTGAATACTGCAAAATTTTTGTATGTATTGCTAAAAAAATAGTTTTCTTGGTTATTGAGAGTATTGTGCATACTGTAGACTTCATACCAAATAATTTCACCTATTATTTAAGTTGTTATAAATATATTAATATGTAACGGGTGTGACATGCTAATGTAACGAGTGTGACATAGTCTCAATCTGGAGCAGTAATAAGTAGAACGAACTATTATCCAGGATTTATTAGCCAACATGCATCTATTAAACATGTTTTTTTTCTGCGAAAAACAAAATTGATGTCGTTTTATACTCTAACGGCCAATTCCACAATCTCTGGTTATCCTACAGTTAAAGCTAACCTACAGTTGTAGCTGTCAAGTTGTATGGAATTTTTATTTTTTAACTGTGAGTTAGCTCTAACCGGAGGTTGTGAAACGAAGGTTGTGAAATTGGGGGTAAATCATATTTATATTGCCGATTTTCTTTATCACATAGAGTAAAAACTTACAAATAAAAAAATCGTTGCCAAAATCAAGTTTTGACATCTTAAAAGCTCTTCCTCTTTTGTATCAATGTTTATGAAATGCTATTTTTTCATTTTATAAAAGGATTACTTTTTAAATTAGAATACGTTGTGCGTCCTACTAGAATATTACAAGCAGAACTCTTTTCAAATTAAAGACTATTTTTAGTTTTCCATCCATTTTCTATATACATACATTTTTATTTGTTAACCCAATATGAGAAACATACTTATGCCTTTTATTCCAGAACCAATCAAAACCTTGTAACAATGAATAGACTGATTTAAAATGATCTTATGGACCTTCAATGCCGCACACATCTTTCTCCTAATGATTACCCCTATACCATCTACTAACTTTTTCAATTTGTACCAAAATTTCTGTTTTCTATTATTTCATTTCATACTTGAAATAAAATTAATAAATGGACAATATTTTTAAATCGATTAAAAATTATTTATGCTCTTTGCGTAACGGGTGTGACAAATCTTAGAATGAAAATTCTAGCGTCAGTTTACGTGGAATCACCCTTTTGCAGAAGCTGAGAAGATAAAAAGGAGGAGGAATCAATTGAACACCTTCTGTGCATGTGCTCCGCTCTCTCTCTAGAAGGCGAGAGGATGCTCTAGGTTCTCATTCTTTTTTGGGGAGTTAGGAGGCATTGCTTTTGATAAAAACCGCAAATTTTTTAACTTTCTAAAGTAACCAAATTGGTTCAATTGGAGGGGCTTGGAAAAACATATGTTTTTCTAACGTAGCACAATAGGCTAAAAGCCTAAGTGAGGTTATTATACGGTTTGCCACTCTACCTAATCCTAGACGTACGGATAAATTTATTATACGAGAATAAATTTTATCAATCTTCGCAATGATTCATATTTTACATGTTTTATGGAATTATTGATTAGTAAAAAGTTTAACCATGGTAGATTTAAGCGAATCCATCCGGGTTGTAGTGGAATCCGATTGTTGTCGGAATCGGAATTGAATCTGAGAAAAAAATAACTTTGGTGTTACAGAAGGTTATTTTTTCGATATCAATTACGATTCCGACAGCAATCGGATTCCACAACAACCGTGTATATGTTTCCGGATTGTAATAATTCCTTCTATTGTTAGTCGCCGCATGTGTGTTTTAGCCAGTTTTTTGGAGGAAGTTATGAAATTGTTGAACTGGCAACTAAATTATTATTCAATTCGTAAAATGCTTCAAAATGAGAAATTCTTGACAGAAGTGGGTGACTGGCGTTCGTTCGACATCGTGAAACAGGCTATATAAGTCGCCAGAATCATACCCACATATTCAAGTGCTCCTGAAATGTCCCTGCACTACAGTCCCGTGGAACGTCCGCGTGGACCGGAACCAATGCTAGGGGGATTTGACGATATACTGTACTTTACTATAAACTGAAATAGAAAATAACAATTTAAAAATTTCAGTCGGGTTAACCGACTAAGGTACACCGGCACTTTGTGAGGAATGTAAATTTTGAGTATTAATATGCATTGGTATTCACGATATAAGCCGTTAACTTGTTGTGTGGGAGGTTCCAAAGGGGGCGTGATATTTATGTAATAACACAAACATTACGCTGTACAAAATTTTAAGCATTTGTACCCACTAGTATTAATGTTATAAGTGGTAACTTTTCGTACAAAATATTATCTTTGTGTGGGAGGTTTCAAAAGGGGCATGGCAATAACGCCCATTTTTCACTGGTCTATAAGCACTATAAACCATTACACTGTACACAATTTCACGTATTTGTATGTACTGGTATTAAAGTTATAATCTTTTAACTTTTGGTGCAAATTTGTCCATTCGTATGGGAGGTAATTAAAGAGGCTTGCCAATAATGTCCACTTTTCACTCTAGTTACTATTAAAACATTACACTGTACAAAATTTCAAGTATTTGTATGAAGTGATATTAAAGCTATAAGATCTTAAGAATGATACATTTGTGTGGAAGGTACCGAAAGGGCGTGCAACTTCGCCCATTTTTCTCGATGTGATAGCGATTAATAAACTAATACTATGTGTGGAATTTCAAAAGATAGAAGTTATTAAAGTAAATATTTCACTAAATGTTGACCCTTTGTGGGGGAGGTACTAGGAGTGGACCAATATGACCCATCTTCGAGCTTAGCCTGAGATAGAAAAAATGTTTAGCAAATTGTCAGTCAATCGGTTGCTCCTTTCGAGAGTTAACGTGCGAACCAGCCAGCAGACAGACTGATAGACAACCGGACGGACGGATATTGCTAATTCGACTTAAACTGACTGAAAACGGATATCCGCCGAAAATATTTAGGGTCTGAGGCTCTTTACATGTGATTCACTTTTCACTAAAGTGAGGGTATAAAAATTGACAAAATCACAGCATTTTTAATCTGTAACACTTCTAGCGCCGACCCCTTTATATTTGTAAATGTTTGTATTATTTTCAGGTGACTTCGATATTAGATTTACAAATGGAAATGGAAACCACCTAAAATGTAATCCATTCAAGTGAGTAAAAAATGATATTGCGGTGATTTATTCGTCATAACTTTTAAAATATTTTCTTTCTCAAGGGCAATATATGTATTTCCATTACATTAAAAAAAATCAAGTCCATAACATATTTTAAAATATATAATAAAACCAGTAAGGAAAGGCAGAAAGTCGGGCGGGGCCGACTATATAATACCCTACACCTTCCTAACAATGCTATAAGGGTCATTGCCATAATAATTTGGAATAATTGGTAAATGGGTAGAAACATATTATCTAATTCTGAAACGATAATCGCTAAATTAAGCAATGTTCGTTCCTAAAGTTTGATACCAAATCAGGAGGAACATATATATGGAGCTTTAATATAAATCTGAACCCATCTTCCCTGAATACTTATTCATGTAAAAAGACCTCCTTCTGTCGAATTTCGTACTGATCGGATATAAAATACAGTCTCTACAGCGCTTACATGTCAAATCGGGGGTAACATATATATGGGAGCTATATCTAAATCTGAACCGATTTTCTCCGAATTTGGCAGTATTCCTTCATGTAATAAGAAACCTCTTTCTGCCGAATTTCGCACTGATCGGATATAAAATACAGTTTTTACAGCGGTTACATGTCAAATCGGGGGTAACGTATATATGGGGGCTATATCTAAATCTGAACCGATTTCTTCCAAATTTAACAGTGTTCATCCATATAATAAGAAACCTCTTTCTGCCGAATTTCATACTGATCGGATATAAAATGAAGCTTTTACAGCGCTTACATGTCAAATCGGGGGTAACTTATATATGGGGGCTATATCTAAATCTGAACCGATTTTAACCAAATTCATTGGGCCAAAAAAAAGATATGTGTAAAGTTTCGTCGAGATCGGACCATAATTGCGACCTGTACTTTGATTACAAGAATACATGCACACACGGACAGACAGACGGACAGACAGACAGACGGACATAGCTAAATCAACTCAGAAAGTGATTCTAAGTCGATCGGTATAATAAACGATGGGTCTATTTCTTCTCCTTTTGGGTGTTACAAACAAATGCACAAAGTTATAATACCCTGTACCACAGTGTGGTGTAGGGTATAAAAAGGTTTTAAAATGATATAGATTAATTGGCTAAAATTTTTCTTAGCTATTCAACGAATCGGGAATAGCTTAAACATGACGAATATGACTTTAGGCTAAACATGTGCTGTGCTGAACATTTTTATGTTTTCGATTTTTTCTTATTATTCGATTTTTAAATATTTTTGTCACAATTTTTAAGACATCTCCAAAACTACTGGAAAATGTTGATGTAATATTGTGGAGGTAATTGTATGTAATGTAATGGATGTAATGTAATGGATGTAATGTAACTTTCATATTCGATTTTGTATTATTTTAAAATTCTACTGAAAAATTTTTATACAACCTAGTTTTTTACAAAAATAAAATAAAGAAAAATATCCATAGAATTCACAGTTTCCATTGAACGAAGTGTGTAACAGAAATAGTCTTAAGGTAATATTGACAACGACTAAAAAGTGTCGGAGCTACCAAAATCAATCTTATATATACATGTAATAAATGTTTAAAGGCGATAATATTTTTCATTCGTGTTTGTTATCCACGGTTTGATAAATCGCCTATTTGGTACAAGAGTGTAACATCTCAAAATTTGAAACATCACATATGGACGATGTCATTATGTTTCTTTCAGCAAAATAATCGATTGAAAAGAACTCAATGAAGTAATGATTGAAGAACGTGCAATGTTTTTATCATCCTCAGCAAATTAGTCCAATCATAGATTAGCCTAAATATATGGGAATTTTGCCAATATTTGTGTAAATACCAAAAAACATTTTCAATTTTGTAATGTGACATTCTTGCAAGAAATGAACGTTTTCATCATTCACATTTCCCACTAACATGAGAATATCGTCATATTTCTTCGAATTTGCATAACTCGCACGCATATCTTCGCACTTGATTGCACAAAGGAAACCCTTTATTGGATTTGCAATTGATACAAAAATATTTATTGTATTGTAATGTACAATATGTGTCTACGGACAGTATCGTGCATAATAAATGTAATAAAATTGTAATTTATATTTTAAATTCTCTGGTTGGAGTTGTTAAAAATAACTCCAGTTCCCAAGAACGTATATTGCAGGTGACTAATGGTGAATTCTTTTCTGCAAAAAAGTGCAACACTTGCATTGCCCTTGCACTTTTTTGCAGAAAAGAATTCGCCATAAGAAAGGTAGTAAAAGGAAGTATACCAATGGCTCACTACCAAATAATGAGGGAATGCCACCAGATACGATAGACGACTTCCAAGAGAAACTTTTATTGGAGGGACTGTGATTGAGGTCATCCCGATAAACGCCCACCGGAGCGAAACAGCATCCAACGCTCTGATGGACATAATAAATAAAGGCAGGAATCGTATTGCCTTGATCCAGGAACCATGCAACAATGTTACGGGATTAAACCATGTGAACTACAACATTTAACTCTTAACATAGGGAACTAGGCAACCCTTGTTAATAAAATTAGGAAGGAAGTATTAGATATAACGATATGCTCAGAAAACCTTGTTGATGAGATCCATCACTGTAGGGTTTCGGATGAATACTCCAATTCGGACCACCGTTATAAAGGGTGATTCATCGTGAGGTTTGATTCATAATGTAAAAAGAAAACACATTAATTTGAATGTGAACTTAAAATTTTTATTATCGGTTAAAAGGACAATTTATGACATTTACTGTTTGAAAATGATATCATGTAAATGTTGGCCATGACTACGTCTGAAGTGGTCCATTCGGAAGGTCCAATTTTGGGCGGCTCGTTCGTGAATAACTCGAGTAATGTTGGCTTCAAAAGCGTCAATCGTAGGTGGCCTTTTCCTGAAGACCTCAGACTTCACACATCCCCAGAGAAACCATTAACGGTAGCATTCTGATTTTCCTTATTTTTGAAGAAATATGGACCAATGATTCCACCAGCCCATAAACCACTCCATACCGTTATTTTAGATGTAATGGTAGCCCTTGGTATTCTTTGGGCTAAATACGGTAATTTTGTTTATTAACGTATCCATTGAGTCAGAAATGTGCTTCATCACTGAAGAAAGTTTCACTATAAAACACCGAATATTCATATGGAACATTAAGAACAATTTTGAGACGCTGTTGTGGTGTGAGTCTTTCCATGATGACTTGCCAAAAGATACTGAACAAAAACGACAAACCTCACATTGAATCACCCGTTATAAGGTCTACTGAGAAAACAATTGGCCAGCCCACACGCGACGTTCTAAGTACAAAATACATTGATATCAATGTGAAAAAGATAGCAGAGGCTTTAATAAATCATTCGAAAAAAGTTGCCCACTTCGAGAAAGGAAATCTGCCTATGAAAAACCCTGGAAGACAGGACAAATTCGCTCGATTGGTAGGGATGTCCGCAGACTTCTTAACAGAGCTAGACGTCAAAACTATCAGTATATTGAACCAAATACCACTGAAGGCTTAGGAAAAAAAATGACATCATTAGATCGGCGAAATATAACTCCTGGAAGCTTTTCTGTGAGCAGGTAGACAGCGTTAACAGCATATCTAAACCGAAACACGGCTTAAAGAATGGAAACTATATAGGATTCCGTAAGTCATTTTCCGACTGGACCAACAGAGGAACAATTACAGAACGAAAATGTGTTGCATAAAGTACCTATTATAGTATGGTTAAAGAAGCGATAAAAAGCTTCTCTCCTTTCAAATCTGCGGGACCGGATGGAATATTTTCAGCACTTCATCAGAATGAGGTGGATCTGGTATCAACTCATCTGGCTGGAGTTTTCACTGCATGCGTAACTCATTCATAAACCCCAAAAATTGGCGGGAATCAATTAGCTTATCAAACTATTAGCATAACTTCCTTCCTGCAAAAACCATGGAACGAATAATAGCTGTTTGCATAGACATTGAAGGCGCTTTTAACAATGTGCAGACCGATACACTTATCCAGTCCTTAGACGAGTTTCAGGTTGACCGGGCGCTGAAAAACTGGATCCACAATATGCTAAGGAATAGACGGATTATTGTGGGTCATATGATGTAAAAATTAGAGACTAGGTAAATCGTGGAATACTTTAGGGGGCACTTTATCGCCTTTTTTTATGGGTTACGACGATACGCAGTCTCCCAAAAGCCCTCACCAATGATGGATTTAACCAGTCTGTTATGCAGACGACGTTGTAATACATCTAAGGGGTGGGCATCCAAATCAATTACACAGAAGAGCTGAGGAGGCACTTAACATAGCATATAATAGGGCACAATCAAGGGGATTAAATGGTAGCTCAGGCAAAACAGAAATATGTCTACTTACAAGGAAAACGAAGATCCCGTGTTTTGTTGAGCGTCGATTTCTGGATAAGTGAAATACTTGGGATTTATCTTAGATTAGAAACTGAGTTGGAAAGATCATATAGAAGAAAGAGTTACCAAGGCCCACAGTTGTTGGTCGTTGTGCAGAAGAGCTATAGATTCAAAATGGGACTACGTCCAAATATGACACACTGGCTTTACATTAGCGTGATTTTTTCCCCCTTTATTCATTCCTTTAGGGAACATAGGGCTTGTACACAATTATTCCATTTATTTCTATCATTACAATATATCTTGGTATCATTCCATGATGTATTTATTTGCCTTAATTCCGTGCGCGTCGTCTACTGCCTTGTGGGTAACAAGTGTGACCTAATGACCCCCTTGTGTAACTTCTAGTAACATTTTCGCAAATGGTCAACATTCTCAGTTATAAAAAAGTATTTTTTATTCTACACTGTAATACTATGCACATTGGTGCGGCGCTAAGTATTTTCCATAGCCCCGGTTCAGAGAATAATTCAAGTATTTGCCACAAATTTATTTGAAATCCAGTAAGGAAAACCAATAGTCGGGCGGAGCCGACTATACCTACACCATCGTATTAGAACAGAATAAAAACATATACGAGTATATTGTTGCTCCAAATCTAAAATAAATAAATTTAATAATACGGGAAATAAAACAAGGCTGTAATCGAATGAAGCATATATATTGTACTATACCTACATCTGAACCAATTTTCTTTGAATAATAATAAACGATATGTTTATCTCTTCTCATTTTGGGTGTTTCAAACAAATGCACAAAATTATAATACCCTGTACCACATTGTGGTATAGGTTTATCAGATCTGTATAAAATTTGGCAGAAAAAAAATTTGGTTCTTGATGTACAAGCTAACAATACTAAATCTAAAGAAAATCAGTTTAGATTCTGACTAGAGAATGGTAAGTCGACTTTGTCGACGATCGATTATGTGGCTAAAAAACGAGTACTTCGTGGTCGACTCTTTGCTTCCAACTTTATGCTGAAATCGACTTTTGGTATCGATTAATCGGAACACATGTAGTCTTTAAAATAAAGCACATTTTTTTTTATCCTACTAGACAAACCTATAATTATCACGATTGCTATGAGGATTTTATTTATGGCTCAACCAAAAAAAGAGTATTTTTTAAAATAAATTTTAAGGTAGATTTAATATTACACGGTCACGAACTAGAACCCATTTCGTTTTACTTGGGTAGTATTTTCATTCCAGTTTGGCCACGTTTTTCCATAGGTCACAAAATATGAACTTAGGAGCATGTATATTCTCATATATCAATACTTTTGGAAAGGATAAAGCGTTATTAATAAATTCAGTTTTTATCGCAATCCAATGTACTACAATTCCACAATTAAACATAATTCGAAGAAAATCAGCATACCTTAAAATGACTTAATGTTTTTTAATCGAAAGTCGAATTTTTGGTCCGATTGTAATCGACCTAGTCGACTGAAACTAAATTTGGTTGATAAAAAAGTCGAAAGTCGACTAGCTTCCAAAACCATTCACTAATTCTGATATATCCGCCATATAAATATATATTTCTTCCGATTTTGCCCTTTAGCACTATAGAAGCACATATATATCATAGCCCACATATACAGGGTGGCTGATATGTAATGCGCAATGTAAAGCGCTATATTTTTTTAATTTTTTTTTTAAATTTTATTGTTCAAAAGCAAAAAATGTCGGAAATAACATAAAATTTTAGAAACAGTTTAGATTTGTTCGAATTGGCCACCTTTGGCACGAATTATGGCCTTCAAACGGCCGACAAAGCCATCACACGCTGTACGAAAGTGGCTTTGCGGTATTTTGGCCCATTCCCGGCGAAGCGCCGTCTTGATATGATCGATACTTTGGTATTTTTTAGTGCGAACCTTACTCTCTAAAATGCCCCAGGCGCAAAAGTCCAACGGATTGAGATCCGGAGATCTTGGTGGCCATTGTGCGGTAGAAATGAAGCGAGGAACCTCCTTTTTAAGCCATTCTTGGTTGACGCGTGCTGAGTGTGATGGTGCTGAGTCCTGTTGGAATGTCCATGGTCTGCGGCCGAAATGTTTGTCTGCCCAGGGCTTCAATACTGTCTTTAGGACATTTTCCCGAAAATATTCGGCATTTATTTTGATCCCATGGTCGATGAATACGAGCGGGGAGCGACCATCGGCAGTTACGGCGGCCCACACCATTACCACCGGCGGCGCTTGCGTTCTGGTGGCCAATCGAAGGTGTAAATTTTCAGCTGACCTCTTTGGCAAGTAAACCCGATCATTTTGTTTGTTCACAAACTGCTCAATTTGGAATGGCTTCTCATCGGAGAAAACCAAATTCGGTAACTGGCCACTTTCGTGCAAGCGAAGCAACTCCTTGGCTCTTTTCAGTCTAACTTTATTTTGTGCATCGGTGAGCTCTTGCACTTTTTGGAACTTCAATGGCTTTAGTCCAAGCTCATTTTGTAATATGTGTTGTATCCGTTCTCGCGATATGTTCAGCTCACGAGCAATTTTTCTACCACTGCGGCGTGGATTTCGATCAAATCTGGCCTTCACTTTTCGGATAATTTCTGGTGTTGTTAGCGTTTTTTCGTCCACTTTTTGGACGCGATGCAACACTGCCAGTATCACGGTAACGAGCAATGGTACGAGAAACAAAAGATTTATTCACATTTAAATGCTGGAGGGCTCTAACCATAGCCACTTGTGTTTTTCCACCCAAATATAAAGCAATCACACTATCACGCTTGAATTCCATCACGAATAACTTTTTTTTTTGAATGCAATAGATCAAAATGCTTTTGTAAGCTTGTAAACAATAAAATGAACTGTCACTGAAATAAATCTGTCAGCTATCAGACTAGCGGTTTAGAAATGATAGCAACCTGAAGTTGGTTGCAATACATATCAGCCACCCTGTATATGTTCCATCCAATCTAGGCTTTTATCACACATTATATTTCTAAATAGAAACTTAGAACTAGAACAAAATTAAAAAAATACGTTTCAATATTTTACATACATACATACGTGGTTCCCCAGCCATAATTACATAAACCTACATACGGAAAAGTCCCAGGGAATGTTCCTATTATTAAGAGAAGGAAATCTATTCCAAATCACTGTTCCAAATAAAATGTCTCAATATAAATAAAAATAAATCTAAAAAAGTCCTAACATAAGAAGTATGAATATACATAATTGTTACGTCACGTACGAAAATTTTAGCCCATCGTTTGATGAAACCAAGAAAAAGGTAACAATGAGATTAATTTCCATATTTTCTCTTCACCTGTGATAATAAATAAATAACCTCATTTATATCTGAATCGTATTATATGAATGAATCGTATATAGAATTATTGTATCGTTTTAACTATTATAGATTCTCACTGATGAAGCAATTCAGAGAAATTCCAAAACATTGGAAAGTAATTAAATAAAGATTAAAACATACCAAACGAGGCTACGAGTTTCAATACTATAATCAAAACTTAAAGAGTACTTGCAATAAAATTGATTAGAATATGTCGTAGCGAAGAACTTATCGAAACAATCCGCAGTAACCTTTCCTCACCATATGTAGGCAATTTAAAGATCTGGATATAACATTTTAAATTTACGAAATTAATGAATGATTTAGTATTCTTTCTAAATGAATGATATACATACAGCCGTATTCATAAAAACTTAAACAGCTTTACAAACCATTGTTAGGCAAAAATTTGCTTAAATTGTATTCATAAACGATTATTAGCCCTAATATTTCATAATCAGAAAGATAAACAATATTTGTATATATCATTCAAAAAACTAAAAATCTGCTGTGCACTCCTGATTGCTACAAATATTAACAACTTTTTTAGATACACAATATGTTAGCTTTATTTTGTACAACACTGTATATTTTCTTTTTTAAACGGAATAAATTTGTTTTTATTTTATTTCACTCACCATAAGAACGTAAAGTGGGAAAATGCCAAAAACACAATTTCGAAACAAATCGCTAATAATTCTTGAGGTGTAAATAATTCAATTTCTTCTTTTGTCTGTCTATCACGTTCGAAAGAGATTTGGAGTTGTGGTCCTTTTTCATAGAATCGTCACTTTAGTACACCGCTGCATCAATGTGTTACTTTAAATTTTTTGTCACTGGTTATCAGATGTGTTGTTGTATTTTCTTTATTGTTTTTCCAAATCCGAAGTGCTGAAATGGTAATAAAACGATTAGAAATTATTTTGTCATATTCTGTAAATGTAACTTTGAATATACCGTATAACTAATAAATGTTGTAAACGATTAGATTGTGCAACAAATATATACAAAATGACTGAGGGTGGTTCGACTGTTCTTTCAAGAAATTGTAGCATTATATGAGAATTAGAAAATAATCAAAAAGTCAGGTTCGCTAAAGGTTACACTTGAGCAGGATGGACACATCCATCAAAAGTGCATTAAAAAATTAAAACAATTATCATCAAAATGTGTGTTCATTTTAGAAAAATATTGCGAACAGATTGTATTTCGCCAAATCGGATATACAATCTATCTATCCTGTATTTCCATTTTGCATGAATTCCACTATAATTGGGAGTTATTATACCCATCAAGTACTATTAAAAGGTAAAAGAATTATCCGCTGTTTTTCTAGGGGTCATAGAAGACATAACCTATCCTTGTGAGGATAGGTTACTCTAGAATACTGAGGCACATTTGCTTAGTCGCATGCTTTTTTACTAATAACTTTATTTGACAATTTTTAATGTTTTTAATGCTATGTTTCTTTAACCCATAACATCTATCTATTTGCGTAGATGTAGTAACTGTACTTTAAAGCTCAAATGTACAAAAAACTTTGCTAATATTCCTAAATTGTGTAATTAGTTTCCGGTTTTTAATAATTTTTATAAATTTCAAGAAATTAATTTTTACTGAGATATGTCATTGCAAGAAAATACACCTGAGAAGATATGTCATATTTTTTGAAAGAAATTTAAATGTTAATAATATTAACGGAATGTTAATAATATTGGCGTCTACTGACATTTTCTTTAATTATGAGTTGTTACCCTTTTGTTGAACAAGTGCGATATGTCATCTACAAAAGACTTGTATTTATTTTTATCATGGCAAATTAATTTGATTTCGTCAAGAGATTTATTTTGCTTCTGAAGATCGCTCATTGTACCATCATAGTTTTCTGATGAAGATTATCCTTTGGAAAATGTTTGGCTTATATTCCGGCAGCCGTAATATATATGGAACAGTATTGAACTACTTCATAATAGAAAATGCGACTAGTCATTAGGTTACCTCGGAAAGTAACGAATTCACTAGATTCTCGAAATTTTCAGACAAAGGAGTTCCATTAAAAAATGGTAAAAGTCAAAAATATTTAATTTTGGAGTAAACATTTTTTATCCAATTCATGTAAATAATAGTCAAACTCGAGGTCTAGACCTCATATTCAATAAAAAAGGTCGAATAAAAACAGAATCTTCGTAAACATTTTTTTAAACGTTTTTTTTTTGTGAGCACATCATCGGCGTTTATCATAGACGGATATTCAAATATAAACGTGCAAAAACCGTTATTGTCATTAAGTGCCGAGGAAGATATGGTTCTTCCAAGTTGACATTTAAATAAAATCACTTTTGATCGGATTTAAGAAAAGTACCCAATCAGATATCTTCAAAGGTTCGTGAATGCGCTGTGCACCGTCATCACACGGCGGGATAAAGCTGTAAAAGTGTTAAAATGTGACACCAATATACGGAGTGACAACGTTATTTTATAACGACGTAAACACAAAATTCATTGCGCTTTTCAAGCTACAAATTCACATAAATATTTAGAAATGAATCAAATGAAATATATTATTTTAAATGCATATACTATATGTATGTATATGTATATTTATTTTAATATATATTTTGCTACAACATGCCAGCTTGTTCATTCATTAGATTTTGTAATGGCCTTTGATAGATCAGTGGTTAGTGTGTTAGACCCAGATTTCGAAGGTGCTAGGTTTGATTCCCAGCCAGGGCACTGGTAAAAAGTTAACATCAACAATTCATGTTTTTTCGAGCCGGACGCACTACCACTACAACAACATCTGATCGCCCCAATCAACAGCGAAGCTAAAAATAGACACTCGTCACGGTGTCTATTTTTAGCTTTACAGAAATGCAGCGTTACTAGTGGGGAATAGAAACGGTAAACTCAAATACAAGGTGGCGCAAAAGTAACCTTTCGATGTTTTTTGGCTGTAATTTAAAAAAAATTAAAAACTTTGATTCTTCTTGTGGATTATTTTTATTTGGTCTTTTAATTTTTTTTACATCAAGTCGAGAATATGATGTCATGTAAATGGCCGCCGCCACAGTTGATTGTCATTTGAGCCCTTTTTATGGCATTTTCCATCACTTTGGCCAAAACTTCCGGCGATAGGTCCTCACATTCTTGACGGATATTGTCTTTAAGAGCTGCAAGAGTCTGAGGCTTGTTGACTTCAAAAAGCCCCACAAAAAGAAGTCTGGAGCGGTCAAATCAGGCGATCTTGCTGGCCAAAACGTGAGATTAGGCGCCCGGGAAATGCATCCTTCAGCATATCGGTTGTGGCACGTGCAGTGTGTGCCGTTGCACCGTCCGGTTGGAACCACGTGTTTTCCAATCCCAATTCATCAAGTTGCGGCAAAAAGAACTCGTTGATCATTGCTCTGTAGCGCTCACCATTCACAGTAACCGTTTGGCCCGCGACGTCTTCGAAGAAAAAAGGTCCGATGACTCCTCCAGCGAAAACAGCACACCATACAGTGACTTTGAGCGGGTGTAATGGCTCTTCGTGGGTTACACGCGGATTTTCAGTGCCCCAGAAGCGTAAATTTTGCTTATTTACGTACCCGCTAAGATGGAAATGGGCCTGCGACGAAATTCACGTTGTGCCAAAGTCACCGACCGATTATTGGTCAAATAAATAGTCAGCAATATTCCGCGTTCTGGAGCAGTGTAGCGTAACATTGTTTATTAACGTGTATTTCGCATGTGTTTACTACACAAATGTCAAAACAGAACTGACATTAGGGGCCAATCGCAAAACAGACAAATGTTAATTAACATCCGGACAACACTGAGTAAAAATTAAAGTAACATAAAGTTTCCTCGATAATCGGATATATACCGGAACGAAGTCTGTAATAGAAACGCTGAGTTGATAATAAGGGTTATCAACTCAGCGTCTCCAAGCTGCTACATCAACAACATTAGATTTTGTAATAGTCACACCTACTTTTTATGGGCTCAACTTTCAAACAAGATATGTGAATCAGGCTATGAAGCCGAAGCGGCGCAAATCGGCGGCGCGCCGCAGCCGGCCATTTTTTTCCAGCCGGCGCCGCCGCCGATTTCAGCGGCTCACACCGGCTGAAACTCAGCCGCCGAAGTTTATTTAGTGAGTCAAAAAGATGTATTTTATGCAACCATGAAAATTAAGAAAGTGACTACTAAGTAATGCAGTAGGGTGAGAATTCTTAATATCGACCTATGAAGTTCATTTTAGCGTTTCTGAAGTTCATAAAAGTTTCTAAATGGATCTTGCTATCATTTATTTTAAAAAAATCCAAAAATGTTATGGGGATTGAAATTTAAAAATGAGTTTTTGGTTTTTAAGGAAATTGTTTGGTTTTTACGGAAATTACAATAGCTCTTGAACCGCCGAACCTATTTTCAAAAGTCTACGTCGTTTTAAAGAGAACGCAGTGGGCACTTTATCTTTCACAATAAATCTCTTTCACAACAAAAACTAATAAGTAGAGGTTTATTGAGCTAATTTTCGACGTTACATCAAAACTTCCATAACTTTTCCTACGTTTTTTCCTCTAATTGTAAATATCTCAAAGCGCCATCTTTGCCGGAGAATGTCATTAGTGCGCCATCGTTAGTAGGAATTTATCGGCTCAGCCGATTGTTGAAATTTGATCGGCTCAGCCGATCAGCCGCCGGTCCGTATTTTTCCATGCGCCGCCGCCGCCGATCATTTTGGTCGGCTTCATTGCCTGATGTGAATAACTTAATTTCGCTGATGACGCTATTAATATTGCAGCATACTTATTCGATATCGGCTTTCGATATCGAAACATTCTCGGTTATATTAAATCTTTTGTTAAATCACCAACTAATCCTATTTTAAAGCCACACTTTGCCCAATTTGTGGTAATATCAAGTATTTAATTGGACAAATTTTGGAATCCCCGAATCTAAAGTAAAAATCTTATTCATAATTTTAAAATTTCTACAATTCACCCAGACAATCATTAAAAAATTCAAATATGTGATAGCTAATTTTCAGATTTTTTCAACAACAAAAATCGGCATTTATTATGTTCAATTTGAAGCAATTTGAAATAAATGGAAATTTAAAAGGCCCTAGTAGTTTAATCACGTGTATTGGTTGCAATTGTTGTATGATTACGATGAAACTGACTACTAAAATTATTAGGCGCATGAAAACAAGTAAGGAATGGCTAAAGTCGGACTTATATAACATTGATAGAGCTGAATAACGTAACATATAAGTTGTTCTAACAACCAAAAAAAAAATCTTTCTAACTTCATAAAAATCGTTTACAAAGTTTCACTCTTGTAGCGTCGACTTGCAAATAAACATATATACTGGGGAGCTATATCTTTAGAGGCAGCCGGTGATCATTCTTGGATTAAGAAACTCCAATGAACAGCAGTAAGAGCAAGGTAGCTTCATATTTTTTACTATCGAATAATTTACTTCCCTTTGTTTCTCTTTTTTCATCTTTGGGTGTCCGATTTGGGGGCTTAAAAACTCTAATTCAGGGCTTAAATTTTTTTAAAATATTTGGATTTAAAAAGATTTATTTTCTATGTTTAATATTTAATGTTAATTTTTTAATCTTGTTAAATTGTAGTAGCAATTATAAAGTAGCAATCTGCGATTGCTATTACTATTATTATAACTACTAAGTCCTTTGTCTAGAATTAGATGTAATTCAGATATAATTCTACACTATAGTAGAAACTTATCAAACCTAGAAACCTTGTAGGAAGTATCAAACCTACTGTCAAATTATTAGCGTAAACCAGTTATTTTTTAAGAATTTTGTAATTACCTTTACTTGGCCTGCTGTCTTTAAATTACATTAATAAAATGAAAAAATACACAATAAAATTTTTGTTAAGGGCTGCGCATAACATTTTCTGGTGTAATATGATGTCCTAAACACATTTTTTTTTTTAATTTTTTTTTTAATTTTTCATTAATATTCCAGTTTTTATTTTTAAATTAAAATGAAATTATGAGGATTACAAATGTTAGTAATGACACTTTCTTGTGGAAACAGAAGTTTAGTAACTGTCGTTAAAACAAAACAAAATTAAATTTTTTTTCAAAAAAAATCGTTTTTTGCTGATTCGAAAAAACCTTAAAAAAACAGAAAAAAAAATTCGACAAAAAATCATTTTCTCCATATTTTGAAAGCAAGAGTCCTAACGAAGAAAACAGTGCCTATTTGAAGAAATCTATGGAAAAATATAGAAATTATAGCACTTTTGGTAGAAATGAGAGAATTTCAACAAAATTCGGTTTTTATACCCCGACTATTGTGAAATTAGATGCTGCCAACCAAGAATGTAACACATCGATGGAGTGACCTAAGAGACCCCAAGAATATTTGGCGGGAATCCGTTTTGGGGCATTTTAAGTCATTTTAGCAATGTCCGTCAGCCTGTCCGTCTGTCTGTCAGGTTGGTGCGCACGATAATTTTCGACAGGATTAACCGATTGACTTCAAATTTGGTATGTGTCAATTTTTTTCTATCTCAGGTTATGGTCAAAGATGGACTATGTTGGTCCAGTCCTTCGAGTATCTCCCCCGCGATAGTGTCAAAATTTAGTGAAATATTGATTATCCCCTTTTAGTAACTCCCATACATATTGGCCATTTCGCACAAAAAGTTAACGGCTTAAACTTTGATTCCAGTCAACACAAATACTTGACATTTTGAGAAGTGTAACGCTTTTATAGTACATACCGTCCTGTAAAAATGGGCGTTATTGCACGCCCCTTTTGGTACCTCCCATACAAATGGGAGGCACAACAAATTAACGGCTTATACATTTGATTCCAGTCCATACGTTTGATTCCAGTCCATACATTTGATTCCAGTCCATACATTTGATTCCAGTCCATTTTGTACAGTGAAATGTTTTCATAGTACCCATTGTATATTAAAAAATGGGCGTTATTACCACACCCCTTACGGTAGCTCCCAAACAATTTTTGAATTTCCCTATTTTACAATCGATTTTTTCAAATAGGCACTCCATTCTTCGTTAGGATGCTAGCTGGCGTAAAAAATGGAACAAATTTTTTGTGATTTTTTTTTTTTAATGCTTTTTTTCGTGCCAGCAAAAACAATGTTTTTGAAGACAAAAATCTACTTTTTTCTAATTGTTTTAACGACAGTAACTAAACTTCAATTTCTATATGAAAGTGACGATTTGAGTATTTTAGGCATTCTTAATTTCCTAATTAAAGGCCTCTTGGCCCATTTATAAACAAATTACAATATGCATAATAAAAAGCAACTGCTTTCTACTCGAAAAAAAATTTACTAATCCGAAATATTCAACTACAATTAACTTAATTACTCAGATCAAACGTTAACTAATAAAATAATAAAATTATAAAAATGAATATGACATTTAAATTATCTAAAGCTCTCAATTTAAAATTTGATAAAGAAATGCGGAACAAAAAATAAAAAATAGAAATAACTACTCCTCATGGGATTGCATGTAGCCAAGAAGTTTGCGTCTGTCTGACAAAGGTGTTAAATTAATCTTAAGATTAATCTTAAGGTTAAGTTAAGTTAAATTTATCTTAAGATTATTTTCTGCCATCCAACTACTCAAAACGTTAAGTAAAACGTTAAAGTAAATAACAATAATTATGTAGCATATATGGGCAAATGTCAAAAATTTTTAACGTAGTACAAATGTGTGGTGGGTGTCACTTTCTTCCTTTGTATGCAGAAGTTGATGGCATTGGATAATACTCTAATAAAAAAAGTTGCAGGCCAAAAAATATTGTTATTATCTAAGAAATGTCCATGTTTTTTGCAATTGTGTTTTTAGTATTCCACTTAGATGAACTGGCCAGTTGCAAAAAATACGCGGGACATATAGAGGAAGATCTTTTGTGGCCTTCGTAACGCAGTGGTTAGTACGTTAGACTTGGATTCCGAAGATGCTGGGTCAAATTCCCAGCCAGAGAACTGGAAAAAATTAACATCAACAATTAATGTTTTTCATCACAATTCGAGTTTCTGCCGCTAAAAATAACTCACCCTCACGCACTACCACTACTACAGCATCTGTTTACCCAAGACAGCAGGGAAGCCAGAAATAGACATAACATCATGACGACTATTAACAGAAATTCAGCGTTTCGAGTGGAGAATAGAAAATGTAAACTCAAAAAAACTTATTCCCTAAGATTAACAGAAAAAATTTTTATTAACATTCGGACAACATTGCGTTAGATAAAATAACATAAAGTTCCCGCGATAATCGGATATATGCCGGAACGTAGTCTGTGACAAAAAAATAGACTTAAGGATTAAAACCTCAGCTTATCCAAGCTGCTACTACATTTTCTTGTGAACTTTGTTAATGGCAGATCGTTCCGCGAAAAATTTTAGATCATGACTTTTGAAAATGCTATGTTTTTCTGATCGTGGCTAGTGCGCTGTTCAATATAATTAAACATCATAAAAGAAGCAGTTATAGCGCCTTTAGTTATCTACAATAAATAGAGCCGCCGCTAGAGCATCGCAAACCGTATTCGAACTTGCGAGAATATTTTAACTAAGGTGTATTTCGCATATTCGCATTCACATATTATATATGTATATTGATTCCTATGGTTCCATGCTGGAACAAAGGGCCGTAACAATATTCTTCCACAATGGTCTTTGGTGTGCCATCACCATGATTTCACTCCAGGTCTTCCCCACCTCTCGCGCTTTTGAAACCACTTGTCGTATTAGGTTGAGCTGGATTTATTGTCCCAGAAACATTTTACATGGTGAATCCCAAAATCAGCAGGGCGTTAAAAAATAATAAATAATATTTATAATATATATAGTTATAATATACTTTTCTATTAAATTTTGATAGTGTAAACCACTTAAATTTATTTCTGCGTTCTTCGGAAGCACTGCTGTTGTGTATTTAATAGCCACGGATAATTATTTGAAGACTTAAGTCTTGTACAAGAAAAACGGGACACTTTTCCTCAGCAATATTCGCCAAGGAACACCCAGTGAGCGGTACACATATGACGAAAGTTCATATGAATTAAAACAATTTGTAATGCCCTATTACGATATATGCCGAATTTTATTTTGATGATTGTACAAATTATGTACATTACAAAATGTACACAACCGTATAATAAATTCCCTCATAATTCATTTTTCTGTTGTTATATATATATTATCGTTTTAAGCTAAGCATAATCACAGAATGTCAATGTCGACTTCACAATCCGCGAAATTCACTAGAAAATATGTAATATTTTACTAAACACAAATCGCGAATTCTTTATTTTTCGAAATGAAACCTGTTAATTAATTGGAGAAGGACATAACAAATGAAATTACAAATGCTTACAAAAGAGGCATAATAAAAGTAAAAATGTTATTAAAATTCAATGCCAAAATATTCACAGAAATTGGTTTAGAGAAATTTTATGGCGATTTCGAAAAAAATGCAGCATTGACTTTTCCCGAAAACTGCACTTTTGTAGCACATTTTGGAAATTTTAAAATTGAAATTAAGTTAAATTCGAGGGATTGCATCATTTCGATTTTAAAGATTCATATATTTTCTATTATTTCATGTCGACGGGGCAACATTTTTTCCAGAAACGAAATCGCCATTATATTGAAATAACGCACATACGATGTGGACTTCGAATTTTTAAACAGTCATAAATTTAAAACTAATAGCGCTACGAGTGCTGCTATTTATATTTCGAGTCCAGCAAAAAAATAAACAATCATTTATCACTGGGAATGGTTTTATTGTTTTTCAAAATATCCTCAGCAGCTTCGGGCGTCGAAAACCATTGACCACGCAATTTTTTCATGATATGACGGAAGTCATTGGGTGCCAAATCAGAGCTGTGCGGCGGATAGCCCATTGTTTCACCTGATGTGCGAGAGCTCGCACTGTCGTGATGCAAAATGATCCGTATTCTTTTATTGTTTTTTCTTTTTTCTTCCTGCACTGTTGGCCAACAGATGGTTGTGTACCACTCAGAATTCACCGGTCATTTGCTTCTTCTCTCTTGAAAGGCCCATACGATAGATTGCTGTTTTGTTTCGGGATCATATGCATAGATCCATGTTATCTGTGACGATGTTATACACTGCATTTGAGCTACCACGCTCCAATAGACACGAGCCCTTTTTTGAGCATTCGTCAAATTATGTGGGATCCAACGAGAACATGTCGTAGGATGACAGGCATCAATATGATTGATGCCCAAGATTACCTTAATCTCTCGGTATGTCACATGTCGGTCTTGCTTTATCAGTTCACGCACAGCATCGATGGTTTCCGACAAAACGACCAAGGTTGGACGACCTTCACGAAATTCACCCTAGAGCGAAAGGCACCCGAGGCTGAACTTTCGTACCTGTGATTTACATTGGTTTTTGATGGTGCTTCATCACCAAAAATCGAAACAAGTTGTTGGAGACACAATTGTCTCGATAAGGCACAATAATTAATTTCATATTTGACCGAGGTGAATTTTTCAATACACTGTAAACAAAACAATTCGGGCTCAAATGACAAACATTCATAGTACGTATTTTGTTTTTGCACTTAGTTAGGCTCAAGATTTTTTTGTTATTTTCAGGATATGAAAACAACTTTGTTCAAAATTAAAGAAAGTATAGTGACATGTATTGGGGGTGGTTGTAATGGTTGGATAGACAGATCTGTTTCGGGAGCCACCAAACTCCCATTGTCAATATCCTTATTACAACGATCATTAGAAAATATAAGCACAGTTCTAGTAACATTGAACGAGAACTGTTTGCTAAAAGCGCATATCTCCAAAAAAAAAGACTATCGGTATTCATCATCCCTCGTACATGCACCAACTTCCACTCTCGTGAGTCTTAACAATGTTAAGAAGTTATGCTAAAATATGTCAAACTTTGCATGGAAGTTCCAGTTTCCATCTGGCAACACTAGTATTGCCAGGACCCGAAATATAAATAGCAACCATGGAACTACCTCAATTCTTCTTGTAGAACATTTGCTAATTCCCTCATCTAACCGCGGACACTTTTCTTATATTTTTTTATTTCCACGGGTTTCGTTTTAGGTTAGGTTAGGTTAGATTGAAGAGAAGAGACCTTAAACGTCTCACTTCCATGGACATACACTTAAGCCAGTAGTTCGGCCTGTTGTGCGCTCCTTATTTATGATCTTTTTATACCTCACGTGTTACAGAAAATCGGTACTAGACCCGAATTTTCTCAGGATCTTCCAGTCATATCCTCTGAGATGAGTCAAGTCTGGCAATATGTCGGACCCGAAATGTTGGGATCTTTCATATGTAAAAGCCGGACAGTGACACAGAAAATGTTCCATCGTTTCGGTGCTTTCCCTGCATGCCATGCATTCGTCGTTTCCTGCTAGTCCTATGAAGATGAAGATGTGCTTGTAAGCTTGAGTGTCCCGTTAGAACACTCATAATTTTACTAATATCTATTTTGTTTAGTTTCAGAAAACTTCAGGTTTTCTTTTCATTTGCGTCAACCCACAGTATCTTCGCAGTATCTTCTCTGCCGTTTGAAGCCAAGCTGTTTGCCCGTTCATTTAAAATCACTCCGTTGTGTCCTGGTACCCAGCAAATATGCAATTGACCATGGACGTAGTAATCATTTATCGTACTTTTACAGTCCAACGGGGTTTCGTTTTGATTCGCTGTATTTTTGCGAAAGGTCGTGGCACCACCCAAACGAACTGAAATTTAAATATGGGCAAGTCCCAGAAACAAACCAAATCCTACCCTACCCCCAGATCTCTTACCCCCATTAACACAAAACAAAATAACCGAGCGTTAGAGCTAACGAAAGTTAAATTGTATGGAATTTGACAGCTATAACCGGTAGTTAGCTCTTAAACCTAGTGTATTTATTTGTTGTTAGTCCATGCTAGTAGTCCACTTGTACTCTTGTTGGTCATGCTGATCCTCAGGTTCTATTGGTAAGATCCCCGGGAAATGTGCGTCGAGCTGTACATTTAACGACTGCTCGCTTTTTTTTTGTCCAGTTATTTGCCTTATCCAGCAAATACAGTACAGAGCGCAGTGGATAATATCTTACGCAGCCTTCGGGCATCCGTTTTTTTCCACTTCTTCACAGAAGTTGTGCCAAGAATGTCTCAGCGCTTTTCTAAGCTCCTTCTTATAGATTTTGAGTAGCTTTTTATAGGCATCCAAGTTATTAAAGACCGCAGTAGAAGTTATCGCGCACTAGGCCAAAGACTTCAGACCAATTAGCCTATCCTCTTTCCTATTTAAAGGTCTGGAAAGACTTTTAGATTATTTCATTAGGCAAAACCTGGATACAAAAGTGCTGTCGGGGAACCAACATGCTTACAATAAGGGAAAGTCTACAGAATCAGCCCTGCACGAACTTGTGAGCACTATCGAATCGTCCCAACATTTCAAAGAATTCAGCATGGTGGCGTTTCTTGACATGGAAGGAGCTTTTAACAACATTCACTCAGATGCGGTAATTGCGGCACTGTCACATCTAAAAGTTAACTCTAGTTTAGAACTGCCTGCCTGTACATAAGCGGAGCGTTAGAGACTACAGCGACCGAGTCTCTACAAGCCCTACTCCATATACTGCCGATTAATATTGTGGCGAGAGAAGTTGCAACCAAAGCGGCAATAAGATTAAACTGCCTATCAATGTGGAGATTCAAGAAATACGGTCACATGAGGATGTCAAAGTGTAGTGCTATGGTAACCGACCGAGTGGACTATATACCAACTGTGTACACCTTCGAGAGAAATTACAACACATGCCGCCAGAGATGAATGGGTTGGCTGAATACCAGGTAATAGAAACCATCTCCACTTTTACACGGATGGTTCGAAGCTTGATGAAAAGATTGGCTTCGGAGTACACTGCGAAGAACTTAGTTTGGATATATCTCACAGACTACCATATACCTGCAGTGTCTATCAGGCCGAAATAATGGCAATATGGGAAGTCGCCAACCAACACTGGCGTTGTCATTTACTCGGACAGCCAGGCTGCCATCAATTCTCTGGTGGTCACATCCCTAAATTCACAAATAGCACTCGAATGCCGCAGATCTCTTAACGAGATGGCTGAGCAGTTTAATATATGTACACCTCATATGGGTGCCTGGGCATAGGAATATCCCGGAGAACAGCAAAGCCGATGAACTTGCTAGGAAAGGGACGACTTTTCAAATTCTCGAAGAATTTGCATATATTGCTGCGCCACTATCCACGTGCAAGCTTTGGCCTAGGTAAGAGGCTTTCCGGCAGTCCAACGAATGATGGACACAAATCGGCACCTGTAGGGTAGCTAGACAAATCTGGCCAAGGTATGGCCTGAGAAGGTCAAAATATCTCCTCGCACTAGAAAGGAAAATATTGTCTACGTTAGTATTAGTTCTGACGGGACACTGCCTGATCGGAGAACACGCCAGAAGGTTGGGTATTAACTGCAATGACTTCTGCAGAATCTGTGGAGATGAGGAAGAAGTGGAGAGCATTGAGCAATTGCTATGCGACTGTCCCGCTTTGAGTAAACGACGACTGGACCTATTAGGGTCGGCCTTTCTAGGCAGCCTAACAGATCTTTCCAGTTTGATATACATTTGTATATCATACATTTGTATATCAAACTGGTTGGTTTCTAGGGGTTCACTAGGGACTTAAACTGGTCTATGTGAGCTGAAGAAAAAAAAAACGGCTGCCACCTTAACCTAAACCTAACCGCAGTAGATTTGGCCTTGTGGAATATCTTGTTATAGGTCTTCCTAGCCTTTAACTCAGAATTCCACCTTTGTGGTTTATGGTGATTTCGTTTCTAAAAAAATAATGTCACCACATCATGTTGCGACATTTTAAAAATTTCCCCTGCACCCTCTGCTAATTTCGCATTTTGCATGTGAAAAATCGTACAAAAATCGTGCGGTGAGTAAAACCCATACCTACATTATGGTGCAACCATTTGGTAGTGCATTAAGAATGTACGCTTTCATTTAGGTTTGGTTCTGAAGTCTGCTTTTTGACGGTGCAACACACCACACCGTGGACTGGGCTGAGTGTGGAAAATGCAATATTTTTGCATTTGCGGAGTGTAATAATTTTACTAACGAAATCAAAACTCGTTCACACGACTGCACCATTTTTACAAACGAACCTTAAAAATGCGGTTTCAATGTAAAATGTAGAAATATGAAGTTTTACCCTTGTATTTGGTTTTGGACAGGCTTCTTTAAGGGAGCTATTAAATGCAGTACCGACTCTGTCATTCTGTTCGTTTAGAATTGAGGACATTTTTAAAATTCTTCTCATACAGGTGCCACTTTGTCTTTCTCGCATTTCTGTGCGTGGCAGGTTTATGTTCAATTTCAGCGAGTTCGAAATCTATAAAATGGTGATCTAGGAAAGAGTGGTCGTCCAGTATATTCCACCGAATTAATTTTTCTGACAGCGAGTCGTTAGTAGTAGTTACAAGTTCGAAAGCTGGGATTTGTCACATAATATGTTCCATCGTTTCGATGTTATTTGATTATCCTATGCGGTGCAGATATGCTTGTTGGCTTGAGTGTCCTCTTAGAACACTCATTACCTTACTAGTCTCCTTCTTGTCTAGTTTCAGTAAACTACTTGTTTTACTCTCATTTAGATCACACAAATCCAGACTATATTCGCAATTTCTCCCAATGTTTCGTTGTCCAACACAGTTTTAAGAGCGGTCATTACCCGGTGATCCTTCGAGGTCGATGTTCCTAAGTTTACTACTTAAAGTTATCTGTCCTTTGAGGCCATGTTGTTTGCCCGTTCATTTCCAATCACTGATCTACTTAGCCAGTTCACACACTCCGTGATTACTCCGTGATTTTCGCTTTTAATATCGTGTTATTGTCTGGGAGGCCGATGTACGTTCGACTGTAGGTTCCTCAACATCCATTCATCCAACAATTGTAGACGTCTTCCTGTGAGGGTCCTCTTAATATATTTCTTAGAATAATACATAGATAATAAGCAAATCATGTTGGCTTTAAAGAAGCGATGGGTACACGAGTTCAGATTTTGTATCGTGAAATCACCTAGGTAGCGATGTCTTCGTCTTAATAGAGAAGGACATTGACAGAGAAGGTGTTCGATTGTCTTCAGTTCCTTCTCATCCTCACTGAGACGATAGTAGTGGACAGAATCACTCTGCCACATTGATGTTAAAGATCTAACGTTATAGTGGCCAGTCAGCGTGCCTATCATTAAACGAATGCCCTTCTTTGTGAGGTTACGATGTTTGGTCCTAGATTTCGATATGGCTGGCCATAGAGATTTAGTGATTTTACAGTCAGATCTGCTCGGCCATTTCAGGTTTGCCAGGTCTTTGTAGAAACTCTCTATGTTTCTGAAGAATAGATGATAAAAAATCTGATGTATTCGAAGTCTCTACTGGCAACAAACTTCACAGATTGATGTCAACGGAGATTTACCGGAAGAAGTGTCAATATGGAGAATTGACAGACAGAAGTATGAATATCGAGGAGTGTCCTCTACTATTTAATATATATCCGGAGGATTTTCAAAGTATCCCGCGTATCTGGACTTCAAGACCTGGTGACTAAACTCACTTCATACTGCGAAACATATGATCTTCAAATTAATAATAATAAGAATAATACTATAAAGGAATTATGTTTGTTAGTAAGAAAAGCAAAAGCAATAAAGCAGCATAAAAATAATAAACTTCTAATTAATGATCTGTGGCAAGAGATTCCTTTTTATACTCTCACTTTAGTGATACGATACCAAAATTATAACACATCGTAGGAGTGACATAAGACCCTAAGTATTTTCGGCGGATATCCGTTTTGGGTCATTTTAAGTCGAATGAGCAATGTCTGTCTGTCCGTCTGTCTGTCCGCTGGCTGGCGCGAACGATAGATCTCAAAAGGGGAATCCGATTGATTTAAAATTTGGCATGTGGTAATATTTGTTCTATCTCCGGCTAAGGTCGAAGGTGGGACATATTGGTCCACTCCTTCTAGTACCTCCCCCACAAAGGTTTAAAATGTAGTGAAATATTGATTATTTGATAACTTCTATACTACTTATTTGAATCTTCTGAAAATCGCTATAACCTCGAAAAATCGGAGATGTTGCCACGCCGCTTTTGGTACCTCCCACATAAATGCACCATTTTGCACCAAAAATTAAGTTTATTACATTTATACCAGTTCATAAAAACACTTACAATTTTTCCCAGTGTAATGCTTTTATAGTACCTACAGTCCAGTGAAAAGGGGCGTTATCACCACGCCTCTTTTTGTACCTCCCACACAAAATGGGCTAATCATACCAAAATTTAATATCTCATAACCTTAATATGCACATGAACGCTTATAATTCGGTACAGTGCAATGTATTTAAAATATTAAGTACCTTCTGGTACCTCCCCACAAATTGACAGAATAATTCGTGTAATATTCCATATTCCGAATGAAACTTTCTTACTTGTTTAAATATAGCCTTTAAGAAAGGCTTAAGTCGGGCGGTGCCGAACATATTATACCCTACAGCTCTCTAGTAAGATCGGATAACAATGAAATACCCAATGTATTAGGTTTAGGTTTAGGTTAGGGTGGCAGCCGTATTTTTTTACAAGCTCACATAGACCAGTTTAGGTCCCTAGTGTTACCACGGGCTGAAATGCCCTCATCGAAACCAACCTGTTTGATATATAAATTTATCGATAGTACGAATATCAGTACTGGAAAGATCTGTTAGGCTGCCTAAAAAGGCCGACCCCAGTATGTCCAGTCGTCGTTTACTCAAAGCGGGACAGTCACAAAGCAAGTGCTCAATGCTCTCCACTTCTTCCTCATCTCCACAGCTTCGGCAGAAGTCATTGGAGTCAATACCAAATCTTTTGGCGTGTTCGCCGATCAAGCAGTGTCCCGTCAGAACCTGTACTAACGTAGACAATCGTTTCCTCTCTAGTGCGAGGATATATTTTGACCTTCTCAGGTCATACCTTGGCCAGATTTGTCTAGCTACCCTGCAGGTGCCGATTTCTGTCCATCTCTCGTTGGACTGCCTGATTGCCTCTTGCCTAAGCCAAAGCTTGCACGTGGATAGTGGCGCACCAATATATGCAAATTCTTCGAGAATTTGTAATGTCGTCCCTTTCCTAGCAAGTTCATCGGCTTTGCAGTTCCCCGGGATATCCCTATGCCCAGGCACCCATATGAGGTGTATATTAAACTACTCAGCCATCTCATTAAGAGATCTGCGGCAGTCGAGGGCTGTTTGTGAATTTAGGGATGTTGCCTCCAGAGAATTGATGGCAGCCTGGCTGTCCGAGTAAATGACAACGCCAGTGTTGGTTACTATGTTGCGACTCAGCCACTTGGCGACTTCCCATATTGCCATTATTTCGGCTTGATAGACACTGCAGGTATCTGGTAGTCTGTGAGCTATATCCAGACTTCTTCACAGTGTACTCCGAAGCCAACCTTTTCATCAAGCTTCGAACCATCCGTGTAAAAGTGGAGATGGTTTCTATTACCTGGTATTCTGCCGACCCATTCATCTCTGTCGGGAATCATAGTGATGTAATTTCTCTCGAAGGTGTACACAGTTGGTATATAGTCCACTCGGTCGGTTACCATAGCACTACACTTTGATATCCTCATGTGACCATAGTTCTTGTACCTCCACATTGATAGGCAGTTTAATCTTATTGCCGCTTTGGTTGCAACTTCTCTCGCCACAATATTAATCGGCAGTATATGGAGTAGGGCTTGTAGAGACTCGGTCGCTGTAGTCCTTAAGGCTCCGCTTATGCTCAGGCAGGCAGTTCTCTGAACCTTTGTTAGTAGGTTGGTAATGGTTAGTTTGTCAGTTGCCGTCCACCATACCACAATACCGTATAACAGTATTGGACGAACTACTGCTATATATATCCAGTGGACGATTTTAGGAGAGAGTCCCCACCGCGACCCTACAGCCTTTTTGCAGGAATATAAGGCTACGTTGGCCTTCCTTACACGTTCCAATACGTTATATGTATACTTCAAATAAAATTTGTTTACACAATTTACATTTGATCGTTTCCGCTCTGTAGCCAAATCGGACGAAACACATATATGATATATATCTGTATATATAAATCTGAACAGGTTTTATTCAAATTTGGCAATATTGGTCCATAGATCGAGAATGCAAAATTTAAAGACGATTTTATGTAAACTACGCTTCAATACGGCTAAAGAGCCAAATCATATATATGGGAGTTATAGCTAATCTGAACCGATTTTTTTTTTTCAAATTCGGCAATGCTGGTCTGTAGATCAATAAACTCTACCATGCTAAACTTCGAAGCAATTAAATGTAAACTTCAGCTTCTATAGGGCTAAAGGACCAAATGGGACGAAACATATTTATGGGAGCTATATCTAAATCTGAACCTATTTTCTTCAGATTCGGCAATGTTGGTCCCTAGATCAATACACTCTACCATGCTAAACTTCAAACCAATTTGATGTAAAATAAGCTTATATAGAGCTAAAATCAAAATCGGACGAAGCGTATACATATCTGTATATGTAGCCTCCATAAATCTGTTGATCGGTATACTTTAAGGTCTAGCTGTGATATTTCTAGCTGTTACAAACAACTGCCATTAAACAAACTTATAATGGGGTCACGGTTTATTAAATGTTATTTATATACAGCTTTATTATATACGGTGGAAGTATGGTCTGTAAAACTTAAGGATATCAAAGAAGATCTGAAATTTCCCACTTTCTTTGTTATTCATGTTCTCCATTGGCTTAATCACGATCGTAAAAAGCCGGTGTGTCATACTTAGATTTAGTCCACATTTGAACATATAGCTCTTCTGCACAACGACCAACATCTGTGAGCATCGTTGGCTCTCTCTTCTATGTAAGCATTCCAAATCTGTTTCCGATCCATGATTACTCCTAAGTAGTTCATCTTGTTATGATGACTTCTTTTCTGGAAAAAGTGTCCCTTTTCCCGACAACTGCACATTTCTAATACATCTTCTAAGTTTGAAAATTTGAGATACATCATGCAAAGCTCTTTTCACTGATCTTCCTTTGGCATAGGTGTGTTCTGTAATTTTCAGCCTGTCATCTGGTATCTTACTTTCGGCCATGTCGTCTATTATTCGTTAAATGGTTTTAATCGGGAATGCCAGTTTTTTTAGGTATAGGCATCTAATAAAAACTCCAGCCATATGAGTTGATACCAGATCTAATTAATTCTGAAGAAGTATCGGAAAGATTCCATCCTTTACATCCATTAAAAGGTGAGAAGCTTCTTACTACGACTTTAACATATCTTTAATATAAAGAAGATAAGTTAAGGTTATTTTTACTTATGTATATAGACAGAAGTTGATTCCTTTCATAAAAAACCCTTTCCATTAAAAAATTGTGTATAAAATACATATATACAAGGAAGGAAGTAGGATTGCCGTGTAAAAAAAACTATTACTATTTATTAAATGAATGTTTAGGTTACTTGAAATATTCTTTTCTGATCTGCGAATTGACGTTAGACTATCTTGCGGGGGTACCCTGAAGGACCGATGTTATGTGAAAATCCTTTAACTGATTAGACCCTTAAGGCGAATATCGAGCAAGCCTTATTGACATAGAGCCAGAATCCATTACCAAGGTCTTGAAAATTTGAGTTAACAGGATGCGCCACTGCTAAGCTAAACACATGAATGAAATAGTTAATAAATAAATAGTAATTTCTTTCGAATAAGCCAATTAAATGCCAACAAAATTGATTTTTGTTCATTTTTGAAAGTAATGTCTGTAATGAGTAGGCGAAGCTTTTTTAAATGTATTTTTATGGGGTGTTGAATTCGTGACGAAATTCTGTCAAGACCGGCGACGTGCCGCCTAATTTTAAGTGACCAACAGAAATTGCGATGAAAGGAAATTATCCATTGTGAGAAAAACTTTTAGAGGGAAAAACGAGGAGAGGTTTGTGTATAAAAATCGAAAAAGTATCTGGCAATTTTTTAGGAAAAATTAGTTAGATGGTCAACCGGTGCAGTTCTAGGTCCCAGCTTTGTTTCAAATCTGACCTTTCTCAGTACTCACAAAACAGAAGAACATACATGGATGGAAATAAATTAAAGTTATGTACTGCCAAAATTTAAAAAGAAAATTATTCAACAAATCTTAGTCGATTACTATACGATATACAACTGCATCAAGAGATGGACGAAAACGTGCCAGGAAAATTATTATCACTACACTACGAACCTTAGACAGTAATAGTGATGATGATAATTATTGTGTTGGTGACATCTACACACTGATAGGAAAACGGTGGTGGTACCTTAAAAGTTAATTTTGGGTATGTATGTATTAAGTCAAAATATGATATAAATAAATGAGACATCAAATTGTACACTCACCTTTGAAATCACTGCGATGAGCGGCGATGAGGACAATTAAACGTAGGTGGTGTTTTGTTGTTGATGCTGCTGCCGATTCTGCTGCCAACATAAATCAGGAAAACCAAGTAAATACACAGAGGAGGTTTTTTTAATGTTCAATGCTAGGATACAATAAGAACAGGATTGTTGCAGTTGTAGATGTTTGCGTATTTCTTGTTGCTGTTGGTGTTGCTGATTTTGTTGTGTGGGTGTGGACGGGTTGAAAATTGCTTTTGATGCTCTGATACGGCGGCTAAACAACTTTTCGTTTGTTGTTTCTGTTACTGTTGTTACTGGAGGGGAAACGGAAAATTGTCGTAACGATACCGATGGAACACAAGGAAATACGTTTCTCATTTTGATTCAATGCTCATCAGATTTTCATCACAATGGATGGGTGTGCAGCGACAGCTCAGCACTCTGTCATACAGAGATAGATGCAGGCACCACGCACCACACTCTCCTTTATAGATTTTTCAACAAATTAAAAAAGACAACAATAAAACAAACGAACGGCAAAAGGAAACACAGATCCAAAATAAATGACAATTTTTTGGATTGACATACACACATCGGTTGGTGGGACGATTGTATGCGAGCAAGGCGGAGGCACAGAAGGAGCAGAGAGTGTGAGGATGGATGGATGGATGTGTGTCTGGCTCTTGCAAAGGTATGTACGGTTGTGCGAGATTGACCGACCGTTCAATCAGATGCAATTGCTTCGATTACCAGCCATTGTTATTATATCCTCCACCCGAATATCCAAATGTTCCCCAAGTGAGTGAGTTGAGTGGCCACCGACCGTTTGTTTCCTTTTCTTTTCTTGGCCGGAGACAATTGCTACCCTTTAGAATATATTTTAGCAATCAACCAAGGACGCCTGCAGTAGTCAGTCAGTCCGCAGTCAGTAGTAATGGTATGTCGGTATGTTTCAGCAGGTGTAGTTGTATTATTGTTGTTTTTGTAGCACCATTTATTCGGAGGGGATTATTTCAGAAGATTGTTTAACACTTTTGCTCGCACTCGCACTGTTTTGATTTGTTTTGTTTCTTTGGTCTTTTGGATGCGATTGGAGCGCTAAGCAGTTTGTATTTTATTCACACACTGTTTCATTTATTTAATTGGTAATTAACAACAGTAGAGGGTTTTCTTCTGTCCATTTTTGTGTATTTTTGAGTTTTCCACGAATTGTTGTGTATTCTCTTTTGTGGTATTCTTTCCTTTTACTGTGACTGCTTTATTCGTCGATTCGTTTTCTTCTTCTTGCACTGTATTTTTTCCGAGTTTGCAGGTATTTTGTTGTTGTTGTTTGTGTGTGCTATTAAATTTGTTGGACGTTCGAAATTGATATGGATTTTTGCAAATACGGAAAGAACTTAATTTAAATGAACGGAATCACTGTTTAACGATAGATTTCTAATGGTATTAACTAAACAATTATTTGAATAATATTCTTTTAAATATTTTCACGACTAAATACACGCACACACGTCTCTTTCAACTCTTTTTCGCCTTAATTTTGCTTTAGTGTTGGGAAAGTATCGAGTATTTGAGTACTACATACCGACTGTTTTTCGGGTACTCAATACTCAAAAGCAACTACACATTACCTTCATCGACCATTAGACCATTCACGGTAGACGTACACGCGGTTGGGTTTTCATGTTGCAATATCGCCGCATAAATGTCAGTCGATTACTTCGCCATCGATTTGCGCTAACGTCGCATTGCAATTTTATTGCATATTTAAAGGGCGAGTACCGGTGTTGACAAAACCCGTAACGCTAAGTACACACGATTGCCAGATCGGACAATATTGTCAGAAAAATGCTACCCTATGAACCTACAACCGTGTGAACATACAATTTTTGTTTTGCAACGTTGGCAGAAAAGTCATTGAGAGATAATTTGCAGATTGTTAGATGTGCAAAGTTTATGCATGTGACAATGGCGCCATTGTCAGAAAAACATTATTGGCAATCCTGCAAATAAATATTTACAAAATATATTGTAAATATGTGAAATCGTAAGGTTTTATTGCAATCGTCTGAACCAGTTTCTGCCAAACTTAAACTTCAACCTATTGCTTTCTGTCCATACAACAACACTTTGACGGACGTCGGACGCTTTCACTGGTATTTAAGAGATACCCTTAAATATGCAATAACATTTCATTGCGACGTTAGCGCAAATCGATGGCGATGTAAAACTAAGTACACACGATTGCCAGATCGGACAATGTTAACAACCCTGTTAAAGTGCAGCAAATGTACGGACAATGACAGATTGTTAGGCAAAGGTGAATTGACAGTTCAGACGATTGCAAGTAAACCTTACAATATAATGTTTTTCTGACAATGGCGCCGTTGTCACATGCATAAACTTTGCACATCTAACAATCTGCAAATTATCTCTCAATGACTTTTCTGCCAACGTTGCAAAACAAAAATTGTATGTTCACACGGTTGTAGGTTCATAGGGTAGCATTTTTCCGCCATTTTTCTGACAATATTGTCCGATCTGGCAATCGTGTGTACTTAGCTTAAGTATCAGTCTAATTATAAGCGTAAGTCAGTTATTTTTAAAGAATTTTATAACTTATCTTTAAATTAAGACACATGCTTCCAATTAAATAAATAAATTTAATAAAATACGAACGAAAATTTTACTTGGAAATAATAAACTAAACGCATATTTGCCCGTTGCGTATTAAAAATAGCATATACAGTGGGGAGCATAACCGAGTGCATGTATGCTACTTTTTCAATTTTTATTTTGTGAAAATATATATACTTTATTTATTAGCTTTGTTCCTTTACCTACTACAAGTTACTAGTTTTACCATTTTTACCAGTTTTACTCCAAAAAGCGTTCCTTTACTCGAAAAACTAGTAAAAATAGTAGACAAATTTAAGAGAGAATTTTCAAAATGCCTTTCTCTTTTACTACTTTTTTACTAGTTTTTACTCGACAAATTTTTCCGAGTAAAAGTAGTAGCTTTCAAAATACATTGAAAGTAATATAACAAATACTTCAAATAGAAGAAATTTTTCTGTGCTTGCTATTTTTACTAGATTTCCGTTCCCGTACTTTTTCAAAATATGTTTACTCAGAGAGAATTTTGAATTATTTCTCTTTTGCTAGTTTTACTATTAAAAAAGTAAAGGAACAAATCTATTGCTAAACAAAAACTATTGTTTAAAAAAGCTATACACTTATTTTAGTGAATATCATCATATGAACTAGATGAAATTCTGTATGCATTCAGTTTTGCACTTAATTTTTATTACATTTAAAATCAGATGTTTTAGCATTTAGTTCATCGTCCTTTGTTTTTCATTACGCTTTGCACTGGTTTCGGCATGCTTAGGTCGAATCTTCGTGCTGGCCATTGTGAAAGTTGAAATTTATATTACCACAACAATTTTTCACTACTTTGGAAGTGTGCTGGGATACACGTCTTGCTGAAACACGACATCCTCCTCAGGGTTATGACTCACCTCTGCAAAATCCGGTAAATCAGATTTCAAAATATGATGCCAACATGATGCTCTTATCGTTTACCAGCGGCCAAGTGCGCCACCACGTAAAGCATCCTCATATCATATGCTTCCTCCTCCATGCTTAACGGTTTGCTTGACTTGAGGGTTTTTGAATAATTGCATAAGGTCGGCGCCAGTAATATTAATTCCCATCGGATTGGAAACTGTTAATTTTTGTTTAAACTGGGCATATAACATTTTTCCAGCCACCAATCCTTCTATTTTCGCGGGTATTACAGAATTCCAACCGCTTCTTAATTTTTTTGTAAGACAAATCTGTTTTTTTTTCTTGACTGCTGCCTCGAACCCATTTCTTTGTATTTGTTGTGATTACTTTTTCAAAATTTAATTTACGGTTTTTTGTCCGTAAGAAAGTAGTATATAAATGCTGACAATTTTATAACATTTGGCCTAACAACTCTATTTTTACTGAATAAATGATACAAGAGTGGCAAACATGCCCTCGGTTTTGCTCCCCACTGTATATTTGAGAATTCGAAACATACTCTACATTAGTTTAGTATCTGAAGATGAACATCCCTCTTCGTAAGTCCACGAGATTCATATGGCGGACATTTGCATTGTCTCCTTTTCCGATGTGCTTGGATGGTGGTGGTGAAGTTCTTTATCACAGAATCGTAATAAACCTGTAGAATGAGTCCTGCAAGTATAAGCCAGACGACGAGGTAGATGGCGAAACCTTCTTAAGATAAACCTCCACCAATCTATAGCTGAATTCCCTTCCCCATCCTAATGCAAGATTGAGCAAACCTCGTTCTAATCCAGGAATGGCCGGATTTAATCTGCTTGCCATATCAATTTTATTATTTATCTTATTCCAGCCTGTAGATAACTCCCATGTTTGATTGGCTTCCGTCTACATTACACATGACAGGGATACAATAACTTCAAGTCTTTTTCTATTGAAATTAAAAAGGCCGACAAATCGTTTTGTTCGATTTCAAATTTATTCGGATACAGACTAAAAACAAAAATTTAAACTTTCTTTTCTTGACATGACAATTTGGAAAAACAAAAAAATCAAAACGTTATTGCACGATACAATTCCTTTCTTCTAAACTTTTCGTTAATTTATAGTTCGTATCCATGTGTTTAGTTCGGAAGGAAGATTTGTCATCATTTACTAAACGCAAACAGCTTTGATTGTCATTATAAATTGGAGTTGGTTCATTGTTAGGATGATGCATTTCTTTCAATAATTGCCTTAAACGCTAAACGGACAAGGAAATTCAGCTTCACAGGTTGAAGATGCCACAAGGGTTTGCTTCTGGTAGGACCAGGGTTATCATAAACATTTTTTAAAGGAGGACATTAGTGCCAGATAAGGAGGACATTTGTGACATTTACAAAGAGCCTTTGGAACCTTCAGAACCTTGGAACCTTAAAACAAAAATAGCAGTAATTAAAAAATAAACATTTTATTATGATCAACAATTCTTTTTTTAAAGGGCGAAGTGCTATGGTTCTGCTTGTAGTTTGTATTGCAAATTTTAACAAAATTAGCCATTGTAACAAAAATAACTCTTTTGATAAAAAAAAACAGACCACATTCGTATTAAAACACTACATTCGTATAAAACACTACATAAAAATCTACATTCGTATTAATTTAAAAGAATATCAATAAATACTACATATTTATATTACAAATATGTTATAATATTATTCCCAGTGAGATCAGTCTACTATTAAATTTTTTGCTGAGGATATCTGTTATATCAGAGACGGTGACCGGACCAACGGACATAACGCCCAAAATTTTTTTTGGACCTTATGACCTCTCTAAGTGCGGTCATAACGCCCAATTTTGTTTTGGGCCTTATGAACGTCCCATGCTCGGACATAAGGCCCAATTTTTTTTGGGCTTTATGTCCTTTTTTTATTTTTGTAATAGTAAGTGGTAATAATTTAAGTGGTAATATAATATTTATTGGAAGTACTTTAAAGATATGGTTCAATTTAAATCAAATGTAAACTTGTTCCACCTGCCCCAGAATTTCCTAAAATAGCAAAACGAAAAACCTAAATATGGAAGCATTGTCATTATTTTCAATAGGGTATGATATAAGTTTATATTAAGTCTTAAAGCAATACGTATGATGAATATAAGAACATGCAGAGAAGCCGAGTGTAAAGAATTCTACGAGTAATCACGAGCGCGATTTCAAATATGGTAGTAGTAAATCGAAAAAAATATATGTGATGTAGTTAAGAACTTGCAGAAAAGCCGAGTGTAAAGAATTGTATGAGTACTCGCGCGTGCGATTTCTCGTAGTATTCTTTACACTCTGCTTTTCTGCAAGTTCTTATCTTCATCATACGTATAGGGCCTTCATTTCCCAAACATTTCAAATATGGTAGTATTTAATCGAAAAACAATATATGTGATGTAGTTAAGAACTTGCAGAAAAACCGAGTGTAAAGAATTCTACAAGTTATCGCGCGCGCGATTTCAAATATGGTAGTATTAAATCGAAAAACAGTATATGTGATGTAGTTAAGAACTTGCAGAAAAACCGAGTGTAAAGAATTCTATGAGTAATTTCCCAAACATTTCAAATATGGTAGTGTTAGGTTTAGGTTAGGGTGGCAGCCGTATTTTTTTACAAGCTCACATAGACCAGTTTAGGTCCCTAGTGTTACCACGGGCTGAAATGCCCCTCATCGAAACCAACCTGTTTGATATATAAATTTATCGATAGTACGAATATCAGTACTGGAAAGATCTGTTAGGCTGCCTAAAAAGGCCGACCCCAGTATGTCCAGTCGTCGTTTACTCAAAGCGGGACAGTCGCAAAGCAAGTGCTCAATGCTCTCCACTTCTTCCTCATCTCCACATCTTCGGCAGAAGTCATTGGAGTCAATACCCAATCTTTTGGCGTGTTCGCCGATCAAGCAGTGTACCGTCAGAACCTGTACTAACGTAGACAATCGTTTCCTCTCTAGTGCGAGGAGATATTTTGACCTTCTCATACCTTGGCCAGATTTGTCTAGCTACCCTGCAGGTGCCGATTTCTGTCCATCTTTCGTTGGACTGCCTGATTGCCTCTTGCCTAATTGCCTCTTGTCCCTTTCCTAGCAAGTTCATCGGCTTTGCAGTTCCCCGGGATATCCCTATGCCCAGGCACCCATATATTAAACTGCTCAGCCATCTCGTTAACAGATCTGCGGCAGTCGAGGGCTGTTTGTGAATTTAGGGATGTTGCCTCCAAAGAATTGATGGCAGCCTGGCTGTCCGAGTAAATGACAACGCCAGTGTTGGTTACTATGTTGCGACTCAGCCACTTGGCGACTTCCCATATTGCCATTATTTCGGCTTGATAGATACTGCAGGTATCTGGTAGTCTGTGAGCTATATCCAGACTAAGTTCTTCACAGTGTACTCCGAAGCCAACCTTTTCATCAAGCTTCGAACAATCCGTGTAAAAGTGGAGATGGTTTCTATTACCTGATATTCTGCCGACCCATTCATCTCTGGCGGGAATCATAGTGATGTAATTTCTCTCGAAGGTGTACACAGTTGGTATATAGTCCACTCGGTCGGTTACCATAGCACTACACTTTGATATCCTCATAAGACCATAGATCTTGTACCTCCACATTGATAGGCAGTTTAATGTTATTGCCGCTTTGGTTGCAGCTTCTCTCGCCACAATATTAATCGGCAGTATATGGAGTAGGGCTTGTAGAGACTCGGTCGCTGTAGTCCTTAAGGCTCCGCTTATGCTCAGGCAGACAGTTCTCTGAACCTTTGTTAGTAGGTGGGTGATGGTTAGTTTGTCAGTTGACGTCCACCATACCACAATACCGTATAACAGTATTGGACGAACTACTGCTATATATATCCAGTGGACGATTTTAGGAGAGAGTCCCCACCGCGACCCTACAGCCTTTTTGCAGGAATATAAGCCGACGTTGGCCTTCCTTACACGTTCCAATGCGTTAAGTCTAAATAGCATTTTCCTATCTAGAATTATTCCTAAAAATTTTGCACTTTCAGAAAAGACTAGATCTGTTCCATTTATCCGAGGTGGAGGGTCCACATGTGGGACATTATTCATCCTAGTAAAGAGAACCAATTCTGTCTTGTTGGGGTTAAAGCCCAAACCGCTGCTTCTGGCCCATCTAGCCAACTTGTTCAGAGCCACCTGTAGGATGTCTCTGAGGACGTTTACGAATTTGCCACTCACTGCGATTGCCACGTCGTCCGCATATGCCACGACCTTGCAGCCACAACGTTCTAGATCTAGCAGGATTTCATTCACCGCTAGGTTCCAAATTAGTGGATACAGTACTCCTCCTTGCGGGGTCCCTCTGTTTACAAACCTTGTTAGAGTTGTGGACCCTAGACATGCTGTTATGCTTCTTCTGGTGAGCAGACTTTGAATTAGTCTAATCAAACTAGTGTTAACTTTTAGATGTGAGAGTGCCGCAATTACCGCATTTGAGTGAATGTTGTTAAAAGCCCCTTCTATGTCAAGAAATGCCACCATGGTGAATTCCTTGAAATGCAGGGATGATTCGATAGTGCTCACAAGTTCGTGCAGGGCTGATTCTGTAGACTTGCCCTTATTGTAAGCATGTTGGTTCCCCGACAGGAGTTTTGTATCCAGGTTTTCCCTAATGAAATGATCTAAAAGTGTTTCCAGACCTTTCAATAGGAAGGAGGATAGGCTAATTGGTCTGAAGTCTTTTGGCCTAGTGTGTGATATCTTTCCCGCTTTAGGTATGAATACCACTTTGGTATCCCTCCATCGATTCGGGACATATGAAAGCCTGATACAGCCTACATAAATTTTCTCCAGCAAGGTGATAATGTACTTAACATTTTCTGCATTTCTGCTGGAGTGATGCCATCTGGTCCAGGTGACTTAAAGGGCTCAAAGCTATTAATAGCCCAGCTTATTCTGGATCTCTCAGTCAAGAAGCTAGCGACGCTCGCAGCCCACTCGCACTCTTGTTGGTCCTGCTGATCCTCGGGTTCTGTTACAGAGTTCCCCGGGAAATGTGTGTCGAGCAGTACATTGAGCGACTGCTCGCTGTTTTTGGTCCAGTTATTTGCCTCATCCTGTAAATATCCCACTGTACAGGGTGAAGCAGTTAATATCTTCCTCAGCCTAGCGGCGTCGGAGACCTTTTCCACTTCACCACAGAAGGTATACCAAGAGCGCCTTTGCGCCTTTCTAAGCTCCTTCTTATAGATCTTGAGTTGCTCTTTATAGGCATCCCAATCATTAGCGACCCCAGTAGATTTAGCCTTATTGAATAGCTTGTTGCAGGTCTTTTTCATAGCCGTTAGCTCAGAAGTCCACCATTGGGGTTTAGTTTTACCCTTGTATCTTGTTTTTGGACAGGCTTCTTCAAGGGATCTATTGAATGATATGGTGATATGATCGACCAGATTATCCAGACCGGCTTTGTCATTCGGTTCGTACAGAAGTTTAGAGTTGAGGACTTTCTTGAAATACTTCTCATACAGGTGCCACTTTGTCTTCCTTACATTTCTGTGGACGGCAGGTTTAGGCGCTTTTGCCGCGAGTTTGAACTCAATATAATGGTGATCTGAGAATGAGTGGTCGTCCAGTACATTCCACCCAATAATTTTGTCTGACAGCCGGTCAGTAGCAAACGTTACGTCGAGTACTTCTTGTCTGTCTTTAATTGTAAAGGTCGGTTTATTACCAATGTTACAAATACTAAGGTTGGTAGTTAGAATAAAGTCAAGAAGCGAATCACCCCTATTGTTTATATCCGTACTACCCCAGATAGTATGATGAGCGTTCGTGTCTGCGCCAATAATCAGCTCGAGCTCGTCAGACGTTGCTTCTTCTACTACTTCCCTGAATAGAGCAGTCGGTACTATAGATTCATAAGGCAAGTAGCTGGAGACCACCCAATATATTCGATTACCGATCTCCAGGCTAGCAGCTGTTTGGTCTTTACCACTTAAATTAGACAGGAGAATGATACTTAGATCTTTCCTGGCCAAAATGCAGGCTCTTGGAGTGCCTTCACAGTTGGCCACAAGCAGTTTAAAGTTGGGTGTCCTAATACCGCACACCCTTCCTCCCACTACGTAGGGCTCCTGTATCAGGACGATGTCTACTGCGCAGCAATACAGACGCTGAGGCTGCTTTAGCGTGATGGAGGTTAATCTGTAGAATTCTTACCATCATTGGTAATTGACAGATTAACATCAGCGTTTAGGATAAGATTGACCTGCCGCTTTTTACCATCCGCCTCACCCACCTTGCTGATTCTCCAATTATGGGCCGGCAGACCAGGATTGGAATCTTTTATTATTTCTAAGATGTCAGCCGGGTTGGAGGGCTCTTCTGTAACCCATGTGATGGCTCTAGGGTGACTAGGGATGTTGTTTTTTCGACAACATTCAACTGGGCACCCGGCCACACCTCACCCGCTCGACTCAGAGCAGCCTTATACAGGTCTACTGATCTTGCATCACCGAAATATAAGAGCTTTACTCTCCCCTGATGCCATCCTGCATCGTTGCAGATTGGTGGTTTGCCCGGCATTTCACTACGGACATCGAGGTAATGAGCCATAATGGCTGATTGTACATGACTCCATTTGTCCTTGAGGATGGATCCATCCTCACTACTTCTGTCTATAACAGCCATCACTAGACTCTCCTTCGCCACTTCATTGAAGGGCTTGGTGAGTGTCCTGTTGATGGTGACATTAGGGCCTCTTGCCTTTTTCGAAGGCAGGGGTTCATCAGGTGTTCTGATTCGTTTTACTCTATTAGCCGTTAACACAGCTGAATTTGTGGCCCTTTCAGCCGACTCATTGGCCTTAGAAGCATCTATGACGCCTTTAGCCCAGGTAAGTGACTCTTTTTGTTTTTCGGTAAGAACCGAAACCTCAACAGCATCCAACTTCGTCAAAACTCTGAGCGCTACACGATGCTCATTGTGCTTCCGTTTTGACGGTCGGACATGACGTTTTCCCCTCACCGCACCACCTGTTGTGAGTACTTGGGGGAGATTTTCACCATTTTTGGTGTGGTCGGCTTTGGCCAAGACCAACGGACGGACAGTCGGACGATTGGAGAACCGCGCTCCATCGGAACACGAAGGCATCCCCGTCAAGAGAATTTATTTTTGTTTTGTATGTATTAGACCGTAATAGGTACTACGATGTAGGCCTTACGGACTTTGTACAGATTTTTGCTATTGCGTAATAGGTACTGGTAACTATCCGCTATGTGATAAACACGTCCGTTCACTGCGAATGATCAGCAACGAGTATTGTAGTATTAAATCGAAAAAGAATTGAAAATAATGCCAATGCTTCTATATTTAGGTTTTTCCTTTTGCATTTGCATTTGGTATAAACTAATTCGCAGTTTCTGCGAGCACCCCCAACAAACTGAAATTCAACTATATCACCCATTCTCGTCACTGTTTCAAAAACAACTGAATGAATGTTTCAATTACAACCATCTAAGGCATTTCTGAACCCGAATTAACTATAGAACCGTTACTTCTTTTACAATCATAATACATTTTTCCCAAAAGTATTCGATTTTACACATTAATAGAGAAAAATTACAAAATAATATTTGGGCGTTATAACGGCATCAGGCGCGGTCATAAAGCCCAAAAAAATTGGGCGTTATGTCCCTTCTTTTTTGGGCCTTGTGTCCGCACCTAGAGAGGTCATAAGGCCCAAAACAAAATTGGGTGTTATGACCGCACTTAGAGAGGTCATAAGGCCCAAAAAAAAATTTGGGCGCTATGTTCGTTGGGCGCTATGACAGGTCGCCATCAGAGACGGCTTTGATAATACAAATACTTATAAAATTCTATAGAGGAGTAGTTTTTGAAATTAAATTTCCTGCAAATTATAATTTTTATGGAATACATTTGTAGACGTTTGCTTTTACCTGTCCATTGAGCGTACATCAGGGAGAAAACTTTATCCACACTGCTATTCCTTTATAAACTATGAATAATATGAAATGAAATTACAAAATAGACAGAATCATTCCAATAAAAAACAATTTCGATTTCTGACATTTTTAAGTCAAAATTCCTTTATATAAAATACTAGCTGGACCCGGTCCACTTCGTTGCTCCAGACTTCAGATTTCCGATCCCGTTCATTTTTGGACTAATTACGTAGACTGACACCAACTATGTATGCACAAAAACACAAAATTACAGCACTCTCGCACTAAAATTGTGCAAGATATATCTATTTAAAATATTGACTTACATGACCGGGGCCACGCCCACTGGGCGGGGCCACGTCCATTTGTCCGATCCCGCCAGTAACGTAGACTGCCACCGGATACATATGCACTAAATTGCAGCACTCACGCTAACAACTTGTTCAAGATTTCACAATTCTAAAATTTGGCATATATGGGCGGGGCCCCATTGGTCCGATCCCGCCCATTTTTGGACCAAACACGTAGGCTGCTACCAGATACATGTACAAAAAATTACAGCACGCTCGATAATAAATTGAGCAAGATATCTCAATTTCAAATTTTGGCTTATATGGGCGGGGTCACGCCCATTGGTCCGATCCAGCCCATTTTTGGACCAATTACGTAGACTGCAACCAGATTCATATACGCAAAATTTCAGCACTCTCTGTAACAAATTGTGTAAGATATCTCAATTTCAAAACTTGGCGTATATGGGCGGGGCCACGCCCATTGGTCCGATCCCGCCCATTTTTGGAAAATTCTCATAATCTGCTACTAAATGCATACAAACAAAATTTCAGCACTCTAGCTAAAAAAAATTTCGCAATATCAAAATTTGACTATTTTCAGCACCCCCTACACATATCTAGGATGTCCAAGTTAATACATTTAATAAGAGCTCGAATTTGTAGAAATTCATGCGTTTTTAACATCTCAGGAATATTTTTATTAAAATTTTTAAAAAAAAAGAACGGTGCTGAAAGCATTCTTCAAATATTTAGTGTCTGTTTAGAATACATAGATTAAGTTACAGATGCATTTAAAAACTTTAAAGGCACCATATTGAATCCGTGATATGAAAAGAACAACTTACGACCTTTTAAATGAGCGTTCATTTGTAAAAATCCGTCCACGGATTCTGAAAATACATAACTCGAAACGTACGTCTACTGAGAACATTTTCTCAAATTATGAAACCGGGGATAGTGATCCAAAAAGGGTTATATATGTATGTATATATAAACTAATAAATTCACCGTTGCGTCACTCATTCAAATGGAGCAGTAACAAAAGGATGATAAATCCCACATTTTTGAAAAAGGAGGACAATGGTACGAAAAATATATAACGAGAAATTTAAAAAAAAAGACTGGAATTAGAGAACGGTTTGTTTGAATGATTTCCATTTGTACCAATATTTAAATTGTTTGAAGCGTCTGAGAATCCGATTTGCAATTCGCCGAAATTAAATACAAGAGCATATCCTGCTAATTCTTTTTTATGTGTGTCAAATAAGAGAAAAACGAACAAAAATAGATGGATATCTAATCCGCGATAAATCCTGTTAATTGCAATCACTTTGAGGAAAATCAAATGGAAGCAAAATTACAATCAAGCGGAAACTATATACGTATACATTTTGAAAATCCTGGTTACCTCTTTTGGTCATCATGAAAGAAATCTGCCCATTTTGTTAGTTACCAATATCTCAAGATTATATTTCCGTTTATCGGTTGGGAAAGATTTAGTCTGGAGACGATCTTATAAGTTATCTACAAATTGGACACAAATGAACATCATCTTTAATTGTTATTGGTCAATTTGCCGTTAATTATAAGTATTAAATATATACAATTCATCATTGACTCTAATTAACTTTGAAACACAGCAATTATTATCAAATCGACGCAGTGATCGCTTCGTGGATTTATGTAATCAACTTCTTATAATTATTTGTATCATAATACTCTATACATTCTCACGTCCATTTTTAAGAATACTTCTAATATACCTACCAGCTAAATCCAAATAGTTAATTTTATCTTTAATGTTAATAAATATTTACACTGTCACTATGATCAATTAATTACCGCTTTCTAAATGATGAAACATAGGGCCATTCAGATAAGCAATACTTCGAAACTCATAGAATGATCACACAATTCCCCAATTTCCTTAATTTCCTCTCACTAAAGGAGTTTCCAACAAGAGGTGTTATTTTCGTATTCAAAGAAAAATGCAATTTTTTGAGATAAATGATCGGATGTTTATTTCATAACAAAGAGGGAGGTATGCCGTTAATAATGAAAAACAACATGGCCACCACGACCACGCTTACAGGACCATATCCTTTTCATGGAATTTTCCATAACCAAATCGCAAAGTGGCTGCCCTATGTCCTCGATAGCCTCACGAATTCTATCTTTGAGGTCTTGAATCGACGTTGGGCTGTTGGCGTAGACCTTATCTTTCACGTGGCCCCAAATGAAGAAGTCGCAAGGTGTTAAATCACAAGATCTTGGTGGCCAAATGTTATCACCGGACCGTGTTATCTCTCGAAGATAACACGGTCCGGAAACTTTTTCCGTAACAGAGCAATGGTTTCGTTGCTTGTGTGGCACGTAGCGCCGTCTTGTTGAAAGGAAACGTTGTACAGATCAATACCATCCAACTCCGACCATAAAAAATCATTAATCATCTCTCGATAGCGCAATCCATTCAACGTAACTGTTGATCCAACCTCATTTTCGAAAAAGTAAGGTCCAATGACCCCGCCGGACCATAAACCGCATTAAACAGTCACTCGTTGAGGATGGAGAGGCTTCTCAACCATAACTCTTGGGTTTTCCGAGCCACAGATGCGACAATTTAGCTTGTTGACGTAACCACCGAGGTGGAAATGGGCCTCATCAGTCAAGATGATTTTTCGATGATTTTCGAATTTTAATAATTTCAATGCGTTGATGAAACGTGTATCGTTCCATTTTTAGTAATGGCGTAGTTTCTACTTGTCAAATGTCAAAGAATAAAAGCTTCAAAAGTGACAGCTACCAAAATACCGGGTGATTCAAACTAACACCTCTTGTTGGAAAACCCGTTATCTTCCGTATTAAGATAAGTGTAACCAGTGTTTGAAACTGTTTTCATGAGATTTGTTTCCACTTTATTTTTCTAAAGTTCCTAAAAATTTCCGTTTTATCTTCTTGACATGGCAGGTTAAATTCAATATACATACTTATGATCAGAAAAACTGAATTCCTTGGATACCTTCCAGTCTTTTATAGATGAATTCTTGGATCTATTACCGAAAGTCAGGTCGAGTACCTCTTTCCGCTTTCAGGTTTCAAAAGTGGCATCCATGCCTCTATTCCATTAGACCAGCGATGGGCAAAAGCACTACCCGGGGTTTTTCCTCTCACGTGTACATGAGCACACACATTGAATGAGAGTTCACTATCATTCAGTCTAGTGTTGGGCATTATCGTTCACTGAACGGACCGGTCCTTTTCGTTCCGTTCCGGTAAAGGAACTCGTTCAGTCTTTTCGTTCCATCGTTCCTTTTGGCTCCTTCGTTCAAATGACATTCATTCTGTTAAACATCAAAACAGCTGTTTGTTTACTCGTTCAGTCTTCTTTTATGAACGTGATAAAAACAATTTTGCCAGACAAGGAAATTGAAAATATATTTTTAATTTATTTAATTATGTTCTGCTGATTTTATTTAAATAACAATTGTTAAACGCATGTAATGTTTATGTAGTGTGACAATTCTGGGCACCACAGTGAAAAAGACTGATCAAGGTAAAAAATTAATACCTCCGAACGACACCAGCATTTAATATTGTTATAAATTTAGTGTGACAGCCAGCGTTGCCGTTTTGGTCATTTCCGGCCAAATTTGGTCGGATAGATTTGAAATTTTTATATTTGGTCAGATGGTCGGACCAATTCCATTTTGGTCGGTTTTATTGTAGAATATTTAATTTGTATTATAATACAGAATAATTTGAAGTTTAATATCAAAGTAAATTACTGAAAGTTAAAGCCATTCACCGTTTGGAATACTCTCAAATGTCGATTGTGAATCCCAAAATTTTGTTGATCGCTGGAAGAAGTATAAATTGAAATTATAGACGAATATATTGTAATAAAAATTAGTTTGAAAATATTTATTTCAGGTTCGACAAATGTTGTTTGTAGTTGTCTAAAATATCGGCACTGGGGAAAGAATTGTTGCTTTCACCCCTGTTCTGTATTCCGAGATCGGATTTAATCCGAAATTTTGGTTGATAAATCTCACCATAATTGCGGAATCTTATTTATTTGCCGTATGCGTATAGTAAATATTAGATTAATAAGAAACAAAAGCAATTGACAAGTGTTGATGTGTAAAGTATGGCCTATCTAAAGTCGGGAATATGTTTGTATTTTACTTTTATCAATATTAGTGGGATATTTCAGTGCAATATTCTTGGGGTTTATATAATTGTAGTGTTGGTGTTGAGAGCATTTATTGTTGCCAAAATAATGTTGCGTAAGCACAATTGAAATTTCTTTTTTTTAATTGATTGAAAATTTAAATGCAGAATTCCTTTTTATTTATACATACATATTGTTTCCCAATTTATAAATTGATTTTTTGCCATATTGGGACGAAAAGGTGACGGAATTAGCGAAGATAATTAGGCTTAAAATAAAAAATAATATCGAAAAACAAAGATTGTATTGAATAAGGATATATTAAGATTTAGCCATATTCCTATCATGTAAACGAGAAATTCAAGATATGCTTCATATAATAACACTGAATACGAACCATGATGTGAGGTATATACGTTTCAGACGGGCCACATTTTTACTTGTTTTAAAATACTTTTCACTATTTTTGTATCTTGTTTATATATTTTTGGGTAAAAATAAAACAAGTGTGTCAGCATTTTTTGGATGGCCAAAATTTTTTTGAAATTCGTTAATAATCTGGTTGAGAATTTGAAAAAAATAGAACAATTTGAACCGTTTCGCAAAATTTTGATTTTTTCGCGAGATACCTATGACCTATTAAATTTTTCCGAGTGTGTTTAGAAAACTGCATTTTTCTCTGGAAATATTGAACGGATTCGACTGAAATTTTTGCAGTTAGGCCCGAAACACTTCCTAAAATCTTAATATATCATGAACTTTAATTACCAACCGACCATATAAAAAATATTGCAAAATATTTTCTGCATATGCGAATAATTTCGCTTTCTGGAGCATTATATTTAGAATGCGTCCTATTTTGACGTCCACCAGAATCAGAAAAAACATTTTGGTAGATCGCGCTTTGTAAGAAGTTACAGCAAATTTACGGACACTACCTTTTTGAAAATATTTTTGGTTCATGATTACAGGACCTCAAGGACCTTATTTATTTTGTCCAAATCTACACAATAGCCAAATTCCTTAGTTGTGAGTCCAAAAACGCATTATTTTTTTCGGCGGATCGAGCCTCCAAACTGTGGATATATAATTTGCAGTATCTCCGTCAATTCTTAATCAATCTGTACTAAATTAACGACAAAAGAGACTTGAGAAAAGTCACTTTCATATCTTTTGTCCTAATATATGTTTTCTTAATCCACTAAGAGCCAATTTTCAACTTTTTGTGTTAAATGCAATGATTTTGGAAAATGCGTTATTGACTGGACTGTTCGTGCGGTGGAAGAGTAAATTGGCGATTCTATTAATACAAATAACACCTTAAGCTATAAATAATAGTTTTATTGTAACGATACAAAATTTTATTCAAAATCAAAATTTTGCTAAACGGTTCAAATTGTTTTTTTTTCGAATTCTCAACCAGATTATTAACAAATTTCAAAAAAAATGTTGACACACTTGTTTTATTTTTGCCTTTTTTTTATTATAACTAACATATTATGTATGTTAATTAACTTTTCCAAACATTCCAAGTTTCATCAAAATAAAAGGTTTTTCAACAGGGACGCTACAAAAGTAGACCGACAGGGACAGCAAACGACGCCATATTTTTTTGCCGCTCTTTTGACATTTCTCTTCAGTAAGGTTTGCCATTTCATGATGGAAAGATATACGAGCCAACAACGAGTCGAAATTATTAAAATTTACTACCGAAATTCGGAGTCAGTGGCCTCAACGTTAAGAGCCCGAAAAATCATCTTCAGCGATGAGGCTCATTTCTAGCTGAATGGGTTCGTCAATAAACAAAATATGCATTATTGATCAGACAGCAATCCACACGTACACATGAGTCATCATTGCATCCCGAAAAAATTACGGTTTGGTGCGGTTTATGGGCCGGCGGCGTCATTGGGCTGTACTTCTTCCGTGATGATCAAGACCGGCACGTTACTGTGAATGGGAATCGCTACCGTTCAATGATAACCGAATATTTTTGGCCCCAATTGGATGATATGGACTTGGAGGACATGTGGTTCCAACAGGACGGCGCCACAAGCCACACAGCGAATGCCACAATCAATTTATTGGAAATGGCCCAGTCGATTGGCCGCCTCGGTCGTGCGATTTGACGCCGTTAGACTATTTCCTGTGGGGCTACGTCAAGCCTATGGTCTATGCCAACAAGCCAGCGACGATTGATGAACTTCGTACGAATATCGAACGTGAAATTGCAGCAGTATCGACCGATTTATGCATGAAAACCGTCGAAAATTGGGTTCAGCGTCTGGACTTCTGCAAGCGTGCCCGTGGTGGCCATGCAAAGAAATCGAGTTCCATACATAATGGTATCGAACGTACTTTCACAGGAATAAAGAATTTCATTGATATTCAAAACCGTTTTTGTTTTATTTAAAAAAAACTTTTGTAGCGCTCTTATTGACGGACCCGATATGAAAATGTTGTCACCAAACTTTACAAGATACCAACTACTTTAATTTTATACATTTGGTCGGCTACAACGGATTTTGGTCGGTTTTAGAGAACATTTTGGTCGGAAAAAAATGTGTGCAGTGGCAACACTGGTGACAGCACTAGAGAAATCATTGTTCGGTAAATTTGGCAACAATTAAACAGCTGTTCGAAAGAGAAGAATGGTAAAATGAACGAGCGAATGAACGAAAGATGAATAACAGCAAAAGATCCGAAGTGAACGATGGAACTAAAAGAACAAGATAGCAGGAACCAGTTCCAATCGTTCCTTCAAGGGAATCGTTCAATTGAACGAGTTCGTTCCGGAACGACCCAACTCTAATTCAGTCGCGCTTGGACATTCGATCGACGAGGTTGTGTCGTCGCTTGTTGCTTAGCGTGCACATAAAGAAAAAATGGATGATACAATTATTACAATACATACTTCAAGTATTGGAATAAAGTTTAGTATGTATTGTATTTTTACCGAAGAATTTATAAACATTTCTAAATACAGTTTAAATTATTTATTATGTTACTGCAGAAATGTATATATTATTTTCTTTTTGTCAAAATTAAATAAAGTAACGAATTTTTTAAAATAAGTTTAAATGTATATTATTATCTTTTAACGATTTTTTAATAAAATTTGTATAAACACCTAAATATACTAACCAAAAATAAAAGTTGGACACTCGAAAACGGTTAATAGAAAAAATAAAGAATTAAATAAAGAATATGGCATAATCAATACGAGTATGCAGTACTTTTATTGGAAAATTTGGATTGATTACTTTACATAGCATAATAAATATGTATGTATGTGGCTAATCATAACATATTTAAAGTTCGATTTCTTTATGTACGCGTATAATAACCCCAAATCTACTTAATGATGTTCGTTGTCCACTTTATTTATTATCTTACCCAACAAATATATGTTAGGAAAATGCAAATATAATTTCTCGCAGTGCATAAAGAGAGTGCCCAGTGGTATAGGGGACTAGCGCCGCACCACTATATTCGCTAGGCCTTAAAGAACTACCGCTAGTCCCTCACAATCTACTTGCCATGCTTTTACCTGGTGAATTTAACATGGACATGTCCTACGAAGGGGGTTATTGACCCCTCACTGCATTACCTTTCCACACCAAAAGCGCTAGCACATTTTGCCTAGAAACTACACTGCCTCCAAGGGACGGGTGGCAGTGCCAGTCCCTCGTTGGTGGATCCATCTCCCCTATCGCCAATTTAACACCTTATTCGACACTCCTATCTTAGTGGTTATGTGGCTAGCTCTTTGTGACATACCCTTTCAGTATACTCAAGGGATAAAAACAATATGATTTTATAAAGAAAGTAAAAACAGTTTTATTTTTAGTCATAGGTTAAATACCTATACGTATTAAAAATGCATGTGTAATAAGATTCTTATAAAATATAATCTAAATAAAATAAAAAAAATACTTCAAATTTTCTTGTAAGATTACCATAAAAACAAAACATAAATCCTAAATCCAAAAATAAGAAAAGTAGACAACTTTGGTACAATTTCTAAAATATACCCGACAGCCGGATTTTCAATGTTAATATCTCAAAATAATCCTTGGGTCCTTGAACTCAAAAATGTTTACTAGAACAAAAGTTATTGAATTTTGGTCGATGATTCTGAACCACTGCGCGTCGGTTTGTTTGCTGTGCAGGGCATTTAGAAGCACATTTCGTTTTGCTGTAGCTTCTGCCAGGAATTTTAGTTGATCTAAAAATATAATTCAAAACAATTAAATTAGTTCCATTATAAAAATACGTTACCTTGAATAAGATTATCCCGTTTTGTAAGCCAATCTAAAATCAGTACTCATTATCAACTTTAAATTGTTTCCTTCTGTTCACCACGCACAATAAGAAACAACTGAAGATCATTTTTTTTCTTTTTTAACAAAGAGCTGGAAGGAGTGGTTGATTTTGTTTAACGGGATTTTTGTATGACAATAAAAAAATGTGTCGTAGAAAAAAAACAGATCTGTGCATTACTTAGGACTATGGAATGCGGTGGCGAATAATGGGCACCGCTTAGTATAAGAAACATAGGATTTTATTTCCTGGAGATGGCGGTGTGTCTTTTTTACATAACGATTTATAGAAATAGCAAATAAGACCTAACCCCTGCACCCGCCCTTTGTGGCGATGGCTTCATGTTATACCACTGGGATGTTAACACTTCTCACAAATACATAAACATATTGTAGAAGTATTGTGTGCCCATCGCTGCTATAAAGTCTCTCTTTTGTCCTGACGGTATGTTATCAGGTCTCATTAGTGGGGGTGGTTCTACTATGTCATCGTATTCAAAAACTGATTTAGAATAAAAAACTTAATTAGATTTATTTATTGAATGTTTTCACATTCAAATTGTTCAGCTTTTTCGATCAACTCTTCCTTTCGAAAGAGAGGTTTTTGTGGTGTATTGGAAAAGATAAGACACTGCGCTCTGAAAGCCATGTAAACACATACCCTTATACGTATTTCAATCCTGTGCGGGGATATCATCATAGGGTCTTATACATGACACAGTGTGAGCTTGTAGTTGTGGCGATCATCACTTGTATATATACCAATCTACAAAGAAATTTGCATATGGGAATTATATACCTACGAAGAAAGCGTACAAGTCACACAGCCAAAGCTTTAAGCGAGACTTAAATTCACCATTTTCACCACCCATGTGACTGGTAAGGGTTGCCAGTTCGACACAGTTGTCTCTACACCAATCGCCAGGTAGATGGCGTGGATTCTGAGATTAGTTGGACGATTAGAAAGACTTTACTACATTTCAGTAAGCATAGTATTTTTTTTTGTTAAATATCAAATATTTTATGTTATTATTTAGAATTCATTAACACTACGTGTTGAAGATGAGCAGCTTCTTTCTAATTGTATTTAGGCGGGCTGATCCTTATTATTTAAATGTTTTTAGACGTTTTTTGTTAATGATCGATTTAATTTTTAATTAGATTTATTTATTGAATGTGTTTACATTCGAATTGTTCAGCTTTTTCGATCAACTCTTCCTTTCGAAAGAGAGGTTTTTGTGGTGTATTGGAAAAGATAAGACACTGCGCTCTGAAAGCCATGTAAACACATACCCTTATACGTATTTCAATCCTGTGCGGGGACATCATCAGAGGGTCTTATACATGACACAGTGTGAGCTTGTAGTTGTGGCGATCATCACTTGTATATATACCAATCTACAAAGAAATTTGCATCACTGATGATATCCCCGCACAGGATTGAAATACCTAATAACGACTTTACTAGTATTCTGATCGTACCAGCGAAAAGCCTTTGACTTCTCATCATAACTAAGAAAAATCATCTCGATTGCTTTGGTGTCGAGTTTACGTCTTTTTTCAGATGGATTATGTACAAAAAATTTTGAACTAAAAATATGAAGCTTTTCTAGATTTGGACTTTATACCAAACCATAATTCGTATGGAGTAGCATTGGTCGTTCTGTTAAAAACTCTATTCAGAATTAAATTTGCTGTTGCTATTGCTTATCCCCAAAATGTATGTGGTAAATTCGCCTCAATTAACAGACATATTGCCATTTCTATCAAGGTCCTGTTCTTCCGTTCTCTTGTGGAGAATACGGAGCAGTGGATTTTCAGACCTAAGAAAATCCATAAATACTTTTCCAGTGTATTCTCAATCCCTATTGGAACGAATTTTCTTTGGAATGCGACCAAATTTAGTACGGCAGAACATGACAAAACCCTTAAAAGTTTGTTCCACCTCTGACTTTTGAGATATCAATTTTACTATGGTAAAACTTGAGGAATCATATATAAGTAAATGTTACCATGAACTTTTTTCCTGACGGCGTAGTGGTTTGCATTGGTCCACATACGTCACTATGGATTAACTCTCTAGGCGCTGTACAAATTTATGCTTTATACCCCAATCCACTATCTATGAATTTTCAGCCATGTTCTCGATAAACATTTTTCGAATAGCTTTACAATCACGGTGTTCAAGTTTCCGATGCCATTGGCATATTTGCAATTTTTCTTAAATTAAGTTTCTTAAAGAATTTTCTTTCTTCTTTTGGTGACTATGCTCTCTCTCTATTTGTTGTACTAAAGCAAATGTAACCTCTTCTTTCTTACAGGATTCTAGGGAAGTTATAAGCGTATCGTATCCTTCAGGCAGGCTACTCAAGAGCAGGGCAGCACTCAATGTATCGGACAAACATTATTCGCATCGTCGCTTCGTAAATAAATCATTCATTGAGTTTATGTGAGCAACCGCATTAACTTCTTGAAGTTTTAAGCTACATATGGACATCATTATGTATACCTTATTTGTAAGCGTATTATTCTCATGATAATCTTTGAGTGCGTTCCAAATATCCTTAACTGTTTTCGCATTTCGGATGTGTCCAAGCTGGTCGTCCATAACAAGCAAGCCAATTGTTCCCCGTGCTTCTTCATCCTTTATTTCACATTCGTCAATTTCAGACTTCAATGGCATGCTTCCATAACATATTCTTACGCAACAATAGTTCCATCTTGAACTTCCAGTTAGCATAGTTTTCATTTCACATCTTCGCAAATTTTGGTTTTGCATCTTTAGAATTCTGTTTCCGTACTTTAGTGAATTATTTGTTTGTCCTTTCTGACTCCTTTTTAAAAGTCTTCAAAGTCTACAAAAATAAAATTCAAAACGTTATTGATAAAATTTAACAACTGAATGAATTTTCCGTGTAGTTCATTATTTCAGCCAAGATTTCGTAGTAGATTATCATAGAGTGCTAACATAGCATTACACTTTGTTTCTATTATTAGATAATAATGTATTTCTATTATTAATAATGCTGCACGAAACATCTGAGGTGTTATCTGATCAGAAGCATGTTTGATATAGGCTTCCTCTCTAGTAGCCAACATGCTTCCTTGAAAGATAGATCGGTGGACTCAGTTCTAAATAATGTGGTCCATTATCCCTGGGCTTAAAAGAGTTTATTCTGGCAGCGTTCCTTGATATCGAAGGTGTTTTTAAGAATGTTCTTCCATTAGCCATATAAGATGCATTGGGAGAAACAGGTACAGAAGGATTTTTAGTCAATTGGATTGTGACTACGTTAAATTTTAGAGATATCTCGGCTTGTTTTGCGACAATTTCAGTTGCAATAAGAGCGATTGAAGGAACCCCTCAAAGAGGAGATATATCTCCATTCTTGTGGATCGTAGTAGTAAATAAAACTATTTTAAGATTGGAATTATGAGGAGTTAGTCCTGATTCATACCAATCAATTTTTTCCAAGCAAGTGTCAAAGTTTGTAGAAGAGAGAGGCAGGCGAAAAGAGCTGACGTAGTTGATAGAGGTTTTCTCATTAAAATTCCCACCCTGGCAGAGAGGGAATGTTAGGTTATATGATCTGAATGTCTTTACAGATGGTTCCAATATAGAGGAGGGTACTTTCTGCAGCGTGCTTGGCATTGAGGTCTCTCTCAGTATGCGGTATTTTTCAAGCGGAATTATATGCGATTGCCAAAGCGGCGGAACTTACGAATATAAGTCGAAGTACGAATATATATACTGAATACGAATAAGGTCAAAGGTAGTCGGCCGCTGTCTCAGAGAGCTTAAGGTTCTCGAAGAACAGCATAATATTACCCTGTGCTGGGTACCGGGCCACACAGATATATTCGCTGATGAAGCAGCTGACCAACAATTCCCCCGAGCAACATCGAGACCTGATGGGTAGACATCAGGACTATTTGTTAATCTGCTTTGATAGTCCAGTTTTACACTAGGATATTTTTTTCAGCAGATTACCCACTAATTCTCGTTTAAACTTGCCTCTGCGTTTAGACACGTAATTTTGTTTCGGATATTCCTTTGTGAATTGTTGTTGTTTCAAAAGGCGAACGACTGCCTCTCTCTCCTACAAAACGCCGATAATCTGATGAACATTCAGCCAGTGTAAATCGGGACATGTTAAATTGAAATTTAAAATCTTTGGCAACAGAGATGGAAATCAACAGCATGATGTGAGGAAACCAAAGCTATTTGTAACAAAAGTCTTCATGGAATACTGAGATACTGTTAGGCTTAGATAAAGCGAAAATACGACAGATTTAGGCCTTATTACAGGACACAATAGGCTTGGTAAACATATGCATAGAATTGGCCTCAAAAAAGGTGACTTATGACGCTAATGTCAAGACCCTGACGAAGTGGAAGATACTTTTTCATTTCCTTTGGCAATGCCCATTTTTATCCCACAGAAAAAACTAGATACATGGTTCATTTTTCTTTCTGGAGCTGGACGAACTTAAAGGGTTGGACCCAACCCTTTATGTTCCAAACGTAAGAAGACCACATTTGTGGATTTGAGAGAAATTATCTTCCGATACAGCTCTAACAAATTGATGAGAAAATTTTGAATCTTACCTTGCTGCTTTGAACTTTTAGATTCTTAATTTTTTGTCATATCATATGGACATATTACCATTTTCAGATAGCGTGTTGGGGTGTCAGCATTGCAAACAGCTTCAAATATATCACTTAACCAACTTAAAGTTTTCCTTTCACGATTACTTCTTCTCAGACCCTATTGAAGTTTATTATCTTTTTGTGATATTGATGCAGAGCTTGGGTTTGCAATATAATATTTTATCAGCTCAACCGAAATAACACCACTATCACCTTCCCCTCCTGTTGCTTTCGTTCTGCGTTTTGAACATCTAGTATATTTGAATTTTCATCTTCGTAGTCACGTTGTATTATTTTAAGCTCTGGTACTACATGCTTTATTGGATTCATTAAATTTAAATCTCGAGCCAAGACAATAACTCGCTTACCCCTTTAGGCAAGAGTATGATATACTCGTACGAGGCCCCCTTGATCTGACTACATATTTGGATACAGCACCTCAAAATAAGAAGAAAACATAATTTGAATTTTTTCGATAACTCGCTCAGTCATCGAGTTAACGGTCGTAAAATTAAACAAGTAAAAGCGTTAAGTTCGGCCATGCCGAATCTTATATACCCTCCACCATGGATAGCATGTGACCTCACAAAATAACTCAAACCTAAAGAAAATAACACCGGAAACACAAAAAAAATATAGTAGATGTAGTAGGAATCACAACAAGTTAGATACTATATATGGGAGCTATATCTAAATATGGACCGATATCGCCCATTTTCAATCCCAAGTGTCCTGCCGCTATAAGAAGTATCTATACCAAATTTCAGCCACCTAGCTCAAGTATTATAGATTGTAGCGTGATTACAACAGACGGACATGGCTAAATCGTCTTAGAATTTTAAGACGATTAAGAATATACATATATACTTTATGGGGTCTCAGATCAATATTTAGAGGTGTTACAAACGGAGTGACAAAATGAATATACCCCCCATCCTATGGTGGAGGTTATAAAACATATGTATATTTTATTTTGTAAAATGAGGTCAATATGAGTTATCGAAAATACTTCTTCTTATTTTAAAAATTTGGATACAATAACTTTCGAGTTTTCGAAATGTACAAACCCGGTTACGGGGACAAAAGTATTCGTGCGTGGCCGGCTTATATCACTTTAAATATGAAAGCTTGCCTTTAATGTTAGCAATTAAATTAGGGACAAATTTACCGCGCAATACCTTTTTTAAATTTGTGATACAAAAAAATTTTACTACCGAATTCAATTAGAACTATTTAGGATATTCGAGTAGGGTGAAAATTGTATGCTTTGAATTCACTATTAAGGACTGTTTTTTGTTTTTGTCCCTGTTTTCATTACCGGGGACAAAAAGGTTGTTTAAACGTATACAAGTTTCTTTCGTATGGGTAACCCTATATAGGGGCGAAATGAAAGCAGCTATTATTGAAATATTGTTGCCAAAATTTGCTTGTATGTGCATTATATTGTTTGATTTGTCGAAAACTTCTGACTTATTATTCATTAAGAACACATGTACAAAATTAGTATGACCGTCCATGAATGCAAAAAAGTAATTATATCCGATATACGTTGTAGGACTTATTGGTCCACAGACATCAAAGTGGACATGTTCAATTGGACGACTGGCTCTTAAACGAGTTCCGATATTGTCAACGTTTTGTACATACTCAAAAATCTATTTACATTTCGATATCTCCATTGCTAAGTCGACTTAGAATGTTTTTAGGGAGATTGCATTTGTAACTTCTAAATATTCCATATTATATTCAGTCAAAATTTGGTTTTTACCCGTCAACCCAATCAAAAGTTATTCACAAATCAGTACGGGTCATCCGATTTCCATGCAAAGGAATTCCACACAAATTAAAAAAAAAATGCATTATGATCGTCTTTTCTTAAAAGCTACCTTTTTGCGGTTAGCTCAGTTTAGAATGGAGGTATCGATCTGATTCGGTATTTCTATTGTCAACTCTTATTTGACCAAATCTCCGTAGGCTTGTTTACTAATATGATCCATACGATTGTTCCATAATTCTTTCGGTTCTAATCTAGTTAAATTTGATGCTGATTTTTAGTTCAAATAAATTTCCAATTATTTTTGCGTTAGCTATGCTACATAGCTCCATCCCTTTCAAGTTCTGATTCATTTATAATTTCATGAGTATTCGAGTCTGCCATGAAGCTGACACTTGGGCCCGTAGCTATATTTGCTTCTTTCACAAGACAATCCTTATTCATGCGACCGTACCGTCCGCATCGTTAGCTAGCAATCGTTGTTTCACCAATGATACATTCAGTTCTTCCTGGGGTTTATTTTCCGAAGCCGTTACCACACCATCATATGGTTCAGGCAGAGTCAAAAACAATTGAGGCACGATTTCAGTTGACGAATTAAGGAATCGAATTTCAATAAATGACTTGATATGATTTCTCCATCACGAAGTCTCAAATTAGCAAGCTTCTTCCTTACCAATGTTTGATTCTGAGCTGTTTTCCTCTAAATAGTCGTACACAATGATTCCACATTTCCTTTACAGTTTTCTTGTATTTGATTTTTCCGTGGAACCCATAACGTCTTATTTTATCTTGTCGAATAAGTGGATAAAACCCAACATCTATAAAATTGTATTTTATTAAGAGAGTGTATTTCATCCAATATTTTTTCTTCCACTGACTGACATACATAATTTTCAAATAATATAAAATATCAAATTGACATACATACATACATATGTAGTATACATGAATAACAAAGTCTTTTACAATGAATAACAAATTATATGTTATATAAAATCCATTTTTGCAATCCATTGAAAGCTGACATCATATATATTTCATATTTTTTATTTTGGCCATTTTGTTTGGGAGGTACCCTACCGTCCCTAGCAATGTGCAAAGGGGCACTTCGATAATAATTTGAAATTATTTGGCTTGTTTCGGTTAACAAAGTACTCCTCATCAAGGATTATTCCAAAGAGGATATTGATCATAATAAAGTAGATCTGAAACGATAACGGAAGGAACAAATATATGGCACTATACATACTAGGCCGGGTCGATTTGTGGGGAGGCAAAAAAAGTCGCCATTGCTCAGTGAAAATCGTATTCTAGGGATCAAAATAAGAAACTTTGCCGAAGGAACCATACCTCTAAAACGAATTCTGATGTCCCCGCCCTCATACATACATATATAATCCAAATAGATTTTCATCAGCTTGGATCAAAAACCTCATTTCTGCCAAATTATATAAATATCGGACGAAAAATAAATTTTCAAGAGTTTAAATTCTAAATAGGTAGGAATATATATATGTGGCTATATCTAAATCAGAACCCACTTTCCCCAAACTAAGCAGAATTCATTTTAAGTTAAGAAACTTCTTTCTGTCAAATTTTGTAATTATCGGAAGTAAAGTGCAACTTCTATATCGCTTTGACACCAAATCGGAATAACATTACACCAATTTTGTAGTGTTTGTTTGCGTAATAGAACAGCTTTCTCCGCCAAATTTCGTACTGATCGGATATAAAATACAGTTTCAACAGCGCTTACTTGTCAAATCGGGAGTAAAATATATATGGGGGCTATATCTAAATCTGAACCGATTTTCCCCAAATTTGGCGGTGTTTATTCGTGTAATAAGAAACCTCTTTCTGCCAAATTTCGTACTGACCGGACATCGTAAGAAACCTCTTTCTGCTAAATTGCTTAATGATCGGATATAAAATAAAAATTTTATAGCGCTTTGATGCCACATCGGGAGGAACATATATATGGGGGCTATATCTAAATCTGAACCGATTTTCACTAGATTTAATAGGTTTCGTCCCCAGGCCAATCAAGTTATATGTGCCAAATTTAATCACGATCAAACAATAAATGCGACTTGTACATACTTGGACTACAAGAATACATGCACAGACAGACAGACGGACATAGCTAAATCGACTCAGAAAGTGATTCTACGTCGATCGGTATAATAAACGATGGGTCTATCTCATCTCCTTTTGGGTGTTACAAACAAAAGCACAAAGTTATAATAACCTGTCATAGGGGATAAAAATGTAGGTACTATAACACACCATAAATATTTATACACAGCACATAATATGAAGTATTTGTATGGCCTAGATTCAAAGTTATTAGCCGTTAACTTTTGTGTAAAATGGTCCATTGTTTGGAGTTAACGAAGGGCAAGGCGATAGCTACTAATAAACTCTTACTATGTGTGGAATTGCGAAAGATTCTGATAAGTAGTAATGAAGTAATTAAGGAATCAATAACGGGTTTTCCAATGGGGATGATATGATTTTGAAGTGACGTTTCGGCCATTTGTAATATGTCATGATCTGTCATTTCTTTTTCATTCAGTAGTGTTTACAATTTCATCATGGAGAGATATATGCAAGAACAACGTTTACAAATTATTCAGTTTTATTATCAAAATAATCGTTCTCCAATTGCAACTTTTCATGCGCTAAGCCATTTTTTTTAAATAAAAAAAACACTTTACAGTCGACCTACGACCTTGAAACCCATGAGCAATATTTTAGCTCTCGTTAGCTATCTTTTTGTCATTGACCGATTGTGGCAAATGAAACAGTTGAATTGTTGCGAGAAAAGTTTGGAGATTCGATTATTTCAAGAAATTGTGATATTGAATGGCCTCCACGAAGTTGCGATTTAACACCATTAGACTATTTCTTGTGGGGTTATTTGAAGTCATTGGTCTTTCGAAATAAACCAGACTCTCTTCAAGCTTTACAAGTCAATAGTGAACGCGCCATTCATGACATACGACATGATTTAGTGGAAAATGTTCCCAAAAATTCATCGAATTCGTTCCTGCAGAAGAAGTCGTGGAGGCCATTTGAATGACGTTTTATTTAGAACTTCATTGTATCGATTGTACTTCACATTAAATAAAAAACTTTTGAATTTCCTTAACATTAAGTGTGTTTTTTTTTTCAAAGAAATCATATCAATCTTATTGGAAAACCCTATATTTCACTTAATTTTGACCTTTTATGGGGGCGGTACTAGAAGGAGTGGAACGACTATGTCCATTTTTGATCTTAGCCTGATATACATATAACAAAATAATAACATGTACCAAATTTTAAGTCAATCGATTACACCTATCGAGAGTTATCGTGTGCACCCGCCAGAGGGACAGACCGGACGGACGGCCGTTGCTCACTTAAAATGTCCCAAACCAGATTTCCGTCAAATATCTTGAGGTCTTAGGTCATTTCTTAGATGTATTACAGTATTGGCCCGTTGCAAATGATACTCACAATATTGAGGCCATAAAAACATGATTTTGTTGAAATTCTCTTACTTCTACCAAAAGGGCTATAATATCTACATTTATCCATAGGTATTTTCAATAGGTATTATTTCTTCGTATGCAAGCTGGTCATTGAAAAAGGGGATTAAAATATTTTTTTGCTTTTTTTTTTAAAAATAAAATCAAAAGTTTTCCTAATTTTTAACGACTGTCACTAAACCACAGTTTCTACGTGAAAGATATATTACTATCGTAAAGCGTAAACTGGCTGCATCAGGCTTATACCTAAAAACAAGTAAGAAAGTTTCAGTCGGGTAAACCGACTAAGGTATACTCTCACTTTGTGAGTAATGTAATATTGAATATTACACAAATTATTCTGTCAATTTTTGTGGGAGGTACCAGAAGGGGTTTAAGAAATATACCTATATTTCGCTGAACAGTAGATACTTATATACATTGCACTGTGCCGAATTGTAACCGTTTATATGGACTGGTATATTAACGTTGAGATATTAAATTGTTGTATAATTTGGCCATTTTGTGTGGGAGGTACAAAAACGGGCGTGGTGATAACGCTCATTTTTCACTGGACTATAGGCATTATAAAAGCATTACACTGTACAAAATTTCAAGTAATTGTATACACTGATATTAGTGTTATAAACTGTTAACTTTTGGTGCAAAATGGTACCTTTGTGGGAGAGGTACCAAAAGGGGCGTGACAATAACGCCCATTTTTCAATGGACTGTAGGCACTATAAAAACATTACGCTGTACAAAATTGCAAGTATTTTTATACACTGCGTATTAATGTTATAAGCATTTGTGTGGGAGGTACCAAAATGGGCGTTATTGCCGCGCCCCTTTTGGTACCTCCCACACAAATCCACCATTTTGCACCAAAAGTTAACAGCTTATAACATTAATACGCAGTGTATAAAAATACTTGCAATTTTGTACAGCGTAATGTTTTTTAGGTATAAGCCTGATGCAGCCAGTTTACGCTTTACGATAGTAATATATCTTTCACGTAGAAACTGTGGTTTAGTGACAGTCGTTAAAAATTAGGAAAACTTTTGATTTTATTTTTTTTAAAAAAAAGCAATAAAATATTTTAATCCACTTTTTCAATGACCAGCTTGCATACGTAGAAATAATACCTATTGAAAATACCTATGGATAAATGTAGATATTATAGCCCTTTTGGCAGAAGTAAGAGAATTTCAACAAAATCATGTTTTTATGGCCTCAATATTGTGAGTATCATTTGCAACGGGCCAATACTGTAATACATCGAAGAAATGACCTAAGACCTCAAGATATTTGACGTTTGGGACATTTTAAATGAGCAACGGCCGTCCGTCATTCTGTCCCTCTGGCGGGTGCACACGATAACTCTCGATAGGTGTAATCGATTGACTTAAAATTTGGTACATGTTATTATTTTGTTATATGTATATCAGGCTAAGATCAAAAATGGACATAGTCGTTCCACTCCTTCTAGTACCGCCCCCATAAAAGGTCAAAATTAAGTGAAATATAGGGTTTTCCAATAAGATTGATATGATTTCTTTGAAAAAAAACACACTTATTGTTAAGGAAATTCAAAAGTTTTTTATTTAATGTGAAGTAGAATCGATACAATTAAGTTCTAAATAAAACGTCATTCAAATGGCCTCCACGACTTCTTCTGCAGGAACGAATTCGATGAATTTTTGGGAACATTTTCCACTAAATCATGTCGTATGTCATGAATGGCGCGTTCACTATTCACTTGTAAAGCTTGAAGAGAGTCTGGTTTATTTCGAAAGACCAATGACTTCAAATAACCCCACAAGAAATAGTCTAATGGTGTTAAATCACAGCTTCTTGGAGGCCATTCAATATCACAAAAAAAAATGGCTTAGCGCACGAAAAGTTGCAATTGGAGAACGATTATTTTGATAATAAAACTGAATAATTTGTAAACGTTGTTCTTGCATATATCTCTCCATGATGAAATTGTAAACACTACTGAATGAAAAACAAATGGCAGATCATGACATATTACAAATGGCCGAAACGTCACTTCAAAGTCATATCATCCCCATTGGAAAACCCGTTATTGATTCCTTAATTACTTCATTACTACTTATCAGAATCTTCCGCAATTCCACACATAGTAAGAGTTTATTAGTAGCTATCGCCTTGCCCTTCGTTAACTCCAAACAATGGACCATTTTACACAAAAGTTAACGGCTAATAACTTTGAATCTAGGCCATACAAATACTTCATATTATGTGCTGTGTTATAGTACCTACATTTGTATCCCCTATGACAGGTTATTATAACTGTGCTTTTGTTTGTAACACCCAAAAGGAGATGAGATAGTCCCATCGTTTATTATACCGATCGACTTAGAATCACTTTCTGAGTTGATTTAGCTATGTCCGTCTGTCTGTCTGTGCATGTATTCTTGTAGTCCAAGTATGTACAAGTCGCATTTATTGTTTGATCGTGATTAAATTTGGCACATATAACTTTATTGGCCTGGGGACGAAACCTATTAAATCTAGTGAAAATCGGTTCAGATTTAGATATAGCCCCCATATATATGTTCCTCACGATGTGGCATCAAAGCGCTATAAAATTTGTATTTTATATCCGATCATTAAGCAATTTAGGAGAAAGAGGTTTCTTACGATGTCCGGTCAGTACGAAATTAGGCAGAAAAAGGTTTCTTATTACACGAATAAACACCGCCAAATTTGGGGAAAATCGGTTCAGATTTAGATATAGCCCCCATATATATTTTACTCCCGATTTGACAAGTAAGCGCTGTTGAAACTGTATTTTATATCCGATCAGTACGAAATTTGGCGGAGAAAGCTGTTCTATTACGCAAACAAACACTACAAAATTGGTGTAATGTTATTCCGATTTAGTGTCAAAGTGATATAGAAGTTGCACTTTACTTCCGATCATTACAAAATTTGACAGAAAGAAGTTTATTAACTTAAAATGAATTCTGCTTAATTTGGGGAAAGTGGGTTCTGATTTAGATATAGCCACATATATATATTCCTACCTATTTAGAATTTAAACTCTTGAAAATTTATTTTTCGTCCGATATTTATATAATTTGGCAGAAATGAGGTTTTTGATCCAAGCTGATGAAAATCTATTTGGATTATATATGTATGTATGAGGGCGGGGACATCAGAATTCGTTTTAGAGGTATGGTTCCTTCGGCAAAGTTTCTTATTTTGATCCCTAGAATACGATTTTCACTGAGCAATGGCGACTTTTTTTGCCTCCCCACAAATCGACCCGGCCTAGTATGTATAGTGCCATATATTTGTTCCTTCCGTTATCGTTTCAGATCTACTTTATTATGATCAATATCCTCTTTGGAATAATCCTTGATGAGGAGTACTTTGTTAACCGAAACAAGCCAAATAATTTCAAATTATTATCGAAGTGCCCCTTTGCACATTGCTAGGGACGGTAGGGTACCTCCCAAACAAAATGGCCAAAATAAAAAATATGAAATATATATGATGTCAGCTTTCAATGGATTGCAAAAATGGATTTTATATAACATATAATTTGTTATTCATTGTAAAAGACTTTGTTATTCATGTATACTACATATGTATGTATGTATGTCAATTTGATATTTTATATTATTTGAAAATTATGTATGTCAGTCAGTGGAAGAAAAAATATTGGATGAAATACACTCTCTTAATAAAATACAATTTTATAGATGTTGGGTTTTATCCACTTATTCGACAAGATAAAATAAGACGTTATGGGTTCCACGGAAAAATCAAATACAAGAAAACTGTAAAGGAAATGTGGAATCATTGTGTACGACTATTTAGAGGAAAACAGCTCAGAATCAAACATTGGTAAGGAAGAAGCTTGCTAATTTGAGACTTCGTGATGGAGAAATCATATCAAGTCATTTATTGAAATTCGATTCCTTAATTCGTCAACTGAAATCGTGCCTCAATTGTTTTTGACTCTGCCTGAACCATATGATGGTGTGGTAACGGCTTCGGAAAATAAACCCCAGGAAGAACTGAATGTATCATTGGTGAAACAACGATTGCTAGCTAACGATGCGGACGGTACGGTCGCATGAATAAGGATTGTCTTGTGAAAGAAGCAAATATAGCTACGGGCCCAAGTGTCAGCTTCATGGCAGACTCGAATACTCATGAAATTATAAATGAATCAGAACTTGAAAGGGATGGAGCTATGTAGCATAGCTAACGCAAAAATAATTGGAAATTTATTTGAACTAAAAATCAGCATCAAATTTAACTAGATTAGAACCGAAAGAATTATGGAACAATCGTATGGATCATATTAGTAAACAAGCCTACGGAGATTTGGTCAAATAAGAGTTGACAATAGAAATACCGAATCAGATCGATACCTCCATTCTAAACTGAGCTAACCGCAAAAAGGTAGCTTTTAAGAAAAGACGATCATAATGCATTTTTTTTTTAATTTGTGTGGAATTCCTTTGCATGGAAATCGGATGACCCGTACTGATTTGTGAATAACTTTTGATTGGGTTGACGGGTAAAAACCAAATTTTGACTGAATATAATATGGAATATTTAGAAGTTACAAATGCAATCTCCCTAAAAACATTCTAAGTCGACTTAGCAATGGAGATATCGAAATGTAAATAGATTTTTGAGTATGTACAAAACGTTGACAATATCGGAACTCGTTTAAGGGGCGTGACAATAACGCCCATTTTTCAATGGACTGTAGGCACTATAAAAACATTACGCTGTACAAAATTGCAAGTATTTTTATACACTGCGTATTAATGTTATAAGCTGTTAACTTTTGGTGCAAAATGGTGGATTTGTGTGGGAGGTACCAAAAGGGGCGCGGCAATAACGCCCATTTTTCACTGGACTGTAGGCACTATAAAAGCATTACACTGTACAAAATTTCAAGTATTTCTAAACACTGGTATTAATGCTATATACGCTTTTAACTTTTAGTGCAAAATGGTGCATTTGTGTGGGAGGTACAGCGTTACCAGATGATAAGTTTAAACTTATTTTTCAAGTTTTTTCGAGTACAAAATATAACTTTTAAGTTTTTTCTTCCACAAATAAGTTTTTTTTAAATTCTGTAAAAATGTAATATTATATTATTATCTCAGAAAAAACACAAAACTTTTCCCAAACCAGTTAATTTTAGGTTTAATTTTAAATTAATATTAAATTTTGAAAATATAATAAATCACTTAGGTGGAAGAATACGACAAAATTTACTGTAAAATTAAATGCACATTTTTAAAGAACAAGAAAATAAAAGGGCTTAATAAGAAACACAAAATTTAAGAATTTTCAGAAATCACATTTTCCAATTTAGGGGTTTCAAACTTGCAATTTAGCGGGGTAAAGGGCGGAATGCACCATGGAGTTACAGGAAAAATTTATATTTTGGATCATCCCTTTATTTTAAAAATTATACAATAATTGTTTTGTATATTTATACCTTTGTCGACTACATTTGAGAAATATGGCCCAACGCCAATTATTTAATTTATAACGGGCTTTCCTATAGGGATGATATGATTTTTAAGTGGCGTTTCGGCCATTTGTAATATGTCTTGATCTGTCATTTGTTTTTCATTGTATTCAGTAGTGTTTACAATTTCATCAGGGAGAGATATACGCAAGAACAACGTTTACAAATTATTCAGTTTTATTATGAAAATAATCATTCTCCAATTGCAACTTTACGTGCGCTAATTCCATTTTTTTAAATAAAAAAAACACTTTCCAGTCGACCTACGACCTTGACACACATAAGCATTTTGTCATTGACCGATTTCCGATCCGACGTACCTTTAAGGAGCTAGAGCAAGCAAGAGACGAGGTTTTCAAAAATATTAAAAAGCTCGCAGGAACCAAAATATTTATTGAGCGTAACCTCATACCCTCAAAACAAATCAAAAAAAGGTGCCTCCTACACATAAAACATAAAATTTTAAATATAAGTAAAGCACATAGGGTAACAGTAAAGGATGATAAGCTGGTAATAAAAGATCAGTGGTTCAAATATAATGCTGATAACAAATTAGTTTCTGGCAAACGATTTGCCGAGGAAGAACTCACAAAACTTTACGGAGAAGAAATAAAATCCTTGAATACAGATCTAAATGTCAATGTAAACGAAATTAATTTCGTAATAATTACTCAAGCTGCACGCATGTTGCTAATATTAAAATTTTGTCTTTTAACATAAATGGAATCGAAAATAAACTATTATTCCCATCATTCTTCAGCTACGTAAATAATACACATATCTTTGTACTAATTGAAACTCATCTGTCCCTGGAGAAATTCAAAACAATTAAGAAATATTTCCCTGGTTTTGATCTTTATAATGAACCAGCTACGAGGAACCAACGATTTGGACGGAGAAGCGGAGGAATGCTGGTTGGGATCAATAAGAGTATCACCAAATATGCCATTTCTTACCAAATTAAAACAGAAAATATGATGAACTATTTCGAGTTTAAATGCTTAGATACTAGCTTCGTTATTGTTCCACTTTATTTAAGGCCATCAACATGGGAACAAGATTTCAATGCAATGACATATCTTCATGAAAATACTGAATTTAAGAACCACATTATAATGGGAGACTTGAATGTGAGGATAGGCGAGTGTAACCAGGAAGTAAATGAGATCGTTAGTGAGATATTTCAAGTAGGATGTGAGAGTCGAAAATCAAAAGATAAAACAATAGCAAAGGTCGGAAATTAATTGAATTATGCATAAACCATAACCTAATCATTCTAAACGGCAGAACCAAGGGTGATGAGGAAGGAGAGTTTACCTGTATAACACCTAATGGAAGTTCGGTTAATGACATTTGTGCAGTTTCGCAAGACTTCGTACAATATGTGTCGATATGTGTCGGAATTTCAAGTCGATACCAATACATGGTCTGATCATCTTCCAATCATACTAAAACTGAAACTCAGAAAAGAAACTGAAGAAAACAAATTTAATCTTTTACCTAAACTGAGATGGAAAGAATCTATAAAAGATAAATACAAACAAAATTTGGATCATAATCTAAACAAAGTCATTTCCACTAACGTGGACCTGAATTTAGAATCCCTTAGCAAAGTTATAAAACAATCCACATTCACCGTCATATCAGCTAGTCCCAGATTGAAAGCAAAACAGGCTTAGTATAATATAAACTGTAAAAAGGCCAGAGAAAGAAGCTTTGAAATGCTAAGAATATTTAGAAAATCGAATAACCAACATGATAAAAACAAATATATAGATGCTCTAAGGAACTACAAAAGTATATGTAATAATAGCAAAATAGCTTACTACAATTATCTTATGGTAAAAGTTAATGATGTACATAGCTCTAAAGATTGGTGGAAGTTAGCCCGAGAAATTCGGGGACATAACTACAATGTCGGGAATGGAATTTCAGCAACTGATTTTAAAAATTATTTCAATACTCTGTTAAATCCACCTACACCCGAAGTAACTATACAATATGCCCCAATGAAATATAGTGACCCGGATCTGGATAACCCTATTACCGTACGTGAACTACAAAATACACTGAAAAAGGTGAAATTGAACAAAGCTCCGGGCGAAGATCGCATCCCTTACGAGCATATTGTTAATTCCACAGATGGTTTCCACAGCTCATTGGTAAATGTTTACAATAAAATCCTCGACACTGGCATTATAGAAGAAACATTTACAAAAACTATAATATTTCCCATATTTAAGAAAGGAGATTCAACTCAGCCAGCGAACTATAGAGGTATATCGTTTATGAATTGTTTGGTTAAGGTAATGATGGGTATATTAAATGAGCGATTATATAACTGGGTAGAAAAACATCAGATACTGTTAGAGTATCAAGCCGGTTTCCGTAGAAATTACTCTTCAGCAGACAACATCTACAATCTTGCAGCAATAGTCAAGCTAAAATTATCAGAAGGGAAAAAGGTTTACGCCTTTTTTGTGGACTTCAAAGCAGCATTTGACAAGATGTCCAGAAGTGCCCTCATATATAAACTTTGCAATATGGATTTATCAACAAAGTTCGTAAAACTAATAGAAAATATATATAAGAATACGAGATCTGCCGTTTGGTCAGGAGAGGAGATATCAGAGTACTTTGAGACTAAGTCGGGAGTTAAGCAGGGATGCCTTTTGTCACCATTATTGTTTGCATTGTATGTAAACGATCTGCACGAAAGTTTAGAAGGAGGTTTAATCATTGCAAATCAAAATATAAGAATATTACTTTACGCAGATGATATTGTAATTTTGGCAGATGAGATTGATACCATGCGTACGCATAACTAATCTAGAATGCTACTGTGACCTGTGGAACCTTGAGGTTAACATTAATAAATCGGAATTGGTGGTTTTTAGAAATGGTGGAGCATTGAGAAGGGACGAAAAATGGCTTTACAAAGGCGTAGAAATAAAGATAGCCAAACAATTTAAATATCTAGGTGTAATATTAACACCGAGAATGAAATTCAAAGGGCATGTGGAAGATAGAACAGTGCAATCGAAGGGTGCTATAAATACAACATGGAAAGATTTCATAAGTAAACAAAATATTACTCTGGAGATGAAGTGGAAAATTTATTTAGCAGTATGCCGAGCAATTCAGTCCTACGCAGCACAGGTGTGGGGATACGAACACTACGAAGAAGTTGATTCCCTACAACGATACTTCCTTAACAGGATTCTAAAATTACCTAACAATACGCCAAATTACGTTCTTATGTTGGAAACAAATGTTGAAGCGGCACATCTTTACACTTTAAGACTGCATCTTAAATATATAGATAAAGTACTGTTTAAATACAATGTCAATAGATTGCCAACACAGCTTACAAAAATCTTATTACAGCGTGAAATATTCTGGGTAAAGGAACTCAAAACTAAGGCAATAAACATGAATATAAGCTGGCCAGGTTTAAATGTATCGCAGGAAGAATGGAGCCGTTTCAGTTCCGAATTGTTATACAAGGAAAACATACAGATCTTAACTACTAATCTCCAAAGAAAAGAAGCCAGTCAGACGAGAATTTATAGACAGCTTGATTACGCAAGAGCACAGTATTATTTAACATATACTTTTCCTACAGAAATTATATCTGTTATACTGAAAGCACGAGCCGGATTAATACGTTTAAATGGTAATCGATTTGGGGCTGCAGAAGGCGACAGAACATGTAAACTGTGCAACATGAATGAAAACGAGACTCTAGAACATTTTCTTGGACGCTGTCCAGTATTTAATGAGAATAGATTATCTATTTTCCAAAAAACAACACTCACCGGAGATGAAATTGTGGATATCCTGGATGGTCGAGAAATAAACTACTGGTACAAATTAGTAAAATACCTTAAATATTGTATAAGATACAGAAACTTTTTAATATTAGAATTCAATTAAAGATTCATATGAATCCTTTCAGACTGACGTTACATAGTAACAATGTCATAACATTAATATATTATGTTCTTTATAAAATTAATTTAATACTTCTTATTGTAAGGCATGAATTTAAACAATAAAGAACTACTACTACTACTACTACTACTACTACTACTAGAGCAAAAATAAACTTTCCGGTCACATTTGAAAATGATGAGTACATTTTTAAAATCCAAAAAAAGCACTTTCCTGTCTACCTTAGACCTTGACATCCATGAGCAATATTTTAGCCATTGACCGATTGTGGCTACGTGCCACACAACAAGTGAAACAATTGAATTGTTGCGAGAAAAGTTTGGAGATTCGATTATTTCAAGAAATTGTTATATTGAACGGCCTCCAAGAAGTTGTGATTTAACACCATTAGACTATTTCTTGTGGGTTTATTTGAAGTCATTGGTCTTTCGAAATAAACCAGACTCTCTTCAAGCTTTACAAGTCAATATTGAACGTGCCATTCATGACATACGACTTGATTTAGTGGAACAAGTGCTGGAAAATTGGGTTCATCGAATTCGTTCCTGCAGAAGAAGTCGTGGAGGCCATTTGAATGACGTTTTATTTAGGACTTAATTGTATCGATTGTACTTCACATTAAATAAAAAACTTTTGAATTTCCTTAACAATAATTGTGTTTTTTCAAAGATATCATATCACTCTTATTGGAAACCCCTGTATTTCTTGTACTATTTGAATTGCAACTGTTTTCCATTTTTTTTTCATAAAATAGACATAAATTTTTTTGTTGCAAAATAAGTTTTTTCTTTGAAAATTTTAAGTTTTTTTCAAAAAATACCTGGCAACGCTGGGGAGGTACCAAAAGGTGCGTGGCAATTTCGCCCATTTTCCTCGAGTTGATAGCGACTAACAAACTAATACTATGTGTGGAATGTCAGAAGATTCGAATACGTATAATAGCAGTTATTAATGTATCAATATTTCACAACATTTTAACCCTTTGTGGGGGAGGTACCAGAAGGAGTGGACCAATATGGCCCATCTTAGCCGGAGATAGAAAAAAATATTACCACATACGAAATTTGAAGTCAATCGGTTACTCCTTTCGAGAGTTATCGTGCGCACCAGCCAGCAGACAGACAGACAGACGGACGGACATTGCTCATTCGACTTAAAATGACCCAAAACGGATTTCCGCCGAACATACTTGGGGTCTTAGGTCACTCCTTCGATGTGTTACACTTTTTTCCGTAGAAATTGATATATGTATACGCTCGTCACACTAAAGTGAGGGTATAAATATGGTATAAATGCTTAAGGTAAATTCCATGTAAATTGGAATTAAAAAAAAACTATGGAATTATGTATATCCCTCAATATACACAAAAAATAGGCCTTGAACACAAAAAAATTTGTTGTCCCTCTTTGAAGATTTATCGTCATTATCCAAAATAAAACAATTCTATGCAACAAGTCTGCTTAAATTTTATTTTTAAGAAGATATGTCAAACTTGTTTAACGAAAAAAATATTTATTTCCATGAAAACTTCGTTATATGTATTTATAACATTTCATCGGTTAATGACCTAATGACATAAATCAAGAAAATTTTAATTACTATCTTTGGCCAAAACAATGCTTTCATGGCCCATCTTTCTTAATAATACTTTGTTTATGTTAACAATTTTAAAAAGGAAAAACTCCTAAAATATATTTATTTGTTATTACTAAAGATCACTCGTTATATAAAATCCTATTAATACAATATATTTTAATTGTTCTTCTCGATATCTTTGGTCAGATCTGGTATGGCCGCATCCAGTCCAAAATTCATTTTGATTATATCACAAAAAACCGATAGGAAAATCAAGCCGTTTATCACGTGATTTAGGGCATCGGCTACGGCACGTTCCGTTTTTCCCTTGTGGATGCCAACGACCGAGAGTACCATCAATAACAGACCGGCGGCAATCTATGAAGGGAGTACAGACAAATAAATAAAACACTGTTTTATATTTGGTCATTGTCATTTTTATTTTTTATTTACTTAGAAGCTAATTGTAAATAAGAATATTTTATGTATGTATGTGTGTGTGTATGTAGATACATATGTATGTGTACATATGTATGTGTACATATGTATGTGTACATATTATGATGATTTAATTTTTTTAAATTTAAGGCTGCTTCTGGTGTTGGTCCAAAAGACGCAAAGGCTGCGATGAGTATTCAATTCCAAAACCGGATATGACCACATTTATAACGGATATAACAAAGACAACAACCATAATGATATCGTTCAATACAATGGCGGCTGTTTGATCCTGTTTTCGATTTATATTCAGACTTCCGATGATAACGAATAATATGCCAACCAAAAGCTGTTCAGAGAGATGGGTGAAATTGTGAGAAACGATCAAAAGAAAATGCTTCAGATTGCATATTTGCAACTCCAGAAACAACAATTCTTACATAATATACATACATATCCATATGTACATATGTATGTATGCATGCATGCGGATAGAAGAGATCTACGAGTAGTTTAATCAATTGATCCCACTTAGATAATCTCCCTGAGATGGTGGTAAGCGCGAATCAAATGCCGAAATGAACAAGTTTATCATTGTCACAATGAAAGCAAAGCCGGTGCGTATGTGATTGATGAAGTTCGCCGATTGATGAAATTCCGGCATATTCATGCGACAGTCACGCATAAGACTCAGTGACAAACTTAGGATGCCGGACAGGATCTGAGGCAATAGACATACATAATATACATATACATATGCAGGTATATACTCGTACATTACACTTATCGAATCGACTAACCGATTCGGCATCACTTACCTGTAATACTATCGAGAGACTAATAAGGATCAGCATTAACTTGTAGAATTGATGCTGCTCCCCAACCTGCAGAATATACTTGAGCTGTGAAGCATTGGCCGTCAAGAGAGCAATGTCCAGCATGCCTTGGGCGATTGTTTTCTTGGTGGCATATCTGTTGGCATCCATACCTTTCATCTAAAAATGGAGTATGGAGAAAATAAATAAATTAATAAAATACGCAAATCTTTGTTTTTTATGAATTAATCTAATGTGAATGCAAGGAGTATACTTTAAGCAGTATCGATTTGTATTGGGCCAACAAGTTGTGTTATTATCAGTTTATAACTTATGTTATGTTACAGGCGGTTCAAAACAATGTTAGTCAAATGGTCGCCACGTCTACGCTTGCTTGCAGGACCCTAATTAACAAGATCCAGAATTTCAAATCATCTTAAGTGATGAGGGCCATTTTCCTTAGAAGTCCTCTTTCGTGGGAAATTTCATGAAAAGAATATGGTCCTGCAAGCGTAGCCGTGACGGCTATTATACGAGTATTATTTTCCGTTATTAATGACATACCCTTTTATTTATAATGAAATAAACATCCAATGATTTCCCTAAAAATACTCGGTTTTTCAAATATCAAAATGAAACCTGTTATTGGAAGACACGTACAACGCTGTTTACGTATTGATGGAACCCTGTAAACACGCTAAATGCTATGATCGCTATTCCACAACAGAGTTCGGCAAATATCATTTGAGAAATGCTGTGGAACAAGAGTTGAAGTTTTACTCTTCTCCAACGTTTTTTGTTTAAAGGGTATATAAGCCAGGATATACTGGAGTGATTGGAAAGGAACGGAAACAATGGCTTAAAGGGAGGGAACTCCAAGAAATTAACTTGGAAAATTCAAAACCTTTCGATGCCACGAAGGATGTGTTAAAGGACTGGAGAGTGATCTAGAAAAATTATATGGGGTGACCCAAATGGGCCAAAAACACGTAAGGAAGTTACAGTCGGGTAAACCGACTAAGGTATACCCTCACTTTGTGTGTAATGTAATATGGCATATTAAACGAATTATTCTGTCAATTTGTGTGGGAGGTACCAGAAGGTTTTTAACAAATACACCTAATTTTCGCTGAATAGTAGATACTTTAAATACATTGCACTGCGCCGAATTATAAGCGTTTATTTGCACTGGTATATTAACATTATGAGATATTAAATTTTGGTATGATTTGGCCATTTTTTTGTGGGAGGTACAAAAATGGGCGTGGTGATAACGCCCATTTTTACAGGGCGTTGCACTGTGCAAAATGTTGTTGCATTTTCTTGCATTGGGCTCTTAACTTTTTGTGTAAAATGGTTCCTTTTTGTGGGAGGTACAAAAAAGGGCGTGGCAATTTTTCACAGGGCTATAGACACTATAAAAGCATTACACTGTACAAAATTTCAAGTATTTTTATACACTGGTATTAATGTTATAAGCTGTTAACTTTTGGTGCAAAATGGTACCTTTGTGTGGGAGGTACCAAAAGGGGGTGGCAATAACACCCATTTTTCACTGGACTGTAGGCACTATAAAAGCATTACACTGTACAAAATTTCAAGTATTTTTATACACTGGTATTAATGGTATAAGCTGTTAACTTTTGGTGCAAAATGGTGCCTTTGAGTGGGAGGTACCAAAAGGGGCGTAGCAACTTGGCCCTTCTTTGTCGAGTTGATAGCGACTAATAAACTAATGCTATGTTTCGGATTTCAGAAGATTCGAATAAGTAGTACAGCAGTTATTAAACTTTTTTTCGTAGCAAATGATATATACCCTCGTCACACTAAAGTGAGGGTATAACAAGTGGTTTGATAAGGACAATCAGATAGCGAAAAAAGCTGGGCATGTATGTAAAGACTTGGAAATGATGGAACATTTTCTATGCCATTGTCCAGCATACATATATGAAAAATTCCGATACTTCGGGTCTAACCAGATCTGACTCATCTCAGATAATCTGACTGGAAGATACTGAAACTCGTGTCAAGCTCCGGTTTTCTATTTCTCCAGTTGGTTAAAAATATCACAAATATGGATTGCACAACAGGCCGATACACTGGTTTAAAGGCCGGGTTAGGCATACGTAACCGTAATTTATCTTTACCGTTGCGTAACGTTGCCCGTTTGAGCGATTAGCCAACGTTGAGAAAACGAGTCATATGTTCTGACAACAACAACACATAAGTAAACAAAAAAGCCGCGATTTCTTTTTGTTTAGGTTTATTAAAAATGAAGTTAAAAAGAGTGTTTATAAATTTTTGTTTTTTTAAATCTATGCAGAATTTACAATAAAAGTAATCAAGAAAATATCGTCGGATAAGAAGATGGGGTGGACGTCCTATAAACAATGACTGGGCGAAAGCCGGACACTAGAATGCCTATGGCAGTTTTTAATTTGTTATTAATATTAATGAAAATATGAGTTAACTACGCCAAAGCAACGGATTAGACCGGCAGAGAGACTAGCAATAACACCACTGTATGTCAAATATTGCTTTATCCTATGATTCCAAGATGGGAAAAATTAACATTCTATTCTTTAAAATTTTAGATATTTGGGTCACGGTTGTTCCATATAATCGATTGCTGCATGGAGTCACAAGCTGGGGAAAACAACAATTCGAAATATTATTTAAGAATGCAGTGAAGTTTTGTGGCGCTTGCTTTCGCCGATTTATTTAAGTGAACAAACTACACAGCAATACAAACACATTGCCAACGATTTTCAACTCATGTGGGATATGCCGAATTGTGTGGGAATCTGCGATGCTAACTATACATTCATATCAGTTAATGTTGGAAGTTATGGCAGCCAACACGATGGGGGTATGTCCATTAAACTTCAATTTATTTATAATCTATTTTAATACAAATAATTTCCATTTCTTAATTTAAATTAAATACAGCTATATTCCAGTACTCTCCGTTTGGCGAGTCAGTTATTTTAGGTACAGTACCTGTACCTCCTGTATCGTCAGCATCCTCTGAAGCCTTTCCTCATTTTTTTATTGGCGATGCGGCGTTTCACCTGAGGAATTTCCTTGGTCTAAGTCAACAACCTCCTGTATCGTCAGCATCCTCTGAAGCCTTTCCTCATTTTTTTATTGGCGATGCGGCGTTTCACCTGAGGAATATCCTTGGTCTAAGTCAACAACTTTAGACGAGCTCAGAGACAACATCCAACGCGAAATTGCCAACGTTCCGGTCGAAATGTGTCCAAGAGTGGCGGAAAATTGGGTCCAAAGAATAGATCGCTGTTGACGGGCTCGTGGTGGTCATATGATCGAAATTGAATTTCATTCTTAAAATGTAACATTTGCACTACACCTGGAATTTGAACTCTATATCTTAAATAATCTGTTTTATTAATATATAAAATTATTATGTCCTTAATGGAAAACCCTTTACTTATGTCTATTTCCATTGAAGAGGGACTCAGCCAAATCCAATCCAATCTCTATCTATGAATAAGTCCACGTTTGTAGAGACGCTTCTATTGCTGTCAAATTAACTCACAATGAAGAAGATTGGCGCAATGATTGTCTCGTACTGTCGTCAAAAGAATCCTGAAGCAGATTATAAATTTAATTTTTAATGGAGTCAGCCGCGATCTTCATAAAACTCACCTTTACTTTTCTCGGTGAACATACAATTGTAATTGTAAACAACATGTATTATCAGCTGTTGTCAAATTGTACGTAAACGAAACGTCCAATTCTGATTTCAACAGATTCCGCCGTCCGTTTACGTTTCGTTTCCGTTGGCTAATCGTTTACACTGATTTCCATATGACAGATTGAATCAGCTGATTCGTTACGCTACGGGGGCGTTATGGTAAAGTTTGCCTAACTGGGCCTTAAGTGTATGTCCATGTACTTGGACGTTTTAAAACGTGCCTATCTTTCAAGCAAACCTAAACCTTTTTGGGGGAAATACCAGAAGAAGTGAACCATAATGGCCCACCTTCGAACTTAGCCTGAGATCGGAGAAAATATTAATTACAACATACAAGTACTAGTGTTATCGAGGGCACCCCCGCTGGACAGACGAGTGGATATAGCTCAAATGACAAAATGTACTAAAACTGATTTGTATCTTATGAATTGTGTGTAATGCATGGAGCACTAGTATGGGTCGTAAAAAAGATGAGATTATTCAATAAGATTTTCAAAACAACAACATTTTTTGATCCGTGCACCATACATACGGCTCAAATAGGTTTTATTTGCAGCACTGTTATTTAGTATCCTATAGAAACAAACCGTTTTCAAAGGGATCAAAAGTGTTCGAAGGGCAAAATAGAACCAGAGGGGTGTCCGCCTCAACTTTGTTTTGTGTATGGGGACCGACCCATACTAATGTAGCACATTCGCAAGAACCAACCGATGTTTTTTGGCTGTAATTTAAAAAAAAATTAAAAACTTTTATTCTTCTTGTGGATTATTTTTATTTGGTCTTTTAATTTTTTTTACATCAAGTCGAGAATATGATGTCATGTAAATGGCCGCCGCCACAGTTGATTGTCATTTGAGCCCTTTTTATGGCATTTTCCATCACTTTAGTCAAATCTTCCGGCGATAGGTCCTCACATTCTTGACGGATATTGTCTTTAAGAGCTGCAAGAGTCTGAGGCTTGTTGACATAAACCCGCGACTTCAAAAAGCCCCACAAAAAGAAGTCTGGAGCGGTCAAATCAGGCGATCTTGCTGGCCAGTGCAAATCGCCAAAACGGGAGATTCGGCACCCGGGAAATGCATCCTTCAGCATATCGGTTGTGGCACGTGCAGTGTGTGCCGTTGCACCGTCCTGTTGGAACCACATGTTTTCCAATCCCAATTCATCAAGTTGCGGCAAAAAGAACTCGTTGATCATTGCTCTGTAGCGCTCACCATTCACAGTAACCGTTTGGCCCGCGACGTCTTCGAAGAAAAAAGGTCCGATGACTCCTCCAGCGAAAACAGCACACCATACAGTGACTTTTAGCGGGTGTAATGGCTCTTCGTGGGTTACACGCGGATTTTCAGTGCCCCAGAAGCGTAAATTTTGCTCCCCCAGGAAATCTGCGACGAAATTCACGTTGTGCCAAAGTCACCGACCGATTATTGGTCAAATAAATAGTCAGCAATATTCCGCGTTCTGGAGCAGTGTAGCGTAACATTGTTTATTAACGTGTATTTCGCATGTGTTTACTACACAAATGTCAAAACAGAACTGACATTAGGGGCCAATCGCAAAATTTATAGCATTTTCTGATAGGAGGATTACTTTTGCGCCACCTGTTACATATGATCCATGATGATAATATTGTTAAAGCATAGCTTGATCCATATTATTTTGATATGTTACGACAAACGCAATTTTTGTCTATGAAGCGTGGCGACAGACTTTGAGTGTACATACATTTGTAAATGTAAATTGCCGAGTTCTCTTCCAGATAATAATTACAAAAAATTGCTGACATGCAACGAATTGTTAACAGAACACGTTCATACATGCCATCAGAGTAGGTATTGAAGTTGAAAACACATCTTATCTGGAGATGTTATTTGATATGAACTTCATTTGGTTTAAAATTGATAACCGATGTTGACTGTACGATTTTGTACAAAACAATTATTACACAGTCCTACCAAAATTATCTTGCTTTAACTAAGTTAGGTGCGAAGGTCTCAAAATACAGGGTGGCTGATATGTATTGCAACCAACTTCAGGTTGCTATCATTTCTAAACCGCTAGTCTGATAGCTGACAGATTTATTTCAGTGACAGTTCATTTTATTGTTTACAAGCTTACAAAAGCATTTTGATCTATTGCATTCAGAAAAAAAATATTCGTGATGGAATTCAAGCGTGATAGTGTGATTGCTTTATATTTGGGTGGAAAAACACAAGTGGCTATCGTTAGAGCCCTCCAGCATTTAAATGTGAATAAATCTTTTGTTCTCGTACCATTGCTCGTTACCGTGATACCAGATTTGACCGATGCACAAAAAAAAGTTAGACTGGAAAGAGCCAAGGAGTTGCTTCGCTTGCACGAAGTGGCCATTCCAAATTGAGCAGTTTGTGAACAAACAAAATGATCGGGTTTACTTGCCAAAGAGGTCAGCTGAAAATTTACACCTTCGATTGGCCACCAGAACTCAAGCGCCGCCGATGGTAATGGTGTGGGCCGCTGTAACGGCCGATGGTCGCTCCGCGCTCGTATTCATTGACCATGGGGTCAAAATAAATGCCGAATATTATCGGGAAATTGTCCTAAAAAGAGTATTGAAGCCCTGGGCAGATAAACATTTCGGCCGCAGACCATGGACATTCCAACAGGACTCAGCACCATCGCACTCAGCACGCGTCAAACAAGAATGGCTTAAAAAGGAGGTTCCTCGCTTCATTTCTACCGCACAATGGCCACCAAGATCTCCGGATCTCAATCCGTTGGACTTTTGCGCCTGGGGCATTTTAGAGAGTAAGGTTCGCACTAAAAAATACCAAAGTATCGATCGTCTCAAGACGGTGCTTCGCCGGGAATGGGCCAAAATACCTCAGAGCCACTTTCGTGCAGCGTGTGATATCTTTGTCGGCCGTTTGAAGGCCATAATTCGTTCTAAAGGTGGCCAATTCGAACAAATCTAAACTGTTTCTAAAATTTTATGTTATTTCCGACATTTTTTCCTTTTGAACAATAAAATTTAAAAAAAAAATAAAAAAATATAGCGCTTTACTTTGTTGCATTACATATCAGCCACCCTGTATATACAAGATTTTAATTAAATAGAAATTATTTTTTAAATATACAGATTCTGAAAGAGATCAATTTCTAACGCAAAAACACTAAAATGGCGAACGGACCAAAAAAGCATTAAACAACAATCTGACTTGACAAACTGCTATTTTTGTACGAGACACGGTGAAAATAATACTAAGCAATTCACATCAGTTTTAGTATGCAGCTAAAGATGTTAGAACCCGGACAATTTAAAAAAATGGTGTGCTCGAGAATAGCAATCGGTGTGCTCGAGAATAGCAATTTTCCAAAACTCCGGACGTCGTTGTGTATTAAAAACCAGTTAACCGAATGAAATCGCCGTTTTCGGGTTTTTGTATTTTTATAAAAAACCGATGGTTTAGGGTTCATGTTTGACATTCCTGTGTCCCTCCCTGTACGAAGCGAATTATATGCTTTTCTATGTATTATTCCTATACTGCCCGATCGGTTTACGTCTTGTTTAAATTAAAGAAGTTTAAATTCAAACATGTTTTTAAAATGTTTACTAGTTACTCAGTACGCAACGGGTTATATTTCTGGAGTGTAAAAAAGCCGGAGCTGATTGGTCTGGTTTTTCATCAATACCGTAACTGGTTTCGGTTAAAATATTTTTTTCGGTAACCAAAAACACGAGATTTTGAGGGCGACTAACCGATTTTTCAAATTAATCAATTTTGTATTTGCTGCGATTTGTTTACAATTTGCTAAACCAAATTTGTTCACACCCTTCGTTGATTTTTTACTGCAATTTCCCCTGTGTGTATGATTTAAATCACTTTTTTCAAGAATCATTGTTGAATATTAAAGAAACTATGTATTTAAATATATGTATTAAAAGCATTCCAAAGAGCGTTTTTTTATTCTATAAACTTTCTTTGGTTGAATAGTTAGTCTGATTAAATTTGAATTTGAAACTAAAGGTACCCAGCAAAAAAATTAGGAATAACTTCCTTAGGAATCAAATTTTAAGTACTTCCAAAGAAGATGTTATTGCATTTTTCATTCCAAAATATTTATTTTCCTAAAGTTGTGAATATACATATTATTAAATTATTTAAATTTTGTTATTAAAAATAGATTTTGTAAAATTGATCTTTAGAAATAATCAAGATATTAAAAAAAAAAAAAATAAAAAAACTTCCGCTGCGGGATTAGAACCCAGACAACCCAATTTAATTATTCCTAGATAAAGGGAGCATCCAAATCAGTGAATAAGTTCCAATTTTTCAGTTGGTAATATAACTCGTTTGTGGCCATGCGCCTTAACATTCTATGTTATGCTGCACTTTGAAAAATTAAATAAAAATGGTTCATAAGCATAAAATGAAAAAAAAAAAACATGTTTACATTCTTCGAGTAAGAGCATCAAAAAAATTGTATTTGCGTTATTTAGCGAATGCACTGCTAAATAATAAATGACATAGACTTTTCAAAAATCGGTAATGAGAAAAATATATAAATTTATAACCGCTTCTTTAAAAATAATTGTATGTTTTGGTTTAATTTTAAGCTAATTATTTTCACGCTTAAATACTTAGTACTCACTTAGGTTTTATACATAGTATTTTGAAAATAATTATATTGTGTAAATTTTTGTATATGTGTGTTTTTTAATTTAAAATTGAAAATTCTAAATAGAGAATAATTGCCGCATTAGGGTTTGGGCCATGAGAATTAACACATGTGGCACAAACTATTGAACAATTTGAAGTACGATAGTCATTTGTATATTTGTATGTATTATATTAAGTAAAACCAATATATTGAATGTATGTATGCATGTACAAGTATGCTTATATCATTTCGAACAATTTCCTCAATTCCATATCCATTGTTTTAAAATTGAGTAAATCTTAATTACCGAACACTAACAAAGACTTTAAGTGTAATTCACATACCGTGATTAGTGAAAATGTTGTTTAAGACAAATTTCGAATGTACAACGAGAGACTTGTACATTAGGTATGTATATTACTTTTTTCTCCACACTCTAGTAGGCGTTTCTACGCATACTTTAGGAACTAAACAAAATTGCATGAGTTATGCGAATATTTTCGTAGCGATTTTATATTGGGTTGTTACTGGTTATATTATTGTAGCAACAGTGCTAGTTGTTATATTATTTGTAATAATGGCAGCATGGTTAGGTTAGATTGGGTTGAGAAGGGGAGGACGATTTGCTCAGCCTCATGTCCTTGGACATACACAGAAGCCAGTATTCGGCTCTAATTGTTTTATGGATTAGTCTTGATATTTTATTTTAGGAACTCTGTATTAAGTTGGGTCAAGTCTGGTGAAGAGTAATTTCCCAAGAAACGTGATCTATTTTTCGCAAACACTGGGCACTGACAGAGAAAATGCTCCAACGTTTCGTCATCCTCCCCACATGCGCTGTTATATACTACTCCTATTTTATGTAGATGTGCTTGCGTCAGTGTGCCCTGTAAGGATACCTATAATCTTACTTGTTTCTATTTTGCTCAATTTCAGCAAAGTTTTGGTTTATCATCACAAGATTCTTGTTATTTTCTAATAGTTTCACTATTTCACAGCAACTATTTCATATAGGCGTTATTTGCCCAGATTTTTCTTCTTCCTCTTACCAGGCACCCATATGATGCGTATTACGCCGTGTTCAAAGTATGCGTTAATAGCAATTTTAAAATTTAAAACTGTCCTTGATTTTACTGTTCTAGTCGTTATTGTCTTGATAGCCACTTGGCTATTTGTAATTTCACGGACACTCAGTAATTTCACGGACTTCGGCCTACAAGATCGTCTTATGGTCTGGTAGGCGGAATAAAAGTTCGGTTTCCGGTTCTTCAATGTAAAGTCCCATCGCCGTCCTTTCACCTAGTTTCGAACCATCTGTATAACGGCAAGTTCCAGAGGGTGTCTGCGTTAGGGTTCCATCAATCCAAGATTGTATGTCTGGTATCAGGGACTCACACTAAAAACTATTGATGTTCAGGTATTCTATCGGATACCGATGCTATGTCAGTTAAATTCCTTACCGCTAACTTAATTATTCTTTGATGTCGCTTTCGATCCATTCTCCCATCGCTTTAAGTCTCATTGGTATGAAGACCGCTTCATATCTAATCTGTATCTCTATTGGTTGGGCATTTAGAATTGTCTCCAATGTCCTAGTAGATGTGGTCCTCATAGCTCCGCTTATGCCGAGCAATGACCTTCGTTGGGCCTTTTGTATATTTCTTCTTTTCCATCGATGTTCACCATACTAGTGATGCGTAAGTTAGAACGGGTATAATTACTGGTTGCAACTTCTCTCGCCACAATATTAATCGGCAGTATATGGAGTAGGCCTTGTAGAGACTCTGTGGCTATATTCCCTAAGGCTCCGCTTATGCACAAGCAGGCAGTTCTCTGAACCTGAATAGAAGGTTGGTGATGGTTAGTTTGTCAGTTGCCATCCACCGTATCACAATGCCGTATAACAGTATTGGACGAACTACTGATATATATATCCAATGGACGATTTTAGGAGAGGGGCCCACACCTAAACAGCGTCCTTACTGCAGGAATATAAGGCGACGTTGGCCTTCCTAAAACGTTCCACTACTTTAAGTCTGAATAACAGTTTCCTATCTAGAATTATTCCTAGAAATTTTGCACTTTCAAAAAAGACTTGATCTGTTCCGTTTATTCGAGAAGAAGGGTCCACATGTGGGAGAACCAAGTAAAGAGAACCAATTCTGTCATGTTTGGGTTAACGCCCAAACCGCTGCTTCTGGCTCATCTAGCCAACTCGTTCAGAGCCAACTGTAGGATGTCCCTGAGGACTTTTTTCAATTTGCTCACTGCTATTGCCACAATATTAATTTTTTGTATTTCAGATTGTGCAGGCGATGCCACCCGGCTTTGTCCAATCACAAATTTTAATCAATAGTGCCCTTTCCTTGGTCAATACGAATCCAACAACGCAAAATTAAGTAGTTCGATTGTTGTGCCCCCTAAGTATTTCATGGTCTAACCGAAAGAGATTGTTTTAGGAACTCCTTAAGTGTTTTCTATTCTATGCCTGTATTTGGGTCAGGTCTGGTATATAGTTTGCGAAATCTGGACAGAGACAAAGGTTATGCTCTAACGTTTCGTCATACACCCACATGACCTACAAACGCAGCTGTCTACTATACCTATTCTTTCTTAGTATTGACGACAATTTTACTTGAACTATAAATGTTATTCACACTAATGGTATACATTTTGCTGAGTGTATGCGTTCCAAATAAATTTATTTGATTTTCGAGTACATAAAAATTTGCTTTCAAATGTATGTATGTATTTTCTTTTACATCAAACTTAAACATAATTATTATTTATTTTATTACGAGTGTTTTAAAACAAAAATGTAAAAGCAAGCAATACGATACATTTCGTAATATTGCAATTATTATTAAATATATGTACATAGATTTGTTTATTTGCCTGTATGTGGTCTGCCCACTTGACCAACTCTTTCGAAATTAATATTGATATCGAATTTTTCTCAAACGTTTCTCGGGGAAAACATTCGAAAGCGACCATCGTAAATTCATCATCTGTCTCTATTTTGTTGCAGCTGATTTTTCGAATTAGTAATATTAAATACTTATCGATGTGATTGGCGAATAAACAATTCAATTATTGTTCCGCTTTCATTTCATTGATACATGGGCAACTAAGAAGATTATCGGTTATTTTAACAAAAAGTGTATTTATAACTAAAGGAATGGTTGGGCCAAAAACAATGAATACAAAGATAACCCGTTTGGCAAACTGTCAAAATCTGTCAGTGACGCTCGAATAAAAATGATTTTTCAAACACGAAAAGTTGTTTTCCAGAAGCATATGTAGCTGTTATCTTTTTTTAACTTATCGATTGAAATTAATTTTCTAATTTTAATAATTACCAAAAAATCCGTGGAAATCAAATTACTATTCGTTCGCCACTGACAGTTACTCGCTACCGGACGGGTTATCTTTATTCTCTATTATTTTAGGGTTGGGCAAAATCATAACAACTCGAAGTCTGCTTCATAGACTACAAGTTGTTATGATTGTCCGATATCCCCAAAATATCAACCAATATTTTGGTTGTGGTATACTTCTGCTTCCATGTTGACAACAATCATATTTGGTTGCGCCAACTACGAAATTAAATTATCTGTTGTTGTTTAAAAAATTGGTTGTTCTGACAATTTGTCGGTCATATACTACCGACAATTAATTTAAAACAGTTTCCATTAATTTTTATTTTATTTATTGAACACCTCCACCTCCCATATACAAAGTGCGAGTGCAACCCTACAATATGGCTTCGAGACTATAATCTTGAAGATATACAAGCAGGATATAGCTCCCACTGCAGAAGGTGAGTCGTCCACCGTGGCACTTTCTGTAAGTGCGGAGGTAGCCACGCCTATTATTTCTGGTGACTCTAACAACTCTAACAGAAGATCTGTAACGTCCTACTCTGAGGACGAAAGCTCTACTTCTGACACAGAGGGGCTTAGGGGAGTCTCCGGACTCTTTGACGCATCTGGCGGGGACATGCTTCTCGACGATACGGACGAAGAGTTCGATAACACCCTTGTTGGGGTGGATGTTAATCTGTCAATTACCAATGATGGTAAGAATTCTACAGATTAACCTCCATCACGCTAAAGCAGCCTCAGCGGCTCTATTGCTGCGCCTGTCCACAGGCGCAGTAGACATCGTCCTGATACAGGAGCCCTACGTAGTGGGAGGAAGGGTGTGCGGTATTAGGACACCCAACTTTAAACTGCTTGTGGCCAACTGTGAAGGCACTCCAAGAACCTGCATTTTGGCCAGGAAAGATCTAAGTATCTTTCTCCTGACTAATTTAAGTGGTAAAGACCAAACAGCTGCTAGCCTGGAGATCGGTAATCGCATATATTGGGTGGTCTCCAGCTACTTGCCTTATGAATCTGTAGTACCGACTGCTCTATTCAGGGAAGTAGTAGAAGAAGCAACGTCTGACGAGCTCGAGCTGATTATTGGCGCAGACACGAACGCTCATCATACTATCTGGGGTAGTACGGATATAAACAATAGGGGTGATTCGCTTCTTGACTTTATTCTAACTACCAATCTTAGTATTTGTAACATAGGTAATAAACCGACCTTCACAATTAAAGACAGACAAGAGGTACTCGACGTAACGTTTGCTACTGACCGGCTGTCAGACAAAATTATTGGGTGGAATGTACTGGACGACCACTCATTCTCAGATCATCATTATATTGAGTTCAAACTCGCGGAAAAAGCGCCTAAACCCGCCGTCCACAGAAATGTAAGGAAGACAAAGTGGCATCTGTATGAGAAGAATTTCAAGAAAGTCCTCAACTCTAAACTTCCGTACGAACCGAATGACAAAGCCGGTTTGGATAATCTGGTCGATCATATCACCATATCATTCAATAGATCCCTTGAAGAAGCCTGTCCAAAAACAAGGTACAAGGGTAAAACTAAACCCCAATGGTGGACTTCTGAGCTAACGGCTATGAAAAAGACCTGCAACAAGCTATTCAATAAGGCTAAATCTACTGGGGTCGCTAATGATTGGGATGCCTATAAAGAGCAACTCAAGATCTATAAGAAGGAGCTTAGAAAGGCGCAAAGGCGCTCTTGGTATACCTTCTGTGGTGAAGTGGAAAAGGTCTCCGACGCCGCTAGGCTGAGGAAGATATTATCTGCTTCACCCTGTACAGTGGGATATTTACAGGATGAGGCAAATAACTGGACCAAAAACAGCGAGCAGTCGCTCAATGTACTGCTCGACACACATTTCCCGGGAACTCTATAACAGAACCCGAGGATCAGCAGGACCAACAAGAGTGCGAGTGGACTGCGAGCGTCGCTAGCTTCTTGACTGAGAGATCCAGAATAAGCTGGGCTATTAACAGCTTTGAGCCCTTCAAGTCACCTGGACCAGATGGCATCACTCCAGCAGAAATGCAGAAAATGTTAAAGTACATTATCCCCTGGCTGGAGAAAATTTATGTAGGCTGTATCAGGCTTTCATACGTCCCGAATCGATGGAGGGATACCAAAGTGGTATTCATACCTAAAGCGGGAAAGATATCACACACTAGGCCAAAAGACTTCAGACCAATTAGCCTATCCTCGTTCTTATTGAAAGGTCTGGAAAGACTTTTAGATCATTTCATTAGGGAAAACTTGGATACAAAACTCCTGTCGAGGAACCAACATGCTTACAACAAGGGCAAGTCTACTGAATCAGCCCTGCACGAACTTGTGAGCACTATCGAATCGTCCCTGCATTTCAAGGAATTCACCATGGTGGCATTTCTTGACATAGAAGGGGCTTTTAACAACATTCATTCCGATGCGGTAATTGTGGCACTCTCACATCTAAAAGTTAACACTAGTTTGATTAGACTAATTCAAAGTCTGCTCACCAGAAGACGCATAACAGCATGTCTAGGGTCCACAACTCTAACAAGGTATGTAAACAGAGGGACCCCGCAAGGAGGAGTATTGTCTCCACTAATTTGGAACCTAGCGGTGAATGAAATCCTGCTAGATCTAGAACGTTGTGGCTGCAAGGTCGTGGCATATGCGGACGACGTGGCAATCGCAGTGAGTGGCAAATTCGTAAACGTCCTCAGAGACATCCTACAGGTGGCTCTGAACAAGTTGGCTAGATGGGCCAGAAGCAGCGGTTTGGGCGTTAACCCCAACAAGACAGAATTGGTTCTCTTTACTAGGATGAATAATGTCCCACATGTGGAACCTCCACCTCGGATAAATGGAACAGATCTAGTCTTTTCTGAAAGTGCAAAATTTTTAGGAATAATTCTAGATAGGAAAATGTTATTTAGACTTAACGTATTGGAACGTGTAAGGAAGGCCAACGTCGCCTTATATTCCTGCAAAAAGGCTGTAGGGTCGCGGTGGGGACTCTCTCCTAAAATCGTCCACTGGATATATATAGCAGTAGTTCGTCAAAGTGTAGTGCTATGGTAACCGACCGAGTGGACTATATACCAACAGTGTACACCTTCGAGAGAAATTACATCACTATGATTCCCGCCAGAGATGAATGGGTCGGCAGAATACCAGGTAATATAAACCATCTCCACTTTTACACGGATGGTTCGAAGCTTGATGAAAAGGTTGGCTTCGGAGTACACTGTGAAGAACTTAGTCTGGATATAGCTCACAGACTACCAGATACCTGCAGTGTCTATCAAGCCGAAATAATGGCAATATGGGAAGTCGCCAAGTGGCTGAGTCGCAACATAGTAACCAACAATGGCGTTGTCATTTACTCGGACAGCCAGGCTGCCATCAATTCTCTGGAGGCAACATCCCTAAATTCACAAACAGCCCTCGACTGCCGCAGATCTCTTAACGAGATGGCTGAGCAGTTTAATATACACCTCATATGGGTGCCTTGGGCATAGGGATATCCCGGGGAACTGCAAAGCCGATGAACTTGCTAGGAAAGGGACGACATTACAAATTCTCGAAGAATTTGCATATATTGGTGCGCCACTATCCACGTGCAAGCTTTGGCTTAGGCAAGAGGCAATCAGGCAGTCCAACGATAGATGGACAGAAATCGGCACCTGCAGGGTAGCTAGACAAATCTGGCCAAGGTATGACCTGAGAAGGTCAAAATATCTCCTCGCACTAGAGAGGAAACGATTGTCTACGTTAGTACAGGTTCTGACGGGACACTGCTTGATCGGCGAACACGCCAAAAGATTGGGTATTGACTCCAATGACTTCTGCCGAAGCTGTGGAGATGAGGAAGAAGTGGAGAGCATTGAGCACTTGCTTTGCGACTGTCCCGCTTTGAGTAAACGACGACTGGATATACTGGGGTCGGCCTTTTTAGGCAGCCTAACAGATCTTTCCAGTACTGATATTCGTACTATCGATAAATTTATATATCAAACAGGTTGGTTTCGATGAGGGGCATTTCAGCCCGTGGTAACACTAGGGACCTAAACTGGTCTATGTGAGCTTGTAAAAAAATACGGCTGCCACCCTAACCTAAACCTAAACCTATTGAACAAAAAACAAAACAATTCATAACAAAATTAAAAATCCTATATTACAAAATTATCACCATTATGAGATGTGGAAATATTTGACACACATTTAAGTACACGAAAAAAAAACACAAAACTTGTATGTAAATATCGCTTAACCCTGTGCTTTCAATTTCATGATTGTTGCTTTTAGTTTTTATTTAAGTAAAACATTTTGCACAACATATTCTGCATTCCACAAATTGGTTACCACAACTAACCGAGTGTCAATGAAAAAAACTATCTTAATTCGATTGTTACAACCATCGATTTAGTTGCAAGCATTTTCATCATCATGATCGTATCTATGTTATTATTGTTGTTTCAACTAATTATATATAAATGCAACCGACAGACGGTGTAGGCAATATACTTTTTGTTGCTTGTACTATTTTTTTATTGTTACAATCGAATTCCAACCAATTATTTTCCTGGGTGTACTTATTCGAATATCATATTTCTTCAAGTTCTCGAATAATTGTCGGACGATTTTGTTTTGCGAATTGTTCGACTTTAGCCAATTTAAGTTCCTTCCGAAATTTTGGTCAGGTGGGTATACATACATATATAAATGTATGCATATACATATGTACTCATGTATGTTCAAGTCAATGTTCGAAATCTCTTTGTAATTGTTACATTTATAATTTTCCTCTTATTCAACAGTGATGGTGGTAGTGGTTTTTGTATCCAAATAAAATGGAATGAAGTGTCTGATACTACATATAGAGTGTGGACTTACCTCCGTATCATTGTTCAAGGCATTGCTTATGGCCTGAGCCATTGTGAAGATTCAATTACGTGTTGAGTGTAATCTGTGTTCGTCCAAATCGGTGGTTTCACTCTGCTGAAGCCCCAATAATGGGGCGACGTGACATATAAATGTATGTATGTATGATGTTCAATGGATGCGTTCCAAACCTTTTTGGGATATTCAAAATCAGGCCTTCTCTTCCTTTGTATAGAAATTGATTTGTATACGAGTACTAAACAACAACAACACTAAGTTGTAACCGTCCATATAAAATGATTAGTTCCGTATTGCATATACAGATAGGTATGTTACATTAAATTGTTGTATCTTTTATCTATCTACATCGACATATCCATAAGTATGTATTTTTTTAGTAGTTTATTTTTCAGTTACTATGACAACTTTCGAGTATTCCCTGTTGTTTGTGACGGTGCTTTTTGTTTTGGCGCGAAGCGTTGTTGTGGCAACACAACTTGACGGTTTAACAACTCAGCGTTAACTGACACTACACCGTCGACGGACAAGAGCAATTCCATTCACTTTAGCTCTATCTCAGAGAGTACAGTGTCATTTTACGATGTGGTGTTTAAGCCATTCGAATCCAATCGAGGCTTTCATTCTGTCCGAAGATGAGTACAGGAGAAATGATCAGTGCCAGATCCGTATGTATCATCTCAAAAAAATCTTTTATGCGGCCAATGTATGTTTGACATTTTTGTATGAGTAATAGCTCGATTAATTTTGGAATACAAAGCATCTCCGGTATTTCTCTTTGTAATCATTTGGTTTTCATGAATCAAATATTTCAGTCGATATTTTAGAAATACAGACTAAGTCCATTTACGGAGATATTTGGTTTACAATTTTTATATCCCAAATATATAAATTTTGAGGTATTTGTCATCTTTTAATAAAACTAGTTCACCCAGGAAAATAATTGGTTGGAATTCGATTGTAACCAAAAAAATAGTACAAGCAACAAAAAGTATATTGCCTACACCGTGTATTGGTTGTATTTATACATACATAAATAGTTGAAACAACAATAATAACATGGATACGATCAAATGAAAATGCTTGCAACTAAATCGATGGTTGTATCAATCAATTTAAGATAGTTTTTTCATTGACACTCGGTTAGTTGTGGTAACCAATTTTAAACTTTCATTATAGTACCATATGATCGATTTTTGGTTGTGACAACCAATGTTTTATTATTGACAACAGAAATTGTATCAATAGACCAAAGATTAATATTGCAACGAATAATTGGTTACTACAACAGAAACAATATTAATAAATAATCGTTTTTTGGTTATCCCAATAATTTCCCAAATGTAGAATAAATAAATGTATTTTGGGAAATACAACCGAAAGATTGGTTGCTGTTCTTTTGCTGATACATGACAAACAAAAAATTAAATTACTCGACATAAATAATCTTCAACATTTTGTTCAAGAACGGTATATGTAGTCAAAAATAATCTCGTGTGGATAATAATGTGTGGAATTCAGAATATGTTGTGCAAAATGTTTTACATAAATAAAAAATAATAGCAACAATCATGAAATTGAAAGCACAGGGTTAAGGGATAATTTCATATGTTTTGTTTTTTTCGTGTACTAAAATTTGTGTCAAATATTTCCACATCTCGTAATAGTGATGAATTTGTAATATGGGATTTTTCATTTCGTTATGAACTGTTTGGATTTTTGTTCAATAAATAAAATAAAAATTAATGAAAACTGTTTTTAACTAATTGTCGGTAGTATATGGCTGGCAAATTGTCAAACCAACCAATTTTTTAAAACAGTTGGTTGTGGCAAAATACAACAGATAATTTTAGCCACCTTTTTCGTAGTTGGCGCAACCAAATATGATTGTTGTCAACATGGAAGTAGAACCAAGATGTTGGTTGTCCTGATGGGATCGCATGATAGATAGTAGACAGAACTACCAAAATACGGTTGGCAAATAATTCGGTTGAGGCAACAAAACTGTATTCTGTGTGTTTACAGTCATTTTATCCAAACCCCGAAACCGTGTATATACATATACTCTACGCTAGGCGTGTTTTCACTTACAAGTAAGAACAGCCTTTTAAAAAATGTTTATAAAATGTAGAATTTCTACGAAGCAAATGTACTTCTGCAAAGGCCTGTGGGGTGTCTTTTGTCGAACGTTATCGTTCGCATGACTTCAATGCGAAGAAAAGCGAAGATAGAGAAAAAGTCTGTTAGATCCTATTTACACTGGCTGAATGTTCAGCAGGCTATCGGCGTTTTGATGGAGAGAGAGACAGTCGGCAAGAGGGGAAAAAAAACTTTCCCTGAACGTTTTGAGTTCTTCGTGCAAGTTCAAAAGATATTTTGATGATAAGCTGCTGAAAATTCAATTTCAAAATTTAGCTTATATGGGCGGGGCTACCAATCACGTAGACTACACCGATATACATATGCACAAAATCACAGCACTCTCGCTAACAAATTGTGCAAGATACGTCAATTTCAAAAATTTGGTTTATATAGGCGGGGCCACGCCCATTGGTCCAATCCCGGCCATTTTTAGAGAAATCACGAAGACTACCACCAGATACATATACACAAAATTCCAGCTCTCTCACTAACAAATTGTGCAAGAAATCAAATTTTTAATATTCGGCTTATATGGGCGCTGCCACTTTTTTTTCCTTCCCAAATAAGCAAATTATCGCGCTCCACCCTGTATATAGATGATGCGGTGATGCAGTTATAATGCTCTGTAACACAGTACAACACGAAAATCTATTCTGACAATGGATTCTGGTAGAGGCCAAAGAAAGATATACTGTATCGGAATTTGAAACATCATATCGGAATTTTATTTTATTTTTTTATTTCAAGTTTCCCAATTTTGGCCTGTTTGTACAGCATATCGGTGGCTTATATCCATTTGTGGCTATATTAAAAACCCAATTTTTCAGGAGAGCAAAAAAAAACTGTTTTATTGTCACATTATTTGAGCTTCAGCGAATTTTTGTTTTACATACTGATACTATGTGCTACAAGCAAACAAAAATGAACATTGTACGCGAAGTTCTAAAATATAGCCCTTTTTTCCTTCGTAAATTTTCTTGTATGTTTTGTGGAATTTATAAGTATAGCAGCTTTTGTTGAAAATAAAAAATGTTGAAGACAATTCAAATTAAAAGATGCTTTGAAACTAAACGCCAAACTGTCTATGAATAAACAGTTAAAAATGGCTATTGGTAGGGCTATATTCGCAGAAATTTAGCAATACTAAAGCTAAGTACACACGATTTGCAGATCGGACAACGTTGCCAGAAAAATGGCGGAAAAATGCAACCCTGTGAATTTACAACCGTCTGAACACACAATTTTTGTTTTGCAACGTTAGCAGAAAAGTCATTGCGAGATAATTTGCAGATTGTTATATGTGCGAAGTTTATGCATGTGACAACGGCGCAATTGCCAGAAAATCATTTTATTTGCAACACTGTCCATAATGTATTTTTATTGGCAATCCTGCATATAAATATTTACAAAATATATTGTAAATATATGAAATTGTAATGTTTTCTTGCAATCGTCTGAACTGTTAATTCACCTTTGCCTAACAATCTGTCAATGTCCGTATATTTGCAGCACTTTAACAGGGTTGATAACGTTTGCCGATCTGGCAATCGTCTATACTCAGCTTCAGCTTAAGTGTGGGTAGTCAAATGATAGAAGATTTTGTCGCGATGCTGTATAAATCCCTTAAGCTGAGTATAGACGATTGCCGAATCGGCAAACGTTATCAACCCTGTTAAGGTGTTGCAACTTTCGTGCAAGCGAAGCAACTCCTTGGCTCTTTCCAATCTAACTTTTTTTTTGTGCATCGGTGAGCTCTTGCACTTTTTGGAAATTCAATGGCTTTAGTCCAAGCTCATTTTTTAATATGTGTTGTATCCGTTCTCGCGATATGTTCAGCTGACGAGCAATTTTTCTACCACTTCGGCGTGGATTTCGATCAAATCTGGCCTTCACTTTTCGGATCATTTCTGGTGTTGTTATCGTTTTTTTTCGTCCACTTTTTGGACGCGTTGCAACACTGCCAGTATCACGGTAAAGGCCGGGTTAGGCATACGTAACCGTAATTTATCTTTAACGTTGCCCTTTTGAGCGATTAGCCGACGTTGAGAAAACGAGTCATATGTTCTGACAACAACACATAAGTAAACAAAAAAGCCGCGATTTCTTTTTGTTTAGGTTTATTATAAATTAAGTTAAAAATAATGTTTATAAATTTGTGTTTTTTAAATCTGTGCAGAATTTACAATAAAAGTAATCAAGAAAATAGCGTCGAATCAGAAGATGGAGTGGACGTCCTATAAACAATGACTGGGCGAAAGCCGGACACTAGAATGCCTATGTCAGTTTTAACTTAGCTACGCCGAAGCAACGGATTAGACCGGCAGAGAGACTAGCAATAACACCACTGTATGTCAAATATTGCTTTATCCTATGATTCCAAGTTGGGAAATATAATAATACCATTCTATTCTTTAAAATTGTAGATATTTGGGTCACGGTTGTCCCATACAATCGATTGCATGGAGTCACAAGCTGGGGAAAACAACAATTCGAAATATTATTTTAGAATGCAGTGAAGTTTTGTGGCGCTTGCTTTCGCCGATTTATTTAAGTGAACAAAATTGCCAATGATTTTCAACGAATGTGGGATATGCCGAATTGTGTGGGAATCTGCGATGCTAACTATACATTCATATCAGTTAATGTTGGAAGTTATGGCAGCCAACACGATGGTGGTATGTCCATTAAACTTCAATTTATTTATATTCTATTTTAATACAAACAATTTAAATTTCTTTATTTGAATTAAATACAGCTATATTCCAGTACTCTCCGTTTGGCCAATCAGTTATTTTAGGTACAGTACCTGTACCTCCTAGTAAGCATCGTCAGCATCCTCTGAAGCCTTTCCTCATTTTTTTATTGGCGATGCGGCGTTTCCCCTGAGGAATATCTTTGGTCTAAGTCAACAACTTTAGACGAGCTTAGAGACAACATCCAACGCGAAATTGGCAACGTTCCGGTCGAAATGTGAACAGGAGTGGTGGAAAATTGGGTCCAAAGAATACATCGCTGTTGACGGGCTCGTGGTGGTCATATGACCGAAATTGAATTTCATTCTTAAAATGTAACATTTGCACTAATCCTGTAATAAATTTGAACTCTATATCTTAAATATTCTGTGTTTTATTAATATATAAAATTCTTATGTCCTTAATGGAAAACCCTTTACTTATGTCTATTTCCATTGAAGAGGGACTCAGCCAAATCCAATCTCTATCTATAAATAAGTCCACGTTTGTAGAGACGCTTATATCGCTGTCACATTAACCCACAATGAAGAAGATTGGCGCAATGATTGTCTCGTACTGTCGTCAAAAGAATCCTGAAGCAGATTATAAATTTAATTTTTAATGGAGTCAGCCGCGATCTTCATAAAACTCACCTGTAACGCCCAGCTCCTTGCCAATTAGCTTCCAAGCTTCTCGCTTTTTTTCAGATATCCTACATGCTGGATTATATTTATTGTATAAGTACTCGTGCGACTACACCAATGAAATCAAATATTCGTCTTTCATGTTTATTTGCACTTTTAAACAACAAATAATTAATAAATTATTTTTTTTACTTTTCTCGTCGAACATACAATTGTAATTGTAAACAACATGTAGTATCAGCTGTTGTCAAATTGTACGTAAACGGAACGTCCAATTCTGATTTCAACAGATTCAGCCGTCCGTTTACGTTTCGTTTCCGTTGGCTAATCGTTTACACTGATTTCCATATGACAGATTGAATCAGCTGATTCGTTACGCTACGGGGGCGTTACGGTTAAGTTTGTCTAACTGGGCCTTAAGTCTGCATTTACATGATACTTTTTTTTAAGTATTAAGCATACTTATCGGCGTTTTGTGGGCGAGAGAGGCAGTCGGAAACGGGGGGAAAAAAAGTATGCCGTACTCGTACTTATCGTACTCATCGTTTTGTGTTTTTCGTTCGCACTTGGAAACAACAACAATTCACACAGGAAAAGCCGAAACAAAACAAATGAAAATAAGTTAAGTATTGAAAAAAAAATACGCGTGTGAACGTAAATACTTTTTCAAAAGAGAATAAGCCGATAAGTTGCTTAAAAAAAAAGTACCATGTAAATGGGGACTAACGAGCAATGGTAGGAGAAACAAAAGATTTATTCACATTTAAATGCTGGAGGGCTCTAACGATAGCCACTTGTGTTTTTCCACCCAAATATAAAGCAATCACACTATCACGCTTGAATTCCATCACGAATAACTTTTTTCTGAATGCAATAGATCAAAATGCTTTTGTAAAATGAACTGTCAATGAAATAAATCTGTCAGCTATCAGACTAGCGGTTTAGAAATGATAGCAACCTGAAGTTGGTTGCAATACATATCAGCCAACCTGTACATACGTTGAAAAGAACGCAGTAGATACAATGTGAAGACAAAAACTTTTTATGATGGTATCAACGATTTTTGTATATTTGCAAATAGTACACGTAATGCAATTGTTTATATAGTTTATTTTATGATAAACGATTATGATGATAATCAGATGGAATCGCAGACTTCAATTCTTGTATATCCTTCCATTTACTCGTAGAAATTGGAAGCTGAAGGCGGTGTAGAGGTTGTTGTTCGAAAAAAAAATTTATTTCGCGATTTGTTGCAACGTTTTATTTTATATTTTAAAGTTATTTAGACATATAGTTTTCTTTTCTGCGTTGCCCAGATCATGTGCCTTAAAGAAATAGCATTTCGCGATTTTTGCAATGTTTTTGAAAGTTATTTAAACATATTGATTTCTGCGTTACTCACATCATTTTCTTTTAACAAATTGCATTTCGCTTTTTTTGCAATATTTCTGCAAATAGTTTAACGTAACTTGAACATAGTGTTTTCTACCTTTTCCGTGTTATCCACTTTACGTTATTTAAAAAAAAAAGGAATTCGCGATTTTTTTGCAATATTTTTTCAAATTTTTGAATGTAATTTGAACATAGTGTTTTCTACCTTTTCTGCGATACCCATATCATGGTAAATACTCGTAGTTTAGATGGTTTGTACACTCAAAGAATTTTGTGAGTATCATTAGCAAAAATGTTTGTTGTTTCAACAGTCTGTGTCTGCTGAAAAAGGGAAAGCAGACTTCGTCTGTTATTTTAGCAACCATATGGTTGTTATTTTAGCACATAAATTTGCCTGCTACTGTAGCAAACTAGAACAGTCGTTTTAGCAAACAATTTTGCTATTATTTAACAGAAAAAAGCGGCTGGGAGAACAAACTATTTTTGTTTTTCTAGCATACGTTTCTTTCTTTTTTATTTTAATAAAAGAAATACACATTTTATATTTTTCTGATATTTGAGAAGAGTATATCAGTTATTCAGCCCATGTATTGATAAGCGTTTCGAACTGTGAAATCTGTATGTACGCTTGATCTAGAAATATAAATGAAAAATATATCATTTAGTAAAATTGAATAGCAATAGAAGTATCTACAAACAATACTTACCGGTCACTGGCATTAACAATTATCTTCTTTTTGTCCGAAGGATATACATATATAAAGAACATAAATCGTACGACATCAACGCGAACTCTGTCAATATTGTCAATAAATTATACTGTTTTTTGGACCCAAAAGGTTGCTTCGTGATTCGGATATTAGCGACCATCGTTGAAACATATAGAGTAAATAATCAATGTTGCCATTTCGGTAAACAAATCACAAAAAGGACAAAAATACTTACGAGTTGTTGCAGGTATTATCATTAGGTTCACACTTCCAAGAGGTGTATGCGATTTGGAAAAGTAGACAAGGAAATAAAATTTTATACCCGTATTTTAATAGGACACTGCTTGGTGAGAATCTTGAAAACAAACAGAAATAAGTCGTATAAACATAGTACATTTAATTTTAAATTTGTGTACACATACCTGTTCCGTCTTGCCATTTGCAAGTGTGGTCCAAGCTGTCCCGGAACCATTTTACTTATTAAAATCATTTGCATTATCTTCGTTTTTTCATTGCCAAAAAGTTTTTTTTTGGTTTTAGGGTTACTTCAAGCGCAATTGCTCTAGAAGAATTATTTGGCCGGTCCTAAAAAAAGACAATTCAATTTAATTTGTTCGGCGTAAAATATTTTACTCTTCAAAGGGTTTTACTTAAATAGCCGGCGTCGGCGCACGATATCTGTCAATGAGGGCAACTCTTGAATGCTAGTGGAAGCATATTACGTCTGCCAATATTTTTTGATATGCGAAATAAACATTTTATATGAGATTTTGTCTACTGCACAAATATGAATATATGTGTAACTTATCGCAAGCACATTTTAATGGAAAAAATTGGTTTCAGTGGTAAGGAATATAAATTAAACGCCTTTTCTTTTTTTCGTCATAAAGCGTGTCTATGTCCCGATTCACAGGGGGCAATTCGGTGTTTGTTGGAAATAAAGGCAGCAAAGTGGAATGAAAAACACAAAACGGATTGCCAGTACAAGAAACTACTTTCCCCATTGTCCAGATTCACACTTGGCAACTTTTCCAAGCAAGTGTCAAAGTTTGTAGGAGAGAGCTCTTTCCGCCCGCCTCTCTCTCCATCAAACTTTGACACTTGCTTGGAAAAAGTTGCCGAGTGTGAATCTGGACATTATCTTCCGTATGCCTCTATGTCCAGATTCACACCCGGCAACTTTTTCCAAGCAAGTGTCAAAGTTTCACAGAGCGAGAGGCGCCGAAGTTGAGATGTCTATTTTCGTCCCAATTTACACGAGGCAATTTTATCGCACTTTGAAACAAAAACAATACACACAGGAATAGCCGTGGAAACCGTATAAAAATCGTCTTTGCACAGGATGATACAATCTTGCGAAATTTTCTCTTAATATGTTGCGGGAAGGCGAATTTCACAGACACACGTCGGGAGGATGTCGTTTTATGGAGGCGATTGATCTGTGTGGTGGCATGGATGATCTTGGCCCTTTGAGGGAGGGCCAAAACGAATTGTTCTAGCCTCTGGGTTTTCCTTCGATCGTTTTGCGTCCTCACGAGTTCCGCCAGCTGTGAATTTCGGTCGCCTCGAACTACCCTAATTGGCTCAAATAAAGCCAATTAATAATTTGTTGAATAATTTGGCTGTATCCGCCATGTGGTTGTGATGTGGGTAGCAAAGAATAATGAAATGTCAACAAAACAAATGCAAGGTTGCCACTCGTCATGAAATTTCAATGAGGAACGAAGCGAATTGAAACAGATAGGTGGTCATCGTATGGATAGTGGCAACAAAGTATGTGTTATAGTATTAGAGTGACCAGTTTACTTCCAACAACCGGGTCATTCATAAAAATATAACCGCCAAAATGTATTCGAAAGACATTTTTAAAATTGTTATTGCGCCAACGAGGATAATGAATGGCGAATGGTTTGGCGCAATATTCCAGGAGAGTGAGCGGCAAAAATGGCCAATATGTCAATTCCTGGGAAATTGAGCATATAAAAGGGAGTGAGAGAAGGCATTTGTTTAGTTCTTAAGAAGTCAGTGCTGGGCGCGTTTATTGATAGTGGTATTATAGTTAACAAAACAAAGATATATCATTGTTCAGCTTGAAAAAATTTGAAATAAAAAGAATAAGTAAGTGCAAATCAAACGGAGATACTTAAAGCTGAGTGGTAACATTTAGTCATTATCCTTAATAGGCCGTATGAAGTGTTTGGGGATGTGATAAGGGAGTTCCTGTAAGAAAAAAGGACAGACAAAAGAATAAGTAAGTTTGAATTGTGAGAGTAAATGAAATGAATCGATACTTATCTTTCGGTTTTACACAAAGGTTTGTCTGTGCCAAATCCAGCCGAAAAGATATTTTTTAGACAGGAAGAAACACAAGCTGCCCCTGTTGAAACCGTCATAGATTCCGTGGGGAATAATACACATCCCTTAACGGCAAGGTTTGGAAACATAAACACTTCGGTATACAGTAAAGAGGCGCCCAGCAGGTATTGTAAGAACAATTTTTTTACTGCCCCAGTTTGAAATTCCGGGGTGAATAGGCTAACTATTAAGCCGCCAAGTACCAAGATAACCGCAATTTCTGGTGTGTTAAAGTGCCCGTATCAACTCTGCACAAGGATAAAGAAAGAAATCGTTAATATAAGTTATCTCTTACCTTGCGTGAAGACAATTGGCGTATGAGCAGGTACTGAGGAAACCATATTTTCTAAAAAGATAAAAAAGAATCAGAATTAATTAAATGAAGCGAAATAACGAAAAGATACGTTCGGAAGATAATTGAAATCGTAACCATACCCAACAACAAAAAAATTAAATATATATTAATATCAGAAGAGAAGAATAATTTAAAAATCGAAATAAAAAAGGAAATAAGTCGAGAAAAAAAATATATTTAGTCAAATTAGTGTTAGGATTAGGTTAAGTTTATTAGAATTATGAGTGTTTAGTCGTTTTAATATTATATAGTTTTTAATAGTTTTAAGTGGTTAAGAGTTTGTGATAGGGGTTACAAAGTTCGTGTTTTTTTTTGTTTGAGGATCAAATTGTCCTGTGTGTTTCCACCTAAGAGAGCTCGTTTAGGTAGGATTTGGTGTATTTTAGAACCGAGGCGAAAAAGGCTTTAAACATCAACTTTGTAGGTCCTAATTTGTGTAGTGTTAATTGATTTTGTTCTAATTGTTAAGGAAAGGTCATATTATGTTAGCTTTAGGATGATACATTTGCTTTTAATAAAAAATGATTGTGTATTTAAGTATTGAAATCATGTCTGGTTAAGGATCACTTTAAGGGGATGACAGACTGAAAGATCTGTAAGGTGTGGTAAGTGTGTGTGGGTAGTGGGGTTTCCATGCAAAGAATGAAATTGGATTGTTGGAACCATGGTCGGGCGGGCAAGTGTGGGATAGAACATCAAATCCCTCGTTTCGGAGAAAATTTACGCCTTGTGATTGTCCAAATTTGTGTTCGCAAACTTCTACATTTTTTTTTGTGTTCGGCCTTCTGGGCTAGGATGAGCGGGTCGGGACTCGAAACCTGAGACCTTGAGCAGCTGGAGGGCTCATCCTAGTGCCGTATAAGTTGGTCCATAACAGAATGGCGCCCAATCAAATGGTAATAGGCCATTTTCTTTCAAGGAGAGAGAAGGTGGAGAAAGTTTAAAGTGTGTAGATACAGCAAAGCACACAGCAATAGCCAAATAGTTCAGTTAAATAGACCAATGAAAATAATCTTTAGTTTGATAATTTTCTATGCATTATTGCATCCAAGGCATAAAATATATAGCTTGTATAAAGTGCAATATTAGATTGTAGGAAATTGTTAAGTTTAGGATTATCTTTCACCAAGTACCTGCGGGTCAAGTGCAATAACAGTTAGTTTACTAGGTAACAACGTTTGTATTGTCCGTGACCGTCGCTTTTGTGTTATCTATAGATTTTTTTATGCACGTCGATTTTGTGTATGTTCTAGAGCGGGATAAGTGCAATAGCCAGTCTGAACCAATAGGTCAGATGAAGTGTATTGTTGCAAATCCTTAAATACCGTGAGATCTTTTTCCTGTTTACACGAATTAGGAAACTGCCACGGGCCTTAGAGCAGAAAAAGACATTTTTTGTATAATTTCGTACGTCTTGCGTAAATTTTCCCGGACAATCTCCATTGGGAGAACACTAAGAAATAAACGATACATGAAAAATTACCACCTAAGCCATACACACCTAAAACAGATCTTGAAAATCGATCTGAACATCCCCTATATATAAATATTATAAAAAAAAAGAAAAAAACTTATACAAATATTGAATAAATTAAGAATTTTTGGTATCAGCGATTGTGAGAGTATTTTGTTTAAGGCGTTTCGAAAGAAATATATTGTTTTGAAAACATTTTTTGAGAACCCCATATCAGAAAATTTGGGATAATTCTGTACCTTAGAATTATTCTAGTGTACTCATAACTAAGACGAAGTTTTTTGTGCAAATCGGAGTTGTTGGGTTGAGAGGTGAATGAGTGAAGTAGCAAGGAGCACGAAAAAGAAGAGGAGTTGGCCAAGTTCCTTCGATCTGAACAGATCCAGTAATCCATTAGAAAGTAAATACAGGAGAACTAGAGCAGGAACTAGAATGGCGAATGCACAACAGTCGGATCAACCCAGAGTTTGGGATATGTCACAGACCATAAATAGCTCAAATCAGAATACTAGTACTACTTCGGGCAACGTCATTCCTCCCCGTACCTTACAAGATACGGCTGCAGGAACAACCGACGAGTTAGATCCTGCCATTTGCAATATGGTAGCCCAAAGCGTAGCAGGGGTACAAAAAAATCTGAGTACGATGGTTAAAGAAAGTGTGTCCAAAGAAATGCAGAGGGTGTATGAGATGATGGCAAAATTAAGTGAGAGTATAAACGCGCTATCTAACGGTAGGGCTCCGAGTGCTAATGCAGCAAGACCAGGTAGCATGACGAATCAGCAGTCAGGTACACAATTTCAGGGATTGCAACCGAATAATCCAAATCAATCATCTTCGACAAGTCAGGCACCACAATCTTTACCAACGTTGATGGGTTGGCCACAAGGCTCTCCAAGAGGGTGTAGAGTCGAAAAATTCGGGGTGTTGTTTGACGGAAATCAAAACAAACTGTCAGTGGACGACTTCGTGTTCAGGGTTGAGCACCTTCAGTGGAGCAATCAACTACCTTGGTCCGAAGTTTTAAGGGATTTCCACTTATTGGTTGCGGGAGAAGCGCATGAGTGGTATTGGCTCCAGCTCAAGAGTGGAAAAGTGGTTAACTGGGAGTCTTTGAAACAGGCTTTGTTCAGTAGATATAAGACCCCGAAATCTTACCTAGAAGCCACTAGAAATCTAATAGATCGAAAACAACATCCAGGCGAAAGCGTAGATAGTTTTTTCCATGCTTTTAACCTACTTTGTTCACGTCTAGAGCAGCCAATAAGTGAATTTGAGTTGATAAAAATCGCGAAAAGTAACTTGAGGGAAAGTTTAGGTCGTCTGGTCTTCCCCATGTTCGTCTCGTCTTTAGAACAATTAAGGATAGCTTGCATTGAGGCAGAAAGAAACTTTTTCAAGCGAGATGTAAGATATACGGCCCCACAACCAATGAGAACAAATAGGCAAGTGAGTGAAGCTACTATAGAGATAGAGAATAATGAGGACGAAAATTTAGAAGTAGCAGCTATCGGCTCTCAAATTTCGTGTTGGAACTGTAAAAAAACGGGTCACATGTTTGTGGATTGTCCAGAAGAACGGAGCATCTTCTGCTACAAATGTGGCAAACCGGATACGATTACCCCACATTGCTCCAATTGCAAATCGGGAAACGGGAAACGGAACGTGGCCAAAGCGGGGAACCATCGTCCGTCAGACAAACCCGCAGCGTTAAACCAACAACAAGATTGATAAACAATGATGATAATAGCAAAGATAAATATGCATCGTTGTATCATTATTTACCACTAGGATTAAGGAAACATAATTACGAAATTGTTAGAGAAAGGATTTTCGGGGATAGTGACCAGAAGGATAATGATAGGTCAACTCCGGAAGATAGTAGTACGGTAGATCCCAAAAAGAAAACAATAAAAAGCAAGAGGATTGAAAATTTAAGAAGGCAGCATCGAGAGAGAAGGGACGTGAAGAAGAATATAGCCGAAGCTGTTACTAAATTCGGAATGTTATCGGATCCCAGACCATACGCCCTAATTAAACTAGGAAATGTTGAACTATCGGGATTATTGGACTCTGGTGCATCAGTGAGCATCTTAGGGAAGGAATGTCGAGAATTGGTAGATCAGCTAGGGTTACCAATCCACAAAATATTGTCGAATGTGCGGACGGCATCAGGACAAAGTCATCGATTGTTGGGGAAAGTCGAAGTTGAAGTTGAGTATAAGCAGCGAAAGGAGTTAATATGTTTCTACCTTTGTCCTGATTTGGATCAGAAGGTCTACTTAGGGATCGACTTCTGGAAGGTATTTGAAGTAGCACCCGAATTAGTAAAGGTGGATGAGTTGAATATAGAGAAAATACAGATTCAATTTGAGAATACTGGCAATCAGCATAAGAAACATCAACATGAATTATCAGAGGACCAAAATCGTAGACTACAGTCGGTTATAAAAAAATTTCCGGCATTTGAAGATAGGGGCTTAGGTCAAACGCACTTGGAGAAGCACGTAATTAAGCTGGTAGAGGGTACCAATCCCATTAAGGATAAACATTATCCGCTATCTCCAGCCATGCAAGATTTAGTTTATAGCGAAATTGATAAAATGTTGGAACTTAATGTCATCGAAGAGAGCGAGGGTGCGTGGAGTAACCGCACTACTATAGTTCGTAAACCCGGCAAAAACAGGTTTTGTTTAGACGCCAGGAAATTGAATGCGGTAACCGTCAAGGACGCGTATCCGCTCCAAAACATCGATGGTATACTAAGCCGAATAGACCAAACTGTCTACATTAGCAGCGTAGACTTAAAACATGCCTTCTGGCAAATAGAACTGGAAGAGGAATCCAAGCAGTATACCGCATTCACAGTGCCTGGACGGCCGCTTTACCAGTTTCGAGTAATGCCATTCGGACTGTGTAATGCAGCCCAACGCCTATGTCGCTTAATGGACAAAGTAATACCCAGTCGTTTGAAGGCAAATGTCTTCGTATATTTGGATGATCTTTTGATCATAAATGCTGATTTTGATGCGCATATGGCCATGTTGGAAAAAGTAGCAGAATGTCTGGAAAACGCGAACCTGACAATTGGGTTGAGTAAAAGCATGTTTTGCTTTAAGGAGCTTAGATATTTAGGCTTCATAATAGGAGGAGGAATGCTAAAAACTGACCCTGAGAAAGTCGCTGCCATCCAAAAAATTAGAATACCTAGGTCCATGAGGGAAGTTAGGAGTTTTCTGGGTACAGCGGGGTGGTACCGCAAGTTTATAAAAAACTTTGCTACGCGATCCGCAGCTCTTACGGACACTCTGAAGAAGGGAGATAAATTTACTATGACACCAGCTGCCACAGAATCCTTTGAAAACTTAAAATACGATCTAACGACAGCCCCAGTTTTGAAGCATCCTGACTTTGCTAAAGAATTCTTTATTCAATGTGATGCCTCTGATGTAGGAATAGGGGCAGTACTTTTCCAGAAAGGTTTAGATGACGAGGAAAATCCCATTGCGTTTTATTCGCAAAAGCTAAACAGCTGTCAAAAAAATTACAGCGTAACCGAAAAAGAATGTCTCGCGGCGGTTATGGCGATAAAGCGTTTCCGACCTTACGTGGAACTTATGAAATTCACAGTCATAACTGACCACGCCAGTCTAAAATGGCTGATGAGTCTGAAAGATTTGAGCGGGAGACTGGCGCGGTGGTCACTTCAACTTCAGGCGTACGATTTCGAGATTGAGCATCGGAAAGGAAAGGACAATATAGTTGCCGATATGCTCTCTCGACTGCCTGTAGTTGAAGAAATCGAGGGTATAGGCCCAATACTGGAATTTGAAACCACGGCATTCGAGTCTGATGACTATAAAGAACTAATAGATACGATTCAAAAGAATGATGAAGCACTGCCAGATTTAAAAGTAGAGCACGGGAGAGTTTTCAAAAGGACAAGCTTTGATAACTATTCCGACCTCTGTGAAAATCAGTGGAAGTTATGGATACCAGAGGCAATTACACACCAACTAATACAAAACGCTCATGATAGTACTACGTCCGCCCATGGCGGCATAAGTAAAACGTTGCATAGATTGAAGCGGTTGTATTATTGGCCGAGAATGACCTCACAAGTACGACAGTATATATCCAAATGTCAGATCTGTAAGGAGTCTAAATCAACGAATCAAATACTTAGACCTACAATTGGAGATGAAGTGGTTACGGAAAGACCCTTCCAGAAACTGTATATCGATTTTTTAGGGAAATACCCGAGATCGAAGAGTGGAAACGCCTATGTGTTCGTAGTGTTGGACCATTTTTCGAAGTTTGTATTTCTAAAGGCAATGAGAGAGGCTACGTCAAGCAATGTGATCAAATTCTTAGTAGAGGATATATACAGGAAGTTTGGGGTGCCCGAAACTGTTCATAGTGATAACGGTGCACAGTTTATATCAAAATCTTTCAAAGACATGATAGGAGCTTATAAAATAAATCACATCCAGACAGCACCCTATTCTCCACAGTCTAACGCGTCAGAACGGGTTAACCAATCGGTCCTTGCGGCGATTAGGGCCTATTTAGAGAATGACCATAGAGACTGGGATTTGTATTTAACGGAAATAGAATGCGCCCTGAGATCATCTGTCCACGCGGCAACAGGAGTTACCCCTTTTTTTGCACTATTCGGGTATGAAATGTATACCAACGGGGCTGACTATAAACTGGCGAGAATGTTAAAGTCTCTGACTGACCATAGAATACTTAATATGAAAAATGATGAGAGAATGGAGCTTATTCGAGAAAGGATGCGAACAAATATGCATGAGGCCTACGACAAATGTGCAAAACGGTACAATCAACGAGCTAGGATTGTGAAATTCGTACCAGGTCAGGAAATTTACCGACGAAACTACGTATTGAGCGACTTTTCCAAAAATTTTAATGCGAAATTTGCGCGCAAATTCATAAAAGGTAGAATAGTAGGTCCCGTTGGTAACAATATGTACGAAGTTGAAGATATGCAGGGAAGACCTATGGGGGTATGCCACATAAAAGATTTGAAAGCATGAAGAAATATAAAGATTAACTATGCTCAAGTACCCCGGCCTGATTTTGAGACTTCTTAGAACGGGAACGACTGGTAATCATTTAAATCACTCTCACCCAAATGGGAGTTGATAAGAATTGCGCTAAACATTCATAGAAAAAAATCTTGTTTTATCGGATCCTCAGATCCGAATCTGATAACTGTAAAACTTTAATCCCCAAGATTAACACCTACCGCTATTAAAAAGGAAGTGAGTTGTTGAAGATACCAGTTGGTGTATTCTTTTGATCAACCGTGCCATCGAATTTGGAAATAAAAATACCAAGCATAAAATCAGACCATATTTTATATGGAAAAGAGATATGTGTACATAACGCCCTATCTTATTTGAGATTACGTAAAGTACCTAGTTTCTGCATCGACGTATCTCGTAGCAAACGATATCCGCTTGCGTTTTCAACTGCATGACTCGAGCGGGTATAATTATGTCTCTGACAAAATATAGCACCATACAAAGGGGCCATCACGATTTAGATTCTTGACCCGTGACACTTTGGGAACCACCTTGACCAAACCAATAGGGTAAAATTCGTCTAAGTGCATCCAAATTTCTCAAAATCCATTTCACAGAGAAATGGGATCCAACTAGTATATCTATTTTAGAGCCCGACCGAAGTCGGATTGTAAGGCCGAAGCCGAACTTTGGCTAAATTTACAACCTTCGGCCGAAGCAGTAGCCGAAGCCGAATGTTTTATATTTGTTAAAGAATTGTTTACTTCGCACCAAAAAAATTGTGTTTAATCAGTTTATGTATACTGCTTACTATTTATTTACTTTTTTCTGCATTAAGACCTTGTATACTATTTCCTTAATTTGAATACAGCTGCATACCAGCAGCATAAACAACTGCACTCTAGCACACTTGGGAACAAGTTTTCTGCCACCACTTCCAAATTTTTGAAACATCTCGGTTTACAGTATTAAAAAAAATGTTAATGACTCAATGGCTCATTACTATCCATTCGTACTACTTTTACAAGAATGCTTTCACTAGTTGGAAAGATTTTAGGTGAGGAACTGAGTCATGTTTTTCTTTGTCCTCCTTCCTTTGGTGTCCTTTCTCAAATTATTTTTGTAGTAGTGTTCACTTCTATACACTTCTATGAAGATTTCCATAATAGAATTTTATTTAAAAAGTCATATAATTCTATTTTATTGTACCTTTTGAACAAAAAACCGGCCTTCGGCCAACGTCGGCTGATTTTGTGGCCGAATGTAGAGTTTTGGCCGTAGCCGAACATTCGGTCGGGCTCTAATCTATTTTGCTCCCACAAACTCTTAAGAATGAAAATTTCTAGTTTAATATGTATTGAAACCTTTCGTATGGAATTGATTGCATAATTTACACAATTCGCATCCTAGTATGTCATTCGATGCAGTATACATATGGTGGAGGATAGTTTTTGGATAACCGTCACATAGTTGTTTTTATAAAATTCATAATTTTAAACGATAAAATATCAATTTGAATTCAAGGCATCTCGTTAGGAAACTTCAAAAGGTCGTGATTTTTTTCAAATAAATATCGTCAAGTTACATCCATCCATTCCATAATCATAATTTTCCATTTTTTTTTTACAACATGAGTCGACAGAACGACATCTTCATTTCTGGCCATACTACATACACATGAAGTCAGGAACGAAAATTTCTTTCTTCCATGGGTTTCCGAGATACCCGAGGACCATAACCACCATTTTTGTTAATCCTACACCGTACCGTGGTCCGGAGTATGATGAGTTGAGGCATCTCTTTGTCACACCGAAAATTATTAAAGATATAGCAATCGTTTATAATGCCAACGTTTAAACACTTCGTGAGCCATTTAACCAAGTCCGTCTGTTTGTACATGTTACCTGGTAATCAGATAACAGGACGTAATTATTGCGCATTTTGCAATGAAAATTAACACAGCGACCTTGTTTGTTTGGTCCAAAGACGAACCCTACCATAGAAGCACATCCTAAAGATTATCCCTTTTGACTTTTAGGATATTAGTCAAATAGTAAAAAATACGATGTTGAAGGAGGATAATTGTATGTATGTGTACATGGTTAAACGGTTAGGGTGAGGTACAAATAGCTTTTCTTAATATTATTATCCGAAAGAAATATTTACCCCTGTAAGAAATAGTGCATAGGTGTCCCAACATCGTGGATGTAGATTCCTAAAAAGGTAGAGGTTTTTATAAACTCTTAGAAATCATGTCCAACCTTACCTGGGGTGGTATTCATAGCCCGGCCGGAGACAGTTCAGGGCGTGGGAGTTCCCCACGTATTTTGTATAGAAGGGCTTAGCTTACATAACCCGCACACCGGTCTTGACCAGACGACGTCAACCCCGGAGTTTTGTTGCGGGAAGGCGAATTTCACAGACACACGTCGGGAGGATGTCGTTTTATGGAGGCGATTGATCTGTGTGGTGGCATGGATGATCTTGGCCCTTTGAGGGAGGGCCAAAACGAATTGTTCTAGCCTCTGGGTTTTCCTTCGATCGTTTTGCGTCCTCACGAGTTCCGCCAGCTGTGAATTTCGGTCGCCTCGAACTACCCTAAATGGCTCAAATAAAGCCAATTAATAATTTGTTGAATAATTTGGCTGTATCCGCCATGTGGTTGTGATGTGGGTAGCAAAGAATAATGAAATGTCAACAAAACAAATGCAAGGTTGCCACTCGTCATGAAATTTCAATGAGGAACGAAGCGAATTGAAACAGATAGGTGGTCATCGTATGGATAGTGGCAACAAAGTATGTGTTATAGTATTAGAGTGACCAGTTTACTTCCAACAACCGGGTCATTCATAAAAATATAACCGCCAAAATGTATTCGAAAGACATTTTTAAAATTGTTATTGCGCCAACGAGGATAATGAATGGCGAATGGTTTGGCGCAATATTCCAGGAGAGTGAGCGGCAAAAATGGCCAATATGTCAATTCCTGGGAAATTGAGCATATAAAAGGGAGTGAGAGAAGGCATTTGTTTAGTTCTTAAGAAGTCAGTGCTGGGCGCGTTTATTGATAGTGGTATTATAGTTAACAAAACAAAGATATATCATTGTTCAGCTTGAAAAAATTTGAAATAAAAAGAATAAGTAAGTGCAAATCAAACGGAGATACTTAAAGCTGAGTGGTAACATTTAGTCATTATCCTTAATAGGCCGTATGAAGTGTTTGGGGATGTGATAAGGGAGTTCCTGTAAGAAAAAAGGACAGACAAAAGAATAAGTAAGTTTGAATTGTGAGAGTAAATGAAATGAATCGATACTTATCTTTCGGTTTTACACAAAGGTTTGTCTGTGCCAAATCCAGCCGAAAAGATATTTTTTAGACAGGAAGAAACACAAGCTGCCCCTGTTGAAACCGTCATAGATTCCGTGGGGAATAATACACATCCCTTAACGGCAAGGTTTGGAAACATAAACACTTCGGTATACAGTAAAGAGGCGCCCAGCAGGTATTGTAAGAACAATTTTTTTACTGCCCCAGTTTGAAATTCCGGGGTGAATAGGCTAACTATTAAGCCGCCAAGTACCAAGATAACCGCAATTTCTGGTGTGTTAAAGTGCCCGTATCAACTCTGCACAAGGATAAAGAAAGAAATCGTTAATATAAGTTATCTCTTACCTTGCGTGAAGACAATTGGCGTATGAGCAGGTACTGAGGAAACCATATTTTCTAAAAAGATAAAAAAGAATCAGAATTAATTAAATGAAGCGAAATAACGAAAAGATACGTTCGGAAGATAATTGAAATCGTAACCATACCCAACAACAAAAAAATTAAATATATATTAATATCAGAAGAGAAGAATAATTTAAAAATCGAAATAAAAAAGGAAATAAGTCGAGAAAAAAAATATATTTAGTCAAATTAGTGTTAGGATTAGGTTAAGTTTATTAGAATTATGAGTGTTTAGTCGTTTTAATATTATATAGTTTTTAATAGTTTTAAGTGGTTAAGAGTTTGTGATAGGGGTTACAAAGTTCGTGTTTTTTTTTGTTTGAGGATCAAATTGTCCTGTGTGTTTCCACCTAAGAGAGCTCGTTTAGGTAGGATTTGGTGTATTTTAGAACCGAGGCGAAAAAGGCTTTAAACATCAACTTTGTAGGTCCTAATTTGTGTAGTGTTAATTGATTTTGTTCTAATTGTTAAGGAAAGGTCATATTATGTTAGCTTTAGGATGATACATTTGCTTTTAATAAAAAATGATTGTGTATTTAAGTATTGAAATCATGTCTGGTTAAGGATCACTTTAAGGGGATGACAGACTGAAAGATCTGTAAGGTGTGGTAAGTGTGTGTGGGTAGTGGGGTTTCCATGCAAAGAATGAAATTGGATTGTTGGAACCATGGTCGGGCGGGCAAGTGTGGGATAGAACATCAAATCCCTCGTTTCGGAGAAAATTTACGCCTTGTGATTGTCCAAATTTGTGTTCGCAAACTTCTACATTTTTTTTTGTGTTCGGCCTTCTGGGCTAGGATGAGCGGGTCGGGACTCGAAACCTGAGACCTTGAGCAGCTGGAGGGCTCATCCTAGTGCCGTATAAGTTGGTCCATAACAAATATCACCCTAAGCCTTTAGAAGTTCTCTCGTTTTTTTTAAACTTTTTTTTGCATACACAATACTTAGTCCTAGATCACACGAGGCAATTTCTTCCAAGCGGAAAGTGCTCTCTGTATCTCTCCTACAAACTTTGACACTTGCTTGAAATAAAATTGCCTTGTGTGAATAAGACTTTATAAACATTTTTACAAATCGCACATAAAATATTAATGTTTAGCTTTGGTTTCATTAAAATATAAAAAATTAGAAACTAAAATGTAAACACAATAGATTAATTTTAATTGTATGTCCGGAACTAAGATTTTGAAATCGTCAAATCATATTCGTCATCGATTTGTGTTTTAATTTTTGCAGTTTTAATCAACTCCTATTTCCAATATTATTAAAATCCAATGAAAAAATAAAAATATTGAGAACCGTAACTCGGAAAATAGATATCGCCGAATAATTATTTATTTTGTTTGTGTTGTTGTTATTTATTGTTGGTCTGTGCTTTTGTTATTCAGTCAGAATTTATTTTTGGTTTGAGACCATATGTTCCATTCACTTTCTATCTATTCAAAAAAAGTAATAGAAACAAATACAAAAATTGGTAGAGAGTTTTAATTGCTTGGTAGAATTGACTGCAGTTTCGATAGACACCACTCTATCATCTTCAGAATTCAGTAGCAATAGTGTATGTCTTTAACTTAAATCAGCTGAAATACTTATGGAAGCAGTAAATTGAATTTAACAAGAACTGCTAACCAAACCCGTATTTTGCCGAACTAAGTCAACATACTAAAACTCTCATACCAATACATTTTTGTTTTTTGCTTGGGTTCGCATCGCGAACCACGAAAACAAATGTAGTTTTGTCAACGGCTAATGCCGACGTCATCGTACCTCATGTGTTTGTATGTGTTATTGTTATTTATTGTTGGTCTGTGCTTTTGTTATTCAGTCAGAATTTATTTTTGGTTTGGTTAATATACTTTTCTCATCGTACGAATGACCTTAACCTTTTTGATTTTCAATGGAAGTTTAACTTTATCATGTAAATTATTGCAACTTTTGTCTTATTTTCACATATTTTGATTAACAGCAAAAATGTTCAGCAAACTGCAAATTTTTCAGCAGTGCGTTTGCTAATGCGAAACTGCAAACATTTTGCTATTACAGCAGAAAATGTGCTGTATTAGCAGAAAAAATGTTTGCTAAAAATTAGCAGACGTTGTTTGTTATTAACAGCAAACAATTTTTTTTGGGTGTATAGATATCCCACATAAACTTGTTTTTCTCATATGTGCATTGAAAATGCATTCAACTTTAAAACGTTTTGAATAAAACTCATTCATAATAAAAATCTAAGGATTTTTCGATTTAAATATTTTAAAAATTAATTCATTTTCTCGTTTTATAGCGCATTTCAGGTAATATTATATATTTCTGGATTCTGCAGTCAAACGCGTCAAATTATCGCTATAAAGACGTCATTGCTTTCAACTATTTTGCAATATACTTTATGAAGTAGAGTCCACTCTTTACAGTAGGCATCTTAAACTTCGCTTAGTCCATATTCACACTTGCAATTTTTTTCTGCAATTATTTTCTGCAATTATTTTCTGCAATTCTCTTTTGAAATTGCATTTGCGTTCAGACAATGTATTCTGTTTCGACAATTTTCTATTTTCACCGTTCATTAAAACTCATTAAATTTTATTAAAATGTATGTCGCACAAATTTACATATGTTGAACCGAGTCAAAACAACGAATATTAAATGAAAAGCAGTGTGGAAATGTCGCAAAACTTTACAGCGAAAGAAAACGCATTGCAAAAAAATTGCGAGTACGGAAGATTTTTTTCTCCCCTCTTACCGACTGCGTCCCTCTCCCACAAACACTGCAATTCAGCAGAAAAAAATTGCATGTGTGAATCTGGACTTACCGACTGCGTCCCTCTCCCACAAACACTGCAATTCAGCAGAAAAAAATTGCATGTGTGAACCTGGACTTAAGGAGGGGTATGAGTGTTTCACGGGCTTGCAAAATGCATCAAATTTAACATTTTCTTATGCGGTTTTCTCTTAATGTATGTATTTTGCAAAAATCAAATTATAGCATTATTTTTCTTCGTAAAAATACATAAAATAACATAGCAAAAAAAGAAAAAGGTTAAAAAGTCGTGTTAGGATATTTTTTGTGATCTAAAATTTACACCGTATGTCAATCATGTGAAGCATTTGGCATCAAAATCTCATTTTCGAAAATCTCAATATAGCACCTTTTGGATATAAGCCATCGATATTGGTATATGTAACTATGTGTTCTTTACATCTGAGGTGTGGAGTATGTTCAGCAATTTTGTAGACATTAAAGCCAATATTTTTGTGGAACATAAACCTCTAGCTTCCCCACCTAACGGTAATTTTTGGCTCTAGAAAAAAAAAAAAAAACAAAAAATATACATTTTTTTTTCCAAATTTGAAAGGTAACATCCTAACGAAGAAAAAAATGCCTATTTGAAGAAAAACTATGAATGAATTTAGAAACTATAGCAAATTATAGGTAGAAATAAGATCATTTCAACATAATCCGGTTTTTTATCACCACTATTGTTAACCTAAGAGAATCCAAGAATATTTGGCGGAAATCAGCTTTGGGTCATTTTAAGTCTGTCTGGTTGGTGCGCACGATAACTTTCCACAGAATTAACCGATTTACTTCATATTTGGAATGTAAATATCAATATTTATCCCCTCACCTTAGGGAGGAGGGTATATATCATTTGCTACGAGCCAAAGTGTACCACATCGAAGGAGTGACCTAAGACGGTAAGTATGTTCGGCGGATATCCGTTTTGGGCCATTTTAAGTCGAATGAGCAATGTCCGTCCGTCTGTCTGCCGATCGACTTCAAATTTGGTAGGTGGATATACAAGGTGGCGCAAAAGTAATCCTCCTATCAGAAAATGCTATAAATTTTGCCATTGGCCCCTAATGCCTAATGTTGACATTTGTGTAGTAAACACATGCGAAATACACGTTAATAAACAATATTACGCTACACTGCTCCAGAACGCGGAATATTGCTGACTATTTATTTGACCAATAATCGGTCGGTGACTTTGGCACAAAAAACATCGAAAGGTTACTTTTGCGCCACCTGTTAATTTCTTCTATCTCCGGCTAAGTTCGAAGGTGGGCCATATTGGCCCACTCCTTCTAGTACCTCCCCCACAAACGGTTAACATTTAGTGAAATATTGATTACTAGCTGGACCCGGTCCACTTCGTTGCCCCAGATAACAGTTTTTCGATTCCGTCCATTTTTATTGAAGATTTAGAAAATAACTCAACTAACGTGTGTTCCAAATTTCGTTCTTCTAGGGTCAACACTTTTTGAGTTAATCAAATTTTAAGTAATGCCACGCCAACTCCTGCCCCGCCCACTTTTTTTCCAAAAATTTTTTTTCCTAAACCATCTCTGACAAAGAACCTTTCAAACAAAAGAAAAACAAATAAAATCTTTCCAGTGCTTTCAGAGTCTATAGCATACATACATACATACATACAAACATACAAACATTTTTCCATTTTTATATATATAGATTTAATAACTTCTATACTACTTATTTGAATCCTCTGAAATTCTACACATAGTATTGTCATGGCCCTTTGGAGGAGGCCACTGTTTTCGGAGGGGAGTGAGTACTGACGGCGCTGGCTGTTGACAAATTTGCCCAGGCTTCGCTCAGTCTGTGGGGCGCGGTTCAATGTCAGCAACATCACTCCAAACAGTTGACAAAAAGAAAAAACTATAACCAGCTTTGATCTCTTTCAACACCGCAGAGAAAACTTCCAACCCAACCTTTTTACCCACATTGCCGACCTTACCCAGTTCCGGTATCGCTTGTTCCGACGCAAAGGATGTTGTAGTGCGTCTGGAAGCCCTCCCCATCCATGGTATCCAATATCCGCGAGTTTTCTTGGATACCCCTTATGTTCCCCACCTGTTTTCATCACCACTGCCCCTCACTTACCTTTGCCTATCTTGTTATCTTATCCCTCCATAATTAATAACTATATATTTTCATTTTTTTCAGCTACAATTCCGGTTCATTTATTTGGCTTAGAGCCCTGGATAAAATTCAAGCTACATTTGGAACATATTAGAAGATAAGTATCATTCCAAACAATTTAAATTTAAATGCAATTCAATTTTCCAAAATATAAGACTCTAAAGTTTAATTCAAATTTTCAAAAATTAATCCTTCATTCCAAGTTAACTTTGCATAATTAATTATTATTTATTATTAATTCTTTCTTTGTTTTCTTTTCTTTTTCAGGCTTATTCTACTTTTAAGTTTTCTTCTCTTTTGCAGGTACTTTCTGGAGCTGGATCTGGCGGGTTTGCGGTTTCCTTTCTTCGGCTTCTCTGCAACAGTGGCCCGGGGGAAACGTGCAGCTGCTGGTGTTCGTCTCGTGTGTTTGTGAAGGGTATATGTAGCGTATGTATTGGTAAGTACAGTGTCGTATATGTAGTCATAAATTTTCATCAAATAAAAGATCCCTAACTATTTTCCAAGTTCAAAACTACCACCTGTGAGGCCTAAGGGATAACATTTAAGCTTTATAAATGGGGAGAGAAAAGTCTCTGATTATCTCAAATCCTGAGGCCCTAGCCTGAGCTCAAACTATCCTACCTCTGGAGTACCACAAACAGGGTAAGTAATTACTAGTACAAATGGCTAAATGTTTTCCCCCCAAAATTAATAGAATATTGTCTCTTTTATTTTCAGAATCTGTCCGTCTGTATCGTCTGTCTGTCCTAAGTTCCTGTTTCTATGTATTTAGTTTTTCCCCTTCTTACAACACCTGGGTACGCAGCGGACGCATGCGCAAGAATCTGCTTCTCCCACGATGGACAGAGGAGGTGGGATGCTGGCCTGGTGAATTTAATGTTATATTTAATGTTCTTTTGTTGCTTTTAACGTTGACTCTTTAATCTTATTTGCCTTTTTTTATTTTTAATAAAATGTTTTATTTTCCACTTCAGTTTTTGGCTTGCGGACTTTTTTTAAATGGATGTTGTTAAGCGCCATGGCCACACATCAAACTGACTCATCAAACTCGAGTTTTTATGATTGTGTTGGTAAAAAAAACTCACACGTATGGTTTGATGAGAGAGTAAAAAAATATCAAAACCATTTAGATATTTGCGTCGACGCGGCAGAGATTTGACGTCGGTTTTATGTGCGTGTGTCAAAATATCTTCAATTATCATTTTTGATTTGTTTTCGAAGTGTTAAAAGTGTTTTATTTTTTGGTGACAAGTGTTTTTGCCTCTGAAATGCCATTTTGTGCCTCTGAAATGAAGTTTGATGACATGAGTTTGATGTGTGGCCGTGATAAGCAAAACAAAATTTTACTAACACATACAAGAGTTTGATCAAACAGTTTGATGTGTGGCCACGGCGCTTTAGTCTGCATTTACATGATACTTTTTTTTTAAGTATTAAGCATACTTATCGGCGTTTTGTGGGCGAGAGAGGCAGTCGGAAACGGGGGGAAAAAAAGTATGCCGTACTCGTACTTATCGTACTCATCGTTTTGTGTTTTTCGTTCGCACTTGGAAACAACAACAATTCACACAGGAAAAGCCGAAACAAAACAAATGAAAATAAGTTAAGTATTGAAAAAAAAGTACGCGTGTGAACGTAAATACTTTTTCAAAAGAGAATAAGCCGATAAGTTACTTAAAAAAAAGTACCATGTAAATGGGGACTTAGTCTTTACTATAAATCATTTTTATTGCGTGAATTCCTTTCACACTATTTAAAAACACCTAGGCACTTTCAAACTTCAGGCACTACTTATGAAAAAGGAGACATTTTACACTTTTGGCACAGCGTTTTCAAAAATTTTACGAGGTCCCACCTCCGCCTGTCAGCTCGTCCAAAATCAGAAAGACTTTTCTGGAGGAAAAACCATTTTCCTGAGCTCCAGCCATTTTCGTCCTCCGGCCATTTTTCGGAAAACCCTTTTGTTGTTATTCAGCTGTTTCTTGCCGTCCACAGCTGTTTAACAGTTTGACTAGAACTGTATGGCGGACCCCAGAGTTGTCTTTACCTCCTTTCCGCCATTACCCGGTAGATGGCGCTTCACTGCCCATACGTACACCACATCAGTTGACCACTGGCAACGCAACTGAAATAAAAATTGGTATTATATATGACAACTTTTGAGTTACGGTCGATAATAGTGCTAACTAAACTAACATCGTTAACTAAAAATATTGTAAACAAACATTTCAACAAAAAAAGTAAATTTCAGCTACAAAACTTTTATTTTTAATGATAAGCTTAGTGGGACTTTTGATGATGAAATCCACTGTCTCTACAACGACAAAAAGGTTACATACTGGATTTACAGCCAAATCAATATGCAATGGGTCTGCTGTCGCCTGCTACAATGGCGATAAAGATGGCTCACCACCTGCGATCATAAGGTTTGCTTTAAAATGAATCTGCATTCTGCCATTCACCTAGATGATTCACCGAAGGAGATTTCAGGCAGACATTGGCATCAGTCCCCTCACCTTAGAGAGGAGGGTATATATCATTTGCTACGAACTAAAAGTGTAACACATCGAAGGAGTGACCTAAGATCCCAAGTATGTTCGGCGGATATCTGTTTTGAGTTATTTTAAGTCGAATGAACAATGTCTGTCTGCTGGCTGGTGGCACGATAACTCTCGAAAGGAGTAACCGATTGACTTCAAATTTGCTATGTGGCTAAGTTCGAAGATGGACCATATTGGTCCACTCCTTCTAGTACACCCCCCACAAAGGGTTAACATTTAGTGAAATATTGATTATTTAATAACTTCTGTACTACTAATTTAAATCTTCTAAAATTCTACACATAGTATTAGTTTATTAGCCACTATTACCTTGAGAAAAAATGGGCGAAGTTGCAACGCCCATTTTTTTATAATTCTAGTAAGAAGAGAAAAAATGGATTTCTAAATAGTTTACTCCCACGATGCAACATTTTAATACAAATCCCAAAATCCCCTTTCGATTTTATACCACAATCCCAAAGCCAAAAACATATCTTAAGAAGACAATGTGCGAAGTTAAAAGGAGTATAAATGTGATTTCTTCATAGGTTTATGTAATCTCAGTTGCTTTTATTTATTTCACGTTTCCGAAACAATTTGGTGTTTGCCTTGGCTTAAATGTTTTCATCGTGCTTAAATGCTATACGTAAGAATTTGAGTGTAGAAATTCTATTGTCTAAGGCAAACTAACAAGCACTATTTATGGACACAAAGGACATTGGTTTCATTTCCGACATCTATGCGATGGTTTTTCTTAATACATGAACATATTAAATGTCTTTTTTTATTAGCAACACTCTTTTTCAATCTTTTTTTAAGTTGGATAACTTTTTAATGACTTTAGAATACAAGTTGGTAAGTAGTAATTTTACGCTTAAAGTCTCTCTTATACACGCAAAAATAAATTACAAATACAATTTGTGAATATTTTTAAGAAATTAAAAAATACAAGCATTTTACAATAAATAATGATGAGTATAATTGCTCTAAAAAGTCTTTTTATGCACAGCACGATGGCCTTCCTCTTCATATTCTCTTTTTGAGATCCACATTTTCTTGAATGTATCCAGTGAAGCCAAAATAGAGCCACCCATCCACGTTGAGTAAAGACGTTCCTGTGGGGCAGCAATCTTTAAAAAAATAGAAATAAAAAAGACATTCCGTTTTTGATTTACGATCGAATGAATAATAATCTCAAGAACTCACTCTAATTTTAAGATCCTTGTTCGAATGTTTCCTCAGTTCGGCTAATAGACGATCGCCGAATCCTTTGAATAGTGTAGAGCCACCCGATAAGACAATATTTTGATAGAGCATTTTTCTGAGATCCATATCGGATTTTTCAATGGCGTACATTAGAACGTCATGAATACCTTCGCACTCTTCTCCCAGTAAGTCTGGCCGGAACAGTACTTCTGGAGCTCTAAAACGTGCTTGACCAATCTGAAAGCAAAAAATCGATGTAAGAGCAATATTGTTTGCGGTTGTTTACATGCGAATTAAGAATTTACCTCCAATGTTTTGCCATCCGGTAATGTGTAGGAGAATTTTTCAGTTTCAACCGATTCTTCCTTCTGAGGATTGGTGGCCAAATAGCACACTTTTTCCTTTATCGAACGTACAATTTCAAACTCCGCTGTAGAGCGGAAATTAAATCCCTCTTTGCGTATTAGCGTCTTTAGATAGCGCGATACATCACGTCCGGCAATATCAACACGCATAATGCTGTGTGGCATAGCAAAACCCTCATAAATGGGCACTGCATGCGTAACACCATCACCCGAGTCCAGAACGACACCTGTAACTCGGCCAGTGGCATAGCTTGAGTTGAGATAAATGCGATTACAATTAAATTATTTGTATTTGTAGAGCGGAGGAAATCCTTTGAGGGATAACACTTACAGACTAAGTACGGCTTGCATTGATACAAAGAGAGCTGGTGCATTAATACCTTCGAAAAAGAATTCGGCTGCCTTTTCACGATTCTTGCGTGGATTCAAGGGAGCCTCCGTTAACAGTACGGGATGTTCATCGGTACATGTTGATAATTGTTCCTGAAATGACATTGCCTCATTAGTGTGTAGTGAAATTTAGTGATACTGATGTGGAACTTGTGTTAATGTGGGAATTATTTAGATGATCGAATGTGGCCAGTTTCAAACATTTTAGGAAAAAACAAATAAGAAATTTCATTGGGGTAAACCGTTTAAGCTAAACCCGCAATGTTATATGTACTAATATTATGAGCTATTTAATTTTGGTATGTCTTGGCTTTTTTTGTATGGGAGGTACTTAACTCCTATTTTTAAAAGGACTGTAGGATATTTAAAAACTTTACACTGTGCAAACATTTTGAGTATTAATATGCATTGGTATCACGATATAAACTGTTAACTTTTTGCACAAAATGGTACGATTGTGTGGGAGGTATCAAAGCGGGCCAGATAATAACGCCCATTTTTCGAATACCATACAAAATTGCACTGTACTAAATTGCAAGTATTTGTATGTGGTGTGGTATTAAAGTTATAAGATGTTAACTTCTGGGGCAAAATGGTCCATTTGTGTGGGAAGTACCAAAACAGGCTTGGCAACTTCACCCATTTTTCTCGAGGTGATAGTGACAAATAAACTAATACTGTGTGGAATTTCAGAGGATTCGAATAATAGAAGTTATTAAAGAATCAATATTTTACTAAATGTTAACCGTTTGTGAGTGAGGTAATAAGAGTGGAATGATATGGCCCATTTTCGAACTTAGCCTGAGATGGAGAAAAATATTACCGCATACCAAAATTGAATTCAATCGGTTGCTCCTTTAGAGAGTTATCACCAGCCATCTGACAGACAAACGGACGAACATTGCTCATTCGAATTAAAATGACCCAAAACGGATATCCTCCGAACATACTCGGGGTCTTAGGTCACTCCTTCGATGTGTCACACTTTTGGCTCGTAGCAAATGATATATACCCTCCTCTATAAGGTGAGGGGATAATAAGACAACTTTGCTTAACAATATTACAGTGTCCAGTTATTCAATACCATGTATAAGCGACAAAGAAACTATTACAATGTGAGAAGTTACGGAAGATTTGGATATATAGTAAGTTATTCAATATTATTGTATTAAATATTTTCACCGAATAAGGGCCGTATTCATAAAAAGTTATGATGATTTAAAATACATTTTAACGTTGAAAATCAGTTCAATAAACCTAATACATATATATTACAAATAAGGATAGAGAATAAGGAAGACAATAAGACTTAGGACCTTCAGTTATCAGTGTACCAGATAGTCAGAGACCGACGATTGGAGGGGCGGACATATGTAATTTTTGGGTAAAATCAAAAACATTTTTAGAGACATCAATGCACAACGTTCTAAAATTAGTCACTCTAAAATGTTATGGCCCAGTCGCGACAATCGGCAATTTAAACAACTTAAATATGGGCCTTAGATAGGGATGTCGATTGAGAAAATCCCGAATAGCTGGATTTTTGAAGATCAATCCCGGGTAATTTATATTGCTAAAGGAATTTTGTTTGCTAACGCAAATAATACGTGTTATAAATCCTATAAAGGTAACTGTGGAAGCGCTATGTCGTTTGATATGAATCTGTACAATGCTGATGCTGCGCTGTAATTTATGTTGAAGTCGATATCTGCTATTAAATCCATCAAAATCATTGAATAAATGTGTCTCTTCGTAAAAGAATACATGAACGTAGAACAATATACTCGAGTGTTCTAAATTAGAATCCTAATTTAAAATCTGGCCTGGACAATAATTCAGATATGCATAATTTAGAAACGCTAACAATATACTTTAATCTGCCGTTATAAACTAATATTGAGTCTAATAGTTACTTAGCTGACGAATTAGAAACTTACGGAAATATATCAATAGCAAAAAAAGCTTAACGATGCTATCCCGAAAATCCCAGGATCCCGGTATCATAATTTTCTCATTCCCGAATACCCGGATTTGCGAAGGGCAGTCCCGATAGACATCTCAAGTCTTGGATTAGGAAATACAAATGTTTTTAATAGATTGTGTTTGCATCATCATTGGTTTTCTGGAATAACAGAACTTCTCAAAAAATCAAAATATTCAGAAGTGACCAATTACTTTTTCTCTCGCAGTACATTTGATACTAAATGTACATAGTTGAGTGTTGCAAAAATACGCTAAAAATTGGACATTTACGCTAAAATCCCGAAATCGAATTTTTTTGACATATAGGTTGTTACTCCAAAAACCCACAAATATAATGATATTAATATAAGAAGTATACATTACACCCATTGAGTCATCAGTCATTTTTGGATTGGCCATATTATATATACATACAAAAATTTGCTGTTTTTTGCATATTCCCAAAATATATCGTTTATGCGATTTTCCAATTACAAGTGATTTACGATCAAATTAACGTCTAATAAACAAATAAGGAATTCAATATGATGCGATTTTTTTCATGATTTTAATGCATTTGTTAAAAAAAATCGGAAATCTATCTATCTATATATATAAAGAAGAATGTGTGTTTGTTTGTTTGTTTGTTTGTTTGTTGGTTTGTTTGTACCGTATAGACGTCTAAACGACTGAACCGATCTTCTTGAAATTTTCACAGAATGTACATGTGTGGGGCGTGGTGAAAATAGGGTACTTGAATTTTCGATATATGAAGTGGGCGTGGCCCCGCCCACATAAGACAAATTTTAAAATTGAGATATATTGCACAATTTGTTAGCGAGAGTGCTGCAATTTTGTACATATGTATCTGGTGGCAGTCTACGTGATTGGTCCAAAAATGGGCGGGATCGGACCAATGGGCGTGGCCCCGCCCATATAAGCCAAATTTTGAATTTGAGATATCTTGCACAATTTGTTAGCGAGAGAACTGTAATTTTGTTTATATATATCTTTTGGCGACCTACGTGATTGGTCCAAAAATAGGCGGGGTTGGACTAATGGGCGTGGCCCCGCCCCTTTAAGCCAAATTTTGAAATCGAGATATCTTGCACAATTTGTTAGCGAGAGAACTGAAATTTTGTATATATATATCTGGAGGCAGTCTACGTGATTGGTCCAAAAATGGGCGGGGTCAGACTAATGGGCGTAGCCCCGCCCCTTTAAGCTAAATTTTGAAATCGAGATATCTTGCACAGTTTGATAGCAAGAGAGCTGTAATTTTGTGTATATATATATGCTGGTGACTTACGTGATTGGTCCAAAAATGGGCGGGATCGGACCAATGCACGTGGCCCCGCCCATATAAGCCAAATTTTGAATTTGAGATATCTTGCACAATTTGTTAGTGAGAGAACTAGAAATTTGCATATATATATATACTAGCTGGACCCGGTCCACTTCGTTGCCCCAGACTTCAGATTTCCGATCCCGTTAATTTTTGGACTAATTACGTAGACTGACTCCAAATATATATGCACATAATTACATTGATCTCCCTAACAAATTGCTCAAGATATATCAAACACAAAATTTAATTGGCTTATATGGGCGGGACCACTCCCATTTGTCCGACCCCGCCCATTTTTGGACCAAGCACGTAGACTGCCATCTAATATATATGCAAAAATTAAAGCACTCTCGCTAACAAATTGTCAAGATATGTCAATTTAAAATCTTTGTTTATTTATTCCGCCTTTATTTGGACAAATCACGAAGACTACCACCAGATACATGGCACAAAATTACAGCACTCTCGCTAACAAATTGTGTAAGATATCTCAATTTCAAAATTTGGCTTACATGGGCGGTGCCACGCCCATTGGTCCTATCCCGCCCATTTTTGGACGAATCACGTAGACTGCCACCAGATACATATGTACAACATTACAGCACTCTAGCTAAAAAATTGTGCAAGATATATCAATTTCAAAATTTGGCTTATGTGGGCGGGGCCACGCCCATTCGTCTGATTGCGCCAATTTTTTGACCAATCACGTAGGTCGCCAACAGATATATTTACCCAAAATTACAGCTCTCTCGCTAACAAATTGTGCAAGATATCTCAAATTCAAAACTTGGCTTATATGGGCGGGGCCACGTCCATTGGTCCGATTCTGTCCATTTTTGAACCAATCACGTAAGTCGCCAGCAGATATATATACACAAAATTACAGCTCTCTTGCTAACAAATTGTGCAAGATATCTCGATTTCAAAATTTAGCTTAAATGGGCGGGGCCACGCCCATTAGTCTGATCCCGCCTATTTTTGGACCAATCACGTAGACTGCCTCCGGATATATATATACAAAATTCCAGTCCTCTCGCTAACAAATTGTGCAAGATATCTCAAATTCAAAATTTGGCTTATATGGGCGGGGCCACGCCCATTTGTCCGACCCCGCCCATTTTTGGACCAAGCACGTAGACTGCCACCTAATATATATGCACAAAATTAGAGTAATCTCGCTAATAATTTGTGCGAGTTATGTCAATTTCAAAATTGGGTTTATATTGGCGGGGCAACCCCCAATAGTCCGACCCCGCCTATTTTTGGACCAATCACGTAAGTCGCCAACAGATATATATAAACAAAATTACAGCTCTCTCGCTAACAAATTGTGCAAGATATCTCAAATTCAAAATTTGGCTTATATGGGCGGGGCCACGCTCATTGGTCCAATCCCGCCCATTTTTGGACCAATTAAGTAGACTACCACCTAATACATATGCACAATATTACAGCACCCTCGCTAACAAATTGTGCAATATATGTCAATTTAAAAATTTCGTTTATAAGGGCTGGGCCACGCCCATTGGTCCAATCCCGCCCATTTTTGAACAAATCACGAAGACTACCACCAAATACATATACACAAAATTCAAGCTCTCTCGCTAACAAATTGTGCAAGATATCTCAATTTCAAAATTAGGCTTATATGGGCGGTGCACGCCCATTGGTCCTATCCCGTCCATTTTTGGACGAATCACGTAGACTGCCACCAGATACATATGTACAACATTACAGCACTCTAGCTAAAAAATTGTGCAAGATATATCAATTTCAAAATTTGGCTTATATGGGCGGGGCCACGCCCATTCGTCTGATTCCGCCCATTTTTGGACCAATCACGTAGGTCGCCAACAGATATATTTACCCAAAATTACAGCTCTCTCGCTAACAAATTGTGCAAGATATCTCAAATTCAAAACTTGGCTTATATGGGCGGGGCCACGCCCATTAGTCTGACCCCGCCCATTTTAGGACCAATCACTTAGACTGCCTCCATATATATATATATGCAAATTTCTAGTTCTCTCACTAACAAATTGTGCAAGATATCTCAAATTCAAAATTTGGCTTATATGGGCGGGGCCACGTGCATTGGTCCGATCCCGCCCATTTTTGGACCAATCACGTAAGTCACCAGCATATATATATACACAAAATTACAGCTCTCTTGCTATCAAACTGCGCAAGATATCTCGATTTCAAAATTTAGCTTAAAGGGGCGGGGCTACGCCCATTAGTCTGACCCCGCCCATTTTTGGACCAATCACGTAGACTGCCTCCAGATATATATATACAAAATTTCAGTTCTCTCGCTAACAAATTGTGCAAGATATCTCGATTTCAAAATTTGGCTTAAAGGGGCGGGGCCACGCCCATTAGTCCAACCCCGCCTATTTTTGGACCAATCACGTAGGTCGCCAAAAGATATATATAAACAAAATTACAGTTCTCTCGCTAACAAATTGTGCAAGATATCTCAAATTCAAAATTTGGCTTATATGGGCGGGGCCACGCCCATTGGTCCGATCCCGCCCATTTTTGGACCAATCACGTAGACTGCCACCAGATACATATGTACAAAATTGCAGCACTCTCGCTAACAAATTGTGCAATATATCTCAATTTTAAAATTTGTCTTATGTGGGCGGGGCCACGCCCACTTCATATATCGAAAATTCAAGTACCCTATTTTCACCACGCCCCACACATGTACATTCAGTGAAAATTTCAAGAAGATCGGTTCAGTCGTTTAGACGTCTATACGGTACAAACAAACAAACAAACACACATTCTTCTTTATATATATAGATGGAGGCAGTCTAAGTGATTGGTCCTAAAATGGGCGGGGTCAGACTAATGGGCGTGGCCCCGCCCATATAAGCCAAGTTTTGAATTTGAGATATCTTGCACAATTTGTTAGCGAGAGAGCTGTAATTTTGGGTAAATATATCTGTTGGCGACCTACGTGATTGGTCCAAAAATGGGCGGAATCAGACGAATGGGCGTGGCCCCGCCCATATAAGCCAAATTTTGAAATTGATATATCTTGCACAATTTTTTAGCTAGAGTGCTGTAATGTTGTACATATGTATCTGGTGGCAGTCTACGTGATTCGTCCAAAAATGGGCGGGATAGGACCAATGGGCGTGGCACCGCCCATATAAGCCTAATTTTGAAATTGAGATATCTTGCACAATTTGTTAGCGAGAGAGCTTGAATTTTGTGTATATGTATTTGGTGGTAGTCTTCGTGATTTGTTCAAAAATGGGCGGGATTGGACCAATGGGCGTGGCCCAGCCCTTATAAACGAAATTTTTAAATTGACATATATTGCACAATTTGTTAGCGAGGGTGCTGTAATATTGTGCATATGTATTAGGTGGTAGTCTACTTAATTGGTCCAAAAATGGGCGGGATTGGACCAATGAGCGTGGCCCCGCCCATATAAGCCAAATTTTGAATTTGAGATATCTTGCACAATTTGTTAGCGAGAGAGCTGTAATTTTGTTTATATATATCTGTTGGCGACTTACGTGATTGGTCCAAAAATAGGCGGGGTCGGACTATTGGGGGTTGCCCCGCCAATATAAACCCAATTTTGAAATTGACATAACTCGCACAAATTATTAGCGAGATTACTCTAATTTTGTGCATATATATTAGGTGGCAGTCTACGTGCTTGGTCCAAAAATGGGCGGGGTCGGACAAATGGGCGTGGCCCCGCCCATATAAGCCAAATTTTGAATTTGAGATATCTTGCACAATTTGTTAGCGAGAGGACTGGAATTTTGTATATATATATCCGGAGGCAGTCTACGTGATTGGTCCAAAAATAGGCGGGATCAGACTAATGGGCGTGGCCCCGCCCATTTAAGCTAAATTTTGAAATCGAGATATCTTGCACAATTTGTTAGCAAGAGAGCTGTAATTTTGTGTATATATATCTGCTGGCGACTTACGTGATTGGTTCAAAAATGGACAGAATCGGACCAATGGACGTGGCCCCGCCCATATAAGCCAAGTTTTGAATTTGAGATATCTTGCACAATTTGTTAGCGAGAGAGCTGTAATTTTGGGTAAATATATCTGTTGGCGACCTACGTGATTGGTCAAAAAATTGGCGCAATCAGACGAATGGGCGTGGCCCCGCCCACATAAGCCAAATTTTGAAATTGATATATCTTGCACAATTTTTTAGCTAGAGTGCTGTAATGTTGTACATATGTATCTGGTGGCAGTCTACGTGATTCGTCCAAAAATGGGCGGGATAGGACCAATGGGCGTGGCACCGCCCATGTAAGCCAAATTTTGAAATTGAGATATCTTACACAATTTGTTAGCGAGAGTGCTGTAATTTTGTGCCATGTATCTGGTGGTAGTCTTCGTGATTTGTCCAAATAAAGGCGGAATAAATAAACAAAGATTTTAAATTGACATATCTTGACAATTTGTTAGCGAGAGTGCTTTAATTTTTGCATATATATTAGATGGCAGTCTACGTGCTTGGTCCAAAAATGGGCGGGGTCGGACAAATGGGAGTGGTCCCGCCCATATAAGCCAATTAAATTTTGTGTTTGATATATCTTGAGCAATTTGTTAGGGAGATCAATGTAATTATGTGCATATATATTTGGAGTCAGTCTACGTAATTAGTCCAAAAATTAACGGGATCGGAAATCTGAAGTCTGGGGCAACGAAGTGGACCGGGTCCAGCTAGTATATCTATATATATAAAGAAGAATGTGTGTTTGTTTGTACCGAATAGGCGTCTAAACGGCTGGACCGATCTTTTTGAAATTTTCACAGAATGTACATTTGTGGGGGGTGGTGAAAATAGGGTGCTTGAATTTTCGATGTACCAAGTGGGCGTGGCCCCGCCCACATAAGCCAAATTTTGAAAGTGATATATCTTGCACAATTTGTTAGCTAGAGTGCTGAAACGCTGTACATATGTATCTGGTGGTAGTCTATGTGATTAGTCCAAAAATGGGCGGAATCGGACGAATGGGCGTGGGCCCGCCCATATAAGTCACATTTTTGATTAGATATTTTGCACAATTTTTCAGCGAGAGTGCTGTAATTTTGTACATATGTATCTGGTGGTAGTCTACGTGATTGGTCCAAAAATAGGCGAAAACGGATCAATGGGCGTGGCACCGCCCATATAAGCCAAATTTTGAAATTTACATATTTTTCACAATATGTTAGAGAGAGTGTTGTAATTCTGTGTATATGTATCTGGTGGTAGTCTACGTGATTAGTTCAAAAATGGACGGGATCGGATCAATGGGCGTGGCCCCGCCCATATAAGTCAAATCTTTGAATTGAGATATCTTGCACATTTTTTTGGCGAGAGTGCTGTAATTTTGTACGTATGTACCTGGCCGTAGTCTACCTGATTGGTTTAAAAATGGGTGGTATCGGATCAATGGGCGTGGCCCCGCCCATATAAGCCAAATTTTTGAATTGAGATATATTGCACAATTTTTTGGCGAGAGTGCTGTAATTTTGTACGTATGTACCTGGTGGTAGTCTACCTGATTGGTTTAAAAATGGGCGGGATCGGACCAAAGGGCGTGGCTTCGCCCATATAAGACAAATTTTGAAATTCAGATATCATGAAAATGTTGTTAGCGTGAGTGCTGTAATTTTGTACATATGTATCTTTTGGTCTTCTACGTGATTGTTCCAAAATTAGCCGGGATCGGACCTAAGGCGATGGCCCCGCCCTTATAAGCCAAATTTTGAAATTGAGATATCTTGCACAATATGTTAGAGAGAGTGCTGTAATTTTGTGCATATGTATCTGGTGGTAGTCGACGTGATTGGTCCAAAAATAGGCGGAAACGGACCAATGGGCGTGGCACCGCCCATATAAGCCAAATTTTGAAATTTAGATATTTTTCACAATATGTTAGAGAGAGTGTTGTAATTCTGTGTATATGTATCTGGTGGTAGTCTACGTGATTGTTCCAAAAATGGGAGGAATCGGATCAGTGGGCGTGGCCCCGCCCATATAAGCCAAATTTTGAAATTGAGATATCTTACACAATTTGTTAGCGAGAGTGTGTAATTTTGCATATGTATCTGGTGGTAGTCTTCGTGATTGGTCCAAAAATGAAATTTTTAAATTGACATATTTTGTATAATTTGTTAGCGAGAGTGCTATACATAATTTGGCACATATGTATCTGGTGGTAGTCCACGTGATTGGTCCAAAAATGAGCGGGATCGGACCAATGGGCGTGGCCCCGCCCATACAAGCCTCATTTTGGAATTGAAATATTTTGCACAGTCTGTGCAATTTGAAAATTGCACAGATTGATAGTGAGAGTGCTGTAATTTTGTGTATATTTGTATATATCTGGGAGCAGTCAAAGTGTTTGTTCAAAAATGGGCGGGATTGGACCAATGAGCGAGAGTGCTGTAATTTTGTGTACATGAATTTGGTGACAGTCTACGTGATTGATCCAAACATGGACGGGATCGGAAATCTGTAATCTGGGGCAACAAAGTGGACCGGGTCCAGCTAGTAATTTCTATAATATAAATTAATGGTTCTAAATGGCTAAAGCGAATTGTTTTTTATTTCAAAAGGTGAAATATTCATTATTGCCCATTCCGTATTGTTTTCTCTTAAATTGTCGAAATTCATGGGAAAATAAAAATTCCAAATAAAAAAATATAACAATTGTTTTGAATGTGAGAAGACATTTCGAAAAAATGCAAAACATGTTAGAAAAAGTTAATTATGAGGAAACAGTTGTGCTCAAAAATTATATACTACGAAGATGTTCGGTCCAGCAACGCGAAACTAGCAGTGACGAACGAATAGGAATTCCGACGAGTGAGGTTTTTCGAGGTCTTTCAGACCGATTTAGTATTTTTTAAAATTAAAAAAATAATATTAATCGATAAGTGCAAAAAAAGTTCAAACAATGTTCGCGGAAAATTGTTTTTCGCGTGACAGTTCATTCCTATTCGTTCGTACCTGACAGATTTTGACGTTTCGTCCGGAAGGAATGCCTTCTTATTCTATTTGTCTTTGGTTGTGCTTTAATATCTAGATTTTTCCAAGGCTTTTGACCGGTTCAATCATTTGATGTTTATTAATAAATTATTTATTTTTTTTTTTATTTTATTTTATTTTATATCATACTTTATAAACGGATCAAAATTTGTAAAGGCGTGTCTCCACTACTGCACCTTGTCTTGTGGCATGCTTCAAGGTTCAGCATTTGGACCACTCAAACTCAATTTATATGCAGACGAAGTCCAGCTTATTTTTTTTTTCAAACAGTAAGGACTTTCCTGATGCTCTTGAGGGGAGAATATGTTATTCAATTGCCAGGTATTCTTATTAGATGATAAACAATAATGTTCACTCTACATTTTGTTCGTGGTCTACAAGAAATCCTGTCGGAGAATTAAATAATTGGCGCGAAAAAATTGATGAAAAATAGATTTGCACCCTTTCCTAAAATATGCACCCTTTCCACTACTAACCTACGGGCATGACTGCACATAACTGCCTTCAACATTTCTAAATCTTTTCACTCATGACGGTTCATTAACTTTTGGAAATATTTAGGTCGAACGTGAGTGATATATTTTAGTTTAAATAGACAATTGATTTCATTTGGTTCAATTTATGTTAATTTCGAAGAATTTGTTAATTGCTTCCGCAAACAAATTTGCGGCAACAAGTAAAATATTCCAATGAGCTGCAGAGATCAGCCTCGATTTTTATTTTTAGTCCACCTTGTAAAAGTTATGTCTGCCAAGACCTTCCAATTGATTTTCTACAATTATTTTCCAAAAAAAAGTTATTTGGTTTGCATTAAGTTCTGGAAAAATTTGGACTAAGCATTAGTCACAAAAGTGAAAAATTTAACTTATGAAAAAAACTTGACTTATTAAAAACGTTGAAACGAAACTTTTTTGAACTAAAACGATCGAAAACATGCAAATCAAAACATTGAATAACTTTTTATTATTTTCGCCCTAAATTGGTGAGTTCACTCACAGGGCAACGGCGAGATCTTTGATCAATAGATCAGATCTATTGATCTGAGAAAATTGCTTTAGCATATATTTCGAACCTAAAGCAAAATATATTAGGTGCTATTATTTTTTTAGAGTTATATATTAAGAAAATCTTTAAATGTATTTTGTATTCAAAAATTGCAATGAGCTATCATTGCCCTTGAAGGTTTAAGTAAATAAAAAAGCTTTACATTTTTATAAATTAAAGTTAGCATTCAGTAGTTTTGCAACTAACCATGGAAAAAGAATATCCGGACAAAGAAAATTAAACACTGACAAATTTAGTGAAGAAAATTGTGATTTATTTGAATTTTGAACATGCACCACTTAATTGAACATCATATGAGCAAAGACTACGGAAAACTTAAAAAAAAATTTTAAATTTTTTTCTGAGAGACCAACCATCAGGCATTATATCAAAACACCCAAAGCCTTTTTGCAATGTTAGCTCGAAATTTTGTTGCATATCCCTTTGAAATTGGTGTATTTTTAGTCAATTTTCCAGACTGTGGTATATATGGGCGAAAGCGCACTTTAGCGGGCACATGTCAAAATAAAAACACATCACCGCATCCGAAATGACCCACAATTTGTATCCACATTGGCGCAACGAGCCCTGGGCAGTAGGACCTCAATTAGACCTAAGGGCCACATATAGACAATATGTTCTAAAATATTATATTCCAATTGTTTCATTAAGCATAGTTTCACTCCATAATAATACCATGTATCACAGTGTGGTGTAGGGTACAGACGTTAAGACTTTTTTGTTTCACCAGGGACTTTTTAGACCCAAATTTTAAGCCCCGGTCGCCACTGAATTTTTTTCAAAATAATTAATATGTTCCACAGATATTTCTGATAAAACAATATAGTAAACACTCCAAAACACAAGAAAAATATATTTTTTTAGTCGTCACTTCTTTGATGTTCGACCACAAGCCTTCAAAACTCAATTTTTGTGAGTAGATTTATTTTTAATTTTGGAAAATTGATTTTGTTTGCTATAGTTTAATTTATTACCTCTTTGTTTTTATTTTTGTTTTAAATGCACATTAACGACTTTTGGCCAAATAATGTTGTATTTGGGACCACTGTGTAATGAGTTTTATTTTGTTTTGAGGTTTGCCCGCTAAAGTGTACTTCAGCTCATATATAGAAAAAATCCGGGCTATAAAACAAAAATTCGAACTTACTTTACAAAACCCTTTTGTGATTTTGGTATCCTAGTGGTGTACTATCATGTCCAATGGGTCTCGTTCCGAAAAGTTTTGATTACACAGAATTTGGTGCACAGTGGTATTTAGAAGACGATATGAAAATGTCGCGTAGTCCAATAGTCGAAAGCAGTCCAATATAAATATTATTTTCTTTACGTTTATCGCATAATTTTGAGTTACCTCAGCATAACAAAAGAATAGCAGCCCTATTCTCGAACGAGTGACGAGCTTATTTTTTGATAGTAAATACTATTTGCTATTCTGAGTTTCAAATAGAAGCTCTTTTTGTTATAATTTTCAATGATAGTAGTCACTACCGCAATAGCACATGAAAAAAAATAGTAATGGTTTTCCTAAAGAGATCGAATTTTAATTTATTCGTCATGCCAATATATGCCATTCGGGCACGCTAAACACTCAATTTAATTTTCGTTGACAGTGAGTTTCAATAATTACTTAGTGTGGCTATATACGGAGCCCAATTTATCAAGAGTTTGCTCAAAATGTAGAACTCACGTATAAGATACCATTCGATGAACGTAATTTGAAATGAATTTTGCCGATAGTAATTTCAAGAACATGGTCTAGTGTGTGCTGTGATCTTACCAAGATGCAAGGTTAAGTTATATTAATATAAATCCACGTACTTTGCTATAAATGTATCCCCAAATGTGTTCCATGTCGTTCCAATCGGTTACAATGCCATGTTCCATTGGATAACGTATACTCAGTAGACCGCGATGTTCTTCTGCCTTTGGGCCCACGAACAGGTCACCTTCCAAAGCGCCTGCCATTACACGAACATGCTTGGGGCGACCCACACTAAAAAATCAAAGAAGGTGAAAATGAATCACTACTCTGTCAAACAGTGCACATCGGGACACACTTACTAGTTTGGAAATCGGCACTTTGGAATGTGCTCACCAGCAAAACCAGCTTTGATCATGCCAGAACCCTGAAAATAAAATCAAAACAGTCAATTAATTTATATAAACTAATAAATAAATGTTTTTTTGACAAAATTTATATCGCTCTGAAGATGAAGTTCATAAAAACGCCTGAAGTTGACATGAGGATAGTCTCCCGAAGTTCTCGAAACCAACGTCAATCGATCCGGGGCTTTGCTCCCCGCATTGGCTTGTCTGTGGTGGATTATGGTCGGGTAGACGAAATTGATACATTCTACACGGATTGCCAAAATTTTCGCGATTACTACAGAGATCCTTATAATAAATTACCTCGTCCGCCAGTTTTCAAGAAACACTATGGCAACTGTGGTTTTCGATACCGAGATAAATGCAGTGAATTACTAATGCTACCCATACAATGGGTGCGTGAAGCACAACCAGTCATTTATCCCGTGGAATATGGACGTCAGTTGCATCTGGACGAGAAAATACAATTGGGTGGCCTCCACGACTACACATCATGCATAAAATATAAACGTTAACCGAATTGTATATTTTTCTAGATATGTATGTTTCGTTTTCTTCATTGAACATAAATATAAGATTTCTAAAACTTGCTTTGGATTTGCAAAAACAATTTTAACACTCAAAGGGTTTAGTCATCAACACAATAGTGTTGTTGTTGCTGTTGGTAGACTTATTAGGATTTTTATACTACCAACAGATTTTTTCGATGGATGAAGAGAGGCCAGCGCGGCAGCAAAGGCAGGTGATGTCACTGTGTCGCACCGCCGCACCTTATGCATCGAAGCCTTTTTCGCATTATTTGTACCCCTGTCCAGAATTGCAAAAAAAACTTACATTGTCAATAACCACGGGTTGATTGTAGGGTTCCATATTTGTGCGTTTAATTTGGAGATGTAATTATTTTTTGTACAAAAGACTCAGTTTGGCTAAAACGATTTCGACCAGCAAAAATTTGCAAACTCAAACTCTAATAACTTTTTGATGTTTCCTTTTGGTTTTCTTGTTCGCAGCTGCTTCTTACTCAGCCGTCTATTCACAATAGATACATACATGCGAAAGCTGAACGCTGTGAAAACACTAATAAAGGGCCAGTTAGGCAAACGTAACGTTAACGCCCCCGTAGCGTAGCGAATCATCTGTTCCAATCTGTCATCAAAGACCGTTTGGAGATTAGACACCCCAAAGGTTTTTGCAGAAGTAAATTCGCGTCTGTAAACTCTAGATGGCTACCTAAAACAGAAACATAAAAAACTTCTCATCGGCATAGAAACGTACCTGTATTGACGTTTCCTCCATCTTGCGGGACATGTTTCAAATACACTGGGGAGTCTATGACCTAAATTGGTCCAGATTCACACTCGGCAGTTTTTTCCAAGCAAGTGTCAAAGTTTGTTGGTGGAAAGAGCTCTATGCCTCCTTCTCTCATACAAACTTTGACACTTTCTTGGAAAAATCGCCGAGTGTGAATCTGAACTTATCCTTGCTGTCATGGAAACGTTTAGCCATTCCCCCCGCAGAATTGCAGTGTTTGTGGAAGAGGGATGCAGTCTCTAGGGTGGGAGAAAAAAGTCTTCCGTACTTGCAATTTTTTTGCAATGCGTTTTCTTTCGCTGTAAAGTGGTGATTTTTTTGACATTTCCACATTCCTTTTTATTTGTGCGACATACATATTTTACAGAAATTGAATGAACGGTGAAAAAAGTCGAAACTGAATATCTTGTAGAGTTGTGTAGTTCGTGAACGAACTAGTTCAATTGAACGGGTCACTTTACTGAACGGTATGAACTAGTTCACACAACTCGTTCATTTCAGCTCAGTAGTTCAACCTTGTCATTTCGTTCTCTCTTCTCATTTCGCTCTCTCTTCTCAGCTGTTATGTGTTGTTTCCATTTTTATGTTATCATGAATGTAGGATTCTTCCTATACAAATGCGTTTGTATATTCAATTCATTCCATTCATGTTCCAATCAGATTCCTTTAATAGCGGCTGATTTGAACTGGTGATCTGAACGAAACAACTGCTGAACTAACGAGCTGTTTAAGTAAAGTGAGCTGAGAGCTAAGCTAAAGAGCCGAAGTGAACTATTGACCTAAATGAACGAACTAGTTCACTCAATTGATCTGAACTAAAAAGAGCGATCACTTAAATGAACTAAAGTGCCCAACTCTAATACCTTGTCTGAACACAAATGGAACTTCAAAAGAGAATTGCATAACAAAATTGCAAGTCTGAATATAGACTTAAGGTATGTTTAGACGATTGCCTGATCGGACAACATTGTCCGAAAAATAGCGGAAAAATGCAACCCTGTGAACGTACAACCGTGTGAACAAACAATTTTTGTCTCGCAACGTTGGCAGAAAAGTCATTGTGAGATAATTTGCAGATTTGTTGATGTGCGAAGTTTATGCATGTGACAACGGCGCCATTGCCAGAAAAACTTTTTATTGGCAACACTGTCTATAAAATATTTTAATTGGCAATCCTGCATATAAATATTAACAAAATATATGAAATTTGAAGGTTTTCTTGCAATCGTCTGAACAGTCAATTAACATTTGCCTAACAACCTGTCAATTCCCGTACATTTGCAACAATTTAACAGGGTTGATAACGTTTGCCGATCTGGCAATCGTCTGTACACACCTTTATGGGTAATTGTTCCAGCGGGCAACGTTACCGCTGCTCAAAGTTACGTTTGCCTAACCCAGCCAAGATTATTTCCACATATCAGAAATATCTTAGTATTGACAATACTTGTTGATTACAGCTGTTCTGTAGCCAAAATGCAGCCAAAATTTCTGTCAGCGAGCTGTCATGTTGCTAAAAATGCTGTCATGTTGCCAAAATACTTTTAGTGGAAACGTATCGTACGCCTGCGGGCCCCATAAGCATAACAACAACAATAAATAATTTTCTTTGAACTTTTGTGCGCCAATACAAAATAAAAAGGGAGACAAAAATGGCCGCAACACAAAATCCGCCCACCAGAGGCACCTCAACACAAACGCATCCTCCTCCTGCAGGATTGAAAGCGCTTATTGACAAGTTGCTATCTGTTTACCCCGACCAGCCAAATCCTCTTCAAGTTACAACAGTTCTTAAATATTGGTTGGGTGGACAAGATCCTCTGGATTATATTAGCATGTTCAGTAACAGAGGCGACCCTTCCAAGAAGATTCCTCCGCATTGGTTTTATGTCAGTTTTGGCCTCAGCGATTTACATGGAGATGGACGTGTACATGGTGATAGTGACGATAGTGAGACAAAATCTGGCATGGGATTCGAGTTGACATTTCGTTTATTGAAAACAAGCGAAGAATTAAGGGAAGAGGAGGAGAATTCCGGGAAAAGAATTCGGCCACCGACCTGGCCTGCAAATCTAATGCAAAATCTGGCTCGTTATTGTTTTCGAACTGGCAATCGACTGTGTTTTGGTGACAATATACCATGGCGCAAAGGCTTGGATGACAGATTCGATACACCTCTACAGAATATTCTGATAGCTGAGGATCCACAGCTACAATCCATGATTACACCATTTGGCTCGGTTGATTTTTGTCAAATTGTTGGTGTTACTTACGAAGAATTGGAGCAGGCGGCACGCTGGAATGGTCGCGGAGTACTGAACTATTTGAAACAGGATCTGCAAACCGGAGGCGAGTGGTGGGTCACAAATATAGACCGAACATTGAGTGTATTTGATATATTTCCCGAACGCCTGGTTACACTGGAAGAAGATTTAGAAAGAGATGGCTCCGACCTAGCTGGGGTTAATGCTGAGTTTACATTCCGAGAAATATCTAAACCAAAATCACGTGCAGCTCAACTATCGCCGAGGGAAGATTGTACAGAAGATGGACAAGAACTTAACTCCCTGATGGACTCAATGAGCCTGAAGGCCAAATTCGAAACAGAAGATGACAAATGCAAGCAAGAAGCAGATATAGAAGAGATGAAGCCAGAGTCGTCAACACTAGCCTTTCCAATTTCTATGTCCATGAGTGGCAGTTCTTTGCATAATTCATGTCCCATTGAAGATCAGCCTGAAGCACCTGACTCTGTTACCCTCGATGGCATCGAACTTCAAATAGCTCCTTATGCGGCAAAGTTCTTACTACTGGCTATTAAAGATCGAATACGCCACGGCCGGCATTTCACCTTTAAGGCGCAGCATTTGGCACTTACTTTTGTTGCGGAATCAGTGACTGGAGCAGGTGTTACTAAAGAGGCGCCTTATGGTGTACTGGGATATTGGCTCCAAGTTTTAATAACTGATGATTTAGTACATCGCATGATTGAGGATTTTAAAAATGCAAATTTAGATAGAATTAGTCAGTTGGGAGAACGTCGAGAATTTGAGTGGCCCGATAAGAATCTGAAAATGATTATAGAACATCCTAATGGGTATATGTTACCACCACCTCCAATGAGCTTGTAGCAAGTTGTATGTGGCCCACCAGTGAATCTCCAGAACAGAATAAGTTTATTACTGGGCCTTATCGAATGTAATTTAAGAAATTAATACCTATTATGCATAATTTATTTACATTTTTCGACAACGAATTTTGCAATTCTACATTATATCCTAAACAATTCGGAAAAATCAAATAATATGCAGACATTTTGTTGAGTTGAGTAAGAAAAGCTATTGAAATTCAGAAATTACTTTTGAAATGCATTGCTAGTTAGTAGACATTTCTGAAATTCGGAATACTCTCCTTGTTTGGTCTGTACTTTAATGGCTGAGTTTCCATTATTATAAATCAAGAATACTCTGTTGAAATTCAGAACACATCGATCTACATATATTTTCGAAATTAGTTAATATGATATTCAGAAATTGTCCAAACAAACACTTGATGAATTCGATGATTCGAATGATAATTTTCGAACTTGTTTTGCTCAAGTATACGAAAAATTTTGAAACTAAGATATTAATTGAAATTAAGATTTCTTAATTATAAATGAAAATTTATCATATTTAATTGAGGAGTTAAATATTTCAAATTGTTGTTGATGTTTGCGTAAAATATAACCCCTAGAATTGCAATTGATAATTTCCCAATGCAATTGATAATTTCCCAATTGCCAGTGTAGAAATGAAATCCACGAGTCGTACAAATTTACACAAATAAATTAGTCGTACAGTGAGGCCTGTAGCGAAATTTCAACATATCCCATGTTGTATGATGTGTCCAAAATCTCTGAATGAATTTTACACGAATTTTATTAATATAAGGTAAATTTCTACTATATTATGTTAAATACATATTTATTACTACTTTTGTTTCGGCCAGAAAATATTTAAGATTAAGTGTGCCTTGACAGTAACTGTTTTGTGTTCTCTGGCATACAGTCAATTTTTTATATTTTAATTTACTCGTATTGTATAAAATAAGCAGTATTTTTAAAGTATTATATTACTACAAATAACATTCTATTAACATTTTTAAACAAAATATATATGGATATTTGTTATAAAAATCCTATCTGCAGTTGTTGCATCTATAACTTATTTTTAATGCCCGAGGGTTTTTAAATCGCGCGCTTTTAAATGATTCAATAGAAGAACAAAACATAAAATGGTGTTGGTAGCTCCAAGGATGCGTTTGCACGCACGACTTGCGCCCACTTGAAATTAAACGCACGTCAAGTTCGTAATTGTTTTGGTGTTATCGTTCTTGTTGCACTGCATTTTGATATTACAAATTTAATATTTTAATAAAAATGACTGATGTTATTGATGGCTTGGCTTAAGGTCATGTATTATTTTAAAAACGATGGATTTGCTGTTTTAAATTGTTTCAAATATTTCGACTGCCTTCGACAGTCATCCTCAGGGAAATTCACTTTAAAATACAAATAAATAACAAGTTATACAAAAATGTTTAAAAGACAAAAATAATCTTATATATATAAAAGAAAGTGATGTTAGTTACTACGCTTATAACTCGAGAACGCCTGGACCGATTTCGGTGATTAGCACCAATTCGGACAGGTCTCCGGCCAAATAAGAAGAATACACAAGAAAATTTTGGAAAAAAGTCGGAAAATTGGGAAAATCGAAAATTGCTATTTCTTGCGAGATTCCTACTGTTCCTATCTACTACTCTCTTTTTGAATCAATTTTTTTTTATTAATTTTCTATTAAACAAAAAAGTTTTCTATTAAACATATGTACGAGTATGTGCTATTTTTCTTGCTGCAATTCATTCGAGTTTTGCGTATTGTTACACTGATTTCGCGTATCACATCGACAAACGGTACAAGCATTACGATCAATTAAAATTCAACGCGATATTTATCAGTTCGAAAATTTTTTCAGATAATAAGTTTGAGTATAAGAGGTAAGGTTATCTTATTGGATTGCGGGCACTGCAAAATCATAATTTCGGATGAATGCACGATGGCGCATAAACGAGCTCTGGAGGCAGTTGACCGAACGATGAAGGATTTACGACGTGATTTGAGACAATTTGGTGAGTCTATGATATTGCTCTCCGGAGATTTTCGTCAAACGCTTCCCGTCATCCCGAAATCTACTGCCGATGAAATTAATGCATGCCTGAAATCGTGGTCTTTGTGGCGGCATGTCAAGAAGTTGAAATTGACCACGAACATGAGAGTCGCGTTGCAGAACGACTCATCGGCTCTTGAATTCTCGAAACAACTGTTGGCGCTTGGCAATGGCCAAATTACTGTTGATGTTTCCACTGCATTGATATTGTTCCCGGCAAATTTTTGCGAGTTCACATCGTCGAACGAGGAACTCATCACCAAAGTGTTTCCAAATCTCGATTAGATTAGTGAACGGGCAATATTAGCAGCGAAGAATAAGGACGTCGATAGCATGAATTTTATTATTCAAAGTAAAATCGAACTCGCTTGATGTGCCAGGAGCTCCGCCGCATAATTTACAGCTGAAGGTGGAATCGATCATAATCATGTTGCGGAATCTGAATCATCCGAAATTGTGCATAGTTCGCGGTTGTCCATTATGAAACTGATGGACAATGTGATTCAGGCGACGATCGTCAAGGGAAAATTCAAAGGAGAGGAAGTCCTTATCCCACGAATTCCGATTATTCCAACTGATCTTTCATTCCAATTCAAGCGGATTCAGTTCCCTGTATGATTGGCTTTTTCGATGACAATCAATAAATCTCAAGACAAATCGTAGGAAGTCTGTGGAATTAATCTCGAATTTCCCTGTTTTTCGCACGGTCATCTGTACGTTGCCTGTCTTCTGTCTTCGTTGTTTGTTGTTTATCACATCGCTCTCTACTGATTTCGATTCCTTTTAAACAAATCGCATTAAAATTTTAACTATCTGTGTTTTATTATCACTCTGGAGTTTATCTGAAGGCGTTAAATTGGGGCGAGGCGAAGTTCGCCGGGTCCGCTAGTATCACAATAATTACATTTAGAACTGTATTACCGTGTTTGTTTTATAGATCATTCTCTCATCGTTTGGTACGTTTAATATGTGTAACATTTCTAATGTGTATCTCCTATTGTATTTTTTTCTCCTGTCATAATGTCAACTTCTCTCAAATTTGGCTTTTGTCCCGTCAGAGTGCAATGTGCTGCAAGCGTCGTCTTTTGTTCTATAGGTTCGTCAGTAGCTTTCTGATCAGAACTGTGTCCGGATATCCTAGTCTTTAATTTTGATTTAGTCGTGCCAACATATACCTTCTGGCATATCGCCGGCTTAATGCTATTTTGGTCCATACGCCATTTTTGTGTTTGAGTTAGGAGTTGATACTATGGGTTTAAAGCATGCTCTTTCAGAATCTGCAAACATTTTTTTCCTATCTCGTCTAGTTTTCGAGATATTGGTAGGGTATATCAATTTAACTCTGATTTACGGGAAATACTTTTGATATTTTTGTTATATGTCTCCATTTTTTATCGCCCTATATTTTTTACTCACTATTTTAAATTCTTTTGATCACAATATGTAAATTATTCTCCTCCAAACCGGCCTTCTTTGTGGTCCATGTAATACAAATACGAAAAAATATTAAAACAAAAATGGATATGGAACAAAATGCCATGTACAAAAATTGTTATAACTTGCTTATTTTTTAATGTAATGGCATAGAAATGCATGAGAATCATACAAACACTGTTGGGAACACTATGGAATAAAAAGTGTGTAACTCTTCAGTCCCGTTTTTACTCAAACAATAAATTGCGTTTTTCTCCGTTCATACAAAATGGCGTATGGAACAAAATAGCATTAAGCCGACGATATATTTGTCTTGTCACCCTCACATTTAAGGCCGGGTTAGGCATACGTAACCGTAATTTATCTTTACCGTTGCCGTAACGTTGCCCGTTTGAGCGATTAGCCAACGTTGAGATAACGAGTCATATGGTCTGACAACAACAACACATAAGTAAACAAAAAAGCCGCGATTTCTTTTTGTTTAGGTTTATTAAAAATGAAGTTAAAAAGATTGTTTATAAATTTGTGTGTTTTTAAATCTGTGCAGAATTTACAATTAAAGTAAATCAAGAAAATATCGTCCTATAAACAATGACTGAGTTAACTACGCCAAAGCAACGGATTAGACCGGCAGAGATATAACAATAACAATACTGTATGTCAAATATTGCTTTATCCTATGATTCCAAGTTGGGAAATATTAACATTCTATTCTTTAAAATTGTAGATATTTGGGTCACGGTTGTTCCATACAATCGATTGCATGGAGTCACAGGCTGGGGAAAACAACAATGCGAAATATTGTTTTAGAATACAGTGAAGTTTTGTGGCGCTTGCTTTCTCCGATTTAATTAAGTGAACCAACTACACAGCAGTACAACATTGCCAATGATTTTCAACGAATGTGGGATATGCCGAATTGTGTGGGAATCTGCGATGCTAACTATACATTCATATCAGTTAGTGTTGGAAGTTATGGCAGCCAACACGATGGGGGTATGTCCAATAAACTTCTATTTAATTATAATCTATTTTAAAACAAACAATTTCCATTTCTTAATTTAAATTAAATACAGCTATATGCCAGTACTCTCCGTTTGGCCAATCAGTTATTTTAGGTGCAGCACCTGTACCTCCTAGTAAACCATTATCGTCAGCATCCTCTGAAGCCTTTCCTCATTTTTTTTTTATTTTTTATTTTTTATCAACAACTATAGACGAGCTCAGAGACAACAGCCAACGCGAAATTGCCAACGTTCCGGTCGAAATGTCGCTGTTGACGGGCTCGTGGTAGTCATATGACCGAAATTGAATTTCATTCTTGCGTAACATTTGCACTACACCTGGAATAAATTTGAACTCAATATCTTAAATATTCTGTGTTTTATTAATACTTTTACTTATGTCTATTTCCATTGAAGAGGTACTCAGCCAAATCCAATCTCTATCTATAGATAAGTCCACATTTGTAGCGACGCTTATATTGCTGTCAAATTCACCCACAATGGAGAAGATTGGCGCAATGATTGTCTCGTACTGTCGCCAAAGGAATCCTGAAGCAGATTATAAATTTAATTTTTAATGGAATCAGCCGCGATCTTCATAAAACTCACCTGTGACGCCCAGCTCCTTGCCAATTTGCTTCCAAGCTTCTCGCTTTTTTTCAGATATCCTATATGCTGGGATATATTTATTGTATAAATGCTCGTGCAACTGCACCAATGAATCAAATCTTCGCCTTTCATGTTTATTTGCACTTTTAAACAACAAATAATTAATAAATTATTTTCGTTGCTTTTCTCGGTGAACATACAATTGTAATTGTAAACAACATGTAGTATCAGCTGTTGTCAAATTGTACGTAAACGGAACGTCCAATTCTAATTTCAACAGATTCAGCCGTCCGTTTACGTTTCGTTTCCGTTGGCTAATCGTTTACACCGACTTCCATATGACAGATTGAATCAGCTGATTCGTTACGCTACGGGGGCGTTACGGTTAAGTTTGCCTAACTGGGCCTTTACTCTTATCACTGACAGATTGTTACGCAAAGGTGAATTTACAGTTCAGACGATTGCAAGAAAACATTACAATTTCATATATATATTTACAATATATTTTGTAAATATTTATATGCAGGATGCCAATAAAAATACATTTTAGACAGAGTTGCAAATAAAATGTTTTTCTGGCAATCGCGCCGTTGTCACATGCATAAACTTCGCGCATATAACAATCTGCAAATTATCTCGCAATGACTTTTCTGCTAACGTTGCAAAACAAACATTGTATGTTCACACGGTTGTAAATTCACAGGTTTGCATTTTTCCGCCATTTTTCTGGCAATGTTGACCGATCTGCAAATCGTGTGTACTTACCTTTAGACACACTTCATAACAGCAGATGAGAGAAATTCCACGTCTTTCTCTTTGCTGTCTTTGGGTATTGTGCACTGTAAGGACATCTCTTAAATACCGGTGAATTGCGTCCGGCGTCTTTCAAAGTGTTGTTGTATGCGCAGAAAACAATAGGATGAGATTTGAGTTTGACAGACGCCGGACGCATTCACCGGTATTTAAGAGAAACCGTAAGGGCGAATCAGATTCCCAACGGCAAACTTCCTACCGATAAAACCGAAGAGCTGTTGGATAGTCAACGGAACTATGGCGAAGGGCTAAAGTGCGCATTGACGTGATGCGCCGCGGTGCGTATAAAAACAAAATTTAAAGTTTTCTGAAATGCAGCACCACATTTCGCATACATTACATTTACCATTAGTTGGATCAAGCTTACAGTGTCTAAATCACCATCGCTTTGTGGAAAACTCGAAAAAAGTTAAACTACGAATTTCGCTTGAGCTTTGCCAAAGAATTTTGAGCTTCTGTTGAAAGCCGTCCTGATGGACCTCCATAATCTGCTGAAGAACTAACTATAAACAAAGACAATTTAAGATATAGACACCTTTTCAGAATCTGAGTGTCAAAATAACAATAAAGCTCTTCGTAGATGGCATTCGAAAATACCTCTCGGTCGCATACCAACAACCGAAAAGACTAAGTTTTCCACATTGAGCTTACAGCTTCCATTTTTTGCACAAAAGGAGCTCAGATTCGTGCTTTCCAGTCTAAAATTACCCTAGAACCAGTCTGTCCTGTCTGCTGTGTATATAGGGCCTTGCCGCAGAGTTAAATTTCGTTCGGAATTGGAACGAAATCCGAATTTTGCTTCTACAGAAAAAATATTTCGATTTCCAAAGTGGAATTGACATATCGTCATAGCATAAAATAGCATATTTGAGACCTACATCTAAACGGGACTACAACAAAATAAAATTTGATTTTTATAAATTTTATTGAGATGTATTCTGGCCAAAATAGAAATACAAACTGCAAAGTTTCAGCTTAATTTCTTAGAAAATGTGGTGTTTATGGCTTAAATAAGCCTTTTTGGGAAAGACATCTATAGGTGGACTATAACAAAATATGAACTGATTTAAAACATATTTACTGCGATGAATTATTGTCTTAATTAAATACAAACTGCAAAGATTCAGTTAAAATGCTTAGAAAATGTGTTATTTATGGCTTAAATACGTATATTTTGGAGCGACCTCCATAGGTTGACTGTAACAAAATATGAACCGATTTGTAAAATTTTTGCTGTGATGAATTCTTTGCGAAATAGAATACAAACTGCAAAGTTTCTGCTAAATTGCTTAAAAATGTGGTAACTATGGCTCAAAAACCGTATTTTGGAGCGACTTCTATAGGGGAGCTATATCCAAACATTGACCGATTTGGCCTATTTGCAAATTTGATCATCCTAGCTCCATTATTATGGACTGTAGCGAGATTACAACAGACGGACATGGCTAAATCGTCTTAGAAGGGGGTCTCAGATCAATATTTAGAGGTGTTACAAACGGAGTGACAAAATGAATATACCCCATCCTATAGTGGAGGGTATAACAACAAAATGAATCGCATGTATGACAAGAAATATTGCGGAATGTCTGAAAATAATGTAACAGACAAATTGGTGAAGCTGGCAGTTCGAAATTTTGCTAAACAATTACATCTCGTTCTCCGATGACAGGAGAAGGGAAATATTTGATCTTTTCTAGAGGATGTCATGGGAACAGAAAAACTTTACGTCATAAACCTTATTGAAACTTCTAACAGAAAATGGATTTACCCGGAAGATTCTAGACGCTCAAACTCACATTTTTATTTGTTAAAGCTCAATTCTAACCGTATTCAAGTCTGCAAGCAAATGTTCCTTTCAACGGTAGGAATAACGCACGAAATGGTAAGATCGTGGAATTGTTCCACATACATAGATTACATTACACTCCAACGATTCCGGAAATACTTATATATACGGCTGCTGCAAATAGTCGGAGAATACAATATGAACGCCGTTCTGACTTTTTACAGAAATGGATAGAGGATATCCAAAAAAATGTGGGATCAGACTATTGCCGTAGTTATTAAAAAATACACTTTTTCGTAGGTGTGGTCGATCATAAGCCCATTGATTGCCTCTGTTTTATTAATTTAAAAATTTATAAATTTATTATCTTTAACTTGGACAATCATTATCTCATTTATCATAATGTCCATACTACTTTTAAGAAAAACAGATATTAATGAAATCGGTCTGATGATTTCAAGGATACTGTGATCATTATTTGGTATATGAACTATTTTAATGATTCTTCAGTTGTCTCCCATATGGATGACATTCTCACAAGATTTCAGAAAGATAAGGAGTTTTTGCATTTCATATTCAAAAGTTTCCACTGACAGTGATGTTGGAAAGTATGTGAAGACTATACGAGTATGTACATTTTGACGTATACTTTTCTTCACTTTAGTTATATCGAAACTGGTTATGTAATGAAATTTACCAAAAAGAATCGATTTTTTCAAGGCAATGACTACATATCCATCATCACTAATTTTTTTGAAAAAATTTCAGATAGACCATTGACGATCATAGTTATTGGCGTAGAACTAAAGATATGAATTATTACTAATAAAGGATTGAACTTTATATTACAGGATTTTCATTGGCGGTATTAGATACATTATTATAAGAATTATTGTTGATATCTTGTTGAACAATATTACACCTTTGGAAACTTGTCTCATAGCGTCCAGACCCTTTTAGTGCTGGTTCATTAAGGAGCTCACGCGTGATCTTCTCTAGATCGCTCACTCTATACTCCTCTGTTATAAACACTGAAGCAGACGGATATGGTGACTCGAACATACGATCGTGCAGTCTTGCACCAGGTTTGTGCACACAGTTTTTTGGTTTTCCACTAGAATTCGTAGTATTACACTATGTGTGCACCAATATGTATCCTCGATGAAAACAAATAACTCCGCAAGTAGTAAATTCAGATAAAATTTAAGTTTATAAGGCTTCGGAATATATTTCCATGTTAAGGAAAAACTTAAAGGGGACACTCCACGAAGTATTTCTCCCAAAACACCCGACACCACCGCTCATCCTTTTAACTTTGAACATCCCCATCTAAAAATAATTATATATCAAAAGTAGTAGAAATCGATGGATTTTTTGATGATGTATTCGACGAAAATATTCCCTGTAAAAAATCAAAAACCCAATCGTTTTTGAAATATATCGATTTCTACGACTTTTGAAATATCATTATTTTTAGAGGGGGAGTTTCAGGGGTAAAGTAATGAGCAGGGTTTGTTTTGGGTGAAATACTTCCAGAATTGTCTACTTATCCAGAATTTACTTACCCTGCGTTTACCCAGCAAACTTTGTGTATAAATACGATTGTGAAAATATTCCCTGTAAAAAATCAAAAACCCAATCGTTTTTGAAATATATCGATTTCTACGACTTTTGAAATATCATTATTTTTAGAGGGGGAGTTTCAGGGTTTGTTTTGGGTGAAATACTTCCAGAATTTTCTACTTATCCAGAATTTACTAACCCTGCGTTTACCCAGCAAACTTTGTGTATAAATACGATTGTGTCCACGTTATAACACCACCCCCTCCGATTTCGATGAAATTTGGCTACTGTGTGTACAATTTGAATGATGTCAATTTTTAGCCCAAATTCGTTATAGTTCTTGTTTTACAGCGTTCAGAAGTTGGTGAAATCTCTACTTTTTCTTAAGGATACTGAATTCAACAGATCAATTTTGGTGTCATTGTAACTACTCAGTCTTGTACTTCAAAAGTAACTGTATACAAAATCTAAAAATCCTGTCAAAGCACATTCCAAATGGAAAAAGAATTTGAATCCTTCAATATTTCGAAAAGCACATAATTTTTTCTTCATATTTTGGTTCAAAATATACAGTTTTTTTTACCTTTTTCTCCCACACATATTACAGGATTTTTATACAAAACTCAAGGTAAATTATTTCTATGTGAGTTGGGGACAGTAGGAATCTCGTTAATCTATTCGTAGTGACGAACAGTAGGTATCACTCAAAAATGATAACTCGAAATTAGCTTATTTGGGCAGGACCACGCCCCTTCAATCAAGAACTAATATAGCCGATGTCACCCGCACAGCTTGAAACCATCGAAATATATTGACGATAGTGAGGATCAATATTCCTTACGATTAATTTGGTGATGCATGATGACAAATACAATGTCCCGTGCTGTACTTTCGCCCATTCCAAAGTCTGCCATAAATGTGTAAATTTTTAATAAATTTATGAAATCTCGAAAACTTTGAGGAGGTTTTGTCAGATGTCAGATTTTAGCCTTCGCAAGTGGCGTTGCATTTTACTAAAAACAACTAATTGAGCTGCATTTTTAGTATTCAGAATTGGCAACCGATCGCAATCTGTTTGCTTGAAGAGTTGGTTGTCATCATTCATTCATTTATCATTTTCCTCTTCATATCCGCCCGTGACGCGGAGATAAGTCCCAAAATACATTGAGTGTTATGTCCGCGTTTTTTTTTGGAATTTTGGGAATTCGGATTAATTTCAATTTGCCATTTCCCGCACTTCTGCTTTTCGTTTGCCATATGATGTTCTTTATTACAAAGAATGCACCTCTCAGTCCCACAATTCCCATCACAGTTTTCCTTATCTTTGCCGTATCTCCAACTCCTTTTCTTTGATCTGCGTCGCTGCCTGGTATACCCAAGTCTATCATAATTGTTGCATTGTCGCACTGCAGGTTAGTAGTTATTTACTAACATACTATATGGTTAAATATCTCCCATTCAGGGTGATCGTCATCAAAGAACTCAATTTTGACTGTCTCAGTTTCCTCGCAAAAGTTGGGGCCACTGTCACTTCTCCTCCTGAACATCTTAACCGATGCCAATTTTTTACAGACAGTAATTACAGCTTGTGTTTTTAGCACAGTGGAACTTTCTCGGCAACACCAAATATTTCAATGAAGTTCTACACGGGGAAAAATCACCTTTTTTGATATGTTTGGAACATATATTGCGAAATATTATCTATTTCAAAGCAAAACATTTTTTGAAAATCAATAAAATTTATTTTGAACGCATATATTAATATACTCGTATTACACCAATATATAGGGTGATCTCAGTAGAGATACTTTTTTCAATAGCCTTTTTTTTGACAGATCACGTGTGAGTCGTGTCATGCTGTCATGTTATTTTTGTTAAGTATTGTTTGGCATTTCATTATGGAAAGACTTACGCCTGAACAACGTTTACAAATTATTCAGTTTTATTATCAAAATAATCTTTCGCCAATTGCGCTAAGTCAATTTTTTCTAAATCCAAAAAAGCACCTTCCAGTCGACCCACGACGTTGACACCCATGACAGCTATCTTTTTGCCATTGACCGATTCCCGATCCGACGTACCGGAATCATCGGTCCACATTTCTTCAAAAATGATGCCGGTGAGAACGTAACCGTCAATGGCGACCGTTATCGTGCCATGATAACCGACTATTTGATGCCTGAAATTGAAGCTCGTGATCTCGGCGACATTTTGTTCCTCCTACACATCGCATCAATCAATGGATTTATTGAGAGAACACATCGGTCAGCAGATAATTTCACGTTGTGGGCTGGTCGATTGGCCACCAAGATCCTGTGATATCACACCGTTAGACTTTTTCCGGTGGGGATATGTAAAGTCTAAAGTTTATGCGGACAAACCCGCTTCGATTCAAGCCTTGGAGCAAAATATCAGTGTCATTCGCCAGTTACCAGTCGAAATGCTCGAACGAGTCATCGAAAATTGGACTCAACGGATGGGCCATCTGAGACGTAGCCGCGGCCAACATTTTATAGACATAATATTCAAAAAATAAATGCCAAATAATGTTTCTTTCATAATAAAACTTCCCCATTCAATTTGAAGTAGTTTTCTGAAACTAAGCATAATCGAGATAAGTAAGGTGGTGAGTGTTCTAACGGGACACTTTTTGCAAGCTCATCTGCATAGCATAAAAATAGTAGATAACTACGAATGCAGGGCATGCAGGGAAAATATCGAAACGACGGAACACTTTCTATGCCAATGCCCGGCTTTTACACATACAACATATTGCCAGACTTGACTCATCACAGAGGATATGACAGTAAGATTAGAAAATTCGTGTCTAGTACCATTGGCGTAGAAATGAATGCTGGGGTGGGCTATAGCCCCCAGAAGTGTTTTTATACCCTACACCACACTGTGGTACAGGGTATTATAAGTTTGTTTCACGGAAGATGTTTGTAACATCTGAAAATAACACAGCTAGACCCACCTTAAAGTACACCGATCGACTCAGAATCACTGGCTGAGTCGATTTAACCATGTCTGTCCGTCCATGTAAAGTTGTTCGTCGACTACAGGTCGCAATTTCACTCCGATCGTTCTGAAATTTTGCAGTTTAGAGTATTTCGCAGCTGTATTGAAATACTCTAAACTGCAACCAAATTATTGAATTTGGTTGAAATCGGTTCAGATTTAGATATAGCTCCCATATATATCTTTCATCCGATTTGGCCCTTTAGTCCTATAGAAGCTGTATTTTACATCCAATCGTTTTTATACTACTGTGGTACAGGGTATTATTTAAGTATAAAATGTCTCAAAAGTATATTTATGTAAACAATTTATACATGAATTACAAAATTTATATTTCAGAGTTATTCAATATTACGATAGTGGTGTAGGGTATTATATAGTCGGCCCCGCCCGACTTTAGCCTTTCCTTACTAGTTTATTTATGCTTTCTTACACCGGACGACAAAAAAGAAATTTTTTCTTGGGTTTCTGTTTTAATGCATAGACTCTGATTCTGGACATCACAAAAGCCAAAATATCCATTCATATCTCTTAAAGTATGTTTTTGTAAATTTTACATCGATAAGAAAGTTTTGAAGTTTAAACTTTACTAAATTAGCTAAAATTTTTGAAATTATGCATCGATTTTCTTCGAAATGGGCTCATTTAATCCATGACCGATCTCAAAAAATCTTTTTTGTTTCGTAGAAACCGCAGCACGGATGGAAAATGGTGTTGTAAGAAGGTGAAGGCTACATATTTTCTATAACAGCCGTATTCATAAAAACTTAAAACAGCTTTACAAACCTTTGTTAAACAACATTTGTTAAAACTGTATTCATAAACGATTATTAGCCTAAAACACCTTTTGTAAACCATTGTTAAATGTGTGGATTTTAAAATCGGTTCGACCCTACTTTAAGCGTTTGTTAAAGTGATATTTGCATTTTCTTCGTGTGCATTTGCAAAACATTTATATGGAAATTTTTAATTAAATGAAAAAAAAATATTAGGCATGTTTTCGTTACAAGCTAGCACTTTTAGTTTAGCACTTTGCAACGAAAACAACTGACTTCCACTAACTGGCACATAAGCAATAAGTGGCGGATTTTCACTATCTGGTAGCAATGGTGTCATGAGTTGCGAAAAAAGAACAGTGCGAAACAGACAAAAAATTCTTGAAAAGTATTTATAAAACATATATTTACTATTCTATGTTCAATTGTTTACACTCTTTTGCAAATATTAAAATAATTTCCCATTTTTGTTCTTCTTCTTCCCGTTAATTCACAATAATTGATAAAATCTCTCCAAAAATGGGATGCCATATTGCTAAATATAGGGTGCCCAATATGGCAACATCATACTCGATTAAGACATGAACACAAGCACCAAACTTCATCGGGAACTAATAGTGCTTAAAAGTGCTTAGCTCCCCATACAAATTAAGCACTTATGGTGTAACGAAAACACGCCTATTATAAGACTGTTTTTGAACATATTTTCTAGAAATGGTTTAGGTTAAAATAAGAAAACAAGAATAAAATACGTAACTGTGCCTTCTAGAACGTGTTTATGTCAAAACGGAATGTACCATTAAGTGGGAGGTATATCAAAACGTGGACCGATTTGTCGCATTTTTCCAGGAAGAGTTAAAGGCATTGTGCAACATAAGCTGCTCCTTATCCCAAAAATTTCGTTAGGATTGTTTCCTTTTTCCGAGCAATACTTTGATTGTCACAGACGGACGGACATGGCTAAATCGACTCAGGGAATGATTCTGCGTCCATCGGTATATAAAATCATTTTTGCATTCTTTTTTTTCCCCATATTGTAAATCAGTATAATAAATGAATTTTCGCATTCTGTTTTCTTATATTGTTTTATTAAAGACCATAAACTTATATTAGGCATGTTTTCGTTACAAGCTAGCACTTTTGGTTTAGCACTTTGCAACGAAAACAACTGACTTCCACTAACTGGCACATAAGCAATAAGTGTCGGATTTTCACTATCTGGTAGCAATGGTGTCATGAGTTGCGAAGAAAGAACAGTGCGAAACAGACAAAAAATTCGTGAAAAGTATTTATAAAACATATATTTACTATTCTATGTTCAATTGTTTACACTCTTTTGCAAATATTAAAATAATTTCCCATTTTTGTTCTTCTTTTTCCCGTTAATTCACAATAATTGATAAAATCTCTCCAAAAATGGGATGCCATATTGCTAAATATAGGGTGCTCAATATGGCAACATCATACTCGATTAAGACATGAACACAAGCACCAAACTTCATCGGGAACTAATAGTGCTTAAAAGTGCTTAGCTCCCCATACAAATTAAGCACTTATGGTGTAACGAAAACACGCCTATTGTTGCACAACCACAACACAAGAAATGCAAATTGTACAAAATTCACTAGTGATATGTAAACAATCAACATGTGTTATATATTATTCGTTATTCGAATACCTTTTTGTATGTAATAAAAAAATGATCAGAATTCGATATTTATTTGATCTTTAGTTGTTTTTCGCACACATTCTGCAACATTACCATGACTTTCAAAGTAATGTCGCAATATTCGCAATATACACATATTCGTTCAGCGGAAGGATAAAACTAATTATCTGTCAAATCAGACATGAGCTAAGTGTTACCATTCACGAAATAAGCACTAGTTGAAAAAAAAAACCTTACATTGCGGACCCTTTATATATTCGAAAAGCAACCCTATATCGGACCTAGAAAATTTAATTTTTTTAAACTTAGGTGGCAACCCTGTTTTTATCCATGCGATCAAATTTAGTCGTTCAATCAGGTGTTTTTAAGGACTTCTTGAGAAAATATTGGCAATATCTTTGATACTGGAAATCGCCAAAACTAAAATTTTATTTAATCTGTGAAATATGGAAAATCAAGCTCAAAGTATGTAATAATTATAAAATAATTATACAAAATTATGTTTTTTCAGTCAAACTCTTGTTTAACTGTGCTGAAATGTTAGCTATTTAGGATGGTAATGGACGCAAAAATGATACCGTTTAGAATTTGGCACTAAAATAATTGATGAAAATGTGTTAAAGTTTATGTTAAGAAAGTTTATGTTTATGTTATACATCGAAAAATATACTTGTCAGCAACTTTCCTTAGCGCATTGTTCTCAGATTGTTGTCGCTTCTGCACTTCCTGCTTAGGGGAAATGCATGGAGCACTGAACAAATGTTATAAGCAAGACAGATGTGGCCGTCTGACGAAATAGCCGCATAAATATTAATAATTTTTCACAAATCTATGGATTCTTGGGATCCATTATTATCCAGTATTTGCATTTCTAAGAGTCAATCATAAAATAAAAAGAATGCATGCAGTTATGCTAAAAATTCAATTTGTTTATAACATCGGGAGGTATTGTATTATGGGGTACACTTTTTTGTGCACCATATCTACTCCTAAAATATTGAGTGTGTCGATATTTATGCAAACCGAATGTCGCAGTCGTCGTATAGGGTCCATATTGTCCAAATCGGTGGGAAATTTGTATGAGGGCTATATCCAAATCTGAATCGATTTTCATCAAAATAAATATGGTTGGTCCTTGGTACAAAAAACATATCTATGCCAAATTTTATGGAAATTGGACCATATTTGCAACTACCACTTAGCGTGCAGACTTCAAGCTTGTGTGGGAGGTAACAGTGGGAGTTTCCAGATTGGTCAAAATTTTTGTTCATTTGTTATGTGTGTTATGACTAACAGGTGTGCAAAGTTTTAGGGCTGTATATTAGACCGGGTCGATTTGTAGGGAGGCAAAAAAAGTCGCCATTGCTCAGTGAAAATCGTATTCTAGGGATCAAAATAAGAAACTTTGCCGAAGGAACCATACCTCTAAAACGAATTCTGATGTCCCGGAATTTGGGTCGAACTTTTGGGTAGGGGCAAATTTTGAAAAATCCCACTTTGACCCATTTAGAGTGCTCCAATCGAGTCCAAATGCATGACCGACCCCCACTAACTTTGGAGGCCCGACCCACCCATGCCAGTGGCATACCCCCTGGAACCCCCTGGGTGTTCCATACATTTGGACTCGATTGGAGCACTCTAAATGGGTCAAAGTGGGATTTTTTCCGGGACATCAGAATTCGTTTTAGAAGTATGGTTCCTTCGGCAAAGTTTCTTATTTTGATCCCTAGAATACGATTTTCACTGAGCACTTCACTGAGTGGGGGTCGGTCATGCATTTGGACTCGATTGGAGCACTCTAAATGGGTCAAAGTGGGATTTTTTCCGGGACATCAGAATTCGTTTTAGAGGTATGTTTCCTTCGGCAAAGTTTCTTATTTTGATCCCTAGAATACGATTTTCACTGAGCAATGGGCGATTTTTAAATCGACCCGCCCTACTGTATATACATTCCTTCATATTTATGCCACAAAAAATGGATTTGGGACCAGTGTGCAGTGTTTGTTTACTAAAGTGCACATTAAATCATAATTAGGATTTTTTTATGAATACGGCTGTAATTCTTTAAAACTTTCCTGAACTAATTGGGATAAATGGATTTCGAGATATACTAAAATATGTGGTTCAAAGATTTATCGCGAGAATTTACAGAAACCGCCATTTAGGTTGAAATATCGCAGAAAAATCATATTTTTTGTGAAAATTTTAATAATTTTTTAATATAAGCCTCATAAACATATCTACAAATACTCAGTTTTTACATTTTTACGATTTTATCGTAATGTCTGATCAGTCATGAATGAAATGGGCCCAATCCGAAGAAAATCGATGCATAATTTGCTCTAATTTCTAAAAAACAAAATTTTATAAAAAAAAAATGTTCTCTTTTTTGGTAATAGAAAAGAAACCAAAATTGGACACTAACCAAAATCAGACCTAAAAATGGTGATTGTTGGCCGGTGCAATTATTCACAGATGAAAATGTCAACGAAAAGTTAGAAATTAATTCATATTGAAATAAGAATTATTACAGCCTTTCTATGAGAAATGAATATAACTGTCGTCACAAGCAATAACAGCCTAACTGGAAAATCACTTTTTAATTTTCTGTAATGATACTTCATTACGGCTTAGTTCAATATGTTTTTGTTAATACATATCTTTTTAAAAAACAATGCAAAGTAATGGTGATTTCAAGTAAATACAGATTAATGTCTGTAGAATATGATAGCATACATATCTCAAATCTTTTTTATACCCTCCACCATAGGATGGGGGTATATTCATTTTGTCACTCCGTTGGTAACATCTCTAAATATTGATCTGAAACCCCTTAATCGTCGTAAAATTCTAAGACGATTTAGCCATTTCTGTTTGTCCGTCCGCCCGTCCTTCTATTGTAATCACGCTACAGTCCGTAATAATAGAGCTAGGTGGCTGAAATTTCGTATAGATACTTTTTATAGCTGCAGGTAACATGGGATTGGGCGATATCGGTCCATATATAGATATAGATCCCATATATTGCATCCAACTTGTTGTGATTCCTACTGTTCTCATTATATTTTATTTATATACTATATTTTTTTGGTGTTTTCGGTGTTATTTTCTTTGGGTTTGAGTTATTTTGTGTGGTCATATGCTATCCATACTTAAAACTTTTACTTGTTTGTATTGCATTATAAAAATCCACGTAATCGATTCTAAATAGTGATTTTTTAAGAACTTTCGGATTTGATTTAAAAAAATACATAAAGTTTCACCTTGTGTGTGACATGTGGCACCGTCTTGTTGAAACCATATGTCAGCCAATTCCAGACCTTCCATTTTGGGCAAAGTTTGTAATCATCGTCTTCCGTGTCTTCCATCGACGTCTTTTAAAAAGTGCGGTCCAATGATGCCATAATCCACACCAAACAGTGCATTTTTCGGGATACATTGGCAGTTCTTGCAATGTTTCTGGCTGCTCTTCACACCAAATACGGCAATTTTGTTTGTTCACGTAGCAAAAATGAGCTTTGTCGCTGTTATCAATTACTGGGCAGTAACTATTTATTTTCCAGTATTAAAAGCTATCGTATCATCAGCCGTAACCGTTTCGAATGCGTAACTGAGCTTTGTACGTTGTTTGAAAATATTTGAATTAAGTACATACTTATGGGTTGTGTTAAAAACATACGTGAAGGTTCATAATGAATTCCAGTTTGGTGATTATATTTATTAACCGTACTTCACCCACGGCATTTTTGTCTCGTGCTACACATGCTTCCTATTCTAAACAATTTTTTACACAAACATAATCTTTATATATAAAATCCTTTGTACGTTTGTTAGTAACGCATGATCTCCAAAACCATAAAAGCGAATGGGCTGAAAATTTAACAATATATTCAGTTTGGGGTTATTTGTGTTTTAGAATTATTTTCACCGCGATAAATTGCGGAGTGGTCAGGTTATTTGCATAATTCGCATTTCCAGAGCGATTTAACTGAAATTTTAAATTAAATGTGTATGTGTCTTGATAATAGTTTGTATATGATGGTCAATATAATATTTTTATGATTTTTCCTGAACTCGGGATGTATGCATTTTTGAATGAATTATTAATGAATAACAAACTAATACATCCCAAACAGGACGGGCAGGACAACGTCTGCTGTGGTCAGCTAGTTTTATATAATATCGTATCTGCAACTCCATCTTTTTTACTGGGACTTTGAACTTTCAAATATTTTATTTGTAGAACATTGCTTATTCTTTTCAAATCAATATGATTGTTTGGAAAAAGCCAAAGTTAAGCACAATCGGTTGTAGGTAGGTCCAGTTTTCGACATTCTCCCATTTCGACATGCTGCCATATCTTTTATTTCCATTTCAGGTCCATTATTGTAGCCCGACATTATATTTGCACCATTATAAAACTGTCCTTTTGTTGGAATATTTTCCATCTTATGGTGATTTCGATTCTGAAAAAAATGTTGCCCCGTCGACTAGAAATTCTGAAAAACATTTGCCCTTTTTCGGTGGAACATATGCAGTCCCACGAAATTAACTTAGCTCCTTTTTCAAAAACTAAAAAATATGGTATATAACTCCAGATTTCGGGAAAAGGGCAACGTAAGTGTTGCACTTTTTGGCAGAAAAGAAATCGCCATTATTTTCCTCAAAAAATCCAAAATAAGTTCATGTAAAGACTTGGCATCTCCACTTGCAGATATCGTTCTTCTACTTCTAAATTGATTACAAATCTTTGAGTTATGAGATTCATTACAACATTTTCAGAAATTTCTATTATTTATGGCATTGATAAATAAAATTATTGGATGATTAGCATTGCCGAATTAAAAAATTCTAGCTGAAATATCTGTGGGGTGGGCTAAGAATCTTCTGGGGTGGTATTAGACCACCACAGCCACACCCTTCCTACGCTTACGTCTAGTACAGATTTTCTGTAACTCTTGAGGTTTAAAAAGATCATAGATAAAGAGCGCACAACAGACTGAAACACTGGCTTAAGTGTATGTCCATGGACATGAGACGTTGAAACGTCTCTTCTCTTCAACCTACATACATTAAACTTTTATTTAAAAAAGATTTTCAAAACTTTGGTAACTTTTTCGGACTTCAGTTTGAATTTTTCTTTGGTGAATTATAACTTCCAGTTAAAAAAGTATATCTACCATTAACTTCTATTTCGAAGCTTTAAATTTTATTTTGTTAATATTCCAAGTCGTCATTTGTTGACAATCCTAAATGTAATTTATTGTTATCCAAGATTATACGATTTCAATTATAAGGGAATTTAAAAACATTTAACATTTCTAAAAAAATACTTTGAAGTACTGAAATGTGTAAATCTAATCATACAATTGAAACGTTTGTTATAAAAGTGGCGTAAGCGACATTTTCAAATAAATTGAGTTAAGGATGGATTCGGCATCAGATTAGACGGCAAAAACAATCCATCAAGAAAATTTCTCTATGTTACAGCATATATGATTCAATGAAACCTTCAATTTAAATTTTAAGAACAAAAGTGGCATTAGGAATTCTAAAATCAATGAAAACATTACGAAAACATTTTTTTGAGTGTAGAAATGTATTTGTTTTTCAAAGGGCTGTACTAATAACTCTTTTGATAATATTCCGTCATTTAGTAATGGTATAATTAAAATTTGTTTCGATAAGAACACTTTTGTGAAGGAAATATGACGTTTACGCTTATTTAAAAAGTTTGTTTAAAAAAAAACTACATTCACCATTGAAAAAAAGCGGGTTTATAGGACTCAAAGTCTTGAGATGAGACATACAGGGTTGCCCATATTCGACGGACCCATGTTTTTTTAAAAAAAATCAAAGAAAAAAATAAAAATTTGGCGGTTGGCAATCTTAATCATTTAATTTGTTCCAAGTAGATTTGTTTACATCAATTTTTGAATATGATATCTGTCAAATGGCCGCCTCTGGCGTTGATGGCGTATTGTGCCCTTTTTGCAGCATTTTCCATCGTTTTCGCCAACATTTCGGCCGGAATAGCGGCTATTTCTTCACGAATGTTGTCCTTGAGCTCTTCTACGGTCCTTGGCTTGTTAACGTAAACCTTTGACTTCAAATATCCCCACAAGAAGAAGTCAGGCGGCGTCAAATCGGGCGAACGCGGTGGCCAGTCCAAATCACCACTTTTCGACATCAAACGGCCCGGAAACAAATTCTTCAGAAAATCGATTCTTATGCGACTTGTGTGCGGTGGAGCGCCGTCTTGTTGAAACCAGAACTGCCTCATACGCTTTCGACGAATAATTGGCATCACAAAATTGGTCATCATGTCGCGATAACGCTCCTGGTTGATGGTAACAGCATGGCCATTTTCGTTTTGGAAGAAAAACGGCCAATGACCGTTTTCGCACTAACGCCGCACCAAACTGTGACTTTTTCGTCATGAAGAGGCAATTCTTGAATCTCCTGAGGATTTTCAGTGGCGTAAATACGGCAATTTTGCTTATTTACGGTCCCATTCAAGGCGCACTTCTCACATTTTTTAATATTTTAAAAGCACGTTGAGTTTTCACAATTGACTTCTTCTGTTGAATGTAAATTTCAACTATTTCAGAGTGCTCGCGTGGCGTGTATTGTTCCATGGTAAAAATCTGCTTGGACTGACGCTTCAAACGCGGTATGTCATTAAGCGATCTGACATCTCTGTCAAAAGATATGGCGTTGCCAGATGGGTCCGTCGAATATGGGCAACCCTGTATATAAATATTTTATTTCTATTATTCACGCAGATTTTTTAATCCAATTGAAACACAAAACTCTTTATATCTCGTTTTAAACACAAATGGCAAATACGCCACTTTTAAGACAAGCAGTTCAATTAAGTTATCGATATATTTTCTGAATACGTAAATTTAATAAATACATGTTTTGGAATGAAACAGAAATTTGTTTGGAGCAGCATCTTAACGTTCGCCGCCTGAATATTGTGTTCGAACACAATCTCGTAGATGTTTACCACAATCGCAACAACCTTCTACATTTTTTTATTACTTTTCAGATCTTTATGCATTGTGGTCACTCCGTTTGTAACACCTCTAAATATTGATCTGAAACTCCATAAAGTACACCCAGGAAAATAATTGGTTGGAATTCGATTGTAACAAAAAAATAGTACTAGCATCAAAAATTATATTGCCTACACCGTGTGTTGGTTGTATTTATATATAAATAGTTGAAACAAAAATAATAGCATGGATACGATCAAATGAAAATGCTTACAACTAAATCGATGGTTGTATCAATCGAATGAAGATTGTTTTTTTCATTGACACTCGGTTAGTTGTGGTAACCAATTTAAACTTTCATTATAGTACCATATGATCGAGTTTTGGTTGTGACAACCAATGTTTTATCTTGACAACAGAAATTGTATCAATAGACCAAAGATTACACTGTGCTAGTCCAAAAATTTAACAGAAAGGAGACCCTGTGGATAGACCTATTTCGGCCATGCTGAATCCAGTGGCATTAGCCGTTTTTCTATGTTAGCTCTTGTTTTCGCGAAATTCAACCACAAAGTTTGTTGGGAAATCAGAGAGGTGACTTATCTCTTTGGTTATTTTGAAGTGGAAGATTTCGGAATATACGCTTCAGTCCAAAGATCGAAATAAAGGGAACATTTGGACAATTATTTTTCGCAATACAGTCGTCCACGCTTCTCACCCCCTTACCCCTGAAGAAGTGCAATGAAATCTTATCATATGTTAAAAAAGAAATACTATAAGTCCTTTCTCAACTTTTTATGAGAATTAAGCAAATTTCGAGTTATTACATAATTTGTGTATTTTTCTGCTCATAGCAGAAAATATTTGAAATAAAATTTTTTGACTTAAATTTTTGTAAATTATTTTTTCGTTAGTGTTAATGGAAATTTCAAAGGTAACCAACAAAACCTGCTAAATTGTGAAACCTGTTCATTTTTCATAAATATGTTGAAAGGAGACTCATAGTAATTTCTCACGAGGAATATTTTTCTCAAAGACACAAACTAAAAATGTCGATGATTTGTATGTCTTTTGACACATGGTAAGATTTGATTGCACTTTTTGGGGGTAAAGTGGTGAGAAGCGCGCTTGACTATTTTGAGAGAAATAATACTCGAAGGGTTCCCTGTATTTTGTTCTTTGTACTGAAGCGCGTTTTCGGAAGTCTTACACTTCAAAATCACCTCCGAGATAAATAACCTCTCAGATTTTTTGCAAACTTTGTGGTCGAATATCGCGAAAACAAGAGCTAACATAGAAAAACGGTTAGTTCCATTGGATTCAGCAAGGTCGAAATAGGTATATCCATAGGGTCTCCTTTCTGTTACATTTTTAAAGTGTCCATTTCGAGCACAGTGTTATTATTGCAAGGAATAATTGGTTACTACAACAGAAAAAAAATTGATAAATGGGATTTTTAATTTTGTTATGAATTGTTTGGTTTTTTGTTCAATAAATAAAATAAAAATTAATGAAAACTGTTTTTAATTAATTGTCGGTAGTATATGACCGACAAATTATCAGAACAACCAATTTTTTAAAACAGTTGGTTGTGGCAACTACAACGGATAATTTAAGCCACCATTTTCGTAGTTGGTGCAACCAAATATGATTGTTGTCAACATGGAAGCAGAAGTATACCACAACCAAAATATTGGTTGTCCTGATGGAATCGCATGATAGTAGACAGAACTACCAAAATTCGGTTGGCAAATAATTTGGATGAGGTAACCAAACTGTATTCTGTGTGTGGGAATTGGAATTGGAATTGGAAATTGATAGCGGCTCTTCTATCCTTATCTGTTGTGGCTCTGTATGTACCTCCTTTCATATTTTTCCCGTAATTTTAAACATCTCGTAACTAATTGCTGACAACATTTTGCTACGATAATTTTTTTAGCAATATCTCTGTGGTTCAGTCCGCATTCACTTAAGGCTATAATTTTGCCTTTTCCCTTTTCCGTTTAAGGTTTACCACGACCCATTTTCAAACTAAATTTCTTTAAACAATGTTCCAGGGTTAGTTTTAACAAATTGTGATGATTTAATAACCACATAACACACAAAACTGATGCATATGATGTTAAACCTATTCTGATTAAGCAAAAATGATTACGATTCAACCGAAGAGCCAGAGAATGGCGATGCGTAAACGTAACGGTGATATTTACCTTTTAATCGTCGTACAATTCTAAGAGGATTTAGCCATGTCCGTCCGTCTGTTGTAATTACGCTACAGTCTGCAACAATTGAGCTGAAATTTTGTATAGATACTTCTTATAGCCGCAGGTAACTTGGGATTGGATATGGGCAATATCGGTCCCTTTTTTTTGATATAGCCCACATATATATCATCTGTCCGATTTGACTTCTTAACGTCATAGAGACCACAAATATCAACTGATCGGGCTGAAAATTGGTATCTGGGGTTTATTTATACCTTCACACGAAAAGCGGTAGTCATAGGTCCATGTTTTGATATAGCCCCCATACAAAGGTCGCTCTAAATTTGACTTCGTAACGCCAATAAAATCTCAAATTTCAACGAATTGGGCTGAAATTTGCTATAATGAGCTTATTTGCACCCGAAATAATTCACAAGCAATCCATGGTGGAGGGTATACAAGATTCGGCATGGCCAAACTTAATCCTTCTTTACACGTAGTAAAATCGCATTTTTTGATAAGTTTGAATCGAAAAAAAATATATTTGGAACACAAATTTTTAAATATTATATATTTCTGAGCAAATAAATTTTATTTGAAAATAAATAAAATATATTTGGATCGCATATATTAATATAACGGGGTTTCCAATAGGGATGATATGATTTTGAAGTGACGTTTCGGCCATTTGTAATATGTCATGATCTCTCATTTGTTTTTCATTGTATTCAGTAGTGTTTACAATTTCATCATGGAGAGATATATGCAAGAACAACGTTTACAAATTATTCAGTTTTATTATCAAAAAAATCGTTCACCAATTGCAACTTTTCGTGCGCTAAGTCAATTTTTTTAAATAAAAAAAACTTTCCAGTCGACCTACGTCCTTGACACCCATGAGCAATATTTTAGCTCTCGTTAAGAGCTATCTTCCATTGACCGATTGTGGCTACGTGCCACACAGCAAATGAAACAGTTGAATTGTTGCGAAAAAAGTTTGGAGATTCGATTATTTCAAGAAATTGTGATATTGAATGGCCTCCAAGAAGTTTTGATTTAACACGTTTAGACTATTTCTTGTGGGGTTATTTGAAGTCATTGGTCTTTCGAAAAAAATAGACTCTGTTCAAGCTTTACAAGTCAATATTGAACGTGCCATTCATGACATACGACTTGATTTAGTGAAAAAGTGCTCGAAAATTGGGTTCATCGAATTCGTTCCTGAAGAAGATTAAATAAAAAACTTTTGAATTTCTCTAACAATAAGTGTGTTTTTTTCAAAGAAATCATATCACTCTTATTGGAAAACCCTGTATTACAACAAAATATGTTTGCAATCTAATTGTCTCCAATAAAATAGTTGTTTAAATGCAAATAAAATTATTGTTTAGGAATATCTCCAAAAATATTCTATTCAAAAAAAATTTACAAAACTTTTGCAGAGTTTTCGAATTTCAGTTTTAATTTTTCCTTGGTTTCAAATTGTACCTCCCAGTTATAATACCATATGCAGCATTAACTTCTGTTTTAAATCAATCATTTTAAATTTGTGATTATTCCAAGACATCATTTGTTGTCAATCTTCCAAATAATTTATTTTGATCCAAAATTATAAGATTAAATTAGATTTACGAACATTTTTCCAAAAAAATTACTTTGACTTGATGAAAAATTTAACACAAATAAGGCATCGATGAATTTTCTGAAAACTTAAATGCAAATGAATATTTGTTTCGAAAATAACATTCCCAAACAAAAACATATTGAGATGCAAAAAAAATTGTGTAAAAAAACATCTTCCCAAATAAATGGTTTTTGTGTGTACCAAATATTATATGTTTAGAGTGTACCCTAAACATATATATGTTTGAACCGAACATTTTTGGGACAATATACTACAGAAGCGATTTTTTAAGCGTGTACATGTTTTAGAATCAAATGTATGTAAATAGCCTTACAAAACGTGCAAAAGAATAACAAACCTTAAGAAAATCAGTAAAAATAGCTTCACAAATACTGAACCTATTCAGATGAGGGGCAGTGTATATGGGGCTATATCTAAATCTGAACCCATTTCCCCCAAATATGGCAGTGAATATAAGTAGCAAAATCGACTCAAAAAGTGATCGGTATAATAAACGATGAGTATATTTAATTTTCTTTTGGTTGTTAAAAACAAATGCACAAATTACAGAAGCGGCAATATAGTACAGAAGCGAACTTTTTCAGTGTGTTGGGACCACATTATAGTCATTTTATGATTTTAGTCCACCAATAATGGTTGAAACAATCATTAGTTTAAGTTCTGCAACTATGATCACCACAACCACACGGAGAAAAGAGCAGGAAAAAAAATAAGTTTGACAGCAAGATGTAAATAAAATATATTTTTGTTGCATATATTTTATATTTACATACCGAAAAAAATCTTTGAATATCTCCGTTATCAAAACTATTTTTGTTCTTGCAGAATATCTTAAAAAACGGGGAATACTTACACACAGAATACAGTTTGGTTGCCTCAACCGAATTATTTGCCAACCGAATTTTGTTAGTTCTGCACGCTGAAAAAAAATCGCTTATGTAGTATATTGTCCCAAACATATTCGGCTTGAAACATATATATCTTTAGGGTACACTCTAAACATATAATATTTGGTACACACAAACATTATATATTTGGGAAGATGTTGTTCTAAACAAATCTAAGTTTACATCCCAATATGTGTTTATTTTGGACTATTTTTTCCCAAACAAATATTCATTTGCATTTAAGTATTCGGAAAATACCTAAATTGTGTTAAATTTTTCAGTAATTAAATATTAATTTTTAAAAAATTTTCTCGTCGTAAATATAATAAATAATAATAATTGAAATCATATAATCTTGGATCGAAATATATACTTGCAGGATTGACAACTAATGATGGCTTGGAATACTCAGAAATTTTAAATGATTGATTTAAAACAAAAGTTAATGCTGCATTTGGTATCATAACTAGGCGGTTCAAACCAAAGAAACCAAAAAACTAAAACTGAAATCCGAAAAATTCAACAAAAGTTTCGAAAATTTTTTTTAAATAAAATATATTTGGAGAAATTCCTAAACAATAATTTTATTTGTATTGAAATACATGTTATATTTGAGAAATTTAGTTTGCAAATATTATATGTTGTACCATATTAATATACGAGTTTCAAATATATTTTATTGATTTTTCAATTAATTTTATTTGCTCAGAAATATATAACATTTAAAAATTTGTGTTCCAAATATATTTTCTTTCGATTCAAACATATCAAAAATGACAATTTTGCCCCGTGTGTCTACTATCATGCGATTCCATCAGGACAACCAATATTTTGGTTGACGTATACTTCTGCTTCCATGTTGACAACAATCATATTTGGTTGCGCCAACTACGAAAATGGTGGCTTAAATTATCTGTTGTAGTTGCCACAACCAACTGTTTTGGTTGTTTCTGACAGTTTGTTGGTTATATACTACCGACAATTAATTAAAAACAGTTTTCATTAATTTTTATTTTATTTATTGAATAAAAAAAAACATAACAAAATTAAAAAGTCCATATTACAAATTCATCACTATTATGAGATGTGGAAATATTTGACACAAATTTTAGTACACGAAAAAAACAAAACTTTTATGCAAATATCGTTTAACCCTTTGCTTTCAATTTCCTGATTGTTGCTTTTATTTTTTATTTATGTAAAACATTTTGCACAAAATATTCTGCATTCTACACATTATTATCCACACGAGATTATTTTTGACTACATGTACCGTCTTGAACAAAATGTTGAAGATATATTTATGTCGAGTAATTTTATGTTTTGTTTGTCATGTATCAGCAAAAGAACAGCAACCAATCTTTCGGTTGTATTTCCCAAAATACATTTAATTATTCTAAATTTTGGAAATGATTGGGATAACCAATAAACGATTATTTATTAATATTTTTTGGTTGTAGTAACCAATTTTTCGTTGCAATAATAATCATTGTCTATTGATACAATTTCTGTTGTCAAGAATAAAACATTGGTTGTCACAACCAAAAATCGATCATATGGTACTATAATGAAAATTTAAAATTGGTTACCACAACTAATCGAGTGTCAATGAAAAAAACAATCTTAATTCGATTGATAAAACCATCGTTTTAGTTGCAAGCATTTTCATTTGATCGTATCCATGTTATTATTGTTGCTTCAACTAATTATATATAAATACAACCGACAGACGGTGTAGGCAATATACCTTTAGTTGCTAGTACTATTTTTTTATTGTTACAATTAAATTCCAACTAATTATTTTCCTGGGTGTAATTAAATTACAGTATTTTTTCCGATATTTAGAAAAAAGTTAATTTGCGCAAAAATAACTTGTTTCTGGCAAATATGCTACAGAAGGGCACTAGTATCGTCATCGTGTATATAGGCAGACAATCTATTTATAATCAGACAAAATACAAAGATATAGACAGACGTTAAACAAGGATTTTCCCAAAATCCACAGATGAATAAATGAAGCTACTTAAAATATGTTTTGTCTGTTCTGTAAATATGTACCTGCCCATCACTGTAGTGTATTAGATGCACTCCAAATGACGCAGTCAATTATATTTTTACATCATCCAATTAAAGCGATTAGAGTCGAATCAGTGGTGTCCGATCACATGCAGAGCCATCAATAAAAACCGCACCACTTGACTCTTTCGAATAAATCAATTAGACCCAAATCTGTAATGACGCTCAATATGTCGTTTATTTTATTAGTACGAAATATCCGTCGAAGCGAGGACGAAACATTGCAAATGCAACTTTAGCAATTAAATTGAACTTAAATTGTCGGCAAAAGAATTAAAATTCTAGAGAATTGAACTTTGACCAGATTGCGAGACAATTGGATGGCACAATTTAAGAGCCTAATTGAAAGATTTCTGACCGTCACTTTTTGATTATTCCAGGAGACGGCAAATGTAATTGATTCCGAATTTAAGCCGTGAATCAATATTCAAAAATTATAGTATAAAAGGGAGATGACTGAAATGTACTTTGAATTTTCGCCGTGGTAAGACTTGTATATCAATAATCTCTGTTGTGTTAAGACAGACAAATTTAACTGAAGATTGAAGTATCATTCATGAAATCGCGCTACAAGGAGCATTGATATCAAGTAATTGTATTTGAATTATAGTGCATTATAGAGGCAAATATTGTCTAAAACCAGGAGATCATCCTAGTTACAAATCAAAACCAGTAAGGAAAGACAGAAAGTCGGGCGGGGCCGAGTATATAATACCCTACACCTCCCTAACAATGCGAAAATGGGCATTGGATAAGAATTTGGCAGTATTCATACATGTAATAAGAAAACTCTCTCTGCCGAATGTCGTACTGATCGGATATAAAACACGGTTTCTACATGCTATGGGGGCTATGTTGAATATGAACCGAGTTTCTCCGAATTTGGCAGTGTTCATACATGCACGCTGAAAAAAAATCGCTTCTGTAGTATATTGTCCCAAACATATTCTGCTTGAAACATATATATGTTTAGGGTACACTATAAATATATAATATTTGGTACATACAAAAATTATATATTTGGGGAGATTTTGTTCTAAAGAAATCTTTGTTTACATCCCAATATGATTTCATTTAGGACTATTATACACGAACCAATATTTTTATTAATTTAAGTATTCGGAAAATACATAAATTGTGTTAAATTTGTCAGTAATTCAAAGTAATTTTTTTTAGAAATGTTAAATGTTCGTAAAATAATAAATAATAATAATTGAAATCGTATAATCTTGGATCGAAATAAATTACTTGGGAGGATTGACAACTAATGATGGCTTGGAATACTAAAAACTGATTGATTTAAAACGGAAGTTAATAAGGTATCATAACTGGGAGGTACAATTCGAAAACAAGGAAAAATTAAAACTCAAATTAGAAAAAATCAGCAAAGTTTTGAAATTCTTTTTTAAGTAAAATATATTTGAAGATATTAAACAATAATTTTATTTGCATATAAACTCATATTTTTTTGAGAAAATTAGTTTGGAAATATATTTTGTTGTAATATATTAATATATGCGTTCCAAGTAAATTTTATTGATTTACAAATAAAATTTATTTACTCAGAAATATATAATATTTAAAAATTTGTGTTCCAAATATATTTTCTTTCGATTCAAACATATCAAAAAGGGCAATTTTGCCCCGTGTGTTATAAGAAAACTCTCTCAGTTGAATTCACTGATCGGATATAAAATACGATTTCTACAGCGCTTACATGTCAAATCGGGTGAAACATATATATGGGGGCTATATCTAAATCTGAACGGATTTTCTCCGAATTTTTTAGTGTTCATTCACGTAATAAGAAAACTGTCTCTGTCGAATTTCGTACTGATCGGATATAAAATACGGTTTCTACAGCGCTTACATGTCAAATCGTGTGAAACATATATATGGGGGCAACATCTAAATCTGAAAGGATTTTCCCCGAATTTGGTAGTGTTTATTCATGTAATCAGAAAATTCTCTCTGCCGAATTTCGTACTGATCGGATATAAAATACGGTTTCTACAGCGCTTACATGTCAAATCCCGTGAAACATATATATTAGGACTATGTTTAAATCTGAACCGATTTTCCCCGAATTTGGCAGTGTTCATACATGTTATAAGAAAACTCTCTCAGTTGAATATGGCACTGATCGGATATAAAATACCGTTTCTACAGCGCTTACATGTCAAATCGCGTGTAAAATATATATGGGGACTATATCTAAATCTGAACCGATTTTTCCCGAATTTGGCAGTATTCATTCATGTAATAAGAGAACTCTCTTTCCCAAATTTCGTACTGATTTGATATAAAATACAATTTCTACAGCGCTTACATGTCAAATCGGTGGTAACATATAACGGGTGATCTAAGTAGAGATACTTTTTCAATAGCATTTGTTTGACAGATCACGTGTGAGTCGTGTCATGCTGTCATGTTATTTTTGTTAAGTATTGTTTGGCATTTCATCATGGAAAGACTTACAAATTATTCAGTTTTATTATCAAAATAATCGTTCGCCGATTGCGCTAAGTCCATTTTTTTTAAATCCAAAAAAAAAACACTTTCCATTCGACCCACGACGTTGACACCAATGAGCAATATTTTAGCTCTCGTTAAGAGCTATCTTTTTGCCATTGACCGATACCCGATCCAACGTACTGGAATCATCGGTCCATATTTCTTCAAAAATGATGCCGGTGAGAAGGTAACCGTCAATGGCGACCGTTATCGTGCCATGATAACCGACTATTTGATGCCTGAAATTGAAGCTCGTGATCTCGGCGACATTTGGTTTCAACAAGACGGCGCCACATCCCACAAATCGCATCAATTAATGGATTTATTGAGAGAACACTTCGGTGAGCAGATAATTTTACGTTTTGGGCCGGTCGATTGGCCATTAAGATCGTGTGATATCACACCGTTAGACTTTTTCCTGTGGGGATATGTAAAGTCTAAAGTTTATGCGGACAAACCCGCTTCGATTCAGGCCTTGGAGCAAAACATCACGCGTGTAATTCGCCAGTTACCAGTCGAAATGCTCGAACGAGTCATCGAAAATTGGACTCAACGGATGGACCATCTGAGACGTAGCTACGGCCAACATTTGATAGACATAATCTTCAAAAAATAAATGCCAAAGAATGTTCTTTCAAATGATAATGAACATTCCCCATTCAATTTGAATTTTCTGTTTTTTTATACCCTACACCACACTGTGGTACAGGGTATTATAACTTTGTGCATTTGTTTGTAACACCCAAAAGGAGAAGAAATAGACACATCGTTTATTATACCGATCGACTTAGAATCACTTTCTGAGTTGATTTAGCTATGTCCGTCTGTCCGTCTGTGCATGTATTCTTGTAATCAAAGTACAGGTCGCAATTATGGTCCGATCTCGACGAAACTTTACACATATCTTTTTTTTGGCCCAGGGACGATCCCTATTGAATTTGGTTAAAATCGGTTCAGATTTAGATATAGCCCCCATATATATGTTAGCCCCGATTTGACATGTGAGCGCTGTAAAAACTTTATTTTATATCCGATCAGTATGAAATTCGGCAGAAAGAGGTTTCTTATTATATGAATGAACACTGTTAAATTTGGAAGAAATCGGTTCAGATTTAGATATAGCCCCCATATATACGTTACCCCCGATTTGACATGTAAGCGCTGTAAAAATGTTATTTTATACCCGATCAGTGCGAAATTCGGCAAAGAGAGGTTTCTTATTACATGAAGGAATACTGCCAAATTCGGAGAAAATCGGTTCAGATTTAGATATAGCCCCCATATATATGTTACCCCCGATTTGACATGTAAGCGCTGTAAAAACTGTATTTTATATCCGATCAGTATAAAATTCGTCAGAAAGAGGTTTCGTATTATATGAATGAACACTTTTAAATTTGGAAGAAATCGGTTCAGATTTAGATATAGCCCCCATATATACGTTACCCCCGATTTGACATGTAAGCGCTGTAAAAATGTTATTTTATATCCGATCAGTGCGAAAGTCGGCAGAAAGAGGTTTCTTATTACATGAAGGAATACTGCCAAATTCGGAGAAAATCGGTTCAGAGTTAGATATAGCTCCCATATATGTTACCCCGATTTGACATGTAAGCGCTGTAGAGACTAGTTTATATCCGATCAGTACGAAATTCGACAGAAGGAGGTCTTTTTACATGAATGGGTATTCAGGGAAGATCGGTTCAGATTTATATTAAAGCTCCATATATATGTTCCTCCTGATTTGGTATCAAACCGCTATAGAAGTTGTATTTTACTTCCGATCATTAAAATTTTCCAGAAAGATGTTTCTCAATTTAGGAACGAATAGTGCTTAATTTAGCGATTATCGTTTCAGAATTAGATAATATGTTTCTACTCATTTACCAATTATTCCAAATTATTATGGCAATGACCCTTATCGCATTGTTAGGGAGGTGTAGGGTATTATATAGTCGGCCCCGCCCGACTTTCTGCCTTTCCTTACTGGTTTTTCTTTAAAAAAGTAGGGAACCTCGAAATGGATCACGAAATATATGGGGGCTATATCTAAATCTGAACCGATTTTGACCAATTTTAAAAGGGATCGTCCTTGGGCCAAAAACGAGCACTGTGCTAAATTTCATCACAATCGGACCATAAATACGACCTGCACTTTGATCACAAGAATATATGGACAGACACACGGACAGACAGACAGACGGACATGGCTAAATCGACTCAAAAAGTGATTCTATGTCAATCGGTATAATAAACTATGGTTCTATTTCTTCTCTTTTTGGGCGTTACAAAAATGACATGACGTTCTTTGTTGTTTAATCAGCTATTCAAATGTAGTAGTATTATTTTTGGTCTGCGGTTCAGTTAATTTAGAAGGAACCTTTGATCCACAGCGGAACTCCAGTGAGGAAATCATAAAAAACAGAAAGGAAAGACTAAAATCGGCCGACTATATGATACCCTACACCACTCCCCGATTCGACTTCTTTACGTCATATAGATCACAAATGTCAAAAACTAAATCTCTCTTTACTTGTCTCTTTCCGAATTTTTATACCCTACACCATACTGTGGTACTGGGTATTATAACTTTGTGCATTTGTTTGTAACACCCAAAAGGAGAAGAAATAGACCCATCGTTTATTATACCGATCGACTTAGAATCACTTTCTGAGTTGATTTAGCTATGTCCGTCTGACTGTCTGTCTGTCCGTCTGTCTCTCAGTCTGTCTGTCTGTGCATGTATTCATGTAATCAAAGTGCAGGTCGCAATTATGGTCCGATCTCGACGAAACTTTACACATATCTTTTTTTTGGCCCAAGGACGATCCCTATTGAATTTGGTTAAAATCGGTTCAGATTTAGATATAGCCCCCATATATATGTTACCCCCGATTTGACATGTAAGCGCTGTAAAAACTGTATTTTATATCCGATCAGTGCGAAATTCGGCAGAAAGAGGTTTCTTATTACATGAAGGAATACTGCCAAATTCGGAGAAAATCGGTTCGGATTTAGATATAGCCCCCATATATATGTTAACCCCGATTTGACATGTAAGCGCTGTAGAGACTGTATTTTATATCCGATCAGTGCGAAATTCGACAGAAGGAGGTCTTTTTACATGAATGAGTATTCAGGGAAGATCGGTTCAGATTTATATTAAATCTTCATATATATGTTCCTCCTGATTTGGTATCAAACCGCTACAGAAGTTGTATTTTACTTCCGATCATTAAAATTTTCCAGAAAGATGTTTCTCAATTTAGGAACGAATATTGCTTAATTTAACGATTATCGTTTCAGAATTAGATAATATCGAGACCTAACAGTGAAAAAAACTTAACCAACAAAAAGTAAATTTGTCAGGAGAAGGTTTTTTTTTAGTTTTCTCTACACTCAGTGCAGGTATTAACATGAACTTTTCAAGTTAAGTTTTTTTTGGAGTAATTAATTAGTATTAATCGTTGTATTTGTAGTTTTTTTAAAATAAGTACGATTTTTGTAAGTTAAGTTTTTTTCGCTGTCATTGTAACAAGCTGAAGCGATGTACTTGTGTTGGTTAAGTTAAAAAACAAAATTGCATAGAAATATGTACCAGCATACTTTTGTAATGTATTTTGGAAATGTGAACTAAGGAAATTCATTAATATTAAATATAATAAAAATATTTAATTCATTCAATTAAATTCAAATTAATAATGTTTATTCTTTAGTGTCCTCTTCATCTGTTTCTGGCAATCTGTCTTTAATAGTATCTGCGTGTAATAGGCTTAAATATTCGCTGTGGAATTTTTTATGAATTGCATTGTTATCACAAAGCATTTTGAAATCATTGTACTTAGCAGATGAAATGTTTAACAAACCCTTATATGCAGGAATTGGCCCATTTGTTGATATGTGTAAATTGCGTTTTGAGCGTGAAATCGTGCTGAGATCGATTTTTGTTGTTTCAGAATCTTCAAAATAACCGTACTTAAGTATGATAATTGAACTGTCTTTTTCAAATATGACAGAGCGTAGAGTTTGAAATGACATTTTAGTTGAACTAGGAAACAGTACTTGCGAAAATGATTTCCAATCTTTAAAGTCTCCATTATTCATCAAAACACATTCATAACCAGCGGGTCGAGTTCTTGCATTGGAGATCACGGTGTACCATTCACTTGGAGACCAAACGCTTCTGTCACGGATAAACGACTCAATAGTGCTGTGAATGGAGTCCACAGGCATCATTGTATGTCCAGGTAATAAGTATGTAATTTTTATCTTCTTGATAAAAACAGCCGTTTCAAGAAAAAATTTCAAAGCGGAAAGCACAGCTCTATTTCGGTTTTGTCCCGCACAGCTGTCGCAGTAAAGGCTTATCGCTGAACAGGTTCCTCTCTGGTCAACAAGCGTCAAATATTGGAACAAAACCGTTGAAATTTCATTGCATCCTCTTTTTCCGTCAGTCTCTTCCCACAAAAAACAGTATCCATTTTTAGTACCATTTTCATATACACTTTCGTTGTAGTATGAGTATTTTCTTGAATAAAATAATGTTACACTTTTTCCATAGGGTGTATTTAAGAATTTTTGTAGATCGAAGCTAGCGCATAAAACCGATGAATTAGTTTTGCTTAGTGCCTGTTCCTCCAAAAATATTTTTTTACACTTTTCTTTGTCCTTTATATGATTTTTGTATTTTTCAGACAGCTCCATAGTTCTTTTTTCTGAGTCGTCCAAATTTTTGTAGCTTTCACATATAACGCATTTGTCCTTTTTTGGCAAGTGAAAACCAACATTGAAGTTATTTTTAAAAACTGAACGAAAAACTCTTAGGGACAATTGAGACGATTCCTTATGGATACTTATTAAATGTTGGGTATAGGCCTTACACGCTGAAAAAAAATCGCTTCTGTAGTATATTGTCCCAAACATATTCGGCTTGAAATAAACATATGTTTAGGGTACACTCCAAATATATAATATTTTACACACACAAATATTATATGTTTGTGAGGATATTGTTCTAAACAAAAATATGCTCCCATTCAAATATTTTTTATTTGGAACTAGTATTTCCGAAACAAGGATTCATTTGTAATTATTTATTTTGGTAATGTATTAAATGCCTTATCTTAAAGACAAGTTTTCTGTTTATCAGATTTTCAAAGAGCAATTTTTTTATAAATTTTATATGTTTGTAAAATTTAATCAAAACTTAAATCGAACAATCTTTCGTAAATATAAACGACATTGATGGATCGACAAAAAGTGATGAATAGGAATATTTATAAATAAGGACATTTTTAGCTATAAAGTTTAACACGAAAACTAGGAAAAACTAACTAAAATTCGAATAAGTCAGTAATGTTTTAGAAATCTTTTTAAATAAAACATATTTGGAAATCTTCTTAAACAATAACTTTGTTTGTGTGTAAACACATATTTTATTTGTGAAATTCAGTTTGCAAATAAATTATGTTCTAATATATTAATATATGCGTTCCAAACAAAATTTCTTGATTTTCAAATAAAATTTATTTGTTAACAAATATATAATATTTAAAAAAATCGTTTCCAAGTATATTTTCTTTCATTTCAAACATATCAAAAATGACGATTTTCCTCCGTGTATATAAACCAGAAATGTTTCGAAATTCACTTGAAATATACAGCTTATTACTTTTATTTCTGCAATAATGCGACGGGACTGCAGGCAAACTTTCAATAAAAGATTTTAATAGCAGTATTTCTGATTCATCCGACTTGTTATGAGGCTTAGCTTTCGTTTTATTATCACCGACATTTATTATATTTTTAATATTTCTGATGGTTCTTAGCACTTGTTGGGATATGTTTAGAGTTTGAAGTAAAAATTGTTGACAAACTTCAATATTTTTGAGGTTGTAATTTATTTTGTACTCATAGGTAAATTGTCTTTTTCCACTTTCAGATATTCTTCTGGCAACAGGTTTGCGTTTAATACACGAATGCAGCCAGTCTTTTTGTCTATTGTTGCTGCCCATGCCCCAGAAATGCTCGTTTATTAACTCCCTGTCCTCCTCAGTGAAATTGGAGCTGCAGTTTCTTCCACAATTGTTATGGATACATGGATTCGGTTTAACTGCGGTATTTCGCTTTTTTTTTCGCTCTTTTAGGTACAGTTTTAGGCGCTTTGTATCCCCTCTTTCCTACACACATTTCTTCTTCAATGTCAAGGTCGGTGTCGCTGCTGCTATACGGAACAAGAACCCTTTTCGTTGGCAACTTAAAATAAAAAAATTTTTACATTTGTTTCTTATTAGACACATCACTAACATGGCCAATCTCGACGAAATTTTCATAATCAACAAAAACATAGTTACCTTTCTTTCACCAGATGTCATTTTATTAGATATTACCAAACAATCAACAAAAAAATTATTACTTTTCTAACGTTGTTCAAATTAATTTCAGAATGAAAATTTAACTTAAGCAACACACCGCGGTCACCAAATTTGTAAACAAAAAGTAAATGTGGCTTGAGTTATTTTTGTTTTGACTTTTTCTTCGTAACGGTACATTTGTCAGCTCTCAAATTTTTACAGGTGGTGGGAATTATTTTACTTAATCGATTTTTATCGAAAAACAAATATCGATAATTTTGTCGGTTAAGTTTTTTGGGCGGTTAGGGCTCGGTATGTTTCTACCCATTTACCAATTATTCCAAATTATTATGGCAATGACCCTTATCGCATTGTTAGGGAGGTGTAGGGTATTATATAGTCGGCCCGCCCGACTTTCTGCCTTTCCTTACTGGTTTTAAATTGCATTATGTAACCGACAAGTTAGACAGCATAATATTATAAAAATTTATCCATAAATGTACCCTAGATTGGAATATGGTCCCTTCAAAAAAGTGTAAAAAGACTTTCTTGACAACAATTTTTGTGAGGAAAATATTTGTTGTTGTTGTTTTTGGCTTACTTATTGATAAAAAATAATAAAATTGTTTACAAATATCGAACAAAATATCTTTATAAATATACATATCGTCATCAGAAACGAAAAAGGGCCTATCATCATGTTTGAAAATGTTACAGGAGAACCAAAAAACTAAATAAAATGAAAATTGCTGCCGTTAGAAAAACGTGGTTTTCAGGGTAATATCTAAACATAATGATGCATATATATATCACACAAACATGATTTATAACATGTTTGTGAAAATTGCGTGAAAAAGGATTTTTTTAACTATGAAAAAGGAAATAATTTGCTGTTACGCCCTTTTGAATTTCGTTAATAAATTCGCCATTTTTACGACGCTAAAAATTTGTGAGGATGTGTATTTTGATGCAGTGTACCGAAATCCATTAATAACTGAATTTCCATTTTTGTTGTTGTTACGCCCTTTTTCGTTTCTGATGACGATATGTATTAAACCTCTGCAATGAATGTCTTGAATGGCCTTTCAAGACATTCAGTTGTATATCAAATACTTACTGCCACACACTCTATTTTAACAAAACAAATGAATGAGTGAAGAGAACAGTAACCGCCAAACAGGTTTCAAAACAAATAAGTAACAAGACAATGGAGAAGTACACTCATTCAAGTACTGTACACAAAAACTGAAATACTCGATTTCAGTGTACACGGCACTACTGTACTCATTGTCATTGCAAAGAGAGACGCAACAACAAAAAAGAGCGACGGACCACCTTAGAAATTTATTGATTTTGAGGGGTAAATACACTAGTGTACATACTGAAGAAATAGAAAACAGCACTGTACTCGCTTCATTATACTCATCGTTTGACGATTTGAAACGAGTATAAAGAATACAACAACCGAACGAGCAGAGTACACGACTAGATTGTAAACATCAAACAGTGTGAAGTGTTTGTTGTTTTGTTTCCGATCATTCTATGGTGGTGTCAATCGAGTAAAATATACAATGTTTCAGTGTGCAGTGAAGTAGTGTACACTACTGTAGACGAAGAAATGGATGTCTTGATGCAGAGGTTTAATATGTATAATACAAAATTTTTGATTTTCCAAAAAAGTTCTTCAGAACGCCTGCTCATGGGGCTACCATGCTGATTTCAACGCAATATCTTTCGTATCCATTTCGGCTCACATGTGTGGTTTTTTATTTTTTATTTTTTTTTATTTTATTTAATAAGTATATATTCAATTCAAATTTTATTTATCCAAATATACATATACAACTTATTTTCTAAGAGCTAAATAATTTTTTGAGTTTTATCTTAATGATATGTCAACAATTGTGGCAAGGAAAATTTGATATTTACATACAATTTAATATTTGATTCATTTACAAAGGCAAAAAGGATAGGAAAACCTTTATTTGGGATATTATTAAAAAAATTCAAACAAAAAATTAGAAAACTAATTGTCTATATATGGATTATTTACGTAATAATCGATTATAAAACAGCGTTTTCAGTTTGGTAAATTGCTATTTGTATGAGTATATATACATTATTCGTCGTAACATTCTCTTATTGTTGAATAAGTCGAATTTTGAACTTTTTGAAAATAATTTGCATTTAATCTTTTAATAAAATCGGCAAACAGTTCATATCCCGTTTCTTCGTGTAATGAAGACGTTGGGTATCTCCAAGGCTTATTATAAATCATTTTTAAACATTTGTTTTGAATGACCTGAAATTGTTTCAGATGACATCTAGCTGCTTTGTACCATATAGGTGATCCATACGAAAGACATGGTCTTATAACGCACTTGAAAATGAGGTTTTTGTTTTTGCTGTTTAAGAACGAATGCCTATTCAAAAAAGGCCACAGCGCACGGAACGATTTTAGTGCCTTTTCACATGATTTATGTATATGTTTACGAAACAATAGTTTTTTATCTAAAATTACGCCGAGATATTTCACATCATTTTGAATGTTGATTTCGTTTCCTTTAAAATATAGTTGTCTTGATGGGATTCTCTTTGGAGATTTGTTGAATGGAAAAATTATGCTCTGCGTTTTGAGATGATTAATACTGATTTTCCATTTTGTAAAATATCTACTGCAAACTTTAAGACTTCTTTCCATTTTTTTCAAGAGAGCGCTGGTAACTTTGCTCGATGTGAGTAGTGCGGTGTCGTCTGCATAATAAGCAACATCAGCTTCTTTATTGGGTTTGAAGTCCGAGGTAAATATTGAGTAAAGTATCGGAGATAAAATAGAACCTTGAGGAAGGCCAGCTGCTATAATTTTATACGATGAAATGCTGTTATTTATTGATACTGCGAATTTGCGATTTTCCAGAAAGTCTGCTATTATTTTGCATAGATATTTTGGAATATTAGAAAGAATCAATTTGTGTAGAAGGCCGTTGTGCCACACAGTATCGAACGCTTTTTCGACGTCTAGTAGGATCAAACCAGTTGATTTCCTCAATCTTTTATTTATTAAAATTTTGTTTTTAATACGTCCGATTTGCTGTACCGTGCCATGTTCTTTTTTGAACCCAAACTGTTTTTCAGATATAATGTTATTATCCATAGCGAAAGTTTCTAGTCTGAAGTGAATGATCTTTTCATACACTTTCCCTAGATTGCTTAAGAGGCTTATGGGCCTGTAACTGTTAGGATTGTTATTCGGTTTGTTTGGTTTTTGGACGGGAATAATTTTAGCAGTTTTAAATGCCTTGGGGAAATAATTTAAATATATGCAGCTATTAAATATATTTGTAAGAAGTTGTATTGCCTTTCTGGGGAGCTTCTTAAGAAGAATTATTCATGTGACGTAGGCGTCCAAACAATAATGAAAAACATACGCTTTAAGCAACCCTTGTTAGCGTCGTTTCGTGTTCTGATTGGCTGCTTACATCAAAATGGCTGCTACGTCAAGACAATTGCCGAATTTACTGTTATCAAAAAATCAAAGATAGTACGATGGCAATGAGAGATGTGTAAGTGTATTAGTAAAAAAAGTGTAAATATATTGCTATTGTCTTCGCAAAACTTTCTCGTGTAAACACCGGGTAAAGGTGGGTACTATGTTTTTTCAGCTTGAAAAAATTCCACAAAATGTTATTTCAAGTTGAAAAATGGAACGCTTTTTTACTAAAGTCGCATTACATTTTTGAAGTGTGTGTGTCGAAATGTCACTTTTATATGAACGTGTATGTGTGTGTAAGCATGTGCATTTTTTTCCTTTTTGCTTTTCTTGAAAACAAACACGAGTTTAAATTATAATCAATAATCAATTAAATGAAATAATGCCGACTTAGAAAATATTTAATTTAAATTGCAGAAAGGAAATATTTTTGAAGATAATTGTGCTAATGTTATACATACGATGGCGATGCTTGTGAGGCACCAGGGTAATACAATGTTACTAATAACAAAATAATTTCCTACTGTTGTACGAATATAAATAAATTAAATGATGTTTTTATGAACGGAAAAAGATGTTTTATTATTATTTTTAAGGATTTGCATTATATTTGTTGACTTATACAAATTATACTTCCATCCATAAACGGAATTTCTTCTTCCAACTTCTATGGTTGGCAAGAACTCACTATGTTCTTTATAACCATTTAAAACATGATCACAGGCACTACCCAATTCCATTGTCTTACTGGTTCGGTAGCGATAGCCGTCCACAATATTTTTCCAGGATTTTCGTCACGATTGTTCTAAACATACAAACGTAAATGTACATATGTAATTACAAGACAAATTTCACATTATTACATATAGTTACATGTCCGTCCAGTGTTTTGCAAATTTTTTGCTTTGCTATCCAATCGGAATGTCGCTCTTCTCGTTTATTCCATATACACATAATTATTATCCGTTCCAAAGCTTTTCATTAGTCTTCATTGTTTCAGATAATTTAATTTAGTATTCTTTATTAGGAAATTTTATTGATAATATTTACAACAGTTGAATTTCTCGCGGACAAATATAAATATAAATAAATAGGAGTACAATGCTGGCGGCTTCAATTTGTGGCGGCGTTCAATTAATTTGTAGCGGCGCAAAATGTAAATTTCTCACGTTGAAATAAACACAGTACCACAAATGAAAAAATTTCACTCATTTGTTCACAACTTTGGTTTTTGTATGGGATTTCACCGTGAAACGGGAACATAGTACCGTGCTTAAGTGACCAATTTAAGATTATAACGGAAACAAACTATTTGTTCGGAAAGAGTTGCTAAAATGGATACTAATAACACTGTGTGTGTTATATCATCATCAGAAACGAAAAAGGCCTATAAACCAAAAAATCCAAAATGGAATGATAGATAGGTAAATCATTCCATTTGTTCAATGCTTCATACTACTATAAAAAAGGGAAGAAAGTCGGACGGGGCCGACTATATAATACCCTACACCTCCCTAACATGGCGATAAGGGTTATTGCGATAATAATTTGAAATAATTGGTAAATGGGTAGGAACATATTAACTAATTCTGAACCAATAATCGCCAAATTAAGCAATATTCGTTCCTAAATTGAGACACATCTTTCTGGAAAATTTTAATGATCGGAAGTAAAGTACAACTTTTATAGCGCTTTGATACCAAATCATGTGGAACATATATATCATTCATGTAAAATACATCTTTGTGTCGAATTTCGTACTGATCGGATATATAATACAGTCTCTACAGCGCTTACATGTCAAATCGGGGGTAACTTATATGTATATGGGCGCTATATCTAAATCTGAACCGATTTTCTCCTAATTTGGCAGTATTCCTTCAGGTAGAAAGAAACCTCTTTTTGCCGAATTTCGCACTGATCGCACATAAAAGAAAATTTTTACAGCGTTTACATTTAAAATCGGGGATAACGTATATATGGGGGCTATATCTAAATCTGGACTGATTTCTTCCAAATTTAACAGTGTTCATTCATATAATAAGAAACTTCTTACTGCCGAAATTCATACTGATCGGATATAAAATAAAGTTTTTACAGCGCTTACATGTCAAATCGGGCCTAACATATATATGGGGGCTATATCTAAATCTGAACCGATTTTAACAAAATTCAATAGGAATCGTCCTTAGGCCAAAAAAAAAGGATATGTGTAAAGTTTCGTCGAGATCGGACCATAATTGCGACCTATACTTTGATTACATGAATACATGCACAGACAGACAGTCGAAGAGACAGACGGACATAGCTAAATCAACTCAGAAAGTGATTCTAAGTCGATCGGTATAATAAACGATGGGTCTATTTATTCTTCTGTTGGGTGTTACAAACAAATGCACAAAGTTATAATACCCTGTACCACAGTGTGGTGTAGGGTATAAAAATAGTGTATACTTTGATCCCATTTATATACAATTAACGCACTTGTAGACTAATAGAACATCAGCAGGCTCTAGCCTGATTATTTCACCACATATTAAAATGACAAGAAATTGTAAACATCGATTCTCTTGTAAACTATACATATTTATCTTCCAAGATGTCTAATTTCACAAAAACTGTGATTTGTGATTTTCTCGAAACTACAAAAAAAATTTACACTATTCGTTTATCCTCCGCCCAAAAGGAGAAGAAATAGAACATTGCTCTTTTTTGACCCAGTTACCGATAAGTACGATATTTGGCAGAGAGAGTTTTCTTATTACATGAATGCGAACTACCAAATTCGGGGAAATTCAGTTCAGATTTAGATATAGCCCCCATGTACGAGTATATGTTTCTCCCGATTTGACATGTCGGCCCCGCCCCACTTTCTGTCTTTCCTTACTGGTTTCGTTTTGATTTGGTGGTGCTGCCACATTTTTCCGTTTTTGCCCCACTTTGCGCCTAAAATTAAAAATTTTGAAAAATTCCGCCTTTTTGCACTTCTACGACTCACACCAAATTTCATATTTTTGGGGTATCAGTCCGCCACCTTGCAAGAAATAGGTCCAGGCCTGTAGACGTCATGCTAAAGCTAACAAATTGTATTTTATGATGTGCCTGTGGTCAAACCGATAAGCAAAAATATCAGTCTACAATAGTCTACATTTTAGGTTTTCGGGTTATGGTCGCACCGACCACACGTGAATAGAATATGAGACTTCATAGCCACTGAAACTATCTTAAAATATTAAATTGATATTTTTTGACGAGTCGGCTTTTAGTTGTACAACAAATAAACGCATGCAACTAACTTAAAATAAGAAATATAACAATGTTAATTTTCGGTATCATTCAGGGCTTAGGATTATCATACTAGACTTTGGATCAGCTTCAAAATTGTGCTGTTTTGATGCTGTTGTTTAATCGGAGTTTTTATTAGAATATCTTTAACCTTACACAGTTTGGATCACGGTGCTAAAAGACAACCCGGGAAACGCCGGGTATTTTAATGATAGTTATATATATAGATTTATTCGTAATTAACTTATATACTACTTATTAGAATCTTCTGGAATTGCACGTATAGTATAAGTCTATTAGTCGCTATCACCTCGAGAAAAATTGGCGATGTTGCCACGACCATTTTACCTCCAACACGAATGGACAATTTTTCACCAAAATTAACTGCTTATATCTTTAATATCAGTTCATACAAATAGTTGTTATTTTTTACAGTGTAATGCTTTTGTAGTACCTACAATCCAGTGAAAAGTGGGCGTTACCGGCAAACCTTGTGGTATCTTCCACACAAATGGACCATTTTGCACCAAAAGTTAACTGTTTATAACCCACCCAGCAATTGGTGGGTATGCACTGGGTAACATAAGTACCAGTGCATACAAATCCTTGCAATTTTGAACAGTGTTATGCTTTTATTGTAGTACATACAATGCACGTGCCATTTTGTACAAAACGGCTTATATCGTGAATACCAATGCCTATAAATACTCAACATTTTTGCACAGTGTAAAGTTTTTAAAATTCCTACAGTACCAAAATTAAATTACTCAAAATACACTATGTGTTTACGTCGGCGGGAGCGTAGGGGAGCAAACGACGAGTTTACGTTTACTCCGAGAGTGTTAATAATATAAAGAGAGTTAGAGAAATAAAACACGATTAGATTCATGTAATAATAATAGGCAAGGTGCCTGATGTTAATTGATGTTTTTGCTGCTAAGTTTGTGGTAACGAAGTTTACCTTAAATATATTTGTACAGCAAGGTGTACTTATTCGAGTGACGGCCCAAGATGGAGAGGTGGCGGAGCAAGTGTCAAGAACAAGAAAACGAATCGTTACTCGTTAAAATCTGCCAAGCTAATACGACAAGGATGTAGTAATGAGGAATAGGCAGATTTTTGTATGTATGCCCGATAAATTGGCCAATATATGCACCGAAAGAAATCAATGACATAAACGGCATTCAAAGAAACATTCTAACTTAAACACTATGCAACAAATGAATACTTTTTGAAAAATACACAGACTTGACAGTATAGGTTCGATTCTACTATCAAAGGGTAGTATAACCCTGTACTCGGTTTGGCGAAATTGGTGACAAATTTTTTTATGGGCCTCCAAAGTTTCTGAAAACCAGTGGACCCCTCGAAAAAGGTGTCATCAGCTTTTGTCCAACAACTAATTCTAATTCCCTCGTAAAAGGTGTCATCAGCTTTTGTCCAACAACTAATTCAGACTTGGTGATACCGCTTAACTACATTTGGCAATAATGTAGCTTAGAATATGTTAGGCTCCGAACTCGGGTCAGAAACGTACCACAGAGTTTCAATGCTACGGCCCGACAAATATGGCCGAAACAGAAGCGAAAGAAGTATAATATATCAGTCTTTCTAGCGCAGTATCAACGGTAAGAAAAAGCGCTATACTGATGGTTATAGGTGAGTAGGGAACATTATCGCCGGGATAGAAAATACAATGGGCGGACATTGCATGGGTCATATGTCGAAAACTTTTTTTAATAAAGCTTTATCTTATTTTTAATAAAATGAACTCAGTCGTAGTAGACATATAATTTCAGAAATGTATTGTACTTAACTGCAGGAGTCGGGGTCGAATCATTTTAAAATTCGACTCCGGTAGTCGCTATCGGATCCGAGTAGTTTTGGCTCGATACCACAGCCCTGAATGCAACCATATCTTTCTGTAAAATTTGGAGGGGAATTACTCTTTTAAACACCAACAATGCGATTATTTTGCGCATACTACACATGCGCGTGGAAGAAGTCCTGTCAACAAACCTACGTACCGAACAAGCCGGATTCCGTCCCCAACGCTCTTGCATAGAAAATATCAACTCGCTACGCATAATAGTGGAACAGCCGGTAGAATAGCGTTCACCTCTCTACACTGAAAAAAAAAATAGTAATAAAACTAATGATGACACATTCGGCATAAATTCAATGACAATTTTCATTAAAATAATGAAAATTTACAGGTTTTTTACGAAATTTTCCTTAATATAAAGTTTTTTGAATTTGAATTAATGTCTATCTAATCATTAGTTTTGTGTACGCGCATCTTTAAATGTACTCATTTAAATTAAAGAAAAAAATCATTATTTTTGTGACAATCCGCATTATTTTAAGTAATATTTCAATACTTTTAAGGATTTTCTACATTAACACTACGATGTAGACATGTCATAGTTTTAATGCCGAATCGGACTTAATTAACAGTATGAGATATTGGAGTAATAAATTTAAGGCTATGCTCCTCTTAAAGGAAAGGCTGTCTTGGTAATAAATTTTATGACTATTGTTATTATTTTTAAGAATACATACGAGAGAATTATACAATCTCTCCCTCCCTCTCTCGCTCGGAGAATCAGTTTTGTTTGGTAATGTGTGAATCAATAATTGTTATCGAATGCTAGAAGAGAAAATAGAGAACAGTTTTGTTGTTCGTTTTCTTTTAAATCGTCAGTTATTTACAAGCGATGGATGGAAACGGTTGTCTGTTTTCGGGACGCTGATTGTGAAAAAATTTGGTTGCTGTGAATATGTAAGTATACGTGCATACATACGTGCATATCGCACCGAAAATAATTTTAATATTGGCTGTTAACAGTTATTTTTGCTAAAGCATAGCAACAACAACAAATGAAACCGTCGTGTACATGTGTGTATGCATGTGGTTATGCCGTCGGCGTCACCATCGATCTCTGTGATAAGGGAGTGCCTGTGTCATAGTTATTTTTGCTGTATGTTATTTATGGCGATGTACATGCGTTTTTGAAGGAGATCTTGTTTGTAAGTCCTGTGAAGGGATTTGTGCCAAATGGATGACAAAAATGTGAGTAATAGATTTTGTAATACTGAAAGAGACAACGGGAAACTGTTTAGGTACGTGAAAAATAATATTATTATCCTGAAATAAACATCTTATTGGCAATTACAAAATTAACAAAACACATTTTAATTGAAAGTATTTATTCATTAAAAATACCAGCGCATAATGCGGAAATGTAAAATTATTTTTGGCAATATAGCCATTTATTATTAATAATATGTTATACATATAACTATCTTTTTTAATTTTTTTAGTAAAACAATTTTAGAATGGGTCTTTTGTGAGAAGAGTGGCAAATTTTACAAAATATTTCAACATAATATATGAACGGTTGAAATATTTCTCTTAGTTTTAAGCGTTTTCCAATTGTGATATAATAAAATTTATTTGCATTTTTTTTTGTTTATAGCTAATTTTATTTGATTTATTTTCAGAAAAAAATTAATTATTTTAATTTTAGATCACGCAATATTTGAAGATAAATGTGATGGATATATGAAAAATGCAGTGCTGAATGCTATTTATAACTTGCAAAAAATAAGTGAGCATAAACCTACATGGGAATGTTTGAATTGAAAGGAAATAAATTTGGAAACAATATTTGTAAGTATTATGTATTTCTGAACAAATATATTTTATTTGAAAATCAAGAAATTTAATTTGGATGTATTAGAACAATTAATAATATTAATGTATTAGAACAAAATATATTTGCGAACTGACGTTCACATATAAAATACGTGTTTTCACACAAACAAAATTATTGTTAAAAAGTTTTCCAAATATAACTTATTTAAAAAGATTTTTTTATTTTTTAATTTTAGTTCAAATTTTTCCTTGATTTCGTGTTCATAATTGCTTCATAAGTACTTCATAATTAAACCTGCTGTTAGATTAGGCCCATTTGGTCCAATTTTTGTATCGTTTCCTTTATAAACGGTAATATACGTACACGTGGAAAAATCTGAATTTTTGATATGTTTGAATTGAAAGAAAATATATTTGGCAACGATTTTATTAAAAATTTTATATTTGTTAACAAATAAATTTTATTTAAAAATCAAGAAATTTTGTTTGGAACTAATATATTAATATATTAGAACATAATATATTTGCAAACTGACTTTCACAAATAAAATATATGTTTACACACAAACAAAGTTATTGCTTAAGAAGTTTTCCAAATATATTTTATTTTAAAGAAGATTTTTTAGACTTTGCTATGTTTTTCGAATTTTAGTTAGTTTTTCCTAGATTTCGTGTTAAACTTTATAGTTAAAAATGTCTTTAGCAGCATTAGCTTTTGTTTTACATCAATAATTTTTAATTTATAAATATTTCAATACATCATTTTTTGTCAATCCATCAATGCATTTTATAGTTACGATTTAAGTTTTAATTGCATTTTATAAACATATAAAATTTATAAACAAAAATGCACTTTGATCTTCCGGAAAACAGAAAACTTGTCTTTAAATGAAGACATTGATTCGTTGCCAAAATACATAAATACAAATTAATCTGTGTTTCGGAAATATTAGTTTCAAATAAAAAAATAGTAGAACGGGAACATGTTTTTGTTTAGAACAATATCCTCCCAAACACATAGTATTTGTGTGTGTCAAATATTATATATTTGGATTGTACACTAAACATTTGTATATTTCAAGCAGAATATGTTTGGGACAATATACTACAGAAGCGATTTTTTTTCAGCGTGTATGTATATATATGGCCTTATAATTTGGTCCAAGGGATATTTTTGTTTTACTAAAATCAAAATAATAAGCGTTTTTGCTCAAAAATAATTGTAAATAAGCTGCTTTCTTTTCACGAAGTATTGAATAAAAATAAATATAAAATATTGTCTTCCATATTCATTATATATATGAAAAATGTAATGTTGACCAAATGGACTCTTAATCTAGGATTCGTACAGATTTGCTAATCTAACACCAGGGTTAAGAATGTCATAAGCAGCATTAGCTTTTGTTTTACAGAAGTAATTTTTAATAAGTTTTTGTAGTTTAGTTTGCTTACAAAACTTAAGATTTTAAAATCTAAGTCACGATTGATTTTTTTTAAGAAAATAATTTTTGATAACTCAATTTATATGAAAAATGTCACTTTCGACACTTTCAAAACAATCAGTTTCTGTTATTAATAATATCTTACATAAATATTTTTTTTAACTTTTAGTACAGCAAATTTTGTATGGATCTATTATGAGAATTTGTGTCGTAGAAGAGTGTCTAAATATTTCAATGTAAATTAGTATATTCCAAAGATTTTAATATGTCTCTTATCTTTCAACATTTTGTGACAGTTATATGATAAAATTTATTTTAATACTTTATCGTATATAAATCATTCTGTTTGATTTCTATTCAAATTATTTTTATTTTAGTTCGCGCAATTGAACTTTATTTGGATATATGAAAAATGCAGTGGGGAATTAAAAATTTACAAATTGCAGGAAATGAGTAAGCAACCAAACTATATGATATAATAATATAATATTTGTTTTATATAATTTCTATTTAAATTCCAGCCAAATTCTAGGTTAAAAATCATTAAGGTCGGTTCCGATAATAATTGTTTATGGACAACAGAGAAACGAATCCCGCTACAGAATCGATCGACAATACAATATTCGAATAAAAGTCAAACTTCATAGTGTGTTGGCCGATTTGTCTTTATACAATTACATATCGTTTTAAATTATAAAATGTTCAAGGTTATCCGTAATATGTATTACATTTTTTTTTGTATTTTCCAATATAAAATATAACAAATAAAATATTTATTTAGAAAGATAAAGTGTTGTGTTATTGAATTTGTTGTATATGAATAGTAAATGACTTCAAAGAAAATGATTCATTTAAAAGAGTAACATTATAATCAATATAATGTAACGAATTTTCCATACATATTTAAAAAAAACTGTATTTAAATTCATGTATGCCTTAAATTAATTACCAGTATGTTCTTATATCAAGGACAAACATTTTAAATTTTATTACGATAATGTTTTAAATTATATGATATTTTACTAAAAATAAGCACGCGACATACTTAAATTTACGCAAAAATGTGCTTATTTTAAGACCAAACATAATTAGTTTTATTACCCAAAATTCTTAATTGTATGAAATGCATCTTCAAAACAAGTACTATTCACGTCTTTAAATTAACTATAAAACCTTCTTATTTTTATAGCTATTGTCTTTGGCTCGAAATCATTGCCGAAATCTTAAACTTTACGAAAAATTCATTGATTTTCAGTACGCTTTTTTTTAGTGTACCTCGCGTTCGTTGACTTAAAAAAAGCCTTCGACACCATACACCACGAAGCCATATGGACTGCGCTGAATTGTAAAGACATTCTATGCAAGCTCATATACTTTTCTTGGGGCTTGGATGACTTACAATAAGCCGATGATATCTGTCTGATGGCCCACAAAATATCCCACATGAGGTATAAACTTGAAGACGTTCAAAGACAAGCAGCCAAATTTGGTTTGAGAATAAACATTGCTAAAACAAAAGTAATGAGCATGAACGTCCAAAGTGAGCAACAGTTCGAGATCAATAGACAAGCATTTGAAAACGGCCAACAGTTTTTCTATCTAAGCAGTATTATTTCTGTCACTGGTGGTTTCACGGAAGACATACTGTTGAGAATCAGGAAGGGACGAGCAGCGTTTGGCACGCTGGATAAAGTATAGAAGGCGTCAGACATTTCCAGAAATTCAAAGAAATACATTCTATTAACGTTTTTTTTGCTTATAGTGTGCCAACACTTGCCTGGAACATATGTCCTTAGTTGAGTTTGTTTGTATTTAGTTTGTTTGTGAGGACATACCAGTTTGACGTGTTTTGCTTGTTTTTTTATTTCCTCAATCGTCGCGAAACGCGGTTCTTTCATGGGTCTCTTCAATTTTGGGAACTGGAAAGAGTCGCAGCGATACGGCCAAAAAATTACGATTTCTTTTCGCCAAAAAATTACGAACTTGCGACGGTTTTATGTTCAAAAAGCAATTTTGGGACGTACTTCGCTTTATGACCAAAATGTGCGAAAAAATATTGATAAAAGAGATATTCAAACATTTTTATCGGTATGTTAATATAATTTGAATAGTCAAGTGAAAAAGAAAACGAACTTGAACCCCAACAACTACCACAGCATTACGTTTCACTGGTGGTAAATCAGATATTCGGATGCATAGGTGTTATTAATGGCCTGCGGTCCACTTAATAAAATTTCTATTTATATGAAAGATAATTCAAATTTACATATACACGGGGCCTAATCGCCTTTTTTGATATGTTTGGATAGAAAGAAAATGTATTTGCAACACAAATTTTTAAATATTACATATTTTTGAGCAAATAAATTTTATTTGAAAATCAATAAAATGTATTTGGAACTCTATATATATAAAATTGTTGCGTGACTGGCTGACTGACTGATTGACTGACTGATCATCGCCCACGCCAAACGGCTGAAGCTAGAATCATGAAATTTGGTGGGAGGGTAGTCCGTACTATTAGCCGCACAATGGGGCAAAAAGGGATAAATATGGTACCACCGCCAAATCTAAACGAAATGAGCTAGAATCTTGAAATTTGGTATGAGGGTAGCCCTTAGGAGGTAGACTCAGAAATTGGCAGGATTTTTCGAAATTCGAACATTTACGCACACAGTGGGGTAAAAAGTGATAAATGTGGTACATCAGCCAAATCCAAATGGCAAGAGCTAGAATCGTGAAATATTGTGTGATAGTAGCCCTTATGAGGTAGACTCTGAAATTGGCAGGATTTTTGTAATTCGAACATTTACGCACACAGTGGGGTAAAAAGGAAAAAATGGGATAAATGTATTACAACAGCCAAATTCAAATGGTATGAGCTAGAATCGTGAAATTTGGTGTGAGGGTAGCTCTTATGAGGTAGACTCTGAAATTGACAGGATTTTTCGAAATTCGAACATTTATGTACACAGTGGGGTAAAAAGGGAAAATGTGGTACAACAGCCAAATCCAAATGGCAAGACCTAGAATCGTGAAATTTGGTTTGAGAGTAGCTCTTGGGACGTAAACAAGAACAAGGACTGATTTTTTCAAAATTTAGAGGCACAGTGGGACAGAAAGGTATAAATATGATACCACCGCCAAATTTAAAGCCTAATATTAGAATGGTGAAAATTGAAGAAATAATGACAACTGATCGGGGTATTAAGTTTTTTTTTTTGTATTCGTAGTTTTCGGGGCACAGTGGGACAAAAATTGTAAAATATAGTACAGTGGCTTAAAAATGTCAAACATGGATCAATGATTCCAGGGAACACATTGATTTGGTTAACTGCAGTTCTTAGAACAAAAAAACAACAACAAAGTATCAGTCATGTCGCAATCAACATAACTACGATGCTTTATTCAATGTGACGTCGAGAAAATCGCACGTGTCAAAATTTTAGTGCAAAAAGAAAAAAATTAAAAAAAAATACTTATTTATTATAATTTTAAAAACCAAGTACGCAGTTTTGCCAGTAATACGTATAATTATAGAAGAAAAATAAAATATTGAATAAAAGTTGCATTGTTACCCCACAAGAATTTTGTGTTTATTGATGTTGCTTATAAGCAACTTTGCTCCACGGTGATAGCAAAAACATTAAAATCCGAAGTCATGATCAAACCACATAAAGGGCTTTGTGAAAGAGATATAGAAGCTATTCTGGAGTTTCAATGGGATGAGTCTTCTTCTGAAGAGTGCGAAGATGATGAGGAAGAATTTTTGGAGACAGGTTTGAATGAAATTTTGGAGAAAGGTGAGATAAACGAGAACGATTTACTAGAAGTTATCACCACTGAAGAACCTGCTGAGAAGTATCCAGAGAGATTAGAGCGTCTTGTCATTGAAAAAATAGACTTGTCTTCATTGCGATGGAGGAAAAAGCCCTTTGATGTAACAGACGTACAGTGGACACAGCCGTTAGAAGATGTTCAAATGGTGAATAGCCCTATACAATATTTCAGTTCATTTTTTGACGATGCAGTGATTGAATGCATTGTAACACAGGCAAATTTATATGCACTCCAAGAGTCGGGTTCTGAACTCAAATGTACTAAAGAAGAAATACGTCGTTACTTTGAGGTTTTGTTATATTTGGGTGTGATTCAGCTTCCGAATTACAAAATGGCATGGTCCCAAGAGCTAAAATTGACGCAGTAACCGATTCGATGACACGCCAAAAATTTGAAAAAATAAAGAAATTCCTCCATTTCTCTGACAAATCGAAGCAACCCAAAAATTGTGATGATAACTATGATAAGCTGTACAAAATACGTCCAATTTTATCGATGCTCAAAGTCAAATTCAATTGTCTTTCTCCAGAAGAACACCAAAGTGTTGATGAGAAAGTTATAGCTTACAAAGTTAAGTTAAAACTTTTACGTTGCAAAAAAGGAATATTGTTGACTCGTGTACATTAAATTTTTAGGAAGATCAGTTCAAGCAATATAATCCCGCCAAGCCCCATAAATGAATGAAAACAAACACTAAACACTGCACCAACCTCCCTGGTACAAAGGAAAAGAGGACGACCCAGTGCAAATATTTTGGAACAACAAGAAACAGCTTCAGCTCCGTCATCTCCCTCTTCTTTTGCATCCAATTCCAGTTCCAAACGCCGTAGAGTTACCTACGATCCGCCAAATTCGAAGAGATATGATGAAAGCGGTCATTGGGTGGTACGGGGGAAAAAGGATCGTTGCCGACTATGCAAGACGGGAACACCTCTGTCAAAATGTGAGACTGATCACAAATTAGTGAAACAAAACATAAAACAAAGGAACATTTGATATGTACGATACCTTCATAGACATATTAATAAAAACATATTTATAACACTTATGCATACATACTATATATCTATTTTAACTGAGAATAATAAGAAAATTTTTAAACCACCTATGTTCCAACACAAGTAAAAATTTTTTTCTATCCTATCATACGTAAGGTATTATACTGTCAGTAAAGATTCGTGAAGAATAAATAAAGAATCATTTGTTTTTTTATATAAACTTGTTTTTTTGTGTCATGAAATATTTCCTCAACGGCCCAAAGTTGCTTATAAGCAACTTACAATATCTAGTTACCCTATAACTCAAGAAGTATGAAATCTTCAAAAATCCTTAATTTAGTTCTAATAACCATTAGTATCATGAAAAACAATTTTTCTGACACTTGGTTCAGGAGCGGGGCCGAAAGGGTTAAGAGGCACAGTGGGACACGACGGGTTAGTTATGGAGCATGGGGAAAAAAGGGAACAATCTGCCAAAATTGGAACTTAAAAATGAGATATGAAGAGTTTATATGGTTTTAGGAGCACTGTGGTCAAAAACGGTTAAATAGTGGAGTGGAGAAAATATGATTAAATATGTTACAGTCGGGGAAAAAGGTTTAAGTACGCTAGCGTGGATACACATTTTAAATACGAGTACGGTACAGTGAGACAAAAATTTGTTAAATATGGTACAGTGGGTAAACATTTTGTACAGTGAGATAAAGAGTTGAATGGGGCACAGTTGTGCAAAAAGGGTTAATATGGTAAGTGGGGTAAAAATAGTTATATGTATATGGTAAAGTGGGACAAATGGGTTAAAATGGTACAGTGGGGCAAAAAGCGTTAAATATTGAAATGTGTAAATATGGTACAGTGAGACAAAGCGTTTAATATGACACAGTGGGGCAAAAAGCTTTAACAATGGAACAGTGGGAAAAAATGTGTTAGCTATGGTACAGTGGGACACAAATGGTTAAATATGGTACAGTATGACAAAAATGGTTACAGTGGGCACAAAAAGTAAAATATGGTAACGTGTAACAAAATGGGTTAAAAATGGTACAGTGGGGCAAAAAGCGTTAACTATGGAACAGTGGGGCAACAATTTATTTACTATGATACAGTGGGGCAAAAAGGGTTAAATATGGTACAGTTTGACTAAAATGGTTAACTATACAGTACAGTGGGGCATAACTGTGTTAAATATTGTACAGTGGAGCAAAGAGGATTAAATATGGTACTGTGGGGCAAAAACTGTTAAACATGGTACAGTGAAACAAAGGGTTTAATATGATACAGTGGGGCAAAAAGGGTTAACTATAGTACAGTGGGGCACAATTAGTTGAATATGGTAACGTGTGACAAAATGGGTTAAATATGGTACAGTGGGGCAAAAAGCTTTAACTATGGAACAGTGAAGAAAAATATGTGTTAGAATTAGTAATCATTAGTAATCATGTTAGTAATCATCATTCTTGAATTGTCTTTTTTTGGAGATATGCGCTTATAGCAAACAGTTCTCGTTTAATGATACTTGGCTGTGCGTATATATTTAATAATTTCGACTGAAGTAATCGTTGTAATAAGGATATTGATAATGGGAGTTTGGTGGCTCCCGAAACAGATCTGTCTATCCAACCATTACAACCGCCCCCAATACATGTCACTTACTTCATCTTTAATTTTTAACAAGTTGTTTTCATATACTGAAAACAACAATAACGATCTTGAGCCTGAGTACAAAAACAAAATATGTACTATGAAAGCAGATCGAATAAAACAAAAAAACAAAAACAAAAACAAGAAGACATGGTAGGGCACAACCAAATACGTTGTTGTTGCATAGTCAACTACAGCAAAACATTCGTGTGAATTCTTTACATTGTAAAGACTCACGAGAGTGGAAGTTGGTGCATGTACGAGGGATGATGATTACTGAAATGTCTTTTTTTGGAGATATGCGCTTTTAGCAAACAGTTCTCGTTTAATGATACTTGGCTGTGCGTATATATTTAATAATTTCGACTGAAGTAATCGTTGTAATAAGGATATTGATAATGGGAGTTTGGTGGCTCCCGAAACAGATCTGTCTATCCAACCATTACAACCGCCCCAATACATGTCACTTACTTCTTCATTAATTTTTAACAAAGTTGTTTTCATATACTGAAAACAACAATAACGATCTTGAACCTGAGTACAAAAACAAAATATGTACTATGAAAGCAGATCGAATAAAACAAAAAAACAAAAACAAGAAGAAATGGTAGGGCACGACCAAATACGTTGTTGTTGCATAGTCAACTACAGCAAAACATTCGTGTGAATTCTTTACATTGTAAAGACTCACGAGAGTTGAAGTTGGTGCATGTACGAGGGATGATGATTACTGAATTGTCTTTTTTTGGAGATATGCGCTTTTAGCAAACAGTTCTCGTTTAATGATACTTGGCTGTGCGTATATATTTAGCAATTTCTCTAAATATATTTTCTTTAAAAAATAGTTTCAAAACGTTGCAGATTTTTCGAATTTCATTTTTAATTATTCATTGATTTCGAGATATACCTTACAATTTAAATGACAAGTAGCAATACAAGTTTTTTAAAGCACTAATTTTTAGTTTCTATTTATTCCAAGACATCATTTGTTGTTACCCATGTATTTAATGTATTTAATTTTTTAATTTAATTTAATTTTTGGATGTTCCAAATGTAATATATTAAGAATATACCCTAAACACTTGTATATTTCAAGCAGAATATTTTTGGGACAATACACTACAGAAGGTTTTTTCTTTTTCCCCTGTTTTCTTACCACAAACTAATAAAAGATAATTTACCATTAGCCCGTCTACTATCAAATCTGATTTATTTTTGAAAAAACGTAAAAATTATAAATTTTTATGAATGTGCTATTTTGCTTCGAACTTTTAAACGGAAAAGGTGACGAACAGATTTAAAAGTGGAATATAATCCAGTAAGTCAGTGAGTACTTTAATTAGGTACGAGCACGATTTTCACAACCGATAAGAAATCTGAACAGTTGATTTCTTATCGTTTGTTGATGAGACTAATTAAGTTGCATTCTTTGTTACAAAATTCGAGTTTCTGTGTTTTATACAGCATTATAAACATGACATTATACGAGTACTACTTCAGGCATAAGTAATTATTAAAAATGAATTTATTTCTAAAAAAGCACTTTTTCATAAAAAATAGCACTGAAAATGAGACGTTAAAAAAGTTCAAATGTCATCACTTCGATGAAAAAAGCACTTATCGAGACCTTATTTTTAAAAAAGTTGCACTTATAAAGAACACAATTTAAAAATAAAGCGGTTGAACAAATCGGGGTGTTGTGGTAATCGGTAGTTCGCAAATTGAGCTGGTACTGAAATTATCAACAAAAAGTAGGAAACAGATATTTAAACTTAAAAAGAAGCGGGTTGTCGCATCAAAGAAAACTTTTTTAAATCATACATTGGCAGTATCCTTCATAATTTCGCTACCATTTGATAATTTGGGATAAACAAAAATTGTCGAACAACAAATGGGTGGTATCTGAACAATGGACGTCACATTTAGCTAAATTGATTGACGATAGACTAATCGGCCGGAAATCCTTAGGTCAAAGAATTCAAGATTCGTTTACAATCTCGCAGGCAACCTCTGTGGCTGCACTTCAAGGGAATCCCCAACTGAAGTATTCAATGCCTCCCGGGTTGCCCCGGAAATGTATTTATATACAAGAGAACACCAGCGATTCTTTAAAAGAACTATCAACTTTGTTAATGTACCCAGTAGTGCAGGGGTATGGGTATATATCGGATGACTTGAGCCTTTGATGCCTCTTATGAACTTTGCCTTATAAGAGAGCTTCTTGCAGCTTAACTATCCAGCCAGAAAAATACCATCCTCAAAGCGTTGTGCGCCGTCATCAGTGGGTTAAGCGGCTTACTTTCTTTAAAAGTAATCTGCATTTTTTTGCTTAGGTATAACATTTTTGTCTTTCAAATTGTTTATGATATAATAGATCAAAATTTATAGTGGTAAGTGGAACCAATTGAATGCAATCTTGTTGCATAAAATTTCATATTTTACAACCAAAACTTCACAATTCATAATATTTCTTCCTCTGGTATAATTTATCTCTACACATCTTAATACAGCGTGGCTGATGAATATTTCTACATTAAGAAACTCAAATAACTTTTTTTCAGTGTATGGAATTCAGTTTTCTTTTATTCATGTTAAAGCTCATTAAATTTAATTAAATATAGCTTAATTAGTTTTAAAAATAATGGAATTTAAATGCCCCACTGCTCGTTGATGCATGTGCGGCATCTTACCAAAAAGTTGTTCATTACTGCTTGGAGAGTTGAGGATTGCTTTAGTTCATTCAAATTTGTTGGTTTTGCTTTGTAGACTTCCTGTTTGCAATAACCCCACAAGAAAAAGTCAGGTGCAGTAAGGTCAGGCGACCTGGGGGGCCAGTTTCTGTGGAGTTTCGGGATATCAGCTTATTGGGAAATTTTCGTTGCACCATCTTGCTGAAACCACACAGAGTTGAAAGAAATTCTCATTCGTCGTAATTCTGGATAGAAAAACTCTCTCAACATGCTCAAGTAACGGTCTCCAGTAACTGTAACGGTGTGACCGTTTTCTTCGAAGAAGTAGGGCCCGACAATGCAGCGTGATGAAACTGCACACCACACTGTGATACAAAGTGGATGCAATTCCGTCTCATGGAGTATCTGTGGGTTGGAAGCGCTCCATATTCGACAATTTTGTTTGTTTATGTTGCTGTTTAAATCGAAATGGGCCTCGTCAGACATGAAAAGACAGTTCAACATGTTTTCGTTCTCTTCCACCATTTGAAGCATCTTCTGGCAAAATGCCAAGCGAATCGGGAAGTCTGCTGAGTTCACTTTGTTGGCCATTTGAATTTTATATGGGAATAACTCAAAATCTTTGTGCATAATTGACTGCAATGACTGTCTGTTTATACCCATTTGAGCAGATAAGGTTCTTGTCGAAACTCTTGGATTGTTTTGTATGGCATCAGCTACAGCAGCGATTGTTTCCTCCAACCGAACTGAAGGATTTCGATGGTAAGGACTTCTGTTGGCTGTTCCATGCTCGGAAAAATTGTTAACAAGTCTCTTTATGGTCCATCTGCTCGGAGGATTGCCGCCAAACGTGCCCCTATACTCTCTTTGAACCGAAACTACGGACTTAGTGCGTAATAGTGGCGGACAATCCAAATTCTTGTTTCAGTGTCCCAGATATCCATTTTTGTTAAATCTAAAAATCAATCTGCAAAATAAAAAAAAAGTAACGAGATTCATTAAATAGAAAAACAGTTATTAAATTTTGTTTGTAGCAGCTTTCATCAGCCACCCTGTACATATAATTTTCTTATGTCCATTAAACTATGTGTTAACGCGAACGAAAGTATAAAATTGAATTAGTTATTGATACCCTAAGAAAACAATCGCTTCTGCAGTATATTTACTGAAAACATATTATTTTCGGAAATATTAAATTTTTATAAGTTGGCAAACAAGTAAGTAACTTATTTAAGAATTTATTTGTTTTTTAAGATAATCTGCACCAAAACTCCGAAAAAATAATATTGATAAACATATTTTTCGTTAATAAATATATAATATTTGCACACAAATATGATTTGTTAAAATGTTGCTCCCAAATATATTATGTTTACTGTTTTGTTCTCCTTGTAGGTAATGATTCATTTCTTCAAAATACATACATTTCCTGACAAATTTTTAGCACACTCTTAACAAAAATGAAGAATTCGTTAACGGACAAATTTTCTTAGTTAAAAATGCTTATTTCACACAATTTGAAAAATTATAACTCAATAAATCATGCATATGTTAATAAATACGGGTACATGACATGTTTGAATTTAAACAAAATATATTTGGAACCAAAATTTTTAATCTATCTATATAAAGCGCGTTTTTTTCGACGTGTGGTTTTCAAGAAGAAATAAAACGCATATAATTAAATGTTATGGCCAAGAATTAAGCTTTATTATAAAGATAAGGGTTTGCAAAATGTTTTAAAAATGATTTCGGGCCGAGAGGACCAATTTTCGAACACTTTTTGCAGCATTTGGGGCTGTATGTCAGCAATAACTCGCCGAATATTCTCTTCCAAGGCGTCAATCGTGTCGGGCTTATCTGCGTAGACAAGCGACTTCACATAACCTCACAATAGTCCGACGGTTTTAAATCGCACCATCTTGGAGGCCACGCAACAGGCACACGACGCCTGATAACGCGGTCACCAAAAGTCCAGCGGTGTTAAATCGCACGATCTTGGAGGCCACGCAACAGGCACACGACCAGTGATGCCAACTTTTTCCGAAGCAAAAGCGTAATGAAAAATTGAAAAAGCGTAAAAAGGCACTAAACTATAATATTGCTTTAGTCGGGAGAGACGATATTATATCCGCCCCCATCAGAGCAGAATAAAAAGAAAAATATTTTCAAATTTTATCAAAATTGTTTTCTTAATTAGAATAAATCTTCAAAAATTTTATTTTATGGTGCTAAGATTCAAAATCAGGATATCGAAATAAACAGGGGACATACCTAAATCTGAACCTATTTTCATCAAATTTTTCAACTTTACTTGAAACATTTAAGGCGTCTACATTCAACATTGGGAAATATATGTTATGGAGTCTATATCTAAATCTGAACCAATTTTCTTTAAATTTGATGTGTCCATTTCTGGTTGAAGGAACCGTTATATACTAAATTGTATTTAGATCTGATGAGAAACGGGTATTCTATGTCGATTAGACCTAAAATTGGTATATCAGTATCTACGAGTATGACGGATATATCTAAACCTGCAACAAATTTCATAATATTTGCCAGAGTTTATTATTGGCTCCATCAACTTGTCTATGCCAAATATCGTAAAGATTTGATGCAAATTGTGGCGTATGATGCCAAATCTTGAAGTACATACATATGCTGTAGCAAAATAGTCTAATTTCTTTATGTTACCAGATTTGTTCTGACAAACGTAGGAAAAGCGTCAAAAGCACTAAAGAAAAATGTGAAAAGCGTACAGTTAATGTTTTTTTTTCATTTGGCACTAACTGACAACTTTTCGCGTATTGAGTGGTCTGAAAAGCACTAAATCTGGTGCGAAAAGCACTAAGTTGGCATCCCAGCACACGACGCCTGATAATGCTCTAACCAAAAGGTTCCTTTAATCAATTGATTGTTTCGTTGATTGTACGGCATGTAGCGCCGCCTTGTTGGAACCAAAGGTTGTTTTCCATTTCAGGCAAAGACTATTGAAAAACTTTGTATAAAACACTCTTCTAAATTTAATCGTAGTAGTCTTATTGATTTTGTATACTTTTATGTATTTGTTTTATTTGTCTCAATACTGAAAATTGTCATTCTATTTGTAACGTTCAATAAAATAAGTTTTCCGAATACATATGTACATATTTTGTTCAAATAATTACAAGAGGTTATGGGCACAGACCTTAGATTGTATATACAATCTAAGGTCTGTGGTTATGGGCGACCAAAGATAGGAAATTCCTCATGGAATAGTTCAATTTAATGGAACTGGATACGAAAACTGGCGTTTTCGGGTGAAAATGTATTTGGATGCAATGAATGTGCTGGATTTATTGAATCTGTGTTGCCTGCAAATGCCAGTAATGAAGACAAGGCGAAACATACGGAAAAGAATAAGAAGGCCAAATCTATCCCGGTGAGCTGTATTTCTGACGAATATTTGGATTACGTAAGGGATAAAACAACTGCAATGCAGTTCGCAAGCTAACGAAGGCTGGTCTTGAAGTTATTTTCAGAAACAATAATGCTGTTATATTACACAGAGGTATAGATTTAGCTATAGCAGAACCTAGAGGTAATATTTTTGAGGTTAAATTTCATAAATTTATAAATTGTTAAAATCTATGTGCTCGTGATGAAGGTAAACTATGGCATAGTAGATTGGGTCATATTAACCAACAGAGCCTTAGCTTGATGTATCGAAATGAGATGGTGACAGGTATCGGTAATGTCGAATCTTTCGGAATGTGCGATGTCTGCGTCAAGGGCAAGTGATGTATGTGGCCCTATATCACCGAATACCCATGACGGTAATAGATATTTCGTTTCATTTATCGATGAGTACACCCTCTTTGCCGTTTTTTACTTGATGAAAAACAAGTTGGAGGTATTCGACAAATTTAAGCAGTACGATGCTGTCGTTAGTGCTAAATTTTCCTCAAGAATATCAAATTTGCACTGTGATCAAGGTACAGAATACCATGCTAAAGAGCAAATCAATTACTACAAGGAAAAAGGCATTCAAGTTGAAAATACGATTGCGTACACTCCCCTGCAGAATATGGTATGGCTACAAACCAGATGTTAAAAAGATGAGAATTTTTGGTTGTAAAGCCTACGTTTGGATACCTGATCAGAAGAGGAAAAAGCTAGATACAAAGAGTATGATAGGTGCTATGATTGGCCACACCAATAACGGGTACAGAATTTGGAATATGGAAACGAGGAAGGTGGTGACAGCTCGCGATGTCAAGTTCGATGAAACATCATTTCCATTTCGGAAATATAATGAAATATATGAAAAGACAGCTCAAAATATCCCCAATATGCAGTTACGAGCAAGAGAGGGATGTCGAAAGTGTCATAACTGCAGATTTGGATGATACAAATGATGCTGGTGGTCAACACAATCATACAGAAAATGATGTAGAATCTTGTATTGACGCAGAACAGAACATATCAGAAGATTCCAATGTACAACAAGATGAAAATCAAATATCCACGGATGAAAATAATATGCCTACATTCAGAAGAAGTGCTCGTGGCCTGATACCAAAAGTTGTTACCGACTATTTTACAGGATATAGTTAGTGATAGTTCTCCAAATTCTTATGAAGAAATAGAGCAGAGAAACGATTGTGGTAAATGGATGAGGGCCATAGCAGATGAAATAAAGTCAATGGAAATGAATAATGTTTGGACTATCGTTGAAAAGCCAGATGGTATAAAACCGACAAAGTCAAAATGAAGACAGATGAAAATGGAGATATATTGAAATATAAGGCAAGACTGGTTGCCAAGGGGTTCTTGCAGAAGTACGGCACAGACTATGAGGAAACGTTTGCACCAGTTGCGAAACTCACCACTATAAGAACCGTCCAGGCTGTTGGAGTTCAGCAGAAGTATTATTTTCATCAGATGGACGTAAAAACGGCTTTCCTTCATGGTGACTTAAAGGAACATATCTATATGGAATCACCTGGCGGAATAAAACTTAATAGAAATCAGGTATTTAAACTGAATAAATCGTTATATGGTTTAAAGCATAGTTCACGTTGTTGGAACGAGAAGATTGATTCACTTTTGCTGAGCATCGGGTTCAAGAGATCTAGTCATGACTACTGTTTGTATGTCAGAAGGAGGAAGTCTGATTTGATGTACCTTTTGCTTTATGTAGACGATTTACTAATCGCAATTGTTTAAAAACTGATTTGGCTAATCAATTTGAAATGTCTGACTGTGGAAATTTTAAATTCTTTTTAGCTATGAAAATAGATTATAACTACGCTGATGGAATTATGAAATTATCACAAGAAAATAACATTGAGCAGATTTTGAGAAAGTTTGAAATGGATCAATGCAAAGCGGCTACCACGCCTATGGAGAAAATTTCACAAATTCAAAAATCAGAATCCACGACAAAGCCATATAGAGAACTATTGGGAACCCTTATGTATATGATGCTATGTGTGCGACCTGACATATGTTTTCACATTGGTTACATGGGACGATTTCAACAAGATCCAACAGAAGTTCATTGGAAAATGTTAAAAAGAATTTTGAGATATGTTAAAGGTACTAAACATTTTAAATTGTACTTTAAAAGAAACATCGGATGTAAGCCATTAGTAGGATATTCGGATGCAGATTGGGCATCTGATCTAACAGACCGAAAATCAGTTAGTAAAAAGCAAGCGACAGTTGCGACGTCTTCTTCAGAAGCCGAATATACAGCTTTGAGCGCAGCTACATCTGAAGCCATATGGTTAAAAGGCATCTTGGAAGATATGGAAATAATTGACCCTAACTATGCTGTAACTCTATTTGAGGATAATCAAGGCTGTATATTTATGTCTAAGAATGCCGAATGTAAAAGATCGAAACATATCGATATCAAACACCATTTCATTCGCGATCATTTGCCTCAAGGAAACATAGATGTACAATATATTAGAACTACAGAACAGATTGCTGATGTTTGTACAAAAGTATTAGGAATTGTTAACTTTCAGATCATTAGAAGTAAATTGCATTTAGCAGAGTGAGAGAGGGTATTGAAATACTTTGTATAAAACACTCTTCTAAATTTATTCGTAGTAGTCTTATTGATTTTGTATACTTTTATGTATGTATTTGTTTTATTTGTCTCAATACTGAAAATTGTCATTTTATTTGTAACTTTCAATAAAATAAGTTTTCCGAATACATACATATTTTGTTCAAATAATTACAAGAAAGACCAACTCCGAAAAAAGTATTGCCAAATTGAAAACCACACGTCTAAAAAAACCGTATGTATAAAAGAGAATGTGTGTGTGTTTGTTCCCAAACGACTTGACCGATCTTCTTGAATTTTTCAAAGAATGTACATGTTTAGGGGCTATAATTTTCGCAAATGTATATAATGGCAGTCTACGTGATTGATCCAAAAATAGGCGGGATCGGACCAATGGGCGTGGCCCCACCCATATAAACCAAATTTTGAAATTGAGATATCTCGCACAATTTGTTAGCGAAAGCGCTGTAATTTTGTGCATATCTATCTGGTGGCAATCTACGGGACGTGGCCACCAATGGGAGTGGCCCCGCCCATATAAGCCATATTTTGAAACTGAGATATCTCGCACAATTTGTGAGCGAGAGCGATGTAGTTTTGTGTATCTGGTGGCAGTCAACGATATTGGTCAGAAAATGGGCGGGATCGACTAAAGGTCGTGGCCCCGCCCATGTGAGCCAAGTTTTGAAATTGAGATATCTTAAACAATTTGTTAGCGAGAGTACTGTAATTTTGTGTATATGCATTCGATGGCAGTCTACGTAATTGGCCAAAAAATGGGCTGGATCGGAAATTTGGGGCAAAGAAGTGGACTGATCTATCTAGTTATTATATATTTCTGAACAAATAAATTTTATTTGAAATTCAAGAAATTTTGTTTGGAACGCATATATTAATATATTACAACAAAATATATTTGCGAACTGAATTTATGTGTTTACATACAAACAAAGTTATTGTTTAAGAATTGGTCCATATATGTATACACGGGAGAAAATCGTCATTTTTGATGTTTGAATTGAAAGAAAATAGATTTGGAAACAACATTTTTAAATATTATTTGGGTCAGAATATTTAATATCGACCTATGTAGTTTATTTTTGGCTAAAATGTTTATAAGCAGTTACAAATAGGTAAAATAAGAACACGATATCATATTTTTTAAAAAAAAAATATTTGTATACATTTTATGAGCATTTTAATTTTTGAAAAATTTTAAAATGCATTTTTGTGTTTTACGAAATTTTGCAAAGTTTACTTTGTTTTAAAGAGGACACAATTTACATTTTTTTTAAATTTTGTTCGTCATTTTCTAGTTTGTGCAATGTTTTTATCAATTATTTTGTAAAATAGCCGTACGAATAATTGATTTACATATGGGCATTTCTCCAATGTTGAATGCGACATACGTACGCATTCAAAGTGAAAAAATAGTTGCCAAAACATTATTTCTTTTTGACAAAAGGCGAAACTTATAGCTATTGAATAGCACTATAATTGGAGCTAAAGTTGATTTTGCCCAATTGTTCGTTTTCAAGATAAATACAAAAAACCAAGCCATTCGCACGCGACAAAAACAGAAGTCGCTTTCAAAGCAAACCAATCAAACACTGATTTCAGGGAAACCTGATGGAATATTTTAATGCGACTAAATTTAAAATGTCATGGATTCATGTATCTTAATAATGTTTTTTATTTTATTCAAAAATATTAAGTAGTTTATTTTTTATTTAATGTTAATTACATTCGCACACGACATTTCGTATGCGACATTTTATTCCATCGTTCTTTTTATGTTTATTTTTTTTACTTTTTATGCAACTAGACATCCAAAGGTTGATTATAAATGATTTTTAATATATTCAATATACTTATTTTCACAACAAAAATTATTTTTCTTATATCCCTTAAATATAAATCAAGATTTAAAAGAGAGACCATTAATCAAAAAATAACATGCTATACAAATGTTTAAAACATAAATTTTGCATTTATTCGAATTTCCACTCAAATATTTTAAAACGTGTTATGAATAAATGTAGTTTTTGGGAAAATTAGTTAAATTTGATAGATTCCCTATAAAAAATAGTAAAACAACATACTTTTATAGACTTTCAATTTTTTGGCTGCGGTTGACATCTCGTTGGAAATGCCCATATATAGTATATTTTATAAGGAGAAAAATGCAACCAGTCTCTTAAAAATCCGTTTGCAATTGGATGAGTTATTAAAGTTTCATTAAAACAAAATGTGCCATTTTGTGAATAACGGACACGTCTTCTCCGGTGTCAATTACAAATTTCGTCTTTGATAACACTATGCAACAAAAATTTTGTCCAAGGGATGTGGATAACAGTTTCTGGTGCAATTTGGTGTCACAAACACAAAAAAATATTAAAAAAAAGAATTTATGGTAATTTGATTTAGTAACAGTGGCCAAAAATATGAGAAAATTATTAAATACACTTTTTTTAAATACACTTTTTTGTGGTACAAAATAACCATAAAATGTAGAGAAAAAAAGTCGAAAAAATTATTTTATCACATTTTTAAAAAGCCGGCATGCTAACAAAGATAACTCTGTATATTTGAAAAAATCAATGGATAGATGTAAAAGTAATGAGCCATTTTGTAAATGTTAGGGAAATTCAAAAAAATCTTGTTTCATATTTTTTTGTTTTTAAATGATGTTTTTTGTTTGTATTAAATTCGGCATATGTGAGAGAGACATATAAGAGGCCTTGCACTTCATTTTATTTTATGAGGATTGATGTCAGGCATTATAAAATTATAGAGAGGACAAGGTTTTATGGCCGTTCGTAACCCTCCAAAAACATTATATGAAATGTGAGAGATCCGCTCAGGTAGAGTGTCATTCAACAATATTTGTGTTTCTTTATTTATGAGTTTTCTATTCAGTTACGCCTTTTAGGGGTATGGACATCCCAGTCGTATATAAAGGAAGTAAAATTATTTGTACGCAATACAAAGTTGTACGCGGCAGTCTTAAAAATATTGGGTTTCTACGTTCGAATCAAATTACATATATGTCAGCTACTGGTACTGCAACTTATGAACCTTAAACCCGGAATTTATGAATGAAATTTCTTATTAATAAATTAGTGTAATTCAGCGCCTTAAAGAGATAAGTCGATTTTCTGAAAAATATTACAAAGTTATATTTCGAAGTATGAGTAAAAGGCAAAGAACTTTTCAATGTGTAAATGATCCCGATAATTTCTGCTACATCTGCGGAAAATATGTAAGTAAAAAAATCGACGTGCGTTTAGTAAAATAATAGAAGATATATATGTGTAATATTTTGGTATACGAGTTAAAATATGAACGAACCGTGGACACCTAGTATTTTGTGTAATTCGTGCCATGTACATCTTACTCGATGGACTAGTGGAAACATGCGGTAAGTACTTTACAATTAATGTATTACAACGTTTTGTGGAATAAAACGTTTTAATTTTAGACCACGTGCAATTTGGAATGCCAATGATTTGGAGACAAGAATTCATTCACGATACGGACTGCTATTTTTGTCGAAGTAAACAGATTGGAGTAGGAAGGAGCATTCGCTGGAATTACGCTGAAGTAAAATCTGTCACTTTGTCAGTTGCACATTCGGAAACAATACCAATTTCCAAGTGTCCAAGTATAGCTAACAGCCTTATTACGGAGCATCATCAAGTTCAACTGAGCGATTCAAGTTTGAGTCAGAAGTCATCGTTTTTAACTCCGTTCAAACTCAATGATCTAGTGAGAGATTTGGAACTGACCAAAGATAAGGCAGAACTACTTGCATCTCGGATGAAACAGTACAATATTTTGGCCCCAGATGTTAACATATCATATTATAGAGTCCATGCTACTCGTATACCTTACAAACAATTTTATACAACTGTGGATAACATATGCTTTTCTACAAACGTCAACAAAGAACTCACAATTACTTCTAACTAGCTTTAACCCGTTGCGCTTCGCAGCCCCCATCATTTATTAATTTTCTGTTTAGGGTACTATAGAATATGTAAAAACAAATTACTATTCCATATGGGGAAAAATTAATGCGTGCAATAGAATACGAAAATCTCCGATAAATTTCTTGTTTATGTTCCTGGCATCAAGGTACGATATTTATCTCTTTTCCATTCTGTGCCTTTAAATGTCAAAAACTATTACTTGGATCATATTTTGCCTTTTTCCCTTAGTTTATATTCCAATAGCTACATTCACACCCTGGTACAATATAAATCAATGTTTGACCCACAGTGTCGTTTAAAGCTTTAATTTAAAAAGTAGGTAAAATGAGTGCCTAGTTTATGTTGCAAGACTTACAATTGCCATTGGGATCATATTTAATCATTGTACATTGTACTAAATTTAACCCAATGTGTCATAATTAACCATTTTTGCACCACTGTACAACATCTAATAGTTTGTGCCCCAACAGTGTCACTAAAAGTGTGCATTTAGAGAACATCAAAGTTTATATTCTAAGAGCCATATTCGCATCCTTAGGCCGTATTTTACCCTTTGTGTCCATATCTGTGACACGTTTAACTTTTTATGGTTAACATAGAACCTTCGCACTCTGGCCATGAATCATTGTACAGGGTGGCTGATGAAAGCTGCTACCAAAAAATTTTAATTTAATTTTTTTTTTATTTTGCAGATTGATTTTTAGATTTAACAAAAATGGATAACTGGGATACTGAAACAAGAATTTGGATTGTCCGCCAAGAATTTGGAATCCAGATGGTCCATAAAGAGACTTGTTAACAATTTTTCCGAGCATGGGGCAGTCAACAGAAGACCTTACCATCGGAACCCTTCAGTTCGGACGGAGGAAACAATCGCTGCTGTATCTGATGCCATACAAAACAATCCAAGAGTTTCGACAAGAACCTTATCTGCTCAAATGGGTATAAGCAGACAGTCATTGCAGTCAATTATGCACAAAGATTTGGAGTTATTCCCATATAAAATTCAAATGGCCAACAAAGTGAACTCAGCAGACTTCCCGATTCGCTTGGAATTTTGCCAGAAGATGCTTCAAATGGTGGAATTGCGGCGAAAATTTCCCAATAAGCTGATATCCAGAAACTCCACATTCCGTTGGCCCCCCAGGTCGCGTGACTTTACTGCACCTGACTTTTTTGTGGGGTTATTGCAAACAGGAAGTCTACAAAGCAAAACCAACAAATTTGAATGAACTAAATGCATTCGAGAAACAATTGCGGCTATTTCCGCCTCAACTCTCCAAGCAGTAATGAACAACTTTTTGGTAAGATGCCGCACATGCATCAATGAGCAGGGGGGCATTTAAATTCCGTTATTTTTTTTATTCATATATTCATGAATAAAAGAAAACAGAATTCCATACACTGAAAAAAAGTTATTTGAGTTTCTTAATGTAGCAATTTTCATCAGCCACCCTGTACTACTTAACTTAATTCAGTATTTAATTATTCCACTGTTCTTCTGCAGAACAAAATTGTATACATATCTCGAACATATAACACATTTTTTTCCCCACTTAACACATTTAATCATTTTGCCACCCTTTACCATTTTTAACCCTTTTTGCTTCACTGTACCATATTTAACCCTTTTTGCTACAATCAGCCCTATTTAACACCTTTTAGCTACTCTGCATCATAATTTTAAACTTTAACTAAGAGCATAACATTTGAAAAAAGGACTTTTTAACTCTTATTTATTTTCCATGTTTTTGCCCAATGTGTAACGCCTTTGCCCACAGAATCATATTTAACACCTTTTTGTCCTACAGTACCATATTTTACCATTTTTGTCCCACTGTACCATTTTAAACCATTTTCCCCACTGTACCATATTTAACCATTTTGACCCACCGTACAATAGTCAATAATTTTTTCACATTGTACCATATTTAATAATTTTTGTCCCACTGTACCATAGTTAACACATTTTTGCCTCACTGTTTCTGAGGTAACGCTTTTTGGCCCACTGTACCATATTTAACACTTTTTGCCCCACTGTATCATATTTAATCCTATTTGCTACACTGTATCATATTTAACACCTTTTTGTCCCTTTTTGACCCACGGTATGATAATTAACCATTTTTGTCACACTGTTCCATATTTAATCCTTTTTTCCCCCACTGTTCCATATTTAATCCTTTTTTCCCCCACTGTATCATTTGCCCCCACTGTACAATGTTTAATCAATTTTGTCTCACTTTACAATATTTAACTATTTTTGCCCCACTGTACCATAGTTAACCCTTTTTACCCCACTGTCATATTTAACACTTTTTGTCTCACTGTACCATATTTAACCCTTTTTATCCCACTGTGCCATATTTAACACTTTTTGTCTCACTGTACCATATTTAACACTATTTGTCTCACTGTACCATATTTAAAAAATTTCAGCACTCTACCATACTTACCCCCCTTTCTGACCCACTGTACTATATTTAACACTTTTTGTCTCACTGTACCGTATTTAAAATTTGTCCCCACTGTACCATACTTAACCCTTAAAGTCCCAATGAACCATATTTAATCACATTTTATCCACTGTACCATTTTTGTCCCACTGTACAATATTTAATGTTTTTGACCCACTGTGGTCTTCACATCTCAAGTTTAAGTTCCAATTTTGCCAAATTGATTAATTTTTGCCCCAATGCATCATAATTAACCCGTTTTGCCCCACTGTGCCTCTTACAGTTAGAATTTCCAAAAATGACTTGCGATCTCTAGTTTATGTTACAAAAGCTACCCTAAAACCATGGGACCATATCTAACATTTTTAATCCACTGTACCCTATTTTACACTTTTTGCCCCACTGTGCCCCGAAAAGTACGATTACAAAAAAAACTGACCGTTGTCCTAAGGACAACCCACGCTTCACTTTTCACCATTATAATTCTAGACGTTAAAGCTGGCGGTGGTATCACATTTATCCCTTTCTGTCCCACTGTGCCCCTAAAATTTTCAAAAAATCGCTCCTTTTGTAGTTTACGCCCCAAGAGCTACTCTAACAGCAAATTTCACGATTTAGTTCTTGCCATTTGGATTTGGCTGTTGTACCACATTTACCCCACTGTGCGCGTAAATGTTCGGATTTTAAAAAATCCCGTCAATTTCTGGGTCGAACTCATAAGGGCTACCCTCACACCAAATTTCACGATTCTAGCTCATTCCGTTTAGATTTGGCGGTGGTACCATATTTATCCCTTTTTGCCCCATTGTGCGGGTAATAGTACGAATTTCGAAAAATCCCGTCTTATTGCTCGTCTACATCCCAAGGGCTACCCTCCCACCAAATTTCATGATTCTAGCTTCAGCCGTTTGGTCTGGGGGATGATCAGTCAGTCAATCAGTCAGTCAGCCAGTCACGCAACAATTTTATATATATACTAGCTTACCCGGTGCGCTTCGCAGCCCCCATCTTTTATCTATTTTCTGTTTAGGGTACTGTAAAATAGCTATACCTCTTTCTTTCAAAATGACATGATTAGTACATATGGTGCAAAATGAAGAAGATTTGATTACTTTTATATATAAAATACGAACCCTCGTTTAATTTCTAGTTTATGTTCATCATTTTACAATATTTATCCCTTTTCCCACAGTACCTCTGGGCGTTGAAAACCTGTTTTTTTGGTTCATACGTTAGCAACTTTCCCCTTGTTTATGTTCCAATACCTACATTCACAACCTGGTACAATATAAAACCATGTTTGTCCCACTGTGTCTATAAAGGTACGAATTTAAAAATCTAAAGTAAATCGCTCCATTGTACCACATTTAACCTTTAGTGTGTCATAATTAACCACTTTGCACGATTGTACAATATTTTAAAATGATAATTGATATTTCAAGATCGAAATTCCCAAGCTTAGGCCGTATTTTAACATTTTTGTCACCACGGTTTAAGTAGAAGAACCTATTTGGAAAAAACAATTTCTAAGCTTTGGTTTATGCCGTAAGAGTTACCTTTGCACTTAGGGACCACATTCAACACCTTTTGCACCACTGTTCCATATGAAACACTTTTTATTACACTGTGCTTCTAAAGTGCGAATTTTTATACATATCTGGGACTATTTTGTTCCCTTTTTTTTCCCCACTTACCACATTTAACCATTTTACCGTATTTAATTTTTTTGCTTCCCCGTACCATATTTAACCCTTTTTGCTCCACTAAACATATTTAACACATGTTTTCCCCTCTGTAACATGTTGAACAATTTTTGCTTGCCCCAACTGCATCATAATTTTAACCTTTTTGCACCACAGTGCTACATAATTATGATGTACTGTCATAATTTTAACCTTTCTGCACCACAGTGCTACTAAAAGCATACATTGAAAAAAAACATTCTTATTTCATATTTAACTTACCCTCTCTCCCTGCATCCATATTTTTACCCACTGTACTAAATGTACGCTTTTTGACTCACTGTGCTATATTTAACCTTTTGGGCCCACTGAATCAAATTTAACACTTTTTTGTCCTACTATATTTTACCCACTATATTTAACCATTTGTGCCCCACTGTACCATAGTTAACATATTTTTGCCCCACTGTTCCATAGTAAACGCTTTTTGCCCCACTGTACCATACTTAACCCTTTTTGTTCCACGTTACCATATTTTACTATTTGTGCCCACTGTAACCATTTTTGTCAAACTGTACCATATTTAACCCTTTTTGCCCCACTGTATCATAGCAAATAAATTTTTGCCCCACTGTTCCATAGTTAACGCTTTTTGCCCCACTGTACCATTTTTAACCCATTTTGTTACACGTTACCATATTTTACTTTTTGTGCCCACTGTAACCATTTTTGTCACACTGTACCATATTTAACCCTTTTTGCCCCACTGTATCATAGTAAATACATTTTTGCCCCACTGTTCAATATTTAACGCTTTTTGGCCCACTGTACCATTTTTAACCCATTTGTCCCACTTTACCATATACATATAACTATTTTTACCCCACTGTACCATACCCTTTTTACACAACTGTGCCCCATTCAACTCTTTATCTCACTGTACAAAATGTTTACCCACTGTACCATATTTAACAAATTTTTGTCTCACTGTACCGTACTCGTATTTAAAATGTGTATCCACGCTAGCGTACTTAAACCTTTTTCCCCGACTGTAAAATTTTTAATCATATTTTCTCCACTCCACTATTTAACCGTTTTTGACCACAGTGCTCCTAAAACCATATAAACTCTTCATATCTCATTTTTAAGTTCCAATTTTGGCAGATTGTTCCCTTTTTTCCCCATGCTCCATAACTAACCCGTCGTGTCCCACTGTGCCTCTTAAAGTTAGAATTACTAAAAATCACTTCCAATCTCTAATTCGTGTTCCAAAAGTTACCCTGGAATCATTGATCCATGTTTGACATTTTTAAGCCACTGTACTATATTTTAAAATTTTTGTCCCACTGTGCCCCGAAAACTACGTATACAAAAAAAAAAACTTAATACCCCGATCAGTTGTCATAAAGACACCCCTCGCTTCAATTTTCACCATTCTAATATTAGGCTTTAAATTTGGCGGTGGTATCATATTTATACCTTTCTATCTCACTGTGCCTCTAAATTTTGAAAAAATCAGTCCTTGTTCTTGTTTACGTCCCAAGAGCTGCTCTCACACCAAATTTCACGATTCTAGGTCTTGCCATTTGGATTTGGCTGTTGTACCACATTTTTCCCTTTTTCCCCACTGTGTACGTAAATGTTCGAATTTCGAAAATCCTGTCAATTTCAGAGTCTACCTCATAAGAGCTACCCTCACACCAAATTTCACGATTCTAGCTCATGCCATTTGAATTTGGCTGTTGTAATACATTTATCCCATTTTTTCCTTTTTACCCCACTGTGTGCGTAAATGTTCGAATTACGAAAAATCCTGCCAATTTCAGAGTCTACCTCATAAGGGCTACCATCACACAATATTTCACGATTCTAGCTCTTGCCATTTGGATTTGGCTGATGTACCACATATATATATATAGATATATACTAGCTTACCCGGTGCGCTTCGCAGCCCCCATCTTTTGTCTATTTTCTGTTTAGGGTACTGTAAAATAGCTATGCCTCTTTCTTTCAAAATTACATGATTATTACATATGGTGCAAAATGAAGAAGATTTGATTACTTTTATATATAAAACTAGCTGGACCCGGTCCACTTCGTTGCCCCAGACTTCAGATTTCTAATCCCGTTAATTTTTGGACTAATTACGTAGACTGACACCAAATATGTTTGCACAAAATTACATTGATCTCTCTAACAAATTGCTCAAGATATATCAAACGCAAAATTACAACACTCTCGTTAACAAATTGTGCAAGATATATCAATTTATAATATTGACTTACATGACCGGGGCCACGCCCACTGGTCATATCCTGCCCATTTTTGGGTCAACCACCTACACAACCACCAGAAACATATACACAAAATGACAGCACTATCGCTAACAAATTGTGCAAGATATTCCAATTTCAAAACTTGACTCACTCGGTCGGCCCATTAGTCCGATCCCGCCCATTTTTGGACCAATCACGTAGACTGCCGCCAGATACATCGCAAAATTACAGCACTCTCGCTAATAAATTGTGCAAGATATCTCAATTTTAAAATTTGGCATATATGGGCGGGGCACGCCCATTTGTGCGATGCCGCTCATTTTTTGACCAGTCACGTAGACTACCACCAGATACATATACGCAAAATTTCAGCACTCTCGCTATCAAATCGTGTAAATTAATTTAAAAATTTGGCTTATATGGGCGGGGCCACGTCCATTGGTCCGATCCCACACATTTTGGGACCAATAACGTAGACTGCCACCGGATACATATACACTAAATTGCAGCACTCACGCTAACAAATTGTTCAAGATATCACAATTCTAAAATATGGCATATATGGGCGCGGCCACGCCCATTAGTCTGACTCCGCCCATTTTTGGACCAAACACGTAGACTGCTACCAGATACATGTACACAAAATTACAGCACTCTCGCAAATAAATTGTGTAAGATATCTCAAATTCAAAATTTGGCTTATATGGGCGGGGCCACGCCCATTGGTGCAATCCCGCCCAATTTTGGACCAATCACGTAGATTTCCACCAGATACATATGCACAAAATTACAGCACTCTCGCTACAAATTTGTGTAATATATATCAATTTCAAAATTGGCTTATATGGGCGGGGCCACGCCCATTCGTCCGATTCCACCCATGTTTGGACCAATCACGTAGACTACCACCAGATATATATGCACCAGATACATATGCAAATTACAGCACTCTCGCTAACAAAATTTGCAAGATAAGTCAATTTCAAAATTTGGCTTATATGGGAGGTGCCACGCCCATTGGCCCGATTCCGCCCATTTTTGGACCAGTCACGTAGACAGACACCAGAGTCATATACACAAAATTCCAGCACTCCCGCTAACAAATTGTGCAACATATAACATTTTTTAAATTTGGCATATGGGCGGTGCCACGCCCATTGGTCCCATCCCGCCCATTTTTGGACCAGTCAGGTAGACTGACACCAGATATATATGTACAAAATTACAGCACTCTCGCTAACAAATTGTGGAAGATATCTCAATTTAAAAATTTGTCTTATGTGGGCGGAGCCACACCCACTTGTTATATCGAAAATGCAAGTACCCTATTTCACCACGCCCCACACATGTACATTCTGTGAAAATTTCAAGAAGATCGGTCCAGCCGTTTAGACGTCTATACGGTACATACAAACCAACAAACAAACACACATTCTTCTTTATATATACACTAGCTGGACCCGGTCCACTTCATTGCCCCAGACTTCAGATTTCCGATTCCGTCCATTTTCTAACCAATTACGTAGACTGCCATCAAATGCATATTCACAAAATTACAACACTCTCGCTAACAAATTGTTCAAGGTATTTCAATTTCAGAAATTTGCTTATAAGGGTGGGGCCACGCCCTTTGGTCCGATCCCAACCCTTTTGGACCATTCACGTAGACTATCACCAGATCCATATGCAAAAAATTACAGCACTCTCGCTAAAAAATATGCAAGATATGAGTCTCAATTTCAAAATTTGGCTTATATGGACGAGGCCACGCCAATTAGTCTGATCCCTCCCATTTCCTGACCAATCAGGTAGACTGCCGCCAGATACATATACACAAAAGTACAGCGCTCACTTAAACACATTGTGCAAGATATCTCAATTTCAAAATTAGGTTTCTATGGGCGGTGCCACGCTTATTGGTCCGAACCCGCCCATTTTTGGACCAATCACGTAGATCGCCAACAGATATATATACACAAAATGCCAGGCCTCTCGCTTACAAATTGTTCAAGATATCACGTTTTTAAAATTTGGCTTATATGGGCGGTGCCACGCCCATTCGTCCGATCCCGCCAATTTTTGGACCAATCACGTGGAATGTCACCAGATACATATGAACAACATTACAGCACTCTCTGTAACAAAGTGTGCAAGGTATATCAATTTCAAAAGTTGGCTTGGGCGGGGCCACGCCCTTTGGGCCGATCCCGCCAATTTTTGGACCAATCACGTAGACTGTCACCAGCTACATATACACTAAAATACAGAGAATAAATTGTGGAAAATATTTGAATTTCAAAATTTGCCTTATATGGGCGGGGCCACGCCCTTTGGTCCGATTCCGCCCATTTTTTGAAAATTCACATAATCTGTCACTAACTGCATACACACAAAGCACTCTAGCTAAGAAATTTTCTCAATATAAAAATTGGACCCATATGGTCGGGTCCGCGCCCGCTTGATATATCGAAAATTCAAGTACCCTATTTTCAGCACCCCCTACACATGTACATTCCGTGAAAATTTCAAGATGATCGGTCTAGCCGTTTAGACGTCTATACGGAACAAACAAACAAACAAACAAACAAACAAACAAACAAGCAAACAAACAAACAAACAAACAAACAAACAAACAAACAAACAAACAAACAAACAAACAAACAAACAAACAAACAAACAAACAAACAAACAAACAAACAAACAAACAAACAAACAAACAAACAAACAAACAAACAAACAAACAAACAAACAAACAAACAAACAAACAAACAAACAAACAAACAAACAAACAAACAAACAAACAAACAAACAAACAAACAAACAAACAAACAAACAAACAAACAAACAAACAAACAAACAAACAAACAAACAAACAAACAAACAAACAAACAAACAAACAAACAAACAAACAAACAAACAAACAAACAAACAAACAAACAAACAAACAAACAAACAAACAAACAAACAAACAAACAAACAAACAAACAAACAAACAAACAAACAAACAAACAAACAAACAAACAAACAAACAAACAAACAAACAAACAAACAAACAAACAAACAAACAAACAAACAAACAAACAAACAAACAAACAAACAAACAAACAAACAAACAAACAAACAAACAAACAAACAAACAAACAAACAAACAAACAAACAAACAAACAAACAAACAAACAAACAAACAAACAAACAAACAAACAAACAAACAAACAAACAAACAAACAAACAAACAAACAAACAAACAAACAAACAAACAAACAAACAAACAAACAAACAAACAAACAAACAAACAAACAAACAAACAAACAAACAAACAAACAAACAAACAAACAAACAAACAAACAAACAAACAAACAAACAAACAAACAAACAAACAAACAAACAAACAAACAAACAAACAAACAAACAAACAAACAAACAAACAAACAAACAAACAAACAAACAAACAAACAAACAAACAAACAAACAAACAAACAAACAAACAAACAAACAAACAAACAAACAAACAAACAAACAAACAAACAAACAAACAAACAAACAAACAAACAAACAAACAAACAAACAAACAAACAAACAAACAAACAAACAAACAAACAAACAAACAAACAAACAAACAAACAAACAAACAAACAAACAAACAAACAAACAAACAAACAAACAAACAAACAAACAAACAAACAAACAAACAAACAAACAAACAAACAAACAAACAAACAAACAAACAAACAAACAAACAAACAAACAAACAAACAAACAAACAAACAAACAAACAAACAAACAAACAAACAAACAAACAAACAAACAAACAAACAAACAAACAAACAAACAAACAAACAAACAAACAAACAAACAAACAAACAAACAAACAAACAAACAAACAAACAAACAAACAAACAAACAAACAAACAAACAAACAAACAAACAAACAAACAAACAAACAAACAAACAAACAAACAAACAAACAAACAAACAAACAAACAAACAAACAAACAAACAAACAAACAAACAAACAAACAAACAAACAAACAAACAAACAAACAAACAAACAAACAAACAAACAAACAAACAAACAAACAAACAAACTAACTCGTGATCTGATCCCGCTCATTTTTAGACCAATCACGTAGACTTCCACCAGACACATATACACAAAATAAAAGCACTCTCGCAAAGAGATTGTGCAAGATACTTCAATTTCATAAGGTTGCTTACATGGGCTGGGCCACGCCCATTGATCCGATTCCGCCCAGTTTTGGACCAATCACGTAGACTACCACTAGATACATATGCACAAAATTACAGCACTCTCGATAAACAATTGTGCAAAATATCTTAATTTCAAGATTTGGCTTATATGGGCGGGGACACGCCCCTTATTCCGATCTCCCCCATTTTTGGACCAATCACGTAGACTACCACAAGATACATATGCACAAAATTACAGCACTCTCGATAACAAATTGGGCAAGATATCTCAATTTCAAAATGTGGCTTATATGGGCGGGGTCACGCCCTTTGGTCCGATCCCAGCCATTTCTGAAACAATCACGTAGACTACCACCAGATACATATAAACAAAATAACAGTACTATTACGAATAAATTGTGCTAGATAGTTCAAATTTGGGTTATATGGGCGGGGCCACGCCCTTTGGTCTAATCCCGCTCATTTTTAGACCAATCACGTAGTCTTCCACCAGGCACATATATACAAAATTACTGCACTCTCGCAAACAGATTGTGCAAGATACCTTAATTCCAAAAGGTTACTTATATGGGCGAGGCCACGCCCATTAGTCCGATCCCGCCCATTTTTGGACCAAATAAGTAGACTACCACCAGATACATATGCACTAAATTACAGCACTCTCGATAACAAATTGTGCAAGATATCTCAATTTCAAAATTTGCCTTATATGGGCGGGGCCAAGCTCTTTGGTCCGATCCCGGCTATTTTTGGAACAATTACGTAGACTACCACCAGATATATATGTACAAAATTACAGCACTCTCGCTAACAAAATTTTCTAGATATCTCAATTTCAAAATTTTACTTACCCATTGGTCCGATCCCGACCATTTTTAAATCAATCAGGTAGACTACCACCAGATACATATACACAGATTTACAGCACTCTCGCTAAAAATTTGTGCAAGATAAGTCAATTTCAAAATTTGGCTTATATGAGCGCTGCCACGCCCTTTGGTCCGATCCCGCCCATTTTTGGACCAATCACGTAGACAGCCACCAGATACATATGTACAAAATTGCACCACTATCGTTAACAAATTTTGCAAGATATCTCAATTTTAAAATTTGTCTTATGTGGGCGGGCCAAGCCCACTTGATATATCGAAAATTCATATTTTACCATATTTTCACTACGCCCCACACATGTATATTCTGTGAAAATTTCAAGAAGATCGGTCTAGCCGTTTAGACGGCTATACGGTACAAACAAACCAACAAACAAACACACATTCTTCTTTATATATATAGATATAGATACGAACCCTCGTTTCATTTCTAGTTTATGTTCCAAGAGTTACCCTGACATCATGGTACAATATTTATCCCTTTTCCCACAGTACCTCTGGACGTTGAAAAACTATTTTCTAAACTATTGGTTCATACGTTAGCAACTTTCCCCTGGTTTATGTTCCAATACCTACATTCACACCCTGGTACAATATAAAACCATGTTTGTCCCACTGTGTCTATAAAGGTACGAATTTAAAAATCTAAAGTAAATCGCTCCATTGTACCACATTTAACCTTTAGTGTGTCATAATTAACCACTTTGCACGATTGTACAATATTTTAAAATGATAATTGATATTTCAAGATCCAAATTCGCAAGCTTAGGCCGTATTTCAATATTTTTTGTCCCCTATCTGTGCCATTTATTTAACTTTTTTCCCCACGGTTTAAGTACAAGAACCTATTTGGAAAAAACAATTTCTTAGCTTTGGTTTATGCTGTAAGAGCTACCTTTGCACTCAGGAACCACATTCAACACCTTTTGCACCACTGTTCCATATTAAACACTTTTTATTACACTGTGCTTCTAAAGTACGAATTTTTATACATACCTGGGACTATTTCGTTCCCTTTTTTTCCCCACTTACCGCATTTAACCATTTTACCGTATTTAACTTTTTTGCTTCACCGTACCATATTTAACCCTTTTTGCTCCACTAAACCATATTTAACACATTTTTTCCCCTCTGTAACATGTTGAACATTTTTGCTTGCCCCAACTGCCCCAAGTACCATATTTAACCCTCTTTGCTCCACTGTACAATATTTAACACGGTTATGCCCCACTGTACTGTATAGTTAACCATTTTTTTCACACTGTACCATATTTAACCCTTTTTGTCCCACTGTATCATAGTAAATAAATTTTTGCCCCACTGTTCCATGGTTAACGCTTTTTGCCCCACCTTACCATTTTTAACCCATTTTGTTACACGTTACCATATTTTACTTTTTGTGCCCACTGTAACCATTTTTGTCATACTGTACCATAGCTTACACATTTTTTCCCATTGTTCCATTGTTAAAGCTTTTTGCCCCACTGTACCATATTTAACCCATTCTGTCCCACGTTACCATGTACCATAGTTAACCCTTTTTGCCCCACTGTGTCATATTAAACACTTTGTCTCACTGTACCACATTTAACAGTTTTTGCCCCACTGTACCATATTTAACCCTCTGTGCTCCACTGTACAATATTTAACACAGTTATGCCCCACTGTACTGTATAGTTACCCATTTTTTTCACACTGTACCATATTTAACACTTTTTGCCCACTGTATCATAGTAAATACATTTTTGCCCCACTGTTCAATAGTTAACGCTTTTTGGCCCACTGTACCATTTTTAACCCATTTGTCCCACTTTACCATATACATATAACTATTTTTACCCCACTGTACCATAGTTAACCATTTTTGCACAACTGTGCCCCATTGAACTCTTTATCTCACTGTACAAAATGTTTACCCACTGTACCATATTTAACAAATTTTTGTCTCACAGTACCGTACTCGTATTTAAAATGTATCTCCACGCTAGCGTACTTAAACCTTTTTCCCCGACTGTAACATATTTAATCATATTTTCTCCACTCCACTATTTAACCGTTTTTGACCACAGTGCTCCTAAAACCATATAAACTCTTCATATCTCATGTTTAAGTTCCAATTTTGGCAGATTGTTCCCTTTTTTCCCCATGCTCCATAATTAACCCGTTGTGTCCCACTGTGGCTCTTAAAGTTAGAATTACTAAAAATCACTTCCAATCTCTAGTTTATGTTCCAAAAGTTACCCTGGAACCATTGATCCATGTTTGACATTTTTAAGCCACTGTACTATATTTTACACTTTTGCCCCACTGTGCCCCAAAAACTACGAATAAAAAAAAAACTTAATACCCCGATCAGTTGTCATAAATACACCCCTCGCTTCAATTATCACCATTCTAATATTAGGCTTTAAATTTGGCGGTGGTACCATATTTATACCTATCTATCCCACTGTACCTCTAAATATAAAAAAAACACTCCTTGTTCTTGTTTACGTCTCAAGAGCTACTCTCACACCAAATTTCACGATTCTAGGTCTTGCCATTTGGATTTGACTGTTGTACCACATTTTTCCCTTTTTACCCCACTGTGTACGTAAATGTTCGAATTTCGAAAAATCCTGTAAATTTCAGAGTCTACCTCATAAGAGCTAACCTCACACCAAATTTCACGATTCTAGCTCTTACTGTGTGCGTAAATGTTCGAATTTCTAAAAATCCTGCCAATTTCTGAGTCTACCTTCTAAGGCCTACCCTCATACCAAATTTCAAGATTCTAGCTCATTTCGATTAGATTTGGCGGTTGTACCATATTTATCCTTTTTTGCCCCATTGTGCGGCTAATAGTACGAATTTATCTAATCTACGTCCCAAGGACTACCCTCCCACCAAATTTCATGATTCTAGCTTCAGCCGTTTGGCCTGGGCGATGATCAGTCAGTCAGTCGGTCAGTCAGCCAGTCACGCAACAATTTTATATATATAGATAAGATAGATGAAACTTGTACATGTAAATAAAGTCAAATGTACATAATATAAATAAAAGTAACAAATAAAATCGCTCTTTAAACTGATATTAAAAAAAAAGATTTTTTGAAATTCTCTTACCTCTACCAATAATAATTTCTACATTTATCCTTAAATTTTTTTCAAATAGCCATTATTTTCTTCGATAGGATGCAAACTATTACAAAATAAAATAAAATATTTTCTTACGATTTTTTTCTATTTTTTATGTTTTTTTTCGCCCCAGGTTTTTTTTTTGAAAAAATCTTCTTTTTCCAATTTGTTTAATGACTGTTACTAAACCACTGTTTTTAAGTGAAAGAGGTATTTCCAACATTGGTAGCCCACATTAATACACGGGGCAAAACAGCGTTTTTTGATATATTTGAATCGAAAGGAAATATATTTGTAACACAATTTTTTAAATATTATATATTTCTGAGAAAATAAATTTTATTTGAAAATCAACAAAATATATTTGCAACCCATATATTAATATATTACAACAAAATATATTTGCAAACTAAATTTCTCAAATAAAATATGTGTTTAAATACAAATAAAATTATTGTTTAGGAATGTATCCACATATTTTTTATTTAAAACTGATTTTCAAAACTTTTTCTGACATTTTGAAATTTCAGGTTAAATTTTTCCTTAGTTTCGAATTGTACCTCCCAGTTAGAATGTCATATGTAGCGTTAACTTCTCCTTAAATCAATAATTTAAAATTTCTGAGTTTGATTTCCAAGTCATCATTTCTTGTCAATTTTTTAATTTATTTTGATCCAAGATTATACGATTTCAATTAGAATTATTTATTATTTTTACAAATATTAAAAATTTCTAAAAACTGACTTTGAATTAGTAAAAATTTAACGCAATTGACGTACTTTCTGAATTCTTAAGTGCAAATAAATATTTGTTTCGGAAATGATAGTCCCAAATAAAAACATATTGGGATGTCAGCAAGGATTTGTTTACAATAACATTTTCCCAAAAATATATACTTTTTGTATGTACCCAATATTATATGTTTAGAGTGTACCCTAAACACATATATGTTTCAAGCCGAATATGTTTGGGACAATATACTACAGAAGCGATTTTTTTTCAGCGTGTAGCTTCAATTTGACGTATAAGTCGACCTTATCGGGCATATACTCCAAAAATTATAGTGCAAATACTAAGGGTACCTTCGACGATAATAGCATTTTTAATAAATTTTTTTTTAAAGAAAAATTTTCTTTAAAAAAAAATTTATCCGTAAAAAATTTTGGTTTTGGTTTTATATAACAGTATGTCACAATCTATACAAAAAAATAATTTTTAGGTCTAGGACACAAAAAACCATTTTTTGTTGCATAGTGTAATGGATCCCTGATGATCGGATAAAAAATGCGCTCTTTGTACGGGAGCTATATCAAAATATGGACCGATATGCCTAATTTTCACTAGGCACTATTGAATGTAATACACCGTACAAATATTCAAATTTCGGCATGATCGGTTAAAAAATGCGCCCTCTAGAGCGTAAATATGTCTTATCGAAAGGGACCCTTGTATGGGGGCTATATCAAAATATGTACCGATGTGCTCTATTTTCACTAGACATGATTAAATGCAATAGGAAGCACATATATTTTAATTTCAGTATGATCGGATAAAAAATTCGACCTCTATAAAGTAAATATGTCCTGTCGACAGGGAGCTGTGTATTGGGGCTGTATCAAAAAATGGACCGATATGCATCATTTTCACTAGGCATGATTGAATGCAATAGAATGAACATATATTCAAATTTCGACATGATCGGTAAAAAAATGCGCTCTCTATAGCGTGAATATGTTTTATCGAAAGGGACCTTCGTGTGGGGGCTATATTAAAGTATGGACCGATATGTCTAAATTTCACTAGGCACGATTGAATGTAATACACAGTACAAATATTTATATTTCAGCATGGTCGGTTCCAAAATGCGCTCTCTAGTTCGTAAATATGTCTTATCGAAAGGGACCTTCGTATGGGGGTTATATAAAAGTATGGACCGATATACCCCATTTTAAATAGGGATCGTCCCTGTGTTAAGAAATAACTCTGTACCAATTTTCATTAAGATTGCTTCATATTTGCGACCTGTGGTGTCGAATATAAAAAGAGCGGAACGCTAAACGTACACTGAAAAAAAAAATAGTAATAAAACTAATGATGACACATTCTTATATTAAGTATGCTACCTCGGCATCAATTCAATGACAATTTTCATTAAAATAATGAAAATTTACACGTTTTTTACGAAATTTTCCTTAATATTAAGTTTTTTGAATTTGAATTAATGACTATCTAATCATTAGTTTTGTGTACGCGCTTCTTTAAATGTACGCATTTAAATTGAAGAAAAAAATCATTATTTTTGTGACAATCCGCATTATTTTAAGTAATATTTCAATACTTTTAAGGATTTTCTACATTAACACTATGACGTAGACATGTCATAGTTTTAATGCCGAATCGGACTTAATTAACAGTATGAGATATTTGAGTAATAAATTTAAGGCTATGCTCCCCTTAAAGGAAAGGCTGTCTTGGTAATAAATTTTATGACTATTGTCTTATTTTTAAGAATACATACGAGAGAATTATACAATCTCTCCCTCCCTCTCTCGCTCGGAGAATCAGTTTTGTTTGGTAATGTGTGAATTAATAATTGTTATGGAATGTTAGAAGAGAAAATAGAGAACAGTGCTGTTGTTCGTTTTCTTTTAAATCGTCAGTTATTTACAAGCGTTGGAAGGAAACGGTTGTCTGTTTTCGGGACGCGGATTGTGAAAAAATTTGGTTGCCGTGAATATGTAAGTATACGTGCATACATACGTGCATATTGCACCGAAAATAATTTTAATATGGGCTGTTAACAGTTATTTTTGCTAAAGCATAGCAACAACAACAAATGAAACCGTGGTGTACATGTGTGTATGCATGTGGTTATGCCGTCGGCGTCACCATCGATCTCTGTGATAAGGGAGTGCGTGTGTCATAGTTATTTTTGCTGTATGTTATTTATGGCGATGTATGTATGTACATGCGTTTTTGAAGGAGATCTTGTTTGTAAGTCCTGTGAAGAGATTTGTGCCAAATGGATGACAAAAATGTGAGTAATAGATTTTGTAATACTGAAAGAGACAGTGGGAAAATGTTTAGGTACGTGAAGAATAATATTATTATACTGAAATAAACATCTTATTGGCAATTACAAAATTAAAAAAACACATTTTAATTGAATGTATTTATTTATTAAAAATACCAGCGCATAATGCAGAAATGTAAAATTATTTGTGGCAATATAGAAATTTAATATTACTAATATGTTATACATATAACTATCTTTTTTAATTTTTTTTAGTAAAACAAATTTTAGAATGGGTCTTTTGTGAGAAGAGTGGCAAATTTTACAAAATATTTCAACGTAAGTATTATATATGAACGGCTGAAATATTTCTCTTAGTTTTCAGCGTTTTCCAATTGTGATATGATAACACTTATTTGCATTTCTTTTTTGTTTATAGATAATTTTATTTGATTTATTTTCAGAAAAAATTTAATTATTTTAATTTTAGATCACGCAATATTTGAAGGTAAATGTGATGGATATATGAAAAATGCAGTGCTGAATGCCATTTATAAATTACAAAAAATAAGTGAGATTTGGAAACAATAGATTTGGAAACAATATTTGTAAGTATTATGTATTTCTGAACAAATATATATTATTTGAAAATCAAGAAATTCAATTTGGAACGCATATATTACGGTATTAGAACAAAATATATTTGCGAACTGACGTTCACATATAAAATACGTGTTTTCACACAAACAAAGTTATTGTTAAAAAGTTTTCCAAATATAATTTATTTAAAAAGATGTTTTCCTTTTTTGAATTTTAGTTTAAATTTGTCCTTGATTTCGTGTTCATTATTGCTTCATAAGTTCTTCATAATTAAACCTGCTGTTAGATTAGGCCCATTTGGTCCAATTTTTGTATCATTTGTATAATATTGCCTTATAATTTGGTCCAAGGGATATTTTTGTTTTACTAAAATCAAAATAATAAGCGTTTTTGCTCAAAAATAATTGTAAATAAGCTGCTTTCTTTTCACGAAGTATTGAATAAAAATAAATATAAAATATTGTCTTCCATATTCATTTTATATGAAAAATGTAATGTTGACCAAATGGACTCTTAATCTAGGATTCGTACAGATTTGCTAATCTAACACCAGGGTTAAGAATGTCATAAGCAGCATTAGCTTTTGTTTTAAAGACTTAATTAAACCCTCACTTTAGTGTGACGAGGGTATATATCATTTGCTACGAAAAAAAGTGTAACACATCGAAGGAGTGATCTAAGACCCTAAGTATGTTCAGCGGATATTCGTTTTGGGTCATTTTAAGTCGAATGAGCAATGTCCGTCCGTCTGTCTGTCTGTCTGTCTGCTGGCTGGTGCGCACGATAACTCTCGAAAGGAGTAACCGATTGACTTCAAATTTGGTACGTGGTAATATTTTGTTCTATCTCCGGCTAAGTTCGAAGATGGGCCATATTGGTCCACTCCTTCTAGTACCTCCCCCACAAAGTGTTAAAATGTTGTGAAATATTGAATCTTTAAAAACTGCTATACTACTTATCCAAATCTTCTGAAATTCCACACATAGCATTAGTTTATTAGTCGCTATTAACTCGAGAAAAATGGGCCAAATTGCTGCGCCCCTTTTGGTACCTCCCACACAAATGCACCATTTTGCACCAAAAGTTAACAGCTTATAACGTTAATACTAGTGTATAAAAATACTTGAAATTTTGTACAGTGTAATGCTTTTATAGTGTCTATAGCCCTGTGAAAAATGGACGCTACTGCCACGCCCCTTTTTGTACCTCCCACACAAAGGTACCATTTCTCACAAAAAGTTAAGAGCTCACAGCATGAGTACCAATGCACGAAAATGCAACAACATTTTGCACATTGTAACGTTTTTGAAGTGCCTATAGCCCTTTAAAAAATGGCCGTTATCGCCACGCCCCTTTTTGTACCTCCCACACAAAATGACCAAATCATACCAAATATCTCATAACGTTAATATACTAGGCAAATAAACGCTTATATTCGGCACAGTGCAATATATTTAAAGTATCTACTATTCAGCGAAAAATAGGTGTATTTGTTAAAAACCTTCTGGTAAATCCCACACAAATTGACAGAATAATTCGTTTAATATTCCATATTACATTACTCACAAAGTGAGGGTATACCTTAGTCGGTTTACCCGACTGAAGCTTTCTTACTTGTTTTTAATAAGTTTTTATAGTTTTGTTTGCTAACAAAACTTAAGATTTTAAAATCTAAGTCACGATTGATTTTTTTGAGAAAATTATTTTTGATAACTCAATTTATATGAAAAATGTCACTTTCGCCACTTTCAAAACAATCAGTTTCTATTATTAATAATATCTTACATAAATATTTTTTAACTTTTAGTACAGCAAATTTTGTATGGATCTATGATGAGAATTTGTGTCGTAGAAGAGTGACTAAATATTTCAGTGTAAGTAAGTATATTCCAAAAATTTGAATATATCTCTTATTTTTCAACATTTTGTGACAGTTATATGATAAAATTTATTTTAATACTTTATCGTATATAAATCATTCTGTTTGATTTCTATTCAAATTATTTTTATTTTAGTTCGCGCAATTTAACTTTATTTGGATATATGAAAAATGCAGTGGGGAATTAAAAATTTACAAATTGCAGGAAATGAGTGAGCATACAAACTATATGATATAATAATATAATATTTGTTTTATATATATATAATTTCTATTTAAATTCCAGCCAAATTCTAGGTTAAAAATCATTAAGGTCGGTTCCTATAAAAATTGTTCATGGACAACAAATAGAGAAACGAATCCCGCTATAGAATCGATACATAACAATACAATATTCGAATAAAAGTCAAACTTCATAGTGTGTTGTCTTTATACAATTACATATTGTTTTAAATTATAAAATGTTCAAGGTTATCCATAATATGTATTATATTTTTTTGTATTTTCCAATATAAAATATAACAATAAACTATTTATTTAGAAAGATAAAGTGTTGTGTTATTGAATTTTCTATGAATATTAAATTATTTCAAAGAAAATGATTCATTTAAAAGAGTAACATTATAATCAATATAATGTAACGAATTTTCCATACATATTTAAAAAAACTGTATTTAAATTCATGTATGCCTTAAATTAATTACCAGTATATTCTTATATCAAGGACAAACATTTTAAATTTTATTACGATAATGTTTTAAATTATATGATATTTTACTAAAAATAAGCACGCGCCATACTTAAATTTACGAAAAAATGTGCTTATTTTAAGACCAAACATAATTAGTTTTATTACCCAAAATTCTTAATTCTATGAAATGCATCCTCAAAACAAGTACTATTCACGTTTTTATATTAACTATAAAACCTTCTTATTTTTATAACGATTGTCTTTGGCTCGAAATCATTGCCGAAATCTTAAACTTTACGAAAAATGCATTGATTTTCAGTACGCTTTTTTTTTAGTGTAGTAATACTGTTAGTGTTCTGTTCTGTGAACCGTACGTTATCGTAGTGATACCGCTCGTGGTGTTCTAAGAACGGTACGTTATCGTAGTGGTACCGTTCGCGAACAGAAACACTAAAAAAATGTTTAGTGCATTCTGTTATCTTGTAAGGGTTGCGATACTGTTCCGTTCGCGACGAAGGAACGGTACAGAACGTATTCGGCGCAAAAATTGGCTTGGCTTTTTTTCTCCTAGGACTTGACACTTAAAAGACGTTTTAATTCTTCATCCTATTCGGAGAACAGGGAAATAATTCTAGATTTCAGCTCTTCATATTTGTTTCCAGTTGAAAACTCCCCAATCAATCACATACCAGATCAATATTGGCCACAAGATAACGGAATTTGGTCTCATCTGATGTTATGCGTTTGAGTCTAAAAATTATTTACACTTGGAAAAATTTGATGCTGGCTGCATCTATATGAAGAGGTGGAGTTGCTTCATGCATTATAAATGGGTTTCCAATAAGAGGTGTTATTTTGGTATTCACAGAAAAATGCCATTTTTTGAGATAAATGATCGGATGTTTATTTCATAATAAAGAGGAAGATATGCCGTTAATAATGAAAAACAAAATCAGCCAAATGACCACCACGACCACGCTTACAGGACCATATCCTTTTCATGAAATTTTCCATAACCAAATCGCAAAGTGGCTGCTTTGAAGTCTTGAATCGACGCTGGGCTGTTGGCGTAGACCTTATCTTTCACGTGGTCCCAAAGGAAGAAGTCGCAATGTGCTAAATCACAAGATCTCGGTGGCCAATTCTGATCACCTCTTCGAGAGATAACACGGTCCGGAAACTTTTCCCGTAACAGAGCAATAGTTTCGTTGCTAGTGTGGCTCGTAGCGCCGTCTTTTTGGAAGTAAACGTTGTCCAGATCAATACCATCCAACTCCGACCATAAAAAATCATTAATCATCTCTCGATTCACCGTAACTGTTGATCCAACCTCATTTTCGAAAAAGTAAGGTCCAATGACCCCGCCGTACCATAAACCGCACCAAACAGTCACACGTTGAGGATGGAGAGGCTTCTCAACAATAACTCTTGGGTTTTCCGAGCCCCAGATGCGACAATTTTGCTTGTTGACGTAGCCACCGAGGTGGAAATGGGCCTCATCAGTCAAGATGATTTTGTATCGTTCGTATTGTTTTTGATCATTTTGTATCGTTTGATGATCGTGTATCGTTCCATTTTTAGTAATTTTATTGTGTTCCATTATTAAATGACAAAGTTCAACTTTTCCTATAAAACCAGAAGTGTGAAAAAATTATCAGCAATTTCTTATAGCCGATTCAAGTTTAAAATTTTAAATGGCCCACTCGTATCTGAGTCCGTCCCTAAAAATCTCATTTGCCGAGCCAGTCGTGGTAGTCATATGAATTATATTGTGTTCCATTATTAAATAACAAAGTTGAACCATTCCAATAAAAACAGAAATTTTAAAAATTATAAGTACTTTTTTATAGCCGATTCAAATTTAAAATTTTAAATGGCCCACCATTTATATGTCGCTGTTAAAAATATTTGTTTTGAGTTTTAATAAAATGTATCCAATAATAGTACAATTAAACTAGTACATTGCAAATGTGTTCAGAGCAATGCTTTTTAAACAAATTTTTTTTTGAACAGATTAGGAATTTGCCAATCCTGCAGTCATAAACTGCAAGTTTTCGCATAAACCCTTTATTATTTTAAATAATATTAGCTTCAACCCGGTGCGCCCCATCTTTTATTTATTCCCTCGTTTCATTTGTGTTCCAAGAGTTACCCTGACATCTTGGTACAATATTTATTCCTTTTCCCACTGTAACTCTGAACGCTGAAAAACTATTTTTTTGGGTTCATACGTTAGCAACTTTCCCCTAGTTTATGTTCCAATAGCTTCAATCACACCCTGGTACAATATAAAACCATGTTTGTCCCACTGTGTCTATAAAGGTACGAATTTAAAAATCTAAAGTGAATCGCTCCATTGTACCACATTAAACCCTTTGTGAGTCATAATTAAACAATTTTGCACGATTGTACAATATTTTAAAATGATAATTGATATTTCAAGATCCTAATTCGCAAGCTTAGACCGTATTTTAACATTTTTGTCCCTTATCTGTGCCATTTATTTAACTTGTTTTTCTCCACGGTTAAAGTAGAAGAATCTATTTGAAAATAACAATTTCTTAGCTGTGGTTTATGCTGCTAGAGCTACCTTTGCACTCAGGGACCACATTTAACACCTTTTGCACCACTGTTCCATACTAAACACTTTTTAGTACACTGTGATTCTAAAGTACGAATTTTTATACATATCTGGGACTATTTTGTTCCCTTTTTATCCACTTACCACATTTAACCAGTTTACCGTATTTAACTTTTTTTTGCTTCACCGTACCATATTTAACCCTTTTTGTTCCACTAAACCATATTTAACACATTTTTCCCCCCTGTAACATATTGAAAAATTTGTGCTTGCCCCAACAGCATCATACCTTTAACCTTTTTGAACCACAGTGCTACTAAAAGCATAAATCTTGGAAAAAGAAACATTCTTATTTCATATTTAACTTACCCTCTCTCCCTTCATCCATATTTTTACCCATTGTACTTAATGTACGCTTTGTGACCCACTGTACCATATTTAACCGTTTTGGGTCCACTGAAACAAATTTAACACTATTTTGTCCTACTATATTTTCTCCACTATATTTAACCACATCTGCCCCACTGTACCATAGTTAACCCATTTTGTTCAACGTTACCATACTTTACTATTTGTGCCCACTGTAACCATTTGTGTCATACTGTACCATATTTAACCATTTGTGTGCCACTGTACCATAGCTAACACATTTTTCCCACTGTTCCATAGTTAAAGCTTTGTGCCCCACTGTACCATAGATAACCCTTTTTGCCCCACTGTGTCATATTAAACTCTTTGTCTCACTGTACCATAGTTAACCCCTTTTGCCCCACTGTGTCATATTAAACCCTTTGTCTCACTGTACCATATTTAACAGTTTTTGTCCCATTGCACCATATTTAACCCTCTTTGCTCCACTGTACAATATTTAACACATTTATTCCCCACTGTACTGCATTGTTAACCATTTTTGTCACACTGTTCCATACACGGAGAAAAAAATATGTTTGGATGCAATCATATATATGTTTGGGACGGGCACAATCATATATATGTTTGTGGGTAAACATATTATGTTTGCACACAATCATAATATGTTCGGGGCAAAATTCTAGCATATTAAAAAACGATATGATTGTGTCCTAACATATTTTTGGCAAAATAATATATTAGAACATATTTTTTAGAGTTTTAGAGAGTATTACTCTCTGAGAGCCCAATTATATGACTCATAATTTTGTGCAAAGAAGGGTAATATGTATATGGTAACCGTGTGTATGAGGAGGAATGGCACCGACACCAAAGGGTATTATTATTATTTGATGATGCTTACCCGCCCGGTCGAGTTTAAGGTCGGGTTTTTTATTGAATATGTGTGGTGAATGTCGAATTACAAGAAATTAGTTGTAGTTTTAACACGTACAACAAATTCAAAATAAAAGAAAGAATATGATATCAAAGATGTATTAGGTTATTCATTAAAAAACACAATTATTTTGGTGCAAAATTAATGTTTTTAAAAAGGAATGTATGTTACTTCAAAACATTTTATTTACAAAACGTTCTATAATAATGACGCCGTTTTATTGCCCCACATAAATTATTTTGCCAACATACATATGTATGCACGTATGTATGTGTGCTTTTCATGTTCTTTGAACAAACACACTCCCGCACTAACAAATTGTTTTCATCTGAAATGACCCCGGGTACAGTAGTGAAGAGTGCACTGTACTATAGAGTGGGTCGCAAAAAAAAGTTGCACCGGTCACCCCCTAGATTTGAAGATTGTCTAGAGACAATTCCGGGGAAACAAAATTTTTTTTTTTCTGTGCACCCTACATGCCGCCCTTTTAATTTTATTATCCTGCGTTGCCATTTGATGTCCGATCGTAACGGGATGCATATCGTTGTTTGAGTTTTAGCAAGGGCTACATTTCGTCCATATGACACTTTTGACTCCGAAGTCAAATTCGATAAGTGACCTCTGTCATCTCGTTTTCTACCCCCCTATGTCGGGAATATTTTGAAACGCCAATAAAGGTCTTCATAAATAATGAAACTTTTGCTTTTACAGTACCCACTATTATTCATAAACAAAAAAGTTATACCAGTTTTGAAATTACAAAATACATGCAGAGATCAAATTACACAATCTACTTTTGACGTCGATTTCTGCCTCTCTCACACACATACACACAGATATACCCCATTCACATCCCCTATGACGGTTCGGTTCAATACGAACGAATTAAATTTGAGAGCTTCGTCACCAAATGTTAAAGCGTTCTAAGGAACGAAATCAGAATAAAATCACTGTTTTCCCATGCACCCTACACGACACCAAAATAGTAGTAATTTTGTCACTGTGTGCTTATTTAACGTATGATACGTCGTTGATGATATCTTCACAATGGCTACACTTCTTCCCTATGTCAGTCAGTAATCCGAGTCGAATTTTTACTAGTGACTTATCCGATTTTCTACCTCTGTAAAGTAAAGAACTTTGAAATAAATATTTTTTCTTTTACGATTTTTATTTTTATTCATAAATATATACTCGTATATTAAATTTACAGTCCAAGAAAAAACTTGAAACGTATGTCCAAAATTAAGAGCACAATTATTTTCGTTGCTGGTAATTTCGGAAGATCGAAGTTAATGGACAAGAAACAAGAATCAAGGCAATACAGTTGTAATGCTGTTTTGCATCTCTTTCTCTCTTTGTATTAGATTCTCAGACTTATCTTAATGTTGCACTTTCTGTAATTGCATTTTAGAAGCTTATATTAGCTTTAACACTATATTAATGAATTTTAATTTAATTTTACGTGCCATTCTCAAAATAAGAATTTTTGTGCTGATTGTTAATAAATCAGCAAGTAAGGATATGTGAAAAGCGGATTGGGTATATATTTTCCAAAATAAGAAGGCGGGAGCGTTATAGTAAACTGGATTTACGTCAGTATTATCTTCATGCCATACATACCATTAATAATAATAAAAATATTATGAATGCAAATATAAATCGTGAAAGGAAAATTATTTATTTTTAAATGACGTTACTTGTTGCAAAATAAATACCATTTACATTGGCAGAAAATCGGATAACTGAAGTCACTAGTAACAGCCATTTGTTTAAGTGGAGTATCGCAAATTTAGTTCGTTCGCACTAAACCGAACTCATAGTGGATGTGCATTTTTGGGTACGGGGTTTACTTGTGTGTATGTGTGTGTGAGAGAGAGACAGAAAACGACGTCAAAAGTAGATAGTGTAATTTGATATCTGCATATATTATGTAATTTTAAAACTATAATAACTTTTTTGTTTATGAATAATAGTGGGTACTTCAAAAGCAAAAGTTTTATTATTTTTAAAGACCTTTATTAGCGTTTCAAAATATTCCCCACTTAGGGGGTAGAAAACGAGATGACAGAGGTCACTTATCGAATTTGACTTCGGAGTCAAAAGTGACATATGGACGAAATATAGCCCTTGCCAAAACTCGAACAACAATATGCATCCCGTTACGATCGGACATCAAATGACAACGCAGCATAATAAAACTAAAAGGGCGTCATGTAGGGTGCACAAAAAAAATTTTTTTTTGTTGCCCCGGAATTGTCTCTAGATAATCTTCAAAACTAGGGGGTGACTGGCGCAACAATTTTTTTTTGTATGGGGATCGACCCTTACTACTGTACTATTGAAGTTTTGCCTTGCTCTGCACATTGCACAAATAATTTTAAAGAGACACAACTCAAAATTTAGTAATTTTCAGAAAACTCAAAAACTATTCTGCAGCTCATGAACTACTTTTCAGAAGCAAAGTGTGTATTACTGTTTGTTGTTATTATATTTCTGTATTTGACGTAGTGAGTGACGATTTACATTAGGTTACTTGTTGCTGTGAACCGTTATAGTTTCATGAAGGAGCGAGAAGAGTAGAAGAGATACAATCATATATATGATTACATATAATCATATACGTGATTACACACAATCATATATATGATTACATACAATCATATAAATGTTTGGTAACATTACCGCTACCCCAAACATAATATGTTTGGGAGCTGCTCCAAACATATATATGTTGCCTGCAAAATATGTTTGGGACAATATGTTACAGAGGCCGTTTTTTTCCTCCGTGTAGTTAACGCTTTTTGCCCCACTGTATCATTACATATAATCATATACGTGATTACACACAATCATATATATGATTACATACAATCATATAAATGTTTGCATACAATCATATATATGATTACATACAATCATATAAATGTTTGCATACAATCATATATATGATTACATACAATCATATAAATGTTTGGTAACATTACCGCTACCCCAAACATAATATGTTTGGGAGCTGCTCCAAACATATATATGTTGCCTGCAAAATATGTTTGGGACAATATGTTACAGAGGCCGTTTTTTTCCTCCGTGTAGTTAACGCTTTTTGCCCCACTGTATCATTTTTAACCCATTTTGTCCCACTTTACCATATACATATAACTATTTTTACCCCACTGCACCACAGTAAACTCTTTTTGCACAACTGTGCCCCATCCAGCTCTTTATGTCACTGTACAAAATTTTTACCCCACTGTACCGTATTTAACAAATTTTTGTCTCACTGTACCGTATTTAGAATGTGTCTCCACGCTAAGAATACCTTTTTCCCCGACTGTAACATATTTAATCATATTTTTTCCACTCCACTGTTTATCCGTTTCCTCTTCATATCTCATGTTTAAATTCCAATTTTGGCAGATTGTTCCCATTTTTCCCCATGTTCCACAATTAACCAGTCTTGTCACACTGTGCCTCTTAAAGTTAGAATTACTAAAAATCACTTCCAATCTCTAGTTTATATTCCAAAAGTTACCCTGGGACCATTGATCCATGTTTGACATTTTAAGCCACTGTACTATATTTGGATTTGGCTGTTGTACTACATTTATCCCTTTTTACCCCACTGTGGACGTAAATGTTCGAATTTCGAAATATCCTGTCAATTTCTGAGTCTACCTCATAAGGGCTACCCTCACACAAAATTTCACGATTCTAGCTCGTGCCATTTGAATTTGGCTGTTGTACTACATTTATTCTTTTTACCCCACTGTGGACGTAAATGTTCGAATTTCGAAATAATGTACATCCTAAGGGCTACCCTCATACCAATTTTCAAGATTCAAGCTCATTTCGTTTAGATTTGGCGGTGGTATCATATTTATCCCTTATTGCCCAATTGTGCGGCTAATAGTACGAATTTCGAAAAATCCCGCCTTATTGCTCGTCTACGTCCCAAGGACTACCCTCCCACCAAATTTCATGATTCTAGCTTCTGCGGTTTGGTCTGGGCGATGATCAGTCAGTCAATCAGTAAGTCAGTCAGCCAATCAGTCAGCCAGTCACGCAACAATTTTATATATATAGAAGAATAGAAGATTGCAACTTATTTTACGTAATACACATTGACTCAAGAACATTTAGGCTATTGTACAAGATTGTAAAAAGTGTCAAAAATACCACCGGACAACCGCGATATTTTTTCTTACCCGCCCTATTATGAAAAAAATCGTTTCTGTAGTATATTGTCCCAAACATATTTGGCTTGAAGTATACATACGTTTAGGGTCCACTCCAAATATATAATATTTGACACCCACAAATATTATATGTTTGGGAGGATATTGTTTTAAACCAAAATATGTTCACATTCTAATATTTTTTTATTTGGAACTAGTTTTTCTGAAACAAAGATTAATTTGTCTTTAAATATTTTGGCATTGTATCAATGCCTTAATAAAGTTTTCTGTTTTTCAGATGTTCAAAGAGCATTTTTTTTATAAATTTTATATTTTTGTAAAACTTAATTGAAACTTAAATCGTATAATCTTTCGCAAATATAAATTGCATTGATGGATTGACAAAAAGTGATGAATTATAATATTTATAAATTAAAAGACATTTTTAGCTATAAAGTTTAACACGAAAATTAGGAAAAACTAACTAAAATTCGTACAAGTCAGCAAAGATTTAAAAATCTTTTTTAAATAAAATATATTTGGAAAACTTCTTAAACAATAACTTTGTTTGTGTGTAAACACATATTTTATTTGTGAAAGTCAGTTTGCAAATAAATTATGTTCTAATATATTAATAAATGCGTACCAAACTAAAATTTCTTGATTTTCAAATAAAATTAATTTGTTTACAAATATATAATAATTAAAAAAATCGTTTCCAAGTATACTATCTTTCAATTCAAAAATATCAAAAATTACTATTTTCCTCCGTGTACACACGCTGAAAAATATCGCTTCTGTAGTATGTTGTCCCAAACATATTCGGCTTGAAACATATATATGTTTTGGGTACACTGTTATTATTTGGGACTATTATTTCCGAAACAAATATTTATTTGCATTTAAGTATTCGGAAAATACATAAACAGTATTCAATTTTTCAGTAATTCAAAGTTAATTTTTTAGAAATGTTAAATGTTTATAAAATAATTATAATTAAAATCGTATAATTACTTGGAGGATTGACAACTAATGATGGCTTGGAATACTCAGAAAATTTACGTAAATGATTGATTTAAAACGGTAGTTAATATGGTATCATAACTGGGAGGTACAATTCGAAAACAAGGAAAAAATAAAACTGAAATTCGAAAAAGTCAGTAAATGTTTTGAAAACTTTTTTAAATAATATATATTTGAAGAAATTCCTAAACAATAATTTTATTGGTATTTAAACACATATTATATTTGAGAAATTTAGTTTTCAAATAAATTTTGTTGTAATATATTAATATATGTGTTCCAAATATATTTTATTGATTTTAAAATAACATTTATTTGCTCAGAAAGATATATAATATTTAAAAATGTGTGTTCCAAATATATTTTCTTTCGATTCAAACATATCAAAAAAGGCGATTTTGCCTCGTGCATATACCTTTAAAACTAAAGATCTATGTAAACAAAATGTCTCAAATAATAAACGGAAACTCTGACAATTCCTCTTATACCCTGGGAAGTACATGAATTGTGCAATAATTTTCGTTTCACACTGTATATTCCGAAGAAATGCTTCGGGGTAGCAACAACAACGTTTGCGACCAACGCTTGAAACAACTTTGTTGACGAATTCGAGTCATGAAAAAGTGTTAAAACGGTAAAATTCAGCTTTATAAGTCAATGTGCAGGATAAACTGATCAAGTCGATTTCGAATACGACAACTTTGACACTAGTTGTAAGAAATGCGTACGAAAAATAAACATTTGCCGTCACAAAACCTTTGCGAATGGATTTTTTTACTCTATATTTTTTATTAAAAAAACCATTAATAATGAAATGTCCAATGTATATTTATACCCTCACTTTAGTGTGACGAGGGTATATATCATTTGCTACGGAAAAAAGTGTAACACGTCGAAGGAGTGACCTAAGACCCCAAGTATGTTCGGAGGAAATCCGTTTTGGGTCATTTTAAGTCGAATGAGCAATGTCCGTCCGTCTGTCTATCTGTCTGTCTGTCTGTAACTCTCGAAAGGAGTAACCGATTGACCTCAAATTTGGTATGTGGTAATATTTTTTTCTATCTCCGGCTAAGTTCGAAGATGGGCCATATTGGTCCACTCCTTCCAGTACCTCCCCCACAAAGGGTTAAAATGTTGTGAAATATTGATTCTTTAATAACTGCTATACTACTTATTCGAATCTTTTGAAATTCCACACATAGTATTAGCTTATTAGTCGCTATCAACTCGAGAAAAATGGGCGAAGTCGCCACGTCCCTTTTGGTACCTCCCACACAAATGCGCAATTTTGCACCAAAAGTTAACAGCTTATAACATTAATAACAGTGTATAAAAATACTTGATATTTTGTACAGTGTTATGCTTATATATTGCCTACAGTCCAGGGAAAAATGGGCGTTATTGCCACGCCCCTTTTTGTACCTCCCACACAAAATGCCCAAATCATACCACAATTTAATGTCTCAAAATGTTTATACAAGTGCACATAAATGCTTATAAGTCGGCAAAGTGCAATGAATTTAAAGTATCTAATGTTCAGCGAAAAAAGGTGTATTTGATAAACCCCTTCTGGTACCTCCCACACAAATTGACAGAATAATTCGAGTAATATTCAATATTACATTACTCACAAAGTGAGGGTATACCTTAGTCGGTTTACCCGACTGAAACTTTCTTACTTATTTTTACACAATTTACATTTGGTACATCTCTAACGCTGTAGCCCTTTAAATCTATAAATGGGAGCTATAACAAAATCTGAACAGATTTTTTTCAAATTCGGCAATGTTGGTCCATGGATCAAGAAACTCTACCATGCTTGAGTGATTTGAGTGAAATTGCAACCTGCACTCGATGAACATGGTCAAATCGACTCAGCTAGTGATTCTGAGTCGATCGCTATACTTTAAGGTGGGTCTAGCTGTAGTATTTCTAGGTGCTATAAACATCTGCAATGAAACAAACTTATAATACCCTGTACCGCAGCGTGGTGTAGTTTCCAACAAATGCACGGAAACCATTAATACTATGAACTGTTCCAGGTTAAATAGAGAAGATTTCTAAATTCCATGCACATATTGATACCTCTATTCTAAAACATGCTAAGTCGACTTCGAACGTTTTTAGGGAGATTGCATTTTTAATGTATAAGTGTTCCAAATTATATTCAGTCAAAATTTGGTGTTTATCCGTCAACCCAATAAAAAGTTTTTCACAAAAGAGTACATGTCATGTACATGTCGTCTTGAAACATACTCGTATATGTTTAGGGTACACTCTAAACATATAATATTGGGTACACACAAAAAGTATATATTTGGAAAAATTTTATTCGAAACAAATCTTTGTTTTCATTCCAATATGTTTTTATTTGGGATTATTATTTCCGAAACAAATATTTATTTGCACTAAAGAATACAGAAAATATGTTAATTGTGTTAAATTTTATACTAATTCAAAGTATTTTTTTTAGAAATTGTTAATGATCGTAAATATAATAATAATAATAATTGAAATCGTATAATCTTGGATCAAAATCAATTACTTGGAGGATTGGCAAGAAATGATTTATTTAAACATAAGTTAATGCTGGTATTGTTACTGGGAGGTACAATTCGAAAATAAGGAAAAATTTAAACTGAAATTCTAAAATGTCAGCAAAAGTTTTGAAAATCTTTTTTAAAAAAAATATATTTGGATAAATTCCTTAACAATAATTTTATTTGTATGTATTTAGACACATATTTTATTTGAGAAATTTAGTTTGCAAACATATTTTGTTTTAATATATAAATATATGACTTCCAAATATATTTTATTGATTTTCAAATAAAATGTATTTGCTCAGAAATATATAATATTTAAAAATTTTTGTTACAAATATATTTCCTTTCAATTCAAACATATCAAAAAAGGCGATTTTGCCCCATGTAGGAACGATTAAGTATAAATTATTAAAATTTCAGCCAGATTAATTGAAAATGTATTTTCTAGAGTGTCAAGAAGTGACAGCGGTTGGGATTTTTATATGGAGGCTATATCAAAACATAGGCCGATATGCCCCATTTTCAATAGAAATCATCCCGCTTCATACTTGTGATCTGCACTTTGATCATAAGAATACATGGACTGACATGTCTAAATCGGTTGGGACCTTTATATAGTGAGGATATATCAAAATATAGACCGATATTCCCAATTTTCAATCGAAATCATCCCGCTTCATATTATTCAAACTATATAATGATCTTCCGACAAACTTCTATGAAATAATGGAATCATATCTCAGCCATAGGCACTTTCGCGTGAAAATAGAAAACTGAAGACCATAAAAGCAGGTGTACCCCAAGGGAGTGTTCTTGGACCAATGTTGTACCTTTTATACAGAAGAGATATTCCTAGTCCCACTAATGCAACAATTGCAACATTCGCCGATGACACTGCTGTTCTCACCACTGCAAAAAATGAAATAGAAGCAACAAATACCAGCACACTTTCTGCCACTGCAGAAATATTCTCGGGTGTACGCACTGTTTTTGGCTTTTCACGCTTTGGTTTATCGATGAGGATGCCAGTTTCTTTCACTTTTTTCACAAGATAACGAACATACGGAGCTTCTCTTCTTCCAAAATCCGTACGCAATTTTCGCACATATTCTGCAACATTACCATGATTTTCAAAGTAATGTCGCAATATTTCCCAGCGTTGTTCAAGCGTTCAGCGGAAGGATAAAACTAATTATCTGTCCAATCAGACATGAGCTAAGTGTTACCATTCACGAAATAAGCATTAGTTGAAAAAAAAAAACGTTAGATGGCGGGTCCTTTATACTGGCTATTAGTGGATAACAGAATATCCATCAAAAACAAACTACTGCTATACAACCAAATAATTAAACCAATATGGACATAAGGAATTCAGCTTTGGGCCTGTGCTCCGAGAAAGGAGACTGAGCAAAAATTTAGAAAACCCAAAATAAAATATTACGTACAATTACCAAAGCTCCTTGGTACGTAAGAAATAGTGACCTGCATAGGGACTTGGGAGTAAAAACAATTGTGGAAGAGATATCCCTCAATGCTCAGAAGCATGCCAATAAACTACAGGCACATGTTAACTCCGACTTGAATAACATCTTTCACAAATATGCTGTCAATAGAAGACTTCAACGAACAATTCCCATGGATCTAGTTCAGTAAGCATATTCAATACCATGCGTACAATATTGTAAAATTACTAGATGAGTTTTCTCTACTCAGTTGTAATATAATAAATAATAAAAAAAACTACTTGCGACCTGCACTTTGATCACAATTTGACAGACAGACGGACATGGCTAAATCGACTCAAATAGGTATTCTATGCCGATCGGTATAATAAACTATGGGTCTATATTTGTAAAGAAAAAATATTGGGACTAACTGTATAAAATCTTTCACCTAAATAATTTTACGTGCATCAATGCACGTAAAATTATTTAGGGGATATATCAATCCATTATTACTACGAATTATTGCAGGTTAAATAGAGTAAATCGGATAAAAAACAAAAGATCGACACTACCAATAAGTTAAAATCGTCTGCGATCTTTACATGGGTACTACATATACGAAGAAATGCAGCGATGTGTTTAATTTCCACTGTGGTAGATTTAGTGAAGTATAAAGTAAAAATTTTTATAAACTTTTTTGCATTTTTTTATACGATACTAGCTGGACCCGTTCCACTTCGTTGCCCCAGATTTAGATTTCCGATCCCGTCCATTTTTGAAAACAAACGATTTGTCACGCCCACATTTGCGCCGCCCACTTTTTGCAAAATTTTTTTTTCCAAAACCATCTCAGACAAAATAGCTTTCAAACAAAAGAAAACATTGTTAAGCGTCTATAGTCCAGTGGTTTAAGCGTCTATAAAACACATACATACATTCAAACATTTTTCCATTTTTATATATATAGATTTTGAATGGAGAGCCTTTCAAAAATGTGTGAAAATTTGAGAAGAAACGGATCAAAACAGACTCCCGTACAGCAGTTTAAGTAACCGCGCCTCATACGTGACTCAGTCCATCAGCAAAACTTTAAAGCGTTTGTCCCACAACCCACGTTTTCAAAGTCGGTGCCCCTCATAACACAAAAACTACTGCACCGATCCTTTTGAAATTCTGAAGACTATTTCTATACATAATTTACGAGGTAACGCTTTCGTATCTTTTATTTCAAATTTGTTAATATTTTTATTTTTGAATAACACTGTGCAACAAAAAACATTGTTTGTGTCCGAGACGTAAAAACTTTTGTTGTGTAGATTTACGCATATTATTTATGAAACTAAAACAACAAACTTTTTTATGGTAAAGATTTTTTAAATAAGTTTTCTTTAAAATTCCATCTTTCATGGAAGATAACTTTAGTATTTGGACCATATATTTTAAAGTATGAACCCAATAGGGCTTTTTAAAAAAAATTATGACAAATCACTTCCACGTACAATTGTGGTTTAGAAACTGTCCTTAAAGCAATTAAACAGAAATATTTTTTTTTTCCAAAAATTCGCTTTTTAACGTTAACTTTTTGTGCCGAATGGTCCATTTGAATGGAATGTACCAAAAAGGACTTGGCAACTTCATCCATTTTTCTCAAGATAACGACCAAGAAAGTAATACTATCTGTTGAATTGTTTAAGATTCGGAGTAGCAGTATAGAAATTAAGAAATAATCAATATTTCACTAGATCTTAACCCTTCGTGGGGGAGGTACTCGAAGGAGTGGACCAACATAGTCCACCTTTGACATAATATTGACACATACTAAATTTGAAGACAACCGGTTAATCCTGTCGAAAGTTATCGCGCACTTTAGCCCGCAGCATCTGATATAAAAACAGGATTTTGTTTAAATTCTCTTATTTCTACCAAATGTGTTATAATTTATACTTTTATCCATTGATGTTCTTCAAATACTAGAAAAAATAATTTTAACGGCAGTTATAAAACTTCTGTTTCCACGCGAAAGTCTCGTTATTAATATTGGCAATGGGAGTTTGGTGGCTCCCGAAACAGATCTTTCTATCCAATCATTACAACCACCCCCAATACATGTCACTATACTTCTTCTTTAATTTCTAACAAAGTTGTTTTCATATACTGAACACAACTAAAACTTTCTTGAGCCTAACTTAGTGCAAAAACAAAATATGAAATACATTTATTTTTCGATTCCACATGATCCGGCATTGAGTAAAGGGTGGCACCGCAAATTCTACTTTTTTTCGAGACGCTTCCGAATAATTGCTGTCGTTGCCATATTTTTTTAATATTTCCTCTTGAAAATTTTGCACAAATTCTTCGAAAGTTATACTTTAATTTCAACTGTGTCGTAAAAATTCATAAAATGAGCCTTTCTTTGCACGAATTAATTTGTGTTAATTTGGGTTTTCCTGAAAATATAATCAAGAGCAGTTAAAAAAAAAAAACAGAGTTCGGGAATAATCGCTTTTCTATTAAAAAGTAATTAGAAACAGATATTAGGTAAGGTTAGGTTGAAGAGAGGTGTCGTTTTTGTTGTTGTGTGGTCTTTACAGAAAAATCGGCACTAGACCCGCATTTTGAGATGACTCAAGTCTGGTAATGTGTCTTCTCAGTTGGTTGACCCCACAGTATCTTTGCAGTTTCTCGCACTGTTTCCTTATTCCACACAGTTTTGTGAGCCATCACTGCCCAGTGCTTCAACTCATCCTTCGTGGCTTCGAAAGATTTCAATTTTTCTAAGTTTATTACTGGAAGTTATCTGCTCCTTGAAGCCAAGCTGTTTGTCAGTTAATTTCCAATCTCTCTGCTGTGTCCTGGTACCTAGAACATACACAGTTGACCATCATGGACTAAGAGAGACAGAAATTACTTAATCGAGTATTTTGATGTTTCATTTTAGTTAAATGTTCTTAAGTTTTGGTTTATATAACATTGGCAACTAATAAAAACTTTACTTAATTATAGTTCGATTTAACTTTTTCATTGTAAATTTTCTCTTTGATTTTTGTAAAATGGTTAATGTAAATTATTTCCTACATTGAATAATATTGAAATTAAGTGGTGTTCAAAACATGTGGCACTGTCTTATTAAATTTTTAACTTAATCAGAACAGCGAAATCTTTAGATTGCGATTATTGCATAAAACCACGAAATAGTACTTTGTGGTTACAACTTATTATGTATTTCATTCGTAAAATGTTTGCCTCGTGTTTACTGAGTATGCTCAGTTCTGCTCTCCACTGTGTATAATATATCGCTCACCCATTGAGCGTACGTGTTGAGGAAGTACGACCTATAAGCAGGGATGGAAAAGTCATTACTTTAGTACTTTTTTCAGTACTTTTCCACTTCCAAAAGTACCGAAGCACCCCCACAGCCATTTCTATGGATTTATTCATCAGAAGTTAATCCTTTTAGAAACACCTACTTTGAATTCAATAAGAATCTAACAAATGTCATTTCCTATGCATAAATGTTTTGCTCCGCGTGGCCAAATCTGGGTCCTGCCTGTAGTATTTGCGCGTAATTTTTTGGGCCGGCATACGAGTATTTTTCATTGATGAATTTTCTGAAAATGGATTTATTTTAAATTGGTTTTTGTATTTTTATTGGTTTTTATTTTGCTCTTTAAATCATTGTTGATTTGTCACTAGGATATTCTCCTGGCTTTAGAACATCTTTGCCTCGATTATATATTATGGAATGCAAAGTTTTTTTAAAAACGGTGAAGCAAATATAATCACTTGACAGAGGTTTAGCTGTGGTTATTGGTTCAAAAATCCGGGTCTAAGAGGCATAGCTTCTTCCAAACGAATAAGAATTATTCCTCACTTCTGTTCAACTCGAAAAAACCACGTCAAGTAATCGTATTTGCACCTACCGCCTGTACAAGAAACAAATTATGTCTCGTTATGTACAAATGTTTACACATACGAATGTGCAGCTCGTCAATTTATTATATTAGCATTAAATTAACATTAAAAATGAAAAAATACCTTTTCGGTTTAAAAAGTACCATTTTAGTACTTTTTGAAAATTTGAATTTTCCATCCCTGCCTGTAAGCACTCACTAGTATGAGGCAAATTCAGCCCTTCGACAATTCTTCGCTCACGAGAACACAAATTGCAGTGCGATAAATGAATATTCGTCGTTATGGCAACCACAGGCGCTTCGTCATGATTACATCGTGGCGGCATTCCGCTTCATGTTGCCACCATGGCGAAGTGAATATCGCGAAACATTCATATTTGTCACCGGGAGAATAACAAAGTTTTACTTTAGCCGCGACCGTCGTCGTGAGTGGTAGTTCTCCGCTTTTTATTTCGGTTCTGGGATCTTTCTTTCGTGAGCAAGCAAAAGAAACGCAAACACTCGCGGAACTATTCTTAAATCGAAGAAAAATATTCGGAATACGTCGCATGCATTTTGGTTTACTTTTTGTAAAATAGTTCGGAGCAAAACAGAATTTTCGCGTTTCGTTTCAAGGTTGCGACCGAGTACAACCATCCGCCATCCTCATCAAACGTTACGTCGTGGTTGTGCGTGTGTACGAGTGCGTTTGTTGCTATTTTTAAAAGAAAGTGAGTGAGAGAGTGAGTAATAGAAAAACACGTGTATTGTTTGTTATTCCTGGGAAAAGGGCCGGGTCGCGGGACTTGGGACCGGTGACAACAAACAAACATGCATTCTGTCGTCAGACAGTAGAATCGAGTCGAGTTGGCAGTGTTGTTTGTCGGAGTGTGTTTGGGAGTCACAAGTCAATCAATCAATTACGTATTTTTGAAAGAAAAACAAAAACTAAACAAACGGTTTTTTGTTCTATTTTTTTTATTTAATTTTGTGTTGAGTATTACAAAAATGTGCTGAATAGTTTGTAGTTATGGAGAATGAACGAGTGCATATACATACATATGTACAATATGATCCATACCTTTTTGTGCAGTATATTCAGAATTTAATAATTCTGTAGTTTTGTTTTCGTTTTATAAAATGTTTCCGCCCTGATGAAATGTTAATTTGCTGTTACATCAACTTTCAGTGTCAAAGCCTGAAGAAGATCGCTTTGTTTTTTTTAATACTAACAGTGGGCGACAAAAGTATACCTACATGCAGCCCCCGTTGTGTTTTCTTTTCTAAAAAAAAGATGTTGCCCTGTCAGAGAGCAGCTTTTAATAATGTCGCCTACACCCTCTTGTACTGCTGCATTTTTTATGGTTACAATCGAAAAGAAAAATCTAAAAATTAGCCTTTTAACTCACTAACAACAAAGAATACTCCACTGCGCCGCCTAAATAAAGCATTTGTCCAAACTTCACTAGAAAAAAACACGCACGTACACACGTGGGTGTCCTAAATACCCGCTCGACGGTGAAAAACATTTGTTTTGTAGGGCAGCCTTCGATATAACACGTAGCTGAAATATTGCATTTTTGCACCGTGCAAGTGCTACATTTTTTACAGTGCAGCATTTTTTTTACAAACGAAAACAAGAAGGCATTTTTTTGCGAATGTAGCATTTTTTGTCACAAAAGAAAAAAATTTATTTTTTATTTTTAAAATGTTCATAATTGTTCAATAAAAGTGTCGTAAAAACATAGGAAAATGCACAATTATGACATTTTTTATCGTAGTCTGATAAGACCTTTCCGGAGAAAATCGATGCATAACTAAAAAAGTTGCAGGTAACATAGCAAGTCAACTCACTTAAATTTGAAAATACGATATAGCGACCAAAGTGCAGCGAAGGTGCAGGTGAAATCTTTACAGAATATTGCAGAACACATCACGAAGACTCTACAAAAAAATTTGAATTGACGCCTCGTGACGTTTTCTGGTTATAAGAAACGTAATGTAAAAAAATAAAAAATTGCTGCCAACAAAAGGACTGTATTTCCATGTAAATTTTAAGAACGAAAACAAAAAAAATGCATGATTTCACACCTCATAAAGCATGCCTTAAGTTGATATGTATTTTTGTCCAATTTGTTTTTCATTTCTATCTTTTCAACAGTTCAAATTTCAGCAAACTGTACTATAAATGCAGATCCAAAGATATGCCTAACTTTGGGCAGTCATTTGATCATCTAAATATTAAGGCAGTTTCTTTATATTTTGGATTACATGTGCCATAAAATTTTAATTTTGGCCACAATTTTCGATTTATTTATTTCGATACTAGAAAACAATTGCACCTTTTAAATCATCTTTTTTTGGAAATTTTTTTTATTTTAGTTTTTGAATGGAGAACCTCTTAAAATCGCAAGAGACCTGCCACTTTTTACGAAATATAGGGGTTTTCGATTTAACGCAATTTCGGTTTAAGGAGGAAATAAAGAAATATACGAATTAGAGGGATTTTCCAATTTATTAATTTCGAACCAAAAAAAAAAAACAATTATTCACATAACTTAAGTATGTATATACTCGTATAAGTATATATACATGAGTTCAAAAATGTTACAGCTTTACAAACTAATGGGTACTGCGTTTCTGGAAAAAATGTTGCCCCGTCGACGTGAAATACTAGAAAATAGATGCACCTTTTAAGTCGAAATAATATAGTCCCAATTCTCAAACTTCAGAAACAAGTTACAAAAGGGTAAAAAATGCTGCACTTTTAACAGAAATGAATTCACCACACGCTGGAAAATCGCTTTTGTAGTATATTGTTGGTGCATTTGACGCAGGCATATCAAATGAAAGTCTACTAATTTCAAAAAGTTTTATAAGGAATATTTTAATATCTAAAGTTTTCAAACCACCCCATTCTTAAAGCAAGTTGTAAAAATACGTTTTCCTTTTCATAGGCCCTTATTCATAAAAATTTAATGAAGGTTTGAAGAACGCTTTAACACTGCTAAAGCGTTCCTCAAACCTTCTTTTACTTTTTATGAATAAGGCCCATAATCTTTTAAATAATACAGATATGCAGATTTGCTAAATGTAGATTTAGACGTATTTTAGGTGATTTTTGAATTATTTGATAAATAATGAAAAAAAGTGAATGTATGTGAGCAAAAATAATGTACAAAAAGGGGAAATTGTGGTAAAAAGTGTAAAAATAGTGTACATGAAAAAATAGTGTACTGTTCACTATTATAGTGTACGGATGGTAATCGTAATGAGTCATACGTGACTCAGTACATCAGAAAAACTTAAAAGCGTTTTACACACAACCCACGTTTTCAAAGTCGGTATCCATCATAAGTTCAAAACTACTACGCATATCGTTTTGAAATTTTGAACAATATTTCTGTACATAAATTAAGAGGTAACGCTCGAGAGATTTTTTTTGCATTTATTAATATTTTTTATTTTACAAAAACAAATTAGTCGATTTTTTTTTGGCAAAAATTGCGTTTTTCTTACTTAACGAAATAGTTTGGTTTTTTATTTTAGATAATCCATCACCACAATTCAACTTATTTCCGAGACGCTTCCGAATAATTGCTAGCGTTGCCATATATTTTAATATTTTTTTCATGAAATTTTTACACATCGAAAGTTATACTATAACTTTATACTATATTATACTATACTATACTATATACCGTTGGTTTTAATCAAAACATTTAACTGTGTCGTCACAAAAATTCGACTTTTTTGTACAAATTACGTTATCCCCTAACTTAAATGACATTTTGAAATTTCCAAAATATGTTAGAAAACTGCAGTTTTTGGGAAAGGGCAAAAAAATGCTACACTTTTTCCAGAATCCGAAATCGCCATAAATGTGGCCCAGTGCTGAAAACTCACTTTTTTATCCAAGAGGTAGGTATACTAAACGTTCGTTTTTCGAGTGTACTTTTAGACCTCTGCCGGCTGTTGAACTTTTGACTCTCAGTGTATTTTTGCACTTGTGGAGAGCACATGAATGAACTGTTATTATTATTAATTCCGTTCATGCTTCTGTCCGACCATCTTTTTACCCGGTAAAAACTTTAATTCCTTGTATTGTATTGCACACTTTTCGTCAATTTTGTATGAATTAATTAACAATTTATACTTTAATATGAATATGGTTTTCGGCGATTTAGATTAAAAGATTTAAAAAAGTATTTTATAAAACTTGAGAATGGCCGCACGAAATTTTAAAATTACTTTTTAATACTTTTAAATAGGTCAACTAAACATAAACTCAACATTACTTTTTCCTTAATATGATTTTCCTAACGTGTCGCACTGTAGGAGGAATTCCAAAAAGGTAAATAACTACGACGTTTCTTATTCAGACAAACGACTGCAACTATACGGGAGAAATCGCAATTTTTCATATTGAAATGAAATGAAATATATTTGGGAACAAAATTGTTAAATATTATATATTTGTGAATAAATAAATTTTATTTGAAAATCAAGAAATTTGGTTTGAAACGCATTTATTAATATATTAGAACAAAATTTCTTTTCCAAACGACCTTCACAAATAAAATATGTGTTTTCACACAAAGTAATTGTTTAAAAAGTTCTCGAAATATTGTAAAAAAATTATTAAAACTTTACAGATTTGTTCGCATTTTAGTTAACATTTTTCCTAGATGTCTTGTTATGCTTTACAGTTAAAAATGTCACAAGCAGAATTAGATTATGTTTTACAGCACTAATTTTTAATTTATAAATATTTATATTCATAATTTTTTGTCACTCAATCAATGCAATTTATAGTTGCGAAAGATTATACGATTTAAATTTGAATCGAAATTTACAAACATATAAAATTTCTAAATGATATATTGCCACAATAAATAAATACATATTCATCTTTGCTTCGTAAATATCAGTTAAAAATAAAAAAAAATTGGATAAAAACATACTTTTGGTTAGAACAATATCTTCCTAAACAAATAATTTTTTCAGCGTGTAGGCAGGCAAGTCTTCCATCGCTTCTGTACTATATTGTCCCAAACACATTTGGGTTGAGACATATATATGTTTAGTGTACATTCTAAATATAGCGTGATCCATTTCGAGGTTCCCTACTTTTTTAAAGAAAAAAAAACAGAAAATTCCAATTGAATGGGGAATGTTTATTATCATTTGAAAGAATATCCTTTGGCATTTATTTTTTGAAGATTATGTCTATCAATTCTTGGCCGCGGCTACGTCTCAGATGGTCCATCCGTTGAGTCCAATTAACACGCGTGATGTTTTGCTCCAAGGCCTGAATCGAAGCGGGTTTGTCCGCATAAACTTTAGACTTTACATATCCCCACAGGAAAAAGTGTAACGGTGTGATATCACACGATCTTAGTGACCAATCGACCGGCCCAAAACGTGAAATTATCTGCTCACCGAAGTGTTCTCTCAATAAATCCATTGATTGATGCGATGTGTAGGAAGTGGCGCCGCGCCGTCTTGTCGCCGAGATCACGAGCTTCAATTTCAGGCATCAAATAGTCGGTTATCATGGCACGATAACGGTCGCCATTGACGGTTACGTTCTCATTTATTGTTATCTCTTGGATAACAATAAATTACTTGAAGGATAGACATCAAACGATGACTTGGAATATACAGAAATTTAAAGTGATTTATTTGCAACAATAGTTTTAACTGGAAGGAATATTTAGAAACCAAGGAAAAATTAAAACTTAAGTTTGAAAAAGTCAGCAAAGTTTTGAAAATAGTTTTAAATAAAATATATTTGGAGAAATGCCTTAAAAGAATATTATATGTATTTCAGCACATATTTTACTTGAAAAAATTTGTTTGCAAATATATTTTGTTGTAATATATTAATAAATGCGTTCTAAATAAACTTTAATGATTTTCAAATAAAATTTATTTGCTCAGAAATATAAAATATTAAAAATTTGTGTTCCAAATATATTTTCTTTCGATTCAAACATATCAAAAAAGGCGTTTTGCCCCGTTTATGGAAGTATATGTTAGTGAAGTTAAGTTTTAAATTTGGGCATTCCATAGTATACAAGGGCGGAGTGTGGTTCTTCCGGTAAATAAAATGTTTAAATACGTTTAACTGTTTTTACGCTGAAAAAATAGCTTCGATAGTTTATTGTCCCAAACACATTCTGATTGAAACATATATATATATATATGTTTATATAAATATATATAATACCTAATTTGTTTAAGTTTTCAGCAATTCAAAGTAATTTTTTTAAAAAAAACAATAAATTTGTTGAAGGATTGACAAAAAATTATGACTATGTTTAGAAATTAAAAATGATTGCTTTAAACAGAAGTTAATGCTATATATGCAATTTTTTTAAGGAATAGTTCGAAACTACAGAACAATTTAATTTCAATTTCGAAAACTTCAGCAATGTTTTGAAAATATTTTTAAATAAAATATACTTGGAGAAATTCGTTAACAATAATTTTAATTGTCTTGACGCACATATTTTACTTGAGAAAATATGTTCGCAAATATATCTTTGTTCAGAAATATATAATATTTGAAAATTTCTGTTCAAATATATATTTTTCCAATTCAAACATATTAAAAATGTCGATTTTCGCCGTGTACTAATTGATTTTCACTAAAAGATTTTCACACCAAAGGGTTTACTGTTCCCGAGATATCTGAATTTAAAAATGTAGCTTTTATTTTTTCCCCGACTTTGTCCTAACACTTTGTTAATAAAGGTTTTTCTAATAGGGACATAACAATTTCGTACTTTTATGTCAACGCACCCTCAAACATTTGTAATGATCTTTCAGTGTCAAAACGTTAGTCGAAGTAAACATTTTCATCATAGTAAATTTCACTTATGTGCAACGTTTGGAAATCGTTAAAAATTAAATGCTGAGTCGGTGGTCGCAACTTTAAGAGCGCATACTCCATTTTTCGGCCGTAATAATCGTCCCACCCGACAGACTGTGCGTGCTATAGTGGATAAATTTGAATCCAAATTTTCACTTTTGGATGTTCCGGCGCCAAAGAGACGCAGTACCGCTCGCAGCGACGAAGATATCGGAGCCGTAAGTGTATCCGTTCAAAATGAGCCAAATCATTCGATTCCACGTCGTTCTCAGAAATTGGGCATCTCTCAAACCACTCCACAGTGCGTTATTTCATCAATCTAGGTGGACAAAAGTCGAAAAAAATGTTTACTGAATATCACAATCTTTATATATGTCACTAAAAAGAGGTCCTCTATTACAGAAATAATTATAAGAAGACACAATAACTTACTGTTATTAAGATAACGGCTAATGAAAGCGAGATATTGTCGTAGGTAGAAAAGCAATGTGGGAATCTATACATTTTAGTTTGTGATCCGCGACGTGTGAGAACATTTTTCTTAGTTCGATTGAAAAAAAATGCTGGAAATTTAAAAATTAGTTCTATTTTATTAAATGTTGTGAATTTCATTACTTCGAATCATTTTAATTAGAGCTATTTTGTTGATTTTAAACAGTGAGTATTTGAACTCCCTTTAAAATCCAATTCGTTATAAAGAAAAGGACATAACAAAATTTCACCTCAAAACACCTCGTCCAAACTTTCAGGATTTTAAATATAGTGTGTATACTACAAAAAAAAACCAAAAAATATTTTGCTTATATTTGCACAATTTTAAAATATTTTGCCTTAATTTATGAATGACTCTGGAAATACCTAAAAACTTTGGTTGATCTATGAATTGAAACACAGTGCGGCGTAAAAGCTAATACATCGTTAATATATACCTTAGACGTGGTAAATTATTCTGAAACCAATTAATTTTATACAAGTCAATCAAAGTTGAAGAATACGCTACAACAACTAGAAAAATGCTCTTTAAAAAATATCCGTGACGTGGTGTTTTCACTTAAATTATTTGTTTTTAGTTTTATTAACTAATACTAAGGTTAATATTAATTTAATAAGTTTTTTTTTACAAAAAACAAAAAAAAAATGCTTTTGTCCACCTAGATTGCTCAAATGACACACTGTGCCCTCTGTGGTGTATTGTGGCCGAAAATTCTCCGATTGGGCTCTGGCAAAGTTAATGTTATGTCCTTAATGGAAAACCCGGCATTAGAGCAGAATATATACACAGATGTACACAGAGTTTGTTCGAAACTAACAAACAACAACAAACGATACACGCATTTAAACATTTTGTGTGCCCATTATCACTAATCATTGTTATAGTTTAAATAAAGCAAAAAAGGTTCTTTGAAAAAACGTGACATCCGATATTACCCGTTTTTATATGGGTCTATATTAAAAAAAACTAGACGAATGTGCCCCTTTATTTACTTGGGACGTCTTATGGTGTTCTCTTTTGTGCTAAAAATGCTTAATTTTTTCTGGCTTTCGTCCAAAAATTTTCTTTTTATTTTCGTTTGTAAAAATGCTGCACTTTGAAAGGGTTTCGATTTCTTTTGTAAAAAATGTCGTACCTGCCCTACAATACAGATGTTTTTTTTTAACGACGAGCGAATAACCTAAATACCCGCGTGTGTACGTGCTTGTTATTTTATAAGGCATTTTGGGAAGCTGCTTGGTGGCGCCTTGGAGTATTCTTTGTTCATAGTTTTTTTAGTGAGTTTAAAGGCTAGCTTTTTGCATTTCTGTTTTCAATTCTGACCATAAAAAATGCAGAAGTGCAAGAGGGTGTAGGCGACATTATTAAAATGATGCTCTCTGACAGGGCAACATCCTTTTTAGAAAAGAAAACACTATTAATGTTTAAATTTCTGGAGAGCGTCCAGTAATCTAATCGTAAGGAACCTTAATGTGGGAATTACATCAAAACATGGGGAAATATATAAAGAAATAAATAAAGAATAAATACCCAAATTTCATCCGTTTAAAAATGTGTTCTGCCAAGCGACAAATTTTCATTTCGGAAGCGATCAGTTGACAAATATGTTCTAAAGAGCAAGTATGTATTGAATAAAAAATCAATTGATATAAATTGAATTTTTTCGCAATATCTTGTAAGATATATTTGAAACCGCTGAAAAGATGTTAAAAAGGCATTAAAAGAAGATGAAGACTACTTATTTGGGATTCTTTCTTAATTTCAGAAAAAAATATTTTTGTGTTTTTCAAAATACAATATGTCATTAGTTATATGGATGGGAAAAAGGGCCTATGACCAAAATTTAAAAATTCAACACCCTCCAACTCGACAGTCCTTAACCAATCTCGTTACAATTTTGTGCCATAACTACTGTTTGTATTTGGATCATGAGGCTCTACTCTGCCAAACTCCATAATAATGGTTTTTAAAATGCTGCTTCTATAGGACGTGGAAGTCAAATCGGAATGAATATGTACATACATATGTAAATTACAAAATGATTATATCGCTCATTGAGAAAGAACGTTACAACTCAAAATATTTTTTTTTGAGTTGGCCAACTAAATTGTCCTACATTTCACTATCTACAAGCTGATCCAAGATTGGGCTGATTCCGGAGGAAGACAATAATATTTGGCGCACTTTAGATGTTATATCATCCCATTCTGCTAAATAGTCATTTTTATATATGTAGATCATTTTAGTCGCACTTAAGTGAAATGTTATAACTCAAAATGTGACGTTCTTTTTCTAAATGAGCGATATTTATTTATTTATTTATTTATACAGATCTATTTCAGCTGGGAATTACTATACATTACATATATATATATATACATTTTAGGTTTTAGGTTAGGGTGGCAGCCGTATTTTTTTTACAAGCTCACATAGACCAGTTTAGGTCCCTAGTGTTACCACGGGCTGAAATGCCCCTCATCGAAACCAACCTGTTTGATATATAAATTTATCGATAGTACGAATATCAGTACTGGAAAGATCTGTTAGGCTGCCTAAAAAGGCCGACCCTAGTATGTCCAGTCGTCGTTTACTCAAAGCGGGACAGTCGCAAAGCAAGTGCTCAATGCTCTCCACTTCTTCCTCATCTCCACAGCTTCGGCAGAAGTCATTGGAGTCAATACCCAATCTTTTGGCGTGTTCGCCGATCAAGCAGTGTCCCGTCAGAACCTGTACTAACGTAGACAATCGTTTCCTCTCTAGTGCGAGGAGATATTTTGACCTTCTCAGGTCATACCTTGGCCAGATTTGTCTAGCTACCCTGCAGGTGCCGATTTCTGTCCATCTCTCGTTGGACTGCCTGATTGCCTCTTGCCTAAGCCAAAGCTTGCACGTGGATAGTGGCGCACCAATATATGCAAATTCTTCGAGAATTTGTAATGTCGTCCCTTTCCTAGCAAGTTCATCGGCTTTGCAGTTCCCCGGGATATCCCTATGCCCAGGCACCCATATGAGGTGTATATTAAACTGCTCAGCCATCTCGTTAAGAGATCTGCGGAAGTCGAGGGCTGTTTGTGAATTTAGGGATGTTGCCTCCAGAGAATTGATGGCAGCCTGGCTGTCCGAGTAAATGACAACGCCAGTGTTGGTTACTATGTTGCGACTCAGCCACTTGGCGACTTCCCATATTGCCATTATTTCGGCTTGATAGACACTGCAGGTATCTGGTAGTCTGTGAGCTACATCCAGACTAAGTTCTTCACAGTGTACTCCGAAGCCAACCTTTTCATCAAGCTTCGAACCATCCGTGTAAAAGTGGAGATGGTTTCTATTACCTGGTATTCTGCCGACCCATTCATCTCTGGCGGGAATCATAGTGATGTAATTTCTCTCGAAGGTGTACACAGTTGGTATATAGTCCACTCGGTCGGTTACCATAGCACTACACTTTGATATCCTCATGTGACCATAGTTCTTGTACCTCCACATTGATAGGCAGTTTAATCTTATTGCCGCTTTGGTTGCAACTTCTCTCGCCACAATATTAATCGGCAGGATATGGAGTAGGGCTTGTAGAGACTCGGTCGCTGTAGTCCTTAAGGCTCCGCTTATGCTCAGGCAGGCAGTTCTCTGAACCTTTGTTAGTAGGTTGGTGATGGTTAGTTTGTCAGTTGCCGTCCACCATACCACAATACCGTATAACAGTATTGGACGAACTACTGCTATATATATCCAGTGGACGATTTTAGGAGAGAGTCCCCACCGCGACCCTACAGCCTTTTTGCAGGAATATAAGGCGACGTTGGCCTTCCTTACACGTTCCAATACGTTAAGTCTAAATAACATTTTCCTATCTAGAATTATTCCTAAAAATTTTGCACTTTCAGAAAAGACTAGATCTGTTCCATTTATCCGAGGTGGAGGGTCCACATGTGGGACATTATTCATCCTAGTAAAGAGAACCAATTCTGTCTTGTTGGGGTTAACGCCCAAACCGCTGCTTCTGGCACATCTGGCCAACTTGTTCAGAGCCACCTGTAGGATGTCTCTGAGGACGTTTACGAATTTGCCACTCACAATACAACAAAAGAGAAAAATTAAATTAAAAAAATTAAATAAATAAAAAAATATTTACAGACGAAAAGATAAAATACTTATAAAAAAATTATTAAAACAAAATAAATCAATAATAATATAATAACTATTAAAATTATGAAAGTGGAAATATCAATTTGAAATAAGTGAAATAATGAGGGAGTATACAAAAAAAAAACTATCCAAAATTACAATAAAAAAATTTAAGATGAAAAATATTATTTAATTATATAAATAGAGGAAAAAGATAATAACACTGTGCTCGAAATGGACACTTTAAAAATGTAACAGCAATGAGACCCTATGGATATACCTATTTCGACATTGCTAGATCCAGTGGTGCTATCTGTTTTTCTAGGTTAGCTCTTCTTTTCGCGATATTGGACCACAAAGTTTGCAAGGAAAGCATAGATGTTAGTTACCTCGGACATCATTTTGAAGTGGATGGCTTCGGAATAATCGCTTTGAGAATTATTTCTCTCAAAATAGTCAACCACGCTTGTCACCCCTTTACCGCTGAAAAAGTGCAATCAAATCTTACCATATGTCAAAAGTCATACAAATCGTCGATATTTTTAGTTTGTGTCTTTGAGAAAAATATTCCTCGCGAAAAATTACTATGAGTCTCCTTTCAACATATATATGAAAAATTAACAGGTTTCATAATTTAGCAGGTTTTTGTTGGTTACCTTTGAAATTTCCATTACAAAACTAACAAAAAAATGATTTACAAAAATTGGAGTCGACAAATTTTATTACAAATATTTTCTGCTATAAGCTGAAAAATACACAAATTATGTAATAACTCGAAATCTGCTTAATTCTCATAAAAAAAATTTGAGATAGAACTTATATTATTTTTCGCGAGGTATATTTTTCTCAACGATGCCTACTAAAAATGTCGACGATATGTATGATTTTTAACATATGATAAAATTCCATTGCAATTTTTCAGGGGCAAGGGGATGAGAAGCGTGGACGACTGTTTTGGGAGAAATAATTCTCGAAATTTTCCCTTTATTTCGATCTTTGGACTTAAACGTATATTCCGAAGTCTTCCACTTCAAAATCACCAAAGAGATATGTAACCTCTCTGATTTCCCAACAAATTTTGTTGTCGAATATCGCGAAAACAAGAGCTAACAAAGAAAAACGGCTAATGCCACTGGATTCAGCATGACCGAAATAGGTCTATCCATAGGGTATCTTTTCTGTTACATTTTTGGACTAGCACAATTAAAGATACTTGAGCAAGGAAACAATTAATAAAATATGAAAAGTTAGACATTTCTAATAAGAAATTAATGTGGAAGTTAGAGCGGTAACCGGAAGAGAAACTGGAACAGGTATAAAACAGGAAAAAAATAATCAAACATGAATAGACAAGGTAGCAGGGGGTATTGTAGAGACCAAAATATATCATCAGGAACTTTTTTCCGACAAGTATAGATTAGGAAGAGAGCAGTGGATTCGATCAGGAACAAGAGCGCCGGAAGTAATTAAAAGCAGGGGGCTGGAAGTTGATGAGCGTAGTGAAGTCGAACAGGAACAAGTGCACCGGAAGTAATTAAAAGCAGGGAGCAGGATACCGCAGGGCAGGTAATTGATGACGAGAAAATATATGATAGCAGGAAACGTAGTGGTGGACTGGTGAAGTATAATTTGGGTAAGAACAAGCAACGGCATCACGATATAAAAGAAACGGCAGCAGTACTCGTAAAACAAGGAAAATCAGCAGGGATACAGAAGATCAGGAACAAACGAATAACGGGAAATATATAGAAGCAGGAAACAACAGGGCGGATTGAAATCTTTGAATAAATGAAATCAGGAACAAACAGAACAGACGACGGCAAACGTTTAGAAGTATTAGTAGTATTAACGAACGGAAGTGTATTACCACATACCAAAGTGTATTACCACATACCAAATCTAAATTTGTGAAAATCTTCGGTTCTATCAGAGCGAGAATCATAATTTTGGCATTGTTTTAAGAAGAATTGAGAGTTTTAGCTGTACATTAGGGCTAGCCATTTTATAATTTTTTTTGGAATATTAAATTGCTCCTGATACTACCGTGTAGAGCATGTCAAAATATATATGCGTTTTGAGCGCCCCAGTAGGTGAGTTGGTAGCGTGCTCGCCTATGAGTTTGGGGGTCGTGGGTTCGATTCCCACCAGAGGCTCTGGTCTGCCGCTGTAAACTCTAGCCACATGGTCTTTGTAACCCGGCTTTTCCTTGGACCGTACAATTAGAATATAAATTTACTTTGTATTGTAATTCATATAAATAAATAAATATATGCGTTTTTACTTTTTTAAAATTGCACAAAACCCTTCCGCACCGAATGCAATTACTGATGCTGGAACCGAATTTTTAGTTTTGAATTGTTTCCTGACTTTAAAATTTGAGAAAAAAATAAATATAATAAGTCGCGGATCTTAATTTACTTTGATATCGTGATCACGAATCTGCTTTTTGATCTAAAATTGTGTTTATAAATTTTTTCGGTCTGAATTGGATGATATAGACTTCATCGACAAGTGTTTTCTACAGTACGGTGCTACGTACCACATTGGACATTCTGCACGAGCGATTTAAGGGCACGCTCATCTCAAGTGGAGTTGATATGAACTGGCCACCAAGATCGTGCTATTCATGCCGTCAAATCTTCAAAATACGTAAAGCAGTTAGGAAGATATGGCTAATTTAACAAATAGTAATTTTGAAAAAAATCCTTGAGATAGGTAACTTTGGAGCTCTGTACAACAAAAACAATGAATTTTTAAAAACTAAAAACATCAACAAATTCCCGATCTCTACGAGAATTATTGTGACAAATTTTGTAATAATTGGAAGGGGTCATTTTGTGAGTTGTTCGAACAGCTTTTGAATTACCCTTTATTTATATTTGAAGATAATAAACGCTTAATGAAAGACCCTTTATTTAGCACATGTAAAAGATAACTAATGGTGTCTATAAAACTTCAATATTTTCAGAGTTCCAAAACTGACACCACCACTCAGACGACGGCCATGACGGAGAACGAGCCCTTAAAAGAGCGATCGTCGCATTCGAATGGCAAAATTGTAGCGATCGATAATAGCCGGAATGGCGTCAGCCATGCAAATGGAAAGATACACAAGGAAAAGGGCTCACCAGTGCCCGAACATATTGAGGCACCATGTTGTCGTGACATACATGGCAGTAAAGAGCCGCCAGATGGCGGCATGCGAGCTTGGTTGGTCATGATAAGTGCTTTTCTGTGCAATGGCGTAATCTTCGGCATCATCAATACTTATGGCGTCATACACAAACTGCTGACAGAACGACTGCAGGAGCAGGGCGATGCGGATGCTTCCAGTAAGGCAGGTAAGTGCAGAAACAAAAATTCTTTGTTTAGAAAATAAGGTTATGTTCATCATTAAAAATATGTCAATTTTATCATTTCTATAAAAAAACCTATCACCGATCTCTGCAATGACCATCTGAAGAAAAATACTTTATAACCTTTAATGAAATCAAAAAATCGTTTCAATGGACATTGTATGTTCCACATTGACAACAAATTTTACCACCAATAATCGATTTTTAACATAAGCAGACTGAGCAGAAACATTTTTTAGAAATCGCGAATATCAGGCATTTTCAAAATTTTTTTATTTTGTAGGATTTTTCCTAGTTTTTTGGTTTTAATTATGAAAATATGAGAAATTAAACATTAATGTAATCTTAAATTAAACACTTCAAGTATATTTTGTATGTCAGAATCTTTATACTGAATTACAATCTCTAATATTTATTTTGTATACCCTACACCACTCTGTGGTACAGGGTATTATAAGTTTGTTTTGGGCCAGATATCTGTAACGTCTAAAAATACTGAATTAAACACACCGATCGACTCAAAATATCTAGCTTGAAAAAATGATATTAGATGAAGCTTTCGTCAACCAATTATGATAAATGGTTCTCGAGTTATGCTAATATATTCAAATGTGGTTCAACTTCAATTTTTAGATTTTTATCTTTGTTTTGATGTATTTATAAGCAGGTCGCATCCCACAAATTGCTTTCAAGCTATTACTCGTAAAGCAAATGACATAAGCTTCTTTCGTAAACACTTTTGACAAAATTTTCTAAATACAAAAATTTTCTAAAATGGGAAGGAAGGGTAATTTGACCAAAATGTCAAAATTCAACACCCTCCAAATCGGACTGTCCTTAACCAAACTGTTTGAAATTTTGTGTCATAGATAATACCTAATAGGACTAAACTTGGTACTAGTTTCATTCAGATCAGAAGATATCGGTTTTGAAAATTCACTCACTTGTCATGAAATCCCCCATAGGTATATGTACATTCCGATAAACTTTCCCAAATTTTAGAAAAATCGGTTCAGATTTAGTGGTAGCCCCCATATGCACATAATATAGCAGTTTTGCATATGAGTCATTCCATGCCAAACGGGACGATTTTTGACATCACTATTTTTGATTGCTTCGAAATTTTGTGTATGCATGATTTACCTAAAAATATCTTATACGTAGTTCAAGAAAAAATTAAAAAAAAAAATCTTTAAGAGTTATGAGCAATTTAAAGTTGACGAAATTACGTCTTTTTCCGAAAGGTGTGTTAATTCCTTTGCTTGTATCTAATGAAATACGTGCCCGATTTTAATGTGCTATACCTAGTTTTGAAGGTAATTTCAACTACTACAACTAACTGCTACTACAAATTAAGCACTGCAACAAATATACTAATATTTAATGTTTTTGCCCTTTTATACTTTGTAAAAAAAAACATGTGCATAATTTCTGTGAATGTGCTTTAAATAATTAACAGAATGATAATTTTTAGTCATTAGTTTATTTAAACAGTAAGAACAATAAAACATTTAAGAAAAGAAGAACAATTATTAATAATCAGTATACTAATGTAAAAACAAGAACAATAAAAAATTTATTAGAAAGATTCGAATCAAGTATACTATTAACAGTAAAAAAGAAGAAAATGGGTATAAAAATATTAATCATTGTACACCATCTTAACACAGTACTATAGTAAGTACTTTTCGGAAGTTGATGATCTCTGAACTCCAATTTTTTTATCGGACGTGGTAGTTTTGAGTTCAATAAATTACTTTTGCTTTATTATTGCTTTCTTTTTTCTTTGAATTGTCGAATTGAATGTGAACCAGTAAGGAAAGGCTAAAGTCGGGCGGTGCCGACTATATAATACCCTACACCACTCTCGTAATATTGAATAACTCTGATATATAAATTATGTAATTCATGTATAAATTGTTTACATAAATTTACTTTTGGGACATTTTATACTTAAATAATACCCTGTACCACAGTGTGGTGTAGGGTATAAAAACGATTGGATCTAAAGAGCCAAATCGGATGAAACATATATATGGGAGCTATAGCTAAATCTTTACCGATTGTCTTCAAATTCGCCAATGTTGGTTCATGAATCAAGAAACTCTACCATTCTAAATTTCAAAACTATTGGATGTAAAATATAGCTTCCATAGAACTAAAAGGCCAAATCGGACGAAACATATATATGGGAGCTATAGCTAAATCTTAACCGATTTTCTTCAAATTCGGTAGTGTTGGTTCATGGATCAAGAAACTCTACCATTCTAAATTTCAAAACGATTGGATGTAAAATATAGCTTCTATAGAACTAAAGGGCCAAATCGGACGAAACATATATATGGGAGCTATAGCTAAATCTTAACCGATTTTCTTCAAATTCGGCAGTGTTGGTTCATGAATCAAGAAACTCTACCATTCTAAATTTCAAAACGATTGGATGTAAAATATAGCTTCTATAGAACTAAAGGGCCAAATCGGACGAAACATATATATGGGAGCTATAGCTAAATCTTAACCGATTTTCTTCAAATTCGGCAGTGTTGGTTCATGGATCAATAAACTCTACCATTCTAAATTTCAAAACGATTGGATGTAAAATACAGCTTCTATAGAACTAAAGGGCCAAATCGGACGAAACATATATATGGGAGCTATAGCTAAATCTCAGCCGATTTTCTTCAAATTCGGTAGTGTTGGTTCATGGATCAAGAAACTCTACCATTCTAAATTTCAAAATGATTGGATGTAAAATACAGCTTCTTCAGGACTAAAGAGCAAAATCGGACGAAACATATATATGGGAGCTATAGCTAAATCTTAACCGATGTTCTTCAAATTCGGCAATGTTGGTTCATGGATCAAGAAACTCTACCATTCTAAATTTCAAAACGATTGGATGTAAAATACAGCTTTTATAGGACTAAAGGGCCAAATCGGACGAAACATATATATGGGAGCTATAGCTAAATCTTAACCGATTTTCTTCAAATTCGGCAGTGTTGGTTCATGGATCAATAAACTCTACCATTCTAAATTTCAAAACGATTGGATGTAAAATACAGCTTCTATAGAACTAAAGGGCCAAATCGGACGAAACATATATATGGGAGCTATAGCTAAATCTCAACCGATTTTCTTCAAATTCGGTAGTGTTGGTTCATGGATCAAGAAACTCTACCATTCTAAATTTCAAAATGATTGGATGTAAAACACAGCTTCTTCAGGACTAAAGAGCAAAATCGGACGAAACATATATATGGGAGCTATAGCTAAATCTTAACCGATTTTCTTCAAATTCGGCAATGTTGGTTCATGGATCAAGAAACTCTACCATTCTAAAATTCAAAATGATTGGATGTAAAATACAGCTTCTACAGGACTAAAGAGCAAAATCGGACGAAACATATATATGGGAGCTATAGCTAAATCTTAACAGATTTTCTTCAAATTCGGCAAGGTTGGTTCATGGATCAAGAAACTCTACCATTCTAAATTTCAAAACGATCGGATGTAAAATACAGCTTCTATAGGACTAAAGGGCCAAATCGGACGAAACATATATATGGGAGCTAAAGCTAAATGATAACCGATTTTCTTCAAATTCGGCAATGTTGGTTCATGGATCAAGAAACTCTACCGTTCTAAATTTCAAAACGATTGGATGTAAAATACAGCTTCTATAGGACTAAAGGGCCACATCGGACGAAAGACTAGTGATTCTGAGTCGATCGGTATACTTTAAGGTGGGTCTAGCTGTGTTATTTTCAGGTGTTACAAACATCTGCCGTGAAACAAACTTATAATACCCTGTACCACAGTGAGGTGTAGGGTATAAAAACGGACTAACAAAGTTATTGTATTTTATTCTACATCAAAAACTGAAATACAGGTTGCGGTGATTTTAAAAAAGAAATCATCTCAGAGTATAGTTTAACAAGTACTTTCTTATCTTTTGACTCTTGCTATTGTTTAATGAGTTTTGTTTTTTAAATACCAAGCCATCGCTGATTTCTGCGTTTTTGCAAAAAATTTTGCAAAATTAATAATATTTATTCTTGTTATTGTTATATTAATAAACTAACGGCTAAAAATTATCATTCTGTTAATTATTTAAAGCACATTCACAGAAATTATGCACATGTTTTTTTTTATAAAAAATCGTAAAAAATAGTTCCCATCAATTCACCACTTTCATATTCATACAGTAGCTAACAAAGACATATAAGAACACGACATTAAAATTTCAAAAAAATCGAAGGATTTCTAAACACAGCTTTATACAATTTAGCAGATAACACTTTCTTGAACAATGAACGATTCTTGGTAAATTTTAAGAAAATCTGTTCATATTTAGTTATTACCCCTAAAAATAAGCCGATTTTGCATATAATCCACGTTTTTAAATATTCCTTTATAAAATATAGATTCTTATCTTTTGACTCTTGCTATTGTTTAATGAGTTTTGTTTTTTAAATACCAAGCCATCGCTGATTTCTGCGTTTTTGCAAAAAATTTTGCAAAATTAATAATATTTATTCTTGTTATTGTTATATTAATAAACTAACGGCTAAAAATTATCATTCTGTTAATTATTTAAAGCACATTCACAGAAATTATGCACATGTTTTTTTTTATAAAAAATCGTAAAAAATAGTTCCCATCAATTCACCACTTTCATATTCATACAGTAGCTAACAAAGACATATAAGAACACGACATTAAAATTTCAAAAAAATCGAAGGATTTCTAAACACAGCTTTATACAATTTAGCAGATAACACTTTCTTGAACAATGAACGATTCTTGGTAAATTTTAAGAAAATCTGTTCATATTTAGTTATTACCCCTAAAAATAAGCCGATTTTGCATATAATCCACGTTTTTAAATATTCCTTTATAAAATATAGCAGGTATGCCGCCCGACTTTAGCCTTTCCTTACTTGAGTTGTGTAGTTCTCGAACGAACTAGTTCAGTTGATCGGGTCACCTTACTGAACAGCACGAACTATTTCAGACAACTCGTTCATTTTAGTTCAGCAGTTCACCATGTCATTTTATTCTCTCTTCTCATCTGTTGTGTGCTTTTGCCACTTTTTATGTCATCATGAATGTAGGATTATACCTAAACAAACGCGTTTGTATATTCAACTCATTCCATTCATGTTCCAATCAGATTCCTAAAATAACGGCTGATTTGAACTGGATTCCTACTGAACGAAATGAGGTGGTGAACTAAGGTGAGCTGGTGAACTTAAGTGAGATGGTGAACTAAATGAACGAACTAACACACTTTTGAACTGAGCTACACAATTGAACTGAGCTAAACTAAAATGAGCGATCTCGCAAAAGAACTAAAGTGCCAAACTCTATTCCTTACTGGTTTAAAGCCATTTTCATTCAAATGTTGGTTGCGACTACACTGGAGGGTAACATTTTCGATCGCTCTTCCCAGAATTGTTATCTCTTCTCAAGTATCTCGAGAATTACGCGAGAATAGTTGGTAGCTAAGTGTGTTCACTTCACATAACCCCATAACCCCAATGAAATAAATACAGAAGTGTGATATCAAAGGCTTTTCAAGAATCTCTTCGGGTTATTTTCTGCCCAACAATCAACAAGCCAACATTACTTGGGTAAAGTGAACGAATATTGGACCTTCTGAAAAGATAAATACGGAGTAGTTGTGCCCAACATTTGAATGAAATAATCTTTAAAAAGTAAATGTCAGAGATTTCTCTTTCGGGCCATAATGAGTATCCTGACATCGTATTATATTTTAAGTGTTTAATTTAAGATTTAAAAACACATTTATAAAACCTTTCTGAGTTAAGCGGTTATTTCAGAAGTCTTCAGATATTTGGTTCAGAACAGCCAAACCAAATTAACCTTCGGTATTGTTGTGATCATACTCTCTCAATTTTTCGACGCAATAACTTCGCTTCGACTTCACACCTCTGATATTTTCTGACAAATTGGTATGGCTTAATTCACATAGACATTTGTCATTTGGCGCCGACATTTGTTTTGTTTGTCGCTCCACGGTGCGTCGTTGTGCAGTTTGGCGTTGACGTTTAATTGGCTTACAATGACAGTAATTTTTACTTGTGATACTCGTACTCTACATATCAATTTAAGTGTAAATACTCGAATTATCGCTGAGAAATATGAAGACTTAGTAGTGGGGGATCACAGAATCGAACACATTTCCGTGCTGCTGAACTCAAATGAAATCCAAGAAAAATACTCGACTTGTTTCACGTGAGAGGTCTTCCGGCGAATGAACGAACGAACGAAAGACTAAAAGTTCAATTGATTCATGACTGCTGTCAAGGTTCATGTCAGTTTCAACGCCTATTGTCAAAGAAAGCCGCTACTGCCATTTCGGTGCCCACAAATAGTCATCACACTCGTTCGTTGACACAGCGGACAAACATTCAAAAGTACAAAGGTCTATAGAGGTAATTAACACAAATATTGCTACGTATCCAACAGTACGAGTATTATTATTTCTTCGGATGAACATCCATATTTAACGGTTGATCTTTTGAATTAATGGGAGATATAACTGCTCGAATTCTCCCACCATGTTGGGCTTTTTTTTATGACTTTTTGATATGAACTTTGGAGAGGACATTTCCCTTTTGTTGGCGTTTTCATGTCTGGTAGACATGACAGATAGTGGATTTAAATATTTAATGTGAGTGATGAGAAGTAAATATGGCGCTTAGTTTGATCGAATATACGGATTAATTACTTTCAACAAACAATGTTTGTGCACAGTTAGAAAATACGTCACTTGAACAGGATAATACATATTCATACAGCCAACTCAATAGCCCCGATCCAAAGATGATACGGGCTGCTTAAATACGAGTAGTAGAAAAGAAGAAGCTATAATTGTATTACACTCTTCTCTGGCAATTGCATTTAACTGATTTTCCAAGAAATTAAAAGAGAATATGTGGCCAATTTTGTAGAAAATCAGTTCAGATGTTAATATGCCTCTGAATGTACATATGTATCTGGCAATTTTGCACAAGAGATGTTGAATTTCAGATTTGTTTATAAGCGCTATAGAAGCGTGGAAATTTTTAATGAATATCGATTCAGATTTTTATACAGCCATAACACAGAAAATATATTCTCAGCTCATTTTCACGAAATTTTACAGGGATGACTTTTGTAAGCCATAGAAAAATGGGTTAATTGTTTATGGTTTTGGAGCAACCCTAGTCTTTAAAATCGAATGAGGATTCTGACTCTGCGTCATCAAATGATAACAAAATTACAACTGTAGCGTATAGACAGTGTCAGGGCACAAAGATGAAACTGTTTTTTATGGATTTTTGGGTGCTTCATGCGAATAAGCCATAAACCACAGCGGTCCCGAAAGCCAAAATAACCTATACCGAATTCAGCCTAATTTATAGATCTGAGTCATAGTAAACCTGGACATATAGGATTCGCGCGGAGGATAGATATGTCTACCAAACGAAACGAACAAAGTTCGATGATATCGCTATGGGTTCTCCGACTCTGAATCTATCTACTCTGAATTAGAGGGGACTTTAGTTCTTTTAAGTGATATCTCATTTTAGTTCAGTTCAATTAAGTGAACTACTTCGTTCATTTAGTTCACCATCACTAGTTTACCAGCTCAATTTTGCTCAACAGCTCATTTCGTTCAGTAGAACACCAGTTCAAATAAGCCGCTATTAAAGGAATCTGATTGGAACACGATTGAAATAAGTTGCGTATAAAAAGGCGTTTGCATAAGTAGAATCCTACATTCATTATGACATTGAAAATGGCAACACCATATAACAGCTATGAAAAGAGAACAAAATGACATGGTTAAAAAAACACACACTTCTGAACTACTAAACTAAAGTGAACGAGTTGTGTGAACTAATTCGTTAGTGAACTACACAACTCTACCCTGCATGATAAAAATACTACTCTTATTGTGTACAGAGACTGTTGGGGCAGAAAAAAAGATACTGATTAAGAAGTACCGACAGAATATATTGCAGGATTCCCCTGAGGATAAGTCTTATAAGAATTTCGGAGAGCAAGTCAACCAAATCATTCGTTAAGGTTGGGCATCAAACAAGAATACCCAACCGGTATGGAAGAGTAAATTGAACATGAGAAAAGCTAAGGGTAAGTCAAGCCGTGGAGATGTGGCAAGTCTTCCATAGGAAAGATGGTCGCGAAGTTAATCTCCTCGTTCTAAGTAGAGACCCGAACTTCAAGCAGCTGTCTTTTTATAAATTAGAATCGGGGAATTCGCAGGACAGTTGACTCGACCTCTAATACGAAGGTACTGCCTGAATCGCCAAACATATAGCGAACAGAAAGGGTCGAGTGACTACTAAAATGTGGGCAGGAACTGGTCGATAACATCCCCGACTTACCGGTCACCAATTTAGTAGGAAGTATTCAACAACGGAAGTGGAGAGCAATTCAATGAGGGTGGCAAATATCATCAACCCCCATGAGTATTTACCGGAAGTGGCTAATTTAGGTAGTCAACCGAAGGATGAGAATGACTCACTTCCAAAAAATGAGGTAGTGTCTGATGTTGGCGATAACAGCCAAGTGAACCGTTTACTGGAAGAACAATGCTAGATGCAATCAATATTAACCTAAAACGAAGTGAGACGACAACCAACGCTCTCATGGACATTATAAACAAAGGTAGGGTTTATATTGCTTTGATACTGGTAGCATGGACAAGTCGTAACAAGGTTATTGGATTATATTACCACATTTATTAAGTACATCTACTCTTCCCAAAAATTATATTTTTGGTCATCAAAATTTATGATATTAGGCAGGGGAATGGCGTCAGTACAAGTATACTTGAACTTCGACTCACCGACTCTACCAAAGTCTGGTGAGGGAAGCCAAACAGATGAAGTACTAGCGGGTTGCGATGCTATCTTACATCATATTGCTTGGTGTAGTACTGACTTTAATCGAAGAGGATAAGCCCTAATATAATTCATGATTACGAGCGATCGTATAACTCTTAATATTGGGAACAATTAGGTATTAATTATTTATAATGATCAGTTCAGATGCCAACAGAAGATATATATATTTTGAATAAAATGCTAATAAAAGATTTCGATTTCAATGCGATTGATGTAATTGATACCAATAATGGAATCTAGTTAACCGATGGGAATTTTGTTTTATGGTCCGCAGCATAATTGCATGTATAGACTATATATAGAAAAATATATAAAACCAAATGGTTTAAAAAAACAGCGCCTGGTGCTTCAAAATTGTCGAGAAGGGCGGGGATGAAATGTTCTACAAAAATGTTGGCCATGAAATATATCAGAACACACCATAACCCAAAACTTAACACAAACACCAAAAAATAGTACAAATCTTCATTACTAGTATCGCTATAGCTTCGACCAGTAGAACGTATGAGTGTTAACTAATGTTATTTATACGACACAGTGGCCGTATGTATAACATTGCTTCACAAAGATGCAAAATATTATTTTGACTGGAACTTGACCGTTTATGATGTTTGATATGTTTTGGGTTTGTGCTATGTGTTGGTTTTTTTTTCTGAAAAATATATTAAAATGAAATGGCCAAAATTGTTGTATAACATTTCACCCCGACCTCCCAATTTTTAGGGATGCTTTTCACAATTTGTTAAAATATAAGCTATAATTACCGTTCTGTGGGGGAGCAAGCTCTGCAACTATTTATCAGATTAAAAACTTTTATAGGCATCAGTTAAAGGTAATGCAAGTCTAAATTTTCCTAAATTTATTTCAATCAAATCGGATAAGTCGTTTTCCAGTTATGATAAATTGTAAACAGAAATGTCTCAACAAATTGACAATTTATCTTAAACAAACCAGTTTGTTTTACATACGTACTTTTCCTTCTAGTATATACCTGCAATTATGGAGGGCCCGTAAACAAGATTCCCATCGGTTTACTAGATGTACTTTAGTTTAGTTTAATTTATTGAGCCTTTTATACAATTTTTTAATTGAGTAACTACATTAATAATTTAGAAAATCACAATTTGTTATATTAATTAACATAATAGTTATAAGCACCTTACTTTATCATGAAATATATTGAATACTGTGTATAAAAATGGACTGTGTTGGCGCCCTTGCCCCCGGGGCTGGACATTACTAGATGTAGACGTTAGAAAAATGTTCCTAGTTATGACAAATTATAAACAGAAATGTCTCAACAAATTGACAACTTTTCTAAAACAAACCAGTTTGTTTTACATACATACACATTTTTTCTAGTCTATTGCTGCAATTATGGAGGGCCGTTAAACAAGATTCCCATCGGTTAACTCGATGTAGACGTTGGAAAAATTGCGTTTTCTCAGCAAAAAAATGTCAAATTCAAGTTTCAGCCAAAATACTTTTCTCTCTTTTTATTTTTTATAATGGGTCTTCATTACGACTTAGGTCTACATATCGATACCTCCATTCTAAAACATGCTAAGTCGACTTAGCAAAGTTTTAGGGAGATTGCATTCAAAATTTGGTGTTTATCAGCCAACCCAATCAAAAGTTATTCACAAAACAGTACAGGTAATTAGATTTGCATTATAAAGGAATTCCACACAAATTTAAAAAATACATCCAACTTTGATCGCCTACCTTCTGGCACTTAGCATAGTTTAGAATGGTGGTATCGATATATGTTTTTGTGGGGGGATTTCATAGGGGGTTAGTAGAATACGATAGAATACATAACTGAAATCTCTCATATGTCACATCGAAGGAGCTTCTTACGTATATCCCCACAAAAATTTACAGATTTATTCAAACACAACATTCCCATAACTTCTGCAGCAGATGATTAAATATTTTGCATTATAGACAACATTTCCAATGTCTTTAGACTGACAAATAATGATATTTTGTCCACGTTCTTACCTCGCCCACCCCAGGTATGTACCATATTACATTACTCACAATGTGAGGATATACTTTAGTCGGTTTACCCGATTGCAATTTTCCTACTTGTTTTAATTATGATGGGTGTACCCAAGCCTTTTCAAAGTCACTCGCCCATGTTCTGGAATTCACTTGTGGTGGTGAAGGGAGAAGTATTCACCGAGAGGTGTTCTGCAACTCACTTTCACCCCATTTCATGCAATTTTTTCTCACCATGTTTTCCATTGTGAGAGCGCTGTGAGTTCTCATTTTTTGGAAAGAATAATTATTGTAATCACAAATTAACTGTGCCGTGACAAAATTTGTAATGTTTACTTCTTAATTACAAGTTTCTGTACGATAAAATAATCAAATTAATTAATAAATTAGGTTTTATAAAATAAGTCCAAAATTGCAACCAACTTTTTTTCTTTTGTGATGTGAGTAAGTGAATTCTTGGCAAATCAGCTGATTTGGTTTCACTTCGAAAAATCAGAGATGCAAGATGTTTGTTAGTTTGAAATACAACCATTTTAATGGAGTAACCTCAAGGTTATTTGCATCGGATAACTTAATTTTGGTACAGAAATGTTATTCCATTTTAAAAATTTACTAAATTTAACAAAAATATAAGTAAAATAATTAAAATGATCGTCAATTTGCCTATTATGAACCGTGTGGCAACTCTACTTCTGCAAAGTGTCAAATGTTTGACGTCTATTAAAACGTAACAAAAACAACAAACATGAAACAATCAACACCAACTTGACAAAACAAAAAAAACATAAAACAAAAATTGGACGGAAAATAACCAAAGGATTTAGATTTTACAAGATGTAAGTATACTGAGCTTTTTGCTGAAGCTAATTGTTCAAATTCATTGCATTACTATCCTACAGGTCCCCACGAAAAAATAGTTCTCACAATGAGATTTTCGTCCAGTTCATGGAGTTACACCCAGACTTGGCCATGGGCTACTCAAAGATGGATAAAGCAGAGCAGGATAAACTGTGGTCAGACCTGGCAACAAACCTTAATTCATGCGGACCTCAAACAAGAACGGAACATTAAATCCAAGCTTACACATAACAAAAGGGAATGTCGGGCAACAGGTGGTGGCCAATATAATAAATGTGTAATGACATCTTTGGAAGAACGTGTTGCTGTTTTGTGGACCTTTATATGTGCGCGGATGGGATAAAGAGCACCCAGAAATTAGGTGGCCCCCTACATCGCATGCAAGTCGTATTAGGCCCAAAGAAACGTCAAGTGCAAAACCAGCAGAAAAACTTGCCACATCATCAGCTGCAAATACAGTGACTGCATCAAAGCGTGTACGCAGCCACTCTCCTGATTTCGGCGATATACCCGATTCGCCAATTGCCTCTCCCAACGTTGAGCCACCCGCACCAAAGAGAAAGAAACCATCGGACGTGGAGTACTTAATGGAGGAGGAAACGAAAAATTTTAAGTGTGTTTCGGGTGGTATTAGTGCAATAAAGGAAGTGATGGTTGCCAATAGTCAAACATTAATAAGCATTGAAAATAAGCTAGATGAACTAGTCTCATTAAAAAAGGAGGAAATAAAAGAAAACAAAAGGCACCACATACAAATGGAGAAGCATTTGCTCACCCGAAATGAGCTGAAATTGAAGTCCATCGAGATGGAATAATTGAAGATGGGACTTTAAATTGACAATATAGTTAATAAATACATATATATCTAATTGATCTCATAAAAGACTGCAGCAAATAAAATTTGTTTTGTATTTTTAGTTTATTCATTCTAAAGACTGTGTTTTATTGAACTATTGAACGTGCAATTTCGTCTCTTACTCGTGTGCCATCGGTACCACTACCTAATTGTTCCACATCTTCAATGTTGTCATCGTCAGGTATGCTTGCAAATATTGTGCAGTGCGCAGCACGCATTAATAATTTTGTAGGCATCGGAAACGAGATTTTATGTTGCCTATAGTCCTCTCAACAATGTTCCGTGCTGAGCAGTGTACTTTGTTGAATTTGTGTTCACTGTGTACAATTGGCGGCAGCATTTTTGAAGCACTGACTTCCGCCTGACTCATTTCCATATTAATCCATTGTGGACATATTTTGTCCTCAATAGCGTTTATCAATTTCCAAATTATTTTGCACAATGTAGTCCTTCCCATGCTTATATTTATGTCGTTTGCTATAACACCTTGAAAAGTGCCTACCGCAAGAAATCTCAAAGCTGCCGCCAATTGTATTTTTTGTGGTATTGAGCCTGTGCTAATGTAGGGTGCAATTTGATCAAGGATCATTGAAAATCCGTCTTTATTAAGCCGGTAAAAAGCTATAAGACTTTTAAAGGCATACATTATTATGTTAAACAGATTAACGACACTTAACTTACCTCGAATTTGGAATATCCATTGGATTTGAGTAGTCACGCAAGTGCCGCCTTTTGATACGTTCCTCAAGAACTGCATAAATCCCTAATGGCTAAGAGAAAAGCTATTGGCACATTTTTTATTGTGTTTTTGTATAAAATATGATTAATAAATCTTTAGATTTTCTTTTTTTAATTTCTTGTCGGATTCTTCGCGAGAATAAATTGTTTTGTTTACGTTTTTGTCTGCAAATGTTGGCTTTGCAGACAAAAACATATGTTTCGATTTTTTTGAGCAGAAGTTCGAAAAAGAGAATTCACGTGAGAACCAGAACACCTCTCCATTCGTTGGGTGAAGTGAATTTGTGAAGTGAATTGAATATTTGGTGAGAGCCAGAACAGGGCTGACTATTTCTGAACGACATTCGTTGCAGTTTTGCAGAGATAAGTATTTGAACCATCGCCTAACGTTGTTAACCTACCGAGTACACACTTATTTTTTGTAACACGGAGTACACACATGGTCACAATTGGACGAGAAGACTTTTAGATAAAAAAAAAGTAACAACAGCACCAAATACAATTTATTTTAATAAATCTGTTTTAATTAGTATTATTAAGTAAATCAAATAAAAAAATACGAATACTATGACCTTTTTCTTCTAGTTTTTTCTTATTTTTTTTGACAAATCAGTTTTTTTAAAAATTCATAATACTGATATAATATTACATATTTTTTTCTTTAAAATAAAAATAATAAATTTATTACATGTTTTTTTCTATTATTATAATGCTAATTATTCATAAAAAACGAAAAAAGGACAAAATCAATTAAAAGCCAAGGTTAGCCATTGGCATCAATTTGGCTTATATTTGAGCCAGCAAATTTGACACACAACGGACTCATGCATAGAACACATTGGTTGGTCGCAACTATTACATGAGTAAGAGGTTCTTTTCCGATCCTTATCACAAAAACTACAACGAATGCGCTTCCCTACGTTGATTTTACCGGCCGCGCCTGAAAAAAAGAGTTCTTCCAAGCTATCTTCCAGAATTTCTTATTTATATTTACTTTTAAACTTCTGCGCAATGTCCCAACTTCCAAACGTGCACGCATCCATACATAATTCATTCCAAAAAATAAAAAAAACACAAAACACCAAAACTAAAGACACATTCAACAAAAATCAGGAAACAGTTACACGCAGTACACACATGGTCACAAATGGTACACAAAAAAAAACAGAGTTTTCACAAACGTTAACCTTTCAAAATATTTAGGTGGTATCACTTTGAGATCGAAGAGAATACTACACAGATTTTTTACAACCAATTTTGATTTAGTTGTTTTAATATTTGGGAGAGATACCATTATTTTAAATTTCAGCTGGTCATAATTGGTACATGTGTGTACTCGAAAGGTTAAATTTAAAAGAATAGGTCGATATATCTAGCTTTGACATCTGACCTCTTTACTTTCCATACACTTCATTATATCCAAAGCATATCATATATTCCGCTTCTAAAGATTTTAACTATTCAATCCAAGAAATCAAAAGGAATGTTACATATTGCCAGACATTGAGGTTATACCATTCCACGACGTGTTCTCTTTGATAGTTGTATGTCAAATTTGATGACTAGAAATTCGGAACCAAAAACCACTGACCAAGCGCCAGTAATGCTTAAACCACGGTCCATGGTGACACATAGCTACTCGTATGCATGGGCATTGCTCTTTATTGTTGGCTAGGCAAGAAATACTACTGACCCAGTTATCACTACTATGTATGTAGCCGCTGATGTCTGGTAGGCTTTATGCTCTGACTGTGGAATGAAGCCCTGCAAATGCATCAACTGACAACATTTTTGCCACTTACTCTTTATAAAAAGTTCCGCAATTTGATCCAACGTAACGTCTGCTGCGAATGTTTACTCTCAAATATTCATACATACATATTCGTATGTACACTTGTTTGTAATAAATTTGAGATTCAGATGGCATTGTACGATTACGAGAACATAGGTAAATGCGATAACCACAAGCGACAAATTAAGTATCCAGGCGGTACGGGCACTGTTTCATATCTATCTTTCGGCAACTTAATTTCGTTTTGTAACATAACGAAAAATTGATATTGAGATTTAATGTAAAGAATATACTATTGAACTTCTTAATATGAAATTTCTTTGTCAATGGGTTTGTTTGAATTGAGGAGATGTGACGTCCTCTGCTCATACACCTCCGTTAATTTTAGTTCATGTTAGTCATTCTATCATTTAGTGAAATGACGCCGTTATCACGAATTGAAGTCCATGTAAAGTTATAAGAATTTCAAATGTATGTCAAGGTTGAAGTAGTTAAGATGCTAGCATAGCCTTAAAGAATAGAATATTTATACCTCTGGAACTAAACTGGAATGGGGATATGAGGTTTAAGCTTCGAACAGAACTTTTCCATAACTTCTGTAGCAATAATTTAAGTGATTCAATTTTCTGTATTTTATACGTTAGTCGGTTTGATAGGAGCAATCATGACGACCTGCGAATTTCGTATTTAATTATTTACACTGAGCCGGAATTTCGATAAAATGTTCTAACGATATCCATACGTTCGACAGACTTGAAACGATGCATGATGAAATGGTAAATCTTACTGAATACGAGGACTATGAAATATAACAATTGGAAAAACGGTCATTACTATTTTGGGAAACTCGTTCGATCATAGCGACTGGTATCTCGCGAATAACACGAGTAATGTTGACTTCCAAATCGTCAATCGTAGCTGCCTTATTCAGTCGGGTAAACCGACTTATGAATCCCCTCACCTTGACTCCCAAAAGATATTCGTAAATTTATATATTTTTTGTTTTAATTAAATTATTATCAATTTAAATTGCATTTAATAACTTTAAAGTATGAACTGGTATTAAAGTTAAAAGCTGTTTACTTTTGGTACAAAATGGACCATTTGTGTGGGAGGTACCAATAACGGAGCATGTTTTTGTTTAGAACAATATCCTCCCAAACATATAATATTTGTGTGTGTCAAATATTATATATTTGGAGTGTACCCTAAACATATGTATATTTCACGCCGAATATGTTTGGGACAATATACCATAGAAGCTATTTTTTTCAGCGTGTAGTATAGAAGGTATTAAAGAATCAATGTTTCACTAAAAATTAACCGTTGTTGTGGGTGAGATGCTAGAAGGGGTGGACCAATATGGCCCATCTTCGAACTTAGCCGAAGATAGAGAAAAATATTACCGCATACCAAATTTGAAGTCAATCGGTTACTTCTTGCGAGAGTTATCGTGCGCACCAGCGAGCAGACCGACGCACAGACAGACGGACGGACATTTCTCAAATGTCTTAAAACAACCGAAAGCTTGGTTGCTGTTCTTTTGGTGGTACATGACAAACAGAAATAACATTAATCGACGTAAATAAATCTTCAACATTTTGTTCAAGAATGTAGTCAAATTTCGTGTGGACAATAATGTGTGAAATGCAGAATTTGTTGTGCAAAATGTTTTAATAACAATTTTAGCTACCATTTTCGTAGTTGGCGCAACCAAATATGATTGTTGTCAACATGGAAGCAGAAGTATACCACAACCAAAATGTTGGTTGTCCTGATGGAATCGCATGATAGTAGACAGAACTACCTAAATTCAGTTGGCAAATAATTCGGTTGAGGCAACCAAACTGTTTTCTGTGCGCATAAATATATAAATGTACTTAAATTCTACACAACGGATGTTGGGAATACCGATACATGTCTTGATATACCTCTCCGATAGAGGTCACTCCCAAATATATTTATCTATGCCGTATACGCAACATTTGCCAAACTAATTATTTGAAGCTGTTCTTTTTGACATTTGTTTTGACATGAGTTCTTCGCAACATAAAAATAACTAAATCGATCTATGTTTCAATATAGTCAGCGTATGGGGGTCGCTTTTAAATTTTAGTTTGTCTTTTATTTATACTAAAATTCTGCCCAACGGTCTTAAATATGTATTTATTTATATGAATTATAATACAAAGTAAATTTATATTCTAATTTTTGGGTCCAGGGAAAAGCCGTGTGACAAAGATCTGTGTTGCTTGTTATATTTTTGTAGGGACAGACCAGAGCCTCCGGTGGGAGTCAAACCCACGACCCCCAAACTCGAAACTCTTAAATATATTTTGTAAGTCATATACATATGCTACATTTTCTAAACAATTGTTCAGAAAATTTCAGCTTTCGTTTGATTTTTAAATGAATTTGCTCCAAAAATAGCCATATCGGTCTATGATTTGATTCTTTTCCACTTCGAATATTTTACCGGTTCTAGAATTTAAAGAAATATATGGTGTGTGGGGAGGCATACAATAAGATTCGGCTCGTCTGAACTTACTTGATTTTTTATTATATTTCGAAAACATATAACGAATCCGAATACATTTGGTCGTCAGTGTTGGGAATCGTATGAACACATATTGCTTATTAATTGTGATCATTGATTCGACATATGTACGCTTTCTTCATAGAATGCCACGTCTATTCATGTGAAACTGAAAGCAGATAATTGTGGCCTCTGTCGATTCCGTTCGGACGTTTGCAATTAAACAGTACACAAATGTCGTAGTCTTCCTCAATTGACAATGTTATAGATAATTGTCACCGCCGCTCGAGAAATTCTTCTGTTTCCCATCGGAAATGTGCGCGTGTATGTCAGTCACTACATTGTGTCGTCGGTAAAATACTGAAAGACGCGCTTCTTATAAGAGGCAGTTTATGACGGGTGACCTTTAGACAATTCAAGATGAGTTTTTTTTGTCAAAACAGATTAGCTCACGAATGGTTATCATTATTGTCGAAATATTTTTATAAATAAACAAAAGAAACATTAAGTAGAAAAGTGGCAGATCTTTCCAAGCCAAATCTGTATTTCTATTCAAAAACAGGCGCGTTTTCGTTGCAAACGATGAAGTTTAGCACATTGCTAATCATAATCGTTTGTGATAGAAAATAATAAAAATTGTATCATCTGATATTTTTCAAAAACCTCCCCTCAAAATATAATAATGTTACGTATTAAAAATAAACGACGACAAATACAAGCTTGAAATATATTTTTTCGAAGGGCGTCCAATCTGATTTTTCACTAATTTGGAAAAGTGGATGATAAAAGGCTTTTTAAAAAAATATGTTTGTAATCATTAAAATATGATAGTGAAAAGGGTTATAGAATATTTTTTTGGTTCCAAATTTACACCTTAGATTAATGACGTCAAAAAGAAGAGTTTAGCATCAAAATCGAGTTTTTGAAAAAATTATAAAAGCAGTTTCTTTGGATATCGATCAGAAAACATTTGTTGGGAGGGGGGGGGGAGGAGGTTTTTTCCACAGATTGAACTAAAAAAATATTGTAAATATGATGTGAAATTTATATCGTCGTAGAATATTCATATTCTAAGTTGTCGTAAAATTCTAAGACGATCGAGTCGTGTCCGTCCGCACTACAATCTAAATAAATTTGAGCAATATGACAGAAATTTGGTGCGAATAATTATTATTCTTCCGCTGGCCACTTGTGATTGAAAATTGGAAATATAGGTGATATTTTAAAATATATAGCTCCCATACAAAGCTCCGATTTAGTGTCATAACCCCATACAGATCGTAATTTTCAATTGATCGGACTAAAATTTGTCAATTTGAACAATACGAACAATGGTTGTCATACGTTCATACATACATATATGTTTTAGTACAACCCACATAATAAGGTCCCTCCCGATTTGACTTCTTTTTCTGCTTAAAAATGCGAATTACTAAGTCACATTAATAAAAACTATACATATGGTTTGATAGAAGGCGGACTAAGGGTAAATTATTTTCCACTAATGTGTCATGCTTTTTTGTTGTTCTGCGGTATTTCCTATAAATTAGTGGTAAGAAAACAATGATATGCATGATCATTAACTTTAATTTTTTCCATGGAAAGTGGTCTCCGAGACCATATGTCCATGTTTTGTTATTTGTATGTATGTAGGTTAGGTTAAGAGTGTCAGTTCCTAGTCTTGCAAGTTCATCTGCTTTTCAGTTCCCTGGTATGTCCCTGCGGCCCGGCACCCATATCAGGTGAATATTAAATCGTTCAGTCATCTCTTTAAGATATCTGCGACATACCAGGTCAGGTTTTGAATACAGGAATATAGTTTCCAGGGACTTGATAGCAGCTTTAATATCTCAGAAAATATTTATACCGATTTTGGTTAGCACATTAATTTTCAGCCATTCCGCTACGCCTTTAACAGCTAAGATTTCTGCCTGGTAAACACTACAGTCTTTTTGCAAGTGATAGCTGAAGTTCCTCAGAAAGAACATCAAAGCCCACTTAGTTTTCGAGTTTGGAACTGTCTATATAGAAGTTAACAAATCTCCTATGTCCTGGAATATAACCATTCCATTCTGATCTATCAGGTATAAGAGTGAGATACTTCTTGTCAAAGAGTGGCTCAGTCATAGTGTAATCAACAGTGTCCGGAAGGTCAGGCAGTTTGTCTAGAATGACACTATGTCCGTAGCCATTTCTGGCCATAGTGACAGTTCCCTGATTTTCATCGCTGTACATACGGCATAGGCACTGCTGTACTATCTAGCGGCATTAAATATACATAGTATAAAATTTAGTGCCGCAGTTGGTGTCGTTCTCAGCGTACCAGTGATACATACATATAGCAGCCATTCGCTGAACCTTGTTGATATCGCACAGAAGGTGGATTTCTGCAGAGCTGTCCACCAGACGACAACGGCGTACAGCATTATCGGTCTGACTATATACTATATATACGTATACAATCAATAAACTAAACGCGGGTTCAGATCCCCAGTGTTTTCCTATTGCCCTTTTACAGGCATATAGCGCTACCACGTTCTGTCTAGTAAAATACCTAAATATTTTGCGCTTTTTTCAATACTAATTTCTCCTGGTGAAAGGAACTAGTTCCGTCTTTGTCGGTTTAACAGCAAGACCATTATAGGAAGCCTATCTTGCGGTTGTATGAACGGCTTGCTGTGGGATGTCTCTAAGAGTACTCTCAAACTTCACTCTAATTGAGTTTTCCCACATCATCATAGGCAACAACTTTGACTCCCATCATCTCCACACGGTGAAAAAAATCGCTTCTGTAGTATATTGTCCCAAACATATTCTGCATGAAACATACATATGTTTAGGGTACACTCCAACTATATATTATTTGCCACACACAAATATTATATGTTTGGGAGGGTATTCTACTAAACAATCTATGTTTTCTATGTTTCGGTTTTTAGAAGTTAAATTTTTGCAATTTTTTAGAAATTTTATATGTTTGTAAAATTTGATTAAAATTTAAATGGTATAATCTTTCATAACTATACATAAAATGCCTTAATAGATTGTCTAAAAGTGCTTACGAAACTTTTATCTATAATCTGATCTGATATTTATCTGATTGATACAACATGCATGCAAAGAATAAAATCGTTAATCCCGAAAGAGAAATTAGACAAAGAATTTCGTTTGTGGTCTATGTTTGTCTCAAACGAGTTATGTTTATACCAAAACCCAAAGAAACGTTTATAGCAAACGGTTAGTATAATTATCGTAAATGATATCTCTGTGTGTATATCTCTCTGAGCCACGGAGCAAACGAACCTTGAGGCTTCGGATGAACTTTCTACGGCACTACAGAAATGTATCCATGATTTATTTTGAGCCTTTCTCAACTTTTTTCGGATGAGCTTTCTACGCCACTACAGCAATCTATCCATGATTTATTTTGAGCCTTTCTCAACTCTTTTCCTTCTCTCTTCCCAGTCATGTGGGGCTCTGATGGCCTTTGCCCTATTATAAAGCTTCCTACAACACTACCTCAGCGTTATCACCATGGCGGTTGTTTTTTCTCCATTGGCTTTAGTTTAGGCCATGCGGCTTGTAACGAGTCGTTTAGATTTGCAGTGACTCGTTCTACCGTTTCGTCTATATACCGGAGATTTTACATCTTCAGTTCAGGATTTTTGGAAGCCTTCTTAATATTGGGTGGGAAGAAGTTATTAGGACGTTGTATCAGTACACTGCAAAAATTTCGCTACCTTCAAGAATTCTCTCTAAAGACGTCCATATCTGTAAAAATTAAGACATTTCATACTTACAAATGTTTCTGTCTGTCCTAATTTTAAGTATGAAATGTCCTTAATTTAATGATTAGGATTTTTTGCTCGGTGTAAGACCAATCAACTTCAAGTATACGAGTACATACATATATGGAACGAACAATAAAATAAATTGAGCTGTTATCTATTGTTTGACATCAGAAATGTATAAATACAAATTTAAACAAGTAAGAAAGTTCAGTCGGGTAAACCGACTTATTAATCCCCTTACCTTGAGTCCCAAAAAACTATTAGTACATTTAATTTTTTTTTGTTTTAATTAAATTATTTTCAATTTAAATTGCTTTTAATAACTTTAAAGTACGTACTGGAATTAAAGTTATAAAGTGTAAACTTTTGGTGTAAAATGGTGCATTTGTGTGGGAGGTACCAAAAGGGGCGTGCCAATAACGTTCATTTTTCTCTGGACTCTAGGTACTATAAAAACATTACACTGTACAAAATTTCAAGTATTTGTATGCACTGTTAAAGTTATAAGTTGGTAACTTTTGGTACAAAATGGTCCATTTGTGTGGGAGGTACCAGAAGGAGCGTGGCAATGATGCCCGCTTTTCTCTGGACTCTAGGTACTATAAAAGCATTACACTGTACACAATTTCAAGTATTTGTATGCACTGGTATTAAAGTTATAAGCTGGTAACTTTTGGTACAAAATGGTCCATTTGTGTGGGAGGTGCCAAAAGGGGAGTGGCAACTTCGCCCATTTTTCTCGGGGTAATAGTGACTAATAAACTAATACTATGCGTAGAATTTCAGAGGATTCAAATAAGTAGTGTACATAGAAGTAATTAAATAATCAATATTTCACTAAATGTTAACCCTTTGTGGGGGAGGTACTAGAAGAAGTGGACTTATACGGCCCATCTTCGAACTTAGCCGGAGATAGAAGAAAATATTACCACATACCAAATTCGAAGTCAATCGGTAACTCCTTTCGAGAGTTATCGTGCGCACCAGCCAGCAGACAGACAGACAGACGGACGGACGGACATTGCTCATTCGACTTAAAATTACCCAAAATGGATATCCGCCGAACATACTTAGGGTCTTAGGTCACTCCTTCGATGAGTTACACTTTTGGCTCGTAGCAAATGATATATACCCTCCTCTCTAAGGTGAGGGAATAACAACTTTTATTGTTTTGGCCGGGTCCGACTTCTGTGCACCGGCAAAAAGTTGCTCAAACTGATTCTATTCGACATTTCGCAAAGTACTCTACATAGAATATTTGTTTCGGTGTACTTTCTTATTCTTGCAGTGGCGCCAATATTTGGGAATATTTTAACAATATTGCTCGTTGGTGTTCATCTGATGATGTGTGCTATGAGTATGTAAGGCTATTTCGGTAATAGATAAATATCTTGTAATAGCTAAGAACAATTGCATCATCAAAATTATTCGCTATTTCGAACGAAATTCTTTCTTGGGCAATAGTTGCAATATTATGTACATACATATATGCAATCTCATGTTTCGTGTTCATGTCTTACTATCTCTTATAGAAACACGGAAAACTATAAAAAACTTCTCTTCGCGACGGAAGACGCATGTCTGTATGCATTGGGCAAGTTTCCAAACGACGAATTCAAAATGTAAACGCTGTGGCGGAAACTAAGTACAAACATTTAGATATCTCTCACTTTTTGCCAAAAAAGCGGGGGAACCAACACGTGATGCACGTACACGATGAATTGATTTTTATGACCGTGAAATTTGTGATTGCAAAAAACTCAAATATCTTGTGGCCGAGTGCAGACTGCAATCCGATAACGTCTGTTGTCTGTGCATCTCGTGGAAATAATGTGTGTGAAAATGTGACATGCCAAGTGTGGTGCTTCGAAGTCGAAAGTGAATTCGAATGGAATTTTATAAACGATATTTGCTGATATTTTAACGAATCTGATTAATAATTATTAATCCAATCATTTTAGCAACAGATTAAAATTTCACGCTTTGGAAAAATATGTTTAATAGACTGATTAGGGTTATACCTCAAAATTGCTAAATTTTATATCAGAGATAACTAAATAAGTGATAATAACTCCGAGGTAGAAATGTTTCCGGCCTAAGAATTAGTTTAACTTTTAAGAATAAGTTGGGTTTTTTTACAAACCCTATAATGCGGAAATTAAAGCAAGCAGTGTGGCAGCAATATTGATACCATTCTTTTTCGAAAACATTCTGCAGAAAGTTTATTACGAATGTAAATATGCTATACTTTATTTTTTACTGTAAATATATCTCAAAATTTTCCCAAAAAATTACAAAAATTACGAATTTTATTGAAAATATACATTTATATGGCCATAACTTTTGTCTCAGTGGGTAAATTTTGTTGACAAGAAAGTCAGAAAAGTGGATCTGAGAGAAATGTGTAGATTCTGCACTGATTGTTTAAATTCGCGCCAGATTGGCGGTAGTTAAAATAAAAGAAAACACAACTTTTTTTAATTTAAATTGTTTTCATATTTTATTGTGGCAGTGTGCCATAGGCGGAGCGGAGTGAGTTGACAACTAAAAAAAACCAAAGTGGTGACTTTACCAGTTTTGTTCGACACGATGTTACATTTCATATGCAGGTGGCGCTACAGACGGCACAAGATGAGATCTTGGGGTGCTGCTGTTGAAGATCAGCTTTTTCACTTCAACGCTGATAATAACAAAATGTTACACTGAAAAAAAGCGCACTGAAAATTATTGAAATTATTCTAGCTTTTATGTCTTTGATTTGGTGCCAAAGGCTACATGCATTAAAATAAGCAGTACTGTAATTAATAAAATAATATACATGTGATCCTTAAAACAAGTTCATGACATACATATTAAAATGCAATCATTATGAAAATATGCAAAGAGTAGATTTTTCATTCAAGAAAAATAATCCGAATTTTCATTTAAATATGTAAGTACATCTTGTACCTCAATTAAAAACATGGAACGACTTTAGGTAAATAACATTTTGGACTTCAGTTAAGGTCATGGAACGACTTTAAATCAATTACATCTTGTATTTAAATTAAATATAAGAAACGTCCTTAAATTAATTAGATCTTTAGTCCAGTATGTGTTGTATTTATCATTAAGGGTATCGGCGTAAGCGTGTCGCCTTAAAATACTGAAGCTAGACCCGTGTTAAAGAATGCTAATCGACATAGAATCACTAACTGATTCGATTTGGTAAAATTTGAATAAAAGCGGACAAGATTTGTCCGTCATTGTCTAAATTTTGACAATGTTGATCTAAATTTCCCCGCTTTTGCCTTAATTTTTGTTGAATTTAATGCTTTCAGCGTAAAGCTTTGACGACGTTTTTCAAGAAAATAACAATTTTCAACAGAAAATTAATAATGACCACTTTTTTACTATTTATAAAACGAAATAAGTCAGTACTGGGAGTGAAGTTAGTACTTGGCTTTACTGAAAAATGTTGATGCATATACGGCGATCACCGATTTTCTTGAAACTTGGTGGGCAGATAAACCAATATTTGGAAATGATCATAGGATACTTTGATTTTCCGCCTCGTGATTTTCAACCACATGACCATCAAGAGAAAGAAAACTGAAATTGTGCTCGGCATTGTAACAACCATCTCATCACAGACCCTATCCTTACAAGACCATTGCTACCTTTTTATTCCGGCTGAGCTCAGGGCTTGGGTGGTGTTTTTGCCAGCGAGGATATGCCTCTATTACGATAAACTTTAATATTATAGGTAGCAAGTCAAACATAATTACATTGGCAGATATACGTAGTTGTTTTAAAAGAAGCTCCAACGAATAAGTGAAAGGAGCTATAGGTGTTTATGTCGCCTCGCTCGAGTCGAAAACCCTCCCAACCATGCCGACTCAAATATCCGGTCAGCGCACATATCCTTTCTAATAGGTCATACCTTCAATTTCGTGGATTATTGGTTCAAGCTAGATATTAAAAATAACATTATTAACATTTATTGAAACAAATTAATAATGACGAAAATAATCCTATGACTCTTTGGAGTGTTGCAAATTCAAAAATATTTGATATAGAGTAATTCATCTCATAAAATTATAATGTAAATTGTTCTTAAGATGTCGTTAATAAATGTGAAACAAAATAATTAATACTCACGAATTTAATTACTCCGTCGACAAGCGCTTGTAGACTGCTTAGTTGTTAATTCGTGCATTCAACGATACCAGTGATGTCTTGAAATTAATTACTCTACCCAGCAAAATTCCTCATTACCAAATAATCCGACGAGTAAGCAAAGTTCGATAATGGTAAGTACTTATTATTTAGCCACTTTTCTCATTATTTTAACATGGGGATGTCATTGGAGGAAAGTACTTCCCAAAAGCATACAATAAAGTAGAATAATAAGTACTTATTTGTAGCTCGATTTTTTGTACTTGAATAATGCATTACCAATAAGTTATAAAGTAAGTAGTAGATATGTATAAATGACCATTTAAAATGATTTTTTTCATATTGTCGCGCATATTTCTCGAAACAAACAATTTCCTCATGCCAGACTAGAATTGCTGGTATTTTCATTCAAATCTGCACGTATTGTTTGAAAACATGTTGAAATATAAATAAATCATGTACTATAACCCACATTAGCCTAAATTGCATTATATTAAAATTTGCCAAATTTGATTTTGATAAAAAAAAAATCACTTATTTCTGTTATTATTGGTAAGTCATTATTAATAAGCCGAAAGTAATTCAGCGAATAATGAGATGTCATTATTTGGTAATGCAGGGAATAACGACAGGTACTTACCAAGATTTTGCTGGGTATGTGTATATTTTAGGTAAAAAGTGGCTTGATGGTCGTTTTAAATAGTGAATGTGATTGTAAAATTTTCCATATTTGGTTCACAGCTAAATTCTCTGCGCTAAGATACTTAAATGTAAACTGGAATTTATGAATTTAGAACAGAAGATTGTATGCGTTATCCAAAGATTTTATACTTGATTTTGACTTCACAGCATTCGAAAATTCGTCAAATAAGCGTCAAGCCCCCCCACTAGGGAGTTTTTCTTTGTTAAGGCCTTTGTATATTAGAATTCGGGAGATTTTGGCGTAAGCAGATAGTTTGCTTTATGGTCTGTTAAAAATTTAAGTTGGGAACATCACCAGGGAAATATGAAATCATTTCATGAATATGGTTTAAAATGGAAGGCTGTGGGATCAATATCCCACAGCTAGGATCTTTTGGGTCCGTCCAATGCGTAAGCAAATGTCGCAATGCCAAACAATCCTATGAATCCTCTTTTCATTCACGATTTTAATATAAATTAATTATTATACTCGTGTATAACTGTTTTTACAATTCGCAATTTGATCGCCTATCGATTTTTCAAATATATGTACATACATACATATGTATGTGTATACATACATATACATACATATGTACATAGGTATCTGATTTTCACAAATTTCAAAGAAAAATGAAAAATTTGAAATGAAAAATTTTTATATTGATAGGAAAATACAATTTCCTGCCTTCTTTTTATGGAACTGTTTTCCTATTCCTTCAACTTTTCTCAAGTGTATTCGAACCAACTTGTAAAAACAGATATATGTATATGGTCATAACTTTTGTCTTAATGGATATATCGTATCGAAATTTGTTTTCATCATATAACAATATTTGTTGTTAACAATATTTGTTGTTGTGTGAAATAAATCGGTATACATTCTGCCCTGATATTGGTGTAAAAACCTTTAGCAGACCTCGGTTAGTAGAATACTCGCAATGAAGATTATTCGAAGCAGAAGACAAAGACACGCGCTTAAACATTTTGTACACCCGAGGTGGAGTAATTAAAAATGGAAATAATTCTCCACATCGGTTATACATTCTACTAACAGAAGCCTACAAAGAGCTTGATTTACATAAGAGTTCCCTTCCCGAAATATCTGCGACTCTGTTCTATCGTTTTGTTCATATCAGAGCAGAGTATTTAACGAGTTCTTTCATATAAACTTTTGTGGCCATGTTTGCCATTCTTTTAGGAAAAAAGTATACATACGAGTACATATGTATTATTTTGGAGTTATAGAAAAACTAATTAAAGAATAGTACAACATATTTATGTTTGTCCTAAAAGGATCCTCCTGGAGAATGCTGTCGAAAAAAGAATAGTTTAATAATTCACATTTATATTGTTACCAATCATCTCCAAATTACACAATTTTTGTGAAAATGTCAAAACTATGCCACATTTTCCCCAAACGCTAAACAAGAGAATTTACGTTCTCACATCAGAAATCGAGAGTAATTCTTATCTTTCAATTCCTACCACTGTGTGACATTCGTAATGGTCGAATGGAACGAAATATTTTATATATGTATGTATATGGGAGATTTCATGACAAGTGAGTTAATTTTTAAAACCGATATCTTCTGAACGGTATGCTATGACACAAAGTTTAACGAGATCCGTTAAGGACTGTCCAATTTTGAGGGTGTTGAATTTCGAAATTTTTGTCAAACAAACCTTTTTTCCCATCCATACAATTATCGTATGTGTAAACATGTGTACATAACGAAGCACAAGTAATCGGTACAAATACGATTACTTGACTTCATACTTCGTGTTTACATAACAGAAGTGAGGTAATAATTCCTATTCGTTTGGATGAAGCTATGCCTTTTAGAGCTGGATTTTTTACCGAATAATCACAGCTAAATCTCGCTGAATGATTGGAGTAGCATCCGTGAAATAGCTTCGCCGTTTTTTTAAAAACGTTGCATTCTATAATACCTAATGGAGGCAAAGATGGTCTATAGCCAGGAGAATATCTTAATGACAAATAAATAATGATTCAGAGACCGAAATAAAAACAAACGAAAATAAATATTAAAAAAGTTGTCAAAATTTTGTCAAAAATTGTTATCCAGTCATGCAAAAATATATTGTTGAACATCAATTTTTTAGAGGTTTATCGTTATTATGATATATAATCAGGTCCCATCCAATAATAGGTTACAAAGCTCTTAAAGGAAATGATCTAAGCTTTGTTTTTAGCAAAAAAATCAAAAATATGCATTTTTACAGAAATGTCAAAACAAGATTTAATTTCGCAAAAAAAAAACAAGAAAATATTTTTCGAAATTTTTTATTTTCAGTCAGAATTAATTCGATTGAAGACCCTATGTTTCAGTTACCTTCTGTCTATTGCAAAAATGTAATAGAAACAAATTAAAAAAATGGTTTTAAATTCTTGGAAAAAGCAAAACCAAACAAAAAACAATATTCAATTTAATCAATTCTACCAAGCAATCAAAACTCTCTACCAGTTTTTGTATTTGTTTCTATTACATTGTGGCAATAGAAACATTGTTGCAAATGAAACAAATCGACTTAGCATAGTTCTAGGGAAATTGCATTTTTAATTTCTAAATATTCCAAATTATATTCAGTCAAACATTGGTGTTTATCCGTCAAACCAATCGAGAGTTATTCACAAAACAGTACAGGTCATTCGATTTGCATTGTAAAGGAATTCCACACAAATTTAAAAAAATCAAACTTTGATCGCCTCTCCTGAAAAACTACATTTTTGCACTTAGCATAGTTTAGAATGGAGGTATCGATATGGTCTTCAACCCAATTAATTCTGACGTAATAACAAAAGCACAGACCAGCAATAAACATCAACAACACATTTTTTATTTTCTTAAAAATAATAAAGAAAGCTATCGAAAAACTTTGGACAACATTTTTAAACACAATAGCTAATTAGATATATGGGAAAAAAGTACCGTTTGGCCTGAATGTCAATATTCAACACCCTCCAACTCAGATAATCCTTAACCGATCTCGTTGAAATTTTTGTGTTATACCTAACTACTATCTAATAGGACTAAACTTGGTGAAAGTTTTATTACGATTAGATGACATCGCTCTTACAAATTTGGGGATATACGCAAACCTCAAAGAATTTGAGGTATTTATCGATTAGAATATACAGCTTCTAAATGGCTTATATGTCAAATCGAGAGAATCATTTATTTTTGCTGTTTGGTTTCTCAGTGTTTATTTTGGTCAGTTCACGCGTGATTCGAGACATGTGTCAAATAAAAATATTTTTAGTTTGCCTTGTCATATAATCACGAATAGACTTACAATCGAACAACGCTTTCAAATCATTGAGTTTTATTATCAAATGCGTGCTTCAGCGACGAGGCTAATTTTTGGTTCAATGGGTACGTCAGTAAAAAGAATTGCCGAGCAGCCAGAGGTTGTTTAAGACTTGTCAATGCAAAGTGGAAGAATTCGACTTGGTTGGCATGTGCTTTCAACAGGACGGTGAAACACTGCACGCGATAGCATGAACCAATTTGGTGAGTAATTAATCTCACGTTTTGACCCTGTTAATTGGCCGCGTACTCATTCGTTCTATTTGACCCCACTAGACTGTTTTCTGTGGGGGCACGTGAAGTCTCTCGTCTATAGGACAGGCCAACCAGGATTGCCGCCTTGGAAGAAATTTATGTTGAATGAACGATTTCACACACATCCCAGCAAAAACTCTCATTATCAGGTAACCTGGCGGGTAAGTCAAAATCAAAAGAAATAATGACTTACCATTTAGCCACTCTTCAGACTATTTTTACATGGGAATGATATTGGAGGAAAGTACTTCCATGCAAACATATAAAGAGTTGATAAATAAATACTTACCCTCACGCTTACGAATATCCCACTTATAAGTTTTTATTATTGTCATATTAATAAGGGGTTAAATAATAATATCTTACCAATAAAGATTTCCATAACAATATATACATCATCATTTCCGTTCAACTCCTACCGGAGCATAGGGCTTCTCGTTACCAGGTAACGTGGTGGGTAAGCCAAATTTAAAAGAAATAACAACCTAACGTTTAGCCAGCCTTCAGATTATTTTTCATGGGCATGATATTGGAGGAAGTACTTCCATGCAAGTATAAAGAGAGTTAACAAATAACTACTTAACCCTACGCTAACAAATTCCCCAAATATAAGTAGTTGTTATCGCCACTATTACTCAAATAAATCAAATAAACGTTTCTTTATTAAAAATTGGTGTTGTCGCACATTTTATAATATCCTACTTAAATTAACTTACAAATAAATACTCGTACTTATTTATGTCCATATCAGTAAATCATTATTCGTTGACTAAATGTAATGCATAGGGTAAGTATATGTCATTACTTGGTAATGCAAGTGGTAATGACATGTACTTACCAAGTTTTCGCTGGGATGGTCCGCGTATCTCGATTACTCGTGCAGATACGGAAGTACTCATGTCAAATTTTGATTTATATAACGGAAGCAATTTTCATGACTCCTGCTGTAAAACTTCTCAACACACTACATAATGATACTCGTAACTTATATCCAAATGCTGCTATATTAAAATTTTCGAAAATGAGATTTTGATGCCAAATTTTTCTGTTACACATGATTGACCTGTGATGCCAGTTTTAAATAAAAAAATAATTATCCTAACACCCCTTTTCGACGTTTTTGTTGTTTTGTTTTATGTATTGTTTATTTGATTTCCAAATTGCTAAATATTTAAAAGCCGTCAAACTCAATCATTTTTCGCGGATTACAATTATGTATCAAAATTTTTTACAAAATACATACATTTGAGAAAACCGCGTTAGAAAATTTAAAATTTGATGTATTTTGCATACCTGCGTAGCTCTCATAAACCTTCTTAAGCGAAGTTTAAGATGCCTACTGTTAAAATATCTGAACTTATAGAACTCAAACTGACATAACATATATTACAATTTGAGTCTTCTATCTTTACCGGTTAAGGAATAACAATTATTTGAATTCCACAGCCTATATAATATGTATATGTATTAAGGACACTGAGGCAAAAAAAAAACATTTTGTTCCCTCCCACGAAAGGGACTATATACAATTGAAAATATTGGTCACCTTAGGAAAATAGTGCACTAACTCGTTTGTCAGTTTCACACTTTTTTTGTACACATATTAAAATGTGAATTATATCAATATGCATACACCCAGGAAAGTAATTGGTTAGAATTCGATTGCAACAATAAAAAAATAGTACTAGCAACAAAAAGTATATTGCCTACATCGTGTGTCGGTTGTATTTATATATAAATAGTTGAAACATCAATAATAACATGGATACGATCATATGAAAATGCTTGCAACTAAATCGTTGGTTGTGTCAATCACTTTAAGATTGTTTTTTTCATTGACACTCCGTTATTTGTGGTAACTACTTTTAAATTTTCATTATAGTACCATATGATCGATTTTTGGTTGTGACAACCAATGTTTTATTCTTGACAACAGAAATTGTATCAATATACCAAAGATTATTATTGCAACGAATAATTGGTTATTACAACAGAAAAAATATTAATAAATAGTCGTTTTTTGGTTATCAATAAATACAACCGAAAGATTGGTTGTTGTCCTTTTGCTGATACATGACAAAAAAAAAAAATTAAATTACTCGACATAAATAAATGTATGTTCAAAAAATATTTTTTCAAAAAGTATTTATTTATTCATGAATATCTATTTTGTCCCCTTCAAAGTAATTCCCCTCGGTTATAATACACTTCTGCCAAAATTTTTTTCCAATCCTCGAAGCACTTCAAATAATCATTTTTTGTGATCTTGTTCAGCTCCTCCTTCGATGCCGTCTTTATCTCCTCAATCGTGGCGTAGCGTCGGCCTTTCATGAGCCTTTTCAGATTTGGGAACAAAAAATAGTCACAGGGGCTAGGTCAGAGGAATACGGTGGCTGCGGCACCATTACTGTGGTGTTTTTGGCCAAATATTCGCGCACAAGCAACGATGTGTGTGCAGGGGCGTTATCATCGTGCAAAAGTCAGTTTTTGTTCTTCCACAAATCCGGGCGTTTTTGGCGGATTGATTCGCGCAATTTGCGCATAACTTGCAGGTAATATTCTTTATTGACCGTACTACCCTGTGGCAAGAACTCATAATGCACCACGCCCCTGCAATCAAAGAAAACTGTGAGCTCGGGCGTCCGGCATGCTGTTCGTCCTTCGCATCTTCTCGGCCCTCTAAGAACATTTTGTACCACCGATAAACGTTGCTTTGGTGCAAGGTAGCTTCACCATATGCCACAGTCAACATTCGGAATGCGTCAGCGAACTTAATTTTGTTTTTCACACAAAATTTGATGCAGATTCTTTGATCCATTTTCTAAATCGAAGACAAGTTAAAACACATCCAAGCACAACAGCTGTCAAAAATTAACTAAACATTCAAAATGGCCGACCTTGTCAGCATAAGTAAGCTACAAAAATATCAAAAATCAAATACACGTTGCCCGCGGAAATTAAAAATTCGCGATATTCTTTGAACATACCTCGTATGTAGTCAAAAATAATCTCGTGTGGATAATAATGTGTGGAATGCAGAATATGTTGTAACGAAAACTGTTTTTAATTAATTGTCGGTAGTACATGACTGACAAATTGTCAGGACAACCAATTTTTTAAAACAGTTGGTTGTGGCAACATGCAAAAAATAATTATAGCTACAATTTTCGTAGTTGGCGCAACCAAATATGATTGTTATCAACATGGAAGCAGAAGTATACCATAACCAAAATGTTGGTTGTCGTGATGGAATCGCATGATAGTAGACAGAACTAGAGAGAATACATTTATATTTTTTACTTGATGAAATTGTTCTACACAAAACTTTTAAGGATATTTAAGTATACAAGTTTAAAAGAAATTTTTTAATATCAGGTGTCCTTGGAAATTTTTTCCAACATTTTTAATGAATAGCAGGAATTTTACCCTTTCATTCTATATACATATTGCTGTTATTCACATTTTAATTGGTATATAAACATTAAATCAAAATTGTTATCCTTGTAATTTTAAAAATCCTGTGAAAAGGAGGTTAGTACATTAGTTTCCTACTAGTGCCATATATTTTCAATTGTATATAGTTCCTTTCGTGAGACGGAATAAAATGTTTTTTTTTTGTACAGTGTTATTCCTTAACCGTTAAAGATAGAAGGCTCAAATTGTAATATGTGTTACGTCAGCGTGAGTTCTTTAACATGTATTTTTTCAGGTTTTTAAACCCACAACTTTGAAGGCTACTCAAGGATAAAAGTTGAAAAATAAATTTTTTATAGCGTTCGTCCTTGGAAATTTTTTCAAAAATTTTATTAAATAGCGGGAGTTCTCCTCTTTCATTTTATATGCATATTTATCAATTCACATTGTAATTAGTGCAAAGAAAAATAACTCACAAATGTTATCTTTGATATTTTAAAAGACCTTTAAAAAGGACCAAAACGATCACGAAGTAAAAAAGTGAGTATGCAGTTTTGCTACCTATGGTCTTTAGTTTCACTTGTATATAGTTTCATTTATTCAAAGTTGACATTTGTCGCACGGTGTTATCATTATTTTTAACATAAAATAAACTATATAAACAATTGAATTTCGTCTACTAAATATTTGCAAATATATAAAAATCGTTGATACCGTGAAAGTTGTCTTCACATTGTATCTAGGAACACTCGCGTTATTTTCAACGTATATACGGTTTTTATACAGAATCGAGACAAAATCTTCTTTCATTTGGCTACCCATATTTAGTATTGCAAAATTTCTGCAATAGCCCTACCAATAACGATTTATTTACTATTTAATATATGTATTTTATTGCTTAGCTGTTCACTGGCAATGTCACTCCCACAATCGCTACCCTGACTCATAGCGAATCAAATTGAAAACAAGTAAGAAAGTTCAGTCGGGTAAACCGACTTATGAATCCCCTCACCTTGAGCCCCAAAAAAATATTCGTAAATTAATTTATTTTTTTGTTTTAATTAAATTATTATCAATAAAAGGTGTTAACTTTGGTACGAGAAGGTCAATTTGTGTGGGGTGTACCAAAAGGGGCGTTCCAATAACGCCCACTTTTCTCTGGACTCTAGGTGTTATAAAAACATTACACTGTACAAAATTTCAAGTATTTGTATGAACTGATATTAATGCTATAAGCAGTTAACTTTTGGTGCAAAATGGCACATTTGTGTGAGAGCACATTTTTGTGAAAGAGGCGTGGCAACTTCGCTCATTTTTCTTGAGGTGTTAGCGACTAACAAACTAATACTATGTGTGGAATTTCAGAAGATTCGAGTAGGTAGTATAGATGTTATAAAAGAACTAATATTTCACTAAATGTTAACCCTTTGTGGGGGAGGTACTAGAAAGAGTGGGCCAAAATGGCCCATCTTCGAACATAGGCGGAGATAGAGAAAAATATTAGCGCATACCAAATTTGAAGTCAATCGGTTAATCCTTTCGAGAGTAATCGTGCGCACCAGCCAGCAGACAGACACACAGACAGACGGACGGACAGACGGACATTGCTCAAATGACTTAAAATGACCCAAAACGGATTTCCGCCAAACATACTTGGGGTCTTAGCAAATGATATATACCCTCCTCTCTAAGGTGAGGGGATAACCAATCACTTGATTTAACATTTTAATTTTGCGCCTGACCGTACCTTCACGAATCACCATCACCCTCGAATCAATTCGCCTTTCTCCACTATTTGAGAGAGGTTAAACATAACTTTTGGAGCTTCCATCTGATATACAAATTAAAGAGTTATCTTACACCTCTTTCAGTTACAACGGTTCAATCAAAGAACTATTCGAACCATGCATATTAAAAAAAGGTGTGAAAACTGTGACAAAACTTTTAGAACAGATTTCATGATATTTGAACCCAACATTGACAAAATAGACGAACATTTTCAACATACGCAAACCCCACTCCAAGGTAGGCGGCTATTGGGTACCAATGAGTCGGTGGTTTTCACGGTCTCATTGGCTGCTCGCTTGCGTTCGTTCCAAAACTGATATTGATTGATATCAAGTGAACAACTGAAATCGAAGTGTGGGGCTTTGAACTTCAGGTATTTCTTTGGTGTCGTATGCACAGTGAATTGTATTGTAAATACAATGTCGGCATAGTGTTGCCCATTAAAATAGCTCCAATTCATTCGCCATGTTGGTGCAGCACATGCTGATGACAGAGCCAAACCGACATTTTTTTTTTGCAAATCACAAGCAATAAAAACCAAGTTTCAAGGTTTGTACACCGAAAGAAAAGACTTAGTCAAATGTATAAAAAATGTTCACTCTTGGACAACAACAAATAAATATAAATCAAAATCAACTTTGCAGAAGGACCTAAAAATGGTTCTAAAAATTGCATATGACTGGTCTCGACCAACAGTTCTAAACGTGAACCCGGACAAAGAAGATTTTTGCCTTGTTACAAGAAAATTGGTCATTACGACGACCCACTTTTCCTTACCCAGACATTTTCAATATCCTATCCGAGGTTAATCAGCCGACCTGACATATAGATGGCGGTAGTAGTTTGAAAAAATACTTTCGCGAAAAGTGGAAATCTTCTAAAACATATCGATACCTCCATTCTAAACTATGATAAGTGCAAATAGGTAGTTTTTCAGGAGAGGAATTCCTTTGTAATGAAAATCGAATGACCAGTACTGTTTTGTGAATAACTTTTAATTGGACTGACGGTTAAACACCAAATTTTACTAAATATAATTTGCAATATTTAAAAGTTAAAAATGCAATATCCCGAAAAACATGCTAAGTCGACTTTGCATGTTTTAGAATGCAGGTATCGATATGTTTTAAGTTTAAAGCAAAGACAATTTATGTTACAGACAGCCCATTGTATTTGCAACATTTTCCCACAAGATGGGGGAAAAGTCAATTTCGCGTACGTTCCTATGCGAGAGAGAAGATTTTTAGGTAGCCATTTAGAGTTTGCAGATGCGAATGTACGAATATTAAAACCTAGATTCTACTCTTGGGGGAGTCTGCTCTTTCGTTTACAACTATACAATATTAAGCGGCAGAGACGGCCAAGACAAACACCGTAGAGGTCGACCAATTGACGGACAATTTGATGATGAGAAAGATGGGTGCCGCGTTTGCTCACAATCAAGACAATGCACCAGGTCACACATCCACTATTGCAATGGCCAAAATCAATGAAATAAAGTTCGAATTGCTTCAGCACTCACCTTATTCGCCAGATTTAACTCCCTCGGATTACTTTTTGCTTTCGAACTTAATAAAATGACTCGGCGGAAAAAGATTTGCATTGGTGGCAAAGGTGAAGGTTGCGGTAGATGGCTATTTCCTGGAGCTAGACAATTCTTACTATAAACAGGGTATCGAAGCTTTTCAAAATCGCTGGAAAAAGTTTATCGTGATAAAGAAGATTATGTTGAGAAAAAAAGAAGAATATTCCTAAATTTTTTGTATTTTCTTTGTTATGTCGGCTAATTTTGGGACCGCCCTCGTACTTAGGAGTAATCTATGACAGGAAAATAAACTTGAAGTACCACATACAAGAACGACTAAGTAAGACTCGCAGATGTTGGTCACTACGTAGAACAGTCATTGGCTCAAAATGGGTCCTCAATCCACAGAAGACACACTGTATCTCCAAAACGTAAGGCGGAATAAATCAACCTCCTCTTTTCAACATTCAACAATTAAAAAACTCTATTTTGAAAAAGTGTTTTTAAATTGAATTGGAATAAAATATATTTGGAACAAAAAGTTTTAAGCATTATATACTACTACTGTTAGTCGCCCCATTTACATTTTCCTTCCGATTCGTCGTCTATACGCTATAGAAACATTTTTCTTACATTCACAGATTCTTGACCCATGAAATAATGCTGCTTGATTTAATGTTATCGTTTCAGATTTAGAACACAACATAAACCACTCTTCTCATATCCTCGGCATAGATATATGTAATTCTAAAATTTTAGGTGGCCCCATATTTGTATGCGACAGTTTGTTAATACCTATTCTCATCTAACTGATTTGCTATTATGATGTATGTACGAGTACCTAAAAACTTTAATGACTTTGTTTGTTGTTTGTATTCACTAAATATGACACCAGTATGTCTGTCTGCCAATCTGACTCTGTGATCATATTGTCGAGAACCGATGCATGATTTTTATTATTTGAAAATGTAATACGATGCCGGCATTCAGGGACAAGACGTACCTCTTCACATACCCGTTCACCTACATCCGACAGCCCGTATTATTCGATTTATTAAATATGCAAATCAATAGAGAAGCAGTATTAGATATATTATGAATGGAATGGATTAGAATCTATCTAACTATGTGTATTCTTCCTGTATATGTATTTTTATACATTAGGTCTATGTGCGTTTGGAACGAGTACTACTCTCACTACGATGTATGCCCTGCTGAACTGAATAATAATGTTTTGAACCGACTTTCCAATTAACCATGTCTGTCCGTCTGTTCTGTTGGTCATTTTTTGTCTAATATTGGCGAAATCTTTCATTAAGAAGTTGGGGTTCAATGACGAAGTATAACTAAATTTATTATTAAAGGTGTTTCCTATAGAGGCAGGACGACTAAAAAACAGAAAAAATACGCTACGTCATTCAGGTCAATCTGTTTCAGATTTTCTCCTATGGAAAGGATCCAAAGATGGCTACTTATTTTTTTTTAAAGTGATAATAAGCCCCCAAAATGCAGACAAAAAATTAAATTACGCCAAACAAAAAAAATACTTGAAAGTGTTTCCTATAGTAAAGTTTGGAATAACTTCATATAAACATAACTAAAAACAAGTAAGAAAGTTCAGTCGGATAAACCGACGTAATATCCCCTCACCATCAGTCCCAAAAAATATTCCCACATTTATTTATTGTTTTGTTTTAATTAAATTATTATTAACAGTGATGCCAACTTTTTCGAAGCAAAAGCGTAATAAAAAATTGAAAAAGCGCAGAAGCGCAAAAGCGCGTAATTTCCAAACAAAAAAGCACTCAAAAAAACAAACACTCAACTACATTATATCCTACACGAACCCATCTGAGCGGAATTAAAGAAATATGTTTTGAAAATCTTTATCAATTTTGTTTTCCTAATGAAAATAATATGTCCAAAAGTTTTTATTTTATGGCGCTTAGATTAAAAATCAGGATATAGATATATAAAGGGGACATACTCGTATCTGAAGCTGAACCTATTTTCGTCAAATTTGACAACGTTCGTTTATATTTCAAGAATCTGATATCTGTTACAATATTATAAAGATTTTTTGACAATGTCGATTTTATAGCGCCTACATTCCACATCGGTAAAAGATCTGTTGACAATGTCGATTTTAAAGCGCGTACATTCAACATAAGTATATATGCACTGGTATTAAGGTTATAAGCTGTTAACTTTTAGTGCGAAATGGATCATTTGTGTGGGAGGCACCAAAAGGGGCGGTACAATAATGTCCATTTTTTACGGGACTGTAGGTACCATTGAAACATAAAACTGTACATAATTTTAAATATTTGTATGCACTGGTATTAAAGTTATAAATTGTTAAGTTTTGGTACAAAATGGTCCATTTGTGTGGGAGGTACCAAAAGGGGCGTGCCGATGATGCCCATTTTTCTCGAGGTGATAGCGACTAATAAACTAATACTATGTGTAAAATTTCAGCAGATTCGAATAAGCAGTATACATATAAGTTATTAATGAATCAATATTTCACTTAATGTTAACCCTTTGTGTGGGAGGTACTAGAAAGAGTGGAGCAATATGGCCCATCTTCGAACTGAGCCGGAGATAGAGCAAAATAATATCGCATACAAAATCTGAAGTCAATCGGCTAAATCTTTCGAGAGTTATCGTGCGCACCAGCCCGCAGAAGGAAATCCTCTGATATCACTATGCAAAAAAAAAAACAGTAAGGAAAGGCTAAGTCGGGCGGGGCCGACTATATAATACGCTACACCACTCTCGTAATATTGAATAACACTGAAAGATAAATTTTGAAATTCATGTATAAATTGTTTACATAAATTTACTTTTGGGACATTTTATACTTAAATAATACCCGTACCACTGTGTGGTGTAGGGTATAATAAAAGTGTCATATTAAGTTGTAACAATTGGTTTCCTTCCTTGTGGGAAGTACTCAGCTCCTCCGCCACGTTGCGGCTTCTTCCTGGGAGGAGTTAATATGTCACACACAATTTAAAAATATATATATATATATTGGGGCTATATCTAAATCTGAGGCAATTTTCTTCAAATTTTGCAACGTTCATCCATTGACCAAGAAACTCTACCATACTAAATTTCTAAACACTTGGATGTAAAATACAGCTTCTACAGGACTAAAGAGCCAAATCGGACGAAACATATATATGGGAGCTATAGCTAAATCTTAACCGATTTTCTGCAAATTCGGCAATGTTCGTCCATGGATCAAGAAACTCTACCATTCTAAATTTCAAAACGGTTGGATGTAAAATACAGCTTCCATAGGACTAAAGGGCCAAATCGGACGAAAGATATATATGGGAGCTATTTCTAAATCTGAACCGATTTCAACCAATTTCAATAGGGTTCTTTCCAGCTGTGAAAGACTCCAAACTGCAAAATTTCAGAACGATCGAAGTGAAAGTGCGACCTGTAGTCGACGAACAACTTAAGATGGACAGACAGACGGACGGACAGACATGGTTAAATCGACTCAGCTAGTGATTCTGAGTCGATCGGTATACTTTAAGGTAGGTCTAGCTGTAGTATTTTCAGGATTTACAAACATCTGCCAGAAACAAACTTATAATACCCCGTACCACAGTGTGGTGTAGGGTATAACTATACAAGAAAAATTTAAATATTGACTCAATGAAATTTCTATATCTTTTTGGTCCATCAAGGTTCCATTTTGAGTTTTTTGTAGTCTGTTGATAATAGTTTGACCCTAGAGTACCAAAAAAATCAAGGATATTAATTGATACTTTTTCAGGATATTCAAGGATTAAGGATAAATTCCATATTTTCACATCCTTCCGCCAAAAGGACATATATATTTCATTCCTCAGCATTGAGTGGTGTTAATATCTGTAGTGGTGTTAATATCTGTAAAATTTTAGTGGTGTTAATATCTGTAAAATACGTGACGCCGTTAAGAAGATATGGATACTTTAACAAATGGTAATTTTGAGAAAAATCCTTGAGATAGGTAACTTTGGAGCTCTATACCACAAAAACTACAATGAATTTTGAAAAACTAAAAACGTCAAAAAATTCCCGCGCATTAGGAGAATTATTGTGCTAATTTTTTTTTTTTTTGAAAGGGGTAATTTTTTGAGTTGGTCGAACTGCTTTGGAGTTACACTACGTATATTCTCGAATGTGGATATGTCACAGAAGATATCATCTTTACGATTTTTTTTTATCTTTAAACCATAAGATTCATTTACTTTCTGTCTATTGCAAAAAAGTAATAGAAACAAATACAAAAATTGGTAGAGAGTTTTAATTGCTTGGTAGAATTAATTGCAGTTTCTACCAAGCAATTAAAACTCTCTACCATATTTGTTTCTATTACTTTTTTGTAATAGACAGAAAGTAAATGAAACATATGGTCTCGAACCAAATAAATTCTGACTGAATAACAAAAGCACAGACCAACAATAAATAACAACAACATTTACACCATAGTTTTAACATGTCCTGGAGGAGAAAGCACTTACACACAAAACCCATGACGAAAATGGTATTCCTATTAAATTAATGTCATCATTTCATAAAATAAGTATGGTGATTACATACAAATAATTTCGGTATTTAAAAACATAAAAGTTGATCAGGCCTAATGTACTACTTATGTACATACATTTCACACATACATACATATAAATAATGTTTTAATGATGCTAGAAATTATATCAAGCAGCTTCTTTTGTGTTAATCAAATATTTGAATTGCGCCGAGACTATATGATCATCTTATCAAATAGTAACAAAACCTATATAGTCGTATTAAAAAAATAATAATTAAAACGCAACGATGTCAGCCTTTGTGAGTAAGTGATTACAACAAGACCACGAACATTCGCATTCATAAATATCTATGCAGGGCTGGATTAGGGAAGAAACGACGATTTATCATTTTGACGATTTTTATAGTAAAAAATTGGAAACGACTCTCCGAAATCAAGTTTTTTAATGATATGAAAAATTCATGAAAAAAAACATTTATAATTCATTCGCGATATGCTAGACATTTCCATTCATCTTTTTTGAGAATGAAAATTCCAACAAAAATCGCAGTTTTGTCGTAGTAGGAAAAACTCTAAAATTACGTTATGTCACAAAATCGGCAGAAAAAATTGTAGTAAACATTTTTAAGTGAAGTAAGGGCTATGTCAAAACTTGGACTAATCGCAAATTGTCACTTGTTTGCCAAATTTGTAGGAATTTGTGTTCCAAAATGTCAAATCGGGTGCGACATTTGTAAGAGCTATATCAAAATATGGTCCAATGTCCGTCCATCTGTCTGCCTGACTGGTGGACACGATAACTCTCCAAAGGGAGAAGGAATGTGGTAATAAATAATTCTCAGGCTTAGATCGGATATGAGCCATGCTGGATCCGCTCCCCCACAATGGTTTGCAATTTTATACAACATTTATTCTCTGATAATGACATATGTATCTATCGGGTGATACATCGTGAGGTTTTATTTTCAATATGCTGTTTTATAGGTCACACGTGACTCATATCAAACTGCTTTGTCATTTTTGTTCAGTATCGTTTGGCTTGTCATCATGGAAAGACTCACACCACAACAGTTTCTCCAAATTCAGGGAATGGACTCTGGAAAACTCACTGAAAATCCGATGTTTTATATTGAAATATTATTAATTGATGAAACACATTTCTGGCTTAATGGATACGTTAATAAACAAAATTGCCGTTTTTGGGCGCAACCCGAAGAGTACAACGAGCTACCATTAAATCCATTAAAAACAGCGGTATAGTGTGGTTTATGGGCTGGTGGAATCATTAGTCCATATTTCTTCAAAAATGAGGAAAATCAAGCGCATGGTCTCGGTGAGCTCTGGTTTCAACAAGACGTCGTTACGAGCCATACAGCGAGTGAAACATGAATTCAGATGATCCTTCGTCGAATTATGATGGACGCCGCAAATCAAGTTTTTTTCAAGACGCTTCCGAATAATTTCTGTCATTGCCATATTTTCTAATATTTCTTCAATATATTTTTATACAATAACATACTTCGAAAGGTGTACAATAATATACCTTCGGTTTTAATCAAAAGATTTTATCTATGTCGTCACAAAAACGTTTTTATTAACGTTACCAACAACTCCCAATGTGTATATATAAGTATAGTCATATATCCAAACTCTATATCCTGTCATTTTCATCCATTTTTTGATTTTGTCTCCCATATGAAAATCCCTTCCATAATATGGAAGATGTATAAAGGCCCTTCTTTCAGACTGCCCTCTATATAAGCATTCGTTTTGATTATAAGGTGAAGCTATCTGCCACTGTAGACTTCTGCTAATGCTCTAAAAACTCTTGACTGGTAAATAAATCTTTTTGTTGTAGTGAAATCGTCGATGTGATGAGTAGAAAAACAATTAGATTAGAAAATACATACATACATACATATGCACATTTGTTCATAGCAATATAATTCAATTGCCCAGAATTTATGGAGTAGCATTTGTTGGTAATTGCGAACATTTGTGGCTCTATTTGAACTCGGATCACATTTGACGCCTCATCTCGGGCTAAGTGGAGCGAATATTTGGCGCAAGCACACAAATTGTTCTCCACACGAAGTCACACAAATGTTTTACTGGAAAGTGAGCAGCAGTTGGGCCGGTGGAGGTGTCACAAGTCGTAAAAGCGTTGTTTGATAAAGATTACATTTGTCATTAGTCGGCATTTGTTTCCAAGTCTTCTCATTGCAGTTTTAACTTTTAGATTTCTTCGAGGTTCGGTGGTTCTTGTCTCACTGCATTGGAAGCGACGGGAGTGATTGACGGCTACATTTGCATCGAATCCGATTTGTCGGCTTTTTACACTACGGATGGATGATATGACCAAATGCGGTTAATAAATAAGTCATATGCATGCATGTTCATTAGGGATATAACTTTTTGCAAATATCAAAAACACCACCGCATGGCCGTATGGGGCATGCAAAAATACTAAAAAATATGGTGTTACTTTTCCTTTATCGTGAAAAATGTTTCCGCATCGAAAGCGTTAAAGGTTTGTGTTTATTTTATTTTTTATTACGACAGTTATAAGTCTAATGCAAATGTTTGATCAAATCACGAACTTCTTTAATTTTTTTGTTCTCATCTAAAAATCGTTTTCGATGCGGAAACTTTTTTCACCGAATCAACCTAAAAAACTGTTTTTTATTGTCAGAACAACATTCCCCACATTGCACTCGAGTGGTATTTTGTACTCCAAAAAATGATATATCCCTAATGTACATGCATTTATACACCCGTTTACCATATACTGCACAGTGGACTAAAGAGTGGAATATGTAAAAATATTTAATTAAAAACTGTGTAAATTAAAAATAGATGAAACGTGTGAATACCAATATTCCACTGAGTTTATCAATAATGTTTATTGAATTTTAACCCATTTATACCAGCAGCGAGCTACAAAATACTACGACAAATGCCAAAGGTATTAATTTAGATAAATAATTATAATTTGAAATTATAAATATGCGGGTCATTAAAATGCAAAAATATTTAACGCAAACTATAATCTAAAGGGTGGTTAAATTTTAAGGGCTGATGTTGATTTTGAATAAAACACAAACTATTTTGAGAGGAGGGTATAAATCATTTGCTACGAACCAAAAGTGTTCGGCGGATATCCGTTTTGGATCATTTTAAGTCGAATGAGCAATGTCCGTCCGTCTGTCTGCTGGCTGGTGCGCACGATAATTCTCGAAAGCAGTAACCGATTGACTTCAAATTTGGTATGTGATAATATTTTGTCCGATAATATTTTTGTTATCTCCGGCTTAGTTCGAAGATGGGCCATATTGGTCCACTCCTTCTATTACCTTCTCATCAGAGGGTTAAGATATAGTGAAATATCGATTATTTAATAACTTCTATACTACTTATTTGAATCCTCTGAAATTCTTCACAAAGCATTAGTTTTTTAGTCACTATTACCTCGAGAAAAATGGACGATGTTGCCACGCCCCTGGGCATTATTGCCACGCTCCTTTTGCTACCTCCCACACAAATGGACCATTTTGTACCAAAAGTTACCAGCATATAACTTTGATACCATATAGTCCCTAGAGTTCACAGGGAAATGGGCGTTATTGGCCCGCCCCTTTTAGTACCTCCCACACAAATGGACCTTAACTCTTTTTAACTTTAATACCAGTGCATACAAATACTTGAAATTTCGTACTGTGCAATGCTTTTTAAGTACCTAGAGTCTAGAGAAAAGTGGCCGTAATTGGCAAGCCCCTTTTGGTACCTTCCACACAAATGGACCATTTTACACCAAAAGTTAACAGCTTATAACTTTAATACCAGTGCATATAAATGATTGAAATTTCGTACAGTGTAATGCTTTTATAGTATCTAGAGTCCAGAGAAAAGTGACCGTTATTGGGACGCCCCTTTTGGTACCTCTCACACAAATGGACCATTTTGTACCAAAAGTAAATAGCTTTTAACTTTAATACCAGTACATACTTTAAAGTTATTACATGCAATTCAAATTGATAATAATTTAAATAATACAAAAAAATAAATCAATTTACTAATATTTTTTTGAGACTCTAGGTGAGGGGATTCATTAGTCGGTTTACCCGACTGAACTTTCTTATTTGTTTTTATAATTAATTGATATAACTATATTTGTAATTTCGTCCACTGTGCGTGGGTTAGACAAAGTAAAGGCGACGTACAAAGCAATGTCGCAGCGTTATGCGTTTGGCTTCATAGCTTTAAGTATTTAATCTTTTCTTTGATGTTCTCTCTTTGGCCAATTAACGTTCAATAGTGACTTCAAGCAAATCGCTTAAGTAATTTCTTAAAAATGAGAAACCAAAATTGCCATAAGTGGAATTTTATGTGGAATCGAATGTATGCGTCTTAATTTTTTTTATTTTGATAAAATTTTTGAATGAGAATTTACAATTTCTTCTTTCTCAAAACGATGAGAATACAAATTTTGCGATTCCTCGAGTTATTTTAGTATAAATAAATGATAAAGTCTCCTTTGGAACTGAAATATAAAATTAATAATTTTATGTGTACGCACGAGTATATTTGGAGTCCCTACTAATATTTTTAAATACTAAGTAGTAGGAACAGATATATGGGAGCTATATCTAAATCTGAACCGATTTCTGAACATATATATGGGGGCTACATCTAAATCTGAACCGATTTTTCCCGAATTGGCCAGTGTTCATACAAAATACAGTTTCTACAGCGCTTACGAGTACATATCAAATTAGTATTGTCTCTAAGCGTATCAAGAGACTTCTTTCTGTCAATTCTTATACAAATCGGAGCTACATATTTATGGGAGCTATATGTAAATCTGAACCGATTTTGACGAATAGGGATCGTCCTTGGGCCAAAAGAAAGATATGTGCAAAGTTTCATTTAGATCGGACCATAATTGCGACCTGTATTTTGATTACAAAAAGTGATTTTAAGTCGATCGGTATAATAAACGATAATCTCCTTTCGGGTGTTCCAAACAAATGCATAAATTCATAATACACTGTACCACAGTGTGGTGTAGAGTATAACAGCGACAATTTGTTTCGTTGAATGCCAATTAACGACTCCCGGAGTCGAATTTTAAAATCATTCGACTCCGGCAGTTAAATAACATAAATTTCTAAAATTATATTTCTACGACGTGAGTTCATGTTATTAAAAATTAGTTATAGCTTTGCTAAAAAACACAAAAAAGTAGGTATTCTCAATACGAGTAATTAAATAAAATTGTATTATTTATTTATCGACGCTTGCCTTGGAAGTTGCAACTAATATGACAATTCTTTCAATTCGGAATCATGATAACATTTTCATCAATCACTGCCTCTGGTTTAATATACAGTAGAGGCTCGGAAAAGTTAAGACGCGAAAAAGTTAAGAATACGGAAAAGTTAAGCAGCTTTTAGTCATCACACGGGACTCCAAAAAGTTAAGTGATGCTTAACATTTTCGAGTCTCCTTTGTTTCCAATTAATTTTTTTATTTCTAAATTCATTTTGACTCCTTTTATGTCGCTATTTATATAAGTGTGTGTAGTGCTGCACACATGGGTAGCAAAAAAAATGTAACGACCTTTACCGTTATAAAATGCTAGTGAATACATACATACGTAAATATAATATGCGCGGTGAATACGCTGATAAAATGGAATGAGTACAATACGAATTTCTCCAACAAACATATTTCACATCTTCTCGAACTACGATCGGACATCGTAAAATCGCATTCGGAGAGAACGCTCCATCAGAATAAGGTTACTGATTACTTCACCGTAACAAACACCATATAAACGTAATAATAATGAATGTATGTATATGTATCTTCTAATTATTTTTGCTACATGCGTATTTAATAAAAAATGTTAAGACATTAAAAAATATATACATATGTATAGTACTTAAATACACATTAAAAATTATATACACAATGTGTAAATACAAGTATAATCACATTAAGTTTTCATATCACGGAAAAGTTAAGAATTCAAAAAAGTTAAGCACCCCTGAAACAAACTACTTAACTTTTTCGAGCCTCTACTGTACCGCAATTTTTGGAAATTATGTTCACTTCAGGAAACCAGTTTATTCGTTAGTTATTACACCCTACACCACACTTTGGTAAATTTGTTTTTTTTTGGCAGATTTGTAAAAAATACTTACCTTAAAATATACTGTTCTACTTAGAATCACTAGCTGTCCGTCTGTCCATCTTAAGTTGTTCGTTAAGTACAGGTCGAAATTTCACTACGATTCTGCTAAAATTTGGCAATAAGAACTCTTTCACACTAGGGATGAAATCTATTGGAATTGGTGAAAATCGGTTCAGGTGGATATTGCCCCCAGTTTTAAATGTTTCTTTAGATTTGGGCTTGTAACGCTATGGAAGCTGTATTTTACATTCAATCATTTTTTTTACTTTAGTAGGGTAGAATTTATTTATCCAAGAACGCATATTGTCGAATTTTAACAAATTCTGTTTAGATTTATATTTATAAGGCAATTATCTCGTATTTAAATTTACAATATCTGATTATCATATAACAGGTGGCGCAAAAGTAATCCTCCTATCAGAAAATGCTATAAATTTTGCGATTGGCCCCTAATGTCAGTTCTGTTTTGACATTTGTGTAGTAAACACATGCGAAATACACGTTAATAAACAATGTTACGCTACACTGCTCCAGAACGCGGAATATTGCTGACTATTTATTTGACCAATAATCGGTCGGTGACTTTGGCACAGATTTCCTGGCCGTCCAACGCCTACTGGTGAAACACTGCGACGTTTAGCCGCTCGCCTCGAAGAGACAGAGAATATTGCTGCTGTAGCCGAGGATGTCATGGAAGCGCCGTCGACATCGACCAGACGACGTGCCACGCAAATGGGTATCAGTCGACGGTCTCTACACCGAATTTTGGTACAAGATTTGAAGATGTTTCCGTACAAAGTCCAGACGGTGCATCAGCTGTTAGCTGCTGACCGCCAATCACGTCTAACATAACATCGCCACCTGTTAGTTGGCTTCGCTCGGCGTCCCTTACTTGTATTTTACTCGCTTATGAATAGTGCAAAAATACTTATTTTGTTAGCTAAATACAATCAGAGATTTCCTAAAACTGTGTTACATAAAAACTCGATAATTTGGTTAACTTTATAGATATATACTATGTAGTTATTAGTGAAATTTTTATTTTTTGTATTGACAATATTATAATTACTCATTTGCCTCTTCCATATTTTTCAGCTCTTGTCGGTTCACTGACAATAGGCACAACATTTCTCCTGTCACCGGTAGCCGGTTGTCTCACCGACAAAATCGGGCTACGTCTCACTACATTGATCGGTGGTGTCCTATCATCTGGGGGCTTGCTACTCTCGTCGTTTTTCACCGATAGTACAGGTGCACTGTACGTGACCTATGGTATTATGTTCGGACTTGGAGCAGCTTTGGCCTATACGCCGACTCTGGCCATTTTGGGTCATTACTTTAAACGATACTTGGGTAAAGTGAGCGGATTTGTAACGGCTGGCTCTAGTGTCTTCACTGTTATTCTGCCACCCGGCATGGATTACTTAATTAAATCGTACGATCTGGAGACAACCCTGAGAATAATGAGTGCAATATGCACCTTTGTGATCGTCTGCTCATTTGTGTACAAGCCGTTGCATCCGCCGCCAGAGCCTCCCAAGAAGAAACCAGGTCGTTCCAAAGCCAGTATGCTATTGCGCTCGATTATTAACGTAGAGATCTGGAAGCGTAAGAAATATGTTATCTGGGCTCTGTGTATCCCAATGGCCTTGTTCGGCTACTTTGTGCCATATGTGCATATGATGAAATTCGTGCAGATGTCGTACCCTAATATGGATGAAAATCTGCCGGTGATGTCCATTGGCATTACATCAGGCTTGGGTCGTTTGATATTTGGAGCCATTGCAGATCTGCCCGGAGTCAATAGGATCTATTTGCAACAGCTGTCCTTGATGTGCATTGGCGTGGTAACAATTCTGTTGCCTCTCACTAGTTCCTATGTCCTGCTCATCATATTCAGCTTAATAATGGGTCTGTTCGACGGCTGCTTTATTTCGCTGTTGGGACCTATTGCCTACGAGATATGCGGGCCATCGGGAGCCACCCAAGCAATTGGATTCCTGCTCGGTTTGAGCTCTCTTCCCCTGACCATTGGACCGCCAATAGCGGGAATAATCTTTGATAAGTTAGGTTCATACACCATACCATTTATATTGGCTGGTATACCACCCATCATAGGATCGGCGATATTGTTTTTAATACGTTTTGTGAAGGAAGTTCACCCACAAAAAGGATCGAACGGTATTGTGATGGCCAATGGAACGAATGGCAATGGAGGTGATAGCGACGAAGACGTGGAGAAAAATCTAGGTATGTGATTCGATTGACGCTACATGTGGCATTTACATCATTATCATCACCTTCTTCATTAAACAGCATCCAAACAAATCCAACCTTTAATGAATGGACATTCCAAACTACCGATCAGCAGCAGCAGCAGCAATGGCTCAGTGGAACATCGGCCGGAATCCGAGACACAAGTCACAGCTGTCGCCAACGGACAGGCACGTTTGGCCGATTCAGGTATTAACACAAAATATTCTACCGCTTTCAAACGCATCCTATCTAATGCTTGTGCTTCCGCTTCTGCTCCGTGTGGTAATGATTGTAGTAATAATAGTATTCGTAGTTCTAATAGTCGATCCGATTCGTATGATAATCCTAACTCATGTAGTGATAATGCTGTTACTAACAAATCCATAGATATCCATACTGCCTTAGTAACGCCCGACTGCAAATCATCAACGATATATCCCATAAATAGCGACTCCTCTGGTGCTTCTATTTGCTCCGTGCCAGGAGCAACTAATGTAAGCTTAAGTCAACAACGTCAGTATAAATATTCTGTTTATTAATTTTAATAATTGAAGAATTACTACATTATTAATTATTTTCATAAGTATTAGTAGTTACATTAGCAATTAATTGGTGATAGATCGTATAAATACTTAGTTAATATCAATCAAACTTTACCTTTCGATACCTTTATTCCAAACTATGCTAAGTCGAAACAGGCAGTTTTTTTGGGAGAGACTTTCAACGTTTTGACCTCTACAACATCTGTACATAACTTTTGTTGAGTTTGACTCATAAACACCAAATTTAGACTGAATATAATTTGGAAAATTTAAAAATTCAATGTCCCTTGAAACTAGTTGCTTTGGCAAACTTTGGAATGAATTTATCGATTTGTAGATAAAAATATATGATGATCAAATAATTACATAAAATGTTTAATATTTTAATAGTAGGCGGATAAAAGAAGATCTAACTTTATGAAACATATGCGCCATTATGTAAATGTATATATACTTATAAATACATCAGACAAAAATAAAGAAAATATCAGTAAGAAAGGGGTGAAATCAGGCGGAACCGACTATGTGATATCCTACACCACCATATCAGGCAGAATAAGAAGAAACATGGTCAAGTTTTATCAATGTTGAATTTTAAATGTTAATGGTGTGTCCAAAAAATTAAATTTTATTTGGCTTAGATGCAATATCGGGATATTTTTCATCAAATTTGGCAACGTTTGTTCTTGGCTTGATAAACTACTATCTGCTAAATGTTATAAACATCAGATGGGAAGAGCGGATTTTATTGCGTTTAGAAGAAAAATTGTATTATAGATATACTCGTATATGGGGCAGTATATCTGTTTGCAGTGTACGTTCTTGATTGAAGAAACTGCTATCTACCAAATTGTATGTAGATCTGACAAGAAATACGAATTCTGTAATGCTGAGACCCAAAATCGTGATATATAAGTATATATGGGGGCTATGTCTTAATCTGATCCAATTTTCTTCGAACTCAGCATGTCTTCGTCTTTGGATACAGAATCTTCACTCACCCGAACATCAAATGATTGGGTGTGAAAAGGGAACCCTTTTGGCCCTACTAGAGTAATAAGAGCTACCCTCGTCCCCCAGGACCACATTTAACCATTTTTGCTCCAAAGTGCCATATTTAACACATTACACTACTGTATAATATTTGAGCGTTTTTGTCGAACTCTGCTCCTAAAGCTATGAATTGCCAACTGTTGAGTGTTTAACTTTTTATGCCACATTGTGCATCTCGAGTAAGGATTTTAAAATATACTACGTAAAGGCATTTTATGATCCATGGGCTACCCTAGCAGATATTTAACCCTTGAAAAAGCTCTTCATGTAAAAATTGTATGTTTCAATTTTATATTCTCGCACCCTGGTACCAAATTTAAACATTTTTGCCCCACTTTGTCATATTTAAATTGTTTGGCCCAACTGTGCCATATTTATCTCTTTACCACATTTAACACCTCGTTTTGCCTCACTATTTGATATTTTACCAGATTTACCCCACTGTACAATATTGAACCATTTTTTCCCTACTGTGTCCTTAAAAGTATGAGGTAAAAAAAAATACTTCTTATAGCTATTTAATGTTCCAAAAGCTACCCTCACACCCCGGGACCACATTCAAACCTTTTTGCCCCAATGTCCCATATTTAACACTGTTACGTACTTAACACATATTGTCTATACTGTACCACATTTAACCATTTTTACCCCACTGTACAATATTTAACATTTTTCCTCACATCTAAATAACATAACCTAAATGTGTATATAAAAATTATGTTCTAAGAGCTACGCTGGGACCATATTTAACCCTTTTTGCGCCCACTGGTACCATATTTATTACTTTTTATTCCACTGTGCTCCTTAAATATTAGAAAATTCCGATTCCTTATCTTATGGATGACACTCCCATCAAATTTCGCTATACTAACCCTAGCCGGTTAAACTTATATTACTATTTGTCCCACTGTACACCTATAAATTTCTGAAAATTGTTTGCGGTGCTATATTTAAGTCCCAAGGGCTACACTTCCACTAAATTTCGTGATTTTAGCTTTTGCATGTGGATTTGGCGATGGTACCATATTTGTCCCTTTTTAGGCCACTGTGCGCTCAGAAGTTCTCAAATTCGAGTCCACGTCCCAAGGGCTACCCGCACACATTTTACAATTCTAGATCTTGCCATATGGTTTTGCTACCATATTTTTTCCTTTTCCTACTGTGCCAGTAAATGTTAGAATTTCTAAAAATCCTATATTTTTTCGTATCCAAGTACTTAGGAGTACCATCAAAACAAAGTTCGCGAATCTAGCTTTAGCCGTTTGGTCCACATCATTTTATTTTTTGACCCACTGTGCACCACAAAGGACGTATTTCGAAAAATCCCGCCTTACTGCACTGCACGTCTACGTACTAAGCACTATCATCCGTTTTCGGTCATTTTAAGTCGAATGAGAAATGTCCGTCCGTCTGTCTGTCTGCTGGCTGGTGCGCACGATAATTCTCGAAAGGAGTAACTGATTGACTTCAAATTTGGTATGTGGTAATATTTTCTTCTAAAGGGGTTTCCCACAAGAGGTGTTATTTTGGTATTCAAAGAAAAATGTTATTTTTTGAGATAAATGATCGGATGTTTATTTCATAATAAAGAGGAAGGTATGCCGTGAAAAACAACATCAGCCAAATGGCCACCACGACCACGCTTACAGGATTTTCATGAAATTTTCCATAACCAAATCGCAAAGTGGCTGGCCTATGTCCTCGATAGCCTCATGAATTCTATCTTTGAGGTCTTGAATCGACGCTGGGCTATTGGCGTATACCTTATCTTTTACGTGGCCCCAAAGGAAGAAGTCGCAAGGTGTTAAATCACAAGATCTCGGTGGCCAATTGTGATCACCTCTTCGAGAGATAACACGGTCCGGAAACTTTTCCCGTAACAGAGCAATGGTTTCGATGCTTATGTGGCACGTAGCGCCTTCTTGTTGAAACTAACCGTTGTCCAGATCAATACCATCCAATCCGACCATAAAAAATCATTATTCATCTCTCGATAGCGCAATCCATTCACCGTAACTGTTGATCCAACCTCATTTTCGAATAAGTAAGGTCCAATGACCCCGACGGACCATAAACTGCACCAAACAGTAACACAAGAACTTTATAAGCCTTAAGACCCAAGTCTTTATGCAAGATACGGTGTAATGACGTTTGTGGAATGCCCAATTCCAAAGACCGATGAGGAATGGACAAACCTGGGTTTTCTTGTCCAAACAGCTCGAATTTTTCCACCAATTTCGGTATTGCGGTCCGGTTCACGACGACCAAAAAATATTTTCAGTGCATTGTTGAATCGTGTATCGTTCCATTTTTAGTAATGGCGTAACTTCTACTTGTCAAATGTCAAAGAATAAAAGCTTCAAAAGTGACAGCTACCGAAATACCGGGTGATTCAAAATAACACCTCTTGTTGGAAAACTCTGTATCTCCGGCTAAGTTCGAAGATGGGCCATTGGTCCACTCCTTCCAGTACCTCCCCCACAAAGGGTTAACATTTAGTGAAATATTGATTATTTAATGACTTCTATACTACTTATTTGAATCCTCTGAAATTCTACACATAGTATTAACTTATTAGTCACTATTACCTCGAACAAAATGGGCGAAGTTTCCACGCCCCTTTTGTTACCTCCCACACAAATGGACCATTTTGTACTAAAATTTACCAGCTTATAACTTTAATACCAGTGCATTCAAATACTTGAAATTTTGTACAGAGTAATGCTTTTACAGTACCTAGAGTCCAAAGAAAAAAGGGCGTTATTGGCCCGCCCCTTTTGGTACCTCCCACACGTACATTGCAATGCTTTTATAGTACCTAGAGTCCAGAGAAAAGTGGCTGTAATTGGCACGCACCTTTTGGTACCTCCCACACAAATGGACCATTTTGTACCAAAAGTAAACAGCACTTAACTTTACTACCAGTACAGACTTTAAAGTTATTAAATGCAATTTAAATCGATAATAATTTAAATAAAACAAAAAATAAATAAATAAATTTACTAATATTTTTTGAGACTCAAGGTGAGGGGATTCATTAGTCGGTTTACCCGACTGAACTTTTTTTCTTGTTATATAGATTTTTTCTCTAGATTTTGCATCTTAAATCCATTCCTACGATTTGACCTGTTATGATATCGAATGCGAATTTACCACCGTTTTTACTGGAATGATTATATTGCCTCTTATCACAAAAAATATAATAAAATAACAAATATTTAGCTAAAAAAGTGCTTAAGTGTTTGAATTTTCCATAGAGAAATACAAACCACAGACCTTAAATTAGACAGAAATTGTCACAATTATAAAATTAATATTAATCGATAAGTGCAATCGGTTACTCCTTTCGAGAGTTATCGTGCGCACCAGCCATCAGACAGACAGACGGACCGACGGGCACTTCTCATTCGACTTAAAATGACCCAAAACGAATATCCGCCGAACATACTTAGGGTCTAAGATCACACCTTCGATGTGTTACACTTTTGGCCGTATCAAATGATATATACCCTCGTATCACTGGATTGAGGGTATAAAAAGTACTTTTTCGACCAAAAAATACCAATTTTAAATTTTTTTTAAAGATACTTGTAAACAACCAAAACAAAGCACAAAAATACAGTCTTGAAACTTGATAATAAGCTTCTAGAAAGTTATAGCAGCAACAAACCTTTGGATTGGCTTAAACTAGATACTGTACACTCGTTCAAAAGAAATGACTAATGTCAGGCAGAGCCGACTATATTTTTATGAGACAGTTTCTGTAAGTTATTTTCGTTCGTCTACGGCGAACGATAAAAATCTCTCAACTATTACTTTAATTCTATAAAACGCATGTTAGAGATATTTAAGGTACGAGCTTTTAACGTTCTTTTCTATAGACACAACGAATTATAAACTCTTGTGACTTATAGATTTCTCGGATTAATTGAGTGATTTTCGATCGTTCGCCGTAGACGAACGAAAATAAGTAACAGAAACACCCCTATATCTTTTATTTACATTTTAATCTCAGATAGGAATTTGAGAGACCTATCGTTAGTTTTTCAGGAGAAGCTAAACACCAAATTTTGACTGAATATAATTTGGAATATTTGGATATTAAAAATGCAATCTCCCTGAAAACATGGTAGGCCGCCTTAGCATGTTTTAGAATGAAGGAATCGATACATTGTTTATGGGTCGATATATAAACGAGAACCAATTCTCGTATCGGGAAATCTCATTTACCAAATTTAAATTATAACCAAATTTACCAAATTTAAATTATTATTTAAAATTATGAATGGAAATTACGACATCTTCAAAATCGAACATACAGATTGACATACAAGTACCATATTCTTTACTCACAAAGTGAGGGTATTCCTTAGTCGGATTACCCGACTGAAATTTCCGTTCTTTTTGTTATAACTGTAAATAGAGTGTTTACGAGTATACAGCAATATTTAACACATATTGTCATACTAAACTTTTTTGTTTTTGAATACACCCAAAGCCAAATATTCATAATTTTTAAATGGCTTTAATCCCATAGAAAAATATTTCAAATTTTAGGGTTGAAACTGCAGTAAGAGAAGATCGAGCTACAAACAAACAAGTACGATTAAAAACGATCTTGAGCAGATTTCGCGGGCTCGAAAAAAATAAATGTTTTGCGATTGTCACGAGGTGAACTTTAATATTCCATTTCGCATTTGGGAAAATTCTCGGTCGCTTTTATGTTTGGAATACCGTCGAGGGATAGCATTTTTTTTTGTCATTTGGACTGTATTTTTTAAAAATTGTCACAACAAAGACACTTTGACATAAAAAAAATATTTAAAAATATATAAAAGGTATACGGATTCGTGGGAAATCTCTTAGTATTTTTGGTTTGATTATACCCATACTTTAGTGATACGAGGGTATACGTAGTATGTTCCAAAAAATTTGCGAATTTTGTATTTTCTCAAAAAGTATTTATTTATTCATGAATATCTATTTTGTCCCTTTCAAAGTAATTCCCCTCGGATATAATACACTTCTGCAAACAGTTTTTTCCAATCCTCGAAGCACTTCAAATAATCATTTTTTGTGATCTTGTTCAGATCCTCCTTCGATGCCGTCTTTATCTCCTCAATCGTGGCGTAGCGTCGTCCTTTCATGGGTCTTTTCAGTTTTGGGAACAAAAAATAGTCCGGGAAATACGGTGTCTGCGGCACCATTACTGTGTTGTTTTTTGCCAAATATTCGCGCACAAGCAACGATGTTTGTGCAGGGGCGTTATCATGTTGTAAAAGCCAGTTTTTGTTCTTCCACAAATCCGGGCGTTTTTGGCGGATTGCTTCGCGCATAAGTTGCAGGTAATATTCTTTATTGACCGTACTACCCTGTGGCAAGAACTCATAATGCACCACGCCCCTGCAATCAAAGAAAACTGTGAGCTCGGGCGTCCGGCACGCTGTTCGTCCTTCGCATCTTCCCGGCCCTCTAAGAACACTTTGTACCACCGATAAAAGTTGCTTTGGTCCAAGGTAGCTTCACCATATGCCACAGTCAATATTCGGAATGCGTCAGCGCACTTTATTTTGTTTTTCACACAAAATTTGATGCAGATTCTTTGATCCATTTTCGGAAATAGATAAAAATCTAAGACAAGTTAAAACACATCCAAGCACAACGGCTGTCAAAAATTAACTAAACATTCAAATGGCCGACCTTGTCAGCATAAGTAAGGGACATGAGTACCGACATAACGCTACAAAAATATCAAAAATCAAATACACGTAAATTAAAAATTCCCGATATTTTTTGAACATACCTCGTATATCATTTGCTACGGCCAAAAGTGTAACACATCGAAGGAGTGATCTAAGACCCTAAGTATGTTCGGCGGATATTCGTTTTTGGGTCATTTTAAGTCGAATGAGAAATGCCCGTCAGTCCGTCTGTCTGTCTCTCTGTCTGAATGCCTGCTGGCTGGTGCGCACGATAACTCTCGAAGGGAGTAACCGATTGACCTCAAATTTGGAATGTAGTAATATTTTTTGCTCCCACACAAAGGTACCATTTTGCACCAACAGCTAACAGCCTATAAAATTAATACCAGTGTATACAACTACTTGAAACTTTGTACAGTGTAATGCTTTTATAGTGGCTATACTCCTATGAAAAATGGGCGTTATCGCCACAACCCTTTTTGTACCTCCCACACAAAATGGCCAAATAATATCTCATAGCGTTAATATACCAGTGCACATAAACGCTGAAAATTTATGTTGTCTCTCAAATTATACAAATTGTGTAAGACCATAAAAGCTCTGTTTTGACAATTTCAATTGCCAAACAAATATTTAAACATTCTAACGGCGACTACGTAGCGACTGGAATCTGGAAATTCAACAATGTAATAAGCGTTTACTACAAAAAATGTCTTATTTCTGAGAACTAAACTATTTGCATTATTGGATAATCTACTATGATATCTTGTCAATCATTTTGATCAGTTGACAACGGCATTTCATTTTAAAGTGTAAAACGATTATAGGTACCCACTGGTGAAGAAGTAGAAAATAAGTTTGGGCTAAAAATTGCATGGAAACGTTTTTTTCGATTTTTGTCAGATAGGGTGTATATATACATACATGTATACGTAAGTATGGCCGTAAGAGTAGATCTTTTTATATAATTATTGATGTACATATTTGTAGCTCTTTTTTATAGTTTTATAAACATAATTCGCTTTTACCACTAACCGTCATAGCTTCTTTCAGTTTATCTTTGTAAAAAAGTATGAAGTCCGCTAATGAAGAAATTGGTAACGACATTTTTAGTTCCCGTAGCTGTGTATTTTTTTATGTAATCGTATTCTATGTATGTTTTAGAAATGCCTAAATGCTTGCGTTAATTACAATTGTTTTCTGTGTCTGTCTATTTGTTTCAAAGATAAATTTCTGATCTGATTTTATTCTTTCAGAATCTCTGACGGATGCACTGCCCTCGTACAAAGAAAGCGTTAGTAAATAATAATTCATTGACTTGTTGAATAACTAATCTAAGCTGCTTCATAGAAATCAATCAGACTATATAGAACGATTTTTTTCCAAATTCAAACTGACTTCTTGCCCCACCCCTATTAATTGCAACTCTCGCGACTAGTACTGTCAGGACATGGACGAACTGACGGATGGACTGCCATTGCGCCTTACGCTAATGCAGTTTTGTTATTTCACTGCCATTGGACATTCCCCTCTACATTATAAGCGTATCCTCACACAGCGCGTATATGGGATAATACTAGAGATCTTTTGTATATAAAAAATAGATATGTGGCAGTTTTTAGTCTTAACACAATTTTATGCTTACACATGTACGTAGTTAAATAATTTAGATTTTTAAGTGATGTACAATAATAAAGATTATATTTTCTACAAGACAATTAACACGTTCGTTTTATTTGCTACTCTATATCTATATTTATACCCTCCACCATAGGATGGGGGTATATTCATTTTGTCACTCCGTTTGTTACACCTCTAAATATTGATCTGAGAACCCATAAAGTATATATATTCTTAATCGTCGTAAAATTCTTAGACGATTTAGCCATGTCCGTCTGTCCGTCTGTGGTAATCACGCTACAGTCCGCAATAATAGAACTAGGTTGATCAAATTTGGTACAAATACTTCTTATAGTTGCAGGTTGTTTGGGATTGCAAATGGGCCATATCGGTCCATATTTAGATATAGCTCCCATATATAGCATCTAACTTGTTGTGATTCCTACTGTTCTCATATTCCTACTGTATTTTTTGTGTTTTCGGTGTGATTTTCTTTAGGTTTGAGTTATTTTGTGAGGTCACATGCTATCCATGGTGGAGGGTATATAAGATTCGGCATGGCCGAACTTAACGCTTTTACTTGTTTTATGATAATATTTTTCAAGAAGTACAGAGAATCAAATACAATTTCTCTCACATAAGTCGAATGACAAAGTGTACCAATGTACATATGTACAATTAACACGTCAATTTAATTTACTCCTCAATAACAACTTTTTAAAAGAAATTAAAATAATTTGGTTTAGCCATAAATGATACGTCCTTTTCAGTGAGTTCAAAAATAGTAACGGGTACGGCTCATTAGCCGAGGGGAGCACCCATTGTCAGAGCCAAATTTGTTGACCGCTTCGACTGTAAATGATAGACTGCGGAAATAAAATTGACATTCGGAGGCTCTGGGATAGTAAGAACATATCGATATACCGGATAGCGCTCAGAGTTTTGACGAAGTTGGAAGCTGTTGAGTTGTCGACTCTTACCGTAAAACAAAAGGAGTCATTTACCTGGCTAATCAGATAGCGTGACGAACCTCTGCCTTCGAAAAAGACCAGAGGCCATAATGTCTCCGTCAACAGGACACTCACCAAGCCCTTCAATGAAATCACAAAGTCACGATTTTAGTGATGGCTGTTATAGACAGAAGTAGTGAGGAAGGAACTATCCCCAAAGACATGAAGCCATGTGCAATCGACCATTATGGTCGACCTCACTGTCCTTAGTAAGATACTGGGCACACCACCTAGTTGCAAAGACACAGGATATCATCAGGGGGATGCCAGCCCAGTAGACCTGTATAAGTCTGCTGTGAGACGTGTTGGTGAGGTCTGGCCGGTCGTCCATTTAGATAATATCGAAAAACAACATCTCTAGTCACCCCAGATCCCTCACGTGGGTTAGAGAAGAACCATCCAACTCGACTGATATACTTGAGATAATACAAAATTCCAATACTGGTCTGACGATCCATAATTGGAGAATTAGCAAGATGGTAAAGCGAGACAGAACAATCTGATACTTAATGCTGAATTCACCCCCACATAGAACGGGCTCAGACTGCGGAAGGTGAGCTAGCCATCGTGGTTGACACCCAGCGGAGTTACACACGCCCATAATTTCTGGTGCCTCCTCAGACATAAAGGCTGTAACATATTTTTCTGAGAACGAAAGCAGTACTTCGGGGCTGGGGAAAGTTTCTAGACTCTGACGCATCTGACGGGGACATGCTTCTCGATGGTACGGGCGAGGAGCTCGATAACACCCTTGTTGGGATGGAAGTTAATATGTCGTTTACCAATGGTGGTATGAATTCTGCAGATTAACCTCCATCACGCAAAGCAGCCTCTGTGGCTCTATTATAGCGCCTGTCCGAAGGTGCCGTGGACATCGTTCTGATACATGAACCCTATGTAGTAGCAGGAAATGTTTGTGATATCAGGGCGCCCAACATTACATTACTTCTGGCCAACTACGCAAGTACTCCAAGAACCTGTATTTTGGCCAGGAAAGTTCCAAGCATTGTTCTCTTACCTGGTAAAATAACAATGTTCTGGACGGCCACTAACCTATAAAGATGCATATAAAAAACAACTCGGGATCTATAAGAAGGAGCTTAGGAAAGCGCAAAGACGTTCTTGCTACACCTACACCTGGACCAGATAAATGCAGAGAATGTTGAAGTACATTATCCCCTGGCTGCAGAAAATCAATGAAGACTGTATTAGGCTCTAACATGGTTTGTGAACAGAGGGTCCCATAAGGAGGAACGTGTAAGGAAAACCAACATCATTATATGCAGTGGTTCACCCAATACTGTTGTACGGCATTGTGGTGTGGTCGACAGCAACTAATAAACTATCCATTACAAACCAATTAGCAAAGGTTCAGAGAAGCCTATGCATAAGCGGGGCATTGAGGACTACATCGACTGAAGGAACGGTTCGTTAGCGTTCTGTACGGTTATTACGTCACAAACAGTGCACTAACACAACCCATACAAAAGAACAGAATACACTAAAAACAACGTTAGAGTTTGTGTTCGCGAACACTACCATTTAGATTACGTACGGTTCTTCAAACACGGCGAACGCTACCACTACGATAACGTACGGTTCTTCCAACACTATCACTACGTCTTAGCGTTAGTGTTCTTTCGAACAGAACACTAACAGAATACACTACGTTTAGCGTTCTGTTATTTTTTATATTCGACACCACAGATCGCAAATATGAAGCAATCTTAATGAAAATTGGTACATAGGCATTTCTTAACCTAGGGACGATACCTATTTAAATTGGGGAATATCGGTATATAATTTGACATAGCCCCCATACAAAAGTCTCTTCCGATAAGCAATTTTTACGCTCTAGATGGATTTGTTAACCTATCATGCTGAAATTTAAATATCTGAACTTTGTACAACATTCAATCGTGCCTAGTGAAAATGAGGCAAATCGTTACATATTTTGATATAGCCCCCATACAAAGGTCCCTTTCGATAAGACATATTTACGCTCACGTTATCGTAGTGATAGCGTTCGTCGTGTTTGAAGAACGGACGTTATCGTAGTTGTGGCGTTCGCAAACACAATCACGAAAAATATTAATAACGTTTGTGTTCCCTTAACGAAACGTTCGTATAACATGCTGTTTTTTCCGAACACTGCGGTTGAGTCTCTACAAGTCCCACTTCATCCACTGCGAGAGATGTTCCCACCAGAGCGACGCTACGATTGAACTGTCTATCAATAAATATCTGTCTATCAATCAATCAATAATTTTTAAATAGGGGCTAAGTAGTACATGATAAAAAATAAAATAACATAAAATTTTTGTTTTTTCGAAAATCAAAATTTTGTCTAAGCTTGAAGATATTCTAATAAAAACTCAGATTAAAAGACAACATCAAAAGAGTACAATTTTGATGCTGATCTAAGGAAGTATGAAAATCCTTAGCTCTGACTACCACTAAAATTAACTTTGTGATATTTCTCATTATACACGGTGTTTTTTTAGACGTGTGGTTTTCAATGTGGAGATGATGGGTGTCAGAGTTGTTGTCTATGCAGATGACGTGGCAATAGCTGTTAGAGGGAAGTTTCTAGATACTCTCAGAGACATCCTACAGCAGGCCCTTCATACAGAAATCCACCTTCTGTGCGATACTAAACAAGGTTCAGCGAATGGCTGCTATATGTATCACTGGTGCGCTGAGAACGACACCAACTGCGGCACTAAATGTTATACTACATTTAATGCCGCTAGATATTATAGCAGTGCAATATGCCGCATGTACTGCGATTAGACTCAACATAGTGTCATTCTAGACAGAATGCCTGACCTTCCGGGCACTGTTGATTACACTATTACTGAACCACTTTTTGACAATAAGTATCTAACTCTTATACCTGATAGATCAGAATGGAATGGTCGTATGCCAGGACAGAGGAGATTTATTAACTTCTATACGGACGGTTCCAAACTCTATAACCAAGTGGGCTTTGGTGTCTTTTCTGAGGAACTTCAGCTATCACTTACAAAAAGACTGCCAGATCACAGTCGTGTTTATTTACCAGGCAGAAATCATAGCTGATAAAGAGGTAGCGGAATGGCTGAAAATTAATGTGCTGGCCAAAGTCGGTATAAATATTTTCTCTGATAGTCAGGCTGCTATCAAGTCCCTGGAAACTATATTCCTGAATTGAAAAACTGCCCTCGACCGTCGCCGATCGCTTAACGATATGGCTGAACAGTTTAATATTCACATGATATGGGTACCGGGCCACAGGGATATACCAGGGAACTGAAAGGCAGATGAACTTGCAAGACTAGGAACTACCTTACACGGACCTGGAGCAACCTGCAAGCTCCTCTAAAGAGATAGTGCACTTACGGCAACAAATGACAGGTGGTCACTTCTTAGGAACTTCCCCAAAATACTTAGGTCAGGGTAGCCGGCATTGGACATTTCGATAACTCGAAAGTCGTCTTCAAAGATAACTCTCAGAGTAAATGGTCTATTCAATGTCCATATATCCATGGACGTAGTGACATCGCTTTTGTGGACATTGTGACACTTTTGAAAGTGTCGCATTGTACATGGACCTTATGACACTTTTTATAGTGTCATAACGTTCATGGACATGATGACTAACCTAACTAACATCCTCAAAAAGTCAGTGTTTGGTGTGCTCTATGGGCAGAGGGAATCATTGGTCCATATTTCTACAAAAATAAAGCCGGCCATAATTTTACAGTCTATGGGAAACGCTATAGAGCCATGATTAATGATGTTCATGTTGACGAATGTTCATGTTGACGAACTTTGGTTCACTAACTACCATCACAACGAGAAGTCGTACGATAATTAACTCGTACGAAAACGTAATCATTTCAGTGCAAATTTTGGTTTCTCTATCTCTCTTTGCTGTCATCTCGGCGAACACAAATGCCAGATCCAGTCACATTATTTTATTGGTCGACTGATGGGAACAATGACAAAATAAACAATATTAAAAGCAAAAAATAAGTAGATATTAATATAATTATGGTAAAAACAATTAAATAATAATAAAATTGTGTGCATATGTGTAAATGTTTTAGCATAAAGAAGTCAATATTGGTTGCTCGCTAAGATGGAAAAAAGTTATCGGTTCACAGACGTGAGAGAGAGAGAAAGAAATGAGTGTCTTGGTGCAGCTCAGCTGACCACCGAGGGTTGCTTTTTTGGCCACCGCTAGTGTAAATAGTACAGAGATGTATTTTCTAAGGTCAACCATACAAAAATGTGATCTTTTTTAGACTGGAAGTTGTGAAATTATTGATCTGGCAATTACATTATTTTCCAATTGGTAAATTGCTAACGTCATTGACGTAAGGCCAGGCGAACGAACGATAGAACGTTAGAGAAACCAAATTCCTGACGAAAGTGAGTGACATGTTTTCGTCCGGAGAGACTTTCGTTAGAAATACAGAAACAGGCCGTTAATTTGGTCATACACTAAAAATATATGTTTACAAAAATTGGGTTTAATATTCACGATCAGTCTACTTGATGGTACATATATAAAACTATTGGTATGCAAATATTTTTGACAGCAGATCACAAATTTAAGGGCCTGTTTTGTAACTTATTTTTTGTCACTTCGCACGTCTATTGGCAAGCGAATGAAAATTTTGGTTTTTGCACACTTTGATTTGATTGTAAACAAAGAAGCTTTCAATTATCGCCAACATTTTGGTTCTTATAAGACAGCAACGAACGAAATGAAATGTCAAATTAGACAATCAGAAAAATTCATTCGTGTCGGTTATATTTACAGCAATTTTGAATGATAAAGTGAAAGTTGTTGGGTAAATGAATGAAAAAATGGATAAATGAACCAAAAAGCATAAACATGTATCTTTTGTAGAAGTATGGTGCATAATTTCAAAAATGTCTTTTTTTTAGTTCGTTTTAATTTTTTTTTAATCTTACTACCACATTGTTGCTTTTTGATTTTTTTCATAATACCTTAAATTAGATGACCAAACAATCGTTTAATATACATATCGACCTAGAATCTCTTTCTGAATTGTTTTGGTTTTGTCCGTCCGTCGGTTTGTAGATGCATCCAAGCAACCAAGTACAGGTCACAATTATGCTCAGATCACTATGAAATTTAGCAAGAACTTTCTTTTTAACTCAGGGACTAACTGGAATGTGTACAGAACGTTTCCGATTTAGATATAGCCCCTATATATACATAATCTGATCAATCAAGCAAACAATTGTATTTGTTTTCGGTTGCTTGATTATTTCTCATTGTCTAGAATCAGCTGGTGCTACTTTTACAGCTGTTGGATAGGGTTGCCCCCGATCGGATATTTTCGTGTGTAAAAAGCTTTAAGAAATGTCAATAACAACACGAAGGTAATATTGGTCTTTGACAGGAAGACGATGAAGAAAAGAGCTTTCTTACCCGAACGATAAGTGACAATGAACCAAATTAAAAACATGATCGCTTGGGTGAGAATAAGAGGAAGAAAATTATTGCTTGGGTAGCTATCGCACGTCTGCAATTTGGTAAAATTAGCTGAACAGGCTGTAAGTGTTTGAAATTATTCTAGCACCTCATATAGGTTTTTATCTCTTAATCGACACTTTAAATATCAGAAAGAATTATATTATTTTGGTCCCAACTGCTCAAATTTCGTTAATCTGAGTAAGGTATTATTCCAGCCACACTCTTAGCGTATGATTTCCACTTTCAATATTTCGATTTAATCAATTTAGTTATTATAGTATATTTAAGCCAAGGCTAAATATAAAATAAATGATTTCGCATCTCCTTAAAGATCAGTATTTACACATTAATTTATAGATACTTACCTCTTAAGCGACTTTTGAAAGATTGGAAATTGTTTTGGCCACTACAGCACTGACCACAATTTAAATCGTCTGTGTGAAAACTTTCAAATTATTACTTTTACATGGGCCAGTGGTCAAGAGGTCACCAAAAACTTGGCGGCGAAACAAATGCTTAATATGCTGTTTAGTCGAGATAATTTAAATCATATCTAGGTTAGGTTTAGGTCGCGGTTTTTGTTCCCATCTTCTCCTCAGACCAGACAACGCGCTTCCTGGAATTTCCTTTAAGATCGGTATATGCACATACATATCGATACCTCCATTCTAAACTATGATAAGTGCAGGAGAGGCGATCAAAGTTTGATGCATTTTTTAAATTTTTGTGGAATTCCTTTATAAATCAAGACTTGTACTGTTTTGTGAATAACTTTTGATTAGGTTGACGGATAAATACCAAATTTTGACTGAATATAATTGAATATTTAGAAATTAAAAATGCAATCTCCATAAAAACATGCTAAGTCGACGCCAAAAATCGACTATGTGGATTGTGTATACATATATTATATAATTAACTAGCTGGACCCGGTCCACTTCGTTGCCCCAAATTGAGTTTTCCGATCCCGTCCATTGTTGAACCAATCACGAATCCTGCCGCCAAATACGTATACATAAAATAACAGCACTCTCGCTACATGTGGCTTACAAGGGCGGGGCCATGCCCATTAGTCTGATCCCGCCCATTTTGAACTAATCACGTAGACTGCCACCAGATACATATAAAGAGAATTACAGTACTGTCGCTACTAAATTGTGCAAGATAGCTGAAATTTCGGTTATATGGGCGGGGCCATACCCTTTGGTCTTATCGCGCTCATTTTTAGACCAATCACGTAGGCTTTCACCAGACACACACAAAATTACAGCACTCTCGCAAACAGATTGTGGAGGTATCTTCCACATTTTCAAAAGGTTGCTTAAATGGGCGAGGCCACGCCCATTGATCCGATTCCTCCCATGTTTGGACCAATTACGTAGACTGCCACCAGATACATATGCACAAAATTACAGCACTATCGCTAACAAATTGTGCACGATATCTTAATTTCCAGATTTGACTTATATGGGCGGGGCCACGCCCATTAGTCCGGTCCCACCCAATTACGCGGACTGCTACCAGATACATATTCGCAAAAATCTAGCACTCTCTTTAACAAATTGTGTAAGATATATCAATTTCAATATTTGACTTACATGGGCGGGGCCACGCCCATTGGTCCGATCGCGCACATTTTTAGACCAATAACGTAGACTACCACCAGATACATATGCACAAAATTACAAAACTCTCTCTAACAAATTGTGCAAGATATCTCAATTTCAAAATGTGGCTTATATGGGCGGGGCCACGCCCATTGGTCCGATCCCACCCATTTTTAAACCAATCAGATAGACTACCACCAGATACATATACACAGAATTACAACTCTCTCTCTAACATATAGTAAAAAATATCTAAATTTCAAAAATTGGCTTAGCTAACAAATTGTGCAAGATATATCAATTTCAAATTTGGCTTATATGGGCGGGTCCACGCCCATTGGTCCGATCCCGCCCATTTTTTGACCAATTACGTTTGACCAATTACGTACCAGATACATATACACAATATTGCAGCACTCCCGCTAGCAAATTGTGCAAAATATCGAAATTTCAAAATTTGGTCTATGTGGGCGGGACCACGCCCATTTTTGGACCAATCACGTAGACTGTCACCTGAAACATATACCCAAACTTGCAGTACTCTCGCTAATGAATTGTGGAAAATATTTCAATTTCAAAATTTGGCTTATATGGCTTATATTTTTTAAAATTCACATAATCTGACACTAAATGCATACACACAAAATTTCAGCACTCTAGCTAAAAATTTTTCTCAGTACCAAAATTTGACCCAAATGGGCGGGTCCACGCCCACTCATATATCGAAAATTCAAGTACCCTATTTGCAGCACCCCCTACACATGTACATTCTGTGAAAATTTCAATATGATCGGTCAAGCCGTTTAGACGTCTATACGGAACAAACAAACAAACAAACCCACAAACAGACACTCTCTTTTCATATATCGAAAATTCAAGTACCCTATTTGCAGCACCCCCTACACATGTGCATTCTGTGAAAATTTCAATATGATCGGTCAAGACGTTTAGACGTCTATACGGAACAAACAAACCCACAAACAGACACTCTCTTTTATATATATAGATACTAGCTGGACCCGGTCCACTTCGTTGCCCCAGACTTCAGATTTCCGATTCCGTCAATTTTTTAACCAATTACGTAGACTGCCATCAAATGCATATTTACAAAATTACAACACTATCGCTAACAAATTGTTCAAGGTATTTTAATTTCAGAAATTTGCTTATAAGGGTGGGGCCACGCCCATTGGTCCGATCCCAACCCTTTTGGACCATTCACGCAGACTATCACCAGATCGATATGCAAAAAATTACAGCACTCTCGATAAATTGTGCAAGATATGACTCTCAATTTCAAAATTTGGCTTATACTCGCATAGGCGGGGCAACGTCCATTGGTCTGATCCCGCCTATTTTTGGTCGAATCAGGTAGACTGTCATCAGATACATATAACCAAAGTGCAGAGCTCACTTAAACAAATTGTGCAAGATATCTCAATTTAAAAATTAGGCTCCTATGGGCGGTGCCGCCCTTTTTTGTGTAATCACGTAGACTTCGTGAGATGCACAAAATCACAGCACTCTCGCTAACAAATTGTGCATGATATCTCAATTTCAAAATTTGGTTTATATGGGCGGGGCTAGGCCCATTGATCCGATCCCGCCACTTTTTAGAACATTCACGTAGGCTATCATCAGATACATATGCACAAAATTACAGAACTATCGCTAAACAATTGTGTAAGACATCTCAATTTCAAAATTTAGTTTATATGGGCAGGGCCACGGCCATTGATCCGATCCCGACCCTTTTTGGACCAATAACGTAGACTACCACCAGACATGACTCTCGCTGAAAATTGTGCAAGATATGTGTCTCAATTTCAAAATTTGGCTTATATAGGCGGGGCCACGTCTATTGGTCGGATCCCGCCAATTTTTGGGCGAATCGCGTAGACTGTCATCAGATACATATGTCCAAAACTGCAGCACTCTCGATAATAAATTGTGCAAGATATTTCAATTTCAAAATTTGGCTTATATGGACGTGGCCACCCCCATTGGTTCGATGCCGCTCATTTTTGGACCAATCACGTAGACTACCACCAGATATATATACACGAAATTACAGCACTCTCGGTAAAAAATTGTGCAATATATCTCAATTTCAAAATTTGGCTTATTTGGGGGGGTGGGCACGCCCGTTGTTCTGATCCCGCCCATTTTTGGACCAATCATGTAGGTCGCCAACGGATATATATATACAAAATTCCAGGTCTCTCGGTAACAAATTGTGCAAGATATCACATTTTTAAAATTTGGCTTATATGGGCGGTGCCACGCCCATTGGTCCGATCCCGCCCATTTTTGGAAAAATCACGTGGACTGCTACCAGATACATTGTAACGACCGAACTTGTGTCCTAACTTCACGGAACCTATTTGCTACCTTTTATAACCGGCCGTGCTCAGGGAAATGGGGTGGTGTTCTTGGTTCTAAGAAGGTAGATTAGAGTACGTTACACAAATAAAAAAAATAGGTAGCTAAAACCCTGAATGATGATGACCAATTTCAATAACGGGAAAGAATAGTAGATAGGAAAGAAGAGAGTACAAGTCGGAAACAGGAAACGAAGAGGGCTAAGATAGAAATGCCTCTTTTTATCACTACCCACCCTACCTTTGTTATCCTCTGATATTCTGTTGGATAACCCATTTTCGATGTGCTAACTTTTCTCTAAGCGGTTCGTGGAAATAATCAATTACTTAACACATGTTTACGTTCAATAAATAAACAATATATTAACCATGAATTCTGGCGGTGTTTTAAAAACTACAATATTTAACAATATATTAAAATATTACGTATTAGCGCGAATAGATAGATTATTTAAAAAAAATTATACTAATTAATATAAGTCTGAGTTTTACTAATCTATTTTATGTAATGTCTTATTTTAGTAATACAAATATTTGATACAAAAAAAATGTTAATATATATGAAGATGCACGAAATAATCTTTTTGTAAGATGTTTTGTTTTCTTTTTAAAGATAAAAGAAAGTTTAGATAATCTTGTAACCGAGTGAATTAATTTATATGTTGTTGTGTGCAATTCTTACAAACTCACCATAATGAAAGATCCCACGTCGACATCAGGCCTGTTGTCATTGCTGGATTCTGGTTGATCAATTGTAATTAAAAAAGTTCACTAGTTACAGATATTATTGATAGTGTGCAAAATTGGTTAATGATTGATAGGTGAAAATTAGTGATCCAATAATTAATTCTATGATACTTATTAAAAAAAATCGCCAAATTCAAGGAAAGGCATTGAGATCCAGCCATTTTGTTCAGGGATTTCAATCTAATTCGTTATTCTTTTTAATATTTTAAGTTGCGTTAAAGCTAGGATATCAGGTTTTCCATTTGCAATTTCTGTTGATTCATTGATCCTTTGACTCAAATTATAATTAGCAATACATAGTAAGAGGACGATAAAGGTTCGGATAATGTCTCAGGTAAACGATAAGCACATTAGCACATTCTCTTCAGAAAATTTAATTTAACATTCGGCCAGAGGATAATCGAAGATTGATTACAATTTTTGAAAGGACTTTATAAATATTGGGAGGAATGAGAAATATATTCCCCCTTTCCTAAAAGGATACAAATTTCACTATAAATCTACAGACAAAACAATTCCAATTTACCTCCCAACTTTTCGCCCAATTTCACAGCAAATATGCAAATATATATATAATCCACAATTGATACCTTCATTCAAATAATTGATCTCCTAAATCTCACTTATATTCATCAATGAACCTCTTATTCTCGTATCCAAAGTCTTTCCTTTACAAAATTTATTCCGGAAAACGTTCGTGGAAGAAGCACTTCGAAGCAAATGGTACACCACAATTTGTTTGCTTGAAGTCTTCGGAGAAATTCGAAATACGAACAAGAGAAGACGAATCATTGCGCACCATGACAATGCGAGCTTTCACACATCGGCTCAAACCAGCGCCTTTTTGACCGGCGAAAACGTCGAATTCATGGGTCATCCGCCGTTCAGCCCTGATTTGACACCCAATGACTTATTCTTATTCACTCGCATCAATATATATCATTTGAAGGAAATTATAATGAGCTACATGATTTGGTTAAATCTAACGTTAAAAATGCGTTCTCTCTAAAATTATTAAACAGCAGCTCCTATAAAATCAATACTTCTGATAGCAACGACTATCGAAGCGTAACCAAGGTTTTAGGTTTTAGGTTTTAGGTTTTATTGAGCCTTCTTTTAAATCGTTATAATTACTCTATTATTATTAGCTACATATTTTAAAGAGAACTTAAGACTATAATGTAATATCTTAAATTACTATAATAAATATGAAAAACAGCACCATGCTTTTTAAATAGTACAGATGTAGTGAATTTAGTATTAAATTATTAATAATAGTGTGCATAAATGTCCTTGCTCCCGGGACTACAGTGGCTTGAGAGTATAAAATTCTCATTTAAACTTAAAATCTAATAAATAAACAAAGAAAAGAGTAAAAAAAAAAAAAAAAATTAAAATTAAAATTAAATTCCTAAGCATCTCGTACTACCCCCGGTGCGTATTCGACAATGCTTTCTCATAGAATCCATGTCGAATACTGACGGAAATATCAAAATTCGCAGGGAAGCGTAACCAAGGTATTAAATGAATCAAACATAACTTGGCATACTTACGAAGATAAACAAAACAGACCCATTAGGGTAACGGCTAAGAATTTATCCCATACTTGTGACCCTATGGATATCATAAGTGAACTTCGAGAAAGAGGTTTTAAAATATCAAATGTTTTTAACAAAACAAAATTCAAATCCAAGAAGCCTTTGGATACGTTCGTCCTTACATTCGAAAACACAGAGGATATTAACAAAATATACAAAATTCGTCATATATTGGACACCGTAGTTTCCATTGAATCACTAAAACTCCCAAAACTAATCCCACAATGTGGTAAATGCCAATGCTATAATCATACAAAAAATTACTGCTCTAAGCAACCAAGATGTGTAAGATGCTCAGGAAAACATGAATCTAAAAATTGCGATAAGCCCGTTGAAGCTCAACCAAAGTGCGTAAATTGTGGAGAAGAACACCCTGCAAGTTATCGAGGATGTATCGTAGCAAAAGAGCTACAGAAAATTAGAGAAAATAAGCTAAAGAAATTGAAAGACTCTAGTAAAAGTAAAGTAACAACAAATGAATCTAATCATATTATGCCAAACAATCGCCAACCTGCAACAGTAAGATCTTATTCCTCTGTAGCATGTACAAATTCAGCGAATCCGACTTCTGATAGTCAAGCGAATCAAAACATTCTAACACAAATTTTGAAAAAACTTGAAAATATTGAATCTCAAAACAAATTATTTGAGAATCGCCTAATAAATCTAGAAGAAAACTTTGCATCAGTTTTTGAATGAAAAAAGGAATTAATATTATGGAATGGAATGCCAACGGACTTTTATAGCATAAAAATGAACTTTTATGCGTCTTAGAATCCAGAAATATAGATATATGCCTCATAAGTGAAACCCATTTCACGACTCAATCATATATGGAAATACCAAACTATTGTATTTATCACACTATTCATCCAAGCAACAAAGCCAGAGGCGGAAGTGCTATTATCGTTCGAAAAAACATAGTTCATAGGGAAGAAGACAAGATACAGAAGGAAGAATTTCAAGCTACCACAATAACCGTTCTCGAAAATAAATTACATTTATCACTCACATCAGTATACAGTCCTCCAAGACACATAATAAAGTCTGGTGACTACATTAAATTGTTAGAATCTCACAAACATAAATTTATCGTAGGAGGTGACTTTAATGCAAAACACACTCACTGGGGATCACGTTTGACTACAACAAAAGGCAGGGAGCTATTAAAAGCAGTTCGTCATCTTGACTGTCAAGTAGTATCGACTGGCTCACCAACGTATTGGCCAACTGATGCCAAAAAAAGACCAGATCTCATTGATTTTTTCATCACCAGAAAGATATCCCAAACACAAATCAAAACTGAGGAAGGGTTTGACTTGAATTCAGATCACTCTCCCATATATTTATACTATAATTCAACAATAGAAATGAAGAAGGAACAACCAATGTTAACAAACCACAAAACAGACTGGAAGTACTTCCAATTTTTAGTCCATCAAAGCGTTGACTCATTTTCCAAAATTTCTACATCTGAAGATCTTGAATTTGAAACCTTAAATTTTACAAAACTATTACAAAATGCTGGATGGCAAAGCACTCCGACATACAAGAGACCTCCGATGGGTCACACATATCCTTTATATATAAGGAACTTAGTTAAGGAGAAGCGGAAATTGCGAAAAAGATGGCAAATTACCAGATCACCCCATCATAAAAAATTACTTAATAAAGCCACGCAAATATTGAGAAAAGAGACGAAAAAGAATAATAATTCCAACTTTAAAGAGTATTTATCAGAACTCACTAGCGACAGCAAAACGAATTACTCACTGTGGAAGGCAACAAAAAAGCTATGTGGCCAAAAACAATCAAAAAGTGCCTTAAGGTCGAAACATGGACATTGGGCGAAAACTGACGCGGAAAAAGCTGACATATTTGCGAAACATCTTTTCGAAGTTTTTTCAAATAAGTCAAATCAGGAACATGAGACAGTATTCAACTCGGACAATGAAGTTATTCCAAAAGTAACATTAAAAGAGGTTGTACTCGAGGTAAGGAAATTGAAAAATAACAAATCACCTGGCTTTGACCTTACAACCAATGAACTTATTAAGAAACTACCAATTTCCGGAATGGCAAAACTTACCAAGCTATTCAACGCAGCAATCCGCCTTAAATACGTCCCTACATATTGGAAAGTAGCAGAGATACTGATGATCCAAAAAATTGGAAAAGATCCCCAGGATGCTAGTTCATATAGACCCATATCCCTTCTTCCAATTATTGGAAAACTTTTCGAAAAGTTAATATGTAAGAGGCTAAACTCTCTAATTGAAATTAAAAAACTTATACCGAACCATCAATTTGGATTTCGTAAAGGCCATTCTACAGCAGAACAAATTCACAGGATTACACACGATATAGAAGTAGCCCTGGAAGAAAAAGAAGTATGCTCGGCAGTTTTCCTGGATATATCTCAAGCCTTCGATGGAGTAGTACATTCATCACTTATTCAAAAACTAAATACTATTTTACCAGATAGTTATTGTAAATTGTTAGAATCATATCTGAATGATAGGTTCTTCAGAATTAAACAAGGATGTGAATATTCCGATTTACTCCCAATATCTAGCGGTGTGCCACAAGGATGCATACTTGGTCCTGTATTATATCTATTGTATACATACGACTTACCAATAGATCAATCCTGTATCTTCGGTACTTTTGCAGATGATACGGTGATAATGGCAAAAGGCAAAAACAACAAGATATCAGCCTCTAAGCTACAAAGGGCTATAACACAAATTGAGGGATGGACGGAAAAATGGGGGCTAAAAATAAATAGCTCTAAATCAGTACATGTCGATTTTACCAACAAAAATATGAACTACAACCCCATATTCATAAATTCACAACAAATACCAGTCTCAAACTCTGCCAAGTATCTGGGAATGACTTTGGACTCAAAATTAACATGGAAAGAACACGTGAAGAACAAGAAAACATGTCTTGAAATTAAATATCGTGAGCTCAAATGGTTAATGGGTAGAAATTCCAATCTATCCACACATAATAAAGTAATGATATACAACCAAATAATTAAACCTATTTGGACTTATGGCATCCAATTGTGGGGCTGCTCCAAAAATCATGTTATTGACATGATTCAAACTTTTCAAAACAAGGTTCTAAGGGAAATTGTAAATGCTCCTTGGTATGTTAGAAATAAAGACCTTCATCGAGATCTAAGGATAAATACTGTCAGAGAAGAGATCAGTAATCTGGCGGAAGCCCATGAAAACAGACTTATTCTCCACAAAAATATTGAAATTCCGAGACTTCTAGAATCGGCGCACCTAACCAGACGATTGAATCGATGCAAACCACTGGACTTGAAGCGGCGTTTTACCCAGCAAATAGATTCTTAAGCTAATCTTAGGCTGTAAAATTTAACTGATTTGATATAAAAGAACTACTAGTTAGTCTCATGAATGCAATAGACTAGTTGTAGTGTAATTTTTAAGCAGTTTTGTAATGTTTAAAAAAAATAAAATAAAAAAAAAAAAAAAAAACTCGCATCAAGAAAAATCTGCTTGGTCAACGTTTTTCGACGCATGAAGCAGCTGTCGAAGCGTTCAAAAACCATGTTTTGGATGTGAATTTTCAACACACTGTTACCAAAACAATTCGCGCTCAAATGACAAAACGGTCTGGGTGAAGTTATGCTAAAAAATGTCAAACTTTCCAATGGAAATGTCAGAAATATATATATATAATAGCAACCCTCGTATTAATTTGGGCAATACTATCACCTCTCTAGCTCTTATAAAAGAGCCTCACCAGTCAAGGGACTTTTTAAGTACTGAAAGAGTGGACATTTGCTTTGGTCACTGCTACACTGACCACAGACTGCGAATTGACCATATTGACAATGTTAGATATGTTACCGCTGTAAGTGGTGAGCGATATATTATGAAAAGGCTTTAGAAAATTTCAAGACACGGTTTGACCTTAGGCTGGACATCGATTAATTCTTTCGCATCTCATGTGAGGTCAGTATGTACATAAACATTTTTATTTTTTGGAAGGAATTATTAAAATCAGTGAAATAATAAAAATTGTTCCGGTCAAAGCTACACTGACCACAATCAGTGATTTATTTTTTCGCGCATATTTTTGCGGTTTATACTACAAAGTTTTAACTTTGTATCTTATAAGATACCTCTGAAAGGACAAAAATAATATTTAATGGTGAATTCTTTTCTGCAAAAAAGTGCAACACTTGCATTGCCCTTTTACCGAAAACAGCACTATTATATCGCTTTTTTGAAATTTTAAATTCGAGTAACTTATTTACCAAATTTCAAAAAAGTATCACAAAAGTGCCGTTTTCGGAAAAAGGGCAATGAAAATGTTGCACTTTTTTGCAGAAAAGAATTCGCCATATGTTTTGGTAGCGTGAGGACTGACCACTGGCCAAAAACGAATATGTGAATAGTCCGTGGTTTATACAGCACTCCTGCTTTCAGGAGTGCTGTATCAGCTTTCTAACTCTTATGGGAGTCTCAACAGTCAAGTGGTCGGGGGGTATATTACATTTGTCACTCCGTTTGTAACACCTCTAAATATTGATCTGAGACCCCATAATGTATATATTCTTAATCGTCGTAAAATTCTAAGACGATTTAGCCATGTCCGTCCGTCCGTCTGTTGTAATCACGCTACAGTCCGTAATAATAGAGCTAGGTTGATCAAATTTGGTAGAACTATTTCTTATTGTTGTAGGTTGTTTGAGATTGCAAATGGACCATATCGGTCAATGTTTTGATATAGCTCCTCTATAGAGGTCGGGTACGGGTTTTGAGCCATAGATACCACATTTTTAAAGCAATTTAGCAGAAACTTTGCAGTTTGTATTATATTTTGACAAGAATTCATCACAGCAAAAATTTTACAAATCGGTTTATATTTTGATATAGTCACCCTATAGAGGTCGCTCCAAAATATATGTATTTAAGCCATAAATACCATATTTTCTAAGCATTTAAACTGAATCTTTGCAGTTTGTATTTAACTAGGACAAGAATTCATCGCAGTAAACATTTTTGAAATCAGTTCATATTTTGTTATAGTCCACCTACATATAGATATTCTATTTTGGCAAGAATTCATCTCAATAAAATGTATACAAATAAATATTTATTTTGTTGTAGTCCTTGTGTAGATGGAGCCTCAAAAAGCTATTTTAAGCCATAAATACAACATTTTTCAGGTGCTGAGTTTGACTAAAGAATTCGCGGCCTAAAAATGGAAGCGTTCGCTTTTTTAATAATTTACTTAAACAAAAAGGATCGTTTCATGATTTGCTCCACAATTGAAATTGAAGACGTTTCCAGTAATAAAATTTTATGCAATCCATGGTGGAGTGTATATAAGATTCGGCATGGCCGAACTTAACGCTTTTACTTGTGATATACAGATTAGAGTGCATTCATTTGTGTGGTGGGAAAAAAAGTTGTGGATGTTTAAAGCTTATATGAATTTTATGGTAAGTTTTATGCATATTATTTTATTCAAAATTGTAGAATTTATTTCATATTAAAAATTGCATTACAAAACATGAACAAGTGAGCTCCATGGCTTTTAGAGGGCATAAAACATACCAAACTTATGGATACAATTTTCTGTGATATTCTTTTTAAAATATTCCATGAAAAGTTGTGTATTCTCTACTATACTATAAATGAAAGGTTATTTAAATGTAATAGGTTAGGTTAGGTTGAAGAGAGGAGACGTTTAAACGTCTCATGTCCATGGACATACACTTAAGCCAGTGGTTCGGCCTGTTGTGCGCTCCTTATTTATGATCTTTTTATACCTCTCGAGTTACAGAAAATCGGTACTAGACACGAATTTTCTCAGTATCTTCCAGTCATATTCTCTGAGATGAGTCAAGTCTGGTAATATGTCGGACCCGAAATGTTGGAATCTTGCATGTGTGAAAGCCGGGCAGTGACACAGAAAATGTTCCATCGTTTCGATGTTTTCTCTACATGCCCTGCATTCGTCGTTTCCTACTAGTCCTATGCGATGAAGATGTGCTTGTAAGCTTGAGTGTCCCGTTAGAACACTCATCATCTTACTTATATCGATCTTGTTTAGTTTCAGAAGACTTCTTGTTTTCTTTTCATTTGGGTCACCCCACAGTATCTTTGCAGTTGCTCCTACTGTTGCGCTATTCCACATAGTTTTATGAGCCATCACTGCCCAGTGCTTCAACTCATTTTTCGTGGCTTCGAAAGGTTTCCAATTTTTCAAGTTTATTATTTGAAGTTCTCTGCCCTTTGAAGCCAAGTTGTTTGCCCGTTCATTTCCAATCACTCCGTTGTGTCCTGGTACCCAGCAAATACGCAATTCAAGTAATCATTCTGAGTAATCATTTATCGTTCTTTTACAGTCCAACACAGTTCTGGATTTGGCCCTCTCCGATGTTATTGCTTTAATCGCCATTTGGCTATCTGTGAAGATGTTGGCATATTTAGGCTTTGTCGTGTTACTGGCCAGTTCACACACTCCGTGATTGCTCGAACTTCTGCTTGAAATACCGTGTTATGGTCAGGGAGGCGGAAGTGAAGTTCGACTTCTGGTTCATCAATAAAAAGTCCCAGACCCGTCCTTCCTCCTCGCTTGGACCCATCCGTGTAGCAGCTGGTTCCCACTGGCACATGGGCCAAAGTTCCATTTTCCCAGGAGCGTCTGTCTGGCACAAACGTATCACAGTTAGCTGTAAGCCGCACTTCAGGAATGCGGTCCGAGATTTCTGGCGTTTGAATGTGACCAACTAGATATTCTAAAATCTTCTGATGGTACGACTTGTGGTCTCGATTTATCCATTCACCCATCACTTGTAGACGTCTTGCTGTGAGGGCTGCCTCATACTTTATACGGATGTCTATTGGTTGGATGTGCAGTATAGTCTCCAACGCTTTTGTTGGTGCAGTTCTAAATGCCCCGCTTATGCCTAGACAGCACATACGTTGAATTTTTTGCAAAGGTATTACGTTGCACTTCTTGTCCATTGATGTCCACCACACTACAGAGGCGTAGGTGATTATTGGTCTAATCACGCTCATGTAAAGCCAGTGAGTCATATTTGGACGTAGTCCCCATTTTAAACCTATAGCTCTTCTGCACAACGACCAACATCTGTGTGCCTTTGTAACTCTTTCTTCAAGATGATATTTCTAGTACAGTTTCTGATCCAAGATTACTCCCAAGTATTTTACCTTTTTAGTTATAGCAATTGTCTTATTCAGGAATCGAGGCGGGGTAAAACAGGGGATCTTCGTTTTCCTTGTAAATAGACATATTTCTGTTTTTTCTGGGTTAACATTTAATCCCCTTGGTTGTGCCCAGTTATATGCTATGTTAAGTGCCTCTTCAGCTCTTCTGCATAATAGATTTGGATGAAAGCCCCTTAGAAGTATTACAACGTCGTCTGCATAACAGACTGGTTTAAGTCCTTCATTGGTGAGGGCTTTTAGGAGACTGTGTATCGTCGTAACCCATAGAAGAGGCGATAAAATGCCCCCCTGAGGTATACCACGATTTACCTTGTCTCTAATTTTTACGTCATATGACCCACAAATAATCCACCTATTCCTTAGCATATTGTTGATCCAGTTTTTCAGCGCCTGGTCAACCTGAAACTCGTCTAAGGACTGGATAAGTGTATCGGTCTGTACATTGTTAAATGCGCCCTCAATGTCTATGCAAACAGCAAGTGTATACATTTCTTTACTGAAGGACTCTTCTATGTGGTGCACTACCTCATGCAGAGCTGTTTCCACTGATCTTCCTTTGACATAGGCGTGTTGTTTGAATTTTAGCCTGTCATCCGCTATTTTACCTTTGACCATGTCATCAATTATTCGCTCCATTGTTTTTAACAGGAAAGAAGTAAGGCTAATGGGTCGATAAGCCTTTGGGGTCGTGTAACTCGCCTTGCCAGGCTTTGGTATAAAGACCACCCTTGATTCCTGCCACTTTTTTGGGGTATACGAATGGGTTAGGCATGCAGTGAACACTCCAGCCAGATGAGTTGATACCAGATCCACCTCATTCTGCAGAAGTGCTGGAAATATTCCATCCGGTCCCGCAGCCTTAAAGGGAGAGAAACTTTTTATCGCTTCTTTAACCATACCATCTGTTATATCCGTAATAGGTACTTGATGCAATACATTTTCATTCTGTTGGTCCAGCATTACCAGTCGGAAAATGAGTTTTCATCAAGAGCCTTACGGTATCCTCTTTAGTTTCCATCCTTTTACCCGTTTCATCCACCAGTGTTTCGGTTTGGACATGAGTTTTTGAGAGGAACTTTTTCATTTTAGACATGCTGTTAACGCTGTCTACCTGTTCACAGAAAAGCCCCCAGGAGTTACGTTTCGCCGATCTAACGATTTTATTGTATTCTTTGAGTCTTCTGTGGTAGTCGTCCCAATATACTGATTGTTTTTTACGTCGAGCTCTATTGTAAAGTCTGCGGACATCTTTGCCAATCGAGCGAATTTGTCCTGTCATCCAGGGTTTCTCAAAGGCAGATTTCCTTTCTCGAAGTGGGCAACTATCTTCGAATGATTTTACAAGAGCCTCGGTAATCTTTTTAACATTGATATCAATGTCTTCTGCACATAGATAATCGCGTGTAGGCTGCCCCAATCGATTTCTAAGTAGATTTCCGAATTTATTCCAGTCGGTCTTAGCCTTATTACGGAAACTTATGGGGTTTGGCGGTGGCCGTGCAATTTTAAACCTTATATAACGGTGGTCTGAATAGGAGTGTTCATCCGAAACCCTCCACTCATGAATCTCATCAATAAGATTTTCTGAACATATCGTTATATCTAATACTTCTTCCCTAATTTTGTTAGCAAAGGTTGCAGTGTTTCCTATGTTAAGAGTTATGAGGTCATTTGTATTCAAAAATTCGATAAGGGCGTGTCCCCTTTTATTGGTGTTAGTACTACCCCAAGCGATATGATGGGAGTTGGCGTCACATCCAGCTAATAACTCATTACTTGTGTGTTTGGATTCCCTCACCAGACGTTGTAATTTCGACGTAGGTGGCAATGTCGGCGCATCGAATGGCAGATATATTGACGCCAGGTACATATTTCCATTACCTTGCCTCAGCACCGTTGCGTCCGATGTTGACAACTCTGGAGAGAAAATAAAACATAAGTTTTTATGGCACAGAATACAAGTCCTTGGACGAGTACCTGTGTTAGCGTAGAAAAGGTTATAGTTCACATGGTTTAATCCAGTAACCTTGTTGCTAGTTGTCCATGGTTCCTGGATCAAAGCAATATGAACCCTGCCTTTATTTATGATGTCCATCAGAGCGTTGGATGCTGTCTCGCTCCGGTGGAGGTTTATCTGGATGACCTCAATCATTGTCCTTCCAGTAAAAGTTTCTTTTGGGAGTCTATCCTATCTGGTGGCACCCCCTCTTTATTTGGTAGTGGGTCATTCTCCTCCTTTCGTTCACTACCTATTACACCATCTTCCAGTCGACAATTTTGGGAGGCGGTGTTATTTTTTGTCGCTCCCTCATTGGTTTGAATCGTTTTGTGGCTCTTTTTATTTTGATCACCACCTTTGCTGGGAACTTCCTGCAAAAGTGGTGGTACTATTGGTGAACTGGTGGTGTTATTGACTACTTCCACATCAGTTTTTGGCAGTGTCTCACATGTCTCCATCCGTTCAATACCAGTGTTTGCCTCTTCAGACAGTATATTTGGACTCGATTCATTTGTCCTGCCAATCGGGACCTTTCCAATTTTGAAAAAGACTGTCCAGATCAAGAAGTACGCCATGCCCTTCGCCATGACAAGATTGTTCTTGGATTCTGGGTCTATTCCTAACACGAGGAGAGTACCCTTGGTATCATCCTTCCTATAGAAGACTTCCCACTTTCTCACGGAAAGTTTTGAATTCTGTTTGCCAATGATGTCGAGTATGTACTCTGAGTTCCTTACCAATTTTAGCTTTGCGCCGTCCCAAGGTGAGGGGAAGCTATCCACAAGTTTTACGAGGACACCAGCGCAGCGTTGTGATGCCAGCCTTAGCATCAAAACACCCCTCTCAAACTTGCAACTCATTACTTCGATTGGTGGTTCATCCTTAGATTCGAGGACGTATTCCGCTACCCTCGTATAGACCAAATCTTCGAAGTTACTCTTTTGATCTTCGGGGATTCTGCCAGATGCACTACTGCTATCAATTATGGCGTAGCATAGATCGTCTCGAAAATGTTGTTTAGCTATATTAGAATAAGACGGTGGCTTCTTACCCTTCTTTATGGCCAATTGATTTTTCCGTGTCTGTAGAGTCTTTTTGGTTAAAGCCTCATCCTTAACGGATGATTTGGTTGACTTGAACTGCGTTTTTGGGTCAACTCTACCGCCCACAATCGAAGGACCCAGACTAGAGACCTCCTTTTGTGTGGTTACGTTAGGCTTATCCGAATTACTGGAAGACGGCGAGCCCTTTTTCTTCTTAGTCACTTTCACAGCGCTATGTTCTTCGGGAGACCTGACTCTTTTAGCGGCCTCCATGTTTGTATTGGAGGTAGAATTGTCAGGTTCATCCCGTAATAGGTTCTGTCGGTTTAACTTATTCAGTTTCCTTCTTTGTGCCCCTGACAGTCTCTTTGAGTTAGCAACAATAGTGATATTGTTTTCATTTGATGATTCAGAGTCAGAGTCCCCAATGGCTTTTAAAGGCTGGGGTTGCTTAAAGCCCCGGCTGGGTTCTGCTTCATCTGTCTTATCATTTGTTTTGCCTGCGGCTGGATGTGCTCTTGTTTCATTTTCGACTACGGGATCCAATGCACCAAAGCTCGTAGAAGTTGCTTGCTCACGATTGTTCGATAACGACGACACATGACTCGTGAGTGAATCAACGCTTGTCGCCGGCACTGGGTTTTCCCTCCCCTGCGCCGTAATCTCCTTCGTCTTTTTTGGTTTAATCATAAATTGGTTGGGGGAGACACCCCCTACATTTAAATGTAATAAAGATATAATAAAATGTTCATCACCGCGTACAGTCTTCCATTAAGCCTTCAATCGAAATTCTCACAGCTCGACGACTACCACCTTTAAGACGTTTCTTCATGCGTTCCTAATTCTTCATGTGATTGTCAAAAATATTCGGTTTACGTTTGACTGTTCAACTGTGGTGACTTTTTTCAGATTGTCTCGAGCTCTCCTCAGCCTTGGAAAATGTCAATTGATGCCTTCCTTTCTCTGGATTGTGGAGAGCTTCTAGAGTCTTTTCAAGTTCTTCCTTCGACAAAAATATTCGCAGTTGTATCGAAAAATTATTGAATTTGAATTTTAAATTGTTAGCAATTAAGAAATCAAATAAAAAATGATACGCGGGGCAAAATCGCCTTTTTCGATATGTTTGAATCGAAGGAAAATATATTTAGAACACAAATTTTTAAATATTATATACTTATGAGCAAATAAATTTTGTTTGAAATAATATATATAAATAAATAAATAAATTTTCAAAACGTTGCAGATTTTTCTAATTTCGTTATTCATTTTTCATCAATTCCGACTTATACCTTACACTTTTAAATAACAAACGTAGCAATAGAATTTGATTTAAAGAACTTGTTTATAATTTATATTTACTTCTTTTTTGTCAACCCTCAAGCAATGTATCATTTCAATTATAAAGGAATTTTACGAACATCTAAAATTTCTGAAAAAAGTAGCGTTGAATTACTGAAAAGCATAAAACTTGTCTTAAAATTAAGGTATTGAAATATTTTCTGAATACTTAATATTAATATAATATAATAGTCCCAAATAAAATATTAAGACAGAAACAAAGATTTATTTTGAACAACATCTTCCCAAGTATATAATATTTGTATTTATATATTTCAAGCAGTATATGTTTGGGACCATATACAGAAGCGAATTTTATTCAGCGTGTAGGGTAGCCAGATTTTTCTTCGTAAAAAAAAAATTATACAACACAACGAAACTACAAAAACGTTAAAAGGGTTTTTTTTTTATTTAAAATTTAAACCATAGGTCAATCATGTGAAAAGGATTTGATATGTTTGAATCGAAAGGAAATATATTTGTAACACAAAGTTTTAAATATTATATATTTCTGAGCAAATAAATTTTATTTCAAAATCAATAAAATATATTTGGAACACATACATACAAACGAAAAAGGGCGTAACAACAAGAAAAATCAGTTTTTAATGGATTTCGGTAAACCGCATCAAAACACACATACTGACAAATTTTTAGCGACCTACTATCAAAAATGGCGATTTCATTTAACATTTTTCCTTAGTTTCCAATTGTACCTCCCAGTTTCAAATTTCAAATTTCTGAGTTATCAAGTTATCTTTTCTTGTCAATCCTCCAAGTAATTTATTTTGATCCAAGATAACTTTTTAGTAAAAAATTTAACACAATTAACGTATTTTCTGGATTCTTAAGTGCAAATAAATATTTTCCCAAATAAATACATATTGGGATGTAAACAAAGATTTGTTTAGAATAACATTTTCCCAAATATATACTATTTGTGTACCCTAAACATATATATATTTCAAGCCTCATATGTTTGGGACAATATACTACAGAAGCGATTTTTGTTCAGCGTGTAGATATAAGCCATCGATTTATAGAAATTACTAGCTTTGATAAATTGTTTACATAATACTAGTTTTAATTTGGCTTGTATCTCCTTTCTCTGAGTGTTTTAATTTGTCCTCCACGTTGCAAAACTTTTATTTTGTACTATGTGCAATATGCATTCCATGAACTTAGTTCGCGCATACAAACACGGGGCAAAATCGCCTTTTTTGATATGTTTGAATCGAAAGAAAATATATTTGGAACACAAATTTTTAAATGTTTTATATTTCTGAGTAAATAAATTTTATTTGAAAATCAATAAAATTTACTTGGAACGCATATATTAATATATTACATCAAAATATATTTGCAAACTAATTTTCTCAAATAAAATATGTATTTATATACCAATAAAATTATTGTTTAGGAATATCTTCAAATATATATAATTTAAGAAAGATTTTCAAAACTTTGGTGAATCAAAAATGAATCAGTCAAAAATACCATTAGCAGCATAGCATTCTGTTTTAAGGGACTCATTTTAAATTTCTGGGTATTTCATGTCAGCATTTTTTTCAATCCTTCGAGTAAATTAATGTTATACGATTTTAATTAAAAGTTTCTAAAAAATTATCATTAAATTACTGAAAAACTTAACACAATTAAGGTTCGATATTTTCGGAATACTTAAATTTAAATACATTTTTGTTTCGGAATTAAAATCCCAAATAAAAAGTATTAGGGTGAAAACAAGGATTTGTTTAGAACAACATCTTCCCAAATATATAATTTGTGTGTGTACCAAATATTATATATTTAGAGTGTACCATAAACATATATATGCTTCAAGCCGCATATGTTTGGGACAATATACTACAGAAGCGATTTTTTTTCAGCGTGAAGTAGACGTGCATAGTTTTTGCGCATCCTTAGATTCAGGTTTTGCTTTTATAAGATTTAAGCTATATAGACACGATTGTCAGATCGGACAACGTTATCAACCATGTTAAAGTGCTGCAAATGTACGAACAATGACAGATTGTTAGGCAAAGGTGAATTGACAGTTCAGACGATTGCAAGAAAACCATACAATTTCATTTATTTGCAATATATTTCGTGTAAACACACACACGTGTGTGTTCACACGATTGTCAGATGTCTATCAATACTATTGTCTCACAATGACTTTTCTGCCAATGTTGCAAGACAAAAATTGTATGTTTTCACGGTTGTAAGTTCACAGGATTTCATTTTCCTCCACTTTCCTGACAATATTGTCCGATCTGACAAACGTGTGTACATAGTTTTAGTTGATTCATTTCACTTGGTTTTGCTTTGGATATGATGTAAGACATGGATGTGATATCTGTTAAAATGCTTGCAAACCTTACAATCGATCTTAGTGAAGAGAAGGAAATGCTTTACCCGAACTGATGTAGTGTGAATATTGTGTATGTGGGAGATGGTTTCCGTAAAATTCTTAATTTATGTTTGAACCTTATATCACTTTTTATACATCACTTTCTTCGAATAAAAGAATGACTGTTGCTCAATATTTTTCCCAAATTGGAACAGAGTACTAGTACTAGCCTTATATAAATCCGAATTGTTTCCAATGCACTCGGTGATAAATTGAAATTAGTTGACATTATTTTGGATTTGCAATCAATCAAAATATCAGCTAATATCGTTTATAACGAATACCGATTATAACGAACTTTCATTTGTAACGATAAATCTCTATGAACATCACTTAAAACGAACTTTTCATTATAACGAATAATATTTATTGTCCCATATTCCAGTTTTCTTTAATTTTTCTACGTTTATAACAAACTCCACTCTAAATTATTTAGAGAATGCTCAAAAATGGTTAAAAGGGCATGACAATGTCGAATCGAACGAGGTTTTTTGACTCAATCCAGAAAGGTTACCATTTAGAAATACAATTATTTAAATTTATCTTGAAAATCTAACTACATTTTATTATCACAAATTTAAGAAATTTGTTCGAATTCTTTCTTCAATGAAAAACTTGACAAACATGTTTATTGTTAAAAGATATAGATTCAAGATTTTGAACCAGATGTTGATCCATGTCTTGATCTAGGCTTCATAAGCAGGTACCTTCGGATTTAACATATTGACGCCTTAGAGGTATATACATTTTTTGTATCTTATATTGTCCAATACCCCTTTTTTAAATTTATTTATGACGGCTTCATATAACAATTATTTACGCTCTGCTACGTGTTATCTTTTGCAAATAATACAGATGGCCCCGTCAAACTTAGTAGTTTTTAATGTTGACTGCATTTTGTATACTCCGAAAATAACGAACTCCGTCTATAACGGACAAAAATGATTACAGCCATATTCATAAAAATCTTAATTTCGATTTAAAGTTAGCATTTGCTAACAAACACGTGTTCATAAACAGTATATTAACTAATACATATATATATTTAAATGAATTCATTAAGTTAGTCTTGGCAGCACCATCTTTTTGACTTACCATTTTTATCTTAATGATGTTTAATACGTTTATAAATTATTAGAGTAGTCGAATCTATAAATCGTTTTACTATATATTTTAAAAAGAACTGTTTTAATAAACAACAAATGTATGGTTACTTGTCTAATAACACTGTTCCCCATTAACACAAAGCAAAATAGCCGAGCGTTAGAGCTAAAGAAAGTTAAATTGTATGGAAATTGACAGCTATAACCCACCCAGTCATGCAGGACCTTAATCACATACACTATTCTTTAATGACAACATAAGAGAAAACTTCATTCACATTTCCAAATTATAACAGCGTAAATTCAAAAAATCAAATTAACATATGAGAATTAGAAGAGACAATGACTTAATATAAAATTTGTGACATTAAACATTGCCATCAGTCTGAAAATATTTATTTAACAAATATATATATATTTTTTTAAATATTTTCTTGTACATTGATTTGAAGGCATTGTCCATTAATTGATAGTCAATGATTTCCTGCAAGACAGTGTCCATTAATTGATCATCAATGATTTGATACAAGACAGTGTCTTGCTTGACTTTTATGACACTTGTGTCAAAATGTCGTCGACGATTCTCTTTGCCTGCCCTCTACGTGTCTTTAACGATTTATAAAGGTCTTGCATCCGCTTCGAGGATGTATTTAAGACATTCCCTACTGGGGAACGACGACGTCTCTACCCAGCAAACAAAATATTGAGAATTGGGTCCGAAAGGCTAAATCATCCGATTTCGTATCGGACAGAGGGAAATTTGACGTGTCGTGCCGAATTCGGACCGAATTCCTGCCAAATGTCATACAAAATTCGGATGTTTTGGCCGACGAATCAGACCGAATTCTTAACATATCGGCGGGTCAAATTTTGACAAAATATATTACTTTATCTGAAGTAAGACTTTTTATAAAACCTACAGACTTTTAGAACTTTTTTGTTGTTATTTTATAAGTTTCCTAGCTTCGGTTAAAATAAAAAATAATACTTCTAAAATAATTAAAAGCTTTCAAGAAAAACGAATTTAGGCACTCGTGTCTCGTCTTCTCTTATTTATATTTCCCACTACCAAATCTATAATAATACAAACAATTAATAACAAAAATAACGTGACAGATCAAAACTAATACCTTGAAGGAGTTGTACAAAAGATAATTCTTTCACAGTAGTATTGTTCCTTCACAAAATATTTGTTAATAACACTATGCAACACAATTTTTGTCCAAGGGATGTGGATAACAGTTTCTGGTGCAAATAGGTGTCACAAACACGAAAAAAATATTTAAAAAAATTTTTATTGTAATTTTTTTTTCAATTCCAGCTTTCGAAAGTACATTCAGTATTTGGACCATTCATTTTTCACGTATAAGCCTGATTGAGCCATGGTATGCCTCAAATTAAAGGGAATTATGAGTGCTACATATGCTGCAAATATCGCTTTCACGTAGAATCTTTGGTTTAATAACAGTCGTCAAAAATATGAGAAAAAAATGATTTTTTTGACCCTCAGATAGAGGGTCATTCAACAATATTTGTGGTTTTTTATTTATGAGATTTCCATTCAGTTACGCATACCAGTCGTATATACAGGTAGTAAAATTATATTTACATAATACAAAGTAGTACGCGGCAGTCTTGAAAATATTGGGTGTCTACTTTCGAAGCAAACTATATGTCAGCTACAGGTACTGCAACTTATGAACCTTAAACCCGGAATTTATGAATGAAATTTCTTATTAATAAATTAGTGTAATACAGCGCTTAAAGAGATAAGTCAATTTTCTGAAAAATATTACAAAATTATATATCGAAGCAAAGAACTTTTCAATGAAAAAAGCAAAGAACTTTTCAATGTGCGGAAAATATGTAATTAAAAAAATCGACGTGCGTTTAGTAAAACAATAGAAGAAATATATGTGTAATATTTTGGTATACGAGTTAAAAATATGGTTCGTTCATATGGACACCTAGTATTTTGTATAATTCGTGTCATGTAAATCCTTCTCCTACTAGTGGAAGAATGCGGTAAGTACTTTAAAATTAATGTATTACAATGTTTTGTGGAATAAAACGTTTTAATTTTAGACTTCACGTGCAATTTGGAATGCCAATGATTTGGAGACAACTATTCATTCACTACGGACTGCTATTTTTGTCTAAGTTAATAGATTGGAGTAGGAAGTGTCCAATTATAGCAAACAGCCTCATAACGGAAACATCATCAAATTCAACTGAGTACTCAACTCTGAGCGATTCAAGTTTGAGTCAGAAGTCATCGCTTTTAACTTAGTTTCAACTCATTGATCTAGTGAGAGATTTGGAACTGACCAAAGATAAGGCAGAACTACTTGCATCTGAGATGAAACAGTACAATATTTTGGCCCCAGATGTTAACATATCATATTATAGATTCCGTGATATACCTTACAAACAATTTTATACAACTGTGGATAACAGATGCTTTTGCAAGGACATTCCCGGATTGTTCGAGGAACTTAATCAAACATACAATTCAAAGGAATGGCGGTTACTTGTTGACAGCAGTAAAGAAAGTTTGAAAGCAGTACTTTTACACAACGGAAATCAGAAACCGTCGATTCGCATTGCTCATGCCGTCAACACTAAGGAATCATACGATACAATGGCTAAATTGATAATATACATAAAATATGAACATGACTGGAAAATTTGTTGCGATTTAAAAGTAGTTGGTATGTTATGCCTCTGGGACAACCGATATTTTGCCACCACTGCATATTAAGCTCTTTAAACATTTTGTAAAAGCCTTAAGGAAAGATGGCAATTCACTCTCATATTTAAAAAGTTTATTTAAAGGTGTTTCTTTTCAAAAATCGAAGAAGAAGTTTTTGATGGCTCATTACCTCGATGTCCGAAGAGAAATGCCGGGCAAACCACCAGTATGCAACGATGCTAGATGGCATTAGGGGAAAGTAAAGCTCTCATATTTCGGTGATGCCAGATCAGTAGATCTGCTCGAGCTCGAGGTGTGGCCGGGTGCCCAGTTGGATGTTGTGGAAAAAACAACATCCCTAGTCACCCTAGAGCCATCACCTGGGTTACAGAAGAACCCTCCAACTCGGCTGACATATTATTGACCCATGATTGGAGAATTATCAAGGTGGGTGAGGCGGATGGTAAAAAGCGACAGGTAAATTTGATCCTTAACGCAGAATCCACCTCCCACACGGAGAAAAAAATATGTTAAAAATATGTTTGGATGCAATCATATATATGTTTGGGACGGGCACAATCGTATATATGTTTGTGGGTAAACATATTATGTTTGCACACAATCATAATATGTTCGGGGCAAAATTCTAGCATATTAAAAAACGATATGATTGTGTCCTAACATATTTTTGGCAAATAATATATCAGAACATATTTTTTAGAGTTTTAGAGAGTATTACTCTCTGAGAGCCCAATTATATGACTCATAATTTTGTGCAAGGAAGGGCAATATGTATATGGTAACCGTGTGTATGAGGAGGAATGGCACCGACACCTAATACCCTTTGGTTATTATGTGATGATGCTTACCCGCCCGGTCGAGTTTAAGGTCGGGTTTTTTATTGAATATGTGTGGTGAATGTCGAATTCCAAGAAATTTGTTGTAGTTTTAACACGTACAACAAATTCAAAATAAAAGAAAGAATATGATATCAAAGATGTATTGAGGTTATTCATTAAAAAACACAATTATTTTTTTTTTTTAGAAAGGAATGTATGTTACTTCAAAAATTTTTTTTTTTCAAAACGTTCTATAATACTGACGCCGTTTTAATTTATTTTGCCAACATACATATGTATGTACGTATGTATGTGGGCTTATCATGTTCTTTGAACAAACACACTCCCGCACTAACAAATTGTTTTCATCTGAAATGACCCCGGGTACAGTAGTGAAGAGTGCACTGTACTATTGAAGTTTTGCCTTGTTCTGCACATTGCACAAATTCTTTTAAAGAGACACAACTCAAAACTTAGTAATTTTCAGAAAACTCAAAAACTATTCTGCAGCTCATGAACTACTTTTCAGAAGCAAAGTGTGTATTACTGTTTGTTGTTATTGTATTTCTGTATTTGACGTAGTGAGTGACGATTTACATTAGGTTACTTGTTGCTGTGAACCGTTATAGTTTCATGAAGGATCGAGAAGAGTAGAAGAGATACAATCATATATATGATTACATACAATCGTATATATGATTACATACAATCATATACATGATTACATACAATCATATAAATGTTTGCATACAATCATATATATGATTACATATAATCATATACATGATTACATACAGTCATATATATGTTTGGACATAAGTATATGTATGATTACATACAATCATATATATGTTTGCATACAATCATATAAATGTTTGGTAACATTACCGCTACCCCAAACATAATATGTTTGGGAGCTGCTCCAAACATATATATGTTGCCTGCAAAATATGTTTGGGAAAATATGTTACAGAGGCCGTTTTTTTCCTCCGTGCATATACAACGTGAAGTGCAACCCTGCAATATGGTTTCGAGACCGCGCCTGATGCGGTCATAACGCCCAAATATTATTTTGTAATTCTCTCTCTATTAATGTGTAAAGTCGAATACTTTTGGGAAAAATGTATTATGATTGTAAAAGAAGTAACGGTTCTATAGTTAATTCAGGTTCAGAAATGCCTTCGATGGTTGTAATTGAAACATTCATTCAGTTGTTTTTGAAACAGTGACGAGAATGGGTGATATAGTTGAATTTCAGTTTGTTGGGGGTGCTCGCAGAAACTTCGAATTAGTTTACACCAAATGCAAAAGGAAAATCCTAAATATAGAAGCATTGACATTATTTTAAATAGGGTATGATATATGTTGATATTAAGTCTTAAAGCCATACGTATGATGTAGTTAAGAACAAGCAATCGTGCGCGCGATTGCTCGTAGAATTCTTTACGCTCGGCTTTTCTGCAAGTTCTTAACTACATCACATATATTGTTTTTCGATTTAATACTAACATATTTGAAATGTTTGGTAAATTAAATTTGGATAAGGCCATATACGTATGACGAAGATAAGGACTTGCAGAAAAGCCGAGTGTAAAGAATTCAACGAGAAATCGCGCGATTACTCATAGAATTCTTTACACTCGGCTTTTCTGCAAGTTCTTAACTACATCACAAATATTGTTTTTCGATTTAATACTACCATATTTGAAATGTTTGGGAAATTAAATTTGAATAAGGCCCTATACGTATGATGAAGATAAGAACGTGCAGAAAAGCCGAGTGTAAAGAATTCTACGAGAAATCGCGCGCGCGGGAAATCCAAATTCAATTTCCCAAACATTTCAAATATGGGCCGAGTTTAAAGATGCGTATTGCTTTAAGACTTAATATAAACTTATCACATTTGATTTAAATTGAACCATATGTTTAAAGTAATTCCAATAAATATTAAATTACCACATAAATTATTACTACTTATTATTACAAAAACAAAAAAAATTTTGGGCCTTATGTCCGAGCATGGGTCGGTCATAAGGCCCAAAACCAAATTGGGCGTTATGAACGCATTTAAAGTCCGTTGGGCGTTATGACCGGTCACCATAGCTCCCACTGCGGAAGGCGAGTCGTCGGCCGTGGTTGATACAAGGCTTTCTGGAAGTGCGGAGGTACACACGACCATTATTTATGATGACTCCAACTCTAACAGAAGATCTGTAACGTCCTTCTCTGATAATGAAAGCACTACTTGGGACACTGAGGGGCTGAAGGAAGTCTCCGGACTCTTTGACGCATCTGGCGGGGACATGCTCCTCGATGATACGGACGAAGAGTTCGATAACGCCCTTGTCGGGGTGGATGTCAATAATAATTCTTCAGATTAACCTCCATCACGCTAAAGTAGCCTCAGCGGCTCTATTGCTACGCCTGTCCACAGGTGCAGTAGACATCGTCCCTATCCAGGAGCCCTATGTAGTAGGAGGACAAGTGTTCGGTATCAAGACACCAAACTTTAAACTGCTTGTGGCAAACTGTGAAGGCACTCCAAGAACCTGCATTTTGCCCAGGAAAGATCTAAGTATTGTTCTCCTGACAAACAGCTGCTAGTCTGGAGATCGGTAATCGCATATACTGAGTGGTCTCCAGTTACTTTCCTTATGAAGCTGTATTACAGGCAGCTCTTTTCAGCGAAGTAGTAGAGGAAGCAATGTCTGACGAGCTCGAGCTGCTTATTGGCGCAGACGCGAACCCTCATCATACTATCTGGGGTAGTACGGATATAAACAATAGGGGTGAGTCGCTTCTTGACTTTATTCTAACCACCAACCTAACTATTTGTAACATTGGCAATAAACCGACCTTTAAAATTAAAGACAGACGAGAAGTACTAGACGTAACGTTTGCTACTGACCGGCTGTCAGACAAAATTATTGGGTGGTACTGGACGACCACTCATTCTCAGATCACCATTATATAGAGTTCAAACTCGCTGAAAAAACGCCTAAACCTGCTGTCCACAGAAATATGAGGAAGACAAAGAGGCACCTGTATTAGAAGAATTTTAAAAGGTCCTAAACTCTAAGCTTCTTTATGAAACGAATGACAAAGCCGATTTGGATAATCTGGTCGAGCATATCACCACATCATTCAATAGTTCCCTTGAATAAGCCTGTCCAAAAACAAGGTACAAAGGTAAAACTAAACCTCAATGGTGGACTTCTGAGCTAACGGCAAGGAAAACGACCTGCAACAAGCTATTCAACAAGGGGTATAAAGGGCAACTCAAGATCTATAAGAAGGAGCTTAGGAAGGCGCAATGCCGCTTTTGGTATTCCTTATGTGGCGAAGTGTAAAAGGTCTCCGCAAGGCTGAGGAAGGTACTACTTCACCTTGCACAGTAGGGTATTTGCAGGATGAGGAAAACAACTGGACAAAAAACAGCGAGCAATCGCTAAATGTATTGCTTGACACACATTTCCCGGGGAACTCATCGAGCTCACTAGCGAGCGTCGCCCCAGCAGAAATGCAGAAAATGTTAAAGTACATTATCCCCTGGCTGCAGAATATTTATGTAGGCTGTATCAGGCTTTCATACATCCCGTATCGATGGAGGGACACCAAAGTTGTATTTATACCCAAAGCGGGAATGATATCGCACAATAGGCCTAAAGGCTTCAGACCAATTAGCCTATCCTCCTTCCTATTGAAAGGTCTGGAAAGACTTTTAGATTATTTCATTAGGGAAGACCTGGATACAAAACTCCTGTCGGGAAACCAACATGCTTACAATAATGGAAAGTCTACAGAATCAGCTCTGCACGAACTTGTGAGCACTATCGAATCGTCCCTACATTTCAAGGAATTCACCATTGTGGCATTTATTGACATTGAAATGGCTATTAACAACATTCACTCAAATGCGGTAATTGCGGCACTGCCACATCTTAAGGTAAACTCTAGCTTGATTAGACTTATACACAGAAGACGCATAACAGCATGTCTTGGGTCCACAACTCTAACAAGGTTTGTAAACAGAGGGACCACACAAGGAGGAGTACTGTCTCCACTAATTTGGAACCAAGCGGTGAATGAAATCCTGCTAGATCAAGAACGGTGTGGCTGCAAGGTCGTGGCATATGCGGACGACCTGGCAATCGCAGTGAGTGGCAAATACGAAAACATCCTCCGAGATATTCTACAGGTGGCTCTGAACAAGTTGGCTAGATGGGCCAGAAGCAGCGGTTTGGGTGTTAACCCAAACAAGACAGAATTGGTTCTCTTTACTAGAATGAATAATGTCCCTCATGTGGACCCTCCTCCTCGGACAAATGGAACAGATCTAGTCTTTTCTGAAAGCGCAAAATTTTTTGGAATAATTTTAGGTAGGAAACTGTCATTCAGACTAAACGTACTGGATTGTGTGAAGAAGGCCAACATCGCCCTATATTCCTGGAGGAAGGCTGTAGAGTTGCGGTGGGGCCTCTCTCCAAAAATTGTCCATTGGATATATATAGCAGTGGTTCGTCCAATATTGTTATACGGCATTGTGGTATGGTGGACGGCAACTGACAAACTAACCATCACAAACCTGCTATCAAGAGTTCAGAGAACTGCCTGCCTGTGCATAAGCGGAGCGTTAAGGACTACAGCGACTGAGTCTCTACAAGCCCTTCTCCATATACTGCCGATTAATGTTGTGGCGAGAGAAGTTGCAACCAAAGCGGCACTAAGATTAAACTGCCTATCAATGTGGAGGTACAAGAACTACGGTCGCATGAGGATATCAAAGTGTAGTGCTATGATAACCGACCGAGTGGACTATATATCAACGGTGCGCACCTTTGAGAGGAACTACATCATTATGATACCAGCCAGGGATGTATGGGATGGGAATGGGAATACCCCGAAATAGAAACCATCTCCACTTCTATACGGATGGTTCGAAGCTTGATGAAAAGGTTGGCTTCGGAGTACACTGTGAAGAACTTAATTTGGATATAGCTCACAGGCTCCAGATACCTGCAGTGTCTATCAAGCCGAAATAATGGCAATAGGGGAAGTCTCAAAATGGCTGAGTCGGAACATAGTAACCAACACTGGCGATGTCATTTACTCGGACAGCCAGGCTGCCATAAATTCTCTGGAGGCCACATCCCTAGATTCACAAATATCCCTCGACTGCCGAAGATCTCTTAACGAGATGGCTGAGCAGTTTAATATGCACCTCATATGGGTGGCTGGGCATAGGGAAATCCCGGGGAACTGCAAATCCGATGAACTTCCTAGGAAAGGGACGACTTTACAAATTCTCGAAGAATTTGCATATATTGGTGCGCCACTATCCACGTGCAAGTTTTGGCTTAGGAAAGAGGCAATCCGGCAGTCCAACGAAAGATGGACACAAATAGGCACCTGTAGGGTAGCTAGACAAATCTGGCCAAGGTATGACCGGAGAAGGTCAAAATATTTCCTTGCACTATCCGAAAGGAAAAGATTGTCTACGTTAGTATCAGTTCTGACGGGACACTGTCTGATGGGCGAACACGCCAGAAGATTGGGTATGAACTGCAATGACTTCTGCAGAAGCTGTGGAGATGAGGAAGAAGTGGAGAGTATTGAGCACTTGCTATGCGACTGCCCCGCTTTGAGTAAACGACGACTGAACCTACTAGGATCGGCCCTTCTAGGCAGCCTAACAGATCTTTCCAGTATCAATATTCGTGCTATCGATACATTTGTATATCAAACAGGTTCGTTTCGATGAAGGGCATTTTAGCCCGTGGTACCACTAGGGACCTAAACTGCTCTACGTGAGATGAAGAAAAACGGCTGCCACCTTAACCTAAACCTACATTGCTCACAAAGTGAGGGTACCGACTGAAATTTTTTGCTTGTTTGGAAAAAAAAACATAAGATTGCTGAAATTTTTCCCTGTTTCAGCAAAAAGACTGCTGTAACAAGTCGAATTAATGTAGTTCCTCGAATTTTCAAACTTCAAATTATGTTACAAAAGGCGGTTTTCGGGAAAAGGGGGAAGAAAATGCTGCATTTTCCAGAAAGTTTTTTGTCATGGTTTGGGTTCTAGGTAGTTAACGCACTTGGGACATGCCTGTCAAACAAATGCAAAAATGGTAATTATTTGAAAGCATATTTTTAGGCATGTGAGAATAGTTGTTATAGGTAAAGTGGTGGGCAAAAGACATTGTGTGCAGGGTTACCGTTGCAAATTTTGAAAAGGTTGCATACATTTTTTTTAAAAATAAAGTATCGCGAAAAGATAAGAAGATAAAGTACAGCTATAGAGCTAGCTCTACAAGAGATCAGATGGAAAGATGCAGCAATAATAGTAATAAAGTTCAGTTCCAAAATGGTTGTGCCAATAAAGCCCAGTTTTCTCTGGACTCTAGGTACTATAAAAGCATTGCATTGTACAAAATTTTAAGTATGCACTGGTATTAAAGTAATAAGCTGGTAACTTTTGGTACAAAATGGTCCATTTGTGTGGGAGGTACCAAAAGAAGCGTGGCAGCAATGCCCATTTTCCCCTGTGTTGTAGGTACTATTAAACCATTACACTGTACAAAATTTCAGGTCTTTGTATGCGCTGGTAATAAAGTTATAAGTTGGTAATTTTTTGTTCAAAATGATCCATTTGTGTGGGAGGTACCAAAAGGAGCGTGGCAATAATGCAAATTTCTCACTACATTGTAGGTACTATTAAACCATTACACTGTACAAAATTGCAGGGATTTATATGCACTGGTAATAAAGTTATAATCTATTAACTGTTGGTTCAAAATTGTCCATTTGTGTGGGAGGTACCAAAAAGGGCGTGGAATCTTCGCCCATTTTTCTCGGGGTAATAATGACTAATAAATTAATACTATGTGTAGAATTTCAGAGGATTCAAATAAGTAGTATAGAAGTTATTAAATAATCAATATTTCACTAAATGTAAACGTTTGTGAGGGAGGTACTAAAAGGAGTGGACCAATATGGCCCATCTTCTAACTTAGCCGGAGATAGAAGAAAATATTACCACATACCAAATTTGAAGTCAATCGGTTACTCCTTTCGAGAGTTATCGTGCGCACCAGCCAGCAGACAGACGGACGGACGGACATTGCTCATTCGATTTAAAATGTCCCAAAACAAATATCCGCCGAACATACTTAGGGTCTTAGATCACTCCTTCGATGTGTTACACTTTTTTTCGTAGCAAATGATATATACCCTCGACACACTAAAGTGAGGGTATAATGATGATAGCTTTGAGTTACAAAACAGAATTAAACAAATGAAATTTATAACAAATGAATTTTATCTGTCTGCTGGCTGGTGCGCACGATAACTCTCGAAAGGAGTAACCGATTGACTTCAAATTTGGTACGTGGTAATATTTTATCTATCTCCGGCTAAGTTCGAAGATGGGCCATATTGGTCCACTCCTTCTAGTACCTCCCCCACAAAGTGTTAAAATGTTGTAAAATATATTCAATATTTAATAACTGTTATACTACTTATTCGAATCTTCTGAAATTCCACACATAGCATTAGTTTATTAGTCGTTATCAACTCGAGAAAAGTGACCCAGGTTGCCGCACCCCTTTTGGTACCTGCCACACAAATGCACCATTTTACACCAAAAGTTAACAGCTTATAACATTAATACCAGTGTATAAAAATACTTGAAATTTTGTACAGTGTAAAGCTTTTATAGTGTATATAGCCCTGTGAAAAATTGACGTTATTGCCACGCCCCTTTTTGTACCTCCCACACAAAGGTGCCATTTTGCACAAAAAGTTAAGAGCATACAGCGTCAGTACCAATGCACGAAAATGCAACAACATTTTGCATAGTGTAACGCTTTGGAAGTGCCCATATCCCTGTATAAAATGGGCGTTATCACCACGCCCCTTTTTGTACCTCCCACACAAAATGACCCAATCATACCAAAATTTAACGTCTCATAACGTCAATATATCAGTGCAAATAAACGCTTATAATTCGGCACAGTGCCATGTATTTAAAGTATCTACAATTCAACGAAAAATAGGTGTATATGTTATAAACCTTCTGGTACCTCCCACACAAATTGACAGAATAATTCCTTTAATATTCCATATTACATTACTCACAAAGTGAGGGTATACCGAAGTCGGTTTACCCGACTGAAACTTTCTTACTTGTTTTGTTTTTATCATGCAATTTTTTTTATTTTTCTTACTTTTAAAAACCGTTCTTGGTATTCTATTTAATTTCTCTTCGATAAGAATATTTTGAACACATGCTCATGGTAAAATGTTCATAAATCAAACGAAACGTAAGTTTTATGCTGTAAAATGCCTATGACTAGAATATAATGGGTATTCCAAGTAGAGATACTTTTTTCAATAGTATTTTTTGACAGATCACGTGTGAGTCGTGTCATGCTGTCATGTTATTTTTTTAAGTATTGTTTGGCATTTCATCATGGAAAGACTTACGCCTGAACAACGTTTACAAATTATTCAGTTTTATTACACTGTGCAACAGTGAAAAAAATACACGGACATGACAGTATAGGTTCGATTCTACTATCAAAGGGTAGTATAACCCTATACTCGGTTTGGCGAAATTGGTGACCAATTTTTTTTTATGGGCCTCCAAAGTTTCTGAAAATCAGTGGGCTTCCCGAAAAAGGTGTCATCAGCTTTTGACCAACAACTAATTCAGACTTGGTGATATCGCTGAACTATATTCGGCAATAATGTAGCTAAGAATATGCTGAACAAAGTTTCTTAAAATTTTTTTGCGAAAACAATTTTTTTCCGGTACTTTTTTTTTCACTTTTTTCAGCATAACTTTCAGGGGCTCTTCATTTTTCGCTAACAATGTTTTGCAAAATTGTAGCCAACGTAAATCTGAACAACTCTTGTTAATATATCAATACAATCTGAACGTGTCTAGGTACCCTTAATAGCTCAAAAAACCACATTGTACCCCAAAAATGTAAGTATTTCACTGTTATGTAACAAAAATATATTTTTTTGGTATAGGGTATGTTCAGCAACTTTATAGAAAATATTAAGGCCAATATTTTTGTGGAACATATTAACTCTCTAGCTCCCCTACATAACTGTAATTTTTGGCCCCATTTTAACAAATCGTAAAAAACACCCCTTAAAATGGGGTGGGCGGGGATGAAATGTTCTACAAAAATGTTGGCCATAAAATTTTACTACATGTGTCAGAACAAACCAAAGCTCAAAAATTAACACAAACACCAAAAAAAGGTCAAATTACTGTTCGCGCAGCAATGTTAGTAATACGATATAGTGGTCGAAGCAATAACCATACCAGTAAAGGGAGTTTTTGACAGCAATTTGGCCGTTTTTTGGTTTTTGTGTTAAGTTTTGGGCTTTGGTGTGTTCTGACACATATAGTAAAATTTTATGGCCAACATTTTTGTAGAACATTTCATCCCCGCCCACCCAATTTTAAGGGGTGTTTTTTACGATTTGTTAAAATGGGGCCAAAAATTACAGTTATGTGGGGGAGCTAGAGGGTCAGTGTGTTCCACAAAAATATTGGCCTTAATATTTTCTATAAAGTTGCTGAACATACCCTATACCAAAAAAATATATTTTTGTTACATAACAGTGAAATACTTACATTTTTGGGGTACAATGCGGTTTTTTGAGCTATTAAGGGTACCTAGACACGTTCAGATTGTATTGATATATTAACAAGAGTTGTTCAGATTTACGTTGGCTACAATTTTGCAAAACATTGTTAGCGAAAAATGAAGAGCCCCTGAAAGTTATGCTGAAAAAAGTGAAAAAAAATATTTTTTTCCTATACTTTTTCAAAAAAAAGTACCGGAAAAAAATTGTTTTCGCAAAAAAATTTTAAGAAACTTTGTTCAGCATATTCTTAGCTACATTATTGCCAAATATAGTTAAGCGGTATCACCAAGTCTGAATAAGTTGTTGGTCAAAAGCTGATGACACCTTTTTCGGGAGGCCCACTGATTTTCAGAAACTTTGGAGGCCCATAAAAAAAAAATTGGTCACCAATTTCGCCAAACCGAGTATAGGGTTATACTACACTTTGATAGTAGAATCGAACCTATACTGTCAAGTCCGTGTATTTTTCAAAAAGTGTTCATTTGTTGCATAGTGTTATCAAAACAATAGTTCGCCAATTGCGCTAAGTCCATTTTTTTTAAATCCAAAAAAACACTTTCCAGTCGACCCACGACCTTGACACCCATGAGCAATATTTTACCTCTCGTTAAGAGCTATCTTTTTGCCATTGACCGATTTCCGATCCGACGTACCAGAATCATCATAATTTCACGTTTTGGTCCGGTCGATTGGCCACCAAGATCGTGTGATATCACACCGTTAGACTTTTTCCTGAGGGGATATGTAAAGTCTAAAGTTTATGCGGACAAACCCGCTTCGATTCAGGCCTTGGAGAAAATATCACTCGTGTTATTCGCCAGCTACCAGTCGAAATGCTCAACGGGTCATCGAAAAATGGACTCAACGGATGGACCATCTGAGACGTAGACGCGGCCAACATTTGATAGACATAATCCTCAAAAAATAAATGCCGAAGTATGTTCTGTCAAATGATAATAAACATTCCCCATTCAATTTGAATTTTCTGTGTTTTTTTCTTTAAAAAATTAGATCACGCTATACATAAACAAAGGTATTCAAATCCCAAAATACATCACCGAACAAGAAAACAAATCAAGCTTTAATTATTGACTCTTGGAATTGGAAAACAGAGGAACCTTAGAGGCTCAAAATGCGACATTAGAATTATTATTGTCAAATTTAAGTACTAAAATTGATGTAGTTTAATAAATTTTTGAAAAAATTTAATTTCAGCTTGCAACTTAATAAATCTCGTTTAAAAACTTGATCGATATCAATCTTGATCGAAAGCAATATTTGGGTTTAACGAATGTGCTTGACAGAATTAATGTATACCTTTCGTTATACAGAGCTTGACCGGTAAAAATATTTTTTTTAAATCGTGAACTCATAGTACAGGATGGAGCGCGGTAATTTGCTTATTTGGAAATTAAACCAAAAAGTTATAAACCTTAGAAAAATGTATTTTATATTTTAATTTTATTCAACAGTAGCCCACAATTTCACAACCTCCGGTTAAAGCTAACTCACAGTTAAAAAATAAAAATTTCATACAATTTGACAGCTATAACTGAAGGTTAGGATAAACGGAGATTGTGGAATTGGCCGTAAGGAAAAATAAGTTACATGGTTTTAAATAGTGTATCTGGCTAATGTCGACCTTCGCTATCCACACACTGCTGCATATGTTTTCTGAAGTTTTCATGAACTCTAACAATCATTTTAACTGGTATTCTGCCAATTTCAGCCTTAATATTGTTAATTAGGTCTTCCAAGGTGTTAGGACGGTTGATATACACCCAATTTAAAATTGATTGCCGTCCAGGAAGAAGTCCGCGTGGGGGAACAGCGAATCGTAAACGAAAAGCACGCTGCACTGCAATGATCGAGTGCGCATTTGAAAAATACGCTTCAACACAAAATGACCTCTCCTCACGTGTCCAATGCATGATGGCAACTGAAAGGCAGACGAATACAAATCTCCCTTCTATAAGCCACGCACACGCTTCACTCTCTTCAACCAACAGTGCCGCCACAGCCTGCAGTGCAAATAAAAAATCCCGCGCTCCACCCTGTACTTACATACCTATAAAAAATGTTTTTTTGTGTCTTCGATTTGACAACAAAATTGTTATTTACAAAAAGGGGAAAAGGTCGCAAACAATGGAAAAATTTATCAAAATGAAAAAGCTGCACATATATCCGAAAGCCGTCAAAAAGATGCAAATTGCAAGTTTTGTCGTACAACGGTAACATTGATTTTATGCAGTACTGCCAGGTTTTTTGTGATACATGAATGTAATGTTTTCCAAAATGAAATCTAGCTCCCACTAGATTTCAATCAATCACAATTAATAAATGATGCACTGCTTTATATTTATCCCCTCACCTTAGAGAGGAGGGTATATATCATTTGCTACGAGCCAAAAGTGTAACACATCGAAGGAGTCGCCTAAGACCCCAAGTATGTTCGGCGGATATTCGTTTTAGGACATTTTGAGTCATTTGAGCAATGTCCGTCCGTCCGTCTGTCTGTCTGTGTGTCTGTCTGCTGGCTGGTGCGCTCTCGAACGGAGTAACCGATTGATTTCAAATTTGGTATGCGGTAATATTTTTCTCTATCTCTGGCTAAGTTCGAAGATGGGCCATATTGGTCCACTCATTCTAGTACCTCCCCGACAAAGGGTTAACTTTTAGTGCAATATTGATTCTTTAATACCACATAGTATTAGTTTATTAGTCGCTAACACGTCGAGGAAAATGGGCGAAGTGCCACTCCCTTTTTGGTACCTCCCACACAAGTGGACCATTTTGCACCAAAAGTTAACTGCTTATATATTTAATACCAATGCATATAAATACTTGAATTTTCGTACAGTGGCCTTTATTGGCACGCCCCTTTTGGTACATCCCACACAAATGGACTATTTTACAACAAAAGTTAACAGCATATAACTTTAATACCAGTGCATATAAGTACTTGAAAGTTGTACAGTGTAATGCTTTTATAGTACCCAGAGTCCACAGAAAAGTGCTCGTTATTGGCACACCCCTTTGGGTACCTCCCACACAAAAGGACCATTTTGTACCAAAAATTAATATATTTTATCTTTAATACCAGTACATTCTTTAAAGTTATTAAATGCAATTTAAATTGATAACAATTTAATTAAAACATAAAAAAATATTTACGAATATTTGTTTGGGACTCAAGTTGAGGGGATTCATAAGTCGGCTTACGCGACTGAACTTTCTTACTGGTTTTATATCGATTTTGTCACTACACCATTTTCAACTGTAATTCGAAAAAAATCAATTCAATTTCGAATTAGATCAATTGAAATTCGAAGATTCCATTTGAAATTCGAAAAAGGTCAATTGAAATTCGAAGATTCCAATTGAAATTCGAAAGACATCAATTGAATTTCGAAACACATCAATTGAAATTCGAAAAACATCAATTGAAATTCGAAATACATACATCAATTGAATTTCGAAAAACATCAATTGAAATTCGAAAAACATCAATTGAAATTCGAAATACATCAATTGAAATTCGAATTTGTCCATTTGAAATTCGTAATACACCAATTGAAATTCGAAAAACATCAATTGATATTCGAAATACATCAATTGAAATTCGAAAATGTAAACAAATCTGTACATTAGATTGGGTAGAATTTATTTAAACACATTTTCTGACTAAATCTTAACATATAATATGACGAACAGAAAACATATAGATGATGTCATCTTTTATGAATATTTATTAAAAATTAGTTGGAACAAAACATATTTAAATATTTCAATATTAATGTTTAAACATAGACAAATTGAATCACTTAAATGCTACCCCATATAATATACAGTATTGATTTTGTTTACATTTTTCGAATTTCAAATGATGAATTTCAAATTTCAATTGATGTTTTCCGAATTTTAATTGGTGTATTACGAATTTCAAATGGAAAAATTCGTATTTCAATTGACGTATTCCGAATTTCAATTGCAATTTTACGAATTTCAATTGATGTGTTTGGAATTTCAATTGATGTTTTTCGAATTTCAATTGATGTTCTTCGAATTTCAATTGACGTGTTTGGAATTTCAATTGATGTTTTTCGAATTTCAATTGATGTTCTTCGAATTTCAAATGGAATCATCGAATTTCAATTGACTTTTTTCGAATTACAATCGAACAAAGACAATTTATCATTATAGACAAATTATCGGATAAAAGAACAATTTATGGCATTTACTGTTTGGCCCATTAGGAAGGTGCAATTTTGGGCGTTGGTTTTAATGAATGTAATGTAGATGTGAAATTACTGGACACGCATCCAAAAATCCTCAACTAATAAAGTTTTTATTTAAGTAGGAATATTGGATTTATTTTAAGCAATCAATCAAAGAGCCAGAACCTATTTTCTTGAAATTTGTAGGTGTTAGTTTATGAAGCTGAAAAATTTGAGGTGAAATAATACTTTATTTACATCAAGCTTTCCTGAGTTGGTTTCTGCACCAAGAAACTTCATGTTGATCGGATGGAACATAAAACATCTATCTAATTCTCAACCGATTTTCTTCAAACTTGGCAGTGTTTTTTCTATGGATGTAAAATAAAGCTTATATGATTCTTTGATACCAAATCGGAAGGGTAATATCTAAATTCTTAATTTTTTTTAGATTTGATACAGTTTAGCGCTTAGATGCCAAATCGGAATGGACATAAGTACGTATTAATACATACATATGGGAGCCATATCTTAATGCCACTGTCCATAAATCTGATTTTGTCCATATTTGCAAAGATGTTACTATTTACAACATTTCATGCATATTAAAAGAAAATTATAACTCATAATTTCCGATGAATCTTTTTAGTGCTTTCTCTTAGTGAAATGGTACATTGCTCGATTGATTGACAACAAATTACGACTTGGAATAAACAAATATAAAATTCGTGCTTTAAGGTATAATTCGAAATCGATGAAATTCGAAAAGTCTGAAAAGTTTTGAAAAGCTTTTCAAACAAAATAGATTTGGAGAAATTCCTAAACAATAAAATTATTTGTATAAAAACACATATTTTATTGAAGAAAGTTAATTTGCAAATGTATTTTGTTGTAATGTATTAATATATGCGTTCGAAATAAATTTAATTGATTTTCAAATAAAATGTATTTGCTCAGAAATATATAATATTTAAAAATTTCCAAATATATTTTCTTTCGATTCAAACATATCAGAAAAGAAACTTCAGTATTATTTTTGTTATTGAAAAAAAAAATCAAGACCTAAAACTCAAAAAAAAATCTTCATAGCAAAAGATATGTATAAGCATTTAAAATCTTTGGTTCAAAACTAGGTTTGTCTGTTTGGTCATACGCCGATCATAAAAAATTAGATGAATATTTACGATCAGTCTACTTGAAAGTCCATCAAACACCTGAAAATAATACCAGTTGCTCTCAAAAATTCAAACGGTATGAAAATATTTTTGATCGCTATCAAAAAACTCATAAGGAACTTTGAAATGCAGTGAAAGAATGTAAATTGCTTTGGTCACTGCTAAACTGACCACAAAAAAACCAAAACCCACACGGAGGAAAATCGCAATTTTTTATATGTTTGAATTCAAAGAAAATATACTTGGAACCAAAATGTTTAAATATTATATATTTTTGAACAAATATATTTTATTTCAAAATCAAGAAATTTAGTTTCGAACGCATATCTATATATATAAAAGAGAGTGTCTGTTTGTGGGTTTGTTTGTTTGTTCCGTGTAGACGTCTAAACGGCTTTACTGATCATCTTGAAATTTTCACAGAATGTACATGGGGGTGCTGAAAATAGGGTACTTGAATTTTCGATATATCAAATGGGCGTGGACCCGCCCATATGGGTCCAATTTTGATATTGAGAAAAATTTTTAGCTAGAGCGCTGAAATTTTGTGTGTATGAATTTAGTGACAGATTATGTGAATTTTCCAAAAATGGGCGGAATCGGACCAATGGGCGTGGCCCCGCCCATATAAGCCAAATTTTGAAATTGAGATATTTTGCACAATTTGTTAGCGAGAGTGCTGGAATTTTGTGTACATGTATATGGTGGCAGTCTACGTGCTTGGTCCAAAAATGGGCGGGATCGGACCAATAGGCGTGGCCCCGCCCACATAGACCAAATTTTGAAATTTCGATATCTTGCACAATTTGCTATCGAGAGTGCTGCTATGTTGCGTGTATGTATCTGGAGGCATTCTACGTAATTGCTCCAAAAATAGCCGGGATCGGACCAATGGGCGTGGCCCCGCCCATATAAGCCAAATTTTGAAATTGAGATATTTTGCACAATTTGTTAGCGAGAGTGCTGGAATTTTGTGTATATGTAAACGGTAGCAGTCTACGAGATTGGTCCAAAAATGGGCGGGATCGACCCAATGGGCGTGGCCCCGCCCATATAAGCCAAATTTTTAAATTGATATATCTTGCACAATTTGTTAGCTAGAGTGCTGTAAAGTTGTACATATGTATCTGGTGGCAGTCCACGTGATGGGTCCAAAAATGGGCCGGATCGGACCAATGGGCGTGGCACCGCCAATATAAGCCAAATTTTGAAATTGATATATCTTGCACAATATGTTAGCGAGAGTGCTGGAATGTTATTTATATGTATATGGTGGAAATCTACGTGATGGCTCCAAAAATGGGAGGGATCGGACCAATGGGCGTGGCCCCGCCCACATAGAGCAAATTTTGAAATTTTGTACACAAATAAATTATTTTCTTATAAAACTGTAATACATATTTAGTTTTGGAATAGTAGAATAGCACTTTGCACTGCAATACAGCACTACACGCGTTTTTTATGTTTATATTTTGTAATAAATATGTTGGTGTTACTTAAAAACTATCAATAAACTAGATGTAGATTCTACATCACCCATAGCAACAGTAACGGCTAAAGCAGAACAACATGAAATTACGTCACATTTGCAACCCCTAATTTACTACAGAGACCCAGGAAAACTAGCACATTCTCGATGGTTAACTTGCGCTAACAGAATGCTTCGGTTGTATATTGGTACAGCTAAACCGACTAACAATTTGAAAGAACTAGCCACTTTTATCATGAAAGTTTACACACCAAACTGGTTTGATATCAAGTCAAAATCCTCATGTAAGTTTGGTCCGATTCACATCTTTAATATGGTCAAAAGATGCTTGTATTTGCGAGATGACTTAAAAAGTATTGTCTTAAATACTATTGAAAGAAATGCTTTCTTCATACACCCAGAAAATCTATTGCTGGCTATGTTGCAAGATGATGTTCAGCATGTACGAGAGCTGGCTCTTCGGAGAGTTTTAAAGGCAAGAACAGAGTCCAAAGGCAAGGAAGTACGTGAATTCCAATTGCCAGAACTTAAAACAGATGCGACAAATTATTATGATTTGATAGAATGGTCGAAAGAGAAGATAACAGAACCTCCTGTAACAATGAAATACAGCGACTCGGAAATTACTTCAAAAATTGCATCTGGAGGTAAATTTTTGGATATTGAAAAGTACCCTTGCCACACTCAAGCAGTCGAAAGGTGTGTCAAACTTGTAACTGAGGCTTCGGCATCTGTTTGTGGGCCCGTTGCTAGAGATGGTTTCATTCGTACTAGAATACAATCCAGGCAAGAAATACCTGTTTTTGACACCAAATCTCAGTATTTCCGTCAAAAATAAGACACTCGGACTTCTTATACTGAACATTAAACTTTTATTTTTATGGTAATTTCATATAATAATTCATTGGACTTGTAGTTTTATGTATAGATTCAGTAAAATATACGATTATAATGTCAAAAAAAAATGTTTATTTGTAAGTCTATTTTTTTCTTATTTATCAACCTTCATACCTAATGCGCCACCTCAAGATATTGAGTTAGGAAGCTGTAATTTTGCATGCACATTTCCATTACTGTGGATCAATGTTTGAGAAGGCAGGAAACTTAAAATTAAAAAAAAAAAATTTTTCACTCCACCCTAATATGTATCTGGTGGAATTCTACGTAATTGATCCAAAAACAGGCGGGATCGAACCAATGGGCGTGGCACCGCCCATATAAGCCAAATTATAAAAATGTGATCTCTTGCACAATTTGTTAGCGAGAGACCTGGAATTTTGTGTATATATATCCGTTGGCGATCTACGTGATTGGTCCAAAAATGGGCGGGTTCGGACCAATAGGCGTGGCCCCGCACACGTTGACCAAATTTTGAAATTTTGATATCTTGCACAATTTGCTAGCGGGAGTGCTGCAATGTTGCGTATATGTATCTGGTGGCATTCTACGTAATTGGTCAAAAAATGGGCGGGACCGGACCAATGGGCTTGGCCCCGCCCCTATAAGCCAAATTTTGAAATTGATATAACTTGCACAATATGTTAGCGAGAGTGCTGGAATTTTGTGTATATGTATATGGTGGCAGTCTGCGTGATTGGTCCAAAAATCGGCGGGATCGGCCCAATGGACGTGGCCCCGCCCACATAGACCAAATTTTGATATCTCGCACAATTTGCTATCGGGAGTGCTGCAATGTTGTGTATATGTATCTGGTGGCATTCTACGTAATTGGTCAGAAAATGGGCGGGATCGGACCAATGGGCGTGGCCCCGCCCTTATAAGCCAAATTTCGAAATTGATATATCTTGCACAATTTTTTATCTAGAGTGCTGTAATGTTGTACATATGTATCTGGTGACAGTCCACGTGATTGGTCCAAAAATTGGCGGGATCTGACCAATGGGCGTGCCACCGCCCATATAAGCCAAATTTTGAAATTGATTTATATTGCTCATTTTGTTAGCGAAAGTGTTGAAATTTTGCATACATATATCTGGTAGCAGTCTACGTGATTGGCTTACAGATGGGCGGAATAGGACCAGTGGGCGTGGCACAACCCATATTTTGATATATCTTGCAAGTATTATATAGGAAATACATGAACAAAAATGCTCGGTATACGATAATTACAGCTGCTCACTCCAATACAATCGCAATATGATAATGTGATGCATGACCAATGAAACAAGAATTTGGAAGTTTTATAAGTATACATTTCTATTTTCTGGACTTTCCACTGAATTCGGTATTTTTTCATTCAGTGAATTTATTACTAATACCAGTAAGGAAAGGCAGAAAGTCGGGCGGAGCCGACTATATAATACCCTACACCTCCCTAACAATGCGATAAGGGTCATTGCGATAATAATTTGGAATAATTGGTAAATGTATTTTGAACCGATAATCGCTAAATTAAGCAATATTCGTTCCTAAATTGAGAAACATTTTTCTGGACAACTTTGTAATGATCGGGAGTAAAGTACAACTTCTATAGCGCTTTGTAACCAAATCTCGAGGAACATATATATGGAGGTTATATATAAATCTGAATCGATTTTCCTTGAATACTCATTCATGTAAAATAGAAACCTGTTTCTGTCGAATTTCCTTCTGATCGGATATAAAACACAGTCTCTACAGCGCTTACATGTCAAATTAGGGGTAACATATATATGGGGGCTATATCTAAATCTGAACCGATTTTCTCCAAATTTTACGGTATTCCTTCATGTAATAAGAAACCTCTTTCTGCCGAATTTCGTACTGATCGGATATAAAATACAGTTTCTACAGCGCTTACATGTCAAATCGGGGGTAACATATATATGGGGGCTATATCTAAATCTGAACCGATTTTCTCCGAATTTGGCAGTATTCCTTCATGTAATAACAAACCTCTTTCTGCCGAATTTCGTACTGATCGGATATAAAATACAGTTTCTACAGCGCTAATTTTGACATGGGCAGCGAAGCGCACCGGGCTCAGCTAGTATTAATATATTACAACAAAATATACTTGCGAACTTACTGTCACAAATAAAATATGTGTTTACAAACAAACAATGGTTTTGTTTAAGAATTTATCCAAATACATTATATTTAAAAAAATGTTAAAACTTTGTTGACTTTGACAATTTTTAATTTTATTTTTTCCTAGATTTTGTGTTATACTTTATAGGTAAAAATTGTCGTAAGCAGCATTTTTTTTTTGTTTTACAGCACTAGTTTTTAATTTATAAATAGTCCAATTGTCAATCCATCAATGCTATTTTTCGTAACCCAAAATTATACGATTTAAATTTTTCAAACATATAAAATTTCTAAAAAATACTTCAATACTTAAATACAAGTTAAACACTGTTTTGGAAATATTATTTCCAAATAAAAAAATATTAGGATGAAAACATAATTTTGTTTAGAACAACATCCTCACAAACATAAAATATTTGTCAGTGTCAAATATTATATATTTGGAGTGTACCCTAAACATATGTATGTTTCCAGCAGAATATGTTTGGAACAATATGCTACAGAAGCGATTTTTTTTTTCAGCGTGCAACTACGTGGATAGTCCGTAGGTTATACAATACTCGAGTCTATACTCGTACATAAGCAAAATTTCTATCTTTCTACCTTGACTGCAACGGTCAAGCGGTCAAAAGTGGCTTGGTGTAAAATCGCATCTGTTGAAGATCAGTATATACAAATAAATTAGTAGGATCATAAACGGTGGTTAATTTTAAGGGCCGATGTTAATTTTGAATAAAACACAAATTATTTAGGAAATTATTGTCATTTCTTTTTATTATGATATATTGGAATGGCTCAATTATGTATGGAACAAAATATGGGGCAAATGGCCGCCGCGACCTCGGCGGCACAACTCCATCCGATGGTCCAAATTTTCGATGACGCTGAGGCATAATTGAGGTTATATGCCGTTAAAGTGCCGAATTATCTCATCCTTTAGCTCTTGAATTGTTGCTGGCTTATCGACGTACACCTTTTCTTTCAAATAACCCCAAAGAAAGAAGTCCAACGGTGTCACATGATCTTGGGGGCCAAATGACATCGCCATGACGTGAGATAACACGGCCATTGAATTTGTTGCGCAAAAGAGCCATTGTTTCTTTAGCTGTGTGGCAAGTGGCACCGTCCTGTTGAAACCACATATTGTCCACATCCATATCTTCCTATTCGGGCTATATAAAGTTCGTTATCATCTCACGATAGCGAACACCATTCACAGTAACTACCTGACCGGCCTCATTTCGAAGAAGTATGGCCCGATGACGTCGCCAGCCCATAAGCCGCACCAAACGAACTGGGCGAGCATGCACTGGTGTTTTCACATCTCCTACAGACCCGGTTTGCTGAAATTTGCGCACAATTCTCCCGATTGTGGACACATTTGGTCGATTATGCTGATCAAAAAAACTTCACGAAGTTCACGAAATGCATTTTGAATTGAACGCCAATTTTCGTAAAAGGCTTAAAAACTTTAACGCGTTGGTCGATTGTGTATCCTTCCATGGTTCAAATTGAGTTAGTCTGAAATTGAGAAATGTCAAATGAAATGCAGAAAAAAACTTGACGTTTAGGTGTGGTTCACATTCAACACCGGCCCTTACAATTTAACCACCCTTTAGCTCATAAGGGACATTTAAAGCGCAGAAAGAGTGAAATTGCTTTGGTCACTGCTACTCTGACCACAATCTGAGAATTTACCGAATTGACAATGTTAGATATATTGTACCATGGTAAGTGTTGAGCGATGTATTTTGAAAAGGCTTTAGAAATTTTAAGACGCGGTTTTATGTCCAGTTTGGCCTCAGACTGGAATTCAAATAGTTGTTTTCGCATCTCCTTTGAGGTCTGTATGCACATATACACTTTTAGATTATTAACTCTTAAGAAACTTTTAAAAGCAGTGAAATAATGAAAATTGTTTTTGGTCACTGCTGCACTGACCACAATGTGAGAATTGAAAATTATTTTTTCGCGAATATATTGTTCGTGTATAGTACAGGGTGGAGCGCGGTAATTTGCTTATTTTATATTTTAAATATATTAAACAGTAAGGGAATTTATAAAATACAATTTTAGCCTCAATATTGTTAATTTGGTCTTCCAAGGTGTTGTGACGGTTGATATACCCCTTCGACTACATATACTCTATATCAACCGTCCCAACACTTGGAAGACCTAATTAACAATATTGAGGCTGAAATTGGCAGAATACCAGTCGACATGCTTGTTAGAGTTCATGAAAACTTCAGAAAACGTATGCGAATAGCGAAGGTCGACATTTGCCAGATACACTATTTAAAACCATGTAATTTATAAATTCCCTTACTGTTCAATATAATTAAAATATAAAATAAATTCTAATGTTCATAACTTTTTTATTTCATTCCCAAAAACGCAAACTATCGCACTCCACCCTGTACTTCACATTTAGAAAGTTTTTACCTTTTAAAAGGCTTCTGAAAGGACAAAAACAATACTCAAGTTTTTGATACCGCTAGAACTGTCCACTGGCTAAAAACTGACTACATTAGTAACCACTGGTTCATAAAACAATTCTGTATTAACAATTTCAGCTTCCTGAAATTTTGATGCGGCAACATACAAACAAACAAACGAATTTTATAATATTAATAGGATAGGATAGCAGGATAGGTTTAGGTTTAGGTTAGGGTGGCAGCCGTATTTTTTTTTACAAGCTCACATAGACCAGTTTAGGTCCCTAGTGTTACCACGGGCTGAAATGCCCCTCATCGAAACCAACCTGTTTGATATATAAATTTATCGATAGTACGAATATCAGTACTAGAAAGATCTGTTAGGCTGCCTAAAAAGGCCGACCCCAGTATGTCCAGTCGTCGTTTACTCAAAGCGGGACAGTCGCAAAGCAAGTGCTCAATGCTCTCCACTTCTTCCTCATCTCCACAGCTTCGGCAGAAGTCATTGGAGTCAATACCCAATCTTTTGGCGTGTTCGCCGATCAAGCAGTGTCCCGTCAGAACCTGTACTAACGTAGACAATCGTTTCCTCTCTAGGGCGAGAAGATATTTTGACCTTCTCAGGTCATACCTTGGCCAGATTTGTCTAGCTACCCTGCAGGTGCCGATTTCTGTCCATCTTTCGTTGGACTGCCTGATTGCCTCTTGCCTAAGCCAAAGCTTGCACGTGGATAGTGGCGCACCAATATATGCAAATTCTTCGAGAATTTGTAATGTCGTCCCTTTCCTAGCAAGTTCATCGGCTTTGCAGTTCCCCGGGATATCCCTATGCCCAGGCACCCATATGAGGTGTATATTAAACTGCTCAGCCATCTCGTTAAGAGATCTGCGGCAGTCGAGGGCTGTTTGTGAATTTAGGGATGTTGCCTCCAGAGAATTGATGGCAGCCTGGCTGTCCGAGTAAATGACAACGCCAGTGTTGGTTACTATGTTGCGACTCAGCCACTTGGCGACTTCCCATATTGCCATTATTTCGGCTTGATAGACACTGCAGTTATCTGGTAGTCTGTGAGCTATATCCAGACTAAGTTCTTCACAGTGTACTCCGAAGCCCACCTTTTCATCAAGCTTCGAACCATCCGTGTAAAAGTGGAGATGGTTTCTATTACCTGGTATTCTGCCGACCCATTCGTCTCTGGCGGGAATCATAGTGATGTAATTTCTCTCGAAGGTGTACACAGTTGGTATATAGTCCACTCGGTCGGTTACCATAGCAATACACTTTGATATCCTCATGTGACCATAGTTCTTGTACCTCCACAGTGATAGGCAGTTTAATCTTATTGCCGCTTTGGTTGCAACTTCTCTCGCCACAATATTAATCGGCAGTATATGGAGTAGGGCTTGTAGAGACTCGGTCGCTGTAGTCCTTAAGGCTCCGCTTATGCTCAGGCAGGCAGTTCTCTGAACCTTTGTTAGTAGGTTGGTAATGGTTAGTTTGTCAGTTGCCGTCCACCATACCACAATACCGTATAACAGTATTGGACGAACTAGTGCTATATATATCCAGTGGACGATTTTAGGAGAGAGTCCCCACCGCGACCCTACAGCCTTTTTGCAGGAATATAAGGCGACGTTGGCCTTCCTTACACGTTCCAATACGTTAAGTCTAAATAATATTTTCCTATCTAGAATTATTCCTAAAAATTTTGCACTTTCAGAAAAGACTAGGTCTGTTCCATTTATCCGAGGTGGAGGGTCCACATGTGGGACATTATTCATCCTTGTAAAGAGAACCAATTCTGTCTTGTTGGGGTTAACGCCCAAACCGCTGCTTCTGGCCCATCTAACCAACTTGTTCAGAGCCACCTGTAGGATGTCTCTGAGGACGTTTACGAATTTGCCACTCACTGCGATTGCCACGTCGTCCGCATATGCCACGACCTTGCAGCCACAACGTTCTAGATCTAGCAGGATTTCATTCACCGCTAGGTTCCAAATTAGTGGAGACAGTACTCCTCCTTGCGGGGTCCCTCTGTTTACATACCTTGTTAGAGTTGTGGACCCTAGACATGCTGTTATGCGTCTTCTGGTGAGCAGACTTTGAATTAGTCTAATCAAACTATTGTTAACTTTTAGATGTGACAGTGCCGCAATTACCGCATCTGAGTGAATGTTGTTAAAAGCCCCTTCTATGTCAAGAAATGCCACCATGGTGAATTCCTTGAAATGCAGGGACGATTCGAACTTGCTCACAAGTTCGTGCAGGGCTGATTCTGTAGACTTGTCCTTATTGTAGGCATGTTGGTTCCCCGACAGGAGTTTTGTATCCAGGTTTTCCCTAATGAAATGATCTAAAAGTCTTTCCAGACCTTTCAATAGGAAGGAGGATAGGCTAATTGGTCTGAAGCCTTTTGGCCTAGTGTGTGATATCTTTCCCGCTTTAGGTATGAATACCACTTTGGTATCCCTCCACCGATTAGGGACGTATGAAAGCCTGATACAGCCTACATAAATTTTCTCCAGCCAGGGGATAATGTACTTTAACATTTTCTGCATTTCTGCTGGAGTGATGCCATCTGGTCCAGGTGACTTGAAGGGCTCAAAGCTGTTAATAGCCCAGCTTATTCTGGATCTCTCAGTCAAGAAGCTAGCGACGCTCGCAGTCCACTCGCACTCTTGTTGGTCCTGCTGATCCTCGGGTTCTGTTACAGAGTTGCCCGGGAAATGTGTGTCGAGCAGTACATTGAGCGACTGCTCGCTGTTTTTGGTCCAGTTATTTGCCTCATCCTGTAAATATCCCACTGTACAGGGTGAAGCAGATAATATCTTCCTCAGCCTAGCGGCGTCGGAGACCTTTTCCACTTCACCACAGAAGGTATACCAAGAGCGCCTTTGCGCCTATCTAAGCTCCTTCTTATATATCTTGAGTTGCTCTTTATAGGCATCCCAATCATTAGCGACCCCAGTAGATTTAGCCTTATTGAATAGCTTGTTGCAGGTCTTTTTCATAGCCGTTAGCTCAGAAGTCCACCATTGGGGTTTAGTTTTACCCTTGTACCTTGTTTTCGGACAGGCTTCTTCAAGGGAACTATTGAATGATGTGGTGATATGATCGACCAGATTATCCAGACCGGCTTTGTCATTCGGTTCGTACAGAATTTTAGAGTTGAGGACTTTCTTGAAATTCTTCTCATACAGGTGCCACTTTGTCTTCCTTACATTTCTGTGGACGGCAGGTTTAGGCGCTTTTTCCGCGAGTTTGAACTCAATATAATGGTGATCTGAGAATGAGTGGTCGTCCAGTACATTCCACCCAATAATTTTGTCTGACAGCCGGTCAGTAGCAAACGTTATGTCGAGTACCTCCTATCTGTCTTTTATTGTGAAGGTCGGTTTATTACCTATGTTACAAATACTAAGGTTGGTAGTTAGAATAAAGTCAAGAAGCGAATCACCCCTATTGTTTATATCCGTACTACCCCAGATAGTATGATGAGCGTTCGTGTCTGCGCCAATAACCAGCTCGATCTCGTCAGACGTTGCTCTTCCACTACTTCCCTGAATAGAGCAGTCGGTACTACAGATTCATAAGGCAAGTAGCTGGAGACCACCCAATATATGCGATTACCGATCTCCAGGCTAGCAGCTGTTTGGTCTTTACCACTTAAATTAGTCAGGAGAAAGATACTTAGATCTTTCCTGGCCAAAATGCAGGTTCTTGGAGTGCCTTCACAGTTGGCCACAAGCAGTTTAAAGTTGGGTGTCCTAATACCGCACACCCTTCCTCCCACTACGTAGGGCTCCTGTATCAGGACGATGTCTACTGCGCCTGTGGACAGGCGCAGCAATAGAGCCGCTGATAGCAGGATAAGTACATGGGGAAAACACGTCAAAAGGCCCACTTTTCAATTTTATGGTACAGGGTATTATTTTAGTATAAAATGTCCCAAAAGTAAATTTATGTAAACAATTTATACATGAATTACAAAATTTATATGTCAGAGTTATTCAATATTACGAGAGTGGTGTAGGGTATTATATAGTCGGCACCGCCCGACTTTAGCCTTTCCTTACTGGTTTTATTTAGTATAATGCTCCCTTCGACCAAAAAATGAAAACTTTGACCCACTGTAAAAAAACCCAGACCAGCTGGACCATAAGTTTATTTTACAAAAATTATCTACTCAACATGCCCTTTCAGAATTATAGGGTCGCTGTTCAGTTTCAATCAAAAAGTCTTAATTTGTTGGACAGTGTAATCAATAGTTCACTAAATGTTAACCCTTTGTGGGGGAGCTACTAGAAGGAGAGGACCAATATGGGCCATCTTCGAACTTAGTCGGAGATAGAAAAAAATATTAACATATACCTAATTCACGATAACTCTCATTTCGAGAGTTATCGTGCGCACCAGCCAGCAGACAGAAGGACGGACGGACATTGCTCATTCGACTTAAAATGACCCAAAACGGATATTTGCCAAACATACTTAGGGTCTTAGGTCACTCCTCCGATGTGTTACACTTTTGGCCGTAGCAAATGATATATACCCTCGTATCACTAAATTGAGGGTATAAAAACGGAGATGTTGTAGACACACGCTGAAAAATAGCTTCTTAAACGAAACTTACATAAGTTTATATGTGTACATATTATATATTAGGGAGGATTAAGTGACTGCGTATTTCCTGGGTACCGGGACACAACGGAGTGATTGGAAATGAACGAGCAAACAGCTTGGCTTCAAAGGGCTCAGAACTTCGAGTAATAAACTTGGAAAATTGGAAACCTTTCGAAGCCACGAAGGATGAGTTGAAGCACTGGGCAGTGATGGCTCACAAAACTGTGTGGAATAGGCAACTGTAGGAGCAACTGCAAAGATACTGTGGGGTGACCCAAATGAGAAGAAAACAGGCAGTTTTCTGAAACTAAATAAGATCGAGATTAGTAAGATGATGAGTGTTCTAACGGGACATTCAAGCGTACACGCTCATCTTCATAGCATACACGGGGCAAAATAGACTTTTTTGATTTGTTTGAATCGAAAGGAAATATAATTGTAACACAATTTTTTAAATATTATATATTTCTGAGCAAATACATTTTATTTGAAAATCAATAAAATATATTTGGAACACATATATTAATATATTACAACAAAGTATATTTGCAAACTAAATTTCTCAAATAAAATATGTTTTTAAATACAAATAAACTTTTCGTTTAGGAATTTATCCAAATATATTTTGTTTAAAAAAGATTTCAAAACTTTTGCTGACTCTTTAGAATTTCAGTTTAAATTTTATCTTAGTTTCGAATAGTACCTCCCAGTTACAATACCATATGCAGCATTTACTTCTGTTTAAATCAATCATTTCAAATTTCTGAGTTAGTATTCCAAGTCATCATTTTTTGTCAATCCTCCAAGTAGTTTATTTTGATCCATGACTATACGATTTCAATTATTATACCCTCCACCATAGGATATGTCATTTTGTCACTCCGTTTGTAACACCTCTAAATATTGATCTGAGACCCCATATAGTATATATATTCTTAATCATCGTAAACTTCTAAGACGATTTAGTCATGTCCGTCTGTCCGTCCGTCCGTCTGTGTTAATCACGCTACAGTCAGCAATAATAGAGCTAGGTTGATCAAATTTGGTACAAATACTTCTTATAGTTGCAGCTTGTTTGGGATTGCAAATGGGCTATATCGGTCCATATTTAGATATAGCTCCCATTTCTTTTGGTTTGAGTTATTTTGTAGGTTTGAGTTTTCATGCTATCCATGGTGGAGGGTATATAAGATTCGGCATGGCAGAACTTAACGCTTTTACTTGTTTTTATTTATATTTTTACGAACATTAAAAATGTCAAAAAAAACTTTGAATTAGTAAAAAATTTAACTCAACTAACGAATTTTCTGAATTCTTAAGTGCAAATAAATATTTGTTTCGCAAATAATACTCGTAGTCCCAAATAATAACATATTGGGATGTAAACAAAGATTTGTTTAGAATAATATTTTCCCAAATATATACTTTTTGTGTGTACCCAATATTATATGTTTGGAGTGTCCCTAAACATATATATGTTTCAAGCCGAATATGTTTGGGACAATATACTACAGAAGCGATTTTTTTTCAGCGTGTAGGACTAGCACAAAACGACGAGTGCAGGGCATGCAGGGAAAACATCGAAACGATGGAACATTTTCTGTGTCACTGCCCAGCTTTCACACATGCAAGATCCCGATATTTCGGTTCCGACATATTGCCAGACTTGACTCATCTCAGAGGATATGACTGGAAGATACTGAGAAAATACGTGTCTAGTACCGATTTTCTGTAACCCGTGGGGTATAAAAATCATAAATAAGGAGAGCACAACAGGCCGAACCACTGGCTTAAGTGTATGTCCATGGATATGAGACGTTTAAACGTCTCCTCTACTCAACCTAACCTAATGAACTGTGTTCAAAGGTGACACCACACTTTTGAACATCAGTGTAGAACGACCAAGGTGGCGCGGCAGCATATGTATGTGCGTGTGTGTGTAAATGCGTCTGCATTCTGCAATCTATGTAGTTGCATACGTACATTCCAGTGCTGCCTATGCTTACCTAGGTATTGTCATGTCTTTTTTGGCATCGTCATTTGGTTGCTCGCTGCTTGCGTTTTGTCATTGTAACCGAGCTTACATTAGACAAAAGGAAAGCAGCAGGAGTTAGTTTGTATCCAATTGTGCCAACCATTAACTCGTTCGTCTCCCTCCCGCGATTAAGTGATTTTTTAGTGAAAAGTAAAGTTTAAGTAATAAGTGTTATTTTTATCTAGAAAAATACATGTACATAAAAGACACTGTGAAACCAACAGACCCAACATTGAACAATAAAATTGAAACAAGAAGAACGCAAATTGTGAATTACATGAAACAAAACAATTAATATTAAGATTAAAATTGAAACTAAAAATTGAAATTAAAATTGAAACTAAAAATTGAAACTAAAAATTGAAACTAAAAATTGAAAACCAAAACACCCAAAAATTGTTAACATTAAGAATACCAACTAATCACATTTTCACACATACCTGTACACACATGAATTCCACCAAACAAAAAATTGAAATTACTTTTTGCAAATAAAACCAAAATCCGAAATCTACCACTTGCGTTATCATTCTGACGGAAACAAAAAAAAAACCGAGGTAAGAACTAAACATTGGTCCTTCGAACCGGATCTAAAAGTGTGTTTTTTTAAATTGTTAAAAAACGTAATCTGAGGAAAAAGTGTGAAAGTGTGATTAGTGGGTTTTGAAAAAAGTGAAAAAAGGCCACAAGTGCCAAGTTTTAAATTTAAATATTTGTAGAAGTGAAAAATAAAAGAATTGAAAATCGACGCGCCGCGAAACAAAAATCAAAAAAAAAGACTCGACACAACAACCAAAAGAACCAGACACAAGGACACTACAACAAATAACCCTAGAAGGAAGGAAGAAGGAGCCAGCGACCCACGCCAGCAACATCGAGAACAATAAGAGTAAGACACTTATTACAGGATCAAAGTAAGTACCCAAAATTTGTGCAGGTAGCGTTGTTACATAGGGTGCCAAAACCATTTTTTTCGAACTCCGCCATATTGCTATATGAAGGAGATTTTGGCGGGTCTGGCCCTATGTACGACGCTGGCTTGGTTTTTGCCTTTTACATATATACAAAAATAACTGAACACTTAACTGCAGTTAGCTTGCACTTATATACATATACTTATATACTTTGATATACATACTTACATAAGTGCAGTTAGCTTGCAGTTACCTACCTACACACTGCTGCACATACATACCCTTCTACATATATACTAACCTCTTGCATAACCTACATGCATTCTAACCTCTGAAAGTTTTTTGACGATTTTTTCGGTAACAACGCGCGACTTTACTGTTTTCTAGTTTTCGAAACTTTAGGAAAATAGCGACCCAACCTTTTTGAAAACCCTTCGATAATTTGTTCAAATAATTTATTACGCATTCTGATGAATTTTTCTGAAAGCCAGCGGCTAGTCGAGTCGATTTATGCCATCAAGTTATTTTTAAGATAAGATTATTAAGATAAGAGTATTAAGATTTGTTTCGGACGCGCGGACTGACCCATTGACTTATTCCGAAAACCTCAGCAAGAATTCTAGATAATTTTGTGCTGAATAACGCGTGGACGGACAACTTTCTTGCGAAACAAAAGAGCGAAAATTTCTTGAATTTTTTCGGCTGCTTAAATCGCGGTTATATTTATTAAGCTTACTTTTATTCTTATTACTATTATTATTAGCTGCTTGAAAGAAAAGAAAAAAAGAAAAATTTATTGGCTCGACTCATCCGCTGACTGGCTTGTGAACCCTACAAATTACTTCGTGATTTTTGGGTACCTTAAACATCGAGTTTGCAACTTAAAAAAAAAATATATATTTTTTTTGTCTTTTTTGAGGGAGAAATCAACCGTATGATATTAGCATATGCTTTGGAGACGCTAAAATCAATCCCAATCAATAAATTAAAAGAAAAAAATAATTTATTTTTTTTTTGCTTTAGAAAATACGTGTTCCGTCTTTTTGAACGACCCTCGTATTGCATTAGATTCAATAGAAAAATCCTTTTGAAAAATGTCAAAAAATTCAAGATTTTTTACATTCTTTAGCTATTAATATGTGTGGTTTGTGCTATAAATCAACATTATTGTAGTTTCCAACCGATTTGAAGCGAAAATCTTGATATATTTGATAAAAAAGTTCCTGTGCCGACACTTTCAACTCGACCCCTCGTACCCATTAAAACAACACCAGTCTATGTACATCGATGCATATGAGACCATAGGTAGCGGATTTTTTTTTTCGTTGGTTTCTCGTTGTCTTTTCATTCGTTTTCACTTCTTGCCTTGATTAGGGAACCCAAAGGTTAATGTACCACTGGATTTTTTTGTGAAATAGAAAAAAAGGGAGAAGTAGGAAAACATAATTTCAGCCGTAAAGAAAGGAATGAAAGAACATATGGTTTGATGGTTGATGGGATCGGACGGACATTTCGGCAAAAGCTAAACAGAACTAACACAATAATTTACATTTATTGAAATTTATTTTTATTTTTGCAAATTACACTTTACAACGAAAAATAAATTTGCTCAGAAATTTATTAAGTGCTAATTTTTGGAAATTACACTTTACTACGAAAAATAAATTTGCTCAGAAATTTATTAAGTGCTAATTTTTGGAAATTACACTTTACTACGAAAAATAAATTTGACTCGAAAATTTATTAAGTGCTAATTTTTGGAAATTACACTTTGCTACGAAAAATAAATTTGCTCAGAAATTTATTAAGTGCTAATTTTTGGAAATTACACTTTGCTACGAAAAATAAATTTGCTCAAAAATTTATTAAGAGCTAATTTTTGGAAATTACACTTTACTACGAAAAATAAATTTGACTCGAAAATTTATTAAGTGCTAATTTTTGGAAATTACACTTTACTACGAAAAATAAATTTGCTCGAAAAATTTATTAAGTGCTAATTTTTGGAAATTACACTTTACTACGAAAAATAAATTTGACTCGAAAATTTATTAAGTGCTAATTTTTGGAAATTACACTTTGCTACGAAAAATAAATTTGCTCAGAAATTTATTAAGTGCTAATTTTTGGAAATTACACTTTACTACGAAAAATAAATTTGACTCGAAAATTTATTAAGTGCTAATTTTTGGAAATTACACTTTGCTACGAAAAATAAATTTGCTCAGAAATTTATTAAGTGCTAATTTTTGGAAATTACACTTTGCTACGAAAAATAAATTTGCTCAAAAATTTATTAAGTGCTAATTTTTGGAAATTACACTTTACTACGAAAAATAAATTTGACTCGAAAATTTATTAAGTGCTAATTTTGGAAATTACACTTTACTACGAAAAATAAATTTGTTCAGAAATTTATTAAGTGCTAATTTTTTGGAACTTACACTTTACTACGAAAAATAAATTTGCTCGAAAAATCTATTAAGTGAAACACCTTCCTACACAATTTGGGTATTTTTTTTTTTTTGAAAAAACACGTTCCTACAAAGTTTGTTTTTTTTGTTTGTTATAAATTTGCAAAAAACACTTTCTTACAAAATTTGTTTTTTGATTTGATTCAATTTTTTCTGATAGAAAAATCACTTTCCTACGCTTTTTTTTATTTTTTTTTGTTTTGTCAAAGAAGAGTTGATTGATAATTTTTTTTGAGAGTACACTAGCCGACAAAGAATTACTTTCGTCCAAATTTTTATTTATATAATTTTTTTTCCAAAAGACCCAGGTCTATAAAAATTATTATCGCTAAAATTTCTTACTTTTCGCACAAACGACACAAGTTCAAAATAAACTGCCATTATTTATATCTATTCGTGGAAAAAAGCAAAGTCGGACCGTAAAAGATTGACCCCATTCAACAAATATTTAGCGTTTTTCTGAAATTATTTTGCAAATATTGGCAAAGTAATTTTTTACAGAAATTGTTAAAAGAAAATCTCAATTTTAAAGGTTTCTTAAAATTTTAGCCATTTTAAAATTTGATAAAGAAAATATTTAAGAAGGAGGAAATATGGATAAAGTTTTACGTGATAAATTTGTAAATTGCGTAAATGATCTGATAGACTTTGAGAGTGGTTACTCTGCTACTAGCACCGATGATAATATTCACTCATTAGAAGTGACACGTGTAGAATTGAACTCTGTTTGGGATCAGGTGAAAAGGGCCTATGTAGATTGTAGAGACCGTGTTCCCGAAAAAGATGAGGCCCCAATCGATAAATCAAATTTGAGGACCCATTATAAAGAGGCATTAGAGACATACAAACGATGTTTAAGCGCAGTAAATGGAGAAATTTTAGCACTGACCGACGAAAGGCAGCAGGAAAAGTTCGAACGAGAATCGGAGACCCGAAAAAAGGAAACAGTTGAGCCAAACAACCATCTATCGTTACGTTTACCACCATGCGACACCGACACATTTCATGGAGGATACAGCGCTTGGCCTACTTTTCGGGATTTGTTTTCGGCCTTGTACAGGAATAATTCTAGACTTAGTAAAGTAGAAAAACTTTTCCATCTAAAACAAAAAACCGCGGGGGAGGCACGGGAAATTATTAGTAACGTACCACTAACAAATGAAGGTTTTGATCTAGCATGGAAAAACTTAGAAAACAGATACGAGAATAAACGAATGCAAGTTAATGAACAGCTAAAGACTCTACTTAGTTTACCACCAGTTTCGGCAGATTCAGGATCTTCGATCCAGAAACTTCAACGCACTATTGATGGTTGCGTTCAGACACTAGAAACACTCAAGGTAGATGTAAAGGGGTGGGACCCAATTTTAGTTTACCTTACTTCTACGAAACTGCCGAGAAATTTCTTAGAAGAATTTGAAAACGGTTTGGAAGACTGTTCCATACTACCGTCTTGGAAAGATTTGAATGAATTTTTGACACACAAGTTCAAAACTTTAGAATCTGTAGGAAATATTAAGCCCCATTTCTCCAAAAATAATCAGCCTAGACCCGATTATAGTAGGAAGGAAAATAGGGTTAAGTCATTTCAAACTAATGTTGCGCAACAGACTCAAAGTTCGCAAAGAAGATTCAACAATAGCAACAGATTTAGCACATCTACGCAACCTAGTAGTCGTACAAATGGACCGAGTTGCCAAATTTGCAAGGCAAACCATTTGTTACGAAATTGTCCACAATTCCTTGAGAAAAACGTGAATGATCGCATTCACGTAGTCAAACTCCACAATCTTTGTTACAACTGCATCACTTCGGATCATGTTGTAAGAGATTGTAAGAGTCGTTTCACGTGTAGGGAATGTAATCAAAGACATCACACTTTATTACATAAGGGTAACGAGGCCCGACCTACAAATTCACAACCGGTTAGAGATGACGTACGACCTAGTACCAGTGCGGCAGCTCTAACCACCCTAGTACAATCCACTCCTAGTTTACAGTCCACACCTAGTTTTCAAACTCCTAGTATAACGACTCTAACTCTCAAGGAAAATTCACAACTTAGCCAGCAGCAATCGAAAGAAACACTACTCTTCACAGCGATTGTTCAAATTGAATCTAGAGGGCAGCGATATGACGCACGAGCGATTATCGACCCTGGATCTCAATCAACATTTATTTCAGAGAAGATTACAAACCAATTGAAGCTTCCAACTAGGAAGAATCTTGTTCATGTTACCGGTTTAAGTGAAACCGTTTCAGAAACTTCAACAAAAGCTTGTCTTTTTAACCTTTGTTCTCGTACAAACCCTAGTTTTGAATTAGAAGTTTGGGCACCCGTTTTGAAGTCCCTTCCTTCTAATTTGCCGTCGCGCACCCTAGATAAAAATCAACATAGAGAAACAACTCATCTCGAGTTAGCAGATCCTCGTTTTTACGAAAGCCGACCCATAGATCTTCTGATAGGTTTAGACATAGGACCCTTAATTTACACAGTAGGAGCTCCAATGAAATCTATAGGATCTTTACTAGCGCAAAGCACCGTTTTTGGCTGGATAGTGGGCGGACCCCTTGAAAAATCAAACACAAATGATAGGAAAATTTCACTTTACAATACAGTTTCGATCGAGAAAATTCTCACACGTTTTTGGGAGGTGGAGGAGACCCCAAAAAAAGTTTTGAGGTCAGCAGAAGACACCTTTTGCGAAACAAATTTCAAAAATACAACGCGAAGAAATGAAGATGGACGATATATTGTCACGATGCCGTTCAAATCTTGTGCTGAACTTGGAGCATCTCGAAATATCGCAATGGCGCAATTCTATCGAATGGAAAGAAAGTTGCAAAAAACGCCCGAAATCAAATCTCAATACGACGCAGCGATAATGGAATATTTGGAACTTGGACACATGCGGAAACTGAGACCCCAGGAAATCGAGAAGACCCCTCACTACTATTTGCCGCATCATGCAGTTATTAAACCAGATAGGGTTACTACTAAACTTAGGGTAGTTTTCAATGCGTCAAGTCCCACATCAAATAGGAAAAGTCTTAATGACATTTTACATCCAGGGCCAATTCTTCAACAGGATTTAGTATTGCAGATTTTAAAATGGAGGTTTTTTAGATATGTATTCAACGCGGACGTTACCAAAATGTATCGTCAAATACAAATCGACCCAAGTCAGGCCCCATTTCAAAGAATTCTTTTTAGAAAATCAGCAAATGACCCAGTTGAAGACTTTGAACTTTCGACAGTCACTTTCGGAATTAATTGCGCCCCATTTCTCGCTCTTAGGACCCTAATTCAATTGGCAGAAGATGTTAAAGAAACATACCCATTAGGTTCGGAAATTATAAAACAAAATTTATATGTCGACGACGTTTTAGCTGGAGGTCACACTGTAGAAGAATCCCTTAAGTCTATGAAAGAATTAGTAGCAGCCATGGACTCAGCAGGTTTTGAATTGAGAAAATGGAGCTCAAACGACCCCAATCTACTTCGCGATCTGCCACCTGACTCACTCTTGCCGGTCAATTGGTTGGATATTTCTGAAGGAACTTCAACGAAGACTCTAGGTATCCGATGGAACATTTCGGCTGATAACTTTACGTTCACCTCACCACCCACGGAAGAAAGGAAATTATGCACCAAACGAGAAGTCCTTTCAACAATTGCCAAATTTTTTGACCCATGTGGATGGTTGGCTCCAGTAATCATCGTAGCAAAGCTTATCATGCAACAAGTCTGGCTGGATAAAGTAGATTGGGACGACGCGTTGAAGCCCATCACTCGAATGAATTGGAAGAATGTCATTAAAAATTGTCCCTCAATAGATTCAGTTTCAGTGCCTAGGTGGATCAGATTTAAACCTTCAAGTAAAATTGAAGTGCATGGGTTTTGTGACGCTTCAGAAAGCGCTTACGCCGCGACTCTTTATGTTAGAGTAGAACATTTAGATCAAACAGTCGACACGTTTCTTTTGGCAGCGAAAACTCGAGTAGCACCCATCAAAAAAATATCTCTGCCTAGATTAGAATTATGCGGAGCCGTTCTCTTAGCAAAATTAACCACAGCGGTGGTTCCCAACCTACAAATTGAAAATATTTCAACTCACTTTTGGACTGACTCAACAATTGTGTTAGCATGGCTCAAAAAACCCCCGTGTTCATGGAGTGCCTTTGTAGGAAATAGAATTTCAGACATTGTAGATAATGTAGGCAACGAAAATTGGAAGCACATAGATTCAGAAAGCAACCCAGCTGATGTAGCCAGTCGAGGATGTTCGCCAAATGATTTGCAGTCACATCATTTGTGGTGGACTGGACCCCAGTGGCTGAAGTTTCCAAAAGACCGATGGCCTAGACACGACATTATGAGCGACACAGAGTTAGAAGCAAAGGCAGTTAAAGTTTTCGCGACCACAACAGTTGAAGATCCTTTGGATAGATTTTCTTCTCTATCTAGGCCATACAAAGTCTTAGCATTTGCGATTCGTTTTTGGCGAAATACCGGCGTCAATCGGACCCGACTTAGAATTTCTTCAGCAGAAATCACCCACGGTGAAATCCAAGATATCAAAGATCGTCTTATTGTTTTAACACAAAAACATTATTTCGCAGAGGAGTATTTAGCGTTAACCCAAAAGAAAAGACTCTCATCTGGTACCAGTCTTTTATCTCTCAATCCATTCATTGATTCAAAAGGAATCATTAGGGCAAATGGCCGCCTTGTTCAGTCCCCAGCACTTACATATAACGAGCGCCATCCCATTCTTATCCCAAACGAATCGAGATTAGCCCTTTTGTTAGTAGAATTTGTTCACAAAATTACGATGCATGGCGGAAATCAACTCATGACTCGAGTAATCAGGTCTGAATTTTGGATATTTAAATTGAAGCCCTTAATCAAGAAGGTAATTCATAATTGTCGAACTTGTGTTTTGTATAAACACCAAACTCAAACGCAAATTATGGCCTCACTTCCGCCCCAGCGAACTATGCTGACTCGACCTTTTACCAATACAGGAGTAGATTTTGCAGGACCCTTCAACATAAAGAATTTTACAGGAAGAGCTTGTTTAATAACAAAGGGTTATGTTTGCGTCTTCGTTTGCTTTTCCACAAAAGCAATTCACTTAGAACCCACTAGTGATCTATCAACTCAATCTTTTTTAGCCGCTTTATCTCGCTTTATTGGGCGACGAGGAAGCCCAGCCAAGATCTACTCAGATAATGGGACTAATTTTGTAGGAGCAGCAGAATTCATAAAAAAAGATAGGCTAGAGTTTATGAAGAATCTGCAAAAAGACGCCACCCAGAACAATGTTTATCAAAATTTAGAATGGAGTTTTATTCCTCCCGGTGCCCCTCATATGGGAGGATTATGGGAGGCGGGAGTTAAATCATTCAAAACACATCTACGAAAATTTATACCGCAAATGAATTTTACCTTTGAAGAATTCGCGACCATTTTAGCGCGAATTGAAGCCTGTCTTAACTCTCGACCCCTAAGTCCAGCCAGCGACGACCCTTCCGACTTACATCCTCTCACCCCAGCTCATTTTCTGATTGGTACTTCAATTTTGAACCCAACTGAACCCGATGTTTCAGACAACAACATCACCATTGCCAATAGATGGAAGCGATTAAAAATTATTTCTCAATATTTTTGCCAAAGATGGAAAACTGAGTATTTGGATGAGCTACATCGTCGATATAAGTGGAAGTACCAAACAGAAAATTTGAAAGAGGATGATTTGATTGTAATTAAAGATGAGAGATTGGCCCCGACTGAATGGAAAATAGGCCGTATAGAAAAAACTTACCGAGGAACTGATAACAACATTAGGGTCGTTGACAATCGGACAGCTAACGGTGTAATTAGTCGACCGATAACGAAAATCGTCAAACTATTTTCAAATTAACTAACCCTCTATTTATTTGTGAAAGAACTGGGTACTCGCATCTCTTTTATTCCAGAAATGGCAGCGCGACTACCCACTCCAGCGCCAAGTCGTGACCCTTCGTCCGACCGTCAACCCAACCACCACTTCCAAACTCGCGACCAGTCTGCCGTTCAAAGACTCGGCTCCGTCAATCGAAAACGTAGCCAGCGTCCTCGCCCTTCGTCTTGGCAGTATTCCTGCGGCCTCTGCCAGGCGGACCACGCCATCCGGACGTGCCCCACCTTTCGGCAATTCTCCCCATACCGAAGGTACGAGACCGTGGAGAGAAGAGGCTACTGCCGAAACTGCTTGGCTCGGAGTCATTTGGCGCCGGACTGCCCAGCCCTAACAGCCTGCAAACAGTGCGACCACCGACACCATACCATGCTTCATGGGGCACCCCAACTGGAAGACCAACTCGGAAGGGCGCCTCCGACAGAACCGGTTTACCGCCGAACCAGCGTTTTGGTGCCAACAGCGACGGTCAAGATCGCATCGGGACAACCGGCCGACGAATACAAGATGGTGCGAGCCCTACTGAACCAGTCATCAACGGTCTCAAGGATTGCGGCGTCCACGGTAAGCCGATTTGGATGGGCGACCATTTTAAGGCGCGGGAGCCAATTTGTAAAGCTGTCCCTCCAACATCGACACAACCGCCCTTCCATCACGATCAGACTCAATGCGCTGGTCACCAGCGAGCTGCCCAGTCGACCCTATGCCGACCCGATTTTGGAGGATCCCACATCCAGCTTTGACAGACATACCCTCGCCGACGTAGACCCAAGAAGTAACGACCCGATAGACATCGAATTAGGAGGAGACGTCTATGCTTACTTACGGGAAGCGGAAGTTCGTGACACTGACCTGGGAGCTGTAAAGGCGTTCGAAACTGCTCTTGGGTATGTCTTCGCGGGTCCTGTAGTCAGAGCCATACGAAGTAGCGAATAAGACCTTGGGTCAATCAGGTATGTCTAGTAAAGCACTAAATCACGGGGGGGGAGAATGTTCAAAGGTGACACCACACTTTTGAACATCAGTGTAGAACGACCAAGGTGGCGCGGCAGCATATGTATGTGCGTGTGTGTGTAAATGCGTCTGCATTCTGCAATCTATGTAGTTGCATACGTACATTCCAGTGCTGCCTATGCTTACCTAGGTATTGTCATGTCTTTTTTGGCATCGTCATTTGGTTGCTCGCTGCTTGCGTTTTGTCATTGTAACCGAGCTTACATTAGACAAAAGGAAAGCAGCAGGAGTTAGTTTGTATCCAATTGTGCCAACCATTAACTCGTTCGTCTCCCTCCCGCGATTAAGTGATTTTTTAGTGAAAAGTAAAGTTTAAGTAATAAGTGTTATTTTTATCTAGAAAAATACATGTACATAAAAGACACTGTGAAACCAACAGACCCAACATTGAACAATAAAATTGAAACAAGAAGAACGCAAATTGTGAATTACATGAAACAAAACAATTAATATTAAGATTAAAATTGAAACTAAAAATTGAAATTAAAATTGAAACTAAAAATTGAAACTAAAAATTTAAACTAAAAATTGAAAACCAAAACACCCAAAAATTGTTAACATTAAGAATACCAACTAATCACATTTTCACACATACCTGTACACACATGAATTCCACCAAACAAAAAATTGAAATTACTTTTTGCAAATAAAACCAAAATCCGAAATCTACCACTTGCGTTATCATTCTGACGGAAACAAAAAAACCGAGGTAAGAACTAAACAAACTGCAAGTGCAATTTTTCAGAAATTCGTATAATCTTCCATAAATATTAATTGCATTGATGGATTTATAAAAATTGATGAATTGGAAAATTTATAAATTAAAAATGAATGCCGTAAAAAATGTAATGTTGGTTATGACATTTTGAATCACGTTGAGATACACATAGGGCCTGTTTCTGTAACTTATTTTCGTTCGCCTAAGGCGAACGATCAAAAATCACTCAATTATTGCGAGAAATCTACAAGTCACAGGAGTTTATAACTCGTTGTGTCTATAGAAAAGCACAAAAAAAGCTCGTACCTAAAATATTTCTAACCTGTGTTTTATGGAATTCAAGTAATAGTTGAATGATTTTTGATCGTTCGCCGTAGACGAACGAAAATAAGTTACAGAAACAGGCCCATACACAAAATTACTGCACTCAAAATTATGCAAGATATCTCAATTTCAAAAATTTGGCTTATATGAGCTGGGCCACGCCCATTAGTCCGATCCCGCCCATTTTTGGACCAATGCGTTGACTACCGCCAGATACATATGCACAAAATTACAGCACTCTCGTTAACAAATTGTGCAAGAAATCTCAATTTCAAAATTTTGCTTATATGAGCGGGGTCACGCCCATTGTATCGACCTCGCCTATTTTTGGATTAATTACGTAGATTGCCATCAAATGCATATATAGATATACAAAATTACAGTACTTTCGCTAACAAATTGTTCAAGATATCTCAATTTCAAAACATTGCAGGCATGGGCGTGGCCAATCCCATAGGTCCGATCCCGCCCACTTTTCAACCAATCACATAGACTGCCACCAGATACATATATATACAGAAAATTACTGCACTCTCTCTGACAAATTGTGTACAATAGCCTTCTGTATAACGTCTCTAAGGATGTTGGGGAATTTATCAGTTACTGCGATTGTAACGATGCCCGCATTTGCCACGACTTTGCAGCCACAACGCTTCAGGGTGTTATTAGCTTTTTAGTACACATACTCGTATACTTAGAATTACTAGCTGATTCGATTTAACCATTTCCGACCGTCTGTCCATCTTAAGTTTTTCGCAAAGTATAGCCTCGTGTACGAGTATACATACCTCCATTCCGTTTTTTAATCTAAGAGCTAAAAAATACAACATTTTCGACAGATAATTATAATTAGAAAATCGTTAAAAATGTACACTAATTCTTAATCCGCTCTTTAAAGGTATATTTCGAACTTCAATACCGGTTTCTAACTCATGTTTGTTTACGCAGTTCCAGACAGAAATTAAATGGATGAAGTAAAACATTTGCGTTGCAAAAATGTTAGAGCAAAAGACGTGGACCTGTTTTGGAGTAACATCTTTGTGAGACAAAGATTTTGTGTTTAATTAATTCAAAAATATAATCCTCATGTCTAAGTATAAAACTAAATAAATTTGTTTATTGCGGCTAAGGTAAGGTATTATTGCATCAAATAATATTGACCATTTACATAAAGTTTTATATTTGTTGTGCTTTTGTCTAATATTTTCTTTAGAGTCAAAGTTGTTGGATTTGTTGTGGAATCTGCTCTGTTCCCACCTCGCCTAAGTGTATATCAGGAAGATGTCAGTGCGATTTTAAATAAGTACATATAATAAGCATTCTCTCATTTAACTATTAAAAATATCCTTAAATACAGGGTGGGCCTAAAGAAACCAAGGGGTGTAAAAGTTTAATAACTTTTTCGTTTATTAATTTTTTTTTTTTATTTTTTCTTTCAGATTATATAGACAACACTTGGAGAATTTATAATGGAGACGTTCACAATTGAACAGAGAACCAGAACAATAGAATTTTATTATTTAAACCAGAGATCAATTATTTTAACGCAAAGAGCATATCGTCGACATTTTAAGGTCAGAATTTCGCCCTCTGAAGCAATGATTCGTTGTTTAGTTGATCGTCATCACGAACATGGCAGCGTAAGAGATTTGCCTCGAACCGGTAGACCACGTGTAAGTCGCACTGCGGAAAATATTGAACGAGTACAGCAAAGTGTTTACGAAGCACCAGAAACATCTGTCAGAAAGCGTTCTGCTCAGCTAGAAATGTCTCGTACGTCACTACGGCGCATTTTAAAAAAAAGATTTACAGTTATACCCATATAAGGTCCAATTGGTGCAAGAATTAAAACGCCCAGATCATCTAAATAAGCAGAACTGTAGGTTCTGGGGTTCTCAAAATCCAAGAGCCATTCATCAACGCCAATTGCACCCCATCAGGTGTACAGTATGGTGTGGGATCACATCTGAAAATGTCATTGGGCCTTACTTCTTCGAGAATGAAGATGGAAGTGCTGTAACCGTAAATGGAGAGCGGTATCGGTTTATGATAGAAAATTTTTTACGTCCTGCTCTTGAAAACAGACCTGGTATGTGGTTTCAGCAGGACGGAGCCACTGCCCATACTGCCCGAGAGCGAATAATTTCCAGAAATTCGGAAATTATTTGGCCAGCGCGATCGCCAAATTTGACAGCACCCGACTATTTTCTTTGGGGTTATTTGAAGGAGCAAGTGTATGTGAACAAGCCAGAGACAATCCTTGAACTCAAGGCAAACATTGTTGCAGAAATTCGAACGCTACAGCCACAAGTTTTGAAAGGTGTTATGGAAAATGCTCTAAAAAGAGCCCATCAGTGCGAAGCTGAAAACGGTGGTCATTTAAGAGACATTATTTTTCATACATAGTGTAAAAAAATTTGCCTTTTGTATATTATATAATCTGGAAGATAAATAAAAAAAATAATAATAAACGAAAAAGTTATTAAACTTGTACACCCCTTGGTTTCTTTAGGCCCACCCTGTATAAATAAATTGCGATATAAAATATACATTTATTCAATAATTGCATTGTATAAATCCATTAATTTCCAGGGCAAATAACAACTTTGGTTGTTAATATGACAAATTACAAATATTGTCGTTGAAATGAAAATATATTTGTAGAGTGTAAAAGGAAAAAATATTCAATGAACGAGCCACAATTTTCGTTGATGAAACTTCAATTTTCTTCATCACAGGAATTTTGAATATTTTTGTATTTCTCTTTATAAAAATTGTTGTTGAATTACATATTTAGTTTTTTCTGTGTACGTAATGGTTAGTTTGAGACCAAATCAGAAGGGCCATATCTAAGTCCCCGATTTTCTTCAATTTGACAGAGATTAGCGCTTAGATGTAAAATCAGCATGGACATTTATGTGGGAACTATATCTAAATCTGAGCCGAAATCGTCCATATTCACAGAAATGTTAACTGGACGAATAAAATACTGTGCACAAAATTACATGAATATCAAATGAAGTTATTTTCTTATATTCTCCGAATATCAAATGTGATCGTCCTTAGGGCAATAGAAATGTACTCGTATGTGCAAAATTTCGTTGAGGTCGGACTTATATTGCGATCTATGCAAGGATACATGGAAGGGTTGACAGGCATTGCTAAATCGACTCGGAAAGTGATTTTAAGTCTATCGTTGTAATCGACTATGGGTCTATATCTTATCTTTTGTGTGTTACTACCTTTTGTAACTTGTAACTTACAATATGCACTTTTGTCTCTACTTTAGTTAAAATGTACATTTATCTTTTTTTTGGACATACTAGAGTATCTATCTATCTATATATATAAAAGAGAGTGTCTGTCTGTGGGTTTCTATATATATAAAAGAGAGTGTCTGTTTGTGGGTTTGTTTGTATATTTGTTTGTTTGATCCGTATAGACATCTAATCGGCTGGACCGATCATCTTGAAATTTTCACAGAATGGACATTTGTGGGGGGTGCTGAAAATAGGGTACTTGAATTTTCGATATATCAAGATATATATTTTGTGTGTAAGTATCTGGTGGCATTCTACGCGATTGGTCCAAAAAAGGGCGGGATCGGGCAAATTTTAAAATTGAGATATCTTACACAATTTGTTAGCGAGAGTGCTGAAATTTTGCGTATATACATATATCTGGCAGCAGTCTACGAGATTGGTCCAAAAATGGCCGGGATCGGATCAATGGGCGTTGCCCCGCCAATATAGGCTAAATTGAGATATCTTGCGCAATTTATTAGCGAGAGTTCTGTAATTTTTAAAAATGGGCGGGATCGGACCAACGAGCGTGGCCCCACCCATATAGGCCAAATTTTTAAATTGAGATATCTTGCACAATTTATTAGCGAGAGTACTGAAGTTTTGCGTATATGTATCTGGTAGCAATCTGCTGGATTGGTCCAAAAATGGGCGGCATCGGACCAATGGGCGTGGCCCCAGCCATATAAGCCAAATTATGAAATTGAAATGTCTTGACCCCTATGGGTCAAATTTTGAAATTAAAATATCTTACACAATTTGTTAGCGAGAGTGCTGAAATTTTGCGTATATGTATCTGATAGCAGTCTACGTGATAGGGCCAAAAATGGGCGGGATCGGATCAATGGGCGTGGCCCCGGCCATATAAGCCAAATTATGAATGAGAGTGCTGTAATTTTGTGTATAAGTATCTGGTGACAGTCTACGTGATTAGTCCAAAAATGAATAGGATCGGATCAATGGGCGTGGTTCGCAAATATAGGCCAAATTTTGAAATTGAGATATCTTACACAATTTGTTAACAAGAGTGCTGATATTTTGCGTATATGTATGTATCTGGTGACAGTCTACGTGATTGATAGAAAAATGGGCGGGATCGGACCAATATAGGGAAAATTTTGAAATTGAGATATCTTACACAATTTATTAGCGAAAATTCTGTAATTTTGTGTACACATTTTGAAATTGAGATATCTTGCACAATTTATAAGCGATAGTCCTGTAATTTTGTGTATATGTATCTGGAGGCTGTCTACGTGATTGACACAAAAATTGGCGGAATAGGACCAGTGGGTGTAGCCCAGCCCGTATAAAAATTTTAAATTCATGTGTCTTGCACAATTTGTTAGCGCGAGTGCTGTAATTTTGTGTATATGTATCTGATGGCAGTTTAGGTTATTTGTACAAGTATGGACGGGATCGGAAAATGGGCGAGTTCGCACCAATGGGCTTGGCCCCGCCCATATAGGTAAAATTTTGAAATTGAGATATTTAGCACAATTTGTTAGCGAGATTGCTGTAACTTTGTGTATATTTATCTGGTGACAGATAAATATACACTGTAACTTTGTGTATATTTATCGGCATCTTCTCTAAGTCGATCGCTCCCAGCATTGTTCAAGCGTATACACAACCATATTCGTTCAGCGGAAGGATAAAACTAATTATCTGTCAAATCAGACATGAGCTAACCCAGCAAAATTTCTCATTACCAAATAATTCGACGAGTAAGCAAAGTTCGATAATGGTAAGTACTTATTATTTAGCCACTTTTCTCATTATTTTAACATGGGGATGTCATTGGAGGGAAGTACTTTCCAAAAGCATACAATAAAGTAGCATAATAAGTACTTATTTGTAGCATAAGCATACTACATAAATATGTGCTTATGTTTTTCACGATTTTAAGTACTTGAATTATGCATTACCAATAAGTTACAAAATACGTAGTAGATATGGTAGATATGTAGAGATGACCATTGAAAGTAATTTTGTGCATATCGAGCCATAACCGCCAAAAAATCTTAACCGACAAAATTATCGATTTTCGTTTTTTGATGAAAATCGATTAAGAAGCTTAATTCCCATCACCGGTACAAATTTCGTAGCTGACAAATGTACCGTTACGAAGAAAAAGACAAAACAAAATTAACTCAAACGACATTTACATTTTGTTTACAAATTTCCTGGCCGCGTGTGTCATTTAAGTTAAATTTTCATTCTGAGTTTTATTTGAACGGCGTTAAAAAAGTTAACATTTTTGCGTCGATTGTTTATTAAAATGGCATCTGGTATAAGAATGGTAACTATGTTTTTGTTGATTATGGACATTTCGTCGAGTATGGTCAGATTTTCAATACACATGTGATGTGTCCAATAAGAAACAAATGCAAATCATTTTTGGCTGCTTTTTCCTAAATATGATTTTTATAATCTACACCCCAATGTGGTCCAGGGTATTATAAGTTTGTGCACTTTTTCTAACACCCAAAAGGAGAAGAGATCCATAGTGTATTATACCGATCGACTTGGAATTACTTCCTGAGTCGAATTAACCATTTCCGTCTCTCGATGTATCGTTGTAATCAGAGTTCTGGTCGTATTTGTGGTCCGATTTCATTGGTTCAGGAATGAACACTTTCAAATTTGAAAGAAATCGGTTCAGATTTATATATAGCCCCCGTATATACTTTCCTTCCGATTTGGTATCAATGTACCAGAGAAGCTTTATTTTACATCCGCTTTACATTTTAAATATATGGCAGGTAGGAGTTTCTTGACACAGAAATAACGAGGTCTTAATTTGATAAATATCTGTTACGATTTATATTGCCCCATATATGTTTTCGTTGCAAGTTGTAGAAGGTTTATTTAATATTTGTGTACAGAGTGTACTTTAAATATCGACCACAAATTTAAAATTTATCTCTCAATGTTGTGAATTTGATTCGGTTTGTACTTAATCCACGCCTAACTTTAGCCTTTCCATACTGGTTTTTATTATATTTAATGTTAATGTATTTCCCTTGTTTTGAGTCGTCCACATTTCCAAAATAAATTTAAACAACTAAAAACGTTAAATTCGGCCATGCCGAATCTTATATACCATCCACCAAGGATCGCATGTGAGTGGTTACGGGTACTAATAAACTCATTATACCAAATTTCAGCACAATTCATTGAATTCGTCGGTTTTTGTGGCGTTAAGAAGTCATATCTATGTCAAAACATGGACCTATGGATACCGTTGCATATGTGAAGGATACAGGGTATAAATAAATCCCAGTTGCCAACTTTCAGCACGATCTGTTGACATTTGTGTTCTCTATGACGTTAAGAAGTAAAATCGGGGAGATGCCATATATAGGGGCTATATCCAAAATTGGACCGATATTACTAATTTTCAATCCCAACATACCTGACGATATATGAAGTATATGTATCAAATTTCAGCCACCTAGCTCAAGTATTATAGATTGTAGCGCGATTACAACAGACGGACAGACGGACGAACGTGGCTAACTAGTCTTACAATTTTACGACGAATAATAATATATATCGAGCCATAACCGCCAAAAAATCTTAACCGACAAAATTATAGATTTTCGTTTTTTGATGAAAATCGATTAAGAAGCTTAATTCCCATCACCGGTACAAATTTCGTAGCTGACAAATGTACCGTTACGAAGAAAAAGACAAAACAAAATTAACTCAAACGACATTTACATTTTGTTTACAAATTTCCTGGCCGCGTGTGTCATTTAAGTTAAATTTTCATTCTGAGTTTTATTTGAACGGCGTTAAAAAAGTTAACATTTTTGCGTCGATTGTTTATTAAAATGGCATCTGGTATAAGAATGGTAACTATGTTTTTGTTGATTATGGACATTTCGTCGAGTATGGTCAGATTTTCAATACACATGTGATGTGTCCAATAAGAAACAAATGCAAATCATTTTTGGCTGCTTTTTCCTAAATATGATTTTTATAATCTACACCCCAATGTGGTCCAGGGTATTATAAGTTTGTGCACTTTTTCTAACACCCAAAAGGAGAAGAGATCCATAGTGTATTATACCGATCGACTTGGAATTACTTCCTGAGTCGAATTAACCATTTCCGTCTCTCGATGTATCGTTGTAATCAGAGTTCTGGTCGTATTTGTGGTCCGATTTCATTGGTTCAGGAATGAACACTTTCAAATTTGAAAGAAATCGGTTCAGATTTATATATAGCCCCCGTATATACTTTCCTTCCGATTTGGTATCAATGTACCAGAGAAGCTTTATTTTACATCCGCTTTACATTTTAAATATATGGCAGGTAGGAGTTTCTTGACACAGAAATAACGAGGTCTTAATTTGATAAATATCTGTTACGATTTATATTGCCCCATATATGTTTTCGTTGCAAGTTGTAGAAGGTTTATTTAATATTTGTGTACAGAGTGTACTTTAAATATCGACCACAAATTTAAAATTTATCTCTCAATGTTGTGAATTTGATTCGGTTTGTACTTAATCCACGCCTAACTTTAGCCTTTCCATACTGGTTTTTATTATATTTAATGTTAATGTATTTCCCTTGTTTTGAGTCGTCCACATTTCCAAAATAAATTTAAACAACTAAAAACGTTAAATTCGGCCATGCCGAATCTTATATACCATCCACCAAGGATCGCATGTGAGTGGTTACGGGTACTAATAAACTCATTATACCAAATTTCAGCACAATTCATTGAATTCGTCGGTTTTTGTGGCGTTAAGAAGTCATATCTATGTCAAAACATGGACCTATGGATACCGTTGCATATGTGAAGGATACAGGGTATAAATAAATCCCAGTTGCCAACTTTCAGCACGATCTGTTGACATTTGTGTTCTCTATGACGTTAAGAAGTAAAATCGGGGAGATGCCATATATAGGGGCTATATCCAAAATTGGACCGATATTACTAATTTTCAATCCCAACATACCTGACGATATATGAAGTATATGTATCAAATTTCAGCCACCTAGCTCAAGTATTATAGATTGTAGCGCGATTACAACAGACGGACAGACGGACGAACGTGGCTAACTAGTCTTACAATTTTACGACGAATAATAATATATATACTTTATTTAGTCTCAGATCAATATTTAGTGGTGTTACAAACGGAGTGACAAAATGAATATACCCCCCATCCTATGGTGGAGGGTATAAAAAAGATGCTAATGCATATTTCCATGCAATTGTGTTTAACTTAACCGACACAAATACATCACTTCCGCTTGCTACAATGTCAGCGAAAAAAACTTAAGTAACAAAAATCGTACTTTTTTGTGAAAAAGGACTAATGCAACGATTAATACTAATTTATTACTCCAAAAAAAGCTTAACTTGAAAAGTTTATGTTAATACCTGCACTGAGTGTAGAGAAACTAAAAAAACCTTCTCCTGAAAAATTTACTTTTTGTTGGTTAAGTTTTTTTCGCTGTTAGGGCTCGATATTGTCGCGCATATTTCGAATTTCTGAACCCAAACCACCATGTGAAAAATTCTTCAATGGTCTAACATCATACGATATACGTAAATATTTTTGGTATTTTCATTCAATTTGCACGTATTTTTGGAAAATTTGTTGAAAATAAATAAATCTTCTACAATAACCCACATATAGCCAAAATTGCATTATACTAAAATTTGCCAAAAATTATTTTGATAAAAAAATCACTTATTTCTGTTATTATTGGTAAGTCATTATTAATAAGCCGAAAGTAATTCAGCGAATATTGAGATGTCATTTTTTGGTAATGAAGGGAATAATGACATTTATATTTTATTGGAGTATTTTTTGGATTAGTTAGCACTTTTATATTTCCTGAACAATTTTTTTTCCTGAAAACAGAACAAGACCCAAAAAAAACTGAACAAGTCAGGAGAATTAAGGGCATCTGGCAACCCTACTAAGTATTTCCGTAATGTTATCAACATTACCCAGCAAAATCTTGGTAAGTACCTGTCATTATTCCCTGCATTACCAAATAATGACATCTCATTATTCGCTGAATTACTTTCGGCTTATTAATAATGTCTTACCAATAATAACAGAAATAAGTGATTTTTTTTATCAAAATAATTTTTGGCAAATTTTAGTATATTTTATTTTCGACAAGTTTTCCAGAAAGACGTGCAAATTGAATGAAAATACCAAAAATATTTACGTATATCGTATGATGTTAGACCATTGAAGAATTTTTCACATTGTGGTTTGGGTTCAGAAATTCGAAATATGCTCGACAATATGCACAAAATTACTTTAAATGGCCATCTCTACATATCTACCATATCTACTACGTATTTTGTAACTTATTGCTAATGTATTATGCAAGTACTTAAAATCGTGAAAACATAAGCACATATTTATGTGGTATGCCTATGCTACAAATAAGTACTTATTATGCTACTTCATTGTATGCTTTTGGGAAGTACTTCCCTCCAATGACATCCCCATGGCTAAATAATAAGTACTTACCATTATCAAACTTAGCTTACTCGTCGGATTATTTGGTAATGAGAAATTTTGCTGGGTAGTGTCAATGTTTTTACTTGGGCACTCAAAGTTGTGCTGTCCTAGTCATTCTTTTATTTGCTTCCAGAATTTTGCCCATTTGGTTTAGCCTTAGTTCGGAAGCTTATCGCTATTTCTAGGCTATTCTAGGTTATAAGTTTTTCCACTCGCCTGAGTGCAAGATTACCTTGACGAGACCTGTGGAAACTTTGCCCAGTTAAAATTAAGTAACTTTTATGTTTTTAATGTTTTTGTGACCGTTTTTGTATAATTACTCTTAATTCATGTGTAACCTCTCAGTGGGTTTGTGGAGTAATTATCTTGGAAATTTGAGTGGACCATCTGTTACATATGTACATACATGTATGTACCTTAGTATGTACATATGCATTCGTGTACTTATATTTAAATAAACAAACATAGAAGCGATAATGTTTTTGTCTCGACATTCGTCATTTACTCGTAGATTTGTCGTCACAGATATGAATAAATAAATATGTATTTACTTACGTATAAGAATATTCGTCTACTGTTATTTAATGACCATTGCTTGACTTTGAATTTGCTATATGAGCATACAAATTGTGATATTCATACAGAAGTACGTGCATCAGGTAATATACATTGATAAGTGCATACAAATGGTTAATTATATTTATTTCATTTTGTAATAAACATTGTTTATCTTTGCAATGACGCTACGTTTAGTTGATTCGGGAAGTAACTAAACCTGGCATATTCAAAATGCATATTTATGTATGTGTGTCATAAGGCTGTGTCCGCTAAATTATTACATTACAGTATAGGTCAAATGGCCCATTTTAACGGACAAAATTAATAAAATTTCAAAAAACAAGTTTGTCTTGTTTATTAGAAACAGTTACATTTGGCAAAATTGCATTTTTGATATGTTTGAATCGAAAGAAAATATATTTTGACCAAAAATGTGTAAATATTATATGTTTCTGTACAAAAAATTTATTTGAGAATCAATAAAACGTATTTGGAACGCATGTATTAAAATATTAGAACAACATAATATTGGCAAAACAAAGTTTGTCAAATAAAATATGTGTTTATATACAAATAAAACATAATAAGAAAATTCAGTCGGGTAAACCGACTTATGAATCCCCTCACATTGAGTCCCGAAACAATATTTGTAAATATATATTTTTTGTTTTAATTAAATTATTATCACTTTAAATTGCATTTAATAACTTTAAGGTATGTACTGGTATTCAAGTTAAAAGCTGTTTACTTTTGGTGCAAAATTCTCCATTTGAGTGGGAGGTACCAAAAGGGGCGTGCCAATAACGGTCACTTTTCTTTGGACTCTAGAAACTATAAAACACTGTATAAAATTGCAAGTATTCACTGGTATTAAAGTTAAAATCTGTTAATTTTTGGTGTAAAATGGCACTGTAAAAGTATTACACTGTACACAATTTCATGTATTTGTATGCACTGGTATTAAAGTTAAAAGCTGGTGACTTTTAGTAGAAAATGGTGCATTTGTGTGGGAGGTACCAAAAGGGGCATGCCAATAAGACAATTCACAAAGGGGTTAGATATACTTAAGTGTTACCTTCTGACATGCAAGGAAATCTATATATATATAAAAATGAAACGGTCCATCTGTGTAATGGCATCACGTCAGAACGGCTGGAGCGATTTGGATGATTTTTTTTTTATTCGATTCTAAATTTTCACGAGATGGTTTATATAGAAAAAAAAATTAATTGGACAAAGGGGCGTGGTACCTCCCATACAAATCGCAGGTTAAAAATCCGATATTTCTGCTCCTACTATAGGTTAGTGCTGAAATTTTGTTTGTATGCATTTAATGGCAGATTATGTGAATTTTCCAAAAATGGGCGGAATCGGACCAATGGACAAAATTTTGATACCACATAGACAAAATTTTGATATCTTGCACAATTTCCTACGGGAGTGCTGCAATGTTGCGTATATGTATCTTGTGGCATTCTACGTAATTGGTGAAAAAATGGGCGGGACCGGACCAATGGGCGTGGCCCCGCCCATATAAGCCAAATTTTGAAATTGAGATATTTTGCACAATTTGTTAGCGAGAGTGCTGGAATTTTGTGTTTATGTAAACGGTGGCAGTCTACGTGATTGATCCAAAAACGGGCGGGATCGAACCAATGGGCATGGCACCGCCCATATAAGCCAAATTTAAAAAATGTGATATCTTGCACAATTTGTTAGCGAGAGACCTGGAATTTTGTGTATATATATCCGTTGGCGATTTACGTGATTGGTCCAAAAATGGGCGGGTTCGGACCAATAGGCGTGGCCCCGCCCACAATGACCAAATTTTGAAATTTTTATATCTTGCACAATTTGCTATCGGGAGTGCTGCAATGTTGTGTATATGTATCTGGTGGCATTCTACGTAATTGGTCAGAAAATGGGCGGGATCGGACCAATGGGCGTGGCCCCGCCCTTATAAGCCAAACTTTGAAATAGATATAACTTGCACAATTTTTTATCTAGAGTGCTGTCATGTTGTAGATATGTATCCTAACAATGCGATAAGGGTCATTGCGATAATAATATGGAATAATTGGTAAATGTATTTTGAACCGATAATCGCAAAATTAAGCAATATTCGTTCCTAAATTGAGAAAAATCTTTCTGGAGAACTTTGTAATGATCGGAAGTAAAGTACAACTTCTCTAGCGCTTTGTAACCAAATCTGGAGGAACATATATATGGAGGTTATATATAAATCTGAATCGATTTTCCTAGAATATTCATTCATGTAAAATAGAAACCTGTTTCTGTCGAATTTCGTACTGATCGGATATAAAACACAGTCTCTACAGCGCTTACATGTCAAATTGGGGGTAACATATATATATGGGGGCTATATCTAAATCTGAACTGATTTTCTCCGAATTTTGCGGCATTCCTTCATGTAATAAGAAACCTCTTTCTGCCGAATTTCTTACTGATCGGATATAAAATACAGTTTCTACAGCGCTTTAATTTCAAATCGGGGGTAACATATATATGGGGACTATATCTAAATCTGAACCGATTTTCTCCGAATTTGGTAGTATTCCTTCATGTAATAACAAACCTCTTTCTGCCGAATTTCGTACTGATCGGATATAAAATACAGTTTCTACAGCGCGAATTTTGACATGGGCAGCGAAGCGCACCGGGCTCAGCTAGTTAAATAATATTTTTAATAAAAAAAATATGGTTGATATATCACTCTAACGGGTGTGACCTTAGGATTTGATGAAATCTTGATCAGCCGCTTTCTTTATTGCATACTGTAAAATTTTGGTATGTACTGCCAAAAAAAAAAAAAAATGATATCTCTAGAGTATCTATATACGAGTATCTATATACGAGTATCTATATATATAAAGAAGAAAGTGTGTTTGTTGGTTTGTTTGTACCGTATAGAAGTCTAAACGGCTGGACCGATCTTCTTGAAATTTTAACAGAATGTACATGTGTGGGGCTTGGTGAAAATAGAGTACTTGTCTTATGTGGGCGGGGCCACGCCCACGCATAAAATTGAGATATCTTGCACAATTTGTTAGCGAGAGTGCTGACATTTTGTACATATGTATCCGGTGGCAGTCTACGTGATTGGTCCAAAAATGGACCAATGGGCGTGGCACCGCTCATATAAGCCAAATTTTAAAAATGATATATATTGCACAATTTGTTAGCGAGAGTTCTGGAATTTCGTGTATATGTATCTGGTGGCAGTCCACGTGATTGGTCCAAAAATTGGCGGGATCTGACCAATGGGCGGGCCACCGCCCATATAAGCAAATTTTAAAAATTATATATATTGCATAATTTGTTAGCGAGAGTGCTGGAATTTTGTGTATATGTATCTGGTGGCGGTATTCGTGATTGGTCCAAAAATGGGCAGAATCGGGCCAATGAGCGTGGCACCACCCAAATAAGCCAAATTTGAGATATCTTGCACAATCTGTTAGCGAGAGAGCAGGAATTTTGTATATATATATCAGGAGGCAGTCTACGTTATTGGTCCAAAAATAGGTGGGATCGGACCAATGGGTGTTGCCCCGCCCATATAAGACAAATGTTGAAATCGAGATATCTTGCACAATTTGTTAGCGAGAGAGCTGGAATTTTGTATATATCTGAAGACAGTCTACGTGATAGGTGCAAAAATGGGCGGGGTCGAGCCAATGGGTTTTCCCTGTAAAGCAAATTTCAAAATCGAGATATCTTGCACAGTTTGTTAGCGGGAGAGCTCTCATTTTGTATGTATATATCTGTTGGCGATCTACGTGATTGGTTCAAAAATGCGCGTGGCCCGCCTATATAAGCCAAATTGTGGAAGTGGAGAGCTGAGGTTTTATGTGTATATGTATCTGGTGGTATTCTACGTGATTGGCCAAAAATTATCCAGATTGGACCAATGGGCGTGGTCCTGCCTATACAAGCCAAATCTTGAAACTGAGATATCTTTCACAATTTGTTAGCGAGAGCGGTGTAATTTTGTGTATACATATCTGGTGGAATAGGTGTGGTGCCGCCCATATAAGCCAACTTTTGAAAATAATATATCTTGAACAATTTGTTAGCGAGAGTGCTGTAATTTCGTGTATATGTAGTTGATGGCAGTCTACGTGATTGGTCAAAAATGGACGGGATCGGATATCTGTAATCTGGGGCAACAAAGTGAACCGGGTCCCGCTAGTACTCGTATATAGAAGAATGTGTGTTTGTTTGTTTGTACCGTATATGCGTCTAAACGGCTGGACCGATCTTCTTGAAATTTTCACTGAATGTAAATGTGTGGGGGGGTGGTGAAAATAGGATACTTGAATTTTCCATATATCAAGTGCGCGTGGGTGGACCCGCCCATATGTGTCAAATTTTGATATTGAGAATTTTTTTTAGCTAGAGTGCTGAAATTTTGTATGTATGCATTTAGTGGCAGATTATGTGAATTTTCCAAAAATGGGCGGAATCGGACCAATGGGCGTGGCCCCGCCCATATAAGCCAAATTTTGAAACTGAAATATTTTCGACAATTTATTAGCGAGAGTTCCGTAGTTAAGTGTATATGTATTTTGTGACAGTCTACGTAATTGGTCCAGAAGTGGGCGGGATCGGGCCAATGGGCGTGGCCCCGCCCACATAGACCAAATGTTGAAATTTAGGTATCTTATCGCACAATTTTCTAGCGAGAGTGCTGCAATGTTGTATATATATCTGGTGGCATTCTAGAATATTAAAAGCAGAACTATTTTCAAAATAATGTTTAGGTCGGTTATTCTTGAAATGGGCCTCATTAGTCAAGACGATTTTTCGAATTTTAATAATTTCAGTGCGTTGTTGAATCGTGTATCGTTCCACTTTTAATAATGGCGTAGTTTCTACTTGTCAAATGTCAAAGAATAAATACTTCAAAAGTGACAGCTACCGAAATACCGTGTGATTCAAAATAACACCTCTTGTTGGAAAACCCTGTACTATATAACCTTTTCATAACTTACACAAAAAATATATATGCATATCTGCATAAAATGTATTAAATTTGACTTTTTGTATATTTTCCGTATCGGGTGTGACAAAGAAAACACTCCAAGATACAAACCCGTTCGCAAGGACCTGAATATTTTCCAAAAGTTAAATTTTACACAAAACATCACTTAAGGATGTGTACTTTCTTGTAGTCAAAAGACAAATTTCAGAAAATAAAAAATATATCGGAAAATTGTTCATGTCAGTTCAAAGTACTACATTAAACAAGTAAGAAAGTTTCAGTCGGGTAAACCGACTAAGGCATACCCTCACTTTGTGAGTAATGTAATATTGAATATTACACGAATTATTCTGTCAATTTGTGTGGGAGGTACCAGAATGTTTTTAACAAATACACCTATTTTTCGCTGAACAGTAGATACTTTAAATTCATTGCATTGCGCCAAATTATAAGCGTTTATGTGCACTGGTATAAACGTTACGAGATATTAAATTGTGGTATGATTTGGCAATTTAGTGTGGGAGATACAAAAAGGGGCGGGGCGATAACGCCCATTTTTCACAGGACTATAGACACTATAAAAACATTACACTGTACAAAATTTCAAGTATTATTATACACTTGTATTAATGTTATAAGCTGTTAACTTTTGGTGCAAAATGGTACCTTTGTGTGGGAGGTACCAAAAGGGGCGTGGCAACAACGCCCATTTTTCTCTGGACTGTAGGCAATATAAAAGCATAACACTGTGCAAAATTTCAAGTATTTTTATACACCGTTATTAATGTTATAAGCTGTTAATTTTTGGTGCAAAACGGTGCATTTGTGTGGGAGGTACCTAAAGGGACGTGGCAACTTCGCACATTTTTCTCGAGTTAATAGCGACTAATAAACTAATACTATGTGTGGAATTTCAGAAGATTCGAATAAGTAGTATAGTAGTTATTAAAGAATCAATATTTCACAACATCTTAACCATTTGTGGGGGAGGTACTAGAAGGAGAGGACCAATATGGCCCATCTTCGAACTTAGCCGGAGATAGAAAAAAATATCACCACATACCAAATTTGAAGTCAATCGGTTACTCCTTTCGAGAGTTATCGTGCGCACCAGCCAGCAGACAGACAGACAGACAGACAGACAGACAGACAGACAGACGGACAGACAGACGGACGGACATTGCTCATTCGACTTAAAATGACCCAAAACGGATTTCCTCCGAACATACTTAGGGTCTTAGATCACTCCTTCGATGTGTTACACTTTTTTCCGTAGCAAATGATATATACCCTCGTCACACTAAAGTGAGGGTATAAAAATTTTATAATGACCTATAGAAACTCAATTGTAGAAAAAAACTGTTCCCAAACTTCATCAACTCTTCATGAATTTGTAAAATTCAATTGTTCGTACTGTCCCTTATTGTATTTTTTTGCAAAAATCTGATTTATTTTTTATATGTGATGGGGTCAGTTTACGTGGAAGCTCCCATATACCCTCCTCCCTAAGGTGAGGGGATAATTAATGTTTAGGAACTTGTTCAAATATACTGTTTAAAAAAGACTTTCAAAACGATGTATGTATGGTGTATTATAAGTTTGTTTCATGGCAGATGTTTATAACACCTAGAAATGCTTCAGCTAGACTACTTTAAAGTATATCGATCGACTCAGAATAACTAGCTGAGTCGATTTAATCATGTCTGTCCGTCCGTCTATCTGTCCATCTAAAGTTGTCCCTTATAAATATAGTTATGTTGCCCCATATAGTTATACTCGTATATAGGCTTAATGAGGAAAAAAAGTATTTATTTATTTTTAAAAGCGCGTTTGTAGATTTATACAATTAGAGCTCTTCTTATAGGCCTGACTAGGACAACATAGATATATGCGAAAATTCGACAATATGTGTATATATCGTTATATATATCCTCTTAAATTTTAATTTGCATTCTGAACCAGGAAGACTCCAGCATAGATACATAAAATAAATATCGGCATGTAGTCCTATCTTATCAGAGTTGATCCTGTAAATTTTAATCTGGCGTTTTCTTCAGTTTCGGTATACGCAATTTTTAGTTACAAATTTCAAAAATCGATATTGTTTTTTATTGGAATAATTCTGTCTATTTTGTCATATGCAACTGATGCATTTAAAAACTTTAAATTAGCCAGCATTGATATATGTACTTGAAAGTGCAACTCACGACCTTACAAACAACAATTTATTTGTAAAATTCCGAGGTTTACATAATACATAACATCTAAAATACACCTTCCAGATATTTTCCCAAATTTTTCAGAAAGAAAGAAACAAAAATATAAATATTCATATAAACGATTTACAAAATAAGGAATAGTTTAATTTTGGAAGAATCTAAGAATCTAATCAACTCACCTTGTAACAGGATTTGCTTCGAATTTTTCCTCATTTCTATTTTTTTACGTTTATGTAACTTTTTGCAAAAGAAGACCAGTAAAGAAAGAGTAAAGTCAGGCGGGGCCGACTTTATAACACTCTCCACCATTGTTCGCCAACAAATGCTCGGAAACTATTATTACTATTAACAGTTAAATGAGTACATTTCTAAATTCCGGGCACATAAGTTAAAAACATGACTATCATAAAGGGATTCTTCTTATAAAAACTGCTTCGGTAGGCTGGGTTTTCTCTGGAGACGATTTAATTCAATATGAAGTACAAAGCTGTCATATGGGAGTAGTAATAAAATATGGACGGATGTTGCCCTTTTCGACTAGGAACGATTAGGTCCAATATTAAGTATGAATTCTTAATTTTCAGCCAGATCAATTGAAGAATTCCTTTCCTAGAGAGTCAAAAAGTGGCATTGGTGGAGACATTTATATGGGGAGATATATCAAGGCATGGACCGATGTTTCCCTCTGTACCAATTTGCGCAACGATCGGTTAATATTTTCGACGTGCACTTTGATTACAAGAATATATGGGCAGACAGACAGACGGACATTGCAAAATTATCTCTCAGCCATGTCCATCTATGCCGATCGGTATAATGAACAATGAGTTTAAATCTTTGTTTTTTAGGCTTTACAGACAGATGCACTGAGTCATAATACCCTGCTCCACAGTGTGGTATACAAATCGTTATTACTTATATTTAAGTCATTCCTAATTTCTGTTACTTTAGAAAACGATTTTTCAACCCACAGTCTAGCTGGAACAGTTTTTAACAGTATCCAAGAAAATCCCTCAATGTCGCTGAATGATTCATGCCCAATACCAGATTTGAATTTTTTTTTAATTTTTCCTTCAAAATATTTACAATAAATCCATTTGAATCCACACACATTGAATGAAAATAAAAAATCCATTCTGTCTCATTTGTGCATTCGTTCGATGAGGTCGTATCGTCGCATGTTGCTACCGTTACACTCAACTAAATGCTTCCTCAAGAATGGGAACTTAACTTATTTTGTTATAAAACGTACTGCATAAGTCATTTTTCATGGAAAAACATTTTTTTCTTTAATGTAAATGTTTCCTATTTTATAAAAAAAAAATTAGAAAAAAATAATTCATTGCTTTAAAAAATCTTCAAAAGTGAATTAATTTGTTTTCTTTGTTCCAAAAACTGAAGCTGGATTTTTTTTGATAACATTTATTGTTTTCATTTCTGTCTATTTTTATACCCTACACCACACTGTGGTACAGGGTATTAAGACTCTATGCATTTGTTTGTAACATCCAAAAAGAGAAGAGATAGACCCACAGTTTATTATACCGATCGACATAGCATCACTTTTTAAGTCGATTTAGCCATGTCTGTCTGTCCGTCGGAAACTGCAGTGACCAAAGCAATTTTCACTCCTTCAGTAATTAAGAAGTCTTTTAAGAACTATGAGCCTACAAACTGAAGCGCATAATACATATATACAGATATCCAACGGGTGTACTTTTACTCTAAGTGATTTTTGACCACTTTGCCACTGAGTCTCCTGTAGGAGCTACACAGCTGATATTTTGCATAGGGATAGACTCGAGTGTTGAAAGTGTTATTTTTACCTTTCATTAGTCTTTTATAAGAAACAAACCTAAATCTTTGGAAATATGTAGTACTAAACAACGAAAATTTACCCTCTCGATACTATGGAGGAAAATTTTGGATTGGTCAAACGGGTGTGTCGCGGCCAACATCATTCGAGAACGGATATTTCGATTTTAACGATTCTGGGATTGATCGATTCGTATTGGTCAGTGACACTGTGGAGGAAATTTTCGGATTGGTCAAAGGGGCGCGACAGGAGGAAAATTTAGGATTGTTAAAAGGGACGCGACACGGCCATCACAACCTCATAACTCGTGATCGAATCTTAAGATTTTATGATTTTGGGCTTGATGAATTCGTATTGGTTCATGGAAGGAAACTTTAGGATTGGTCAAATGGGCGTGTCATAGCGAATACAATGTCATAAATCGAGAACGGATGTTTCATTTCTCGCGATTTTTTTTCACGCTATTTTCGCGACCTAAGGGTAAAAAGGCGCCAAGTCCAAATTTTGCCTAAAGGTATTTTTTGAAGCGGAACGCAAGATAAGTTGAACCTACATCGGTTTGAAAACAAATAGCCAACAAAATTATGCTTTCTCATCTTTGAAAACTGAATCGTAAAGGCGGTAAGTCCATGTACTACATATAAAAACATACATATGTAGATATTAAGTATTTTGTCTCTCCTGTAAAATATAAAATATCTACTAAAGACCGGCTTAGGCAAACGAAACCGTAACTTAACTTTAGCGAGGCCTTAACGTTGTCCGCTGTAGCAATTATCTAAATCTTGTGCCATATGACTCAAAAAGTTTAACATCTTTATTTTATTTTACATTTTCTTGCTCTTATTTTATCATTTTACCATTTCATTTCAAAAGTTTTACATACATGTCTTGTTTTTTCGTTGTTTTGCCGATTTTGTTTATATATGCACGTAAACGTACCGTCCAAATCAAATTTCTGCAGATTCTGCCTTCAGTTTACGATTTCGTTGGCTAATTGTTAACACCGATTTCTATATGTCATATTGAAACAGCTGAATCGTTACGATACAGGGGCGTTACGTGATTAAAAAGTTAAAAAGTTTACGCGTGACAACATTCGTATTTATAAACGAAAAACAACCTCGTCGATCGGATGTCCACGCGCGAATAAAGGCCCAGTTAGGCAAACTTAACCGTGACGCCCCCGTAGCGTAACGAATCTGATTCAATCTGTCATATGGAAATCAGTGTAAGTCCGGATTTATACTGGCTGAATGTTCAGTCCGCAAGAGGGAGGAAAAAACTCTCCCTGAACATTTTGAGTTCTTCGTGCAAGTTTAAAAGAGAATTTGATGATAAGCTGCTGAAAAACTTGCCTAGTGTAAATCCGGACTAAACGATTAGCCAACGGAAACGAAACGTAAACGGACGGCTGAATCTGTTGAAATCAGAATTGGACGTTCCGTTTACGTACAATTTGACAACAGCTGATACTACATGTTGTTTACAATTACAATTGTATGTTCACCGAGAAAACTAAAGAAAATAATGTATTAATTATTTGTTGTTTAAAAGTGCAAATATATATGTATGAAAGACGAATATTTGATTTCAATGGTGCAGTCGCACGAGTATTTATACACTAAATATAATCCAGCATATAGGATATCTGAAAAAAAGCGAGAAGCTTCGAAGCAAATTGGCAAGGAGCTGGGCGTTACAGGCGAGTTTTATGAAGATCGCGGCTGATTCCATTAAAAATTAAATTTATAATCTGCTTCAGGATTCTTTTGACGACAGTACGAAACAATTATTGCTCCAATCTTCTTCATTGTGGGTTAATTTGACAGCAATATAAGCGTCTCTACAAAAGTGGACTTATTTATAGATAGAGATTGGATTTGGCTGAGTCCCTCTTCTGTGGAAATATACATAAGTAAAGGGTTTTCCATTAAGGACATAAGGATTTTATATATTAAAAAAACACAGAATATTTAAGATATAGAGTTCAAATTCCAGGTGTAGTGCAAATGTTACAATTTAAGAATGAAATTCAATTTCGGTCATATGACCACCACGAGCCCGTCAACAGCGATCTATTCTTTGGACCCAATTTTCCACTACTATTGGACACATTTCGACCGGAACGTTGGCAATTTCGCGTTGGATGTTGTCTCTGAGCTCGTGTAAAGTTGTTGACATAGACCAAGGATATTCCTCAGGGGAAACGCCGCATCGCCAATAAAAAATGAGGAAAGGCTTCAGAGGATGCTGACGATAATGGTTTACTAGGAGGTACAGGTACTGTACCTAAAATAACTGATTGGCCAAACGGAGATGGAATATAGCTGTATTCAATTTAAATTAAGAAATGGAAATTGTTTGTATTAAAATGGATTATAAATAAATTGAAGTTTAATGGACATACCCCCCTCGTGTTGGCTGCCATAACTTCCAACATTAACTGATATGAATGTATAGTTAGCATCGCAGATTCCCACACAATTCGGCATATCCCACATTCGTTGAAAATCATTGGCAAGCGCCACAAAACTTCACTGCATTCTAAAATAATATTTCGGATTGTTGTTTTCCCTAGTTTGCGACTCCATGCAATCGATTGTATGGAACAACCGTGACCCAAATATCTACAATTTTAAAGAATAGAATGTTAATATTTCCCAACTTGGAATCATAGGATAAAGCTATATTTGACATACAGTGGTATTATTGCTAGTCTCTCTGCCGGTCTAATCCGTTGCTTTGGCGTAGTTAACTCATATTTTATTAATGTTAATAACAAATTAAAAACTGCCATAGGCATTCTAGTGTCCGGCTTTCGCCCAGTCATTGTTTATAGGACGTCCACCCCATCTTCTTATCCGACGATATTTTCTTGAATTTCTTCTTGAAAGTGCCGAATTCCCAAATTTTTATTTTTTATTCCCTAAATCCCCAAAAAAAGATTTCTCATCCCCAAAAAAATCCCCAGATACTTTTTTAACTCATGTGAATGAAGTATTTTAAAATTCATTGTATTTTGTACTAAAATTAATTTTGTTTGTAGAAAACGTACGTTTTAAATATTCATTATATAAAATATATCTGATTCAAAGTCTTCCATCTCATCTACATCATCTAATTTTTTGTACATCTTTCTGGTATTAGGTTAGGTAAGGTTGAAGAGAGGAGACGTTTAAACGTCTCATGCCCATGGACATACACTTAAGCCATGGACATGAGACGTTCTGGTATTAAAAGTTTTATAATTTCTGCCAATGGACTAAATAATTGAGAAAAAGGTTAATACTAGCGATGCCAGTTCTTAAAAATTGAGTTGGACCATCATAATCCTGATACAAGTAAACTTTAATAGAAAATGAGCTTAAATTGTTCGTAATGTCGTCTCCGAAGAATTCTTTTCATTTTATAAACCACATTCTGTTTCCATTGAGATTTATAAATATCTATAGAAATACGTATTGCAATTACTACAGGTAGTATATTTAAGTCGTACTTGCGTAACTGCGAAAGCGTTAGTCAAAGATTCTTTTTGTACTTTTGACACAATTTTTAACAAAAACTACAAATTTTAACATAAATGAAGACATGTAATAATAAGAAATTGCAATCCCCAACAATTCCCCGGATCCCCAAACCAAAAAAAATATATCCCCAATTACAAAGAAAAATCCCCAAATTGGGGATAAATCCCCTAAACTAGCAACGCTGTGGCAATGTTAAAACCGCCGACGGCCAAAAACAGAGTGTGCTAGATTCTATTGAAACGGTTATCAGTTTTGGAAACCAGAAAAATTCTATGAAATTGTAAATACCCAGCTTAAGACAAAATATCATTTGTGGAATAGACTTTTGGAGACTGTTCGACATAAAAATTATCGGAAGTGTATCAGAAATATCATCAGGGGATGCCAATGGTGACAAATGTGCATTAACCCCATTACAGCAATAACATCTAGGGTCAATTATTTCATTATTCCCATCCTCCGAAAGTGAAGGTCATGGAAATGCAAGTTTAGTCGAACATGTTATAGAGACTGGGGATGCCAGACCTATTAAGCAAAGGTACTATCCCATATCACTTGCTCGAGAAAGGATTTTGAACGATGAAATAGATAGGATTTTATCTTTAGGCGTTATAGAGGAGGCTTGATATTCTCCATGGTCGTCGCCAGAAGTTTTACTAGTACAACCTGGCAAGGTTCGTTTTTTTTTGGATTCATAATATGAACGAGGTAACTATTAAAGACGCATATCCTATGACAAACATTGATGGATTAATTTCAAGGCTACCGACTGTGAATTTTATTTCGAAGATAGATTTAAAAGATGCATTTTGGCAAGTAAACTTGTCCAAAGAATCAAGGCCAAAGACTGCATTTACAGTCCCAAATCGACCACTTTACCAGTTTTCCAGAATGTCATTTGGCCTTTTTAACGCGCCTCAGACATTATGTAGACTATTGGAAAGAGTTTGAGGAAAACTTATCCCTTCTAATGGAAGTCGCGGGACAATTGAAGAAGGCAGGCGTGACTATTAACATAAAAAGGAGCAGTTTTGTTCTAAGTCGTGTTAAATTTTTAGGATATATAGTAGGAAATGGATCCACTATGGTGGATCCTGAAAGATTTAAGGCTATAATTGACTACCCATTCCCGAAGAATGCTAAAGAGGTGTGACGCTTTCTTGGTATGTCCGGATGGTACCGTCGATTTGGAGATGGCTATGCGACAATAGCAGTCCCCTTGACAGAACAGCTAAAAACTAAACGTGTATTTAAATGGGATTCGGACTCTCTAGAGGCATTTCGGAAATTGAAACATAAATTAACTTCCGCCCCGTGTTTAATACATCCCGACTATACTAAGAGATTTATTGTTCAATGCGATGCCAGTAAAACGGGTGTTGGTGCTGTGTTAGCCCAAGAGGACGAGAATGGGGTAGAGCGTCCCATAGCATACAGAAATTGAATCAGGCGCAACGCAACTACACAGTCACAGAGTCGAAATGTGAAGTTCCGAATTTATATAGAGGGCCATGAATTTGTGATGGTTACAGATCGTGCCAACCTAAAATGGCTCATGAACCAGAAGGATTTAAATGGTAAATTAGCAAGATGGGCACTACAGCTACAGGGAATTTACTTTAAAATAGAACACAGGAAGGGTAAAGACAATATTGTGCCGGACGCTCTATCAAGAGGTTTCGACGAAGAGGACATATTGGAATTGGAAAACCTAGCAGAGATCGATTTGGAGTCTGATGCATTTGATTGGCACGAATATAGTGCTCTGCGGGAGAAATTAGCTTCTGAACAATTACCGGACTACATAGTTATAGACATATTTATATACTACAGAACAAACTTCGACGAAAACTCTCAATGGAGACTGCTAGTGCCAACTGAATTAAGGAAGGAAGTTATATATTCTGCACACGACTCCCCGTCATCAGCACATTGTGGTATAGCCAGAACATTAGATAGGGCTAGAAGACATTGTTATTGGTCTGGTATGGTTGTCGACATTAAGAAGTACATTTCGGAATGTGGTAGTTGTCGGACTTCAAAGTCACCGAATCAGAAATTAAGACCCCTAATGGGACAAATGGCCGAATCTGAAAGACCATTTCAAAGGTTATATATTGATTTGATAGGGCCATTTCCGAGAAGCAAGCAGGACAATATAGGGATTTGATTAATGCAAAATTGGCTCCAGTTGGTATTACATGTCGGGTTATAGAAAAATTAGGAAACTGCAACTACAAATTAGAAGATGTTAATATTACGAATACAGCCATATACCACGCTAAGGACATATGGTAGCGTTTTTTTGTGTGGCTGTAATGTTATTGTGGATCTACTGTGTGTTTCCGGAAGTAGAAATTTCTTTTAAATCAAATTTTTGAAATTTGTGTCGATTATGTTTGTCGATATAAATTTTTTTATTGATTCAAAAAAAAAAAAAAAAAAAAATTCAAACCGTAAAGACAGAAGTAAAAGAAAAACATTTTTCAAGTCAGAATATTTGAGATATTCCGATTTTGGTTGCTGGAAAATTCGTAATTACCTAGTTCATTTATTTGCTGGACTGATGGAAAAACCCCTGAAGGAGAATACCGTAAAATATTAAAATTCGAAGAATCCTAAGAATCATGGCGAATTTAATTCTCAGAACAGAGGCTGCGGAATAGTTTAGACCACATTATTTGGTGCCCTGAATACAATATAAGGTGTCATAAACGTATTGTCCGTACTAGCAACATATAAAAACGAATAGAGAGATATACCATTTTGAATACCGGATATAAAACAATCATCTGTTGCCCTCCTTATTTTAATCAACTATACAATATAAGTTTTCTACAAAAAAGGCAGCCAATTGCATTGATCCTCGATGAATCCTGGTTACTTATGGATCACTATCTCAGTTCATCTCAATGGAATCCTAACATTTTAATCAGCGCTCTTTTAGTAATTTACATCCTAGAGGACCCAAGCCAAGGAATTCCGAAATTACCATATAAACTAACAATAACAATAGTATTTACTTTATTGTCACTCACATCTAAGAAGAAAATTAATTTTGAGTGACATTCGTGCACCTAATTCGTGATAATTTTTCAATAATCTAGCAACAATTTCTCTGTAGTTTTCACTCTTATTGTTCCGAAGAAAACTGTTCGCGATGCTCTTGAAAGATTTCCAGGCTGCATATTCTTTCTCCAATAAACATTGTGAAAAATTTTCATCATTTAATAGCTTCCTGATTTGAGGGCCAAAAAATCGCTAACAAATTTTTAAATGCTGCACCAGGCCCAATCAATTAATGGTTTATTTGAAATGTTTTGTTTTCCTGGTGAATACTCAGTTCTTTTTGGCCACTCTGTTCTGACGTAATGATGATATGTAGCGCGACTATGCCATAGACAAAGGAAACAACAATATTTTATGAAACCTCCTTGCATACCACTCACCAAATCAGTTATTTACGATGGTCTATACTATATATACAAAGAAATTTATATCACACACACCTTAAGACCACCACAGATCTTTCATTTATTATCGTTGTATTTAAGTAATGTCAAAATCTCAGTCATTGATTCGTAATTTTCCTTTGTATTAATGTCATGAGCAATTGGTGTGGATGGTTTTTCATTCCTATTATGCAAAGGAAGAGTCTTTAAACTGTACTTAGAGCCATCAATAAATAATCTCCATTCAGTTTTGTCATATGGCTGGTTAATTTTTGTTAATAACCCATGAACATCAGTTGAGTATAGAATAGAGTGTTTCTTTTCAAAATATGCAGCCAAATCAAAGCTTCTATCTCTATAGATTGTTTCTTTTGTCCCAACTGCAAGATGTTTCCACTGCTGCATGCGTGAAGCCAGTAATTCTGCGTCTTGATTCTTTAAAAGTAAATCCCGAATTAGATCATATAGCTCAGCATGAGTCACTAAATTGCGTTTATCATCAGCCTTATACAAACTACCACTGCTGGTGAAAGATGTTTCGGACTCACTGCTCGTAGCACTGGGAATGACTGGTAATGGAGCATTAAGTGGACGTTGAACTGGTTTGGAAACCGATGGGACATTCGTGTAAGTAATATTTTTTCGATTTTTCACATTGAATCCAGCAACTTTGTTAAACAGAAGTAAGAATCGGTTTGGTGGTAACGTGACTCTCTCTAAAGTACTGGAATTGAAATATCGAAATTGATGTTATTGACATTTCTGATATTGCATATCCTTTTTTTCCAACCAAATATTCACGTCACACAAAGCAAAGATAGCTTGAATCAGTAACACACGATCCCTCTGACATGCTTAAACGCTACTTTTATGAAGATTTAGAATGAATATCGGCTTCTGTCAAATTAATAATTGTGAAATGTTAGTGTATTTAGTGTTGACTGTTTTACAGTATTACCAACATGTAATAAAAAATGAACAAGGCGTTAGCCCAATTTTTATGTCAGATTCGAATTCAGCGCACCCAGATTAGTTAAAAACATGCAGTCAATTTTTTTTTTCAAATTTGTAGACCAGTGTTATCTGATTACTTTAATGCAAATGGGTAAAAATATAATAAGTGTGTCAAAAACTTTTGGAAGGTCACGATTTTTTGAAAATTTTAAATAAACTGGTTAGGAATTTGGAAAAAATAAAACAATTTGAACCGTTTTGCAAAATTTTTATTTTTTTCGCGAGATATGACCTACTCAATTTTTTCTCTTGAAATATTGAACCGATTAGACTGAAATTTCACAATTAGGTCCGAAACACTTGCTCAAGCTAAATATATCATTAGCTTTAATTGTCAACTGACCATATTGTAAATATTGCAAATTATTTTTTGCACATGCCAATAATTTCGCTTTCTGGAGCAGTGATTTGAAATGTGTGTAAAAAGTTACAGCAAATTTACAGACTCTATATTTTTTAAAATATTTTGGTTTTATGATTGCAGGACACCAAAGACCTTTCCAATTTTGCACAAATTTACACCATATGTCCAAAGCCTCTTTAGTTTTATTTCGGACGGATCAAGTTTTCGATGTCGCGGGCCTCCAAACTGTTGATATTTGCAATATCTCCGTCAATTCTTTATCAATCTGAACGAAATCCACAACGTGAGAAAAACCATATCTAAAAATATATGTTTGCTTAACCTCTTGTGAGCCAATTTATTTTTTGTTTGTTTTATGTTGGATATTTTTAGAAAACACGTTCTCGATTGGATTGTTCGTGCTGTGAATGTATAAATTTGGGAATATATTAATACAGACAATACAAAAAAAATTAAATTTTGCAAAACAGTTCAAATTGTTTTATTTTTCCCAAATTCTGGTTGAGAATTTATTTTATTCCAAAAATTTTTGACACACGTTGTACAATTCTGGGGCTTCTTCTGGAAGTGGAATGTGTTAAGTTTCAAAATTGTAAGTATTTTGGCCGTTTTAGAAATTCATGGAAATAAAGAGAAATTAAAAAACAACAAAGAGTTTCAGTTTCAAGTTCAGTTCAGTTTTTATTCAGTTCAGGTTGTTCTTACCGCTTTCGTTTCTGCTGCACAAGTGGAAATTGTGTTGCAGAACGAAAAACGACAGAGCGCCAATTCAGAGATTTAGGGGAATTCAGCAAAACAGTAACTGGAATCAGAAAATTAAGATGGAAACTCTTTATCCAATGAGTGAAAGCTTTTCAGAAGAAGCAATCATTGGATAAAGAGTTGCCATATGTACAGACTAAACCTAAAATGGAATTCAAATGTCACAATGACCGTTACTTTAGCGTATAAATAAACAAACTATATTTAGTAATTCAGTTTACAATTCCGTTAATCTTAAAATTAAATGCAATGGTTGAACACGGTTCAACACACGTGGTTTCCTTTTACCCAAATAAAAAATATTAGGACGGACACAAATAATTCTTTCGAACCGCACATTCCTAAAAATATAATATTTGTGTGCCCCAAATATTATATATTTGGAGTATACCCTGCACATATATAAGTTTCAAGCGGTTTGGGGCAATGTACTACAGAAGCGATTTTTCAGCATGTATATATCATTTGCTGCGAGCCGTTTTACGAAATTTTAAGTAATGTGAGCAATAACCGTCCGCAATGTTTGTATGTATATATTACACTGAAATTCCAAACGTAGTAATAGTTCTGTATAGTAACTGAATCTGAATACGATAGGTGGCGCTGTATTCAAGTTTTTACCTGATTCCTCATTTAAGGACCTAAATTACTCATATTAGCGGCATAGGTTAATTTACTATGAAGAAAGAGAATAATAGCTCTTGGACCCGATAGCTGGAGCTTAAAGTAAATGTGGGCTGCTTTTGTATGGCAATTGAAAAATATTCCGTACTTTGACTTTGCGCCAAAAATTTAACCAAATTTGGTGATTCCCTTTCTTAGTACTAGGTCTACCTCTTCCACGAATATCAGCCACTTTGGTTCTTAAATGAACAATTTGTTAATAACTTGACTAGAGCGATCTGTCAAGCCGCCGTCGTGTTTTACTCTGTAACTTGTAAGCGATAGAGACATTTTAGTAATATTTTATTCGACAGATAACTCCCCAATCTATTCTCCAGTTTAAATTTCAATAAAATGCGTTCAGTAGTTATTGAGGAATTCAAGGTCGAAGTTCAACTTTTGATTTTGTTTTATATTTTGCATGGAATTGTGTGTTTTTTGTTTTTTAATCTTCTTTATTTATTAAAGAAGGTCATACGGTGACAAATTAACTAGTTTATTAATAAAGTTGAAAAAAGAAAAAAACATTTTTTTTACTTGATATTTAAAAAAATTCTTTTCATGCGTTCTTTTTAATGTTCATTTCTTTTATTTAAACAACATTAAGGGGAAAATGTGTTTTTACTTATAAAGAGTTTTCTAATAGGGACATAACAATTTTGTATCTTTATGTCAACGCATCCTAAAACATTTTTAATGATCTTTCAGTGTCAAAACGTTAGTCGAAGACAACATTTTCATCATGGTAAAGTTCACAACGTTTGGAAATCATTAAAAATGACTACCGAAATTCCGAGTCGGTGGTCGCAACTTTAAGAGCGCTTACTCCAATTTTCGGCCGTAATAATCGTTCCACTCGACAGGGTGTGCGTGTTATAGTGGATAAATTTGAATCCAAATTTCGCTAAAGTGCCAAAGTAAGTGTATCCATTAAAAATAAGACAAATCAGTCGATTCCTTTTAATATCAAACTAACTAAAGAACTAAAGCCACTTGATCATTTCAAACGCCGAATCTTCTTCGAGTGGGCTCTGACAAAGTTAATGTTATGTTCTTGATGAAAAACCCGGTATAACAAAAGCAGTAAATTACAATTTGTATTCGTTCGGTTGAAAAAATTTCCTGCAAATATTCCATACTTAGTTCCGTGTTATTTCTGTCCTCTAGCAGCCCGTTTGCTTCTTCATCTAAGTCCCGATGATCTTCTTTCCATTGATATCGAATGCTAGAGATGAGCGGATCTGACTTTGCCAACAAAATATTAAATATAAGATATATTTAATATTTTGTTAAATTTCGTGATATTTTTCTGGTATTGTGCTCTCTATAAAATCTGTAATCCTTATTTTTCCTGGTCTTCCTCTGATAGATCTCCGATTGGTACTAAATGATGCTTAATGACATCTCCTCCATGATATAGAATTTTTTTGAACAGTTGCAGACACATTTCTCCTTGGCTATTTAGTAGTATACAATCGTGCAGTTTCCTTGGTATATTCACCAAATTTTTTAGCATCAATTTGTTTGTTGCACGCAAGTACATCGATAATTGTTTTAAATCTTGCAATGAGATTTATATCAACACCAGTTATTTCAGATGCTTTTTCGGGATCAGAAACGAATCTTCTTTCTGTATTGCCATAATTCGTATTGCCTGATCCTTGCTTTGGTTGGTCTATAATCAACCCATATTTGAGAAATTCATCCTGAACATGTCTTTTTTAAACTTCTTAAATCCTAAACTTTTTCATCTATTATCGTTAGCACTAATTGGTAGTTAACTTCAATTGTCCGACCATCAATTTCTACTTCTAATGGCTGCAGTGTTGCAATTTGGGTTCTTATATCACTGACTCCTTTTTTAATGGTATCATGAGTTTCATTTATAAATTTGATTTGATTTTATTGGTCAGCAGTATTTTGTAGAAGATGGTGTTTGATTTTTCCAAATATACTTTGTTTCCTTCGTTCTGGTCGAAGGCTTTGAGTCTTCCAAATGCTTTATCAATCGCAATGGTACAAATGACACCACGAACATATATGTGTCTGAAGTATTTTCACATACCGATTGCTTGTATTTTTTTTGTCCAGAAGAACCATCACATCCCCATTTGCAAAAGAGAGTCAACTTGCAGTTCCCATATTTCTTCAAATCATCTCCTTTAAATGATTGTAGCAATCGTTGAGCTGTATGATTAAGTAGGTCCTGAAGTTGCACCTCTGCCGAACTCGGTGTGATTGTAATAGTTTCCGTTGGTGGCAAACAGTCCCTTTTAGCAGTAAGTATGTGATAATATGATGGATACAGATTTGAGCCTTTTTCAATCGAACGTAATCTGAGCTGGGTATATTGGTGTCTTGTTAACTTTAAATCCAAAAATAATGCTAATACCTCTTCAATTGAGAACTGATTTTCATCGGTTGGAGTTGGAATACTCTTAATAATCCGTTTTGTTCTCCCGGGACTAGCGTTTAAAACTTTCCCAACAATATCGGCTTTTGTGCGTTGTGTTTGTGATCGCAATTAATGTAACAAGCATTCTGCAATAGTTTCACATCCGATTTCTTAATTAACATCCGTAGGTTTTCGCCTTTTAGATCTATCGCTGCAGTTGCCGAGTGATTTTGGTGGTCTCCCACCACAATTGTTTTAATTTTTACTTTCTGAAGATACCTGGACACTAAGTTCGCCCTCTAACCAGTTTGCAAAGGTGCGTTCAAATCTAGTCTTACTCCATCCAACTTATTTGTAGCGCTTAGTTAAGTTGTTGACAAAATCATTTATTTTATTTTGCAATTCCAGTTTTATCTCGGTGGTGCAGGAATTTACTTTTCTTTGAACGTAATATACGTTTCGGATAATTCTTTATAGCTGAAGTTCTCCATTTTATTAATATTTCAAAATTCGATTGTTTCTGCTTAGATATATTTTTGCCATTGGCTTTTTTTCTTTTCTGAATGGATAGTGTCATACTGTGTTCAGCAGCACGCCACGCCCGCAATTACAAATATTTTGATCTATTTTTTTGGCTGCCTTAGTTTTAATATGTTTACTATTGAAAGGCATCAATATTTTAGAAAGCGGTGATGAAAAAAAATTGGAGGTTTTGGCCAGCAAAATGCAATTCTGGACCACCGTGCACTGTATCGTAACCTACATCAGAAGAGAATTTGAGAAAAAGAGTACTGTTCGGTACTATTCATAGATATTTCCAAGCATTTAACAAAGTCTGGCACTTTTGCAACCTTTTGCCAATAAACACTCACAATCAGTTCAAGAGTTCTTTGACTAACCGGTCTTTCTATGATAAATCAAATAGCATTTTCTGTAGCCCTAAGAAAATAAATTCCGGTGCCCCACAGGGGAGAATTCTTGGCCCTATTCTGTACGTTGTTTTTACGGCAGATGTGCCCATATGCATCTTTACGCACACGTCTGCCTTTGCGGACGATACTGCTTTCGTTAGTACTCACAAAAGCCCTTCAGTTGCGTCCGACCAACTACATTCGCACGTCCGAATCCTAAAAGAATGGTTTAAAAAATGGAGAATAATGGTGAATGCCTCAAAATGTACTCATGTTACTTTTACCCTACGAAGGGATACATGCCCTACAGTTTGTATTTTCAATTCACTGAATCCTCAAAACGATCATGTAAAATATATTGGAATCCATTTAGATCGTCGTTTGACGTGGTCGCATAACATAGACTCTAAAGTAACTCATATAAAACTTAAAACAAATCTGCTTCAGTGGCTTATCAGCCAAAGATCTGCCCTATGAAGCCTATTTGGACATATGGTATCCAGCTCTGGGGTACAACGTGCGCTTCAAATGTATGCAAATCACAAAGAAGACAATCGAATATTCTTCGTTTAATTACATGTGCACCTTGGTATACTCGTATAAGAAACGCTAACATCCATAAGGACCTCAACAAGCCAACAGTCATAGAGGTAATTGAAAGATATCGCCGGTGTTACTTGAGCAAACTATTGAATTCTCCAAACATCCCGGCTCGAGAACTACTAAATTTTGAAGGTCATACACGCTTTAGAAGGAGAGATTCGCTCGACTTGATTTTAAATTAAAACTAAACAATAATTAAATTATGAATTCCTTAATATTAAATGCTAACCTTTTGTTAATGTGAAAAAATCGCCTTTGGACTTGTTTCTCTGGGGATATGTAAAGTCTTAGGTCTTCAGGAATAAGCAAGCTACGATTGGCGCTTTGGAAGCCAACATTACTCGTGTTATTCGCGAGATACCAGTCGCCAAAAATTGGCCCTTCCGAATGAACCACTTCAGACGCAATCATGGCCAACATCTACATGATATCATTTTAAAAACAGTAAATGCAATAAATTGTTATTTTAAACGATAATAAAAATTTTAAGTTCATTTTCAAATATATGTGTTTTATTTTACATCATAAATCAAATCTCATGATGAATAACCCATTATAAAAGTTTTGCCAGATCAACTCAAAAATGTGTTCTCTAGATTGTCAAAAAGTGATATCGGTGGGTACCTTTTTATGGGGGCTATATCAAAACCAGCACTTCCAATTTCCAAAGGGATAAAGATCGCTTCGTATTGGTGACCAGCACCGATTTATCCATGTCCGTCCGTCTGTTATAATCGTGATACAATCTACAATAATTGAGTTAGATGACTACAATTCGGAACAGATACTTCTTATAGCTGCATGTAACTTGAGATTGAAAATGGGCAATATCGTTCCTTTTTTGATATAGCCTCCATATATATCATCGGTCCGATTTGACTTCTAACGCCATAGAGACTGCAAATTCCGACTGATCGGGCTAAAAATTAGTATTTTAGGTGTATTAATACCATTCTGTCCGTCCGTCTATACACATTATATTGTTCGTTGAGTACAGGTCGCAATTTCACCTCGAAGGAACCCAATTGAAATTAGTTGAAATCGGTTCAGATTTAGATATGGCACACATATGTATATATGTATGTTTAGTCCGATTTGTCCCTTAACCCATATACATCAAATTGTTTTGAAATGTCGCATGGTACAGTTTATTGTTCTATGGACCAACATTGGTGAATTTGAAGAAAATCTGTTCAGATTTAGATATAGTTTCCATATATATATATTTCGTGCGTGTAAATTGTATAAACACATTTTGAAATATACATTGGATATTTCATTGTTATAGAATCTTACTAGAGAGCTGTAGGGTATCATCTCGAGCCCTAGCCGCAAAAAAAAACTTAAGCGACAAAATTATCGTTTTATTTCCGTTTTTCGATGAAAATCAATTAAGAAAAACATAATTTACGAAGAAAACGTCGAAACTAAAATTACTCAAGCGACTCGTTAAATTATTACAGTGCAGTTTGTATTTGTGATACGATCGTGATGAAATTTATCACAGTGCTATTTTTGGCCCATGACATTCCCTTTTGGAAATGTTGAAAATCAGTTTTTGTTTAGATAAAGGCCTCATATATATTTACTTCCGATTTGGCATCTGAGCGATATAGAAATCGGATTTTACATCTGGTCATTACCCAATTTAGCCTAATGGAGTTCATTGGTTTAAAGGAGTTCATTGGAAACAACACTCTATAAAATCGTTTTAAATTTAGATATTGCCCCCATATATAAGTTCCTTTCGATTTGGTATCAACGTATCATTGAGGCTTTATTTTACATCCGATCACTATAAGATTTATATATTTAATGTTAATTTCCTTTGTTTTGAGTAGTCCACATTTCCAAAACAAACTTTAAAACAAAATGTTGTTAACCGACACGAATACATCGTCACAAAAATCCTACTTATTTTTAATAAAAGACTAATGCAACGATTAAGAATAGTTAATTACTCAAAGCAGCCTTAAATTTAAAGTTTCGTGTTAATACATGCACTGAGTACAGAGAAAACTAAAAAAACCTTCTCCTAAAAAATTTGTTTTTTGTCGCTTAAGGTTTTTTTGCGGTTTGGGGTTCGACGGGCCGACTTTAGCCTTTCCTTACTGTCATCTTATGTTTATTTAGTGTTGTTTGACAATTCATCGTAGAAAGACTTCGACGGCAACAACGTATTCAAATTATTCAACTATATTGTGAAAATCAGCGATCTGCTGGCGGCATTCATAAAAAATAGTGAATTGTGCAGTAGTATGGGTCGGTTTTATTACAAAAAAGTTGATTGCAGTCGACTTTTCGACATTACTAATGTAAATTCGAATATTTCAAGTTCTCTGCATTAATTTTTTAGTAAAATACAAGAAAAGATAAAAAACCAAAAATAACCAGGTAATTTACGGTATTCGCTTCGTTTCGATAGGACGCCAATTGACAACACAGCACAAAAAATGAATTATAAGACGAGTAGGGTCACCTACTTTGTTTGGAATCGCCACAATTTTTTTGTTTGTTAATAAAAATAAAAGCTGTTAAGGTAAAAGCAAAAACGAAATACAGGAAGTCAGCAGTCAAAATTAACTTCGGAGCCAATAGTGATCTAAGGGAAAAATTGAGCCATTGACAAACCATGAACAATGGCATGCGGTTTGTTTCGATAAGATACCAAATAACAGCGCTGCAAATAAAACCAAAAACAAATTTTGTTCTGTAATTTTCTTTGATTAATTTTAAAACGCAACATTGTTTCGACCCATACTATTGTGCAGTAAGTAACTTTAATTCAGGAAAATATTTATTGAACTCATCATGCAGGGAATCTAAGTACTCCATGTTTTCAGATTTTATTGTATATTTTGTATATTCCGTAAATCCATTACATCGTTAAGGGAACAAAGAGTATTTTGGAGTATTAAACTGAAGACGACATTTACATACATAAATGTATGAAATGCATGAAGGAATTGATGGAATCATAAGCTTTTGAAATGTAAATATATCCGACTTGCAAATTAAAACAAGTAAAAGCGTTAAGTTCGGCCATGTCGAATCCGCTACCAAAAGTTTTTTTTCAACTAGTGCTTATTTCGTGCATGGTTGCGTATACGAAGATGCCGATTTTGCCAAAAAAATCATCTTTTCAGATGAAGCTCATTTTGATCTTGGCGGGTATGTAAACAAGCAAAATTGTCGCATTTTGGGCACAGAAAAGCCGCACGCATACATTGAAAAGCCGATACACCCAAAACGAGTCACTGTTTGGTGCGGATTTTGGTCCAGAGGCATAATTGGGCCATTTTTCTTCGAAAATGAGCAAGTGGCCGTTACAGTCAGTGGCGATCGTTATCGGGCCATGTTGAACGAATTTTTGTTCACAAAAATTGAAGAGGAGGATATTGGCAACAATATCCTCCACACAGCCGCCGAAGCTACACTCGATGTTATGCGCGATGTTTTCAAAAAAAAGCTATTTGGCGGACCCTTTAACTGCAGGTAACTTGAGATTGAACATGGGCAATATCATTCCTTTTTTGATGTAGCCTCCATATATATCATCGGTCCGACTTCTAACGCCATAGAGACTGCAAATTCCGACTGATCGGGCTAAATATTCCTATTTTAGGTGTATTAATACCATTCTGTCCGTCCGTCTATACACATTATATTGTTCGTTGAGTACATGTCGCAATTTCACCTCGAAGAACACAATTGAAATTAGTTGAAATCGGTTCAGATTTAGATATGGCTCACATACGTATATATGTTTGGTCCGATTTGTCCCGCAACATTGTTTCGACCCATACTATTGTGCAGTAAGTAACTTTAATTACAGAAAATATTTACTGAACTCATCATGCAGGCAATCTAAGTACTCCATGTTTTCAGATTTTATTGTATATTCCGTAAATCCATAACATCGTTAAGGGAACAAAGAGTATTTTGGAGTATTAAACTGAAGACGACATTTACATATATAAATGTATGAAATGCATGAAGGAATTAATGGAATCATAAGCTTTTGAAATGTAAATATATCCGACTTGCAAATTGAAACTAGTAAAAGCGTTAAGTTCGGTCATGCCGAATCCTATATACCCTCCACCATGGATTGCGTTCAATTTTATTACTGGAAAAAATTTTTTGGATATGGATCAAATCATGAAACGATCCTTTTTGTTTGAGTAAATTATTAAAAACCAACGCTGCAATTTTTTTTTCTTTAGCCAAACTCTTCACCCGAAAAATGTGGTATTAATGGCTTAAAACAGCTTTTTGAGAGGTACATCTACACGGGGACTACAATAAAATAAAATTTTATTTGTATACATTTTATTGAGATGTATTCTTGCCAAAGTAGAATATAAACTGCAAAGTTTCAGCTAAATATCTTAGAAAATGTGGTGTTTGTGGCTTAATAAGCCTTTTTGGGAGCCACATCTATAGGTGGACTATAACAAAATATGAACTGATTTAAACAATTTTTACTGCGATAAATTCTTGTCTTAATTAAATACAAACTGCAAAGATTCAGTTAAAATACTCAGAAAATATGGTATTTATGACTTAAATACGGATATTTTAGAGCGACCTCTGTAGGGTGACTATATAAGTAACAAAATATGAACCGATTTGAAAAAATGTTTGCTGTGATGAACTCTTGGCGAAAAAAATACATATTAAAAATATGGTATCTATGGCACAAAACCCGTATTTTGGAGCGACCTCTATCTCTCTACTCTGCAGCTTTCGTTTGGCCCAGATGTTTTTAATGTCCCAATATATTGGAGCTATCTTGTGTGAAAAGTACAGGTCGAAATTTAACTCCGATTTTGACGAAATTTGTATTTTCTTGAATCAAGGACAAATTGGTTCAGATTTATATTTCGTACATATGTACATCCCGAATCTCCAATTACGTGGTATAAAAGCTTTATTTTCTAGCAGATCTTTATGAAATTAACAGGAAAATTCTATGTTGCAGTTATTACCTCTGCCACATTTCATAAAAATCGGTTCAGATATATATATAAATCCCATATACATATGTATTTGTACTCGTATGTGCATCTCAGTTTGGCATCTACGAGTACTCGGTGTAGAAGCCATATTTTGCCTCAAATCATTACGAAATTTGATGCAGAAATGTTGTTGTATAAAATCCGCATTTCTGCACAGAACTTTATAAAAATGATCAGATAACAGTTTCATGAACCAAAAGCGTTACATGGTTACAAATTTTAAGAATATCTGTTCGATTTAGATATAGCCCCTATGTATAACTATATCCCTATTTTGCATCTAAGGCAACATAATCAGCTTTTTTAACATATCTTTATAAAATTCAGAGTTTAGAGTTGTTTCAACCAACTCGCTTCAGATTTAGATATATACTTACATATATATATATATGGGCATTTCCAACGAGATGTCAACCGCAGCCAAAAAATTTAAAGTCTTTAAAAGTATGTTGTTTTACTGTTTTTTTATAGGGAATCTATCAAATCTAACTAATTTTCCCAAAAACTACATTTACTCATAACATATTTTAAAATATTTGAGTGCATATTCGAATAATTGCAAAATTTATGTTTTAAACATTTGTATTGCATGTTATGTTCTGATTAATGGGCTCTCTTTTAAATCTTGATTTATATTTAAGGGATATAAGAAAAATATTTTTTGTTGTGAAAATAAATATATTGAATATATAAAAAATCATTTATAGTCAACCTTTGGATGTCTAGTTGAATAAGAAGTAAAAAAATAAACATAAAAAGAACGATGGAATAAAATGTGAATGTGAAAAATTAAATACAAAATTAGCTAGTTAATATTTTTGAATAAAATAAAAAACATTGTTAAGATACATGAATCCATGACATTTTAAAATTAGTCGCATTGAAATATTTCTTCAGGTTTCGCTGAAATCAGTGTTTGATTGGTTTACTTCGAAAGCGACTTCTGTTTTTGTCGCGTGCGAATGGCTTGGTTTTTTGTAATTATCTTGAAAACGAACAATTTGCTAAAATCAACCTTAGCACCAATTATAGTTCTAATCAAGAGCTATAAGTTTCGCCTTTTGTCAAAATGAAATAATATTTTGGCATATGTTTTTTTCAATTTGAATGCGTACGAATGTCGCATTCGACATTAGGGAAATGCCCATATAGATATTTTTTTGATAAATTTTGAAAATTTGTCTACTTATTCTGTTCCGATATGGTGGTGTAGGTAGGGTCTCATATGGTAAGCTCTAACCGACATTAGGCCTTCATTACTGGTTTTTGTATAATTTAAATTTGTTGCACTGCAAAGACTTTTTTCCGTTTATATAATTGAAGCAATCGATAGTGGAGGATATATAGGATTCTTCTTCGATCCCGATGGTGCTAGAAAAATGTATCATAAACAATTCATGTTTTCATCATAATTCCGAGCCCTAACCGCCAAAAAGACGTAAGCGCCACCATGAATTACTTTTAATTTTTTGAGAATAATCGTTTACTGATAGCAAATGGCATCATGTTTCCGAAATGTTTAGCTGTAAAATGTACCGTTATACTAAATTTCACAGTTATATAAACAGATATATGGATTACATATGCATTTAAACAATAAATAATAGCAAACGAAACCTTCTCCTATACATTTTTGTGAGTGGCGCTTACGTCTTTTTTGCTGTTATGGCTCGATTCGATTTTCTGCAGATAAAAATAACTCACCGGACAGTGGAGAATAGAAACGGTAAATTCAAATAACACCCATACCCTAAGATTAGCAGAAAAATGATAACTAACATCCGGACAACGTTGAGTAAGATGAAAAATAATATAAGGTTCCCGCGATGATAAGATATATGCCGGAACGAAATCTGTAACAAAATAGACTTAAGGATTATCACCTCAGCGTCCCCAAGCTGCTACAACAACAATAACAAGTAGGGTATATATACCTTTTTCTAGGGGCCAAAAGTGTAACACATCTAAGGAGTGACCTAAGACCCTATGTATGTTCGGCGGAAATCCGTTTTAGGACATTTCAAGTCATTTGAGCGATGTCCGTCCGTCTTGCGTTGATGGTGCGCTCGATAACTCTCGAAAAGAGTAATTACATCAAAAGTAAAAAGCATTTCAAACTGCACAACATTTCAAATTTGTGTGTGTACTGGTATTAACTGTTAACTTTTGCACAAAATGGTCCCTTTGTGTGGAAGCTATCAAAAAGCGCGTGACAACTTCACCCCTTTGTATACCCTCCACCATAGAATGAGGGGTATATTTATTATGTCACTCCGTTTGTAACACCTCTTAATATTGATCTGAGACCCCCATTAAATACGATATAGCCATGTCCGTCTGTCCGACCGTCGGTTGAAATGATGACTGCAATTTGGAATAGATACTCCTTATAGCTAAAAATAAAATGTGATGGAAAATGGCATTTCTCCGATTTGACTTCTTAACGTCCTATAGACCACAAATGTCAATAGATCGGGCTGAAAATTTGTAACTGGGGTTTATTTATACCCCGTATCATTCACACGAACAACGGTAGTCATAGGTGCATGTTTTGGTATAGCCCCATACAAACTTGACTTCGTAACGCCACAAAAACCTCAAATTTCGAACTTAACGTGATATAGTTACATAGCTATAATTTGTGATCAAAATGGATTAACATTCTTTTATGTCACCGAACGATTTTTTCAGAGAAACTGAGATCTTCACCATTGCATTCTTTTACGTTCACTCGGGTCGTTATTACATATTTTGCCCCAATGTGTTCCCGAAATTCTCCATTGTGCGCTATATTAACCCGCCAATGGTGACGTACTGGTCTGTGAGACCGGGTGTGTTAAAAAATTACAATAACTGTATTCTCCATTAATGTTTTTGTTGCAATTTCGAGCAGCTGCCGCATTGCGCGTCCCCTACCGACAGTTCACGACGAAACTGCTCAGGGAGCACACGTTGTGTATTTTTTTGACTAACCCGGTGCCTGAGACCGTGTGTCACTGTTTTTGTAAGTAAAACCCGGTGCGTGAGACCGTGTGTCACTGTTTATGTAAGTAAAACACGGTGCGTTAGACCGTGTGTCACCATGTATATAAATAAAATAATCAAAGCTTTACGAACGCGAACAGCGTCATCTTTAATACCTTCTACAAGAAATAACAATTGATGAGGACAGAGCACCAAGTTCTTCAGATAGTGAATCCGAGATTGATATTGAACCAGAGGAAACAAAAAATTCAGACAGCGAAGAAGAATTGAGTGACCGAGACCTGCTGGTAACAACAACTCTTTATTTTATATTGGAAAAGACAAAAGTACGAAATGGAGTAAGGACCATGCGCACCTATCTGTTCGTACTAGAAGAGTCAACATAGTTTCAGAGTTACCTGGACCAAAGCGGGGTTTAACCAATGAAAAACCTTCTTGAAATTTGGAAAAAGATTTTGATGACTCTATTATTGATATAATTTTCAAGTATACGAACCAATATTTTGCTACCGCGAAGGATACATTTTGCAGAGAAACATATACTAAAGAGACAGATTTCAAGTAAATAAATTGCCTGATAGGATTGCTCATTTTGGCTGTTGTTAAAAAATCTAATCATCTGAACGCTGAAGAGTTATTTGTGTCATTGTCATTGTTTGGTGTCATTGTCATTGTTATTTGGTGTCACACGTTCCAAGGAAAGGAAAAAAATCGTCTGTTTAGTACAATGCACAATGGTGCTAAAGTCGATGCCGAAACTCAAAAGTCCGATATAATTTTGAGCTACAATGATTCCAAGGGCGGCGTCGATGTCGTGGATCGTTTATGTGCGAATTATAATTGTGCTCGAGCAACAAGGCGATGGCATACGGTAGTCTTCTACGCTATGCTCAATATCAGTACCCTTCAAAAATTGGCCGGTGCTATGAGTACGGATGGCAAAAAAACGGAAAACCAAGTAATCTTGCCATAAATGTAAAACATATTTGTGTCTTGAACACATAGTGTCGCATTGCAGCAAATGCTTACCAGAAGAAATATAGTTTTTGAGATATATTTTTTTGTTTGGAAGGATGTCAACTTTTGTTTATTTTGTAAAAGTTCCGAGTGTCGAAAGACTAAAAAACTATATTTTCATCTATGAATAAAAAAATAAAAAATTACATTTTTATTTTTTTCTTAATTTTAAGGAATGTATTACTAAAAACGTTCTCAATGCTCTAATTAAACAATTTTCTGAATTATAATATTGAAATAAAAGAGCTGAAATTGATTAAATATATTTGTTTTATTGCCAAAGAGCATAAATTAAAAAAAAACATGAACTAAGAGTAACACGTTTCAAAAAATCTTGAGTGGAAAAACCCGGTGCGGTGGCGGGTTAATGTGTATTTGCATATTACTATTGTTGTCATTTATAAAATATGTTGGAGCTTCGATGTAAAAAGGTAGTTGAGCGTGGCGGTTCGGACGATACTGACGTGTGGCTATTGTGTGTGGTTCATTTGAGAGAAAATGTCTTTATTAAATTTGTTGATTGGCTCGGTCGTAGTTTTGTGGGTCTTTTGGTTGTGGTCGCGACGGAAGTTTTACGCAATGATGTTCAAACTTCCAACGATTCATGGATATCCATTCGTGGGAATGGCACTAAAGTTAGCACGCAAAGAAGGTTTGTGAGTGCATGTTGAAAAAATTAATCATACATATTATTAAAAAATAATATAAATGTCACAAAAATCGTTGTAAAGGATGTGGTGTCGGAAGTGTCATCTTAAGGGATACGATTTTGCTTCGCTAGTAACTCTTAGATAAAGAATGAGTGTTGCAAGTGTTGGTTTGGCGCGAAAGAAATTTCTTGTGAAATTGACAGAGTGACAAAAGTCCTTAAATAGATAATTAATAAAAAAAACTGTTACTCGTAATTCTTTAATTAATTTCCGATATATGATTGACATAATACCCTTATTACATGAAAATGTTGTTTACATTTTAAGAAAATCGCCTATAACGAAATATTCTACAATAATTAATTTAAAAACAATTAAAAAAGGTTCCTTAAAATGACACGATTATCTTACTACTCGGCTAATTCATCTGTACCAGCAAGAGTTTTCAGTGATACAAAAAGTTTAAATTTTTCAATTTCACACATATTCATTGCGTTCCAAAAGTGACATATTTTTACGTGACCATCGTCGTTTTCTTTAAAACTTGGTATTTTAATATAGAAACTCCGGTTTCGTTTAAAAGACCAACACCGTTTGATTTTCGTTGCTGCAAGGGAAAATGTTCGTCACAAGGAAATTCTTTTTTTACGGAAATTTTGTTGCAAAAACAAAATGATCTAATGTTGTATATTCCAAATACAGATTGCCTTACATACGAAAACAAATAAACAATTGTGTAAAAAAATGTTGAACGAATTTTATTTTAAACTTTTGATTTGTCTAATGAAAAAAGTTAAAAAAGTAAAACAATTTGAAACGTTCGCCAATTTTTTTTTTTATAGATATATGACTGATTATTTTGTTCGGGGTGTATTTATAAAAATTGAAACAAGTGCTTCAAGTCACGCTTTTTGGTGAAACTTTGTATAACGATTGTATTAAGTGTTGTTAACAACCCAACCCAATTATTTTGGAAAAAATATAAAAAACAAACCTACTACGAGGATTTTAATATTTTCAAAATTGCAAATTGCACTACGAAATATAATTCTTGTAGAAGGGCTGAGCATAACTGGTGTAATATGGTTTATTAAACACGAAAAAAACATAAAAAAATAGTATGGTATTTTTTTTTCAAATTCCGATTTTCTTGCAAGATGCGTATTTGGACCATATTTTTTAAGTAAAGGGTTTTCCAACAAGAGGTGTTATTTTGGTATTCAAAGAAAAATGATTTTTTTTGAGATAAATGATCGGATGTTTATTTCATAAAAAAGAGGAAGGTATGCCGTTAATAATGAAAAACAACATCAGCCAAATGGCCACCACGACCACGCTTACAGGACCATATCCTTTTCATGAAATATTCCATAACCAAATCGCAACGTGGCTGCCCTATGTCCTCGATAGCCTCACGAATTCTACCTTTGAGTTCTTGAATCGACGCTGGACTGTTGGCGTAGACCTTATCTTTCACGTGGCCCCAAAGGAAGAAGTCGCAAGGTGTTAAATCACAAGATCTCGGTGGCCAATTGTGATCACCTCTTCGAGAGATAACACGGTCCGGAAACTTTTCCCGTAACAGAGCAATAGTTTCGTTGCTTGTATGGCACGTAGCGCCGTCTTGTTGAAAGTAAACGTTGTCCAGATCAATACCATCCAACTCCGACCATAAAAAATCATCAATCATCTCTCGATAGCGCAATCCTTTCACCGTAACTGTTGATCCAACCTCATTTTCGAAAAAGTAAGGTCCAATGACCCCGCCGGACCCTAAACCGCACCAAACAGTTACACGTTGAGGATGGAGAGGCTTCTCAACAATAACTCTTTTCGATGGAATTCCGGATCATTTTCATGCATTTCATGGACCCAATCAGCAAAGACACGACTTTGTTGATGATCGGCCGGCTTGAGTTCTTGTGTTAACTGAACTTTATAAGCCTTAAAACCCAAGTCTTTATGCAAGATACGGTGTAAAGACGTTTGTGGAATGCCTAATTCCAAATAAGCCTTAAGACCCAAGTCTTTATGCAAGATAATGTGTAATGACGTTTGTGGAATGCCCAATTCCAAAGAACGACGAGGATTGGACAAAACTGGGTTTTCTTCAACACTTTGGGCTACAGCAGCCATATTCTCAGTTGTTCTTGAGCGACGTACACGGGTTTTATTCAAACTTTAGTGAAATCTTGATTCTTAAATAAATTCTATACTACTTATCGGAATCTTACTCAGTTTCGCATATGGGCATTTCTCCAATGTCGAATGCGACATTCGTACGCATTCAAAGTGAAAATAAAAATATGGCAAAACATTATTTCATTTTGACAAAAGGCGAAACTTATAGCTCTTGATTAGCACTATAATTGGTGCTAAGGTTGATTTTGGCCAATTGTTCATTTTCAAGATAATTACAAAAAACCAAGCCATTCGCACGCGACAAAAACAGCAGTCGCTTTCAAAGCAAACCTATCGAACACTGATTTCAGCGAAACCTGAAGGAATATTTTAATGCGACTAATTTTAAAAGTCATGGATTCATGTATCTTAATAATGTTTTTTATTTTATTCAAAAATAGTAACTAGCTTATTTTTTATTTAATTTTAATCACATTCGCACGCGACATTTCGCATGCGATATTTTATTCCATCGTTCTTTTTATGTGTATTTTTTTACTTTTTATGCAACTAAACATCCAAAGTTTGACTATAAATGGTTTTTAATATATTCAATATATTTATTTTCACAACAAAAATTATTTTTCTTATATCCCTTCAATATAAATCAAGATTTAAAAGAGCGACCATTAATCAGAACATAACATGCAATACAAATGTTTAAAACATAAATTTTGCAATTATTCAAATTTGCACTGAAATATTTTAAAATGTGTTATGAATAAATGTAGTTTTTGGGAAAATTAGTTAAATTTGATAGATTCCCTATCAAAAATAGTAAAACAACATACTTTTATAGAGTTTCAATTTTTTGGCTGCGGTTGACATCTCGTTGGAAATGCCCATATAATGCTGCTCAGTCGCGAAAATATACGAAAAATGATTTTTTGAGTTCCTCTTACTTTTACAATATGCTTAATCATATATACATTTATCCATAGATTTTAGATTAGATTTCTTAATTGTTTTTCTAAAATAGGATTTTTTTTTGTTCGTTAGAATGCTAGATTTCAAAAAATGGAACAAACAAAATTTTTCGGTTTTTTTAATTTTTTATGGATTTTTTTGCAGCGAAAATGGTTTTTCGAAAAAAAGCTTGCTTTTTCCAATTGTTTTAATGTTAGGTACTAAACCTCTGTTACTTCGTAAAAGTGGTGTTTACAGCATTTCTAGCCCTAATCATTTACTTTAATTTAAATGGCATCCCTTTATCGAACTTAGACTTCAACAAATATGATCCAAATATTGTAACATCCATGAAAATTTGTATTTTAGACAAAAAAAGTTTACCATAAAATTTTTGTCTGTTTTGGTTTCAAAAAATAATATTCCTTATTAATCTATAGAAACAAGTTTTTAGGTCTCAGACACAAAGAAAAATTATACTAACCCTGCATAAGGCATTAGTTTAAATTCTAATTTAGTTTTAGTTTAATAGGACACGGCCTTCTACTTCTACTGAAAAGATAAATTAAATAAGAAAGAAACCATCTTTCAAAAGAAATTGTACTAAAATATTTTCTGCTGATAAAGTTGTAAATACTAACTTTGAGAGCTTAAAATGAAACTGACTGCAAATTAACTTATAACAATCAAAAGTTAAACAAATCCAGTTAGTCATAAAAAAATATCTAAGTACAAAAAATAAAATTTTAAAAAGGGAATTTTTATACCCTACACCACACTGTAGTACAGGGTGTTATAAGTTTGTTTCACGGCAGATCTTTGTAACACCTGAAAATAACACAGGTAGACAGTAAAGTATACCGATCGACTCAGAATCACTAGCTGAGTCGATTTAACCATGCCTGTCCGTCCGTCTGTCCATGTAACGTTGTTCGTCGACTACAGGTCGCAATTTCACTCCGATCGTTCTGAAATTTGCAGTTCAGAGTATTTCGCAGCTGTAAAGATCTCTATTGAATTTGGTTGAAATCGGTTCATATTTAGATATAGCTCCCATATATATCTTTCGTCCGATTTGGCCCTTTAGTCCTATAGAAGCTGTATTTTAAATCCAATCGTTTTGAAATTTAGAATGGTAGAGTTTCTTGATCCATGAACCAACACTACCGAATTTGAAGAAAATCGGTTAAGATTTAGCTATAGCTCCCATATATATGTTTCGTCCGATTTGGCCCTTTAGTTCTATAGAAGCTGTATTTTACATCCAATCGTTTTGAAATTTAGAATAAAAAAATTTATACATGAATTACAAAATTTATATTTCAGAGTTATTCAATATTACGAGAGTGGTGTAGGGTATTATATAGTCGGCCCCGCCCGATTTTAGCCTTTCCTTACTGGTTTTTAATTATTTTAATATACTCTTTTAAAAAATTTAAAATATGTTTTCTTAAATTTGTTTTCTATTTTTCCTTAAGAGTGCAAATATTTACTAACATTTTGCAGAAAGTCACATTGTGCTGAACTGATATTGTTTTTTTAAAATTCCAGCATTTCTCAAAATTCACAATTTTTAAAATCTTCGTAGTAGGCCAGTTTTATAGTTTATCAAAATAATTTGATTGGTTTCTTGACAACACTTATTTTCAAAATGTTCACAAAAATCCGTGAAAACTGTGATCACTTTATATGGAAATGCTCAATAGTTTTCCGAGAATCGTCCAATGTGACTGGAAATAAACGCTAACCGCAATAGAATGCATACTATTTTTATATAGTTTGACGCATTCCATTGTATTGTCATATCATTTGTATGCACACAGAAGAAAATATTTTTTTTGTATGATTGCAAATGCAAAGATCCAATTGCAAAATTATTTAAATTTCGGCCAATTACAGTTTTCGTGAATTTCATTATTTACATTCAGATTTTCATCGGTGATTGAAAATAATTTTATTTTCATTCAACAAACAAAATATTATATGAATTACAATTACCGATGTTATGTACGTTGGTGTTAGTTGATTGTAGATATTATTAAACCAATTGAAAGAGGTAACAGAATTCACAAAATTTTTCTGTTACAGGTTTGATCCAAGTTATGACACATCGAGATTCAAAACATATACATTTTTGTTTAGAGGATTTATTGAAACAATACGAGTAATGATCGTAATCAAAAAAATAAATTGCTTGGCTGACTATTTCATTGCGTTGGTAAACGGGATAGTCAAATAATGAAATATTTGTGATTACCTCGTAAATCCATTCAATACGACTTGTAATTATGACTTGTTTTGATTTCGTTTCTTATCCATAGAAAGAAAAAACACTTTTAATTCATTTCAAGCATTAAGTTTTTTTGTGTAAAGACAACTTAACTTTTACTTATAAACATAAAAAATAACTTAAACAGTCAAATGAAAAGTAAAACATACTACTCGTACATCGTTAGTATTATTTAAATAATAAAGTTTGGTGCAATTGGCTGACATTATATCACTGATATAGCACTTTTAGTACCACACTGTGGTACAGGGTATTATGACTTTGTGCATTTATTTGTAACGACTAAAAAGAGAAGAAATAGAACCAATGTTGCATTATACCGATCGACATAGAATCACTTTTTGAGTCGATTTTGCCATGTCCATGTCTGTCTTTCTGTCCATGTATTCTTACAATCAAAGTGCAGGTCGTATTTATGAGCACAGAGCTCTTTTTTGGCTCAAGGACGATCCCGAAATTGGTCAAAATCGGTTCAGGTTTAGATATAGCCCCCATATATATGTTACCCCTGATTTGACATGTACGCGCTGTAGAAACTGTATTTTATATTAGATCAGTACGAAATTTGGCATAGAGAAATTTCTGATTACATAAATGAACACTACCAAATTCGGAGAAAATCCTTTCAGATTTAGATATAGCCCCCATATAGTTGTATTTAGTTGTTGTATTTTATATTCGATAATTACGAAAATTGGCAGAAAGAATATTCCTAACTAAGAAACGAATAGTGCTAAATTTGGGGAAAACGGTTCAAATTTAGATATAGCCCCCGCTCCTTCCGAATTGTGCTTTAGAAGCTGTATTTTAAATCCGATCAATATGAAATTCGACTAAAACAGGTTTATGGTAATTTATGGTGATTTCGTTTCTGAAAAATAATGTCACCACGACATTTAAAAATCCCCCTGCACCCTCTGCTAACTTCGCATTTTGCATGCGCACAATCGAACAAAAATCGTGCGGAGAGTAAAACCTATACCTACATTGTTGCGCAGCCATTTGGCAGTGCATTAAGAATGTACGCTTTGAATTTGGTTTGGTTCTCAAGTTTGCTTTTTGATGGTGCAACACTCCACACCCTGGACTGGGCTAAGTGTGGATAAAGCGATATTTTCGCATTTGCGAAGTGTAATAATTTTACAAACGAAATCGAACCCCGTTCATACGTCTGCACCATTTTTACAAACGAACTTAAAAATGCGGCTTCAGTGTAAAATGTAGAAAAAATTTTAACTTTGTTTGCACAAACGAAATCACCATTAGTTCATGGCCGAAAAGAATGCCGGCCTCCTGCGATATTTCGATATATCCCAAACGTGAAAAGACCCATGAAAGGACTCCGATTTGCGACAATTGAGGAGATAAAAACCGAAACACTGAACACGCAAAAGACTTCTAACTGTTATGAGGAATATTTTAAGCGACTAATTTGAAAATGTTAAGCATTGATGTATCTTAATAATGTTTTTATCCCCTCACCTTAGAGAGGAGGGTGTATATCATTTGCTACGAGCTAATAGTGTAACACATCGAAGGAATGACCCAAGACCCCAAGTATGTTTGGCGGATATTCGATTTGGTTCATTTTAAGTCGTTTGAGCAATCTCCGTCCGTCCGTCTGTCTGTCTGCTGGCTAGTGCGCACGATAACTCTCGAAAGGATTAGGCGATTGACTTTAAATTTGGTGTGCGGTAATATTTTGGTACCTCCAACACAAATGGATCATTTTTTTTTATTCTTTGACATTTGATAAGTAGAAACTACGCCATTACTAAAAAAGGAACGATACACGATCATCGAACGATACAAAACAATCAAAACACGATCGAACAAAAAAACGATACGAACGATACAAAATCATCTTGATTGATGAGGCCCATTTCCACCTCGGTGCCTACGTCAACAAGCAAAATTGTAGCATCTGGGGCTCCGAAAACCCAAGAGTTATTGTTGAGAAGCCTATCCATCCTCAACGTGTGACTGTTTGGTGCGGTTTATGGTCCGGCGGGATCATTGGACCTTACTTTTCGAAAATGAGGTTGGATCAACAGTTACGGTGAATGGATTGCGCTATCGAGAGATGATTAATGATTTTTTATGGTCGGAGTTGGATGGTATTTATCTGGACAACGTTTATTTTCAACAAGACGGCGCTACGTGCCACACAAGCAACGAAACCATTGCTCTGTTACGGAAAAAGTTTCCGGACCGTGTTATCTCTCGAAGAGGTGATCACAATTGGCCACCGAGATTTCGTGATTTAACACCTTGCGACTTCTTCCTTTGGGGCCACGTGAAAGAAAAGGTCTACGTCAACAGCCCAGCGTTCAAGACCTCAAAGATAGAATTCGTGAGGCTATCGAGGACATAGGGCAGCCACTTTGCGATTTGGTTATGGAAAATTTCATGAAAAGGATATCGTCCTGTAAGCGTGGTCGTGGTGGCCGTTTGGCTGATGTTTTTTTTCATTATTAACGGCATACTTTCCTCTTTATTATGAAACAAACATCCGATCATTTATCTCCAAAAATGGCATTTTTCTTTGAATACCAAAATAACAGCTCTTGTTGGAAAACCCTTTACTTTAAAGTTATAAAATGCAGTTTGAAAGTTATTAAATGCAATAATTTAATTAAAACAAAAAACAAATAAATTTACGAATATTTTAGTGGTACTAAAGGTGAGGGGATTACTAAGTCTTCATCAAATGGCCATAACTTTTGTCTCAGCGGGTATATCAAACTGCAATGTTTTGCCATCAAATAGAAAATTTTGTCGTCTATTTCGAAAAGTTAACGCAATAAATTTGTATGGTCATAAATTTTGTATAAGTGGGCACATTTGACTGGAATTTTTACATTATATAGCAAATAATGTTGTCGGTTTAGAGATGTTGATGTGAGTGAAATCGGTTTATATTCTGACTTATATTTAGCAAATGCTAGGACATGGTCAGGAAAAAGGTAAAAAAAATTACTCTTCAAATGCAGACAGAAATGTACAAAATGACATACAATTTTTAAAAATGGAAATTTGTCAATGAAATATTTTGTATTTTGTAGGTCTTGATATCACAAATCCAATGCATTTTGCGAATCATTGTATTTCCAAAAGTAAATCCCACAATCCCCAAAATAATTTTGAAAATCCCCAAAAATTGAATTTTTTTTTGGATTTTCCCCTATATCTACTATAGTAAAAGCCTGGTTTCAGATTCGCTTTGCAGTTCAACTTACATCACCTCACCACATATAAATATGCCAAAAGCTTTAACACTTTAGCTTTGCGATTGGAGAAAATGTGGCTTACTTTTGAATGTGTGTAAAAAATGGTGTAAATTGGAGAAGCTTGGTAACAATATCCGTGAATATTTTTGATCCATTTTTTTTTGAGAATATTCTCTGGAAAGTTTCCTTTAAGATGATAGTAAATATGGTATAAATTTTTTAACTAACTTCTTCTAAAGCTCGAAAAACCGACATATAAATTGTTCATAAAAAAATTAGAAAAAAATTGATTTTTTTTTTAAATATAACTTCAATAGCTTTTGTCCTATTGGTTTTATCCAGGCCCGTACGAAGGGGGCGGGGGTTTAGGGGTTCAAACACCCCCCCCCCCAACAACGATTCGGAATTACACATGTTTACTACAGGGTGGCTGATATGTATTGCAACCAACTTCAGGTTACTATCATTTCTAAACCGCTAGTCTGATAGCTGACAGATTTATTTCAGTGACAGTTCATTTTATTGTTTACAAGCTTACAAAAGCATTTTGATCTATTGCATTCAGAAAAAAGTTATTCGTGATGGAATTCAAGCATGATATTGTGATTGCTTTATATTCGGGTGGAAAAACACAAGTGGCTATCGTTAGAGCCCTCCAGCATTTAAATGTGAATAAATCTTTTGTTTCTCGTACCATTGCTCGTTACCGTGATACTGGCAGTGTTGCATCGCCTCCAGAAAGTGGACGAAAAAAAACGGTAACAACACCAGAAATGATCCGAAAAGTGAAGGCCAGATTTGATCGAAATCCACGCCGCAGTGGTAGAAAAATTGCTCGTGAGCTGAACATATCGCGAGAACGGATACAACACATATTAAAAAATGAGCTTGGACTAAGGCCATTGAAGTTCTAAAAAGTGCAAGAGATCACCGATGCACAAAAAAAGTTAGACTGGAAAGAGCCAAGGAGTTGCTTCGCTTGCACGAAAGTGGCCAGTTACCGAATTTGGTTTTCTCCGATGAGAAGCCATTCCAAATTGAGCAGTTTGTGAACAAACAAAATGATCGGGTTTACTTGCCAAAGAGGTCAGCTGAAAATTTACACCTACGATTGGCCACCGGAACTCAAGCGCCGCCGATGGTAATGGTGTGGGCCGCCGTAACGGCCGATGGTCGCTCCCCGCTCGTGTTCATCGATCAAAATCAAAATAAATGCCGAATATTATCGGGAAAATGTCCTAAAGACAGTATTGAAGCCCTGGGCAGACAAACATTTCGGCCGCAGACCATGGACATTCCAACAGGACTCAACACCATCGCACTCAGCACGCGTCAACCAAGAATGGCTTAAAAAGGAGGTTCCTCGCTTCATTTCTACCGCACAATGGCCACCAAGATCTCCGGATCTCAATCCGTTGGACTTTTGCGCCTGGGGTATTTTAGAGAGTAAGGTTCGCACTAAAAAATACCAAAGTATCGATCATCTCAAGACGGCGCTTCGCCGGGAATGGGCCAAAATACCGCAGAGCCACTTTCGTGCAGCTTGTGATGGATTTATCGGCCGTTTGAAGGCCATAATTCGTGCCAAAGGTGGCCAATTCGAACAAATCTAAACTGTTTCTAAAATGTTATGTTATTTCCGACATTTTTTGCTTTTGAACAATAAAATTTTAAAAAAAATTAAAAAAATATAGCGCTTTACTTTGTTGCATTACATATCAGCAACCCTGTACTAGTTTTAATGGTCAAACTGTGCTCCTTGTTCCAAAATGTAAATCAAAGACTAAAAATTGAACCGTTGTTTACTTTAAGGTTTATGTCTAAAATTTAGTAAATTGTAGTATATGATGACAGATATAATTTATTAATAGTAAGTCAAAGCCCATACTATCCGGAAATTTGACTGTTCTGTTTTAGAGCCTTATCTCAGAAATGACCTCCTTTTAAACTAAATGAAACCTATGAAACTGCAAATGGGGCTTTATTTAAAAAATGTACTTCTTTAATGAAAAAGGTTGTATACCTTAGAAATCGCAATGTTATACACATTTGTGACATTAGCACTATTATGACATTAAAAAAACTGCACACTTCAGAAAATTGCTGTAATCGATTTGTAGAAAATTTATCTTACAGAAAAATTATATGTGGTATTAATTTGGGCAATACTATGACGGCAAGCATATATCGAAGAAATGTACAGCTTAGCACTATATTCACATTGTGAAGCTCACAGTTTCAACTTGGTTGTAAGTTACGCATGCAAATTAGTCCCAGTTAGAAATTGTATAGAAGTTATTAAAGAATCAATATTTCACAACATTTTAACCCTTTGTGGGGGAGGTAACAGAAGAAGTGGACAAATATGGCCTATCTTCGAACTCAGCCGGAGATAAAAAATATTACTACATACCAAATTTGAATTCAATCGGTTGCTTCTTTCGAGAGTTATCGTGCGCACCTGCCAGCAGACAGACAGACGGACGGACATTGCTCATTCGACTTAAAATTACCCAAAACGGATATCCGCCGAACATACTTAGGGTCTTAGGTCACTCCTTCGCTGTGTTATACTTTTGGTCCGTAGCAAATGATATATACCCTCGTATAAAAATATTCATCAATTTTGCCTGACAGTTCTTTTGAAGTGTGGAATAGTGAAGTGAAACTTTGGAGAAGAAGAATTCAAGCGGAAAATGTGAAAAAAATCCCTGCAAGCTGTTGATTTATACAGGGGTTTCCAACAAGAGGTGTTATTTTGAATCACCCGGTATTTCGGTACCTGTCACTTTTGAAGCTTTTATTCTTTGACATTTGACAAGTAGAAACTACGCCCTTACGATACACGATTCAACAACGCATTGAAATTATTAAAATTCAATTCAAATTATTAAAATGGTGAAAATCTGAAATGGTGAAATCCGGAATTCCATCGAAAAATCATCTTGACTGATGAGGCCCATTTCCACCTCGGTGGCTACGTCAACAAGCAAAATTGTCGCATCTGGGGCTCGGAAAACCCAAGAGTTATTGTTGAGAAGCCTCTCCATCCTCAACGTGTGACTGTTTGGTGCGGTTTATGGTTCGGCGAAATGAGGTTGGATCAACAGTTACGGTGAATGGATTGCGCTATCGAGAGATGATTAATGATTTTTTATGGTCGGAGTTGGATGGTATTGATCTGGACAACGTTTACTTTCAATAAGACGGCGCTACTAGCCACACAAGCAACGAAACCATTGCTCTGTTACGGGAAAAGTTTCCGGCCACAATTAGCCACCGAGATCTTGTGATTTAACCCCTTGCGATTTCTTCCTTTGGGGCCACGTGAAAGATAAGGTCTACGCCAACAGCCCAGCGCCGATTCAAGACCGCAAAGATAAAATTTGTGAGGCTATCTAGATAGACATAGGGCAGCCAATTTGCGATTTGGTTATGGAAAATTTCATGAAAAGGATATGGTTCTGTAAGCGCGGTCGTGGTTGCCATTTGGCTGATGTTGTTTTTCATTATTAACGGCATACCTTTGTAATAAACATCCGATCATTTATCTCAAAAAGTGGCATTTTTGCTTTGAATACCAAAATAATACCTCATGTTGGAAAACCCTACATAATATGGAGGCATTTCCAAACGTTCACAAAGTATTGACGGTTATGGCAGTGTTACCTGTGACCGCAGCGAAAAACGAACGCCCTTTTTCAATATTTCGGCTGAAAAATTACTTGCGTTCAACCATGACTCAAAATCGTTTAAATAAATTGGCTTCCCGGAATATTTATCGATACATTCCAGTAGATATTAACGCATTATTAGACGAATTTATTTCACCTCGCCGTGTCAATTTATTAAAACATTAATACAACTAATATATTATTTAAATTAATAAAATTTATTTATTATTTAAATACAGAATTTTTCAAATTAGTTAATGATGTGTCCAACATTTTTGTTCGGAGTTTCTTAACATACAATTTAAATTAAACATAAATTTTCGTAAGTAAATTTTTTACTGAAAAACACACAGGGTAGACACTATAGTTTTGTCTTTGAATAATTCTTGAAAATATTACCTAAGTATTTCTTAATGTTAATGACTATAAATATATGTATATACTTTTTTTGAAATGTAGTTATCTGAATAATCGACCTTTATTCTGTATTTTAGTTGTTTTTAATTAATGAACAAGCTCGAGGTCAAGTTTTGATGTTTTTTTATTTATTCGATATTTCTTTGAGGAACATCTTCAGGAATATGAGTATGTAAACAAAACTTACACAAAACATAAAAAGACATACGTCCTGCCTTGTTGCCGTCTGTTTTCTTTCAGAGTAAGAAAATAATATACATACATTAAAAATGTCAACCATAAATTTTTAATAAAAAAAATTGGGTGCCATATGTTAAAACAGCCCCCCCAAACAAAATCCTGCGCAAGGCCCTGGTTGTATCGAACCAATTATTTTTTTCCTTATATAGGATATTTTGTAGCCAATATAGACGTGGTTAAGATATTATGAATCGGACGAAAAAGACAAAAGTTACACGCGCTTAAACATTTTGTTTACCCGAGGTTGCCAACTTTGAGACCCTGCAGCTCCGCCCCTGTACACCAAAGGAGGCCCAAACTCAAAACTTAACTTCTCTTATACCTCTTCTACAAACGTGCTAAGTTTGGTCGCAATCGGTTTTCTGGTTAAGAAACAGCAGAATTATTTCCCATTTTTTGGAATTCCTCCCACTGTGTGTTGTAGACACTTTCAAATACATACAACACTTTTAAATTTAAAATATTTGCACACCAATGTAGCATTGAAATTTGTTTTACATTTAAATTTTAAATTTTAAATTTAATATTTCTTACTTCCTTTCTTATTTTTCCTCTTGAAATAAATAGTCTTAGTGTGTTTGAAATATTTATTTCGTGTCTTTTTCATTATATTGAAATATATGATACGTTATTTGGCTGCGTACATTTTTATATTTTCTTACATCAAGCACAAAATAATTGATTCAAGTGCAGATTTTCAAGCGCGGAATTCTTAATTGTAGCGCTCTTTAAGCCTGATTAGGTTTGATTTTAAGCCGAAATATTCTTATTTCAAGAAATCGATTTATGAGTATTATGGGATTGATTTGAGTGCGAAACGGGCTTCAATGACGAACATTTTGATTGAATAAGCTTGCCCAATATAAGATTTAAACCTGATCAATACTTGATTTAATTCTGATAAATACTTGATTTATTGTGCTTTCGTTCGTTTTTATACATTTCACAACTCAGTGGTATATTGTATTATAAGTTTGTTTTGGCCAAGATGTTTGTAATATGGAATTCGACACAAAGAAATATTTTGACTCCAGCACATACCGTGGCGAATTTACAAAAATCGGTTCACATTTAGATATAGCCCCCGTATATATTTCTCTTCCGATTTGGCCTAATAGAAGCTGTATTTTACATCCGATATTTTGGAATTTGGGAGATTAGAGTCTCTTTATCCAAAGATGAAAGCTGTCGAATTTGACGACCTAGTATATGTATTAGGCCTGCTCGATTTGTGGGGAGGCAAAAAAAGTCGCCATTGCTCAGTGAAAATCGTATTCTAGGGATCAAAGTAAGAAACATTGCCGAAGGAACCATATCTCTAAAACGAATTCTGATGTCCCGGAATTTGGGTCGAACTTTTGGGTAGGGGCAAATTTTGAAAAATCCCACATTGACCCATTTAGAGTGCTCCAATCGAGTCCAAATGTATGATCGACCCCCTCTTACTTTGGAGGCCCGACCCACCCATGCCAGTGGCACACCCCCTGGAACCCCCTGGGGGTTCCATACATTTGGACTCGATTGGAGCACTCTAAAGAATTCGTTTTAGAGGTATGGTTCCTTCGGCAAAGTTTCTTATTTTGATCCCTAGAATACGATTTTCACTGAGCAATGGGCGATTTTTAAATCGACCCGCCCTAATATGTATATATCCGATTTTAAATCTAAGTTTTATCAAACAACATCGCTAGAAACTTGACAATATTTCTTCTTATTCTACTCTACATACAGTCTAAATGTACCACTTTTTGCCTCTATATTCTTATATAATGCAAAGTTTCTTTGAAAGCATATGGCAAAATATTTTTTGACAGAATAGGGAAACGTTTAGCTGCATTTACGCGATTTAAAAGCTTCATCGGAACGATATATATTCTTGATCGTCGTAAAATTCTAAGACTATTTAACGATGTCAGTCTGCCGATTTTTGCTGTTGGTGTTTTATTTATACTCAAATTATGCACAAAGAAAGTTTACCATATCGACCAAAGTTTTAATATATTCTCCATGTAGAGGTCGCCCTGTAATATGTTTAGTTAAGCCATAGATGCCACATATGGTAAAGAAATTAGCTGAATCTTTGTAGCTTATGTTTCATTTTTAAAAGCATTCGCTACAAAAAGAACAATATTGCTCCATGATTTACTTCGTTTACACTTTAAATATATTTCTGGATATAGACTTATAATATAACTTCCCGATACGCCTGCTTGTTATCTATTGAACGAGCGATACACCGCAATCAACGACAACCGTATCGACAAGCTACTTGCATTAGAATATGACAAGACTACTGAGGTAGGATTTCCCTTAGTTGATGTACGCAAAGTAATAACAAATCTTCCAGACTTAAATGCAATCCATGGTGGAGGGTATATAAAATTCGGCCCTTCAAGATTACACCATTTTCCGAGGAAGACAACCAACACACGATGTATGCAGTAGAATGATAATTCCAAGTAGCTTTCTTTTTGTAGCAATGGATTGCGAACAAACTATTTCTCTGGGTGTACTAGGAACTATATTACAAATTTTGAAAATCTGTTCAGATATAGTCCTAAGCCGTTTCTCAAGCAGACATCCAAGTTTGATTTAGCTTATATCCATATATATACTCCGTCGTATAATGTGTTATATTTTTTCTGGCTTTTCTAATGGAGTCTAAAAATTGAACTGTCAAGTTGTCAGCTTAATCCCAAAAAGGAAGCGAGGCTAGCGTTGATGAGTGCGAGACCGTTGGTGGTGCAGAGAGCTAGCATGTACTGTTTTGTGGCAAGTAACCTAGGTTCGAATCCTCGTAGGATTGAAATAATAAATAAATTATCTATAAAAATAAAATTAAATATAGAACATAAAGAGAAATAAAAACGAAAGAAAAAATATTAATTTTTTAATTTTTCTTAACTGCTGAAAATGTAGAAAAAAGTACACAGAAAGAAAAGTGTCATACTAAATTAAAGTAAAAAAATCTTAATTTAAGCCAAAATCGTATTTACTTAAAAATTTAAGTACGTTCGTACTACGTTTTTCGTACAACAAGTATAAATCGGCTCAAATTGAAAAATCAAGCGCTGAAAGTCTTACAATAATTTGCTGTTTGATAATTTGTATTTTGATATATCTTTTAAAAAAATTGCATTCTTTGCAATAAAGAGGCAAAAATGGTATAATTAATATAAATGGTACATAGGTATAACACGAACGAATGCACAATAAATCAAATATGATCTGGCTTAAATCAGGTATTGGTTAGGCTTAAATTAAGAAATGGTCAAGCTTAAATCAAGAATTATCAGGTTTAAATAAAGTATTGGGCATGCTTAATTCAATCAACATTTTCTTCAATAACGCCCGTTTCGCACTCAAATCAATTCCATAAAATTCTTAAATTAATCGCTTTATGCTTGAAATATGAATATTTTGGCTTAAAATCAAGCCTAATCAGGCTTAATGAGCGCTAAGATAAGGAATTCAGGGCTTAAAAATTCGTACTTGATTCAAGTTTTTTTACATGGTTTAAGAAAAACCATACTTACCGTACATTTGACACCGCTACGGCTTGGTTCATGTACGGATTACTCAATTTTTTCTTGTGAAATGTGAATTTTTGCCAAATTTATGTTAATACATATATGTATTGCTTTACATTACTGTATTTTTAGTCACTTAATCGTTAAGATAAATAGTTTATTAATCATATCTCATTACAAACCATATTTCAGATACTTTGGACCTAATATATAAATTTAACGAGTTCAAATTTAGATGTAGCGAAGAAGGCGGAAAATGCATTGGCATGTCCGCTAGGACTTTCTAATTCGACAGTAAAAAATTCGAAAAATTATCCATCGGTGTTTAGGAGCGCACCAATTATAAAATATTGTTTTATATTAATGCATTTTTAGTCACTTCGTCGTTAAGATAAATAGTTCATTGATCATATCTCATTACAAACCTTCTTTCAGATACTTTGGACCTGATATGCAAATATAACGAGCGCTATCCGACTTTGTATTCGTGGGTGGGACCCTATCCAATTTTGCTGACTTCCGAGCCCGATATTGTGCGAGATATTCTCACATCACCTCATTGTGTGAACAAAAGCATATTGTACAAAGCAGTTGACAACGGTACTGGAAAAGGTCTATTCGGATTAAAAGGTACTCTGAGAGGAAATGTATGTGGTTGGGATGGAATAATATAGGTATATTATATCTGTACACACAGATCCAGAATGGAGTGTTCACCGAAAGCACCTTAACCCCACCTTTAGTCACAAAGTTCTGCTCAGTTTTATTCCCATATTTAATGAAGAGGTCAATAGTCTGGTAAAATGGTTTGAGAATAAAACTGAATGTGTTGACCTGATAACCACATTGCAGCAGTTTACACTAAATATTGCCATAAGTAAGTACTGCCAAATGAGTATTTTCAAACGTGCGTTTCAATAAATATATGAAATGCTTCGAACAGGGACCACTATGGGAAAAAGTGCTACCGAAGATGCCGGTGGTGAATCCAATAGCCATTTGTTGAAAAGCTATCAGTGGTAAGAGTGAAACATGTTATTTGTAAACATTTAGATAACGCACCTATTTCTATATATTTATTTAGTGTTGTAGAAAATATGACGGCGATGATATTTTCTCCATGGCTTTACAATGAGACACTGCGCAAGTTACTTGGGATATATTGGCCATATCACAAGGCCAAGACGGAAATTCGACAGTTTATTAAACAGGTGTGTTAATACTCGTATGATGTTTGTGCTCGTTATCTCTTGTAAAGTATGTCTAAAATTATAATGGAACATGTATTCCCACCCCACTTATACTATACAATCCATTGAGCTACCAGAGTGACGTAAGGGAAACATAAGTTATCGGTAGCCCTCCCGTTGAACCAATTCCATTGGTTTGAATAGCTCAAAAGTTGGAATTTAGTTATATGCCCAATGAAATGAGACACTAAGGTTGCATGTCGCCTTCTATAGGGCACAAGCACACAAGGTGTTATTTCTATTCCCGACCCCGACCCTCTTCGTCTCCACAGCTTCTGCAGAAGTCATTACGCAAGACGTTCAATAACGATGTCCAATAACTCAGTGATCCGTCATGACATGATAGTTGCAGTTACAACATATAGTTACGAGATATCTGCAAATACAAATTTTAATTTTTTGTCGCCGTAGTGGCAAAAGTAGTTATAAGTTTTTTCTAATTTTTTCAGGAGAGCAATTAAACTGTTTAATTTTATTATTTCGCAATAATTCGAATCAAAGCCAAAATCATAAAAGTTTGGATTAATTCATTGATTCTCAGTACGATTTTTTCCAATGTATCTGTGATTCCTCCTCATCACGGAATTTCTATATAGATATACTCTAGACCATTTATTATTTTTTTGGTACTGATTTCCGGGCCGAAAAAGTTTCCATTTGACTTACAAACCACCAATAAAAAATTTGGTGCCGATTGGATAACGCTAAGGTCTGCCCAAAGTTGTTTGAAAACACAAAACTCACTTTACATGAACAAAATTTGGGTTTTTATCAAATGTCACATGTTCAAGTAATTAAAAAATATTTTATTAGCATGAAAAGTTTTTAAATGATCTTTGAATAAAATTTTCTTTCTTACAAGTCGTAAACAATCAAAATCGAGCAATCAAAATCGAGTTACAGCAGTTTTCATTTGAATTTTACGTCATGACAGGGCATGCATGCACACCGTCATGGCCAATGTAGACGTAAGAGCAATCACAATAAAAAATAGATCATGCTTGTGCATGCATGAAAAAAAAACAACGGATTTGCATGATAGTTGATTTTTCGCATCAGTCTGACATTTTTCTACTGGTCAAATAAGAAAACATAAGCAGAACTTTGCAGCGCGCTATACGACCATGCAGCAGGGTCGTTTACAGAACGCGCTCTGCCTCCAGCCTAAGTGAATTGAGAAAGGGACAGCTTCGCACAAAATTTAATTTTAGTCATATTCTTATTTGTCTCCAGACCGACCACATCCAAAATTGTTACTAGATCCAGTGATAAATTTCGCACCGTAGAATCAGTTGGGCATGTATCACATACAATATCTGGAGCCAAACTGCCGTCAAGCAGACAGATATTTCATAATGTGATAACTGTATTGTGCGTCGCCTCTGACTTCTGTTGGTGAGCTTGTGATTAATCGTTCTACACATCAAAATTGTTGGACGCTCCCAAAATCCCGGCTGGTACATGATACACTCATCAAATACAGGTCAAAACACTGGATCGTGCATTTTGTTGCATAACAAATCAGATCGAAAATTAATCAAGTTCCCATGTTCTCATCACATGATGGATAGTACTGAAACATGTGTTTGATGTTAAACTTCGGCGACTTGTGGTCCTGAAGTGCCTATTTTTAATCGTTTTGCTGCCGTTTCGGTAAGTCTCGACCACAAATCGTTTAAAAACGGACTCGAAGATCCAATTGTACGCTCAAAAATAAGTAATGCTGACTGCGAAGTCATTAAGAAATTCTGCATTAAACAGCTAAATGAAACACAAATCCGAGCTGAATACAAGGAACCATTACAATTAACAATAATGTTTATTGGTGGTGTCGGCGATGTCGAACACCTGGTCCAACATCCCACGCAAGGTTCATGGGAAAAGGCATTTATGCCTTAAAAATATACCTATTTCGAGAGCAGTTTGCATTGACAAAACGAGAGTCCAGTGGGCTACGGTATATATGTATTTTTCTCGTGCGGCTGTATGTCAAAGCGTGGTTTACATGCAAAATGCCATACGAGCACCAAATCAAGATATACACTTGTTGAAAGACTCCTTCGCAGAAATCGACCGATATGTGTCTGAAGCGGTTATGAAGAAATGGAAAAATCATTTGTGGTATTTGGCCCTAGAATCAATGGCTTTGGCATTTTTCGATTCGGATGTTTCACTCGAAGAGAAACAAAAAATGGTTAGGCATCTGCAATCAACAGAGCACGTCGTAAATCTGAAAACGATCGAAAATTCTACGACCCGAAACTATTGCTGTGTAATAATTTGAGCGATTTCGTCTCATACAAAACCAAACATTTTTTCGGTGCTTTTGGATTGAGTACTGAATTTTTAAAGCATGACCCATCCATTTGGGAAGATTATCAAGATACTCTCGATGTTTGTCGTAATCTGTTTGTTGTTAACGACACTGCTGAACGCGGTGTACAATTTATGAATGATTACAACAGAATACTTCCGAAAGACGAAGAACAAAATCAATTTATATTACAGTGCATTGAAGAATATCGTAGAAAATGTCCCTCACATAACAAGTCAGATCTAATATAATATTGAATTAATTGTATTTTTTGTTTTTTCACCGATCTTAATATTTAAAAACTATTTATTAATTAATAATACAAAGAAATGTAATTTTACTTATTTAAACATACGATTTTTGAATAAAAAAAATATTTCCCCTATAAAGTGTGTTCTAAATTTTGAATGAACTTTGGGCAGACCCTAGGGTTATCCGATCGGCACAAAAATTTTTATGGAAGTCTTGTAGGCTAAATGGAAACTTTTTCGGTCCGGAAATCAAAGATCGCAGCTTTCACTTTTTGCATCATGTGCTATAAACGGTCTAATATACTCGTAGAACACATAAGTGCAAAGAATTTAATATTTATGTACTTACAGAAATCCTCCAAATAGACATATGTATTCCTACCAAGCAGATGCATTTATTACTCGTATATCTAATTTTTTTAAGAAGGGATAAACTCACATACATGAAGTTTAGCATGGAATAGAAATAAACCTAAAAGAATAGAAATGATTGGAATAATTTTGTATTGGCACTATGCGCCCACGATTTGGCGTAAAAGCAATAAATAATAATATCTAATTTTTTGCTTGTTTTAATAATGTCTAATTCCCTACAGTTGATCAAGGAGAAGTTGAACAGCGATGAGGACAAATTGCAGTTGGGACGTACTAAGAATATATTCATAGAGCAGGCCATTGAATTGATGGAAAAGAATATATTCACGTGTCAGGAAGTGGAAGACGAGTCCAATGTTATTGTTATAGGAGTAAGTATGACTTCAACCCCTCTCCACTTCCAAATAATAGGTATTAGACTAATTTCAATAATCGTTTTAGGCATTTGAAACGACGGCTAATACCATTGCGTATGTTTTAATTTTGCTTGCAATGTTTCCCGAATATCAGGAGAAAGCATTTGAAGAAATTGTGTCGATATTCCCCGAGGAAGGCGAATTCGAAGTGACTTATGCCAATACCCAAGATATGGTTTACATGGACATGATCCTCAATGAATCAATGCGGGTAATCGCTCCGGTACCTATAGTTGCTAGGCAGAATTCTCAAGATGTCAAACTTTCCAATGGATTGGTTTTGCCTGCGGGGTTACAAATAGGCATAAATGTTTTTAATATGCATCGACGAAAAGATATTTGGGGACCAGACGCAGATATATTCAATCCGGATAATTTCCTTCCTTCCAACATTAACGAAAAGCATCCTTACGCTTTCATTCCATTTACGAAGGGAATACGAAACTGCATAGGTAAATATATCACTCTTGCGAATTAATTAGTTTGCATTAATTTGAAATTCTTCACTTCAATTTAAGGCTGGAGATATGCAATGATATCGGCCAAGGTGGCGTTGGCGAAATTGCTAAGAAATTATAGATTTACAACGAACATTCAATACAAAGACCTGGAGTACATAGAATCAATTGTAGTGAAGCTGAAACACGTCCCTCCCTTAACAATACATAAAAGGGATTCCATATAATATATTATTACATGAATTTCCACTTAATCACTTAAGATTAGATAGATAAACTTGTTAATATATATATAAATAAAAATCAATTGACACATGAATGCTACATTATCGCTTGAGAATGGCTCATTATAAACTATATCGTGATACTTATGCGTGTTATAATTATGTTGTAGGCTCTATCCTTGTAGCGCATATAAATATTGCAGATAGGCCTATCTTTAAGCAATATTCAGAAGTCAAAATCACTATATAAAAGAGAAAAAATTTAAAAAATCTATATAAATATAGAAAAACCCTTTAGTTATCGTATATAAAATGCGATAAGTAAAGGGTTTTTCAACAGGGACGCTTCAAAAGTAGACCGACAGGGACAGCAAACGACGCCATATTTTTGCCGCTCTTTTGACATTTCTCTTCAGTAAGGTTTGCCATTTCATGATGGAAAGAAATACGAGCCATCAACGAGTCGAAATTATTAAAATTTACTACCGAAATTCGGAGTCAGTGGCCTCAACGTTAAGAGCGCGAAAAATCCAAAAATCATCTTCAGCGATGAGGCTCATTTCTGGCTGAATGGCTTCGTCAATAAACAAAATATGCGTTATTGGTCAGACAGCAATCCACTCGTACTCCATGAGTCATCATTGCATCCCGAAAAATTTACGGTTTGATCCTGTTTATGGGCCGGCGACGTCATTGGGCCGTACTTCTTCCGTGATGACCAAGACCGGAATGGGAATCGCTACCGTTCAATGATAACCGAATATTTTTGGCCCCAATTGGATGATATGGACTTGGAGGACATGTGGTTCCAACAGGACGGCGCCACACAGCGAATGCCACAATCAATTTATTGGAAACCAAGTTTGGAGAACGTGTTATCTCACGAAATGGTCCAGTCGATTGGCCGCCTCGGTCGTGCGATTTGACGCCGTTAGACTATTTCCTGTGGGGCTACGTGAAGTCTATGGTCTATGCCAACAAGCCAGCGACGATTGATGAACTTCGTACGAATATCGAACGTGAACTTGCAGCAGTATCGGCCGATTTATGCTTGAAAACCGTCGAAAATTGGGTTCAGCGTCTGGACTTTGGCAAGCGTGCCCGTGGTGGCCATGCAAAAGATATCGAGTTCCATACATAATGGTATCGAACGTACTTTCACAGGAATAAAGAATTTCATTGATATCCAAAACCGTTTTTGTTTTATTTAAAAAAACTTTTGTAGCGCTCTTATTGACGGACCCGATACCAAGCGTCACTTGCATTCCCCGTCAAAAAACACGCGAGGGAATGACGATTAACAAGGGAACTATAAAGGGCGATCACCAGAATCCTCGAGTTGATGCCATTTTTTGTATCGAGCAACTCAAAATAAGACGAAAAATTAACGGACATTTGTTCGATATTTTGCCGAGGTATCGAGTTATCGGACGATACAATTTTAAAAAATCATATTTTTTTAAACTATAACGACCGATTATAATAGATTAGCTATTCTTGAATGGATTATATCTACCTATCTGAATGCTTCAATTCCGCAAAAAACTTCAATGCAAAAATTATGTCGAAACCACACAAATAGAAACGTAGACAAATTCTTTGTAACGGCATCACACAAGAACTACTGGACCGATTTTAAAAATGTTTTTTTTACACGAAAGTTTCTTGGCCACAGATGTTTCTTAAAAAATAACAAGTAAGAAAGTTTCAGTCGGGTAAACCGACTAAGGTATACCCTCACTTTGTGTAATGTAATATGGAATATTCCACGAATTAATCTGTCAATTTGTGTGGGAGGTACTAGAAGGGGTTTAACAAGTACACCTATTTTTCTCGAAACGCTAGATTCTTTAAATACATTGCACTGTGCCGAATTATAAGCGTTTGTGTGTACTGGTATATTAACGTTATGAGATATTGAATTTTGGTATTATTTGATCATTTTCTGTGGGAGGTACAAAAAGAGGCGTGGTGATGACGCCCAATTTTCACAGGGCTATAGGTACTTTAAAAGCGTTGCACTGTGCAACATTTTGTAGTATTTTCGTGCAATGGTACTCACGCTATAAGATGTTAACTTTATGTACAAAATGGTACCTTTGAGTGGCAGGTACCAAAAGGGTCCTGGCAATAAGGCCCATTTTTTATAGGACTGTAGGGACTATAACAGCATTACACTGTAAAAAATGTCAAGTATTTCTATGCACTGGTATTAAAGTTATAAGCTGTTTACTTTTGGTGCAAAACGGTCCATTTGTATGGGAGGTACCAAAACGGGCGATACAATAATGCCCATTTTTTTACCGGACCATAGGCACCATGAAAACATTACACTGTACAAAATTTGAAGTATTTTATGCACTTGTATTAGAGTAAAAGGCTGTTAACTTTTGGTGCGAAATTGCCAATATGTGTGGGAGGTACCGAAAGGGGCGGGTCCACTTCGACCATTTTTTTCAAGGTGATAATTACTAATAAACTAATACTATGTGTGGAATTTCGGAAGATTCGAAAAAGTAATATAGAAGTTATTAGCGAATCAATATTTCAAAAAATTTTAACCTTTTGTGAGGGAGGTACTAGAAGGAATGGGCCAATATTAAATTATTATTGAAAACTTGATAAAAAAATAGGCGGGAACGGATTGGTGGGTTGCTAGCAATATTTAAAATTCAATATCTCAAAAACTGTTGACAGTTGAATAATTACATTTGGATTGCATGTTATTGGATCCAATATTAGTAATTTCACCACAAATTATTTTATGGATACATTTTTTAAAAAAAAAAAATTGTTATTAAAAATAATATTATGTGCGAAGGTACCCTTAGTATTTGCACTATGCCCGATAAGGTCGACTTATACGTTAAATTGAAACTATTAATGTGGACTACCAATGGTGGAAGTATCTCTTTCACTTAGAAACAGTGGTTTAGTAACAGTCATTAAAGAAATTTAAAAAAGTAAATTTTTTAAAAAAATCCTGGGAAGAAAAAAACATAAAAAATATGCCTATTTGAAAAAATGTATGGATAAATGTAGAAATAATAGCCCTTTTGATAGAGGTAAGATAATTTCAAAAAATCTTTTTTTTTTTAAATTTCTGTTTAAATAGCGATTTTTTTTATTATTTTTATTTATATTATGTACATTTGAGTTTATTTACATGTACAAGTTTCATTAGAAGTAATTGTGTTTTTTTTGTTGACGTTTTTAGATTTCGAAATCGGTCTCTCTAATGAGGAACCAAATATAATCTCCCATCATTCTTTCATCCCAGTGTCCTTGGTAACGCCGCTCGATGGACTTCATTTCTTCGTGAAACCTTTCGCCATGTTCGTCGCTTACGTCGCCAAGATTCTCGGGGGAAAAGTTTAAATTAGAATGCAAGAAATGAATTTTTAGGGACATATTTACACCTGTTGGAATATATAAAGCGAAAAATAAGTTAGAAAAATACATACATATGTGTTATATAGATAAATATAGAAAAATATATTTCTTACCAATTTTTTCATAATTTTTTAACAAATCATTAATGATTGTTTCATATTGCGGGCTTTTATTGGATCCAAAGAAATTTACTAACTACTTTTAAATCGCAACAAATTTTCCAGTCATGTTGTTCATATTTTATTAATTTAGCCATTGTTTCGTATTAGTGTTGACAGCATGAACAATGGGAATCGACGGTTTCTGATTTCCGCTGTGCAAAAGTACTGCTTTCAAACTTTCTGTCAACAAATAACTGCCAATCCTTTGAATTGTATGTTTGATTAAGTTCTTCGAACAATCCGGGAATGTCCTTGCAAAAGCATATGTTATCCACAGTTGTATAACATTTTTTGTAAGGTATATCACGGACTCTATAATATGATATGTTAACATCTGGGCCAAAATATTGTACTGTTTCATCCGAGATGCAAGTAGTGCTGCCTTATCTTTGATCAGTTCCAAATCTCCCACTAGATCAATGAGTTGAAACTGAGTTAAAAGCGATGACTTCTGACTCAAACTTGAATCGATCAGAGTTGAGTACTCAGTTGAACTTGATGACGTACTCAGTTTAACTTGATGACTTGGACACTTGGGAATTGGTATTGTTTCCGAATGTGCAACTGGCAAAGTGACAGATTTTACTTCAGCGTAATTCCAGCTCATTCCCACTCCAATCTGTTTACTTGACAAAAATAGCAGTCCGTATCGTGAATAAAAGGTTGTCTCCAAATCATTGGCATTCCAAATTGCACGTGATGTCTAAAATTAAAACGTTTTATTCCACAAAACATTGTAATACATTAATTTTAAAGTACTTACCACATTCTTCCACTAGTCCATCGAGTAAGATTTACATGGCACGAATTACACGAAATACTAGGTGTCCACGGTTCGTTCATATTTTAAACTCGTATACCAAAATATTACACATATATTTCTTCTATTATTTTACTAACCGCACGTCGATTTTTGTAATTACATATTTTCCGCAGATGTAGCAGAAATTGTCGGAATCATTTACACATTGAAAAGTTCTTTACCTTTTACTCATACTTCGAAATATAACTTTGTAATATTTTTCAGAAAATCGACTTATCTCTTTAAGGCGCTGAATTACAATAATTTATTAATAAGAAATTTCATTCATAAATTCCGGGTTTAAGGTACATACGTTGCAGACCTGTAGCTGACATATAGTTTACTTCGAACGTAGAAACCCAATATTGTCAAGACTACTTTGTATTGCGTACATATAATTTTACTACCTGTATATACGACTGGGATGTCCACGCCCCTAAAGGTGTATCTGAATGGAAACCTCATAATACCATAACATAACCACAAATATTGTTGAATGACCCTCTATCTGAGCGGATCTCATCCAATATAGCTCTCACATTGCATATAATGTTTTATGGAGGGTTACGAACGGCCATAAAACCTCGTCCTCTCTATAATTTTATAATGTCTGACATCAATCAAAAATGCAACTGCAATGTCTCTTATATGTCTCTCTCACATATGGTGAATTCAATATAAGCAAAAGAAACATCATTTAAAAACGAAAAAATATGAAACAAGATTTTTTGAATTACCCTAACATTTACAAAATGGCTCATAATTTTTACATCTATCGATTTTTTTCAAATAGACAGTGTTTTCTTCGTTAGCATGCTTAAAAATGTGATAAAATATTTTTTTCGGTTTTTTCTCTATTTTTTATGGGAAAAAGTGTTTTTTTAAAAGAATAATCATTTTTTTCTCATATTTTTGACGCATATGTAGCCCCCATGATTCCCTTTAATTTAACGCATAACACGGCTCAATCAGGCTTATACTTGATTATGTTCCAAATACTAAATATACTTTCCACGAAAGTTGGACTTTTTAATATTTTTTCTTGTTTGTGACACCAAGTTACACCAGAAACTGTTATCCACATCCCTTGGACAAAATTTTTGTTGCATAATGTAATGAGACAAAAACATAACAAAAAGTACATATTATTTCATTTATACGACAAAAAATAACATAAAATATCAGTAAGTTTATATTTACTGTTGAATGAAGAAGATTACCGAGGCTCTTGTAAAATCATTCGAAGATAGTTGCCCAAATACTAAATATACTTTCCACGAAAGTTGGACTTTTTAATATTTTTTCTTGTTTGTGACACCAAGTTACACCAGAAACTGTTATCCACATCCCTTGGACAAAATTTTTGTTGCATAGTGTAATGAGACAAAAACATAACAAAAAGTACATATTATTTCATTTATACGACAAAAAATAACATAAAATATCAGTAAGTTTATATTTACTGTTGAATGAAGAAGATTACCGAAGCTCTTGTAAAATCATTCGAAGATAGTTGCCCACTTCGACAAAGGAAATCTGCTTTCGAGAAACCCTGGGTGACAGGACAAATTCGCTCGATTGGCAAAGATGTCCGCAGACTTTACAACAGAGCTCGACGTAAAAAACAATCAGTATATTGGGACGACTACCACAGAAGACTCAAAGAATACAATAAAATCGTTAGATCGGCGAAACGTAACTCCTGGAGGCTTTTCTGTGAACAATTAGACAGCGTTAACAGCATGTCTAAAATTAAAAAGTTCCTCTCAAAAACTCATGTCCAAACCGAAACAATGGTGGATGAAACGGGTAAAAGGATGGAAACTATAGAGAATACCGTAAGGCTCTAGATGAAAACTCATTTTCCGACTGGTAATGCTGAACCGACAGAGGAACAGTTACAGAATGAAAATGCATTGCATCAAGTACCTATTACGGATATAACAGATGGTATGGTTAAAGAAGCGATAAAAAGTTTCTCTCCCTTTAACTGCATGCCTAACCCATTCGTATAACCCAAAAAACTGGCAGGAATCAAGGGTGGTCTTCATACCAAAGCCTGGCAAGGCGAGTTATACGACCCCAAAGGCTTATCGACCCATTAGCCTTACTTCTTTCCTGTTAAAAACAATGGAGCGAATAATTGATAACATGGTCAAAGGTAAAATAGCGGATGACAGCCTAAACAACACGCCTATGTCAAAGGAAGATCAGTGGAAACAGTCCTTCAGTAAAGAAATGTATACACTTGCTGTTTGCATAGACATTGAGGGCGCATTTAACAATGTACATACCGATACACTTATCCAGTCCTTAGACGAGTTTCAGGTTGACCGGGCGCTGAAAAACTGTATCAACAATATGCTAAGGAATAGGTGGATTATTTGTGGGTCATATGACGTAAAAACTAGAGACAAGGTAAATCGTGGTATACCTCGGGGGGGCATTTTATCGCCTCTTCTATGGGTTACGACGATACACAGTCTCCTAAAAGCCCTCACCAATGAAGGACTTAAATCAGTCTGTTATGCAGACGACGTTGTAATACTTCTAAGGGGCTTTCATCCAAATGTATTATGCAGAAGAGCTGGAGAGGCATTTAACATAGCATATAACTGGGCACAACCAAGGGGATTAAATGTTAACCCAGACAAAACAGAAATATGTCTATTTACAAGGAAAACGAAGATCCCACGTTTTACCCCGCCTCGATTCCTGAATAAGACAATTGCTATAACTAAAAAGGTAAAATACTTGGGAGTAATCTTGGATCAGAAACTGTACTGGAAAGATCATCTTGAAGAAAGAGTTACAAAGGTACACAGATGTTGGTCGTTGTGCAGAAGAGCTATAGGTTTAAAATGGGGACTACGTCCAAATATGACTCACTGGCTTTACATGAGCGTGATAAGACCAATAATCACCTACGCCTGTGTAGTGGACATCAATGGACAAGAAGTGCAACGTAATACCTTTGCAAAAAATGCAACGTATGTGCTGTCTAGGCATAAGCGGGGCATTTAGAACTGCACCAACAACAGCGTTGGAGACTATACATAGACATCCGTATAAAGTATGAGGCAGCCCTCACAGCAAGACGTCTACAAGTGATGGGTGAATGGATAAATCGAGACCACAAGTCGTACCATCAGAAGATTTTAGAATATCTAGTTGGTCACATTTAAACGCCAGAAATCTCGGACCGCATTCCTGAAGTGCGGCTTACAGCTACCTGTGATACGTTTGTGCCAGACAGACGCTCCTGGGAAAATGGATCTTTGGCCCATGTGCCAGTGGGAACCAGCTGCTACACGGATGGGTCCAAGCGAGGAGGAAGGACGGGTCTGGGACTTTTTATTGATGAACCAGAAGTCGAACTTCACTTCCGCCTCCCTGACCATAACACGGTATTTCAAGCAGAAGTTCGAGCAATCACGGAGTGTGTGAACTGGCTCAGTAACACGACAAAGCCTAAATATGCCAACATCTTCACAGATAGCCAAATGGCGATTAAAGCAATAACATCGGAAAGGGTCAAATCCAGAACTGTGTTGGACTGTAAAAGAACGATAAATGATTACTCAGCCCGTGGTCAATTGCGTATTTGCTGGGTACCAGGACACAACGGACTGATTGGAAATGAACGGGCAAACAGCTTGGCTTCAAAGGGCAGAGAACTTCGAGTAATAAACTTGGAAAATTGGAAACCTTTCGAAGCCACGAAGGATGAGTTGAAGCACTGAGCAGAGATGGTTCACAAAACTGTGTGGAATAGCGCAACAGTAGGAGCAACTGCAAAGATACTGTGGGGTGACCCAAATGAAAAGAAAACAAGAAGTCTTCTGAAACTAAACAAGATCGATATTAATAAGATGATGAGTGTTCTAACGGGACACTCAAGCTTACAAGCACATCTTCATCGCATAGGACTAGCAGAAAAAGAAGAATGCAGGGCATGCAGAGAAAACATCGAAACGATGGAACATTTTCTGTGTCACTGCCCGGCTTTCACACATGCAAGATCCCAACATTTCGGGTCCGACATATTACCAGACTTGACTCATCTCAGAGAATACGACTGGAAGATACTGCGAAAATTCGTGTCTAGTACCGATTTTCTGTAACTCGTGAGGTATAAAAAGATCATAAATAAGGAGCGCACAACAGGCCGAACCACTGGCTTAAGTGTGGACATGAGACGTTTAATCGTCTCATCTCTTCAACCTAGTCTCTTTCTCTCTTTGGTTTTTATTATATTTTGAAAAAAAAAAAATACTTTCAACGTTTGCGGATGAATGTGGGGTTGATAACACTCCCCTAACAATTTTAGATATATTAGGAAACATTTGTCCATTTAAATAAATTTTGATTTAGATATTTCGTCCCAAAACACACAATTATTTAAACTTTTTAATGATTTTAAGCAGTTATGAAATCTGCTAAAGCTCGAAACTGTGTATTAATGAACTCATAATTATTTTTTCATTGGAAACGTTTTTAATAAAAATTTTATAATGCTGTAAAAGAGGAGGCCGATTGCTCCGCCTCCTGTCCTTGGACATACAAATAAGCCAGCATTTGGCCTGTTGTGCGCTCTAATTGTAAGTTAAGAACTCTGTGCAATCGACATATTCCTTAATTGTTTTGCATTCTAAGCCCCAAGGTTGGGTAAAGGGGCTCTGGTAAAGAGTAATTTCCCAAGAAACGGGATCTATTGTTTGCGAACGCTGGACACTCGCTGAGGAAGTGCTCAAGTGTTTCGTCATCCTCCCCACATACCCAGACGCTGCTGTCCACAACTAATATTTTCTGCAGATGCGCCAGTAAGCCTGTGTGCCCGGTAAGGACACCCATGATCTTACTGGTCTCTACTTTGTTCAATTTGTGCAAAGTTTTGGTTTTGTCCTCGTTTGGGTCACCCAACAAGATTCTTGTTGTTTCCCCAAAGCTTTCACTATTTCATAGTGATATGGGCGTTATTTGCCCATGTTTTGAGTTCCGAAAGCGTAGCTCCAAAGATTTTTTCATTCCTTAGGTTTTGTTGTTTGAAAGTGCCTGGCTCGTGATGACAAGGCATTTGTTTTCTCATTTCCTCTTACTCCGTGATGACCAGGCACCCATATGATGCGTATTGTGCCGTATCAGAACAAGCGTTAACCATTTTACAATCTAAAACTGTCTTTGATTTAACTGTTCTAGACATTATTGCCTTGATAGCCATTTGCCTATCTGTAAAAATATTTACATTTGTTGTTCTTTTAGCGCTAAGCCAGCTCACACACTCTGTAATTGCTCGGACTTCCGCTTGTAAGACCGCGTTCAATCCGAGAGTGTCTGTCTGGTAACAGGGTTTCACACTCAACAACTATTGATGTTTCAGGTATTCTGTCGAATACTGATGCTATGTCAGTTAAATTCCCTGACACTACCTCAGTTATTTTTTGATGATATGACCTGTGATCGCTTTCGATCCATTCGCCCATCACTTTAAGTCCACTGCCGTGAGGGCGGCTTCATATCTAATCTGTATCTCTATTGGTTGGACATTTAAAATTGTCTCCAATGCGCTATGGTCCCCATTGCTCCGCTTACGCCGAGACAACACATTCGTTGTACCTTTTGTACAATTTTTATGTTGCACTTCTTTTCCATCGATGTCCACCATACTACTGATGCGTAGGTTAGAACGGGTCTGATTACGCTTTTGTAAAGCCAGAGTGTCATCTTTGGATTGAGGCCCCATTTTGAGTCTATTGCTCTTCTACATAGTCACCAGCATCTGTGGGCTTTGTTTGCTCGTTCTTTTATGTGGTAATCCAATTTAGCTTCCTGTCCAAGATTACTCATAGGTTAGGTTAGAAAGGGTGGTGCATTTCTGCACCTCCACTCGGATACCCCTTTGTATCCATTGTGACACCCTTCTGAAAAAAGAAGATGATAAAAGTCAAATAGGAAATGTGAAATAAGAGAGGTTAAAAGAAGAGAATAGGAAAGAGGTCGTAACAGAGGATGGAGCATCGAATGCTCACACACACAGCCTGACAACGATCCTGACTACCGTTTCTCGATAGACACGTTCACTCTGTGTGTGTGCACCGATGCACGCACGCGTTCGTGAACATCCATGCGAGTTCGAATGCATTTATGCTAATGCGAGAGGAAACTCGGATGGCTACCCGCGTACGCATGCTCGTATCCAGGTTACTTTGAACGGTGAGATAGTGTTGTTGTGGGGTGAAAGTGAAAGGAGAAGAGAAGGGTAGAAGTTTTTTATATCAAACGTATATGCACTTGGGTCACTTGCGATCCTGACTAACTGGGTTCTTGGTAGTCAAGCTGACCCCGTTTGTACATACGCCGATGACAAGTTGTTTCTTTTCGTTGGACTTCCTGTTTACTTGCAGCCACAGCATGGTAATATATTTAAGTACATTTCAAGGACCATTCGCCATGGTCTTGTGCTTATCTTATATTTCAGAATATCTATGTTCTTTCATATCCACAATATTTTTCACTTAGCCAGCCAATTTTCTTTACAAAACTTATAATGTTGTCGGTGGTTGCTTTCGAAACATCCTCTAGCTAAGAAGTGAAATGACGTCGTCTGCGTAGCTGAAAGGTTTATGTCCTTCGCCAGTTAGGATCCTCAGGAGACTGTTTATAGTAGTAACCCAAAGACCCACAATTTATCCATCTATTCCTTAGTAGTGTGGCTTTATTTGTCAGGACGAAAAACAAGTTCGCGTTGTTTAAAGCATGTATGAAAATATGGTTTGTTGTAACTATATCCGCAAAATATTTCATTTCTGCGATCGCTAAAATTTTTTAAAGGAAGTCACGTCGCCCTATAAATAAAGGTCCAGATTTGAATTTTCAGTGGTCAATTCCTAAAAGTAATAAAAATTGACAATTTTATTAAGGGAAAACCTAGTTTTTAGATGTCATTTAAAACGCAAATAGCCTTTAATATCGCGATCGCAGAATGTGGCTTATCCAGACTCGGAGAGCCCGGTCTACCTAAAACTGGTCTAAGGATTGGATAAGTGTATCGGTCCGTATATTGTTGAAAGCACCTTCAATGTATACCGCAAGTGTATACATCTTTCCATTAAAGGATTCTTCTATATGGTGTACTACCTCGTGTAGGGCACATAAGCGTGTTGTTTAAATTTTAACATTTCGCTTGGTATCTTACTTTTAATTATGGTATCCACTATGTGCTCCACGGTTTTGAGTAAGAAATATGTTAGTCTTATTGGTCTATAGGCCTGAGGTGTTGTATAACTTGCCTTGCCGGGTTTAGGTATGAAAGCTACTCTTGCCTCCTGTCAGGCTTTCGGTGTGTATGCGAATTTTAGGCATGCAGTGAAAATAACAGCTAGATGAGTTGATATGTAATCCGCCTCCATCTGTAGCAGTGCCGGAAAGATTCCAGCAGATCCTGATGCCTTAAATGGTGAGAAGCTTTTAACGATTTCTTTGACCATATGGTCTGTAATGATAAAACTTTGTTGTGTTTCATTTTCCCTGTAGTCCGGTATCTCTGTATGTCCCTTCGTACCTTGTGGAAAATGCCTTACCATTTCTTCAGTTGATTCTACTCTTCTGCCCATATCGTCTACCATTGTTTCGGTTTAGTTATGGGTTTTTGAAAGAAACTTTTTATTTTAGAAACATCGTTAACGCTATCGACCTATTCGCAGAATATTTCCAGGAGTTTCGTTTTGCTGTTCTTGTTATTTTGATGTACTCTCTGAGTCTTCTATGATAGTCGCCACAGTATACCGGCGATTTTCTTGGGCTGATTTCCTTACTCGAAGCGGACAGCTATCTTCGAATGACCTCACTAGTATATCCGTAATATTATCAACATTATTGTCATACCCTAGTCTTTCTCTAATTAACTTCCGGAATTTTGTCCATTTGGTTTTAGCCTACTACCCCACTCAACGTGGTGAGAGTTGGCACCGCAACCTACTAGTACTTCGTTACCTGTTTGTTTGACATTCCTCACCAGGCGTTGTAGTTACGACGTGGGTGGTAATGTCGGTGAATCCTAAGGCAGATACAGTATGTACTGATGCTAGGTATACACTTCCATTCCCTTGCATCCGTTGACAACTCTGGAGAAAAAAGATAACATACATTTTTGTGACATATAATACAGGTGCTTGGTCTAGTTCCCGTATTTGCATAAAACAATTGGCAATTGACCTTGTTTAATCCAATAACATTGTTTCGAGTCGTTCGTGGTTTTTGAATTAAATCAATATGAGCCTTACGTTTATTTATTATTTCTATCAAAGCGTTGATTGTCGTCTCTCTCCGATGGAGGTTTATCTGGATAAACTCAATCATTGTTCCTCCAGCAACCGGGCTTCTTAGATGTCGGGGATGGTAATTTCGACTCCCTCATCATTATACCCTACACCACACTGGTACAGGGTATTAAAAGTTTGTTTCACGGCAGATGTTTGTAACACCTGAAAATAACACAGCTAGACCCACCTTAAAGTATACCGATTGACTCAGAATCACTAGCTGAGTCGATTTAACCATGTCTGTCCGTCCGTCCGTTCATGTAAAGTTGTTCGTCGACTACAGGTCGCAATTTCACTCCGATCGTTCTGAAATTTTGCAGTTTAGAGTATTTCGCAGATATAAAGATTCCTATTGAATTTGGTTGAAATCGGTTCAGATGTAGATATAGCTCCCATATATATCTTTCTTCCGATTTGGCCCTTTAGTCCTATAGAAGCTGTATTTTACATCCAATCGTTTTGAAAATTAGAATGGTAGAGTTTCTTGATCAATGAACCAACATCGCCGAATTTTAAGAAAATCGGTTAAGATTTAGCTATAGCTCCCATATATATGTTTCGTCCGATTTGATCCTTTAGTTCTATAGAAGCTGTATTTTACATCCAATCGTTTTGAAAATTAGAATGGTAGAGTTTCTTGATCCATGGACTAACATTGCCGAATTTGAAGAAAATCGGTTAAGATTTAGCTATAGCTCCCATATATATGTTTCATCCGATTTGGCTCTTTAGTCCTGTAGAAGCTGTATTTTATACCCTACACCACACTGTGGTGCAGGGTATTATAAGCTTGTTTCATGGCAGATGTTTGTAACACCTGAAAATACTATAGCTAGACCCACCTTAAAGTATACCGATCGACTCAGAATCACTAGCTGAGTGTCCGTCCGTCTGTCCATCTTAAGTTGTTCGTCGACTACAGGTCGCAATTTCACTCCGATCGTTCGGATTTATATTTCAGAGTTATTCAATATAACAAGAGTGGTGTAGGGTATTATATAGTCGGCCCCGCCCCACTTTAGCCTTTTCTTACTGGTTTTTTGACTGCGATGGGCGCTTCACTTCATCGCTGCCTATCTTTTGGCTAATTTTTCGGGTCTTCAGCGCCAACCCTTGCCTTAACAATTTTAAGGAAGACAGCTTTGGACACATAGAACGCCATACCCTTCGTTTTGGGGCTGGCCATGGAGAGCTGATCCCAGCCCACCACAAGGAGAGAGCCATCACAATCCTTCTCTCTGTGGAAGACTTCCCACCTTTTCACGTCCAGTCCCATATTTTGCTGGCCGAAGATTTTGACATAGACTGTCGATTTTATGAGTAGGGGGATGTCCCTCATCCTCACCAGTTAGCGAATTCCCAGGGAGAGCGGATACTATCCACAACTCTTTGATTACCCTCTTTGAGGGTATCTATACGTGCTGGGGAACCCAACTTCTTCCTCAGGATATCCCCTTTGAACTCGCTGCTCATTATCTGAATTGGGGGCCCGTCATCGGTATTGATAGTGTACTCCACAACTCCTCGGGATGCTCTATTGATATCGATCACTGCGTAGCAGAGCTAGTCTCTGTATTGCTTCCTCGCTACTTTGACATAAGATGGTGGCTTCTTACCGTTTTCATCAACCAACTACCTCTTCCGTGTCGACCGGGATATCTTTTTGGATGCCCCAATCTTCTCGGAGGATTCAGTGATTGCGCTCGCATTCTTTGTAGTTGGATCGACTTTGTCGTCGGCCTTTCCACCAGGAAAAAAACTTATTGAAAGCTAAAACAAGTATACATTAATATAATTATGGTAAAACCAATTAAATAATATAGAAATTATATACATATGTATGCATATATATACATAAAGAAGTCAACATTGCGGCAGCCCGCTAACATGGAGAAAAATTATCAGTGTACAATGAGACATGAGAGAGAGAGAAATGAGAGTCTTGGATAACCTAAAAGGAGAAGAAATAGAATCATCGTTATTATGGTGATTTCGTTTCAAATAATGCCATCACATCATATTGCGACATTTTAAAAATTCCCCATGCACCCTCTGAAAAGTTGGCAATTTACATGCACACAATCGAACTAAAATCAGGGGAGCGTAAAATCCAAAAAAGCATATGTTCACGATTTTGTAAACAGGAGTTATTTTTGTTTCGAGAATAAAAAATAAGTTTTAGATAACAATAAAAAAAACAATTCGAGCTAAAATATAAAAAATATTTAAAAACCGCAATGGTCGAACATATTGATGGTCGAACAACGATCAAGCAACATCAAGAAATATATTCACCCAGAAAAAACGACATGGTGTCGAAAATAATACTATTTCTTAAAATTATGAGGGGACAGACGTGAAGCTTCTCTCAAATCAGTGAGCAATATTATGAGCGATATATTATGGTATACTCAGTGAACTTAGCGAACGACTAATGCATTTTTCATGAACCTAAAAATATGTTTTGTTATTATATTTAAAGATTTACATTATATTTGTTGACATATCGTCGGCTCAATGCTATTTTGTTCCATACGCCATTTTGTATGATCGGAGAAAAACGCAATTTATTGTTTGAGTAAAAACGGGACTGAAGAGTTACACACTTTTTATTTCATAGGGTTCCCAACAGTGTTTGTATGATTCTCATGCATTTCTATGCCATTACGTCCAAAAATAAGCCAGTTATGACAATTTTTGTACTTGGCATTTTGGTCCATATCCACTTTTATTTTAATATTTTTTCGTATTTGTATTACATGGACCACAAAAAGGGTCGGTATGGAAGGACACTAATTTACATATTGTGATCGAAAGAACGTAAAATACTGAGTGAAAAATATAGGGCGATAGAAAAATTGAGACATAGAACAAAAATATCGAAATTATTTCACGTTATTCAGAGTAAAACAAACTTACCCTACCAATATCTCGAAAACTAGGCGAGATAGGAAAAAAATGATTGCAGATTCTGAAAGAGCATGCTTGGAACCCATATTATCAACTCCTAACTCAAAAAACACAAAAATGGCGTATGGACCAAAATAGCATTAAGCCGACGATATACAAATTATACTTCCATCAATAAACGGAATATCTTCTTCCAACTTCTACGGCTGGCAAGAACTAACTATGTATGTATGTTCTTTACAACCATTTCCAAATCGAGATCACAGGCACTGTCCAATTCCATTGTCCTACTGCTTTGGTAGCTTTAGTTGTCCATAATGTATCTCCAGGATTTAGCACACAATTGTTCTAAACATACAAACATAAATGTACATATCTAATTACAAGGCAAATTCCACATTATTACATATAGTTAGATGTCCTTCCAGTGTTTTGCACATTTTGTTTGCTTTTGTACTGCAATCCAATTGGAATTTCGCTCTTTTGGTTTATTCCATAAACATAATTATTTTCCCTCTCACATCTTTGCATTCTTTTTCTTTATTTCGTGAGATAATTTAATTTATTATTCTTCATTAGGAAATTTTATGTCTAATATTTACAACAGTTGAATTTTTTGCGCACAAAAATAAAAAACAAATGAGAGTGCGAGGGTTGCGGCATTCAGTTCGTTGCGGCGCTCAATTTTTAACTGCGTTAAATTTTGCACGTTGAAATACACATACATAGTACCACAAACGAAAAAATGTAGTTTATTTTGCGCCAAAAATCCGGGACAAAGTTCATCTTCGTCAGCAGTCGAAGAAGTTTCCAACAATTCGTCGATGACATTGTTTGTTAATAAGAATGCACTAGCTTCTTTCATATTTTTTAAAATTTGTTTGGCGGTTTTGCTAATGTAATGCTACAGATAAATGACAACTTTTTTCAATAAGTGATAAACAAACAAACATATGTCTGACGGTTGACGTTTCCATACCTAAACTATTGCGCAGCCGAGCAGAGTTTGGAGCCGAGGCAAAATGATCGGCGGCGATTGGCTGACGGTATCTCTTAAATACCAGTGAATGCGTCCGGCGTCTGTCAAACTCAAATTCCATCCTATTGTTTTCTGTGCATACAACAACACTTTGACAGACGCAGGACGCAATTCACCGGTATTTAAGAGATGCCCTAAGATGACCAAAGACAGCAAAAACGGCGGCGTTGACATGTTGTTTTGTTTTCTTCCAACTTGGATTAAAGTTGATTGTATTAAGCTATGTACACACAATTGAGCATTTCCGTGATAAGTGATCAAAGTATTTTAGGCTCATGCCACGGATTTTAGTGAAACTTGGTATAATGGTTATACTAAGTGTTGTCAACAACACATGCAAATTATTTTGAAAAAAAAAAACAACAGGCCTACTATGACAATTTTAAAATTTTCGAAATTGTGAATTTTGAGGAATGCTGGGTTTATTCAAAAATTATATATTTTTATCGGTAATAGCTATTAATATGGGACTTTTTGCAAAATGTTAGTAATTATTTGCACTCTTAATGAAAAATAGAAAAAAATTATTTTTTTTTTGTAAAAAAGTTTATTAAAATAAATTTTTTAAAAAAAAAATTCCCTTTTTCTTTTTAGATTTTATTTTTTGTACTTTAGGCCCAATTGTTCTCGACACTATAGCCAAATTCAACGATGGCTTTTTTGCCTTCCTCGAGAAATAATTAAATCTTTATGAAAGGTTTATCCCAGTATTTTCTAAAATGCTTAATAGGCCGAATTGAAAAGCAAAAATTGCCATTAATCACTGTTGAGTAGCACACAGAAATTGTGTCATGACGCCAATAATTCTGTACCAAAAGGAAACAAATCTTAAAAATTTCCATAAAGTCGGGCAAAGGCGATCTTTGCAAAAAGTAGAAAAATTTTACTTTTTTCATAGCTTTTCTTTAAAGACGTGCTTAAGTTAGGTTTTGTAGTTGGTGCGAATGTTGCATTAGGCATTAGAGTACATTGTATAAGTAAATAGGTTTTAGGGTAATAGGACATGGTCTTCTACTTTTTCTCCATCGTTAAATTTAAACATTTTAAAGTACGTAGGAAAAACATGCAATTATTTGGTCCATGGCGTCGAAACCAAATAATTTTTTATTTAGCGATAAGCAGAGATTAAAACCCTTAACCCGACACCAAAGTCTCTAAAATCTGTAGGCTCCTTAAAAAATTATGTACAATTAGAAAAAAATCCTTTTAAATTTGTTTACTATTTTTAATTAAGAGTGCAAATAGTTACTAACATTTTGCAAAAAGTCTTGTATGAATACAAGTTACCACTACAAATTGAAAAAACTACCATTGGATTTGTTATATTTTGTATTGGGAAATACAAACAATTATTATATATATTAATAAATATATTTATATAACAAATTTAAAAAATATATGTATATAAATTATTAATTATATTATAAACTAGATTTAACCCAGTGCGCTTCGCAGCCCCATCCTTTATTTCCTTTCGGTTTAGGATACGGTAAAATATTTATACAACTTTCTTTCCAAAAGACTTGATTATTATATATGGTGAAAAATGACGTAGATTTGATTACTTTCATACTATAAAATACGAACCCCGTTTCATTTCTTATGAATGTTTTTTTTGGATCTCCTTTCTTGTTGTTGCTATGAGATTTGCTATTCTATTTATGTCCACACATTGCTTTTATTTGTTTCAGATATGTATTTTTAACAATGTTTTCATTTAGCAAAAATAACTATTAACAGATCATAATAAATTTTTTTTCGGTACAATATGGAAAAATAAAATATATATGTAAATAAAATTACACTTTTGTAAGCAAATATTTCCACCAATTTCGTTTTCCCACAATCCGCGACATAAAATCCACAACCATTTGCCTCTATCGTTTCTCTATAAGTGACGACTAAAAGGAAAACAAACGACACCAAGACAACCTTTCCTTCAAGGTTAAAGGTTGTCAATTAAGTCCGACTCGGCATTAAATCTATGACATGTCTACGTCATTGTTTTAAATTAAATTATGCTAATTGTCACATAAATAATGATTTTTTTTCATTAATGTAAAGGGGTACATTTAAAGAAGGGAGTACAAAAAACTAATGATTAGATAGTCATTACCTGAAATTCAAGACATTCTTAAAAAAATTTAAATTTTTATTATTTTAATGAATGTTGTGATTGAATTGATGCCGAGGTTGCATACTTAATTTAAGAATGTGACGTCATTCATTTTATTACTATTTTTTTCAGTGTAGGTGTTACAGACATAGGACCCAAAACAAACATATAATATAAAACAATAATGCACCTCACGCATACGTATTTAATTATGTCAAAATTTTTATACGGAATTCCTTTGATGTATTGTTACAAGTGGGACGTGTTTCAGCTTCACTACAATTGATTCTATGTACTCCAGATCTTTGTATTGAAAGTCCGTTGCAAATCTATAATTTCTTAGTAATTTCGCCAGAGCCATCTTGACTGATATCATTGCATATCTCCATCCTTAAAGTGAAGTGAAGAATTTCAAATTAGTGTAAATAAATTAATCCGTATAATTACAATATGTACCTATGCAGTTCCGTATTCCCTTCGTAAACGGAATGAAAGCATATGGATGCTTTTCGTTAATGTTGGAAGGCAGGAAATTATCCGGATTGAACATATCTGCATCTGGTCCCCAAATATCTTTTCTTCGATGCATGTTAAAAATATTTAAGACTATTTGTAATCCCGCAGGCAGAACCAATCCATTGGAAAGTTTGACATCTTGAGAATTCTGTCTACCAACCATAGGCACCGGAGCGATAACACGCATTGATTCATTGATGATCATGTCTATGTAAACCATATCTTGGATATTTGCATAAGTCACTTCGAATTCTCCTTCCTCGGGAAATATCGACACAATTTCATCAAATGCTTTCTCCTGGTATTCGGGAAACATTGCAAGCAAAATCAAAACATACGCAATTGTGTTAGCCGTCGTTTCAAATGCCTAAAACAATTATTGAAATTAGTGTAATATCCATTATTTGGAAGCGGAGAGGAAGTCATACTTACTCCTATAACAATTACATTGGACTCGTCTTCCACTTCCTGAGACGTGAATATATTCTTTTCCATCAAATCAATGGCTTGCTCTATGAATATATTCTTAGTACTTCCCAACTGCAATTTGTTCCCATCGCTGTTCAACTTATCCTTAATCAACTGTAGGTAGATAGACAATTATTAAACCAAGCAAAACCAGTAAGGACATCGGGTGGAGCCGATTATATTGTACCCTACACCAACCTATTAATACTGAATAAACACACATATAGTTGTTCAATATCTGAAAGGTAAAGAGTAAAATCAAATCGTTCAAAACTACTACTTTCGTCGATTCATACCAAATCGGAAAGTGTATATTATGGCGGATATAACGGGTTTTCCAACTGCATTGACCGATTGTGGCTACGTGCCACACAGCAAATGAAACAATTGAATTGTTGCGAGAAAAGTTTGGAGATTCGATTATTTCAGGAAATTGTGATATTGAAAGGCCTCCAAGAAGTTGTGATTTAACACCAATAGGGGGAGGGGGATGGGCACACTGTTTCATCTCAACTAGGGATGCCTTAGGGAGGATGGATTTTCTATCCTTACTGAGGCGCCCCTGGGGGGATGGAACAGTGTGTCCACCACCTTAGGGAATATTGCATTCCCCGCGGACCAAATATTGCATTTAGGGGGTGTTTCCCCTAAAACAAAAAAACATTATGGAAAGCAGGAAAAGTGAAAATAAAGTTACGGTGCAGGGAGTAATAACCCCAGTACCGGCGGCAATTGTTGATGTGCTCCCTAGTCACGTGTCGTCGTTATCCAAAAATGGCGAGCCAAAAATATTTTCAATGTCTCCTTCAGGTGTGGCTGCCTTGGCACCTGTAGTCGTAGTAATTGTAACAAGCGCAACCAATCGCAGACAATGCAACAAGCGCGCATCTAGCCATTGGCAAAAATTCGGAGAAGGAAGAGGAGGAAACACGGGAGAGTATAAACTGGACCCAGCCTTCAAGTACAGGTAGGGAATCCGATTCCGACTCAAACGAACACGTTAACATTACTGTCTTAGCTAACTCCAAAGACGTCGAGATCAGCAAGATGGTAGAAGAAGTCAACGCGAAGTCAACGACAAAAAAGAAAAAGCTATCAAGAGCACAACGACGAAAGTTGAAGAAGATGAACCGAAACAGCAAACAGGCCATAGGTCCACCCACCTCCGCGGAAGCAGGAAAGAGGATCAGATCTCCAGAAGAGCAGAACACTGCGAAACCGCCGAAGAAGAAAAAGAGCTCCCCGCTTTCAAGTAATTTGGAGAGAACAAGTCAAGCCCCTCACGAAGGAGACTCTAGTCTGTATCCTGGTGGAGAGGGCGGCGACAAAGTCGATCCAACTACAAAGGAAGCGAGCGCAACCACGGACTCCTCCGGAAAGATTAGTACATCTAAAACGATGTCACGATCTATACGGAAGAGGAAGTTGGTTGATGAAAAAGGTAAGAAGCCACCATATTATGCCAAAGTAGCGAGAAAGCAATATAGAGACGAGCTCTGCTATGCAGTGATCGATATCAACAGAGCATCTGGCAAAATCCCCACTGACCAAAAAAAAAAACGTTGAAGACTTGGTGAATAACAAAATTGTGGAGCACGCTCTCAACTCCGACGACGGGCCCCCAATTCAAATAAGGAGCAGCGAGTTCAAAGGGGACACACTGAGGATGAATTTTGCGTCACCAGAATGTATAGAGACCTGTGGATAGCATCCCCTCTCCCTGGGAAGGCGCTATGCTGAAACTGGTGAGGATGAGGGACATCCCTCAGCTCATAAAAACGACAGTACACGTCAAAGGATGGGGCAGCAATTTCACATCAGAACGCATGCTCAAACTCTTTGGCCAGCAAAACAAGGGACTTGACGTGAAGAGGTGGGAAGTCTTCCACAGAGAGAATGATCGTGATGGCACTCTCCTTGTGGTGGGTTTGGATCGGCTCTTCATGGCCAGCCTGGTCAAGACGAAGGGTATGGCGTTCAGTCTTCTTCAGCAGTCTTCTTCAAAATTGGTAAGGCTTTGGTTGGCGCTGAAAACCGGAAAAATGAGCCAATAAATAATAAAGGCAGCGATGAAGATAAGCGCCCACTGCAGCCAAAAAATGATGAGGGAGCCGGTTACTGGAGGATCAATGATTGAAGTCATCCAGATAAACCTCCATCGGAGCGAGGCGGCAACCAACGCTTTGATGGAAATAATAAATAAAGGTAAGACTCATATTGCTTTAATCCAAGAACCATGGACGATTCAAAACAAGGTTACTGGATTAAACCACGTTAATTACCAACTGTTTTATGCAAGTACAGGAACTAGACCAAGGACTTGTATTATATGTCACAAAAATTTATGTTATCTTTTTTCTCCAGAGTTGTCAACATCGGATGCTACAGTACTGAAACAAGGGAATGGAAGTGTATACCTAGCATCAGTATATCTGCCTTTCGATTCACCGACAGTACCACTTACGTCGGAACTACAACGCTTGGTGAGGAAAATCAAACAAACAGGTAACGAAGTACTAGTAGGTTGCGATGCTAACTCTCACCACGTCGCGTGGGGTAGTACTAACATTAATAAACGGGGCCAGGCCCTAGTAGAATTCTTGAATACTAACGACCTAATAACACTTAACATAGGTAACACGGCTACCTTCGTTAATAGAATAAGGGAAGAAGTATTAGATATAACAATATGTTCAGAAAATCTAATAGACGTGATACAGGAATGGAGGGTCTCTAAAGAACATTCTTTTTGTGATCATCGTTACATAAGGTTTAAGATAGCACGGCCATCGCCGAACCCAATAAGTTTCAGAAATATGTAAGGGCAAAACTAAATGGACAAAATTCGGGAAGCTCATTAGAGAAAGACTAGGGCATGGACATTTTGAGTGCCTAAGTGTTGAAGATATTTACACTACTGTTGATTACATTACGGATATATTAGTAAGGTCTTTCGAAGACAGCTGTCCGCTTCGAGAATGGAAATCAGCCCAAGAGAAGCCTTGGATGACCAGGGAGATTCGCATCAATGGGAAAGAGGTCCGTAGACTTTACAATAGGGCACGCCGTAAAAAATCTCCAGTATACTGGGACGACTACCATAGAAGACTCAGAGAATATAACAAAATCACAAGAACAGCAAAACGAAACTCCTGGAAGCTATTCTGCGAACAGGTCGATAGCGTTAACGATGTTTCTACAATTAAAAAGTTCCTCTCAAAAACCCATACCCAAACCGAAACAATGGTAGACGATATGGGCAGAAGAGTGGACTCAACCGAAGAGATGGTAAGACTTTTGATGAACACCCATTTTCCGCAAGGTACGACGGGCCAGACTGAGATACCGAACTACAGTGAAAATGAGGAACAACTAAGTTATATCATTACAGACCATATGGGCAAAGAAGCCGTAAGAAGCTTTTCACCATTAACACCTGATGGAATATTTCCGGCACTACTACAGATGGAGGTGGATTACATATCAACTCATCTAGCCGCTATTTTCACACCATGTCTAAAATTAGCATATACACACCGAAAGCCTGGCAGGAGGCAAGAGTAGTTTTCATACCTAAACCTTAGGCTTATAGACCAATAAGCCTAACATCGTTCTTACTCAAAACCATGGAGCGTATAGTGGATACCATGATTAAAAGAAAGATACCAGGCGAAATGCTAAAATTTAGACAACATGCCTATGTTAAAAGGCGATCGGTGGACACCGCCCTACACGAGGTAGTACACAATATAGAAGAATCCTTCAATGTAAAGATGTATACACTTGTGGTATGTATAGACATTGAAGGGGCGTTCAATAATGTACGGACCGACACACTCATCCAATCCTTAGACCAGTTTCAGGTGGACCGGGCTCTCCGAGACTGGATAAGCCACATGCTAAGGAATAGATGGATAAATTGCGGGTCCCACGACATAAAAATAAGAGACAGAGTAGCACAGGGAATACCACAGGGCGGTATATTATCACCACTCCTGTGGGTCACTACTATAAATAGTCTCCTAAGGATATTAACAAATGAAGGACTTAAACCAGTCTGTTACGCAGACGACGTTATAATACTTCTGAGGGGGAAGAATCTTAATCAACTTTTTAGAAGGGCCGAAACGGCTCTAAAAATTGCATATGACTGGGCTCGACTGAGAGGTCTAAATGTAAACCCAGAAAAGACAGAGATATGTCTGTTCACAAGGAAAACGAAGATTGGTCAATATGATGACCCACATTTCCTAAACAAAACAATTCCAGTTTCCAACAGGGTTAAATACTTAGGTGTAATCCTGGACAGGAAACTAAATTGGAAGTGCCACATAGAAGAACGAGCAAACAAAGCTCACATATGCTGTGCACTGTGTAGAAGAGCCATTAGCTCAAAATGGGGCCTTAATCCAAGTATGACACACTAGCTCTACAAGAGCGTAATCAGACCTATTTTGACTTACGCATCAGTAGTGTGGTGGACATCAATGAAGAATAAGTGCAACATTATGATAATACAAAAGGTCCAACGAATGTGTTGTCTCGGCGTAAGCGGGACAATTAGGACCACATCCAGTAGGACATTGGAGACGATCTTGAATATCCAACCAATAGAAATACAGATTAGATATGAAGCTGCCCTCACGGCGACGAGGCTCAAAGTGATGGGCGAATGGATCGTAAGCGATCACAAGTCATATCATCAAAAGATAGCTGAGGTAGTGACGGTGGATTTAACTGACATATCATCAGTATCCGACAGAATACCTGAAAGATCAATGGTTGCTGAGTGTGAGACCATGATACCAGACAGACAATCCTGGATTGATGGAACCGTAGTACAGACAACATCTGGAAATTGCTGTTATACAGATGGATCGAAACTAGGGGAGAGAACGGGGCTAGGACTTTACATCGAGGAACCGGACACCGAACTCTTATTCCGTCTGCCAGACCATAACACCGTCCTGCAGGCGGAAGTCCGAGCAATTACAGAATGTGTGAGCTGGCTTGGGGCTAACACAAGACCAACAAATGTGAATATTTTCACAGATAGCCAAATGGCTATCAGGGCGATAACGTCTAGAACGGTGAAGTCGAGGACAGTTTTAGATTGTAAAATGGCGATTAACGCCTACTCATATGGGCACCTGGTCATTGCGGAGTAAGGGGTAACGAGAAACCTAACGCCTTGGCATCTAGAGCCAGAGACTTGCAAACAACAACACTAGAGAACGCAAAACCCTTCGGAGTTACGCGTTCTGAACTAAAAATATGGGCGAAGAACGCCCATATCACGCTATGGAATGTGTGTCCTTACAGGACACACATGCTTACAAGCACACCTACATAGGATAAGAGTTGTAGATGACAGCATATGTAGGGCATGCGGGGAGGATGACGAAACGTTGGAACATTTCCTCTGCCATTGCCCAGCGTTCGCGAACAATAGATGTCGACAGTACAGAGTTCCTAAAATAACTTTCCAATGACCTTTCACAATAATACAATTAGAGCGCACAACAGGCCGAATACTGGCTTACGTGTATGTCCAAGGATATGAGGCGGAATTTCACCGCCCCCTATTCTCGACCTAACCTAACCTAGCCCTCACACGTCAAATCGGAGATACATATATATGGTGGCCTTGTCCGCAAATTGCAGGGAGACACAAATAACCAACCAAGAAGTGTGGGGATGTATTACGGTTGAGAAATACTGCCTGCAGTGTTTTGGAGATATGAGACTTTGAAAGCACTTCTCAATTATTGTATATTGAGCTGCTCTCATATTGTGCCAATTATTGACAGAGTATTTTGTCCAAGGTGCCGATGAGGTTACTTGGTAGCTTCCGAAACGATATCGTCCATCAACCAGTGACCACCCTTAATACATTTCACACATTTCATATTCTTCGTTTTTAAAGATGGTTTGTTTTACAGAAAACAAAAACAACGGTTTCGATCTCAATAGTCAAAAACAAAACTACGAAAAGTCATAACAGATCGAAAAACAAAAACAAAAAACAATCGTGGCTATGTCTATCTATCTATCTGGGCCGATTTACATCAATTTAAGTAGGGTTTGTCCTTAAGCAAAATATAGGGTGATCCATTTTGAGGTTCCCTACTTTTTTAAAGAAAAAAAAACACATAAAATTCAAATTGAATGGGGAATGTTTATTATCATTTGAAAGAACATTCTTTGGCATTTATTTTTTTAAGATGATGTCTATCAAATGTTGGCCGCGGCTACGTCTCAGATGATCCATCCGTTGAATCCAAATTTCGATGACTCGTTCGAGCATTTCGACTGGTAAATGGCGAATGACACGCGTAAACGTTGTTCAGGCGTAAGTCTTTCCATGATGAAATGCCAAACAATACTTAACAAAAATAACGTGACAGCATGACACGACTCACATGTGATATGTCAAAAAAAAGCTATTGAAAAAACCAGTAAGGAAAGGCTAAAGTCGGGCGGGGCCGACTATATAATACCCTACACCACTCTCGTAATATTGAATAACTCTGATATATAAATTTTGTAATTCATGTATAAATTGTTTACATAAATTTACTTTTGGGACATTTTATACTTAAATAATACCCAGTACCACAGTGTGGTGTAGGGTATAAAAACGATTGGATCTAAAGAGCCAAATCGGATGAAACATATATATGGGAGCTATAGCTAAATCTTTACCGATTTTCTTCAAATTCGGCAATGTTGGTTCATGGATCAAGAAACTCTACCATTCTAAATTTCAAAACGATTGGATGTAAAATACAGCTTCTACAGGACTAAAGAGCAAAATCGGACGAAACATATATATGGGAGCTATAGCTAAATCTTAACCGATTTTCTTCAAATTCGGTAGTGTTGGTTCATGGATCAAGAAACTCTACCATTCTAAATTTCAAAACGATTGGATGTAAAATACAGCTTCTACAGGACTAAAGAGCAAAATCGGACGAAACATATATATGGGAGCTATAGTTAAATCTTAACCGATTTTCTTCAAAGTCGGCAAATTCTAAATTTCAAAACGATTGGATGTAAAATACAGCTTTTATAAGACTAAAGGGCCAAATCGGACGAAACATATATATGGGAGCTATAGCTAAATCTTAACCGATATTCTTCAAATTCGGCAATGTTGGTTCATGGATCAAGAAACTTTACCATTCTAAATTTCAAAACGATTGGATGTAAAATACAGCTTCTATAGGACTAAAGGGTCAAATCGGACGAAAGATATATATGGGAGCTATATCTAAATCTGAACCGATTTCAACCAAATTTAATAGCGATCTTAACAGCTGCGAAATACTCTAAACTGCAAAATTTCAGAAAGATCGGAGTGAAATTGCGACCTGTAGTCGACGAACAACTTTACATGGACAGACGGACGGACGGACATGCTTAAATCGACTCAGCTAGTGATTCTGAGTCGATCGGTATACTTTAAGGTGGGTCTAGCTGTGTTATTTTCAGGTGTTACAAACATCTGCCATGAAACAAACTTATAATACCCTGTACCACAGTGCGGTGCGGGGTATAAAAATTATCTCACGAGCATCCATAAAAAAATAGAGGCAATGACCTTGTCTGCAGATGGAACTACATCTGCCTTCTTTGGACACTATGCTCCCATTCCAGTCCATTGTGTTTACTGTTCCTTTGTCTCAGGTGTTAAGTGGTGGACCCACATCTCATCCATGGTGACAAATCGACGCAAAATTTTGGTTCCGCTTTATTTTGCTGCACCCATCTTGCGCACAGCCTTCTCACCGTCAAATTTTCCGTCAATATGCGATGTATAGCACTTTTTGAAATACCTATGATTTTAGCTAGCTCACGAACCTTCAACCGATGGTCATCCAATTCCATTTTGTGGCTTTTTTAAACAATTTCTTGCGTGGACTCCTCAATTGGTCGACCACGATGGTGTTCGTCTTGGCAGCTCGTACGACCCCGTTTGAACTCTGCAACCCAATAGTTTAAAGTTGTAAACGAAGGAGCAGACTCCCCCAAAGTCGAATCTAGCTCGGTTTTAATATTGGAGGACTGACACCTTTCAAATGAAAGTATCGTATTTACAAATTCACTGGGATCGTTTACTCTTGAGTGCTCTAAAAATTACTCAACGTGGCGCCTTCAACCTTTAAACATATGTTTTCGAAGGTTGCCACTTTTCTCGAAAGTTGTTTTTTTCAAACTACTACCGCCGTCTATATGTCAGGTCGGATAGTTTTCAGACCGCCCTGGTAGCTAGATAGGATACTCCTTTCCACAAAGTGATACACATTTCTCAGTACAGTATTAATTATATCCTACACCTCATTTTATAACTCCCGTTGTAACACCTCGAAATATTAATAAAAATAATATATGAATTCATGATAATCGTAAAATTCTAAGATGATTTACCCATGTACGTCTATCGATCTATATTATTGGTTCCCATCATTTATAGAATACGATTTCTTTCAAGTGGTTGCCTCGCTCGGCTTTGCAGTAGCTCAGCTTGTCAACCCAATTGTCTAAGACCTCGGTGACGGTTTCTGGCTCTATCTCTCGAATGGTTTGCTCGATAGTCGCTAATAAATTGCTTGCCTAATATCCGCCCATCGCTGTACTCTACAAAAAGTCTAACGGCTCCAAATCGTAGCTCCGAGGTTGCGAAAAATAGAAACACTAGATGGAACACACAATTGACTAAATGTGGAAAAAATACATTTTATAGCAGCGGTTCAAATAGGCAATTTCAATCCATTTCTTGAGTTCCCATATAAAGCAATCATCCGATTTTGACTTTCTTTTTTTAACACTTTCTTTCGGACTCAAATTATGCAGTTTCTGTTCTATTTTTTTTTATTAGTCTATAGACTATTAGCTTAAAGATATGTTACGAGGGTTTCTATATATATAGATCTGACATTTCCATTGGAAAGTTTAAAATTTTTTAGCATAAACGTACTCACAACGTTTCGACGTACGACCATCATTTGTGTTGTTTACAGTGACTTGAAAAAATCAATTTTGTCAAAAAAAAGGAATGAACTCGTGAACATTTTCGTGCGATCAATGTTCACAACTTTCGACGTGGATTATCACGACAAGAGTGCATCGATCCACTTAAATCTTTGTAAACCTATAGCACTGTGAAAATCTGGTTTAATGAATTCAATCGTGGCCGACGCTCGCTCTAAGACGAAGGTCGTCCAAAAACGGCCGTTGTGTCAGAGAACATTGATGCCGTGCATGAACTGATAATGCAAGATCGTCATGTGACATACCGTGAGATATGTGCATTTCTTCCACCAGCATACATGCGATATTGCATGAACACCTGGCCGTAAAAAAGGTTTGTTCTCGTTAGATCCCGCACAATTTGAGCGCATGCAAAAGTGTATAAATAATGCTGGAGAATACTTTAAACAAGAATAAAACCATTTTTAATGATAAATATTCGCATTTTCATTATAAGGCCAGAAATATATGTAGCAGAAGCTGTTGAAGCGTTCATAAACCATGTTTTGGAGGTGTCTCAATCGGAGTGGATAAAGTGCTTCGACAATTGGTTTGAGCGCATGCAAAAGTGTATTAATCATGCTAGAGAATACTTTGAAAACAATAAAACCAGTTTTGATGATAAATATTCGCATTTTCATTATTAGGCCAGAAATATATATAGCAGCCCTCGTATGAGGATTTCATTTACGAGTCCATATATATTTTGTTGAGACCAACCATATCGACGTAGACAGAATAGTAGGAATTGTTTCTGAACAGATTCTATGCGATTACAGTGAATTGCACATCAGTGATCCCATATTACGGATCCATGTTCAAGAATAGGTCGTACCAGCGAAGTATATATATTTTTGGTAGCAGAAGGCTCAGTAAACTCCTTACTCCAACGCTTCACAAATCCGAGAGCACCATCAGCCTTATTGGTTGTTAGCGATATATATGTGATCTGAAATTCATTCGACGATCCAACAGAATACCAAGATCCATAAAGGATTCAACAGATTCCAGCATAACGTCATTTATATAGTAATTGGATTGGAAATTGACATTTCTGGAGAAATATGTTTACATTTTTTTATATTAAGTTCCATTTAGTTGACCAAGCACCAGTTACATAAGAACTGTAGAAAGGTGGACAGCAGAAGGTAAATCGTTTATAAATAAAGAAAACAATATTGGTCCAAGGTGACTACCTTGAGGGACGCCAGATGAAACAGCAATATTTTTTGATAGAGAACTACCAAATTTAACACACTGAGTCCGGTTGAATAAATAGCTTTTTAACCAAATTAACAGGTTCTTACTAAAACCTATACAATCCTGTTTATGTAACAGTAGTGCGAGATTAACTTTATGAAATGCTTTGCTGAAATCTGTGTAAATGATATCAGTGTGCATTCGGTTCCGAAAACCATCATTTACCACGGATGTAACCCAGCAAAATTTTGGTAAGTACCTATCATTATTCCCTGCATTACCAAATAATGACATCTCACTATTCGCTGCATTACTTTCGACTTATTAATAATGACTTACCCATAATAATAAAAATAAGAGGTTTTTTGTTATCAAAATAATTTTGACAATTTTGGCTATGTGTGGGTTATTGTACAAGATTTATTTATTTTCAAATCAACTTGTTTTCAAATAATACTTGTTTGTATTGTAATACAATACAAATAATACAATTGTTAGCTTCGACAATATGCAAAAAATCACTTTAAATAGCCATTTCTACATATCTACTACTTATTTTATAACTAATTGGTAATACTTGAATATCTAATATCGTGAAAATATATGCACATATGTGGTATGCCTATGCTACAAATAAGTATAAGTTCTTATTATGCTACTTTTTTGTATGCTATTGGGAAGTACTTTCCTCCAATGACATCTTCATGTTGCGGGGAAGTTCAAGAACATTCGTAATAGTTGAGCGGCATTTACGGAAACCATGTTGGTAAGGTGACAGTAAAGTAGAAACTTGATGTGCAAGTATATCAGAAACAATTTTCTCGGAATGTTTAGGAATTGCACTCAGTTTAGCAATTCCTCTGTAGTTTGACACTTCAGTTTTACTGCCAGATTTAAAGAGAGGTATTACGTATGATTCCTTCCACACTTGAGGTGAACATCCATTTAGCAATGATTTATTAAATAATGATGTTAAAGCTATATTAAATTAAAATTTTTTGGGATACTGCAAGGAAATTCCATTAGGGCAATTCCATTAGAACATAATAATAAAAATAAGAGGTTTTTTGTTATCAAAATAATTTTGACAATTTTGGCTATGTGTGGGTTATTGTACAAGATTTATTTATTTTCAAATCAACTTGTTTTCAAATAATACTTGTTTGTATTGTAATACAATACAAATAATACAATTGTTAGCTTCGACAATATGCAAAAAATCACTTTAAATATCCATTTCTACATATCTACTACTTATTTTATAACTAATTGGTAATGCATTATTCAAGTATCTAATATCGTGAAAATATATGCACATATGTGGTATGCCTATGCTACAAATAAGTATAAGTTCTTATTATGCTACTTTTTTGTATGCTTTTGGGAAGTACTTTCCTCCAATGACATCCTCATGTTGCGGGGAAGTTCAAGAACATTCGTAATAGTTGAGCGGCATTTACGGAAACCATGTTGGTAAGGTGACAGTAAAGTAGAAACTTGATGTGCAAGTATATCAGAAACAATTTTCTCGGAAAGTTTACATAGAAATTGCACTCAGTTTAGCAATTCCTCTGTAGTTTGACACTTCAGTTTTACTGCCAGATTTAAAGAGATGTATTACGTATGATTCCTTCCACACTTGAGGTAAACATCCATTTAGCAATGATTTATTAAATAATGATGTTAAAGCTATATTAAATTTAAATTTTTTGGGATACTGCTAGGAAATTCCATTAGGGCAAGGACTAAATGACGTTTTCATAGATTGATAACAAATGTATGTTGAATAAGTCGTTGTGAAGAAGTCTGCAAACATATTACTTATTGATAGGTCATCATTTGCTGTAACAGATCCATATTTTAAGGAATTCGGTAAGGCATATGATTGTAAAATGATTTGGGATTCTCCCTCAGCCGATTTTTCATGTTTATCAAGTAATTACTATATGATATTTTATTGATTATATTCCGATCTTGCAATGCAGCATTTAATATAATCAGTAGAGGATCCAGATTATTTAAACTTCTTATAATAGTTTGTTTTTTTTCCCCTCACCTTAAAGAGGAGGGTATATATCATTTGCTATGAGCCAAAAGTGTAACACATCGAAGTAGTGACCTAAGACCCCAAGTATGTTTGGCCGAAATTCGATTAGCGTAATTTTAAGTCATTTGAGCAATGTCCGTCTGTCTGTGTGTCTGTATGTCTGTCTGCTGGCTGGTGCCTTTTGGTACCTCACAAATATAGCGTTTTATACCAAAAGTTAACTGCTGATATCTTCAATATGTGTCTGTATGTCTGTCTGCTGGCTGGTGCCTTTTGGTACCTCACAAATATAGCGTTTTATACCAAAAGTTAACTGCTGATATCTTCAATATCAGTTCATACAAATACTTGAAATTTTGTACAGTGTAATGCTTTTATAGTGCCTATAGTCCAGAGGAAAGTGGGCGTCATTGGTACGCCCATTTTGGTATCTCCCACACAAAAGGACTATTTTGCTCTAAATAATAGTACCTATAGTCCCGAGGAAAGTGGGCGTCATTGGCACGCCCCTTTCGGTACCTCCCACACAAACGAAATATTTTGCTCCAAAACTTAAGAGCTTATCACTTTAATACCAGTACATATTTTAAAGTTATTAAATGGACTGTTAATATTTCGTTAATATGAGTAGGGTAAGCCACACTCTTAACTATATGTGTGCAAACTTTCTGCATTATATCTCTCAGAGGTCAATAAGTCAGAAAACGCTTCTCGGAAAATCAATTGGTACGTTCCATGTTTGGATTTAATCCGTTTAGATGTTAGTGCTCATGAGGTCACCAAAAGCGTGGCTGAAAAATAAATGCTTAATATGCTACGTATGTTCCACATTTCGATGTAATCTCTTTCGTCATGATAATACATATCATGACTAAAGAGATTGATTTTGGCTGACGCAACATCAAACACACACGCATACAAATCGACGACCCTTTCGCACTCAAATCAATCCCATAAAATTCTTAAATCAATCGCTTTATGTTTGAAATAAGAATATTTCGGCTTAAAATCAAGCCTAATCAGGCTTAATGAGCGCTAAGATTAGGAATTCAGGGCTTAAAACCCCGTACTTTATTCAAGTCTTTTACACTTGGTTTCAGAAAAACCGTAGTTACCATACTTTTGACACCGCTACGGCTTGATTTAAGTACGGATTACTCAATTTTTTTGCTTTCTGTGTAGTAATTCAGATTTTTATGTGGAATTTATTGAATCTGTATTGAAGTCAGGACTTTTTAAAATTTTTATGGACTTCAGGACTTCTTCACAATTCATTTGGAAAATTATTAGACTTGATATTTTAAAATTCTCCAGCTGATGTATCATGGTGTCCTTCGAATGCTGTTACGTATCCTGAGGGCCGTTCTCATCCAACAATAGGTTTGAAGATTCTTTTTCCTGCAAAATCTCACTCCAATACTGATAAGTCAAATACAAATCTTAAAATATGCTGTTTCTCCAGAACCGATTATTAAAATCTTAATTTGCTACTATCTTTTGTAAACTGAGGTGAATTTTTTTAGTCTGATGACATAAATTATTCAATAAAAGTATTTTACAATAAACTGAATTATTTGTATTCACAAGTCAGTCCCTCTGGTTCTGAAGGTAAGTCCCATTGGCCCTCCTCGGAATAATAAATAGTCAATTATCAAAGTAAAGAATAATAACAAGTAAGAATGTTCAGTCGGGTAAACCTACTTATGAATACCCTCACCTTGAGTCCCAAAAAATATTCGTAAATGTATTTATTTTTTTGTTTTAATTAAATTGTTATCAATTCAAATTTCATTTTTGAGCACCCCATTAGGTGAGTTGGTAACGTGCTCGATAATGAGTTTAGGGTCGTGGTTTCGATTCCCACCAGAGGCTCCATCTGTCGCTGCAAAATCTAGCCACATTGTCTTTGTTACCCCCCTGGACCGTTCAATTTGTATTGTAATTCATATAAATAAATAAATTCCATTTAATAGCTTTAAAATATGTACTGGTATTAAAGTGATAAGCTCTTAAGTTTTGGAGCAAAATAGTCCTTTTGTGTGGGAGGTACCAAAAGGGGTGTGCCAATAACGCTGGACTATAGGTACTATAAAAGCATTACACTGTACAAAATTTCAAGTATTTGTATGAACTGATATCAAAGATATCAGCAGTTAACTATTGGTATAAAACGGTCTATTTGTGAATAATTATTACATGAATAAAGACTGCCAAATTCGGAGGAAATCGATTCAGATATAGCTCGCATATCAAAGAGCTATAGAAATCTTCAACATTTTGTTCAAGAACGGAATATGTAGTGAAATATAATTTCGTGTGGATAATAATGTGTGGAATGCAGAATACGTTGTACTAAATGTCTTACATAAATAAAAATTAAGGCAACAATCATGAAATTGAAAGCACAAGGTTAAACGATATTTGCATAAAAGTTCTGTTATGTATTGTACTCTCGTGTACTAAAATTTGTGTCAAATATTTCCACATCTCATAATAGTGATGAATTTGTAATATGGGATTTTTAATTTTGTCTTGAAGTGTTTACTTTTTTTTCGTTCAATAAATAAAATAAAAATTAATGAAAACTTTTTTTAATTAATTGTTTGTAGTATATGACTGACAAATTGTCAGAACAACCAATTTTTTAAAACAGTTGGTTGTGGCAACATACAAAAGATAATTTTAGCTACCATTTTCGTAGTTGGCGCAACCAAATATGATGCAAGCAAAAGAATACCACAACCAAAATGTTGGGTGTCCTGATGGAATAGTATGATAGTAGACAGAACTACAAAAATTCGGTTGGCAAATAATTCTGTGTGTGATCTTATGTGAAATATAGTTTTCTTAAGTATTTTGAAATAAGCTATATTGTGAGAATTAAATTATCGTAACACATGTCGTCATCAGAAACGAAAAAGGGCGTAACAACAAGAAAAATGGAAATTCAGTTTTTAATGGATTTCGGTACACTGCATCAAAATACACATTCTTACAAATTATTTCTTTTTTCATAGTTAAAAAATCCTATTTCACGCAATTTTCACAAACCAGTTTTAATTCATGTTTGTGTGATATTATGATACCCCCGTTTATCTAACTACAGTACTTTTAATTATACCCTACACCACACTGTGGTACATGGTATTATGACTTTGTGCATTTGTTTGTAACACCTAAAAGGAGATAGACCCATTGTTTATTATACCGATCGACTCAGAATCACTTTCTGAGTCGATTTAGCCATGTCCGTCTGTCTGTCTGTCCGTCTGTCTGTCTGTCCGTCTGTCTGTCTGTCCGTCTGTCCATGTATTCTTGTAATCAAAGTGCAGGTCGTATTTATGGTCCGATTGTGATGAAATTTAGCATAGTGCTCTTTTTTGGCCCAAGGACGATCCCTATTGAAATTGGTTAAAATCAGTTCAGATTTGGATATAGTCCCCATATATATGTTTCACCCGATTTGACATGCATGCGCCGTAGAAACCACATTTTACATCCGATCTTTATGAGAGTTTATGGCAGAGAGAGTTCTCTTATTACATGAATAAACACTGCCAAATTCGGGGAAAATCGGTTCAGATTTAGATATAGCCACCATATATATGTTTCACCCGATTTAATATTTAAGCTCTGTAGAAATCGTGTTTTATATCCGATCAGTACGAAATTTAACTGAGAGAGTTCTCTTATTACATGAATAAACACTGCCAAATTCGGGGCAAATCGGTTCAGATTTAGATATAGCCACCATATATATGTTTCACCCGATTTAACATTTAAGCGCTGTAGAAATCGTGTTATATATCCGATCCGTACGAAATTTAACAGAGAGAGTTTTCTTATTACATGTATGAACACTGCCAAATTCGGGGAAAATCGGTTCAGATTTAGATATAGCCCCCATATATATGTTTCACCCGATTTAACATTTAAGCGCTGTAGAAATCATGTTTTATATCCGATCAGTACGACATTTAACAGAGAGGGTTTTCTTATTACATGTATGAACACTGCCAAATTCGGGAAAAGTCGGTTCAGATTTTAACATAGTCCCAATATATATGATACACCCGATTTGACATGTAAGCGCTGTAGAAACCGTGTTTTATATCTGATCAGTACGAAAATCGGCAGAGAGAGTTTGCTTATTACATGTATGAACACTGCCAAATTCTTATCGCAATGCCCATTTTCGCATTGGTAGGTAGGTGTAGGGTATTATATAGTCGGCCCCGCCCGACTTTCTGTCTTTCCTTACTGGTTTTATTTAGTTTTTTTCTTCTCCTGTAAAATTTTCAAATATGATGATAGGCCCTTTTTCGTTTCTGATGACGATATATTTTTGTATCAATATTTTGGAAAATGTTTTACATAAGTCGTTTTGCCATTATTCACAGGGCATTATAGTTGGGTATACATGTCGTCATATTGTTTTATATAACGCTTGTTTCATATGTCATAATGTATAATAAAGCTCAAGCGGCGCATAAGGAGTGCATGGTTGAGACGGTTAGTGCCATCTTCCAGATATGGCCACTGCTCCTCTCCATAAATACCCATCAATGTGGGACATTTAGAATGACGTATTTGGGAACATGAAATTGATTTGGGGAATAGCGATAGGTCTCCCTGGGGCTTCTTTCAGTATGCGGGCGTTGTCGATACAAAGTCCCATCTTCCAGATATGTCCATTTTACTTCCGACGTTCTCAGGTTATCAAATCTATTCTATTTGTCCTCAAGGTCAAGTGATAATTTTTTTAAAATAATAATATATTTTTACCCTGGTTACTTAACTGTACTTTAAAATACGCTCCAGTTTTCGATAAAATCCAATTTTCCCTCAAAAAACCCTACTTCTCATTTTCATATTATGCTTTGTGTTTTCGATAGTTTAATACGTATTTATTTTCACACACATAAAATACTGCTCGATCATTGTAGTGTTTAACCGACAGAAAATGCATGTTCTGACCTAATTCGGTATCAATATTTTCTGTGATAGTCAGACTACTGTCAAGTCGCTCTAAACTATATTCCTGAATTCAAAAACTGAATTTCTTAACGAGATGGTTGAACAGTTCAATATTCACCTGATATGGGTGCCGGGCCACAGGTACATTCCAGGGAACTGCAAAGCAGATGCGCTAGCAAGAGTTTACACGTTCCTGCGGGCTCTTCTTTAGAAATAGTGTCCTTACGGCAACATATGAAAGGTGGTCACTAGTCAGGAACTAGTTACATGACCGGTCACTGCGTTATTGGACGGCATTATTGAATGTTGTGCAATGCCATTTACAGAAGCTGTGGAGAAGAAGAGGAGGACGAATCAATAGAACACATTCAGCGGCTGTGCCCGTTCTCTCTAAAAGGCGTCATACAACCCTAGAGTTTCACCTAACTACATTGGTTGATCCACTAACTTTTGAGCTTTTTAAAGCAATCAAATTGGTTTTACGGTAGCCTCTAGGGATAACTTACGTTTTCGCTTACGTCGCGGTGGTAGCACAATGGTCTATATAGTCTAAGCGAGTCTGTCATTGGTATTACATATTTAATTTTAGGTTTCCATTATAATTTTAGAGATAATTTACAAGACATTACGAGATCAAACTTCGTATTAACAAACCTGTTTAATAAACCGTCCAATATTCGTCTTGGCCTTGTGATATGGCCAGTATATCCCAAGTATCTTGCGCAGTGTCTGATTGTAAAGCCATGGAGAAAATATCATCGCCGTTATATTTTCTACAACACTAAATAAATATATAGAAATAGGTGCGTTATCTAAATGTTTACAAATAACATGTTTCACTCTTACCACTGATAGCTTTTCAACAAATGGCTATTGGATTCACCACCGGCACCTTCAGTACCATTTTTTCCCATAGTGGTCCCTGTTCGAAGCAATTTTATATATTTATTGATACGCACGTTTGAAAATACTCATTTGGCAGTACTTACTTATGGCAATATTTAGTGTAAACTCCTGCAATGTGGTTATCAGGTTAACACATTCAGTTTTATTCTCAAACCATTTTACCAGACTATTGACCTCTTCATTAACTATGGGAATAAAACTGAGCAGAACTTTGTGACTAAAGGTGGGGTTTAAGTGCTTTCGGTGAACACTCCATTCTGGATCTGTGATTATAGTTGTAATATACTTATATTAAACGGTACAACACTTGATTTTGGGACTCAACTCTGAGACTTAGATGTGAAAGTAGCCCCAAAAATAAGAACTTCTGCATTCGTTTAGCCAAGTAGGCTCAATTAATAATTTAATGGTCATACGATTTTTTTGCCCAAGGTGAATTTTTAAATTTTTTTCTATATTTTAACACTGTTATTTCTCCTATTCAATATCTACAACTTTGCTTCTTTTGTGTCTGAAGCAAAGTTGTAGATATTGAATAGGACAAAGAAAATGAAGAACAAAGCTACCCGAAAAAAGTACATCCAGTGCCTCAAAAATCTAATTTTTTTACCATTCTCCCCCATTTTTTGCTCAATAACTATATTACAAATCCACAAATATGCTGTTTTTTTGGAAGTGCTATTTACAATATCGTAGTGAGGTTTCGATGTTCTATGGGAAATGTGCGTGGACGCTGAACTGCTTTTCTTGTTCCTTCATGATACTTCGTTCACAGCCACAATGGAAGATTTGTTGTGATCTAAAGGTTGTCAATACAATACAAGGCTTTATATTAAAGGTCGGTTTTCCAAAATACTTCTGCTTCCTTTGTAATTGGGATTCGCAATACACACGGAATCAATATTAATGTAAAGATTGGAAAGCAAGAACTCCCGAACTCGAGAAATAATTAAAATGACGAAATGAACCTTTGATGAAGGATCTAAATGACATTTTGTTGCCATCGCTCCACATAAAATTAGGAATAGCTGGGGAATTCGTCGAAGTGGTTGTCAATGCTATTGATGAAGCCAATGATTGCTTGAAATCCATCTTTCCAAAACTCAGTGAAGCTAAATAAGAAACGCTGTCTGTATTTAAATATTATCATATCTAAATTTGTTCACTTCGATATATTTGCATTACCAATAATGTTTTCGCAAATGTTTTTTTTTATGTGTTGTTGTTATTTATTGTTGGTCTGTGCGTTTGTTATTCAGTCAGAATTTATTTTGGTTTGAGACCATATGTTTCATTTATTTTCTGTCTATAGCACGGTACTATGTTCCGGTTTCACGCTGAAATCCCATACAAAAATCAAAGTTGTGAAAAAATGAGTGAAATTTTTTCATTTGTGGTATTATGTTTTTTCAACGTGAGAATGGTAAAGTTTCTTGATCCATGAACCAACATTGCCGAATTTGAAGAATATCGGTTAAGATTTAGCTATAGCTCCCATATATATGTTTCGTCCGATTTGGCCCTTTAGTCTTATAAAAGCTGTATTTTACATCCAATCGTTTTGAAATTTAGAGTGGTAGAGTTTCTTGATCCATGAACCAACATTGCCGAATTTGAAGAAAATCGGTTAAGATTTAGCTATAGCCCCCATATATATGTTTCGTCCGATTTTGCTCTTTAGTCCTGAAGAAGCTGTATTTTACATCCAATCGTTTTGAAATTTAGAATGGTAGAGTTTCTTGATCTATGAACCAACACTACCGAATTTGAAGAAAATCGGTTAAGATTTAGCTATAGCTCCCATATATATGTTTCGCCCGATTTGGCTCTTTAGTTCTATAGAAGCTATATTTTACATCCAATCGTTTTGAAATTTAGAATGGTAGAGTTTCCTGATCCATGAACCAACACTACCGAATTTGAAGAAAATCGGTAAAGATTTAGCTATAGCTCCCATATATATGTTTCATCCGATTTGGCTCTTTAGATCCAATCGTTTTTATACCCTACACCACACTGTGGTACTGGGTATTATTTAAGTATAAAATGTCCCAAAAGTAAATTTATGTAAACAATTTATACATGAATTACAAAATTTATATATCAGAGTTATTCAATATTACGAGAGTGGTGTAGGGTATTATATAGTCGGCCCCGCCGGACTTTAGCCTTTCCTTACTGGTTGTATTTGTTTCTATTACTTTTTTGCAATAGACAGAAAGTAAATGAAACATATGGTCTCAAACCAAAATAAATTCTGACTGAATAACAAACGCACAGACCAACAATACGATGACGTCGACATAAGCCGTTGACAAAACTACATTTGTTTTCGTGGTTCGCGATGCGAACCCAAGCAAAATACAAAAATGTATTGGTATGAGAGTTTTAGTATGTTGACTTAGTTCGGCAAAATACGGGGTTGGTTAGCAGTTCTTGTTAAATTCAATTAACTGCTTCCATAAGTATTTCAGCTGATTTAAGTTAAAGACATACACTATTGCTACTGAATTCTGAAGATGATAGAGTGGTGTCTATCGAAACTGCAGTCAATTCTACTAAGCAATTAAAACTCTCTACCATTTTTTTTTTATTTCAAACAGGTATTCTCAATGGACCGAATGTACGGAAATTAATGAAATGCGAATCTTTCACAAAATTTGCTTTCGAACCATTATAACCACTTATGTGCATGGGACGCATTGAAACTAGTCATTGAAGGCGTTTTGGAAAGAACCGTGTACAGCGAGATGACATACATACAGACACGAGTAGAAAAGTTGCTGTATTTTTTTGAAAAAATCAGTGCACCGTGCACCCCCACCATGACGTTAAAATTGCATTTCCACCTTGCTTCCTTTTTAGCACAATTACCTCAGGAATCGGACGAACAAGGAGATAGGTTCCTCCATGTGACCCTGCCAATGGAAAAGCGATTCAAAGGCAAAAAATTAGATGCGATGCTTGCGGAAGTTTGTTGGTGAAGTTCTAAACAAAAAATGCCCTTGAATATTATGTCTAACTCGGATGATGATGCAGACTCAGTACATAAATATGAACAACCTACGAAGAAAACAAGATCATCAGAACCACAAGAGTCAACTGCAACGAGGATGGATATTGAATAATATAATAATTGAAAATGTTCTAAATTTTGTTTCCATGCATAGATAACATTTATAAATATCATATATTCTGTATAAGAATAGCTGTAATATGATTCGGAATTTTTACCTTAATGCAAAATAAAGTTTAAAAAGCAAAAAACAGAATTTTTGTGGATTTGCAATCCAGTTATAGAGCAAAAAAGGTAAAAATGGGATTTTGACATTTTTGCGATTTTTAAGGCACTGGATGTACTTTTTTCGGGTAGGTTTGTTCCCCATTTTTTTCTCCTTTTTAATATCTACAACTTCGCTTCAGTCACAAAAGAGATATTTCGTACGGTATACCGAAGTATAACCGTGTTAAAATACATATAGAAAAAGTGAAAAAAATCCCCCTTGTGCAAAAAATTCGTATTATTATACCCTCACTTTAGTGATATGAGGGTATATATCATTTGCTACGGACGAAAAGTGTAACACATCGAAGGAGTGACCTAAGGCCCTAAGTATGTTCGGCGGATATCACTTTTGGATTATTTTAAAGTCGAATGAGCATTGTCCGCCCGTCCGTCTGTCTGTCTGTCTGCTGGCTGGTGCGGACGATAACTCTCGAAAGGAGTAACCGATTGACTTTAAATTTGGTATGTGGTAATATTTTTTTCTATCTCCGGCTAAGTTCGAAGATGGGTCATATTGATCCACTCTTTCTAGTAACTCCCCCACAAAGGTTTAAAATGTAGTAAAATATTGATTCTATAATAACTTATATACTACTTATATACTACTTATTCTATAATAACTTATATACTACTTATTATACACAAATGCACCATTTTGCAACAAAGGTTAACAGCTTATAAAACTAATACCAGTGTATAAAAATTCTTGAAATTTTTTACAGTGTAATGCTTTTAGAGTACCTACACTCCGGTGAAAAATTTACGTTATTGCCACGCCCCTTTGAGTACCTCCCTCTCAAAAGGTACCATTTTGCACCAACAGTTGACAGCTTATAACATTAGTACCATTGTAAAAAATACTTGAAATTTTGTGCATTGTAACGCTTTTGAAGTACCTATAGCCCTGTGAAAATGGGCGTTATCACCACGCCCCTTGTTGTTCCTCCCACACAAAATGGCCAAATCATACCAAAATTTAATATCTCATGAGGTTAATATGTACACCAGTACATAAAAACGTTTATGATTCGACACAGTATCTACTGTTCAAAGTATCTACTGTTCAGCGAAAAATAGGTGTATTGGTTAAACCCCTTCTGGTACCTCCCACAAAAATTGTACGAATAATTCGTGTAATAATTCATATAACCTTACTGATAAAGTGAAGGTATACCTTAGTCGGTTTACCCGACTGAAACTTTCTTACTTGTTAATTGAGCCAACTTGACTAAACGAATGATGCAGAAGTTTTTATTTTTGGGGTTACTTTCACGTCCAGTTCTCAGAATTAAGTCCCAAATCAATGAGCTGAACAATGTTGTACTGTGATATTCCATCCCAACCACTTACCTTTTAATCCGAAAAGACCCTTTCCGAAAAGACCGCTATCGAGTGGTTTGTAAAATATGGTTTTGTTCACACAATGCGGTGATGTGAGAATATCACGCACTAAATCGGGCTCGGAAGTCAGCAAAATTGGATAGGGTCCCAACCACGAATGCAAAGTCGGATAGCGCTCGTTATGTTGACATATCACGTCCAAAATATCTGAAAGAAGGTTTGTAATTAGATATGATTAATGAACTATTTATCTTAACGATGAAGTGAATAAAAATGCATTAATGTGAAACAACACATACTTGGGGTGCTCCTACGTGTATTTTTTCGATTTTTTATTGTCAAATTAGGAAGTCCTAGCGGACATGCCAAAGCGTTTTCAGCTATCTTCGCTACATCTAAATCTGAAGCGATTTACTTTAAAGTTGGCAACTTCCCTTCTCGGCTAAAAAAGATTGTTATTTTCTAAATTTTGTGAAGAACTGTTCAATGGCTTATATATTCTAAAATGCAAAATCGGGATATAGTAATATATACATGGGGAAAATTATAAAATATTTTTTAATACATATTTCTAAGCAAAAAAAAATTATTTGAAAATCAATAACATTTATTTGGAACGCATATCGAGCCCTAACCACCAAAGTAATGTTTTCAGATAGGTTTTTTTAGTTTTCTCTTTACTCAGTGCAGGTATAACTATTACATTTTAAGTTAAGTTTTTTTGGCTAATTAATTAGTGAAATATTGATTATTTAATAACTTCTATGCTACTTATTTGAATCCTCTGAAATTCTACACATAGTATTAGTTTATAAAAAACTATTACCTCGAGAAAAATAGGCGAAATTGCCACGCCCCTTCTGGTACCTCCCACACGAATGGACAATTTGTAACCAAACGTTAATAGCTTATAACTTTATTACCAGTACATACGAAGACTTGTGTAATTTTGTACAGTGTAATGGTTTAAAAGTACCTAGAATAAAGTGATAAATGGGCATTATTGCCACGCTCCTTTTGGTACCTCCCACACAAATGGACCATTTTGTAGTTGAATTAGCTATGTCCGTCTGTCTGTGCATGTATTCTTGTAATCAAAGTACAGGTCGCAATTATGGTCCGATCTCGACGAAACTTTACACATATCTTGTTTTTGGCCCAAGGACGATCCCTATTGAATTGTAAGCGCTGTAAAAACTTTATTTTATATCCGATCAGTATGAAATTCGGCAGAAAGAGGTTTCCTATTATGTGAATGAACACTGCCAAATTCGGAGAAAATCGGTTTAGATTTAGATATAGCTCCCATATATACATATGTTACCCCCGATTTAACATGTAAGCGCTGTAGAAACTGTATTTTATATCCGATCAGTGCGAAATTCGGTAGAAAGAGGTTTCTTATTACTCGAAGCAATGCTGCCAAATTCAGAGAAAATCGGTTCAGATTTAGATATAGCCCCCATATATATGTTACCCCCGATTTAACATGTAAGCGCTGTAGAGACTTTATTTTATATCCACTCAGTACGAAATTCGATAGAAAGAGGGCTTTTTACATGAATGAGTATTCAGGAAAAATCGGTTCAGATTTATATATAACCTCCATATATATGTTCCTCCTGATTTGGTATCAAAGCGCTTTAGAAGTTGTAACTACTTTACTTCCGATCATTAAAATTTTCCAGAAAAATGTTTGTCAATTTAGGAACGAATATTGCTTAATTTAGCGATTATTGGTTCAGAATTAGATAATATGTTCCTACCCATTTACCAATTATTCCAACTTATTATCACAATGACCCTTATCGCATTGTTAGGGAGGTGTAGGGTATTATATAGTCGGCCCCGCCCGACTTTCTGTCTTTCCTTACTGGCGCCACGAGTGGGCGCCAAAATCAATTGTTGTAAATGCAAATCTACCAAAAAATAAACTATCTTAAATGTACATTGTAATATAGCTGTATAAAATTCGTGTATTAGGGAAATTAAACCAAACTTTTTGTATATGATAGTTAATCGAATTCCTAATAATACAAAAATGCCAAGTCAGAAGAAAATTTCATTTGTACTATTTAAAATTGCTTTGGAAACTTCGTATTTTTTGTTAAAGTGTAAAAAATTTGTTTAATTTAAGGTTGTTTATCTGAGGAAGCCAGTCACAAAATTATCCGAGAAGCTCTCGTGTTCCATACCTGGAAAAATTCTACAAACAACACAAGCAAAGATTTAATGACGTACCGTACAATAAATTCTGATCCTATTATAATTTCAATACGGCTTAAAAATCTTAACATTGAAGAGTTTTATATCAAGTATCCTTTAAACGAATATATATTTATTATTATATTGTATTTTTATGGCATTTTTGGCGAAGATGATAATATTATTTTAGAAGTCAACAACGGAAACCTTCTGACGAATACATGCATTAAACTTTTAGAACGAAACAACACAGTACAATACTACGCAAAAACACTTTGGTCTACGTAACCGACGTTTGACATACATAAATTTTCCCTATTGTGTATTCAACTTTTTGTCACCATATTTGTAATCTACGCAAAATAAACTTTAAATTGATGGGTCGCACGATATATGGACCAAAAACCCATTTTGCAACACTTTCTAGGCGGCTGTGTTGAGGGATCTTGAAACAATTCCACCCAAACTTGTGCACTTACTCACAGCAAGTCTATTATGCTTTACAAATTTTGGTCGAAATCCAGCGCCACTCTTGAGCGTTATTTATATATTTATTTTTAAGTCCTTTGAACCCGTTGTGTGGGAGGTACCAAAAGGGCTCGTTATATCCCGTCGGAGTTTTGCACCGCAACTGATATATATGAAATATTATGACATGTTAAATTTCATAAATATACAATGCTCCAATTCAGTGTTATATTCTGGTGAATTTTTGAGGACCCGGTATAATTTGCATGGGTTACGAGACCCGCGGTCCGATAGGGTCCAAATTTAAATTTTTTCTTAACTAGGACCAAATACAGATTGGTACCAAATTTCATAATTCTGCAATTACTCCATCTTTTTTTGTCACAACTTTACATGAAGACAGAGCACTCTGCGGGGTACTTCTTTCTGTGTAGGTTAAATACACGAAGCAAATATTGTTTCTGCTCTTCATTTTTTGAAACTGTACTGTTGAACTTGTTAATCAGTGCAATTCCACGTTCTGTACAATCGTTAACTATTTTCAAATTACTAGCTTTATCTTCCGTCTGGATAGAGACTAAATTGTCCTTCCACTCAGTGGAAGGACAATTGCTCAATGATTAATACATCGAAGAAAATGTTAGTACGCTCGGTAACATACTATTCAGGGAGATGCAGATGATTAAATCCCTTACTCTGTAGCCTATTTAAGGAGATTGGTTTTGGTGGTAGTTTGTTACCATGTTATTCGGAAAAATACCAAAGATGACGATGAAATGCTTTCAATATTTTTATTGTGATAGTGATAGATGGCGGTCATAAAGAGGAGCCCTAATGGCCAGTGGAGCTTCACTTCAATGGCGGCCACACACAAGACTTACAAATAAGCTGATTTCGTTGACTGATTTCTTCTCCGCTTCACTGAGATCTAACTGACTTTGAGACATGTATATTTTTTGCAGCATGTTGCTTTTGAGATCCCAGCGTGATGGAGCGGGCCTGTCGTTCCATCTCCCTTTTATTTGCACCAACCAAAAAGTACCGACAATGCGTTAGGAGTTCATGGTAATCGTCTCTTGGTTGTTGGAGCTTTATGACGTCCGTGTAGAAGTCACACATTTTTTGTCGTTGTTTTAGTATGTCACTACTGTCGAAGATTATATCGTCTCCCACTTTGAAACTAGCTTTTTTAATTTTCGCCCATTTTTTTGAAAGCAAAGCTGTTTGTACTCTCCGATTTTTCGCGAATTCCTTTTTTGGAGGTGGGATTAAAATTATTCCTAATTATACCCTCATTTATTGTGACGAGGCTATATATCATTTGCTACGGGCCAAAAGTGTAACACATTGAAGGAGTGACCTAAGACCCCTAGTATGTTCTGCGGAAATCCGTTTTTGGTAATTTTAAGTAATGAGTCGCGTTGTGTTATTCACAGTGTGCAAACGTATTCTGTGTTACTTTCCGTGTTAATATTTTTAACAATAACAACTAAACGCAAAAAAATCTCTAAAAAAAAACAAGTACATTGCTCATTTCGCATTGCATTTGCAATTGCACTAACGGTCCAGTAAGTGCATTCGCCTACGACAACAACAAAATCCCTCACGTTTTGCATCGAGAATGAATGCAAACAGTGATGATGATGGAAGTACAGGGTGGGCCTAATGTCTCTTAAATGACAACCGTTTTCAGCATCGCACTGATGGGCTCTTTTTAGAGCATTTTCCATAACACCTTTCAAAACTTGTGGCTGTAGCGTTCGAATTTCTGCAACAATGTTTGCCTTGAGTTCAAGGATTGTCTCTGGCTTGTTCACATCACTCGCTCCTTCAAATAACCCCAAATATATAGTCGGGTGCTGTCAAATCTGGCGATCGCGCTGGCCAACTAATTTCCGAATTTCTAGAAATTATTCGCTCTCCAAAAATTTTACTTAAAAGTGCCATTATGTCTCGGGCAGTATGGGCAGTGGCTCCGTCCTGCTGAAACCACATACCAGGTCTGTTTTCAAGAGCATGACGTAAAAAATTTTCTATCATAAACCGATACCGCTCTCCATTTACGGTTACAGCACTTCCATCTTCATTCTCGAAGAAGTAAGGCCCAATGACATTTTCAGATGTGATCCCACACCTGATGGGGCGTTGCTGAATGGCTCTTGGATTTTGAGAACCCCAGAACCTACAGTTCTGCTTATTAACAAAGCCATTCAAATGAAAATGAGCTTCATCACTCATAATCAAATTTTTAATAAAGTCGATTTCATTTCTGGCCAACTCTTGAAATTTAACTGCAAAATTTAGACGTTGCCGATGATCTGGGGGTTTTAATTCTTGCACCAATTGGACCTTATATGGGTATAACTGTAATTATTTTTTAAAATGCGCCGTAGTGACGTACGAGACATTTCTAGCTGAGCAGAACGCCTTCTGACAGATGTTTCTGGTGCTTCGTTAACACTTTGCTGTACTCGTTCAATATTTTCCGCAGTGCGACTTACACGAGGTCTACCGGTTCGAGACAAATCTCTTACGCTGCCTTGTTGGTGATGACGATCAACTAAGCAACGAATCATTGCTTCAGAGGGCGAAATTCTGACGTTAAAATGTCGACGATATACTCTTTGCGTTAAAATAATTGATCTCTGGTTTAAATAATAAAATTCTATTGTTCTGGTTCTCTGTTCAATTGTGAACCTCTCCATTATAAATTCTCCAAGTGTTGTCTATATAATCTGAAAGAAAAAATAAAAAAAATTAATAAACGAAAAAGTTATTAAACTTTTACACTCCTTTGTTTCTTTGGCTCACCCTGTACCAGTGGTTCTGGTGACGACAATCTTTTGAACTGGCAGTGTGTTACAACAAAACGCAAAAACATTTGTAAAGAAACAAGTATTCCAAAAAAACAGAAAAGCAATCATGTTTCAAGCTGCTCAAGTGTAAATAAATTTGCTGATCTCGCGGATGATGATGATGATGATGATGATGACAAGAATGATAAAAATGTTGACGCTACAGCTGCAAATAATTCAAAACCGCCACCACTTTTCGTAGATAATGTAACCAATATCAGTAAAATGATTAAGTGCGTAAGTAGTGTGATTGGCAGTGACGAATTTAATTATAAAGGTTTATTTGATGGTCAAGTCGAACTCAATCTTAGGTCAATAGATTCATACCATACACTAACTAAGTATTTAGACGCAAACAAATTTAGTTATCATACCTATCAACTTAAGGCAGAACGCGCTTTTAGATTTGTTATCAAAGGTCTTCACAACTCCACCGATATAGGGGATATTAAGGCTGAACTTATGTCTAAAGGTCATTTAGTTAGATACATAACAAATGCAAAAAGTAAATTTACTAAGCACACGCTGAAAAAAAATCGCTTCTGTAGTATATTGTCCCAAACATATTCGGCTTCAAACATATATATGTTTAGGGTACACTCTAAACATATAGTATTTGGTGCACACAAACAAATTTATATTTGGGAAGATGTTGTTCTAAACAAATCTTTGTTTACATCGCAATATGTGTTTACTTTGGACGATTGTTTTCCGAAGCAAATAATTATTTGCATTTAAGTATTCAGAAAATACCTAAATTGTGTTTAATATTTCAGTAATTCAAACCTAATTTTTTAGAAAATTTTCAGTCGTAAAAATTGAAATCGTATAATCTTCGATCGAAATATATTACTTGGAGGATTGACAACTAATGATTGCTTAGAATACTCAGAAATTTTAAATGATTGATTTAAAACAGAAGTTACTGCTGCATTTTGCATTATAACTGGGTGTTCAATTCGAAACCAAAAAAAATTCAAACTGAAATTCAAAAAATTCAACAAAAGTTTGGAAAATATTTTTTAAATAAAATATGTTTTGAGAAATTCCTAAACAATAATTTTATTTGTATTCAAACACATATTTTATTTGAGAAACTTAGTTTGCAAATATTATATGTTGTAACATATTAATATATGAGTTCCAAATATATTTTATTGATTTTCAAATAAAATTTATTTGCTCAGAAATACATAATATTTAAAAATTTGTGTTCCAAATATATTTCCTTTCGATTCAAACATATCAAAAAAGGCGATTTTGCCCCGTGCAGCCATTACCAATGCTTTACGTTGATATCGACCCAGGTCCTAATAATAAATCTGTATTTGAAATACGTGAAATAGATCATTGCATCGTTAAAATCGAAGCTCCCCAAACTAAAGAAGATATTGTGTAGTGTTACCGTTGTCAGGAATATGGGCACACAAAAACTTATTGCAAAAAACCGTTTGTATGCGTTAAATGTGGTCTTGATCACCCAACTTCCAGTTGTCAAAAAGATAGGACAACGCCACCTAAATGTGTCCACTGTTCAGAAAACCAACTGCAAGTTATAAAGGATGCCAAGTATACCAATCTCTTCTAAGGAAAAGAACATCTAATCAGCGACCAATTACATACCCACAATTTTCCATGAAGGAAAGTGACTTTCCTAATGTGAATCCTAATTTCCAAAAAATAACAATAAGAAAAAATATTAAAACAAAAGTGGATTTATAATTAGCTTATTTTTAAATGTAATAGCATAGAAATGCATGAGAATCATACAAACACTGTTGGGAATCCTATGAAATAAAAAGTGTGTAACTCTTCAGTTCCGTTTTTACTGAAACATCAAATTGCGTTTTTCTCCGATCATACAAAATGGAGTATGGAACAAAATAGCATTGAGCCGACGATATGCTGTCAAAATGTGTACAAAATAGAGGGTTTGTGTGGGAGATACCAAAAGGGGCGTGATAATAACGCTGATAAATACCCTGTACCAAATTTTAATTATTTGTATGCACTAATATAAAAGTTATGAGCTGTTAACTTTTGGTGCAAACTAGTCCATTTGTGTGGGAGGTGCCAAAAGGGACACAGCAACGACGCCCATTTTTCGACATACTGTAGACACTACAAAATTTTAAGTATTTGTAGGCACTAGAATTAAAGATATAAGCTGTAAACTTTTTTTACAAAATGGTACCTTTGTGTGGAAGGCATGGCTATAAAGCCAATTTGCACTGGATTGTAGGTACTACAAAACCTTTACACTGTACAAAATTTCAAGACTTTGTTTGCACTGGTATTCAAGTTATAAGCTGTTAACTTTTGGTGCAAAATAGTACATTTGTGTGGGAGGTACCAAAAGGGGCGTGCCTATTAGGCCACTGGACTCTAGGTACTGTAAAAGCCTTACACTGTGCAAAATTGCAAGTATTTTCATGAATTGATATTAAAGCTATAAACAATTTTGTACAGTGTAATGTTTTTATAGTACCTACAGTCCAGTGAAAAATGGGCGTTGTTGCTGTGCCTGTTTTGGCACCTTCCACACAAATGGACTATTTTGCATCAAAAGTTAACAGCTCATAACTTTTATATTAGTCCATACAAATAATTAAAATTTTGTACAGTGTAATAGTTTAATAATAGTACGTACCTCCGATATAAAGGAACTATTTTGTACGAAAAGTTAACAGCTTATAACTTTAATACTAATGCATACAAATACGTAAAATGTTATACAGTGTAATGTTTTTAAAGTACCTACAGTCTGTGGCAAATTTGGCGTTATTACCCCGACCCTTTTGATAAGTCCCACACAATCGTACCATTTTGTACAAAAAGGGAACAGCGTATATAGTGAATACCAATTCATATAAATATTCAAAAAAATTTCACAGTTTAGTTTTTAAAATTCCTACAGTTCTGTTTATATGCACTGGTATATTAAAGTTATGATCTGTTCAATTTATGATCTGATCGATTTGGCCATTATGTGTGGGAGGTACCAAAAGGAGCGCGTTGATACCGCCCATTTTTCATAGGGTTTATGTACTTTAAAAATATTACACTGTTTAAAATTTTGTTGTATTTTCGTGCATTGGTACTCACGTTATAAACTCCTACCTTTTGGTACAAAATGGTACATTCGCCCATTTTTCACTGGATTGTAGGTACTATGGAACCATTACACTGTACAAAATTTCAAGTCTTTGTGTGCACAGGTATTGAAGTTATAAGCTGTTAACTGTTGGTGCAAAATAGTACATTTCTGTGTGGGAGGTACCAAAAGGGGCGCGGTTACTTCGCCGCGCCCCTTTATTATGTGTATAATTTCAGAGGATTCAAATAAGTAGTATAGAAGTTATTACATAATCAATAACTCACTAAATATTAACACTTTGTGGGGGAGGTATATGAAGGAGTGGACCAATATGGCCCATCTTCGAACTTAGCCGGAGATGGACAAAAATATTACCACGTACCAAATTTGAAGTCAATCGGTTACTCCTTTCGGGATTTATCGTGCGCACCAGCCTGCAGACAGACAGACAGAAATGATATATACCCTCGTCACACTAAAGTGAGGGTATAAATATGGAAAACATTCTTAATACTTGAATATCCTGGAAAAGAATCAATTCAGTTCCTTAAATTTGATGGTACTAAAGGGTCAAACTATTATTCGCATTCGCTTTCGCAAAAATATATATTTCACTATTCGCTTTCGCATTTGCATTCGCAAGAAATATATTTCAATATGAGCTTTCGCTAAAGTCACTTTCGCTACATCCCTAGTTATCACTAAACCTACCACAATTAAATAGCTCATAATATTGGTACATATGTATACATGCACTGGTACATATGTTTACATTGCTCACAAAGTGAGGGTATACCATAGTGGGTTTACCCGACTGAAAATTATTACTTGCTTTTTATTTTTTTTTTTAAATTTTGCTGCAAGCCACTGTGCATGTTGTTTTGTAGGCTAGATGTTTCACGTCAAAGAACAAAAAATGGAAAATTATCTACCATGTGGTGGTTTTTGTTAAAAAACACTCCTAACACCGGGGTATAATGCGACCTCGTGCCCATAGGTGTATGGTTTGCAGAAAGGGGCAATCGCCTGTACGGAGCCAATTAAAAGGCTGCGCTCTCCAGATGAACCCCCGGCACCCAAAAGGACCAAATGGTTTAGTGGTAACGCTGTTCAGCGTTAGCGCTGCTCCTCGGTCTTTTGCTGACGTTATTAAGGACAGCTTGATACTGGCGGTCATCAACAGGGGAGTAAGGTGGCAACATCCCACTATGGGACAAATGGCCTATTTCACTGGCCACAAGTCCTAAAACTACATCATTCATTAACAAATCGTGCACATTTTCAAATTTTAAGAAAATCGGTTCTAGCCCTCATGTCTATGCTGCTAACGATTTGTTCTTTTAGTGCTATATAAGCTGTATTTCACATTCAATCTGTTTGAAACTTAGGACGGTGGAGTTCTTTGATCTAAGGACCCGATGCCGAATTTTAAGAAAATCGGTTCAGATTTAGATGTATGTTCCTTTGGCATTTAAGATGCTTGTTTTGTGAATTGTTGAAATAAATGACAGATTTCTAAAATCGTATGTCGAGTACTCTCTTCGTATTTTATTATTTGGAAATATAGAAACTCAAATTGACACCATTTTTGGAACAGGTCTTATGATATTTTGACTTCATAATGAAATTTTGATACGCGTATTCCTAAAACCCGAAGATGAAATTCATAGTCTAACTTGAAAATATTTTCCAGAATCCGCCATACTGGATCCGCCATATTGAGTTTTAAAATTTTGACTTCAGATTCAGTATAAGCGACCCGTAAATGCCTCTACAAGAAATATTAAAATAAAAGATAAATTATTTGAAAAATTTTTAATTTTAATATTCTGACATCAGATTAGGAATCTGCGACCACTAAAAAACATTAAAAAAGACAAAATATAGACAAATATCACCAAAAATCGATTTATGGCCGTCTTTCCGCACATAGTGTGGACGAAAACAAAATTAACTTTACCTGCACCACTTTAACTTTACCTGCACCACAGTGTGGTGAGGTTATTATAACATTGTGTATTTTATTGTAACTGCCAAAAGGAGTTACAAACATTTTTTTCCTTAGAATCATTTTCTGAGTTGATCTAGCTACTCGTATATCCGTCCGTGTGTCTGTGCATGTATCCTTGTAACAAAGTCCAGGTCGCAATTATGGTCCCATCTAAAAAAACGATCCTTATTGATTTTGGATAATATCGGTTCACATTTACATATAGCTCCCATAAATATGTACCTCCTATTTGCCATATATGCACTATAAAGGGTTTTCCAACAAGAGGTGTTATTTTGGAATTCAAAGAAAAATTCCATTTTTGAGATAAATTATCGGATGTTTATTTCATAATAAAGAGGAAGGTAAGCCGTTAATAATGAAAAACAACATCAGCCAAATGGTCACCACGACCACGCTTACGGGACCATATCCTTTTCATGAAATTTTCCATAACGAAATCGCAAAGTGGCTGCCCTATGTCCTCGATAGCCTCACGAATTCTATCTTTGAGGTCTTGAATCGACGCTAGGCTGTTGGCGTAGACCTTATCTTTCACGTGGCCCCAAAGGACGAAGTCGCAAGGTATTAAATCACAAGATCTTGGTGTCCAATTGTGATCATTTCTTCGAGAGATAACACGGTCCGGAAACTTTTCAAGTAACAGAGCAATGGTTTCGTTGCTTGTTTGGCACGTAGCGCCGCCTTGTTGAAAGTAAACGTTGTCCAGATCAATACCATCCAACTCCGACCATAAAAAATCATTAATAATCTCTCGATAGCGCAATGCATTCACCGTAACTGTTGATCCAACCTCAATGACCCCGCTGGACCATAAACCACACCAAACAGTCACACGCAGCGATGCCAACATGGTGATTTTTCCGCTACTTGTGGTGATTTTTAATTTCCAAATACCACTGTTTTGTAAAAGTAGTGATTTTTCAGAAAATCCACTACGGTAGCGTTTTTAACAATTTTTTGTAGCGCTTTTAGTGATTTTTTACATATATGTATTACATTAAACAATTCATGTATTTTACGCAACGTATCGTCGCACTATTTTAGAGTACACATAATGTAAAAACGATGTCGCTTTCATTTATGTTTCTCCATATGTTCTTATGTGATTTGTGCCCGTAATTTATGTTTGAAAATAAATGTCAATGAAACATTTAGAAATCAAAATTTTATACACAATTAATATTATGGCCAGAAGAGATAGATGAAAATTATACTATTTTATTTGGCCAAGAACAAGTCATTTATTAATAATTTAATCCTAAGAATGGAAAACAAAAAAGACTGTTACGTTTATGTTATAAATATATGTTCTTATATATGTTTTCATAGAAACATGTTACAAATATTATCTAAATGTTTAAAAAATTAATTGAATTAAAAAATATTTGGTTGGTGGTTTTTAAAAATAATTCGTGGTTAACATTTTTGTTAGTGTTAGCGTTTTTGGCAGATATTGTTATTTTCTCACAGCGTTTTTTGGTGTTTTCATACTTGGTTGGTAGTGGTTTTGTGGTGGTTTCTGCACAGTTGTTCCGTAGTGATTTTTGCCTCGGAAGAGTTGGGAACACTGGTCACACGTTGAGGATGGAGAGACTTCTCAACAATAACGCTTGGGTTTTCCGAGCCCCAGATGCGACAATTTTGCTTGTTGACGTAGCCACCGAGGTGGAAATGGGCCTCATCAGTCAAGATGATTTTTCGATGGAATTCCGGAATTTTGTGTATAGTGAATTTTAATAATTTCAATGCGTTGTTGAATCGTGTACCGTTCCATTTTTAGTAATGGCATAGTTTTTACTTGTCAAATGTCAAAGAATAAAAGCTTCAAAAGTGACAGCTGCCGAAGTACCTGGTGATTTAAAATAATACCTCTTGTTGGAAAACCCTATATATGCAATATTTTTTAAACGATCTGTATACAAATTGACAGAGAGATCTCTTCATACACCTAGCGATAATAATAAATTTGAGGAAAATCGGGTCAGATTTAGATATAGTCCCCATATTTACGTCCTTCCCGATTTGGTATCAAGGCGCAATAGAAATTGTACTTTACTTTCGATCATTGCAAAATTTGGTAGAAGGAATTTTGTTAATTTAGGAACGAATTCTGCTTAAATTGGGGATAATCGGTTTAGACTTAGATATAGCCACACATAAATGTTTCTGCCTATTTAGTAATTAGGCGCTATTGAAACTGTATTTTAAGTCCGATCTTTACATAATTTGGGAGAAATTAGGTTTTCCATCCAATTTGATAAAGATCTGTTCAGATAATGTTAAGTTCCATCTATTTGTTCCTTCCGATTCTTGGTCTATAAAAGAATACATACTTCGCCTTTTAAGGTTATCGTTTCAGATCTACTTCATGATCAACATCTTTAACTCCTCCGAGTTTTTAAATATTTTTGTTGCATTTTTCTTGGTATCCGAAATTTTAAATTTTTTAAACTTTTTGTATCACTCCAAGATTTTGCTGGTACAGATGAGATAAACTAAGTTGTAAGATGGTCGTTTCATTTTTAGGAAAAGGATTCATCAAAATAGATCGTCGCCACGAGCCTTTGTTGAATTACTACTCTACATTCAACTTTCAAATCTATCACTACGAGTATATCAGTGGAATAGAAAGAAAGCAAGTTATTTGTGTAGAAAAAACATCTACCAACAACTAAAAACAGCTTGAATAGACAGGGGAAAAAAGAACTACGGCGACAGGCGGTTGACTTGAGACATGAAAGTAATTCCTATTTGTACATTTTAATTACTTTTCTTTAAAAATGGACGGCAGGCCATAAACAACACCAAGGTATCCAAAGATCTGATTTACCAACAGTAAAACGTAATGCAGTGGTAGGTGTTGGGGTTTCAGTTCGTTTTCTTTTTCACTTTACTATTCAAATACATTCCATCACTTAGAAGGAAATCCTTTGGTCTTCAGCTCATCTCCACAGTGAGAAAACTCAAAAATAACATCAACAATAGATAACGCCTAACAGGGTTTCATCAAAATGGAAACTTTTTAAATAGTTTTTAAATTTTTTTATAACATATCAGTATCAGCGATTTTCTTAAAACACACACAACATTTTCATTTAATAAGGGTAGCATGGCGAACCTTTATCGGAAATTAATTAAAAGAACTACATAATAATTTTTTTTTAATTATTAATTTGCGTACATTTGGCAAGTTGTTAAATTCACACAAAATTTTTGTTTGCGCCAAATCAACATTTGCAACACTCAAGGAAGCAAAATTTATGACTTAAGATTAGCGCACAGTGTATCATTGGAGCAAAATTTGAAATAACGACCTGAGTTTTTTATTCAAAAAATCCAGGACGTTGTCGGGTAAATGAAGTACAGGAATACCCATTGGGGTGTAATCAAAAGCGACGTTTTGGGTTTCTGTTCAGCCAAAAGACTTATTTTGGGAATGTTTCTCCTTAAATAACTAACATGAATATCTTACGATATATGTAATGCCGGGAATGGCTAGAGTCACCTACACCAGCCATTCTCATTGGTTGGTCTTTGTTTGGGGCGTTACCCCTTAATCGAACTTCTCCTTCATTCATGTATTGATTCATACGTGATACTCTGGATGTCATTGTGCCAATTGGTCCATTGATTCATTGCCGACACTCCGAGTATCGATGTAACAAGAACATTACTTGGGCAACAAACACACACTCATATGTGCCAACATTTACTAGCCGAGTTCATTGTTGTGATATTATTTCATACATATCGCACAATGAACAACCAACCGCACCAAGTGTATGCATAGAGAAGAGTTTTTTTGTGCTCGCCAATAGTTCATGGTTACTCTACAATATGCATGCACTACACCTCAGCCCCAAAAAGAAAATCGTACAAGTGCTTTTATACGTTTATATGATTTTCTGAAGTGTACTCTTATATTCTACCAGTACTACAACATGTAATCTTTTCCTCTATTTGCCATATGCATATATTGTTTATACAAATTGTTCATAAATGTTTTGGTAATTACAATCAGCTTATATATCTAATTACATAATAAAAATATTTGATTTTAGTTTTGTTACAGTGACATACTTAAAATTAATTGTGTCATCTTTTACATATCATATTTTCATTGTATTTCTTCAGTGTATCTTTGTGAACAACTTTTTCTTTTGAATTTATTAATACATCGGAGCAATTCGTATCCTGGAGAGTGCGTCCGAATTGGTATTACTTGAACCCTTCTTATATCTGATCTCAAAGTCATTGCCAGATAATGGATTTTTGTGTGAAAATAACGTAACGAGTGGCCTATTACACTATGCAACAAAAAGTTTGTCCAAGGGATGTGGATAAAATTTCTTGCGCAATTAGTGTCACAAACACGAAAAAATATTAAAAAAAAATTTATGGTAATATTCAATATTTGGACCATTAATTCAAGTATAAGCCTGATTGAACCGTGTTATGCCTCAAATTAAAGGGAATTATGAGGGCTACACATGCTGTAAATATCGCTTTCACGTAGAATCTTTGGTTTAGTAACAGTCGTTAAAAATATGAGAAAAAAATTTTTCCTGGTGTAAAAATAGAAAAAAAATCGAAAAAATTATTTTATCACATTTTTAAAAAGCCAATATGCTAAAGAAGAAAATACTGTCTATTTCAAAAAAATCTATGGATAGATGTAGATGTTATGAGCCATTTTGTAAATGTTAGGGAAATTCATATTTTTGGTTTTTAAATGATGTTTTTACGTCTATTGAATTCACCATATGTTTGAGATATATATAAGAAACGTTGCACTTGCATTTTATTTTATGAGGATTGATGCCAGACATTATAAAATTTTAGAGAGGACGAGGTTTTATGGCCGTTCGAAACCCTCCATAAAACATGATATGCAATGTGAGAGCTATATTGGATGAGATCCGCTCAGATAGAGGGTCATTCAACAATATTTGTGGTTTTTTATTTATGAGGTTTCCATTCAGTTACGCCCTTTAGGGGCATGGACATCCCAGTCGTATATACAGTTAGTACAATTATATGTACGCAATACAAAGTAGTACGCGGCAGTCTTGAAAATATTGGGTGTCTACTTTCGAAGCAAACTATATGTCAGCTACAGGTACTGCAACTTAGGAACCTTAAACCCGGAATTTATGAATGAAATTTCTTATTAATAAATTAGTGTAATTCAGCGACTTAAAGAGATATGTTGATTTTCTGAAATTCGTTGCCTTTTACTCATATCGAAATATGAGTAAAAGGCAACGAATTTCTGCTACATCTGCTGAAAATATGTAATTAAAAAATCGACGTGCGTTTAGTAAAATAATAGAAGAAATATATGTGTAATATTTTGGTATACGAGTTAAAAATATGAACGAACCGTGGACACCTAGTATTTTGTGTAATTCGTGCCATGTAAATCTTACTCGATGGACTAGTGGAAGAATGTGGTAAGTACTTTAAAATTAATGTATTATAATGTATTGTGGAATAAAACGTTTTAATTTTACACTTCACGTGTAATTTGGAATGCCAATGATTTGGAGACAACCATTCATTCACGATACGTACTGCTATTTTTGTCTAAGTTAATAGATTGGAGTAGGAAGTGTCCAAGTATAGCTTAATAACGGAAACATCATCAAATTCAACTGAGTACTCAACTCTGAACGATTCAAGTTTGAGTCAGAAGTCATCGCTTTTAACTCAGTTTCAACTCATTGATCTAGTGAGAGATTTGGAACTGACCAAAGATAAGGCAGAACTACTTGCATCTGGGATGAAACAGTACAATATTTTGGCCCCAGATGTTAACATATCATAATATAGAGTCCGTGATATACCTTACAAACAATTTTATACAACTTTGGATAACAGATGCTTTTGCAAGGACATTCCCGGATTGTTCGAGGAACTTAATCAAACATACAATTCAAAGGAATGGCGGTTACTTGTTGCCAGCAGTAAAGAAAGTTTGAAAGCAGTACTTTTACATAACGGAAATCAGAAACCGTCGATTCCCATTGCTCATGCTGTCAACACTAAGGAATCATACGAAACAATGGCTAAATTGATAAAATACATAAAATATGAACATGACTGGAAAATTGCTGTCAACGCTAAGGAATCATACGAAACAATTGCTAAATTGATAAAATACATAAAATATGAACATGACTGGAAAATTTGTTGCGATTTAAAAGCAGTTGGTATGTTATGCCTCTGGGATAGCCGATATTTTGCCACCACCGCATATTAAGGGGCTCTTTAAAAATTTTGTAATAGCCTTAAGGAAAGATGGCAATTCACTCTCATATTTAAAAAGTTTATTTAAAAGTCTTTCTTTTCAAAAAATAGAAGAAGGAGTTTTTGATTGGTCTAAAATAAGGAAAATGATGAAAGATGTGAATTTCGAATCATATTTGACTTCGGATGAAATTGAAGCATGGAGGTCGTTTAAGCTTGTAGTTTCAAATTGAAACAAACAAAATGAAACAATGATTAATGATTTCTTAAAAAAATATGAAAAAATGTGTTTAGAAATATATTTTTTTATATATATATGTATATAACACGTATGTACGTATTCTTCCAACTTATTTTTCTTTTAAAAAATAAAATGAAATATTTTTTTTCTATTTTTTATGTTTTTTTTTCACAGGATTGTTTTTTTTAAATCTACTTTTTCCAATTTGTTTAATGACTGTTGCTAAAACGCTGTTTCTAATTCTGAACCGCTAATCTCTAAATTAAGCAATATTCGTTCCTAAATTGAGAAACATCATTCTGGAAAATTTTAATGATCGGAAGCAAAGTACAACCTCTATAGCGCTTTGATACCAAATCAGGAGGAACATACATTCATATAGAGGTAATATATAAATCTGAACCGATTTTCTCTGCATACTCATTCATGTAAAAATAACTATTTCTGTCGACTTTCGTACAGATCGGATATAAAATACAGTCTCTACAGCGCTTACATGTCAAATCGGGGGTAACATATATATACTGATCGAATATAAAATAATGTTTTTACAGCGCTTACATGTCAAATCGGGGTAACATATGTATATATGGGGGCTATATCTAAATCTGAACCGAGTTTAACCAAATTCAATAGGGATCGTCCTTGGGCCAAAAAAAAGATATGTGTAAAGTTTCGTCGAGATCGGAGCATAATTGCGACCTGTACTTTGATTACAAGAATACATGCACAGACAGACGGACAGACAGAGAGACGGACATAGCTAAATCAACTCAGAAAGTGACTCTAACTCGATCGGTATAATAAAAGATGGGTCTATTTCATCTCTTTTTGGGTGTTACAAACAAATGCACAAAGTTATAATACCCAGGCGACAACTCTACATCCTGATAGGAATCAATGTTTTTTGTTAGAACAAAATTTAATTTATATACCGTAATATAAATTGATTAAAATGCAGTTTTATAAAAAAAAACAATTATGTAAATGTGTTATAAAAACTTAAGACCATTATAAGTAGTTAAACAGTGTTGTATTGTAATAGTATTGTGTTTGTGTGACATGTGGTGGACATAAGTCATACATATCGAAGATAAAAAGTTGTATGTGGGCACAAAGTTTTTTTCAGTATATTTATTTGCGATCTATTTATACATACAAAATAATAAGCAAATTTGTTGGTATATAAAATTACGACAGAGCTGCTACAGTCCATTGATCTTAGCAGTTAATTATATTACAATGTTAACTTATAAAGGAAACAGTAAGGAAAGGCAGAAAGTCGGGCGGGCCGACTATATTATACCCTACACCGCCCTAATAATGCGATAAGGGTCATTGGGATACTAATTTGGAATAATTGGTAAATGGGTAGGCTATATCTAATTCAGAACCGATAATCGCTTAATTAAGCAATATTCGTTCCTAAATGGAGAAACATTTTTCTGGAAAATTTTGTAATGATCGGAAGTAAAGTACAACATCTAAAGCGCTTTGACACCAAATCAGGAGGAAAATATATATGGAGGTTATATATAAATTTGAACCGATTTTCACTGAATACTCATTCATGTAAAAAGACCTCTTTCTGTCGAATGTCGTACTGATCGGATATAAAATATAGTCTCTACAAGGATTACATGTCAAATCGGGGGTAACATATATCGGGGCTATAACTAAATCTGAACCGATATTATCCGAATTTGGCAGTATTCCTTCATGTAATAAGAAACCTCTTTCTGCCGAATTACGCACTGATCGGATGTAAAATACAGTTTCTGCAGCGCTTACATGCCAAACATATATATGGGGGTTATATCTAAATCTGAACCTATTTTTCCGAATTTGGCAGTATTCCTTCGTGTAATAAGAAACCTCTTTCTTTCTGTACAACTTCTATAGCGCTTTGATACCAAATCAGGAGGAACATATATATGAAGCTTATATATAAATCTGAACAGATTTTCCCTGAATACTAATTCGTGTAAAAGACCTCTTTCTTTCGAATTTCGTACTGATCGGATGCAAAATCCAGTCTCTACACCGCTTACATGTCAAATCGGGGGTAACATATATATGGGGCTACATCTAAATCTGAACCGATTTTCTCCGAATTTAGAAGTATTCCTTCGAGTAATAAGAAACCTCTTTCTGCCGCATTTCATACTGATCGGGTATAAAATACAGTTTTTACAGCGCTTACATGTCAAATCGGGGGTAACATATATATGAAGGCTATATCTAAATCTGAACCGTTTTTCTCCGAATTTGGCAGTATTCCTTGATGCAATAGGAAACCTCTTTCTGCCGATTTTCGCACTGATCGGGTATAAAATACAGTTTCTACAGCGCATACATATCAAATCGGGGGTTATATATATATGGGGTCTATATCTAAATCGGAACCGATTTTCTTCGAATTTAGTAGTATTCCTTCATGTAATAAAAACCTCTTTTTGCCGAATTTCGCACTGATCGGATATAAAATAACATTTTTACAGCACTTACATGTCAAATCGGGGGTAACGTATATATGGGGTCTATATCTAAATCTGCACCGATTTCTTCCAAATTTAATAGTGTTCATTCATATAATAAGAAACCTCTTTCTGCCAAATTTCATACTGATCGGATATAAAATAAAGTTTTTGGAGCGCTTACATGTCAAATCGGGGGTAAGATATGCAGCGTGGCTGATATGTAATGCAACAAAGTAATGCGCTATATTTTTTTAATTTTTTTTTTAATTTTATTGTTCAAAAGCAAAAAATGTCGGAAACAACATAAAATTTTAGAAACAGTTTAGATTTGTTCGAATTGGCACGAATTATGGCCCGAATTATGGCCTTCAAACGGCCTACAAAGCCACCACACGCTGCACGAAAGTGGCTCTGCGGTATTTTGGCCCATTCCCGGCGAAGCGCCGTCTTGAGATGATCGATACTTTGGTATTTTTTAGTGCGAACCTTACTCTCTAAAATGCCCCAGACGCAAAAGTCCAACGGATTGAGATCCGGAGATCTTAGTGGCCATTGTGCGGTAGAAATGAAGCGAGGAACCTCCTTTTTAAGCCATTCTTGGTTGACGAGTGCTGAGTGCGATGGTGTTGAGAAATGTTTGTCTGCCCAGGGCTTCAATACTGTCGTTAGGACATTTTCCCGATAATATTCGGCATTTATTTTGATTTTGATCGATGAACACGAGCGGGGAGCGACCATCGGCCGTTACGGCGGCCCACACCATTACCATCGGCGGTGCTTGAGTTCCGGTGGACAATCGAAGGTGTAAATTTTCAGCTGACCTCTTTGGCAAGTAAACCCGATCATTTTGTTTGTTCACAAACTGCTCAATTTGGAATGGCTTCTCATCGGAGAAAACCAAATTCGGTAACTGGTCACTTTCGTGCAAGCGAAGCAACTCCTTGGCTCTTTCCAGTCTAACTTTTTTTTGTGCATCGGTGAGCTCTTGCACTTTATTATTATAAGTTTGTTTCTTGGCAGATGTTTGTAACACCTAAAAATAACACAGCTAGACCCACCTTAAAGTATACCGATCGACTCAGAATCACTAGCTGAGTCGATTTAAGCATGTCTGTCCGTCCGTCTGTCCATGTAAAGTTGTTCGTCGACTACAGGTCGCAATTTCACTCCGATCGTTCTGAAATTTTGCAGTTTAGAGTATTTCGCAGCTGTTAAGATCGCTATTGAATTTGGTTGAAATCGGTTCAGATTTGGTTCAGAGTTTCTTGACCCATGAACCAACATTGCCGAATTTGAAGAAAATCGGTAAAGATTTAGCTATAGCTCCCATATATATGTTTCATCCGATTTGGCTCTTTAGATCCAAACGTTTTTATACCCTACACCACACTGTGGTACAGGGTATTATTTAAGTATAAAATGTCCCAAAAGTAAATTTATGTAAACAATTTATACATAAATTACAAAATTTATATATCAGAGTTATTCAATATTAATATTGGTGTAGGGTATTATATAGTCGACACCGCCCGACTTTAGCCTTTCCTTACTGGTTTTTGGTGTTGTTACCGTTTTTTTCGACCACTTTTTGGACGCGATGCAACACAGCCAGTATCACGGTAACGAGCAATGGTACGAGAAACAAAAGATTTATTCACATTTAAATGCTGGAGGGCTCTAACGATAGCCACTTGTTTTTCCACCCAAATATAAGGCAATCACACTATCACGCTTGAATTCCATCACGAATAACCTTTTTTCTGAATGCGATAGATCAAAATGCTTTTGTAAGCTTGTAAACAATAAAATGAACTGTCACTGAAATAAATCTGTCAGCTATCAGACTAGCGGTTTAGAAATGATAGCAACCTGAAGTTGGTTGCAATACATATCAGCCACCCTGTATATGGGGGCTATATCTAAATCAGAACCGATTTTAACCAAATTCAATAGGGATCGTCCTTGGGCCAAAAAAAAATATGTGTAAAGTTTCGTCGAGATCGGACCATAATTGCGACTTGTACTTTGATTACAAGAATACATGCACAGACAGACAGACGGACATAGCTAAATCGACTCAGAAAGTGATTCTAAGTCGATAGGTATAATAAACGATGGGTCTATTTCTTCTCCTTTTGGGTGTTACAAAAAAATGCACAAAGTTATAATACCCTGTACCACAGTGTGGTGTAGGGTATAAAAATTAATAATTAAACCAGTAAGGAAAGGCAGAAAGTCGGGCGGGGCCGACTATATAATACCCTACACCTCCCAAACAATACGATAAGGGTCATTGCCATAATAATGTGGAATAATTGGTAAATGGGTAGGAACATATTATCTAATTATGAACCGATAACCGCTAAATTAAGCAATATATTTCTTAAATTGAGAGACATCTTTCTGGAAAATTTTAATGATCGGAAGTAAAGTACCACTTCTATAGCGCTATGATAACAAATCAGGAGGAACATATATATGGAGGTTTTATATAAATCTGAACCAATTTTCCCTGAATACACGTTCATGTAAAAATACCACTTTCTGTCGAATTTCGTACTGATCGGATATAAAATACAGTCTCTACAGCGCTTACATGTCAAAACGGGGGAAACGTATATATGGGGGCGATATATCTTAATCTGAACCGATTTCTTCCAAATTTAATTGTGTTCATTCATATAATAAGAAACCTCTTTTTGCAGAATTTCATACTGATCGGATATAAAATAAAATTTTTACAGCGCTTACATTTCAAATCGGGTGGAACGTATATATGGGGGCTATATCTAAACCTGAACCGATTTCTTCCAAATTTTGCAGTGTTAATTCGTATAATCAGAAACCTCTTTCTGCCGAATTTCATACTGATCGGATATAAAATAAAGTTTTTACAGCGCTTACATGTCAAATCGGGGCTAACATGTATATGGGGGCTATATCTAAATCTGAACCAATTTTAACCAAATCCAATAGGCATCGTCCTTGGCCCAAAAAAATGATATATGTAAAGTTTCGTCAAGATCGGACCGTAATTGCGACCTGTACTTTGATTACAAGAATACATGCACAGACAGACGGACAGACAGACGGACATAGCTAAATCAACTCAGAAAGTGATTGTAAGTCGATCGGTATAATAAACGATGGGTCTATTTCTTCTCTTTTTGGGTGTTACAAACAAATGCACAAAGTTATAATACCCTGAACCACAGTGTGGTGTAGGGTATAAAAATATGTAGATAATTTATTTTAGAAAAGGAAGATCTAGTACATGTTTTCTTTTTAATCTTCTGATTTCATCACTATTGTGTGATTACTTAGCCTAGTGAGATATTTATTGCTAAACTTGACTATTTGATCTCTTATACCAAGGTCGTTGTGAATACAGCTGTTCTTCACAAACCATGGTGCACTTGTTACTAATCTAAGAGTCTTGGACTGATATCTCTGCAGAATTCAAAGTTCGAATTGCTTTCCGTTCCCCAAAGTTCGATCCCATAGGACCAAACGGGTTTCAAAATGGTTTTATAAAATATAACATTATTTTCTAGGCTTAGTTCGTACATACGACCAATTAACCAATACTTTTTTTTTAATTTTAATATTAACTTCCTTACTTTTTGATTTGATATGATCTTTCCAAGTAAGGCGGCGATCCAATCTGAGTCCAAGTATTATACGTAATTCGATTTTGGAATTATTGCGCCATTATGCGTAAGAGATGGACAATCTTCTTTCCGAAGGGTAAATGTTACTTGAACGGACTTTTCAGGGATGACTTTTATGTTCCAGTTGTTTTTGAACTATATGTGATGCTTCGACAGGATCTTCGCTTGCTGCCAAAATGGCCGTGTCATCAGCTTACGTGGCAATTGTAATATCCGCGTTGACGGGTATGTTGGATGTGTATATATAGGGTGATCCATTTCAAGGCTCCCTACTTTTAAAAAAAAACACAGAAAATTGGGGAATGTTTATTATCATTTGAAAGAACATTCTTTAGCATTTATTTTTTGAAGATTATGTCTATCAAATTCTGGCCGCGGCTACGTATCAGATGGTCCATCCGTTGATTCCAATTTTTGACTCGTTCGAGCATTTCGTCTGGTAACTGGCGAATGACATGCGTGATGTTTTGCTCCAAGGCCTGAATCGAAGCGGGTTTGTCCGCATAAACTTTAGACTTTACATATCCCCACAGGAAAAAGTCTAACGGTGTGATATCACACGATCTTGGTGGTCAATCGACCGGCCCAAAACCTGAAATTATCTGCTCACCGAAGTGTTCTTTCTATACATCCATTGATTGATGCGATATGTTGGAAGTGGCGCCGTCTTGTTGAAACCAAATGTCGCCGAGATCACGAGCTTCAATTTCAGGCATCAAATAGTCGGTTATCATGGCACGATAACGGTCGCCATTGACGGTTACGTTCTCACCGGCATCATTTTTGAAGAAATATGGATCGATGATTCCACCGGCCCAGAAACCACACTAAACTGTTAATTTTTCTGGATGAAGTGGCAGCTCTTGAATTGCTCTTCGTCCCAAATGCGGCAAGTTTGATTGTTTACGTACCCATTTAGCCAGAAATGAACCTCATCACTGAACAAAATTTGGCTCGAAAACGTCGGATCTTCTTGAACTTTTCAAGAGCCCATAGAGCGAAGCTATGTCGCTTGGGAAGGTCGGGCGGCTTCAGTTCTTGCACAAGCTGTATTTTGTATGCTTTCAATTTAAGATCTCGACGTAAAATGCGCCAAGTCGTTCCATACGTCAGTCCGAGTTGCTGCGAACGGCGCCGAATCGACTCTCCACGGTCTTCGTGTACACTCTCAGCTACAGCCACGATATTTTCTTCACTGCGTGCTGTACGTGGTCTATTCGGTCGAATATTATCCAATAATGAATGCTGGGTCTCAAGATTAGTGATGGTGTTAGGAATAGTACTCTCAGTAGGCCGATTATGTTGACAATGAGTTGAGCGAAGTGCACGAAAAACATTCCTTACAGAACGTGAATTTTCGTAATAAAGTTGAACGATTTGTAAACGTTGTTCAGGCGTAAGTCTTTCCATGATGAAATGCCAAACAATACTTAACAATACTAACATGACAGCATGACACGACTCACACGTGATCTGTCAAAAAAAGGCTATTGGAAAAAAGTATCTCTACTTGGATAACCCGTTATAAGTCTTGAAATGTAAATTTAATATCAAATTTTTAACAATCAATTGTAAATACTTTCTTTTCCTGCAGACAAGCCTATGTTGCTTCGCGGGATATATCATGAATTAATTCAAGAAATAAATAGTGTTAAAAAAAATATATATAAAAGTCCCCACCGATGGTACCCATTATTAAAAATCGATGGTTGACATTTTTAATGCATATACATATATTTATAGTTATTAACATTAGAAAAAACTTAGTTGATATTTTCAATAATAATTTTTCAAAGACAAAACTATAGTATACACCCTGTGTGTTTTTGAGCAAACCTTTACTTCCGAAAATCAATGTTTAACTTAAGTTGTATGTTAACAAAAATGTTGGCCACATCTTTAACTTATTTCAGCGATTCTGTAGTTAAATATTGTATTAATTGCATTAATTTAATAAATATGTTAATTGTACTATATGGGGTTGAAAAACTGTAATTTTATATTTTGTTTTCCTTGACTATTTGTAAGTTGGTGTGAACATGATAGCATTTTAAATGTTTATTAGAAGGTTTTTTTAATGATCGATTTAATTTTTATTTAGATTTATTTATTGAATGTTTTCACATTCGAATTGTTCAGCTTTTCGATCAACTCTTCCTTTCGAAAGAGAGGTTTTTGGCATTTTGTTCCAGTGCTACCATATAATAATTCCCAAATTATGTTTTGAATCAGCAGAATGACAAAAGTTGTGTTGTCAACGCACCGCACTCATCTTCATACAGATACCAAAACAAACAAACAAACTTTGTTCAATAAAATACACCAATAAATCGACAATTGTGGCGCACCCACTTCTTGGCAGATACTTATTTGAAATCATTAATTAATTCAAACATAGTGGACGAAAAGATAGAAACAATATTTTTTAATGATATAACAAATGAAAATAAATGATCGTATTTCTTTTGTATGCGACAATATGTGGACTAATGAGGTCCACTGTTGCTTGCAGCGAATCCTTCATTTTCATAGAAAATATGAGAACGGTCCTCAATAATTAAGATCACTTGTATAAATATGGAGTTTTGACAAATTTATGAGGATCACATCTACCGCAAAAATTCCTGAAATTTCTAATTATTTTATAACTATCTATGAAACATTTCCTCTGCCTAAAAAATCTCAAAATTTATATTTAAGATTTTCGTATTTACGATTTCGAAAAGTGGGTTTGATGACATGATTTGTATGCCCTCATTTTAAAAAAATTGGGCAAATTCGTATGGCAAGACGTTTCGTTTGAGTTCATAAAAACAATGATATCGAGACTCGAGACAAAATTTACACAATACTGGAGATACTTGTATAATTATTTGTCTTCAAATTAAATCCAGGAATGCCCCGAAAACATAATTGTTCATAGGAATGTCCCTAAAACATAATTGCTTATAGGTAAATGAAATTCGATGAAATTCATTTGACCTGGTTGCCTCTTCTTGTCATTATATTACACAGAGTTGTAATGTTAAGGAAAATTAAAGCAAATGGTAAATCAAAATAACATTTGGCAATATATATATGAAAAAAAAATAATAAATCAAAAATATAGTATTGCTAACGCAACAACTCGTTTAAGTTTTTAAATTTTCTCATAACTGTTTTGTTTCTGGCAAACAATTAAAATCATTTTGCAAAAGTCTAATACATACAATACAAGCTGGCTCGGCGAACTTCGTTCCGCCAAAATTCGTTAATGTAAAGAACATAATAGTACGAACATGCTGCTTCCTGTAATTCGGTCAATTAAAATTCTTTGTATTGTAATGTCGATGTACAGATTTGTAGCTCTTGCAGGAGACTCAGCGGCCAAGTGGTCATAAATCACATGCCGTAAAAGCACATGCGTTGGAGATCTGTATATGTGCACATCAGTGTGTAGGGTTATCGTTATTTAAAGACTTTTTAATTACTGAAAGAGTAACAATTGATTTGGTCACTGCAATTTGACCTCAGGCTGGACATTAAATAGTTGTTTTCAAATCGCCTTTGAGATATGTATGTACATCTACATTTAAGATTCTTAGCTCTTAAATATCTTTTAAAAACACTGAAATAATGAAAATAAGTACACTGACCACAGACAGGAAATTAAAATGATTTTTCGCGTTAATATTTGTCGTGTATAGTTCTCCATATTTACAAAATTATAGCTTTTGATATTATAAGATGTTTCTGAAAGAACAAACACAATACTCAAGTTTTTGATAGCGGCAGAACTGACCACAGGGCAAAAATTGACTACGCGAAAAGTCAGTTGTTTATACTATACTCTATGCTTGTGCAGAATTTCATCTTTCTAGATCTTACAGGAGCATCAGTGGTCAGGTGGTCAGCGCCTCCTGTTGAGAATTGTGCGTCCTTTAATTTTCCTAAACCTTCGCGTGGCAATTACGAACAATTCCGCAGAAGGAAGTATCCAATTTGGTCCAGTAGTTTTCATGTTTTAAGCAGTCGAACAAACCACGATTCATTTTTATACCCTACACCACACTGTGGTACAGGGTATTATAAGTTTGTTTCACGGCAGATGTTTGTAACACCTGAAAATAACACAGCACTAGCTGAGTCGATTTAACGATGTCTGTCCGTCCGTCCGTCTGTCCATGTAAAGTTGTTCGTCGACTACAGGTCGCAATTTCACTCCGATCGTTCTGAAATTTTGCAGTTTAGAGTATTTCGCGGCTGTTAAGATCGCTATTGAATTTGAAGAAAATCGGTTCAGATTTAGATATAGCTCCCATATATATTTTTCGTCCGATTTGGTCCTTTAGTCCTATAGAAGCTGTATTTTACATCCGATCGTTTTGAAATTTAGAATGGTAGAGTTTCTTGATCCATGAACCAACATTGCCGAATTTGAAGAAAATCGGTTAAGATTTAGCTATAGCTCCCATATATATGTTTCGTCCGATTTGGCCCTTTAGTCCTATAGAAGCTGTATTTTACATCCGATCGTTTTGAAATTTAGAATGGTAGAGTTTCTTGATCCATGAACCAACATTGCCGAATTTGAAGAAAATCGGTTCAGATTTAGATATAGCTCCCATATATATCTTTCGTCCGATTTGGTCCTTTAGTCCTAAAGAAGCTGTATTTTACATCCGATCGTTTTGAAATTTAGAATGGTAGAGTTTCTTGATCCATGAACCAACATTGCCGAATTTGAAGAAAATCGGTTAAGATTCAGCTATATCTCCCATATATATGTTTCGTCCGATTTGGCCCTTTAGTCCTATAGAAGCTGTATTTTACATCCGATCGTTTTGAAATTTAGAATGGTAGAGTTTCTTGATCCATGAACCAACACTACCGAATTTGAAGAAAATCGGTTAAGATTTAGCTATAGCTCCCATATATATGTTTCGTCCGATTTTGCTCTTTAGTCCTGTAGAAGCTGTATTTTACATCCAATCATTTTGAAATTTAGACTGGTAGAGTTTCTTGATCCATGGACCAACACTGCCGAATTTGAAGAAAATCGGTTAAGATTTAGCTATAGCTCCCATATATATGTTTCGTCCGATTTGGCCATTTAGTCCTATAAAAGCTGTATTTTACATCCAATCATTTTGAAATTTAGAATGGTAGAGTTTCTTGATCCATGAACCAACATTGCCGAATTTGAAGAAAATCGGTCAAGAGTTAGCTATAGCTCCCATATATATGTTTCGTCCGATTTGGCCCTTTAGTCCTGTAGAAGCTGTATTTTACATCCAATCATTTTGAAATTTAGAATGGTAGAGTTCCTTGATCCATCAACCAACACTACCGAATTTGAAGAAAATCGGTTAAGATTTAGCTATAGCTCCCATATATATGTTTCGTCCGATTTGGCCCTTTAGTCCTATAAAAGCTGTATTTTACATCCAATCGTGTTGAAATTTAGAATGGTAGAGTTTCTTGATCCATGAACAAACACTACCGAATTTGAAGAAAATCTGTAAAGATTTAGCTATAGCTCCCATATATATGTTTCATCCGATTTGGCTCTTTAGTCCTGTAGAAGCTGTATTTTACATCCAATTATACCCTACACCACACTGTGGTACAGGGTACTATTTAAGTATAAAATGTCCCAAAAGTAAATTTATGTAAACAAGTTATACATGAATTACAAAATTTATATTTCAGAGTTATTCAATATTACGAGAGTGGTGTAGAGTATTATATAGTCTTTCCTTACTGGTTTATAATGCCCTTTAAAAAGGTTTGCTGTAAACCATTTAATTAAGCTAAGCAATGAAACTCTCCCATTCTTGGAGAGTTTCAAAACTAGAAAAAAATTCTGAACTACAAACTTCAGGGCTCGCAAAGCTAAAGAATTAATGGAAGCATTAATTATGTGTGTTCTCCACAGCCAAAAAGGCGAACTGGCCTTCCAACAGAAATGAAAGATATAGTGCAAGAATTCTATGGAAACGACAAAAACAGCCGTATCATGCCCGACAAATAAGATTATAAGACTGTAAATTGTAATAATGGAGAAAAACTAAAAATAAACAGATAAGGCTGATGCTTTGCAACATTAAAGAACTGCACAAGTTATTTCATGACACTTATCCTACCATAAAAATTAGTTTTTCAAAGTTCTCTGAGCTAAGACCTCAGGAATGTATATTAATTAGAGGTAGTGGCACCCATACAGTCTGCGTGTGTACCATTCACCAAAACGATAAAGAACTCTGTACGAAAATTCAAGTACGAGTATTTGTATGCACTGGTATTAAATTTGTAAGTCGTTAACTTTTGGTATGAAACATTCCATTTGTGTGGGAGGTACTTGAAGGGGCTGTACAATAATGTCCATTTTTACCGGACTATATATAGGGTCTACAAAAACATTATACTGTACAAAATTTCACGTATTTTTATGCACTTGTATTAAAGTTATAAGCAGTTCAATTTTGATGCAAAATGGTTCATTTGTGTGGGAGGTACCAATAGTTAGTTGCTGAAAAATTTCAAAAAAAACAAAAAGAGGATTTTTTTTATGAAATAATTTTTAACTTTTTATTTAAAAAATATTTTTTTTAAAAAAAATAATCTCTTTATCAATTTTTTTGCGCTGAATTTCTAAAATTCTCCCGCAAAGAAAATTTTGTCAATATCTATCGCAGAACAAAAGTTAAACTTAAAAACTTAATCGTTACAGGGCCACAGTTATCAATATTTCCAAAAAAATTGTCTAAAATAATTACCTTTCAGTAAAAAACGCGTTCACATCGTCAATCGTGCAAAAAAGGAACATTTTTGTGATTTTTTTGTCATAACTTTTATACTACTTATTTGAATCCTCTGAAATTATACACATAGTATTAGCTTATTAGACACTATTACCTCGAGAAAAACGGGCGTAGTTTCCACTCCCCTTTTGGTACCTTCCACACAAATGGACAATTTTGATCAACAGTTAATAGCTTATAACTTTATAACAGTGCATACGAAGACTTGAAATTTTGTACAGTGCAATGCTTTTATAGTACCTAGAGTCTAGAGAAAAGTGGCCGTAATTGACACGTCCCTTTTGGTACCTCTCAACAGAATTTGGTTGCAGAATTCAAATTTCGTTGACTGCCGAACAACAAAATATGTTAAAATCGTTGAATGAATAGGATTGAGGTTTGGTATATTTGCATTTGAACGTATCTCAACGACGCATCGCCGTGAATGGAACAGTACAAAATTATATTCTTTTAAGTATTCCTATATGTTAACCGGGATATATACGTATAATTATGTATACGTCATTTTAAAAGCGAGATCTTACATACTTTGTAAAGTGTTTTTGCATACAATTTGTGCCATTTTGAGATATATTTAGATATATGAAAAAATTACATAAACATTTCTCTCAGTACATTGAGAGAGGGAAATCGGCTGCTCACCATACATGCACACAAACTAAGGTTGTATGCGTGTGCCGATCCCTGCTCTATGGTGAGGGGTAAAAACAAGTAAGAAAGTTTTAGACGGTTAAACCGACTAAAGTATACCCTCACTTTGTGAGTAATGTAATATTGAATATTCCACGAATTATTCTGTCAGTTTGTACGGGAAATACGCCTAATTTTCGATGAACACTAGATACTTTAAATTAGAGATGTAACGAAAGCGACTTTAGCGAAAGCGAATATTGAAATATATTTCTTGCGAATTCGAATGCGAATAGTGAAGTATGCATTTTTGCGAAAGCGAATGCGAATAATAGTTTGACCCTTTAGTACCAACAAATTTAAGGAACTGAATTGATACTTTTCCAGAATATTTAAGTATTAAGAATGTTTTCCATATTTTTACCTCCTGTTACCACAAGGACAAACATATTTTTCAACTGCTTTGAAGAGAAGTGGCAGAGGTTTTCATTGGCATTAATATCTTCAAATTGTGTGAACGGAATAAGGAGATTTAACACTTTTAACAAATGGAAGCGAATACTGAAATATATTTTTGCGAAAGCGAATAATCCAAAGTTGGTTTTTGCGAATGTTAAAATGATGCGAATAATTCGCGTTCGCATATGCGAGTGGACCAATATGACGCATATTCGAACTTAGCCCGAGATAGAAAAAAATATTACCACATACCAAATTTGAAGTCAATCGGTTACTCTTTTCGAGAGTTATCGAAAAGTTATATGAAACGAGCAAACCAATTGAAGGATTGAAACCGCAATCAATGAATGCTGTATGTTTGTAGGATATGCATATGTAAATAAATAAAAAATATTATAAACAGAACGAAATTACAAAAAAATATGTTCACTGAAATAACTAGAAATGAGATAAAAAATTTGTTTATTTAGTTTAAGTTATATAAAATAGATTGTAAGTATGTAAGAGCAGTTGAATAGCCATATTCACACTTGCAATTTTTCCCCGCTGAATTGTAGTGCTTGTGGGAGAGGGACGCAGTCGGTAAGGGGGGAGAAAAAGTCTTCCGTACTTGCAATTTTTTGCAATGCGTTTTGTGTTTTCTTTCGCTGTGAAGTGCTGATTTTTTTTGACATGTCCGCATTCCTTTTTATTTAATATTCGTAGTTTTGTGCTCGGTTCAACATATGTAAATTTGTGCGACATACATTTTAATGAAATTTAATGAATTTAATAAATTTTAATGAACGACGAAAATAAAATTGTCGAAACATAATACGTGGTCTAAACGCAAATGAAACTTCAAAAGAGAATTGCATAAAAAAATTGCAAGTGTGAATCTGGACATAATAAAATAATAACATGGATCATACATAACATGTATATTTTTCGTTTTGCCTTTGTGGTCGAAATGAGACAATGATAGAGTAGGTACTACAAACGATGTTGGTTGTTGTACATGAGGTGAGTGTGAATTGGTTGTAGTTTGAGGATATGGAATTTGGAACCGAAATAGACGGACGGACAGTCGATGTAGATGATGGGTATTTCTTCGAACATTTGGAGCTATGAAGTAATACATCGTCTGTATACTGGTTTAGTTACAGAAGGGGTGGGCGGCTCATTCTATAAAGACGGATGAATGTTTTGGAAAGTAGGGACATTTTTGTTGACTTTCTGATTATTTTTCTTTGACACGAGATAATTACGAGTATGTTTATGGTTAGATGTTCAACAGTGGAAGAAACCAGCCAAATCCAGACGAGGAGCCGGTTGAAGTCACCGTGTCATAATACCTATTGAACAACCCAAGCAAAGGAACCGTAACACGTTTACGAACTGCTTTTCATGAATTTGTAATTGTTTATCGATGGACGCCATTAATATTTATGTAACGAAGAAAGTTGGAGTTTTAAACTTATTTGTTCAAAATTTTTTTAATAAAAAATATGAGGGAATCTTTAAACTAAATGTTTTTTTTAATAAAGTCGACGTTTTACTAGTAGTAGGGACATGTTATTTATTTTTAATGAAGAATATATTTATTTGAACGATTTGCTATCTTTATCACCAAATACTTTAAGTGTTTTTTTCCAATTAGTAAATGGTCTTAATACCAGGTTTCCTAATTTTTGGTTAGGCACTTCTGTATTCCTAGGAGCAAATAATACACGTATTTTACAGAAAGTACCGACCTGATTCGCGGAGTACGCCAACCATTTATATTTATGTAACCAAGAAAGTTGGAATTTTTAACTTCTTTGCCCAATCACTAGAAAGCTATAATTATCTGGAGAAATCCAAATTTTTTTCTTAAAGACCTTCTATATATGTAGTGCTCTCCAAAGCTGACTTGTTTACGAATAATCCTGTATCATATGATGATACAACGTTTGGGTTACTGGAAGCTGTAGAGTTTGATGTAGTTGGCTTTTCCATATGACCATCATTCGTTTCGCCGGGAAAATTACATCTCTGTGGTGAAAAATAATAGACGCAAGATAATTCCTATGAACTTTCGGCAAACGGCAGAAGGGAAGAACTTTGTTTATTTTTTTATTTCAAGTAAACTAAAACTTTTCTAGCAATAACTTAACAAATATCTATTAACTTTTCTTACAAGACATTGGGGTTCATATAACAGAAGTCTTTCCTTAGTGTTGCAAATATTACCTTAAACCAAATATCATTAATATATAGTACTATACACTGAGAATAAAGTATATATATATCAAAACAAGTAAAAGCGTTAAGTTCGGCCTGGTCGAATCTTATATACCCTCCACCATGGATAGCATGTGAATGGTTTCGATAAGAAGTCAAATCGGACAGATGCTATACATGGGGACTATATCAAAATGTGGACCGATATACCCCAAGTTACTTGCAGGTATAAGAAGTACAAGTATCTATACCAAATTTCAGGTACCTAGCTCAAGTATTGTAGATTGTAGCTTGATTACAAATAACTCAAACCTAAGGAAAATAACACCGAAAACCACAAAAAAAGACGAGAACGGTAGGAATCACAACAATTTAGATGCTATATATGGGAGCTATATCTAAATATGGACTGATATCGTCCATTTTCAATCCCAAGTTACCTGCAGCTATAAGAAGTATCTATACCAAATTTCAGCCACCTAGCTCTATTATTACGGACTGTAGCGTGATTACAACAGAAGGACGGACGGACATGGCTAAATCGTCTTAGAATTTTACGACGATTAAGATTAAGGTGGGCAACATTTTTTTCCATAACAAAGATAAACAAATAAAAGTTGCGTTTATTGTGTAGGTAAGGGAAGTTAAGTTCCTTAGTTTTTTATTGGAATTTTATTCCTAAATATAATTATGTACTTTACTACGAGATCATTAAAAGTTTTTATAATAAAATACGTAAAAGTTAAAAATGTAATCTTCGATTTTTTGAAAGAAATATATCAATTATTTCACTCTCAGCAGAAATGTGTGGCTGTTTGGTCAGTCCAGTGAATCATCAAAACAGTGACGACAAGAGAGAGCCACAGTAAAATAAATTTTACTGAGCAGCAGAGCGTAGGCCAGTGCTACCATGTAAGTGCGTTTGGCATTAACTTTGCGGTTTTTCAGACTCCTAAAACGCCAAATTGTCTGGCTGGAACCAACCAAAAAATCGTGAAACATGCACTTTTCTTATTTTTAGTTGCCATTACTTTTACTGTTACCATTTTTTACGCTTTTATATTGTTCTTTTTTAACTGTTTTTTAACCAGTGTTGCCAGAAATGACGATTTTTAGAGGCAAAAATTAGAACATGACGATTTGACGATTTTTGCCTCGAAATGACGATTTTTTAAGATATGAAAAAAATGAGGAAAACTTAACAAATTGTTCTTATAATAGGCGATTTTTTGCCAACTTTCTTTTTGGCAACACTGTTTTTGGCAGCTCAGTTGGGTTCGTGTTTTCATCTTTAAACATTGAATTATATAAATTATATTAGACATTTCTCTAAATTTTATGTTTTTTTAAACCAAATCCGAAAGCTCTTAAAAAATCACTCTATATTATGGATTTTTTATAATTCCTTTGGAATACAATTTACGCTCCCATTTATATTTTTAAAATAAAAATTAGAAATGTACGACAAATTCTCAAATATTATGGATGATCATGGAAAAAATAAAATTGGTGGTAGAGTCGGTCAAATTCAATGACATAAAAGGATTGATATGATACGCCGGCTTAGCAAATTTTTATGGACATTACATTTTTAAATGTATGTGGTTATCTAGTTTTTATATTGATACCTTCATTCTAAAGCATGTTTTTAGGGCCATTAGATTTTTAATTCTAAATAATACAAATTATATTCCGTCAAGTCAATGTTTATCCGTCAATCCAAACCAAGCAAACCAAGAAACTTTATTCGATTTATAAAGGAATTCTATACCTATTAAAATAGTCATAAAATTAAATACATATTGTCAAAATTCAAAATTCGCATTGGAAACCACAAGTACCGACCGAACTCGTGGTTTCCAATGCGAATCTATCAGAACCTACAATAAAACCATCGATCTACGCTGGACCGTTCAAGAATGTGAGATCGGCTCAAAAAAAATAAGTTCATTTTGATGAACATCAAATCATTTGAGAGTACCTATCAGGGACGGATTTTGGTTCGGGGGGGCCCAACCTTTTTTTCCATAACAAAGATAAACAATTAAAAAATTGCGGTTATTGTGTAGGTAATGGAAGTTAAGTTCCTTAGTTTTTTATTCGAATTTTATTTCTGAATATAAATGTGTACTTTAGTACGAGATCAGTAAAACTTTTTATAATAAAATACGTAAGAGTTAAAAATGTAATCTTCGATTTTTTGAAAGAAATATATCAATTATTTCATCGATTTTGACTTCATCTTTGTATATAGCCATCAAAGCCAGATAAGATAGCCTTTCTCCTTCCATTCTGTTCCGGAGATACGTTTTTATTCTTCTTAACGTCGAGAAACTTCGCTCAGCAGAAGCCGTTGTCACAGGTATTGTGGCCAGTATCTGCAAAAGGGTAAATACGCTTGGGAACATGTCCTCATCACAAACTGAAATAGCATCTAATGCATTTTATGGCTTATCATTCTTCTGCTTCCAATAATCAATCCATATACTTATTTCAGCTAAAACAGATTTAGAATTTTTGAATTTTTTAAATCGTTTTTGTAAAAAAGTGTGACTTCTTCGAAACAGACTTGTAATTATAGCTTCATGTTCGAAAAATCTATTATTTAAATGTGATATTACTTCTTCCAGATATGGTATGAACAATGTTGTCCTAAAATACGCCTTGGCATCTGAACCAGGTACATACATAGCCATATATGTACTTTTGAGTGCCTACTCTTCTAGTTGTGTAGATTCTTCAAACAGTTTATCAAACTCTGAATTTCTACGCATGTCAATTAATTTAGTTGTTCCCAATTTTATGATTTCGTAAGCCTTTATTATATCTAGGTTAATCGTTTGGAAATACCGTGATAATGGCCAAAACCGTACTACTTATTACCACACTCAATATAAAGTCAAATTTACATACACGGTTGTGGAAACTCATTCCATCACTGCAACCTACAAAAGGTAGATAGATAAGAAATCATAAATGTAATTTTAACTTAATTTTCGCCATATCTGGTTATCATAAATTTAAAGCCAACCAATAATTACACCGGTAGACAAAAACAAATTTTTTTCTTGGGTTTCTGTTTTAATGCATAGATTCTGATTCTAGACGTCAAAAAACGTCAAAATCTCCAGTCTTAGCTTTTAAAGTTTGTTTTTGTAAATTTTACAATTTTAAAACTTTAAAGTTAAAACCTTACTAAATTAGCTATAACTTTTTAAATTATGTATCGATTTTCTTCGGAATGGGCTCGTTTAATTCATGACCGAACAGACTTTACGATAAAATTATAAAAATATAACAATTGTTCATTTTTAGATTATTTTATGGGAGTTTTATTTTAAAAATATTAAAATTTTATCAAAAAATCAAATTTTTTGCAATATTTTGTAATACTCGTATATCGTCGAAACCGCTGAACGGATGAAAATGGTGTTATATGAAGTTGAAAGCTACTTAATATTTAATTCTTTAAAACTTTCCTCAACCAAATCGGATAAATGGTTCTCGAGTTATGCCACTATATGTGGTTCAACCACTAATTTCTTTCCATATCACAGCTTATTGCGAGAATTTAAAGAGATAACCCTTTAGGCCAAGAAAAAAGAGAGGTTGAACCACATATTATGGCATAACTAGAGAACCATTCATCCGAATTGGTTCAGGTAAGCTTTACAAGCTGCAGAATTAAGTAGCCTTCAATTTCGCACAATACAATTTTCCATCCGTTTAGCGGTTTCGACGATATCTTACAAAGTTTGCAAAAAAACATATTTTTTGAGAAAATTTAAATAATTTTTAAATAAAAGCCTCATAAAAACATCTAAAAACGCATAATTGTCATATTTTTGTGATTTTATCGTAAACTATGAAAGGTTATGAATAAATTGAGACCATTCAGAAGAAAATCGATGCATAATTTATAAGTTTTAGCAAGGAAACCATGCACTTTTCTTATTTTTAGTTGTTATTACTTTTACTGTTACCATTTTTTACGCTTTTGTATTGTTTTTTGGACGGCCTTCCAAATATTTTTCGTGTTTTTTTGAGTGATTTTGAAAATTGTAAACAGTTTATGCCTATGTTTAAAACATTTTTACCTACAACTCACGCTAGATGGCGCTGTCATACAAATGGTGCTATTTCTTGACGATTTTCATAGAAAAAACAGTGTATTTATTTTTTTAGGCTGAAAAATAAATTTTTGATGTTGGCATAATTGCAAAACATATAACTTATGATATTATGAAGTACATTTTATTCAATTCAATTTTTATGAAAAAAATGTTTTTTTTTGGAAAAAAATATTTTTTTATTACAAAAAATAACTTTTTTATTTCAAAGTATTATATACTACTACATACGCGTATATCTTATTTGGAACTAATTTTGGATCCGCATAATCATCATCACTATCACTGTCAATTTGCACTTTGAAGTAGCAAAAGCTCCAGAAGTAGTAGGTTGTGGATCTCTTCATAATTCTGGTTCTTGCTCTTCGTCAGTATCCTCTGAACTGAAAAAAACCCTTGAAGGTTTTGTTATGGATAATGTCAACTTTCATTTGCAATTGGTTTCATCCTATTTCCATTTTGGTTGTTGCACTGTGTAATCATTACGGACGTTTAAGTATTTTATTATTCACGCATCCACATACGAGTACATATATTATAAAGATAATTACACGTTTTTTACTTTCTACTTAGTAGTTAAGGGCCTGTTTCTGTAACTTTTTTCGTTCGTCTACTGTGAACGATCAAAAATCACTCAGTAATTCCGAGAAATCTATAAGTCACAGAAGTTTATAATTCGTTGTTTCTGTAGAAAATCATGTAAAAAGCTTGTTCCTAAAATATTTCTAACCTGCGTTTTATAGAATTTAAGTAATAGCTGAGAGAATTTTGATCGTTCGCCGTAGACGAACGAAAATAAGTTACAGAAACAGGCCCTTAGTATATCAAAATACTTACGCTATCGTCATCACTTCTCCGCGATTTCAAATTGAAAGTCACGTGTTTACCGCACTTCTTGAAATCGATCTAAACGTTAGTTGTGTGTATGTATACAACGTGTAATTGGTATAACCTAATGACTATTAAAACAAGTAAGAAAGTTTCAGTCGGGTAAACCGACTAAGGTATACCCTCACTTTGTGAGTAATGTAATATTGAATATTACTCGAATTATTCTGTCAATTTGTGTGGGAGGTACCAGAAGGGGTTTATCAAATACACCTTTTTTTTGCTGAACATTCGATATTTTAAATTCATTGCACTGTGCCGACTCATAAACATTTATGTGCACTGGTATAAACGTTATGAGACATTAAATTGTGGTATGATTTGGGCATTTTGTGTGGGAGGTACAAAGAGGGGCGTGGCAATAACGCCCATTTTTCACAGGGCTATAGACACTATAAAAACATTACACTGTACAAAATTTCAAGTATTTTTATACACTGGTTTTAATGTTATAAGCTGTTAACTTTTGGTACAAAAAGGTACATTTGTGTGGGAGGTACCAAAAGGGGCGTGACAACAACACCCATTTTCCCCTGGACTGTAGGCAATATAAAAGCATAATACTGTACAAAATTTCAAGTATTTTTATACACTGTTATTAATGTTATAAGCTGTTAACTTTTGGTGCAAAATGGTGCATTTGTGTGGGAGGTACCAAAAGGGACGTGGCGACTTCGCCCATTTTTCTCGAGTTGATAACGACTAATAAGCTAACACTATGTGTGGAATTTCAAAAGATTCGAACAAGTAGTATAGCAGTTATTAAAGAATCAATATTTTATAACATTTTAACCCTTTGTGGGGGAGGTACTAGAAGGAGTGGATCAATATGGCCCATCTTCGAACTTAGCCGGAGATAGAAAAAAATATTACCACATACCAAATTTGAGGTCAATCGGTTATTCCTTTCGAGAGTTATCGTGCGCACCAGCCAGCAGACAGACAGACACACAGACAGACAGACAGACAGACAGACAGACAGACGGACGGACATTTCTCATCCGACTTAAAATGACCCAAAACGGATTTCCTGCGAACATACGTCGGGTCTTAGGTCACTCCTTCGACGTGTTACACTTTTTTCCGTAGCAAATGATATATACCCTCGTCACACTAAAGTGAGAGTATAATTATGGAAATTTGTTGCGGAACAAATCTAAGCACTTGGGCAGACACAATGAAATCTACAATATGGTACCAGGGATGATAATTGAGAGAAATTGTACAAAAATCGGTCAAAAAAAATTACTTTTTCGTTCTAAAAAGTACCAATTTTTAAATTTGTTGAAATATACGTGTAACCAAAAAAAATTAAGAATATTGAAAAAGAAAAAAATTCATGCGAATTAAATTAAAAGAATTTTTGGTCAATAATGCAGTCTTTAAATATTAAGTTACAAATGGTTGAAATTCAGTAATACATAGACAATTTCATGATAACAAGCTTCTTAAAAGTAAGAGCAGCGTCAAACCTTTGGTTTGTATTAAACTAGATACTGAAGAAACGTTCAAAAGAAATGACTCATGTCAGGCGGAACCGACTATACATATATATTAGGGCGGGTTGATTTGTACACGCTGAAAAAAAATCGCTTCTGTAGTATATTGTCCCAAACATATTCGGCTTGAAACATATATATGTTTAGGGTACATTCCAAACATATAATATTTGGTACACACACAAATTATATATTTGGGGAGATGTTGTTCTAAACAAATCTTTGTTTACATCCCAATATGTGTTTATTTTGGACTATTTTTTCCGAAATTAATATTTATTTGCATTTAAGTATTCAGAAAATAAATTGTGTTAAATTTGTAAGTAATTCAAAGTTAATTTTTTAGAAATTTTTCATGCCTTAATAATAATTGAAATCGTATATTCTTGGTTGGAAATATATTACTTGGAGGATTGACAACTAATGATGGCTTGGAATACTCAGAAATTTGAAATTATTAATTTAAAATAGAAGTCAATGCTGTAATTGGTATCATAACTGGGATATTCAATTCGACGCCAAAAAAAAATTAAACTGAAATTCGAAATATTCAACAAAAGTTTTGAAAATATTTTTAAATAAAATATATTTGGAGAAATTCCTAAACAATAACTTCATTTGCATTCAAACACATATTTTATTTGAGAAATTTAGTTTGCAAATATTATATGTTGTAACATATTAATATACGAGTTCCAAATATATTTTATTGAATTTCAAATAAAATTTATTTGCTCAGAAATATATAATATTTAAAAATTTGTGTTCCAAATATATTTTCTTTCGATTCAAACATATCAGAAAAGGCGATTTTGCCCCGTGTATGGATGAAAAAAAAAATTAAAAATCGTATAGCAAAAACGAGAGTAAGGAGTAACCGATTGCCTTCAAATTTGGTATGTGGTAATATTTTTTTCTATCTCCGGCTAAGTTCGAAGATGGGCCATATTTGGTCCACTCCTTCTAGTACCTCCCCCACAAAGTGTTAATATTACGTGAATTATTGATTATTTAATAACTTCTAAACTACACGGAGGAAAATCGTCATTTTTGATATGTTTGAAACGAAAGAAAATATACTTGGAAACGATTTTTTTAAATATTATATATTTGTTATTCAGTCAGAATTTATTTGGTTTGAGACCATATGTTCCATTTACTTTCTGTCTATTCCAAGAAAGTAATAGAAACAAATACAAAAATTGGTAGAGAGTTTTAATTGCTTGGTAGAATTGACTGCAGTTTCGATAGACACCACTCTATCATCTTCAGAATTCAGTAGCAATAGTGTATGTCTTTAACTTAAATCAGCTGAAATACTTGAGGAAGCAGTAAATTGAATTTAACAAGAACTGCTAACCAAACCCGTATTTTGCCGAACTAAGTCAACATACTAAAACTCTCATACCAATACATTTTTGTTTTTTGCTTGGGTTCGCATCGCGAACCACGAAAACAAATGTAGTTTTGTCAACGGCTAATGCCGACGTCATCGTACCTCATGTGTTTGTATGTGTTGTTGTTATTTATTGTTGGTCTGTGCTTTTGTTATTCAGTCAGAATTTATTTGGTTTGAGACCATATGTTCCATTTACTTTCTGTCTATTCCAAGAAAGTAATAGAAACAAATACAAAAATTGGTAGAGAGTTTTAATTGTTGTTGACTTAGTTCGGCAAAATACGGGTTTGGTTAGCAGTTCTTGTTAAATTCAATTTACTGCTTCCTCTAGTATTTCAGCTGATTTAAGTTAAAGACATACACTATTGCTACTGAATTCTGAAGATGATAGAGTGGTGTCTATCGAAACTGCAGTCAATTCTACCAAGCAATTAAAACTCTCTACCAATTTTTGTATTTGTTTCTATTACTTTCTTGGAATAGACAGAAAGTAAATGGAACATATGGTCTCAAACCAAATAAATTCTGACTGAATAACAAAAGCACAGACCAACAATAAATAACAACAACACATACAAACACATGAGGTACGATGACGTCGGCATTAGCCGTTGACAAAACTACATTTGTTTTCGTGGTTCGCGATGCGAACCCAAGCAAAAAACAAAAATGTATTGGTATGAGAGTTTTAGTATGTTGACTTAGTTCGGCAAAATACGGGTTTGGTTAGCAGTTCTTGTTAAATTCAATTTACTGCTTCCTCAAGTATTTCAGCTGATTTAAGTTAAAGACATACACTATTGCTACTGAATTCTGAAGATGATAGAGTGGTGTCTATCGAAACTGCAGTCAATTCTACCAAGCAATTAAAACTCTCTACCAATTTTTGTATTTGTTTCTATTACTTTCTTGGAATAGACAGAAAGTAAATGGAACATATGGTCTCAAACCAAATAAATTCTGACTGAATAACAAAAGCACAGACCAACAATAAATAACAACAACACATACAAACACATGAGGTACGATGACGTCGGCATTAGCCGTTGACAAAACTACATTTGTTTTCGTGGTTCGCGATGCGAACCCAAGCAAAAAACAAAAATGTATTGGTATGAGAGTTTTAGTATGTTGACTTAGTTCGGCAAAATACGGGTTTGGTTAGCAGTTCTTGTTAAATTCAATTTACTGCTTCCTCAAGTATTTCAGCTGATTTAAGTTAAAGACATACACTATTGCTACTGAATTCTGAAGATGATAGAGTGGTGTCTATCGAAACTGCAGTCAATTCTACCAAGCAATTAAAACTCTCTACCAATTTTTGTATTTGTTTCTATTACTTTCTTGGAATAGACAGAAAGTAAATGGAACATATGGTCTCAAACCAAATAAATTCTGACTGAATAACAAAAGCACAGACCAACAATAAATAACAACAACACATACAAACACATGAGGTACGATGACGTCGGCATTAGCCGTTGACAAAACTACATTTGTTTTCGTGGTTCGCGATGCGAACCCAAGCAAAAAACAAAAATGTATTGGTATGAGAGTTTTAGTATGTTGACTTAGTTCGGCAAAATACGGGTTTGGTTAGCAGTTCTTGTTAAATTCAATTTACTGCTTCCTCAAGTATTTCAGCTGATTTAAGTTAAAGACATACACTATTGCTACTGAATTCTGAAGATGATAGAGTGGTGTCTATCGAAACTGCAGTCAATTCTACCAAGCAATTAAAACTCTCTACCAATTTTTGTATTTGTTTCTATTACTTTCTTGGAATAGACAGAAAGTAAATGGAACATATGGTCTCAAACCAAATAAATTCTGACTGAATAACAAAAGCACAGACCAACAATAAATAACAACAACACATACAAACACATGAGGTACGATGACGTCGGCATTAGCCGTTGACAAAACTACATTTGTTTTCGTGGTTCGCGATGCGAACCCAAGCAAAAAACAAAAATGTATTGGTATGAGAGTTTTAGTATGTTGACTTAGTTCGGCAAAATACGGGTTTGGTTAGCAGTTCTTGTTAAATTCAATTTACTGCTTCCTCAAGTATTTCAGCTGATTTAAGTTAAAGACATACACTATTGCTACTGAATTCTGAAGATGATAGAGTGGTGTCTATCGAAACTGCAGTCAATTCTACCAAGCAATTAAAACTCTCTACCAATTTTTGTATTTGTTTCTATTACTTTCTTGGAATAGACAGAAAGTAAATGGAACATATGGTCTCAAACCAAATAAATTCTGACTGAATAACAAAAGCACAGACCAACAATTATATATTTGTTAACAAATAAATTTTATTTGAAAATCAAGAAATTTTGTTTGGAACGCACATATTAATATATTAGAACATAATTTATTTGCAAACTGAATTTCACAAATAAAATATGTGTTTACACACAAACAAAGTTATTGTTTAAGAAGATTTCCAAATATGTTTTATTTAAAAAGATTTTTAAAACATTACTGACTTATTCGAATTTTAGTTAGCTTTTCCTAGTTTTCGTGTTAAACTTTATAGCTAAAAATGTCCTTATTTATAAATATTCCTATTCATCACTTTTGTTCGATTTAAGTTTTGATTAAATTTTACAAACATATAAAATTTATAAAAAAATTGCTCTTTGAAAATCTGAAAAACAGAAAACTTGTCTTTAAGTTAAGGCATTTAATACATTACCAAAATAAATAATTACAAATGAATCCTTGTTTCGGAAGTACTAGTTCCAAATAAAAAATATTTGAATGGGAGCATATTTTTGTTTAGAACAATATCCTCACAAACATATAATAATTGTGTGTGTAAAATATTATATATTTGGAGTGTACCCTAAACATATGTTTATTTCAAGCCGAATATGTTTGGGACAATAAACTACAGAAGCGATTTTTTTTCAGCGTGTACTTATTTGAATCCTCTGAAATTCTACACATAATATTATTTTATTAGTCACTATCACCTCACCTTCCACACAAAAGTTAACAGCTTATAACTTTAATACCTATGCACAAAAAGACTTGAAATTTTGTACAGTGTAATGGTTTCATAGTACCTACAATCTCCTCCCACACAAAATGGCCAAATCATACCAAAATAGAATAGATCATAACTTTAATATAAATTGACAGATTAATTCGTGTATTTCATATTACAGTACTCACAAAGTGAGGGTATACCTTAGTCGGTTTACCCGACTGAAACTTTCTTACTTGTTATATTATAGTTTATGCAATACAAGTTTTGTCTTGAGACTAATGAAAATATTCAATTATCAAAAAGGCAGTTGAACCCCAATTTGCATCTCCTCTGATTTGCGTTCTATATAAAAAAATAGTTAGAACAAGTTTCACGTATTTATTATAAAATAAGAATTGTTTATCGAAACAAACGAAGGTTGTTTTATAAATACTGAAAACAATTTTTTGAGTCCATTTTTTTTTTGTAAGAAAAATTTTTTATCTGTGTTCCTTATAAAAATATTAAATATAAAATTGTATACAAACTCAATACAAAGCGCGGATTAGGATTTTATTTTAGGTACATGGAGAATTTTCTTAGAATTTTATGTAGTTTACGTTTTTGCTATACGATTAAAAAGAAAAAAATCAACCCGCCCTAATATATATATACATTCAATATCTGATACGCTTTCATTTAAAATCGAAGCGTTCGAAACTGCTATTTTTGCACTTTGATAATATGTTTTTTTTAACCTCAGATACAAAATTGAGAGACATACTTATATTGTATATTGGTCGATATATAAACGAGAACCAATTCTCGGATCAAGAAATCACATTTACCAAATTTAAAAATAATGAAATGGAAAATACGAATTTTTCAAAATCGAAATGAACATATCGAACATACGTATTGACTTACAATAATTTTCTGAATCGATGTCGGTCTGTCATCATTCATCTTACTGAAAATTCAATCATTTTTGATCCATACTGAAAATTTGGCATATCGGTCCATTATTTGATACAGACTCCATATAGAGGTACCCTCCGATTAGACGCTCTAGAGAACGCATTTTGAACTGTTTATGATGAAATATTTGTTAGAATTGGTTCACGTTTCAATATATCCCTCCCTACGATGGTTCCACACGATTTTGACTTCTTGGTGGTGTAGATGCAAACGACGTGCCTTTAGTCTTTCCTTACAGGTTTTCAATTTCATTAAAAATGCAAAATTTGCCAACCACAATTTTCACTTTTGAGTTCGGAAAGGCGTGATTTCCAATACAATAAAACAAAGTGAATTTTGTTGTAATACAAAGAGACAAACCTATTACTTGGCGTTGCGAAGCTATGTCGAACCATATCGAAAGATCCTGTTTGCGACTTCCGGTTTTTTTTTTGCAAAAGTGTAGATTATTTTCTTGCAGAAGACCTGTGTTATAAACAAAATATCAAATTTGTCTCGGGAGTACCACGGTACCCTGTATGGTACTACCTATTCCTACTGCCTTAAACGTTGCTCTAATTGTATAAGTATTTACTACAAAATGGAAAATTCTTAATAATAATTGGCTCGAATAATAAATTTTAAATATTGTAATTTTATTCAATGATTTAATATTTTTGTGCTATTTGCAACTAAAATTTGTTGTTCATTATTAACAATTCCATCATATGAACTATTGTTAAAATATTCTGATTATTTTTGTCTGAAAAATATATTTATATATTATTGAATAATATAAATAACATTTTTATCAAACATATTCGTTAGCGGAACTTCGTAATGGAATCCACATACATATATATTTCTGTACGATTTTTTGAAGTGTACAGTTTTTTAATGCCAGAATAGTGTTAAATCACAAATGTGTATCACATTTACAATTTCTTAGGTATACAATTTTTTTCATTAAAGAAGTATATTTTATAAATAAAGCTCACACTAAAAAAAAAGCGTACTGAAAATCAATGAATTTTTCGTAAAGTTTAAGATTTCGGCAATGATATCGAGCCAAAGACAATCGCTATAAAAATAAGAAGGTTTTATAGTTAATTTAAAGTCGTGAATAGTACTTGTTTTGAGGTTGCATTTCATAGAATTAAGAATTTTGGGTAATAAAAATAATTATGTTTGGTCTTAAAATAAGCACATTTTTGCGTAAATTTAAGTATGTCGCGTGCTTATTTTTAGTAAAATATCATATAATTTAAAACATTATCGTAATAAAATTTAAAATGTTTGTCCTTGATATAAGAATATACTGGTAATTAATTTAAGGCATACATGAATTTGAATACAGTTTTTTTAAATATGTATGGAAAATTCGTTACATTATATTGATTATAATGTTACTCTTTTAAATGAATCATTTTCTTTGAAATCATTTAATATTCATAGAAAATTCAATAACACAACACTTTATCTTTCTAAATATATATTTTATTTGTTATATTTTATATTGTATTATATTTTTATACAAAAAAATATAATACATATTACGGATAACCTTGAACATTTTATAATTTAAAACAAAATGTAATTGTATAAAGACAAATCGGCCAACAGAAGTTTGACATTTATTCGGATATTGTATTGTTATGTATCGATTCTATAGCGGGATTCGTTTCTCTATTTGTTGACCATGAACAATTTTTATCGGAACCGACCTTAATGATTTTTAACCTAGAATTTGGCTGGAATTTAAATAGAAATTATATAAAACAAATATTATATTATTATATCATATACATAGTTTGTATGCTCACTCATTTCCTGCAGTTTGTAAATGTTTAATTCCCCACTGCATTTTTCATATATCCAAATAAAGTTCAATTGCGCGAACTGAAATGAAAATAATTTTAATATAAGTCAAACAGAATGATTTATATACGATAAAGTATTAAAATAAATTTTATCATAAAACTGTCACAAAATGTTGAAAAATAAGAGATATATTAAAATCTTTGGAATATACTTACTTACACTGAAATATTTAGTCACTCTTCTACGACACAAATTCTCATAATAGATCCATAAAAAATTTGCTGTACTAAAAGTTAAAAAAAAATATTTATGTAAGATATTATTAATAATAGACACTGATTGTTTTGAAAGTGGCGAAAGTGACATTTTTCATATAAATTAAGTTATCAAAAATAATTTTCTCAAAAAATCAATCGTGACTTAGATTTTAAAACCTTAAGTTTTGTTAGCAAACAAAACTACAAAAACTTATTAAAAAGTACTTCTGTAAAACAAAAGCTAATGCTGCTTATGGCATTCTTAACCCTGGTGTTAGATTAGCAAATCTGTACGAATCCTAGATTAAGAGTCCATTTGGTCAACATTACATTTTTCATATAAAATGAATATGGAAGACAATATTTTATATTTATTTTTATTCAATACTTCGTGAAAAGAAAGCAGCTTATTTACAATTATTTTTGAGCAAAAACGCTCATTATTTTGATTTTAGTAAAACAAAAATATCCCTTGGACCAAATTATAAGGCAATATTTATACACACATATATTACCGTTTATAAAAGAAACGATACAAAAATTAGACCAAACGGACCTAATCTAACAGCAGGTTTAATTATGAAGTGTTTATGAAGCAATTATGAACACGAAATCAAGGAAAAATTTAAACTAAAATTCAAAAAAGGAAAACATTCTTTTAAATAAATTATATTTGGAAAACTTTTTAACAATAACTTTGTTTGTGTGAAAACACGTATTTTATATGTGAACGTCAGTTCGCAAATATATTTTGTTCTAATACATTAATATGTATATGCGTTCCAAATTAAATTTCTTGATTTTCAAATAAAATATATTTGTTCAGAAATACATAATATGTACTTACAAATATTGTTTCCAAATCTATTGTTTCGAAATCTCACTTATTTGTTGTAATCTATAAATGGCATTCAGCACTGCATTTTTCATATATCCATCACATTTATCATCACATCTAAAATTAAAATAATTAAATTTTTTCTGAAAATAAATCAAATAAAATTATCTATAAACTAAAAAAATGCAAATAAATTTTATCATATCACAATTGGAAAACGCTGAAAACTAAGAGAAATATAATATATAATATAATACTTACGTTGAAATATTTTGTAAAATTTGCCATTCTTCTCACAAAAGACCCATTCTAAAATTATTTTTCTAAAAAAATTAAAAAAGATAGTTATATGTATAATATATTATTAATAATAAATTTCTATATTGCCACAAATAATTTTACATTTCTGCATTATGCGCTGGTATTTTTAATAAATAAATACTTTCAATTAAAATGTGTTTTGTTAATTTTGTAATTGCCAATAAGATGTTTATTTCAGAATAATAATATTATTTTTCACGTACGTAAACATTTTCCCATTGCCTCTTTCAATATTACAAAATCTATTACTCACATTTTTATCATCCATCTTCACAGGACTTACAAACAAGATCTCCTTCAAAAACGCATGTACATCGCCATAAATAAAAAATACAGCAAAAATAACTATGACACACGCACTCCCTTATCACAGAGATCGATGGTGACGCCGACGGCATAACCACATGCATACACACATGTACACGACGGTTTCATTTGTTGTTGTTGCTATGCTTTAGCAAAAATAACTGTTAACAGCCCATATTAAAATTATTTTAGGTGCAATATGCACGTATGTATGCACGTATACTTACATATTCACAGCAACCAAATTTTTTCACAATCCGCGTCCCGAAAACTGACAACCGTTTCCTTCCATCGCTTGTAAATAACTGACGATTTAAAAGAAAACGAACAGAACTGTTCTCTATTTTCTCTTCTAGCATTCCATAACAATTATTGATTCACACATTACCAAACAAAACTGATTCTCCGAGCGAGAGAGGGAGGGAGAGATTGTATAATTCTCTCGTATGTATTCTTAAAAATAATGACAATAGTCATAAAATTTATTACCAAGACAGCCTTTCCTTTAAGGGGAGCATAGCCTTAAATTTATTACTCAAATATCTCATACTGTTAATTAAGTCCGATTCGGCATTAAAACTATGACATGTCTACGTCATAGTGTTAATGTAAAAAATCCTTAAAAGTATTGAAATATTACTTAAAATAATGCGGATTGGCACAAAATTAATGATTTTTTTCTTTAATTTAAATGCGTACATTTAAAGAAGCGCGTACACAAAACTAATGATTAGATAGTCATTAATTCAAATTCAAAAAACTTTATATTAAGGAAAATTTCGTTAAAAACGTGTAAATTTTCATTATTTTAATGAAAATTGTCATTGAATTGATGCCGAGGTAGCATACTTGATATAAGAATGTGTCATCATTAGTTTTATTACTATTTTTTTTTTTTTCAGTGCACATTTGCAGATTCTTAGGTGTACATCTTTTAAATATAAAATAAGGTAATTTTTGAGATAAAGCTCTAAAACAAAAGTAAAATCTTTCGGATAGTATAAGCTTTGACTTACTTTTAATAATTTATATCTGCCATCATATGCTACAGTTTACTAGATTTTAGACTTAAACCTTTAAAGAACACAACGGTTCAATTTTTAGTCTTTGATTTACTTTTTGGAACAAAGAACACATTTTAAGCATTAAAACTAGTAGTAACACGTAATATAGCCTCTGTTTTAAATCAACCATTTCAAATTTCTGAGTATTCCAAGTCATCATTAGTTGTCAATCTGCCAAGTAATTTATATTGATCCAAGATTATACGACTTCAATTATTATTAATTATTATTTTTACGAACATTAAAATTTAACATTGAATTATTGAACAATTTAACACAATTTAGGAATTTTCTGAATACATAAATGCAAATAGATATTTGTTTCGGAGATAACAATCCCAAATAAAAATATATTGGGATGTAAACAAAGATTTGTGTAGAACAACATTTTCCTAAATACATAATTTTTGTGTGTACCAAATATTATATGTTAAGAGTTTACCCTAAACATGTATATTTTTCAAGCCGAATATGTTCCCACCCAGCAATTGGAAGATCGTTTTGTCAAAAAGCATCTAACTGGGTCCTATTCGAGTACTTTTGATGACCATAAAGTGATTAATCACTTGCACGCGTGAAAAAGGACTAGAAAACAAGAAAGAAAGTTTCAGTCGGGTAAACCGACTAAGGTATACCCTCACTTTGTGAGTAATGTAATATTGAATATTACACAAATTATTCTGTCAATTTTTGTGGGAGGTACCAGAATGGGTTTAAGAAATACACCTATATTTCGCTGAACATTGGATACTTTAAATACATTGCACTGTGCCGAATTGTAACCGTTTATATGGACTGGCATATTAACGTTGAGATATTAAATTGTGGTATAATTTGGCCATTTTGTGTGGGAGGTACAAAAATAGGCGTGGTGATAACGCTCATTTTTCACTGGACTATAGGCATTATAAAAGCATTACACTGTACAAAATTTCAAGTAATTGTATACACTGATATTAATGTTATAAACTGTTAACTTTTGGTGCAAAATGGTGCCTTTGTGGGAGAGGTAACAAAAGGGTCGTGACAATAACGCCCATTTTTCAATGGACTGTAGGCACTATAAAAACATTACGCTGTACAAAATTTCAAGTATTTTTATACACTGGTATTAATGTTATAAGCTGTTAACTTTTGGTGCAAAATGGTGCATTTGTGTGGGAGGTACCAAAAGGAGAGCGGCAATAACGCCCATTTTTTACTGGACTGTAGGCACTATAAAAGCATTACACTGTACAAAATTTCAAGTATTTCTAAACACTGGTATTAATGTTATAAGCTTTTAACTTTTAGTGCGAAATGGTGCATTTGTGTGGGAGATACCAAAACGGGCGTGGCAATTTCGCCCATTTTCCTCGAGTTGATAGCGACTAACAAACTAATACTATGTGTGGAATTTCAGAAGATTCGAATACGTATAATAGCAGTTATTAAAGAATCAATATTTCACAACATTTTAACCCTTTGTGGGGGAGGTACCAGAAGGAGTGGACCAATATGGCCCATCTTCGAACTTAGCCGGAGATAGAAAAAAATATTACCACATACGAAATTTGAAGTCAATCGGTTACTCCTTTCGAGAGTTATCGTGCGCACCAGCCAGCAGACACACAGACAGACGGACGGACATTGCTCATTCGACTTAAAATGACCCAAAACGGATTTCCGCCGAACATACTTGGGGTCTTAGGTCACTCCTTCGATGTGTTACACTTTTTTCCGTAGCAAATGATATATACCCTCGTCACACTAAAGTGAGGGTATAATGAGTCGAGCTTATGCTTCAAAACTGCACTATTGAAAATTCAATAACAAAATATACATCAATCACAAAGATATCATGCACGGGGCAAAATCGCCTTTTTTGATATGTTTGAATCGAAAGAAAATATACTTGGAACACAAATTTTTAAATATTATATATTTTCGAGCAAATAAATTTTATTTGAAAAATCAATAAAATGTATTTAGAACCCATATGTTAATATATTAGAATTAAATATATTTGCGAACTAATTTTCTCAAATAAAATATGTCTTTAAATACAAAAAAAATATTGTTTATGAATATTTTAAAATATATTTTATTAAAAAAAAGGTTTTCAAAACTTTGCTGAATTTTTCGAATATTAGTTTTAATTTTTTCAGTGTTTTCGAATTATGTATTCCTATTAAAAATAGCATACTTAGCATTAACTTATATTTGAAACCACTTATTTTTATTTTCTAACTATTCCAAGTCATTATTTTCAATTGCAAAGAAATTTTACTAACATTAAAAATTTCTAAAAATTACCTTTCAATTGCTGAAAACTTAAAACAATTAAAGAATAGATATATATTCACGCAAATAGATCTTTATTTGGAAAATAACATATCCAAATAAAAAATATTAGGATGTAAACATAGTTTTGTTTAGAACAACATCCTCCCAAACATATAATATTTGTATGTGTCAAATATTATATATTTGGAGTGCACCCTAAAAATATATATGTTTCAAGCAGAATATGTTTGGGACAATATACTACAGAGGCGATTTTTTTTTCAGCGTGTGCAGGTGTTTGAAATTCGCGCACATGGACGGTTGAAAGTTCTCGTTATGGTGGTGCTTTTGTTTATAACGGGACAATTTGCTTTCTTATTAAAGCAAGAATCCAATAGTTGGTCATTGTGAATTTTAGTTTATTTTTATCAGTCGAATCGTGGTGAGATGTTCTACGATTAGTGAATTACATTTTTAGAACTTGAGTTAATTTAAATAAAAAAATAGTGTCAGTCCAAACAATAAACAAAATATTTTTTATTTAATTTCTTTATTTTTTTAGTGTAATAACCTTATTTTAATAATTTACCTCCAACAAATATTTTTTTTTTGAAGTGCAAAGGGTTATAAGTAGGGCTTAAAAATGGCTCGAAAAAGGCTCGTAGATGGTAGATTATACAATGAAATATTGCTCGAAAAGGCCTCGAAAATGACACTAAATATGACTGATAAATGACTCAAAAAAGACTCGTAAATGATTGTAACTACAACTGAGAAATGTCTCGAAAGTGACCTGAAAATCCATTTTCAAAATACTCAGAAGGGATTTTTTTCAGTGCCCAGTCAGCATTTTGTGAAAGTATTGATCATATTCGATAAAAATTATCTTTTGGATCAGTAGTACTTGTCTTCCATTGCGAATTTTCCTTTATTTATTTCCACTTTACCAAAAACAAGCACTTAAAATGTAAGAAAATTATATGCTGCGCAAACAGTCTTTCAATGACTTGGTGAACGTGTGACTTTGATTGATAGCTGTCAGACGGTGTTTGACATTTTACAAAAACAAAGTAAAGCTTCTGTTATTATGAACTATTCCCTAGATGGTGGCAACAATAACCAATGTAAAATCGATATTAAGAAATTCGACTTTCGCACAGAAAAAGTATCAATTTGACCTAGAGTGGGGTGTTATAATTAGAAACCAAAGACAAATTAAAACTAAAATGTGAAAAAGTCAGCAAAATTTTTAAATAAATTATATTTGGAGAAATTCCTAAACAATATTTTTGTTTTTTTAAGCCCATATCCTATTCAGACATATCAAAAATTACGATTTCTCCTCGTGCATACATCTTATGTTTACAAATGTCGTTAGACCTGCAAACTATTTTATTAAAAATTTAACATATCGTCGGCTTAATGCCATTTTGGTCCATACGCCATTTTTATGTTTTTTGAGTTAGGAGTTAATATGGGTTTCAAGCATGCTCTTCCAGAATCTGTGATAATTTTTTTCCTGTCTCGTCTAGATTTGGAGATATTGGTGGGGTAAATCGACTTAACTCTGATTTACGGGAAATAATTGTGATATTTTTGTTATATGTCTCAATTTCTCTATAGCCCTATATTTTTGACTCACTATTTTACGTTCCTTCGATCAGAATGTGTAAATTACTCTCCTTCGTTACCGACCTATTTATGATCCATGTAATACAAATCCGAAAAAATATTAGAACAAAAGTGGATATCGATCAAAATGTCATGTACAAAAATATTATTTTCAAAAGTAACGGCATAGAAATGCTTGAGAATCATACAAACACTGTTGGTAACCTCTTCAATGCCTTTTTTACCTAACCAATAAATTGCGTTTTTCTACGATAATACAAATCGGCATATGGAACAAAATAGCATTAAGCCAACGATATGTTGTTTTTTTTTTTAAATCTCAGTAAAATCTAAAAAACTTGAGCCAGGTGGCTGAAATTTGGTACATATACATACTTCTTATGTATGCAGGTATGTTGGCATTGAAAATGGGCAATATTGGTAGATTTTTGGATATAGCCCCCCATATATAGAATCTCCCCGATATGACTTCTTAACGTCATAGATACCACAAATGTCAACTGATCGGGCTGAAAATTGGTAACTGTGGTTTATTTATACCCGGAATCCTTCGCACGAACAACGGCAGTCATAGGTCAAATTTTTTGATATAGCGCCCATACAAAGCTCCTTCTATATTTGACTTCGTAACGCCATAAAAACCTCAAATGTCAACGAATTGGGCTGGAATTTGGTATAATGAGTTCATTAGTACCAGCATGCGATCCATGGTGGATTCCATAAGATTCGGCAAGGCCGAACTTAATCCGTCTTTACTTGTTCTCTGTACAATGGCTTGGCGAATTTTATATTTTCCATTTTGCATTATTTAACCCAAATAAGATGTTTTTCGTGTTTTTATACCCTACACTACATTGTGGTCCAGGGTATTGTGCATTTGTTTGTAACACCCAAAAGGAGAAGCGGTAGACCCATTGTTTATTATACCGACCGACTTGGAATCACTACCTGAGTCGATTTAACCATGTCCGTCTACAGATGTATCGTTGTAATCAAAGTGCAGGTCGCATTTACGGTCCGATTGTGATGAAATTTAGCACAGTGCTCTTTTTTAATTTGTGAACATCGGTTCATATATAGCCTCAAATATATGTTCCCCCGATTTGACATGTAAGCGCTACAGAAACTATAATTTATATCCAATCAGTACGAAATTCGGCAGAAAGAGGTTTCTTGTTACATGAACGAACGTTGCCAAATTTAGGGGAAATCGGTTCAGATTTAGATATAACACCCTTATATATGTTAAGCCCTATTTGACATGTAAGCGCTGCACATAGGGTTCGATATCATCAATCCGGAGGATTAATTCAAAAAATCAAAATTATCTCATCGTGTTATTTTTGGTACCCACTTAAAGAGCACAAAATTCTGCTTCATTTGATGAAAAAGCTATCTTTCTGCCGCCACTGGTTTAGCTGTCATTATCTGTCAAAGTTATAATAAATTTTGTAAATTTTTATGTAAGTTTAAAAAATTAAAACTGAAATATTTTATTGCGCGAATTTCTTTATCAATCTCTTTAAATTACAACAAATTACAATGGATCCACCAACTAGAGGTAGGTACCTATGCACAGTCATGCGAATTTAGGTAAATTATATTAAGTAAATGTTTTTAAATATGCATTTTAAAATTACTCTAAAATATGAACTTTTTCAAAGAAAATTAAAACTTTTTGTTTATTATTAAGCAACATTAAGCGAAAATGACCACATATTTGAAAGTGGCGAATCATACGCTTCAAATTCCAAAAGAAAACGGTTGCTCGTTTTTGCTCCTTTTTTAAATAATGGATATTTTCTTAAAAATCACAGTTGAGAAATCTATTTTTTTTTTCGTTTAATTTTTTCATGTATCAATTTCTTTAAATAATTTTTAATGAGTTATAAAAATTTTCATATTAGGAATGTTTGCAATGTCTCGCCAAGAACTGTTTGATATTATGCGAAAATCAAATTCCAAGAGCTTTAATTTTAGAGTAACGGCTTTGAAAGAGCAAATCCTAAAAGTTTTCAAACCTACGGATATGTCAGCTTTTAAACTTAAATTCCAAACGTTTTGTGCACAGTATAAGATCCGCTGGGATAAAGCAAATAGAAACGAGAAGAGATTTCTTTATAATAATAAAAGTTGGTTGACTAAATCAATCTCATTTCAAAATTCTACACTAGAATCTAAGAAACGCGGTCGAAAGGAAACGGCTTTTGAAGAGTGCAAAAATAATACAAAAAAACAAAAAATGTAAAACTTTAAGAGATAACATCCCGTTACCTGTTTTATCTTACGCAACCCAGTTAAGTTTAAGGTCTTCCGGACAATTTCGTGCATCGCAGATATTAAAAGACATTACATCTTCTCCAACCAGAGCTGACACGTATATTAATACACATACTAAAGAAACACACAAATTAAGCGTTGAGGAAGCCCTTTCAGTCTTGGTAGAAGCAAAATTGACTCGACATCAGTACAATGTTATAAGAAGGGCAGCACCCCAAACATTTCCGTCATACACCGAAGTCCAAAAAGCCAAACAAAAGTGTTATCCAAATAAAAACAAAATAATTACTTCAGAAACTTCTGCGCCAGTAAGTCTACAATGCCTCTTAGATCATACTACGGAACGCATAATTGAATTGAAGAAATCGGAATTTGCTTCTTTAACAAATGAAGAACTATCTCAAGTAACCCTACACTGCTAATGGGGGTTCGATGGGAGCTCAGGACATAGCAAGCATTTCACGGTGCAGAAGCTAGTGACTCATCCGTTCTTATTACGTCCATAGTACCATTGAAATTATCTTGCAATGAAAGAGTAATATGGCAAAATCCCCGTCCTTCATCTACTAGGTTATGTAGACCCTTAAAGATAGAATTTTTAAAAGAAACTTCTATTACATCAAAGCTTGAAAAAGAACGCGTTGAAAATGAAATTAAAAATCTCGAAAACTCTATAGTTTTGTGTGATGAAAGGGTAATTACAATTAACCATGTGCTAATGTTGGTCATGATCGACGGAAAAGTATGTAATGCAATTACAGGCACGACATCCACACAGAGATGTTATATATGTTCTGCAACAAGCAAGGATTTTAACAGTGTTGAAAAAATGATTATTAAAGAAATAAACGTTGAAACATTGAAATTTGGCATATCAATCCTTCACGGCTGGATACGTTTTCTTGAATCTCTACTTCACCTATCGTATAAAATCCCAATAAAAAAATGGCAAGCTCGAGGTGAAAATGAGAAAAAAATTATTGCAGAGACTAAGAAACGAATTCAGAAAGAATTCAGAGATCAAACAGGACTAATCGTCGATGAACCGAAACCAGGCTTTGGGAATACCAACGACGGTAACACCGCGAGACGCTTCTTTCAGAACGCTCAAGTTTCTTCAGAAATTACAAATGTCGATTTTGAACTGATAGAACGAATGCATGCTATACTTGTTGTTATATCTTGCGGTCATGATATCAATATAGAGGCATTCCGAAAATTTGCCCAAGACACCGCAAGACAGTTTTTGAAACTATATCCGTGGTACAATATGACGCCTACGTTACACAAATTTTTTATTCACGGGCCAGAGATAGTTTCTCAAGCTCTATTACCAATATGGCGATTATCCGAAGAGGCACAAGAGGCTCGAAACAAAGATTTCAAAAACTACAGGGAGAATTATGCCCGCAGATGCAGCCGAGAATATTGCAATATCGACATATTCAACAGATTCCTCTTAACTTCAGATCCCGTAATCAGCAGTAAAGCCAACAAATATAAAAAAATTGAAATGGATATTCCAAATATGGCAAAGGATTTGCTATTAATAAACAAGGCTTTAGAACATGATATTGTTCAACAAAGTAATTTTGAAGTTGACGATGGTTACGAATGTGACAATGAGAATAGTAATATTTACTATAACTTAGACTAGCCACAATAATTTATATGTATATAGTTATTGTAAAACACATGAAGAAGTTTTTGTTGTTTTTGTTGTTTTCGTTGTTTTTATGCGTTTTATCCCACGAGAAATTGTTAAATATGGCTAATTTTATCTCGTTAATTGTTATTGTGCCAAAAATTAAAGATTTCCGAATAATTTAAATGGTATTTGAATTTATCCTCCTCATACCTATGTTTTAACCCAATGTGCGCTGTAGAAACTGTATTGTATATCCGATCTGCACGTAATTCGGCATAAAGAGGTTGCTTATTACATGAAAGTGCTCCTTTAAGCATTGTTAGAAGGTTTAGGGTATCATATAGCACTATGCAACAAAAATTTTGTCCAAGGGATGTGGATAACAGTTTCTGGTGCAATTTGGAGTCAAAGACACGAAAAAAATATTAAAAAAAAATTTTTATGGTCATTTTTTTTTACATTTTTTATTAAAATTCCAGCTTTCATGGAAAGTACATTTAGTATTTTGACCATAATTTTTCAATTATAAGCCTGATTGAGCCGTGTTGTGCGTTAAATTAAAGGGAATTATGAGGGCTACATATGCTGCAAATATCGCTTTTACGTAGAATCTTGGTTTAGTAAAAAAATATTTTTTTTTAAAAACACTTTTTCCTGGTACAAAAAAAAACATAAAAAATAGAAAAAAAAAGTCGAAAAAATTATTTTATTTTATTATTTATTTTTTATTTATTTTATACAACGATGAAAAGACTGTCTATTTGAAAAAAATCTATGGATAGATGTAAAAGTTATGAGCCATTTTGTAAATGTTAGGGTAATTCAAAAAATCTTGTTTCATATTTTTTCGTTTTTTAATTATGTTTTTTTGCTTATATTGAATTCACCATATGTGAGAGAGACATATAAGAGACATTGCACTTGCATTTTATTTTATGAGGATTAATGTCAGACATTAATATTATAGAGATTACGAGGTTTTATGGCCGTTCGTAACTCTTCATAAAACATTATATGCAATGTGCAATATAGCTCATATTGGATGAGATCCGCTCAGGTAAGGGGTCATTCAACAATATTTGTGGTTTTTTATTTATGAGGTTTCCTTTCAGTTACGCCTTTTAGGGGCATGGACATCCCAGTCGTATATACAGGTAGTAAAATTATATGTACGCAATACAAAGTAGTACTATGCAGTCTTGAAAATATTGGGTTTCTACGTTCGAAGCAAACTATATGTCAGCTACAGGTACTGCAACTTATGTACCTTAAACCCGGAATTTATTAATGAAATTTCTTATTAATAAATTAGTGTAAAGAGATAAGTCGATTTTCTGAAAAATGTTACAAAGTTATATTTCGAAGTATGAGTAAAAGGCAAAGAACTTTTCAATGTGTAAATGATCCCGACAATTTCTGCTACATCTTGGGAAAATATGTAATTAAAAAAAATCGACGTGCGTTTAGTAAAATAATAAAAGAAATATATGTGTAATTTTTTGGTATACGAGTTAAAAATATGAACGAACCGTGGACACCTAGTATTTTGTGTAATTCGTGCCATGTAAATCTTACTCCATGGAGTAGTGGAAGCATACGGTAAGTACTTTACAATTAATGTATTACAATGTTTTGTGGAATAAAACGTTTTAATTTTATACATCACGTGCAATTTGGAATCCCAATAATTTGGAGACAACCTTTCATTCACGATACGGACTGCTATTTTTGTCTAAGTAAATAGATTGAACAAGGAAGGAGCATTCGCTGGAATTACGCTGAAGTAAAATCTGTCACATTGCCAGTTGCACATTGGGAAATAATCTCAGTTCCCAAGTGTCCAAGTATAGCTAACAGCCTAATTAAGGAAACGTCATCAAGTTCAACTGAGTACTCAACATTACAATATTTTGGCCCCAGATTTTAACATATCATATTATAGAGTCCGTGATATACCTTACAAACAATTTTATACAAAAGGCGGATATAATTTGTTATTCCTCTGGGATAGCCGTGTTCGCGAAATAGTTACAGAAGAAGGAAATGGCCAACAAGAAAACACTTTACATTGGGTGAAAACAACATAAAATACACACCTCTCGTCCACAAAGAAAACATTATTTTGCCAAAACTGCATATTAAGCTGGGGCTCTTTAAAATTTTTGTAAAAGCCTTAAGGAAAGATGGCAATTCACTCTCATATTTAAAATGTTTATTTAAAAGTCTTTCTTTTCAAAAATTTGAAGAAGGCGTTTTTGTTGGGCCTAAAATAAGGAAACTGATGAAAGATGTAAATTTCGAATCATATTCGACGTCGGATGAAATTGCAGCATGGTGGTCGTTTAAGCTTGCGGTTTCAAATTTCTTTGGATCCAATAAAAGCCCACAATATGAAACAATGATTAATGACTTTTTACAAAATTATGAAAAAATTGGTAAGAAATATATTTTTCTATATGTATGTATATAACACATATATATGTATTTTTCTAACTTATTTTTTGCTTTATGTATTCCAACATGTGTAAATATGTCCTTCAAAATTCATTTCTTGCATTCTCATTTGAACTTTTTCCAAGAGTAGCTTGGCGACGTAAGTGACGAACATGGCGAAAGGTTTCACGAAGAAATGAAGTCCATCGAGCGGAGTTACCAAGGGCTCTGGGATGAAAGAATGATGGGAGATTATATTTGGTTCCTCATTATAGAAACCGATTCCGAAATCTACAAACGTCAACAAAAAACAAACTCACAATTACTTCTAATGAAACTTCTACATGTAGATAAACTCAAACGCATTATTTTCTTCGCTAGGATGCAAGCTCTTAAAAAATAATATAAAATATTTGTTTCCAATTTTTATGTTTTTTTTGTCGCAGGATTTTTTATTTTTTTTGAAAAAAATCTACTTTTTCCAATTTGTGGGCTACCAATTTCCAACATTGGTAGCCCACGTTAATAGCTTCAATTTAACGTATAGGTCGACCTTATCGGGCATATACTCCAAAAATTATAGTGCAAATACTAAGGGTACCTTCGACGATAATAGTATTTTTAATAAATTTTTTTTTTAAAAATGTATTTATTAAAAAATTTTGGGTTTTGATTTTATATGATAGTATGTCACAATCTATACAAAAAAAAATTTTTAGGTCTGGGACACAAAAAAAATTTTTTTTGTTGCATAGTGTAATCGGCCCCACCCGACTTTCTGTCTTTCCTTACTGGTTATATTTCTTATTATCTGACGTTCTCATTCACTCGTCTCAGCACTTCTTCATTCGAAACGCGGTCAGTCCATAGAATATTAAATATTCCTCGGAAATTCATATTTCACTACTGCAAAATTAGATTAATACTACCAAAGTAAATTTCGAAGTAGCCTCCATATATATGTATGTGTTTAATCTCTATTGAAACTGTGTTTTAATTCTGTTCTTTATGAAGTAACCAAAAATGTTTTTATTCATCAAAGATTGGAGTGTAGATTTACGTAAAGTGTCATATATTTGTTCCCTCCGATTCGAAATATACGAGCTATAGAAGCTTCATTTACACCAGTAATTACTCGATATATGAAAAACTACTGTGCGTTTTAAAGTTATCGTTTCAAATCTAGATATTAATCGGTGGTGTAGGAAATCATATAGTTGGTTCCGCCCGACTTTTGTTACTGGCTTGCATGGAATACCAGTGGAATTAATAAATGGTTCGATATATTCTAAAACAATTAAAAACTTACGTAAACAACTATTACTTGTTATGCGTAAATAGAATAATTTTTTAACATTTAAAGAATAGATAAATCAGTTGGCTGGCTATTATATCCCTTATGAGGAAAAAACTACTTTGAAAAATACCTCCAATGTTATTGTACTCAATTAACTCATTGTTATTCAGTATGTTAAGCAAAGCACACGTTTTAAAAAAGATTACCAGTAAACCTGTGGACCGGCCATTAATACGCTAATTAAACGTCATACACACTGTGGTTTTACGCGACGCACACTGGGGATTTCGCTGAAAAAAGTCAAATTGTCAACATACTCTTCATTCAATATGCAGTGGTTTTGGTAAATTTAAGACTAAATGGTACAATAAAATCAAAAATAATTACTTCGATTTGACTGCTAGTTTTTTTTAACCGTATCAAACTCAGTACTTGTATATTTTACGGAACAGACTTTATATAAACATAAGAATTACAAGACGAATATTATTTGACTATGTGATGTAAAATTATTCTTTTTATACCCTACACCACACTGTGGTACAGGGTATTATAACTTTGTGCATTTGTTTGTAACACCCAAAAGGAGAAGAAATAGACCCATCGTTTATTATACCGATCGACTTAGAATCACTTTCTGAGATGATTTAGCTATGTCCGTCTGTCTGTCTGTGCATGTATTCTTGTAATCAAAGTACAGGTCGCAATTATGGTCCGATCTCGACGAAACTTTACACATATCTTTTTTTTCAGATTTAGATATAGCCCCCATATATATGTTACCCCGATTTGACATGTAAGCGCTGTAAAAACTTTATTTTACATCCGATCAGTATGAAATTCGGCAGAAAGAGGTTTCTTATTATATGGATGAACACTGTTAAATTTGGAAGAAATCGGTTCAGATTTAGATATAGCCCCCATATATACGTTACCCCCAATTTGATATGTAAGCGCTGTAAAAATGTTATTTTATATCCGATCAGTGCGAAATTCGGCAAACAGAGGTTTCTTACTACATGAAGGAATAATGCTAAGTTTGGAGAAAATCGGTTCAGATTTAGATATAGCCCCCATATATATGTTACCCCCGATTTGACATGTAAGCGCTGTAAAAACTGTATTTTATATCCGATCAGTGCGAAATTGAGCAGAAAGAGGTTTCTTATTAAATGGAGGAATACTGCCAAATTCGGAGAAAATCGGTTCGGATTTAGATATAGCCCCCATATATACATATGTTACCCCCGATTTCACATGTAAGCGCTGTAAAAACTGTATTTTATATCCGATCAGTATGAAATTCGTCAGAAAGAGGTTTCCTATTATATGAATGAACAATTTTAAATTTGGAAGAAATCGGTCCAGATTTAGATATAGCGCCCATATATACGTTAACCCCGATTTGACATGTGAGCGCTGTAAAAATGTTATTTTATATCCGATCAGTGCGAAAGTCGGCAAAAAGAGGTTTCTTATTACATGAAGGAATACTGCCAAATTCGGAGAAAATCGGTTCAGATTTAGATATAGCTCCCATATATATGTTACCCCCGATTTGACATGTAAGCGCTGTAGAGACAGTATTTTATATCCGATCAGTACGAAATTCGACAGAAGAAGGTCTTTTTACATGAATAAGTATTCAGGGAAAATTGGTTCAGATTTATATTAAAGCTCCATATATATGTTCCTCCTGATTTGGTATCAAACCGCTATAGAAGTTGTATTCTACTTCCGATCATTACAATTTTCCAGAAAAATGTTTCTCAATTTAGGAACGAATATTGCTTAATTTAGCGATTATCGTTTCAGAATTAGATAATATGTTTCTACCCATTTACCAATTATTCCAAATTATTATGGCAATGACCCTTATCGCATTGTTAGGGAGGTGTAGGGTATTATATAGTCGGCCCCGCCCGACTTTCTGCCTTTCCCTACTGGTTTTTATTTAAAGTAGGATATTTCAATATACTAAAATTGAAAAAATAAACTCTGCAGAGACACATTTATTTCATTTTTATTTCTCTAAACATTTGAATCTGCAATATTAGCTATACTTGCCTATAGTTGGAAATCACTCATATCTGTTTGTACATTTTGAATCAATTTCAAGTGCCACCTCTCAATAAAAGCTTTTTCATTTTGTTAACTATAATGTCTGTGCTAAATTTCAACACATTCGGACCAAAAGAAAAAATTTCGTGTGAAAAAATAATTTTGAGTTATATGGGCGGTATATGATGGGCGTGGCCGATTTTGATGAAAATTTATTTTTCTTAATAGCGTTATGAAAGTACTCGGTGCCAAGTTTCATCACTTTACGAGCACTCCTTATAATTTTTTCACACAAATGTATGAAGCCATCCCCACTGTGCGACGCATTGTGGTCCAGAATCGTTTTTTACTTGCCAAAACTCTGTAAGTTTTGAACCGATAGTGAAATTTTAGTTTTTTTTTATTCTGCAGATAACTCCTAAAGCTTTTCTCCAGTTACAATTTCAATAAAATCGGTTCTGTAGGTATTGTGGAATTCAAGGTCAAAGTTGAACTTTTGATTTTTATCCCCTCACCTTAGAGAGGAGGGTATATATCATTTTCTACGAGCCAAAAGTGTAACACGTCGAAGGAGTGACGTAAGACCATAAGTATGTTCAGCAGAAATCCGTTTTGGGTCATTTTAAGTCATTTGAGCAATGTCCGTCCGTCTGTCTGTCTGTCTGCTGGCTGATGCGCACGATAACTCTCGAAAGTAGTAACCGATTGACTTCAAATTTGGTATGCCGTAATATTTTTCTCAATCTCCGGCTAAGTTCGAAGATGGGAGGCACTAAAAGGGCGGACCAATATGGTCCACCCTTCTAGTACCTCCCCCACAAAAGGTTATCTTTTAGTGAAATAATGATTCTTTAATACCTTCTATACCGTTTGCTCGAATCTTCTGAAATTACACACGTAGTATTAGTTTGTTATTCGCTAACACGTCGAGAAAAATGGACGAAGAGGCCACTCTCTATTTGGTACCTCCTTAACTGCTTATGGCTTAAATATCAGTTCATAAAAATACTTGAAATTTTGTACAGTGTAAAGCTTTTATAGTACCTAGAGTCCAGAGTAAAATGGGCGTTATTGGCACGCCCCTTTTGGTACCTCCAGTGCATACTTATACCTGGAATTTCGTACAGTTTAATGCTTTTATAGTGTCAAAGTCTAGAGAAATGTGGCCGTTATTGGCATGTCCCTTTTTGTACGTGTCACACAAATTGACAATTTTGCACCCAAAGTTAACAGCTTTTTACTTTAATACAAGTGCATAAAAATATTTGAAATGTTGTACAGTATAATGTTTTTATAGTACCTAGAGTCCAGAGCAAATTGCCACGCCCCTTTTGGTACCTCCCGCACAAATTTGGTACCTCCCAAAAAGTTAACAGATTTTAACTTTACACCAGTGATATTTACTCGAAATTGTCTACGGTGTAATGCTTTTATAGTATCTACCGTCCAGAGAAAAGTGACCGTTATTGGCACGCCCCTTTTGTTACCTCCCACATAAATGGCCATTTTGTACCAAATGTAAACAGCTTTTAACTGTAAAGTTATTAAATGCAATTTTAATTGATAATAATTTAATTAAAATTTTTGGGACTCAAGGTGAGGGTATTCATAAGTCGGTTTACCCGACTGTTCTTTCTAATTTTTTTTAATATTTTTCATGGAATTGTGGGTTTTTTTATTTTCTTTCTTTATTAAAAGAGGGTTATACGTTGATAAATAAACCATTGTAATATTAAGTTTCGAAATTTTTGTGAATGCATTAAGTCGTTGTGAAGAACTCAAAGTGTGAAGTGCTAATTTCAGATAAAAAAATATTTAAAAAAAAAATAATAAGTGAAATGACCATTCTTTATTAAAAGAGGGTTATACGTTGATAAATAAACCAATGTAATATTAAGTTTCGAAATTTCTCCGAAAAAAAATGTTCTCGATGTTTAAAAAAAACTTTTCATGCGAACTTTTTAATGTTAATTTTTTAATTTAAACAACATTAAGGGGAAAAAATGATATTTTTACTTATATAACTATATAATTTATATAAACGATTTTGTATCTTGGAGTGTTTTGTTTGTCAAAGCCGATGCCGAAAATATACAAAAAGTTAAATTTAATACATTTTATGTATATATGCATTAGGCCGGGTCGACTTGTGGGGAGGCAAAAAAAGTCGCCCATTGCTCAGTGAAAATCGTATTCTAGGGATCAAAATAAGAAACTTTGCCGAAGGAACCATACCTCTAAAACGAATTCTGATGTCCCGGAATTTGGGTCGAACTTTTGGGTAGGAGCAAATTTTGAAAAATCCCACTTTGACCCATTTAGAGTGCTCCAATCGAGTCCAAATGTATGACCGACCCCCACTAACTTCGGAGGCCCGACCCACCCATGCCAGTGGCACACCCCCTGGAACCCCCTGGGGGTTCACCATACAAACATTCCAAAAAATCGCCAGTTTTGGCACTTTACATGAAAAAATCAGCGAAATGCCTATGTTTTTTTCTTTTTGGAGTTTATTTTTCTCTTTAGAAATTTATTTAGTCAGAACATATGTAAATGAAAAAATGAATTTAACTTAGTAATAGAAAAGAAATTAAAAAAAGTTATTAGAAATTAGCGTTTTTACAACCCTTTTAAAACCGAGGCATCACTGTGATGCATTTGCATGTCGTAAACTTAGTTGTGTGGGTTTTTATTCAACCCTTTTAAAAAATGAAGGTATCACTGTGACACAATTGCAGGTCGTAAAATTGCTTGTGTGAGTTTTTTATAGCACCTACTTAAGAAATGAATTTTGTTTTTACAACCTTTTTGTGTGTTTTTTTGGCACCTTCTTAAGAAATGCGAGTTTTTTTGCAACCATTTTAACAAATAAGCTATCACCGCAGCCCTTTTCAAAATGAACGTATCACTGTGACACAATTGCAGGTCGTAAAATTGCTTGTGTGGGTTTTTAAGCCACCACAAGACACATCAGGTAGAATTGAAATTACCATTTCATTCTTATTACCTCGTCTCGTAGACCATATATAACGCAACAGTTTTTGTGAATGCATTAAGTCGTTGTGAAGAACTCAAAGTGTGAAGTGCTAATTTCAGATAAAAAAATATTTCAAAAAAAAAATAATAAGTGAAATGACCATTCCACCATCCTCTACACCGCAAGATGAAGCAACAACAACATCAACAACTATCGAAAACCCAATGAGTCATATACCCAAGCATGATGTTACTGTATTTGGTGTGTCTACTGATTTGACTGATCTTAATTTATCAACCCATCTGGATATCTTGAGATATTATTTTTACTTAAGCGAACGTGCTAAAACAGAACAAAAAAAGTTTTCCTATAAATCATTCACTATTCAAGTACAAGATAAGTTGATTGGAATTTGGGAAAATCTTGGTATGGAAATAATGCTGAAAAAGTGTATTTAATAAATTGAATAGATTGCTTGACAAATATCAAGACCAAATCAAGAGAAGAAACAAAACATAACAATTTACAGAGTATGTAAAATCTCTGGAAACAATTTTTTACATTGGAACATGTAAATGCGATTTGAAGGCAGCTCCATGTGCATGCGGCTTGGTTCCCGAACGCCTCAAAGAGTTTATGCACGATCAACATAATCAGAGAAGACTAACAATGGATGCATTTGTGATGGAAATTGAAGAGCAAGGAGCAACGTCTATGTCATCAATGCCAACATACCAAGATCCCGATGATTCAACATACGCACCGCCACCGGTTCAAGAAGATATGGATAGAAGCACAAGTTCACAATACACAGAGAGATACGATTTTTTTAATTTGCCTTTGTATGTGATTTGGTGTGCCTGATAGAGTAGCATCAGCATTGGGAACCGCTCTTTTGCAAGATTTTAAAATTAAAGATAAGCATGGGAAACCTCTCATCATGGATAAATCGAAAGTTCGCAGAGAAAAAGAGAAATGCAGACAAGAAGTGCTTCGCAAACGGTTAGATGATACCAATTTGTTAGCGTTTTCATTCGATGGCAGAAAAGATGATACTTTAACGATAGATAAAATTGATGAGAAGTATCATACTAGGATGGTAAAAGAACCTCATCTTGTTATTTTGAGAGAACCCAATTCTGAATTGATTGGTTACGTAAGACTGGAACATGAAACCGCTGAATACAAAACAACCAAATTAAATGATTTTTTCAACGATAAAAATATATCACTGGATGCATTAATTAGAATATGCACTGACGGTGAGGCAACAAACACTGGTCCACACGGTGGAATTATACGACGATTCGAATTGCTGTTAAAAAGACCATTGCATTTGTTCGTTTGCCTTCTACACTTCAACGAACTTCCGTTTCGGCATTTGTTTGAAGCTTTGGATAAATCAACCAGCACTGGACCAAGATCGGCAACCGGAAAACTATCACTCATTTATTATAATTGTCAACCATTTTTAATTATTTTATTATTATATATGTTCAGGTGGTGGACGGCTTCCAGAAAATTGAGTTGCAAAATATGCCCCCTGCTCCAGAAAAAATTGAATTTTCCACCGATTGCCCATGCAATTTCTAGCGGCGTGGTTTCGGTGGATCTGGCTAACATCAAACCAGGGAAAATTGTACATTCTCGGTGGCACACCAAGGCCGCTAGATTATTACGATTATATGTGACAACGGAAAATCCAGATGCAAATTTAAGAATTCTGGTTGAATTTATAATTAAATGTTATGTGCCAATGAACTTCAATATCAAGTATTACAGCTCGGTCGTGTACGGCAGTGCATTATTTTTCAAGTTCATTAGTTGGTCACGATTTCTAGAACCTCGTTTCCGCAAAATTGTCAATCAAGTAATTAAAGATAATTCATATTATGCGCATTCGGCAAATATCTTGTTTGATGATAGCAAAGAAAAGCGCGACTGTGCTATCAAGAAAATTCTACGCTATCGAACCGATGTTGACGACCCAACGCAACATAGGTTAGGTTTAGGTTAGGGTGGCAGCCGTATTTTTTATACAAGCTCACATAGACCAGTTTAGGTCCCTAGTGTTACCACGGGCTGAAATGCCCCTCATCGAAACCAACCTGTTTGATATGCGAATTTGTCGATATTACGAATATCGGTACTGGAAAGATCTGTTAGGCTGCCTAGAAAAGCCGACCCCAGTATGTCCAGTCGTCGTTTACTCAGAGCTGGACAGTCGCATAGCAAGTGCTCAGTGCTCTCCACTTCTTCCTCATCTTCACAGCTTCTGCAGAAGTCATTAGAGTCAATACCCAATATTTTGGCATGTTCGCCGATCAAGCAGTGTCCCGTCAGAACTGATACTAACGTAGACAATCTTTGCCTCTCTAGTGCGAGGAGATATTTTGATCTTCTCAGGTCATACCTTGGCCAGATTTGTCTAGCTACTCTGCAGGTGCCGATTTCTGTCCATCTTTCGTTGGACTGCCTGATTGCCTCTTGCCTAAGCCAAAGCTTGCACGTGGATAGTGGCGCACCAATATATGCAAATTCTTCGAGAATTTGTAATGTCGTCCCTTTCCTAGCAAGTTCATCGGCTTTGCAGTTCCCCGGGATATCCCTATGCCCAGGCACCCATATGAGGTGTATGTTAAACTGCTCAGCCATCTCGTTAAGAGATCTGCGGCAGTCGAGGGCTGTTTGTGAATTTAGGGATGTTGCCTCCAGAGAATTGATGGCAGCCTGGCTGTCCGAGCAAATGACAACGCCAGTGCTGGTTGCTATGTTGCGACTCAGCCACTTGGCTACTTCCCATATTGCCATTATTTCGGCTTGATAGACACTGCAGGTATCTGGTAGTCTGTGAGCTATATCCAATCTAAGCTCTGCACAGTGTACTCCGAAGCCAACCTTTTCATCAAGCTTCGAACCATCCGTGTTAAAGTGGAGATGGTTTCTATTACCTGGTTTTCTTCCAACCCATTCATCTCTCGCGGGAATCATAGTGATGTAATTTCTCTCGAAGGTGTACACCGTTGGTATATAGACCACTCGGTCGGTTACCATAGCACTACACTTTGATATTCTCATGTGACCGTAGTTTTTGTACCTCCACATTGATAGACAGTTTAATCTTATTGCCGCTTTGGTTGCAACTTCTCTCGCCACAATATTAATCGGCAGTATATGGAGTAGGGCTTGTAGAGACTCGGTAGCTGTAGTCCTTAAGGCTCCGCTTATGCTCAGGCAGGCAGTTCTCTGAACCTTTGTTAGTAGGTTGGTGATGGTTAGTTTGTCAGTTGCCGTCCACCATACCACAATGCCGTATAGCAGTATAGGACGAACTACTGCTATATATATCCAGTGGACGATTTTAGGAGAGAGGCACCACCGCGACCCTACAGCCTTTTTGCAGGAATATAAGGCGACGTTAGCCTTCCTTACACGTTCCAATACATTAAGTCTAAATAACAGTTTTCTATCTAGAATTATTCCTAAAAATTTTGCACTTTCAGAATAGACTAGATCTGTTCCATTTATCCGATGTCGAGGGTGCACATGTGGGACTTTATTCATCCTAGTAAAGAGAACCAATTCTGTCTTGTTTGGGTTTATGCCCAAACCGCTGCTTCTGGCCCATCTAGCCAATTTGTTCAGAGCCACCTGTAGAATGTCTCGGAGGACGTTTTCGAATTTGCCACTCACTGCGATTGCAATGTCGTCCGCATATGCCACGACCTTGCAGCCACAACGTTCTAGATCTAGCAGGATTTCATTCACCGCTAGGTTCCAAATTAGTGGAGACAGTACTCCTCCTTGTGGGGTCCCTCTGTTTACAAACCTTGTTAGAGTTGTGGACCCAAGACATGCTGTTAAGCGTCTTCTGTTGAGCAGACTTTGAATTAGTCTAATCAAACTAGAGTTAACATTAAGATGTGAAAGTGCCGCAATTACTGCATCTGAGTGAATATTGTTAAAAGCCCCTTCTATGTCAAGAAATGCCACCATGGTGAATTCCTTGAAATGCAGGGACGATTCGATAGTGCTCACAAGTTCGTGCAGGGCTGATTCTGTAGACTTCCCCTTATTGTAAGCATGTTGGTTCACTGACAGGACAGTTTTGTATCCAGGTTTTCCCTAATGAAATAATCTAAAAGTCTTTCCAGACCTTTCAATAGGAAAGAGGATAGGCTAATTGGTCTGAAGTCTTTTGGCCTAGTGTGTGATATCTTCCCCGCTTTTGGTATGAATACCACTTTGGTATCCCTCCATCGATTCGGGATGTATGAAAGCCTGATAAAGCCTACATAAATTTTCTCCAGCCAGGGGATAATGTATTTCAACATTTTCTGCATTTCTGCTGGAGTGATGCCGTCTGGTCTAGGTGACTTGAAGGGCTCAAAGCTATTAATAGCCCAGCTTATTCTGGATCTCTCAGCCAACAAACTAGCGACGCTCGCAGTCCACTCGCACTCTTGTTGGTCCTGCTGATCCTCCAACGCAACTTAGAGCTTAAAAAGAACCAGATAGAAACTTTAATTGCACAAGTTACATGGAAATGATCAATATGAATGACATAAATAACGTATTTGAACCACCATTCACGCGAAGCATTCCGTACGATACATTGAAAGAATATTTAAATCAAGATGATCCACCGTTTAATGATCCAAAAATTCCATCACACATACAAGGAACGGAACGACATGTTCAATTGCTAGCTAGCGTTTCCAAACGGGTTATACCGGAAAATGTAGAGGCTGTTATGGCGACGACATTAGAGAGCCGTGCGAAATTGCCCAGACTTGAAAGTAAAAAAGACTTCAAACAATAATTTTTTTTACTTTCTTTTCTATAACTAACATAAATTAATTTTTTCATTTACATATGTTCTGACTAAATAAATTTCTTAAGAGAAAAAATAGATATTATTATAAATAAATATTATTATAAATAAATAAAAATAAAGAAAAAACATAGCCATTTCGCTGATTTTGTCATGTAAAGTGCCAAAAATGGTGATTTTTTTGAAATGTTTGTATGGGGAACCCCCTAGGTGAGTTCCAGGGGGTGTGCCAATGGCATGGGTGGATCGGCCCTCCAAAGTTAGTGGGGGTCGGTCATACATTTGGACTCGATTGGAGCACTCTAAATGGGTCAAAGTGGGATTTTTTCCGGGACATCAGAATTCGTTTTAGAGGTATGGTTCCTTCGGCAAAGTTTCTTATTTTGATCCCTAGAATACGATTTTCACTGAGCAATGGGCGACTTTTAAATCGACCCGCCCTAATATGCATATATCATCTTTTGTGTAAGCTAGGTCAAGGTTATATAGTATAAAGTGAATCAAAATGTTTCAGCATCATTGCAATATTTACGGTAGAATGTGCATTCTAATATTTGTCACACCCGTTACACAAAGACCGTAAATAATTTTTAATCGATTTAAAAATATTGTATATTTATTAATTTTATGTCAAGTATGAAATTAAATAATAGAAAGCAGAAATTTCGGTATAAATTGAAAAAATAAATAGATGGTATAGGGGCAATAATTAAGAGAAGGATGTGTGCGGGCATAAGAATACTTCTCAAATGGAGTTAAAAAATATCTATATTTGCTAAATATATTTTAGCAAATAGGTGGAAAACTAAAAAAAAAATCAAGACTAAGACAAAATCTTATTTTGAAAAGATTTCTGCTTATAATATTCTAGCATGACGCACAGCGTATTTTAATTCAGAAACTTATTCTTTGTAGATAATGAAAAAAAAAAAATAATTGTCATAAAAATTGATACAAAAAAGCGTTTTTAAGATGTCAAAACTTGTTTTTGGCAACGAATTTTGTATTTGTAAGTTGTATTTCTATGTGATGAAGAAAGTCGGCAATTTGAATATGATTTTGTTTTTCGAAGAAAAAAACTTGTTTAATAGATGCATGTTGGCTAATAAGTCCTGGACAATATTTCGATCTACTTATTACTCCTCCAGATTGAGACTATGTTACACCCGTTACATTGGCTTGTCACAACCGTTACACATTAATATATTTGCTACAAACGGAATAATAATTTTAATTATTTTGTTGGCAGTACATAGAAAAATTTTACAGTATGCAATAAAGAAAGCGGCTGATCAAGATTTTATCAAAACCTAAGGTCACACCCGTTACGGTGATATTTCAACCATATTTTTTTTATTAAAAATATTATATAATTTCCTTGCATGTCAGTAGGCAACACTTATGAATATCTACATAAACCACCCTTTTGAGTTGTCATTATAAATTATATAGATCAAAATCAGGAAAATACTCAGTAACAATGTCACACCCGTTCCGTTGGAATCACCCATATGCGAAAGCGAACTATTCGCATTATTTTTAACATTCGCTTTCGCAAAAAACATCTTTGGAATATTCTCTTTCGCCTTCGCAAAAATATATTTCAGTATTCGCTTTCATTCGTTGAAATTGCCATATCATCTTAATCGCTTCACACATATTGAACATACTAATACACACTCAGAAAAAAGTTTACTAAAATTGAGTAAAAACGTAGTCAATTTGAGGAAAATTTAACTTTATATAGGCTCCAAAGAAATTTTTCATAAAACCAAGTATGCACATTTCTTCAAACCAAAGACATTTTATTTACTCATTTGTAAAAAAATTTTACTCTGTACAACAAAAATTCTACTTAGTTGTACATTTTATAATCAAATAAAAGTAAATTCGAGGAAACCTATCGCATTAAAAATATTATAATTATACTTAAAATGAGGAAAATGTTACTTAACATTTTTCTAAAGAAATACATTCTTTAAATTTAGTAAATTATCCATTTATATTAATATATGCAATGTAATGTGAATTAGTTAAATATTCATTGTTCGTATCACAAATTTAACTTATTTTTATTAAAATTTCTACTTCTTGTAAAGATATCAAGTTCATATATTCTTTCGAATTAAGTACAATAAATACAACAACGTACCCTGACTTCAGAATTTAAATTTTATTTGTTTTCAATTTTTAAAAATTACAATTATTACTAATTGTAATAATTATTTGTAATTATTTTAAATGATATTTTAAAATGTTAAATATTAATACTACATACACATATTTTATATAGGAGTTTTATAAATCAGGGGCCCAGAGTTTTCAGTTATTCTATTTTCATTAAGTAAACAATAATGTTTTGGTTATAAGCTGTCTTGGAATAATTTGGTACATTCCTTATTATGAATTTCTGTAAAGCATTTTAAATTTATAAGATACAATCACGTAAATTCTGAAAGTATTAATAATTCAAGAGGTTTTAATAAAATTAAAAGAAACCTCCACAATTTTGATTGGTTTTGAAGCAGATACTCAATCACACAAAAAGCGATTAACTTACGGAACTTTGGATCAAGCCTCTTGTTATTTTTGTAAAAGTTCAAAATATTTAATCCATTATGGAATGAAATTCTAACAAAACAGATTCATGATTAATTAGGTGTTTATATAGACAACTTCTATAAAGTTACTTTTAATGGAATTAAATGAAATGCCCTTACGTTCGCTTGGAAAATTTTAAAATTTGAAGTGCAACACAATTCGCCTACATATTGTATAAATTAAAAGATGTACTCTAGAAATATACCCTACGGTGTAATATACTGAGACTACGTATCCTTTACTGATCAATTGTAATGCTACCATATTTTGTCATTTATATATATAACTTTTAGTACATTGAGAAAAATAGGGGAGGTTCAAAACAGCGTATTTATCTATGTACAGCATGCTAATAGCCTCACCCGCCACTCGCTCAATGCCCAAATACAAAATTCCAACTTACAGAAAAATTGAATCCTGTTAAGGATTATGATATATTACACCAAGCTCATACTTTACAATTTATTTCCCAATGTACATAGGAAATTATTTACACTATGCAACAAAAATTTTGTCCAAGGGATGTGGATAACAGTTTCTGGTGCAATTTGGTGTCACAAACACGAAAAAAATATTTTAAAAAAATGTTATGGTAAATTTTTTTTTAAATTCCAGCTTTCATGGAAAGTATATTTAGTATTTGGACCATAATTTTTCAATTAATTAAAGGGAATTATGAGGGCTACATATGCTGCAAATATCGCTTTCACGTAGAATCTTTGGTTTAGTAGAAATAGGAAAATTCAAAAAAATCTTGTTTCATATTTTTTCGTTTTTAAATAATGTTTTTGCTTATATTGAATTCGACATATGTGAGAGAGACATGTACGAGACATTGCACTCGCATTTTATTTTATGAGGATTGATGTCAGACATTAAATTAAATAAAATTATGTAGAGGACGAGGTTTTATGGCAGTCCGTAGCATCTTCCTCAGCCTTTCGGCGTCAAAGATCTTTTCCACTTCGCCACATAATGTATAATAAGTGCGTCATTGCGCCTTCCTAAGCTCCTTCTTATAGCGCTCCAGCAGATTTCACCTTGTTGAATAGCTTGTTGCAGTTCTTTTTCCTATATCTCCGTATTCGCTTCCATTTGTTAAAAGTGTTAAATCTCCTTATTCCCTTTACACACACTTCTCTTCAAAGCAGTTGAAAAAATATGTTTGTCCTTGTGGTAACAGAAGGTAAAAATATGGAAAGCATTCTTAATATTTACTTGAGTATCCTGGAAAAGTATCAATTCATTTATCTATTATTCGCACTCGCTTTCGCAAAAATGCATATATTACTATTCGCATTCGCAAGAAATATATTTCAATATTCGCTTTCGCTAAAGTCACTTTCGTTGCATCCCTAGTTAGAATAAAGTCAAGAAGCGAATCACCCCTATTGTTTTTTATCCGTACTACCCCAGATAGTATGATGAGCGTTCGTGTCTGCGCCAATAATCAGCTAGAGCTCGTCAGACGTTGCTTCTCCTACTACTTCCCTGAAGAGAGCTGTAGGTACTACAGCTTCATAAAGCAAGTAACTGGAAACCACCCAATATCTGCGATTTCCGATCTCCAGACTAGCAGCTGATTGGTCTTTACCACTTAAATTAGTCAGTAGAAAGATACTTGAATCTTTCCTGGCCAAAATGCAGGTTCTGGGTCATGACTATAGTCTCGATTCTATATTGCGGGGTTGCATGTTGTATATGGGAGTATGGAATTAATAAAATATAAAAATAATAATAATAATGTAATTATTCAAATATAAATATTCAAAATTAATAAATAAACAAAGAAATCATAAGAGAGGAATAAGGGTAAAAAGAAGGGTACAATGAAATAATTTTATCTTATTTTAAATATAAAAAATAAACAATACATATATACATACTGGCGGCCGGAAGTTGGACCCCACGAAAATGTACCCCAAATTAAAAATGAAAATGAGGCCCAAATTTGGGGCCTATTTTCGTTACAAAAACTGACACCCTAATCAAGAAAAGAGCATGAAATGAAAGTAAACCCCAAAAAACTAAGAAGCCTTCTCTTCGTAAGTCTGGGGAGTTCGCAAAAATACAACTGTACGAACCTATTTTCTAATTATAAATCTTTTCCTGTGCGGTCGGCCTACGGCCTTCGGCCTCTGTTTAAGACTTTCTCCTATGGACAGGATCCAATGTTGGCAATGCTTAGCATATACTGTTTCTAAATTTATAGCTGAAAATTAGCCCCAAAAAGCAGACAAGAAATGAAATTAAACTCCAATAAGCAGACAAAAAATGAAATTAAGCCCCAAATAAAATTGTTGTTGTTTGATATGTTATTTTTTGGGGCCCATATTCATAAAAATATTGGGGTGTATTTTCCTGAGGCCCAATTTCATTCCGCTATATTCAGATTTCCGATCCCGTACCAATCACCAAGACTGCCACCAAATACATATGAAGCACTATTTGCCAGTTTTTTTAAGTAATGTTTTCCGATTTGAATGAAATTTTGGTGGACATGTTGGCGTATGCCTAAATAGTATTAATCTAAAATATGTCTGCATTCTGGTGACCACTACTGCAGTTGTATGCAATTACATTTTGCCGATTGTGTTGTTGTTATTTATTGTTGGTCTGTGCTTTTGTTATTCAGTCAGAATATATTTTGGTTTGAGACCATATGTTGCAGTTACTTTCTGTCTATTGCAACAAATAATAGAAACAAATACAAAAATTGGTAGAGAGTTTTAATTGCTTGGTAGAATTGACTGCTAACCAAACCCGTATTTTGCCGAACTAAGTCAACATACTAAAACTCTCATACCAATACATTTTTGTTTTTTGCTTGGTTTCGCATCGCGAACCATGAAAACAAATGTAGTTTTGTCAACGGCTAATGCCGACGTCATCGTACCTCATGTGTTTGTATGTGTTGTTGTTATTTATTGTTGGTCTGTGCTTTTGTTATTCAGTCAGAATTTATTTTGGTTTGAGACCATATGTTTCTGTTACTTTCTGTCTATTGCAAAAAGTAATAGAAACAAATACAAAACTTGGTAGAGTTTTAATTGCTTGGTAGAATTGACTGCTGTTTCGATAGACACCTCTCTATCATCTTCAGAATTCAGTAGCAATAGTGTACAAAATATGCTCCTATTCTTCGCCTTTTATGTCAAATTTGGTGCAATATATAATAAATGTTCTTCTTTTCAATAGTGATCCGAGTAATCATTTATTGTAGAAACATTATTTTGACGTTGAATTTCAAGGTCAAACTATTAATTTGCGAATATCGAAAAAGCGTGGTCAAGCGATTTTACTCAAATTTTTTCAGAAGAATGCTATTTTAGCATTTATTGGAATTTCCGCGAAATTTCAATTTTAAGAGAAGCACCTTAAATGTGTTCTATAAAACCGTGCGACAAAATTTAACAAAAATTATTTGTCTTGGAATTGTCTTTATAATTCTGAAAGATGACTAGAAACACAACAAAACTGTGTACTCAGTTTTTTTATTTTCTGCTCGAGTTCGCGTTTAAAAGGACATGTTTTTAAGGATATATATTATTTTTTTTTAATTTTTCTGAAAGTCCTAGTAAGACTATATTGCTGTCAAATGAAAGGGCACAATTTGGGCTATCTAAATACTTTTTTTGTTTTTATAAACTGGAACTAAAAAGTTGCAAAAATGGCCTTTCAAATTTTAGTCCTTCGTTATCCTTTAAGATCCACGGTAGAAAATTATGGAAAAAATATATTTTGTGAATCTTACTGTTCAGTTATTCATATCCATTTTGACACGGCTTTACAACAATCATGAAAATGGGTGTGACAATTTGCCCAATAAGTAAGTATATCGACTGGTTAAAATATAACAAATACTTTAGCTCACACCTATCCGATGGTGTATCGTTACGCACAACGGATGCAATTGAAGCCGCGGTAAACCTATTCGCGGACGTTGTAAACAGTGCTGTTAAAGTGGCTACTCGAAAAAGCGCATTCAAAAGAGATAACTCAAATAACCCAACAGGCATCCAAGCGTTCTTCTTTATTTGCGCATCCGTTTTCGGATATGAGCGATCATACAATTTACAAACATAAAATACAAACACATGTTTGACATCTTTTCATATACATATAAGTTCTCTATTTTTAGCGGCATTTCGTAAGCATCTTTCGTGATTACATCCGGTCCAGTTTTGTATGTTTTCAACCAGGAAAGTTCTGGATCCAACACAGAAAAAAGATTATAGTCTCTGGAAGGCCATAAAGAATATGCGAGGCCCTGTTGCGCATGAATCCCCAATTGGCCTAGAAAATGGGAACTGGGCAAAAATCACGGAAGAGAAAGTAAATGCATTCGCAAACTACCTCGAGTCCGTTTGTACACCCAACAGTGATACATCTGAAATCTATCCGCCCGTGATAGATACAATTCCTCGCCCACACTATCCGCCCGTGATAAATGACATAATTCCTCGCCCAATCTATCCGCCCGTGATAGATGATATAATTTCTCACCCAATCTATCCACCAAGGATAAATGACTCAATTCCTCTACCAATCTATCAGCCCGTGATAGATGACAAAACTTCTCGCCCAATCTATCCGCCCGTGATAGACGACACAACTCCACGCCCAATCTATCCGCTCGTGATAGATGATATAATTCCTCGCCCAGTTTATCCGTCCGGGATAAATGATTTAATTCCTCGGCCAATCTATCAGCCCATGATAGATGATATAATTCCTGGCCCAATCAAGCTTAGAATAAAGGGTGTTGAAAAATTCTGTCTAAGATCTAAAATAAAAGAAATCGCCCGGAGGAGACGGATTAACAGCGAAAATGATTAAAGAACTTCCCTTTTCAGTCTTGTGTTATTTTTATTCAATGCAATACTGCGTGTAGGTTACTTCCCCTATCTTGGAAGAGGTCAGAAATCGTGATGATACCGAAACCAGACAAAGATGCAACTCAAGTCAAATCCTATCGCCCTATAAGCTTACTATCGATACTTTCAAAAATTTTTTCTAACAATATTATACCTGACCATCAATTTGGTTTTCGAAAAATTCATAATTCTATGGAACAGGTACACCGTATCGTAACCTGCATCAAATGAGCTTTTGAGAATAAAGAATACTGTTATTCATAGATATTTCCCAAGCATTTGACAAAGTCTGGCACGAAGGACTTTTGTACAAAATATGCGACCTTCTGCCAATCAACACTCATAAACTGTTAAAGAGTTATTTGACTAACCGGTTACGTGAATGCCGGTGTCCCACAGGGGAGCATTCTTGGTCCTATACTGTATGTTATTTTTACGGCAGATATGCCCATAACCAACTTTACGCACACGTCTACTTTTACGGACGATACTGCTTTCGTCAGTACTCACAAAAGCCCTTTAGTTGCGTCCGATCAACTGCAGTCTCATGTCCGAATCCTAGAAGAACGGTTAAAAAATGGAGAGTAATGGTGAATGCCTCAAAGTGTACTCATGTTGCTTTTACCCTACGAAGATATACAAGTCCTCCAATTTCTATTTTCAATTCACAGATTCTCCAAAAGGATCATGTAAAATATCTTGGAATCCATTTAGATAGGCGCTTGACGTGGTCGCGCCTGAAATTCACACAGTACTTAGAAAAGAGATATAGCTATTTGCTGAAAAAATTTCAAAAAAATAAAAAGGGGATTTTTTCTAAAAAATTATTTTTAATTTTTTTCAAAAATCTTTTATTTATTTTTTTGCGCTGAATTTCCACATTTCTTCTGCAAAAATAAATTTCTCGATATCTTTCACTAAACAAAAGTTATGACAGTTCGAGTAAACCCCTTTTTACAAAACATGCAAAACTTCAATGTTGCAGGTTTGCCACAGTTTCCATTTTTTTTATACCCTCACTTTAGTGTGACGAGGGTATATATCAGTTGCTACGGAAAAAAGTGTAACACATCGAAGGAGTGACCTAAGACCTCAAGTATGTTCGGCGGAAATTCGTTTTGGGTAATTTTAAGTCGAATGAGCAATGTCCGTCTGTCTGTCTGTCTGCTGGCTGGTGCGCACGATAACTCTCGAAAGGAGTAACCGATTGACTTCAAATTTCGTATGTGGTAATATTTTTTTCTATCTCCGGCTAAGTTCGAAGATGGTCCATATTGGTCCATTCCTTCTGGTACCTCCCCCACAAAGGGTTAAAATGTTGTGAAATATTGATACTTTAATAACTGCAACTATTCGTATTCGAATTCCACACATAGTATTAGTTTGTTAGTCGCTATCAAATCGAGGAAAATGGGCGAAATTGCCACGCCCCTTTTGGTACCTCCCACACAAATGCACCATTTTGCTCCAAAAGTTAACAGCTTATAACATTAATACCAGTGTATAAAAATACTTTAAATTTTGTACAGCGTAATTTTTTTATAGTGCCTACAGTCCATTGAAAAATGGGCGTTATTGTCACACCCCTTTTGGAACCTCTCCCACAAAGGTACCATTTTGCACCAAAGATAAAAGTTTATAACATTACTATCAGTGTATACAATTACTTGCAATTTTGTTCAGTGTAATGTTTTTATAATGCCTATAGTCCAGTGAAAAATTTGCGTTATCACCACGCCCCTTTTTGTACCTCACAAAATGGCCAAATTATACCACAATTTAATATCTCAACGTTAATATACCTGTCCATATAAACGGTTACAATTCGGCACAGTGCAATGTATTTAAAGTATCTACTGTTCAGCGAAATATAGGTGTATTTCTTAAACCCCTTCTGGTACCTCCCACAAAAATTGACAGAATAATTTGTGTAATATTCAACATTACATTACTCACAAAGTGAGGGTATACCTTAGTCGGTTTACCCGACTGAAACTTTCTTACTTGTTTTTAAAAAAAGTGGCTAACTTAATACATTGCAATACCAAACGCGTTCACCAAATTTCATTAAAATCGGAACACCTTCGAAAATTTCTCGTTGGTTTAACATGGAATTTCTCTAAAGTAACTCAAATAAAAATCAAAACTAATCAACTTCAGTGGCTTATCAGCCAAAGATCTGCCCTAGATCAAGAGTATAAAGTTCTTTTATACAAAACGGTATTGAAGGCCATTTTGAAATATGGTATCCAGCTCTGGGGTACAGCGTGCGCTTCAAATGTATGCAAATTACAAAGAAGACAATCGAATATTCTTTGTTTAATTACAGGTACACCATGGTATATAAGAAACGCTAACATCCATAAGGATCTCAACATGCCAACAGTAAAAGAGGAAATTGAAAAATATTGCCGGTGTTACGTGGGTAAACTATTCAATCATCCAAACATCCTGGCTCGAGAACTACTAAATTTTGAAGGTCATAACCGCCTTAGAAGGAGAGATACGCTGGACTTGATTTAAATTAAAACTAATCAAAAACAAAAATTAAATTATGAATTCTTAAATTTCAAATGTTAACCTTTTGTTAAAGTAAAAAATCGTGTAAAGTCTCAATGGTTTATTCGCAATGGCAATAACCCAGAGAATAGGATTCTAGGTTAAGATTTGTCCACTTATTGTTATTTTCATTGTTTAATAATGAAAGATTCAATAATAAATGTAATGAATTGAAAAAAAAGTTATTCATATTCAAACTTTAGGATTCGACGTTAATTAGTTTGTTTTTAAGAACTTATTTAATTCAAATTTACTCATCCATAAAATAAACAATTGTGTTGATTGTTTTAATTCCATACAGATTTCTGTAAATAATAAAATAAGCATTAATGTAAAATTAAAATAGTTCTAAAAATCAAAGGAATCAACGTAGAATGCTAAAATTTGGGTATGAATAGCTAACAGTAAAATCCGCGGAATATATTTTTTTCAAAATTTTCTTCCATGGATCTTAAAGAAAAATGAAGGACTAAAACTTGCAAGGCGATTTTTGGAACTTTTCAGTTCCAGATTCTAAAAACAAAAAGTGCGTTTAGATAGCCCAAAATGTGCCCTTTCATTTGACACCAATATCGTCTTGTTAGGACTTTCAGAAAAATTATAAAAAAATGTATGATTATATCCTTAAAAAATGTCATGTCCTTAAACGCGAACTCGGCCAGAAAATAAAAAAAACTGAATACACAGTTTTGCTGTTTCTGGTCACCTTTCAGAATTATAAAGACATTTCCATGACCAATAATTTTTGTTCAGTTTTGTCGCACGGTTTTATAGAACACATTTAAGGTGCTTCTCTTAAAATTGGAATATCGCGGAAACTAGGAAAAACGCCTCTTCAAAATTGTGTCCACCGTTAGTACATTAAAATAACATTGTAGCGAAAATTTTTTAGTAAAATCGCTTGACCACGCTTTTTTTGATATTCGCAAATTAATAGTTTGATCTTGAATTACAGTGTCAAAATAATGTTTCTCCTAAAAATGATTATCACTATTGAAAAGCCCATAAAAATATCTTTATAAAACATTTATTACATACTGCATGTCGTTCACCAAATTTGACATAAAAGGCGGACAAAATAGGAGCATATTTTTTAAAATCGATAAAATGTAATTGCATACAACTGCAGCAGCTGATACATGACAAACAAAAAATAAAATTACTCAACATAAATAAATCTTCAACATTTTATGCAAGAACGGTATATGTAGTCAAAAATAATCTCGTGTGGATAATAATGTGTGGAATGCAGAATATGTTGTGCAAAATGTTTTACATAAATAAACCAGGAAGGAAAGGCAGAAAGTCGGGCGGGGCCGACTATATAATACCCTACAACTCCCTAACAATGCGATAAGGGTCATTGCGATAATAATTTAGAATAATTGGTAAATGGGTAGGAACATATAATATAATTCTGAACAGATAATCGATAAATTAAGGAATATTCGTTCCAAAATTGAGAAACATCTTTCTGGAAAATTTTAATTATCGGAAGTAAAGTAGTTAAAACTTCTATAGCGCTTTGATACCGAATCAGCAGGAACATATATATGGAGGTTATATATAAATCTGAACCGATTTTCCCTGAATACTCATTCATGTAAAAATACCTCTATCTGTTATCTGTGAAACAGATATAAAATACAGTCTCTACAGCGCTTACATGTCAAATCGGGGGTAACGTATATACGGTTGCTATATCTAAATCTACACCGATTTCTTCCTAATTTAAAAGTGTTCAATCAAATAATAGGAAACCTCTTTGTGCGGAATTTCATACTGATCGGATATAAAATAAAATTTTTACAGCGCTTACACGTCAAATCGGGGGTAACGTATATATGGGGCTATATCTAAATCTGAACCGATTTCTTTCAAATGTAACGGTGTTCATTCATATAATAAAAAACCTCTTTCCGCCGAATTTCATACTGATCGGATGCAAAATAAAGTTTTTACAGCGCTTACATGTCAAATCTGGGCTAACATACAGGGTGGCTGATATGTATTGCAACCAACTTCAGGTTGCTATCATTTCTAAACCGCTAGTCTGATAGCTGACAGATTTATTATAGTGACAGTTTATTTGTTTACAAGCTTACAAAAGCATTTTGATCTATTGCATTCTGAAAAAAAGTTATTCGTGATGGAATTCAAGCGTGATAGTGTGATTGCTTTATATTTGGGTGGAAAAACACAAGTGGCTATCGTTAGAGCCCTCCAGCATTTAAATGTGAATAAATCTTTTGTTTCTCGTACCATTGCTCGTTACCGTGATACTGGCAGTGTTGCATCGCGTCCAAAAAGTGGACAAAAAAAAACGGTAACAACACCAGAAATGATCCGAAAAGTGAAGGCCAGATTTGATCGAAATCCACGCCGCAGTGGTAGAAAAATTGCTCGTGAGCTGAACATATCGTGAGAACGGATACAACACATATTAAAAAATGAGCTTGGACTAAAGCCATTGAAGTTCCAAAAAGTGCAAGAGCTCACCGATGCACCAAAAAAAGTTAGACTGGAAAGAGCCAGGGAGTTGCTTCGCTTGCACGAAAGTGGCCAGTTACCGAATTTGGTTTTCTCCGGTGAGAAGCCATTCCAAATTGAACAGTTTGTGAACAAACAAAATGATCGGGTTTACTTGCCAAAGAGGTCAGCTGAAAATTTACACCTTCGATTGGCCACCAGAACTCAAGCGCCGCCGATGGTCGCTCCCCGCTCGTATTCATCGACCATGGGGTCAAAATAAATGCCGAATATTATCGGGAAAATGTCCTAAAGACAGTATTGAAGCCCTGGGTAGACAAACATTTCGGCCGCAGACCATTGACATTCCAACAGGACTCAGCACCATCGCACTCAGCACGCGTCAACTAAGAATGGCTTAAAAAGGAGGTTCCTCGCTTCATTTCTACCGCACAATGGCCACTAAGATCTCCGGATCTCAATCCGTTGGACTTTTGCGCCTGGGGCATTTTAGAGAGTAAGGTTCGCACTAAAAAATACCAAAGTATCGATCATCTCAAGACGGCGCTTCGCCGGGAATAATTCGTGCCAAAGGTGGCCAATTCGAACAAATCTAAACTGTTTCTAAAATTTTATGTTATTTTCGACATTTCTTGCTTTTGAACAATAAAATTTAAAAAAAAAATTAAAAAATATAGCGCTTTACTTTGTTGCATTACATATCAGCCACCCTGTATATATGGGCTATATCTAAATCTGAACCGATTTTAACCAAATTCAATAGGCATCTTCCTTGGGCCAAAAAAAAGATATGTGCAAAGTTTCGTCGAGATCGGATTATAATTGCGACCTGTACTTTGATTACGGCCCATCCCCATTGGTCCTATCCCGCCCATTTTTGGACCAATCACGTAGACTGCCATCAGATACATATGAAATTTGAGGGACCGGAACAGAATACAGCGTTTAAAAGTTGTAGAAATCTATGGACGGGGCAGAAACAAAATTGGGGATATAAAATAAAATACAGAACAGGATCTCGGCAAAACGAAGGAAAGCAGAAATATACAGCGGCAGGAACGATTTTGGAGATATTAAAATAAGATGTGTGGTGTACCAGGGATTTATACAAAACAAAGGAAATAGCAACATGAAGCAAGGAACATGATCTGGACACTACTGGGGTTTTGAAGAACAGCGGTAGGAGCGAAATTGGAGATATTAAAAAAGATGTGTGGTGTACATCAGGGACGTATACAGAGGGGGGGCCCGGGGGCCCGGGCCCCCCCCGAAATGTTTTAAACATAGGCATAAACTGTTTACAATTTTCAAAATCACACAAAAAAAACACGAAAAATATTTGGAAGGCCGTTAAAAAACAATACAAAAGCGTAAAAAATGCACGCTGAAAAAAATCGCTTCTGTAGTATATTGTCCCAAACATATTCGGCTTGAAATATACATATGTTTAGAGTACACTCCAAATATATAAATATATATTTGACACACATAAATATTATATGTTTGGGAGAATATTGTTCTAAACAAAAATATGTTCCCATTCTAATATTTTTTTATTTGGAACTAGTATTTCCGAAATAAAGATTAATTTGTATGGTCTCAATTTATTCATAACCTTTCAGAGTTTACGATAAAATCACAAAAATATGACAATTATGCGTTTCTAGATGTTTTTATGAGGCTTTTATTTAAAAATTATTAAAATTTTCTCAAAAAATATGATTTTTTGCAATACTTTGTAAGATATCGTCGAAACCGCCGAACGGATGGAAAATTGTATTGTGCGAAGTTGAAGGCTACTTAATTCTGAAGTTTGTAAAGTTTACCTGAACCAATTCGGATGAATTGTTCTCTAGTTATGCCTTAATATGTGGTTCAACCTCTCTTTTTTCTTAGCCTAAAGGGTTGTCCCTTTAAATTCTCGCGATAAGCTGTGATATGGAAAGAAATTAGTGGTTGAACCACATATAGTGGCATAACTCGAGAACCATTTATCCGATTTGGTTGAGGAAAGTTTTAAAGAATTAAATATTAAGTAGCCTTCAACTTCATATAATACCATTTTCCATCCGTTCAGCGGTTTCGACGATATACGAATATTACAAAATATTGCAAAAAAAAATGTAATTTTTTGATAAAATTTTAATATTTTTAAAATAAAACAATCTAAAAATGAACAAATGTTATATTTTTATGATTTTATCGTAAAGTCTGTTCGGTCATGAATTAAACGAGCCCATTCCGAAGAAAATCGATGCATAATTAAAAAAGTTATAGCTATTTTTTTTCATTTCATTTATTTATACGATGTAATGCACAAGCCAACAAGGCCAATTTGACAGCATTACCGAATGGAACTGCGTTTAAAAAGTTTTACAATACAAAAACATATAACTTAGCCATTAAAAAAATACATATTAAGATTTTACTTAAAACTATTTTTAACTTTAAATTAACTTTAATTAACTTTCAATTAAACATTTATTTAAAAATCCTATAAAACACTAATGCAATTTAAGGCCCCCAGCCAGAAAGGGATTTAACTAAAAATGCACATTAAAACAATTGACACGCCTAAAGGCAAAGCAAAGAATAGACTTAGTTAGATATAGAAACACAATTTAGTATGGTTTTAACTTTAAGACTTTCTTATCAATGTAAAATTTACAAAAACAAACTTTAAAAGCTAAGATTGGAGATTTTGACGTTTTTTGACGTCTAGAATCAGAATCTATGCATTAAAACAGAAACCCAAGAAAAAATGTTGTTTTTGTCGACCGGTGTAATTATTGGTTGGCTTTAAATTTATGATAACCAGATATGGCGAAAATTAAGTTAAAATTACATTTATGATTTCTTATCTATCTACCGTTTTAAAATGTAGGTTGCAGTGATGGAATAAGTTTGCACAACCGTGTGTGTAAATTTGACTTATGGGTGTGGTAATAAGTATTACGGATTTGGCCATTACACAGAACTTATCACGGTATTTGCAAACGATTAACCTAGATATAATAAAGGCTTACGAAATCATAAAATTGGCAACGACTAAATTAAGTGACATGCGTATAAATTCAGATGCGGAGTTTGATAAACTGTTTGAAGAATCCACACAAATTGCAAGAAGTTTTGGAATAGAAGCTGCAGTACCTAGAAGAGTAGGCACTTAAAAGTATAGGGCTAATATTCCTGGTTCAGATGTCAAGGCGTATTTTAGGACAACATTGTTCATACCATATCTGGACGAAGTAATATCACATTTAAATAATAGATTTTCCGAACATGAAGCTATAATTACAAGTCTGTTTAATATCGTTCCGATACGAGTTGTAAATCTAATAAAGGAAGATATCGAAGAAGTCACACTTTTATACAAAAACGATTTAAAAAATTCAGCAAAATCTGTTTTAGCTGATTGATTGATTATTTGAAGCAGAAGAATGATAAGCCATCAAATGCATTAGATGCTATTTCAGTTTGTGATGAGGACTTGTTCCCAAGCGTTTTTACCCTATCGCAGATACTGGCCACAATACCAGTGACAACGGCATCTGCTGAGCGAAGTTTCTCGACGTTAAGAAGAATAAAAACTTATCTCCGGAACTGAATGGAAGGAGAAAGGCTATCTTATCTGGCTTTGATGTCTATATACAAAGATGAAGTCAAAATCGATGAAATAATTGATATATTTCTTAAAAAAAATCGAAGATTACATTTTTAACTCTTACGTATTTTATTATAAAAAGTTTTACTGATCTCGTACTAAAGTACACATTTATATTTAGGAATAAAATTCGAATAAAAAACTAAGGAACTTAACTTCCATTACCTACACAATAAACGCAATTTTTTAATTGTTTATCTTTGTTATGGATAAAAAAGGTTGGGCCCCCCCCGAACCAAAATCCTGGATACGTCCCTGGTGTACATGGAATTCGTGATATATACCAGGCATAGGAAATAGGAACAGGAAGCAAGAAACAGGATATGTACACGAGTAGGGCATTGAAGATCAGGTTACACGCACAAGCAGGAATACAACTTAATGAAAAGTACAGGAATATAAATGCGTAAAGTATTTAAAGTGCTGGAACATATTCTAATTGTGCAAAATACGGGAAACAGGAACGTATGATACAGGAACACATGATGATGACAATAATCAGCAACAAAAACTGGGTACAGGATAAAGTTTGGCAAACCATTGGTGGATTAGACAAATACTAACAGCTAAAATTTCTAACTATACAAAATAAGTGTTTAATGACGCGATGCGAATCGGTAGTAGAAAATAACCTATAAATTCTTTAGAAAGACGGATAAAAGGGTTATTAGACTCATAGTTATATTTAAAAGTAGGCAATCTTAGGAAACAAAATGCGTGGAACAGCGCAACGCTACATTAAAGTTTAGTTCGTTTAAGAGCTAAGGTGAGTCAATTTCTCCATTAACTAACTTTACCATAAACAAAACACCTAGCATTAATCTCCTACATTCTAACGTTGGTAAATCTATCAGTTTAAAACGGTTCAAGCCAATATGCTATTCCAACCTTAACCCCTTAAAGCAAAAATTAGGAATTGTTTCTGAACTGATTCAATTATATTAATATAACATTTATAACTAGGTGACCACAGAACAGACCCATATTCAAGCACTAGCCTAACAAGAGAGGGATGTAGACTTCTGGCTAAATATGGATCGTCGAATTATTTAGACGATCTTTTTATCTTCGATCTTTTGCTTTACCTACACATGAATATATGTGTATATTAATGAATCATCTACAGAGCGGAAAGTCATAAATAGCTTAACATCATCTGCATACATCAATATATTTGAAGAACTAATGACTGAGGGAAGAATAGGCCGAAGATGATTGCCCTGCGGAACACCAGATGAAACTAATATTTCACAAGATAGACATCCATTTAGCAAAACTTTCTGTGTCCTAGAAGAGTGATATGAGGAGATCCATCGAAGAAGATAGTATGGAAAGCCGATCTTATCAAGTTTTTGTATCAATAGCATGTAGTTAACTTTATCAAAAGCCTTACTAAAATCTGTATTAGTAACGTCTGTTTGCAGTTTCTTAGAAAATGAGTTGAATATATGTGACGAAAACTCTATCAAATTAGTGACAGTAGATCTACCCCTAATAAAAGCACGTTCAGAGATCGAAATAACTGAACCAAGTGAATGATGAATCCTATGTGTGACCACTTTCTCAAAGAGTTAAGGAATTACACTCAATTTTGGAATACACCTATAATTTTCAACATCAAACCTACGAGTACTACTACTTTTATGCATGGGAACAATAAAACATTTTTTTCCATATATCGGGAAAATCCCCAGATGATAGTGAATGATTGAAAAGATTAGTCAGGGGAATATATAATTCTACAGCACAAGTTTTCAATACGAGTATTACAGATGGGATACCATCTGTCCCAGTTCTATTACTACACTTTAATGACTTTAATTCTTTTTAAACTTCCTCATATCGCTCACTCAATTCAAGAGTAACATAACTCAAAATTTAAAATTTTTGAGGTTGGCTTACAAAACTGCTAATTTTGCAAATGTTCATAAATTAATCTCAGCGAAATTTGGTGTAAAGGTAAACAACCATATTTCGGATTATTTAAGCGTATTTAAACATCTTATTTCATGTTATTTTTTCTTGGAAATTTTAAATATTGAGTTATGTCACTCTTGAAGTGAGTGAGCGATATGTCACCTAATTTCCGGTATGAAGTCGAAATGAATGAGGGGAATGACTGTTATCAACATATGTCTCAGATATCGTGGAAAGCCTGAAACTTTTCTTTGGGAATTAAAGAACGAATAAAACCCCTAATTAATTATAAATATTTTCTCATACGTGCAAGATAGTTCGCATAACATTTATGGCTTAATGTATTATATCTATAACGAAAAATCTTTATATTTAGAGTAATCCTGGATTGAACCGCTAAATTTCAAACATCTAAATAGTTTATTTCTTTTATTTCTTAGACTACGCAATTCTCTTATGGAATAGATACCTTGTATGTTTTATGGATAACAGGTATGGACAATCAAAGAAATTGTAAAATTCAGTTACTCAAATTGAAATATTATCATTAAAGTTACTCTAGATAGAGATTCGGCGAGTGAAGGGAAATTAGTTTCTTTAAAGTTAAATTGAGATACTGAGCAAGTATTATCTGCTATTGAAGTCGTGTTATCAAAATCAACGAGTATGTGCAACGTCGGATGGTAAACATCTTCCAGTAATATAAAAGGATCTGTTCGTGATATCGTAAGATTGGTCATATTACAAAACAGGAGATCCAGGAGCTTATTATTCGCATTCCGAATATTATTAAAATGATTACGACATAATTCATTCAATTCATCAAAAAAAGTTTCGAAAACACTCATTGTGGACGGAAAGAGGATTCCACTTTCAGCACAAGAAGTCCAAGATAAATTCGCATGTTTAAGTCACCAAAGACCAGCAATATATCATTCAACGCAATCTTATTAAAAAATTAACTAAGAAAATTAAGATGGATCGAATAAATTTCATGGTTGGAGCAAGGAGCGATATATGAACATGTTACAAATACATTTCTGTGGGACCATAACATCAATTAAGGATGACGATAGGGATCAATTAACGGCCACAGCAACTCCACCACTTTTACAATGGCGACGATCTTTTCTGTAAATTAGGAATTCACAGAAACCAACTCTGAGTCAGGATATCAGGTTTTAACCAAGTCCCAATAAGAACTATAACATTCAACTCACAGGCAAAATAATTAATATATAATTTGCGTAATTGTATTGAGACCACGAACAAGGATTTTTACGCCTAGGCCTATCCCGAGGAATGAATTCTCTAACCAAAAGGCCAGAAGGATTCATCAACTATAACATTAAAAACTCTATCTGGAAGGATAGTTTTTAATGAAGAAATATTTCTAGGACGGGAAAAACTACATTTAAAAATTTCACAATCGTTTTCAAAAAACTCTCCACACCTAGATTTTTTGTGGCTACTATGTTATTGGTTAAAGGGAGTCAAAGATATCAGGTTTTAACCAAGTCTTAGTTTTAGGTTTAGGTTAGGGTGGCAGCCGTATTTTTTTACAAGCTCACATAGACCAGTTAGGGTCCCTAGTGTTACCCCGGGCTGAAATGCCCCTCATCGAAACCAACCTGTTTGATATATAAATTTATCGATAATACGAATATCAGTACTGGAAAGATCTGTTAGGCTGCCTAAAAAGGCCGACCCCAGTATGTCCAGTCGTCGTTTACTCAAAGCGGGACAGTCGCAGAGCAAGTGCTCAATGCTCTCCACTTCTTCCTCATCTCCACAGCTTCGGCAGAAGTCATTGGAGTCAATACCCAATCTTTTGGCGTGTTCGCCGATCAAGCAGTGTCCCGTCAGAACCTGTACTAACGTAGACAATCGTTTCCTCTCTAGTGCGAGGAGATATTTTGACCTTCTCAGGTCATACCTTGGCCAGATTTGTCTAGCTACCCTGCAGGTGCCGATTTCTGTCCACCTTTCGTTGGACTGCCTGATTGCCTCTTGCCTAAGCCAAAGCTTGCACGTGGATAGTGGCGCCCCAATATATGCAAATTTTCGAGAATTTGTAATGTCGTCCCTTTCCTAGCAAGTTCATCCGCTTTGCAGTTCCCCGGGATATCCCTATGCCCAGGCACCCATATGAGGTGTATATTAAACTGCTCAGCCATCTCGTTAAGAGATCTGCGGCAGTCGAGGGCTGTTTGTGAATTTAGGGATGTTGCCTCCAGAGAATTGATGGCAGCCTGGCTGTCCGAGTAAATGACAACGCCAGTGTTGGTTACTATGTTGCGACTCAGCCACTTGGCGACTTCCCATATTGCCATTATTTCGGCTTGATAGACACTGCAGGTATCTGGTAGTCTGTGAGCTATATCCAGACTCAGTTCTTCACAGTGTACTCCGAAGCCAACCTTTTCATCAAGCTTCGAACCATCCGTGTAAAAGTGGAGATGGTTTCTATTACCTGGTATTCTGCCGACCCATTCATCTCTGGCGGGAATCATAGTGATGTAATTTCTCTCGAAGGTGTACACAGTTGGTATATAGTCCACTCGGTCGGTTACTATAGCACTACAGTTTGATATCCTCAAGTGACCATAGTTCTTATACCTCCACATTGATAGGCAGTTTAATCTTATTGCCGCTTTGGTTGCAACTTCTCTCGCCACAATATTAATCGGCAGTATATGGAGTAGGGCTTGTAGAGACTCGGTAGCTGTAGTCCTTAAGGCTCCGCTTATGCTCAGGCAGGCAGTTCTCTGAACCTTTGTTAGTAGGTTGGTAATGGTTAGTTTGTCAGTTGCCGTCCACCATACCACAATACCGTATAAGAGTATTGGGCGAACTACTGCTATATATATCCAGCGGACGATTTTAGGAGGGAGTCCCCACCGCGACCCTACAGCCTTTTTGCAGGAATATAAGGCGACGTTGGCCTTCCTTACACGTTCCAATACGTTAAGTCTAAATAACATTTTCCTATCTAGAATTATTCCTAAAAATTTTGCACTTTCAGAAAAGACTAGATCTGTTCCATTTATCCGAGGTGGAGGGTCCACATGTGGGACATTATTCATCCTAGTCCTGTCTTGTTGGGGTTAACGCCCAAACCGCTGCTTCTGGCCCATCTAGCCAACTTGTTCAGAGCCACCTGTAGGATGTCTCTGAGGACGTTTACGAATTTGCCACTCACTGCGATTGACACGTCGTCCGCATATGCCACGACCTTGCAGCCACAACGTTCTAGATCTAGCAGGATTTCATTCACCGCTAGGTTCCAAATTAGTGGAGACAGTACTCCTCCTTGCGGGGTCCCTCTGTTTACAAACCTTGTTAGAGTTGTGGACCCTAGACATGCTGTTATGCGTCTTCTGGTGAGCAGACTTTGAATTAGTCTAATCAAACTAGTGTTAAATTTTAGATGTGAGAGTGCAGCAATTGCCGCATCTGAGTGAATGTTGTTCAAAGCCCCTTCTATGTCAAGAAATGCCACCATGGTGAATTCCTTGAAATGCAGGGACGATTCGATAGTGCTCACAAGTTCGTGCAGGGCTGATTCTGTAGACTTGCCCTTATTGTAAGCATGTTGGTTCCCCGACAGGAGTTTTGTATCCAGGTTTTCCCTAATGAAATGATCTAAAAGTCTTTCCAGACCTTTCAATAGGAAGGAGGATAGGCTAATTGGTCTGAAGTCTTTTGGCCTAGTGTGTGATATCTTTCCCGCCTTAGGTATGAATACCACTTTGGTATCCCTCCATCGATTCGGGACGTATGAAAGCCTGATACAGCCTACATAAATTTTCTCCAGCCAGGGGATAATGTACTTTAACATTTTCTGCATTTCTGCTGGAGTGATGCCATCTGGTCCAGGTGACTTGATGGGCTCAAGGCTATTAATAGCCCAGCTTATTCTGGATCTCTCAGTCAAGAAGCTAGCGACGCTCGCAGTCCACTCGCCCTCTTGTTGGTCCTGCTGATCCTCGGGTTCTGTTACAGAGTTCCCCGGGAAATGAGTGTCGAGCAGTACATTGAGCGATTGCTCGCTGTTTTTGGTCCAGTTATTCGCCATCCTGTAAATATCCCACTGTACAGGGTGAAGCAGATAATATCTTCCTCAGCCTAGCGGCGTCGGAGACCTTTTCCACTTCACCACATAAGGTATACCAAGAGCGCCTTTGCGCCTTTCTAAGCTCCTTCTTATAGATCTTGAGTTGCTCTTTATAGGCATCCCAATCATTAGCGACCCCAGTAGATTTAGGGTTATTGAATAGCTTGTTGCAGGTCTTTTTCATAGCCGTTAGCTCAGAAGTCCACCATTGGGGTTTAGTTTTACCTTTGTACCTTGTTTTTGGACAGGCTTCTTCAAGGGATCTATTGAATGATATGGTGATATGATCGACCAGATTATCCAGACCGGCTTTGTCATTCGGTTCGTACAGAAGTTTAGAGTTGAGGACTTTCTTGAAATTCTTCTCATACAGGTGCCACTTTGTCTTCCTTACATTTCTGTGGACGGCAGGTTTAGGCGCTTTTTCCGCGAGTTTGAACTCAATATAATGGTGATCTGAGAATGAGTGGTCGTCCATTACATTCCACCCAATAATTTTGTCTGACAGCCGGTCAGTAGCAAACGTTACGTCGAGTACTTCTTGTCTGTCTTTAATTGTAAAGGTCGGTTTATTACCTATGTTACAAATACTAAGGTTGGTAGTTGGAATAAAGTCAAGAAGCGAATCACCCCTATTGTTTATATCCGTACTACCCCAGATAGTATGATGAGCGATCGTGTCTGCGACAATAATCAGCTCAAGCGCGTCAGACGTTGCTTCTTCTACTACTTCCCTGAATAGAGCAGTCGGTACTACAGATTCATAAGGCAAGTAGCTGGAGACCACCCAATATATGCGATTACCGATCTCCAGGCTAGCAGCTGTTTGGTCTTTACCAGTTAAATTAGTCAGGAGAAAGATACTTAGATCTTTCCTGGCCAAAATGCAGGTTCTTGGAGTGCCTTCACAGTTGGCCACAAGCAGTTTAAAGTTGGGTGACCTAATACCGCACCCCCTTCCTCCCACTACGTAGGGCTCCTGTATCAGGACGATGTCTACTGCGCCTGTGGACAGGCGCAGCAATAGAGCCTGTGGACAGGCGCAGCAATAGAGCCGCTGAGGCTGCTTTAGCGTGATGGAGGTTAATCTGTTGAATTCTTACCATTACCATTACACATTAACATCCACCCCGACAAGGGTGTTATCGAACTCTTCGTCCGTATCGTCGAGAAGCATGTCCGCGCCAGATGCGTCAAAGAGTCCGGAGACTCCCCTCAGCCTCTCTGTGTCCGAAGTAGAGCTTTTGTCCTCAGAGAAGGACGTTACAGATCTTCTGTTAGAGTTGGAGTCACCAGAAATAATAGGCGTGGGTACCTCCGCACTTCCAGAAAGTGCCACGGTGGACGACTCACCTTCTGCAGTGGGAGCTATATCCTGCTTGTATATCTTCAAGACTATAGTCTCGAAGCCATATGGTAGGGTTGCACTCGCACTCACTAGACTCTCCTTCGCCACTTCATTGAAGGGCTTGGTGAGTGTCCTGTTGTTGGTGACATTAGGGCCTCTTGCCTTTTTCGAAGGCAGGGGTTCATCAGGCGATCTGATTCGTTTTACTTTATTAGCCTTAACACACTTGAATTTGTGGCTCTTTCAGCCGACTCATTGGCCTTAGAAGCATCTATGACGCCTTTAGCCCAGGTAAGTGACTCTTTTTGTTTTTCGGAAAGAGCCGAAACCTCAACAGCCTCCAACTTCGTCAAAATTCTGTGCTCCCTTTTTGACGGTCGGACATTACGTTTTCCCCTCACCGCACCACCTGTTGTGAGTACTTGGAGATTTCCACCATTTTTGGTGTGGTCGTCTTTGGCCAAGACCAACGGACGGACAGTCGGACGATTGGGGAACCGCGCTCCATCGGAACACGAAGGCATCCCCGTGAAGAGAATTTATTTTTATTTTGTATTAGACCGTAATAGGTACTACAATGTAGGCCTTACGGACTTTGTACAGATTTTTGCTATTGCGTAATAGGTACTGGTAACTATCCGCTATGTGATAAACACGTCCGTTCACTGCGAATGATCAGCAACGATCTCAGTTAAAATATTACATCGAATGCACAGAATTAAAATATAATTAGCGTAATTTTGTGTTGAGACCACGATCATTTTGATAAACAACATCTAGCTTTTACAAGATTCGATTTATTGAGACTTATATAAGAATTTAAAGGATTGTATGAAGATTGACGATGAAAACTTAATACTATTATGTATTATTTTAATTTAAAATAAATGTTCATAAGCAACGAGCTTTCTGAATTGGTATCGACTATATAATATCATATTAAAGTTTCAACTTCGCTTGCTCCAGGCGCTTTGACAAATATCATGGAGGTAAAACTCCGGGGAAGTAACTAAAAAACTATTACATAGCAAAAAAAACAACTTAAACTAATATCATCTTAAAAATAATTTAACACTAACTTACTAATAATAAAATAAAAAAAAATAACTAACCCCTATGTGTGTTAGATAGTGTTGATGAGTAAAATTCCCTCAAATTGTAGGTATTGGATCTGACTCCATAGAGGTGTTCTCCCTTAGAGCCAGACTTTCCGCAAGCTTCCGAAGAAGATTTAGAGCATATTTCCCAATGGGAACAATGGAGGATTCCCCATAAATGTGCACATTCGAGTATCTCTTCGTCGGGGTTTCAAACTTCATATTCACACACTGCCGTATGACCTTCCTTTCACATATTTCTAGCTCTCTAGCAAAGGTTGAAGAAATGGTAAACCATATAGGAAATGTGTATAATAATATCGGGCTTATACACACCTTGTAAATCAAGAGTTTCGTTGAAATTGGCAGTAATCTATTACATAGTAATCTAGCAAATTATCACATCACATTTAAAACTATTCCTAAATGGAATCTCGGTTCCATTTAAGAACAGTCTCAAAACTTTACATTCTGGCTCTACAAACCTAGCACATTTCCAGTCCTCAGACATAAAGCCTCACATTTTCCAACATTAAATTTATACCTCAGGAATTGTTAACAATAGACAGATGTCGTTGAACCAAAGAAAGAGCAATAATAATAAAGAATCATCAGCTCTTCGACCCGCCAGATACGAGAGGGATAAATACATTGTACAAAAATGGAGCCATTATAGAGCCTTGTGGGACATCACAACCAATATCACCTAGCGAACTGGAGGTACCATCCAACTCAACGAAAAATATACGATCGTGAAAGAGGTCTCAGGTTCCTGACGACGTCATCTGAAATTTTAGCAATGAGTGGGTCGTCGAATTACCCTTTTTAAATCCAAACTTGTACTCAGTAATATACAGATCATCGACAGCCTCTCGCATTTTCCCCAAAACAATTTTCTCAAGAAGCTTCTCTAAGTTCGACAGCATAGAAATTGGTCTCGATTGTTGACATCGGCGTTCCCAGGTTTCTTCGCAATTGGGATAATCCTCGCAATCTTCCATGAATCAGGAAAGAAATAATTGCTGATACAGTTGTTGAAAATAATGGTCAGAAACTCCAAAGCCCTAGTTGGCATTTTCCTAATCAAATAATTAGAAATGTTATCTTGACCGGAAGATCTCTTATTGTTCAACAATGCTACCTGTTCCAGTCTCCTATTCAAACAATCAGTCTATTCCAAATTCACCTGTTCCTTGATAATAGATTCACATTCGATGAATGCCTTGAAGTTGTCCCATCTATCAGTGACGAAAACTCTCGAATGTAAGTATCAATCTGAGAGTTCGAAAGATTCCGATCACATGAAGGAAAGTTCACCGACAAGCCTACCGTCACATCATCACGAAAAAGATCCTAATCAGTTCCATCGAACGACCGAATACTTCGAGGAACCTTCAACAAAAACCGAAAATCACTAAACATAAGTCGAAGTCTCAAAGGGGAGTGGTCCGAGAAAGCCGATAGACATCCAACCTAGTAATTACTATCCATGTCATCAAGCAAATCCGAACTAATCAAGAAATTATCCAAAATTGACGAACCGTTCGGATATGACGGCCTTGAATCACAAAGCCGCGTAAAGTCAGATGAATTACGAACAATCCAATCGTTTAACACAATACCATTCGAATTGTCAAATGCATCCCCCCAAACGGAATTCCAGGCATTAAGATCGCCACCAATAACAACACCATCAAAGTTCTGAGAAAAAACGCTAATTGCCGAAAGACCATGAGAAATAGAAACAGAATTATAATTAGACGGAAAATATACGCTAATTGCAGAAAGACCATGAGAAATAGAAAGAGAATTATGATTAGACAGAAAATATACACAACCAAAAAGAAACTTCTTTAAAGTGCCATTGAAATCCAATTCGATCTTTATAAAAATATTCGGAAAAAGTATGTTCGGAATATCAACCCTCGTATACTCAATGGAATCCTTTACAACAATACCAATACCCTGAGCCCCATCATCCCTAATGAATGAATTTTGCTCTAAATTAACACGTTTACGATACTTCAAATGCGTTTCCTGGATAAACGCTAAATCAATCCCATTATTCTTCAAAATATCACATAATTGAACTCTTCTACTAGTATCCACAAGAGCTCTAACGTTAAATGTCAAAAAATTCAAATAGATACCTATAGACCATAAGATTCTGAAACTTCCTTGAGTAATATCAGGCATTCCTGTTTGGCTTGTTCCTTTGACATAGTCTTATAATTAAGCATAAACTTCTTTATTCTTTCCTCCAATGTCTCCGGTCCACAAATAACCTAAGCTATTTCTATAAATTCCGCGAACAGGGGCGAAACTCTCGCCTGTCTTCTAACATCAGAAGAATCCGGATTAACGACTTGGTGAAAACATGAAGCAAATGACTTCCCTCCACTAACAGAACCAGACTGAAAGATTGAACGAGACACATTCTCTGTAGCCACTCTTCTCCTCTCACTGGCCTCCTTCGAGCCTAAACTCCCGATATTCCTTGAAAGCCGAACATCCTCTTCAACTCGTCGGGTGGCTTAGTTCGTTTAAACACCTTCGGTGTGTGTGTATAAGAATCTTTTCCACTTTCTCGAGGTACCAGCTTCACAACTGTCTCTATATTGCTTGCGTTTATTTTCAATTGAAAATCTTGTTCTTCTGGATTGAACTGCATTCCAGCAATGTAGTGATTCAGCTACATCCATCGATGCAGGGCTTTCAAAGTTTTGAGATTCCAAAAATCTTCTTTCATCAAAAACGGCTTAGTGCAATGCTTTGCCCAATAAAGATATAGATTGCGATTGCTTCTCTAGAGGTTTAAACGGATTATCAAATCGTAAATTCGTATCCGGCGGGTTCTTCACGCCATCGACTTTCTCTTACTTCCCCATTTAAGCGCCCTCGACTTCAATCAGAATTTGAAAATAAAATTATTCAATTATTGCATACGCAGTAGATGTCGCAATTGTAACAAGAAACATTCGCTATATGGAAGAAATATTTACAAATATAGAGAAGTCAGCCAAGGCTGTGGGCCTCAATACAAATGAAACCAAAAATAGACGAACTGTACAAAACATTCAAATTGGAGACAATCATTTTGAAGGAGTTACCAGCTTTACCTACTTGGGAGCCCTGCTTAAAAACGACAATAGTATGCAAGACGGCATAAGCGACCGAGTAGCTGCGACAAATAGAGCATACTTTGCACCGAAGAAAATCTTTATGTCCAAGCCAATCTCAAAAACATGCAAAATAAATATATACAAAACTATAACACTATGCAACAAAATTTTTGTCCAAGGGAAGTGGATAACAGTTTCTGGCGCAACTAGGTGTCACAAACACGAAAAAAATATTAAAAATAAAATAATATTTATGGTAATTTTTTTTATAAACTCTTTTTCCTGGTACAAAAAAAAACATAAAAAAGCCAGCATGCTAACGAAGAAAACACAGTCTAATTGAAAAAAATCTGTGGATAGATGTAAAAGTTATGAGCCAATTTGTAAATGTTAGGGAAATTCAAAAAAACTTGTTTCATATTTTTTCGTTTTTAAATGATGTTTTTGGTTATATTGAATTCGCCATATGTGAGAGAGACATATAAGAGACATTGCACTTGCATTTTATTTTATGAGGATTGATGTCAAACATTATAAAATTATAGAGAGGACGAGGTTTTATGGCCGTTCGTAACCCTCCATAAAACATGATATGCAATGTGAGAGCTATATTGGATGAGATCCGCTCAGGTAGAGGGTCATTCAACAATATTTGTGGTTTTTTATTTATGAGGTTTCCATTCAGTTACGCCTTTTAGGGACATGGACATTCCAGTTGTATATACAGATAGTAAAATTATATGTACGCAATACAAAGTAGTACGCAGCAGCCTTGAAAATATTGGGTTTCTACGTTCGAAGCAAACTATATGTCAGCTACAGGTACTGCAACTTATGTACCTTAAACCCGGAATTTATGAATGAAATTTCTTATTAATAAATTAGTGTAATTCAGCGCCTTAAAGAGAAATATTATAAAGTTATATTTCGAAGTATGAGTAAACGGCAAAGAACTTTTCAATGTGTAAATGATCCCGACAATTTCTGCTACATCTGTCGAAAATATGTTATTAAAAAAATCGTCGTGCGTTTAGTAAAATAATAGAATAAATATATGTGCAATATTTTGATATACGAGTTAAAAATATGAACGAACCGTGGACACCTAGTATTTTGTGTAATTCGTGCCATGTAAATCTTACTCGATGGAGTAGTGGAAGCATGCGGTAAGTACTTTACAATTAATGTATTACAATGTTTTGTGGAATAAAACGTTTTAATTTTAGAGTTTGGAGACAACCATTCATTCACGATACGGACTGCTATTTTTGTCGAAGTTAATAGATTGGAGTAGGTAGTGTAGCTAACAGCCTAATAACGGAAACATCATCAAGTTCAACTGAGTACTAGACTCTGAGCGATTCATGTTTGAGTCAGAAGTCATCGCTTTTAACTCAGTTTCAACTCATTGATCTAGTGAGAGATTTGGAACTGACCAAAGATAGGGCAGAACTACTTGCATCTGGGATGAAACAGTACAATATTTTGGCCCCCAGATGTTAACATATCATATTATAGAGTCCGTGATATACCTTACAAAAAAATTTATACAACTGTGGAAACAGATGTTTTTGCAAGGACATTCCCGGATTGTTCGAGGAACTTAATCAAACATACAATTCAAAGGAATGGCGTTTACTTGTTGACAGCAGTAAATACAGTTTGAAAGCAGTACACAACTAAAATCAGAAACCGTCGATTCCCATTGCGATTCCCTAAGGAATCATACGAAATTTGTAGTTTCAAATTTCCTTGGATCCAATAAAAGCCGGCAATATGAAACAATGATTAATGATTTGTTAAGAAATTATGAAAAAATTGGTTAGAAATATATTTTTTTATATTTATGTATATAACACATATGTATGTATTCTTCCAACTTATTTTTCGCTTTATGTATTCCAGCAGGTGTAAAAATGTCCCTCAAAATTAATTTCTTTCATTCTCATTTAAACTTTTTCCCCGAGAATCTTTGCGACGTAAGTGACGAACATGGCGAAAGGTTTCACCAAGAATTGAAGTCCATCGAGCGGCGTTACCAAGGGCACTGGGATGAAAGAATGATGGGAGAATATATTTGGTTCCTCATTAGAGAGTTTTTTGAGTGTTACTAAACCACTGTTTCTAAGTGAAAGCGATATTTCCAACATTGGTAGCCCACATTAATAGCTTCGATTTAACGCATGAGTCGACCTGATCGGGCGTATACTCCAAAAATTATAGTGCAAATACTAAGGGTGCCTTCGACGATAATAGAATTTTTAATAAAATTTTTTAAAAAAAAAAAAAAATGTATCTATAAACAGATTTTTGGTTTTGATTTTATATAACAGTATGCCACAATCTATACACAAAAATAATTTTTAGGTCTAGGACACATACAATTTTTTTTGTTGCGTAATTAGTGTAATTAGACCTGTACGTGGCAGGGATGTGAAACATGAACTATGACTATAAGCGAACAACAGCGATTGCGAATATTGGAGAGAAAAATACCACGTAAGATATTTGGCCCAGGACAAGATGTAAATGGTGAATATGCCCATAGGCGCAATGCCGAACTGCTTGCTCTTTGTGAAGGAGAGGATATAGTCAGATTCATAAAGGCACAACGGCTCAGCTGCGCAGGACATGGAAGGCAGCAGACCTCAAAAGGCAATGTTAAAGGAAAGACTGTGTGGAAGTTGATTTAAGAACAATGGGTATTCGTAACTGGCAACAGATAGCCGAAAATAAACCGGAATGGAGATAAATATCGGATCAAGCTAAAGCTCACCCCTAGCTGTAATGCTATAAGATGATGATGAATTATTCGAAGAAAAAGTGTTTTTCAAAAATTTAGAAATTATTTTTTGACGTAAAAAGAAATTCAACAATTTATTTGATTTTCTCTACTCGCTTGGACTGGCAAAAACAAACTCCTAGCTTTTACAAAAGCTACTATGTTATCGGTTAAAGTTTCATAGGAAAGTCTAGAAACAAACATAGTCATACGCGGAGGAACTACAACTAAATCACAACTAATCAAATTTGAAGGTTCAATTTTATTATGTGAAACAAAGGCACTATTAACATTATTCTTATCAGAGCCATCGGTTTGATTTCCGGTGGAATTTCAGATGAAATCATATCAACAGCAGATCTGTCAGGTTCAAAGAATCATGTTGGACAGGATCAACTAGTATTGGATCGTTGCAAGGAAAAAGCATATCTCCTTGCAAGTCGGGAGTGCTTGAAATCTTTAAACATATGATCAAGCTTCTTCAATTTATTTATATCTGAATTTAACTCTTTATTAACTTTCAAGAACCCCTTTTTGATTCTGTGAACAGTTTATACAAATCAACATCTCAACGCAGCTATCAACAATTTTATCATAATGCCTTCTATTTAATCCGGCACATTTAATGACTGCATGACTCGCGCATTATCTAAAAGTAATAGCAATCTTATGCACATTGGAGACGGTGCAATTTGCATACAAACATTCCAACATACTGCCTAAAAGTATTGCAAACAATCAGAAATGTACTACAAAAATAAGAACTAATTAAATAGAACCTCCTAAATATATGCGAAAAATTCGACTAAATAAATAACAAGACCGAAATGAAAATAAAACAAGTAAGAAAGTTTAGTCGGTTTAAATTGACAATAATTTAATTAAATTTGGTACTTCCCAAAAGTAAACAGCTTTTAACTTTTGGGAAGTACCAAAAGGGGCTTCCCAATAACGGTCACTTTTCTCTGGACTCTAGGTACTATAAAAGCATTAAACTGTACAAAATTTCAAGTATTTGTATGGACTGGTATTAAAGTTTTAAGCTGGTAACTTTTGGTACAAAATGCTCCATTTGTGTGGGTGGTACAAATAGGAGCGTGGCAATAATGCCGATTTTCCACTATATTTTAGGTACTATTACCATTACACTGAACAAAATTTCAAGTGTTTGTATGCATTGGTAATAAAGTTATAAGCTTTTAACATTTGCTTAAAATTTGTCCATTTGTGTGGGAGGTACAAAAAGGGGCGTGGAAACTTCTTCCATTTTTCTCGAGGTAATAGTGACTAATAAACTAATACTATATGTAGGATTTCAGAGGATTCCAATAAGTAGTATAGAAGTTATTAAATAATCGATATTTCACTAAATGTTAACCCTTTGTAGGGGAGGTACTAGAAGGAGTGGACCAATATGGCCCATCTTCGTTACTCCCTTCGAGAGTTATCGTGCGCAACAGCCAGCAGACAGACAGACGGACGGACATTGCTCATTCGACTTTAAAAGACCCAAAGCGGATATCCGCCGAACATACTTAGGGTCTTAGGTCACTCCTTCGATGTGTTACACTTTTGGCACGTAGTTAATGATATATACCCTCCTCTCTAAGGTGAGGGGATAACAAACGGCAGATAAGCAAGCAATAAATAACGCTGCTAGGGGGAATGAAAAAATAAACAGAGACTTGCCAGACGAGACTCTCTTTAGAAAAAAGTGATGTTATCACATACTGAGTACGATCACTCTTCAGTGGAGAAATACTCACTTTACTCAAACAAACACTTTAATGTATACTAATAACTTTTAATTAATCTATTATTATTTATTAAGAATTTTTTGATAGAGCGCACAGCAAAATAAAAAATACGTCAATCTCATACCAGGGTTGCTAAACCATTCACCATTTTTATACCCTCACTTTAGTGTGACGAGGGTATATATCATTTGCTACGGAAAAAAGTGTAACACATCGAAGGAGTGATCTAATACCCTAAGTATGTTCGGAGGAAATCCGTTTTGGGTCATTTTAAGTCGAATGATCAATGTCCGTCCGCCTGTCTGTCTGTCTGTCTGTGTGTCTGCTGGCTGGTGCGCACGATAACTCTCGAAAGGAGTAACCGATTGACTTCAAATTTCGTATGTGGTAATATTTTTTTCTATCTCCGGCTAAGTTCGAAGATGGGCCATATTGGTCCATTACTTCTAGTACCTCCCCCACAAAGGGTTAAAATATTGTGAAATATTGATTCTTTAATAACTACTATACTACTTATTCTAATCGTCTGAAATTCCACACATAGTATTAGTTTATTAGTCGCTATCAACTCGAGAAAAATGGCCGAAGTTGCCACGTCCCTTTAGGTACCTCCCACACAAATGCACCGTTTTGCACCAAAAATTAACAGCTTATAACATTAATAACGGTGTATAAAAATACTTGAAATTTTGCACAGTGTTATGCTTTTATATTGCCTACAGTCCAGAGAAAAATGGGCGTTGTTGCCACGCCCCTTTTGGTACCTCCCATACAAAGGTACCATTTTGCACCAAAAGTTAACAGCTTATAACATTAATACAAGTGAATAATAATACTTGAAATTTTGTACAGTGTAATGTTTTTATAGTGCCTATAGTCCTGTGAAAAATTGGCGTTATCGCCACGCCCCCTTTTGTACCTCCCACACAAAATGGCCAAATCATACCACAATTTAATATCTCATAACGTTTATACCAGTGCACATAAACGCTTATAATTCGGCGCAGTGCAATGAATTTAAAGTATCTACTGTTCAGCGAAAAATAGTTGTATTTGTTAAACGCCTTCTGGTAGCTCCCACACAAATTGACAGAATAATTCGTGTAATATTCTATATTACATTACTCACAAAGTGACACAAATTGACAGAATAATTCGTGTAATATTCAATATTACATTACTCACAAAGTGAGGGTATACCTTAGTCGGTTTACCCGACTGAAACTTTCTTACTTGTTTTACCATTAATTTGTTTGTTGCACGCAAGTACATCGATAATTGTTTTAAATCTTGAAATGAGGTTTATATCAACACCAGTTATTTCAAATGCTTTTTCGGAATCAGAAAAGATTCTTCTTGCTATATTGCCATCATTAGTATTTCCTGATCTTGCTTTGGTTGGTCTATAATCAACCCATATTTGAGAAATTCATCCAAAACACGTTTATTTTTTAAACTTCTTAAATCCTTGTTGGTGTTATTGATCAGGATGTTAAGTATGTTTTCCATAAATCGTATTCTTGTATGTAGTGGCAATAATCCAAATTTATATACATCAACTATTTTAATACAATTTTTACACGGGGCAAAATCGCTGTTTTTGATATGTTTGAATAGAAAGAAAATATATATACCTGGCGATTGGTGTAGAGACAACTGTGTCGAACTGGCAACCCTTACCAGTCACATGGGTGGTGAAAATGGTGAATTTAAGTCTCGCTTAAAGCTTTGGCTGTGTGACTTGTACGCTTTCTTCGTAGGTATATAATTCCCATATGCAAATTTCTTTGTAGATTGGTATATATACAAGTGATGATCGCCACAACTACAAGCTCACACTGTGTCATGTATAAGACCCTCTGATGATATCCCCGCACAGGATTGAAATACGTATAAGGGTATGTGTTTACATGGCTTTCAGAGCGCAGTGTCTTATCTTTTCCAATACACCACAAAAAAACCTCTCTTTCGAAAGGAAGAGTTGATCCGAAAAGCTGAACAATTCGAATGTGAAAACATTCAATAAATAAATCTAAATGAAACAGATATTTTTAAATATTATATATTTCTGAATAAATAAATTTTATTTGAAAATCATAAAAATTTATTTGGAGCGCATGTTAAAAAAAAAAAACAAAATATATTTTCGAACTAATTTTCTCAAATAAAATATGCGTTTACAAATAAATAAAATTATTGTTAAGAAAGTTCTTCAAATATATTTTATTTAAAATAAATAAAAACTTTTCTGAATTTTTCAAATTTCAGTTTTAATTCTTCTTGTTTGCTGGTAAAAATGCATATACTTTTCTTTTTAAAAGTACTCATTAATTTCTAAATATTCCAAGTCATCATTTGTTGTCAATTCATTGAGCAATTTATAGTTATGCAAGATTATACGATTTCAGTTATAAAATATTTTTACGAAGGTTTAAAATTTCTAAAAAAATAACTTTGAGTTACTGAAAAATTTGCATTAAGTTTAAGGAATCGATATATTTTTTGAATACTTAAAACAAACAAATCTTTGCTTCGGGTGGAATAATTGGGTGGAAAGTAACATTTGTTTAGAACAATATCTACCCAAATATATAATATTTGTTTGTAGCAAGTATTACATATTTAGAGTGTACCCTAAACATATATATGTTTCAAGCAGAATATGTTTGGGACAATATACTACAGAAGCGATTTTTTTTCAGCGTGTATACATTTAACTGGCTTGATGTGGTTTAGGATATAAAGCAGCTGGATAAAGCCGTTGTGTCAGTTAAAGCCTAGCAGACTTGTCCATCTATCATTTAATGTCTGCAGTATTGTAATTTGTGTTCTTATATCACAGAATTCTGTTTTAATGGTATCATGAGTTTCTTTTTTAAATTCAAATTTGATTGATCTGCAGTATTTCGTAGAATATGGTGTTTGATTTTTCCAAATATACTTTGATTCCATCGTACCGGTCGAAGTAACAAAGTCTTCCAAATTCTTTATCAAGCGTAATGGTACAAATGACACCATGAACATATCTGTGTCTGAAGTATTTTCGCATACAGATTGCTTGTATTGCTTTTGACATGCAGTTCCCATATTTCTTCAAATCATTTCTTTTAAATGATTCTAGCAACCGTTGAGCTGCATGATTAAGTAGGACCTGAAGTTGCACCTCTGCCGAACTCGGTGTGATTGTTTTCGTTGCTGGCAAACAGTCCTTTTTAGCATAAGAATTTTTCAATCGCACGCAATTTGAGCTGGGTATATTGGTGTCTTGTTAATTTCAAAAATAATGATAAAGCCTCTTCAATTGGGAACTGTTTTTCATAGCTTGGAGTTGGAATAATCTTAATAATCCATTTTGTTCTCACGGGACTAGCGTTTAAAACTTTTCCAACAACTATCAGCTTTTGTGGGTTTTTTTTTGTGATCACAATTGATGTAACAAGCATTCTGCAATAGTTCAACATCCGATTTTTTATCGATATCCTTAAGTTTTTGCCTTTACATCTATCGCTATAGTTGCCGAATGATTTTGTTGGTCTCCGACAACAATTGTTTTGATTTTCTACTTTCTGAAGATACCTGGACACTAAGTTTGCTCTCTAACCAGTTAGTTACGTTGTTGACGAAATCATTTATTTTCTTTTGCAAATCCTGTTGTATCTCGGTGATGCAGGAATTTATTTTTCTTTGAACGTAACTTAAAACGTATTCCTCCTTCATGTTTCTAAAATACTCTTCGGACAGTTTGTTATAGCTAAGTTCTCCATTTTTTAATATTTTTAAATTCGATTGTTTCTGCTTAGATATATTTTTGCAACTGAGTTTGTATTCGAATACCACTGGCTTTAATCCCTTTATGAATGAATAATGTCATACTGTGTTCATTGGCATCATAAACATAGGTTAAACAAAATAGCTTTAAAAACCTAAAAAGAGTTAAAAATAGGTAAAATACGTTAATCTTACAAATATTGATAACTATATTATATAACACACACAACTTGGCTTGGTGTGCATACATAAAGGGTTTTCCAAGAAGAGATGTTATTTTGGTATTCAAAGAAAAATTAAATTTTTTGAGATAAATGATCTAATGTTTATTTCATAATAAAGAGGAAGGTTTGACGTTAATAATGAAAAACAATATCAGCCAAATGGCCACCACGACCACGCTTACAGGACCATATCCTTTTCATGAAATTTTCCATAACCAAATCGCAAAGTGGCTGCTCTATGTCCTCGATAGCCTCACGAATTCTATCTTTGAGCTCTTGAATCGACGCTGGGCTGTTGGCGTAGACCTTATCTTTCACGTGGCCCCAAAGGAAGAAGTCGCGAGGTGTTAAATCACAAGATCTCGGTGGCCACCCAGCAAAATCTTGGTAAGTACATGTCATTACCAATCGCATTACCAGGTAATGATATCTCATTATCGCCAGCATTACTTTCGGTAAATAAATAACGACTAACAAAATAATGACGAAAATAAGTTATTGCTAGTAATCTAAGTTAGAAAATCTGATTTTAAGTTATAAACTTGTCTTTAAATGATTTACGATTTATGATTTTTTCTTAAATGATTTACGTATATACGTTGTAGCTTGTATTCATTTAAATCATTTAAAGAAAAGTTTGAAAATTCAAATTAGATGATAACTTAAGTTTAATAATAACTTATTTTTGTCATTATTTATTTAGTCGTTATTTATTTACCGAAAGTAATGCTGGCGATAATGAGATATCATTACCTGGTAATGCATCCGGTAACGACATTTACTTAGGAAGATTTTGATGGGTTATATTTTTGTACTTGATTATTTAGCGATTTGTCTATGAATCGCGAGGTAGGCCAGTGGTTGTGATGCTAAACTACGAAACCATGAGGTCGCGAGTTCAATCCCACCTCCCGGCAAGTGAAATTTTTCGTCTTATGACGACAACAATCGATAACTACTCTCTCCCAATTATACGCTCTACCCAATATTACGCTCTTCCCAATGTTACGCTCTTCTACTTTCTCACCACATTCCACCACTGATGGTGGTGAGCAAACAATAGCTACTAGGAAATATCCACTACCACACAAACCCACTCCTAAAATTATTTCTTTTGTCCACGCTCTCTTTTTGGATAATTGTAAGCGTGGGGGTAAGTGGTTATGCCTGTATGCTTGAGTGGAAGCACTTTCCTCCAATGACATGTACATGTAAAAATAATTCGAAGGGAGGCCAAATAATAAGCAGTTACTAGTTTTGAATTTAGCTTACCCGTCAGGTTATTTGGTAATGGGAAATTTTGCTGGGCAATTGTGATCACCTCTTCGAGAGATAACACGGTCCGGAAACTTTTCCCGTTATAGAGCAATGATTTCGTTGCTTGTGTGGCACGTATCTCCGTCCTTTTGAAAGCAAACGTTGTCCAGATCAATACCATCTAACTCCGGCCATAAAAAATCATTAATCATCTCTCGATAGCGCAATTCATTCACCGTAACTGTTGATCCAACCTCATTTTCGAAAAAGTAAGGTCCAATGAACCCGCCGGACCATAAACCGCTCCAAACAGTCACACGTTGAGGATGGAGAGGCTTCTCAACAATAACTCTTGGGATTTCCGAGCCCCAGATGCGACAATTTTGCTTGTTGACGTAGCCACCGAGGTTGAAATGGACCTCATCGCTTCAAAAAAAATAGCTTTAGTTTTGCGAACTGTGACTTCAAGATTTTCACCATTTTTGTAGTGAATTTTAATAATTTCAATGCGTTGTTGAATCGTGTATAGTTCCATTTTTAGTAATGGCGTAGTTTCTACTTGTCAAATGTCAAAGAATAAAAGCTTAAAAAGTGACAGCTACCGATATACCGGGTGATTCAAAATAACACCTCTTGTTGAAAAACCCTGTACATACTCGTATTCATATAAACAGGTAAAAATAAAATAAAAAATTTTTTCTTCTCAGATCAATGCACACTGGTCCCAAATCCAAATTTTTTGGCATAAATTCAAAACATAAGCTTAAGAAATTACCAGAAGTATATATATATATATATATATATATATGGGGAAAAACACGTCAAAAGGCCCACTTTTTTCAATTTTATTCCGATCGCGTCAAAACTTGGTGGGGTTGCAGAAATACTTTGGGTATGCTATGTGCTTAAAATACAGCTTCCTAGCGTGATACGTTATGAAGATACAGGGTGTCAAAGTTGGAAATTTTGACCATTGTATCTCCCGACTACGTGGGCCGATTTGAATGAACCGTGGCTTATATGGCAGCTATTTAGAAACGCACAAAATGTGCATTGATAATTGTTTGCAAATATTCAATTTTCATATTTTTTTCTCGCGACTTATGTTTTCCTCGCGATTTTAATTGTGTTCCGCGGATGGGATTCTATATCTTTAAACTACAAAAATGAAGTCCATTCTGTTTACTTTATCAATACGATTTTTCGCTGTGGGATGAAAACCACAACAAAAGCTATGGAAATTTTGAATGTCAAACCTACTATTTTTTCATTACTTCTTTCGTATTATAAAGTGAGTTTATTCTAAGATGTGGACCGGAAACGCGATTAATAAAATGTAATGGTGGCATTCTATAGCCAAATACGCCAGAACAACAAAATAACTTATTTCGCAAAAAGTCGACGTCGCATTTTTTACACTGGCCTACAATATTGCACTGGTCAACTCGAATCCTAGCGAGCAGATATCGGACACGATCTCGATGGATTTTGAGGTTCTAAATCCGAATATAAAATCAAAAATGCAATATATATTCGCGTTTTTGCGATATTGTATTAATTATGTGATAAAAATGCTGATTTTACAGCTTTTATGAATACAGAAACGCGAAAGACGCACTTTTACAAAAAAAATTCAGTTTTCGGAAAATAATCGCTTTTCAATTAATACGAGTATTCAACAACTGTAATAATCGTAAGTCATCTTCGAGATATCTCCCGGGAAACCTAGTCGGAGAAATCGTATTTTTAATATAGCTACAATTGGAAAAATAAAAAAAAATTAAAATATGATATCTACCAGATGGTGTAAGATTTTGACCCTTTATAAAATTAACTTTTAATTCGTTTGATACTCGTTTTAATAGCAAAGCGATTATTTTGAGAAACCTGCAATTTTTTTTTGGTAAAAGTGCGTCTGTCGCGATTCTGTTTTCAAAAAGCCTAATATGAGCACTTTTATCACATAATTAATACAATATGGCAAAAACGCGAATATGTATTGCATTTTTGATTTTATATTCGGATTTAGAACCTCAAAATCCATCGAGATCGTGTCCGATATCTGCTCGCTAGGATTCGAGTTGACCAGTGCAATATTGTAGGCCAGTGTAAAAAATGCGACGTCGACTTTTTGCGAAATAAGTTATTTTGTTGTTCTGGCGTATTTGGCTATAGAATGCCACCATTACATTTTATTAATCGCGTTTCCGGTCCACATCTTAGAATAAACTCACTTTATAATACGAAAGAAGTAATGAAAAAATAGTAGGTTTGACATTCAAAATTTCCATAGCTTTTGTTGTGGTTTTCATCCCACAGCGAAAAATCGTATTGATAAAGTAAACAGAATGGACTTCATTTTTGTAGTTTAAAGATATAGAATCCCATCCGCGGAACACAATTAAAATCGCGAGGAAAACATAAGTCGCGAGAAAAAAATATGAAAATTGAATATTTGCAAACAATTATCAATGCACATTTTGTGCGTTTCTAAATAGCTGCCATATAAGCCACGGTTCATTCAAATCGGCCCACGTAGTCGGGAGATACAATGGTCAAAATTTCCAACTTTGACACCCTGTATCTTCATAACGTATCACGCTAGGAAGCTGTATTTTAAGCACATAGCATACCCAAAGTATTTCTGCAACCCCACCAAGTTTTGACGCGATCGGAATAAAATTGAAAAAAGTGGGCCTTTTGACGTGTTTTTCCCCATATATATATATATAAAGGCAACCATATAGCGGACCTAGAAATCGGCAGAACCAAAATTTTATTTTATCTGTGAAATATGAAAAATCCAGTTCGAAGCATGTAGATTATAACTGTTATAATATAATTTATAATTGTTTTGTCTATGTCGTTGTTATATCGTATTTATGAGATGTGGTATTTTAGAGATACATAACCTCACCTTATTAGTTTCGTGGAGTAAAAGTTGTACATAGATGTACTCGCGTGTTCATGAAAGTTTAAGCGCATGATTGTTTATTAAAGTGTCCTTTTTCATGTAGTATAGATGCGTTTGTGCGCTAAGTGATCAAAATTATGGTTTTTCAGTCAAACTCTTATTTAACTGTGCCGAAATGTTAGCTATTTAGGATGGTAATGGACGCAAAAATTATACCGTTTCCAAAAATAATTGATGAAAATGTGATTTAGTTTATGTTCAGAAATAGTGGAGGCCCACTCAGAGTGAGTTTCTGCAAATTTTAAAAGTTATATCGAACACGATGATTATGCGAAATAGAAACTGAAGTGGGAAACGACTAAAAAGGGAAGTGACAGCTGAACTCTCGCTGCTCCAAGAACATAACACTCCCCTTTTGTACATACGGCAACTATGTATATCAGCGAGTAAGATAAAAGATGCCGATGTTTGGTTTAAAAAATAGTTTAACACAAACTTGTTACACATGCACCTTGTTACACATGGAGCTTGTTACACATGGACCTTAAGACACATTGACCTTGTTACACATGGACCTTGTTATACATAGAAAATAGACTTGTCAGCAACTTTCCTTAAATTATTAGCGCATTGTTCTCAGATTGTTGTCGCTTCTGCACTTCCTGTTGGCTGCTTAGGGGAATGCTTCGGAGGCACTGAACAAATTTTATAAGCAAGACAGATGTGACTGACGAAATAGCCGCATTAATATTAATAATTTGTCACAGATCTATGGATTCTTCGGATCCATTATTATCCAGTATTTGCATTTCTAAGAGACAATCATAAATGCATACAGTTATGATAAAAATGGAATTTGTTTATAACATCGGGAGGTATTGTCTTATTGGGTTCACTTTTTTTGTACACCATAACTACTCCTAAAATATTGAGTGTGTCGATACTTATGCAAACCGAATGTCGCAGTCGGCGTATAAGGTCAATATTGTCCAAATCGGTGGGAAATTTGTGTGAGGGCTGTATCCAGATCCGAATCGATTTTCTTCAAATTAAATATGGTTGGTCCTTGGTACAAAAAACATATACATGACAAATTTCATGCAAATGGAACCATATTTGCAACCTTAGGGTACAGACATTAAGCTTGTGTGTGAGGTGGCAGTGGGAGTTGCCAGATTGGTCCAAATTTTTGTTCATTTGTTATGTGTGTTATGACTAACAGGTGTGATAACACCCTTGTCGGGGTGGATGTTAATCTGTCAATTACCAATGATGGTAAGAATTCTACAGATTAACCTCCATCACGCTAAAGCAGCCTCAGCGGCTCTATTGCTGCGCCTGTCCACAGGCGCAGTAGACATCGTCCTGATACAGGAGCCCTACGTAGTGGGAGGAAGGGTGTGCGGTATTAGGACACCCAACTTTAAACTGCTTGTGGCCAACTGTGAAGGCACTCCAAGAACCTGCATTTTGGCCAGAAAAGATCTAAGTATCTTTCTCCTGACTAATTTAAGTGGTAAAGACCAAACAGCTGCTAGCCTGGAGATCGGTAATCGCATATATTGGGTGGTCTCCAGCTACTTGCCTTATGAATCTGTAGTACCGACTGCTCTATTCAGGGAAGTAGTCGAAGAAGCAACGTCTGACGAGCTCGAGCTGATTATTGGCGCAGACACGAACGCTCATCATACTATCTGGGGTAGCACGGATATAAACAATAGGGGTGATTCGCTTCTTGACTTTATTCTAACTACCAACCTTAGTATTTGTAACATAGGTAATAAACCGACCTTCACAACTAAAGACAGACAAGAAGTACTCGACGTAACGTTTGCTACTGACCGGCTGTCAGACAAAATTATTGGGTGGAATGTACTGGACGACCACTCATTCTCAGATCACCATTATATTGAGTTCAAACTCGCGGAAAAAGCGCCTAAACCCGCCGTCCACAGAAATGTAAGGAAGACAATGTGGCATCTGTATGAGAAGAATTTCAAGAAAATCCTCAACTCTAAACTTCTGTACGAACCGAATGACAAAGCCGGTCTGGATAATCTGGTCGATCATATCACCATATCATTCAATAGATCCCTTGAAGAAGCCTGTCCAAAAACAAGGTACAAGGGTAAAACTAAACCCCAATGGTGGACTTCGGAGCTAACGGATATGAAAAAGACCTGCAACAAGCTATTCAATAAGGCTAAATCTACTGGGGTCGCTAATGATTGGGATGCCTATAAAGAGCAACTCAAGATCTATAAGAAGGAGCTTAGAAAGGCGCAAAGGCGCTCTTGGTATACCTTCTGTGGTGAAGTGGAAAAGGTCTCCGACGCCGCTAGGCTGAGGAAGATATTATCTGCTTCACCCTGTACAGTGGGATATTTACAGGATGAGGCAAATAACTGGACCAAAAACAGCGAGCAGTCGCTCAATGTACTGCTCGACACACATTTCCCGGGGAACTCTATAACAGAACCCGAGGATCAGCAGGACCAACAAGAGTGCGAGTGGACTGCGAGCGTCGCTAGCTTCTTGACTGAGAGATCCAGAATAAGCTGGGCTATTAACAGCTTTGAGCCCTTCAAGTCATCTGGACCAGATGGCATCACTCCAGCAGAAATGCAGAAAATGTTAAAGTACATTATCCCCTGGCTGGAGAAAATTAATGTAGGCTGTATCAGGCTTTCATACATACCGAATCGATGGAGGATTACCAAAGTGGTATTCATACCTAAAGCGGGGAAGATATCACACACTAGGCCAAAAGACTTCAGACCAATTAGCCTATCCTCCTTCCTATTGAAAGGTCTGGAAAGACTTTTAGATCATTTCATTAGGGAAAACCTGGATACAAAACTCCTGTCGGGGAACCAACATGCTTACAATAAGGGCAAGTCTACAGAATCAGCCCTGCACGAACTTGTGAGCACTATCGAATCGTCCCTGCATTTCAAGGAATTCACCATGGTGGCATTTCTTGACATAGAAGGGGCTTTTAACAACATTCACTCAGATGCGGTAATTGAGGCACTCTCACATCTAAAAGTTAACACTAGTTTGATTAGACTAATTCAAAGTCTGCTCACCAGAAGACGAATAACAGCATGTCTAGGGTCCACAACTCTAACAAGGTATGTAAACAGAGGGACCCCGCAAGGAGGAGTATTGTCTCCACTAATTTGGAACCTAGCGGTGAATGAAATCCTGCTAGATCTAGAACGTTGTGGCTGCAAGGTCGTGGCATATGCGGACGACGTGGCAATCGCAGTGAGTGGCAAATTCGTAAACGTCCTCAGAGACATCCTACAGGTGGCTCTGAACAAGTTGGCTAGATGGGCCAGAAGCAGCGGTTTGGGCGTTAACCCCAACAAGACAGAATTGGTTCTCTTTACTAGGATGAATAATGTCCCACATGTGGACCCTCCACCTCGGATAAATGGAACCGATCTAGTCTTTTCTGAAAGTGCAAAATTTTTAGGAATAATTCTAGATAGGAAAATGTTATTTAGACTTAACGTATTGGAACGTGTAAGGAAGGCTAACGTCGCCTTATATTCCTGCAAAAAGGCTGTAGGGTCGCGGTGGGGACTCTCTCCTAAAATCGTCCACTGGATATATATATAGCAGTAGTTCGTCCAATACTGTTATACGGTATTGTGGTATGGTGGACGGCAACTGACAAACTAACCATCACCAACCTACTAACAAAGGTTCAGAGAACTGCCTGCCTGAGCATAAGCGGAGCCTTAAGGACTACAGCGACCGAGTCTCTACAAGCCCTACTCCATATACTGCCGATTAATATTGTGGCGAGAGAAGTTGCAACCAAAGCGGCAATAAGATTAAACTGCCTATCAATGTGGAGGTACAAGAACTATGGTCACATGAGGATATCAAAGTGTAGTGCTATGGTAACCGACCGAGTGGACTATATACCAACTGTGTACACCTTCGAGAGAAATTACATCACTATGATTCCCGCCAGAGATGAATGGGTCGGCAGAATACCAGGTAATAGAAACCATCTCCACTTTTACACGGATGGTTCGAAGCTTGATGAAAAGGTTGGCTTCGGAGTACACTGTGAAGAACTTAGTCTGGATATAGCTCACAGACTACCAGATACCTGCAGTGTCTATCAAGCTGAAATAATGGCAATATGGGAAGTCGCCAAGTGGCTGAGTCGCAACATAGTAACCAACACTGGCGTTGTCATTTACTCGGACAGCCAGGCTGCCATCAATTCTCTGGAGGCAACATCCCTAAATTCACAAACAGCCCTCGACTGCCGCAGATCTCTTAACGAGATGGCTGAGCAGTTTAATATACACCTCATATGGGTGCCTGGGCATAGGGATATCCCGGGGAACTGCAAAGCCGATGAACTTGCTAGGAAAGGGACGACATTACAAATTCTCGAAGAATTTGCATATATTGGTGCGCCACTATCCACGTGCAAGCTTTGGCTTAGGCAAGAGGCAATCAGGCAGTCCAACGAGAGATGGACAGAAATCGGCACCTGCAGGGTAGCTAGACAAATCTGGCCAAGGTATGACCTGAGAAGGTCAAAATATCTCCTCGCACTAGAGAGGAAACGATTGTCTACGTTAGTACAGGTTCTGACGGGACACTGCTTGATCGGCGAACACGCCAAAAGATTGGGTATTGACTCCAATGACTTCTGCCGAAGCTGTGGAGATGAGGAAGAAGTGGAGAGCATTGAGCACTTGCTTTGCGACTGTCCCGCTTTGAGTAAACGACGACTGAACATACTGGGGTCGGCCTTTTTAGGCAGCCTAACAGATCTTTCCAGTACTGATATTCGTACTATCGATAAATTTATATATCAAACAGGTTGGTTTCGATGAGGGGCATTTCAGCCCGTGGTAACACTAGGGACCTAAACTGGTCTATGTGAGCTTGTAAAAAAAAAGATACGGCTGCCACCCTAACCTAAACCTAACAGGTGTGCGCATTGTTAGGGCTGTATATACATTCCTTCATATTTATGCCAAAAAAATGGATTTGGGACCAGTGTGATGTGGGAATTTAAAAAAAATACCAAAATTGTGGAATAAAGGGAGCCATTGACAGTGCTAGCGGCCAGTCGAGAGCGATGAACTGTTGTCCCCTCCAATTCTGTGGGCCTACATGACGTTTCATAACATAAATACATTTTTATAGACACCCGAAAAAGTAACAATGAACCAGGATTGACCTATTTCTTAAAATATGTTATTTAATACTTATACTTTATACTCCTGATGGAATAGAGCTCATCACCTCTTTACCCACCCTACCTAGATCTTAGCGGTGGTGATTATTACTAAGATCCAATAATGTAAGGCCTACACACTCTCTCTCTCTCGTCACTTGGTGTAAGAAAATACAAACAAAGAATTTTGTTATACAGTGTTACATGTATGTATGTACATTAGGGCGGGTTGATTTGTATGGATGAAAACAAATAAAAATCGTATAGCAAAAACGTAATCTACATTAAATTCTAAGAAAATTCTCCGAAGAAACCATGGGTCTAAAATCAAAACCTAATCCGCGCCTCTCGACTTGAAAATTTTTTTCCTCTTCTTTCGCTAAAATTATTTTCTTTTTTTGAAATATATTATGTTTTATTATACCCTCACTTTAGTGATACGAGGGTATATATCGTTTGCTACGGGCCAAAAGTGTTACACATCGAAGGAGTGACATAAGACGCTATGTATGTTTGGCGGATATCCGTGGGCCACATTGGTCCTCTCCTTCTAGTACCTCCCCCACAAAGTGTTAATATTAAGTGCATTATTGATTATTTAATAACTTCTATACTACTTATTTGAATCCTCTGAAATTCTACACATAATATTATTTTATTAGTCATTCTCACCTCAAGAAAAATGGGCGAAGTTACCGCGCCCCTTTTGGTACCTTCCACACAAATGGACCATTTTGGTCCAACATTTAACAGCTTATAACTTGAATACCAATGCACAAAAAGACTTGAAATTTTGTACAGCGTAATGGTTTCATAGTACCTACAATCCAGTGAAAAATGGGCGAAGTTGCTACGCCCCTTTTGGTACCTCCCACACAAAATGGCCAAATCATACCAAAATTGAATAGATCATAACTTTAATATACCAGTGCATATAAACGCTTACAATTCGATACCGTGCAATATATTTGAAGTTTACTGTTTAGCGAAAAATAGGAGTATTTGTTAATCCCCCTCTGGTATATCCTATACAAATTGACAGATTAATTCGTGTATTTCATATAACAGTACTCACAAAGTGAAGTATTCCTTAGTCGGTTTACCCGACTGAAATTTACTTACTTTACTTTACTAGTTTATGCAATATATTCAATTATCAAAAAAGCTGTTAAACCCCAATTTGCATTATAAAATAAGAATTGTTTATCGAAACAAAAGAAGGTTATTTTATAAATACTGAAAACAATTTTGAGTGCAATATTTTTTTTGTATTTCCAATCTTTTTTATTAAATTATGAAAGAAAATTTTTTTATCTATGTTTCTTATAAAAATATTAAATATAAAATTATATACAAACTTTTTTACTTGGGTGAATATTTTTTTTAATAAAAAAAAATTTTGGGTGTAGAAAAGATATAAAGTGCAAAAGAACTACCTTACTAAACAATTTTATTCAGAAAATTCGATTTTTTGGAAATAGCTTTTTTTCTAACATTTATTTTTTGTGTGCAAAGGCGGGCATATAAATTTTCAAGCCGAGAGGCGCGGATTAGGATTTTATTTTTGGTACATGGTTTCTTCGGAGAATTTTCTTAGAATTTTATGTAGTTTACGTTTTTGCTATACGATTTCAAAGAAAAAAAATCAACCCGCCCTAATGTACATTTATTCACATGAGTTCATAAATATGTAAAACCTAATCTATTTTGTTAAGAAACTAATAATTGATATTGGAGATTTCATAACCATTGGTAGTAATTGAAAAATACTAATAATAATAATAGAATAATTATATGAAAAAAAATCGTCCAACACTCGGTTCGAAGGCGGTTAAAGCTGTTAATGATAACACTGTGATACAAAATCGAACTTTCCGAATGGGAATGGGATGAGACCAATTGCAAATGAAAGTTGACATCATCCATAACAAAACCCTCAAGGGTTTTTTTCAGTTCATTGCGAGATTTTTTTACACGCATTTGAAGTTGGTGATTCTGGAACGCTGTCTAACAAGAAAAGATCACTGCAAATTTGATAAAATAATGCTTATTTCTTTTTATTATCATGGAAAGTTGTGGTATCTTACTGTTTTTGGGGCCGAGGAATTCATTTTTGATAATTATTGTTAACTCCAACTCACGCTAGATGGCGCAGTCATACAAGTGGTGCAATTTCTTATCGATTTTCATAGAAAAAAAGTGTATTTATTTTTTAAGCTGAAAAACAATTTTTCAAACGAGAAGCAGATAGCGCACAAAGAGTTTAACGTTCATTCATTTTGTACATCACCATATGGATAACTTATTCAGCAAACAATATTTACGAACATATTGTTTTGACTTTAGTGCGGACATCGAGGTACTGAGCCATAATGGCTGATTACACATGGCTCCATTTGTCCTTGAGGATAGATCCATTCTCACTACTTCTGTCTAAAACAGCCATCAATTGATTTTGGATTATAGGTAAATATGGCTATATCTGTAACGGTTTTTTAAACTAAAATTCTGTCACTCTTAAATATCTTTGGTTAAACCGTCTGTTGTATTCGCACTACAATAAGTCAGCTGGATGGCCCATATAAAGATACCACTAGATTTTATTTCTTAACGCAACAAAAACCACAAATATCAAAGAATCAGGTTGAAATTTGGTAATAGGGTTTATTTGCACCCGATACCATTTGTATCCGATAACATAACGCAACAAAAACCACAAATATCAAAGGATCAGGTTGACATTTTTTAATTTTTTTCTTTAATTTATTCAATTTTTCAAAACTTTCAAAATAATGACCGCTCATAAATGTGGTTTCTGTAAAAAAAATCAGAAAAAATGAGAATCATAAAAAGTCGTCAACGTTTTTTCCAAAGAGATACATTCGATTGAAAATGAGATACCTTCACTTAATTGTAAATAGAAACGAAAGATGTTCATCGATTTCTATGATCAATGTCTAATTTTGTTCATAGGTTATGTGGCTTTTCGTGAAAGTTATAAGACTTGACACTTTTTTCCGTTTTAGATTTATATGATTAAAAAAAAATTTATTTTTTCACAAAAATATCATTTCAAAGTGGTTTGTGCGTGACCTTTTTCAATATTTAAATGGAATAAACGTTATTTTAGTCATTAGTAGGCAAAAGTTCATTCATTCATGCAACAGGAAATAATTTTTGAGAAAAAACCAGTAAGGAAAGGCAGAAAGTCAGGCGGTGCCGACTATATAATACCCTACACCTCCCTAACAATGCGATAATAATTTGGAATAATTGGTAAATGGGTAAGAACATGTACATATATGTGGATATATCTAATTCTGAACCGATAATCGCTAAATTAAGCAATATTCGTTCCTAAATTGAGACACACCTTTCTGGAGAATTTTGTAATGATCGGAAGTAAAGTACAACTTCTATAGCGCTTTGTAACCAAATCAGGAGGAACATATATATGGAGGTTATATATAAATCTGAATCGATTTTCCCTGAATACTCATTCATGTAAAATAGAAACCTATTTCTGTCGAATTTCGTACTGATCGGATATAAAATACAGTCTCTACAGCGCTTAGATGTCAAATCGGGGCTAACATATATATGGGGGCTATATCTAAATCTGAACCGATTTTCTCCGAATTTGGCAGTATTCCTTTATGTAATAAGAAACCTCTTTCTGCCGAATTTCGTTGTGATCGGATATAATATACAGTTTCTACAGCGCTTGAATTATAAATTGGGGGTAACATATATATGTGGGCTATATCTAAATCTGAACCGATTTTCTCCGAATTTGGCAGTATTCCTTCATGTAATAAGAAACCTCTTTCTGCTGAATTTCGTACTGATCGGATATAAAATACAGTTTCTACAGCGCTTACATCTCAAATCGGTGGTAACATATATATGGGGGCTATATCTAAACCTGAACCGATTTCCCCCAAATTATGTATTTTCTCTAAGTGTATCACGAGACTACTCTCTGTCAATTTTTGTACAAATCGGTTCAAAAATGTGGCTTATGCAGTGCATATATGCCAAATCGGAGGTACATATATATGGGAGCTATATGTAAATCTGAACCGATTTTAACCAAATTCGTCACCCTAATGTACATACATATCGTCACCAGAAACGAGAAAGGGCGATTATCATATTTAAAAATTTAACAGGAGAAGCAAAACACGAATTTCGTTAATAAATTGACCATTTTTGACAGTAGGTCGCTAAAAATTTTATCAGGATGTGTATTTTGATGCAGTGTGCCAATCAAAAACTGAATTTCCATTTTTCTTGTTATTGACCCTTTTTCGTTTCTATTGACGATATATTTGTGTATAACATTCCTATGTTAAACATTTATACAGTTTTCAATCGTCAATCAATGAAATAATACATGGCGCAGCCGGTCTGAAAGGTTCAAACATAAGGAGCATTGAAAGCAGCAAACTTAGCATATTCTGAAGGATGCGACGAATACGAAATGGCTAACAGCGAATATAAATGCCAATACACTTCATTTCATGTTCGCAGACCAGTTCCATTGCAATTTGAAGGCAATATTTCAGAGCACTGACGTGTTTTCAAGCTAAATTTTGATATATAGGGTGATCCATTTCGAGGTTCCCAACTTTTTTAAAGAAAAAAACACAGAAAATTCAAATTGAATGGGGAATGTTTATTATCATTTGAAAGAACATTCTTTGGCATTTATTTTTTGAAGATTATGTCTTTCAAATGTTGGCCGCGGCTACGTCTCAGATGGTCCATCCGTTAAGTCAAATTTTCGATGACTCGTTCGAGCATTTCGACTGGTAACTAGCAAATGACACGCGTCATGTTTAGCTCCAAGGCCTGAATCGAAGCGGGTTTGTCCGCATAAACTTTAGACTTTACATATCCCCACTGGAAAATGTCTATCGGTGTGATATCACACGACCTTGGTGGCCAATCGACCGGCCCAAAACGTGAAATTATCTGCTCACCGAAGTGTTCTCTCAATAAATCCATTGATTGATGCGATGTGTGGGAAGTGGCGCCGTCTTGTTGAAACCAATTGTCGCCGAGATCACGAGTATCAATTTCAGGCATCAAATAGTCGGTTATCATGGCACGATGACGGTCGCCATTGACGGTTACGTTCTCACCGGCATAATTTTTGAAGAAATATGGACCGATGATTCCGGCACGTCGGATCGGGAATCGGTCAATGGCAAAAAGATAGCTCTTAAGAAGAGCTAAAATATTGCTCATGGGTGTCAAGGTCGTGGGTTGAAAAGAACTGCGAAAATATGAATTTTTCTTAAGGCATGTGGTTCAGATGCCATTGAAATCTTAAATACATTAAATTTATCGCAAGATCAAAGGAAATCATACAAGGATGTTGTGGAAGCAATGCAATATTATTGCGTAACAAAAAAAAAAACGAAGTTTGTGAATCATTTAAATTGAACTCCAGAAAACAGCAAGAGGTTAAGCCTTTTGAAGCATATATCTTCGATTTAAGAAATCTTGTTAAAAGTTGCGGTTACACTGATGCTGATCGCATGATTCCAGATAACATTGCAATGGGAACAAGTTGTAACAAATAAGGGAAGAGCCTTTTATAGACCTAAGATTTAACTCTTAGTAAGGCAGTAGAAATTGCAGCTGAAAGATGATAGCACAATTGATTTTGTGAAATGCCGAACGGACTTCGGACCAAAGACCAATAAAAGATTTTTAGCAAACAGTGAAGGAAACCAATAATACCGGAAAGCAAAGCGAATTGTAAATTTTGCAAAGGCACACACGAATATAGAAAATGTCCTGCTTTGAAAATAAATGCAATGGCATGGATATATGCGAATATTCTTCAAAAACACATCTTGTCGTGTCAGATAACTATACAAGGAATTTGGATATAATCCCACTTAAATCGAAAACAGCGGAGTGCATTCAAAATTTGAAAGTGTGTTTTGTAAATAATGGAATACCAGTTGCAATTGTATCGGACAATATGCCCTTTAACTCATATGAATTTCATAGTTTTTCCAATACAATTGGAACTAGATTGATTACTGCAAAAAGAAGGTATTATACAGAAATTCGTAATACACCTAATTTTACAAAGGGAGAAAATATATGGCATCAAGAAAAAAATCATACTGGATTGAACTAGAAGATGGTACTACGTTACACAGGAATTGAAAATTGATTTGCAAATAAAATTAAAATAATTATCATTAAATTTTTTATTATTCAATGAATACACATTAGAGCGGGTTGATTTTTTTTCTTTTTAATCGTATAGCAAAAACATAAACTACATAAAATTCTAAGCAAATTCTCCGAAGAAACCATGTATCTAAAATAAAATCCTAATCCGCGCCTCCTGAATTGAAAATGTATATGCCCGCCTTTGCCAAAAAAAAATAAATATTAGAAAAAATAGATTTTTCCAAAAAGAAATAGAATTTTCTGAATAAAATTGTTTAGTAAGGTAGTTCTCTTACACTTTATATCTTTTCTACACTCAAAATTTTTTTCATTAAAAAAAATATTCACCCAAGTAAAAAAGTTTTTATACAATTTTAAATTTAATATTTTTATAAGGAACATAGATAAAATTTTTTTTTTACAAAAAAAAATTGCACTCAAAAAATTGTTTTCAGTATTTATAAAATAACCTTATTTTGTTTCGATAAACAATTCTTATTTTATAATGCAAATAAAAACGTGAAACGTGTTCTAACTATTTTTTATATAGAACGCAAATCAGAGGAGATGCAAATTGGGGTTCAACAGCCTTTTTGATAATTGAATATTTTGATTAGTCTCAAGACAAAACCTGTATTGCATAAACTATAATATAACAAGTAAGAAAGTTTCAGTCGGGTAAACCAACTAAGGTATACCCTCACTTTGTGAGTACTGTAATATGAAATACACGAATTAATCTGGGAAGTACCAGAGGGGGTTTAACAAATACTCCTATTTTTCGCTAAACAGTAAACTTCAAATATATTGCACTGTATCGAATTGTAAGCGTTTATATGCACTGGTGTTTTAAAGTTATGATCTATTTAATTTTTGTATGATTTGGCGTACCAAAAGGGGCGTGGCAACTTCGCCCATTTTTCACTGAATTGTAGGTACTATGAAACCATTACACTGTACAAAAGTTCAAGTCTTTTTGTGCATAGGTATTAAAGTTATAAGCTGTTAACTTTTGGAGCCAAATGGTCCATTTGTGTGCAAGGTACCGAAAGGGGCGAGGTAACTTCGCCCATTTTTCTTGAGGTGATAGTGACTAATAAAATAATATTAAGTGTAGAATTTCAAAGGATTCAAATAAGTAGTATAGAAGTTATTAAATAATCAATAATTCACTTAATATTAACACTTTGTGGGGGAGGTACTAGAAGGAGAGGACCAATATGGCCCATCTTCGAACTTAGCCGGAGATAGAAAAAAATATTACCACATACCAAATCTGAAGGCAATCGGTTACTCCTTTCGAGAGTTATCGTGCGCACCAGCAAGCAGACAGACAGACAGACGGACGGACATTGCTCATTCGACTTAAAACGGATATCCGCCAAACACACTTAGGGTCTTATGTCACTCCTTCGAAGTGTTTCACTTTTTGACCGTAGCAGATGATATATACCCTCGTATCACTAAGGTGAGGGTATAATAAAACACAATATATTTCAAAAAAGAAAATAATTTTAGCGAAAGAAGAGGAAACCAATTTTCAAGTCGAGAGGCGCGGATTAGTTTTTCATTTTAGACCCATGGTTTCTTCGGAGAATTTTCTTAGAATTTAATGTAGATTACGTTTTTGCTATACGATTTTTAATTTTTTTTTCATCCATGCAAATCAACCCGCCCTAATACACATATTATATTGTTACTTGTTTAGATTTAATGTTTTTTCATATACTAAATCGTAAGAGGGAGATGTATATACATAAATAGGTGTTTGAGAACCCGATGTTGTATGTACATACACACTCAAAAAGAGAAGATATAGACCCATAGTTTATAGAATCATTATATCCTCACCTTAGTGATACGAGGGTATATATGAACTGTTTGGTTTGAAAGTGGCGTAAATCCATTTGTTTCTAAAATAAGAAATTAAGGGTTTTGCGTTTCAGTTCGTTTACAAATATGGGTGAATAGTAGAAATAAAATATCTGCATATAGCTTATAACGAGTATTCAAAGTTTCTACAAGGTGTACAATTTTTCGCTTTTGAGGCCTATTAAACCGCTTCTTACAATGGTGAATGTAGCTAAGCCACATTCAAAACAAACTTTTTATAATTATACAAAATGTTTGTTTTAAAAGTAGAGTAAACGCACTATTTCTTATATAAATATGTTCTTTTCGATACAAATTTTTGTTATGTAATTACTACTCGTAAATGGCAGAACATGCTCAAATGAGTTATTAGTACATCGATTTGAAAAATAAATGCACTTATTCACTCAAAATAATGTGTTCGTTCATTGATTTTAGAAGATTTGGTGCGAATTTTGATTTTTTAATTCAAATTAATGATTTCATTGCATCATTAGCTGTAGGTTAGGTCGAGGGAGGAGACAGTGGGCTAAAATGGAAACAAAATGGACATAATTCTGCCATTTAAAACCACTTATCGTATGGCGATGAAATTTTAGGTGTGTTTACAAGAGGTGTTAGACAGTTTAAGTTCGGAACATGGGCCCCCTATCTCCTACAGGGGCGGAGCTACAGGGCCCTAAAGTTGACCACCTCGGGTATACAAAATTTTCATCGGCTTCTAACTTTTGAATGGAGTGTCCGGTTTTAGTGGCGTTTTTTCTGTGGATACTCCTAGACCAGACCTACAATAAACATTATAGATAACTTGAATAGTTTTCGAGATATGTGGATTTTAAATTTGAATTTTTCATTTTTTCGCCGACTTTGCCTTCGAGTTTAGAGAATATCTCAGTCAAAGGTTTACCGATTTTGTTCGCGTGTTTTTTTATAGATTGCCAATAAAATTTATAATATCATGAAAAAAAGAATCGATAAGATATGTGAAGAAATAAGAAAGTTATGGCCCTATAAAATCAATTTTTTTAAAAAATTTCATTTTTGAAGATTTTTTGGCGAAAAAAGTCCAATTCGTATTTAGGTCTTGTAGAAAAAGTTTGTTACTCATTTTATAGGAGACGTTTCACAGAATCTGCTACAGAAAATCCGAGGCCAAAATTTTAATTGGTGTGGTTGCCACCCTTCTCCGAGTTGGACCTTTTTTTCCATAAATTTCAAAAGTTTGATCGATTTTCTCCAATCGCAAAGCTAAATTGTTAAATTTTTCTTTTTATTTATTTGTATTAAGGTGTAACAAAATCGACTGCAAAGGGAATCCCGAGCGCGGCTTTTCATATCGAAGATATAGGACTAAAAGTATAAAATCCCATTTTTGGGGATTTTTGATGTATTTTTTGGGATTGAGGGATTTTCCATTCGAAATTTCGACATGTTGCATTTGATTATTATTTCCAATATCAAAATATCAAAGTATTTGCGTTTCTGTCTATATGCAAAATATTTATTTTAATTATACCCTACACCACACTGTGGTACAGGGTATTATAACTTTGAGCATTTGTTTGTAACACCCAAAAGGAGCCGAAATAGACCGTTTAGATCGTTTATTATTCCGATCGAATCAGAATCATTTTCTGAGTTGATTTAGCTATGTCCGTCGTCTGTCTGTGAATGTATTCTTGTAATCAAAGTACAGGTCGCAATTGTGGTCCGATCTCGACTAAACCTTACACATATTTTTGTTTGGCCCAAGGACGATCCCTATTGAATTTGGCTAAAATCAGTTCAGATTTAGATATAGCCCCCATATATATGTTAGCCCCGATTTGACATGTAAGCGCTGTAAAAACTTTATTTTATATCCGATCAGTATGAAATTCGGCTGAAAGAGGTTTCTTATTATACGAATGCACACTGTTAAATTCGGAAAAAATCGGTTCAGATTTAGATATAGCCCCCATATATCCTCGTATATGTTACCCCCAATTTGATATGTAAGCACTGTAAAAATTTTATTTTATATCAGTGCGAAATTCTGCAAAAAGAGGTTTCTTTCTACATGAAGGAATACTGCCAAATTCGGTGAAAATCGGTTCAGAATTAGATATAGCCCCCATATATATGTATGTTACCCCCGATTTGACATGTAAGCGCTGTGGAGACTGTATTTTATATCCGATCAGTACGAAATTCGGCAGAAGGAGGTCTTTTTACATGAATGAGTATTCAGGGAAAATCGGTTCAGATTTATATATAACCTCCATATATTTGTTCCTCCTGATTTGGTTTAAAAGCGCTAAAGAAGTTGTACTTTACTTCCGATAATAAAAAATTTTCAGAAATATGTCTCAATTTAAGCAATATTAATTTAGCGATTATCGTTTCAAAATTAGATAATATGTTCCTACCCATTTACCAATTATTATCGCAATGACTCTTATCGCATTGTTAGGGAGGTGTAGGGTATTATATAGTCAGCCCCGCCCGACTTTCTGCCTTCCTTACTGGTTATACCTGTCAATGATTAAGGGTTTCCTAGAAATAGTGCCACAAAACAATATTTTCTGAAAGGTAAATCTTACTCAATTTTATTATTGTTTGATAAAAACATGTGATCTACAAGAACTCAGTGCATATTGGGAGGAAAAAATTAAAAAAAAATTGCATATATACAGAAACGCAAATACGGCATAAAATTCTTAAAAATGTATATATTTCGATAAATTTTTTTAAAGTTCTTTATTTTGATATTAGAAATAATAATCAAACGCAACATGTGGAAATTTACAATGGAAAATTCCTCAATTCCCAAAAAATACATCAAAAATCCCCAAAAATGGGTTTTTTTACTTTTAGTCCTATATCTTCGATATGAAAAGCCGCGCTCGGGATTCCCTTTGCAGTCGATTTTGTTACACCCTTATACAAATAAATAAAAAGAAAAATTTAACAATTTAGCTGTGCGGTTGGAGAATATTGATCAATCTTTTGAAATTTATGTAAAAAAAGGTCCAAATCGGAGAAGGGTGGCAACCACACCAATTAAAATTTTGGCTTCGGATTTTCTGTAGCAGATTCTGTGAAACGTCTCCTTTAAAATGAGTATAAATTTGATATACTTTGTGTAACAAACTTTTTCTACAAGACCTAAATACGAATTGGACTTTTTTCGCCAAAATATCTCCAAAAATGAAATTGTTTCAAAAAATTGACTTTATAGGGCCATAACTTTCTTATTTCTTCACATATCTTATCGATTTTTTTTCATGATATTATAAATTTTATTGGCAATCTACAAAAAAACACGCGAACAAAATCGGTAATTGACGGTAAATGACTGATATATTGGCTAAACTCCAAGGCAAAGTCGGCGAAAAAATGAAAAATGCATATTTAAAATCCACATATCTCGGAAACTATTCAAGATATCTTCAACCTATAAAATTTTTTATTGTAGGTCTGGTCTAAGAGTATCCAATCGCCACTAAAATCGGTCACTCCATTCAAAAGTTAGAAGCCGATGAAAATTTTGTATACCCAAGGTGGTCAACTTTAGGGCCCTGTAGCTCCGCCCCTGTATGAGATAGGGGGCCCAAGTTCCGAACTTAAACTCTCTAACACCTCTTGTATACACACCTAAAATCTCATCGCCATACGAAAAGTGGTTTTGAAATGGCAGAATTATGTCCATTTTTTCCATTTTAGCCCACTGTGCACCGTCTCATGTCCATTGACATACACGTCCGTCTTATGTCCAGTGGCTCGGCCTGTTGTGCGCTACTTATTTTTGATATTTTTACACCTCATGATTACAACCCAGTATGGAAAGGCTAAAGTCGGGCGGGGCCGACTATATAATACCCTACACCACTCTCGTAATATTGAATAACTCTGATATATAAATTTTGTAATTCATGTATATATTGTTTACATAAATTTACTTTTGGGACATTTTATACTTAAATAATACCCTGTACCACAGTGAGGTGTAGGGTATAAAAACGATTGGATCTAAAGAGCAAAATCGGACGAAACATATATATGGGAGCTATAGCTAAATCTTAACCGATTTTCTCCAAACTCGGCAGTTTTAGTTCATGGATCAAGAAACTCTACCATTCTAAATTTCAACATGATTGGATGTAAAATACAGCTTCTATAGCACTAAAGAGCAAAATCGGACGAAACATATATATGGGAGCTATAGCTAAATCTTAACCGATTTTCTTCAAATTCGGTAGTGTTGGTTTATGGAAATACTCTAAACTGCAAAATTTCAGAACGATCGGAGTGAAATTGCGACCTGCAGTCGACGAACAACTTTACATGGACAGACGGACGGATGGACGGACAGACATGTTTAAATCGACTCAGCTAGTGATTCTGAGTCGATCGGTATACTTAAAGGTGGGTCTAGCTATGTTATTTTCAGGTGTTACAAACATCTGCCGTGAAACAAACTTATAATACCCCGTACCACAGTGTGGTGTAGGGTATAAAAATAAAACGGTATTGGACACAAATTTTCTTAGTATCTTCCACATATTCTCTGAAAATCTGGTAATCTGTGGGAACCGAAATATCGATCATTTGCTGCAGAAATCTTCCGGAAGAATAGTAACCGAAATAACCGAAGAAGATTTTTTGTAAAAATGTTGTTGCGGCTCGTTTATATAAGATGAAACAGCATTTTAATTAAATTCAATAATAATTTCAAAACTGCATTAAATTGTTGTATTTTACCCATATTTTAATAATAAATCATGAGTTCTGCAATACTATCCAAGGTTTGTTTGAATATCCACTGTAATTGGAGTTACGCCACTGTCAAAACAAACGTTTTTGTAATTTTAAGTTTTAAAAATCTAAGCCACCTTTGACTTTTTTGATAACATTCTTTTTGATAAAATTATATCGATATCGAACTCAATTAACTCAATTATGTGAAAAACAAAACAGGTTAGTTCATTCAAAACAAACAGTCATTTGCTACGGGCCAAAAATGTAACACATCTAAGGAGTGACCTAAGACCCTAAGTATGTTCGGAGGATATCCGTTTTGGGTCATTTAAAATTGAAAGAGCATGTCCGTCCGTCCATCTGTCTGTGTGCTGGCTGGTGCGAACGATATCTCACGAAAAGTGCAACCGATTGACTTCAAATTTGGTATGTGGTAATATTTCTTTCTATATCCGACTAAGTTCGAAGATGGGCCATACTGGTCCTCTCCTTCTAGTACCTCCCCCACAAAGGTTTAATATTAAGTGAATTATTGATTATTTAATAACTTCTACACTACTTATTTGAATCTTGTGAAATATTACCTCGAGAAAAATTGGTGAAGTTACCTCGCCGCTTTGGTGCCTCCCAAAAAATGGACCATTTAGCACAAAAAGTTAACTGCTTATAGCCTTACAGTATAATAACCCTTCACTTTTATAGTACATAGAGTCCAGTGAAAAGTGGGCGTAATTGGCACTCCACTATTGGTACCTCCGACACTAGCGTAATATTTGCACCGAAAGTTAACAGCTTATATCTTGAATACCAGAGCCTACAAAGACTTTAAATTTCGTACAGTGTAATGGCTTTATAGTTCCAGAGAAAAATTGGCGTTATAGCTATGCCCCTTTTGGTACCTCCCACACAAAGGTACCATTATGTACGAAATGTTTACAGCTTTTAGCTTTAATACTCGTGCATACAAATACTTAAAATTGTGTACAGTATAACGTTTTTATAGTACCTACAGTATGTCGGAAAATTGGCGTTATTATCATAACCATTTTGGTACAAACACAAACGTACCATTTTGTACAAAAAATTAACAGCTTTTATAGTGAATATCAATATATACATAATCAAAATTTTTGAACAGTGTATAGTTTTTAAAATTCCTACAATCGTGTTAAAAATGGGAGTTATGACCACATCCGGTTTAGAACATCCCATACAAAAGAGCCAAGACATACCAAAATTAAATAGCTCATAATATTAATACATATACGAGTGCATATTTACATTGCTCACAAAGTGAGGGTGTATACCTCAGTTGCTTTACCCGACTAAAATTTCTTAATTGTTTTTGAGTCGATTTAGCAATGCCTGTCTTTTTATCTGTCCATGTGTTCTTGAGATTAAAGTGCAGGTCGCAATTATTGGCCGAACTCAAAGAAACTTTGCATTATTTTGGACCAAGGACGATCTTTATTGAATTTGACAGAAATACGTTTCTAAATTTGGGAATAATTGGGTCAGATCTAGATATGGCGACACATATATGTTTCTGTCTAGTTCGTATTTAAGCGTTATTGAAATTGTATTTAATATCCGATCTTTATATTATTTGGCAGAAATTAGGCTTTTGATCCAAGTTGATGAAAATCTGTTTAGATTATGTATAGTTCCATCTATTTGTTCCTTTAAATTCTTGATCTATGAAAGAAAACTGTATTTTTAGTTGGCGTCGTTGAATAAAATATTCCTCGCGAAAAATACTATGAGATTTCTTCTTACATTTTTGTAAACTCGTATTATTTTTCGGTTAGTGTTTATGAACATTACAAAGCTAACCAACAAAGCCTAATAAATTTTGAAACCTGTTGATTTTAAACAAGCCTAATATTTCATCTCACGATAGCGAACACCATTCACAGTAACTGCCTGACCGGCCTCATTTCGAAGAAGTATGGCCCGATGACGTCGCCAGCCCATTGAGTTAGTCTGAAATTGAGAAATGTCAAATGAAATGCAGAAAAAACTTGACGTTTAGGTGTGATTCGCATTCAACATCGGCCCTTACAATTTAACCACCCTTTACTAGTGGTGTGCTATCACGTAGAATTGGTCTCGTTAGGGAAAGATTTTCCTGTTGCACAGTGTAATTGACATAAATTTGGCATAAAATTCGGGTGTTTCTTTTCAAAAATATATTCAAAATAATGAATCTTTTACCTACGGAAAATAGTGTCAAGAAGATGACAATTTTGCGAGTTTGCTTGAAAATGCTGATGAGATATTAATTACCGAACACCTCTGTCTTGGGTTATGTCCACCACATGTCACAAAAACACAATACTAATGCAATACAACACGGATAAACTACTTACAATGGCATTACGCTTTCATAACACATTCACTTAATTGCTTTTTTTATTAAACTGGATTTTAATCAATTTATATTATGGTATATGAATTAATTGTTTGCACGCGTTTTAACAGAAGCAATTGATGCCTGGCAGGCTGTAGAGCTGCCGTCTATTTTATTCATTGCAATTTCTTAATAGCTTAGAGTGTTGCCAGTAAGAAAATTTACTCACGAACTTGAGTTTTTCACAGTGCACTGCACAAGATTTCAACAATTTGTATGTACAAGTATTACGGTAAAAAGGGGAAGCGACAACTTTAACAATTTTTTTTAAAGTTGTAGCAACATAAGCTATTGATATGTGTACTTTTACAGAGAATTCGGATATGTAGTATAAAACTTATCCCCAATGGGAATTTCTGTAATTCATTTACTCGACAACGCCCTGTATTTTTTGTATTTAGAGTATTTATATAGTATCAAAAATCAGGTCGTTATTAAAAATGTTGCCCCAATTTGTTCTCAAAATAGTACACTGTGCGCTATATTAATGGTTAATTGCTTATTATGTACTATTACAATCATTTATATCATTTATAAAACACGTTGGAGCTTCGATGTTAAAGGTAGTTGAGCGTGGCGATTCGGGCGATACTGACGTATATCTATTGCGTGATTTATTTGAGAGAAAATGTCTATATTAAATTTGTTGATTGGCACGGTCCTAGTTTTGTGGGTCCTTTGGTTGTGGTCGCGACGGAAGTTTTACGCTTTGATGTTTAAACTTCCAACGATTAATGGTTATCCCATTTTGGGAACAGCGCCGCAGTTAGCGCGCAAAGAAGGTTTGCGAGTGCATATTGAAAAAATTAAACATACATATTATTACATTAAATATTACAAAAATGTATATGATGAATGTGGTGTCGGTATTGCCATCGTAAGTCATAAGTTTTGCTTCCTAGATAAGGAATGAGTGTTGCAAATGTTGATTCGGCGCAAACGAAGATTTTGTGTGATCTTGACAATTTTCCAGATGTCCGCAAATTCCTAATTAAAACAAAGTATTACGTTTACCATGCTACCCTTATTAAATGGAAATGTTGTGTGTGTTTTAAGAAAATCGCTGATAAAAATAATTTAAAAACTATTAATAAAGTTTCCATTTTGATGAATCACTGTGAGGGATTATCTGTTATTGATGTTATTTTTGAGTCTTCTCGCTGTGGAGATATGCCGAAGATCAAAGGGTTTATTTCTAATGGAGGAAGGTATTTGAATAGTCAAGTGAAAAAGAATACGTTTCACTGGTGGTAAATCAGATCTTCGGGTGCTTTGTTTTTGTTTTTGTCCTGCTGTCCACCTGTTATAATTTCTATTTACATGAAAGATAATTCAAATTTACATGTAGGAATTACTTTCATGTTAGAACCATCTCGAGTCAACCGCCTGCCGCCGTAGTTTTATTCCCTTGACTATACAAGTTGTTTTTTGTTGTTGTTAGATGTTTTTTCTACACAAATAACTTGCTTTCTTTCTATTCCACTGTTAGAGTGGTAGATTTGAAAGTTGAATGTAGAGTACTAAAGCAACAAAGGCTGCATGTATTCTTATCGATTCCCGGGCTCGTTGCGACGTTATATTTTGCTGAATCCTTTTCCTTAAAATGACACGACTATCTTACAACTTGGTTCATCTCATCTGTACCAGCAAGATCTTTGAGTGATACAAAAAGTTTAAACAATTTTTAATTTCGGATACCAAGAAAAATACAAACAAAAATATTTAAAAACACGGAGGGAATATCAAGTCGATAGCCTGAAAATGTGCAGAATTCTTTCATAGATCAAGAATCGGAAGGAACAAATTGATTGGACTATACATAATCTAAGCAGATCTTCATCAACATGGATGAAAACCCTCATTTCTGCCAAATTATGTAATGATCGGACATAAAATACAGTTTAAATAGCGCATAAATGCTGAATAGGCAGGAACATATATGTGTGGTTATATCTAAGTCTGAACCAATTATCCCCAAGTTAAGCAGTATTCGTTCCTAGATTAACAAAATTCTTTCTTCCAAATTTTGCAATGATCGAAAGTAAAGTAAAATTTCTATAGCGCCTTGATACCATCGGGAGGGGCGTATATATGGGGGCTACATCTAAATCTGAACCGAATGAATTTCCTCAAATTTAGTATTATCGCTAAGTGTATCAAGAGACTTCTTTTGTCAATTTGTATACAAATCGTTTAAAACATATTGCTTTTATAGTACATATATGCCAAATAGGAGGTACAAATTTTTGGAAGCTATAAGAAAATGTGAACCGATATTATCCAAAATCAATAAGGATCGTCATGGGCTAAAAGAAAGATATGTGCAAGGACAGACATAAGAGTAGCTAAATCAACCCAGAAAGTGATTCTAAGTCGATCGGTAAAATAAACGATTGGTCTATTTCTTCTCCTTTTGAGAGTTACAAACAAGTGCACAAAGTTATAATACCCTGTTCCACAGTGTGGTTTAGGTGAAGTGAATTTTTTTTGGTACACATATGGGCGGAAATCCTGGAAAAACTGCCACAAATAGAATTTTAGTGATATTGGTCTACATTTTTTGTCATCTTTAATGTTTTAGTGGTCACTGGCGGACCAAATATGACGGACGATTTTTCCAAATAGTTTTTTCTTCTCTAAATATTTCTTGTACAGGCATTTATGGCTCGCTGATATTGAATGCGAAAAATATTCTGGAAAATATTTTCAATTTAAACTGTGTTTCATCTTGGGGTTTTGGGAATACCCAAGTTTATATAATGCCTATTTAAGTTTCTATATTTCCAAACAGAAAAATAAGAATAGAGCACTCGACATATGAATTCAGAAATCCGTCATTTATTTCAACAAAACAAGCAACAAGGCGCATGCCTAAGTATTGAGAAACGCCATAAGGCACATGCCAATACAAATTTCGCGAGGATATCTTGCGTATTGGAAACAACATAAGGTACATACCAATACGAATTTCGCGAGGTAATAATGAGTGATAAAAATGCTAATTTCCCGCTTTATTGAAAATAGAATTGCAATAGACGCTCTTTTACCAAAAAAGTCAGGATTTGGAAAATAATCGCTTCCCTATTAGCACGACTATCCAAAAACAGTATTAATATTAAGTCATCTCCGAGATATCTCCCGGGAAACATTCGGGTATGTTCTGGCACTCACTTGGAGCATCTCACTAGAAATGTCTCAAGATAGAGGTGTTCTACAAGTCACTATCACGTGTGAAAACCGTATGGCTTGGCAGGCAAATCACATGTTACGCATTATATAAACATAATTTCGACAACCAATATTCTCTGCAGTTGCAAGACACCTCGCAATTCTTCCCGTAAAGTAAAGGTGAGAAGTGAGATGAATGTGAGGTGAGTACCAGAACAGGGGCGATTGTCTAAGAAATCTTATTTATAATATATGTCGCCACAATTAGAAAAAATAGTACCCTGTACCACAGAGTGGTGTAGGGTATAATAAATAAAAAATAAAGTATGGTATCTAGGAGAGATTTTAAGATTTTGAACACTTAAAAAATAAACCTTTAATTATTTGGATACTCGTTTTAATAGCAAAGCTATTATTTTCCGAATCCTTATTTTTTGGCAAAAGAGCGTCTGTCGCGATTCTATTCTCAATAAAGCCAGAAATCAGCATCACATAATTAATACCATATCTCAAAATCGCGTATATATATTGCAGTTTTGATTTTATATTTGGATTTAGAACATCAAAGTCCTTCGAAATAAGGTCCGCTAACTATATATTGTAGGTCAGTGTACTTTTTTATTGTTCTGGTATATCTGGCTATACATATAACGCCATTATTAAATTTTATTTATCGTACACATATTAAAGTAAACTCAATTTATAATACGAAAGAAATCATAAAAAATAGTAGGTTTGACATTTTTAATTTCTACAGCTTTCGTTGTTGTTGTCATCCCATTACGAAAATTCGTATTGATGTGTATGGGAAACAGATTGGGCTCCGTTTTTGTAGTTTAAAGATACGAGGAAAACATAAGTCGCAAGAAAAAAGTATGCAAATTAATTATTTGCAAACAACTATTAATGTACATTTTGTGCGTTTCTAAATAACTGTCATATAAGTCACGGTTCATTTTAACCTGTCCACGTATTCAGGAGATACAATGGTCAAAATTTCAAACTTTGACACCCTGTATCCTCGTGACCGATCATGTTGAGAAGCTGTATTTTCGGTATAACTCATACCCATAGTACTTCTGCAACCCCATCAAGTTTTGACGCGATCGGAATAAAATTGAAGAAAGTTCGCCTTTTGACGTGTTTTTCACATACATCCCGATTTTGTTTTAAGCGGTATAAAAGCTTAAATTTTTGGTAGATATTTATGAAATTTAACACAGAGAGGTTCCAAGAAGCAAAAATTTAATTAAAATCGTTTCAGATTTATATATAGCCACATATATATATGTAAGTATATATGATAGCTGGGCCCGGTCCACTTTGTTGCCCCAGATATCAGATTCGCGATCCCGTCCATTTTTTGACCAAACACGTAGACTGCCACAAAATACATACATATACACAAAATTACGGCACTCTCGCTAACAAATTGTTCAAGATAAACAAATTTCAAAACATGGCTCATATGTGCTGGGTCACCACAAATGGTCCGATCACGCCAAATTTTTGGCCAATCACGTAGCCTGCCAGCAGATACCTATACAAAAATTTCAGAACTCTGCTTACAAATAGTTCAAAGTATCTCCATTTCAAATCTTGTCTCTTATGGGCGGGGCCACACCCTTTGGTCCGATACCTCCCATTTTTGGACCAACTAGGTAGACTGCCATCAAATGCATATACACAAAATTACAGCACTCTCGCTAACAAATTATTCAGAATATCGCATTTTAAAAACTTGACTCACATGGGCTGGGTCACGTCCATTGGACCAATTCCGCCCATTAAGCTTCCTCCTCCATGCTTAACGATTTGCTTGGCTTGATGTTTTTAATACATTCGTAAGGCCGTCGCCAGTAATATTCTCCATCCATCGGTTTGGAAACGGTTAATTTTTGTTTCATCTGACAATTAACACATTTCCAGCCATCAATGCTTCAATTTATGTGGGTCTTGCAGAATTCCAACTGGTTCTTAATTTTTTTGTCAGACCATGCTGTTTTTTCTTTACTGCTGCCTCGAACCAAATTCTTTATATTTGTAGTGATTACTTTTACGAAATCTAATTTCCGGTGTTTTGTCCGTAAGAAAGTAATAATAGGTGCTGACAATATTACAACATTTGGCCTAACACAGCAATTTGTATTGAACAAATTATGTACTGTGTCTAAGTGTACCACGAGACTTCTTTCTGTAAATAAATCGTAAATCGGTTCAAATTTTTTTCTTATATAGTGCATATATGCCAAATCGGAGGTACATATATATGGAAGCTATATGTTAATCTGAATCGATTTAAACCAAATTATAGAGGGATCGTCCTTGGGCCCAAAAAAATATATGTGTAAAGTTTCGTTGAGATCGGACCATAATTGACAGACGGACGGACGGATAGAAATTATTTATAATTATTCAGTCAAAATTTATTTTGGTTTAAGACAATGTGTTTCATTTACATTTTGTCTATTGCAAAAAAATGTAATAGAAACAAATAATAAATGGTAGCGAGTCTCAAAAATATAATACACTGTACCACATTCGGGTATTGGGTATAAAAATGGTAGCGAGTTTCAAAAATTGGTGTGTAGAATTGACTGCGCAGTTTCGATTGACACCACTTAATTCAGTTGAAATACCTATATACGATGATAGAGTGGTGTCTATCGAAAGTGCGCAATCACTTCTACACACCAATTTTTGAAACTCGCTACCATTTTTATACCCAATACCCGAATGTGGTACAGTGTATTATGACTTTGTACATATGTTTGTAACGCCCAAAAAGAGAAGAAATAGAACCATAGTTTATTATACCGATCGACATAGAATCACTTTTGGGTCGATTTAGCCATGTCCCTCTGTCTGTCCATATGTTCTTGTAATCAATGTGCATGTGGTATTTATAGTTCGATTGTGATGAAATTTAGCACATTGGTCTTTTTAGGCCCAAGGACGATCCCTGTTGAAAATGGTCAAAATCGGTTCAGATTTAGATATAGCCCCCATATATATGTTACCCCCGATTTGACATGTAAACGCTGTAGAAATTGTATTTTTTATCAGATCAGTGCGAAATTAGGCAGAGAGAGTTCTCTTATTACGTGAATGAACACTGCCAAATTCGGGGAAAATCGGTTCAGATTTAGATTTAGTCCCAATATATATGTTAAACCCCATTTGATATGTAAGCGCTGTAGAAACCGTATCTTATACCCGATCGGTACGGTACGAGTATTCGGTCATTAAGAGTAGGGTTCCTCTTAATGACCGCCATCTTCTTGAACAACTCGAAAACTATCACAATAAAAATATTTCTGCTGCTGGAGTGAAAGCATTCCATCGTCATCTTTGGTATTTTTCTGAATATCAAATTGGGCTTGCCTTTTTTGATGCATGAGTTGCAATGGTATCAAAAAGGAACATAATCATCTGAATCCCCCTGAATATTATGTTACCGAGCGTACTAAAAGTTTCTTCGATGTATTAATCATTGACGGCCAACATAGCGTCGGCTCAATGCTATTTGGTTCCATACGCCATTTTGTATGATCGGAGAAAAACGCTATTTAATGTTTAAGTAAAAACGGGTGGAGGCATAGAACAAAAATATCAAAATTATTTCCCGTTATTCAGAGTTAAATAGATTTACCCTACCAATATCTCGAAAACTAGATGAGATAGGAAAAAAAATATTGCAGATTCTGAAAGAGCATGCTTGAAACTAATATTATCAACTCCCAACCCAAAAAACACAAAAATGGCGTATGGACCAAAATAGCATTGAGCCGACGATAGGGCACTCTCATTTCCTAAGAAACTTCGTACTGAGTGGAAGGACAATTTTGTCTATATCGAGATGGAAGATAAAGCGAGTAATTTGAAAGTTGTTAACGATTGTGCAGAACGTGGAATTGCACTGATTAACAAGTTCAACAGTTCACTTTCAAAAAATTAAGAATAGAAACAATAGTTAACCTACACAGAAAGAAGTAGCCCATGGCTTCAAACGCAGAAATGGTACTCGGAAAGTAATGGAATAGTAATAAAATAATATAAAATGTATGTGTACATTTGGGCTATAACTTAGCCCTTAGCATAGTCGATTAGGCCATTGAAAACTACTTAAAAAAATGGTATTTCTTTTTCGCGCTTGTCAAAAAAGTTCACCCATAAAACGCAGTAAAGTTTGGAAATCTGATTTTTTATTTATTTATCAAAGAAACGCAAACATGTAGTTTTTTATATTAATCGAGTCTGTATTTAAAATTTGTGGTAAGGGGAAAGCATATGCTTTACTTAAAAAAAAATGGAAAAAGTAATACAAATTTTAGAAAATGTTGATTCCTTTATCTACACTCTATTTCAATACATTAAAGTATGTATTGCAGGACATTTATATATTATGCAAAACAACGCGCGCGTTATATTTGAAGTTAATGTCCTTTATTAATTGAATACTTTTTACTTTTATATTTTACATAATTAAAAAAATATTTAAAATTAATTTACTTTTTTGCGTGTTATTTTGGACCAGTGTTCACCTATAGTGTTTTTTTATACAAGCAATCTTTTTGTCGAATATATCGCTCAAAAATGTATCTCCTACTTTTGATCTTTAGTTATTTTTGTAGGGAGATTATCAGTGGTAAGGGGATCAGCGGGGAGGCGGATTTTTGGGAAGTAATACTTCCCGAAGTGTCTCCCATATGTTGACAGGAATTTTGTTCAAAAAATTTTAAGGAACTGGAATAAATATTAATAACACTGTGTGTGCACAAAAATGTTTCCTCGATGAAAACAATTTAGTCCGCATGATGTTGGCCCCCTAATGCGAATGGCCTTAACCGCTTTTTTCTGTTACATTGCGTTTTCGATATATTTAGCCACAAAGTTTGCTGGGTAAACGAAGAGGTTAGTAAATTCAAACACAATTTTAGTCAAAGAATGGAAGGAAGGAGACACTTCGAGAAGTATTTCTCCCGAAACACCCGACACCGCCGCTCATCATCTTACCCAGGGACGTATCTAGGGGGGAGGGCCCGGGGGCCCGGGCCCCCCCCGAAATGTTTTAAACATTGGCATCAACTATTTACAATTTTCAAAATCACTCAAAAAAAAAAATAAAACGCGAAAAATATTTGGAAGGCAGTTCAAAAAAAACAATACAAAAGCGTAAAAAAGGTAACAGTACACGGGGGAAAATCGTAATTTTTGATATGTTTGAATTGAAAGAAAATATACTTGGAAACGATTTTTTTAAATATTTTATATTTGTTAACAAATAAATTTTATTTGAAAATCAAGAAATTTTGTTTGGAACGCATATATTAATATATTATAACATAAATTATTTGCAAACTGACTTTCACAAATAAAATATGTGTTTACACACAAACAAAGTAATTGTTTAAGAAGTTTTCCAAATATATATTTTTTAAAACTTTGCTGACTTATTCCCATTTTAGTTAGTTTTTTTCCAATTCATCATTTTCTGTCAACACATTAATGCAATTCATATTTACAAAGATTATACCATTTAAGTTTTAATTAAATTTTAAAAACGTATAAAATGTATAAAAAAATCTGAAAACCAGAAAACTTGTCTTTAAATTGGGCATTATTACATTGCCAAAATACATAAATACAAATTAAACTTTGTTTCGGAAATACTAGTTCTCAATACAAAAATATTAGAATGCGAACATATTTTTGTTTAGAACAATATCCTCCCAAACATATAATATTTGTATTACTCCAAATGTACCATAAACATATGTATATTTCAAGCCGAATATGTTTGGGACAATATACTACAGAAGCGATTTTTTTTCAGCGTGTAAGAGTAATAACAACTAAAAATAAGAAAAGTGCATGTTTCACGATTTTTTGATTGGTGCTAGCCAGAAATTAGCTGAAATAAGTATATGGATTAGCTGAAATAAGTGTATGGATTGATTACACTGTGCTAGTCCAAAAATGTAACAGAAAGGAGACCCTATGGATAGACCTATTTCGGCCATGCTGAATACAGTGGCATTAGCCGTTTTTCTATGTTAGCTCTTGTTTTCGCGATACATATCTCTTTGGTGATTTTGAAGTAGAGGACTTCGGAATATACGCTTCAGTCCAAAGAACAAAATAAAGGGAACATGTGGAGAATTATTCTCTTATCATATGTTAAAAATCATATATATCGTCAAAATTTTTAGTAGGCATCGTTGAGAAAAATATTCCTCGCGAAAAAATACTATAAGTCCTTTCTCAAATTTTTTATGAGAGTTAAGCAGATTTCGTGTTATTACATAATTTCTGTATTTTTCTGCTCATAGCAGAAAATATTTGTAATACATTTTTTTTACTTAAATGTTTGTAAATTATTTTTTGGTTAGTGTAAATGGAAATTTCAAAGTTAAGTAACAAAACCTGCTAAATTATACAACCTGTTAATTTTTCATAAATATGTTGTAAGGAGACTCATAGTAATTTTTCGAGAGGAATATTTTTCTCAAAGACACAAATTAAAAATGTCGACGATTTGTATGACGTTTGACATATGGTAAGATTTGATTGCACTTTTTCAGAGGTAAAGGGGTGAGAAGCGTGGTTGACTATTTTTTCGAGAAATAATTCTCGAAGGGTTCCCTTTATTTCGTTCTTTGTAATGAAGCGTGTTTTCCGAAGCCTTCCACTTCAAAATCACCTTCAAGATAACTTACCTCTATGATTTTCTTGCAAACTTTGAGGTCCAATATCGCTGAAACAATTGCTAACTTAGAAAAACGGCTGGCACTACTGGATTCAGCAATGTCGAAATAGGTATATCCATAGGGTCTCATTTCTGTTACATTTTTAAAGTGTCCATTTCAAGCACAGTGTTATTGGAAGCAGAAGAATGATAAGCCTCAAATGCATTATATGCTATTTTAGTTTTTGTTCTCGACGTTAAGAAGAATCTATATACAAAGATGAAGTCAAAATCGATGAAATAATTGATATATTCCTTTCAAAAAATCGAAGATTACATTTTTAACCATTACGTATTTTATTATTAAAAGTTTTAATGATCTCGTACTAAAGTACATATTTATATTTAGGAATAAAATTCGAATAAAAATCTAGGGAAATTAACTTCCATTACCTACACAATAAACGCAATTTTTAATTGTTTATCTTTGTTATGGAAAAAAAGGTTGGGCCCCCTCCGAACCAAAATCCTGGATACGTCCCTGACCTTACCCCTGAAAATCTCTCACCAAAAATAATGCTATATGAAAAGTCGTAGAACTCGATGGATTTTTTGAGTGTATTCAACAAAAGATACCTTGTAAAAATCACTACAGGTCACCACAATACACTTTTATGGGAACCAAATGTTTTTTTAAATATATTGTAATTATTGGTCATGCATTCAGTTTCGAGTTTGTAACTTGTTCAAAGATAACCAATAAATACGCTTTTTGTGGGTTGCCATAAAAGTGCATTGAGGGGACTTATAGTGACTTTTTTACATTTTTTTGTCGAATACATCACCCAAAAACTCCATCGATTTCCACGACTTTAGATAAATCATTATTTTCGTAGGGGAATTTTCATGGGTATGTGGGTGAATTTTGTTGTCGAGTGTTTTGGGAGAAATACTTCTTGAAGTGTCACTTTTCTTCGGTACTGTGACATGGAACTTCTATTACGAAGCTTTCTATACTAAAATTTTTCCTGAATTTACTAACCCTTCCTTTACCAAGAAAACTTTCTGGATAAATACGATATATGTATTTAAAAAACCACTGGGTTGCCATTAAAGTCTATAGTGATTTTTTACAAAGGAATCTTTTTGTTCTACAGTGTAATGATTTTAGAGTACATACGGTCTGTCGTAAAATTTTTGCAGTTTTAAAATTCCCATAGTTCTGTTAAAAATGAGAGTTATCCCGATTTAGTGCCTCCAAAAGTACAAAAAGTTCCTAAACATACTAAAATTAATTAGCTCATAATGTTAGTACACACTCGTATACCAGTGCATATTTACATTGCACACAAAGTGAGGGTATAATACTTTAGTCGGTTTACCCGACTGAAATTTATTACTTGATTTATTTGTATATAAACACATATTTGATTTGAGAAAATTAGTTTGCAATAATATTTTTTTGTAATATATTAATATATGCGTTCCAAATAAATGTTATTGATTTTCAAATAAAATATATTTCCACAGAAATATATAATATTTAAAAATGTATGTTCCAAATATATTTTCTTTCGATTCAAACATATCAAAAAAGGCGTGTAGCCGTGTTGCCCCGTGTAGCCCTTATATATCAATATCCCGATTTTGCATTTAAGACTTTATAATCCAGTGAACAGTTCTTTATAAAATTTAGATAATAAACATTTTTTGTAACCGAGAAGGTACGTTGCCAACTGTAAAGAAAATCGCTTTAGATTAAGTTGTAGCGAAAATAGCTGAAAATATCCGCTAGGACTTTCTAATTCGACAATAAAAAATTCAAAAAGTACACATTGGAGCGCACCGATTGTGTATGTTTTGTATATATGCATCTAAAGTCACTTCATCGTTAAGATAAATAGTTCATTGAACATATCATATCATTGATCATAACCTTCTTTCAGATACTTTGGACCTGATGTGCAAATATAACGATCGCTATTCGGCTGTGTTAACGTGGTTAGGACCCTATCCACTTTTTCTGACTTCCGAGCCCGATATTGTGCGTGATATTCTCACATCACCGCATTGTGTGAATAAAAGCGTATATTACAAAGCAGTCGATGACGGTTCTGGAAAGGGTCTTTTCGGATTAAAAGGTACTATGTTAGCAAATGTCTGTGGTTGGGATGAAATAATATAAGTATATTACAAATATACTCACAGATCCAGAATGGAGTTTTCACCGAAAACACTTAAACCCCACCTTTAGTCACAAAGTTCTGCTCAGTTTTATTCCCATATTTAATGAAGAGGTCAATAGTCTGGTAAAAATGTTTGAGAATAAAACTGAATGTGATGACCTGATAACCACATTGCAGGAATTTACATTAAATATTGCCATAAGTAAGTACTGCCAAACGAGTATTTTCAAACGTGCGTATCAATAAAAATATAAAATTGCTTCGAACAGGGACCACTATGGGAAAAAGTGCTACTGAAGGTGCCGGTGGTGAATCCAATAGCCATTTATTGCAAAGCTATCAGTGGTAAGAGTGATGTATGGGTTAGGCAAACTTAACCGTAACTTAATTTAAGCGCAGGAGCAATTACACAAAATTTGAAAAACGTGCCATATGTCTCAGACATTCACAACAAAAATTGTGAAATCCTTATATAATTTTATATTTTCTTGCTCTTACTATAAATTGTATTACTAATTTATCATTCGATTTCAAAAGATTTGCATAAATGTCTTCTTCTTTCGTTGTTTTGCTGATTTTTTTTGCAAATGCACTTAAACGTACCGTACAAATCAAATTTCACCAGATTCAGCCGAACGTTTACGTTTCGTTTTCGATGGGTAATCGAATATGTCAAATCGAAACAGCTGATTCGTTACGCTACGGGGGCGTTAAGGTTACGTTTGCCTAACCCAGCCTTGAAAAATGTTATTAGTAAACATTTAGATAACGCACCTATTTCTATATATTTATTTAGTGTTGTCGAAAATGTGACGGAGATGATATTTGCTCCATGGCTTTTCAATGGGACACTGCGCAAGTTACTTGGGGTATATTGGCCATATCAGAGGGCCAAGACGAATATTCGACGGTTTATTAAACAGGTGTGTTAATACGGAGTTTATGCTCGCAATTTCCTGTAGAGTATGTCTAAAATTATAATGGAAACCTACAATTAAATATGTAATACTAACGACAGACTCACTTGGACTATGCAGTCCATTGTGCTACCACAGCGATGCACAGTGGTCCCGACTCGTTTTTTACTGGCCAAAACTCTGTAACTTTTGAACCGATAGAGATATTTTATTCGACAGGTAACTCCTCAAGCTTTTCTCCAGTTTCAATTTAATTAAAATCGGTTTAGCAGTTATTGTGGAATTCAAGGTCAAAGTTAAACTTTGGATTTTTTAATAATTTTTTCATGGAATTGTGTGTTTTTTGATTCTTCTTTATTTATTACAACAAGGTCATACCTTGATAAATAAACCAATCAACTCAATCAAAAAAATTAAAAAAAAAATTTTCACCGTATTTAAAAAAAAATACTTCTCATGCGAACTTTTCAATGTTCATATTTTTTATACAAAATTAAAGGAAAAAATGATTTTTTACTTATAAAACAAAAGCACTAAATGATAATTTTTATTCGTTCGGTTGAAAAATTTCCTGCCGATATTTCATATACCGATATACCGATACCTCCATTTTAAACTATGCTAAATGTAAAAATCAAGTTTTTCAGGAGAGGTGATCAAAGTGTGATTATTTTTTAAAATTTGTGTGGAATTCCTTTATAATGCAAATTGAATAACCTGTAAAAAATAAATAGCATTTCAAAAAAAAATTCCAAAAAAAATTTTTTTTGATATTTTAAAAAAAAATATTTTTCATGCGAACTTTTTCTTCATATCCGCTTATTTCTTTCTTAGAGATGAGCGGATCTGACGATGCCAACAAATTATTAAATAGATCTTCGTTTGTACAATTACGTGATATTTTTCTGGTATTTTGATCTCTATAAAATCTGTAATCCTTATTTCTTATTTCCTCGGCTTCCTCTGATAGATTTCCGATTGATACTAAATGATGCTTAGTGATATCTCCTCCATGATATAGAATTTTATGAACTGTTGTAGACATATTCCTCCATGGATATTTGGTAGTATTTTCCGCAGTTTCCTTGGTATATTCACCACATTTTTTAGCATCAATTTGTTTGCTGCCCGTAAGTACATCGATAATTCGATACCTCCATTCTAAACTATGCTAAGTGCAAAAAAGTAGTTCTTCAGGAGAGGCGATCAAAGTTTGAAGAATTTTTTAAATTAAAAGTGAAAATCGGATGACCTGTACTGTTTTGTGAAAAATTTTTGATTGGGTTGACGGATAAACACCAAATTTTGACAGAATAAAATATATAGAAATAAAAAAAACTATTTCCCTAAAAACATGCTAAGTCGACATGTTTTAGAATGGAGGTATCGAATTGTTTTAAATCTTGAAATGAGATTTATATCAATACCAGTTCGGGTTCGGGATCTGAATATAATCTTCATGCTGTCTTGCCATCATTCGTATTGCCTTATCATTGTTTTGGTTAGTCTATAATCAACCCATATTTGAGAAATTCATCCCGACCATGTTTCTATTTTAAACTTCTTAAATCCTTGTTGGTGTAATTTCTTACTGATCCTGTAGGTCCAAAATCCAAATCATAACTGATTTTAAATATGTGTTTCATAAATGGTATTCTTGTATGTAGTGGCGATAATCCAAATTCATATGCATCAGCATTATCAAATGATTTTTCCCGGACTTGGTTTAACTGGCTTGATGTGGGTTTTTTAACATTCAAATTTGAGTGTTGAGCTTATATACTATGCATGAAATTTTACAGTATACCAATGAGTAGTATAGAAGTTATAAGAGCTTTAACATGTCACAAAATTGTAACCATTTGTGGGGGAGGTACCACAAAGAGAGGGCCGATATGGTTGTCCATCATACATAAGTTGGTTCTGAATAAAATATTATAACGTACGGAATTTTAAGTCATTCGGTCACTCCTTTTCATAGTTATCGTTGGCTCCACTCATTCATATTTAATTCATATTTTTTAAACCATGTAAGACCCATGCTGACATGTTCACATTTTGTTGTAAAATATGTGGGTAATTTTTAAAAATAAAACGAAAAAAATTTATGATGTGCTTTTCAGGATAATCAAGGATTAAGGGCATTTTCGTCCTTTTAATGTCCTTAATAGAAAAAAGTAATTACCAGATTATATGCAATTGCATATTTTTTTATGCTTTGATAAAAAAATTCTGATTGGACCAAAATTCGTTTCAAAGAAAAAGGAATCGAAAATTGGGTGTATATTTTTCATTTTTTGTGCATATTTGTGATATGCAAAATTTATGCAAAATCTGCAAAAAAATATGCAAAATATATTGGCGATATATGAATCAAAAATGCGAAATAGAAGGATATGTCAATACTATTTTAAAAATGATGACACAAAACTGGATGATTTCAAAAATCATCAAAAAAGGGCCTAAATATATGGAATGTATTGGGTAATTCTAAAGGAAACCGACCCACCCTGAATATTTATGAATCTACATTTGGATGAAATTTTGCACGCGACAATACGGAATTTTGACCAAATTCAAAACAGTTTAGACTTTATAGGGCGCCAATTTGGTCATCTAAACATTTTTTTTACAAATTGAGCTATTTTGAAGACTATATAAATTTTTAACGGAATATCAGATTTTAATGATATATGTACAGTATATTGTTAATAAAATATTGGACCCTTTATACTATAAAGGGTATGTAAATCATGGAGGCGGCGATGTAATGGTCTGCGGATCCTTTTCCGGTAGCGTGGATGAGCCCCTCTATACAATAAACGGAGAATGCCATGTTTCCCTATGCTGTGTGGAGTGGTGCTCTAATAGGGCAATTTCAACACGACAACCACCCGAATGATACCGCGAAATGATTCAATGATTGAGCTAGAAAGGAAGGGGTTAACGTTATGTAGTGGCCAGCTCAACCGTAGACTTAATTCCCATTGAAAATTATTGGGAAATTGTCAATATAGAGATAAATCGAGAAAGCGTAGGTAGAGATAAAAATAAGCTATTTCAGGATATTGCAGATGCTTGGAACTCCATAGGTACAGAGATAACAAGCAATCTTATTGATTACATGCAAGGAGAAGCAACGCTGCCCTTGATAACACTGTGCAACAGTGAAAAAAATACACGGACTTGACAGTATAGGTTCGATTCTACTTGGCGAAATTGGTGACCAATTTTTTTTATGGGCCTCCAAAGTTTCTGAAAATCAGTGGGCCCCTCGAAAAAGGTGTCATCACCTTTTGACCAACAACTAATTCAGACTTGGTGATAACGCTTAACTATATTTGGCAATAATGTCTAATCTAATCTAAGCTACATGCTACAGATTGTTTTGATATGTTCACAAAAGTTGTTCACATTTACATTGGCTACAATTTTGCCACACATTGAAAAATTACGAGTCCCTGAAAGTTATGCTGAAAAAAGTGAAAAAATATTTTTTTCCTTCACTTTTTCAAAAAAAATTACCGGAAAATTTTTTTTTCTCACAAAAAATGTTAAGAACCTATGTTTAGCATATTCTTAGCTACATTATTGCCAAATATAGTTAAGCGGTATCACTAAGTCTGAGTTGTTGGACAAAAGCTGATGACACCTTTTTCGAGAGGTCCACTGATTTTCAGAAACTTTGGAGGCCCATTAAAAAGAATTGGTCACCAATTTCGCCAAACCGAGTATAGGGTAGAATTGATAGTAGAATCGAACCTATTCTCTCAAGTCCGTGTATTTTTCAAAAAATTTTCATTTGTAGCCTAATGTAATCAAATCTTAGTAGAAATAAAGGGTGGTTAAATTGTAAGGGTCGATGTTGAATGTGAACCACACCTAAACGTCAGACTAACTCAATTTGAACCATGGAAAGATACACAATCGAGCAACGCGTTAAAGTTTTTTAAGCCTTTTACGAAAATGGGCGTTCAAATCAAACTGCATTTCGTGCACTTCGTGATGTTTTTTTGATCAGCATAATCACCCAAATGTGTCCACAATCGGGAGAATTGTGGCAAATTTCAGCAAACCGGGTCTGTAGGAGATGTGAAAACACCTTTGCATGCTCGCCCAGTTCTTTTGGTGCGGCTTATGGGCTGGCGACGTCATCGGGCCATACTTCTTGGAAATGAGGCCGGTCAGTCAGTTACTGTGAATGGTGTTCGCTATCGTGAGATGGTGACGAACTTTTTATGGCCCGAATTGGAAGATATAGATGTGGACAATATGTGGTTTCAACAGGACGGTGCCATTTGCCACACAGCTAATAAAACAATGGCTCTTTTGCGCAACAAATTCAATGGCCGTGTTATCTCACATCGTGGCGATGTCAATTGGCCGCCAAGATCATGTGATTTGACATCGTTGGACTTCTTTCTTTGGTGTTATTTGAAAGAAAAGGTGTACGTCGATAAGCCAGCAACAATTCAAGAGCTAAAGGATGAGATAATGCGGCACATAAACGGCATAGAACCTCAATTATGCCTCAGCGTCATCGAACATTTGGACCATAGGATGGAGGTGTGCCGCCGAGGTCGCGGCGGACATTTAGCCGCCATTTTAGCATGATAAAACTCTTATATCTTCTATACTACACATAATAATCATTTTACATCTCTCTATAAAGTGGACAAAAAAAATAAAAAGGCCGCGCCACTTTTGGTACACCCCAAACAAAGGGACCAATTGACAAAACGAGTTAACAGCTTATAACATTATTACCAGTGCATACAAATACTTCATATTTTGTGCAGTGTAAAGTTCTTATAGTAACCACAGTCCATTACAAAGTGGGCGTTATTGCCACGCCCCTTCGAGTACATATCACACAAATGGTAAAAATTTTGTGAAATGTTAAAAATTAGAAACTCATTGAAGTAAATATATAAATAAAGAGTGTTAACATTTCACAAAATTGTTACCATTTGTGTGAGAGGGGCATGGCAATAGCGCCCACTTTATACTGTACTATAAAAACATTAATGCACAAAATTTCAAGTATTTGTATGGTATTAATGGGGTGGGCACGCGCTTCGAAGACCTCATGCTAACATCACTAGAAACACTCTAGTTTGGAATCGTCAAGGAAGCCGTAGAAGAGGGAGACCGAGTTACACCCCAGCAAAATCTTTGTAAGTGCATGTCATTACCACCTGCATTACCAGGTAATGATATCTCATTATAGCCAGCATTACTTTCGGTAAATAAATAACGACTAACAAAATAATGACAAAAATAAGTTATTGCTAGTAATCTAATTTAGAAAATCTTATTTTTATTTATAAACTTTTCGTTAAATGATTTTTACTTAAATGATTTACGTATATACGTTGTAGTTGGTATTCAGTAAAATCATTTAAAGAAGAGTTTATAAGTTCAAATTAGATTCTCTATGTTAGATTACTAATAATAACTTATTTTTGTTTTAATTTAGTTAGTCGTTATTTATTTGCCGAAAGTAATGCTGGCGATATTGAGATTTTGATGGGTTATATTTTTGTATGAAATAAAACACAAGAAAATCGTTTTAAGGTCCATCAATTTGGCTTTATTGGAAGGATAATTTTATGCCATTAATGTTTAAATATGATTTCGGGCATGTGGCCGCCGCGGCTGGCTCGAATAAAGCCAATTCTACAGGTCCAATTTTCAAGTTGATGGACAAAGCTCCAATTGCTGTGCACGGTGGCGAATCGATTCATTCGGGTCCTCTTCAACACTTTGCTCTACAGCGGCAATTGTTTCTTCGGTGCGCACTGTTCGATGTCTCTGCGGATGCGTATTATCACATAGAGTAAACGTAGTGCGAAAACGATCCATGGTTAACCGAATTAATTGCTCTGATGGACGATTATGTCGACCATAAAATGGACGCAGTTGACGGTACGCAGTAAACTTCGCGAACTGTACCATTATTTTCGAAATAAATTTGCACGATTTGCAAGCGTTGTTCTTTTGTCAACCTGTTCATGATGAAATGGCAAACCAAACTGAACATAAATGACATTAGAGTTGCCAGATTTGACCACAAAATGCCAGTTTTATCTCTATTCGAAAAACAAAGCTGTAAAAAAACACCCTTACTTGATTATTAAGCGATTTGTCTACGAATCGCGAGGTAGGCCAGTGGTTGTGATGCTAAACTACGAAACCAGGAGGTCGCGAGTTCAATCCCACCTCCCGGCAAATGAAGTTTTCCGTCATATGACGATAACAATCGATAACTACTCCCTCCCAGTTATACGCTCTACCCAACTCTACGACCCACAAACACACTAATAAAAGTATTACTTACGTCCACGCTTACTTTTTAATAATTGTAAGCGTGGGGGTAAGTGGTTATCACTTTCCTCCAATGACATTCATGTGTAAAAATAATTCGAAGGGAGGCCAAATTATAAGCAGTTACTAGATTTGAATTTAGCTTACCCGTCAGGTTATTTGGTAATGGGAAATTTTGCTGGGACATGGCGCAGACAGCTCGACGTTGAAGCGAGCAAAGCTAAAAAGGAATCTAAATATGGGTAGTTCTTTCTCAAGTTTCATAGGTCAAAAATTAGATCTTTCTCAAATTCTCAGAAAATGTTACCCTAGTAGGTGAGAGCAATTTTTCACACTATTAAAAAAATTAAATGAAAATCGGAGGCTGGTCAATGAAAGTTCAGAAAAATATATACATAAATTGCAATATCTCAGAATCGAACTAATTTTTTTCCATACATTTTTTATAAAAAATGGTAAACACATTGAAACTTCTGAACCAATGTTGTACCCACTCCAAAATATAGAACATCGGTAGAGTACCTGTTGACCATTTTTTATAAAATGTTATTTCTTTTCATATATTTAGGCATTTTTTTTAGTTAATTTTTGAAATCACCCATTTTTCATTTTTGTGACATGATTTTTTAAATAGTATTGGCATATCCTTCTGATATTTCGATTTTTGATTCACATATCGCCAATTTTTTTGGCATATTTTTGAAAAATAAGTTAACTCCCTGCGTAAATAGAAACCTACTCAAAATTATTTGCATGCCATACCGCACCATAATTGCGACCTGTACTTTGATTACAAGAATACATCTACAGGCAGACGGACAGACAGGCGGACATAGCTAAATCGACTCAGAAAATGATTACAAGTCGATCGGTATAATAAATAACGGGTCTATCTATTATCCTTTTGGGTGTTACAAACAAATGCACACAGTCATAATACCCTGTACCACCGTGTGGTGTAGGGTATGAAAAAGCATATGCCAAAACATTATTTCATTTCACAAAAAAACAAAGTAATTCGCACGCGAACAGAAGTCGCTTTCAAAGCAACCACATTAAACACTGATTTCATCGAAACCTAAAGGAATATTTTAATGCGACTAATTTTGAAATGTTGTGCATTGATGTGTCTTAATAATGTTTTTTATTTTATTCAAAAATATTAAGTAGTTTATTATTTTTTTATTTAATTTTAATAACATTTGCACGCGACATGTCGCATGCCAAATTTTATTACATCATTCTTTATACCCTACACTGTGGTACAGGGTATTATAAGTTTGTTTGTAACACCTGAAAATATCACAGCTAGACCCACCTTAAAGTATACCGATCGACTCAGAATCACTAGCTGAGTCGATTTAACCATGTCTGTCCGTCCGTTGTTCGTCGACTACAGGTCGCAATTTCACTCCGATCGTTCTGAAATTTTGCAGTTTAGAGTATTTCGCAGCTATAAAGATCCCTATTTGGTTGAAATCGGTTCAGATTTAGATATAGCTCCCATATATATCTTTCGCCCGATTTGGCCCTTTAGTCCTATAGAAGCTGTATTTTACATCCAATCATTTAGAAGCATCCAATCATGAAATTTAGAATGGCAGAGTTTCTTGATCCATGAACCAACACTACCGAATTTGAAGAAAATCGGTTAAGATGTAGCTATAGCTCCCATATATATGTTTCGTCCGATTTGACCCTTTAGTTCTATAGAAGCTGTATTTTACATCCAATCGTTTTGAAATTTAGAATGGTAGAGTTTCTTGATCCATGAACAAACACTACCGATTTTGAAGAAAATCGGTAAAGATTTAGATATAGCTCCCATACATATGTTTCGTCCGATTTAACCCTTTAGTCCTATAGATGCTGTAGTTTACATCCAATCGTTTTGATATTTAGAATGGTAGAGTGGTACACTGTGGTACAGGATATTATTTAAGTATAAAATGTCCTAAAAGTAAATTTATGTAAACAATTTATACATGAATTACAGAATTTATATTTCAGAGTTATTCAATATTACAAGAGTGGTGTAGGGTATTATATAGTCGTTGGAAATGCCCATATGTAGTATTGTGGAGATACAGAGGAGTTTATAAAAATAAAGTATAACATATTTATATTCGTCTTAAAGGGGTAACATATATATGGGGGCTATACCTAAATCTGAACCGATTTTCCCCAAATCATGGATTGTCTCTAAGTGTAGCATAAGACTACTCTCTGTAAATTTTTGTACAAATCGGTTCAAAAATGCTGCTTATACAGTGCATATATGCCAAATCGGAGGTACATATGGGAGCTATATGTAAATCTGAACCGATTTTAACCAAATTCAATAGTGATCGTCCTCGGGCCTAAAGAAAGACATGTGCAAAATTTCGTTGAAATCGGACCATAATTGCGACCTGTACTTTGATTACAAGAATACATCTACAGACAGCCGGACATAGCTAAATCGACTCAGAAAGTGATTACAAGTCAATCGGTATAATAAACAATGGGTCTATCTGTTCAATCTCGTTGAACAATCTCTTATCCTTTTGCGTGTTACAAACAAATGCACAAAGTCATAATACCCTATACCACAGTGTGGTGTATGGTATAACAGGTGGACAGTAGGCCAAAAAAAACAAGGCTACTGCATCCGAGGAGTTGCCTAACCACCTCCGAAACGTCATGCATTGATTGGTGTTGGATTTCAAGAACGTTTTCTTTTTCACTTAACTATTCAAAATGCCTTGCTTGACTTAAAAGGAACTATTTGATCTTCAGCTCAACTCCACAGTCAGAAAACCATGAAATTAAAAAAATATTTTCTTGTTTTCAAATAGAAATTCTGAATTTGAAATGAAAAGTTTTGAATATCAAATGAAAAAATCTGAATTTCAAATGTTGAGTTTTGAATTTCAAATGTCGAGTTCTTAATTTCAAGTGTCGAGTTCTGAATTTCAACTGACGAATTCTAAATTACAAATGGATATTCTGAATTTCAATTGAAGAATTCTGAATTTCAAATGGAAGATCTGAATTTCAAGTGACGAGTTCTGAATTTCAAATGGAATTTCTGAATTTCAATTGACGAATTCTGAATTTAAATTGATTTTTTCTGAACTACATTTGGAAATTATGTAGTGATTCAGATTTTGTTGATGTATGTATAAGTATAAGAGATAGATTTTTATACCCTACACCACACTGTGGTACAGGGTATTATAACTTTGTGCATTTGTTTGTAACACCCAAAAGGAGAAGAAATAGACCCATCGTTTATTATACCGATCGACTTAGAATCACTTTCTGAGTTGATTTAGCTATGTCCGTCTGTCTGTCTGTCCGTCTGTCTGTCCGTCTGTGCATGTATTCTTGTAATCAAAGTACAGGTCGCAATTATGGTCCAATCGCGACGAAACTTTACACATATCATTTCTTTGGCCCAAGGACGATCCCTATTGGTTAAAATCTGTTCAGATATAGATATAGCCCCCATATATATGTTACCCCCGATTTGACATGTAAGCGCTGTAAAAACTTTATTTTATATCCGATCAGTGTGAAATTCAGCAGAAAGAGGTTTCTTATTACATGAGGGAATACTGCTAAATTCTGAGAAAATCGGTTCAGATTTAGATATAACCCCCATATATATGTAACCCCCGATTTGACATGTAAGCGCTGTAGAAACTGTATTTTATATCCGATCAGTGCGAAATTCGGCAGAAAGAGGTCTCTTATTACATGAAGGAATACTGCCAAATTCGGAGAAAATCAGTTCAGATTTAGATATAGCCCCCATATATATGTTAGCCCCGATTTGACATGTAAGCGCTGTAAAAACTTTATTTTATATCCGATTAGTATGAAATTCGGCAGAAAGAGGTTTCTTATTACATTAAGGAATACTGCTAAATTCGGAGAAAATCGGTTCAGATTTAGATATAGCCCCCATATATATGTTACCCCCGATTTGATATGTTAGCGCTGTAAAAACTGCATTTTATATCCGATCAGTATGAAATTCGGCAGAAAAAGGTTTCATATTATATGAATGAACACTTTTAAATTTGGAAGAAATCTGTTCAGATTTAGATATAGCCCCCATATATAAGTTACCCCGATTTTACATGTAAGCCCTGTAAATATGTTATTTTATATCAGATCAGTGTCTGTATTTTATATCTGATCAGAACGAAATTCGACAGAAGGAGGTCTGTTTACATGAATGAGTATTCAGGGAAATCGGTACAGATTTAAATATAACCTCCATATATATGTTCCTCCTGATTTGGTGTCCTATATAAGTTGTACTTTACTTCCGATCATTTAAATTTTCAAGAAAGATGTTTCCCAATTTAGGAACGAATATTGCTAAATTTCGCGATTATCGGTTTAGAATTAGATAATATGTTCCTACCTATTTACCAATTATTCCAAATTATTATCGCAATAACCCTTATCGCATTGTTATGGAGGTGTAGGGTATTATATAGTCGGCCCCGCCCGACTTTCTGCCTTTCCTTACTGGTTTTAGTTACGGACTTTTTTTCTTCCCGGGAAACCGGGATTTTTTAACCGTTCCCGCTTAAAGAAGTTATGAAATGTGTATTTCATATATATGAAATTACTTTAAGAAATCTATTAATTTTTATTAAAGTAGATGTACATGTTAACATTTTTATACCTTTTTAACATTTTCCTTCCATGTTGGGTGGATTTGCGAAATTATCTACATCTTTTTGTATGTAATGCATACATCTTCTTCGCCTTGGTCGTATTTTATCGATAGCCTATCAGATTTTACATTAAAATAAAAATATAATATTTGTGGATATTTCGATATTTATGTAAAAATATTAAAATGTTCTCAAAAGATAGGATTTATTTCGAAATATCTGGCAAGATATCATCGAAAACGCTAAAAAATTATATTAGAAGAAAATGAAGGCTACTTAATTATGATCTACTTATTTCTGCATAGCACAGTTTATCGCAAGAACTACAGCCAATCCAAAGAAACCATCTTATTAAAAAATACCTCTTTTCTGCATTTTTATTGAAAAACCAGTAAGGAAAGGCAGAAAGTCGGACGGGGCCGACTATATATAATACCCTACACCTCCCCGACAATGCAATAAGGGTCATTGAGATAACAATTTGGAATAATTGGTAAATGCGTAGGAACATATTATCCAATACTGAACCGATAATCGCTAAATTAAGCAATATTCGTTCCTAAATTGAGAAACATCTTTCTGGAATATTTTGTAATGATCGGAAGTAAAGTTCAACTTCTATAGCGCTTTGATACCAAATCAGGAGGAACATATACATTGAGGTTATATAAAAACTGAACCGATTTTCCATGAATACCCATTCATGTAAAGAGACCTCTTTCTGGCAAATTTCGTACTGATCGGATATAAAATACAGTCTATGCAGCGCTTACATGTCAAATCGGTGGTGACATATATATGGGGGCTATATCTAAATCTGAACCGATTTTTTCCGAATTTGGCTGTCTTTCTGTCGAATTTCGCACTGATCGGGTATAAAATACAGTTTCTACGGCGCTTACAAGTCAAATCGGGCGTTACATATGTATGGGAGCTATATCTAAATCTGAACCGATTTTAACCCAATTCAATAGGGATCGTCCTTGGGCTAAAAAAGATATGTGTAAAGTTTCATCGAGATCGGACCATAATTGCGACCTGTACTTTGATTACAAGAATACGTGCACAGACGGACATGAAATTTCGCGTGAGCAGATGCTTCATCCAAGGACGAGTGCTCTCAAATTTAAAAATGTCGGTTCAGATTTATATATATATCCCCCATAATATACACTTTCCGATTTGGTACGAATCGACAAATAGTTTTGAAAGATTAGATTTTACTTTTTACGTCTCAGATTTTGAACAACTATATGTGTGTTCATTCGGTAATAACAAGGAGGTGTAGGGTATCATATCGTCCCCTCAATAAAACAATAACGTATACGCATATAAACCATTAATTTTTTATTGCATTATAAGAATCTACGTAATCGATTCTACAGCTGATAAAAATTTGGTGGAATTCTACTTCCACAAAGTGCAAAATTTGAAAAAAATAGTGTATATATGGTACTTTGATCCCATTTATATACAATTAACGCACTTTTAGACTAATAGAATATCATCTGGCTGTATCCTGATTATTTCACCACATATTAGAATTACAAGAAATTGAAAACATCGTTTCTATTCTAAAATATACATACTTATCTTCAAAGAAGTCCAATTTCACAAAAACTGAAAATACGATTTTCTCGAAACTACAAAAAAATTATACACTATTCTTTTATTGAGGGGACGATATAGTCGGCTCCACCCGACGTTAGCATATCCTTACTGGATTTACTTGGTTTAATAATTGTCTATCTACCTACAGTTGATTAAGGAGAAGTTGAACAGCGATGGGAACAAATTGCAAATGGGGCGGACTAAGAATATATTCATAGAGCAGGCCATTGAATTGATGGAAAAGAATATATTCACGTCTCAGGAAGTGGAAGACGAGTCTAATGTAATTGTTATAGGAGTAAGTATGACTTTAACCCCTCTCTGCTTCCAAATAATGGATATTACACTAATTTCAATAATCGTTTTAGGCATTTGAAACGACGGCTAATACAATTGCGTATGTTTTGATTTTGCTTGCAATGTTTCCCGAATACCAGGAGAAAGCATTTGATGAAATTGTGTCGATATTTCCCGAGGAAGGAGAATTCGAAGTGACTTATGCCAATATCCAAGATATGGTTTACATGGACATGATCATCAATGAATCAATGCGTGTTATCGCTCCGGTGCCTATGGTTGGTAGACAGGTTTCTCAAGATATCAAACTTTCCAATGGATTGGTTTTGCCTGCGGGATTACAAATAAGCATAAATATTTTTAAAATGCATCGACGAAAGGATATTTGGGGACCAGATGCAGATATATTCAATCCGGATAATTTCCTTCCTTCCAACATTAACGAAAAGCATCCATACGCTTTCATTCCGTTTACGAAGGGAATACGGAACTGCATAGGTACATATTGTAATTATACGGATTAATTTATTTACATTAATTTGAAATTCTTCACTTCACTTTAAGGATGGATATATGCAATGATATCAGTCAAGGTGGCTCTGGCGAAATTACTAAGAAATTATAGATTTGCAACGGACTTTCAATACAAAGATCTGGAGTACATCGAATCAATTGTAGTAAAGCTGAAACACGTACCGCTTTTAACAATACATAAAAGGGATCCCATATAAAAATTTCGATATAATCAAATAAGCTACCCTTTATGATGTAACATCAAGGATATGGCTGAGGTGCACGGTATTATATATTAGTTATGATCATATTTGGTAATAAACAATGACATAGACATGTCATAGTTTAAATGCCGAATCGGACTTAATTGACCGTATGAGATATTTGAGAAATAAATTTAAGGCTATGCACCCCTTAAAGGAAAGGTTGTCTGGGCAGTACATTTTATGACTTTTTCCATTCCATTTCCATGGGGAATTATCAAAGACATTTGAACAAAAAAGACGTGAAATGTATCTCTTTTGGCTCTCTTAAGCAGAAATGCCATAATTTTTTTGTAGATCTTTTATAAATCAATAAGTTCTTGCAGATCTACAAAAAAAATATGTAAAAAAGTCTGCAATATGCTCCAAATTGGCTGCCTGCAAAGTATCCTATTGTCAGTCTTCGATGGCATTTCTGCTTAAGAGAGTCAAAAGAGAGAAATTTCACGTCTTTCTTGTTCAAATGTCTTTGGGAATTATTATCTCTCTCGGAGAATCAGAGTTGTTTCTTAATGTTTGAGGGAATAATTGTTATGGAATGCTAGAAAAGCTTTTCTGTAACCCTGTCGTTTTCCTTTTAGTCGTCAGTTATTGAGAAACGATAGAGGCAAATGGTTGTGGAGTTTACGTCACGGATTATGAGAAAACGAAATTGTTTGAAGTATGTAAGTAATTTGTTCTTACAAAAGTGTAATTTTATTTACATATATTATATACTTTTCCATATTGTACGGCAAATAATTTTATTATGGTCTGTTAACAGTTATTTTTGCTATATGAAAACATTGTTAAAAATACATATCTGAAACAAATAACTGTAAAGTGTGAACATAAATAGAGGAGGTTCATATTAGAGATGTAACGAAAGTGACTTTAGAGAATGAAAATATTCAAATATATTTCTTGCGAATGCGAATACGAAAGCGAATAGTGAAATATGGATTTTTGCGAAAATGCGAATAATAGTTTGACCCTTTAGTACCAACAAAATTAAGGAACTAAATTGATACTTTTCCAGGATATTCAAGTTGTAAGAATGTTTTCCATATTTTTACCTCCTGTTACCACAAGGACAAGCATATTTTTCAACTGTTTTGAAGATAAGTGGAAGAGGTTTTCATTGGTATTAATATCTTCAAAATGTGTGAGGGGAATAAGGAGTTTTAACACTTTTAACAAATGAAAGCGAATACTGAAATCTATTTTTGCGAATAATCCAAAGATGGTTTTTGCGAAAGCGAATGTGAATGTTAAAATGATGCGAATAATTCGCGTTCGCATATGCGAATTCGAATATTCGTTAAATCCCTAGTACATATATAGGGGAACTATATGAAAATCTGAATCGATTTTAACAAAATTCAATAGAGACTGTTCTTAGGCCAAAATAAAGATATGTGCAATGTTTCGTTGAGATCGGACTATAACTTCGATCTGTACTTTGAATACAAGAATACATGCTCAGATAGACGGACGGACATAACTAAATCAATTAGGAAAGTAATTCTAAGTCTATCTGTATAATAAACGATGGGTCTATTTATTTTCCTTAGGGTAATCCAAGACTCTCTACTTGTATTAGCTTTCATTAAGTTTTTTTTTGTCATTGTTCCTAACAGTAGAAAACCCAAAATTTAATCCGAAATGATTACGTTTTCGTTCGCGTTGTCTTTCTCATGGTAGTTAGAAACATATCAGCTGTTTGCCGTCTAGCAGTCGAACGAAAGCAAATTTTCCAAATTAGAGAAACAGGAGATATTTTTGAGTGTTTTTAATTTTTTTTAAAGGCCAAAGAAAAAGCTTTCGAAGACAGTTTGGACAACATTTTCTGAATGCAATGGGTAACACTATGCAACAAAAAAAGAAGATTTTTTGTGTCCGAGTGTTGGTAAAGTGTTTTTTAAGATATTTTTGGGAATTTTTTATTATTATAGGAAAGGCTTTCGAAAACACTTTGCAACTAAAATTTTTATTGTGTACGAGATCTAAAAACTTTGTTTGTGTAGATTGAGACCTACTATTATGCAGCCAAGGTTAGGTTAAGGACGGGCGGCGAACAACCATTGCGGGCGTGCACCACTTCACTAGGAGACTATTCGGTCCATTGTGTTCGTCCTGAGAAGATGAGTAAAATAAAAGGGAGAGGTCGAAGAAAATTAAAAAGGTGATGAGTATAGATGGGAGAGGGGAGAGATAAATTTTTAGGAGAGATGGATTATCAAAAATTTCGCCCAGATGAATGAGTTGATTTCAAACCATCCACCTCAAGCAACCTATGAAGGCCATTATTCTATCAACATCGTGGGATTATAGAGATTCCAGATTTTATATCGTGTAATCACCTAGGTAGCGATGTCTTCGTCTTGATAGAGAAGGACATTAAAAAAGAAGGTGTTCGATTGTCTCCAGTTCATTTCATTTCATTTATTAATTGGTAATTTCAAAGCCCATTGGCCAATTTTAACAAAATTACATTATACATCAATTGAGTACTGTACAGAATATTCATGTGCTTAAATCTGAATGTTTAAAATATCTAAGTACAAAATAATTATACCCAAAAGTGTTTTGTTCCCTAGCTATTTGGTTCGTTCCCTAAGATTCCCCAGCTAAATAAAATCACTAGTTATAGATTGATCTGAGATTTAAGATGTATATCTTAAAAGACTAGACAAAAAGAAAGACAAAGTCTTTCAAGATGTTTGCCAAGAAATGTTGCACCTGCGCTAGGCAATTTGAGACTCAAAGTGCAGAACAAGATTTTTTCGGAATGTTGCATCAGATATATTAAATGTACTCATTGCATTTGGAAGCCGGTTGAATGCTCGCGAGACCCTAACTTGAAACGATTTTTCCGCTACGCAATTTTCAATGCTCGGAATAAGCAACATATTGCAACGTGTGGAATGGGTGAAAGCAAATGACAGCGCCAGAAATGGCGGGCACTGATTCTTCCAGATCTTATAAAACAATAAAAGATTTCGAACATCAACAAATTTCTTAATCCTCACAGAGTCGACGGTATCACTCTGCCACCTTGATGTTAAAGATCTAACATTACAGTGGCCAGTCAGCGTGCCTATCATTACGCGAATGTCCCTCTTTGTGAGGTTAAGAAATCTTTGGTCCTAGATTTTGATATGGCTCGCCATATAGATTTAGTGATTTTACAGTCACATCTGCTCGAACATTTCTGGTTTGCCAGGTCTTTGTAGAAACTCACTGAAGAATTCGCTTAAGGGGGGATATAGTGATGGCTCGCTGATCTATTTCACGCGAGTTCGTCAGCCTTCTCGTTCCCCGCGATATCACAGTGTCTGGGGACCCAGCACAGAAGATTGGAGAGGGCGAAGGTCCCAGAAGAAGTAATACAGTGGCTGAATACATGAAGAGGTGAAGTGTTTCATTCGGGACGAATGACCGTGCATGAGGGCCGAATGTGGGAACTGGGGTTAACGGACGGACTACGCATGCTCGGTGATATTGCGTGACCTTTACGTTGGGAACTAACTGGATTGTGGACTTAGGTGTTCGAGAAAAGGATAGATGTAATGACCCGTATAGAGTGGTCTGATTCACTGACATACTTAGATATTTTAGAGGAGAGACAGGCATGATGTGCAGGGAGAGATGACGATATTATGACTTACGACGAAGACGATTGAGAAGTCAGTCTATTAGCAACTCTTGCACTAACAAGACACGAAACGTAATTTTATATTGTTAATAGTTAACTCCTACAAAACAACAATTTTGTAAACTAATTTTAAGGATCTACTTGAATTAATAAACACAATCAAACAATTCATAAAAGTTGCCGTGTTTTAATCATCAGATCCTACATTTATGTGTGACACCAAGCGACTTTTGAACGCGACCGTTGCCGCTCCTATAAGAGGTAGAAAGCTAGAAATGTTTCTTATGCTTCTTACCCGAGTGTTGTATAACCCACGGACTATCCACACAGTAGATTTTTGAATTTTTTGTGGTCAGTTTAGCAGTGACCAACACAATTTTCATTCTTTCACTGCATTTCAAAATTCTTTAACAGTATTTTTTAAATACTTTAAAAATGCTGTTAAAGAATTTTGAAATACGGTAAAGGAATGAAAATAGCTTTGATCACTGCTAAACTGATCAGAAAAAAAACAACACCAAAAAATTTTTAAACGTCGTTTGGAAATTAATACATCGCTCTCCAATTACAACGTGCAATATTTTACAACAAGTAAGAATATTCAGTGGGTTAAACCGACTTACGAATCCCCTCACCTTGAGTCCCAACAAATATTCGTAAATTTATTTATTTTTTGTTTTAATTAAATTATTATCAATTTAAATTGCGTTTAATAACTTTAAAGTATGTACTTCTATTAAAGTTAAAAGCTGTTTACTTTTGGTACAAAATGGACCATTTATGTGGGAGGTACCAAAAGGGGCGTGCCAACAACGTCCACTTTTCTGTGGACTCTAGGTACTATAAAAGCATTACACTGTAAAAAATTTCAAGCATTTGTATGCACTGGTATTAAAGTTATAAGCTGGTAACATTTGGTACAAAATGCTCCATTTGTATGGGAGGTACCAAAAGGGGCGTGCCAATAGCGCCTACTTTTGTCTGGACTAAAGGTACTACAGAAGCATTACACTGTACAAAATTTCAAGTATTTGTATGAACTGAGATTAAAGCCGTAAGCAGTTAACTTTTGGTGCAAAATGGTTCATTCGTGCGGGAGGCACCAGAAAGGGAGAGGGCACTAACAAACAAACTAATACTATGTGTGAAAGAAGACTCGAGTAAGTAGTATAGAAGGTATTAAAGAATCAATATTTCACTAAAAAGTTAACCCTTTGTGGGGGAGGTACTAGACGGAGTGGACCAATATGACCCATCATAGAACATAACCGGAGATAGAGAAAAATATTACCGCATACCAAATTTGAAGCCATTCAGTTACTCCTTTCGAGAGTTATCGTGCGCACCAGTCAGCAGACGGACGGACATCCCTCAAATGACTTAAAATAACCCAAAACGGATTTCCGCCGAACATGCTTAGGGTCTTAGGTCACTCCTTCGATGTGTTACACTTTTGGATCTTAGCAAATTATATATACCCTCCTCTCTGACGTGAGGGGACAAAAAGGCTGGAATATGCTATTTACTTTCACTTTACTATCCTAAGGTCAAATCTATTATAACAACAAAACTGATTTAATCAAAACATGAAACGTAAACCATTTGTTTTTTCAAGACGCGTTTTGTGACCTCTTGACCTATGCTGGAATATGCTATTTACTTTCACTTTACTATCCTAACATATAGTTAATTAAGAGTGTGGCTGGAATAATACCATATTCAGATTAAGGAAATTTGAACAACTGGTTCAAAATATAAGTTATTTAATTTAATGAGAACCAAAAATATCTGTTACCATTTCTTATTTTTTGTTGGTTTCCGTGTTATAACCAATGCAGATATGATAATAGAATATGAGACTTCATGGCCACAGAAACTATCTTAAAATTGGAAGATTTCAGATTGTCATTCTTTGAGAAATCACCTTTCATTTGAAAATAGCTATTCTCTGACAATTCTGATTTTAGTCCTACAGCAAACAAAAATACTTATATATATAACTAAGTATTTTTATACAAGAATTACGATCAGCTTCATAATTGTGCTGTAGTGATGTTTTCTTTTAATCGAAGTTTGGAGATTATTTCATTGACATTCAAAATGAAATATAGGAAAGTTTTTAATAATAAAATCGTTAATTATCGCTTCATTGCCGTTAGACGGTTACAATCGACCGAAAACATTGAACGGTGTTATTTTAGGATGTGCCTTGGAAGTAGTAATCAGTTCTTGAGTTCTGTAGTGAACGAAAGGAGGAGAATGACCCACTACCAAATAAAGAGGGGGTGCCACCAGATAGGATAGACTCACAAAAGAAACTTTTACTCGAAGGACAATGATTGAGGTCATCCAGATAAACCTCCACCGGAGCGAGACAGCATCCAACGCTCTGATGGACACCATAAATAAAGGCAGGGTTCATATTGCTTTGATCCAGGAACCATGGACAACTAGCAACAAGGTTACTGGATTAAACCATGTGAACTATAACCTTTTCTACGCTAACACAGGTACTCGTCCAAGGACTTGTATTCTGTGCCATAAAAACTTATGTTTTATTTTCTCTCCAGAGTTGTCAACATCGGACGCAACGGTGCTGAGGCAAGGTAATGGAAATATGTACCTGGCGTCAATATATCTGCCATTCGATGCGCCGACATTGCCACCTACGTCGGAATTACAACGTCTGGTGAGGGAATCCAAACACACAAGTAATGAGTTATTAGCTGGATGTGACGCCAACTCCCATCATATCGCTTGGGGTAGTACTAACACCAATAAAAGGGGCACGCCCTTATCGAATTTTTGAATACAAATGACCTCATAACCGGAATCACGGAATGTGTGAACTGGCTCAGTAACACGACAAAGCCTAAATATGCCAACATATTCACAGATAGCCAAATGGCGATTAAAGCAATAACATCGGAAAGGGTCAAATCCAGAACTGTGTTGGACTGTAAAAGAACGATAAATGATTACTCAGCACATGGTCAATTGCGTATTTGCTGGGTACCAGGACACAACGGAGTGATTGGAAATGAACGTGCAAACAACTTGGCTTCAAAGGGCAGAGAACTTCGAGTAATAAACTTGGAAAATTGGAAACCTTTCGAAGCCACGAAAAATTAGTTGAAGCACTGGGCAGTGATGGCTCATAAAACTGTGTGGAATAGCGCAACAATAGGAGCAACTGCAAAGATACTGTGGGGTGACCCAAATGAAAAGAAAACAAGAAGTCTTCTGAAACTAAACAAGATCGATATTAGTAAGATGATGAGTGTTCTAACTCAAGCTTACAAGCACATCTTCATCGCATAGGACTAGCAGGAAACGACGAATGCAGGGCATGCAGAGAAAACATCGAAACGATGGAACATTTTCTGTGTCACTGCCCGGCTTTCACATATGCAAGATCCCAACATTTCGGGTCCGACATATTACCAGACTTGACTCATCTCAGAGAATATGACTGGAAGATACTGAGAAAATTCGTGTCTAGTACCGATTTTCTGTAACTCGTGAGGTATAAAAAGATCATAAATAAGGAGCGCACAACAGACCGAACCACTGGCTTAAGTGTATGTCCATGGACATGAGACGTTTAAACGTCTCCTCTCTTCAACCTAACCTAACCTAATCAGTTCTTGATAGTGCTTCAGAGAAGAAAATTTACAAATTATAAATTAATAAGCTTTAAATGTTTGGAAAGGGTAAGTAAAATAAGTTTTACGACAATTGTGCTAGATTAACCGAACTGAATGGGTTTGTTCCCTTTCAACAATTTACGAATGAATACTTCTATAAGAGAAAAATTGAAGAAATAATAAAGCACGTGAAACAGAGGGCTTTACTATTTTTCATGTCAGAAAATGTCAGGTGTAACATTTGTTGGAAGAGAAAACATGAAAAGGAATTATTGGAGACGATTTTTACTTCTTTTTCGTCTTCATTATTTCTTATTCATGTTTTCTCTTCCAACATATTTGGCACATGTAGTTTCAGTTCTCTTCCAACAGTTTTTAAACATAAAGAAATAGTAATGCAGAAGAAAAATAGGTAAAAAATTGTTGCGATTTTTTTTACCCTTTTTCGTCTGCATTACTATTTTTTCAAGTTTTCTCTTCCAACATATTTCAGACAAGAAGAAAAAGCAATGCAGACGAAAAATAGGCAAAAAAATCGCGGCGATTTTTTAACCTATCAATTTGCAGGTTTTCCCATTGGTCTGTATTCTAATGATCAAAAGGCATTTGTGTCGACAACCTATTGGGGATTCCATACAAGCGTTTCTGTAAATACTACAAACAGTTTTTGGGAAATTTATGTATATTGCACAAAAAATATTTCTCTTGACGAATACATTTAATTTGGAATTTATTTCATTTGTTTGGGGTTTTTGTTCATTGGGGGTTATTTCACATTTAATCCTTAGGCGTTAATTTATTGGGTGTTAATTTATTTTCGGCTCAGGGCTTATTTCACTTGGGGGTTATTTCGTGGCGCCGCTAGTATATATAAATGTACGAGGGCAGTCCCAAAATTAGCCGACCGGACATATAGATGGCGGTAGTAGTTTAAAAAGTAGTTTTGGGTGGCAGAGTTGAAAGGGTGCCTTACGAGCTTCCAAGAGGAACACTGTAGTAGTGGTCTGAGGTGTCCACGCCAGAAATGGTTTAAGAAAATCCACAAAATGGTATTGGATAACCGTCGGTTGAAGGTTCGTGAGCTAGCTGAATTCATAGGCAGAGCTATACATCATTAATAGCTATACACCATATTTTTGATAATGAGAAATCTGTGCGCAAGATGTGTGCCGCATGTATATAGTAAAAAGTGTTGCATATATAACATGTGGAGCACATTTTACTGGATGTGGCCGATTTTGATGAAATTTGAATGCATCTTTTCTTTATCGGAAATATTTTGTGAAAAAACAAAAGATTCCGTTTTTCTTAATTTAATGAATACAATGCTCGGTGACAACTTTCAAGGATCTAGCACCACTTCTTATATTTTTCGCACAAAAATGTATGAAGCCATCCCACAGTGGGGCGTGGCATTAATACAATTTTTTTTTTACACAATGGTCCATTTGTATTGGATGTATCAAAAAAAAGCGATCGGGCACTTCGTACATTTTTTTAAAGATAATAGCGACAGATAAACTATTACTATGCGTGGAAGTACAGTGGATTTAAATACACGGGGGAAAATCGTCATTTTTGATATGTTTGAATTGAAGGAAAATATATTTGGAAGCGATTTTTTCAAATACTATATATTTGTTAACAAATAAATTTTATTTGAAAATCAAGAAATCTTGTTTGGAACGCATATATTAATATATTAGAACATAATATATTTGCTAACTGACTTTCACAAATAAAATATGTGTGTACCCACAAACAAAGTTATTGTTTAAGAAGTTTTCCAAACATATTTTATTTAAAAAAATTTTTAAAACTTTGCTGATTTTTTCGAATTTAGTTAGTTTTTCCTAGTTTTCGTTTTAAACTTTATAGCTAAAAATATCTTTTAATTTATAAATATTCCAATTCATCACTTTTTGTCAATCCATCAATGCAATTTATATTCACGAAAGATTATACAATTTAAGTTTTAATTAAATTTAAAAAACATTTAAAATTTATAAAAAAAAATTATCTTTGAGCACCTGAAAAACAGAAAACTTGTCTTTAAATCAAGGCATTGATACATTGCCAAAATAATTAAATACAAATTAATCTTTATTTCGGAAATTCTAGTTCCAAATAAAAAAATATTAGAATAGGAACATATTTTTGTTTAGAACAATATTCTCCCAAACATATAATATTTATGTGTGTCAAATATTATATATTTGGAGTGTACTAAAAACATATGTATATTTCAAGCCGAATATGTTTGGCACAATATACTACAGAAGCAATTTTTTTTCAGCGTGTAGGTAGTATAGAAGTTGTAAGAGAATCACTATTCCACTAAATTGTAACCCTTTGTGAGGGAAGTACTCGATGTTGTAGAGCAGTATGACGAATCTACGAACGTAAACTAAGATAGAAGAAAAATATTGTCATATACCAAATATGAAGTCAATAGGATACTATTTTCGAGAGTTATTGTGACGATCGCACGAGCTAGACAGACGGATAGACGTTGCCCAAATGACTTAAAATGTGCTAAACAAATTTCTGCCGAACAGATATATAAATAAATATCCTCCTCCACTAAAGTGAGGGTATAATAAATTTCGATACCTCCATTCCACAGTATTCTAAGTTGAAAGTGGCCAAAAGTTTTATGATTGGTTGCCCGATTATCACTAAATTTTGACAGAATATATGTAAATTGGAATTTTTAGATATAAACATGATAAGTCGACTTAGCATGCTTTGGAATGAATATCGTTTTCAGCTTTGGCTGACAACAATCCCTCTATCTTGCTCCGTTCTCTGTTGTTAATGCTAATAAATAGTGCGCTGGGTTAGTTGTTTCTTTCAATTAATGAATGTGAATTTTAATTATTTCCAATGGAATGGCTACACCAGCAGATAGTGAGTGAGTCCATTCTCTTTGCTAGACGAATATCTATTTAGTTCACTATTTCAATTCGAGCTGTACGTCACGTTCCTAGATGGGCTGTCACTTGGCACGAATATGTCATCGACCATAAGAACAAGACTATCGGATATCTACATAAGCACTTCGAACTACATCAAGACCAACATGGACTTTTTAGTGGAAATCTCAATTGTGGTCCTATTTTTTGGAGCTTTATTTAATAAATACTTAATTCTTAATTGAAATTGAAATTGCGATGTAGTTTTTGGAAATTTTCCTGCTTCGAATCGATGAAATGCGACTAAAGTGGAAGAATAAAACAGAGTACACGTAATCCAAAAGAATACTTGCATAAAATCCATTTGTTTTTTTGTTTTGTTTTATTTTAATTTATTTTATTAATTCACAGTTGGGAACAATATATTCATTTGCAAACATGGGCGTATGTTACGGGGAGGGAGGTGCTTGTTGGAGATTTCTTAACGCGGCTAAAATTAAAACCTATTTTAAACCTTCTCCATTAAGTGAATGTAGAAGGCGGGAGTTTTGACGACATTCAAATCCTTGAAATCTCCGAAAAGTTGGTGTTGGGCATTGGCCCCAAAAATTTCCTTCAAAATGTTGGTAAATTGGTTCAGGGCATGTGGATAGTAGGACAAGCGGAACTCGCTGATCATGTTGTTGGCTTCGATCTGGTAATCCATCGCCACCATGGCTGGTTTGCCGCAGTAGAACAAAACGGATGTCTTGATATCAGCGGTGTGGCTTGTCTGAAAGTAAAAGATTCAAAACAATTATTAGCCATAGCGAAAACATTTAGAAATTGCAGGGGTAGGTAAATTTAACAAAGAAAAAGTAAATTCGGTTGGAGATAACTATATGATACCCAACACCATCCTGCTAGGATAGTTTACTAAATCGGATAGATCGAACATCAAATGTTTTTTATATTTTTTGCCGCCCTACACAGCTGTTCGAAACACCATATTGTAAAATGTACAATTGAAGAGGTAATACTCGTGCTAGTTTTCAATAAAAGTTTAATAAACAAGTAGAAAGTTCAGACGGATAAACCGATTTAGGAATGCCCTCACCTTCAGTCCCAAAAAATTTCGTAAATTAATTTATTTTTTTGTTTTACTTAAATTATTACACTGTTGTGCGCAAAATTGATGCTTTAAAAATGTAACAGAAAGGAGACCCTATGGATAAACGTTGACAAGTGACTGATAAACGTTGACAAGTGATTCATAGTATTTTTTCTCGAGGAATATTTTTCTCAAAGACACCAACTAAAAACGACCTCGATTTGTATGACTTTTGACATATGATAAGATTTTATTGACATTTTTTATGATGGGACGCGGGGACGACAGTTTGGAGAGAAATAATTCTCCAAGGCTTCCCTTTATTTCGTTATTTAGACCGAAGCGTGTATTCGGAAGTCTTCCACTTCAAAAGCACCTCCGAGATAACTAAACTCTCTGATTTTCTTGGAAACTTTGTGGTCGAATATCGCGAAAAAGGGATAGCACAACTGGATTCAGCAAGTTGGAATTAGGAATATTCAAAGTTTCTCCTCTCTGTTACATTTGTGGATTAGCACAGTGTTATCAATTTAAATTGAATTTATTAACTTAAAAGCATGTACTTGTAATAAAGTTATAAACTGTTAACTTGTGGTTCAAAATAGTCCATTTGCGCGCAGGGCTGTGGAGTCGGAGTCTGGGAAATTCGCCCGGAGTCGGAGTCGAAAAATTATGGTCGACTCCGACTCCGAGATGTATTGTTCAAAATGTACCAATTATGTGATAGAACTTTTGAAATCAAAAAATTTTGGTAAAAAAGGAGGATAAAATATTCGAAGCTTTTAACTAAATATTATAGTATGCCAAAAATATCTATAAAGTTAACCAAACTATCGAGTTTTTATGTAAAACAGTTTTAGGTAAGCTCTGATTATATTTACCTAACAAAATAAGTATTTTTGCGAGACTATACAATATTCCTAAGCGAGTATAAAACAAGTAAGGAAAGGCCGAGCGAAGCCAACTATGTGGTACTGTACAACACCTTCTTAGAGCAGAATAAGCTCTGATATTGTAAATTTAAATATGAGATAATTACTTTATAAATCTAAATCTAAACAGAATTTGTAAAAATTCAACAATATGCGTTCTTGGATAAATAAATTCTACCACAATAAATTAAAAAAAAATATTGAATGTGGAATACAGCTTCCATAGCTTTACAAGGCCAAATCTAAAGAAACATTTATATCTGGGGGCAATATTAACCTGAACCGATTTTCACCAACTCCAATAGGTTTCCTCCCTAGTGTGAAAGAGGACTTATTGTCAAATTTTACCAGGATCGTAGTAAAATTTGGACCTGAACTTAACGAACAACTTAAGACAGCTAGTGATTCTAAGTAGAACGGTATAATTTAATGTTTATCTAGCTGTAGCATTTTTTGCAAATCCACCAAAAAAATATAACCTCCTGTACCATAGTGTGGTGTAGGATATAATAAATAACGAATATATATATTGTATATTGAAACAGAGGCAGTGATTGATGAAAATTTTATCATGACTCCATGTTGAAAGAATTGTCATATTAGTTGCAACTTGCAAGTCAAGCGTCGATAAATAAATAATACAATTTTATTTAATTACTGGTATTTAATACCTAATTTTTGGTTTTTTTCTACTAAAGCTATATCTTATTTTCAATTACATGAACTCACATCTTAGTAGCAATATAATTTCAGAAATTTATGTTATTTAACTGCCGGAGTCGGAATCGGAGTCGAATGATTTCAAAATTCGACTTCGGAATTCGGAGTCGGAGTCGAGTAGTTTTGGCTCGACTCCACAGCCCTGTTTGCGCGCGGGTGCCAATGACACAATTTTTTCATTGGAATGTATGTCTTATAATTATATTATCACGTACCCAATTTGAAGTCACTCCAGCCAGACAGACGGACGGACATTGCTCAAATTACCTAAAATGTCCTAAAACGGATTTCCGACGAACATACTTAGGGGTTAGGTCACCCCTTTGATGTGTTACAATTTTGGCTCGTAGCAAATGATATATACCCTCCTTCCTGTAAGGAGAGCGGTATATACATATGTATACGAGTACAAAGTCATTTTCGGACTGAGCGAACCAAAATCTTTCGAAATGTAGACTAATTTTGACAGAATTACAACTACTCTGACCTCTGGAACAGTTTGGTCCATTGCTAACGAATGGCATGGATTTATATATGCACTCATCAGTACTTTTTCAATTATATTCTTGTCCAAGATAATGTTTCATAGTAGGTATGCTTATCAAATAGCATATACCTATATTTACGTAAGGTCGTTTCATTCCCCGTATTTGTTGTTTTTTTTTTAGATTAATATTAATCACTTGCTGTAAATTTTAGGAACAAAAGCTTTAAAAGTGCAGGAGGCATTGATAAGTGAAAAATTGCATATCTCATACATATCTATATTATTTAAAAATAATAACTTCTTATAATTCATATCGAACTTCAACCTCGCGTAGAACAATGGCGTTTAATGGGACTCACATATCCTTTTACACGCTGAAAAAAGTCGCTTCTCTAGTATATTGTCCCAAACATATTCTGCTTCAAATATACAATTGTTTAGGCTACACTCTAATTTTATTATATTTGGCACACACAAAAATTATATATTTGAGAATATGTTGTTCTAAACAAATTTTTTTCTAAGACCTAATATTTTTTATTTGGGATTATTATTTACGAAACAAATATATAATTGCATTTATGTATTCAGAAAATACATTAATTTAAAGAGTTTTCTGCTTTTCAGTAATTCAAAGTTATTTTTTTCGGAAATTTTATATGTTCTAAAAATTCCATTATAATAGAAATCGCATAATCTTACATAATGATACTGTATAGCTTGGAATAAAAAGAAATTAAAAATGTCTGTTTATTTGTGTTCTTATGTCATTTTAAATTATAAGGTATAACTCGAAATCAATGAAAAATTAAAAATTAAATTCGAAAATTCTGCAACGTTTTAAAAATCTTTTTTGAACAAAATATATTTGGAGAAATTCCTAAACAATTACTTGATTTGTATATAAAAACATATTTTATTTGAGAAAATGGGTTTGCAAATATATTTTGTTGTACATTTTGTAGATTTTCAAAAAAAATATGTTTGCGCAGAAATATTTTTGCCCCGTGTACGCATAATTTAGTCTTCACATTAAACTTTTAATCCGATAGTAAAAAATTAGCTTAACATATTTGGACTGTGATAGATAAGTTTTGCAGATGACGATTGTGTCCGAGACCTAGGTATTTTATTTTTGACATACTCTTCCATAAAATACAACAACAAATTGTTTTGTGGAAAAGCTTTTTTTATTCCAATTCTTTTGAAAGACACATTTAGTATTCAGAACATATTTTTTGAAGTATAAGTTCGATAGGACCGAGATACTTGTTATATTGAAGAAAATGATGAGGGCTACAAATATTGTTAAGAGAAATGTAGCTTTTTTCTAAAAAAAATCGTGTTTACTGACACGAAAAAACCATAACAATATTTTGTGAGGGAGGTACTAGAAGAGAGGTGGTAATAACTCCAATTTTGACTGCACAAAATTTAAAGTATTTGTATGCAATGATTCAAATTATAATTATGGAAATAAATTTTTCTGTAAAATGGTCCATTTATGTAGGAGGTATCAAAACGAATGGGCAATAACGCCATAAATACTACAAAAACATTATACTCCTCAACATTTAAAGTATTTGCATGCATTGAAATCAAAGTTATAAATGCAATATGGGCCCTTTGTGTGCGAGTCACGCGAGGCGTGCACCTTCACCAAGTTTTCTCAAGGTTAATTTTAACTCTTGAGTGGAAGGTACCCGAAGAATTTTACTAATATCATCATCTTCAAACTTAGCTTGAGGTAGAAAAAACAATTCCACATAATAAATTTGAAGTAAGTCGGTTACTCCTTTCGAGACGGACATTTGAACGGACATTGCTTAAATGAATCAAAACGGCCCAAAACGGATTTCGGTCAAGTATACTGAGGTCACTCCGTCGATGTGTTACACTTTTGGCACGTAGGACATCGTTCACAATAGGGATGAAATAAAAACACGTTTTTTTAAATTCTATTTTTTTTTTTAATTTTACCAAAAGGATTATAATTTCGACATTTATCCATAGATTTTTTAAGTTGGAATTGTTATCTTCGTTTTGATGCTGGCTTTTAGAAAATGGAATAATATATATTTTTTGAGATATTTTATTGTTTTTTCAAGCAACCAAAAAAACATTTAAAAAAAAAATATTTTTCTATCTTTTTAACGACTGTTACTAAACCGACGTTTCAACGTGAAAGTGATATTCCCATATGTAGCACTCATAATTCCCTTAAATTTAAGGCATATCACAGCTCCATCAGGTTTAAAAATATGCACCAAATATTAAAGGTAACTTCCAGGAAAATTAGAATTAAAAAAAATAAAAAAAATATTACAGACATATTTTTTAAATATTTTTTGTTGTGTTTAGTATACCAAGTTACATCAGAAAATGTTATGCATAGCCCTTTTGTAAACTAATGTAATTAATGTATATAACTGTACAATAATTACTGGTTCCATTATTCGGTTCAACTCATCAATTGGTAGTTGCAAAAGTTAAAATGATGGTTCGTCAACAATATAAAATGGGTTGGCGAAAATATGGAATATGATAAGCAGTCTCTCTGTGTAAGTTTGTATGTCTGTAGGTTTAATTTTTGGAATATTTCGAGATCACTTTTAAGGCTGCAAATTGGAATATTGGCAGAATTGTACAGGATGCGATCCCTGATCACTTTTTTGAAAATAATGTTTTCTATTACACTGGTCAACATTTTTTGCGGCGCATAATATAATCCACCTTATTGTCTGAAAAGTGTATTATCACATAATTGCAAATCGACCTCAAAACCCAGCGCCGATGCAATTAACATTTTTTTATTGAGCTGCGATAATGATATTTACGGATTGTAAAGTATGTTTACTGTATATTGTACCTCCCACACAAATGGACCATTTTGGACCAAAACTTAACAGCGTATTACTTTAATACCAGTGCACAAAAATACTTGAGATTTGGAACAGTGTAATGTTTTTTAGTACCTGTAGTCCTGGTATCTCCCACACAAATGGACCATTTCCCACGGAATGTTAACAGCTTATTTCTTTAATACGCATTGCATACTATAAAAATATTAAATTATAATAAATTAAATTTATAATAATTTGATTAAAACAAAAAGTAATAACAAACAAAAAAATAAATAAATTTACGAATATTTTTTGGGACTGAAGGTGAGGGAATTCTTGAGTCGGTTTACCCGACTGAACTGTCAAACTTGTTATACCCTACACCACACTGTGGTACAGGGTATTATAAGTTTGTTTCACGGCAGATGTTTGTAACACCTGAAAATAACACAGCTAGACCCACCTTAAAGTATACCGATCGACTCAGAATCACTACCTGAGTCGATTTAACCATGTCTGTCCGTCGCAGCTGTAAAGATCCCTATTGAATTTGTTTGAAATCGGTTCAGATTTAGATATAGCTCCCATATTTCGTCCGATTTGGCCCTTTAGTCCTATAGAAGCTGTATTTTACATCCAATCTTTTTTAAATTTAGAATGGTAGAGTTTCTTCATCCATGAACCAACACTACCGAATTTGAAGAAAATCGGTTAAGATTTAGCTATAGCTCCCATATATATGTTTCGTCCGATTTGGCCCTTTAGTTCTATAGAAGCTGTATTTTACATCCAATCGTTTTGAAATTTAGAATGGTAGAGTTTCTTGATCCATGAACCAACATTTCCGAATTTGAAGAAAATCGGTTAAGATTTAGCTATAGCTCCCATATATATGTTTCGTCCGATTTTGCTCTTTAGTCCTGTAGAAGCTGTATTTTACATCCAATCATTTTGAAATTTAGAATGGTAGAGTTTCTTGATCCATGAACCCACTACCGAATTTGAAGAAAATCGGTTAATATTTAGCTATATCTCCCATATATATGTTTCGTCCGATTTTGCCCTTTTCGTTCTATAGAAGCTATATTTTACATCCAATCGTTTTGAAATTTAGAATGGTAGAGTTTCTTGATCCATGAACCAACATTGCCGAATTTGAAGAAAATTGGTTAAGATTTAGCTATAGCTCCTATATATATGTATGTTTCATCCGATTTGGCTCTTTAGATCCAATCGTTTTTATACCCTACACCACACTGTGGTACAGGGTATTATTTAAGTATAAAATGTCCCAAAAGTAAATTTATGTAGACAATTTATATGTACATGAATTACAAAATTTATATATCAGAGTTATTCAATATTACGAGAGTGGTGTAGGGTATTATATAGTCGGCCCCGCCCGACTTTAGCCTTTCCTTACTGGTTTTATTTTCTTTTGATTGTTTTGATTTGCATACCCTCCACCATAGGATGGGAAACCACAAATGAAAATTTACATCTGGTGTTTATTTATACCCGGAAACCTTCACACGAACAACGGTAGCCATAGGCTCATGTTTTGATATACCCGCCATACAAAGGTCCCTCAAGATTTTACTTCCTAACACAACAAAAACCACAAATTTCAACGAATCGGGCTGAAATTTGGTAATATGACTTAATGGAAAGAAGATAAATCGAACGAGAAACAGCATTTTATAAAAAACTCGGGCAACTTTTTTAGGAAAAAGTGGTTTAAAAACACATCCATAGAAGTTAAAAGCTTTCTTATTTTTTTAATTGGAGGCATAAAACCGGAGAAAATAATAATAATAAGAGCCATAACTCATAAAATACATATATAAATAGTTTAAAAAGCGGTTATTTTCTAATAACTGCATTTACTATTAAAAAAAACAACGAAGGTGATGAACGACAGTTCTCTGATGGGTGCAATGACCTATATGCGGATTATAAAGCTGCAACACTTGTGTTCTATTGAATATGGAATGTAATGAAAGATGGCATTGAGATTAAAACAAAAATTGCATAACTTCAAAAAAAATTTGATGGACAATTGCACAATTTTAAGAGCACATGGCTGTTTTCGCTTTCTGTCCGCCGCCGTAGTCTCAAGAAAAGATAACAAAGACATTATTCCACAATAAATGACAAAGGTTAATGTCGATGGCGATAACAAATTCGTGCATTAAATTGACCTGGAAACAGAACCGAAACGAATTATTTGTCATTCATTCAATTAAAATACGATTTGGGGGAAAATCTACTTAATTATTTTTAATTTTTTTAATATTAAGTAAATTGTCTTAATTTCAAGTTCAAAATGCTCTTATTTTAAAGGTTTTGACGTCTTTGGTTCCAAATCTTGAAAAGTGTAGGACCGCTAAGGTGACCACTATGCCTTAATTTGAAAAAAACTTTATACAAAGCTTGTATTGATAATTAAATCGATCCAAATAGACATATATTGAGTTTTAACATTAAAAAATATACGTTTAAACTTTATGTAGTTGGCAACCAAAAAACAAATAGTACCTCCAAATGAGCGATTCACCACAAATTTCGAGGACGGTTGCGGGAATCTTTTCTGAGGAACTTGAGCTATCACTTGTACGTATGTAGGCGTCATGCAACCTTACCCTCTCATTTCTGTGGTGAGTTAGCCAACTTCGCTGATGTTGGAATCAGGCAACTTTTGAGCTTTTTAAAGCAATCAAATTTGTTCAACGGGAGGGGCTGAGTATAACTTATGTTTTCCCTTACGTCTCTGTTGCAACACAATGGGCTGTACTTAACCTACTTAACCTAACCTTGAGGGATGTCTTCCTAATACAACCGATCTATATAAAATATTAAATAATATTTGTTACAGTCAGTCCTATTGAACAGATCTGAAGATTGGAAATCTATATCTAATATTAAACATGCAAACACAGAACTTAGAGAAGAAGATATAATTATGATATTATAGGAAATTTACTATAAAAGTTATATAGATATTTTTGTTACAAAGGAAGATCCAGTCCTATTTTTTCTTAAAATTGTCTTTATTCACTCAAATGTTTTTAATTTCCTATTGGTTTATATTGTTTATATCCCGTATATATATAACAAGGATATTAAATTGGTTTGGCAATTTTATATCTATTTCGGTAATATCTGTAAAAATTGCATAACTTGTATATATTTGTAAAAATAATTGATAAAAGGCAGTTGCTTTTTTTCGCTAACTACAAATAAGCGGTAAAAGAATCAATTTATTTTAAAGCTAAGAATAGGTTTTTGGGATAGGGATGAAGATGCACTGGACTGATCGTCGTGTTCGGGAATTCATGAATAGCTACGATTATGTTAATCTATATTGTCTTTTGTCGCATTGGCATTGATTTCGAGCTTCAGCGACAATAATTTTAAATAACACAGTAATACATTTTCAAGCCCATTGATTTGGTACTCAATTCTGTGATTGGATGTGAAAGTAGCCTCAGAAATAAGAACTTCTGCATCATTCGTTTATTCAAGTTGGCTCAATTAATAATTTAATGGCCATACGAATTTTTTAGCTGAAGGTGGATTTTTAGCAAACCAGTAAGGAAGTGCTAAAGTCGGGCGGAGAAAAATAAGTTGACATATTATATTATATTCTTAAATTTTTCCAATTTTGCCGATCTTGGTTCAAGAAACTATTATCTGCTAAATTTTATAAAGTTATGTTCAGAAATGCGGATTCCGTAGCCTCTATATACATAATTGTAATATAGGTACATGAATAAGGGCACCATATCTACAACTGAACCGATTTTCTTCAAATTTGTCAGGGTTATTGTCGGCTCATACAACTTTTCTATATCAAATTTCGTACAGATTTGAGGCAAAATATTGCTTCTACACCGTGTAGATGTCAAATTGGGATGCACATATGTACATACGTACATAAATCTGTACTATATATAAATCTGATCCGATTTCCATTTAATTTGGCGGGGGTATTTACTGCCTCATAGAACTTCCCTGTGCTAAATTTCATAAAGATCTGCCAGAAAATAAAGCTTTTATACCGCTTAAATTACAAATCGGAACGTACTCGTACATGTACATATATGGGTGCTATGTATAATTCTGAAACAATTTTAACCAATTTCAGTACGTTTCGTCGCTGATCCAAGAAAGTGGTCTGTTAGAAATTTCGTCAAGATCAGGGTTAAATTTCGACCCGTACTTTGCGTACAAGCTTAAGATGGACGGACGGATAGACGGACGAATAGACGGACGGGCGGACAGATGTGGCTATAGAATCTCACTTTAAGGTGGATCTAGCTCCAATAATTAATATCGGGGCCAAAACAAACTTATAATACTCTGTACCACAGTGTGGTGTAGGGTATAATTATCCGAATTTTAAGTATGAAATTCACTATTTTAAAATGTCTCTTGTCTTTGGCCTGAAATCAATTCCAATGTGGAATTGAAGCAATTCATAAAAATTTTAGTGTTCCCAGTGTTATTTTAAATCTGCTAGGTAAAAACAAATGAACTTACATTGTAGTATAAACTCTTGGCGGGTGTGGAACCAGTCTCCAAAATGTTGTCATAATTACGATGATCAATCAACAACATGCCACCGGGTTTCAGACACTTCTCGAAATTCTTGATGGCTTTCTTATGTTCCAATTGTTCGGGAGAGGAATCCATTAAATGGGCGAAAGAGTTACCCAAACATAGAACAGCGTCAAAACCATCCTTGACTACGTCCTTGATGTCATCATACAGGGTCAACCAATTGGCTTCTTCAATAACTGCACATCGAAAAATAATTAAATGTTACTGAAAAGGTTTTTAATATTCCAGAATGCCATACAACTTACCCCAGTTGTCAAAGGCAGCTTCCTTGCGGCGGTTCCAACGTTCCTTCAAGGCATATTTCAACATCTTATCAGAAGCATCCACGGAGACAACCTCGAAACCTTCCTCCAACAACATAATGGAGTCAACACTAAACATGGATAACATGGAAAATGTGATCGGATTTAACAAACGCCCGTAGAGTGATGTACGTGGCACACTTACCCCGTTCCGCAGGCTACATCCAGAATACGCTTACAGTTCTTTGACTTCAACAGATTGATGAGGAAGTTCTTGTAGTTGTCAGTGCGAGAATTCTTGTCACCAATAAAGATCTCCCAAACCTTGGCGGCTTTACCATCGGCATACTGATCGCGGACACCCTCGGCGGAGATACCCTCAGAGCGGGCAACGAAAACGCTATCGGCTGATGTGGCTGTCATGACGGGAGCGACTTATTTGTACCTACTTGATCAAACGGTGGTAAATACCAAACTAAACTCGCACTCCACAGATACTCTTCACAAAAACTCAACACAAACCGCAGAGACCAGATCAGCCAACGGCGAATTCAGCGAGTGGAAGAAAGCAATACGACGAAAAGCAGCAACACTAGAGTATGAACACTAACAACGATCAACTATGGCTGAACTGAGCTGAAAACGAAAGCGAAACGTACGAAAGCCGATAGATAAGACCCAAAAATTTCGAGTAGCAATCTTTCGAAACGTTGTTAACGAATTGCGGACACCCTTTATTGTAAGTAAACCCAATGAGACAGAGCTTTCTCCATGATTGTGGCTAGCCGCACAGAGTGGTGTAGAGTGTAAACGAGCCATACCATGCTCCAACACTTGTAATAGTTTCGGAAGGGCTTGGTCTGCCCGCCGTGTCTAATCTTATCAGTTCAGAAGCAATATGACGACGCACACTGGGCTTGTTGTTTTGTTTACTATTTAGCAGTGACACTGACCTTACAATGATTAGAACTATTTTCTCGCCATGAAAACTATGGTTCTATTGCTAAATCTGTACTTATATGTATAGTGACACATGTACTCTTATATACATATGTACATTTGTTCCCTGTTCATTCACGAACACTGAAGCTGTGAATGGAAAAATATTGGATCTATAAAAAAACAATATTTAGAATTGGTCGCACGGGAAGTATTTCATATATTGGATGACCCTGATTATACTGATAATTGTGGAATTTATGTATTTCGATTTCATGTTTAAAATGGCGTTTAAATTCCGGAGAAATGTGAGTCGTTTTATGACACGCGCTGGTTTTGTATGATGTCATAAACTAAATCAAACATAATACGTATTTATTACAAATATATACATATTTTTACATATAGATATTTATGTTAGAACAATAACATAAAATCTGAAAAACTCTTCGCGGGTATAAATTTCCGTGCAGATAAATTGTACAATTGAACATATAAAATAAACATGTAAATACTGCGTTAAGTTCGACCCGAGGCCGAATAAATAAATAAATTGTACAATAGAACAGATAAAAAAACGAGTAAATACTGCATTAAGTTCGACCCGTGGCCGAATCTGAAATGACAGCGCAACTCAAAAAATCAAAATATTCAGGGGAGCGAGCCAAATTACTATTTATTCCGCAGTACATTTAATACTAAATACACATAGTTCAATGTTGGAAAAGTGTCAAAAATTTACATACATACCATAGGAGCAAGGGCGTAGCCAGGATCTAAATTAGGGGGCGGGGAAGAAGTTCTTGTTTATTCTTAATATTATTTTTAAACACAAAAAAATTTAAAACTTAAAGTACCTAATGAAAAAATTAATGCTCATTGTTCTGAAAATATATTAAATAAAGATAAACCAAAAAAAGTAAATTTTATTGGAAAAATTTTAAATTAAGAATTCATGTAATTAGTAGCAAAAGTATTAATTTTTAAATGATTTGTTTTCATGTATTTAAAATAGCATGATGCCATTTCGGTTGGTATATGGTATATATTTTTCAGATTGGTATATAACTTTAAAACAGTGCTTTTGTCATAATGTAGGAATATATGTATATGAAGCTATATTGGAAGAACTCACTTTTATTCAGTCGTTTTTTCCTACCAAATACTTTCTTCAGACGAACTTTTTTGATGGTAATCTTTGTATGTAAGTAATGAGTCTTTATAAAAAACGTTCGGAGAACGTTGAGAACTCTTAAAATTGCTTCGAATTAAAAGCCCAAGTACATTGTACGTTTATTGTAGGATTAGCTTTTAAAAGCCGCATATCCAACATAAACATAACGTCACACAACTCCAAAACGGTTTTTGCTAGTTCAAAATTCTTAACGGTTTTTAAAATATTCACTAAACATAATGTCATGTTGGTTATCTCGATTAGAGTCAGTGAAAATAGTTATACCCGTTTAAAGTAAAAACACCGTTTTATTTATTAAGGTGTGAAGATAAATTCGTGAGTTAAATTCGTCCCACATCCAAGACACAAACCATGCGGAACGTATTTGTGATGTGGAACCTATTAAAAAAATAAGATTTTTGTTCAAAAAAATGGTAAACAACCAAAAAGATTAAACATGTTTGTTTAAATTATAATAGTTTTAAGCAATTTGAATGTAAATATTCATTTAACATACAAAAATTTAAAGAAAACAGCCTATTACAGCATTTACAAATTTCAGGCATTGAACGGCTTATTACTCCAAAACTACAATACATGAATCGGTCGAGCGAAAAACCATAAGTAGCTATAAGTGAGAGTTAACTGGGTGAGAGTAATAACCATATGGCCAGCTCATCTAGGATTTGAGATATATAGCTTCTCAGATATCGGCTATATATAGTAGATATTGTAACGCATATATCTCGAAAACTAGATTACATGAATCGGTCGAGCGAAAAACCACAAGTAGCTGTTAGTGAGATTATTAACTGGGAAAAAACCCATATTGCCAGCTCATCTAGGATTTGAGATATATGGGTACTCAGATAGATATTGTAACGCATATATCTCGAAAACTAGAACACATGAATCGTGTTTCTACTCATAACTTTTGTTATGAGTAGAAACACGGTGTCTCAAACCGAAATAAACTGAACCAAAAACAACCAACAAACAGACACACAATACATAACAACAACAATTTTCCAGAATTTTGACTTCATTTTGTAAGCTATAGGCGGGGGGGGGGGGTGGGGGGCAGCTACCCCCACTGCCCATACCTGGCTACGCCCTTGCATAGGAGTGTCATATATCGATCGATAGATAATGATTAGCTGAATGCAGTTAAACCAAAAACTCGAAATCGAATATTCGTGACACAGGCTGTTATTCCCGAAAACCACATATTTACCCTCCACCATGGATCGCATTCAACAGTACGGGAATAATCGTATAACAATAACAATTGGAAACTAAAAAATAAGGGAAAATACGAGCTACAAATGTTGTTTGTGTGAATGATTCCGGTTATAAATTAACTTAAAATATAAAATTTCAGCCCGTCAGTTAAAATTAGTGGATTCTACTGCGTTAAGAAGCCATCGGAAGGCACCTTTGTATAGGGGTTGTACAGAATGTTTGTGGGTATAAATAAAATTAAAGTACCATTAGATAAAAATTGTGGTATCTATGGCTTTAAGAAGTCAAATCGGAGAGATGTTACGCAAATCGACCGATTCAATTCTGAAAATTGAAAAGTAGCCCCAAAAATATGAACTGCATCACTCGATTAGTCAAGTTTTCTCAATTAATATTTTAATGGCCATACGAAATTTTTCTCAAGGTGGATTTTTTCCACTTTTTGTGTCTAAGGCTAAGTTGTAGTTATTAAATAGGAGAAAAAAGATGCGGAAAAACCTACTCGAAAAAAGTGCACCAGTGACTTAATAATTGCAAAAATGACCACGAAGTAATAAAATATCTGACAGTAAAATACTGAAAAATAAGTAATATGAATACGTATAAAACTGAACATTCAACTTGACTAAAAGAATGAGGCAGAAGTTCTTATTTTTGTGGCTACTTTCCAATTCTCAGAATTGAGGTCCAAATCAATGAGCTGAAAATGCTGTACTGTGTAATACTTATACTACTGATCAGTAGTAATAAAATCAGTGTACTCCCATCTTATGCACAGTGGAAGGAATTGAAAAGGAAATAATTCGGCCGTTCTTAAACAGACAACCGATTTCGACAAAACTTGTAGAAGAGGTAGTACAGAGCTTCAGTTTAGGCCCCATATGGTATACAAGAGGGCCCGAAAGTTGGCCACATCGGGTGAACAAAATGTTCAAACGCGTGAATTCTAGTAACCGATTCTAAAAATGCTGATTCCAAAAATGCATTCTACTAACCGAGGCATAGAAACGATTTTTTACGCCTGAGAGTTAGCTCATGTAGTAACCGATATATTTTTTTCCGATCCTGTCCTAATATTTTGTAAATATCGGACAAGAATATGCACCGATTTGTTTTACGTTAACTTTTCTAAATTGGCAGCAAAGTTTGCTATATGATGTTCCGTTATACCCAATAATTTTATGGTCTTTGAAGTTATATTTTCAAAAAAAAATATTTTTTTATCATTTTTTGGGAACAAAGCTTATTTATGTCTTATTTTGGAGTTATAGAAGAAGTTATTTAAACAAATTGTAACTTTTTATATTCATCTTAAAAGAAACTTCTTAGAGAATGTTTTCGAATAAGTCAAATTTTCTGCAATCGCAAAGCTAGACCTTTACTATTTTTTATGTGATAAGGTGATGCAAAGGGATTTTGGAGCGCGGATTTTGGTATTGTAGATATAGATAAGCCATCGAATGGACATAGGAAACGAAATACAGGGAGTCAACAGTCAAAATTGACTTCAGGCTCAATAGTCATCAAAGAGCAAAATGGAGCCATTGTCAAACCATGAACAACGGTATGCCTTTCGTTAGGACGCAAATTTTTTTTTATTAATAATGTTGCCACGTTTCTCAAGTTACACCATCTTTTACTAAAATTTCAAATCTTGGCCACATTTTCGGCATTCGGAAAGTAGAATATGAAACCCTTTCTAGTCAGTCGCCGCCTGTCGTAGCGAACGGACGTGTTATCGCAGAGCGGATAGTTTTTAACCTATTACGCAATACCTATTCACCTAGAGGTTTATTGTTTATAAAGCGTAGGTTGAATTGGATGCATCGGTCTCTGGACAGAAATTTCTGAGCTCAGTCTGGAAGGCCTATACCGACGTACCTATTACGGGCTAATACTGGCTATGGGGGTGTCTCCCCCAACCAATTTATGATTAAACCAAAAAAAGACGAAGGAGATTACGGCGCAGGGGAGGGAAACCGTAGTGCCGGCGACAAGCGTTGATTCACTCACGAGTCATGTGTCGTCGTTATCGAACAATCGTGAGCAAGCAACTGCTACGAGCTTTGGTGCCTTGGATCCCGTAGTCGAAAACGAAACAAGAGCACATCCAGCCGTAGGCAAAACAAATGATAAGACAGATGAAGCAGAACCCAGCCGGGGCTTTAAGCAACCCCAGCCTTTAAACGCCAGTGGGGACTCTGACTCTGAATCATCAAACGAAAACAATATCACTATTGTTGCTAACTCAAAGAGACTGTCAGGGGCACAAAGAAGGAAACTGAATAAGTTGAACCGACAGAACCTATTACGGGATGAACCTGACAATTCTACCTCCAATACAAACATGGAGGCCGCTAAAAGAGTCAGGTCTCCCGAAGAACATAGCGCTGTGAAAGTGACTAAGAAGAAAAAGGGCTCGGCGTCTTCCAGTAATTCGGATAAGCCTAACGTAACCACACAAAAGGAGGTCTCTAGTCTGGGTCCTTCGATTGTGGGCGGTAAAGTTGACCCAATAACGCAGTTCAAGTCAACCAAATCATCCGTTAAGGATGAGGCTTTAACCAAAAAGACTCTACAGACACGGAAAAATCAATTGGCCATAAAGAAGGGTAAGAAGCCACCGTCTTATTCTAATATAGCTAAACAACATTTTCGAGACGATCTATGCTACGCCATAATTGATAGCAGTAGTGCATCTGGCAGAATCCCCGAAGACCAAAAGAGTAACTTCGAAGATTTGGTCTATACGAGGGTAGCGGAATACGTCCTCGAATCTAAGGATGAACCACCAATCGAAGTAATGAGTTGCAAGTTTGAGAGGGGTGTTTTGATGCTAAGGCTGGCATCACAACGCTGCGCTGGTGTCCTCGTAAAACTTGTGGATAGCTTCCCCTCACCTTGGGACGGCGCAAAGCTAAAATTGGTAAGGAAAAGCGACATTCCTGAACTCATAAAAACGACCCTATATGTTAAGGGATGTCCCAGTAAGTTCTCATCAGAGTACATACTCGACATCATTGGCAAACAGAATTCAAAACTTTCCGTGAGAAAGTGGGAAGTCTTCTATAGGAAGGATGATACCGAGGGTACTCTCCTCGTGTTAGGCATAGACCCAGAATCCAAGAACAATCTTGTCATGGCGAAGGGCATGGCGAACTTCTTGATCTGGACAGTCTTTTTCAAAATTTGAAAGGTCCCGATTGGCAGGACAAATGAATCGAGTCCAAATATACTGTCTGAAGAGGCAAACACTGGTATTGAACGGATGGAGACAAGTGAGACACTGCCAAAAACTGATGTGGAAGTAGTCAATAACATCACCAGTTCACCAATAGTACCGCCACTTTCGCAGGAAGTTCCCAGCAAAGGTGGTGATCAAAATAAAAAGAGCCACAAAACGATTCAAACCAATGAGGGAGCGACAAAAAATAACACCGCCTCCCAAAATTGTCGACTGGAAGATGGTGTAATAGGTAGTGAACGAAAGGAGGAGAATGACCCACTACCAAATAATGAGGGGGTGCCACCAGATAGGATAGACTCCCAAAAGAAACTTTTACTGGAAGGACAATGATTGAGGTCATCCAGATAAACCTCCACCGGAGCGAGACAGCATCCAACGCTCTGATGGACATCATAAATAAAGGCAGGGTTCATATTGCTTTGATCCAGGAACCATGGACGACTAGCAACAAGGTTACTGGATTAAACCATGTGAACTATAACCTTTTCTACGCTAACACAGGTTCTCGTCCAAGGACTTGTATTCTGTGTCATAAAAACATATGTTTTATTTTCTCTCCAGAGTTGTTAACATCGGACACAACGGTGCTGAGACAAGATAATGGAAATATGTACCTGGCGTCAATATATCTGCCATTCGATGCGCCGACTTTGCCACCTACGTCGGAATTACAACGTCTGGTGAGGGAATCCAAACACACAAGTAATGAGTTATTAGCTGGTTGTGGCGCCAACTCCCATCATATCGCTTGGGTTAGTTCGAACACCATTAAAAGGGGACACGCCCTTATCGAATTTTTGAATACAAATGACCTCATAACTCTTAACATAGGAAACACTGCAACCTGTGTTAACAAAATTAGGGAAGAAGTATTAGATATAACGATATGTTCAGAAAATCTTATTGATGAGATTCATGAGTGGAGGGTTTCGGATGAACACTCCTATTCAGACCACCGTTATATAAGGTTTAAAATTGCACGGCCACCGCCAAACCCCATAAGTTTCCGTAATAAGGCTAAGACCGACTGGACTAAATTCGGAAATCTACTTAGAAATCGATTGGGGCAGCCTACACGCGATTATCTATGTGCAGAAGACATTGATATCAATGTGAAGAAGATTACCGAGGCTCTTGTAAAATCATTCGAAAATAGTTGCCCACTTCGAGAAAGGAAATCTGCCTTCGAGAAACTCTGGATGACAGGACAAATTCGCTCGATTGGCAAAGATGTCCGCAGACTTTACAATAGAGCTCGACGTAAAAAACAATCAGTATATTGGGACGACTTCCACAGAAGACTCAAAGAATACAATAAAATCGTTAGATCGGCGAAACGTAACTCCTGGAGGCTTTTCTGTGAACAGCTAGACAACGTTAACAGCATGTCTAAAATGAAAAAGTTCCTCTCAAAAACTCATGTCCAAACCAAGACACTGGTGGATGAAACGGGTAAAAGAATGGAAACTATAGAGGATACTGCAAGGCTCTTGATGAAAACTCATTTTCCGACTGGTAATGCTGAACCGACAGAGGAACAGTTACAGAATGAAAATGTATTGCATCAAGTACCTATTACGGATATAACAGATGGTATGGTTAAAGAAGCGATAAAAAGTTTCTCTCCCTTTAAGGCTGCGGGACCGGATGGAATATTTCCAGCACTTCTGCAGAATGAGGTGGATGTGGTATCAACTCATCTGGCTGGAGTGTTCACTGCATGCCTAACCCATTCGTATACCCCAAAAAACTGGCAGGCATCAAGGGTGGTCTTCATACCAAAGCCTGGCAAGGCGAGTTATACGGCCCCAAAGGCTTATCGACCCATTAGCCTTACTTCTTTCCTGTTAAAAACAATGGAGCGAATAATTGATAACATGGTCAAAGGTAAAATAGCGGATGACAGGCTAAAATTCAAACAACACGCCTATGTCAAAGGAAGATCAGTGGAAACAGCTCTGCATGAGGTAGTGCACCACATAGAAGAGTCCTTCAGTAAGGAAATGTATATACTTGCTGTTTGCATAGACATTGAGGGCGCATTTAACAATGTACAGACCGATACACTTATCCAGTCCTTAGACGAGTTTCAGGTTGACCGGGCGCTGGATCTACAATATGCTAAAGAAAAGGTGGATTATTTGTGGGTCATATGACGTAAAAATTAGAGGCAAGGTAAATCGTGGTATACCTCAAGGGGGCATTTTATCGCCTCTTCTATGGGTTACGACGATACACAGTCTCCTAAAAGCCCTCACCAATGAAGGAATTAAACCAGTCTGTTATGCAGACGACGTTGTAATACTTCTAAGGGGCTTTCATCCAAATCTATTATGCAGAAATGTTAAATGTTAACCCAGACAAAACAGAAATATCTCTATTTACAAGGAAACCGAAGATCCCACGTTTTACCCCGCCTCGATTCCTGAATAAGACAATTGCTATAACTAAAAAGGTAAAATACTTGGGAGTAATCTTGGATCAGAAACTGTACTGGAAAGATCATCTTGAAGAAAGAGTTACAAAGGCACACAGATGTTGGTCGTTGTGCAGAAGAGCTATAGGTTTAAAATGGGGACTACGTCCAAATATGACTCACTGGCTTTACATGAGCGTGATTAGACCAATAATCACCTACGCCTCTGTAGTGTGGTGGACATCAATGGACAAGAAGTGCAACGTAATACCTTTCCAAAAAATTCAACGTATGTGCTGTCTAGGCATAAGCGGGGCATTTACATCCAACCAATAGACATCCGTATAAAGTATGAGGCAGCCCTCACAGCAAGACGTCTACAAGTGATGGGTGAATGGATAAATCGAGAGCACAAGTCGTACCATCAGAAGATTTTAGAATATCTAGTTGGTCACATTCAAACGCCAGAAATCTCGGACCGCATTCCTGAAGTGCGGCTTGCAGCTACCTGTGATACGTTTGTGCCAGACAGACGCTCCTGGGAAAATGGAACTTTGGCCCATGTGCCAGTGGGAACCAGCTGCTACACTGATGGGTCCAAGCGAGGAGGAAGGACGGGTCTGGGACTTTTTATCGATGAACCAGAAGTCGAACTTCACTTCCGCCTCCCTGACCATAACACGGTATTTCAAGCAGAAGTTCGAGCAATCACGGAGTGTGTGAACTGGCTCAGTACCACGACAAAGCCTAAATATGCAAACATCTTCACAGACAGCCAAATGGCGATTAAAGCAATAACATCGAAAAGGGTCAAATCCAGAACTGTGTTGGACTGTAAAAGAACGATAAATGATTACTCAGCCCATGCAATTGCGTATTTGCTGGGTACCAGGACACAACGGAGTGATTGGAAATGAACGGGCAAACAACTGGGCTTCAAAGGGCAGAGAACTTCGAGTAATAAACTTGGAAAATTGGAAACCTTTCGAAGCCACGAAAAATGAGTTGAAGCACTGGGCAGTGATGGCTCATAAAACTGTGTGGAATAGCGCAACAGTAGGAGCAACTGCAAAGCTACTGTGGGGTGACCCAAACGAAAAGAAAACAAGAAGTCTTCTGAAACTAAACAAGATCGATTTTAGTAAGATGATGAGTGTTCTAACGGGACACTCAAGCTTACAAGCACATCTTCATCGCATAGGACTAGCAGAAAACGACGAATGCAGGGCATGCAGAGAAAACATCGAAACGATGGAGCATTTTCTGTGTCACTGCCCGGCTTTCACACATGCAAGATCCCAACATCTCGGGTCCGACATATTGCCAGACTTGACTCATCTCAGAGAAATTGACTGGAAGATACTGAGAAAATTCGTGTCAAGTACCGATTTTCTGTAACTCGTGAGGTATAAAAAGATCATAAATAAGGAGCGCACAACAGGCCGAACCACTGGCTTAAGTGTATGTCCATGGACATGAGACGTTTAAACGTCTCCTCTCTTCAACCTAACCTAACCTAACCTAAACCCATTACCATTTTTACACGTAGGAGTGCGTTACACTGTGAGCCCGGCTTTTAGTATAATAGATTTTGGAAGTATCTAAAAAATATCTTTTGAGGGGATTTTCGAATTTATTTTGGGAATTGTGGTATTTTTCTTTACAAATATAATAATTTTATAATTAGCCTCTATTTTTGGTGTCAAGACGTACAAATACAAAAAAATTCTTGAAATATATTAATTTTTAAATATTGTATCTAGAAGAAAGATAATGCTATTAAATCCATATTAAGTGAGGAAATAAACATTATTTGCGGCACAGGGTTTCGCATCCGATTTTGATTTATGAGATAACAAACTTATTAGCCTCAAACGTAGTTTCCTTAAATCGCGGTTTTCAAAAATAAAGATATTGAGACACATATTATAGCATAATTATATGTGCTATTATATAGCATATTATAGCACAAGTCGTACCATCAGAAGATATTACAATCACTGGTCGGTCATAGTCAAACAAAGGAAATCTCCGACCGCATTCCTGAAGTGCTGCTTACAGCTACCTGTGATTCGTTCGTGCCAGACAGACGCTCCGGGGAAAACGGAACACTAGGTCATGTGCCAGTGGGAACCAGCTGCTACACTGATGGGTCCAGGCTAGGAGGAAGGACGGGTCTGGGACTTTTTATTGATGAACCAGAAGTCGAACTTTACTTCCGCCTCCCAGACCATAACACAGTATTTCAAGCAGAAGTTCGAGCAATCACGGAGTGTGTTAACTGGCTCAGTAATACCACAAAGCCTAAATATGCCAACATATTCACAGATAGCCAAATGACGATCAAAGCAATAACATCGGAAAAAGTCAAATCCAGCAGGGCATGCAGGGAAAACACCGAAACGATGGAACATTTTCTGTGTCACTGCCCAGCTTTCACACATGCAAGATCCCGATATTTCGGTTCCGACATATTGCCAGACTTGACTCATCTCAGAGGATATGACTGGAAGATACTGAGAAAATACGTGTATAGTACCGATTTTCTGTAACCCGTGGGGTATAAAAATCATAAATAAGGAGTGCACAACAGGCCGAAACACTGGCTTAAGTGAATGGTGAAAATAAATTCAGTGTAGATTTGTGAATTTCGCTACAACTTTTTAAGTAATGCATTGATTTTCTTCAAAATGGTCTCATTTTATTCACGACCGATCAGACTTTATGATAGAGTAATAAAAACTTAAAAAAAAAATGATTTTTAGCACTATCTTGTAAGATTTAGTCGAAACCGCTGAACGGAAGAATTTTGTTGGAAAAAGTTGAAGGCTACTTAATTTTGGAATCTGTAAATCTTTCCTGAACTAATACGGATAAATCGTTCTCGAGTTTTGCTGTTATTTGTGTCTCAATCTCTCTATTTTTGAAAATCCCGATTTATTGCGAGAACTAAAGAAACTACCTTTTAGGCTAAGAACTGTATTATCTCATATATCCAAATCGGTTCCGAAAACCTGTGCCGCAGCAAAAATAGATTTTTTTGTTGAGCTGTGTTATTTATTGGAATTTTTAATACATTTGTATAAAAAACTAAGCCTATTCACAAATATCTTTTACAAACTCTTTCCACTGTTCTCTGTTGAGCGGTAAATATCTTAACACATTAATCGATTTAGACGTTTCTAATGTGATTGTTCTTCCCCACTTTTCTGCGACCTTCAACGTATGCCCGATCCATCCATATTTCCTTTTATTTATCTCCGAAATACAGCCGGCAGTTTTGTTATCTCCCATAGCCTTTCATTAGAAAAGGTTCTTGGCCACCAGATTCTTAAAATTTTTCGTAGACATCTGTTAATAAATGTTTGCAGCTTTTGTGTTGTAGCATTCGTGACCAACCAACTTTTATTAGCTTGGTGGATAATTTAATTTTCTTGCATTTCCTTACTCTATTTTAGGATGTGAATGATGTGCGTGCTTACTTATGCGACACTGTTTATATCAGCTAATGCTCCTCTATCATGGAATGAACATGTCTCTTCGTAAAAGAATACACGAGCATAGAGCAACTTCCAAATTATAATCCAGATTTTAAATTTGACTTGGGTAACGATTTAAATACGCTCCTTATTAAAGGCGAACTGTACATATACTTTAATCTGCCATTTTAAAACGAATATTTATTTATTTATTTAGTATTTTTGTTTCTCTTACAACAAGATTTACAGCCGTATTGATAAAAAAATCCTTATTATGATTTAAAGTGCAGATTAGTTAACAAACACTTTTGGCCTAATAAACGATTATTAAAAAATCGTATTAAACACAGCATTGTAACCAATAAACATATTAATGACTTCGTCAATGTAATGTTGGCAACACCATCTTTTTCACACACCATTTTCTCTTAATGATGCATTAATACGATTATCTATTGTAAGAGTAGTCGAATATATAAATTATTTTATTGTTTATTTTAAAAACAACTGTATTAATTAACAAAAATGCATGCTCACTTGTCCCAGAAATAAAAAAAACAACAACTAAAGATCAAATAAATGACGAATTCAGATAATTTTTTTTTATTACATGCAAAAAGGTGTTCGAATAACGAATAGTATTTAACACATCTTGATTGTTTACATATATATCACTAGTGAAATTTGTACAATTTGCATTTCTTGTGTTGTGGTTTTGCAATAATAGAAGAATGCAAAAATGCATTTTATATACCGATGGACGCAGAATCATTCCCTGAGTCTATTTAGACATGTCCGTCCGTCTGTGACAATTAAAGTACTGCTCGAAACAAGTAAGAAACTTTCAGTCGGGTAAACCGACTAAGGTATACCAACCATCACTTTGTGAGTAATGTAATATTGAATATTACACAAATTACTCTGTCAATTTTTGTGGGAGGTACCAGAAGGGGTTTAAGAAATACACCTATATTTCGCTGATCAGTAGATACTTTAAATACATTGCACTGTGCCGAATTGTAACCGTTTATATGGACTGGTATATTAACGTTGAGATATCAAATTGTGGTATAATTTGGTCATTTTGTGTGGGAGGTACAAAAAGGGGCGTGGTGATAACGCTCATTTTTCACTGGACTATAGGCATTATAAAAGCATTACACTGTACAAAATTTCAAGTAATTGCATACACTGATATTAATGTTATAAACTGTTCACTTTTGGTGCAAAATGGTACCTTTGTGGGAGAGGTACCAAAAGGGCGTGGCAATTTCGCCCATTTTCCTCGAGTTGATAGCGACTAACAAACTAATACTATGTGTGGAATTTCAGAAGATTCGAATACGTATAATAGCTGTTATTAAAGAATCAATATTTCACAACATTTTAACCCTTTGTGGGGGAGGTACCAGAAGGAGTGGACCAATATGGCCCATCTTCGAACTTAGCCGGAGATAGAAAAAAATATTACCACATACGAAATTTGAAGTCAATCGGTTACTCCTTTCGAGAGTTATCGTGCGCACCAGCCAGCAGACAGACAGACAGACGGACGGACATTGCTTATTTGACTTAAAATGACCCAAAACGGATTTCCGCCGAACATACTTGGGGTCTTAGGTCACTCCTTCGATGTGTTACACTTTTTTCCGTAGCAAATGATATATACCCTCGTCACACTAAAGTGAGGGTATAAAAAGGAAACAATCCTTACGAAATTTTTGGGATAAGGAGCAGCTTATGTTGCACAATGCCTTTAATTCTTTTTGGAAATATGCGACAAATTGGTCTGCGTTTTGACATACCACCCATTTAATGGTACATTTCGTTTTGACATAAACGCGTTCTGAAGGGTCCGCCATCTAAAGTTTTTTTCCACGGTAACACTTAGCTCATGTCTGATTTGACAGATAATTAGTTTTATCCTTCCGCTGAACGAATATGGTTGAACAACGCTGGGAGCGATCGACTTTCAGAAGATGCCGATTTTGCCAAAAAAAATATCTTTTCAGATGAAGCTCATTTTGATCTTGGCGGGTATGTAAACAAGCAAAATTGTCGCATTTGGGGCACAGAATACATTGAACGCATACATTGAAAAGTCGATACACGCAAAACGAGTCACTGTTTGGTGCGGATTTTGGTCCAGAGGCATAATTGGGCCATGTTGAACGAATTTTTGTTCACAAAAATTGAAGAGGAGGATATTGGCAACATTTGGTTTCAACAGGACGGCGCTACGTGCCACACAGCCGAAGCTACACTCGATGTTTTGCGCGATGTTTTCAAAAAAAAAAGTTATTTGGCGGACCCTTTAGAAGGCTCCATTTCTAGAAAATATGCTCAACAAACGCTTAAAGTAGGGTTGAACCAATATTAAAATTCACGCATTTAACAATGGTTTACAAAAGGTGTTTTAGGCAATGGAAAAAAAAAATTTTTTGTGTCCACGACCTAAAAAATATTTTTTGTATAGATTGTGGCATACAGTTATATAAAATCAAAACCAAAAATTATTTTATGGATAATTATACCCTCACTTTAGTGTGACGAGGGTATATATCATTTGCTACGGAAAAAAGTGTAACACGTCGAAGGAGTGACCTAAGACCCCAAGTATGTTCGGAGGAAATCCGTTTTGGGTCATTTTAAGTCGAATGAGCAATGTCCGTCCGTCTGTCTGTCTGTGTGTCTGCTGGCTGGTGCGCACGATAACTCTCGAAAGGAGTAACGGATTGACCTCAAATTTGGTATGTGGTAATATTTTTTTCTATCTCCGGCTAAGTTCGAAGATGGGCAATATTGGTCCACTCCTTCTAGTACCTCCCCCACAAAGGGTTAAAATGTTGTGAAATATTGATTCTTTAATAACTGCTATACTACTTATTCGAATCTTTTGAAATTCCACACATAGTATTAGCTTCTTAGTCGCTATCAACTCGAGAAAAATGGGCGAAGTCGCCACGTCCCTTTTGGTACCTCCCACACAAATGCACCATTTTGCACCAAAAGTTAACAGCTTATAACATTAATAACAGTGTATAAAAATACTTGAAATTTTGTACAGTATTATGCTTTTATATTGCCTACAGTCCAGGGAAAAATGGGTGTTGTTGCCACGCCCCTTTTGGTACCTCCCACACAAAGGTACCTTTTTGCACCAAAAGTTAACAGCTTATAACATTAAAACCAGTGTATAAAAATACTTGAAATTTTGTACAGTGTAATGTTTTTATAAAGCCTATAGCCCTGTGAAAAATGGGCGTTATTGCCACGCCCCTTTTAGTACCTCCCACACAAAATGCCCAAATCATACCACAATTTAATGTCTCATAACGTTTATACCAGTGCACATAAATGCTTATAAGTCGGCACTGTGCAATGAATTTAAAGTATCTAATGTTCAGCGAAAAAAAGGTATATTTGATAAACCCAATCTGGTACCTCCCACACAAATTGACAGAATAATTCGAGTAATATTCAATATTACATTACTCACAAAGTGAGGGTATACCTAAGTCGGTTTACCCGACTGAAACTTTCTTACTTGTTTTCTTTTTTAATTTTTTTTATTAAAAATGCTTTTATCGTCGATGATACCCTTAGTATTTGCACTTTAATTTTTGGAGTATATGCCCGATCAGGTCGACTTATACGTTAAATTTAAGCTACTAATGTGGGCTACCAATATTGGAAATATCTCTTTCACTTTGAAACAGTGGTTTAGTAACAGTCATTAAACAAATTGGAAAAAGTAGATTTTTTTCCAAAAAAAAAACAAATTCCTGGGACGAAAAAAAAACATAAAAAATAGGAGAAAAAAATTTATTTTATTTTTTAATAGCTTGCATCCTAGCGAAGAAAATAATGCCTTTTGGTAGAGGTAAGAGAATTTCAAAAAATCTTTTTTTTTAATTTCAGTTTAAGTAGCGATGCTATTTGTTACTTTTATTTATATTATGTATATTTGAGTTTATTTACATGTACAAGTTTCGTTAGAAGTAATTGTGAGTTCTTTGTTGACGTTTGTAGATTTCGCAATCATTTTCTCTAATGAGGAACCAAATATAATCTCCCATCATTCTTTCATCCCAGCGTCCTTGGTAACTCCGCTCGATGGACTTCATTTCTTGGTGAAACCTTTCGCCATGTTCGTCCCTTACGTCGCCAAGATTCTCTGGGAAAAAGTTGAAATGAGAATGCAAGAAATGAATTTTGAGGGACATATTTACACCTTCTGGAATACATAAAGCGAAAAATAAGTTAGAAGAATACATACACATGTGTAATATACATAAATATAGAAAAATATATATTTCTTACCAATTTATCATAATTTTTTAACAATTCATTAATCATTGTTTCATATTGCGGCCGTTTATTGGATCCAAGGACATTTGAAACTACAAGCTTAAACGACCTCCATGCTGCAATTTCATCCGACGTCAAATATGATTCGAAATTGACATCTTTCATCAGTTTCCTTATTTTAGGCCCATCAAAAACGCCTTCTTCGATTTTTTGAAAAGAAAGTATTTTAAATATGAGAGTGAATTGCCATCTTTCCTTAAGGCTTTTACAAAATTTTTAAAGAGCCCCCAGCTTAATATGCAGTTGTGGCAAAATAATGTTTTCTTTTTGGACAAGAGGTGTGTATTTTATGTTGTTTTCACCCAATGAAATGTGTTTTCTTGTTGGCCATTTATTTCTACTGTAATGATCTTCGCGAGCACGGCTATCCCAGAGGCATAAAAAACAGCAATATTTTGTATATCCGCCTTGCATTCCACGTAACACCCCAACTACTTTTAAATCGCAACACATTTTCCAGTCATGTTGTTTATATTTTATGTATTTTATCAATTTAGCCATTGTTGTATATCACGGACTCTGTAATATGATATGTTAACATCTGGGGCCAAAATATTGTACTGTTTCATCCGAGATGCAAGTAGTTCTGCCTTATCTTTGGTCAGTTCCAAATCTCTCACTAGATCATTGAGTTGAAACTGAGTTAAAAGCGATGACTTCTGACTCAAACTTGAATCGCTCAGAGTACTTCAGAGTAATTCCAGCGAATGCTTCTTCCTACCGCAATCTGTTTACTTAGGCAAAAATAGCAGTCCGTATCGTGAATGAATGATTGTTTCCAAATCATTGGCATTACAAATTGCACGTGATATCTAAAATTAAAACGTTTTATTCCACAAAACATTGTAATACATTAATTGTAAAGTACTTACCGCATGCTTGCACTACACCATCGAAAAAAAAAAATTAAAAAAAAAATTACCATACAATTTTTTTTTAATATTTTGTTCGTGTTTGTGACACCAAAATACACCAGAAACTGTTATCCACATCCCTTGGACAAAATTTTTGTTGCATAGTGTAATCGTTTATGAATACAGTTTTAACCAATTTTGCTTAACAAAGGTTTGTAAAGCTGTTTTATGTTTTTATGAATACGGCTGTTATAATATAGAATAGTAATATATCAATAAATAGTAATATATCAATAAATAGTAATATATCAATCTTAATTAAAGTTAAAAGGAATTTATATTAAAATTAAAAAAAAAATAATCGCTATTTACCAAAACAGTTATATATACTTGACAAATGAAATTACTGAAAGTAATCTAAAAGTTGTTTTTTAAATAGCGGTGCTTTGTTTGTTCGTTGTAAGTTCACAATATGTTCCAAAGACGAATAGACGTTACAACCAAGTATCATTCAGATAGTTGTGAACGGTATCTAGTAAATAGCAGGTTATTATTTCTTTCAGAATTTGTAAAATGGATTTTACTATAAAGATACTCATTTTACTATAAAGATACGAGAGTGGATGATTTTGTGCAAAAAGGTTAATATCCGAATTTTCAAAAGGCTACTCTAAAATTTTTTTTGATTAAACAGTTTGTAATGTGGTCGTATTTCTTTAGATTAAATACGTATTTTAGATGACACTGCAAGCTACGGTTTGTTTATGTTCGCTTATTGCGTCACAACACATAGTTAATTCACAGCAAGGTAGGTAGGAGGTATGATTTTGCCAGTAATATTCGTATATGAGTTGGAGTATAGGATTCCATAGAACTCACAATTTTGAATACGTTTGACCAACTGCCATGTTAATGTGACCTGACCGCGTTGAAGAGCTATTAAAAACATTACCCAAATTTCTGCATGTGGTGACGGTAACAATTTTTTGGTTATTAAGAACGACGTCAGAGGGAAGCATTATTCCAGTTGTCTTTCGTCAAGGATACATGGAAAGGCAGACGGACATTACTACATCGACTCGGAAAGTGATGCTTAGTCTATCAGTATAATAAACAATTTGTCAATCTCTTCTCGTTTGTGTGTTACCACCTGTGTATACCCTACATTAAACACATTTGTCTCTACTTTAGTTAAAATTTACATTTACCTTTTTTTTGGACATATTATAGTACAATTTATATTTTGCTTTTTTTTTTGATACGGATTTTCCTAGTACTTTTTTGTAAAATAATTTGTTTCATTTATATTTTATTTGAGTATTTTTGGATTAGTTAGCACTTAAATATTTCCCGAACAATAACAATTTTTCCTGAAAACTGAACAAGACCCAAAAAATCTTAACAATTCAACGCATCTGGCAACCCTACTCATATCACATAATTCAAAACCCAATCACATGCATACATATTGACCACGCTGAAAAATTATCAAAATTTTTTGTTAAATATATTACCGCTGTAAAAGGCGGGCTATATATTTCGAAAATGTTTAAAACATTTTGGTCGCGGTTTTTGTGTCCTCAGGTCGGACGACACATTTTCTTAAAGATCGGTATATACATATATATGTAGGTCCATAGCCTTATGGGATTTTTAAAGTATTGGAAGAATGAAAATTGCATTGGTCACTGCTAATCTGACCACAATCTTAGAACTCCAAATGGTTTTTCCCGTGTATAGTAATGCAAATTATTTTATCTTTGTATCATTTAAGAGGATTCTGAGTACAAAAATAATATAAAAGATTTTGATAGCGTGAGAACTGACCACGGGCCAAAAAACGAGTATGTGAATAATCCGTAGTTATACAACACTCGAGTCTGACATAAACAAAATGTCTAGCTTTCTGCCTCTTATAAAGGGTGATTTTTTGGAAACACTATTTTTGGCAGCTCTGCTGTTTTCGGGTAACATAATACTGTCAAGCATGTCCAGTTTGATATATAATTTAAGCATGAATCGACTTACAAACGAACCACGTTTGCAGAATATTGAATTTTATTATCAAAATTCAAGCTCGGTTAAGTTCTTCCATTTTATGGTCAGTTTTGGGCGACCTTCTGAGACGGCTATTCGGAATCTTGCGACTAAATTTCGCACCAAATTTACATTGTTGGACATTAAACCACCAACACGCATACGTAGAGTGCTGGCAGAGAAAAATATCGCCGGTGGCATCATTGGACCGAACGTTACTGTGAATGCCGAGCGCTACCGTGCGATGATTACAAACATTTTTTTCCCAATTGAGGGGCCACTTCTGTAATCAGTTTATTTAACGTTTCGGGCCAGGCAGTTGGCCGCCTAGATCGTACGAGACTCTTGTCTATAGGGACAAGCCCGCAACGGTTGACGCACTGGGAGCCAATATGAAGAATTTATTCGTGAGATACCGGCCGATATGTTGGAGAGAGTATGCCAAAATTGGACCCAGCGTATGAACCATTTGAGGCGCAGCAGCGGTAGTGTTATATAGTTACGGCAAAAAGTCGAATTTCCGACGTTTAGGCTTTTCGACTTTTTAGAATAAAAAAGTAAAATACAGGAAAAGATACAAAAATGATAAAACTTAAACAGAAAAAACAAAAATAAAAAAATTGGCTTGTCAAGTTCAATTGCATTTAATATGTCATATAATTCACGGACCATGTCCAAATCAATTGGCCTTAAACAATAAGCTTATTTAAACAGTTTAGATAATTTTGGCTCAGAATTTGTGTGGCAATAATCCGAAAGTAACACCTAATCCAATACTTTTAATATTCTCCTGACTGTATTGGAATAGCATTCTCAACAATATTACACATTGTTTGGATCCGGCCAAAACGTAAATTTTTTATTTTATTATAGAATTGTTATGCCAAACTATTTATAACTATAAAAAAGATTATATATAGTTATTGCATATGCGATTAGTGTGTATTCAGACTATCATGCTTATTTTTAACTGTTAAATTTGTCTGATATTGGTGTTGATACGCGTATTTATTCATCTAAGCTAAATGTAATATAAATTTGGTAATACTCGCACATGAAAAAAGCCCAAAAAATGGACTTTTAGACTTTTTCAGAAACAAAAAGTCGACTTACGATTTCGACTTTTTTTGTACCAAAAAGTCGACTAATCGATTTGTCGAAAGTCGACTTATCGAATCCTAAGCCGACTATATAATACCCTACACCACTCTACTAATATCGAACAACACTGTTTGCTTTTGGAACATAGATTTTATTAGATGTGAAATACAATTTCTATACACACAGAATACAGTTTTGTTGCCTCAACCGAATTATTTGCCAACCTAATTTTGGCAGTTCTGTCTACTATCATGCGATTCCATCAGGACAACCAACATTTTGGTTGTGGTATACTTCTGCTCCATGTTGACAACAATCATATTTGGTTGCGCCAACTACGAAAATGATTCTCATGCATTTCTATGACTTAACATTGAAAAAATAAGCAAGTTATAAAAATTTTTTTACATGGCATTTTGGTCCATATCCACTTTAATTTTAATATTTTTTCGTATTTGTATTACATGGACCACAAAGAGGGTCGGTATTGAAGGAGAGTAATTTACAAATTGTGATCGAAAGAACGTAAAATAGTGAGTCAAAAATATAGGGCGATAGAAAAATGGAGACATCCCAGCAAAATCTTGATAAGTACCTGTCATTATTCCCTGCATTACCAAATAATGACATCTCATTATTCACTGCATTACTTGCGGCTAATTATTAATGACTTACCAATAATAACATAAATAAGTGATTTTTTGTTATCAAAATCGTTTTGCCAAATTTTAATATAAATGGAGTGTTTTCAAATAGTACGTGTAGATTTTAATCAAAAATACCATAAATATTTCTGTATGTCTTAAGATGTTAAATCATTGAAGAATTTTTCAACTGCAGGTTTGGGTTCAGAAATTCGAATCTGGCATGAGGAAATTGTTTGTTTCGAGAAATATGCGTGACAATATGCAAAAAATCACTTTAAAGGACCATTTCTACATATCTACTACTTATATTGAACATATTGGTAATACATTATTCAAGTACTTAAAATCGTGAAAATATATATTTAATTGGCATGCCTATGCTACAAATAAGTACTTATTATGCTACTTTATTGTATGCTTTTGGGAATTACTTTCCTCAAATGACATCCCCATGCCAAAATAATGACAAAAGTGGCTAAATAATAAGTACTTACCATTATCGAACTTTGGTTATTCGTCGGATTATTTGGTAATGAGAAATTTTTCTGGGATAGAACAAAAATATCAAAATTATTTCCCGTAAATCAGAGTTATATCTATTTACCCTGCCAATATCTCGAAAACTGGATGAGATAGGAAAAAAATGATTATCAACACCTAACTCAAAATACCCAAAAATGGCGTATGGACCAAAATAGCATTAAGCCGACGGTATGTTGCCACAACCAACTGTTTTAAAAAATTGGTTGTTCTGACAATTTGTCAGTCATATACTACCGACAATTAATTAAAAACAGTTTAAATTAATTTTTATTTTATTTATTGAACAAAAAACCAAATAATTCATAACACAATTAAAAATCCCATATTACAAATTTATCACTATTATGATATGTGGAAATATTTGACACAAATTTAAGCAAATATCGCTTAACACTGTGCTTTCAATTTCATGATTGTTGCTTTTATTTTTTATTTATGTAAAACATTTTGCACAACATATTCTGCATTCCACACATTATTATCCACACGAGGTTATATGGTACTATAATGAATGTTTAAAATTTGTTACCACTACTAACCGAGTGTCAATGAAAAAAACAATCTTAATTCGATTGATACAACCATCGATTTAGTTGCAAGCATTTTTATTTGATCGTATCCTTGTTGTTATTGTTGTTTCAACTAATTATATATAAATACAACCGACACACGGTATAAACAATATACATTTTGTTGCTAGTACTTGGAAGGAACATAGATATGGAGGCTCTATCTAAATATGAACTGATTTTCCTCAAATTCGGCAGTGAGGGTCCTTGAATGAAGAAACTCTACCCTGCTAAATTTCAAAATGATTGGATATAAAATACAGCCTCTGTAGCGCTAAAAGGTTAAATCGGAAGGAACATATGCGTGGGGGCTATATCTAAATCTGAACTGATTTTTCTCAAATTCGACAAAATTGATCTTTGGGTGAAGGAACTCTAGCCTGATAACTTTCAAAAGGATTGCATGTGAAATACCGCTTATATAGCGCTAAAACCGAAGGAACATCTATATGGGGGCTATATATAAATCAGAACCGACTTTGACCAATTTCAATAGGGTTCTCCCCAGGAGTGAAAGAGTCCCTATTGCGTAATCTCAGCACGATCTGAGTGAAATTGCGACATGTACTTTACGAACTTATTAAGATGGACAGGCGGACGGACAGACATGGTTAAACCTACTCAGCTACTGCTTCTGAGTTGATATGTATGTTTTAAGGTGGGTGTAGCATGAAACTTAGGTTTGATTTTGATTTCAAATTTTTACCGTTTTTAGTTGGGAGGAAATGACAGCTGCATCACGGACTGGACCAATTGTCCAGCTTTACAGCTCGTCGGTGGGTTGGGTTCTTGCTATCATTTCGAACAATAGTTGCTACTTTAATTTTCAGATGTTTGCGTTCATTTTATTTGGGATAAAAATAGAAGGGGGGAAGAAAAAGAGAAATAGCAGATCTCCGAAATACCTAGCTGAAACATATGTACTGAAAATGTAATTGTACATTGTCCGCCCATCCTGTCCACCAAAAATAAAGTTAAATGTGTAGACCCACTGTTTCATTTCCTGAGTCGCGGCCGACGCAATGAATTCAGAAAAATGATTTAAATTTAGCATATAATAAAATTTAATAAAAATAATTTATTGCTAACGATCTTCATCTTCGGCTTAACTTATGGTGTTTTCTTTTGTGCCAAAAATGCAAATTTTTTTCTGATTTTCGCCCTAAAACCGCCTTTTTTAAAAAAGTGCTGCATTGTGAAATGATTTCGTTTTATTTTGTAAAAAGTGTTGCACTGTGCAAAAATGCTACATTTTCAGCCCTGTATTAAATCAAAGGGGGAGCGCTGCCCTGTAATTTTTTTTCAGCTTCACGTGAATAACCTAAATACCCTCGTATGTATTTTCGTGGTGTGAAATTATTATACCTTCCACCATAGGATGGGGGTATATTCATTTTGTCACTCCGTTTGTAACACCTCTAAATATTGATCTGAGACCCCATAAAGTATATATATATTCCTAATCGTCGTAAAATTCTAAGACGATTTAGCCATGTCCGTCCGTCTGTTGTAATCACGCTACACTCCGTAATAATAGAGCTAGGTTGATCAAACTTGTCGTTATTCCTACTATATTTTTTTGTGTTTTTCGGTGTTTTTTCTATAGGTTTGAGTTATTTTGTGAGGTCTCATGCTATCCATGGTGGAGGATATGTAAGAATCGGCATGGCCGAACTTAACGCTTTTACTTGTTTTTTTTCTAATGAATTTATTTTATTTAGGTGACGCATTGAAGTATATTTTGTTTATAATGAGTTAAAGGTTATAATGGTTCGATTTTTGAAAAAATCAATGCATCCATAACGTTAAAATATTTACATGCATTTCAACCTTAATACCTTTTTGGCACAATTACCTTAGATATCGGACGAACAAGGAGAGAGGTTCCAACAGGTGACCATGCCAATGGAAAATCGATTCAAAGGCAAAAAATTAAATGCTTTGCTTGCGGAGGTTTATTGGTGGAGTTCTAAAATTATGCAGTTTGTACGAGTATATGAAAGCACCGAAGATGAAGATGACAATGAAATTGATGGACACACTGAACAAAACATGCCCTTGAATATTTTGTCTTACTCGGATGATGATGTAGACTCAGAACATGAATATGAACAACCTACGAAGAAAACAAGATCATCAGAACCATAAGCGTCAACTTCAACGAGGATGGATATTGACAACAATTGTTCTAAATTTTGTTTCCATGCATAGATAACATCTAAAAATCTCATATTTTCTGTGTAAGAATAGCTGTAATATGAATCGGAATTTTTATTTCCATGCAAAATAAAGTTTATAAAGAAAAAATGGCATTTTTGTAGATTTGTCATCCAGTTATTGAGCAAAAATTTAAAAATAGTTTAGCATTTTTGCGATTTTTAAGGCACTGGGTGCAGTTTTTTCAGGTAGGTTCGTTCCGCAGGTTTCTCTAGGTTTCAATATCTAGGTTGTAGATATTAAATAGGTTTCTCCTATTCAATATCTACAACTTTGCTTCAGTCTCAAAAGAGATATTCCGTACGGTACAGAGATATAACCGTCTTAAATGTAGAAAAGTGCTAAAAATCCACCTTGAACAAAAAATTCGTATGGCCATTATAAATTCAGCCAACTTGACCAAACGAATGATGCAGAAGTTCTTATTTTTGGGGCTACATTCACGTCGAATTCTCAGAAGTTGAGTTGCAAATCAATGAGCTGAAAAATGCTGTACTGTGTAATATATATATAGACCCATCTATTTGTTTCTTCCGATTCTTGGTCTATGAATGACTACTGCTCATTTTAAGCTTACAGATTACATCTGGCAACATTGTTGCGTACAGACGTGTTTCTAACGTGCTTCTAATAAGTCCTGATTCATACGAGACTATTTTTTTCAAGCTGGTTTCAAAGTTTGTTGGATATAGAAGGCGGAAAGAGTTTTCTGCCTCTTTCTTCTTTTCCACAAGAAATAGCCTATTGCCTTTAAACCAACATACAAAATAAATTTTGTAGGGTTTAGTCATTCAAGGAAAATTAAGCGAAATTTATTTTTTCCCATTTTTTAAATTTCAAATCAACGTAGATTTTTAAAATATTTTTGAAAGGAAAAATAATAACAAACCTTATGGTGTTTTCTTTTGTGCCAAAAAATGCTAAATTTTTTTTGCCTTTCGCCCCAAAAATGTTGTCATACCTGCCATTACACTATGGATTTGCATGAGCCAAATGAAAATATCAACATAGTTTTGATTTTCGTCCAACATTCCTGAACACACATCATGCAGCTTCTTACACAGTGGATAAATCCATGGACCACACATGTTGCAGGATAAAACTCACGTGTGTAGGGTCGCCTTTAGTGACAAAACGAAAGGCAAACTCAAGGTCCCCACATAAGGAACCTCATCTTCAAAGATCCCGATGGAATCAATACGTTAAGTTCGAACCAATTTTCCATCCTCAGATCTGAGGAAAATAACGAAGATACCAATGAAACTACTAGAGATCCAAAACCACCTCCAGTTTTCTTGCGCGAACAAACAACTAACACATTGGTAAACAAGCTACCCCATCTACAAGGTAAAGAAAACTTATTTGTTGCTTCACTTCGTAGAAGTAATTTATACGAACCTAATGGTGATTTCGTTTCTGAAAAATAATGTCACCACATCATGTTGCGACATTTTAAATATTCCCCCTGCACCTGCTGCTAATTTCGCATTTTGCATGCGTACAATCAAACAAAAATCGTGCGGTGCAACACTGCACACCGTGGACTGGGCTGAGTGCGGAAAATTCGATATTTTCGCATTTGCCGAGGTTAATAATTGTACAAACGAAATCTAATCCCGTTCATACGGCTGCGCCATTTTTACAAACGAACATAAAAATGTGGTTTCAATGTAAAATGTAGAAAAAATTTTACATGTTTTCGCACAAACGAAATCACCTTAAGATGCAAACATACACCGAAGTGTTTTGTAGAAAGGTGGTTGGCTTGCTCGAGAATTACTACGCTTACCAGCTTAAGAGCTCAAAAGGTCTTGTGGTAGTAATTAAGGGTAATGATAGTTCAGTTTCAACAGAGGAAATAATCTATGGTCTTGCCAAAGACGGCTACGAAGTTAACATTTGATTCTTCGCGAATAAAGAAAAAGTGTGCACCTCATCCTATTTACGACTTGAGATATTTGTGCAACCGTAGAATTAGAGTCGATGAACTCTTAAAACGAGCTGATCCTCCCCAATGAACAAATGTCAAGAATTTGGACACACCTACAGTAAATTATCGGCCGTTTGTGTTAGATGTGGCGTCGCACAGTGTCACGAGCGTGGCCAAAAATGGTAAGAGCTGATGTTGGAATTGTTGATTTTTTTTCACACAATTTTATGAAAAACACAACAACTAAAAAAAGTGTAAAATATTATCCAAAAATATTGAGCGGTTTTTGAGTTATTGTGGCTCAAAGTTGTGGTTTGTTTGCAAAATCATAATTGTTAAGAAACGCAATGAAATTTCGTATCCAGTAATAAGGGGTTAAATTCCAATTTTTTGTTAACGGTTGGTACAAAATGCCATTGAAATGCAAGTGTGATACATATTGCTACTATTGCAACACTGTTATAGTTTACAAATATTGATCATATGTGATGTACCGTTACCAAGAATACAGGTCTGGTGTGAAGTCAGGTTTTGACAATATACACAAACTTGCGTAGACAATTAAAAAAAAACATCAAAAAACATCTCTCCAATTTTTTGATATTTTTTAGCTATAAGTATGTATTTTAACATATACACGCAAAGAAAAAATTCGTTACTCCCAAACGAAAAATTAGACAAACGAATTTCGTTTGTGGTGTATGTTTGTCGCAATCGATTTATGTTTATCCCAAAACCCAAAGAAACGTTTATAGCAAACGGTTAGTGTATTTATCGTAAATGATTTATATTTATTACAAACCCTGTGAAACTGTTGGTGCAAACGGTTACTGTGTATGTGACAAGCAATGCCTGTTTATCCCAAACCCTGTAAAACGTGTGTTGCAAACAATCATTGCGTTTGTCACAAGCAATGTCAGTTTAACAATTAATGAGAAAACGATTGTCACAAAAGAATAATTTGATTGAACTATGATATTTAATATGTTTTATAAAATTATGTTTAATCAAATATGTCACAATTTTTAGTTAAATGTCCCCGGGAGCTCCCCGACGAACACCTCTGCTATTATTTGGCTGCTATCTTCTAATTGAGTTGTAGACAAACTGTAAAAAAGAAAGCATGTTTGTTAGAACATATTAAAAATGTAGCGAGATGTTATCTTACCATATATCAAACTTTTTAGTCAAAAGTGAATTTTATAGGTCAATATTCTGACCCAAATGCTGACAATTCAAAAGTTTCCACGCCCATGAATAGAATACTAAACTACATCAGAAAGTAACATGAAAAACTTCGGGTGAAAAAACGTGTTGCAGAATGTCATTAAAAAGCAAAGTGTAACTGTTTAGTGTTGAAAATATCCGCAGTTTCCAGAAGTATCCAGTTGCATTGTGCCTGCATAAATTTATTTCACAATTACCATTAGCAGCTTCAGTACCTAAACGTGTGATGATTGATTGTTAATGATTTTAATTTGCTTATTCACAATTTAAGACGTGTGGAAAAATAACCAGTTAGTCGTTAACAAAGCAATAGACGGTCTCAGTTTCTGTTAAAATCTATTGTTTTTGTTATTCCGGCTTTCCACAAAATATTCAATATTTTCATGCAGTGGTCGATCCATTTTTTTGCTATTAACTATCTGGTTATTTTCCCACATTTCTTCACTTCATTTACCATTTACCTATAACATTAAAGTGGAGTCCGCAGTATATTTGCGAGATTTAGCGCCTCCGATAATTTAGATTCTTTGGTTTAATTAATTCTTTGCATAAAATCATTTTGATTTCACTGATAAAAATATTTTTAGTTTTGCCACACACGCGCACAAATACCGAACACCACAAACGACAGTACAAAACTAAAGGCCCACCAGCATAGAACACTACGCATACTGAGTACGATTGCAAATGTTGTGAAATTGTATAACAGTGCGGAGGGAGGGATACAGATAACTAAATATCCACCACCGTCTGTTAATAAAGCAACGCGCACAAACATGTATGCAACGTTGCAACGTTTCTTGTTGTGTTTTGTACACACACACATCTCCATCTTTTTGCAAAAACGTTGCAACGTCGCTTTTTGTGTTGTATACACACACATCTGCATCTTTTGAGTTCTGTACACATACATCTACACATATTATTCCGTCATATAAGTAATAAAAAAGTTACAAAACCGCACTCTCACAAAATGAAAACAAGTTTAGCTCTTTGTTCTCTCAACTCTCTTTAATATATTCAATCATGTTTAAATACAATATAGTTCCGTAAACGTTTTTCGTTTACCATAAAATAAATTACGAAAATTTTGGAATGAAAGACTGTTCGTTTACAGTAAGAGAAACTACGTTTACGATAAACTTTTGCATTCACCGCAAAAATTTCAACCGTTACGGGAAAAGTAGAAAGTTTGAGACAAAGAAAAATGTTTGCCATAAACGACGCCCAAACGTTTTTTTTCTTTGCGTGTATAAGTCTCAGCTGCACAGCTCTGCACAAATTTTATTGGTGAATCTTTTTATCCCCTCACCATAGAGAGGAGGTTATATATCATTTGCTACGAGCCAAAAGTGTAACACATCGAAGGAGTGACCTAAGACCCTAAGTATGTTCGGCGGAAATCCTTTTGGGTCATTTTAAGTCATTTGAGCAATGTCCGTCCGTCCGTCCGTCCGTCCATCCGTCCGTCAGTCTGTCTGTTTGCTGGTTGGTGCGCACGATAACTCTTGAAAGGAGTAACCGATTGACTTCAAATTTGGTGTGCGGTAATATTTTTCTCTTTATCCGGCTAAGTTCGAAGATGGGCCATATTGGTCCACTCCTTCTAGTACCTCCCCCACAAAGGGTTAACTTTTGGTGAAATATTGATTCTTTAATAACGACTATACTACTTACTCGAATCTTCTGAAATTTCACACATAGTATTAGTTTGCTAGTCGCTAACACGCCAAGAAAAATGGTTGGTACCTCCCACACAAATGGACCATTTTAGATCAAAAGTTAACAGCATAGCGAGTAGTATATTTGTTCGTACTTACGAGTATATCCGTATTTATTACATATTATCTCAAATAAATAAAAAAATTCGCAATGTGTTAAAATGTATTATGATTTGCTGTAAATATATTATGGGAAACTAAATCCTTTTTTGAACATTTACTATTATGTTCAAAATGCATATGTGATAAAAATCCAAAAAATAAACGAAAATTAAAAACAAATCAAAATTGAAAATGACCTCAAAATTTTAGCCTATTTTCTTTGCAAACGATTTGTTCTGTACCCAAATCGGACTAAACATATATATGGGAGCTTTATCTAGATCTGACCCGATTTTCTTCAAATTCGGCAATACTGGTCTATAGGTCAAGAAACTCTACCATGCTACATTTCAAAACAATTGGATGTAAAGTACAGCTTCTATAGGGCTAAAGGGACAAATCGGACAAAACATATATATGGGGGCTATATCTGTCCTTTAGTCAATTTTTCCAAAACTTCGTTTTTATTCTTCCCGACCGGAAAAAACGACTTATGCAAAATTTCATTCACCTGCGACGGCTCCTTCTATTTTTGGCCACCTCTTATATGAAATCACGACACTGTGCGTCGTGCGCAAGTCCGTTGAATGTCCCCATCCAAGCACAGATACCGGCGTAATACAATGTAGCAACGGCGGTGAGACCCATATAGCAAACAACAGGGGATGCCTTGTCTACAAGCACCTGAAAAAAATCACACAATTCTAATAAAACTCCAACATACGAGGGTTGCTATTTATATTTCGGTCTTATCACCTCACCTTAGAGAGGAGGGTATATATCATTTGCTACGAGCCAAAAATGTAACACGTCGAAGGAGTGACCAAAGACCCCAAGTATGTATGTTTGGCGGATATCAGTTTTGGGTCATTTTAAGTCGAATGAGCTATGTCCGTCCGTCTGTCTGTCTGCAGGCTGGTGCGCACGATAACTCTCGAAAGGAGTACCCGATTGACTTCAAATTTGGTATGTGGTAATATTTTCTTCTATCTCCGGCTAAGTTCGAAGACGGTCATATTGGTCCACTCCTTCTAGTACCTCCCCTACAAAGGGTTAACACTTAGTGAAATATTGATTCTTTAATAACTTCTATACTACTTGCTTGAATCCTCTGAAATTCTACACATAGTATTAATTTAAGAGTCACTATTACCTCGAGAAAAACAGACGAAGTTGCCACGCCCCTTTTGGTACCTCCCACACAAATGGACAATTTTGAAACAAAAGTTAGTAGCTTATAACTTTATTACCAGTGCATACAAAGACTTGAAATTTTGTACAGTGTAATGGTTAATAGTACCTACAATACAGTGAAAAATAGGCATTCATAAGTCGGTTTACCCGACTGAACTTTCTTACTTGTTTAGCATAACTTCACTCAGCCCGTTTTGTCATTTGAGCGCGAATTGTTTTGGTTACATTGTGTTGAAAATTCACCTCCAAACTCTTCGACAGCTGCTTCAGGCGTCGAAAAACGTTGAGCAAGCAGTTTTTCTTGATGTGAGTGAATAAGAATAAGTCATTGGGTGTCAAATCAGGGCTGTCACTGTAAACAACACAACGTCAAAACGTTCTGAGAACATTTATGCTAAACAAATGTCAAACTTTCCAATGGAAATGTCAGATGGCGCCAGGCAACATTTAGTGTTGCCTAGGCCAGAAGTACATATATATAGTTACCCTCGTATGACAGCTACATATGTATATTCCATCGCCTTTCCCAGTTTTAAGAACCGTGTATCCTACGGAAAATGCTAGCTCTAGCGACCCAAATATGCACCGAATCCCAAGGAAAACAATACCTCCAAATATGTCATACGCCCATCTGACAAGAAATGGTAACTCGTTACCCCCAGTTTTCCCTCGAAAATTCAATAGAAAAATTAATAGAAACTATGAATTGGTTCATGTTAAATATGCAAAGCATGATGCAAGAAATGATGAGGAATTAAAGTATGCTCATGCAACTCGTATTAAACCAAAAATAAATCCACTGAGAATTTGTTATTGGAATGCAAACGGCCTGGGCCAACATGGAAACGAGGTAGAAAATTCTCCGAAACAACTGTATAGATATTTTATTAGTCTCTGAGACACATTTTTCAACAAGAAATTGTTTTAGGATACGTGGTAATTCCACATACGACACTAAACACCCTAGCGGGAGAGCCTGTGGTGGTACAGTTCTGATTGTCCAAAATAAAATTACACATTATCCCATGCCCGAATAAAGGACTGAGCATATATAAGCTAATTCTATCGCTATCACAGGCACTAATCTGTTGATATCGTCGATATATTGTCCAACTAGGCACAATATTAACAAAGACCAATTCATGCAGTTCTTCTCCACTCATTGCACAATTTTCTTGGTAGCAGGTGACTATGAGCCAGGCACATATTTTGGGGCTCTCGCCTAACTACTCCAAAAGGTAGACAACTTCTACAGGCCATAACATCTGCTAAACTAAATGTAGATTCGAGAGGTCAACCAACATATTGGCCCTCTGACCTGAATAAAACGACAGACCTTATTGATTTCGCTATAATAAAACATATAAGACGTGAAAAAATATCTCTATGTTCATTATTTGATCTATCATCTAATCAGTCGCCTACGATATTGACACTGCTTAACAACAATCATGGAAATGGATGTGAGAACTTGCCCAATAAGTATACCAACTGGTTTAAACATAAACCAGTAAGGAAAGACTAAAGTCGGACGGGGCCGACTGTATAATACCCTCCACCATTGTTTGCCAACAAATGCACGGATATTAACCGTTGCAGGTTAGATAGGGTAAATTTCTAAATTCCAGACACACATGTTATAAAACGAGACCTTCAAGAGGGGCTTATTCTTTTCAAAACCGATATACGCCATTTTCACTAGAGAGACCTTTATATGGTCAGATTAAAAAATGCGTTCTATAGAACGTCAAGAAGTGACATCGGTGGAACCTTTATATGGGGGATACACCAAAACATGGACAAAACATACCCCATTTTTACTATGGACGATTAAGTCCAATATAAAGTGTACATTGTTAAATTTCAGCCAGATCAATTGAATAATCCGTTCTTTAGAGCCTGCACTTTGATCAGAAGAATACCTGGGCAGACAGACTGACAAATCGACTCAGAAAGTGATTCTGTTCCGATCGGTATAATAAACTGTGGGTCTATCTCTTTGTTTTTATACCCTCCACCGTAGGATGGGGGTATATTAATTTTTTGTCACTCCGTTTGTAACACCTCTAAATATTGATCTGAGACCCCATAAAGTATATTTATTCTTAATCGTCATAAAATTCTAAGACGATTTAGCCATGTCCGTCCGTCCGTCTGTTGTAATCGCGCTACAATCTACCCGGTTGAAATTCGCCATTTTTGATATGTTTGAATCAAAAAGAAATATATTTGGAAACAATTTTTTTTTAATATTATATATTTGTTAACAAATAAATTTTATTTGAAAATCAAGAAATTTTGTTTGGAACGCTTATATTAATATATTAGAATAAAATATATTTGCGAACTTACTTTCACAAATAAAATATCTGTTTATACACGAACAAAGTTATTGTTTAAGAAGTTTCGCAAATATATTTTATTTAAAAAACACTTTTAAAACCCTGCTGACTTTCTCGAATTTTAGTTAGTTTTTCGTAGATTTCGTGTCATACTTCATAGTTAAAATTGTCATAAGCATTATTAGCTTTTTTTAAAGCACTAATTTTTAAATAATAAATATTCCAATTCATCACTTTTTGTCCATCCATCAATGCAATTTATAGCTACGAAAGATTATAGGATTTAAATTTAAATTTATTTTACAACATATACAATTTCTAAAAAGATTGTAATTTTAACTTATGAAAAACAGAAAACTTGCCCTTTAATTAAGGCATTGATACTTTGCCAAAATACTTCTAATTCAAATTAATCTTTGTTTCGGAAATATTAGTTACAAATAAAAACATATTAGGATGAAAACATAGTTTTGTTTAGAACAACATGCTCCCAAACATATAATATTTGTATGTGTTAAATATTACATATTTGAAGTTTACCATAAACATATGTACATTTCAAGCAGACTATGTTGGGGCAATATACTACAGAAGCGATTTTTTTTCAGCGTGTACAATACTTCAGCTAGGTTGGTGAAATGTATATAGATACTTCTTATACCTACAGGTAACTTGGGATTGAGAATGGGCTATATCGGAACACATTTTGATATAGCCACCATGTATAGAATCTGTCCGATTTGACTTCTTAACGCCATAGAGACCACAAATGTCAACTGATCGGGCTGAAAATTGGTAACTGGGGTTAATTTATACCCGCACCCTCACACGAACAACGCCCAATCTATCGGCCCGTGATAGATAATATAATTCCTCGCCCAATCAATCGGCCCGTGATAGATAATATAGTTCCTCGCTCAATCTATCCGTCCGTGATAGACGAAATAATTCATCGCCCAATCTATCCGCCCATGATAGACGACATAATCCCTAGCCCAATCTATCCGCCCGTGATAGATGATACAATCCCTCGCCCAATCTATCCATCCGGGAAAAATGATTTAATTCCTCGCCCAACCTATCAGCTAGTGATAGGTAATTCAATTCCTTGCCCAATCAAGCTTACAATGAAGGATGTTGAAAAATCTGTCAAAGATCATAAATTAAAGAAATCGCCCGGAGTAGATTGTATAACAGTGAAAATGTTAAAAGATTTTCCGTTTTCAGCCTTGAGAATGCTGTTATTTTTATTCAATTCCAACTCACGTTAAATCCTATCGCTCTATAAGCCTACTAAAGCTTCTGAAGAAAATCACACCTCATATTATTTCTAACAATATTATAACTGACCATCAATTTGGTTTTCGACAAAGTAAGAATAATATATAACAGGTCCACAGCATCGTAACCTACATCAGAAGAGCTTTTGAGAAAAAAGAATACTGTCCGGCGCTATTCATAGATATTTCCCAAGCATTTGACAAAGTCTGGCACGAAGTACTTTTGTACAAAATATGCGACCTTCTGCCAATAAACACTCAAAAACTGTTCAAGAGTTATTTGACTAACCGGTCTCTCCAATTTAAATCAATTGGCATTTTTTTCAAGCCCTAAAAAAATAAATGCCGGTGTCCCACAGGAGAGCATTCTTGGCCCTGTACTGTATATTATTTTTACGGCAGATGTGCCCATAACAAAGGACTAGTTTCTCTTCTATCTCCAATCCATGTATTTAACGACAAATTTAACATGAGGATTTCATAGGACGGGGATAATTGTCTGGGGTATAATACTATATTACCTTGCGTTATTCACATTGTGCTAACCATATCACTAGTCACCTTGAGCTATTCATGTCTCCAGTTATGATGAACTACCCACATCGTCGGTAGAATTGTTTTTAATTATTTTTTGTTGACAACAAGTAACAGAAAAAATGTTCGATTACAAAAATGTTAAAATGTTTATTATATTAAATTAAAGTATTAATGGACAAATAAGTTTTAAACTGAATATTATCCAGTTGCAAATTATTGTAAGAAATGTCTTAATCAAGACAAAAAATTAAAATTTTTTAAATTCACTTATTTGTTAATTAAACATAACACTTTTAATTAAATAAATGATAATTTATTTTATTTTTCTTGTTTTATTCCAAAATTTAATTTGTAACACTCTTTTCATTTGCATAAAGTTAAAAAATATTATTATAATGTTTTTGTTTGGTTTATTTTCAATTACAATTATTGAAAATCTGTTCAATATTCGGATGAGGTTTACCTTTTTGTTTGCGATGTGGTTAGAGCGCAGGGCGTAGCTACATTACATTAGTAATACTGGGGACAATTGCCAACTTGCAGTTGTAATGGTACTCTATGTAATTTGATCTTGCGATTTGGGTAGCTGAAAGGAACTATCTACATCACCGCGTAGACAATTCGGCGGCCTAATGCTATTTTGGTCCATACGCAAGTTTTGTGCATTTTTAGTTAGGTGTTGATTATATTGGTTTCCCTGTAATACAAATACGATACGAAAAAATATTAAAACAAAAGTGGATACGGGCCAAAATGCCATGTACAATAATTGTTATTGAATGTAATGGCATAGGAATGCAAGAGAATCATATAAACACTGTTGGGAACCCTATGGAATAAAAAGTGAGTAACTCTTCAGTCTCGTTTTTACGCAAACAATAAAATGCGTTTTCCGACGAATCGTTTAAATCAAATCTCTGCAGGGTTACGTTGAGGAACAGCTTTTCATTCAAACAGCACGGCTATTCCAATACCCACACACGTAAGTCGGTTTGACTTGTAATGTATATTTAGTACAGCCTGTACTAAAAATGTGAAAGCTTTTACTTAGAGCTTTTGGGACATAACATATGCGGTTGGATTTATAAGTCTGTTGATACCACCATTTATACATTTGCGTTGAGAAACAGCTTTTTATTCAAACGAATATTCAAATGCACACACTGGATTATTTCGGTAAAGTAGTTTGTATTACAATCGAAGTTGCCAGGTTGACAGTTTCTGTATATTATCACAAATCTCCATCATACACTGAAAAAAAATTGACATATGATTAAAGATTTGCTCCAAAGACGTCCTTAGCATTTAAAATAAGTACATTTTGTACTTAAAATTAAGAAAATGTACTTAAAATTAAGTATATTACTTAATATTAATGAAATTATCTATATTTAAAGTATAAATGGTACTTATTTTTAAAACTAATGACGTCTTTGGAGCCATTCTTTAATTTTATGACAATATTTTTTTCAGTGTAGGTTTTTATAGCATAAAATGGAGAAAATATTATTTTAATTATGTGATAAGCTTTACAAATCTTAGTGAAACTATTTGTCTAAAATGTAATGTCATTTCAGGGGTAACATTTTCGAATAAATGGAACCGATGGTTTTTCATCTTGGTGTATTCGACTTTTCCGATTTTTTAATACCATTAGAAAAACTAGAAAATATTATTTTTGAAACATAAACCTACCCACAATTTTGAAAACATATATATATAAACCGTTGACATCATTTGTGCATATCCATAGATTTCAAAACGCAAAGTGATATACTCGTAGGTATACTATTTTTTTAAACAAATCTTTTTGAAAATTGCACCTAATATTATAAATATCGCACATACGAGGTATGTTCAAAGAATATCGCGAATTTTCAATTTCCGCGGGCTACGTGTATTTGATTTTTGATATTTTTGTAGCGTTATGTTGGCATCAAATTTTGTGTGAAAAACCAAATAAAGTGCGCTGACGCATTCCGAATGTTGGCTGTGGCATATGGTGAAGCTACCTTGGACCAAAGCAACGTTTATCGGTGGTGCAAAATGTTCTTAGAGGGCCGAGAAGATGCGAAGGACGAACAGCGTGCCGGACGCCCGAGAACGTCAACAACAGACGAAAACATCACAGTTTTCTTTGATTGCAGGGTCGTGGTGCATTATTAGTTCTTGCCACAGGGAATTACGGTCAATAAAGAATATTACCTGCAAGTTATGCGCAAATTGCTGGCTTTCGCACCATGATAACGCCCGTGCCCGTGCACACACATCGTTGCTTGTGCGCGATATTTTGGCCAAAAACAACACAGTAATGGTGCCGCAGCCACTGTATTCCCCTGACCTAGCCCCCTGTGATTATTTTTTGTTCCCTAAACTGAAAAGGCCCATGAAAGGACGACGCTACGCCACGATTGAGGAGATAAAGACGGCATCGAAGGAGTAGCTGAACAAGATCACAAAAAATGATTATTTGAAGTGCTTCGAGGATTGGAAACAACTTTTGGCAGAAGTGTATTATATCCGAGGGGAATTACTTTGAAGGGGACAAAATAGATACTTATGAATAAATAAATACTTTTTGAAAAAATACAAAATCCGCGATATTTTTTGAACATACTACGTAAGTAACGGGTTTTCCAATAGGGATGATATGATTTTGAAGTGACGATTCGGCCATTTGTAATATGTCATTATCTGTCATTTGTTTTTCATTGTATTCAGTAGTGCTTACAATTTCATCATGGAGAGATATACGCAAGAACAACGTTTACAAATTATTCAGTTTTATTATCAAAATAATCGTTCCCCAATTGCAACCTTTCGTGCGCTAAGTCAACTTTTTTTTTAATATGATCTTATAAATGTATTATCTTATAAATGAAATCATAACTATTACCTATTATTCATAAAACTATTAGGTGTTTAAAATAACGTTTTCAAATAAATTTCAATTTAACTGAAATATGCTTGCGTATTGAAATTGCAATACGCTTTTTTTATGTCATCTGAAAAAATTTACATTGCTAAATTCTCTGTAGACTTCGTCTGCATATTTTGTCAAGGGTCTAGATGATTATTGCGGTATAGAAATTAAGAATTTTTGTTAAACACAATCCTTCCTAATGGAAATACAGTATAACCTCTCTAATCCGGACACTCGATAGTCCGGACTATCCAGTAATCCGGACAGCTCAATCATTCGGACAGTTTCGAAAATTTACCTCTGTAGTCCGGACAGTAACATATTTTTTGCTTGTTTTTAAGTTTTTTACCGTTATTATACCTTTAGACTATAATCAAAAACATGTTGTGGTTCTGGGAAATGGTAACTTTTTTTTTAAGTAATTGGTGGTTGCTAAATTTCAAAGTTTGTAATGAAATTGGTGCTTGAAAATCTGCTGTATTATTTTTGAAAACCGCGTTTTTAATTCAGCTCCAGGTAGAAAAATGTCAGCAGATAGATTTACTTTCATGTTGACGAGCCTGGATCTCATACGTTGCCTGTCCTTTTTATAGGAAAGCTTGAAAATCCATGAGCGTTTAATATATATAAGTCTACCAAAAAAACATGTATATTGACTTCGGTTTTTGAAGATTGAAGAATTTCTGATAAATGCTAAGAAGCCGCTGAAAGAACTTCCGTTCCATCACAATAAATTGAAATCAATACGGAGGATTCCATAGAAATAAAATAGGACCATAAAAATCTTACATTACTTGTTCACCACTGATGAAGTTATAGTTCCGTCAGTTCTGTCAAATGAAAATATTGAAGAGAACATAGACTCCATTTTTTGGAAATTCACTATTTTTTGTAGCTAGTGCTATTTTATAGGCTGAGAAAGTAACAATATTTCTAAAAGAATTTAAAAACATATCTAAAAAACTGCACAGAGATAAGTGTAAAAGTTTCAACTGTATTTATTATTTATCATCTCTTTTTAAGAAACGCGTTTCACAATAAAATAAGAAAATATGAACCACTTTCGAGTTTTGCACTGTAGTCCGGACAATTCAGTAATTCGGACAAAGGTCGAAACTATATCTGTCCGGATTAGAGAGGTTATACTGTACTCGTATAAATAAAATAAAAACAAGTAAGAAAGTTCAGTCGGGTAAACCGACTAATGAATCTTTTCTCTCAAAAAATATTAGTAAATTAGTTTATTTTTTTGTTTTATTTAAATAATTATCAATTTAAATTGCATTTAATAACTTTAAAGCATGTACTGGTATTAAAGTTCAAAGCTGTTTACTTTTGGTACAAAATGGTCCATTTGTGTGAGAGGTACCAAAAGGGGCGCCCCAATAACGGTCACTTTTCTCTTGACTCTATGTAATATAAAAGCATTACACTGTACAAAATGTCAAGTATTTATGTGCACTGGTATTAAAGTTATAAGCTGTTAACTTTTGGTGTAAAATGGTCCATTTGTGTGGGAGGTACCAAAACGAGAGTGCCAATAATACCCACTTTTTACTGTATTGTAGGTACTATTAAACCATTACACTGTACAAAATTTCAAGTCTTTGTATGCACTGGTAATAAAGTTATAAGCTATTAACTTTTGGTTCAAAATTGTCCATTTGTGTGGCAGGTACCAAAAGGGGCGTGAACACTTCGCCCACTTTTCTCGAGATAATAGTGACTAATAAACTAATACTATGTGTAGAATTTCAGAGGATTTAAATAAGTAGTATAGCTGTTATTAAACAAGTAAGAAAGTTCAGTCGGGTTAACCGACTTATAAATCCCTCACCTTGAGTCCCAAAAAAATTCTTTTTTTTTTAAATTATTATCAATTTAAATTGCATTTAATAACTTAAAAGCATGTACTGGTATTAACGTTAAAAGCTGTTTACATTTCGTCGGTTTAATGCTATTTTGGTCCATACCATTTTTGTGTTTTTTGAGTTAGGAGTTGATAATATGGGTTCCAAGCATGCTCTTTCAGAATCTGCAACCATTTTTTCCTATCTCGCCTAGTTTTAGAGATATTGGTTGGGTAAATTTGTTTTACTCTGAATAACGGGAAATAATTTCGATATTTTTGTTCTACATATATCACAATTTTTCTATCGCCCTATATTTTTCACTCAGTATTTTACGTTCTTTCAATCACAATATGTAAATTAGTGTCCTTCCATACCGACCCTTTTTGTGGTCCATGTAATACAAATACGAAAAAATATTAAAATAAAAGTGGATATGGACCAAAATGCCAAGTACAAAAATTATTATAGCTTGCTTATTTTTGGATGTAATGGCATAGAAATGCATGAGAACCATACAAACACTGTTGGGAACCCTATGAAATAAAAAGTGTGTAACTCTTCAGTCCCGTTTTTACTCAAACAATTAATTGCGTTTTTCTCCGAGCATACAAAATGGCGTATGGAACAAAATAGCATTGAGCCGACGATTTGGTACAAAATGTTCTAGTTGTGTGGGAGGTACCAAAGGGGGCGTGCCAATTATAAGCTGGTAACTTTTGTTAAAAAATTGTGCATTTGTGTGGGAGGTACCAAAAGGAGCGTGGCAATAATGCCCATTTTTCACTGTATTGTAGGTACTATTAAACCATTACACTGTACAACATTTCAAGTCTTTGTATGCACTGGTATTAAAGTTATAAGCTATTAACTTTAGGTTCAAAATTGTCCATTTGTGCGGAAGGTATCAAAAGGGGCGAGCAGCGGACATTGCTCATTCGACTTAAAATGGCCCAAAACGGATATCCGCCGAACATACTTAGGGTCTTAGGTCACTCCTGCGATGTGTTACACTTTTGGTTCGTAGCAAATGATATATACCCTCCTCTCTATGGTGAGGGGATAAACATACTCGTATATCCAGTTTCACATTTCGAATTGTTTTCATCTCTAAAGTATTCTCAATTCAAAATCTGCTATGCTGGTACTAATATATGTTGCTAAAAGCTAAGATTTAGCCGATCTTCACTAGTAGTCAAGTTTTACAAAAATAATAATTTTTTTTTAAAGAATTCTAAAATGAAACAAATCTTTTATCAAATCATTTTAAAATTGAACTTAAATATTACAAATATGTGTTATAATTTTATATTATAAATGAAATCATAACTATTACACATAAAAATAAGGGGTGTTTAAAATAAAACTTTCAAACAAATCGTAATTTAACTGGAATAAGCTTGCGTATTGAAATTGCACTACGCTTATTTTATGTCATCTGAAATAATTTTGAGAAATAAATTAGTATTATTTATGCATTTTTATTTAAAAAAAACTGGTTTTTATTTCGGCCCGAAAACCGGGTTTTCAAAAAAATCTTCATTTTCGAAGAGACCGAAAACCACATTTTGAAAGTAACCGGTTTTTTGGATCATCCTAATAAAGAGGGAAACTTGAGTAATATTGTCAATGTACCCGACATTCCCAATCAGAAAGAAAACAATGAGTAATTCGTACTTGAATCAGGCCGTAGCGGTGTCAAAAGTACGGTAAGTAAGTACGGGTTTTCTAAAACCAACTACAAAATACTTGAATCCGTACTTGAATCAAGCCATAGCGGTGTCAAAAGTACGGTAAATAAGTACGGGTTTTCTAAAACCAACTACAAAATACGGGAATCAAGTACGGATTTTTAAGCGCTGAATTCTTAATTTTAGTATGATTAAGCGTGATTTTAAGCCGAAATATATTTTTATTTTAAGAATAAAACGATTGATTTAAGATTTTTAAGGGATTGATTTGAGTGCGAATGAAGGCAATTTTGATTGAATTAAGCCTGCCCAATACTTGATTTAACCCTGATGCTACTTGACTTAAGCCTGACTAATAATTGATTTAAGCCTGATCAATATTTGATTTAAGTGTGATCATATTTTATTTAGCTATGACTGGCACTACGTGGAAGCTGACTATAAATAGTCAGCGTCCTAGATAACCGTAAGTGGTCTATCGGTGGTGGTTCTACTTACATCGAGCGCACTTAGGCCAGAGTTTATTACGTCGGACTCTTCGGTTCGTAGATTGTATATGACGGCGGTTTTGCTGATAACTGGACGTCTTAGAAACGGCTCAGTTCTTGTCTAAGGTCTAACAGGTCTAATATACAGGCCAATGTAACAAACTTCGTTTTCTAAGGCGGTTGTACTACATGGTACTTCGGTTTCCAAAGGCAAGCATACCCGTCCTTCAAAGAAGAATAAGAATAAAGGCCAATTTTCTCTCAGGATCCTTACGAGGGATGAAAACCCTGCCCTGTATATCTGTCCTACAAGCAGAGAGTTTCTTAAATGGATATGGAGTATTCCGGCAGAACAGAATACTCTGTCATCTTCCGCACAACAGTATCATTGGATAAAGATATTTTCGAAATATAATCCGCCGGCTTTTGAAACAACCGGCTTTTAAAACACAAATTATTTAGGATCTTATTGTCATTTCTTTTTATTATGATAATAATGGTATGGTTCAATTATGCATGGAACAAAGTATCGGCCAAATGGCCGCCGCGACCTCGGCACACCTCCATCCGATGGTCCAAATTTTCGATGACGCTGAGGCATAATTGAGGTTCTATGCCGTTTATGTGCCGAATTATCTCATCCTTTAGCTATTGAATTGTTGCTGGCTTATCGACGTACACCTTTTCTTTCAAATAACCCCAAAGAAAGAAGTCCAACGGTGTCAAATCACATGATCTTCGCGGCCAATTGACATCGTAACGACGTGAGATAACGCGGCCATTGAATTTGTTGCGCAAAAGAGCCACTGTTTCGTTAGCTGTGTGGCAAGTGGCACCGTCCTGTTGAAACCACATATTGTCCACATCCATATCTTCCAATTCGGGCCATAAAAAGTTCCTTATCATCTCACGATAGCGAACACCATTCACAGTTACTGCCTGACCGGCCTTATTTCGAAGAAGTATAGCCCGATGACGTTGCCAGCCCATAAGCCACACCAAACTAACTGGGTGAGCAGCACAGGTATTTTCACATCTCCTACAGACCCGGTTTGCTGAAATTTGCGCACAATTCTCCTGATTGTGGACACATTTGGTCGATTATGCTGATCAAAAAACATCACGAAGTGCACGAAATGCATTTTGATTTGAACGCCCATATTCGTAAAAGGTTTAAAAAACTTTAACGTGTTGCTCGATTGTGTATCTTTTCATGGTTCAAATTGAGTTAGTCTGAAATTGAGAAATGTCAAATGAAATGCAGAAAAAAACTTGACGTTTAGGTGTGGTTCATATTCAACATCGGCCCTTACAATATAACCACCCTTTAGATGACGGACTGTCACCTGCTATTACTACTGTGATTTGCGCTCTATTGAGTTCTACCACTGTGTCTTGAAGACGATTGGTGATATCTTCACTGATCAGACGCTGGCTTTTGTCAACAAAGAAGGGATACTGTCTGGATGCAACATATATTCCTGGACACCATCTGAAGCAAAATATCTCATTAGAGGCTGAAAGATTTCAATACTATTCCCAAAGTCACTTTCAAAAACGCAGTATTTACACTGAATGCTGAGTCTCTGTCCTAGCCGCAAATCCGATAGCAATGTGTTGTAAGGATTCAGCGATAAGGGAGAGCATTCGAAAGACACCTTACCAGACTACACATTGTTAACGATTTTTTTTAGACATGTGGTTTTCAAGAAGAAATAAAACGCATATAATTTAATGTTATGGCCAAGAATTTAGCTTTATTATAAAGATAAGGGTTTGCCATTGTTTTAAAAATGATTTCGGGCAAGTGGCCGCCGCGGCTGGCTCGAATAAATTCCAACCGAGAGGTCCAATTTTCGACCACTTTTTGCAGCATTTTAAGCTGTATGTCAGCAATAACGCGCCGAATATTCTCTTCCAAGGCGTTAATCGTGTCGGGCTTATCTGCGTAGACAAGCGACTTCACATAACCACACAAAATATAGTCCAGCGGTGTCAAATCGCACGATCTTGGAGCCCACGACGCGAGATATTGCACTCACCAAAAGTTTCCATCACTAAATTGATTGTTTCGTTGGCTGTATGGTATGTAGCGCCGTCTTGTTGGAACCAAAGGTCGTCCACATCAACATCCTCCAATTCAAGCACGGAAAAGTCATTAATCCCCATTGAGTGTAACATTATGGCCGGCTTCTTTTTTAAGATATATGGACCAATGATACCGTCTGCCCATAGAGCACACCAAACAGTATCTTTTTGTGGATGTAGCGGCATCTGAACAATGTCTATCATTACTGAACAATGTCTATCATTACTCCAAATGCGCAAATTTTGTTTATTAGCCTATTCATTCATCCAAAAGTGAGATTCATCGCTGAACAAAATATTCTTGTGAAAATCGGGATCGGGAAACCATTATTTTGGAAATAATTTTGCATGATTTGCAAACGTTGTTCCGGAGTAAGTAATTCAATGTGAAATGGCAAACCAAACTGAGCATAAATCAAGTGACAGCTATCCAAAAGACCAACTCCGAAAAAAGTATTGCCAGATTAAAAACCAGACGTCTAAAAACGTCCCTTTTCGCAAGAGCCAGAGTTGCACTTGGCGGAAATAACTTATCAAGAGCAGACTTAGGGCCTTATTCATAAAAAGTTAAAGAAGGTTTGAGGAACGCTTTAGCAGTGTTAAAGTGTTCTTCAAACCTTCATTAAATTTTTATGAATAATATAAAAGTATTTACTTATAAGTACTGAATACCTACTAGCAGCCAGTCTCAAGGTACACAATTACCAAGTTTGGTTGGTATACGAGACGGTCCTTTTTTCCCATCCATATACTTATATTATATAATTAGGTATTGTATTTAGAAAATTTTGCCCAAAGTGTTTTCAATAGCGTTTTCTTCAATCTGTTAAGGAAAAAGGTATGGAAACACTTTGGGAAAAATTTTCTAAATAATATATAATAATAAAATTATTATATATAATTTTGCAACCGATCTCGTTGAAATTTTGTGTCAAACCTACTATCCAATAGGATTATATTTGGTGCAAGTTTCATTCCGATCAGAAGATATTGCTTCTAAAAATTGACTCGCTGGACACAAATCCCCATATACTGGTGTATACTCGTATACACTTTGTCAGCTTATTCTCATAGACCGCGACTGAAGTAAACCCCACAAGAAAAGTCTGCAGAATGTCCAATGTTGCATGAGCTGGGTGGCACGTAGCACCACATGTTTGTGGTGTTCACATCATCTATCACTTTAGGCCAAATGAAGTTGGTAATCATCGACCCGGTATTTCGGTAGCTGTCACTTTTGAAGCTTTTATTCTTTGACATTTGACAAGTAGAAACTACGCTATTACTAAAAATGGAACGAAACACGATTCAACAACTCACTGAAATTATTAAAATTCGAAAATCATCTAAAAATCATCTTGACTGATGAGGTCCATTTCCACCTCGGTGGCTACGTCAACAAGCAAAATTGTCGCATATCGGGCTCGGAAAACCCAAGAGTTATTGTTGAGAAGCCTCACCATCCTCAACGTGTGACTGTTTGGTGCGGTTTATGGTCCGGCGGGGTCAATGGACCTTACATTTTCGAAAATGAGGTTGGATCAACAGTTACGGTGAATGGATTGCGCTATCGAGAGATGATTAATGATTTTTTATGGTCGGAGTTGAATGGTATTGATCTGGACAACGTTTACTTTCAACAAGACGGCGCTACGTGCCACACACGCAACGAAACCATTGCTCTGTACGGGCAATGATGCTATACACGTCAAATATAAACGAAAAATATTTTTGAATTCTCTGACTGTGCTCAGTAACTAAATTTTTTCTCATTTTTTCAGTAATTTTAAAAGTCATTTAAAAGTTAAGAAACTAAAAATGTAAATGTAGAGATTTTCTAATGGGGACATATCAATTTCGTATCTTTATGTCAACCAACCCTCAAACATTTTTAATGATTTTTCAGTGTCAAAACGTTAGTCGAAGTCAACATTTTCATCATAGTAAAGTTCACTTACGTACAACGGTTGGAAATCATTAAAAATTACTACCGGAGTTCTGAGTCGGTGGTCGCAACTATAATAATCGTCGCACCCGACAGTCTGTGCGTGGTATAGTGGATAAATTTGAATACAAATTTTCACTTTTGGATGTTCCGGTGCCCAGGAGACGCCGAACCGCTCGAAGCGACGAATATATCGCAGCCGTAAGTGTATCCGTTCAAAATGAGCCAAATTGGGAATCTCTCGGACCTCACTGTGACGTATTTTGCGAAAAGATCTTGGCCTTCATTATTATAAGTTCAAACTGACTCAAGAACTAAAGCCCTATGATCATTTGAAACGCCGAAACTTCTCCGATTGGGCTCTGGCAACGTTAATCTTATGTCCTTAATGGAAAACCCGGCACATACATATCTCAAAAGGGATTCGAAAACAACTATTCAATGCCCAGCCTGAGGTTAAACTGCAGTGACAAAAGCAATTGTCACTATTTCAGTACGTAAAAAGTATTTTAAGAACTATGAGCCTACAAACTGATGTGCATATACATAGGTATATACAGATCTCGGATGATCACCGGATGTGCTTTTACGCCAAGTGATTTTTGACCACTTGGCCGCTGAGTCTCCTGTAAGCGGTACAAAGCTTAATTTTAGCATATGGATAGACAGACTCGAGTCCTGTACACCCAGGAAAATAATTGGTTAGAATTCGATAGTTCGATAGAATAAAAAAAATAGTACTAGCAACAAAAATTCTATTGCATACACCGTGTGCCGGTTGTAATTATATATAAATAGTTGAAACAACAATACTAACATGGATACGATCAAATGAAAATGTTTGATTGTTTTTTTCACTGACAATCGGTTAGTTGTGGTAACTACTTTTAAACTTTCATTATAGTACCATATGATCGATATTTGGTTGAGACAACGAATGTTTTATTCTTGACAACTGAAACTGTATCAATAGACCAAAGATTATGACTGCAACGAATAAACTACTACAAAAGAAAAAATATTAATTAATAATCGTTTTTTGGTTACCTCAATAATTTCCCAAATTTAGAACATTTAAATGTTTTTTGGGAAATACAACCGAAAGATTGGTTGCTGTTCTTTTGCTGATATATGACAAACAAAAAATTAAATTATTCGACATAAATAAATCTTCAACATTTTCTTCAAGAACGGTATATGTAGTCAAATAAAGGGTTTTCCACAAGAGGTGTTATTTTGAATCACCCGGTATTTCGGTAGCTGTCACTATTGAAGCTTTTATTCTTTGATATTTGACAAGTAGAAACTACGCCATTACTAACCAGTAAGGAAAGGCAGAAAGTCGGGCGTGGCCGACTATATAATACCCTACACCTCCCTAACAATGCGGTATTGCGATAATAATTTGGAATAATTGGTAAATGGGTAAGAACATATATATGATCTAATTCTGAACCGATAATCGCTAAATTAAGCAATATTCGTTCCTAAATTGAGAAACATCTTTCTGGAGAATTTTGTAATGATCGGAAGTAAAGTACAACTTCTATAGCGCTTTGTAACCAAATCAGGAGGAACATATATACGGAGGTTATATATAAATCTGAATCGATTTTCCCTAAATACTCATTCATGTAAAATAGAAACCTCTTTCTGGCGAATTTCGTACTGATCGGATATAAAATATAGTCTCTACAGCGCTTGGATGTCAAATCGGTGCTAACATATATGTGGGGCTATATCTAAATCTGAACCGATTTTGACCAATTTCAATAGGGATTGTCCTTGGGCCAAAAAAAGATATGTGTAAAGTTTCGTCGAGATCGGACCATAATTGCGACCTGTACTTTGATTAAAAGAATACATGCACAGACGGACATAGCTAAATCAACTCAGAAAGTGAATCTAAGTCGATCGGTATAATAAACGATGGGTATATTTATTCTCCTTTTGGGTGTTACAAACAAATGCACAAAGTCATAATACCCTGTACCACAGTGTGGTGTAGGGTATAAAAATGGAACGGTACACGATCATCGAACGATACAAAACGATACGAACGATACAAAATCATCTTGACTGATGAGGGCCATTTCTACCTCAGTGGTTACGTCAACAAGCAAAATTGTCGCATCTGGGGCACGGAAAACCCAAGAGTTATTGTTGAGAAGCCTCTCCATCCTCAACGTGTGACTGTTTGGTGCGGTTTATGGTCCGGCGGGGTCTAAGGTCCAATGACCCCGAAAATGAGGTTGGATCAACAGTTACGGTGAATGGATTGCGCTCTCGAGAGATGATTATGGTCGGAGTTGGATGGTATTGATCTGGACAACGTTTACTTTCAACAAGACGGCGCTACGTGCCACACAAGCAACGAAACCATTGCTCTGTTACGGGAAAAATTTCCGGACCGTGTTATCTCTCGAAGAGGTGATCACAATTGGCCACCGAGATCTTGTGATTTAACACCATGAGACTTCTTCCATTGAGGCCACGTGAAAGATAAGATCTACGCCAACAGCCCAGCGTCGATTAAAGACCTCAAAGATAGAATTCGTGAGGCTATCGAGGACATAGGGCAGCCACTTTGCGATTTGGTTATGGAAAATTTCATGAAAAGGATATGGTCCTGTAAGCGTGGTCGAGGTGGCCATTTGGCTGATGTTGTTTTTCATTATTAACGGTATACCTTCCTCTTTATTATGAAATAAACATCCGATCATTTATCTCAAAAAATGACATTTTTCTTTGAATACCAAAATAACACCTCTTGTTGGAAAACCCTTTATAATCTCGTGTGGATACAAATGTGAGTAATGCAAAATATGTTGTTTCTTTTTTTTACATAAATAAAAAATAAAAGCAACAATCATGAAATTGAAAGCACAGGGTTAAGCGATATTTGCATAAAAGTTTTGCACTCTCGTGTACTAAATTTTGTGTCAAATATTTCCACATCTCATAATAGTGATGCATTTTTAATATGGGATTTTTAGTTTTGTTGTGAATTGTTTGGTTTTTTGTTCAATAAATAAAATAAAAATGAATGAAAACTGTGTTTAATTAATTGTCGGTAATATATGACTGACAAATTGTCAGAACTATCAATTTTTAAAAACAGTTGGTTGTGGCAACATACAACAGATAATTTTAGCCACCATTTTCGTAGTTGGCACAAACAAATGTGATTGTTATCAAAATGGAGCAGAAGTATACCTCAACAAATTGTTTGTTGTCCTGATGGAATCGCATGATAGTAGACAGAACTACCAAAATACGGTTGAGGCAACCAAACTGCCGAAACAAACCTAAATCTTTGTAAATATGTAGTACTAAATAGCGAAAATTTACCCTCTCGATACTATGGAGGAACATTTAGGATTAGTCACGCGGGTCTGTCGCGGTCAACATAACCTCATAATTTACGAACAGATCATTCGTTTTTCACGATTTTCGGATTAATGCACGTATTGGTCCCAGAAGTGGAACTGCGGAAGAAATTTTTGGATTGGTCAAAAAGGCGCGACAGGGCCAATACAACCTCATAGCTCGAGAACGGATCTTGCGAATTTTACAATATTGAGTTTGATGTATTTGTATTGGCCCAAGGAAGGACTCTATGGAGAAAATTTTGGATTGATCAAATAGGCGTTGTGCGTCTGACATAACCAAGAGAATGGATCGTTCGAATTTTCACGATTTCGGGCTTGGTGTATTTGTATTGAACCAAGGAAGGATCATATGTAGGAAAATTTAGAATTGGTCAAATGGAAGTTCCGCGGCCAACACAACTTCATAGCTCAAGAATGGATCGTTCGATTTTGGTCTTGATGGAATCGTATTGGCGCCAGGGAGGGACACAATGGAGCAAAATTAAGGATTGTTCAAATCGACGCGACACGGCCTTCAAATTTTAGCAATTTTAGGTACGATGGATTCGTATTGTCCCCAGGGGGGACACCATGGGGCCAATAACTCGAAAACGGATCTTTAATTTTTCACGATTTTTAGCTTGACGGATTCATATTGGCCCAAAGGATACTATTTAGGAATATTTGAGATTGGGCAAAGATGCGTGGTATCTTTGAACAGTTCTCTCGATTTTCGCTATAACTCACGCGCTTAGCAGGTTCAATCCTTTATTTATTTTCAGTTCAGGGTATTGTAAAATAGTTATAACTTTGTTTCCTTCAAAAGTATACATGTATTGTTGGGTACCTAGTGATATCACGGGCTCAGATGCCCCTCCCCGAAACCACCTGTTTGATAAAGTTTTCAATAGTACGAATTTCGGTCATCTAAAGATCTGTCACCCTTCGTAGAAAGGCCTTCCCCAGTATATCCAGACGACGTTTGCGTAATGAGGGACGTTAGCAACGCAGGTGCTCAATGCTTTCCACTTCTTCCTGTTTTGTGAATAACTTTTGATTGGGTTAAAGCATACACGCTGAAAAAAAAATCGCTTCTGTAGTATATTGTCCCAAACATATTCGGCTTGAAGCATATATATGTTTAGGGTAGACTCCAAGCATGTAATATTTGGTACAAACAAAAATTGTGTATTTGGGAAGATGTTGTTCTAAACAAACATTTGTTTACATCCCAATGTGACTGCTAAATGTGAAACAAATATTTATTTGCATGTAAGTATTCATAAAATGCATAAATTGTGTAAAATTTTTCAGTAATTCAAAGTTAAATTTTTAGAAATTTTTAATGTTCGTAAAAAAAATAATAATTAAAATCATATAATCTTGGATCAATATAAAGTACTTAGAGGATTGACAACTAATGATGGCTTCCCTAAGAAAAAAATCGCTTCTGTAGTATATTTTCTGGAAACATATTATGTTTGGGAAAAATTACTTTTTCCTATAGGTAGGAAAACAAATTCTGTAGTCGATTTAAATATTTCCCCGTTTTTGAAGATAATTTGCACCAAAATTCCGAAAAAAATTACATTGATAAGAGAGATATTTGAACTTTTTTTCCGGTATGTAAATATAAAATATTTGCACCAAAGTATATTTTATTTAAATTTTGATCCCAAACATATTATGTTTCCTGTTTTTTTCTCCGTGTTGGAATACTCAGAAATTTGAAATGATTGATTTAAAACAGAAGCTGATGCTGCATATGGTATCATAACTGGGAGGTACAATTCGAAAACCAAGAAAACTTGAAACTGAAATTTGAAAAACTCAGCAAAAGTTTTGGAAATCTTTTTTAAATAAAATATATTTGGAAAAAATCCTAAATAATAATTTTATTTGTATTAAAACACATATTTTATTTGAGGAATTTAGTTTGCAAATATAATTTGTTGTAATATATTAATATATGCATTCCAAATATATTTTATTGATTTTCAAATAAAATTTATTTGCTAAGAAATATATAATATTTAAAAATTTGTGTTCCAAATATATTTTATTTGGATTCAAACATATCAAAAAAGGCGATTTTGCCCCGTGTATATTTAGAAGTTAAAAATGCAATTTCCCTAAAAACATGCTACGTCGACTTAGCATGTTTTAGAATGGAGGTATCGATTTTAAGTGTATGTTTAAGACTGAGTTATTTTCAGCTTACTCCGAAGCCATGCTTACAATGAAGCTTTGAACCATCTGTGATGAAGTGGATATGGTTTATGTTTCTTTTTTTCCCACCCATTCCTCTCTGGCGGGTATCTTATATGTAGGTGAATTTCCTGTTGAATATGTACACCGGTTGTATATAGTCCACTCGATCGGTTACCACAGCACTACATTGTGATATCCTTATGTGGCCGTAGTTCTCCACACTGATAGACAGTTAGTCGTAATGTCGCTCTGGTGGCAACTTCTCTCGTCACAATATCAATAGGCAGTAGATGGATTAAGACTTTTAGAGACTGCGTTGTAGTCCATGAAGCTCCGCTTATGCACAGGCTTTATTTATTCCTAATGGTCCTGAATAAAAGACTTGCTTTTCTGTGGGATTTTCCGTAACAAATACTAACTTATTTCACATGCTTTTTGTATTAATATGTTTTTCTTTTTTGTTTTATTAAAATTATGTAAGTATGAATATATGTAAATGTAACATGACAATAAAAGTAAAACTGCTACCTCCCCTATTAGGATCGGAACATGTTGAAAAATAAACACTTCGATTATTGCACAATTCTTATTTGTTTAAATTAATTTGCAGCTTTGCATTGATTTGCAGTTATTGCACATGATTTTAATTGGAACTAGGATGGGGAAGTTATGGATGGAACTTCCTCAAAATGAAAAATACTGGTGTTTAAGGATAAGTTTAATAATACACATCAGTATAGGTATAAGTACACAAGGGAAACGTTAACGAGACGATTGATTACGTTTCGCAAAGGAGTTGGATGCGTTAACATTCCACACCATGGTCGTGGAAGAGTATTCCAACTTCCTTGAGAAACATAAGCTTTGATAGATTACGAGTACACCTACAATTATGATAATTCTATTTTATAGATACATACATACGAGTATGCACATATGTATGTATATAACTGTATCTTAAATCTCATATATGTGTATATGTATTTGCTTCATATATATTACGTTTATAGAGAAAACTAAATGCAAATGCATATAAAAAGGTATTGATTGCTACGATTACTACACGGTCAGATAGAGATGTCATCATCAATAGGTTTATGGCAAATATCCCAAAGTATCCTCGAGCGAGGCACTGACTGCCCGCATCGATTGATAGTTGTTTTGGAAATTCTCTCGGAGGATTAAGTCTCGCGTCTTGCTCTTGCCGCTGTGTACTGAGGCAGCCCGCGCTATATTCTTCTCGATGTAGCTCAGTTGCTTGAGTAGATCATCGGCACTACATGACTTCTGTGACGAGCTGGAGGACAGCGATTGAAGGGGCGCAGCATTCATCTCATTTCTGCGACCGATGCTGAACGATTCCCGCTTGCGATAGGAGTGCGACTGCTTGCGAGCTGCTACAGAATAGGAGCGACAACTGGAGTTCCTGGTATTGGAGTTGGAGCAGAGACTTTTTATGTCGGTCGTCTGACTTAACTTGACATCGGCGAAGATGGCAGCGGCCTCTACACTCTTTTTGACGCTCAATGCCTCATGCGACTGAACGGGTTTAGTGTTGCCATTACTGTTTATGTTGAAAAGTTCATAGTCTACACCTAACTTGTCGGATGGCTTACGTGTTGTTGAGCGCGACTTGCGTTTGTGGGATTTATGGTTTTTGTTATTTGCTTCCAAGAGTCGGCTTCCAGAGTTGTGTTCTGAACGTTTGCAGTAGCATTTACTGGCACTGATGCAACTGTCGGTGTCGCACCAGGTTGTGTCGGAATGAGTGTGGGGTGAGTCATCCTCACCTCCCGTTATAGGGTTCTCCTCCTCTACTAAAGAACAGTAACACTTATCATCAGATTTACAAGAGATAAGCGACTGACGATTTGTGTTCGAGTTTTGAGGAAGTCTTTTGGATGACTTCCGTTCGTTACGGCGGCGCAGATCAGGACCATTGTTTTCATCTGTACGCAGGCTGCAATAGCAACGATCGGCTGACGTGCAAGTACACGACTCGGAATCGTAACTACATTCCGAACAGGAAACATATCTGAAAATAAAAAAAGATAAACATTCTCTTAAGTACAGGCCAAGTGATCGTATTAGAGGAGGTAAGGGTCTGAGAGTGAAGACTTCTCTTAACGAAAACCGAACCTGCAAGGTACATACCCACTGCTACTGTTCCGGTTTAGGCCTTGAAAGGCATTCTCATGGCGTACCAAAGAGACATCTGAGCCACTAGTGGTGGCGCGATTCCGTTGGCTTTGTTGATGATTATTCTGCGATCGACCGTGATTGGGATGTGAGGATATCGCCGTTGGAGGTCCGATTATTATCGGCGGTTCTGATTTTCGATGATTCTCTAATTCTTTATTACGTGGCGGCTTCGGTGGTTTTCCACGACAAGAACGAAACTGTCCTAACTGAAAAACCTTCTTCAAACTTTTTGTGCCAAAAATAGGGGTTTTCGGTTTTTTCTAGAACAAGGAAATAAAGCGTTAATTTCCATTGCTACATTCCCCTTATTCTACTGCCCTTGAACTTACTTGGGAACCATTGGAGTACAGCTTGCGCTTTAGTTTCTTCTTCTTCTGACGACGCATGATATTCTTCGATCTTTGAAAGAGTTCATCTTTCGTCAGGGTCACCGCCAGCTTCAGCAGGAATTCTTTATAGATAGGTTTCAAGTCATTAAACGACATGCCGTCGGCATCAATGATTGCAGACAGAATATCATCCAACGAGTGTAGGTTCTCGTGCAGACGGAATTCATTGAAGAGTTCGCTGAAACCAAGTGGTGAACTAGAAACATTGAAATGGAAGTAAGGCCGACTTTTTCGAAAAACAAGGAACATTAAACTAGATGCTATACAGTTGGGGTTATAAAATGTCAGTAGTAATCTACAAAGGTCGGAATAAATTTATTCAATACATTGTCCTACTTTCCCAACAAGATATTGTAAACGCAAAACGATTGAAATCTACGATTGGTTAGACATCAAGGTTAATAACAAAATTTCAAACTTATCGCTTGAAATTTCTTGGCCCTATCGTGTAAAAAAATTCCTGCACAATTCTCCATATTCTATGAATATAATCGGGATTAAAACAAAAAAAAAAAAACGCGCTGACATAAAGGAAATGTGAAGGATTACCAGGCAGAGCAATGACGGAGGATATTCAGATTGTGAATCCATTGGAGAATAAAGAAGATCATTTAATTTTTATAAAGAGTATCCTACAATTCACACAAAACTTGAATTATGAATGAATATATTCAATATGAGTGTCTAGTACTTAAAAAAGGGAAAATTGACAATTGAGGTCCATCCATGTATAAAGGAATTGTGGGTCATTCATGGAAATTCGTGGCTGAATTTCCATGAATGATCCACACTTCCACTTTATGCAAAACGGTTATAAAAGTGTTGGAAGAAGAGTGCTGAAGATCACAGTTTCTATAGCGTTTAGATGTGGATTCGACTAAAAATTGAGTATGGTTCAAAAATCTCTTCTCTCCAAAACTAAAACAATGTTGGTAGAAAATATGGCTTCTATAGTGCATGGGTGCGCAATCTGGACAAATAATGAAACGGGACGATACCTGCGCCCTAAAATTATCACTCCCTAGTTTTTGCGCACAAAAAAATTGTTTGTATTTTCGAAATGCTCTTTTGAGTAAAACTACAATAAAATTAGTAGAAAATGCCGCTTCTGTAGTGCACAGGTGGGCAATCTGGAAAAAAAATGAAACGGGACCATACCTGCGCCCCAAAATTGTCACACCCTAGTTTTTGCGCCCAATTTTTTTTGTATTTTTGAAATGGTCTTTTGCTCTAATTTCCCTCAAATAAATCTACGTTTGCCTTTAGCTTTATAGGTTATACCTTGAAAGTTTTCTTACAGATCAGTTTAAAAAAATTTACTTCTCTAGGGCTAAAATTCCTAATCGGGAAACATATACGAGTATACATATGGTAATGGTGGGAGGGCTTATTGAAAATATTGATCACTGGACCACATACACAGACGAAGAGACAGGTCTAAATTTATTCAAAAACTTATTCAATCAGGATAGAGATTTCTCATCCTTTTGGGTGTTTATAGAGGCTATGCAAATATTAAAATTATATCACTTATTTGAACAAAAATATTAATTTTAAATTAAGATTTAGATAATTTTTATTTTTATTGATTGCTTCCTCTTAAAGTTTATTAAAAAAACGTTCTCTACTTGCTTCATCGGCTAAGGTCTTTTGTAGGCGTAGAAGGTTGGCATTCTTCTTTGCCATAGATTTCTAACCTTCTGCAGGTTATTTGATGATCTTCTTCTTTAAAATGATATCGTATTGTGCAGAGGTTATAATATAAGCAACATGGATTGACAACTTATGTATGATCAAAAGAATCAACGAACGGTCTCTGCAGAAACGTAATGCGGTTTAAAATATTCTACATTTACCACTAGTTCTACATTTTGAATATAAATATTTATCTTCTTACTAATCATAATCATTTCATCCGATATCAATCTAAAAAAAGTACGTACATAGTTCTAACCAGTATTAAAAACGATGTGGTGACTTTAGCATGAGTATGATAGTTGGTGTAACTCCGACTAGTGGGCACCCTACAAAATATAAAACTATGCATATCTTTCCCCGCTATACTATTTGCAATCTTTAAGTAGCAGTCATGAAATTGCTATACAAATTAAAATTGGTATTCTTAATCTGTCATATACGTTTTTAATCAGTCATGCCTTTGTGCAGCCCACACTAATAATAAAAATCGTGAGGTTGAGTACTTACCCGCCACCGCCGCCGCCACCACTACTTCCGATTTTATCGGAATTGCGTCGTGCTGCTCTCGATTTGTACCGCGTAAGGCCTCCTGTATTAAGGAAGCTACCGGATCTAGGTATTGCAACACGTGTCAATATATCTCCACTTGTCTCGCCAGTTCGCAGACCTCCGCCCGAAGAAGCCACTGCGGCTGCAACCACAGCCGGTGGCAATCCATTGCTTAATAGCTGGGAAGCTTTGTAGACCACATCGCCGCTTGATTTCTTCGCTTGATCCATAATGGCATTCTTCCCATTGTTGTCTAACTTATCGAGATAGGACAGTGAGGGGGAAGTTCGACTGTCACGGCCCGACATGTGTAACTTCCTCGACATTTCTCCTGGAATAGTTGTAGGAATGGGTGGAGCTCGTTTTGATTTGTGGGACTTGCGTTTTCTCTCCTCAGTTGAGGTTTCCGCCGCTTCGTTAATAACATTACTGCTCGAACTGAGTGAATTGTTGGCAACCCGTTTCTTGCGGCCCGAACGAGAATTCACCGAGGGTACATTCCCCACACTGCCAGTTGTACTGCGGAATGAACTCTTTCGCCCGGCCGACACTAGCTGAGAGCGTGAAAGGTAATTGGATCCCGTGACAGCCGAGCTACTTGCAATGCTAATGCAACTGACGCCATTCTGATTACGTGGCGTGCGGCGTTTCGTGCTGCGATGAGAGTTGGAACTGACATGAGCCATGAGACTCTGATAAAGAGTCGCTGCAATGACGATGGCATCTTCGGTGCTCTTGCATATGAAACCGTGACACTCCAAAACTTTTGGCATACCCGCAGAGCGCATAACGACCGCAAAGATCGGTGCATGTTGATTGTTGGCCAAACGCTTCTGCTCTGAAGGACTGAAAAAATGCAGTGATTAAAATTCCGATTCCAGAAAATTACTTCAGTTATTCCAAAGTATGAGAATTGGAATTAAATATGAAATATCCACTAATAACACAAAAATGTTGTCGAAGAGCTTTGCGTAACATTTTCTGATGTAACTTGATTAGGGTGTCCAAAACCGGGACCGGTTAACCGGTTTTGCAAAACCCGTAACCGGTTTCTTAAAAAATTTCATTTTCGGTTAACCGAGAAAGCTGGTTTTTTCATGACGGTTAACCGTTTTATTTTATTTATACAAGATGCAACAAATAACAACGATGAGGTGGATAATTCTGACAGTTGTTCTGAATATTCTGAAAGTATGAAAGTATAAATATGAATTCACTGATCTTGAAAATGATTTTGGCTTTGTTACTGATATCCATGATGTAATAAATAAAGTCAGGAAGTACAGCAAAGCATTCAATAAGTCGTCCATGAAGCACAGAGCACATCAAGCATACGTTCAAGAACGGAAAGACAAATAGCTTCCACGTTTTTGCGATGTTAAATCGCGACAGAACAGCCAGATACCTCTGATTCGGTTTGATATACGAGTACAAGTTGTTATATTGATGAGTCAAATAATGTAATTTTGGATTTATGTCACACACATAATCGAAAAACGAAAGGAAGGCAACATTGTATGACGACTTTGCTTTTTTTTGAAAAGTTTAAGAAGAAAACGGAGAAGCTGTGTTAATTATAAAGGGTCCGAAATGTAACGTTTTTTTCAACTAGTGCTTATTTCGTGAATGGTAACACTTAGCTCATGTCTGATTTGACATATAATTAGTTTTATCCTTCCGCTGAACGAATATGGTTGTGCATACGCTTGAACAACGCTGGGAAATATGCCGAAAAAGAAGATGCCGATTTTGCCAAAAAAAATCATATTTTCAGATGAAGCTCATTTTGATCTTGGCGGGTATATAAACAAGCAAAATTGTTGCATTTGGGGCACAGAAAACCCGCACGCATACATTGAAAAGCCGATACACCCAAACCGAGTCACTCTTTTGGTGCGGATTTTGGTCCAGAGGCATAATTGGGCCATTTTTCTTCGAAAATAAGTGGCCGTTACAGTCAATGGCGATCGTTATCGGGAATTGTTGAACGAATTTTTGTTCACAAAAATTGAAGAGGAGGATATTGGCAACATTTGGTTTCAACAGGACGGCGCTACGTGCCACACAGCCGAAGCTATACTCGATGCTTTGCGCGATGTTTTCAAAAAAAAAAAAAAAATATTTGGCGGACCCTTTACAATGCTTCAATGACTATCGGACTAATATTGACTACATCAACGTTTGTGAGCTTTTTTAACGTCAAGTTACATAAAAAATAAAAGAAAAATCTTTTAAAAATAATCATTTAAATTGTATTCTATTTTTAAGATATTATTATAAAAAAAACATTAAACCTGTAATAAACGAAATAATAATCTATTTTTGTTTACTAATTTTTACTACAAATGATTGTTAGTTGTTTTTTGTTTTACAATAAACATATTATGACATTTTAATCACTTTCGTATATTATTTAAAAACCGGCCTAAAACCGGTTTCGACAAAAAATAATAACCGAAAACCGGGTTTTAAAAAAAGTAATATTTCGGTTAAACCCGAAACTGCTTTTTCGAAATCACCGGTTTTTTGGACACCCTATACTTGTTGTCCTACCTAAACATGAAGAATATGAGTATATCAAAAAACATTTTTATGGAAATTTTTGTTAATTCCAATTTTCACGGAATGTTATTATTTGGCCATATTTTTGAAGTACGAGTATAAGCCCGATAGAGCCGGTATTCCCGTTAAATTTAAGGATATTACGAGGGCTGGAAAAAAGTTGGATATATAACATTCACTTAGATACACTGGTTTAGTAACATTCGTTATAAAATTATAAAAAAGTTGATTTTAAAATAAAATGTTTGATGTTCCTTTACTTCAATTGTTTTTTGAAGGCGCGAAAGAAATCAACTTTTTTACTAAACCACTGTTTTTACATGAAAGGGATATTAATGACATTTGTAGTGCTCATAATTTCCCTAAATTTAACGTGTATCTCGGCTCTATCGGACTTCAGACTATGGTCCAAAATAAAAAAAATTTTAACGAAATTTATCATAACATTTTTTTCGTGTTTGGGATACTAAGTTGCACCAGAAAATGGTATGCACAATCCCTTCGCCAACATTTTTGTAAACTAGTATTATCTACATTTACTCTAGGAAGACATTGACTTGGATTCAGGAAGGTACAGAACAACGTCTGTTGGATAATCAATAAGAACATACTATTTTTTTAGTTTAACAAACAAAACTGAACAATTAATAATGATGTTTATGTTTTTAAAACATTTGCATACTAACCTTAGAGGCTGAAACAATAGACTTTTATCGATATTTTCTGGTGATGTAATGAGAGGTAGGAAAGCGGCACCGCCATCATCTTGAGACACTGTGAACTTCACCGCAGACCAGACGGCAATATTGTGAAATGGTGTAACATCACAATCAGTATTCGATTTGGAGATATTGATATTGTTTTTATTCGACATTTTCACTCGGAGCCCCGTGGCACAGATGTCCAGAGAACCGGTGTTTCGTTTCTAAAAAGAAAATAATTTTAGACATGTAAATGATCCACATTGATGAAATTATAACGCACCTCATCATTGATCTCTTTTAAATATAACTCCCGCAGGGGTTCCTGCAATCCCTGCAGACTGGTCACCTTGTCCTTGAGGGGCAGTGAACCGAGGCAGGTGACGGGAAAACTACTTGTGGCATCTTTTGCGACATCCGTGAACAATTGTTCGATTTGAGCCTGGACGCTATTGCTGATACGCTGCACATCTTTTTTAGTATTGTCTGCCAAAATTTTGGCAGTCTCATTGGTTTCATGTAAATAACTGGTTATGGATCGTGAACTATCGGCTGTACTGGCCAACTCACTGCGTCCATACATTATTATGGATCGGGTTCGGTGTGAACCATGGGGATCGTCGAGGCGATTGCTGCGAGTTGATCGGCTGCAAAAGATACGAATAATATTTCGAATTAATTATCGATTAAAATCAAACGAATTAAAACAATATCTAAATTACTTAGAAAGCGATCACATATACAGGGACATTTTATTTACATTCATAGTAGCATTGGACTATTTCCTGCATTATTATTATCGTTGCTGTACACTACAGTCGTAGTGAACGGACGTGTTTAGCACAGAGTGGATAGATAAAATCTATTACGCAGTACCTATTACGCAATCGCAAAAACAAAAAAAAATCTGTACAAGGTCTGGAAGGCCTACATCGTAGTACCTATTACGGGCTAATACAGACAAAAAAAGTCGTTGACGGGGATGCCTTCGCTTTCCGATGGAGCGGGGTGAAAATGGCACCCAAGTACTCACAACAGGTGGTACGGTGAGGGGAAACGTCATGTCCGACCGTCAAAACAGAAGCACAATGAGCACCGGATAGTGCTCAGAGTTTTGACGAAGTTGGAGGCTGTCGAGGTTTCGGCTCTTACCGAAAAACAAAAAGAGTCACTTACCTGGGCTAAAGGAGATATATAAGCTTCTAAGGCCAATCAGCCGGCTGAAAGAGCCACAAATTCAGCTGTGTTAACGGCTAATAAAGTCAAAAGAATCAGATCACCTGATGAACCCCTGCCTTCGAAAAAGGCAAGAGGCCCTAATGTAAACTTCAACAGGACACTCACCAAGCCATTCAATGAAGTGGCGAAGGAGAGTCTAGTGATGGCCGTTATAGACAGAAGTAGTGAGGATGGATCCATCCTCAAGGACAAATGGAGCCATGTCCAATCAGCCATTATGGCTCATTACTTCGATGTCCGTAGAGAAATGCCGGGCACACCACCAATCTGCAACGATGCAGGATGGCATCCTGTATAAGGCTGCTCTGAGTCGAGCGGGTGAGGTGTGGCCGGGTGCCCAGTTGGATGTTGTCGAAAAAAAAACATCCCTAGTCACCCTAGCTTCCAATCCTGGTCTGCCCGCCCATAATTGGAGAATCAGCAAGGTGGGTGAGGCGGATGGTAAAAAGCGGCAGGTCAATTTGATCGCTAACGCTGAATCCACCTCCAATATACAACGTGGAAGTGCAACCCTACAGTATGGCTTCGAGACTATAGTCTTGAAGGTATACAAGCAGGATATAGTTCCCACTGCGGCGGAGGTATCCACGCCCATTACTTCTGGTAACTCCAACTCTAACAGAAGATCTGTAACGTCCTATTCTGAGGAGGAAAGCTCTACTTCTGACACAGAGGGGCTGAGGGGAGTCTCCGGACTCCATACTTTATATTTGTAATTTGGCAGAAGTGAGGTTTTTTATCCAAGTGGATGCATATTTGTTTAGATTATGTATAGTCCCATCTATCTGTGACTTTCGATTTTTGACCTATGAAAGAATACTGCGCATTTTAAGGTTATCGTTTCAGATCTAGTTTATATGATCCACATATTGAAATCCTCCTTGGAATAAGCCTTGCCTAGAAGGTGGAGCTAAGTACTTTGTTAACTTAAACGAAACTAATTATTCCAAATATTATCGAAATGCCTCTTTTCGCATTGTTAGGGAGATGTAGGGTATTATATAGACGACCCCGCTCGACTACCTGTCTTTCCTTACTCGTTTTAGGTATGTCAGTAGGTTAGCACTACTGTACTATAGAGGGCGATTGTGAAAATGCCCTTAAGCCAAAAGAGGCAAATTTGAATACACAGTAAATAATTAATTATGACAGATTTCGTGTATGTAGATTTAAACAAATCTTAAAAATTATCATGGATATGTATTGTTTCCACATAAAACAAGAAGACAATAATTGCTAAATAAATACTGTTTAGCAGTTCGTTGTAGAGTTTACTTCATCATATACTAAATGTTATAGAAAGTTAAAAAATTTAATTTATAAAAATGTCATCTGGCATGGATTGTTTCTGTAAAAAAATTGATTCTGTATATGGCTTACAAAGCAGACACTGTCCGTATTAATAAGGTTTGACAGAAACAATTTTTTTCTTAATTCGTATTTATGGGTTACAAATTAGTTGTTCCAATATCATAATGAATTTCTAATTTCTGATTTGGTATTTGCTATTTCTTAATTTCTACACAAGTAGAAAAGTATTATAACAGAAATCAATCGAACAAAAGCCTTGTTAATCGAAACCGGACTTGATCATTTGGTGAACGCTCGAGTGGTGGGCTCCGTATCTTAATAGTGGAAATCTCTAGTTTTCATAGAGAAGATCGACTGCGATGTGGTATGGTACATGCACACACTCTCACAGATCCATGCACTTCACCCGATAGCTCATCCATCCATTCATTCATTGTATCTAGTACATAGATGGAGTGGTATTGTTGTCCGGCACGGAAACCGCTATGTGACACACAAAAATCGATTGAATGCCTCCATAGCTATTGTGCGTATCTCGAGCGATTATTGACTCTTTGAAATTTGTTATCGATGGAGCCGTGGAAAGCAATCAAATGCTTTCTGTGGAGCAGCGGGCAGCGTGTATTATTGGTCTGCTGTGGAGCGTTTGTTAAATTAAGGTCGCTTAGAATCGACTATTATCTTTAGAGATTTATTACTCAAATCTTGAATTGGTAAGTCAAACACACACATTGTGTACGAATAGCGATTGGAAGCTAACAGTTCTTTTGATTTAATTGTTTTCTGTTAATAATAGGTTTTTGGATCTCCTATTGTCTTTCAGTATAAATATTGAAATATTGAATAAATAAAATGAAAACACAAGCATTTATATGTATGTACATATGTATGTAAGTCTGATGTCATTTTTGTTTTCTATGAAAGTATGAATTTGAAGAACATCAGTGATCCACAAGAAGAAATGAAAGTGAAGTACAAAGATTCGAAAACAAATGGGTACATAATTTAATATCCAGAATCGATTGGTTGGCTTGCAAAAGCTTTCATCAATATCGAATTTCAAACAATTGTCAAACTAATTTTTCGTTTCAATTTGCCAACAATGCAAGTATTATACTCGCATGGATAATATCATCAGCAAAGACTTAGTACGGTTTTGATGTGACGGTGACCATAGACTTTTCGGTTTTGAATAATCAATATTATATTTATTATAGATCTTGGTTAAGCCAAGTCAAGGTAACTTAATGTTAGCATGCAAGTTTAGTTGGTTCAGTTCATCAAATGACTATAGGATGCAAACGCTTCACTGTGGGGGAAATTTCGAAAAATACCCGACATAAATCTGAAGTTTCTTAAATAATGGTATGGAACTGGACACTCTTATAGAAAATGTATTGATTGCGACAAAAAAACACGAAGTTGAAAGCTCTGGGACGCCATAAAATTTTTCTTGTAGGTCTTGTCGAGTAAAACAAGAATCTGTTTCTGAAAAAACGGGTTTTCGTACCATTCGCACTTTTACGCCTGTATCTTTGGTTATTATCAACCGATTTCAATAAGAAAATATCTCAACTGATTTGAAACGAATACATATATCGTCACCTGAAATGCCTGCAGGCGTAACCATCATTTTCATTAATTTACAGGAGAAGCAAAAAACTTTATAAAATGAAAAGTATTGAATATTAAACACGGCATTCCTAAATATTGTCCATTCCATTTATTTCTGTCAAAAAAGTAATTATTTTCCAGAATTTTGAAAGTTATGCGGGTAACGTCTTTAGTGATTGTATTTTTCTTAAATGCCCAAAGGCGTAACCCTCATTTTTATAAAATTGTAGACATCGCACCTCAAGTTTGTATAGAATGGCGGCAAAACATCTAATGAGGATTTGTTCCTTTACACTACTTTGAAGATATCAATGTATGTTTAGATAGTACTTTTACCCAAAGAGACAAACTTGGATACATAGATTTGTAACAAAAATCGGTAATAGTTAGAACTATAACACAAATTATATTTATAATGTACGCGATATTTGAAATATAAATTATATCGCGAATTTTTTTCATAATTTTGCACATACTTGCTGTTTACTTTACTTTCCATTCTTCTATTTCTTTTCGGAAGCTTATAAGGCTGCAACACCCAAAAGGATATGAGATTGTTAGACACAGGTCGTAATTATTTAACAATATGAACACTCAAAGATCCTTAATGAGGCATCTAACTGGCCCAGGCTGAGGGTTCTAACAGGACAAACTGATTATATGCCACCTGTTCTGAATTTCTCCACAAGGTTGGACACGACGATCCCTTCTAGATCAGATTGGCTAGATTGTGATCTCCCCTTTCGTGGTCACGCGATTTGCACAGATGGATCAAAGATGGATGTGGGAACGGAGGCTGGCATCTTAACTGAATCTCTTACCATTAACAGATCTTATAAGTTGTCAGACTCCTGCGGTGTCTTTCAGGCGGAGGTTTTTGCCATCCTGGTTACCTTGCGTTTAATTAACGAGGGTTTGTCCAGGCTGGGTGAAAACATAACTATCTATGTTGATAGTCAAGCTGCTCGGAAGGCACTGAACTCCAACGTCATTAAATCCAAGTTAGTGTATGATTGCATATTAGAAATGCAAAAAGTAACAGTTAACGTCAAGCTCTGCTGGGTTCAAGGACACTGTGACATCAACGGAAACGAGAATTCTGATGAGCTCGCACGGAATGGGTCTGCGATGGAAATCACTAGTGCGGTGTCATCACTGTATCCACCAATGTGTGAGTTCTTCGGCATGATAGAGCGCTTCTACATGGATCAAGTTAACCAGAATGGGCTAGGTTTCTCTGGCCTCTTATGTCACAATCCAGAACAATGGACTTGCTGAACCTCACAAAGAGGGATTTACGCCTGTGAGTGGGCGTTTTCACAGGCCACTGTAACGTTAGAGCACTTACATCGAAGTGGCAACGGGATACCGAGGACTGCTGTCGTCTCTGTACAGACGGAGGAACTTGAAACGATCAAGCATCTTCTTTGCCAATGTCCTTTTCTTTCTACAGGGTGGGCCTAAAGAATCCTAGGGGTGTAAAAGTTTATTAACTTTTTCGTTCATTAATTTTTTTTATTTTTTCTTTCAGATTATATAGACAACACTTGGAGAAAATTTTTTACATCCTGCTCTTGAAAACAGACCTGGTATGTGGTTTCAGCAGGACGGAGCCACTGCCCATACTGCCCGAGACACAATGGCACTTTTAAGTCAAATTTTTGGAGAGCGAATAATTTCCAGAAATTCGGAAATTATTTGGCCAGCGCGATCGCCAAATTTGACAGCACCCGACTATTTTCTTTGGGGTTATTTGAAGGAGCGAGTGTATGGTTATTTGAAGGAGCGAGTGTATGTGAACAAGCCAGAGACAATCCTTGAACTCAAAGCAAACATTGTTGCAGAAATTCGACTTTACAATCGAAGATCTCGAAGCTCTGTCAACGCATAAAATCGTCAGTATCCTCAATTATATTAGTTGCCTGAAGAGGCTGGGGATGACAACCGCTCATACATCTGCTTAAACGGAATTGTCTATTGCAAGAACTTTTTTGCCCTCTCCTCTTTTAATTCAACATTTCTTTTTGCCGCTCTTCCCACTCCTCCATTTTTCAATTTATTATTTTTTTCTAATGTTTCTCCAAATCTTTAATACTTTATAGGACTAACACAATGGAACTTTCGGTCTCCGAGTGGAGTAGTGCACGCCAAATTGGTAGTGCACTACGCGTCCTTTAACCTAACCTAACGATCGTAAATAATTTTGGCATACATGTTCCTTGTGTCTAAAGCCTAGCGACAATGACAAAAATCGGTTCAGATTTGCATATAGCTCCCATATTATGTACGATCCAATTTGACTTTTCCAACTGTGGATGCTATAATTTGCCATTCTCGTTCTGAAATTTGGCATGCATGTATGTATGTGATATTGAAATGTGGATGGACTGTTTTGAATTCGGATGGTTTATATTGCCTTCGATCATTCTGAAATTTGGCATACATGTGTTCCTTGGTACTTGGATGAACCCTATACAAATTTTTAAATATCTGTTCAGAACCAGATATCCTCACATATATGTATGTACCTTCGATTTAGCTAATATCCTCAATAAAAGATATCATTTCCTTCCGATATTCATGAGATTTTGTAAAGCGTGTCGTATTTTACCAGTTAACATCTACACAGAAAGAAAAATGCCATACTAAATTCAAGTAAAAAATTCTTAATTTAAGCCGAAATCGTACTTAAAAATTTAAGTACGTTCGTACTAAGTTTTTCTTAAAACAAGTAAAAATCGGCTTAAATTGAAAAAATCAAGCGCTGAAAGGCTTACAATAAATATATAATGCTTGAAATCAAGTAGTCATTTCTTGAAGAGGAAAATTAAGCCTAATATGGCTTAAAGTAAGAAAAAGTAATCTCTGAGAGACTGAACCATTATAGAGCACAATATAATTACTCCCTCAACCACTCTCATTTAAGTGCTTGATTTTGGCTGACGCAACATCAATCACACACGCAAATACATCGCGAGATGTATATGTATAAACATTTGTGCGCAACTACTTATATATCCAATTCGTTTCTCGTTCAAGCAGTGTTTGCAAATACATACTTGGCGTTATTTAGTTTGATTTATGTTAATAATTCTTGTTCGTTTCGTTGATGTTATTCCTTATATGTTTGATATTTAAATCGAATAGCGCTATTCGAATAGCGAATAGAGATTGTGTTTTGGCATATCATTTAATAAAAAGGCATTCTTTGCAATTAAGTGGCAAAAATGGTATAATTAATATAAATGATATGTAGATATAAAAGAAACGAAAGCACAATAAATCAAGAATTATCAGGATTAAATCGAGGATTTGTTAGGCTTAAGTATAGAACTGATCAGGCTAAAATCAAGTATTCCCATGCTTAAATCAAGTATTACCAGCCTTAAATCAAGTATTGGACATTCTTAATTCAACCAAAATGTTCTTCATTGAAGCCCGTTTCGCACTTAAATCAATCCCATAAAATTCTTAAATCAATCGATTTATGCTTGAAATCGGCTTCAATCGATTAATGCTTTAAATAAGAATATTTCGGCTTAAATTCAAGCCTAATCAGGCATAATGAGCGCTAAGATTAAGAATTCAGGGCTTAAAAATCCTACTTCTAATATTTTGTACTTGGTTTAAGAAAAACCGTATCTACCGTACTTTTGACACCGCTACGGCTTGATTCAAGTACGGATTACTCAATTGTTTTTATACACAAAATAACAGCACTCTAGCTAACAAACTGATAAAGATATCTCAATTTCTAAATTTGGCTCATATGGGCGGAACAACGACCATTCGGAGAATTTTCGATCGTTTTCCAGATTTACGACGAAAATCACGACCAAATATCACAAATGATTTTTCCATTTCTTCAAAACAGCTTCAGACACATCTCGGTCGATTTCTGCGTTTGCGATGGAGTCTTTCAACAAGTGTATATCTTGATTTAGTGCTCGTATGGCATTTGTGCATGTAAACCACGCTTTGACATACAGCCGCACGAGAAAAATACATATATTCCGTAGCCCACTGGACTCTCGTTTTGTCAATGCAAACTGCTCTCGAAATAGGTATATTTTTAAGGCATAAATGCCTTTTCCCATGAACCTTGCGTGGTATGTTGGTGCCGACACCACCAAGAAACATTATTGTTAATTGTAATAGTTCCTTGTAATCAACTCGGATTTGTGTTTCATTTAGCTGTTTAATGCAGAATTTCTTAATGACTTCGCAGTCAGCATTACTTTTGAGCGTACAGTTGGATCTTCGAGTCCGTTTTTAAACGATTTGTAGTCGAGCCTTACCCAAACGGCAGCAAAACGATTAAAAATAGGCACTTCAGGACCACAAGTCGCCGAAGTTTAACCTCAAACACATGTTTCAATACTATCTTCATTATGTGATGAGAACATGGGAACTTGATTAATTTTCGATCTAATTTGTTCTGCAACAAAATGCACGATCCAGTGTTTTGATGAGTGAATCATGAACGACTTTGGCCATATTTTCTCCAGTACCAGCCGGGATTTTTGGGGGCGCCCAAAAATTTTGATGTGTAGATCGATTAATCACAAGCTCACCAACAGTGGTCAGAGGCGTCGCTGCATTATACATTACAGTTATCACATCATGAAATATCTGTCTGTTTGACGGCAGTTTGGCTCCAGATATTATATGTGATACATGCCCAACTGATTCTACGGTGCGAAATTTATCACTGGATCTAGTAACAATTTTGGATGTGGTCGGTCTGGAGACAAATAAGAATATGACTAAAATTAAATTTTGTGCGAAGCTGTCCCTTTCTCAATTCACTTAGGCTGGAGGCAGAGCGCGTTCTGTAAACGACCCTGCTGCATGGCCGTATAGTGCGCTGCAAAGTTCTGCTTATGTTTTCTTATTTGACCAGTAGAAAAATGTCAGACTGATGCGAAAAATCAACTATCATGCAAATCCGTTGTTTTTTTCATGCATGCACAAGATTTTATTTATTTTTTATTGTGATTGCTCTTACGTCTCCATATGTACATAGAGGCCATGTCGGTGTGCATGCATGCCCTGTCATGACGTAAAATTCAAATGAAAACTGCTGTAACTTTTTCGTTTCTCGGTCGATTTTGATTGTTTACGACTTGTAAGAAAGAAAATTTTATTCAAAGACCATTTAAAAACTTTTCATGCTAATAAAATATTTTTTAATTACTTGAACATGTGACATTTCATAAAAACCCAAATTTTTGTGTTTTCAAACAACTTTCGGCGCGGAAATCAGTACCGAAAAAATAATAAATGGTCTATTGTGCAAGTTATATCAACTTCTAAATTCGCCTTATGTGGGCCGGGCCACGCTCACTTTGTATATCAAACTTTGAAGTACCCTATTTTCAAACAAACCAACAAACATAGAAACCATAAAACAAACATACACACTTTCAATTTCACCCCCCACGAAGTAATACTTCACAGCAGTTCCGTGGAGGTCAGTTGGTCGAAGGAGGGATGTATTTAGTACGTAAGAATCGTGCATGTTCTTCAGTACGGGCTGAAGAAAACAATTGGTGCAATGGTTCTGCAGATATGTCGTTGTCAACCATGGAGTTATGTGAGCAGGGCACGCCCACTTCTCCAATATAGCAGTGAAAAACTCTCGTACCAAACTCCAAGACGATTGGTGCAGTAGTGTTCCAAATATTTCGCTTTCAAAGAATACACCACGGCACCGCCTAAATAAAGCATCTGACCAAACTTTATTGAAAAAAAGCACGCACGTACACTCGCGGGTAATTAGCATCTGTTTTGTAGGGCAGCATCTACCCCTTCGATAAAATACAGGGCTGAAATGTAGCATTTTTGCACCGTGCAAGTGCGACACTTTTTACAAAAGAAACTGAAACCCTATCACAGCGCAGCATTTTTTTACCAATGAAAACAAAAAGACATTTTTGGGGCGAAAGGTAGAAAAAATGTAGCATTTTTTGGCAAAAAAGAAAACACCACTTTCAAAACAAACGGTTCATATACATATATGTATATTCGAAAAGGCAACCCTATAGGGGACCCAGAAAATATTATTTTTTAAACTTAGGTGGCAACCTCGCTTTTCTCCATGACATCATTGGCAATATTTTTGATACTGGAAATCTGTAAAACTATAATTTTACTTAATCTGTGAAAAATGGAAAATCAAGCTTAAAGTATGTAAATTATAATTATTATAATATAATTCATAACTGTTTTGTCTTTGTTATTTCGTTTTTATGGGGTGTGGTATTTTAGAAATATATAACCTCACGTTATTTGTGTTTCGTGGAGTAAAAGTTATAGATGTAAACGCGTTTTCATGAAAGTTTAAATGCACGATTGTTTATCAAAGAGTCCTTTATCATGTACAGGGTGGCTGATATGTATTGCAACCAACTTCAGGTTGCTATCATTTCTAAACCGCTAGTCTGATAGCTGACAGATTTATTTCAGTGACAGTTCATTTTATTGTTTAAAAGCTTACAGAAGCATTTTGATCTTCAGATTCAGAAAAAAAGTTATTCGTGATGGAATTTAAGCGTGATAGTGTGATTGCTTTATATTTGGGTGGAAAACACATGTGGCTATCGTTAGAACCCTCCAGCCATTGCTCGTTACTGTGATACTGGCAGTGTTGCATCGCGTCCAAAAAGTGGACGGAAAAAAACGGTAACAACACCAGAAATGATCCGAAAAGTGAAGGCCAGATTTGATCGAAATACACGCCGAGGACGGATAAAACACATATTAAAAAATGAGCTTGGACTAAAGCCATTGAAGTTCCAAAAAGTGCAAGAGCTCACCGATGCACAACAAAAAGTTAGACTGGAAAGAGCCAAAGAGTTGCTTCGCTTGCACGAAAGTGGCCAGTTACCGAATTTGGTTTTCTCCGATGAGAAGCCATTCCAAATTGAGCAGTTTGTGAACAAACAAAATGATCGGGTGTACTTGCTAAAGAGGTCATGTGAAAATGTACACCTTCGATTGGCCACCAGAACTCAAGCGCCGCCGATGGTAGTGGTGTGGGCCGCCGTAACGGCCGATGGTCGCTCCCCGCTCGTATTCATCGACCATGGGGTCAAAATAAATGCCGAATATTATCGGGAAAATGTCCTAAAGACAGTATTGAAGCCCTGGGCAGACAAACATTTCGGCCGCAGACCATGGACATTCCAACAGGACTCAGCACCATCGCACTCAGGACGCGTCAACCAAGAATGGGTTAAAAAGGAGGTTCCTCGCTTCATAATGGCCATCACAATGGCCACCAAGATTTCCGGATCTCAATCCGTTGGACTTTTGCGCCTGGGGCATTTTAGAGAGTAAGGTTCGCACTAAAAAGTACCAAAGTATCGATAATCTCAAGACGGCGCTTAGCCGGGAATGGGCCAAAATACCGCAGAGCCACTTTCGTGCAGCGTGTGATGGCTTTGTCGGCCGTTTGAAGGCCATAATTCGTGCCAAAGGTGGCCAATTCGAACAAATCTAAACTGTTTCTAAAATTTTATGTTATTTCCGACCTTTTTTTTGCTTTTGAACAATAAAATTTAAAAAAAATTAAAAAAATATAGCGCTTTACTTTGTTGCATTACATATCAGCCACCCTGTAGATAAGTGCGCTTTGCGCGTCTCGCAAAAAGATGTTTCGAATATGGAACTAAAACAATTTATACAAATTTGAACCAAAACCAAATATAACAGATAAAGAATCAAATTCACAGTTCATGTTCAGAAATATTTACCAAAGATCAGAAGACATTTGGACAGTTTAGTGGAAGCCCACTCAGAGTGAGTTTCTGCAAACTTTACAATAAATATCGAATACGTCCCAGCTTGACCTACACTGAAACGGGAAAACGATTAAAAAGGAAATTGACAGCTGAACTCTCACTGCGCCTAGAACATAACAATCCCCCTTTGATTTATACGGCAGCTATATCTGCGAGTAAGACAAAAGATGCCGATGTTTCGTTTGTTTATACCCTCACTTTAGTGTGACGAGGGTATATATCATTTGCTACGGAAAAAAGTGTAACACATCGAAGGAGTGATCTAAGACCCTAAGTATGTTCGGAGGAAATCCGTTTTGGGTCATTTTAAGTCGAATGAGCAATGTCCGTCCGTCTGTCTGTCTGTGTGTCTGCTGGCTGGTGCGCACGATAACTCTCGAAAGGAGTAACCGATTGACTTCAAATTTGGTATGTGGTAATATTTTGATCTATCTCCGGATGAGTTCGAAGATGGGCCATAGTGGTCTACTCCTTCTGGTACCTCCCACACAAAGGGTTAAAATTTAGTGAAATATTGATTCTTTAATAACTTCTATACTACTTATTCGAATCTTTTGAAATTCTGCACATAATATTAGTATATTAGTCGCTATTAACTCGAGAAAACTGGGTGAAGTTGGCATGCCCCGTTTGGTACCTCCCACACAAATGGACCATTTTGCATCAAAATTTAACTGCTTATAACTTTAATACAAGTGCATACAAATGCTTGAAATTTTCTACAGTATAATGTTTTTGTAGCGCCTATAGTCCGGTAAAAAATGGGCATCATTGTACAGCCCTTTTTGGTACCGCCCACACAAATGGCCCGTTTCGTACCAAAGTAAACGGCTTGTAACTTTAATACCAGTGCATACAAATACTTGAAATTTTGTACAGTGTAATGCTGTTGTAGTGCCTATAGTCCTGTAAAAAGTGGGCGTTATCACCCCGCCCCTTTTTGTACCTCCCACACAAAATGACCAAATCATACCAAAATTACATAGCTCGTAACTTTAATATACCAGTGCACACAAACGCTTATAGTTCAGCACAATGCAATGTATTTAAGAATGTACTGTTTACCGAAAAATATGTGTATTTGGAAAACCCCTTCTGGTACCTCCCACACAAATTGACAGATTTATTGGTGTAATGTTATATATTACATTACTCACAAAGTGAGGGTATACCTTAGTCGGTTTACCCGACTGAAACTTTCTTACTTGTTTAAAAAATATTTTAATACAAATTTGTTACACATGAAAAATATACTTATGGTGATTTCGTTTGTGCAAAAAAATGTAAATTTTGTTCTACATTTTTTTCACTGAAACCGCATCGTTAGGTTCGTTTGTAAAAAATGGTGCACCCGTATGAAAGGGTTTTGATTTCGTTTGTAAAATTATTACACTCCGCAAATGCGAAAATATCGCATTTTCCACACTCAGCCCAGTCCACCGTGTGGAGTGTTGCACCGTCAAAAAGTAAACTTCAGAACCAAACCTAGTTGAAAGCGTACATTCTTAATGCACTATTTTACATTCACCGCACGATTTTTGTTCGATTGTTCGCATGCAAAATGCGAAATTAGCAGTGGGTGCAGGGGAAATTTTAAAAATGTCGCAACATTATGTGGTGATATTATTTTTCAGAAACGAAATCACCATTAGTATCCCATGTCAGCAGTTCTTCTTAAAATATTAGCGCATTGTTCTCAGATTATTGTCGCTTCTGCTCTTCCTGTTGGCTGCTTAGGGGAAAGGCTTCGGAGGCACTGAACAAATTTTACAAGCAAGGTCGCATGATAGACAAAATAGTCGCAGTAATAATAAAACTGATGTTTTTCAAAGATATATTGATTCTTCGGATCCATTGCTATCCTAAGATATTTCTAAGATACAATTATAAAATAAAAGGAATGCTAGCAGTTATGCTAAAAATGGAATTTATTTATAACACCGAAAAACCTCAACTACTTGTAAAATATTGAGTTTGCCGATATTTATGCAAATCGGATGTCGCAGGCGGCATATAGGGTTCATATTGCCCAAATCGTTGGGAAATTTGTTTGAGGGCTATATTCATATCTGAACCGATTTTCATATGGTGGGACTTTGGTACGAAAAACAAAGAGCACTTAGCGTACAGACATCAAGCTTGTGTGGGAGTGGGTGTGGCCAGACGATTACAAATGTTTGTCGATTTGATGCGTATGTTATGACTAACAGGTGTGAACATTTTTAGGGTAATATATATATTTTCATAAAGGGTCCGCCAAATAACTTTTTTTTTCAAAATGCTATTAAAAAAAACTACTGAATATTTTCTCAAATTTCTTTTTTTATTTGAAAGTACAATCCTTCCGGTTAATAATGGAAAATAATTTCATTCAAATGGCTGCCTCGGCTGGCCATGCAGTAGCCTACACGATCGGTCCAATTTTTAAGCACATAATCGATTGTGTGCAGCTGTATATTACCAATGGCATCACGAATATTGTCCTTTAAAGCGTCAATTGTCTCTGGCTTGTCGGCGTAACACTTATCTTTGAGGGCACCCCACAAATAATAGTCCAACGGTGTCAAATCGCAGCTCCGAGGTGGCCAAACGACATCAGATCTGCGGGTGATAATGCTATCTTCAAAAACAGGGCGCAAAACATCGAGTGTAGCTTCGGCTGTGTGGCACGTAGCGCCGTCCTGTTGAAATAAAATGTTGCCAAAATGCCCCTCTTCAATTTTTGTGAACAAAAATTCGTTCAACATGGCCCGATAACGATCGCCATTGACTGTAACGGCCACTCCTTGCTCATTTTCGAAGAAAAATGGCGCAATTATGCCTCTGGACCAAAATCCACACCAAACAGTGACTCGTTTTGGGTGTATCGGCTTTCCAATGTATGCGTGCGGGTTTTCTGTGCCCCAAATGCGACAATTTTGCTTGTTTACATACCCGCCAAGATCAAAATGAAATAATCAAAATCAAATAAAAATCAAAAATGAAAAAAAAATTGAAAATCAAAATTTTCAAAGTAATGTCGCAATATTTCCCAGCGTTGTTCAAGCGTATACACAACCATATTCGTTCAGCGGAAGGATAAAACTAATTATCTGTCAAATCAGACATGAGCTAAGTGTTACCATTCACGAAATAAGCACTAGTTGAAGAAAAAAGTTAGATGGCGGACCCTTTATTTATGACACAAAAAATGGATTTGAGACCAATGTGCAAAGTCCGCAAAAACGTCGCGGTATTTCGTTTCGTCACTGACGATACGTGCAGCAATAAAATGTGATTCGATCTATGCTATCCGTAGCCCCATTTTGATGTGGAAAGTAGGTGGAATTTTCACACTAACACGAGTAATATGCGCAGTGGTGTTTTCATCAATAAATTACTATTTGACATTGTTCTCGTTGGTAGTCATAGTTATTACTGTCATCTTTTTACTACACGCAAAGAAAAAATTCGTTTCTGCAAAACGAAATTTTAGGCAACTACAATTCACGTTTACAAGGACTGGCATTTCTTTGGTCAGAACAAAAAATTGTTCGCGCAAAATAAATTTCTGTCACAAAAGAAATTTCAGTTCCAGCAAACGAGAACTGTAATTGTGTAAAATTTCGATTCGCAGAAACGAATTTGTTTTTTTTTTGCGTGTATATCATCAATTTGGCATTGTTTCTCGGATCACATCTGGGCCACCAATGGTGGCGTTATCTATACTTAGAAGCTTTCAAAGGAACAAGCGTTTTTATGATGAAATATATTTTGAATGAGTGTATTTTCTTGTCTTTATAAAACGCAGAGTTGCAATATAAAGGAATGTGAAAGCAAAGATAAAATCAATAAATAAAAGTGGCATTAAGTTCGGCCATGTCGAATCTTATACGAGTATACCCTTCACCATGGATCGAATATGAATGGTTCCAGGTACAAATAAACTCATATTACCAAATTTCATCCCAATTCATTAACATTATGGTTTTTCTTGCATTAAGAAGCCAAATCTAGAGGGGTCTTGGGCCTATGACTACCGTTGTTTGCGTGAAAGTATAAATAAACCCAAGTAACCAACTTTCCGTTCAACAAGTTGAAATTTATGTTTTCTATAGTTTAAGCAGTCAAATCGGGAAAATTGCCTGCAGCTGTATGAAGTATGTGTACCACATTTGAGTCATCTACCTAAATTATTTCAGATTGTAGCGTGATTACAACAGACGGACGGGCAGACGGACATGGCTAAATCACCTCAGATCAATATTTAGAGTTGTTACAAACGGAGTGACAGAATTAATATACCCAATCAAATGGTGCCGAATTGATGTTCATAAAATAAATAAAATATATGTTGTTAATACTTAAATAATAATAAATCAATAGTATGTTGTTGTTCTCGCCATAAGTTTTCAAGATGCAATGACTGCCGATTTAAAATTGGTATCAAATAATCACGTTATTTCTAAGAACTGCTCACCCCTTATCCATCGATGTTCCATATGTTAAACATTATAATATTTATAGCGTTATTGATTTCGCTCTCAAATTATGTTCTCTACGTCTCTAAATATATAGCACATCCTAGCTAACAGCATATGATGAGCGTTATACTAAAGTCGGCAATATGGGATAATTGTTTGATATATCCCACTATATATCACCCCTCCGATTTGACTTCTCAATGCCATAATATGTATCCAATTTCAACTGATCGGGTTAAAATTTGGCAATTTAAGTTACTTTATATCCACAAGCAACATATACTGTGGAATGCGATCCATGATAGGGGGTGCATAATATTCGGCCTGCCGTTTTTACTTATTTACCTTATGTCGGTAAACTTGTTCCGAACTAAAAAAGGATCCAACCAACTTTATATTTGGATGCTATAGATACCACCAATTTCCATGAAATTAACTTGGGCATATTTGGGTTTGTTTTACCTATTTCTATGTACAATATTTGACTCCTTGACCCTAACAAACATATTTCAACGCAATTTGTTCGTCCATATCTCACAGCTGTCTCTTAATCTAAGTATAGTTATTCACTGTATACTTAAGGATGCCCGGTCTTAAAATGTTTTTTAGCCTTGCGACCCCCATTAAATCGACATAACGCCCAATACTGTTTTGGGCGTTAAGATCGTCACCAAAACTCAATCATCCTCATTTGAAGGGTTGTTAAATTAAAGTTGCAAATGTCGCATTTAATTAAATTACGTGTTTAAATTTAAATAATCAGACAAAAACTGGTCATAATAAGTAAATAAATCTATCAGCGCTTTGAGAAAAAATAAATACCATTTCAATTGCAAAATCCTGAATTTACAATATTTCACAATTAGCATTTGTTAACAAATACTTACAGAGAAGATTACAGTCATCACATGATTGATCAATGTCTAATTTACTACATTTCGAAAGTCTATTGCAGATTGGATGGGTGATAACGATTATAGTTTATTGTACAACCCAAAGCCGCAGACTCCGTACTGACATCATTTTAGAAACAAAAAAATAAGTGAGTATTGCCCAACTCAGCTCTGCCAACATGTAAGTCTGTGGTTACGAAGATAGTGTCTACGTTTTTTTAACACATTAACGTGTTTGCGATTGTTTTAAAGTTAATATTCAATCACTTACAACATTGATAATTTTTTAGATTTAGTAAATTACTAGCTGTACCCAGTGCGCTTCGCTACCCACAAATTTCTTTTTAGTGAAATAGAAGCATATGATAAGTATGTCACATAAGCACTTTAAAGGGATAAGAATACGATTTATGTTTGTTCCAATTACGAAAATTGAAAGCAAAACTACTCTCTCAATGTGCAGAAGTTGTCGCCTTAAAAGAACTTTAATATGCATACAGAGAAACTCCAACATTTCCTATGTCGCCCATTGACCTTTAGATACTGTAGATATCGGTGAAATACAATCATACAAAATTGTAACACGATTGGCGCAATGGTTTCCCTAATATCTATTCTTCTACAATAAAGTCGCATGATGATATCTTCCATTTTTGGTTGAGACACGCATACCACTGATTTCTTGTAATCGAAGTGCAATGAAATTGGGCGAAATTTTTTTGTCCCAAGGACGAACCCTATTGAAATTGTTGAAAATCGGTTGAGATTTAGATATACCACCCATATATTTGTTCCTCCCGAAGTAGCATCATAGCGCTAGAGAAGTTATATTTGATATCCGATCATTACGAAATTTAGCAGAAGGAAGATTCTTAACTCAGGAAGCAGTATCAGTATTCTTAAATTTTGGGGAAAATGGGTTCATATGTTAATTCTGATTTGATATGTAAGCGCTTAGCAGCTGCATTTTATATCCGATCAGAACGAAATTCGTCAGAAAGAGGATTCTTACTACACGAATGAACACTGACAATTTTGGGGAAATCGGTTCAGATATTTAGATATATAATAAAGCGCGATCATTACAAAAGTCTCTTAACTTAGGAACGAATACTGCTAATTTTGGGGAACATCGGTTCAGATGCCGATATATATTTTCCCGCCGATTTATTAAATTGTATTTTGCGTCCCATCTCAATTTGGCAGAAATTAGGTTTTTGATCCGAGTTGATGAAAATCAGTTTAGATTGTGTATAGTCTCATCTATTTGTTCCTTCTGATTCTTCATCTATGAAAGAATTTAGTATGATGATCAGCTCTCTCTTCCTTGGAATAAGCCTTGAGGAATCGGTGGAGATAAGTACTTTCATAACTGAAACGAATCCAATAATTGCAAATTATTATTGCAATGCCCCTTTGCAGATTGTCAGGGAGATGTTGGGTATTATGTAGTCGTCCCGCCCGTCTTTATGTCTTTCCTTACTAGTTTTTCCATAATTTAAAGTTGTCCCCCTTTGTTAAAAATTGCATATTGTCATCAGAAATTAAAATAGAGCCAACAAACCAAAAAAAATCCAAAATTGTGGTAATAACTGATAACACTATGCAACAAATATTTTTTTCGCATCGGAGACTAAAATCCTTTTTTTCGATTGATCCAAAATAATATGGTAAAGTTCGACCAACGATAACGTACTAACTAACGATATGTATGTACATTAAAAACAATTTGGCGCTCAAATCAAAGATTTAATATGGCTTTGTCTGAAGAACAATTTTCTTTAAATTTAAGAAAATTTACTTGATTTAAAGAAATTTTCATTCGTTTAAAGTAAAATTCCTTATTTCTATGATAAGATGTCCATAACTCTATATCATGTTGACTTTAGCGTCACGCATAAAATTAAAGAAACAATAATCGATTGTAGTGCAACTGTCATTAACTCTAATATCAACAATTTCGGCGGCTGTTTGTCGGCAGTGTGGGTCCCATTTAAAAAAACAAGTAAGAAAGTTTCAGTCGGGTAAACCGTCTAAGGTATACCCCCACTCTGTGAGTAATGTAATATGGAATATTACACGAATTATTCTGTCAATTTGTGTGGGAGGTACCAGAAGGGGTTTAGCAAATATACATATTTTTCGCTGAACAGTAGATACTTTAAATACATTGCACTGTGCCGAATTATAAGCGTTTATGTGCGCTGGTATATTAACGTTGTAAGATATTAAATTTTGGTTTGATTTTGCCATTTTGTGTGGCAGGTACAAAAAGGGGCGTGGTGACAACGACCGTTTTCCACAGGGCTATAGGTACTTCAAAAGCGTTATATTGTGCTAAATGTTGTTGTAATTTCGGCAGTGGTACTCACACTCTAAGCTCCTAACTTTTTGTGCAAAATGGTACCGTTGTGTATGAGGTACAAAAAGGGGCATGGCAATAACGTCCATTTTCACTGGACTGTAGGTACTATAACAGTATTACAATGTACAAATTTTGAAGTATTTGCATGAAGCGTTATTAAAGCTACACGCAGTTAACTTTTGCTGAAAAATAAAAAAATCAATAATTCAATAAATATTAACCCTTTGTGGGGGAGGTACTAGAAAGTGTGAACCTATATGGCCCATCTTCGAACTTAGCCAGAAATAGAAAAAAATGTTACCACGTACCAAATTTCAAGTAATTTGGTTACTCTTTCGAGAGTTATCGTGCGCACCAGCCAGCAGACAAACGGACGGACGGACATTTCTCATTCGACTTAAAATGACCCGAAACGGATATCCGCAGAACATACTTAGGGTCTTAGGTCACTCCTTCGATGTGTTACACTTTTGGGCCGTAGCAAATGATATTTACCCTCGTATCACTAAAGTGAGGTTATAAAGAGTCATAAAATCTGTCTCGGACATTTAGAGTAGTGGAGTTTCTGTGCGTTTACGAATTTATTACTTTGTGGGTATGTATTAAAGAAAGAACGAAATTAATCCGAAAAATTAGAAAAACAATGAACGAAAATCGATGTTGTTTCTCCTCTGTCGATGTAATTTGCAAATATTTCCGAATTGAATAAATAAACTGTAATTTTGTGCATTAAATAGAACATCGATAGCTTAACACGGAAATATGCTAAATCCAATTTTATGAAAATTGATATTTTTTATAGAATAATAGAAGATTTAAAAATACATCATCCAGAAAAAAGAAAACACTATTATGCTGTTTGTGCAGTGATATGCAAATATTCTAAGTTCACCTAAAAATTCAAAACATGCGAAGTCTGTATAAAAACGGATAATTATAATTAAAAATTATGGATATTTAAGCGAAACAAATTAAAGACCATTCGCGTAATTGCTAAACGAAAATGATATAAAATAGAAATTTGAATCGGCTATAACAAAAAAATACTGATAATTTTTTAAAATTTCTGGTTTTATTGGAAAGGTCGAACTTTGTCATTTAATAAGGAACATAATAACATCAGATGACTACCACGACTGGCTCGGCAGTAACTCATTCAGTAAATTTTCGACTGTTTCGGGCGAATCTCTTCAATGGCAACTTCGATATCATGTTTCAACACTTTAATTGACTATTGATGTTTTGCCTAACATTTATCCTTAATGGCTCCCCACAGAACATAATCCAAAGGGCTCAAATCACAAGTAAAAGTAATCGATAGTTCAAATTTAAAATTTTAAATTCCCCACCCTTTAGCTAAATTTCAAAATTTTCTAACTTTTTAAAACATGACTTAGCACATTTGCAGGTTTTCTAACGATATGTCATACTAAATAATTTCGAATTAATGCCATAATGTTCCCCATCTTCGATTACATATTGTGACACATTTCGGTGATGATCCCTCGTTTAGTTATCTATATAAGGCAGCACATCTCACTGTGTCACTACCTTACAAATAAATTATTATACCGATACAAACCTTTTAACCTATGTTTAATTTTATCACGATCCGACTATAAATACAACAATATATCTACAAACGGATGGACAGACTGGATAAATCGACTGAGGAAATAATTTCAAGTCGATCGGTGAAAACCCTTCTCGTTTTGGGTGTTACTAACAAATGTATAAACTCATAATGCCCTGGACCACAGTGTGGTGTAGACTATAAAAATATTTTTGCTCCCACAGTATCATTGCAGTTGCTCCTACTGTTGTGCTATTCCACACAGTTTTGTGAGCCATCGCTGCCCAGTGCTTTAACTCATCCTTCGTGGCTTCGAAAGGTTTCCAATTGTCCATGTTTATTACTCGAATTTCTCTGCCCTTTGAAGCCAAACCGTTTGCCCGTTCATTTCCAATCACTCCTTTGTGTTCTGGGCTGAGTAAACATTTATCGCGCTTTTATAGTCTAACACAGTTCTGGAGTTTACTCTTTCCGAGTTTATTGCTTAGATCGCCATTTTTGTGGTATTACTGAGCCAGTTCTCACACTCCGTGATTGCTCGAACTTCTGTTTAAAATTCGTGATATGGTCTGGGAGGAACCATATCACGGAAGTAAAGTTCGACTTCTAGTTCATTAATAAAAGGCCCGTCCTTCCTCCTAGCTTGGACCCATCCGTGTAGCAACTGGTTCCCACTGGAACATGAGCCAGTGTTCCGTTTTCACAGGAGCGTCTGTCTGGCACAAACGAGTCACAGGTAGCTGTAAGCCGCACTTCAGGAATGCGGTCGGAGATTTCTGGTGTTTGAATGTGACCAACTAGAGATTGTAAAATCTTCTGATGATACGACTTGTTTCTCGATTTATCCATTCACCCATCGCTTGTGGACGTCTTTCTGTGAAGGCTGCCTCATACTTTGTACGGTTGTTATTATTTGGAGGTGCAATATAGTATCCAACGCTCTTGTTGGCGCGGTTCTAATTGCCCGCTCATGCCTAGACATTATACGTATATACGTTGAATTTTTTTGCTCGTAAATAATAATAAATAATGAAATTGGGTATAATGAGTTTATACGAGTATGTACCCGAAACCATTCACATGCGCTCCATGGTGGAGGGTTATAAGATTCGGTGTGGTCGCTATTAATACGTCTTTACTTGTTTTCTTCTAATATCGTTTTATTCATCCGTTCTGCGGTTTCGACGATATCTTGCCAGAAATTGCGAAAAATCATATTTTTGTAGAAAATTGTATTATTTATTAACATATGGGCAAATCCCGGGTTGCGGACGTTACATTCGTACGCATTTTGTTTTACTAATATTCATCCCGTTAGCGTTCTGAATGCAATATTTTCAGATAACCTTCCGCAACAACCTAAATACTTGTGATGTTGCGATATATTCGCGGCGAAAGTTCCGTTGCGGAAGTTACAAAAAAAGAGGTAGGTTTTCAGGTTACCGTGAATGTGCATAATAATATGAAAAATCGAAATACATTAAAGAAAGAGGAATATTTAGGGACATTAAAATAGCTCTCAGTAGAATAAAACATGTTGCGAAGCGAGTTCGAGGTCATGGGTTATTGGTTATTTATTTATTGAGTAACAATACAGACTTTGACAATGCAGGTTGATTGCATGTTATTTTAAATTTCTTATTGTTCCACAGAATTGTTAAGCTCCTGAAGATGTTTCTCAACGAGGAACGAAAAATTGAACAAAATAAATAAATAACCAATAACCCATGACCTCGAGCTCGCTTTCTATTAAAAAAAAGGTTGATCATCAAAAAAAATTGCAATAATGTTATAAATTGTTTATTTTATAGAACATGCTGAACTTGTCATTTCTATGATAAGATCAGTATAATTTTTTACATTTTTGTTATACAGTATTTCGGATTTACAATGTACATATTATATTTTGATTGTTTTATCGTAAAGTCTGATAGGTTATGAATAAAATAAGAATAAGTAGATTAGCTATAACTTTTAAAATTGTTCATGGATTTTCTTCGAAATGGTCTGATTATATTCATGACCGTTCAGACTTTACGATATAATAATATATATATTTATTTCTTTTATTTGCTATTTATTTATAATTGTGCCTTTTTCGATTTTTATACCCTCACTTTAGTGTGACGAGGGTATATATCATTTTCTACGGACAAAAGGTGTAACACATCGAAAGAGTGACCTAAGACCACAAGTATGTTCGGCGGAAACCCGTTTTGTGCCATTTTAAGTCATTAGAGCAATGTCCGTCCGTCAGTATGGCTGAAGCGCACGATAACTCTCGAAAGGAGTAACGGATTGACTTCAAATTTGGTATGGGATAATATTTTTTAAAGTACCTATAGTCCTGTGAAAAATGGGCGTTACCACTACGCCCCTTTTTGTACAAAATGGTCAAATTATACCAAAAGTTAATAGTTCACAGCGTTAATATACTAGTGCAAATAAACGCTTATAATTCGGCACAATGTAATATATTTAAAGTATCTATACTTCAGCAAAAAATAAGTGTATTTTAGAAACCCCTTCTGGTACCTCCCACACAAATTAACAGATTAAGTAGTGTGATATTCCATATTACATTACACACAAAGTGAGGGAAAATGTTTTGTTTAAAAATTATTAACATTTTCCCAAAAAAATAAGATTTTTGCAAAATCTTGCAAGATATCGTCGAAACCACCAAAAAATTGTATTAGAAGAAGTTGAAGGCTACTTAATTTTAATTCAACAATGATTTTTGCTTTTAATCTTATATATGAACATAAATACGTTTACTATCTTAACATACTTAAACTTAAAAATTTTGATTAAACATTTAGAATTTTTTATTAAATAAAAAATAGATTTCTTCTAAGCTTTACGTTTGTTTTGAATATATGTCTTAGAATTTTATATACATAAAATACACATTTCGCAACTTTCATTAAGCGGGATCCCGGAAACGGTTGAGAAAAATCCCGCTTTACCGGGAATTGAAAAAGTATGGAAAAAACTTCAATTATATATTTTGAGGGTACCTTAAACACTTATACTACTGAAGCGATTTTTTCAGCGTGTATGCCAATAAATTGTTTAAAACATATCAAATGACTTACCTCGTGTCGTCAAACATCAGATCGATTTTCAATTTGTAAACCGAATTCCGACTAACGCTCGATGAGGTCTCCTGATGATCGCTCTCCAGCAGTCGAAGAGCTGATGAATTACTACCGTTGGCTTTGCGAGAACGCACAGAGTTCATTTTTGGAATTGCCACAATTTGATTATCCGATTTGCTTGTAACCATTCTTAGGATTGCTGAGCGATTGTAAAATTACCATTTAACAACAACGAACAGTTCGATTGCAACATGTGGCAAGTGGCAACTATGTGAATAATTCGTTATCGTTTCTTCTTCTTTTCTTTTTGTTTTAAGTAATCACATTCTGTTGTTATTGTTGTTGTTAAATATTTCAATTAATTAGCAAGAAATGCATTACAACAAAGTTTCCTGAATGCTTGCTTGTTGGCAGTTTGCGCTTTGTGATTTGCAATCTGCAATCTGCGATTTGCATGCGAAGTAGCTATTCGATAATTAGTTGTTGCTGCTGTTGTGTTTTCAATTGTTGCTATTATTGCTGTTTTTTCGTATTATATCGAGTATCCACTGTAAAAAAAGTAAGTGTTGCAAACAGATACATAAATTAGATTGATGATTGTTTGGCATGTCCATTACATACACAGATGTTATTAGACACATACATGTGTAAAGAAAATAGGTTTTAAACACACACATACAATAACAAGTGCATACAATCATGTGTGTGCGTGTGTGAGTAATAAATTTGATAAAAATGAAAAATTTATTGTTAAATTTCAGTTAGACAGACATGTTCGTCAGTTGGCTGCTTGACTGCGTTCAACTTTGCTTTTGGCCAAGACTGCCGAGTGGCAGAGCATTTGGCTGCTGTTATGTGGTTATTAATTTTCGTTCATAATTTACACTACAATGGGATCGGTTGGTTTACTTTCACTCCGACCGACCGACCGATCGACAATCATTTGGTGCGGACCGACCGACCGTACGACCGATCGACAGAGTTGCAATGTTGCAGCGTTGCAACCAGCGATAGGTATATTGTTTGCTTTTGAATTGCGTTAATTAGTAAACAAAACGAACAAAAATGCATAACACTTTTGAGAACAGGTTCAAAATGATGGGAGATTGATGAGTTTTCATTATTATTATTATTATTATTTTTTAATTTTTTGGGGTTTTTGCATCACGTTGTATATGTAATTGGTTTGTTTTCGGTTAATGCGATGAATGCACTGGCAGAAACTTCAATATTTCTTGTTATGAATGGCAATGCCATCGATTATTTTTGCACCACAAATTCCGCACTGTTTATTTACCTCTAAAACTTGCTATTAATGTCGTTTTTGTACTGATGTACTCTGTTCACTCTACCATATTTCATACATTTTTTAAATTATTGCTGTTTTACACATTTCTTGTAAATTGTATATGTTGTATCGAAATAATTGGTTTTATACTACAGATGCATTTCGTAAATTAACTAACTCACAAAATTATGAAAAACAACAAAACCACACACAGATAATAGAGATTTCCTTCAGCGCGTAACAAATGAGGGAACCGAATGAACTAAAGTAAAGTAACTTAGGTATTTTGAAAGGCAGTCTATTTCTTTACGTTTCGTTCCGTCGACATTGTTTTGCTCTTTAAGCCGCGTCGCTAAGATAGACGCGTTGTTTTCTTGACGAATGCGCACGCACAAATGTCGATGAGCTGCACAGCGTAAAGCTGAATGAACCCGAGACTAACGACTAAGATAGACTTGGTGGATGGACGGGGACGGACATATGGCGAATGGATGGACAGTCGGACGGACGGACGAGATAGAGTCAAGCAAGCAAAACCCCGGCCGTGGCAGAAAGCAGCACTAAAAATGGTAAGTCAGCCAAGATTTGTGGTACAGGCCAAGTGTTACTTAGTAAACGAATGTATGGCTCTAGACACAAAGTTGATAATAGCTTTGCTAAATGAAGAACATCTCGAAAAGTTTTAATGTAAGAGAGTAATTGTTTGTACCATCCGTACATAAATATGAGCATTGGAAGAAGTGAGCAATTTGAATTTCAAAAAGTAACAACAACATAATTTTTTGACGAACTATGAAGTGGAACATGTATAAGCATGCACATGCGTAAATCTATCGGCATATACCAAAATATTCGCTTCATCCTCGTTACTACAGAATAATCATCATAAACATCTGAAAACATATAAAGAAGAGCTAGACATCGAAGTCGACAATATAACGCGATACAACCCGTATTACAACAAAAATTTATCCCAAAACCGTCAGCATAAAATTCGCCAATTTCATACGGGTAAAGGAAATGTTTCTACGCTGCGAAAACATCACCATTTTTTCTTATGTTTGAATTGAAGAAAAAAATATTTCGAAACAAATTTTTTAAATACATTAGGAGTATATTTTTGAACAAACATATGTATTTTATTTGCTAATTTAGACATTTTGATTAGAACGCATACATATATTACTATATTACGAGTACAACAAAATATGTTTGCGAACTGACTTTCACAAAGTACTTAGCTCCACCTCCTTATCATGGTTTATTCCACGGATGACTTGAAGTATTCTTCATAGATCAAGAATCGGAAGAATCTAATAGATGGGACTATACATAATCCAAACAGATTTTCATCAACTTGGATCAAAAACCTAATTTCTGCCAAATTATATAGTAAAGATCTGACGTAAAATACAGTTTGAATAGCGGTTACATACTAAATAGACAGGAACATATATTTGTGGCTATATCTAAACCTGAACCGATTATCCCCAAAGTAAGCAGTATTCTTTCCTTAATTAAGAAAAGTCTTTCAGCCAAATTTTGTAACGGTCCGAAGTAAAGTACAACTTCTACAGCGCTTTGATACCAAATCGGGGGGGACATATACATGGACGTTATATCTAAATCTGCACCGATTTTCCCCGAATTTGGCAGTGTTCATTCAAGGACTAAGAAACCTCTTTCTTTCTTCTGATTGGATATAAAGTACAATTTCTATGGCGCTTAGATGTCAAATCGGGTGGAACATATATATGAATCTGAAGGAACATACATATAAATGTAAATATATACCGATATTAACCAAATTCAATAGCGATCGTACTTAGGCCAAAAACAAGATAGGTGCAAAGTTTTGTTGAGATCGGGTCATAATTGCGAAATGTACTTTGATTACGGACAGAGCTAAATCAACTCAGAAACAGATTTTAAGATGATCGGTGTAATAAACGATGGGTATATTTCTTCTCATCCACACAACGTGGTGTAGGGTACTACAATAAAATAAAAAAAATTGTTTACAAATTTGTATACCCTCCACCATAGGATGGGGTGGTTTATTAATTTTGCCACTCCGTTATCAGATCAATATTTACAGGTGTTAAGGGCCTGTTTCTGTAACTTATTTTCGTTCGTCTACGGCGAACGATCAAAATTCTGTCAGCTATTACTTGAATTCTATAAAACGCAGGTTAGAAATATTTTAGGAACAAGCTTTTTACATGATTTCCTACAGACACAACGAATTATAAACTTCTGTGACTTATAGATTTCTCAGAACAATTGAGTGATTTTTGATCGTTCGCAGTAGACGAACGAAAAAAAGTTACAGAAACAGGCCCTAAATATTGATCTGATACCCCATAAAGTATATATATTCTTAATCGTCGTAAAATTCTAAGACAATTTAGCCATGTCCGTCCGTCTGTTGTAATCACGCTACAATCTGTAATACTAGAGCTAGTTGGCTGAAATTAGGTATAGAAACTTCTTATAGCTTATAGCTGCAGGTAACTCGTGATTCCGCAAAATATATTTTTTTCGAATTTTTCTACCGTGGATCTTAAATGGTAATGAAGAACTAAAATTTGCAAGGCCAGTTTTGAAAGTTTTTAGTTCCAGTTTCAAAAACAACCAGTAAGGAAGGACAGAAAGTGGGCGGGGCCGACTATATAATACCCTACACTTTCCTACAATGCGAAAATGGCCATTGCGATAAGAATTTGGCAGTGTTCATACATGTAATAAGAAAACTCTCTCCGCCGAATTCCGTACTGATCGGATATATGAAAAACACGGTTTCTACAGTGCTTACATGTCAATTCGGACGTTACATATATATGGGGACTACATCTAAATTTCAACCGATTTACTCCGAATTTGGCAGTGTTCATTCATGTAATAAGAAAACTCTCTCTGCCGAATTTCGTACTGATCGGATATAAAATACCGTTTTTACAGCGCTTACATGGCAATTCGGGCGTAACATATATATGGGGGCTATATCTAAATCTTAACCGATTTTGACCATTTTAATAGGGATTGTCCTTGGGCCAAAAAAGAGCACTGTTCTAAATTTCATTACAACCGGAACATAAATACGACCTGCACTTTGGTTACAAGAATACATGGACAGACTGACGGACATGGCTAAATCGACTCAAAAAGGGATTCTATGTCGATCGGTATAATAAATTATGGTTATATTTCTTCTCTTTTCGGGCGTTACAAACAAATGCACAAAGTCATAATACCCTGTGTTCAGTGTGGTGTAGGGTATAAAAATTTTATTTAGATATCCCAAAATGTACATTTTAATTTGACACCCATATCGGCTTATTAGGACTTTGAGAGATATTACAAAAAAATTTTGAATAATAATATCCCTTAAAAATGTCATGTCCTTTTAAACACGAACTCGACCAGAAAATAAAAAACTGAGTATAATGTTTTATTTTGTTTCTAGTCACTTTCAGAATTATACAGACATTTTCATGACCAATAACTTTTGCTAAATTTTGCCGGTGTTATATTTAAAAAGATTTTTAAAAGTTTGGTGACTGTGTCAAATTTTAGACGATTTGGATATATGAGATAATACAGTTGTTAGCCTAAAAGGTAGTTTCTTTTAATTACCTCTACTTCTCGCGATATACCACGATCTGCTAAAATAGGGAGGTTGAGACACATACATACTATGTGTATGTATGTATTCATGACCAATCAGGCTTTACAACAAAATAATACAAATTGCAAGAACAATAGCTATCACATTTAGAAAAAATCGGTTCAGATTTAGCTACATTCTTTATTTCTTAATATAATATCCTTTTAGCTCGATAAACTTTTTCCAAAGATTTTTAATAGCTTCGATGTCCTGTTTACAGAAAGAACTGTATAGCTCCTGAAAATAGCCATCAACCGCAACCCCCACCTATTCATTGCTGGTAATACATTTTCCGCCGAGCCATTTCTTATACCCGCCACCATAGGATGGGGGTAAATTCATTTTGTCACTTCGTTTGTAACACCACTAAATATTGATCTGAGACCCCATAAAGTATATATATTATTAATAGCGTAAAATTCTAAGACGATTTAGCCATGCCCGTCTGAGCTAGATGGCTGAAATTTGTAACATATACTTCTTATGTCTGCAGGTATGTTGGGATTGAAATGGGCAATATCGATCTAGTTTTGGATATTGCCCCCGTATATATCATCTCCCCGATTTGACTACTTAACGTCGTAGAGACCACAAATGTCAAGTGATTAGGCTGAAAATTGCTAACTAGGGTTTATTTATACCCGGAATCCTTCACACGAACAACGGTAGTCACAGGTTAATGTTTTGATACAGATTTGACTTCGTAACGCCTCAAAAACCTCAAATTTCAACGAATTTAGTATAATAAGTTTATTATTATTCGTTACCAATCGCATGCGATCCATGGTGGAGGGTATATAAGATTCGGCATGGCCGAACTTAATCCGTCTTTACTTGTTAATGTTTGGAAACTAAAATTAATCCGAGGGAGCTGAGTCTTGCACCCATCTGCGCACAGCTTTCTCATCATCAAATTTTCCATTGGTATGCAATGTATAGCACTTTTTGAAATGCCTAAAACTTCAGCTTGCTCACGAACCTTCCACCGACAGTCATCCAATACAATATTTGGAATATTTTAAATCATTCCTGGCGTGAACACCTCAATCGGTCGTCCAATACGGTGTTCATCTTGGCAGCACGTGCGGGACCGTTTCAACTCTGCCACCCAATTTTTAATAGTTGTAAACGAAGAAGCAGACTCCGCCAAAGTAGAATCTAGCTCGGTATTAATATTGGGTGGACTGAGACCTTTCAAATGAAAGTATTGAATTAGATATCGGTGACCAATTTTTTCCGTGTTTACAAATTCACTGAGATAGTTTACTTTTGTCCTAAAAAAACTAAACAACCGTGGAACCTTTGTCCGGCCTTGGAACTTAAAACATATGTTTTAGAAGGTTGCCATTTTTCACGAAAGTAATTTTTTTAAACTATTTATTTTGAGATTGTAAAGCTAAGCGCTACGGATTTTTAAGCCGATATGTACTAAATTGGACAAAAGAAAATCCTTTAGAAAAAAAAGAGATGCCACAAAATTGTATGTTTTTTTATTGTTTATTCCGATTTGGCATCTAAGATATATAGAAGTCAATTTTGAAATCTGATAATTATTATACATAAATTAGAGTATTCTAACTAGAGTTTCTAGATGTAATGGAGAACCCTATCGATTTTTTTTATAAAATTGGTACATACTTGGATATAGTCTATATATATATAACATATACAAAGAGTTTGCATCTAACTCTATATCCGCATTTCTCAACACATCTTAATCTGTATTATCAGACATCAGATTTCATGTGCCAAGAACATTTCTCAACAGATCAGTTAATTTATTTAGCAGACAGCAGTTTCTGAACCAAGAACAAATCTTGCAAAATTCGAGGAAAATTGGTTCAGATTTTGAATGTGTTCAGATCTGCGATTTTGAATCTAAGTGATTTAAAATTTAAATTTTTGAGCATATCATTATTATAAAACAAACAACAATTAATAAAATGTCAAACATGTTTCTGATATTTTTCAATAGTTTAATATATTTATTTTCAGCTGAAATTGTTTTTATGTGCACGAAGTGTGTAGTTATTATTTGAAAGCAATGTTTGCTTTAGTTTCATAAAGAATTCTTCGTAATTTTTCTCAGTTGTAAAGAAACTCTAAAAAGAAGAATCTATGATGTAGTCAGTAGTTGCTACAAAATATAAAAATCGGGTGCAATGTGAGCATTACATCCGATCAATCTGATATCGGCTATTCAAACGAGCTCATGACTTTCTAAAGCATATTTTGTTCGAAAGACCCTGATCACCATCAATATATTGTTGGCAGAAGATCACACCCCTCCAATCAAGATAACTGTACATCACCATTAATAATCCACCCATTCATTATCCACCCTAACCATTTGCCAGTTTAGACGTTATGCCAAAAATGTCCATGTCCAATCATTGAACCGCAACCGTAACAGTGCCTGCGGTTTGGGAAGCGATGAACTTCACTGCCGACATCTATTTCCTTTCACATCACATATGATTATTGTTTTCTCGTTTTTTGTCAACACAAAACGGCAACAATAAATTCACGTAATTATATTAGAGTGGGTTGCATTATATGAATAACAAAAGCCAAGTTCCGCTTTTCACTTTTTGAAAAGCGCAAAATTTTACTTGCCCGCTTTTTGCAAATCCTGTGAATTTTCCGTTCTCACTTCGCTTGAGCATTTATTTTCGAACTCAGAATTTACACAATAAATGAAGGTATCCAATATCTTCAACTAGGACCAATAGAGCATAAATTATTGGAGATTTGGATCTAAGTTTTACTAATTTGAAAAGAACATTTAGAAAAGTATATTTTAGACTAATTTACGGACAACTCAAATGAATGAAAAGAACTTCGTCCTCGGTGAATGTCAGCTTCCGCTGTACGGGTACATCCATAATATATGAGAAAACTGTGTCTTTGGTGTGTTAAGAAGAATGGATATAACCGAACACACTGCCAAGAATCGCAATTGCGAAGAGTCGCAAAATCTTCCGTCCATACAAATCGACCCGGCTTAATGTATGTACCAAGTAGTTTGAAATATACATATATTATATACAAAATTATTGTTATTGTATTTTTTAACATTATTTTGCAATTTTCTGTTACTGTCGTATCTGTTTGGCTGAGTTGCACATTTGTATCAACGAGTTTTCCTTTATTCACTTGTTTTGTTTACTTTTTTTGTTGTGTCTCCATTTTTGGCTGACACCTCTTAGTCTCTTTTGCACCTGAATATGGCCGCGTTTAATTCGAATTTGGCGTTGACCATTGCCACTGAAATACGAGACGAATCACGATTTATACGAGCATACAGGTGATCGCATGTATTCAAGTGTCCGTCTGTATGCACCGCACTCGTTCATGGACGCGGTACAATGCCACAGTACGTCTGAATATTTTGTTTTCACGAAAACCGCCACGGCGATTGCCACAATTCGCACACGTTCAACACCGAGACTTGGAATAGAAGTAGCTCTTTGCACGTCGCTCAATTAACTGAATCAGACGATGTGATCACCGCCGTTGTATGGGGGCAAGTTTACTACGAACTGTTGCAAATGGTTGCACGAAGTGAGAGTTATTTTGGTTAAGTCATAAATTAAGGTGACCATATGTTTTTGTTTTTGAAGGTAAATCCCACAGCCCGTAGTAGGTTAGGTTACAGTGGTAGCCGGAATTACTCACATAGATAAATTGAGGTCCCTACGCAGAAATCTTAGGAATCACATTTTAAGTATAGTATGGCCTCTGTAATCCGGACAATGGATAGTGCGGACTTTTCGGTAGTCCGGACAACTCAATGATTCGGACAGTTTCGAAATTGTACCTCTGTAGTGAGGACATTAATTTAATATTGTGTTTATTTGTTGCGTTTTTTAAAGTTATTATACGCTGGCCCAAAAACAAAAACATGTAATAGTAAAATTCTAGGAAGTGATAATTTTTCTGCAAGTAACGAATGGTTGCAAGTTCAAAATTCGTATTGGAATTGATATTATCAAGTGATAATTCTTTTTGAAACCCGTCTAGGAAGTTGGCCTTGATGAGTAAAAAAATTAATTTGGAGGGCTCTTGCAACAAGAACATGGAATTATAGTGATAAAATACAGCTTCTGGCAGAAAAATATCAAAAGATAGATTTACCTTCATGGTACCGAAACTGGATCTCATAACTGTCCTTGTAATAGGAATGTCAGAAAGCCAAGATCGTTTTCTTGTTGTATATAAGTCAACCAAAAAGGGTTGGATACCGACTTCCATTTTTGTAGATTGGTTTTAGGAAGTCTTTATTAAAGATGTGAAGAAATTTCTGAACAATACTAAGAAGTCGCTGAAAGCACTTTTGATACTGGATAAGGATCCATCACATCCACAGGGAAATAAAATCAGTACCATAAAGACGATACAGATTTTATACCACTTGTTTAGTGAAGAGTGATAGATCCGTCCTGGCAGAATATGCATACTTTCTGCTACTTTTCCAAGGCGGAAATTTATGTTTTTTTGGTGAAAATGAAAATGCTTACGACTTTCTCTGATGAATTTATAGTTTGGTCAGTTATGTCAAATGAAAAATATTGAAGAGAAAATATACTCAGATTGCAGTAAAATATTGAAGAGAAAATAGGCTCAGATTGCAGTCTAGAGAAAATTTACGCTTTCAAAAAAAAGTCAAATAAGGAAGCAACCCACAGAATTAAAAAAGCAGGGACCTAATCACGGCGTCCGTTATCGACAAGTTTTGATCGTAATCTTTATCGGATAACCGCAACTATATCGAGTAAAAATTTGTGAGAAATTTCTCGACAACAAAATTGTCATCGATAACTAATATTTTGTTGCTTTTGAGTGGAATTTGGAGAATTTGGTTATTACCCAGCAAAATCTTGGTAAGTACCTGTCATTATTCCCTGCATTACCAAATAATGACATCTTATTATTCGCTGCATTTCTTTCGGCTTATTAATAATGACTTACCAATAACAACAGAAATAAGCGATTTTTTGCTATCAAAATCATTTTGGCAATTTTTGATATAATGCAATTTTGTCTATATTGTACATATATTATTATTGTACAAGATTTATTTATTTTTCATCATGTTTTAAAATAATACGTGCAGATTTGAATGAAAATACCATAAATATTTACGTATATCGTATAATGTTAGACCGTTGAAGAATTGTTCACATGGGGGTTTGGGTTCAGAAATTCGAATCTGGCATGTTGAAATTATTTGTTTCAAGAAAAATGCGCGACAATATGCAAAAAATCATTTTAAATGGCCATTTCTACATATCTACTACTTATTTTATAACTTATTGGTAATGCATTATTCAAGTACATAAAATCGAGCTACAAATAAGTACTTATTATGCCACTTTATTGTATGCTTTTGGGAAGTACTTTCCTCCAATGACATCCCCTTGTTAAAATAATGAGAAAAGTGGCTAAATAATAAGTACTTACCATTATCGAACTTTGCTTACTCGTCGGATTATTTGGTAATGAGAAATTTTGCTTGGTACTAATGTTTGTAGAATTAATGGGAAATAAACACTAATTATAGCTAATTTTATGATCGAGCGTTGGCGAAAAACCTCAATTAAAACGATCCACAAATGTAATTTCTAATAGAAATTATGCTCTCTTTAGTTGTTTTGAATTTATGTGTTATTTTAAACAAGATAATCATTTCCCATTTCCAACATCGGAAGCACCACCGGCCAGAAGATTTTGGGTGGCGTAAGGGTAGAACGGACGTTGACGAATGGCCTGGGAAATTAATTGCAGATAAAATATAGTACATATTATGTTTCTTTTTCAAGTTTAAACGCCTATTAAATGTGGAAAACGTATTTTTAATCATAATTTACATAAATACTTCCAGTATTTACACGACTGCAGACAATTACGAAGGATTACTTTTGTTCCATATATTTTTATTTGTATTGCTTTGTATTCCTCCTCTGAATCCGAAGGTGAGTAATAACAAATAACATTGGATCTATTTAATGTTTAAAATAAACTTCGCTGCAATTATATGTATTCTTATTTCTTTGAGTTGTTCGTTCCGCCGTTCACAATTTGTTTATAAATATTCTTCTTCTTCACTATTTGGCGTAGCCATCCCACACAAAATGATAACAAAAAATCAAAATTGTCGATCGATTCCCGTGATCCAAAGAAGTCACGAAAACGATTTCGTTAACAGATGCCGTGATAAGGCCCCAGAGCTGAAAAACTGCAGAAGATAAGTGTATTCAATGCAAAATAAATAACAAAAATGTTTTGTTATTTACTATCGTTTTGCTATATGAATCGAATGTAATTTAATCTTTCAGCAGTTTATGTATCAATTTCCTTTTATGAAATATTATTCTTAAGTTTTTTATACTGTAGTTCGGACAATTCAGTAAACCGGACAAAGGTCGAAACTATATCGGTCCGTATTAGAGAGGTTATAACGTACATCCGAAAGAAAGTTATTGCATTTTATTCACTCCCAAAATTTATGAAATATGTATAATATTAAAATATTGTTGTTAAGAATTTATATTAATAACAATATTTAATAGAATTGAATACGTTAGAAAAAAATGAAATTGTAAATAAAAAAAGGGTAAACAACCGCTGCGACAATCGTACCTAGACAACCAAATTCAAATTATCCTACGTAAATAGAATATCCAAGGTAGCTAAAATGTGCTCATATGCTAAAGTGTTCATATACGAATATATCTCAGGGCACTGGAAATTCGAACTCGTCTGTGGCCGTGCGGGCTAACATGCGATGTTATGCTGCTGCAGCGTTAGGAGACCCAGGTTCAAGTCACGGCAAGACCAAAAATTTCACGCTGAAAAATTAAAAAAAAAATTGTCCGTAAGCATAAAATAAACAAAAATTGAAGAGAAAAAGATTTTTTATTTTTTTTTGAGGAAAGCAGCCCATATGAAATTTATCGGTGATGATTCAATTCTTCTGGATCACAATTATTACATCTTCACCACTTTTTTGGAACATCTTCACCTCATCGGAACAAATCTGCTTGATATACAAATTTATAAGTAATACGAATATCGGTACGGGCCAGATCAGACGATCAAATCGTCTGATACTCAATTCGGAACACTAACAAAAGAGGGCTCAATGCTATCCTCATCTTCACAGCTTCTGCAGAAGTCGTTGCACTCAAGTTCCAAACTTTTGTCTTGTTCGACGATCAGGCAGTGTCCCGCCAAAACCGACATTGCATCTCTTGTGTGAGGAGATATTATGTTTTTTCAGGCCGTACTGTGGACATATTTGTCTAGCTACCCTGCAGGTGTCAATTTCTCTCCATTTCTTATTGGACAACCTGACTGCATTCTGCCTAAGCCAAAGTTTACATGTGAACAGTGGTGCACAAGTACACAAGTATGCAAATTTTACTAGAATTTGTTAAGGTTGTCGCTTTCCCGGCTAATTCCTCAGCTTTGCAGTTCCCCGGAATATCCCTATGACAATATACCAATATGAAGTACACACTGCAAAAAAGAGCATCCGAATAAGTTATAGAAATCCTAATCGTATGGCCCGAAAGATGGTCAAAATTTAATCATCATAAATTAATTTAAAAAGGGCTTGTCGCGCCGGGAATGTACTTGTGCTTTCACAACATTCGTACCAGTTCTTTTACAGCTATGAAAGATTTGTTTTTTATACCCTTCAACATAGTGTGGTACAGGGTATTATACGTTTGTTTCATAGCAGATGTTTGTAACACCTAGAAATACTACAGCTTGACCCGCCTTAAAGAATACGGATCGACACAGAATCACAAGCTGAGTCGATTTAACCATGTCTGTTACTCCGATTGTGCGGAAATTTTGCAGAAAGGAGTCTTTCGCACCTGGAAAGAACCGTATTGAAATTGGTTGAAATCGGTTCAGATTTAGATATAGCTCCAATATATATGTTTCGTCCTTTAGCCCTATATAAGCTGTTTTTTTACATCGAATTGTTTTGAAATTTAGCATGGTAGATGTAAATTTTAGTTGAAGTATACATTGGACATTTCATTGGTATCTAATCCTCCGAGATCGTCATCGTACGTCTTTAGCTTTTACTAATTGGTTTTATGTTGTCCTTTGAAATATTTTTAATGTGGTCCAGTTTATTTACTTCTATGGATATGGTGATAATTATCTTCTTTTAAACTGATACAAATCGGAAACAAAATTTGAAATGAAACATTGAAAGAGTTTCAATTTATGGAGTCCATTGTAATTGTATAACGTCAACATACAGGGGGTATACATCATTTACTAATGACCATAAGTAAAAGCCCTACGATGGGGTAACGAAATAAATGTTAGGGGAAACCCGTTCAGGACTTGTTAAAACCTGTGACAGAATGATGGGGTCATAGTGTTCGACCGAAGATGTACATAATAGTGTCGGATCGACTCAGAGTTACCAGCAGATTCGTTGTCTGTCCGTCCGAACTTCCGCATTCCATGTAAACGTTGTAATCAAAGTACAGGTAGCAATTCTGGAACAATCCTGATGCAATTTGGCACAGGCAACTTTTTCGCATAGAGGACGAACGGTATTTAATTTGGAGAAAAAAGCGACAAATACCAATTTTTTTTACTTCGAACCACAGCTGACAGTACTGAAATGTTTTCATGCACAAATTGGGCAGTTTATCTTATTTATCTAACCGTAGCAAAAAAACGCAAAAATTCATGCATTTGAAGCAATTTATGCCGCTTACGATAACATTTACTTTCTGGTTTTTGCATATGTAGGAACAATTGCGTCGGTTACGATAAGTTTAATTAATGCTTTAAAGCACAAAATTGTAAGAAAATCACGGTTTATTTCTCTTGTAACTACTTTTATGTATGTATCTGTGTATTTATATCTTTCTCTCGAAACTAGTATGATCTGAGTGTTTTGAATCTGAGTGTTTTGTATTATTTATTTTGGCACTACGCTGTGATTTTGGAAGAGATCTGGCTTGATGTATTAATGAATGCAACAAACTTCATTGACATTTTCGAAAAGTAACAACAACTATACTTGTCTTGTCCAATATAACTATATCTAGCATTGTTGTACCTGAATGTCAATCGGAATACACACGGGAAAAATCACCATTTATTATATGTTTGAATTGAAATAACTATATTTTGAACAATTTTTTTTATCTATTTATCTGAATTACAATACAAAGTAAATTTATATTCTAATTTTACGGTCCAGGGAAAAGCCGAATCGAAATAAAAGTATTGCTTAGGAATTTCTCTAAATATATTTTATTTTAAAAATTTTTAAAACTTTTGATGACCTTTTCCAATTTCAGGATTAATTTTTCTTTGGTTTCTAATTGTAACTTCCTGTTATAAATATCATTAACTTTTGTTTTAAAGCACACATTTTTAATTTATAAATATTCCAAGTCATTGTGTTTGCGGTCACCGCAGTAGTTTATTATGTGACTTACGAGAAGGCGTTTTCACAATAAATTTAAACAATCACTTACCATAAAATGCAACCCCCACTTTTTTAGTGTTTTATTGACAATTTGAATATTCTGGAGATACACAACGATGGAGATACAAACGCGGAGATACAAACGATAACATTTCGCTTACGATAGATTTACTCTCATGGCTCGATATTCCTTCCGATTTGGTATCAAAGTTGAATAAAAGCTTTTTTTCACACCCGATCATTATGAAATTTCGCAGAATGGAGTTTATTCATCGAAGAACAAACTCTTACAAATTTGCAGAAAATGGGTTTGGAACGCAGAGAATTTTAATGTAAGAGTTTTAGGTATACAACAACAATGTACATTTGTAGTTGTTCTGTTCTAAAAAGTGGTGTAGTGAATAATATAGACGGCTCGGCCCGACTTTAGCCTCTCCTCACTGTTTTTTTATTTTTCGTTTTAAAAATTTAGGAAACGGCTTTAAATGTCATTGAATATTTTAATAATTAAAATATATTTTAATTTAATTTATTTAATTTATTTTTGTAGATTTTTAAGGACAATTTTGAATGAAATTTTAGTTTATAAACTGCTTTTTCTTAAACTATACAAAGTTTATCTATTGTAACCAAATGCAACTAAATGTACGAAATAATTACGAACTAATTCTATGATTATGTAAAAATTTGAATTGTTATTCTTTTTTGTTAGTTTGTTCTGAAATTAGTATTTACGATTTCTAAACAAAGTCTTTAAATTAACGACGTACGACATAAATTTCGAATTTCGGGTTCCGCGTTAGCTTTTTATTGTTTTAAGTAAAGTAGGTAACACTGCTAAGAAAACCTGATCATTGCCGTAAACCGAGGTTTGTTTAATAATGCTTAGTGCTGGTAACCCTATTTTGATCCTATATATCGCTCCTGTTCAACAAAAGGGAAACAACTCAAAATTAAAAAAAACTCTGTAGAGGTCAAAAACTGTTTACGTTAATATAAGTATAAATGATATAAAAGATATGAAAATATCTTTAAAATTGTGTTTGCTTGCAATGACATATTTCCGTCAATATTATTTTTTTTACGGAAGCAATTTTTGGCTCATACCGATTTAATTTAATTTTGTTTTATTACCCTTTTGTTGAACAGATGCGATATGTTATGTTTTTAAAATTCATATGTATTTTATTTAGTGTACACAGATACGTTCGTCCAAACATTTTATGTTAGATATAAAGGGTGGTTTTTTAAGAGCTTTCGGATTTGGTTTAAAAAAGCACATGGAATTTAGAGAAATGTATGAAATCTTTATTTGAGTCGATAGAACGGTCTATATACATAATTCAATGTTTACAGATGATTTCATCTAAATGATGCCCGCGGCCTCAATGGTTTAAATTTTGGCATACTCTCCCCAACATTTCGGCCGGTATCTCACGAATAAATTCGTCAATTCTGGCTAGGCGGCCAGTTACCGGGGCCGAACGTGAAATAAAATGTTCACCGAACTCGCCTCTCAGTTGGGCCTTTGTTTCGCGTGCTTTGTGGCACGCACCGTCTTGTTGAATCCACATGTCGGCCAAGTCCAGCTCTTTCATTTTGGGCAAAAAAAGTTCGCACGGTAGCTCTCGCCATTCACAGTAAGGTTATAATTATAGACCAAACTGAACATGTTACACGAAAACAGCTGAGCTACCTAAAACAGTGTCGGCAAAAAGAAAGTTGCAAAAAAATCACCCTTTACATACATATGTGGAAGTATATTTATGAGCATTTTCTAAATAAAGTAACTACAGCACCACCGTCCAACCATGCATCATAGCCAAGAAAGACTAGCATCATAATGATCATCATTATCATCTACCCATCCAGACCACCTAAAGTTGCGACGGCTGAGGTGATAGCCACAATGAAATCGCTTACGTCCAGTAATTACTCGAATGAGTTTGCTCCAGCGCTGCTTAGAGTAGCTGAGTTGCAATCCATTTAGCAAGCAGCCAACTACCGCTTGAGTATTATGGCTTTTCTTTCAGAGTTTATTTTCTTAGCTTCTTTCTTTTGCGGTATGAAAAAAATTGCCAAAGCATTGAGGAATTTCGAATGTGGTGCAAACAACAAAGTATAATATACTCGTAAGTGTCATCTAAATGTATTAAATGTAAAACATCGTTAAGTTGGTTGGTTGGGTGGTAGGGCACCCCGTCATTTCATATCCAATGAATAATCGGTGATTGATTTCATTCACCATTTAACGGCATATTTTTCCACTAAAGAAACCAAAATAAAGTAGTATATATAATACCCTTTCTTACCTTCTTCGCATCGCTCCATAAACAGCAAATAAAGACCCCAACAACCATAACCGGCGAACTGACGGTACAGTGAATTGTTGAATATCCACCGCAGTATGCCACGGTATATATCATTTGCTACGAAAAAAATATTATTATTAAAATATATTAGCGGAGGTACCATTTTACCAAAAAGATAACAGCTTTTTGCGTGAGTACAAATGCACGAAAATTTTGCACAGTGCAACACTTTTAAAATACCTATAGCTCTGTGAAAAATTGGCGTTATCACCACACACCTTTTTGTACCACCCAACAAAATGTCCAAATCATACAAAAATGTAATAGCTCATAACGTTAAGATACCAGTGCACATAATCGCTTATAATTTGGTACAGTGCAATGTATTTACAGTATCTACTGTTCAGCGAAAAATAGGAGTATTTATAAGAGCCCTTCTGGTAACTCCCACACAAATTGTCAATTTATTCGTATTCAATCATTTTCGACTAGTTTTCTAGATATAGCACGGTACTATGTTCCGGTTTCACGCTGAAATCCCATACAAAAACAAAGTTGTGAAAATATGAGTTCAATTTTTTCATTTGTGGTACTATGTTTTTTCAACGTGAGAAATTGACATTTTGCGCCGATACAAATTAATTGAACGCCGCAACAAATTGAAGCCGTCAGCATTTATTTATTTATATTCACATTTGTCCGCGAGAAATTCAACTGTTGTAAATGTTAGCAATAAAATTTCTTAATAAAGAATAGTAAATTAAATTATCTGAAATAAAGAAAACTAATACAAAGGACGGAAAATAATTATGTACATGGAATAAACGAGAACAGTGACATTCCGATTGGACAGCAAAGCAAAAAATGTGCAAAACACTGGAAGGACATGTAACTATATGTAATAATGTGGAATTTGTCTTGTAATTACATATGTACATTTACGTTTGTATGTTTAGAACAATCATGACGAAAAGCCTTGAAAAACTTTGTGGACGGCTAACGCTACCGAGCAGTAGGACAATGGAATTGGGCAGTGCTTGTGATCTCGTTTTTAAATGGCTATAAAGAGAATAGTGAGTTCTTGCCAGCCATAGGAGTTGGCGAAAGAAATTCCGTTTATGGATGGAAGTTTAATTTATATATGTCAACAAATATAATAGAAATCCTTAAAAATAATAATAAAACAGCTTTTCGGTTCATCAAAACATTATTTTATTTATTTATATTCGTACAACAGTAGGAAATTATTTTGTTATTTGTAACCTGGCTTCTGATGCCTCACAAGCATCGCCTTCGTATCAACACAAAATAAATAATTTATGTATAACAGCACAATGATATTCAACAATATTTCCTTTCTGCAATTTAAATTAACTATTTTATAAGTCGGCATTATTTCATTTAATTGTTTATTGATTAGAATTTCAACTCGTGTTTGTTTTCAAGAAAAGCAAGAAGGAAAAAATGCACATGCTTATACACGCACACATTCATATAAAAGTGACACTTCGACACACACACTTGAAAAATGCAATGCGACTTTGTAAAAAAGCGTTCCATTTTCAACTTGAAATAACATTTTGTGGAATTTTTCAAGCTGAAAAAACACAGTACCCACCTTATTTGTGGGGATCGATCCATCTCTGATTTCCGGGAACGAAATTAGACAGTATGCAAATTACCCTCCCTTCATACCTACCCCCATTCGAAAAACTATTAAAAAAATGGTATATGGTATATGGTATATGGACAAAAATTACATATCGTCACATGAAATGCCCAAGGCGTAACTCTCATTTTCATTATTTTACAGGAGAAGCAAAAAACTTTATAAAATGAAAAGTATTGAATATTTACATACGATTTTTTCACAGCATTCCTAAACAATGTCGATGCATTTATTTCAGTCAAAGAAAAATATTATTTCCCTGCGGGTTACGTCTTTAGTGATTGTATTTTTCTTAAGTGCCCAAAGGCCTAACCCTCAATTTTATAAAATTGCAGGCCTCAAAAATCAAAAATCATGCCTCAAGTTTGGATAGAATAATGCCAAAACGTCTAATTAGGCTTTGTTCAGAACCATCTCCCCTACTCCACTATGAAGATATCAACATCGGATCTGCTTCCCTAAATAACTTTGGCGTACAGGTTTTTTTTTGGTCAAAAACTATTGAAAATGATAAAAATCTGTTCAGATTTACATATATGTATGGCTGCCATATATCGATACCTCCATTCTAAAACATGCTAGGTGGACTTAGCATGTTTTTAGGCAGATTGCATTTTTGTCTTCTAAATATTCCAAATTATATTCAGTCAAAATTTGGTGTTTATCCGTCAACCCAATCAAAAGTTATCTACAAAACAATAGAGGTCTTTTGATTTCCATTAAAAAGGAATTTCACATAAATTTAAAAAATTGATCAAACTATGATCGCCTCTTCTGAAAAACTACCTTTTTGCACTTAGCATAATTTAGAATGGAGGTATCGATATGTGTACCATCCAATTTGACCTTTTCAGCTTCGGGTGCTATATTTTGTCTTCTCTCATTCTGTACTCGTACTTATGTACATATGGTGAAATTCATGAAAAATGTCCTACCTAAAAAAATGTCGTCCAATTTTGTTCAAATTTTGTTTATGAATGGTGCTATATACAATAAATATATCCGTCAAGTTTTGGAAACTTTCGTTGAATATTGGCCGGTGGTACAAAATTTACTCTTCAAGCCAAGGTGTTGCTGTTTGATTATTTCTTGTGCTTCAACCACCAAATTTAACAATATTGACACGAATTTTGAGGATTTTTTCACGAGCTTTCGAATGGTTGAATCGATCTCCGTAAAAATTGCAATCTGACATCGATAACGCGAAAATAGACACAACAATGAATGTTCGCGGATTCGGACTCAACTAATTTTTTTCCAAATAATTTTAAATGAAGAAAAATCAGCTTGATTTTTCTTGATATGTGTGCAGATTTTCCAGATGATGCTTTTTCCATTCCTTGGGAAAAATTTATAAGATTTCTCTCTCTAAAAAATCTATGTTTTGAAAAATATACAAAATGTTATTATTTTATAGATTATTTGTCCTTGAATGTTTAGATTTTGCGTAAAATCTACTTCTGACACATGAATCTTACGCATTTTTCCACAAGCTCTCAAGCGGTTGAAAAAAATTTGCAAATTTTTCGCGAAAATGCAACAATAACTTAAAAACATAAATTTTTCGCGGAAAATTGGACACAATTTTTTAGTTAGGACACTTTTCTTTAATTTTAACAATTCACTAGAGCCCCGATTTGCGTCGTTAATAGATACAGGAGAAATGCGGCGCAAATCGAATCATTTTTCTGTATAAATGTTGATTTTAATTGATTGTGTCAAAAATTAAAATATTTAGTAAAGAAATATTTTTTATACTTTGATGATTAATGGACAATGAAGATGTTGACGAAAAGTACTCCGTAGGTAATACGGAACGCTATAGGCTAATAAAACAACGAGTGTTTTTTAGGAGCTTTCGGATTTGATTTAAAACAACACATAAAATTTAGATAAATGTATGAAATCGTTATTTATTAGTGTTCAAAAATCAATAAAATCAAATAGGATCGACGAAAAACGGGGCTCTAGTGTATGTATTATTGGAATGTTGATGAACTGTTTGTATCCGGATGATATAGTTTGCCTTCGATCATTCTGGAATTTGGCATACATGTGTTTCTTGGCACTTGGATGAACCCTAAAAAAAATTTTGAATATCTTTTTAACCAGATATCGTCATATATATGCATGTGTCTTCGATTTAGCTTTTACCCTCTATAGAAGATAGAATTTGCTTTCGATATTCATAAAATTTCGTAAAGAGTATCTTATTTTGCCAGTTAACATCTGTGTGAACAATATCGATTCAAATTTACATATAGCACCACATGGTGCCCGGACTTAACTCCCACGGACATAACGCCCAAAACGTCATTTAGTATACTTGGACATAATTACCAAAATTGGTTGGGCGTAATGTCCGCATAGCGTTCATAACACCCAATGCATATTGGAACTTATGTCCTTAACAAACCGCGGTCATAACTCCCAAAGTAATGAAAATGCAGCTCAACCAAACCTTATTCGAAAAAGAAGAATAAGAAATTTGTGAAATGTATTAAGGGTAGTGGACGATATCGTTTCGGAAGCTACCAAGCAACCTTATCGGCACCTTGGGCAAGTACTCTGCCAATAATGGGCACAATATGAGAGTAGCTCAATATGCAATAATTGAGAACTGCTTTCAAAGTCTCATATCCCCAAAACATTGCAGACAGTATTTCTCAACCTTAATACATTCCTACACTTCTGTTTGGTTATTTGTGTGTCTCTACAAATTGCGGGTAGAGTACGTTCGGCCGTACTCTACCTCATTCATCGTTGTTTTTGTTATTTGATCTGTTATGGTACTATTTGTTTCTATCTTACGATAACTTCGAAGAAAAGTCATATTGGTCCTCTTTTTCTAGTACCTCCCACACAAAGGGATAAAATTTCATGAAATATGTATTGCTTCGTTAATAAAATAAATACCTACTGAAATCGTTTTGATATTTAGAATGGTAGAGTTTCTTGATCCATGGACTAACATTGCCGAATTTGAAGAAAATCGGTTAAGATTTAGATATAGCTCCAATATATAAGTTTCATCCGATTTGGCTTTTTAGTCCTGTAGAAGCTGTATTTTACACCCAATCGTTTTTATACCCTACACCACACTCACCACTGGTACAGGGTATTATTTAAGTATAATATGTCCCAAAAGTAAATTTATGTAAACAATTTATATTTCAGAGTTATTCAATATTACGAGAGTGGTGTAGGGTATTATATAGTCGGCCCCGCCAGACTTTAGCCTTTCTTTTCTGCTTTTAAATTACATGCTGTCCTTAATAAAAATGGGAGTTCTCACTACACCCGTTGGGTACATCCCACACAAAAATAACCGAGTTATAAGAAAATTACATAGCCTATAATAATTGTACATATACTTTAGTTGGTTTACCCGACTGAAATTACGTTCTTGTTTTTTTTTTAGTTTTAATAATATTTAAAATGCTCCCAACTTAATGTCTTATGTGTAGGTTTTCTTGAAAACCATTTCCCATGTCATGGCGTTTTTGCAGATATGATTGGAGGCAAATAATTAAAGATAAATTCAAAAATCTGACATATGAAATATATCGCGATTTGACGAAATGGCCCGGTTTTTTGTTTCTCCTGAAAACTATTAAAAAACACAGGATTTTTCTACAAAAAATATAATATTTAAAATTTTGTGCTCCAAATATATTTTTTTTCAATTCAAACATACTTGTATCAAAAACGACGATTTTTCTCCGTGCATATAGTAAAAACGCCTCAAAGTATCCAAGAAACTTAATTTGCTTGATCATAATTTCTAGCTTAGAGATAAATAAAGCAATAACATATAACATAACATATATATATAATCAAACGTTTTCCGAAGGATGATGTGTCGTACCACTGTAGAGATCGTTACCAACGCATTGTTTGAAATGAATATTACCAATAATGATTGTTAAGCCTTCTATGAGAGGGGATTTTTTTATTTTGGGTATGTTAATAGTTCCACATGTGAAAATGTTCTGTTGACTGCGTTTATTGTTTCTTCTGAAGAGTGTGCAATTATGTTTGCGTTTTATTTTCATTTTGCTAAAGTTTCTATTTTTCACTTCAATTTCTGCGGCAGAGAGATACACGTCACAAATAACAATTAAGCCGACATTGTATACACTAATAATATTGAACAGTTAGTAGATGATAACATCAATCAGTGTTAATGTGTTGATGCCTCTTTGTTGTCGTTGGCTTAATCCCACTGATCATTTAACGAGCCAAGTGTCATTTTCTGGTATATATATTTCGAAATAGTAAAAATAGACTCACTTTCATTTCTGACACAAACAAAAACCACCGAAAGAAAATAATTTTTAATCGTTGATCATTATTTTATCTTTTTGTGGCAATCATCACATTTTGTGAATTTGGCTCATGGCATTAATGTGAGTTTCTCAGCACACCGTTATCTAAAGTTCCGCCAAACACCGAAGCTGCTAATGTGCCATGAATCATCATTATTAGTAGCAACAGACGTGGTTCAGAATGGTTAAAATGTTGTGACTTTCCGTCGAATATTGCGATAAGGGCAAGTAATTCATAAAAAAATCTACAAATCCGAATATTGCAAATTTTGGTAAATTTGCACATTTTTCAGATACCTATGTGTTATTGAAAATAGGCCGTGCGGCCCAACAAAGTTTACACAGTGGTAAAGTTTTATGCCGATCTTCTTAGTATCACTTTCAGAGTCCATCTGAGTCGGTTCTCCGCATGAGAGGCAATATATCCTGGAGATTCAAGTCCAGCAATTTTAAGAAATATGTTTTTAGGAAACCACTCCAGATACATAATATTTGACACAAACAAATATTGTATGTTGTTGTTAAATAACTATGTTTCCATCCTAATATTTATTACTATTATTTTCAAAACAAATATTTATTTTTATTTAAGTATTATGTCAATGAAGTGGTACCTCCATTTAAGGACATGTTTTACATTTTTCGAAAACTCAAATACATTTTTCTTTAGAAATGTTTTATGATTTTGAATTCCCTTATATTTAAATCGCATATTCTTGAGTATCGATAACTTACATTGATGGATTGACAACAACACGCTGAAAAAATCGCTTCTGTAGTATCATGTCCTAAACATATTCTGCATCATACATAAGTTTAAGGTACACTCCAAATAGATAATATTTGACACAAGCAAATAATATATGTTTATCTAAACAAAAGTATATTTTCTTAAAAATATATTCGAAATAAAAACTAATATTTCCTAAATAAAAATTAATTTGTATTTAAGTATTTTGGCAATGTATACCTCAATACCTTAATTTAAAGACAAGTTTTCTGTTTTTCATAATTTCAAAGTGCATTTTTTTTTAGAAATTTTCTATGTTTCAAAAATTTAAGTCGTAGACGGGGAAATCGCCATTTATGATATATTTGAATTGAAAGAATGTATATCGTCGGCTCAATGCTAGTTTGTTCTATACGCCATTTTATATGATCGGAAAAAAACGCAATTTATTGTTTGAGTAAAAACGGGACTGAAGAGTTACACACTTTTTATTTCATAGGGTTCCCAACAGTGTTTGTATGATTCTGATGCATTTCTATGCCATTACATACATTCAAAACTAACCAAGTTATAACAATTTCTGTACTTGGCATTTTGGTCCATATCCACTTTTATTGTAATATTTTTTCGTATTTGTATTACATGGAACAAAAAGAGGGTCGGTATGGAAGGAGAGTAATTTACATATTGTGATTGAAAGAACGTAAAACACTGAGTCAAAAATATAGGGCGATAGAAAAATGGAGACATAGAACAAAAATATCTAAATTATTTCCCGTTATTCAGAGTTAAATAGATTTACCCTACCAATATCTCGAAAACTAGACGAGAAAGGAACAAAATTATTGCAGAATCTGAAAGAGCATGCTTGAAACCTTATGGACCAAAATAACATTACGCCGACGATATGTATTTGGAACAAAATCTTTTAAATATTATATATAGCGTGATCCATTTCGAGGTTCCCTACTTTTTTAAAGAAAAAACACAGAAAATTGAAATTGAATGGATTTTTCGAAATTCGAACCTTTACGCGCACAGCGGGGTAAAATGTGGTACAATAGCCAAATCCAAATGCAAGAGCTATAATCGTGAAATTTGCTGCGAGTCTTAAACTAGAACAAAGAGCGATTTTTTTGAAAATTGCAGGGGCACAGTGGGGCCGAAAGGGATAAATGTGGTACCACCGCCAATTTTAACGCCTAGAATTAGAATCCCGAATATTGAAGCGAAAGATATTCTTAGGGCAACGGATCGGGATTTATCATAGTTTATATTCGTAATTTTCGGGCCACAGTGGAGCAAAAAGCGGAAAATATGGTACAGTGGTTTAAAACATGATGTGGTTAAACATGTTTCTAGGGTAGCTTTTGTAACAGAAAATAGAGATTGGAAGTGATTTTTATAAATTCTAACTTTGAGGGGGCATTTGGGCAAAAATGCATCAATCTGGAAAAATTTTAACTTAAGTATGAGATATGAAGACATTTTATGCGTTAAAAGCACACTGGGTCAAATAATGTAATGTGGACAATGTAGTATGGACAAAAATTGTACAGTGGGTAAAATGCGGTTAAATATGGTACAATGGGGGAAAGGGTTAAATATGGTACAATGGGGGAAAGGGTTAAATATGGAACAGTGAGGCAAAATATGTATATATGGTAAACTGGGACAAAATTGGTTTAATATGGTACAGTGGGGCAAAAAGCGTTAACTATGGAACAGTGGAGCAAAAATTTAATAACTATGAAACAGTGGGGCCAAAAGGGTTAAATATGGTAATGTGTGACAAGAATGGCTAACTAATTATTGCACAGTGGATCAAACAGGTTTAAATATTTTACAGTGGGGCACAAATTGTTAAATATGATACAATTAGACAAGGGGTTTAATAGGGTACAGTAGAGCAAAAATGTGTTAAATATGGTACAGTGGGACAAAAATGGTTAAATAGGTACAATGTGACAAAAATGGTTACGGTGAGGCGCAAATAGTTTATTATAGTAACGTCGGACAACATGGGTTAAATATACACGCAAAGAAAAAATTCGTTTCTGCGAAACGAAATATTAGGGAACTACAATTCTCTTTTACGACGACTGAAATTCTTTTGGTCAGAACAAAAAATTGCTTACGCGAAATAAGTTTCTGTCACAACAAATGAAATTTCAGTTCCGGCAAACGAGAATTGTAGTTGTCTAATATTTCGTATCGCAGAAACGAATTTTTTCTCTGCGTGTAGTTCAGTTGGGCAAAATTGGTTAAATACAGTAGGACAAAATGGGGTGAAATATGATTCACTGTATGATAAACATTTTCATTTCACTTTCACATTGATACCATTTGTGTGAAAGGTACTAGAAGGGGCGTGGCAAAAACGCCCACTTTGTACTGTATGTACTATTCAAATATTGCACTGCACATAATTTCAAGTATTTGTATAAGCTGTGAACATTTGGTACAAATTCGTCCCTTTGTGTGGGAGCTACCAAAAGAGGCGTTGCATTTTTGTTCAGCTTATAGAGGCGGTAAAATGATTACTATGTATGCGATTTTACAGGATACCCATTAGTAGTATATGTAGAAGTTATAAGATCTTTAACATGTCACAAACTTTTAAACATTTGTGTGGGAGGTACCACAAGGAGTAGGCCGATATGGTTATCTATTAAACATAAACTGGGTTTGAAAAAAATATTATAACGTACGAAATTTGAAGTCATTCGGTCATTCCTTTACCTTGGAAAAAAAGCGTGGGTAGTTTTTAAAAATAAAACGAAAAAAATGTTTTTCAGGATAATCGAGGATTAAGGACATTTTAGTTATTTTGATGTCCTTGGTAGACAAAAATTAATTACTTAATTTATAATTCTTTGAGAGGATGTTAAATTCTTTCAAATGGTGCTTATATCATTAAAATTTTATGTTCAGTCGAAAAGTTATGTAGACTTCAAAATGCCTAAATTTGTAATAAAATGTTGTAGGTGACCAACTTGGGCACCCTATAACATCAAAACCGTTATGAATTTGGACATTCGGTAAAAGGTAGTAAGTCTGCATGGTCTTCTAGTATATGCGTGTGAAATTTCATTGAAATCGAAAGGGTTAAATATTTAAATTGTAATTTTTGGGTCGTTTTATTTTGGAATTACCGATATACATATATTTGAGAACTGACTTTCACAAATAAAATATGTGTTTACATGCTAACAAAGTTATTGCTTAAGAATTTATCAAAGTATATTAGATATAAAAAAATATGTAGAACTTTGTAGAATTTTAGTTTTAACATTTCATGAAAATATATCGACACTTTAATTGTTTTATGTATTTCAGCAATTAAAAGTTATTTTTTTTCGAAATTTTTATTGTTTGTAAATTTCTTTATAATTAAAATCGTATAGTCTTGGACAGCAATCAAGTATTTGAAGGATTGGCAACAAATGATATGGTCTTCTAGTATACGCGTGTGAAATTTCATTGAAATCGAAAGGGTTAAATATTTAAATTGTAATTTTTGGGTCGTTTTATTTCGGAATTACCGATATACATATATTTGAGAACTGACTTTCACAAATAAAATATGTGTTTACATGCTAACAAAGTTATTGCTTAAGAATTTATCCAAGTATATTAGATTGAAAAAAATATGTAGAACTTTGTAGAATTTTAGTTTTAACATTTCATGAAAATATATCGACACTTTAATTGTTTTATGTATTTCAGCAATTAAAAGTTATTTTTTTCGAAATTTTTATTGTTTGTAAATTTCTTTATAAAAAAATTCGTATAGTCTTGGACAGCAATAAAGTATTTGAAGGATTGGCAACAAATGATACTTGGAATATTTAGAAATTGAAAATGAGTGCTTCAAACAGCTAAACATGCTAGCTATGCCATTTTCAACAGGAAGATAAAATTAAATCTGAAGTTAGAAAAGTGCTTAAGTGTATGTCCATGGACATGAGACGTTTAAACGTCTCCTCTATTCAACCTAACCTAACCTAGAAAAATTCAGCAAATTTGTGAAAATATTTTTTAAATAAATCTATTTGGAGAAATTACTAAACAATATTTTTTTTTATTTAAAAAATGTGTATTTTTGCTCAATTTGAATTGGAATAAAATAAATTTTTAACAAATTTTTTAAATATTTTTGAACAAATATAATTTATTAAAAAAATAAATCAATCGATATTAGAAAAATATATATTTGGAACAACTTTGTCAAAAAACATATTTGTTTAAATAAAAAAAAAATATTGTTTAGTAATTTCTCCAAATAGATTTATTTAAAAAATATTTTCACAAATTTGCTGAATTTTTCTAGGTTAGGTTAGGTTGAATAGAGGAGACGTTTAAACGTCTCATGTCCATGGACATACACTTAAGCACTTTTCTAACTTCAGATTTAATTTTATCTTCCTGTTGAAAATGGCATAGCTAGCATGTTTAGCTGTTTGAAGCACTCATTTTCAATTTCTAAATATTCCAAGTATCATTTGTTGCCAATCCTTCAAATACTTTATTGCTGTCCAAGACTATACGAATTTTATTATAAAGAAATTTACAAACAATAAAAATTTCGAAAAAAATAACTTTTAATTGCTGAAATACATAAAACAATTAAAGTGTCGATATATTTTCATGAAATGTTAAAACTAAAATTCTACAAAGTTCTACATATTTTTTTCAATCTAATATACTTGGATAAATTCTTAAGCAATAACTTTGTTAGCATGTAAACACATATTTTATTTGTGAAAGTCAGTTCTCAAATATATGTATATCGGTAATTCCGAAATAAAACGACCCAAAAATTACAATTTAAATATTTAACCCTTTCGATTTCAATGAAATTTCACACGCGTATACTAGAAGACCATATCATTTGTTGCCAATCCTTCAAATACTTGATTGCTGTCCAAGACTATACGATTTTAATTATAAAGAAATTTACAAACAATAAAAATTTCGAAAAAAAATAACTTTTAATTGCTGAAATACATAAAACAATTAAAGTGTCGATATATTTTCATGAAATGTTAAAACTAAAATTCTACAAAGTTCTACATATTTTTTTATATCTAATATACTTGGATAAATTCTTAAGCAATAACTTTGTTAGCATGTAAACACATATTTTATTTGTGAAAGTCAGTTCTCAAATATATGTATATCGGTAATTCCAAAATAAAACGACCCAAAAATTACAATTTAAATATTTAACCCTTTCGATTTCAATGAAATTTCACACGCGTATACTAGAAGACCATGCAGACTTACTACCTTTTACCGAATGTCCAAATTCATAACGGTTTTGATGTTATAGGGTGCCCAAGTTGGTCACCTACAACATTTTATTACAAATTTAGGCATTTTGAAGTCTACATAACTTTTCGACTGAACATAAAATTTTAATGATATAAGCACCATTTGAAAGAATTTAACATCCTCTCAAAGAATTATAAATTAAGTAATTAATTTTTGTCTACCAAGGACATCAAAATAACTAAAATGTCCTTAATCCTCGATTATCCTGAAAAACATTTTTTTCGTTTTATTTTTAAAAACTACCCTCGCTTTTTTTCCAAGGTAAAGGAATGACCGAATGACTTCAAATTTCGTACGTTATAATATTTTTTTCAAACCCAGTTTATGTTTAACAGATAACCATATCGGCGTACTCCTTGTGGTACCTCCCACACAAATGTTTAAAAGTTTGTGACATGTTAAAGATCTTATAACTTCTACATATACTACTAATGGGTATCCTGTAAAATTGCATACATAGTAATCATTTTACCGCCTCTATAAGCTGAACAAAAATGCAACGCCTCTTTTGGTAGCTCCCACACAAAGGGACGAATTTGTACCAAATGTTCACAGCTTATAACATTAATACCAGCGCATACAAATACTTGAAATTATGTGCAGTGCAATATTTGAATAGTACATACAGTACAAAGTGGGCGTTTTTGCCACGCCCCTTCTAGTACCTTTCACACAAATGGTATCAATGTGAAAGTGAAATGAAAATGTTTATCATACAGTGAATCATATTTCACCCCATTTTGTCCTACTGTATTTAACCAATTTTGCCCAACTGAACTACACGCAGAGAAAAAATTCGTTTCTGCGATACGAAATATTAGACAACTACAATTCTCGTTTGCCGGAACTGAAATTTCATTTGTTGTGACAGAAACTTATTTCGCGTAAGCAATTTTTTGTTCTGACCAAAAGAATTTCAGTCGTCGTAAAAAAGAATTGTGAAACGAAATATTAGGGACAATGTTGTTCCAAATATATATTTTTCTAATATCGATTGATTTATTTTTTTAATAAATTATATTTGTTCAAAAATATTTAAAAAATTTGTTAAAAATTTATTTTATTCCAATTCAAATTGAGCAAAAATGTGTATTTTTGCTCAATTTGAATTGGAAGAAATAGTGTTGCAGTTCCAAATTTGGGCGATTTTTCACAAATCAATGTCATTAAGTTTGTCTCTTTGAGGAAAAATACTGTTTTCGCAATATCTCTAGAAAGGAATCCGTTATTGAAACCATCATAGTCAAGTAGAGGGTATGATTCTGAATAAAACCACATTTTCCGGTTTTGGTGTCAATCTAGTTCAACTTTCTATCTCTGTGTATATCATTCAGAACATTTATACCCTCACTTTAGTGTGACGAGGGTGTATGGGCATTTCCGCTGGTCGCGAACTTACATACGATCGTACGCTTTTGATGTACAAAAAATATAGAAAACAAAAATCTTCCCCCAAATTTTTTTGGGTGATTCGATTGCATATTTGTGGCTATATGTGTTTAGTGCAAAAGATGGGTCTCATCGAGTTTTAGTTTTCATAATGATAGCAATAAACATGTGGTCACGAACGTACGTATTTTGGCTGAATCTATTTGGCTGTCTAGTAAATGTCGATTTTGGCTGAATCTAGTAAAATCCAAAAATCTGCGAAATGGAACGGAATATTCTAAAGATATTAAATTATTTTGAAAGCGGACAAATGTAGCTTTCTATCCAGTATTTACACAATGCTTTGCATGTAAAATAATTACACATAATATATGTCTTTAAAAGTAGTTTAAAATGTAAAAATAATTTTTTTTAGTTTTCATGCCAATTTCCTCATGCAAATAACTGGGATATGCTATAAAACCGTTGTATTTTAAAAATTTTGACTTTGTTTATTCATTTTTTTATTATTATTCACAATAAAATACGATGGGTATCAATATTTTAGTTTTCGGCCTGGTTGACCATTCGGCGGAAATGCCTATACATCATTTGCTACGGGCCAAAAGTGTAACACATCGAAGTAGTGACCTAAGACCCCAAGTATGTTTGGCGGAAATCCGTTTTGGGTCATTTTAAGTAATTTTAGCAAAGTCCTTCCGTCCGTCTGTCTGTCTGATGGCTGGTGCGCATGATAACTCTCGAAAGGAATCCCCGATTGACTGAAAAGTGGACGAATTTACCACGTCTCTTTTGGTACCTCCCACACAAATGGACCATTTTGCACCAAAAGTTCACATCTTATAACATTAATACCAGTGAATAAAAATACTTGAAATTGTATACAGTGTAATGTTTTTTATAGTCTGTAGGCAGACTAGTAAAAAAGGGGGGTTATTGACATGCCCCTTTTGGTACCTCCCACACAATTCGACTATTTTCCACCAAAAGTAAACAGCTAATAACTTTTATACAAGTGAATAATTAAAATTTTGTACAGTGTAATTTTTTTATAGTGAAGAATTGGTGGTATTGACACGCCCCTTTTGGCACTTTGGCTTATAACTTTAATACCAGTACGTAAAAATACATAAAAATGAGTACAGTGTAATGTTTTTGTAGTACCTACAGTCTGCCGTAAAATGGGCATCATTATCACGTCCCTTTTGGTACCTCCCGCACAAACGTGCATACTAGAGTGGGTAACGAAAAAAAAATTGCGCGAGTCACCCCCTAGTTTTGAAGCGCTTTTAAAAAGTTTAGATCTCTTTACAAACAAAGGAGTTATTCGAATTTTACCGTATAAATAACTTGATTATCTTATGGTCTGAATTAGATATATGGTAACATCTGAAAATTCTGTCAGAACAATGTTTTTATTCATATTAAACATTCGAAATCGAGAACACTCAGTTTTACTTGATAATTGAATTCTGAGAATATTAAGTAATATTGCGAGTATTAACCAGAATTAAATTTTGAAATGTATTTTGCCGCGTGTGACATCGATAAGAGCAAACTGTCCACAAATCGTGAAGTGATCCAATATCTGTTATATTTGAAGTAACATGGTTCTCATAGTGTAAAAAAATAGAAAGTTATACAGTTATGTGCAATTTGTGTTGACAATTCCTTGCGACTTACGGAAGCGTGCAAACATTCAAATTTTCGGAAAAACCACTATACGTAAATTACTCATTCGTCTTTTGGTCTGAAATTGTATCATGTGAAATATATCCGGTAAGTCTAGATTATAGTATATCTCACATATTCCTTTACATTAGTTCTGTACCTCATATCTGTGGTTTTCGCAAATAACCACTTAAGTCGTGTTGAGTCATTTTCGAGTTTTTTAGATAAATGTATTAAATTGTCTATGATCTAACCCCTAATAGTTACTATATGCGATAATTGGCGTTTTTGATCATTTTATGGCGCATGGAAATTTGTCACTCCCAAAAGGAAAGCACTAGAACCTAAAACTTGTATACGCTCCCCTGAATATTTTTATTTTCCGACTTAGTTGTTATTTGTGAAAACCACAGATATATGCATTTCTTTTTAGTCATTCATTCATATGAAATATTTTTAAGGTTGTAAATGCATTTGAACCCATTCCTTATATAGGAGGGTACATACCCAAATTAATCCAATACCCGCAGTCCGAGATTTTCAAACTCCCCGTGATAAGTACCGTCAACTGGAGTTAGTTGAAAAGAGCAATTACAAATAAACAAATATGTTAATTTGTATGTGATATATAGAATATTAATTTATAAATATTGTGTATTTAAATTGCAAATACTATGTTTTTAATAAAACTGGTTGATTGAAATAGGTATGCGAAAATCAAAATAACTTTTTTGTTTGCGAACAAACTTAAACTTTTTAAATGCGCAAATTTCATATATTGAAGAAAGCTTTTACTGCGTGCAAGAAAAAGTTCCAGTTAGGGTAGTAGAAAGTCGGGTATTGAAGGTAAGATATTTAATTTGACGTCGAAGTCAAAAATGACGTATGGACGAATTATACAAAAAATATATAAATGAATGAATGAGCTACAAAAAGTAAACTATTTTGGCGGTATGAAGATTGCGCGAAACAAAATAATTTTTGTGTTTTCTAAATACTCTCCTGTGCTCCGGCCTAGTGCATACCAATGCATACAAATACTTTGCACAATGTAATGTTTCTAAAATTCCTACAGTCCTGTTAAAAATGGAAGTTATCACCACACCTGCTTTAGTACCTCCCACACAAAAAGAGCCAAGACATCCCACCGTTAAATAGCTCGTACTATAAGTACATATTTACATTGCTCACAAAGTCGGTTTACCCGACCGAAATTTCTTTCTATTTATTCACTTTGTAATTTACATTATTTTTTCCTAATTTTTCGGTGTTCTGATTATTTTTGCAAGCAAATTTTTTTTATTTGTTTCGATTAGTTTGGGAGACATTGGTAAAAGCATAAGAGAACTTCGCAATTTTTTTGCTATTTATAGGGAATACAATTTTCAAATCAAGTGAAGTCAAAAACAATGTCGATTTTTAAATAATTTACAAATAGTTCGAATAAAAAAGTAGGAGAACATTCTGAAGCTATCTCATTCTATTACACAGATCTACAAAAAAGAAATAATTTTTTGATTTTATTTGTAATTTTAACGCGGTTTTCAAAACTGAATACCATTTTTCCCTAGCAGCTCTAGTTTTTGAGTTACAGAAATATCCAATTTACCCTACTATGTATTTAAAAAGTGCATATGCTTTTCTAATACACACGTAACAAACGTGTGTTTACATAATTTTCTTCTCTGTTACAGGCAGTGTTCATTTTCTTATCTTATTTTTTATATATGATAAGCAATTGCAGTAAAATAATCTCATCTTCACACCCTACCCCATAACATGAAAACGGGAGCTGCTAGGCAAAAACCGACTGCAGGTTCGTATTCAGGAGGTCGAATTTACTAAAGAACAGATCAAAAAGTATCGGCACCAAAATGTGTGTATACCTGTGCTATTGATGTTTCCCAAGCTAATGGTGATCCCTAAATGATTTTTTTAATATAGTGCACAATATACGTACATAGTTTCATCTGGTCCACATGTTTTCTATTTAACTTTTTTACTTTACTTTTTGGAAAAACATTGATTTTACTTTCATATTTTAAAAATAAAAATATGTCATGGAGCTTTCGATATTACTAAAGCCGACGTCTTTACAAAACTAGGTCAAAAATGCAAGCACTTTTCTATATTTTTGTCCATTGTCAAATGTTTAAATGCACATATCTCCCACAGTCGTGAAGATTTTTAAACCAAATTTCATCTCCGTTATAAAAGCGCCATTTCCAGGCGTTAACAAAATCTAATGAAACGTAGAGTGAGGGACCCAGTATTAGAAATATGCATCTATTTAATTATTCATTGTTTCCCTGGAATACCGGATGCCCATTTGAGAATCCCTGCTATAAACAGATGAACGAGTGTAACAATTTTGGTCAAAATCGTGCGGCAGTAATGGTCATTGCTATGTTCCAGTTTACAGAGAACACGAGACTTACTCACGACATCACGTGCTGCGCATGCGCACAGGTACCATTAAAATGTCGTATTACTTTATTGACAAACGACACGAGTCAATAATAAATTTTGTATGAAAATACAAATTTAAATATGTATGTATGTACACTTAAGTACAAGTTTACGACAAAAGTGAGCGTCCAATTTCATCAAAAGAGAAAAACTGCCAAGACGGACTGCTGTTACTTTGATATTTATAATACTCCTGAATTGAGAGATATAAATCGCAACATTAGACTCTCGTGTCAGACTTCCTACCTTAGTTTGTATCTAGAAAATATCAAAGACGAAATTGATAACAAACAAATAAAACTTGTTAACTCATTGTCAAATAAGTGTTTGACAATGCAATTTAATTCGTTGACTCGCGGGGCGATGCGTGATTTTACAGCGCGGTTATAACGGATGACTGTCAGACTAAGTGGACGGTGTAAGGTAAACATGACAACATTATGTCATCTCGGTTGTTAGTAGTTACGATTACGAGTACTATTTGACAGTTTAACTGACTATGTAAGCGTCGTAATTAATTGTTTCATTGTTGTCCAAAATTGAAGCGATTTTAATTGCGTTAACGTTATGGGAATGAAGATGAAATGTATGCGTCAACCGGGTTGACCGATCGTCTCTACGGAATTAATGTCATCGAAATAATAATGACATTGAAATGGCGGTCAATTTACGATGACAAATGGTTTTATTTGCACGTATTGGCTGTACAACAAGAATCGTACGCCAAAAGGAGAAAGTGCCTCCGTTGCCATCATACGAGCGTGTAGTTGTTATGTAAATTTGAATATTTCGTTTTCATTTGAACATTTTAATGTGGCCAATGTAATGGGCACTAAATATTTCAAATATGTAATTTCTTTCCTTTCCTGGAGCGTCTACGCAATTAGTTTCATCTTAACATTTACATATGGTTGTTTAAATATGCACATAATTATAATTAAATGTGTACCTACACTGGCGAGCAAAATTAGAAAGCAAAATGCAATGCGAGTTAGGGATAAAATATAATTGTTTGTTAACATTTTCAAAAACGTTTACGTAGTCCAAAAGATTTAATAGCCCAAAAAAATCCAAAAACATAAATTTCAAAATGAACAACTAAGAACGGTAAGAACTGGAGCAGGACCGAATTTTATAAAGAAGCAAATCACCGATAAATTTTCAGACGAATCGACAGGAAAATGTATTTATGGCATGAAGGTGCAAATTTAAAAGCGAACTCTATCTGGTGACTGTATCAAAACATGGAACTATGTTTTAAAAAATTCTTCTTTTTTGTTGTGAAGAATTATTTGTCAAAAAAATGTGACATATGTTGGGTAAATTTGTTTTGATAGATAAACAGGTCCCAACCCACTTATGGACCACAAAACTCTTAAAGAAAATGACAAAAATATAAAACAAATATGGTTTTTTGACAAAAATTTTAAAAAAAATTTTAATTCCCAGGAAAAATATTGCAAACATATTTTTTTGAAAGCTTGAAGAAAAATGTATTGAAGACACTTGGGGCAAAATTTTCTTAATATAATAGGTAATTAGTTATATGGATGCGAAAAAAGGGCCGTTTCACCAAAATTCAACACCCTATTTCGAGGTGTTTTAACCGGAATAACAAAACAAGTAAGAAAGTTCAATTGGGTAAACCGACTTATGAATCCCCTCACCTTGAGTCCCAAAAAATATTCCTAAATTTATTTATTTTTTTGTTTTAATTAAATTTTTATAAATTTAAATTGCATTTGTTATTAAATGCATGTACTGGTATTAAAGTTAAAAGCTGTTTACTTTTTGTACAAAATGGTCCATTTGTGTGGAAGGTACCAAATGGGGCGTGCCAATAACGGTCACTTTTCTTTGGACTCTAGATACTATACAAGGATTACACCGTACAAAATTTCAACTATTTATATATACTGGTATTAAAGTTATAAGCTGGTAACTTTTGGTTCATTTGTGTGGGAGGTACCTAAAAGGGAGTGGCCATTTCGCTCATTTTTCTAGACGAGTTAATGAATAACAAACTAATACTATGTGTAAAATTTCAGCAGATTCGAGTAAGTAGCTTAGAAGGTATTAAGGAATCAATATTTCACTAAAAGTAAACCCTTTGTGGGGGAGGTACTAGAAGGGGTCGACCAATATAGACCATCTTAGAAATTAGGCGGAGATAGAGGAAAATATTACCGCATACCAAATTTGAAGTCAATCGGTTACTCCTTTCGAGACTTATCGTGCGCACCAGCCAGCAGACAGACAGGCGGACGGACATTGCTCATTCGACTTAAAATAACCCTAAACGGATATCCCCCGAACATACTTAGGGCCTTAGACCACTCCTTCGATGTGTTACACTTTTGGCCCGTAGCAAATGATATATACCCTCGTATCACTAAAGTGAGGGTATACAAATAGGATGTGGTATCGTTATAACAATATGTTAAATATACTAAACAGGGAAATTTGCGCACTTAAGGGAAAATGTGGAAATGTAGTATCCACTTAACACAAATGTGCATTAATCCGATTCACATACCTGCCTATTTGATGATAACTCGATCAAAATCACAGCAAAACAAATTTTCGTAATAAAAACTGTCTCTGTGTTTTTTGTGTACATTTTGCGTGCAGCTATGCAAAAACACAGTAACTGTTTTACCCCCGCCTCTTACTTTTATAATGCGTTGCGTTATTTTCTTTTATAATTTTTTTATAATAATAAAATGAACGCGAGCTCTTTAAATTGCTCGCACATAGTTCTGAGCAACAGTTTTTTTTTTAATTTAAATTTTAAAAGTATTTTTGATTTCCTTAGAAAACTGTAAACGTCAAAATCGGGTAATTATTATATCGGTTAGTTGTACCAAAATGTTTCAGAATGTAGGAATTATGTTATAATAAGTATTTTAGTTTGCTAACTATGACTGCATCCATTCAGCGGTTGTTAAATTATAAACTGTTTGCCATGACATCACTACGAAGTTGCACCGGATGGAGCTTACATTTTACTTAATAAAACCTATATATCTTTTCCAAATTTTCAAAAAACTGAACAGCTTATCATTAAATGTATAAAGTAATACTGTTTTGACCAAAATAAAAATTTATCCTCAACAGAGTATATTGATAGCACTGTCCAACAAATTAAGACTTTTTCATTGGAACCGAATAGCGACCCTATAAATCTGAAAGGTAGATAATTTTTGTAGAATAAACTTATGGTCCAGCTGGTCTGAGTTTTTTTTTACAGTGGGTCAAAGTTTTAAATTTTTGGTCGAAGGGAGTATTATACTAAATAAAAAAATGCTATAAGTTAATGTCGGAGAGATTTCTTATTGTCATTATTGAATTTTATGAGGATCATTTTTGTGGAAGATCTTAACCCTCAAGCTCCCCTTCTAATGGCTCAATGCCCTTTTTTCGAAAAATCAAAAAAGTCCTATCAAAAAGGACATTTAAGGATTAAAATATTCTACACAATTTTTTGTAGATTTTCGCCAAAGACACCAAAGCTGTAAATATAGCTCTTTACGCTTAATTAGCAAAATTAAACGCCAACTTATGCAAAAACCAGTAAGGAAAGGCAGAAAGTCGTGCCGGCCGACTATATAATACCCTACACCTCCCTAACAATGCGACAAGGGTCATTGGGATACTAATTTGGAATAATTGGTAAATGAGTAGGAACATATTATCTAATTCTGAACCGACAATCGCTAAATTAAGCAATATTCGTTCCTAAATTGAGAAACATCTTTCTGGAAAATTTTAATGATCGGAAGTAAAGAACAACTTCTGTAGCGCTCTGATACCAAATCAGGAGGAACATATATAAGGAGGTTATATATAAATCTGAACCGATTTCCCTGAATACTCAGTCTCTGCAGCGCTTTCATGTCAAATCGGGGGTTATATATATATGGGGGCTATATCTAAATCTGAACCGATTTTCTCCGAATTTGGCAGTATTTTTTCATGTAGAAAGAAACTTCTTTTTGCCGAATTTTGCACTGATCGGATATAAAATAAAATGTTTACAGCGCTTACATATCACATCGGGGGTAACGTATATATGGGGACTATATCTAAATCTGAACCGATTTCTTCCAAATTTAAAGTGTTCATTCATATAAAAGGAAACCTATTTCTGCCGAATTTCATACTGATCGGATATAAAACACAGTTTCTACAGCGCTTATATGTCAAATCGGGTGTAACATATATATGGGGGATATACCTAAATCTGAACCACTTTTCTCCGAATTTGGCAGTATTCCTTCATGTAATAAGAAACCTCTTTCTGCCGAATTTCGCATTGATCGGATATAAAATACAGTTTCTACAGCGCTTACATGTCAAATCGGGGGTTACATATATATGGGGGCTATATCTAAATCTGAACCGATTTCTCCAAAATTTAACAGTGTTCATTCATATAACAGGACACCTCTTTCTGCCGAATTTCATACTGATCGGATATAAGATTAAGTTTTTACAGCGCTTACATGTTAAATCGGGGCTAACATATATACATATGGGGGCTATATCTAAATCTGAACCGATTTTATCCAAATTCAAGTACCTTGGGCCAAACAAAAGATATGTGTAAAGTTTCGTCGACTTCGGACCATAATTGCGACCTGTACTTTGATTACAAGAATACATGCACAGACAGACAGACGGACATAGCTAAATCAACTCAGAAAGTGATTCTAAGTCGATCGGTATAATAAACGATGGGCCTATTTCTTCTCCTTTTGGGTGTTACAAACAAATGCACAAAGTAATAATACCCTTTACCACAGTGTGGTGTAGAGTATAAAAATACTATAATGTAAATTTAAAGTCGTGATAGCTATGGAATGGCGCAGTGAAATAACCCCCATGCCGAAAATTAAATAACACCCAAAATAAAGATTCAAAATTGGGTTTGTGTGAAATTTCATTAACTTTGGTTTTCATTTCATCTTTTCAAGTTTTTTTTAAATTTTTGTTACTGAGACCAAAATGAAATAAAACCCAAAATAAAATGAATTTGGGATTTATTTCATTCATTTTGGATTTTGGGGATTTTTTCATTGTTTTGAATTTATTTCATTTTCATCGAAATCTAATTTTTCTTAAGCCGTATTTCATTTTATTTGGGGATTATTTCATTGACATTCAAAATAAAATTTAGGAATGTTTTTAATAATAAAATTGTATGATATCGCTTCCTTGTCGTTAGACGATTAGAATCGAATGAACATATTGAACGGGGAAATTTTAGGGTGGGCCTTGAGAGTAGTAATCAGTTCTTAATAGTGCTTCAGAGAAGAAAATTTACAAATTTGTAGTAGTTGTAGGGTCATGGATAGCAGATTACAGAAAACATACCAGATGGTACGATTGCATTATATGATGAAATTAATAAGCATTAAATGTTTGGAAATGGTAAGTAAAATAAGATTTGCGACTATTTTGCTAGAGAGCCGATCAGAAACTGAAGTGATTGGGTCTGTTCGCTTTTAACAATTTACGAATGAATACTGCTGTAAGAGAAAAATTGAAGAAAAGATAAAGCAAGTGAAACAGAGAGACAAAAATCGCGGCGATTTTTTTTGGCATATTTTTCATCTGCTTTACTATATCTTCATGTCAGAAAATTTTATAAAAAAAAAATGTTGGAAGACAAAACATGTTAAAAAATCGCCGCGATTTTTAACCTATTTTTCGTCTCCATTAATTCCTATTCATGTTTTGTCTTCCAACATATTTCACACATGAAGTTTCAGTTCTCTTCCAACAGTTTTCAAACATGAAGAAATAGTAATGCAGACGCAGCGATTTTTAACCTATATTTCGTCTGCATTACTATTTCTTCAAGTTTTCTCTTCCAACAGTTTTTGAACATGAAATCGCCGCGATTTTTTTACCTACTTTTCGTCTGCATAACTATTTCTTCATTTTCAAAAACTGTTGGAAGAGAACTGAAATTCATATTTGAAATAGTTTGGAAGAGATTTCTCTTCCAAAAGTTTTCATGAATTCTCATGTATTATATTCCAAAAGTTTTCAAACGTCAAGAAATAGTAATGCATTACAAAAAATAGTTCAGAAACATTTTTTAAAATTTTTCGTCAGGATTACTATTTCTTTATGTTTTCTGTTCCAACTTTCAATTACATATCATAAAAACCGTTGCAAAGATGTTGAAACGTTGTTTGTACGCCCATTACACAGTGCGACAGCCCAAAAACCAAAACCCGCGATGCTATTTTTCTTGTAGGTCTTGGCGAGTAAGACAACGTTTTTTCTATGAAATTTGCCGGACACCCCCAAAATCCGGATTTACGGGTAAAAAAACGATTTTCATGCCTTTTTTCATTTGAACGCCTATGACTTTGTTACTTATTAACTGATTTTCAATCTCTAAACGAATTTGGAAAGTAGAGACACCTAGACCTTTCGAACGATGTATATACTGTTTATTTAAAGCTGTAGGAATATATGTTTATTTGTCCTACAAACAAATTTTTCTATTTTTTTCGTCATTTTATAGTTTAGGCAATGTTTTTACCAATTAATTTGTGAAATAACCACACGATTAATTGAGCTTTTTACGCTTAATTACCAAAATTACACGCCAACTTATACAAATAATACTAAAATGTTAATTTAAAGTAGCGATAAATTAAAATAAAAAAAACTTGAACTTTTGTTCAGTGTAATGCGTTTTAGTACCCACAGTCTATTGAAAAATATGACTGAAAAATATCCTAAACAATATTGTTAAAATAAAAAAAATATGAAAAATGTTTTTTTAATTTCCCTTATTTGTACAATATATGTAATAAATTATATATTTACCCATAGATACCATATTGCTATTTTCTTCTTTTTAATATTTACCAATTCCATTTTACTCGAAAACTTTGAAGCGACAAATATACATACTATTAAAAAAGTTATGTAGATGTAACCAAATATTTCTCGTCATTTTATTCTACAAAAATTATCTACCTTTCAGATTTATAGGGTCGCTATTAGAGTGATCAAAACCGGTTTAAAATAAACCGGTCCACCGGTTTTTTGCTTCCACCGTCCCCGGTTTTTCTCAAAATCATGAATTTCGAACAACCGGTGCAACCGGTTTTTTTCGTTTGTTTCCACCGGTTTTCCGGTTTTTTTATTATCACTAAAATATACAAAATTATTTACAACTTTATATACAAAATATCACAAATTAAGATAATAATATGAAAGATCTCCTTATATGGCCTAAAAAGACTCGGCAACTTTCTAGAATCCGAAGCCATTCACCAATTTCTATACAAATTACAAAAATTTAAAGAAAATAAATGATTCATACGCGCAGAAGTTATGTGAAAAGTAAACGCATTCTCCCACTTCCAAACCGAAACAAAAACAAGTAAGAAAATTTAAATTGGGTAAACCGACTAGTGTATACTCTTATATATTTATATACTCGTATATACCTACCTGCACTAAAGTATGTATATAAAATATATATGTATAAAGATTTAGTACCTCTATTAAATATTCTATTTAATACCCCGAAATATTAATATTTTCTTGACTGTACTACATAAGGGGAATTTCATGTCAAGTGGGTTAATTTTTGAGAGGGGTGTCTTCTGTCGGGATGAAAATTGCACCAAGTAGCCCTATCAGATAGTAGTTATGAGACACAATTCGAACGAAATCGGTTAAGGACTTTCCGAGTTGGAGGGTGTCAAATATTGACATTTTTGTCAAACGGTTGTTTTTCCCATCTGAAATGCTAAAATGTTTGGTTGAACGTTAATTTTTTTCAGAGGTTTATATTTATTTTGATAGATCAACAGGTCCCATCCCATTAATAGGTCACAAAGCTTTTAAAGGAAATTATCTAAGCTTTCTTTTGAGCAAAAAAATCAAAAATTAAAACATAGGTTTTTACCAAAATTTCCAAAAAGTTTAATTTTGCAAAAAAAAGTAATGAAAATATATTTGCTAATTTTTTAAAAAGGTTGAAGAAAGGACTATCTATAACACTTTTGGAAAATGTTTCTAAATACAATAGCTAATTAGTTATAAGTATGAGATAAAAGGACCGTTTTACTCAAATGACAATATTCATCACAATCCAACTCATAACTACTATCCAACAGGATTAAATTTGGTGCAACATTCCTGATCAGAAGACATCGCTTTTAAAAATTTAATATTAAAAAATCGCCTTTTTTGTTATTAAAAAGGAAAATGTTTTTCAAACGGCAATTTTCATACTGTTTTGTTATGCAGAAAAAAAACCGGTTCTACCGGTTTCCTCGGTTTTCTTCGAAGAAAAAAACCGTCCACCGGTTTTTTTATAACTTAAATAAACCATCCACCGGTTTTTTATTTTTTCAAAAAAACCGGTTTTTTGATCACTCTAGTCGCTATTCGGTTCCAATGAAAAAGTCTTAATTTGTTGGACAGTGTCAATATACTCTGTTAAGGATAAATTTTTATTTTGATCAAAACAGTATTACTTTATAAATTTAATAATAAGCTGTTCAGTTTTTTGAAAATTTGGAAAAGATATATAGGTTTTATTAAGTAAAATGTAAGCTCCATCCGGTGCAACTTCGTAGTGATGTCATGGCAAACAGTTTATAATTTAACAACCGCTGAATGGATGCAGTCATAGTTAGCAAACTAAAATACTTATTATAACATAATTCCTACATTCTGAAACATTTTGGTACAACTAACCGATATAATAATTACCCGATTTTGACGTTTTAAATTTTCTAAGGAAAACAAAAACTATACGATATGAAATCTCTGACATTAACTTACAGCGTTTTTTGCATTTAGTATAATGCTCCCATCGATCAAAAAATGAAAACTTTCATCCACTGTAAGAAAATACTCAGACCAGCTGGACCACAAATTTATTCCACAAAAATAGTCTACCCAACATGCCCTCTTAGAATTATTGAGTCGCTCTTCTGCTCCAATTATTCCATAGATATCACGACTTTAAATTTACATTATAGTATTTTTTTGTATAAGTTGGCGTGTAATTTTGCTAATTAAGCGTAAAGAGCTATATTGACAGCTTTGGTGTCTTTGCCGACCCCCACAGAAATTTTCCGGCAAACATTTTCGTAGAATATTTTAATCCTTAAATGTCCTTTTTTTGATTTTTTCGAAAAAAAGGTCAAACTGGCCCATTAAGAGGGGAGATAGAGGTTATGGTTATCTTCCAAAAAATTGATCCTCATAAAATTCCACTATATAACTCTGACAATAAGAAATCTCTCAGACATTAACTTATAGCACTTTTTTCATTTAGGACAATGCTTCCTTCGACCAAAAATTGAAAACTTTGACCCACTGTTTTATCGTGAAATTTTGTTCAGTGATGAAGCACGTTTGTGGCTCAATGGATACGTTAATAAACAAAATTGTCTATTTGGGCTGATGAGCAACCCGAAAAATACCAAGAGCTACAATTACATCCATTAGATACAACGACATGGTGTGGTTTATCGGCTGGTGGAATCATTGGTACATTGTGAAATCATTTTGGAAAGCACTTAATTTCACGTTTTGCTACGGTAAATTGGCCACAGCGTCAATTGTAGCCTGCTACAATTGAAAGAGTCGCCCAAAATTGGACCTTCCGAATGGACCACCTCAGACGTAGTCATTACCAATATCTACATGATGAAACAGTTAATTCCATAGTAAAAATTGTATGTTCACTTTCAAATTTATGTGTTTTATTTTATAAATTAAACCTCATCACTCTATATAAGAACAGTTCCCACTTAAGAAAATTTACTTAAAACTATTATTTTAAAGTTCCAAATACGACGTATGTTCAAAAAATATCGCGAATTTTGTATTTTTTCAAAAAGTATTTATTTGTTCATGAATATCTATTTTGTCCACTTGAAAGTAATTCCCCTCGGATATAATACACTTCTGCCAAAATTTTTTTCCAATCCTCGAAGCACTTCAAATAATCATTTTTTGTGATCTTGTTCAGCTCCTCCTTCGATGCCGTCTTCATGTCCTCAATCGTGGCGTAGCGTCGTCCTTTCATGGGCCTTTTCACTTTTGGGAACAAAAAATAGTCACAGGGGATAGGTCAGGGGAATACAGTGGCTGCGGCACCAGTACTGTGTTGTTTTTGGCAAATATTCGCGCACAAGCAACGATGTGTGTGCAGGGGCGTTATCATGGTGCAAAAGCCAGTTTTTGTTGTTCCACAAATCCGGGCGTTTTTGGCGGATTGCTTCGCGCAATTTGCGCATAACTTGCAGGTATTATTCTTTATTTTACCGTACAACCCTGTGGCAATAACCACGCCCCTGCAACCAAAGAAAACTGTGAGCAAAAAACTGTGGCATACATAAATTGGATCCTTTGCATGGGAGACAATAACGACAATTGAAATGATGTAAAATGTCCTAAAAGGGATTACTGCCAAACATTCCTAGGTCACTTCATTAAAGTCGTTCACTTTTTGGCCACATCAAATGATATATAGCTTCCACTAAATTCAAAGTACACAAATTTCGAAGCGGAAAAGGATACACAACACTGCAACATGTTTTGCCTTCATAATCAAGACAGCCTTATGTGTTTATATATGTACGAGTATACTTTGAAAATTATCCAGATAATCTGGTCATTGCAGACAGCAATATGGAAGATCCATTCATTTTCGCCCATCACTATTTACTGTTACGCATGTAAACATTTCTGCAATAGAGTGGCCCCTACCTGCCATTTGTGTGTAATATTTGAAATCGTTAAAAACTTTTATTACTTTAGCACGGCTTTATAAAAATAAACTCTTTATTTGTCTATTGAATTTCTTGGGATATGAATGACTACTCAACGATCTACAAACGATCAGAATATTTTAATATACAAGTATTTTAAATATTAAATTTAGACTATAGAAGCATATATCAACAAATCGTCATCAGAAACGAAAAAGAGCCTATCATCATGTTTGAAAATTTTACAGGAGAAGCAAAAAACTAAATAAAATGAAAAGTGTTGCCGTTAGAAAAACGTAGTTTTCAGGATAATGTCTAAACATAATGATGCATATATAAAATCACACAAACATAATTTATAACTTGTTTGTAAAAATTGCGTGAAAGAAATAATTTGTTGCTAGGCCCTTTTGAATTTCGTTAATAAATTCGCCATTTTTAATATTACGCCGCTAAAAATTTGTCAGGATGTGTATTTTGACGCAGGGTACCGAAATCCGTCAAAAACGAAGTTTCCATTTTTCTTGTTGTTACGCCCTTTTTCGTTTCTGATGACGATATACGAGTATACAATAATTTGCTGTGTAAAAACAAAATAGTGGGAAGGATAGTGGGCATGGCATTGTTTTTAAATTAAATATTTCAGAAACTATCAACAGTAGGAAAATTTGGTGAGCATGTTAATTAATATCAACAACTTCACTGGAAATGGTCGTGCCAAAAGTTGGCGTAGCATTATTTAAAATGTGAAATTGTGGAAATTTCAAAAACGAATTATGGAGGGAACACTACATGTGCAACTTCTCAGAAACGGCCTGACCGGTCTATGCGGTGTGGCAATAAATAAAAGAGTAATTTCTCAGGATAGAAGAAATAAATTTAAATTGTGATGCGGTATGGTCAATATCAACGGACCTAAACGACGTGCCATTATACAAAAACCAAAAAGGAAGGGCTGAAGTATGTCGAATCCGCCTATTTTATACCCAACACCACCCTATCAGAGTAGAGTAAAAAGATATATTGTCAAATTATTTTGTCTAATGATGAAAATTTGCATTTAATAGTGGTTAAATTCGAAATCGGGTTAAGGTATATACGGAGGCTATATCAAAGTTGGGCCGATTTTCATGCAATAAGACAACGCTTGCTTTTCTATCAACTTATATCTGTTAAATTGTATAAAACTCTGTTGAGAAATACGGATATTATTGCGCATGGATACAAACTTGGGATATAGACATATGTATATTCGGGACACATATAAATCTGAAACGACGTTCTTCAAATTTTGCAGTGTTCGTTCGTGACTAAAACTGTTTTCCACAAAATTTTATGTAGATCTGATGACATGGGTCTATATATAAATCTGAACCAATTGTCCTGTAACTGAGCGGTATCCGCAACATACCATTCCCTAATTTTAAAATGATTGGATGAAAAAGGGAACTGCTATATAGATAATAGGCTAAATCTAAAGGAACATATATATGGGGAAATCCGCGACAAATCGACGGTATCAAAAAAATTTCGGTTTTGATTTTTCCCAGTTTTTTATATTTTTAGTACACCTGAAGAAACGCTTCGTGGAAATTTTTCCTATAACTCGTGCAGAAGTTATCGATATTTAAAAAATCGTTAAGATATCACTCTGTGTATCGGGATTTTGGTCATAACTTCTTAAGTTGTGGTCCGATTTAAAAATCTTTTCTATTCAGAAAACAATATAAATTTTGTTTGTGTGCGATTTTTATGTTTTAAAGTTTAAATGTCATTTTTTAAATTCGGTTTAAATCCAATTTTTGCGAATTTATTTATATTGTAAACTTCTATTAATTCTCTTACATACAAGCTTATATTTAAAATTTAAAAAAAAATCGCTGCTAGCCTCTGTGCTTGTGGCTTGAAGGTGATGTATTCGACAAAAAGATTCTTGTAAAAAATCACTATAGGTGCCCACAGTACACTTTTATGTCAATTCAACGGTTTTTTAATATATCGTATTTATTGCTTATTTTTTGAAAGTAACATTTCAAGGTCAAACAAAACACAATGTAATATATTTATTATAATAATAATATTATTATAATAATAATATAATTATAATATCGTCCACTCAAAAAAACAATAGCGTAAACGCATATACACCATTATTTATTAGAATCTACGTAATCGATTCTATATCTGGTAAAAATTTGGTGGAATTCTACTTCCACAAAGTGGGTCAAAAGTTAAATTAAAAAAATAGTGTATATGTATATATATATTATGGTACTTTGATCCCACTTATATATAATTAACGCACTTTTAGACTGATAGAATATCATCTGGCTGTAGCCTGATTATTTCACCACATATTAAAATGACAAGAAATGGAAAACTTCGTTTCTCTTCTAAAATATACATATTTATCTTCCACGAAGTCTACTTTCACAAAAACTTCAAAAATGATTTTCTCGAAACTATAAAAAAGTATACGCTCTTCTTATACTGAGAGGACGATTTAATTATTTATTAATAATATAATTATAATATATTTATTTCCGATTTCATTCAAGCGCTGTAGAAGTCACATTTTACATCTGAGCATTACAAGCAAAATGGTGTTCATTGATCCAGAAATGATTACTATAAAATTTGAAATAAATCGCTTCCGATTTAGTCATTGTACATATATATTCAAATCATTATTTTAGATCTGATCATTATAAAATTTGAAAGACTTTCCTTCGATAAGAGCCAGTCTAGGATACACGTGTGTATTTCCATAAAATCATTATGTTACGTTTTTTGAACTCAAACTGAATGTAAGAAATCATTAAAGCATAACACTGTCTTCGAAATTAATTAATGATGGTACACGTACAAATCTTACTCTTTCTGCTCAAATATATAAACTTAAAATGTCTGTTACTTTTTCGAGCCAACTTTACACACACTTTATATTGTTATGAATGAAATACATCTATCAAATCTGTGGCAGTACTTTTGCGATAAATAAAAAACATTTTCAAAACATTTTCAAAATTCGTTTAAGGAAAGGAAATGCATTTAATATTTGATACACACCTTTTATCTGTAAGTATCTGTTTCGGATCATTTATTAAAACTATTGATTTTTTGTAGTTGCACCATAATAGTAAACGTCTCAAAATAACAAAAAATTCAATTTGTTTCTGTAAACACTGATTAACCTATGCAACAACAAAAATTACTATTACTATTTTATGAAATACAAACAAAAATTTTTTTTGTGTTAAAGTTTTTTTTTAACGTTTTTTTTTTGAAATTCCAATTTTAATGGATATTACCTTTAGGTTTGCACCAAATTTTTTGAAGTATAAGCTCGTTAAAGCCGGAAATTATGAGAACTAACTGTCGTTAAGCAATTAGAAAAATATTAGATTTTTTTTAAAAAAAATCGCTTTTTGCTGGAACGAAAAAAACCATAAGAAATATAAAAAAATCGCCAAAATTTAGTTTGATCCGTGTTTTACGGGACTATATGTACTACAAAAGCATTACACTTCACAAAATGTCAAGTATTTGTATGGACTGGAATCAAAGTTATAAGCCGTTGAGTTTTTGTGCAAAAAGGTCCATTTGTGTGGGAGGTACCAAAAAGGGCGAAGACAAATGGGCGAAGTGGCCGCCCATTTGTCTTGACGTGTGAAATTTCAGAAGATTCGAGTAAGTAGTATAGAAGGTATTAACGATTCAATATTTCACTAAAAGTTAACCCTTAGTGGGGGAGGTACTAGAAGGAGTGGACCAATATGGCCCAACTTCGAACTTAGCCGGAGATAGAGAAAAATATTACCGCATACCAAATTTGAAGTCAATCGGTTACTCCTTTCGAGAGTTGTCGTGCGCACCAGCCAGCAGATAGATACACAGACAGACGGACGGACATAGCTCAAATGACTTAAAATTACCCAAAACTGATTTCCGCCGTACACTCCTTCCATGTGTTACACTTTTGGCTAGTAGCAAATTATACATATATACCCTCCTCTCTAAGGTGAGGGGACTATGAAATGGTGTTCGTGAGTACGGGATGGACTCGAAAACGGCTGAACAAATTTTGCTGAATTGTTTGCTTAAGTATATCATTTGGTGTGTGGAAGGATCGTAGCAATATTCGGATATGATTGGACAAAGGGGCGTGGTACCGCCCACACTACGTGAAATTTAAAAGTGGAATATCTTGGGTACTATTGGATCAAAATTCTCGAAACATGGTATGTGTGACCTTGGTACCAGCACGCGTCACGGAACTAAAAACGGGTAAAACAGTGAAAGTGGGCGTGTCAGCGCCCACACAATCTAAAATTTGAAAATTCTATTTTCAAATTCTATATTTTGAGTATTAATGCGGTAAGAGTCACGACACTTGGTATATGTGGCCTTTCACAAATATGCGTGATGGAACCAACAACTGGTGTGAAAGTGACAGTGGGTGTGGCACCACCAACACAACCTATAATTCAAAAATTAAATATATCGAATACTATTGGAGTAAAATTATCGGAATTTGTTATGTGTGACCTTGGTAGCAGTACGCGTCATGGGGAAAAATTTGTGTGTGATAGTGACAGTAGGCATCGCACCGCCTACACAACCTGATATTCAAAACCAGTAAGGAAAGGCTAAAGTCGGGCGGGGCCGACTATATAATACCCTACACCACTCTTGTAATATTCAATAACTCTGATATATACATTTTGTAATTCATGTATAAATTGTTTACATAAATTTAATTTTGGGACATTTTATACTTAAATAATACCCTGTACCACAGTGTGGTGTAGCGTATAAAAACGATTGGATCTAAAGAGCCAAATCGGATGAAACATATGTATCGGAGCTATAGCTAAATCTTAACCGATTTTCTTCAAATTCGGCAATGTTGGTTCATGGATCAAGAAACTCTACCATTCTAAATTTCAAAACGATCGGATGTAAAATACAGCTTCTATAGGACTAAAGGACCCAATCGGACGAAAGATATATTTGGGAGCTATATCTAAATCTGAACCGATTTTCTTCAAATTTGGCAATGTTGGTTCATGGATCAAGAAACTCTACCATTCTAAATTTCAAAACGACCGGATGTAAAATACAGCTTCTATAGGACTAAAGGGCCAAGTCGGACGAAACATATATATGGGAGCTATAGCTAAATCTTAACTGATTTTCTTCAAATTCGGCAATGTTGGTTCATGGATCAAGAAACTCTACCGTTCTAAATTTCAAAACGATCGGATGTAAAATACAGCTTCTATAGGACTAAAGGACCAAATCGGACGAAAGATATATATGGGAGCTATATCTAAATCTGAACCGATTTTCTTCAAATTCGGCAATGTTGGTTCATTGATCAAGAAACTCTACCATTCTAAATTTCAAAACGATCGGATGTAAAATAAACTTATATAGGACTAAAGTTCCAAATCGGACGAAACATATATATGGGAGCTATAGCTAAATCTTAACCGATTTTCTTCAAATTCGGCAATGTTGGTTCATGGATCAAGAAACTCTACCATGCTAAATTTCAAAACGATCGGATGTAAAATACAGCTTCTATAGGACTAAAGGGCCAAATCGGACGAAAGATATATATGGGAGCTATATCTAAATCTGAACCGATTTCAACCAAATTCAATAGCGACCTTAACAGCCGCGAAATACTCTAAACTGCAAAATTTCAGAACGATCGGAGTGAAATTGCGACCTGTAGTCGACGAACAACTTTACATGGACAGACGGACGGACGGACAGACATCGTTAAATCGACTCAGCTAGTGATTCTGAGTCGATCGGTATACTTTAAGGTGGGTCTAGCTGTGTTATTTTCAGGTGTTACAAACATCTGCCGTGAAACAAACTTATAATACCCTGTACCACAGAGTGGTGTAGGGTATAAATACAATATTTCGAGTACAATTATAGATATGGATATAATCTTGTATATGGAGCAAAATTCTCGAAATTTGGTTTGTGAGGCCTTGGTACCAGTACCTGTGATGTAGCTTAAAATTGGCGTGAGTGGAACAGTTGGCGTGGCACCCTACACACAACATACAATTTAAATATACATATCGATACCTCCATTCAAAACTATGCTAAGTGCAAAAAGGTAGTTTTTCAGGAGAGGCGATCAAAGTTTGATCAATTTTATAAATTTGTGTGGAATTCCTTTATAATGCAAATTGAACTGTTTTATAAATAACTATTGATTGGGTTGACAGATAAGCACCGAATTTTTACTGAATATAATTTGGAATATTTAGAAATTAAAAATGCAATCTCCCTAAAGCCATGCTAAGTAGACTTAGCAATTTTTAGAATGGAGGTATCGATATTTCGAGTACTACTACAGCTATTATGATTGCAGGGGAGTTTTGAAACTTTGAATGTTCGCCATTAGAAATAAAGGACAATTGCGTGGGTTAGGGAAATTTGGCCCTACCAGTCTTCAAATTGTGCGTGGATGCATTGGACAGCTATGTGTATTACCCAGAAAATAATGGACAATATCGGGTTAGCAGGCACTCATCCATATGACTACAATACAGAAAACGAAATCTGGAGAACCATTGCACCAATCATCTCGAAGTTTGAAGTAGATGCTTTTGATACCGCTCTTCGTAATCTAATGAGCTAGAATAGCAATTCCCATACGACGTGATTTTTGAAAAATATCTTGAGAGCGTTAGATAGTCGCTGGCCAAATGTCTTCATTTTAAGTATGGTTTCATTTGATAAGCGCTTTGAAATTTAGTATGGATGCAGTATACGTGACCCAAAAAACATGGGAGATATGATAATACAGATCGTGGCCACGCCCCGCGACTTTATTATTGAAAAATAAATCGAAAAACTGATATTATAGGATCAGTGTACAAAGACCCACGCACGACTCTATAATTGAACCAGTAAGGAAAGGCTAAAGTCGGGCGGTGCCGACTATATAATACCCTACACCACTCTCGTAATATTGAATAACTCTGATATATAAATTTTGTAATTCATGTATAAATTGTTTACATAAATTTACTTTTGGGACATTTTATACTTAAATAATACCCTGTACCACAGTGTGGTGTAGGGTATAAAAACGATTGGATCTGATAAGCCAAATCGGATGAAACATATATATGAGAGCTATAGCTAAATCTTTACCGATTTTCTTCAAATTCGGCAATGTTGGTTCATGAATCAAGAAACTCTACCATTCTAAATTTCAAAACGATTGGATGTAATATATAGCTTCTATAGAACTAAAGGGCCAAATAGGACGAAACATATATATGGGAGCTATAGCTAAATCTTAACCGATTTTCTTAAAATTCGGTAGTGTTGGTTCATGGATCAAGAAACTCTACCATTCTAAATTTCAAAATGATTGGATGTAAAATACAGCTTCTTCAGGACTAAAGAGCAAAATCGGACGAAACATATATATGGGAGCTATAGCTACATCTTAACCGATTTTCTTTAAATTTGGCAATGTTGGTTCATGGATCAAGAAACTCTACCATTCTAAATTTCAAAACGATTGGATGTAAAATACAGCTTTTATAGGACTAAATAGCCAAATCGGACGAAACATATATATGGGAGCTATAGCTAAATCTTAACCGATTTTCTTCAAATTCGGTAGTGTTGGTTCATGGATCAAGAAACTCTACCATTGTAAATTTCAAAATGATTGGATGTAAAATACAGCTTCTACAGGACTAAAGAGCAAAATCGGACGAAACATATATATGGGAGCTATAGCTAAATCGTAACCGATTTTCTTCAAATTCGGTAGTGTTGGTTCATGGATCAAGAAACTCTACCATTCTAAATTTCAAAATGATTGGATGTAAAATACAGCTTTTACAGGACTAAAGAGGAAAATCGGACGAAACATATATATGGGAGCTATAGCTAAATCTTAACCGATTTTCTTCAAATTCGGTAGTGTTGGTTCATGGATCAGGAAACTCTACCATGCTAAATTTCAAAATGATTGGATGTAAAATACAGCTTCTACAGGACTAAAGAGCAAAATCGGACAAAACATATATATGGGAGCTATAGCTAAATCTTAACCGATTTTCTTCAAATTCGGTAGTGTTGGTTCATGGATCAAGAAACTCTACCATTCTAAATTTCAAAACGATCGGATGTAAAATACAGCTTCTATAGGACTAAAGGGCCAAATCGGACGAAAGATATATATGGGAGCTATATCTAAATCTGAACCGATTTCAACCAAATTCAATAGCGATCTTAACAGCCGCGAAATACTCTAAACTGCAAAATTTCAGAACGATCGGAGTGAAATTGCGACCTGTAGTCGACGAACAACTTTACATGGACAGACGGACGGACGGACATCATTAAATCGACTGAGTCGATCGGTATACTTTAAGGTGGGTCTAGCTGTGTTATTTTCAGGTGTTACAAACATCTGCCGTGAAACAAACTTATAATACCCTGTACCACAGTGTAGTGTAGGGTATAAATATCTAATATCTAGAGTACCGCTGCACCATTGTTTTAACACTTATGGCGAATTCTTTTCTGCAAAAAAGTGCAACACTTGCATTGCCCTTTTTCCGAAAACTACACTATAATATCGCTTTTTTGAAATTTTGAAATTTTAGTTGTGCTGAATTCGAGTATGTATTTTAATTACCAAATTTCAAAAAAGTATCACAAAAGTGCCGTTTTCGGAAAAAGGGCAATGAAAATGTTGCATTTTTTTGCAGAAAATAATTCGCCATTAGTGTGGATGCATTTACAGCAGTGTACGTGACCCCACAAAAAATAGGAGATATTCGATAGCTGAACGTCGAACCAGTCTCTATTCGTTGTAATGGGATGATACAGATCAGTGCATCACTGGGGAACTTGAAATTTGGTATGTAAGCGTTTGACAGCAGTATACGCCTATAATAGGTGAATATTAGTTTTCGAATGTATATCAGGAGTTTTGTTCAAGTTAGTACTTATGTACTTTGAGAGAGCAGTTCTGCATTGAATATTCGCAAGTAGAACAAACATGGATTATTTGTTATTCTTGGGGTTAGCGAAGCGCACCGGGTACAGCTAGTAGGGCATAAGTTCCTAAATTCCAGACACGTTGATTAAAAAACGAAGGATTAAAAACGCCAATAAATAAAATTCGTTTGGAAAATGCATATGAGGGTTATATCAGAACTTGAACCAATGTGGTTTATTTGTACAATGGTACTAGACAAATTAAAGGGTAAATTAAATAATTTCAGCCAAATCGTTGGTTTAGATATACTCAAATCTTAAGGGATCAACATATGGGGATTTATATTAAAATCAGGGCCGATATGCCCCACATGAATGATTGTAAGCAAGATGAAAAACCTTTTTACGAGGATATTTCAAAATGGAGTTCATCCATTTCTTTAGGGACGATTTTATGTAATATAAAGAAATAAGTATTAACTTCTACCCAAATGGTTGTAAAATGAGTTATCTAGACCGTCAAGAAATCTAATCGCACGGGAACTGCATATGGGGTATATATCTAAACATGGACCGATGTGTACCATTTTCACTTTGGTCGATGTCAGCTTCATCAGTTAAAAAATGATTTGTTCTTTAGCTGTCAAAACTGGAAAATTCTAAATTTGGTCCAAATCGATTAAATCAATCGTTACAGTTATTCTGTACCAAATTATTTCTACCTCAATTATTGTAGATTGTAGTGTGATTTAAACAGACGGACAGATGGACATACGTGATGATAACTCAATACTTTTTAAATTCAAAAATGTCATATATTTTCTATTGTTGACAACAAATGATGACTTGGAATAAATTAAAAATTAGTGCTTTAAAACCAAAGGTATTGGTACTTATGCCAATACGGTGCTTATGCCAAAGCACCTATAACTCAAAATCAATGAAAAAATAATTTTATTTGTATGTAAACACATATTTTATTTGGGAAAATTTGTTTACAAATATATTTTGTTGAAATATATTAATATATGCGTTCCAAAATAAATTGTTTTGATTTTCAAATATAATTTATTTGCTCATAAATCTATAATATTTACAAATTTGTGTCCCAAATATATTTTTCGATTCAAACATATCAAAACTGGCGATATTGTCCCGCTAAAGAGCTGGGCCGAAAATACCGCTTCCTAACGTTATAGGTTATGAGGATACAGGTTGTTAAAGGGTGTTTGGGAAATAAACTGTCCGAAGTGTCCCCTTTAATTTTTTCCTTACATGCAACATCCATTCCAAAGCCCTAAACACTAAAATTTTGACTGAATGTACTAACCTCTTTGTTTACCCATCAACATTGTGGTTAACTATCTCAAAAATACGATGTCACAGAGAAAAAACGGTTAATGCCACTCGATTTAGCAACACAAAGTTGGTGTCAGAAGGCCAACTTCATTGTCATTTAGGTCATTTCGTGAGGGAGGTACCAAAAGGGCGAGGTAATAAAATAAATTTCTTACCGGACTCTAGGTTTGCACTGCACATGATGTTAAATTTATAAACAGATAACTTTTTGTACAAAATGGTCCCTTTCTACCAAAAGAGGCGGGGTCACTTCGCTATTTTTCTCAAGCAGATAGCGACAGATAAACTATTATTATGTGTGTAGCTAACAGAGAGATTCGGATAACACTGTGCAACAGTGCCAAAAATTACAATTATGTGGGGGAGCTAAAAGGTTAATATGTTCCACAAAAATATTGGGCCTAATATTTTGTATAAAGATGCTGAACATAGCCTACACCAAAAAAATATTTTTCTTGCGCAATAATGAAATACTCAAATTTTGAGGTACAATGTGGTGTTTTTGAGCTATTTAGGGTGCCAAGACACGTTCAGATTGTATTGATATGTAAAGTTGTTAAGATTTACCTTGGCTACAATTTTGGCAAATATTGTTAGTGAAAAATTACGAGTCTCTTAAAGCTATGCTGAAAAAAGTGAAAAAAAAAATATTTTTTTCCATCACTTTTTCAAAAAAAGTGGGGGAAAATTTTTTTTCGCATAAAATGGTAAGAAATTTTGTTCAGCATATTCTTAGCTACATTATTGCCAAATATAGTTAAGCGGTATCTCCAAGTCTGAATTAGTTGTTGGACAAATGCTGATGACATCTTTTTCGAGGGGCCTGCTAATTTCAAGAAACTTTGGAGGCCCATACCAAATATTTGTGACCAATTTCGCCAAACCGAGTATAGTGTTATACTACCCTTTGGTAGTAGAATCGAACCTATACTTCAAAAACTCTTAATTGATTGCAAAGTGTAATTAGTATATAAGTTATTGAATTATTTTATTGAATTTATAAGTATTACTCAATTTTGTTATTGTTTGTGTGTGAATAAAGTTTTTTTATTTGTGCTAAAATAATGCCCAAGCTTTTTTCGTAGTAGTTGTACTTAATAAAGAAGAAACCCAAAATGCCAAATAATAACCAAGTAAAACAAATATTTAATAATCATGAGCATCTTAAGAAACATCTCAGAACAAATAGTGGATTGAAAAATGAGTGTTGTAAATTCGTGACCATATGTAATTGAAGTACTATATTTTATATTACATTACTCATGGAGTGAGGGTACACCTTAGTCGGTGTCACGTTTTTTGTTCTACAAAATATGATCATATTGTGTACTTATACTTTTGATATGTACCTGTATGATATCGCACCTGTTCCACAAAAGGGTAACAACTCAAAATTTAAAAATTTCAGTAGAGGCCAAAAACTGTTTCCGTAAATATTAATGGTATATTACAATAAAAGAATATGTCGTTACAACAAAATATCATAGAAAAAAATAATAACATTGGACCGATCCAGCCCATTTCTGGACCAATTACGCAGACTGTTACCAGATACATCTACAACAAATTGTGTAAGATATCTCAATTTCAAAATTTGGCGTATATGGGTGGGGCCACGCCCATTTTTGGAAAATTCACATAATCTGCTAATAAATGCAAACACAAAAAATTTCAGCACTCTAGCTAAAAAATTTTTCTCAATATCAAAATTTGACCCATATGAGTCAAAATATAAATCAAGATTAAAAGAGAGACCATTTATCAGAATATAACATGCAATACAAATGTTTAAAACATACATTTTGCAATTATTCGAATTTGCACTCAAATACAGGGTTTTCCAACAAGAGGTGTTATTTTGAATCACCCGGTATTTCGGTAGCTGTCACTTTTGAAGCTTTTATTCTTTGACATTTGACAAGTAGAAACTACGCCATTACTAAAAATGGAAAGATACACGATCATCGAACGATCAAAAAACGATCGAACAAAAAAACGATACGAACGATACACCAAGAGTTATTGTTGAGAAGCCTCTCTATCCCCAACGTGTGACTGTTTGGTGCGATTTATGGTCCGGCGGGGTCACTGGACCTTACTTTTTCGAAAATGAGGTTGGATCAACAGTTACGGTGAATGGATTGCGCTATCGAGAGATGATTATTGATTTTTTATGGTCGGAGTTGGATGGTATTGATCTGGACAACGTTTACTTTCAACAAGACGGCGCTACGTGCCACACAAGCAACGAAACCATTGCTCTGTTACGGGAAAAGTTTCCGGACCGTGTTATCTCTCGAAGAGGTGATCATAATTGGCCACCGAGATCTTGTGATTTAACACCTTGCGACTTCTTCCTTTGGGCCACGTGAAAGATAAGGTCTACGCCAACAGCCCAGCGTCGATTCAAGACCTCAAAGATAGAATTCGTGAGGCTATCGAGGACATAGGGCAGCCACTATGCGATTTGGTTATGGAAAATTTCATGAAAAGGATATGGTCCTGTAAGCGTGGTCGTGGTGGCCATTTGGCTGATGTTGTTTTTCATTATTAACGGCATACCTTCCTCTTTATTATGAAATAAACATCCGATCATATGTCTCAAAAAATGGCATTTTTCTTTGAGTACCAAAACAACACCTCTTGTTGGAAAACCCTTTATTTTAAAATGTGTTATGAATAAATGTAGTTTTTGGGAAAATTAGTTAAATATAAAAAAATACTATAAAAAAATAGTAAAACAACATCATATTATAGACTTTCAATTTTTTGGCTGCGGTTGACATCTAGTTGGAAATGCCCATATATATATATACAAACAAACAAAAACACCCACAAACACACATTCTCTTTTATATAGCGATATTTTTTCAGCGTGTGCCCAAAGATTTGCCAAAATATATATCTGATTTAAATTTAGAGCTCATAATTACTATTAAATTTAAATCTAAAAAGTTATCCTTAAAACGCAACTAATGCAAATCTTATCAATTCACCAGTGAAAGAATATTAACGGTATTTTGGGAAAAATACAATAGATGTTCTGTAAAATATCAGGAAAATTTTAAAAAAATACGCCTTTTGCGCATCTTTCACTGGACCCATTACGGATCCAAAATTTTACAAATCTTTCGGGAAATTGATCGGAATCTAAATCTAAAATCGTTTAAAAGCTACATAATAATTTTCAAAAATCTTTTTGGATCGCTCTGGCTCCAAATGAACGATATGTACATACTAAGTATTGTAAGTTTCTCTTGTGCAAACTTAATGAAGTTCACTTAGTTTTTTTTGTAAGTTGACACCTCATTTACCACTGACCTCTCCAAGTTTCGATGCAATGGAAAACGATGTCAAGTTCAGATTGAGAAAACAGTGGCCCAAAATGTGTATGCTCAGCTTTGACCATGTGACTGACCCACTTTGGTTTCTGAAGACGTTTTAAGCTAACTTTTGTCGACTGTTGTATCTAATCAAATTTCATTTTATTTATTACGCCTTTTATATTTTTGTTTATAGCAATAACAAAGTGCTTTTGTTTAAATGTACCAAATTTTCGTGTTTTAATGATCGTCAATGGTCATACATTTCATTTGAGTATTTTTCATGACTGTGGAGTTTTGCAAGAACAGAATTCGACTATGGATATTTGAAAGACCTCAAACTCCTACTTAATCCTAAAGTTTACACCACATTGGTTGCTTGCAACACCTAAAACTTTGTGAATTAATTTACTTACGCCCGTCTGTCTGTCAGTAGAGGTATTCTGGTAACACTTTGCAACAAAAAAAAATATTTTTGTCCGATACTTTTGTTTGCCATACGGGGCGGGCAAACATACCCATTTTTTTAATATAGTATGAGTACTATAAAAAAATTACACTGTACAAAAATCCAAGTGTTTGTATGTACAAGAATCGCAGTTATAATCCGTTATTTTTTGTGCAAAAATGGGTCATTTGTATGAGAGGTACGAAAAGGGGCGTGGCAATAACACCCATTTTTTACGGGACAGTAATTACTATAAAAGCATTACACTTCACAAAATTTGAAGTAATTGTATGGACTGGAATCAAAGTTATAAGTAATTTTTGTGCAAAATGGTCAATTTGAATGGGAGGTATCAAAAGGGTGGCAATAACGCCCATTTTTTCACAAAATTTTAAGTATTTGTAAAAACTGCAATCGAAGTTATAAGGCGTTAACTTTTTGTGCAAAATGATCCATTTGTATGGGAGGTACCAAAAGAGGCGTGGCATCTTCACCCATTTTTCGCAAGATGATAACGACCAAGAACCTAATACTATGTGTGGAATTTTAAATAATTCTGAGTAGTAGTATATAAGTTATAAGATAACCAATATTTCACAAAATTTTGAACCTTCGAGGGGTACTCGAAGGAGTGTACCAACATAATCCATCTTTGCCTGGGATAGAAAAAAATACTGATACATACCAAATTTGATTTGATTGGTTAATCCCGTCGAAAGTTATCGTGCGCCGACGGATATTGCTCAAATGACTTAAAGTGGCCCAAAATAGATTTTCGGAAATATTCTTGGTGTCAGTCCATCGATGTGTTACACTTTTGGCCCGCAGCATCTGATTTATACCCTTCTTTGCAATAGTGGGGGTATATGTAAATACCAGATTATGTTGAAATTCTCTTATTTCTACCAAAAGCACTACAATTTCTACATTTTTAAGCAATATATAAATTGTGTTTTCCATTTTATCATTTTGAAAATTGGTAAGGGCAGATTCTTGAACAGAGAATCAGTTTACGTTTAGATATCTATATATATAAAGAAGAATGTGTGTTTGTTTGTTTGTTGGTTTGTTGGTTTGTTGGTTTGTTGGTTTGTTGGTTTGTTTGTTTGTTGGTTTGTTTGTTGGTTTGTTTGTTTGTTTGTTGGTTTGTTTGTACCGTATAGACGTCTAAACGGCTTGACCGATCTTCTTGAAATTTTCACAGAATGTACATGTGTGGGGCGTGGTGGAAATAGGGTACTTGAATTTTCGATATATCAAGTTTGCCGCCCACATAAGGCAAATTTTAAAATTGAGATATCTTGCACAATTTGTTAGCGAGAGTGCTGTAATTTTGTACATATGTATCTGGTGGCTGTCTACGTGATTGGTCCAAAAATGGCCGGGATCGGACCAAAGGGCGTGGCCCCGCCCATATAAGCCAAATTTTGAAATTAAGATATCTTGCACAATTTCTTATCGTGAGTGCTGTAATTTTGTGCACATGTATCTGGTGGTAGTCTACGTGATTGGTCCAAAAATGGGCGGGATCTCAGCAATGGGCGTGGCACCGCCCATTTGTTTGCGAAAGCGCTGTAATTTTGTGCACATGTATCTGGTGGTAGTCTACATAATTGGTCCAAAAATGGGCGTAAGCGGACCAATGGACGTGGCCCCGCCCATATAAGCCAATTTTGAAATTGATATATCTTGCACAAATTTGTAGTGAGAGTGCTGTAATTTTGTGCATATGTATCTGGTTGTAGTCTACGTAATTAGTCCAAAAATTGGCGGAAGCGGACCAATGGGCGTGGCACCGCCCATATAAGCTAAATTTTGAAATTTAGATATTTTTCACAATATGTTAGAGAGAGTGCTGTAATTTTGTACATATATATCTGGTGGTAGTCTACGTGATTGTTCCAAAAATAGCAGGGATCGGATCAAAGGGCGTGGCCCCGCCCATATAAGCCAAATTTTGAAATTAAGATATCGTGCACAATTTCTTACGTGAGTGCTGTAATTTTGTGCACATGTATCTGGTGGTAGTTTACGTGATTGGTCTACAAATGGGCGGGCCCGGCCCATATAAGCCAAATCTTAAAATTAAGATATCTTGCACAATTTGTTAGCGAGGGTGCTGTAATTTTGTGCACATGTATCTGGTGGTAGTCTACGTGATTGGTCCAAAACTGGGAGGAATCGGATCATATGATTCTTTGATTCTTTAATGAACTTCCATAATACTTACTTCAACATTCTAAACACCACACATGGTATTAGTTTATTAGTCGCTTACACTTCAAGAAAAATGGGCGAAGTAGCCACGCCTACTACCATGTGTGGTGTTTAGAATATTCAAGTGAGTAGTATGGAAGTTCATTAAAGAATCAATATATTACTGAGCCAACTATATAATAAATACACTGCCCTATCGGAGCAAAATAAGAAGAAACACCGTCAAGTTTTATCGTTTTATTTTAATCTGTCCTAAAATTTTTATTTTATAGCGCTTAGATTGAAGATCGGTATTGATAACGTTCTATCGAGGTTAAAAATAATTGCATTTAAATACCCAGCGTTGCCCGAGTTGGTCTTTTAACACCGTGATCAAAATTACGTAAGCTCTAAAACATTGTAATAAAAACTCTGATTAAAACACAACACAACAACATCAAACTAGTAGAATTTTGAAGCTGATCCAAATTCTAGTATGAAAATCCTTAGCCCCGACTGCCACACAAATTTTCTGCGTTTAATAGAATTTGAGTAATAGTTGAGTGAATTTTGACTTCATACAAAATCTGGGGGTTAGCCGGTTAACACATACGTAATTGCAAATACTGTTCATAGTTCTTTACACTTTATCACATGCAAATCTTAATTTGCGTTGATTCCAAATGTCATATCAACAGAAAAAATTAACTTTTATATACTTATGTGTAAAATACTAAATTGCTGTGTCTTCTGATCATGGCTAATTTGACACAAAATGGGATTTGTGTTTTAATACAATTCCCGAAGACACCACCAATCAGATTTTCACCACTGGTACAACTTTTCACTACGTCAGATTAACGGCATTATTTCAGGCAAACGCACTTTTCCTCGCCTAGTCTAGGCTTGGATGAGTTGTGAGTTGATGAAATGGAAACATCTCCAGCATCGTCGCCACAAGCATCAACATCCATCTAACCGGTGCCATCTATCCTGCGGATTCGGCTTAAACGTAGCAAACATTTTCTTTGGTTTACGTGACAGGTTTGAGAGATCACAAACTGGAGCAACGCTTTACCAGTGCAGCGAAAGATCTTGGCCAGCATTCCATCTACCAGTGGCTAGAGCGGCGGAAGCATCCACTCACATTGCGAATAGAGAAGAAAAAGGCAAACGGCGTTCGATGTTTAGATGGAATCCAGTTCTAAAGGTGGGTCACAGACTAGTGTGAAAGACATATCCAGCCAGTTGTTGGTTTCCATTGCCTTATTTGTGGTTCTTCTGGTGATTGCTACTGCATCGACGGCGCAATATTGCAATCCGGTCTGGTCGACAAGCGCAGCGAAACATACCGAACGAATTGGCTTAGGAAACTGTTACATTGCCCGGCCTTTCAGTCTTTATTCAATTTGCTATTTCACCGAGTGCTGCTCTTGAGATACAATATCAGATTTATTGAGAAATGAATTTAGAGCATTCATTAATTTAGGTCTTTCTGCGAGTACATTCGTCTGTCTGTCTGCGTTTTTGTATATTTTTCCTGTTTTCGCGATAACCGTTTGTTCCTATTTTTGGATATGGATAGTTTTTTCTTTATAGGAAAAAAAAGAAACAGTTTTTCATTAACCCATTTCTATGAGTTTGCGCTCATAAGACCAAGGCAATACCACTGACATAAACATATTTCCACAAACATAAAATTTTATATGTAAAGAACAAGTCCAATGCTAACAGTTGTATGTATTTCGGTGCTGGAGATTTCAACGAAAACTAAGAGGTGAAAGTTTGTGAAGAAAGAAATATACATACGCCTCATAAGCATTTACATATATATATTTATTATCTGTACAGTGTACACCCACATAGCGTTGCGCATGCCCACAACTCTCAGTAGTGCGTACTTTTATATTTTCCCTATAACGCACAAGGGGAAATATTCATAATATACATAGATGTAAATAAAATTGGTTAACATTGCACGCAGAGAAAACTATGTGGTTGCTCTGATTATACTTGCAAAGCATAATGCAATGGTTGAACATAATATGGTCCCTGCAGTTGTCCATAATATAAATAAAAAATGTTCTCCTTGTAACCATAATATGGTCGTCTCCCTCTTATTATATCATGGTCATAGTTTAAATATTGTTGTTGTGGAAGATAAGCTATATTTTCACAATTGACATTTTTTATTTTCACATAATTAAACACACTTTCATTTAACGGCAAGCATGTCAATTTTTAATTCTAAGAAACATTGTGTGTCAGGTGATAAATACACAATGGATTAAATTGTTACCCTAAGAAGAAATTGCTTCCGTACTATATTTTCTGGAAACATATTATGTTTGGGAAAATTTACTATTTCTTATAAGTCGGAAAAGACTAACTCCAACTTATTTAGGTATTTACACGTTTTTTAAGATAATCTGCACCAAAACTCTGAAAAAACAAGTAAGAAAGTTTCAGTCGGGTAAACCGACTAAGGTATACCCTCACTTTGTGAGTAATGTAATATATAACATCACACCAATAAATCTGTCAATTTGTGTGGGAGGTACCAGAAGGGGTTTTCCAAATACACATATTTTTCGGTAAACAGTACATTCTTAAATACATTGCATTGTGCTGAACTATAAGCGTTTATGTGCACTGGTATATTAAAGTTACGAGCTATGTAATTTTGGTATGATTTGGTCATTTTGTGTGGGAGGTACAAAAAGGGGCGGTGTGATAACGCCCACTTTTTACAGGACTATAGGCATTATAACAGCTGTAAAAAATTTCAAGTATTTGTATGCACTGGTATTAAAGTTACAAGCCGTTTACTTTTGGTACGAAACGGTCCATTTGTGTGGGAGGTACCAAAAGGGGCTGTACAATAATGCCCATTTTTTACCGGACTATAGGCGGTACAAAAACATTATACTGTAGAAAATTTCAAGCATTTTTATGCACATGTATTAAAGTTATAAGCAGTTAAATTTTGATGCAAAATGGTCCATTTGTGTGGGAGGTACCAAAAGGGGCATGCCAACTTCACCCATTTTTCTCGAGTTAATAGCGACTAATATACTAATATTATGTGCAGAATTTCAAAAGATTCGAATAAGTAGTATAGAAGTTATTAAAGAATCAATATTTCACTAAATTTTAACCCTTTGTGTGGGAGGTACCAGAAGGAGTAGACCAATATGGCCCATCTTCGAACTCATCCGGAGATAGATCAAAATATTACCACATACCAAATTTGAAGTTAATCGGTTACTCCTTTCGAGAGTTATCGTGCGCACCAGCCAGCAGACACACAGACAGACAGACAGACAGACAGACAGACAGACAGACGGACGGACATTGCTCATTCGACATAAAATGACCCAAAACGGATTTCCTCCGAACATACTTAGGGTCTTAGATTACTCCTTCGATGTGTTACACTTTTTTCCGTAGCAAATGATATATACCCTCGTCACACAAAAGTGAGGGTATAACAAGTAAGACAGTTTCAGTCAGGTAAACTGACTAAGGTATACCCTCACTTTGTGAGTAATGTAATATTGAATATTACTCGAATTATTGTGTCAATTTGTGTGGGAGTTACCAGAAGGGGTTTATATAATACACCTTTTTTTCGCTGAACATTAGATACTTTAAAGTCACTGCACTGTGCCGACTTATAAGCATTTATGTGCACTGGTATAAACATTATGAGACATTAAATTGTGGTATGATTTGGGAATTTTGTGTGGGAGGTACAAAAAGTGGCGTGGCAATAACGCCAATTTTTTACAGGGCTATAGACACTATAAAAACATTACACTGTAAAAAATTTCAAGTATTTTTATACACTGGTTTTAATGTTATAAGCTGTTAACTTTTGGTGCAAAAAGGTACCTTTGTGTGGGAGGTACCAAAAGGGGTGTGGCAACAACACCCATTTTTCCCTGGACTGTAGGCAATATAAAAGCATAATACTGTACAAAATTTCAAGTATTTTTATACACTCTTATTAATGTTATAAGCTGTGAACTTTTGGTGCAAAAGGTGCATTTGTGTGGGAGGTACCAAAAGGGGCGTAGCAACATGGCCCATTTTTCTCGAGTTGATAGCGACTAATAAACTAATGCTATGTGTGGAATTTCAGAAGATTCGAATAAGTAGTATAGCAGTTATTAAAGAATCAATATTTCACAACATTTTAACCCTTTGTGGGGGAGGTACTAGAAGGAGTGGACCAATATGGCCCATCTTCGAACTTAGCTGGAGATAGAAAAAAATATTACCACATACCAAATTTAGGGTCAATCGGTTACTCCTTTCGAGAGTTATCGTGCGCACCAGCCAGCAGACACACAGACAGACAGACAGACAGACAGACGGACGGACATTGCTCATTCCACTTAAAATGACCCAAAACAAATATCCGCCGAACATACTTGGGGTCTTAGGTCACTCCTTCGATGTGTTACACTTTTTTCCGTAGCAAATGATATATACCCTCGTATCACTAAAGTGAGGGTATAAAAATACTGAGAAAAGATATATTCAATCATTTCTTTCGGTATGTAAATATAAAATATTTTTGGAACTACAACAATTTGGTCCATAGATCAAAAAACTCTACCAAGCTAAATTTCAAAACAATTGTTTATAAAATACAGCTTCTACAGGGCTGAAGGGCCAAATCGGACGAAACATATATATGGGGGCTATAGCTAAATCTGAGCCGAATTTCTTCAAATTCGGAAGTGTTGGGCCATGGATCATGAAACTCTACCATGCAAAATTTCAAAACGATTGGATATAGACTACAGCATCTATAGTGCTAAAGAGCCACATCGGACGAAACATATATACGGGAGCTATATCTAAACCGATTTTCATCAAATTCGGCAATCTTGGTCCATGGATCAAGAAACTCCACCAGTCTAAATTTCAAAAGGATTGGGTGTAAAATACAGCTTCTATAGGACTAAAGGGCCAAATCGGACGAAATACATATATGGGAGCTATATCTAAATCTGAACTGATTTCAACCAAATTCAATAGCGATCTTAACAGCTGCGAAATACTCTAAACTGCAAAATTTCAGAACGATCGGGGTAAAATTGCGACCTGTAGTCGACGAACAACTTTACATGGACATACGGACGGACGGACAGACATGGTTAAATCGACTCAGCTAGTGATTCTGAGCCGATCGGTATACTTTAAGGTGGGTCAAACTGTGTTATTTTCAGGTGTTACAAACATCTGCCGTGAAACAAACTTATAATACCCTGTACCACAGTGTAGTGTAGGCTATAAAAATTTAAAATCTTTTTTAGAAAAATAGTAGCCGGTACAAAATGGAACAACAGCAAATGATCGACTTTGCGGCAAATTTTAAACATAAATGTGTTTGCATATTTTTTGTGTGTTTGCATATTTTATTATTAATTGCGCCAACTTGACTAAACGAAGGATGAAGAAGTTCTTATTTTTGGGACTACTTTTACGCCAATATATAGCATCTAACTTGTTGTGATTCACCTACTATATTTTGTTTGTGTTTTTCGGTGTTATTTTCTTTAGGTTTGAGTTATTTTGTGAGGTCACATGCTATCCATGGTGGAGGGTATATAAGATTCGGCATGGCCGAACTTAACGCTTTTACTAGTTCTGCTTTAAATGGTCCGAAATGGAATTAGCCATTTCTTCAGATCTTATAATTTTAAATGTTAAAATTTAAAAATTGGAAAAATTAAATTCGTTTAAAATTTGTCTTTGGAAAATAATGATTATTTTTGTCAGTTAAAGAAAACACCTCTCCCTCAAAGCATGAGTTCCGAACCTTTTTTGAATAAAATAAGGAATGGACCTGCAGATAAAGCCACTACCGTATTAGTCTCAAATATTATTTTGAAAATACAAAAATCCAACGGCCTCATATAATTAAAAATCCTTAAAATTATATGTGATAACATGATCTAGTTTTTTGTTCTTTAATTCATTTATGGATGTAATGTTTGTTCTGTTTTTTGAGTAAATAGAACAACAATACATTGTATATAACAATATTTTTTGGAATAATTTTTTTATTTTGTAATTATAAACTGTCCTTTAACTCACGAATCCTCGGGAATTCCCGGGAACAATAGAGAGCAATTTCTGAGAAACGAAAAAAAAACGTGAATTTCAAACCCTAGTCGTGATCATTGTATGGTGATCATTGTATATGCCATTATCATAATATATAATAAATTGTAAATTATTCAGACATCATCTGAATAATTTACAATTTGTTAATTTCAATGCCGAATTCTGCTAATTTTAACATGAACAAGTAAGGAAAGACTAATGTTGATTTCGTTTGTGCAAAAAAATGTAAAAATTTTTCTACATTCTAGATTGAAACGGCATTTTTAAGTTAGTTTGCATACAATTTGTTGTACGTAACCTATAGCTACTATAAATAAGACAATCCGTTTCAAAATGGAAAAGAAAGTGACACTTATTTTAAGTATTAATACCGTAATGCATACTTACATGAAATATAACTGTTTTGCGATTATTCTGTCTGCAATCGTCATATATGAAAATATGAATATTAGTCTTTCAATAAATGTATACACGTTTTGATGGTCTGTCATTTATTTCATCCATAAATTACACATAATGCCACCATCAAACAAAATGATTTCAAAAGTTTCGGGGAAATCGCTGCATGGATCTTTGTAAAGAATGTTGTGAGAAATCAGTTTTGTACACGATTTCAGCTGAAAATAAATATATATCAAACTATTGAATAATATTAGAAAAATCTCTAATTAATTGTTTATTTGGGTCAACTAATTCTTTATCAGATTTTCAGATCAATGCATATTTTTATTAGATCAATGCATATTATATTTATTCGCGTAATTAGAATTAATACGAGTATTTCAGTTAAACATCTTTATTAAGAAAACATCAAACGCACAATTTTTAATTCACCCACTTCGTAATTGAAAAAAATTACTTATTATACAAAATGACAATTGCCCAAAACCCATAGTTTTCCCACAACAACTACTAACCTTGATTTTTTGCCATCCTCTATAAATATGTTTGAGTAAACCGGAACATTACTTCCGGTTCCTTCCAATGCTCTGATTTAGTAATGTTTATTTATATTTTTTTAATTTATTTTCAAAGCTTGTATGACCAAATAATAATATATCGTATACATGTGTATAATACGGGAACAACTATGTTCACCGGCCCGATCCCAAGTATTATTTTACGGGGCACATTCTTTTATTAACATAAGAACGCAGACCACATTTTGGGCATATGATAATAGTTATTTTTTTCATGTAGTTATTTCTTTTGAATCTACTAACATACAAACTAAATTTCATTCTTTTAAGATAAATATTTTTCTAGATATTTTCTTCTTAAAGAATCCCACGTCCACATTTCGTGAAATTTCTGATACGAAATGGAACACCTTCATATCAAATATCGCTAGTCGTTGATCGATCATTTCAGCGATGTTCTTTCTTTAAATAACACACACAAAATAAACCTATCACTGACACTTTTGCAAAATTGCTAATATTGATTCCAATAACTTCTTCCACGATAAGTAGTTTCCGAGATATTCGAAATTTTAATATTGCTTCGACTTCTTAAGTGAAGTTTTCGATAATAACTCCTCTAATGTGTGTACTGAATTTCTTTATTCCACGATCAATTATGACTTTGTGCGTTTGTTTGTAACGCCTAAAAACAAAGAGATAGACCCATCGTTTATTATACAGATCGGCATAGAATCACTTTTTGAGTCGATTTAGCCATGTCCTTCTGTCTGTCTGTCCATGTATTCTTTTGATCAAAGTGCGGTCGCAAATATGAACCTATATTTACGAAAATATGGTACAGAGGCATTCCTTAGACTAGAGACGATCTCGAAAATGGGTCATATCGGGCCATTGTTTGATGTAGCCCCAAATTAAGCCCCCGATGTCTCTTCTTGACACTCTAGAGAACACGTTTTCAATGGATCTGGCTGAAAATTAAGAATTTACACTTTATATTGGACCTAATCTTTCGTGGTAAAAATGGGGCACATCGATCCATGTTTTGGTATATCCCCCATATAAAGGTCCGCACCTATGTCACTTTTTGACGCTCTACAGAACGGATTTTTCAATTGATGTGGCTGATAATTGAGAATTTATATTTAATGTTGGACCTAATCGTCCCTAGTAAAAAATGGGCAACAACGATCCATGTTTAGGTGTAGCCCCTATAGAAAGATACACACTTCTTAACGCTCTAGGGAGGCTGAAATTTAAGAATTAACACTTAATGTATATTGGACGTGATCGTAAAAATGGTGGATAGTGGTAACTACTTTTAAATTTTCATTATAGTACCATATGATCGATATTTGGTAGTGACAACGAATGTTTTATTTTTGGTTACAATTGTATTTATATACCAAAGATTATTATTGCAACGAATCTATATATATAAAAGAGAGTGTCTGTTTGTGGGTTTGTTTGTTTGTATGTTTATTTGTTTGTTTGTTTGTTTGTTTGTTTGTTTGTTTGTTTGTTTGTTTGTTTGTTTGTTTGTTTGTTTGTTTGTTTGTTTGTTTGTTTGTTTGTTTGTTTGTTTGTTTGTTTGTTTGTTTGTTTGTTTGTTTGTTTGTTTGTTTGTTTGTTTGTTTGTTTGTTTGTTTGTTTGTTTGTTTGTTTGTTTGTTTGTTTGTTTGTTTGTTTGTTTGTTTGTTTGTTTGTTTGTTTGTTTGTTTGTTTGTTTGTTTGTTTGTTTGTTTGTTTGTTTGTTTGTTTGTTTGTTTGTTTGTTTGTTTGTTTGTTTGTTTGTTTGTTTGTTTGTTTGTTTGTTTGTTTGTTTGTTTGTTTGTTTGTTTGTTTGTTTGTTTGTTTGTTTTGTTTGTTTGTTTGTTTGTTCCGTATAGACGTCTAAACGGCTGGACCGATCATCTTGAAATTTTCACAAAATATACATGTGTAGGGGGTACTCAAAATAGGGTACTTGAATTTTCGATATATCAAGTGGGCGTGGACCCGCCCATATGGGTCCAATTTTGATATTGAGAAAATTTTTTAGCTAGAGTGCTGAAATTTTGTGTTTATGCATTTAGTGGCAGATTATGTGAATTTTCCAAAAATGGGCGGAATCGGACTAATGGGCGTGGCCCCGCCCATATTGGCCAAATTTTGAAATTGATATATCCTGCTCAATTTTTTTGCGAGAGTGCTGTAATTTTGTGCATATGTATCTGGTGGTAGTCTACGTGATTGGTCCAAAAATGGGCGGAAACGGACCAATGGGCGTGGCACCGCCCACATAAGCCAAATTTTGAAAATTATATATATTGCTAAAGTTTTTTGCAAGAGTGCTGTAATTTTGTGCATATGTGTCTGGTGATAGTCTACGTGATTGGTCCAAAAATGGGCGGAAACGGACCAATGAGCGTGGCACCGCCCATATAAGCCAAATTTTTAAATTTAGGTATTTTTCACAATATGTTAGAGAGAGTTTTTAATTCAGTGTATATGTATCTGGTGGTAGTCTACGTGATTATTTAAAGAATGGGCAAATCGGATATCGGATATGTTGCATAATCTGTTTGCGAGAGATCCGTAATTTTGTGTATACGTGTCTGGTGGAAGCCTGCGTGATTGGTCTAAAAATAAGCGGGATCAGACCAAAGGGCGTGGACCCGCCCATATAACGCAAATTTGAGCTATCTTGCACAATTTAGTAATGAAAGTACTGTAATTCTGTTTATATGTATCTGGTGGCAGTCTACGTGATTAGTTCAAAAATGGGCGGAATCACACTAATGGGCGTGGCCGCGCCATGTAAGCCACATTTTGAAATTGGGATATCTTGCACAATTTGTTAGCGAGAGTGCAGGATTCGTGATTGGTTCAAAAATGGACGGGATCGGAAATCTCAATCTGGGGCAACGAAGTGGACCGGGTCCAGCTATCTATATATATAAAGAAGAATGTGTGTTTGTTGGATTGTTTGTTTGTACCGTATAGGCGTCTAAACAGCTGGACCGATCTTCTTGAAATTTTCACAGAATGTACATGTGAATGGTGAAAATAGGGTACTTGAATTTTCGATATATCAAGTGGGCGTGGACCCGCCCATATAATAATTAATAATTTTAATATTGAGAAAATTTTTTAGCTAGAGTGCTGGAATTTTGTGTTTATGCATTTAGTGGTAGATTATGTGAATTTTCCAAAAATGGGCGGAATCGGACTAATGGGCGTGGGCCCGCCCATATTGGCCAAATTCTGAAATTGATATATCATGCTCAATTTTTTTCCGAGAGTGCTGTAATTTTGTGCATATATATCTGGTGGTAGTCTACGTGATTGGTCCAAAAATGGGCGGAAACGGACCAATGGGCGTGGCACCGCCCACATAAGCAAAATTTTGATCTTGAGATATCTTGCAGAATTTATAAGCGAGAGTGATGAAATTTTGTACACATGTATCTGGTCGTGGTCCACTTGATTGTTCGAAAAATGGCAGGGATCGGACCAATGCGCGTTGCCCCGCCCATATAAGCCAAATTTTTAAATTAAGATATTTCGCACAATTTGTTAGCGCGCGTTCAGTAATTATGTGCATATGCATCTGGTAGCAGCCTACATGATTGTTCCGAAAATGGGCGGGATCGGACCAATGGGCGATGCCCCGCCCATATAAGCCAAACTTTGAAATTGAGTTGCACAATAGGGTACTTGTACTTTTAGCATTAAAAATAACTTCAAAAAACCATTACAGAGGAAAAAATAATTTTTTCTGAACTACGACCTCGCCCTCTTCCTCCAATTTTAATTTAATTTTTTTTTAATATTTTGGGTCATTGCTCCCACATACTAGGGAAACATTTTCGAAGAATTTAAGAAAGATCTAGTTTTTCACTTGTGACACTTGAGAATGAACTAACCATATACATACGTACGTAATTTTACGTCATTCGGTCACTCCTTTCCAGAGTTATCGTTAGCACCATTCAGTCGAACTGACGGACGGACATTAATTAATTCATATATTTGTTAACCCATGGAGACCAATGCTGGAATGTTTACATTTTTTGGGAAAATATGTGGGTAACTTTGAAAAATATAACAAAAAAAATTATGATACGCTTTTCAGGATAATCAAGGTTTAAGGATATTTTCGTCCTTTCGAGTCCTAACGACACAAAAATTAGTAACTTAGGGTATAATTCCTAGAGAGGATGTTAAAATCTTTTAAATGGCACTTATATCATTCAAATCTGATATTCGGTTCAAAAGTTAAGTCGACTTCAAAATAGCTAAATTTGTAAACAAAATTTTTAGATAACCAACTTGGCTCCCTATAAAATGTAAACCATTATGAAATTGGTCAAACGGCAAAAGGCTTTAACTCCGCATTGCCTTTTAATATACGCGTGCAAATATGTAAATATTCAGAGTGGGTCGGTTTCATTTGGGATTACCCCATACTTTTCATATATTTAGGCAATTTTTTTGGATGATTTTTGAAATCACCCATTTTTTATTTTTGTGACACGATTTTAAATAGTATTGACATATCCTTCTGATATTTAGCATTTTTGATTCGTATATCGCCAAAAATTGCATATTTTGCATATTTTTTGCATTTTTTTGATAAGCACTCAAATTATTTAAATGTGAGTGAGTGAGTCTAAATACAATTTTTTTTCAAATCGGATGATTATTGAATGAAATGCAAAAATCCGAGGTCTAGTAATAACTAAAGTTATTAACTATAAGTTACTGCTTCCATAAGTATTTCAGGCTGATTTTAGTTGATAGTGTGGTGTCTATAGAAACTGCAGTCAATTCTACCCAGCAATTTTTGAAACTAGCTACCATTTTTTGTATTTGTTTCTATTACAGTATTGCAATAGACAGAATGTAACTGAAATATATGGTCTCGAACCAAAAGTAATTCTGACTGAATTCTAATTAAAACCTCTTAAGAAGATCAACAAATTCTCAATTATTATAGTTTTATTTTTTAGCGTAAAGTCTTATCGGTCACGAATAAAATGAGACCATTCCGAAGAAAGTCAACGCATAATATAAAAAGTTGTAGATTATTTAGCAAAGCCCCAGAAGATGTAAAAAAATACCAAATACATTTGTGTCATAAATACTATCCAACAGGACTAAACTTGGTGCTAGTTGCATCCCGATCGAAAGACATCGCTTTTAAAAATGTACTCACATATAGACAAGGTGGCGCAAAAGTAGTCCTCCTATCAGAAAATGCTATAAATTTTGCGATTGGCCCCTAATGCCTAATGTTGACATTTGTATAGTAAACACATGCGAAATAAACGTTAATAAACAATGTTACGCTACACTGCTCCAGAACGCGGAATATTGCTGACTATTTATTTGACCAATAATCGGTCGGTGACTTTGTACTAGCAAATACCCGCTGCTACGCATATTTAAGTTAAAAGTAATAGATAAATTGGAGCATTTGATCACCCTTTTCGTCGTGGTTTGCCTGAACTCCAATACAGAAATTTCCTGTAAAATTAATTACATATAAACAGTCTACTTCCAATGTTTCCATTAATACAAATTTGATGTCAAACCGACACTTTTAATTTATTTACAAAGCTTATATGACCAAGTAATAATGCAAAAAGAAAGCGATCAACTTTCGTTTTTGTCAGTCATCGATAAATATATCGTATAAATGTTTATGCATTTGTACAATAATAGATTAGATTATTATAGACATATTGGTGTATGATAATTGTTATTAATCCTTCCACTTCTGTTTAAGTTATTTTCATAGAGTCCTCTAACTAACATAGTAAATTTCATTCTTTTTCGATAAATATATTCTGAGACATTCTCTCCGTCCACATTCCCCTTGCCGTTAACACACAAAACAAATTTCGTTCTTCTACGATAAATAGTTTTCGAGATATTCAGAATAGAATTATTGCCCCGCCCACTTATTCTATCCCTTTCACTTTTGAAAGTACTAATATTTCCTCCAACAACTTTCTTTCTGAGATATTAAATTTTTAAATAAATCCACCCACTAATCCATACGCGCCCATTTTTCGTGAAGTTTTCGTTAAAAACTCCACTAACGATGTACCACATTTCGTTCTTCTACGATGAACACTTTCAGATCTATCAAAATTGTAAATAACAATGCCATGACCACTTTTGACCGGTTTAAACGTTTTCGATAAATAAATATTTAAAATAAAAAATTAATTAACCTATTACATGTTTTATTTTTCACTAGGATATTCTGTTTATGTTTATTTTTCTTTATTATGAGAAAAGTTTTTGCAATGCTAAATTACATTAACAACCAGTAAGGAAAGGCTAAAGTCGGGCGGTGCCGACTATATAATACCCTACACCACTCTCGTAATATTGAATAACTCTGATATATACATTTTGTAATTCATGTATAAATTGTTTACATAAATTTACTTTTGGGACATTTTATAATTAAATAATACCCTGTACCACAGTGTGGTGTAGGGTATAAAAACGATTGGATCTAAAGAGCCAAATCGGATGAAACATATATATGGGAGCTATAGCTAAATCTTTACCGATTTTCTTCAAATTCGGCAATGTTGGTTCATGAATCAAGAAACTCTACCATTCTAAATTTCAAAACGATTGGGTGTAATATATAGGTTCTATAGAACTAAAGGGCCAAATCGGACGAAACATATATATGGGAGCTATAGCTAAATCTTAACCGAATTTCTTTAAATTCGGTAGTGTTGGTTCATGGATCAAGAAACTCTACCATTCTAAATTTCAAAACGATTGGATGTAAAATACAGCTTCTATAGAACTAAAGGGCCAAATCGGACGAAACATATATATGGGAGCTATAGCTAAATCTTAACCGATTTTCTTCAAATTCGGTAGTGTTGGTTCATGGATCAAGAAACTCTACCACTCTAAATTTCAAAATGATTGGATGTAAAATACAGCTTCTTCAGGACTAAAGAGCAAAATCGGACGAAACATATATATGGGAGCTATAACGAAATCTTAACAATTTTCTTCAAATTTGGCAATGTTAGTTCATGGATCAAGAAACTTCACCATTCTAAATTTCAAAACGATTGGATGTAAAATACAGCTTTTGTAGGACTAAATGGCCACATCGGACGAAACATATATATGTGAGCTATAGCTAAATCTTAACCGATTTTCTTCAAATTCGGCAATGTTGGTTCATGGATCAAGAAACTCTACCATTCTAAATTTCAAAACGATCGGATGTAAAATACAGCTTCTATAGGACTAAAGGGCCAAATCGGACGAAAGATATATATGGGAGCTATATCTAAATCTGAACCGATTTCAACCAAATTCAATAGCGATCTTAACAGCCGCGAAATACTCTAAACTGCAAAATTTCAGAACGATCGGAGTGAAATTACGACCTGTAGTCGACGAACAACTTTACATGGACAGACGGACGGACGGACGGACATAAATCGACTCAGCTAATGATTCTGAGTCGATCGGTATACTTTAAGGTGGGTCTAGCTGTGTTATTTTCAGGTGTTACAAACATCTGCCGTGAAACAAACTTATAATACCCTGTACCACAGTGTGGAGTAGGGTATAAATATTAATAGGCAGTAAAAACCGAAGCTACCGATACATCATGCTCCAAATTTGAGTAACCGAGGGTTACGCGAACATCTTCGAAAATTAATTACTTTACTTGTATTACATGTCAAGGAAATTGCAACCTGGAAAAATTATTATATCATTTGATTTTGCAGAAAAATATTCTTTTATTGTTCAAAACTAATTTCAGCAATTTCATTGGAATAATGATCAGGCTAAAGTTATCTACACACGGTAGTCAGGTTTGGTACCTCCCTTTTGGGAGGTACCAAAAGGGGCGGGGCCACTTCACCCATTTTTCTCAAGTTGATAGCGACAGAAAACCTATTACTATGTGTGGAATTACAGAGGATTCGGATAAGTAGTATAAAAGTTATTAGAGAATCAATATTTCACTAAATTTTAACCCTTTGTGAGTGGGGTACTAGAAGCAGTGGACCAATATGGCCCATCTTCGAACATAGCCTGAGATAGAAAAAATATTATTCCATACCAAATTTGACGTCAATCCTTTACTCCTTTCGAGATTTATCGTGCACACCAGCCAGCCAGACAGACAGATGGACGGACGGACGGACATTGCTCAAATGACTTAAAATGGCCCAATCGGATTTCCGCCGAACATACTTGGGGTCTCAGGTCAATCCTTCGATGGGTAATTCCAAAGAAAACCGACCCAGTCCGAATATTTATAAATTTAGATTTCAATGAAATTTACACGCATATACAATCCACACTTACTACCTTTTACCGTCCAAATTCATAACGGTTTTGATTTTATAGGGTGCCCATGTTGTTCACCCACAAATTTTTTTTTTTTTAATTTAGTCTACATAACTTTTGAACGGTATATCAGATTTAAATGATATAAGTACCATTTCAAAGATTTTAACATCATCCCTAAGAATTATGAGTTAAGTAATTAATTTTTCTATTGAGGCCATCAAAAGGACTCAAATGTCATTAATCCTTGATTATTTTGAAAAGCATTTTTTTTGTTTTATTTTTAAAAACAAGTAAGAAAGTTTCAGTCGGGTAAACCAACTAAGGTATACACTCACACATATTTTTCGCTGAACAGTAGAGACTTTAAATACATTGCACTGTGCCGAATTATAAGCTTTTATGTGCACTGGTATATTAACGTTATGAGCTATTAAATTTTGGTATGATTTGGCTATTTTGTGTGGGAGGTACAAAAAGGGTCGTGGTGATAGCGCCATTTTTCACAGGGCTATATGTACTTTAAAAGCGTTACACTGTGCAAATTTTTGGTGGATTTTCGTGCATTAGTACTCACGCTGTAATCAGTCAACTTTCTATACAAAATGGTACCTTTGTGTGGGAGGTACCAAAAGGGGCGTATACGTCCATTTTACCCTGGGCTCTAGGCAATATAAAAGCATTACACTGGACAAAATGTCAAGTGTTTTTATACACTGGTATAAATGTTATAAGCTGGTATACATCTTATAAGCTGTTAACTTTTGATGCAAAATGGTCCATTTGTGTGGGAGGTACGAAAACGGGTGTGGCAACTTCGCCCATTTTCTTGAGGTGATAGCGACTCAATATTTCATGGCCCATCTTCGAACTTAGCCGGAGATAGAAAAAAAAAAGATCACATACCAAATTTGAAGTCAATCGGTTACTCCTTTCGAGAGATATCGTGCGCACCAGCCAGCAGAAAGACAGGCAGACAGACAGACAGACATACGGACGGACACACATTGCTCATTCGACTTAAAATAACCCAAAACGAATATCCACCGATCATACTTAGGGTCGTAGTCACTCTTTCGATGTGTTACACTTTCTGTCCGTAGCAAATGATATATACCCTCGTATCACTAAAGTGAGGGTATAATTACCCACATATTTTACCGCACAATTTAAAAATTTCAGCATGGGTCCTCCATGGTTTAAAACAATATGAATTAATAAGTGTCCGTCCGTCTGTCAGTTCGACTGAATGGTGCTAACGATAACTCTGTAAAGGAGTGACAGAATGACTAAAAATATATTTTATTCAAACCCATTTTATGTTTGGTGGACAACCATATCGGCTCACTCCTTATGGTACCTCCCCAGCAAATGCACAGTGGTCCCAAACACCCCTTTTTGCCCAAAGTCAATTTTTTGATACGGTCTAAAGATATTTCTGATAACAGTACAAATATTTTGGAAAATTGATTTTGTTTGTATAGTTTAATTTATTATCTCCAAATTCAAGAAGTAAGTTTAAGAAATCCAGCAAACGGAAATGGAAGATGTTAATGAGTAAAATATACAAAAATTTTAAATCTGCAAAAAATTAGGCTGATATAAGAACAGGATTGTTTAAACCGCTCTTCAAATTTTTTATGTTTTCTAAATCTAATTAGACTTTACAAATTATGTCTAGCCCTGTCTAGCGTAAGAATGAAATAATAAGTTAGTTTGAAGTGTCCTGTTTTATAATATATATTAGTCTCAATGTGCGATTTTTTGCAATTCCTGGGAAAATACGTGCTTTCCAGGCTTCTTCTACTTGAATAATTCTGAAATTTTTTATATTTGACTTACGAAGCAACAAAAGGTGCAAAAGAATGAAATCCTAGTCTGATATTTATTAGAGAAAACGAATATGGACTAATGTTCTGATCATATTGAGCGCTCATATTTATGCAAATTGGTGCAAATGTCATAGAAAGGAGGATTAGTTACGGCGAAAATATTCAGATTTGATTGCGGAAAAAACTAAATTAAGAAAGATACGACATCGAAAAAACTATGTTCAAATAATATTAAAACGGTCATTTGACGTCTACCACTGAATAATTTGAAAAAATCACATCGGAACTTTTAAGTAGTAATGATACCGACCTCTAAGTAAGAGCAGCATCAATATCGATTGATCAAATATAACAGGTGGCGCAAAAGTAACCTTTCGATGTTATGTTAGACGCGATTGGCGGTCAGCAGTTAACAGCTGATGCACCGTCTGGACTTTGTATGGAAACATCTTCAAATCTTGTACCAAAATTCGCTGTAGAGACCGTCGACTGATACCCATTTGCGTGGCACGTCGCCTGGTCGATGTCGGCGGCGCTTCCATGACATCCTCGTCTACAGCAGCAATATTCTCTGCAGAACGGCTACTCCGGGGTCTGCCACGCCTGGCAGCATCTCGTGTTGAGCCAGTCTCTTCGAGGCAAGCGGCTAAACGTCGCAGTGTTTCACCAGTAGGCGTTGGACGGCCAGGAAATCTGTGCCAAAGTCACCGACCAATTATTGGTCAAATAAATAGTCAGCAATATTCCGCCTTCTGGAGCAGTGTAGCGTAACATTGTTTATTAACGTGTATTTCGCATGTGTTTACTATACAAATGTCAAAACAGAACTGACATTAGGGGCCAATCGAAAAATTTATAGCATTTTCTGATAGGAGGATTACTTTTGCGCCACCTTGTAGATTTAGATTTTGCATTCGTCTTAAAGTATACCATTGACAGTCCATCCGCTGCGGCAAAAATCATAAGGTTATTTGGCCAGGATGGAAATACATCCCTTTAAAAGCCAGGTGCTTTAGCATTTATATTGGAAAATAATCTGTCAACAATATGTTACGCAACACTTCATTTTTCGGTTTAAATCGGTTTAAAATTTCGTCCTGTACTCAATGGACAGACGGACAGACATGGTTCAATCGTGCTAGCTAGTGATTCCGAGTCGATCGGTATGCATTAAGGGTCTAGCTGTAGTATTTCTAGGTGTTATAAACATCTGACATGAAACAAATTTATAACACCCTGCAGCACTGTGGTGTATGGTATAATAAACATGCATTAAAAACCCACAAAATATTTATTTTATTTTGGTAGATACTCAAAAGAAGCGTTTAAATGCACATTTACAACTTTTGGCCAAAGAATGTTGTATTTGGGACCACTGGTGAAATGGTGAAAATTTTGTGACATTTATATATATAAATTCCTTTTGTTCCTATAAGGAACATAGGGCCTCAACGATTGCACTCCATTCTTTTTTGTCTGCTGCAAACGGCTTCACCTCGTTCCACGATCTATTTATTTTTGCAACTTCTATATCCAACTGTCGGCGCCAAGTGTGGCTTGGGCGTCCCCTCCTTCGACTGCCTTGGGGATTCCAGTCGATTGCAGTCCTGGTTATGTCAGATTGTGGTCTGCGCAAAGCATGACCGATCCATCTCCATTTCCGTCTTCGAATTTCGATTTCAATTGGGGTCTGCCTGGTTTGTGCCCAGAGTTGGCATTGCTAATGGAGATTGGCCAGAAAATTTTTTGGATTCGTCGAAGGCAGCGGTTCACAAAAACCTGGATTGCTCTGACGGCGCAACGAGCTGCGTTCCATGATTCGCATCCGTACAAGGCAACTGACTTCACACAGCTGTTGAAAATGTTTAGTTTGGTGCGCCGTGAGATTTGCTGGGAGTTCCATACTGGTTGTAGTTGGCCATAGGCTTGTCGGGCTTTGTTGGTGCGGTTCACAACGTCCTCTTTGGAGCCTCCGGCTGCTGTAATTATGCTTCCCAGGTAGCAAAATGATTGGACGTCTTCAATTTTCTGCTGTTGCAGTGTGAAGTTGTTTGAGTTTGCCGTGTTGATTCTCATGGCCTTGGTCTTGGGTATGTTTATTTTAAGACCATATAGTGCGGCTTCGGTTTCCATTTCTGTCAATTTCGACTGCATGTCATCGAATTTGTGCGCCAGCAAGCAGATGTCGTCCGCGTAGTCCAGATCTTCGAGACGGCCGTTTAAACCCCAAATTATACCTCTTGCTGTTGATGTTGTTTTTGCATTAATGATGGTGTCAACGACCACGTTGACAAGTAAGGGCGATAGTGGACATCCCTGGCGAACTACAACGTTAACATTAATGGGATCGCTTGTGACATGTTAAAACTCTTATAACTTTTATACTACTGATGGCTATCCTCTAAAATTGCATACATAGTAATCTTTTTATCGCCTCTACCTCCTTTTAATACCACCCACACAAAGGGACCAATTTGTACAAAATGTTCACAGCTTATAACATTAATACCAGTGCATACAAATACTTGAAATTGCGTGCAGTGTAATATTTTTATAGTTCCTACAGTCCAGTTCAAAGAGGGCGTTATTGCCACGCCTCTTCTAGTGCCTCTCACAAAAATGGTAACAGTTGTGTGAAATGATAAAACTATTTATATGTTTACTTCAATGAGTTTCTTTGTGGTCAATGCTATATTCGTATATAACTTGTGCTCAATTCATTAATTCTTTCGCATAATAAACTACCGTTTTTAACCTCTTGCACTACTGGCCTATAAAGCCAACATTTACATATAATAATAACTGCGATGCCAACACCAAAACTACCACTAACAAATCTAACTGACCAAAATGAAATAAAACTGTAAATAATAAATGAAAGTAGCTCTTCTTAACATCTAAATTTAGTTCTGATCTTGTGCCTCACATTTAATTATTGGTCAAAATGATAAGTACTTTCAAAAAGTTGTTCAGGTGCACATATCCACACTCGCCATACAAATATCTATCCGCCCTCACCATAGTCCATAGTTGGTTACCTACTCGTAAACACAATGTCATGGGTTGTTGCATCGCTGCGAATGGGCAGATTAATATGCATATGAACTTATGTACTGTGATTATATTAGGGTGGATAACAGGTTGAGAATTGCTTAGGGTTAAGTGTTTCGAGTATATCGATAATTTCTTTCAAAGGTATGCTAATTCTACTTTTAATGTGTCCATCCAGTTATCCCATCAAAAGTTATACACAAACCAGTATTATAAAGGAATACCTATTTAAAAGTTTCAAACAACTTTGATAGCCTCCCCTGAAAAATAAACCTTTAGACTTTAGAATGGAGGTATTGATATGACAATACTATGTCATGTAAAATTTGTGTGGAATTTCAGAAGATTCGAATAAGTAGTATATAAGTTATTAAAGAATCAATATTTCACTAAATGTTAAGCCTTTACTAGAAGGAGTGGACCAATATGGCCCATCTTCGAACTTAGCCTGAGATGGAGACAAATTTTACCGCATACGAATTTGGAGTCAATCGGTTGCTCCTTTCGAGAGTTACAATGCGCAGCAGTCAGACAGATAAGCAGACAAACAGACAGACGGACATTGCTAAAATGACTTAAAATTGCCCAAATCGAATTTCCGCCAAACATACACGGAGCAAAATCGCCGTTTTTGATATGTTTAAATTCAAAGAAAATATATTTGGAACAGCAAAAACTCTCATTACCAGGTAACCTGGCAGGTAAGTCAAATTCAGATGAAATAATGACTTACCATTTAGCCACTCTTCAGATTATTTTTACATGGGCATCATATTGGAGGAAAGTACTTACGTGCAAGCATACAAAGAGTTAACAAATAACTACTTACCCCAACACTTACGAATATCCCACATAAAAGTAGCTTTTATTGTCATATTAACGAGGGTCTGGATAACATCTTACCAATAATGATTTCCATAACCACATATACATCATCATCATTTCCGTTTAACACCTAGCGGAGCATAGTGCCTCTCGTATAGGTAGTTGTTATTTCTATTTTAATTTAATATTACGAGATATGTTTTACTCAGAATGTTACTTAATTTCTAATTCAAATAAACGTTTCTTTTTAAAAAATTGGTGTTGTCGCATATTTTACAATATCCGACTTAAACTAACTTAACAATTACTGATATTGTCATTATTTGTTGACTAAATGTTTTGTAGAGGGTAAGAATATGTCAATACTTGGTAATGCAAGTGGTAATGACATGTTCTTACCAAGTTTTTGCTGGGTAGGTCACCCCTCACAAAGGGTTAACATTCAGTTAAATATTAATTCTATAATAACATCTATAATGCCTATTCGAATCCTCTGTAATTCCATATACAGTATCTCTTTATCTGCACTACGACCTTGGAAATAATGGATAATAATGGATAAAGACAGAAAACCCGCACGCATACATTGAAAAGCCGATACACCCAAAACGAGTCACTGTTTGGTGCGGATTTTGGTCCAGAGGCATAATTGGGCCATTTTCTTCGAAAATGAACAAGGAGTGGCCGTTACAGTCAATGGCGATCGTTATCGGGCCATGTTGAACGAATTTTTGTTCACAAAAATGGAAGAGGAGGATATTGGCAACATTTGGTTTCAACAGGACGGCGCTACGTGCCACACAGCCGAAGCTACACTCGATGTTTTGCGCCCTGTTTTTGAAGATCGCATTATCAGCCGCAAAGCTGATGTCGTTTGGCCTCCTCAAAGCTGCGATTTGACACCGTTTTACTATTATTTGTGGGGTGCCCTCAAAGATAAGTGTTACGCCGACAAGCCAGAGACAATTGACGCTTTAAAGGACAATATTCGTGAAGCCATTGGTGAAATACAGCTGCACACAAAAATTGGACCGATCGTGTAGGCTACTGCATGGCCAGCCGAGGCAGCCATTCGAATGAAATTTTTTTTATTTTCCATTATTAACCGGAAGGATTGTACTTTCAATTAAAAAATGAAATTTGAGAAAATATTCAGTAGTTTTTTTATAGCATTTAAAAAAAAAGTTATTTGGTGGACCCTTTATAATACCAGTTCATATAAATACTTGAAATTTTGTTCACTTTTTCGACTCCTAATGCTACATTTCTACTACATACTCGTATACTACATACTCGTATATGTTTATTGGTACATGAACCCTATAAAAATCTAGCAAATCGGTTCAGATTCAGATACAGTCCCCTTCGTTTTTGTTTATATCCAGTATAGAATTATATTTTCCTGATTCTAACTAGGATACTCTCCCGGTATGCATGCAATTTTGTGAAGAGTAGCTTACTTGATCAGTTAACATCTGTGTCGAATGGGTTCAAAATTAGATATAGACCCAATATATATGTGTATTCCGATTTGGCATCTAAGCGTAGTTCATATCCGATATTTATAAAACATGGCATTGTAGTGTTTGTTGATAGATTTTTCATCTAAAGTGAGGGTTTTAGTGGGGGTTTTAATTAAAAATGTATCATTTCAGAAGTTATTGACCGCAGAAGAAAGATATTTAGATTATATGTTATTGGTAATTGGTAATTAATTATTAGTAATTTCTCCAAAAGTGGTCGGGATATAATAAGTGGGTGTGACAATATTTAAATCTACATATATAAAACACTGAAAATGTTGCTAACTATGTCCTTTATAGACTTTGAAATCATTAAACCGATGTGCCATAAAACCGTTTTCATTATAAAGGCAATAATGCGAAGATGGTTTTAGAACGCTAAAAGACGCTCATACGATTCTAATATTGAAAATAAAATATATGGATAACTATTGCACCAATCGTCTTGAATATGGGAGTATTTGGCATTACTGTGCGTCACCCAACAGAACATTGGCGATATCGGAAATGTGAGCATAACACCGCCCACATGACTATCTTTGCAGACGAAATATAAAAACAAAAAGATAAAATTGAGTAATCCGTACTTGAATCAAGCCGTAGAGGTTCAAAAGTACGGTAAGTACGTTTTTTTAAAATCAAGTACAAAATACTTGAATCAAGTACGAATTTTTAAGCCCTGAATTCCTTATCTTAGCGCTCATTAAGCCTGATTAGGCTTGATTTTAAACCGAAATATTCTTATTTCAAGCATAAAGCGATTGATTTAAGAATTTTATGGGATTGATTTGAGTGCGAAACGGGCTTCAATGAAGAACATTTTGATTGAATTAAGCCTGCGCAATACTTGATTTAAGCCTGATAATACTTGGTTTAAGCCTGATCAATTCTTGTTTTCAGCCTTTTCACTACTTGATTTAAGCCCGATCATAATTGATTTATTGTGTTTTCGTTTGTTTGATACCTACATATATGTATACTACAAAGAATGCCAATTTGTTTTAAAATGCTAAGTCAAAATACAATTGCTTGACAGCAAAAGTTAAAGTTTATCTGTAATTATTCAGTTTAAAACTCAACCATCTAAGGAACAACATCAACGAAACAAACAAGAATTATTAACAACATCTTCCATTTAAATTAAAAAAAAATTCGCCAAGTAATGAATTAACAAAAACCGCTCGAACGAGAAACGAATTGGATATCGTTGCGCAAGAATGTTTATACATATCGCTCACTTAGAAAAGAACGTCACAACTACAAAACAACAATATTTGCCGCACTTCAGAAGTTATGTCATCCCATAGTTATTTCTATCCCCTCACCTTAGAGAGGAGGGTATATATCATTTGCTACGAACCAAAAGTGTAACACGTCGAAGGAGTGACCTAAGACCCCAAGTATGTTTGGCGGAAATTCGATTTTGGACATTTTGAGTCATTTGAGCAATGTCCGTCCGTCCGTCCCTCTGTCTGTCTATGAGTCTGTATGTCTGTCTGCTGGCTGGTGCGCACGATAACTCTCTAAAGGATTAACCGATTGACTTGAAATTTGGTATGCGGTTGCCGCGCCCCCCCCCTCCCACACAAATGGACCATTTTACTCCAAAAGTTAACTGCTTATAGCTTTAATATCAGTTCATACAAATACTTGAAATTTTGTGCAGTGTAATGCTTTTATAGTACCTAGAGTCCAGAGAAATGTGGGCGTTATTGGCACGCCCCTTTTGGTACCTCCCACAAATGGACTACTTTGCACCAAAACTTAAATTGATAAGAATTTAATTAAAACCAAAAAAATAATTTACGAATATTTTTTGAGACTCAAGGTGAGGGGACTCATTGCATATACAAGGTGGCGCAAAAGTAATCCTCCTATCAGAAAATGCTATAAATTTTGCGATTGGCCCCTAATGTCAGTTCTGTTTTGACATTTGTGTAGTAAACACATGCGAAATACACGTTAATAAACAATGTTACGCTACACTGCTCCAGAACGCGGAATATTGCTGACCACCATGAGGAAGATGATTTTTCATCAAAAATAATCATGAGTGATGAGGCCCATTTCCATCTTAGCGGGTACGTAAATAATCAAAATTCACGCTTCTGGGGCACTGAAAATCCGCGTGTAACCCACGAAGAGCCATTACACCCGCTCAAAGTCACTGTATGGTGTGCTGTGTTCGCTGGAGGAGTCATCGGACCTTTTTTCTTCGAAGACGTCGCGGGCCAAACGGTTACTGTGAATGGTGAGCGCTACAGAGCAATGATCAACGAGTTCTTTTTGCCGCAACTTGATGAATTGGGATTGGAAAACATGTGGTTCCAACAGGACGGTGCAACGGCACACACTGCACGTGCCACAACCGATATGCTGAAGGATGCATTTCCCGGGCGCCTAATCTCCCGTTTTGGCGATTTGCACTGGCCAGCAAGATTTTACCGCTCCAGACTTCTTTTTGTGGGGCTTTTTGAAGTCGCGGGTTTATGTCAACAAGCCTCAGACTCTTGCAGCTCTTAAAGACAATATCCGTCAAGAATGTGAGGACCTATCGCCGGAAGTTTTGGCCAAAGTGATGGAAAATGTCATAAAAAGGGCTCAAATGACAATCAACTGTGGCGGCGGCCATTTACGTGACATCATATTCTCGACTTGATGTAAAAAAAACTAAAGGACCAAATAAAAATAATCCACAAGAAGAATCAAAGTTTTTCATTTTTTTTTAAATTACAACCAAAAAACATCGAAAGGTTACTTTTGCGCCACCTTGTATCATTTGATATACATCTCGTCGATTTATATGCGTGTGTGTTTGATGTTGCTTCATCCAAAATCAACCACTTACTGGTGAAGCGCCAATGTTAGAGGAACGCGGGGGGTGTCATAAAATTTGAAATTTGTTCAACATCTCCGCCCCGCCACTTAATTTGCCATTGCCACATTAAATTATTCTCAATCTGAGACAATTTCTTGTTCAACTTTTATTGAAAACAACCACAAGTTTTTTTGTATGGGCAATTCTGAAGCTGCACCACACCATATGAGGCGTACATTGGCTTTCACCATAAGGCTCGTTCCCGCATACATCGTAATAGGTGTATAAGGAACATTATGTGTGTATTCTATAACGAACTTTTAATGAGAGTGTTGATCGAGTAATTTTATTGTGCTCTATAATTTGAGGATCAACGAATCCTATAGTTCCCATCTATTTCCAGGATGGGGACTAGACCGTGATCCCAGATGGGTCACCAGTCCTTGTTTTTCTGAAATCTAACTTGCAGTATATTCGGCTACGCAATCTGAGGAGAGTACCTAATCTGTTACCACGAGAGTCAGGAACGCAGGTTCTGGCCTTACTATTGGTGTGGTCCATTCGAGGGCATCGTGGTGGCTGAGGTTGAAAACAAGATCGCTGGGAGAGATCAGTCTCGGATATGGACTTGCAAATCTACAGGGTGCCATGACCCATAAAATGGCAAGGAGTTTTAGATCAAGGAGGAGGGCGAATGCCCAGAAACACGGAATTGTTTGGTACTCATGCACATTGTGCGTGGTGGCGTTGGTCGACGCATGTATTCACTCAGCACGGCATTAAGCCTAACGGCAGGAACGCACCTAAACCCAGAATACCTACTGTGTTCTATAATTGTTTTGCCTCTCAGAGATCAATGTAAGCTTTTTCTTCTGGTTTTAAGCCATATTAGGCTTAATTTCCCATTTTAAGAAATTCTTACTTAATTTCAAGTTCATAATAAAATTAAATAAGTTTTTAATTTTTATTAAAATCAGTTTTTAAAGAATTAAAAAAAATTCCATTTCAGCTAATTTTTTCCATTTTATTACTTTTCCTAAAATCCAGTTTTCCATCTAACTTTCATATACAGATCGTCTAATTCCCTCTTTACCGATGAGCGACAGACGTAGCAGATCTTTTTACAAATTGCAGAATTTTTTACAACAATTTGGTGTATTGTATTTATAACTGTGTCCTATTTTTAGATATTTCAAAAATAGATGTTTACAACACTGATTAGCTCGACTGAGGAAAACTTTGTCATCGCCGAAATAAACAAGAGTTTTTAAAAAAACATGGAGGCAATATCGTTACATTGTCACCAATATTTCGTTGATTGCCGCCTTTTTTCTGTGTACTACTATCCATAATAGTTCGTCCATCCATCAAATTGATTGTGCCATAATAAATACCATTTTATTTTGTGATCCACTCTAATGTACATGTGTACGTAGACCATGAATTTGTTCAAGAGTTTTATGGTAATTTTATTCCATTGTAATGTCTGAAAACAACTACAGCGGCGGCAGTTAACACAATAATTCTTCAAATAATTACCTAATGTGCGCTTATAACAGGTAACTCTGTTGTGTCGTGATATTTACTATGAAGGCGCATGTTGTATGTTTTGCACAACGTTATAAAAGGCTTATCTGTACAGACAAATGTATGCTCCCTCTAAAGGGGGAAAGTCAAGAAAGTTTGCATACAAGTGAATTTTGTTTCTTTATACAGACACAGGTTATTTTGCAGCGGCATTCATTGTTCGCTGATTTGGAGGGTATGTTACGAGTAAGTTCATGAACCTGAATTGTGGTCACGGATTTTTAACTTATTTCAATTCCAGCCCATTTCATCGTAATTGAACAAAGGAATAATTATATTTTAATAATTTTCCACAAATAACACAATTAAATAAAACTTATATTCGAGCTGAGGATGTATTATGAGAAATGTATGGATATATATGATTGCTATGTATTTTTGACAACAAGGAAAACGCAGTAAAAAATCAAAAACACTTTAAAATTTTATAATAAACCAGTAAGTAGAGACTAAAGCGAAGGGAGCCAACTACACGGGAGAAAATCGCCATTTTTGATATCTTTGAATTGAAAGAAAACATATTTGAAAACAACATTCTTAAATTTTATATATTTGTGAAAAAATAAATTTTATTTGAAAATCAGGAAATTTTGTTTGGAACGCATATATTAGTAATTTTCGCTTATAACGAACCCGCTTAAAACGAACTTTCGCCTAAAACGAACCAATTTCAAAAGCACGTGCTTTATTTCTAATAAACCATGAAATTTTTGTCGCTTATTACGAACCCGTTTAAAGCGAACTTTCGGTTATAACAAACTATATTTGCATTCAAAATTTGTTTATTTTTCGGTTAAAACGAACCCATTTGCATACCCATTTGTCATTCACGCATTGAAAAGTAAATATCGCCATTTGCTTCTCTCAAAAATAGTTAATTCGGTTGATATGGGTGAAGATAACTTTAAAGTTAGTATACTGGACGCAATCAATTTTTTGCATATGGCATGGTTAAAAGTCAGCAAAACAACAGTTGCTAATTGCTTTCGGCACGGCGGATTTACCAGCAATGAAGATGAGATCGACTCGGATGATGATCTGCCACTAATAGAATTGCTAAATCAACCAATGGAAACATTTACAGATGGTAATAAAAAGGGTTTGTTGAGTTGTCGTACTTTAAATTAACCTTTATTATTTGCATTTACAGTTGGGATAGAAAGCTTCAACGATTACATATGTTTTGATGACGACCTTGTAACTACGGAAGAATTGGACGACGCAGCTATTTTGCAGTCTGTTCGCGCTGATGATGACGACCTTGACGACAATATGGACAACGAAGAGCCAATCCGAGTCACAACTGCCCTGGATGCAATGTGTAGCGTAAGCTATGTAAGAACTTTTCTTCAGTCACGCGACACTACACAACAAAATTCTTGATCACTTGGCTCAAGTAGAAGTGTATATAAATGAAACTAATATTGGTACTAAGCAAACTCAAATAACTGATTTTTTTTAAAAACTAATTGTTTTATACATATATGTATTAAAATATCCCAAAATTGTCTTTAATAAATCAATGCATGTGCACTTACATACATAAATTGTTTTCTTCAAATCTTCATTTAAACCGAACTTCGTTTAAAACGAACTAGTTTACCCAGTCCCTTGAAGTTCGCTTTAAGCGAAAATTACTGTATAATAAAATTACTGTATATTAAAACCAAATATATTTGCGAACTGAACTGGCTTTCACAAATAAAATATGTGTTTTCACACCAACAAAGTTGTTGTTGAAAAAGATTTCCAAATATATTTTATTTAAAAAATATTTTTAAACTTTTTCTTCTTGACTTTGCCGAATTTTAGTTTAACTTTTCCCTAGATTTCGTGTTATACATACTTTATAGCTATAAATGTCATAAGCATCTTTAGCTTTTATCAACAGTACTAATTTTTACACTGCAACAATTTGTAATTGCGATATAAATTGTAATCGGATTTTACTCACATTTACTATTTAAATACAAATGCACTTCGAATTTTTAAAAAACTGAAAACTTACCTTTAAATTAAGGCATTGATACATTGCCAAAATAATTAAATAAAAATTAATTTTTTGTCGGAAATATTAAACATAAAATATTTATCAAATATTATATATCGCTCAATTAGAAAAAGAATTTCACAACGCAAAATAACATTTATTTTGAGGTGGTCGTACTAACTTGTCGTACATTTCAATATCTACAAGCTGATTCATAGTTGGACTGATTCCTGAGGAAGACAATAATATTTGGCGCCCTTCAGACGTTGTGTCATCCCATTCTGTCAAATTATTATGTTTGTATAGATCATTTAAATAACACTTAAGTGAAATGTCATAACTCAAAATGTGACGTTTTTTTTCTAAATGAGCGGTAGTACCCTAAACATATGTATGTTTCCAGCAGAATATGTTTGGGACAATATACTACATAAGCGGTTTCTTTCAGCGTGTATATTATACCTATATATTATCACTAATTTTAACCGGTGCGCTTCGCAGCCCCTATCCTTTATCTATTTTTCTGTTTAGGGTACTGTACGTAGTATGTACGAAAAATATCGCGAATTTTTAATTTCCGCGGGCTACGTGTATTTGGTTTTTGAAATTTTTGTAGCGTTATGTTGGTACTCATGTCCCTTACTTATGCTGACAAGGTCGGCCATTTTGAATGTTTAGTTAATTTTTGACAGCTGTTGTGCTTGGATGTGTTTTAACTTGTCTTCGATTATTATCTATTTCAGAAAATGGATCAAAGAATCTGCATCAAATTTTGTGTGAAAAACAAAATAAAGTGCGCTGACGCACTCCGAATGTTGACTGTGGCATATGGTGAAGCTACCTTGGAACAAAGCAACGTTTATCGGTGGTACAAAATGTTCTTAGGGGGCCGAGAAGATGCGAAGGACGAACAGCGTGCCGGACGCCCGGTTTTCACAGTTTTCTTTGATTGCAGGGCCGTGGAGCATTATGAATTCTTGCCACAAGGTAGTACGGTCAATAAAGAATATTACCTGCAAGTTATGCGCAAATTGCGCGAAGCAATCCGCCAAAAACGCCCGGATTTGTGGAAGAACAAAAACTGGCTTTTGCACCAAGATATCGCCCCTGCACACACATCGTTGCTTGTGCGCGAATATTTGGCCAAAAACTCCACAGTAATGGTGACCTAGCCCCCTGTGACTATTTTTTGTTCCCAAAACTGAAAAAGCCCATGAAAGGACGACGCTACGCCACGATTGAGGAGATAAAGACGGCATCGAAGGAGGAGCTGAACAAGATCACAAAAAATGATTATTTGAAGATCTTCGAGGATTAGAAACAAATTTTGACAGCAGTGTATTATATCCGCGGGGAATTACTTTGAAGGGGACAAAATAAATATTCATGAATAAATAAATACTTTTTGAAAAAATAAAAAAATCCCGATATTTTTTGAACATACCTCGTATAATAGTTATACTTCTTTCTTTCAAAAACACATTATTACTCAGTGCGACCGTCCAGAGATGTTGTTACCAATTATTTTGTGAGATAACCGCACGATTAACTGATTTATATATATAGTAAATTTTATAAGGACAAAAATGCAAGAAGTCTCTCAAAAATCCGTTTGCATTTGACTGAGTTATTAAAGTTTCATTAAAACTAAATGTGTACATAAATAGTAGTTTTGACGGTGATGACGAATTAAAAAGAGAACACTCCAGGAGACATTTTTGAGTTGAATGGTCAAAATTACTACACTACGCAAAAAAAAAATTTTTTGTGTCCTAGACCTAAAAATAATTTTTTTGTATAGATTGTAGATTATATAAAATCAAAACCAAAAATCTTATTATGGATAAATTTGTTTTCAAAATTTTTTTATTAAAAATACTATTATCGTCGAATGTTAGTATTTGCACTATAATTTTTGGAGTATATGCCCGATCAGGTCGACTTATACGTTAAATTGAAGCTATTAATGTGGGATACCAATGTTGGAAATATCTCTTTCACTTAGAAACCGTGGCTTAGTAACATTTTTTGTCCAAGCAAAAATCCTTGGACAAAAAAACATAAAAAATAAAGAAAAATTGGAAAAAATATTTTATTTTTTAAAAGTTTGCATCCTAGTGAGGAAAATAATAGGCATGTTTTCGTTACAAGCTAGCACTTTTAGTTTAGCACTTTGCAACGAAAACAACTGACTTCCACTAACTGGCACATAAGCAATAAGTGGCGGATTTTCACTATCTGGTAGCAATGGTGTCATGAGTTGCGAAGAAAGAACAGTGCGAAACAGACAAAAAATTCGAGAAAAGTATTTATAAAACATATATTTACTATTCTATGTTCAATTGTTTACACTCTTTTTGCAAATATTGAAATAATTTCCCATTTTTGTTCTTCTTCTTCCCGTTAATTCACAATAATTGATAAAATCTCTCCAAAAAAGGGATGCCATATTGCTAAATGTAGGGTGCCCAATCTGGCAACATCATACTCGATTAAGACATGAACACAAGCACCAAACTTCATCGGGAACTAATAGTGCTTAAAAGTGCTTAGCTCCCCATACAAATTAAGCACTTATGGTGTAACGAAAACACGCCTAATGTCTATCTGAATTCAAAAATCTTTGTTTTAAATTTCTCTTTAAATATCGATTTTATTTATTACTTTTATTTATATTATGTACATTTGTGTTTATTTACATGAACAAGTTTCATTAGAAGTAACTGTGAGTTCTTTGTTGACGTTTGTAGATTTCGGAATCGATTTCTCTTATGAGGAACCAAATATAATCTCCCATCATTCTTTCATCCCAGTGCCCTTGGTAACGCCGCTCGATGGACTTCAATTCTTGGTGAAACCTTTCACCCTGTTTTTCACTTACGTCGCCAAGTTTCTCGGCGAAAAAGTTTAAATGAGAATGCAAGAAATTAATTTTGAGGGACATATTTACACCTGTTGGAATACATAAAGCGAAAAATAAGTTGGAAGAATACATACATATGTTTTATATACATATATATAAAAAAAAATTTAACCAATTTTTTCATAATTTTTTAACAAATCATTAATAATTTTTTCATATTGCGGGCTTTTATTGGATCCAAGGAAATTTGAAACTACACGCTTAAACGACCTCCATGCTGCAATTTCATCCGACGTCAAATATGATTCGAATTTTCCTTATTGTAGGCCCATCAAAAACTCTTTCGATTTTTTGAAAAGAAAGACTTTTAAATAAACTTTTTATATATGAGAGAGAATTGCCATCTTTCCTTAAGGCTGTTACAAAGCTCCAGCTTAATGTGCAGTGGTGGCAAAATATCGACTATTCCAGAGGTATAACATACCAACTACTTTTAAATCGCAACAAATTTTCAAGTCATGTTCATATTTTATGCATTTTATCAATTTAACTATCGTTTCGTATGATTCTTTAGTGTTGACAGAATGATCAATGGAAATCGACGGTTTCTGATTTCCGTTGTGTAAAAGTACTGCTTTCAAACTTTCTTAACTGCTGTCAAGAAGTAACCGCCATTCATTTGAATTGTATGTTTGATTAAGTTCCTCGAACAATCCGGGAATGTCCTTGCAAAAGCATCTGTTATCCACAGTTGTATAAAATTGTTTGTAAGGTATATCACGGACTCTATAATATAATATGTTAACATCTGTGGCCAAAATAGTGTACTGTTTCATCCGAGACGCAAGTAGTTCTGCCTTATCTTTGGTCAGTTTCAAATCTCTCACTGGATCAATGAGTTGAAACTGAGTCAAAAGCGATGACTTCGCTCAGGGTTGAGTACTCAGTTGAACTTGATGATGTTTCCGTAATTAGGCTGTTAGCTATACTTGGACACTTCCTACTCCAATCTATTAACTTAGACAAAAATAGCAGTCCGTATCGTGAATGAATGGTTGTCTCCAAATCATTAGCATTCCAAATTGCACGTGAAGTCTACAATTAAAACTTTTTATTCCACAAAACATTGTAATACATTAATTGTAAAGTACTTACCGCATGCTTCCACTACTCCATCGAGTAAGATTTACATGGCACGAATTACACAAAATACTAGGTGTCCGCGGTTCGTTCATATTTTTTACTCGTATACCGAAATAATACACATATATTTCTTCTATTACGAGTATTTCACTAAACGCACGTCGATTTTTTTAATTACATATTTTCCGCAGATGTAGCAGAAATCATTTACACATTGAAAAGTTATTTGCCTTTTCCACATACTTCGAAATATAACTTTGTAATATTTTTCAATAAATCGACTTATCTCTTTAAGGCGCTGAATTACACTAATTTATTAATAAGAAATTTCATTCATCAATTCCGGGTTTAAGGTTCATAAGTTGCAGTACCTATAGCTGACATATAGTTTGCTTCGAAGGTAGACACCCAATATTTTCAAGACTGCGTACACGGCACTTGCGTACGTATAATTTTACTACCTGTATATACGACTGGGATGTCCCCATGCCCCTAAAAGGCGTAACTGAATGGAAACCTCTTAAATAAAAAAAACACAAATATTGTTGAATGACCCTCTATATGAGCGGATCTCATCCAATATAGCTCTCACATTGCATATCATGTACTATGGAGGATTACGAACGGCCATAAATCCTCGTCCTCTCTATAATTTTATAATGTCTGTCATCAATCCTCATAAAATAAAATTAATTAATTCAATATAAGCAAAAACATCATTTAAAAACGGAAAAATATGAAACAATTTTTTTTGGAATTTCCCTAACATTTACAAAATGGCTCATAAGTTTAACGTCTATCCATAGATTTTTCAAATAGACAGTGTTTACTTCGTTCGGCTTTTTAAAAATGCGATAAAATAATTTTTTCGATTTTTCATGGTTTTTTTGTACTTGGAAAAAGTGTTTTAAAAAAAAATATTTTTTTCTCATATTTTTGACGACTGTTACTAAACCAAAGATTCTACGTGAAAGCGATATTTGCAGCATATAATATAATTAATTCCCTTATTTGAGGCATAACACCACTCAATCAGACTTATACTTGAAAAATTATGGTCCAGATACTGAATGTACTTTCCATGAAAGCTGGAATTTAAAAAAAAAATTACCATAAACATTTTTTTAATATTTTTTTCGTATTTGTGACACCTAATTGCACCAGAAACTGTTATCCACATCCCTTGGACAAAATTTTTGTTGCATAGTGCTATTTTTGAACACATTTAGTTTAAATGAAACTTTAATAACTCAGTCAATTGAGTTATTATTATTAAGAGACTTTTTGAATTTGTTTCCTTATAAAATTTACTATACATATATGTAAATCAATTAAACGTGTGGTTATCTCACAGAATAATTGTTAAAAACATTGCCTAAACTGGAAAATTACGAAAAATAATTAAAAAAATGTGTTTTAGGACAAATAAACATATATTCCTACAGCTTTAAATAAACAGAATACATATCGTTCAAAAGGTCTCAGTTTCTTATTTCCAAATTAGTTTAGAGATTGAAAATCGGTTAATAACTAAGAAAGTTGCAGGCGTTCAAGTGAAAAAGGGCAAGAAAATCGGTTTTTTGGGTGTCCGGGGAATTCCAAAAAATATTCTTGTTTTGCTCGATAAGACCTACAGAAAAAATAGGATCGCGTCATTTGCTTCACAACTTGAGTTTATATTTTCGCACTGTGTTATTACATATGGTGCAAAATAAAGTAGATTTCATAATTTTTACTCTAAAATGCGAAAATTCGTTTTATTTCTTGTTTATATTCCTGGTACAATATTTGTCGAAAACTATTTTTTGGATCATATTTTACCTTTTCCCTAGTTTATGCTCCACTAGCTACATTCACTACCTGGTACAACACAAAACAAAGTTTGCCCCACTCTGTCTTTAAAGGTATTAACTTGAAAAAAAAAGCTAAAATGAATCCCTAGTTTAAGTTGCAAGACTTACAATCATATCTAATCATTTTCTCTCCATTGTACCACATTTAACCCAATGTGTCATAATTATCCATTTTGAACCACTGTAAATCATTTAATTCTTATTGCCCCACAGCGCCACTAAAAGTGAGCATTTAGAGAAAACATAGTTTATATTCCAAGAGCAAAATTCGCAACCTTAGACCATATATAACCCTTTTTGTCCCCTATATGTGTCATATTGAACTTTTTACCATTTAAACTTATTTTGCCCCACGGTTTATATAGAAATACCTATTTCGAAAAAAATGTTTCTTATCTTTGGTTTATGTTGTAAGAGCTACCTTCACCCCCTGGGATCACATTCAACACTTTATGTACCACTTACCATTTGCCACACTTTAACGTATTAAACACTTTTTGGCCCCACAGTACCATATTTAAACCCTTTTTCTTGACTGTACCATATTTAACAGTATTTAACACCTTTTCGACCCTCTAAAACATATTGAACAATTTTTGCTTGGCCCCACTGCACCAATACTTTAGCCATTTTGCACCACAGTGCTCCTGAAAAACATCATTAAAAAAACACTTCTTATCTCATATTTATATTCCAGAAGTTAACCTCTGTCCCATACCCACACCTTAACCATTTTTAACTATTTTGTTCCCACTGTACCACATTTAACATATTGTTGATCCATTGTTCCACAGTTAACGCATTTTGCCTCACTGTACCATATTTAACTCAGTTTGTCCAACGTTACCACATTTATCCCACTGTGTCATATTTAACCCTTTTCGGTCCACTGAATCACATTTAACACCTTTTTGTGGTACTACCATATCTAACCCTTTTTGCCCCACCGTAACATTTTTCACCCTGTTTGTACAATATTTAACACATTTTTGCCTCACTGTACCATGGTTAAACGTTTTGTCACACTGTACCATATCTAACCCTTTTGCCCCCTTTTACCATATTTAACCCATTTTGTCCCATTTAGCCCTTTTAAAACCACCCACTCTAACATACTTAACCATTTTCCCCACTGTACCATATTTTTGCCCACTATACAATATTTTATGTTTCTGATACGCTGAGCTCCTAGGAGCGTAAAAACTCTTCATATCCCAAGTTTAAGTTCAAATTGTGCCAGATTGATTAATTTTTGCCCCAATACATAATAATTAACCCGTTTTGCCATACGGTGCCTCTCAAAGTTTGAATTTCAAAAAATTACTTTCGATCTCTAGTTTATGTTCCATAAGCTACCCTAGAACCATGGGCCCATGTTTAACATTTTTAACACACTGTACCATATTTTACACTTTTTGCTATCATGGGATCATGTTTAGCATTTTTAACCCACTGTACCATATTTTACACTTTTTGCCACCCTGTGCAACAAAAAGAAAAAATATAAAAACTGGCCACCAGATCCGTTGCTCTAAACATATCCCTTGCTTCAAATACCGCGATTCTAATTCTGGGCGTTAAATTTGGAGGTGGTACAATATTTATCCCTTTCGGTCCCATGTTCCAAAGGCTACCCTCACACCAAATTTCACGATTCTAGCTCTTGCAATTTGGATTTGGCTGTTGTACCCCATTTATCCCTTTCTTCCCCACTGTGCTTGTAAATGTTTGAATTTCTAAAAATCCTGTTAATTTCTGATTCTACCTCTTAAGTCTTGTTGCACGTCTACGTTCCCAGGACTATCCTCCCACCAAATTTCATAATCAGTCAGTCATTCACGCAACAATTTGATATAGCCACCGAGGTGGAAATGGGCCTCATCAGTCAAGATGATTTTTCGATGAGTTTCGAGTTTTAATAATTTCAATGCGTTGCTGAATCGTGTATCGTTTCATTTTTAGTAATGGCGTAGTTTCTACTTGTCAAATGTCAAAGAATAAAAGCTTCAAAGGTGACAGCTACCGAAATGCCGGGTGATTCAAAATAACACCTCTGTTGGAAAACCCTTTATTATTTGCTACGGGTCAAAAGTGTAACACATCGAAGGAGTGACGTAAGACCCTAAGTATATTCGGCGGATATTCGTTTTGGGTCATGTTAAGTGGAATGACCAATGTCCGTCCGCCCGTCTGTCTGTCTGTCTGCTGGCTGGTGCGCACGATAACTCTGGAAAGGAGTAACCGATTGACTTCAAATTTTGTATGGCATAATATTTTTCTATCTCCAGCAAAGTTCGAAGATGGACCATATTGGTCCACTCTTTCTAGTACCTCCCACATAAAGCGTTAAAATTGAGTGAAATAATGATTATTTAATAACTTTTATACTAATTATTCGAATCTTCTGAAATTCCGCGCATAGTTTTAGTTTATTGATCACTATCACCGCGAGCAAAATGGGGGAAGTTGAAACTCCCTTTTGGTACCTCTCACACAAATGGACCATTTTGCATAAAAATTTAACAGCTTATAGCTTTAATAACGCTTCATAAAAATCCTTGCAATTTTGTACAGTGTAATGCCTTTATAGTATCTAGAGTCCATAGAAAAGTGGTCGTTATTGGCACGCCTCTTTTGGTACCTCTCACACAAGAAAAGTTGACAAAAGTTAACAGCTTATAACTTTAAACTAGCGCATACAAATACTCAAAATTTTTTACAGTGTAATGTTTTTAGAGTACCTACAGTCTGTCGTAAAATGGATGCTATTATCACTCAAAATTTTTGCAATATTAAGGTTTTAAAATTCCTAGTCCTGATAAAAATGGGAGTTTTCCCATTTTAGTACCTCCCATACAAAAGACACAAGACATACCAAAATTAATTAGCTCATAATATTACATATATAATATTACATACTCGTACACCAGTGCATATTTACATTGCTTACAAAGTGAGGGTGTATGTATGGTATACCTTAGTCGGTTTACCCGACTGAAATTTCTTACTTGTTTTAAATTTATCCTATATGCTCACGAAAATATTTTGTTTGTAGACGATTTTTTTTTGCACACCATTGTCACTTCCTTTTGAATATATTTATATTTTCGATTATTAACTAACGGTAGTTTTTAGTTTATATGACTGTCATTATATGTAATACAAAACATATCGTAAAAAAACTATTTCATAGGAAATAGTTTTACCGGAATATCTTCTTCAAACTCATTTTTTTTTAAATTTCACAAATGGGGTCACAATCTCTTGAACATGTTTTTTGGAGTCATAACAATTCCTCTAGTTTATGCCCATTTGCCACAATCAATTGTGATATTTATATTTTCACTTGTTAACACTGTATACATTTTGCTACTTTTCTAAATTACCTGATTTAAAAGTAATTCTCGAAATAACGCCTTTAATCCGATTGCGTGGTTCTAGTGTTGTAGAAGGACGGGAAAGTTATTGTTGCAGTAATAATGCTATTTCGTTTAGTAGTGGACCTTTTCTCTAATCTACAAAATTCAATAAATTTCACCAAACGAACGAATAATGTTTTTGCTCCGAGTCAGGATTGCGGATGATCGACCGAACCGTTTGAAATCAATATTGCAACTACGAAAATGGAAAATCATTCGCATTGTACCAAGTGGCCAAAAGAAAAGTATCTTCTCGCTGCAGCATTCAACATTCACTGTCAATGTTACCCCAGTAGAACAAGTTGCTCCGTGGCTTTTTTCTAGTTTTCATTTCTGTTCAATTTCCCATTCGACAACCGGCTGACTGGTGGCCTACCAGTCGCCAGTGGCCACCATTTGGCGCCGGGGAGAGGGGCAGTTGCACTTGGTACCACTGGCCACATGGCCAACATCTCCGGAGCTATTGAGGTTATTAAATACTATAGAGTCATCTCAAATATGAAATGGATTTCTGCACTTTTTTCGCATTTAATCAGCCACAACGGAAAACACGCGGAAGACGAATGCATTGGTAATTAGAAATTCAATAAATAGAATAAAACTTCATCGGACATCTGATGAATGCTGCAATGCCTTTTGGCCACATGTCTAACGTTTACGTATGTTGCAATCGGCTTTAATTTGCCGACAATGATCTAACGATTAATTGCATAAAATTTAAAAATTGTTGTTAATTATCCAGCTACGACACAAGAGTCTCATTGAGGAAATACAAATTTCAGATTTGCATGCGATTCTTTGTCCTCTTCCTTTCCGTTTAATCTTCAGTCTGCAAGAGCGTCGTCTGAAGCACGTTTGTCAGCCTAATGTGGCAAAAGGCAAGAGAATATCCAACATCCGTTGCAACAAGTTCTTCATGCGGTTGTTCTACGTTGTCCACCTTGACTCGATTTGTGACCCAAATTTTATCTTGTTTCCTACCCATTTGACCTACTTTAGATTTTGTGGCGGACGATGTACAGTTGATTTAGATGTTGTTCTAGTCGCATTTCTGGCCAAGTTTATTGGTGTCGATATGAACGTAATAAATTGGAAGTGAAGTGATTCTTTGGCCTTCCACAAGTTTTTTTTAATAAATATTACAATTTTAAACAATAAGTACGAATAATTCACTTACTTTTGTTCTATGAATTGTTCATACATATAAGAAATTCCGCACTGAATTTACTTAAGATCATTATTGAAACCAAAAACTAAGCTGAATTAAAATTGAACTTTGTATAGTGGTAAAACAATTTTTTAAATATCAATGTTGCTTTTTTCAAGATGGATGTTTTCTATTTTAAAAATTGTCGTTTGATTGTCGAATGGATAACACATTATTTTTGATTCACAAATTCGTTGTAAAAACGTTGAATATTTGTCAGTTTTCGACCTATCAGTACCAATTCGTGGATATTCCTTTTAGATTCTGTTCCACCACACTGTGGTCAGTGTATTAAAAGTTTGTTTCTTTGTAAGAATCACCAACTGATTCGATTTAACACGTTGACTGCCAACTAAGAGATAACTCGTAGATTGATTTCCCTTCCAGGAAGCCAACTACGAGTTATCTCGTACTATCTAAAACTGCCACTTTTTGTGTAGTTACGAGTAAAACCGTATTATATCAGTGCTAGTATCGATAAATGGCTTCTGGGAAAAGAAAAAAAAGTTAGTTTTGACTTGCGTGAGCTGAACATTTATTGAAAAAAAAAAGTTTTATGGAAAAATTCATTCAATATAATGTAAAAATGCATTCAATATAATGGAAAAATTAACTCAAACAGAAGAAATAAAGTAATATTTTATTATTTGTGGTAGTTTTTAAAACAATTTTCCACACAAAGGGCTGGCTTCTCTTCATTGTGTTGAACTTCTGTCCACAAATCATCATTCTCATTTGACGTTGTTGCTTGGAGATCATCGTCATTATCATCAGGTTCGGACACGTCTTCAGGTTCATCTTCACTACCACTTGTATAATCAGAAGGCTCATAAATGTCGTTACTATCATCGCTGAAAATTCCGTCATATTCTGAATCACTTAGATTTGCGTTGTACTCAATTTTACTTTGATTCAGTAACCTTTTCTTATCCATTTTGGGTTCTTGATAATTATAACAATAAATTTAGAGAATGTTTATAAATCTAAAAAGAAGAAAATAATAATAAAATTATAATAAATTATAATAACTATAAGACAAAATATTATAGGAAGATTGGAGTAAAAATGTGACCTATACTTTCAAAAAAAAAAAAACTGTGATGGACACACAGACATGGTTAACACGTTGACTGCCAAGGCCATTTTCAGAAAACTGGCCAAAAATGACATTTTGATTTTGTCACATTATGTTACTAAAAACTCTATTTCTAGATGATAGGTATCATGAAAAAGCAAAAATTATGTTTTTTTAGGAGAAAAAGGACCTACGAATTAACTCGTATTTGGCTTCAGCGTAGCGATTTCTGTCACAGAAGCCAACTACGAGATAATTCGTAGCGATTTCTGTTCCAGGAGCCAATTACGAGATAATTCGTAGGTCCTTTTTCTCCTAAAAAAATATCATTTTTGCTTTTTCATGATACCTATCATCTAGAAATAGAGTTTTTAGTAACATAATGTGACAAAATCAAAATGTCATTTTTGGCCAGTTTTCTGAAAATGGCCTTGGCAGTCAACGTGTTAACCATGTCTGTCTGTCCATCACAGTTTTTTTTTTTGAAAGTATAGTTCACATTTTTACTCCAATCTTAAATAAATTTGACACGAACTTCACTTTCGACTCAGGAACGAGTGCTATTGAAATTGTTCAAAAATCCAGCATTTTGAAAATCGATTTCTGATCGAATGACGGACACTACCGAATTTGAAGAAAGTCGGTTCTGATGTAGACATAGACATACGACATACTCGTATTTACATACATATTTATATGCCGACTTAAAATCTCAACAGATGTTCATAACATTTGGCAGCTAACGGTATCTAAGCAAGAATAACCCCATTTTATAAAGACGAACAATTCGGCTTATATAGCGCCACGGCTCTGGAAAATTTCATAATGATTTAACGTAAAATAAGGTATATCGATGGCTTAATATAAAAATGATTTTTGTCATAATTGCGTTTTCCGTTTATTCTGTTAGAAAGCTTCTGTTAAAAGCTGTAGCTTGTTTTGTTTATAACTTTTGTGGCTATACGAGTAGTTGCTAGTAACACTGTGCAACAAATTGTGGGTCATCAAATATTTCCTGAATGAAACCAATTGGACATGATAGTACACCACTAATATAACCAAACCCCCAAAGGGTTTTGCAAAGTTATCTCGAATTTTTGTTTTATAGTTCTCTGAAACTTCCAGGCAAACGTTCACTATAGCGGGTAGATGTCAAAACGAAAAAAAACACCGCCACCTCCGAAGTCACCCCCACATTGACAAAAATGTGTCCTGTGGCGTAACGGTGCCCTAAAGCCCACAGTTTGAATGGTACTCAAATGAAAGAAAAAGTCAACAAGATCCCGAAAAAGAAGAAAAATCCTGTGGCGGTGACTAAAATTTGAGGGCCCAAAAAGTCCCGTAGAGACAAAAAATATCCTAATATTTTTATATGTAATCCAATGGAGTGAATCAATGCACATGCTAAACAGTTCGACTTGAATATTTCAGGCCTCAAATATTTTAATTTGATTTTTCCAGTCCAAGAAATAAATACACCGTTTTTTCTATGAAAATTTACGTTTTGTATGACAGCGCCATCTAGCGTGAGGTGTAGGTAAAAATAGATATCAGAAATGAATTCCTCGACCCCAAAAAGATAAGATACCACAACTTTCCATAATAATAAAAAAATAAACATTATGTTATCAAATTTGCAATGATCTTTTCTTGTTAGACAGCGTTCCAACATCACCAACTTCAAATGCGTGTAAAAAAAATCGCGCACTGAACTGAAAAAAAAACCTTGAAGGTTTTGTTATGGATAATGTCAACATTCATTTGCAATTGGTTTCATCCCATTTCCATTTTGGTTGTTCCACTGCCACTACCAAACATCGATCATATGGTACTACATATAATGGAAATTTAAAAGTAGTTACCACAACTAAGCGAGTGTCAAAGAAAAACAATCTTAAATCAATTGATACAACCATCAAGCATTTTCTTTTGATCTTAACCATGTTATTATTGTTGTCCTTAATATTTATATATAGGGTAATTCCAAAGAAAATCGACCCAAAAATTACGATTTGAAAATTTTACATTTTTGATTTTGCTGAAATTTTGCATGCGCATACTGCAAGATGATACGAAATAATGACAGTTTACCGTGTGTCAAAATTTGTAGCTGTTTAGATTTTATAGGGTGACAAAGTAGGACATCTACATTGTTTTGAAAAAATTAAGCTATGTTCAAGTCGCCATAACTTTTGAACGGAATGTCAGATTTAATTGAAATAAGTTCCATCTTAAAGATATTAACGATATTTCTAAGTATTACACACATAAGGATAACTATATGTGTATTAAGGATATCAAAAGGACGAAAATGTCCTTAATCCTTAATTATCCTGAAAAATGTATTTTCAATTTTCAGAATGGGTGCTCAATGGGTTCAAAAGATATGACTTATTTAATGTCCGTCTGTCTGTCCGTTTGACTGGTTTATGCCAGTGATATCTCTGAAAAAGAGTGACCGAATGACTTACAAATTAGTATGTGGTAATATTTTCCTCAAACCTACTTAATGTTTTGAAGTGGCCCATTTCGGACCCCTCCTTGTGGTACCTCCCTCACAAACGGTTAAAATTTTGTGACATGTTAAAACTGTTATAACTTCTGTACTACTCATGGGAATCCAATGAAATTTCATACATAGTAATTATTTCACCGTATTTATAAGCTGAACAAAAATGGGCGAAGATGTCACGCCCCTTTTGGTACCTCCCACACAACGGGACCAATTTTTACAATAAGTTCCCAGCTTATAAAATTAATACCAGTGCATACAAATTCTTGAAATTTTGTGCAGTGTAATATTTTTATAGTACCTACAGGCCAGTACAATGTGGGCGTTATTGCCCCTCCCCTTCTAGTACCTCTCACACGAATTCTAACAATTTTGTGAAAGTGAGCGTTATTGCCCCTCCCCTTCTAGTACCTCTCACACAAATTCTAACAATTTTGTGAAAGTGGGCGTTATTGCCCCTCCCCTTCTAGTACCTCTCACACAAATTCTAACAATTTTGTGAAATGTTGAAAAATTATAAACTCATTAAAGTAAACATATAAATAAAAAGCTGTAACATTTCATAAAATTGTTAGAATTTGTGTGGGAGGTACTAGAAAGGGCGGGGCAATAACGCCCGCTTTGTACTGGCCTGTAGGTACTATAAAAATATTACACTGCACAAAATTTCAAGAATTTGTATGCACTGGTATTAATTTTATAAGCTGGGAACTTATTATAAAAATTGGTCCCTTTGTTTGGGAGGTACCAAAAGGGGCGTGACATCTTCGCCCATTTTTGTTCAGCTTATAAATACGGTGAAATAATTACTATGTATGAAATTTCATTGGATTCCCATGAGTAGTACAGAAGTTATAACAGTTTTAACATGTCACAAAATTTTAACCGTTTGTGAGGGAGGTACCACAAGGAGGGGTCCGAAATGGGCCACTTCAAAACATTAAGTAGGTTTGAGGAAAATATTACCACATACTAATTTGTAAGTCATTCGGTCACTCTTTTTCAGAGATATCACTGGCATAAACCAGTCAAACGGACAGACAGACGGACATTAAATAAGTCATATCTTTTGAACCCATTGAGCACCCATTCTGAAAATTTTATATTTTATGGAGCAATATGGGGGTAATATTCAGAAATAAAATTAAAAAAATTGAAAATACATTTTTCAGGATAATTAAGGATTAAGGACATTTTCGTCCTTTTGATATCCTTAATACACATATAGTTATCCTTATGTGTGTAATACTTAGAAATATCGTTAATATCTTTAAGATGGAACTTATTTCAATTAAATCTGATATTCCGTTCAAAAGTTATGGCGACTTGAACATAGCTTAATTTTTTACAAAACAATGTAGATGTCCTACTTTGTCACCCTATAAAATCTAAACCGCTACAAATTTTGACACACGGTAAATTGTCATTATTTCGTATCATCTTGCAGTATGCGCATGCAAAATTTCAGCAATATCGAAATTCATAAATTTTCAGAGTGGGTCGATTTCCTTTGGAATTACCCTATAAATACAACCAGCACACGGTGTATGCAATATACTTTCTGTTCCTAGTACTATTTTTTTATTGTTACTATCGAATTCCAACCAATTATTTTCCTGGGTGCAATCGCAGATCTAGATTATTAAAACCGTTATCCTTCTTACAATAATGCCAATTTTTTACCGGACTATAGACACTACAAAAACATTATACATTGGAAATTTTAGGCATTTTTATGCACTTGTATTAAAGTTATAAGCAATTAAATTTTGATGCAAAATGGTCCATTTGTGTGGGAGGTACCAAAAGGGGCATACCAACTTCACCCATTTTCTCGAAGTAATAGCTACTAATATACTAATACATATTATGTGTAGAATTTCAGAATATTCGAATAAGTAGTATAGAAGTTATTAAAGAATCAATATTTCACTAAATTTTAACCCTTTGTGTGGGAGGTACTAGAAGGAGTAGATCAATTTGGCCCATCTTCGAACTCATCCGGAGATAAATAAAAATATTACCGCATACCAAATTTGAAGTCAATCGGTTACTCCTATCGAGAGTTATCGTACGCACCAGCCAGCAGACAGACAGACGGACGGACATTGCTCATTCGACTTAAAATAACCCAAAACGAATATCCGCCGAACATACTTGGGGTCTTAGGTCACTCCTTCGATGTGTTACACTTTTTTGTTTTTGTAGCAAATGATATATACCCTCGTATCACTAAAGTGAGGGTATAAATATGTTATACATTTTTAATAATCTTCCTTCCCTATAACTTTAAAAAAGATATATATTTTATTGCAAATATAAATATATATGACCATCACCAAATTGTAGAAAAAAATTTCTCATTGTTTATTAGACTATAGTCATTGGATTATAATATAAAACCGGTAATGAAGGGCAAAAGTCGGGTGGAGCCGATTATATGATACCCTACACCACCCATTGGAGTAGAATAAGTATAAATGTTGTGAAGATTTAGCAATACTGTTTCTCTAATGATAATGATCGGTAAAATTATTATAAAGCGCTAAGATTAAAAACCAGATGTAAGTATGAATCGATTTTCTACAAGTTTGGTTCATTACCAAAACTGAATTTTAACTTTTATAAAGATATGTTTAAAAAACGGATTACATAACCTTGGCTGCAAAATCGGGATGTAGTTATATGTATACTCGTATAGGGACTAGGGCTAAATCTGCACTGATATTCTTAAAAATTACCATGTAACGATCTTAGTTCAGGAAACTGTTATCTGCCAAATCTTATAAAGTTTGTAAATAGTTTGTGCTTAATTCTACTGTTCTATATGATTACCTTAGTTAAATAATTTGTTGTAAAAGTTCAATTTAAAAAAATCTAATAATGGTAATGAATGGAGTCCGTAGTGGTGATAAATGGAGTTCGTCGTAATGTTGAATGGGATTCGTCTGTTGGCAAATACATTACTTAATGAGATTATTTTTTATTTAAAATATCAGAAGTAATGAATACTTCTCGTTCGTTTATTTAATCCTTTCCTGATAAGAACTGCGTTTCAAACCGAATAATCACAACTAAACATGCCAAAGCAGTCGAGTAATTTTATTTTCCATGCCGTTTTTAATGGTCTAAAACCAGAAGAAATTTATTGAAATTTTTAAAATTTAAATAGTCGGGGCATGAATTCTTCGTGGTGATGAATGGTGTTCATCGTGCTGATGAATGGATTTCGTCGTGCTGATGAATGGAGTTCGTCGTGCTGATGAATGGTATTCGTCGTGGTGATGAATGGTATTCATCGTGGTGATGAATGGTATTCATCGTGGCGATGAATGGTATTCATCGTGGTGATGAACTTGATTCATCGTAGGGATGAATGGAGTTCATCATGGTGATGAATGGGATTCGTCGTGATAATGAACTAGATCCATCGTAGAGATGAAATGTGATCATCCTGAGGACGAAAGTTTTTGTAGACAGAGATTCGTCATGGTGACGAACAAATTCATCAATAGGATTATTCCGTACGTTAGTTGACTTTTGACGAAAAAATAATCGTGATGATGTACAAATTCGTCGTCATGACGAAGATTTTTCTACCAGTGTAGTTACGGTGTACGAAAAAAGTGAACCCTATAATACAATACCTTCCGATGATATAAACAAATTCCATTTTTAACATAACTGCATGCTTTCCATTTATTTTATGACTGTCTCTTAGAAATGGAAATACTGTATAATGGATCCGAAGAATCCATAGATCTGAAAAAAACATTATATTATTAATATTAATGTGGCTATTTTGTCTTGCTTATAGAATTTGTTCAGTGCCATCGAAGCATTTCCCCTAAGCAGCCAACAGGAAGTGCAGAAGCGAGAATAATCTGAGAACAATGCGCTTATATTGAAAGGAATGTTACTGACTGACTTATCCCACAATATATCTTCGTACTTGTGACGAAAAGTTTCGTACATGCGATGTTTTTGTACGTCAATAGAACGAACACGATCATCAACCTATGTTTTTGGTGATTTCGAAATTCGTCGAGGGAACGATAAGGTTTCATTCCCATGACGAAATGATTTTATTGACCATTTTGCTGAAAATATTATAAAACGAGGCAATCAATTTATAGTTTGTGCTTAATTGTACTGTTCTACATACGTTCTGATTACCTTAGGTAAATAATTTGTTGTAAAAGTTTAATTTAAAAAATCTAATAATGGTGATGAATGGAGTTCGTCGTGGTGATGAATGGGATTCGTCGTGATGATGAATGGAATTCGTCGTGGTGATGAATGGAATTCGTCATGGTGATGAATGAGAATCGTCGTGGAGATGAATGGAGTTCGTCGTGGTAATGAACGGGATTCGTCGTGATGATGAATGGGATTCGTCGTGGTGATGAATTGTATTCGTCGTGGTGATGAATTGTATTCGTCGTAGTGATGAATGGTATTCATCTGTTGGCAAATACATTATTCGATGAGATTATTTTTGATTTAAAATATGAGAAGTAATGAATACTTCTCGTTCGTTTCCTTTAAGCCTTACCTGATAAGAACTGCGTTTCGAACCGAATAATCACAACTGAACCTTGCAAAGCTGTCAAGTGATTTTATTTTCCATACCGTTTTTAATTGTCTAAAACCAGTAGAATATTTATTGAAATTTTTAAAATTTGAATAGTCGAGGCATGAATTTGTCGTGGGGATGAATGAGTTCGTCGTGGTGATGAATGGGATTCGTCGTTGTGATGAATGGGATTCACCGTGGTGATGAATGGAATTCATCGTGGTGATGAACAAGATTCATCATAGGGATGAATGGTGTTCATCATGGTGATGAAAGGGATTCGTCGTGGTGATGAATGGGATTCATCGTGGTAATGAACTCGATTCATCGTAGGGATGAAATGTGACGAAAGTTTTTGGAAACAGAGATTCGTCATGGTGACGAACATATTCATCAAGATGATTATTCCGTACGTTAGCTGACTTTTGACGAAAAAATAATCGTGATGATGTACAAATTCGTCGTCATGACGAAGCTTTTTCTATCAGTGCAATGTTCCCTCAATAGTTTCCTTCATTGGAAACTATTGAGGGAACGCATTCATCAAGCCCAAAATCATAAAATCGAAAGATTCGTTCTCGAGTTATGAGGTTGTGATGGCCGTGTCGCGTTGCTTTGAACAATCCTAAATTTTCCTCCAAGGTGTCCCCCATTGGGGCCAATACGAATCCATCAAGCCCAAAGTCGCAAAAATCGAACGATCAATTCTTGAGCTATGAGGTTGTATTAAATAACTTTTAAAATTACTGAAATAATGACTAAAAAGGGGTTACTGCTTTACTGACCACAGACAGTGAATTCCAAATTATTTTTCGCGTTAATATTTGTCGTGTATAGTACATCAAATTTAAAAAATATATATTTTTTTATTTTTAGATCCTTCTAAAACCACAAACATAATACTCAAGTTTTTGATAGCGCTTAAACTTACCACAGAGCAAAGTGTGAGAAGTCCGTTGATTATACAACATTCTGGTCTATGGTTGTGCAAAATTTAAGGTTTCTAGTTCCTACAGGAGCCTCAGCGCTACCTGGTCAATGGGTCAGCGCTACCTGTTGAGAATTTTGCTACTTTTATTTTTTTAAACCTTTGCGTAGCAATTACGAACAAATCCGTAGAAGAATAATAAATAGAATAAAGAATATTGAAAATAATAAATGTTGAACACAATTCAAATTAAAAATAAATTTATGAAACTAAATGCCACACATATATCAATATATTAAAAAAACAAGTAAGAAATTTCGGTCGGGTAAACCGAATAATGGTTTACCCGACCGAAATTTGTGTACTTGTATGTGTAAATGTGTACTTGTATGTGTACTAATATTACGAGTATGAGGTATTTAATTTGTTATCTTTTTTTTTTGTATGGGAGGTACTAAAACGGGTGTGGTGATAACTCCCATTTTAACAGGACTGCTGGACTTTTAAAAACGTTACACTGTCCAACAGTGTTGAGTATTTATATGCAATGGTATTCACGATATAAGCTGTAAACGTTTTGTACTAAAATAGTCCATTTGTGTGGGAGGTACCAAAAGGGGCGTATCAAGATACCTTACTTTTCACTTGACTGTAGGCACTATTAAAAAAAGTACACTGTACAAAATTATAAGTATTTGTATGCACTAGTATAAAAGTTATAAGCTGTTAACTTTTGGTTCAAAATAGTCTATTTGTGTGGGAGGTACCAAAATGGAAGCGGTAAAATCTACAATTTTTCTTTTTAAATTCCTGTTTAAATAGCGATTTTTCTTATTACTTTTATTTGTATTATGTACATTTGAGTTTAGTTACATGTACAAGTTTCATTAGAAGTAATTGTGAGTTCTTTGTTGACGTTTGTAGATTTCGGAATCGGTTTCTATAATGAGGAACCAAATATAATCTCCCATCATTCTTTCATCCCAGTGCCCTTGGTAACGCCGCTCGATAACTTCATTTCTTGGTGAAACCTTTCCCCATGTTCGTTGCTTACGTCGCCAAGATTCTCGGGGAAAAAGTTGAAATGAGAATGCAAGAAATGAATTTTGAGGGATATATTTACACCTGTAGAAATACATAAAGCGAAAAATAAGTTAGAAAAATACATACACATGTGGTATATACATAAGTATAGAAAAATATATATGTATATCATACCAATTTTTTCATAATTTTTTAACAATTCATTAATCATTGTTTCATATTGCGTGCTTTTATTGGATCCAAGGAAATTTGAAACTATGTACAAGCTTAAACAACCTCCATGCTGCAATTTCATCCGACGTCAAATATGATTCGAAATTCACATCTTTCATCAGTTTCCTTATTTTAGGTCCATCAAAAACGTCTTCGATTTTTTGAAAAGAAAGACTTTTAAATAAACTTTTTAAATATGAGGGTGAATTGCCATCTTTCCTTAAGGCTTTTACAAAATTTTTAAAAAGCCCAGCTTAATATGCAGAGATGGCAAAACAATTTTTTTTGACGATAGGTGTGTATTTTATGTTGTTTTCACCAAATGTAATGTGTTTTCTTGTTGGTCATTTCTTTCTTTTGTAATGATTTCGCGAGCACGGCTATCTCAGAGGCATAACATACCAACTACTTTTAAATCGCAACAAATTTTCCAGTTATGTTGTTCATATTTTATGTATTTTATCAATTTAGCCATTGTTTCGTATGATTCCTTATTGTTGACGGCATGAGCAATGGTAATCGACGGTTTCTGATTTCCGTTGTGTGTACTGCTTTTAAACTTTCTTTACTGCTGTCAACAAATAACCGCCATTCCTTTGAATTGTATGTTTGATTAAGTTCCTCGAACAATCCGGGAATGTCCTTGCAAAAGTATTTGTTATCCACAGTTGTATAAAATTGTTTGTAAAAAAAAACAATCAAAATTTAATTGTTTGTAAGGTATATCACGGACTCTATAATATGATATGTTAAGATCTGAGGCCAAAATATTGTACTGTGTCATCCACGATGCAAGTAGTTCAGCCTTTTCTTTGGTCAGTTCTAAACCTCTAACTAGATCAATGAGTTGAAACTGAGTTAAAAGCGATGACTTCTGACTCAAACTTGAATCGCTCAGAGTTGAGTACTCAGTTGAACTTGTTGATGTTTCCGTTATTAGGCTGTTAGCTATACTTGGACACTTCCTACTCCAATATATTAACTTAGACAAAAATAGCAGTCCGTATCGTGAATGAATGGTTGTCTCCAAATCATTAGCATTCCAAATTGCACGTGAAGTCCAAAATTAAAACGTTTTATTCCACAAAACATTGTAATACATTAATTGTAAAGTACTTACCGCATGCTTCCACTACTCCATCGAGTAAGACTTACATGGCACGAATTACACAAAATACTAGGTGTCCACGGTTCGTTTATATTTATAACTCGTATACCAAAATATTACACATGTATTTCTTCTATTATTTCACTAAACGCACGTCGATTTTTTTAATTACATATTTTCCGCAGCTGTAGCAGAAATTGTCGGGATCATTTACACATTGGAAAGTTCTTTGCCTTTTACTCATACTTCGAAATATATCTTTGTAATATTTTTCAGAAAATCGCTGAATTACACTAATTCGGGTTTAAGGTTCATAAGTTGCAGTACCTGTAGCTGACATAAAGCTTGCTTCGAACGTAGAAAGCCAATATTTTCAAGACTGCCGCGTACTACTTTGTATTGCGTACATATAATTTTACTACCTGTATATACGACTGGGATGTCCATGCCCCTAAAATGCGTAATTGAATGGAAACCTCATAAATAAAAAACCACAAATATTGTTGTATGACCCTCTACCTGAGCGGATCTCATCCAAAATAGCTCTCACATTGCATATCATGTTTTATGGAGGGTTACGAACGGCCATAAAACCTCGTCTTCTCTATAATTTTATAATGTCTGACATCAATCCTCATAAAATAAAATGCAAGTGCAATGTCTCTCTCACATATGGCGAATTCAATATAAGCAAAAAGATCATTTAAAAACGAAAAAATATGAAACAAGATTTTTTGAATTTCCCTAACATTTACAAAATGGCTCATAACTTTTACATCTATCCATAGATTTTCAAATAGACAATGTTTTCTTCGTTAGCATGCTGGCTTTTTAAAAATGTAATTTTATGTTTTTTTTTGTACCAGGAAAAAGTGTTTTTTTTTTAAATCAATTTTTCTCATATTTTTGACGACTGTTACTAAACCAAATATTCTACGTGAAAGCAATATTTGCAGCATATAATAGGGAAAATATTAATGCAGATTCTGAAATAGCATGCTTCAAACCTATATTATCAACTCCTAACTCAAAAAACACAAAAGTGGGGTATGGACCAAAATAGCATTAAGCCGACGATATATGCTTTGAAAATGCATTCACGTTGAATTAAACTTGCAATTAATAATAATATTATAACTCAAAGTATTTATCGATTTAAATATTTTAAAAATTTATTCATTAGGTAATATACAATATTTTAGGATTCTGCATTCAAAAGCATCGAATTTTTGCTTCATATATACTTTACGAAGTAAAGTCCATTCTTCACAGTAGGCATCTTAAACATGGGTTAAAAAGGTTTATGAGTGTTACTTGGGCTTGTAAAATACATTAAATTTGAAATTTTCTTCCGCGGTTTTCTCTAAGTACAGGGCTGTGGAGTCGGGAAAATTTGCCCGGAGTCGAAAAATTATGGTCGACTCCGACTCCGATATGGATTGTGCAAACTGTACCATTTATGTGATGAACTTTTGCACTCAAAAAATTTTGGGAAAATAATTTTTGGTACAAAAAATGATAAAATATTTGGAGCTTTAACCAAATATTTTTGTATGCTAAAAACATTTATAAAGTTAACCAAACTACCTACACTAAATGTAAAACATATTTAGGAAAGCTCTGATTATATTAAGCTATCAAAATAAGTATTTTTGCAAGACTATACACTATTCCAAAGCGAGTACAAAACAAGTAAGGAAAGGCCGGGCTATATACCGTACATGATTACATTACATGATCATAAGTATTATGATTTCATTTTGAACGAATTGTCATATTAATTGCAAGTCAAGCGTCGATAAATAAATATTAAAATTTTATTTAATTATTGGTATTGAATACCTACTTTTTTGTGTTTCTTTAACTCACGTTTTAGAAGAAATATAATTTCAGAAATTTATGTTATTTAACTGCCGGAGTCGGTGTTGGTATCCATCGATATATTCTATTAATTTTCAATGTACATAGAAAAATAATTATTATCACTACAATTTCAAAATGTAATTGTCAAATATAAGTTATAAGTTAGACCATTAAGTGCTACTGTTAGAACATTTACATGTATTACAATATAGGTCAATAGCTTTTTGTTAATTGCCTCCACGCCACTGTTTAGTGAAGTCACTGAATAATGTACAGCATCATCAACCTCTGGCACATAAATATACAGCAACCATTCATTAAACACTATCCTAAGCAAAAGAAGTTTGCACATTCGTTCCTATCTATTATATCAGACACATTTTCTCGATTATCCAATGAATTTGTGGTCAAACCACGAATTGACTTTCAAAGCCCAACTCCAGTCTAGCCTAGCATAGCCTTGGTTGGCTTGCGTTGCAACCATTAACCCAAAAAGAAAACAGGAATCAACGCAGAAGAAACCACTTTGTAATCATAAGGTTCAAATGTATCCAAGGCGGAATGGAGCAGTGCTCAGTGGAGAATTGGGGACATGAGCTACTTGCCCAGAGAATGTGGGACATTTCAATATTTTTGGTGACTCTGCCTGCTGCTGTCTGTGGATATTCGAACGGTGCTACACATTCAATTGCACCGTTCCAGTGTTTGTCGCAGCTTTCTTTTTCCAACTGCTTTGCAGCAAAGCTGCCATATGTTTTGTGTTTCTGGTTTGTTATTTTAGCACCTCCGCACTCGCTGAAATATTGTCTGTAACATTTTTCAAAGGAAACAAGGAATATGTTTTGAACTTATCACGGGAAATTGATTGGTTTTGACACAAATCACCTGTCAGTTATAACAGTCTCATCCCCATTGGCAGTTTCCCTGCTTATTACCTTCGCCATTGCGGCGAACACACGGCATCACACGACCCCTCGTCTATTATAATTCAATTATCGGGAAATGTTTGTATTTTCTACCAGGGAAAACTTGAGAAGAATTCTAAAACAAGGATATGAGCAATAAATTCATCAGCTAAGGACTATAAAAGGGCCGTGATGCAACAGGATTGTATGCCAGTCATTGTTTTGCATTCGACGACCCAACTACGACAACGAGAATATGGTGAACCAACAACGTCAAATTTTCAACTCGATGGTATTCTTCCTATTTGCCATCTTCTGTCTATTTTGGTTACCACTAACATTGGCCAGGAATCTGGACAATTCCAAGAACGAGATACATGAAGGTCAGACTGGAAGTTTTTCTAAAGCTAACAACCAATTAAATGTCGGCGGATCATCGGGAGGTTTATACGCCGCCAAACGTAATCTTCGTGCATTGCTGTTGGGCCCCAAGGACTGCCAGCCCAAGACTCATGGGAAAGTGCCAGCGAACATGGATCTGGTGGACTTCCTGCTGGAATACGAGGATGATGATCGCAACAAGCGTTTCGATGACTATGGTCACATGCGATTTGGTAAACGCGGCGGTGAGGAACAATTCGATGACTACGGTCATATGCGTTTTGGCAGGAGCGTTTAAGTGCATTAGCAACTAAATTCGACAAAAGGACATCCACGAAATTCCTGAAAATATGTTTATTAATTGGGGTCTTAAATGAAACACATCAGTCACACTTGAAATTATTTAAAATGCTTTTAGTTTGAGCAAATTGTAAATAAATTGAAATATTTGAATGTACATTCCAAGATGTTTATGTTCTTTCTTAAATTGAATGTGTGGGAGTAAATCTGTTTTCAGATGATGCAAAGAAATGTTTCAGCGATTGGGGTCTTGATTTTTTTTACAAAACCAGGAAAACAACACCGTAGTATTCTTGGTTAATACTGGATCTTTATAGTTTCTAAAATAACTTACAGAATATAGAAAAATTCAGACCAAAATTCTTGGAAATGCCCAGATATCATATTAATCTGTTGTTAAATTTGTTCAATACGAAACGTTAGTTTGGAAAAATAAAATCAGAAATATTTAAATATGTTTAAGATTAATATTAGGCGTGTTTTTGTTACATCATAATTAAGCGATTTTAAGCAATATTAGTTATCGATAGAGTTTCACGCTTGTGTTCTTGACTTAATAGAGTACGGCGTTGCAGTAAGGAATTGTTAAGCTATGTACACACGATTGTCAGATCGGACAGCATTATCAACCATGTTAAAGTGATGCCAATGTGCTGACAATGACAGATTGTTAAGCAAAGGTAAATTGACAGTTCAGACGATTGCATAAAAACCTTACAGTTCCATATATAGATACCTCCATTGTAAACTATGCTAAGTGCAAAACGGTAGTTTTTCAGGAGAGACGATCAAAGTTTGTTGAATTTTTTAAATTTGTGGGGAATTCCTTTATAATTCAAATCGAATGACCTGTACTGTTTTGTGAATAACTTTTGATTGGGTTGAAGGATGAACACCAAATTTTGGCTGAATGTAATTTGGAATATTACGAAATTAAAAATGAAATTTCCCTAAAAAAGTGCTAAGTTGACTTAGCTCTAAAGCTGTGCAAATTTTCTGTATCCTTAAGTTTATGCCAATCGGAGTTCATTTGTCATTTCTATGCCCAAATACGCTTAGTAATACCGATTTTCAATGTTAATTTCTCAAAAATGTTAACTAGAACAAAAGTAATTGAATTTTGGCCGATGGATTTTTGATTCTGAACGCGCCATTAGCGTTTTTTCGTTGCAAAAATTATATTTTTGATGTAAATTTTTTACCGGACTGTAGGTACTATTAAAACATTACACTGAACAAAATTTCAAGTATTTATATGCACTGGTGTTTACAGTTATCAGCAGTTAACTTTTTGTACAAAATAGTCCCTTTGTGTGGGAGGTACCAAACGGGCAGTAGCAATAATCATATTTTTTTATGTCAATTTTTTACCGGATTGTAATTACTATTAAAGCATTACACTGAAGAGTATTTCAAGTATTTCTATGGACTAGTATTAAAGTTATTAGCATTTTACTTTTTGTACAAAATGGTCCTTTTTGTGTGGGAGGTACCAAAAGGGGCGGTACCACTTCACCCATTTTTCTGAAGTTGATATCAACAGATAAATTGTTTCTATGTGTGCAATTACAGAAGATTCTGATAAGTAGTATAAAAGTTATTAGATTATCAATATTTCACTAAATGTTAACCCTTTGTGAGGGACGTACTAGAACTAGTGGACCAATATGGCCCACATTCGAACTTAGCCTGAGATAGGAAAAATATTATCACATGCCAAATTTCAATCAAGTCTATCCGTTACTCGTTTCGAGAGTTATTGTGCGCTCCAGCCTGACAGAAAGACGAACGGACATTGCTCAAATTACTTAAAATGTCCTGAAACAAATTTCCGCCGGACTTGGGGTGTCACACTTTTGGTCCACAGTAAATAATATATACCCTCGTCACACTAAAGTGAGGGTATAGCAATTTTTAGTGTTTGTGTTCGCAAACGCTACCACTAAAATTAGACAAGGATTATTTTGAGACAATAACATTGAAAATCGGGCAATCGGGTAAATCTAATGGTGTTTTCTTTTGTGCCAAAAAATGCTACATTTTTTATGCCTTTCGCCCCAAAAATGCCTTTTTGTCTTCGATTGTAAAATAAATGGTGCACTGTGAAAGGGTTTCATTTTCTTTTGTGAAAAATGTCGCACTTGCACGGGGCAAAAATCCAACATTTCAGCCCTGTATTTAATCGAAGGGGTGGACGCTGCCCTACAAAACAGATGTTTTTTCGAGCGAATAGCCTAAATACCCGCGTGTGTCCGTGCGTGCTTTTTTATAATGAAGTTTGGTCAGATGCTTTATTTAGGCGGCGCCGTGGAGTATTCTTTGTTTTTAGTTCACTTTTAGTGAGTTAGAAGGCTGGTTTTTCGCATTTTTGTTATCGATTCTGACTATAAAAAATGCAGCAGTACAGGAAGGCGTAGGCGACATTATTACTATGCTGCTCTCTGACAGGGAAATATCTTTTTTTAGAAAAGAAAACACCATTAGAAATTGTGCCAATTGACTACTTTTCTAATTTTTGAATTTAAACGAAAAGTAAAATTTTTATTTTTTGGTTTTATCTTTTTTACATGTCTTTACGTATATGCTCACAATGCGCAAAAAAAATCGTATTACAGATTTTAGCATTTTTCAGATTTCGAAAATTGAAAAAACGCAATGTCTTTTTTTGACTTTGTCTAACTGTTTCTCATACATTTTAAAACCAGATTTTTTAGATCCAAAACACGAGTTACTTATTTTTTTCGCATTAACTTTTAAAAAATGGATAGCTAAAAAGCTGAGCAAATTTCCTCAACCTTAACTTTATGCCAATCGGAGTTCATTTGTCTTTTATAATGCCAAAAAAACGCTTAATAATACCGATTTCCAATTTTATCTCAAAATAATCCTTGGATCCTTGTCTAATATCGGGTTTTTACAGAACTGAAAAATGTTTACTAGAACGAAAGTTATTGCATTTTGGCCGATGGATTTTGTTTCTGAACCACTGTGCGTCGCACAGATGCGCCATTTTTTCGTTGCAAAAATAATATTTTTTGAACCGAATAAGATAATCGAATAATTTAAATGTCATATGATAGATAATTGTCCAGCCTATGAAATGAGTGTGTGAAAAGGGTGCTACGCCTTGTAGGCGCTCAGTTATGGGTTATCAAATTTAAAATTTGTGGAATAATCAATTTTATTGTAATTAAAACAATTATTTTTACCAATTATAGATGTTTTTTAGTTATTTTTTAAGGATTTTATGTTCTAAAATTATTACCCAACAAATAGCAAAAAAATATTTTTTTTAATTTATTTTTTCAATTTTCTGTAAAATATTCATCAGAATTCGTAAGGGAAGGTACAGGGTGGCTGATAAAAGCTGGAAGAAGAAATGGTAGGGCACGACCAAATACGTTGTTGTTGCATAGTCAACTACAGCAAAACATTCGTGTGAATTATTTACATTGTAAAGACTCACGAGAGTTGAAGTTGGTGCATGTACGAGGGACGATGATTACTGAATTGTCTTTTTTTGAAGATATGCGCTTTTAGCAAACAGTTCTCGTTTAATGATACTTGGCTGTGCGAATATATGTATAAAAATAATTTCGACTGAAGTAATCGTTGTAATAAGAATATTGATAATGGGAGTTTGGTGGCTCCCGAAACAGATCTGTCTATCCAACCATTACAACCGCCACCAATACATGTCACTTAGGTTTAGGTTTAGGTTAGGGTGGCAGCCGTATTTTTTTTACAAGCTCACATAGACCAGTTTAGGTCCCTAGTGCTACCACGGGCTGAAATGCCCCTCATCGAAACCAACCTGTTTGATATATAAATTTATCGATAGTACGAATATCAGTACTAGAAAGATCTGTTAGGCTGCCTAAAAAGGCCGACCCCAGTATGTCCAGTCGTCGTTTACTCAAAGCGGGACAGTCGCAAAGCAAGTGCTCAATGCTCTCCACTTCTTCCTCATCTCCACAGCTTCGGCAGAAGTCATTGGAGTCAATACCCAATCTTTTGGCGTGTTCGACGATCAAGCAGTGTCCCGTCAGAACCTGTACTAACGTAGACAATCGTTTCCTCTCTAGTGCGAGAAGATATTTTGACCTTCTCAGGTCATACGTTGGCCAGATTTGTCTAGCTACCCTGCAGGTGCCGATTTCTGTCCATCTTTCGTTGGACTGCCTGATTGCCTCTTGCCTAAGCTAAAGCTTGCACGTGGATAGTGGCGCACCAATATATGCAAATTCTTCGAGAATTTGTAATGTCGTCCCTTTCCTAGCAAGTTCATCGGCTTTGCAGTTCCCCGGGATATCCCTATGCCCAGGCACCCATATGAGGTGTATATTAAACTGCTCAGCCATCTCGTTAAGAGATCTGCGGCAGTCGAGGGCTGTTTGTGAATTTAGGGATGTTGCCTCCAGAGAATTGATGGCCGCCTGGCTGTCCGAGTAAATGACAACGCCAGTGTTGGTTACTATGTTGCGACTCAGCCACTTGGCGACTTCCCATATTGCCATTATTTCGGCTTGATAGACACTGCAGGTATCTGGTAGTCTGTGAGCTATATCCAGACTAAGTTCTTCACAGTGTACTCCGAAGCCAACCTTTTCATCAAGCTTCGAACCATCCGTGTAAAAGTGGAGATGGTTTCTATTACCTGGTATTCTGCCGACCCATTCATCTCTGGCGGGAATCATAGTGATGTAATTTCTCTCGAAGGTGTACACAGTTGGTATATAGTCCACTCGGTCGGTTACCATAGCACTACACTTTGATATCCTCATGTGACCATAGTTCTTGTACCTCCACAGTGATAGGCAGTTTAATCTTATTGCCGCTTTGGTTGCAACTTCTCTCGCCACAATATTAATCGGCAGTATATGGAGTAGGGCTTGTAGAGACTCGGTCGCTGTAGTCCTTAAGGCTCCGCTTATGCTCAGGCAGGCAGTTCTCTGAACCTTTGTTAGTAGGTTGGTAATGGTTAGTTTGTCAGTTGCCGTCCACCATACCACAATACCGTATAACAGTATTGGACGAACTACTGCTATATATATCCAGTGGACGATTTTAGGAGAGAGTCCCCACCGCGACCCTACAGCCTTTTTGCAGGAATATAAGGCGACATTGGCCTTTCTTACACGTTCCAATACGTTAAGTCTAAATAACATTTTCCTATCTAGAATTATTCCTAAAAATGTTGCACTTTCAGAAAAGACTAGATCTGTTCCATTTATCCGAGGTGGAGGGTCCACATGTGGGACGTTATTCATCCTAGTAAAGAGAACCAATTCTGTCTTGTTGGGGTTAACGCCCAAACCGCTGCTTCTGGCCCATCGAGCCAACTTGTTCAGAGCCACCTTTAGGATGCCTCTGAGGACGTTTACGAATTTGCCAGTCACTGCGATTGCCACGTCGTCCGCATATGCCACGACCTTGCAGCCACAACGTTCTAGATCTAGCAGGATTTAATTCACCGCTAGGTTCCAAATTAGTGGACACAGTACTCCTCCTCGCGGGGTCCCTCTGTTTACAAACCTTGTTAGAGTTGTGGACCCTAGACATGCTGTTCTGCGTCTTCTGGTGAGCAGACTTTGAATTAGTCTAATAAACTAGCGTTAACTTTTAGATGTGAGAGTGCCGCAATTACCGCATCTGAGTGAATGTTGTTAAAAGCCCCTTCTATGTCAAGAAATGCCACCATGGTAAATTCCTGGAAGTGCAGGGACGATTCGATAGTGCTCACAAGTTCGTGCAGGGCTGATTCTGTAGACTTGCCCTTATTGTAAGCATGTTGGTTCCCCGACAGGAGTTTTGTATCCAGATTTTCCCTAATGAAATGATCTAAAAGTCTTTCCAGACCTTTCAATAGGAAGGAGGATAGGCTAATTGGTCTGAAGTCTTTTGGCCTAGTGTGTGATATCTTTCCCGCTTTAGGTATGAATACCACTTTGTTATCCCTCCATCGATTCGGGACGTATGAAAGCCGGATACAGCCTACATAAATTTTCTCCAGCCAGGGGATAATGTACTTTAACATTTTCTTCATTTCTGCTGGAGTGATGCCATCTGGTCCAGGTGACTTGAAGGGCTCAAAGCTATTAATAGCCCATCTTATTCTGGATCTCTCAGTCAAGAAGCTAGCGACGCTCGCAGTCCACTCGCACTCTTGTTGGTCCTGCTGATCCCCGGGTTCTGTTACAGGAAAATGTGTGTCCCCGGGAAATGTGTGTCGAGCAGTACATTGAGCGACTGCTCGCTCTTTTTGGTCCAGTTATTTGCCTCATCCTGTAAATATCCCACTGTACAGTGTGAAGCAGATAATATCTTCCTCAGCCTAGCGGCGTCGGAGACCTTTTCCACTTCACCACAGAAGGTATACCAAGAGCGCCTTTGCGCCTTTCTAAGCTCCTTCTTATAGATCTTGAGTTGCTCTTTATAGGCATCCCAATCATTAGCGACCCCAGTAGATTTAGCCTTATTGAATAGCTTGTTGCAGGTCTTTTTCATAGCCGTTAGCTCAGAAGTCCACCATTGGGGTTTAGTTTTACCCTTGTACCTTGTTTTTGGACAGGCTTCTTCAAGGGATCTATTGAATGATATGGTGATATGATCGACCAGATTATCCAGACCGGCTTTGTCATTCGGTTCGTACAGAAGTTTAGAGTTGAGGACTTTCTTGAAAACCTTCTCACACAGGTGCCACTTTGTCGTCCTTACATTTCTGTGGACGGCAGGTTTAGGCGCTTTTTCCGCGAGTTTGAACTCAATATAATGGTGAGCTATGTTACAAATACTTTGGTTGGTAGTTAGAATAAAGTCAAGAAGCGAATCACCCCTACTGTTTATATCCGTACTACCCCAGATAGTATGATGAGCGTTCGTGTCTGCGCCAATAATCAGCTCGACCTTATCAGACGTTGCTTCTTCTACTACTTCCCTAAATAGAGCTGTCGGTACTACAGCTTCATAAGGCAATTAACTGGAGACCACCCAATATATGCGATTACCGATCTCCAGACTAGCAGATGTTTGGTCGTTACCACTTAAATTAGCCAGGAGAAAGATACTTTGATCTTTCCTGGCCAAAATGCTGGTTCTTGGAGTGCCTTCACAGTTGGCCACAAGCAGTTTAAAGTTGGGTGTCCTAATACCGCACACCCTTCCTCCTGTATCAGGACGATGTCTACTGGCCAAGACCAACCCCGCTCCATCGGAACACGAAGGCATCCCCATCAAGGAATTTATTTATTTTTTTGCCTGTATTAGCCCGTAATAGGTACTTCGATGTAGGCCTTCCAGACTTTGTACAGAATTTTTTTTGCGATTGCGTAATAGGTTTTAACTATCCGCTCTGTGATAAACACGTCCGTTCACTACGACTGATCAGCAACGACTATTGGATCGTTGTCTGAAAAAAACCGATAACACACAAATTTTTTTCATTAAAAAATAATTAAATATACACCTATTTATTTCTGCATATTTTATGCAAACTGCATATTTACATATGTCGTGCATATGCAAAAAATATGCAAACACATTTATGTTTACAATTCGCTGCAAAGTCGATCATTTGCTGTTTTTCCATTTTGCACCGGCTGCTATTTTTCTAAAAAAGATTTTAAATTTGTATACCATACACCACACTGTGGTACAGGGTATTATAAGTTTGTTTCACGGCAGATGTTTTTAACACCTGAAAATAACACAGCTAGACCCACCTTAAAGTATACCGATCGGCTCAGAATCACTAGCTGAGTCGATTTAAACATGTCTGTCCGTCCGTCTGTCCGTGTAAAGTTTTTCGTCGACTACAGGCCGCAATTTCACTCCGATCGTTCTGAAATTTTGCAGTTTAGAGTATTTCGCAGCTGTAAAGATCCCTATTGAATTTGGTTGAAATCGGTTCAGATTTAAATATAGCTCGTTTTGAAATTTAGAATGGTAGAGTTTCTTGATCCATGAACCAACACTGCCGAATTTGAAGAAAATCGAAATTTGCTTAGTCCCAGTCACATTCAGAGAGCTATACGAGTATTGCTAAATTGTTTAATTACCCTGCAGCTAAAATCATTTCTAGTTGAGTATTGAACCAGTCATAAGCTAGTTGTAATGTGACCTATGAGAACACATTCGCATCGCCGCCAACAAAAACCATTATCTGAGCTGCTTAACAGTATTTGCTTGGTACCTACCTGATGGTTGCAGGTCGACCCGTTCGTCTCTCTGCCGAGAGAAATAAGCAAAAACGATTGAACTGTTTTACGAGCAAGTACTTGCTTGGTGGTGGCAGAGTAATTGTTTCACTCTCCCACCACCATTCTCTTTTCTCTCTTATTCTCAAATACGTATATATACTATATATATAAATATAACTGAACTAGATATTAACTAGTACTGAATTGTAAACAAATGAACTAGTTGGGTGCCTAGGACAAGCCAATGTTAAAATCGATAGTTCGTTGTATGAAAAAAGGACAAATATGTTACTAGTTGAAGTAAAAAGCAACTAGTATATTTCTATATACAAACTAGTCATTTTGTCTGCAGGGTAGTTTCGGATTTTAAGTGAGTCTGTATTTTCAGCAACCAGGAGACAAATATATGTTTTTTATTCGTTTACCAACATTTATTTTTTGAATTTGTTTTTTGAATTCAGTCACTCGTAAAAGGAAATGTCAATTTGTCCCCAGTATTTATATTTCAAGCTACTGTTTCTACCCCGGAGGCTTCTCTACACCTATCATCTACAAACTCGTGTCGCTCAAAAAAATTGTTTCTTCCATTTTTTGAAAGCTACCATCCTAACGAAGAAAACAATGCCTATTTGACAAAAATCTATGGATAAATGTATAAATTATGACACACATTGTAAAAATAGGGAATTTAATAAAATAATTTTTCATATTTTTTGTTTTAGCAATTTTGTTTGGGAGGTACCAAAAGCGGCGTGATAATAACGCCCATTTCACGGGTACTGTAAAGGCATTACTGTCCACAACATTTTAAGTAGTTGTATGGACTGGAGTCAAAGTTATAAGTAGTTAACTTTTTATGCAAAATGGTCCATTTTTATGTTGCACCGCCCCTTTTTTAGGGTCTGTAGGTACTATATACTATACAAAATGTCAAGTATTTACATATATGGACTGGAATCAATGTTATAAGAGGTACCAAAAGTGAAATGGCAACTTCGGCCAATTATTCTCAATATGATAACGTCCAAGATACTACATAGTACTATGTGTGGAATTGTGAAAGAATCTGAGCAGTAGTATAGAAGTTATGAGATAATTAATATTTAACAAAATGTTGACCCTTCGTGGGGGAGGTACTCGAAGGAGTGGGCCAACATAGTCCATCTTTGGAACAACATTTTTTTTTATTTTTTATGGTTGCCTCTGTGCCAGAAAAAAAACGATTTAAAAAAAATTAAATTTTTTCTAATTATTTTAACGACTGCTACTAAACTTCTGTTTTCAAGTCATTTAAAATAACTAAAATTTGTAGTCCTCATAATTACCTTTAGTTTACTTAAAAAAATATGGTCCAAATACTAAAAGCACCTTCCAAGAAAATGGAAATTTTAAAGAAAAATTTAACAAAAAAAATTTCCATTTAAAGTAAGTTACTTTATGTGCGGTGTTAAAATTGGTAAAGTAGTTATCATAAATAATCTAAAATGCTTGCATAAGAGAATCGTCTTATTTTCAAATACAAAAAATATAAAGGGTTCGCCAAATAACTTTTTTTGAAAATGCTATAAAAAAACTACTGAAAACGCATTGGATGGTCAGTTGGCTTCAACTCCTGAACCAATTGGACTTTGTATGGCGTCATACCAAGGTCTTTATGCAAAATTCGTCTCAATGATGTCTCCGAAATGTTCAATTGTTGAGAACGACGGTGAATTGATGTTGATGGCGCTTCACACACACTTTCTGCCACAACAGCAATATTCTCAGGTGTACGCACTGTTTTTTTCCTTTTCACGCTTTGGTTTATCGATGAGGATGCCAGTTCCTTTCACTTTTTTCACAAGATAACGAACATACGGAGCTGACGGTGCATCTCTTCTTCCAAAATCCGTACGCAATTTTCGCACACATTCTGCAACATTACCATGATTTTCAAAGTAATGTCGCAATATTCGCAATATACACATATTCGTTCAGCGGAAGGATAAAACTAATTATCTGTCAAATCAGACATGAGCTAAGTGTTACCATTCACGAAATAAGCACTAATTGAAAAAAAAAACGTTACATTGCGGACCCTTTATAACAAACATTTATAACAACTGTAAAGCTATTGGTTGTAATGCTTTTGTAGATTGTAGAAGTGAATACAATACCTCCACTTCATGCTATTGAAATTAATTGGACACTATCAGGTTCTATATTTTGCGATGAGAAAATTAACTTTTGAATACCATTCACTGAATAAGATATTTGTTTACCAATAACGTCAAACTTTTTAATTGGGAGGAGATTTGAATTTTCCGAAAGGTACTTTAATGTGATTGCAGCTTAAATTATTTATAAATTACACTGTGTGTTTTCCTCGGTGAAAACAAAGTACTCCGTATAATTTTGATATGCTAATTCTAATGGCATTATCCGTTTTTTTCTGTGACATCGCGTTTTCGAGATAATTAGCTACAAAGTTTGCTGGGTAAACAAAGAGGTTAGTAAATTCAAACACAATTTTAGTATAGAAAACTTCGGAATAGATGTTCCATGCCAAAGAATGACAGAAAGGAGACACTACAAGATGTAATTCCCCCACAACACCCCGACCTCCGCGCTCCTCCCCTATCCCTGAAAATATCCCACCAAAAATAATGTTGTTTAAAAAGTCGTAGAACTCGATGGATTTTTCGAGTGATGAGTTCGACAAAAAGATTTCTTGTAAAAAACCACTATAGGTCCCCTCAATACACTGTTGTGGTAATCAAGTGGCTTTTTTAAATCTATTCAAATGTACCTTTGTTCTTAATTGTTTAAAGATAACCTATAGGTTGTTTTGGTTTTGTAAATATATCGTTTTGATAATATTAACGATATATTTACAAAACCATTGGTTTGCCATAAAAGTGTATTGTGGGGGCCTATAGTGATTTTTGCAAGGAATCTTTTTGTCGAAAAAAAAAAACATCGATTTCCACGACTTCTGATAAATCATTATTTTTGGAGGGGGATTTTCATGGGTAAGGAGGTGAAAAGTGGTGTCGGGGTTTTGAGAGAAATACTTCTTGAAGTGACTCCATTCTTTCGTTCTTTGACATGGAACTTATATTCCGAAGCTTTCTATACTGACATTGTTCCTGAATTTACTAGCCCTTCCTTTACCCAACAAACTTTGTGGATAAATACTATATATTTAAAAAACACTGGGTTGCCATTAAAGAGAATTGTGGGGACCTATTTTGAGTTTTCGCAAGGAATATTTTTGTCGAATACATTACCCAAAAAAATCCATCGATTTATATGACTTTTGATGTGTCGTTATTTATGGAGGGAATTTTTCAGTGGCAAGGTGTTGAGAGACGTAATCGGGCGTTTTAAGAGAAATACTTCTTGAAGTGTCTTCTTTATTCTGTTTTTTGACATGGAACATCTATTCCGAAGCCTTCTATACTAAAATTGTGTTTGAATTTACCAACGTCTTTGTTTACCCAGAAAATTTTGTAGCTACATATCTCGAAAACGCGATGTCACAGGAAAAAACTGGTAATGCCATTCAATTTAGCGTGTCGAAATAATGCATTACATTTTTAAAGTGCATTTTGCACACACAGAGTTATTGATCAGTTCTTTTCCGGTTTGATATTCAAGCATGAACACTGAAGTCACCCACAACAGACCCCAGCTCTTAACACATAAAGTCAAATGAAGAAGCTGATGAACATTGTAAGACAATTGATGTTCGCCATATAAATTTAACAAATTATAAATCGATGTTACCAACAGCATCCAGTGTTCCAAGTTGGCAAATAGTTGTATAAAGTGGGAAGATATTAATACTCGTATAACAAAAGTTATAAAATTCAGTTGCCTTGAAGGAATGGAAGTGTAGTCGCCGAGGCAAAATTACAGCACCCTTATATATAGCAGATGCTACTGCTCGTGCTCAAATACAAAATATCTAGAGAAATAATTCTCCAAGGGTTCCATTTATTTCGTTCTTTGGACTGAAGCGTGTATTCCGAAGTCTTCCGCTTCCAAAGCACCTCCGAGATACCTAACCTGTCTGTCTGTTTGTCTGCTGGCTGGTGCGCACGATAACCCTTGAAAGGAGTAACTGATTGACTTCAAATTTGGTATGCGGTAATATTTTTTCTATCTCCGGCTAACTTCGAAGATGGGCAATATTGGTCCACCCCTTCTAGCACATCCCCCTCAAAGGGTTACCATTTAGAGAAATATTTAGAGAGTAGCTATCACTTCGAGAAAAATGGACGAAGTTGACACGCCCCTTTTGGTACCTCCCACACAAATGGACCGAAATGGTGCAAAATGCACCAAAATTAAACTGCTTATAGCTCCAATACCACTTTATACAAATACTTAGAATTTGGTACAGTGTAATAATGCTTTTATAGTACCTAAAGTCCAGTGAAAAGTGGACGTTATTGGCACGCTCCCTTCGGTACCTCCAAGACAAATGGGCTATTTTTCACCAAAGTTTACAGCTTATAACTTTAATACCAGTGCATACAAATAATTGAAATTTTGTAAAGTGTAATGTTTTGTACAGTCCACTGGAAAATGAGCATTATTGACATGTGCCTCCCCCACAAAAGTACCATTTTGTACGAAAAGTGAACAGCTTATCACTTTAATACTACGAGTACTACATACAAATACATTAAATTTTGTACAGTGTACTGTTTTTATAGTACATACAGTCTGCGGAAAAATTGGCGTTATTATCACGACCCTTTTGGTACCTCCCACACAAACGTACCATTTTGTACAAAAAGTTAAAATGTTAGTACATATACCAGTGCAAATTTTGCATTGCTCACAAAGTGAGGCTATTCCTCAGTTGGTTTACCCGACTGAAATTTTTTACTTGTTTTTTTACCCTACAACACACTGTAGTACAGGGTATTATAACATTGTGCATTTGTTTGTAACACACAAAAGGAGAAGAAATAGACCCATCGTTGATTATACCGATCGACGTAGAATCACTTTCTGAGATGATTTAGCTATGTCCGCCCGTCTGTGTATGTATTCTTGTAATCAAAGTACAGGTCGCAATTAGGGTCCGATCACAACGAAACTTAGCACATCTTTCTTTTAACCCAGTGATGAAGAAGTTTCTTGTTACAGGAATGAACACTGCCAAATTTGGGGAAAATCGGTTCAGATTTATATATAGCCACCATATATATGTTACTCCCGATTTGACATGTAAGCGCTGTCGATACTGAAAGAGGTTTCTTGATACAGAAATTAACACTGATTTAGATATAGCCCCCGATTTGATATCAAAGCTCTATAGAAGTTGTACAGGTTTTCCAACAAGAAGTGTTATTTTGAATCACCCGGTATTTCGGTAGCAGTCACTTTTGAAGCTTTTGTTCTTTGACATTTGACAAGTAGAAACTACGCCATTACTATAAATGGAACGATACACGATTCAACAACGCATTGAAATTATTCAAATTCGAAAAATCGAAAATCATCGACAAATTATCTACGGGGAATGGATTGCGCTATCGATAGATGATAAATGATTTTTTATTATTTATTAAGTAGATGTCACTCACTTCATGTATCTAAACTATGCAAATAGATATAAGAATAGCGGTATGGAATGCCAATGGGCTTTCTAATCACACCCAGAAAACTTAAATCTTTTTAAAAACAAATGATATTGATGTTCTTCTAGTATCGAAAACACACTTCACGCCAAGAACATACTTCAAAATAAAAGATTATGATTTAATTACAGCAAATCACACTGACAATCGTTCACATGCGGTCAGCCATATTAATAAAATCAAAAATAAAATATGTAGTATTTTCAGTAAGATAAGCCGTAATCCAATGATTAAACGAAATATTAATCGATTATCGAAACTTCTGACAGCAAGACTAGACAAGTAAAACAAGCGTTAAGTTCGGCCGTGCCGAATCTTGTATACCCTCCACCATGGATAGCATGTGACCACCCAAAATAACTCATACCTAAAGAAAATAACACCGAAAACACACAAAAAATATAGTATAACAGTAGGAATCACAACAAGTTAGATTCTATATATGGGAGCTATATCTAGATATGGACCGATATCGCCCATTTTCAATCCCATGTTACCTGCAGCTATAAGAAGTATCTATACCAAATTTCAGCCACCTAGCTCTATTATTACGGACTGTAGCGTGATTACAACAGACGGTCGGACGGACGGACGGACAGAAATCGTCTTATAATTTTACGACGATTAAGAATATATATACTTTATGGGGTCTCAGATCAATATTTAGAGGTGGTACAAACGGAGTGACAAAATGAATATACCCCCTCCCTATGGTGGAGGGTATAAAAACGAAAACGCCGGTAATTATAAGTACGTTAGGAATTTTAATGCTTTAAAACTAGTGATTGTGATTATTGTTCATGGAAAGCAACAAAATATATAAAAAGGCCCGTAAGGTGAAATATCCCTATAAGGGATCCCAACAATAGGACACCACTTGGATAGAGGTCTTACGCTGAAAAGGCACATCCAAGCCAAAATAGATTTTTTTTAAAAAATTTGTCTTTTGCCCTTGATATTTTGGGCTTTATTCCAAAGTATGCTAAGTCGACATAGGATGTTCTCAGGATATTGCATATTTTAACTCTAAATATCAAAAGAAATGGGGAACACTATACAAATTTAAAAATTTCAAACTTTGATCGCCTCTCCTGAAAAACATGTTTCAACTTAGCACTTTTTAATATTCGACACTGGCGTTAACTGGTCAAATATGAAATTATACACAAAATTGCATGAACGTCTGGTGGGAATTTTAAAATTATGTATTATATAATTACATGAAATAGCATTCCTTGACACAAAAGAAAACACTATATGATGCTCTGAAGAATTAAGTACTTTATTTGTGTTATCATTGTTGTAAATAGCAGATCATCCTAAAAGTATACTAAGTTTTCACCACAAATTCTTGTTCGAAAGTACGTTTATGGTCTTAACACACTTTTCGGCGGGCCACTTCAAATATGTCAAGTGGTTGTCGTCTCCGATAATAAAAAGTAGATTTTTAAAACAGGGCGACACATTTTTTGCTGTAATAAAATAATTTATTTGACTATTGCATCTCACCAAAAAGCAAACAGTTCACAAGTAACAAAGTTTCAGTCGGGTAAACGGTCTGAGGTCAATTTGTGAGAATTGTAATATGGAATATTACATAAATTATTCCGACAATTTGTGTTGGAGGGACCAAAAGGGAGGGACACCTATTTTTCGCTGAACAGTAGATACTTTAAATACATTGCACTGTGCCGAATTATAAGCGTTTATGTACGTGCACTGGATATTAACGTTGAGATATTAAATTTTGATATGATTTGGCCATTTTGTGTGAGAAGTACTAAAAGGGGCGTGGTGATACACTGGTATTAATGTTATAAGCAATAACATCACTTTTTCACTGGCAATAACATCACTTTTTCACTGGAGACAGAAAAAATATTACCACGTACCAATTGTGAAGTCAACCGGTTACTCCTTTCGAGAGTTATCGTGCGCACCAGCCAGCAGACAGACAGACTGACGGACGGACATCTCTCATTCGACTTAAAATGACCCAGGACGGATATCCACCGAACATACTTAGGGTCTTAGGGCACTTCTTCGATGTGTTACACTTTTGGTCCGTAGCAAATGATATATACCCTCGTATCACTGAAGTGAGGGTATAACAAAATTGCATATTTATAAACCGACTGCGGGAAGTCTCGACAATCGTTAATATTTATGTACGTTCAAATTGTTTTTTATACCCACCACCATAGGTTGGGCGGGTATATTCATTTTGCCACTCCGTTTGTAACACACACATTATCACGCTACAGTATACAATAATTGATTGCAATTTGATATAGATACTTCTTGTGGCTGAAGCTAACTTGGGATTGAAAAGGGGCTGCTCATACCCTTACCCTTGAAAATCTCATGATGTATCAAATGTCGTAGAAATCGATATATTTAAAAAATCGATAGGGTGAGATAAATGTGTATTGTGGGAGCCTATAGTAATTTGAATCTTTTTGTCAAGTACATCATCCACAAAATCCCTCGATTTTTACGACTTTGCATATGTATATCATTTATTTTGGAGTAAGTTACTAGGGGTAAGGGGGAGTCAGATGTTTTGGGAGAAATACTTCCTGAAGTGTCGCCTGTATTTCGTTCTTTAACATGGAAGCCTTCTATGCAAAAATTGTGCCTGAATTTACTAACCCTTTGTTTACACAGTAAAGTTTGTGGAAAAATAAGATATATTTATAAAAAACACTGTGTTGCCATTAAAGTGCATTGTGGGGACCTATACGACTATTGAAATACCATTATTTTTAGGGGATTATTTTCAGAGGGATATTTAGGGTACACTCAAAATATATTATATTTGGTACACACACAAATATTATGTACTAGCCGATACCCGGTGCACTTTGTAGCCCCCAAAATGTCATTTTAGTGATATAGACATGTGATGTGTTTCGTATAATAAACTCGACACCCACAAATATACGTAGTTTTATATAAATTAGAAGACTACTACATTTTTCATGCAAACGCACTTTCTCAACGTATTGATGTTCTCGCTTTAACACAACTGAATGTTTACATTGATACTTAAACTAATAACAGATCAGTCTACTTGAAACAGATCAGTCTACTTGAAAGTCTTTTGAGACTACTGAAAATAACAACAAATGACCTCAAATACCCAAACGGTATAAACATATTTTTGATCACGACTGCATTGACCACAAACTGGAAATTAGAATGTGTGAATATTTCTTAGCCAGCGCATCATATAGCATTTTAGCTCTTAATCGACCCTTTAAATATCAGAAAGAATTATATTATTCTGGTCGCATCTGTTCAACTTTCGTTAATCTGAGTAGGGTATTACTCACTATATGTCAGAGTTCAAAAGGTCGCAAAACGCGTCTCGGAAAATCAAAAAGTTTATTATACTATTGGACATTTCATACAAAGATATCTTCGTTCCATGTTTCGATTTAATCGGTTTATTTGTTATAGTAGAAAGTACATGTACATTATTTTATAGATATTTAGCTTCTAAGTGACTTTTGGAAGATTGAAGATAGTTTTGGTCACTACAGATCTGACCGCAGCTCAAATCGTGTGTAAGCTTTCAGATTAATATTTTTATATGGGCTTAGTGGTCAAGGGTTACCAAACGCGTAGCGGAGAAAGAAATGCTTAATATTTTACGTATGTCCCAAATTTCGGTATAATCGTTTAGTCATGATAATTAAAATTATATCACATAATTCAAAACCTGATCACGTGCATACATATTGACCACAGCCAAAGTTAGCTTCATTTTTGTTAAATATATTGCCGTTACAAAAATTTAAAAATGTTGGTCGTGATTTTTCGGTCCATTTTGACCTCAGGTCGGACGATGCATTTCCTTAAAGATCGGTATATACATACATACTATATACGTAGGTTCATAGCTCCTTATGGAATTTTTCAAAAGTCGCTTGGTGCTTGGTGCATACGTTGGCGATCAGTACACACACATAAATTAGTAGGACCATAGCTTTTAAAGGACTTTTAAAAAGATCGAAATACTTTGGTCACTGCTAAACTGGCCACAGTCTGAGAATTGACCGAATTGACTATATTAGATATGTTACAGTAAGTGGTGATCAATATATTTTAGAAAGGCTTTAAACATTTTAAAACGCCGTTTTATGTCCGGTTTGACTTCAGACTGGACATCGAAATATTGTTTTCGCATCTCCATTGATATCATTGTGTACATATACATTAGTATATCCTATAGTATCCCTAGTATTAGCTCTTAATGAACTTTTAAAATCAGTGAAATAATGAAAATTGTTTTGGTCAATGCTACATTGACCACATTCAGGGAACTAAAATTTATTTTTCGCGCATATATTTGCCGTTAATAGTACTTCATATATGTGCAAAGCTTTAATTTTGTATTTTAAAAGAGGCCTCTGAAAGAACAAAACTCAAGTTTTTGACAGCGCTAGAACTGACCACAGGCCGAAAAATGATTAAGTGAGTAGCACGTGGTTTATACAAAAATCCTGTCTTTGTGTATGCAAAATGTCAGCTCTCTAGGACTAACAGGAGGCTCAGCGGTCAAGCGGGCGATTTGTCACGCCCACTTTTTGCAAACATTTTTTCCAAAATCTTCTCAGACCAAATAGCTTTCAAACAAAAGAAAAAATTGTAATATCGGTCCAGTGGTTTAAGCGTCTATAAAACACATACATACATACATATAAACATTTTTCCATTTTTATATGTATAGATTTGGGAAGATATGATGTTGGTCTAACTAAATCTTTGTTTACGTCCTAATATTTACACCCTACACCACACTGTGGTACAGGGTATTATAACTTTGTGCATTTGTTTGTAACACCAAAAAGGAGAAGAAATAGACCCATAGGTTAACATAACGATCGACTTCGAATCACTTTCTGAGTTGATTTAGCCATGTCCGTGTGTGCATGTATTCTTGTAATTAAAGTACAGGTCGCAATTATGGTCCGATCTCAACGAAACTTGGCACATATCTTTTTTTTGGCCCAAGAACAAACCGTATTGAATTTTGTTAAAGTCGGTTCACATTTACATATAGCTCCCATATATATGTACATCCGATTTGGAATATATGCACTGTATAAGCAAAATTTTTTAACCGATCTGTATAAAAATTGACAGAGTTCTATTGATACGCTTAGAGACAATACTAAATTTGAGGAAAATCGGTTTAGATTTGGATATAGCCTCCATATATATGTTACCCCAGATTTAATCGGTACGAAATTCGGCGGAAAGAGGTTCATTTTTACATAAATGAACAATGCCAAGTTTGGAGAATTGTGGATAATTGGTTCAAATTTAGATATAGCATACTATATGTTCCTGCCTTTTTATTACTTAAGCGCTATTAAAACGTTAATAGCATTAATTTACGTCCGACCTTTATATAATTTGAGAGAAATAAACTTTTTGATCGAAGTTGATGAAAATCTGTTTAGATTAAGTATAGTCCCATATATTTATTCATTTCGATTCTTGATCTTGTTTCAGATTTAGTTTATTACGATCAACATCTTCAACTCCTCCTTGGACGTTGCCTTGATGAGGAGGTGAAATTAAGTACTTTGTTAAGTGAACGAGTTCAAAGGGGACACACTGAGGATGAATTTCGCGTCACCAGAATGTATAGAGACCCTCAAAGAGCTTGTGGATAGCATCCCCTCTCCCTGGGAAGGCGCTAAGCTGAAACTGGTAAGGAGGAGGGACATCCCTCAGCTCATAAAAACAACAGTACACGTCAAAGGATGGGGCAGCAATTTCACATCAGAACGCATGCTCAAACTCTTTGGCCAGCAAAACAAGGGACTGGACGTGAAGAGGTGGGAAGTCTTCCACAGAGAGAATGACCGTGATGGCACTCTCCTTGTGGTGGGTTTGGATCAGCTCTCCATGGCCAGCCTGGTCAAGACGAAGGGTATGGCGTTCTATGTGAACAAAGCAGTCTTCTTCAAAATTGGTAAGGCTTTGGTTGGCGCTGAAAACCGGACAAATGAGCCAATAAATAATAAAGGCAGCGATGAAGATAAGCGCTCACTGCAGCCAAAAAATGATGAGGGAGCCGAATCTACAATCACTGACTCCCAAGAAGACCGGTTACTGGAGGACCAATGATTGAAGTCGTCCAGATAAACCTCCATCGGAGCGAGGCGGCAACCAACGCTTTGATGGAAATAATAAATAAAGGTAAGACTCATATTGCTTTAATCCAAGAACCATGGACGATTCGAAACAAGGTTACTGGCTTAAATCACGTTAATTACCAACTGTTTTATGCAAATACAGGAACTAGACCAAGGACTTGTATTATATGTCACAAAAATTTATGTTACCTTTTTTCTCCAGAGTTGTCAACATCGGATGCTACAGTACTGAAACAAGGGAATGGAAGTGTATACCTAGCATCAGTATATCTGCCTTTCGATTCACCGACATTACCACCTACGTCGGAACTACAACGCTTGGTGAGGAAAGTCAAACAAACAGGTAACGAAGTACTAGTAGGTTGCGATGCTAACTCTCACCACGTCGCGTGGGGTAGTACTAACATTAATAAACGGGGCCAGGCCCTAGTAGAATTCTTGAATACTAACGACCTAATAACACTTAACATAGGTAACACGGCTACCTTCGTTAATAGAATAAGGGAAGAAGTATTAGATATAACAATATGTTCAGAAAATCTAATAGACGTGATACAGGAATGGAGGGTCTCTGAAGAACATTCTTTTTCTGATCACCGTTACATAAGGTTTAAGATAGCACGGCCACCGCCGAACCCAATAAGTTTCAGAAATAAGGCCAAAACTAAATGGACAAAATTCGGGAAGCTAATTAGAGAAAGACTAGGGCATGGACTTTTCGAGTGCCTAAGTGTTGAGGATATTGACACTAATGTTGACTACATTACGGATATATTAGTAAGGTCTTTCGAAGACAGCTGTCCGCTTCGAGAAAGGAAATCAGCCCAAGAGAAGCCTTGGATGACCGGGGAGATTCGCAACATTGGGAAAGAGGTCCGTAGACTTTACAATAGGGCACGCCGTAAAAAATCTCCAGTATACTGGGACGACTACCATAGAAGACTCAGAGAATATAACAAAATCACAAGAACAGCAAAACGAAACTCCTGGAAGCTATTCTGCGAACAGGTCGATAGCGTTAACGATGTTTCTAAAATTAAAAAGTTCCTCTCAAAAACCCATACCCAAACCGAAACAATGGTAGACGATATGGGCAGAAGAGTGGACTCAACCGAAGAGATGGTAAGACTTTTGATGAACACCCATTTTCCGCAAGGTACGACGGGCCAGACTGAGATACCGAACTACAGTGAAAATGAGGAACAACTAAGTCATATCATTACAGACCATATGGTCAAAGAAGCCGTAAGAAGCTTTTCACCATTTAAGGCACCAGGACCTGATGGAATATTTCCGGCACTACTACAGATGGAGGTGGATTACATATCAACTCATCTAGCCGCCATTTTCACAGCATGTCTAAAATTCGCATACACACCGAAAGCCTGGCAGGAGGCAAGGGTAGTTTTCATACCTAAACCCGGCAAGGCAAGTTATGCAACACCTAAGGCTTATAGACCAATAAGCCTAACATCGTTCTTACTCAAAACCATGGAGCGTATAGTGGATACCATGATTAAATGTAAGATACCAGGCGAAATGCTAAAATTTAGACAACATGCCTATGTTAAAGGGCGATCGGTGGATACCGCCCTACACGATGTAGTACACAACATAGAAGAATCCTTCAATGGAAAGATGTATACACTTGCGGTATGTATAGACATTGAAGGGGCGTTCAATAATGTACGGACCGACACACTCATCCAATCCTTAGACCAGTTTCAGGTGGACCGGGCTCTCCGAGACTGGATAAGCCACATGCTAAGGAATAGATGGATAAATTGTGGGTCCCACGACATAAAAATAAGAGACAGAGTAGCACAGGGAACACCACAGGGCGGTATATTATCACCACTCCTGTGGGTCACTACTATAAATAGTCTCCTAAGGATACTAACGGATGAAGGACTTAAACCAGTCTGTTACGCAGATGACGTTATAATACTTCTGAGGGGGAAGAATCCTAATCAACTTTGTAGAAGGGCCGAAACGGCTCTAAAAATTGCATATGACTGGGCTCGACCGAGAGGCCTAAATGTAAACCCAGAAAAGACAGAGATATGTCTGTTCACAAGGAAAACGAAGATTGGTCAGTATGATGACCCGCATTTCCTAAACAAAACAATTCCAGTTTCCAACAGGGTTAAATACTTAGGTGTTATCCTGGACAGGAAACTAAATTGGAAGTGCCACATAGAAGAACGAGCAAACAAGGCTCACATATGCTGGGCACTATGTAGAAGAGCCATTAGCTCAAAATGGGGCCTTAATCCAAGTATGACACAATGGCTCTACAAGAGCGTAATCAGACCTATTTTGACTTACGCATCAGTAGTGTGGTGGACATCAATGAAGAATAAGTGCAACATAATGATATTACAAAAGGTCCAACGAATGTGTTGTCTCGGCATAAGCGGGACAATGAGGACCACATCCAGTAGGGCATTGGAGACGATCTTGAATATCCAACCAATAGAAATACAGATTAGATATGAAGCTGCCCTCACGGCGACGAGGCTCAAAGTGATGGGCGAATGGATCGAAAGCGATCACGTGTCATATCATCAAAAGATAGCTGAGGTAGTGACGGTGGATTTAACTGACATATCATCAGTATCCGACAGAATACCTGAAAGATCAATGGTTGCTGAGTGTGAGACCATGATACCAGACAGACAATCCTGGATTGATGGAACCGTAGTACAGACAACATCTGGAAATTGCTGTTATACAGATGGATCGAAACTAGGGGAGAGAACGGGGCTAGGACTTTACATCGAAGAACCGGAAACCGAACTCTTATTCCGTCTGCCAGACCATAACACAGTCCTGCAGGCGGAAGTCCGAGCAATTACAGAATGTGTGAGCTGGCTTGGGACTAACACAAGACCAACAAAAGTGAATATTTTCACAGATAGCCAAATGGCTATTAGGGCGATAACGTCTAGAACGGTGAGGTCGAGGACCGTTTTAGATTGTAAAATGGCGATTAACGCCTACTCCGAATACGGCACTATATGCATCATATGGGTGCCTGGCCATTGCGGAGTAAGGGGTAACGAGAAAGCAAACGCCTTGGCATCTAGAGCCAGAGACTTGCAAACAACAACATTAGAGAACGCAAAACCCTTCAGAGTTATGCGTTCTGAACTACAATTATGGGCGAAGAACGCCCATATCACGCTATGGAATAGTGAAAACGTTGGGAAGACAACGAAGGTATTGTGGGGTGACCCAAACGAGGACAAGGCCAAGACCTTACTGAGATTGAGCAAGGTAGAAATTAGTAAGATCATGGGCGTCCTTACAGGACACACATGCTTACAAGCACACCTACATAGGATAGGAGTTGTAGATGACAGCATATGTAGGGCATGCGGGGAGGATGATGAAACGTTGGAGCATTTCCTCTGCCACTGCCCAGCGTTCGCCAACAATAGATCACGTTTCTTAGGAAATGATGCTATACCAGACTTGACCCAACTTAGGGGCGTAGACTGGAAGAAAATTAAGGACTATGTCGACAGTACAGAGTTCCTAAAATAGCTTACCGACCTTTCTAAATAATAACAATTAGAGCGCACAACAGGCCGAATACTGGCTTACGTGTATGTCCAAGGACATGAGGTGGAATTTCACCGCCTCCTCTTCTCAACCTAACCTAACCTAACCTAAGTGAAACGAAACCAATTATTCCAAATTATTATAGAAATGCCCCTTTTTGCATTGTTAAGGAGGTGTGGGGTATTATATAGTCGGCCCCAACTTATTCGGCTTGAAACATATATATGTTTAGCGTACTCTCTAAATATATAATATTTGTTATACACAAATATTAAATATTTGGGAAGGTGTTGGTCCAAACAAATCTTTGTTTCTATCCTAATATGTTTTTATTTGGGCATATGATTTCCGAAACAAAGAAATAATTAAGTTTTCAGAAAATATACCGATACCTTAATAACGTTAATTTTCTCAGGATTCAAAGTTAGTTTTTTAATGTTTATAAAAATATTTTATTATTAAAATCGTATAATCTTAAAACAATAATTTAAAATAAAATAATTTACTCTTACTAATGAATGAATTGGGATATTTAGAAATTTAAAATGAATGATTTAAAAAGGAAGACAATGCTGCATATGTCATTTTTAGTTGGGAAGTAGATTTCGAAATCAAGGAAAAATTAAAACTGAAGTCCGAAAAGACAGCAAAGTTTTGAAAATCTTTTTTAAATAAAATATATTTGGCGAAATTCCTGAACAATATTTATACCCTACACCACACTGTGGTACAGGGTATTATAAGTTTGTTTCACGGCAGATGTTTGTAACACCTGAAAATAACACAGCTAGACCCACCTTAAAGTATACCGATCGACTCAGAATCACTAGCTGAGTCGATTTAACGATATCCGTCCGTCTGTCCATGTAAAGTTGTTCGTCGACTACAGGTCGCAATTTCACTCCGATAGTTCTGAAATTTTGCAGTTTAGAGTATTTCGCGGCTGTGAAGATCGCTATTGAATTTGGTTGAAATCGGTTCAGATTTAGATATAGCTCCCATATATATCTTTCGTCCGATTTGGCCCTTTAGTCCTATAGAAGCTGTATTATATATATATAGCTCCCATATATATGTTTCGTCCGATTTGGCCCTTTAGTCCTATAGAAGCTGTATTTTACATCCGATCGTTTTGAAATTTAGAACGGTAGAGTTTCTTGATCCATGAACCAACATTGCCGAATTTGAAGAAAATCGGTTAAGATTTAGCTATAGCTCCCATATATATGTTTCGTCCGATTTTGCTCTTTAGTCCTGTAGAAGCTGTATTTTACATCAAATCATTTTGAAATTTAGAATGGTAGAGTTTCTTGATCCATGAACCAACACTACCGAATTTGAAGAAAATCGGTTAAGATTTAGCTATAGCTCCCATATATATGTTTCGTCCGATTTGGCTATTTAGTCCTATAAAAGCTGTATTTTACATCCAATCGTTTTGAAATTTAGAATGGTACAGTTTCTTGATCCATGAACCAACATTGCCGAATTTGAAGAAAATCGGTTAAGATTTAGCTATAGCTCCCATATATATGTTTCGTCCGATTTTGCTCTTTAGTCCTGAAGAAGCTGTATTTTACATCCAATCATTTTGAAATTTAGCATGGTAGAGTTTCTAGAGTTTCTTGATCCATGAACCAACACTACCGAATTTGAAGAAAATCGGTTAAGATTTAGCTGTAGCTCCCATATATATGTTTCGTCCGATTTAGCCCTTTAGTCCTATAAAAGCTGTATTTTACATCCAATCGTTTTGAAATTTAGAATGGTAGAGTTTCTTGATCCATGAACCAACACTGCCGAATTTGAAGAAAATCGGTTAAGATTTAGCTATAGCTCCCATATATATGTTTCGTCCGATTTAGCCCTTTAGTCCTATAAAAGCTGTATTTTACATCCAATCGTTTTGAAATTTAGAATGGTAGAGTTTCTTGATTCATGAACCAACATTTCCGAATTTGAAGAAAATCGGTAAAGATTTAGCTATAGCTCCCATATATATGTTTCATCCGATTTGGCTTTTTAGATCGTTTTTATACCCTACACCACACTGTGGTACAGGGTATTAGTTAAGTATAAAATGTCCCAAAAGTAAATTTATGTAAACAATTTATACATGAATTACAAAATTTATATATCAGAGTTATTCAATATTACGAGAGTGGTGTAGGGTATTATATAGTCGGCACCGCCCGACTTTAGCCTTTCCTTACTGGTTATATTTGTATTTAAACACATATTTTATTTGAGAAAATTAGTCTACAAATATATTTTGTTTTAATAAATAAATTTTATTGATTTTCAAATAAAATTTGTTTGCGTAAAAATATATAATATTTAAAAATTTGTGTTCCAAATATAGTTTCTTTCTATTCAAATATATCCAAAAAGGCTATTTTACCCTGTGCTACAATATTAAAATGGAATAGGAAGCAATAACTTTTGTTTTAAAACACTAATTTTAAATTTTTATTTATTTTAAGTCGTAATTTGTTGTCATTCATTAAGCAATGAATCATTATGCAAGATTATGTGTTGTTATTATACCGAAAAAAATGGTTCCACAAGTTTCGCGCTTTTTTTAATTTTAATAAACCGTCCACCGGTTTGTTCTTAAAAAAAAGTTTTTGATCACTTTAATAATGGTACGTTCAGATAAACTTATTGAAGAGATCAAGAGTGTTTTGGATGAACACTCCTTTTCGGATCACCTTTACAAACGAAATATGTTTCCGAAATAAGGCTAAAACAGCTACATAAAATCTGCTTCAAAATCGACTGAACCAACCCTCGCCTATCTAGTAGAGATGACATTGATATCTATGTGAAAAAGATAACGGAGGCTTTAGTAAAATCATTCGAAGAAAGTTGCACACGATAAAGGAAATCTGGATAAGATGTGTGAAGTCGGAGTACGAATAAGCTCGAAAACGTGGAATCAAGCAACAAGCTTAGCCAGAGATAGAAAGATATGGAGAGAATTTGTTGACGCCCTATATTCTCGTGAACATTTTACTTACATAGCAATAATTTGTGGTGAGAAGCGGGGACGACAGTTTGGAGAAAATTATTCCGCAATTGTTTCCTTTATTTCGTTCTTTTGACTGAAGCGTGTATTTCGAAGATTTCCACTTCAAAATCATTTCAAAGATAACTAACCTCTCTAATTTCCTTCCAAACTTTGTGGCCGAGTACCGCGAAAACAAGAGCTAACCTAGAAAAGCGGCTAGAACAACTAGATTCAGCAAGGTCGAAATAAATCCATAGGGTCTCCTTTCTGTTACATTTTTAAAACGTCCATTTCGAGCACAGTGTAATCGGATGAAGTCACATCCGATTCAGTTACGAGTCTTTCGTACCTGGAAAGAAGCCTATTGAATTTTAAGAAAATCGGTTCATTCCTATAGAAGCTGTATTTTACATCCAATTGTTTTGAAACATAGCATGGTAAAGTTTCTTGAACCATGGACCAACAGTGCTTAAGTTGAAGTTGAAGTTGAATCGGTTCAGATTTAGATATAGCTCCTAAATATATGTTTGGTCCGATTGACCCCTTTAGCTCTATAGAAACTGTATAGAAACTGTTGTTTACATCCAATCAGTAGACCTGTATAAGGCTGCTCTGAGTCGAGCGGGTGAGGTGTGGCCGGGTGCCCAGTTGGATGTTGTCGAAAAAAACAACATCCCTAGTCACCCTAGAGCCATCACCTGGGTTACAGAAGAACCCTCCAACCCGGCTGACATCTTAGAAATAATAAAAGATTCCAATCCTGGTCTGCCGGCCCATAATTGGAGATTCAGCAAGGTGGGTGAGGCGGATGGTAAAAAGCGGCAGGTCAATCTTATCCTAAACGCTGAATCCACCTCCCATATACAAAGTGCGAGTGCAACCCTACAATATGGCTTCGAGACTATAGTCTTGAAGATATACAAGCAGGATATAGCTCCCACTGCAGAAGGTGAGTCGTCCACCGTGGCACTTTCTGGAAGTGCGGAGGTACCCACGCCTATTATTTCTGGTGACTCCAACTCTAACAGAAGATCTGTAACGTCCTTCTCTGAGGACAAAAGCTCTACTTCGGACACAGAGAGGCTGAGGGGAGTCTCCGGACTCTTTGACGCATCTGGCGAGGACATGCTTCTCGACGATACGGACGAAGAGTTCGATAACACCCTTGTCGGGGTGGATGTTAATCTGTCAATTACCAATGATGGTAAGAATTCTACAGATTAACCTCCATCACGCTAAAGCAGCCTCAGCGGCTCCATTACTGCGCCTGTCCACAGGCGCAGTAGATATCGTCCTGATACAGGAGCCCTACGTAGTGGGAGGAAGGGTGTGCGGTATTAGGACACCCAACTTTAAACTGCTTGTGGCCAACTGTGAAGGCACTCCAAGAACCTGTATTTTGGCCAGGAAAGATCTAAGTATATTTCTCCTGACTAATTTAAGTGGTAAAGACCAAACAGCTGCTAGCCTGGAGATCGGTAATCGCATATATTGGGTGGTCTCCAGCTACTTGCCTTATGAATCTGTAGTACCGACTGCTCTATTCAGGGAAGTAGTAGAAGAAGCAACGTCTGACGAGCTCGAGCTGATTATTGGCATAGACACGAACGCTCATCATACTATCTGGGGTAGTACGGATATAAACAATAGGGGTGATTCGCTTCTTGACTTTATTCTAACTACCAACCTTAGTATTTGTAACATAGGTAATAAACCGACCTTCACAATTAAAGACAGACAAGAAGTACTCGACATAACGTTTGCTACTGACCGGCTGTCAGACAAAATTATTGGGTGGAATGTACTGGACGACCACTCATTCTCAGATCACCATTATATTGAGTTCAAACTCGCGGAAAAAGCGCCTAAACCCGCCGTCCACAGAAATGTAAGGAAGACAAAGTGGCATCTGTATGAGAAGAATTTCAAGAAAGTCCTCAACTCTAAACTTCTGTACGAACCGAATGACAAAGCCGGTCTGGATAATCTGGTCGATCATATCACCATATCATTCAATAGATCCCTTGAAGAAGCCTGTCCAAAAACAAGGTACAAGGGTAAAACTAAACCCCAATGGTGGACTTCTGAGCTAACGGCTATGAAAAAGACCTGCAACAAGCTATTCAATAAGGCTAAATCTACTGGGGTCGCTAATGATTGGGATGCCTATAAAGAGCAACTCAAGATCTATAAGAAGGAGCTTAGAAAGGCGCAAAATCGCTCTTGGTATACCTTCTGTGGTGAAGTGGAAAAGGTCTCCGACGCCGCTAGGCTGAGGAAGATATTATCTGCTTCACCCTGTACAGTGGGATATTTACAGGATGAGGCAAATAACTGGACCAAAAACAGCGAGCAGTCGCTCAATGTACTGCTCGACACACATTTCCCGGGGACACACATTTTCCTGTAACAGAACCCGGGGATCAGCAGGACCAACAAGAGTGCGAGTGGACTGCGAGCGTCGCTAGCTTCTTGACTGAGAGATCCAGAATAAGCTTTGAACCCTTCAAGTCACCTGGACCAGATGGCATCACTCCAGCAGAAATGCAGAAAATGTTAAAGTACATTATCCCCTGGCTGGAGAAAATTTATGTAGGCTGTATCAGGCTTTCATACGTCCCGAATCGATGGAGGGATACCAAAGTGGTATTCATACCTAAAGCGGGAAAGATATCACACACTAGGCCAAAAGACTTCAGACCAATTAGCCTATCCTCCTTCCTATTGAAAGGTCTGGAAAGACTTTTAGATCATTTCATTAGGGAAAACCTGGATACAAAACTCCTGTCGGGGAACCAACATGCTTACAATAAGGGCAAGTCTACAGAATCAGCCCTGCACGAACTTGTGAGCACTATCGTATCGTCCCTGCATTTCAAGGAATTCACCATGGTGGCATTTCTTGACATAGAAGGGGCTTTTAACAACATTCACTCAGATGCGGTAATTGCGGCACTCTCACATCTAAAAGTTAACACTAGTTTGATTAGACTAATTCAAAGTCTGCTCACCAGAAGACGCATAACAGCATGTCTAGGGTCCACAACTCTAACAAGGTATGTAAACATAGGGACCCCGCAAGGAGGAGTATTGTCTCCACTAATTTGGAACCTAGCGGTTAATGAAATCCTGCTAGATCTAGAACGTTGTGGCTGCAAGATCGTGGCATATGCGGACGACGTGGCAATCGCAGTGAGTGGCAAATTCGTAAACGTCCTCAGAGACATCCTACAGGTGGCTCTGAACATGTTGGCTAGATGGGCCAGAAGCAGCGGTTTGGGCGTTAACCCCAACAAGACAGAATTGGTTCTCTTTACTAGGATGAATAATGTCCCACATGTGGACCCTCCACCTCGGATAAATGGAACAGATCTAGTCTTTTCTGAAAGTGCAAAATTTTTAGGAATAATTCTAGATAGGAAAATGTTATTTAGACTTAACGTATTGGAACGTGTAAGGAAGGCCAACGTCGCCTTATATTCCTGCAAAAAGGCTGTAGGGTCGCGGTGGGGACTCTCTCCTAAAATCGTCCACTGGATATATATAGCAGTAGTTCGTCCAATACTGTTATACGGTATTGTGGTATGGTGGACGGCAACTGACAAACTAACCATTACCAACCTACTAACAAGGGTTCAGAGAACAGCCTGCCTGAGCATAAGCGGAGCCTTAAGGACTACAGCGACCGAGTCTCTACAAGCCCTACTCCATATACTGCCGATTAATATTGTGGCGAGAGAAGTTGCAACCAAAGCGGCAATAAGATTAAACTGCCTATCACTGTGGAGGTACAAGAACTATGGTCACATGAGGATATCAAAGTGTAGTGCTATGGTAACCGACCGAGTGGACTATATACCAACTGTGTACACCTTCGAGAGAAATTACATCACTATGATTCCCGCCAGAGACGAATGGGTCGGCAGAATACCAGGTAATAGAAACCATCTCCACTTTTACACGGATGGTTCGAAGCTTGATGAAAAGGTTGGCTTCGGAGTACACTGTGAAGAACTTAGTCTGGATATAGCTCACAGACTACCAGATACCTGCAGTGTCTATCAAGCCGAAATAATGGCAATATGGGAAGTCGCCAAGTGGCTGAGTCGCAACATAGTAACCAACACTGGCGTTGTCATTTACTCGGACAGCCAGGCGGCCATCAATTCTCTGGAGGCAACATCCCTAAATTCACAAACAGCCCTCGACTGCCGCAGATCTCTTAACGAGATGGCTGAGCAGTTTAATATACACCTCATATGGGTGCCTGGGCATAGGGATATCCCGGGGAACTGCAAAGCCGATGAACTTGCTAGGAAAGGGACGACATTACAAATTCTCGAAGAATTTGCATATATTGGTGCGCCACTATCCACGTGCAAGCTTTAGCTTAGGCAAGAGGCAATCAGGCAGTCCAACGAAAGATGGACAGAAATCGGCACCTGCAGGGTAGCTAGACAAATCTGGCCAACGTATGACCTGAGAAGGTCAAAATATCTTCTCGCACTAGAGAGGAAACGATTGTCTACGTTAGTACAGGTTCTGACGGGACACTGCTTGATCGGCGAACACGCCAAAAGATTGGGTATTGACTCCAATGACTTCTGCCGAAGCTGTGGAGATGAGGAAGAAGTGGAGAGCATTGAGCACTTGCTTTGCGACTGTCCCGCTTTGAGTAAACGACGACTGGACATACTGGGGTCGGCCCCAGTAGTTACCAGGGGCATTTCAGCCCGTGGTAACACTAGGGACCTAAACTGGTCTATGTGAGCTTGTAAAAAAAATACGGCTGCCACCCTAACCTAACCTAACCTTACATCCAATCGCAGTGATGCCAGAAGTAGGGAAATTACCCTACATGTAGGGTTTTTCTGTTTTAAAATGGCTGCGTAGGGAAAAAGGGACAGTATTTTCATATCGAGGCATTTGTAGGTACTTTTTCGAAAAAGTCGAAAAATATACATTTTTTAATTTTAACGTTTATGTTTTGAGAAACTTGCTTAACCTTTTTTTGAAAAAGTACCTACATCACTATTTTTCATACGACGTATCGTCATACACGTATCATCACTGTCTGCCAAGCATCCCTTTTCCATCTCTGTAAAAGTGATGTATGTACAAAAAACATTTAGTTGACAGACGTCATATGTTTTCACTAGCATTTAAGAGCAGTCCCCAATGTATTATTTTCCACACAATGTAGTTGATAGCAACAGAATTTCTATCGCCAATTCGAAATTATATTTATTTACTATAAAAATAAGTGAATTTTTAATTTGGTGGCTATAATTGAGAACGAGGTATATATATTCATTGAAGTAACATGTATTTATGTATATTAATGTGAACATAATTGTTTTATTACACAGAAAATGTCTTCAAGCGATTCTTCTTCACAGGATGGCAGAGGTACCAAGAAGAGGTATCGAAAACAAATGTTTTGTGTAAAATGGCTAGAACAAGAGACGTTTAAAGGCTGGTTGGAAGAAGTACAGGTGTGTGGCCTGTGGAAAGGTTTTGAATTGTGGAAAATCTGAACTTAAAAGACATGGTGAGGGGAAACATCACAAACAAAATGTACTGGCTATTAAAAATACTACAGCTATGAATATGAATATACTACAGCTACCAAGAAGAGGTATCGAAAACAAATGTTTTGTGTAAAATGGCTAGAACAAGAGACGTTTAAAGGCTGGTTGGAAGAAGTACAAAATGACAAATACTAATGTAGGTGTGTGGCCTGTGGAAAGGTTTTGAATTGTGGAAAATCTGAACTTAAAAGACATGGTGAGGGGAAACATCACAAACAAAATGTACTGGCTATTAAAAATACTACAGCTATGAATATGTTTCCTGAAAAGCCATCAAGAAGTAAGGATGCAGTAGCCAACTTTGAAATTAGGCTTAGTATGTTCTTCGCGGAGCATAATGTGGCAATTCAAGTTATTGGCCATTTGATACCACTCTTAAAGGAAAAAGTACACGATTCAAGTATAATTAAATTGGGACGAACAAGTACAGCAAGTTGGTACAAAAATGTACAAAAATAATTCAAAACATTTTAGCCGAGGAAGAAAGAGCTAAGCTTATAAAGAAATTGAAAACTCGCAAATTTTCGGTATTATTGGATGGAAGCACGGACATATCACACAAGAAGAACATTTGTGTACTGGTGAGATTTTTTGACGAAGAAAGTGAACAAATATCCGTACAACTCCTCGACCTCCTAGAAGTTGGAACCTATGGAACCGCCGAGGCGGTTCTGCTGTAATCATTGCCAGCAATGCCTGTTTGGAACTTCCCCGTGCCCCAGAAAAACTAATTCGATAAATTGGCAGGTAGCTCAAAAAGGTGTGCGGAGTTGGAAGAATTTCAAATTCAATTCAATGAAGAAAAAAGGAAGATTTTGAAGACATCAGACACACGTTGGTTATCTCGTCAAATATGTATACAACGTATCCTTCAAAATTGGGAATATTTTAAATATTCATATAGTCGCGATAAACTAAAATCAGCTGAATGGATCTGCAATGAATTCAATAATGAATGCAACAAAGCATATCTGCTATTTTTGAAATATGTATTAAATTACTTCAACGCATTCAATGCACTTTTCCAATCCAAAACAATATTAGTTCATGTTTTGCATTCCCAATCTATAATAATATTTTTGAAACTCGGTCAGAATTTTATCCAAAAAAATGAACTAAAAACTAACTGTGTGGTTCGTTCGCCACATATATCACTGCCAATTATAGATATAAATGTAGGCTATGAATGTGAGGAGTTTTTTTTTAAAAATGCCGAATAAAACTATGCTTCAAATAAAATCGGATTGCTTAAAATTTTATATCACTGCTTTGGAGGAGATGCAAAGAAGATTGCCATTAAATACCGGAACTATTTTTAAAGAAATTGAATTTTTAAACCCTAAAGCCGCATTAAGCAATAACAAAAAAATATTTAAATTCAATTTATTATGTGAGAAATATGAAATAAATTTGAGCGAGCTAACTCAGGAATGGGATACTTTGGAGTACAATTTCTCGAAAGAAGAAATCAAAATATTAGAACAATTGGATGTTGTAAAATTTTGGTGCAAAATAATTAAAACAAAAAATTTTTCTAATGATTTACAGTTTCCAAATTTTTCGAAACTATTAAAAATTGTATTTGCATTTCCACATGCCAATGCGGACACCGAAAGAATATTTTATATGATTACCGATGTGAGGACAAAGAAGAGAAATAAACTGAGTCATAGTATCTTAAGTTCTATATGTATATTACGATCATCATTGCAAAATGACGAAATTACATGTATAAATTTTAAATGCAGTGAAATCCATTTCGCATTTTTTAATTCTAAAACTGTGTATACTTAGATATATTGTTAACAACTTTTTATGTTGCATACCTTTATTTACTTTGCAACATGGCTAATATTGCCATTATTTGTTATGTTTTTTAATAATTTTTATTTTGTACCTGAATAACCCTTTATTTTACTCATACATATGGAAAGAAAATTGATTCAAATAAATAAATCACATACATACAAGTAGTATGTTTTGTTTTTACTTTAGCAGCCAAATTTGTAGGGAAAAATGTAGGGTTTTTTAAGTAAAGAAGTAGGGTAGAAAGGGATTTTTTATCGTACGCGTAGGTACTTTTGAAAAAATCTTCTGGCATCACTGTCCAATCGTTTTGAAATTTAATATGATGTAGGGTGCCGTGACATAACTCCCAACGGAAATAACGCCCAAAACTATTTTGGGAGTTATGTCCGCATGTAATCTGGGACATAATACCCAATTTTTTTGGGACTTATATCCGACGTTAACGGGTGGACATAATGCCCAATGGGAGTTATGTCCTTTTTAAGAAATTTACATTAAAAATATTTTTTTTATTTTTTAGAAATTTAATATTATTCCGAATAGTTCAAGTATGGGAGTATATAATTACATTATGTGAAATATAATATATTTGAATATATATCATGCTGAATATAATCTCAATTTAATTTAAATTAAAAATACTTCAGCGCTTCCTACAATATGCCTGCAGAATGGACATAATGTAAGTGTATCACTTTCTAAACATTTTTTATTAATTTCGTCGAAACATTGATGACACAATTCAAAATTGTATTTTTTCTATATGAGTAACAAAGTTCGCACAATAGGCCGTCAGGAGTTTTTTCAGGTTCATCTTCCGATTCGGATGAAACTGAGTCTGTTGGTGTGTTTAATTTTTCAATATTTTGAAGAAATACTTGTAGTGTAATTCTCCTAAATCATACTTATGTACGAGATCGGTAATAATGCTGCTTCTGTCTTTATACTTCTTTTTGGGCCTTTCAAAAACTTCATACACGACATCGAGTGTTCGGGATATTTCATTAAATTGTCGGAATTCGTCTTGTTTAAGAGTAAGAAGTTTTAGACAAATAACTGTTGTACCCTTCTAGAGCGCTTGTTATTCACACACATTTATTGTGTAGAGGTGTTTTCTGCAGAAATAGTATAAGTTATAAAAAAATGTGTTGTTGTTATTTATTGTTGGTCTGTGCTTTTGTTATTCAGTCAGAATTTATTTTTTTGGTTTGAGACCATATGTTCCATTTACTTTCTGTCTATTCCAAGAAAGTAATAGAAACAAATACAAAAATTGGTAGAGAGTTTTAATTGCTTGGTAGAATTGACTGCAGTTTCGATAGACACCACTCTATCATCTTCAGAATTCAGTAGCAATAGTGTATGTCTTTAACTTAAATCAGCTGAAATACTTGTGGAAGCAGTAAATTGAATTTAACAAGAACTGCTAACCAACCCCGTATTTTGCCGAACTATGTCAACATACTAAAACTCTCATACCAATAAATTTTTGTTTTTTGCTTGGGTTCGCATCGCGAACCACGAAAACAAATGTAGTTTTGTCAACGGCTAATGCAGACGTCATCGTACCTCATGTGTTTGTATGTGTTGTTGTTATTTATTGTTGGTCTGTGCTTTTGTTATTCAGTCAGAATTTATTTTTTTGGTTTGAGACCATATGTTCCATTTACTTTCTGTCTATTCCAAGAAAGTAATAGAAACAAATACAAAAATTGGTAGAGAGTTTTAATTGCTTGGTAGAATTGACTGCAGTTTCGATAGACACCACTCTATCATCTTCAGAATTCAGTAGCAATAGTGTATGTCTTTAACTTAAATCAGCTGAAATTCTTGTGGAAATTTAAATATTCAACTTCTTGAATCATATATGTACCTTCTTAATCCATTGTGATTGGTACACGGGCCAAAATCGCCTTTTTTGATATGTTTGAACCGAAAGAAAATATATTTGGAACACAAATTTTTAAATATTATATATTTCTTAGCAAATTAATTTTATTTGAAAATCAATAAAATATATTTGGAACGCATATATTAATATATTACAACAAAATATATTTGCAAACTAAATTTCTCAAATAAAATATGTGTTTCTTTACAAAAAAATATTGTTTAGGAATTTTTCTAAATATATTTATTTAAAAAAAATTCCAAAACTTTTGTTGACTTTTTCGATTTTCAGTTTTAGTTTTTCCTTGGATTCAAATTGTACCTCCCAGTTATGATACCATATGCAGGTATTAACTTCTGCTTTAAATCAATCATTTAAAATGTCTGTGTATACTAAGTCATCATTAGTTGTCATTCGTCCAAGTAATTTATATTGATCCAATATTATACGATTTCAATTATTATTATTTATTATTTTTACAAACATTAAAAATGTAACATTGAATTACTGTAAAATTTAACACAATTTAGGTATTTTCTGAATACTTAAATGCAAATAAATATTTGTTTCGGAAATAATAGTCCCAAATAAAAACATATTGGGATGTAAACAAAAACTTGTGTAGAACAACATCTGCCCAAATATGTACTTTTTGTGTGTGCTGAAAATTATGTGCTTAGAGTGTATCCTAAACACATATATGTTTCAAGCCGTATATGTTTGGGACAATATACTACAGAAGCTATTTTTTTCAGCGTGTAATAATCGAATAATGGTTCAAATAAATTTGTGTCCGATTTATTAAACACCGGATTTGCGTAGCATTCCATTTTGCATATGTTGAAACCTTTAACGATTGCCTCTGGCCGTAAGAGCGGTAGTACCAGTAATTTGTGAAAAAGCTTTTTAGCATCGGTGGAACTGCGTAAAGTGTTCGTCAGACTTATTATTTTTAGTAGCCTTTCGTCGTACAGCCTGACAAAAATGAAACCAACATCCTTTCAGTTTGATATTTGGGAATACGGAAATAATTGCATTCCTCATAGATTTCTCAAAGTCTGTAGTAAATGTTTTTGGTTTAAGTTTGAAAATGTTAGAGTTTATAAACTGTAGGATATGCTCATATGATTTCTGCTTTTTATTAGCCATGAGTATGAACGCAAACGGGAAAACCTACAAATAAGAAATGAACATAAATGTAATTATTAAAGATGAAACGATGTGTAGTCGTGATAAAAAAATGCATCGAATGAATTTCTTTTTTAAATCGCGCGATTTAAAAAGAAATTCATTCAATGCATTTTTTCTTAAATCGCGCTATTTAAAAAAAATGCCGATGACGCGGACATAAGTCCCAAAATGCATTGGGTGTTATGTCCGCGAACGCTCTGCGGACATTACGCTCAACCAATTTTGGGAATTATGTCCGAGTATTCTGTAGGACATAACTGCCAAAATCGTTTTGGGCGTTATGTCCGTAGGAGTTTAGTCCGGGCACCATATGGTTCGTCCGATTTGACTACAGCGTCAGATACGTACCAAATGTAAATTATGTAAACTAATTTTAGTTGAAGTATATAATGGATATTTCATTGTTATCCAATCTTAGAAGAGTGGTGTAGGGTATCATATAGTCGGAACCGCCCGTCTTTAGCCTTTCCTTTCTGGTTTGATATATTTTTGCAAATGTAAATTGAATATAGTGTACCTTACCTTTACTGCGTTATTCACTTCAAGCTATTTAAAAAAATTGCATTTCGCGATTTTTTGTTTTTTTTTTTGCAAAGATTTAGATATAACGGGTTTTCCAATAGGGATGATGTGATGTTGAAGTAAGGTTTCAGTCATTTGCAATAAGTCATGATCTGTCATTTGTTTTTCATTGTATTCAGTGGTGTTTACAATTTCATCATGGAGAGATATACGCAAGAAGAACGTTTACAAATTATTCACTTTTATTATCAAAATAATCATTCTCTGGACTAAGTCCATTTTTTAAATTTTAGCTCTCGTTAAAAGCTATCTTTTTGCCATTGACCGGTTCCCGATCCGACGTACCGTTAAGGAGCTACAGCAAAAATAAACTTTCCGTTCACATTTGAAAATGATGTTAAGTCATTTTCAAATGTGTTTTTCATTGTATTCAGTGGTGTTTACAATTTCATCATGGAGAGATATACGCAAGAACAACGTTTACAAATTATTCACTTTTATTATCAAAATAATCATTCTCTGGACTAAGTCCATTTTTTTAAATTTTAGCTCTCGTTAAAAGCTATCTTTTTGCCATTGACCGGTTCCCGATCCGACGTACCGTTAAGGAGCTACAGCAAAAATAAACTTTCCGTTCACATTTGAAAATGATGTTAAGTCCATATTTTTTTTAAATCCAAAAAGAAACTCTTTCCGGTCGACCTACAACCTTGACTCCCATGAGCAATATTTTAGCCCTCGTTAAAAGCTATCTTTTTGCCATTGACAGATTGTGGCTACGTGCCACACAGCAAATGAAACAATTGAATTGTTGAGAGAAAAGTTTGGAGATTCGATTATTTCAAGAAATTGTGATATTGAATGTCCTCCAAGAAGTTGTGATTTAACACCATTAGACTATTTCTTGTGGGGTTATTTGAAGTCATTGGTCTTTCGAAATAAACCAGACTCTCTTCAGGCTTTACAAGTCAATATTGAACGTGCCATTCATGACATACGACTTGATTTAGTGGAAAAAGTGCATCGAATTCGTTCCTGAATGTCGTTTTATTTTTAACTTAATTGTATCGATTGTACTTCACATTAAATAAAAAACTTTTGAATATCTTGTTAAGGAGTAGTTTTTTTTAAAGAAATCATATCAGTTTTATTGGAGAAACCTGTACTTTGCACATAGTGTTTTCTACTTTTTACCCATATCAAGGAAAAAAGTGTTGATGTTTTGTAGATATCACACATACAATTGTTTTTCTCGTATGTGCATTGGAAATGCATTCAGAGTTAATCCGTTTTGAATAAAACTTGCATTCACCACAAACTTTTACTAATAATATTGGATATTTTAGGATTCTGCAGTGAAAATAATTGAATTCAGCGGCTTATAAAAATATTATCTTTATATATAAAATCTTGTGTACGTTTGTTAGTAACGCAAGATCTCCGAAACCATAAAAGCGAATGGGCTGAAAATGTAATTATATATTCTCTTTGGGGCCATTTGTGTTTTAGAATTATTTTTACCGCGATACATTGCGGAGTGGTCAAGTTATTTGAAAAATTCGCATTTCCAGAGCTATTGAATGAAATTTAAAATGTAAATATGTGTGGTTTTTATTGATAATAGTTTGTATGTATGATTCTAAACGGTGGATGGTGCTGTAGTGTACAGTGTCCTTGGTACCGCCGCCCGATCTACTTAATTTCTTGGTGAAACCTTTCGCCAAGTTTATCACTTACGTCGCAAAAATTAAATGAGAATGCAAAAAATGAACTTTGAGGGACAAGTTTACACCTGTTGGAAAATAAGTTGCAAGAATAAACCGCCCCTCAATAAAACAATAGCGTATACGCATATACACCAATATTTTTTATTGTATTATAAGAATCTACGTAATCGATTCTGTAGCTGGTAAAAGTGGGTCAAAAGGCTATAAATATTAAATCTGAAGTCTTTAGGAATCTAGGTCAAAACAAAATATTTAAATATCTCTCGTAGAACAAAATTTATGATCATTCGAATGCAAGCACTTTTCGATATTTTTTGCCCAATTTCGAATGGTTAAATGTACATATCTCCCATAGTTTTAAACATTTTTCAACAAAATTGTATATCCTATATCAGATCACCATATATAACATTTTTAGGTACAATTAACATGGTTCTCGACACATGTTATCCATAGTTGTCTTAATCTTTGTGTAAGGTACATGACGAACTCTATAATATGCTATGTTAATCCTGGGGCCAAAATATTGTATTGTTCCATTCAAGATCCAAGTTTTTCTGCCTTATCTTTGGTCAGTTCCAAATCTTTCACTAGATCATTGAGTTCAGCTTGAGTTATAAGCGCTGGCTTCTGACTGAAACTGGTACCGCTGTGAGTTGAGAACTCAGTTGGACTTGATGATATTTACGTAATTATGCTACTAGCTATACTTGGATATTGGGGAACTGGTATTTTGTCCGAATGTTCAAATGCAAGATGGTAGATTTAACTTCGGCGTAGTTCCACCGAATTCTCCTTCCTACTCCAATCCGACTACTTAGTCATGAGTGGATGAGTGTCTCCAAATCATTGGTATTCCAAATTGCAGCTGATGCCTCAAAGTCAGGCGTTTTATTACAGAAGCAGTATCATACATAAATCGAAAAGTACTTACAGTTTAATCCCCAAACTCTAACGAGTTAGATTTGCATGACACAAGCTACCCAAAATACTAGGTGTCCACGGTTCATTCAGATTTGTAACTGGTATACCAAAATGTTTTGCATAAATTGCTTCTATTGTTATACTAACGGTCGTCTATTTTTTAAATAAATATTTTCTGCAATTTGATTGCCTTTCTTCCTCTGTTGTTATCATATATTGTACATACAGTTTTATGGATAGATACGAACGATCATAAAATCTCGTTCCCTCGACAGTTTTATAATGATATCAAATTGTCAATGATCATAAAATAAAAGTGAAGCACAATGCCTCATTTGAAAGTCAATAAGCAATAAACAAAGCAAACCATTATTCAAAAACGGAAAATATGAAACACATCTTTTTTTAATTTTCCTTACTGATGGATAATTTCTTCATTTATCCATCAATTTTCTTCATATAAGCTTTATTTTATCGTTAGATTTCTAGCTTTCAGATAAAAGAAGTAAACAATTTTTTGCAATTTTTTTCTAATTTTTTGACAAAAAATCCATTTTTCTAATAATTTTATTCGTGGAAAATACATTAATAACACTTGTAGCCCTGATCATTTCCTTCAATATGAAGGAAATTCCGGTTCTATCGGTTTTATATGGACCAAATACGCTAGGTACAATCTATGAAAAGTTGAATTAAAAAATAAAATTAAAAAAAAATTTTTGCTTAAACAATTTTTCGTGTTTAGGATTCCAAATTACACCATAAAAATATATGTATAGCCCTTCGACAAAATTTTTTTTTGCATAGTGTAATTATCTCTGAACAAGTTGGTTTAAATATCATAACAAATTTACCATGTTTTACATAGGAAAAATGTTCCTTCTTATACACTTTTTGGGAAAAAGAAAATGTTGTATTTTTTATAAAATAATTGTCGGTCGATATTTGTAAAATATTTAATTATTTTCTGTATTCAACTTTATTCAACAGGAGAACATTTTTGGCAACTTTTTGATACTATTCTGTTGTCTAACTTGAGCAATTTAAAAAATTAAAAATAAAATAAAAATGAAGCGTAGTTTTCAACCATAAAAATTCGAATATCAAAGCACTTCCTTGACATACTGAACGTTAAAATGTTATTGCTATAAAATAATTAGGTTCTTATACATAAATAAATACCCGTGATTAAAGTGATTTAAGAGACTAACAATGAAAACATTTCAAATTTGATAAAAGAAAATGATGTTTCGAGCATCAGTAATTGCATTTGGTGCGGGAGGTATTTGAACCCAAACTATAAAAAAAACAAGTAAGAAAGTTCAGTCGGGTAAACCGACTTATGAATCCCCTCACCTTGAGTCCCAAAAAAATATTCGTAAATTATTTTTTTGTTTTAATTAAATTATTATTAATTTTAATTGCATTTAATAACTTTAAAGTGTGTACTGGTATTAAAGTTAAAAGCTGTTTACATTTGATACAAAATGTTCCATTTGTGTGGGAGGTATCAAAAGGGGAGTGCCAATAACGGTCTCTTTTTTCTCTAGATACTATAAAAGCATTACACCGTACATAATTTCAAGTATTTGTATGCAATGATATTAAAGTTATAAGCTGGTAACTTTTGGTACAAAATGGTCAATTTGTGTGGGAGGTACCAAAAGAGGCGGCCACTTTTCTCTAGACTCTAGGTGCTATAGAAGCATTACACTATACACAATTTCAAGTATTTGTATGCAGTGATATTAAAGTTATAAGCTTGTAACTTTAGGTACAAAATGACCCATTTGTGTGGGAGGTACCAAATAGGGTGGTACCTCCCACAATAACGCACACTTTTCTCTAGACACTAGGTACTTTAAAGGCAGTACACTGTACAAAATTTCAAGTATTTGTATGAACTGATATTAAACCTATAAGCAGTTAACTTTTCGTGCAAAATGGTCCATTTGTGTGGGAGGACCAAAATTGGAGTGGTCACTTCGCCCATTTTTCTTGACGTGTTAGCGACTAACAAACTAATACTATTTGGAAATTTCAGAAGATTCGAGTAAGTAGTATAGAAGGTATTAAAGAATCAATATTTCACTAAAAGTTAACTCTTTGTGGGGGAGGTACTAGAAGGAGTGGGCCAATATGGCCCATCTTCGAACTTAGCCGGAGATAGAGAAAAATATTATCGCATACAAAATTTGAAGTCAATCGGTTACCCCTTTCGAGAGTTATTGTGCGCACCAGCCAGCAGACAGACAGACAGACGGACGGACGAACATAGCTCAAATGACTTAAAATGACCCAAAACGGATTTCCGCCGAACATACTTAGGGTCACTCCTTCGTTGTGTTACACTTTTGGCTCGTAGCAAATGATATATACCCTCCTCTCTAAGGTGAGGGTATAAATAGTTGTTTGCCACCAGTTCAGCATACCCTACAACGCACAATGGGAATTTTTCACTTTTAGGATGCAAAAAGTCGGCTCGACAAGCTTATGTCAGTTACCATCATTGTTGCCATATGAATCCCAATTCCTCCTTATGTTGTTTCTGCATTTTTTGATACACATAATATTAATAACAGATTTCGTAAGTTGAAATTTTTTTACGATTAAATCCCGATTATCGGTTGTAAAAGGCGCCAAAGCACTGTAATTTCTCAATGCTTCGAAAAAATAATGGTTAAAAACGTTGTTTTTACGCAACATTACCCAATTAGAGCAGAAGAAATATTGCCAAGTTTTATCAGTTTGTTATCTAATGATACTGACGTGTCCAAAAATGGATGTTTGATGGCGCTTAGATTCAGAATCGGATATACATATATATATACAGGGGCTATAACTAACTCTGGACCCCTTTTCTTGAAATTAGGCAGCGTTTTTTTTTGTTCAACAAATTGTTATCTGTTAAATTTTATAAGGATCTATTGATAAATGAGGATTTTATATGGACAGAAGCATAATCGAGATACTGGTATGTACATACATATGGCTTTATCTAAATCGGAACCGATTTTTTCAAATTCGGCAGCGTTTGTCTCTCGATCACGAGACTTCACTCTTCCAAATTGATTGGATGTGCTATATTCTATAACGATCAAGTGGCACATCGGACAGAACATATATGGACATAAAACTTAAAATATAACCTACACTATATTTGCTGGGTTTAAAATATTTCTTTGACCAAATTCAATAGGCTTCTTCTTGGCGTAAAAGAGAGCTTTTTGTAAAATTGCATGAAGATCGGAGTAAAATTGCAACCTGTAATTTACAACTTTACATGGACAGAAGGACGGACAAACATGGGTAGATCAAAATTGCTAGTGATTCTATTTAATTCAATTTAATTACCTAGGAACTTTTTGGAAAATATATCTATACCAATATTTTAAGGAGTTACAAACATCTGGGAAACTTAGAATTCCCTGTCCCACAGAGTAGAGTATAACAAAACGGTGATTTATGTGAAAGGGAAGGTGTTGACAAATCTTGCAGCATTGCCTTTTAGGGAGTAGAAGTAAATGTATTTAATGCGCTAAACTCCAAATGCCCCGACGAAGAAAGTGAAAAGCACTGTGAAAATCGGGTTTTTGAAAATCGCATACATCATAAAAATGCGCACATTAGAAGGCCGGAAAAGCACCATAAGCAGTGCTTTTAGCACCAAAATGGCAACACTAGTGTATGAGCTATTCTGTCGTCGACGTTGCCGTATGCAGATATTCTAGAAATTTATATTTCTTGTTCGTCATAGTTACTCGTATTTTGCCTGTTATTGTGTTGTTCGTACATCTATGAGGGGATGATCTTCTGTATAAGTTCGACGAAGAGTGATTTATCTAGCACTCAAAAGGAACTGACCGAAATAACAGAAATGGAAAATTATTTCTGACAATATCGAAATTTGATACTAATATACATATGGAAATTTTATGTTATATAAAACATTTTTTTTTAATTTTATAGCAAAAATGTTTGAATGTGTATTTTAGGAGGACTTTTGTCATAGATTAGTGGCTAATTGTAACAAATACTCGTACCTCAACTTAAGTTTATTATTGAAATATTCTGTCTTTCTATTATTTTAAAATATTTTCTCATTGCGATATGATGCAAGTTATTATTAATTCTTTTTCGTATATAATATATACTGTTTGATTTCTTTTCAGAAACATTACATTTTAGATTACGCAATGAACTTTTTTTTAAGATACATATAATAGTCAAGAAAATGTTATGACATTCTATTTTTTCAGGCTAAAAATTACCCTTCACAACTATTTTATTCGAATTTTTTAAATTGCATTATGAATTCCACAAGATAGACAGCAGAATAGTATAAATTTAAAAAAATAGAGGTATGGGCCTTTCAAAAAAGTGTAAAAAAGACTTTCTTGGCACCATCTTTTGTAAGGAAATTGATTTTTTTGTGTTTTTGGCTAAATTATTGAAAGAAAAAAATACAATTTTTTACAAATATATTTATAAATAATATAAAATTTTATTAGATTTATTGAATGTTTTCACATTCGAATTATTCAGCTTTTTCGATCAACTCTTCCTTTCAAAAGAGAGTTTTTTGTGGTGTATTGGAAAAGTTGAAACACTGCGCTTTGAAAGCCTTATACGTATTTCAATCCTGTGCGGGGATATCATCAGAGGGACTTATACATGACACAGTGTGAGCTTGTAATTGTGGCGATCATCACTTGTATACATATATACCAATCTACAAAGAAATTTGCATATGGGAATTATATACCTACGAAGAAAGCTTACAAGTCATACAGCCAAAGCTCCAAGCAAGACTTAAATTCACCATTTTCACCACCCATGTGACTGGTAAGGGTTGCCAGTTTGACCACTCCGTCATTTATCACGGTGAAAATTTAGTTTTTCCATAAAAGTGTACCAGAAAGTAAATTTGTTGCGATATAAAAAACGTTTTTGACGTACTGTATGTTACCGTGGTGAATCGAATTTACAAATTACAAAAATAAGTGAGCATACAATTGTACGATATACAAGCGTAATATGTAATATTTTTATTTTATAACTTTACTACTAATTCCAGCCAAATACAATGTATGAACAAGGTCAAACTAGCCGGTTTATGCTACAAAGCATATTGTATTAAATCATACAAATTTTAAAAGTAATTCTTGTATGTATTATATATGTTTTTTTATTTTCAGTATAAAAAATAATAAATAAATAAAATAAAAAAAAAGACAAATCACTATCTATTGAATATCGCAGTAAGTTGTAGTATGGAAGCAGATTTTTTATGTATGAATTTTTTGATACATGTTTTAAGGTCAAGGATTTTAAATGTAAATACGCAGACGTTCTTAGTTTTTAAGAAATATCACTACATATAAGTACGAGTCATACTTAAATTTGCACCAACACATTCTTATTTTAAGGCCAAACATAATTATTTTTATTTTTTTATGTAATCGATTCTTTGATATGCAAATCAATTACGTTTCATTGCATTAAATTAACTACAAACATTCTTATTTTCATTCTGATTGTCTTTGGCTCGAAATCTTAAAATTTAAGACTAATTCTTTGATTTTTAATACGCTTTTCTTAGTTTAGGTTGTTGAACAATATAATTGATATTATTTTATTAAGCACTAAATGAAGACGTGTGAAGAAACAAACAGTTTTACTGGAGTAAAACTTTATATTCTCCATTGAATTCGGTTAAGTGTTTTGCATCACCATAACAAGTGGAGATTCTAGTTTCAGAATCTGTCCGTAGAGTTTGAGTGGCTTAAACCCAAAAATGATAGCACATACACCGCACACTTTATTTTGAGTGCAATTGACGATGATGGGTACCTCGCGAAATTTAAAAAAAAAATAGTTAAGCCATTTTTGTTTTACTCTAAGTTCAAAATAGATATCATCCAATCGTATGAAGGACCGTTTTATTAAAGAACATATCATTGTCTTCTTGATATCGGACCAAGTGCAGTGGTGACATATGCAGACCAACATTAAAGTTCTCAGAATCTTCTTTGCGCATCAAGAATCATGTGTTCCGGCTTAAAGTAATATGACACTTTTAATGAAATATCCTCTTGTACCTTATATGGTACTAGCTGACGCCAGCAGACGTTGTACTGCCCGTTATGTTTGGGATGTTCTGGTTTGTTATTTCATTCCAAAATGCATGCATTCCGAGTTTAAGGAAAAATCATCAACGAAATTTATATTGATCATAAGTCTACTACAACACCATCAACCGGTTAGAATCATAAATACAAACATTTATAAAGACAAACCACTCATACATTTTAAACTTCAGTCAAATCGTTCTGGAAATGTGATTTTTGCAAAATCTTGACCACTCCGTCATTTATCACGGTGAAAATAATTCTAAAACACAGATTACCCCAAACTGAACATATCGTTCAATTATGGTTTCGGAGATCATGCGTTACAAACATACGTACAAAGGGTTATATATAAATATATATTAAATATATACACAATTACGTCATTATGTCATCACTACAAATGTTTTTATTTTTGGCGTCAATTGGCGTCTTTCGCCCGATTTGGCCCTTTAGTCCTATAGAAGCTGTATTTTACATCCAATCGTTTTGAAATTTAGAATGGTAGAGTTTCTTGATCCATGAACCAACATTGCCGAATTTGAAGAAAATCGGTTTAGATTTAGCTATAGCTCCCATATATATGTTTCGTCCGATTTGGCCCTTTAGTCCTATAGAAGCTGTATTTTACATCCGATCGTTTTGAAATTTAGAATGGTAGAGTTTCTTGATCCATGAACCAACATTGCCGAATTTGAAGAAAATTGGTTAAGATTTAGTTATAGCTCCCATATATATGTTTCGTCCGATATGGCCCTTTAGTTCTATAGTAGCTGTATTTTACATCCAATCGTTTTGAAATTTAGAATGGTAGAGTTTCTTGATCCATGAACAGACATTGCCGAATTTGAAGAAAATCGGTTAAGATTTAGCTATAGCTCCCATATATATGTTTCGTCCGATTTTGCTCCTTAGTCCTGTAGAAGCTTTATTTTACATCCAATCATTTTGAAATTCTTGATCCATGAACCAACACTACCGAATTTGAAGAAAATCGGTTAAGATTTAGCTATAGCTCCCATATATATGTTTCGTCCGATTTGGCCCTTCAGTTCTATAGAAGCTGTATTTTACATCCAATCGTTTTGAAATTTAGAATGGTAGAGTTTATTGATCCATGAACCAACCCATAAACATGTTTCGTCCGATTTGGCCCTTTAGTCCTGTTGAAGCTGTATTTTACATCCAATCATTTTGAAATTTAGAATGGTAGAGTTTCTTGATCCATGAACCAACACTGCCGAATTTGAAGAAAATCGGTTAAGATTTAGCTATAGCTCCCATATATATGTTTCGTCCGATTTGACCCTTTAGTCCTATAAATGCTGTATTTTACATCCAATCGTTTTGAAATTTAGAATGGTAGAGTTTCTTGATCCATGAACCAACACTACCGAATTTGAAGAAAATCGGTTAAGATTTAGCTGTAGCTCCCATATATATGTTTCGTCCGATTTGGCCCTTTAGTTCTATAGAAGCTATATTTTACATCCAATCGTTTTGAAATTTAGAATGGTAGAGTTTCTTGATTCATGAACCAACATTGCCGAATTTGAAGAAAATCGGTAAAGATTTAGCTATAGCTCCCATATATATGTTTCATCCGATTTGGCTCTTTAGATCCAATCGTTTTTATACCCTACACCACACTGTGGTACAGGGTATTATTTAAGTATAAAATGTCCCAAAAGTAAATTTATGTAAACAATTTATACAGGGTTGCCCATATTCGACGGACCCATGTTTTTTTAAAAAAAAATCAAAGAAAAAAATAAAAATTTGGCGGTTGGCAATCTTAATCATTTAATTTGTTCCAAGTAGATTTGTTTACATCAATTTTTGAATATGATATCTCTCAAATGGCCGCCTCTGGCGTTGATGGCGTATTGTGCCCTTTTTGCAGCATTTTCCATCGTTTTCGCCAACATTTCGGCCGGAATAGCGGCTATTTCTTCACGAATGTTGTCCTTGAGCTCTTCTACGGTCCTTGGCTTGTTAACGTAAACCTTTGACATCAAATATCCCCACAAGAAGAAGTCAGGCGGCGTCAAATCGGGCGAACGCGGTGGCCAGTCCAAATCACCACTTTTCGACATCAAACGGCTCGGAAACAAATTCTTCAGAAAATCGATTGTTATGCGACTTGTGTGCGGTGGAGCGCCGTCTTGTTGAAACCAGAACTGCCTCATACGCTTTCGACGAATAATTGGCATCACAAAATTGGTCATCATGTCGCGATAACGCTCCTGGTTGATGGTAACAGCATGGCCATTTTCGTTTTGGAAGAAAAACGGCCCAATGACCGTTTTCGCACTAACGCCGCACCAAACTGTGACTTTTTCGTCATGAAGAGGCAATTCTTGAATCTCCTGAGGATTTTCAGTGGCGTAAATACGGCAATTTTGCTTATTTACGGTCCCATTCAATGTGAAATGGGCTTCATCGGACAGTTTTTGAGTTTTTTTTGAGTTTTCACAATTGACTTCTTCTGTTGAATGTAAATTTCAACTATTTCAGAGCGCTCGCGTGGCGTGTATTGTTCCATGGTAAAAATCTGCTTAGACTGACGCTTCAAACGCGATATGTCATTAAGCGATCTGACATCTCTGTCAAAAGTTATGGCGTTGCCAGATGGGTCCGTCGAATATGGGCAACCCTGTACATGAATTACAAAATTTATATATCAGAGTTATTCAATATTACGAGAGTGGTGTAGGGTATTATATTGTCGGCCCCGCCCGACTTTAGCCTTTCCTTACTGGTTTAAACATACATATGTATGTGGTCGCATGAATGTTCTCTAGGAAGTTCAAACATTAAATTAAAGTAAAATGAAGTTATCAATTAAGAGATTATTCTCATTTGAAATTTTTATGTAAAAGATGGGTATGTGTAAAAGTGGGCGGACCTTGTCCATTTTTGTTTTTCGATGTCTTAAGTATTGATACCAAATTTCGTCATTATACCACCACTCGGTCAAAAGTTATAATTTTGGAATCCTAAAAGAGCAAGAAGTCACACTGTGCAACGTGGTGGGTTGAGCGTTTTTCGCAAAGAAGGCATCTAACCATAATGTACTTAGGTTTGGTTAGGTTAGGTTGAAGAGAGGAGACGTTTAAACGTCTCATGTCCATGGACATACACTTAAGCCAGTGGTTCGGCCTGTTGTGCGCTCCTTATTTATGATCTTTTTATAGCTCACGAGTTACAGAAAATCGGTACTAGACACGAATTTTCTCAGTATCTTCCAGTCATATTCTCTGAGATGAGTCAAGTCTGGTAATATGTCGGACCCGAAATGTTGGGATCTTGCATGTGTGAAAGCCGGGCAGTGACACAGAAAATGTTCCATCGTTTCGATGTTTTCCTGCTAGTTTCAGAAGACTTCTTGTTTTCTTTTCATTTGGGTCACCCCACAGTATATTTGCAGTTGCTCTTATTGTTGCGCTATTCCACACAGTTTTGTGAGCCATCACTGCCTAGTGCTTCAACTCATTTTTCGTGGCTTCGAAAGGTTTCCAATTTTATTACTCGAAGTTCTTTGCCCTTTGAAGCCAAGCTGTTTGCCCGTTCATTTCCAATCACTCCGTAGTGTCCTGGTACCCAGCAAATACGCACTTGACCAAGCATGGGCTGAGTAATCATTTATGGTTCTTTTACAGTCCAACACAGTTCTGGATTTGAACCTTTCCGATGTTATTGCTATAATGTACATGAGGTGTTAAAACGTCTTCTCCTATCCTAACCTCTCCTTCCAATTATTTTTTAGATTAATGTAACTTTGTTCTCGTATATTGCATCAATGAAGTTCTACATTGACAATACAACAATGTCAGTTTTATTTGTTGTAATATTAGATTTCATTGATAGCTAGATTTTAGTGTACTCACGAAAGATGTTGATCTATGGTTTCTAAGTTAACCTATCGCGAGGGTTGTTCCGAATTTATCAAAAATTAAAACCAGTAAGGAAAGACAGAAAGTCGGGCGGGGCCGACTATATAATACCCTACACCTACCTACCAATGCGAAAATGGGCATTGCGATAAGAATTTGGCAGTGTTCATACATGTAATAAGCAAACTCTCTCTGCCGTTTTTCGTACTGATCGGATATAAAACACGATTCCTGCAGTACTTACATGTAAAATCGGGTGAAACATATATATGGGGGCTATATCTAAATCCGAACGGATTTTCTCCGAATTTGGTAGTGTTCATTCACGTAATAATAAAACTCTCTCTGCCGAATTTCATAAAGATCAGATTTAAAATGTGGTTTCTATAGCGCTTACATGTCAAATCGGGTGAAACATATATATGGGGACTATATCCAAATCTGAATCGATTTTAACCAATTTTAATACGGATCGTCCTTGGACCAAAAAAGAGCACTATGCTAAATTTCATCACAAACGGACTATAAATACGACCTGCACTTTGATTTAGCGAAAGCGAATATTGAAAAGTATTTCTTGCGAATGCGAAAGTGAAATATGCATTTTTGTGAAAGCGAATAATTTTTTGACCCTTTAGTAGCAACAAAATTCAGGAACGAAATTGATACTTTAAGGATGTATTATGAATGTTTACCATATTTTTACCTCCTGTTACCACAAGGACAAGCATATTTTTCAACTGTTTTGAAGAAAAGTGGAAGAGGTTTTCATTGGTATTAATATCTTCAAAATGTGTGAAGCGAATAAGAAGATACAACACTTTTAACAAATGGAAGCGAATACTGAAATATGTTTTTGCGAATACGAATGCGAATAATCCAAAGATGGTTTTTGCGAAAGCGAATGTTAAAATGATGCGAATAATTCGCGTTCGCATATGCGAATGCGAATATTCGTTACATCCCTAATACATACATATACAAGAATTTGGTTGTGTCAACCGTAATTTCTACAACAGAATCATTGTTTTAATTATTGTGACCATCAATTGATCCGAAGAACGGAAATATGTTTGTAGTTACCATTTTACAGTTATAGACCTCAATAATTGCTCAGAACTGCAAATTAAGCAGTAGTGTCAACTACAAATATTTATGTGGTAAATATATTTTTCTGGGTGCAGGGGCCAATATATGTATATTTTGAAAGTCCAACAAAAATCCTTCATCTTTTGAAACAGTCGAACAATTAATTGCCTATACCACGACCACTTTCATGTACAAAGGCAAATACCCATCAGATCACACATTTCATGAAATAACACGTGTTTTTATTTACATGAGTTGTTTTCAATCTCATCAATCTTTTCAACACACAAAGAGTCAAAACATAAACCAAAATTAATTAAAAACTTTCGGATATTTGAATTGCTTTAAACGAAACACACGCATTTCATATCATCACAGGTTTTGGAATTAACACGAATTGATTTTATAATTAACCTTAATTATGCACTTCCTAAGCCCAAACCCCAAACCATGCTAACCCTACTCCACTTGCAATGAGAACAGAGCTTGCTCTCGCGCTCTCTCTCCCAGTCATACGAATTACAAGTGCACAATCGTCCATCCGCTATTGAATCCATTCAGCATCCATACCCCAACCAATCCCTGTGAACAGGTTAATATTTTATAAGCAGCGCACAGTGGTTCGTTCCCATACAAGTACTTGATATAAATTACGCAAAGCATCCAGAAACAGTTGAAGCGTTGAAATATGAAATCGATGTTGCCATTGAAGGAATTCAACCCAAAACAATCGAAAATGTACTGAAACATTGGGTTAATCGGATGAGGTACTGCCGAGCCAGTCAAGTACAACCTTTGCAATAAAACCAGAAATTTGAAAAAATTTATCAGTACTTTTTTTTAAGCCGATTCAAATATAAAATTTTAAATGGCCCACCCTTATCTCCCATGTAAATCTGTGTATTTATGTATATTTGGAGGTTGCACCGCATTGAATGATTTCAAAATAGGTTGTAGGTTTCGTCTTAGTATCTTTTCTTATTCTTATATTATTTTCATATAGTCGGCTCCGCCCGAATTTTGCCTTCCTTACTGTTTTTTTTTTATGAATAGACTCCCTATGCATTATATTATTATATGGAGGATTTCATGTCAAGTGAGTGAATTTTTAAAACCGATGTCTTCTGATCGGGATAAAACTTGCACCATGATTAGTGTTATTGGATAGTGTAGTGGATGACACTTTCAACGAGATCAGTTACGGACCGATTTGAAGGGTGTTTATTTGTGGTCAAGCTGCCTTATTCCCATCCATATAACTAATTACCTACTATATTTAGAAAATTTTGCACAAAGTGTTTAATATAAATGCGTACTCTTGCTGTACGGCCACTTCAGCATTGGCGGAGTTAGCCGCCGTCACCCCCACAGGAATGACACACTTACCTGGTCATGCGATCCGCCACACTTGACACACCGATATGGCATGCCACAGTTGGCGGACACATGGCCGTAACGTTGGTAGTTGTAAAACTGCGTGAGCCCCTTCTTCCTATCTCTTCTCATCTTCACCAGGCAGTTGGGAGGAGTTTAATACGGTGGACGCCTTATATGTCTGATTGTCTCCCCAGGAAAATCAGCCATTTGGTGTTTCCAAGATTCACAACACGGTGAATATCCAGGACTAGCTTCGTCGCAGCCAGTCCAATTCGAATGTCATACTCACCATATGATGACGATATCCCGTCCATCTTGGGCTATCGTCCAAAACTTCGTCCAACGGGGCCGGCGCCGCCACCGTAGACTGGTGTACCGCTTTTAAAAAAGCAGTATTTATCTCTTTTTCGATGGAAGTGTTTCCACCCATACTTATACATAGTTGCTCTTGTAGTTGTGATTGTTCCTCAATCAGGCGCTTATTTTCGTCCATAAGGTCATTCATCCTCTTTTGTAGCTGGGCTATAGTGGCCGCGAGCTTTAGGTTCTCGTAGGGCGATGAGTCACGGTCGCGTCAAAGTTAGCTGTGCCGACGGCATCAGCCAGTCGACTTTTTGCCACAACTATGTATACATATACGAGTATAAGTAAGTAATTAATTTACGACTTATTTTCAGTGAATGGGCTCTGGAAAGACTCAATGAAAATCCGGTGTTTTATCGTGAAATTTTGTTCGGTGATGAAGCACATTTCAGGCTCAATGGATAAATTAATAAACAAAAATGCCGTATTTGGGCTGATAAGCAAACCCGAAGAGTACCAAAAGCTACAATAACATCCATTAAAAACAACTGTATGGTGTGGATTATGGGAAGGTGGAATCATTGGTCCATATTTTTTAAAAAATACGGATAATCACAATGTTACCGTCAATGGTAACCGTTATCGCACCATATTAACGGACAATGTGCTTCCCGAAGATCAAGCGCATGGTCTCGGTGAGCTCTGGTATCAACAAGACAGCGCTACGGGTCATACATAGCGTGAAACAATGACCTTGTTGAGAAATCTTTTTTTTGAGCACTTAATTTCATGTTTTGATAAGGTAAATTGGCAACTAGATCGTGCGATATCACAACTTTGGACTATTTTCTCTGGGGCTATGTAAAGTCTGATGTCTTCAGGAAGAAGCCAGCTACGATTGAGACTTTGGAAGCCAACATTACTCGTGTTATTCGCGGGATACCAGTCGCTATGCTCGAATTAGTCGCCCAAAATTGGACATTCCGAATGGACACCTCAGGCGTAGTCATGACCAATATTTGTGTGATATCATTTTCAAACAGTAAACGCCATTAATTGTTCTTTTAATCGATAATAAAAAATTTTAAGATCACTTTCAAATCTCACGATGAATCACCTATTACATGGAGAACCATTGTACCAATCATATTTAAATTTAGTATGATTGTATTAACAACATTATAGAACTGTGTGTAACTTAATAGAAAATTGGCGATATTGGAAAGGTGGGTCCATTATTGAAAACGAAATATCTGCAAATGGAAAATGGGATCATCTTACTCTCTAAAATGTTTATATTCATTAAAATTAAATTTGGGGTCAGCGTAGCGCACCGGATACAGCTAGTTTTATATAATTAAAAATTATTTTTATAGTCCCCTGGTGGGGAATATAAAAGATTCGGCCTGGCCGAATTAAACACCGTATCAATTCAATTTATAAATTCATCTTTATTACTTTTTGTTTATATTTACATAGTTTGAGATTTTATACTCCGATATTACAACAAATGAGATCTGTATTTTTATAACATTTTTATGGATTTTAAATATATAATGGGTTTGAAGGAAAAATAGGGAAAAACCTTCATTCGAATATAAATGATTTCAAATATTATTAGAAAACAGAAATGTATAGGAATAGATTACATGGGTGTAAACGATTTTATACATATAGTTTTCAATTTGGTAATTGTTGTGTATCTTTACAATTAAAATGAAATTTCTCTACAAGCCCTTATCAGTGGATAAGTAGACTGTGCGTTAGCGTTATAATAGTTTTGACTAAGCCTGTACATAAAATCATGGATTTTCTCGTAACCGCTTCTGCTGTGGAGAAGGTCCGTGGGGTATCTCCAACGTAGGTTATTGATTATTTTGAGGCATTTGTTTTGGATAATTTGAAGCTTTTTAATATGTGTCTTAGCAGCCTTATACCATAAAGGACAAGCGAAAGTTAAAGATGGTCTGATTACTGCTTTAAAGATGAGGTTTTTGTTTTTTACGTTAAGAGAGGAGCGATAAAATATTAGTGGCCAAAGAGCTTTCAAAACTTTTGAGCATTTCTTAGACGTCTCGTCGATATGTTTACCGTATTTACTTATTCTATCATCAACGAATTTATGGGATACATTTATAGAACGAAACACTGTGCAGCGGCATCAGTTGATGCCGCACTGCTGGCTAACCCGGACAAGTGAACGCGTACTAAAGTCAATTTGCAATCAGACTTTCTATGGATGGTATTCATAAGTTTTGGTTGGTAGCGTTAAAATTTCATTGCTGACCAGATTGTCCGCATTCCATTGATCGCAACAAAACAAACCAACCCAACACAACATCGTCGTCGTCAGTCACTTGTTTCGTTGACGCTGACGTTTTGGGTTGTAGTGCGGCTACTCCCCAAACGCCGACAACCGACTGCCCCCACAAACTTGTTGATGGTTGGCCACTAGCCGACTGACTGACTCACTGACTAAGCCATGTGTCGTGTGGCCGGTGATGACTATAAAAGACCAAATTAACAGCTATCCCCACTAAGCTATGCCGCTATATATGAGATACCGACGTCTATATGAATGTGTATATGTCTGTCTATATCTTTGAATGAATGTGCACTTGTAAACGAGAGAAGAGTAGCAGGAGAGAGCGTCTGGCTATCTATAAGTTTATCAATAACCGACTAAAAACAAAACACAAACCGAACCGAACCGCAAGATACACCGATATTTTCTGTGTAAGTATGGAAGTTCATCCGAAACACCCCACCCGTCCCCAATTACACACTGTACGACCACCGAACAACCTCAACGGTTCATTACGAGTGACGTTACAATGCACAGTGGCCCCAAAGGGTTTTTCTTTAGTGGAAATAATTAATGTTTGTGATATCCCAACGAAATATAACGTACAGGGGCTTGTGTGTGGTCCTCCAAAGTTGTCCACCCCGGGTAGGAATTTATCAGAGTTCGGTAAAACTCAGTACGTTATACGAACAGTTCGTTCAGAGCACACAAACGTTAAACCTGTTGAAAACAGTGGTGGAATTAGAAGACTTCGAGAAAGCCCAACATTCGAGCCAGCCGAAGACCCACATTATATATATTTAAACAGTAAAGGCATAAAATTATATTTCTACTAAAGCAAATTTTCTGTTTGAAATTATGAAATCTCATTTTTAAATTTCAATTAAAAGTTCTACACCTTTTAAAATACACTCATTTTCATATTTCAAAACTTTTAAAAAATTGGGCCTCTTCCCGGTTTGACACTTTATTGTCACCTAAAGAATTGCAGATGTGAATTATATATTATTTTCCACTTCAAAGATGTTTTTGGTTACACTGTGCAACAGTGAAAAAAATATACGGACTTGACAGTATAGGTTCGATTCTACTATCAGAGGGTAGTATAACCCTATACTCGGTTTGGCGAAATTGGTGACCAATTTTTTTATGGGCCTCCAAAGATTTCGGAAATCAGTGGGCCCCTCGAAAAAGGTGTCATCAGCTTTTGTCCAACAACTAATTCAGACTTGGTGATACCGCTTAACTATATTTGGCAATAATGTAGCTAAAAATATGCTGAACAAAGTTTCTTAAAACTTTTTGCGAACAAATTTTTTTCCGGTAATTTTTTTGAAAAAGTGTAGGAAAAAAAAATATAATTTTTTTTCACTTTTCTCAGCATAACTCTCAGGAACTCGTAAATTGTAGCCAACGTAAATCTGAACAACTTTTGTGAACTTATCAATACAATCTGAACGTGTCTAGGTACCCTAAATAGCTCAAAAACCACATTGTACCCCAACAATTTTAGTATTTCACTATTATGTAACAAAAATATATTTTTTTGGTATAGGGTATGTTAAGCAACTTTATAGAAAATATAAGGGCCAATATTTTTGTGGAACATATTAACCCTCTAGCTCCCCACATAACCGTAATTTTTGGCCCCATTTTAACAAATCGTAAAAAACACCCCTTAAAATGGGGAAGGCGGGGATGAAATCTACAAAATTATAAAATATTATCGATTTTTAGGGGTTATTTCGATCACGAATCGCTCCTAATTGGAGAATCACCGAATCGAAATATTTTGGTAATATGCATAAAACATATAAACAGCTGTCATATATGCTTTGCGTACTGGAAACATTGTTTTTGAAGCCACTTTAACGAACACTAGCCAACAAAAAATATCGATGATATTCATAGGGAATCGCATTTGAAGTACTTTTTAGTGATTTTTGTTCACTTTAAAATATTTTATTTTGCAACCGTCATTAATATACTTATATTTATTTTTTATAACAAATATAAAGTTTTAAAATGTTATTGAAAATATTTTTTAATATAACACGTTTAAGTTACCTAAATAAAATTTGAAGTAGTATTCAAACCCAATATAATAATTCTTAGATATAGAGAGCTTCTAAATCAGTGAATAACATCCAATTTAGCACAAGTTTAATAAAAAGTACTCATTCCCTAAAGTGTTGTCATATATCTAGGGACGGTGCCGTTTCTTAAACGAACAACCGATTGCGACCAAACTTGGCACATTTGTAGAAGAGGTATTAGATAAGTTAAGTTTTGAGTTTGGGCCCCCTGCGGAGCGGCAGGGCCTCAAAGTTGGCCACTTCTGGTGAACAAAATGTTTAAGCGTGCGTAACTTTCGTACATTAATTTTTGCACCTAACAGTTATCTTGTATAGTTACCGAGATATCTGCATTTGAAAATTTAATTTTTTCTTCGACCCTGTGCTAGTATTTTGTAAATATCGAAGCAGAATACGCACCGATTTTATCCACTTAAACACGCCTAGATTGGCAATATATATGATGGCCTTTTAATGTTATGCTGTACCAAAATTTTTTTTTGTATTTTTGCCAATTTTTGTATTGTTAGCAAAGAAAATTTGTTTTGTAAAGTATAACTTCAAATGGCCTTAAACTTTGTCTCAGCGGGTACATCAGGTTGCAATATTTTTGCACTAATTAGTTGTCTCTTCAGAAAATATAATGAGAAAGGAAAAGGAGAAATGAAAAGGATTTAAAACCGGCTCTAATATATACCAATTCATAGGAACGGATCGGTATAAAATAAACAACTATTTTTTTTCAAAGGAAATTTTATAATTCCATAAAATCTTTAAAAATCCATAGATCTCAATTATTTTTTTTGTAATATGTACGTCTTGACACTAAAAATAGACGCTAATTGCAATATTATTATATATTTGTAAACATAAATCCCACAATTTCGAAAATAAATTCAAAAATCCCCCTTTTTTGGTTTTTCCCAAAGATTTGTTATACTTAAGCCGGACTCAAAATTCCTTTTGCAGTTTATCATATAACACATTACTACATATCAAAATGGTAAAGGTTTTCATATCCTAGCTTTGCGATTGTCGAAAATGTGGCCAAGTTTTGAAATTTTCGTAAAAAAAATTGTTTAATTTGGAGGAGCGTGGCAACACATTAATAAAATTTTTTGACTCTTTCTTTTCTCGAAAATATTCTTTAGGAAGTATCCTTTAAGATGAATATAAATATGTTATACCTTCTTTTTATAAATTCCTCTGTATCTCCAAAATACTACATATACCTTTTCGCAATAAAATACAAAAAATGCGTATACGAGTATTTTGAAAATATAAATTGATATGGGCATAACTTTTGTATAACTGGGCATATTTGACCGTTTTACATTATATAGCATATTTTGTTGCCAAATTATAAAAGTTGTTTTGAAAGATATCGGTTTATATTCTGCACTGATATTAAGCAAATGCTAGGACAGGGTCAGGAAAAATTTGAAAAAATCACTCTTCAAATGCAGACAGAAATGTAAAAACGACATAAAATTTTTAAAAATAAACATATTTCAATTAAATATTTTTTATTTTAGCCTTTATTTCCTATAGTTTGTAGTTTTTCCCTATATCTACTATACTAAAAGCGGGGTTTCAGATTCGCTTTGCAGTTCAACTTACAATACCTCACCACATATAAATATGCCAAAAAATTTAACATCTTAGCTTTGAGATTGGAGAAAATGTGGCTTACTTTTGAAATTTGTGTAAAAAATTATGTAAATTGGAGAAGCTTGTTAACAATACCAGTAAATATTTCTGTCCCGTTCATTCTTTGAGAACATTCTCTGAAAAGTTTCCTTTAAGATGGTAGTAAATATGTTTTTTTTTTTTTAACTAACTTCTTCTTCCAAAACTACACTGATAGAAAAAGCTTCGTCATTCGTCAAAAGTCAGCTAACGTACGGATAATCCTATTGATGAATTTGTTCGTCGCCCTGACGAATCTCTGGAAACTATAGTTTCGAGGGTTATCGTTCGCTCCAGTCAGGCTTACGGATGGACGGACATAAGTAAAATGACTTAATGTATTCTAAAACGGATTTCCTCCGCATAAACTTAGGGTCTTAGGCCACTCCTTTGATGCGTTACCCTTTTGATATATGTTATATATACACTTATTGATATTTGCATTATAAATCAAATAAATCCCCATATTTATCCCCTCACCTTAGAGAGGAGGGTATATATCATTTTTTATTTATGAGCACGATTCATCGTAGGGATGATATGTAATCACCCTGTGGGTTTTTTTTATTCCACTAAATAGTTCTTGTTCTACTATACTTAAACAGAGATTCGTCATGGTGACGAACAAATTCATAGATAGGATTATCCGTACGTTAGCTGACTTTTGACGAATGACGAAGCTTTTTCTATCAGTGTAATACGAGTATTTTGAGTACTATATCGAATTAGCAATCGCGTAAACCATATGAATCCAATACTAAAACGGAATCTGGATAACCATTGCATCATTTGGCTTGATGTTTGGAGTTTTTGATAGCATTCTAATAAAGTTATCAGTGCTTCCATACGACTTGAGACTGCCGCTAGATGTACATCGACATTATTATATTTCAGTTATCTCATTGTATTTAATACAATACTAAGCATTGCAAATAATTTGAATTGACCGAATAACAGGAAGCAAATTTGGGCGGAACGAAGTTCGCTGGGCCAGCTAGTCATCCATAAACTACATTTACATTACTTTCTAAGCACTAAAACAAATGTATGCACGACATTCCCATGTTAAATCCGTTGGTGAATTTTTTTGAAGTTCTTTTTTAGGTTATATTCGTATAGTTTACCAAATCGGAGGTACACACATATGTATATATATAAGCTATACTCGTATGTACATATGATCCGATTTTAACCAAATTCAATGGGGATCGTCCTTGGACCGAAAAAAATATATATGCAAAGTTTCGTTGAATTAGCATAATCAGTCGACAGGCATTCATAATCGAATCATAAGTGATTCTATGTCGATCGGTATAATAAACTATGGGTCTATCTTTTCTCTTGTTGGGTGTTACAAACAAATGCAAAAAGTCATAGGGTATTATGACCACACTTTTAAAAGGGAAAACATTCTGCGGAATATATGTACATATATTTGGTATTCTGATCGCAAATAAAAGGAATAGGAAATAAGCATTTCTTGGAATTTTTCTAGTCTTAATTTTTTAGTAGAGTTTGAAATTGTTAAATTATACTCGTAAAACATAGAAAATATAAAATAAGTGTTTTTATTTTCTGTACTTGCCTTAATGGAAGCAATTGTAAGGCTGTTCAATAGGAAGGAATAGGTACTTATAGAAATCCTAGGGCTGTGGAAAATGAGTCGAATTAATTTGATGAATTTCAATGAGCATATATTTTCAATTTATGATACCATGCAGCGATCCAAAACATATTATGAACCCCAAAAGTATTTCAGGAAGTAAAAATATTCTGCGAAAGCGCTATCAAAACGTCTGAAGGCGCTTTTTCAAATACTTCAAAGAATCATATTACCTACAGTATTAATGATTTTCCATGAACGGGTGGATATAGAAACGGAATAAAACAAGATGTGTATGAGCTCTAAAGGAAATTCTTTTTTATTTAAAAAACACATCATATAATATGACATTGTTGAAACGTATGTCTGATTTTAATATTTAATTTGAGCTAGCTGTCGATTGTGGCTCACTGGTACAGACCGTCTTGTGGAAAATCCACCTCATCTCAGCGAGAGGTATCCATACCCTTATATCGACAATATGTCCTTCGCGTCGTTCGCTTTGTAGCATTTATCGCCGAACCTTGGCAAACGAACCCTGTCCGCACCACCAAGCAGTAGATTTCAGTAGGACAAGAGTTTGTAGAAAAAGTAAGACAAGAGTAGATGCAGATATATGTATCTTTAAATAACAAGCTTTTTAAATTGAATGAATGAGCTTACAAAAAATAGATCTGATGAAATGTCAAAAGTATGTATGTACCTAAACCCGGTAATTCAGAATTGGGGGATTTTATTCTCGAGAACGATAAAATCCCCAGGTGAGAAATTCCGCGCATATTATTAATTGTGTTGTAATGAATAATATTTGCTACAAAAATGTTGGCAAACTCGGTTGACTATCCGAAATTAACCTTAAAATATACCGAATGACTCTGAAAAACTAGTTTATTCGATTTAACTATGTCTGTTCGACCGTCTATCAATATTAAGTAATTTTCCACCGATCAAGATTAGATTTATAGAAATAAGTTTCTTCTTTCGCAGCTTTCGCATTTCTTTGCCATAAGGCCTTCATGAAATAGTGCGCCTCCGCTCGACTTTAGTTTTTCATTTTATTCAATGATATTAAATTTTGGAGAATATCTATATATATAAAGAAGAATGTGTGTTTGTTTGTTTGTTTGTTTGTTTGTTTGTTTGTTTGTTGGTTTGTTTGTTGGTTTGTTTGTACCGAATAGACGTCTAAACGGCTGGACCGATCTTCTTGAAATTTTCACAGAATGTACATATGTGGGGCGTGGTGAAAATAGGGTACTTGAATTTTCGATATATCAAGTGGGCGTGGCCCCGCCCACATAAAGCAAATTTTAAAATTGAGATATCTTGCACAATTTGTTAGCGAGAGTGCTGTAATTTTGTTCATATGTATCTGGTGGTGGTCTACGTGATTGGTCCAAAAATGGGCGTGATCGGACCAAGGGGCGTGGCCCCGCCCATATAAGCCAAATTTTGGAATTGAGATATCTTACACAATTTGTTAGCGAGATTGTTGTACTTTGGTGCATATGTATCTGGTGGTAGTCTACGGGATTGGTCCAAAAGTGGGCGGAATTGGACCAATGGGCGTGGCCACGCCCACATAAGACAAATTTTTAAATTGCGATATCTTACACAATTTGTTAGCGAGAGTGCTGTAATTTGGTGCATACGTATCTGGTGGTAGTCTACGTGATTGGTCCAAAAGTGGGCGGGATCGGACCAAAGGGCGTGGCCTCGCCCGAATTTTGAAATGGAGATATCTTCCACAATTTGTTAGCGAGAGTACTGTAATTTTGTGCATATGTATCTGGTGGCAGTCTACGGGACTGGACCAAAAGTGGGCGGAATCGGACCAATGGGCGTGGCCCCGCCCATGTAAGACAAAATTTTAAATTGAGATATCTTGCACAATTTTTTAGCAAGAGGGTTTAATTTTGTTTACATGTATCTGGTAGCAGTCCACGTGTTTTGTCTAAAAAAGGGCGCGATCGGAGTAATGGGCGTGGCCCCGTCTATATAAGCCAAATATTGAAATCGAGATATCTTACACAATTTGTAAAAGAAAGCGCTGAAATATTGCGTATATGTATCTGGTACAAGACTGCGTAATTGGTCCAAAAAATGGGCGGGATCGGTCCAATGGGTGTGGCCCCGCCCATATAAGCAAAATTTTAAAATTGAAATATCTTGCACAATTTATTAGCGAGAGTGCTGTAATTTTGTGTATATGTATCTGGTGGAATTCTACGTGATTGGTCCAAAAATGGGCGTGGCCCCGCCCATATAAGGCAAATTTTGGAATTGAGATATCTTGAGCAATTTTTTAGCGAGAGTGCTGCAATTTTGTGTGTATATATCTGGTGGCAGTCTACGTCACTGGTCCAAAAATGGGCGGGATCCGCCAAATGGGCGTGGCCCCGCCCATATAAGGCTAATTTTGGAATTAGGATATCTTGAGCAATTTTTTAGCGAGACTGCTGCAATTTTGTGTATATATATCTGGTGGCAGTCTACGTGACTGGTCCAAAATGGGCTGGATCGGACAAATGGGCGTGGCCCCGCCCATATAAGGCTAATGTTGGAATTGAGATATCTTTTGTTAGCGATAGTGCTGTAATTTTTGTATAAGTATCTGGTGACAGTCTACGTGATTGGTCCAAAAATGGGTGGGATCGGATCAATGGGCGTGGTCCCGCCCATATAGGCCAAATTTTGAAATTGAGATATATTACACAATTTGTTAGCAAGAGTGCTGACATTTTGCGTATATATATGTATCTGGTGACAGTCTACGTGATTGGTAGAAAAATGGGCGGGATCGGACCAATGGGCGTGGCCCTGTCCAAATTGAGATATCTTGCACAATTTATAAGCGAGATTGCTGTAATTTTGTGTATATTTATCTGGTGACAGGCTACGTGATTGGTAAACAAATTGGAGGGATTGGACCACATGAGCCATGTTTTGAAATTGATATATCTTGATAAATTTGTTAGAGAGATTGCTGAGTTTTTTGTATATGTATTTTGCGGCAGTCTACGTTATTAGTCCAAAAATGGACGGGATCAGAAATCTGAAATCTGGGGCAACGAAGTGGACCGGGTCCAGCTATCTATATATATAAAGAAGAATGTGTGTTTGTTTGTTTGTTTGTTGGTTTGTTGGTTTGTTTGTACCGTATAGACGCCTAAACGGCTGGACCGATCTTCTTGAAATTTTCACAGAATGTACATGTGTGGTGCGTGGTGAAAATATGGTACTTGAATTTTCGATATATCAAGTGGGCGTGGCCCCGCCCAAATAAGACAAATTTTAAAATTGAGATATCTTGCACAATTTGTTAGCGAGAGTGCTGTAATTTTGGACATATGTATCTGGTGGCAATCTACGTGATTGGTCCAAAAATGGGCGGGATAGCAGCAATGGGCGTGGCACCGCCCATACAAGCCAAATTTAAAAAATGTTATATCTTGCACAATTTGTTAGCGAGAGTGCTGGAATTTTGTGTATACGTATCTGGTGGCAGTCTACGTGACTGGTCTAAAAATGGGCGAAATCGGGTCAATGGGCGTGGCACCGCCCATATAAGCCAAATTTTCAAATTGACTTATCTTGCACATTTTGTTAGCGAGAGTGCTGTAATTTTGTGCATATGTATCTGGTGGTAGTCTACGTGATTGGTCCAAAAATGGGCAGAAGCGGACCAATGGGCGTGGCACCGCCCATATAATTAATATTTTGAAATTCAGATATTTTTCACAATATGTTAGAGAGAGTGCTGTAATTTTGAACATATATATCTTGTGGTAGTCTACATGATTGTTCCAAAAATAGCCGGGATCGGACCAATGGGCGTGGCACCGCCCATATAAGCCAAATTTTGAAATTAAGATATCTTGCACAATTTGTTAGCGAGAGTTCTGTAATTTTTTACATATGTATCTGGTGGCAGTCTACATGATTGGTCCAAAAATGGGCGGGATCGCAGCAATGGGCGTGGCACTGCCCATATAAGCCAAATTAAAAAAATGTTATATCTTGCACAATTTGTTAGCGAGAGTGCTGGAATTTTGTGTATACGTATCTGGTGGCAGCCTACGTGACTGGTCTAAAAATAGGCCGAATCGTGTCAATGGGCGTGGCACCGCCCATATAAGCCAAATTTTGAAATTGACTTATCTTGCACATTTTGTTAGAGAGAGTTCTGTAATTTTGTACATATGTATCTGGTGGTAGTCTACCTGATTGTTCCAAAAATAGCCGGGATCGGACCAAAGGGCGTGGCCCTGCCCATATAAGCCAAATTTTGAAATTAAGATATCGTGCACAATTTGTTATCGAGAGCGCTGTAATTTTGTGCACATGTATCTGGTGGTAGTCTACGTAATTGGTCCAAAAATGGGCGGAAGCGGACCAATGGGCGAGGCCCAGCCCATATAAGCCAATTTTGAAATTGATATATCTTGCACAAATTTGTAGCGAGAGTGCTGTAATTTTGTGCATATGTTTCTGGTGGTAATCTACGTAATTGGTCCAAAAATGGGTGGAAGCGGACCAATGGGCGTGGCACCGCCCATATAATTAATATTTTGAAATTCAGATATTTTTCACAATATGTTAGAGAGAGTACTGTAATTTTGAACATATATATCTGGTGGTGGTCTACGTGATTGTTCCAAAAATAGCCGGGATCGGAGCAAAGGGCTTGGCACCGCCCATATAAGCCAAATTTTGAAATTAAGATATCTTGCACAATTTCTTATCGAGAGTGCTGTAATTTTGTGCACATGTATCTGGTGGTAGTCTACGTGATTGGTCCAAAAATGGTTAGGATCGGACTAAAGGGCGTGCCCGGCCCATATAAGCCAAATCTTAAAATTAAGATATCTTGCACAATTTGTTAGCGAGGGTGCTGTGATTTTGTGCATATGTATCTGGTGGTAGTCTACGTGATTGGTCAAAAACTGGTAGGATTGGATCAATGGGCGTGAAATTGAGATATCTTCAACATTTTTTAGCGAGAGTGCTCTTATTTGATGGAGATGTTTTTGGTGGAAGTAATCGTGATTGGTTCAAAAAAAATCTAAATCTGGGGCAACGAAGTGGACCGGTTCCAGCTATATACATATATATACATGGATGTGTGTATGTTACGTATGGACTCTAAAACGTCTGGATCGGTTTTGATGACATTTTCAGGGAATGTTCAGATAAGCCTAGAGGGTGACATAGGCTTTATAAGTTCTTGATTGAGGGGGCGTGGGTCCGCCCATATAAGCCAATGTTTTTAGTGATTCCTACTGTCCGTACCTACGAATAGATTGACGAGATTCCTACTGTCGCTATCTACATGAACCATGTTTTGATAAATGGACGGTATCGGAAATCTGAAGTCTGGGGCAACGAAGTGGACCGGGTCCAGCTAGTATATATATATATATGCAAAAATATTTGTTTTCCACCACAGTGCGACGGTGAAAACTGCGAATAATAGCGTCGCACCTTACAAAGTGATTCGAGGTAAACCATATACGACTAAGACTACGGTTCAGGTTCGGGAATAAGTATGAGTTACTCTTAGTTGACGTTTGTGAATGTATGTGCAATATTTACACTGTACGGAACATGCATAGAAGTACATGTATGAAATTGATCGCGGTGCTGAAGTTAAACAAGTTGTTCTTTACGGCTATAAACAAATATCATGGGCACGTAATACGAATACATAGGCAACAATCGACAGTACGCGGCTCTAGGCATTATTATTCGTGTGGTCTACATCGTACAGTGGGAGGAATTTAAAATAGGTAAATAATTCAGCTGTTTCTTAACCAGAAACTAATTACGAAAAAACTTGAGAAGATTGTAGAAGTGTTATTAGATAGTCAGAGTTTTAAATTTGGGCCTTCTATGGTAAATAGGGACGGAGCTACAGGGAATTAAATGTTTAATTTTGTACTTCTTGTATTGTAATCTTGTTTAATTGTATTTTGGCATACCATTTTACAAAAGCTTTGCATTCTATAGCAATATAGAGACAAAATGGAATGCTATAAATATTATATACTAGCTGGACCCGGTCCACTTCGTTGCCCCACATTTCAGATTTCCGATCCAGCCCTACTAATGCTACGCCCACTTTTGCCACACTAATCCTATCCCGCCATTTCAGCTGAAGATTTAGATAATTACTCCGAAATTCGTTCTCCTACCATCTACACATTCCGAGTTATTCGAATTTAATATAATGCCACGCCCACTTATTGTATGCCGCCCACTTTTGGTGAAAGTACTAATATTGACTCCTACAACTTAAATCCAAATCTCGTTCTTCTAGGGTCAATAGTTTCTGAGATAATAATCTTTTAACTAATGCTACGCCCACTTTTGTCACACCCACTGATCCGATCCTGTCAATTTTTGTTTTTTTTTTTAGTTTTAGATAATAACTTCACTAACGTGCGTTTCAAATTTCGTTCTTCTACGAACAATATATTCGGAGATATTCGAATGTTATATAATGCCATGCCCACTTATTCTATCCCGCCCACTTTAGGTGAAGTTACTAATACTGACGCCAATAACTTACAATCCAAATTTCGTCTACCTACGGCCAATAGTTTCTGAGATAACAAATGTTTAACTAATACTACGCCCGCTTTTGCCACACCCACTAATCCGATCCCTCCCTTTATTATTGAGGTTTTAGAAAAAAAACTCCACCAACGTGTGTTCCAAATTTTTTTCTTCTAGGGTCAACACTTTTTGAGGTATTCGGATTTTAAGTAAAAAATTCAAACATTTTTTTCCTAAAACCATCTCTGACAAAGAACCTTTCAAACAAAAGAAAAAAAAACAAAGTCGGTCCAGTGGTTTAAGCGTCTATAAAACACATACATACATACATACAAACATTTTTCCATTTTTATATATATAGATAGATAAAACTAACGAAATCACAATAAATCAAGTATCATCAAGCTAAAATCAAGTATTGATCAGTCTTAAATCAAGTAATGATCACACGCTGAAAAAAAATCGCTTCTGTAGTATATTGTCCCAAACATATTCCGCTTGAAATATACATATGTTTAGGGTACACTATAAATATATAATATTTGGCACACACAAATATTATATGTTTGGGAGGATATTGCTCTAAACAAAAATATGCTTCCGTTCAAATATTTTTTATTTGGTACTAGTACTTCCGAAACAAAGATTAATTTGTAATTATTTATTTTGGCAATTTAGCAATGCCTTAACCTAAAGACAAGATTTCTGTTTTTAGATGTACAAAGAGCATTTTTATTTAAAAATTTTATATGTTTGTAAAATTTAATTAAAACTTAAATAGGATAATCTTTCGTAAATATAAATTGCATTGATGGATTGACAAAAAGTGTTGAATTGGAATATTTATAAATTAAGACATTTTTGCCTATAATGTTTAACACGAAAACCAGGAAAAAACTAACTAAAATTCAAATAAGTCAGCACGGTTTTAAAAATCTTTTTAAATAAAATATATTTGGAAAACTTCTTGAACAATAACTTTGTTTGTGTGTAAACACATATTTTATTTGTGAAATTCAATCTGCAAATAAATTATGTTCTAATATATTAATATATGCGTTCCAAACAAAATTTCTTGATTTTCAAATAAAATTTTTTTTTGTTAACAAATATATAATATTTAAAAAAACCGTTTCCAAGTATATTCTCTTTCGATTCAAACATATCAAAAATGACGATTTTCCTCCGTGCAGGCTTAGATCAAGTGTTACCATGCTTAAATCAAGTATTGGGCAGGCTTAATTCAATCAAAGTTTTCATTATTGAAGCCCGTTTTGCACTCAAATCAATCCCATAATATTCTTAATTCAATCGCTTTATTCTTGGAATACGAATATTTCGGTTTAAAGTCAAGACTAATCAGGCTTAATTCATGCATGTTTCGCACTAAAATCAATGTATAAAAAATTCTTAAATCAATCGCGTTATGCTTCAAATAAAATCAAGCCTAATCAGGCTTAATGAGTGCTAATATTAAGAATTCAGGCTTAAAAATTCGTACTTGATTTAAGTATTATGTACTTGGTTTAAGAAAAAACGTACTTACCGCTACGGCTTGATTCAAGTACGAAGTTCTCAATTTTTCTTTCTGTGTACAAATGGCTTTTTACACCTTAGAGTCATATCGTATTGTTCCCGAGATATCTGCAATTTAAAGTAATTTTTTCCCTTTTCTCCGATCCTGTCCTTATATTTGGTTAATACAGATCTTTATTCTGTTTACCTGAAAGAAATCGGAATATATTCAGGGTCGATCGACCAGATAGACTAACCAGAGTGATAATTCTGTAAGTCTTATAGCAGAAGATGCGGCATATTGCATGGAAAGATACACAATCGAGCAACGCGTTACAGTTTTTTAAGCCTTTTACGAAAATGGGCGTTCAAATCAAATGGTATTTCGTGAACTTCGTGATGTTTTTTTGATCAGCATAATCGACCAAATGTGTCCACAATCGGGAAAATTGTTCGCAAATTTCAGCAAACCTGGTCTGTAAGAGCTGTGAAAACACCTGTGCATGCTCGCCAAGTTCGTTTGGTGTGGTTTATGGGCTGGCGACGTCATCGGGCCATACTTCTTCAATATGAGGCTCTTTTGCGCAACAAATTCAATGGCCGTGTTATCTCAAGTCGTGGCGATGTCAATCTGATCATGTGATTTGACACCGTTGGACTTCTTTCTTTGGGGTTATTTGAAAGAAAGGGTGTACGTCGATAAGCCAGCAACTATTCAAGAGTTAAAGGATGAGACAATTCGGCACATTAACGGCATAGAACCTCAATTATGCCTCAGCGTCATCGAAAATTTGGACCATCGGATGGAGGTGTGCCGCCGAGGTCGCGGAGGCCATTTGGTCGATATTTTGTTCCATACATAATTGAACCATACCAATATTATCATAATAAAAAGAAATGACAATAATTTCCTAAATAATTTGTGTTTTATTCAAAATCAACATCGGCCCTTAAAATTTAACCACCCTTTTAGCTGTGTGAAGTTTAACTTCCTGTCTTTTGCTCTTTGAGAGAAGGGAATTTCAATACCACCCATCGTGTCGGAAGAAACTGTTGGTACCTTATATCTGAGCATTTCCGTGTTAAGTGATCACAGTATTTTGGCTCATGTCACGGATTTTAGTGAAACTTGGTATAATGGATATAAAGTGTTGTGTCAACAACCCATGTAAATTATTTCGAAAATAAAAGGCCTACAGAAGATTTTAAAATTTTATTAAAAAATGGTTTATTAAAAAAATTATATATTTTTATCGTATAAAGAGATCAATATGGGACTTTTTGCAAAATGATATTAATTATTTGCACCCTTAATGAAAAATAGAAAACAAATTTGAAAAAAAAAAGTTTCTCAATTTTTTAAAAAAAAAATATTAAAACTAATTAAAAAAAATCCTAATGCTGCATCCTAAGGGTAAGAGGACATGGCCTTCCAATTTTTCTGCAACGTTGAATTTAAACATTTTAATGTAAGTGAGGAGAACATGCTAATATTTGGTCCATGGCGTAGAAAAACAGATTGTCTTTCATTTAACGATGAGCAGAGATTAAAATTTTTTATCCGACACCAACGCACAGTGGCGCCCGTAGAGAAAACGAGGTTGCAAAAATCAAAATTTTCATGTGCGCCGACGAAGTTTTGAATAAACCCATGTTATAGGAAACTTTTCAACGATTTCAAATATGCTGCTCCTAATAATATCACATTTTTAGTTTAGAAGATATAACCGTTCAAAGTTAACCGACTTTCGGTTTTCAAAAAAACACACAATTTTTAGTCAATTTGTTGCGATTTCAGGTGTAATATCACGAAAAATAGGTAACGAATCGCCTTATTTTTTGTTTGTATTTATTTATGTATTTATTAAATGTATAATGATAAAAAAATTAACTGTTTGCTTTGTGTTTCTCCTGGTAAAACACTATTTAAAAACTATCCGTTTTTTCACTATTTTTCAACTTTGACGGAAAATAAAAAAAATCTATATTTTTCTATATTTCCCATATTTTCAAAATATGTTCTTTGATTATTCCTTAACATAATCCCAAAGGTTTTATTTGCCTCTAGGCGCCCCTTTGGCTTCTAGAGGTGAAAAAGGTAAAAAAGACGTGGGTCTTGATTGGCAAAAATCAAATCATTAACCCTTCGTCATACACATGTTTCTATAGTCACATTCGTAACACATGGGTCAGGTGGTAAAAAAACGTGGTGGTAAAAACTTGCGTCATGCACAGCTACTATATAAGTGTAAACACTTAGCGTGGTTTCAACAAACCTGATTGTGCTATTATTGACCAACCATCTAACCGCGAGTTATTGAAAACATGGCGTTGAACAATTTAAAATTATTTGAACTGTTTAGAAGGTCAACCACACCAAAGTTTTTCACGGAAGCTGCTTTAGAAGAACTTGATAGCTTATACGGAAATATTGAGAGAAGCTAAATTATAAAAAATAATTTTTATCTGATATATGCAAATATTAAGGCAAAATGGGTGAAATCTAATCGAACCATTCAGAAATTCAACTCCAAATACGAGGACTGGCTTAATGAAGACACCATCCTGGATATATTGGCAGTAGATAAACCCACCACATCAACCAGAGGAGCAAAAGGAAGGCCAAAAAAAGTATTGAGGAGTGTTCAATTTTCACAAGAAAGAGGAAACTTGCCGATGCCACCAATGACTTGACCACGAAGCATTTATCGGAGGCGCTGTCTATTAAATATACAAAGGATAGTGAAAGAGTGAGGTCGCAGATTACAAAATCTGTTGCTGATGCAAGCCCACTGCGACTAAAAAGGATTAAGGAAAGCATTCCCACGCCCACAAACGCACACATTAAAAAGTATGGTTCCGAAGAAGCCTTGGCCTTGTTTATGGACTTACAACTTTCCAAAGAAAAATATGAGATACTACGGGCATCCTTGATGCGACACGGGGCTGATGTTTTACCAGGATACAAGCATATTACGCAAGCCAAAATAAATTCACGACCACTGCATACGGAGTTTACGGAAGTCTCTGTGAAAGCCAATCTGCAGGATCTCATGGGCCATACAGCAAAACGGTTGTTGGAGAGTCTTCCTGAAAATGAGGTGAAAATTCTTCCTGAGAAACTGACATTGATCAGCATATGGGGCTGCGATGGATCATCCGGACAAAGCGTTTATAAGCAAAGGATATCTTCCGATGACGCTACAATATCGGACGGAAATATGTTTATGGCATCTGTTGTTCCTTTGCGGCTAAAATTTGATGTTTCCCTACACTGGAAAAATTCACGTCCGTCATCAGTGCATTATTGCCGACCAATAATGTTTCAGTTTGCAAGGGAATCGGCCGAACTCATAAGGACCACGGTGAAGGACATTGAAGAACAAATAAGCAAGATTAAGCCTACAAAGCTGTAAATTGGAGAAGGAAAATATATTGAATGCAATTACAGTTCCACCTGACCATGGTTGACGGAAAAGTCGTAAACGAACTGACAGGAACAACCTCAACATTGTCATGCCCGATTTGCAAAAAGAGTCAGAAGAACTTTGGTAATAAACGATTCTACAAACGAGGAGAATTACGAATATGGAATGTCACCATTGCACGCAAGGATAAGGTGTATGGAGTTCTTGCTAAAACTGGCGTATACCCTACCACAAGAGGAGGAAAACTTCGATGAAAATACATCAATAAAGGATAAGGAAAAGATCAGAAAGAAGCAAATACAGGATGCTTTTTTTAAACAAGTTGGACTAAAAGTAGACTGTCCCAAGCACGGATACGGTAACTCAAACGATGGAAACACTTCTAGGAGATTTTTTGAAAATGATGAGGCAGTAACTAGAATCACTGGAATTGACAATCAAATTGTGAAAAGATTGGGAACGATCTTGAATGTTTTAAACTGCAAAGAAAATGTCAATTCTACAAAATATGGAGAATATGCATCGAAAACTGCATCTCTTTTAGCAGAAATGTATCCACAGAAGAAGTTGACCCCGACCGTCCATAAAATATTGGCGCATGGCAAAGATATAATTGAGTACCAGTCTTTGCCAATTGGAGAGCTTTCTGAAGAAGCACAGGAGTGTCTTAACAAATTTTATAAAAAATATAGATTGCAGAACACATTCAAAGCATCAATGGTAAGGCAAAATGAGGACCTCTTCAACATGTTGGCAGCATCTTCCGATCCACTTATTTCTTCCCTGCGGCATGTGAAGTCACGAATAGAGTTAGAAAATAATTATAGTTTAGAAATGATTAGTCTTTTAGATATACCTTCTCCTACGAATTGTGATGAATATTTTACAGAAAATTAAAAAAATTAATTTAAAAAAGAAGTAATTTTTTTTAATTTGTTGGTTAATAATTTAAAACATAAAACCCTAAAGAAAAAAAATAAAAACAATCCAAAAATTTAAAAATATTTTTTTTAGTTACCATAAAATTGATTTTTCTACAAATTTTAACTTTGATAACCCATAAGTAGGGCCCTACCAAGCGTAGCACCCTTTCCAAACGCTCATTTCATAGGCTGAACAGTTATCTATCATATGCTGTTTAAACTGTTCAATTATCTTATTCGGTTCAAAAAATATGATTTTTGCAACGAAAAAACTCAAATGGCGCCACTGTGCAACGTCGCTAAAATCTGTAGGTTCTTTAAAAACGTATGTACTTTTTGTAACTGCACGTAAAATATTTATTTAGCACAAATTATGTAATAACTCAAATAACCAGCAGTAGATTTTCGCGAGGAATATCTTTTCAAAGACACCAACTAAAAATAGCTACGATTTGTATGACTCATAACATATGTACATATCGTCACCTGATCCAAAATAACGTAACCTACATGTTCATGCTTTTTCAGGAGAAGCCAAAAACAAATTAAAGTAATTTTAATCTTTTGACCAGATTTATGAATTTTCTAGCTATTAAGGCGAAATCAAATAACAAATGTAGAGCAATAAGTTGTGGCGTACATTTTGAGTAAAAAAATAAAATTTTATAAATCTTTCCGCCTTTTTAATGACATTGTTTGCTGTGACGTCTTTTTGAATTTTACTCATAAAATGCTCAATTTTAGATATTGAACTCTAAAATTTTGTAGAAATGTGTAGTTTAGTGTAGTGAAGGGTCCGTCATCTAACGTTTTTTTTCAACTAGTGTTTTTTTTTCGTGAATGGTAACACTTATCTCATGTCTGATTTGACAGATAATTAGTTTTATCCTTCCGCTGAACGCATATGGTTGTGTATACGCTTGAACAACGCTGGGAAATATTGCGATATTACTTTGAAAATTTTGATTTTAAATTTTTTTCATTTTTGATTTTCATTTAATTTTGATTTTTTCATTTTGATCTTATCGGGTATGTAAACAAGCAAAATTGTCGCATTTGGGGCACAGAAAACCCGCACGCATACATTGAAAAGCCGATACACCCAAAAGGAGTCACTTTTTGGTGCGGATTTTGGTCCAGAGGCATAATTGGGCCATTTTTTTCGAAAATGAGCAAGGAGTGGCCGTCAATTGATGATTTAAAGGACAATATTCGTGAAGCCATTGGTGAAATACAGCTGCAAACAATCGATAATGTGCTTAATAATTGGATCGATCGTGTAGGCTACTGCATGGCCAGCCGAGGCAGCCATTTGAATGAAATTATTTTCCATTATTAACCGGAAGGATTGTACTTTCAAATAAAAAAAAAAATTGAGAAAATATTCAGTAGTTTTTTTATAGCATTTTCAAAAAAAGTTATTTTGCGGACCCTTTAGTTTTTGAAGTTACGTGTTATTATTCGCTTTCGCTAAAAGCTACTTTCGTTACTTCCCTACACTATACGACGGATCCATCTTAACTTTTGCAGTTTATGGTTTATTAAACCCTTACATATTCCTGGAAAAATGGGCCAAATCGGTCCATAGTTTGATATGATCCCATATGATCTGACTTCATCACGTTCTAGAAACTACATTGAACAATAGGCGTGGCTGACAATTGACATATTGTATTTTATTTTATTCTAATCCATTTCTACACGCTGAAAAAAACCGCTTCTGTAGTATATTGTCCCAAACATATTCTGATTGAAATATACAAATGTTTAGGATACACTGTAAATATATAATATTTGGCATACACAAAAATTAAATATTTTGGAAGATGTTGTTCTAAACAAATCTTTGTTTACATTCTAATATTTTTTGTTTTCGAATGAAATATTTAATTGCGTTTAAGTATTCAGAATATATATAAATATCTTAATTTTAAGACAAGTATTATGTTTTCAGTAATTCAACTGAAATTTTTTAGGAAATTTTAAACGTTCGTAAAATTCCTTTATTATGGAAATCGTATAGATATAAGATGTGTTGACAAAAAATGATGATTGGAATAAATATAAATTAAAAAAACTAGTGCTTTAAAACAAATGCCATTGCTACTAATGTCATTTTAAATTATACGGTATAACTCGAAATCAATGAAAAATAAAAAATGAAATTATAAAAATCTGCAACGTTTCGTAAATCTTTTTTAAACAAAATATATTTGAAAAAAAAAAAATTCTAAACAAGAATTTTGTTTGAATATAAACACATATCTTATTTGAGAAAATTAGTTTGCAAATATATTTTGTTGTAATATATTAATATAGGCGTTCCAACTAAATTTTATTGATTTTTAAATAAAATTTATTTAGTTTTTTTAAGTATTAAGTATACTTATCAGCGTTTTGTTGGCAAGAGAGGCAGTCGGAAACGGGGGAAAAAAAAGTATGCCGTACTCGTACTTATCGTACTCATCGTTTTGTGTTTTTCGTTCGCACTTGGAAACAACAACAATTCACACAGGAAAAGCCGAAACAAAACAAATGAAAATAAGTATAAGTACACGCTGAAAAAAAAATCACTTCTGTAGTATATTGTCCCAAACATATTCGGCTTGAAACATATATATGTTTGGGGTAGACTCTAAGCATGTAATATTTGGTACACACAAAAATTGTGTATTTGGGAAGATGTTGTTCTAAACAAATATTTGTTTACATTCCAATATGTTTTTATTTGGGACCATTATTTCCGAAACAATATTTATTTGCATTTAAGTATTCATAAAATACATAAATTGTGTCAAATTTTTCAGTAATTCAAAGTTAAATTTTTAGAAATTTTTAATGTTCGCAAAAAATAATAATTGAAATCATATAATCATGGATCAATATAAAGTACTTATAGGATTTACAACTAATGATAGCTTGGAATACTCAGAAATTTGAAATAATTGATTTAAAACAGAAGGTAATGCTGCATATGGTATCATAACTGGGAGGTACAATTCGAAACCCAAGAAAAATTGAAACTGAAATATGAAAAAATCAGCAAAAGTTTTGGAAATATTTTTTAAATAAAATATATTTGGCAAAATTCCTAAATAATAATTTTATTTGTATTTAAACACATATTTTATTTGAGAAATTTAGTTTGCAAATATAATTTGTTGTAATATATTAATATATGCGTTCCAAATATATTTTATTGATTTTCAAATAAAATTTATTTGCTAAGAAATATATAATATTTAAAAATGTGTGTTCCAAATATATTTTCTTTCGATTCAAACATATCAAAAAAGGCGATTTTGCCCCGTGTATTGAAAAAAAAGTACGTGTGTGAACGTAAATACTTTTTCAAAAGAGAATAAGTCGATAAGTTACTTAAAAAAAAGTACCATGTAAATGGGGACTCACTCAGAAATATCTAATATTTAAAAATTTGTATTTCAAATATATTTTCTTTCGATTCAAACATATCAAAAAGGACGATTTTGCCCCGTGTATGGAAAACGGTCGAAATCGGTTAATATTTTAATATAGCCCCAATATAATCATACGAGATATTCCGACTTGTTTTTTTTTTATATTCTAGAAGAAACACTTTACAACCCATCTTGCAGAATGTATTTATACACGCTGAAAAAATCGCTTCTGTAGTATATTGTCCCAAACATTCTACTTCAAATATACATATGTTTAGGGTACACTCCCAGTATATAATATTTGACACTCACAAATATTAAATATTTGGGAGGATATTGTTCTAAACAAAACTACAAGGTGGCGCAAAAGTAATCCTCCTATCAGAAAATGCTATAAATTTTCCGATTGGCCCCTAATGTCAGTTCTGTTTTGACATTTGTGTAGTAAACACATGCGAAATACACGTTAATAAACAATGTTACGCTACACTGCTCCAGAACGCGGAATATTGCTGACTATTTATTTGACCAATAAAAAATCAAAAATAATCATGCGTGATGAGGCCCATTTCCATCTTAGCGGGTACGTAAATAAGCAAAATTTACGCTTCTGGGGCACTGAAAATCCGCGTGTAACCCACGAGGAGCCATTACACCCGCTCAAAGTCACTGTATGGTGTGCTGTTTTCGCTGGAGGAGTCATCGGACCTTTTTTCTTCGAAGACGTCGCGGGCCAAACGGTTACTGTGAATGGTGAGCGCTACAGAGCAATGATCAACGAGTTCTTTTTGCCGCAACTTGATGAATTGGGATTGGAAAACATGTGGTTCCAACAGGACGGTGCAACGGCACACACTGCACGTGCCACAACCGATATGTTGAAGGATGCATCTCCCGTTTTGGCGATTTGCACTGGCCAGCAAGATCGCCTGATTTGACCGCTCCTGACTTCTTTTTGAGGGGCTTTTTGAAGTCGCGGGTTTATGTCAATAAGTCTCAGACTCTTAAAGACAATATCCGTCAAGAATGTGAGGACCTATCGCGGGATGTTTTGGCCAAAGTGATGAAAAATGCCTTAAAAAGGGCTCAAATGACAATCAACTGTGGCGGCGGCCATTTACATGACATCATATTCTCGACTTGATGTAAAAAAAATTAAAAGACCAAATAAAAATAATCCTCAAGAAGAATCAAAGTTGTTCATTTTTTTTTAAATTACAGCCAAAAAACATCGAAAGGTTACTTTTGCGCCACCTTGTATTTTCCCATCCTAATAGGTTTTTACTTGGAACTAATATTTCCGAAACAAAGATTAATGAATATTAATTTATTTTGGCAATGTATCAATGCCTTAATTTATTTTTTTTCTCTTTTTCAGAAGTTCAGTGCGCATGCTATTAATATCTAATCAGCATTTCCATGCAAACTCGCAAAATTGCCGTACTCGCAAAATTACGAATAAATAAAAATATTGTTTAAAAATGTCTCCAAATATATATTATTTAAAGTAATTAAAAACTTTGCTGAATTTTTCGAATTTCGGTTCTAATTATACCCTACACCACACTGTGGTACAGGGTATTATGACTTTGTGCATTTGTTGGTAACGCCCAAAAAGAGAAAAAATAGAACCATAGTTTATTATACCGATCGACATAGAATCACTTTTTGAGTCGATTAAGTCATGTCCGTCTGTCTGTCCATGTATTTTTGTGATCAAAGTGCAGGTCGTATTTATCGTCGGATTGTGATGAAATTTAGCACAGTGCTCTTTTTTGACCCCAAGACGATCCCTATTGAAATTGGTCAAAATCGGTTCAGATTTAGATATAGTCCCCATATATATGTTACCCCCGATTTGACATGTAAGCGATGTAGAAAATGTATTTTATATCAGATCAGTACGAAATTTGGCAGACAGAATTTTTTATAACATGAATGAACACTGCCAAATTCGGGGAAAATCCTTACAGATTTAGATATAACCCCCATATATATGTTTCACCCGATTTGACATGTAAGCGCTGTAGAACCCGTACAGTACGAAATTCAACAGAGAAAGATTTCTTATTACATTTATGAACACTGTCAAATTCTTATCGCAATGCCCATTTTCGTTTTGTTCGGGAGGAACCGTGGAACGATCCTTTATGGTTAAGCAAATTATTCAAAAACGAACGCCACGATTTTTAGCCAAATTTTAGGCTTCAAATTCTTTAGCCAATCTCTTCATCTGACAAATGTGGTATTCATGGCTTAAATTAGCATATTTGATAGCTACATCTACAAGAGGACTACAAAAAAATATAAACTGATTTTTAAAAAAATTAATGCGATGAATTCTTGCCAAAATAGAATACAAACTGCAAAGTTTCAGCTAAATTGTTTAGAAAATGTGATTTGTATGGGTTAAACAAGCCTTTTTGGGAGCGACCTCTATTAGGGAGCTAAATCAAAACATATAATGCATAATAGTTGCAATTTCTTCTTTTCAGCAATGGTTGCCAAGGTCAAAATATACAAGCTATCAGGCTGACATTTTCAACGTATTATTTGTTAGCCGATATGCATAATATATACATTTGGATTTGAAATGGCTAGTGGTGAAATCAGTCCAAAAAAATTTAAACTTATTACTCGTATATGTTTCCATAGTTTTGTATGAGGGCTATATCAAAACAAGGTGCTATACTCGTATGCCCTTTTCACTAGGGACGAATTAATACAGTATAAAGTACAGATGCTTAAATTTCTGAACGATCGGTTGATAAATGCATCCCCTAGAGCGCCATGAAATATTATCGGTGGGGACCGTTATATGGGGGCTCAAATTAATTAATTTCCACAAAATAATATGTTTCCAGAAAATATACCACAGAAGTGTTCTGTGAATTTATAGTTGCGACATAATCGATTTCGCACTCATTAAATTTGCAATAAATAAAATTGAATATTTTATATCTGTCGATCATAATTCAAGTGCCGGTTTCTGTACAACAACATATAATCATTTGTATCAAAGATTTTAAAAGATATTGATATGAAAACAGTATCATAAGAATGACCTAGCTTTGAATGCGAAATCGAATGAACGAAATTAATGCCACAAAATACAGAGAATGTCAGAAGAATTAAGCATTTCTGAATATAATAACATTCATTGGGAGCGTGTTATCACACCGTGCGACACGACTTCCCTCCCAAGAATGAGACTATAGAGAATTGAAACTATAGGCCAACCAACAGTCGATAAACTGGAGACTCAGTTTTTTTATTTCGTGATCATTTGTCCTTTTTACAGGACATCAAATTTTAGGATAATATGCAAATTGCATCCACATCACTATGCATAGTGATGATGTTATTCACATTTCAATAGATGTAAACAAAATTATATCAAAATTGTTATACTTGTAATTTAAAAAGACCTGTCAAAAGGACAAAAGATCATGAAATAAGGAAGTTACATTGTTTTCCTACACGCAAAGAAAAAATTCGTTTCTGCGGAACGAAATATTAGACAACTACAACCTGTAAAGCACAAAACGAAATAAAAAACGGAGTATCCAGTTTAGAGTTGGCCTTTAGTTTCACTTCTATATAGTCTTGTTCTTAGGAGGGAGACAAAGTTCGCATTTATCGCACGATACAATGGTCGTGCAACAAAAAGGATAGAAAATATATAGACATATTACTCTGTGGCATTATTACATTTACCGCATCATCAGGTCAAGTAACGCGCGTCAGGCCGAGAAGGGGACCTTTGGAGAGTTAGAAACATTCTCTTAAAGCACTGGTTTCCGTAACTCTGAAAATATCAACCATTCATTCATCGCGTCGCATGACCACTGATGGAACTAACATTTTCAAAATTTTTCAAGAGATCATATTTACTGTGTTTGAGACAGTGGAAATTCCCCATGGAGTAATATTTATTATACAATTTCCAGTTTGTGTTTCTTATTGCACCATGCGACACCAATTTTTGGTCATGAAAAGAATCTCTCCATAATTTTGAAAGCTGACAAGAAAAAAACTGCATACTCAGTTTTTCTATTTTCTGGTCGAGTTCGCGTTTAAAAGGACATGACATTTTTTAATGATATAATTATTAAAATTTTTTTCGTAATTTTTCTGAAAGTCCTAGTAAGACGAAATGGGTGTTATATGAAAAGGCACATTTTGGGCTATATAAATGCTATTTTTGTTTTTAGAAAGTGGAACTAAAAAGTTACAAAAATGGGCTATATCTAAACTGATTTTATTCGTATTCGACACAGATCTTGTCAGCCCAAATAAAAGCGTTTACGAAATTTATAATCATGGGTCTAAAAAGTTTGAATACTCAGTACCACATTGAGGTGTACGTTATAATAAATAAATTATAATAATTTTGGCAATTTTGTCCGAACTTTTTTGAATTTTTAATTTCTAGCTTAATAAATGTTTTTCATATTTTTAGCTGTTTGATTTCTCATAGATACATTGGCGTCAGAATATGGGTAGAATATAGTTGCGTCCAAAAAAAATCTATATTTTAGGTGACTTCCTCGTGGAAAGTTTTGTAAAAGAAATCATGTAAAACTTCGTGGGGAACACAGTGGCGCGGAGATGTCCTTATGTCGGATGAGAATTGAATATGCACAGGAGTCGTAGGTCTTAAATTACTTTTTGGGCAAATAATATATTTGCCGAATTTCCAACATAATTGTTTATTTAACACTTATTCTTATCTCACACCTAGTATACGTATAACTAACCACATTTGTCTGATCACTCCATGACCAAGTCTTCACGTATTTCAGATCAGCTTAGCCATGTTATGGACATATTCATTACACACTACGAAACAGAGCACCGCACTGACGAATTCTTTGTCAGTGGTTGTCTGTTCGTCAGACAACAAATGCAGTTTCAAGTTATTGCAGGTGTTGAGATTTGAACCATTTAAGTGTGGCTAAGCTTAAATGCTATAATCTAAGAAAATTCAATGGAATTTGTGACTTACAACATAAGTAACTGCATCGGGCATCTAGTTAATATTTATACATGTTCGTTTGCTTTGCCTGGTGATATGTAAGTAAACCGTATTTGTAAGCTTTTTGCCGAGTGCCAAACATTCTTAAATTTTACTTCACCTAAGTTACTAAATTAATGTGGAAAGCACGGACATAATTATTTCTTTATAGTGTAAAAAACTCTGTTACCATTATTTGTCGCGTTTACATTAGTAAACAAAATAATTTAGGAAAGACTAAAATCGGGCGGTGTCTACTATATTGTAACCAGCAACTCTATTTAAAAAGCTAGATTTTAAGGAAAGTACAATCGATCGTATTAAAACGTCCACCGACTCATTTTTGCTGCTAACCGTTTTAGGCAAAATAAAGTACTAGTTCCTGTATTGTACCTTGATGGGTAGCTGAATGTGAACTTTGAACTTCAATACATTAAATAGGAAAATATCCTTATGTATGAGTTATATCAACACCTGGACCGATATATAAGTATAACGTCACACAGTGGCGCCATTTGTGTTTTTTTGTTGCAAAAATCATATCTTTTGAATCAAATAATATAATAGAATAATTTAAATTGCGTACGATAGAAAACACCGTGCTCGAAATGGACACTTTAAAAATTTAATAGAAAGGAGACCCTATGGATATAACTATTTCGACCTTGTTGAATCCAGTTGTGCTATGCTAGTCGCTTTTCTAGGTTAGCTCTTATTTTCCCATATTCGGCCACTAAGTTTGCAAGGACATCAGAGAGTTTAGTTATCTCCGAGGTTATTTTGAATTGGAAGACTTGGTAATGTACGATCCATAGAAAGTAAGAAATAAAGGATGACTGTTTCTTTCGAAACAGTTGCAATCAAATTGTAACATATGTCAAACGTCATACAAATCGATGATATTTTTAGTTGGTGTCTTTCAGAAAAGTATTCCTCGGGAAAAATTACTATTGGTTAGGTTAAAGGACGCGCAGTACACTTCCAACTGCTGGCGTGCACTGCTTCTCTCGGAGATCGGAAGGTCCATTATGTTAGTCCTGGAATATAATAGAATAAAATATCATAAAAAGAGTATATATTGTGGGGGGTAATCGGAAATGGAGAAAACATAAAAGCGAGGTAAGGGATTAAAGGCGTGGAAACAAAATGGGCGTTTCCATGCCGTTTAAGCAGATGGATGAGTAGTTGTCATTCCAGGCATCTAATGAAGTAAAGGATTCTGTCGATCGGATCGGAGATAGGTTGCGGTGTCTTCTTCTAGATACATTGGCAGAGAAGATACTCAATCGTTCACAGTGCCTCCTCACCTGCACAGAATCGACAGTAGTCCTTGGAATCACGTTTCCACTTTGATGTTAGTGCCCTAACATTACAGTGACCTATACACTAGCCTAGAAAAGCGAGTACGCCCACCTCCCTCTTTCTGAGGTTTAAAGAGATAATTACAATAAGTCTCCATTCAATATATTTATCAACAATTAACAGGTTTTGTTAGTTAGCTTTGTAAATTCTGTAAACACTAAACAAAAAATTATTTAAAAAAGTAAGCCAAAAACCAATATCAATAAATAACCAGTAAGGAAAGGCAGACAGTCGGGCTGGGCCTACTATATAATACCCTACACCTCCCTAACAATGCGATAAGGGTCATTGCGTTAATAATTTGATATATATGTGGCTGTATCTAAATCTTAACCGATTATCGCTGAATTAATCAATATTCGTTCCTAAATTGAGAAACATATTCTGCCAAATTTTGTAATGATCGGAAGTAAAGTACAACTTCTGTAGTGCTTTGATACCAAATCAGGAGGAACATATATATGGAGGTTATATCTAAGTCTGAACCGATTTTCCCTGAATTCTCGTGCATATAATAAGATACTTCTTTTTGTCGAATTTCGTACGGTTCGGATATAAAATACAGTCTCTACGTCGCTTACATGTCAAATCGGGGGAGCATATATATCTAAATATGAACCGAATTCCTCCAAATTTGACATTGTTCATTAATGTAATAAAAACCTCTTTCTAGCAAAAATCGTACTCATCGGATATAAAATACAGTTTTTACAGCGCTACATTTCAAACCGGGGGTAAGATATATATGGGGGCTCTAAGTCTGAACCGATTTTCCTCCAATTTTGTATTGTCTCTAAGTGTATTACGAGACTGTTCTGTGCCAATTTTTTTACAAATCGGATCAAAAATTTGCAGTTTAAAACATTCAAGATTGTTCCTAATCTATTCACGATTTGATTGCCTATTAGAGTGATTCTAGTTACTGTCTCATCATTTTAATAAGATCTCCTAGAAATGTTTCTATCGTTTGAGTTTCCGTCTCCGTACTTGGAACAGTCTACTTTTAGTCCAACTTGTTTAAAAAAAGCATCCTGTATTTGCTTCTTTCTGATCTTTTCCTTATCCTTAGTTGATGTGTTTTCATCGAAGTTTTCCTCCTCTTGCGGTAGGGTGCAACGGTGACGTTCCATATTCGGAATTCTCCTCGTTTGTAGAATCGTTCAAATTACCAAAGTTTTTCTGACTCTTTTTGCAAATCGGTCATGACAATGTTGACGTTGTTCCTGTCCGTTTGTTTCCGACTTTTCCGACAACCATTGACGGAACTAGTAACTACATTCAAAATATTTTCCTTCTCCAATTTGCAGCATTGTGGGCTTAATCTTGCTTATTTGTTCTTAAATGTCCTTCACCGTGGCCCTCTGCCGATTCCCTTGCAAAACTGAAACATCAATGGCAATAATGCTTTGATGACGGCCGTGGTTTTTTCTAGTGTAGGGAAACATCAGATTATAGCCGCAAAGGAACAACAGATGCCATATACTCGTATATATTTCCGTCCGATAATGTAGCGTCATCGGAAGATATCCTTTGCTTATAAATGCTTTGTCCGGATGATCCATCGCAGCCCCATTTACTGATCATTGTCAGTTTCTTAGGATGAATTTCCAAGTCATTTGCAGGAAGGATCTCTAACAGCCGTTCTGCTGTATGGCCCATATGATCCTGCAGATTGGCTTTCACACAGACTTCCGTAAACCCCGGGTAAAATGTCAGCCCTGTGTCGCATTAAAGATGCACATATTTCTCTTTGGAAAGTTGAAAGACAAAAACTATACCAAGGATTGCAAGGAATCATACTTTTAAATGTCGCAGTGGGCTTGCATCAGCAACAGATTTTGTAATATGTGACCTAACTTTTTATACCCTACACCACACTGTGGTACAGGGTATTATAAGTTTGTTTCACGGCAGATGTTTGTAACACCTTAAAATAACACAGCTAGACCCACCTTAAAGTATACCAATCGACTCAGAATCACTAGCTGAGTCGATTTAACGATGTCTGTCCGTCCGTCCGTCTGTCCATGTAAAGTTGTTCGTCGACTACAGGTCGCAATTTCACTCCGATCGATCTGAAATTTTGCAGTTTAGAGTATTTCGCGGCTGTTAAGATTGCTATTGAATTTGGTTGAAATCGGTTCAGATTTAGATATAGCTCCCATATATATCTTTCGTCCGATTTGGCCCTTTAGTCCTATAGAAGATCGTTTTGAAATTTAGAATGGTGGAGTTTCTTGATCCATGAACAAACATTGCCGAACTTGGAGAAAATCGGTTCAGATTTAGATATAGCTCCCATATATATCTTTCGTCCGATTTGGTCCTTTAGTCCTATAGAAGCTGTATTTTACATCCGATCGTTTTGAAATTTAGGATGGTAGAGTTTCTTGATCCATGAACCAACATAGCCGAATTTGAAGAAAATTGGTTAAGATTTAGCTATAGCTCCCATATATATGTTTCGTCCGATTTGGCCCTTTAGTCCTATAGAAGCTGTATTTTACATCCGATCGTTTTGAAATTTAGAATGGTAGAGTTTCTTGATCCATGAACCAACATTGCCGAATTTGAAGAAAATCGGTGCAGATTTAGATATAGCTCCCATATATATCTTTCGTCCGATTTGGTCCTTTAGTCCTATAGAAGCTGTATTTTACATCCGATCGTTTTGAAATTTAGAATGGTTGAGTTTCTTGATCCATGAACCAACATTGCTAAATTTAAAGAAAATGGGTTAAGATTTAGCTATAGCTCCCATATATATGTTTCGTCCGATTTGGTCCTTTAGTCCTATAGAAGCTGTATTTTACATCCGATCGTTTTGAAATTTAGAATGGTAGAGTTTCTTGATCCATGAACCAACATTGCTGAATTTGAAGAAAATCGGTTAAGATTTAGCTACAGCTCCCATATATATGTTTCGTCCGATTTGGCCCTTTAGTCCTATAGAAGCTGTATTTTACATCCGATCGTTTTGAAATTTAGAATGGTGGAGTTTCTTGATCCAAACAAACATTGCCGAACTTGGAGAAAATCGGTTCAGATTTAGATATAGCTCCCATATATATCTTTCGTCCGATTTGGCCCTTTAGTCCTATAAAAGCTGTATTTTACATCCATGTAAAGTTGTGTGTCCATGTAAAGTTGTTCGTCGACTACAGGTCGCAATTTCACTCCGATCGTTCTGAAATTTTGCAGTTTAGAGTACTTCGCAGCTGTAAAGATCCCTATTGAATTTGGTTGAAATCGGTTCAGATTTCGCTATGGGTCCCATATATATCTTTCGTCCGATTTGGCCCTTTAGTCCTGTAGAAGCTGTATTTTACATCCAATCATTTTGAAATTTAGAATGGTAGAGTTTCTTGATCCATGAACCAACACTACCGAATTTGAAGAAAATCGCTTAAGATTTAGCTATAGCTCCCATATATATGTTTCGTCCGATTTGGCCCTTTAGTTCTATAGAAGCTGTATTTTACATGAACACGTTTTTATACCCTCACTTTAATGTGACGAGGGTATATATCATTTGCTACGAAAAAAAGTGTAACACATCGAAGGAGTGATCTAAGACCCTAAGTATGTTCGGCGGATATTCGTTTTGGGTCATTTTAAGACGAATGAGCAATGTCCGTCTGTGCCTGTCTGTCTGCTGGCTGGTGCGCACGATAACTCTCGAAAGGAGTAACCGATTGACTTCAAATTTGGTACGTGGTAATATTTTTTTCTATCTCCGGCTAAGTTCGAAGATGGGCCATATTGGTCCACTCCTTCTAGTACCTCCCACACAAAGGGTTAAATTTTAGTGAAATATTGATTGTTTTAATACCTTCTATACTACTTACTCGAATCTTCTGAAATTCCACACATAGTATTAGTTTATTAGTCGCTATCAACTCGAGAAAAATGGGCCATGTTGCTACGGCCCTTTTGGTACCTCTTACACAAAGGTACCATTTTGCACCAAAAGATAACAGCTTATAACATTAATATCAGTGTATAAAAATACTTGAAATTTTTTACAGTGTAATGCTTTTGTAGTGTCTTTCGCACTGTGAAAAATGGACGCTATTTCCACGCCCCTTTTTGTACCTCCCACACAAAGGTACCATTTTGCACAAAAAGTTAAGAGCTCACAGCACAGTGTAACGCTTTTTAAGTCCCTATAGCCCTGTAAAAAATAGCCGTTATCACCACACCCCTTTTTGTACCTCCCACGCAAAATGGCCAAATCATACCAAAATTTAATATTTCATAACGTTAATATACCAGTGCAAAAAACGTTTATAATTCGGCGCAGTGTAATGTATTTAAAGAATCAACTATTCAGCGAAAAATAGGTGTATTTGTTAAAAACATTCTGGTACCTCCCATACAAATTGACATAATAATTCGTTTAATATTCCAAATTACATTACTCACAAAGTGAGGGTATACCTTAGTCGGTTTACCATACTGAAACTTTCTTACTTGTTAAAATTTAGAATGGTAGAGTTTCTTGATCCATGAACCAACATTGCTGAATTTGAAGAAAATCGGTTGAGATTTAGCTATAGCTCACACATATATGTTTCGTCCGATTTGGCCCTTAATTCTATAGAAGCTGTATTTTACATCCAATCATTTTGAAATTTAGAATGGTAGAGTTTCTTGATCCATGAACCAACATTCCCGAATTTGAAGAAAATCGGCTAAGATTTAGCTATAGCTCCCATATATATGTTTCATCCGATTTGGCTCTTTAGATCCAATCGTTTTTATACCCTACACCACACTGTGGTACAGGGTATTATTTAAGTATAAAATGTCTCAAAAGTAAATTTATGTAAACAATTTATACATGAATTACAAAATTTATATATCAGAGTTATTCAATATTACGAGAGTGGTGTAGGGTATTATATAGTCGGCCCCGCCCGACGTTAGCCTTTCCTTACTGGTTTTTATTTTAGATTTACAATATAGCGAAATACTAAAATTTGTGAGGTACAATGAGGCCTTTATGAGCTATTAAGGTTACGGCAGAAAAATTGATCACCAAAAAATTGGCCAAGCCGAGTATAGGGTTATACTACCCTTTGGTAGTAGAATCGAACCTATACTGTCAAGTCCGTGTATTTTTCAAAAAGTCTTCATTTGTTGCACTGTGTAATTTGACTGCGTACTACCAAAGATCTAAAAACAATAAAGGAACAACAAATTGCATATTGTCATACAAAATTAAAACTTGACATTGAGTGTATTAAAAAGTTTTTTATTTAAGAAAATAAACAAAATGGTTGTCATTTATATTTACGTTTTTGGTATTACATGCTATTTATTTTCACACATGGCCCTTTGTTCCAACCTGGAACCATAGAAATCAATACACTTATATTTTCACGCATGATGTTTACATAACATATTTATACTTATGATTTTTCTTGTTTTCGTTTTTGTTTTTTGTTTTATTCGATCTGCTTTCATAGTACATATTTTGTTTTTGCACTTAGGCTCCAGATCGTTATTGTTGTTTCAAGTATATGAAAACAACTTTGTTAAAAATTAAAGAAGAAGTAAGTGACATGTATGGGGGGTGGTTGTAATGGTTGGATAGACAGACCTGTTTCGGGAGCCACCAGAATTCACACGAATACGTTGTTGTTGCATTGTCAACTACAACAAAACATTCGTGTGAAGTCTTTACATTGTAAAGACTCACGAGAGTGGAAGTTGGTGCATGTACGAGGGATGATGATTACTGAATTGTCTTTTTTTTTGAGATATGCGTTTGTAGCAAAAATTCTCGTTTAATGATACTTGGCTGTGCGTATATATTCTAATAATTTCGACAAAAGTAATTGTTGTAATAAGAATATTGATAATGGGAGTTTGGTGGCTCCCGAAACTGATCTGTCTAACCAACCAGTACAACCACCCCCCCATACATGTCACTTACTTCTTCTTTAATTTTTACCAAAGTTGTGTTCATATACTGAAAACAACAATAACGATCTTGAGCCTAAGTGCAAAAACAAAATATGATTTTTTATTAAAAGTTCGTTATAAAATTTCATTTCAGATTTAAATTTCATTCAGAAGTTAATGAAAATCATTAAAAATATTGCTGAAACCATTTTAAAGTTACGTGTATGGATGGGATATGCTGCTCATTACGATGTCTTTAAAACGATACAATCTTTGTGGAAATAGATTCAGTCGATCAAAAACAATTTCGTAAAACCCAAAAATCCATTTTAACATATTTAAAATTTAGTATGCCCATAAAAAATGTTTAAATACAAAATATTTCCCAAAAAGAAAATGGTAGCGAGCACTCCTTCCTTCTATTATTTACAAAACTGTATAGACTTATTGTGCAAACAAAATTTCGTAGGTCAACATTAAAAATGATGACCCATATGTATATACGTAAAAGTTTGGAATTATACACATCCGACAGCTTTTAATTGTCATCCATTGTTAGGTATTCGACTAAAATATCCAAGATCTTAATGCTGATAAAATAGATTACATAATTTGAATTTATTCATTAAAATAGCTAACCGCCCTCTATTTACTTATGATGAATGTTAAAAGAAGAGCATTTCTTGCTCAACTATCTTTCAGTCAAAGTCTCTATAATATTTGCACTTAATTTTCAAAGCTGTTAACTGGAACAAGCATATAGCATATAATGGAAGGGCACTTCTTTACAACCTCAAGATTTAAGGTAAGTTTAATTTATTTTATATTCTTACACTTTTCTACATATAATGGTCATATGGCAGGATATTTAGTGTCTAATTTTCTTTCATTTAATTTATGGGGAATTTGTGATCACCATTTCAATGGGTTACTCCGGATGTTAGTGTCATCTTGTAACTAACAGGAGGAGTATTGCCACATTCGCACAACTTATAATAAGTATAATTTGCATAAATATGCTATAAAGAGTTTAGTGTTTTGTATAGCTATGTTAGTTTATTTATGGACATAAATTGAATAATAACAAAACATGTCACCGATTACAAAACTCGCAGAACAAGCCCACATCAAATCTATGCATATAGTCACACCGCACAGTGTCCTATTGGCGGCCACATTCACGCTTACTAAGATAATAAAGCGAAAATATCTAAGTAAGCGAAATTGTCTCTCGTTGAAGGAAAACTCCGCTTCTTCGTATCATGAATATTGTTGGAAATTGTAAGAAAGGACGTACGAGTATGATTTTTGAAACCGATGCATTTATAAGTACGAGCATTTCTGCCAAAACTTGTCTTTTCATTTTGTTGAAAATATTAGAACATTGTGCAATACGTTTTGGCTCAGCGTACCCTGAGCTATAATCCTTGAGTGAATCTAGAATGTGCACATATTTCGATTACTTACTGCTTGCGTACAGCGACAACGCACTGCACATACATAAATTGTCACCCAAGTCTCTGAAACGTTCGAATGGAACGCCGCCATTAACGCCAATGTTATAGTGATAAAAAAACGATATTCTTCAAATTCGAATTATACAGTTTTAAAAAACCGAATCTTTAAAATTCAATGGACAAAAATTAGTATTTTGTAGCGCTTAGATTTCTTATTCTTAATAGATACCACTTCGAAATTTTCTACAAGCATATTTATCAATACTCGTATAACTTTTTTATTTTCAAAAATAACTTTTTACTAAGATAAACGCAGATGTTGGTTTTTGACATTTTCTATAGCCACTTTGGAGGAATTTATTTTTTGGAAGATTTATTGTTCTCATTCTTGGGAAGAGTTACTGAAGATTTACTTATAACGAGTGTATTATTTTTTAAATAACATACAACTTGGATGTATTTTCCCTTCTATTTGGGTAATTAACGTAAGCATGAGTGTCCTGTTGGAACACTCATAATCATACTAGTCTCGATCTTGCTACATTTTAGTAAACTAATTATTTCTCCTCATTTGATGAGCCTCCACTGCCAAATGGTTTAACTCGTCCTTCATGACATCGAAAGGTTTCGAATTTTTTAATTTCACTGCTAACAGATGCGCTGTTGACCATGTGCTGAGTAATCGGTAATCGCTATTTTACAGTCCAATATAGTTCTGCAGTTGATCCTTTCCAACGTTATTGCGTTCATCGCCATTTGGACTACCTGTGAATATATTAGTATCTTTAGGCTTTGTGGTGTTACCGAGCCAGTTCACAAACTCCACGATTGATCGTAGTAATATAAAGGATTTTCCAACAAGAGGCGTTATTTTGGTATTCAAAGAAATATGCAATTTTTTGAGATAAATGATCAGAAGTTTATTTCATAATAAAGAGGAAGGTATGCCGTTAATAATGAAAAACAACATCAGCCAGATGGCCACCACGACCACGCTTACAGGACCATAGCCTTTTCACGAAATTTTCCATAACCAAATTGCTATCTTTGAGGTCTTGAATCGACGCTGGGCTGTTGGCGTAGACCTTATCTTTCACGTGGTCCCAAAGAAAGAAGTCGCAAGGTGTTAAATCACAAGATCTCGGTGGCCAATTGTGATCACCCCTCCGAGAGATAAAACGGTCCGGAAACTTTTCCCGTAACAGGGCAATGGTTTCGTTGCTTGTGTGGAACGTAGCGCCATCTTGTTGAAAGTAAACGTTGTCCAGATCAATACCATCCAACTCCGACCATAAAAAATCATTAATCATCTCTCGATAGCGCAATCCATTCACCGTAACTGTTGATCCAACCTCATTTTCGAAAAAGTAAGGTCCAATGAACCCGTCGGACCATAAACCGCACCAAACAGTCACACGTTGAGGATGGAGAGGCTTCTCAACAATAACTCTTGGGTTTTCCGAGCCCCAGATGTGACAATTTTGCTTGTTGACGTAGCCACCGAGGTGGAAATGGGCCTCATCAGTCAAGATGATTTTCGAATTTTAATAATTTCAATGCGTTGTTGAATCGTGTATCGTTCCATTTTTAGTAATGGCGTAGTTTCAACTTGTCAAATGTCAAAGAATAAAAGCTATACAAGTGACAGCTACCGTAATACCGGGTGATTTAAAATAACACCTCTTGTTGGAAACCCCTGTATTCTGATGTTGTGACTTGTTGTATCGAGTTATCCATTCACCCATAACTTTATAAATAAAGTCTCCAACTCATTTGTTGGTGCGGTTCTAATCAGCGGCTTATATTGAACTTTTTGCAATGTTTTTACGTTTTATGTCCACCACACTACAAAGAAAAATTTTCATTAATATGATGAATTCCTACCTTTGTCTGAATAACCATTTTTTCGTTTTTCAACCTACAACGCATTTCATTGGTTTGATGTAGAAAGTTTCATAAATATTTCTTAGTTAAATTACATTGATTCAACTAGCGTATCGTGGGACGTATATGCAACCCTTTAAACCAACAAAAACGGACACACTAGAACAACCAACCGACACGAATACGAGTACAAGAACTGATAACGATGCAACTACAACGAATACGTCGACGACTACGACAAATACACGAGGATCTAAACCTTGGCCTGGAAGAAAGCCAAGTGATCCAAAGCCTTTTCTAAGGGGGCAGCATTATCTGGCACTTTGGTTTCCTATGGTAGGCATACCCGTCATTCAAAGAGGAAGGACGATTAATGATAGGCGCGTGGCTCTCAGGATCCTTGTTGAAAGCTGATCCTGCATCTCTGACCAACAAGCAGAGAGAATCCCTTAAGTGGACACGGAGTATTTCTGAAGAACAGGATACCGCATCAACTTCCATACGGTAGCAGCCAATTAAAAGGCTGCGCTCTCCAGATGAACTGCCGGCATCCAAAAGGACCAACGGGTTTAGTGGCTACACTGCTCCTCGGTTCAGTGGTAACGCTGTGCTCTTTTTTTTTCTTCGATGTTCTTGGGGAAGTGCCGGGTTCGGCTCCCTTTGAAAAATAAGCACTTTCCTGTTAAAACGAGTATCCACAAATTTTAATAATATTAAGTCATCTTCGAGATATCACCCGGGAAACATAGTCGGGAAATCGTAATTTTAATTAAGCAAAAGTTGGAATAATCAAAAATTTAAAATTATGTCTTCTACTAGATATTGTGAGATGTTGGCCCTTTATAAAATAAACTTTTATTTCGTTGAATACCCGATTTAACGGGAAAGCGATTATTTTCCAAATCCCGAAATTTTTTGTGGTAATAGAGCGCTTGTCGCCATTCTATTTTCAAAAAAGCGTGAAATATATATGTTCTACGAGTATATCTAAATTTGAACAGATTTCTCCCAAAATTTTGCAATTTTCGTTCCTAAATTAAGAAATTTCTTTCAGCCTGTGCTTCTCACGAATAATCGCTTAAGTCGATTTTTGGAGATTTTGATCTAAATATGTCAAAGTGCAAAATTTTCTGTGTTCTTTTTATTAAGGTAATTTTTTTCTTGAAAACCATGTACCATCACATTTTTTTGCTAAAAGGGTGATATGTAAAGTATTTATAAGTAATAAAATAAAATGGCATCTGTCGACATATGATGTATGGTAGCCGTATCTATTTCCGAATAAAAGACATATAAGTTTTTATATTGTTATTCATGCAAAACATATTATAATATTACTTGAAATTTGTTCTTGTAATAACAACTTAAAACAAATTGTGCGCTGCTTATTGACGTCATGGGTGGTATGAATGGTAACATTTATTTACACAAAATGAGCTGTTATTTTCACACATATTTTTGAAATTTAGTTATTTTGAACAATTTGTTAGCGAGAGTTCTGCAATTTTATGTGCATTTGTTTGTAACACCCAAAAAAGAGAAGAGATAGACCCATAGTTTGTTATACCGATCGATATAAGTAGAATCACTTTTTGAGTCGATTTAGCCATGTCTGTCTGTACGTCCGTCCACGTATTCTTGCGGTTAAACTACAGGTCGTAATTATACATAGTGCGATTTCAACGAAACTTTGTACATATCTTTCTTTATGCCCAAGGACGACCCCTATTAAAATTGGTTAAAATCGGGTAAGATTTACATATAGCTCCGATTTGGTATATATGCACTGTATAAGCAATATTTTGTAACCGATCTGTATAAAAATTGACAGAGAGAAGTCTCACAGACAATACTAAATTTGAGGAATATCTGTTCAGATTTAAATATAGCCTCCGTATATATGTTACCCTCGTTTCGACATGTACGCACTGTAGAAACAGTATTAAAAAACTCATTACAAACTTTGGCAGAAATAAGTTTCTTAATTTAGGTACGAATACTTCTTAATTCGGGGGTAATCGGTTCAGATTTAGATATATATTTTCCTGCCTAATTATTATTTAAGCTCTATTAAAATTGTATTGAAGTCCCATCTATTTTGGAGATTGATGTGGAGGTGAAGGGTATTATATAGTCGGCACCAACCGACTTTCCTTGCTGGTTTAATATTGGTTCGAGTTTTATCGTCTCTATATGTATCAATATCCTGATTTGCAATCTAAGAAATAATTTGGGAAGGGTTTGTATTTCTCTTGCACTGCTCAAACTGTGTGAAGTGTATCATAGATATTTAGAAGCGGTTCCATCCTTTTTAATTGTTTTATCTGTAAAAACAAGTAGAAATACTGGTACAACCTGGTCAACATTATTCTTTCTTTTTGAGAAAAAAACTCGGTAAGGTAAAAAACCGGCCGGCGGGTTTTACTCTATCGGTTTTTAACTATCTAGACAAGAACTTACCACTCGCAGCTAGAGTTCAAATTTGTTGGCGAACTTTTGAGTCAATGAACACCAAAGCCACAACAGTGATTAGCTGGCAGACTAGTTGGGTGCCGGGTACCCCTTGTGCCGAGTGTATGGAAGGAATAGCTTCATGTGTTCGAGCGTATGGAGCACGGCTGCGAGTAATTAATGCAAAACATGCAAACCCACGTTGACGAGTACGCCACCAAATGGAATTCATTTGGAACCAAAGTACGGCGAAAATTCCATCGCACCACCACCGCCATTGCATATGTGCGACGGACGTGACAGATAGATAATTTGGCATAGATTGATAGACAATTTGTGCCTTTGGGTTCGGGTTTTGGCTTGTTGGATGTGTTTTGTTTCCAAGATGTCAGTGGTTGTCACCTTGGAATGCCCAAGTACATACTTACGAATTATATATTTTTTCATATTTTCAATGTTTTGGCAACAGCGAATACTTACATACATACTTGAAATTGTGTCTGAAATTCAAATAAATTGAATTCAGTTGCGTTTTGTTGTGTTTAGTTTCTTTTTTGGTGGCATTTATAAGGGATAAATAATTGTTCACAGCAGGAATTGAGATTGGCAAAACTTTTGCTTTCAGTGGATAATGATATTTGATCGCATTTTATTCAAACACAAACATATAAATAATTCTGAGATCCAAAGAAATGTCTCATTATATGTGTCCAAGAAAAAACTCTAAAGTCCAATTTCTACAACTCCATTTATTTTTAACAGACACTTTAACTGCCAGTTACTGTAATTTTCTTTTTCCAATATCAATTTAAAATTTAACTGACAAAATTAAACTACTATTTTTTGCGAATTTAAGAGAAGGGATTTCTCCGGTTACACTTATAACTTGCACAATTAAAGCCGCAAATTTTTATTCACAGCTATAAATGTCCAAAAAAGGACTGACCACTGAATAGGCGCCTTATGCGGTCCCAAAATTAATACAACAAATTTGGGAGAATTGTTCTTTATTTCTAAACATAATCTCCTTTCAGCTCGATACACTATTGCCAGAAATTTTCAATAGCGTCGATACCCTATTTATAGTAAGAATGGTCTAGATCCTGGAAGTATCCATCAACCGCAACCTCCACCTCTTCATCGCTGGCAAATCTTTTTCCGCCGAGCCATTTATTCAAGTTTGGAAAAAGATAATCCGAGTGAGCTAAATCTGGCAAATAAATTGCGTGCTGGAGCAATTTAAACTTTTTTCATTGAGTTTGCCCATCGCAATAGTGGATGTGTCAACGTTTGCATTGTCTTGATTGTGAGCAAACGCGACACCCATCTTGCCTACAGCTTTCTCATCATCAAATTCTCCGTCAATATGCGATGTATAGCACTTTTTGAAATGCCTATAGGCCTATAAGTCATATATGACTTCAGCTAGATCACGAACATTCAACCGACGGTCAACTAATACCATTTTGTGGATTTTTTAACCAATTGGGGCGTGGACACCTCAACCTTTTTCAAACTATTACCGCCATTTATATGTCAGGTAGGCTAATTCTGGGACCGCCGAAAATTTCCGAAATATAAATGTTAACTTATTCTCGGATCAAGAAACTCTCTTTACAAAATTTAACATTTATGAAATGGAAAATCCGACTGTTATAGTACTTAGATGCAAAATCAGTAGGTATGTACGTATGTATATCATGGCGGGTCAACAAAAAATAACACGGTTGTCCGCATCTCAAATGAAAGATTGTTTTAATTAGTGAAAATCCCAAAATTATTTCGGTTATATCTTGAGCCGCCAGTGAGCTAGAGCGATATTACATAGCCTCTAAAATGCATGTTTTTCTTCAAAATATCGGACACCTTGGACCAAAGCGCGTGTGTGCACCTAGAACACGCTGTTCTACTTAAAACAGTACCAATATTGTGATTCTCGCGCTGATAGAACCAAAGTTATTCACGAATTAAACTAAATTATAAAACTAACATGGACCAAAAAAACTACAATGAATCAAAATACCCCTCATTTTAAGAAATTCATTAAAACAGATTGAAAGTTACTGTTATTAGCCGAAAGCTATATTTTTCTCCTCTCTGATATTATTAAGAAAAACTGCCCCAAAATCCTCGCCTACATTTATCCTAAAACGCAATCTAATTTAAAAGTCTGGGTGAATAGTAAAAATAAAATATCTGTATACAGCTCATCACAAGTCTTCAAAGTTTCGACTAGGTATACAATTTTTGCGCTTTTAAGGTCTATTAACCCGCTTCCTGCAATGGTGAATGTAGTGAAGAGACTTTCAAAACAAACTTTTTAGAAAAAATTTTTGTTTTGAACCTAAAATAAACACCAAATTTCCGATATAAAAATGTTCCTTTCGAAACAAATGTGCATTCCTTCCTCACTAAATAACAGAATATGATCAAAAGAGTTATTAGTACGTCTCTTTGAAAAGATAATCGCAAAATAATGTCATCTTTTATAATATAAATAATTTTGATCTTTTAATTCAAATTGATGATTTCATTTGCTTTAGGTTAGGTTGAAGGAGGAGATGTTGAACGCCTGATGTCCATTGACATACCCTTAAGCCACTGAATCGGGCTGTTGTGCGCTACTTATTTATGATATCTTTAAACATCATATGTTACAGAAAATTGGTACTTGACACAAATTTTCTTAGCATCTTCCAGTCATATTTTCTGAGATCAAGTCTGGTAATGTGTCGGACCCGAAATATCGTTCTTTTGCTGTAACTTAGAGAAATTTTCCGTAATAAAATGTTCTTACAAAAGACAAATATCCAAATTCTTCCCAGGAATGACTTGTACTCGTAATTATGAACCTCACGGTCTAGTACAGTATTAGTTTTTATTTTCATTGATTTTTATGAAGAAGAGGTAGTAGATACAATTCAATTTTAACCGAAGAAAATTTTTTGTTAAATTTTTGTGGCAGCTCGTTTTTTTAAGACGAAACTGAATTTTAATTAAACTCAATGAAAATTTCAAAACAATATTTTAATAATAAATCATAAATTCTGTAATACTATCCACGGCTTGTTTGAAAATCCTCGGTAATTAGAGTTACGCAACTTTCAAAACAAAAGTGTTTGTAATATTGTTTCCTAGCAAAACTTAAGTTTTACAAATCCAAGTCACCTTTTTCTTTTTTTGAAAAAATTCTTTTTGATAAAATTATATCCGGCTACTCTGATACGGAATCCACCCTTAACTCAATTTATGTGAAAATTGCAAACAGCTCATTTATGTATTATGAGTCCCTCTTGACCTCACGCCAACGAGTGTTGGAAGAATAAAATATGTATACATTTGTAGATTTTTAGCTTTTAAAGAATTTTGAAATGCAGTGAAAGAATGAAAATTACTTTGGTCACTGGTACAGTGACCACAATCTTAGATTTCAAAATAGTTTTTCCCGTGTATAGCGGAACATATTATTTTAGCATTGTATTTGTATTTAAGAGTCTTCTGAAATAACAAAAATAATATTTGGCGTGTTGTCGTTACACCATAGGTGCCTAATTTGTATGGAGAGCTAAGCAGTTTTAAGCATTATTAGGCAGTTGTGTAGTTTGCTGCTTGTACTCCTGTCTTAATCGAGTATGGCGTTGCCAGATTGGACATCCTACGTTTCGCAGTATGCCATCTAATTTTTGAGAGATTGTTGTCAATTATTGTGAATTAACGGGAAGAAGAAGAACAAAATGGATTTTTTTAATATTTGCAAAAAAAGTGTAAAGAATTGTACTACATACTTATTAAGTTGTAGCTTTATATCTTATAAAAGCTTTTTAAAGGACTCATATTTTTGATAGCGCTAGAACTGAACGCTGGCAATAGAAATGACTATATGAGTAGCCAGTGATTTGTACAACACTCCAGTCAAAGTAGCCTATGACACTTCCCAGACAATAGTCTATATGTCCGCCAAGTTTCAAATAAATCGGTTCAGCCGTTACCAACAAACAAAAAAAAATGATTTTATAATACTAATAGGATAGGATTAATAGAAAAATTTATTCTTGGATTGGCGAACAAAAGTTATACCCACCCCACACATATCCATTGAAGTCATAAATATTTTTGGCCTGTGTCCTTATGAGTTATGTCCATACACAGACTAGTAGACATATACCGAAATATCACAAATGTTTAATTTTTATCTCCATCATGCCTAGCATTAACAAAATAATGGACACTATTCTCAACTATGCGTTCTGAATTAATTCTACTCGTAGATCGGAAGAAATGTTCGTTGGATTTGCAAGATATGACATTGACATTTTTACACACATTGAGCATTATTTTTCTCAAAATTTCTTTTCGTATAGACAGGGCTGCGGAGTCGAGCCAAAACTACTCGACTCCGACTCCCGGAGTCGGATTTTATAATGGATCGACTCCGACTCCAGCTCCGACTCCGACAGTTAAATATAATAAATTTCTGAAATTATATTTCTACTAAAACGTGAATTCATTTTATTGAAAATAAAACCACAAAACAGTAGGTATTAAATACCAGTAATTAAACTATTATTTATTTATTGACGCCTGACTTGCAAAATAATATGACAATTCTTTCAAAATAAAATCATGATAAAAACAATTAATCACTGCCTCTGGTTTAATACCCGTATGCCACAATTTTTGGAAGTTATGTTCGCTTCAGGCATCCAGTTTCTTCGTTAGTTATTGTACTCTACACAACACTATGGTACAGGGGGTTATAACTTTGTTTTTTTGGGAGATTTTTAAAAAATACTACAGATAGACACACCTTAAAATATACTCTGCGACTCAGAATCGCTATCTGTCCATCTTAAGTTGTTCGTTGAGTTCAGGTCAAAATTTGACTTCGATCCTGCTGAAATTTGGCAAAAAAATTCTTTCACAGCAGGGAGGAAACCTATTGCAATTGGTTCAGATCGATATTGCCCCCAAATATAAATGTTTCTTTAGATTTGGCCTTGTAGCGCTATGGGAGCTGTATTCCACATTCAATCATTTTTAAATTTAGTAGGGTAGAGTTTATTTATGCAGGAATGAATACGAGTATTGTCGAATTTGAACAAATTCAGTTTAGATTTAGTTGTATAATTATTATATATATTTCATATTTATATTTGCTATATCTGAACTTATTCTGCTCTAGCAATGTGGTTTACGATATCATATAGTTGGCTTCGGCAATCATTGGTATTTTCTAACTTGTTTTTTACTCGCATAGGAATAACGTATACATAGTCTTGCAAAATTCTTATTTTGTTAGCAGTTCATCTTGCTAAATTGATCACATATCGATACCGCTGCACTTAGCATAGTTTAGAATGGAGGTATCGATATATAAACAGAACTTTCCTAAAACTGTCTTTACATAAAAAGTCGATAATTTGGTTGACTTTTTAGATATTTTGGACACAAAAATGTTTTGTTAAAGGCTTCAAATGTTTTATCCTTCTTTTGTACCAGAATATTTTTCCAAAAAATTCTATCGCATAAATCGTACATTTTGCATAATTCATCTTTAATTTTTCGACTCCGACTCCGGACAAATATCCTCGACTCCGACTCCACAGCCCTGCGTATAGATATATATGGGATAATTATACCCTAACTTTAGTGTTGGTGGGAATATATCTTTTGCTACGCTCCAATAATGTAACACACCAAAGTGACCTAAGACCCTAAGCAAGCGGCGAAAATCCATTTTAGGATATTTCAATTAATTTGAAGTCCATCCGTCTGTCTTGCTAGAGCGCACGATAACTTCCGAAAGGAGTAACAGGTTGACTTCAAATTTGGTATACATATTTTTTTGTATCGCAGGCTAAGTTCGACGGTGGGCCAAATTCCCGCCTTCTAGTAACTCCTTCATAAAAGTTTAAAATTTAGTAAAATATTGATTAACCAAAAACTGATATACCGCCTATCCGAATCCTCTCCATTTCGACGCAAAGTCTTTTATTTGTCGCTTTAACAGCATATAACGTTAATTCCAGTGCACTTACAATTCGGTACAGGTACAGGCCAATTTCTTTGAAGTATCTAATGTTCAGAGCAAAATAGGAGTATTCGTCAAGTCACTCCTGGTGCCCCCACACAAATTGGCAATGAACATTGAAACACAACATTCCCATAACTTCTGCAGTAATCATGTAAATGTTTTCATATTCTAGACAACATTTCCAATGACTATAGACTGACATAGAAAGAACAATTTATTTCCAACGTTATTTTCAACGCTAATATTACATTACTCACAAAGTGATGGTATACGTTAAGGTGAGGGTGGCAGCCAAGGTATGACCTTCTCCGATTTGTCAAGCTACCCTGCAGGTGGCAATTTCTGTCCATCTTTCCATCTTTCCTAACGTCTCATGTCCTTAACCAAAGCTTGCACGTGAATAGTGGCGAACAAATATATGCAAATTCTTCGAGAATTTGTAATGTCGTCCCTTTCCTAGCAAGTTCATCAGTTTGCAGTTCGCCGGGATATCCCTATGCCCAGGCACCTATATGAGGTGTATATTCGTCATATATTCGTCAGCCATCTCGTTAAAAGATCTGTTGCAGTTTATGAATTTAGGGATATGGGCTCCAGAGAATTGATGGCAGCCTGGCTATCCGAGTAAATGACAACACCAGTGTTGGTTACTATGTTGCGACTCAGCCACTTGGCGACTTCCCATATTGCCATTATTTCGGCTTAATAGACACTGCAGGTATCTGGTAGTCTGTGAGCTATATCCAAACTAAGTTGTTCACAGTGTACTACGAAGCCAACCTTTTCATCAGGCATCGAATTACTGCTATATATATCCAATGGACGATTTTAGGAGACAGGCCGCAACGCGACTCTATGTACAGCTCTTCTGCAGGAATATAAAGCGTCGTTGGCCTTCCTTATACGTTCCAATATGTTAAGTCTAAATAACAGCTTCCTATCCAGAATTATTCCTAAAAATTTGTCGCTTTCAGAAAGGACTAGATCTGTTTCATTTATCCGAGGTGGAGGGTTCACATGTGAGACATTATTCATCCTACTAAAGAGTACCAATTCTGGCTTGTTTGGGTTAACGCCCAAACCGCTGCTTCTGGCCCATCTAACCAACTTGTTCAGAGCCACCTGTAGGATGTCTCTGAGGACGTTTGCCACTCACTGCGGTTGCCACGCCGTCCGCATATGCCACGACCTTGCAGCCACAACGTTCTAGATCTAGCAGGATTTCATTCACCGCTAGGTTCCAAATGGTATGGTATACCTTAGTCGGTTAACCTCTGCTTAGTCCTATTGGATAGTAGTTATGGCACAAAAATTTAACGAGATCGAATAAGAACTGTCCGAGTTGGAGGGTGTTGCATTTTGAAATTTTAGTCAAACGACCATTTTTTTCTACCCATATGACTAATTAGATATTGTACCTAGAAAATTTTGACGAAAGTGTATTCCATATATATTCTTCAATCTTTTTTAAAAAATTCTCAAAAATATTTTTCGCTGATTTTACTTTTGATTTTATTTGCTTAAACGAAAGCTTAAGACATTTCTTTTAGGAGCGTTGTGGTCTTTTAGTGGGATGAGACTTTTTATCCCCTCACCTTAGGGAGGAGGGTATATATCATTTGCTACGAGCCAAAAGTGTAACACATCGAAGGAGTGACCTAAGACCCAAAGTATGTTCGGCGGATATCCGTTTTGCGTCATTTCTCCAACACAAATGGACAATTTTGCACCAAAAGTTAACTGTATATAGCTTTAATATCAGTCCATACAAATACTTGAATTTTTGTATTGGCTCAGGAGTGCATTAATGAATCCTAAATTAAGTAGCCTTCATCTTCTTCTATTGTTATTTTTCATCCCATAAACGGTTACAATGATATGTTACAAAATATGTTACAAAATCCCATTTTTAAGAAAAGTGAAAAAAAATAATTAAAACCACCTAAAAACATCGAAAAATTCATAATTATTTTATTTAAATTATTTTGTCGTCATGAATAAAATGAGACAATTCCGAAAAAAAATCGATGAATAATTTAAAAAGTTGTAGCTTATTAAGTAAGTCTACAAAGTAAGAGCTTATTAAGTAAGTTGGAGGGAGTTTAATTTTGACATTTTGGTCAAACAGCCTTTTTTCCATCCATATAACTAATTTACTATTATTTTTAGAAAATGTTGTCCAAAGTGTCTCCGAAAGATTTTTCTTCAATCTTTATAAAGAAATAAAAACTACGTTTCATTTTATTCACGGCCTTTCAGACTTTACGATAAAATAATAAAAATATAATAATTATAAATTTTTCGATGTTTTTAGGTGGTTTTAATAAAAAAAATTTAAAATGTTCTCAAAAATGGGATTTTTCGCAATATCTTGTAAAATATCTTTGTAACCGCTGATGGGATAAAAAATGATATTAGAAGAAGATGAATTCTACTTAATTTAGGATTCATTAAAGCATTTCTGATCCAATTAGGATAAATGGTAGTTAAACAGGTCCCATCACAATAAAATACTACAAAGCACTTAAAGGAAATGACATAACCTTTTTTTAAAACAAAAAAAATCTAAAAATATGGGTTTTTACAAAAGTGACAAAACAAGTTTTAATTTCGCAAAAAAAAAATAAACAAACAAACATTTTTTGGCCAATTTTTTTTCTTCTTAAACATTAAAGATTTAGTCTCACAAATTGATTCTATGTCGACAATAGGTCTAACTCTTTTCAAATTAATCAATCAGTCAAACAATCCCATTCAATTCTTAAATCGATCACACTAATCTGGATTTAAGAATGTTTTCGACTTCAAATCAAGGGGCTTAACGAGTGCTACAATTAAGAATTTACCGCTTGACTTAAGAAATCTGTAATTTTGACACAGTTACCGGTTGATTTAAGTACGGAGTACTCAGTTTTTATTATGTTTATCCCCTCGCCTTAGAGAGGAGGGTATATATCGAAGGAGTGACCTAATACCCTAGGTTAGGTTAGGTTAGGTTAGGTTGAAGAGAGGAGACGTTTAAACGTCTCATGTCCATGGACATACACTTAAGCCAGTGGTTCAGCCTGTTGTGCGCTCCTTATTTATGATCTTTTTATACCTCACGAGTTACAGAAAATCGGTACTAGACACGAATTTTCTCAGTATCTTCCAGTCATATTCTCTGGGTACTAGACACGAATTTTCTCAGTATCTTCCAGTCATATTCTCTGAGATGAGTCAAGTCTGGTAATATGTCGGACCCGAAATGTTGGGATCTTGCATGTGTGAAAGCCGGGCAGTGACACAGAAAATGTTCCATCGTTTCGATGTTTTCCCTGCATGCCCTGCATTCGTCTTTTCCTGCTATTCCTATGCGATGAAGATGTGCTTGTAAGCTTGAGTGTCCCGTTAGAACACTCATCATCTTACTGATACCGATCTTCTTTAGTTTCAGAAGACTTCTTGTTTTCTTTTCATTTGGGTTACCCCACAGTATCTTTGCAGTTGCTCCTACTGTTGCGCTATTCCACACAGTTTTGTGAGCCATCACTGCACAGTGCTTCAACTCATTTTTCGTGGCTTCGAAAGGTTTCCAATTTTCCAAGTTTATTACTCGAAGTTCTCTGCCCGTTCATTTCCAATCACTCCGTTGTGTCCTGAAAATACGCAATTGACCATGGGCTGAGTAATCATTTATCGTTCGTTTACAGTCTAACACAGTTCTGGATTTGACCCTTTCCGATGTTATTGCTTTAATCGCCATTTGGCTATCTGTGAAGATTTTGGCATATTTAGGTTTGTGGTGTCACTGAGCCAGTTCACACACTACGTGATTGCTCGAACTTCTGCTTGAAATACCGTGTTATGGTCAGGGAGGCGGAAGTGAAGTTCGACTTCTGGTTCATCAATAAAAAGTCCCAGACCCGTCCTTCATCCTCGCTTGGACCCATCAGTGTAGCAGCTGGTTCCCACTGGCACATGGGCCAAAGATCCATTTTCCCAGGAGCGTCTGTCTGGCACAAACGTATCACAGGTAGCTGTAAGCCGCACTTCAGGAATGCGGTCGGAGATTTCTGGCGTTTGAATGTGACCAACTAGAGATTCTAAAATCTTCTGATGGTACGACTTGTGGTCTCGATTTATCCATTCACCCATCACTTGTCGACGTCTAGCTGTGAGGGTTGCCTCATACTTTATACGGATGTCTATTGGTTGGATGTGCAGTATAGTCTCCAACGCTTTTGTTGGTGCAGTTCTAAATGCCCCGCTTATGCCTAGACAGCACATACGATGATTTTTTTGCAAAGGTATTACGTTGCACTTCTTGTCCATTGATGTCCACCACACTACACAGGCGTAGGTGATTATTGGTCTAATCACGCTCATGTAAAGCCAGTGAGTCATATTTGGACGCACAACTACAAACATCTGTGGGCCTTTGTAACTCTTTCTTCAAGATGGTCTTTCCAGTACAGTTTCTGATCCAAGATTACTTCCAAGTATTTTACCTTTTTAGTTATAGCAATTGTCTTATTCAGGAATCGAGGCCTTTTGTCTGGGTTAACATTTAATCCTTGGTTGTGCCCAGTTATATGCTATGTTAAGTGCCTCTTCAGCTCTTTTGCATAATGCATTTGGATGAAAGCGGCTTAGAAGTATTACAACGTCGTCTGCATAACAGACTGGTTTAAGTCCTTGATTGGTGAGGGCTTTTAGGAGACTGTGTATCGTCGTAACCCATAGAAGAGGCGATAAAATGCCCCCTGAGGAATACCACGATTTACCTTGTCTCTAATTTTTACGTCATATGACCCACAAATAATCCACCTATTCCTTAGCATATTGTTGATCCAGTTTATCAGCGCCCGGTCAAACTGAAACTCGTCTAAGGACTGGAAAAGTGTATCGGTCTGTACATTGTTAAATGCGCCCTCAATGTCTATGCAAACAGCAAGTGTATATATTTCTTTACTGAAGGACTCTTCTATGTGGTGCACTACCTCATGCAGAGCTGTTTCCACTGATCTTCCTTTGATATAGGCGTGTTGTTTGAATTTTAGCCTGTCATCCGCTATTTTATTTTTGACCATGTTATCAATTATTTGCTCCATTGTTTTTAAGAGGAAAGAAGTTACGCTAATGGGTCGATAAGCCTTTGGGGTCGTATAACTCGCCTTGCCAGGCTTTGGTATGAAGACCACCCTTGATTCCTGCCAGTTTTTTGGGGTATAAGAATGGCTTAGGCATGCAGTGAACACTCCAGCCAGATGAGTTGATACCAGATCCGCCTCATTCTGCAGAAGTGCTGGAAATATTCCATCCGGTCCCGCAGCCTTAAAGGGAGAGAAACTTTTTATCGCTTCTTTAACCATACCATCTGTTATATCCGTAATAGGTACTTGATGCAATACATTTTCATTCTGTAACTGTTCCTCTGTTGGTCAGGCATTGCCAGTCGGAAAATGAGTTTTCATCAAGAGCCTTACGGTATCCTCTATAGTTTCCATCCTTTTACCCGTTTCATCCACCAGTATTTCGGTTTGGACATGAGTTTTTGAGAGGAACTTTTTCATTTTAAACATGTTGTTAACGCTGTCTACCTGTTCACAGAAAAGCCTCCAGGAGTTACGTTTCGCCGATCTAATGATTTTATTGATTCTTTGAGTCTTCTGTGGTAGTCGTCCCAATATACTGATTGTTTTTTACATCGAGCTCTGTTGTAAAGTCTGCGGACATCTTTGCCAATCGAGCGAATTTGTCATGTCATCCAGGGTTTCTCATAGGCAGATTTCCTTTCTCGAAGTGGGCAACTATCTTCGAATGATTTTACAAGAGCCTCGGTAATCATCATCACATTGATATCAATGTCTTCTGCACATAGATAATCGCGTGTAGGCTGCCCCAATCGATTTCTAAGTATATTTCCGAAATTAGTCCAGTCGGTCTTAGCCTTATTAGGAAACTTATTGGGTTTGGCGGTGGCCGTGCAATTTTAAACCTTATATAACGGTGGTCTGAATAGGAGTGTTCATCCGAAACCCTCCACTCATGGATCTCATCAATAAGGTTTTCTGAACATATCGTTATATCTAATACTTCTTCCCTAATTTTGTTAACAAAGGTTGCAGTGTTTCCTATGTTAAGAGTTATGAGGTCATTTTTATTCAAAAATTCTATAAGGGCGTGTCCCCTTTTATTGGTGTTAGTACTACCCCAAGCGATATAATGGGAGTTGGCGTCACACCCAGCTAATAACTCATTACCTGTGTGTTTGGGTTCCCTCAACAGACGTTGTAACTCTGGAGAGAAAATAAAACATAAGTTTTTATGGCACAAAATACAAGTCCTTGGACGAGTATCTGTGTTAGCGTAGAAAAGGTTATAGTTCACATGGTTTAATCCAGTAACGTTGTTGCTAGTTGTCCATAGTTCCTGGATCAAAGCAATATGAACCCTGCCTTTTATTTATGATGTCCATCAGAGCGTTGGATGCTGTATCGCTCCGGTGGAGGTTTATCTGGATGACCTCCATCATTGTCTTTCCAGTAAAAGTTTCTTTTGTGAGTCTATCCTATCTGGTGGCAGTATTTGGTAGTGGGTCATTCTCCTCCTTTCGTTCACTACCTATTACACCATCTTCCAGTCGACAATTTTGGGAGGCGGTGCTATTTTTTGTCGCTCCCTCATTGTTTTGAATCGTTTTGTGGCTCTTTTTATTTTGATCACCACCTTTGCTGGGAACTTCCTGCAAAAGTGGCGGTACTATTGGTGAACTGGTGGTGTTATTGACTACTTCCACATCAGTTTTTGGCAGTGTCTCACTTGTTTCTATCCGTTCAATACCAGTGTTTGCCTCTTCAGACAGTATATTTGGACTCGATTAATCTGTCCTGCCAATCGGGACCTTTTCAATTTTGAAAAAGAAGTACGCCATGCCCTTCGCCATGACAAGGTTGTTCTTGAATTCTGGGTCTATGCCCAACACGAGGAGAGTACCCTCGGTATCATCTATCCTATAGAAGACTTCCCACTTTCTCACGGAAAGTTTTGAATTCTGTTTGCCAATGATGTCAAGTATGTACTCTAGGGTCGTTTTTATGAGTTCAGGAATGTCGCTTTTCCTTACCAATTTTAGCTCTGCGCCGTCCCAAGGTGAGGGGAAGCTATCCACAAGCTTTACGAGGACACCAGCGCAGCGTTGTGATGCCAGCCTTAGCATCAAAACATCCCTCTCAAACTTGCAACTCATTACTTCGATTGGTGGTTCATCCTTAGATTCGTATAGAACATCCTACCTTCGTATAGAACAAATCTGCGAAGTTACTCTTTTGGTCTTCGGGGATTCTGCCAGATGCACTACTGCTATTAATTATGGCATAGCATAGATCGTCTCGAAAATGTTGGTTAGCTATATTAGAATAAGATGGTGGCTTCTTACCCTTCTTTATGGCCAATTGATTTTTCCGTGTCTGTAGAGTCTTTTTGTTTAAAGCCTCATCCTTAAGGGATGACTTGGTTGACTGGACCTGCGTTACTGGATCAACTTTACCGCCCACGACCGAAGGACCCAGACTAGAGACTTCCTTTTGTGTGGTTACGTTAGGTTTCTCCGAATTACTGGAAGACGGCGATCCCTTTTTCTTAGTCACTTTTACAGCGCTATGTTCTTCGGGAGACCTGACTCTTTTAGTGGCCTCCATGTTTGTGCTGAAGGTAGAATTCTCAGGTTCATCCCGTAATAAGTACTGTCGTTTCAACTTATTAAATTTCCTTCTTTGTGCCCCTGACAGTCTCTTTGAGTTAGCAACAATAGTAGTATTGTTTGCATTTTATGATCCAGAGTCAGAGTCCACACTGGCTTTTAAAGGCTGGGGTTGCTTAGAGCCCCAGCTGGGTTCTGCTTCATCTGTCTTATCATTTGTTTTGCCTGCGGCTGGATGTGCTCTTGTTTCATTTTCGACTACGAGATCCAAGGCACCAAAGCTCGTTGAAGTTGCATGCTCACGATTGTTCGATAACGACGACACATGACTCGTGAGTGAATCAACGCTTGTCGCCGGCACTGGGTTTTCCCTACCCTGCGCCGTAATCTCCTTCGTCTTTTTTGGTTTAATCATAAATTGGTTGGGGGAGACACCCCCATAGCCAGTATTAGCCCGTAATAGGTACGTCGATATAGGCCTTCCAGACTGAGCTCAGAAATTTCTGTCCAGAGACCGATGCATCCAATTCAACCTACGCTTTAAAAACAGCAAACCACGTGGTTGCGTAGTAGGTAGGTGAATAGGTATTGCGTAATAGGTTAAAAGCTATCCGCTATGCGATAACACGTCCGTTCGCTTCGAAGGCGGCGACTGTGTTTAAGTATGTTCGGCGGATATCCGTTTTGGGTAATTTTAAGTTGAATGAGCAATGTCCGTCCACCCGTCGGTTTGCTGGCTGGTGCGCACGATAACTCTCGAAAGGAGTAACCGATTGACTTCAAATTTCGTATGTGGTAATATTTTCTTCTAAGGGTTTTCCAACAAGAGATGTTATTTTGGTATTCAAAGAAAAATGCAATTTTTTGAGATAAATGATCAGATGTTTATTTCATAATAAAGAGGAAGGTATGCCGTTAATAATGAACAACAACATCAGCCAAATGGGCACCACGACCATGCTTACAGGATCATATCCTTTTCATGAAATTTCCCATAACCAAATCGCAAAGTGGCTGCCCTATGTCCTCGATAGCCTCACGAATTCTATCTTTGAGGTCTTGAATCGACGCTGGTCTGTTGGCGTAGACCTTATTTTTCACGTGGCCCCAAAGGAAAAAGTCGCAAGGTGTTAAATCACAAGATCTCGGTAGCCAATTGTGATCACCTCTTCGAGAGATAACACGGTCCGGAAACTTTTCCCGTAACAGGGCAATGGTTTTGTTGCTTGTGTGGCACGTAGCGCCGTCTTGCTGAATGTAAACGTTGTCCAGATCAATACCATCCAACTCCGACCATACAAAATCATTAATCATCTCTCGATAGCGCAATCCATTCACCGTAACTGTTGATCCAACCTCATTTTCGAAAAAGCAAGGTCCAATGACCCCGCCGGACCATAAACCGCACCAAACAGTCACACGTTTAGGATTGAGAGGCTTCTCAACAATAACTGTTGGTTTTCCGAGCCCCAAATACGACAATTTTGCTTGTTGACGCAGCCACCGAGGTGGAAATGATTTTGTATCGGTCGTATCGTTTTTCTGTTCGATCGTTTTGTATCGTTCGAAGATCGTGTATCGTTCCATTGTTAGTAATGGCGTTGTTTCTACTTGTCAAATGTCAAAGAATAAAAGCTTCAAAAGTGGCAGCTACCGAAATATACCAGATTCAAAATAACACCTCTTGTTGGCTATGTTCAAAGATGGGCCATATTTGTCCACTCCTTGACTTGATTATTTAATAACTTCTATACTACTTATTTGAATCATCTGAAATTCAACACATAGTATTAGTTTATTAGTCACTATGACCTCGAGAAAAATGGGCGAAGTTGTCACGCCTCTTTTGGTACCTCCCACACAAATGGACAATTTTGAATCAAAAGTTACCAGCTTATAACTTGAATACCAGTGCATACAAAACTTGAAATTTTGTACGGTGTAATGGTTTAATAGTACCTAGAGTCCAGAGAGAAATGGGAGTTATTGACACGCTTTTATAGTACCTAGAGTCTAGAGAAAAGTGGCCGTTATTGGCACGCCACTTTTGGTACCCGCCTCACAAATGGACCATTTTACACCAAAAGTTAACAGCTTATATCTTTAAAAACAGTAAATACCTTAAAGTTATTAAATGCTATTTAAATTGATAATTATTTAATTAAAACAAAAAAAAATATAAATTTACTAATATTTTTTTGGGACTCAAGGTGAGGGGATTCATTACTTTCTTACATGTTTTATATTGCATGTTTTATATTGCTTTGTGGAATTATGTATCACCCTCAAATGATGTTTTAGGTGGGCACATGTACCATCGGAGATAGTTTTCAATGAAAGAACACAAAATAGCTCCAAAAAAGATTTAAAAGCAAATACATTTTCGTATCTAAGAATAATTTTGCTCAAATATTTTCCCAATGTTATCGTAGAATAAGTGGTACAACTGCATAAGTAAAACTTTCGAGTAACTCACAGTTACAAAGAACCGATTAACTTATTGCGAATAAAGTGTGGGAACTATGCGATCACCATAAGCCCTCGGTAAATTTGTGAATCGATGGTCAGGTGAAAGCTTTATTATTCGTATATAGGGGGTCAGTTTGTCAGTTGAGAAACATGTGTACAATGAAATGTTAAAATCCTTTTGATCTGAACGAACGTACTTACTTCCATTCAAGTATGTTGTCCGCGGTTGTTTCATTACGAGTATTGTTGATTTTACAGATTTGGTTTGTTATGGGTTGCATAAAGGCTGGAGCTTTCTATCTTTGCACACAAAAACCGCATTACTGACATATTAAAAACTCGACGCTGGAGAGCTGAGGAGTGAAAAGGCAACATAAATCCACATTAAACCGATGCTAAAACTTTTACCAGGCAATGGCATTACTTAAGACCAGCGAGTCTCTCGCTCTCAGTGGCGGTGCATTGCAGTGCAGTTCGATGTTGTTACTCGAAGTTGTTTTTCAAGCCTTAAAAAACGAACCGCCAAACATGCCACATACGCACTTCGGGTTTGAAATTGTAAATACATATCTTACGCAATTTCGCTCACAAGACGCGATGATTTTTCACCAGCATAATTCCATGTATTCACCCCAACCCAACTACCAGGTCCGCCACCAACACCGGACCAGGCGGGCTCAGACAGACAGACAGACGAACAAGCAACCCAATCTCAGAGCCGAAAATAAAACGACAGCCAAAAATCACGTTTATATTCGTTCATTTGCGAATCGATCAATAAACATGTTTTCGGCATAATTTCCAGGCCAAAATAACCAGTACCGACACTGCAATTTGCTTGGAGAACATTTTGTTGGCCGTATCTGTGTATCTGGCCATAGATGGTCAGGTGATCGTTTAACAACATCGACCTGTTTCTCATCTTAAGGACTTCGCCAAAGTACCTGGGATGCGAATATGTGAACTACATAAATAAGTATTATTGTACAATGTACATTAGGGTGTTCCGTAAGAACTTATAACATAGTCAATTGAATCTATTTTCAAACAATACACTGTGGACCGATTGTCAAATCCAGATCCTTTCACAACGTTCTAGACATTTCAACAAGAAAAGTCAGACTATCAGCAAAAGTTTAGTTAAATAACCCTCGTTTTCAAGGGATGATTGCGATGTCAATGCTTTGGTATTGTTGCACTGAAAATAATGGTAATAAAATTAATGACGACACATTCTTAAATTAAGTATGCGACTTCGGTATTAATTCAATCACAATTTGCATTAAAAAAATGTATATGTTTTTTACGAAATTTTCCTTATCTAAAGATTTTTGAATCATTATTCTTGTGACAATCCGCATTACATGAAGTAATATTTCAATACTTTTAAGGATTTTCTACATTAAAACAATGACGTACACATATTATAGTTATGATGCCGAATTGGACTTAATTGACAGTATGATATATTTATGAGATACTAGCTGGACCCGGTCCACTTCGGTGCCCCAGATTTCCGATCCCGTCCAATCACGTAGACTGCCACCAAATACATGTACAAAAAACTACAACGCTCTCGCAAACATATAATTCAAGATATATCAATTTCAAAACATACCACATATGGGCGGGATCACGTCCAACGGTTCGATCCCGCTCATTTTTGGACCAATGACGTAGACTGTCACCAGATACATATACACAAAATTACAGAACTATCGCTAACAAATTTTGTACGATATCTCAAATTAAAAATTTGGTTTATATGGGTGGAACCACGGCCATTGGTCTGATACCGCCCATTTTTGGACAAATCACGTAGACTGCCACCAGATACATATGCACAAATTTACAGCACTCTCACTAACAAATTATGAAAGATATATCGATTTAAGTGTTTGGCTTATAAGGGCGGGGCCACGCCCCTTGGTCCGATCCTGCCCATTTTTGGATCCATCCCGTAAACTTCCATCAGATAAATATGAACAAAATTACAGCACTCTCGCTTACAAATTAATCTACATATATCGATACCTCCATTCTAAAACATCCTAAGTCGACATAGCATGTTTTTAGGGAGATTGCGTTTTTAATTTCTAGATATTCAAAATTATATTCAGTCAAAATTTGGTGTTTATCCGCCAACCCAACCAAAGTTATTCACAAAACAGGAATTCCACACAAATTAAAAAAAAGGAATTCCACACAAATTAAAAAAAATCGTCAAACTTTGATCGCCTCTCCTTAAAAACTACCTTTTTGCACTTAGCATAGTTTAGAATGAAGAAAGGTTGTTTTGGAAATAAATTTAATGATTCTTTGGAAATAAATTTAATGATTATTACATTTAAGAATACATACTTTTAAATTAACTCTCCTTGATGGAGAATTATTCTCTCTCTCGGAGAATCAGAGTTGTTTGTTAATATGTGAGTCAATAATTGTTATAGAATGTTGAAGATCTCTGTCGTTTGTTTTCTTTTAAGTCGTCAGTTATTGAGAAACCAGAGGGTCAAATGGTTGTGGTTTTTTTCGTGAGAAAACGAAATTGATGGAAAGATGTAAGTATACTTACGAGTACATACAAAAGTGTAATTTTATGCAAATATATTTTACTTTTCCATATTGTACCGAAAATAATTTTATTATGGGCTGTTACACTGATAGAAAAAGCTTCGTCATGACGACGAATTTATACATCATCACGATTATTTTTTCGTCAAAAGTCAGCTAACGTACGGAATAATCCTCTTGATGAATTTGTTCGTCACCATGACGAATTTCTGTTTCCAAAAACTTTCGTCCTCAGGATGATCCATTCATCACCACGACGAACCCCATTCATCATCACTACGAATAGCATTCATCACCACGACGAACTCTATTCATCACCATACTGAACTCCATTCATCACCACGAAGAACTCTATTCATCACCATGCTGAACTCCATTCATCACCACGACGAATCCCATTCATCATCACGACGAATTCCATTCGTCACCACGACGACTCCCATTCATTATCACGACGAATCCCATTCATCACCACGACGAATTCATGCCCACGACTATTTAATTTTTAAAAATTCCAATAACTGTTCTTCTAGTTTTAAACCATTTAAAATGGTATGGAAAATAAAATTATTTGACTGCATTGCTAGGTTCAGTTGTGAATATTCGTTTCGAGACGCAGTTCATATCAGGTAAGGCTGAAATCAAACAAACGAGAAGTAGTCATTACTTCTGCTATTTTAAATCAAAAATAATCACATTAAGTAACGTATTTGCCAACAGACCACTAGCACAAATGTTTCACACTTATACAGCTTGTCGAGCTGCATGTACGAGTATGCATGTGTTTGATGTTTTGTTAAACAAACATCAGTTACGCCGTGCCAGTGCGGTTTGTTTGAACCAATCGGTGCTGCGTGGAACACACACGTGGACGAACATAACAACGTCGCATGGCTCTCTTTGTTTTGCTGTAGGAGTTGACGTTGACGCGAATAAGTCGATCGTTCTCATGATGAATGGATAATCTTATTGACGAACGGTGTTCGTCATTAATTATTAGATTTTTTAAATTGAACTTTTACAACAAATTATTTAACTAAGGTAATCAGAACGCATATAGAACAGTACATTTAATCAGAAACTATAATTTGATTGCTTCGTTTGATCTTATTTTCAGCAAAATGGCCAAATAAATCTTTTCGTCGTGGGAATGAAACCTTATCGTTCTCTCGACGATTTTCGAAATCACCAAAAACATGACTTGATGATCGTGTTCGTTCTATTGACGTACAAAAACATCGCATGTACGAAACTTTTCGTCACCAGTACGAAGATATGTTGACGAAACTGATTCGTCATGGTGACGAACGGTTTTTCTATCAGTGTAACAGACATTTTTGCTAAATGAATGTTTTTATTGCGCGTTTATTTCAAAATTATAAAAACCTAGTACATATTTTGTTTTTGTACTCAGGCTCAAGATCGTTATTGTTGTTTTCAGTATATGAAAACAACTTTGTTTAAAAATTAAAGAAGAAGTAAGTGACATGTATTGGGGGCGGTTGTAATGGTTGGATAGACAGATCTGTTTCGGGAGCCACCAAACTCCCATTATCAATATCTTTATTACAACGATTACTTCAGTCGAAATTATTAAATATATACGCACAGCCAAGTATCATTAAACGAGACCTGTTTGCTAAAAGCGCATATCTCCAAAAAAAAGACAATTCAGTAATCATGATCCCTCGTACTTACTTCTTCTTTAATTTTTAAACAAAGTTGTTTTCATGTACTGAAAACAACAATAGCGATCTTGAGCCTGGGTACAAAAACAAAATATGTATGTACTATGAAAGCAGATCGAATAAAAAAAAACCAGTAAGGAAAGGCTAAAGTCGGGCGGTGCCGACTATATAATACCCTACACCACTCTCGTAATATTGAATAACTCTGATATATAAATTTTGTAATTCATGTATAAATTGTTTACATAAATTTACTTTTGGGACATTTTATACTTAAATAATACCCTGTACCACAGTGTGGTGTAGGGTATAAAAACGATTGGATCTAAAGAGCCAAATCGGATGAAACATATATATGGGAGCTATAGCTAAATCTTTACCGATTTTCTTCAAATTCGGAATCAAGAAACTCTACCATTCTAAATTTCAAAACGATTGGATGTAAAATATAGCTTCTATAGAACTATAGGGCCAAATCGGACGAAAGATATATATGGGAGCTATATCTAAATCTGAACCGATTTTCCTCAAATTCGGTAGTGTTGGTTCATGGTTTAAGAAACTCTACCACTCTAAATTTCAAAATGATTGGATGTAAAATACAGTTTCTACAGGACTAAAGAGCAAAATCGGACGAAACATATATACGGGAGCTATAGCTAAATCTTAACCGATTTCAACGAAATTCAATAGCGATCTTAACAGCCGCGAAATACTCTAAACTGCAAAATTTCAGAACGATCGGAGTGAAATTGCGACCTGTAGTCGACGAAAAACTTTACATGGACAGACGGACGGACGGACATCGTTAAATCGACTCAGCTAGTGATTCTGAGTCGATCGGTATACTTTAAGGTGGGTCTAGCTGTGTTATTTTCAGGTGTTACAAACATCTGCCGTGAAACAAACTTATAATACCCTGTACCACAGTGTGGTGTAGGGTATAAAAAATATAAAAACTTTCTAAAAAAAATAGGATTTTTTTAGCACTTGTAAGACATCGTTGGAACCGCTTAACGGATAAAAAATTGGTTTTTAGAAGAAGTTGAAGACTACATAATTTTGGATTATTTAAAACTTTTTCGAAATTATTCTCATAAATGATTCTCGAGTTATACTATAATATGTCGTAGTTTCTTTGAATTAGCTTTAATTCAATACTGTACCGCAGCAAACCAAGATTTTTTGTTGAGCTATGAATTATTGATCTCTATTTCTATTTATATATCGATGGCTCCATTCTAAACTATTCTAAGTGTGATGATTTTTTTTTTAAATTTGTGTGGAATTCCTTTATATTGCAAATCGAATGATCTGTACTGTTTTGTGAATAACTTTTGATTGGGTTGACAGATAAACCCCAAATTTTTACTGAATATAATTTGGAATATCTAGAAATTAAAAATGCAATCTTCCTAAAAACATGCTAAGTCGACTTAGCATGTTTTAGAATGGAGTTATCTATATAAAAACTTAGACAAGTTCTTTGTAACGCCATCACGCAAGAACTACACAACCGATTTAAAAATGCTTATTTTATATGGCCACATATGGTTCATAAAAAATAAAAAAGTGGACGGGGTCTAAAGTGGGCGTGGCATTGTTTAAAATTTGAATATCGCATAATCGTTATTAAAGCTATTATATAAAACTTCAATAAAAATGGACGGGATCGGATAAGTGGGTGTGGCAAACGTAGGCGTAGTAATGTCTGAAAATTTAATATCTCGGAACCTGATATTAAAGTTCTTTGACCATAGAAGATCGAAATTTGGGTAGTCAGTTATTGGGGTCAATATTAGTACTTTCACCAAAAGTAAGCGGATTTGAATAAGAGGGCGTGTCAATATTTAAATTTTAAATAACTCGGAAACTATTTACCGGAAAAGACCGATTTTTTTTTTTGTAAATTATTGGAGTAAATATTAGTAAGGAGCAGATGAATCTTAAGACATAAAAAGTGGGCGTGGCATTATTTAAAATTTGAATATTTTATAAAGTATTGATCGTAGTAGAACGAAATTTGTTATTAATTATTATCTAAAACTTCAAAAAAAAATTATGGGATCGGATAAGTGGGTGTGGAAAAAGTGCGCGTAGTAATGTGTGAAAATTTAATATCTCGCAAACTATTGACCATAGAAAAACGAAATTGGATAGTTAGTTATTGTGGTCAATATTCGTAATTTCAACAAAAGTGGCCAGTATTGAATATGAGGGCGTGGCAATATATAAATTTTGAATGTGTCAGGCCGCATTATCGTAGAAGAACGAAATTAGTTTTGTATGTTATTTGAGTCAATATTATTACCCTCATAAAGTTTATGAAAAAAAAATGTGGGAGCGGTCAAAAGTAGTCGAGGTACCGATCGGACCGATGCAAATGTATACATATTTGTATAATATATTTTGTAGTTGAATGACTAGAACAACTAAATCGACTTATTATTTTGTATTATTACTTTGTCATATACTCTTTGTGCTTAAATTAAAAGAGTGTCAGTGACTTTACTAAATCGGATTATTTGAAACTACGCGCTGAAAAAAATCGCTTCTGTAGTATGATGTCCTGAACATATTCGGCTTGAAACATATATATGTTTAGGGTACATCTAAACATATAATATTTGATACACACAAAAATTATATACTTTGGAAGATGTTGTTCTAAAAAAATCTTTGTTTACATCCCAATATGTTTTTATTTGGGACTATAATTTCCAAAACAAATATTTATTTGCATTTAAGTATTCAGAAAATACCTAATCTGTGTAATATTTTTCAGCACTTCAAAATTATTTGTTAGAAATTTTTCGTAAAAATAATAATAATTGAAATCTTATAATCTTGCATTAAAATAAAAGATGGCTTGAAAAACTCAGAAATTTTAAATGATTTGGTATGGAATCATAACTGGGAGGTATAAATCGAAACCAAGGAAAACTTAAAATTGAAATTGGAAAAAAACAAAAGTTTTGAAAATCGTTTTTCAAATAAAATGTATTTGATTTAGCAGGCACCCGCTGCGATATTTCAACGTAAGTATTATATGTGAAAGATTGAAATATATATCTCTTATTTACCAACATCTTCTTACTTTGATGTGATGAAATTTATTTGTATACTTTTTCAAATATAAATCATCCTGTTCGATTTCTTTTCAGATTATTTTAATGAACTTTGTTTGGATATATGAAAAAGCCAGTGGAGAATAAAATTTACAAAGCGCTGCAAATAAGTGAACATAAAAACTCTATGATATGTAAAACTAATTATATAATATTTATTTTATACAACTTCTAATTAAATTCCAGGCAATTCCATGTTCAAAATCTTTAATGTCGTTTCTGATGGAAATTGTTCGTGGACAATATATAGAGAAATGAAACCAACTATAGATTTACAAATCGGTACCAAATATTCGAACCAGGTAACAAACTTCAGATATTTCGATAGTGTGTTGCCCGGTTTTATACAACTAAAATATTGTTTTAAATTATCAAATGTGCAAAGTTTATCGTAATATGCATTATAATTTTTTGTATTTTCTAATAAAAAATGTAACAAATCCAATCTTTAGAAAGATAAAGCGTTTTGTTTTGGATTTATAAGTTACTACTATAAATTGTATGAAGTATATTTTCTATGAATATTAAATGATTTCAATGGTTCAAAGAAAATATTTCATTAATACGAGTAAAATTATAGTAAATACAATGTAAGGAAATTTCCAAAGATATTTTATGAACTGAAAATCCATCTCCATGCCCTAAATTAATTACCAGTATATGCTTATATCACGGACAGACATTTTAAATTTGAGTACGATAATGTTTTAAATTTTATGATATTTTATTACTAATGTCATACCTAAATATACGCCAAAACGTGCTTATTTTAAGACCAAACCTAATTAGTTGTATTGCCAAAAGTTCTTGATTCTATGAAATGCATCCTCAAAACAAGTACTATACATGTCTTTAAATTAACTATAAAACATACTTATTTTTATAGCGATTTTCTTTGGCTCGAAATCATGGCCGCAATCTTAAATTGTGCGTCAAATTCCTTGATTTTCAGTACGTTTTTTAGTGTTAACATTCTAACGCCTGTAACATATGTACCGTTTAAAATTAATGATACTCTTCTATAAAGGCAAACAAAAAATCACATAAATATTCTACTAGTCGATCGCATCCGGCTATAGGATACCCTACACCACCTTGATAGATCAGTATCCAGATCTGAAACGATAATTATACAACTCTCAGTATTCTCTCATCGCTCAAGAAACTACGGATGTAAAAAGAACAAATATATGGACCTATACGTAATTGTAAACAGAGTTTAATTAAGTTTATCAGTGTTCACTATTATATCAACCACACCTTTCTCCCAAATTTAATAAAGATCAAATTTTTACATCAATACAGTTCCAATAGTGCTTAGATACCAAATCGCGAGAAACATATATATGGGGGCTATACCTAAATCTCAACCGATTTTCTTTTAATTGCCAGTGATCGTTCATGGACTGAGAATCTTTTTACAGCCGAATCTCGTAATTTGCAATATTTTTGCAAATTTTTAAATGTATTGTGAGCTTAGTGTTTTCTACATTTTCTGCGATACTCATATCAAGGTAAATAGTAGATGTTGTGTAGATACCACACAGAAAATTGTTTTTCTTATATGTGCATTCAGATTTATAATGATTTGAATAAAACTTGCAATTCATAATAAAACTTTTACTCTAACTATTTTTCGATTTAAATATTTTAAAAATGAATTCATTTTCTCGTGTTGGGTAATATTACATACACGCTGAAAAAAAATCGCTTCTGTAGTATATTGTCCCAAACATATTCGGCTTGAAACATATATATGTTTATGTTACACTCTAAACATATATTATTTGAAACACACCAAAATTATATATTTGGGAAGATGTTGTTCTAAACAAATCTTTGTTTACATCCCAATATATTTTTATTTGGGGCATGAAACAAATATTTATTTGCATTTACGTATTCAGAAAATACCCAAGTTATGTTAAATTTTTCAGTAATTCAATGTTAATTTGTTATAAATTATTAATGTTTGTAAAATAATTATTGAAATCGTATAATCTTGGATCAATATAAATTACTTAGAGGATTGACAACTAATGATGGCTTAGAATACTCAGAAATTTAAATTATGGATTAAGAACAGAAGCTAATGCTGGGAGGTACAACTCGGAACCAAGGAAAAATTAAATCTGAAGTTCGAAAAAGTCAACAAAAGTTTTGAAAATTTTATATTTGGAGAAATTCCTAAACAATAATTATATGTGTATTTAAACACATATTTTATTTGAGAAATTTAGTTTGCAAATATATTTTGTTGTAATATATTAATATATGCGTTCCAAATATATTTTGTTGATTTTCAAATAAAATTTATTTGCTAGGAAATATATAATATTTAAAAATTTGTGTTCCAAATATATTTTCTTTCGATTCAAACATATCAAAAAAGGCTATTTTGCCCCGTGTAGATATTTTAGGATTCTCCAGTAAAAAGCATCAACTTTACGCTATAAAGACGTCTTTGCTTCAACAATTCAACAATTTTGCAGCATACTTTATGAAGTAGAGTCGACTCTTCGCAGTAGGATTCTTAAAGTTCGCTTAAGAAGGTTTATGAGTGTTACACCGGCTTGCAATATGCTTCAAATTTGTTATTTTCTTCCGCGGTTTTCTCTAAATGTATGTATTTTGCAAAAATTTTGAAGACACGATTGTAATCAGCGGGTCAAAATTTACAAAAAAAAAGTTCATACACTGAACAAAAATCATCTTCAATCTGTTGAATTCCTACCTTGGTTTGATGAAACTTTTCTTTGTTTTCAGCCTACAACACTTTTCATTGGTTTGATGTAAAACGTTTCATTAATAGTTCTACGAAAAATTACATTTATTCAATGAATATTTGACATCAGTTTGAAGTACATATTATATTAATTTAACGTCCAATTTTCTTTGAATTGAGGTAAATAATTCCTTCTTTTCATGAAAAACGTACTTCAAGTTAATGTTATTTTTACATCAATTCGAAGCAAAATGTACAACGAAAATATGAAAAACTTCATTGACTTTATGCACTTTTTACATTAAATTAATGTAAAAATTTTATTGAACTGTAGCAAACTACTATAAATTATTCACATAATTCTATAAATTAATGTAATTATTACATCAATCAAATGCATATAATTCAATGTACCTACACGGGGCAAAATCGCCTTTTTTGATATGTTTGAATCGAAAGAAAATGTATTTGGGAAACAATTTTTTTAGTATTATGTATTTCTAAGCAAAGAAATGTTATTTGAAAATCAATAAAATATATTTGGAACGCATATATTAACATATTACAACAAAATATATTTGCAAACTAAATTTCTCAAATAAAGTATATGTTTAAGTACAAATAAAGTTATTGTTTAGGAATTTCTCTAAATATATTTTATTTAAAAAAGATTTTCAAATCTTTTGCTGACTTTTTCGAATTTCATTTTTAATTTTTCCTTGGCTCCCAATTGTACCTCCCAGTTATTGACTTCTGTTTCAAATCAATCATTTCAAGTTTCTAACTATTCCAAGCCGTCATTAGTTGTCAATCCATCGACTTAAAATAAAAAAAAAATATGGAAATCTAAACCGATTTTTCCCATTTTCAATAGGGTTCATCCTTGGGCCAAAATTAGATGTGTTTCATCTTTTATTGCGATCGTGAAATAATTGAGACGGACAAACATAGCTAAATCAACTAAGAAGTTATTCTTATCTTTTTTGGGTGTTTCAAAAAAATCGACAAAGCAAGAATACAATGTGTCACAGTGCAGACAACCGTTTTTCATGGTTGTAAAAGAGATATTAGAGAAGTTAAGTTTTAAATTTGGGACCCCTATGGTATACACTATCAGAGCTACAGGGCCACAAATTTGGCCACCTCGGGTGAAAAAAATGTTTAAGCGCGTGTAACGTTTTCGTCTGATTCATATGATGTTTGCGTGTGCATTTTAAGCTGAGTATAGACGATTGCCAGATCGGCAAACGTTATCAACCCTGTTAAAGTGCTGCAAATATGCGGGCAATGTCAGATTGTTAGGCAAAGGTGAATTGACAGTTCAGACGATTGCAAGAAAACATTACAATTTCATATATTTACAATATATTTTGTACATTTTTTTTATTTTTTTTCTTGAAACCCGTAAAAACTATTAATAATATTAATTAATATAAGTATATATACACAAACTTCCGAAGCAATCAAAGGTAGTGATGTCAAAAATCGTACCGTTTACATGGAATGACTCATATACAACAAATTTTTAATAAGAAATCCTATTTATGTACATACGTACATAAATGTGTACATGTACATATGTATGTACATTAGGGCGGGTTGATTTGTATGGATGAAAAAAAAATTAAAAATCGTATAGCAAAAACGTAATCTGCATTAAATTCTAAGAACATTTTCCGAAGAAACCCTGGGTCGAAAATCAAAACCTAATCCGCGCCTCTCCACATGAAAATTGTTGTCCTCTTTCGCTTAAATTATTTTCTATTTTATTTTAAGTATGTTTGGCGGATATCCGGTTTAGGTCGTTTTAAGTCGAATGAGCAATGTCCGTCCGCCTGTCTGTCTGTCTGATAGCTGGTGCGCACGATAACTCTCGAAAGAAGTAACCAATTGATTCAAATTTGGTATGTGGTAATATTTTTTTCTATCTCCGGCTAAGTTCGAAGATGGGCCATATTGGCCCACCCCTTCTAGTACCTCCCCCACAAAGTGTTAATATTAAGTGAATTATTGATTATTTAATATCTTCTATACTACTTATTTGAATCCTCTGAAATTCTACACATAATATTATATTATTAGTCACTATCACCTCAAGAAAAATGGGCGAAGTTACTTCGCCCCTTCTGGTACCTTCCACACAAATGGACCATTTTGCTCCAAAAGTTAACAGCTTATAACTTGAATACCTATGCACAAAATGACTTGAAATTTTGTACAGTATAATGGTTTCATAGTACCTACAATCCAGTGAAAAATGGGTGAAGTTGCCACGCCCCTTTTGGTACCTCCCACACAAAATGGACAAATAATTTTATCATTTTTATACCCTCACTTTAGTGTGACGAGGGTATATATCATTTGCTACGAAAAAAAGTGTAACGCATCGAAGGAGTGATCTAAGACCCTAAGTATGTTCGGCGGATATTCGTTTTGGGTCATTTTAAGACGAATGAGCAATGTCCGTCCGTCTGTCTGTCTGTCTATCTGTCTGTCTGTCTGTGTGTCTGCTGGCTGGTGCGCACGATAACTCTCGAAAGGAGTAACCGATTGACTTCAAATTTGGTACGCGGAAATATTTTTTTCTATCTCCGGCTAAGTTCGAAGATGGGCCATATTGGTCCACTCCTTCTAGTACCTCCCCCACAAAGTGTTAAAATGTTGTGAAATATTGAATCTTTAATAACTGCTATACTACTTATTCGAATCTTCTGAAATTCCACACATAGCATTAGTTTATTAGTCGCTATCAACTCAAGAAAAATGGGCAATGTTGCTACGCCCCTTTTGGTACCTCCCACACAAATGCACCATTTTGCACCAAAAGTTAACAGCTTATAACGTTAATACCAGTGCATAAAAATACTTGAAATTTTGTACAGTGTAATGCTTTTATAGTGTCTTTTGCACTGTGAAAAATGGACGCTATTTCCACGCCCCTTTTTGTACCTCCCACACAAAGGTACCATTTTGCACAAAAAGTTAAGGGCTCACAGCATGAGTACCAATGCACGAAAATGCAACAACATTTTGCACAGTGTAACGCTTTTGAAGTCCCTATAGCCCTGTAAAAAATGGCCGTTATCACCACGCCTCTTTTTGTACCTCCCACACAAAATGGCCAAATCATACCAAAATTTAATATTTCATAACGTTAATATACCAGTGCAAAAAACGTTTATAATTCGGCGCAGTGTAATGTATTTAAAGAATCTACTATTCAGCGAAAAATTGGTTGTATTTGTTAAAAACATTCTGGTACCTCCCATACAAATTGACAGAATAATTCGTTTAATATTCCATATTACATTACTCACAAAGTGAGGGTATACCTTAGTCGGTTTACCCGACTGAAACTTTCTTACTTGTTTTAATAATTTTTTACTTGGGTGAATATTTTTTTCAATGAAAAAAATTTTTAGTTTAGAAAAGATATAAAGTGCAAAAGAACTACCTTACTAAACAATTTTATTCAGAAAATTCGATTTCTTTTTGGAAAAAGCTATTTTTTCTAACATTTATTTTTTTTGGCAAAGGCGGGCATATAAATTTTGAAGTCGAGAGGCGCGGATTAGGATTTTATTTTAGATACATGGTTTCTTCGGAGAAGTTTCTTAGAATTTTATGTGGTTTAAGTTTTTGCTATACGATTTTTTAAAAAAAAATCAACCCGCCATAATGTACATATTATAAAATCGTTTGTTTGTCTGTTTGTTTATCTGTTGCCGCATCACGCCTAAACGGCTGGGCCGATTTTCTTAAAACTTGGTGAGCAGATTGGCCAATACCCGGAAATTAAAATAGACTACTTTGATTTTTTATTTTCCGCCAGGTTATTTTCGGCCACGTGACCGCTGAGGCTCCTGAAATTTTGCACACCTAGATGTGAGTGTTATATAAACAACTGGCTTCTCATGTATTTATTTTTTTGCCAGTGGTCAGTTCTAGCGCTATAAAAATCTTGATTATTGTCTTTGTCCTTTCAGAAAACTCTTATAAGGTGCAAAGCTAAAATTTAAAATATGAGGAACTACTCACGAAAAATATATGCGCGAAAAATAGTCAGTGTAGAAGTGACAAAAACCAAGGTTCATTATATCACTGCTTTTAAAAGTTACTAAAGAGCTAATAATATTAAAATAAGCTGGACATAAAACAGCGTCTTAAAATTTCTAAAGCCTTTTCAAAATATATCGCTCACCACTTAACGTAGTAATATATCTAACGTTGTCAATTCGTTCAATTCTCAGACTGTGGTCAGTGTAGCAGTGACCAAAGCAATTTTCACTTTTTCAGTACTTTAAAAGTCCCTTCTAAGCTATGATCCTACTAACTTATTTGTATACGAGTATACTGATCCTACTAACTTATTTGTGTATACTAAACGAAAAGTGTTAAGAATCATCCGGGGTAGAAAATGTTGCTAGAAATGAAAATACAAGGGACAAATTGACATCTCATTTTATGAGTGACTAAATACGAAAAAAATCAATAAAATTAATGTGAGTGAACGAATAAAAACATAAATTTGTCCCCTGGTTGCTGAAACTAAAGACTCACCGTCTAAATGAGCATGATTTTACGTAGGGATTTAAAATAATCGCAGGGACAAGTTTCACTGTGTGAATTGGGTCAAAATTCTTTAAGAGTTTTTTTTGATTCTTCCAATACTTTAAAAATGCTATGGAGCTACACATATGTACGAGGTATGTTAACTTGCATAAAATTCTGTGTGAAAAACAAAATAAAGTGCGCTGACGCATTCCGAATGTTGACTGTGGCATATGGTGAAGCTACCTTGGACCAAAGCAACGTTTATCGGTGGTTCAAAATGTTCTTAGAGGGCCGAGAAGATGCGAAGGACGAACAGCGTGCCGGACGCCTGAGCTCACAGTTTTCTTTAATTGCAGGGGCGTGGTGCATTATGAGTTCTTGCCACAGGGTAGTACGGTCAATAAAGAAAATTTGCGCATAACTTGCAGGTAGCGTTATGTTACCTACAAGTTATGCGCAAATTGCGCGAAGCAATCCGCCTAAAACGCCCCGATTTGTGGAAGAACAAAAAATGGCTTTTGCACCATGATAACGCTTCTGCACACACATCGTTGCTTGTGCGCGAATATTTGGCCAAAAAAAGCACAGTAATGGTGCCACAGCCACCGTATTCCCCTGAGCCCCCTGTGGCTATTTTTTGCTCCCAAAAATGAAAACGCCCATGAAAGGACGACGCTACGCCACGATTGAGGAGATAAAGACGGCATCAAAGGAGGAGCTGAACAAGATAACAAAAAATGATTATTTGAAGTGCTTCGAGGATTGGAAAAAAACTTTTGGCAGAAGTGTATTATATCCTAGGGGAATTACTTTGAAGGGGCCAAAATAAATATTCATGAATAAATAAATCCTTTTTGAAAAAATACAAAATTCGCAAATTTTGAACATACTACGTATATGTGAATATACCAAGCTTTAAGGGAATGAGTCATCCGACTTGAGGTCAAGAGGGATGACTCACAAGAACCGCGACCAAAATTTAAAAAAAATTGTTTATATATGTAGCCAACAAATTACAGCGGTAATATATTTCACAAAAATGTAGCTAATTTTTTAGTGCGGTCAATATGTATGCACTTGATCAGGTTATCATGACTAAACAGATTTTATTGAAATTTGGAAAATACATAACATATTAAACATTTGTTTCTCCGCCACGCGTTTGGTGATTTCTTGGCCTTTGAACCCATGTAACATTATTGATCTGAGAGTTTCCACATATACAGTAAAGGACGTGGCTGGAATACGCTATTAACATTCACACGATTTGAACTGTGGTCAAATGTTACTTACGAGCTAACTATCTATAAATTAACTATTTTATGTCTAGCGAGCTCAATCAAAAATTAATTTTTATGATCGACGTGTGATCAATCAAACAGACAATAAAATTTGTGAACCAATGATTTTTATATACCTATGTATATATATATATATATATATATATATATATATATATATAACTCCAAAAATTACCCCTTTAAATTTTCACAAAATTCAACACAATAATTCTATTAGTGTGCCGGAATTTTTTGTCGTTTTTAGTTTTTTAAAATTCAGTAGTAGTTTCGGTGATGCAGAGCTCCAAAGTTACCTATCTCAAGGATTTTTCTCAACATTACTATTTGTTAAATTAGCCACATCTTCTTAACCGCTTCACGTTTTTTGAAGGTATTAATACCAATTAAAAGCTCTGCTACTCCACTTAAATGTTGCGGAATGAAATATTTATCTCCTTTTGGTGGAATGAGATGAAAATATGGAAAATATCCTGAATCTTTGAATATCCTGAAAAAGTATCAAATAATATTAATATAATAATAATAATATATATATAATATTGGTACTAAATGGTCAAACTATTATGAACTGACTATGAAAAACTCAAAATGGAACCATGATGGACTAAAAAGATACAACATTTTTATTGAGTCAATGTAATAATTTGTCTTGCAAAATTTTATATAGAATTTTAGCATTTTTATGGTAGACTAGTGTAACATCAAAACGGCTTGACCGATTGATGTTATTTATACACATTATATTTATATTATCAGTGTGAGTATGCGTAACTGTATCTGGATCCGATAGGTGGCGCTATAGCCAAGTTATTAAGAAATTGCTCATTTATGGACCAAAATGTTGGTACATAATAAAAGGTTAATTTTTGTGGTAATGATTTTCGTACTAGAATTTAGAGCTGCTATCAGCAAAAAAATGTAGCTACTTCTAGAGCTTAAATAAGGAGCTTTAAAAAAATTAATTTTTTGATGTTGTCTTTTAATCGGAGTTTTATATTGAAATATATTCAAGATTACTATGTTTGGATCACTGAATTAAAGACAACCGGGACAACGGCTCTGCATCTGATGAGGACATGCTCCTCGATGATACGGACGAGGAGTTCGATAACTCTCTTGTTTTAGTGGAGGTTTATCTGTTGGCTACATATAATGGTAAGAATTCTACATATTAACGTCCATCATACAAAAGCAGCCTCAGTCGCTGCATCTGTTTACTGGTGTAGTAGACATCGTCCTGATTCAGGAACGATAAGTAGTAAAAGGGAAGGTATGTGATATCAGGACACTCAACGTTAAGGTTTTAAACATCAAACAGCTGACAGCCCAGATATAGGTACTCGGAGATACTGGACGGTCCCAGCTACTTGCTCTATGACGATGTGGTAGTACCGTCAGCTGTCTTCAGGGAAGCAGTAGAAGAAGCAACGATAGTACGGATTCAAACAATAGGGATGAGTAACTTCTTGACTTTATTCTAACTACCATCCGCTAAAAATGGGCGAATGGGCCCCACCAACCCATTTTCACGGTTCATATGGTACATGTCTACATTAGTATCATTAATCTTTCATACTCGTATATACATAAAGTGGTCTTATTCTAAGATAGCCTTTATACGTAAAACATTCATTGATAATTCTTAAGTAAATTTGCTATTACAGGCTTCGTTGTCTGGAATCGAGAGTCTATGTTATTTAAGCTTTAGCTTAACTGTTCTCTACTAGAAACGCTGAAGTTTAAGCTAATAGTCGTCATATTGTTATGGTTTTCTTAGGTCGTATTGTGGCCTGATTTGTCTGGCAACCCAGGATGCACCAAGTGGAAGCGTTCTACCGTTACAACCCTTGTGTGTACTAACTGAACTAATTTCTGTATATATATATAGTTCCTTAGTATCTCCTATTTTAATTATGGTCATACATTGCACACATTACATTACATGATTCCGTTCCGTCCATTTTTGTGAAAATGTTTGTATTAACTTGCGTAAACCAAATTTAGTTCTTTTATAAAAATAGTTTACAAGAATTTTGGCGAATGGCTGTGCATAATATATTGTGATGTAATATCGTGTCCTAAACACGAAGAAATACTAAAAAAATTATGATAATTATTTTTAATTCAGATTTTCTTGGATTGTTCCTCCAGTATTTGGACCATATTTGCTGAAGTATAAAGTCGAAAAACACGTTCAGTCCCTCGATACCTTTCAAATTAAAGGAAATTATGAGGGCTACAAATTATGAGGGCTACCCCTGTAACTGTCCTCAAAAAAATAAGATTTTTTTTTTTTTTTAATTTTTTTTTTGGCACCAAAAAAACCATAAAAATCGCAAAAAAATTTTATTTCAATTTTTGAAAGCTAGCATCCTATCGAAGAAAACAGTGCCTAAAGTTCTATGGATAAATGTAGAAATTATAGCCCTTTTGGTAGAAAATCATCATATCAATATATATTTATTCCCGTCGTTTCAATGTGGAGCATAGGGCCATATCAATATCATGTTTTTATACCCCTACTATTGTGAACGAGGGTACATATCAGTTGTTGCGGGCAAAAAGAGTAACACATCGAAGGAGTGACCTACGAAACCCCAAGAATGTTGGTAGAAATCCGTTTTGGGCCATTTTATGTAATTTAAGCAATGTTCGTCCAGATGTGTGGCTGGTGGCACGATAACACTCTATAGGAGTAACCGATTAACTAAAAATTTAGTACGTGTAAAATATTTTTTCTATCTCAGGCTAAGATCAAACACAGACCATGTTAGTCCACTCCTTCGAGTACCTCCCCCACAAAGGGTCAAAATTTAACGGAAAAGTGATTATATAATTAGTTCTATACTACTTATCTGAACCTTCAGCAATTCCACACATATTATTAATTTACTTTTAGCTATCACCTTGAGAAAATGGGAAAAGTTCCACGCCCCTTTTGGTACCTACCATACAAATGGATCATTTTGCACAAAAAGTTAACGGCTTATAACTTTGATTCCAGTACATACAAACACTTGAAATTTTGTGCAGTGTAATCCTTTTTATCACCTAATGTTTCGTGAAAAATGGGCGTTATTGCCACGCTCCGTTCAGTACCTCCCATACAAACGGACCATTTTCAATAAATAGCTAAAGTCTTATAACATTGATTCCAGTATTCTTATACTTTCTTAAGATTTTTTGTAGTGCCTTTACAGTTATAGTAAAACTAGCAACAGAGAAATAATTCAAAATTCTCTCTGAGTAAACATGTTTTAAAAAAGAACGGGAACGGAAATCTGGTAAAAATAGCAAGCACAGACAAATTTCTTCTATTTGACAATTCTGTTATATTACTTTCAATGTATTTTGAATGTTACTACTTTTACTCGGAAAAATTTGTCGAGTAAAAGCTAGTAAAAAAGTAGTAAAAGGGGAACCCATTTTGAAAGTTCTCTCTTAAATTTGTATACTATTTTTACTAGTTTTTTGAGTAAAGGAACGCTTTTTGGAGTAAAACTGGTAAAAATGGTAAATATAGTAACTTGTAGTAGGTAAAGGAACAAAGCTACAATATGGGACATCATTTGTACATTTGTATATAGATTTTGTTCAAATATGCATTACTTTCTTCGTTAGGATGTTTGCTTTCAAATAATTTAACAAACATTTTTTTTGATTTTTTTATATTTTTTATTATATATATATACATCAACAAATATAGTCCAAGTACTAAAGGTACACTCCATGAAAATTGAAATTAAAAAAAAAACTTTACCAATAAATTTTTTTTTGGTTTAGTTTCATAAAATAGTATGCCTTAATCTACACAAAAAAACTTTTTGATCTCGGACACAAAAGAAAATTTCGTTGCATAATTTCTGGGATATTTACTTCAAAAATTGCTACTGATGCCGCTAATATCAGTAAATTTTCAGTCAAATTGTTGGTATAGACGTCTCTAAGGGCCTGTTTCTGTAACTTATTTTCGTTCGTCTACGGCGAACGATCAAAATTCTCTCAGCTATTACTTGAATTCTATAAAACGCAGGTTAGAAATATTTTAGGAACAAGTTTTTTACATGATTTTCTACAGACACAACGAATTATAAACTTCTGTGATTTATAGATTTCTCGGAATAATTGAGTGATTTTTGATCGTTCGCATTAGACGAACGAAAAAAAGTTACAGAAACAGGCCCTAAGATACTTACCGAACTTCCATTTTCTATATGTCCACTTTAGACCCGACCACTATTCTGTCTTTTACAAACTGTCGGATTTCATATAAATCATACAAAATTAAATTCGTTGTAGTTTTTGGGGTTTGCTCTTATAAAGAAAGTATCAACATGCAGGGACGTATCCAGGATTTTGGTTCGGGGGGGCAACCTTTTTTTCCATAACAAAGATAAACAATTAAAAAATTGCGTTTATTGTGTAGGTAATGGAAGTTAAGTTCCTTAGTTTTTTATTCGAATTTTATTCCTAAATATAAATGTGTACTTTAGTACGAGATCAGTAAAACTTTTTATAATAAAATACGTAAGAGATAAAAATGTAATCTTCGATTTTTTGAAAGAAATATATCAATTATTTCATCGATTTTGACTTCATCTTTGTATATAGACATCAAAGCCAGATAAGATAGCCTTTCTCCTTCCATTCTGTTCCGGAGATAAGTTTTTATTCTTCTTAACGTCGAGAAACTTCGCTCAGCAGATGCCGTTGTCACAGGTATTGTGGCCAGTATCTGCAAAAGGGTAAAAACGCTTGGGAACATGTCCTCATCACAAACTGAAATATCATCTAATGCATTTGATGGCTTATCATTCTTTTGCTTCCAATAATCAATCCATATACTTATTTCAGCTAAAACAGATTTTGCTGAATTTTTTAAATCGCTTTGGCATCTGAACCAGGAATATTAGCCCTATACTTTTGAGTGGCTACTCTTCTAGGTAGTGCAGCTTCTATTCCAAAACTTCTTGCAAGTTGTGGGGATTCTTCAAACAGTTTATCAAACTCCGCATCTGAATTTCTACGCATGTCACTTAATTTAGTCGTTGCCAATTTTACGATTTCGTAAGCCTTTATTATATCTAGGTTAATCGATTGCAAATACCGTGATAAGTTCTGTGTAATGGCCAAAACCGTACTACTTATTACCACACCCAATATCAAGTTAAATAAACTCATTCCATCACTGCAACCTACATGATAAAAAGGTAGATAGATAAGAAATCATAAATGTAATTTTAACTTAATTTTCGCCATATCTGGTTATCATAAATTTAAAGTTAACCAATAATTACACAGGTCGACAAAAACAAAATTTTTTCTGGGGTTTCTGTTTTAATGCATAGATTCTGATTCTAGACGTCAAAAAACGTCTCCAATCTTAGCTTTTAAAGTTTGTTTTTGTAAATTTTACATCGATAAGACAGTTTTAAAGTTAAAACCTTACTAAATTAGCTATAACTTTTTAAATTATGCATCGATTTTCTTCGGAATGGCCTCGTTTAATTCATGAACAGACTTTACGATAAAATCTTAAAAATATAACATTTGTTAATGATTTTATCAAAAAATCAAATTTTTTGGCAATATTTTGTAATACTCGTATATCGTCGAAACCGCTGAACGGATGAAAAATGGTATTATATGAAGATGAAGGCTACTTAATATTTAATTCTTTAAAACTTTCCTCAACCAAATCAGATAAATGGTTCTCGAGTTATGCCACTATATGTGGTCCAACCACTAATTTCTTTCCATATCACAGCTTATCACGAGAATTTAAAGAGACAACCCTTTAGGCTAAGAAAAAAGAGAGGTTGGGCCCCCGGGCCCCCCTCTGTATACGTCCCTGTCAACATGTAGACGTAGAGATAGAAAACAAGTTGAAGACTTAGAATGGCTCACATTATAATGTTGGATGACGAACCACTGGTGAAATTTACCAATATAGTAGGGGTACCCAAGTGATCAGAAGATAATAGTTAGCAGAATCTATATACGGCCGAGAAGAACGAAGTGATGAGCGTTTTTATAGGACACCCGTACCGCATATGAAACAAGTAAAGACGGATTAAGTTCGGCCATGCCGAATCTTATATGCCCTCCAACATGGATCGCATGTGAATGGTTTCGGATACAAATAAACTCTTTAAACCAATATGGACCTATGACTACCTTTGTTCGTGTGAAGGATTCCGGGTACAAATAAACATTAGCTACCAATTTTCAACCCGATGAGTTGAAACTTGTGATCTCTGTAACGTTTACAAGTCAAATTGGGGGGCTATATCAAGAAATGGACCGATATTGCCCACTTGCAATCCCTACATACTTGCAGGATATGTACCAAATTTCAGCCACCTAGCTGAAGTATTAAAGATTGTAGCGTGATTACAACAGACGGACGAATATGGCAAAATCGTCTTAGAGTTTTACGACCATAAACAATATACATGGTTTTCCAATAAGAGTGATATGATTTCTTTGAAAAAAGCACACTTATTGTTAAGGTTCTAATTCAAAGGTTTTTTATTTAATGTGAAGTACAATCGATACAATTAACTTCTAATAAAACGTCATTCAAATGGTCTCCACGACTTCTTCTACAGGAACGAATTCGATGAACCCAATTTTCGAGCACTTTTTCCACTAAATCAATTCGTATGTCATGAATGGCACGTTCAATATTGACTTGTAAAGCTTGAAGAGAGTCTGGTTTATTTCGAAAGACCAACGACTTCAAATAACCCCACAAGAAATAGTCTAATGGTGTTAAATCACAAATTCTTGGAGGCCATTCAATATCACAATTTCTTGAAATAATCTAACCTCCAAACTTTTCTCGCAACATTTCAATTGTTTCATTTGCTGTGTGGCACGTAGCCACAATCGGTCAATTGCAAAAAGATAGCTCTTAACGAGAGCTAAAATATTGCTCATGGGTGTCAAGGTCGTAGGTCGACTGGAAAGTGTTTTTTCTGGATTTAAAAAAATTGACTTAGCATCATTTTCAAATGTGAACGGAAAGTTTATTTTTGCTCTAGCTCCTTAACGGTACGTCGGATCGGGAACCGGTCAATGGCAACAAGATAGCTCTTAACGAGAGCTAAAATATTGCTCGTGGGTGTCAAGGTAGGTTGACTGAAAAGTGTTTTTTTGGATTTAAAAAAAAAATGCAATTGGAGAACGATTATTTTGATAATAAAACTGAATAATTTGTAAACGTTGTTCTTGCGTATATCTCCCCATGATGAAATTGTAAACATTACTGAATACAATGAAAAACAAATGACAGATCATGACATATTGGAAAACACGTTATACACTTCATGGGGTCTCGGATCAATATTTAGTGGTGTTACAAACGGAATGAAATATACCCCCATCCTATGATGGAGGGTATGAAAACAGATAACGATGGAATATTTATTTGACAATGTCAAGCTTTCGCACGTACAAACCTCGATATCAGATTTGCATATTTCATCCTTTTCTCGGAAGACATGCCAGTGATCGGATTATTGGAAGCCCCCTTTCACATTGTTAAAATAAAAATGCTCGTGATGATATTGTCTGTAATACATACAAATTAAGACTATTTTATTTGTTACATAGTACAATATGCTTGTGTATAAGAATGTTTAATTATGTAAATATATATATAGATATGTATTTGTTTATAAATAGTACATTCGATATTGTTTTTTTTTTGCTGTTGTTGTGTTTACATTATGGTATGTTCGATAGATTTGATTATAGTATACAAGAGTATGCCTTAACCACCCCCACAAGTGAGTGATTGCATACGGATAATTAATTAAAGCTAAATGTATCTAATATGGACAAACATACAACGTTGTTATTTATTATTTATTATTCATTATTACATATGCAGAATATACCACTGCTGCTAGAACTACAACTACTACTACGACACCTACAACTAAATCTAGATACTCCTCGTACATACATTCTATACAAAAACATTTCAAACTATTTGTTGATCGAAGTGTCAGTTTACATTCGGCGCGATGCGATAACTGACGCATATCACAACTCCAATGATTGGCGCCTTCTCAACGGACCCGGAGCCATATACGAGTACGTGCAGATAGTCGGATCGATCATCCATCGGATGTATCATTTGCAATTCAAAATTCAATAATAAACCTAATAAGGCACATACGATTATATTTTTCTTCCAAATTCATTTCAAATTTGTATTCCAATGTGTGAAATATGTGTACATACTTATTTATACGAGTGCGGGTAACGGGTACTTGTTCATATTAAAGGTGTTATCGTATCTATATCGATTTGTGGACGAACAAAACTAGAAGGAGTACGGAGATGAGGGAACCTCCTCCTTTAAATGGACATAGACAAATTCTATTGACCAGCATCGCTAAGCTATTCTTCAGATTATTGGTTAATATTTCGTTCTTAGATTGTTTAAATATACAAATCTTTCGTTGCAATTTCGTTTAAAAAAATATACAGTAGACCTAACGGAGTAGCGTTTGTGATTAAAATAAAATGTGAAATCCTAACAAAATTTACGACTATCTTTAAGATAAACCTAGATAACAATAAGATTGGGAAGTAATAATATGGGGGGATAAACACACGTGTTGACCGTGGGACAAATCGAACTTGGAATGTGGACAACAAATTCGAACTCCAACAGCTAGATTGATATCCGGCCGCAAAGATACCTTTCGGTTAGGGTAACGTAATGACTGCTACAGCTGGATTGATATCCGGTCGCAAAGACACTTCTCGGTTAGTGTAACGTAATTACTGCTGCAGTGTTGTATTTGTGGTGGTGGTCGTGATATTTGGTAATCATTTTAGTATTCATTCGAATCGATTGACAATAATGTCTCCGTTCCCAACTAGTTTTCGATTAACCATTTACGAAAGAGTACAGTATTTCGAAAAGTGTTTCTTCTATCTCCTAGGTTTGCCGAAGCTGCTGGAGGGACCATTGCCATAAATGGCGGCTCCGCCACCATTGCCGTAAATAGCAGCTCCTCCGCCATTGCCGTAAATGGCTCCGTTGCCGTTCATCATTGCCGCCTGTTTTCGTTGCAGGGTGGATGGTCCCATGGCGCGGGGATCTTCATGGGGACCATCATTCAAATCCAAACCAGCAACCATTTGGGCAATCTCTCGCTCTTTTTTCATATCCGGTGGATTAAACTGAAGACTAGCTAAGGAACCGTGGCTACGGCTACGATGCTCTTGGCGTATGGAATAGCTGAAAGCTCGTTCATTCAAATGGCCCTTGCGTCTGTAGATACCAGTGCCACCAGGTGATTCAGCTCCCGAATTTCCGGAATCGTCCAGTCCGTTGCCCATGGAAGCGGCTAATTTTCGACTTGACACCGACAAAGGTCGTGGCTCGCCGATTAATGATTGCGCCATGACACTTTGCGGCGGTGGTGGAGGAGCGGGACCTCCCATTGCCTGAGCGTGATGATAAGCATACATCGGTGGTACGATGGGCATTCCAACCGGTATGCCAGTGTTCTTTTTGTCCTTCTTCTTCTTCTTTGTGGTCGTTGATGGTTGTAGGGTGGCGTACTGCTGAGGTACCATAACGGGGACTTGCATCGGCATGCCCATGTGTGGAGGCGGATGCATCATTTGTGGTGGCATGCCCGGATGGTGACCGTGATGTGGAGGCGGTCCTGGTGGGAAACCTCGATGACTAATTGTATGGTAATTTCTGCCCATAACTTGCGGCGGTGGTCCGGGAATAGGTCCGTAAATCATATTGCCACCAGGACCAGGTATAGGCATACCCGGCCTCTGCATCGCTGCCGGATGTATGGGTTTTGGTCGTATCAGAGTGCCCGACAGACTTTGGCTACTAGATGATTTCGAGGATTTCTTATCCTTTTTCTTTTTGCTACTCTCCTCTTTCATTGGCGGTGGAGGAACGTCGATCGGATGACTCATTTGTCGCATTCGTGCCGGACGACCCAATGTGGAGGTGTTGCCTGAGTACATGTCGTAAGGACTTTCCATAACAATGCTGTCGAGTTGATCTTGTGAACCATTCCAAACTTTGTGATTTGCATCGCCATTGTATAATGAGGCATCGCCATCATCAATTCCCACATTCAAATCAGCGCTGCTGCCGTAGACTAGAAATAGAGATAAAATGTGAGATTCAATTAATATTAATTATAAGAAATAAATATGAGAGGAAAAATAAAATTTTTTTATTGATGTTATGACGGAATAAAAGTGTGATGTAATAGGGTATAGAAATTGTGGGTGCAAGTTTTCACACCCACAATTAGAAAAAAATCGTTCGTTGCAATAAAAAGCCCAATTTGTTTATGCAGTTTCGTTGATGTTACGAAATCTTGTATACGTGCAATTGCACCAGTGTTGCCACGAGTCGCATAAGAAATTATCCAAAATCTGGATACTTCAAAAAATGTGTGGATTATTTTCAACAGACAAAGCTATAAATTATGATGGTCATGGTCTGAAAATCCATATCGCTGAAATTTAAATAAATATGAAGTTTTAATTCCAATGAAAATGATCTATATATTTGTTTACCCATACATAGGATGAGTAGCGCATATATCATTTGCTACGGTCCAAAATTGAAACACACCGAAGGAGTGACTTAAGACCCTAAGAATGTTCGCGGAAATCCGTTTTGGGACTTTTAAGTCGTGTGCGAAAGGAATAACAGATTGTCTTCAAATTTGGTATGCGATAATATTCTATCCAAGGCTAAGTTCAAAGATGGTCCATGTTGATCCACTCCTTCTAGTACCTCCGCCACAAAGGGTTAATGACTAACTAATAACTTGTATACTACTTATCTGGATCATTTGTAATTTCAGTAATAGTTTATCTCTCGCTATCACCTTGAGAAAAGTGGGCGAAATGAAACCGACCTTTTGGTACGTCCCAACAAAGGGACCATTTTGTACAAAAAGGTCACTGCATATAACGTTAATACCGGTGCATATAAATTCATGAAATGTTGGGCAGGCTTTTATAGCATCTACAAACAGGCAAAAAGTGGATATTATTGCGAGGTGGATATATATAGTTGATATATACCAGGTCCCTGGAACATGTGGGCATGCCTCTGGCATTCTTTTTGCAATTAATTGCTGAAGTTCCTCAGAAAAGACATCAAAGCCTACATGGTTATCGAGTTTGGTTCCGTTTGTATAGATGTTAATGAATCTCCTCTGTCCTGGAATATGTGTAGTGTAATCTACAGTGCCCGGAAGGTCAGGCATTCTGTCTAGAATGACACTATGTCCGTAGCCATTTCCTGACCATAGTGACAGTTCCCCGAGTCTAATCGAAGTACATGCGGTATATTGCACTGCTGAAATATCTAGCGGCCTTAAATGTAGTATAACATTTAGTGCCGCACCAGTCATACATACATATAGCAGCTATTCGCTGAACCTTGTTTAGTATCGCACAGAAGGTGGAGCTGTCCACCAGACGACAATGCCGTACAGCATTATCGGTCTGACTACTGCCGTATACACAGGGTTGCCAGAACTGGGGTTTTGACCCCAATTGTGGGGTTTTGCCATTGCAAATTGGGACAAAAAAAATAATTTGGGGTTAGGGGTTTTTTTAGGGGTTTTTATACTTTTTTATTGGGGTTTCTTGGGGTTATTTGAAAATATGCAAAGATTTTTTAAAGCTTACATTTTTAAATAAAAGCTTAAGAAATTCCGACACATGATATTCGACTGTAGACCATCTGAGTGAGTTACTGAAAAGTGTAACATTAGTAGCGAATCCATTTGAAACTTAAAGTTACATAGAACGAAATGCACAGCAATTTTAAAAAATGTTGTTGCACCATCACTCGCTCTTGAACTTGTTAGCGATATTGGGGAATCCAAATATTCCCTAATTGCGGATGACTGACATTTCACGAATGAAATGGATGTGCTTAATGGCGAATTCTTTTCTGCAAAAAAGTGCAACATGTTCATTGCCCTTTTTCCGAAAACGGCACTTTTGTGATACTTTTTTGAAATTTGGTAATTAAGTTACTCGAATTTAGCACAACTAAAATTTCAAAAAAGCGATATAATAGTGCTGTTTTCGGAAAAAGGGCAATGCAAGTGTTGCACTTTTTTGCAGAAAAGAATTCACCATAAGTGTTCGATACTTTACCAGCTCAAAAGGAAAGATTATTATTGATTTTCTAGGAATATTCCTAGTTGAAGAAGCAACTGCAGACAAATTATATGAAGGATTTACGAACTACTTAGACAATTTTGGTTTAAAACTATCAAACCTGGTATCGATTGGAACGGATGGTGCAAACAATTTGTGTGGAATGCAGAAAGATATTGAAGAAAGATATTCCAGATCTTCTGCTCATAAAATGTACTTGTCACTCACTACATTTGTGCTGTTCGAAAGCGTCTGAGAAAATACCAGAGGGTGCAGAATATGTCGTACAAGAACTGTATAACTATTTCAGCCTAAGTTCGCTGCGAAATGTAATATACAAACGAGCTTTTGATTTGATAAATACAGGCGTGGATAGCATTAAATATCGAAGACCAGTACAATTGTCATGTACAAGATGGCTGGCGTATGGAGCTGCTGTTAAGCGTGTTCTTGAGCAATGGATTGAGCTGAAATATAATTTTTCAATAATCGCAACCGAAGAAAAAGAAAGAAAGGCAAAAAATATATACCTCGAAATGTGTGATGAGAGAAATCGATTATTTCTTATATTTTTTAAATCCCATAATTAATGACATAAACCGTTTGAATTTGGATTTCCAATGTGACACTATTGATGCTGGGAGTCTGTACGACAAAATGCACTTGTCATTTCTTTCTTTATGTGCCACAATGAAAACTATTCAAAATATGACTAATGTAAATGATGTTCGATATTTATTTGACGAGGAAAGTGCTTTCCTTCTTTTAAGTGCTGTTGACTATGGATCGGATTTCGAAAAAGAATTAAAGGATTGCAATTTTGAAGTGATGTTGTCGTAAAACTTAAGGAAATATGCTTGGATTATTTAAAGTCTTTAATAAAGGAAATGATAAAACGCTTTCCTGAAAATATGAAAATTTTTAAGCAGTTTAAAAACTTTTCTGTCATGAGATGTACGAATTCCGTGTCACAAGCCAAATTTTGTGTAATCAAAGATGTTCTGCAAAATTTTATGGATAAAAAAATTCCAATGAATGTTTATGAAACTCAATGGGCTAAGCTTCCTTTTACCAACTGGAATCAGTATTTTGAAAATGGAACACCAAAAAATGTTCACTATAAAGAACTTGGAGAAGCTGTTCTTAGCATGCTTACAATTCCAACGAGTAATGCGTGTGTAGAAAGAGTATTTTCAATAATGAGCATTACCAAATCGAAGCTGCGCAATAAAATGCAATACGAACTTTTGGAGCCATTATTAAGAATAAAAATACATTTTAGTGTTAATAATACGTGTTGCCAGTCTTTTAAACCTTCAAATGATATGTTGAAAAGATTCAATTCGAAAACTATGTACAATATAAACGAGACTGAAGATACTGATCGTGAAGCTGAAGTATATCAACTTATAAATGACTAAACTTTATTACTATAGTACTATGTACAATTCCTTTAAATGATCTCTATAAATACTCAATGTCTTTTTTATACGTTATGATTTAAAAAAAAATTTTATGTTATGTTTGAATTGTTTGAAATAAAAATCTTTCATTTGGGGTTATGTTGGGGATTTTCTTTGGCTGGTTTGGGGATATCAAACATTTTTTTCTGGCAAGCCTGCGTATACAATCTATAAAGTATACGCGGGTTCAGACCCCAGCGTTTTTTTATTGCCCTTTTACTGGTATATAGCGCTACCACAGTCTTATTTGCTCTTTCCAAAATGTTGGGTTTGAAATGCAGCTTCCTGTCTAGATTAATACCTAAGTATTTTGCATTCATCTGCATAGGCAATAACTCTGACACCCATCCTCTCAAGAGAAAGTAAAATATTGTTTATGGAGATATTCCATAGCAAAAGAGACAAGACACCCCCTCGGAACGTTCTCCTGCTGACAAATCTATGGAGGTCAGTTGACCCTAAACTAGCCGAAATGCATCTCTTAATTAGAATGTTATGAATGAACCTACGTATACTGCTGTCAACCCCGAAGGTTTCTACTCCCATAGTATATTCCTTAACAGAGATGGATCCTTCAATAAAACTGACACTGGCTAGATCATGCAGGGCGGTTTCGGTGGACTTTCTCTTGCTGCAGGCATGCTGTTGAGTGGATAGTAGCCTGTGATCAATTTTAGTCCTAAGGTAACTATCTACGAGTATTAGTCTCTCCAGAGTTTTAAGGAGAAAAGACGATAGACTAATTGTTCCGAAATCCTTAACTCCATTGTGGGACGGCTTTCCCGCTTTTGGGATGAAAACAACCTTGATTTCTCTCCATTCTGTTGGTATGTATGCCTGATTGATACAACATGTGTATATCTCTCTGAGCCAGGGAGCAATTGTATCAGCCACTGCCTGTAGCTCCGCCGGCGAGACATTGTCTGGTCCTGGTGACTTAAAAGGTTTAAAGCTTTTGATAGCCCAAAGAATTCTTGGCAAACCTCTGATGGCTGTACTTCAAGGGAATATCCAACTGAAGTATTCAATGACTCTTCAGAGTTGCCCGGGAAATGTTTATTCAGGAGCACACCCAGTGATTCCTCACTGGACGTAGTCCAGGAACTATCATTTTTTTTGATATACCCAATATGTTGAGGCTAAAATTTTCCGTAACCTTGAGGCTTCGATGAGCTTTTTACGTCACTACAGAAATCTATCCAGGATTTATTTTCAGCCTTTCTCAACTCTTTTCTGTACCGTTTGAGTTCTTCCTTGTATGTGTCCCAGTCCTGTGGGGCTCTGATGGCCTTTGCCCTATTGAAGAGCTTTCTACAGCATTTCCTCAGCATAACTGATTGAGACGACCGCAATTGCGGGCGTTCTTTGGCTTCTGTTTGGGACATGCAGCTTGTAACGAGTCGTTAAGAGTCGATGTGTCTTGGTCCACCGTTTCTTCTATATCCCGTATAGTTTGCATTTTCATTTCAGGACTTTTTGGAAGAAACTTGTTGAATATGTGCCTAAGCCTTCCTAATATTGAGTGGGAAAACTTTATCAGGAGGCTTCGCAGTCATGCAGAAGCTTATTTATCTTTGGTCGGAAAAGCTTTGAATGTCCATCACTTTTCAATCACAAATCCTTCCACTTAAATTCTCGGAGACAAAGGTGATATCGAGCACCTCCTGTCTGTTTCTAGTAATAAAGGTAGGTTCATGCCCTCTATTACAAATGTCGGATACTAGGAAAGTAATTGGAATGAAGCAATATTATTAAAACTTTATCGTTTATAGTATACCTGCAGCTAAAAACGATTAAAAGGTCCATTCTCTTGGGAGGTATTTGGACATTATGTCCTTTGGTTGTTACGAGAAAGATGCAAATTTCAAAGAGCTGTAAGGTTCTTCTCTAACTGATATTGTCTCAACCCGTATAACTTGTACACATACCTAACCATGAACTTAGTTTTTTGGTGCTTTTTGGTTGATGGCCAACATGCAAAATGGTTGCAGTAACCCTGAACCCTCCGGAAGGCTTTCAAACATTTTATAGAATATACTCGTACATATCTACTTGTTTCGTACCAGAACGCGATAAACCGCATTACTCGTAACATGAGATATCCTATAGGGTTAACTTGCCAAGCAATTAAAGCCAATGAGAAGAGTAAATTTCCATTGAGTTCGACTAATTGTTGTAGTTAATCTCTAATTGCAATGCATACAAAAGCAATAACAACAAGTAACAATTCAGACTAAATGACAAAACAACAAAATGTACAAAACGCTAAACACAAAACTAACCTTGAGCGTTTCTATCACTTTTCAATTAGCAATGAAATATTTACCAGACGAACGGTTGGATCGTCGGTCGATTGGGGGGTTGGTGGGTTAGTTGGAGGAAAGCTATAAGTGTTCGCATCCACAGAAGGTATTGAACATCATATGACCGTAATCCGACTGTACATTCAGATATATGTGTGTGTGCGTTTGTGGGTTTGCGTACACTGGATCCTCAAGTTACCTTTTTTAAACAGTGGCTCAGCACAATTGAATGATTTGAACAAATACTATAAGTCATACATTTTAAATGCACTCTTTAGGCAATCAACAAAACAATTCGTTACACGATTCGCAATAAAAAAACTATTAAAAATTTGTTATGAAAATTGAATATCAATTAATTTCAATTTTTTAGTAATTTTATAAAAAAATGTATTAATAGGGAATCAAGGTCTCGGTACATAAACAAAATTAGTGAAGGTCTTTAAATGTTTTCATACACATTGTTTTTACCCAGAAATAAGTCCGAACGAACTGACCGCACCTTTGAATAAGAAACCGTACTGTTGACTGATTTTGGATGACCATGTCCATTAAATGGTTAACCCCATTAAGTGGTTATTCCCACTAAGTTTTTCTGCATACAATTTTACTTTTGTGAAGGTTCTGCTATTCGAGCTATGAGCATAACGAAGGTATACTGCTAAAACAAGTCGACCAAGTTCATTTTGCTATATATAAATTCCAACGTTTACATGTTTATCGAAGTTTGTATTAATTTTTCTAGAAGATGTCGTCCACTATAAATTGCAATACAATTCCGTAACGATTTACCCTATAAATTATGGCTTTAAAATCTGTTAGCAAAATAACCGAAGATTTGATATATTTCAAAATTTAATTTCACTTACAAAGGATTATAAATAGATCTTAAATACAAGATTGTGTAAAAACGAAATAAAACAAAAATAGCTCTACATATTAATTTCAATCGATCAGTACCATAAATCTGTGTATTATTGTACTTTTTACTGACTTTATTGTACCATTTTATGTTCAATACACGTAGTATTTTCAAAAATAAATTGAAAAATTTTCTTCTAATGATGTATTTATTTATTATTTATTATCGTATTACAGGAATAGAATATTTACAAAGGATTTCCATTGTTGTTTATCTAATACTATGTATCATAATTCGTGAAAAGATTTGCCAGTTTGCTTTAATATAGTTCTTCTCCATGTTTGTTTCGGTTGCTATATTTTCCTGTTGTTTCCATTCTAGAGTTACATGTGAAATGTTTGTATGGATTTCGTAGATTGTGACCAACCATTTAAGCTTCCTTCGTTTTATTTCTTTATTTATATCCTCTTGATTTGTAAGTATCAAGAGTTCGATATTCGAGGATATCAAAGTGTAGTGCTATGGTAACCGACCGAGGGTAGGTAGCTAGACAAATCTGGCCAAGATATGACCTGAGAAGGTCTACACGAGTATATCTACTTGCACTGGAGAAGAAAATATTGTCTACATTAGTATCAGTTCTGACGGGACACTGCCTGATCGGCGAATATGGCAGAAGGTTGACTCAATGACTTCTGCAGAAGCTGTGGAGATGAGGAAAAGTGGAGAGTGGAGAGCATGCGTCTGTCCCGCTTTGAGTAAACGACGTCTGGATATACTGAGGTCGGTCTTTTTAGGCAGTCTAACAGATCTTTCCCGTGCCGATATTCGTACTTTTGACAACTTTGTATATCAAACAGTTTGGTTTCAATGAGGAGCATTTCAGCCCGTGTAAACACTAGGGGCCTAAATTTGTATATTTGAGCCGGAAAAAACCTTCACATCTGTTTGTGAAACTTTGAAGTTTTTGTTAAATGTCTGTGCTAACAAGCCATATTCTAGAAGCGTATTGCAGCACAGAATTAACACATGCATGTTTGTGTTTATGTGGATTCCATTTTTCTCTGCTTATAAAGATGTGTAGAACTATAATTAGAATTTATATTTCTATGTCACTACATCAATAAAGTCAACAATTAAAAAAACCGGTAAGGAATAATTAAGTCTGACGGAGCCGACTATATGATACCCTATACCATCCTTTTTAATTACAATAAGAAGAACACCCGACACCACACTGAAGTACAGGGTATTACGATGTTGTATATTTGTTTGTAACGCATAAAAAGAGAAGAGACAATTACGTGGACTGCCATCAGATACATATGCACACAATTAAAGCTATCTCGATAACGAATTGCGCAAGATATATCAATTTCGAAATATGTCTGGGCGGTGCCACGCCCATTGGTCCGATCTCGCCTATTTTTGGACCAATCACGTAGGCTGCCACCAGATACATATACACAAACCTACAGCACTCTCGCTAACAAATTGTGGAAGATATCTCAATTTCAAAATTTGGCTTATAGGGGAGGGGCCACTCGAGACAATTGTAAAAATAATTTTTGCGAGCCCGCGAAATCGTCCCAAAATCGGTCACAAAAAAAGTTATCGAATGCTAGGCGGAATATAAAAGCTTCTCTCGAGACAATTGCAAACAAATTTTTTTTAGTTTTGTCCGAGCCTGCGGTTTGTAGCTCGATTCTCACATGCAGTACATCAATGTTCATCATTGCCTCATAGATTTCGCCGATGTACAGTGCAATTTTCTAATGAAGACTTAACTTTTTTGTTTTTGAATAAAAGCAAAATGGGCACCCAAAGCAAAATGGGCATGGTTTTTAAAGCGCTTTAATTCTATATAAAAATACAGCCATGGTAATAAATATACTACCACAAGTCAATGTTGCTCTAAAAAGTCACCTATGCGCAAAAATGCAACTTTGTTTGTTAATATTTCTTTATTTACCTACAAGATAAATTCCATCGGTTACATTGAACTTTTGAATGATGTCCTTATCTCCTTTTTGGACGATATTTATGAGTCGTCGATTATTTTTCAACAAGATTAAGCCCGAATACATAAAGCTAAAATTGTGACGGACTGGTTTAACACCAAAAATATACCACTGCTGCGATGACCTGCGTTAAGTATAGATCTAAATCCGATCGAAAACGTCCTGGGGAATATGGCAAATCAAATTTATGACAATTGGCGGCAATTCTCCAATCTAGGAGACCTCCGAGCAGCGATAAATAAAACTTGGAGTGGAATACCCACATCACTTCTTACAAACTTAATTTATTGCATATCATAATGACTTAAAGAAGTAATTATGGTGTCTGGCGCTAATACTCATTATAAGACAAATTATGTTTTCTAAAAAAAATGTATTGTTTCAAAATTGTTTAGTCTAAATTAATTTGGAAGTATATATTTTACCAATGAAGTACTTTTCATTTTTCTTTTAAAATTCGGATACTTTTAATAAATTGATATGTCAACACATGTTTTGGTTAACAAATCATTTAAGAACAATTTTCCAATAAAAAGTTTTTCCAAAATATAAAAACACATTTGCATCGTCCTTTTTTTATGTGGAAGTATAATTATTACCATGGGTGTATTTTAAAATTTTGGGGGTAAAAACTGCAGTTAGTGAAGTCTTCATTAGAAAATTACTTTGTACATCAGCGACGTCTATGAGGCAAATGTAGTACATATCGAGACACACACATTGACGTATCGGAAGTGACAATCGAGCTACATACATAAAAGTTACGATAAAAAATGATTATGTGCCGCGGTCTCTGAAAAAATTTAAACAAAAATGATTTGCAATTGTCTCGAGGTGAGCTTTCATATTCCGCCTCGCATCCGGGAACATTTTTTTTACATGGAGGCCAACCCGGTTTATTGGATGCACTGTGCTAGTCCAAAAATGTAACAGAAAGGAGACCCTATGGATAGACCTATTTCGGCCATGCAAAATCCAGTGGCATTAGCCGTTTTTTTATGTTAGCTCTTGTTTTCGCGATATTCGACCACAAAGTTTGTTGGGAAATCAGAGAGGTGACTTATCTCTTTGGTTATTTTGAAGTAGAAGACATCGGAATATACGCTTCAGTCCAAAGATCGAAATAAAGGTAACATTTGGACAATTATTTTTCTCAAAACCGTCGTCCACGCTTCTCACCCCCTTACCACTGAAAAAGTGCAATAAAATCATATCATATGTTAAAAATCATACATATCGTCGACATTTTTAGTAGGCATCGTTGAGAACAATTTTGCTCGCGAAGAAATACTATAAGTCCTTTCTCAACTTTTTTATGAGAGTTAAGCAAATTTCGAGTTTTTACATAATTTGTGTATTTTTCTGCTCATAGCAGAAAATATGTGAAATACAATTTTTTGACTTAAATTTTTGTAAATTTTTTTTTCGTTAGTGTTAATGGGAATTTCAAAGGTAACCAACAAAACCTGCTAAATTGTGAAACCTGTTAATTTTTCATAAATATGTTGAAAGGAGGCTGATAGTAATTTTTCGAGAAGAACATTTTTCTCAAAGACGCAAACTAGAAATGTCGATGATTTGTATGACGTTTGACATATGGTAAGATTTGATTGCACTTTTTCGGGGGTAAAGTGATGAGAAGCGTGGTTGACTATTTTGAGAGAAATAATACTCGAAGGGTTCCCTTTATTTCGTTCTTTGGACTGAAGCGCGTTTTCGTAAGTCTTACACTTCAAAATCACCTCCGAGATAACTAACCTCTCCGATTTTTTTGCAAACTTTGTGGTCGAATATCGCGAAAACAAGAGCTAACCTAGAAAAACAGTTAGCTCCATTGGATTCAGCAAGGTCGAAATAGGTATATCCATAGGGTTTCCTTTCTGTTACATTTTTAAAGTGTCCATTTCGAGCACAGTGATGTCATCGGTTCAAATAAGGAAGTATGTAGGTACCGATTTGACATAGCAGCTTTGTAGAAGCTTCGCAAAAAACAGATTGCCGAAAATTTCCGTTGTCACAACCAAATCGTTCTCTCTGTGTATTCACCGTTTAAAAAATCACATGATTTGCTGCATCATTCTCGATGCCAAATGTCGTGTCCAGGCGGAGGCATAGCTGTGGAACAACTAACAAGCGTAAAATGATTTCGAACCTCATCTGACACGGGTGTGGTAACCCCGTGACCGGGCGGTGAGGAGTACCAGTGATGGTCATGCCAAGTGGTTACACCGCATTAGCTCATCCACGCATAGTTCGACCTTTTATGGTCACAGCACGTACGCGAGTGAGTACATACGACATACGAGTGTAACCCACTTTGTAGTCGTGGCGTTGTTTGTCATTATGTGTTAATAGCTTTTGAACAATTATTGCATTGGCCACAGTCGGAAACACGGAGTTGAGTTGAATAGCGTTTTCATTGTTTTGCTCTCGTCTGACGAGAGATGACGACAAGACCCCTGTTAACGGTACACCTTTGAGTCGGCCAAGTCGCTTACTTGGCACGATGGTTGATGGCTCTTTCAACACCTCTTTCCAGGCAAAATACCGATGTGTGCTTCTTCTGACCGTGTGTGCGTTTTGTATTTGGGTGACAAGATTGTTCTTTGTTGCTCTGCTATCCCTCTTTAGTAAGTACGAGTTTGTCTTCGTGGAGGCCTACTTACGTACACTAGGGCGGGTAGTTTATTTGACGAAAACATTGGCTGTTTTATGAATGTTCCCAAAATACAGCATTACTACACAAACTGTAAAAAGCAAGTTTTAACAACAATAGAATATGTCCCACCTAGTAGGTAAAGGGTGATGTTGGGAAACTTTTGGCAACTTTTATAGCAGCTCAGCTATTTTCGTGTTTTCATCTTTAAACATTGTTTTTCATCTTTAAATGTTAAATTATATAGACCGTGGAATTAATATTTTCAGATGGGGCCGCAACTTATTTTCCGACCCGCCTTAACATGCACATGCTGTCAAACATAAATAGTTATTTAGTAGACTGTAAGCGGACTGTTTGTTATTGTGGACAGACAGACCTCTTCCACATGTGTGCAAAAACCAAAAATATATCTTTTGTTCGGTCATGAGAAATGTGCTCGTATTTTGGTTAAGAGTGTAATGACCTTAACTGAGTCAACAAAAGGCTGCTTTGGTCAGTGTCTATCGCACTGTCCGTCAGCACACAGTGGCACAAGTAGTTAAACACAATTGGGTGATGGACATGTTGGATGTAGAAAAGATGTTTGTGGCATTGCCAATATTAAATTACACAGATCTGCAGATGATTGCCGTTTTTCTTTCTTTGGTCGTTTATAATTATCATTCAAATCGAATCTAAATCCGATAATTATATCGACTATAATTTGATTTTCGTTACACTGTTCATTGTGGGATATTTTAGCCATTTAAGACATTACTTAAAATAATGCATATGTATTTGTTCACACATACATATGCATCGGAAAATGCTTGACAAAACATAACTTTGATACAATGGATTGACGAAAATGTATAAGAGACCTATATCAATCCTAGTGTAATACTTCAAATATGGAAGTTTTTCAAGTGATGTGTAAATACTTAAAGTCTTACCGTCGTATACAACTAAGTTCATTTATGTAGATCAGTGTAACTCGACTAGATGACGCTAAGATGTTCGTGAATAAGAACATAATTTTTGCTCTGTTTGCCTCAAGACAATCGAGAAATAGAGACGTGCCGTCGAAGGCAGCAGCGAATAGTTTCAATGATTATATAACTAGTTTCATTTAAGTATTAAGACACTGTTGTTGAATATCAGCTTCAAATGAGTAAGCTTCGTATGAGTAACAATCAAGAACGTTTGGAATTTCCAGCAGGTTCATTTACTCGGGCCAGCGGAGAAGATATCGAGTAGAACCAGATATCTGCCGTTGTATGTGTAGCATAATTTAACCGTTGGTTGTTACGAATACTTTTATACCGAACCTCAGGGTTGTGCGACGGATTTGCGCCTGATGGGGATTTAGAACATCAGATCCTGAAGAATATTCACTGATGTCAATCGATTATGGGTAATTTGAACTCATCTAGTTCTGTCTACCAAATATTGAAAATATATATGACGACTGAGCAGTATCTGTGCGTAATAAAAGAGCTATGATCATCAAACTAGAGCCATCGGTTAATGTTTTGATATAGAGTTCCTATATCGGTCTCTTGCAAATATGTTTCTTTGAGCCATAACAAAACACTTTTTATAAGCAATTTAGCCGAAACTTTGCAGTTTGTTTTCTATTTTTATAAGATCTAACCACAAAAGAAATTACTCAGATCAGTTCATATTTTCTTATAGTTCTCATATAGAGGTCCCACTTAAATATTTCAGACGATTAGGCTGACATTTTGCTTTATGTATTTCATATATTGTTAAATTCAGCACAACTAGAGGTCTCTCCCACAGAGGTCTCTCGGCTGAAATAATGCACTTTTAAATTAGTTTGACAAGAATTCTTCACAGCAAAAAAAGACCCCCATCGATCCATGTTTTGGTGCAGCAACCATATAGAAGTAGTTTTCATATTTGCTTAAAGACTACATTTTTTTCAGCTGATATGTTTGAAATTTTTCAGTTTGTGTTTTGTTAATTCTAAAATTTTGCACAGCGTTTAGTTTTTTATATAGTCCCTAATAGAGGTCGCTCTTAAATATTTACATTTAATTATCCCCTAATCTTAGAGAGGTGGTACATATCATTTGCTACGAGCCAAAAGTGTAACACATCGAAGGAGTTTCCACTATATTTGGTGGAAATTCGATTTGGGTAATTTTAAGTCATTTGAGCAATGTCCGTCCGTCTGTCTGCTGCCTGGTGCCCACGACAACTTTCGAAAAGATTTGTCTATTGACTTCAAATGTGGTATGTGGTAATATTTCCCTCTATCCCCGGCTAAGTTCGAAGTTGGGCCATATTGGTCGTCCAGTACAGCCCCGCAAAGGGTTAACATTTAGTGAAATATTGAGGGCCTGTTTCTGTAACTTATTTTCGTTCGTCTACGGCGAACGATCAAAATTCTCTCAGCTATTACTTGAATTCTATAAAACGCAGGTTAGAAATATTTTACGAACAAGCTTTTTACACGATTTATAGATTTCTCGGAATAATTGAGTGATTTTTGATCGTTCGCAGTAGACGAACGAAAAAAAGTTACAGAAACAGGCCCTGATTCTTTAATAACTTCTATACTACTTACTCTAATCTTCTGAAATTCCACACATATTATTAGTTTAGTTGCCTCTCCCCTTTTGGTACCTACCACACAAATGAACCATTTTGATTATAGCATTAATATTACCTCATACAAATACTTGAAATTTTGTGCAGCGTAAGGCTCTTATAGAGTCTATAGTCCAGAGAAAAGTGGTTTTTATTGGTACCTCCCGCATAAGTGCACCATTTTGCACCTACAGTTAAAGCTTATAACTTTGATACCTGTGCATAATTTAAAGTTATTAAATGCAACCTAAATAGACTGAAGGTGAGCGGAGTCGGTTTATCCGACTGAACTTTCTTATTTGTTTTTATGATTTGTTTTTTTTTCCACTTCGAAGATTTTCCCGGTTATAGAATTCAATGCATTTTATATAATTAATGGGTATACAACCTTAAATTGCTATATTCTTTGCTTGTTTCTTAAATAATTGCCTACTGAAATATTCAAGTAATCAAACCATTTGGACGCTGCAGTGACATAATGTTGGATATTTTTTTGTTAAGGTACCAAAACAGCTCACATTTAGTTTAGGTTGAAAACGAGAAGAGGTTTCATCGTCACATGTCCATGGAAATACACTTAAGGCAGTAGATCGGGCTGTTGTGCGCTCTATATTTATGATCTTTTTAAAACCTCACGAGTTATAGCAAAGCGGCACGGGACCTGAATTTCCTCAGAATCTTCCAGTCATACCCGCCGAGATGAGTCAGATCTGGCAATGTGTCGGATCTGAAGTAACGGGATCGAGCATGTGCGAAAGCTGGACATTGGCACAGATAGTGTTAAATAATTTCGATGCTTTCCCTGCATGCCGGCATTCGTCATTATCTGTTTTTCCTATGCGGAGCAGATGTGCTTGTAACATTTAGGCAAAGCGCCAACATATTTAGGCAAAGTTTGTTTTTGATCCCTTTAAATGGAATGCAAATATATTTGGATAATATTTGTACCCTACACCACTCTCTGGTAGAATATATTATCATTTCAATGTAGATCCCTTATATATGTACATTCCGATTTGGCATTAAGCTTATATACAGATTAAGATTATATACAAATTATTTTTAAGCAGATCTTTCTCGGTATAGACGCCACAGCAGAACTTTGTAAAATTTAGGAGATACTATTTATTGAAGAAGGAACAAATTAAAAAAATAAGTGATAATGAAATACATAAAATTTTCCATTGAATTTGAAGTCAATAACTTCAGCTCGTTTCATCGAAAATGTTATTTAATTTATACTCAACACTAATGTTCACTACTTCACCATCCAAAGCAATTAACATTGACAAATGATTGAAAACAGCTACAAAAAATATCCGTTAGTAATTAAGGTGAGCAAAAACATATTTAACTATATATTTTTGCTTCGAAAAATGCATAATAATCGTTTTTGCGCTTCACTCAATTTGTAGTACAAATTAAAGGTGTAATATTATAAAATAATTGTGGGCCACTACCAATTGCATAAGATGCAAGAAGAAAACGCAAAAAATAAAACAATATGCACCCGTAAACATTTCCTTCAAATTTGGCGGATTGGCTTTGCAATTGGCGGCAATTGTTGTAATATTAAATGCAAGTTCAGTCTTAGGCATGGTGGAGCAAGCTCATGCGTGCGTGAATAAAAAATTCCGTGTTATTCGCAAATTGATGAGAGTGTGGGGAACGGATGTTGAAGATTGGCGGGGAAGTCATTACGAGTCGTTAACACAATGGGGGTAATCAGTTAAAAAATTTAACTGGCGTAGAAAATTAAAAATATTGGAAAAGTATTTATGGATTAATCAATGTTCGGAGGTACGAGTAAAATCACTGATAGAACAAGGAAGCCTAAAGTTGTATTCGTCCTTCTAGTGAGAGCGGGGCACAGCAACAGAAGGTGTTGTAGTGATTCTTCTTCTTCGTGTAGACAGCTTCTGCAAAAGACATTCAATCTCTCTGCGTGCCGTCCAATAAGACGGTGACCCGTCATGACAGACACGATAAGTGAGACGTCCGTTCTCGACAACGACAGCAGCCTGGAATGTATGCAGTTCCTGACTAGTGAGTACCTACCATTTGTTGCCGTAAGTATCTCTCAAAAAGAGTGTCTCTCTCAAAAGAGCTAGAGGCATGCCCACATGTCCCATTTTCCCCTGGAGACTGTAAGGTAGTTCCTAGTCTTGCACGTTCATCAGCCTTGCAGTTCCCTGGTATGTACCTGTGGCCCGCCACCTATGTATATCAGGTGAATATTAAACTGTGCTCGACAGTCGAGCACAGTTTTTGAATTCCGGAATATAGTTTCTAGGCACTTGCTATCAGCCTGAGTATCAGAGAAAATATTTATACCGCCTTTGGTCAACACATACATTTTCAGCCATTCCGCTACCTAGTAGTTATGGAAATATTGTTGAACTATTGATTGATAGGAGTAATTATACTACACTGAAATGAATGCCCTTAGTATCGAAATTAATTTATCTGGATTTGAATAGACTTTTAAAACGTCCAACTGAAATCAAGAGCAAGCGAAGCAACGTGATATTTGTTATTCCGTAGATACTGAATATTTTCATAATATGAAAATCCATGAAGCATATGAAACATTTATCACACCAGGGGTAATCGTTCTAAATTTTATGAAACTATAAAAATAATGTAAATTCAATTAAAATGTTTTTGAAGTTATTCCTACGATAAGGTGAAATATTTTATGTCATTTTCAAATAATGTCACGTCCATAAATGAAGCACTTTCGATTTACATATCTCTGGAGCTGAATTGAAGCCGTAGCTGCTTCTTCTTTCTTGTATTCGTTCTGTTTTGTGAATTTTTGTTCAAATGTTGACGTCAAATTTGTATGTATGTATTTTTGAATGTATAAATATATAAACATTGGTATATATATATATAAATGCAGATAATTTTTGCAAAATGCAAAAATTTTAAAACATTTTTGTTTATTTGAAGATTTTGGTCACTAATGGTTATTTTACCTGCAAATGATGTTTACCTATAAATTAGTTTTACGTTTACTCCTAGACCTGTTATGGTATGCTACTTCTAGACCATAAAGATAAGGATTTGCATATATGTATGTATGTGGTGGCTATAATAAAAATTAAGCCGCTGCGACCAAATTTTTTCAAAAATCATTTAAAAACCATTACAATAAATAAAAGTACTAATACAGGATCGATTGTAAAGTGTATCTTCGTATATACATATATAGAAACCAAATCGGAAGGCATTATTATATTCTATATAAAAATATTAACCGATTTGGACTATAGGATTTGTTTAAGATAGCATAAAAAACAATCTCTAAATATTAAGCCACTCCCGTTGAAGAAGTCAAATTGGAAGGTTCATTTGTATGGGGTCTATATCCAAACATGTACCGACATGGCCCATTTTTTTCAGAAATAGCTAAGGGCATAATGAAAAGTAAACTTGCAAATTTTAACCCGATCGGTCTCACAATGGGGCTCCTAGAACGTGAAGAAATCAAAACGGAAGGTACAATTATATGGCTTCTGTAGTATATTGTCCCAAACATATTCTGCTTAAAATATATATAAATATATATATATATATATGCTTGAGGTACACTCGAAATATTTAATATTTGGAACACAGAAATATTATATATTTGAAAAGATGATGTTATAAATAAATCTTTGTATCTGTCCTAACATTTTTATATTTGTGACTATTATTTCCGAAACAAAGATTTATTTGCACTCGAGAAAAAGAAATCTTAAATCTTCGGTAAATTTTTGATGTTTATTAATTTTTTTAAGTTTTTTCTACAATTCAAAGACAATTTTGAGGAAATTGTTCATAAAATTCCTTTATTATAAATTTATCTATTAATAAATTTCATAAATTTTCTTTATTTATATTACGATAAGGTGATTGATGAATTGACAACAAATGGTGACTTGGAATAGTTAGAAATTAAAAATGGGTCCTTTGAAAAAAAAACTAATGCAACATATGCCATTTTTAATTGTAGCTTATAATCCGAAATCCAGGACAAAATAAACACATATTATATTTAAACACATATTATATTTTAAAAAAATAGTTTACAAATATATGTTGTTGTAATGTATTAAAATATGCGCTACAATAAAGTTTCCGGATTTTCAATTAAAATGTATGTGTTCATAAATATAAAATATTAAAATATCTGTTCCAAATATATTTTCTTTGAGCTCAAATATATCAAAAAACCCTATTTTCAACATAGATTTAAAAATTGTCAGTCGAATCGGAATGTACAGTTATATGGGAGTTATCTAAAATTATGATCGGATATATACCATCTTCAAAAGCGTTCGTTCCTTACACCAAGAAAGACAAAGTTCAAAATTTCGAAAGGTTCACGCTGAAAATAAATGGCTTCTGTAGTATATTATTCCAAACATATTCTGCTGGAAACATACATATATTTAGGGTACACTCCAAATATATAATATTTGACAATCGCAAATATATAATGTTTGTGAGGATGTTGTTCTAAACAAAATAATGTTTTCATCCTAATACTTTTTTATTTCGAAATAATTTTTCCAAAACAATGATTAATTTGTATTAAAGTATTTTGGCAAAGTATTGATGCCCTAATTTAAAGGAAAGTTTTCAGTTTTTTTTAGAAATTTAAGGTTTTATTAAAATTTAAATCGTATTATCTTGGGTAACGACAAATAACATTGATGGATAGACAATTGGACTATTTATAAATTAAAAAATAGTGCTGAAAAAAAATTAAAATGCTGCAGCTTTACCTATAAAGTATAACACAAAATCTAGGAAAAAACGAAATTAAAAATTGCTAAAGTCAACAATGTTTCAAAATTGTTTTGAATATAATGTATTTGGATAAATTCGTAAACAATATCTTTGTTTGTTTGTAAACACATATTTTATCTTTGACTGTAAGTTCGCAAATATATTTTGTTGTAATATATTAATATATGCGTTCCAAACTAAATTTCTTGATTTTGAAATAAAATATATTTGTTCAAAAATATATAATATTTAAAAATTTTGGTTCCAAGTATATTTTCTTTGAATTCATCACATGAATATGTTCACTGAGAGACGGACGGACATGGCTAAATCGACTCAGAAAGAAATTCTGAATCGATCGGTATAATAAATGGTGATTCATTTTCGTCTTCTTTATGGTAGGTACACGGGTCAAAATCGCCGTTTTTTATTTGTTTGAATAGGAAAAAAATATATTTGGAACTGAAATATTTAAATATTATATATTTACAAATAAATACATTTTATTTGAAAATCATTAAAATTTATTTGGAGCGCAGTTGTTAATATATTACAACAAAAAATATTTGCGAACTAACCTTCTCAAATAAAATATGTGTTTGTAAACAAATAAAATTATTGTTTAGAAATTTCTCCAAATATATTTTATTTAAAATAATTCAAAACTTTGCTGAATTTTTTGAATTTCTGCTTTAATTTTTCTTGATTTGAGGCATAAATCTTACAGTTAAAAACTGCATTAACTTTTGTTTCAAAGCACTCATTATTAATTTCTATATATTCTTCATCAAGATTATGTGATTTCGATTATTTAAAAGCGATATAAGGACTACTCGTATACCAAGAGCCATATATACAACATTTTTAACTCAATTTAGCAGAAACATTGCAGTTGTTGTCTATTTTGACAAGAATTCATCACAGCAAAAATTTAACAAATCGGTTCATGTTTTGTTATAGTCACCCTATAGAGGTCGCTCAAAAATATACGTAGTTGAGCCATAAATACCATATCTTCTAAACATTTTAACTGAATCTTTGCAGTTTGTATTTAATTACGACAAGAATTCATGGCAGTCAAATTTTTTTAAATCAGTTCGTATTTTGTTATAATCCACTAAGAGATGTCGCTCTCATAAAGGCATATTAAAGCCATAAACACGACATTTTGCTCAAAAACATCTAAACAAAGTAGTCTTGAAACTTAAAACATATGTTTTAGAAGGTTGCACTTTGCACCAAAATAAATTTTTTCAAACTGCTTCCGCCATCTATATGATATTTCGGCTAACATATAGACCGCCCTCGTACGTCTTACAAAAACTTTTTAAGTTTAAGAAACCATATTTCAGAACGACCTCTAATGTAGGGCTACATCAACACATTGACCGATATGGCAATGCCAAACAACCTGCAACTCCAGAGTGATTTTCAAGAATATATATAATTTATAAATATTTCAGAGTATTGCAAATGGAGTATTTGGAGAATAAGGAATTAGTGAGTCTGTTTCACTTTGTTTTCTCATTGTAGATTAATACGCTATTTCACTTCAAAAGAAAATTTCATTTCTTAGTTTTATTATTAAACATTTTTCTGCCGACCAACTGCACTCACCTCAACATATTGACTGTAAATGGGGTCCAAGCGCATGCAATGCCATTTCCTGAGAGTTTCTGCATACATTTGCGCATTGCAATTTAACTTTTATTTTTTTCTGGTTGCGCTTTGTTGGAGCCGAAAGAAAAATGCAGTTTTCCTTTGCTCGCTTTGGGTGGAAGCACAATTGCATGTTTCCATTTCGGTCAAAAAGGAGGGAATTGTTTTGTTTTGAGTATTTATTGCATTACCAGCAAAAACAAAACATTTCAAAAACAAACATTTTTTGGTGCGAAAGTCCAAATACCATTTTAGTTTTCCGCTTTTTTGTGATTCACCGTGGTCAAATGAAGGAGTGTTTAAGGCTACACCTGAATAATAATTTTTCAGTAGACATTCTCAGTTGATTATCAAGCTCAGCTATAGTTAATAAACAAAATTGTGGCTAAGAGAATATTTATACTCAACACTACTGCGTTATGCAACAATATATATTAAATTTTGTTCCCGTGGAAAGAATGTGTATGCCCTCCACCATATCAATTTCTCAGTCCGTTTGTAACACCTCGAAACGTAGATCAGGAGCCCCCAAATATTCCTATACCTCGTAAAAGTCTTACACGATTTAGCAATGTTCGCTCGACCGTCCGTCTAAGGGCCGATGTTGAATGTGAACCACACCTAAACGTCAAGTTTTTTTCTGCATTTCATTTGACATTTCTCAATTTCAGACTAACTGAATTTTGAACCATGGAAAGATACACAATCGAACAACGCATTAAAGTTTTTTAAGCATTTTACGAAAATTGGCGTTCAAATCAAAATGCAATTCGTGCACTTCGTGTTGTTTTTTTGATCAGCATAATCGACCAAATGTGTCCACAATCGGGAGAGTTGTGCGCAAATTTTAGCAAGCCGGGTCTGTAGGAGATGTGAAAACACCTGTGCATGATCGCCCAGTTCGTTTGGTGCGGCTTATGGGCTGGCGACGTCATCGCGCCATACTTCTTCGAAATGAGGACGGTCAGGCAGTTACTGTGAATGGTGTTCGCTATCGTGAGATGATAACGAACTTTTTGTGGCCCGAATTGGAAGATATGGATGTGGACAATATGTAGTTTCAACAGGATGGTGCCACTTGCCACACAGCTAACGAAAAAATGGCTCTTTTGCGCAACAAATTCAATGGCCGTGTTATCTCACGTCGTGGCGATGTCAATTGGCCGCGAAGATCATGTGATTTGACACCGTTGGACTTCTTTTTTTTTGGGTTATTTGAAAGAAAAGGTGTACGTCGATAAGCCAGCAACAATTCAAGTGCTAAAGGATGAGATAATTCGGCACATTAACGGCATAGAACCTCAATTATGCCTCAGCGTCATCGAAAATTTGGACCATCGGATGGAGGTGTGCCGCCGAGGTCGCGGCGCCCATTTGGCTGATATTTTGTTCCATACATAATTGAACCATACCAATATTATCATAATAAAAAGAAATGACAATAATTTCCTAAATAATTTGTGTTTTTTTTCAAAATCAACATCGGCCCTTAAAATTTAACCACCCTTTATATTGTAATAACGCTACAACCAAAAATAATTGGGATATTAACTTTCGAGTTAACGATTTTATTTCTTAACTTTATATTACTTTAAAATTTCCATCGCTTGGGCTGAAATTTTGACAAATGCTCTTGTAGGTTCGTTATAGCACCCACACTAATGACCCTCAAGACATAACTTTCTGACGCTATAGAAACTGCAGTTTTCCATTCAATATGCTGAAATTTAGCTGTTTGCGTTTAAAATGTTCTTGTATTCCTACCTATTTATGCCATCATCATTGGTTTTAATACAGCCCCAATACAAAGGACCCAATTGACTTGAAATTTTGACGCTAAAAAACGTCTCATTTCCACCGATTATGCTGAATTTTGATCAATAAATTGACAAATTTGATCAATTAAAGTATTTCTATTGGTTCGTATTTTAACATAGCTCCCACAAAATGTGTTTGTCATGACTTCTAATCAATAGGATTATTTTTGGTGCATGTTTTGTCCTGAACAGAAGACATTGGTGTCAAAAATTTAATCAATTGACATGAAATCCCACATATGTAACAAAATGTAAAATATAAAATCGTACAATTTGGTGGAAAGCCAAACATCTTTATTGAAGAGATTTGCGCGAAGTACAATACAGTTTTAAATAATTGACGACAAAAAAATGTTAACTCATGCCGATTGTCACAATTGTCAGTCAAACGTCACTCGAAATCGTGGTATACACATGTTTTGGTAGATCACCGCGATTCGACGTGGTTATCTAATGCAGATTAGTTATTATAGAAGTTCAGAATGCATCTGCAAATACATATACATTTAGTTTCAAAATTGGATGTATGTAATTGGGTTACAGCTTCCAAGGATATAGTGTATAGTAAAGTGCCAACAAGGATATCCCCTTATACTTGTACTTGTACTTATATACAGCGTCTAAGGTCGCACCTGCAATGTGTCACCTAATTGCAAAAATGTCATGTGATGTGAACATCACACAATTAAAAATTAATTTTAAAAATTGCCGTTTTTATTTTATCCTACATCTCTCCCGTGTTTGATGTGAAGAATTTTATTATTTTGCTTAACATCTATACTTCAATTAATTATTTTCTGGCTGTCAGACCGAATAATGGTACGTATGTATGAATGTTTGTGCAATTACCCAGTAAAACCCCACTTCTGACGCGATTGCAACTGATCATAACACAATTCAAACCCGTTGTTTTTGATATGATCAGCACCTACAAAGTCTTATATGGTACATATATAGTATACACATACCTATTGAATACGAATTTGTATGAGTGTGTTTGAATTACAAAAATATGTGTAACCCAATTACATATAAATGCTAATTGATAAATTATCACCAATCTGTATGTAAAATAGATCGATTCGGCGGAAAACTTTTGTAAATTACAATGTTGAATGAAGAAGGCAAACCAGAAGTGCAATACAATTTCATAACCACTTGACCATGACTAAAAAACCACCAACAACAACAATATTAACAATACACAACAACAACATGGAATAGCAAAACATTGTGTGTTAACGCTTACCAAGATGATAGCGTGTATTGATGGATCAGACCCGTTCGTATGTTGTGGCGGCAGCTATAGTGTAACATTCGTCCATCGCATCACATCCCATCGAACAGTCGCCGTGAGGTAACTCTTCTTTGCCAAAGAGACTCGCTCGCCACAGTCATGATTAACGATATCGTCACCGTTCACAGAAACAACAGAGATACGAGGGACATACGATCGGTCACGAAAAGTAGGCGAGCGCTTTTCGAGTAAAAAGATATCCTTAACAATGAGCTATATAAAACAACAGACCGATATTATCCATTACCCATATCTCATGTGAGCTGTTACTATAAAAAGTATTTATACCAAATTTTAGTCCTCTGGTTCAATTACATAGTACAGCATTTTTCAGCTCATTGATTTGGGACTCAATGCTGAGAATTGGACGTGAAAGTAATCCAAAAATAAGAACTTCTGTATCATTCGTTTAGTCAAATTGGATCAATTAATAATTTAATGGCCATACGATTTTTTTTGCTCAAGGTGGATTTTTAGCGCTTTTTCTATATTTTTTCTCCGTATAAGCAAATACCTTCAGAAGATATGTCATCCCATTCAGCAATATAGTTATTTTTGTATAGATCTTTTAAATCACCCTTATGTGAAATGTAAAAACTCAAAATGTGACGTTCTTTTTCTAAACGGGCAACAAATCAAAACTTGGGCCAATACGGCCCACTTCTAGTAGGAGTAGTTCTTAACCCGGCAGAAGGCTCTCTGCAACATTTTTTCAGAACAATTCACAGTTGTGATAAGAGGGCATTGAGCCAAAGTGTACCAAACTTCTGCCAGATCGAAGGTATTTTGTAGATCGTACACAAAAACAAGTAAGCAAATTTCGGTCGGTTAAACCGACTAGATGATTGCTGCGGATGTTATGGCCATGTTGTGTTCGAATGAATCTGTCAATTTGTGTGCGGGTATCAGAAATGGCTGGACGAATACGCCTATTTTGCGCTGAACACAAGATTCTTCAAATACATTGCACTGTACCGAATTGTAGCGTTTATGTGCATTTTTATTAACGTTATGCGGTGGGTGCCAAAAGGGGCGTGGCAAAAATGCCCATTTTGTATATGACTGTAGATGCTATATAAGCATTACACTGAACAAAATTTAAAGTATTTATAAGCATTGGTATTAAAGTTATTAGCAGTAATTAACAATTAACTGTGTGATCTCATTGTGTGGGACGTACCACAAAGAGCGTGGCAATAACGCCAATTTTTCACCGAACTGAATACACTATAGAAGCGCTACACTGAACAACATTGCAAGTATTTACATGGACGGGTATTATTAGCATTTATCTTTTTGTACAAAATGGCCCCTTTGTGTGGGTGGTACCAAAAGGGGCGAGGCCCATTTTTGGGCCTTGACCAATATGGCACATCAAAATATTATCACGTACCAAATTTTAAGTCAATCCGTTACTCCTTTCGAGATCTATCGTGCCCTCCAGCCAGACAGACAAATAGACGGACGAACAATGCTCAAATTACTTAAAATGTCCTAAAACGGCTTTCCGCCGAACATACTAGGTGCCTCAGGCCACTCCTTCGATGTGATACACTTTTGGTCCGTAGCAAATAATATATAACCTCCTTCACTAAAGTGGGGGTAAAATGTATTTTTTTAAGGGGGCTGCATCAACACTTGGGGCTAATACAAAAATTGTAAATATAAATCAAGGTTCTGTGCCAATCAGGGCAAATATATAAGTAGAAACACACCCATCGATTCATCGTTTGATGAAGTTCCACCCAATTTGAAGTGAAATTTTGCGTTGCCTCAAAAACATAACCATCCTTATTATTCCCAAATCTCTCGAACCGCCCGAACAATGAACGAAGTTAATACTGCTGCGAACAAGTTCGACTTAATAATCAAGCTAACGAAGCCAGTGATGATCTGAGTCTAGTCCATTATGTTGCATTCATAACACCAGCCAACAACAACGTTGGACGTGGATGGTTGGTTAGCTGCGGCTATGACTGTGGTGATGTTTTCAATGTGAAATATTCTTGCACTTCTTTCCTGTTTTAGTTGTTGGTCTTCATTCAAGAAAAGATTTCTAAGCTCTGGTGCTTCAGTTTAGTTTGGAGTTATGCAAAAGTTTGATGAAACCTCTTTTGGAATGGAGTAATGCAAGAATAGCCTACACCATTCTCTGTACATATACGAGTATGTATGTATATGCGACGAGTATGTGGCTATACATGCCAATGCAATCGCCTACATGCATTAGCCAAATATCGAATTGGGAAAATATTGATGAGGTTTCGGATAATACATTGCACAACTCAGCCTGTTTTTCGATGATGATGATGATGATGATGGCAGTCGTTTGCCAATTATTCAGACTTCTGCCTCAAAAGTTTCTGTCCATTAAATGCATATATGTGGCCTATTTTAAAGAATTTATCAGAACTGGCTTTCGGCATTGTGAACAGAAATATTTGAACAGAATTAATTGAATGCAAACAAAGTGTTCATGTCGTTTGTCCGTCTGAAAAGTTGTGCAGCTGCACAACTTCGACATTATCATGCGGTGGCACCCAGTACCACTGAATGAGAGGTGGTGCATTGATATAATCTATCCGTTAGCGAAATGGTTATGAGCATCTGAGCTTCTAAAAATCGTATAAAAAAACAGTAAGGAAGGGAGCCGACTATATGATGTCCTACACAACCCCGCCGGAGCAGAATAAGTAGAAATATTGTCAAGATTTATCAGTATTGTTTCCTTATGATGATGATCTGTCAAAAAATATTGTTTTATATAACTTATGATGTTTTCCAAAAATGCTAAATTTTTTCTGCCTTTCGCGACAAAAATCCTTTTTGTTTTCGTTTGTAAAAAATGCTGCACTGTGATAGGGTTTCGTTTTCTTTTGTAAAAAATGTCGCACTAGCACGGTGCAAAATGAAACATTTTAGCCCTGTATTTAATCGCAGGGGTGGACGCTGCCCTACAAAACAGAAGATTTTCAGCGTCGAGCGAATGGCCTAAATACCTGCGTGTGTACGTTAGTGATTTTTCTAATGAAGCTTGGACAGATGCTTTTTTAATGATTATTTAGGCGGCGCTGTTGATTATTCCGTGTATTTTAGTTTTTTTAGTGAGTTAAAAGGCTACTTTTTTGGATTTTTGGTTTCGATTCTGACCATTAAAAATGCAGCACAAGCTAGTTCTTTCTCTAGTGTCACAGGTCAAAAATTATATCATTTTCAAATTCTCAGAAAATGTTGCCCTAGTATGTGGGAGTAATGCTACAAAGAATAAGAAATTCAAAATAGAAAATATATATAGAATTTGAGAAAGATATAATTTTTGATCTATGATACTTGAGAAAGAACTACCCATATAAACATTTAGTGGGGTTGTATCTAAATCTCCAGCGATTTTCTTAAAATTTGGCTACGTTAATTTTTTGTTAAAAATGTTAAAAAACGGATTATATAGCCTTAGATGCAAAATCGGAACGTAGTTATATATGGTTCCCATTCTGAACCGATATTCCTAAAATTTGGCTAATAAAGTTTTTGGTTCATGAAATTGTTTCTGTTAAATTTTAAAAAATTCTGTTCAGATGTGCGGCCATATCTAAACCTTAACCTGATTTTGGCATGATTTATTGTCTGCGCAAACGAATTATCAAATTGTGTAAAGTTTTGAGGCAAAGTATGGCTTTTACGCCGCGTATATTCCTAATTGGGATGTACATATGTTATGGGAGCTATATATACATCGGAACCGATTTTTATGGAATTTAGCAGAGGCGGTCAAAACCATAAAGATCTGCCAGAAAATAACGCCAATATACCGCTTAAATACCAAAGCAGGATGTACGAATATAAGGGGGCTATATCTAAATCTGAACCGATTTTGAACTATTTCAATAGGATTTGTCCTTGATGCAAGAACGTACGCTGTACAAAATTTCATCAAGATCGGAGTTAAATTGCGATCTGTATTTTACAAACAAGCTTAAGATGGACTGACGGACAGACATGGTTAGATCGAATCTGCAAGTGATTCTGAGTCCATCGATATACTTTAATATGGATTTATCTACAATATAGCAATTATTCTGAGTACCCGAAAATTGGAAATGTACAAAGTTTTTCTATTGGAGCGCAACACTATACGAAAATAGGAAAATTTGCAAACAGTGGCGGTAATTAAATTTTCTCCTGAAAATCCTTTTAAACACGTTGTCGCCTAAACTCCAAAATTTTGCCACATTTTCTCCAAACTGCAAAGCTTGGACCATACAACACTTATAATTTGTATGTGTACAATTTTGTTGCAAGATAAATTGCACAATAATTTGTATACCTCGGATTTTTGATTTGTGTCCAAATCATGTGGGCTTGAAACTGGACAATTAGATACATATAAACATTTTGTATACCTGAGTGCTCAACTTAAAAATTAAAAAGAACTTAAACTTATTACTTACTTTTAAGGTGCAAGTAATTAATGAACTGGAAATTTCGTGCAATTGTAAAGGTATCCAGGTAAACCATTTTACTTGAACTACCAGAATTTGTTATTTTGGATTCCCAAGTAATCGGTTGCAATGCAAATTCACCTAAGAGTGAGTACATATATGTGACATAAATAAATAACTAGACTAGCAATATTGAATTTCGAATTGAGATATCTTTGGCGCCAAAACGCTGCTATGAAATGTAGATGAAGTTTTAAACGGTCAGTTAACAGGATTTGTTTTAGTTCGTGATCTACTTTCACACGTATTACACCGATATAATACTATATCAGAGGAGAATACATAAAATGGAAATTGGAAAATGAACATAATGTAAAAATTTTTCTCTAAATCATTTGAACATTTATTCACGTAATTAGTAGCATTTAAATACTCCGTAATCGAGTAGATTTTAAGTTCGTTCATTGACACTGTGTTATGTTAACTACTTAAATAGATTCGGTGTTGAAGAGAAAAAACACTTTTAATAATCGAGAAAATAAAGTGGAACAAAATCGTAAAGAAAACTAGTTTGACTTAGTCTTTTGCTACTGCGCCATGGCACATACTACTCATGTATATATGTACATATGTCTGTGTAAATATATATGTATTATGGGTATATACATACTTCCAGGCCTGTTACATATGTATATATGTACACATGAATATGTAAATACACCTGTGAGAAAGAATTTACGATCAAGACATGGTAAAACACACACACTTACATACATACCTACATATATTTCTGCATTTTTCTTTCATCGACCGGATTGCTGACGCTGTTCTGTGGCAAAGAGCCAACAACCAACAGAGTAGAGGGGCGCAGGGCAGAATGGAGCAGAATAAGGTTACATAGCAGTTTGTTGTCAATTTTACCACAAATGTTGCCATTTGCCATAGTTATGGCGAAAAAATGTAACAATAAGCCATTTAATTTGAGCCAGAGCACTCACAGCTCACCTCTTCGGTTCACTCCGTCCAACTCATTTGTGAAGAACTTATTATGGTACAATTATGAATTTATGCAGAAAACATTTAGTGGAACCAGTGGACCAGCAGCAGCAGCCATGAGACCAATATTGGTATTTACGGCCTGTTTCACAGTACAGCTGCGAACTGGACTATTTGCTGAGGTGAGCAGGAGATGAGGAGAAGTGAAGACAATAACATCCAAATGAAAATCGGTATTTACGAAACAAAAGACTTAAGCAACAAACCCGCTTTGGAGATTTTTCCATATTTCCATAACACTAAGCACAGAGCCAGCCCAATCCCATGAAGACATGCAGACAGACATATCAACTAATACAGTTTATTTTGAAAATAGTATTATTGTTATTTTAAAATTAAAATTAGATTTCCAAACATGGTGCGGTCGTCGTCTCAGGCCACAGACGTCAACGTCAGCGTCAACCTTAATCTTGAAAATGTTCGCATGGCAAACTTCAAGTAACTTCAGTGTTCATATCATTGTCTCATGAATAAATAATAGACATCTCTTGTAAAAGTTTTCAGTTGCCAGCTTAATTTTTTCGCTTTTTGGCTTTCTCACTTGTAAAATAACAATAATAATAAACAGTCGACATCTTTATGTTTCGCTGCCAGACATCAACCAGTCCCAGAGACGACAGCACCCTTAAGTTTTGGGACTCGAAAAAAGCATATTCAGAAATTCAAGAAAAATGAAATAAACTCAAACCTACGAACAAACCCAAAGTACGAGTATTTGTTGATTTTTTACGACCCGAAAAGAAAACTTTCTCACGAGTCTGAGCCACTGTTTATACACTGATATACTCGTACGTGTAAATAGGTATGTCTGTTCGTCCGTAGGTATTTTTGGCATTCATACGGTAGATTTTGTAGATGTCTGTTGCCTTTTGGCGGTAGTGGATGTGGATGTGCATGAGGCTGATGGATTTCGCTTGTACTTTGGAAGCTTCATTCAGCGTTATCCGCAAAATCATCCAAACCCCACCAAACAGGTAAGTAACATTTGACATGAACCTTCTGCGGCAACCTGAATGCCAGATGAGCCGTCGCGAGACACCTCCGCCGCAGTGCACAACGTCATGTGCTGCATGAGACCATATCAAATGAAGAAGACACTGTCTGTCTGTCTGTCCGTCCGTCTGCTGTGGCAACTAGGCCTTCATTGCATTTTCTCTAATCGTTGCAGCCACAGTGAAATGCATAAAAAATACATTTCCAATTTCACACCATATACTCAAATTGGACAGGCGTTTCCAAAGCTATCCATGTTCAGATAGTATGTACCAGCATTAATGCCCCTCTCATTGACCCATTCAACAACAACAATAACAACAACAACTGTACTGTGGATGAAAGTGACTGGGACTCTATGGCTCTATGGTTGTCATTTAAAACAATTCATTGATTTTTGGTATTGGGTATTATGAGATTTTCGGTTTTTAATTTTGGCATAAATATATTAACAATCGAGATCATTGGAGAGGTAATTAACTATAATTAGCCAAGAAAATAAGAAACAATATAAAAGAGAATTGTATTGGAAAACAAAATGTGAAAGTGATGTATACGGCAATCTGTAAGCTGGACCTAATCATCGAACATAATGGACAATTATCAGCAACTAATACATATAGATTGATATCTTATCCATAGCGCAGTTCCTCAATTATTTACAATATATAATGACTTCACATCGATTTAACACTTTAAATGCGGCGAAGAAAATATGTGACTCTAGAAGAATGGAGTAAGTAATTAGTTAATCAATTTAGTGCTAGAAACCCAAATAGACGCTTTTAGCATGACATGAGACTAAAATAACAAATTCATTAGAGGCGAAATAATAAGGAGAATAATGTAGGAGTTCAAATAATTTATTTTATCTTTGTAATAAGTTGAATCACTATGTCACAGTGTGCTATGACATGGTGCATTTGATTTTTATTCCCTCACCTTAGAGAGGAGGGTACACATAATCGTAGCAAGGGGGTGACCGTGGTGGTCCAATACCACCCAGAAGTTTTTTAGCAGATATTTCAGCTGAATTTTTTTTAATTTTCTCAATTCCAATTATTAATCAATTTTACAGTTACTAATGCCAGAAATAATATAAATTTTTGTAAATGCTGCAATGAATCTCAAAGGTATGCAATCAATTTGAAAGTAGAAGAACGATTCTTAGGTTTCGAAGATTGTTCTGTAAGTAGATATGCCAATTCTTTTCATAAACATAATATGGATTTTTTGTGGAAAAATAAGATGGAAATTATTCCAATAATTGGAAGTCTTATAATGGTGTAAATGTAATGTGATATAAAACATGAACATGATATAAACAAGCCGTTTTAATTCTATGCGAGGCATACAAATTAAATATGTTAGGTATCGACTCCTATTCGAACGTACAATCAGCATCAACACTTTTCGATTCTGCACAGTTTGTATATTAAATTTTCCAAACCTGGAAATCATATTGATTTCAAAAGAATATGCAATGTTCCACAAATAAAATATTTGGAAGTTCGAAGTCTTAGTAAAACTAGATGGAGTTGCAGATACGAAAATTGTAGATCATTGGATTAAATTATGCTGGTACAACAAATAGTTAGAGTAGGATACAAGTGCACCACGGCACAGAAATGGGATTATCAAAAATAATCACTAAACCAGAATTCGTTATGAACCTTCACGTATTTAATTAACACTGCTCTACAAAACATAAATAATTAACCAAACATTTTCAAACAACAACTGCAAGACTCGGAGACGCATACTAAACGGTTACGGCAACTATAAGTAATTTTAAAGATTATAACAAGTAAAAAAGTTCAGTCGGATAAACCGACTTATGAATCCCCTCACCTTGAGTCCCAAAAAATATTAGTACATTTATTTATTTTTTTTTGTTTTAATTAAATTATTATTTAAATTGCATTTCATAACATTAAAATATGTACTGGTATTAAAGTTATAAGCTGTTAACTTTTGGTGTCAAATGGTCTATTTGTGTGGGAGGTACCAAAAGGGGCGTGCCAATTACGGCCACTTTTCTCTAGAGTCTAAGTACTATAAAAGCATTATACTGTACGAAATTTTAAGTATTTGTATGCACTGGCATTCAAGTTATAAGCTGTTAACTTTTGGTACAAAATGTCCATTTGTGTGGGGGTACCAAAAGGGGCGTGGAAATAACTCCCAATTTTCTCTGGACTCTTAGTACTATAAAAGCATTACACTGTACAAAATTTCAAGTATTTATATGAACTGGTATTAATGTTATAAGCTGTTAATTTTTAGTGTCAAATGGTCTAATTGTGTGGGAGGTACCAAAAGGAGCGTTCCAATTACGGCCACTATTCCCTAGACTCTAGGTACTATAAACGCAATTTCAAGTATTTGTCTGCACTGGTATTAAAGTTATAAGCTGTTAACTTTTGGTACTAAAAGGTCCATTTGTGTGGGGGGTACCAAAAGGGTCGTGGCAATAATGCCCATTTTTCATTGTATTGTAGGTACTATTAAACCATTACACTGTACGAAATTTCAAGTCTATGTATGCACTGGTAATAAAGTTATAAGTTATTAACTTTTGGTTCAAAATTGTCCATTTGTGTGGGAAGTACCAAAAGGGTCGTGGCAATAATGCCCATTTTTCACTGTATTGTAGGTACTATTAAACCATTACACTGTACGAAATTTCAAGTCTATGTATGCACTGGTAATAAAGTTATAAGCTATTAACTTTTGGTTCAAAATTGTCCATTTGTGTGGGAAGTACCAAAAGGGGTGTGGCAACTTCACCTATTTTTCTCGAGTCAATAGTAATTAGTAGATTTTCAGAGGATTCAAATAAGTAGTATAGAAGTTATTAAATAATCAATATTTCACTAAATGTAAACCCTTTGTGGGGGAGGTACTAGAAGGAGTGGACCACTATGGCCCATTTTCAACTTAGCCGGAGATAGAAGAAAATATTACCATATTCCAAATTTTAAGTCAATCGCATAATCCTTTCGAGAGTTATCGTGCGCACCAACCATCAGACAGACAGACAGACGGACGGACATTGCTCATTCGACGTGTTACACTTTTGGCTCGTAGCAAATGATATACACCCTCCTCTCTAAGGTGAGGGGATAAAAATATATTTAACAATATTTGGAAAGAATATTTTGCCAACAAAAATTACATGCCTTAGAGCAATTTCAAGAAGAAAAAACAAAACGCATAACAAAGTTTGTTTCGTTTAATTAAACATTAGTTAAAAGCCAATGTGCAGATTTGCCTGATGATACGATAGCATTTTAATATTGGAGAACAGCTTTAGGTTTTCTACCAGCTAAAGCAGTATATTACTTGGTAAAGATTTGAATTGATCTTCTGAATTTATTGATGATTGTAAAAGTAACCTGCAAATTGAGAAGGAATCGCTAAACGCAGAAATTATTGTGCTAAAAATATCTTCAAGACTCTATATGACAATAAGCCAATCAAATAAAGAAAGGACGATAGAAATACATAAAATGTGGATTCAAAAAAGTCGAACAAAAACAAAATCTTTTTAAATATTTATCCAAATACGTTTAAAGGTTTGTAAGGGTTTGTAATTGACAATCTTAAATATCGAAAACGAAGTAGGAAAATTGTTAGTGATATTCTTATTTTTTGAAAGAGTAGATGAATAATTTTTTTTTTATTCTTATTAAATTTTATTCTATTCAGCTATTTTTTATGTTCATTCTAAAATATTTAACTCCTCGTTAATTAATTCATAAAATACTACTTTTTTCTTTAAGCATTTGTTGTTTTAAAAGACCAAATTCTTGTTTATGTAATATATTTATTTACGATGGAAAGGTTGTACGTAATAAATCTTATTTCAATATGAGTTAATTTTTTACTTTTCCCGAATAAAGCATGAAAACAAACTTTTCTTCTGGGGGATATAGCCCCCCCCAGCAGAAATCCATTGTAACACATCGAAGAAGTGACCTAATACCCCAAGTATGTTGGGCGGAAATTCGATTTGGGCCATTTTAAGTCATTTGAGCAATGTCCGTCCGTCCATCTGTCTGCTGGCTGGTGAGCACGATATCTCTCGAAAGGAGTAACCGATTGACTTCAAATTTGGTATGCGGTAATATTTTGCTCTATCTCCGGCTTAGTTCGAAGATGGGCCATATTGGTCCACTTCTTCTAGTACCTCCCTCACAAAGGATTAACATTTAGTGAAATATTGGATCTTTAATAACTTCGATACTACTCATTCGAATATTCTGAAATTCCACACATAATATTAGTTTACACACATAGTAGTTAATGGACGAAATTTCCACGCCCTTTTTGGTACCCGGTTACAATGACCATGTTGTGGGAATCGAACCCACGACCCCCAAACTCATAGGCGAGTACACTACCTACTCACCTACAGCATTTTAATCTGATAATTATTTATTAAAAAAAAAAAATAAATTTAGGATGATTGCGACTAAGCAACTAATACTATGTGTGAAATTGTGAAAGATTCTGGGTAGTATTACAGAAGTTATGAGAAAATCAGTTTTTCACTAAATTTTGACCCTGCGTGGGGGAGCTACTCGAAGGAGTGGACCAACATAGTCCATCTTTGACAATATTTGAAGTCAATCGATTAATCCTGTCAGAAGTTGTCATGGGCACCAACTAGACATACAGACGGACAGGCTGACGGACATTGCTCAAATGCCATAAAATGACCCAAAACGGATTTCCGCCATATATTCTTGGGGGCTATTAGGTCACTTCATCGATGTGTTACACTTTCGGCCTGCAGTATCTGTTATATAACCATGTTCAAAATAGTGGGGGTATAAAAACCGAATTTTGTTCAAATTCTCTTATTTCTAACAAAAGTGCTATTATGCTTCAATTAAGCATTTTCCTCTTCGTTAGGATGCTAGCTTTCAAAATATGGAACAACCGATTTTTTGGCGATTTTTTTCTATTTTTTATGTTTTTTTTTTGAGAAAACAAAAAACTTTTTTAAAAAAAAATCAATTTTTTTTCTAATTGTTTTAACGACATGAAAGTGGCATTGCTAACATTTGCAGACCTCAAAATTTCCTTTAACTTTAAGTGCGTCCCGGCGTTAATAAAAGGTCCGCCAAATAACTTTTTTTTTTGAAAACGCTATAAAAAACTACTGAAAACGCATTGGATGGTCAGTTGGCTTCAACTCCAGAACCAATTGGACTTTGTATGGTGTCATACCAAGGTCTTTATGCAAAATTCGTCTCAATGATGTCTCCGAAATGTTCAATTGTTGAGAACGACGGTGAATTGATGTTGATGGCGCTTCACGCACACTTTCTGCCACAGCAGCAATATTATCGGGTGTACGCACTGTTTTGGGCTTTTCACGCTTTGGTTTATCGATGAGGATGCCAGTTTCTTTCACTTTTCTCACAAGATAACGAACATACGGAGCTGACGGCGCTTCTCTTCTTCCAAAATCCGTACGCAATTTTCGCACACATTCTGTAACATTACCATGATTTTCAAAGTATTGTCGCAATATTCGCAATATACACATATTCATTCAGCGGAAGGATAAAACTAATTATCTGTCAAATCAGACATGAGCTAAGTGTTACCATTTACGAAATAAGCACTAGTTGAAAAAAAAACGTTAGATGGCGGACCCTTTATATACTTCAAAAAATGTGGTCCATATATTTAAGGCACCTTCCAAGAAAATTGGAATCTTAAATATTTTTTTTTAAATAATTTACCATAAACTTTTTTTTAATATTTTTTTCGTGTTTAGGACTCCATGTTACACCAGAAAATGTTATCCACTAATCAGCTCGCCAATACGCATCAACTACAAGTCTATGGGGTAAAAATGGCTATTAGACACCTACAGGCATTTACAAACAAATTTATAGCTCGAGTAAAAATTAAGAGTATTTTCGGGTGACCGGTCATAACGCCCAACGGACATAACGCCCAAAATTTTTTTGGGCCTTATGACATCCCTAAGTGCGGTCATAACGCCCAATTTTGTTTTGGGCCTTATGACCGACCCATGCTCGGACATAAGGCCCAATTTTTTTTTTGGGCTTTATGTCCTTTTTTTTGTTTTTGTAATAATAAGTAGTAATAATTTAAGTGGTAATTTAATATTTATTGGAAGTACTTTAAAGATATGGTTCAATTTAAATCAAATGTAAATTTCTTCCACCTGCCCCACAATTTGCCGGCAAAAGGGACACAAAGTAAGAGTACCATTTGCGGTATGGTTACTTTTAATTTCCTCAAAGCACGATTTGCAGAGTTTTGCGTGTCTACATGGTTTAAGAAGGGTATTCTTTTTGTTTTTAAAACATATTTCACATAAGATACCTTCTGTGCTAATACTTTCATTTTCTCCTTCTTCATTTTCGCTATCTTCTGTAACCATAATGTTTATTGGTATTGTGGGTGCAAGGTTGTTAATCTTGTTTGTCATCATTTGCAGGAATGTCTTCGTTGTTATTTCTTTTGTTGTTAGTTTGGAAGTCAAAACTTTTATTTGTTCACTTCTGTCCCGATTTCGTTTTTTTGGGGGTTCAGATAATCCAGCAACCCCATCAATAGCTTGTTTCAATTCAACAAATTTTTGAAACTCTTCCTGTCTTATTACTTGAAGAAAGTCCCAAAAGCTACCATGCATGGGTATGTGGGCGCATAGATAGCTATTGTACCCCTCTACAGCACTTGTTGTACGGACACATTCACCACTTACTGAGAATTGCTCTGGAGTTTCCTGGAAAATTAATGAAAATTAATGGTTAGTTGGTAATTTGTCGTCATTTTTTGTACGGATACAAACCATTTCTAACCATTGTCGTTTGAAGTAAGCAAAAAAATCATCAAAGATGTTCTCTGAATTTTTGTAGCACTTCTTAGCCCCATAAGCTTCCTGCTTACATATGTTAAAACCGGTGGTTATCTCCTTAGCAGGGAGGAGCGGTAAGACTAACATTTTTTTAAATATTCTCCTTGCTTCATCAGTTGTTTTTACGGCTTTTGCTAGCTCGCTCATCTTTGCCAATTTCCGTCTCATAGCCTGGCAGAAGTGAAACCAGCATCCCTTCAAGTGCACTTCTGGAAAAATTTTTAAAATGGCGTTTCGGAGACCTTTTTCGAAGTCGCTAATAAAAGTCTTAGGCTTTAGTTGGAATATATTGCCGTTAATAAATTGCAAAACGTGTTCGTACGCTTTTTGAGATTTTTTGGACATCAAGATAAATGCAAAAGGAAAAACCTAAATGTAGAAGCATTGGCATTATTTTCTATAGGGTATGGTACATGTTGATATTAAGTCTTAAAGAAATAGTTATGATGAAGATAAGAACTTGTAGAGAAGCCGGGTGTAAAGAATTCTACGAGAAATCGCGCGCGCGATTGCTCGTAGAATTCTTTACACCCGGCTTCTCTACAAGTTCTTATCTTCATCATAAGTATAGGGCCTTATCCGAATTTAATTTCCCAAACATTTCAAATATGGTAGTATTAAATCGGAAAACAATATATATGATGTAGTTCAGAACTTGCAGAGTAGCCGAGTGTAGAGAATTCTACGAGAAATCGCGCGCGCGATTACTCGTAGAATTCTCTACACTCGGCTACTCTGCAAGTTCTGAACTACATCATACTCATATTGTTTTTTGAGACATAAGTTGTTAGACATTACAGTATTACTTACGCGTCGTTCGTAGCCAATATAAATAATTAACAATTGTTTGTAACCGCATGATGGTACTACTGAAAAAGTTGCGTCTATTAAATAATGTCGCTCCGTTTCGTCTATTTGTTTAATAACATCTGTTATTGGTGTGGAACAGAATAGGGTATAGGAAAAATCGGTCTCCAAAATCGTAGTTTGGTAGAAAGGCTTTTCTGGTATACTTTCGCACATACCATATAGAACCATACAATTATTGTCCCGAAACGTTTTAATAAATTCTTGTGGACTCTGAGGAGCTTTTGGCATTGCTGCTGTCTTTATTCTTCGTAATTGCCTTTGCATTTTTTGGAAGACCACAAGTTCAGCGCTCTCCTTATTTTTCTGACATTCAGAATTGAAAACATTTCGCACTTTGTTGACGATAAGACTCGGTTTAGAAACTCCTTCTTTTATTGCAGTCTTCAACTGGAACTCCTTCATTATGTTCTCTTGATCACAATTTTGGGTATGGGTGCTATTTTCCTTTCTTTGGTTGCACACTTCCTTGTCTATGATTTGTAGAGATGCCTTACAATCTTTTTGGTAACAAACATATCTCCGTATACATTCTTTTTTTTTATTTGTATATTGGGATTTAAATTTATACAATTGTTTGTTCTTTGGGGTATAAACTAATTCGCAGTTTCTGCGAGCACCCCCAACAAACTGAAATTCAACTTTATCACCCATTCTCGTCACTGTTTCAAAATCAACTGAATGAATGTTTCAATTACAACATCATCGAACCTGAATCAACTATAGAACCGTTACTTCTTTTACAATCATAACACATTTTTACCAAAAGTTTTCGATTTTACTCATTAATAGAACAAAATCAAAAAAAAAAAATTTAGGCGTTATGACCGCATCAGGCGCGGTCATAACGCCCAAAAAAAATTGGGCGTTAAGTCCGTTCTTTTTTGGGCCTTGTGTCCGCACCTAGAGAGGTCATAAGGCCCAAAACAAAATTGGGCGTTATGACCGCACTTAGAGAGGTCATAAGGCCCAAAAAAAAATTTGGGCGTTATGTCCGTTGGGCGTTATGACAGGTCGCCTTTTCGGGTGACCGGTCATAACGCCCAACGGACATAACGCCCAAAATTTTTTTTGGGCCTTATGACATCCCTAAGTGCGGTCATAACGCCCAATTTTGTTTTGGGCCTTATGACCGACCCATGCTCGGACATAAGGCCCAATTTTTTTTTTGGGCTTTATGTCCTTTTTTTTGTTTTTGTAATAATAAGTAGTAATAATTTAAGTGGTAATTTAATATTTATTGGAAGTACTTTAAAGATATGGTTCAATTTAAATCAAATGTAAATTTCTTCCACCTGCCCCACAATTTGCCGGCAAAAGGGACACAAAGTAAGAGTACCATTTGCGGTATGGTTACTTTTAATTTCCTCAAAGCACGATTTGCAGAGTTTTGCGTGTCTACATGGTTTAAGAAGGGTATTCTTTTTGTTTTTAAAACATATTTCACATAAGATACCTTCTGTGCTAATACTTTCATTTTCTCCTTCTTCATTTTCGCTATCTTCTGTAACCATAATGTTTATTGGTATTGTGGGTGCAAGGTTGTTAATCTTGTTTGTCATCATTTGCAGGAATGTCTTCGTTGTTATTTCTTTTGTTGTTAGTTTGGAAGTCAAAACTTTTATTTGTTCACTTCTGTCCCGATTTCGTTTTTTTGGGGGTTCAGATAATCCAGCAACCCCATCAATAGCTTGTTTCAATTCAACAAATTTTTGAAACTCTTCCTGTCTTATTACTTGAAGAAAGTCCCAAAAGCTACCATGCATGGGTATGTGGGCGCATAGATAGCTATTGTACCCCTCTACAGCACTTGTTGTACGGACACATTCACCACTTACTGAGAATTGCTCTGGAGTTTCCTGGAAAATTAATGAAAATTAATGGTTAGTTGGTAATTTGTCGTCATTTTTTGTACGGATACAAACCATTTCTAACCATTGTCGTTTGAAGTAAGCAAAAAAATCATCAAAGATGTTCTCTGAATTTTTGTAGCACTTCTTAGCCCCATAAGCTTCCTGCTTACATATGTTAAAACCGGTGGTTATCTCCTTAGCAGGGAGGAGCGGTAAGACTAACATTTTTTTAAATATTCTCCTTGCTTCATCAGTTGTTTTTACGGCTTTTGCTAGCTCGCTCATCTTTGCCAATTTCCGTCTCATAGCCTGGCAGAAGTGAAACCAGCATCCCTTCAAGTGCACTTCTGGAAAAATTTTTAAAATGGCGTTTCGGAGACCTTTTTCGAAGTCGCTAATAAAAGTCTTAGGCTTTAGTTGGAATATATTGCCGTTAATAAATTGCAAAACGTGTTCGTACGCTTTTTGAGATTTTTTGGACATCAAGATAAATGCAAAAGGAAAAACCTAAATGTAGAAGCATTGGCATTATTTTCTATAGGGTATGGTACATGTTGATATTAAGTCTTAAAGAAATAGTTATGATGAAGATAAGAACTTGTAGAGAAGCCGGGTGTAAAGAATTCTACGAGAAATCGCGCGCGCGATTGCTCGTAGAATTCTTTACACCCGGCTTCTCTACAAGTTCTTATCTTCATCATAAGTATAGGGCCTTATCCGAATTTAATTTCCCAAACATTTCAAATATGGTAGTATTAAATCGGAAAACAATATATATGATGTAGTTCAGAACTTGCAGAGTAGCCGAGTGTAGAGAATTCTACGAGAAATCGCGCGCGCGATTACTCGTAGAATTCTCTACACTCGGCTACTCTGCAAGTTCTGAACTACATCATACTCATATTGTTTTTTGAGACATAAGTTGTTAGACATTACAGTATTACTTACGCGTCGTTCGTAGCCAATATAAATAATTAACAATTGTTTGTAACCGCATGATGGTACTACTGAAAAAGTTGCGTCTATTAAATAATGTCGCTCCGTTTCGTCTATTTGTTTAATAACATCTGTTATTGGTGTGGAACAGAATAGGGTATAGGAAAAATCGGTCTCCAAAATCGTAGTTTGGTAGAAAGGCTTTTCTGGTATACTTTCGCACATACCATATAGAACCATACAATTATTGTCCCGAAACGTTTTAATAAATTCTTGTGGACTCTGAGGAGCTTTTGGCATTGCTGCTGTCTTTATTCTTCGTAATTGCCTTTGCATTTTTTGGAAGACCACAAGTTCAGCGCTCTCCTTATTTTTCTGACATTCAGAATTGAAAACATTTCGCACTTTGTTGACGATAAGACTCGGTTTAGAAACTCCTTCTTTTATTGCAGTCTTCAACTGGAACTCCTTCATTATGTTCTCTTGATCACAATTTTGGGTATGGGTGCTATTTTCCTTTCTTTGGTTGCACACTTCCTTGTCTATGATTTGTAGAGATGCCTTACAATCTTTTTGGTAACAAACATATCTCCGTATACATTCTTTTTTTTTATTTGTATATTGGGATTTAAATTTATACAATTGTTTGTTCTTTGGGGTATAAACTAATTCGCAGTTTCTGCGAGCACCCCCAACAAACTGAAATTCAACTTTATCACCCATTCTCGTCACTGTTTCAAAATCAACTGAATGAATGTTTCAATTACAACATCATCGAACCTGAATCAACTATAGAACCGTTACTTCTTTTACAATCATAACACATTTTTACCAAAAGTTTTCGATTTTACTCATTAATAGAACAAAATCAAAAAAAAAAAATTTAGGCGTTATGACCGCATCAGGCGCGGTCATAACGCCCAAAAAAAATTGGGCGTTAAGTCCGTTCTTTTTTGGGCCTTGTGTCCGCACCTAGAGAGGTCATAAGGCCCAAAACAAAATTGGGCGTTATGACCGCACTTAGAGAGGTCATAAGGCCCAAAAAAAAATTTGGGCGTTATGTCCGTTGGGCGTTATGACAGGTCGCCGTATTTTCGTACATTTATATTCCAGACGGTGTTATGCACATATGTCATCATAAAACTATACAAAAATATTTAAAACTTAATTACCGACTCTCTAAGATATTTTAATAGCCGGTTTAATGATGCCCCCAGCGACACACCAACGACAAACCATCATCTCGATATGTATTCAAATGCAAAATAACTGACGTGTGTTTGAATACATTTCATTCCAATGAATTCAAATGGTGCTTCAATAGACACACAAATGATGAGCCTCGCCTTTAAAAGTGAATTCGAAACTTAAGGAAAATATTCACCTTTACATCTACAAACAGATTCAAGTGGAATGTGCGCTTAGTTCATAAAACAAATAATATTGAAATGACACCTTTTTGTTTCAGTACAAAAAAAAACTCGAAAACTTCAACATCATCAACAATAATGACAACAAATAATACAACTGTATAATAAACAAATAACCACAAATGCAGAAAAATATTTGTGATTAGAAATTCGTTTGCAGTACAGACCGAAAGACAGACGTGTCTTCAGTGGATACGTATGAGTACAACTCCAATGGGCTCCAACGGTGCCTCTAGTACCATTTATGAAAACAACAAAATAGCCTAAAAAAATTCACCCAGAAAAATTATTTAATATTCAAATTATTCAATATATTTTTACTGAAAAGAAATATGGACACCTCTTTTCTCAAGAGAGCTCAGTTGTTGACACAGTGTAATTTTTGACACTCAATTTTTTTATTCTAGACATTCCAATTCATATTGAAAACATATTCTTTTGGACTTATCGATATCATAATTCCAAAGTACGCTAAACAGGTAGTTTTTGAAGAAAGGCGATCAACGTCTTATAATAATTTTAAAATTGTTTGTATTTTAAATTTGATCTTTTTTCCTGACATCTGCTGTTTTTTTTTGCATAACTTTTGATTTAATTGACGGAAAAACACAAAATTGTGATTGTATATAATTTGCAACAAACTTAACTAAGCACAAACAAATCAGCTAAGAACATATGTTCGAGACAAGTGTGCCAACATAAAAAACGCTAATCGAATGCACGTACCCCGAGAAATTGCAAAATTCTCCTTTTCTATTGAACAGAACTCGTATATGTATATATTTGGCAAAAATTTTCTTTAAAAAGCTTACTCGTTCAAGTGTTTTAGTTAAATAAAATGTCCTGAAACTAATTTGGTATATAATTTCTATATGTAACCTTATATTTATATAAATACGAATATATATACGAATAACACCTAAAACTAATACAGCTAGACCCAGCATTAAGTATAATCGATTTGAGCATGTTTTCCGTCCATCCGTTCGGCCATCAGTCATACTTAAGTTTGTGCGCAAGGTGTTAAAGATCTCGGTGGCCAATTGTGATCACCTCTTCGAGTGATAACTCGGTCCGGAAACTTTTCCCGTAACAGAGCAATGGTTTCGTTGCTTGTGTGGCACGTAGCGCCGTCTTGTTGAAAGTAAACGTTGTCCAGATCAATACCATCCAACTCCGACCAAAAAAAAATCATTAATCATTTCTCGATAGCGCAATCCATTCACCGTAACTGTTGTTCCAACCTCATTTTCGAAAAAGTAAGGTCCAATGACCCCGCCGGACCATCAACCGCACCAAACAGTCACACGTTGAGGATGGAGATGATTCAAAATAACACCTCTTGTTGGTAAACCCTGTAGATACCTCCATTCTAAACAATGCTAAGTGCAAAAAGGCAGTTTTTCAAGAGAGGCGATCAAAGTTGATTGACGATTTTTTAAATTTGTGTGGAATTCCTTTATAATGAAAATCGAATGACCTGTACTATTTTGTGAACAACTTTTGATTGGATTGACGGATAAACACCAATTATTGACTGAATATAATTTGGAATATATAGAAATTAAAAATGAAATCTTGCTAAAAACATGCTAAGTTGAGTTAGCTTGTTTTAGAATGGAGGTATTTTCTTTTCACTATTAAATTATGCATCGATTTTCTTGGGAATTGTCACATTTTATTCATGACCAATCAGACTTTACGATGAAATAATAAAAATTTGTTAATATTTCGATGTTTTTACGAAAAAAGCTGGAAAAATCAATATTGTTTTTGCTACGAACCAAACGTTTAACACATCGAAGGAGTGTCCTAAGACCCCAATTACGTTTGGTGGAAATTCGACTTGGGTCATTTTAAGTCATTTGAGCAATGTCCGTCCGTCTGTGTGTCTGTCTGCTGGATGGTGCGAACGATAACTCTCGAAAGGATAAACCGATTCACTTAAAATTTGGTATGCGATAATATTTTGATCTATCTCCGGCTAAGTTCGAAAATGGGCCATATTTGTCCACTACTTCTAGTACCTCCCCCATAAAGAGTTTACATTTGGTGAAATATTTATTTTTTAATAACTTCTTACTACTAATTAGAATCTTCTGAAATTCCACAAATAGTGTTAATTTATTAGTCGCCTCGGGAAAATGGGAGAAGTTGCCACACGCCTTTTGGTACCTCCCACTCAAATGGACCATTTTGCACCAAAAGTTAACTGCTTGTTACTTTAATACCAGTGACACAACTACATGAAATTTTGTTCAGTGTAATGCTTTTATAGGATCTAGTGTCCAGTGAAATATGGGCGTTATTGACCCGCCCCTTTGGTACCTCCCACACAAGTGGGCCATTCTTAAGTCGGCTTACCCGACTAAACTTTCTTACTTTTTTAACTTTTTAATCATTTAAATTCACTTGAAATCAAAAAGCCAAAATGTCGTCCAAAGCCGGCTACACGGATGAAACTACCACCGCGTGGCCAGCCATCGGCAGACGTTGAAGAGATACTCCTTCTGGGGTGTGTCCAAAGACGGTTACACGGTGTCACTTCGTGGAATCGAAGTTATCGTTTGCAGAAGAATAACTAAAGAGATCTCTATAACTAAAAAGTTATCGAAATGTTTGCCTTCTAATTTTTTAATTTTGTGTCCATTGGAATGAAAAAATCAATCTTTTTTAAACTTAATCAATTTTAATAACTCGATAACTAAGCGATATATCATGTACATATATATATGACATGTCCCTTAAGTTTTCTTTGAGATGCTTTATCTAAATATATATTCAGATCGAGGGGCCTCGAATATCATACTCTCCTGTCATTACACTGCAGGACATATTTTCAAAACGTCGTATAATTCGGTTAAAAATTAAAAAAGGTACACACCTTCGATAATAGACTTACTATTCCTAAATGGATTAAATATACCAATCTGAAAAAAATGAATGTCACAAATGATGTCGAAATAGGTCCGTAATGTCTGAATCACATATATATATATATAACCGGAAATTGCGAGGCGTTCCATATAACCATGCGGAAGGTCTTATTTGGCAAGGAAATTTCTATGTAAGTCCTGCGAAAAAGTAAAGCTTGATTTGTGCTCCATTTGCAGGCATGCCAATATCAGAAATGATACAGACCTTCTAAAAGAATGCAGAGGGAATGCAATAGCGAGTGTTTCGAGCAAAAGAACAAGTAAGAAAGTTCAGTCGGGTAAACCGACTTATGAATCCCCTCACCTTGAGTGCCAAAAAATTTTTAATAAAATAATTTTTTGTTTTGTTACGAAATTTCAATTATTTGTATGCACTGGTATTCAAGTAAAAGCTGTTAACTTTTGGTACAAAAATTTCCATTTGTATGGGAGGTACCAAAAGGGACGTGCCAAAAACGAATCTCTGGATTCTGGTACTATCAAAGCATTGCTATACTGTACAAAATTTCAAGTATTTGTATGCACTGGTATTAAAGTTATAAGCTGGTAACTTTTGGTAGAAAATGGTCCATTTGTGTGAGAGGTGCCAAAAGGAGCGTGGCAATAATGCCCATTTTTCACTGTATTGTAGGTACTATTAAACCATTACACTGTACAAAAGTCTTTGTATGTACTTGTAATAAAGTTATAAGCTATTAACTTTTGGTTCAAATTTGTCCATTTGTGTGGGAGGTACCAAAAGGGGCGTGGCAACTTCGCCCATTTTTCTCGAGGTAATAGTGACTAATAAACTAATACTATGTATATAATTACAGAGAATTCAAATAAGTAGTATAGAAGTTATTAAATAATAAATATTTCACTAAATTTTAACCATTTGTGGGGGAGGTACTAGAAGGAGTGGACCAATATGGCTCATCTTCGAACTTAGCTGGAGATAGAAGAAAATATTACCACATACCAAATTTGAAGACAATCGGTTACTCCTTTCGAGAGTTATCGTGCGCACCAGCCAGCAGACAGACAGACGAACGGACATTGCTCAAAATGACCCAAAACGGATATCCGCCGAATATACTTAGGGTCTTAGGTCACTCCTTCGAAGTGTTACACTTTTGGCTCATAGCAAATGATATATACCCTCCTCTCTAAGGTGAGGGGATAACAAAAAAACGAAACATAGAATCTTCCTTTTTGATAGCCTGAAAAAGCCTTCTAAAGGCAGAGGGAATGCTATATCGAGTAGTTCGTCGTCCATCGTGGTTAAATACAACAAATGAAAGAGCAACAACAAAAAAGCTAAGTATGCCGTTATACAAATTCCAACGATATGTGGAGGGAATGCAAAATAACAAGAAGGTTCCTCGCGTTTCTTTAAATTTTCTTGAGTTACGAATGAAGAGAAACTATTTTTCAAACTTAAAAAAATGTTCTTCGGAGTTTTTTCTAATCTTTTTGCACTTATCACCCACAAAATCCCTCTTAAAACAAGCTAAAAATCAATCAGCAGACCTTCTTCTTCTCGTCTTGGCCTGACCGACACGCATTATGGCTTATCTAGAAAGGCCTTCTCGAGGCGTTCTTGTAGGAAACGGGAAAGGAATGCCATACCTTCCACTCTCACGATATGTTAAATGGGAAGGAAATAGTAATGTCTGTGGAAGGCCTTCGGGTATACTAAGCAGGACTGAAAGAAGGCCTTCCCTCCCATTTATTCCGCCGCGTAGTATTTTGAATTATGGCTCTCTTGAAGCAAATCAGCGATATGTTTTACACAAATTCGACATATTCATTTCACTGCATTTTTTCTTTGGGTGTAGTTATATAAATATCTACACTTATTTACGAAATATTAATGTTTTTAACTTTTAGTGAAAACAAATATGCCAAACAACTTCGTACAAGTGAAAATCTCTAAAGCGAAATGATTTTAATTTGTAAATCAAAGAAATAATTTTGTGCCATCGTTTCCATAGTCATCACTACTGTCTAGCTTTTTAAGCTAATCTCGAATTGTCGGATGTATGCATAACTATCGCATAGTATTCATCGCATCGGACAGTCGAAAGTGCCAGTCTGATGATCCGGTGGTGATCCGATAATTTTGAAATGCTAATTTGTATTGTAAACACCTCTTACATTCATCCGTCCCATCGATCTGTGAAACGTCACAGTGTTCGGCCGAGTTTGTTCATCAATGAACATTAAGAAGAGTATTGCAAGATAAGTTGCCTCACATGGGGAGGGGTTCGTTCGTGTTGTCGAGTTTTGTTTGCCCAAAACGTTTTGTCATTTATACTAGCCGGCCACTATGGACTCTTTCTTAACATCTATGCCAATTGCGAGTCTATCGCATTATAAGACGCGCACACGCACACACACACGAAATAGCTTCACGCTAAAAACCTGCTTAAATCTATGGCCTGAAGTAACTAAGAAAGCCAATAGAAAGAAAGAAAGAAAAGCATTGATACTATCATCGTCTGTACGTAAGATTAGACGTCACATATTTTAGCCAAACTGGCTGGGCAACCGCACTTCAATGGTGGACACAAGACCATATTTCCATGCATATTTTTCCATATAAAATATCTTGGCATATTAATACACATATATATGTGCATACATACATTGTGTATTTATATATATATATATATATATATGTACATACAGCCATACAGAAATGGGGGAAACGCGTTAAACGAATTCGAACGGAAGCGTTATACATTCAAAGAAGGCAAATCTAACTGCCAAAAATGAAAAAAAAAACAAATGTCTAGATTCAGACATTACTCTGCACATAAACATATAAATACGTTTATATTTACGCCCGTTTTTTATGTCGTTAGTTTGACCCGCGTAGAAAGTTTATGAGTATGAATGACTTTTTCCACAAATTATGAACTTATATCTGTAGCAAAACAACATAACATAGGGACAGTACCTGGCGTGGCAACTACTGACGATCTTGCAACACCGTGATAACTTTAATGAAACCGTATGCCATCCAAATACAAACATACATACACGTACAACAGTTAAATAAAATAAGATTTCTTGAACAATAAGATATCAAATCGAAAGAACCATTTGGTGAAATGGTCACTGCATAATTCCTGTTTTCGGGAAATTCAGCCTCAAAATCTGGATTCTGCAAAGACATTAAAAACTCATCCACCACTGGTGTAGTTACAAAAAAAAAAACGCTATCGACCGACTAATGCACCAGTAGGAATAACCCCAAAAGGGGAAAGTCTAGGTGCAAATGTAACCTCATGCTAAATTTGTTGGTGCAGATCCATTTTAGATTAGTTTTCCGAGTAAGCAAACGAATTTTAAGTTCTCAAAAAAAAGAGATGAGCATTTGTAAGAAGAATTATTTCTATGCGCACGGTACTAATAACACTACTTTTATCATCAGTAGTTTAGTAGAAATTTCCATCAATTTCCTTTTTTAGATCTCACTAAGTGATCAAATAGTCAAAGATGCAAAGTCAATTTCTATTATATCCGATTTCTTCGGAATCTTTTCATATTTATTATATTTTCCGTATATAAATTGGTATAATGCGATAATTCTATCGCCAATATCTTCCCTTAGACAACGCTACATCTACTTTAATAAGTTTAAAGTTGTTATGACACTCGAATTTCTATTGTCATGGAGGTACATCCGATTGAGTTACTTCTACCCCGGAATTCCAATTACAGATGACAACAACCCATGATTGAAGTTTAAGTTTGCAAAGCTTAACTGCTGATCGCTCTTTGGAATAAGCATCACTACAATAATTTTAGTACATTTTCTATAGTATCTTTGTTTAAGTTTTTGATTTGAAATAAAGTTAGTATTTTTTAAGTGTAGCCTTATCAGTCTTCGTTTCACAATTTCTTGGCTGGGCACTGTTACTGCCTGCATTTGACACTGTTGCATATTAACAGTTTTTTTTTTATACAACCTTAATATTTACGGCCACTTTAGTGAAATATGCAGCGATGGCATTATTTATGTTTTGCGGTAATTTCAAATTTTATAGAAAAAAATGCAAATAGTTACTCATATGAGTATACTTGCAATGGATATGCAACTTGTTGATTTCGAAAAGGTGTATAAACAAAACATTGCAATTGGGTCAACGACTGAAGAGTACGCGAAGCCGATTGAAGTGAAGAAATTTGTATAATTGACAAGATATTGATTCCACATTAGAAAGGGTCATATGGTTCAATGCCCGGTTACGTCATTTTATTTAAAGGAAAGAAAGAAATATGAAAAACAAAGCTTTCTGCAATTACTTCAATTGAAGTAAAATATATTTAGGAGAACAATTTTTAAATGTTATATATTTTATATATATATTATAATTTTCTTTGAAAATAAATAAAATGTATTAAGGGCGCATAAATATAAATATAGCCCCCATATAAGTATACATATAAGTTCTATCCGACTTTACATGTAATCGTTATAGAATCTGTAATTTACATTTTATCATTAGGATATTTGGAAGAGGTAATTTTCTCGAACCTAGTACAAATCGTCGGCTTAATACTAGTTTGTATGATTGGAGAAAAACGCAATTTATTGCTTGAGTAAAAACGGGACTGAAGAGTTACACACTTTTTATTCCATAGTGTTCCCCACAGTGTTTATATGATTCTCATGCATTTCTATGCCATTACATTTAGGGCCATTAACAATAAAGAAATAAACTACGATTTAGAGCTAACTATGGGTTATAGCTGTCAATTTCCATACATTTTAACTTTAGTTAGCTCTAACGCTCGGTTATTTTGATTTGTGTTAATGGGGGTCAGAAATAAACAAGTTATAACAATTTTTGTACATTGCAGCTATGTCCATATCCACTTTTGTTTTAATATTTTTTCGTATTTGTATTACATGGACCACAAAAGGGGGTCAGTATGGAAGGAGATTTAATTTACATATTGTGGTAGAAAGAACGTAATATAGTGAGTCAAAAATATAGGGCGATAGAAAAATAGAGACATACGAGTAGAACAAACAAAAATACTCGTATCAAAATAATTTCCCGTAAATAAGAGTTAAATCGATTTACCCTACCAATATCTCGAAAACTAGACAAGATAGGAAAACAATGATTGGAGATTCTGAAAGAGGATGATTGAAACCCATATTATCAACTTCTAAGTCAGAAAACACAAAAATGGTGTATGGACCAAAATAGCATTGAGCCGACGAAATAATGCCAAATTTGGTCAAAATCGGTTCAGATTTGCATACAGCCCCTATATATATGCTCCTTCGGTTTAATTTAATTTTATTATTTTCAACATAAACCGAGCCGACAGGCCGTATATGGTTACAAATTACTTCATAACATGTAATACAACGCCTCGTAGCGTTGTAGAAGCTATGTTTAACATCCAATCTTATTGGAATTTGGGAGAGTGAATTCTCTCGATCTAAAGACGGACGCTGGCAAATTTTAAAAAATCGGTTGAGATTTAGGTTTAGCCCCATATATATCTATGTATATTAGGCCGGGTCGATTTGTGGGGAGGCAAAAAAAGTCGCCATTGCTCAGTGAAAATCGTATTCTAGGGATCAAAATAAGAAACTTTGCCGAAGGAACCATACCTCTAAAACGAATTCTGATGTCCCTGAGTGGGGGTCGGTCATACATTTGGACTCGATTGGAGCACTCTAAATGGGTCAAAGTGGGATTTTTTCCGGGACATCAGAATTCGTTTTAGAGGTATGGTTCCTTCGGCAAAGTTTTTTATTTTGATCCCTAGAATACGATTTTCACTGAGCAATGGGCGATTTTTAAATCGACCCGCCCTAATGTATATCCCGATTTTCGTTTATGTGATATGAAATCTTCATTTCTCAATCCTAATAAAGTTTAACAGATAACAGATTCAAGAAAATCGATCCAGATTTAGATATACCCTCGTCATATATATATATATATCCGATTTTGACTCTAAGCGCTATCAAATAAAAATTTCTGGACAGAACAGTATCATTAGACAAACAATTTTGATAAAACGTCACAGTGTTTCATCTCATTATGCTCTAATATGGTGGTGTAGGGTATTATATAGTTGGCTCCGCTCGATTTTTGCCCTTCCTTACTGGTTTTTCTCGACACGAATTCTGTAAGATTGATAGATATAATTCTCGAATTTCTCACGTAGTGTTAGTGTTGTGTTACCGATCGGCATAGCATCGTTTTTTAGAATTTGAGAATTTTCAAAACAACTCTGTTGAAGACGAAGAAGTAACGTTTAAGTATGTGACATCCTGATATCCCAAACCATTCTCTTATTGTAACAAAAAGGAGAAATATAAAATTGTATGGATGTTGTTTTTCTATCCTATTTCTATAAGGTTGAGAAATAGTGTCCGCAATTTTTTGGAGGTATGAGACTTTGAAAGCACATCTCAGTTATTGCATATTGAGCTGCTCTTATATTGTGCTAATTATTGACAGAGTATTTTGTCCAAGGTGCCGATGAGGTTGCTTGGTAGCTTCCGAAACGATATCGTCCACCAACCACACATTTCTTATTCTTCTTTTTCAAAGAAGGTTTGTTTTTCAGTTTGCAAAAGTTTACCTTTATAAGTACACGGGGAAAATAACCTTTTTTGATATGTTTCAATCGAAAGAAAATATATTTTGAACACAAATTTTTAAATATTATATATTTCTGAGCAACTATATTTTATTTGAGAATTATTAAAATATACTTGGAACTCGTATATTAATATGTTACAACATATAATATCTGCAAACTAAATTTCTGAAATAAAATATGTGTTTAAATACCAATAAAATTATTGTTTAGGAATTTCTCCAAATAAATTTTATTTAAAAAAGATTTTCAAAACTTTCGTTGAATTTTAATTTTTCTTGGTTTCGAATTGAACCTCCCACTTATGATAACAAATGCAGCATTAACTTCTGTTTTAAATCAATCAATTCAAATTTCTGAGTATTCCAAGCCATCATTATTTGTCAATCCTCCAAGTAATTTATTGCTCCTAGATTACACGATTTCAATTATTATTATTTACGAAAATGAAAAATTTCACGTTTTGGGCCGGTCGATAGGCCACCAAGATCGTGTGATATCACACCGTTTGACTTTTCCCTGTGGGGATATGTAAAGTCTAAAGTTTCGATTCAGGCCTTGGAGCAAAACATCAAGCGTGTCATTCGCCAGTTACCAGACGAAATGCTCGAACGAGTCATCGAAAATTGGACTCAACGGATGGACCATCTGAGACGTAGCCGCGGCCAACATTTGATAGACATAATCTTCAAAAAATAAATGCCAAAGAATGTTCTTTCAAATGATAATAAACATTCCCCATTCAATTTGAATTTTCTGTTTTTTCTTTAAAAAAGTAGGGAACTTCGAAATGGATCACCCTATATAATTTTTGTGTGTACCAAATATTACATGAGTACGGTGTAACCTAAATATATACTACGGAAGTTATATTTTTCAGCGTGTAGGATTCTATATCAATACCTCCATTTCAAAGTATGCTAAGTCGAATAATGTATTTTTCTGGAGAGACTGGAGAATTCCATAGAAAATTTTATATTTTTTGTCATTTAAAAATGCAATGTCCCATAAACTTTGTAAATTTTGAAATGAAATTATCGATATAAAATAAATATTAAACCGAAATATACATGTACTATATACCGATTTAGCATAGGACAATATCATAGTTAGAATCATGGTATAGTAGCTATATCTAAATCTTAAATGCTTTTTTATAATTTTTTTGATTTTTTATGTTATAGTATTAATTCTTGGATGAATAAATTCCTCTTTGCCAAATTTCATAAAGATTCATTCAAAATAATGGTTCTATAAGTCTTTAGGGAACAGTATTTCATAAAAAATTATATGCAGTTTTGACAGACGAATTTGGTTCAAAATCATCAAAATGTGGCCATAAAAATCTGTCAATTACATAGACTTTTTGAACTTTTTACGAAAGATACAATTATGTAAAAAAATAAGAACCTTAAGAATATTTTGGCGGTAGATATTTTGTTCAGAAATCTGAATAAAAAATCCACATTAAAGTGCACATAATATTGAGGGCCGCTATCTTATTAAGAATTAAATATTTAAAATGATAAACAGAGACAAAAAACCATATAACAATTTCTATGAACATGATAGGAAATAAAAATATTAAAATTAAAATAAATATTACCATTTAGAATTTAATAAGAATAATAACATATTTGTCATTCCCTTTGCAACGATAAGAAATATTCATCTGTAATATTCTAATCCGATTTATCCAAGTCAGTATGTCTGTCTGTTCACATCACACTACAATCAGCAATAATAAATCGAGGTAATTCAAACATTTTGCTGAAAGCATTAGTAATCAGATGTTAAACAAGAATATAACGTGGAAAATACACTTATTCAATTAACTTAGGCTGATATTTCAATTGATACGTTAACAAACACATATAATCAATATTTTGAACCAAAAAGTTATCTTTTCCCGGAAACTGCAGAGTACACAGGCTATTCCAATATATTTTGTTTTAAGAAATGATCAAATATGCAAAATTACTTAACCAAATAGTTTTGCTGTCAGTCATGAAATTATCTCATACCCACTTCATGTCGAGTGTTTCATTCAGCCCCAAAACATTGCGAATCTATAAATAACGCGGACGAATGACTCACTTCAATATACATACATATGTACGTGTATAAGTGTTACAGGTTTTTGCCATAACTTGAATATTATTAATAAATATCAACAAAAGAGCCGTCATAACCAATTTAATAACATATTGTTTGTTGCTTTCAAATGATTTGTCAAAGTGCAATAAGAACGCAATTGTTTGAAGTACTGCTTGGCGAAACGAAAGACTTAAGACACAAACTTCAGGAAATACTTACAATTTTTAACAGACGTATAGCCCTCAGCGGCACTGCTTGTGCTATCGCCGCCATTCATTAGATGGCCATTCGATTGGCGTCCAACGCTATTCAGGGTGGTGATACTGCCGGCACGGGAACGCCAGCCAGCATGACTGGCGGACGAGGACGGTATATGATGGTGGTGGTGATTGCCATTGGAGAGCCCCACACTGGTCAAGTCACCATTCGATTTGCTGGCCACCATGTTGCTTTTGAGTGTTCCATAAACACTGCTGCCGGCACCGCCGCCAGTGCTGCCCGTCTCCAGTTGGCGGGCATACGAGTTGTCGGCATATGCATGGAAACAGCATCTGACTAGAGCATTTGCGGCTGCTTCCCGCTTGCAAATGAACACATGACATTCGAGGACCTTGATGCCCGTGGTGCGACGTAAGATGGCCGCAAAAATCGGTGGATGCTGGGCACGCGGCATACGTGCGAATGGCGAATCTAGCGGAAGGAATTTCGGTTCGGGATTCGAATTGCCCCGCTCGGGTATGAGGACCTGTCGCACGGCGGCACAATAGTGTAATGACTCGATGGGGAAGAATCTGGTGATTTCCTTAAGATTCTCGTCCACGTTTTCCAAGAGAATTCCATTGGACCATACGCTGAGCCAGGAGTCAATACCCTTGGCACCCACTGCTCCCTCCGATGGGTAAAGGCTGCGCAGAGGTTCCTGTATGCCCTGTAGGCCGTCTTTACTCTGACGCGGGACGGCACTTCCCAAATAGAGTACGCGGCAGCGGCAAATTGGTGTGGAGTCACCCATTATTTCCGTGCAAAATTCTCAACGTTGAGAGAAGAGGAAGTCTCAGGAGTGGTTGGGTGGAGTGCAAGATACACACACTACACTCTAATTCCGTGGAAGCAAATTGCGAGCGATAATTCACTTCCTTGAGAACACGTTTTCAATGAAATGTTGGTGTGTAACCCACCAATACAGATAGGCAAAAAGACGGACGAACAAGTGTACGCCCGTTGTGGATGACGAAAGCGGCGGGAGAGCTAAGAGAACAGCACGAGATGACGGCGTAGTATGAAACGTCGCAGTCGGCTTAAAAATGTGACAAGACCGTACGTCGTCGTATGTATAGCGCGATATCAGAGCACACCAAGCGGACGACGGAACGTCAAGGCGACAGAACGGTCGAATGACAGAAAAAATAAAGAACAAAACAAACCGACCGACCGACTGATGTCTCACCGTTTGCTTGCTATTCACTGAGTTCGTTATACCGTCGTAGTCGTCGTCGGCGTTGTCTTCAATGTAGCGTTCGTTAGTTGATTTGTTGTGTTTGTGCTGTTATTGTTGTTGTTGATTCGTTTGGCAAAAAGGTTGAATTTCTGGTTTTAGACGTTGTAGAATTTCTAGGTTTCTTCGAGAAACTCTTTTTCTTCGGAATTCTTTCAATCTCCGCTATTATGTGTTTACTGTCTTCGTTCTTTCTGTTGTTGCTGTTGTTGTCGTATATCGTTTACCTTTCGGCTTACTGTGTTTATGTATTCGTACAAGATATTCAGATACTAAGATTCTTGATCTTTTTGCTGTTGTTGTTATTTGGTTCACTATTGTCGTTGTTGTTCTCTTATTTTTCTTAAACGATTCGATACCAATCGACATGAATTGTATTTATTTTTCACAGATTTGGTTAATGGACGACTCAAATAAATTGAAAAATACAAATGGCGTAAAGGAATTTTGAGATTTCTTCATCATACTGTTGTTGTTGTAGTTGCTTCGGCAGCTGTGGCTGTGGATGCGTTATTTGCTTTTTGAATTTTTTCGTATTTTTTTCTTTTTTTCAACAATTTATGGAATTTCTTTCTTTGCTTATTCCTTTTTCTCGTTTGGAAGTTTAGCGATTTCTCTTCGAAAACAACACAATTTTGTATTTATTCGTAAATCGTAAAAAGATTTTTTATTTAAATTTGCACTTTTCACTTTGTTAATCACATCACATCGTCGTCACCAACTCACATACCACAAGACCCACAGATACCAAGGTATTCCTACACGGACACGGCGCACACACACACATTTACTCGCGCACAGCCCCACACACACACACGATTAGTGCATGTACGAGAATTTGAACGACCGACGCGGGGTATAGAAGACGAAAGATTTTGAAAAGTTCACAGCCGACCGAATCAATGGAATGGATAGAATAAATAACAAATGTTTGCTTATCCGCTTCTTACGCCTGTCTGCATGTATGCGTAGAGTAGAGTTGAAAAAATGTCAGTTCACTTGTATGTGTGATGCGAACAGAAGAAAAACAGAAAAAAAATGTAAAACCACACAAAAACAGTGTGCCCGCTAATCCATCCGTTCGATCGGTGTTGACGCGGCGCAGGTTCACTCAAGAATAGCTCAACGTGTGTACTTTCCTCAAGCAACTCGCTGCTGTTGTCTAGACTTAAGGCCCGGACTGAACTGAGTTGTTTTACCACTTTTTACGACTTTGGCATTTCACACAATAAACTCACACAGCCACGCAAATACTCATATCCAAACTCTTGGCCCGTTAACGTACTCTCTTTCTTAACAATTCCAGCATATCTTTAAGTACGTGTAAGTGAGTACCTGTATACGAGTAAAACTTAGGGAGACATACTCTCAACTGCAATACTAACTCAGGTGAGTACGGAGAGTGTACAAGATTTGTGAGACCTAACCTGTACGACAACCAGCGTTACCACATATTTTTTAAATACTTGAAATGTCTAAGAATTGTGTTGTAAGAGAAAAACGTTTTCTAGCGCAAATAAAATCTTAAAACGCAACCACTACAAGGTTGCGTTAATTTTGGAATCGTATCGTTTTTTGTTCGTCATCCCACAATCGTATCGAACGATTGTGTACACAAGTACTAAAAAGTTCGGTAGTATATTTTGTATTTCTTGTTTGTAAAGTGTTTGCGCACTGTTCCCGATAACGTTCCATACAGACCGATAACGTACCGTAACTTAACGTTTTTAACGACCTGTGGTTTATCGCCAATAATCCTTTGGAATATTGTTTTCTTGATGATAAATAAGTTTGAGCTTACCATCTGGTAACGTTGAACACCACTCCACACACCATCGCCTGGCTAAGTTAAATGAGCGTAACAGGTAGTGGTTCCCCGATAGCACTCAATTGATTAAGGGTGGCTTAGTTTCGGATTACCCATCTAGGCAGGCTCTATTTTCCGTTAATTGCCGTAACATGCGCTTGAGTGGTTTTCCAAATTGAATTTGCGTTTAATGGGAATTCCCATAAATTCAAATTTATGCTCACGGTCAACTGTTAAAAAGTCCAACTCACAGGTACTACTTCACCAATTTAGAATAAGAAAATAGTGAAACAATAAAGGATGCCAACAACATTAAAATATAACTGCTAAATTTTTAGAAACCCTGGAAATAATCAGTTTCTAGTATTTTGCAGGAACAAAAGCTACCAGCAATTAATTTTTGGTAAAATATATTATGGTTTAGTTCATTTGTTTGTAACACCTTATAGGAGAAGAGATATATGTATAGTCTTCATACTCTACAACACACTGGGATTCAAGGTATTATAAGTTTGTTTCATCACAAATGTTTGTAATACCTAAAAACACTGAAGTTAGGCCACCCTAAAGTACACTCATATACTTTCACATCAATGATGACGCCTATTGATATTGGTTTTAAATCGGCTCAGATTTAAATATATACATATGTACCATCGATTTGGCGTCTAAGCGCTGTAGAAGCAGAGTAGGTCCACATGTTTTTTTGCTTTCGCCGTCCCCGTTTTTTTCAAAATAATGAATTTCGAACAACCGGTGCAGGCGGTTATTTTTGTCAGTTTCCGCCGGTTTTTTATTATAACATAAATATCAAACAGTATATATGTATGTACAATTACATATACCACAGTTGTGTGCCTATCACATCGACTAATTTAATATTTGTATGTTTTTAAGGCTCAAAATTAAAATTGATTTATAAATAATTACAAGAATTTTAGCTGCGAATTTTTGCGAAATTGGCTACAAGAAATATTTTAATTTGTTACTTTTCGGAAAGGCTTTGGTTAAATGTGAACATAATATTTTAAACATTAAAATTTTTAGAAATACATTTGAAGTATAATTGAATCCTTCCTGTAATTCCATACAACAAAATTTAAACGTCAAAATTTTTAGAAATACATTTAAAGAATAATTGAATCCTTCCTGTAATTCGACAAATTTCATACATTAATTTAAAATACCTTAAAAGAATATTGAACAAAAGTTTGTTGAATTGGTAGGCAGTTTTGGTTTAAAGAAAACGGTTTTTTGGTCGCTCTATGTGAAGCCATATTTTTCAACCGATATGTTTGAAGTTTTAGTTTGGGACTAAGCAAAAATGACGCTTAATTTGAAGAAAATCGGTTTAGATTTTTATATAGCTCCCATATAACTCTTTCCAATTTGATATCTTAGCGCTAGAATTAAGTTTCTTGATAAAATGACGGATTCTGCCGAATTTCATGAAAATCGGTTCAGATTTAGATACTGCCCCGAGAGTACCTATATCCCGATTTTAAGTCTCAGCGATATATAATCCGCATTTCTCATCAAATCTATACCCACTTTGCGATCTTATGGAATATCACCAAAATTATTTTCTTGATCCGAGAACTAAATCTGCCGAATTTTTGGGGAAAGTGGCTACAGATTTAGGTCAACTGCTTTTTACGTGTCGATACCTCCATTCTTAAACATTCGATTTGCATTATAAAGGAATTCCACACAAATTTAAAAAAATGCATCAAACTTTGATCGCATCTCCTGAAAAACTACCTTTTTGCACTTAGCATAGTTTGGAATGGAGGTATCGATGGGGCTCTGCTCGATTGTAGTCTTTATTAAATGGTTAAATTATACTCTACACATTAGTGTGGCGCATGGTAAGGCAAATTATAGAAAAAGTGTATAGATACGATCTAAGAATCATCTAGCGAGGTCTGTTAGTCTATTAGGAAATCACAATGGATTTGTTAATGATTTTCGCCTGATTTTGTTATTCAAAAATGCAATTTTATCTAATTGAAGATTTTGGTTTTCTCTCATTTCCCGAAGATTTCATAACACGCGAATAATATCATCATGAAGTGATGCAAGATTGCCTATCACAGAGCCGCATGGTGTAAATTATATGACATCGCCGACATAAAATTTTTAAAAACAGCCGTCGCCGACAATTTTGTGTCTGCCACGCTTCTTCAACTTACACTATTTTTACCCAAATTTCGAAACTAAGCCACATTTTCTCCAATCACAATGCTAGAACATTAAAATCTTTATCATTATACCCGACACCACACTGCGGTACAGGGAGTTATGACTTTGTGCATTTGTTTGTAACGCCCAAAATTAGAAGAGATAAGCCTATAGTTTACGACAATTGGCTCGAATGCAGTATTTAAAAAATATTTTTAAAAGCATTAGGTTTGGTTTTAAGGCACTAATTAATAGTTTTGTATAAACATTCCAATTCATCAATTTTTGTCAATCTATCAATGCAAAGTATAGTTACGAAAAATTGTACGATTTAAATAATATAATATTTGCTGCGATTTTTTCAGCGTGTAGAGAACATTGTTCAATTTATATGATTAAAATTTTAGCATTTATACTGTATATACATGTTGCTTGGGGTAGTACTAACACCAATAAAAGGGGACACGCCCTTATAGAATTTTTGAATACAAATGATTGTAAACAAAATTAGGGAAGAAGTATTAGATATATCGATATGTTCAGAAAATCTTATTGATGAGATCCATGAGTGGAGGGTTTCGGATGAACACTCCTATTCGGACCACCGTTATATTAGGTTTAAAATTGCACGGCCACCGCCAAACCCAATAAGTTTCCGTAATAAGGCTAAGACCGACTGGAATAATTTCGGAAATCTACTTACAAATCGATTGGGGCAGCCTACACGCGATTATCTATGTGCAGAAGACATTGATATCAATGTGAAGAAGATTACCGAGGCTCTTGTAAAATCATTGAAGATAGTTGGCCACTTCGAGAAAGGAAATATGCCTATGAGAAACCCTGGATGACTGGACAAATTCGCTTGATTGGCAAAGATGTCCGCAGACTTTACAACAGAGCTCGACGTAAAAGACAATCAGTATATTGGGACGACTACCACAGAAGACTCAAAGAATACAATAAAATCATCAGATCGGCGAAACGTAACTCCTGGAGGCTTTTCTGTGAGCAGGTAGACAGCGTTAACACCATGTCTAAAATGAAAAAGTTCCTCTCAAAAACTCATGTCCAAACCGAAACACTGCTGGATGACACGGGTAAAAGGATGGAAACTATAGAGGAGACCGTAAGGCACTTCATTTTCCGACTGGTAATGCTGGACCAACAGAGGAACAGTTACAGAATGAAAATGTATTGCATCAAGTACCTATTACGGATATAACAGATGGTATGGTTAAAGAAGCGATAAAAAGTTTCTCTCCCTTTAAGGCTGCGAGACCGGACGGAATATTTCCAGCACTTCTGCAGAATGAGGTGGATCTGGTATCAACTCATCTGACTGGAGTGTTCACTGCATGCTTAACCCATTCTTATACCCCAAAAAACTGGCAGGAATCAAGGGTGGTCTTATCGACCCACTAGCCTAACTTCTTACCTGTTAAAAACAATGGAGAGAATAATTGATGACATGGGCAAAAGTAAAATAGCGCATGACAGGCTAAAATTCAAACAACACGCCTATGTCAAAGGAAGGTCGGTGGAAACAGCTCTGCTTGAGGTAGTGCACCAAATAGAAGAGTCCTTCAGTAAAGAAATGTATACACTTGCTGTTTGCATAGACATTGAGGGCGCATTGAACAATGTACAGACCGATACACTTATCCAGTCCTTCGACTAGTTTCAGGTTGACCGGGCGCTGAAAAACTGGATCAACAATATGCTAAGGAATAGGTGGGTTATTTGTGGGTCATATGACGTAAAAATTAGAGACAAGGTAAATTGTGGTATACCTCATGGGGGCATTTTATCGCCTCTTCTATGGGTTACGACGATACACAGTCTCCTGAAACCCCTCAACAATGAAGGACTTAAACCAGTCTGTTCTGCAGACGACGTTGTAATACGTCTAAGGGGCTTTCATGCAAATTTTTATGCAGAAGAGCTGAATAGGCACGTAACATAGCATACAACTGGGCACAACCAAGGGGATTAAATGTTAACCCAGACAAAACAGAAATATGTCTATTTACAAGGAAAACGAAGATCCCACGTTTTACCCGGGCTCGATTCCTGAATAAGACAATTGCTATAACTAAAAAGGTAAAATACTTGGAAGTAATCTTGGATCAGAAACTGTACTGGAAAGATAATCTTGAAGAAAGAGTTACAAAGGCCCACAGATGTTAGTCGTTGTGCAGAAGAGCTATATGTTTAAAATGGGGACTACGTCCAAATATGACTCACTGGCTTTACATGAGCGTGATTAGACCAATAATCACCTACGCCAGTGTAGTGTGGTGGACATCAATGAACAATAAGTGCAACGTAATACCTTTGCAAAAAATTCAACGTATGTGCTGTCTAGGCATAAGCGGGGAATTTAGAACTGCACCAACAAAAGCGTTGGAGATTATACTGCACATCCAACCAATAGACATCCGTATAAAGTATGAGGCAGCCCTCACAGCAAGACGTCTACAAGTGATGGGTGAATGGATAAATCGAGACCACAAGTCGTACCATCAGAAGATTTTAGAATCTCTAGTTGGTCACATTCAAACGCCAGAAATCTCCGACCGCATTCATGAAGTGCGGCTTACAGCTACCTGTGATACGTTTGTGCCAGACAGACGCTCCTAGGAAAATGGAACTTTGGCCCATGTGCCTGTGCGAACCAGCTGCTACACGGATGGGTCAAAGCGAGGAGGAATGACGGTTCTGGGACTTTTTATTGATGAACCAGAAGTCGAACTTCACTTCCGCCTCCCTGACCATAACACGGTATTTCAAGCAGAAGTTCGAGCAATCACGGAGTGTGTGAACTGGCTCAGTAACACGGCACAGCCTAAATATGCCAACATCTTCACAGATAGCCAAATGCCGATTAAAGCAATAACATCGGAAAAAGTAAAATAGCGCAAATCCAGAACTGTTTTGGACTGTAAAAGAACGATAAATGATTACTCAGCCAATTGCGTATTTGCAGGACACAACGGAGTGATTGGAAATGAACGGGCAAACAGCTTGGCTTCAAAGGGCAGAGAACTTCGAGTAATAAACTTGGAAAATTGGAAACCTTTCGAAGCCACGAAAAATTAGTTGAAGCACTGGGCGGTGATGGCTCACAAAACAGTGTGGAATAGCGCAACAGTAGCAGCAACTTCGAGGATGCTGTGGGGTGACCTAAATGAAAGAAAAACAAGAAGTCTTCTGAAACTAAACAAGATCGATATTAGTAAGATGATGAGTGCTCCAACGGGACACACAAGCTTACAAGCACATCTTCATCGCAAAGTCTAGCAGGTAACGACGAATGCAGGGCATGCATGGAAAACATCGAAACGATGGAACATTTTCTGTGTCACTGCCCGGCTTTCACACATGCAAGATCCCACCATTTCGGGTCCGACATATTACCAGACTTAACTCATCTCAGAGGATATGACTGGAAGATACTGAGAAAATTCGTGTCTAGTACCGATTTTCTGTAACTCGTGAGGTATAAAAAGATCATAAATAAGGAGCGCACAACAGGCCGAACCACTGGCTTAAGTGTATGTCCACGGACATGAGACGTTTAAACGTCTCCTCTCTTCAACCTAACCTAACCTAACCTAACCTACTCTATATTGCGCTTAATCGTCCCTAGTAAAAATGGACACATCGGTTCATGTTTTGATGCACCCCGCATATAAAGGTCGCCTCCAGTGTCATTTGACGCTCTAGTTCTTATACCCGACACCACACTGTGGTACAGGGTATTATGATTTTGTGCATTTGTTTGTAACGCCTAAAAAACAAAGAGATAGACCCATTGTTTACTATACCGATCTGTATAGAATCACTTTTTGAGTCGATTTAGCAATGTCCGTCTGTCTGTCTGTTCATGTATTCTTGTTCGCAAAGTGTTGTTCGCAAATATGAAGCGATCTTATGAAATAAATGTCACTTCTGGGGCACATCGGTCCATGTTTTGGTATATCCCACATATAACGGTCACCACCGATGTCACTTTTTGACGACCTACAGCACACACTTTTTCAATTGATCTGGGTGAAATTTAAGAATTTATACATTATATTGCACTTAATCCTAGTGAAAATTGAGAACATCGGTCCATGTTTTTATATTGCTCCCATATAAAGGTCCTTTCCGATTAGACTTCTTGGCGTTCCAGGAAGGTATTTTGAACCCATCATTGCGGAAATTTAAGTTTTTGCATTGAATTATATCGGCTGTAGTGAAAATGGGGTAAATCGGTCCATGTTTTTAAAGTATAAGCCCCTTGAAGTTCAGGTTATCGAACATATGTGCCTGGATATTAGAAATCTACTCTATTTAACCTGCAACTGTTCGTAGTAATAATGGTTCACTGTGAATTTGTTGGCAAAATAATACCCTCATACAGTCGGCCCTGCCAGACTTTAGTCTTTACTTATTGGTTTCTTATTGATCTGGTTGAAATTTGATGCACTTACGAGTATACTCTATACTGCAATAAATATTTCATAGTGAAAATGAGGAACATCGGCTAATGTTTTGATATAGCCGCCATAGAAAGACCTTTTCCAAACTCAGAAAAATGTTGATCATGTATGTGAATTAAATCTATACTTCAGTTTAGTTAAAGATTTTGATAAATATTTAGTTTAATTTTCCTCAAAACTAGACAATTTTACTTGTATTGTGTAAATTTAACTAAAATTCAAAAATATAACAAATTGGTCACAAATTGGAATAGGTGATGATTTCACTTACTTAAAATTCCATCGAGCAAGTACACATTTCCTATCATCGCCGATATTAAATCCTTGTTCAGTAAAAGCGAAGAAACCTTTAACATTGTTCGAAAAAATCATTTAAGGAAATTATAACTAGATATACCACATTTTCCTAAATTCTACATCATGTTTTTCTGGAATTTATTGAACTGTTTTCAAATAATACTTGAATATTTGTTGAGGAAAAACTCCCGTTCGTTTTAAGAGATTCTTTCGTTAAATGTTCAAATATTATTTCAAACAATATATATATAATATTTATCAAACAATAGGGATATATTTCAAATAATTAAGACATATGATTGAGGCATTGAATAAGAATTATTTTTGTTTCATGTTTTTAGAATTTGTTTCAAATACATTGGAGCAAAATATATTTATTTGAAAATTCCCGAAAATATTTTTCTGAAATATATTAGTACTAATGAACTAAAGTTTAGTTGATTAACGAATTTACTTGATTTTAGTTAAAATTTCCGGATTACAAGCAAATATTTACTTGTTTTTAGGAAAAAAAATTTTAATTGAAGCGATTTCATTTTTCCTTACTTTGAGTTGAATTGAACTAGGTATAAAGGAATAACCTAACCTAAATATTGACTTGTATCTAAATAGTTTTAACTATATATAATTTCAAAACATTTACTAATATAAAGGAAAAATGTGAAATTGATTTCAGAAAAATGGCCTTAGCGCCGTATGAAGTTTAATTTTCCTGAAGTTTAGTTAATTATACCCTACACCACTCTGTGGTACAGGGTATTATAAGTTTGTTTCACGGCAGATGTTTGTAACACCTGAAAATAACACATCTAGACCCACCTTAAAGTATACCGATCGACTCAGAATCACTAGCTGAGTCGATTTAACGATGTCTGTCCGTCCGTCCGTCCGTCTGTCCATGTAAAGTTGTTCGTCGACTACAGGTCGCAATTTCACTCCGATCGTTCTGAAATTTTGCAGTTTAGAGTATTTCGCGGCTGTTAAGATCGCTATTGAATTTGGTTGAAATCGGTTCAGATTTAGATATAGCTCCCATATATATGTTTCGTCCGATTTGGCCCTTTAGTCGTATATAAGCTGTATTTTACATCCGATCGTTTTGAAATTTAGAATGGTAGAGTTTCTTGATCCATGAACCAACATTGCCGAATTTGAAGAAAATCGGTTCAGATTTAGATATAGCTCCCATATATATCTTTCGTCCGATTTGGTCCTTTAGTCCTATAGAAGCTGTATTTTACATCCGATCGTTTTTAAATTTAGAGCGGTAGAGTTTCTTGATCCATGAACCAACATTGCCGAATTTGAAGAAAATCGGTTAAGATTTAGCTATAGCTCCCATATATATGTTTCGTCCGATTTTGCTCTTTAGTCCTGTAGAAGCTGTATTTTACATCCGATCGTTTTGAAATTTAGAATGGTAGAGTTTCTTGATCCATGAACCAACATTGCCGAATTTGAAGAAAATCGGTTAAGATTTAGCTATAGCTCCCATATATATGTTTCGTCCGATTTTGCTCTTTAGTCCTGTAGAAGCTGTATTTTTCATCCAATCATTTTGGAATTTAGAATGGTAGAGTTTCTTGATCCATGAACTAACACTACCGAATTTGAACAAAATCGGTTAAGATTTAGCTATAGCTCCCATATATATGTTTCGTCCGATTTGGCCATTTAGTCCTATAAAAGCTGTATTTTACATCCAATCGTTTTGAAATTTAGAATGGTAGAGTTTCTTGATCCATGAACCAACATTGCCGAATTTGAAGAAAATCGGTTAAGATTTAGCTATAGCTCCCATATATGTGTTTCGTCCGATTTTGCTCTTTAGTCCTGCAGAAGCTGTATTTGACATCCAATCATTTTGAAATATAGAATGGCAGAGTTTCTTGATCCATGAACCAACACTACCGAATTTGAAGAAAATCGGTTAAGATTTAGCTATAGCTCCCATATATATGTTTCGTCCGATTTTGCTCTTTAGTCCTGTAGAAACTGTATTTTACATCCAATCATTTTGAAATTTAGAATAGTAGAGTTTCTTGATCCATGAACCAACACTACCGAATTTGAAGAAAATCGGTTAAGATTTAGCTATAGCTCCCATATATATGTTTCGTCCGATTTGGCCGTTTAGTCCTATAAAAGCTGTATTTTACATCCAATGGTTTTGAAATTTAGAATGGTAGAGTTTCTTGATCCATGAACCAACACTACCGAATTTGAAGAAAATCGGTTAAGATTTAGCTATAGCTCCCATATATATGTTTCGTCCGATTTTGCTCTTTAGTCCTGAAGAAGCTGTATTTTACATCCAATCATTTTGAAATTTAGAATGGTAGATTTTCTTGATCCATGAACCAACACTACCGAATTTGAAGAAAATCGGTTAAGATTTAGCTATAGCTACCATATACATATATGTTTCGTCCCATTTGGCCCTTTAGTTCTATAGAAGCTGTATTTTACATCCAATCGTTTTGAAATTTAGAATGGTAGAATTTATTGTTCCATGAACCAACACTACCGAATTTGAAGAAAATCGGTTAAGATTTAGCTATAACTCCCATATATGTATATGTTTCGTCCGATTTGGCCGTTTAGTCCTATAAAAGCTGTATTTTACATCCAATGGTTTTGAAATTTAGAATGGTAGAATTTATTGTTCCATGAACCAACACTACCGAATTTGAAGAAAATCGGTTAAGATTTAGCTATAACTCCCATAGATGTATATGTTTCGTCCGATTTGGCCGTTTAGTCCTATAAAAGCTGTATTTTACATCCAATCGTTTTGAAATTTAGAATGGTAGAGTTTCTTGATCCATGAACCAACATTGCCGAATTTGAAGAAAATCGGTTAAGATTTAGCTATAGTTCCCATATATATGTTTCGTCCGATTTTGCTCTTTAGTTCTGAAGAAGCTGTATTTTACATCCAATCATTTTGAAATTTAGAATGGTAGAGTTTCTTGATCCATGAACCAACATTGCCGAATTTGAAGAAAATCGGTAAAGATTTAGCTATAGCTCCCATATATATGTTTCATCCGATTTGGCTCTGTAGATCCAATCGTTTTTATACCTTACACCACACTGTGGTACAGGGTATTATTTAAGTATAAAATGTCCCAAAAGTAAATTTATGTAAACAATTTATACATGAATTACAAAATTTATATATCAGAGTTTTTCAATATTACGAGAGTGGTGTAGGGTATTATATAGTCGGCACCGCCCGACTTTAGCCTTTCCTTACTGGATGATTTTTTTCTGAGTGCCATTAGACTTCCTGACACCTTTTTTGAAAACTCCTACTTAGCAACGTAAGGTATAAAAACAATTGTGTAATATTATTATCAATACAATCTATCATAAAATCAATCTAATTTGCAAATTGAATGATTCTTTTCATGTTTGGCACCATAATATTTTATTAAGAAAGTTGTTCGAATTTGGTGATCTCTCAAACATTTTTCCTTACTGGGTGCATATGATAGATATGCCTGGCATATTAGCCCAGCATATAAGTACACTATTTGTTAAAACAAAAACAAAATAAATGATGAAGTTGAATCCACAGTTATTGTGATAGCCAAATCAAGGAAATTCATTATCTGGTTAGAGAGCTCATAAACGTTACACGTTAAGATTTAAATTTAATTTTAGGCAATATTTCCCGATTGGGACAGCGTAAACATAAGTAGATATGTATGTAAGTATGTTTCAGCACTTTGACGAATAATACAGATTAACAAAATGTTCGACACACAAACAGTGGAGTGAACTTGGTTGAACAACTATACTTGATTTCATTGCAAACATTCAACACTCAACACAATGTGAACATAAATGGTCCGTTCTATTTGCAACTCATGGAATGTGGAATTGCTGACCCACGTCTAATACATATTCCGTCCGGTACGAATGCCTCTGGAATGCATTCAAAGTAAATTATTGGTTTTGTGTAAATCGCAATAAATAAATACAACAATTAATTCTTGACAAAAAAAACATGCAATCATAGCACATTCCGGTTATGTTTTACTCTTTTGTATTTTTGTTCGCTGCGGAGTTATGCGAGTTATTGTGGAGAGAATTGATGGCGGTATAAACAAGTCACTCAATGAAATTATTTGTATATCTTTATAAATCGTAAATATTCTAATGCCGAAAATACAGTCAATACAATATTTCTAATTTTATTTTTATATTTCAAAAAGTTTAATAAACGTTTTTTTCGGACAGAAAGAAGTATAATGAAGTCGCCTTGGCGTCTTACCTCTCGGTCCACTGTCTCTTATCCGATATATACCACTATATGTTGAGTAGCGCAGAATGCGTTCCGACCACTTGATATATAGAAAATGTAAGTGGCTTATTTTCACCACCGGCTACACAGCTACATTCTGTGAAACTTGGAGATCGGTTCAGCCATTTATATGTCTATACGAATCAAACAAACAGACCAACAACAAGCATTTTGGTAAGCATTTTGTGAAAACAGCTTAAAATTATATTTTGTCGAATTTTTTGATGAAATCGGAATGTGGAAACGGGACGACTAATAAAAAACACAATTGAGTAGTTTTGGAAAATTTTAATTACATTATTCTGCTTATGGCAGATTTACTCAACAAATTACGCTTATTTTTGATATGCATTTCGAGAATAACAATTTCATGCACCTAGTGAAGCATAATTTGCAAAAATAATGAATTTGGCGCGAATATCGAAATTTTGCACACAAATTTTCATATTTAACTGTTTTCTCCATCGATATTTTAGAAATGTTATGTTCGAAAATAAGCCCACATCAGTTATAAGTTACGCAGACAAAACATATTTTTGTATTGCAGGTACTGACATCCCGTTTTCCTCGTATTTCGAATAGAATTTTTTGTATTACACATAGACTCGATTTCAGTAGACTTCGATATATTCTTAATCATCGTAAAATTCTTAGACGATTTAGCCATGTCCGTCCGTCTGCTCGTCTTTTGTAATCACGCTACAGTCTATAATAATTGAGCTAAATGACTGAAATTTGTTAAAGGTATTTCTTATAGCTGCAGGTAACCTGACATTGAAAATATCGGTCAATTTTTTATGTATATAGCATCTCCCCGATTTGACCTCTAATCGTCATAGAGACCACAAATGACAACTGATTGGGCTGAAAATTAGTAGCTGGGGTTCATTTATACCCGAAGTCCTTCACACGAACAACGATAGTCATAGGCCCATGTTTTGATATAGCATACATAGTCCCTCTATATTTGACTTTGTAATGCCACAAAAACCTACAATTACAACGAACTGGACTGACATTTGGTTTTATGAGTTTATTTGTACCCGGAACCATTCACATGCGATCCATGGAGGAAGGTATACATATATAGATGCGGCATGGCCGAACTTAGTCCGTCTTTACTTTACCCATAAAAATACGTATGTCTCTCACAAATCCAACTGTAAACTTCAATGACGTTTTTTGTCTTTACTTCAAATAAAACTTTTAGTGAAATAAAGAAAATTGACTTGTGACAAATGTTTTTAATTTAAGTAAGCATTTCAATAATTTTAAAGAAATTTTACTTGGACTTATATCCATTTTAATGTCATACTTTTAAGTCCAAATGCCCTTAATTTTCGGCTTGATATTTCCATATCATTGATATCTCTGCAAAGCCATTTGTATAAGCATGGCAATTAAATTATTTGAATAATTGTTTTAAGTAATAGTCAAGCTCGAAGTCAACGACCTCGAATAAACACAAACTTGAAAATTTGACATAAAAACAGTAAGGTAAAGCTTAAGTCGGGCGGAGCCGACTATATAATAATCAATGCGGGATAAATCTAAATCTTGTTCGCTTTTAGTCAAATTTTATTAAATCGACTCAGTTAGTGATTCTGATTTTTATCCCCTCACCTTAGAGAGGAGGGTATATATCATTTGCTACGACCCAAAAGTGTAACACATCGAAGGAGTGACCTAAGACCCTATGTTCGGCAGATATCCATTTTGGGTCATTTTAAGTCGAATGAGCAATGTATGTCCGTCTGTCTGTCTATCTGTCTGCTGGCTGTAATTTTGTGGGGTAATTTTTGTTTTAGAATTATTTTCACCGCGATAAATTGCGGAGTGGTCAAGTTATTTGCAAACTTCGCATTTCCAGAGCGATTTGACTGAAATTTAAAATGTATGTGTGGTTTATCTTGATAACAGTTTGTATGTATGATTCTAAACGGTAGATGGCGCTGTAGTGGACATATGGCCATTATACATGATTTTTTCCTGAAACTCGGGATGTATGCATTCTTAACTAACCCTCCGTCATGCACATGTTCCGATAGTCACATGCATAGCACATGTATCTGGCCAGACACACTATGTATTTCAATACATTTGTATGAAAAATATGGTATTTCAGTGATAATATTACATTGTTATATTGTTATCACGCCAGGCAGATATATGTTTTCTATTTAAAAATAAATAAAAACGAGGAAAATGAGATGAAATGAAGGGCAAATGTTATATCAATCAAACTTAGATTTAGTGGTGGCTGTCGGTTTTCCCAGCTACAACCATGCAGAGTGCATATAAAATCCCGTTTGAGTTGATTAAGGAAAACAAACGCAAAGAAAATTAAAAAATGCAAATAGAGTGCATTATTCTTCATAAATATGTGTGTATCTGGCCAGATGAAACATCCACATAAATTTAAATATATTTAAATCACAGTTAAATTCGTAAAATGTCTGGCCAGATACATGTGCGTGACGGAGGGTTAAATATCTATGAACAACAAACCAATACATCCCAAACACGACGGGCAGGACAACGTCTGCTGGGGTCAGCTAGCATTAATATATAAGTACAGGGTGGCTGAAGAATATAGCACATTAAGAAACTCAAATAACTTTTTTTCAGTGTATGGAATTCATTTTTCTTTTATTCATGCTAAAGCTCATTCAATTATATTAAATATAGCTTAATTAGTTTTAAAAATGATGGCATTTAAATGTCCCCCCTGCTCGTTGAGGCATGTGCGGCATCTTACCAAAAAGTTGAATTACTTTAGTTCATTCAAATTTGTTGGTTTTGCTTTGTAGACGTTTGCAATAACCCCACAAGATAAAGTCAGGTGCAGTAAGGTCAGGCGACCTGGGGGGCCAACGGAATGTGGAGTTTCTGGATATCAGCTTATTGGGAAATTTTCGTAGCAATTCTGTCATAACTGGCCGGGCTATGTGATGAGTTGCACCACCTTGCTGAAACCATACAGAGTTGAAAGAAATTCTCTTTCCGCGTAATTCTGGATAGAAAAACTCTCTCAACATGCTCAAGTAACGGTCTCCAGTAGCCGTAACGGTGTGACCGTTTTCTTCGAAGAAGTAGGGCCCGACATTGCAGCGTGATGAAACTGTGGTGTGCAGTTTCATCACGCTGCTGTAGCCATTTCAGTATAAAATTTGGTTTCTCTATCGCGAACGAACTGTCACCTGGGCGAACACAAATGTCAAATTCAGTCACTTCATTCATGCAAATGTGTAAAAATCTACAACAAACAGTAAGTAGATATTAATATATCTTATTTTTATTAATATCGATTTGTCCTATTAAATAATAAAAAATTATGTATACACATTTCAGCAAACGAAAGTAAACATAGCAGCAGCTTCTGCATTTCGGTAATTACATGGAGGAAATTCTCCAGTGCACAATGAGAAACACAGTTCAGCATAGCAGCGGCCTCAAAGAAAAAAACCCCAGATACAGATTGTTTTTTCTGCGTTTTGGGGAGGAAGTTGTAAAATTGTTGAACTGGCAACAATATAATGTGACTAGCTGACCCGATGCGCTTCGCTGCCCTCAAAGTGTGTTTCAGGAAATATAACCTATGCTATGTTGACAACTTTGATACTACAGCAGTGTTTTCGGGTCATCCATATTGCACTTAAATGCACAAATTTCGTGTAGTGCAATACCCGCCAAATCATCTTGGGAGGCTACGTCGCTCATTCTCTGTGAAATACAGTCATACCAATTATTCAATTCAATTTTATTAATTTAAATAATATTTACACTTCTTTTCACTTAAGTAGTATATGTAGATTAAGAGTTTAAGATATATGTCTTCTTCTGCTTTAAAATTAGTATGTATTTACAAAATAGATTATTTAACAAGAAATATACATAGGGAAGGCAAAAATTTACAAAAACCTATATGAATAATTTTTTTTTATGATAAAACTTAAAACTACTTAAAAAAAAAAAAAAAAAACTAACTACGAATTAACCAATTCGTTAATATGAGTAAATCTTGATGCTGAACATCTACTATTAAAATGTTGTGTTAATATTTCTATCTTTTGGATCACAAGTTCTACACCAGCCCGTTCATTAAGACGCTGTGTAGAATAATAAAAAGGAAGGTTAAAGATTAGCTTAAGAAGCTTATTTTGAACAACTTGCAGTTTTTGTAAGTGGCATGAAGCACTGGAACCCCAAATTGGAGCTCCATAATAAATCGCAGATTGAAATATTGACTTAAAAATTAACATTTTATTATCTAAACTAAGATGGGATTTTCGGTTTATAAATGGATACAACATTTTGATTAATAAATTAACTTTATTGATTACATATGGGATGTGATCTTTAAACTTCAATTTCGTATCAAGGATTATCCCTAAGTACTTGACTTTTTGTTCCCATTGAAGTTCCCTATTATCAATAATAATATTGTTTTGCTTGCGTTTGCGAGTAAAATATATTGCCTGACTTTTCTCACTATTTATCATTATTTTCCATATTTGAAAATATTTTAGTAGGACAGACATCGCTGATTGGAGGTTTTTAATTATATCCGAAGCTAAAATACCAGAACAAAGAATAGCTGTATCATCAGCAAAGATAGATATAATGCAGTTGTTAGGCTTCGGGATATCAGCAGTATACAAATTATATAATAATGGGGACAGACAAGAACCCTGAGGGCAGCCAGCAGAGATTGGAAAAGCAGTAGAACTTTTAGAGCTTATAAAAACTCTAAACGTTCTGTCTTGTAAGAAAGATTGTATTAATTTTACAAGTTCATAAGGAATATTTAAATTTATCATTTTATATAAAAGACCATCATGCCATACGGAGTCAAAAGCGGCTTTGATATCCAAAAGAATCATCCCTGTGGACTTTTGAACTCCAAAGTTCGAATTTATAGTTCTCTTTATTCTTACAAGAGGTTGTATTGTGTTGTGTTCTCTACGAAAACCAAACTGTTCCTTAGGGAATAATTCTTTGTCTTCAATAAAACCTGTCAATTTTTCTTTTATAACCTTTTCTAGAATTTTACTGACTGCTGATAGTAGACTGATTGGTCTATAAGAATGGGGACTATCACATGGTTTATTACTCTTTTTTATTGGAATAACTTTTGCCTTTTTGAATTCCTTGGGGAAGTAGCCAAGATTCAGGCAGGAATTAATGAATATGGTCAAATACTTTATACCTTTTTTAGGCAATCCCTTTAGGCATTTGTTGTTGATGCCATCTAATCCTGGAGCTTTTCTATTCTTCAAACTCTTAATGATTTCAGCAACCTTGGATGGGGTGATAGGGAAGTTTGATGGAGGGTTTATTGTAGTAGAATTGAACCTATCAAGACAATCACTTACTAGAGATATAGTGGATGGATCACAAAGAGTTGAGGATATTGAATGGTTGGAGGCAAAAGTTTGAGCCAATATCTCACATTTTTCAACATTCGTAGTAAAACGTCTATTATTATGTTTAAGAATTGGAATTCTGCTCGACTTTTTTCTTAATATTTTAGATAAATTCCAAAATGGGGTGGAACCTTTATCTAGTTTAGATAGCATAAAATTCCAAGACGAATTCGTAAATGTCTCAATTTCATTACTAATCCTAAGATTTAAGTATTTTATTTCGTAAAAATCGTTTCTATTTCTATATCTTTTCCAAAGTCGTCGATGAAAATTTCTTTGTCTTATTAATAACTTGATATGTGACGGAAACGATTTTCTTCCAATAGTTTGCCGCCTTATCGGTACACTATTTGCAACCGCATCATTCAAAACTCTTTCAAAGTTCGATAATAATGAATCTATATCATCTGAATTTTGGATAGAATTTTGAGCGGGGAGAAAAAGGTGTCGGTTAACATAAACTGAGAACGATCTCCAGTTGGCTTTTCCAAAATCATATTCTCGAAACTCGTTGGCAGAGAAACTATTATGGAGTGTTATTTGAACTGGCAAATGGTCCGAACTTAAGTCATTTATAACTTCTGCTGAAGAGATGTTTTCAGTAATGTTCGAAAGGAATAAATCGAGAGTCGAACTCTGTCTGTTTATACTTGAGGGAACATATGAGTGATCATTAGGAAAAATAATATCAAAATTAAAAGAGTCGTGTTTCTGAAATAATATGTTACCCCAGCAGTTTGAACGTAAACAGCCCCAGGAATGATGTCTGCAATTGAAATCCCCTCCCAAAATAAATTTGGAACCCCTAGTGAGTTTGTTGATATCCGAAGCAAAAAGGTGCTTACGACTACCGTCAGATCCTACTAAGCCGCCCGGAAAATAACATGAGAAAATGTCTATAGAATCAGTGTTAGTGAAAAGTCTGATGGCAATATTTTCAATTAAACTAGTATTGACAATAGGTAGTAGTTTATGCGGAATATTTTTCCTAATTATAATAGCTACTCCACCACCACGAAGTGTTTCACGATCATTTCTATAAACAACAAATTGAGGATGACTTATGTTTAAGTGTGGTTTTAGCCAAGTTTCAGTAACTAAACAAATATGTATATTGTGAATAATTAAAAATTGAAACAATTCAATGCTCTTATTTCTTAGACCTCTGGAATTCCAAGTAATTATTTTAACAACAACATCCATTATGATAAGAACTTGCAAGCAAGGGATGTTATCACCTCGAACTGGTCAGCTTTACTTCGGCAATTTCTTAATTTTGTGATTAGTTCCAAAGTTAAGTTTTTAATTTCTTCTGGAGAAAACATGTTGTTTGATTGACTGTTCACGTTGGGATTTGTTTGTGTATATCTTGGGGGATGCCAAGATGGTGTAGATGGTTGGTTTTGACGTAGATTATTTGGGAAAGTTCCTGCGTAGTTAGAAGTGGAAAATCCTGATGGGTGGACAGAGCGGCGAGGAGGCTGCATGCGTTCGCGCATTTGCAAATAGTTTTGTTTGCTTTGACAAACGTCTGAATTTGATTTATGTGCTCCGTTGCAATTTGCACATTTAATTGTTGTCTCTTTGCAGTCGGATGTTTTGTGAGAACCGGCGCAATTTGCACAGAAGGTTTTTACTTGACAATGACTAGAGCCATGTCCGTACATCTGGCAATTATAGCACTGTGTAATTCTCGTCTTACTGCCTCTTTGAAAATCCCATTTCACCTTCATGTACTCTATTACAGAATAATTTTGTCTTAAATCTTTCATCGTTACCGATTTTCTTTGGAAATAGACGACGTATATAATCATTTCTGTATTACCGATGCCTTTTTTCTGCACTAGCTTAACATCAAGACATTTGAGACCCAATTCTGTGAGTTGACATTTTATAATTGATGGATCTCGTTTATCCAAACCAAATAACAATGCCTTGTAAGGCTTTTCGTTTTTTGTAAGGTATGTGAAAAACTCGAATTTGTTTTTGAGCACCTTGCACATTAAATCGTAATCGTTTTTTGAATTGCAGAATAGCTTCAAACCAATTGATATTTTTCTAATGGCATAGTTAGTCAACTTGCTTAGCTTACACAAATCATGCAATTCAACTACTTTACATTTTAACACCGTGATCGGAGGAATGTGGACTTTGACCGGCTGTGGTGTGACTTCTTCCGTGTCATCTTCGATGGTTTGCAGCGGAGAGAAATAGTTGTTAGTGCGTGCGCTAGTCGACGCACTATCATTTGTTTTTGTTTTTTTATTGTTCATCGTGACGACTGCTGCGTTCACAACATTATGTGCATACGCACGTTTAATTTTGCTTTCTTTATGTTCTGAGTTTTTTTATGAAATTTTTTGTTGTTAAATTAGCAGTAAAAATTGAAAAACAATGTTTAGCACTTTGACTGAGAAAAAGACCGAAACACATCTGTTCACGACAAGTGATGAGCTCAGACTGTCATACCAATTAGTGCAATAATTCTATCAGTATTTATTTTTTCTATAACGATGCCGCATGCGCGTATTCACGCCCTCTAATCCGATATCTCCCAATTTTGTTGAGTCACGTGCTAACTTTGAAGGCACTTGTATACTAAACACACTTGGTCAAGCGTCAATCCAGATATAATGGTCTCCAGTTATTTAGTTTTCAGCAAGCGTGTCGTATGCACAGGTACTTCCACTGATTAGCTTTTTAATCAGATTCCGTAGAGTGCTATTAACATCATCCACTATAAACTTCAAGACGATGAGTGCAACGCTTCTATATATTTCGTTCAGAGCACTTTGTCGATCGACACTATTTTCATGCAAATTTTCAAAACTGTCCTGCAATAATATTGGAAATTTTTCAAATTCACATCACGGGTTGCATGGGCGGCGCCACGCCCTTATCACTCTCTTTTGCAAAGATATCGCCGGTGCCACGCCCACTGTTAATATCACGCCAGTTTCTTGCTTCAGCACTCGATTTGGTTCCACATACCAAATTTCGAGAATTTTTGTCCAATAGCAATCAAAATATTGCACTTCTGAATTTCTGGTAGTGTGGGGGGGTACCACGCCTACCGTCACAATCACACCTGTTTTTGGCTCCAACAGGCGTACTGCTACCAAGGCAGAAATACTAAATATCGCCGATCTTACTGCAATACTACTCAAAATATAGTATTTGTAAATTTCAGGTTGTGTGGGCGGTGCCACACCCACTATAACTGTCACACCAGTTTATCGTTCCATCACGCATACTGGTACCAATGTCACGTATACCAAATTTGGAGACTCTTACTGCAATAATACTCGTAATATAGCATTTTTAAAAATCTGGTTGGGTGGGCGATGTCACTCCCACTAACACTATCACCCTAGTTTTCGGCTATATAACGCGTACTGGCACCAAGGTCACACATACCCAATTTTGAGAATTTTGCTACTATAGTATTCGAAATATTTCATATTTGAATTTTAGGTTGTGTGGGCGGTGCCAGTTTTCAGCTACATGACGCGTAATGGCACCAAGGTAATACATACCCAATTTCGAGAGTTTTGCTCCAATAGTAATCGAAGTATTTCATATTCGAATTTTAGGTTGTACGGGCGGTGCCACGCCCACCATCTGTTCAGCAGTTTTCGAATCCATCGCGTACCAACGAACACCATTTCATTTTTATATATATATTGACCATTTTGCACAAAAAGTTAACGGCTTATAACTTAATTCCAGTGCATATATATATCTGAAATTCTCTGAAGTGTAATGCTTTTACAGTACCCACAGTCCATTGAAAATTGCGATTTATTACCATGCCCTTTTGGTACCTCCATCGCAAAATTCCCAAAATAAAAAATATTAAACATGATTTGTTTGCATTTCCCTTACTTTTATATTGTAATTGGTTCATACTTAAACATTTATCTATAGTTTTTTTTAAGTTTGCACTATCTTCATTGTTGGGATGCTAGTTTTTAAAAATTGGAATACAATCTTTTTGCTATTTTTCTAAAATATTTTTTATGGTTGTTTTCGTGCTAGCAAAAAACAATTTTTATAACTCACAAACAACTGCTTCTATGTAAGAGATATTTCCAACATTTGGAGCCCTTATATATCGTTTCTACTTCAAAACCAGTAAGGAAAGGCAGAAAGTCGGGCGGGGCCGACTATATAATAACTCCCTAGTAATGCGAAAATGACCATTGCGATAAGAATTTGGCAGTGTTCATGTAATAAGAAAACTGTCTCTGCCGAATTTCGTACTTATCGGATATCAAATACGGTTTCTACAGCGCTTACATGTCAAATCGGGTGTAACATATATATGGGGACTATATCTAAATCTGAACCGATTTTCCCCGAATTTGGCAGAGTTCATTCATGTAATAAGAGAACTCTCTCTGCTAAATTTCGCACTAATCTGATACAAAATACAGTTTCTACATCGCTTACATGTCAAATTACATACGGACATAGCTAAATCGACTCAGAAAGTGATTACAAGTCGATCGGTATAATAAACAATGGGTCTATCTATTCTCCTTTTGGGTATTACAAACAAATGCACCAAGTCATAATACCCTGTACCAAATTTATCTTCCATGAAAATAGGGAAATTTTTTTGTGTTGTTGTTGTTTATGGTTGATCTGTACTTTTGTTATTCAGTCAGAATTATTTTTTTAAAATTTTTTTTCTTTTTATTATATTTTATTATTACACCACAAAACGTTATGCGCAGCCCTTCGCAAAACTTTTTAAAACTAGCGTAATTCGAAGAAAATCTATTCAATTTCAAATACAGGGTGGCTGATGAAAGCCGCTAACAACAAATTTTTTAATAACTTTTTTCTATTTGATGACTTGATAATTTTTATCCCCTCACCTTAGAGAGGAGGGTATATATCATTTTCTACGAACCAAAAGTGTAACACATCGAAGGAGTGCCCTAAGACCCTATGTATGTTCGGCGGATATCCGTTTTGGGTCATTTTAAGTCGAATGAGCAATGTTCGTACGTCCGTCTGTCTGTCTGCTGGCTGGTGCGCACGATAACTCTCGAAAGGAGTAACCGATTGACTTCAAATTTGGTATGTGGTAATATTTTATTCTATCTCCGGCTTAGTTCGAAGATCGGCCATATTGGTACACTCCTTCTAGTACCTCCCACACAAAGTGTTAACATTTAGTGAAATATTGATTATTTAATAACTTCTATACTACTTATTTGAATCCTCTGAAATTCTACACATAGTATTAGTTTATTAGTCACTATTACCTGTAATGCTTTTATAGTACCTAGAGTCTAGAGAAAAGTGGCCGTAATTGGCACGCCCCTTATGGTACCTCTCTCACAAATGGACCATTTTGTACCAAGATTTTAACTTTAATACCAGTACATACTTTAATGTTATTAAATGCAATTTAAATTGACAATAATTTAAATAAAACAAAAAAATAAATAAATTTACTAATACTTTTTTGAAACTCAAAGTGAGGGGATTCATTAGTCGGTTTACCACCCTGTAAAATAAATAGAATTTCAGTTGATGAATTTATAACTAAAATAATCTCTTTTGAATTTCAGTTGATGGATGTATTTTGAGTTTCAATTCATGTTTTTTAAATTGAATGTTTAATCTTTTTATTTCAATTATTTTTTTCGAATTTCAATTGAAAATGTTTGTAGAATTTAAGTAATCATTCAATTGGCAGTAGTAAAATTTTCTACATTAAGTAATATTAAACTTCATTTGAATTAAAAAATTTGTAAATTTTTTCTTATTTTAACATTACTATTTTCAGTCCAACAACAATTTCCATATTAAAGTACTCACGGCAGAATGCCGAAAAACTGGGTCCGATCAGCTTCAGAAAGAAGCTGGCACAATTATTTAATCATTCAAAGATTTAAAAAACGAGTCGTCCAAAACAATTTAAAAATAAATAACTGTTTCAAAACAGATTGTTCATCTCATTTTGTTAATTATCAGCGTAACTAAAATAATAATTTTAAGATTTAGAAGACAGTTGAGAAAACTTTTAATATTTATTGGCATCGCACTTTGATTTCGTCTCACTGTGTATAACCATCTATCTACACGTTCATACATAAATATGACGTTTAGTGCTAAATGTGACATAACCAGCTTTTGGTCGGAGGCTATTGTTTTCGTACACCACCTATAGACGACGACACACATTCTTTGCGATAACCAAACTGAAATCTTCCATCTCACAACAGCTCGCACCGACTTCTCCCATCTATTCCATACTCAAAACCAGGCAATTACAATATTCGGAACTCGTACCCGCACCGACGTCCGCCGCACTGGCACATGTCTCAATACAAGGCGGCGGCCACAAGTATGCCAACTGCCAACCTGCTATACGCGCTCGATGGATTCCATCCAGCATTTATGGTAGAGCTACATATGGCCCAACTTAAATTACGTCGATCTCAAAGTAAACAACAGAGACCCACTGACGGAGAACCGCGACAAAACAACGACATACACAGAGACCAAGTCTACATACAATAATATTAGCCTTTGTGTGTTTTTAGCAAAAATGGTAGAATCGATTCGAATGGAATGCTGATTTAATGGTTACAATCGACAGTGGTCACCGGCGAAGAGCGTTTCGTGTACTGTACTTTTATTATTTTTTGTCAAAGAAAAGAAAATAGTTTTGGGTCCGATCTTCCGGAGAGAATATCACAAATGCCACAATTTATTTTCACATTACATCTGCATCTATACTATACTTGATTATATTTAGAAAATATGTTCAAACATCTTCATCTTTCATAAGAATTTTGTCTATTTTTAATATACACGCTGAAAAAATAGATTCTGCTCTATACTGCCCCGAGCTAGGGATCCATAAATATCGACTACTTAATCCAGTAATAGACTTTTTTATAGAAAAAAATCTGAATCTATTTTCTATAGAAACAAAATAAAAAAAATTAATTTCGACTATAACTGACTCATCGATAAATCGATTTTTCATTTCGACTTTTGTCGACTATTATGCGGCGGCGGCATTGCCCTTGTCGAAAGATATCAACAAAAAATGATCTTCATCGTAGTACCTATTACGGGCTAATACAGCCAAAAATAAATAAATTCGCTTGACGGGGATGCCGTCATGTTCCGATGGAGCGGAGTTCCCCAATCTTCCGGCTGTCCGTCCGTTGGTCTTGGCCAAAGCCGACCACACCAAAAGTGTTAAAAAATTCCCCTGTTTTCACAACATGTGCTACGGTGAGGGGGAAACGTCATGTCCGACTTAAAAACGGAAGCACAATGATCACCACATAGCGCTCAGAGTTTTGACGAAGATGGAGTCTGTTGAGGTTTCGGCTCTTACCGAAAAACAAAAGGAGTCACTTATCTGGGCTAAGGACGTCATAGATGCTTCTAAAGCCAATGAGTCGGCTGAAAGAGCCACAAATTCAGTTATGTTAACGGCTAATAAAGTCAAAAGTATTAGATTACCTGATGAACCCCTGCCGTCGAAAAAGGCAAGAGGCCCTAATGTCACCATCAACAGGACACTCACCAAGGCCTTCAATGAAGTGGCGAAGGTTAGTCTAGTGATGGCTGTTATAGACAGAAGTAGTGACGATGGATCTATCCTCAAGGACAAATTGAGCCATTTCCAATCAGCCATTATGGCTTATTACCTCGATGTCCATAGATAAATGCCAGGCAAACCACCAATCTCTTCCGGGAAGTAGTAGAAGAAGCAAGTCTGACGAGCTCGAGCTGAGTATTGGCGCAGACACGAACGCTCGTCATACTATCTGAGGTAGTACGGATATAACCAATAGGGGTGATTCGCTTCTTGACTTTATTGTAATTACCAACCGAACTATTTGTAACATAGGCAATTAACCGACCTTTACAATTAAAGACAGACAAGAAGTACTAGACGCTACTGACCGGCTGTCAGATAAAATTATTATCATTCTTAGATAACAATTATAAACAGTTCAAACTCGCTGAAAAAGCGCATAAACCTGCCGTCCATAGAAATTTGAGGAAGACAATGTGGCACCTGTATGAGAAGAATTTCATAAAAGTCCTCAACTCTAAACTTCTGTATGTACCGAATGACAAAGCCGGTCTGGATAATCTGGTCGAGGATATCACAACACCATTCAATAGTTTCCTTGAAGAAGCCTGTCCAAAAACTAGGTACAAGGGTAAAACTAAAACTCAATGGTGGAAAAATACCTGCAACAAGCTATTCAACTGGGGTCGCTAATGATTGGGATGTGTATAAAGCGCAACTCAAGATACGTATATATGAAGGAACTTAGGAAGGCGCAAAAGCGGTCTTGATTACCTTCTATGGCGAAGTGAAAAAGATCCCCGACGCCGCACAGTGGGCTAAAATGGAAAAAATGGACATAATTCTGCCATTTCAAAGCCACTTATCGTATGGCGATGAAATTTTAGGTGTGTATACAAGAGTTGTTAGAGAGTTTAAGTTTGGAACTTGGAACGCCTATCTCATACAGGGGCGGAGCTACAGGGCCCTAAAGTTGACCACCTCCGGTATACAAAATTTGCAAAAAAAAAGTCCAATTCGTATTTAGGTCTTGTAGAAAAAGTTTGTTAGACAAAGTATATCAAATTTATACTCATTTTAAAGGAGACGTTTCACAAAATCTGTTAGAGAAAATCCGAATCCAAAATTTGAATTGGTGTGGTTGCCACCCTGCTCCGATTTGGACCTTTTTTTACATAAATTTCAAAAGTTTGAATTAAATTTAACAAAACAAAAGCTAAATTTCAAAATTTTCTCCAATCGCAAAGCTAAATTGTTAAAATTTTTTTTATTTATTTGTATTAGGGTGTAACAAAATCCCATTTTTTGGGATTTTTGATGTATTTTTTGGGAATTGAGGGATCTTCTATTAGAAATTTCCACATGTTGCGTTTGATTATTATTTCTTATATCAAAATAAAGAACTTTAAAAAAATGCATCGAAATATATATGCACATTTTTAAGAATTTTATGCAAAATATTTTTTTTTAATTTTCCCTACCTTCTTGTACGTATTGGTTATTATATCAGTCAATATGCACTGATTTCTTGTAGATCACATGTTTTTATCAAACAATAATAACATTTAGTAAGAAGAACAATCATAAAATTGAGTAAGAAGGATAAGAGATGTCGGCCTTTATAATATGTTGGTGTGACTCTTGCTGCCTTAAATTTGTGTATACCCATTTTGTAAGCGAAAGACCCACATCTTGAGAAAAATAATTTATTTTCTTATTTTATCCAATAATCCATGTCTAGGAGATAAAGCAAATCCTTGTATTCCTCAGGATTGTCACATGTCAAAGATCGATAACATATCCATCTTTTTCTTATTAAAGATAGAACAGGATCGGAAGATAGGAGAAGATTTACAAATATATCTTCATTTTGAAATTCTCTTGAACTTTTTCGAGAGCGAAATTGCTGAACATTGCGAAAATCGCGATTTCGCGCCTCCTGGGCTTCTTCCGTAAGCTCGCCCAAAGGGAGAATATGAAAAGCAATAATTATATCTCCATGACGCAATACTTTATGTACTGTTGGGGTCATATCTTTCCATTGATACAGTTCTATTAGATGTTTCGAAATACCTAGACAGTATTTTCCAAATTTTTCTGCATTCACTTTGTTCTTGCTGTTGATTGCCATTAGAATTATGTTGATTTTTCTCAGTAATTCCATATCAATTCATGTGATCTTAGATGTGATTTCATAATCCTTGAAGCCTTGCAGTCTTACCATCATTTGTATTTCCATAATCTTGACATATCTTATCGATTCCTTTCTTCATGATATTGTAAATTTTATTGGAAATCCAAACGAACAAAATCGGTAAACTTTTGACTGAGATATTGGCTAAACTCCAAGGCAAAGTCGGCGAAAAAATGAATAATTCAAATTTAAAATCCACATATCCCGGAAACTATTCAAGATATTTTCATGCTATAAAATGTTTATTCTAATCTTGGAGTATCCACAGAAAAAAACGGCACTCAAACCGGACACTACATTCAAAAGTTAGAAGCCGATGGAAATTTTGTATACCCGAGGTGGTCAACTTTAGGGTTCTGTAGCTCCGCCCCTGTATGAGATAGGGGGCCCAAGTTCCCAACTTAAACTGTCTAACACACCTAACATTCCATCGCCATACGATAAGTGGTTTTAAAATGGCAGAATTATGTCCATTTTAGCCCACTGTGCGCCGCAAGGCTGGGGAAGCTTCAACTTCACCCTGTACAGAGGGTTATTTGCAGGATGAGGCAAATAACTGGACAAAAAACAGCAAGCAGTCGCTTAATATACAGAACAGAACCTGAAAATCAGCAGGTCCAACAAGAGTACGAGTGGACTGTTAGCGTCGCTAGCTTGTTGACTGGGAGATCCAGAATAAGCTAGGCTATTAACAGCTTTGAGCCCATCAAGTCACCTGGACCAGACAGCATCACTCCAGCACAAAATGTTAAAGTACATTATCCCCTGTCTGGAGAAAATGTATGTAGACTGTATAAGACCAAAGTGGTATTTATATCCAAAGCGGGAAAGATATCGCACACTAGGCCAAAAGACTTCAGACCAATTAGCCTATCCTCCTTCCTATTGAAAGGTCTGGAAAGACTTCTACATTATTTCATTAGGGGAAGCCTGGATACAAAACTCCTGCCGGGGAACAAACATGCTTACAATCACCCTTATCGGGAATAAAATTCCACACGGAATTTGTTCCCTGTTCCCTAAATTGCACATTGAAAAGGGAACAAATTCCGCGTGGAATTTTATTCCCGATAAGGGTGAATAAGGGAAAGTCTACAGGATCTGCCCTGCACAAACTTGTGAGCAATATCGAATCGTCCCTACATTTCAAGGAATTCACCATGGTGGCATTTCTTGACATAGAAGGAGCTTTTATCAACATTCACATGCGGTAATTGCGTCACTTTCGCATCTAAAGGAGAACTCTAGCTTGATTAGACTAATTCAAAGCCTGCTCAACAGAAGACGCATAACAGCATGTCTTGGGTCCACAACTCTAACAAGGTTTGTAAACAGAGGGATCCCACAAGGACGAGTACTGTCTCCACTAATTTGGAACCTAGCCGTGAATTAAATCCTGCAAGATCTAGAACGTTGTGTCTGCAAGGTCGTGGCATATGCGGACGACGTTGCAATCGCAGTGAGTGACGAATTCGAAAACGTCCTCAGAGACATCCTACAGTTGGGTCTGAACAAGTTGGCTAGATAAGCCAGATGTAGCGGTTTGGGCGTTAACATAAACAAGACAGAATTGGCTCTTTTACTAGGATGAATAATGTCCCACATGTGGACCCTCCTCCTCGGATAAATGTAACAGATCTAGCCTTTTCTAAAAGTGCAAAATTTTTTGAAATAATTCTAGATATGAAACTGTTATTCAGGCTTAACGTACTGGAACGTGTAAGGAAGACAACGTCGCCTTATATTCCTGCAGGAAGGCTGTAGTGTCGCGATGGAGCCACTCTCCTAAAATCGACCATTGGATATATGTAGCAATAGTTCGTCCAATACTATTACACGGCATTGTGGTATTGTGTACGGCAACTGACAAACTAACCATCCCCAACTCTTAAAGGTTCAGAGAACTGCCTAACTGTACATAAGCGGTGCCTAAAGGACTATAATGACTGAGTCTGAGTCTCCCATAACAACATGTGTTATATTGTTAAACAATTTCGTATCTTTATGTCAACGTACCCTCAAACATTTTTAATGATCTTTTAGTGTCATCATGGTAAAGTTCACTTACGTGCAAAGTTTGGAAATCATTAAAAATTACGGTGGTCGCAAATTTAACAGCGCTTACTCCAATTTGCGGCCGTAATAATCGTCCCACCCGACATGCTGTGCGTGCTATAGTGGGAAAATTTGAACCCAAATTTTCACTTTTGGATGTTCCGGCTCCAAAGAGATACCGTACCGCACGAAGCTCGGAGAAGAAAATTTCGCAGCCGTAAGTGTATCCGTTAAAAATGAGCCAAAGCAGTCGATTCCACGTTATTCTCAGGAATTGGGCATCTTTCAAACCACATTGTGGCGTATTTTGCGAATAGATCTTGGCCTTCATCCTTATAAGATCAAACTGACTCAAGAACTAAAGCTACTTTATCATTTGAAACGACGAAACTTCTCCGATTGGGCTCTGGCAAAGTTAATGTTATGTCCTTAATGGAAAACCCTATGCTACTGATTAATATTGTGGCGAGAGAAGTTGCAACCAGAGCGGCACTAATATTAAACTGCCTATCAATGTGGAGGTACAATAACTACTGTCACTTGATATCCTACACTTTGGAGAGGAACTACATCACTATGATACCAGCCACAGACGACTGGGTTGGTACAATACCAGGTAATAGAAACCATTGGTGACAAGGTTGGCTTCGGAGTACACTGTGGAGAACTAAATTTGGATATAGCTCACAGACTACCAGATACCTACAGCGTCTATCAATATAATGGCAATATCGGAAGTCGCCAAGTAGCTGAGTCGCAACACAGTAACCAACACTGGCATTGTCACTTACTCGGACAGCCAGGCTACCATCAATGCTCTGGAGGCCACATCCCTAAATTCACAAACAGCCCTCGACTGCCGTAGATCTCCCTTGCCTAAGCCAGCAAGCTTTGGCTTAGGCAATCAGGCAGTCGATGGAAAAGCTTCGTCATGACGACGAATTTGTACATTATCACGATTATTTCTTCGTCAAAAGTCAGATAACATACGGAATCATCCTTTTGGTGCACTTGTTCGTCACCATGACGAGTCTCGTTTTCCAAAAACTTTCGTCCTCAGGATGATCACATTTCATCCCAACGATTAATCGAGTTCATTACCACGACGAATCCTACTCATCACCACGATTAACACCATTCATCCTTACGACGAATCCCATTCATCACCACGACGAAACCCATTCATCAACGCGCCGAATCCCATTCATCAGCACGACGAACTGCATTCATCACCACGTCGAATTCATGCCCCCGACTATTTAAATTTTAAAAATTTCAATAAATATTTTTCTGATTTTAGACCATTAAAATCGGTATGGAAAATAAAGTTACTTGACTGCTTTGCAGGTTCAGTTGTGATTATTCGGTTCGAAGCGCAGTTCTTATGTGGAAAGGCTTAAAGCAAACGAACGAGAAGTATTCCTACTTCTCATATTTTAAATCAAAAATAATCTCATCAAGTAATGAATTTGCTAACAGACGAATCCGATTCATCACCACTACGATTTCCATACATCATCACGACGAATCCCATTCATCACCACGACGAATCCCATTCATCACCACGACGAACTCCATTCATCACCACGACGAATCCCATTCATCACCACGACGAACTCCATTCATCACTATTATTAGATTTTGTAAATTAAACTTTTACAACAAATTATTTAAAAAAGGTAATCAGAACGCATATATGTAGAACAGTTCAACTAAGCACAAACTATATATACATTGATTGCTTCGTTTTATCATATTTTCAGCAAAAAGATCAAATATATCTTTTCGTCGTACGAATGAAATCTTATCGTTCCCTCGACGAATTTCGAAATAACCCAAAACATGGGTTGATGATCGTGTTCGTTCTATTGATGTACAAAAACGTCGCATGTACGAAACTTTCCGTCACCATTACGAAGATATATTGACGAAACTGATTCGTCATGGTGACGAACGGTTTTTCTATCAGTGTAGTGGACTGAAATCGGCACATGTAGGATAGCTAGACACATCTGGCCAAGGTATGACCTGAGAAGGTCAAAATATCTCCTCGCACTGGAGGGGAAAATATTGTCTATGTTGCTATCACTTCTGACGGGACACTGCCTGATCGGTGAACACGCCAGAAGATTGGGTATTGGCTTCAATGATATAAGATGTGGAGATGAGGAAGAAGTGGGAAGCATTAAGCACTTGCTATGCGATTGTCTCGCTTTGAGTAAACGACGACTGGACGTACTGGGTCGGCCTTTCTAGGCAGTCTAACAGATCTTTCCGGTACCGAAGTTTACCAATGAATTTAAAGCGCTGTTAGACTTGTTTTTTTTGTGTTGTATTTATTTGATAAAAGTATGTCGTTCTTATAAACATCTTTGGGAGCAGTGATAATTCTCTTCTTCTAAATGAAAACAAATGTTGAGCCTTAAATGTAATATTAATATGCTAATTTTAATGCAATAGAAATATTTATTTTGTTATTCCTTGAATCAGAATACATATATTAAATCGACACAAACGACATAACTGTCATTTGAATACAAATGTGCGAGTAACTTTGTGAAAATCAAAAACAATATAATTTAAGATAGCGTCAGTTACGAACGAATACGAATGAATTGTCAGTTACGAACGAATACGAATACGAATTCCAACGAGTGAGGTTTTTCGCGGATTTTCAGACCGTTTTTCCCGAATTTTTTGTAATTGTCACAATTAAAAAATTAATATGAATCGATAAGTGCAAAAAAAGTTCAATCAATGTTCGCGGAATACCGTTTTTTTCGCGTGTTACAATTCATTCTTATTCGTTCGTAACTGATAGATTTTGACGTTTCGGCCTGAAGGAATGTCTTCTTATATTCTATTTGTCTTTGGTGAAAATATGCTTCTCTGTTTATACGTACATATCAAATTGTCAATTTATAATATTCAAAAATAAGTAAATTAATTATACTCGTAAGTACCATGAGTCTATTGCAGCCTTCGATTGCATATTTTATAAAATATGTTCCTTTTTTAAGTGTTTCAATTCGAACTTCTGCTTCGCGACTTGATCTTAAGAAAAAATATCTCTCGCAACTTATAATTATAAAATTGGCCAAAGTGAACACCAATCCTATATATGTTAGGAAATCCTTTTCAGGACATTTTAAGACGTTTGTAATCCGACGTTTTTATGACCTTTAGGCCACCATATTAGAACAATAAAAAGCATATATCGTCATCAGAAACGAAAAAGGGGCGTAACAACAAGATAATAACATCCTGACAAATTGTTAGCGACCTAGTATCACAAATGGCGAATTTATTGACAATTTGAAATTCAAAAGGGCCTAACAACAATTTTTTTCTTTTTTCGTAGATAAAAATTCATATTTCACACAATTTTCACAAACAAGTTATAAATCCTGTTTGTGTGAATTTATATATGCATCATTATTTTTAGGTATTACCCTGAAAGCTCTGATGACGAAATATTGTTGCTCTAGCTCTAAAATAAGTAATGATGAACATCCCTCTACAAATTTCGAATACGACTGTAATCGAATGAAACATATATATTGGTACTATATCTATGGTGAAGCGATTTTCTTTAAATAATAATAAACCATGGCTCTAGGGTACACAGAAAAAACAGACAGTTTAAACATTTCAACAAAAGTATCTGTATGTTAAAATTTTTCAAGTTCAACAAATATTGCTAATGAAATTTTGAAAATAATTTTCAAAATTATTCCTAAACTAATCAAATGATAAATTTGTCATATTCTTACTTATTTCTTGTAATATTTTTCGTATTTTGAGTTTGTTTTTCAAATTTATACACACAATACATACATAAAAATGTCATTACAAATTTCAAAATAAAAATTGGTTGTCGTGCCCTTTCCGTTGAAAACAAACGCGTTTTTAATTTATATTAAAAGAATATCAATAGTGGTTAATTCAAAAGTCAAGTGTTCAAGTGACAACATAACGGTAGATAAAATAATAATATAATATAAATAAATGTCGATATATAATATTGTTTTATTCAATAATTGCATTGTATAAAGTCCATTAATTTCCAGGGCAGATAGAACATTTGTTGTTAATATGACAATATATTTGTTGAATTTAAAGGCAATATATTTTCAATAAATGAGATGAAAATATATTTGTTGAGCAAAATGAAAATTATTTTTAATAAACAAATTACAAATATTGTTGTTGAAATGAAAATATATTTGTTGAATAAAAAAGTAAAAATATTCAATGAACAACCCACAATTATCGTTGATGAAACTTCAATTTTCTTTATCACAGGAATTTTGAAAATTTTTGTATTTGAGTTTTGTAAAATTGTTGTTGAGTTAAACATTCTGTTTTTTCTGTGTATAATGAACTCTCATAATTTCTGTTAAAATTATTTAGTTATAACCTACACCATACTGTGGTACAAAGTATTATAACTTGTTCCATTTGGAGAAGAGATAGGCCCATCGTTTATTATATCTTTTTTTTTTGCACACGGACAATCCCTATTAAAATTGGGAAAACCTTAAACAACATTTTTTAACCGATCTGTATACAATTTGACAAAAAGAAGTTCTTTATGTACAAGCTGACAATACTAAATTTAAAGAAAATGGGTTAAAATTACATCTAGCCATCATGGTGGTGTTTCTTAATACTAGGACCTACATTGCCGAATATTTATCACTTCAGAATCTTTATTTTACATCCAATCGTTTTGATTGTAGGGTTTATAATGTACACCAAAATTACATTTTGGTAATTTATTTAGAATAACTTCATTAAAAGTCGAAAAAATTTTCATACTTATGATTTGGAAGTACTTTTAATGATATTCTTTTGGAAGTACTTCTTTTATTTTTTGCCGGGTAGTGAGAAAAAGTTATCTGTGCCAAATTTAATTGAGATTTGTAAAAAATCGTGACCTCTAGTTTGATTACATGATGTAGGTGGACAGACGGACGGACAGACATGGCTAGATCGAATCAGATACTATTTTACGAAACCAAAACAAAAAAATGTTTATGATGAAGGACCATGGTTTGAACCATATATTTGAAGTATAAGCCCGATAGAGATGCGAAAAATTAAAGAAAATTATAAGGACAACAAATGTTACGAATATCACTTTCACGTAGAGATAGTGGTTTAATAACTGTCGTTAAAACGAGTTGATTTAGTTATGTCAAAGTACAGGTCGCAATTATGGTCCGATCTCGACGTAACTTTACACATATCTTTTTTTGGCCCACGGACGATCCCTATTGAATTTAGTTAAAATCGGTTCAGATTTAGATATAGCCCCCATATATATGTTAGTCCCGATTTGACATGTAAGCGCTGTAAAAGCTTTTTTTATATCCGATCAGTATGAAATTCGGCAGAAAGAGGTTTCCTATTATATGAATGAACACTTTTAAATTTGGAAGAAATCGGTTCAGATTTAGATATAGCCCCCGATTTGACATGTAAGAGCTGTACAAATTGTATTTTATATTGCTTAATTTAGCGATTATCGGTTCAGAATTAGATAATATGTTCCCACCAATTTACCAGTTATTCCAAATTATTATCGCAATGACCCTTATCGCATTGTTAGGTAAGTGTAGGGTATTATATAGTCGGCCCAGCCCGAATTTCTGCTTTCCTTACTGGATTATTTGGCCGTTTTGTTAGGAAAGGGGCTTGGCAATAAGGCCAATTTTTTAATTGTCTATGGGTACTATAAAAGCAAAACACAACAACAACAATCGAAGTATGGAAGGTACCACAGGCTAAAGAAACCTTCCAAGAAAATCGAAATGTTAAAGAAAAATTAAAAAAAAATACCATACAAATTGTTTTATCCCCTCATCTTGGAGAGGATGGTATATATATTTTACTACGAGCTAAATATGTAGCACATCGCAGGAGTAACATAAGACCCCAAGTATGTTCGGTGGGAATTAGATTTGGGTTATTTGAGCAATGTCCGTCCGTCTGTCCGTGTGTGTCTGTCTGCTGGCTCGATAACTGGCACTGCTAGCACGATAACTCTCGGAAGGAGTAACCGATTGATTTGATTATGATTGATTTTTCTTTATCTCCTGCTAAGTTCGAAGATGGGCCATATTGGTACACTCCTTCTAGTACCTCCTCCACAAAGGGTAAACATTTAGTTAAATATTGGTTCTTTAAAAACTTATATACTATTTACTCTAATCTTCTTAAATTCCACACATAGTATTAGTTTATTAGTCGCTATCACGTCGAGAAAAATGGACGAAGTTGCCACCACCATAAGTAGTACCTCCCTCACAAATGGACCATTTTGCACCAAAAATTAACAGTTTATAACTGTAATACCAGTGCATAGAAATACTTGAAATTTCGTACATTGCAATTGTTTTATAGTATTGGCACGACCCTTTTGGTACCTCCCACACAAATGGACCATTTTGCACCAAATGCTCACAGCTTAAAATTTTAATGCCAGTGCATACTTTAAAGTTATTAAATGCAATTTAAGTTGACAATAATTTAATTAAAACAAAATCTAATGAATTTTCTATTGTGATGAAGCTAAAAAGAATTCGTCACTTGTGTCCGTTTTGAGGGCGTAGGAGCATAGCACAATGGGAAAAACGAGCGCATAGCAGTATTTTTTGCTCACGACTATACCGTTAGAAATAGAGTCCTACGGTTAGCACCACCTACAAGAAAATTCTTTGGAGAATAAATTGGTGTACCCAGATTTCTTACTGTTACCGTGTATAGCGCAGTGGTGTTACAAAAGCGACTTTGTGGAAATTAGTGTAAAAACCAGAATATCGTACCAACTTCAATGATTTTTAAAATCTGTTTCAGTTGCTTGATTGCGTGTAGCTGCGTTTTAAATATGCAGACCATTAACAAATATTATTGTCAACATTGCGATAATAGTCTACAAAACCGGGCAATGTTTTTGAAATTGAAATCACAACAACTTAAATATGTAGGTTAAAATTGTGGGCTGCAATATTTTTGAAAGCAGAAGTTTTTCACTAATGCATTTTACACTATGGGTCGTCGACTTATAATAAAATATACGTCCAACCTAATACAATATAAACAGCAGAAGGGTTTAACTATATTTTTATAGTTTTTGTAGAAGAAGTAAACTATACAAATGACACATATAATCCTTATTATATTAATAAGATCTCTATTTTTCATCGTAGGTCACAAACTTGCAGCCGGCTGTAAACCCATATATCTTCGCCCGCTTTTCCGAATGTTCGTAAAGGTAATTTTTGGGTCCCATACATATTTTCTATATTTAAGGCAAAAAAATCACATATTAAAAGTACAAAAATCTGCCAGTGGCCCAAAAGCCGCAGATAAACTAGGTAATGTTGGATTTATCACAAAGTCACCTCTCTTCCCTATGTACTGATCCCACGTGATCCGAAAAAAGTTGTATTCCATTTAGTACGGACACTTTTTTTGAAAAACAAAAAAATTTATTTTAACTTTGAAATATCTCTCATTGAAGACGTTAAAAATACATATTATACACAAAAATTAAAATGAATACAACCTTATTGTATGTTACAAGTCCGGTCGCATTTCACCAACAAACGCGAATTCTACAATCATTTTAGTACATACATACAGTATCGGACAATACATATTGGACTAACTTCATATTTCTGTTCCATCGCCAAAATCTGAAAAACTATCAATGATATATTCCAAAAACTGTACCTATTATCCAAGAACTTGCATCAGCTTACCAAAAAATAAAAATTTGGATGCTTAAATTGATTGAAATTAAAAATTTACTTCACAAAAAAACAAAAAAGTCCAAAATTCGCACGACAAAACATAATGGACTATGCATTTCTGCTAAATTTTTTTGGAAAAACCTTTATTATCAAGGATGGCTCTGCTTCTTCTTGCATGTAAGCAATATCTATGGAGTTCCAAGCATCTGCAAGGTTTGAAGTAGCTTATTTTTATCTCCATCTATACTTTCTCAAATTATCCCTTTGTTGATAATTTCCCAAAAATGTTCAACGGGATTCAAGTCTGGGGTTGATCTGGCCACTTCATAAGTTGGACCCCTTCCTTTCTAAATCAATCTTTGAATCATTTCGCGGTATTTTTAGGGTCCTTATGGTGTTGAAATTGCCATAATAGTGCCGTATTCCACACAGCATAGCATTATCCAAGATTTCTTTGTACATAAACCTGTCCATAATTTCATTTCGTTTTATAGAGGCATCCAACCCCGTTACAGAAAAAGCATCCCAAGACCATTTTCCACACATTCCGCCTCCATGTTTTACAGACCCTTTACAGTACAAAGGATCCATACTTTTATTAACATGAATACGTATTCGAATGTCTATCTTCAAATTTTTTTTATTAAGCTTTGATTTGTCTGAAAATATAAGGTGTTTCCATTTGTCTACGGACTAGCTGTTTTATTCTTTAGTTAAATTTAAGCGAGTCCTTCGAATATAGAGTTTTTTGCCTGAACGATAACAAGTCAAGCGTCATATGCATCATATGCATACCTGTTAATAAAATATTGGATCCTTTATATGAAAAAGGGTCTGTAATACATAGAGCCGACAAGGTAATGGTCTGCGGATACTTTTCCTATAACGGGGTTGTATACCTCCATAAAATAAACGGAATTTTGGACAGGTTTATGTACAGCGAAATCTTGGAGATTGTCTTGTTTCCCTATGCTGAGTAGAATATGGCTCTATTATGGTAATTTCAACACGTTAACGACCCTAAATGATTCAAAGATTGATTTAAAAAGGTAGAGGTCAACGTTATTGAGTGGATCAACCCCAGACTTGAATCCCTTTGAAAATCTTTGAGAAATTATCAACAAAGAGATAGCTCGAGAAAGTGTAGATGAAGATAAAAACAAGTAAGAAAGTTCAGTCGGGTAAACCGACTTAAGAATCCCCTCACCTTCAGTCCCAAAAAAATATTTCGTAAATTTATTTGTTTTTTGTTTTAATTAAATTATTATCAATTCAAATTGCATTTAATAACTTTAAAGGATGCACTGGTATTAAAGTTATAGGATGTTAACTTTTGGTGCGAAATGGTCCATCGGTGTGGGAGTTACCAAAAGGGGCATGGCAATAACGGCCACTTTTATCTGGACTCTAGGAATTATAAATGCATTACACTGTACAAAATTTGAAGTATTTGTGTGAACTGATATTAAAGACATAAGCTGTAGAGCTGGAAAACTATCGATGTCACTATCGATAGTTTAATTTTTTTTTGTGACTATCTATTTTTTTCTGCTAAAAAATTTAATATTTTAAAACTATCGATATTTTTGGTCACTATAGATAGTGAATCCGAAATGATCCGCCACTATGATTGTAAAATTAAACCGTCCAGCAAGTTCACAACTGCAAACAAACATACAAATTATCAAGCCAACAAAAGATCCGGCAAATGCGGATCTTTCAAAATTTCGCTAAAAGTTAACACTTTGTGTGGGAGATACCAGAAGGACCAATATGGCCTATCTTCGAACTTAGCCGTAGCAAATGATATATACCCTCGTATCACTAAAGTGGGGGTATAACAAGTGGAAACACGTCAAATCTTCTAGACAATTAACACCAAGGCAAAGTCTTCAATAAGGGAGCATAGAAAACTGGGTTTAGTCCCAACAAAAAATAATGTTCAGCAAAAAAATGTAAAAAAATTAGAAATGTTGCTTTTATGAATAAAAATATTTTACTCGTAATAAAATATTTTTTACTCGTATACATTAAAAAATGGAAGTAATCATTTTATTTTTTCTGCATTGAACTAAATAAAAAGTTCTTTTGTTTTTTTAAACAAATTGAATTATTTATTTTACATATAAAAGCTTTTCTTTGAGGACTATTAAAATTCGATAGTATCACGATAGTATCGTCGATATATCGATATTTATACCCTACACCACACTGTGGTACAGGGTATTATGACTTTGTGCATTTGTTTGTAACATCAAAAAGGAGAAGAGATAGACCCATTGTTTATTATACCGATCTCTTTCTGAGTCGATTTAGCCATGTCCGTCTGTCTGTCCGTCTGTCTGTAGATGTATTCTTGCAATCAAAGTACAGGTCGCAATTATGGTCCGCTCTCAACGAAACTTTGCACATATCTTTCTTTAGGCCCAAGGACGATCCCTATTTAATTTGGTTAAAATCGGTTCAGATTTACATATAGCTCCCATATATATGTACCTCCGATTTGGCATATATGCACTATATAAGCAACATTTTTGAACCGATTTGACAAATTGGCAGAGAGTAGTCTCTTGATACACTTAGAGACAATAAAAAATTTGGGGGAAATCGGTTCAGATTTAGATATAGCCCCCATATATATGTTACCCCCGTTTTGACATGTAAGCGCTGTAGAAACTGTATTTTATATCCAATCAGTACGAAATTCGGCAGAAAGAGGTTTCTTGTTACATGAAGGAATACTGCCAAATTCGGAGAAAATCGGTTTAGATTTAGATATAGCCTCCATATATATGTTACCCCTGATTCGGTTACAAAGCGCTATAGAAGTTGTACTTTACTTCCGATCATTACAAAATTCTCCAGAAAGATGTTTCTCAATTAGGAACGAACATTGCTTAATTTAGCGATTATCGGTTCAGAATTAGATATATCCACATATATATGTTCTTACCCATTTACCAATTATTCCAAATTATTATCGCAATGACCCTTATCGCATTTTTAGGGAGGTGTAGGGTATTATATAGTCGGCCCCTCCCGAATTTCTGCCTTTCCTTACTGGTTTTGTTATGATTTCATAGTTGAGAATCAATATATCGATGGCTTTTTTTATACCCTCACTTTAGTGTGACGAGGGTATATATCATTTGCTACGGAAAAAAGTGTAACACATCGAAGGAGTGACCTAAGACCCCAAGTATGTTCGGCGGAAATCCGTTTTGGCTCATTTTAAGTCGAATGAGCAATGTCCGTCCGTCTGTCTGTCTGTCTGTCTGTGTGTCTGCTGGCTGGTGCGCACGATAACTCTCGAAAGGAGTAACCGATTGACTTCAAATTTGGTATGTGGTAATATTTTTTTCTATCTCCGGCTAAGTTCGAAGATGGGCCATATAGGTCCACTCCTTCTGGTAACTCCCTCACAAAGGGTTAAAATGTTGTGAAATATTGATTCTTTAATAACTGCTATTATACGTATTCGAATCTTCTCAATTTCCACACATAGTACTAGTTTGTTAGTCGCTATCAACTCGAGGAAAATGGGCGAAGTCGCCACGTCCCTTTTGGTACCTCCCACACAAATGCACCATTTTGCACTAAAAGTTAAAAGCTTATAACATTAATACCAGTGTATAAAAATACTTGAAATTTTGTACAGCGTAATGTTTTTATAGTGCCTACAGTCTATTGATAAATGGGCGTTATTGTCACGCCCCTTTTGTTACCTCTCCCACAAAGGTACCATTTTGCACCAAAAGTTAACAGTTTATAACATTATTATCAGTATATACAATTACTTGAAATTTTGTACAGTGTAATGCTTTTATAATGCCTAAAGTCCAGTGAAAAATGAGAGTTATCACCACGCCCCTTTTTGTACCTCCCACACAAAATGGCCAAATTATACCACAATTTAATATCTCAACGTTAATATACCAGTCCATATAAACGGTTACAATTCGGCACAGTGCAATGTATTTAAAGTATCTACTGTTCAGCGAAATATAGGTGTATTTCTTAAACCCCTTCTGGTACATGCCACAAAAATTGGCAGAATAATTTGTGTAATATTCAATATTACATTACTCACAAAGTGAGGGTATACCTTAGTCGGTTTACCCGACTGAAACTTTCTTACTTGTTAAAACTATCGAAACTATCCGATAGCGCCACTATCTATAGTTTACCACCTCTAATAAGATGTAACTTTTGGTACAAATGGTCCATTTATGTGGACTTTAGGTACTATTAACATATATTAAAACAATAAGCAGTTAAGTATTGGTGCAAAATGGTCCATTTGTGTGGGAGGTACCAAATGGGGCTTGGCAACTTCGCACATTTTTCTTGAGTGGTTAGCGACTAATAAACTAATACTATGTGCGGAATTTCAGAAGATTCGAGTAAGTAGTATAGATGTTATTAAAGAATCAATATTTCATTAAATGTTATACCCTTTGTGGGGAGGTACTTTAAGGAGTCGGCCAATATGTTCCATCTTCAAACATAGCCGGAGATGGAGAAAAATATTACCGCATACCAAATTTGAAGTAAAACGGTTAATCCTTTCGAGAGTTATCATGCGCACCAGCCAGCAGCCAGACACACAAACAGACATACAGACGCCAAATATACTTGGGGTCTTAGGTCACTCCTTCGATGTGTTACTCTTTTGGCTCGTAGCAAATGATATATACCCTCTCTCTTAGGTGATGGGATAATAAAGTATTTCGGACCATTGGCTGGATTTATTTCATAAAATTGTAGGGTATTTTCATTAAATGTTCTCCACAATAAAACAGCATTCCCAAAAAACTGATTTTTGAAAGTTGTTATCAAACTTCTATGCGCGCATATTTCATCATATTTTGCCATCGTAACCTACCTCGCCTCCTTGCCTAGCTTAATGTGACTGGAATTAGCGGTTGGTCTTCTTCATTTTCTTCCTCGTTATTGTCCAAATCTAAAAGTTCAGCATGAAGACTTGAAGAAAATCCCTAAAAGTTCACTCTTCACAGTTAGGTAGAAGTCCCCACCCCGGGTCAGTAGTCGTAACTTATGGCGGCTCTGATGACTGTGCTTCGTTGTCCGTTTTCTTAAACCCGCACTTTCTGAAGCAGTTATTAAGGGTAATAGGATTTCCAGGATTTATCAAGCATCGTTATAGCGATCAAAGTTGTTATGTTCGCCTTTTCAATACTTTGCAGCACAAGATAAACCATTTCGCGATCAAAGTTTGATGAATTTTTTGAGTTTGTATGATTTGTGAGATACGATTATTTCAAGAAATTGTAATATTGAATGACCTCCAAGAAGTTGTGATTTAACGCCATTAGATTATTTATTGTGGGGTTATTTGAAGTCATTGGTGTTTCGAAATAAACCAGACTCTCTTCAAGCTTTACAAGTCAATACCCACCGGTAAAAATCAGGTCTTAGACGGCAAGCTATCAGCCCTGATTTAAGAGCCACGAGGCCTGGCCGCCGCATTCAATCTTTATTTCTTTTTTACATGGAGTGACATTGCGAGGCCAGGCCTTGCATCTCGCGGTAAAAATCATGCCTAACAAAGGATTGTCGAATAAAGGTCTGATATAGGACTTCGAAAGGAAGGTCTTAAGAAGGGCTTCGAAATGAAGGTATGATTTAGAGCTTCGAAATTAAGGTCTGATCTAGGTCTGATGTACAGCTTTGAAGGAAAGTCCTACAGTAAATCAAAATGCAGACCAAATAATGTACTTAAAATGAATGTCGCATTCAGCACTTCAAATGCATAATATAGGAGTTCGCAAAGATAATATAGAATAATTTTGATAGGAATCTATCTTAATCTATCAAAAACACAAAGCAACTGAACTCAACAAAACCTTTGCAACGACTAATTGTTTGTTAATTTTAATTGTCTTCACCTTCACTTTTCAATTTGTGTAGCGGTATTTTTTTTTGCATAAAAATGGTTTTGAACTCTCGCAATAGCAACAAAGTTCATATATGAGAAACTTGAGGGAGGGAGAACGAATTCGTGAACACTCTGCCTTCCTTCTCCCGTCTTTTATCATGCATGATTATGTCCACACAAAATTTAAATGTTGTGTGCTAAACACCTTTGATATGATATATTTTTAGAAGGACAGAATCATATATATACAAAGCATATATCGGCGGTGGTTGTCAATAATTCAATTTCACTGCTGACCATGAAGAACGACTTTTCTCTGACATCTTTTAGAATGCGTTAGACATGTTTGAAAAAAGACGGGAGCAGGAGGCACGGTTACTTTTTTAGAAGTGAGAGATTGCACATTTTTCAGGCCTTCATAAAGAAGGCATGCGTGCCTTCCAATAGAAGGTGTTGGAAGCCCTTCTATCAGGCCTGATGCCTAGAAGGCCTGGACCATTTTACCGCTGGGTATTGGACTTGCCATTCATGACATACGACTTGATTTAGTGGAAAAAGTGGGCCATTCGATTTGCATCGTATAATGCAAATCGAATGGCCTGTACTGTTTTGTGAATAACTTTTGTTTGGCTTGACGGATAAATAAAAAAACCAGTAAGGAAAGGCTAAAGTCGGGCGCGGCCGATTATATAATACCCTACAACACTCTCGTAATATTGAATAACTCTGATATATAAATTTTGTAATTCATGTATAAATTGTTTACATAAATTTACTTTTGGGACATTTTATACTTAAATAATACCCTGTACCACAGTGTGTTGTAGCATATAAAAACGATTGGATCTAAAGTGCCAAATCGGATGAAACATATATATGGGAGCTATAGCTAAATCTTTACCGATATTCTTTAAATTCGGCAATGTTGGTTCATGGATCAAGAAACTCTACCATTATAAATTTCAAAACGATTGGATGTAAAATATAGCTTCTATAGAACTAAAGGGCCAAATCGGACGAAACATATATATGGGAGCTATAGCTAAATCTTAACCGATTTTCTTCAAATTCGGCAATGTTGGTTCATGGATCAAGAAACTCTACCATTCTAAATTTCAAAACGATTGGATGTAAAATACAGCTTCTATAGGACTAAAGGGCCAAATCGGACGAAACATCTATATGGGAGCTATAGACGGACAGACATTGTTAAATCGACTCAGCTAGTGATTCTGAGTCGATCGGTATACTTTAAGGTGGGTCTAGCTGTGTTATTTTCAGGTGTTACAAACATCTGCTGTGTACCACAGTGTGGTGTAGGGTATAAACAATACATACCCTAAAAACATTACTTAGTCGACTTAGCATGTTTTAGAATGTAGGTATCAATTTATAGCCTATAATAATATAATTGAACCAGTAAGGAAAGGCAGAAAGTCGGACGGGGCCGACTATATAATTCCCTACACCTCCCTAACAACGCGATAAGGTTTATTGCGATAATAATTTGAAATAATTGGTAAATGGGTAGGAACATATTATCTAATTCTGAACAAATAATCGCTAAATTAAGCAATATTCGTCCTTAATTGAGAAACATCTTTCTGGAAAATTTTAATGATCGGAAGTGAAGTACAATTTCTATAGCGCTTTGATACCAAATCAGGAGGAACATATATATCATTCATGTAAAAGACCTCTTTCTGTCGAAGTTCGTACTGATCGGATATATAATACAGTCTCTACAGCGCTTACATGTTAAATCGGGGGATAACTTATATATGGGCGCTATATCTAAATCTGAACCGATTTTCTCCCAATTTGGCAGTATTCCTTCGAGTAATAAGAAACCTCTTTCTGCTGAATTTCGCACTGATCGGATATAAAATACAGTTTCTACAGCGCTTACATGGCAAATCGGGGGTAACATATATATGGGGGCTATATCTAAATCTGAACCGATTTTCTCCTTATTTGGCAGTATTCGTTCATGTGGAAAGAAACCTCTTTTTGCCGAATTTCGCACTGATCGGACATAAAATAACATTTTTACAGCGTTTACATGTCAAATGGGGGATAACGTATATATGGGGGCTATTCTAAATCTGAACCGATTTTAACCAAATTCAATAGGGATCGTCCTTGGACCAAAAAAAGATATGTGTAAAGTTTCGCCGAGATCGGACCATAATTGCGACCTGTACTTTGATTACAAGAATACATGCATACACAGACAGACGGACAGACAGACAGACGGACATAGCTAAATCAACTCAGAAAGTGATTCTAAGTCGATCGCTATAATAAACGATGTGTCTATTTCTTCTCCTTTTGGGTGTTACAAATAAATGCACAAAGTTATAACACCCTGTACCACAGTGTGGTGTAGGGTATAAATACAATTTTTTAAATATTATATATTTCTGAGGAAATGCATTTTATTTGAAAATCAATTAAAATTATTTGAACGCATATTTTAATATATTTCTTTGAAATATAGTTGCAAATAAATTTTCTCGAATAAAATATGCGTTCATATACAAATAAAACTATGGTTTAGGAATTTCTCCAAATACATTTTGTTTAAAGAAAGTTTTCAAAACGATGCAGATTTTCCGAATTTCAGTTTTAATTTTTCATTGATTTCAAACAATAACTTTTAAAAAACTACTTTTTAATTTCTATTTATTCCAGGTCATCATTTTTTGTTCACCCACCAAGCAATGTATCATTACGCAAGATTATACCATTTTAATTATTAAGGAATTTAACGAACATTTACAATTATAAAATTACATATATGAATGGTGAAATACTGAAAAACATAAAAATTTTCTTCAAAGTAAGGTATTAATATATTTTATATGAATAAAAATCTGTTTCGTAAATAATATGCCCAACTAAAAACTTTGGGACGGAAACGGAGATTTGTTAAGAACAACATATTTCCAAATATAGAATATTTGCCTGTGCCAATTTCAAAAACAATATGTATGTGACAATATACTATTGTATTGCGATTTTCTTCATAGTGGATGTATTTCGTAGATTACTTACCAGTATATGGTTGATATAAGCATTTACAGACAGACATTTTAAATTTTAATACGATAATGTTTTAAATTATATGATATTTTACCAGAAATAATCGCGCGTCATACTTAAATTTACGCCAAAACGTGTTTATTTTAAGACCAAACATAATTAGTTTTATTACGCAACGTTCTTGATTCTTTGAAATGCATCCTCAAACCAAGTTGTTTTTATGTCTTTATATTAACTATAAAACATTCTTATTTTTATAGCGGTTGTCTTTAGCTTTAAATCATTGCCGAAATCTTAAACTTTATGACATATTCTTTTATTTTCAGTACGTTGTTTAGTATATCACGTCAATTTATTGCATTATCACTCGCTCTAATACCGGAGTCACACATACCAAATTTTGAGAATCTTGGTGCAACAATACTAGAAATATTCAATTTTTTTTTAAAAATTAAGGCTGTACAAAAATTCAGAGAAATCCGTACAGCCGTTTGCTACAGCCGTTTGCTAGTGATAGAGAGAAATATCACACATATTTATGTAGTTGCTCAATATCGAAAAGATTACGTTTAAAATCGAAGCTTTCGAAAGTACCTTTTTATAATTCCTAAAAATCAAATGAAAATGTTCTTTTTTAAACCTCAAAAGCAAATATGAGAGACATACATTGTATGTATATGGGTCGATATCGAAACGTGACCTGATTCGACTTCGTGGGTCAGGCGGAAAGATTACGTTTGACAGCCATTGCTGATTTCGTTTGCTGATTAAACTTTCCTTTTACGTAAAAAAAACATCATCGAAACCAAAGAATGGTTTGATAAATACTTTGTGGACTCTGCACCATCAATTTCAATGGTTAAAATGTTTGGGTCCATATAATAATGTTTCGAAAAAATATCGACCGCATGGCCAAAAAAAGTTGTTTTCCACGTAAGGGCACACATGCGCTGATTCCACCGATTGAATAAATCTTGTCTCCAAACTTGATGAAATGTCTCGACGGAAAGAGATTTGACTCCAACGATGAAATCGTCTCACAAACAAAAATACCTATATTGATGACCTCAACAAATCGTATTTTTTGGAAGGAATAAACGAAATAGAGAAACGTTGGACTAAGTGTATAGAGCTCATATCAGACTACGTTGACTTTTTACCCAAAAAACAGTGTTTCATTTAACCATCAGTTGGGCACATGAGTCTGGCCAGACTTTTTCTAATTGAATTGAAATTTAAATATATTTCTAATCGCGCTACCGACTTCAGATAGATTACGCGATTCCTCGTAGAATTCCTCACAAACTTCCTGCAATTTCTAATCTACAGCACACGTATACAGTGATGAAACAATATATTATTTTACGACTTAATATCCATATTGCAGTTCCACATACACTTTTGAAAAGTAATGTCAAAGCTTCTAAAAGTATGGTTGTCCTTTCGCATTTATCTTGATGTCCAAAAAATATCAAAAGAGGTAGGAAGACATTTTGCAATTTATTAACGCCAATATCTTTCAACTAAAGCCTAACAGCCGTATTCATAAAAAATCCTAATTGTGATTTAAAGTGCACATTAGTCAACAAACACTTTTGGCCTAATAAACTATTTTTAAAAAATCGTATTCATAAACGGCATTTTAACTAATAAACATTTAATGACTTCGTCAATGTAATGCAGGCAACACCATCTTTTTCACACACCATTTGCTCTCTTAATGATGCATTAATACGATTATCAATTGTAAGAGTAGCCGAATATATAACTTATTTTATTGTTTATTTTAAAAACAACTGTATTAATTAACAAAAATGTATGCTCACTTGTCCAATAAATAAAAAAACAACAAATAAAGATCATATAAATGACGAATTCAGATATTTTTTTTATTACATACAAAAAGGTATTCGAATAACGAATAATATGTTGTTTGTTTACATATCACTAGAGAATTTTGTACAATTTGCATTTCTTGTGTTGTGGTTTTGCAACAATATAAGTTTATGGTCTTTTATGAAACAATATAGGAAAAAAGAATGCGAAAATTTATTTATTATACCGATTTACAATATGGGGAAAAAGAAGAATGCAAAAATGCATTTTATATACCGATGGACGCAGAATCATTCTCTGAGTCGATTTAGCCATGTCCGTCCGTCTGTGACAATCAAAGTACTTCTCGAAAAAAGGAAACAATCATTACGAAATTTTTGGGATAAGGAGCAGCTTATGTTGCACAATGCCTTTAACACTTCCTGGAAAAATGCGACAAATCGGTCCCCGTTTTGATGGTACATTACCTCCCATTTAATTGACATAAACACGTTCTAGAAGGCACAGCTACGTATTTTATTCTTTTTTTTTCGTATTCTAACCTAACCATTTCTAGAAATTATGTTAAAAATCAGTCTTATAATATTTTTGTTCTTTTAATTAAAAAATTCCATAAAAATGTTTTGCAAATGCACACGAAGAAAAAGCAAATGTCACTTTAACAAACGCTTAAAGTAGGGTCGAACCAATATTAAAATTCACGCATTTGACAATTTTTTACAAAAGGTGTTTTAAGCTAATAATCATTTATGAATACAGTTTTAACAAATTTAGCTTAACAAAGGTTAGTAAAGCTGTTTTAAGTTTTACTAGCCACATCGTCTCCATGGTCTCCATGGCATTAATAAGTCAAATCGGAGAGTGGGGGCTATATCAAAAAATGGACGGATATTGTTCATTTTCACCCACAATTTACCTGCAGCTATAAAAAGTTTATGAACTGTTTGTTTTGAATGTTAAGGGTGAAACTTGAGTTAAGGGTGGATTCGGTATCAGGCTAGCCGGACATCTTTTTACGAAAAAAATAATTTTCTCAAAAAAGTCAAAGGCGACTTCGATTTTTAAAACCTAAATTTGCTAGGAAAAAAATTACAAAAACGTTTGTTTTGCAAGTGGCATAACTCCATTTACAGTGGATATTCAAACAAACCGTGGATAGTATTGCAGAACTCATGATTTATTATTAAAATATGGGTAAAATACTACAATTTAATGCAGTTTCTATTGAGTGTTATTTAAATGCAATTTCATCTTAAAAACACGAGCTGCAACAAAAATTTTACAAAAAATCTTCTTCTGTTAAAATTGAATTGTATCTTCGTAAGAATCAATGAAAATAAAAAGTAATATTGTACTATACCGCGAAGTTGTTAATTACTGGTTATTCCTAAGAAGAATATGGATATTTATTTTATGTAAGAACATTTTATTAGTTTTGAAAAACAATCCTTCCGGACTCGTCTCAGAGAATATGTGGAAATATGACATTTACGCCACTTTCAAAACAACGTTTTTTAAAAAAAGGTTTGTTTTGAAAGTGACTTAACTGAAATTGCAAAAATCGGGTTAATAGGCCTCAAAAGCGAAAAATTTTACACCTTGTAGAAACTTTGAATAGTTGTGATGAGCTGTATGCAGATATGTTATTTCTACTACTCACCTGGATTTTAAAACGACATGAAACGCAAAACTCTTTATACCTCGTTTTAAAAACAAACGGATTTAAGCCACTTTCAAAATAAATAGTTCATATGTACCAAATTTTGCAATTTTTCTTGAGCCTAAGTGCAAAAACAAAATATGTAATTTTTCTCATGTATTATGGTATCGTGGTTACAAAAGACCGACGGACATGTCTAACGGCCAATTCCACACTGTGAGTTAGATCTAACCGGAGGTTGTAAAATTGGGGTTATTAGAATTTTACGAAGACTAATAACACCGGTCAACAAAAACTAATTTTTTTCTTGGGTTTCTGTTTTAATGCATAGATTCTGATACTAGTTTGTGGAGTTTGCTTTTGTCAGTTTTACATCGATAAGAATGTTTTTTTTGCTTAGTTTAGCCACAACTTTTAAATTATGCATCGATTTTCTTCGAATTCATGACCGATCAGATTTTTATTCATGACCGATCAGAATTTACGATAAAATCATAATAATAATTTCCTCAAAAAATATGATTTTTGCAATATTTTGTAAGATATCGTCGAAACCGCTGAACGAATGGAAAATTGTATAGGCCACTTAATTTTTAATTCTTTAAACCAATTCCAACCCAGCAAAAACTTGGTAAGTACATGTCGTTACCAGGTAATGACATATCAATACAAAAAATGACTTACTTATATTGGCATAAATATGTACTTATTTGTTAGTTATTTTAAGTCGGGTATTGTAAAATATGCGACAACGCCAATTTTTATTTTCTTATCAAATCAACTTTTCTTCAATAACAACTGTTGTTGTTGCATATTTTACAATACCCATCTTAAATTGACTTACAAATCCATATCTATGTCGATATAAGTAAGCCATTATTTGTTGACTACATGTAATGCAGATGGTAATGACATGTCTTACATGCTAATGCAATGTACAATGACATGTACTTACCATGTTTTTGATGGGAATATTCCGACTAAAAAATATGTCTCGTCGTATTTAATTATATATGATAAGTAAATGGTTATGAAAATCATTACTGGTAAGGTGTTATTTAATCCCTTATTAAAATCACAATAATAACTACTTATATGATGGATTTTAGTAAGCGTGGGGGTAAGTAGTTATTTCTTAGCTCTTCGTATGCTTGCATGGAAGTACTTTCCTCCAATATCATACCCATGTAAAAATAATCTGAAGGGTGGCTAAATGGTAAGTCATTATTTCTTTTGAATTTCACTTACCCGCCAGGTTACCTGGTAATGAGAGTTTTTGCTGGGAATAAATGGTTCTCTAGTAATGACAAAATATCACATGGTTGCGGGTATAACAACATAACGTCGAAATATAGAAATTTTTTTTATAATCAGTGCCACCTATTCGTCGTTCTGTTAATACATTCGATTTTGAATTGGTTGTTAAATGGACTAAGCAACTGTGGATTCTGAATACATTAGTATTATGGAATGTGGGCTACAAATTGAATATTATAGTGTGGATATCAAAATTGTCTTTGTGGATGCACATCGATGAACTTTAGTGGATATTGTCCACATCCCACACTCCACATTCATTTTGGGCCGTATTATAGCATTGGATCGCATGTTATTACAGTCTTCCTCAAACTACGAGTAGTTCGGTTGTTGAATATGCTAATAAATTTAGCATCTATCATATACAACAACCACATCATTATGGAGTACATGAATCACTCTGTCGTTGAATGGATAAAATCAAATTAACTTCTGGTTAATGCAAATTTAGGATCCAATTATTATGCATTGTTTTACTTCCGTTGTTTGATTTGCACCCGCAGATCAAAATCTTCAGCGAAAATATGCTCTCTATGATATGCTCATAATCACATGCACAGAGAAAATACTTTCTGCATGAGTGTCGAATTGAATGAACACACACCACAGCAACAGTGGAACAAAATGAAAAATGTCAATTTCCTCAATACATTTGTACATACTGATTTTCCAAAGAAATGTTCGCTAAAATTTACAATTTGAAACTACTACAACAATAGTGGTGATTGAAATCACGATTTTATTAATTTCTCTTATATACTTCCGTCTATTGCCAAAATGTTGGCCTTGTTGTTATCACATGTCTAGCAATTCCATTGAGAATGTCGACAAGGAATTAGAATAATCACACGCTGCACGAAAGTGGCTCTGCGGTATTTTGGCCCATTCCCGGCGAAGCGCCGTCTTGAGATGATCGATACTTTGGTATTTTTTAGTGCGAACCTTACTCTCTAAAATGCCCCAGGCGCAAAAGTCCAACGGATTGAGATCCGGAGAACTTGGTGGCCATTGTGCGGTAGAAATGAAGCGAGGAACCTCCTTTTTAAGCCATTCTTGGTTGACGCGTGCTGAGTCCTGTTGGAATGTCCATAGTCTGCGGCCGAAATGTTTGTCTGCCCAGGGCTTCAAAACTGTCTTTAGGACATTTTCCCGATAATATTCGGCATTTATTTTGACCCCATGGTCGATGAATACGAGCGGGGAGCCACCATTGGCCGTTACGGCGGCCCACACCATTACCATCGGCGGCGCTTGAGTTCTGGTGGCCAATCGAAGGTGTACATTTTCAGCTGACCTCTTTGGCAAGTAAACCCGATCATTTTGTTTGTTCACAAACTGCTCAATTTGGAATGGCTTCTCATCGGAGAAAACCAAATTCGGTAACTGGCCACTTTCGTGCAAGCGAAGCAACTCCTTGGCTCTTTCCAGTCTAACTTTTTTTGTGCATCGGTGAGCTCTTGCACTTTTTGGAACTTCAATGGCTTTAGTCCAAGCTCATTTTTTAATATGTGTTGTATCCGTTCTCGCGATATGTTCAGCTCACGAGCAATTTTTCTACCACTGCGGCGTGGATTTCGATCAAATCTGACCTTCACTTTTCGGATCATTTCTGTTGTTGTTACCGTTTTTCACGGTAACGAGCAATGGTACGAGAAATAAAATATTTATTCACATTTAAATGCTGGAGGGCTCTAACGATAGCCACTTGTGTTTTCCACCCAAATATAAAGCAATCACACTATCACGCTTGAATTCCATCACGAATAACTTTTTTCTGAATGCAATGCTTTTGTAAGCTTGTAAACACTTAAATGAACTGTCGCTGAAATAAATCTGTCAGCTATCAGACTAGCGGTTTAGAAATGATAGCAACCTGAAGTTGATTGCAATACATAACAGCCACCCTGTATAGTCGCCATAAATATGTATCACCCGACACAACCGAGTCGATCGAATGTCAAAGCGCGACTGAATGATACTGAACTCTCATTCAATGAACTCTCGTTCAATGAACTCTCATTCAATGTAAATTTAAACACGAAATATAACGGGACATAAATAGAGCTGATGGTAGGATTCTAAGCAAAAAACTCGAATTTTTTTTATTTATTTTGCTTCTACTAATGCATTAAAAATTATTGTAATTATTTTTTATTAATAGAAAACTTAAATTAAAACAAGCGTGGCTGAGCAATTCGAAAAAATATTATTTGTGACGATGTTTTGATACCATCGTAATTTTTTGTGTGGGCAAAATAATAAGAACATTCCGGACAGTCAGTCCAATTTAGTTGCTCTGAAGTTTTTGTAAGAACGTGGTGTCAATATTATCGTTATCACATTAATTATATATCTTTAATATATAGTAGTATTTTCATAATGGCATCCACTTTATAAATTGCAAATATACGTAAACAAACTGAAATATGGCTGATTGGGTAACCATGCCGAACTGAGCAATACAAAACTTCCTACAAAGAAAGAAGTATTACGCTTATTTCTTCTACTATAAATTAAACAAACGCAATAGTATTAGATGTTGTTATAACAGCAGAGGAAGTGACTAGAGTTTGGCAAATGTCTGTGATACCCATTCAAAGAAAACACCGCATAGTGGATAAAATTGAAAAAATGCATCGATATTGGCGTAAGTTAAAAAAATAAAGTTTTTAAAGCAAAAAGAGCATAAACGGAATGTAGTCTTGATGAACTTTTTGATATTGCAAATTTAAATACAATGGAAATTATAAAGATTGAGGAAGACAAAGATTTTTTGACTGCGCAGCGAGAGTTTAGTAGACATGGTAAAATGGGCCGATTAGATTCACAACTCTTGAGGAGACAGATTAAAAAAGACAAATGAAAGAATCTGCATAACAATCGACTTCAAGTAATGCAGGAGCGAGAAAACAGGCACATAGCTAATATTATTAAACGAGGTAATGTTGTACTGACGTCTGCTTCAAGTAATGATGATGATCAAACATTATTAAGTAGAAACGTTTCTGCAACTAAAAAGAACCCACAAATTCGGGGATGGAAAAAATTATTTAGGAGAATTTAGCTGCTAGCCTTGATGTAGCGAAACTTTGTAACAGAAACGGTGCAATGGTCTTAACACATGCGGTAAAACGTGTTGGATCTGATCCATCGGATTATAACATAAACATTTCTTCTATTCGTCGAGACAGAGTAGCACATAGAGTAAAGATTGCTGAATGCTTGAAAAGTATATTTAAACCAGAAGTTATACTCACTGTTCATTGGGATGCTAAAATTATGGAGGATATCAGTATTCATGAAACCGTAGATCGACTTCCAGTACTCGTATCAGGTATGGGAATTGATAAACTTCTTGCAGTACCAAAATTAGATGCTGGCACAGCCTCAGCGGCATTTGATGCATTATTATCGTGGAATCTGAACGATAGAATCAAATGCATGAGTTTCGACACAACCGCTACCAATACCGGACGAAGGAATGGAGCTTGTATTTTATTGGAGAAAAAAGCGGATAAGGACATGCTTTGGCTTACATGTTGGCACGACATTTTAGAAATAATACTTAAAGCCGTTTTTCGTCATTGTCTTGGAAAAACAAATAGCCCAGACATAATATTTTTTAAAAAATTTAAACAATCTTGGTGTCATATAGATCAACAAAAATTCAAATCTGGAATATGTGATGTAATTGTCTCAAAACAAGTCAAAGGATATACTGACCACATTATTTGTTTCGAGAAATATCAACTCCAGAATTTTCAAACTCGGAATGATAACAATGAACTTCTGAAGCTCGTAATAATATTTCTTGGCGGTGTTCCTGATTCGGCAGTAACTTTTAGAGCACCTGCCGGTCTCCACCGAGCAAGATGGATCAATTTATCTGTGGTACCATAGATGACCATAATTTGGTTTATCAGAGGAGTTTGCATTGGTGTTCTTTGGTGAAAAAGTATCTATTGAAACAAAACAAAAAAATGATAGTTGCGTTAAAAAATGAAGGAGTCGAAAATACAGCAAAACGTATAACTTAGGATATAAACCTCATAGAAAACAAACAGTTAGAAAATTTTTTGGAACAAAATGTTGACGATTGGGAAGAGAATCCAGATTATATAACCGGAAGAGGTTTAGTTCGTTCAATGAACACAGTGAATGATATTGCGGAACGATGAGTAGCCCTGATGCAAGAATACAACAAACTACTTACCACCGATGATGAACAGAAGCAGTTTTTATTAATGGTGGGTAAAGACTGCAGAGAGAGGTATTCTAATTCAAATAAAAAAACTGTGCTTGATAACATTTTTTAATAAATAAATAAATGTAAACTCGTATTTTATGTTATTTTATATATATTGAACACGAATCATAATATATTTCTAAATTGTATTATCCCTTAAAAATCTAATTAAAATTACTTCAATAAAAAATTAAAACAAAATATAATATTTGTTTCTCATGAAAGTTGAAAAAATTCCGGGTTTCCGGGACCATCAGAATATCACAAAAAATAATGAAAGGGACAAAACCCTTGGGATTAATAGTATGTCGAACATTTAAATCTGAACCGATTTGACTGAAATTGGTACACGCTGAAAAAAATCGCTTCTGTAGAATTTTGTCCCAAACATATTCTGCTTGAAATATACATATGTTTAGAGTACACTCCAAATATATAATATTTGGCACTCACAAAAATTATATTTTTGGTAGGATATTGTTCTAAACAAAACTATTTTCCCATCCTAATATTTCTTTATTTGGAACTAATATTTCCGAAATAATGATTAATTTGTTTTTGTGTAATTTGGCAACGCATGTCAATTTAAAGGCATATTTTATGTTTTTTTCATGTATGTTTGTAAAATTGAAATTTAAATCGTATAATCTTTCGTAACTGAATGGATGACATTATGCCTATGCTTTAAATGACCATTTCTACATATATCTACCATATCTACTGCTTATTTTATTTACTTTTGCTTTACTTATTGGTAATGCATTATTCAAGTACTTAAAATATTTATGTGGTATGCCTACACTGAAAAAAGTTTACTGAAAGTCATTGACATTTTCTTAACATTTACGATTTTTTCTTTGATTTTGCTCCAAAGACTATTAAAATAAGTACATCTTGTACGACAATTAAAGTCATTAATCATCTTTAAATCAGAACATCAAACGTCTTTGAAAGAATTATGCCTTATACTTCAATGAAAGACTTCACATTTTTAAATCAATTACGCCTTCAGCTTATATTAAATACATAAAATGACTTTAGATAAAGTACATGTTGTAATTAAACCAAGCACACGATCCTCAAGTTTAAAATATTTTTTAAAATATATTTAATTATTTGTCTACACGTTCATTGTAATTTTTATTATTAGCTTCTTTATTAAAACATTTGGTTTCGATAAACAGTTTATTCAGTATGCTGCACAACATACAAACCTGACTATACCCGTAGCCATAGGTAATAATGGAGGGAATCTTTAATCCAATAGACAAATAAATTATGTTTTGCAATACTGTTCCTAGTTGAAATGCGTTACATTTGCACGTTATGAACACGAATCGATCTCTTCGTCAATGACATTCTTGTTCGAAAATTTGTGATGAAGATGATTTTTATTCCTCTAATATGCATACACATATTCCATCGGGACCTGGTACAAATACAAATATATATTCATATCTAAATTAAATTCGAAAATTAACATTTAACCTAGTCCGCCCTCTTTTGAAATCGATACAGGGGTTTGAATGATTCAAAATCTGCCGTCTTGATGATAGATTTTTTCGTTTCATGAAGAAATTTACGTTAAATTTCAAATTCATCTTGAAATTGTATATATTTTTTATCAATTTACTTCAAAAAATATTCGTAAATAAAATACATTGCAAATACACAAAAGTGTCATATATTTATCACAAAATAAAAAGAACTATCATTTTCTCGTATTGTATAAAATTCATGGATACTTGTTGAGAGCGAGAGAGAAATATTCTATAAGTAATCTAAAAATATAAATTTGTATTTTAAAAACATTTGCATTCTCCATTAGAACTGCGATATAACTTCACAAAATTCGAATCGAACGTAATTCGAATATTTTTCATATTTGATAATGTCGTAAAATTTCTGAAAATTGCAATATCTGAAAACGATTGGCATTCATTTCAAAGTTATAATAGGCATGTTTTCGTCACACCATATGTGCTTAATTTGTATTGGGAGCTAAGCACTTTTAAGCATTATTAAGCATTAGCATGAGGTTTTGGTGCTTGTGTTCCTGTCTTCATCGAGTATGGTGTTGCTAGATTGGGCATCCTATTTTTCGCAGTATGGCATCTCACATTTTGAGATTGTTGTCAATTATTGTGATTTAACGGGAAGAAGAAAAAAAATGGAAAATTATATTAATATTTGCGAAAAGAGTGTAAACAATTGAACATAAAATAGTAAATTTATGTTTTATAAATACATATTTTACGAATTATTTGTCTGTTTCGCACTGTTCTTTCTTCGCAACTCAAGACACCATTGCTACCAGATAGTTGAAATCCGCCACTTACTGCTTATGCGCCAGTTGGTGGAAGTCAGGTGTTTTCGTGCTAAACTAAAATCGCTAGCTTGTAACGAAAACATGCCTAATGAACAACATAATTTAAAAAACAATATTAATGTAATAGAATTTACCAAAAGGAATATTAATAAAATGTACATATTGAGGGCTTAATATAAAAAGGGCGTATCTCGATTTTGTTGTTCCTTAATAGGGGCATGAAAAACCGAATAAAAACCAATCACATTTTTTGACTAGATTATGGGGTTTTTTAAAATACCTATAAATCCTTTATTTGCACGTCCTTTTTATATTAGGTCCTTTTTATGTAAGCTCTTATCTTACAAATGCGCGGATGTTTTATCTTTCTCTTTATCTCTTTGTGGAAAATGCTACCTTTGTGTGGGAGGTACAAAAAGGGGCGTGGCAATAACGCCCATTTTTCACAGGGGTATAGACACTATAAAACAGTACACTGTACAAATTTTCAAGTATTTTTTACACTAGCATTAATATTATAAGCTGTTAACTTTTGGTGCAAAATGGTACATTTGTGTGGGATGTACCAAAAGGGGCGTGGCAATAACGCCCATTTTTCACTGAAGTATAAGCACTACAAAAGCATTACACTGTACAATATTGCATGTATTTTTAAACACTGGTATTAATGTTGTAAGCTGTTAACTTTTGGTGCAAAATGGTGCATGTCTATGGGAGGTACCGAAAGGGTAGAGTCACCTTCGCCCATTTTTCTCGAGTTGATAGCGACTAATAAACTAATACTATGTGTGGAATTTCAGAGGATTCGAATAAGTAGTTTAGCAGTTATTAAAGAATCAATATTTCACAACATTTTAACCCTTTGTGGGGGAGGTACTGGAAGGAGTGGACCAATATGGCCCATATTCGAAAAAAATATTAGCACGTACCAAATTTTAAGTCAATCGGTTACTCCTTTCGAGAGTTATCGTGCGCACCAACAAGCAGACAGACAGACGGACGGACATTGCTCATTCGACTTAAAATGACTCAAAACGGATTTCCGCCGAACATACTTGGAGTCTAAGGTCAGTCCTTCGACGGTTTACAGTTTTTTCCGTAGCAAATGATATATACCCTCGTCACACTAAAGTGAGGATATAAACATGTCATGCAGCTTCCAAACAATTGAGCATATACATTTTTGATATTCGTACGCTTAAATGAGTAAAGACAAGTAAAAAACGTTATGTTCGGCCATTGCATTCAATTCTATTACTGGAAAAATCTTTAGATATGGCATTCAATTCTATTACTGGAAAAATCTTTAGATATGGAGCAAATCTTCAAACCATCCTTTTTGTTGAAGCAAATATTAAAAAAAATAACGCTGCAATTTTTAGCCAAATTTTAGGCCCAAAATTCTTTAGCCAAACTCTTTATATTTGGTATTTTTGGCTTACGGGGACAACAACAAAATATAAACTGACTAAAATTTTTGAGATGAATTCTTGCCAAAATAGAATACAAACTGCAAAGTTTCAGCTAAATTGCTAAGAAAATGTGGTGTTTATGGCTTAAACAAGCGTTTTTGGGAGCGACATCTATAGGTGGACTACAACAAAATATGAACTGATTTAAGAAATGTTTACTGTGATGAATTCTTGTCTAAAGAAAAACACAAACTGCGAAATTCAATTTATGAGACTATTTGGGAGCGACCTCTATAGGTTAACTATAACAAAATATGATCCGATTTGCAAAATTTTTACTGTGATGAATTCTAGTCAAAAAAAAAACTGCAAAGTTTCAGCTATATTGCTTTAAAAATGTGGAATATATGGCTCAGAAACCGTATTTTGGAGCGACCTCTATAGGGGAGCTATATCAAAACATTGACCGATATTTCCAATTTGCAATCCCAAACGACCTGCAACTATAAGAAGTATTTCTACCAAATTTGATCAACCTATCTCTATTATTACGGACTGTAGCGTTATTTCAATAGACAGACAGAAAAAAGGTTCATGGCTAAATCGTCTTAGAATAATCGTCTTACTTTATGGGGTCGCAGATCAATATTTCAAAGAGTTGCAAACAGAATGACAAAGTTAGTATACCCCCATCCTATGGTGGAGGGTATAATGAGTGGGATAAAGACGTAGAGCGTGGCGCCTGCCAATGACTCCAATACATAAAAGGAAACCTAGAGATCCATTGCAATAATCGTGATGAAGTTTGGAGTGAATGCTTTTGGTAGCACTCTATGTAATCTACTTAAGTATCTTATTAGCCACACGACGCGGTTGCGGATAACAAACTAACTGGAAAGCGCGTAGGCTGCCACCAAATGCAAGTTCACAAAATTACAGCACTCGCTAACAAATTGTTTAAAATTTAAAAACAATCATATGGGCGGTTTCGAATAAATGGGCGTGAACCCGCCCATATGATTTTTTTACCAATCACGTAGCCTGCCAAGAAATGAATATACACAAAATTACTGAACTCTCGCTAACAAATTCTTCAATATACGGGTTTTCCAACAAGAGGTGTTATTTAAATCATACGGTATTTCGACAGCTGCCACTTTTGAAGCTTTTATTCTTTGACATTTGACAAGTAGAAACTACGCCAGTACTAAAAATGGAACGATACTAGATTCAACAACGCATTGAAATTATTAAACTTCACTACAAAAATGGTGAAAATCGTCACAGTTCGCAAAACTAAAACATTTTTGGGTAGTCGTGAAGCACCTTGTCGGACCGCAATACAGAAATTGGTGGAAAAAATCGAGCTGTTGGGACAAGTTAGTGATGTGAAGAATAAAACCCGTGCACGTCGCTCAAGAACAACTGAGAATATTGCTGCCCAGGTTTGTCATTCCTCGCCGTTCTTTGGAATTGGGCATTCCACAAACCTAATTACACCGTATCTTGCATAATGACTTGGGTCTTAAGGCTTATAAAGTTCAGTTAACACAAGAACTCAAGCCGGCCGATCATCAACAACGTTGTGTCTTTGCTGATTGAGTCCTTGAAATGCATGAAAATGATCCGGAATTCCATTGAAAAATCGTCTTGACTGATGAGGCCCATTTCCACCTCGGTGGCCACGTCAACAAGCAAAATTGTCGCATCTGGGAAAAAGATAAGGTCTACGCCAACAGCCCAGCGTCGATTCAAGACCTCAAAGATAGAATTCGTGAGGCTATCGAGGACATAGGGCAGCCACTTTGCGAGTTGGTTATGGAAAATTTCATGTAAAGGATATGGTCCTGTAAGCGTGGTCGTGGTGGCCATTTGGCTGATGTTGTTTTTCATTATTAACGGCATACCTTCCTCTTTATTATGAAATAAACATCCGATCATTTATCTCAAAAAATTGCATTTTTCTTTGAATACCAAAATAACACCTCTTGTTGGAAACCCCTTTATCTAGAGCGCAGCTAGACCAAATGTCATTAATTTTTGTATTGCTGCAGTATACGTGACCTAGGTTAGGTTAAGTTAGGTTAAGAGTGGCAGCCCGTAAACCAGACTCACTTAAAATATACAATCCATTGTGTTACCACAGAGACGTAAGGAAAAACATAAGTTATCCCTTTTTGCACCTCCCGTTGAACCAATTTGATTGCTTTAAAAAGCTTAAAGGTTGGCGGATTCCAACATCAGCCAAGTTAGCTAACTCCTCAAAGAAAAAAGAGCCCAAGGTTGAGTGCCGCTTTCTAGAGAGTTCGGGGCACAGACACCGAAGGTGTTCTATTTATCCCTCCTCCTCTTCATCACCACAGCTTCTGCAAAAGTCATTATGCAAGACCTTCAATCTCTCTGCGTGCCGTACAATAAGACAGTGACCTGTCATGACAGACACGATAAGTGAGACGTCCGTTTGGTGCGTTTTGAGTGTAGGCCGGGCCTCATCAGCCTGGAATGTATGCAGTTCCTGATTAGTGACCACTTGACATTTGTTGCCATAAGTGCAGTACCTGTCAAGAAGAGCTTGACGGTTGCTAGATGCATGTCCACATGTTCCAGGTCCTCTGGAGCGTGTAAGGTAGTTCATAGTCTTGCATTTTCGTCTGCCTTGCAGTTCCCTGTGGCCCTGCACCCATATCAGGTGAATATTGAACTGTTCAACCATTTCGTTAAGAGATCTGCGACGGTCGAGGGAAGTTTTTGAATTCAGAAATATATTTCCAGGGACTTGATATCAGTCTGGCTGTCAGAGAAAATATTTATACCGACTTTGGTCACCACATTAATTTTCAGCCATTCCGCCACCTCTTTGATAGCTTTGATTTCTGCCTACAGTGATCAGGCATAGTATGTGTTTAGTCTAGTTTTCTTCATATTAGAGGGAATATTTATTCTAATGGATAATTAAATGATATTTTGCAAAATTTATCCTAGTTGAAATGCGTATAAGTATAACATTTGCACGTTATGGAAACGAATCGAGCTCTTCGTATGATCTTGGAATTGTATATATTGTTTATCAATTTACTTCAACAAATATTCATAAATATATTTATTAAAAAAATAAAACCTCACATTTCCTTGTATAAAATTCATGGATACTTCCTGTTTCACGAACTTTTTCTGTAACATTTGTGTTATAAATTATAACGGTGAAGTAACTTCACATTGTTAAACGTAATTCGAATATTTTTTATATTTGATAAAATCGTAAAATTTCTGAAAATTGCAATATCTGAAAACGATTGGCAGTTATTTCAAATTTATAATGAACAACAGTATATAAAACGTAATAGAATGTACCAAAAGGAATATTAATAAAATGTACATGTTTAAATATTTCTTATTCATAAATTAAAACCTGTTCACATCAAAATTTTTGTATCGCTTCACTATTATTTTCTATGACATATCGTTAGCAAAACATGCAGATATGCTAAGTACAGTTTCAAAAGTTTTCAGAAGGAAGAAAAAACTTTCTGTTTTTATTTTATATAATTTTTTTTTGTTGTTTTATTATTTGTTTCGCTTAAATATCAATAATTTTCATTATATTCATCATAATTATCCGTTTTTATACAGACTTCACATGTTCTGTGTGAACTTAGAATATTTGCGTATCACTGCACAATGGGGGAAAACAATAAAATGCCGTTTAATTTTTTCTGGCTGTTGTATTTTTTAATGTTCTATCATTCTATAAAAAATCTAGATTTTCATAAAATTGCATTTAGCATATTTGCATGTTTAGCTCACGATATCCTATTTAATGCACAAAATAACTGTTTAATCATTCATTATGGAAATATTTGCAAATTACTTCGACAGCGGAAAAACAACATTCGATTTTTGTTCATTGTTTTTCTAATTTTTCATCTTCAGCTTTATTTGTCGTTCCGACAACATGACAACCACTACATGTTTTTTGGGACCGAAATCGGTCTGACATCCGATACGAAATCGGATGATTTATCCGATTGTCGAACCGATTACAGACCAAATTCTGAACATTTTTTTGCTGTGTTGTTTCTGTCAAAGTCTCAACTCTGAATGCCAGAACTAGATTTTGTAATTTTTCTTGGTATCAAGACGCATAACTACAACGCACACATTCACATTTTTTAATGTATCCCTTTTTGTCTCTTCATCGTAAGAGCAGCCAATCCATGTTTCCAGACAATTTATTTTCAACTACCTGTGAAATATCTTCGCCACTAAAATTTTTATACCCTACACCACACTGTAGTAGAGGATATTATAACTTTGTGAATTTGTTTGTAATACCAAAAAGGAAAAGAAATAGACTCATCGTTTATTATACCGATCGACTTAGAATCTCTTTCTGAGTTGATTTAGCTATGTCCGTCTGTGCATGTATTCTTGTACAGGTCGCAATTACGGTCCACTCTCAACGAAACTTTGCACATATCTTTCATTTGGCCCAAGGATGATCGACATTGAATTTGGTTAAAATCGGTGCCGATTTATATATAGCTCCCATATATTAGTATGTACCTCCCATTTGGCATATATGCACTGTACTTATATAAGCAACATTTTTTAACTGATCTGTATAAAAATTGACAGAAAGGAATTTGTTTATACACTTAAAGGGTATACGAAATTTTGGGGAAATCGATTCAGATTCAGATTCAGATATGCACCTATATATAAGTTACCCCCGATTTGACATGTAAGCGCTGTAGAAACTGTATTTTATATCCGATCAGTACGAAATTAAGAGGAAAGATTTTTCTTACATAAATGAACACTGCCAAATTTGGGGAAAATCGGTTCAGATTTAGATACAGCCCCAATATATAAGTTACCCCCGATTTGGTATCAAAGCGCTATGTAAGTTGTACTTAATTCCGATCATTTAATTTGAGAGAAATGAGGTTTATGATCCAATTTGATGAAAATGTGTTTAGATTATGTATAGTCTCATCTATTTCTTCCTTCCGATTCTTGATCTATGAAAGAATACTGCGCAGATTTAGTTTATTATGATCAACATCTTTAACTCCTCCTTGGAATAAGTGTTGATGAGGAGGTGGAGCTAAGTACTTTGTTAACTGAAACTAAACCAATTATTCCAAATTATTATCGCAATGACCCTTTAGCATTGTTAGGAAGGTGTAGGGCCCGCCCGACTTTCCGTCTTTCCTATCTGCTTTTAGAGCACACAAACTTTCTCTACTAACGCTTCAAACGAAATGATTAAAAAAAAACAAATTAACTTCACTGTAACTCTTACTACTATTCTCAATTTTGCTACCAAAAAGAGTCTAAGTTGTCCTCTCGCAGATAAAAATGATCTCTTAATTTAAAAGATAACTAATGCTTAATTAAACGATATCATAAAAGGACAAAAATTAAGGGTATATTGTTTTTAAAAACATGACATGAGAATTTATACAATTTTAAAGAAAAAATCTTACAAACTACTATAATATATACTTGAGTTAATAACAGTTGCACTACAATCAATGATTTTTTCCTTAATTTTATGATGTAATGTTTAAGTCAACATGACATGGTGTTACGGACATCTTATCATAGAAGTAAGGAATTTTACTGTAAACGAATGAAATTTTCTTTGATATCAAGTAAATTTTCCTAAATTTAAAGAAATTTGTTCTTCAAACAAAGACAGTTGAAATCTATGATTTAAGGACAAAATTGTTTTTAATTTCAGCAAAAAAATTTTCAGTGTAAACATAATGATGCATATATCGTCGCTTGGATGACCAACCGACGTAACTGACCATTTTTCAAAAATTGAGTTAAGGCCGCCATTCGATTTGTCTAGTCAAAGTACAACGTGTGTATAAATTTTGTGCATATACCAAGAGACGTAAGTGCAATATGTCACTTAATATTTCGTTTTCCCGAAATGTTTGTTCATTATTGCAAAATGTTATGGAGTACTTGCTGGACCCAGCCCACTCGTTGCCCATTTTTGGACCGATTGCGTTCGAAACGGGATCACGGCCCAGTCCCAATCATCAGATAACGACAGTAGGAATCTCGATAATCCATTCGTAGGTAGGAACAGTAGGAATCATTAAGAAAAATATAACTCCAAATTGGCTTATATGAGCGGGGCCACGCCTCCTCAATAAATAACTAATATAACCTATATCACCCGCTAGGATAATCTAAAGCTTACAGTATTTATCCCTTTTCCGTTATGTGCCTCTAAATGCCATTAAACCACAACTGTACACCATTTAATAGTTTCAGAAAGATGTTTCTCACTTTAGGAACGAATATTGCTTAATTTAGCGATTATCGGTTCAAAATAAGATATACATACACACACACCACATTTACCAATTATTCCAAATTATTATGGCAATGACCTTTATCGCATTGTTAGGGAGGTGTAGGGTATTATATAGTCGGCCCCGCCCGACTTTCTGCCTTTACTTACTGGTTATTTATGAAAATATACAAATGTCTCAGTGGTACGCTATTTCAAAAGTAAAATCTATGCGAGGTTAATTAGAAACAATTAGTAGAAATATCTAGGTCTGTGATTTATTCTCGTCCTGATGTCGTTGGACGAAAATTGCCTCATTACCCACCCATTCCTGTTGATTCCAGTGGCAGAAAGTTTCCTAGAATCCCCTATAAGAAGCCTGATACAAATTCACCTAATTCCTTCTCAACATCATACTTAGGAAACCAACTTTCTAAGATTATAGAACCATATTAATTCAAAATTTTATTCATTTATAAATTATTAAATATAGTTTAAAGTAGGGCAGTATACAAAATTTTTGTTGTTTCCTATTCATAGTAATATTGCTAAACAACAACAATGAAAAGAGTATTTACTTTCATGGATTTTTTTTATATGATATCTATCTAAATATGTAGTTAAATTACATGATAGTTCAATATAACTATTTGTATACCCTACACCACACTGTGGTACAGGGTATTATACTTTGTGCATTTGTTTGTAACACCTAAAAGGAGAAGAGATAGACCCATTGTTTATTATACCGATCGACTCAGAATCACTTTCTGAGTCGATTTAGCCATGTCCGTCTGTCCGTCTGTCTGTCCGTCCGCCTGTCTGTCCATGTATTCTTGTAATCAAAGTGCAGGTCGTATTTATGGTCCGATTGTGATGAAATTTAGCATATTGCTCTTTTTTGGCCCAAGGACGATCCCTATTGAAATTGGTTAAAATCGGTTCAGATTTGGATATAGTCCCCATATATATGTTTCACCCGATTTGACATGTAAGCGCTGTAGAAACCACATTTTACATCCGATCTTTATGAAATTCGGCAGAGAGAGTTTTATTATTACGTGAATGAACACTACCAAATTCGGAGAAAATCCGTTTAGATTTAGATATAGCCCCCATATATATGTTTCACCCGATTTGACATGTAAGCGCTGTAGGAACTGTATTTTAAATCAGATCAGTACGAAATTTGACAGAGAGAGTTCTCTTATTACATGAATAAACACTGCCAAATTCGGGGAAAATCGGTTCAGATTTAGATATAGTCCCCATATATATGTTTCACCCGATTTGACATGAAAGCGCTGTAGAAACCGTATTTTACATCCGAACTGTACGAAATTCGGCAGAGAAAGTTCTCTTATTACATGAAAAAACACTGCGCAATTCGGGGAAAATCGGTTCAGATTTAGATATAGCCCCCATATATATGTTCCACCCGATTTAACATTTAAGCGCTGTAGAAATCGTGTTTTATATTCGATCAGTACGAAATTTAACAGAGAGAGTTTTCTTATTACATGTATGAACACTGCCAAATTCGGGGAAAATCGGTTCAGATTTAAACATAGTCCCAATATATATGTTACACCCGATTTGACGTGTAAGCACTGTAGAAACCGTGTTTTATATCCGATCATGTATGAACACTGCCAAATTCTTCGATTTTGAGATTGTCTGACCTTGAATTTACAAGAGTTACGCACAAAACGCAACAAAAAAAATCATACAACTGAGATACACAAACAAGAACGAACAAGACAAAATATTTCAATTACTACACTCATCACAGAGTGTTTTTTGTAATTGTCACAATTAAAAAATTAATATCAATCGATTAGTGCAAAAAAAGTTTGTTTTAGTCTGTTTTTTCGCGTGTGACATTTCATTCCTATTCGTCCGTAACTGGTAGATTTTGACGTTTCTGGCTGATGGCACATCTGTATAATTTAAGGTCTGTGATGAATTAAGGCAATAAGCAAACCGAAAATTATGATAGAAACAAAAAAAAAAAAACAAAACAATACCAAAGAATAATACTACGATTAAGGGTATTCACTTAGAATTTTAAAATTTGTTCGGTAGTATTTTTCTTGATACTGACTTTAGTTACCACAAAACAATTTAAACAATCGGCCACTTACCAACATCTCGAAGATTGAAGAGGCCTTTCCAATGCTTGATGATGATGCATGATGATAACCTGTCAGATGTGGGATTATTAATTATGTTATTATTGCCTCAATTCGTATGGGTAATGAAATAATTCTAATTATCCGGTAGGGAATTTAATCTAATAAACCATATACTTAATTTGATTCTTCCACTTAGAAGGGTTGTTTACTGCGTCTCTTCTTTGCTTTTCTTGGTAAACCTGTCAGCCATCTGTGGCACTTCCAACTTCTTCCGATTTGACCAACGTCTATTGAAACTATCTTGGAGTCCCTTCCTTCCGGTGTAGATCCCAAAAATAATATAATCCGGGATAACGAATGCCGGAGTCACAACCAATAATATGTCTTGAAATTCACACAGGTGTAATTCTGCAGACAGCAATAAGTAATTCCACGTGGGACGAATCAACGGTCTTACGTAATCGCCCTTGAATTTACCTTCGGGGTATGGAACCTTATTAAATTTAATGCAGGTGTCGGAAGGGATAATTTTGTGCCACTGTCGCTGGTACTGTGCCACGGAGATTAGGTACTCTCCACCAGAATTATGTACCTCCGACGACCTGCTGACGCACAGTTAGATCGAATCTTTTTTTCTGGACAACTAAACTGGGGAGTATATACTCCCAGTAAATTTCTTAAATTCTATAAATTTAACAAAATTATTAAGTGTTTTTTCTGTTATTAAGTGCTGCTATTTGAGGTAGTCTTTTGTATCAATGCAAGAATACACTGAAAGAATTTTTGTTTGCACTTAATATGAAAGAACGATATTCTCTTGAAAGAATTTATTAAAATGTTTCAACAATATTCGTGACTGTGATTTCATTTTGGAACAACAAAATGTTCATATCAATTGTGCGCCCAAAATTTCAAAAAAAAACCCTTCCATATTGCACGTCTATATAGCAAGGACTACCATCCTACCAAACTTCATGACTCTAGCTTTAGCCGTTTGGGCTGGGCGGTGATCAGTCGTAACTGACATTAAGTATAATTTTTTTTCCCACAAAGAGACGTATCTGCATTGTTTATGAAAAACATGCATTATAATTAATTTTTTTTATTTTTTTGTTAATAATATTGAGAAAGATGGAGTTAAGTACACAATAAGAAAAGCAAACTGGAAATATAATAAATATTACGCCGTGGCGAAGAATGGACATTGTCTCAAAAACAGAAAAACTGCTCTCCTGAACAATTTTGAAAATGTCAGTTACTGCAGTTGGTCATCCAAGCGACGATATATCGTCACCTGAAATCCAAAATAACGTAACCCAATTTCTTTATAGAATTTCTTAAATTCTATAAATTTAACAAAATTATTAAGTGTTTGTTCTGTTATTAAGTGCTGCTATTTGAGGTAGTCTTTTGTATCAATGCAAGAATACACTGAAAGAATTTTTGTTTGCACTTAATATGAAAGAACGATATTCTCTTGAAAGAATTTATTAAAATGTTTCAACAATATTCGTGACTGTGATTTCATTTTGGAACAACAAAATGTTCATATCAATTGTGCGCCCAAAATTTCAAAAAAAAAACCCTTCCATATTGCACGTCTATATAGCAAGGACTACCATCCTACCAAACTTCATGACTCTAGCTTTAGCCGTTTGGGCTGGGCGGTGATCAGTCGTAACTGACATTAAGTATAATTTTTTTTCCCACAAAGAGACGTATCTGCATTGTTTATGAAAAACATGCATTATAATTAAATTTTTTTATTTTTTTGTTAATAATATTGAGAAAGATGGAGTTAAGTACACAATAAGAAAAGCAAACTGGAAATATAATAAATATTACGCCGTGGCGAAGAATGGACATTGTCTCAAAAACAGAAAAACTGCTCTCCTGAACAATTTTGAAAATGTCAGTTACTGCAGTTGGTCATCCAAGCGACGATATATCGTCACCTGAAATCCAAAATAACGTAACCCACATGTTCATGATTTTTCAGTAGAAACAAAAAAATAAGTGAAGTCATTTTAAGATTTTGACCAAATTAAGGGATTTCAGACTATTAAAGCGAAATCAAACAACAAATCTTGCGCAATTGGCTGTGGCGTACATTCTTAATTAAATAAAATAACATTTTATGAATCTTTCAGCTTTTTTAATGACCTTGTTTGCTGTAACGTCATTTTGAGTATCACTCATAAAATTGTAAATTTTTGATATGGAACACCAAACATTTTTAGGAATGTGTAGTTTAGCCTAATAGACAATAATCAATCATAAAATTAATTTAGATTTGTTTGATGTTACGTGATTTTGGATTTCAGATGACGATATATTCAAACATATATGATTTAAAACTTGTTTGTGAAAATTGTGTAAAATAGCAATTTTTAACTATGAAAAGGATATAATCTGTTGTTAGGCTCTTTTAAATTTCGTTAATAAATTCGCCATTTTTGATAGTAGGTCGTTATAAATTTGTCAGGATGGGTATTTTGATGCAGTGTACCGAAATCCATCAACAACAGAATTTAAATTTTTCTTGTTGTTACGCTCTTTTTTTTTGCTGATGACGATATGTATGTATATCATTCTATTTGATACAGTACATATCTTCATCAGCTTTAATATTTCTATACTTGTATTTAATTGTCATGTTTGTTATTGTGTTTCCTTTCAGCATTTATATATTAAGTTATTCCAGTTTTTCGAAAGTTCAAAGATAAACTCATTCAAGGCATATATTCGCATACAACCACAACATCATTTACCAAAATACAATATAAACATATATCAATTTTCGTATTATTTTGATAAGACTCTAAAGCAGATGACTCAATCTGTGGAATTTATTCTCCCACCTCCCCCCAATTCCGGAATGAATGAACAATCTTTGATGCTTTTGAGCTTCTGTGTTTATATGTGGGCGACATTTTAGAATATCTATGTATGTATACTGAAACACTTCGTTGTACATTCATAAATAAATTTGGGGAAGTTATCATGTCTCAATGTCTGACACATATATGGACACGAAAAAATATATACTCGTATAAATAGAAAATACAACCATAATTTAATATAAACATTCGTATATCAGTTAATAAAAAATGGATTTGGATAAATCAAAGTTCCCATGTGCATACATATCAGTTCCGTACTATTTGAAATCTAAAAACGCCTTTAATGATTTTCTTAAAAAATTGCCCAAAGGGAATTCTAATAAGTTATCTAACATTTCAATAAATAAATAAGGACATCAATGACAGAATGATACGCCGAAACAATCATCATATACTCAAATTACAATAAAGAAGGTCGTATGGCTTTGTACGCTGCACAATGTCGGCTTGTTGACCGAAAACTTAAAAATTCATAGTCCGAATATCCCAAATTGACTATGGAAAAATTTAGAGTGAAATCTAGCAAAATGGGCCCCCAGTAGGTTGCGTGCTCTCCTATTAGTTTGGAGATCGAGGGTTCGTTTTTGTTTGGGACTATTATTTCCGAAAAAAATATTTATTTGTATTTAAGTATTCAGAAAATACATATATTGTGTTAAATTTTTCAGTAGTTCAAAGATAATTTTTTAGAAACAGTTAATGGTCTGAAACTGAATAAATTCTGACTGAATAACAAAAGCACAGTCCAGTAATAGATAACAACAACACCTGCAAACACAAGAGGTACGATGACGTCGGCATTAGCCGTTGACAAATCTACATTTGTTTTCGTGACTCGCGAAGCGAACCCGATCAAAAAACAAAAATCTCTTGGTATGCGAGTTTTAGTATGTTGACTTAGTACGGCAAAATACGGGTTTGGTAAGTAGTTCTTGTTTCATGTAATTTACTGCTCCCATAAGTATTTCAGCTGATTTAAGTTAATGAGATCCATTACTGCTATTGAATTCTGAACATGGTAGAGTGGTGTCTTGCGAATCTGCAGTTTGACAGCTATTTTAGATGCAAAATTCTATATGGGGTCTGTATTTAAATTTTGCCTTTATCTGAATGGTATCCATTTTTTTTAATCAAATTTCGCAGTGTTCATGATTCTATAACCTAATCTCTGCCAAACTTAATAATGATCTGAAGTAAAATATGAAAACACATTTTTCCAACCTTGCAAATGACCGCTTATTCTCGGATTAAACAATCCTTTGTGCAAAATATAGTACATTTGACTTAAATATGACTTCTATGGAGCTTGGATGCCAAATCGGAAGGAACACATACATGCGACTATGTGGAGCTATATGTAAATTTGAACCGATATTGTTAACACAGATATTAACTGTTAAAATAAGATAAGATAAGATCGAAAGGATAAGATAAGTTCGAAAGGAAATTATATCTTCTATAGAGGGTATAAGCTAAATCGAGGGTACATTCATATATCTGTGGTCACAAGGCATAACAGCATATGTCTGTTTTTAAAACTTTTCAGGAGAGAAATTTTAAGTGTTTGAATCGATATAATAATCCATTTGTAATGTAATGACACAGTCAGATATGCTGCCTTATATATTTAACTAAACGAGGGATCATCACCAAAATGTGTCAGAATATGTAATTGAAGATGGGGTCCATTTTTGCATTAGTAACTCAGTTTGAGCATAACACGAGTTATGCTGTTATGCCTTGTGACCACAGATATATTAAGATGTCTGGTTTTAATCTGATATTCAAATAGTTGAGAGATTTTTGATCGTTCGCCGTAGACCAAAGAAAATAAGTTACAGAAACAGACCCTGATTTTTCGATGATTTTCGAATTTTAATAATTTCAATGCGTTGTTGAATCGTGTATCGTTCCATTTTTAGTAATGGCGTAGTTTCTACTTGTCAAATGTCAAAGGATAAAAGCTCCAAAATTGGCTTGTTGGAAAACCCTGTATATTTTCTTTCGATTCAAACATATCAAAAAAGGTGACTTTGCCGCGTGCGCCAGAGGCTCTGGTGTTTCGCTGCAAAAATCTAGCCACATGGTCTTTGTCAACCGGCTTTTCCCCGCATCAATAGTTTTAAAGCAATATTAAGGACTACGCGCAATAAATGGACTTGTTGTACAGTGCTACTTTAATATGTTTTATACAGTAGACATTAACTATTCTTGCGATATTCAGGATATATTTTGGAGGGCTTCGAATCCTTGGAATGGCATTTGCTAAGAGTACTCATATTTTGACGTTATATTAATCTAAGGGAAATTTTTGACATATGGAATGGTCACGACACTTTTAAGATTAAAAAATATTTACTTTATTAATCATTTGAGATTAACTCTCTAACAGGCCAAATCGTAAAAATGATCGTATGAAGCCTATATTTTTTTCCAAGTATACGTAGGCAAAATAACTTTAACTATTCATTTAGAGGCAAAAAAAAGCCAGCGAAACAAACGTCAGGTGAAAAATAGTGAAAAAATATTTTTCACTATTTCGATTAGAAATCACAATTATATTTTTTGTTAATTCCAAATACATTATTAAAATAGAATTTTGGTAAACATTTGAAGTCGATCGCTTTATTATAAATGTCGTTTTTTAAATTAAATTTGAAACAGCGAAATTGGAAAAATAATTTTCGGAGCTAATTTGTTGATTTCTCAAATTTGATTGACCATTTCTCACGATGGACATGTCATAATGTTTTGGGGAACATATCAAATTGTCAATTTGGACCGTCTAAAGAGAGTTGTCACAAAATTGAGTGGAAAATATTTTTTAATTCAGTACTGGAGTCCAAAAAGCGAACACCGTCTACATATAGACGGTCTTGCTTGTTAATTTAATAGTACTCATGAAATTGGAGATTTAGATATAGCCCCCGTATATCCGTATTTGGCATTTAGGCGATATGAAGGACTAATTTCGAAGCAGATCTTCATATTTTTATCAAATTTAGCAACGCTGAAATTTTAACGATATCAAATTTTTAAAAAAGGCAGAATCGATTTGCATAAATTTGAAATCACTTAAACAAAATAACCGAGCTAACGAAAGTTAAATTGTATGGAATTTGACAGGCATAACCCATAGTTAACTCTTAACCCTAGTTTATTTATTTATTGTTAACGACCCTAAAGAAAACATATCGAGGGCTTATGTTGAAAAGCGGCTATGATGCATTTTCTCGAAAATGCGTTATTTACTTCTATTATCTATGTTGCCTTTTAACACCGTGATCTAATCATCGCAAACTTGAAGATAGTCTAATAACAACTCAGATTACAACACAATAACAAAACAGTACAATTTAAGCGATCCAAATCCTAGTATGAAAATCCTTAGCTCTAACTATCACTAAAATTAACATTGTGATATTTCTTATTGAACTGTACTGTACTGTTGGCATTGAAAGTGGCATAAACGCCATTTTCAGATAAATTGAGTTAAGGGCGGATTCGGCATCAGACCTGCCGGATATAATTTTATCAAAAAGAATTTTTTCCAAAAAAGTCAAAGGTGACTTTGATTTTTAAAACTTACATTTTGCTAGGAAACAAAATTACAAAAACGTTTGTTTTGAAATTGGCGTAACACCAATTACCGCGAATATTCAAAAAACCGTGGATAATATTGCCGAAATCATGATTTATTATTAAAATATGGGTAAAATACAACAATTTAATGCAGTTTTGAAATTATTAATGAGTTTAAATAAAATGCAGTTTCATCTTAAAAAAACGAACTGCAACAAAAATTGAACAAAAAATCTTCTTCGGTTAAAGTTGAATTAACCGTCATAAACTTAATGAAAATACAAAGCAATATTATACTAGACCGTGAGGCTGTTAAGTGCTGGTCCTTCCTAGGAAGAATATGGAGATTTATCTTATTTAAGAACATTTTATTAGTTGTGAAAAGAAAATAGGAAATTTTCTCTAAGTTGCAGAAAATTATCGATATGTCGGGTCCGAAACATTACAGGACTTGACTCATCTAAGAGAAGACTGGAAAAAAATTCGTGTTTTGTAGTGACCGCACAACAGGCCGAACCACTGGCCTAAGAGTATGTCAATAGACATGAGATGTTGAACGTATCCACCTTCAACCTAACCTAACCTAACCTACAGCAAATGATGCAATGAAATCATCAATTTGAGTCTTTTGAGCATATTCTGCCTTTTAGTAATGAAAAGGGTAATTCAAAGCAGTTTGACCAACTCAAGAAATGCCCCCTTTACATTTTCACAAAATTTAGCACAATAATTCTCAATCTAGTGACTTCTCCAGAAGATGTGGAGAAGAGGAAGCACTGGAGAGTATCGAACTTTTTTACAGCTACGCATTGAGTAAACGAAGACTGGATATACTTGGGACGGTCTTTATAGAAAGTCTGGCAGATCTGGCCGGTACTGCTATAGGAGTAACAAAAGAAAAAAATCCAATTCCAAAAGTTCATGGAGATAGTGATATCCGTACACAGAAAAAAATGGCTAATCTTTAAAATCACTATGTTTTTTACTTAAAATTAAGAAAAGTTTATTAATATTGATTAAATTAGCTATATTTTAAGAACAAAACCTACTTATTTTAAAGACAAAGGACGTCTTTGGAGTCATTCTTTAATTTTATGACACAATTTTTTTCACTATCTCCATGAACTTTTCGATTTGGGATTTTTCTTTTGATAGTCACATAGCAGACGTTACTAATTACGCAAGAAATTTAAATCCGAAATCTGTGTGATTTTCGAGAAAAAGAGCAATTGCCAAATCCGCAGTAATATTTCGGATGCGAAAACCAGCAAAGGCGCGTATATAATCTACATAATTACTCTTTACTGAATTTCATATATGCGCGACAATTGTAAATAAAACGAAAAGCGTTGGAGTAGTGTTGGTATTCGGGTATTCGAATGAATGATATTGTAGAATATGAATCTTAATGCCCATACCTAAATAAACTGTCTTTTTTATACCCTACACCACACTGTGTTCCAGGGTATTATAAGTTTGTGCACTTGTTTGTGACACCCAAAAGGAGAAGAGATAGACCATTTTATTATATCTATCGACTTGGAAGCACTTCCTGAGTCGATTTAACCATGTCCGTCCGTCTGCAGGTGTATCATTGTAATCAAAGTCCAGGTCATATTTATGGTCAGATTGTGATGAAATTTAGCACATTGCTCTTTTTTGGTGCAATCTCTATTTAAATTAGTCAAAATCGGTTCAGATTTACAATGAGCTCTCATATATAGGGTGATCCAATTCGGGGTTCCCTACTTTCTTAAAGAAAACCAGTAAGGACGGGCAGAAAGTCGGGCGGGGCCGACTATATAATATCCTACACCTCCCTAACAATGCGATAAGGGTCATTGCGATAATAATTTGGAATAATTTGTAAATCGGTAAGAACATGTACATATATGTGGATATATCTAATTCTGAACCGATAATCGCTAAGTTAAGCAATATTCGTTCCTAAGTTGAGAAACATCTTTCTGGAGAATTTTGTAATGATCGGAAGTAAAGTACAACTTCTATAGCGCTTTGTAACCAAATCAGGAGGAACATATGTGTATATGGAGGTTATATATAAATCTGAATCGATTTTCCCTAAATACTCATTCATGTAAAATAGAAACCTCTTTCTGTCGAATTTCGTACTGATCGGATATAAAATACAGTCTCTACAGCGCTTGGATGTCAAATCGGGGCTAACATATATATGGGGTTATATCTAAATCTGAACCCATTTTCTCCGAATTTGGCAGTATTCCAGTATTATTTGTAATAAGAAACCTCTTTCTGCCGAATTTCGCCGTGATCGGATATAAAATACAGTTTCTACAGCACTTACATATCAAATAGGGGGTAACATATATATGGGGGCTATATCTAAATCTGAACCTATTTCCCCCAAATTTTGTATTGTATCTAAGTGTATCACGAGACTACTCTCTGTCAATTTTTGTACGAATCGGTTCAAAAATGTTGCTTATACAGGGCATATATACCAAATCGGAGGTACATATATATGGGAGCTATATGTAAATCGGAACCGATTTTAACCAAATTCAATAGGGATCGTCCTTGGGCCTAAAAAAAGATATGTGCAAAGTTTTGATTACAAGTATGCATCTGCAGACAGACAGACAGACAGACGGACATAGCTAAATCGACTCAGAAAGTGATTACAAGTCGATTGGTATAATAAACAATGGGTCTATCTCTTCTCCTTTTGGGTGTTACAAACAAATGCACAAAGTCATGTACCACAGTGTGGTGTAGGGTATAAAAACACAGAAAATTCAAATTGAATGGGGAATGTTTATTATCATTTGAAAGAACATTCTTTCTCATTTATTTTTTGAAGATTATGCCTATCAAATGTTGGCCGCGGCTACGTCTCAGATGGTCCATCCGTTGAGTCCAATATTCGATGACTCGATTCTGTTGACCATAAGCTGAGCAAAGTGCACGAAACTCATTCCTCACAGAACGTGAATTTTCGTAATAAAAGAACGATTTGTAAACGTTGATCAGGCGTAAGTCTTTCCATGATGAAATGCCAAACAATACTTAACAAAAATAACATGACAGCGTGACACGACTCAGACGTGATCTGTCAAAAAAGGCTATTGAAAAAAGTATCTCTGCTTGGATCACCCGTTATGTATATGTACCTCAGTTTTAACATATATGCACTGTATAAGCAAAATTTTTTAACCGATTCGAATAAAAATTTACACAAAGAAGTATCTTCATGCACTTATAGGTAATACCAAATTTTAGGAAAATCGGTTCAGATTTAGATATAGCTCGCATATATATGTTAACCCCGATTTCACACGTAAGCGCTGTAGAAACCATATTGTATATCCGATCAGAACGAAATTTGGTTGTGAGAGTTTTTTTATTACATGAATTAAAACTGCCAAGTTCGAGGAAATCGATTCAGATTAAGATATACTCCCACATAAATATACGTTACACCCGATTTTACATGAACTCGTTAGCGCTGTAGAAACTGTACTGTTTATCCCATCAGTACGATATTCGGCAGAAAGAGGTTCTTATTACTGCCAAATTCCGGGAAACTCGGTTCAGGTTTAGATATAGCCCCCATATACATATATGTATGTTTCAGCGATTTGGTACCAAAGACGCTTGCAACATTTGGCAGAAAGAAGTTTCTTAATTTAGGAACTAATACTGCCTAAATTGGGGATAATTATTTCAGATTTAGATATAGCCACACACAATTATACTGTATTTTGCCTCCGATCTATATATATTATTTTGATCCAAGTTAATGAATTTTTTTTAAATTATGTATAGTTCCATCTACATATTTGTTCCTTCCGATTTTTCATCTATGAAAGAATACTGGGCATTTTAAGATTATCGTCTTTAACTCATGCTTGGAATAAGCCTTGCTGAGGAGGTGGAGCTAAGTACTTTGTTAACTGAAACTAAACCAATTATTCCAGATTATTATCGCAATGCCAATTTCGCATTGTGTAGGGTATTATATATTCGGCCCCGCCAGACTATCTGTCTTTCCTTGCCGGTTTGTTTCTGTTTTTATTCAACATATTGGCACAGTTTTCAGCGCTAGGATGCTACAGTGAAAAAATAATGTCGTTAAACTAAACCAACACAATCTAAATCATTGAAACAGTTTGTCTTGAATTATTTTACTTCAATCATAATATTGCAGTGCTATAATGAAAATATCCTTGATCTCAACGAAATTATTTTTGATTCAAAGAAATTATTTTTGCTTTAATGCGTACATACACTAAATTAAAAAACTTCTGTCAAAAAAGGCTATTGAAAAAAGTATCTCTGCTTGGATCACCCGTTATGTATATGTACCTCAGTTTTAACATATATGCACTGTGTTAAGGTGGGGGGTTTGCCAGCAAGGGAGGTGAGGGTAGACGAGGCGACGAAATCCCTTCTATGACAAACTCCAATAACAACGATAGCTCAGTAGTGGGGGTACGATGTGTGGGTGTTTACGTATGCATTTATTCATGCGTGTGTAGTGACCGATGTTGGCGTTGCAGTAATGCAAAGTTCCCTTTTTGTAATTCGATTTTGTGGGAAAATATTAAATATATCGACAAAGCATTGTAACTAGTATAAGTGAAATGTAGAAATACATAATTTTAAGAAACTAAATATATATAACTTGTAAGATACCTAATGTATGTAAGTTATCTCGTAAAAATGAAAAATGTTAGCTATAAGCGTATTTACCCATTGTAATAAGGATTTTTCGAATCAATAAACTCTGCACATGGCAGTAATGCAAAGGGCGAAATAGAAAAGGAAAATAAATAAAACACAAGAGTTTAGTTTTTTCGATAGTGATAAAGGCAGAGCTTTATTTCGTATTAATGATAACGTATATTACCATGTAGCGATGCGTAAGATCCGTAGAAATCCAAACGGCACGATAGCAAAACGACAAGATATATGTATGCGCGAGTGAGAAACAACGACTATTAGTGATGTGCGCGATTGTATCGCCTAACAAAGACTACTTTCAATACGAGAGCCAGATGAAGCAAGGAGTCGAAAATCCGCAACAGCCTCTGCTTGCGGGAAGTCCCTCTCTACATCCGAACTATGCGAATAACGTCCCGGGAGAGTCGGAGAGAGATACAACGCTGGAAATCTCTCCTTACAATCCGTGCCATGCGAATATCGTCTTGGGAGAGTTTGTAGAGAGATTCTTTTAATCCCTCTACGATCCGTGCTGAGTGAATTCGTCCCAAGAGAGTCGAAGGAGAGCACCAGACGCTGAAAAGCCCTCTCACAATCCGTACAAGCGAATATCGTCCTGGGAGTGTCGTATCAGAGGCTTCTTCTCCTTCAACCCACTAGGGTTGCCAATCAACGAAGGAGATGCACAAGCTGGGGAAGTTGCGCGACAATGTTACGAACTTAAACATTACCGGCCCCCTTGCATCTAGCTCTGTTGCAAAATTATATAAGTAAACTATAACGAAAATTAGGTTAGTAAATTAGGAAGGAACGTAAATTCAGTTTCCTAGTGAGCATTAAACAAATTCAATTCGTACTTCAACGTTATATTAAGAATTCGTAAAATAATTAATATAGGCGAGGTGATGCTAACATAGCTAGTTTCGATTTCAAAAATTAGTTTGAGTTTATATAGACTCCGACAAAAAATAAAGGGTTGCGATATTAATTTGTGACACAAATTCGAGAGATACTAGAGCAAGTTTCAAATTAATTTAAGAAAATACGTGTTCGTAGACACACGATCAAGAAAATTTCTATTAATTCGAGTTCAAATAATTTATAAATTCATATGATGTGACCGTTTATAAAAAGCGAGGCGGTTGTCAAAATGTGACCAACAAACAAATTCAAGTAGAGGTGCGACGAAAAATACAAACGAAAGTGAGTTTAGCAAGTAATGAAGCAGATATCAAACCTACGAGGTGGGATGGAATTCAGGTTCGGTTCTCAGACCAACGATTGAATTTCCCGAAAGGCAGAATATTTCTGGCTTCCGTATTACATGTTCTATTGTCAGGGGTGAAGACCGTGGCTGGGCTTGCAGACAAGTTAAAAAGGGCGGATGGAATTGGTCCAGTTACAACATAACCGAAAATGGTATTTTGAGCCAGTAGTGACTCAAGCACAAGTCGTGGGGGTTCAGCCAAAAGAATGTTCGGATACAAATCAGCACCAAGTAGAACGTCTATTGGGCGATTTTCCAAAGAATCAGCCAATCGCATATTGGCGAGGCGAGATTGGAGGATGGTAGCAAACGAAGGCGACGGCAAATTTCCAGAAATGTTCGGAAGAACATGGGCTACCGTTTCTAAGACGCGCGTTGGGTCTATGGGTGAGACGATTTCAAGAGAACAAATTTCTCTTGAATTTCCGGGGAGAGTACAGTTTTTGCCTGAAACTGTAGCATTTGTAGAACGCGTTGAAATTCCCAGTCGTTGCCGAAAGCGATCCGTAACTATAGACGTCTCGGAAGATGGGCCAATAAGAGCCCGAGCTGAGTACGAAATACCCTGGTGAATGATATTCACGGTGGCGGTCCCCAAGTGCACATTTCTATCTTGGGTGGTATGAAATACATGTCTACTAATTGTGGGTTTTACGATCGACGAAGTGCAGGGAGAAGTTTTCCAATTCTGGTCCAAGGAGGGATCATTAACAATAAGAGGAATGGAGGACGAAGGTGTCACAAACCGAGAAGATCCCACAGTTCGATGGAGAAGGGTGTGGTGACGACCATTGCACGTAGTGCAATTATGGCTACAATTGCAGGTTTTCACTGCATGTCCTCGTGAAAGACAATTCACGCAGCACCCATGCTTTTTTATGTTCGAAAATCTATCACTAACCGAAAGGTTCTTGAATCGAGAACAAGAACGCAATACATGACTCTGCTGGGGACAAAGCACACAACACGTGTTCGAAGGTGACCGGTGAGGACTCAAGGGAGAGACATTCGTAGAATGCAAAGTTTTGTCCTTCACCACGGGCTTTTTCTCATAGTCAAGACCCCTGAGCTCCCGAAGGCAAACTAAAGTCTGAATTCTTTCCGTGAGGAAAGAATCTAAGTCGTGCCAGGAGGATAGGGATGACTTATTTTTTATACTCTGTTCCCAAAGAGTAAGGGTTAGTTTCGGCAAACGACGGAGGCATTGAAAGACCAATATGGGATCCCAATGGTCAGTCACGACATCGTAGACTGCCATTGTCGAAAGACACCCATTTATTCCCCGTTGTAAGGTCTTTAAACCCGAGCTAGTCTCGCGGTCTAGCACGGGAAGATCGAAGAGTAGCTTTAGGTGACTATTCACAAGAATGCGTTTGTTGTCATACGCATCTTCCAATGCTTTCCAGGCAAAAGCGAAGCTCCTGTGGGTGAGAGGGAATCTCGAGACTATTTCCCTTGCCTCACCGCTAGTTTTTTGGACCAGGTGACAAAGGCGCTCAATGCCACTAAGACTCGAATTATTTATAAAAATCGCCGAAAAGAGGTCTCGAAACGTAGGCCAAGTAACGAAATCCCCATGGAAAACGTCAATATCGATAGGGGGTAGATTCAAATTATGACTTAAGTCAGAATTTTCTAAATTAGGCATTCTACAAAACTATTAAATTTTATCAAATAAGGACCGAATGTAGGGTACGTGGATGTACACGACTAATCAAAATGCGATAAACCAGAAGAAAAAACGACACAAATTTAATAAAATTGTAATTTGGATCAACTAGACTGGCTGTAGGGTGACTATGGTCGACTGTAGAGTGCAACAACAAGATTAAATAACGAAGTAGTCAGCAAGAAATTATATGCTAGAAAAACGCAAAAAATAATACAATAAAATTTTATTATGAAAATTTCCAAGTAATGTCCAATTGACCGAATGTAGGGTGTACAGTGTCGTATATGACCGATTGTAATTAACGAGTAGCGTACCACCCACCGCTATTCCCAAAAATAGCACGACAAAAAATATTTAATTTATTTTTCCAAAAGTTGTTATATTTGGCTGTTTCTACTATTTTTCCAACTGGGATGTGAAACCAAGCTCAGGTGACGACGACTCTCTCTATTCGAGTATGTGGGTGCGTACGTGTGTGTTTCCTTTCGAGTAACAAACAACAACAAATGTAATGCGAAGTTGTTGGCGAGAGACGCACAAGCTGTCGTAGGGGGAAATGCAATCGACCGATTCGATTAACGAAGTCAACGAGAGCAAGAAATAGGAGCTAATTTTATGACGCCGACTTTCGCGCCTTTTCTAATGCAATACGGTTGGGGAGTGTTCCTGTTTTTGTTGTAATTAAGCTAGATAGCCTCTCATGCAGTAGGGACGACTGCACTGAGATTGGAAATAAATACAACAATGCCGAATGTACAAATAAACGGGCAACACACTACACAACGCAATAAAGAAATATGTAAACAAGAATTGTTCTATGATTTAACGCGAACAAAACAAATCGAAATGAAATATTAAATAAATTAAAGTGAACAAAAACAATCGAAATAAAATTTTAATGTTTTGTATTGGGATATAATTATTCCCGATAGATTCGAAAGTGATTTAGCAGTATTACAACGACAAAGTGGACTGTATTTTTTGAGGAAAATCGCGATAGCGTAATCAAAAGTCGACTAATATTATACCGTAGGGTATATTTGGATGTATTTGTAATTTATTTATTTTTTAACAAAAAACACTCGCGGCGCTCACTATTTAGGAAAACTGAGAGTACGTTACCTGCTATTTTGTTAGTAAGATTGGTGATGAGTGGTTGAAGCACCAAGGTTTTCCGTAGGAAAGCAGCAAAATCACCAATTAAACGAGGATGTATGCCAGCTCAAATCCGGTTCGATTGGATAAAATGTTAAGGGAGTACAAATCCGGCTCGAATACGACCAAATTTTAAGGTGGGGGGTTTGCCAGCAAGGGAGGTGAGGGTAGACGAGGCGACGAAATCCCTTCTATGACAAACTCCAATAACAACGATAGCTCAGTAGTGGGGGTACGATGTGTGGGTGTTTACGTATGCATTTATTCATGCGTGTGTAGTGACCGATGTTGGCGTTGCAGTAATGCAAAGGGCGAAATAGAAAAGGAAAATAAATAAAACACAAGAGTTTAGTTTTTCGATAGTGATAAAGGCAGAGCTTTATTTCGTATTAATGATAACGTATATTACCATGTAGCGATGCGTAGGATCCGTAGAAATCCAAACGGCACGATAGCAAAACGACAAGATATATGTATGCGCGAGTGCGAAACAACGACTATTAGTGATGTGCGCGATTGTATCGCCCAACAAAGACTACTTTCAATACGAGAGCCAGATGAAGCAAGGAGTCGAAAATCCGCAACAGCCTCTGCTTGCGGGAAGTCCCTCTCTACATCCGAACTATGCGAATAACGTCCCGGGAGAGTCGGAGAGAGATACAACGCTGGAAATCTCTCCTTACAATCCGTGCCATGCGAATATCGTCTTGGGAGAGTTTGTAGAGAGATTCTTTTAATCCCTCTACGATCCGTGCTGAGCGAATTCGTCCCAAGAGAGTCGAAGGAGAGCACCAGACGCTGAAAAGCCCTCTCACAATCCGTACAAGCGAATATCGTCCTGGGAGTGTCGTATCAGAGGCTTCTTCTCCTTCAACCCACTAGGGTTGCCAATCAACGAAGGAGATGCACAAGCTGGGGAAGTTGCGCGACAATGTTACGAACTTAAACACACTGTATAAGCAAAATTTTTTAACCGATTCGAATAAAAATTTACACAAAGAAGTATCTTCATGCACTTATAGGTAATACCAAATTTTAGGAAAATCGGTTCAGATTTAGATATAGCTCGCATATATATGTTAACCCCGATTTCACACGTAAGCGCTGTAGAAACCATATTGTATATCCGATCAGTACGAAATTTGGTGGTGAGAGTTTTTTTATTACATGAATTAAAACTGCCAAGTTCGAGGAAATCGATTCAGATTAAGATATACTCCCACATAAATATACGTTACACCCGATTTTACATGAACTCGTTAGCGCTGTAGAAACTGTACTGTTTATCCGATCAGTACGATATTCGGCAGAAAGAGGTTCTTATTACTGCCAAATTCCGGGAAACTCGGTTCAGGTTTAGATATAGCCCCCATATACATATATGTATGTTTCAGCGATTTGGTACCAAAGACTATTGCAACATTTGGCAGAAAGAAGTTTCTTAATTTAGGAACTAATACTGCCTAAATTGGGGATAATTATTTCAGATTTAGATATAGCCACACACATTTATACTGTATTTTGCCTCCGATCTATATATATTATTTTGATCCAAGTTAATGAATTTTTTTTAAATTATGTATAGTTCCATCTACATATTTGTTCCTTCCGATTTTTCATCTATGAAAGAATACTGGGCATTTTAAGATTATCGTCTTTAACTCATGCTTGGAATAAGCCTTGCTGAGGAGGTGGAGCTAAGTACTTTGTTAACTGAAACTAAACCAATTATTCCAGATTATTATCGCAATGTCAATTTCGCATTGTGTAGGGTATTATATATTCGGCCCCGCCAGACTATCTGTCTTTCCTTACCGGTTTGTTTCTGTTTTTATTCAACATATTGGCACAGTTTTCAGCGCTAGAATGCTACAGTGAAAAAATAATGTCGTTAAACTAAACCAACACAATCTAAATCATTGAAACAGTTTGTCTTGAATTATTTTACTTCAATCATAATATTGCAGTGCTATAATGAAAATATCCTTGATCTCAACGAAAGTATTTTTGATTCAAAGAAATTATTTTTGCTTTAATGCGTACATACACTAAAAAAGTGTACCAATTAAAAAACTTTATTGAAATGTTAACAATTTTAAATTAGTTTATTAATTGATTTAATTAATTTATAAACTGAATTGAATCAGTTTATCAGGTCTAGTAGTTGATTCAATTAATTTCTTAATCGATTAAATTCATTTAACGAAATTTTACATAGAATTATGTACTAGAGATCGACCGAAGGCGGTTGTTTTGGCCGAAGCCGAACTTCGGCAGAAATTGTCAAATTCGGCCGACTTTGAATTTTTTATAAACTCCCAGAAAATACTAGTATCATATTGAAAAGTGTTTAAAAATGCTTATTCATTATTACTTCAATCTGAACATGAATAACACATCTTGTATGAAAAACGGGCTTTTATTAAAATGTTATAAAAGAGAAATTCATTGTAAGAATTAACATAAACCCAGCAAAATTTCTGATTACCAAATAATCCAACGAGTAAGCAAATTTCGATAATGGTAAGTACTTATTATTTAGCCACTTTTCTCATTATTTTAACATGGGGATGTCATTGGAGGAAAGTACTTCCCAAAAGCATACAATACAGTAGCATAATAAGTACTTATTTATAGCTCGATTTTATGTACTTGAATAATGCATTGCCTATAAGTTATAAAATAAGTAGTAGATATGTAGAAATGGCCATTTAAAATGATTTTTTGCATATTGTCGCACATATTTCTCGAAACAAACAATTTCCTCATGCCAGATTCAAATTTCTGGTATTTTCATTCAAATCTGCACGTATTTTTTGAAAACATGTTGAAATATTTATAAATAAATCTTGTACAATAACCCACATATAGCCAAAACTGCATTATATTAAAATTTGCCAAAATGGTCTTGATAACAAAAAATCACTTATTTCTGTTATTATTGGTAAGTCATTATTAATAAGCCGAAAGTAATGCAGCGAATAATGAGATGCCATTATTTTGTAATGCAGGGAATAATGACAGGTACTTACCAAGATTTTGCTGGGAACCCAGCAAAATTTCTCATTACCAAATAATCCGACGTGTAAGCAAAGTTCGATAATGGTAAATACTTATTATTTAGCCACTTTTCTCATTATTTTAACATGGGGATGTCATTGGAGGAAAGTACTTCCTAAAAGCATACAATAAAGTTGCATTATAAGTACTTATTTGTAGCATAGGCATACCACATAAATATGTACTTATATTTTCACGATTTTAAGTACTAGAATAATGCATTACTAATAAGTTATAAAATAAGTAGTAGATATGCAGAAATTTCCATTTAAAGTGATTTTTTGCATATTGTCGCGCATAGTTCTCGATACAAACAATTTCCTCATGCCAGATTGGAATTTCCGAAACCAAACCCCCATGTAAAAAATTCGTCAACGATTTAACATCATACGATATGCGTAAATATTTATGTTAAAAAATAAATAAATCTAGTACAATAACCCACATATTGCCAAAATTGCATTATATTAAAATTTGCCAAAACGATTTTAATAACAAAAAATCACTTATTTCTGTTACTATTGGTAAGTCAGTATTAATAAGCCGAAAGTAATGCAGCGAATAATGAGATCTCATTATTCGGTAATGCAGGGAATAATGACAGGTACTTATCAAGATTTTGCTGGGAATAGCTCGTAAAAATAAAGAAGATTAATTCCTTGCAAAAGTAGGATTTCAAAATCTTAGTACGATTGTGTTGACTAAATTAATAATCAAACTTTAGGTATTTAATATTATAAGGGCTGAATAAAATCTTTTCTGCACTAATTCCGTGTAAATTCGGAATTATCTATCTGCATAAAGTCTTCCTGCGGCACTAAAAAACTGCCCACTAGCAGCCCTTCCTGGGGGAGCACTCAAGTATTTCATGGCAGCTTCTTGTAAGGTTGGAAATGTGAGAGATTTCCAAAATTCGTATATACAACGATTTCTTTGTTTTAGCTTTTCCCGCATGTACACGTCAAGTTCGTTCTTAAGAACTGATTTAGTAGCGCTTTCGTCTGTTGTAACAGGTATTGTGTCCCAAAATCGACTTCCAACAAGGTCAACATAGTCTTAATAGTGGACCAATGATTTGATATGAATAATGAAATATCCCCCTCTTCAGCAGCATTAAGGTTTGCTGGTTTAAAGGTACGTTGTTCCACAAGCCTTTCAATCATAAGATATGTGCTGTTCCATGCGGCATTGATGCGTATTCCAACATGAATACGGTCTCCGATTTCAAAAGCATTTATTATTTCACGTAATTTGTCAGATATATACGAGTACTCTTATTTACATAAAACATATCATATCATTCTGAATAAAATAGGATGTTATATTTCATATCAAAAACTAGGGATGTAACGAAAGTGACTTTAGCGAAAGCGAATATTGAAATATATTTCTTGCGAATGTGAAAGCGAATAGTGAAATATGCATTTTTGCGAAAGTGAATGCGAACAAGTAAGAAAGTTTCAGTCGGGTAAACCGACTAAGGTATACCCTCACTTTGTGAGTAATGTAATATTGAATATTACACAAATTATTCTGTCAATTTTTGTGGGAGGTACCAGAAGGGGTTTAAGAAATACACCTATATTTCGCTGAACAGTAGATACTTTAAATACATTGCACTGTGCCGAATTGTAACCGTTTATATGGACTGGTATATTAACGTTGAGATATTAAATTGTGGTATAATTTGGCCATTTTGTGTGGGAGGTACAAAAAGGGGCGTGGTGATAACGCTCATTTTTCACTGGACTATAGGCACTATAAGAACATTACACTGTACAAAATTTCAAGTAATTGTATTCACTGATATTAATGTTATAAACTGTTAACTTTTGGTGCAAAATGGTGCCTTTGTGGGAGAGGTAACAAAAGAGCCGTGACAATAACGTCCATTTTTCAATGGACTGTAGGCACTATAAAAACATTACGCTGTACAAAATTTCAAGTATTTTTATACACTGGTATTAATGTTATAAGCTGTTAACTTTTGGTGCAAAATGGTGCATTTGTGTGGGAGGTACCAAAAGGGGAGCGGCAATAACGCCCATTTTTCACTGGACTGTAGGCACTATAAAAGCATTACACTGTACAAAATTTCAAGTATTTCTAAACACTGGTATTAATGTTATAAGCTTTTAACTTTTAGTGCAAAATGGTGCATTTGTGTTGGAGATACCAAAAGGGGCGTGGCAATTTCGCCCATTTTCCTCGAGTTGATAGCAACTAACAAACTAATACTATGTGTGGAATTTCAGAAGATTCGAATACGTATAATAGCAGTTATTAAAGAATCAATATTTCACAACATTTTAACCCTTTGTGGGGGAGGTACCAGAAGGAGTGGACCAATATGGCCCATCTTCGAACTTAGCCGGAGATAGAAAAAAATATTACCACATACGAAATTAGAAGTCAATCGGATACTCCTTTCGAGAGTTATCGTGCGCACCAGCCAGCAGACAGACAGACACACAGACAGACAGACAGACGGGCGGACATTGCTCATTCGACTTAAAATGACCCAAAACGGATTTCCGCCGAACATACTTGGGGTCTTAGGTCACTCCTTCGATGTGTTACACTTTTTTCCGTAGCAAATGATATATACGTCACACTAAAGTGAGGGTATAATAATAGTTTGACTCTTTAGTACCAGGATATTCAAGTATTAAGAATGTTTTCCATATTTTTACCTCCTGTTACCACAAGGACAAGCATATTTTTCAACTGTTTTGAAAAGAAGTGGAAGAGGTTTTCATTGGTATTATTATCTTCAAAATGTATGAAGCGAATAAGAAGATATAACACTTTTAACAAATGGAAGCGAATACTGAAATATATTTTTGCGAAAGCGAATAACCCAAAGATGGTTTTTGCGAAAGCGAATGTTAGAATGTTGCGAATAATTCGCGTTCGCAAATGCGAATGCGAATTATGGTCTTCGGTTGTCTTCGGTTGTCTTCGGTTGTCTTCGGTTGTCTTCGGTTGTAATGACCGAAGACCATTGTGGTCTTCGGTCATTACAACAGCCCCTAGTATAATTTTTGCTCTAATTCCGGCTTTTATTCGTCCGATTTTGCTCTTTAGCCCTGTAGAAGCAGTATTTTACATCCAATCATTTTGAAATTTAGAATGGTAGAGTTTCTTGATCCATGAACCAACACTCACGAATTTGAAGAAAATCGGTTAAGATTTAGCTATAGCTCCCATATATATGTTTCGTCCGATTTGGCCCTTTAGTTCTATAGAAGCTATATTTTACATCCAATCGTTTTGAAATTTAGAATGGTAGAGTTTCTTGATCCATGAACCAACATTGCCGAATTTGAAGAAAGTCGGTTAAGATTTAGCTATAGCTCCCATATATATGTTTCGTCCGATTTGGCCCTTTAGTCCTGTAGAAGCTGTATTTTACATCCAATCATTTTGAATCCAATCATCCAAGAAAATCGGTTAAGATTTAGCTATAGCTCCCATATATATGTTTCGGCCGATTTGGCCCTTTAGTTCTATAGAAGCTGTATTTTACATCCAATCGTTTTGAAATTTAGAATGGTAGAGTTTCTTGATCCATGAACCAACATTGCCGAATTTGAAGAAAATCGGTTAAGATTTAGCTATAGCTCCCATATATATGTTTCGTTCGATTTTGCTCTTTAGCCCTGTAGAAGCTTTATTTTACATCCAATCATTTTGAAATTTAGAATGGTAGAGTTTCTTGATCCATGAACCAACACTACCGAATTTGAAGAAACTCGGTTAAGATTTAGCTATAGCTCCCATATATATGTTTCGTCCGATTTGGCCCTTTAGTTCTATAGAAGCTATATTTTACATCCAATCGTTTTGAAATTTAGAATGGTAGAGTTTCTTGATCCATGAACCAACATTGCCGAATTTGAAGAATTCGGTTAAGATTTAGCTATAGCTCCCATATATATGTTTCATCCGATTTGGCTCTTTAGATCCAATCGTTTTTATACCCTACACCACACTGTGGTACTGGGTATTATTTAAGTATAAAATGTCCCAAAAGTAAATTTATGTAAACAATTTATATATGAATTACAAAATTTATATATCAGAGTTATTCAATATTACGAGAGTGGTATAGGGTATTATATAGTCGGCCCGCCCGACTTTAGCCTTTCCTTACTGGTTATGTTATATCTTTGTTTTGCTTTTGAGTCGTTAATATTTAACCTTTGGAAAGCAGATCCACAGGTAGCATGTCAACCAATATGATGTCCATTATGGATTTTTCAGTGCGCTGAGAAATTGGGTTGTCCTCGGGCCATTGCGACATTTTGTCCACCATGTATGTTAGAGTAGTTTGTTTTTCCTTTGGCAGATTTTTTGTTGGCTCAGATACTTTTTCAGCTTATAACTTTAAAACTTTTTTGCAAAATGGTTCATTGTCTGGGAGGTTCCAAAAGGGGTGGTACAATAATGCCAATTTTTTACCGAACACTATAAAAACATTACAATGTACAACATTTCTATGCACTTGTAATACGGTTATAAGCTGTTAAGTTTTGGTGCAAAATGGTCCATTTGTATGGGAGGTACCAAAAGGGGCGTTACAGAGAATCAATTTTGCATTAAATTTTAACCCTTTGTGGGGGATGTACTAATCGGATACATACATACAAAATTTTATGTCAATCAGTTACTTCTTTCGACAGTTGTCGTACGGACATTGCTCAAATGACTTAAATTGGGCCAAATCGAATTTCTACCAAACATACTCGTACTTGGGTCATTCCTTCGATGTGTTACTCCTTTGGTTGGTAGCAAATGATATAACCCTCCTCCCTGTAAGGTGAGGGGTTAATTAGCTTATTTAAATTGTTTAGAGGAATTTGGCTCCGAATTTGTGTGGCGATAACCCACTTATGATATAAAGAGGAACTCATTTTCAGTGTCCTCCACATACCGAAAGTAACCCTTAATAAAATACTTATATTGGGTTTACCTTCCAAGAAACAAAGCGTGTCGTTTAATATTCTCGTGACTGTATTGAAATATCATTCTCATCAATATTACACGTTGTTTAGATCCGGCCAAAACAACAATTGTTTATCTTATTATGTAATTGTTATGCCAAACTATTTATAACAAAAAATAATATATACAGTTATGCATATGCGATTACTGTGTACTCATATTATCACGCCTATTTTTAACTATTAAATTGGTCTGATACTGGTACAACTAAATAAACTTTTTTGTTCTAACCAAAATGTAATATAAATTTGGTAATACTCGTACTTGAATAACTCAAAAAGTCGACTTACGATTTAAAATTTTTTGTACCAAAAAGTCTATTAAGCGATTAGTCGAAAGTCGACTCACAGAACCCAAGTACCAACCATACATATGGACCATTTAGCACCAAAAGTGAACAGCTTATACCTTTAATACCAGTGCATAAAAATACGTGCCATTTTGTACAGCGTACATAATGGGTACCTCAGAACAAATGAACCAGAAGTTAACAGCTTATATTAATACCACTGCATGGAGGAAAATCGCCATTTTTGATATATTTGAATAGAAAGAAAATATATTTGGAACACAAATTTTTAAATTTTATTGAGCAAAAAAACTTTATTTGAAAAACAATAAAAATTATTTGGAACGCATATATTAATGTATTACAACAAAATATATTTGCAAACTAATTTCTCGAATAAAATATGAGTTTAAATACAAATAAAATTAATGTCTAGGAATTGCTCCAAATATATTTTATTTAAGAAAGATTTTCAAAACGTTGCTGACTTTTCGAACATCAGTTTTAATTTGTCCTTAATTTCGAATTTTACCTCCCAATTAAAAATGGCATATGCAGTATTAACATCTGTTTTTAAGCACTTATTTTAAAGTTCTAAATATTCCAAGTCATCATTTGCTGTTAATCCTTTGAGTAACTTATTGTTTACCAAGATTATACGATTCAATTATAAAATCTTTTAGAAAATTTCTAAAAAATTAACTTTGAATTGCTGAAAAACTTAACACAATTAAGGTATCCGTATATTTTCTAAATTCTTAAAAGCAAATAAATCTTTGTTACGGAACTAATATTGCCTAATAAAAACATATTAGGATGGAAACAAAGATTTGTTTAGACCAACATCTTCCCAAATATATAATATTTGTGCGTACCAAATATTAAACATTTAGAGTGTATCCTAAACACATATATGTTTCAAGCCGAATATGTTTGGGACAATATGCTACAGCAGCGATTTTTCTTCAGCGTGTGTATAAAAATACTTGAAATGTTGTACAGTGTAATGTTTTTATACTACCTACAGTCCAGTGAAATTGGCGTTATTTCCACGCCCCTTTTGGTGCCACACAAATGTACCATTTTGCACCAAATTGTAACAGCTTACTAACTTAATACTAGTGCATACAAACACCTAAAATGTAGTGCAGTGTAATGTTTTTATTGTATTTACCATCTATCGAAAAATGGGTGTTATTATCACGGACCTTTGGGTACCTCCCACACAAACGTTCCGTTTTGTACAAAAAGTTAACACCTTATATCCTGAATACCAATGTATATAAATACTCTTAGCTGCACAGTATAACGTTTTTAATATTCCTACAGTTCTGAAATGGGAGTTATCACCGGACCTGTTTTAGTACCTCCCATACAAAAACAGCCAAGACATACCAAATTTAAATAGATCATAACATTAGTACATATACAGGGTGGCTGATGAAAGCTGCTACCAAAAGAAAGTTAATAACTTTTTTCTATTTAATGAATCTGGTTAATTTTTTTTTTATTTTGCAGATTGATTTTTAGATTTAACAAAAATGGATAACTGGGACACTGAAACAAGAATTTGGATTGTCCGCCGCTATTACGCACTGAAGTCCGTAGTTTCGGTTCAAAGAGAGTATATGGGGCACGCTTGGCGGCAATCCTCCGAGCAGATGGACCATAAAGAGATTTGTTAACAATTTTTCCGAGCATGGGACAGTCAACAGAATACCTTACCACCGAAACCGATTGTTTCCTCCGTCCGAACTGACGGGACGGAGGAAACAATCGCTGCTGTAGCTGATGCCATACAAAAGAATCCAAGAGTTTCCACAAGAACCTTATCTGCTCAAATGGGTATAAGCAGACAGTCATTGCAGTCAATTATGCACAAAGATTTGGATTTATTCCCATATAAAATTCAAATGACCAACAAAGTGAACTCAGCAGACTTCCCGATTCGCTTGGAATTTTGCCAGAAGATGCTTCAAATGGTGGAAGAGGAAAACAGGTTGAACTGTCTTTTCATGTCTGACGAGGCCCATTTCGATTTAAACGGCAACATAAACAAACAAAATTGTCGAATATGGAGTGCTTCCAACCAACAGATACTCCATGAGACGGAATTGCGTCCACTTCGTGTCACAGTGTGGTGTGCAGTTTCATCACGCTGCATTGTCGGGCCCTACTTCTTCGAAGAAAACGGCCACACCGTTACAGTTACTGGAGGCCCTTACTTGAGCATGTTGAGAGAGTTTTTCTATCCAGAATTACGCCGAATGAGAATGGTTTCAGCAAGATCGTGCAACTCCTCACATAGTCCGGCCTGTTATGACAGAATTGCGGCGAAAATTTCCTAATAAGCTGATATCCAGAAACTCCACATTCCGTTGGCCCCCCAGGTCGCCTGACGTTACTGCACCTGACTTTTTCTTGTGGGGTTATTGCAAACAGGAAGTCTACAAAGCAAACCCAACAAATTTGAATGAACTAAAGCAATCCATTCGAGAAACAATTGCGGCTATTCCCGTCTCAAATCTCCAAGCAGTAATGAACAACTTTTTGGTAAGATGCCGCACATGCATCAACAAGCAGGGGGGCATTTAAATTCCATTATTTTTAAAACAAATTAAGCTATATTTAATTAAATTTAAGGCCTGTTTCTGTAACTTATTTTCGTTCGTCTACGGCGAACGATCAAAATTCTCTCAGCTATTACTTGAATTCTATAAAACGCAGGTTAGAAATATTTTAGGAACAAGCTTTTTACATGATTTCCTACAGACACAACAAATTATAAACTACTGCGATTTATAGATTTCTCGGAATAGGAAACAGGAAACAGGCCCTTAATGAGCTTTAACATGAATAAAAGAAAACTGAATTTCATACACTGAAAAAAAAGTTATTTGAGTTTCTTAATGTAGCAATATTCATCAGCCACCCTGTACCAGTATATTGCTCACAAAGTAAGGGTGTAGTTAGTCGGTTTTCCCGACTGAAGTTTCTTACTTGTTTTCTTTTGAAAATTTTTAATTTGGAATAAGTCATCAAAGCGTTACGGTGCAAAGCCATATCTGTAAGCATGCCAATTATATAAACTAATACAATGTGTGGAATTGTGAAAGATTGTGTTGCCCTAATAAAATAGAAGCGGTTTAAAAACATGATTTTTTTTTTGAAATTCTCTTACTTCTACAAAAAGGCATATAACTTCTGCATAGCGCTCATAGTTTTGACGAAGTTGGATGCTGTTGATGTTTCGGCTCTTACCGAAAAACAAAAAGAGTCACTTACCTGGGCTAAAGGCGTCATAGATGCTTCTAAGGCCAATGAGCCGGCTGAAAGAGACACAAATTCAGCAAATTCACAAAGGCTAATAAAGTCAAAAGAATCAGATCAACTGATGAACTCCTGCCTTCGAAAAAGGCAAGAGGCCCTATGTCACCATCGACAGGACTTACCAAGCCCTTCAATGAAGTGGCGAAGGAGAGAGATCCATCCTCAAGGACAAATGGAGCCATGTGCAATCAGCCATTTTGGCTCATTACCTCGATGTCCGTATAGAAATGCCGGGCAAACCACCAATCTGCAACGATGCAGGATGGCATCAGGGGAGAGTAAAGCTCTTATATTTCGGTGATGCCAGATCGGTAGACCAGCACAAAGCTGCTCTGAGCGGGTGAGGTGAGGCCGGGGGCCCAGTTGGATGTTGTCGAAAAAACAACATCCCAAGTCACCCTAGAGCCATCACCTGGGTTAAAGAAGAGCCCTCCAACTCGGCTGACATATTAGAAATAATAAAAGATTCCAATCCTGGTCTGCCGGTCCATAATTGGAGAATCAGCTAGGTGGGTGAGGTGCATGGTAAAAAGATGCAGGTCAATTTGATCCTTAACGCTAAATCCACCTCCCATATACAACGTGCAAGTGCAACCATACAATATGGCTTCGAGACTATACAAGCAATATATAGCTCCCACTGCCACTGCGGAAGGTGAGTCGTCCACCGTGGTTGATACACGGCTTTCTGGAAGTGCGGAGGTACCCACGCCCATTATTTTTGGTGACTCCAGCTCTAACAGAAGATATGTAACGTCCTTCTCTGAGGACGAAAGCTCTACTTCTGACATAGAGGGGCTGAAGGGAATCTCCGGACTCTTTGACGCATCTGGCGGGGACACGCTTCTCGATGATACGGACGAAGAGTTCGATAACACCCTTGTCGGGGTGGATGTTAATCTGTCAATTACCAATGGTAAGAATTCTACAGATTAACCTGCATCACGCTAAAAGAGCCTCAGCGGCTCTATTGCTGCGCCTGTCCACAGGTGGGGTAGTACGGATATAAACTATCTGGGGTAGTACGGATATAAACATTAGCTTCTTGACTTTATTCTAACTACCAAACTAAGTATTTGTAACATAGGTAATAACCGACCTTTACAATTAAAGACAGACAAGAAGTACTCGACGTAACGTTTGCTACTGACCGGCTGTCAGACAAAATTATTAGGTGGAATATACTGGACGACCATTCATTCTCAGATCACCATTATATTGAGTTCAAACTCGCTGAAAAAGCGCTTAAACCTGCCGTCCACAGAAATGTGAGGAAGACAAAGTGGCACCTGTATGATGTATGTTCGAACCGAATTACAAAACCGGTCTGGATAATCTGGTCGAGCATATCACCACATCATTCAATAGTTCCCTTGAAGAAGCATGTCCAAAAACATGGTACAAGGGCAAAACTAAACCCCAATAGTGGACTTCTGACCTAACGGCTATGAAAAAGACCTGCAACAAGGTATTCAACAAGGCTAAATCTACTGGGGTCGCTAATGTTTGGGATGCCTATAAAGAGCAACTCAAGATCTATAAGAAGGAGCTTAGAAAGGCGCAAAGACGCTCTTGGTATACCTTCTGTGGCGAAATTGAAAAGGTCTCCGACGCCGCAAGGCTGAGGAAAATACTATCAGCTTCACCCTGTACAGTGGGTTACTTGCAGGATGAGGCAAATAACTGGAAAAACAGCGAGCAGTCGCTGAATGTACTGCTACAAACACTTCCCGGGGAACTAACCAACAGAACCCGAAGATCAGGAAGACCAACAAGAATGCGAGTGGACTGCGAGCGTTGCTAGCTTGTTGACTGAGAGATCCAGAATAAGCTGGGCTATTAACAGCTTTTAGCCCTTCAAGTCACCTGGACCAGACGGCATCACTCCAGCAGAAAATGTTAAAGTGCGTTATCCCCTGGCTGGAGAACATTTTTGTAGGCTGTATCAGGCTTTCATACTAAAGCGGGGAAGATATCACACACTAGGCCAAAAGACAGAACAATTAGCCTATCATCCTTCCTATTGAAAAGTCTGGTAAGACTTTTAGATTATTTCATTAGGGAAAACCTGGATACAAAACTCCCGTCGGTGAACCAACATGCTTACAATAAGGGGAAGTCTACAGAATCAGCCCTGCACTTGTGAGCACTATCGAATCGTCCCTGCATTTCAAGGAAGAAGGTGGCATTTCTTGACATAGAAGGGTCTTTTAACACTCAAATGCAGTAATTGCGGCACAGTCACATCTAAAAAAAGCTCTAGTTTGATTAGACTAATTCAAAGTCTACTCAACAGAAGACGCATAACAGCATGTCTTGGGTCCACAACTCTAACAAGGTTTGTAAACAGAGGGACCCCACAAGGAGTAGTACTGTCTCCACTAATTTGGAACCTAGCGGTGAATGAAATCCTGCTAGATCTAGAACGTTGTGGCGAATTCAAAAACGTCCTCCGAGACATTCTACAGGTGGCTCTGAACAAATTAGCTAGATGGGCCAGAAGCAGCGGTTTGGGCGTAAACCCAAACAAGACAGAATTGGTTGTCTTTACTAGGATGAATAATGTTCCACATATGGACCCTCCACCTCGGATAAATGGAACGGATCTAGTCTTTTCTGAAAGTGCAAAATTTTTAGGAATAATTCTAGATAGAAAACTGCTATTTAGACTTAACGTATTGGAACGCGTAAGGAAGGCCAACGTCGCCTTATATTCCTGCAGAAAGGCAGTAGGGTCGCGGCGGGCCTCTCTCGTAAAATCGTCCACTGGATATACGAGGGCGGCTATATATATTTCTGGCATAACAATGAAAATGGGAATATTTATCATTAAAACTGGTTTTATTCAAAGTATTCTCCAGCATGATTTATAAACTTTTGCAAGCGCTCAAACCAATTTTCGAAGCACTTTTTCCACTCCGATTGAGACACCTCCAAAACATGGTTTTTGAACTCTTCAACAGCATCTTCTGGAGACGAAAATCGTTGACCACGCATTTTTTTTAGATGTGCGGGAATAAAATGAAGTCATTGGGTGCCAAGTCAGGGCTTTACGGCGGATGACCCATCAATTCGACATTTTGGCCGGTCAAAAAGCCGATGTGTGAGAGCTCGCATTGTCATGGTGCACAATGATTCGTCTTCTCTTGTTCGTTTTTCCAATTTCCCCGAAGACTTCAGGAAAACAAATTGTAGTGAACCACTCAGAATTGACCGTCCTACGTTGCTCAAGCGGAACAGTCGCCACATAACCAGTTTTGCCGAAGAAACAGGCGATCATTTGCTTCGAATTGCTTCTTCCGCGAACAACTTTCGTTGGATTTGGCTCGTCTTCGAAGACCCACACGGTCGATGTTTTGTTTCGGGCTCATACGCATAGATCCAAGATGCGTCACCTGTGACGATCTTATAAACGTCTTTTGAAGCACCGCGATCGTATTTTTTCAAAATTTCTTTGCACCAATCGACACGAGCCTTTTTTTGAGCGATTGTCAAATTGTGCAGGATCCAACGAGAACAAACATTTTAAACGGCCAGGTGTTCGTGCAATATCGAATGTATGCTGGTGGAAGAAATGCCCAAGGATGCCTCTATCTCACGGTATGTCACATGACGATCTTGCATTATCAGTTCACAAACGGCATCAATGTTCTCTGGCACAACGGCCGTTTTTGGACGACCTTCGTCCTTGAGCGAGCGTCGGCCACGATTGAATTCATTAAACCGGTTTTTCACAGTGCTATAGGATGGTGCTTCATCGCCATACAAAGATTTAAGTTCATCGATGCACACTTGTCGTGATAATCCACGTCGAAAGTTGTGAAAAATTATCGCACGAAAATGTTCACTGGTTAATTCCATTTGTTTGCCAAATTGATTTTTCAAGTCACTGTAAACAACACAAATGATGGTCGCGTCAAAGAGTTCTGAGTACGTTTATGCTAAAAAATGTCAAACTTTCCAATGGAAATGTCAAATGGCGCCAGGCAACACTTAGTGTTGCCTTGGCCAGAAATATATATATCAACCCTCGTATATAGCAGTAGTTCGTCCAATACTGTACAATGTCGTACATTGTATAACAACCTACTAACAAAGGTTAAGGACTACAGCGACCGAGTCTCTACAAGCCCTACTCCATATACTGCCGATTAATATTGTGGCGAGAGAAGTTGCAACCAAAGCGGCAATACGATTAAACTGCCTATCAATGTGGAGGTACAAGAACTACGGTCACATGAGGATATCAAAGTGTAGTGCTATGGTAACCGACCGAGTGGACTATATACAAACTATGTACACCTTCGAGAGAAATTACATCACTATGACGGGGAATGCAAAGTAGATGAACTTGCTAGGAAAGGGACGACATTACAAATTCTCGAAGAATTTGCATATATTGGTGCGCCATTATCCACGTGCAAGCTTTGGCTTAGGCAAGAGGCGATCAGGCAGTCCAACGAAAGATGGACAGAAATCGGCACCTGCACGGCAGCTAGACCAATCAAAATCTGATCAAAATATCTCCTCGCACTAGAGAGGCAAAGATTGTCTACGTTAGTATCAGTTCTGACGGGACACTGCTTGATCGGCGAACACGCCAAAAGATTGGGTATTGACTCCAATGATTTCTGCAGAAGCTGTGGAGATGAGGAAGAAGTGGAGAGCATTGAGCACTTGCTATGCAAGTGCCCCGCTATGAGTAAACGACGCAGTGGGCTAAAATGGAAAAAAGTGGACATTATTCTGCCATTTCAAAACCACCTATCGTATGGCGATGAAATTTTAGGTGTGTATACAAGAGGTGCTAGTGAGTTTAAGTTCGGAAATTGGGCCCCGTATATCATACAGGGGCGGAGCTACAGGGCCCTAAATTTGACCACCTCGGGTATACAAAATTGTTATCGGCTTCTAACTTTTGAATGGAGTGTATGATTTGACTCCTAGACCAGTCCTACAATAAACATTTTATAGCTTGAACATATCTTGACTGGTTTCCGAGATATGTGGATTTTTAATTTGAATTTTTCATTTTTCCGCCGAATTATTACAGTTTAGCCAATATCTCAGACTAAAAGTAAAAATACAATTTTTCGGGATTTTTGATGTATTTAAAAATAAAGAAAACAAATTCATCGAAATATATACATTTTTAAGAATTTATGCAGTATTTACGTTTCTGTTTATATGCAAAATATTTTTTTTTTATTTTTCCCTACCTTCTTGTACTTATTGGTTATTCCCAGCAAAAAATTAAAGAAGTACTTCCAAAAGAATAACATTATAAGTACTTCCAAATCATAAGTATGAAATTTTTTTCGGCATTTAATGAGGTTCTTCTAAATAACTAACTAAAATGTAATTTCGGAATATAAATTATTAACCCAAGAATGCATAATTTCAAAACGATTGGATGTAAAATAAGGCTTCTGAAGTAATAAAAGTCCATATCGGAAGGAACACATATATGAGGACTATGAAATATATGTAAAATACTTAACATCAAGTGCTCGTTTTTGATAAAGCACAAAAGGCGTAACCCACATTGTATTAAACAGAACGTACTGTATTCATCTATTTAACCTTTGAAGTTATTCTCTTGTTGCTGTTTTGCTTTTGTCAATCGTGTTTGACAGCTATTTTAGATGCAAAATTCTATATGGGGTCTGTATTTAAATTTGGCATTTATCTGAATGGTATCCATTTTTTATGAAATTTCGCAGTGTTCATGATTCTATAAACTAATCTCTGCCAAATTTAATAATGATCTGAAGTAAAACATGAAAACACATTTTTCCAACCTTGCTAGTGACCGTTTATTCTCGGATTAAAAAATCCTTTGTGCAAAATATGGTACATTTGACTAAAATATGACTTCTATGGAGCTTGGATGCTAAATCGGAAAGAACACATCCATGCGAGTGTGGGGCTATATGTAAATTTGAACTGATATTGTTCACACAGATATTAACTGTTAAAATAAGATACTAAAATTCATGAATATCGAAAGAAAATGATATTTTCTATAGAGGGTATAAGCTAAATCGAAGGTACATTCACATATATTAAGATATCTAGTTCTAAAGTGATATTCAAATAGTTGAGAGATTTTTGATTGTTCGCCGTAGACGAAAGAAAATAAGTTACAGAAACAGGCCCTATATCTAAATACGGATTGTCTTTCAATTTCAATACGAATTATCTTGTCCCAAAATAAAGATATGTGCAAAATTTCTTTGAGATCGGACTATATTTGTGACTTGCACGTTGATTACAAGAATGCATGCACAGACTGACATTGCTAAATCGGTTCAGAAAGTGTTTCTAAGTCGATCGGTATAATAAACGATGGTTCTATATATCTCTTCTCATTTTAGGTGTTAGAAACAAATGCATAAAATTATGATAAATTGTACCACAGTGTGGTTTAGGTTATAATTAAATAATTTTAAAAGAAATTATGGTAATTAAATATACCATACCATACTTACTGTACCACACTGTGGTACTTTGCTACTCTCTGAACCGGGGCTACGGAAAATACATAGCGCCGCACAAAAGTGCTATGTATTACAGTGTAAAATAAAACTACCTTTTTATTAGTGAGAATGACGATCATTTGTGAAAATGTTACTAGAAGTTACACTATGGGGTCATTCGGTCACACTTTTCAAGAGCCTTTTCATCAGCCATACAGATTACATACAAAACATCTTCAAATGTCCCAAACATACCCTAAGAAAAAAAATCGCTTCTGTAGTATATTTTCTGGAAACATATTATATTTGGGAAAAATTACTTTTTTCCTATAGGTAGGAAAACAAATTCTGTAGTCGATTTAAATATTTCCCCGTTTTTAAAGATTACTTGCACCAAAACTCCGAAAAAATAACATTGATAAGAGAGATATTCAAACTTTTTTCCGGTATTTAAATATAAAATATTTGCACCAAGGTCTATTTTATTTAAATTTTGATCCCAAACATATTATGCTTCCTGCTTTTTTTCTCCGTGTACATATATGCGATCGTTGATCTCTTTGGCCAATAGTATATTATTTATACGTTCCCTTCCCTATGTCAATATTTGTATTCCTTTAAAATAAAAGATCTCTGGACCCAAAGATGTTAATAAGAACGACATACATTCATCAAATAAATATAACACCAATAAAGCAAATCTTACAGTGCTTTAAAATGAGTTGTGCAAAAGTGGTAACATAGAAGTACTTTCCCGGCGCGACAACTCCTTGTTAAATTCATTGGTGAAAATCCAAATTAGAACAACTTCTGGATCATAAGTTGGGGATTTTTATTGCTTCTTTGGATGCTCTTTTTTTGCTGGGTTATATCAGTCAATATGCACTGATTTCTTGTAGATCACATGTTTTTATCAAACAATAATAAAACTTAGTAAGAAGAACAATCATAAAATTGAGTAAGGGCCATTAACAATAAATAAATAAACTAGGTTTAAGAGCTAACTACCGGTTATAGCTGTCAAATTTCATACAATTTAACTTTCGTTCGCTCTAACGCTCCGTTATTTTGTGTTGTGTTAATGGGGGTAAGAAGGATGAAAGATGTCGGCCATTATAATATGTTGGTGTGACTCTTCCCAGCCAGAAAAATACCATCCTCAAAGCGTCGTGAAAGCACTGTGAACCATCATCACACGGTGGGATAAAGCGTTGTAAAAGCGTCAAAATGATAACACCGATATGACGGCGGTATTGTACAAGGCTGTTGAAGCGCTGTAAAAACAAAATTCATAACGTTTTTCCGATTGTTTGAAGGTAATAATTCCGAAAAAAAATCGTATTTAGAAATCGATGAATCAGATGAAATATGTATATTATTTTTAAAGTATTCATTTAAATGGCAAAGATTTTGAATTCATAATCAGCGTCTCAAAGCTGTTACAACAACAATTCATAATATTAAATGTTTCCTGCAACACACCAGCTTGATCATTCTTTAGATGTTGTAAAGGTAGCGCTGGGTTTTTCGCATGTTAGAGATGCACAGTAAAAGCTAATCCAGTAGTATTTAAAAAAAAAGAAAATTCCCACATTAACAAAAAGAATAGTTCCTTATAGGAACTTTTAAATTTTACTGACAAAATCGTAATTTTTGACGAAATCCATATGTGTTTTCCTTTATTTCGAAATGAAGCCTAACTTTTTGCAGGAAAAGCTTTTCCACATGAATTTCATAGAAAATCGTTTAATTTATTAGAATTAACTAATTGGAAAGCTACACAATTAATATGTTTTATTGTATGCTGGTAACGTTACCTTAAAATGTTTATTTATCTCCTGTTTTGTAAAACGTTTTCGCTCGTTCACGACGAAACGTCAAATTTCGATTAACTATAAGTCGAAAACTATAAATCACAGGCATGCAATATTTTCGGTACGAACTATTTCCCAGCTTTCCTATAGTACATGACGAATTAAAGATCCTGGGGCTTATATATTTCGCGTATCAACTGACTGATTTTAGATGATTCGCCGTAGACGAACAAAAACGTTTTACAAAAACTGGGGGTAAGTGTAATTTTTTGCTTTTTTACACAGTACATTAAAAACCCAGCTGTTTCGACTTAGCATGTTGTGGAATGGAGGTATCGATTTAATGACTAACTTAGATACCACTTTCCAAAAAGGAAATAGCATTGTAAATTCATCATGAAACAGCGTTTTAAAGACATTTTAAGCAACCGTTGTGAAAGCGTCCCAAAACAGTGCTTTCACAACGCTTTTTTCGTGGTACCGTCATAAATTTCTGGCTGGGTTGTTGCCTTAAATTTGTGAATACCCATTTTGTAAGCGAAAGACCCACTTCTTGAGAAAAATAATTTATTTTTTTATTTTATTTCTGTAAAATATATTTTATTATTTTATTTCTGTAAAATAATCTGAATAATCCATGTCTAGGAGATAAAGCAAATCCTTGTATTCCTCAGGATTGTCAAGTGTCAAAGATCAGTAACATATCCATTTTTTTCTTATTAAAGTTAGAACAGGATCGGAAGATAGGAGAAGATTTACAAATATATCTTCATTTTGAAATTCTCTTGAACTTTTTCGAGAGTGAAATTGCTGAACATTGCGAAAATCGCGATTTCGCGCCTCCTGGGCTTCTTCCGTAAGCTCGCCCAAAAGGAGAATATGAAAAACAATAATTATATCTCCATGACGCAATACTTTATGTACTCTTGGGGTCATATCTTTCCATGGATACAGTTCTATTAGAAGTTTTGAAATACCTAGACAATATTTTCCAAATTTTCACTTTGTTCTTGCTGGTGATTGCCATTAGAATTATGTTGATTTTTCTCAGTAATTCCATATAAATTTCTGTGATCTTAGATGTGATTTCATAATCCTTGAAGCCTTGCAGTGTTAATATCATTTGTATTTCCATATCCCACTAGTGGTTTGTCGACATTTAATCCAGTTTCTTTCCAAAATTCCTCTTGAATTCTTTTTTTCTGGAACTCTCTCGATGCTTTTTATTCCTTTTTGTCCGGTAATTTGTTTGCATTCTCTGGATTAATATAATAATGCAAATCGTATGCTATGTGTAGGAAATGTTCTAAAACCCGTATGGGAGCATGTAATGGGGAAATTCCAAATTTTAGACCATATGTGTTAATTGTTGGGTTATTCGATAAATCCGAAAATTAGTTTTTTTTCCTCCACATAGTGTACATCTCCACGTAGATGATGTTCCCGTAACAACATTGCAAACTTTCCCATCGACCATAGTGAAATTTAGGATGAAGGAGATTGTGAAGCTGTAGTCCAATATTTTGATTGATATGGGTTCAAGCTCCTTAATTTCCTTCTCAATATGATCAACCAGATTATGTGTGTTGGTAGCCGACTCTTTTGTATACTCAAACCATATTGGTCTACAAAAGTTTTTTGATCCTGGAGTCGAATTTATCCAAATGTCATCAAAACTAGTTGAGGGACAATCCGTGTCTTCTCTCTTTCTTAATCTGAGGGGAAATAATGATTCCGTAAACACACTTCTATAATCTGTCCCGCTCGGACTTGTTGATACTTGTTTGTATTCAGGAAGGGTTGATAATCCATCACATCCCCACTTGCACATAAGTTGCAAGTCACAATTATCCATTGTACTCAGCTGTTCTGTAGTAAGAGTGGAAACTATTCTCGATGCTGTATTTTCCAGAAGGTTAGGAAGACCAATACTGACTCCACTTGGTGAAACTTTAGCGGAATAATAGACTTCTTTTTGTCATTTATTTAGTTATATGAAGATAAGACATCGACTCCTTTTTCGGACAATGTCTTCCTAAGTGTGTTGTAGTTGTCTTTGCTGAGTCCCAGTTGTAGCATAAGAGGAAGTGCTTCTTCATCCGTAAAAACTGACTTAGATAATGGTGTCGGAATACTCTCAACAATTCTCCTTAGACGTTTCGGTGATGCTGTTTGAAGAACACCGGAAATTTTTAAAGCATCAGTTGGTTGTTTCTCGTTTTTCAACATTGCCTTAAAAGGGTCCGTAACTTCTTCAGTAGTCATTGCCGAAAGATTATTGGACAAACGAATCTTCTTAGTTCTTGTCGATACATCTTCGTAAGGTTTATGGGGTGGACCAACAGATGAAGTACAAACTGTTAAATCTATGTTGTTCTCGAGCCACTCTGAATATTTTTCAAGAAATTTTGAACGCGATTTTGCTTTTGTCCGCTTTACATCAAATGTTTTAACAATTTTTTGTATTTTTGTGATTTCGCTTTTTAATTTTATAGGTTCCTTCGACAAATTCTATTATTCTACGGACTTTTTCCTCAAAAGTGTGAATGGGATTTCACGCAAAATTAAATAGTGACGAGTTCTTAAATGTTAACGCCATACTTGCAAAGTTGATAATGATATACATTCTCGAAGATGCTATATTTATATAAAAACAATAATATACCTGACATTTCTACCTGATACATGTAATATGGGAAATTTCAAAAATTATATATGAATGAATATTTAACTATATGAATAAACATCACAAGAAATATTTTCATACCTGTCGACGATTAAGGGTTTCCTAGAAATAGTGCCATAAAATAATATTTTCTGAAAGGTAAATCTTACTAAATTTTATTATTGTTTGATAAAAACATATGATCTACAAGAAATCGGTGCATATTGACTGATATAATAACCAATAAGTACAAGAAGGTAGTGAAAAATTAAAAAAATATTTTGCATATAGACAGAAACGTAAATACGGCATACAATTCTTAAAAATGTATGTATATGTATTTCGATGAATTTTTTTTAAAGTTCTTTTTTTTGATATTAGAACTATGATATGCTATGATAAGCCGCACTCGGGATTCCCTTTGCAGTCGATTTTGCTACACCCTAATACAAATAAATAAAAAATTTAACAATTTAGCTTTGCGATTGGAGAAATCGATCAAACTTTTGAAATTTATGTTTTATGTTATTATTTTTTCTAACAGATTCTGTGAAACGTCTCCTTTAAAATGAGTATAAATTTGTGTAACAAACTTTTTCTACAAGACCTAAATACAAATTGGACTTTTTTCGCAAAAAAAAATCTCCAAAAATTACATTTTTTTCAAAAATTTGACTTTATATTGCCATAATTTTCTTATTTCTTAACATATCTTGATATTGTAAATTTTATTGGCAATCCATAAAATCGGTAAATTTTTGACTGAGATATTGGCCAAACTCCAAGGCAAAGTCGTCGAAAAAATGAAAAATTCTATTTTAATCCACATATCTCGGCCACTCAAATCGGACACTCCATTCAAAAGTTAGAAGCCGATGAAAATTTTGTATACCCGAGGTGGTCAACTTTAGGTAGCTCCGCCCCTGTAAGAGATAGGGGCCCAAGTTCCGAACTTAAACTCTCTAACACCTCTTGTATACACACCTAAAATTTCATCGCCATACGATAAGTGGTTTTGAAGTGGCAGAATTATGTCAATTTTTTTCCATTTTAGCCCACTGTGCGACGACTGGACATACTGGGGTCGGCCTTTCTAGGCAGCCTAGCAGATCTTTCCAGTACCGATATTCGTACTATCGACAAATTTGTATATCGAACAGGTTGGTTTCGATGAGGGGTTTCTATGTGAACTTGTAAAAAAATTACGGCTGCCAACCTAACCTAAACCTAACTTCTGCATTTATCCGTAGATTTTTTTCAGATAGGCACGGTTTTCTTTGTTAGGATATTAGCTTTAAACAACATAAAATAAAACAAAACATTAAATTTTTTCTAATTGTTTTAACGACAGTTAGGTTTCTACTTGAACTTAATACGTTAGGAGGAAATTCGATTTCCAGCCCCCTGGAAGTGACCCAACCTTTTGTAGCGGGACTACACTCTGCATGTATACCTTCAGAATTATAGGATGAGGGATGGATTCAGCATTAAGTATGGCAAACTCTTGACAACTCGAGAATGTCAGCCGAGTCGGATGGTTCTTCTCTAACCCAAGTAAGGGCTCTCGGGCGACTAGGGATGTTGGTTTTTTCGACGACAGCCAACTGGGCTCCCGGCCAGACCTCACCTACTCGACTTAGATCAGTAGGTGAGGTCTTGGCTTTCCGTAATGTCAGATCAACTGATCTGACAGCCAAGAGCTTAACTCTACCCTGATGCCATCCTGCATCGTTGCAAATTTGTGGTGTGCCTTGCATCCTCCTAAGGACAGCGATGCATTAGGTCATAGTGCCCAATTCCACGTGCTCCACTTGTTCTTAGGTATGGTACTATCCACATCACTTTTGTCTAAAACGGCCATCACCAGACCCTCCTCTCCTCTTCACTGAATGGTTTGGTGAGTGTAATATTTTTTCCTCCTTTATTTATTCCTCGGAGGAACGTAGGGCTACAACATATTACAGGATTTTTGGCATAAATTAACACCCAAAATTTTTTTATCTTGGCAAAGGTCTTTCGTGAGTGTTCTTCTTCAATTCATCACGGGGCGTCTAGGTCTTCTATTTACTTGCGGGTTCCTGTTACTGAATCTTGTGGCTTTCGCAAGGTATCCCCTATCTACTTCCTTCTTTTTATGTGTACGTTTGTAATTTATGTTCCAAGTATATATTCCTTCAGTTGAAACTATAGAAACTGCGATTTTCCCCCCCTAAAATATATGCCCTATAAGGTCTCTGATTTCAAGGTGTTGCAAAAGGAATGACAAAGTTGGCCTTATGGTACAAAAATGAACTGTTGTACTTAATTCCATTTCAATCAACGATTTACACATTTTGGCGTATTTTACTGCCAACAAATGTAGTTTATGCTTTAAACAACAACACATATAAGTGGGATTAATATATTTATTAAATATTATTTAATATACAAGAGAATTTCATCTTTCAAATCGCAATTTTAATGCAAAATTCTATACGCTTTTTATGGTAACCCTCCTCTTACGTGTACTTATAAGTACATTCATTGTATCTATTTACGCACACTATGAGGTATGTAGATATGCAGTCACCTCGGAGTGAGTGTACTTGTGTACACTTTACAGTACAGTCAGTGTATGAGTGAAGTAATTTATAGTATGTGTTATATTTGTAAAGCATTTCCTTGAGTCTGAGTGGAGATTACGGATAAGTATGATATATGATTACTCACAGAATGATAAATGTACAAATAAATTGTGTAAGCAGCTGCACATCCATACATATTAACATCAGAACAGTAGGATGTTCTCTAAATGTATTCGAACCTATGAGTCTAGCGTAATCGGTGGGCGAAAATATGAGTCCATATTATTATTAAATGTAAATTTGTATGTATCATAAATATCTGAAAAAAGTATTTAATAGCATCAACTATGGGTTGCCAATGAAAGACTATGCCCAGGATGGTGGGTTGGTCCAAATGTTTGGCACGGTCGAAGTATTAAAGTTTTCTATCTGAAATTTTGCATGTGCTATTTTTTAGCATCTAGCCGATATCGAGCAAATCTAGTATAGGGGTCACACCGGTTCAACAAAAAAGCTGCACTTGTTATGTGTTCACAGAAAGATAAATTGAGTAATCCGTACATGAATCAAGCCGTAGCGGTGTCAAAAATACGGTAAGTACGGTTTTTCATAAACCAAGTACAAAATACTTGAATCAAGTATGGATTTTTAAGCCCTGAATTCCAAATCTTACAGCTCATCAAGCCAGGTTAGGCTTGATTTGAAGCCGATATACACTTATTTCAAGCATAAAGCCATTGATCCAAGAATTTTATGGGATTTATTTAAGTGCGAAACGGGAACAATATTTATTAACGACATCAAAAAACTTAAATCAAAACCAGTAAGGATAGGCAGAAAGTCGGGCGGGGCCGACTATATAATACCCTACACCACCCTAACAATGCGATAAGGGTCATTGCGATAATAATTTGGAATAATTTGTAAATCGGTAAGAACATATACATATATGTGGATACTTATATCTAATTCTGAACCGATAATCGCTAAATTAAGCAATATTCGTTCCTAAATTGAGAAATATCTTTCTGGAGAATTTTGTAATGATCGGAAGTAAAGTACAACTTCTATAGCGCTTTGTAACCACATCAGGAGGAACATATATATGGAGGTTATATATAAATCTGAATCGATTTTCCCTAAATACTCATTCATGTAAAATAGAAACCCCTTTCTGTCGAATTTCGTACTGATCGGATATAAAATACAGTTTCTACAGCGCTTGAATTTCAAATCGGGGGTAACATATATATGGGGGCTATATCTAAATCTGAACCGATTTTCTCCGAATTTTGTACTGTATCTATCACGAGACTACTCTCTGTCAATTTTTGTACAAATCGGTTCAAAAATGTTCCTTATACAGTGCATATATGCCAAATCGGAGGTACATATATTTGGGAGCTATATGTAAATCTGAACCGATTTTAACCAAATTCAATAGGCCTTGGGCCTAAAAAAAGATATGTGGAAAGTTTCGTTGAGATCGGACCATAATTGCGACCTGTACTTTGATTAAAAGAATGCATCTACAGACAGACAGACAGATGGACATAGCTAAATCGACTCAGAAAGTGATTACAAGTCGATCGGTATAATAAACAATGGGTCTATCTCTTCTCCTTTTGGGTGTTACAAACAAATGCACAAAGTCATAATACCGTTTACCACAGTGTGGTGTAGGGTATAAAAATCACGCCAAGTAATGTATTTACTAACACAGCTTGAACGAGAAATCAATTGGATATGGTTGAGCACAAATGTTTATAAAGGGTGTCCCAAGAAGAGCGCAATTTTTTAATTTTAAATAAAACACAGATATTTAAGAAAAAATCGTGAAACTTTATTATATCGTAAAGTAGACAGAATGAGGTTATGTATGGAACAATATATCGTGCAGATGGCCGCCGCGGCTTTGCTGGCATGCACGCGATCTTTTAATGAAATTTTCAATGACCGTTTTGCATGAATGCTGCGGTATTTCATTAATGCAGCGTCCAATTTCGACTTTTAAGGCTTGAGTCGTCGTCGGCTTATTCGCGTAAACCATCGACTTCAAAAAACCCCAAAGAAAAAAATCTAATGGTGTTAAATCGCACGATCTAGGCGGCCAATTCTGATCTCCAAAACGCGAAATAACACGACCGGGAAATGACTGATGCAGCAATTGAATTGTTTCTCTGGCTGTATGACATGTGGCGCCGTCTTGTTGGAACCACATGCCCTCCACATTCAATTCTTCAATTCTAGGCAAGAAAAAACTGGTTATCATTTCACGATACCGAACACCATTGACTGTTTGCGCTTGACCTGCCTCATTTTCATAAAAAAAAGGTCCAATGATTCCTCCAGCCCAAAAACCACACAGTGACACGTTGAGGATGCATTTGCTTCTCGTGAATCACTCGAGGATTTTCCGCACCCCAAATCTGACAATTCTGCCTATTGACGAAGCATTTTGTGACCCCAAATTGATCGCAATTTGCGAACTGTAGCCGCAAAACTTTCACCATTTTGGTAAAACAATTTCACAATGAGAATGCGTTGTTCATTCGTGTAGCGCTCCATTTTTACTAACCTCGTACCTTCTACTAACAAACAATAACAATTATTAAAATGTCAAACAATGACACTTCGAATGTTGCGAGATTTAAAAATTGCGCTCTTCTTGGGACACCCTTTACATATACATCTCGTCGATTTATATGCGTGTGTGTTTGATGTTGCTTCAGCCAAAATCAACCACTTCAATTAGAGCGGTTGATAGGGTAATTTTATTGTGCTCTATAATTGTTCCGTCTCTCAGAGATTAGAGAAGGCTTTGTTTTCTTACTTTAAGCCGTATTAGGCTTAATTTTCCTTTTTAAGAAATGTTTACTTGATTTCATGTATTATATACTTATTGTAAGCCTTTCGGCGCTTAACTTTTTCAATTTAAGCCCATTTATACTTGTTTTAAGAAAAACTTAATACGAATGTACTTAAATTTTTAAGTACGATTTCGGAGAAACAAATGCTTGATACGCTATGTATGTTCCAAATTTCGATATAATCTATTTAGCCATGACAATAGATATCATATCGCATAATTCAAAACCTGATCACTTGCATACATATTGACCACAACCAAAAATTAGCTAAATTTTTTTACATATATATTACAGCTGTAATTGGAGAGAGTTATATTTCGAAAAGACTTTCGAAAATTTTTTGTTCGCGGTTTTTGTGTCCGTCTTTCCTTATGTCGGACAACTCTTAAAGAATTTTGAAATGCAGTAAAATAATGAAAATTTCTTTGGTCACTGCTAGACAGACCACACAAAAGCCAAAAATTTACTATGTGGATAGTTAGTAGGTTGTACAAAACCACTCCTACACTGACCACAGTCTGAGAATTGGACGTATTGACAACGTTAGATATATTACCACGGTAAGTGGTAAGCGATATATTTTGAAAAAGCTTTAGAAATTTTAAGACGCGGTTTTATGTGTCCTCTGATATACAATAGTTGTTTTCGCATCTCATTTGATGTCAGTATGCACATATACATTTTTAGATTGTTGAAATAACGAACATTGTTTTTGATCACATCTATTCTGACAACAATATGAGAATTAAAAATTATTTTTCGCGCATATATTTGTCATACTTACAAAGTTTAAAGTTTTTTATCTTTTAAGAGGCTTCTGAAAGGACAAAAACAATACTCAAGTGTACTCAAAAATTATTACATTAGTATCCAGTGGTTTATTAAACACTTCTGACTAAGCGTGTGAAAAATGTCACCTTTATAGCTCTAACGGGAGCCTCCGGTCAAGTGGTCGATAATCACTCCGCGGAAAATCGAAGTAGCCTATCTGTTCACCAAGTTTCATGAAAATCGGTTCAGCCGTTTAGGCGTGATGCGGCAATAGACAAACAACCAAAAGATTTTATAATATTAATAGAATTTAAATATTTGTGTTCCAAATATATTTTATTTAAATTCAAAAACATCAAAAACGGCGATTTTTCCCCGTGCATAGCTCTAAAATATCAATCGAACTTACTTAAGCTTTCTCCAAATTTGGCAGACTTAAAAAAATGATTCTAAGTCGGTTGGTATAATACTTATCTCTTCTCTTTTTTGGAGTTTTAGACACAAATCCACATACTCGTAGTTATTGTACCCGGTGCTATTGTGTAGTGGTTGGTATATAAATATTAAGATAGAAACAAAGATTTATTTAGAACAACCTCTTCCCAAACATACGAGTATTATATGTATATACTAATTTGTGTCAACTGTATGTATTTTTCAGGTGTTTATTAAAAATATGTCTGATTCTTGAGAATATGTTAGGGGCAAAAAAAAGGACAAAACCGATATTTTCCATCGTGCACTTAATATGGCATATAACTTGTCGCAATGAAGAGTCTACACATAAACTCAGATAAAACAGACACAGATTTGTCTATTTACGAGGAAGGGGAGGACCGTGCGAGGAAGGGGAGGACCGTGTTCCTTAATAAGACAATTACAATATACAATAATGTGAAATACTTAAGAGTAATATTGGACAGGATGGACAAAATAAAAGGAAGATATACCAAAGCTCTAATATGTTGGTGGTTATGTTGGAGAGCTAAAATATGAAAATGGGGACTCAGCCTAGATACGATGCACTGGATCTATATGATCATGATTAAACCAATAATTACTGACATTACGTGAGGTACAACAAATGTGCCGTTTAACCAGGTCAATTAGAACGGCGCCAATAAGAGTGTTAGGATAGAAATCAAGGGTGTATCACGAAAAGTTGCGTTTTAAAATTGTTATAAAAAGACGGATAAATATTTTTCAATGATTTTGCCTTTATTGAAATGCCTCAACGGATAGTGATGGAACACCATTTCATTCATATTCAGTAGCACATTATATGTCGACCCAATTTTGCAATACATTTTCGATTGTGTGGCTTATCTTTGGTGATTGCAGCAAACTGTAAATAGTTTGTGCTAGACAAACGCATCTGTTGTATCGGAACTCTAGCCCAAGTTCCTGTGAGCAGTGGCAGTGATGGAAAACCAGAACTGGTATTTTTTTGCAAACCAGATCACAAACAATGTAGTACTCGTCGAGACCAGCACATTGATGTATCGCATGTGACAATCGAGCTACAAACAAAAAAGTTACAATAAAAAAACGATTTTGGGCTGATTCGACAGGCTTGGAAAAAATTAAAAAAAATGTTTTTGCGATTGACCCAATTTACACGGTGCAACTTGTGCCTGCTACATGAGGCTTGCGACACGAGCTTGTAGGCGAATAGTGTAGAGAAGCTTCCGGGGTAGAAAAAGTTGCTCAAAATGAAAATACAAGGGACAAATTGACATTTAATTTTATGAGTGACTGAATACGAAAAACAAATTCAATAAAATAAATGTGAGTGAACGAATAAAAAACATACATTTGTCCCCTGGTTGCTGAAACTAAAGCCTCACCTTCTAATAGAGCATGATTTTACGTAGGGATTTCAAAAGAGAATTCAAAAAAGTCGCAGGAACAAGTTGCACCGTGTAAATAGGATCATTGTCTCGAAGTGAACTTCATATTCCGCCTCGCATTGGATAACTTTTCTTGGTGATCCGATACGATGAAAAATGATTTTGGGCCGATTCGGCAGGCTCGGAAAAAATATATGGGGGGCTACATGTAAATCGTAACAGATTTGTTCCAATGTTGGTAGTACTCGTTATATATAAATCTGAACCGCATTTTTCCAACAGTTCGTTTCTTCTCGGATTAAAAAATCCTTTGGTCTAACATATATATGGGGGGCTACATGTAAATCGTAACAGATTTGTTCCAATGTTGGTAGTACTCGTTATATATAAATCTGAACCGTATTTTTCCAACAGTTCGTTTCTTCTCGGATTAAAAAATCCTTTGTGCCAAATATAAATTTCGATAAGCTAAATCGAAGGTACATGTATATATGTATATACGACGATATCTGGTTCTAAACAGATATTCAAAATTTTTTTAGTGGTTCATCCAAGTAGTAAGAAACACACGTATGCCAAATTTCAGAATGATCGAAGCCAAATATATAATACGGATTCAAACAGTTCATCAACATTTCAATAGCACATACATAAGTACGAGTACATGCCAAATAACAGAATGACGGTACATATATATGGCAGCTGTATGTAAATCTGATCAGATTTTTATCATTTAGCGATTGTAAATTAATTACCTGTGTCTATCAATGTCCTTCTTTCTTTTGGTTGTTACAGCCTTATATAAGCTTATATAAGTGGGCGTTACCCACATAACTTTTAAAATGTTGGGAAATAACCATTTTTTTAAAGAAATAAATGAGTGGGCTATATTTAGGTATGCTGTGAATCGCGATTTTATATTCAATAATTTGCATTTTATAAAGTTTTTTGTCTCTCCTGTAAAATAATGAAATTGTGGGATACGCCTTTGGGCATTTCAGGTGACGACATGAAACATAAGCGTATTGAATTTGGACATTAAAGATTGTGTTAAAATCTTTTGAAATAAAGGGTCTTCCAAAACGGACTTTCGAAATTTGCCAGTTTAAAGCGGCCACATTGTTGAAAGTACATATGTCAAATTGGCTGTCATTTATTCAGTCTGTTTAATGATTCAGTCTGTCTAATGATAATAATGCTTTATCAAAATATTCTGCTCGGGCAACGACCCGCGCGCTTTTAATCGACAAAATGTCGTCAGCGATGAGGCCCATTTCTTCATGAATGGGTACGTCAACAAACTAAATTGTCGAATTTGGGACGATACCAATCAACACAACATCCAAAAACATCGAATTCATCCTGAAAAAGATACTGTTTGGTATGGATTTTGGGAAGGCGGCGTCATCGGTCCATATCTCTTGAGCACGACGTTGACCTGGCTATCATCGTCAAAGACGAGCGCTATATTGTGGTCGATGATTACCAATTTCTTTTGGTAGTAGTTGCACGATATATACACCAACGACATGTGTTTTCAATAGGGTGGCGCTACGTGCTAATGCCACTTTTGAGATTCAGGAGGTGATGAGAAATGGCAACCGAGATGATGGGATTTGACCCCGTTAGAATTTTTGTTGTGGGATTTTCTTAAGTCGAAATTCTTTTTACGCCAGAGTCATGGCAAATACATAAGCGTAGGAAGGGGTGGCTGGGGTGGTCTAATACCACCCTAGAAGTTTTTTAGCCCCCCCCCCACAGATATTTCAGCTGGATGTTTTAATTTGATCAACGCCAATAATCTATCAATTTTACTGTTACCAATGCCAGAAATAATATAAATTTTTGCAAATGATGTAATGAAACTCAAAACTCAAGGGTTTGCAATCAATTTGGATGTAAAGGGTTTTCCAACAAGAGGTGTTATTTTGGTATTCAAAGAAAAATGCAATTTTTTGAGATAAATGATCGGATGTTTATTTCATAATAAAGAGGAAGGTACACCTTTAATAATGAAAAACAACATCAGCCAAATAGCCACCACGACCACGCTTACAGGACCATATCCTTTTCATGAAATTTTCCATAACCAAATCGCAAAGTGGCTGCCCTATGACGCTGGGCTCTTGGCGTCGACCTTATCTTTCACGTGGCCCCAAAGGAAGAAGTCGCAAGGTGTAAAAAAACACAAGATCTCGGTGGCCAATTGTGATCACCTCTTCGAGAGATAACACGGTCCGGAAACTTTTCCCGTGACAGAGCAATGGTTTCGTTGCTTGTGTGGCACGTAGCGCCGTCTTGTTGAAAGTAAACGTTGTCCAGATCAATACCATCCAACTCCGACCATAAAAAATCATTAATCATCTCTCGATAACGCAATCCATTCACCGTAACTGTTGATCCAACCTCATTTTCGAAAAAGTAAGGTCCAATCATCATCAGTCAAGATGATTTTTCGATGATTTTCGAATTTTAATAATTTCAATGCGTTGTTGAATCGTGTTTCGTTCCATTTTTGTAATGACGTAGTTTCTACTATCAAATGTCAAAGAGTAAAAGCTTCAAAAGTGACAGCTACCGAAATACCGGGTGATTCAAAATAACACCTCTTGTTGGAAAACCCTGTATAAGAACGATTCTTAGGCGTCGTAAATTGTTCTGCATCTACTTGCAATGCCAATTCTTGTCATAAATTTATTCTGGATTTTTTGTGGACGAATAAAATGGAAAATATTTCAATAATTGAAAGTCTTATCATGGTGCAAATGTAATCTATATATATAAAAATGGAAAAATGTTTGTATGTATGTGTGTCTTTTATAGACGTTTAAACCACTGGACCGATTTTAAAATTTTTTTTTTTTTGAAAGCTATTTGGTCTGAGATGGTTTTGAAAAAAAAAAATGCAAATAGTGGGCGGGGAAAATGTGGGCGTGGCAAATCGTTTGTTTGTGTGTTTGTTCCACTGCAGTTCTGCTGGCAGTCTACGTCAGTGGTCCAAAAATGGACGGGATCGGAAATATGGGGCAACGAAGTGAACCGGGTCCAGCTATTTGAGATAAAACCTGAACATGACATAAAACCGATTGCGTTTAACTTTTGAATGCATAGATGATTATAGAAGTATCGTGCAAATTGATATGGGATCACTAACTGCAGAAATTATTGAGCTAAAAATGTTTTCAAGACTCGTTATGACAATAAGCTAATCAGAGAAAGAAAAGGTTGATAAATATACATAAATTGTAGATTCAAAAAAAGATAGTATAAAAACAAAATCTGTTTAAATATTTATCCAAATGCATGTTGCAACTAAGATCTTCTGGCTGTAAAGGACATCGTTGCGATGCGTCGAATTAAAACATGAGTAAGATCTACATCGAAACATCTTATATCGAAAACTAAGTAGTAAAATTGTTAGTAAAATTAAAAAAATCGTAAAATTCTAAGACGATTTAGTCATTTCTCCGATTTGACTGCTTAACGCTACAAATTTCAACTGATCGGTCTGAAAATTGGTAACTGGGGTCCATGTTTTGGATATAGCCCCCATACAAAAGTCCCTCTAGATTTTAATATTTAACTCAACAAAAACCACAAATTTCAACGATTCGGGCTGAAATTTGGTAATACGAATTTATTTGTGCCCGAAACCATTTACATGCTATGCATGGTGGAGGTTATATGTACGAGTATAAGATTCGGCATGGCCGAACATAACGCTTTTACTTGTTTTTTCTTTAAACATTTAAAATACCGAATTATTCTTAATGCAATATATTAATTTATCATAGAAAGATTGTAATAAATTATATTTCAATATGATCTAATTTCCTAATTTTTGTTGACAATTTCATTTGTGAATAATTTTAAACCATAAAAACAAACTTTTATTCTGGGGGTTATAGCCCTCCCCAGCATAAATCCATTGCTACGCCATTGGGCAAATATGACATATGACACAAGCCGCGGCGGACATTTGCACGATGGTATATACCATACATAATGAAAGAAAGTTCAATGATATGTCACACACACACTTTGTTTCATTTAAATTTAAAGATAGGTACGTTAGTACTTAATTAAAGGATCAATTTACTGCAACAAGGGTTCTAGTCTGTTCCTAGTATTGTTAAATTTTAAATTAAACTAATTTGTAAAATAAATAAATTAAAGTGTTTTTTAAATAAATTGTTTCGATGATGTAATAACATGATAGATGAGTTTCTCATTTTTTAACATTTCACAAAATTGTTAACATTTGTGTGAGAGGTACTAGAAGGTGCGTGGAAATAACGCCCAGTTTTTACTGGACTGTACACTGATAGAAAAAGCTTCGTAATGACGACGAATTTTTACATCATCACGATTATTTTTTCGTCAAAAGTCAGCTAACGTACGGAATAATCCTCTTGATGAATATGTTCGTCACCATGACGAATCTCTGTTTCCAAAAACTTTCGTCCTCAGGATGATCACATTTCATCCCTACGATGAATCGAGTTCATTACCACGATGAATCCCATTCATCACCACGACGAATCCCTTTCATCACCACGATGAACACCATTCATCCCTATGATGAATCTTGTTCATCACCACGATGAATCCCATTCATCACAACGACGAATCCCATTCATCACCACGACGAATCCCATTCATCACCACGACGAACTCATTCATCACCACGACAAATTCATGCCCCGACTATTTAAATTTTAAAAATTTTAATAAATATTCTTCTGGTTTTAGAACAGAACAGAAGTTTGAAGCTGAGGACTTTTTTGAAATTCTTCTCATACAGGTGTCACTTTGTCTTTCTCACATTTCTGTGGACGGCAGGTTCAGGCGCTTTTTCAGCGAGTTTGAACTCAATATAATGGTGATCTGAGAATGAGTGGTCGTCCAGTACATTCCACCCAATAATTTTGTCTGACAGCCGGTCAGTAGCAAACGTTAGGTCTAGTACTTCTTGCCTGTCTTTAATTGTAAAGGTCGGTTTATTACCTATGCTACAAATACTTAGGTTGGTAGTTAGAATAAAGTCAAGAAGCGAATCACCCCTATTGTTTATATCCGTTGAGCGTTCGTGTCTGCGCCAATAATCAGCTCGAGCTCGTCAGACGTTGCTTCTTCTACTACTTCCCTGAATAGAGCAGTCGGTACTACAGCTTCATAAGGAAAGTAACTGGAGACCACCCAATATATGCGATTAGCAATCTCCAGACTAGCAGATGTTTGGTCTTTACCACTTAAATTAGCCAGGAGAAAGATACTTAGATCTTTCCTGGCCAGAATGCAGGTTCTTGGAGTGCCTTCACAGTTGGCCACAAGCAGTTTAAAGTTGGGTGTCCTGATACCGCACACCCTTCCTCCCACTGCGTAGGGCTCCTGTATCAGGACGATGTCTACTGCACCTGTGGACAGGCGCAGCAATAGAGCCGCTGAGGCTGCTTTAGCGTGATGGAGGTTAATCTGTAAAATTCTTACCATCATTGGTAATTGACAGATTAACATCCACCCCGACAAGGGTGTTATCGAACTTTCGTCCGTATCATCGAGAAGCGTGTCCCCGCCAGGTGCGCCAAAGAGTCCAGAGACTCCCCTCAGCCCCTCTATGTCAGAAGTAGAGCTTTTGTCCTCAGAGTGGGACGTTACAGATCTCCTGTTAGAGTTGGAGTCACCAGAAATAATTGGCGTGGGTACCTCTGCCCTTCCAGAAAGCTGTGTATCAACCGCGGTGGACGACTCACCTTCCGCAGTGGGAACTATATCCTGCTTGTATACCTTCAAGACTATAGTCTCGAAGCCATACTGTAGGGTTGCACTTGCACGTTGTATATGGGAGGTGGATTCAGCGTTAAGGATCAAATTGACCTGCCGCTTTTTACCATCCGCCTCACCCACCTTGCTGATTCTCCAATTATGGGCGGGCAGACCAGGACTGGAATCTTTTATTATTTCTAATATGTCAGCCGGGTTGGAGGGCTCTTCTTTAACCCAGGTGATGACTCTAGGGTGACTAGGGATGTTGTTTTTTCGACAACATACAGGTCTACTGATCTGACATCACCGAAATATAAGAGCTTTACTCTCCCCTGATGCCATCCTGCATCGTTGCAGATTGGTGGTTTGCCCGGCATTTCTCTACGGACATCGAGGTAATGGGCCATAATGGCTGATTACACATGGCTCCATTTGTCCTTGAGGATGGATCCATCCTCACTACTTCTGTCTATAACGGCCATCACTAGACTCTCCTTCGCCACTTCATTGAAGGGCTTGGTGAGTGTCCTGTTGATGGTGACATTAGGGCCTCTTGCCTTTTTCGAAGGCAGGAGTTCATCAGGTGATCTGATTCTTTTGACTTTATAAGCCGTTAACAGAGCTGAATTTGTGGCTCTATCAGCCGACTGATTGGCCTTAGAAGCATCTATGACACCTTTAGTCCAGGTAAGTGACTCTTTTTGTTTTTCGGTAAGGGCGGAAACCTCAAAAGCCTCCAACTTCGTCAAAACTCTGAGCGCTATCCGGTGCTCATTGTGCTTCCGTTTTGACGGTCGGGCATGACGTTTTCCCCTCACCATACCACCTGTTGTGAGTACTGGGGGGGAATTTTCACCATGTTTGGTGTGGTCGGCTTTGGCCAAGACCAACGGACGGACAGTAGGACGATTGGGGTACCCCGCTCCATCGGAACGCGAAGGCATCCCCGTCAACGAATTTATTATTTTTTTGTCTGTATTAGCCCGTAATAGGTACTACGATGTAGGCCTTCCAGACTTTGTACAGATTTTTTTGCCGATTGCCTAATAAGTACTGCGTAATAGATTTAACTATCCGCTCTGTGCTAAACACGTCCGTTCACTACGACTGATCAGCCACGATATAAGCTGTGAACTTTTTATACAAATTGGTCCCTTTGTGTGGGAGGTACCAAAAGAGGCGTGTTATTTTCGCTCATTTTTGTTCAGCTTATAGAGACGGTAAAATGATTACTTTACAGGATACCCATGAGTAGTACAGAAGTTATAAGAGCTTTGACAAAATTTTAACCATTTGTGGGGGAGGTGCCACAAAGAGTAGGCCGATATTGTTGTCCATCAAACATTAACTGGGTTTGAATAAAATATTATAACGTAAAAAAATTTAAGTCATTCGGTCACTCCTTTTCAAAGTTATCGTTAGCTTTATTCAGTCGCACTGACAGACGGACGGACACTAATTAATTCATATTTTTTTAACCCATGGAGGATCCATTCTGAAATTTTTACATTTTGTGGTAAAATATGTGGGTAATTTTTAAAAATAAAACAAAAAAATTGATGGTATGCTTTTCTGGATAATCAATGATTAAGGACATTTTCGTCATTTCGATGTCCTTAATAGAAAAAACTATTACTAATATACTTAAAAATAGCTAAATTTGTAAAAAAATGTTGTAGGAGACCAACCGTTATGAATTTGTAGAATCGGTAAAATGTAATAAGTCTGCATGGTCTTCTAGTAGACGCGTATAAAATTTCATTGAAATCTAAATCCACAAATATTCGAAGTTGGTCGGTTTCATTTGGAATAACCCATTATGAAATTTGCTCGTTTTCTCCTTTATAAATATGTTTACCAATTTTTGTCGGTTTGATTGTCATCTAACTGTCTTAAAAAATAAGTGTAATCGATAACAATTAAAGGACCATCCTAATGTATTATACATATGTTTATGTTGCTATAGAAGAAATACAAGAAAGTGAGAGAATTACATTTATTCGTTACTCATTGTCTCAATGAATTTTAAATACATTTATGTTATGTTCGCCTCGTTTGTTTGCTTAGCATAATTAACATTTATATGGGTAATAAGCTCTCGGCATTCATCTCCTCATCATCGGAGTCTGGGGTGGCATCGTGCTTTATCGCTCCAGTACGCGGACGTTCTGCGGGAGGTCCTAACGGATCAGTATGCTGGGCAACTGCGAAAGAATGTAAATTAAATGTAAATATTTGAGGAAAAACAACCTTTACCTGAGTATCCTGCATCCGTACTGCGAACGTAATGATCTCCATTAAAGTTGGCGGAAATCGCATTTGACAGGCCACTCTCCGAATCTGGCATTCGGTCATTTCGAAAAGCTGAAATATAAGATTGTTCATTTATGTATCATATATGGTCTATGACGTATACATGTACAGCTGATATACCTCTCAAACGACTGCTTCCCATTCTTCCAGATGCCGCCGATGACAGGCGCTGCTGTTGATAACGTTGCTCGTTTTCCCTCTCCGTTTGTGCCTTGTGTAGGCGAGCATATTCCGAAGAATACTTCTCGTTCAATTCAGCCATACCCAGACTCTTCGTCACCTGCACCAGAGCTCGTACACAATTCAAGTTGTCCGGAAAGAGGGCGTATATTTTTTCGAACATTCCCAAGTATTGCTTGGGAGGCAAATAGGAATTTCGAAAACAACTGGCAATGCGCAACATCAAATTCGGATCGTTGGGGTCCGCCAACACGGCCCTTTCATAGTAATATAAAGCCTTCTCGATTGCTTGTAATTTGATGTAGTAGGATCCTATAGAACTGGCAATGCTGATATCGCTAGGGTTTATGCGATATGCCTCATTGTAGTATTGGTTGGCCTCCTGGTGGTCATTCAATTGTTCATAGATGGCGCCAACCTTCTCAAACAAATGCGAATCAATCTCTCCGGCCGATATACCCAAAACTTGAAGATACGACTGCAGAGCTGTCGATGTACTGTTCAGCTTGAAGCTGCCACCTCCAATTGTGGTCGTATTCAATTTCTCCTGTAGTTTGGCGCACTGGTAGTATACATGACTGTGCTGCACTGAGTGAGGAACCATGAGTTGGGCCTTCAGATTCTCAAATTGTTCTTCGGCCAAACCAAAGTCATTCTCCTGCATGGCAACGAGGCCTAAATTGTAGTTGGCCTCAAAATTGTCCGGTTGTATTTGGAGTGCCCTTTCCAACTTGTTTCGGGCTGCCGTATAATTCTGCTTTTGGTAATCGATTATGCTGGCATTCACCAAAGCCATTGCATTGGTTTGCAACGCTCCAATATCACTTAACTGGAGAATGCAGTGTGTGGCCATCTCTAAATTGCCCAACTAATTGAGGTAATTGAAGTTGCGTTCAAAGTATTTGCCGACGAAAGCATAGAAGTGAACATAAACAAATTTAAATTAGTTTAAGTGTGTTAAATTATCAGAGGAAATTTGTCAGAATATGTGCGCATATGTTTGTATTAACAAGTCATGGATGGGATGTGTGGTTTGAAGGATGGCAACCTTCCCCCAGGACGATATCAACTACGCATTTTAAAATTGAAAAATAAATAAAAATAGCAATTTAAAATGATGTGTTGACGTGTAGAATAACCTAATGGAAATTTCGATATGGTTAGGGTTTATAAATATAAGGGGAATGAAAAAACATTTCATATTGAATCGATGCAAAGTAAGGGAATTTCGAAAACGTGACATAAATCTGCAGTTTTTTTAACATTCTAGCCCATTAGACACTTTGCAAACTTATAGAAGAGGTTCTGGCGAACTTAAGATTTAAATTTGGACCTTCTAAACCACAGAGCGCAGGTGCTATAGGGCTTAAAAGTGGGCCACCTCGGTTATTCAAAATGTTTAGATGTTTGTAACTTTTCTGTTTCCGATCTCATTTGAAAGAATATATTTTGAGTGGATTTTACTAATCAAGGCCTAAAAAAACTTTTGCAGAACTATGGTTTATCTTTGACGGTATCCGATATATATGCATTTATTTAAATAGTTCACTATAATATCAGAGTCAAAATATAACGCTTCTCTTGGTGTTTTTTCTGAATAAACAACAAATAACATTTGCAAATTGACAAATGCAATGGCTTATATCTACTCTGTCAAAAGTTATGGGCATTAAAATTAAAATTTTTTATTTTATGGTTTTTCTCACTGTGGAGTTGAGCTGAAGATCAAAGAATTCCTTCAAAGTGAAGGAAGGTATTTTTGAATAGTCAAGTGAAAAAGAAAACGACCTTGAAATCCAACATCAACCAATGCATGACGTTTCGTTGGTGGTTAGTCAACTCTTCGGATGCAGTAATGTTGTTTTTGGCCTGCGGTCAACATGTCATTACTTCTACTTATACGAAAGTTATTCCAAATTTACATATAGGAATTGTTTTTCAAGTAAGAGTAATTTCAAGTCAATCGCCTGCCGCCGTGTTATTTTTCCCTCGACAATTCAAAGTTATTTTTGTTGTTGGTAAATGCTTTGTTTACACGAACAACAGCTTTCGTTCTATTCCACTATATTAGTGGTAGATTTGAAAGTAATGTAGAGTACTGCACTAAAGCAACAATGCGGTGAGTATTCTTTAACGATGCCCTGGCTCGTGGCGACGTTCTATTTTGATGTTTCCCTATGCGGGATTGATCTGTTATTGATGTTATTTTATGGTTTTTCTCACTGTGGAGTTGAGCTGAAGATCAAAGAATTCCTTCAAAGTGAAGGAAGGTATTTTTTTTTGAATAGTCAAGTGAAAAAGAAAACGACCTTGAAATCCAACATCAACCAATGCATGACGTTTCGTTGGTGGTTAGTCAACTCTTCGGATGCAGTAATGTTGTTTTTGGCCTGCGGTCAACATGTCATTACTTCTACTTTTGCCGAAAAAAGTAAATGTTTTATTTTGTAATTATAAAAAAGTGATTCAAGAAAATATAAAAAATTTATAATTATTTATAACAAAAAGTCGTATACAGCACTTTGAAGAAAAACGGATTAAAATATATGTTGGTATTCTTGCCATATTTTGGTATACCCTCGACCATACGATGAGAGTATACTAACTCTGTCATTCCGTTTGCAAACACTTTGAAATATTGATCAGAGGCCAATGAATTGACTCAGACGAATTTGACTCAAAATCGTCTAAAAGAGCACACAAATATCGTCCAAATTAATTTTCGATATCGTCAACAGAAAATTCTACAATTTACAACAGGAAATGTTTAAAATGCGGATATACATATACATTGATATGCACTCTTAAGAGTCTTTTGCTCTAGATACTCGTATGTTCGTTCCTCAGTGTCTACCTACAAATAAAATAATGTTTACCGTTTTCATAATGAAATATGTTCATTATTGAAACTCTAAAATAAAACTAAATAGCTTATGTTTGGCTGAATCATATCTTATATAGGGTGAAGAAAAAATGGTGCAACTTGTCACATACATGAATGCGGTGGCTTGTCATAATGTCCAGAGTCATAAGGTCCAGAAAAATGAGACGCTTTCAAAAGTGTCACAATGTCCAATGGAATAGACTGATTGAAGACGACTTTCGAGTAATGTAAATGTCCAAAGCCGGCTACGCGGACCAAAATGTTTCTGCGGGGCCAGCCTTCAGTCGATGTTAACGACTTTATCCTCTGGGATATGTCAAAGATGGCTACGCGGACCAAAGTGCCAATGCGTGGCCTGCCTTCGACCGGATTAGATTTTCTGGATAAAAGATTTTCTATTCTGAGGTATATCCATAACCGGATACGCGGACTAAAGTGGTATAATGTCCGTGGACGTTATGGCACTTTCGGAAGTGTCACAATGTCCATGGACCTTATGACACTTTTTTTAGTGTGATAACATCCATTGACACTGTGACCTTGGACGTTTTGACATGCAACCATAAATACTGCTACCAAAAAACAAAAAACAGAAAGTGCCGCTTGTCACATAGCCAGTAGTCCTGTTATGGCAGCGAAAATTTCTCAAAGAAGCTCCTCATTTCGTTGGCCACCAAGGTATTCTGACCTGATTTTTCCTTGTAAGGTTATTGCAAAGAGGAAGTAAACAATTTTGGATGATTTAATGCGATGCATTAACAATGCAGGCAGTAACTTTTTGATAACATTTGGCACACCATTATTTTTAAAAACATTAAAAGGATGTAATATTAATAAGATATAATAAATATATATTAGTTTTGAAATGAACAAATATTAAACAAGTAAGGAAATGTCAGTCGAATAAACCGACTAAGGTGTACCCTTACTTGTGGGTAATGTAATATGGTACTTTGCCAGAAAGGTGGAAACATTTTTCTTAGTCTATAGTCATTGCACAAAATGTCTAAGGGCCTGTTTCTGTAACTTTTTTTCGTTCGTCTACTGCGAACGATCGAAAATCACTCAATTATTCCGAGAAATCTATAAGTCACAGAAGTTTATAATTCGTTGTGTCTGTAGAAAATCATGTAAAAAGCTTGTTCCTAAAATATTTCTAACCTGCGTTTTATAGAATTCAAGTAATAGCTGAGAGAATTTAGATCGTTCGCCGTAGACGAACGAAAATAAGTTACAGAAACAGGCCCTAAATTTTAGCACATTTAGATTTATGTAATGGCGCAGTTGAATTCGACTGAATATGTCAATTTCTATGAGTTTTACCAGAACCGGCAGAATCTATTACGTGATGAATCTGACAATTCACCCCCAACCCGTACATGGAGGCCGCTAAGAGTCATGTCTCCCGAAGAACATAGCGCTGTGAAAGTGACTACAAAAAAGTGAAGACAAAACTCTCCGTCTTCCGTTAATTCGGAGAAGTCTAACGTAACCAAAATGGAGTCGGACCACCGCACGGCCTCCGCCGAACCTAATAAGTTTCCGTAATACGGCTAAAACCGACTGTACTAAATTCAGCAATGTACTTAGATATCGATTGGGCCAGCCTACATGCGATTATCTAAGTACAGAAGACATTGATATTAATGTGAAGAAGATTTCGAAGGCTCTCGTAAAATCATTCGGAGATAGTTTAAAGTTGGGACTACTACCACAGAAGAGTCAAAGAATACAATAAAATCATTAGATCGGCGAAACGTAACTCCTGGAGGCTCTTCTGTAAGCAGGTAGACCGTGTTAACAGCATGCCTAAAATAAGAAAGTTTCTCTCAAAAACCCATATCCAAAACGAAACACTGATGGATTATACGGGTAAAAGGATGGAAGCCATAGAGTTACCGTAAGGGTCTTGATAAAAACACATTTTTCGACTGGTAATGCTGGACCACAGAAGAACAGTTACAGAACGAAAATGCGTTGCATTTTGAAATTTAAATATCTTGCACAATTTGTTAGCTAGACTGCTGCAATGTAGTGTATATACATCTGGTGGCAGTCTACGTGATTGGTCCAAAAATGGGCGTGATCGGACCAATGGGCGTGGCCCCGCCCATATAAGCCAAGTTTTGCAATTGAAATATCTTGAAAAGTTTGTAAGCCAGAGTGATGCAATTTAGTATATACACATATATCTGGTGGTAGTCTACGTGATTGGTCCACAAATAGGCGGGATCGGACCAATGGGCGTGGCCACGCCCAGATAAACCAAATTTTGAAATTGACACATCTTGTACAATTTGTTAGCGAGAGTGCTGTAATCTTGGGCATATTTATTTATTTATATGAATTACAATACAAAGTAAATTTATATTCTAATTGTACGGTCCAAGGAAAAGCCGGGTTACAAAGACCATCTGGCTAGAGTTTGCAGCGACAGACCAGAGTCTCTGGTGGGAATCGAACCCACGACCCCCAAACTCATAGGCGGGCACGCTACCAACATACCTACTGGAGCGCTCGGATTTTTGTGCATATGTATCTTGCGGTAGTCTACGTGATTTGTTCAAAAAAGGAGACATCGGATGGGAAGATCCATATGAGCCAAATTTTGAAATTGAGATATCTTCCACAATTTCTTAGCGAGAGGGCTGTAATATGTACCAACGGGCGTGGCCCCGCCCATACAAACCCAATTTTGAAATTGAGTTATCTTTGACAATTTGTTTGCTATAGTGCTGCAATTTAGTGTATACGAGTATATATCCGTCTACGGCAGTTTACGTGAGTGGCCCCGCCCATATAAGCCAAGTTTTGAAATTGAGATATTTTAGAGAGAGTGTTGTAATTCTTTGTAAATGTATCTGTTGGCAGTCTACGTGCTTGGCCAAATAATGGGCGGCATCAGACCAATGGGCGTGGCCCCGCCCATAAAAGCCAAATTTTGAAATTGAGATATCTTGCACAATTTGTTAGCGAGAGTGTTGTAATTTTGTGTATACATATCTGGTGGAAGTCTACGTGATTGGTAAAAAAATGGGCGGGATCGGACGAAATGGGCGTGGACCCGCCCGGACAAACAGTTCTCGAGTAATGATACACAAAAAATTTTATAAGAAAACACGGAATTTGTACTTATCAAACTTAATGCAATTTGCGAGTCCATTAAACATTCTCGGATCAGCTTCAAACTTTTCAGAAGTCTTTTTTGAATAAAAAGGAAACTTTCTGCCCGGAACTCATTGATATTATGACATTTGCAAAAATATCCTCTCTATTATACATATATGCACATATTGGTTCAAATACCAATGAATGATCAAGTCCACACTAAAATCGTATGTCAGCTATATCGTCGTTCCGAAGTTAATGAAAATAGGCTGAAAACCCCGCACTAATGTTTTTTCCGAAGTTATATATGCAGTGGAAATTTACGGAGAAATATGTATAAATTTTGAGTAAAAGTTAAAAGAGTTACTAGAGTATAAGTTCGTAGGTTTCAGACTCGGTTAAAAACGTAGCATCAGCAACGCCAATAAATAAAATTAGTCAGGAACCTTCATATGTTGGTTATATCAGAACATGAACTAATGTGTGTTCTTTGTACAATGGTAAAAGACAAATTAAAAATTAAAATTAAAGCGCCAAGTAGCCGAAAACCTTTATACGGGGATATTTGAAAACATGATGAAATCCATTTTCTTTATGGACGATGTTTTCAATATATTCTCTATATATATAAAAACATAGACACATTTTTTGTAACGGCATCATGCATTGAACCGATTTTAAAAATGTTTCTTTTATATGAAAACTTCTTTGCCACAGATGGTTCTTAAAAAATAAAAAAGTGGGTGTGGCAATATTTAAAATTATAATATCTCAGAAATTATTGATCTTAGAAGAACGAAATTTGGTACCTTCGATATTAGAGATACTATTTAAAACCATACCATATTGACGGGATCGGATAAGTGGGCGTAGTAATGTTTGAAAATTTCATATTTCGGAAACTGTTGACCATAGAAGAACGAATTCGGGTAGTTAGTTATTGGGGTTAATTTTAGTAATTTCACCAAAAGTCGGCGGGATTGAATAAGAAGAATAGAAGAACGAAATTTGTTTTGTATGTTATTGGAGTCAATATTAGATTAACCACATATGGTTCACGAAAAGTAAAAAAGTGGGAGAGGTCAAGTGCCTGCTAGTTTAATATAAAGTAATAACGATTAACTTTCATCCAATTGGTTGTAAAATATTTTCTCTAGAGCGTCAATAAATCTAATCGCAAGGGAACTGCATATCGGGTATATATCAAAACGTGGACCGATGTGTCCAATTTTCACTATGGTCAGTATGATCAGTTAAAAATTAATTTGTTCTTTAGGTGTCAATACTGGAACACTCTAAATTTGGTTCAGATCGATTAAGTCAATCGTCATCCTCAACATCTGTCGTCTTGGAATAACTGCATAAAGTTCCGACGAAGAATCGAGACTTCATTAGCTAAGATAATATAATATAAATTTAATTTGTTGCTTCGAATACTATAATTTCTACGTTATGTTTTAAAAATGTGAAGAAACTATATGCAATATTAGTGGATAGAAATTTATTTGTTTATATGTTATGTCTATCTACGTAACATAAATTTTTTTTCGACAAGCCAATCTGAATATCTTCTTTGAATAATTTCTGCATTCCAGTGACACTTTCGCATAAATATGAAAATCCAAGCCTTTTCTGCTAAATTATTTAAATCATAATCGGAACATTCATCCACATTAGTTTTCCTTTCTCCTTTGTAAGTCAAATATTGAAAATTTCAGGATTTAAAGACATCAATCGTGGAAAAAAGCATAGTTTTCTGCAAAATCGCACAAGGAGACCACTTTATTCAAAATCGGGATACTCTGAGATAATATCGGGTTTTCTTCTTACGGTGGACAAGGTTGGATATTCTAACCATATTTAATAAATCCGCAAATCCACACTGTACCATCCGAGACGCAAAAAGTTCGGATTTCTCCTTAGTGAGACCAAAATCGCGCACCCAATCGTTTAGTTCGGCCTGTGACAGTAATTTTCGCTTTCTGCACGCCCCAAATTCGCTTGCACTTGACTCGGACTCTTGATCTGACGATTCTGCTTTTTGAAGAGATGCACCAGGGCACACTGGATATGGTACATCATTCGAATGTGGTACTGGAAGTGCAAACGATCCCACTTGAGCGTAGTTCCATTTTAAAAATCTCCCTACCCCACTGTTTGTGGTGAGGCAAAAATAACAGTCTGTGGAATGGCATAGCGGCTTTTTCCACATCATTGGTGTATCGAATTTCATATGGCGCCTAAAATTAAAATAAATTACTATATTTGCTTTGCTTAATGTGTTTAAATAAAAATTCTTACCTTCCGCCAGCTGCCCAGTTGGTTAGGATTATATAGCAAAGATCACATAGCGACTTAGGTGTCCATGGTTCTGTGATATTTGGTGAAATACCAAAATAATTCAAATAGTGCAATTGCACTGCTGGAGTAAACGTGTGTGCGTGATTATTCTTTATAAACTCGCCACAAACATAGCAGAAATTGTCTGGATTATTCAAACACTCGAACACACGTAGTCTTTTACTCATTGTCTTACTTGTTGGGTAGGTATTATATGCACTTAAATTCAATTTGTTTCACTTTTTACTCGTACTACTCGCGTTCGTAGACACTTGTTGAATGACAAAAAACGATAAATGAACACCTATAAATACTAAGTATGTTACAATAATTTACTGACAGGTACTTATGAATGGGCGCATCTTTTAAGGGTGGCTATATACCTGATTCAGCAAGTGTGCGTTTCAAATTGTGGAAAAGTTTCCAAATAATGACCACTCACAAATGTGGGGGGAATTTCTGTAAAAAAATCCGATACAGGTAGCCATCGGGAAAACACACATCAATAAAAAAGTGTAATTCCCTTTTTTTCCCTTTAATTGACCGTGAACGGAGTAGCAGTCATAAAGGAACACGAAGAGCGTCCACGCACATTCAGAAGCGTATATTACTCTGCAACCACAATCATAAAAATTAAATAACTATTTGTGTATTACTTATTTTTTTTAATTCTGAGAATCATAAAAATTACGTAAACGTTTTTTCCAAACAATTTTGTACATGTAAAGTGGGTTTGCCAAAATTCGTATCGTAAAATGCACCTGTGTTTCTATGTTCTGCATTTTCATTATACCATTTTCGACGAAACGTCCCTACGGTATTGTAAATAGGTTTTTTACAATTATGAAATATTTGTGTTATTAATATTAATTTAAAAATTTTATCAAAACTGCAAAGTGCTGTGACATTTGAAAAAAATTTCCAAAAAAAATTGCTGATTTCACTAAATTTTTGAAATTTTACGTCCCTTGCCAGAACAGAAGAATGGTGAAATTTTGAACAGAAGTAACTTATGTATAGGAGCAACTGTTCCGTTCTATTCCAAAAGGATTATAAAAAACTTGCTTTTTCGATCCCTCCTAGTAAGTTAGCTGTGCAAATAATGAAAATCAAAATATCGTGATTATACCAAAAAAATTATAAGTCCGCCATTTGTTGTCAGATTTTGTTAAGTAAGTGCTTATTTTCTTTGGAAAAATGCCAGCTATACGTAAAAAACTAAAATCGCTGTTAGTATCGCGTTTTATATTTTATATGAATTTTTCTGCCACATTTTTACTAAAAAAACGCAGTTTTTTTAACCTTTTTAAGCCGCCAACATCAAAACTACTCACCCGATTTGAAAATTTTCTGAGAATGAGTTGAGTTGTAAGTGTACCTCCAAAAATTTAAAAAAAAAGTTCAAAAATTTGTATCTCGAAAACCAATCGACAGAAAAATTTTTAAAACTCATTTTCGTGTTCAGTAGGTCAAAATCAATGAGAAAAACTATGCTAGAACCAAATAACAAAACGACTGTTGGCTAGTGATATTAGTAATTTCACCAAAAGTCGGCGGGATTGAATAAGAAGAATAGAAGAACGAAATTTGTTTTGTATGTTATTGGAGTCAATATTAGATTAACCACATATGGTTCACGAAAAGTAAAAAAGTGGGAGAGGTCAAGTGCCTGCTAGTTTAATATAAAGTAATAACGATTAACTTTCATCCAATTGGTTGTAAAATATTTTCTCTAGAGCGTCAATAAATCTAATCGCAAGGGAACTGCATATCGGGTATATATCAAAACGTGGACCGATGTGTCCAATTTTCACTATGGTCAGTATGATCAGTTAAAAATTAATTTGTTCTTTAGGTGTAAATACTGGAACACTCTAAATTTGGTTCAGATCGATTAAGTCAATCGTCATCCTCAACATCTGTCGTCTTGGAGTAACTGCATAAAGTTCCGACGAAGAATCGAGACTTCATTAGCTAAGATAATATAATATAAATTTAATTTGTTGCTTCGAATACTATAATTTCTACGTTATGTTTTAAAAATGTGAAGAAACTATATGCAATATTAGTGGATAGAAATTTATTTGTTTATATGTTATGTCTATCTACGTAACATAAATTTTTTTTCGACAAGCCAATCTGAATATCTTCTTTGAATAATTTCTGCATTCCAGTGACACTTTCGCATAAATATGAAAATCCAAGCCTTTTCTGCTAAATTATTTAAATCATAATCGGAACATTCATCCACATTAGTTTTCCTTTCTCCTTTGTAAGTCAAATATTGAAATTTTCAGGATTTAAAGACATCAATCGTGGAAAAAAGCATAGTTTTCTGCAAAATCGCACAAGGAGACCACTTTATTCAAAATCGGGATACTCTGAGATAATATCGGGTTTTCTTCTTACGGTGGACAAGGTTGGATATTCTAACCATATTTAATAAATATATATTCGTATAAATAAGCCTCCTTTTTATACATAAGCATACCTATTTAAATGTTTAAAATTTTATAATATTGCTCTCACCACAAACTGATATGTCCTCTTCCTGCATATTTTATACTTCTTTGAATTTGCATTATTGGAATAAAATAAAATTTCTCAAATTTCAACTATTTTTACTCGTAAAAACAACGGTTTTCAAAAAACATATACATTTGTCTTGCTTTTGTAATGCTTATTATTATATTGTGTTGGCAAAAAGCCATTGGAACCATATTAAAAATTTGGATTTTTTAGAACGAACGCGATAATCAACACATGTTTTTGGTGATTTCGTCGAGGGAACGATAAGGTTTCATTCCTACGACGAAAAGATTTATTTGAACATTTTGCTAAAAATTATTTTTATCTTATATCATTTATTTTTATGAAAATTAACAAATATGACATTATTATCGCCTCACCTTACAGGGAGGAGGGTTAATATCATTTGCTACTACTAAATGAATCTGGTTAATTTTTTTTATTTTGCAGATTGATTTTTAGAAGACCTTACCATCTAAACCCTACAGTTCGGACGGAGGAAACAATCGCTGCTGTAGCTGCTGCCATACAAAACAATCCAAGAGTTTCGACAAGAAGCAAAAAGAATTGGAGTTATTCCCATATAAAATTCAAATGGCCAACAAACTGAACGGAGCAGACTTCCCGATTCGCTTGGAATTTTGTCAGAAGATGCTTCAAATGGTGGAAGAGGACGGAAACTTGTTGACCTTTTTTTCATGTCTGACGAGGACCATTTCCATTTAAACGGCAACATAAACAAACAAAATTGTCGAATATGGAGTGCTTCCAACCCACAGCGTGGTATGCAGTTTCATCACGCTGCATTGTAGGGCCCTACTTCTTCGAAGAAAACGGTCACACCGTTACGATTACTCGATACCGTTACTTGAGCATGTTGAAAGAGTTTTTCTATCCAGAATTACGCAGAATGAGAATTTCATTCAACTCTGTGTGGTTTCAGCAAGATGGTGCAACTCCTCACATAGTCTGACATGTTATGACAAAATTGCGACGAAAATTTCCCAATAAGCTGATATCCAGAAAATCCACATTCCGTTGGCCCCTCAGATCGCCGGACCTTACTGCACCGGACTGTTTCTTGTGGGGTTATAGGAAACAGGAACTCTACAAAGTAAAACCAACAAATTTTAATGAACTAAAGCAATCCATTCGAGAAACAATTCCTGTCTAAACTCTCCAAGCAGTAATGAACAACGTTTTGGTAAGATGCTGCACATGCATCAACGAGCAGGGGGGGGGGGTCATTTAAATTCCATTATTTTTAAAACGAATTAAGCTATATTCAATAAAATTGAATGAGCTTTAACATGAATAAAAAGAAAATACACTGAAGCTATATGAGTTTCCTAATGTGCGATATTCATCAGCCACCCTGTATGTTTGGTGGAAATTCGATTTGGACCAATTTTAGTCATTTGAGCAATGTCCGTCCATAAGTCTGTCTGTCTGTGTGTCTGTCTGCTGCTGACCTGATAACCCTCGAAAGAAGTAACCGATTAACTCAAAATTTGGTATGTGGTAATATTTTTTTCTGCCTAAGTTTGAAGACGGGCCATAAAAGGGTTAAAATTTAGTGAAATATTTATTCTCTAATAACTTTTATACTACGTACTTGGTTCTTCTGAAATTCCACAGATAGTATTAGTTTAATAGTCGTTACCACCTTGAGAAAGGAAAGAAAGAATTTGACACGCCCCTTTTGATACCTCCTAGTGTTATATAGTTGTGGCAAAAAGTCGACTTTTCGACCATTCGACTTTTTGAAAAATTCAAAATGTAAAATTTTATACTTTTCGACTTATTAGTATAAACAAGTAAAAGAGTTAAGTTCGGCCATGCCGAATCTTATATACCCTCCAGCATGGATTACATGCACTTCTAACTGGAAAAATCTTTGGATAGGGAGCAAATCATAAAACGATCCTTATTGTTAAAGCAAATTATAAGAAATTTTAAATGATTGATTTAAAAGAGAACTTAATGCAATTCCAAACCAAGGAAAAATTAAAACTGAAATTCGAAAAAGTCAGCAAAAGTTTTGTAAATTTTTTTTAAATAAAATATATTTGGAAAAATTTCTAAATAGAAATTATATCTTGTTTTTGTTTTTGTTTTTTTGTTTTATTCGATCTGCTTTCATAGTACATATTTTGTTTTTGTACTCAGGCTCAAGATCGTTATTGTTGTTTTCATTATATGAAAACAACTTTGTTAAAAATTAAAGAAGAAGTAAGTGACATGTATTGGGGGCGGTTGTAATGGTTGGATAGACAGATCTGTTTCGGGAGCCACCAAACTCCCATTATCAATATCCTTATTACAACGATTACTTCAGTCGAAATTATTAAATATATACGCACAGCCAAGTATCATTAAACGAGAACTGTTTGCTAAAAGCGCATATCTTCAAAAAAATACAATTCAGTAATCATCGTCCCTCGTACATTCACCAACTTCCACCAATGGTAGGGCACGACCAAATACGTTGTTGTTGCATAGTCAACTACAGCAAAACATTCGTGTGAATTCTTTACATTGTAAAGACTCACGAGAGTGGAAGTTGGTGCATGTACGAGGGGCGATGATTACTGAATTGTCTTTTTTTTTGAAGATATGCGCTTTTAGCAAACAGTTCTCGTTTAATGATACTTGATAATGGGAGTTTGGTGGCTCCCGAAACAGATCTGTCTATCCAACCATTCCAACCGCCCCAATACATGTCACTTACTTCTTCTTTAATTTTTAACAAAGTTGTTTTCATATAATGAAAACAACAATAACGATCTTGAGCCTGAGTACAAAAACAAAATATGTACTATGAAAGCAGATCGAATAAAACAAAAAAACAAAAACAAAAACAAGAAGAAATGGTAGGGCACGACCAAATACGTTGTTGTTGCATAGTCAACTACAGCAAAACATTCGTGTGAATTCTTTACATTGTAAAGACTCACGAGAGTGGAAGTTGGTGCATGTACGAGGGACGATGATTACTGAATTGTCTTTTTTTGAAGATATGCGCTTTTAGCAAACAGTTCTCGTTTAATGATACTTGGCTGTGCGTATATATTTAATAATTTCGACTGAAGTAATCGTTGTAATAAGGATATTGATAATGGGAGTTTGGTGGCTCCCGAAACAGATCTGTCTATCCAACCATTACAACCGCCCCCAATACATGTCACTTACTTCTTCTTTAATTTTTAACAAAGTTGTTTTCATATAATGAAAACAACAATAACGATCTTGAGCCTGAGTACAAAAACAAGAAATTATATTTGTATAGGGTGATCCAAGTAGAGATACTTTTTTCAATAGCCTTTTTTTGACAGATCAAGTGTGAGTCGTGTCAAGCTGTCATGTTATTAGTGTTATGTATTGTTTGGCATTTCATCATGGAAAGACTTACGCCTGAACAACGTTTACGCGTGTCATTCGCCAGTTACCAGTCGAAATGCTCGAACGATTCATCGAAAATTGGACTCAACGGATGGACCATCTGAGACGTAGCCGCGGCCAACATTTGATAGACATAATCTTTTAAAAATAAATGCCAAAGAATATTCTGTCAAATGATAATAATCATTCCACATTCAATTTGAAATTTCTGTGCTATTTTTCTTTAAAAAAGTAGGGAACCTCGAAATGGATCACGCTATATTTAAACATATATTTTATTTGAGAAATTTAGTTTGCAAATATATTTTTTTTTAAATATATATATATGTGCGTTCCAAATATAATATTTAATAAATATCCATGTGAGGATAAAGTACTAATGCAACTTGCAATTAGTAAATAAATGTTATTTCTGGCTGAACGCTGTCACTATCCAAAGGAATTTTTAACTATTAACTCCAAAATCAACAGAATTTAATAAGACATTCCTTCCCGTAGCGAATAAGTGTCAGTGACGAACGAATAGGAATTTAATACCAACGTGTATTTTCAGACCGATTTTAAACTTAACGGGTTTTATAACGGTTACTAATTTTGGATCCATTTTATTTGAAATTACAGTTTTTGGAAGTAAATTTAAAAATCTCAATTCAACTGCACGCTGACAAAAATCGCTTCTGTAGTATATTGTCTCAAACATATTCGGCTTGAAACATATAAATGTTTAGGATACACTCTAACAGCCGTATTCATAATAAAATCCTAATTATGATTTAAAGGGCACATTAGTTAACAAACACTTTTGGCCTGATAAACGATTATTAAAAAATCGTATTCATAAACAGCATTTTAACTAATAAACATTTTAATGACTTCGTCAATGTAATGCTGGCAACACCATCTTTTTCACACACCATTTGCTCTCTTAATGATGCATTAATACGATTATCAATTGTAAGAGTAGTCGAATATATAAATTATTTTATTGTTTATTTTAAAAACAACTGTATTAATTAACAAAAATGTATGCTCACTTGTCCAATAAATAAAAAAACAACAAATAAAGATCATATAAATGACGAATTCAGATATTTTTTTTTATTACATACAAAAAGGTATTCGAATAACGAATAATATGTTGATTGTTTACATATCACTAGAGAATTTTGTACAATTTGCATTTCTTGTGTTGTGGTTTTGCAACAATATAAGTTTATGGTCTTTTATGAAACAATATAGGAAAAAAGAATGCGAAAATTCATTTATTATACCGATTTACAATATGGGGAAAAAGAAGAATGCAAAAATACATTTTATATACCTCCCATTTAATGATACATTCCGTTTTGACATAAACACGTTCTAGAAGGCACAGCTACGTATTTTATTCTTTTTTTTCTTATTCTAACCTAACCATTTCTAGAAAATATGTTAAAAATCAGTCTTATAATATTTTTGTTCTTTTAATTAAAAAATTCCATAAAAATGTTTTGCAAATGCACACGAAGAAAAAGCAAATGTCACTTCAACAAACGCTTAAAGTAGGGTCGAACCATTATTAAAATTCACGCATTTGACAATTGTTTACAAAAGGTGTTTTAGGCTAATAATCGTTTATAAATACAGTTTTAACAAATTTTGCTTGACAAAGGTTTGTAAAGCTGTTTTAAGTTTTTATGAATACGGCTGTAAATATATAATATTTGGTAGACAGAAAAATTATATATTTAGAAAGATGTTGTTCTAAACAAATCATTGCTTCCATCCTAATATTTTTTTGGGACCATTATTTCCGAAACAATGTTTTATTTGCATTTAAGTATTCAGAAAGTGTGTATATCGATACCTTATTATTTTTTTTAAAAATTGTTAATGTTTGTATTTAAAAAAAACTTTATCATTGGTATTTTTAAGCTATTAAGGCCTTTGCACGGGGCAAAATCGCCTTTTTTGATATGTTTGAATAGAAAGAAAATATATTTGGAACACAATTTTTTAAATATTATATATTTTTCAGCAAACAAATTTTATTTGAAAATCAATAAAATTTATTTGGAACGCATATATTAATATATTACAACAAAATATATTTGCAGTCTAATTTTCTCAAATAAAATATTTGTTTAAATACAAATAAAAGTATTGTTCAGGAATTTCTCCAAATATATTTTATTTAAAAAAGATTTTCAAAACGTTGCTGTCTTTTTGAACTTCAGTTTTAATTTTTCCTTGATTTCGAAATGTACCTCGCAACTAAATATGGCATATGCAACATTGTCTTCTGTTTAAAAGCATTAATTTTAAAATTCTAAATATCCCAATTCATCATTAGCTGTAAGTCATTCGAGTAAATTATTTTATTATAAATTATTGTTTTAAGATTATACGATTTCAATTATAAAATATTTTTATAAACATTAAAAAATTAATTTTGAATCCTGAGAAACTTAACGTTATTAAGGTATCGGTGTATTTTATGAAAACTTAAAAGCAAATAAATCTTTGTTTCGGAAGTAATATACCCAAATTAAAACCTGTTAGGATGGAAACAAAGAATTGTTTAGACCAACACCTTGCCAAATATTTAATATTTGTGTGTACCCTAAACATATATATGTTTCAAGCCGAATATGTTTGGGACAATATACTACAGAAGCGATTTTTTTCAGCGTGTGGTAATTATGTAAATAACAAGTAAGAAAGTTTCAGTCGGGTAAACCGACTAAGGTATACCCTCACTTTGTGAGTAATGTAATATTGAATATTACTCGAATTATTCTGTCAATTTGTGTGGGAGGTACCAGAAGGGGTTTATCAAATACACCTTTTTTTGCCTAACATTAGATACTTTAAATTCATTGCACTGTGCCGACTTATAAGCATTTATGTGCACTGGTATAAACGTTATGAGACATTAAATTGTGGTATGATTTGGGCATTTTGTGTGGGAGGTACAAAGAGGGGCGTGGCAATAACGCCCATTTTTCACAGGGCTATAGACACTATAAAAACATTACACTGTACAAAATTTCAAGTATTTTTATACACTGGTTTTAATGTTATAAGCTGTAAACTTTTGGTGCAAAAAGGTACCTTTGTGTGGGAGGTACCAAAAGGGGCGTGACAACAACACCCATTTTTCCCTGGACTGTAGGCAATATAAAAGCATAATACTGTACAAAATTTCAAGTATTTTTATACACTGTTATGAATGTTATAAGCTGTTAACTTTTGGTGCAAAATGGTGCATTTGTGTGGGAGGTACCAAAAGGGACGTGGCGACTTCGCCCATTTTTCTCGAGTTGATAGCGACTAATAAGCTAATACTATGTGTGGAATTTTAAAAGATTCGAATAAGTAGTATAGCAGTTATTAAATAATCAATATTTCACAACATTTTAACCCTTTGTGGGGGAGGTACTAGAAGGAGTGGACCAATATGGCCCATCTTCGAACTTAGCCGGAGATAGAAAAAAATATTACCACATACCAAATTTGAGGTCAATCGGTTACTCCTTTCGAGAGTTATCGTGCGCACCAGCCAGCAGACAGAGAGACAGACAGACGGACGGACATTGCTCATTCGACTTAAAATGACCCACAACGGATTTCCTCCGAACATACTTGGGGTCTTAGGTCACTCCTTCGACGTGTTACACTTTTTTCCGTAGCAAATGATATATACCCTCGTCACACTAAAGTGAGGGTATAAAAAACTGTTTTATTGCATTTGCCCAACGTTTCGTCAATTTGCATCAGGGGCTTCGTATCTACAGGGGTTTTTTAGACATGTGGTTTTCAAACTGGCAATACTTTTTTCGGAGTTGGTCTTTTTGACAGCTGTCACTTGATTTGACATTGTAGGGCATCTCCTAAATACCGGTGAATGCGTCCTGCGTCTGTCAAACTCGATTTCAAATGTATGGAAATGTACTACAGCTACCGAAATACGCACACGGATACTCCGGATAATTTCAAAAAATCCGAACTTGACAGTGCGCTTACAACTACAACGAAAGAAAACAAAACAACAACAAAAGAAAACATAAACACAAAGAGATGACAAGCAGCATTTTATTTTTTATTTTGGAACAGTGCACGAAGTAGAAAAATATTAAATATTGAATTTGCTGGAAATACCAAATACAAACTGGTAAGAATTTAATATTTTACTGTTATAATTTATATCAAAATGTGTTTTCAGATTAACAGCGAAGAAATGATTGAAATAGCTGGGACACTGCCCACTTATGGAATACAAAGAAGCCTCTCCACAAATGTGTAAAAATTAAGAAGGGCACATGGCAAGCAATTTCTCTGACGTTGTCAACACCAAGTAAATTCCAAAACTTTAAAATTTGTACCAGCATTTTTGTATTAATGTTTGTTAATTCAACAGAAACGTGGGGAATCTATTCATGCTGCTTGGATGCAAGGAATCCATTTTCAAGAACACATTTTGATTCCGGTCGGATCAAAAATTATCCATCATGCGTTTTTTTGACAGACGCTGACGCATTCACTGGTATTTAAGAGACACCCTTATAATGAATAGACTTACTTATTTAATGGTTCGGTTCGCGCGACTCATCGCGCAAGGTAACAAGAACATTTTGTTCTTCAATGAAGCTCACTTTTGGATAAATGAGTACATTAATAAACAAAATTGTCGCATTTGGATTAATGATATTCCACAAGCCATTGTTCAGACGCCGTTACAAAAAATCACTGTTTGGTGTGCTCTATGGGCAGAGGGAATCATCGGCCCATATTTCTTCAAAAATGAAGCCGGCCGTAATGGTACAGTCAATAGAGTCATGATTAATGACTTTTACGTGCCTTAATTGAAGGATGTTGATGTGGACGACCTTTGGTTCCAACAAGAAGGCGCTACCTGCCATACACCCAACAAAACAATCAATTTATTTAAGGAAACTTTTGGTCAGCGCATTATGTCGCGTCGTGGCCCAGTGGCGTAACCCCCAAGATCGTGCGATTTAACACCGCTGGACTATTTTTGTGGGGTTATGTAAAGTCGCTTGTCTACGCAGATAAGCCCGGCACGATTGACGCCTTGGAAGAGAATATTCGACGCGTTATTGCAGACATACAGCCCCAAGTGCTGCAAAAAGTGGTTGAAAAGTGGGTCTCTCGACTGGAATTTATTCGAGTCAGCCGCGGCGGCCACTTGCCAGAAATCATTTTTAAAACATAATGGCAAACCCTTATATTTTTAATCAAGCTAAATTGTTGGCCATAAAATTAAATTGTATGCGTTTTATTTCTTCTTGAAAACCACACATCTAAAAAAACACCCTGTACATTAATTAAGGTTTGTTACATTGATTGAGACGCTACAATTCAATATAAAATTTTAAAACAAAATACATGATCAGAATTAATATCACAGGTGGATTACTAATCCAGCATAAAAAGTTTTTTATTTACGTAATTACCAAAGGCCTGAATAGCTTAAAAAATACAAACAATAAACTACAAACTGATCAAAACATACATAACTATAAATACTTTATCGTAAAATCTTGGATGAAAATAAATTAATTGAAGGATTGACAACAATGGAGTACTCAGAAATTTAAAATAAGTGCGTTAAGACAGATGTTAATACCGCATATTAAAAAATGGCTATATTATGTACACGAACGTGTATAATATATACATTCTAATTGTCAATTCACATCATATTTAATTTATCGCGAAATAATAAAATTCAACAGTGTTTTTGCTCTCCTGAGAAATTGGGTTTTTTAATATAGCCCATTTTGGATATAAGCCATCGATATGGTATTTGTAACTGGAAGAATAATTCGAAATCCAAGAAAAATTAAAACTTAAGTTCGAAAATGTCAGCAAAGTTTTGAAAATATTTTACATAAAATATATTTGGAGAAATTCCTAAAAAATAATTTTAATTGTATTTAAACACACATTTTATTTGAGAAAATTAGTTTGCAAATATATTTGGTTGTAATACATTAATATATGCGTTCCAAGTAAATTTTATTGATTTTCAAATAAAATTTATTTGATCAGAAATAAATAATATGTAAAAATTTGTGTCCCAAATATATTTTCTTTCTATTCAAACGTATCAAAAAGGCGATTTTGCCCCGTGTGTCTAATAGGTATGGCCGCACACTGGATACGTATTTAACCCTTTATGTCCGGGAATACCTTGTGTTTTCAGTTTAAATAAAAGTTATTAACATTGGATCTAGGAACCTCCAGGAACTAATCCCCATACTTAAAATGCTTGTCGTGCTCCTGATTACAACAAAACGGACCGTTGCCATATGGCAACGTCAGGCCCTACCCCCACATATAAAATGTACAAAAGGAATTGTATACAATACAGTGTTTTTTATATGAAAATCAATTTTGAATTTGGATTATAATTTTATAGTGGTTATGTATGATAATCGGAAAAAAATTAATATATAGGCCAACTTATGACCAATTGGTTTTCAAAATTTTCCAGCACAGCGTCTTTTCTTTGATATATTATGATATCATACTTTCATCCTATGTCAGTTTTTGTTCAGGGTGAAAGTTCTTTGGATTTTTTTAAGTGATCGGGTGAAGTTTCCAAATTTTGTCTGGATTATAATCTTGTTGAACTTTCTCGACAAAATAGAGACAACTGCATATCTCATGACAACGGTCACGACGCATGTTGTCAAATGCGAGATCATTGCGCGAAACATTATCAGTAGACCTCATATCCCTAGTTCTGGTCGGTGCATTGTATCCTGTTATTAAAAGTATACCACTGAATGTGCGAATTTCATCTGTTGAAGTACCCGGATTTCATTATACCCTACACCACACTGTGTTACAGGGTATTATGAATTTGTGCATTTGTTTGTAACACCTAAAAGGAGAAGAGATAGACCCATTGTTTATTATACCGATAGACTCAGAATCACTTTCTGAGTCGATTTAGCCATGTCCGTCTGTCTGTCCGTCCGTCGGTCCGTCTGTCCATGTATTCTTGTAATCAAAGTGCAGGTCGTATTTATGGTCCGATTGTGATGAAATTTAGCATAGTGATCTTTTTTGGCCCAAGGACGATCCCTATTGAAATTGGTTAAAATCGGTTCAGATTTGGATATAGTCCCCATATATATGTTTAACCCGATTTGACATGCAAGCGCCGTAGAAACCACATTTTACATCCGATCTTTATGAAATTCGGCAGAGAGAGTTTTATTATTACGTGAATGAACACTACCAAATTCGGGGAAAATCGGTTCAGATTTAGATATAGCCACCATATATATGTTTCACCCGATTTAACATTTAAGCGCTGTAGAAATCGTGTTTTATATCCGATCCGTACGAAATTTAACAGAGAGAATTTTCTTATTACATGTATGAACACTCCCAAATTCGGGAAAAATTGGTTCAGATTTTAACATAGTCCCAATATATATGTTACACCTGATTTGACATGAAGCGCTGTAGAAACCGTGTTTTATATCCGATCAGTACGAAAATCGGCAGAGAGAGTTTGCTTATTACATGTATGAACACTACCAAATTCTTATCGCAATGCCCATTTTCGGATTGGTGGGTAGGTGTAGGGTATTATATAGTCGGCCCCGCCCAACTTTCTGTCTTTCCTTACTGGTTTTCCTTGGAAAATTGCATATTCTTCGGATTTGTCGACAATATGGTTTATCAAATCCCCATCGAATAATTTTTCAAACTGATCAAGCGGTTGGAAATGTAGAATGAAGGCATGTGAATGGTTTCGGGTACAAACAAATATACCAATTTTCAGCCCAATTCGTTGAAATTAAAGGTATTTGTGGCGTTATGAAGTCAAATCAAGGGAATCCTTTGTATGGTGATATATCTAAAAATCGACCTATGACTACCGTTGTTAGTTACCTCAGCTCAATCAGTTGACATTTGTCGTCTCTATGACGTTAAGAGGCCAAATTGGGGAGATGCTATATAAGGGGCTATATCAAAAATGGACCGATATTGCACGTTTTCAAACCAATGTTACCTGCAGCTATAAGAAGTATCTATACCAAATTTCAGCCGTGTAGCTCAATTATTGTAGACTGTAGCATGATTATAACACACGGACATGACTAACTCGTCTTAGAATTTTACGACGATTAAGAATATATACCTTATGGGGTCTCAGATCAATATTTAGTCGCGTTATAAACGGAGTGTCAAATTGAGTGTACCCCCTCGTATGGTAGAGGGCATATAAAATATGTACAATGAATATACAAAACAAGTAAGAAAGTTTCAGTCGGGTAAACCGACTAAGGTATACCCTCACTTTGTGAGTAATGTAATATTGAATATTACACAAATTATTCTGTCAATTTTTGTGGGAGGTACCAGAAGGGGTTTAAGAAATACACCTATATTTCGCTGAACAGTAGATACTTTAAATACATTGCACTGTGCCGAATTGAAACCGTTTATATGGACTGGTATATTAACGTTGAGATATTAAACTGTGGTATAATTTGGGCATTTTGTGTGGGAGGTACAAAAAGGGGCGTGGTGATAACGCTCATTTTTCACTGGACTATAGGCATTATAAAAGCATTACACCGTACAAAATTTCAAGTAATTGTATACACTGATATTAATGTTATAAACTGTTAACTTTTGGTGCAAAATGGTACATTTGTGGGAGGGGTACCAAAAGGGGCGTGACAATAACGCCCATTTTTCTGTGGACTGTAGGCACTATAAAAGCATTACACTTTACAATATTTCAAGTATTTCTAAACACTTGTATTAATGTTATAAGCTTTTAACTTTTAGTGCAAAATGGTGCATTTGTGTGGGAGGTACCAAAAGGGGCGTGGCAATTTCGCCCATTTTCCTCGAGTTGATAGCGACTAACAAACTAATACTATGTGTGGAATCTCAGAAGATTCTATTACGTATAATATCAGTTATTAAAGAATCAATATTTCACAACATTTTAACCCTTTGTGGGGGAGGTACCAGAAGGAGTGGACCAATATGGCCCATCTTCGAATTTAGCCGGAGATAGAAAAAAATATTACCACATACGAAATTTGAAGTCAATCGGTTGCTCCTTTCGAGAGTTATCGTGCGCACCAGCCAGCAGACAGACAGACAGACGGACGGACATTGCTCATTCGACTTAAAATGACCCAAAACGGATTTCCGCCGAACATACTTGGGGTCTTAGGTCACTCCTTCGATGTGTTACACTTTTTTCCGTAGCAAATGAAATATCGTCGGCTTAATGCTATTTTGTTCCATACGCCATTTTGTATGAACGGAGAAAAACGCAATTTATTGTTTGAGTAAAACCGGGACTGAAGAGCTACACATTTTTTATTTCATAGGGTTCCCAACAGTGTTTGTATGATTATCATGCATTTCTATGCCATTACATCCAAAAATAAGCAAGTTATAACAATTTTTGTACTTGGCATTTTGGTCCATATCCACTTTTATTTTTCTATTTTTTCGTATTTGTATTACATGGACCACAAAAAGGGTCGGTATGGATGGACACTAATTTACATATTGTGATCGAAAGAACGTAAAATACTGAGTGAAAAATATAGGGCGATAGAAAAATTGAGACATAGAACAAAAATATCGAAATTATTTCCCGTTATTCAGAGTAAAACAAATTTACCCTACCAATATCTCGAAAACTAGGCGAGATAGGAAAAAAATGATTGCAGATTCTGAAAGAGCATGCTTGGAACCCATATTATCAACTCCTAACTCAAAAAACACAAAAATGGCGTATGGACCAAAATAGCATTAAGCCGACGATATACCCTCGTCACACTAAAGTGAGGGTATAATGAAATCCAATGTGGTGCCTGGCGTTGCCATATGGCAACGCTTACGTAATGATCAAATTATGTATAGTTTAACGACAATTACGTTGGATCTTAAGTATACACAAATAAAATATCGCGTCTTATTAATAAAAATATCACATCACTTTTTTCAAAAACATAACGAAATTTCAAATATATAACTACCAACTTTTTCATGAAATTTATATTAGCACTTTTTTGACACGTCCAAAACGCAGGAGAGGCGAGGCACAGATCTGAACGACTATTATGCAAATTAAATCGTGCGAACACGCATGAAATATCCGAACAGTGAAAATTGGTATCGGTCAATAATTTGTTATAGCCCCATACAAACGTCCCCTCGATAAGACATATTTACGCTCTAGGGGGTGCATTTTTTAACCGATTACGCTGAAATTGAAATATTTGTACTCTATATTACATTCAATCGTGCCTAGTGAACATGAGGCATATCGGTCCATATTTTGATATTCCTCCATACAAATTCTCTTCCGATTAGACATATTACGCTCTAGAGGACGTATTTTTAAACCGACCACTAGGGACAATTGAATGTAATGCAAAGTACGTTATCGTAGTGGTTGTGTTTATCGTGTTCGAAGAACCGTACGTTACTGTAGTGGTTGCGTTCGCGAACACAAACACAAAACAAAAAGGAATAACGTTTGTGTCCTCTGAAAGAACCATTCATATAACGTACTGTTTCTTCCGAACACTGGGTGAATGTAATAAAAAGTGATAGAAAAATCATCATTATGCAAATCGTGCATGATATTGATGAAATTCTAATATTCTTAAATATATTGCACGCCCCCATTGTTACGATAGTGACGACGACGCTGTCTACGAATAAGAATTGATATAGATTAATATTATTCATAACGCACTGAAGAAACTTTTACGAATGTGGTATCACTGAAAAATCTACCTACATTTAACGAAAAAAAACATATTCAGTGTGCGCACTCAATTCGTACTACTAGTTTTGTACGTTTACGTACGCTTTAAATTAGTATCCAGTGTGCGGTTGGCCTTATTCTCATAGCTTCGAATACAACCGACTAATTGGCAGTCGCTGTAACTTTTCACACGTGGCTTTCGAATTGTTAAGATTGTGAAATAAAACCAACATTTACACATAGCTGTTAAATTATCTGTTGTCCTCAGACCAAAATAAATTTGCTTAATGTTGACCAAATTAACATTGGACACGTTTTTTAAGTTGACCTCATACTTACATTGATGTAAATGAAACTTAAATTGGTGAGCGCACTGGCCGTCATGGATCCTTCACTTTTGCGGTCGTACATTTGCAGAGTTTCAATTGCCTGATTGACATCGTTCTGACGCAGATAGACCAAAGCCTTATTCAATTCCAATTCGCTGGCCAGCCATGATAGATTGGACGTTTTAATGACCTCAATGCACCAGTTATATCCTGTAACAAATTGCAAGCGTATCAATGGTGAAAAACAAAAATGCGAAATGGGAGCGCGTGTGTTCACTCACGTTCATGTGAGCAGATGTTCAAAATAGAGATGCCGATTGACTATTTCGCCTTTTTGTAAGTTGTTTCTTAACACTGCATAGAAACCAAATTTAAATTTGCCGTAAGAGTTCAAGTAATTAAAGTTGTATTGTAATAACTAACAAGGTGATTCTAAGAAGTCTGAACTCAGCTGTGGATTTTTTGTAATTTGGTTCCTATCACCGTATTGAAACCAATTTGTCAAAAGTGTTCGAGAAATAAAATTTTTAATGTAGTAACTGTCTCGGTGCTTTGGAGTCCATTGTGTTATCTGAACTTAGCTATGGATTTTTAGAATTTATAAATAAGAAAGTCAGTCCAATCCTTCTCCAAGTAATGCACGTATCCGTGAGCAAGCAAAGAGTCAATAATATTTATATTGCTATGGGAAGCTAGTTTTTTTAAAAACCGTATGTCAACATACATTTACTTGACAGCAAAGTTTTTTCCAAAGGGATCTCATGAGTGATACGTCAAGTTTAGCTGTGAGTTCAGATCTATAAGGAATATCAGTTTCGAACGAAAAAGAAGTACAATGCCCTTCTGACGCAGGTGATGTACATATATATCGTCCCCTTAATTAAACAATAACTTATAATACTCTATGGTTAGTGTATTATTGGCTATTATTGTATTGAGACAATATCTTTTTTCCTTCAGTTCGTATGATGAGCACAGGGCCTTTACAAGGAACTCCCAATCATTTCTATTTGATTTCATTCCATCCTTTTCCGATTCTTTAAACTTCGGCTTCAAGCTGTTTTCGCCAAGTATGAGCTGGCTGTATTATTCTTCTTTTTCTTTGTGCGTTCCAATCAATGGCGGTGTGAGTGATGTCATCTTGAGGGCGTCTTAGGATATGACCAATCCATCCCCAAGTCAAGTAATGTAATTGCCCACAAATACATTTTGTATGAGAAACCCAATGGGCTTGATTTCGCACAAATGTTTGCAGATTAGCAACTACTTTTTGAAAGACAACGCACTGTAACTTTTGCTCAACGGACATGTTAATGGGCAAAATTGTTGCATTTTGTTTGAAGAGAACTCACGAGTCATCGTTACGTCCACAAAGACTCACTGTTTGGTGTGTTTTGTAGGGAGGTAAAATCATTACATTTTACATCTTAAAAAATTAGAACTGCGACAACGATACCGTCAACGGAGAGCGCTATAAATCGTTCCCAGTCGAATGGACTGTTGACTAAAGAAATATTTTACTAACGGTCAAATGAAGCGCCGTTACTTTGTGAGTAATGTAATATTTAATATGGTATCGTACTTTGTGTGCGAGCCAGAAAGGTGAAGACATTTACTCAGTCTATAGTCATTGCAAAAGTTGTCTAAAATACAGAATATGATAATATCTGATTGCTACAGAAGTTATGTTCGAATGAATCGGTCAATTTGTGTGCGGGGGTACCAAAAGGGAATTGACAAGTTCAAGTAGATAGTACAAAGACATTGCAGTGTACCTAATTGGAAGTGTTTAAGTGCATTGAAATTAAAGTTTCAAGCTATTTAAGTTTGGTATGATTTGAACATTTTGTGTGGGATGTACCAAAAGACCCATTTTCAGTGTTCTGTAGGTTCCGTAAAACATTGCACAACAGAAAACTTCAAGTATTTGTATGTATGTACATGAATTAATGTTACAAGCTTTTTGTATACAAGGTACCAAAAGGGCGGAGAAAAGGCATACTGAAAAAAATGTAATACAATTAAAGAATGGCTCCAAAGACGTCATTAGTTTTTAATATAAGTACATTTTGTACTTAAAATAAAGATAATTTCAATAATGTTAAGTAATTTACTTAATTTTAAGTAAATTTTCTTAATTTTAAGTACAAAATGTACTTATTTTGAAGACTAAGGACGTCTTTGGAGCTATTCTTTAATTTTATGACAAATTTTTTTTCAGTGTAGTATAAAATTATGAAATAAATATTTTGCTAAAGTTTAATCCGTTGTGTGGGAAGTACCAATACGACCCGACCCATCTTCGAACATTGTCTGAAATAGAAAGAAATATTACCCCATACCTACCGTATAGACGCACGGACGGACATACTTGTAGAAAAGTTCCATAAAATGTCCTAAAACGAATTTCCGCAAAACCTACTTAGTGTATTAATTCACTCCTTCGATGTCTTCAACTTTTGGCCTACAGAAATTATATATACCCTTCCCCAATAAAGTAAGGGTATTATAAAAAGTATTTTGTATAAATTATGTTGAAACATGAGACGACTTTAAGGGCTAAGATGGAATCAAAAATTTCAATATTTAGGGAAAATAAATTAGAGATACTCTATGAAATTTTCATCGAAATCCAGGTTAGGTATTTGTTTAACTACAAGAAGTGAAAACTGGGTTATGTTCTGCCAGGACGAATCTTATAAACCCTATATAGAAAATTGAAAAATGAAAAATGAAAGGTGCGCGATGTTCAAATCTAATATGAAAATTTAGCTTGTTTTACGCATATTCTCAAAATATTTTGTTATTGCGATTTTAAAATCAGGAGCTATTCGCAATTTAAACAACCCCCAGAAATCTGGTGTTTCTTTAATAAAATTTTCAATGCTTTGTTTTTTCGGAAATCGAGCATTAAACAATAAAAATCAAGGCAACTGCTATTAAACGTCATTAAAACTTTTAAAGTTTTTTAAATTTGTAGATCACTTTTTCATGTTTATAGTGTAATATTTAATGCAATTTTTAATAAATTGGAAATAGCTACTGTAAATATAGATCAATTTTCGCCTTCCAAAGCTTTTTGTAAAACTGTTGACCGCTAGGTTTAATTTTAATAAAAAATTAACCTTTTCTATGCCGCAAATGTTTTATTGGGTTGTAGGTGGGTAATTCCCAAGCAAATGAGTCAAAAAACACACATTTTAAAAATGCCCCCTTTTGATTTTAATAAAATCAATTTTTTGATTTAATGGCACAATGATTATACAAGTGTGCACGAATTTTGTGGCGTTTTTAGTTTTTCAAAATTCATTGTAGTTTTTGTTCTACAGAGCTCCAAAGTTACCAAACTCAAGGATTTTTCTCAAAATTACCATTTGTTAAATTATCCGCGTCACGTATTTTGAAGATATTAATACCAATGAAAAGCTCTGTTACTCCTCGGATGTCCTTTTGGTGGAAGGATGTGAAAATATGGAATATATCCCTAATCCTTGAATATCCTGAGAAAGTATCAATTCATGTCCTTGTTTTTTTTGGTACCAAAGGGTCAAACTATTGTGAACAAAATGGAATCTTTGTGAACCTAAAAGATATAGCAATTTTATTGAGTCAATATTATATATTTTGTTGGAATATTTTGGTATAGAATTTTAGATTCATCGGCTGGACTAGTGTAGCTTCTAAACGGATTGACCGCTTGAGTTTATTTTTACACATTATATTTATTTTATCAATGTGGGTATACGTAACTGTAACTAGATCCGATAGGTGGCGCTGTAGTCAAGTTATTAACAATTTGCTTATTGTTGGGCCAAATTTGCTTATTTTCTGAATGAAAGAACCCAAACCAACTTCGTAGAAGGGCCAAGACGTTTCTCAAAATTGCATATGAATAGGCCCAGACGAGAGGTCTAAGTGCGAACCCGGACAAAACTAAAATATGTGCGTTTACAATACGTTGAGCCATTTTTCCCTCAACAAAACTATTTCAATATCCGACAATGTTAAATACTTAGTAGTTATCTTGGACAGGAAACTAATTTGGACGTACCATATACAAGAACGAGCAAACAAAGCTCACAGATGTTGGTCACTATGTACGAGTAGAAGAGCCATAGGCTCAAAATGTGGCCTATATACAAAGATGACATTCTGGCTCTACAGATGCGTAATTAGACCCGTTCTAACTTACGCATCAGTAGTATGGTAGACATCGATGGAAAATTAGTTCAAAATAAAAATATCACAAAAGGTCCAACGAATGTGTTGTCTCGGTGTAAATGGAGCAATGAGAATCTAATATGGCATTAGAGATAATGTTAAATTCCCAACCAATAGAGATACCGATTAGATATGAAGCGGCCCCACAGCAATGAGACTTAAAGTGATGGGAGAATGGGTCAAAAGAGATCACAAGTCATACCAACAAAAAATTACACTGGTAGGGGTTTTGAATTTAACTGAAATAGCACCAGTATCCGATAGAATAATTGAAACATCAATAGTTTCTGTGAATGTAAAACTCTGATACCAGACAGACAATCTTAGATTGATGAAACCCTAGCGAAGAAAAAAGATGGTTTAGCGCTGCCAGAAGACCATAAAATCAAGGACAGTTTTAGATTGTAAATTGGCAATTACCACGGCATAACGATGCCGATCATATGGGTGCCTAGTCATCACGGAGTAAGTGGTAACGAGAAAGCAAATGCCTTGGCCCTACGAGCCAGGGAATTGCAAACAACAAACCTAGAGAAGGCGAAACCATTCGGAGCTACGCGTTCCCATATCACGCTATAGAGTAACGAGCATAACTTGAAATCTTTGTTGAATTTGAGCAAAATAGATCATAGGTATCCATACAGGGCACACATGCATACTCGTACAAGCGCATCTACATAAAGTAGGAGTAGACGAAAACAGCGTCTGTAGGGCATGAGGGGAGGATGATGAAACGCTGGAGCCGCGCAAACCTGCCTCCTCTTATCAACCTAACCTAACATGTAGGAGCTATATCGAAAAATTTACCAATATGGCCCATTCTCAATCCCAAGTTACCTGCCGCTATAGTATTTGTACCAAATTCAAGTAAGCTAGCGCAATTACTGTAGATTGAATGGTGATTACAACAGACGGACGGACCGACATGGCTTAACCATCAGGAACCATCCTGATCAATACTTCGAAGTACTACAAACAGAGTGAGGAGTTTATCACAAATTTCGACATATACACTTCATCCCGTGTACTAATTATTCAGAAAAGACAATTTTAACATTATCAAATCGGCATTTCTATTTTGACATACCTACAAATTGAAATGCATATCGATACCTCCATTCGAAAGTACACTAAGTCAAAAATTATGGGTTTTCAGGAGAAGAGTTCAAAGTTGTTTCAACACATTTAATACGAATGGAATTCCGAAATATGTACGTCTACGGTTTTGTGCATAACTATTGATTGCATTGGCCGATTAACAAGAAGTTTTTACTGAATATAAACAGAAATATTTAGAATTTAAAAATGCAATTTCCTTACCAGCTTTCTAAGTCGACTTAGCATGTTTTAGAAATGAGGTATCGATATATATACATTTGTTTGTACTCGTATGTGTACTATATATATGACTACACTTTTCGTGCATCCGCTTACCATCGTTGTAGTTTTCCTCAATGATGGGAGAAATTAAATCGACAATCATTGTTATGGCGCGTTTTTCATTGTTTTTACGTTGCTTGATATAAATTGCCAGCTCGTCGGATTTCAGCGATTGAAATATGTATCCATTACGGTCGACAGGCCTTAAACCAGTCTTTGGGCGGTGGTCATTGGCACCAGCACCATCACCAGCTCCGATGCCGCCGCCGCCGCCACCATTAATCGTATTGTTGTTTTTATTATCGATATCGAAGCTGCCGTCACCGTCGCCACCACTGCCGCTTCCGCTATTGATTACCTCTATTTCGGCCGTTGGCGAATGTTCGAATCCATTCTGATGATGTAAATTGCGCTGGGATGGCTGAGTTGGTGGCGGTGATTGCTGCTGCTGGCTTTGCTGCTCGTTGACCACATGTTGTTGCAGCTTTAGTATACTGTTCTCATTGTCCAAATCCTTTTCGGCCTCCATCGGCTGGACATCACATAAATTTCGAAAAGTGCTCTTTATTTTCTCCACATCGCCCATGGCGTAGTAGCAGAGTATCAAGTGGATGCCGCTCCGTATGTCCGCTCGCTCAGACATGATAAACTCAAAGCTGGCGGCCGCATCGGCATACTGACCCATACGCACGAACAGAATGCCAATGTTTTGGGTGATTTTCAGACGCAACTGCTTCAGATTGTTCGGCACCGAGTCGAGGGCCATGCGATACATTTTAATCGCCTTCGGATACATGCCCATGCGATAGTAGATATTGCCCATATTCAGCTTCAGCTGGTTCACATGCGGGAACATTTTGTTCTTGGTCATGATGCTATAGGTGTTTAGCGCCTCAATGTGCATGTCATTCCTCTCGTACTGCTCGGCCAGATTAAAGAAGACCTGCAAAAGTTTAAATTAATGACGGATGACTAAGTTAGACGACGCTAAGTCAGCAGCTTGTTTGCCTAGCCTTCTACACTTTTATCCTTTGGGACACCCAATTCACCACCCATACCAATTGAATTTCTTTTCTGTGAGTGTGTTTTTTTGGCAAAAGTAAAAGTATCCCAACAAAGGGGAAACTAATACACTTGAAAATATGTAAGTGAGTGCGAATGGGTATGCATGAGTCGAAGGATTCAACGTGTGTCCTCGGATGCGGAAAGTAGATGTGAAAATAGGAAGTGGTGCTCGGTATCAGTTGTCGAGCATGCTTACCTTATTTTCTTGTGAAGAGTGGTCGGATAGACAGACGGAAACACGGACGGGTGAATGGACGGACAATGGAACAGATGAAAAATGGAATTGGGAAAACTTTTAGTTTTTCATCTAAAATTTCAACTTTGAAAAAGTTCTTAATGAAGCAAAGATAATAGAATTAAAGGTGAGCTCAGGCAATGAATTCATATCATAGGAAACGGACACTTAGCGGAAGACAGTTTGTGAAGGTGAGTTGGTGAGTAGAGGAAGGCTTTGCAATACACCAGTGCTTAATTCATCACAAAATCCATGGCATTGGTAATTCTTTCTCAGTCACGTTGCCGGTACACAAACATATTTGTTGTATTCAACGTTTTGAATTTTCTTCAATGGTATACTTTAAATCGCCCTGGGAAATATATTCTAATGAATAAAAACATTTAAGTAAATTACATTTAGATTTAGAATGACAGGTAAGACCTTTGTATAATAGGGTGTATTGTGTTTTTTTTGCCATTTTTATTAATAAGAAAAAGTGGATATTGGAACTGAATAAAAACTAATCTTTTCATAACTAACCATAAACATATATTTAAACAATATAATTGAATGCGACTGAAATTAACTCGTAAATTACTGCATAAGAGTTTATGTAAATAATATACTTGAATTTGACAGAAGATTTACTTTTTTTAAGGAAACCCCACATACATATATATTCTAAACTAAAAAGGCTGTATTTTACATTCAATGATTTGTAAATTTAGCGTAGGGGAGTTCATTCATCCAAGGGCGAGCACAGCCAAATTTGAAGAAAATCGGTCGATCGCCCCATAGCCTACTCTGATTTAGAATCTGTGCGCTATAAAAGTCGTATTTTACTTCCGAGCAATACTAAATATGGCTCAATCGAGTTTATTGAATTCAAATTGGAAGAAATCAGTTAGATTTGGACATAGCCCCATGAGTAAGTTAATTTCCGTTCATTATTAAATTGAATGGCTCACATTTTGGTAGAACATTTCATCCCCCCCTTCCCATTTACGATTTGTTAAAATAGGGCCACAAATTACTGTTAGGTGAGGGAGCTATAGGGTTAATATGTTCCACAAAAATGTTGGCTTTAATATTTTTACAATGTTGTGAACATACCCTACATCAAAAAAAATATTTGTTTTAGAGCTACAAAATAGTGAAGTACTAACATTTTTGAGGTACAATGTGGTCTGTATAAGCTATTTTGGGTACCTAGATACGTTCAGATTGTATTAATATGTTAACAAAAGTAGTTCAGATTATTAGTGGAAAATTAGGAGTTCCTGTAAGGTATGCTGAAAAAAGTGAAAAAATATATTAAATACCCTTTTTGGCATAAAATGTTAACAAAGCATATTCGTAGATACATTATTGCCATATAAAGTTAAGCGGTATCACCAAGTTTGAATTAGCTGTTGGACAAAGTTTTCGAGGGACCCGATGATTCTCAGAATCTTTTGAGGCCCATAAATAACATTTGTCACCAAATTCGGCAAACTGAGTATATGGTTATACTGCCCTTTGGTAGTAGAATCGAAAATATACTGTCAAGTCCGTGTATGTTTTCACTGTTGCACAATGTTAGCACCGATCTCCTGTCAGAGATACTCAAAAACGACAAGGCAGGTAATCGGCGCCTTTAAATAACATACATGCTACCCATCAGCGTCTGTTTCACCATGTAAGGTGCGGCTTGATATAACATTAACAACACGCCAAAGGACACATCGTTTTTGCACTACGCAATTTCAATGCCAACGTAGGCAACGACAACAATTAGTAGATTTTTGTTCACAAACATGCCCTTTTTATAGGCGGTACAAATTTAATTATAAAGTCATACACAAATACGAGTATACCATGATAAATCGGTTTGCTACAAAAACATTGCTATACATATGGAAAGACGTCCAAATTAAAATGATCTACGGGGTACTATCAATCCATAAACAAATTGGTCAACATAAAACCACAAGTTATTAATATTATGAAGATCCCCTGAAAATCATTGGCAAAAAATCATTGAAAACTCCTCCATACCACCTTCAGGGGAAACCTATAGCTCCGTGAACCCCACACTACCTGTAGGAAATAGCAATATTTTTATTGACCCCCATCTCTGGCAGAAATCTATAAATAAATAAATTCTCTGCAGGTTCTCATAGAACAATCTGTGAAGTAGCGCTCCCTCACGTACCTTCTGTTTGTGGCCTTCGAGCAAGCGTTTGATATAATCAACAGAGAATATATTTGGACATTCTTGCGAGATAAAGGCATACCGGGAAAGATAATCATGGTGATATGTTAACTAAATGCCAATGCACAGTATGATTCAAAGGAAAGAACAACAATAAATTCGATATTCATATATGCTTTAGACAGGGATGAGTCCTGACGCTGATTTTTTGGTCGGCTTACTGTGGCGCCCTCATAAAGAATAGGCAGATGATATCAGCTTTATGTCATTAATAGAATAAGCCGCAGACTGAAACAGCTAATAGAAATCCTCAGAACGGTCGGTCAAGAGAAAACTTCAGAAAAACCAAGTTAATATAATCGAAACCTCAATACCAGTGTTAAGCTAGTTCTTCTATACGAGGTATGTTCAAACAATATCGCGAATTGTTAATTTCCGCGGACTACGTGTATTTGATTTTTGATATTTTTGTAGTGTTATGTTGGTACTCATGTCCCTTACTTATGCTGACAAGGTCGGCCATTTTGAATGTTTAGTTAATTTTTGACAGCTGTTGTGCTTGGATGTGTGTTAACTTGTCTTAGATTTTTATCTATTTCAGAAAATGGATCAAAGAATCTGCATCAAATTTTGTGTGAAAAACAAAATAAAGTGCGCTGACGCATTCCGAATGTTGACTGTGGCATACGGTGAAGCTACCTTGGACCAAAGCAACGTTTATCGGTGGTACAAAATGTTCTTAGAGGGCCGAGAAGATGCGAAGGACGAACAGCGTGCCGGACGCCCGAGCACGTCAACAACAGACGAAAACATCACAGTTTTCTTTGATTGCAGGGGCGTGGTGCATTATGAGTTCTTGCCACAGGGTAGTATGGTCAATAAAGAATATTACCTGCAAGTTATGCGCAAATTGTGCGAAGCAATCCGCCAAAAAATCCCGGATTTGTGGAAGAACAAAAACTGGCTTCTGCACCATGATAACGCCCCTGCACACACATCGTTGCTTGTGAGCGAATATTTGGCCAAAAACAACACAGTAATAGTGCCGCAGCCACCGTATTCCCCTGACCTAGCCCCCTGTGACTATTTTTTGTTCCCAAAACTGAAAAGGCCCATGAAAGGACGACGCTACGCCACGATTGAGGAGATAAAGACGGCATCGAAGGAGGAGCTGAACAAGATCACAAAAAATGATTATTTGAAGTACTTCGAGGATTGGAATAAAACCTTGACAGAAGTGTATTATATCCGAGGGGAATTACTTTGAAGGGGACAAAATAGATATTCATGAATAAATAAATACTTTTTGAAAAAATACAAAATTCGCAAATTTTTTTTCCTATCTTGTATAGTTTTCGAGATATTGGTAGAGTAAATCGAATAAACTCTGATTTACGGGATATAATTTTGATATTTTTGTTCTATGTTTCCATTTTTCATTCGTCTTATATTTTTGACTCACTATTTTACGTTCTTTTGATCACAATATCGATACCTCCATTCTAAAACATGCTAAGTCGACCTAGCATAGTTTTAGGGGAATTTCATTTTTAATTTCTAAATATTCCAAATAATATTCAGTCACTTAGCATAGTTTAGAATGGAGGTATCGATATGTAACTTACTCTCCTTCAATACCGATTCTCTTTGATGTCCATGTAATACAAATTCGAAAAAATATTAAAAGTAAAGTGGGTATGGACCAAAATGCCATGTACAAAAATTGTTATAACAAGTATTCATCATCATCAATAGAAGCCTACGTTGTATGTGCAGAATTTTTTGGCCCTCCACAATATCCAATGTAGATCTACACATGACAAAAAAAACCTATGTATGTGTGAAATTTAAAATAACTACACATATATGTATAGGCAGAGCTAATTATTATAACTGATACCAAAACTTCTATAATCTCAGATAGTCTAAAGCAGTGTTGGTTCAGTAAAACGCGTTAACTATTTTTTTTATTGTTATGTAGGTTTTTATATTGAAGTACTATTTTTACCTATTGAACACAAATTTAGAAGTATTCTTTCTGGACTAACAATCTTCTCCCTGCAAAATCTCGTACTGATGATATACAATTTAGCTTCTATATCATTTAGATATCAAATCGGGAGAAACATATATATGGGATCTGTATCTTAATCTGAATATATTTTCAAAACATGCAATATAGTTCATCCAAATACAAAGCAACGCATATATGTCAAATTTCAGGATGAACAACAACGTTTCGCCATTTGTAATATGTCATGATCTGTCATTTGTTTTTGATTGTATTCAGTAGAGTTTACAATTTCATCATGGAGAGTTATACGTAAGAAAAATGTTTACAAATTATTCAGTTTTATTATCAAAATAATCGTTCTCCAATTGCAACTTTTCGTGCGCTAAGTCCATTTTTTTTAAATTTCCAGTCGACCTATCATTGAGCTATCATTTTGCCGATTCCCGATCCGAGGTACCGTTAAGGAGGTAGAGCGAAAATAAACTTTCCGTTCACATTTGAAAATGATGCAAAGTAAATTTTTTTTAAATCCAAAAAAAAACACTTTCCAGTCGGCCTACGACATTGACACCCATGAGCAATATTTTAGTCATTTTGCCGTTGACCGATTGTGTTTACGTGCCTCACAGCAAATGAAGCAATTGAATTGTTGCGAGAAAAGTTTGGAGATTCGATTTTTTCAAGAAATTGTTATATTGAATGGCCTCCAAGAAGTTGTGATTAAACACCAAGGTGGTCTTTATCCCCAAGGCGGGAAAAATAAACCACAGTACGGCAAAGGACTATAGACCAATCAGTCTATCATCGTTTCTCTTGAAAACCATGAAAAGACTAGTTGATCTAAACGTTAGGGGAAAACTGACACCAAACAACTTCAGTAGGGCACAACACGCCTACCTGAAAGGTAAATCTGTGGAAACGGCTTTACATGAAGTGCTAGGTTTTGTCGAGGGCTCCCTTCATTACAAAGATTACACCATGGCGTTCCTCGATGTGGAGGGCGCTTTTAATAATGTTAAGCTAGCATCTATACTGGATCTCAGCAATACAGGAATTAAAATCACAGCGTATGCAGACGACGTCTTGATTTTGATTAGAGGCAAATTTATGCCTACGGTCAGCGAGATCATGGAAAGATTATCACGTTGGGCAGATAAAAATGGACTAGGAGTCAACCCAGCGAAGACAGAACTAGTCCTCTTTACTAGAAGAAATAAAATTCCGAAATATCAGCTCCCTACACTTGAACTATCGAAAGAGGCTAAGTACTTGGGCAGCACCCTAGACTCTAAGCTGTCCTGGAAAAGGAATTTGGAGGAAAGGGGAAAGAAAGCGTTATGAGCCTTCTATGCCTGCAAGAAAATGTTTGGACGCAAATGGGGTTTGCAACTGAAAATGATACACTGGATGTATACATCGATCAATAGACCGATACTCACCTACGGATCAGTTGTATGGTGGAAATCGGTAATGAAGAAATCACGTCTCTCGCATCTAGCCAAAGTGCAAAGACTGATTTGCGTCGGGATAACTGGCACATAATAATAATCTGCTCCACAAATGGCACTGGAGGCGATGCTGAACCTTCAACCAATCGATATATACATACGAGTAAAGTGTACCGCAGCGAAAGTGACCCTTCGGCTAAGGGAATCAGGAATGGCCATCAATACCACACACTTATATAGCTCAATCCTGGAAAACATGGGCATAACAGAAAAAATCAATAGGCCAACGGACTACTTGGCACCAAGAACAATTCGAGGTAAAAATTTTAATGTAACGTTTCCTAGCCGGGAGGACTGGGCATCAAATAGCGTCATAGAGGACGACGAGATCTCAATCTTCACGGACGGATCGAAAATGGAGACGGGCACGGGATCAGGAGTATATTCCGATACCCTTAATCTCAGTATCTCCACCAGACTCCCAGATGAATGCACTTACTTCCAGGCAGAGATATATGCCATTAACATTGCCGCGAAACAGATTTTGGAACGGGATATTTCTCCGAAAAAATTCAAGATCTACGTCGACAGTATGGCAGCTCTCAAGGCCTTGGGCTCGAGAACTATCAAATCACGCTGCACGATGGACTGCTTTCTATCCTTAACCCATATTCAGGCGCACGTAATCACGCTCTGCTGGGTGCTAGGACATAGCAACATACAGGGCAACGAATTAGCAGACGAATGTGCCAGGATAGGATCCGGCGCACGAAATGAAACCGCGACTCTGGACGTGCAAATTCCGTTCGTGGAACTTAAAAACCAAATCGACGAACGCGGAGCAGCAATAACCAGATCGAGGTGGGATATCGTACAAAACTGCAGGACTGCAAGAACCCTTTGGCCATCCATTGATGTGAAACGTACCGAAGAATTGCTGTCCTTCAGGAAGAACACACTTAGCATCCTCACTGGAGTCATCACAGGGCACTGTGTGATAAGCAATATGGCTGCACGCATGAAGCTTCCTTACGAAGACTTCTGCAGAAGCTGCTTGGATGAAGAAGAGGAGGAGTCAGTACAGCACCTGCTATGCTCATGCAAAGGTCTGCAAGAGTACCGTTTGGCCTTTTTAGGGCACAGGCTCTTCGAAAACCTAGATGACCTAGCATATGCACCGCTCAAACCCCTTCTCAATTTCATCAGAAAATCTCTCTGGTTTAGTAAAGCCACAAAGACAAACGAAAACACGAGTCACTAGATCTTCTCTCCCTCTTCCTAAATCTTCTCTCCCTCTTCCTAAACCTTCTCTTCCTCTTCCTAGTCTGTCAACCTCCAACCATTTCTTCTATTTTTCTATTCTACTCACGGGAAACACAATGGACCGAATTGTCGGCCCCGAGTGAACTCGTCAGTTGTATTCTGACGGGCGTCCCTTTCAACCTAACCTAACCTAAAACACCATTAGACTATTTCTTGTGGGGTTATTTGAAGTCATTGGTCTTTCGAAATAAACCAGACTCTCTTCAAGCTTTACAAGTCAATTTTGAACGTGCCATTCAGGACATACGACTTGATTTAGTGGAAAAAGTGCTCGAAAATTGGGTTCATCGAATTCGTCCTGCAGAAGAAGTCGTGGAGGCCATGAATGACGTTTTATTCACATTAAATAAAAAACTTTTGAATTTCCTTAACAATAAGTGGGTTTTTTTCAAAGAAATCATAACACTCATATTGGAAAACCCTGTATGACTGCTACATGTAAATGTGAACCGGTTTTAAAAAACATGTGTGCCAAATTTTATTACGTTCGTGCAACAATTACGACCAGAACTTTGATAACAAGAATACAAGGACAGACAGACATAGCTAAATCCACTTAGACATTGAGTCTATGTGGATCGGTATAATAAATGATGAGTCCTTCTCATCCTTCATATAGAAGGACCAAGGACAGACAGACATAGCTAAACCCACTCAGACATTGAGTCTATGTGGATCGGTATAATAAATGATGAGTCCTTCTCATCCTTCAGATTAAGAGACACATTTTTAGTGAGATTTGGGTCAAAGCTCTCCCTAGATTTGTCATTTTGTCAGCACGCCAAAGGTAGGTATAAAATCTCTCTATGAACAGTATTCAGCTTTCTCTGGAGAATATGAGTGTTAATTATATTACCTATGCAGATGACGTGAGGAAAGTCTTAGAAGCATCGTGTAACAGGTTCTTTATACCTCTGAAACCAACTGTTGTAACTGTTTCCTTGGATTTATTGGATTGGATCGAATTAAGAGTACATCCGGATGACAAGATTTTGTTATTCTCTACTTCTTTGGTGGAAAATTGTACACATGTAATGTCCAAATGAGTATTGGCATACCCGTTGTTTATTATTCCGACAGTTTTAGGTTGACAAAAAAATTTCCGTCGCAGTCGTATGTCCGTATAGCCGTAATCAAACTTCTAATATTCATAAAGGAAAAGGATGGTCCTGTTGAAAATTAATAATATTAAAGTATTAAAAATTAGTCTCTTTCAAAAATAAAAAATTGTATAATTCCAAATAGGTGTACCAGTATAGATTTGAGTAAAAATGTCCATGTTTCAGAGTAATCGTTTGAAATATGGGGCTTCTATATTGTCAAGGAGGAAGATTAGCATCCTTTGTTCGTGTGAAGGGTTCCGGGTATACATAAACCCAAGCTAACAATGTTTAGCCCGATCGGTTATCATTAGTGGTCTACCCAATCCTATGGTGGATGGTATACAAAATCTTACTACTTTCCAAATTTGAAGTCACTGTGTTATTTCGAGAGTAAAAGTGTGCATCAACCATACAGACGAACGGACATAGCTCAAATAACTTAAAATGTCCCTATGTCCGCCGAACATAAATACTGTCAGCCCGAGAGCAAATGATATTTACCCTCCACACCTCTAGAGTTGGGGTCGATCAACCAGTGGAGGATGTACCATTGTAAGACGGCTTTGCTTGAAAGTTATCTTGAGTTGAGTCCAGTGTTATTGTTGTTCATGTCGATGGTACTAATTAATTTACATATAGAAACCCCACTAAATATATCAAATAGTTGACAGCAAATTTGATAAACTACTTTTATATACAACATTTTGTAGACTATGTATCCATGAAAAACTACCACAATAATTTTGTACCTTTTTATACCCTCACTTTAGTGTGACGAGGATATATATTATTTGCTACGGAAAAAAGTGTAACACATCGAAGGAGTGACGTAAGACCCCAAGTATGTTCGGCGGAAATCCGTTTTGGGTCATTTTAAGTCGAATGAACAATGTCCGTCCGTCTGTCTGTCTGTCTGTCTGTGTGTCTGTGTGTCTGCTGGCTGGTGCGCACGATAACTCTCGAAAGGAGTAACCGATTGACTTCAAATTTCGTATGTGGTAATATTTTTTTCTATCTCCGGCTAAGTTCGAAGATGGGCCATATTGGCCCACTCCTTCTGGTACCTCCCCCACAAAGGGTTAAAATGTTGTGAAATATTGATTCTTAATAACTGCTATTATACGTATTCGAATCTTCTGAAATTCCACACATAGTATTAGTTTGTTAGTCGCTATCAACTCGAGGAAAATGGGCGAAATTGCCACCCCTTTTGCTACCTCCCACACAAATGCACCATTTTGCACTAAAAGTTAAAAGCTTATAACATTAATACCAGTGTTTAGAAATACTTGAAATTTTGTACAGTGTAATGCTTTTATAGTGCCTACAGTCCAGTGAAAAATGGGCGTTATTGCAGCGCCCCTTTTGGTACCTCCCACACAAATGCACCATTTTGCACCAAAAGTTAACAGCTTATAACATTAATACCAGTGTATAAAAATACTTGAAATTTTGTACAGCGTAATGTTTTTATAGTGCCTATAGCTCTGTAAAAAATGGGCGTTATTGCCACGTCCCTCTTTGTACCTCCCACACAAAATTCCCAAATCATACCACAATTTAATGTCTCATAACGCTTATACCAGTGCACATAAATGCTTATAAGTCGGCACAGTGCAATGAATTTAAAGTATCTAATGTTCAGCAAAAAAAAGGTGTATTTGATAAACCCCTTCTGGTACCTCCCACACAAATTGACAGAATAATTCGAGTAATATTCAATATTACATTACTCACAAAGTGAGGGTATACCTTAGTCGGTTTACCCGACTAAAACTTTCTTACTTGTTTAAGATAAATAAGCTATTCAAAGTTTTAGCACAAATAATTAACACAAAAACTTAAATAGAGACTACATTTTCGTAGCGTTATACCGGTAACATAATAATATACTCGTAGCTAGTTCGAAACATATTGTATCTTAATCTAAAAAAAATCTTTTTATGACTTTTCGCCGTCTATTTGAAATTTTAAATGACCTTGAATGGACAGTTTTTAGCTATTGACCTTCGATCTGTTTTAAAAGTTCAGAATAGTTTGTACACGCGATACATTCTTTAATTAAGTATGCGACCACGGCATCAATTTAATAAAGATGTTCATTAAAGTAATGACAATTTATATATTTTTTAAGAAATTTTCCTTGATCTAAATTTTCTGGCATTGACTTAATGACACACTAACCATACGTTTTGTGTACGCCCTTCTTTAAATGGACGCCTTTAAATTAAAGAAAAAGTCATTAGTTTTCTGACAAGCGTCATTATTTTACGAAATTTTCCAATACTTTTAAGGATTTTATACTTGTAATGTAGACAAGTACCAGTTTTACAGCCGGATCGGACTTAATTATAAGTATGCAAAATTTGAGTAATAAATTTAAGGCTGTGCTTACTTTAAGTTCATTTTATGACAGCTGCCATTATTTTAAAGAACACTTTTTAAATTGACTCTACATGCGAAATAATTATACTCTCCCGCTCTCAGGGTTAAGAGTTACTCTCTCTTTCTCTGAGCTTCAGCGTTTTTTTGTTAGCGTTTGAGTCTATAAATATAGAAGCAAATAGAGAATCTGTTGTTTCTTTATTTTTGAATGATCAGTTTTTGAGAAGGTGAATGAATGATCAGTTATGGGAAGGTTGGCAGAAGGTTGAGTTTTTTAAAGTGTGTGTCGTAATTTTGTTAATATTTATTGTGATAAAGATGTAGGTAATACTTGAATACGAACAAGTAAAAGAGTTAAGTTCGGCCATGCCGAATCTTATATACCCTCCACCATGGATAGCATGTGAATGGTTCCGGGTACAAATAAAGTCTCATTTCCAAATTTCAGCCCGATTCGTTGAAATTTGAGGTTTTTGTTGTGTAAAGAAGTAAAATCAAGGGGGACCTTTGTATGGGGGCTGTATCAAAACATGGACCTATGGCTACTGTTGTTCGTGTGAAGGTTTCCGGGAATACATAAACCCCAGTTACCAATTTTCAGCCTGATCACTCTTAACAGCACGAAATACCGACTATAGAATGTTGAACTGAAAGAATTTAGCACATCCTGTTATCTTGGCAGTACATTAAGAAAAACTGGCGGATGCAGTGATTATATAGATTACAGAATCTCAAAGGCTAATCAGTAGTTCGGTATCTTACGACATATATGGAAGTCCACTGCCATCTCGATGCGGACTAAGATCAGCATTTTCAATTCGTGTTTTATCCTTTGAATCCTGGAATTCGACACCGCATGACATCAACGCTATCCAGATATTTATCAACCGCTATCTCCGAAGAATATTGAAAATATTTTGGCCTAAAACCATCTCCAATACACAACTATGGGAGCTAACACACCAACGCCCAATTCAAATAGAGTTTCTTTATCGTAAATGGCGCTGGATTGGCCATACGTTCCGCAGACCTCACGGTGACATAACAAAAGTGGCTATATATTGCAATCCTCACGGTAATACACGCCGAGTTGGATGTGACCAAAGTGGTCACGCTGGAGAGAAATCAAACATTTTGCATCGAATAGGACTGGATGGAAAGATTTCGTTGTGGCTATTTGTTCCATTTAGGAACAGGATACAATATGTATAATAGTAACAACAACAAAGGAAAACTCAAGGATGGCGTACAAAATAGCGGCGATTGCATATTATTTCATGTATATGTGGGTATGCATGTCCTATTATATTCTTAAAAAGGAACTGAATGAAATACAGAACACAGAAATGACAAATTCTTTCTGACAATATGACAATTTGTTACAAATAATATGGAAATTTGATATTTCAAGTATAGTAAAATTGTTTTTAATGCTTTAGTAAAAAATTTTGTAATTATGGGTCTTTTAGGAGAATTTGTGTCACAGAAGATTAATTCTAACAAAAATCTCAACGTAAGTATTATATGTATTAGAAAGATTTGACCTTTCTATTATTTTTATACCCTACACCACACTGTGGTACAGGGTATTATAACTTTGTGCATTTGTTTGTAACACCCAAAAGCAGAAGAAATAGACCCATCGTTTATTATACCGATCGACTTAGAATCACTTTCTGAGTTGATTTAGCTATGTCCGTCTGTCTGTCTGTCCGTCTGTCTGTCTGTCCGTCTGTCTGTCCGTCTGTCCGTCTGTGCATGTATTCTTGTAATCAAAGTACAGGTCGCAATTATGGTCCGATCTTGACGAAACTTTACACATATCTGTTTTTTGGCCCAAGGACGATCCCTATTGAATTTGGTTAAAATCGGTTCAGATTTAGATATAGCCCCCATATATATGTTAGCCCCGATTTGACATGTAAGCGCTGTAAAAACTTTATTTTATATCCGATCAGTATGAAATTCGGCAGAAGGAGGTTTCTTATTATATGAATGAACACTGTTAAATTTGGAAGAAATCGGTTCAGATTTAGATATAGCCCCCATATATACGTTACCCCCGATTTTACATATAAGCGCTGTAAAAATGTTATTTTATATCCGATCAGTGCGAAATTCGGCAAAGAGAGGTTTCTTATTACATTAAGGAATACTGCTAAATTCGGAGAAAATCGGTTCAGATTCAGATATATCCCCCATATATATGTTACCCCCGATTTGACATGTAAGCGCTGTAAAAACTGTATTTTATATCCGATCAGTGCAAAATTTGGCAGAAAGAGGTTTCTTATTACTTGAAGGAATACTGCTAAATTCGGAGAAAATCGGTTCAGATTTAGATATAGCCCCCATATATACGTTACCCCCGACTTGACTTGTAAGCGCTGTAAAAATGTTATTTTATATCCGATCAGTATGAAATTCGGCAGAAAGAGGTTTCTTATTATATGAATGAACACTGTTAAATTTGGAAGAAATCGGTTCAGATTTAGATATAGCCCCCATATATACGTTACCCCCGATTTGACATGTAGGCGCTGTAGAGACTGTATTTTATATGCGATCAGTACGAAATTCGACAGAAGGAGGTCTTTTTACATGAATGAGTATTCCGGGAAGTTCGGTTCAGATTTATATTGATTGTTCCTCCTGATTTGGTATCAAACCGCTATAGAAGTTGTATTTTACTTCCGATCATTAAAATTTTCCAGAAAGATGTTTCGTAATTTAGGAACGAATATTGCTTAATTTAGCGTTTATCGTTTCAGAATTAGATAATATGTTTCTACCCATTTACCAATTATTCCAAATTATTATGGCAATGACCATTATCGCATTGTTAGGGAGGTGTAGGGTATTATATAGTCGGCCCCGCCCGACTTTCTGCCTTTCCTTACTGGTTCAATATTATCTTATTGTAATACGATGCAAATTAACATTATTCCTTTTTATACCCTCACTTTAGTGATACGAGGGTATATATCATTTGCTACAGGCCAAAAGTGTAACACATCCAAGGAGTGATCTAGCACCCTAATTATGCTTGGCGGATATTCGTTTTGGGTCATTTTAAGTCGAATGAGCAATGTCCGTCCGTCCGTCTATATGTCTGTCTGCTGGCTGGTGCGCACGATAACTCTCGAATGAAGCAAACGATTGTCTTCAAATTTGCTATGTAGTAATATTTTTTCTATCTCCGGCTAAGTTCGAAGATGGGCCATATTGGTCCACTCCTTCTAGTACCTCCCCCACAAAGGGTTAAAATGAGGTGAAATATTGATTCTTTTGTTACTTCTATACTACTTTTCCGAATCTTCTGAAATTCCACACATAGTATTAGTTTATTAGTCGCTATCACCTTGATGAAAATGGGTGAAGTTGCCAGGCCCCTTTTGGTGACTCCCACATAAATGAAAAATTGTTCACCAAAAGTTAACGGCTTCTAACTTAATACAAGTGGCACAAAATACTTGAAATTTTGTACAGTATAATGTTTTTATAGTGCCTATAGTCGGGTAAAAAATTGACATTATTGTACAGCCCCTTTTGGTACCTGCCACACAAATGGACCGTTTTGTACCAAAAGAAATACTTGAAATTTTGTACAGTGTAATGCTGTTGTAGTACCTAAAGTCCTGTGAAAATGGGCGTTATTGCCACGCCCATTTTGGTACCTCCCTCACAAAGGTACCATTTTAAAAAAGTTAACACCTTATAGCGTGAGTACCAATGCACGAAATTGCTACAAAACGTTGCACATTGTAACGCTTTTAAAGTACCTATATCCCTGTGAAAAATGGGTGTTATCACCACGCCCCTTTTTGTACCCCCCACACAAAATGACCAAATCGTACCAAAATTGAATAGCTCGTCATGTTAATATATATACCAGTGCACATAAACGCTTATAATTCGGCACAGTGCAATATATTTAAAGAATCTAATGTTTGCCGAATAATAGGTGTTAACAGATTAATTCGTGTAATATTATGTATTACATTACTCACAAAGTGAGGGTATACCTTAGTCGGTTTACCCGACTGAAACTTTCTTACTTGTTCAGAATATTCAGAAATATTCATATTCATTATTATAATTTTAGATCACACAATGAAGAAAGTGTACTGACATTCGATTTTCTCAGGTTAAAAATTCCATTAATTTTTACTTTATTTGAATTTTTAAATTACATTATGTACTCGTAGTAGACAATTTAGACAGCAGAATAGTATCAAAAATTATCCATAAATGTAATTCAGATCGACACCAACTTTTTTGAGGAAATACATTTTTATTGTTGTTTTTGTTAGTTATTGACAGAAAATAAATAATTTGTTTACAAATATCGAAAGTTAAGATTTATATAAATACTACTAAACTATGCTAAGTGCAAAAAGGTAGTTTTTCAGGAGCGGCGATCAAAGTTTGATAATATTTTTAAATTTGTGTGGAATTCTTTGGTGCTGGAAATCGAATGATCTGCACTGATTTGTAAATAAATGTTGATTGGGTCGACGGATAAACACCAATTAAAACATATTAAGTCGACTTAGCATGTTTTAGAGAGGAGGTATCGAAATATAAGTGAGCATACAATTTTATGATTTACAAAAGTTATATGTTATATCTATTTTATACATTTTTTTTATTAATTCCAGCCAAATACAGTGTTCAAAATCATTAATGTTTGTTGTGATGCAAAGTTTTCATGGTGGTTGGAGCAACAAATATGACGATGAACCCAAAATAGGTTTACAGGTCGATATCAAATTTACGAACAAGGTCAAACTTCAAATATGTCGGTAGTATGTAGGCCGGTTTATGCAACAAAATATACTAACATTTTAATACCCGGCCTTGCCCGGGTTGTCTTTTAACACCGTGATCCAAACTTCGTATGCTTGAAGATATTCTAATTAAGACTCCGATTAAAAGCCAACATCAAAACTGTACAATTTTAAAGCTGATCTAAATTGTAGTATGAAAATCCTCTGCTCTGACTACCACAAAAATTTACTTTGTAATATTTCCTATTAAAAGTTAGTTGTATATGTTTATTTGCTGTAGGACTAGAAGCATACTTGTCAAAGAATAGTAATTTTAAATTTTAAGATAGTTTCTGTGGCTCTGTAGTCTCATATGCTATTTGATTACGTCTGCATCGACCAAATTTATAAAACAAAAAAGTAGGCAATGGTGACAGACAAGTTGTTTCTCAAATAATTTTATCGGTTTGGCTACAGGTGCTATTTAAACTTTAGTATTATTTTTATTTTCCAAAGCCTTTTGTAAGATCCATAGATAAAAAGTAGTAAATATGTATTACCAACTTAAAGATAAATTCAGAAGTCATGATTTCGATTCTAAAAAAAATTTTGCCCCACTGACGCGAAATTCTGAAAAAATTAGGTGGAACTCATGTAGTCTCTCAAATCAAACTTACATCCTGTTTCAAAATTCCAAAACTGTGGTATAAAAATCCAGTTTTTTGGAAAAGGGAAAATGTTTCACTTTTTTGCAGAAACAAAATCACTATAATATTCAATATGACCACGTCTGCATTTCTGAAAAAATCAGGACCTAAAAATCATAAAGAATTGGTTTAATATTCCATGAGCAGCATACTTAAAAATCTATTAAACTCCTGAAAACGGTTGATGCATATTCTAGAATATCGGTATATATTCGTAGGTCCATAACTCTTTACAATGTTTTGAAATTTTTGGAAGAATGAAAATTGCTTTGGTAACTGATACACTGACCATCTTCTGAGAATTCAAAATTGATCATGATATCTAATATGTTACCACAATCCGAGGTGGGCGATCTATTTCAAAATGATTTCTATATTATAAAATGCTGTTTTAAGTCCGGGTGGACCTCAGTCTGGATATATAACAATTATTTTCGCAACTCTGTAGATACTTCGCTCTTAATGGTTTTTGAAAAGCAGTGAAAGAATGAACATTGCTTTGGTCACTGCTGCACTGACCACAATCATAGAATTCAAAATTGCTTTCCCTATGTATAGTACTTCATATTATTTTATCCTTGTTTCATTTAAAAGGCTTCTGAAAGCACGAACGTACAAACATAAAATTAATGATTTTTATAGCGCGGAAAATGACCACGGGCTAAAAATAGTACATGGGTTATAAATGGCGGGCCATTTATAATTTAAATTTGAACTACCTATTACTTTGACTTGTAATTTGAGCCCTTTGGATTATTTGCTGTGGGAAGCCATTAACGATAAATGTTACGCAAAGCATCCAGAGACAATTAAAGCGTTGAAACATGAAATCGAAGTTGCCATTGAAGAGACTCGACGCGAAACAATCGAAAATGTTGTAAAAATTGGATTGATCGGATGACGTACTGCCGAGCCAGTCGCACTATACATCAACATTTTTTTTGCCCGAGAACTAAAAACCTTTTTTTAATAGATTGAGGCATACTATAAGTATTTTAATTTTTTTTTTAAATTTTCCAATTCTCATGGAAGTTACCTTTAATATTTGGACCATTTTTTTGAAGTATAAGCTCGATAAAGGCATTTACATTAAAGGAAATTATATGGGCTTGAAATGCTGAAAACATCTGTTTCACGTAGAAACGGAAGTTTAGCAACTGTCTTAAAACAATTCGCAAAATTTAATTTAAAAAAAAATCATTTTTTTCTGACACGAAAAATTCCATAAAAATTAATAAAAATTCACAAAAAATTGTTTGTCCATTTGATAGATAGATAGATTTTACTTTAATAATTCATTTACAAAATCATGTTTTTTTTTCAAAAAATTAAGAAAAAATCTAGTTTGACATAACATATTTGTTGTGTGTCAGATTGGTGGTTTAATTTACATCAAGATCATTTAATTGCATTACGTATTAAAGGATTAAATTTATTTTGAATCAAATTTCTGTATTTCAAACAATTTATTAAATATTTATATAGTTGTAGAAAGTCTTTACCGTTTAAAATTTCATAACATTCGTTACTTAAACCTTTTTCCCCGACTGTAACATATTTAATCATATTTCTCCACTCCACTATTTAACCGTTTTTGACCACAGTGCTCCTAAAACCATATAAACTCTTCATATCTCATGTTTAAGATCCAATTTTGGCAGATTGTTCCCTTTTTCCCCCATGCTCCATAATTAACCCGCATTGTCCCACTGTGCCTCTTAAAGTTACAATTACTAAAACTCACTTCCAATCTCTAGTTTATGTTCCAAAAGTTACCCTGGAACCATTGATCCATGTTTGACATTTTTAAGCCACTGTACTATATTTTACACTTTTTACCAAAAAAAAACTGAATACCCCGATCCATTGTCATAAAGACATCCTTCGCTTCAATTTTCACCATTCTAATTTTAGGCTTTAAATTTGGCGGTGGTACCATATTTATACCTTTCTGTCCCACTTTCCCCCTAAATTTAAAAAAAATCGCTCCTTGCTACTCACACACCAAATTTCACGATGTTAGGTCTTGCCTTTTGGATTTGGCTGTTGTACCACATTTTTTTCTTTTTTGCCCCACTGTGTACGTAAATGTTCGAATTTCGAAAAATCAAGTCAATTTCAGAGTCTACCTTATAAGGGCTAGCCTCACACCAAATTTCACGATGCTATCTCTTGCCATTTGAATTTGGCTGTTGTACTACATACATTTATCCCATTTTTTCCCTTTTTAACACACTGTGTATGTAAATGTTTGAATTTCGAAAAGTCCTGCCAATTTCTGAGTCTACCTCCTAGGGGCTACCCTCATACCAAATTACAAGATTCTAGCTCATTTCGTTTAGATTTGGGGGTGGTACCATATTTATCTAATACAGGGTGGCTGATATGTATTGCAACCAACTTCAGGTTGCTATCATTTCTAAACCGCTAGTCTGATAGCTGACAGATTTATTTCAGTGACAGTTCATTTTATTGTTTACAAGCTTACAAAAGCATTTTCATCTATTGCATTCAGAAAAAAAGTTATTTGTGATGGAATTCAAGCGTGATAGTGTGATTGCTTTATATTTGGGTGGAAAAACACAAGTGGCTATCGTTAGAGCATTTAAATGTGAATAAATCTTTTGTTTCTCGTACCATTGCTCGTTACCGTGATACTGGCAGCGTTGCATCGCGTCCAAAAAGTGGACGAAAATAAACGGTAACAACACCAGAAATGATCCGTGTGTAATTTTCACCGACGAGTGTAAACTAGATGTTTTTGACAGAGATGGGCCGGAAAAGATTGGCGAAAACTATATACCACACTTCAGTCAAAAAATATTTGCCCAACGGTTACAAATGGGGGCATGGTGGCCAAAAACGTGAGAGAACTTCGATTTATAGAAGGGACAATGAATCGGCACATGCATATTGATATTTTGAAACCCAATTTTGTGTCCAGAATCGAATAACTTTAACTAACCGGAAATTATTTTCATTCATGGCGACGACCCCATGCATAGTTCGAGAATTGCCAAAGAATGGTTGATATTAAATTACCGATTGAAGCTGGATCATCCTCCACAATCCCCAGATCTCAATGTTGTTGAGCATTTGTGGTCATATTTGACAGTCGACCATTGTGGTCTTCCTCAAGTCAGTGAAAGCTGTTATCCTAACGAAGAAAACAATTACTAGTTGCAAAATTTCTATGGATAAATGTATAAATTATGACCTATATCGTAAAAATAAGGAAACCAAGTTATAAGGCGTTAACTTTTTGTACAAAATGGTGCATTTGTACCACTTGGTACCCGGCAGACGACAGACGGACATTGCTAAATGACATAAAATGGCCCAAAATGGATTTCCGCCAAATATTTTTGGGGTCTCTTAGGTCACTCCATCGATATGTTACACTTTTGACCTGCAGGATCTGATATATACCCTTGTTCACAATAGTGGGTGTATAACGTATTATGTTGAAATTCTCTTATTTCTACCAAAAGTACTATAATTTCTACTTTCTTTTCTTCAAATAGGCATTGTTTTCTTGGTTGGAATTCTAGCTTCCAAAAATTGGAACAAACAATTTATTTTTGCAAATTTTGTCTATGTTTTATGGTTTTTCGGACCGGAAAAAACGATTTTAACGGTTTTAACGACAGTTACCAAACTTCTGTCTCCACGTAAAAGTGTCATTACTATTATTCACTTCAAATATATGGTCCAAATAATAAAGACACCTTCCAAGAAAATTAACTAAATTTTAAACATTTGAGGGGAGGGTGCTAAAAGGAGTGCACCAATAAGCCCGAGATAGAAAAAATATTATCATATACCAAATTTGAGGTAAATCCTTTACTCTTTTCGAGAGTAATCACGCGCTCCAGCAAGCCAGGCTGACAGACCGACGGACATTGCTCAATTAATGTCATAAAACGGATTTCCGCCGAATATACTTTGGGTCTTAGGTCACTCATTCGATGTGTAACACTTTTCAGTTAGAGTTGTACAACATACATAATTTTATTTCAGATTTTTAGACCTACTACTAAAGAATAAAAGTTTAAAAAGAAATTTTTTAATACCGTTCGCACCTTGACAAAAGACACCACATTTTAATGAATAACAGGAATTCTCCCCTTTCATATGGTATTCATATTTATCAATTCACATGGTAATAAGTACATGAAAAATATTTCAAAATTGTATCCTTGAAATTTTAAAAGTCCTGAAAAAGGAAAACAGTCACGAAATAAAAAAAACTGAGTATGCAGTTTATCTATTGTTGGCCTATAGTTTCACTTCTAGTCTAGTCTCGTACTAAAGATGGAGAAAAGTTCAAATTTGACGCACGGTGTTATACATTATGCTGCACACCAATTGTAATTAGATCCTACATTAAGAAAATAACGAACTGAAGAATTTGAGACAATCAGAATTAAAATAAAAATGTTTGTAGTTGATTTAATGCCATGAAACGTACTTGATTTGAGGATGCACAAATGGAATCAAACACATTAGGTAATAAAAATAATTGTGTTTGTCCTTAAAATAAGCATATGTTGGACTAAAATAAGTATGACTCGTACTTTTTCGTAGCAATATTTCTTAAAATTAATTACGCTTGCGTTTTTCAATTTAAAATGTCTGATCTTGAAAAACGCATGTCCTGGTAATTCATTTAATTACCTGCATGGAAAACATGCTACTACGAAATTTTAATTTTAAAGAAAAATTAAAAAAAAGTACCATAAAAATTTCGTGTCTAGGACGCCATATTACACCAGGAAATGTTATGCACAGCCACTCGACAAAAATTTAGTTGCATTGTGTTATTAAATGACAAAGTTCAACCTTTCCAATAAAACCAGAAATTTGAAAAAATTATCAGTACTTTTTTTATAGCCGATTCAAATTTAAAATTTTAAATGGCCCACCCTTTGCACACTCGAGCATTGAACATATGCACAATTTCTAACTTTCGACCTATTATAGAAGTCGCAGCGGGCAAAGTGTCAAAAGCCACTTGGTGTAATAACGCATCCGTTTGAGATCAGTATATATACGTAAAGTATAAGGATCATAGATTGTAAGGGACTTTTAAAATACAAAAATAGTGAAAATTGATTCGGTCACTGCTATACTGACCACAGTCTGAGTCAGATATGTGCCCACAGTAAGTGGTGAGCGATATATTTTAAGAAGACTTTAACAATTTTAGGACGCGATTTTATGTTTGGTTTGACCACAGGCGGGTTGTGTTCGCATCTCCTTTGAGGTGAGTATGTACATATACATTTTAATATTAGCTCTTAAGGAACTTTTAAAAGCAGCGAAATAATGAAAATTGTTTTTGGTCACTGCTACGCTGACCATAGTTTGAAAAGTTATTTTTTTCGCGCGTATATTTATCGTTTATAGTACTACGTATTTACAAAGTTTAAGCTTTATATCTTTAAAGAGGCTTTTAAAAGAACAAAAACAATATTCATGTTTTTGATAACGCAAGAACTGACCACAGGCTAAAACATGACTACATGAGTAGCCAGTGGTTTATACACACTCGTATCTACGTGTATACAAACATTCGACTTTCTAGCCTTAACAGGAAGCTCAGCGGTGAAGTGGTCGAAAATCACTTGGCGGAAAATCGAGAATCAAAGTAGCCTCTTCTATTGGTTCAGCCGTTTAGGCGTGATGTGGGATTAAATTTTAAAAATGTTAAAAGTGATTCTTATATGTATTGTAGATTTGTTTCTGATTTCCCGGAATAACAAATAATAAACAAAAACTTTGGAAAGACGAAGCGCTATGTTTTGAATGTCGAAGTAGCATGCTTTCTATGAAATTAATTAAATGAATTACCAGGACATGCGTTTTTCAATATCAGACATTTTATGTTGAAATACGTAATCGTAATTAATTTTAAGAAATATTGCTACAAATAAGTACGAGTCTTACTTATTTTAAGCCAACATATGCTTATTTTAAGGACAAACATAATTATTCGTATTACCTACTGTATTTGATTCCATTTATGTATCCTCAAATCAAGTACGTTTCATGGCATTAAATCAACTACAAACATTCTTATTTTAATTCTGATTGTCGTCAAATTCTTCAGTTAGTTTTTTCTTACTGTAGGATCTAATTACAATGGGTGTGCAGCAAAATGTGTAACACCGTGCGTCAATTTTGAACTTTTCTCCATCTTTAGTGCGAGACTATATAGAAGTGAAACTATATTTCGTGACTGTTTTTTATTTACAGGACTTTTAAAATATCACGGATAAAATTTTTGAAATATTTTTCTTTGTACTTATTACCAATTGAATTGATAAATATGAATACCAAATGAGAAGGGAGAATTCCTGTTATTCATTAAAATGTTTGGTGTCATTTGCCAATGTGCAAACGGTATTAACAAATTTCTTTTCAACTTTTATTCTTGAGTAGTAGGTCTAAAATCTGAAAAAAAATATGTTATACAACTGACACAGCACATATTAAAGTTTCAGCCTCCTATCATTAAAGGTTAAGGAATAACAAATATTTAAATTCCACAGTCTGCATTTGATACGAGTATGAAGGAGGGTATATAAGTATATCATCTGCTACGAACCAACAGTGTAACACATCGAAGGAGTGACCTAAGAAATATTTTTGGCGGAAATCCGTTTTATAACATTAATTGAGCAATGTCCGTCTCTCGATAATATTATATTCTATCTCGGGCTTAGTTCGAAGATGGACCATATTGGTGCACTCCTTCTAGCACCCTCCCCTCACAAATGGTTAAAATTTAGTTAAATAGTGATTCTCTAATAACTTCTATACTACTTATCCCGATCTTTCGTAATTCCACAAATAGTAATAGTCTATCTGTCGCTATTAGGTTGGGAAAAATGGGTGAAATGGCCCCGGACATTTTGGTACCTCCCCACAAAGGCACTATTTATTTAGTACAAAAAGTTAACTGCTAATAACTTTAATACTAGTGCATAAACACTTGAAATACTAGAAAATGGACATTATAGCCACGCCCCTTTTGGTACCTCCCTCTGAAAATCCCCAAATCATATCAAAATTGAATGGCTTTTTACGTTAATAGTCAGAGCTCGCAAACACTTACAATTGGGTACAGTGCAATGTGTTTGCAGTATTTACAGTTCAGTGCAAAAAAGGCGTATTCGTCCAGCCATTTCTGGTAGCCCCTACACAAATTGACAGATTCATTGAAACACAACATGCTCATTACTTTTGCAACTCGAATTGTTTTCATGTTGTGTTGATAGACTGACAAAGAATGGACAATTTTTTTCCACGTTCTGGCGTCTCCCAACCGATTTACCGTATTACATTACTCACAAAGTGTATACCTTAGTCTGTTTACCCGACTGAAATTTTGTTACTTGATTTCTAAATCGGTTCAAATTGAGAGGTAGAAGCTCCCATATACACTCGTATTAAATTGTAAAGAAAATATATTCTTCATCCTCCTGTATTTTTGCTTATTTTCTAGTTTTTTTATATTTGTTGATTTTTATATTTACTCAACAAATTACGCTGATATTTTGCATGCACATCTACAATGTGGATTTCATGCAATCTTCTAAGAATCAATATTTTTGGAGAAAACTTGTTAGCAAACGTCGAAAATAGTTTCTCACTCCATTATTCGAAACAGTGTAGTATGTTCAAATAATATCGCGAATTTTCTATTTTTTTCAAAAAGTATTTATTTATTCATGAATATCTATTTTGTCCCCTTCAAAGTAATTCCCCTCGGATATAATACACTTCTGCCAACGTTTTTTCCAATCCTCGAAGCTTCAAATAATCATTTTCTGTGATCTTGTTCAGCTCCTCCTTCGATGCCGTCTTTATCTCCTCAATCGTGGCAGAGTCCGTCCGTCTGTCTTGCTGGAGGGCACGATAACTCACGAAAGGAGTAACGGATTGAGTTCAAATTTGGTATGTGATAATATTTGTTTCCATCTCAGGCTAAGTTCGAAGATGGGCCATATTCGTTTACTCCTTCTAGTAACTCACTCACAAAGGCTTAAAATTTAGTGAAATATTGATTCTCTAAAATATCTCAATATCGGCGGGGGTTCTGACGACGGGGAAAAGTTATATCGGTCAAAGAATCGAGATATATCGATCTGAAGATCTTCTGGGGGTCTTCTGTTTGACATAACTCGAGAGCGACTAGTCCGATTTTTAGAAAAATTAATAATTACAATTCCTACAAAGTAATTGGCAGTTATGGCATTTCCATCTGGGAACAGAAGTTTAGTAACTGTCGTTAAAACCATAGGAAAAATTTGATTTTTTCTAAAAAAAAGTTTGTGTTGGCACGAAAAAAATCATAAGAAATAGAAAAAAATCGCAAAAAATTAGTTTGCTCCATTTTTTTAAAGCAAGTATCCTAACGAAGAAATAATGCCTTTTTGCAGAAAATATATGGATAAATGTAGAAATTATAGCTCATTTCCAGTTCTTTCCCAGCTTTCGTTCTGTTCGGTTGTGCGTATTTATTTCGCAAATATAACGAATCTCTGTGAACAACTAAATCTCTCTCTCTCCCGTTGTGATTCGGTACTCTGTAACATTGCCAATATTGAACTCTAGCTGTGTAAAACAAAGTGCCAAATTATAATAAAAACCACAAAAATATGGGCCCTTGGCCCAATACTTTCCCTCAACGAAGGAACAAATAAGGTCCCTTCAAAAAGATGAAGCCCTCTATTATGTACGGGGGTTCAACGACGTCGAACTTACCTTCGACATCACGTAATAACAGATTCAGCAGTCTTTCAGACATGGACGATTTGGAAGTAGCTACTGAAACTCAAAATACAAAGGATGTTCGTGATCCTAAACCATCCCCTCTTGTCGCCGACAGTGCCGTCTCACTTGCGGAAATTAAACACATCTTAGGTCAGGATTGTACCTATAAACGTACATCAATTGGAACAAAAATATTTCCTTCTACATTCGAAAAATTCGAGTTCTGTAAAAAGGCTCTAACCGAATCCAAAATCGATTTTCACTCATACAATCCAAAGGGAAATCGATTATTTACAATATTTCTCCATGGACTTCCGAAGATGTATCCCAATGACATAATTGAAGATCTCAAAAGCTACAACCTCACTCCAAAGACTGTTACAGAAGTCATGACAAAGTTTAGCTCTCCTAATGATGCGGTGTTCAAAGTGCAGTTTGTACGAAACAACTTTTCTCCAGTGCACTTAAAAGAAGTCAAAGTCATTAACAATGTTATTGTTACATGGAAAAAAAAACTAAAAAGAACGACCGACCCACATAATGCTGGAACTGTCTAATGTTCGGGCACGGGGGTGAACATTGTTTCAGAAAATCAGCATGCATGATATGCGCCAATAATCATCATACTGACAAATGTCCATTCAAAATAAATGACAAAAAACCAGCCGCGTTTTCTTGCGTCAACTGCAAGAAGTTTGGCAAAGAACGTTCCGATCATTCTGCGAATGACATTAGTTGTCCTCTGCGTGCTCACTATCTGGAGATCCGTTCAAGGGCAACCAACAAACAACCAAAGAGAGTTACAGTCGCTCGTAATACTGTCAACCACTCACGTGAAGTACATCAGCCTCCGACGGTGAGAAATGTTAACGCCGGCTCTTCACCAGATCGTCGCTCTTATGCTGCACAACTGCGCAACAACAACAACAATAATAATATACTCTTCAATATAGATGAGTTATTTAATATTTTTACAAATGCTCTTGATGAATTAAGTCAATGTTCAACCAAAGCACAACAAATGTATGTTATTATGTCTCTTGTTAAATATGCTTCTGACTTTAAATGACTTAAGTGAATTGAGATGTCTTCATTTGAATTCCAATGGAATTTCAAACTATTCTCTTTTGAGACAATTTGAATGTTTCTTAGAAACCCAAAAAATACATGTTGCCTCACTTAACGAAACTTTTTTAAACGATAATCATAAGACTTATTTTAAAAATTACTTTATATATCGTAATGATCGAACGACATCTAGAGGTGGCGGCGTTGCTCTATTAATTCACCGCTCTATTCAACACACTTTGCTACCCATAACCAAGACCTTTCTAGTTGAAAATTTATCGGTTGAAATAATTCTTAACCAACGTAAAGTATTAATTACAACGGCATATTCACCAAGATTTTCATCCCACTTCTCGGAAGATATCTCAGCACTCACACCAGATTTCAAGGAATTCATTCTGCTCGGTGACCTAAATGCAAAGCACTCTTCGTGGAATTGCACCACAAATAATTCAGCTGGTCTATCTCTTCACCGAATGGCTCTTTCCAGGAGATTTTTCCTATACAGTCCAAATAGCCCAACACTGTATCCTCATCAGAGAAATCGCAATCCTTCGACTGTTGATTTACTCCTCAGCAACTCTACATTAGATATTGAACTTGAAACTTTAGATTATGTTTTTCCCTCCGATCATAGCCCTATTATATGTACCGTAAAATGTCCATATATAAGTACAGTAGTTCAACGAAGATTCAATTTCAAGAAGTGTAACTGGGACATTTACCAAAGGGAAATTGATAGAAATATAAACTTTAATGTAAATGTATGCTACAATTCTAAAGAAGATATCAATGACGGATTAGAAAACTTTATTGATACCATTATTTCAGCCAGAAATGTTTCAACTCCGTTCTTTTCGCAGCAAGTTCATAATCGTTTTCCTAATGATATTGTTAAATACATTGGTGCTAGGAAAAAATTTAAAATTAAACAGCAACGTGCAACAAACGAGTGTGAAAAAACTTTCTACGGTCAGTGCTGCAAGTTTCTTAATAAAAAAATTAACGAAAGAATCATTGAGTTGAGAAACTCCGAATGGACGGATCTACTAACGCGAATGAAACCTGGCGATAAGAAATTTTGGAAAATTAGTAGAAATCTGAGAGGGAAGGGCTCGAACAAAATCCCTATACTGGAGGTGAATAATACCAGACTAGCATCTGATCTTGAAAAAGCTGAAGCATTAGCAGATACATTTGCCAAATCTCATGATTTGACATCAACTTATGTTCATCCTTTAGAAAGTAGCATAAACAAAAAGGTCATCAAACTAAAATCTGACATACCCTATTTTAGCGGTGCTAATTTAATAACTGACGGTGAACTGGTGGGCATTCTGTCCAAGCTCAAAACTTCTAAATCTCCTGGACTAGACAACGTTGCAAATATATTGCTAAAACATCTCACGGATAATGCTATTAATAATCTTGTGGCCATATTCAATAGCTGCATCCGACTCCATTATTTACCAGAATCTTTCAAGAGGGCTAAAATTATAGCTGTGCAGAAGCCTAATAAACCAAGTAAAGATCCAAATAGTTACAGACCAATCAGCCTACTTAGCAACATAGGTAAACTATACGAAAAACTCATCCACTCTCGACTTAATGATTTTGTAACTTCTAACGATATAATAGCAAAAGAGCAGTTTGGCTTCAAAAAGGGCCGTAGTACTATCCATCAAGTTTGCCGAATTAAAAACAAAATATTAACAAATAGGCGTAACAAAAGATCAACTGGAATTATTATGCTTGATATTGAAAAAGCGTTCGATACCATCTGGCATCATGGCCTAATTTATAAACTTCAGAGCTTGAACTTTCCAAAATATCTCTGCAAGATCGTAGCTAACTTTCTAGACAAGAGATCTTTTAATGTAACAATAAATAATACTTCGTCTTCCACCAGAAACATTCCAGCGGGTTTGCCTCAGGGTTCAGTGTTGTCTCCTCTTCTTTATGTTATCTATACTTCAGATTTCAAACCGCCATCTCTAATTAATGTAGCATAAAAAAGATGGAGAAAAGTTTAGTTGTTTGTAACAAATACTTTACAAAATGGAAAATCAAAATTAACCATGTTAAGACCCAAGCCGCAATTTTTCCTTACAATAATTCTCCGAAAAGAATTCCACATCGTAGCCTTTGCTTTAACAACGAATTAATCGAGATCCAAAATCACATCAAGTACCTTGGTGTTATTTTAGACAAAAAATTGAAGTTTAAAAAACATATTGAAATGGTTTGCGACAAGGCAACTAAATCTTTTAGAGCACTGTGGCCCCTTCTAAATCGTCGTTCAAACTTAAATATCGCAAATAAGAATTTAATGTATAAATGTGTTATACGTCCCATTTTATCATATGCATCGCCAGTATGGTATACATCTGCTAGATGTCATTTAAAGAAACTACAAATAATACAAAATAAATGTCTAAAAATTATTTACAATAAACCTTGGCGACACAGAACGCACGTTTTACATGAAGAAACCGGATATGAATTATTTGCCGACTTTATCCGAAGACAAAACTTAAATTTTTTCAATAAAATTTCAAACTCTTCTTATCACATAATGAGAGAATGCACAGATATAAATTAGTATATACCATAATATTTACCTACAATTCAGCAAACTGAAAATAAATTGTTATATGAACAACTATTTTAACAAATAGCCCCTTCATAGACAATATTGTTTTCAACTAATGTTTGATTATTTTATAGTTCTATTTATGTAAGGCTTTTTCCCCATTTTTTGCCTTGGACTAATTTACTACATAATGTTTATATGTACATACTATTATTTTTAAGACAAATATAAGTTTAATATGCTGTAATATCCTATAGATAGATCTCATACCTGTATTAAATAAGTATATCGAATATGTATAAAAATTAAATTTTGGATGAATAAATGAATTGAAATTGGCAATATAGCTCATTTCCGATGTCAAGACCCATAAACAACAAAATATTTCATTGAACTATAAAATTCCGCTTTTGAGGATATATGCATGAATTTTGCGAATTGTACCTACATTATCGTATACCCTGCTATAATAATTTCTTCCAGATCTTTATAAAATTTGACTGATATCAGCTCTTCCGTATACTAAAAAAGCCCCCTAATCTGATACCAAATCCATAAAAATGTCGCCAATGGCACTTCCAAAGGAAAAATTTCATGAAAATTGCTGAAATATTTTTGCACTTACGGCATATGTGAGGTCGAAATTATGGAAAATGTTTTCGCCATGTTGATCCCGAAATCGGTGTAAAGTTCGATCCAACGAAAATGCTTCCTTAGCTTTGTTAAGCGCCTCGGCGGCGGCGGCCTTCATTTCGGCGGTTGAAGTGTCCTGCCCCACCATTTCACCGCCCAGTTTGTTGGCTGATGTGGCCTTCGCTGCCAAAACAATGGACGACTCCAGTAATTTGACAATTTTAGCTTCCAGATTTTTATATTTCACCTGGGGGCTGTAAAACTAAAACGTGTCATTTCGAAACATGTGTGTTGGGTCATTGGCCCGGAATGCCGCGCTTTCCATTGCCACAAACACTTACCTGACTTCCTTTTTGGCCACCACCGCAGCATTGGCTGAGGAGAGCGTTTGTTGTTTGGCCTTCTCGACGAAGAACTGATCAAAGCGTTGCCCGGCCGAGCCGCTGTTGTTGGCTGCATAGCCCACGGCACGTACAGACGTGGAAGGACGTGCCTGTGCGCCTTTATCACCTCCCAAGCGGCTGCTAACTAAATTTCCACGCTAGTAAAACAATTTGGTTTTTGCAAATTTAAATTCATTTTCAACCAAATTTACATATGTATGTATGGCTGTCTGCTGGTGACTTGGGATGTGTTGGTGCGTGCGGGTGTCTGGTCTCAGCTTATTGAATAAAATGGCTATCCAGAGGAAGAGACGCGGGACGCGGAGTTGATCACTCAACACCCAACCACGCAAACAGCAACAAATATTCTGGATACGTACCGAAAACAAAAGTGACGTCGGCGGGCGACCAGCAGCTGTGGGCGGAGGTGGTGGAACTGTCATAGTCTGGGTGGGAGTAGCCTCCTCGGTGGACGTTGAGATGCCACTGGCATCTCTTGCAATTTCCGCACTCATTGCGGAACGTAATTAATTTTCAGCTGGAATGCCGCTTCGGCCACCACAATTACGCAGTTGTTTTTTGTAAAATAAGTGGTAGACGGACGAATTCACCGCTCCTCCTGCCGGCTTAGATGGACACCGGGGTTGTAGCTTTAGCAACAGTTCTGTCTAAGTAGAATTCCGCATTAAAATTGTTGTAATGTTTGCATGGAAAAAAACCGACGAGAAATCCGATGTTTTATTGTTTTGTTTTTTCTTTTTTGGAATTTTCCATGCGAATGCTCCCAGAAGTAGGCCGCATTGGTTGTGGCTTCCAGAAGGACGAGTACGCTTCAACTGCACTCAACTAACGCCAGTCTGTCCAACAACGATTTAAGCTAACACAACAACCACCACCAGCACTTGTGTGTGCGTAGTAGTCGTTGTCCTTGTTGTCCTCGTCATCAGTGGGGCATTGTTACAAGGGGTCGGTGTTATGTGCGAGGTTTTGACACTGTTGCCTTGGGAACGGGACAGCACAATCGTTAGGCCACCAGAAAAAATATGGCTTTGTTGTGCTCTCGGTGGTTGACTGCCGGCCATATATTGTTGTTTCTTACTTCTCCAGTTTTGGTTTTTTTGTTGGCTTGGTATGTTTGTTTTACATCTGGTGAAAAACTCCAAACCATGTTGGCCAGCCAGCCATATTATAATGAAACGAACGAAATAAGTAAAAAGTATTGAAATATTAAAAATGCCCATAAACAAAACTATCAAAAACATTGTATCGACTCGTACTCCTCTCGTGCGCCTTCGCATTCACTCCTTTTGTCCTTCGTGGAGGACTCAACACCAATTTCATCACGATACAATTGAGCTGTGTTTGCTTTGTGCCGTAATATTTTCATCATCAGTTTTTATTTCTTTTTGCTTTCGACTTGGCATAACCAACGAGTACAATGGAATATGCAAAATTTCATAGTGGAAGGATTCGCAATATGGGACACAGTAGGGTTCTTATGCGTAGGGTTTTGTTTCCTACGAAGGACGTACAATTGTATTATTTGCCTAAATTCATTCACTGATTGATTTTATTTTACCCTCATTCTAGAGAATGTGTATTTCATTTGATACGGACCAAAAGTGAAACACATCGAAGTAGTGTCCTAAGATCCTAAGTATGTTCGGCGGAAGCCGTTTTTGGACATTTTAAGTCCTCTGAGCAATGTCTGTCCGTCTGTTTGTCTATCTAGCTGGTGCGCGTTATAACTCTCGAAAGGAATAACCGATATGGTTTTTTTTTTTTGTTTTTTCATCTCAGGGAATGTTCGGATTTGGGCCACATTGTTCCAATCCTTCTTGTACTTTCCCCACAAAGACTTAACATTTAATGAAATATTGATTCTCCAAAAACGTACTACTTATCGCAATCTTTTGTAAATCCACGCACAGTAAAGTGTATCTGTCGATATCACCTTGAGAAAAATGGGAGAAGTTTTCGCCCCTTTTGCTGCCTTCCACACACAGACACCATTTAGTACAAAATTTAACAGGGCTGGGCAACTGTTGCGTTACCGAATAATGATTAATCATTTTTTTTCCGGAATTGGAAGATATTAATGTGGACGATGTTTATTTTCAACAAAACGGCGCCACGAGCTCCGCGAGCAACGATACCAACCCACAGTAGGAGAAGTGCAAAATAAAAGAGAAATAATTCGGTCATTTCTTAATCAGACAACCGATTACGGCAAAATGTGGCATGGTAGTAGAAGAGGTATTAAAGAATTTAAGTGGTAAACTTCGGCCCTATGATGAGCAAAATTCGACCCCATCTATATACCCAACAGGTCAAAAGTTATGGCCACATTTTTCAAAAATATAATTGTTTGTTTTTGTTTGTTTTATAATTTTAGGCCTGTTCGCCACTGCAGTTTTTGTTTTTGGAATCATGAGTACATTTCCTATCATTTGAGTACCTTCGAGGCTCCAGTGCCCGTTGCGCAACTGAACACATTTTTTTGCATTTTGGGGGTTACTTTGGAGCTGGTGGTGTTTTTGGTTTTTACATCTGCCAGCCAAAGAGCTCTTTCGTCCACATACAAAACAGTCTGGAAATTTTACTAAAAATAGCCCCAATTCAAAGGGCTATACAACAAAAATTCGAGCTAACTTTGCAAAACCCGTTGGGAGTTTTGATATACCAGTGGTCTCGCTTGGGAAAGATTTGACGACCCAACATTTTTTGGATTATATAATTTATGAATCCATCAAATCACTAGAAATCAATGCTAATTCTAACATTATTATATTTGTAAAGGTATTTGTAAAGGTAAAAGGTATCCCATAATTCACAAAATAATTTCGAAAATCTCCAAAAAAGAAATTTTATAGATTTCCCCAAAATCTATTAGTGGCTCAAAATTTGCAGTTTATCATGTTACATATTAGTACATACAAAAAAAGGTAAAAGTATTCATATTATAGTTTTTCGATTGTCGAAAATGTGCCAAATTTTGAAATTTTCGTAAAAAATTGTGTAATAAGGAGTAGAGTGGCTGGCAACACTATTAAAAAAATTTTTGGCCCGAACGTTTTGCGGAAGCGTTCTCCAGGACGATTCCTTTAAGGCGAACATCAAAATGTTATATGTACATTATTTTATAATTTCCTCTATAACACCGAAATGAAAGTATCATCCATTTCGCATAAAATAAAAAAAATTACCTACTTTTGGAAAATATAAATGGATATGGTAATAACTTTGTCTCAGTGGGTACATCTGACAGAAATTTTTTACATCGGATAGCAAATTTTTTGGTTAATTTAGAAAAGTTGATGTGAGAGAAATTGGTCATAACGGCACAAAATATTTAAAAATTAACATATTTCAAGACCTTGTAGATCGTGATATCTCAAATCGAAAGTAATTCGTGAATCATTATATTTGCAAAAGTCATTTCCACAATTCCCAAAGTACTATCGAAAATCCCAAAAAAGAGTTTTGGGTTTTCCCCTATATCTATTACACTAAAAGCCGGGCTCTAAATTCTCTTTGCAGAGTTCAACGTGCAACACATTACTACATATAAAAAAAATTATAATGATTTTAATATTCTAGCTTTACGATTGCCGAGAAAATGCGGCTTTGAAATTAGTGTAAAAAATGGTGTAGTTCATTCATGTACTAAGAGAACTCTCTCTACCAAATTTCGTACCGATCTGATACAAAATACGCTTTCTACAGCGCCTTAATGTCAAATCGGGTGTAACATATATATGGGGAGTATAGCTAAATCTGAACAGATTTTCCCCGAATTTGGCAGAGTTCATTCATGTAAAATAAAATTCTCTCTGCCGAACTTCGTACTGATCGGATATAAAATACTGTTTCTAAGGCGCTTACATAACAAATCGGTTGTAACATATATGTGGGGGCTACATCTAACTCTGAACCGATGTTGACCGATTTCAATAGGGATCGTCCTGGGGCCAAAAAAAGAGCACTGTGCTAAATTGCATCACAATCGGACCATAAATACGACCTGGACAACGATACATCTACATACGGACGGACGGACATGGTAAAATCGACTCAGGAAGTCTGCGTGATTGGTCCAAAAATGGGCGGGATCGGCCCATAGACCAAATTTTGATATCTTACACAATTTTTTATCTAGAGTGCTGTAATGTTGTACATATGTATCTGGTGACAATCCACGTGATTGGTCCAAAAATTGGCGGGATCTGACCAATGGGCGTGCCACCGCCCATATAAGCCAAATTTTGAAATTGAATTATCTTGCTCATTTTGTTAATAAACGATGGATCTACCTCTCCTTCTTCTGGGTGTTACAAACAAATGCACAAACTCATAATACCCTGGACCACAGTGTGGTGTAGGGTATACAAATTTAGTCAGTTTATATTTTGTTGTAGTCCCCGTAAGCCATAAATACCAAATTTTTCAGATGAAGAGTTTGGCTAAAGAATTTGGGGCCTAAAATTTGGCTAAAATTTACAGCGTTAATTTTTTTTAATATTTGCTTCAACAAAAGGATGGTTTGAAGATTTGCTCCATATCTAAAGATTTTTCCAGTAATAGAAGTGAATGTAATCCATGTTGGAGGGTATATAAGATTCGGCATGGCCGAACTTAACGTTTTTTACTTGGTTATTATAGTGCTCAGATAAAAATCGGAAATTAAGTATACTACGGAGCTATATATATGTAAGTGAACCTATTTTCATTATCTTGGTTCAAAAAACTGATATCTTACAAATTTGATTAAGGTCTTTTGAGAAATGCGTATTATATAACTCTTATATAATTTGCCAAGTTTCGGTCTTTGTTCAAGAAAATGTTATCTGCTAAATTTGATAAAGTTATACATATTTAGAAATGCGAATGCTAGAGTCCATATATTTAAAATCGGGATATATGGGGCTATATCCAAATCTGAGCCGATTTTTCTCAAATGTAGAAAGGTTTATTCCTGCGCAAACAACTATACTGTATCTAATTTCTTAAATAATTGGTTGTTGTGGATTCTATAGCTTGTAAAAGCCAATCGGGATGTACGAAAGAAATGCGCACGAAAAAAGTGTTACACGCTATATTTCAATAACTTTTTTTATCTCTTTTAAATAGAACAGTATTCATTTTTATTATAAACTAGCCGACCCGGTCCACTTCGTTGCACCAGATTTCCGATCCCGTCCATTTTTTGAGTAATCACGTAGACTGCCACCAAATCCATATACACAAAATTACAGCACTCTCACTACAAATTTTTCAAGATATCGCCATTTGAAATTATGGCTCACATGGACAAGGCCACGCTCATAGGTTCGATCCCTCCCACATTTGGACCAATCACGTAGACTGCCAAAGATTCATATAAACAAAATTGCAGCACTCTCGCTGACAAATTGTGCAAGATATCTCAATTTCAAAAGTTTTTTATATGGATGGAGCCACGCCCATTGGTCGAATCCCGCCTATTTTTGGACCTCAAAATCATCATCAAATTTCACGAAAACAAATGTTTGTTTACTATTAAATGGTTTTTAATATTTTCTACTTCGATTTGACTTGATCGACGCGATAACCACAAATGATAAAACTACATCAATGCGGTGAAAATAGAATAAATGTGGTGCGCAAATATTACATAGCGTATAAATGTTTAATGAGATTGTGATCATTAAACAATAATAAAAGTCGATTTCAAAGGAATGGGTACTAGCTGAACAGTATTTTTTTTAATTGACATAAATAACTCTGTTGTTACATATTAATTTATTTGCTGGAAATAATATCTTAATTTTGTAAACTTTCTGATAAGAATGATAGATTCGTGTTTTTGTGCTCACAGCCGACTTAACGCCAACGCGATGAAAATAAAAGAAATGTGGTATAATAATGCACAAATTATGAAATATTATATGATGTTATGTTTAATGATCGAAATTTCTTTCTTCTACGGTCAAAAGTTTCAGAGATAATACATGGTTAACTAATATTACGCGCACTTTTGCCACACCCACTACTCCTATCCCGCCAATTTCTGCTGAAGACTTAGATAATTACTCCACTAAAGTGTGTTCCAAATTTCGTTTTCCTACCGTCAACACATTCTGAGTTATTACAATTTTATATAATGCCACCCCAACTTATTGTATCACGACCACTTTTGGTGAAAGTACTAATATTGACTCCAATAACTTACAATCTAAATCTCGTTTTTCTAGCGTCAATAATTTCTGAGATAATAAACGCTTAACTAATGCTCCACTGATCCTGCCAATTTTTATTAAAGTTTTAGATAATAACTCCACCAACGTGTGTTTCAAATTTTGTTATTCTACGAACAACATATTCAGAGATATTCGAATTCTATAGAATGCCACGCTCACTAATTCTATTCCGCCCACTTTTGGTGAAGTTACTAATATTGACTCCAATAACTTACAATCCAAATATAGCTCACCTACGTTAATTAGTTTCTGAGATAAGAAATGTTTAACTAATGCTACGCCCACTTTTGGCACACCCACTAATCCGATCCCTCCCTTTTTTTTATCGAAATTTTAGAATGTAACTCCAACGTGTCTTCCAAATTTCGTTCTTCCAGGGTCAACACTTTTAGAGATATTCGAATTTTAAGTAATGCCAAGCCCATACTTGCCCCGACCACTTTTTTGAAAAAAATATTTTTCCTAAACCAGTAGTAGTAACATCTATACTACTTACTCGAATCTTCTGAAATTCCACACGTAGTATTAGTTTATTAGTAGCTATCACCTAGAGAAAAATGGGAGAAGTTTCCACCCCATTTTGGTACCTCCCATACAAATGGACTATTTTGCACCAAAAGTTAACCGGTCATATTTTTACTAATAGTGTATACAAATACCTGCAATTTTGTATAGCGTAATGCTTTCATAGTACCTAAAGTCCAGTGAAAAGTGGGTGTTATTGGCACGTCCCTTTTGGTACCTCCCACACAAATAGACCATTTTGCCCCAAAAGTTAACTGCTTATAACTTGAATAACAGTGCACATAAATACTTGAAATTTTGTTCAGTGTAATGCTTTTATACGACCTACTGTTCAGTAAAAAATGGGCGTCATTGACACTCCCGTTTTGGTATCTCCTGCACAAATTGACTATGTAGCAACACAACGGCTTTAAAGTTATTAAATGAATTTATGAAAAATTTTGGAACTTAAGGTGAGGGGATTTGTAAGTCGGTTTACCCGACTGAACTTTCTTACTTGTTTTATAGATAGATGTTGAGTTACATTTATTAACAATTTTGTTTAGAAACATTTTGAGATTTGCTGATATCCCTGTCATCAGGACTTTAATAGTGGTTTTTGTTACTTCAGTGGAGCATGTGACACACTTTCTTTCCAAATAAGTGAAATAATTATCTACTCTTTTTGTGTCTTTTAACGCCCTTTTAACCAAGGCCGAATATATTTCGTTTGGATGAACTGCAGGATATACATAGGTGGATTAGCCTAATTTTGTACAAATTAAATTGTATTCTACTGGTACCACTCATTATCCCTTTTGCTGTAAAACAATACGAGAGATCGGGCCAGAAAAATAATCAAAAAATTTGTTGTAATGTTTACGATTTCGAGCCAAAGACAATCGCTATAAAAATACAATGTTGTATAGTTAATTTAAAGACATAAAAATAACTTGTTTTGAGGATGCATTTATGATTATGTGTGGTCTTAAAATATGCACGTTTTGGCGTAAATTTAAGTATGACGCGTGCTTTTTTGTAGTTAAATACCATAAAATTTAAAACATTATCGTATTAAGGATAATGAGCAGGATTTTGTTTTTAGGGGGTTTTCACATAGGTAATATTTTCAATACGATTTATTCATAGACAAAACTATAGTGTCTACCCAGTGTGTTTTTGAGAAAAAACATTAATTCCGAAAATTAATGCTTAACTTAAATTTTATATTATGATACTCCAAACAAAAATGTTGGACACATCTTAAACTATTTTTAACGTTTCTGTATTTAAATTACTTGTATTAATGTTAAATTGACACGGCGAGGCGAAATTAAAAATTATAATAAAAACTTTTATTGGAATGTCTCGATGAATACTCAGGGAAGCCATTCCATTTAAACGTTTTTGAGTCATGGTTGACGGCAAGTAATTTTTCAGCCGACGCAATCCACACTTCAAAAGAGCTATCAGGCAAAATTGATTTATATTTTCCAAATAATTGTTTACAACTTTCTTCATTTAGTATTTTCATTTTAGATGGAAAAAGGCATCGGAAAGAGAATTCCAAGGTGTTTCAAAAATCGATCTTCGAGAAACCTAGAATAAATCTAGGTATGGAATATAGGTCGAAATCTTATAATATTCTTCAATATTTGCATCGATGACTTTGTCGGACAGAAATCCTAGGTTTCTTGTTTGGAATGTCTGTTCTTCACCAAAATATTTTAATAGGCGAAAAATGGCAAATTTTGATCTGGATATAAGCATATATGTACATTGAATTTCGTGGCGAATTTGTCAAGTGACTATTCATATTTAAAACCGTTATCGCCAGATACTTTAGCAAGGCTCTAAAATTGCCAGTATTTTGAATAGTTTCATTTGAATTGATTCTGCCTGTATCACAATTTCCTCTTAGTGCTGAGCTTTGTCGACCACAAAGGACGACTGTTTGAACTATTAATTCCAAATGCTTTCTATTTGCGTTTTCGAACCGCTTCTTATGAATTTGTAATTGTTTATCGATGGACGCTGTGGCTTACTTATTTACTTAGATCTCATTTCAGCCTTCAATACACTGTTTCTATGGTATTCGAGTGATGAGTGGTGTTGAAATAGTATTGGTGCGGCTTATGGGCTGGCGACGTCATCGGGCCATACTTCTTCAAAATGAGGCCGGTAAGGCAGTTACTGTGAATGGTTTTCGCTATCGTGAGATGATAAAGAACTTTTTATGGCCCGAATTGGAAGATATGGATGTGGACAATATGTGGTTTCAACAGGACGGTGCCACTTAACACACAGCTAACGAAATAATGGCTCTTTTGCGCAACAAATTCAATGGCCGACGTGGCGATGTCAATTGGCCTCAAAGATCATGTGATTTGACACCGTTGGACTTCTTTCTTTGGGGTTATTTGAAAGAAAAGGTGTACGTCGATAAGCCAGCAACAATTCAAGAGCTAAATGATGAGATAATTCGGCACATTAACGGCATAGAACATCAAATAACGCCACAGCGTCATCGAGAATTTGGACCATCGGATGGAGGTATTTGGCCAATATTTTGTTCCATACATAATTGAACCATACCAATATTATCATAATAAAAAGAAATGACAACAATTTCCTAAATAACCTGTGTTTTATTCAAAATCAACATCGGCCTTTAAACTTTAACCACCCTTTATATACAAATCTTGCATGAAATTGATTAAATTCGCCGAATTAATCTCTTCTTAAATATATTTTACGCGCACATTGCGTTGAGATACTGATTAATATGAAGATACAGATTAATGCTATTCATAGTGCACGGCAGAAACCTTAAGGATACGGTTTCACTAAAAAACCAGTAAGGAAAGACAGAAAGTCGGGCGGAGCCGACTTTATAATACCCTACACCTACCTAAAAATGCGAAAATGGGAATTGCGGTAAGAATTTGGCAGTGTTCATACATGTAATAAGAAAACTCTCTCTGCCGATTTTCGTACTTATAGGATATAAAATATGGTGTCTACAGCGCTTACACGTCAAATCGGGTGAAACATATATATGGGGACTATATCTAAATCTGAACCGATTTCCCCCGAATTTGGCAGTGTTCATTCATGTAATAAAAGAACTCTCTCTGCCAAATTTCGCACTGATCTAATATAAAATACAGTTTTTACAGCGCTTACATGTAAAATCAGGGGTAACATATATATGGTGGCTATATCTAAATCTGAACCGATTTTTACCAATTGCAATAGGGATCGTCCTTGGGCCAAAAAATACCGCTATGCTAAATTTTATCACAATCGGACCATAAATACGACCTGCACTTTGATTACAAGAATACATGGACAGACGGACAGACAGACGGACATGGCTAAATCGACTCAGAAAGTGATTCTGAGTCGATCGGTATAATAAACAATGGGTCTATCTCTTCTCCATTTAGGTGTTACAAACAAATGAACAAAGTCATTATACCCTGTACCACAGTGTGGTGTAGGGTATAACTACATACATTTAACGCAGAAAAACGTATTCAGTGTGCTGTGCACTCAATTCGTACGACAAGTATCGTACCGTTACGTACGTTTAAATTCGTATCCCGTGTGCGGCCGGCCTTAGGTATGTTTTTATATCCTTTGTTGTTGTTGCTATGAGATTTGCCAATCTATTTATGTCCACAATTTATTTTTATTCGTTCCAAATATGTATTGTTAACAATGTTTTCATTTAGCAAAAAACCCTGTTAACAGCCCACAATAAATTTAAATGCGCTACAACATGGAGAAGTAAAATATATTTAAATAAAATTACACTTTTGTATGCACGTATATAGGGTGATCCATTTCGAGGTTCCCTACTTTTTAAAGAAAAAAACACAGAAAATTCAAATTGAATGGGGAATGTTTATTATCATTTGAAAGAACATTCTTTGGCATTTATTTTTTGAAGATTATGCCTATCAAATGTTGGCCGCGGCTACGTCTCAGATGGTCCATCCGTTGAGTCCAATTTTCGATGACTCGTTCGAGCATTTAGACTGGTAACTGGCGAATGACACGCGTGATGTTTTGCTCCAAGCCTGAATCGAAGCGTGTTTGTCTGCATAAACTTTAGACTTTACATATCCCCACAGGAAAAAGTCTAACGGTGTGATATCACACGATCTTGGTGGCCAATCGACCGGCCAAAAACGTGAAGTTATCTGCTCACCGAAGTGTTCTCTCAATAAATTCATTGATTGATGCGATGTGTGGGAAGTGGCGCCGTCTTGTTGAAAACAAATGTCGCCAAGATCACAAGCTTCAATTTCAGGCATCAAATAGTCGGTTATAATGGCACGATAACTGTCGCCATTGACGGTTACTTTCTCATCGGCATCATCTTTGAAGAAATATAGACCGATGATTCCGGTACGTCGGATCGGGAATCGGTCAATGGTAACATAGCTCTTAACGAGAGCTAAAATATTGCTCATGGGTGTCAAAGTCGTGGGTCGACTGGAAAGTGTTTTTTTTTTGGATTTAAAAAAAATGGACTTAGCGCAATTGGCGAACGATTATTTTCACAATAAAACTGAATAACATGACAGCATGACACGACTCACACGTGATCTGTCAAAAAAGGCTATTGAAAAAAGTATCTCAACTTAGATCACCCATTACTTACATATTTACAGCAATTTCGTTTTCTCAGAATCCGCGACGTAAAAACCACAACCATTTGCCTCTATCCTTTTTCAATAACTGACGACTTAAATGAAAACAAATTTCTTCTAAATTCCATAACAATTATTGTTTCAAATATTAAAAAACAACTCTGATTCTCTGAGAGAGATAGAGAATATAATTCTCCATCAGGGAGAGTTACAGTCATAAAATGTATTACCAAGACAACCTTTCCTTTAATAGCCTTTAACTTATTATTCAAATATCTACCATCAATTAAGTCCGATTAGGCATTAAAACTATGACGGGTCTACGTAATTGTTTTAATGTAGAAAAAGTATTGAAATATTACATAAAATAATGCGGTTTGTCACAAAAATAATTGCTTCGTAATTCTTATTTGAATTTCTACCTTGCACTACCCAGCAAAATCTTGGTAAGTACCTGTCATTATTCCCTGCATTATCAAATAATGACATCTCTTTATTCACTGCATTACTTGCGGCTAATTAATAATGACTTACCAATAACAGAAATAAGTGATTTTTTGTTATCAAAATCGTTTGCCAAATTTTAATATACATAAATGGAATGTTTTCAAATAGTACGTGTAGATTTTAATCAAAAATACCATAAATATTTCTGTATGTCTTAAGATGTTAAATCATTGAAAAAACTATAGGTTTGGGTTCAGAAATTCGAATCTGGCATGAGGAAATTCTTTGTTTCGAGAAATATGCGCGACAATAAGCAAAAAATCACTTTAAACGACCATTTCTACATATCTACCATATCTACTACTTATTTTGAACATATTGGTAATGCATTATTCAAGTACTTAAAATCGTGAAAATATAAGCGCATATTTAAGTGGCATGCCTATGCTACAAATAAGTACTTATTATGCTACTTTATTGTATGATTTTGGGAAGTACTTTCCTCCAATGACATCCCCATGTTAAAATAATGACAAAAGTGGCTAAATAATAAGTACTTACCATTAACGAACTTTGGTTACTCGTCGGATTATTTGGTAATGAGAAATTTTGCTGGGTATTTACATTTAAACGCTTTCAGATCAGTTTCTTTTTTCAATTTTTTTTACAAAAATCTCTGCATCATTTCTTCCGGAAATGTTAGGCTTCTTTTTCCAAATGTCTATTATTTTCTTGATGAGGTCTGAAACCCCCTTTTTCTGCCACTGCCAGGATTCCTATTAATGTTTAAGAATTCCTTAAGTCTTCCTGTGACTCTATAAACTTAATGCGGGACATCGCTGAATTCCTTGCAATTGTTTCGTGTGAAGAATATTATATTATATTATTATATTTTCTTGGAAATTTTTGATAATCCGTTCACGTACTTTTTTTTTGATATCCATATTTAAATATATAACTGGTCGGTTGAGCTAATTTTATCCACGTGGTTTTGATGAGGTACCAAAAACGAAAAATCGCTCCTATAAAAATGGTATAGGAAAAATGTTTTAAGCTGCGCATGTTTTAATTAGTGAATAAATTTTCTGTTGAGGTATTTTTTTTATATGCTAATTCTTACCACTCAATTACCGCAATTGAGTGAATGTTATTAAAAGCCCTTTCTATAACAGAAAAAGCGCACAAATGTGAATTCGTCGAATTGAAGGCACGATTCAAATGGTGGGCACCACCAGTTTATGCAGAGCTGATTCTGTAAACTTGCTCTTGGTAAGACCAAAAACGTCTTTGCGCTTTCCCTTTTTACGTTGGTATTGGACAAGCTTCTTCAATGGAACTATTGAATGATGTAGTGATATGTCGACCCGATTATCAAGATCGACTAGTATTTTTTCAGGGAGTTTGTACAAAATCTATGCTATATATATAACTGGTCGATTGAGCGTGGTTTTTGATGGCATCGACGTACCAGAAACGAAAAAATTTAGCCTTTAAAAATGGAGGAGGAAAAAGTTATAAAGCTTAAAGCATGCATACTTTCAAGATTAACGTCATGATTTAATTAGTGTATACCTTTTTTGTTTAGGTATTTTTTTCGCATTTTTTCAGAATTAACTTTGAAAAACTTGTGAAACCTATGATGGAAAGTCTCAGCTCTGTTTTTTCCCGTACTCATAATGTGGTATGAGGTCCGTTTTCAAATCAATGGACAGAGTGAATAATCATAATTGAAAGATTTGGGGCACCAAATATCCACGAATAATTGTTGAATGTCAAGTTTACCCTTTTAAATAATTTCAAAAATTATATTTGGTGCAGATTTTTGCGAAAACGACTATGTTCCAATTAATGAGAATTGCATTAGAGAACAATCCATAATTGTGGTTCCAACAAGACGCATAAAGATGTAGCCATTTTAATAAGTCACACTTATGCGCCACCCTGTATAGGGGGCTATATATAAATCTTAACCGATTTTAATGAAATTTGGATCATAAAAATAAGACGTATGTATCTAAATCTGAACCGTTTTTTACCAATTTCAATGGGCTTCGGCCCTGATGCAAGAAAGTGGTCTGCAACAAACTTCATTGCGATTGGACGGACATACATGGTTAAATCGAATCAGCTAGTAATCGAATTGGGACATAAAGTATACCAAGTTGCATAATAGATCCCCTATTACAAGTTCACAAAGACCACTCGACTTCGTTAGTACTATTAGTGGCTCAGATGTCTCTCATTGAAATCAACCTATTTGTCAGACTTCCTAGAAAGAAAAATAACAAAGCAAAGGACTAGGCCTTTTTAGGTCGTATCTTGGCCAGATTTGTGTAGCTATCCAACAGGTGTCAATTTCTATCCATCTCTCATTGGACTGCCTGACTGCATCTTGACTTATGCAAATCTTGTATGTGGACAGCGGCGCAACAATATGCTAATTCCTTCCATTCAACTGTGTTAATGTTGTTAAAAGCCCTCGTTATATCAGAAAAAGTGCACCATTATGAATTCGTCGAGATGTAGGCACGATTCAACAGTGTCCACCGGTTCATGCAGAGCCGATTCTGTAAACTTGCTCTTGGTAAGACCAAAAACCGTCTTTGCGCTTCCCGCTTTTACGTTGCTATTGGAAAAGCTACTTCAATGGAACTATTGAATGATGAAGTGATATGTAGACCAGATTATCCAGATCGACTTCACAAAATAATTTTGTTAAAGTTGGATTACCTTTGTTAGAAATAGTTAGGTTGGTAATTATAATAAAGTCAAGAACCTGGCATTACCGAAAGGTATGACTTTTATACTTTTTTCACAAAATCTACTATGCTATTTTCTGTGCTCCAAATGCCTTCTACATTTCATTTGTAATACCTTAAAACATGTAAAAATGGTAAGACTTTTCAAATTTTAGCTTTGAGATTGAGGAAATGGATAATTTTTTAAATTTTCGTAAAAAAAATGTATAATCTAGAGAATAGTTTCAACAATACTATCTACTGAATACTTTAAAAATAATATATGCAACTATGTTTTACTTTTTATGCGCTCACTTTAGTGATATATTCGTATGTCTGATTCTGATATTACTGGCCAGTTTCGACATAAGTTTTGACATTACAGTTTTTTGCAGAATTCTATATTTTACCTTGGTAGTCCTAATACAATTAAGGATACCTACGCTATTATCGATTTACACATAATTTCTTAATATTTAAACAAATTATTTTTCATTAATTACACTGTGCTAGTTTAAAAATGTAACAGAGACGCGACCCTATAGGTCTACCTATTTCGAACATGCTGAACCCAGTGGTGCTAACCATTTTCTAGGTTAGCTCTAGTTTTCGAGATATTGGACCAACAAGTTTGCTGGGACATGTAAAAGTTTACTCTTTTCGGGGGAGATTTTGAGGTTGAATGTTTCCGAATTTTGACAATATGACTGAGAAAGAAATGTAGAGGACACATAGGCGATTATTTCTTTGGATGCACTCGACGCCATAGATCGTCTTCTTGCCGCAGAAAAATCGTCATCAAATCTAACTATACGTCATAAGTAATAAAAATCATCAAAAATTTTAGATAGCGTAGTCGATAAAAATATTCACCATAAAAAATGCTATAGGCTTCCTCACAACTGTTTTAGGATAAAATAACGGTTTTCTAGTTATAAGAGATATTCTAGGCCAAACTAAAAAACTGTTATAAAATCTATTTCAATAAATAGATTTTACAATTCTGAAAAAAATGAATGAACGAAAATAAAAATCGAATCAAACTAAATAGTTTACAATGTAACAAATGGAAGACCAGGTGGATAAACATATTTCAAGTATGCTGAATCCAACTGTAAAATCCGCTTTCCTAGGTTAGCTCTTGTTTTCGAGAAATTCGCGATTTAAATTTGTAGTTTCAAAGAACCCATATTTTATTTATTTTATCATTTATGACCAAAAATCTGTTAATTTTCATACAAATACATACATATCATGTGAGTCTCCCTCTGAGAAAACGTGTTTTGATAATGGTGAATTGTATTAGATTTTCGAGATTATATCTTTTTTTTAGATATTCCAAATTTTTAAAGTACTGTTTAGAAAATATTAAAACAATTATTTTCTTGTTTTTAAATATCAGTATATATCGCTGTTTCAAATAGTAAATATATATTAAAAATATTAAGGTTTAGTTGCCATGATATATCGCTTATGGGATGATAAAGTCTAAAAAAAATTATTTTTTTCGTTTCAATTGGCTCAAAACTAGAAGAAAACATTTTCGATAGCTTCTTATTTATCGATATCTGTCTTAGTAATTGATAAATTTGCACTCGCAAGGAGAAAATCTTTAATCTCGGCCGAAGGCCTGCCACACTGAAATACTTTCGTCCACGTAGTCGTCTTTGGACATTTCGTAATGTTACCCTACTTTTTGGCTTTTTCTCATTCAAATTAGTTCAAAATAATAAACATTAAAAAAAAAATATTTTTTGTTCACTCCGATCGTGCTGAAATTTTGAAGTTAGGAGTCCTTCGTACCTGGAAGCCTATTGAATTTGAAGAAAATTGGATCAGATTTAGATTAGGCCTGTAGACCTACGAGTATAGACGCTGTAGTGAACATCCAATCCAAATTTGAAGAAAATTGGTTCAGATTTAGATATAGCACCTATATATATATTTCGTCCGATTTTGCCCATTAGTCCTATAGAAACTGTATTTTATTCAGAATTGTTTTGCAATTTGGCATGGTAGAGTTTGTTTATCTATGGAACAACATTGCTCAATTTGAAAAAAACGGTTCAGATTTAGTTATAGCTGCCGTATATATGTTTCGTCCGATTTAGCTACAGAGGCAGATACTCGTACATACCAAATTTAAATTCTATAACCAAATTTTAGTTGGAGCACACATTGGATATTTCATTGCTATCCCTTTTGCGTTTGCGATTACTATACTGTACTCACTTTCTTTGTTTCAAACAGAGTAGTGAACTGCCGTTATTTTTTTCGAGTAGTTAGTGAAGAGAGACAAATGAGAGTGAGTAGTCTGTTCTCGTTGTGTTTGCTCAAACGGTCCATACGAGAAACAAGATGTTCGGTAAACGGTCCAAATAAAACAAGAGTATTCGAAAACTTAGTGTATGACACCGAATATTTTTCGGTACTTAGGGTATTTTTATGAGCTTGGTAAGATAAATCAAGTCACAAATAGATTTTACTGAAATTTGTACGTAAATCTAAATTAATGTTTCTAGCTAATAACCTGTTATATTAATATCATATAATATATAATATAATTATAAAATATTGATATTTGGTAGCACTTAGAAATTATACGTGAGATAAGGTGATATTTTTAGAAATGGATGGCGATATCAATTCAAGAAAAAGTGTAGCATTTTCTTTCTCTTTTCCCGAATACTGCATTTTTCTTATTTTGGAAATTTGAAAATGTTTGTTAGTTATATTCGGCGGAATACATTATTTGCGCAATAGGCCAAATGTGAACAAATCGCAAGGTTAGTCTCACGTCGGCTGTCCTCTTCATGAGATGTGTAAATCATTTGTTCGATCAAAATAAAATTGTATCTAATACTAGCATATTTCCGATCCCGTCCATTTTTGGACCACTGTCGTAGACTGCCAGCAGAACTGAAGTGGAACAAACACACAAACAAACGATTTGCCACGCCCACTATTTGCAATTTTTTATTCCAAAACCATCTCAGACCAAATAGCTTTCAAACAAAAGATAAAATTTTAAAATCGGTCCAGTGGTTTAAACGTCTATAAAACACATACATACATACAAACATTTTTCCATTTTTATATATATAGATAGATAGATGTAATTTGAAATTTTTACTGTGCCCAGGTATGGAAGCAGTATAGTGTAGTTTAGAAGGTATGTAACATTTTCTATATATATAGATTACATTTATAAAATTGTTGCGTAATTGAGTGACGTACAGCCGAAAAGGCTAAAAGTAGAATCATGAAATTTGGTGGAAAGGTAGTTTTTTGGGACGTAGACGTATACTAAGGCAGGCGCACATTGGGACAAGAACAAAATGTGGTGCATGAGCCAAATACGTACAAAGACTAATGCTAGAATCGCCAAATTTGATGTGAGAGTAGTCCCTTGGTCGTATACTAGGAGAAAGATAGGATTGGTTGAAATTTAAAAATCTACGCGCGCAGTTCGTGAAAAAAGAGATAAATGTTGTAACGCAGACAATTGGAGCGTAGATCCGCCACAGAGATCGATTTTTTAAACTTGTTAGGGCACAGTGGGACAAAAACGGATAAATATGGTACCACCGCCAAATTCAACGTATAGATGTTCCAAATCCGTACATGAAAGGTACCGGGTGCAAAAATCATTAGAAATATGGTCATAGTGTGGGAGGGTACCTCATAGAACATAAAGTAGAGGTAGAAGTACTACACAGTTGTAATATTAAGTGTTATTACTTAAAATTCTACGATTTTAGAGACACAATGAGGTAAAGTATGGTAAACAATGCTTAATACAGTGGCCAAAAACGGTTAAATATTATGTAATGGAGCAAAAATGTTTAAATGTGGTGCAGTGGTTCAAAAGTACATATATTTGACTATTCGAAAATAGTCAAAAATTTGCAGAAGGCAAATGGTTAAACATGAAGAAGTTGGTCAAGGTGTTAAATATGGCACAGTGAGCAAAATGGATAAATACGATATTGTTGAAAAAAATTGCTATATATGGTACAGGGGAACAAAAATATTTGAGTATGGGGCAACAGGATTTTAAATATTGTGCAGGGGAACAAAAATGTTAACAACTTTTGGCCCAATATCATATTTATTCAATTTTGCCCCACTGTACCATGTTCAACCATTTTGACGTCACTGTACCATATTTAACCTTTTTCGCCACATTGAATCATATGTGTCATTTTTGTAACACATTTATCCCTTCTTGTCCCACTGTGCCATATTTAATCGTCTTATAGTTAATCCATTTTAGCCCCACTATACCATATTTAACACCGTCTTACGTCACTTTGCCACATTAAATCCTTTTTTCCCCACTATATTGTTTCTAACCGTTTTTTGTCCCACTGTACCTCATTTAACACATTTTTGCCCCACTGCACCATGTTTAACCATTTGCCCCACAGCAACATGTCTAACAACTTTTTGAACTGTACCTTATTTAACGCTTTTTGACCCACTGTACCATATTTAACACTTTGTCGCTCTGTACAATATTTATTAAATATTTTTCTATTCCAGAACTTTTGCACTATTGAGCCTTGAAAATTAAAATTTCAAAAAATAACTTCGTAGACTGATTATATGTCTTTCGAACAGCCAACGCATCAAATTTCACGATTATAACTAGCCGTTTAAATTTGTCAACGGTTTATCTTATCGTCTTCGTCCCACTGTGCCCCAAAAAATCGACATATCGTTTCTGGTGCGTCTATACCAACTTTCAAGATTTTAGCTCATGCCAATAGGATTAGGCGGTGTAACAATTTTAGTCAACTTTCGCCCCACTGTATTAGAATTTAGAAAAGTTCCTCGTCCTTCCGAGTCTACTTCCAAAAGTATACCCTAACATACAATTTAGTAATTCTAGCTCTTGTCGTTTGCATTTGTCGGTAGTACTAAATTTTTTGACCCACTGTGCTCAAAAGTACGAAAATTTCAGAATCCGTTTTGACAAAAGCTTAATTAAAATATATTTCATATTCATTTGTATGTTATTTGTATTACCCTCATTCAATAGTACTGAAATAATGAGGAAACTCACATGTAGGCATGTGCAAAACAGCAGCATACGGAAATCTACAGTTATTCCCAATAGTTATTTTTCAATTATTTCGAGTACATTAATCGCAGTTCGAACATTTCAAATGTTCTCGAAAACATTTCAACTACTTAGTGAAATGAGTGAAGTTCAGCTCAGCATTTGTTGTAACCAAACAGTTCAGTTCAGTGTAGTTGTGTGATGTCATGACACTGCAGTGATCGGACGGATAATGTTGGCTTCACTTCAGCATTCGTTTTGGTCGCGATACATACATGTATGTACAGTATTCATTTCTCATACGCTCTCTGGTACGTCGTGAAAGGAATATATTCATGCAGGGCTTTAGTATTAGCTTATTAGTCGCATTATCTCCAGAAAAATGGGCGAAGTTGACACGTCCCTTTTGGTACATCCCACATAAATGTACCGATTTGCACCAAAAGTTAACTGCTTATAGCTTTAATATCACTTCACACAAAACATAAAATGTTGTACAGTGTAATGCTTTTATAGTACACTGATAGAAAAACCGTTCGTCACCATCACGAATCAGTTTTGTTCATATATCTTCGTACTGGTGACGAGAATATATCTTCGTACTGGTGACGAGAACGAACACGATCATCAACCCATGTTTTTGGTGATTTCGAAATTCGTCGAAGGAGCGATAAGTTTTCATTCCCACGACGAAAAGATTTATTTGACCATTTTGCTGAAAATATGATAAAACGAAGCAATAAATTTATAGACTGTGCTTAATTGTATTGTTCTATGTGACATCTGATTACCTTAGTAAAATAATTTGTTGTAAGAATTTAATTTAAAAATCTAACAAATTTATGACGAACACCGTTCGTCAATAAGATTATCCATTCATCATGGTTCAAACAAATCGCAGTGGTACGGCGCAACTGATATTGGGTTTAACAAAACATCAAACCATGCATACTCGTACATGCAGCTGGACGAGCTGTATAAGTGTGAAACATTTGTGCAAGCGGTCTGTTTGCAAATACATTACTTTATATGATTATTTTTGATTTAAAATATCAGAAGTAATGAATACTTCTCGTTCGTTTGCGTTAAGCCTTTTCTGATAAGAACTGCGTTTCGAACCGAATAAGCACAACTGAACCTGGCAAAGCCGTGAAGTAATTTTATTTTTCATACAGTTTTTAATGGTCTAAAACCAGAAGAATATTTATTGAAATTTTTAAAATTTAAATATTCGGCGGCATGAATTCGTCTTGCTGATGGATGGAGTTCGTCGTGGTGATGAATGGGATTCGTCGTGTAGATGAATGGGATTCGTCGTGGTGATGAATGGTATTCATCGTGGTAAAGAATGGGATTCGTCGTGGTGATGAACTCGATTCATCGTAGGGATGAATGGTGTTCATCGTGTTGATGAATGGGATTCATCGTGGTAATGAACTCGATTCATTGTAGGTATGAAATGTGATCATCCTGAGGACGAAAGTTTTTGGAAACAGAGATTCGTCATGGTGACGAACAAATTCATCAGAAGGGTTATTCCGTATGTTAGCTGACTTTTGACGACAAAATAATCGTAATGATGTACAAATTCGTCGTCATGACGAAGCTTTTTCAAACTGTGTACCTAGAGGCCAGTGAAAAATGGGCGTCTAATACCAGTGCATACATAACATTTATTAAATGCAATTTAAATTGATAATAATTTAATAAAAACAAAGAATAAATGATTTTACGTATTTTTAGGACTGCAGGTGAGGAGATTCATAAGTCAGTTTACCCGACTGAACTTTCTTATATGTTAAAATTTTAAACATTACAAATTAAGGAAGGTGTAAAAATTTGGATTTCACGGAATATACGATTTTACTGGGGAATGGCGTGTACCTACAAAGACAAAAATAATCATCCATATAAATATTAATTGGTAAAAAATTATAAACATTAATACAAAAATGAATCATTTAATATTATATTTTACTTATAAATAATTTTATAAAGTTAATATTTACTAGTTTTGTAAAAAAAATTAAAAATTTTAGGGGATGATGCAAAGGACATACAAAGCCTTTATTATATAAAATCAATCGGGTATGTTCTGGCACTCACTTGGAGCATCTCACGTCAATTGACTCAAGATAGAGGTGTTCTACAAATCGCTGCCACGTCTGACTGGCAGGAAAATTACGTGCTTCACATTATTTAAGGAGAAGTTCGACAGCCAATACTCTCTGCAGTTGCCGTACACCTCGTTATTCGCCAGGTGAAGAGAATGTGAGAAGTTAGATGCATGCAAAGTGGAATATATTTTATTTTAAAGGACAGAAAATTAGACGGTAATCTAAGAATGAAGCATATATCATTTCTACGGGCCAAAAGAGTAACGCATCGAAGCATGTGTAAAGTTTAAGTTTAAAGTATACACGATTGTCATATCGGACAACGTTATCAACCCTGTTAAAGTGCTGCAAATGTACGGACAATGACAAATTGTTAGGCAAAGGTGAATTGACAGTTCAGACGATTGCAAGAAAACCTTACAATTACATATATTTATAATATATTTTGTAAATATTTACAATCCTGCATGTCAATATAAATATTTTAAAGACAGTGTTGCCAACAAAACGTTTTTCTGACAATGGCGCCGTTGTCACATGTATAAACTTCGCACATCTAACAATCTGCAAATTATCTCGCAATGACTTTCCTGCTAAAGTTGCAAAATAAAAAGTGTATGTTCACACGGCTGTAAATTCACAGGGTTGCCATTTTTCTGGCAATATTGTCCGATCTGAAAATCGTGTGTACTTAGCTTTACAATAACAATCCGCAAATGGGCATTGCGATAATAATGTAAAATAATTGGTTTCGTTTCAGATACTCATAAGAAAGTAATTAGCTTCACCGCCTCATCAAGGCTTATTTGAAGTAAGAGTTGAAGATGTTGATCTGAAACGATAACCTTAAAACCTGCAGTATTCGATCATAGATGTGTAATCATTTAAAATGTGTAATTGGGATGTCCACAATCCCCTAACCTCAGCTAACTTTATGCATAATTGCATCGCGAACAGCTTAAAATTGTGAAAGTATACCTAGCCAATAATCAACAATATAAATATATAAAAGATATTCCGTTCTTGAATTAAGTTCCTTAATAAAAATCAAAACTTTAGTAAAATTACACTCTCAAATCGTGAATAACTTCGGTTCTATAAGCGCGAGAATCACAATATTTGTACGGCTTTCAGCAGAATAGCGAGTTCTAGCTGCACATATGAAAAATATCGCGCTTTAGTCCAAGGTGTCCGATATTTGCAAGAAAAACATGAATTTTAGAGGTTATGTAATATAGCTTACTGGCGGCTATTTTGGGGGATATTCACTAAACACAACAAGCTTTCATTTGAGATGCGGACAACGGTGATATTTTTTCTCTGACCCGCCCTAAAATTTTAATGTCCAGTGGTCAATTCCTAAAAGTAATAAAAATTTACAATTTTATTAAGCCCCTACCCAGCAAAATCTTGGTAAGTACCTGTCATTATTCCCTGCATTACCAAATAATGACATCTTATTATTCGCTGCATTACTTTCGGCTTATTAATAATGACTTACCAATAATAACAGAAATAAGTAATTTTTTGTTATCAAAATCATTTTGGCAAATTTTAATAGAATGCAATTTTGGCTGTATGTGGGTTATTGTACAAGATTTATTTATATTTCAACATGTTTTCAAACAATACGTGCAGATTTGAATGAAAATACCAGAAATTCGAATCTGGCATGAGGAAATTGTTTGTGTCGAGAAATATGCGCGACAATATGCAAAAAATCATTTTAAATGGCCATTTCTACATATCTACTACTTATATTATAACGTATTGGTAATGCATTATTCAAGTACATAAAATCGAGCTACAAATAAGTACTTATTATGCTACTTTATTGTATGGTTTTGGGAAGTACTTTCCTCCAATGACATCCCCATGTTAAAATAATGAGAAAAGTGGCTAAATAATAAGTACTTACCATTATCGAACTTTGCTTACTCGTCGGATTATTTGGTAATGAGAAATTTTACTGGGTAATTTCGCGATCGCAGAAACGAAATATTTTGCTAATATATTTAAAACAAACCAAATTTGCATACAAGCTTTGATCAACGCCAACTTTTTTTCTTCCTCACAAAAGAAGCCACTCTAATGTATATATGGGGGCCATATCTAAATCTGAACCCATTTAAGTAGTACTCGTATGCGTTCCTAAATTAAGAAACTTGTAACGATCGGAAGTAAAGCACAACTTATATAGTGCTTTGATACCAAATCAGGAGGAACATATATATGGTGGCTATATCTAAATCTGAACCGATTTTCTCCAAATTTGGCAGAGTTTATTCATGTAATAAGAAAACTTATTTATCCGAATATCAAACCGATTGGGTATAAAATATAGCTGCTAAAGCGCTTATATCTAAATCTGAATCGATTTTCAGAAATTTCGGTTCGTCCCCGGGCCACACAATGTATACCTACGTGCCAAATTTCAGACGATCAGACAATAATTGCGACTTGTACTTTGATTACATGGATACATGGACGGACGGACATAGCTAAATTTACTCAGAAAGTGATTCTAAGCCGATCGGTATAATGAACGATAGGTATATCTCCTCTCCTTATGTGTGTTACAAACAAATGCTCAAATTTATAATACACTGTATCACAGAATGGTGGAGCGTATAAAAATATTTGTGTATACCTGAGGTGGACCACTTTAAGACCTTATATATTAAAGAGGGTCCTGTCTTAAAACTTTATTTCTCGTACAGGGTGGCTGATGGAAGCTGCTACCAAAAAAAAATTTAATAACTTTTTTTCTATTTAATGAATCTGGTTAATTTTTTTTTATTTTGCAGATTGATTTTTAGATTTAACAAAAATGGATAACTGGGACACTGAAACAAGAATTACGCTATTACGCACTGAAGTCCGTAGTTTCGATTCAAAGAGAGTATAGGGGCACGTTTGGCGGCAATCCTCCGAGCAGATATTTCTAATATTTCGTTTCGCAGAAACGAATTTTTTCTTTGCGTGTAGCTGATGCCATAGAAAACAATCCAAGAGTTTCGACAAGAACCTTATCTGCTCAAATAGGTATAAGCAGACAGTTATTGCAGTCAATTATGCACAAAGATTTGGAGTTATTCCCATATAAAATTCAAATGGCCAACAAAGTGAACTCAGCAGACTTCCCGATTCGCTTGGAATTTTGCCAGAAGATGCTTCAAATGGTGGAAGAGGACGGAAACATGTTGAACTGTCTTTTCATGTTTGACGAGGCCCATTTCGATTTAAACGGCAACATAAAGAAACAAAATTGTCAAATATGGAGTGCTTCCAACCCACAGATACTCCATGAGACGGAATTGCATCCACTTCGTGTCACAGTGTGGTGTGCAGTTTCATCACGCTGCATTGTCGGGTCCTACTTCTTCGAAGAAAACGGCCACACCGTTACAGTTACTGGAGGCCATTACTTGAGCATGTTGAGAGAGTTTTTCTATCCAGAATTACGCCGAATGAGAATTTCTTTCAACTCTGTGTGGTTTTAGCAAGATGGTGCAACTCCTCACATAGTCCGGCCTGTTATGACAGAATTGCGGCGAAAATTTCCCAATAAGCTGATATCCAGAAACTCCACATTCCGTTGGCCCCCCAGGTCGCCTGACTTTACTGCACCTGACTTTTTCTTGTTGGGTTATTGCAAACAGGAAGTCTACAAAGCAAAACCAGCAAATTTGAATGAACTAAAGCAATCCATTCGAGAAACAATTGCGGCTATTCCCATCTCAACTCACCAAACAGTAATGAACAACTTTTTGGTAAGATGCCGCACATGCATCGACGAGCAGGGGGGGCATTTAAATTCCATTATTTTTAAAACTAATTAAGCAATATTTAATTAAATTTAATGAGCTTTAACACGAATAAAAGATAAAGTTATTTGAGTTTCTTAATGTAGCAATATTCATCAGCCACCCTGTATATCTCTTCTACAGCATGTTAAGTTTTGTTTGATGTCCTGTAGCTCCACCCTAGTAAAGGGTCCGCCAAATAACTTTTTTTTTGAAAACATCGCGCAAAACATCGAGTGTAGCTTCGGCTGTGTGGCACGAAGCACGGTCCTGTTGAAACCAAATGCTGCCAATATCCTCCTCTTAAATTTTTGTGAACAAAAATATGCGTGCCGTTTTACTGTGCCCCAAATGCGACAATTTTACTTGTTTACATACCCTCCAAGATCATCTTCTGTAAGTCGATCGCTCACATCGTTGTTCAAGCGTATACACAACCATATTCGTTCAGCGGAAGGATAAAACTAATTATCTGTCAAATCAGACATAAACAAAGTGTTACCATTCACGAAATAAGCACTAGTTGAAAAAAAAGTTAGATAGCGGACCCTTTATAATATAAATTAGTTAAACTGTTTATTTGGGATCCAGAAAACAATTGCTCAAATCCATAATATCCTTAACAACAGTGTGCTATCGAGAACATTCTGTCCCATATTGCAAGCCTCTCTTCTATGCGAATCCTCATGAATGTAAAAACGCTGATGTTTGGTAGATCTGGGAATATTTTGATGTTGGCAGAAAAATATTGCTGTTGGAAGCGATTTATAAAAATGAGAGTTTTTGCTATAGCACCCTCTGGAACAAGGCAATTGTTTATGTCAAACATGGGAGTAATTAATTGCAATTAATCATATTTTTCATATCAATTGTCTCAGTGTCTGGTGAACGTCATGCCGACATGTTTTTTTTTCAAGTTGATTCAATGTTATTTAATACAGCGGCATTTATGGCTGTTTGTACTTATGTTCGAACTAAAATGAACTGAAATATAAATGTAATTGTTCTGTAAAACATGCAAGACATCCAATTGAGGAACTTAATGCCGACAATAAACAAAGTTGACCTTCAGGAAATTCACATGTTCATATTGACAGGCGAAATATCCATCATTACAGGATAACATCAGTTTGGCGAAAATGGAAATGGATTCGTAACAAGGTTTACATTACAGTCTTGGTATACGAGTACAATATACAACTATAAAGTTACAATGAAATAGGGCGTGTTATATATATATATGTATATATCGTACACTTAAAAAGATTTTCTGGTAGATTGTTTTACTTTCGGTAATTATTTATATTCGTAGCAAGAAATATGTATTAAGGCAAAGATTCACAATCAACATAAATAATGCTACAATGAGTGTGACAATATCCATACCATTGAATATTTGAAAATGTAATACATACATTGCCGTTACATCAATTGTCTTAATATGTTTGGTGTAGATACGTCTGATATAACTGTGAGTGACTCAACGAAAAATGTCATTAAGTTCCCATTATTTATTTTTGTACGAATAAAATATTTGTTTTGTATTTCGAGTTCTGTTGAAGCAGGAACCTTCAATCCTTGAGAGTGTTTTTGCATGCAATGTGTGCCATTGAGTCTAATTTCTCAACAGATCTACACAAAACTTTGCAGACGGCGGTATCTTTAATCAGGAACGAACGCTGCCAATTTAAAAAAAAAAACGGTTCTAATATGCATAGGTATTGCCGGAATTTTCATCATTTTCTAGGAACTCTCATCAATGACTTAAGCTAGTTTAGTATTATGCAGATAATAAAAATAATTCCACCTCTTATTAACAACACAATCTTAAATATTTATATAAATACTTATAACATTTATTTATCGCGTCTGTAACGAATTTTCGGTCATATACCTATTTTGTATTATATAGATGGCTTAATTTGAACGCTTTGTAGCTTCGCCTCTGCATAACTTAAAGTCTCTAATAAAAATTTCGTCGCAGTCGTTTGTATGGTTGAGAAAGTACAGAACTATTTCCCTTTTTTAATTCCTCCATTGCACTATGGGTAATTTTCCTGATTTTCTGGCCAAAACCTCTTAAGTTTGAGTTAACGATCTCAAATTTGTGAACAACGTCTGCCGCATGTAAAGGACACATTCAGTAAGAATTGAAACTAGTGGGGCAATTACAACGATAACTCCATGCACTTCAAAAATGCATTATGATAGTATTTATTTATTTGGTCACAAATTTGGAGGATACTTACATGTGTGTAGTCCTATTTCTTGCAATATATCATTTAGGGGGTTAAAATGCAGTACTGTGGTTAAAAATGCACTTGCAAGATGCAGTAAATAAAAAATAAATATATAATTTTTTTACAATAAAGGCATTTAGAAAGTGAGTACACCTAGAAGTAAATACGTGTGAGAATAAAAATAATAAGTGAACAAGAATGCAGTTGCAAGATGTAATTAATAATATTTAATAATACGATCATAAATGTATAGTTGTGTTGGTTGTACTGAAATCATACCGGCAATATCCTAATTTTGATAATTTGGCTGCATCTGTTCTCTGTGCTTATCAGACTTTTCGGAAAATTACTTTTTGGACGACCACATTCATTTCCCGATTAATAGCGGAGCAATTATGTACATTTCATTCAGCAACTTCAGTTCGAAGCCACTCCTCATTGTATTTTTTTTGAAAAAGCCATACAACGACCAAACTTTTATTAAAATATGCGTTATACATATCCTCAATAGTTCTAATATTTAATATAATTTCTTATAAAAAGGATTTGTATAAAAGGATATATTCTTTTTCCAAAAAATTATTAAAAATCAGCAAAATTCTGCACCCCTATCTTTTTGGAGGATTCTTTAAACTTAATGATCTAAATAATAAAAATAGTGAAATGCATGTCATAAGGTGACAACCCTTTTGTTTAGTCCAAAATAAATAAAAACAAGTAAAAGCGTTAGGTTCGGCCATGCCGAATCTTATATACCCTCCACCATGGATAGCATGTGACCTCTCAAAATAACTCAAACCTAAAGAAAATAACACCGAAAAACTCGAAAAAATATAGTAATAAAATATATAGAACTGTAGGAATCACAACAAGTTAGATGCGATGTATGGGAGCTATATCTAAATATGGACCGATATCGCCCATTTTCAATCCCAAGTTACCAGCAGCTATAAGAAGTATATATACCAAATTTCAGCCACCTAGCTCAAGTATTATAGATTGCAGCGTGATTACAACAGACGGACATGGCTAAATCGTCTTAGAATTTTAAGACGATTAAGAATATATACTTTATGGGGTCTCAGATCAATACTTAGAGGTGTTACAAACGGAGTGACAAAACGAATATACCCTCCATCCTATGTTGGAGTGTATAAAAATAATTTCTTAGTGCAATTATTTCACAATAATTATATATATTTTTCAAAAGCGTTATAAATATCCTCAATAGTTCTAATATTTTGTCATTCCGTTTTCAAAATCTTGAAATATTTATCTGCGACCTCATAAAGTATATGTATATATTCATGATCGTCGTGAAATTCTAAGACGATTTAGCCATATCCGTCTGTCCGTCTGATGAAATCACGCTACAGTTCGTAATAATAGAGCTAGGTTGATCAAATAGATAGAAATTGATAGAAATACTTTTTATAGTTGCAGGTCGTTTGGGATTGCAAATGGGCCATTTCGGCCAATGTTTTGATATAGCTCCCCTATAGAGGTCGCTCCAAAATACGGATTTTGAGTAATAGATTCCACATTTTTAAAGCAATTTTGCTATAAAAGTTTGTATTCTATTTTGACTAGAATTCATCGCAGTAAAAATTTTGCAAATCTGCTCATATTTTGTTATAGTCACCCAAAGAGGTCGCTCCAAAATAGGCTTATTTAAATCATAAATACCACATTTTCTAAGCATATTAAGCGAATCTTCGCAGTTCGTGTTTCATTTAGACAAGAATTCATCACAGTACACATTTTGTAAATGAGTTGATATTTCGTTGTGGTCCACCTATAGATGTCGCTCACAAAAACGCTTGTTTAAGCCATAAACACCACATTTTCTAAGCAATTTAGCTGAAACTTTGCAGTTTGTATTCTATTTTGGCAAGAATTCATCTCAAAAAATTTAGTCAGTTTATATTTTGTTGTAGCCATAAGCCATAAGCGCCGTAAGCCATAAATGAAGTGTTTGGCAAAAGAATTTGGGGCCTAAAATTTGGCTTATTATTGCAGCGTTCATTTTTTTTAATATTAGCTTCAACCAAACGGATGGTTTGAAGATTTGCTCCATATCCAAAGATTTTTCCAGTAATTGAAAGCAGTCCATGGTGGAGGGTATATAAGATTCGGAATGGCGAATTTAACGTTTTTTACTTGTTCATATATGAAATCGAGATGAAACCGAGATCGATGGTGACGCTGACGGCATAACCACATACATACACACATGTACACGACGCTTTCATTTGTTGTTGTTACCATGCTTTAGCAAAAATAACTGTTAACAGCCCATAATAAAATTATTTTCGGTGCAATATACGTATGTATACACGTATACTTACATATTCGCCACAATCTAATTTTTTCACAATCCGCGTCCCAAAAACACACAACCGTTTCCCTCTATCGCTACTAAATAACTGACGATTTAAAAGAAAACGAACAACAGAGAGATCTTCTAGCATTATATAACAGTTGTTGATTCACAAATTAACAAACAGCTCTGATTCGCCGAGCGAGAGAGAGAGATTGTATAATTCTCTCGTATGTATTCTTAAAAATAATGGCAATTGTCATAAAATTTATTACCAAGACAGCCTTTCCTTTAAGGGAGCATAGCCTTAAATTTAATACTCAAATATCTCATACTGTCAATTAAGTCCGATTCGGCATTAAAACTATGACATGTCTACGTCATAGTTTTAATGAAGAAAATCTTTCAATGTACTGAAATATTACTTAAAATAATGCGGATTGTCACAAAAATATGATTAGTTTCTTCAATTTAAAGGCGCACATTTAAAGAAGGGCGTACACAAAACTAATGATTGGATATGCATTAATTCAAATTGAAAAAACTTTAAAATAAGGAAAAATTAAGTGGGCACGAAGAAGAATAGGATTAGGTTAGGGTGGCAGCCGTATTTTTATACAAGCTCACATAGACCAGTTTAGGTCCTTAGTGTTACCACGGTGCTCAATGCTCTCCACTTCTTCCTCATCTCCACAGCTTCTGCAGAAGTCATTAGAGTCAATACCCAATCTTTTGGCGTGTTCGCCGATCAAGAAGTGTCCCGTCAGAACTGATACTAACGTAGACAATTTTTGCCTCTCTAGTGCGTTTTACTGCCTGATTGCCTCTTGCCAAAGCCAAAGCTTGAACGTGGATAGTGGCGCACCAATATATGCAAATTCTTCGAGAATTTGTAATGTCGTCCCTTTCCTAGCAAGTTCATCCGCTTTGTAGTTCCCCGGGATATCCCTAAGCCCAGGCACCCATGTGAGGTGTATATTAAACTGCTCAGCCATCTCGTTAAGAGATCTACGACAGACAAGGGCTGTTTGTGAATTTAGGGATGTTGCCTCCAGAGAATTGATGGCAGCCTGGCTGTCCGAGTAAATTACAACGCCAGTGTTGGTTACTATGTTGCGACTCAGCCACTTGGCAACTTCCCATATTGCCATTATTTCGGCTTGATAGACACTGCAGGTATCTGGTAGTCTGTGAGCTATATCCAATCTAAGCTCTGCACAGTGTACTCCGAAGCCAACCTTTTCATCAAGCTTCGAACCATCCGTGTAAAAGTGGAAATGGTTTCTATTACCTGGTATTCTTCCAACCCACTCATCTCTGGCGGGAATCAATAATTTCTCTCGAAGGTGTACACCGTTGGTATATAGTCCACTCGGTCGGTTACCATAGCACTACACTTTGATATCCTCATGTGACCGTAGTTTTTGTACCTCCACATTCCCTTATTGTAAGCATGTTGGTTCACCGATAGGAGATTTGTATCCAGGTTTTCCCTAATGAAATAATCTAAAATCTAAATCTTTGGTATCCCTCCATCGATTCGGGATGTATGAAAGCCTGATACAGCCTACATAAATGTTCTCCAGCCAGGGGATAATGTATTTCAACAACATTTTCTGCATTTCTGCTGGAGTGATGCCGTCTGGTCCAGGTGACTTGAAGGGCTCAAAGCTATAAATAGCCCAGCTTATTCTGGATCTCTCAGTCAACAAGCTAGCGACGCTCGCAGTCCACTCGCACTCTTGTTGGTCCTGCTGATCCTCTGGTTCTATTAGAGAGTTCCCCGGGAAATGTGTGTCGAGCAGTACATTGAGCGACTGCTCGCTGTTTTTGGTCCAATTATTTGCCTCATCCTGCAAGTAACCCACTGTACAGGGTGAAGCTGATAATATTTTCCTCAGCCTTGCTGCGTCGGAGACCTTTTCCACTTCGCCACAGAAGGTATACCAAGAGCATCTTTGCGCCTTTCTAAGCTCCTTCTTATAGATCTTGAGTTGCTCTTTATAGGCATCCCAAACATTAGCGACCCCTGCAGATTTAGCCTTGTTGAATAGCTTGTTGCAGGTCTTTTTCATAGCCGTTAGCTCAGAAGTCCACCATTGGGGTTTAGTTTTACCCTTGTACCTTGTTTTTGGACAGGCTTCTTCAAGGGAACTATTGAATGATGTGGTGATATGCTCGACCAGATTATCCAGACCGGCTTTGTCATTCGGTCCGTACAGAAGTTTGGAGTTGAGGACTTTCTTGAAATTCTTTTCATACAGGTGCCACTTTGTCATTCTCACATTTCTGTGGACGGCAGGTTCAGGTGCTTTTTCAGCGAGTTTGAACTCAATATAATGGTGATATGAGAATGTGTGGTCATCCAGTACATTCAACCCAATAATTTTGTCTGACAGCCGGTCAGTAGCAAACGTTACGTCTAGTACTTCTAGTCTTTCTATAATTGTAAAGGTCGGTTTATTACCTATGTTACAAATACATACTTATGTTGGTAGTTAGAATAAAGTCAAGAAGCGAATCACCCCTATTGTTTATATCCCTACTACCCCAGATAGTATGATGAGCGTTCGTGTCTGCGCCAATAATCAGCTCGACCTCGTCAGACGTTGCTTCTTCTACTACTTCCCTGAATAGAGCAGTCGGTACTACAGCTTCATAACGCAAGTAACTGGAGACCACCCAATATATGCGATTACCGATCTCCAGACTAGCAGATGTTTGGTCTTCACCACTTAAATTAGCCAGGAGAAAGATACTTAGATCTTTCCTGGCCAAAATGCAGGTTCTTGGAGTGCCTTCACAGTTGGCCACAAGCAGTTTAATGTTGGGTGTCCTGATACCGCACACCCTTCCTCCCACTGCGTAGGGCTCCTGTATCAGGACGATGTCTACTGCACCTGTAAGCAGGCGCAGCAATAGAGCCGCTGAGGCTGCTTTAGCGTGATGGAGGTTAATCTGTAAAATTCCTACCATCATTGGTAGTTGACAGATTAACATCCACCCCGACAAGGGTGTTATCGAACTCTTCGTCCGTATCATCGAGAAGCGTGTCCCCGCCAGATGCGTCAAAGAGTCCGGAGACTCCCCTCAGCCCCTCTGTGTCAGAAGTAGAGCTTTCGTCCTCAGAGTAGGACGTTACATATCTTCTGTTAGAGTTGGAGTCACCCGAAATAATGGGCGTGAATACCTCCGCACTTCCAGAAAGCTGTGTATCAACCACGGTGGACGACTCACCTTCCGCAGTGGGAACTATATCCTGCTTGTATACCTTCAAGACTATAGTCTCGAAGCCATACTGTAGGGTTGCACTTGCACGTTGTATATGGGAGGTGGTTTCAGCGTTAAGGATCAAATTGACCTGCCGCTTTTTACCATCCGCCTCACCCACCTTTCTGATTCACCAATTATGGGCGGGCAGACCAGGATTGGAATCTTTTATTATTTCTAATATGTCAGCCGGGTTGGAGGGCTCTTCTGTAACCCAGGTGATGACTCTAGGGTGGTTATTTTTCGACAACATCCAACTGGGCACCCGGCCTCACCTCACCCGCTCGACTCAGAGCAGCCTTATACAGGTCTACTGATCTGGCATCACCGAAATATAAGAGCTTTACTCTCCCCTGATGCCATCCAGATTGGTGGTGTGCCCGGCATTTCTCTACGGACATCGAGGTAATGAGCCATAATGGCTGATTGCACATGGCTCCATTTGTCCTTGGGGATGGATTCATCCTCACTACTTCTGTCTATAACGGCCATCACTAGACTCTCCTTCGCCACTTCATTGAAGGGCTTGGAGAGTGTCCTGTTGATGGTGACATTAGGGCCTCTTGCCTTTTTCGAAGGCAGGGGTTCATCAGGTGATCTGATTCTTTTGACTTTATTAGCCGTTAACACAGCTGAATTTGTGTCTCTTTCAGCCGGCTGATTGGCCTTAGAAGCATCTATGACGCCTTTAGCCCAGGTATGTGACTCTTTTTGTTTTTCGGTAAGAGTCGAAACCTCAACAGAAGAAGAATAGGATACCGCATCAACTGCCATACGCAGCAGCCAATTAAAAGGCTGCGATCTCCAGATGAACCACCGGTATCCAAATGGACCAAAGGGTTTAGTAGTAACGCTGCTTCTCGGTTCAGTGGTAAAGCTGCTCCTCGGTCCTTCGCTCACATTTCTAAGGACATCTTGATCCTAGAGGGAGAGGAAGACGGCAACAACCCCAAGAGCAAGTGGAGTGTGACAGAGTACGTACTGTGCTCTGTTTTCTTCGATGTTCTTGAGGAGCTGCCGTTTCCGGCTGCCGATTGTGCCGACGCAGGATGGTATCAGGGCCTCAAAAAACTTATACTCGTACGATTTTGTAATATGCGCTCTGTTGAGTGCTATCTCTGCTCATTGAAGAAAATTGGTAAAATGGATGTTGTGGCTGGATGTTATCAACAAGGAGGACATCACGTCTCGGCCCAAAAATTACCTTTTGAAAATTGTACCTTTTAGATTCTGCTGAAATTGCACGCGCATACTGCAAGATGATACGAAATTTTGACAGTTTACAGTTAGTCAAAATTTATAGCGGTTTAGATTTTATAGGGTTCGAAAGTGGGGCATCTACATTTTTTTTTGAAAATTAAGCTATGTTCAAGTCGACATAACTTTAGAACGGAAGGTCAGATTTAAATGAAATAAGTACCATTATAAAGATATTAACGTTCTTTCTAAGTATTATACCCAAAAGTATAACTAAATGTGTATTAAGGATACCAAAAGGACGAAAATGTCCTTAATCCTTGATTATCCTGAAAAAAGTATTTTCAATTTTTTTTATATTACTTCTGAATATAACCCACATATTTACCCATAAAATACAAAATTTTCAGAATGGGTGCTCAATGAGTTCAAAAGATATGACTTAATTAATGTCCGTCTGTCTGTCCGTTTGACTGGGTTATTCGAACGATATCTCTGAAAAGGAGTGACCAAATGACTTACAAGTTCGTATGTGGTATTATTTTCCTCAAAGCTACTTATTGTTTTGAAGTGGCCCATGTCGGACCCCTCCTTATAGTACCTCCCCCACAAAGGGTTAAAATTTTGTGACATGTTAAAACTCTTATAACTTCTATACTACTCATGGGAAACCAATGATGTTTTCATACATAGTTATTTTTTCACCGTATCTATTAACTGAACAAAAATGGGTGAAAATGTCACGCCCCTTTTGGTACCTCCCACACAAAGGGGATTGGTACAAAAAGTTAAAAGCTTATAACCCTAATACCAGTGCATAAGTATCTTTGTACAATCTAATGATTTTATAATACCTTCAATTAAGTGAAAATTGGGCGTTATTGCCACGCTCCTTTTGGTACCTCCCACACAAAATGACCAAATCAACCTAGAATTGTATGGATAATAACTTTAATAGGAATGCACATAAACACTTAACATTTGATACAAAGAAATGCCTTGGGAGTATTTACTGTTCAGCTTAAAATAGACATATTTGTCAAATGTTAAATATTAAAATTTGCATTTGTTTAAAACTTTAGAGCAAAAATTTCCTCTCAAAATAAAAATGTGGATAAGAATATAGTTGATGATAGTGAGTTCATAGCAAAAGAAGAAGCATTACAATTACAATTAATCGGCGAGCCAAAAATAACACTCCAGGAACGAAATTTTGAAAACTATATCCGTAAGAAATTGGAAAATGTAAAAAATTTCGTTTAATAAAAATATTTGGGTTACACGAATGCGAATCAACGCGGCAGACAACTGAAATGATGTAAAGAAGTGCATGACTGTTGTGATAGAAATGTTAAAGCTGCTTGCGTTAAAGTTTTAAGTCATAACTGGTCCAACAGAAAGATTACGGACGAACTACCATCTTCTTCCATGCACTCCATCTAAAAAGCAAGGATCTGCAATAATTTAAATTTACCGGAAGAATTGGTTTATATGAGAGATACCAAACCTGCAGATAGCGTAGATCGTATTGTTGAAGTATTTTACTGCAGTTATGAATATAGCCGAATAATGCCAGGAAAAAAGGATTTCAACTAGTGCTTATTTCGTGAATGGTAACACTTAGCTCATGTCTGATTTGACAGATAATTAGTTTTATCCCTCCGCTGAACGAATATGTGTATATTGCGACATTACTTTGAAAATCATGGTAATGTTGCAAGAGAAGCTCCGTTAGCTCCGTATGTTCGTTATCTTGTGAAAAAAGTGAAAGAAACTGGCATCCTCATCGATAAACCAAAGCGTGAAAAGCCAAAAACAGTGCGTACACCCGAGAAGTGTGCGTGAAGCTCCATCAACATCAATTCTCCGTCGTTCTCAACAATTGAACATTTCGGAGACATCATTGAGACGAATTTTGCATAAAGACCTTGGTATGGCGCCATACAAAGTCCAATTGGTTCAGGAGTTGAAGCCAACTGACCATCCAATGCGTTTTCAGTAGTTTTTTTTATAGCATTTTCAAAAAAAAAAGTTATTTGGCGGACCCCTTACATAAATGCAACAAAATCCAATATGTTTAATAATTATTTGTTTAGGTCGCGGAGAGCGAATCCAAATGCGGAAAAGATTGTTGTTAATGAATTTGTAGGAGTTGTATGCAGAATTTAAAGTTGGGTTTTCCAAGTTCGCGACCCTTAGGCCAAAACAATGTGTACTTGCCGGAAGTAGTAGAACACAATCGGTATGCGTATGTGTTATACACCAAAATTTTAAATTGATATGTGAAGGAGTTTTTCAAAAAGATTTAGACAAAAAAAAATTTTTGGACAGATTGCCAAAACTAGTCAAACATTCGTTCATTACGAAACAACAAAATATATACATTAATAAATTTTTGGTTGTTTTAGATTTTGCTGAAAATTACAGTTTCGTCATACAAGATGAGGTACAATCGTAGCATTGGACGAATACTCAAGCCACTATACATCCATTTGGAGTATACTACACAGAAGAAGGCCAAATCAAATTTATAAGTTGCATCATTATAAGTGACATTTTAAAACACAACATTGTGTTGTGCAGCAGTACAATTATTTATCAAAAAATTCATAAGCTTCATACAATTAGAAATTAAAAAGCCTCAAAAGATGTTTTACTTCTCGGATGGATCCGCTCATGAAAATACACTAAAAAAAGTGAACCCTGGAGCAAGTTAAAATGAACTAAACTGTAGGAATATTGAACTTCGTATGGCGCTAAAGCTAGTTTTCGTTATATCAAGTTCATATATTCCCTCACAATTATGAAATATTTTGAACTTAATTCTAGTTAACTAGTACTTCCTTTAAGTAAATATTGAAATTAAAATTGGGAAAATGAACTCAATACTAACAAATTCTGACTTGAAATGATGTAAATTCAGCATATTTTTGTCCTTATTGCAAGTAAATTTTTATTCAAATTTAGGAAAATTAAATTAAATTTAGGCAAAAAGAAAAATTTAAATTTTTGTTGGTCTTTTTTAGTCCTTGAAACTTTTTACGATTTTTGATCACCTCCTCCATCACTCCCCCTCCTCCATTTTCCATTTTATATGTTGGAATCTCTTACCAATTTGCTCTTTGGATTAATCTCTTCTCTTTTTTGTTTGTCAAATTGGGTGTAACATATATATTGGGACTATGTTAAAATCTGAACCGATTTTTATGTTAAATGTTAAATCGGGTGAAACATATATATGGGGGCTATATCTAAATCTGAACCGATTTTCCCCGAATTTGGCAGTGTTCATACATGTAATAAGAAAACTCTTTCTGTTAAATTTCGTACGGGTCGGATATAAAACACGATTTCTACAGCGCTTAAATGTTAAATCGGGTGAAACATATATATGGTGGCTATATCTAAATCTGAACCGATTTTCCCCGAATTTGGCAGTGTTTATTCATGTAATAAGAGAACTCTCTCTGCCGAATTTCATAAAGATCGGATGTAAAATGTGGTTTCTACGGCGCTTGCATGTCAAATCGGGTGAAACATATATATGGGGACTAAATCCAAATCTGAACCGATTTTAACCAATTTCAATAGGGATCGTCCTTGGGCCAAAAAAGAGCACTATGCTAAATTTCATTACAATCGGACCATAAATACGACCTGCACTTTGATTACAAGAATACATGGACAGACGGACAGACAGACGGACAGACAGACAGACGGACATGGCTAAATCGACTCAGAAAGTGATTCTGAGTCGATCGGTATAATAAACAATGGGTGTATCTCTTCTCCTTTTAGGTGTTACAAACAAATGCACAAAGTCATAATACCCTGTACCACAGTGTGGTGTAGGGTATAATTAACTCAATATGAATAAAAACATTGATGTATTTTACTAAAATTTAGGAAATAAATTTTTTTGAGTGTAACTTTAACATCAAAGCTGGCATCTCGTTTGCACCTCCCATGGGGAGAATGTTTGCGATGGTATTGGTGGAACTTTGAAGAGATTAGTGACACGGACAAGCATTCAGAATAAGAATGGAGCAATCGCAACACCTTCATCCATTTTTAACTGGCCAAAACACAACATAGATCTTGTCCAAAGCTGAAAACTTTACCAAAGACGCAGTCCATTGGTGAAACACATAATATTAAAACATTTAGATGACTGCAGCAGAAGTTATAGAGAAATTGTTTTCGAATGAATCTGTAAATTTGTGTGTTTGTGTGGGTGGGTGGCACCAGAAGGGATTTGACAAATGTCTATTTTAAGCTAACAAGTAAATACTCCCAAGGCTTTGCTTTGTATCAAATGTTAATTGTTTATGTGCATTTATATTAAAGTTATTATCCATACAATTCTGTGTTTATTTGGTGATTTTGTGAGGGAGGTACAAAAAGGGGCGTGGTGATAACGCCCATTTTTCACAGGGCTACAGGCACTATAAAAGCATTACTTTATACAAATTTTCAAGTATTTTTATACACTGGTATAAGCTGTTAACTTGTGATGAAAAATGGTGCATTTGTTTGGGAGGTAGAGTAACTTCGGGTATTGTGGAATATGCGGGTAATGTGTTATGAAATCGATCAACAAATACATTTGAACCAATCCGGTGGAATTTTTGTTTTTTGAATAGCCTCAATATAGAAATAGGGGTTCCACATTACCCGAAGTTTTTCTACAAAAAGTGGCGTGGAGATAACGCTCATTTTTCACAGGGCTATAGGCACTATGAAAGCATTACACTGTACAACATTTCAAATATTTATATGCACTGGTATTAGTGTTATAAGCTTTTAAATTTTTGTACCAATTGGTACCTTTGTGTGGGAGGTACCAAATGGGGCGTGACAATTTCGCCCATTTTTGTTCAGCTTATAGATACGGTGAAATAATAACTATGTATGAAATCATCATTGGTTTCCCATGAGTAGTATAGAAGTTATAAGAGTTTTAACATGTCACAAAATTTTAACCCTTTGTGGAGGTGGTACTACAAGGAAAGGGGGGGTCCGACATGGCCACTTCAAAACATTAAGTAGATTCGAGGAAAATAATACCACATACGAATTTGTAAGTCATTCGGTCACTCCTTTTCAGAGATATCGTTCGCATAATCCAGTCAAACGGATAGACAAACGTACATCTATATATATAAAAGAGAGTGTCTGTTTGTGGGTTTGTTTGTTTGTTCCGTATAGACGTCTAAACGGCTTGACCGATCATCTTGAAATTTTCACAGAATGTACATGTGTAGGGGGTGCTGAAAATAGGGTACTTGAATTTTCGATATATCAAGTGGGCGTGGACCCGCCCATATGGGTCAAATTTTGGTATTGAGAAAAATTTTTAGCTAGAGTGCTGAAATTTCGTGTGTATGCATTTAGTGTTAGATTATGTGAATTTTCCAAAAATGGGCGGAATCGGACCAATGGGCGTGGCCCCGCCCATATAAGCCAAATTTTGAAATTGAGATATTTTGCACAATTTGTTAGCGAGAGTGCTGGAATATGATGTATATGTATATGGTGGCAGTCTACGTGATGGCTCCAAAAATGAGCGGGATCGGACCAATGGCGTGGCCCCGCCCACATAGACCAAATTATGAAATTTTTGTATCTTGCACAATTTGCTAGCGGGAGTGCTGCATTGTTGCGTATATGTATCTGGTGGCATTCTACGTAATTGGTCAAAAAATGGGCGGGACCGGACCAATGGGCGTGGCCCCGCCCATATAATCCAAATTTTGAAATTGATATATCTTGCACAATTTGTTAGTTAGAGTGTTGTAATGTTGTACATATGTATCTGATAGCAGTCCACGTGATTGATCCAAAAACGGGCGGGATCGAACCAATGGGCGTGGCACCGACCATATAAGCCAAATTTTAAAAATGTGATATCATGCACAATTTGTTAGCGAGAGACCTGGAATTTTGTGTATATATATCCGTTGACGATCTACGTGATTGGTCCAAAAATGGGCGGGTACGGACCAATAGGCGTGGCCCCGCCCACATTGACCAAATTTGGAAATTTTGATATCTTGCACAATTTGCTAGCGCACAATCTGGTGGCATTCTACGTAATTGGTCAAAAAATGGGCGGGATCGGACCAATGAGCTTGGCCCCGCCCATATAAGCCAAATTTTGAAATTGATATAACTTGCACAATATGTTAGCGAGAGTGCTGGAATTTTGTGTATATGTATATGGTGGCAGTCTACGTGATTGGTCCAAAAATAGGCGGGATCGACCCAATGGGCGTGGTGGAAGCCTACGTGATTGGTCTAAAAATGAGCGGGATCTGACCAAAGGGCGTGGCCCCGCCCATATAACCCAAAATTTAGCTATCTTGCACAATTTAGTAGCGAGAATGCTGTAATTTTGTGTATATTTATCTGGTGGCAGTATACGTGATTGGTCCAAAAATGGGCGGGATCGACCCAATGGGCGTGGCCCCGCCCACATAGACCAAATTTTGATATCTTGCACAATTTGCTAGCGGGAGTGCTGCAATGTTGCGTATATGTATCTGGTGGCATTCTACGTAATTCGTCAAAAAATCATTCTACGTAATTCATCGGACCAATGGGCTTGGCCCCGCCCATATAAGCCAAATTTTGAAATTGATATATCTTGCACAATATGTTAGCGAGAGTGCTGGAATTTTGTGTATATGTTGAACATATGTATCTGGTTACAGTCCACGTGATTGGTCCAAAAATTGGCGGGATCTGACCAATGGGCGTGCCACCGCCCATATAAGCCAAATTTTGAAATTGAATTATCTTGCTCATTTTGTTAGCGAGAGTGTTGAAATTTTGCGTATATGTATCTGGTAGCTGTCTACGTGATTGGCTTACAAATGGGCGGAATAGGACCAGTGGGCGTGGCACAGCCCATATTTTGATATATCTTGCAAGTATTATATATGAAATACATGAACAAAAATGCTCGGTATGCGATAATTAGAGCTGATGTGATGCATGACCAATGAAACAAGAATTTGGAAATTTTATAAGTATACATTTCTATTTTCTGGACTTTCCACTGAATTCGGTATTTTTTCATTCAGTGAATTTATTACTAATACCAGTAAGGAAAGGCAGAAAGTCCAGCGGGGCCGACTATATAATACCCTACGCCTCCCTAACAATGCGATAAGGGTCATTGCGATAATAATTTGGAATAATTGGTAAATGTAGTGTGTGTGTGTATGTATATCTTATTTTGAACCGATAATCGCTAAATTAAGCAATATTCGTTCCTAAATTGAGAAACATTTTTCTGGAGAACTTTGTAATGATCGGAAGTAAAGTACAACTTCTATAGCGCTTTGTAACCAAATCTGGAGGAACATATATATGGAGGTTATATATAAATCTGAATCGATTTTCCTTGAATACTCATTCATGTAAAATAGAAACCTGTTTCTGTCGAATTTCGTACTGATCGGATATAAAACACAGTCTCTACAGCGCTTACATGTCAAATTGGGGGTAACATATATATGGGGGCTATATCTAAATCTGAACCGATTTTCTCCGAATTTTGCGGTATTCCTTCATGTAATAAGAAACCTCTTTCTGCCGAATTTCTTACTGATCGGATATAAAATACAGTTTCTACAGCGCTTGAATTTCAAATCGGGGGTAACATATATATGGGGACTATATCTAAATCTGAACCGATTTTCTCCAAATTTGGCAGTATTCCTTCATGTAATAAGAAACTTCTTTCTGCCGAATTTCGTACTGATCGGATATAAAATACAGTTTCTACAGCGCTTACATGTCAAATCGGGGGTAACATATATATGGGGGATATATCTAAAGCTAACCGATTTTCTCCGAATTTGGCAGTATTCCTTCATGTAATAACAAACCTGCCGAATTCGTACTGATCGGATATAAAATACAGTTTCTACAGCGCTAATTTTGACATGGGCAGCGAAGCGCACCGGGCTCAGCTAGTCTATATATATAAAAGAGAGTGTCTGTTTGTGGGTTTGTTTGTTTGTTCCGTATAGACTTCTAAACGGCTTGACCGATCATCTTGAAATTTTCACAGAATGTACATGTGTAGGGGGTGCTGAAAATAGTGTACTTGAATTTTCGATATATCAAGTGGGCGTGGACCCGCCCATATGGGTCAAATTTTGGTATTGAGAAAAATTTTTAGCTAGAGTGCTGAAGTTTTGTGTGTATGCATTTAGTGACAGATTATGTGAATTTTCAAAAAATGGGCGGAATCGGACCAATTGGCGTGGCCCCGCCCATATAAGCAAAATTTTGAAATTCAAATATTTTCCACAATTTATTAGAGAGAGTTCTGTATTTGAGTGTATATGTATCTGGTGACAGTCTACGTGATTGGTTCAAAAATTGGCGGGATCGGCCCAATAGGCGTAGCCCCGCCCACATAGATCAAATTTTGAAATTTCGATATCTTGCACAATTTATTATCGAGAGTGCTGCAGTTTTGTTTATATGTATCTGGTGACAGTCTCCGTGATTGGTCCAAAAATGGGCGGGATCGGCTCAATGGGCGTGGCCCCGCCCACATAGACCAAATTTTGAAATTTCGATATCTTGCACAATTTGCCAGCGAGAGTGCTGCAATGTTGTGTATATGTATCTGGTAGCAGTCCACGTGATTTGTGATATCTTGCACAATTTTATACCGAGAGACCTGGAATTTTGTGTATATGTATATGGTGGCAGTCTGCGTGATTGGTCCAAAAATGGGCGGGATCGGCCCAATGGGCGTGGCCCCGCCCACATAGACCAAATTTTGATATCTAGCACAATTTGCTAGCGGGAGTGCTGCAATGTTGTGTATATGTATCTGGTTATATTCTACGTAATTGGCCAGAAAATGGGCGGGATCGGACCAATGGGCGTGGCCCCGCCCTTATAAGCCAAATTTCGAAATTGAAATATCTTGCACAATTTTTTATCTAGAGTGCTGTAATGTTGTACATATGTATCTGGTGACAGTCCACGTGATTGATCCAAAAATTGGCGGGATCTGACCAATGGGCGTGCTACCGCCCATATAAGCCAAATTTTGAAATTGAATTATCTTGCTCATTTTTTTGCGAGAGTGTAGAAATTTTGCGTATATGTATCTGGTAGCAGTCTACGTGATTGCCTTACAAATGGGCGGAATAGGACCAGTGGGCGTGCCCAGCCCATATTTTTATATATCTTGCAAGGAAATACATGAACAAAAATGCTCGCTATGCGATAATTACAGCTGCTCACTCCAATACAATCGCAATATTATAATATGATGCATGACCAATGAAACAAGAATTTGGAAATTTTCGGTATTTTTTCATTCAGTGAATTTATTACTAATACCAGTAAGGAAAGGCAGAAAGTCATAATACCCTTTACCACAGTGTGGTGAAGGGTATAATTATAACGAATATTTATTTGCCTATCATAAAAACCTATGCTCATAATATGCACGTGCATATTTCATCACTTATATGACATCGGTTTTCCCTTAGGTACGAATTTATTACCTGTTTTCGAAATGTTTACAGGAAATGCAACTGAATGAAAATAAAAAATTACCTGCTATCAAGGGTTCATTCCTTTACTATTTTTTTTTTACAAAAAATCGTATAAAGTAAAAAAATATTAATACATTTGTTCAGTTGTATCCTTCATTTCGAAACAGATACATATAATCATAATATTCAAAATTCGCCTTTAATCGCCGTGTAATATTTCTTTACGAGAGTTGAGTATAAAAAATTCAAAGAAATTTTTGTTTTACTAAGTGAATAATTTTACTAAAATGCCTCCAAAAAAAACTAATATTTCAAAACGAACCATTAAATCGCTAAAAGTTAAATCCAGGAGAACAAATGCAACGACTCAGCAACGTGTATCACGTCTCCAAAGGGAACAGTTAAAAGCCTCAACTTCGAGAATGGCAGAGAGTACTGAACAGCATCACGACCGCCTGGAAGAGCAACGTTTGCGAGCCTCAACTTCGAGAATGGCAGAGAGTACTGAACAACATCACGACCGCCTGGAAGAGCTACGTTTGCGAGCCTCAACTTCGAGAATGGCAGAAAGTACTGAACAACATCACGACCGCCTGGAAGAGCAACGTTTGCGAGCCTCAACTTCGAGAATGGCAGAGAGTACTGAACAACATCACGACCGCCTGGAAGAGCAACGTTTTCGAGCCTCAACTTCGAGAATGGCAGACAGTACTGAACAACATCACGACCGCCTGGAAGAGCAACGTTTGCGAGCCTCAACTTCGAGAATGGCAGAGAGTACTGAACAACATCACGACCGCCTGGAAGAGCAACGTTTGCGAGCCTCATCTTCGAGAATGGCAGAGAGTACAGAACAACATCACGACCGCCTGGAAGAGCAACGTTTGCGAGCCTCAACTTCGAGAATGGCAGAGAGTACTGAACAACATCACGACCGCCTGGAAGAGAAACGTTTGCGAGCCTCAACTTCGAGAATGGCAGAGAGTACCGAGGAACATCACGACCGCCTGGAACAGCAATGTTTGCGAGCCTCAACTTCTAGGGCGGCTGAGACATCTCAGCAAAGGGAAACACGTCTCAGAAAAGAAAGAGCTCGGTCGTCCACCTTAAGAGCGTCAGAGACTTCACAGCAAAGAGAAGCGCGTCTCACAGGAAAACGAGTTCAATCCTCCATATCCAGAGAAGCTGAAACGTCGGAGGAACATGAACGTCGTAGTGAATCAAGGACCGCCGAAACGCTAAATCAACTCGAAATTCGCAAGCAAGAGAATCGTCTCAGAGTCGCCCTTCGCCGAACCGCTACATATACTTATGAACGCCTTGCATTTCGATATACACCAGAGATTGATTGCAGTCACGATGACTTAATTGCCATTGGCCCTATAAGTGTGCCAATATTGCAAAGCATTCAAATACATAAACGAAGCACCTGGAATGTGTTGTACAAATGGAAAGGTTATATTACAGGAACTTCTTTCCCCACCAGAACCACTCAAAACATTGCTTACAGGTATGATAAATATCATTTTAGATTAACTCTTTATTTACTGTTACATTATGTTCTAGGAATAACCGCTGATGCTCACAATTTTCTCAATAACATTCGAAAATACAATTCGTCTTTTCAAATGACTTCTTTTGGTGCAACAAAAATAGTTCGCGGTGGCTTTATGCCCACGTTCAAAGTGCAAGGGCAAATATATCATCGAATGGGATCTTTATTACCAGTTACCGGAGCTGATCATAAATTTCTTCAAATCTACTTTATGGGCCAATCGGATGACAGTAACCAAGTACAGCGAAGGCAGAATTATAACCCTGGAACCAAACAACATGTTGCGAGGCAACTACAAATCATGTTCCACGAAAACAATCAATTGGTACAAACATTTAAGAAAGCAATAGATACCCCGAATTCCAATGATGCCCACAGATTTGCCATTTCAGTTCAGAAGATTGCAGTTTCCGGTACGATTGGCATTTGCGATGATTATTAACAAAGCTCAAGGACAAACTCTCCATGTTTGCGGATTGAATTTAGCAAACCCATGCTTTTCACATGGACAGCTGTATGTGGCATGCTCGCGCATTGGTAAACCATCCGATCTTTTGTATTCGCACCAAATGGCAAAACAAAAAATGTAGTATACCAAAGAGCACTTCAATAAAGAACAAATAAATAATAATTATTACAAAAATAATATCTTTTTAATCGGAATAAGTTATCTATACAGCTAGTTATCTATATATATAAAAGAGAGTGTCTGTTTGTGGGTTTGTTTGTTTGTTTGTTTGTTTGTTTGTTTGTTTGTTTGTTTGTTTGTTTGTTTGTTTGTTTGTTTGTTTGTATGTTTGTTCCGTATAGACGTCTGAACGGCTTGACCGATCATCTTGAAATTTTCACAGAATGTACATGTGTAGGGGGTGCTGAAAATAGGGTACTTGAATTTTCGATATATCAAGTGGGCGTGGACCCGCCCATATGGGTCAAATTTTTGGTATTGAGAAAATTTTTTAGCTAGAGTGCTGAAATTTCGTGTGTATGCATTTAGTGTCAGATTATGTGAATTTTCCAAAAATGGGCGGAATTGGACTGCAATGTTGCGTATATGTATCTGGTGGCATTCTACGTAATTGGTCACAAAATGGGCGGGACCGGACCAATGGGCGTGGCACCGCCCATATAAGCCAAATTTTGAAATTGGTATATCTTGCACAATTTGTTAGTTACAGTGTTGTAATGTTGTACATATGTATCTGATGGCAGTCCACGTGATTGATCCAAAAACGGGCGGGATCGAACCAATGGGCGTGGCACCGCCCATATAAGCCAAACTTTAAAAATGTGATATCTTGCACAATTTGTTAGCGAGAGACCTGGAATTTTGGGAATATATATTCGTTGGCGATCTACGTGATTGGTCCAAAAATGGGCGGGTTCGGACCAATAGGCGTGGCCCCGCCCACATAGACCAAATTTTGATATCTTGCACAAATTGCTAGCGGGAGTGCTGCAATGTTGCGTATATGTATCTGGTGGCATTCTACGTAATTGGTCAAAAAATGGGCGGGGACGGACCAATGGGCTTGGCCCCGCCCATATAAGTCAAATTTTGAAATTGAGATATTTTGCACAATTTGTTAGCGAGAGTGCTGGAATTTTGTGTATATGTATATGGTGGCAGTCTACGTGATTGGTCCAAAAATGGGCGGGATCGACCCAACGGGCGTGGCACCGCCCACATATACCAAATTTTGAAATTTTGATATCTTGCACAATTTGCTAGCGAGAGTGCTCCAATGTTGCGAATATGTATCTGGTGGCATTCTACGTAATTGGTCAAAAAATGGGCGGGATCGGACCAATGGGCGTGGCCCCGCCCATATAAGCCAAATTTTAAAAATGTGATATCTTGCACAATTTGTTACCGAGAGACCTGGAAGTTTCTATATATATCCGTTGGCGACCTACATGATTGGTCCAAAAATGTGCGGGTTCGGACCAATAGGCGTGGCCCCGCCCATATAAGCCAAATTTTGAAATTGAGATATTTTGCACAATTTGATAGCGAGAGTGCTGGAATTTTGTGTATATGTATATGGTGGCAGTCTACGTGATTGGTCCAAAAAGTGGGCTGGATCAGAACAATGGGCGTGGCCCCCCCCATATAAGCCAAATTTTGAAATTGAGATATATTGCACAATTTTTTACCGAGAGTGCTGTAATTTCGTGTATATATATCTGGAGGTAGTCTACGTGATTGGTTTAAAAATGAGCGGCATCGAACCAATGGGCGTGGCCACGTCCATATAAGCCAAATTTTGAAATTGAAATATCTTGCACAATTTATTATCGAGAGTGCTGCAGTTTTGGACATATGTATCTGATGACAGTCTACGCGATTCGCCCAAAAATTGGCGGGATCAGACCAATGGACGTGGCCCCGCCTATATAAGCCAAATTATGAAATTGAGACACATATCTTGCACAATTTTTAGCGAGAGTGATGTCTGGTGGTAGTCTACGTTATTGGTCCAAAGAGGGTCGGGATCGGATCAATGGCCGTGGCCCCGCACATATAAACTAAATTTTGAAATTGAGATGTTTTGCACAATTTTTAGCGAGAGTGCTGTAATTTTTTGCATATGGATCTGGTGATAGTCTACGTGAATGGTCAAAAAAGGGTTGGGATCGGACCAATGGGCGTCCTTATAAGCAAATTTCTGAAATTGAAATACCTTGAACAATTTGTTAGCGAGAGTGTTGTAATTTTGTAAATATGCATTTGATGGCAGTCTACGTAATTGGCTAAAAAATGGACGGAATCGGAAATCTGAAGTCTGGGGCAACGAAGTGGACCGGGTCCAGCTAGTCTATATATATAAAAGAGAGTGTATGTTTGTGGGTTTGTTTGTTTGTTTGTTTGTTTGTTTGTTTGTTTGTTTGTTTGTTTGTTTGTTTGTTTGTTTGTTTGTTTGTTTGTTTGTTTGTTTGTTTGTTTGTTTGTTTGTTTGTTTGTTTGTTTGTTTGTTTGTTTGTTTGTTTGTTTGTTTGTTTGTTTGTTTGTTTGTTTGTTTGTTTGTTTGTTTGTTTGTTTGTTTGTTTGTTTGTTTGTTTGTTTGTTTGTTTGTTTGTTTGTTTGTTTGTTTGTTTGTTTGTTTGTTTGTTTGTTTGTTTGTTTGTTTGTTTGGTTTTTTTTTGTTTTTGGTATTGAGAAAAATTTTTAGCTAGAGTGCTGAAATTTTGTGTATATGCATTTAGTGTCAGATTATGTAAATTTTAAAAAAATGGGCGGAATCGGACCAGTGGGCGAGGCCCCGCCCATATAAGCCAAATTTTGAAATTGAAATATTTTCCACAATTTATTAGCGAGAGTTCTGTAGTTTAGTGTGTATGTATCTGGTGACAGTATACGTGATTGGTCAAAAAATGAGCGGGATCGGCCCAATGGGCGTGGTCCCGCCCATATAGGCCAAATTTTGAAATTGAAATATCTTGCACATTTTGTTAGCGAGAGAGCTGTAATATTGTACGTATGTATCTGATAGCAGTCCACGTGATTGGTCCAAAAATTGGCGGGATCGGACCAATGGGCGTGGCACCGCCCATATAAGCCAAATTTTAAAAATGTGATATCTTGCACAATTTGTTACCGAGAGACCTGGAATTTTGTGTCTATATATCCGTTAACGATCTACGTGATTGTTCCAAAAATGGGCGGGTTGGGACCAATAGGCGTGGCCCCGCCCATATAAGCCAAATTTTGAAATTGAGATATATTGAACAATTTGTTACCGAGAGTGCTGTAATTTCGAGTATATAAATTTGGTGGTAGTCTACGTGATTGGTCCAAAAATGAGCGCCATCGAACCAATGGGCGTGGCCACGTCCATATAAGCCAAATTTTGAAATTTAAATATCTTGCACAATTTATTATCGAGAGTGCTGCTGTTTTCAACATATGTATCTGATGACAGTCTACGCGATTCGCCCAAAAATGTGATGTCTGGTGGTAGTCTACGTTATTGGTCCAAAAAGGGTCGGGATCGGATCAATGGCCGTGGCCCTACCCATATAAACTAAATTTTGAAATTGAGATGTCTTACACGCTTGTTTAGCGATAGTTCTGTAATTTTGTGCATATGTATATGATGATAGCCTACGTGAATGTTCTAAAAAGTTGCGGGATCGGATCAATGGGCCTGGCCCCGCCCATATAAACCAAATTTTGAAATTGAGATATCATGCACAATTTGTTAGCGAGAGTGCTGTGATTTTGTGCATCTCACGCAGTCTACGTGATTACACACAAAAGGGCGGCACCGCCCATAGGAGCCTAATTTTTAAATTGAGATATCTTGCGCAATTTGTTTAAGTGAGCGCTGCAGTTTTGGGTATATGTATCTGATGACCGTCTACGTGATTCGACCAAAAATAGGCGGAATCAGACCAATGGACGTTGCCCCGCCTAGAGAGTGCTGTAATTTTTTGCATATCGATCTGGCGATAGTCTACGTGAATGGTCCAAAAGGGTTGAAATTGAAATACCTTGAACAATTTGTTTGCGAGAGTGTTGTAATTTTGTAAATATGCATTTGATGGCAGTCTACGTAATTGGTTAAAAAATTGACGGAATCAGAAATCTGAAGTCTGGGCAACGAAGTGGACCGGGTCCAGCTAGTCTATATATATAAAAGAGAGTGTCTGTTTGTGGGTTTGTTTGTTTGTTTGTTTGTTACGTATAGACGTCTAAACGGCTAAACCGATCATCTTGAAATTTTCACAGAATGTACATGTGTAGGGGGTGCTGAAAATAGGGTACTTGAATTTTCGATATATCAAGTGGGCGTGGACCCGCCCATATGGGTCCAATTTTGATATTGAGAAAATTTGTAGCTAGAGTGCTGAAAATTTGTGTGTATGCATTTAGTGGCAGATTATGTGAATTTTCCAAAAATGGGCGGAATCGGACCAATGGGCGTGGCCCCGCCCATATAAGCCAAATTTTGAAATTGAGATATTTTGCACAATTTGTTAGCGAGAGTGCTGGAATTTTGTGTATATGTATATGGTGGCAGTCTACGTGATTGGTTCAAAAATGGGCGGGATCGACCCAATGGGCGTGGCCCCGCCCACATAGACCAAATTTTGAAATCTTGCACAATTTGCCAGCGGGAGTGCTGCAATGTTGCGAATATGTATCTGGTGGCATTCTACGTAATTGGTCAAAAAATGGGCGGGATCGTACCAATGGGCGTGGCCCCGCCCATATAAGCCAAATTTTGAAATTGATATATCTTGCACAATTTGTTAGCTAGAATTTTGTGCATATATCCGTTGGCGATCTACGCGATTTGTCCAAAAATGGGCGGGATAGAACCAATGGGCGTGGCCCCGCCCATATAAGCCAAATTTTGAAATTTTGATATCTTGTACAATTTGTTAGCGAGTGTGCTGTAATTTTGTGTATATGTGTCTGGTGGAAGCCTACGTGATTGGTCTAAAAATGAGCGGGATCTGACCAAAGGGCGTGGCCCCGCCCATATAACCCAAAATTGAGCTATCTTGCACAATTTAGTAGCGAGAATGCTGTAATTTTGTGTATATGTATCTGGTGGCAGTGTACGTGATTAGTTAAAAAATGGTCGGGATCAGACTAATGGGCGTGGCCCCGTCCATGTAAGCCACATTTTGGAATTGAGATATCTTGCACAATTTGTTAGCGAGAGTGTTGTTATTTTATGTATACGTATTTGGTGGCAGGATTTGTGATTGGTTCAAAAATGGACGGGATCGGAAATCTCAATCTGGGGCAACGAAGTGGACCGGGTCCAGCTAGTTAGGTCATATCTTTTGAACCCATTGTGCACCCATTGTGAAAATTTTGTATTTTATGGGTAAATATGGGGGTTATATTCAGAAGTAAAATAAAAAAAAATTTAAAATACTTTTTTCAGGATAATCAAAGATTAAGGATATTTTCGTCCTTTTGGTATCCTTAATACACAATTAGTTATCCTTTTGGGTATAATACTTAGAAAGAACGTAAATATATTTAAAATGGAACTTATTTCATTTAAATCTGACCTTCCGTTCTAAAGTTCTGTCGACTTGAACATAGCTTAATTTTCAAAAAAAAAGTAGACACACCACTTTTGCACCCTTTAAAATCTAAACCGTATACAACATTTTGACAAACGGTTAACTGTCATTATTTCGTATCATATTGCAGTATGCGCGTGCAAAATTTCAGCAATATCGAGTTTTATGGCTTCTTTGTATTTTATGGTCATTTGGAACTGAGACTGAAGCAAGCATATTTTGAAAGAGGAAATCGCTTTTGACATCCACCTAGCATGATGCATAGCTCCAGGAGGTCTGATTTTTATAATCTTCTCCGAATCCCTTCCTAAAAACACTATGCATAGTTCAATCAGTTCGCGATAGTCATCTCTTCAATCATGGTAGAATTTGTATTTTTCCTGATGTTTCTAAACTTTTTGAAGAGCGGAATATTTGGGCTACTGAAAAGTGTGTTAGCTTGGTTTCGAAGCAGTTTTGAGAACCAATTCATAAACATGATTACGACAGAACTGCAAATCCCTTTCCAAGCTCTGTTCCAGTATTCGATGCTGTTGTATCACAACACATCATTTTCATTAAGGTTCCAATCAAAGAGCGTGTTCGATATGGCTTTTCCCTGATCCTTTCCTGTTAAACTCTCTAGTTTTGGCACAGCGAGGGGTTGTTCTTTGTTGTCAAATGCGTTGTTGAATCGTGTATGGTTCCATTTTTAGTAATGGCGTAGTTTCTACTTGTCAAATGTCAAAGAATAAAAGCTTCAAAAGTGACAGCTACCGAAATACCGGGTATACTAAACTATTTAGAGGGTATGCGTCACAAAAAGGGAGCTTCGAAAAACAAGGGACACCCTAATGTGCATACATATTGGCCACACCCAAAAATTAGCTAAAGTTTTGTTAAATATATTTCCGTCGTAATTAGACAGCGATATAATTCGAAAACACGTGAAAATTTTTTTGTCGCGGTTTTTGTGTCCATTAGGCCGGACAACGCATTTCCTTGAAGATCGGTATATGCACATATACATATTTGTAGGACCATAGCTCTTTATATGATTTTTAAAGTATTGGAAGTATCAAAAAACTCTTACAGAATTTTGAAATGCAGTGAAAAATTAAAAGTGCTTTGGTCACTGCTAAACTGAACACAAAAAAATCGACTATGAGGATAGTCCGCAAGTTATACAACACACGAGTCTATACATAAGCAAAATTTCGAGCTTACTACCTCTTACAGAATCCGCAAAGGTCAAGTTGGAGATCAGTATATACACATAAGCTAGTAGGATGATAGCTCATAAGGGACTTTTAAAGTACAGAAAGAGTGAAAATTGCTTTGGTCACTGCTACACAGACCACGTAAGATATATTACCACGGTAAATGGTGAGCGATATTTTTTGAAAAGGCTTATGAAATTTTAAGACGCGATTTTATGTCCAGTTAACCTCAGACTGGACATCAAATAGTTGTTTTCGCATCACCTTTGAGGTCAGTCAGTATGCACATATACATATGTTTAGGGTACGCTCCAAACATATAATATTTGACACACACAAATATTATATGTTTGGGAGGATATTGTTCTAAACTAAACTATGTTACCATCTTAATATATCTATATTTTGATGCAACATTATCATAATAAAGACTAATTTGTATTTAAGTATTTTGGCAATGTGTCAATGTCCCAATTTGAAGACAATTTTTCTGTTTTCAGAAGTTCAAAGTGTAATTTTTTAGAAATGGCATTTGTTTGTAAAATCCCATATTACACACAAATTAACATTTTGTGGTGTAATAAGGGGTCCTAAAGACGAAAAAAAATATTTAAAAAAATGTATGGTAAATTTATTTTTTAAAAAAAAATTCTTTAAAATTACCATTTTCTTGAAAGGTAAATATGCTCGAAAAAGCCCGGATATAATTTAGATTAGAGGAAATTATGAGGACTATAAATGTTAGTAATCACACTATCACGTGGAAACAGAAGTTTAATAACTGTCGTTAAAATAACTATAAACAATTTGATTTTTTAAAAAAAATCGTTTTTTGCTGGCTCGAAAAAACGTAATATATAGAAACAAATTTCTCAAAAAATTTTTGTTTTAATTTTTGGAAATCTATGGATAAATGTAGAAATTATAGCACTTTTGGTTGAAATAAGATAATTTCAACATAATCCGGTTTTTATACACCCACTATTGTGATCAAGGGTATATATCAGATGCTGCAGGTAACAAGTATAACATATTGATGGAGTGACCTAAAAGACCCCAAGAATATTAGGCGGAAATCCTTTTGGGCCATTTTAAGTCATTTTAGCAATGACCGTCAGCCTGTCCGTCTGTCTCTCTGTTTGGTGCGCACGATAACTTTCGACAGGATTACCCAATTGACATCAAATTTGGTATGTGCCAATATTTTTTTCTCTCTCAGACTAATGTCAAAGATGGACTATTTATGTCCACTTCTTCGAGTACCACCCCCACAAAGGGTCAACACTTAGTGAAATATTGACTATCGCATTCTATAATACTATTCAGAAGTTTTGACCATACCACACATAGTATTCGTTTCTTCGAATACTAAAATGAATTAGCAAAAAATTATTTTTTTCTAATTGTGTTAACGGCAGTTGCTAAACTTCCGTTTCTACGTAAAATCTGTGCTACCAGATTTACTAGCCCTTATAATTTCCTTAAATTCAAATGGTATCCCGGCTTTATTGAGCTTTCACTTCCTTTACTTTTTTAATAGTAAAACTAGCAAAAGAGAAATAATTCAAAATGCTCTCTGAGTGAACATATTTTTAAAAAGTACGGGAACGGAAATCTTGTAAAAATAGCAAGCACAGAAAAATTTCTTCTATTTGAAGTTTCTGTTATATTACTTTCAATGTATTTTGAAAGCTACTACTTTTACTCGGAAAAATTTGTCGAGTAAAAACTAGTAAAAAAGTAGTAAAAGAGAAAAACGTTTTGAATGTTCTCTCTTAAAATTGTCTACTATTTTTACCAGTTTTAAAGTCACTTTGATTAAAATTGGAATTTCAGAAAACAATTTTTTTTAAAAAAAAATATTACCACTCACGGACATAACATTACGGACACAAAACAAAAATTTTTTGTTTCATAGTCAAATTAGTGATGTAAAACAAAGCCTAATGTTGCTTATGACATTTCTAAGCATAAATCTAGGAAAAATTTTAACTAAAATTCGAAAAAGTCAGCAAGGTTTTAAAAATTTATTTTAAATAAAATATATTTGTAAAATTTCTTAAACGATAACTTTGTTTGTTGTGATAACACATGTGAAAGTCAGTTCGCAAATATATTTTGTTCTATTAATATAGCGTGATCCATTTCGAGGTTCCCCAATTTTTTAAAGAAAAAACACAGAAAATTCAAATTGAATGGGGAATGTTTATTATCATTTGAAAGAACATTCTTTGGCATTTATTTTTTGAAGATTATTCCTATCAAATGTTGGCCGTGGCTACGTCTCAGATGATCCATCCGTTGAGTCCAATTTTCGATGACTCGTTCGAAAATTTCGACTGGTAACTGGCGAATGACACGCGTGATGTGTTGCTCCAAGGCCTGAATCGAAGCGGGTTTGTCCGCATAAACTTTAGACTTTACATATCCCCATAGGAAATAGTGTAACGGTGTGATATCACACGATCTTGGTGGCCAATCGACCGGCCCAAAACGTGAAATTATCTGCTCACCGAAGTGTTCTCTCAATAAATCCATTGATTGATGCGATGTGTGGGAACTTGCGCCGTCTTGTTGAAACCAAATATCGCCGAGATCACGAGCTTCAATTTCAGGCATCAAATAGTCGGTTATCATGGCACGATAACGGTCGCATTTGACGGTTACGTTCTCACCGTCATCATTTTTGAAGAAATATGGACCGATGATTCCGGTACGTCGGATAGGGAATCGGTGAATGGCAAAAAGATAACTCTTAACGAGAGCTAAAATATTGCTCATGGGTGTCAAGGTCGTGGGTCGACTGGAAAGTGTTTTTTTTTATTTAAAAAAATGGGCTTACCGCACTTGGCGAACGATTATGTTGACAATAAAACTGAATAATTTCTAACGTTGTTCAGGCGTAAGTCTTTCCTTGATGAAATGCCAAACAATACTTAACAAAAATAACATGACACACACGTGATCTGTCAAACAAAGGCTATTGAAAAAAGTATCTCTACTTAGATCACCCTATATTAATATATATATTGTTTAGAGAAGAGTGTAGAAAACATTTCTTTAATATCAAATCACACTATCACCTTTAGTTTTAGAAATACAGAAGCATAAACGCAATTATTGTTGCGATGCGAATACTTTTTTCCAGCTCCGTATATATGTATGATGTCTGCCCATGTCGCCTAGCATAATTATAATTGAACTTAAGTACACCTTGAACTGAACTGCACTTTCTCTTTTTACTCATCTAAGTATTGTCTTTTTTGTATGTATTTGTCTACTGATAAGACCTGAAGAAATCCAAAAATTATTTTCCCAAATAAAATAAATTGAATATGTATTCTCAGTAACAGTTTAAGTGTTTCAGTGATTTGTTACTGTTCCTTAAAAGTGAAAAAAATCAACTTGACAAAATGACAGCTGTTGTCTTTTGTTTGTTAACAATTTTATTTGGTTGTGTCCAAGTAATATCCTCAGAGGAATTGGTAAGAGTTATTTATGGCAAAACATTTTAATAACTTATAAAAAGTTTTAAATTAAAAAAAAACAACATTTTGCCGAAAATAAATTTGCAACTTAATAAAATCACAAAAACTAAACAAAAATTACGCAAATATTAAACAAAATTACAATTTAAATAATTTAGATGTTAACAGAAAATATTTGAAATCAATATATGGGGAATTTTACGTCAGGTGAGTGAATTTCTAAAACCGATGACTTCTGATCGGGATGAAACTTGCAACAAGTTTAGTTCCATTGGATAGTAGTTACGACACAACATTTTAACGGGTGTTGAATTTCGTCATTTTCATGTTGTATTAAGAAAATGTTGAAAAAAAATGTTTTTTTTTCAAAAAAAATCCTTTTTGTCGGCACGAAAAAAACAAAAAATATAAAAAAATCGCCAAAAAGTAGTTTGTTCCATGTTATGAAAACTAGCATCATAACGGAGAAAACAATGCCTCTTGAAAATTGAGAAATTTGAGAAAATCTGTGGATAAATTATAGCATTTTTGGTACACGGAGCAAAATCGCCTTTTTTGATATGTTTGAATCGAAAGAAAGTATATTTGGAACACAAATTTTGAAATATTATATATTTCTGAACAAATTAATTTAATTTGAAAACCAATACAATTTATTTGGAACGGATATATTAATATATTAGAACAAAATATATTTGCAAACTAAATATCTGAAATAAAATATGTGTTTAAATGCAAATAAAATTATTGTTTAGAAATTTCTCTAAATATATTTTATTTAAAAAGATTTTCAAAACTTTGCTGACTTTTTTAATTTTCAGTTTTGATGTTTTTTCTTTAATTCGAATTGTACCTCCCAGATATAACACCATATGTAGCATTAACTTTTATTTTAAATCGATCATTTTAAATTTATTTGTATTCCAAGTCATCATTTGTTGTCAATCCTCCATGTAATTAATATATATCCAACATTACACGATTTAAATTATAAATATTTATTATTTTTAAAAACAAAAAAAAACTGTAAAATTAACTTTGAAGTGATGAAAAATGTAACACTTAAATGCAAATAAATCTTTGTTTCGGAAATAGTCTCAAATAACAAAATATTAGATAGAAACAAAGATTTGGTTAAAACAACAACATATTTCCTAATATATAATTTTTGTGTTTACCAAATATTATATATTTAGAGTGTACGCTAAACATATATATATTTCAAGCCGAATATGTTTGGGAGAATATACTACAGAAGCGATTTCTTTTCAGCGTGTAGAAATAAGAGAATTTCAACATAATCAGGTTTTTAAACCACCACTACTGTGAATAAGTAACCTAAGAGACCCCAAGAATATCTGGCGGAAATCCGTTTTGGGTCATTTTAAGGTTTTTTCGTGCTTAAAATTTTTAGTCCTTATAATTTCCTTTAATTTAAAGTGTTTCCCTGCGTAATAAAACAAAAAGAACATTTTTTTTTTAAAAATTACAATAAAAATTTGTTTTAATATTTTTTTGTGTTAGGACTCCATATTACACTAGAAAATGTTATGCACAGCCCTTCGACAAAAATTTTGTTACATAGTGAATTTGGTTATATGAATGGGCCGTTTGACCAAAATTCAACACCCTCCAACTCGGACAGTCCTTAACCGATCTCGTTGAAATGTGTGTCATGTGTCATAACTACTACACGCTGAAAAAAATCGCTTCTGTAATATATTGTCCCAAACATATTCGGCTTGAAACATATGTTTACACTCTAATCATGTAATATTTGGTACACACCAATATTATATATTTTGGTAAATGTTGTTCTAAACAAATCTTTGTTTACATCCAACTAAGTTTTTATTTGGGACTATTATTTTCTAAACAAATATTTATTTTCATTTAAGTATTCGGAAAATACCATTAATTGTGTTAAATTTTGTCACTAATTCAAAGTTATTTTTTGTAGAAATTTTTGATGTTCGTAAAAATAATAAATAATAATAATTGAAATCATATAAACTTCGATTAAAAAAAATACTTTTCGGATTGACAATAAATGATGACTTGGAATACTCAGAAATTTCAAATGATTGATTTAAACAGAGGTTATTGCTGCATATGGTACGCACATTACAACTGGGACGTACAATTCTTTCGAATTTTCAAGGAAAAAAATTAAAACTGAAATTCGAAAAGTCAGAAAAAGTTTTGAAAATGTTTCTTAAATAATATATATTTGGAGAAATTCCTAAACAATAATTTTATTTGTTTTTAAACACATATTTTATTTGAGAAATTTAGTTTGCAAATATATATTGTTGTAATACATTAATATATGAGTCCTAAATATATTTCATTGGTTTTCAAAAATTTGATTTGATCAGATATATATAATATTTAAAAATTTGTGTTCCAAATACATTTTCTTTCGATTCAAACATATCAAAAAGTCAGTTTGGTTGCTTCAACCGAATTTTGGTAGTTCTGTCTACTATCATGCTCTTCCATTAGAACAACCCACATTTTAGTTGTGGTATACTTCTGCTTCCATGTTGACAACAACCATATTTGGTTGCGTCAGCTACCAAAATGGTAGCTAAAATTATCTTTTGCATGTTGCCACAACCAACTGTTTTTAAAAATGGTTGTTCCGACAAATTGTCAGTCATACACAATTAATTAAAAACGGGTTTCATTAATTTTTATTTTATTGAACAACAAAACCAAACAATTCATAAAAAAAATTCATCACTATTATAAGATGTGAAATATTATGGCGAATTGTTTTCTGCAAAAAAGTGCAACATGTTCATTGCCCTTTTTCCGAAAACGGCACTTTTGTGATACTTTTTTGAAATTTGGTAATTAAGTTACTCGAATTTAGCACAACTTCATTCACTTGCTGTCATTTGAAGCAATCAGACGTGTTTAATATCAGCTGTTAGTGAATAATTATTTTTGCAAGTAAAATTTGTCTATCTTCATAAATGAGTGCAAAACGCAAAATATTTTGGGGAAACAATCCTCGGTATAAAAAGCAAAGGCCGGTGACCAGTACCAGCAGTAATAGATACCAATCACTATCTGACCTGGATGGTGATGACGATGATGATAGCGTTTGCAGTATAGGAAACGTTGAACAAAAGGAAAAAATTCCCCCAATTACAGTGGATAATTGTCACCATTTTACTGAGATGATGAAACTTCTTGGTCAAAATTGTAAGTACAAGCGTATGTCTATAGGAACAAAAGTAATGCCAATCTCCATGGTGGGTTACGAAGATGTTATTAAAAAGCTGAAAGCGAAAAACGTGAAATTCTTTACACATCCTATAATTGATATAAAAAGTTCAAGCTTATGCTCTTCGGTCTTCCTAAAATGGATCTAATGGAAATTCAGGATGAATTTAAAACCGAATTTAATATTGAACCTACAAATATCAAAGAAATTTTGACAGCACGTTCCAATGCAGATGATGCACTCTACATGGTGGAATTTAACCGAAGTCAAATCTCCAAAAAAGATGTACGGAAAATAAAATACATGTGTAACGTTGTTGTTCATTGGCAAAACCCCTTACGTCGTGCAAAGGGGCCAACACAATGCACAAAATGTGCCATGTATGGTCATGGATCTGCAAACTGCCACAGAGTGGCTGTCTGCCTGAGTTGCGGCGGCCAGCATGATTATGCTAACTGTCAAATAAATAAATCATCTGATGCCGGACCAGTGGTACATAAATGTTTCAATAGTGTTCAAAATAACATGAAAAATGTCAAGCATAGAGCTGATGATCCTAAATGTCCATCCCGACAGCAGTATTTAGAAGTTCGACGTAAAGTTACACAAAAGCGAGCACCCACAAGGCAACTAAGAAACGTCAGAAACGTCCCAGTTTACTCTGAAGACGAGAGTTTATTGGAAGCTGCAGGAGGAGCCCCAGTAAAATCATTCTTACCCTCATATAAAAGAAATCAGAACACGTCGTATGCAAAAATGACTAAATCTGTTTCACAAAATGAAGACAACGACGATTTATCGAATGAAAAGATTCTTGAAATCTACTTTGAAGCTCTCGATGCTCTGCAAAAGTGCAAAAATAAGTATGACAAAATGCGAGTTTTGGGAATGATGTTAAAATATGTCATATAATCATAAAACTATCTCGAGACTCAATGTTATGCACTGGAATGCAAGAGGCATAACAACCACCGCTGCCACTCTACAATTAGAACACATGCTACACCACAACAATGTGGATATCGTATTTATTAACGAAACTTTTTTAAATAGCAGCCACAAAATTAAAATTCAAAGCTATAAAATTCATAGACAAGATCGTCCTTCACATGGAGCTGGAGTTTTGATAGCAGTACGGAATTCAATCCCACATCGACGTATTTCACATTTCGCCACATCTACAATAGAAAATGTATCAATTATCATTCACATAAACAATAGACCAATTAGATTCACAGCAGCTTATTCCCCAAAGTACACACAAAGTTTCCTAGATGACATAAAGAAAATAACATCTGGTTCGGAAGAGTACATAATTTTTGGCGACTTTAATGCCCATCACACCAGCTGGAACTGTGTACAGAATAACACTGCGGGTAATATACTGTATAATGATCAAATCAGTTCGAATTATTTCATATACTTTCCGAGCTCTTTTACACGATTTGGAGAAAATTCCACACCAGTACAACCATCCGTAGTCGACATCGCCATATCCAATACCACTTTGTACATATCACCAATTGAAACACATCCAGGAGCGCTATATTCGGATCATGTCCCAATTTCGTGTCATATTCTTGGATCGTCTGTTGAAAATGTTAAGAAAGTTCCAATATACAGAAATGCTGATTGGAAATCTATAGCAAAATGGGTAGATTTGCAATTTAAAGCCAAAAATATTCCTTCTGCGATTGTTACGAGTTTAAATGTAGAGCCATTATTAGCACAAATAACTCACATAGTCCAAGAAGCAGCAAAACAGATTCCAATGGGTGTCACGCAGGCTTGGCAGAAAAAACTTTCTGAAAATACTATTTACTTAATAGGCCAAAGGAACAAATTTAAGAGAAAACTGCAAAGAAGCTTTAATTTGTCAGAAAGAATCACTATCACATGTATTTTAAAACAGCTGAGAGCTCTGATAGATCACCATGTGTTAAGTGACAGAAGTAACAGCTGGACCAAATTTATTCAAGGGTTGCCACCTGGAAACAAAAAGTTCTGGCAGCTGACAAAGGCGATGAGAACAACTAGGCCGCAAATAGAACGTCTGTCGGTAGATGGCATTGATGTGTATGACAGTAATGAAAAAGCAAACATAATTGCTGATGTTTTTGAAGTTAATCATAGAGCAACTTTAAATATGACCTCAACAATGGACCGAAGGGTAAAATTGCACGAGCAGTGGCTGCATCGGCAAAATATTTTAAGTAATATAAATACAACGACCATAGAAGAAATAAAATTCTTTACAAATACTCTTCGGAATTGTAAAGCGCCAGGAATTGATGGAATCAAACCAATTATGCTAAAAAATATGCCGCCAAGTTTTTTCCTCTCTATTAAAAGAATTTTTAATTGGTGCCTAACTAACGGTTACTTTCCAGATATTTTTAAAAAGGCAAATGTAATACCCATTTTAAAACCAGGAAAAGAAGTATTTTCGCCTAAAAGTTATCGACCAATTAGCATGTTAACCTGCCTTGATAAAATCTTTGAAAAAATTATTTTAAAAAGAATAGAAGAGTTTACGGAGTCTAATAATTTGTTAATGAAAGAGCAATTTGGTTTCAGAAAGGAACATTCAACAGTGCATCAAGTGAAAAGGATTAGTAACTTAATCGAAAACAATAAAAGGAACAGAAGAAGTACTGGGATTGTATTCCTGGATATAGCAAAAGCTTTTGATACCGTATGGCACGCCGGTCTTGTGTATAAATTAAACATTATGGGTTTGCCTATTTATCTGCAAAAAATTATTAAAAGCTTTTTGGTAGGGAGAAGAATGTGTGTTACTGTGTGTAATGGAAAATCTACAGAAAGATGTATCCCTGCTGGAGTACCTCAAGGATCTGTACTGTCACCTATATTATACTCTCTATACACATCAGATTTTAAAGTTGAAAAAAGGAACAGTACTGCCTTATACGCTGACGATACTGCAATTATAACAAGTGGAAAGCTATCGAATGCAATAATTAAAAATATGAAAAAATCCCTCATACACGCAGAAAAATACTTCTCAAAGTGGAAAATAAAAATAAATGAAGACAAGACACAGGCTATTATTTTCCCTTTTAATAAATCTCCTAAAAGAAATCCCACCATATCTTTAGACATACAAGGGGCAGAAGTTCCACTTAAAAACAGTATCAAATATCTGGGAATAATATTAGATAAAAAGATGACTTTTAAGGAACACATATTCAAAACATGTGACAAGGCTATTCGATGCGGAAGAGCCCTATACCCCCTGCTAAACAAAAAATCTACTTTGAACGTTAAAAACAAAATCTTGTTGTACAAAATGTGTATAAGGCCTATCATGACATATGGAAGCCAAGTCTGGTATATGAAAGCTGCAAAGACATACCGCAAAAAACTTCAAATAATCCAGAACAAGAACTTTAAAATAATTTTCAATTTGCCTATACGCTACCCAACATTGCACCTGCATAGAAATTTCAACCAGGAAACCTTCAGTATGGTGGCAAATAATCTAAAGAAAAGCTTTGAAGATCGAAACAGATGCTCAAATTATGACTTAATAAGAAATTTACAGATATGACAGTCTTCCAAATCTTCTCCTAGAAGATGAAAGAAGTTGTTATTATCATTACTTTCTTTACTTTCAAATTAGGTTTTTTACTATCTTTTTTGCCTAAAAATGTTATATAATTATTAAATGATCTTTTCCCAACAAAATAAGATGTCAATTGTTGCAATACTTCTAGTAAATTCTCAAGCTATGTATATACTAAAACTAATTTTAAAAATGTAATGATGATAGTACAAATAAAAAAAAAAAAAAAAAAAATTTAGCACAACTAAAATTTCAAAATTTCACAAAAGCGATATAATAGTGCTGTTTTCGGAAAAAGGGCAATGCAAGTGTTGCACTTTTTTGCAGAAAAGAATTCACCTTTAGACACAAATTTTAGCACACAAGAGTACTAAGCATAACAAAACTTTTATGAAAATGTCGCTTAACCTTGTGCATTCAATTTTAAGATTCTTGATTTTATTTTTTGTAAAACTTTTTGCACAACATATTCTGCATTCCACACGTTAATTACACTATGCAATAAATTAACACATTTTTGAAAAATACACGGACTTGAAGGTATAGGTTCAATTCTACTACCAAAGGGTAGTATAACCCTATACTCGGTTCGGCGAAATTGGTGACCAACTTTTTTATGGGCCTCCAAAGTTTCTGAAAACCAGTTTTTGTCCAACAATTAATTCAGATTTGATGATACCGCCTAAATATATTTGGCTATAATGTAGCTAAGAATATGCTGAACAAAGTTTCTTAACATTTTATGCGAAAAAAAATTGTTTCCCCTACTTTTTTTTTAATGTGAAGGCAAACAATTTTTTTTCACTTTTTTCAGCCCTGAAAGTTATCAGGGACTCGTCATTTTTCTCTAGAAATTTTTTGCATAATTATAGCCAAGGTCAATCTGAACAACTTTTGTGAACATATCAATACAATCTGAACGTGTCTATGTACCCTAAGTACCTCAAAAATGTTACTTTTTCACTATTATGTAACAGAAATATTTTTGGTGCAGGGTATGTTCAGCACCTTTATAGAAAATGACAATATTTTTGTGAAACATATTAACCCTCTAGCTCCCCCACATAACTGTAATTGTTGGCCATATTTTAACAAATCGTAAATAACACCCCTTTAAATAGGTTGGGCGGGGATGAAATGTTCTAAAAAATGTTGGCCCTAAAATTTTACTATATGAGTCAGAACACACCAAACCCCAAAACTTAACACAAACACTAAAAATGTCAAATTCCTGTCAAAACCCGTTTTCGGCCTGTTCATGCAGCAATGTTATACGACCTGGTTTTCGTAGCAATAACGAAACCAGTAAAGAGCGTTTTTGACTAGAATTTGACCATTTTGTTGGTTTTTGTGTTAAATTTCGGGCTTTGGTGTGACACATATAGTAAAATTGTATAGCCAACATTTTTGTAGAACATTTCATTCCCGCCCTCCCCATTTTAAGTGGTATTTTTTACGATTTGTTAAAATACTGCCAAGAATTACAGTTATGTGGGGGAGCTAGAGGGTTATTATGATCCACAAAAATATAGGCCTCAATATTTTCTATACAGTTGCTGAATATACCCAATACCAAAGAAATATTTTTGTTAAAACAGTGAAATACTAACATTTTTGAGGTACAATGTGGTCATTTTGAGCTATTTAAGGTGCTTAGACACGCTCAGATTGTATTGATATGTTCACAAAAGTTGTTCATATTTACCTTGGCTACATTTTTGGCATATATTGTTAGTGAATAATTACGATTCAATGAATGTTATGCTGAAAAAGTAAAAAAAATATTTTTTCCTTCACTTTTTTTTTAAAGTAGGGGAAACCATTTTTTGGCATAAAATGTTAAGAAACTTTGTTCAGCATATTCTTAGCTACATTTTTGACAAATATAGTTAAGGGGTATCAGCACGTCTGAATTAGTAGTTGGACAAAAGCTGATGACCCTTTTTCGATGGGTCCACTGATAATCGGAAACTTTTGAGGCCTATAAAAAAAATTGGTCACCAATTTCGCCAAACCGATTATAGGGTTATACTTCCTTTTGTAGTATAATCGATCCTAAACTGTCATGTCCTTGTATTTTTATTATGTTATTATCTACAAGAAATTATATTTGACTACATATACCGTCCTTGAACAAAATGTTGAAGATTTATTTATCGTCGGCTTAATGCTATTTTGTTCCATACGCCATTTTTTAAGAACGGAGAAAAACGCAATTTATTGTTTGAGTAAAAACGGGACTGAAGAGTTACACACTTTTTATTTCATAGGGTTCGCAACAGTGTTTGTATGATTCTCATGCATTTCTATGCCATTACATCCAAAAATAAGCAAGTTATAACAATTTTTGTACTTGGCATTTTGGTCCATATCCACTATTATTTTACTATTTTTTTGTATTTGTATTACATGGACCACAAAAAGGGTCGGTATGGATGGACACTAATTTACATATTGTGATCGAAAGAACGTAAAATACTGAGTGAAAAATATAGGGCGATAGAAAAATTGAGACATAGAACAAAAATATCGAAATTATTTCCCGTTATTCAGAGTAAAACAAATTTACCCTACCAATATCTCGAAAACTAGGGGAGATAGGAAAAAAATGATTGCAGATTCTGAAAGAGCATGCTTGAAACCCATATTATCAACTCCTAACTCAAAAAACACAAAAATGGCGTATGGACCAAAATAGCATTAAGCCGACGTTATGTCGAATATTTTTTTTTTGTTTGTCATGTATCAACCAAAGAACAGCAACCACGTTTGTATTTCCCAAAATATATTTAATTATTCAAAATTTTAAAATTTCTGTTGTTAAGAATAAAACATTCGTTGTTACTACCAAATGTCGATCATATGGTACTATAATTAAAATTTAAAGTAGTTACCACAACTAACCGAGTGTCAATGAAAAACAATCTCAAATCGATTGATACAACCATCGATTTAGTTGCAAGCATTATCATTTGATCGTATCCATATTATTATTGTTGTTTTAACTATTTACATATAAATACAACAGGCACACGGTGAATGCTTTTTTTTGCTAGTACTATTTTTTTATTGTTACTATCGAATTCCAACAAATTACTTTCCTGAGTGTATCCAATAGGACCAAACTTGGTGCAGGTTTCATAAAAATTGACTCACTTGACATGAAATCCTCCATATTCTTAAATTTCAGTCCGATCAATTGAAAAATGTGTTCACGAGATCGCCAAGAAGTGACACCATACATGGGGGCTATATTAAAACATGGACCCATGTGCGTCATTTTAAATATAGATTTTCCGTCGCCTAAGTGGTAAAGAGAGACAGACAGACGAACATGGATAAATCAACTCAAAAAGTAATTCTATGCCAATCGATATAATAAATAATGGGTCTATCACTTCTATTTTTAGACTTTACAAGTACTGTACCACAGTGTGGTGTCGAGTATAAAAATGCAAAATGTGCCAACATTATGTGTATGCAATTATTAAATTCTTTAAGAATTAAAAAATTTAAAAAATATATTATTCATTCCAGATCTATGACACAGACGCCTGTGATGCTGAGGATGCGGCCATAAAAGATTTATTCCAGCAAATAGAACAGTGCATGAGTGCCAATATCAACATCAAATGTAGTCGAAATCAAATGTAATCGATAAGTGTGAAAAATTTAGTAGAAAATTTGAAGCAATTGAAACAAAATATGATGAGCTTCAAAGAAAATTGTACATTCAATTGGAAAGGAATCACGAAGTTTTGTTTCAATCGATTGAAGAAATTCGAACTCAAAAACCGGCTGAACAATATGAGAAACTAATCTCGAAAACAGAAGAACAGCAAAGGGAACTCGATCTACATATGGAAACAAACCTCCGTTGACCGGGAAGCGGAATATAAAGAGCACATTAAACAGAAAATGCAACAAATAGAGGAAAAGCGTCATGAAATAGCAAAGATGAAGAATGTCGAGGAGAAATACGAGGAGCATAATGAAAATCAACGTATGAAAATCAAGGACATGGAGCTCAAACTGAAAGGATTACAAGAGAATCATCTAAAGGAAATTGAAATGCTCAAAATTCAATCAAAATCAAGTGAAGAGAAATGCACCGAGAAGATTAAGGAATTCCAAAAAGAAAAGGTAATTTTGCTCCAAAAAATCGCAGAAATGGATGAACATAAAGAAGCACTTCTCTCGAAAACAGAAGAGCTACGGAAGGGAATCGATCTAATCAAACAAACGTCCTCTGACAGGGAATTGGAATATAAAGAGGAAATTCAAAATCAACTTCAGCAGATTGAGGAAAGTCACCAAGAAATAAAAAAGTTAAAGGGAACATGCGAAGAAGTTCAAAAGAACCACGAAGAGGACAATGAAAATCAGCGTCGGCAAATAAACGAAGAGAAAAAGAAACTCAAGGACATGAAACTAAAATTGGAAGGATTACAAAATAATTTTAATGAACACAATGAAAATCATCTGAGGGAAATTGAAAAGCTGAAACCTCAATCAAATGCAAATGAAAGAAGATACACTGAGAAGATTGGAGAATCAGAAAAGGAAAAGGAAAAAGAAAGTTTGGTCCAAAAAATCGGACTAGAGAAACAAACGATCGTTGGCCTGGAATTGGAATGTATAGATAAAATTAAGGAACTCTATGAAATGTCCCACATTGTCATCCAAAGACGTGTGGATAGGTTTGAGGATTTCGCTCGCACATGACATGAATATGAAATGGGGTTTGGCAACAGTTCGGGCGATTTCTTTATTGGTCTCGCAACGATACATACCCTAACCAACCAAAGACCTTACAATTGATTTAGAAGACTGGGAACAGAATCGCAAATATGCTGAATATTATCATTTTGTGGTGGGAAATGAGAGCGAAAAGTATGCTCTAAAGAGTCTGGGCACATATTCGGGCAATGCAGGTGATTCATTTAGTTATCATTTGAATCACAAGTTCTCAACGCAGGATCAGGATAGTGATTCGTGGCCAAATAGTTGTTCTTTACTATACGGTGGTGGTAGAGGATGGTGTTTCAACGGGTGCAGCAACAGGTATTTTATACATTCAAATATAACTAATTTCGAGCGGAAATTGAAAGCAATTGACTTCGATTGGAAAAAAGTTCGGCATCTACATATATCATATATAGATATGGTTCGGCATCTACATATATCACGTACGCACAAGATTCTTTTCTTATAATTCAATTTTATCAAAATAACTTTCAATGAAAATTATTATTTTTGACTAAAATGTTTGTTTTAAAAAATTAAAAAAAATCATTTTTGAGTTTTACGAAATTTTTAATTGCTCTTGAACGGCTAAACCGATTTTTACGTAGTTTGAAATAGGGTATAAAGGGTAATTTGTTTTTTTAACTTTAATTTAAAAAAGTTGCTACCTCTTTGGCTTTTTTTCAAATTTACACAAAGTAAGCAAAGAAGAAATATGTGAAAAACTAAGGGTGTCCCGAGAAGAGCGCAATTTTTTAATTACTGATGCAGCAATTGAATTGTTTCTCTGGCTGTATGACATGTGGCGCCGTCTTGTTGGAACCACATGCCCTCCACATTCATTTCCTCAATTCTAGGCAAGAAAAAACTGGTTATCATTTCACGATACCGAACACCATTGACTGTTTGCGCTTGACCTGCCTCAAAGGTCCAATGATTCCTCCAGCCCAAAAACCACACCACACAGTGACACGTTGAGGATGCATTTGCTTCTCGTGAATCACTCGAGGATTTTCCGCACGACAATTCTGCCTATTGACGAAGCCATCAAGATGAAAATGGGCCTCGTCACTGAAGATGATTTTATCGGCAAAATCAGCATTTTCATGTTGTCTCTCCAATACCCAATTAACGAACTCCCTTTGCTGTCCTTCTCCATTTTTACTAACCTCGTACCTTCTACTAACAAACAATAACAATTATTCAAATGTCAAACAATGACACTTCGAATGTTGCGAGATTTAAAAATTGTGTTCTTCTTGGGACACCCTTTACAAGACATACGTTTGTATTTCGCCCATAATTTTTAATAATTGAGTCCCCCAAAATCAATTACAGTTTTGGATTTGTGAAAGTCTGTTGCATAATCATAAAAAATAAAAAAAATATAATTTAAAAAAAATCCACAAAAAATTTTAGGTTTTAATCCGGAAAAATTGAGTTAAATTCAAGGAAGGCTTCGGGTCAGGATATTTTATAAGTCTGCGAAAATGACTCTTCGACCGAATTAATGTCTGCCGAAAACGTACAACAATATTAAGACTCCTGTGGGATTATGCAGTAAACGAATAATGAAAGCGGAAAAAAATATTTTTCTATAATTCTCTCAAATTGTCGCATATAATCAATTTGCAAATATATTTACCCATAAATAACATACTAGTACATTTATTTCTATAAAGATAGTATTTTTTTTTTTGTTAAATCGAAAATTTTATGAATAAGGCTCTCTTTGCAGATCTACAAACTCTTTTTAAAATATAATTTTAAATTTTTCTAATCTTACATATGTTTGCTCTTAGATATTTTGAGCGTGTAATAGATTTAAAATAAAAGCATCTTTATAATTTTTTCAGTGCAATCAATATTTTCATTCTAATGATTCAAGTTTATTTGAAATTTTAGACATAACGGAAAACTTTGTAAAATAGTTGTTAAATTTTTTTTTTGCCTAAATTTCTGATCTTAATCTGAATCTCTAATAGAATGAAATAAAACATAGCCCTTTACTTATTAATCTATTAAATGTTATAACCGACTGTTCTATTTTTAAACGGTAGAGTTTTACTAACAAAATAGATCAATAAAAAGTGGCAATTATGAAAAATATTTGTTTTCTGCCTGAAGTAAACGTACTGTTCTATTTTTTTATTTAAAACACAAGTATTTTGGGAAACATGTTTAAAAAGAAGTAGAGAAATGCTAAAGTTGAGTCAAGAGCCGACTCTATTGGTGTTTTTTTTCTAAAAAAGATGTTGCCCAGTCGGAGGGCATCATTTTAACAACGTCGCCTAGACCCACATATACTGCTGAATTTTTTATGGTGAGAATCGAATACAAAAATGTAAAAATCTAGCCTTTTAACTCACTAAAAAAGACTAAAAATAAAGAGTAAGCCACGGCGCCAGCTAAATAAAGCATCCGCCTAAAACTTCATTAGAACCAACACGCACGTACACACGCGGGAATTTAGGCTATTCGCTCAACGTCAAAAAAACAAATGTTTTGTGGGCATCGTCCACCCCTTCGATAAAATGCAGGGCTGAAATGTTCCATTTTTGCATCGTGTAAGTGCGACATTTTTTTCAAATGAAAACGAAACCCCTTCACAGTGTAGCATTTTTTTACAAACGAAAACAAAAAGGCATTGGCACAAAAGAAAACACCATATCGTCCCCTCAATAAACGAATAGTGTATAATTTTTTTGTAGTTTCGAGAAAATCACATTTGAAGTTTTTGTGAAATTAGACTTCTTGGAAGATAGGTTTAGGTTAGGGTGGCAGCCGTATTTTTTTTACAAGCTCACATAGACCAGTTTAGGTCCCTAGTTTTACCACGGGCTGAAATGCCCCTCATCGAAACCAACCTGTTTGATATATAAATTTATCGATAGTACGAATATAAGTACAGGAAAGATCTGTTAGGCTGCCTAAAAAGGCCGACCCCAGCATGTCCAGTCGTCGTTTACTCAAAGCGGGACAGTCGCAAAGCAAGTGCTCAATGCTCTCCACTTCTTCCTCATCTCCACAGCTTCGGCAGAAGTTCGCCGATCAAGCAGTGTCCCGTCAGAACCTGTACTAACGTAGACAATCGTTTCCTCTCTAGTGCGAGGAGATATTTTGACCTTCTCAGGTCATACCTTGGCCAGATTTGTCTAGCTACCCTGCAGGTGCCGATTTCTGTCCATCTTTCGTTGGACTGCCTGATTGCCTCTTGCCTAAGCCAAATCTTGCACGTGGATAGTGGCGCACCAATATATGCAAATTCTTCGAGAATTTGTAATGTCGTCCCTTTCCTAGCAAGTTCATCGGCTTTGCAGTTCCCCGGGATATCCCTATGCCCAGGCACCCATATGAGATGTATATTAAACTGCTCAGCCATCTCGTTAAGAGATCTGCGGCAGTCGAGGGCTGTTTGTGAATTTAGGGATGTTGCCTCCAGAGAATTGATGGCAGCCTGGCTGTCCGAGTAAATGACAACGCCAGTGTTGGTTACTATGTTGCGACTCAGCCACTTGGCGACTTCCCATATTGCCATTATTTCGGCTTGATAGACACTGCAGGTATCTGGTAGTCTGTGAGCTATATCCAGACTAAGTTCTTCACAGTGTACTCCGAAACCAACCTTTTCATCAAGCTTCGAACCATCCGTGTAAAAGTGGAGATGGTCTCTATTACCTGGTATTCTGCCGGCCCATTCATCTCTGGCGGGAATCATAGTGATGTAATTTCTCTCGAAGGTGTACACAGTTGGTATATAGTCCACTCGGTCGGTTACCATAGTACTACACTTTGATATCCTCATGTGACCATAGTTCTTGTACCTCCACATTGATAGGCAGTTTAATCTTATTGCCGCTTTGGTTGCAACTTCTCTCGCCACAATATTAATCGGCAGTATATGGAGTAGGGCCTGTAGAGAATCGGTCGCTGTAGTCCTTAAGGCTCCGCTTATGTTCAGGCAGGCAGTTCTCTGAACCTTTGTTAGTAAGTTGGTAATGGTTAGTTTGTCAGTTGCCGTCCACCATACCACAATACCGTATAACAGTATTGGACGAACTACTGCTATATATATCCAGTGGACGATTTTAGGAGAGAGTCCCCAACGCGACCCTACAGCCTTTTTGCAGGAATATAAGGCGACGTTGGCCTTCCTTACACGTTTCAATACATTAAGTCTAAATAACATTTTCCTATCTAGAATTATTCCTAAAAATTTTGCACTTTCAGAAAAGACTAGATCTGTTCCATTTATCCGAGGTGGAGGGTCCACATGTGGGACATTATTCATCCTAGTAAAGAGAACCAATTCTGTCTTGTTGGGGTTAACGCCCAAACCCCTGCTTCTGGCCCATCTAGCCAACTTGTTCAGAGCCACCTGTAGGATGTCTCTGAGGACGTTTACGAATTTGCCACTCACTGCGATTGCCACGTCGTCCGCATATGCCACGACCTTGCAGCCACAACGTTCTAGATCTAGCAGGATTTCATTCACCGCTAGGTTCCAAATTAGTGGAGACAGTACTCCTCCTTGCGGGGTCCCTCTGTTTACATACCTTGTTAGAGTTGTGGACCCTAGACATGCTGTTATGCGTCTTCTGGTGAGCAGACTTTGAATTAGTCTAATCAAACTAGTGTTAACTTTTAGATGTGAGAGTGCCGCAATTACCGCATCTGAGTGAATGTTGTTAAAATCCCCTTCTATGTAAAGAAATGCCACCATGGTGAATTCCTTGAAATGCAGGGACGATTCGATAGTGCTCACACGTTCGTGCAGGGCTGATTCTGTAGACTTGCCCTTATTGTAAGCATGTTGGTTCCCCGACAGGAGTTTTGTATCCAGGTTTTCCCTAATGAAATGATCTAAAAGTCTTTCCTGACCTTTCAATAGGAAGGAGGATAGGCTAATTGGTCTGAAGTCTTTTGGCCTAGTGTGTGATATCTTTCCCGCTTTAGGTATGAATACCACTTTGGTATCCCTCCATCGATTCGGGACGTATGAAAGCCTGATACAGCCTACATAAATTTTCTCCAGCCACGGGATAATGTACTTTAACATTTTCAGCATTTCTGCTGGAGTGATGCCATCTGGTCCAGGTGACTTGAAGGGCTTGGAAGATAAATACGTATATTTTAGAAGAGAATCGATGTTTTCAATTTCTTGTCATTTTAATATGTGGTGAAATAATCAGGCTACAGCCAGATGATCTTCTATTAGTCTAAAAGCGCGTTAATTCTATATAAATGAGATTAAAGTACCATACTATAGGGTGATCCAAGTAGAGATAATTTTTTCAATAGGCTTTTTTTGACAGATCGCGTGTGAGTCGTGTCATGCTATCATGTTTTTTTGTTAAGTATTGTTTGGCATTTCATCATGGAAAGACTTACGCCTGAACAACTTTTACAAATCGTTCAACGTTCATAATCGAGTCATCGAAATCTGGACCATTGGAGACGTACTGAAAATCTTTGAAATTTTCTTAACTTTTAAGATTTTTTCTTTGATTTGGCTCCAAAGACAAATAAGTACATCTTGTACGACAGTTAAAGTCATTAATCATCTTTAAATCTGGACATTAAACATCTTCGAATGAATTACCCCGTATATTTCGATGAAAGACTTCACATTTTGAAATCTATTACGGCTTGTGCTTACATTAAATACATAAATTGACTTTAGATTAAGTACATTCTTTAATTAAGACATATTCTGTACTTTTCACAAGTGTAAAATTAGTTTCGTAAAATATATTTTTATTTAATTATTTGTTTAAACATTCATTTCTTTATTTCATTTTCTTTATTAAATTATTATATTTTAAAACAATTGATTTTTATAAACAGTTTATTCAGTAGCCTGTGTTTAGTCTAGTTTTCTTCATATTAGAGGGAATATGAGGATGTATTCTAATGGATAATTAAATGATATTTTGCAAAAACGTTTCTTAAACGAATAGTTCTCTATTTATTGACGTGATTATTTTTGAGTTGAAATACAAGAGGTAAGGAATACTTCTTACTCATTTGGCAGAAGATAGGCCTCTTAGAGCTGGTGTTTTAAAGCTGAACCTAGCTGAATTATTGGTTTAGCAACCACGAAATCGCAAGGAGCTGAGTTGTCAAGTAATTGAATTTGCCATACCTTTTTGTAAAAAAGTTTGCATTCTATAATATTATAGAGACAACGATGTTCTTATGCAGGAGAATATCCTAATTACAAATCAATAAGGATTTCAAGACCAAAATAAAACAAACGAAAATACAATATGTGATGTTTTATTCATAAGAGTTACAAAAATGAAGATACATATATTTTTCATGACAATAACTTTACATAGACATAAAATCCAATGACACTATCGTTCGAATATTTTTGCTGAAGATGATTTTTATTCCTCCAATTTGCATAAACACATGCCCTCGTAACCGGTTACAAAGAAATTTAAAAATATATTAACATCAAATTTAAATTCGAAATTTAACATTTAACTTAGTCCTCGATCTTTTTAAATCAATACCGGAGTTTGAATGATTTAAAATCTGCCGCCTTGTTCACAATTTAGACGTAATTCGAATATTTTTTATATCTGAAAAAGACGTAAAATTTCTGAAAATTGCAATATCTGAAAAGGATTACCAGTTATTTCAAATGAACAACAGAATTTAAAAAACAGTTTTAGTGTATAGAATTTACCAAAAGGAATATTAATAAAATGTACATATCGCACCTGTTCAACAAAAGGATAACAACTCAAAACTAAAAACAATTCAGTAGAGGCCAATAACTGTTTCTGTTAATATTATTGATATAATAAAATATGTCAAAAAAATATGAATACACCTTTTTAATGATATTTTCTTGCAATGACATATTTCCGTTTATATTAATTTTTGGAAATTAATATTTACGGAAACATTCTCGGTCTTCAACTGCATTTTTTTAAATTTTGAGTTGTTACCCTTTTGTGGAACAGGTGCGATATGTCAATATTTCTATCTCATAAATTAAGACTTGTTCACGACAACATTTTTGTGTCGCTTTAAAATTATTTAATATGACATATCGTTAGGAAAACATGCAAATATGTCCAGTTTCAAAAAGTTTTTAGAAGGAAGGATAATTTGTTACCTGTTTCTATTTAATATAATTTTCTTTCTGCAAATACGCGAATGGTCTTTTATTTGTTCCGCCTAAATATAAATAATTTTTAATTGTAATTATCATAATTATCCGCTTTTATACAGACTTCGCATGTTTTGCATTTTTCTGTGAACTTAGAATATTTGAATGTCACTGCACAAAGTCATAATGGTGTTTTCTTTTTTTCTAGATGATGTATTTTTAAATCTTCTATCATTCTATAAAACATCTCAATTTTCATAAAACTGTATTTAGCATATTTGCATGTTTAGTTAATGATATTCTATTTAATGCAAAAAACAACTGTTTATTTTATTTATTCATTATGGAAATATTTGCAATTTACTACGACAGCGGAAAACCAACTTTCGATTGTTCATTGTTCCGATATCGGCTTATTTCGTTCTTTCTTGAATACATACCTTCATGCACATATTTACTGTCTTTTTGTATTATTTTTGTCAACGTCTTATAAGCCAATCGATGTTCCCAGACAATTCATTTTCGACTACCTGGACACACACTGCCGACAAATAGCCGCTGATACTGTTGCTATTAATGTAGAATTAAAATATCTACTCGCGCAAGCGCACACAACCTTTATCTACCACCGCTCAACAAGAACTGAGTCCACAAAATTTCAAATAAACTTCATTGTAACTCTCACTATAATTCTCAATTTGCGACCAAAAAGAGTCTAAATTGTCCTCTCGCAGATAAAAACGATCTCTTAATTTAAAAGATAACTAACATTCATTCAAAAATACCAAAAAAAACTGGACTGTAAATTAAGGGTATATTGTCTTTAAAAACATGACATGAGAATTTCTATGGAAAAGATCTTAAATACTATTAAAAAATCTTGCAAACTATTAAAATATATACTTGAGTTAATGGCAGTTGTACTACAATCAAAAATTATTTCTTTAATTTTACATTCATTCAAAAATACCAAAAAAAAACTGGACTGTAAATTAAGGGTATATTGTCTTTAAAAACATGACATGAGAATTTCTATGGAAAAGATCTTAAATACTATTAAAAAATCTTGCAAACTATTAAAATATATACTTGAGTTAATGGCAGTTGTACTACAATCAATAATTATTTCTTTAATTTTACGACGCAACGTTAAAGTCAACATGACATAGTGTAATGGACATCTTATCATAGAAGTAAGGAATTTTACTTTAATCGAATGAAAATTTCTTTGAAATCAAGTAAATTTTCTTAAATCTGTTATTAAAACAAAGACAGATTAAATCTATGTTTTAAGGGCAAACCTGTTTTTAGTTTCATGTCACATTTTTTTTTCAGTGCAACACTTCGTTTTTGTAAAAATTGGGTTTGTTAAATTGGGATATATTTAAATTGAGATATATTGCACAATTGCTTAGCGAGGGTGGTGTAATTTTGTATATATGTATCTGGTGGCAGTATACATGATTGGTCCAAAAATTGGCGGGATGGAATCAATGGGCGTGGCACCGCGCGTGTGAGCCAAGTTTTGCAATTGAGATATCTTGAACAAGTTGTTAGTGAGAGTGCTTTAATTTTGTGTAAATGCATTTGATGGCAGTCTACGTAATTGGTTCAAAACTGGGGGATCGGACAAACGGACGTGACTGTGTTTGAAATTGATATATCCTGAACAATTTGTTAGCGAGTTTTAGTGATTGCTCCAAAAATTTACGGGATCGGAAATTTGGGGCAACGAAGTGGACCGGGTCCATCTATGCCTATGGGTAACCCACTATCTCCGACGATTGCAAATATTGTTCTTGGCAAACTACTTAACGATGTGATTGAAGAATTGAAAACAAAAGACGTAAAATTTAAGCATCTGTCCAGGTACGTCGACGATATATTTGCAATAATCGACAGAAATCACTTAAGCACAATCCTCAAACATCTGAACAGATACCACAACAAAATACAATTCACGGTGGAAGAAGAAGAACACAAATCAATACCGTACCTGAACATGAGAATAATTAGAGACAAGGATTGCATTATAACAAACTGGTATATAAAGAATACATCTTCGGGTATATAAAGAATAATTCTACACAACCCTACAAAATAAAAATAAATACTGCCAGCAATTTTACCAACAAAATACTACAAATAAGCCACGAAAAATTTAGAAAAGAGAAATAAATAAACTTTGACAAAAAACAACTACCCAACACCCATAATAAAACAAATAGTATCGATAAGCTTAAAACAAAACATACTTCAAACCAAATGACAAACAAATTTTCTACAGTGTACCATACATTCCGAAACTGACAGAGAACAAAACATTGAAAAAGGTCATCACAGAAAATGCAACAATAGCACACAAATCAAATCATACACTCAGAGGGATTTTTGCGAGAGGGAGACGAAATAACATGCAAAGGCAATAATAAAGAAAAATGCAATAAGGTATACGTTGAAACGACGAAGAGAATGCTGGGTGAAAATGAAGAAGACATAAACAAGGAGTGGACACACAGCTGATCTTAAGAATGTCAAAATATTGTACAGAGAAAAAGTGGAGAACTAGAGATATACATTAGAATGTTTACGAATACAAGGGAGAATAGAAAAATCTATAATCAGTATTCCGTTGCAATAACTTAAAGTGATAAGCTCTTTTATTTATTGATTTTTTATGATAAATTTAAATAATACAAAAATGTAAACAAATTGTAAGCAGAAGATTTATTAACGTATTAAAGTACGATTAAAATTATTTGTTTTATTCATTTAAAAACCATGACCAAAATAACCCGAAAAACATAACTTTTTTATATATTCTCCCAAAATTCTAAACATACGACTAAGAAAAATTCGCTTAATAGTATGCTCAAGTACATGAGTCGGAACTTGGCTCCACCTCTTCTCAACCTAACCTAACTTAACCTAAGCAAAATTCGCTCACTGTATCTTTGAGTGTCTCTGTGACTGAAGACACACTGATATCTTTGATGATTTTTTTCCGAACTTATTTTGGTACATACATAAGTGCGGGGAAGTGTACGGATTGTGTCTGGTTTTCATATTGTAGCAATTCTCTTGGAACAGTGCTCTCTTCACTGTTCATCTACCTTATTATTGTTATCATTATTATCCGTTTTTAATTTTTTGCTTTTTGTAAAATGGGATTCTCCTCATCTTTTGATCAGTACTATATGTATGTATTTCTACATGTGCATATGTATGTACCATACATTTTGTGTACCATACATACTTATGTACGAGTATATGCACATGAACACTACTGCGTAGTGTATTACCTGTACTCAAACGTGAACTCGTTTCCTCTGTTTTGTTTTCCTTTTGCATCCGTTCTGTGTTATTATTTTTCCGTTGTATAATTTTTAATTAAAAACCAATTCGAGCGGAAGACAATGTTCCTTCATGAATTTCTAATTAATGCATTTTGCTATGACATTTTCTTGAAGGGACCATCTTCCACGATCTTAAGATTATACATAGTACGTTGTTGTGTGACAATTTCATAACTACACTCAGAAAAAAATGAACCCAAAGATAAGTTATAATGAACTAAACTTCAGGAAAATTAAACTTCATATGGCGCTAAAGCAATTTTTTCCCAAATCAAGTTCACATTTGTCCTTAATATTAGCAAATGTTTTGAACTTAGTTTTAGCTATTACTAACTTGAATTTAGTAAATATTCCTTTATATCTAGTTCAATTGAACTCATATTAAGGAAAAATTAACTCAGTTTAAGTAAAAATTTACATGAAATTTGGAACAAATGGTCTCAAACCAAAAGATAAATTCTGACTGAATAACAAAAGCACAGACCAACAATAAATAACAACAACACATACAAACACATGAGGTACGATGACGTCGGCATTAGCCGTTGACAAAACTACATTTGTTTTCGTGGTTCGCGATGCGAACCCAAGCAAAAAACAAAAATGTATTGGTATGAGAGTTTTAGTATGTTGACTTAGTTCGGCAAAATACGGGTTTGGTTAGCAGTTCTTGTTAAATGCAATTTACTGCTTCCACAAGTATTTCAGCTGATTTAAGTTAAAGACATACACTATTGCTGCTGAATTCTGAAGATGATAGAGTGGTGTCTATCGAAACTGCAGTCAATTCTACCAAGCAATTAAAACTCTCTACCAATTTTTGTATTTGTTTCTATTACTTTCTTGGAATAGACAGAAAGTAAATGGAACATATGGTCTCAAACCAAAAGATAAATTCTGACTGAATAACAAAAGCACAGACCAACAATAAATAACAACAACACATTTGGAAAAAATCTAGTTAAATTTTCACTAAAATCAGGTACATTTTTACTTGAAATCAGGAAATTTGTACTAAAAATTAAGAAAATTTTAACTAAAATCAAGTAATTTTTTACTAAGATTAAGTTACATTTTTACTAAATGGAAGTAAAATAATTCCTCAAATCAAGTTAAATTTTACTTGAATATACGAAAACTAAACTAAAACGATTGGCATTTTTCTGAGTGTATAATCGGCAGTTCTAATACATGTAAAAGTGAACTGAAGATGGGAATTTGACATAAGGACTGAAGAAAAGTTAAATATTCTCGATTCGGGGTTTCTACTATTTCTCATAACTGCACTGTGGATGGATTCGGAACAAACAAAAACATTCTATAAAGTTATAGTGCCAACTTATTTTTACTTCACATTATTTCTAAAATATATAATATTAATCGTTGTACACTGACAAAAAAGGTTTCATAATTCCTGATATTAATATATACCTTTAATGTGTTCATAATTTTTTCTAAATTTAATTTAATATTAAATTTAATACAGTTTAGCTTACGCTACAAAAGATTCTCGTAGAAATAATGACAACTTATTTTTAAATCAAGTAGACGACCATGCCTATATAATAAAAGGGCAACTAACATGTTTTTTAGAATATTTTCCTTAATCCAAAGATACTTGTTTTCGAATTAAAGATCGATTAATTATTATTTTAGTGTATTGTCTGTAAATTACGGAAAATATCATTAATTTTAGTTAAATATCTTTAATGATTCTTCATTGCACTGAAAACTATTATTATGAGCTGCCCAGCAAAAACTTGGTAAGTACATGTCATTACCACTTGCATTACCAGGTAATGACATATCATTACCCTCTGCATTACATGAAGTCAACAAATAATGACTTACTTATATTGACGTAAATATGTACTTATTTGTAAGTTATTTTAAGTCGGGTATTGTAAAATATGTGACAAAGCCAATGTATATTTTCTTATCAAATCAACTTTTCTTTAATAAAAACTGTTGTTGTTGCATATTTTACAATACCCATCTTAAATTGACTTACAAATACATATATCTATGTCAATATAAGTAAGTCATTATTTGTTGACTACATGTAATTCAGAGGGCAATGATATGTCTTCCATGCTAATGCAATGTACAATGGCATTTACTTACCATGTTTTTGATGGGAATATTCCGAGTAAAAATATGTCTCGTCGTATTTAATTATATAGGGTGATCCATTTCGAGGTTCCCTACTTTTTTAAAGAAAAAACACAGAAAATTCATATTGAATGGGGAATGTTTTTTATCATTTGAAAGAACATTCTTTGGCATTTATTTTTTGAAGATTATGTCTATCAAATGTTGGCCGCGGCTACGTCTACGACACGCGTGATGTTTTGCTCCAAGGCCTGAATCGAAGCTGGTTTGTCCGCATAAACTTTAGACTTTACATATCCCCACATATCACACGATCTTGGTGAAATTATTTTGATAATAAAACTGAATAGTTGGTAAACGTTGTTCAGGCGTAAGTCTTTCCATGATGAAATGCCAAACAATACTTAACAAAAAAACATGAGAGCATGACACGATCTGTCAAAAAAAGGCTATTGAAAAAAGTATCTCTACTTAGATCACCCTATATATGATAAGTAAATGGTTATGAAAATCATTACTGGTAAGGTGTTATTCAACCCCTTACTAAAATGACAATAATAACTAATTATATGTTGGATCTTCGTAAGCTTGCATGGAAGTACTTTCCTCCAATGTCATGCCCATGTAAAAATAATCTGAAGGGTGGCTAAATGGTAAGTCTTTATTTCTTTTGAATTTCACTTACCCGCCAGGTTACCTGGTAATGAGAGTTTTTGCTGGGTGTTAACAGTTATTTTTGCTCAAGACTGACCAATCACAATCATTTCAGATTTACGATCCCGTCAATTTTTGGACCAATCACGTAGACAAAATTACAGCACTCTCGCTAATGAATTGTTCAAGTTATATCGATTTCAAAACAGGGCTCATAGAGGCGGGGTCACGCCCTTCGTTCTGATCCTTTTCATTTCTGGGCAAATTATGTAGACTGCCATCAAATGCATATACAAAAAATTACAACACTTTCGCTAACAAATTGTTCAAGATATCTCAATTTCAAAACTTGGCTCACATGGGCGAAGCCACTCCCATTTTTGGGACCTATCACGTTGACTGCCACCAGATATACATACGCAAAATTACAGCACTCTCGCTTACATATTGTGCATAATATCTCAATTCAAAATATGGCTTACATGAGCGGGGCCACGCCCATTGGTCCGATCCCGCCCATTTTTGGACCAATCCCGCAGACTGCCACCAGACAAATATGTACAAAATTAGAGCACCCACACTAACAAATTGAGCAAGATAGCCCAATTTTATAATTTGATTTATATGGGCGGGGCCACGCCCATTGGTCCGATCCTGCCCATTTTTATAGTCCGGGTGATTTGAAGGGATCAAAGCTGTTTGTCGCCCAGGTTAATTTGGATTTTTCTGTCAAAAAGCTAGCGACTCTAGCAATCCACTCGCTCACATGTTGGTCCTGCTGATACTCAGGTTCTGTTGGTGAGTTCCTTGGGAAATGTGTGTCGATATCTGTCCATATTCGGATATAGCCCCCATCTAAAGGCCCCACCGATATTACTTATTGACGCTGTAGAGAACACATTTTAGATTTTTATCTGGCTGAAATGTAATCAGTTATCCTATTACACTGTGCTCGAAATGGACACTTTAAAAATGTAACAGAAAGGAGACCCTATGGATATACCTATTTCGACATTGCTGAATCCAATGGAGCTAGCCGTTTTTCTAGGTTAGCTCTTGTTTCCGCGGTATTCGACCACAAAGTTTGTTGGGAAATCAGAGAGGTGACTTATCTGTATGGTGATTTTGAAGTGGAGGACTTCCGAAAACGCGCTTCAGTCCAAAGAACGAAATAAAGCGAACCCTTCGGGCATTATTTCTCTCAAAATCGTCAACCACGCTTCTCATCCCTTTACAATCAAATCTTACCATTCGTCAAACGTCATACAAATCGTCGACATTTTTAGTTTGTGTCTTTGAGAAAAATGTTCCTCGCGAAAAATTACTATGAGTCTCCTTTCAACATTTTTATGAGAAAATAACAGGTTTCACAATTTAGCAGATTTTGTTGGTTAACTTTGAAATTTCCTTAACACTAACCAAAAAATAATTTACAAATATTTAAGTCAAAAGCAAAAAAATACACAAATTATGTAATAACTCGAAATCTGCTTAATTCTCATAAAAAAGTTTAAAAAGGGCTTATAGTATTTCTTCGCGAGGAATATTTTTCTCAACGATGTCTACGAAAAATCTCGAGGATATGTATGATTTTTAACATATGATAAGATTTCATTGCACTTTTTCAGAGGTACGGGGGTGAGAAGCTTGGACGATTGTTTTGAGATAAATAAAAGTCCAAATGTTCCCTTTATTTCCCTCGTTGGACGGTGGCGTATATCCCGAAGTCTTCCACTTCAAAATAACCAAAGAGATAAGTCACCTCTCAGATTTCCCAGCAAACTTTGTGGTCGAATATCGCGAAAAGCTCCTGTTAGAGCTAGAAACCTGAAATTTTGTACACGCATAGACAGGAGTGTTTTATGAACTAGTGGCTACTCATGTAGTAGTTTTTTGCCAGTGGTCAGTTCTAGCTGTATCAAAACTTTAGTATCGTTTTTGTCCTTTCAGAAGCCTCTTAAAAGGCATACAATTTTAAACTTTGTAAATATGAAGTACTATACACGACAAATATATTCGTGAATAACTAATTTTCAATTCTCACTTTGTGGTCAGTGCAGCAATGACCAAAAACAATTTTCATTATTTCACTGCTTTTAAAAATTCCTTAAGAGCTAATAATCTAAAAATGTATATGTATATACTGGCTTCAAAAGAGATATGAAAACAACAATTTGATGTCCAGTCTGAGGTCAAACTGGACATAAAACCGCGTCTAATTCTAAAGCCTTTTCAAAATATAACTCTCACCATTTACTGTGGTAATATACCTAACATTGTCAATTCTGTCAATTCTCAGATTGTAGTCAGTGTACCAGTGACCAAGCAATTTTCACTCTTCCTGTACTTTAAAAGTACCTAATGAGCTATAGTCCTACTAATTTATGTGTATACTGTTCTTCAACGCATGCGATTTTATACCAAGCAACTTTTGACATCTTGACCGTTGCGGCGCCTATAAGAGGTAGAAAGCTAGAAATGTTGCTTATATTTATATACACTCGAGTGTTGTATAAGCTACGGATTATCCACATAGTAGATTTTTGACTTTTTTGTGGTCAGTTAAGAAGCGACCAATGCTATTTTAATTTTTTCACTGCATTTAAAAATTCTTCCAATACTAATTCCATAAAGAGCTATGGGCGTACACACTTTTGTACGCGCATATACCGATCTTCAAAGAAATGCGTTGTCCGGCCTGAGGACAAGATGGTCACAAAAACCGCGACCAAAAAATTCTTAAAAGTCTTTTCAAAATGTATCGCTATCCAATTACAAAGGCAATACGTATATTAAACAAAGATTTAGCTAATTTTTGGGTGTGGTCAATATGTAAGCACATGGTCGGGTTTTGAATAATGTGATATGGAGTGTGACCAAAACAATTTTCAATCTTTCAAATGTCACTTAGGAGCTAAGTATCTATAAATAAATGTGTTTACACTGATCTTTAAAGAGATGCGAAATCAATTATTTTATGTCCAGTCTGGGGTCAAATCTACAACTAAACTGATATAATCGAAACATGGAATGTAGATTTCATTGTATGAACAAGTAAGAAATTTCAGTCGGGTAAACCGACTAAGGTATACATTAGGGATATAACGCGGAAATTTAGAACTGTAACACAATTTCCTTAAAATATGATTATTTGTAAGACGCTTTGTAACGTCCGCGACATTTGCCATGTTTTTATATTGCGAATTTTGTGTAATCCATAAAATCGACTTACACCGCCAAATTTTTCCAACAATATTATACCGAATTTAATAAGATTAATATACATATTTGCATTCTAGAATCTCTGAGGAATAGATTAATATCATCATTTTCGCGAAAAATATCCCTCGACGAATAAATTTTATACAAAAAATAAAATAGTTCGGAATTATTTTACTATATAATGCTATTATCTCGCGAATGAACCGTTATAGGGAAAAGTTGTCAAAGTAAGTTGAGAAGATAAGCGAAAGGCCTACAACTCTTTCTTTAACAAACAAAATTTATAGTAATTTGGTAAGGATTTACAGTGTGTTAAAACTTTTGTATGCTTTTCCCTTTATATGAGGCATACATATTTTGATTTGACACATTGTAAATCCCTACGAAATTATTATAATTTTTTTTGTTAAAGAAAGACTTGTAGTCGTTTTTAATATCTCCCAAACTTTCTTTGACCACTTTTTCCTAGAACTGACCGTTCACGTAATAATAGCATTATATAGTTAAATAATTCTGAACTTAAATGTTTTTTGTTCAAAATGTATTCGTCGCGGGATGTTTATGCCGGAAATGCTAGTTCCAATCTATCCCTCAGAAATCATAGAATGTAAATATATTAATTTTAATAAATTCGCAAAAATATTTATGAAAAAAATTTAGCGGTGTAAGTCGAATTTTTGGATTAGAGAAATTTCGCTGTAGAATAATATAACAAATGTCGCGGACATTACAAAGCGTCTTACAAATGTTCATATTTATGGGAAAGTATGTTATAGTTTTAAATTTCCGCGATTCAATATAATTACGTTCGGTTTTTTGGTTCAAAATTGTTTTTATCGCGATAACTCGTGAAAGGAAGCAGATACGATTTGGATTTCTTCTTATCTGAGTAGAGGGGATGAATCTGTACAAAACCTCATTAGCCGTTTTTAGCCACAATCCAGGCCAACTTTCGTTTGCTTGAGGTAGGCTGTGAACATTCAAATATCAAAACTCCTATGTGTAATTTTTATCCCCTCACCTTAGAGAGGAGGGTATATATCATCGAGCCAAAAGTGTAACACATCGAAGGAGTGGCCTAAGACCCTAAGTATGTTCGGACGAAATCCGTTTTGGGTCATTTTAAGTCATTTGAGCAATGTGCGCACGATAACTCTCGAAAGGAGTAACTGATTGACTTCAAATTTGGTATGCCGTAATATTTTCTTCTATCTCCGGCTAAGTTCGAAGATGGGCCATATTGGTCCACTCCTTCTTGCACCTCCCCCACAAAGGGTTAACTTTTAGTGAAATATTGATTCTTTAATACCTTCTATACTACTACCCGAATCTTCTGAAATTTTACAAATAGTATTAGTTTGTTAGTCGCTAAAACGTCAAGAAAAATGGGCGGAGTGGCCACTCCCTTTTTGGTACCACCCACACAAATGGACCATTTTCTACCAAAAGTTAACAGCTTATAACTTTAATACCAGTGCATACAAATGCCTGAAATTTTGCACAGTGTAATGCTTTTATAGTACCTAAAGTCCAGAGAAAAGTGGGCGTTATTGGGACGCCCCTTTTGGTACCTCTCACACCAATGGACCATTTTGTACCAAAAGTTACCAGCTTATAACATTAATAGCAGTGCACACAAATACTTGAAATTGTGTACAATATAATGCTTTTATAGTACCTAGAGCCCAGAGAAAAGTGAGCGTTATTGGCACGCCTCTTTTGGAACCTCCCACACAAATGGACCTTTTTGTACCAAAAGTTAACACATTTTAACTTTAACACCAGTGAATATAAATACTTGCAATTTTGTACGGTGTAATGGTTTTAGAGTATCTAGAGTCCAGAGAAAAGTGACCGTTATTGGCACGCGATTTGACGAAATAGCAACGTTTTGTGTCTCTCCTGAAAACTAGTAAAAAAACACATAGTAGTTGTCGTCGGCGCACCGACGATATACATAGTTTTAAGATATAAACCCTGCAGCTAAAATCATTTCTAGTTGCGTATTGAACCAGTCATAAACTAGTTGCAATGTGACCTATGCAAACCCATTCGCATCTCTGTCAGCAAAACCGATTATTTGAGATGCTTTACAGTACTTGCATGGTACCTACATGTTGGTTCGTCTCTCTGCCGCCAGCAGCAGATAAATAAGCAAAAACGATTGTCTGAACTGCTTTACAAGCAAGTACTCGCTTGGTGGTGGCAGAGTATATGTGTCTCTCTCGCACCACCATTCTCTTGTACTCTCTTATTCTCAAATATAGTAATAACTGAACTAGATATTAACTAGAGCTGAATTGTAAACAAATGAACTAGTTGGGTACCTATAACAAGTCAATGTTAAAATCGATAGTTCGTTATATAAAAAATATTTCTATATACAAACTAGTCATTTTGGCTGCAGGGAACTTAAAGTTTATTGTGCTTATGGTTTTACATAGTGGATATATATCATGCACTACTTTAATCGCACGCTCGGCGTATATGTTGCTGCGCTGATGATCTTTAATTTTAGGCGATTCTCTTACCGAATGCCTGAAGAAACATTTATTAGCTCCCGCGAAGTTTATTACAGATTTACTTATTGCTTCAAAATCATTATCTTTGATGCAATCACCAAACCAAATTTCAAACCAGGAATCACAAATAGGTTTTAACTCATCGTGTTAGTTTGAAAGCAGGATAAAAGCCAAAATAGCTAATATAACTCGGGAATTCCATCTAGCATTACTAATTGATGGAGGAGATTTAAAATGTATATATGGAAATATGTAATTTGTTATTGTGTCATAACAACAACACATACACTTCACGACTATCTTAGATAAGAACAAAAAGAAAACTTAAAGAAGTTAAAGGTACTTTTTCATCGCGATTTGATCAAACTTTTGTGTTATACTTATGAAAAATGGTTTGGTATTGAAGATTATATTAGACTTAAACACTTGATTGTGTGACTTGTAAGTTTTCTTCGTAGGTATATATGTAATTCCCATATGCAAATTTCTTTGTAGATTGGTATATACACAAGTGATGATCGCCACAACTACAAGATCACACTGTGTCATGTATAAGTCCCTCTGATGATATCCCCGTACAGGATTGAAATACGTATAAGGGTATGTGTTTACATGGCTTCCAAAGTGCAGTGCCTTATCTTTTCCAATACACCACAAAAAACCTATCTTTCGTAAGGAAGAGTTGATCGAAAAAGCTGAACATTTCGAATATGAAAACATTCAATAAATCTAATAAAATTAAAATTAATTCGATCATTAACAAAAAAACTTCTAAAAAACAAAAATATCTTAGTTAAGACAAGAGTTACTGTCGTAATAAAAAAAATAAATAAATGCATAGCAAAAACTTCAACGCATTCGGTGCGGAAACTATTTTCACGATAGAGAAAAAGTGACACCATATTTCTTAATATTTGTCAATGCTCTACACGGCTATGCGGTGGTATTTTTGATATTTGCAAAAATTGCAAAAAGGTATATCCCTCACTTTGTGAGCAATGTAAATGTGTACTTGTATATAAGTATGTACTAATATTATGATCTATTTATTTAATTTGTTATGTCTTGGCTCTTTTTGTATGGGAGGAACCAAACGGGTATGGTGATAACTCCCATTTTTAACAGGACTGCAGGAATTTTAAAAACTATACATTGCACAAAAGTTTTGAGTATTTACATGCAATGGTACTCGAGATAGAAGCTGTAAACTTCTTGTACAAAATGGTACGTTTATGTGGGTGGTAGCAAAAGGTGCGTGTTAATAACGTCCATTTTTCAACAGCCTGTAGTTACTATAAAAACAATACACTGTAAAAAATTTTAAGTATTTATATGCACAAGTATAAAAGTTATAACTTAACTTTTCGTATAAAATCGTTTCTTTGTATGGGAGGTACCAAAAGGGGCATAGCAATAACGCCCATTTTTCACTAGACTGTAGGTATTTACTTTAAACCATAACACTGTAAAACATTTTAAGTCTTTGTATGCTGTTAACTTTTGGTGAAGAATAGTCTATTTGTATGGGAGTTACCAAAAGGGGCGTGTCAAAAATTCCCAATTTACACTGGACAGTAGGCAGTATAAAAACAGTACACTGTACCAAATTATAAGCATTTGTATTTGTATGTCCTAGTATCAAAGTTATAAGCTGTTAACTTTTGGTGCAAAATAGTTCATTTGTGTGGGAGGTACCAAAAGGGGAGCCGTAAATTTTCACATTTTTTTCTCGTGGTGGTAGCGACTAATAAATTATTACTATGTTTGGAATTTTAGAACATTCAAATAAGTAGTATAGAAGTTATTAGAACATCAATATTTCATTAAGTTTTAACCCTCTGTGGGGGAGGTACTGGAAGGAGTGGACCAATAAGGCCCATCTTCGAACATAGCCGGAGATAGGAAAAAATATTAGCACATACCAAATTTGAAGTCAATCGGTCACTCCTTTCGAGTGTTATCGTGCGCACCAGCCAGCAGACAGACAGACGGTCGGACGGACATTGCTCAAATTACTTAAAATGGAAATGCAGTGTTACGTTACATTTTCCGAGACGCATTTCCTTTTGACCTCTGAGAGGTTTATCCAAAAAGTTTGCACACATATAGTTAAGAGCGTAGCTGGAATAATACTCTACTCAGAGTCATGAAATTTCAACAGTTGGAACCAAAATTATATAATTCTGATATTTAAAGTGTCGATTAAGAGCTAAAAGCCTTTATGAGGTGCTGTCTAGGATACATTCACACATACTTATCTCCAGATCGATGCCAGTGCCATATTTTTTTTTTTTTTAGTTTTTGGGTCAGAATTTTTATTTAATAACAAAAATCTACAGTATTCCATATACAAAGCCCTTTTCTATACAGTACACTTATCCATTCTATGCCGTACAGATTTTCACCAGGCTTTCGAAGTATGAATCACGCTGTTAAAAGACAATCCTAGTTGTATTTTATATAGCTCTTAATCGTCCCTAGTAAAACTAGAACGCATCGGTCCATGCCTTAAAATGAGCCCCATATAAAGATGCCCACCGATGCAATTTCTTGACGCTCTAGAGAACATATTTTTCAATTTATCTGGCCACTTGATTTTGAAATTTTAATATTTCCCCAATATATAGGTCACTTCCGTTTAGACTTCTTGACGCTCTGGGGCGCATTTTTTAACCGACCATGCTGAAATTTAATCTTTTTTTACTTTAAGTTGCATTAAATCGTCCATAGTGAAAATGGAATATATCAGTCCATGTTTCTATATAGCCGCCTTATGAAGGTCACAGGCGAATTTGACTTCTTAGCGGCATAAATCCTTTGTTTTTAACCGCTGTGCCTGGAATTTGGAAATTTACTCCCTTTAACGCGTCATAGTAATAATTGTTGCATTAGAATTTATATTGAACCTAAATTGGGTACATCGGTCCACGTTTTGGGGAACATTGTTCCGTGTTTTGATATAGTCCCCATACAAAAGCCTCTTCCGGTTAGACTTCTTGACGTTCTAGGAGACGCATTTTTATACACTCCACCATAGGATGGGGGTACACTAAAATTGTCATTCCGTTTGCAACACCTTGAAATATTGATCTGCGACGTGAAATTCTAAGACGGTTTAGCCATGTCCGTCTGTCTGTGTGTTGAAATCACGCTACAGTCCGTAATAATAGAGCTAGGTTGATCAAATTTGGTAGAAATACTTCTTATAGTTGCAGGTCGTTTGTGAATGAAAGTGGGCCATAACGGTCAATGTTTTAATATAGTTCCCCTATAGAGGTCGCTCCAAAATACGGTTTTTGAGCAATAGTTACCACATTTTTAAAGAAATTTTGCAGATTGTATTCTATTTTGACAAGAATTCATCACAGTAAAAATTTTACAAATCGGTTCATATTTTGTTATAGTCTCTATACCACATTTTCTAAGCATTTTAAGCGAATCTTTGCAGTTTGTATTTTATTTAGACAACAATTTATCAGAGTAAAAATTTGTTAAATCAGTTCATATTTTGTTATAGTCCACCTATAGATGTCGCACCCAAAAAGGCCATAAACACCACATTTCATAAGCAATTTAGCTAAAGCTTTTGAGTTTGTATTCTATTTTGGCAAGAATTAATCTCAATACAATTTATACAAGTAAGTTTATATTTTGGTGTAGTCCCCGTGTATTCCTATCCACATAAATACCACATTTTCCAGATGAAAAGTTTGGGTAAAGAATTTGAGAGCTAAAATTTGGCTAAAAATTGCAGCATTCGTTTTTTAATAATTTGCGTAAACAAACAGGTGTGTTCTGTGATTTGCTCCATATCCAAAGATTTTTCCAGTAATATAATTAAATACGCGGCTGGCGCAATCTGGAACTCAAAAATTTCTAAATTTTCGTAGCACTTTGGCAATAACTAGTCGAATGTTGATTTCTGACAGCGAAGATGAGGCTAACCCTATGGGCTTGAATCACACGGCCTTGGCCTCGGCCATTACGTGCAATTATTACTAATATATAAACTATCGGATACCCGGTGCACTTTGTAGCCTCCAAATTTAATTTTAGTGAAATAGAGGCATGCGATGATTTTCGTTTCTACACCATTGTACGAGTATCATACTAAACCCAACACTAAAACTCGAAGAAACACATCTTTCATCAAGATTATTTTTCAAAAGATGAGAAAGGTGTGTGAGAATACACTGGGATCATATTGAACCATTTCTGCCAAACCCTAAAATTAAAAAAAAATAGCTCCTTGTTCTAGTTTACGTCCAAGAGCTACTCTAACAGCAAATTTCACGATTCTAGCTCTTGGCAGTTGGATTTTGCTGTTGTACCACATGTATCACTTTTTACCCCACTGTGTGCGTAAATGTTCGTATTTAAAAAAAAAAAATCCAGTCAATTTCTGGGTCTAATTCATAAGGGCTACGCTCCCACTAAATTTAATGATTCTAGCTTCAGCCGTTTGGCCTGGACGCTGATCAGTCAGTCAGTCAGTCAGTCACACAACAATTTTATATATGGGGAAAAACACGTCAAAAGGCCCACTTTTTTCAATTTTATTCCGATCGCGTCAAATATAGCTTCCTAGCGTGATAGCAAAGCGATTATTTTGAGAAACCTGCAATTTTTTTTGGTAAAAGTGCGTCTGTCGCGATTCTGTTTTCAAAAAAGCCTGAAATCAGCATTTTTATCACTTAATTAATACAATATCTCAAAAACGCGAATATATATTGCATTTTTGATTTTATATTGGGATTAAGAACATCACAATCCTTCGAGATCGTGTCCAAAATCTTCTCACTATGATTCGGTTTGACCAGCGCAATATTGTAGGCCTGTGTAAAAAATGCGACTTCGACTTTTTTCGAAATAAGTTTTTTTTGTTGTTTTGGCGTATTTGGCTATAGAATGCCACCATTACATTTTATTAATCGTGTTTCCGGTCCACATCTTAGAATAAACTCACTTTATAATACGAAAGAAGTAATGAAAAAATAGTAGGTTTGATATTCAAAATTTCCATAGCTTTTGTTGTGGTTTTAATCCCATTGCGAAAACTCGTATTGATAAAGTAAACAGCTTCATTTGTGTAGTTTAAAGATATAGAATCCCATCCGCAGAACACAATTAAAATCGCGAGGTAAACACAAGTCGCGAGAAAAAACTATGAAAATTGAATATTTGCAAACAATTATCAATGCACATTTTGTGCGTTTCTAAATAGCTGTCATATAAGCCACGGTTCATTCAAATCGGACCACGTAGTCGGGAGATACAATGGTCAAAATTTCCAACTTTGACACCCTGTATCTTCATAACGTATCACGCTAGGAAGCTGTATTTTAAGCACATAGCATACCCAAAGTACTTCTGCAACCCCACCAAGTTTTGACGCGATCGGAATAAAATTGAAAAAAGTGGGCCTTTTGACGTGTTTTCCCCATATATAGATCAGGGTGTGAATGTAGCTATTGAAACATAAGCTAGGGAAAGAAGCTAACACAAATAGTTTTTCAACATTCAGAGGTACGGTGGGAAAAGGATAAATATTGTACCATGATGTTAGCGTATGTAATCACATCTACTTCATTTTGCACCATATGTAATAATCATGTAATTTTGAAAGAAAGAGGTATAAATATTTTACAGTACCCTAAACAGAAAATAAATAAAGTATGGGGGCTGCGAGGCGCACCGGGTTAAAGCTAGTATATATATATATAAAAAGTAGACAAATTTTTTGTAACGCCAGCACGCAAGAGCTGCTGGACCGATTTTAAAAATTATTACTTTATATGAAAGCTTCTTGGCCACAGATGGTTCTTAAAAAATAAAAAAGTGGCGGTGTCTAAAGTGGGCGTGGCACTATTTGAAATTTGAATATTTCACAAGGTATTGATCGTAGAAGACTGAAATTTGGTACACACGTTATTCGAGCTATTATCTAAAATTTCAATAAAAATGGACGGGATCGGATAAGTGGGTGTGGCAAAAGTGGGCGTAGCAATGTTTGAAAATGTAATATCTCGGAAACTGTTAACCATAGAAGAACGCAATTTGGATAGTTAGTTATTGGGGTCAATGTAAGCACTTTCACCAAAAATTTAGAATATCGCAGAAACTCTTTATTGTAGAAGAACGAAATTTGTTTTGTATGTTATAGGAATTTTTATTAGATTAGCCTCAGATGAATCTTAACAAATAACAATTGGGCGAGGTCAAAAGTGGGCGTGGCATTATTTAAAATTTGAACATCTCAGAAAGTATTGACGGTAGAAGAGCGAAATTTGGTACATACGTTATTATCTAAAACATCAATAAAAATTAACGGGAGGCATTTTGAACGGGAGGCACGCCCGCCCACAAAAGTGGGCGTAGCAATGTTTGAAAATTTTATATCTCGGAAACGATTGGCCATAGAAGAACGGAATTTTGATATGTAGTTATTGAGTCAATATTAGTAATTTCACCAAAAGTTGCAAAGATTGAACAAGAGGCCGTGAAAATATTTAAATTTTGAATATCTCAGAAACCTTTTATCGTAGAAGAACGAATTTTATTTTGTTATTGGAGTCAATATTAGATATGCCACACATGCTTCATAGGTTAGGTTAGGTTAGGTTGAAAAGAGGAGACGTTTAAACGTCTCATGTCCATGGACATACACTTAAGCCAGTTGTTCGGCCTGTTGTGCGCTCCTTATTTATGATCTTTTTATACCTCACGAGTTACAGAAAATCGGTACTAGACACAAATTTTCTCAGTATCTTCCAGTCATATTCTCTGAGATGAGTCAAGTCTGGTAATATGTCGGACCCGAAATGTTGGGATCTTGCATGTGTGAAAGCCGGGCAGTGACACAGAAAATGTTCCATCGTTTCGATGTTTTCTCTGCATGCCCTGCATTCGTCGTTTCCTGCTAGTCCTATGCGATGAAGATGTGCTTGTAAGCTTGAGTGTCCCGTTAGAACACTCATCATCTTACTAATATCGATCTTGTTTAGTTTCAGAAGACTTCTTGTTTTCTTTTCATTTGGGTCACCCCACAGTATCTTTGCAGTTGCTCCTACTGTTTTGTGAGCCATCACTGCCCACTGCTTCAACTCATTTTTCGTGGCTTCGAAAGGTTTCCAATTTTCCAAGTTTATTACTCGAAGTTCTCTGCCCTTTGAATCCAAGCTGTTTGCCCGTTCATTTCCAATCACTCCGTTGTGTCCTGGTACCCAGGAAATACGCAATTTACCATGTGCTGAGTAATCATTTATCGTTCTTTTACAGTCCAACATTGTTCTGGATCTGACCCTTTCCGATGTTATTGCTTTAATCGCCATTTGGCTATCTGTGAAGATGTTGGCATATTTAGGCTTTGTCGTGTTACTGAGCCAGTTCACACACTCCGTGATTGCTCGAACTTCTGCTTGAAATACCGTGATATGGTCAGGGAGGCGGAAGTCAAGTTCGACTTCTGGTTCATCAATAAAAAGTCCCAGACCCGTCCTTCCTCCTCGCTTGGACCCATCCGTGTAGCAGCTGGTTCCCACTGGCACATGGGCCAAAGTTCCATTTTGCCAGGAGCGTCTGTCTAGCACAAACGTATCACAGGTAGCTGTAAGCCGCACTTCAGGAATGCGGTCCGAGATTTCTGGCACTTGAATGTGACCAACTAGATATTCTAAAATCTTCTGATGGTACGACTTGTGGTCTCGATTTATCCATTCACCCATCACTTGTGTTGGGTGTGTTGTGTTGTGTTGAATTTTTTGTAAAGGTATTGCGTTGCACTTCTTGTCCATTGATGTCCACCACACTACACAGGCGTAGGTGATTATTGGTCTAATCACGCTCATGTAAAGCCAGTGAGTCATATTTGGACGTAGTCCCCATTTTAAACCTATAGCTCTTCTGCACAACGACTAACATCTGTGGGCCTTTGTAACTCTTTCTTCAAGATGATCTTTCCAGTACAGTTTCTGATCCAATATTACTCCCAAGTATTTTACCTTTTTAGTTATAGCAATTGTCTTATTCAGGAATCGAGGCGGGGTAAAACGTGGGATGTTCGTTTTCCTTTTTAAATAGACATATTTCTGTTTTGTCTGGGTTAACATTTAATCCCCTTGGTTGTGCCCAGTTATATGCTATGTTAAGTGCCTCTTCAGCTCTTCTGCATAATAGATTTGGATGAAAGCCCCTTAGAAGTATTACAACGTCGTCTGCATAACAGACTGGTTTAAGTCCTTCATTGGTGAGGGCTTTTAGGAGACTGTGTATCGTCGTAACCCATAGAAGAGGCTATAAAATGCCACCCCTGAGGTATACCACGATTTACCTTGTCTCTAATTTTTACGTCATATGACCCACAAATAATCCACCTATTCCTTAGCATATTGTTGATCCAGTTTTTCAGCGCCCGGTCAACCTGAAACTCGTCTAAGGTCTGGATAAGTGTATCGGTCTGTACATTGTTAAATGCGCCCTCAATGTCTATGCAAACAGCAAGTGTATACATTTCTTTACTGAAGGACTCTTCTATGTGGTGCACTACCTCATGCAGAGCTGTTTCCACTGATCTTCCTTTGACATAGGCATGTTGTTTGAATTTTAGCCTGTCATCCGCTATTTTACCTTTGACCATGTTATTAATTATTCGCTCCATTGTTTTTAACAGGAAAGAAGTAAGGCTAATGGGTGGATCAGCCTTTGGGGTCGTATAACTCGCCTTGCCAGGCTTTGGTATGAAGACCACCCTTGATTCTTGCCAGTTTTTTGGGGTATACGAATGGGTTAGGCATGCAGTGAACACTCCAGCCAGATGAGTTGATACCAGATCCACCTCATTCTGCAGAAGTGCTGGAAATATTCCATCCGGTCCCGCAGCCTTAAAGGGAGAGAAACTTTTTATCGCTTCTTTAACCATACCGTCTGTTATGTCCGTAATAGGTACTTGATGCAATACATTTTCATTCTGTAACTGTTTCTCTGTTGGTCCAGCATTACCAGCCGGAAAATTAGTTTTGATCAAGAGCCTTACGATATCCTCTATACATAGTTTCCATCCTTTTACCCGTTTCATCCACCAGTGTTTCGGTTTGGACATGAGTTTTTGAGAGGAACTTTTTCATTTTAGACATGCTGTTAACGCTGTCTACCTGTTCACAGAAAAGCCTCCAGGAGTTACGTTTCGCCGATCTAATGATTTTATTGTATTCTTTGAGTCTTCTGTGGTAGTCGTCCCAATATACTGATTGTTTTTTACGTCGAGCTCTGTTGTAAAGTCTGGGGACATCTTTGCCAATCGAGCGAATTTGTCCTGTCATCCAGGGTTTCTCAAAGGCAGATTTCCTTTCTCGAAGTGGGCAACTATCTTCGAATGATTTTACAAGTGCCTCGGTAATCTTTTTCACATTGATATCAATGTCTTCGGCACATAGATAATCGCGTGTAGGTTGCCCCAATCGATTTCTAAGTAGATTTCCGAATTTAGTACAGTCGGTCTTAGCCTTATTACGGAAACTTATGGGGTTTGGCGGTGGCCGTGCAATTTTAAAACCTTGTATAACGGTGGTCTGAATAGGAGTCTTCATCCGAAACCCTCCACTCATGAATCTCATCAATAAGATTTTCTGAACATGTCGTCATATCTAATACTTCTTCCCTAATTTTGTTAACAAAGGTTGCAGTGTTTCCTATGTTAAGAGTTCTGAGGTCATTTGTATTCAAAAATTCGATAAGGGCGTGTCCTCTTTTATTGGTGTTAGTACTACCCCAAGCGGTATGATGGGAGTTGGCGTCACATCCAGCTAATAACTCATTACTTGTGTGTTTGGATTCCCTCACCAGACGTTGTAATTCCGACGTAGGTGGCAATGTCGGCGCATCGAATGACAGATATATTGACGCCAGGTACATATTTCCATTACCTTGCCTCAGCACCGTTGCGTCCGATGTTGTCAACTCTGGAGAGAAAATAAAACATAAGTTTTTATGGCACAGAATACAAGTCCTTGGACGAGTACCTGGGTTAGCGTAGAAAAGGTTATAGTTCAAATTGTTTAATCCAGTAACCTTGTTGCTAGTTGTCCATGGTTCCTAGATCAAAGCAATATGAACCCTGCCTTTATTTATGATGTCCATCAGAGCGTTGGATGCTGTCTCGCTCCGGTGGAGGTTTATCTGGATGACCTCAATCATTGTCCTTCCAGTAAAAGTTTTTTTGGGAGTCTATCCTATCTGGTGGCACCCCCTCATTATTTGGTAGTGGGTCATTCTCCTCCTTTCGTTCACTACCTATTACACCATCTTCCAGTCTTTTTGGGAGGCGGTATTATTTTTTGTCGCTCCCTCATTGTTTTGAATCGCTTTGTGGCTCTTTTTATTTTGACCACCACCTTTGCTGGGAACTTCCTGCAAAAGTGGCGGTACTATTGGTGAACTGGTGGTGTTATTGACTACTTCCACATCAGTTTTTGGCAGTGTCTCACTAGTCTCCATCCGTTCAATGCCAGTGTTTGCCTCTTCAGACAGTATATTTGGACTCGATTCATCTGACCTTTCCAATTTTGAAAAAGACTGTCCAGATCAAGAAGTACGCCATCCCCTTCGCCATGACAAGAATGTTCTTGGATTCTGGGTATATGCCCAACACGAGGAGAGTACCCTCGGTATCATCCTTCCTATAGAAGACTTCCCACTTTCTCACAGAAAGTTTTGAATTCTGTTTGCCAATCATGTCGAGCATGTACTCTGATGAGAACTTACTGGGACATCCCTTAACATATAGGGTCGTTTTTATGAGTTCAGGAATGTCGCTTTTCTTTGCGCTGTCCCAAGGTGAGGGGAAGCTATCCACAAGTTTTACGAGGACACCAGCGCAGCGTTGTGATGCCAGCCTTAGCATCAAAACACCCTTCTCAAACTTGCAACTCATTACTTCGATTGGTGGTTCGTCCTTAGATTCGAGGACGTATTCCGCTACCCTCGTATAGACCAAATCTTCGAAGTTACTTTTTTGGTCTTTGGGGATTCTGCCAGATGCACTACTGCTATCAATTATAGCGTAGCATAGATCGTCTCGAAAATGTTGCTTAGCTATATTAGAATAAGATGGTGGCTTCTTACCCTTCTTTATGGTCAATTGATTTGTCCGTGTCTGTAGAGTCTTTTTGTTTAAAGCCTCATCCTTAACGGATGATTTGGTTGACTTGACCTGCGTTACTGGGTAAACTTTACCGCCCACGATCGAAGGACCCAGACTAGAGACCTCCTTTTATGTGGTTACGTTAGGCTTATCCGAATTACTGGAAGACGGCGAGCCCTTTTTCTTCTTAGTCACTTTCACAGCGCTATGTTCTTCGGGAGACCTGACTCTTTTAGCGGCCTCCATGTTTGTGTTGGAGGTAGAATTGTCAGGTTCATCCCGTAATAGGTTCTGTCGGTTCAACTTATTCAGTTTCCTTCTTTGTGCCCCTGACAGTCTCTTTGAGTTAGCAACAATAGTGATATTGTTTTCATTTGATGATTCAGAGTCAGATTCCCCACTGGCTTTTAAAGGCTGGGGTTGCTTAAAGCCCCGGCTGGGCTCTGCTTCATCTGTCTTATCATTTGTTTTGCCTGCGCACATAGGGTTCGATACCATCAATACGAAGGATTAATTACAAAATCAAAATTATCCCATGGTATTATTTTTGGTACCCACTTAAAGAGCACAAAATTCTGCTTCATTTGATGAAAAAACTTTCTGCGGTCTTTGGTTTAGCTGTCATTACCTGTCAAAGTCCAATAAATTTGGACATTTTCATAGAAGTTGAAAAAAATTAAAACTCAAATATTTTTTCCCCGAATTTCTCCATCAAACTCTTAAAAATTACAATATACTACAATGGATCCACAACCTACAGGTATTTACCTATACACAGTCATACAAATTTAGTTAAATTGTATTAGGTAAATGCTTTTTAAAATGCGTTTAAAATTACTCCAAAATATGTAATGTTTCAAAGAAAATGTAGACCTTTTGTATATTATTAAGCAATATTAAACGAAAATGATCACACATTTTAATGTGGCGAATTATACCCTTCAAATTCCAAAAGAAAACCGTTGCTCGTTTTTGCTCCTTTTTTAATAATGGCTATTTTCTTAAAAATTTTTTGAATACTTTTTAATGAGTTATAAAAAATTTTCAAAACAAGAAACACATGAATATCTTTTTTCGTTACTTTTATCAATTTTATCGCATAAGATATTGTTGAATATGGCTTATTTTATTTTGCTTGTTCATATTTTGCCAAAAATTAAAGATTTACAATTAATTTGAGTGGTATCTTAATTAATCCTCCTCATACTTATGTTTTAACCCAATGTGCTGCTGCTGGATGTGCTCTTGTTTCATTTTCGACTACGGGATTCAAGGCACCAAAGCTCATAGAAGTTGCTTGCTCACGATTGTTCGATAACGACGACACATGACTCGTGGGTGAATCAACGCTTGTCGCCGGCACTGGGTTTTCCCTCCCCTGCGCCGTAATCTCCTACGTCTTTTTTGGTTTAATCATAAATTGGTTGGGGGAGACACCCCCATAGCCAGTATTAGCCCGTAATAGGTACGTCGGTATAGGCCTTTCAGATTGAGCTCAGAAATTTCTGTCTAGAGACCGATGCATCCAATTCAACCTACGCTTTAAAAACAACAAACCACCTGGTTGCGTAGAAGGTAGGTGAATAGGTATTGCGTAATATGTTAAAAACTATCAGCTCTGCGATAACACGTCCGTTCGCTACGCTTCATGAAAAATAAAAAAATGGGAGCGGTCAAAAGTAGGCGAAGCATTATTTAAAAATCGAATAACTTATAAAGTGTTGATCGTAGGTGAACAAAATTTTTTACACACTGTAGCGGAATTTTTATTGAAAACTTGACAAAAAATTGTCGGGTTTGGATTGGTGGGTGTGGCAAAAGTGTGCGTTGCAATATTTAAAAATAAATATCTCTGAAACTATTGCCCGTAGAAGAATGATATTTGGGTTATAAGATATTGGAGGCAATATTTGTAATTTCACCAAAAGTGATCGTTAGTGGCCAATTCGCCAGATGCGTTAGGAATGGGACAAGTATTCATTGTTTATATAATACGAGGTAAATAATTATTATCGACAAAAAATGGACGGGATAGGAAAAGTGGGTGTGGCAAATGTGGGCATAGAAATGTTTGAAAATGTAGTATTGCGGAAACAATTGACCGTAGAAGTACTAAATTTGGATTGTTAGTTATTTGGGTTAATATTAGTACTTTCACCAAAAGTGGGCGGGATTGAATAAGGGAGCGTGGCAATATTTATATTTGGAATATCTCAGAAACTATTTATCGTACAAGAATCAAATTTTGTTTAAGAACCAAATTTTGTTTAGAACAAGTAGATTGACTTATTATTTTGTACTCTTAATTGGTCATGTACTCTTTGTACTTAAATTGAAAGAGTGTGAGTTACATTACTTAATCGGAGTATTTACAACTATGTATTACGATGTTGAGTGAATTTGAAACTTGACAGAACTATTTTTTTCTAAAATTTCTTAAGACGTACTATTATAGTAAAATATCACAGCATTAAAATCATTTTCATTCCTTTTGATAATGAAAATGATTTTATACGGAAAGTTCTGTGTTTGAGCTCTGACAAGCCTCGAGATAAAGTGTGGTCAAAATGGTTTTATTATAAAAGTTCGCATGCGAAGCAGCGTGTTCCCGATAGTACACGCTCAAAGAAAGATGCATATATGTTTAATTTGGGATTATTATGTACGAAACAAATATGTATTATATTTATTTGAGCGCCCCGTAGGTTAGTTGGTGGCGTTCTCGCCTATGTGTTTGGTGTGGTGGGTTCGATTCCCACGATATAAATTTACTTTGTATTGTACTTCAAATAAATAAATAAATATTTATTTGCATTTAAGTATTCAAAATGTATATCAACACCTTAATTTTAAAACAAGTTTTATGTTTTTCAGTAATTCAACGTTAATTTTTTCATAAATTTTAAATGTTAGTAAAACTCTTTTATAATATATAATATGGAATATTTCACGAATTAATCTGTCGATTTGTGTTTAACAACTACATCTATTTTTCTATGAACTGTAGATACTTCAAATACGTTGCACTGTATCGAATTGTAAGCGTTTATGTGCACTGGTACTTTAACGTTTTAATCTATTAAATTTTGGTATGATTTGGCCATTTGTTGTAGGAGGTGCAAAAAGGGGCATGTTGATAACGCCCATTATTACAGTGTTATAAGTACATTAAAAACATTACACTGTGCAAAATTTTGTAATATTTTCGTGCATTGGCTCTTAACCTTTTGTACAAAATGGTACATTTGTGTGGGAGGTACCAAAAGGGGCATGTCAATAACTGCCATTTTTTACTAGTTTGTAGGCATTATAAAAGCACTATTTATATGCACTGGTGTTAAAGTTATTATCAGTTAACTTTTTGTCCTAAAATGTCCTTTTTGTGGGAGGTACCAAAAGGTACGGGCCACTTTGCCCATTTTTATCAAGGTGATAAAGACAGAAAAACAATTACTATGTGTGAAATTACAGAAGATTCGAATAAATGGTATACAAATTATTAAATAATCAATATTTCACTAAATTTTAACCCTTTTTGCGGGAGGTTCGAGAAGGAGTGGGCTAATATGACCTATCTTAGCCTGAGATAGAAATGAACTTAGCCTGAAATAGAAATAAATATTATCTCATGCCAAATTTGAAGCCAATCCGTTACTCATTTCGAGAGTTATAGTGCGCTCTAGTCAGACCGACAAACGACGGGCATTGCTCAAATGATCTAAAATGTTCTAAAATGGATTTCCGCTGAACATACTTGGGGTCTTAGGTCACTCCTTCGATGTGTTACACTTTTGGGCCATAGAAAATTATATATACCCTCCTCACACTAAAGTGAGGGTATAATTAGTCCTTTAAAACAAAAATTATTGCTTCTTATATCTTTTTAAATTGTAAGGTACGTTTAACTCAAAATCAGTGAAAAATTAAAAATTTAATTCGAAAAATCTGCATCGTTTTGAAAATTATTTTTAAACAAAATATTTTTAATTGTTTTTCTAAACAATAATTTTATTTTTATATAAACACATATTTTATTTCAGAAAATTGGTTTGCAAATATATTTTGTAGTAATATATTAATATATGAGTTTCAAATAAATTTTATTGTTTTAAAAAAAAAAAAATGCTATGAAATATATAATATTTAAAAATTGTGTTTCAAATATATTTTCTTTCTAATCAAATATTTCGAAAAAGGCGATTTGGCCCGTGTATAGATTTATTCCCCTCAAAGAAATTCAAATGTTTGTCAAATAAAATCTTTTCAAAAAATTTTATCAATTGCAGAAAGAATTGAAATTGACCTATATTTATCTTCAGTCATGGGATTCACTTGTGTCGGTATAGGCACAATCTTGTGAATTTTAAGATTATGAGGATTTTCTGCTGAATTTATCGTTTATTAAAAATTGCCATTTAACTAGGTGCAACTGCATTCCTCTAAAAGCTTAGGTGTAATGTTTTCATTACGAGAATTTTTATCAGTTTTCAGATTTTTGATAATACATTGTAATTGATGTAAATCAAAATTTTCTATCTTAAAAACATTTCTTGATTGCGAAAGTGTACTGAAGAAATTGATTGAGTCACCCTGTCGAACATACATTTGGCGCTTCAAGTGCTCTATTGAAAAAACAAAGTAACTATTAAATAAATTTGCCTTTTCAAGATTACAACTTATCAAATCACCTTTAAAACTTGCAATTTTACAACTTCAGACTTCTTTGTGTCCACTGTTTTATTAATAAAACTCAACTTTCTGCAAACTATCAGCAATAGTTGTTCCTGCAATACTTTATGACATATCGAACATTTGTGATAATTCTTTTTTTAAACTTTCCTAAAATGTACTCGTACCATTATTTATACCTTTTCGCCTTTTTCTTAGTAGCCTTTCTTCTTGTAAAATTAGTTCCATCAAGTCCTTATATGTCATATGATCGAATCTAATCTCCTTTCAGTACACAGATCTTGACGTAGACTGAGAAGCGGCAATGGAATGCAATCTAATGGTAGCGTCTGACTCAAAACAAACAACAAAGTCACAATAAATTGTACTTGTTTCAAAATATTTTGTAGCATAAAGTGGTGTTTGTACTTTACGGAGAGCATGCTATGATCGGAGAGCTAACATTTAATGGAATTTACAAATAGTCTTTCCGAAATATTACTAAAAATATTATCTATGCAGGTCTTATAATAAACATTCACATTCATAATCATGCAACATTGAACAAAAATCACCCCAGGAAGTACTTTGTAACAAATCAATATTTGCATCACCAAGTACAATTAGTGAAGCATGAGCTTCAGTATTCAAAACAGTATCAGTAAAATTTTAAATTTAAATCGGCTATAAAGAAAAGTACTGATAATTTTTCCAAATTTCTGGTTTTAATGGAAAGGTTGAACTTTGTGATTTAATAATGGAACACAATATCATTTATATAACTACCATGACTGGCTCGGCAATTGAGACTTTAGGGATGGACTCAGGTACGGGTGGGACATTTAGAATTTTAAATTTGAATCGGCTATAAAAAAAAGTACTTATAATTTTTTCAAATTTCTTCTTGGAGGCCATTCAATACCACAATTTCTTCATATAATCGAATCTCCAAACTTTTCTCGCAACAATTCAATTGTTTCATTTGCTGTGTGGCACGTAGCCACAATCGGTCAATGGCAAAAAGAAAGCCCTTAACGAGAGCTAAGGTCGTAAGTCGACTGGAAAGAGTTTTTTTGGATTTAAAAAAAATGGACTGAGCGCACGAAAAGTTGCAATTGGAGAACGATTATTTTGATAATAAAACTGAACAATTTGTAAACGTTGTTCTTGCGTTTATCTCTCCATGATGAAATTGTAAACACTACTGAATACAATGAAAAACAAACGACAGATCATGACATACTACAAATGGCCGAAACGTCACTTCAAAATCATATCACCCTATTGGAAAACCCTTTACTATGTTCCAGCCTATTTACGTAGTATTTAAGCGCTATTGAAACTGTATTTTGCGTCCGATCTTTATATTACACTATGCAACAAAAATTTTTTTTTTGTGTCAAACCTAAAAACAATTTTTTTTGTATAGATTGTGGCAAAATCAAAACCAAACATTTTTTTATGTATATATTTTTTTTAAAAAATATTTTTTCGTTACTATTATCGTCGAAGGTACCCTTAGTATTTCCATTATAATTTTTGGAGAATATGTCCGATCAGGTCGACTTATACGTTAAATTGAAGCTATTAATGTGGGCTACCAATGTTGGAAATATCTCTTTCACTTAGAAACAGTGATTTAGTAACAGTCATTAAACAAATTGGAAAAAGTAAATTTGGTAGAGGTAAGAGAATTTCAAAAAATCTTTTTTTTTTTAATGTTGTTTGCTTGCTTTTATTTGGTCTGCAAATCTTTGTGATTCTAACTAGGATATTCTCCCGGCTTCAAGACCATTTTGTTTCTATATTATTATAGAAACAAGTATTTTATACATGGCGGTGTAAAAATGTGTATTAAAAATTGGCAGCACACATACTGGATCATGATTTCTGAGCCGTGACACTCGTTATCAACAGTTCTGCTGCAATTGTATGGGAGATACGGAGCTCTATATGCTTGACTTCAACACGCAAGCGAATGAGAAATCTTTGTGAAACCACACTTCTCCAAAATCTTCCAAAAACAATTGTTAACCAAAGTTAATACAAAACACCAGCCATGTCCAATGAGAAGCAAATTTTGCTCCATCTAATGGAAAATTACCACACTATGCAGAAAAGCCTATATGGTTTTTGACTGCACTAAGTGTAGTTTGTGGTGAGTCAGAAGGCTCACCTTGTTTTGCCGAGCCATGCATTTGTTATGTTGTTTGCTTGCTTTTATTTGGTCTGCAAATCTTTGTGATTCTAACTAGGATATTCTCCCGGCTTCAAGACCATTTTGTTTCTATATTATTATAGAAACAAGTATTTTATACATGGCGGTGTATAAATATGTATTAAAAATTGGCAGCACACATACTGGATCATGATTTCTGAGCCGTGACACTCGTTACGTACGAACCTTTCGCCATGTTCGTCACTTAAGTCACCAAGAATCTCGGGGAAAAGGTTTAAATGAGAATGCATGAAAGGAATTTTGAGGGACATAGTTACACCTGTTGGAATACATAAAGCGAAAATAAGTTGAAAGAATACATATGTACATATGTGTTATATACATAAATATAAAAAAATATATTTCTAACCAATTTTTTCATAATTTTTTAACAAATCATTAATCATTGTTTCATATTACGGGCTTTTATTGGATCCAAGGAAATTTAAAATAACAAGCTTAAACGACCTACATGCTGCAATTTCATCCGACGTCAAATATGATTCGAAATTCACATCTTTCATCAGTTTCCTTATTTTAGACCCATCAAAAACTCCTTCTTCGATTTTTCCTTAAGGCTTTTACAAAATTTCCTTAAGGCTTTTACAAAATTTTAAAAAAAATGTGGCAAAATATGGGCTGTCCCAGAGGCATAACATACCAACTACTTTAAAATCGCAACAAATTTTCCAGTCATGTTCATATTTTATGTATTTTATCAATTTAGCCATTGTTTCGTATGATTCCTTAGTGTTGACAGCATGAGCAATGGAAATCGACGGTTTCTGATTTCCGTTGTGTAAAAGTACTGCTTTCAAACTTTCTTTACTGCTGTCAACAAATAACCGCCATTCCTTTGAATTGTATGTTTGATTAAGTTCCTCGAACAATTCGGGAATGTCCTTGAAAAAGCATCTGTTATCCACAGTTGTATAAAATTTTTTGTAAGGTATATCAAAGACTCTATAATATGATATGTTAACATCTGGGGCCAAAATATTGTACTGTTTCATACAAGATGCAAGTTGTTCTGCCTTATCTTTGGTCAGTTCCAAATCTCTCACTAGATCAATGAGTTGAAACTGAGTTAAAAGCGACGACTTCTGACTCAAACTTGAATCGCTCAGAGTTGAGTACTCAGTTGAACTTGATGATGTTTCCGTTATTAGGCTGTTAGGCAAAAATAGCAGTCCGTATCGTAAATGAATGGTTGTCTCCAAATCATTGGCATTCCAAATTGCACGTGAAGTCTAAAATTAAAACGTTTTATTCCACAAAACATTGTAATACATTAATTTTAAAGTAATTACCGCATTCTTCCACTAGTCCATCGAGTAAGATTTACATGGCACGAATTACACAAAATACTAGGTGTCCACGGTTCGTTCATATTTTTAACTCGTATACCAAAATTACATATTTTCCGCAGATTTTTAATTACATATTTTCCGCAGATGTGGCAGAAATTGTCGGGATCATTTACACATTGAAAAGTTCTTTGCCTTTACTCATACTTCGAAATATAACTTTGTAATATTTTTTCAGAAAATCGACTTATCTCTTTAAGGCGCTGAATTACACTAATTTATTAATAAGAAATTTCATTCATAAATTCCGGGATTAAGGTTCATAAGTTGCAGTACCGTTAGCTGACATATAGTTTGCTTCAAAAGTAGACACCTAATATTTTCAAGAATTTTACTAACTGTATATACGACTGGGATGTCCATGCCCCTCAAAGGCGTAACTGAATGGAAACCTCATAAATAAACCAGTAAGGAAAGACAGAAAGTCGGGCGGGGCCGACTATATAATACCCTACACCTACCTACCAATGCGAAAATGGGCATTGCGATAAGAATTTGGAAGTGTTCATACATGTAATAAGCAAACTCTCTCTGCCGATTTTCGTACTGATCGGATATAAAACACGGTTTCTACAGTGCTTACATGTTAAATCGGGTGGAACATATATATGGGGGCTATATCTAAATCTAAACCGATTTTCCCCGAATTGCGCAGAGTTTTTTCATGTAATAACAGAACTTTCTCTGCCGAATTTCGTACAGGTCGGATGTAAAATACGGTTTCTACAGCGCTTTCATGTCAAATCGGGTGAAACATATATATGGGGACTATATCTAAATCTGAACCGATTTTCCCCGAATTTTCCAGTGTTTATTCATGTAATAAGAGAACTCTCTCTGCCAAATTTCGTACTGATCTGATTTAAAATACAGTTCCTACAGCGCTTACATGTCAAATCGGGTGAAACATATATATGGGGGCTATATCTAAATCTGAACGGATTTTCTCCGAATTTGGTAGTGTTCATTCACGTCATAATAAAACTCTCTCTGCCGAATTTCATAAAGATCGGATGTAAAATGTGGTTTCTACAGCGCTTACATGTCAAATCGGGTGAAACATATATATGGGGACTATATCCAAATCTGAACCGCTTTTAACCAATTTCAATAGGGATCGTCCTTGGGGCAAAAAGAGCACTATGCTAAATTTCATCACAATCGGACCATAGATACGACCTGCACTTTGATTACAAGAATACATGGACAGACAGACGGACAGACGGACATGGCTAAATCGACTCAGAAAGTGATTCTGAGTCGATCGGTATAATAAACAATGGGTCTATCTCTTCTCCTTTTAGGTGTTACAAACAAATGCACAAAGTCATAATACCCTGTACCACAGTGTGGTGTAGGGTATAAAAACCACAAATATTGTTGAATGACCCTCTATCTGAGCGAATTTATCCAATATAGCTCTCACATTGCATATAATGTTTTATGGAGGGTTACGAACGGCCATAAAACCTCGTCCTCTCTATAATTTTATAATGTCTGACATCAATCCTTATAAAATAAAATGCAAGTGTTATGTCTCTTATATGTCTCTCTCACATATGGCGAATTCAATATAAGCAAAAACATCATTTAAAAACTAAAAAATATGAAACAAGATTTTTTTGAATTTCCCTAACATTTACAAAATGGCTCATAACTTTTACATCTATCCATAGATGTATGTTTTCTTCGTTAGCATGCTGGCTTTTAAAAAATGTGATAAAATAATTTTTTCGTTTTTTTCTATTCTTTATGGTTTTTATTTGTATCGGGAAAAAGGTTTTTTTTTTAAAAAAAAACCTTTTAATTCTCATATTTTTGACGACTGTTACTAAACCAAATATTCTACGTGAAAGCGATATTTGCAGCATATGTAGCCCTCATAATTCCCTTTAATTTGATGCATAACACGGCTCAATCAGGCTTATATTTGAAAAGTCTGAATGTACTTTCCATAAAAGCTGGAATTTTAAAAAATAAATTAAAAAAAAAAATTTGCCATAAAACAAAATTTTTTTTTATATTTTTTCGTGTTTGTGACACCTAATTGCACCAGAAACTGTTATCCACATCCCTTGGACAAAAATTTTGTTGCATAGTGTAATTTTTTCAAATTTCGGGTTTTATTAGAAAGGTTGAACTTTGTCATTTAATAATGGAACACAATATCATTCATATGACTACCACGACTGGCTCTGCAATTGAGAATTTTAGGGATGGACTCAGGTACGGGTGGGACATTTAAAATTTTAATCGGCTATAAAAAAGTGCTGATAATTTTTTCAAATTTCTGGTTTTATTGGAAAGGTTAAACTTTGTCATTTAATAATGGGACACAATATGATTCATATGACTACCACGAATGGCTTGGCAGTAACTCATTCAATCAATCCAATTTTTCTGTACATTTTCGATTGTTTCGGGTCGAATCTCTTCAATGGCAGCTACGATTTCATGTTTCAATATTTTAATTGTCTCTGGGTGCTTTGAGTAACATTTATCCTTAATAGCTCCCCACAGAAAATAATCCAAAGGGCTTAAATCACATGTCAAAGTAATCGGTAGTTAAAATTTTAAATGGCCCACCCTTTATATCTACACGCAAAAATGCGTTTCTGCGAAACGAAATATTAGACAACACAATTCTCGTTTACGATGACTGAAATTCTTTTGCTTAGAACCAATAATTGCTTTCGAAATTTCAGTTCCGGCAAACGAGAATTGCAGTTGTCTAATATTCCGAATTTAGAAACGAATTTTTTCTTTGAGTGTATAGAAAGACAGAATCATAACCGACTTATTATTAATTTTAAAATTGATGAACTTATAACTACTACAAAATTGTCGCTTTTGCATATCCGAAGCGAATACTCTGTTTATACCCTACACCACACTGTGGTTCAGGGTATTATGAGTTTGTGCATTTGTTTGTAACACCTAAAAGGAGAAGAGGTAGACCCATCGTTTATTATACCGATCGACTTAGAATCACATCCTGAGCCGATTTAACCATTTCCGTCTGTAGATGTATCGTTGCAATGAAAGTGCAGGTCGTATTTACATTCTGATTGTGATGAAATTAGCACAGTGCTCTTTATTAGCCCAAAGACGATTCCTATTGAAATTGGATCAAAATCGGTTCAGATTTACATATAGCCCTCCGATTTGACATATAAGCACTGTAGAAACCGTACTTTATATCCGATCATTAAGAAATTCGGCAGACAGAGTTTTCTTATAACATGAATAAACACTTCCAAATTTGGGGAAAATCGGTTCAGATTTAGATATTGACCCCATATATATGTTACACCCGATTTGACATGTAAGTGCTTTAGAAACTGATTTTTTTTATACGACCAGTACGATATTCGTCAGAAAGAAGTTTCTTATTACACAAATTAACACTGCTAAATACGGGAAAATCGGCTCAGATTTTGATATAGCTCCCATAAATATGTTCCCCCGATTTAGTATCAAAGCACTTTAGAAGTTTTACTTTACTTTCGATATAGCAACATTTGACAGATGAAGTTTCTTAATTTAGGCACTAATACTGCTTAAATTGGGGATAATCGGTTCGGATTTAGATATAGGGTGATACATTCCGATGTTCCCTACTTTTTGAAAGAAAAAAACACAGAAAATTCAAATTTAAAGGGGAATGTTTATTATCATTTAAAAGAACATTCTTTGGCATTTATTTTTTGAAGATTATGTCTATCAAATGTTGGCCGCGGCTACGTCTCAGATGGTCCATCCGTTGTGTCCAATTTTCGATGACTCGTTAGAGCATTTCAACTGGTAACTGGCGAATGATACGCGTGATGTTTTGCTCCAAGGCCTGAATCGAAGGGAATTTACATATCCCTACAGGAAAAAGTCTAACGGTGTGATATCACACGATCTTGGTGGCCAATCGACCGTCCCAAAACGTGAAATTATCTGCTCACCGAAGTGTTCTCTCAATAAATCCATTGATTGATGCGATGTGTGGGAAGTGGCGCCGTCTTGTTGAAACCAAATGTCGCCGAGATCACGAGCTTCAATTTCAGGCATCAAATAGTCGGTTATCATGGCACGATAGCGGTCGCCATTGACGGTTACGTTCTCACCGGCATAATTTTTGAATAAATATGGACCGATGATTCCGGTACGTCGGATCGGGAATCGGTCAATGGCAAAAAGATAGCGTAGATAAACGTTGTTCAGGCGTAAGTCTTTCCATGATGAAATGCCAAACAATACTAAACAAAAATAACATGACAGCATGACACGACTCACACGTGATCTGTCAATAAAAGGCTATTAAAAAAAGTATCTCTAATTATATCACCCTATACTATGTTCCAGCCTCTTTAGTAATTAAGCGCTATTGGAACTGTATTTTGCGTCCGATCTTTATGTTATTTGGCAGAAATTAAGTTTTTGTTCCAAGTTGATGAAAATGTGTTTAGATTAAGTATAGCCCCATCAATTTGTTCCTCCGATTCATGATCTATGAAAGAATACTGCGCATATTAAGATTATCGTTTCAGATTTAGTTTATTACGATCAACATCATCAACTCCTTCTTGGAATATGCCTTGATGAGGAGGTGGAGCTAAGTACCAATTATTCCAAATTATTATCGCATTGCCCATTTTCGCATTGTTAGGGATGTGTAGGGTATTATATAGTCGGCCCGGCCGACTTTCTCCATCGCCATATCCATCCTCCCTACAACAATGAACGACTTTAAATCCTGATACACTGATAGATTATTTTTTCGTCAAAAGTCAGCTAACGAACGGAATAATCCTCTTGATGAATTTGTTCGTCACCATGACGAATTTCTATTTCCAAAAACTTTCGTCCTCAGGGTTGATCCATTCATCACCACGACGAACCCCATTCATCATCATGACGCACCCCATTCATCACCACGACGAACTCTATTCATCACCATGATGAACTCCATTCATCACCACGACGAATTCCATTCGTCACCACGACGAATCCCATTCATCATCACGACGAATTCCATTCGTCACCACGACGAATCCCATTCATTATCACGACGAATTCATGCCCACGACTATTTAAATTTTTAAAATTCCAATAAATGTTCTTCTAGTTTTAAACCATTTAAAATGGTATGGAAAATAAAATTATTTGACTGCATTGCTAGGTTCAGTTGTGAATATTCGTTTCGAGACGCAGTTCTTATCAGGTAAGGCTGAAATCAAACAAACGAGAAGTATTCATTACTTCTGCTATTTTAAATCAAAAATAATCACATCAAGTAATGTATTTGCCAACAGACCACTAGCACAAATGTTTCACACTTATACAGCTTGTCGAGCTGCATGTACGAGTATGCATGTGTTTGATGTTTTGTTAAACAAACATCAGTTACGCCGTGCCAGTGCGGTTTGTTTGAACCAATCGGTGCTGCGTGGAACACACACGTGGACGAAGGAGACTGTAGGAGTTGACGTTGCCTTCAAGGGCGAATAAGTCGATCGTTCTCATGATGAATGGATAATCTTATTGACGAACGGTGTTCGTCATTAATTATTAGATATTTTAAATTGATCTTTTACAACAAATTATTTAACTAAGGTAATCAGAACGCATATAGAACAGTACATTTAAGCAGAGACTATAATTTGATTGCTTCGTTTGATCATATTTTCAGCAAAATAGGAATGAAACCTTATCGTTGTGGGAATGAAACCTTATCGTTCTCTCGACGAATTTCGAAATCACCAAAAACATGACTTGATGATCGTGTTCGTTCTATTGACGTACAAAAACATCGCATGTACGAAACTTTTCGTCACCAGTACGAAGATATATTGACGAAACTTATTCGTCATGGTGACGAACGGTTTTTCTATCAGTGTATAGCATATAACTGGGTTAGTTCCACACTAAACCATGATTCCTGAGCAGCGATATCTTTATTGTAATCATTTCATTATTTGATGCGCAACTTTCACTCAGATTTGATTGGGTGCAAATATTTTCATAGAACATATCATTTTCTTTAGTTGTTTCCAAATCTAAAATTTGAGCATCTTTTTTAACTATTTTTTTGAAAGCTTGACGCGAAATTATTATAATTTAATAGTTCAATTGACAGCAATCACTTTTATTATTAAACCAACAATAGTTTTATTATAACTGCGAGTTTATGGACAACAGTAGTTATGACCACGAATGCAATTAGTCAATTAACAAAAGTGGAGCAAAATCCACAAACAAAAATTCAAGGCAACAACAAAAACACTCACACAGTTCGAGTTCGTTCCGATTTCATGCCGACATGTCTGAACAATACACACTGTTGCAACAAACCCATAACCATAAGAAAAAAAATCAAAATGCACCCCATACATAGCGTTCAGACGTCGCACCGAATTCGTACATACGTGTCGAAACAAACGTCAATTACGGTTTACTCGTACCGAGTTCGTTCAGAGCTGTTGTAACAAAATAAATTAAAGTTCCTTTCGACGAGCCAAACAGAATTTTGTACGAAATCGTTACGAATTTGTCTGAACAGTTCAGAGAATGTGCAACTTGTCGGATATCAGCCCATGTTGGAAAATTTGGTTAGCTAGGGACTCTTGCGTCTTTACAGGCACATTGAAACTTCCACCAACCGAGTCCGTGCTCCCAAATTTTGCAATTTTGGTGCGGTTTTTAGCAAATATTCTGCCGCAAGCAGTGACGGAGAGACTTTGGAATTTCTTTTTGTTTGACATGAGCGAAACTGTCGAAAGGCAAACAGATTGCCCGCAATGATTATGCCACATAACCTCTAAGCTGCTGAACAGTGACACCTGTCACGTTTTCCCTATATTCCACAAAAACCAAGATCGACTACCGTGACTTTTTTTTGTGTGGAAATTATCAAAATTATAAGTGTTACTTTTGGAGTTATGCGACTCCGCCGTTGTACTTACTGGCGAGTCTCTAGACCTTTACAGTGATGAATACATAACCCTTCAAAACTTCAACAAATTGGGACCCAATTCCAGAAATTCATCATAACTTCGACCAGATCATATTATATAATCTATCATTATTATTAGACAAGTGAGACAGCACGAAAATTCGAAGGAAGGCCCATTTTAATTGTCCTTCCTCGACCGCCTGTTTATTTGTGCCTCAGTGTTTTATTACAATCGAATTTAAATTTCTGCAACTAATGCCTCCCCTATCACGAACGACCTAACCTCACAATTGAAGGTAATAAATTAGGTTGTGTATTCATAAAATGATGGTAGTTTTTTAAATGAATTTATAATGAATAGTAATTATGTAATTAAATAACTTTAATTAAATCAATTTAAACTTAAAATTATCATGGCCTTCAGCCAAAATTATAACAATTGTAATGGCATGTGTTTCATTTTTCTGACATACATATATATGCACATGAATGTAATTGATGTACATATGTAAAAAATTTACCGATAACCAAATTTTACATACACTGCATATATATATACGCTGGGTGGCATTTTTGCACTTTTTGTTGAATTTCAAGGAGTGCCGGGCGGAATATTGTACCTCTATCTCTAAACCACGAATGCTGAAAATTTGGGGCGAATCGGATGAAGTTAAGCCGTGGCGCTTTGGGGTCAAAGGTCAAATTTTTGGAAATTCAGTATTTTTATCCAAACTTTGTCTGGAAACTTTGTTATTTTTGATGGGATTTGGATGAAACTTGGTGAAATTGTTACACTGGCCCGTGCTATGATATTGTGTAATTTTGAGACAAATTGGATAATGATAACCCCAGTGAACAATAGGTCAAAAGACAATTTTTGAATTTTTAGACAAAACTGAAACTTACCCTTTTACCTGTTCCTTTTATTTTTTAAGCTTGGTGAAATTATTACGTTAAATCCATAAATAAATAAATAAAAAGATCCGAACCGCAGGCCATAAGTCTACTTTTACAAAATCCTGCATTTCAAAAATGATTTGGATGCGACGCATCACTTCTGTAAAAAAATTTGAACCGTCACAACACAAACTAAACGGTAAAACAACCCAGCGGCTTAAATTGCGAGGCCTTCCATATATAAGACATGCGGAAGGCCTTATTCGGCAAGGACTTCCCTATGTAAGGCCTGCGAAATGCTTGATTATTGATCAGTTGAAGGCATGCCATTATAAGGCATGATACAGGACTTTTAAAAGAATGGAGAGGGAATGTGAGAGCGTGTGGTTCGTAGTCCAGCGTTCATAACAAATACAACAAATGAAAAAAAAACGTTATCCAAATCCCAACAAAGAATCTTCCTTTTTGATAGCCTGAAGAATGCCTTCTAAAGCGAAGACAGAAGGAATGTAAGAGAGAGTGGTTAATCGTCGATCGTTCTTATCAAATGAAAGAGCAAAAACAAAAAACGCTATGTAAATCTCAACATACCTATAATCTTCCTTTTTGATAGCCTGAAGAAGGCCTTCTAAAACGAAGGCAGAGGGAATGCAAAAACGAGTGGTTCGTAGTCCATCGTGCTTAAATACCATAAATAAAATAGCAGCAACAACAAAACGAAGTATGCCGTTATACAAATTCCAACGTAATGTGAAGGGAATGCAAATTAACAAGACGGTTCATCACGCTTGTTTAAATTTTCTTGAGTTACGAACGAGGAGAAATGAATTTGCAAACGCGGAAATAGTTTTTTTTTTACTTTTTTGCACTTATCAATCAATATTAATTTTTTAATTGTGATAAATATTTACAAAAAAATCTGTCTTAAAACAAGCAAAAAAAAACAATCGCAGCGGGACGAATCATCTTGTTAAATTCTATCACTTTAGTTTCGTACACACAGCAACAAGAACTTGTGCTTAGAGAGGGGGATGAAAAAAGCAAACAAAAAACAAAACCAAAAGCAGTTTTCATAAAACGCTATCAGTTATTATCAGTTTCTGATCTAGCATTCATCTGTTCGGGTGTTTTAAAGGTTTTAAATAATAAAAGATTTTAGGTTATTATTTGAATTACTTTGATTTTATTTTGTTGTTTTTTTTTTGGTTTATACTTTTTAAGTTGAATTAAATTATTTTTTGTGTGTGTTATTCAAATAAAAGAAATATCGAAATAAAAAATAATAGTTATTAAAAAAATTAATATTAGATGGGCGTCTATAAAAAACTTCGAAGACTTTCGAGGCCTGATTTTTTCAGACATGATGTATGTATTTCGTTTATAGTCCTTCCGGAAGGCCTGATATTTTCAGAAAGGATTTATTCCTTCCATAATGAAACCTTCAGCAGACCTTCTTTTTAAGTCCTTCTGGAAGGCCTGATTTCTTCTGACATGCGTTATCCCTTATCTCTGAAGGCCTTCTGGAGGCATTCTTGTAGGGAAATGGAAAGGAAGGCCTTGCCTCCCAATCTCACGCAATGTTAAATGGAAAGGAACAGGTAATGTGTAGGGAAGGCCTCCGTCATGACTAAGAAGGCCTGACATAAGGCCTTATAGCTCATGCATTCCGCCGCTGGGAAACAATTCAACAAACACATACACAATATTAAAAACGGTACTTGGACGCGAGAAATGAGAACACATCCAAAAACAAAAATAACAAAACTAAAATATCGAAGAAATTAAAAAGAATTAGAAATTCAGCGACAAGTAGCAGATTATTTCCCAATATATTTATTACAAAGTAATTTGTGCATTTAATTGTTCCGGCGGTTAGGAAGCTTTGTGTTTTAGTAATATTTGTTTATAAATTAAATAATGGCATCGTTGAGAAGTGCAATTTATTTAATAGGATTCCCTAAACCTGAATTAACAGGAAGTAAACTACCATCGAAGGTAGACTGCCTAAAAGTACTTTTTTATAACATTAGGATAAACAAGATAAATACTGAAGAAAGTGCGCGTTTAGTTATAAATCAGTGTTTAATTTTTTGGGAAAGGGCACGCATTCCTACTCAGGAGTCCCATAAAGCCGCAAAAAAACTAATTGACCTTCAAACGGAATGGAAAAATATTGTCAAAAACAGATCCAAATGTTCAATATTTCATAAAAACTTCAGAGATGAATGGAAGGATGGATTATCTGATTTATTCGATATTGCTCATCAAAATGCTATGGAAATGATAAACATTGAAGAGGACAGACAGTTCTTGATCAAACAAAGATTAAAAGGACGGGAAGGTTGCATGTTGGGAGTAGATGCCAATTTGAAAAAAAAGAAGAGAGGAAATTGAAAAGAAAACAGCGAGAAGAAACTAGAGATAAACTGTATCAAGAGCAACCGTCAACTTCAACAGGTACAATTATAATAATTTTTTGATTTAATGTTGTGTTAAAATTTTTAAAAATTACGTACAGCTTGCAATATCTCTCATACCTTAAGTTCAACATTTTCTGAAACCGAAGACGAGCCACAGTCAGATGAAGAATATACCGTTGACACTCCAAGAGCGAAACGTCCTCAGAAAATCACTTCTTCACAAAAAAACATTTTAACCCCAAGACTCGCTGCCGTTCTCGACAAACTAAAAGTAAGTCATCGTGACACTGTCCATTTATTTGTAGCATTTCTGGATGCAGTTGGACTTAAGGCGTCTGATTACGTTTTAAACCGCAATACCATACGCTTACAGCGAGCCCATTTAAGAAAATAGCAAAGTAAAAAAATAATGCAATTATTTTCGGCTAATGATAATATAACCATCCATTGGGATACCAAACTACTGACGTCAATTAGTGGAAAAAAGGAAGACCGTCTCGCAATAATAGCAACGGCTCCAGGTTTAGAGCAAATTATAGACATGCCAGACATTCCTTCAGGAACCGGATTGGAAATATCCTCTGCAGTTTATGATGCTTTAGAAGAAAACCATATTTTGGAAAAAACGGAAGCATTTGTTTTTGATACAACTTCGTCAAACACTGGTCGATTTAAAGGTGCTACCACGCAATTGGAGAAAGCTATTGGACGAAATATAATATTCCTAGGGTGCAGACACCACATTTTCGAAATTGTTCTAGCTGCAGTGTTTAAAGAGGCAAATGTTGAACAAGCCACTGGTCCAGACATTCAGATTTTTAAAAGGTTTAAAAAATTCTGGCCAGAAATAAAGCACAACAATTTTTTGCCAGGATTGACTCATCCCAGAATTAATGAGATAATAGGAAATGATTGTGGAGAAATTCTAAACTTTGCACTGGCCAAAATTGAAGAACCATTCCCAAGAGATGACTACAGAGAATTTTTGGAGCTAGTTATAATATTCCTCGGTGGAAGCCCTCCTCGAGGAATAAAATTTACAAAGCCAGATGCTCTACATCACGCAAGATGGATGGCAAAGGCTATTTATTGCTTAAAAATATTAATTTTTCGAACCGAATTTAAACAAATGATAGACTCCGAAATAAATGGTTTAATTGAAGTAGCAGGTTTCATTATTAAATGTTATACTATTTACTGGTTTGATGCAAACAAAGCAGATAAAGCGGCTTTAAACGATTTGGCGTTTCTAAGAAAATTAGATAATTACCAAATAATCAATAACAAGATTGCTGATACCGCCATTAGGAAAATACTAAATCACTTGTATTATCTAAGTGAGGAATGCGTGGGATTTGCTCTATTCGATGATAGAATTGATAGTGGAACTACATGCAGACTGTTAGCTAAAATGTCTGTCGACGATGACGATGAAGGTGTGGAAGAAGACGAAGAAATTCCGAAAAAGCTAAGAATAAAAAAGGAAAATTTAAGCAGTTTTATTTCTAGGGATTTGTTTACAATCCTGGAAGATTTATTTTCAAAAAACTCAAAAAAGGTTTTTAAGAGATTTGGTATTTCCATGAATCTTTTCTCAAAAGACACACATGCATGGGTTAATTCAAATGAATACAAACGAGGAAGGAATATCGTAAGGAACTTAAATGTTGTAAATGACAGTGCCGAAAGAGGAATTAAGCTGGTTCAAGAATACCATAGCAAAATTACTAAGGATGAGGAGCAGAGACAACATTTATTGAAAGTAAGAATTTAAGCTGATATTTAATTTGATATTTAAAATACGATTACTTTTTGTTTTAGGTTATACAACACTATAGGCAATCATATTCAAAAGAAGCCAACTTAAAAGATTTAAAGAACGACTTTAAATAAAGTATACCAAAATTGTTATTATTAACAGCAAAATTATATTATTTAAAACAAATATGATTTCCACACCTATTGAACTTTATGTGTATATTTTCAAACAAATATGTGGCTAAGAAATATAGATGTGTCATTTTGGAACCCCAGGCCATCCAATTTCCCTATAAAAAACAGAATATTTCCTGAAAAATATAATTTTTTTTATATATGCAAAACTTGTCTTTTGACCTATTGTTCACAGGGGTTATCATTATCCAATTTGTCTCAAAATTACACAATTTCATAGCAAGGGCCAGTGTAACAATTTTACCAAGTTTCATCTAAATCCCATCAAAAATAACAAAGTTTCCAGACAAAGTTTGGATAAAAATACTGAATTTCCAAAAATTTGACCTTTGACCCCAAAGCGCCACGGCTTAACTTCATCCGATTAGCCCCAAATTTTCAGCATTGAAGTTTTAGATATAGAGGTACAATATTCCGCCCGGCACTTCTGAATATTATGCAAAAAATTATTTTCCTCACAAGAAAATGCCACCCTAATATACGCGTATACAAGTTTATAAATTAGTACATAGTTATTATATTACTTTTATAATTAGCATTCTCCCCTCCATTCATCTTGAATTATTTTGCCAGTGCAATTACATTAATAGACATTTTTCAAATGTCAAATACACCCTAAGAATTTAAACATTTACATATAACATTTTACAAAAGATGAACAGACACCACATAATTTAAAACCAGGGATGTAACGAATATTCGCACATGCGAATGCGAATTATTCGATTGATTTTGAACATTTGCTTTCGCAAAAAACATCAAATATTATTCGCTATCGCATTCGCAAGAAATATATTTCAATATTCGCATTGCCTTTGGCTAATGGCTCCCATATATCAGGTGGCGCAAAAGTAACCTTTCGATGTTTTTTTACTTTTGCGCCACCTGTTATATGTACCTCCGATTTCACATGTAAGCGCTGTATTTTATATCCGATCTGTACGATATTTGGCAGTAAAATGTTTCTTATTACATGAATGAACACTGTTAAATTCGGGGAAAAACGGTTCAGATTTAGATATAGCCCCCATATATATGTATGTATCCCCGGTGTGGTATTAAAGCGCTATTGAAGTTGTGCTTTACTTTCGTCATTGCAACATTTGGCAGAACGAAGTTTCTTAATTTAGAAACTAATACTGTTTATATTGGGGATAATAGGTTCACTTATATATTATGTTCCTGCCTACTTAGCATTTAAGCGTTATTGAAACTGTATTTTAGGTCTGATCTTTATATTATTTGGAAGAAATGAAGTTTTTGATCCATGTTGGTGATCTAAAACTCCATCTTTATACTACAAAAACTGTTCTTTATATTATTTGGTAGAAATTAAGTTTTCGATCCATGTTGGTGAAAATCTGTTTAGATTATGTATAGTCCCATCTAATTCTTCCTTCCAATTGTTGATCTATGAAAGTTACTGCGCATTTTAAGATTATCGTTTCAGATTTAGTTTATTATAATCAACATCCAACCTCCTCCATTTCTTACTTCGAATAAGACTTGATGAGGAGGTAGAGCTAAGTACTTTGTTCACTTAAACGAAACCAATTTTTCCAAATTATTATTGTAATACGGCCCTATGCCTCTTACAGGAGTAAAAGGAACAAATATTTTCGCATTGTTAGGGAGGTGTTGGGTATTATATAGACGGCCTGTTTTTCCTAACCGTTTTTTGTAAAAGTTTGGTTCCGTGACATGGAATGTTTATTTAAATAAGTTCGCGCGCTGATGAAAACGGGTTAAGAACTTACCAACCTAGTAGAGCTAGACAGGGTGAATTCAGCCCCAATCTGACTTTGTATTTTTCATAACACAATTAACGACAAAATACAATTAAGTGAACTATATCCCAACATCAAAAAATAATTATGTGAATTATATTTCGACAGCAAAATATAATTATTTTAATTATAGCCCAACGAAAATATAGGGTGATCAATTCCGAGGTTCCCTACTTTTTTAAAGAAAAAAAAAAAACAGAAAATTCAAATTGAATGGGGAATGTTTATTATCATTTCAAAGAACATTCTTTGGCATTTATTTTTTGAAGATTATGTCTATCAAATGTTGGGCGCGGCTACGTCTCAGATGGTCCTTCCGTTGAGTCCAATTTTCTATGACCCGTTCGAGCAATTCGACTGGTAACTGGCGAATGACACGCGTAAACGTTGTTCAGGCGTCTTTCCATGATGAAATGCCAAACAATACTTAACAAAAATAACATGACAGCATGACACGACTCACACGCGATCTGTCAAAAAAGGCTATTGAAAAAGTATCTCTACTTGGATCACCCGTTACATTCATTGTATTTTGACCTTTCGATCGATGAACTCGTACGAAAACGTAATCATTTCAGTGCAAATTTTGGGGTCTCTATCTCTCTTTGCTGTCATTTCGGGGAACACAAATGTCAGATGGAGTCACATTATTTTATTTGTCGACTGATAGGAACAATGACAAAATAAACATTATTTAAAGCAAAACATAAGTAGATATTAATATAATTATGGTAAAAACAATTAAATAATAATTAAATTGTGTACATATGTGTACATATTTAAGCATAAAGAAGTCAATATTGGCTGCTCCCTAGGATGGGAAAAATTATCAGTGCACAATGAAAGAGACGTGAGAGAGAAAGAAATGAGAGTCTTGGTTCAGCTCAGCTGACCACCCAGGATTGCTTTTTTGACCACCGCTAGTGTAAATAGTACAGAGATGTATTTGCTAAGGTCGACCATACAAAAATGTGTGCTTTTTTAGACCGGAAGTTCTGAAATTATTGATCGGGCAATTACATTATTTTCCAATTGGTAAATTGCTAACGTCATTGACGTAAGGCCAGGCGAACGAACGATAGAACGTTAGAGAAACCAAATTTCTGACGAAAGTGAGTACTGGTTTTCGTTCGCAGAGGCTTTCGTTAGAAACACAGAAACAGTGCCGTGGAGACCCTTTTATTACAACACATTGTGTTCGACCTTTTTGTGTTCAGACTTTGCCTGATCATAGATATTGGATAATAGGCGAAACGAAAGGGTGGAACATAAGTTATACCTGCTGCCTGCTTCAGTGTATTGAAGATATACGGACTTATCAATATTTCGAGAATTTTTTGACACATCAATTAATTAAATCTTCCATTGGAGTATACTTCGGTATCTATTGCATTCCAGTAAAATATGACCAATGAATGGAATTTACCCAGCAATTTTCGGATATACTTCAAAGTATTTGTGATAAAATAAGGGTAACCTTGCCCATGAAGAAGCAGCTAAAGTTTATAACACCAGATCGAAACCAATAATTTTTTGTGAATGTCAGGAAGTGTTTAGGAAGAATCAATCTCAAAGTGACTTCAAAAATGCTATAAATGCAATATTCAAACATAAGTATGCCAAAACCAGAACTAGGAAGAAAATTCGTAATGCCTTTTATTACATTGAAGACCTACAAGCAAAATATATTGGGAAGTACCACGCCTCTTACCTTCGAGAATAGCCAGCTTAAACCTCAATGAAGATTTTGTACAGCTTCGTGGATCGAGCCACACATTGTGTACTAATGACTATCCTGCCTGTTCCTCCAAGGATCAGAGATCTAGAGGATCACCGACATTGACGTCAACACACCTAACCATTTAGGTCAAGCGGCAAAGTGATGACATTCAACCAAAGTGATGACATGAGTATATCACAATGTTATGCTTGACAACTACACACACTTTCACCTGTACTCATGTGCAGATAAAACAAAACAAAAGAGCTACTGAAAGAATCAAGACTTTCTCTGATATTTGAAATGGTAAGTGTGGATGGAAGGAAAAGTGTGAGTGTAATATGCCTGCAAATATTATGCCACATAAACTCTAAGCTGCTGAACAGTGACAGTGACCCTATGACATTTTCCCTGAATTCCACAAAAAAACCAAAATATATTACCGTAACTTTTTGTTGTGGTAATTATTGATATTGTGTGTGTGTTCTTTTGGGGTTATACCAAAATACTTCAACAAATTGGGACCTACCGAATTCCAGGAATTCATCATAACCTCGACCAGATTATATTATGTATATGGTGTATAATTATTATTCGAAAAGTGATGGTAGTTTTTTAAATGAATTTATAATGAATAGTAATTATGTAATTAAATAATTTAAATTAAATTAATTTGAACTTAAAATTATCATGGCCTTCAGCCAAAATTATTAAAATTTAAATGAGACATTTTTCTAACATAAACATATACGCATATGTATGTAATTTTTGTACATATGTACATAATGTACCGATAACCAAAATTTACATATATTTGTATATACACATATATTTGTATATAAATGAGTACATTGATATTAATAACTTTTATAATTAGTATTCTCCTTTCCATTCATCTTGAATTATTTTTCCAATGCATTTACATGTACAGACATTCTTCAAATGTCAAATACACCCTAAGAATTTAAACATTTACATAAAAGACATTTTACAATTGTTGAATAGACACCACATAATTTAACACAGACCTTATTTAATTATATAAAGTTTATAAATGAATTTTATTGAATTTGAAACATTAAATATTTCAATTTGGGAGTAATGCTTGGTAAAGGTTATCCCTAGCGGGTAAAAGGCGCATCGTAGGGACATTGTCAAATAAATGGTACTTGCAATGTCAACGGAGACAGGGTGTGACAAATATACCTTGGTATGGTACCGACATCTGTTCATACCACAAACCGCAGGTAAGATACTACCGTGACTTAACAAAACAAGGTGGAAATAAATATAGAATTGACTAATTTTTCTTGTAAACGTTTAGTTCCATGGCATGGAATGTGTATTTAAGTATGTGAGCGCGCTGATAAATACGGGTCAAGAACTTACAAACCTGGTAGAGCTAGCCAGGGTGAATTCGTCTAACCAGGCCCAATCTGACTTTGCATTTTTCATAATTTTCGACCTCATCGTGTTATGCTACATTCAGCAAATAGCCGGAGCGTAACAACCATATTACACCAGAAAATGTTATACACAGCCCTTCGACAAACACTTTGTTGCGTAGTGTTGATTAATTGTAACCAGCTTTTTTCATATCCAATTATTAAATGACAATCAAAAATCATATACTCGTAAGTGACCAGATGCAAACACAAATTTGCTATGCGATGTCTTTTAGTTACTAAACCTTTATTGTGGGATTTTGAATACCATGTTAGACGATTATTGCACGAAATGGGTTTGATAAGTATTGTGTGCTTTAAAGCTATACTGGTCAGTATTAGCCCGTAATATGTATAAGTACATCGTTATAGGTCTTTCAGACAATGTTGTGAGTCATGTGTTCAGAGCGTTAAGTTCGGCCATGCCGAATCCTATATACCCTCCACAATGGATAGCATGTGACCTTACAAAATAACTCAAACCTAAAGAAAATAACACCGAAAAACACGTCCGGACGGACGGACAGACGGACATGGCTAAATCGTCTTAGAATTTTAAGACGATTAAGAATATATACTTTATGGGGTCTCAGATCAATATTTAAAGGTGTTACAAACGGAGTGACAAAATGAATATACCCCCATCCTATGGCGGAGGGTATAAAAACACACCCACACACAGTGGCAGTGTAATAGGTAGTTACTGTGTAATTTGCTTTGAACTTATTTCCGCGCTGAGATTAAACATCCATTTGCTCTCTCATACGGATGTATGAGTGATGTCTAATAAGAAGAAAATGCTGCGTATCCTCAAACAATATCAACTAATTGGAACCTATGCTAATCGAATGATATGAATTTAAGACAAGCACATATAGGGAGTCAAATAATACAGGGCACTCCTTTAGCAAGGCAGTCACGAACAGGAAAATACACTCGAACATGGATTGCCTTCAGTTTGTAATGCGTCGTAAAATGCACAAAGGATATTTCCGCAATTCAAACGTTGCTTCCGCATTAGCCACAGAATTGGACCAGACAAGAAATTGTATTTCGCTTGCAAAAAGGAGTAGTTTAAATGTTGATATACTCGTATGTTAGGGTTTGTGATTTGCTGAGTCCTTAAACGGGATACAAAAGCACTATAATCTCTTGTCTCAGTTACAAAGGAACGCCATAAATTCTTACTTTCTTTACGAAAGCTATGCTTGCTCTAGTAAGAGACACGTATACGTAAATATAAAATTTCCCATATACACTGTACGAATTTGCTTTTTATCCACACAAAAAATATTTATGTAGAGTAAAATATTGAAACCGATGTCTTCTGATCGATCGGGATGAAACACGCACCAAGTTTAGTCCTATTGGGTTGTAGTTTTCGGATAACGTTTCAACCAGATATGTTAAGGACTCTCCTAGATGGAGGGTGTTATATTTTGACATTTTGTACAAACGGCCCTTTTTCCCATCCATATATCTAAATCACTATTATATTTAAAAATATTGTCTAAAGTGTCTTCAATCTTAGAAAAAAAATTTTTTTGACTATCTTTTCAAAACTATGTTTCTTTGCTCAAAGGTAATCTTGTTTATCTACCAAAATAAAGATACAACTCTAAAAAATAGATATTTTACCAATATTTGTCCAAAGTTATAACCCTAATTTTCATTATTTTACAGGAGAAGCAAAAAAGTTATAAAACAAGTAAGAAAGTATCAGTCGGGTAAACCGACTAAGGTATACCTTCACTTTGTGAGTACTGTAATATGATATATTACACGAATTTATCTGGCAATTTGTATGGGAGGTAGCAGAGAGGGTTTAACATATACTCCTATTTTTGGTAAACAGTAGATTCTTCATATATATAGCCCTCTACCGAATTGTAAGCGTTTATGTGCACTGGTATTTTAAAGTTATGATCTATTAAATTTTTGTATGATTTGGCCATTGTGTGTGGGAGGTACCCATTTTGTACCTGTATGTACTGTATCTATATGTACTTTACAAATATTACACTGTGCAAAATTCTGTTGTATTTTCGTGCATTGTACTCACGCTATAAGCTCTTTACTTTTTGTATAAAATGGTACATTAGTGTGGGAGGTACCAAAAGGGGCGTGGCAGTAACCCCCGTTTTTTACTAAACCGTAGGCACTATAAAAGCATTGCACTGTACAAAATTTCAAGTATTTTTATGCTCTGGTATTACAATTATAAGCTGTTAACTTTTGGTGCAAAATAGTCCATTTGTGTGGGAAGTACCAAATGGGGCGCGGCAACTTCGCCCATTTTTCTCGAGGTTCAGAGGATTCAAATAAGTAGTATATAAGTTATCAAATAATCAATAATTCACTAAATATTAACCCTCTGTGGGGGAGGTACCAGAAGAGGTGGACTAATTTGGCCCATCTTCGAACTTAGCCGGAGAAAAAAAATATGACCACATACCAAATTTGAAATCAATCGCTTACTCCTTTCGAGAGTTATCGTGCGCACCAGCCAGCAGACAGACAGACGGACATCGCTCATTCGACTTAAAACGACCTAAAACGAATATACGCCGAACATACTTAGGGTCTTATGTCACTCCTTCGATGTGCTACTCTTTTTGCCCGTAGCAAATGATATACCCTCGTATCACTAAAGCGAGGGTATAACAAAAAGTATTGAACATTAAAACAGAGTTTTTCACAGCAATTCTTAATAATGTCGATATATTTATTTCGGTAAAAATGCTTAAAGATGTAACCCTTATTTTGCAGACAGCGTGCCTCAAGCTATCGAAAGTTGGTCTAGATTGACGCCAAACGGCGAATGAGGTACGAGTAGTTTTTAGAACTACCCATCTAATTAACTACAGGGTGGCTGATGAAAGCTGCTACCAAAAAAAAGTAATAACTTTTTTTCTATTTAATGAATCTGGTTAATTTTTTTTATTTTGCAGATTGATTTTTAGATTTAACAAAAATGGATAACTGCGACACTGAAACAAGAATTTGGATTGTCCGCCGCTATTACGCACTGAAGTCCGTAGTTTCGGTTCAAAGAGAGTATAGGGGCACGTTTGGCGGCAATCCTCCGAGCAGATGGACCATAAAGAGACTTGTTAACAATTTTTCCGAGCATGGGACAGTCAACAGAAGACCATACCATCGAAACCCTTCAGTTCGGACGGAGGAAACAATCGCTGCTGTAGCTGATGCCATACAAAACAATCCAAGAGTTTCGATAAGAACCTTATCTGCTCAAATGGGTATAAGCAGACAGTCATTGCTTCCACTTCGTGTCACAGTGTGGTGTGCAGTTTCATCACGCTGGATTGTCGGGCCTTACTTCTTCGAAGAAAAGGGTCACACCGTTACAGTTACTGGAGGCCGTTACTTGAGCATGTTGAGAGAGTTTTTCTATCCAGAATTACGCCGAATGAGAATTTCTTTCAACTCTGTGTGGTTTCAAGAAGATGGTGCAACTCCTCACTTAGCTCGGCCTGTTATGACAGAATTGCGGCGAAAATTTCCCAATAAGCTAATATCTAGAAACTCCACATTCCGTTGGTCCCCCAGGTCGCCTGACCTTACTGCACCTGCAAACAGGAAGTCTACAAAGCAAAACCAACAAATTTGAATGAACTAAAGCAATCCATTCGAGAAACAATTGCGGTTATTCCCGTCTCAACTCTCCAAGCAGTAATGAACAACTTTTTGGTAAGATGCCGCACATGCATCAACGAGCAGAGGGGCATTTAAATTCCATTATTTTTAAAACTAATTAAGCTATATTTAATTAAATTGAATGAGCTTTAACATGAATAAAAGAAAACTGAATTCCATACACTGAAAAAGTTATTTGAGTTTCTTAATGTAGCAATATTTATCAGCCACCCTGTATGAAGAGACGTACATCGACTCTGCTTCCTTTCGCGAAAACAGTATGTATACCAAAAGAGACACTCCTTCTAGTAACTGACCCACAGAGGGTAAATTTAGAAAAATTATTGATTCTTTAATAACTTTAATAACAATTATCGGAATCTTTCGCAATTCAACACATAATAATAGTTATACGGCATATGACTTTGTCCATAAAAACGATTGACATTTTCTGCAGTGTTTTTTATAATACCTACAATCCCGTGATTGCCACGCCCATTTGGGTACCTCCCCTACAAACGGACCAGTTTATACAAAAAAAGGCTATCGATTCCAACGCATACAAACACTTACAATTTTGTACAGTGTAATGCTTTTATAGTACTCATATCACCAAATTGTCAAAAAAAAACATATGAAAAATGTTTTTCCATTTCCCTTACTTTTACAATTTGGGTCATAACGTATAGATATTTTCAACTAGGCCTTGTTTTCTTTGTTGGCATTATAATTTATTGTCGAATTCCATCAGGAAAATATTGCTATTGAGCGCAGTTCATTAAACACTAGTGTTGCATGGCAGATTTCATCGTAGCGCTTTCTTAGGGTATATCCTAACCACACAAGTGTCCGTCTTTTCATTTGGGTACTTATGTTTTCTTTTGGTGTGCGTTGTAGAAGCTCGTCATTTCGCATAGTTCTTGGCCAGCACTTTTCTTACACACAGAACTCAGTTTGGTTGCCTCAACCGAATTATTTGCCAACCGAATTTTGGTAGTTCTGTCTACTATCATGCGATTTCATCAGGGTAACCAACATTTTGGTTGTGGTATACTTCTACACTTCTGACAACAATAATATTTGGTTGCGTCAGCTACGAGAATGGTAGCTAAAATTATCTTTTGTATATTGCCACAACCAACTGTTTTTACAAATTGGTTGTTCTGACAATATGTCAGTCATATACTACCGACAACTATTTAAAAACAGTTTATTAACTTTTGTTTGATTAATTATTAACTTATTCTGGTAAAATATCATCGGCGATTTCAGTACCATTGGCCAAGTTTTTGAATTATATGTATCCAATAATATTGAAATGTTTTATTTCTAAAAGAAAAATATTAAATATACAATTAATAGTAAATGTATTGTTACACTTTGGTATGACTTTGTTTTTTGGGTGGGACATACAAAAAGGTAAATTTAAATTGCGCCCATTTTTCACTGGACCCTAGGTTCAGGGAAATCAATAAATTTCAACAAATGGCTCATCGGGTGTGAGACCTCGATCCATTTTCCATATGGCTTTATCGACGAAGGAACTTTGCGAACTTAGCCTGAGATGGGATAAAATATTACCTCATGCCAAATGCTATGTCATTCGTTATATCCTTTCGACAATTATGTATAGTGCGCACAAACCGGACGGACATGGCTCAAACGAGTTATCTATAAAATAGATTTTGGCCGAAAATAGATAGATTTCATAGGATAAACTAAATCGTTTAAAAAACATCAATTACGATATCTCGAAGCATATACTCTTAAATCTCTTACTACAAACAGAAGACAGTTTGGTTGCCAGAATACAGTATGTTGCCACAACCAACTGTTTTAAAAATTGGTTTTTCTGACAATTTGTCAGTCATATACAGGGGTTTCCAACAAGAGGTGTTATTTTGAATCACCCGGTATTTCGTGTTTGACATTTGACAAGTAGAAACTACGCCATTACTAAGAATGGAACGATTCACGATTCAACAACGCATTGAAATTATTAAAATTCGAAAATCATCGAAAAATCATCTTGACTGATGAGGCCCATTTCCACCTCAATGGCTACGTCAACGAGCAAACTTGTTGCATCTGGGGCTCGGAAAACCCAAGAGTTACGGCCTGTTTCTGCATTTCTAACGAAAGTCTCTGCGAACGAAAACCAGTCACTCACTTACGCCGCCTGGCCTTACGTCAATGACGTTAGCAATTTACCAATTGGAAAATAATGTAATTGCCAGATCAATAATTTCACAACTTCCGGTCTAAAAAAGCACACATTTTTGTATGGTCGACCTTAGCAAATACATCTCTGTACTATTTACACTAACGGTGGCCAAAAAAGCAACCCTGGGTGGTCAGCTGCGCTGAACCAAGACTCTCATTTCTTTCTCTCTCTGTCACGTCTCTCTCATTGTGCACTGATAATTTTTTCCATCTTAGCGAACAGCCAATATTGACTTCTTTATGCTTAAATATGTACACATATGTACATAATTTTACTATTATTTAATTGTTTTTACCATAATTATATTAATATCTACTTATTTTTTGCTTTTAATAATGTATATTTTGTCATTGTTCCTATCAGTCGACTCATAAAATAATGTGACTCTATCTGACATTTGTGTTCGCCGAGATGACAGCAAAGAGAGATAGAGAAACCAAAATTTGCACTGAAATGCTTACGTTTTCGTACGAGCTCATTATCGTACGACTTCTCGTTGTGATGGTAGTTAGTGAAACCCAAATCAGCTGTTTGTCGTCAGGCAGGCGAACGAAAGCTAATTTTTAAGTTACAGAAACAGGCTGTTATTATTGAGAAGCCTCTCCATCCTCAACGTGTGAATTGGCCACCGAGATCTTGTGATTTAACACCTTGCGACTTCTTCCTTTGGGGCCACGTGAAATATAAGGTCTACGCCAACAGCCCGGCGTTGATTCAAGACCTCAAAGATAGAATTAGTGAGGCTATCGAGGACATAGGGCAGCCACTTTGCGATTTGGTTATGGACAGTTTCATGAATTGGCCATTTGGCTAATGTTGTTTTTCATTATTAACGGCATACCTTCCTCTTGTTGAAGATTTATTTATGTCGAGTAATTTTATTTTTTGTTTGTCATGTATCAGCAAAAGAACAGCAACCAATCTTTCGGTTGTATTTCCCAAAATACATTTCATTATAGAAAATTGGGGAAATTATTGGGATAACCAAAAAACGATTATTTATTAATATTTTTTCTGTTGTATTAACCAATTATTCGTTGCAATAATAATCTTTGGTCTATTGATACAATTTCTGTTGTCAAGATTAAACATTTGTTGTCACAACCACAAATCGATCATATGGTACTATAATGAAAGTTTAAAATTGTTTACCACATCTAACCGAGTGTCAATGAAAAAAAAATTGATTCGTTTGATACAACCATCGATTTAGTTGCAAGCATTTTTATTTGATCGTTTCCATGTTATTATTGTTTTTTCAACTATTTATATATACGAGTAAATACAACCGACACACGGTTTAGGCCATATACTTTTTTGCAGGGCTGTGGAGTCGGAGTCTGGGAAATTTGCCCGGAGTCGGTGTCGAAAAATTATGGTCGACTCCGAGATGTAGTGTGCAAAATGTACCAATTATGTGATAGATCTTTTGCACTCGAAATATTTTGGAAAACAATTTTGGTAAAAAAGAAGGATAAAATATTCAAAGCTTTTAACCAAATATTTAGGTATGTCAAAAATATCTATTAAGTTAACCAAACTATCGAGTTTTTATGTAAAACAGTTTTAGGAAAGCTCTGATTATATTAAGCTAACAAAATAAGTTTTTTTGTAAGGTACACTATTCCTAAGCGAGTATAAAACAAGTAAGGAAAGGCCGAACGAATCCAACTATATGATACCGTACAACACCTTGTTAGAGCAGAATAAGCTCAGATATTGCAAATATAAATATGAGATAATTACATTATAAATCTAAATCTGAACAGAATTTGTTAAAATTGTACTCAATAAATAAAAAAAATAATTGAATGTGAAATACAACTTCTATAGCGTCACAAGGCCAAATCTAAAGAAACGTTTACATCTGGGGGCAATATCGAACTCAACCGATTTTCACCAATTCCAATAGGTTTCCTCTCTTGTGTGAAAGAGGTCTTATTGTCAATTTTACCAGGATCGTAGTGAAATTTCGACCTGTACTTAACGAAAAACTTTAGATGGACAGACAGACAGCTAGTGATTCTGAGTAGAACGGTGTATTTTAAGGTATGTCTAGCTGTAGTGTTTTTAACAAATCTGCCAAAAAAAAAACAAATTTATAACCTCCTGTACCATAGTGTGGTGTAGGGTGTAGGTTTAGGTTTAGGTTTTAGGTTTTATTGAGCCTTCTTTTAAATCGTTATAATTACTCTATTATTATTAGCTACATATTTTAAAGAGAACTTAAGACTATAATGTAATATCTTAAATTACTATAATAAATATGAAAAACAGCACCATGCTTTTTAAATAGTTCAGATATAGTGTATTTAGTATTAAATTATTAATAATAGTGTGCATAAATGTCCTTGCTCCCGGGACTACAGTGGCTTGAGAGTATAAAATTCTCATTTAAACTTAAAATCTAATAAATAAACAAAGAAAAGAGTAAAAAAAAAAAATTAAAATTAAATTCCTAAGCATCTCGTACTACCCCCGGTGCGTATTCGACAATGCTTTCTCATAGAATCCATGTCGAATACTGACGGAAATATCAAAATTCGCAGGGACTTAATTAATATAACCGATTGGTGACAAATAATTTGTATTCGACCAGTTAAAATGTTTCTGTATATCGTAAATTATAGAAACATACTCGTTATCGTGTTGGACAACTCTATGGACAAATTTTGAAAGTAGGTCGCAAACGTATAAACCAACTGGAGTAATTCTAGATTCACCATAAATTACTCTGTTCGAATACCGTCTACAACTTGATACATAGTGTTTACCAATGCAGTGACGTATTATTTTTCTTTCTAAAATTTCCATTTCTCTGATAACTGTGGGGGATATATTAAACCATATCGGGAAGCCATACAGAAATACTGGTCTTATACTCGTTTTATATAATAAAAATTTGGTTCTAGCTGGGAGATTTTTATTTGAAAGTATCTTTGAAAATGAACCAAGAATTCTGTATGCCTTCTTTAAAACCTGTCTACCATGTTCATTAAATTTCATGAGATTGTTGAAATGTATTCCTAAATATTTTATATTGTTCCTAAATGGAATTTCAACGTTATCAATACTCATAGTCAATGTTTTACTCTGGGGAACAACAAATCGTTTACATTTGCCCGATGCGTTTCTAATACATATAGCCTCGCTTTTCGAAGCGTTAATCTTAATTCCCCAGAGATCATAAAAACGTTTGACCATGTCTAAGTGATTCTTTACCTTATGTAGTGCAATAAGAGGAGATTCATCATGAGCAAATAGCAGCGAGTCGTCGGCGTACAGAATACCACATGAGTTGGAATCGACGTGCGGGAAATCATACATAAATATATTGTACAAGTGCGGGGACAGTATCGATCCTTGTGGAACGCCGCATCTAACATCCCCGAAATCAGAGAAACCGTTACCGAATTGTACACAGAAACGTCGGTTAGAAAAAAAGCTATGCAACAATCTTATTATAGATGGTTCAAAGTTGAGTTGGACCAGTTTATACAAAATCCCTATGTGTGACGTGTGATCAAAAGCCTTCTCCACGTCAAGTGACACTGCCACTGTGCACTGACGATTCCGCAAATTACAAATAATGTCATTATGAAACTTAAGCAGAGCATCTGTCGTTGAATGTCCATTCTTAAAACCAAACTGAAGGTTTGGAATATAAGACCCTGCCATCCCAATGTCCATCTTACAACGAATAACTCGCTCAAATAGTTTGCCTAAATTAGAAAGCATCGATATGGGTCTTAAATTTGTAATCTCAGAATTATTTGGTTTCTTCCTAATGGGTACAATTTTCGAAACCTTCCATGCCACCGGGAAGTACGAATTGTTGATACAGTTATTAAATATAATAGTTAGGTATTCAAAAGCCTTCAGCGGAAACTTTCTTATCAAATAGTTCGATATATTATCTAATCCACAAGACCGTTTATTGTTAATATCCTTACTAATGCTTATAACCTCATCCAACTTCGTAAGTCTTTGAATATTCTGAGAGTTAAGGGATGAACATTGTCCATCAGAATTGTATAAGGGAGACACAGAAGAGACTGTTCCTTCCACAACAGCTGATATATCGGAGATATGCTCAAGTTGAACAGAATCACTATAAATATCTGAAAAATATCGTCTCAATCTTTCTATACCAACTGCCTCATCAACAATAATCCCGTTCTCTGACAATTTATCCAATTTCGATTTCCCCTTATAACCAATTATGTTATAAATTTGTCTATGTGACCTAGGACCAGGTTTTATCTTTCTCAACCTTTCCGCAAAAAACACTGATTGTTCAATTTCAACTTGTCTCTTTATAATTATATTCATCAACTGTACTTGTTTGGATAATAACCGGTATGTTGGATTTGATCTATCTAAGGTCCTATTAAATATCTTTTTCATTTCCTTCTGCCAGCTATGCTTTACCTTAAAAGTTTCCTCACTGCATCTGATGCAGTAAATCGACTGTGTCCTAAATCAATCTTCTCTGAATACATGTCGTGAGTAAGATTCAAAGTGGTTGTAAATTCCTTGACATAATTATCTATCTCAACATCAGATAAATTCCGCGAAGAGTCGGGAAAGTGGAGTAATAATCTCCCTATAGTCTCATTTCTGAAATCGTCCCAATTCGTATTCCGATAAGATATATATTCACGAGGTGGATTAAGGAATACAACAAAATCTGGTAGTTCTAAATGAAGCCTAATCGGGAAATGGTCTGAAAAAGACGGTAAGGTAGTAATAGAAAAATTCGGTGGGGTTAGATCAATCAATCTGGCACTAAGAATAAAATGATCGAGAAAAGATGATCCGTTCGGAAAGGAGGGAACAGAATCCGAAATCCTTATAAAGTCCATAGATGATTGTTGGAGCCACGAAAACAATACATTCCCATTAATATTGTCCATGGACTCACCCCATGATGTGTGTCTCGAGTTGAAATCTCCACCTAAAATCATGCCATCATAATTTCGAGAAACACGATGCAAGGCTGACAGACTCCTATTAAATTTGTTGCGATCTGAATTACAAGGTATATAAATTGAACACATTAAAATTTTGTTCTCGGTGCCATCTATTTCTAGAGATATACATATAAAAACGCTTGGGAAATCAAAATCATCAACTTGAACCCTATGAAATTTGTAAGATTTCCTTAGAACGATTCCAACACCTTGTGAACTTCTTTCTTTAATGAAAGTGTAATTATCTAAAACAACTCTGTTGCTATCCCTCAAGTGAGTCTCCTGGATAAACGCAAAGTCAATTCCATTAGCTTGTATGATATTTAATAACTCAATTCTACGGCTCACTTCTATAAGCGACCTCACATTGAAAGACAACAAATTCAAAGAATTACGGACCATATTGACGTTTAATCTCTTCTAAAAGCGCCATGCACTGGAACTTGGCCTGTTCTTTCGAAAGTGATCTATAACGTCGAATGAAAGACTCGATCCTCTCCTTTAAAGAGGGAGTTTCGGGTTGACAGATTCTATGGGCAATCCTCATGAATTCCTCAATTATCGTAGGTCTTGAAGGCCCAGTTATTCCGAGCTGCGCAGAATCAGAGAAATGACTGGCGTAACTCCTACCTGGCTCAACAAATCTGGTTGCATTAACCGCTCTTGTGACATTCTCGGAAGCTAAAATTCTTTTCTCCCTAGCCGCAGCTTTTATCTCTTCCCTCTTTTGTATATATTTCTTATACGCAGGACATCCTCTTTAGTTGGAAGGATGACCAAACTCCTTGCAATTAGCACAATATGGCTTGTTCTCATCATTCCGAACAAATCTACAATCACCCGGAGCATGACTTTGGTCGCATTTGATACAAACGTACATCCTACTGCAATTCTTCGAGATATGACCCCAATGCTGGCAACGCCAACATTGGGGAATTTTTAAATTTGCTTTTGGCATTTCCCAAATCACTCTCTGGGAGCAAATATATCTCTGAGTCTTAAGCTCGCCGATAGACTTCCCTGGAAGGAGTGTAACCTGAAACAACCCTGTGTCTATACCATTCTTTTTTGAAAAATCTGTGGAAAATTTTGAAACAGTATCAACTGTGTTGGGTACTAAATTATCAAGTTCATCTTTAATATCTTTCAAAATAGTCTTGTGGTGTAATCCTTTGAGGACTAATCTGATACGTCTCAATTCCTTAGGGGTATACGAGTGCGAAGGAACTTCCTTCATCCTTAACAGTTCAATCATTTCTGAATGAACTGCGGGATCTTTTATATATAGCTTGCTCTTTCCTTTGCTCTTGTTAATAATCTTAAAACATAACTTTCTTGAATTCAAAGTTTGTACTAGATCTGTTATATCTACATTATATAGAAAAATAGGCGGACAAAACCCCTTAACATCATTTCTGGATTTCGGTTCCAATATCGGATTTTTGGATCTAGTATTGGTTATATTGTTACCTATTGAACTATTTATAGGTTTTTGTGTAGATTGGGCTCTAGGAGTGGATGGTTCCATAAGGATACCGATCTCACCCAACAAAGAAAAACGATTCTGGGTATTTTCATTATTCAATCTTTGCGAACTTGACATTGATGCGGTTATTGAATCATCCATTTTCTTACGTTTATTTCGAGTTTTCCCCAGATCTTCCACACATATTTCTGAGACTTCCAAATCCATGTTACTACATTGGCCTTTGTTCGGAATAGCATTAATAGTAGCTTCTTTTGATATCTTAGAAGGTCCTTTATCTCCAGCGAATCTTCTCTCGTCAATCTCCTTTAATTTATTCTTTGGTTTTGTTCCCGTAATTTTTGTCTTTGGCTTTGTAGAAGATTCTGTGTTGAACATATCAATGGGACATGGATCTGTCAATGATTTCGAGGCAGACATATTAATATTGGTAGTATCTCCAGTCTTGTCTGGTGGTATATTCTCGGAAGGATTTAAATCCTTCAATGAGTTGGAATTGCTCATTCCAAGAATGATTGTCTTTTTTTTTATTTGAAAAGTTCGATAGATTTTCTATATTTTTTCCGACAACAAAAAACAAACGTCTTTTCGGTTTGAAATTTAAAAAAATCCTCTCGTAGGGTGTAATAACTAACGAATAAACAGGTTGCGTGAAGCAAACCTAAATTCCAAAAATTGCGGTATATTGAAAGAGAGGCAAAGATAGGTGAAAATATTATCATGATTCCATGTTAAAAGAATTTTCATATTGGTTGCAACTTGCAAGTCCAGCGTCGATAAATAAATAATACAATTTTATTTAATTACTGGTATTGAATACCTTCTTTTCCGTGTTTTTTTAACAAAGCTATATCTTATTTATAGAGATATAATTTCGGAAATTTATGTTATTTAACTGCCGGTGTCGGAGCTTGAGTCGGAGTCGAATGATTTTAAAATTCGACTCCGGTAGTCGGAGTCGAGTAGTTTTGGCTCGACTCCACAGCCCTACTTTTTTGCTAGTACTATTTTATTATTGTTACAATCGAATTTCAACCAATTATTTTCCTGGGTGTAGAGCAGTGGTGCCCAAACACTTGTTAGAACAACGAAGATTAATCGGCTTTTTCATATACACAGCCCGAGCGTCAACGAAAATAAAAACAGAGAGCGTAAAAAACAAAACAAAATTGTTCAGTTGCTTGTTAGTAGTCCGCGAAGAAGGTCTATGTCGCTTTGTTTAATAAAATAAGTACACTGAAACTATTTTACAACAACGAATGATATTTTTTTATTGTATTTATTTTCAATTTAATATAAAACAATTTTGATTTTTTTACTTTTTGTTATTTTTTAGTTTATCAATATATAAAATTATTTATATATATTTTTTGCCCAATTAATTATTGGCAAAGAACACATGTACCTATTTTCTTGAAGAAAATTTTTTTGTTACATATGCATTGTTTTTATGTTTATTTCTTTTTTATTGGCTTCATTGCTAAAATTGAACACACAAAAAAATAAATAGTAAAACAATATAACAACGTAAACAAACAAAACCAAGTGATTTTGTTCAGTGCAATTGCACCACTACAATCTCATTTTTGTGTAACCTAACTAACACATTCTCATTTCTCTTTGTGGGCACCACTGGTGTAGAGATAGCCCTGAGAAATCGAGAAACATTTGTGCGATCTTTAACACACAAAAACTTGTCTCTATTCACAGAAATTACAGCACCACTAAACATTTGCAATTTTATAATATGCATAAATAATATACATACATACCGTATCTGTAAATAATTTCTGATGTCAATTCTGAGTTGTTGCAATCGATAAGCACAATATTCTTTTTGTTTTTGAAAAGTACAGTTAGAAATATTGGCATGCCGTTGCCTTTTGTCCATGCACCACCTAACAAGAAGAACACCATTCTTTTGTTTCATACAAATTGTATTTACTACTTTTATTTTATATTTTCTTACTAATAATATAATAATTTTACAATAACCATGCAAAGTGGGTTTTCATGCTGCCGTTAAACATAAACAATGTAAAAACATATGATTCAAAGGACGTACAAAATAAAAAGCGCGATCCGTGTGCGTTTGTCAAAATGAAAGATAGAAAAATCCATATAATATATGTCGTTATGGTGTGATTGATCGGTACGTAGATCCTAATTTCGCGAGTAAAGCTGTTTAATTCGACAACCCAGAATTCCATGAAAACTAATGTTAAAATCTATGAAAGTAGTTCCTCGAACGAAGTTTAACGATAACATAATCATTATTTTGTGGAGTATATACTAGTTTGAACCTTTTGCGCGACCAGCCTTAAAACATACATATCCCCTATTTCCCTTATATGTTTTGGAATAGTAAATTTCCCGAACATACAAAATAATAAGGCAATACTGATCAATGACATTCGGTAATTGCATGTGGGTAATATCGATCCCCAAATTAATTTGCTAACTCCATAGAGGTAAATCGCTCCTCGTATTTGGTATACAATGAACTAGTTGACATATTGATATAACATCGAACGTCGGTTTCCGAATACGAGAGTACAATGCATAACAAACCTTTAGTACAAATATCGATTAACCTTGTGCTTCCATTTCAAGATTGTTCTATTGATTTTCTATTATTGTAAAAAATTATGTATAACATTTTGCAAAACACATTCTTTACACATATTATATCCACACGAAGTTATATTTGACTATCTTCTTGAACAAAATATTGAAAATTTATTTATGTCGAATAAATTTATTTTTTGTTTATCATGTATCTACAAAAAGACAGCAACCAAACTTTCGGTTGTATTTCCCAAAATATATTTAATTATTCTAAATTTGTGAAATTTTTGGGATAACCACAAAACGATTACACACTGCTACAAATTTGAAAAAATCTCTGGAACTTCTGATGCGACATAGTGTAGGTTGTAGACCTCACTGAGTACAACTGGAAAAACAAAATTTTAAGTGTTGTATACCCTCAAAATCTCATTTTAGCGTTGAAAAACCGCTTTTTTGACTTCTTGTACAAATCGATTTGTTAAACTCTTATTTTTCAACCGATTTTTGGTTACATAACGGTTTTTGAAAGAGGAGACATAGCCCTTTAAAAATATGTGCATATTATGGTACTTTAAGTTAAATACACAGAGCTACAGGCGTGTAAACTTGAAACTTACATAAATTTTCCCAATTTTTCATCTTTGATCGCGACGCATTGCAATATTTTATTAGCAATGGTGCTCTTTTTACATATCATTGTGAAAGTGTGTTTATTCTCAATTAAATTAAGTGTGATTTCACAGCAATCGGAGAAAAACTGCGTAGGTTAGGCGAATTTTTCCAAAAAAAAAAATTTCAATTGCTCTTTTGTATGGGGTTGCTACATGTACCTTATTACGAATATATTATTCTAACAGTGATACGAGTAGTTGTTATATTAGTGTTAATAATGACGACACAGTCTGTTGTATTAATTTATTATTTCTAAAATATTTACAATATTTTTAAAAAATGTCTTGGATTTACGGGTGGCGCCAACATAGTAATTTCTAAGAGTGTAGAAAAAGTCATACATGAGAGTTTGAAAAAAAAATTGTGCAGTCCGTAGTATGCGTTGCATTTCACTTCATGTTAAAATAAATGGAGCAATAAAGAAATAAGCGAAGAAAATAAATGAAAATAATAAAAGTGTTCTAAAATGTGTGATAAACGTAATAACTTTTGTTATCTCTGCGACCTTTTTGTTGATAAGCAGCATCGTTTACTTTTACAAAAAAATAAAGCCTTAGTTGAAGCAATCAACATTGCTTTTGACCGCGAGTTTGTTGATAGTCGCTGGTTTGAGCCCGAATTCATCTGTTCGAGATGTTCCGGGTCACTTAAGTGGAAATATGATAAAAGCAAGAAACAGTCTTTGCCGTTTTCAATTCCGATGATTTGGCACCGTCAGCTTGTACACAAGTCAGATTACTGCTTCTTCTGCCAAACGGAAGTCGTAGGCTATAGCTAAAAAAATCGCGACATTTTACGATATGCTAATGTGCTATCTGTCTCTAAGCCAGTCCCAAAATCTATTGAAAATGCTGAAATCGATAATTCCTCATCAGATGAAAACTCATCTAGTGATAAAATCGATGCTCCATTCATTCCAGTGCATTCATCATCGACGGAAAGGCATTTAGTGTCTAATTCAGATTACCACGATTTAGTTCGAGATTCTGGATTGTCATGGAGGCAAGCTGAAATTATAGGATCACGGTTGAAACAATGGAATCTCGTCGAAAATGAAATTAAAATCACATTTGCAAGGGAGAAGAATCGAAACACATTTGAACAACTTTTCAAAATAGATGATGACAACATCAATCTCGTTTACTGTACCGACGTTCAGGAATTGTTTGTATGCTTCGGTCACGAGCACAAACCACAGGGCTGGAGATTATTTATAGATGGATCATGCAAGAGTAAGTGTTCAATTGGTTTATAAGTTGGGGAACACCATAAATATAAAATTAGCACTTGATATGTACATAAATGTTTATCGAAGGTTTGAAAGCTGTATTGCTTCACAATGGGAGTCAGCTGCCATCAGTAACTGTTGCGTATGCTACGGACATGAGCGAAACCTACGAAACTATGGCAACAATTCTAAGGGTTATCAATTACGCCAAACATCAATGGAAAATAGTGTCCGATTTAAAAGTATTGACGATCTTGTTTGGAATGCAAGGAGGTTACACAAAACATCCATGTTATATTTGTGAATGAGATAGTCGTGCACAGAACCACTACCAGCAATCGCAGTGGCCTTTACGCACCCCTCTCCAAATAGGGAACAAAAATGTTATCAACGCTCCACTGGTGCGAACAGAGCAAATTATTTTACCTCCGTTACCGAATGTCTATTAAAATCCATTTTTTGCATTCGCATTTAAGTTTTTTCCCAGATAATCTCCGCAAATTCAGCGACGAACAGGGTGAAAGGTTTCATCAAGAGTTGGTTTCAATTGAACAGCGATTCTTAGGAAAAAATAAAATAAGAATGTTAGCTGATTACTGTTGGTCTCTGCAACGCGAAACTGATGATTCTTCTTATAAGCGTCGTAGATCCAACAAACATTTTTTAAAATATTGTAAATATTTTAGAAATAATAAATAAATACAACAAACTGTGACGTCATTATTAACACTAATATAACAACTATCACTGTTATTAGAATAATACATTCGTAATAAGGTACATGTAACAACCCCATACGAAAGAGCAATTAAATTTTTATTTTTTTGAAAAATTCGCCTAACTTACGCAATTTTTCTCAGATTGCTGTGAAATCACACTTAATTTAATTGAGAATAAACACACTTTCAGAATGATGCGTAAAAAGAGCACAATTGCTAATAAAATATTGCAATGCGTCGCGATCAAAGTTGAAAAATTGGGAAAATTTATGGAAGTTTCAAGTTTACACGCCTTATTAATATTTTTTTTTGTTATAGTAACCAATTATACTTTGCAATAACAATCTTTGGTCTATTGATGAATTTCTGTTGTCAAGAATAAAACATTAGTTGTGACTACCAAATATCGATCATATGGTACTATAATGAAAATTTAAAAGTACTTACGACAACTAACCGAGTGTCAATGAAAAAACAATCTTGAATCGATTGATACAACAATCGATTTAGTTGCAAGCATTTTCATTTGATCGTATCCATGTTATTATTGTTGTTTTAACTATTAATACTCGTATATAAATACAATCGATACACGGTGTATGCAACAGACTTTTTGTTGTTAGTACTATTTTTTATTGTTACTATCGAATTCCAACCAATTATTTTTCTGGGTGTAGAATTTGACTTCCAATATTGGATGTTGCAAGTCGTGTGTCAGAGTCGTTAAAGAGTACTGATTTTACAAATGCATTATATACGTTTGGTTTTGTCGATGGGAGAGTTCGGCCGATTTCTTTGTTATTAAGTTTATGGAAGCTAATTCTAGCTATTCTATTTTTCACATCCTTGATGGTATCTCCATTGGGTGTGATGAGACTGCCAAGGCAAACAAATTTGTCAACGTTTTCAATTAGAGAGCGTGTACTCGCAACAGGTTAGGCAAACGTAACCGTAACGACCCCCTAGCATAACGAATCAGCTCAGTGTAAATGATTAGCCAACGAAAACAAAACGTAAACGGACAGCTGAATCTGTTAAAATTTTTACATTTACCGACATTTGCATCCGATCAGTACGAAATTCGGCAGAGCGAGTTTTCTTATTACACTAATGACCACTGCCAAGTTTGGATGTAGAAAAACTGATAAAGCAATGCATTAATTATACATAAGTGTCCCTTTTTTATTGGGCTAAAATTCATAAAGAAGGAATATTCATTAGACGCCTTATTCAAACAAATTTATGAAATATTTATTAAACCGATAACGCTTCTTAATTGTTTCCTTTAATATTAAGTTTTTTCCTCTAATTGTAAGTATCTGAAAGCGCCGTTGCTGGTCAGTCGTAGTGAACGGACGTGTTTAGCACAGAGCGGATAGTTAAAATCTTTTACGCAGTACCTATTACGCAATCGCAAAAAATCTGTACAAAATCTGGAAGGCCTACATCGTAGTACCTATTACGGGCTAATACAGACAAAAAAATAATAGATTCGTTGACGGGGATGCCTTCGCGTTCCGATAGAGCGGGGTTTCCCAATCATCCTACTGTCCGTCCGTTGGTCTTGGCCAAAGCCGACCACACCAAACAGGGTGAAAATTTCCCCCCAGTACTCACAACAGGTGGTACGGTGAGGGGAAAACGTCATGTCCGACCGTCAAAACGGAAGCACAATGAGCACCGGATAGCGCTCAGAGTTTTGACGAAGTTGGAGGCTGTTGAGGTTTCGGCTCTTACCGAAAAACAAAAAAAGTCACTTACCTGGGTTAAAGGCGTCATAGATGTTTCTAAGGCCAATCAGCCGGCTGAAAGAGCCACAAATTCAGCTGTGTTAACGGCTAATAAAGTCAAAAGAATCAGATCACCTGATGAACCCCTGCCTTCGAAAAAGGCAAGAGGCCCTAATGTCACCATCAACAGGAGACTTAACAAACCCTTCAATGAAGTGGCGAAGGAGAGTCTAGTGATGGCTGTTATATACAGAAGAAGTGAGGATGGATCCATCCTCAAGGACAAATGGAGCCATGTGCAATCAGCCATTATGGCTCATTACCTCGGTGTCCGAAGAGAAATGCGGAAGGCGAGTCATCGACCGTGGTTGATACAAGGTTTTCTGAAAGTGCGGAGGTCCACACGACCATTATTTCTGGTGACTCTAACTCTAACAGAAGATCTGTAACGTCATTCTCTGAGAATGAAAATACTACATCGGATACTGAGAGGCTGAGGGAAGTCTCGGGAGTCTTTGACGCATCTGGCGGGGACACGCTTCTCGATGATACGGACGAAGAGTTCGATAACAACCTTGTCGTGGTGGATGTTAATCTGTCAATTACCAATGATGGTAAGAATTTTACAGATTAACCTCCATCACGCTAAAGCAGCCTCAGCGGCTCTATTGCTGCGCCTGTCCACAGCTGCAGCAGACATCGTCCTGATCCAGGAGCCCTATGTAGTAGGGGGACGGGTGTGCGGTATCAAGACACCAAACTTTAAACTGCTTGTAGCCAACTGTGAAGGCACTCCAAGAACCTGCATTTTGGCCAGAAAAGATCTAAGTATTTTTCTCCTGACTAATTTAAGTGGTAAAATCCAAACAGCTGCTAGTCTGGAGATTGGTAATCGCATATACTGGGTGGTATCCAGTTACTTTCCTTATGAAGCTGAATAAGAAGCAACGTCTGACGAGCTCGAGCTGATTATTGGCGCAGACACGAACGCTCATCATACTATCTGGAGTAGTACGGATATAAACAATAGGGGTGATTCGCTTCTTGACTTTATTCTAACTACCAACCTAACTATTTTTAACATTGGCAATAAACCGACCTTTACAATTAAAGATAGACAAGAAGTACTAGACGTAACGTTTGCTAATGACCGGGTGTCAGACAAAATTATTGGGTGGAATGTACTGGACGGCCACTCATTCTCAGATCACCATTATATAGAGTTCAAACTCGCCGAAAAAGCGCCTAAACCTGCTGTCCTCAGAAATGTGAGGAAGACAAAGTGGCACCTGTATGAGCAGAATTTTAAAAAGGTCCTCAACTCTGAACTTCTTTATGAACCGAATGACAAAGCCGTTCTGGATAATCTGGTCGAGCATATCACCACATCATTCAATAGTTCCCTTGAAGAAGCCTGTCGAAAAACAAGGTACAAGGGTAAAACTAAACCTGAATGGTGGACTTCTAAGCTAACGGCAAGGAAAGAGACCTGCAACAAGCTATTCAACAAGGCGAAATCTACTGCGGCCTTTAATGATTGGGATGTATATAAAGGGCAACTCAAGATCTATAAGAAGGTGCTTAGGAAGGCGCAAAGACGATCTTTGTATTCCTTCTGCGAAGTGGAAAAGGTCTCCGACGCTGCAAGGCTGAGGAAGGTACTATCCACTTCTCTTTGTACAGTGGGGTATTTGCAGGATGAGGCAAACAAGGTCGTGGCATATGCGGACGACCTGGCAATCGCAGTGAGTGGAAAATTCGAAAACATCCTCCGAGATATTCTACAGGTGGCTCTGAACAAGTTGGCTATATGGGCCAAAAGCAGCGGTTTGGTTGTTAACCCAAACAAGACAGAATTGGTTCTCTTTACTAGGATGAACAATGTCCCTCATGTGGACCCTCCTCCTCGGATAAATGGAACTGATCTAGTCTATTCTGAAAGTGCAAAATTTTTAGGAATAATTTTGGATAGGAAACTGTCATTCAGACTAAACGTACTGGAACGTGTAAAGAAGGCCAACATCGTCCTATATTCCTGCAGGAAGGCTGTAGGGTCGCGGTGGGGCCTCTCTCCTAAAATTGTCCATTGGATATATAGCAGTGGTTCGTCCAATACTGTTATACGGCATTGTGGTATGGTGGACGGCAACTGACAAACTAACCATCACAAACCTGCTATCAAGGGTTCAGAGAACTGCCTGCCTGTGCATAAGCGAAGCGTTATGGACTACGGCGACTGAGTCTCTACAAGCCCTTCCTTCAACCAAAGCGGCACTAAGATTGAACTGCCTATCAATGTGGACGTACCAGAACTACGGTCACATGAGGATATCAAAGTGTAGTGCTATGGTAACCGACCGAGTGGACTATATATCAACGGTGCTCACCTTTGAGAAGAACTACATCACTATGATACCAGCCAGGGATGAATGGGATGGCAGAATACCCGGAAATAGAAATCATCTCCACTTCTATACGGATGGTTCGAAGCTTGATGAAAAGGTTGGCTTCGGAGTACACTGTGAAGAACTCAGTTTTGATATAGCTCACAGACTACAAGATACCTGCACTGTCTATCAAGCCGAAATAATGGCAATATGGGAAGTCGTCAAGTGGCTGCGTCGCAACATAGTAACCAACACTGGCGTTGTCATTTACTCGGACAGCCAGGCTGCCATCAATTCTCTGGAGACCACATCCCTAAATTCACAAACAGCCCTCGACTGCCGCAGATCTCTTAACGAGATGGCTGAGCAGTTTAATATACACCTCATATGGGTGCCTGGGCATAGGGGTATCCCGGGGAACTGCAAAGCCGATGAACTTGCTAGGAAAGGGACGATACATTTGTATATCAAACAGGTTGGTATCGATGAAGGGCATTTTAGCCCGTGGTACCACTAGGGACCTAAACTGGTCTATGTGAGCTGAAGAAAAAAAGAGAAAACGGCTGCCACCCTAACCTAAACCTAAACCTAAACCATCTGAAAGCGCCACCTTTGCCGGAGAATAGATCGATTGTTGGTACTTTATCGGCTCAGCCGATTGTTGAAGTTTGAATTTAGGGATTTGGCCTCCAGAGAATTGATGGCAGTCCGAGTAAATGACCACCCCAGTGTTGGTTACTATGTGCGACTCAGCCACTTGGCGACTTCCCATATTGCCATTATTTCGGCTTGATAGACGTTGCAGGTATCTGGTAGTCTATGAGCTATATCCAGACTAAGTTCTTTGCTGTGTACTCCGAAGCCAACTTTTTCATTAAGCTTCGAACCATCCGTATAGAAGTGGATATGGTTTCTATTACCTGGTATTCTGCCAATCTGATTGGTATCATAGTCGGTTACCATACACTACACTTTGATATCCTTATGTGACCGTAGTTCTTGTACCACTACATTGATAAGCAGTTTAACTTTAATGCCCCCTGTTTACAAATTTCGCTAGTGTTGTAGCCCCGACCTTTTTTTCTAGACCTTTTAGTAGGAACGAGGACAGACTTATTGGCCTGAAGTCCTTTGGTCTAGTGTGTGATATATTTCCCTCTTTGTGTATTAATACCACTTTGGTGTCTCTGCATCGATTGGGGATATGCGAGGGCTTAAAGTAGCCCTCATATATCTTCATCACCCAGGGGGCATGATTTAGTTTAACATTTTCTGCATTTCTAATGGGGAAATTCCATCTGGTCCAGTTTATTTGAAAGTCTTAAAGCTGTTAATCGCCCATCTTAGTCTGGATTTTCGGTCAACAAAATAGCGAAGTTTGTCGTTCACTCGCTTTCTTGTTGTTGCTGTTGTTCCTTGAGTTCTGTTGGGAAATGTGTGACGAGAAGTTCATGTAGTGACTACTCGCTATTTTTTGTCCAGTTGTTATGCTCATCCCGCAGATAACCAACTGTACATGGTGTATCGCATAGTACCAAGAACGTCTTTGCGCTTACCTAAACTCCTTCTTATAGATCTTTATATGCATCCCAGCCATGAGTGTGCCCAGTAAATTTGGCCATATTAAAAGGATTGTTGCAGGTATTTTTCTATACATTTAGCTCAGAAGTCCACCATTGTACTTTAGTTCAGCCCTTGCACCTTGATTTTGCACAGATTTCTTCAAGGGATCTGTTAAATGATGTAGTGAAGATCTTGACCAGTTTATGCCGAGCGACTTTGTCATAAGGTTCATACAGAAGTTTGTGACGAATGTGACGTCGAGTATTTCCTTTCTGCTTTTGTTTGTATAGGTCGGTTTATTGTCGTTGTTACAAATAGCTAGGTTGGTAGTCAGAATAAAGTCAGGAAGTGATTCACCTCTGCTGTTTGTGTCTTTGATACCCCAGATAGAAGGATGAGCTTATGGTTGCGCCAATTATAATTGGCTGCTAATTATCATCTCGCACTCATCAGACGTTGCGTCTTCCACCACTCCCCTGAGGAGACCTGTCGGTACTAACTCATCTGTGAATGGCAAGTAACTGTAACCGTACTACCTGTTGTGAGTACTGGGGGAACATTTTCATCACATTTAGTGTGGTCGGCTTTGACCAAGACCGACGTACGACAGTCGGACTATTGAAGACATCCACTCATTTGGTACTGCGAGAGCCAGTTCCATTGGAACATGAAGGCATCACCTGCGAAAAGAAAAGAGATAGACCCCTAGTCTCGATAATATGAGACGATCTTTACGAAAACGAACAGTAGGAGGAATTAACCAGTAAGTAAAGACATGGCCGACTGTATAATACACTACACCTCCCTAACAATGCGAAAATGTGCATTGCGATAAGAATTTGGCAGTGTTCGTACATGTAATAAGAAGACTCTCTCTGCCGAATTTCGTACTGATCGGATATAAAACACGGTTTCTACAGTGCTTACATGTCAAATGGGGTGAAACATATATATGGGGGCTATATCCAAATCTGAACCGATTTTCCCTAAATATGGCAGCGTTCATACATGTAATAAGAAAACTCTCTCTGTTGCATTTCGTACGGATCGGATATAAAATACGGGTTCTACAGCGCTTACATATCAACATAAAACATATATATGAATGGCTATATGTAAATCTAAACGAATTTTCTCCGAATTTGGTAGCGTTCATTCACTTTATAAAAAACTCCCTCTACCGAATTTCGAACAGATCGGGTGTAAACATATAATGTAATAATAACATATATAAATTATTAGGATGCATATAAAAGTATAATTAATTATATCCCGTTTATGAATATGTATTGAAAACATGATGTATTTTCGATTGAGAGATGGCTTTCCGTCTCTTGGAATGGCATTTTTATATCCTAGCGAATAGAGTGCTATTTGAAAACAATGTAATAAGAATAACGCCTATTTTTTTATACCATGGGAACTATAAAAGTATTACACTTCATAAACGGCCTGTTTCTGTATTTCGAAAGAAAGTCTCTGCGAACGAAAACCAGTCACTCACTTTCGTCAGGAATTTGGTTTCTCTAAGATTTGTTCGTTCGTTTGCCTGGCCTTACGTCAATAACGTTAGCAATTTACCAATTGGAAAATAATGTAATTGCCATATCAATAATTTTACAACTTCCGGTCTAAAAAAGCACACATTTTTATATGGTCGACCTTAGAAAACACACCTCTGTATCCTTTATATTAGAGGTGGCCAAAAATCAACCCTGGGTGGGTCAGCTGAGCTGATCCAACACTCTCATTTCTTTCTCTCTCTCACGTCTCTCAAATTGTTCACTGATGAATTTTTGCCAATGTTGACTTCTTTATGCATAAATATGTAACCATATGTATAGAATTTTATTATTATTTAATTGTTTTTACCATAATAATATTAATATCTACTTATTTTTTGCTTTTAATAACGTATTTTTGTAATTGTTCCTATCAGTCGACAAATAAAATAAAGTGACTCGATCTGACATTTGTGTTCGCCCAGATGACAGCAAAGAGAGATGGAGAAACCAAAATTTACACTGAAATGATTACGTTTTCGTACGAGTTTATTTTCGTGCGACTTGTCGTTGTATGGTAGTTAGTGAAACCCAAATCAGCTGTTTGTCGTCTGGCGGGCGAACGAAAGCAAAATTTTAAGTTACAGAAACTACTAACATATACAATTTATAAAAAAAATTGCTCTTTGAGCATCTGAAAATCAGAAAACTTGTCTTTAAATTAGGGCATTGATGCATTGCCAAAATACATAAATACAAATTAATCTTTGTTTCGGAAATTCTTGTTCCAAATAAAGAAATATTGGAATGGGAACATATTTTTGTTTAAAACAATATCCTCCCAAACATATAATATTTGTGTGTGTCAAATATTATATATTTGGAGTGTACCCTAAACATATGTATATTTCAAGCCGAATATGTTTGGGACAATATACTACAAAAGCGATTTTTTTCAGCGTGTAAGAGTACAACTACATACATAATAAATGTTAAAACAATGGGAAAACAAAAATATTTTTTTAAAAATAACTTCAATCAAAAATACAATATGGAGGATAGGTTGCAAAATGTGTCTTCTGGAAATGTTTGCATTATATTGAGGATATATAAAAATATTGACCGATTTGGAACATAGGAATGCTTTAGGATAAAATAAAATAGAATCTGTCAAATTTCAGCCACACCTATTATAAAATGAGGTTTCTAGAATGTTCTAAAGTCGAATCGGAAAGTAGCGGGAGCCGTATCAAAACATCGACCGATTTCGCCCATTTTTCCAGGAATATGTCGTTTTGGTATCGAAGATTTTTTATTTGTGTGCTTGGCTGAGACGGCACTTATATACAGCGGTACTCAGAAGACGTTCAAAAATTTCGGATAATACACTGAAAATGTCTTCACAAAAGTCGCGAACCCTAAAAAATACACATGCGTACACATGTATATATGTACGTTATGAATGTATGTACGTTACTATAGTATTAACCATCGAAAACCGAATATACATACGTATGTAGTGTTCTGTGCGAATCCCATTTGCATACACCAGTGGAGGACCAATATCCTGAAGTGCGTGTTTTAAACCGAAAGCCGTGTGTTGGTATCGTAGTTTACACTGGAATGTGACCACAAAAAAAGAGCTGTGAATCAAAACATTAGAAGAATGCCAACAAACACACATACACATTTGACCGTACCCTGCAGCGAAGCGGACCAGTTCATAAATAGTTCTACACTGGTCCATGAGAATGTATGAACTAGTTCTATAAAATACCCTTTGCCCAGCAAGCAACTGTTTCTTTTTACATGGGCTTGTCTCCTAGGAAGAATCAATTGTAAAAAGAAACAGTTGCTTAAAATATTTATTGATTGGTTTTTATTTTTATAATATTTATAAAAACTAAATTTAAATATATTTATTATTTGAGAAACGGAAATAAATTATTTTAACTCCTAGAAAAGGGAAACGTGAAATAGTTATAATTATTATTATCATTAACGTCTTACTTCTTCAAATTTCCACTTACAATGAACACAAGACTGAAATGACAAGCACCACCATAAATTCCTAACGGTAAACACTTAGAATTATTTCAATGCAGACGAAAAAACACTGTAGCTGTAGAAAATCAAACAAAAGCAGCGCTGCCTATGCAGATTTCTTTGAATTCTCTTGTTTTTTTGCGCTCAACTGTTTCTGGCTGCATTACTTTTTCTCTAGTCTGGATCTAGTTCATTTTGGACCAGCTCAGATCCGGTCCTTTTCATAGACTGTTTCCAATTTCTCTGCAGGGTATCTATCTATATTCTCGTGTATTAGAGTGACTTCAAAGAACTATTTATATTCGATAATAAGAAAAGTGTGTTCAATTCACATTTTCGCAAAATAATATATATCGTTTAAATAACCTCTGGAGAAAATGTGTCTTTTTAGAGGAACTTTTAATTTGAAATAAGCAATAGAAAATTTTTATAATATTTCGTCGGTGCGCCGACGAAAACTCCTTTGTGTATTTTTTCGATTCTTTTTTTAAATTGTGGAATTAGAAGGTCCTAGCGATCACACGGCTACCCACCAAAGCATTTTGCGCTATCTTCACCGGTTCAGAAGTTACCTAAAACTCCCATGTGTATCCCTCTATAGAAATGCTCCAACAAAAACGCCTATGTGTTTTAGGCACAGCGTGCTCGAAGGGATAGAAGGTTGGCTTAGATTCACACCAAAAAACGGCTAATGAGGTTTTGTTAGGAATCATCCCCTCTGTTCGACTATGAATATATAAAAATCAGATCTGCTTCCTTTCGCGAGTTATCGTGAAAACAGTATTTTTACTCATAAAAAACGTAATTGCTTTGGATTGTAAAGAAAATTGCGGAAATTTAGAACTGTAAGTAAGTAATTTCCTTTAAATGTGATTGATCATTTGTAAGACGCATCGTAATGTCCGCGATATTTGCAATGTTTTTTTATTGCGAATTTTTCGTAATCCATAAATTCGACTTTCACCGCCAAATGTTTACAAAAATATCATATCGAATTTAATAGCATTAATATATTGGTATTCTATGATCTCTGAGGAATAGATTGAGATCAGCATTTCTGCGATAAATATAGCGCGACGAAAAAATGTTGAAAAAAAACTGGTTCAGAATTATTCTTAACTTGAGTGTTTTTTGTTCGAAATTTATTCATCCCGGGAAGTTTATCGCGGAAATGCTGACATCAACGTATTCCTCAGAGATCATAAAACGCAAATATATTAATCTTTTTAAATTCGCTAAAATAGTTTTGTACAAATTTCGCGGGGTAAGTCGAATTTATGGATTACAAAAGAATTCGCAATATGTATAATAATATTGCAAATACACACTTTCACAGTATTCGCGGCCGTATTTCGACAACAACTCACTGAAAGATGATTTCCGACGACGTTGACGCGTAACTATAAGTACATAACCCCAAAGTAAATAATCCAATGTGGTTAAATCACACGATATTTGAAAAATTTCTACTATATTATTATTAGCAAACTTTATATTATTCGTGGAATTTAAAGATGAAATGGCAAACTAAACAAAAATCAACTATCAGCTGTTAAACTATTAACTATCAGCTGTAAGTTACGAACCTGTAAAAAACACCCTTTATATTTATGTACCTCAGATTTATCTGTTCATACACATGTTCATCCAATTTGGCCACTTAGCGCTGTAGAAGCTGTAGTTTTCCTGTGAACATTTTGAAATGCCGAATTTTAAGAAACTATATTTCTAGATATATTCCTTATATAAGTATGTATATTAGGGCGAGTTGATTTTTTTTTTAATCGTATAGCAAAAACGTAAGCTATATAAAATTCTAAGAAAATTCTCCGAAGAAACCATGTATCTAAAATAAAATCCTAATCCGCGCCTCTCGACTTGAAAATGTCAAAAAAAATAAAAATAGCTTTTTCCAAAAAGAAATCGAATTTTCTGAATAAAATTGTTTAGTACGGTAATTCTTTTGTACTTTGTATCTTTTCTACACTCCAAATTTTTTTTCATAAAAAAAAATATTCACCCAAGTAAAAAAGTTTGTATACAATTTCATATTTAATATTTTTATAAGGAACATAGATAAAAACATTTTCTTTCATAATCTAATAAAAAAGATTGGAAATACAAAAAAAAAATTGCACTCAAAAAATGGTTTTCAGTATTTATAAAATAACCTCCTTTTGTTTCGATAAACAATTCTTATTTTATATTACAAATAAAAACGTGAAACGTGTTCTAACTATTTTGCAAATTGGGGTTCAACTGCTTTTTTGATAATTGAATATTTTTATTAGTCTCAAGACAAAACCTGTATTGCATAAACTATAATATAACAAGTATGAAAGTTTCAGTCGGGTAAACCGACTAAGGTATACCCTCACTTTGTGAGTACTGTAATATGAAGTACACGAATTAATCTGTCAATTTGTATGGGTGATACCAGAGGGGGTTTAACAAATACTCCTATATTTCGCTAAACAGTAAACTTCAAATATATTGCACTGTATCGAATTGTAAGCGTTTATATGCACTCGTACAATTTTGGTATGATTTGGCCATTTTGTGTGGGAGGTACCAAAAGTGGCGTGGCAACTTCCCCCATTTTTCACTGGATTGTAGGTACTATGAAACCATTACACTGTACAAAATTTCAAGTCATTTTGTGCATAGGTATTCAAGTTATAAGCTGTTAACATTTGGAGCAAAATGGTCCATTTGTGTGGAAGGTACCAAAAGGGGCGCGGTAACTTCGCCCATTTTTCTTGAGGTAGTGACTAATAAAATAATATTATGTGTAGAATTTCAGAGGATTCAAATAAAAGTATAGAAGTTATTAAATAATCAATAATTCACTTAATATTAACACTTTGTGGGGCAGGTACTAGAAGGAGTGGACCAATATGGCCCATCTTCGAACTTAGCCGGAGATAGAAAAATGTTACCACATACCAAATTTGAAGTCAATCGGTTACTCCTTTCGAGTGTTATCGTGCGCACCAGCTAGCAGACTGGCAGACAGACGGACGGACATTGCTCATTCGACTTAAAACGACCTAAAACGGATATCCGCCAAACACGGTTAGTGTCTTATGTCACTCCTCCGATGTGTTACACTTTTGGCCCGTAGCAAATGATATATACCCTCATATCATTAAAGTGAGGGTATAATAAAACGTAATATATTTCAAAAAAGAAAATAATTTAGGCGAAAGAAGAGGAAAAAAAATTTCAAGTCGAGAGGCGCGGATTAGATTTTTTTTTGACCCTTGGTTTCTTCGGAGATTTTTCTTAGAATTTAATGTAGATTAGGTATACGATTTTTAATTTTTTTTTCATCCATACAAATCAACCCGCCCTAATGTATATGATTGTATTGTGATTTTGTATCATATAGTCGGATCCACCCGACTTTTGGCTATCTTTACAAGTTCTTATTCGCATGTTTCTTCAATTTAAAAGAAACCGAAGTTAAATAAGAATTAGGTGCATACAGATTACATACACATGTAATATCTGGAGACTTACATATATTCTCGTCTTCTGGCAATTAAAACACACAATTACGTATTTTCTTGAAAATACTAAACTTACTCGTGCTGCACACTGAACGTCGAAACTGTACCCTAAACGGGTGTCCCATAGTCCTAACTCAAATTTGATACCAGTGACTGTATGCGTCACATTTGTACCGAAAATCTAGCAAGGAGAATATCTATTATGAGTTTATTTTGGTGGTTTCGCCTTTACGAGTCCATTGTTGAATTGTTTTTAAATGTGGTATGTATGTATTTGACAGCAATATCGTCATGGAATTAAATATGGGTATATTTGAAATCACTGTGCGTGGCTCAACACTAAATTGTTGATATTGGAAAGTTGCAAGGCCCTACCCATACGACCCTATTGTTGAGAACGAAATATCTGGAGAACAATATCATCATTAGAAACCAGTAAGGAAAGGCCAAAGTCTGGAGGTGCCGACTATATGATACCCTACACCACTCTAGTAAGATTGGATAACATTGAAATACCCAATGTATACCTCAACTTATTTGTTAACACAATTTAGGTTAGGTAAGGTTGAAGAGAGGAGACGTTTAAACGTATCATGTCCATGGACATACACTTAGGCCAGTGGTTCGGCCTGTTGTGCGCTCCTTATTTATGATCTTTATACCATCACTTTAGTGATACGAGGGTAAATATCATTTGCTACGTGCCAAAAGTGTAACATATCGAAGGAGTGATCTAAGACCATAAGTATGTTCGGCGGATATTCGTTTTGGGTAATTTAAAGTGGAATGAGCAATGTCCGTCCGTCTGCTGGCTGGTGCGCACGTTACTCTCGACAAAACATATATATGGGAGCTATATCTAAACCTGAACCGATTTTCTTCATATATATGGGAGCTATATCTAAATCTGAACCGATTTTCTTCAAATTTGGCAATGTTAGTCCATAGTTCAAGATACTCAACCATGCTAAATTTCATAACGATTGGATGTAAACTGAAGCTTTTATAGGGATAAAGGGCCAGATCGGACGAAATATATATATATATGGGAGCTATATCTAAATCTGAACCGATTTTCTTCAAATGAAGCAAAGTTGATTCATAGATAAATAAACTCTACCATGCTAAATTTCAAAACAATTGGGTGTAAAATATAGTTTCTATAGGGCTAAAGGGCCAAATAGGACAAAACATATATATGGGGGCTATAGCTAAATCTGAACCGATTTTCTACAAATGGAGCAAAGTTGATCCATAGATAAATAAACTCTACCATGCTAAATTTCAAAACAATTGGGTGCAAAATACAGTTTCTATAGGCCAAATCGGACAAAACACATATATGGGGGCTATAGCTAAATCTGAACCGATTTCCTTCAAATTCAGCAATGTTGGTCCATTTATTAAGAAACTCCACCATGTTAAATTTTAAAACGATTGGATGTAAACTACATCTTCAATAGGGCTAATGAGCCAAATCGTACAAAACATATGTGTGGAGGTATATCTAAATCTGAACTTATTTTCTTAAAATTGAGCAATGTTGGTCCATGGATCATGAAACTTTACTATGCTAAATATCAAAATAATTGGATGTATAAGTAAAATGCAGCCTCTTTGTAAGACTAAAGGGTCAAATCGGACGAAACATATACATGTATATGGGAGCTATATCTAAATCAGAACAGATGTTCTTCAAATTCAATAGGCTTCTTTCCAGGTACGAAAGACTCTTAACTGCAAAATTGCAGCACGATCGGACAACTTTAGATGGACAGATGGACGGACAGAGAGGTTAAATCGACTCAGCTTGTGATACTGAGTCGATCGGTATACTTTAAGGGCGGTCTAGCTATAGTACACCCAGGAAAATAATTGGTTGGAATTCGATTGTAACAATAAAAAAATATTACTAGCAACAAAAAGTATATTGCGTACACCGTCTGTCGGTTGTATTTATAAATAATTAGTTGAAACAACAAAAATAACATGTATACGATCACATGAAAATGCTTGCAACTAAATCGATGGTTGTAGCAATCGAATTAAGATTGTTTTTTTCATTGACACTCGGTTAGTTGTGGTAACCAATTTTAAATTTTCATTATAGTATCATATGATCGATTTTTAGTTGTGACAACCAATGTTTTATTCTTGACAACAGAAATTGTATCAATAGACCAAAGATTATTATCGCAACGAATAATTGGTTACTACAACAGAAAAAATATTAATAAATAATCGTTTATTGGTTATCCCCATCATTTCCCAAATTTAGAATAATTAAATGTATTTTGGGAAATACAACCGAAAGATTGGTTGCTGTTCTTTTGCTGATACATGACAAACAAAAAATAAAATTACTCGACATAAAAAAATCTTCAACATTTTGTTCAAGAATGGTATAGGTAATCAAAAATAATCTCGTGTGGATAATAATGTGTGGAATGCAGAATATGTTGTGCAAAATGTTTTACATAAATAAAAAATAAAAGCAACAATCATGAAATTGAAAGCACAGGTTTAAGCGATATTTGCATAAAAGATTTGTGTTTTTTTTTTGTGTACCAAAATGTTTGTGAAATATTTCCACATCTCATATAGTGATGAATAGTGATCAATTTGTAATATGGGATTTTTATTTTTGTTATGAATTGTTTTGTTTTTTGTTCAATAAATAAAATCAAAATTAATGAAAACTGTTTTTAATTACTGACAAATTGTCAGAACAAAAAATTTTTTAAAACAGTTGGTTGTGGCAACAACAACAGATAATTTAAGCCACCATTTTCGTAGTTGGCGCAACCAAATATGATTGTTGTCAACATGGAAACAGAAGTATACCACAACCACAATATTGGTTGTCCTGATGGAATCGCATGATAGTAGACAGAACTACAAAATTCGGTTGGCAAATAATTCGGTTGAGGCAACCAAACTGTATTCTGTGTGTATTTCTAGTTGTTACTAACATATGCCATGAAACAAACATTTAATACCCTGTACCACAGTGTGGTGTAGGGAATAAATAGGCGTTATCGGAAATGGCGGAGAACCACGGTATACACTGAAATTTGGCATTAGGATCACAAGACATAGCCACACCATTATTATTGAGAACAAAACATCTGGAGGACCATTACACGAATCTGCTTGTATGCATTTGATGTTTGAAATTTAGATATCATAAGTAATTTGTTAGCGAGAGTGCTGCAATTTCGTGTACATACATTTGATGGCAGTCAAAAATAGCGGGATCGGACCAACGGACGTGACCCCCATATTGGTCCACTCCTTCTAGTACCTCCCCCACAAAGTTTTAAAATGTTGTGAAATATTGAATCTTTAATAACTGCTATACTACTTATTCGAATCTTCTGAAATTCCACACATAGGATTAGTTTATTAGTCGCTATCAACTCGAGAAAAATGGGCCATGTTGCTACGCCCCTTTTGGTACCTCCCACACAAATGCACCATTTTGCACCAAAAGTTAACAGCTTATAACATTAATACCAGTGCATAAAAATACTTGAAATTCGGCGCAGTGCAATGTATTTAAAGAATCTACTATTCAGAAAAATTGGTGTATTTGTTAAAAACATTCTGGTACCTCCCATACAAATTGACAGAATAATTCGTTTAATATTCCATATTACATTACTCACAAAGTGAGGGTATACCTTAGTCGGTTTACCCGACTGAAACTTTCTTACTTGTTTATCGTATCTTATATTACAGCACTATGCGTGGCTCAATGCAAAATTGGCGATATCAGAAATGTCTGCTTGGTCCCGCATGTACGAAACTATTATTGATAACGAAATATGTGGAGAACCAATGTACTGTGGTAGAAAGTACACATTTAGCGCAAAAAAATATATATGGGGGATTTCATGTCAAGTGCGTCAATTTTTTAAAGCGATGTATTTTTGCACCTAGTTCAGTCCTATTGGATAGTAGTTATGACACACAATTTTAACAAAATCGATTAACGACTGTCTGAGTTAAGAGGGTCTTGAATTTTGGTCGGCCCCTTTTTCCCCATCCAAGTGACTAGGTTAGGTTAAGAGTGGCAGCCTGTAAAACAAACTCACTTAGACTGTCCAGTCCATTTTGTTACCACAGGGACGTAAGGAAAACATAAGTTATCCCTAACCCCTTCTGTTGAATCAACTTAATTGCTTTAAAAAGCTCAAAAGTTGTCGGATTTTAATATCAGCCAAATTTGCTAACTCCTTGAGCTTGCAGGTTGCTAAAGGTATGACCCGTGGACGACTGAACAGTTCAATATTTACCATATCAGGTAAATATTGAACTGTTCACTCATCTCGTTAAGAGATCTGCGACAGTCGAAGGCAGTTTTTCAATTCAGGAATATAGTTTCCATGATCTTGATATACCTCTTTAATATCTAAGATTTCCGCCTTGTAAACACAACATTGATCAGGCAGTATTTTTGCAACCGACAGCTGAAGTTCCTCAGAAAAGACACCAAAGCCCACTTGGTTATCGCGTTGGAACCGTCCGTATAGAAGTTAATGAATCTCCTCTGTCCTGGGATACGACCATTTCATTCTGATCTATCAGGTAAAAGACGGGTTAACACCGAGACAATTACCGGAAGCCCATCTTGCGGGTCTATGAAGGGCCTGCTGTAGGATGTCTCTAACAGTATCCAGAAACTTCCCTCTAATAGCTTTGCCACGTCATTTGCATAGGAAAAACTTTGACACCCATCATCTCCAGAGAAAGCAAAAGAATGAACCTACGTATACTGCTGTCAACCCTGAGGGTTTTTAATGCCGTAATTATAGCGGCTGAATTTATGTTATTGAAGGCCCCCTCTATATCAAAGAAAGCTACCATAGGTTTCCTTAACAAAGAGGGATACTTCAATAAAGCTGACTAGATCATGCAGGGCGTTTTCGGTGGACTTGACCTTGCTGTGGGCATGCGGTTAAGTGGACAGTAGCCTGTGATCAATTTTAGTCCTCAGGTAACTGTCGATTAATATCTCCAGAGTTTAAAATCCTTAGCTTCGGTGTGGGACGGCTTTCCCACTTTTGGGATGAAAACTCCCTTGTTTCTCTCCATTTTGTTGGCATGTACGCTTGATTGATACAGAGCTTCCTACAGCACTTCCTCAGCATAACTAATTGAGACGACCACCATTGCGGCCGTTTTTTGCCCCTTGGCTTCTTTTTGGGATATGCGGCTTGTAATGAGTCATTAAGTATCTTCTATATCCCAGATAGTTTGCATTTTCATTTCAGGACTTTTTTGAATACGAGTATGTGCCTAAATTTTTCCCAATTAGCCTTCCTAATATTGAGTTGGATTTAGAAAAAGTCATTTAACAGTAGATGCGCTTATTAAATTTCATAGTGATGTTATTACAAACTGCAGGGGGAAAAAATGTACAGTAGCTACATATATCATTGGATGTTGAAAAGGCGTTTGATAGAACTTATCATAATGGAGTGATTTAAAATTATTACAAATAGGATTTGCTCCGAACATTATTAAAATTTTTAAATGTTATTTTACAGAAAGAAAATTTAGTGGTCAACTAGGAAATGTATTATCGTCATTTAACCCCGTCGAAAAGTTGTCCCGGAAAGTAAACTTTTGACGCTTTTTTGGAATGGAATGAGATTACATTCAGGGACAGGGGTAACTTTCAACATATTAGTTAAATATAATGGCCATGCCCGCGATATGGTGAAAAAGGCGTACACAATTAAAGCACATTTTGGAAAACTTTTTTATGGCAATTAATTGCCGATTACATCTAAATTAATGTTATATAAATTAAGTATACATTCTGTTTTATTATACGCGTTTCCCATTTGGTTTCAAATCTCACCAACAGTGATGAGAGATTTTGGAATCCTTTAAAGGAAGGTACTGGGAAGTGGTATTGGAAAGCACTTCCAAAGTGACAACAAACGTTACTCGAACAAATGCATTTATGAAATGCCTCTGTTGTCCCAATCCCTGTGTACGAATTGAAGTTGATAAAGAGGTATGCGTATAGACTCTCTGTGCACGAGAATCGGTCAATTCGAAATGTATATAACCAATAATTAGCATTCAACTGGAACAATACAAATTATCTCTCACCAATTGGTATCGACTTGTCAATGGACTTGTGTTATACCTTGTGTCCACAATTTTACACAAAATAATTTACTGGTTCACACAGAGGCTAGAATTTATTAGATTAAAATAAGTTTTATCTTGTTTTTGTTTTTTTGTTTTATTCGATCTGCTTTCATAATACATTACAACGATTGTTGTAATAAGGGTAATTACAATGGGAGTTTGGTGGCTCACGAAACAGATTTGTCTATCCAACCATTACAACCACCTCCAATACATGTCACGTACTTCTTCTTCAATTTTTAACAAAGTTGTTTTCATATACTGAAAACAACAATAACGATCTTGAGCCTAAGTGCAAAAACAAAATATGTAATAAATTTTATATTTCTAAATAAGTTTAGTTTTTAACATTAGTATTAAGTATACTCGTATTATTGTTGGGTTTTTCACTCAAGCTAGTGCCGGGAGCAAGCACGAAGTAATATACAAAGTCTTTAAATTTTTTATATGTTAAAAAAATTTACGTTGAAGTTAGAAGCTGGAATTATTAATTGTAATTACAATAACACGATATAATTTTAAGAAATCACACCATTATTTTTCAGCACACATTTTATTATCTCTAGAAAAGACTCAACAAATTAAATTAATAAATTAATTAGGTCTTCACTACTAAAAGAAGGAACTTGACGGATAGGGTAGATACTCGACATTCAGTAGAAACACTGCGAGCCTCAGATGCCCACCCGCCTCAACCAATGAACCGACCTTTCATTTGCCAGTTATAAGCTCTCGATTCAGCATCTCCTTGTTGACAAAAACCAATTTTCTTCAAAGCACAGCGATAGCTCTCAACAGAGCGCATATTACTAAATCGTATTAGGTTTATGCGGCCCTGATACCATCCTGCGTCAACACAATCTGGAGCCGGACCCGTCAGCTTCTCCAGAACATCAAAGAAAACAGAGCACAGTGCGTACTCTATCTGCTCTGGGGGATGTTGCCGTCTTCCTCTCCCCTGTTGATAATCACCAGTATCAAGCAGTCTTTAGTAACGTCAGCGGGAGCAGCGTTACCACTTAACCCTTTCGTCCTTTTGGATGTCGTCGGTTCATCTGGAGAGCGCAGCATTTTAATTGGCTGCTACCGTATGGAAGTTGCTGCGGTATCCTGTTCTTCAGAAATACTCCGTGCCCACTTCCGGGATTCTCTATGCGTGTTGGTCAGAGATGCCGAATCGGCTTTCTCAAGACCCAAGGATCCTGAGGGCCATGCGCCGATCTTTAAACTTCCTCTTTGAAGGACGGGTATGCTTGCCATAGGAAATCGAAGTAATGCTGCCGCCTTAGAAGAGGACTTTGGATCACTTGCCTTGTTTCCAAGCCAAGGTTTAGATTATCGTGTATTTGTTGTACTTGTATCGTTATCAGTTCTTGTATTCGTTGTTGAGGCGCCCAGGTATCAGCAAAGACAGTCGTCAAAACACAGTCTTGCGTCGAACTAATTTGCAGACACCTTTGATTGTCAGATGTGGGAAGTTTATGCATGCGACAATGGCGCAATTGCCAGAGAGACATTTTATTGGCAACATTCTCTATAAAATATTTTTATTGGCAATCCTGCATATAAATATTTACAAAAGGAGCCGACTATATGATATCATACACCACTCTAGTAAGATTGGATAACAATAAAATATCCAATATATACTTCAACTAAAATTTTTTTTACACAATTTACATTTGGTACGTCTCCTCTGCCTCTGTAGCCAAATCGGACGAAACATATATATGGGAGCTATAACAATATCTGAACAGTTCTTTTCAAATCCGACAATGTTGATCCATAGATTAAGAAACTCTACCGTGCTAAATTTCAAAACGATTAGTTGTAATGGGAGCTATATCTAAATCTGAACCGATTTTCTTCAAATTCAATAAGCTTCTTTTCAGGTACGAAATACGATCGAAGTAAAATTGCGACCTGTACGGACATCTTTAGATGGACAGACAATCGACTCAGCTAGTGATTCTGAGTCGATCGGTATACTTTAAGGTGGGTTTAGCTGTAGTATTTCTAGGTGTTGCAAACATCTGCCATAAAACAAACTTATAATACACTGTACCGCAGTATGGTATAGGGTATAAATATATGAAATTGTAAGGTCTTCTTGCAATAAACCATTGTGGGGGAGGTACTCGAAGGAGTGGACTAATATGGCCTATATTCGAAGTTAGCCTGCGGTAAATATTCAACATACTAGTTTGAACTTGGTCGGTTACTCCTTTCGTTAGTTATCGTGCGCACCAGCCAGACAGGTGGACGGACGGTCATTGTTCAAATGACTTAAAGTGGCCCTAAATTGATTTCTACCAATATACTTGAGGTCATAGCTTCGATGTTTTAAACCTTTGGCCCATAGCAAATGATATACGCATACCCTCGTTCACAATATTGAGGGAATGAAAACGTGATTTTTTGAAAATTCTCTCACTTCTACTAAAAGGGTAATACGACATTTATCCATTGATTTTTCAAGTTAGAATTAATTCCTTCGTTGGGATGCTGGCTTTAAAAAAATCGCTTTACATATTTTTTTGCGATTTTTATATCCTATACCACACTGTAGTACAGGGCATTATTAGTTTGTTTCATGGCAGATATTTGTTACACCTAGAAATACTACAGCTAGACCCACAATAACGTATGTCGATCGACTCAGAATCACTAGCTGTGTCGATTTAACCAAGTCTATCTGTCCGTCTATCCGCCCCATGTTCTTCGTTGAGTGCATTTCGCTATTTTACTCCGAAAGTCCTGAAATTGTGAAGTAAGGAGTCTTTCGCATCTGGAAATAAATCTATTGAAATTAGTTGAAATCGGTTCAGATTTACATATAGCTCCCAAATCGTTCATTCCACGTCAAACCGAACGATTTTTAGAAAAAAATCTGGTCGACTTTTCCGATTGTTTGAAAATTTGTATATGCGTTTTACTATGGAAAATAATCATTTTGTAGTTGGCGAGAAAAAAAAACAAACTTTTTAATTGTTACTTTAAAGTTTAACCAGTAAGGAAAGGCAGAAAGTCGGGCGGGGCCGACTATATAATACCCTACACCTCCCTAATAATGCGATAAGGGTCATTGCAATAATAATTTGGAATAATTGGTAAATGGGTAGGAACATATTATCTAATTCTGAACCGATAATCGCTAAATTAAGTAATATTCGTTCCTAAATTGAGAAACATATTTCTGGAAAATTTTAGTGATCGGAAGTAAAGTACAACTTCTATAGCGCTTTGATACCAAATCAGGAGGAACATATGTACGGATGTTATATATAAATCTGAACCGATTTTCCCTGAATACTCATTCATGTAAAAAGACATATTTCTGTCGAATTTCGTACTGATCGGATATAAAATACAATCTCTACAGCGCTTACATGTCGAATCGTAACATATATATGGGGCTATATCTAAATCTGAACCGATTTTCTCCGAATTTGGCAGTATTTCTTCATGTAGAAGGAAACCTCTTTTTGCCGAAATTCGCACTGATCGGATATAAAATAACATTTTTACAGCGCTTACACATCAAATCGGGGGTAACGTATATATGGGGGCTATATCTAAATCTGAACCGATTTCTTCCAAATTTAACAGTGTTCATTCAAATAATAGGAAACCTCTTTCTGCCGAATTTCATACTGATCGGATATAAAATAAAGTTTTTAAAGCGCTTACATGTCAAATCTGGGGTAACATATATATGGGGGCTATATCTAAATCTGAACCGATTTTAACCAAATTCAATAGGGATCGTCCTTGGGCCGAATAAAACATATGTGTAAAGTTTCGTCGAGATCGGACCATAATTGCGACCTGTACTTTGATTACAAGAATACATGCACACAGACAGACGGACATAGCTAAATCAACTCAGAAAGTAATTCTAAGTCGATCGGTATAATAAACGATGGGTCTATTTCTTCTCCTTTTGGGTGTTACAAACAAATGCACAAAGTTATAATACCCTGTACCACAGTGTGGTGTAGGGTATAAAAAATGCATTATTTGAATATGCAACTTTATTCTGCATCATTCACATCAATGACAATACTTAAAATTCTGAGAAAAATATAGTTTTAAGACAAATGAGGCTACACATGACCCTGCAAATTTCAAGATGGTGTTCAGCCTTGTTATTTTTTAAAACAATTTTTACAAAAAAATGCCGATGAATTTCCTTTATAAACTATTAAAAGTATTGAAATCACAAAATAAACAGAATCATTCCAACAAAAAATTAATTTCGATTTCTGAAATTTTTAAGAAAAAATGCTCTTATATAGAAACAGAAGACAACACCAGATTCAAATTTGCAGGATCAGCTCAGATTAAATAGGACTATATTCCTACAGATATTTCATTTATCTACGAGTATGTTGGTGTTTTTTGTGGTCCAGTATGCAAATCAAAATTTAAGAGAACAAATGCATAATGTTATATGGGAAAATTGGCGAATTTTGGCATATATCTAGAATGTCCTAGTTAAGATTTATAGGAAGAGCTCTAATTTGTATACATCAAAAAACTCATTTTTTAAATATGGCAAATGCAATCTTCACATCTCAGGATTTATTTAATAAATATTTTTTTAATAAGGAACGGGGCTGAACACCATCTTTTCTGGGTCCATTCACATGACTATATTTTTCACAGAACTTTAAGTTGGTGTCATTGATGGGTAAAATGCAAATTAAATTGTGTGATCCATCGGATGCATTAAAAAACATTAATGCCACGAAATTAAATCACTGCTATTAAAAAATCAAATCAATATGACTTTTAAAATGTGGCTTCATTTGTAAAAATACGTCCACCCGTTCCGAAAATACATAACTTAAAACGTACCTGTAAAATGTTTAATTTTGAGCAGAGAATCGATATGCAAATTTATTTTGAAATCTGGAATGGTGACCCAAAAAAGGTGTTCGGTTTGCCATGGAATGAACATCCAATCGTTTTAAAATTTAACATGATGGAAGGAAATCGGTTCAGATTTAGCTATAGCCCCCATATATGTGTTTTGTCCGATTTGGCCTATAGAAACTGTATTTTACACCCAATCGTTTTGAAATTTAGCATGGTAGAGTTTATTTATCTATAGATCAACATTGCTCCATTTGAAGAAAATCGGTTCAGATTTAGCTACATTTCCCACATATATGTTTCATCCGATTTGGACCTTAAGCCCTATAGAAGCTGTATTTTACATCCAATTGTTTAGAAATTTAGCAAGGAATAGTTTCCTGATCCATAGACCAACATTGCACAATATGAAGAAAATCGTTTGACGTTTTGATATAGCTCCCATATATATGTTTCCTTCGACTTAGCTGTATTTCACATCCATTTGTTTTGAAATTTAGCATGGTAGAGTTTATTGATCTATGGACCAATATTGCCGAATTTTAGTCGAAGTACATATTGGATATTTCATTTTGATCCAATCTTGCTAGAGTGGTGAATGGTATCATATAGTAGTCACCGACCGACTTTAGCCTTTCCTTACTGGTTTTCTATTTCTTATGTTCCATCAAAAACATTCTTTTTTTTGTGGAAAAAATCAACTTTTACTATATTTTCAACGACTGTTACTAAACCACTGTTTCTAAGCTAAAGGTATATTTCCAATATATGTGGCCCCCATAATTTCCTGGCTCTACACGGATAGAAAATGCTACGTCAAAGTCTGCTAACATACAAATAATCCTATCGATGAATTTGTTCGTCGCTCTGAAGAATCTCTGTTTAAACATACTAGAACAAGAACTCTTTCGTGGAACAAAAAAACTTTGGTCAAGACGATGATCACGTTACATCCCTGCGATTTATCATGAATACGAGTGCTCATGAATAATACAAAATATGGGGATTTGTTTTATTTCTAATACATATGTCATTTGTACAGGTCAAAAATGTACCGCATAAAGGAGTTGGCTAAGATCCTAAGTAAGTGCGGCGGACATTGGGGTTCTATAAGTCGATTAATCGACTTTTTGGTACAAAAAAGTCTACTTTTTTCATGTACGAGTATTACATAATGTATCTTACATTTGGCTAAATTGTAAGATACACGTTGTGGTTTAGAACAAAAAACTTTATTCATTTGTTTCAACACCAATATCGGACCAATTAAACAGTTAAAAATAAGCTAGATAATATGAATCACAGTAATCGCATATGCCATAACTATATACCAAATTGTCGTTTTGGCCTGGGTTATCACCACATAAATTCGAACATGGTTTTCGGAAAAAAAGTCGAAATTCTGACTTGGCCTAATTGTAATCCTTTTGAAGATTTATGGTCATTCTCGCAGCAAAATGTATGTGATAGTCTACATATTATGGAAGTCTACAGAATCGGTCCAGTACGAACTTTTGAGAACTATCGAATCGTCCCTACGTTTCAAAGAATTCACTACGGTGGCCATTCTTGACATAGAAGGGGCTTTTAACAACATTCACTCAGATGACCTCTTTGGCAAGTAAACCCGATCATTTTGTTTGTTCACAAACTGCTCAATTTGGAATGGCTTCTCATCGGAGAAAACCAAATTCGGTAACTGGCCACTTTCGTGCAAGCGAAGCAACTCCTTGGCTCTTTCCAGTCTAACTTTTTTTTGTGCATCGGTGAGCTCTTGCACTTTTTGGACCTTCAATGGCTTTAGTCTAAGCTCATTTTTTAATATGTGTTGTATCCGTTCTCGCGATACGTTCAGCTCACGGGCAATTTTTCTACCACTGCGGCGTGGATTTCGATCAAATCTGGCCTTCACTTTTCGGATCATTTCTGGTGTTGTTACCGTTTTTTTTCGTCCACTTTTTGGACGCGATGCAACACTGCCAGTATCACGGTAACGAGCAATGGTAAGAGAAACAAAAGATTTATTCACATTTAAATTCTGGAGGGCTCTAACGATAGCCACTTGTGTTTTTCCACCGAAATATAAAGCAATCACACTATCACGCTTCAATTCCATCACGAATAACTTTTTTCTGAGTGCAATAGATCAAAATGCTTTTGTAAGCTTGTAAACAATAAAATGAACTGTCACTGAAATAAATCTGTCAGCTATCAGACTAGCGGTTTAGAAATTATAGCAACCTGAAGTTGGTTGCAATACATATCAGCCACCCTGTATATGTACTGTATAAGCAACATTTTTGAACGGATTTGTACAAACATTGACAGAGAGTAGTCTCGTGATACACTTAGAGACAATACGAAATTTGGGGGAAATCGGTTCAGATTTAGATATAGCCCCCATATATATGTTACACTCGATTTGACATGTAAGCACTGTTAAAACTGAATTTTATATCCGATCAGTACGAAATTCGAAAGAAAGAGGTTTCTTATTACATGAAGGAATACTGCCAAATTCGGAGAAAATCGGTTCACATTTAGATATAGCCCCCATATATATGTTACCCCCGATTTGAAATTCAAGCGCTGTATAAACTGTATTTTATATCCGATCACAGCCAAATTCGGCAGAAAGAGGTTTCTTATTACATGAAGGAATATTGCCAAATTCGGAGAAAATCGGTTCAGATTTAGATATAGCACCCATCCGATCCGTACGAAATTCGACAGAAAGAGGTTTCTATTTTAGGTTAGGTTAGGTTAGGGTGGCAGCCGTATTTTTTTACAAGCTCACATAGACCAGTTTAGGTCCTTAGTGTTATCACGGGCTGAAATGCCCCTCATCGAAACCAACCTGTTTGATATATAAATTTATCGATAGTACGAATATCAGTACTGGAAAGATCTGTTAGGCTGCCTAAAAAGGCCGACCCCAGTATGTCCAGTCGTCGTTTACTCAAAGCGGGACAGTCGCAAAGCAAGTGCTCAATGCTCTCCACTTCTTCCTCATCTCCACAGCTTCGGCAGAAGTCATTGGAGTCAATACCCAATCTTTTGGCGTGTTCGCCGATCAAGCAGTGTCCCGTCAGAACCTGTACTAACGTAGACAATCGTTTCCTCTCTAGTGCGAGGAGATATTTTGACCTTCTCAGGTCATACCTTGGCCAGATTTGTCTAGCTACCCTGCAGGTGCCGATTTCTGTCCATCTTTCGTTGGACTGCCTGATTGCCTCTTGCCTAAGCCAAAGCTTGCACGTGGATAGTGGCGCACCAATATATGCAAATTCTTCGAGAATTTGTAATGTCGTCCCTTTCCTAGCAAGTTCATCGGCTTTGCAGTTCCCCGGGATATCCCTATGCCCAGGCACCCATATGAGGTGTATATTAAACTGCTCAGCCATCTCGTTAAGAGATCTGCGGCAGTCGAGGGCGGTTTCTATTTTACATGAATGAGTATTCAGGGAAAATCGATTCAGATTTATATATATACAAAGCGTAATGGAAGTTGTACATTACTTCCGATCATTACAAAATTCTCCAGAAAGATGTTTCTCAATTTAGGAACGAAAATTGCTTAATTTAGCGATTATCGGTTCACGTCAACATTAAATCGAGAGATTTCATCCTGACGATCAATGCGATAGTGATCTCGAAATTATACCATTTCTGCCAGACAGAACAGCGAACGTTAAAAAATTTTAAGTACTTTCAGATTTAGAGCGTGTAGATCCATATTTTTACAAGCCGTAACTGATAGATATGATAATAGGAAGGGAGGTGTACGTTCTGATGTAGAAAATAGTTTTGTAGCGGGAGAAATGAGATTTGGGTGGTATTTGTTGGGCCATTTCCAAAGTAGTGGATTGCGAAGATACAGCTCTCCATGAGCAAATAAAAAGTTTTTCGGAGATTGAGGAAGTTGAACGAAGTTCACCAGCGACTGATGGTGACTTGTACCGCGAGGAGTTTTACAAGAAAATTACATACTACAATTTTGACCAGAATTACCCTAAGATGTATATTTAGGATCCTCGAAAAGCAGCGCGATGTACTTTCGGATGGAGAAAACTTTAGAAAAATCACAATAATTGAAAGATTATTACGATAAGGTACTCAGGGAGTATATATATTTAGAGTCAGGAGAAAAGCAATCGACAATCAGTCAGCCAGACAGTACTTCTATCAAGGTGAGAGAAGTCTTCTATGGATAAAATAAGACAAATAGTGGATTCTACCTTTTCCATTTTCTAAGATTTTTTCTTCACGGTCGATATCCAAAAGATGTATCGCCAAACTTTTCTGCACCTCGAAGACCGAAAATATTAATTGATACGGTATCGTCGCGACTATAATCAAGTCGTCCAAACACACTAACTTGAAACAGTAACATTTGGAGTAAACTGTGCACCGGTTTTGACTTTAAGAACTCTGCTGCATCTCATCGATGATTGGGTATTACTAGCAGGTGCAACCTCAGAGGTGTAAAGAAATGAAACCTATGTGGCCGAGCACACACCGTGGAAGAAGCCAAAATGAATCAAAATCAGTTGATACAAACAAACATTAATCCTCGAACAACATTACGGCCAATAATGATGGTCTCCTTTAACATTTGGTCCGGGAGGATTTCTATATGAAGATTTTTTGAAGTTCGATGAGTCCAGTACATCAAAAACTTTGGAAATTTGCTGGAACGCGAAAGCAGATACATTCTTTTACAAAATTTTATCAATTGTAAGACCGCCAGTGACAACAGAAAGGCAGATGTTGTCAGTGATTGCCAGACCATAAAAATATCTCCATTTAAAAACGCGAAGCTGTTAAAAGGGTACGTATCAGTATTTGTGTGCTTCTCTACACGCTCGGTTCATTTAGAGACCTGCTCTGATCTCTCAAAAGAAGGCGTTCTGGCAGACGTAACGCATATGTTGGAAGAAGAGGTTTACCCAAAACGCTTTTCTCCGACAATGGGCGCAACTTTACTGGGGCAAGTCGTAAGCGATTGGATACCGCTTGGGTTCGAAATACATTGAATAAGGCTTCACGTAGACATTTATTCCTCCATATGCTCCACACATAGGAGGCTGCAGTAAACATTATGAAGTCACATTTTGGGAAGCTAGCAACAAACTGTACTGTCTCAACTCTAAGCCTTTGTGCGCAATTACCGAATATCCAAACGAGATTTTGGCATTGACATCAGTTCACTTTTTCCGTGGAGCCCCCTTACAGCTCTCCCTAAGACTCCTACTATCCAACCGATGGAAACAATTTCGTATATTAATCTCCTTTATACATTCAGTCAGCGTTGGACAGCCGAATATGTACAAAACTTCAGAGACGTTGTAAATATAAATCTTCTAGGAATAAAGGAAAGTAATCTTGAAAGAAGTCTTTTTCTCCCCAACCGAATAATGTCTCGGACGAATTATAAAGGATTTCATCGGGAGAGATAATAACGTGAGAGTTGTTTATCGCGATAAAAACTAAAAACGGAATAATCGTTCGTTACGTTACTAAGGTCTGCCTTTTGCCAACCACGGCTACCCCTTCGTTTCCCATCTTGAAGCTGAAAGAAAAAATGCATACAAATCAATAACATAATTATGAAATCCCCAAACGCAAGTACATATTTCATTGTCTATGTTTGTTTTTCATTCAAAGATTCACTATGGCTGAAAGTAACCCGAAGCCCAGATGCTTTCTATGCTGTAGAAAACATGCTCTTAACCACTGCCTCACGTTCCGAAAGAAGGTGTTCAGCGAACGTCGAGAAGCACTAATTGGACGAGTCGATATCAAGTATACCACGCTAAGCATCACACCATGATTCACCGGGACCGGAAAGGGACAGAATCTAGCTTTGAATATGCTCCAGAACCAAAACAGGTCGACAACAAAAACACTGCCCCCTGGCAGTAAATGTCCAATCCTAAAGTTGAATCAGCTCTCCCCCAGAAGATAATGGATAAGTGCTTAATGTCCAAATGGCCTTTGAATTCGACAGCGACGTAGGTTTCTCCCTAACAAAAGAAGAAGATCTAGAGAAGAGAGTGATCCGTGCACCAATACGGAAGTGTGACAAGAACCCGAACAAAACAATTGAAAATACAGCATTTGGTTTTGACTTCAGCGGATCGTGGCTAACTTTCCTCAAGTCCTTGGACTTACTTTAACGTCGTTTGGATGGCCCATTTGCTAAACCTCTACACCGTTTTTGTTAATAGAGTGATCTCTCCCACTCTTTTATAATGCGCATATTTCTGAATTACATATACATAAACACATCACATAGTGAAATTGGTGGCGCTAGGAGCGTCTTTCATGAACACGTCAAAAGTTTAGGTATTGAGTCCAATGACTTCTGCAGGAGCTGTAGTGATAAGCAAGAAGTGGAACGCATTGAGCATCTGCCTTGCTATTGTCCCTTATTAAGTAAACGACATCTGGATATACTGGAGTACGCCTATCTCGAAAGTCTGACAAATCTTTCCGGTACCGATATTTGTACTATACTCGTATTCGTACTATTGATCATCAACACTTGTATCATGATGGAGCAGTTCTTGCAAGACCGTTCTTCGCCAGGTATTTTTCGGACGACCATGGCGCCGGCTGCCTTGAAGATTCCATTCAAATGCGGCTCTCGCGATGCTGTCATGTGGCTTCCGCAATGTCTTTAATACCATTTCCACGTCCTTCTTGTCTTATTCATATATTTTACTAGCTTGCCCGGCGAGCTTCGTTCTGCCAAAATTCGTTAATGTAATGAAAAGAATAATACAAACATACTCATGCTGCTTCCTGTAATTCGGTCAATTTATGTGTATAGTATTAAACACAATGGGAATAACTGAAGTTTATAATCGATGTACATCTACCAGCACTCTCACGTCGTACTGATAAATTTTTTATAATAGTATCAAAAATATAAACTAAAAACTTCAAGACGATTAGTGCAATGGTTTTTTCGATTTCGTTTTAAGTATTGTATTCATATAGGTTACGCGCTTACTAATTCGATATACCTCGAAAAATTATATTATTGTGTGGAAGGAACCACACTCGAGAAAATCGAAAGATCTGTTCTCGAGTTATGAGATAGTGTTCGCTATGACACGCCATTTGACCAATCCTAAAGTTTGATTCCTAGGACCAATACGAACCCATCAAGCCCAATATCATAAAGTCGAATGATTCGTTCTCGAGTTTGACCAATTTAAAAATTTCTCAGACAAAGTCCTTCCTTGAACCAATACGAATACACCAATCTCAAACTCACTGTCCAATACGAGTCCTTCCTTTGGCCAATACAAATACATCATGTTCAATATATTAAAATTTTCAAGATCCGTTCTCAAGCTATGAGGTTGTGTTGGCCCTGTAGCGCCCCTTTGACCAATCCGAAATTTCCTCCACACTGTCACTGTCCAATACGAATCCATCAATACCAAAATCGTGGAAATCGAAAATGAGGTTATTTTGGCCGCGTCACCCCTGTTTGACCAATCCACAGTTGTCCTCCATGGTATCGAAAGGGTTGATAGCGCGAGAACTGACCACTGGCCAAAATCTGATTCTATGCAAAGTCCAGGGTGTATAAAACACTTAAGTCTATCCATATGAAAAATGTCACCTGTGTATCTCCTAGAGGAGACTCAGCGGCCAAGTGGTCGAAAATCATTTGGCGTAAAAGCAAATCCCTTGGAGATCTGTATATACCCTAAGAAAAAAAATCACTTCTGTAGTATATTTTCTGGAAACATATTATATTTGGGAAAAATTACTTTTTTCCTATAGGTAGGAAAACAATTTCTGTAGCCGATTTAAATATTTCCCAGTTGTTAACGATAATTTGCACCAAAACTCCGAAAAAAATAACATTGATAAGAGAGATATTCAAACTTTTTTCCTGTATGTAAACATAAAATATTTGCACCAAAGTATATTTTAATTAAATTTTGATCCCAAACATATTTTGTTTCCTGTTTTTTCTCCGTGTATGCACATCAGTTTGTAGGCTCATATTTCTTAAAATACTTTTTAGGTACTAACAGAGTGACAATTGCTTTGGTCACTGAAGTTTGACCTCAGGCTTACATTGAATAGTTGTTTTCGAATCCCCTTTCAGATATGTATGTACATTTACATTATTGGATTCTTAGCTCTTAAATAAATTTTATAATTACTGAAATAATGAAAAAAAGGGGTTACTGTTACACTGACCACAGTCAGAGAATTCAAAATTTTTTTCGCGTTTATATTTGACGGCTTCTGATGATACACTGAAAAAAAAATAGTAATAAAACTAATGATGACACATTCTTATATTAAGTATGCTACCTCGGCATCAATTCAATGAAAATTTTCATTAAAATAATGAAAATTTACACGTTTTTTACGAAATTTTCCTTAATATAAAGTTTTTTGAATTTGAATTAAAGACTATCTAATTATTAGTTTTGTGTACGCGCTTCTTTAAATGTACGCATTTAAATTAAAGAAAAAAATCATTATTTTTGTGCCAATCCGCATTATTTTAAGTAATATTTCAATACTTTTAAGGATTTTTTACATTAACACTATGACGTAGACATGTCATAGTTTTAATGTCGAATCGAACTTAATTAACAGTATGAGATATTTGAGTAATAAATTTAAGGCTATGCTCCCCTTAAAGGAAAGGCTGTCTTGGTAATAAATTGTATGACTATTGTCATTATTTTTAAGAATACATACGAGAGAATCTCTCCCTCCCTCTCTCGCTCGGAGAATCAGTTTTGTTTGGTAATGTGTGAATCAATAATTGTTATGGAATGCTAGAAGAGAAAATAGAGAACAGTTCTGTTCGTTTTCTTTTAAATCGTCAGTTATTTACAAGCGATAGAAGGAAACGGTTGTCTGTTTTCGGGACGCGGATTGTGAAAAAATTTGGTTGCTGTGAATATGTAAGTATACGTGCATACATACGTGCATATTGCACCTAAAATAATTTTAATATGGGCTGTTAACAGTTATTTTTGCTAAAGCATAGCAACAACAACAAATGAAACCGTCGTGTACATGTGTGTATGCATGTGGTTATGCCGTCGGCGTCACCATCGATCTCTGTGATAAGGGAGTGCGTGTGTCATAGTTATTTTTGCTGTATTTTATTTATGGCGATGTACATGCGTTTTTGAAGGAGATCTTGTTTGTAAGTCCTGTGAAGAGATTTGTGCCAAATGGATGATAAAAATGTGAGTAATAGATTTTGTAATACTGAAAGAGACAATGGGAAAATGTTTACGTACGTGAAAAATAATATTAGGCGTGTTTTCGTTACACCATAAGTGCTTAATTTGTATGGGGAGCTAAGCACTTTGAAGCACTATTAGTTCCCGATGAAGTTTGGTGCTTGTGTTCATGTCTTAATCGAGTATGATGTTGATAGATTGGGCACCCTATATTTAGCAATATGGCATCCAATTTTGGGAGAGATTTTATCAATTATTGTGAATTAACGGTAAGAAGAAGAACAAAAATGGGAAATTATTTTAATATTTGCAAAAGAGTGTAAACAATTGAACATAGAATAGTAAATATATGTTTTATAAATACTTTTCACGAATTTTTTTGTCTGTTTCGCACTGTTCTTTCTTCGCAACTCATGACACCATTGCTACCAGATAGTGAAAATTCGCCACTTATTGCTTATGTGCCAGTTAGTGGAAGTCAGTTGTTTTCGTTGCAAAGTGCTAAACTAAAAGTGCTAGCTTGTAACGAAAACATGCCTATTATTATTCTGAAATAAACATCTTATTGGCAATTACAAAATTAGCAAAACACATTTTAATTGAAAGTATTTATTTATTAAAAATACCAGCGCATAATGCAGAAATGTAAAATTATTTGTGGCTATATAGAAATTTATTATTAATAATATGTTATACATATAATTATCTTTTTTAATTTTTTTAGTAAAATAATTTTAGAATGGGTCTTTTGTGAGAAGAATGGCAAATTTTACAAAATATTTCAACGTAAGTATTATATTATATATTATAGCTGAGCCCGGTGCGCTTCGCTGCCCATGTCAAAATTAGCGCTGTAGAAACTGTATTTTATATCCGATCAGTACGAAATTCGGCAGAAAGAGGTTTGTTATTACATGAATGAATACTGCCAAATTCGGAGAAAATCGGTTCAGATTTAGATATAGCCCCCATATATATGTTACCCCCGATTTTACATGTAAGCGCTGTAGAAACTGTATTTTATATCCGATCAGGACGAAATTCGGCAGAAAGAGGTTTCTTATTACATGAAGGAATACTGGCAAATTCGGAGAAAATCGGTTCAGATTTAGATATAGTCCCCATATATATGTTACCCGTGATTTGAAATTCAAGCGCTGTAGAAACTGTATTTTATATCCGATCAGAAAGAAATTCGGCAGAAAGAGGTTTCTTATTACATGAAGGAATACCGCAAAATTCGGAGAAAATCGCTTCAGATTTAGATATACCCCCAATTTGACATGTAAGCGCTGTAGAGACTGTGTTTTATATCCGATCAGTAGGAAATTCGACAGAAACAGGTTTCTATTTTACATGAATGAGTATTCAAGGAAAATCGATTCAGATTTATATATAACCTCCATATATATGTTCCTCCAGATTTGGTTACAAAGCGCTATAGAAGTTGTACTTTACTTCCGATCATTACAAAGTTATCCAGAAAAATGTTTCTCAATGTAGGAACGAATATTGCTTAATTTAGCGATTATCGGTTCAAAATACATTTACCAATTATTATCGCCATGACCCATATCGTATTGTTAGGGAGGTGTAGGGTATTATATAGTCGGCCCCGCCCGACTTTCTGCCTTTCCTTACTGGTATTAGTAATAAATTCACTGAATGAAAAAATACCGAATTCAGTGGAAAGTCTAGAAAATAGAAATACATACTTATAAAGTTTCCAAATTCTTGTTTCATTGGTCATGCATAACATTGTCATATTGCGATTGTATTGGAGTGAGCAGCTGTAATTATCGCATACCGAGCATTTTTGTTCATGTATTTCCTATATAATACTTGCAAGATATATCAAAATATGGGCTGTGCCACGCCCACTGGTCCTATTCTGCCCATTTGTAAGCCAATCACGTAGACTGCTACCAGATACATATACGCAAAATTTCAACACTCTCGCTAACAAAATGAGCAAGGTGGCATGCCCATTGGTCAGATCCCGCCAATTTTTGGACCAATCATGTGGACTGTCACCAGATACATATGTACAACATTACAGCACTCTAGATAAAAAATTGTCCAAGATATATCAATTTCGAAATTTGGCTTATAAGGGCGGGGCCACGCCCATTGGTCCGATCCCGCCCATTTTCTGACCAATTACGTAGAATGCCACCAGATACATATACAAAACATTGCAGAACTCCCGATAGCAAATTGTGCAAGTTATCAAAATTTGGTCTATGTGGATTTTATTTGGACCAATCACGCAGACTGCCACCATATACATATACACAAAATTCCAGCACTCTCGCTAACATATTCTGCAAGATATAAAAATTTCAAAATTTGGTCAATGTGGGCGGGGCCACGCCTATTGGTCCGAACCCGCCCATTTTTGGACCAATCACGTAGATCGCCAACGGATATATATACACAAAATTCCAGGTATCTCGCTAACAAATTGTGCAAGATATCACATTTTTAAAATTTGGCTTATATGGGCGGTGCCACGCCCATTGGTTCGATCCCGCCCGTTTTTTGATCAATCACGTGGACTGTCACCAGATACATATGTACAACATTACAGCACTCCAGATAAAAAATTGTGCAAGATATATCAATTTCGAAATTTGGCTTATAAGGGCGGGGCCACGCCTATTGGTCCGATCCCGCCCATTTTCTGACCAATCACGCAGACTGCCACCATATACATATACACAAAATTCCAGCACTCTCGCTAACAAATTGTGCAAAATATCTCAATTTCAAAATTTGGCTTATATGGGCGGGACCACGCCCATTGGTCCGATTCCGCCCAATTTATTGAAAATTCACCTAATCTGACACTAAATGCATACACAAAAAATTTCAGCACTCTAGCTAAAAAATTTTCTTAATATCAAAATTGGACCCCTATGGGCGGGTCCACGCCCCCTTGATATATCGAAAATTCAAGTACCCTATTTTCAGCACCCCTTTCACATGTACATTCAGTGAAAATTTCAAGATGATCGGTCTAGCCGTTTAGACGTCTATACGGAACAAACATACAAACATACAAACAAACAAACCCACAAACAGACACTCTCTTTTATATATATAGATATTTCTCTTAGTTTTCAGCGTTTTCCAATTGTGATATGATAAAATTTATTTGCATTTTTTTTAGTTTATAGATAATTTTATTTGATTTATTTTCAGAAAAAATTTAATTATTTTAATTTTAGATCACGCAATATTTGAAGATAAATGTGATGGATATATGAAAAATGCAGTGCTGAATGCCATTTATAAATTACAACAAATAAGTGAGATTTGGAAACAATAGATTTGGAAACAATATTTGTAAGTACATATTATGTATTTCTGAACAAATATATTTTATATGAAAATCAAGAAATTTAATTTGGAACGCATATACATATTAATGTATTAGAACAAAATATATTTGCGAACTGACGTTCACATATAAAATACGTGTTTTCACACAAACAAAGTTATTGTTAAAAAGTTTTCCAAATATAATTTATTTAAAAAGATGTTTTCCTTTTTTGAATTTTAGTTTAATTTTTTTCCTTGATTTCGTGTTCATAATTGCTTCATAATTAAACCTTCTGTTAGATTAGGCCCGTTTGGTCTAATTTTTGTATCGTTTCCTTTATATATATATGTATGTATAAATATTGCCTTATAATTTGGTCCAAGGGATATTTTTGTTTTACTAAAATCAAAATAATGAGCGTTTTTGCTCAAAAATAATTGTAACTAAGCTGCTTTCTTTTCACGAAGTATTGAATAAAAATAAATATAAAATATTGTCTTCCATATTCATTTTATATGAAACATGTAATGTTGACCAAATGGACTCTTAATCTAGGATTAGTACAGATTTGCTAATCTAACACCAGGGTTAAGAATGCCATAAGCAGCATTAGCTTTTGTTTTACAGAAGTAATTTTTAATAAGTTTTTGTAGTTTTGTTTGCTAACAAAACTTAAGGTTTTAAAATCTAAGTCACGATTGATTTTTTTGAGAAAATTATTTTTGATAACTTAATTTATATGAAAAATTTCACTTTCGCCACTTTCAAAACAATCAGTTTCTATTATTAATAATATCTTACATAAATATTTTTTTTTTTTTTAACTTTTAGTACAGCAAATTTTTTATGGATCTATTATGAGAATTTGTGTCGTAGAAGAGTGACTAAATATTTCAGTGTAAGTAAGTATATTCCAAAGATATTAATATATCTCTTATTTTTCAACATTTTGTGACAGTTTTATGATAAAATTTATTTTAATACTTTATCGTATATAAATCATTCTGTTTGACTTATATTCAAATTATTTTCATTTCAGTTCGCGCAATTGAACTTTATTTGGATATATGAAAAATGCAGTGGGGAATTAAAAATTTACAAATTGCAGGAAATGAGTGAGCATACAAACTATGTATATGATATAATAATATAATATTTGTTTTATATAATTTCTATTTAAATTCCAGCCAAATTCTAGGTTAAAAATCATTAAGGTCGGTTCCGATAAAAATTGTTCATGGACAACAAATAGAGAAACGAATCCCGCTATAGAATCGATACATAACACTACAATATTCGAATAAAAGTCAAAGTTCACAGTGTGTTGGCCGATTTGTCTTTATACAATTACATATTGTTTTAAATTATAAAATGTTCAAGGTTATCAGTAATATGTAATATATTTTTTTTGTACTTTCCAATATAAAAAATAACAAATAAAATATTTATTTAGAGAGATAAAGTGTTGTGTTATTGAATTTTCTATGAATAGTAAATGATTTCAAAGAAAATGATTCATTTAAAAGAGTAACATTATAATCAATATAATGTAACGAATTTTCCATACATATTTAAAAAAACTGTATTTAAATTTATGTATGCCTTAAATTAATTACCAGTATGTTCTTATATCAAGGACAAACATTTTAAATTTTATTACGATAATGTTTTAAATTATATGATATTTTACTAAAAATAAGCACGCGACATACTTAAATTTACGCAAAAATGTTCTTATTTTAAGACCAAACATAATTATTTTTATTACCCAAAATTCTTAATTCTATGAAATGCAACCTCAAAACAAGTACTATTCACGTCTTTAAATTAACTATAAAAGCTTCTTCTTTTTATAGCGATTGTCTTTGGCTCGAAATCATTGCCGAAATCTTAAAATTTACGAAAAATTCATTGATTTTCAGTACGCTTTTTTTTAGTGTAGGAACGGAACAACACAATACTCAAGATTTTGATAGCGCTAGAACTGACCACAGGGCAAAAAATTAGTACGCAAAAAGTCAGTTGTTTATACAACACTTTGGTCTATGGTTGTGCACAATTTAGATTTCTGGCTCTTGCAGGGCCCTTAGCGGCCAAGTGGTCAGCGACACCTGTTGAGAATTTTGCAACTATTATTCTTCCTAAACCTTCGCGTAGCAATTACATACAAATCCGCAGAAGGATGTGTTCTATTTGGACCAGTAGTTTTCGAGTTTTAAGCAGTAAAACAAACCACGATAAATTTTTAATATAAACAGTTATACAAAATATGTTCAATGTATTTACAGACAGCATCAGTGGCATATGTGGGTTCAGTTTTTGTGGCAAATGTCGTTGTCGAAACAAATAAAAAACGTTCCAGTCACGAAACTCCTTATTTCAGAATTCTTATCAATTGGTAAATAAACCCAGCAAAATCTTGGTAAGTACCTGTCATTATTCCCTGCATTAGCAAATAATGACATCTCATTATTCACTGCATTACTTTCGGCTAATTTATAATGACTTACCAATAATAACAGAAATAAGTGATTTTTTGTTATCAAAATCGTTTTGCCAAATTTTAATATAAATGGAATGTTTTCAAATAGTACGTGTAGATTTTAATCAAAAATACCATAAATATTTCTGTATGTCTTAAGATGTTAAATCATTGAAGAATTTTTCAACTGGAGGTTTGGGTTCAGAAATTCGAATCTGTCATGAGGAAATTGTTTGTTTCGAGAAATATGCGCGACAATATGCAAAAAATCACTTTAAACGACCATTTCTACATATCTACTACTTATTTTGAACATATTGGTATTGCATTATTCAAGTACTTAAAATCGCGAAAATATAAGCGCATATTTAAGTGGCATGCATATGCTACTTATTTGTAGCATACTTATTATGCTACTTTATTGTATGCTTTTGGGAAGTACTTTCCTCCAATGACATCCCCATGTTAAAATAATGACAAAAGTGGCTAAATAATAAGTACTTACCATTATCGAACTTTGGTTACTCGTCGGATTATTTGGTAATGAGAAATTTTGCTGGGAATATATACTTCATTCAGTTAATTATAAAAATTTCATCATCTTTGTGCTGTAAAGTGTTCTCTTAAATGCGACACAGTTTAATATACAGGGGCATTCGTTCGTAAACAGACCAATGAAGTGGCGCAGGTTTCCGTTCAACAGCTCTGGTCTGAGATTTTTCGTCTCAAATGGGAGTCTTCAACGTTTTCTACCACCCCAAAGAATGTTTTGCTAATGAAAGAAAAGTTGATTTGTTCTTGTTTCCAAGTTAGACAAACGAAAGGAACAATTTGTGTTTTCTAGCAGATGTATATTTCTGCACACTGGTCACGTCGTGTTGACAACTTGGTACGAATGAGTAGCAAAAGCAAACAAATCAAAAAGCACAGCTCAATATTATAGCATCCCCTGAACACAACCATATTATTTATCAAAAACTACGTATAAACCGTTTGCATATACATATGCGTCTAAACTAAACTACATATAGGATCATTTAAGACTCGTTTGAACGGATTAAGTACTCGACTAGACAAATATGACAAATTAAAAGGAAAATTAGCTAAATTTTATTTATAAAAATTGAAATTAACTTCAAATACTTCAATTTCATTGTTTCAAATACAATCTCTCCCAATTTTCTGAGTAATAAGTACGACATTTTTCGTCCACTGACTAATGGTGAAGGGCCAATGTACGAGTCAATGTATGCGTCATGCGGTGCCTTGCGACTTCAGCATTGCATTGAATTGGTTGTTTTCAATAAAATCAGATCAATAAAATGTGTCAAATTGAGAATCATTGAATGTGGCAATGCCAAATTAAGCGGCGGGCGGATAAGTTTAGCAAATTTCAACATTTATGACACGCCGCTTTCAGGGTTCATTGGCTTTTCACCATAAATCAATGTCGGACAAGTAGAGAACCTGCCAAAATTGTGTATTGGTGTGTGCACTGAACAGAATAAGCGGTTTGTTATTGTGGGTGATTTTGACATTACCGATTAATTTGCTGTCCTTGTGTATATAAATTAGAAAAAATTAAATATATTTGACTTTGATATTTACTTTAAACACAGTTTTACAGGTCTTTGCGGTCACTGAAATATTTTTTTTAAACATTAATTTATTATGAAAAAATTGTCTTTTTGTCTGTTATTTTGGCTCAAAATTCCGTAACTCTACTTTCACTTAAATTTTCAAAATTTTTGACATAAGTAATAAATATGTATTTAATAAAATTGGTTCAATGTAAAATATGTACGAGGTATGTTCAAAAAATATCGCGAATTTTTAATTTTTTCAAAAAGCATTTATTTATGCATGAATATCTATCTTGTCCCCTTCAAAGTAATTCCCCTCGGATATAATAAACTTCTGCCAAAAGTTTTTCCAATTCTCGAAGCACTTCAAATAATAATTTTTTGTGATCTTGTTCAGCTCCTCCTTCGATGCCGTCTTTATCTCCTCAATCGTGGCGTAGCGTCGTCCTTTCATGGGCCTTTTCATTTTTGGGAACAAAAAATAGTCACAGGGGGCTAGGTCAGGGGAATACGGTGGCTGCGGCACCATTACTGTGTTGTTTTTGGCCAATTATTCGCGCACAAGCACATCGTTGCTTGTGTGCAGGGTGCAAAAGCCAGTTTTTGTTCTTCCAAAATTCCGGTCGTTTTTGGCGGATTGCTTCGCGCAATTTGCGCATAACTTGCAGGTAATATTCTTTATTGACCGTACTACCCTGTGGCAAGAACTCATAATGCACCACGCCCCTGCAATCAAAGAAAACTGTGAGCAAAAAAAACGGGCGTCCGGCACGCTGTTCGTCCTTCGCATCTTCTCGGCCCTCTAAGAACATTTTGTACCACCAATAAACGTTGTTTTGGTCCAAGGTAGCTTCACCATATGCCACAGTCAACATTCGGAATGCCTCAGCGCACTTTATTTTGTTTTTCACACAAAATTTGATGCAGAAAAAAATTTGATCCATTTTCTGAAATAGATAAAAATCGAAGACAAGTTAAAACACATCCAAGCACAACAGCTGTCAAAAATTAACTAAACATTCATTCAGGGACTTGAGTACCAACATAACGGAAATTAAAAATTCGCGATATTTTTTGAACATACCTTGTATAATGATTTATGTTTTCTATTAATGTTTATAATTTTTTATCAATTACTATTTTTATTCCTCTGTCGAAATTTACATTCCGTACAACTGAAATTTCAAATCATTCTGGATTTCTAATAATTCAAATTATAAAGAGTATTAAATCTACGACATATGCCTATGGTTGGTTTTTGGCCCACAATATTAATAAAAAAAGTCGCGCTTTGTCTTCCGAACTGAGCTTTAACACTCACGTGCGTCATTCCCCCGTGCTGCTTATACTTTTAAAGTTTAATACTTATTATATCCTTACTTTAGTGTGACGAGGGTATATATAATTTGCTACGGGCCAAAAGTGTAACACATCGGAGGAGCGTTACATTTAAGACCCCAGTGTTGCACCTAAGACCCCAAGTACGTTCAGCGGAAATCCGTTTTGTGTAATTTTAAGTAATTAAGTAAAATTTTGTATGTGGTAATGTTTTATTCCATCCCCGATTAAGTTCGAAGATGGGCCATATTGGTTCACTCCTTGTAGTACCTCCCCCAGCGAGGGTTAAAATTAAAATATTTACTCTCTAATAACTTCTATACTACTAATTCGAAACTTCTAAAATTCCACACATAGTATTAGTTTATTAGTCGCTACCCTGCAGCTAAAATTATTAGTTTGTATATAGAAATATACTATTTGCTTTTACTTCAAACTAGTAACATATCTGTCCTTTTTTCATATAACCAACTATCGATTTTAACATTGCCTTGTCATAGGCGTCCAACTAGTTCATTTGTTTACAATTCAGTACTAGTTAATAACTAGTTCAGCTATTTCTATATTTGAGAAAAAGAGAGAAAAGAGAATGGTGGTGGAAGAGTACATGTCGCTCTCCATGTCGACGCATGTCACGACCAAACAAGTACTTGCTCTTAAAGCAGCTTAGACACTCGTTTTTTACTTATTTCGCTGCTGCTGACGGCAGAAAGACGAATATGTCGATCTGCAACAACCAAGTAGGTACCAAGCATGTACTGTAAATCATCTCAGATAATCGTTTTTGCTGGCAGATATGCGGATGGGTTTATAATGTTCACATATCAACTAGCTTATGACTGGTTCAATACGCAACTAGAAATGATTTTAGCTGCAGGGTACCAACATGAGAAAAGTGGGCGAAGTTACATCGAATTTTGCACCAACATTTAAAGTCTTATAACTTCATTACCAGCGCATACAAATACTTGAAATTTTGTACAGGTTTTATAGTACCTATAGTGCAGAGAAAAATGGGCGTTATTGCCATGCCCCTTTTGGTACCTCCCACACAAAGGTACCATTTGTACGAAAAGTTAACAGCTGATAAATTTAATACTAGTGCATACAAATACTTAAAACTTTGTACAGTGTAATATTTCAATAGTACCTATGGTCTGTCGAAAAATTGGCGTTATTACAACGGCCCTTTTGGTACCTCCCACAAAAACGTACCATTTTGTACAAAAAGTTGATAATACCAATGCATATAAATACTTAAAATTCCTGCAGTCCTGTTTGTCCTGGGATTTATCGTCACTGTCGTTTTAGTACCTCCCATACAAAAAGCCAAGACGTACAAAAATTAAATAGCTCGTGATATTACATAGTACATATACAAGTGTATTTTTACAATAGACGGTTTACCCGACTGAAATTTCTTACTTGTTTTAACTTTTTTTGATCCTTTTAACTTCATTGTGAAAAGCATGTACAGATCCATGAAAATTTTTGGAATGCAAATATTTAAATCGAAATTATAGTGACCTTTGAAGTCAATCGTCATGTCCCCTGTCAAACAAAATGACAGGGGAATGAGAATGGAATTATTAGGGCCAAGGACCACCAGAAAAGTGAATTTTTCGATAACTTGCTTAGTTATCGAGTTATCGGGCGTAAAAATTTGAAAAATGGACAAAAAATATTTTTTTTGGTAAAATTTTATCAATATTACACACAGGTAAAGTACAGGGTTATCCAACAAGAGGTGCTATTTTGAATCTCCCGGTATTTCGGTAACTGTCACTTTTGAAGCTTTTGTTCTTTGACATTTGACAAGTGGAAACTGCGCCATTACTAAAAATGGAACGATACACGATTCAACAACGCATTGAAATCATTAAAATTCGAAAATCATCGAAAAATCATCTTGACTGATGAGGCCATTTCCACCTCGGTGGCTACGTCAACAAGCAAAATTGTCGCATCAGGGGCTCGGAAAACCCATGAGTTATTGTTGAGAATCCTCTCCATCCTCAACGTGTGACTGTTTGGTGCTGTTTATGGTCCGGTGGGGTCATTGGACCTTACTTTTTCCAAAATGATGTTGGATCAACAGTTACGGTGAATGGATTGCGCTATCGAGAGATGATTAATGATTTTTTATGGTCGGAGTTGTTGGATGGTATTGATCTAGACAACGTTTACTTTCAACAAGACGGCGCTACGTGCCACACAATCAACGAAACCATTGCTCTGTTACGGGAAAAGTTTCCGGACCGTGTCATCTCTCGAAGAGGTGATCACAATTGGCCACCGAGATCTTGTGATTTAACACCTTGCGACTTCTTCCTTTGGGGCCACGTGAAAGATAAGGTCTACGCCAACAGCCCACCGTCGATTCTAGACCTCAAAGATAGAAATCGTGAGGCCAACGAGGACATAGGGCAGCCACTTTGCGATTTGGTTATGGAAAATTTCATGAAAAGGTTATGGTCGTGTAAGCGTGGTCGTGGTGGCCATTTGGCTGATGTTGTTTTTCGTTATTAACGGCAAACCTTCCTCTTTACTATGAAATAAACATCCGATCATTTATCTCAAAAAATGGAATTTTTCTTTGAATACCAAACTAACACCTCTTGTTGGAAAACCCTGTAGTAGTACCGACAATTTTATACTTAAATACAGCAGCATTTGTGGGCTAAATCGTACCAAAAAAGCGTGAGCTCTTGATTTAAGAGCGAAACGCTGTTGTTGTTCCAATAACTTTCATCTTTGGAATAAATACTAAAGTATCAAAAGTAAGTATTGTTGTTTCAAATGTTAAATCGTTGAAACAGCAACGAAATCGGATTTGTAATAACTACGATACTGTTGATACAAGAGTTACGTACTTGATATTTCGAGAAAGAAACGCTAATATGTACTTCAATACGAAGTAGTTGAATTTCAACCCTAATATTGTTGCCCTATAGCACATTGAAAAACATTTCTATTTATTTTATTCTGTTGAAAAAGAATGAATAAAATATGTTGTGTACTTACTAATCCTACAAAAAAGACAACTACAATTTTCGTTTGCCGGAACTGGCATTTCGTTTGTTGTGACAGAAACTTATTTCGCGAAAGCAATTGTTTGTTCTGATCATCAGAATTTCAGTCGTCGTAAACGAGAATTGTAGTTGTCTAATATTTCGATTCGCAGAAACGAATTTTTTCTTTCCGTGTATTAAACCCATACAATCGTTTTTTTTTGTTCCATCATCACGGCTAAAATGATTTTCGACCACTTGATCACTGAGGCTCCTGTTAATTCCAGAAAGCCGAAATTTTGCACACGCATAGACAAGAGTGTTATATTAAAGTTCCTAAATATATAAGAATATAAAAAGTGATATGTACATACTGACATAAAAGGAGATGCGAAAACCACAATTCGATGTCCAGCCTGAGGTCAACCGGGACATAAAACCACGTTTTAAAATTTCTAAACCCTTTTCAAGCTACATTGCTAACCACTTACTGTGCTAACATATCTGTCGTAGTCAATTGAATTGTTAAACTGTGGTCAGTGTAGGAATGACTAAAGCCATGTTCACTCTTACTGTACTTAAAAATTACTATTAGCCTACAAATTTATGTGTAAATCAAAATGTAAAAAGTTTTTAAAATGACGGTTCCGTTCTTAAAACAATAATTCGACAGTTGCAACAAATATATTTTTGTTAGAATTTGTCAAGAGCTAAAAGTACTTGTTTTATTTTTCTGTGTGTCTGTAAAACATCAATAATATAAGTAAATTTTTTCGATAACGACCTTGCAGTCCTTGTCAAAAAAGCAACAGGGGAATGACGATTAACAAGGGAACTATAAAGGGCGACCACTAGGATTTTCGATTTGATATATTTGGGTCGAGCACCTCAAAATAGGAAGAAAAATTAATCGTCATTTTATCGATATCTTGCTTAATTATCAAGTTATCGGACGATAAAATTTCTGGTTCCTTTCTGGTTTCCTTAAGTGTTAATTTTTTTAAGAAATGAATATAAAAAGTGTAAAAGTCAATTTAAAATTGTCTTCATTATTTCCAAATCACATTTCCTAGTTCTTAAGTTTAGCTTTATGTTGTTTTTGTAAGATTTCCCAGTTTTTGATAATTTTTTAGACGTATTTTAATATATTTTGTGCGATGATTTATCAGCAGCAATGCCGTTGCACTTTTTATATTGGATATGTAAAAGTCTCGACGGATAAACGGCGTATGTTTATTTATTGTTTTAAGGATTAGTAGTAAGCCATTTATTTGTTTAATTTGTATGTTTTGAATAGTAAAATGTCCATTGGAAAAATTTAAATTTATACTTGTTCATATTTATTGAATTATGAGTATATGTACATAAATGAGTATATCGTTAGCTACGCATACAAACATGCTAAGTCCAGTTTTACAAATTGTTAAGGAAAAAACTTTCTAACTTTTTCAGTTTTTAATACTTTTGCGTTCTGCAAATGCAGGAATCTTCTTTTGTTTGCTCCGCTTAAGTACCAATAATCGCCGATTAAATTAAAATATACGAGGGAAGTAATTTGATGTTTTTGGACTTAGCATTTTTGCTTTTTATGATTTTCATTTTATTTGCGGACTTACCATATTTTTTTATAAACAGATTTTTAATGTTTTTTTAAATTAAAAAGAGTTGTCAAGCTTTTTAGTTTTTATTAATTTAAAAGCTAACATAAGGGAAAAGTCAATAACATTCCACTAGCGCTAAACTAAAATGCAACAGATTTATTCTAGTACATACTATTATAAATAACACAAAAGCAAGTAAGAAATTTCAGTCGGGTAAACCGACTAAGGTAATACCCTCACTTTGTGACCAATTTACAGGGTGGCTGATATGTATTGCAACCAACTTCAGGTTGCTATCATTTCTAAACCGCTAGTCTGATAGCTGACAGATTTATTTCAGTGACAGTTCATTTTATTGTTTACAAGCTTACAAAAGCATTTTGATCTATTTCATTCAGAAAAAAGTTATTCGTGATGGAATTCAAGCGTGATAGTGTGATTGCTTTATATTTGGGTGGAAAAACCGTTAGAGCCCTCCAGCATTTAAATGTGAATAAATCTTTTGTTTCTCGTACCATTGCTCGTTACCGTGATACTGGCAGTGCTGCATCGCGTCCAAAAAGTGGACGAAAAAAAACGGTAACAACACCAGAAATGATCCGAAAAGTGAAGGCCAGATTTGATCGAAATCCACGCCGCAGTGGTAGAAAAATTGCTCGCGAGCTGAACATATCGCGAGAACGGATACAACACATATTAAACCAGTAAGGAAAGGCTAAAGTCGGGCGGTGCCGACTATATAATACCCTACACCACTCTCGTAATATTGAATAACTCTGATATATACATTTTGTAATTCATGTATAAATTGTTTACATAAATTTACTTTTGGGACATTTTATACTTAAATAATACCCTGTACCACAGTGTGGTGTAGGGTATAAAAACGATTGGATCTAAAGAGCCAAATCGGATGAAACATATATATGGGAGCTATAGCTAAATCTTCACCGATTTTCTTCAAATTGGGCTATGTTGGTTCATGAATCAAGAAACTACCATTCTAAATTTCAAAACGATTGGATGTAAAATATAGCTTCTATAGAACTAAAGGGCCAAATCGGACGAAACATATATATGGGAGCTATAGCTAAATCTTAACCGATTTTCTTTAAATTCGGCAATGTTGGTTCATGGATCAAGAAACTCTACCATTCTAAATTTCAAAACGATTGGATGTAAAATACAGCTTTTATAGGACTAAATGGCCAAAACGGACGAAACATATATATGGGAGCTATAGCTAAATCTTAACCGATTTTCTTCAAATTCGGTAGTGTTGGTTCATGGATCAAGAAACTCTACCATTCTAAATTTCAAAATGATTGGATGTAAAATACAAAATAAAATACAAAATCGGACGAAACATATATATGAGAGCTATAGCTAAATCTTAACCGATTTTCTTCACATTCGGCAATGTTGGTTCATGGATCAAGAAACTCTACCATTCTAAATTTCAAAACGATCGGATGTAAAATACAGCTTCTATAGGACTAAAGGGCCAAATCGGACGAAACATATATATGGGAGCTATAGCTAAATCTTAACCGATTTTCATCAAATTCGGCAATGTTGGTTCATGGATCAAGAAACTCTACCATTCTAAATTTCAAAACGATCGGATGTAAAATACAGCTTCTATAGGACTAAAGGGCCAAATCGGACGAAAGATATACATGGGAGCTATATCTAAATCTGAACCGATTTCAACCAAATAGCGATCTTAACAACCGCGAAATACTCTAAACTGCAAAATTTCAGAACGAACGGAGTGAAATTGCGACCTGTAGTCGACGAACAACTTTACATGGACAGACGGACGGACGGACATCGTTAAATCGACTCAGCTAGTGATTCTGAGTCGATCGGTATATTTAAGGTGGGTCTAGCTGTGTTATTTTCAGGTGTTACAAACATCTGCCGTGAAACAAACTTATAATACCCTGTACCACAGTGTGGTGTAGGGTATAAAAATGAGCTTGGACTAAAGCCATTGAAGTTCCAAAAAGTGCAAGAGCTCACCGATGCACAAAAAAAGTTAGACTGGAAAGAGCCAAGGAGTTGCTTCGCTTGCACGAAAGTGGCCAGTTACCGAATTTGGTTTTCTCCGAAGAAGCCATTCCAAATTGAGCAGTTTGTGAACAAACAAAATGATCGGGTTTACTTGCCAAAGAGGTCAGCTGAAAATTTACACCTTCGATTGGCCACCAGAACTCAAGCGCAGCCGATGGTAATGGTGTGGGTCGCCGTAACGGCCGATGTTCCTAAAGACAGTATTGAAGTCCTGGGCAGACAAACATTTCGGCCGCAGACCATGGACATTCCAACAGGACTCAGCACCTTCTACCGCACAATGGCCACCAAGACTCCGGATCTCAATCCGTTGGACTTTTGCGCCTGGGGCATTTTAGAGAGTAAGGTTCGCACCAAAAAATTCCAAAGTATCGATCATCTCAAGACGGCGCTTCGCCGGGAATGGGCCAAAATACCGCAGAGCCACTTTCGTGTAGCGTGTGATGGCTTTGTCGACCGTTTGAAGGCCATAATTCGTGCCAAAGGTGGCCAATTCGAACAAATCTAAACTGTTTCTAAAATGTCATGTTATTTCCGACATTTTTTGCTTTTGAACAATAAAATTTAAAAAAATTAAAGAAAATATAGCGCTTTACTTTGTTGCATTACATATCAGCCACCTTGTAAATATGCACTGGTATATGTACTATAATTATGAGCTATTTAATTATGGTATGTCTTGGTTCTTTTTGTATGGGATGTACCAAAACAGGTGTGTTTTAAACTCCCATTTTTACCAGAACTGAAGGAATCTTAAAAGCTTTACACTATGCAAAAATTTTAAGTATTTATATGAATTGATATTCACGATATAAGTTTTAAACGTTTTGTACGAAATAGTACGTTTGTGTGGGAGGTACCAAAAGAGGCGTGCCAATAACGCCCACTTTTCACTCTAGGTACTATAATAGCATCACACCGTACAAAATTTCATGCATTTGTATGATCTGATATTAAAGCTATACGCAGTTAACCTTTGATACAAAATTGTCCACTTGTAACGCGGCAATTTCGCCTATTTTTCTCGATGTGATAGCTACTAAGATTCGCATAAGTAGTATAGAAGTTATTAATGAATCAATATTTGACTTAAAGGTAACCCTTTGTGGGGGTGGTTCTAGAAGGAGTGGACCAATATGGCCCATCTTCAAACATAGCCTGAGATGGAAAAAAGTTTTTCCGCGTACCAAATTTGAAGTCAGGCGGGAGTTATCGTCCGCACCAGCCAGACGGACAGACATACGGACGGACATTGCTCGAATGGCTTAAAATGACCCAAATCGAATTTCCACCAAACATACATACGCGTACTTAGCATATTTGGATATTAGAATTAGCATATTTGCATACCACTGCAAAACAAAGGGAAAAAGCAACTTAACGGTATTTTCTTTTCTGTAAGTGATGTATTTTAGATTGTTCTATAACAACATCTCAATTTTTATAAAAATGGACTTAGCATTTTTGCATGCGTAGCTAACGATATGTAATATTGAAACAAATTTATCGTCATCTGAAATCCAAAATCACGTAACATCAAAAAAATCAATATTAATTTTATAATTGATTATAGTCTATTAGGCTAAACTACACATTCCTACAAAATTTTGGAGATTAATATCAAAAATTTACCATTTTATGAGTGATACTCAAAATGACGTTACAGCAAACAAGGTCATTAAAAAAGCGGAAAGATTCATAAAATTTTATTTTATTTAATTCAGAATGTACACCACAACAAATTGCGCTAGATTTGTTATTTGATATCGCCTTAATAGTATGAAATCGCTAAATTTGGTCAAAAGTTTAAAATTACTTTACTTTGTTTTTTTGCTTCTCCTAAACGTTATTTTTTATCTTCTCCTTTACGTTATTTTGGATTTCAGGTGACATATCGTCACCTAACTTTTGCACCACATTGAAGAAAAGTGAAAGGTATCATTCGAGGTCCCCACGCGGTTGCAAACTCTTAGCATGTTCGGAATTACGGCCGAGTCAAATGTAATCCGTAATATAGGTAAGGTGGCTGGTGCGACTAGAGCAGCCTTTATAGCTCTACCGTTCTGATGTCACAGCTATGAGCTTTGCTCTCTCTGGATGTCAGACAGATAAAAGTCACCGTCGTTATGTTGGTCGCACATGGCTAAATCGACTCACAAAGTGATACTATGCCGATACGTATAATAAACTATGGGTCTATCTGTTTGATTTTTAATTATGGAACGTTTTTTCTCAATGTATCGCATTTTGATCTAAAATATTTCTGAGATCCGGTGTGTTTTATAATATTGTAGGAATACGTGGAAATATTTGGCAATAATATAACACAAATCACATTTTTTGCTACACTCGTGTGATACCTAACACCATCTTGTTAGAACAGAATAAGCAAACATATAGTTGTTCGCAACTTTCGAAACTGTTTCGAGTATACTTCAAAATTCACATTGAATATTGAGAAACATATTTTGTATTTGGGGTCGATATATCAATGTGAACCAACGTTCTTAAAATTTGAAGCTGTTTGCCACTTTGAATATTGATTAAATTAGATTTCTGTGAAATTTTGCACGCGTATACTACAATATTTTGCACAATCATGGCCTTTTACCGTTTGTCCAAATTCATAGTGGTTTACATTTTATGGGGTGCCAAAATTGGTCATCTGCAACAGGTTTTTACAAATTTAGCTATTTTGAAGTCGACATAACTTTTGAACGGTATATCAGATTCGCTTGATATAAATACCATTTATATGAAGAAAGATTTAAATATCCTTTCCAATAATTATAAATGAAGTAATAAATTTTTGTGTACTACGGACATTGAAAGGACACGAGTTTTAACATTTCACAAATTTACCATTTTTGTACAATAAAAACATTATACTGCACAAAATTTGTGTATGCTCTGTCATTAAAGATTTAAGGTGTTTACTTTTTGTACCAATTGGTCCCTTTGTGTGGGAGTTACGGGGCGTGGTATTTTCTCTCATTTTTGCTCATCTATAGAGGCGGTGAAATTATTACTATGTACGAAATTTCACAGGTTTCCCATAAGTAGTATAGAAATTATAACAGTTTTAACATGACACACAATTTTAACCATTTTTTGGGGAGGTACCACGGAGAGTAGGCCGATAATGTTGCTCATCAAACATAAACTAGATTTGAACTACGTACGAAACTATAAGTCATTCGGTCACTCATTTTCAAAGTTATGGTTGGCAGCATTCAGTCGAACAGACATGCGGACTGACATTAATTAATTCATTTAACTGGAATTTTTACACTTTGTGGAAAATATGTGGGTAATTTTTAAAAATTAAACGAAAACAATTAAAATTGTGTTTTTCAGGATATTCAAGGATTAAGGACATTTTCGTCCTCTTGATGTCCTTAATACACAAAAATTTGTCACTTCATTTATAATTCTTAGATATGATGTTAAAATCTGTCAAATGGTGCTTATATAATTTAAATCTGATATTCCGTTCAAAAGTTACGTCGACAGCCAAATTTGCTAAATTTGTAAAAAAAAACTACACTGCCAAATTCTGCATAGTTTGCTGAATGAAATCGGACCTTTCGAGTAATAAAAACTAAAGGGCAAATTTTCAAATTGGAAATTTTGGGTCGTTTTAATTTAGAATTAGCTGATAATAATAATAACGCCTGTAAATCTTTGACATCTAATCGCAAAAATTTTAGAATAAAATAATGCTTAGATGACTACAGATTGCGAGATTGAAACAGCTGGTGATTCTGAGTCGAGTATTTGAAGGTTATAAAAAGGTAAAAAATAGAAAAAATATCTAATAATGTATTGAAAAAAATGTATTCTAAACCAGTAAGGAAAGGCTAAAGTCGGGCGGTGCCGACTATATAATACCCTACACCACTCTCGTAATATTGAATAACTGAGATATATAAATTTTGTAATTCATGTATAAATTGTTTACATAAATTTACTTTTAGGACATTTTATACTTAAATAATACCCTGTACCACAGTGTGGTGTAGGGTATAAAAACGATTGGATCTAAAGAGCCAAATCGGATGAAACATATATATGGGAGCTATAGCTAAATCTTAACCGATTTTCTTCAAATTCGGCAATGTTGGTTCATGGATCAAGAAACTCTACCATTCTAAATTTCAAAACGATCGGATGTAAAATACAGCTTCTATAGGACTAATGGACCAAATCGGACGAAAGATATATATGGGAGCTATATCTAACTCTGAACCGATTTTCTTCAACTTCGGCAATGTTGGTTCATGGATCAAGAAACTCTACCATTCTAAATTTCAAAACGATCGGATGTAAAATACAGCTTCTATAGGACTAAAGGGCCAAATCGGACGAAACATATATATGGGAGCTATAGCTAAATCTTAACCGATTTTCTTCAAATTCGGCACTGTTGGTTCATGGATCAAGAAACTCTACCGTTCTAAATTTCAAAACGATCGGATGTAAAATACAGCTTCTATAGGACTAAAGGACCAAATCGGCGAAAGATATATATGGGAGCTATATTTAAATCTGAACCGATTATCTTCAAATTCGGCAATGTTGGTTCATGGATCAAGAAACTTTACCATTTTGAATTTCAAAGCGATCGGATGTAAAATACAGCTTCTATAGGACTAAAGGGCCAAATCGGACGAAACATATATATGGGAGCTATAGCTAAATCTTAACCGATTTTCTTCAAATTCGGCAAAGTTGGTTCATGGATCAAGAAACTCTACCATTCTAAATTTCAAAACGATCGGATGTAAAATACAGCTTCTATAGGACTAAAGGGCCAAATCGGACGAAAGATATATATGGGAGCTATATCTAAATCTGAACCGATTTCAACCAAATTCAATAGCGATCTTAACAGCCGCGAAATACTCTAAACTGCAAAATTTCAGAACGATCGGAGTGAAATTGCGACCTGTAGTCGACGAACAACTTTACATGGACAGACGGACAGACGGACGGACAGACATCATTAAATCGACTCAGCTAGTGATTCTGAGTCGATCGGTATACTTTAAGGTGGGTCTAGCTGTGTTAATTTCAGGTGTTACAAACATCTGCCGTGAAACAAACTTATAATACCCTGTACCACAGTGTGGTGTAGGGTATAAAAATTTATATTATGCCTTTACATTTGTCCTTTTCTAATTTGATCTTTAAGAGTACATTTTGTATTAGGTCTTATATAACATACTAACAAGTATCCACTGTTTCGCATTCGAATATTACATTGGGGCTAAATAGACAAAACCAAAGCATTTGGATTGAGATCAATACAAAAAGTCCCTCCAAAATCATATACATGCAAAAAGATTTGATCTCGGCCCACTGCTAAGATCTAGAAGACACTATGCACCCCACCTGAAATGTTTAGGCCAAAAATAGTGATAGTACAGACAACCAGATAGCCACGTTATTACAGGATATTGTAGTAGAACATTCAATTTTAGAATAAAATAGAATATAAATTTTAAGTGTAGGACGTAATATTTTTAACCAGCATCTACAAAATGTGAATAATTGTTGGTGCACTTGTCGCCAATACATGTTGACGCAATTAGGCTTTGTTTATTTTAAATTTTGTGTGAGAATTAAAATTGGATCGCCCTTTGGCTAAAAATTATTATAAGTTGATTAAGCTGTTCACAGAAGGCGCAGTAGATAATGACGACTCTTGCCCCAGACATTCGCAAAATCAATAACCGATGTCAACGCTGAATTGTAATAGTATCTCCCAATATTCAACTTGCACCCGTCAATATAATTTACAGTAACAGCGTCTCTCAATTTTCCCCTTAAACATACCGGCTAGAGTTCTACCGAAGCCGAACATCGACGAAAACTGGCAATTTTACTATTAATTTAAAACAACCAAACACATGAAAGATAGTTTTTTTTATAGATTATAACATATATGGGTAGATCAAGTGTCACAGGTCAAAAATTAGATATTTCTCAAATTCTCAGAAAATATTGCTCGTGCATGTGGGAGTAATGACCCACATTAAAAAATAAATGAAAATTGGAGGCAGGGGGCGAGGTCAAAGTTTAGAAAAATTGATTTTTTCCTCTTTAATGGTTTTTTGTAGTTAATTTTAATGCTACAAAGCATAAGAAATTGAAAATAGTAAATATTGTTTCTTAAAGGATTTTCCGTGCCCTTTTCATAAAAAATATTAATTTTATCTTATATAATTTATTTAGGTCAATAACGCAGAATCGATCTAATTTTTTTTTATTACACTTTTTATAAAAAATGGTCAATATGTACGACTTTGGTTCACAAGTTACATTATAATCGATTCTGAGGTATCGCAATTTATATTTTTATTACAAGCACCCCCAATACATGTCACTAACTTCTTCTTAATTTGTAACCAAGTTGTTTTCATATACGGAAAACAACAAAAACTATCTTGAGCCTAACTAAGTTCACAAACAATCTATGTATTATTTAAATCTGTTCGGTATTGTTTGTGGACTCATTTGACAGCCAACAAAAAATGGGCACTGGAGAACATATTTTTCAAGTGGTCTGGCTAAAATTAAAGCATTTATATTTAATATTGTAAATAATCATCCTTAGTAAAAACGGGGCAAATCGGTCCATGTTTGGATGTAGCCCATAAAGGTCCCCACCGATGTCACTTCCTGACGCTCTGGAGAACACACGCTGAAAAAAATCGCTTCTGTAGTATATTGTCCCAAACATATTCTCTGAAATATAAATGTGTTTAGGGTACTCTCCACAAAAGAAATATTTGAAATATACAAATATTATATGTTTGGGAGTATATTGTTGTAACAAAATTATGATCTTATCTTAATATTTTTTATTTCGAACTAATATTTACAAAACAAAGATTAATTTGTGTTCAAGTATTTTGGCAATGTACCAATGCGTTAATTTAAAGGTCAGTTTCCTTTTTTCAGAAGTTCAATGTGGATTTTTTAGAAATTTTATGTGTTTGTAAAATTCTATTAAAATATAAATCATATAATCTACCTTAACTATAAATTACATTGATGGATGCACAATGAGTGATGAATTGGAATATTTATACATTTAAAATTAGTGCTAATGCTGCTTATGACATTTTTAAATATAAATTATTATACGATATCCAGGAAAAAATAAAACTAAAATTCTAAAAAGTCAACAAAGTTTAAATACATTTTTTAAAAAAATATTGGAAACATTCTCGAACAATAACTTTGTTTGTGTGTAAACACATATTTTATTTGTGAAAGTTAATTCGCAAATATATTTTGTTTTAATATATTAATATATGCGTCCCAAACAAAATTTCTTTCATTTTCAAATGAAATTTATTTGTTAACAAATATATAATATTTAAAAAATGTGTTTCTAAATATATTTTCTTTCAAATCAAATATATCAAAAATGGCGATTTTCCCCCGTGTACTTTTTCATTTTATCCGGCTGAAATTTAAGCATTTGTACATTATATTACACATAATCGTCCTAGTATAAATGGGTCACATCTGTCCATGTTTTGATATAGCCCCCATATAAAGATACCTTCCGATACGTTTTATTGACGTTCAAGTGGACACATTTTATTTAGGTCACAGCCGAGTTTGACTTCTTGGCGGCACAAATTTGCTCTACACGGGGCAAAATCGCCTTTTTTGATATGTTTGAATCGAAAGAAATATATTTGGAAAACAAACTTTTAAATATTATATATATCTGAGCAAATAAATTCTATTTGCACGCTAAAAAAACGGTTCTGTAGTATATTGTCACAAACATATTCGACTTGAATCATATATATGTTTACACCCAGGAAAATAATGGGTTGGAATTCGATTGTAACAATAAAACCAGTAAGGAAAGGCTAAAGTCGGGCGGTGCCGACTATATAATACCCTACACCACTCTCGTAATATTGAATAACTCTGATATATAAATTTTGTAATTCATGTATAAATTGTTTACATAAATTTACTTTTAGGACATTTTATACTTAAATAATACCCTGTACCACAGTGTGGTGTAGGGTATAAAAACGATTGGATCTAAAGAGCCAAATCGGATGAAACATATATATGGGAGCTATCGCTAACTCTGAACCGATTTTCTTCAAATTCTGCAATGTTGGTTCATGGATCAAGAAACTCTACCATTCTAAATTTCAAAACGATCGGATGTAAAATACAGCTTCTATAGGACTAAAGGGCCAAATCGGACGAAACATATATATGGGAGCTATAGCTAAATCTTAACCGATTTTCTTCAAATTCGGCACTGTTGGTTCATGGATCAAGAAACTCTACCGTTCTAAATTTCAAAACGATCGGATGTAAAATACAGCTTCTATAGGACTAAAGGACCAAATCGGCGAAAGATATATATGGGAGCTATATCTAAATCTGAACCGATTATCTTCAAATTCGGCAATGTTGGTTCATGGATCAACAAAACTCTACCATTTTAAATTTCAAAGCGATCGGATGTAAAATACAGCTTCTATAGGACTAAAGGGCCAAATCGGACGAAACATATATATGGGAGCTATAGCTAAATCTTAACCGATTTTCTTCAAATTCGGCAATGTTGGTTCATGGATCAAGAAACTCTACCATTCTAAATATCAAAACGATCGGATGTAAAATACAGCTTCTATAGGACTAAAGGGCCAAATCGGACGAAAGATATATATGGGAGCTATATCTAAATCTGAACCGATTTCAACCAAATTCAATAGCGATCTTAACAGCCGCGAAATACTCTAAACTGCAAAATTTCAGAACGATCGTTTCGTTCATAGACATCGTTAAATCGACTCAGCTAGTGATTCTGAGTCGATCGGTATACTTTAAGGTGGGTCTAGCTGCGTTAATTTCAGGTGTTACAAACATCTGCCGTGAAACAAACTTATAATACCCTGTACCACAGTGTGGTGTAGGGTATAAAAATAGTACTAGCGACAAAAAGTATATTGCCTACACTGTGTGTCGGTTGTCTTCTGTATATCTATATATATAACCAGTAAGGAAAGGCTAAAGTCGGGCGGTGCCGACTATATAATACCCTACACCACTCTCGTAATATTGAATAACTCTGATATAGAAATTTTGTAATTCATGTATAAATTGTTTACATAAATTTACTTTTGGGACATTTTATACTTAAATAATACCCTGTACCACAGTGTGGTGTAGGGTATAAAAACGATTGGATCTAAAGAGCCAAATCGGATGAAACATATATATGGGAGATATAGCTAAATCTTTACCGATTTTCTTCAAATTCGGCAATGTTGGTTCATGAATCAAGAAACTCTACCATTCTAAATTTTAAAACGATTGGATGTAAAATATTGCTTCTATAGAACTAAAGGGCCAAATCGGACGAAACATATAGATGGGAGCTATAGCTAAATCTTAACCGATTTTCTTCAAATTCGGTAGTGTTGGTTCATGGATCAAGAAACTCTACCATTCTAAATTTCAAAATGATTGGATGTAAAATACAGCTTCTACAGGACTAAAGAGCAAAATCGGACGAAACATATATATGAGCTATAGCTAAATCTTAACCGATTTTTTTGAAATTCGGCAATGTTGGTTCATGGATCAAGAAACTCTACCATTCTAAATTTCAAAACGATCGGTTGTAAAATACAGCTTCTATTTTTTATTTATTTTTTTATTATTTTAATAGATATTGATATTGACATTAGTTCCTTTAAATTCAATATAATTTCATACACGTATATTAAGTATATATCTATTTTTTTGGCATAACATTATTTGTTGTAAGCCAGAATGGCACATTTCTAGTTTATAACAAGTTCAAAAAGAAAAAACACAATTAATAGTGCAGACATTTATGTTTAACGTTAAATAACGATTTAAGTATTATCAATTTTCGTTTAGAGTTCAAATTCGTTTATAATTAACTTTCTATATTTGAGCGATACTTCAATATAGTTGTACAAAGATGAGAAATTTAATCCATTTAATATTTCAAGCACTTCGTGCATACTAAGGAAATTTTTACCAAAATATGTAAATCTAAAATGCTTGTATATAGGGCAAGCACCCTTAAAATTGAAAGTATTTTCCGCAGCATGCAAATTGCATACAGAGCAAATACCCACAGTTCTTGTTCTAAAAGTTCTAGCATCGAGCAGTCCGCCTCTCGCTCTAATCAATAGACTTGTCGCACGCGATGAAAACTCACTAGTCAAAGAAAACACTGCATCATAATTGAGTCTGGGGTAAAGATCATGGAACTGTGAACACCTGGCATCACGAATATTATTGTTACGCTCCCAAACTTTCAGCACGCTCAGTATATTGTTCCATTCCAGACAGAGAGGAATATTTGTATTTTCTGGAGAATATTGTATTTTATCGCACAGTTTTGTCCATTGATTTGCCCAGCAAATATTTTGTAAAATTATCTCTTCTGCCAGTATACGAGGTAATCTATGCTGTCCCATTTTTAATACTTTATTTATATAAACAAAATGGAGTGTTAATGTTGAGATGTACAGCGAATCTAAGCCGGTTTCTAGATGGAGTATGTAGTTCGGAGTATTATCAGGAAGATATAAGATTTTTTTGATGAAATATCGAAAAAGTTTTTCTACTTCTTCATATTTTTGAAAACCCCAAATTTGGGCTGCATTATTGATCTAGAGGCCGAATCGAAAATCTTTAGTTTGTTATGTTTTGTGATCTTTGGGTGTCTCATATAGTTAGACCAAGTTGAATTAACAGCAAGTTTTGCTGTGCTTAATTTGTTTTTCAAATGTTTTATAAACGACAAGTTGTAGGTTAGCTCAACTCCAAGGTATTTGTAGCTGTTAACAATTTCCACTAATTCATCGCCATAGTACCAGCAAAGCTTTCTTGAGACTCTAGTACCAGTGCGAAAAATCATTATTTTTGACTTTTCCAAGTTAACTTTGAGATGCCAAGTTGAACAATATTTGTGCAGGCAATGTATCATGGTTTGCAGTTCGGATGGGGAATTTGATAGTAATACTATGTCATCTGCATATAGTAATATTTTTATGTTTAAGTTTGCGATGTTTACACCGCCGGGTAATACATCTACGAGATCATTTAAATATAGCGAGAATAATAATGGACTCAATATACAACCTTGCTTAACACCCAGCTCAACCGGGAAAGAGTCAGATAGCGTATTGCCAGTCGAAATTCTACTTGTAGTATTTTCGTACATATTCTGCAATATTCGTATTATCTTTGACGTTAATCCGAGAGAGGAAAGCTTGTAGAATAGGCTATTTCTAGGAATGGAGTCAAAAGCACATGAAAAATCAACGAAGAGGGCGAATAGTTTTTTCCCGTTCAGAGTGGCTATGTTTGCGATACTAACTAGGTTGAAAATATTATCCACAGTTGAGTAATGTTTCCGGAATCCAGCTTGGAATTCATTTAGTATATTATTGTTGTCAGTCCATTCGGTGATCCTGTTAAGTAATATCGTGTTAAATATTTTGCATAAAGAGTTGATGAGAGAAAGTCCTCGATAGTTAGCTGCTATGTTTGGGTCACCTTTTTTAAAAATCGGAAGCAAAATTGATCTACAAAAACTTGAGGGGATTTTTTCATGCAGAAATATTTTGTTAAATGTGCATAAGATTTCCCTTACAAAGCAGGCCGGAGCGTATTTATAGAACTCATAACTAATGCCGTCATCGCCAGGCGCTCTACAATTTTTCAAAGATTTCAGTACTGACATCAATTCAACCATTTCAATTGGGGAGTCTAGCAAGGCGTCAGTGACGTAAGGCATACACCAGCTTATAGTCGGAGGGCTACATGTTGGGCTCAGCATACTGCTAAAATGAATTAAAAAGTCTTCCGCGCTCAGAACGTCTTTGACTATCCGTGGTTTTGTTTTAATTTTCCGTGCAAGATACCACCAATCAGCGCTCCTACTAACCGTATTTAAACGTTCTATGTTCTGGTTGTAATGTGCGAGTTTCTTGCTATTGCACAATCGTGTATATTTGGCTCGAGCTTCATAATATTTCGACCTGTTGAGAATTGTGTGGTATCTTCTATACTCTCCGAGCTTTCTTTTCATGCTTCTACGAGATTTGGCACACTTCCAGTCGTACCACTTTTGTTTTGGCTCAAAAAACTTGTAGTTTGTGTTTTCGGGGTACGATTCTCTGATTTTGCCCGATATAATATTTACTAGCTCATCCACTGATACATCACTTATCATATCTATGTTTCTGGTCTTTGTAGTTAGCATTTCAGCATATTTATGCATATATTTGTTTTTCCAGTGCAATCTTGAGTGTGACTGTTCATTGCTTTCTATAACGGGTAGGCATGGAACTTTTATTTGCATGTTTAATGGCATGTGATCAGAATATGGTTTGGGTGCGATAGAGAAGTCATCAGCATATACAAGAAAACTGTGAGATACAATACAATAATCAATGACCGAGCTTCCCATGACACCACAAAAACTATATTCACCGTTGCAATCTCCATTAGTTCTACCATTCAGGATGATGCCGCCAATATTCTCAATAACATCTATAAGCTTTTTACCGTTAGAGTTAAGTACTTTATCTTTGGAACATCTATTTTCACGAATATGTGGCAAATCTTGTATGAACATACTGTCTAAAATCTGCTCACCTGCGATCCCCAACTATACAGAAATTCATAGGGCTGATTTCATTCAAAAATTCTTTAAATTTTTCAAATTCATTGTTCCAGTTTGTGCAGTTTAGATATCTTGGTATTATATAGAACAAATCTTCCCCAAATTTAGCTTTTAATACAATATTATTAGATATATTAAGGAATTTGAAATTATACTGACTTTGCAGATTCTTTTTATAAGCATATAGACAACCACCACTTGCACGACCGGCCCTTTGTTCCTTTATGGCTGGTATCCACTTTAATGAATAATTTTGAAAATAAGACAAAAATTCGTGTTGCTTTTCATACACAACATGAGTTTCAAACAAGAAAAGAATGTCGAATTTATTTAAATACGCTGCAAATTTTCCAAAATTAAAAGAATTTTTAAGATTTGCTACGTTATACGATAATAATTGGATTGTGTTGGATTGCTATTGTGCATTTGATACTGGCGCCGATATATTAGGCAAATTGTTCCTGGTGGCTACCTCGACAACACATTCACACTGCGCTAAAATATAGGACAGATACTCGGCATCATTGTTGCAGTGCGCAATCACTTTTCCTCTCGACCACGTATACTTTTTGTTTTCAACAAAAATACAAAATTCACCAAGTCTAACTTTTAAGTTTGCATTCTTTTTTGTAATTGCTCTGCTAACCAGCCGCAGATTGTATCTCGTGGATTGTTCTTCTTCCGTGTAATCTTTTTGGATGTATATGGGGACCCCTTGCAGTCTCCTTTTTGCAGCAATGACATTATTGGCCTGTACCCCCGACTCAAGGCTGAATAGGAAGTTATTTTTCTTCGCTAGCCTACGCACCGTTACAACATTTGCTTCCACTTTTAACATCGAGGCACATATTTCCAGGAATTCAGCTTTAGCAATGTGAGTGTTGTTGCAATTTAAACCTCCTACCATAATATTTGCCGCTCTACTCTTGCGATCAATTAATTCCAAGCGAGATGTGAGTTTTTTGATGTCCTCTTTTAATTGCTTGTTCTCCTCCCTAAGTTCTTCAATTTGCGAGTTGACTTCCACCAAATCCGACTTTCGTGCTACATCAACCAGTTTTTCATCCATTAATAAACTAAGTCTGTCCCACGAAAAAACATCACCGCTGTTGTGAGACATGGTTTGACAAGCCAGATGTTTTTTGTTATTGTTTATTTGATCAGGTGACGTTGATTGTAATGACCGTTTGTTGTTCATTTGTTTATCATATTATGCTTTCACCTTCTCACACCAACTGTTATACCCCATGTATATGTATGTTTGTTCGTACTCCCTGTTTGTGGTACGTATGACAAAACACAAGTAACATATGAGATTTCGAGCAACGAACAAGAGAAACAGCAACGACAGCAAATAGCAAATCAATTGAGGGTTGAAAAAACAAAATTAATCGTGTCTTAAAAACCAAACTCGAACAACTCCCAACCGCAGTTATTGTGATGCACCTTTACCAAGCAAATCGACTTATATTAGCGCTAATTAACTGGATAATTTAACAAGAATGATGAGGAGTATCACCGCAGACAATTTTTTTACGTTTTGACACTTACAGACCAGAGTTGCCAATCCATACAGCTTCTATAGGACTAAAGGGCCAAATCGGACGAAACATATATATGGGAGCTATAGCTAAATCTTAACCGATTTTCTTCAAATTCGGCAATGTTGGTTCATGGATCAAGAAACTCTACTATTCTAAATTTCAAAACGATTGGATGTAAAAACAGCTTCTATAGGACTAAAGGGCCAAATCGGACGAAAGATATATATGGGAGCCATATCTAAATCTGAACCGATTTCAACCAAATTCAATAGCGATCTTAACAGCCGCGAAATACTCTAAACTGCAAAATTTCAGAACGATCGGAGTAAAATTGCGACCTGTAGTCGACGAACAACTTTACATGAACAGACGGACGGACGGAAGGACTGACATCGTTAAATCGACTCAGCTAGTGATTCTGAGTCGATCGGTATACATTAAGGTGGGTCTAGCTGTGTTATTTTCAGGTGTTACAAACATCTGCCGTGAAACAAACTTATAATACCCTGTACCACAGTGTGGTGTAGGGTATAAAAATGGAAAAATGTGTGTATGTATGAATGTGTTTTATAGACGCTTAAACCACTGGACCGATATTAAAATTTTTTCTTTTGTTTGAAAGCTATTTAGGTTTAGGTTTAGGTTTAGGTTAGGGTGGCAGCCGTATTTTTTTATACAAGCTCACATAGACCAGTTTAGGTCCCTAGTGTTACCACGGGCTGAAATGCCCCTCATCGAAACCAACCTGTTTGATATACAAATTTGTCGATATTACGAATATCGGTACTGGAAAGATCTGTTAGGCTGCCTAGAACAGCCGACCCCAGTATGTCCAGTCGTCGTTTACTCAGAGCGGGACAGTCGCATAGCAAGTGCTCAATGCTCTCCACTTCTTCCTCATCTCCACAGCTTCTGCAGAAGTCATTAGAGTCAATACCCAATCTTTTGGCGTGTTCGCCGATCAAGCAGTGTCCCGTCAGAACTGATACTAACGTAGACAATCTTTGCCTCTCTAGTGCGAGGAGATATTTTGATCTTCTCAGGTCATACCTTGGCCAGATTTGTCTAGCTACCCTGCAGGTGCCGATTTCTGTCCATCTTTCGTTGGACTGCCTGATTGCCTCTTGCCTAAGCCAAAGCTTGCACGTGGATAGTGGCGCACCAATATATGCAAATTCTTCGAGAATTTGTAATGTCGTCCCTTTCCTAGCAAGTTCATCGGCTTTGCAGTTCCCCGGGATATCCCTATGCCCAGGCACCCATATGAGGTGTATGTTAAACTGCTCAGCCATCTCGTTAAGAGATCTGCGGCAGTCGAGGGCTGTTTGTGAATTTAGGGATGTTGCCTCCAGAGAATTGATGGCAGCCTGGCTGTCCGAGTAAATGACAATGCCAGTGTTGGTTACTATGTTGCGACTCAGCCACTTGGCTACTTCCCATATTGCCATTATTTCGGCTTGATAGACACTGCAGGTATCTGGTAGTCTGTGAGCTATATCCAATCTAAGCTCTGCACAGTGTACTCCGAAGCCAACCTTTTCATCAAGCTTCGAACCATCCGTGTAAAATTGGAGATGGTTTCTATTACCTGGTTTTCTTCCAACCCATTCATCTCTCGCGGGAATCATAGTGATGTAATTTCTCTCGAAGGTGTACACCGTTGGTATATAGTCCACTCGGTCGGTTACCATAGCACTACACTTTGATATTCTCATGTGACCGTAGGTTTTGTACCTCCACATTGATAGGCAGTTTAATCTTATTGCCGCTTTGGTTGCAACTTCTCTCGCCACAATATTAATCGGCAGTATATGGAGTAGGGCTTGTAGAGACTCGGTCGCTGTAGTCCTTAAGGCTCCGCTTATGCTCAGGCAGGCAGTTCTCTGAACCTTTGTTAGTAGGTTGGTGATGGTTAGTTTGTCAGTTGCCGTCCACCATACCACAATGCCGTATAGCAGTATAGGACGAACTACTGCTATATATATCCAGTGGACGATTTTAGGAGAGAGGCCCCACCGCGACCCTACAGCCTTTTTGCAGGAATATAAGGCGACGTTAGCCTTCCTTACACGTTCCAATACATTAAGTCTAAATAACAGTTTTCTATCTAGAATTATTCCTAAAAATTTTGCACTTTCAGAAAAGACCAGATCTGTTCCATTTATCCGAGGTGGAGGGTCCACATGTGGGACTTTATTCATCCTAGTAAAGAGAACCAATTCTGTCTTGTTTGGGTTTATGCCCAAACCGCTGCTTCTGGCCCATCTAGCCAATTTGTTCAGAGCTACCTGTAGAATGTCTCGGAGGACGTTTTCGAATTTGCCACTCACTGCGATTGCAACGTCGTCCGCATATGCCACGACCTTGCAGCCACAACGTTCTAGATCTAGCAGAATTTCATTCAACGCTAGGTTCCAAATTAGTGGAGACAGTACTCCTCCTTGTGGGGTCCCTCTGTTTACAAACCTTGTTAGAGTTGTGGACCCAAGACATGCTGTTATGCGTCTTCTGTTGAGCAGACTTTGAATTAGTCTAATCAAACTAAAGTTAACATTAAGATGTGACAGTGCCGCAATTACTGCATCTGAGAGAATGTTGTTAAAAGCCCCTTCTATGTCAAGAAATGCCACCATGGTGAATTCCTTGAAATGCAGGGACGATTCGATAGTGCTCACAAGTTCGTGCAGGGCTGATTCTGTAGACTTCCCCTTATTGTAAGCATGTTGGTTCACTGACAGGAGTTTTGTATCCAGGTTTTCCCTAATGAAATAATCTAAAAGTCGTTCCAGACCTTTCAATAGGAAGGAGGATAGGCTAATTGGTCTGAAGTCTTTTGGCCTAGTGTGTGATATCTTCCCCGCTTTTGGTATGAATACCACTTTGGTATCCCTCCATCGATTCGGGATGTATGAAAGCCTGATACAGCCTACATAAATTTTCTCCAGCCAGGGGATAATGTATTTCAACATTTTCTGCATTTCTGCTGGAGTGATACCGTCTGGTCCAGGTGACTTGAAGGGCTCAAAGCTATTAATAGCCCAGCTTATTCTGGATCTTTCAGTCAACAAGCTAGCGACGCTCGCAGTCCACTCGCACTCTTGTTGGTCCTGCTGATCCTCTGGTTCTGTTAGAGAGTTCCCCGGGAAATGTGTGTCGAGCAGTACATTGAGCGACTGCTCGCTGTTTTTGGTCCAATTATTTGCCTCATCCTGCAAGTAACCCACTGTACAGGGTGAAGCTGATAATATTTTCCTCAGCCTTGCGGCGTCGGAGACCTTTTCCACTTCGCCACAGAAAGTATACCAAGAGCGTCTTTGCGCCTTTCTAAGCTCCTTCTTATAGATCTTGAGTTGCTCTTTATAGGCATCCCAAACATTAGCGACCCCAGTAGATTTAGCCTTGTTGAATAGCTTGTTGCAGGTCTTTTTCATAGCCGTTAGCTCAGAAGTCCACCATTGGGGTTTAGTTTTACCCTTGTACCTTGTTTTTGGACAGGCTTCTTCAAGGGAACTATTGAATGATGTGGTGATATGATCGACCAGATGATCCAGACCGGCTTTGTCATTCGGTTCGTACAGAAGTTTGGAGTTGAGGACTTTCTTGAAATTCTTTTCATACAGGTGCCACTTTGTCTTTCTCACATTTCTGTGGACGGCAGGTTCAGGCGCTTTTTCAGCGAGTTTGAACTCAATATAATGGTGATCTGAGAATGAGTGGTCGTCTAGTACATTCCACCCAATAATTTTGTCTGACAGCCGGTCAGTAGCAAACGTTACGTCGAGTACTTCTTGTCTGTCTTTAATTGTAAAGGTCGGTTTATTACCTATGTTACAAATACTTAGGTTGGTAGTTAGAATAAAGTCAAGAAGCGAATCACCCCTATTGTTTATATCCGTACTACCCCAGATAGTATGATGAGCGTTCGTGTCTGCGCCAACAATCAGCTCGACCTCGTCAGATGTTGCTTCTTCTACTACTTCCCTGAATAGAGCAGTCGGTACTACAGCTTCATAAGGCAAGTAACTGGAGACCACCCAATATATGCGATTACCGATCTCCAGACTAGCAGATGTTTGGTCTTTACCACTTAAATTAGCCAGGAGAAAGATACTTAGATCTTTCCTGGCCAAAATGCAGGTTCTTGGAGTGCCTTCACAGTTGGCCACAAGCAGTTTAAAGTTGGGTGTCCTGATACCGCACACCCTTCCTCCCACTGCGTAGGGCTCCTGTATCAGGACGATGTCTACTGCACCTGTGGACAGGCGCAGCAATAGAGCCGCTGAGGCTGCTTTAGCGTGATGGAGGTTAATCTGTAAAATTCTTACCATCATTGGTAATTGACAGATTAACTTCCACCCCTACAAGGGTGTTATCGAACTCTTCGTCCGTATCATCGAGAAGCGTGTCCCCGCCAGATGCGTCAAAGAGTCCGGAGACTCCCCTCAGCCCCTCTGTGTCAGAAGTAGAGCTTTCGTCCTCAGAGTAGGACGTTACAGATCTTCTGTTAGAGTTGGAGTCACCCGAAATAATGGGCGTGGATACCTCCGCACTTCCAGAAAGCTGTGTTTCAACCGCGGTGGACGACTCACCTTCCGCAGTGGGAACTATATCCTGCTTGTATACCTTCAAGACTATAGTCTCGAAGCCATACTGTAGGGTTGCACTTGCACGTTGTATATGGGAGGTGGATTCAGCGTTAAGGATCAAATTGACCTGCCGCTTTTTACCATCCGCCTCACCCACCTTGCTGATTCTCCAATTATGGGCGGGCAGACCAGGATTGGAATCTTTTATTATTTCTAATATGTCAGCCGGGTTGGAGGGCTCTTCTGTAACCCAGGTGATGGCTCTAGGATGACTAGGGATGTTGTTTTTTTCGACAATATCCAACTTGGCACCCGGCCACACCTCACCCGCTCGACTCAGAGCAGCCTTATACAGGTCTACTGATCTGGCATCACCGAAATGTAAGAGCTTTACTCTCCCCTGATGCCATCCTGCATCGTTGCAGATTGGTGGTGTGCCCGGCATCTCTCTACGGACATCGAGGTAATGAGCCATAATGGCTGATTGCACATGGCTCCATTTGTCCTTGAGGATGGATCCATCCTCACTACTTCTGTCTATAACGGCCATCACTAGCTATTTGGTCTGAGAAGGTTTTGGAAAAAAAATGTTTGCAAAAAGTGGGCGTGACAAATCGCCCGCTTGGTCGCTAAGGCTCCTGTTAGAGCAAGAGAGCTGATATTTTGCATACACAAAGACGGGATTGTTGTATAAACCACGTCCTACTCACTTAATCATTTTTCGGCCTGTGGTCAGTTCTAGCGCTATCAAGACTTGAGTTTTGTTTTTGTTCTTTCATAAGCCTCTGTGCATATATATAATGTACTATTAACGGCAAATATATACGCGAAAAATAAATTTTAGTTCTCTGAATGTGGTCAATGTAGCATTGACCAAAACAATTTCAATTATTTCACTCATTTTAAAAGTTCTTTAAGACCTAAGGATATACAAATGTGTATGTACACACTGATATCAATTGAGATGCGAAAACAATATTTCGATGCCCAGTCTGAAGTCAAACCGGACATAAAAAGGCGTTTTAAAATTCTCAGACCGTGGTCAGTTTAGCAGTGACCAAAGGATTTCAATCTTTTTAAAAGTCCTTTAAGAGCTATGGTCCTACTAATTTATGTGTGTGTACAGGGTTGCCCATATTCGACGGACCCATCGGCCATTCGATGACTCGTTGGGCCCATTCCAATTGACGAGGCTTGTCCGCAGGCAACAATCTTTGCGTCAATTGAATTTTGTACGGGAACAAATGCAAATCAACGCGAATAATCCATTGTAAAGTGGACCGAGCCATGCCCAACTGCTGAGAACGGCGTTTTTGGGATGTTCTTGGGGACCTCTCAACACTGGCTCGTACGGCAGCGATATTCTCGGCCGATCGCCTTGGTCGACTTTTATTTGGCCTCTTCGGATTAGAAAGGGCCTCACCAGTCGAAAATTTTTCGTATAAACGCTTAATGGTGTTCTTAGAAGGCGCACTTCTCACATTTTTTAATATTTTAAAAGCACGTTGAGTTTTCACAATTGACTTCTTCTGTTTCAGAGCGCTCGCGTGGCGTGTATTGTTCCATGGTAAAAATCTGCTTGGACTGACGCTTCAAACGTGGTATGTCATTAAGCGATCTGACATCTCTGTCAAAAGTTATGGCGTTGCCAGATGGGTCCGTCGAATATGGGCAACCCTGTACTGATCGCCAACGGATGCAATTTTGCACCAAGCGACTTTTGAAAAATTCCATAAGGAGCTATGGACCTACGTATATATATACCGATCTTTAAGGAAATGCATTTTGCTGTGGTCAATATGTATGCATGTGATCAGGTTTTGAATTATGTGATATAATTTTAATTATCATGACTAAACGATAATATCGAAATTTGAAACATACTCAAAAAACAAAACTATGCATACTCGTACATAACATATAAAGTATTTCTTTCTCCGCTACGCGTTTGGTGACCCTTGACCACTGAGCCCATATAAAAATATTTACACACGATTTGAGCTGCGGTCAGTGCTATAGTGACCAAAACTACCTTCAATCTTCCAAAAGTTAATTAGGAGATAAATATCTATAGAATAATGTACATATACTAATCTTCAACTAGATGCGAAATCAACTATTCTTACGGTTTAAATTTCGCTTTTTGCTTTCAACTATAACAACTAAACCGATTAAATCGAAACATGGAAAGAAGATATCTTTGTATGAAATGTGCAATAGTATAATAAACCTTTTGATTTTCCGAGACGCGTTTTGCGACCCCTTGAACTTTGACATATAGTGAATAATACCATACTCAGATTAATGAAATTTGAACAGTTGCTACCAGAATAATATATTTCTTTCTGATATTTAAAGGGTCGATTATGAGCTAAAACGCTATATGATGCGCAGGCTAAGATATATTCACACATTCTAATTTCCAGTTTGCGGTCAATGGTGTCGTGATCAAAAATATGTTCATACCGTTTGGGTTTTTGAGGTCATTTGTTATTTTTTTCAGGAGTCTGATAGGCTTTCAAGTAGACTGATCCGAGATTATTATCAGAAAAATCTTCAAGCTTACGAAGATTGGTATAGATGTATTTGACATCACTTTCAGGCCATGACTGGATCAGTGTAAGAAATTATTAGTTTAAGTATCAATGTAAACATTCAGTTCTGTTAAAGCGAGAACATCAGTACGTTGAGAAAATGCGTTTGCATGACAAATGTTCTAATTATATAAAACTATATTTGTGGGTGTCGAGTTTAATATACGAAACACATCACATGTCTCTATATCACTAAAATAACATTTTGGGGGCTACAAAGTGCACGGGGTGTCGGCTAGTATTTATATATAAATAGTTGAAACAACAATAATAACATGGATACGATCAAATGAAAAAGCTTGTAACGAAATCTATGGTTGTATCAATCAATTTAAGATTGTTTTTTTCATTGACACTCGGTTAGTTGTGGTAACTACTTTTACATTTTCATTATAGTACCATATGATCGATGTGACAACCAATGTTCTAGTCTTAACAACAGAAATTGTACCAATAGACCAAAGATTATTATCGCAACGAATAATTGGTTACTACCACAGAAAAAATATTAATAAATAATCGTTTTTTGTTATCCCAATAATTTCCCATATTTAGAATAATTAAATGTATTTTGGGAAATACAACCGAAAGATTGGTTGCTGTTCTTTTGCTGACAAAATATAAAAATACTTGACAAACAAAATATACAAATACTTGGCATAAATAAATCTTAAACATTTTGTTCAAGAAGGGTATATGAAGTCAAAAATAATCTAGTGTGGATAATAGTATATGGAATGCAGAATATGTTGTGCAAAATGTTTTACATAAATAAACCAGTAAGGAAAGGCAGAAAGTCGGGCGGAGCCGACTATATAATACCCTACACCTCCCTAACAATGCGATAATAATTTGGAATAATACATAATTTGGAATAATTGGTAAATGGGTAGGAACATATTATCTAATTCTGAACCGATAATCGCTAAATTAAGCAATATTCGTTCTTAAAGTGGAAAACATCTTCCTGAAAATGGTAATGATCAGAAGTAAAGTACAACTTCTATAGCGCTTTGATACCAAATAAGGAGGAACATATATATGGAGGTTATATATAAATCTGAACGGATTTTCCCTCAATACTCATTCATGTAAAAAGACCTCTTTCTGTCGAATTTCGTACTGATCGGATATAAAATACAGTCCCTACAGCGCTTACATGTCAAATCGGGGTTAAAATATATATGGGGGCTATATTTAAATCTAAACCGATTTTCTCCGAATTTGGCAGTATTCCTTCGAGTAATAAGAAACCTCTTTCTGCCGAATTTTGCACTGATCGAATATAAAATACAGTTTATACAGCGCTTACATGTCAAATCGGGGGTAAATATATATGGGGCTATATCTAAATCTGAGCCGATTTTCTCCGAATTTGGCAGTATTCCTTCATGTAGAAAGAAACCTATTTTTGCACAATTTCGCACCGATCGGATATAAAATAATATTTTTACAGCGCTTGCATGTAAAATCGGGGATAACGTAAATATGGGGGATATATCTAAATCTGAACCGATTTCTTCCAAATTTAAAAGTGTTCATTCATATAATAGGAAACCTCTTTCTGTCGAATTTCATACTGATCGGATAAAAAAAAAACAGTTTTTACAGCGCTTACATGTCAAATCGGGGTAACAAATTTATGGGGGCTATATCTAAATCTGAACCGATTTTCTCCGAATTTAGCAGTATTCCTTCATGTAATAAGAAACCTCTTTTTGACGAATTTCGCACTGATCGGATATAAAAAAAAGTTTTTAAAGCGCTTACATGTTAAATCGGAGGTAACATATATATGGGGGCTATATCTAAATCTGAACCGATTTTAACCAAATTCAATAGGGATCGTCATTGGGCCAAAAAAAAGATATGTGTAAAGATCGGACCATAATTGCGACCTGTACTTTGATTACAAGAATACATGCACAGACAGACAGACGGACATACCTAAATCAACTCAGAAAGTGTTTCTAAGTCGATCGGTATAATAAACGATGGGTCTATTTCTTCTCCTTTTGGGTGTTACAAACAAATGCACAAAGTTATAATATCCTGTACCACAGTGTGGTGTAGGGTATAAAAATAAAAGCAACAATCATGAAATTGAAAGCACAGGGTTAAGCGATATTTGCATAAAAGTTTTGTGTTTTTTTGTGTACTTAATTTTGTGTCAAATATCTCCACATCTCATAATAGTGATGAATTTGTAATATGGGATTTTTTAACTTTGTTATGAATTGTTTGGTGTTTTGTTCAATAAATAAGATAAAAATTAATGAAACCGTTTTTAATTAATTGTCGGTAGTATATGACTGACAAATTGTCAGAACAACCAATTTTTTAAAACAGTTGGTTGTGACAACATACAACAGATAATTTTAGCCACCATTTTCGTAGTTGGCGCAACCAAATATGTTTGTTGTCAACGTGGCAGCAGAAGTATACCACAACCAAAATGTTTGTTGTCCTGATGTATGTATTCAAGGAAAAATTAAAACTGAGGTTCAAAAAGTCAGCAAAGTTTTGAAATTTTTTTTAAAAAAAATATATTTGGAGAAATTCTTAACAATAATTTTATTTGTACTTAAATACATATTTTATTTGAGAAAACTAGTTTGCAAATACATATATTTTGTTGTAATCGATATATATAAAATTGGATGTGTGTATGTTACGTATGGAATCAAAAACGACTGGACCGATTTTGATGAAATTTTCAGAAAATCTTTAGATAACCCTAGCGGGTGAAGTAGGATATATAAAATCTTGATTGAGGGGCGTGGTCTCGCCCATTTAAGCCAATTTGGAGTTATCACTTTTTGAGTGATTCCTACTGTTCGTACGTACGGATAGATGAACGAGATTCCTACTGTACCTATTGGGACTGGACCGTGATCCCAGATGGGCCACCAATCCTGGACTTTCTTGGGTCCAACTGAAAGTATCTGGGAGTCTATATGATTGGTCCAAAGATGGGTGAGATTGAACCAATGGGCGTGGCCCCACCCATATAAACCAAATTTGGAAATTGAGATATCTTGAGATATTTGTGAGTGATAGTGCTGTAATTTTGTGTACATATATGTAAATTTGGCAGTCACATGTTTTGTGTATATGGATTTGGTGCCAGTCTACGTGATTAATCCAATAATGGAAAGGATAGCAAATCTGAAATCTGGGGTAACGAAGTGGACCGGGTCGGCTAAATATTAATATATATATTAATTTTATCGATTTTCAAATAAAGTATATTTGCTCAAAAATATATAATATTTAAAAATTTGTATTACAAATATATTTGCTTTATATTCAAACATATCAAAAAATGCGATTTTGCCCCGTGTGAAAATCAATAAAAACCAGTAAGGAAAGACAGAAAGTCGGGCGGGGCCGACTATATAATACCCCACACCTATTTGGCAGTGTTCATACATGTAATAAGCAAACTCTCTCTGCCGATTTTCGTACTGATCGGATATAAAACACGGTTTCTACGGCGCTTACATGTCAAATCGGGTGTAACATATATATTGGGACTATGTTAAAATCTGAACCGATTTTTCCCGAATTTGGCAGTGTTCATACATGTAATAAGAAAACGCTCTCTGTTAAATTTCGTACGGATCGGATATAAAACACGATTCCTACAGCGCTTAAATGTTAAATCGGGTGAAACATATATATGGTGGCTATATCTAAATCTGAACCGATTTTCCCCGAATTTGGCAGTGTTTATTCATGTAATAAGAGAACTCTCTCTGTTAAATTTCGTACTGATCGGATATAAAACACGATTTCTACAGCGCTTAAATGTTAAATCGGGTGAAACATATACATGGTGGCTATATCTAAATCTGAACCGATTTTCCCCGAATTTGGCAGTGTTTATTCATGTAATAAGAGAACTCTCTCTGCCAAATTTCGTACCGATCCTACAGCGCTTACATGCCAAATCGGGTGAAACATATATATGGGGGCTATATCTAAATCTGATCGGATTTTCTCCGAATTTGGTAGTGTTCATTCACGTAATAATAAAACTCTCTCTGCCGAATTTCATAAAGATCGGATGTAAAATGTGGTTTCTACGGCGCTTGCATGTCAAATCGGGTGAAACATATATATGGGGACTATATCCAAATCTGAACCGATTTTAACCAATTTCAATAGGGATCGTCCTTGGGCCAAAAAAGAGTACTATGCTAAATTTCATCACAATCGGACCATAAATACGACCTGCACTTTGATTACAAGAATACATGGACAGACGGACAGACAGACGGACAGACGGACGGACAGACGGACAGACAGACAGACGGACAGACGGGCATGGCTAAATCGACTCAGAAAGTGATTCTGAGTCGATCGGTATAATAAACAATGGGTCTATCTCTTCTCCTTTTAGGTGTTACAAACAAATGCACAAAGTCATAATACCCTGTACCACAGTGTGGTGTAGGGTATAAATATTTGGAACGCATACATATACATATATTACAGCAAAATATATTTGCAAACTAAATTTCTCAAATAAAATATATGTTTAAATACAAATAAAATTATTGCTTAGGAATTTTTCTAAATATAATTTATTTAAAAAAGAATTCCAAAAATTTATAATTGGTATAATTTATAACAGTGGACGGGTATTTCCAGCTGTGAAAACGGGGAAACCGGCGGAACCTGTTTTTTCTGCATGACAAAAAAGTATGAAAATTGCAGCTTCAATAACATTTTCCTTTTCAATAGCAAGAAACTTAACACAAAAATAATCTACATATGGGGATTTCATGTCAAGTGAGTAAATTTTTAAAGCGATGTGCTTTGATCAAACTTTCACCAAGTTTAGTCTCGTTGGATAGTAATTATGATACACAGTTTCAACGAGATCGGTAAGGGCTGTTGGGTTGGAGGGTGTTGAATATTGACATTTTGGCCAAACGGTCATTTTTTTCTCATCCTTATAATTAATTACACGCTGAAAAAAAATCGCTTCTGTAGTATATTGTCCCAAACATATTCGGCTTGAAACATATATATGTTTATGGTACACTCTAAATATATAATATTTGATACACACCAAAATTATATATTTGGGAAGATCTTGTTCTAAACAAATCTTTGTTTATATCCCAATATATTTTTATTTGGGAGCATTATTTCCGAAATAAATATGTATTTGCATTTAAGTATTCAGAAAATAAGTTATGTTAAATTTTTCAGTAATTCAATGTTAGTTTTTTATAAATTGTTAAATAAATTGTATTAACATTATTGATTAAGAACAGAAGCTAATGCTGGGACGTTAAACTCGGAACCAAGGAAAAATTTAATCTGGAATTCGAAAAAGTCAACAAAAGTTTTGAAATTTTTTTTAAATGAAATATATTTGGAGAAATTCCTAAACAATAATTATATTTGTATTTAAACACATATTTTATTTGAGAATTTTTGTTTGCAAATATATTTTGTTGTAATATATTAATATATGCGTTTCAAATATATTTTGTTGATTTTCAAATAAAATTTATTTGCTAGGAAATATATAATATTTAAAAATTTGTGTTCCAAATATATTTTCTTTCGATTCAAACATATCAAAAAAGGCTATTTTGCCCCGTGTAGATATTGCATTTAGAACATTTTGCCCAAAAACCGGAGACGGTGGAAGCAAAAATTTTTTGAAAAAATTAAACAAATGTTTTTTTGTGTTTTACGAAATTTGTAATTGCTCTCGAACGGCTGAACCTATTCTTGTAAAGATAACTTTGTTTATTTTTTAAAAACTTTTTTTACGAAATTTTTTTTTTGAAAAAAACTTTTTAGAAAAAATTGCTCTCCCCTTGATTTTCTTCAAATTCATAGAATATTCGTCGCACTCTCACAAATCAAGAACAGTAAACAATTTTTGTGAGACTCAATATATGTAAATGTTATGGACGGATTCTAAAAGAGGAAATAATTCGACCATTTCTTAACCAATCAACCGATTGCAACCAAACTTAGCATGGTAGATGAAGAGGTTTTAGATAAGTTAAGTTTCATATTTGGCCCCCTATGTAGGACAGGGGGGCCTTAAAGTTGGCCTCATCGGGTGAAGAGAATGTTCAAGCGCGTGAACTCGTGTTTATCTTCCGATTTATAAAATTTCTTTTTGTGTGTGTTCTACTAATTGAGGTCTACAAAAAAACATTTTACACCTAAGAATTATCTGCAATTGAAAATTTAATTTTTCATTATCACCCTTACCGTGTGTTAGTATTCCACATGTCTGGATGGGCAATAAAATTTCCTATATGATGAAAAAAATTGTTTCGATATAACCAATAGTACAGAAGTTATGACCAATCGAGAGCAATTACAAATTTCGTAAAACACAATGGACACATATGTCCATGTTTTTATATATCCAATATAGGTACCTTCCGATTTAATTTCTTGATGCTCTAGTAGCGCATTTTATATAGCCACCATATGACGATCAATAATTCATATCAAAAAACCCATAAATATTTAGTCGTGCATTGGTTAGCAAACACTAGTGGAGGCTATTATACAGCGGCACCGCTTGACTTTAGCCTTTGCTTACTGGTTTAACATGCGGTCGTTATGAAATTTTCCAGAGAGAAGTTTGTTGATCGAAGAATGAACGCTGTCAAATTTGGAGAAAATCGGATTAAATTAAGATATCGACCCCATATGCAAATAATATACTTATATATCGATTTTCTGAATTGTGAAAGTTAATCGTTTGGAACGCTGAGAATTGAAATATATATACACTGCCACTCATCTGAATAGGTTCAGTATTTGTGAAGTAATTTTTACAGATTTTCTTAAGTTTTGTTATTTATGCGCTTATTTCTTTTACACGTTTTGTAAGTTTGTTTACATACATTTCATTCTAAAAAAAGAAACAAACGGTAAATGTCACCGTTACGTCTTCCCATCGCCTTTCTCTCACTCTTCAATGGAATCGCAATAATTTTTGGCTCACCAGAGTAGGTTTAGCACCAAGTGCATCTATTTTGTATGTTCAGTGGTTATTAAATCATTACAATTTGTTTAAACTAAACCTGGAACATTGTTTAAAGAAATTAATTTTGAAAATGGGTCGTGGAAAACCTTTAACGGAGGAGGAAAAGGGCAAAATTGTAGCCTTCAGTGAATGCGGCTTAAATCACAGAGATATTGCTAAAAAAATTGATCGTAGCCAAAATGTTATCAGCAATGACTTAAGAAATGTTTCAAATTACGGGAAAAATATGAAAGAAGGTACATACAGAGCCACAACAGCTGCTGATAGAAGAACCATTACGAGTATCAGAGCTGCCTCCAATTCCCATGCTTCCGCATCAAAGATCAACGAAAGAGCAGGTGATAGTGCTAGTCTGGCCACCGTAAAACGTGTTATTCGTAATGCCAATCACAATAAGAGACTAAAACTGAAGAAAAAGCACCACTTAACGATATTCGTAAAGAAACACGACTTCAGTTCTGCCGTGACCACATGACTTGGAAAAAAGAATGCCAACACGTTGTATTTTCCGGCGAGAAAAAATATCTAAATTACATTTTTTCTCGCCGGAAAATACAACGTGATGGATATAACTACTATTTCCACGATTTACGGAAGGAAGAACATCATTTGGCTCGGCATCATAGTTGTTAAGGCGGCGTGATGGTGTGGGGTGCAATTTCCTATTACGGAACATGTGAGCTGCAATTTTTAACATCAAAAATGAATGCGAATAGCTACATTGGAGTAATTGACAAGGCTTTCCCATACTTCTCGAATATTTTTGGACCAATAACGTGGACTTATCAGCATGATAATGCTCCTATTTATACAGCCAGGGTCGTAAAACAGTGGATTGGAAACCAAAATGTACCTCTGTTGGAATGGCCACCATACTGTCATGAAAAGTTTACGAGTCGGGCAATCAATTTGAAAATAAAGAATGCTTAATAAGTAGAATTAAAACGGCTTGGACCGATATTTCCCTTCATTAAATTAAAAAATTATATGATTCTATACCAAATCGGATTTTTGAAGTTATATTACAAAAAGGAGGAAGTATTAAAAACCTTGAAAATATTAGAAACGTTATGTATAAGTAAGTCAATGTGTTAATTAATGAATTTTTTATGTTTTATTCGCTTTGTTTTCTTTTGAACCTAATCTGATGAGCTAACAAAAATATAAATTTTTTAATTACTATTGATTTTTTTCTGAAAACTATTACTATAAGATGAAAAATAAATTTGTTTCTTTATGAAGTTATTCCCGTCTTTGTTCTCTATTATATATATAGTTCTGTAACTTGTCATTTAAATATTTTCTGAAATAAAAGCACCTGAACATTATTGAACCTATTCTGATCAGCGGTAGTGTATAAGTATTTCAGATTTAGAACTTTGCTCTAGCAAAGAGGTATTGGGAATCTTATATACGCTGCACCTGAGTTTCCTTGCTGTTTTAAGATATTTTTATTAAATTTAGAAGATAACAGTTTTTAAACCAGATATCAACGTTGCCAAATTTGAAGAATATCGATTTAGATCTATATATGTACCCGGTATCCCGATTTTGAATCAAAGCGCTATAATATATTTTTTTTTGACAGTTACAAGTAATTATTATTGTCACGACTATTTTTTCGTCAAAAGTCAGCTAACGTACGGAATAATCCTCTTGATGAATTTGTTCGTCACCATGACGAATTTCTGTTTCCAAAAACTTTCGTCCTCTGGATGATCAATTCATCATCACGACGAACCTTATTCATCATCATGACGAACCCTATTCATCGTCACGACGAACAGCATTCATCACCACGACGAACTCTATTCATCACCATGATGAACTCCATTCATCACCACGACGAATTCCATTCGTCACCAAGACTAATCCCATTCATCAACACGACGAATCCCATTCATCACCACGACGAATCCCATTCATCAACCCGACGAATTCCATTCGTCACCACGACGAATCCCATTCATTATCACGACGAATCTCATTCATCACCACGACGAATTCATGCCCACGACTACTTAAATTTTAAAAATTCCAATAAATGTTCTTCTAGTTTTAAACCATTTAAAATGGTATGGAAAATAAAATTATTTGACTGCATTGCTAGGTTCAGTTGTGAATATTCGTTTCGAGACGCAGTTCTTATAGGTAAGGCTGAAATTAAACAAACGAGAAGTATTCATTACTTCTGCTATTTTAAATCAAAAATAATCACATCAAGTAATGTATTTGCCAGCAGACCACTAGCACTAATATTTCACACTTATACAGCTTGTCGAGCTGCATGTACGAGTATGCATGTGTTTGATGTTTTGTTAAAAAAAAATCATCAGTTACGCCGTGCCAGTGCGGTTTGTTTGAAACAATCGGTGCTGCGTGGAACACACACGTGGACGAACATAACAACGTCGCATGCCTTACTTTGTTTTGCTGTAGGAGTTGACGTTGCCGTAAAGGGTGAATAAGTCGATCGTTCTCATGATGAATGGATAATTTTATTGACGAACGGAGTTCGTCATTAATTATTAGATTTTGTAAATTGATCTTTTACAACAAATTATTTAATTAAGGTAATCAGAACGCATATATAACAGTACATTTAAGTAGAAACTATAATTTGATTGCTTCGTTTGATCATATTTTCAGCAAAATGGCCAAATAAATCTTTTCGTCGTGGGAATGAAACCTTATCGTTCTGTCGACGAATTTCGAAATCACCAAAAACATGACTTCATAATCGTGTTCGTTCTATTGACTTCCGAAAACATCGCATGTACGAAACTTTTCGGCACCAGTACGAAGATATATTGACGAAACTCGGTTTTTCTATCAGTGTAGGAAAACAACATTGATAAAACATGACAATATTTTTCTAATTCTGTTCTGATAGCGTGGGGTAGGGTATCATTTAGTCGGCTCATGCACACTTTAGCTTCCCTTACTTGTTGTCAACTAGATTTCTGTAAATTTCTTTCTTTTTCTCCCTCTTAAGAAATAACTATATAGAAGTGAAACTATAGGACAACAGTAGATAAACTGCATACTCAGTTTTTTATTTCGTGATCGTATGTCCTTTTTACATGACATTTAACATTTCAAGGATAACATTTTGAAATATTTTTCATTGAACTTATTACACTGTGAATTGATAAATATGCATATCACTGGAAAGGGGATAATTTCTTTTATTAATTAAAGTTTTTGGGATAATTTTCCAAGGACGACGGATATTAAAAAATTGTATTTTAAACTTTTATCCTTGAATACCCGTTTCAAAGAAGTGGGTCTAAATATATGAAAAAATGTATGCTAAAAAACTCTAACTGATACTCAAATTATAATTTCAGCTTTCTGTCATTAACGGTTGAGGAATAACAATTATTTTAATTCCACAGTCTACATAATAAATTAAGGACACTGCGCCAAAAATATTATGTTCCCTCCCACGAAATAGACTCTAAACAAGTAAAAAACAATGTACTAACTTCCATATTTCATGATTGTTTGCCATTTTCTCAGGAATTTTAAAACTACAAGGCTAACCTTTTGCGGCAAGTATTTTTGCTGGGAATCAGAAATTTTGCACATATTTATGTTGATTTACGAGCTATGAACCTACACATGTAGCTGCTAAAGCTAGAGGTTAAACCGGACAAACAACCGAATATTATTTTTTGTCGTCTCTTATGGAAATATAACGCAATTTTAGATTATGGTCAATATGAGCGTTATCAAATGGTCGATTCGATCTAATTCAATCACATTAAAAAACGAACGCTGCAATTTTTAGCCAAATTTTAGGCCTCAAATTCTTTAGCCAAATTTCATATAATAAATGTGGTATTTATGGCTTACATTAGCACATTTGAGGACTACCTCTACACGGGGACTACAACAAAATATAAACTGACTTGGCTAAAGTGCCACTCATCGAAACAAACCTGTTTTATATACAAATTAATCGATAGTACGTTCGCCGAACAGGCAATGTCTCTTCAGAACTGATACTAACGTCACACCTTGGCCATATTTTTTCTAGCTACGATACAGTTGCCGATTTCTATCCATCTTCCTGATTGACTCTTGCCTAAGCCAAAGGTTGCACGTGGTTAGTGGCGCACCAATACATATATGCAATTTCTTCAAGAATTTGTAATGTCGTCCCTTTCATAGAAAGTTCATCGGCTTTACAGTTCCCCGGGATATCCCTATGCCCAGGCACCCATATGATGTGTATATTAAACTGCTCAGCCATCTCGTTAAGAGATCTGCGGCAGTCGATGTTGGCTCCAGAGAATTGATGGCATCCTGGCTGTCCCAGTAAATGACAGCGACTCTGTTGGTTACAATGTTGCGACTCAGCCACTAGGCGACTTCCCATATTGCCATTATTTCGGCTTGATAGACACTGCAGGTATCTGTGAGCTATATCCACACTAAGTTCTTCATAGCTTATCTGGTTTTCTGCCAACCAATTCGTCTCTGGCTGATATCATAGTGATGTAGTTCCCCTCGAATTTGTACACCGTTGGTATATAGTTCATTCGGTCGGTTACCATAGCACTACACTTTGATATCCTCATGTGACCGTAGTTCTTGTACCCACACATTGATAGGCAGTTTAATCTTAGTGCCGCTCTGATTGCAAATTCTCTCGCCTCAATATTAATCGGCAGTATATGGAGTAGGGCTTGTAGAGACTCAGCCGCTGTTGTCCTTAAGGCTCCGCATATGCACAGGCAGACAGTTCTCTGAACCTTTGATAGTAGATGGGTGATGGTTCAGAAAAGACTAGATCTGTTCCATTTATCCGAGGAGGAGGGTCCACGTGTGGGACATTATTTATCCTAGTAAAAAGAGCCAATTCTATCCTGTTTATGTTAAAGCCCAAACCGCTACTTGTGGCTTATCTAGCCAACTTGTTTAGAGCCACCTGTAGGATGTCTCTAAGGACGTTTTCGAATTTGCCACTTACTGCGATTGCCACGTCGTCCGCATATGCCACGACCAACGTTTTACATCTAGCATAATTTCATTCACCGCTAGGTTCCACATTAGGGGCGACAGTACTCCTCCTTGTGGAGTCCCTCTGTTTAGAAACATTATTAGAGTTGGGGACCCAAGACATTCTGTTATGCCTCTTCTGTAGAGCAGTATTTGAATTAGTATAATCAAGCTAGAGTTCACTGTTAGATATGACAGTGCCGCAATTACCGTATCTGAGTGAATACTGTTAAAAGCTCCTTCCATGTCAAGAAATGCCACCATGGTGAATTCCTTGAAATGTAGGCTCGATTTGATATCGCTCACAAGTTCGTGCAAGGAGGATTCTGTAGACTTTCCCTTATTGTAAGCATGTTGGTTCCCCGATAGGAGTTCTGTATCCAGGTTTTTCCTAATGAAATAATCTAAAATTCTTTCCAGACCTTTCAATAGGAGGGGGGATAGGCTGATTGGTCTGAAGTCTTTTGGCTTAGTGTGCGATATCTTTCCCGGTTTTGGCATGAATACCTATTTGGTATCCCTCCATCGATTCGGGATGTATGAAAGTCTGATACAGCCTACATACATATTTTCTCCAGCTAGGGGATAATGTACTTTAACATTTTCTGCTTTTCTGCTGGGGTGATGCCGTCTGGTACAGGTGACTTGATGGGCTCAAAGCTGTTAATTGCCCAGCTTATTCTGGATCTCTCAGTCAACAAGCTAGCGACGCTCGTAGTCCACTCGCACTCTTGTTGGACCTGCTGATCTTCGGGTTCTGTTGGTGAGTTCCCCGGGAAATGTGTGTCGAGCAGTACTTTAAGCGACTGCTCGCTGTTTTTTGTCCAGTTGTATCCCTCATGCTTCAAATGTGCGTGGTGAAGCTGATAGTATCTTCCTCAGCCTTGCGGCGTCGGAGATGTTTCCACTACGCCACAGAAGGTATACCAAGAGCGTCTTTGCGCCTTCCTAAGCTCCTTCTAATATATATGGAGTTCCACTAGGCATCCCGGCTTTGTCATTCGGTTCATACAGAAGTTTAGAAATGAGGATTTTTTTACAATTCAAACAGGTGCCACTTTGTCTGCCTCACATTTCTGTGGACGGCAGGTTTAGGCGCTTTTTCAGCTAGTTTGAACTCTATATAATGGTGATCTGAGAATGAGTGGTCGTCCAGTACATTCTACCCATTAACTTGTCTGACAGCCGGTCAGTAGAAAACGTTACGTCGAGTACTTCTTGTCTGTCTTAAATTGTAAATGTCGGTTTATTACCTATGTTACAATTAGTTAGGTTGGTAGTTAGAAAAAGTCAAGAAGCGAATCACCCTTATTGTTTATATCCGTACTACCCCAGATAGTATGATGAGCGTTCGTGTCAGCGCCAATAATCAGCTCGTTGTATCTTCTACTACTTCCCTGAAGAGAGTTGTGTGAAGCTATAGTATATAACGCAAAGTGAACTTAAAATCAATTTTGTTCACGGATCTTACTTTTTTAACCGCAATAATCTTAAAATTTGGCGGTAAAATATCTTAAGAAAATGGTCCTCCTCATAGAAAGATCCCAGTCTATTTTATTTCTCTACGGGTCCATTTTGGCATACTCTCTCCAACATATCGGCCGGGATCTCACAAATATATTCTTCAATATTAGCTTCCCGTGCGTCAACTGTTGCGGGATTGTCCCTATAGACATGAGCCTTAACATAGCCCCACAAAAAATAATCTAAAGGCGTTATATCGCACGATCTAGGCGGCCAATTGACCGACCACAAACGTGAAATAAACAGTTCACCGACCTCAAAATTCAATGAACATAAATAAAATTCAGTAATCTGCAAGCGTTGTTCGTTTGTAAGTTGATTCTTGGTTAAATTATAGACCAAACTGAACATGTTTGACGGTAACATGTTACAAGAAAACAGCTGAGCTGCCAACAACAGTGTTACCAAAAAATTACCCATTATATAAACAATTTGTGAAGTTTACCTTACTTCTTTTATATCTTAAAAAAATTGTCATTTCAGGGCAAAAATCGTCAAATCGTCATGTCCTACTTTTTGGCTTCAAAAATCGTCAAAATAAAATTAATAAATCGTCATTTCTGGCAACACAGTTGGCCACAATCAGTTTAAAGTTAGGTATCCTGTTACGGCACACCATCCTCCTATTACGTAGGGCTCCTGTATCAGGACGATGTCTACTACACCTGTGGACAGGCGTTGCAATAGGCTGCTCTAGCGTGATGGAGGTAAATCTGTAGAATAATTACCACCATTGGTAATTGATAGATTAACATCCACCCCGACAAGGGTGTTATCGAACTCATCGTCCATATCATCGAGGAGCATGTCCCCGCCAGATGCGTCAACGATTCCGAAGACTCTCCTCAGCCTCTCATTGTCCGAAGTAGAGTTTTCGTCCTCAGAGAAGGACGTTACTGATCTGTTAGAGCTGGAGTCCCCAGAAATAATGGCCATGGGTACGTCCGCACTTTCTTAAAGCCGTGTATCGCCTTAAGAAGTGGGAGCTTTATCCTGCTTGAATACCTTCAAGACTATAGTCTCGAGACCATATTGCAGGGTTGCACTTGCACGTTGTATATGGGAGGTGGATTCAGCGTTAAGGATCAAGTTGACCTGCCGCTTTCTAGAATCCGCCTCACCCACCTTGCTAATTCTCCAATTATGGGTCGGGAGACCAGGATTGGAATCTTTTATTATCTCTAATATTTCAGCCGAGTTTGAAGGCTCTTCTGTAACCCAGGTGATGGCTCTAGGATGACTAGGGATGTTGTTGTTTTCGACAACATACAACTGGGCGCCTGGCCACACCTCACCCTTTTACAGGTCTACTGATCGGGCATCACCGAAATATAAGAGCTTTACTCTCACCTGATCGTTGCAGATTTGTGGTTTGCCCGGCATTTCTCTACGGACATCGAGGTAATGAGCCATAGTGGCTGATTGCAAATGGTTCCATTTGTTCTTGAGGATGGATCCACCCTCACTACCTCTGTCTATAACAGCAATCACTAGACTCTCTATCGAAACTTCATTGAAGGGCTTGGTGCGTGTCCGGTTGATGGTGACATTAGGGCCTCTTGCCTTTTTCAAAGGCAGGGGCTCAAATAAGCGTATTATGGCTTAAATAAGCGTATTGTGGGAATAATTCTATAGGGAGACTATAACATCATATGAACCGATTTGTAAAATTTTTGCTGTCTGTGAATTCGTGTCAAAATAGTATACAAACTGCAAAGGTTTAGCTATAATAACATCCTACACTAACATCTACACACCAACATCCTACACGCTACTGCGTGAAACAGACGGACATGGCTAAATAGTCTTAGAATTTCACGACGATCAAGTATATATATACTTTATGGGGTCGTAGACCAATATTTTAAGGTGTTGCAAACGGAATGACAAAGTTAGTATGATTATACCCCCATCCTATGGTGGATGGTATAATAAACCAAACTAGATAACACTACACAACAAAAAAAATTTTTTTTTGTGTCCTAGATCTAAAAATTATTTTTTTGTATAGATTGTGGCATGCTGTTATATAAAATCAAAACCAAAAATTTTGTTATGGAAACCTTTTTTTTTAAAAAAAAATTTATTAAGAATACTATTATCGTCGAAGGTACCCTTAGTATTTGCACTATAGTATATAGTGCCCGACCAGGTCGACTTATACGTTAAATTGAAGCTATTAACGTGGGCTACCAATGTTGGAAATATCTCTTTTACTTAGGAACAGTGCTTTAGTAACACTCATAAAACAAATTGGAAAAAGTAGATAAAAAAATCTATGGATAAATGTAGAAATTATAGCCCTTTTGGTAGAGGTAAGAGAATTTCAAAAAATCTTTTTTTTTAATGAATGGAAACCTCATAAATAACAAGTAAGAAAGTTTCAGTCGGGTAAACCGACTAAGGTATACCCTCACTTTGTGAGTAATGTAATATATAACATTACACCTATAAATCTGTCAATTTGTGTGGGAGGTACCAGAAGGGGTTTTCCAAATACACATATTTTTCGGTAAACAGTACATTCTTAAATACATTGCACTGTGCTGAACTATAACCGTTTGTGTGCACTGGTATGTTAAAGTTACGAGCTATGTAATTTTGGTATGATTTGGTCATTTTGTGTGGGAGGTACAAAAAGGGGCGGGGTGATAACGCCCACTTTTTACAGGACTATAGGCACTACAACAGCATTACACTGTACAAAATTTCAAGTATTTGTATGCACTGGTATTAAAGTTACAAGCCGTTTACTTTGGTACGAAACGGGCCATTTGTGTGGGCGGTACCAAAAGGGGCTGTACAATGATGCCCATTTTTTACCGGACTATAGGCGCTACAAAAACATTATACTGTAGAGAATTTCAAGCATTTTTATGCACTTGTATTAAAGTTATAAGCAGTTAAATTTTGATGCAAAATGGTCCATTTGTGTGGGAGGTACCAAAAGGGGCATGCCAACTTCACCCATTTTTCTCGAGTTAATAGCGACTAATATACTAATATTATGTGCAGAATTTCAAAAGATTCGAATAAGTAGTATAGAAGTTGTTAAAGAATCAATATTTCACTAAATTTTAACCCTTTGTGTGGGAGGTACCAGAAGGAGTAGACCAATATGGCCCATCTTCGAACTCATCCGGAGATAGATCAAAATATTACCACATACCAAATTTGAAGTCAATCGGTTACTCCTTTCGAGAGTTATCGTGCGCACCAGCCAGCAGACAGACAGACAGACAGACAGACAGACAGACAGACAGACAGACGGACGGACATTGCTCATTCGACTTAAAATGACCCAAAACGGATTTCCTCCGAACATACTTAGGGTCTTAGATCACTCCTTCGATGTGTTACACTTTTTTCCGTAGCAAATGATATATACCCTCGTCACACTAAAGTGAGGGTATAAAAACCCACAAATATTGTTGAATGACCCTCTATCTGAGCGGATCTCATACAATATAGCTCTCACATTGCTTATCATGTTTTATGGAGGGTTACGAACGGCCATAAAACCTCATCCTCTCTATAATTTTATAATGTCTGACATCAATCCTCATAAAATAAAATACAAGTGCAATGTCTCTTATATGTCTCTCTCACATATGGTGAATTCGATATAAGCAAAAAAAAACATCATTTAAAAAAGGAAAAAATATGAAACAAGATTTTTTTGAATTTCCCAAACATTTACAAAATGGCTTATAACTATTACATCTATCCATAGATTTCTTTCAAATAGACAGTGTTTTCTTCGTTAGTAAAATAATTTCGATTTTTTTTCTATTTAAAAAAAAAAGATTTTAAAAAAGAAAATCATTTTTTCTCATATTTTGGACGACTGTTACTAAACCAAAGATTCTACGTGATAGCGATATTTGCTGCATATGTAGCCCTCATAATTGAGGCATAACACGTCTCACGTCCCTTTAATTTGAGGCATAACACGTCTCAATCAGGTTTATACTTGAAAAATTATGGTCCAAATACTGAATGTACCTTCAATGAAAGCTGACATTTAAAAAAAACAAAATTTACAATAAAAAATGTTTTTAATATTTTTTTCGTGTTTGTGACACCTCATTGCACCAGAAACTGTTATCCACATCCCTTGGACAACAATTTTGTTGCATAGTGTAATTAACCCCATATTTTGATCTAGTTTTGGTGCACATTAGTGGTATTGTATATTTGCTTTGATTTTTGTAAAATTGTTATAGAATTTAAGAAATCATTAGGAGAAAAAGACAATGCATAGTTCATATATTGAGTGATACCGAACTTAAATAATGCTGAAATCAAGTGTTAATATCAGAAAAGTGGTATCTTAATAGGAACAGGAATATCTTTAGTGCCATAACATTGTCAATTTTGTTAAATTTTCCCTATTTTAAGTTAACATTTTTAGTGTAATAATTCGGCTTTGATTTGTTTGTTGTTCGGCCTGATTTGCATTTTATCAACACCACTAATATCTTCATCAAGTATCGCTAATCCTCTACAAGTTCATTAAGTGTTTGCAAAGGGTTGATATTGTCACAACGACAAGTAAGCTCACAAATCACATGGGATTTAAGTTTTCCTGGTTCTGTCATGTGATTTTATGCGAACTGGGCTTTCGTGACTTGTCCTTCTTTTAATTCCGTGATTAACTTTTAATCATATTCTGCCGGCAAAATCACTCCACTGTCACGCAAACCCATACTCCTAACCAATGACAGTTCAAATGTCACTCAACTGTGTACAACAATACAACAAACAACTAAATACGAATGAGAATAATATTTTCAGGGTCATGGGATGACAATGTCCGCTCGCATTTAGTTCAGCACCACATTTTAGTCAATTGTTACGGAGCACAGAGTAGAATTGCGAGCATTGTAGGGAAACGTAACGACAAAAAAATCCCTAGGAACTTATTATCGCCACCGTCATCCACATCATCAGCAGTAGCATCATCATCATCATTCGTAATTAATGAAACGTAATTGAATTAAAACAACGAAACAAGAGCGACCAAATGAAATGGAAACAACGCCACTAGCTGAGATCAAACTGACAAAGGATGCCCCCACCGAACAACCGAATGAATCAATGGATTTGGCCAATGGAACGAAGGAGTCTGTGTGAGTGACTAAAGGTTGCAAACCGGCAGACTTGGTAGCAATATACATGGTCAGACTTGGCATGGTAGTGGGAGCATTATTCGCAAGTTAATTCCATTTGATACGTGACAATTTAATCTCTGTACTAAGCATGGCAAAATATATAAAACTTTAACATGGGAACACAATACAATTTGGATTGAGCACTGCAAACGAAGGATTCCAATGAACTAACCAAAAGGATAACAGTCCTTCGGCGAACCTCAACAATGGAGACATTGCCACATGGAATGATCCATCCATTGGCTCCCACACTCTGAAATAGCTTGAACCGCACACACACGTCCTCACCCACATACACCAACACTTCATTGGTATGAGGTATCATCCTCCAGAGCAGCTGCATAGTCAACGAGTCTGGTGGCTACGAGTACAATCACCCAACTCAATCTGTTCAGAGTTTCATTTATTAAATCGACCCTCGTCGTCCAATACTCGTAATCTGCAGACGCAAAGAACAAAACGCCTGGACGGTCCGGCAATATTCAGGATATCCTTCGTGGCGAAACTATTTTTAAACTGAGTTTATTTCATTGAAGACGATTAGTTCGCTCACCTAATAATAAAACCCTAAACATAACCACTGAACCGCATTTAATGGACCACAGCAAAAATACTGCCCCAAATACTAACAGACTACTTACTGAGTACCTGGACGGTGCCCCAGTGACACAACACACCTCCAAGGACAGTAAAGATTTCATTCTACTCCATTCAATGCTTCTAAACTGTTAAGTGATTACACTTGTCCCTTGATTAACGACTGATAATTTGTTGTCCGTTGCCGTTGTTATCGTGAACGTTTTAAGAATAAAGTTTACATTAAATGACAGAGGTTCGGATCGTCTTGTTTCATTTACAATGACATCAATACTCGGCAATTTACAGCGATTTTAGAATTACATATCTACACTAAAAAAAAGCGTACTGAAAATCAATGAATTTTTCGTAAAGTTTAAGATTTCGGCAATGATTTCGAGCCAAAGACAATCGCTATAAAAATAGGAAGGTTTTATAGTTAATTTAAAGACGTGAATAGTACTTGTTTTGAGGATGCATTTCATAGAATTAAGAATTTTGGGTAATAAAACTAATTAAGTTTGGTCTTAAAATAAGCACATTTTTGCGTAAATTTAAGTATGGCGCGTGCTTATTTTTAGTAAAATATCATATAATTTAAAACATTATCGTAATAAAATTTAAAATGTTTGTCCTTGATATAAGAACATACTGGTAATTAATTTAAGGCATACATAAATTTAAATACAGTTTTTTTAAATATGTATGGAAAATTCGTTACATTATATTGATTATAATGTTACTCTTTTAAATGAATCATTTTCTTTGAAATCATTTACTATTCATAGAAAATTCAATAACACAACACTTTATCTCTCTAAATAAATATTTTATTTGTTATTTTTTATATTGGAAAGTACAAAAAAAATATATTACATATTACGGATAACCTTGAACATTTTATAATTTAAAACAATATGTAATTGTATAAAGACAAATCGGCCAACACACTGTGAACTTTGACTTTTATTCGAATATTGTATTGTTATGTATCGATTCTATAGCGGGATTCGTTTCTCTATTTGTTGTCCATGAACAATTTTTATCGGAACCGACCTTAATGATTTTTAACCTAGAATTTGGCTGGAATTTAAATAGAAATTATATAAAACAAATATTATATTATTATATCATATAGTTTGGATGATCACTCATATCCTGCAATTTGTAAATTTTTAATTCCCCACTGCATTTTTCATATATCCAAATAAAGTTCAATTGCGTGAACTAAAATAAAAATAATTTGAATAGAAATCAAACAGAATGATTTATATACGATAAAGTATTAAAATAAATTTTATCATATAACTGTCACAAAATGTTGAAAGATAAGAGATATATTAAAATCTTTGGAATATACTTACTTACACTGTAATATTTAGTCACTCTTCTACGACACAAATTCTCATAATAGATCCATACAAAATTTGCTGTAGTAAAAGTTAAAAAAAATATTTATGTAAGATATTATTAATAATAGAAACTGATTGTTTTGAAAGTGGCGAAAGTGACATATTTCATATAAATTGAGTTATCAAAAATAATTTTCTCAAAAAAATCAATCGTGACTTAGATTTTAAAATCTTAAGTTTTGTTAGCAAACAAAACTACAAAAACTTATTAAAAATTACTTCTGTAAAACAAAAGCTAATGCTGCTTATGACATTCTTAACCCTGGTGTTAGATTAGCAAATCTATACGAATTCTAGATTAAGAGTCCATTTGGTCAACATTACATTTTTCATATAAAATGAATATGGAAGACAGTATTTTATATTAATTTTTATTCAATACTTCGTGAAAAGAAAGCAATTACAATTATTTTTGAGCAAAAACGCTTATTATTTTGATTTTAGTAAAACAAAAATATCAACCAAATTGTAAGCAAGTATACATACATATATTACCGTTTATAAAGGAAACGATACAAAAATTGGACCAAATGGGCCTAATCTAACAGCAGGTTTAATTATGAAGTAGTTATGAAGCAATTATGAACACGAAATCAAGGAAAAATTTAAACTAATATTCAAAAAACGAAAAATCTTTTTAAATTAATTATATTTGGAATACTTTTTAACAATAACTTTGTGTGAAAACACGTATTTTATATGTGAACGTCAGTTCACAAATATATTTTGTTCTAATACATTAATATATGCTTTCCAAATTAAATTTCTTGATATTAAAATAAAATATATTTGTTCAGAAATACATAATACTTACAAATATTGTTTCCAAATCTATTTCAGTTCAATTCAAACATTCCCATGTAGGTGTATGCTCACTTATTTTTTGCATGTTATAAATGGCATTCAGCACTGCATTTTTCATATATCCATCACATTTATCTTCAAAGATTGTGTGATCTAAAATTAAAATAATTAATTTTTTTCTGAAAATAAATCAAATAAAATTATCTATAAACAAAAAAAATGCAAATAAATTTTATCATATCACAATTGTAAAACGCTGAAAACTAAGAGAAATATTTCAACCGTTCATATATAATACTTACTTACGTTGAAATATTTTGTTAAATTTGCCACTTTTCTCACAAAAGACCCATTCTAAAATTGTTTTACTAAAAAAATTAAAAAAGATAGTTATATGTTTATTACATATTATTAATAATAAATTTCTATATTGCCACAAATAATTTTACATTTCTGCATTATGCGCTGGTATTTTTAATAAATAAATACTTTCAATTAAAATGTGTTTGGTTAATTTTGTAATTGCCAATAAGATGTTAATTTCAGGATAATAATATTATTTTTCACGTACCTAAACATTTTCCCATTGTCTCTTTCAGTATTACAAAATCTATTACTCACATTTTTGTCATCCATTTGGCACAAATCTCTTCACAGGACTTACAAACAAGATCTCCTTCAAAAAGGCATGTACATCGCCATAAATAACATACAGCAAAAATAACTATGACACACGCACTCCCTTATCACAGAGATCGATGGTGACGCCGACGGCATAACCACATGCATACACACATGTACACGGCGGTTTCATTTGTTGTTGTTGCTATGCTTTAGCAAAAATAACTGTTAACAGCCCATATTAAAATTATTTTCGGTGCAATATGCACGTATGTATGCACGTATACTTACATATTCACAGCAATCAAATTTTTTCACAATCCGCGTTCCGAAAACAGACAACCGTTTCCTTCCATCCCTTGTAAATAACTGACGATTTAAAAGAAAACGAACAACAGAACTGTTCTCTATTTTTTCTTCTAGCATTCCATAACAAATATTGATTCACACATTACCAAACAAAACTGATTCTCCGAGCGAGAGAGGGAGAATCTCTCGTATGTATTCTTAAAAATAATGACAATAGTCATACAATTTATTACCAAGATAGCCTTTCCTTTAAGGGGAGCATAGCCTTAAATTTATTACTCAAATATCTCATACTGTTAATTAAGTCCGATTCGTCATTAAAACTATGACATGTCTACGTCGTAGTGTTAATGTAGAAAATCCTTAAAAGTTATGAAATATTACTTAAAATAATGCGGATTGTCACAAAAATAATGATTTGTTTCATTAATTTAAATGCGTACATTTAAAGAAGCGCGTACACAAAACTAATGATTAGATAGACATTAATTCAAATTCAAAAAACTTTATATTAAGGAAAATTTCGTAAAAAACGTGTAAATTTTCATTATTTTAATGAAAATTTTCATTGAATTGATGCAGAGGTAGCATACTTAATATAAGAATGTGTCATCATTAGTTTTATTACTATTTTTTTTTCAGTGTATATAAATAAAGTTGAATTTATTGTTGTCTGTTTGTTTGTAGTTCATAGACGGCCAACGGCTGTACCAGTCCTCATGAAATTTTCACAAATTGCATTTGTAGATCTGGAAGCTACTTTATTTTTTGGATACCTTATGTTTGCGCGAAAACCACCGACACTGCTTCACTGTTTGGAGTACCGTTTAACTAATCATCTTGAAATTATTGAGGATGCATTTAATTGCAATATTTGAAGTCTCGCTTATGTGACAAAATTTTTGCAAACGTAATAGCTAGAATGCCCCTGAACGAAGTGTTTTAAAATAAAATCTCAAAATTTTAAGTCGTTTTTGCAGCGGCGCAGTTTTTTTGCAGTTCTTCAAACTATAAAGTGGTTTTCTAGTTCTCGCGTAGAGCGATAAAAAATACAACGTTTTCAAAATTTGGGTTTAACCAGTTTTTAACAACCTGATTTTTCTAAAATCAGGTGGACGATAACTATTTTATGTGAAAACCAGTAAAAACTGGTGCAACCGGTTTTTTTATATCCTTAAGTTATTAATATAGCTTCAAAAAATTGTTAATACAACCTAATAAAAGTGTTAACAACTGCATATTCTATAGTAACATAGAGGCGTTTTGAGGCAAGGAAAAATATCCTAACTGTAAATAACTGTATATAATAAACATTTTATTGTAGAATATCCTAACTGTAAAACATTATAAAAAATAATAATCATATATTTAATGAAGTTCGTATATTTGGTCATTTAAGCGTCCATTTCAAAGTGTTTCTGAAGCAAAACTTTAGTTAAAGTAAAATTTGTCACTTAGCGATGTCTGTTAATTGCAGCCTTATTATTTCATTGGTACAAAAGGCTTATTTTGATCTGTAAATCGGTTTGATTTATCAATATTGCAATATAATGTAAAGTTTAAAGGTTTGACTATCAGGAGATGACATAAAGGAGGTCATACTAATGCAAAAATCTATCTCTATAAAAATAATGATAACAAATTTTTCTGCTAAACGCTGAAAAATCGCGTCTGTAGTATATTGTCCCAAACATGTTCGGCCTGAAAAATATACAAGTTTAGGGTACACTCTAAACATGTAATATTTGATACACACAAAAATTATGTATTTGGAAAGATGCTATTCTACACAAATTTTTGTTTACATCCCAATATGTTTTTATTTGGAACTATTATTTCCGAAACAAATAGTTATTTGCATTTAAGTATTCGGAAAATACCTAAATTGTGTTAAATTTTTCAGTAATTCATAGTTAAATTTTTAAATCGAAATCGTATAATCTTGGATCAATATAAATAACTTGGAGGATTGAAAACTAATGATGACTTGGAATACTCTGAAATTTGAAATGATTGATTTAAAACAGAAGTTAAAGCTGTGTATGGTATCATAACTGCAGGTACAATTCGAAACCAAGGCAAAATTAAAACTGAAAATCAAAAAGTCTACAAAAGTATTGGAATTATTTTTTAAATAAAACATATTTAGAAAAATTCCTAAACAATAATTTTATTTGTATTTAAACACTCTAAAAACACATATTTTATTTGAGAAATTTAGTTTGTAAATATAGTTTGTTGTAGTATGCGTTCGAAATACATTTTATTGATTTTCCAATATAATTTATTTGCTCAGAAATACATTTAAAAATTTCTGTTCCAAATACATTTTCTTTCGATTCAAACATATCAAAAAAGCCGATTTTGCCCCGAGTACAAATAGAAATGTGTAGGTATGTATAAAAATAATGTAATAACTCGAAATCTTTCAATTTCTCATAAAAAAAAAATCCTTTTTCAAATGATCATTTTTATGAAAAGAAAATAGAAATTTCTAAGAGTAGTGCACAGCGTACCTCAAGGGTTAAAAAATTTGCTCAGTTTGACGCCAAAAACTGTTAATGAGGTTTTGTTCAGGATCATTCCCTCTTCTCAAATGCGAACAGATAAAGAACGTTTAAAAAAGTTTCAAGAAAAAACAATTTATCTCCGGTTTGTCCTACGAAAAATCCCTTTCTTTAACAAAAAAAATAGCATTGTTATTCAGTAAAGATTTACGGCCTCTCGAAATTTGTAAATTTTCAATTCAAATGTTTTTGCAATCATCTCGTCGAATCTCTTGAAATATTGTAATGTACAGGATCAATTTGAAACCTAATGCCATTTTATATATTCGATTTTTTGCATCGAGAGATCTAGTTTGAAATAGGACTGCGGGAGCCTTTTTATCGCTAACTTCAGTCGGGTGGGGGGTTCGTGTCCTAATCGCACTAAACTATGTTCCCATTACAATAATTATTGTTATAGACTCCCTTTTTTTTACGGAATTAACTATGAGCCAAAATTATATGATTTATATGAATTAATAAAAACAATTAGATAAGATCAAATGTAAATGGAAAATGAAAAATGGTGGTATTTAACGATACTGAATAACATCTTATTTAGATTCTTTTAGCAATTCATTTCAATCAGTAACATCATTTATTCAAATAATTTTAATGCATATGAATATTAGAAAAATATGGGAAAAAATATAATTTATGAATGATTTACAACCGCACTTCAAATACGTTATATCAATGCCTTTATATAAATGTATCATTACATCTTTATCGCTACCATAATGACCTTTACATAAGTTACGATAATACAAAATGAGTTACCCTTTTCAAAAAAAATCTTATTCCTATACTTGTTTTGTTTTTTTGTTATTTTTGTCCGTTATTCTTTGCTTTTTCTTGAAATACAAAGTATCGTAGATACTATTTGTGAGAGAAAGAAACAAAAACGGGAAAAATGGAGAGAAATATAGTGAGAGATTTTACATGAGAGCAGGTTTATAACAGTTGGATGTCTTTCAATTGTCATTCATAAATGCGGTCAGATCTCTTGTGACGTCACATAATTTGCTTCATTCATATTTTTCTTGCTTTACACAGAATGGGAGCAACACAAAAAAATCACTTCTTTAATACTATGTGCGTACTCATGTAATATCATTCACTCTCTTTCGCTATATTTTACAACCGAGGAAAAATATCTGTGCAAGACCATTTGTTGAACCCAGGTTCAACAACAACATAATTTTAGATTACACTTGTTTATGAATTAAATCCAATGAATTAAAATGAATTCAAATGAAATCGAATTAGTTATTAATCCCTATAATTTTAAGTCTGAATTCCCTATAACACTGTTACTTTTCGTCTAGATGGCAACCCTTTATCCATTCCTTGCCACGAAGGCAAAAGCTTTTACTCAAATGGATAAAGGGCTGCCATCTTTCTTACTGTTTCCAGTTGTATCTTTGCTGAATTGTCTCTTCTAAGGGTTTTCTATTGTTCGCTCTGCACCGCAAATTCACTTTGGATTCACCTACTAAAGCGGTAAGCAGCAGCGACCCTATACACAATAAATCTGTTTCATACAACATACAAACCAACACTTGCCTTTCTTTCTGTATCTTTACATAAATAATATACATATTACTGTTTACAATTCGGGAGTTTCAACAACTAATACAGTCCACTTCCTACCAAAGGTCTCCTGGAGTTGTACATGGTCCTTCGAGCCGGATCTGGCCCAGTGCCTCACGTTTTTGTGCGCGTTGATCCGTATTAAATAAATAATATTCATGAAATAAACGTCCCAAATATACGATGCAATATGCGGTCTCTTCAACAAACACATTCGGCAGCTTCAACAAAACATCAGCCCATAATAAAAAAAGCAACGGCTTCGATCGCAGCAGACAGTGAATGACATTAGCGACAACAAAAAGTGCAGTATCATCAACTATACGAACTCTACATTGCACTCGTGCAAGGGGGGGAGTATGTTGAAGTCACAACAGCTGACTGCCGACTTCATCGCCACCTGCATCAGATTTGGAGCCGTCGGTTTTCACCACAACGCCGCAAAACTCGCTAAGTGATGGCAACGCCGTCATTGTTGCATTATTTTAGTTGTAAACTCACCCGCTTTTGGCACACTGCCAAACCGCCAGGCTCACGGCCAAAAATAATATATTAAAATAAATTAAATTAAATAAAAATAAAAATTTTGTGTTTTTCTTTTTTTTAAGTCCTGCCACACTGGCGTGGAGTTAAACATGGTCCTTCGAACCGCATCATGCTGTTGTCCGACCCGAAAGTAAATCCACTAAAGTTAGGGTAGTTTTCAACGCTTCAAAGAAAACTTCCACTGGAGTTTCTTTGAATGACGTATTACACATTGGACCGACTCTTCAGAACGACTTAATGAACGTCATTCTACGATGGCGTTTTTTCAAGTATGTGTTCAACGGGGACATTCAAAAGATGTACCGCCAAATTCACATCCACGAAGAAGACAGACCCTTTCAAAAAATTTTGTTTCGTAATTCTTCCGTCGAAGGAATTCAGGATTACTGTTTAAAAACTGTTACATTTGGAGTAAATTGTGCTCCATACTTAGCGATTAGGACATTGCTGCAACTAGGTGAAGATGGCAAGCATACTCACCCAATGGCTTCGTCCATCCTACAAGAGCAAATTTACGTCGACGATATCCTTTCTGGTGGACATACCTTAACCGAAGCGAGAACCTACTTGTTGGAACTTATTGATTTACTTAATTCTGCTGGTTTCCCACTGAAGAAGTTAACTGCGAATCATCCTCAAATACTGCAACATTTACCCCCGGAGGATCTTCTAGATGAAGATTTCTTAAAACTTGAAGGAACAAGCGAGACGAAAACGTTAGGGATTCGATGGAATGCCCTGACAGATACATTTTTCTATAAAGTTGCAAATATTTCTGCTCCTAATCATCCACTGACAAAACGAAAGATTTTGTCGTTTGTCGCAAAACTGTTTGATCCTGCAGGTTGGTTATCACCAATTATTGTTCTCGCAAAACTTCAGATGCAACAACTGTGGATTGACGGAACTGACTGGGACGAGGAAGTAAAACCACATTCTCTGGAAAAGTGGAATCTGTTCATTTCAACGTTCACCGAAATTGAAAATATAAAAATTCCTCGTTGGATTCATTATTCGCCTGAAAACAAAATTCAAATTCATGGATTTTGTGATGCTTCGGAGAAAGCATACTGTGCCTGTTTGTACATCTGTTCGGCTTCGCGCGAAAATGTAATCTCCTCTTTTTTGTTAGCCTCAAAAAGCAAAGTAGCACCGTTAAAGACTATAAGCTTGCCAAAGTTAGAGTTATGCGGAGCAACACTATTATCCAGACTGCTGAAATCGTTTTGTCAAAACTTGCCCTTCTCTGTTCCCGAGATTTATCTTTGGTCGGACTCTACTATAACTCTAGCCTGGTTACAGAAGCCACCATTTCACTGGAAAACATTTGTAGCGAACAAAGTTTCCGAAATATTAGATAACGTTGGCAATGTCAGCTGGAGACATGTTCCAACCGCCGACAATCCTGCAGATCTTGGTACCCGCGGAAGTTCTCCTTCAGAATTGAACTCAAATGATCTTTGGTGGCATGGACCACAATGGCTTACCAAAGCTCCCGAATGCTGGCCCAAGCAAACTACTTTCAAGGAATCGTCCTTAGAAAAAAAAGTTGTTAACTTCCAAACGCAATGTCAGAATGAAGAAATCTTGGAGAGATTCTCATCTTACGACCGAGCTTTGCGAGTTATCTGTTTCATGTTTCGCTTTGTTAGAAAATGTCAGAAAAGAGATATTTCCAATATACACAACGACTCTGTTACTACCCAGGAAATCATGTTTGTCAAGTTCCGGCTTATACAACTAGCCCAAATCTCATGCTATAATTCGGAATATAAATCGCTTGAAGGGAATCAACCCATCAATTCTAAAAGTAAGCTTTTGACTCTGAATCCCTTCATGGATGAAAATAAACTGTTGCGTGTTAATGGTCGCCTCGCTAATTCGGATGTGAGCTACAACGAGCGACATCCAATAATACTGCCAGAAAATTCTCGATTCTGCAAGCTTTTTGTTGCATTTACCCACAAAACACTGTTACATGCTGAACATCAGATAATGTTGCGTGCTATTCGTCAGGAATTTTACATTATTCGGTTGAAAAGTGTTGTTCGCCAGTGCGTAAGAAACTGCCGTACTTGTACGATATACAAACACCAAGTGCGGAATCAAATCATGGCTGCGTTACCACCTGAACGATGTACATTTTCCTTACCGTTTACCAATACCGGACTTGACTTTGCGGGACCATTCGATATGAAGACTTCCAGACTTAGAAACGCTAAACTTCAAAAAGGATATGCTGCCATTTTTGTCTGTTTATCAACCAGAGCGATTCATTTAGAGGCCTGTTCTGAATTAACAACGGAAGCGTTCCTGTCAACTTTCAACCGATTTGTAGGACGGAGAGGATTTCCAAATAAAGTTTTTTCCGACAACGGAACTAACTTTGTAGGCGCTAGCCGATCCCTTGCTCAGGAGTACCAATTGTTTCTAAAGTCGGCAGAAAAATCGATTGTTGCCAAGTACGGCCTTCATGGTTTCTCATGGCACTTCATTCCTCCTCATTCTCCACACATGGGTGGTCTGTGGGAAGCAGGAGTCAAGAGCATGAAGACCCATCTACGGAAAGTTGCTTCAAACGTTAAGTTTACTTTCGAAGAATTCTCCACTCTGTTAGTGAGAATCGAGAGTATCCTGAATTCCCGGCCGTTATCCCCTCTCAGCGAGGATCCCTCAGAGCTCATTCCTTTAACCCCTGGACACCTGTTACGAGGAGCTGCGTTGCTTTCCATTCCTGAGGAGTATTCGGATAATCTTTCCTTGCAAAACCGCTGGCAACGACTCAAAACGTTGCAAATACATTTCGCAAAGCGTTGGAAGCACGAATATATTTGCGAGCTTCAGAAAAGGTACAAATGGAAGACAGCTCAAACCAATTTGAAGGAGAATGACTTTGTTGTAATTAAAGAAGATAACCTTCCCCCTAGCGAATGGTGTTTAGGTAGGGTACTAAAAGTTTTCAAAGGAAAAGATTCTAATGTCCGGGTTGCGGAAATCCGTACCCAAAGAGGCGTGGTAACCCGTCCTCTCGTCAAACTTTGCATACTTCCAAACGCATAATTTCTGTTACCAATCTACTCCCAATGCATAAAGCCAATCTGCGTCCAATTTGTTCAATCACTCAATAAACATTCACTTTTCAGCTCAGCATCTAGTACCCCAAAGTGCCGTGTCTGTCAGGAGAGACACTTTCTTAGATCATGCCCTGAATTTCAAAGAATGACTGTTGCGGAACGGCGGGAGGTGATCAAGGAAAAGGGATTTTGCTACAATTGCTTATGTACCGCTCACACACGAAACTTTTGTCCCTCAAGGAACAAGTGTATCGTGTGCGAGCGGAATCATCACACAATGATACACGTCGATGAAGTCAACATCCAACATTCACGTCCTCGATCAGCCCAGAAAACTTCGAGACCATCCCGAGTCGAAGATCGCCTCCGCCGTCCCAAGCCCACTGTTTCCAATCGTGATGAAACCGCCAGATCACCATCCATGTCACCTGAACGACGTCCAGCGTCCCGGCGTGGATCCAATTCCGCCATCTCTACCGCAAGTCGCAGTACCACATCCCGCATCAACGAGCGGCTCAGTCGTCGTGCCAGGACTCACGTCTTTCTTCCAACAGCGCTGGCTCGAGTCCTCACCACCAACGGTCCCCAGATGGCAAGGATCCTGTTGAGCTCTGGAGAGTCACAGACGCTGATCCTGGAGAGCCTGGTAGAACGACTGAACCTTCCAACAACCAAACGGAGCGATAAGGAGTACTGTACGCTCAATCTACAGTCATACCACGACCCTGAAGTGAAACTTCAGGTGGTAGGTCTGGTGAAGGAGAGATTCCACACTGGCGTACCCAAACCGACTAACGAGAAGAAACTCCAAGCAGTCTACGACCACATACCAGATCTAGCCGATCCCCACTTCTCGAGGCCATCCAATGTGGAAATCCTGATGGCCAACGACTATCTCCCTCGAGTGCTGCGTGCGGGTCTCATCCAGACCTCTTCCAATCTGCCAATCGCGCAGAGTACTATCTTTGGATGGACTATCGCCGGCCCATGCCAATACTGATTGCTGTCTCGCAAGGCGGGCGGCATGTTGAACCCAGGTTCAACAACAACATAATTTTAGATTACACTTGTTTATGAATTAAATCCAATGAATTAAAATGAATTCAAATGAAATCGAATTAGTTATTAATCCCTATAATTTTAAGTCTGAATTCCCTATAACACTGTTACTTTTCGTCTAGATGGCAACCCTTTATCCATTCCTTGCCACGAAGGCAAAAGCTTTTACTCAAATGGATAAAGGGCTGCCATCTTTCTTACTGTTTCCAGTTGTATCTTTGCTGAATTGTCTCTTCTAAGGGTTTTCTATTGTTCGCTCTGCACCGCAAATTCACTTTGGATTCACCTACTAAAGCGGTAAGCAGCAGCGACCCTATACACAATAAATCTGTTTCATACAACATACAAACCAACACTTGCCTTTCTTTCTGTTTCTTTACATAAATAATATACATATTACTGTTTACAATTCGGGAGTTTCAACAACTAATACAGTCCACTTCCTACCAAAGGTCTCCTGGAGTTGTACACCATTTTCAAACTAAAACGTATCATCGGAAAAAAACTTACCAGCACGCCGGGATCACGTTGAAGGCCTTCCACATGTTGTATTGCTATGCTGTATTAATTAGATGTCATGTTTGATTATAGTTCTTGCAGTGGATTGATGATTAATTTAATTGATTTGTAGGTTGTATCTTCAAAAGAAAACTTTGTAAAGGCCTAATACATTTTAAAATATGTATAGATTAATTTAAGCTTTAAATATAAATATAAGAATTTAATTTTTATACTTATGTTGATACTTTTTTTTTCTTAAATTTCTAGGACACAGTAAATTAAATTTCTGTGATTTAGTTGATGTTCTTGTTCTTCATCATTAAGTCAAGAGTAGGTCAGCGTATATCCAATAATATGAACAGTTCATCCAGTTTGTTCAGGGTAAGTTGGATCATGTGTCACGTGGCAAATTCAGTCCTGACCAATTTCATCAACGATGCTACAATTCTATGCATGTAGCTGTACAAGTTGGTCGGAGTGTGGCTGAGAAGATGATGGTTAGGCTGGCAATTTTCTTCCCGTATACATAAAATGAAGCCAAATCGGGAGGTTGCCTACTGTACCAAAACAAAATGCGCACAATGTGCGTTTGATCTTCAGTTAAGGACGTGAGGTTCCAAGGGATTGGGACTGCCGTAACCAAGGCAGAAAATTGTGTGGGATATAAGTTATGTAATCCCAAGTTCAGCTCTTGGTGGAGATTGTCTTAACCAAGGCAAATTCAGGTTATCTCATTTTGTCAGAACCCAGTTTTTGCTTGGACAGGATTACAGTTGAGATGCCCAGGATGAACCTGGGTATATTGATGTCACTATAACCTTTCCTAACAAGATTTATAGTATTATCAAAGTTGTTCCTTTTTTTTAACTCACGCACTTGTACATACCTCGGAAATCTTGACTTGGGAATCTACAGCGAAGTCAAGTATATAGTTATTTGATGTTCACTGATAAATGACCGATATTGATGGGTCAGAACTTCTTGGATTTTTTGTATCTTGATGTGTTGTTACCGCTTTGGTGTATAAAATGGAAAAGGAAGTTCTTTTAATTTCGAAGTAAAATTATAGTTCGCTTGACCCAGTTTCTCGAACAATGAAAGCAAAATGTCAAATGTTCTAAAGTGCTCTGCATATCCGATAACTTCTGGCGGTTTATCGATACAACTGATGTAATCGATATTGCCAACCATGATCGTACATCCTCTTGATAAATCAATTGAATGAAAAAGTAAAATTCATCCTTATAAAACTTTTTATAATTATTTTGTCCAGCTGGTTTATTGATCATGAAATCTCAATTGCGCTATCGGGCATCGTGCGATAAATCGATAGTACCAACTGGATTCGGTAGGACGTTTTCGACCAGTTTAATATGAATATGCTGTGACGTTTCTGCTATTTACTGCGAATGATGGTGTAAAGTAATGATGGTGAACTGGAAATCAAAACAGAACTAACTAAAATATGATAATAAATTGGACTACCCCCTCCGAATATTTCTGACAGCCAAACAAAAACTGGATTTAAGTCATATGAGTGTTTCAAGTCCTATGTATGAAATTCCTGACAAAGCAATGCATTTTTGCAAACGGTGATGGTGGAGTGAGAGATTGTAAATTTATCTTGTGTTTACAGACATGGCGTTCATCACAATATCTTGTATGTTACAAAATCGGATGGGTTTCTCTCGATAGAGACAGCGTTTTTCACCTTAAAATAAAAGTCTCAAAATACGCATATGGAGGTTTGTTCAGAATAATCGATGCTTTATAAATAAATTGTTATCATTGTGCGGTCAGCTCTAGTTCGCGAGTTATTGTAAAAATATACTTTCAAGAAAATTTTGTGTACTTGTTTGACTGATGTACGGGATTCTAGTACACTAACATAAATATTAGCTCTTTGTTTTGTTCTTCGGCGTAAAGGTCATATTTCGATGTCTTCGGACATAATTTAATTAATGTACATAACCAATAGTAGGCAAATGTAAGAATAAACTAAAGGTTCATTTGAATTCGTGGTGTCGAAAAATTTAGAAAGTCCAGTATCATTTTACTGCACTTTGGTTGTACTTTGATTCTAATAAGATCATATCCTAATATATACAATTGTAGCGGTTGCTATTATATATTATTTGTCCTTATTTATATTTGTTCCTATGTTATTATTCATTCAATTTCAATTTGCTCAATACATTTTAATAATTTTAGAAAACAGACTTTTGTAAAACTTTCTTCGTTGTGTTAACTGTCATTTGATATTTGTTTCGAAAAGCTTTTGTGAAAATGTATAAAAGGGCTCACACAACGAAAATTGTTCATTCTGTTTTCTCAGGTTTGTTAGGATAGTTCAATAATATGAACAGGGAAACAAATGGAATACGTGGTGGCTATTCGCTACCGTTTCCTGTTGTTTCCATGTTCCCATTATTTCAAAACAAATACATATATGACAATATAAGTATTCGTGGTGGCGATGGCCGTCGTTACTTAATTGTTCCTATATGTATATGATATCTGTAAATGTATAAGACGATTTGTTAACAATTGTTCATTCTGTTTTCTCAGTTCATTTATAGTTTCTCAGTTTCATTCAATAAAGAACTTCTGTTTTTTTTGTATAATATATTGAAACCAACATCTTTTCAATTCCGGAAGGCAATCCTTTAGAAAATCTTCAACAATTGGCGCCCATACAATATTTACAAGAAAACCCCGTTATACAATCTATTTGAAAATTTTGCTCCCTTATAACATTTCTATGAAGATAAGAAAAAACAGAAAACAGGTTTGAGGACTATAGCTAAACCAGAACCGATTTTCTTCAAATTCTGTAATGTTTGTCCATGGAGAGAATCTCTACCTTGCTATATTTCAAAACGATTGGATGTAAACTACAGTTTCTATAGGGCTAAAGGTCCAGATCGGATGAAACATATATATATGTGGGCTACAGCTAAACATGAACCGATTTTCTTTAAATTGAGCAATTTTGGGCCGTATGTTAAGAAACTCTACCATGCTAAATTTCAAAACGATTGAAAGTAAAATACAGCTTCTATGGGGATAAAGTCAAATGGGACGGAGTGAAATTGAGTCGATCGGTATGCTTTAAGGTGGGTCTATCTGTAGTATTTCTAGGTGGTACAAACATCTGCCATGAAACAAACTTATAATTATAATTATAGGGTGTCTAATGTTTAAATAAGCATGTCTCCCGTGTCTCCCGTGTCCCCTTTTTTTCAGATTTTTCAAAAAAAAAAATGGTATCTCTGTTATTACAGCACTCAACATTTCCACCATGTTTCGTCAAAATCGAGCACCATCCAACATTTGGAATGAATATAGACTGACAAAGAATGAACAATTTTGTTTCAATGTTCTGGTATCTCCCACCTGACGTACCACCTATGTAACTGGCGATATCAAAACTTATTGGGTGTCCTCTCCCTCACGACTGCTTCATCAAAAACCTAATGCATGGAGATAGGAAAACCTTAGCAAGACATTTCTATAATTTGGTGTGGATTAATTTATCAGTACTATGTATATGTTACTCAACTAAAATGAGCATTATCAGTTTAGCAAAATATTGCATCAATCGTCTTAAAATTTTAAAAATGTGTGATTGAATTGATGCGATTGTCGCATACTTAATTTAAGAATGTGTCGTTATTAATTTTATTAAAATTTTTTCAGTGCATATAGAGTATATATTTGTACTCATCGTAAAATTCCAAGACAATCTATTCATGTCGGTCTGTCCGTCGGTTAGAATCGTGCTGCAATCAAAAATAATTCAGGTAGATTGTTGATATTTGATACAAATACCTCTTATATCCGCAGGTTTTTTGGGATTGGAATAAATAAATGTATGTATATAATTCAGATCCCCATTTGATTTCGAAATTAGTTCGTGTATAGCCGTAACCATCCAATCGAACTACGGTTGTCATAGGACTATGTTTTGGTATATTTTCATGTCTGAATTTGTAACGCTTTATTTCTTTCAAACTTCCACCAATTGGCGCGAAATATTAAGATACAATAAAAATACGAGTATGGAAATAAAATTAATTACTACCCTTCCTTAAATTAAGTAGGCCATCTCGGCATCAATCCAATCACAATTTTCGTTAAAATTATGACAATATACAGTTTTTTTTACAAAATTTTTTTTAATCTAAAGATTCTTCTAAGTGATTTAATGACATACTAATCATTAGTTTGTGTACGCCCTTCTTTAAATGTTCGCCTTTAAATGTAAGAAAAATTCATTATTTTTTGTGACAAGCTTCATTATTTTAAATAATATTTCAATACTTTTAAGGAATTTTCAAATTAAAAAAAACCAGTAAGGAAAGGCTAAAGTCGGGCGGTGCCGACTATATAATACCCTACACCACTCTCGTAATATTGAATTACTCTGATATATAAATTTTGTAATACATGTATAAATTGTTTACATAAATTTACTTTTGGGACATTTTATACTTAAATAATACCCTGTACCACAGTGTGGTGTAGGGTATAAAAACGATTGGATCTAAAGAGCCAAATCGGATGAAACATATATATGGAAGCTATAGCTAAATCTTTACCGACTTTCTTCAAATTCGGCAATGTTGGTTCATGAATCAAGAATCTCTACCATTCTAAATTTCAAAACGATTGGATGTAAAATATAGCTTCTATTGAACTAAAGGGCCAAATCGGACGAAACATATATATGGGAGCTATAGCTAAATCTTAACCGATTTTCTTCAAATTCGGTAGTGTTGGTTCATGGACCAAGAAACTCTACCATTCTAAATTTCAAAACGATTGGATGTAAAATACAGCTTTTATAGGACTAAATGGCCAAATCGGACGAAACATATATATGGGAGCTATAGCTAAATCTTAACCGATTTTCTTCAAATTCGGTAGTGTTGGTTCATGGATCAAGAAACTCTACCATTCTAAATTTCAAAATGATTGGATGTAAAATAAAATGGATCCGATCGTTTTGAAATTTAGAACGGTAGAGTTTCTTGATCCATGAACCAACAGTGCCGAATTTGAAGAAAATCGGTTAAGATTTAGCTATAGCTCCCATATATATGTTTCGTCCGATTTGGCCCTTTAGTCCTATAGAAGCTGTATTTTACATCCGATCGTTTTGAAATTTAGAATGGTAGAGTTTCTTGATCCTTGAACCAACATTGCCGAATTTGAAGAAAATCGGTTCAGAGTTAGATATAGCTCCCATATATATCTTTCGTCCGATTTGGTCCTTTAGTCCTATAGAAGCTGTATTTTACATCCGATCGTTTTGAAATTTAGAATGGTAGAGTTTCTTGATCCATGAACCAACATTGCCGAATTTGAAGAAAATCGGTTAAGATTTAGCTATAGCTCCCATATATATGTTTCATCCGATTTGGCTCTTTAGATCCAATCGTTTTTATACCCTACACCACACTGTGGTACAGGGTATTATCTATATATATAAAAATGGAAAAATGTTTGTATGTATGTATGTATGTATGTATGTATGTATGTGTTTTATAGACGCTTAAACCACTGGACCGATTTTAAAATTTTTTCTTTTGTTTGAAAGCTATTTGGTCTGAGATGGTTTTGGGAAAAAAAAATTTGCAAATAGTGGGCGGGGAAAATGTGGGCGTGGCAAATCGTTTGTTTGTGGGTTTGTTTGTTTGTTCCGTATAGACGTCTAAACGGCTAGACCGATCATCTTGAAATTTTCACAGAATGTACATGTGCAGGGGGTGCTGAAAATAGGGTACTTGAATTTTCGATATATCAAGGGGGCGTGGACCCGCCCATATGGGTCCAATTTTGATATTGAGAAAAAATTTTAGCTAGAGTGCTGAAATTTTGTGTGTATGCATTTAGTGGCATATTATGTGAATTTTCCAAAAATGGGCGGAATCGGACCAGTGGGCGTGGCCCCGCCCATATAAGCCAAATTTTGAAATTGAGATATGTTGCACAATTTGTTAGCGAGAGTGCTGAAATTTTATGTATATGTATATGGTGGCAGTCTACGTGATTGGTCCAAAAATGGGCGGGATCGACCCAATGGGCGTGGCCCCGCCCACATAGACCAAATTTTGAAATTTTGATATCTTGCACCATTTGCTAGCGGGAGTGCTGCAATGTTGCGTATATGTATCTGGTGGCATTCTACGTAATTGGTCAAAAAATGGGCGGGATCGGACCAATACGCGTGGCCCCGCCCATACAAGCCAAATTTTTAAATTGAGATATCTTGCAGAATTTGTTAGCTAGAGTGCTGTAATGTTGTTCGTATGTATCTGGTAGCAGTCCACGTGATTTTTCCAAAAATGTGCGGGATCGGACCAATGGGAGTGGCACCGCTCATATAAGCCAAATTTAAAAAATGTGATATCTTGCACAATTTGTTACCGAGAGACCTGGAATTTTGTACATATATATATCCGTTGGCGACCTACATGATTGGTCCAAAAATGGGCGGGTTCGGACCAATAGGCGTGGCCCCGCCCATATAAGCCAAATTTTGAAATTGAGATATTTTGCACAATTTGATAGCGAGAGTGCTGCAATTTTGTGTATATGTATATAGTGGCAGTCTACGTGATTGGTCCAAAAATGGGCGGGATCAGAAAAATGGGCGTGCCCACCCCCCCCCCCATATAATCCAAATTTTGAAATTGAGATATATTGCACAATTTTGTACCGAGAGTGCTGTAATTTCGTGTATAAATATCTGGTGATAGTCTACGTGATTGGTCCAAAAATGAGCGGCATCGAACCAATGGGTGTGGCCACGTCCATATAAGCCAAATTTTGAAATTAAAATATCTTGCACAATTTATTATCGAGAGTGCTGCAGTTTTGGACATATGTATCTGATGACTGTCTTAGCGATTCGCCCAAAAATTGGCGGGATCAGACCAATGGACGTGGCTCCGCCTATATAAGCCAAATTTTGAAATTGAGACACATATCTTGCACAATTTTTAGCGAGAGTGATGTCTGGTGGTAGTCTACGTTATTGGTCCAAAAAGGGTCGGGATCGGATCAATGGCCGTGGCCCTGCCCATATAAACTAAATTTTGAAATTGAGATGTCTTACACAATTGTTTAGCGATAGTTCTGTAATTTTGTGCATATGTATCTGATGATAGCCTACGTGAATGTTCTAAAAAGTGGCGGGATCGGATCAATGGGCCTCGCCCCGCCCATATAAACCAAATTTTGAAATTGAGATATCATGCACAATTTGTTAGCGAGAGTGCTGTGATTTTGTGCATCTCACGCAGTCTACGTGATTACACAAAAAAGGGCGGCACCGCCAATAGGAGCCTAATTTTTAAATTGAGATATCTTGCACAATTTGTTTAAGTGAGCGCTGCAGTTTTGGGTATATGTATCTGATGACAGTCTACGTGATTCGACCAAAAATAGGCGGGATCAGAACAATGGACGTTGCCCTGCCTATGCGAGTATAAGTCAAATTTTGATATTGAGAGTCATATCTTGCACAATTTTTTACCGAGAGTGCTGTAATTTCGTGTATATATATCTGGTGATAGTCTACGTGAATGGCCCAAAAGGGTTGGGATCGGACCAATGAGCGTGGCCCCACCCTTATAAGCAAATTTCTGAAATTGAAATACCTTGAACAATTTGTTAGCGAGAGTGTTGTAATTTAGTAAATATGCATTTGATGGCAGTCTACGTAATTATTTCAAAAATGGACGGGATCGGAAATCTCAATCTGGGGCAACGAAGTGGACCGGGTCCAGCTAGTTTAAGTATAAAATGTCCTAAAAGTAAATTTATGTAAACAATTTATACATGAATTACAAAATTTATATATCAGAGTTATTCAATATTACGAGAGTGGTGTAGGGTATTATATAGTCGGCACCGCCCGACTTTAGCCTTTCCTTACTGGTTTTAACATAATTTTATCAAAGACAGCAACATGAGCGGTCGTGTCTGTGTATCGGAAAAAAGAACAAAACGCCGTCGGCAAATATTAAAATATGCGACCATAAAAATTATGGATTTTCAACTTTTTTGAACACGCTGAAAAAATCGCTTCTGTAGTATATAGTCCCAAACATAATCTGCTTGAAACATACATATGTATGCCGATTCATATGTATATTATATGTTTGGGAGAATTTTGTTTTAAACAAAAGTATATTTTCATTCAAATATTGTTTTATTCGGAATTAATATTTCCGAAAAAAAAGATTAATTTTATTAAAGTATTTGGCAATATATCAATATTTAATTTAAATGTTATTATTTTGTTTTTCAAAAGTTCAAAGTGGATTTTTTTAGAAATTTTATCTGTATAATCTTGGGTAGCGATGAATTGCATTTATGACCTGATAACAAGTGGATATTTATAAATTAAAAATTTGTGTTGTAAAAAATGCTTTCTAAAATAAATATATCTATCTTCTATCTATATATATAAAAATGAAACGGTCCATCTGTGTAATGGCATCACGTCAGAACGGCTGGAGCGATTTGGATCAATTTTTTTTCAGTTGTTCGTATTTGCCTGGAGAAGGTTGTTACGAAAGAAAATTTTGGGAAAACCCTCCGGAAAAGTCGGAAAATTGGGAAAATCGAAAATAGCTATTTCTTGCGAGATTCCTACTGTTCCTATCTACTGTTCTTTTTTTCAATCCAAATTTTTTTTATTCATTTTCTATTAAACAAAAAAGTTTCTGCAATTCTTTCGAGTTTTGCGTATTGTTACACTGATTTCGGATAGTTATATCGCGTATCACATCGGCAAACGGTACAAGCATTACGATCAATTAAAATTCAACGCGATATTTATCAGTTCGAAAATTTTTTCAGATAATAAGTTTGAGTATAAGAGGTAAGGTTATCTTATTGGATTGCGGGCACTGCAAAATCATAATTTCGGATGAATGCACGATGGCGCATAAACGAGCTCTGGAGGCAGTTGACCGAACGATGAAGGATTTACGACGTGATTTGAGACAATTTGGTGAGTCTATGATATTGCTCTCCGGAGATTTTCGTCAAACGCTTCCCGTCATCCCGAAATCTACTGCCGATGAAATTAATGCATGCCTGAAATCGTGGTCTTTGTGGCGGCATGTCAAGAAGTTGAAATTGACCACGAACATGAGAGTCGCGTTGCAGAACGACTCATCGGCTCTTGAATTCTCGAAACAACTGTTGGCGCTTGGCAATGGCCAAATTACTGTTGATGTTTCCACTGCATTGATATTGTTCCCGGCAAATTTTTGCGAGTTCACATCGTCGAACGAGGAACTCATCACCAAAGTGTTTCCAAATCTCGATTAGATTAGTGAACGGGCAATATTAGCAGCGAAGAATAAGGACGTCGGTAGCATGAATTTTATTATTCAAAGTAAAATCGAACTCGCTTGATGTGCCAGGAGCTCCGCCGCATAATTTACAGCTGAAGGTGGAATCGATCATAATCATGTTGCGGAATCTGAATCATCCGAAATTGTGCATAGTTCGCGGTTGTCCATTATGAAACTGATGGACAATGTGATTCAGGCGACGATCAACAAGGGAAAATTCAAAGGAGAGGAAGTCCTTATCCCACGAATTCCGATTATTCCAACTGATCTTTCATTCCAATTCAAGCGGATTCAGTTCCCTGTACGATTGGCTTTTACGATGACAATCAATAAATCTCAAGACAAATCGTAGGAAGTCTGTGGAATTAATCTCGAATTTCCCTGTTTTTCGCACGGTCATCTGTACGTTGCCTGTCTTCTGTCTTCGTTGTTTGTTGTTTATCACATCGCTCTCTACTGATTTCGATTCCTTTTAAACAAATCGCATTAAAATTTTAACTATCTGTGTTTTATTATCACTCTGGAGTTTATCCGAAGGCGTTAAATTGAGGCGAGGCGAAGTTCGCCGGGTCCGCTAGTTTGGAATAATTCTTAAACAAACAACGTTTTGTGTGTAAACACAAATTTTATTTGTTGAAATCAGTTTGCAAAAATATTTTTTTCTAATATATTAATATGTGCGTTCCAAACAAAATGTATGTTCACAAATATATGGCTTACCCGGCGAACTTCGTTCCGCTGAAGTTTATTACAATGTCGATGTACATCTACCGGGTGACGATTGGTGCAATGATTTTCCAGATTTCGTTTTCAGTATTAGATTCATATGGGTTACGAGCATGCTATTTCCATGTACCTCGAAATATTATATTTTTTGTTTGTGGAAGGCACAACACGTGAAAATCGAAAGATCTGTTCTCAATCTAAATTGCGTAATTCCTTGGGTCAATACGAATTCGTCAAACCTAAATTCGTGAAAAATGGAAGATCCGTTCTCGAGTTTCCAGTCGCGTCGCTTTGAACAATCCTAAATTTTCTTCTATGGGGTATCCCCTGGGACCAATACGAATGCATCACGCCCAAAATCGAGCAAAATTTAACGACAAATTCTTGAGCCGGGTCGCGTCGCTTTGACCAACTCTAAATTTTCTTCCATCGATTTCCCCCCTGGGGCCAATACAAATCCATCATGCCTAAAATCGACCTCAGCTGCCAAGTGGTCAAGAATTACTTGGCGTTAAATCACATTAGTTGGAGATCTGTATATAAACTCACTCATTAGTTTGTAGGCTCCTAGTTCTTAAATGACTTTTTAAGTTCTGAAAGAGTGGCAATTTAGTCGCTGCAGTTTGACCTCAGGCTGGACAATGAATACAGGCAAATCCCATTTCATCAATGTAAACATTTTGATCGTGCGTTATATCGGGTTTTCGTTAAACCGAGTATTCGTTATACCGCGAGTTGCCTGTATTTGTTTTTTAATCGTCTTTGAGATTTCGATACCTCCATTCTAAGTCGACTTAGCAAGTTTATAAAGACATTGCATCTTTACCTTCTAAATATTCCAAAAATTCAAATTAGGTGTTTATCCGTCAACCCAATAAAATTCTATTACAAAGGAATTCCTAACAAATTTCAAAAATGCATCAAGCTTTGATCTCCTCTCCTGAAAAACTACCTTTTTGCACTCAGCACAGTTTAGAATGGAGGTATCGATTGAGTTATAAGCGTAGTAACTAATGTCACTCTCTTTTATATATTTCTAGCTGGACCAGATCGTCCATTTATCCAATCACGTAGATTGTCACCAAATACATATACGGGGGAAAACACGTAAAAATTACCACTTTTTCAATTTTATTCCGATCGCGTCGAAACTTGGTGGGGTTGCAGAAGTACTATGGGTATGAGATGTGCCAAAGATACAGCTTCCTAGCGTTATAGTTTAGGAAGATACAGGGTGTCATCATTAGAAATTTTGACCATTGTATCTCCTGACAACGTGGACCGATTTGAAAGAACCGTTGTTTATATGACAACTATTTGGGATTTCTATATCTTTAAGCTACAAATATGAAACCAATTCTCTTTACTTTATCAAAACTAATTTTCGCAATGGGATGAAAACCACAACAAAAGCTGTCGAAATTTTAAATGTCAAACCTATTATTTTGTCATTATTTCTTTCGTATTATAAAGTGCGTTTACTTTAAGATGTGGACCAGAAACACGATTAATAAAATGTAGTGGTTTGTATAGTCAGATATACCAGAACAATAAAAAACCTTATTTCGAAAATAATCGACGTCACATTTTTTGCACTGGTCAAATCGAATCATAGCGAGCAGATATCGGACACGAAGGATTTTGATGTTCTAAATCCGAATATAAAATCAAAAATGCAATATATATTCCCGTTTTTGAGATATGGTATCAATAATGAGATAAAAATGCTGCTTTTAAGCTTTTTTGATGCGTGCGACAGACGCACAATTTCCTAACACGCCTTTTTAACGTTTTTTTTGCTATGTTGTTTTATGTATTTTTACGAAGACAAATTCTCACATTGCTAGCAATTTAAAAACCGCCAAACTCAATAATTTTTCGATGTAGTATGAACTTTTCCTGTAGATTTTGACCAGCTGATTACAATTCTATATTCAAAATTTTTGCAAAATACATACATTTAGAGAAAATCGCGGAAGAACATTTCACATTTGATGTATTTTTCAAGCCCGTGTAACATTCATAAAGCTTTTTAAACGAAGTTTAAGATTGCTACTGTGAAGGGTGGACTCTACTTGATAAAGTATATTTCAAAATAGCTGAAAGCAATGACGTCTTATTTGATGATTTTGACTGTAGGATCCTAAAATATTTAATATTACCTATAATGCGCTAAAACACGAGAAAATTTACAAAAATATTGCAAAAAATGGCGAAATGCAATTTTTTAAATACTGTGAAGTATATAACACCAAAAGGTAGAAAACGCTATGTTCAAATTAAATAAAATTATTTCCAAAAATTTTGCAAAAACATTGCAAAAATTCGCGAAATGCAATCTGTTAAATGAAGATGATGCGGGTAACGCTGAAAACGCTATGTTCAAATAACTTTAAAATATATGCAAATTCATTGCAAAAATCGCAAAATGCAGTCAATAAAAGCACATGATATGGGCAACACAGAAAATATAGAAAACTGTATGCTTAAATAACTTTGGCAGTGTTCATATATGTAATAAGAAAGCTCTCTATACCGAATTTCGCACTGATCGGATATAAAACACGGTTTCTACAGAGCTTACATGTCAAATTGGGTGAAACATATATATGGGGGCTATATCTAAATCTGAACGGATTTTTTCCGGATTAGGTAGCGTTCATTCACGAAATAAGAAAACTCTCTCTGTCTAATTTCGTACAGATAGGTTGTAAAATACTGTTTCTACAGCTCTTACCTGAAACATATAAATGGAGGCTATATCTAAATCTGAAAGAATTTCCCCGAATTTGTTAGTGTTCATTGATGTAATAAGAAAATTCTCTCTGCCGAATTTCGTACAGATCGGATATAAACCACTTAGGAAAAGCAGAAAGTCGGACGGGCGGACTATATAATACCCTACACCTCCCTGATAATGCGATAAGGGTCATTGCGATAATAATTTGGAATATTTGGTAAATGGGTAGGGACATCTATATCTAATTCTGAACAGATAATCGCAAAATTATGCAATATTCGTTCCTAAATTGACAAACATCTTTCTGGAAAATTGTGTAATGATCTGAAGTAAAGAACAACTTCTATGGCGCTTTAATACCAAATCAAGAGGAACATATATATAGAGGTTATATAAAAATCTGAACCGATTTTCCCTGAATACTCATTCATGTAAAAAGACTTCTTTCTGTCGAATTTCGTACTGATCGGATATAAAATATAGTCTCTGCAGCGCTTACACGTCAAATCGGGGGTTACATATATATGGGGGCTATGTCTAAATCTGAACCGATTTACTCCGAATTTGGCAGTATTCCTTCATGTAATAAGAAATCTCAGTAAGAAATGTAAGAAACCTCTTTCTGCCGAATTTTGCATTGATCGCGTATAAAATACAGTTTCTGCAGCGCTTACATGTCAAATCGGGCTTAACATATACTTATATGGGGCTATATCTAAATCTTTGGGCCAAAAAAAAAAATATGTGAAAAGTTTCGTCGAGATCGGACCATAATTGCCACCTGTACTTTAATTACAAGAATACATGCAGAGACAGACAGACGGACATTGCTAAATCAACTCAGAAAGTCATTCTAAGTCGATCGGTATAATAAACGGTGGGTCTATTTCTTCTCCTTTTGGGTGTTATAAACAAATGCACAAAGTTAAAATAACCTGCACCACAGTGTGGTGTAGGGTATAAAAATCAAACAAATCGCAATATTTTATATTTTGGACCAACAACCTCTACACCACGGTCAGCTTCCAATTTACAAGAACTAAAATCTGTGATTCCATCCGATTATCATTACTTTATCATAACATTAACTATACAAACAATTAAATTAAGTGTACTATTTGCAAATATACAAAAATCGTTGATGACGGTAGTCATACATTTTTATACCCTACACCACACTGTGGTACAGGGTATTATAACTTTGTGCATTTGTTTGTAACACCCAAAAGGAGAAGAAATAGACCCATAGTTTACTATACCGATCGACTTAGAATCACTTTCTGAGTTGATTTAGCTATGTCCGTCTGTCTGTCCGTCTGTCCGTCTGTCTGTCCGTCTGTCTGTGCATGTATTCTTGTAATCAAAGTACAGGTCGCAATTATGGTCCGATCTCGACGAAACTTGACACATATAATTTTTTTGGCCCTAGGACGATCCCTATTGAATTTGGTTAAAATCGGTTCAGATTTAGATATAGCCCCCATATATACGTTACCCCCGATTTGAACTGTAAGCGCTGTAAAAACTGTATTTTATATCCGATCAGTGCGAAATTCGGCAGAAAGAGGTTTCTTATTACATGAAGGAATACTGCCAAATTTGGAGAACATCGGTTCAGATTTAGATATAGCTCCCATATATATGTTACCCCCGATTTGACATCTAAGTGCTGTAGAGACTGTATTTTATATCCGATCAGTACGAAATTCGACAGAAGGAGGTCTTTTTACATGAGTAAGTATTCAGGGAAGATCGGTTCAGATTTATATTAAAGCTCCATATATATTTCCTCCTGATTTGGTACCAAACCGCTATAGAAGTTGTTTTTTACTTCCGATCATTAAAATTTTCCAGAAAGACGTTTCTCACTTTAGGAACGAATATTGCTTAATTTAGCGATTATCGTTTCAGAATTAGATAATACGTTTCTACCCATTTACCAATTATTCCAAATTGTTATGGCAATGACCCTTATCGCATTGTTAGGGAGGTGTAGGGTATTATATAGTCGGCCCCGCCCGACTTTCTGCCTTTCCTTACTGGTTTTTCTTTACATTGTATCTAGGAACATTCGCGTTCTTTATACCCTACACCACACTGTGGTACAGGGTATTATAACTTTGTGCATTTGTTTGTAACACCCAAAAGGAGAAGAAATAGACCCATTGTTTATTATACAGATCGACTTAGAATCTCTTTCTGAGTCTATTTAGCTATGTCCGTCTGTCTGTCTGTCCGTCTGTGCATGTATTTTTGTAATCAACGTACAGGTCGCAATTATGGTCCGATCTCGACGAAACTTTACACATATATTTTTTTTAGCCCAAGGACGATCCCTATTGGTTAAAATCGGTTCAGATTTAGATATAGCCCCCATATATATGTTAGCCCCGATTTGACATGTTAGCGCTGTAAAAACTTTATTTTATATCCGATCAGTATGAAATTCGACAGGAAAAGGTTTCTTATTACATGAATGAACTCTGTTAAATTTGGAAGAAATCGGTTCAGATTTAGATATAGCCCCCATATATACATTACCCCCGATTTGACATATAAGCGCTGTAAAAATGTTATTTTATATCCGATCAGTGCGAAATTCGGCAAAGAGAGGTTTCTTATTACATGAAGGAATACTGCTAAATTCGGAGAAAATCGGTTCAGATTCAGATATAGCCCCCATATATATGTTACCCCCGATTTGACATGTAAGCGCTGTAAAAACTGTATTTTATATCCGATCAGTGCAAAATTTGGCAGAAAGAGGTTTCTTATTACATGAAGGAATACTGCTAAATTCGGAGAAAATCGGTTCAGATTTAGATATAGCCCCCATATATACGATACCCCCGATTTGACTTGTAAGCGCTGTAAAAATGTTATTTTATATCCGATCAGTATGAAATTCGGCAGAAAGAGGTTTCTTATTATATGAATGAACACTGTTAAATTTGGAAGAAATCGGTTCAGATTTAGATATAGATTTGACATGTAGGCGCTGTAGAGACGGTATTTTATATGCGATCAGTACGAAATTCGAGAGAAGGAGGTCTTTTTACATGAATGAGTATTCAGGGAAGATCGGTTCAGATTTATATTGATTGTTCCTCCTGATTTGGTATCAAACCGCTATAGAAGTTGTATTTTACTTCCGATCATTAAAATTTTCCAGAAAGATGTTTCTCAATTTAGGAACGAATATTGCTTAATTTAGCGGTTATCGTTTCAGAATTAGATAATATGTTTCTACCCATTTACCAATTATTCCAAATTATTATGGCAATGACCCTTATCGCATTGTTAGGGAGGTGTAGGGTATTATATAGTCGGCCCCGCCCGACTTTCTGCCTTTCCTTACTGGTTTCAATATATATACGTTTTTTATACAGAATCACGTCAAAATCTTCTTTCGTTTGGCTACCCACACTTACTATTGGAACATTTCTGCGAATATAGCCCTACCAATAGCAATTTATTTACTATTTAACCATAGACAGTGTGGCGTTTAGTTTCAACATATCTTTTAATTTGAATTGGTTTCAACATTTCTTATTTTCAGTATAAATTTAAATTCGAAAAAGGCTGCTATATTAAATTCCACAAAACATAGACAATTTACGAAAGAAAAAATGGCTATATTTCAAAACTTCGCGTATAATGGTTTAGATTAAAATTGTTTTGTTTGTAGAACATAGTAGCAATATGTAGAACAAAAATTCGCTCTCCTGAAAAATTGTGTTTTTTTAATAAAGCCACAAATGGGTATAAGCCATCGATACATAGAAAGATGCCTATATATATGTATATATTTGGGGTGTACCCTAAACATCTATATTATTCAAGTAGAATATGCACAAATGACTTTTTTCAGCGTGTACGCGCTGTCAGAGGCTCTGGTGTCTGACCAAATGCTGTCCACTTTGATGGGAATAGTTGCATTAAACCCACTGGTCTATTGGGTGGTTGACGAAGTGCCGTCCCATCCTTAGTAGACAGCCGAAGGGAGACATTCCTTTGACCTTAGTAGGGAATTAACAACAACACAGATCCACCTATTTTCATCATCGAATGAAGAGCATACATACACATACCCAAACACAATGCCCCCACTCCGCAGTTACAGACATAAAGTGTTAAATAAGGCAAAGTGTCACACTAAGCCCACCCTCTATATTTAGCGACACTCTTTGTTAGTCTGTATTTGTGTACGACTCGACTATCTGTGGTCCTCTCGCCTCAACGCCATTTGGGAATACATTAAAGTCGGCAAAGTGAAGTAATAAAAGGCAAATAAGAACATTAAACAAAACCAATCAATACATACATGATGATACACGCTCCCATTCGACGCCATTCGTATACATATGTACATACTAGGGTGGCCCTTATAATGCCTAAGTATTGATGCCAATATCACCCAAAGAGTATTCGCACCCTTTTCACATTTTATAGCTTACATATCGATACGTTAATTCCAAGGTATGCCAAGTAAAATGTTTTTTATTTGTCAACTACATAACATAACCCTACCACACACTGTAGCATTGGGTATTATGACTTTCTTCATTACATTGTTATTGGGACATTTCTCTTTAGGCGATTTTGAAAGAAGCCTACCCCAAGGCATACATGTCACACTATCAGCAATTACTACACTTGTGTATATTTCAGGACAATTTGTTAATGTATGTGATCACAACTTACGGTCCCAGCATGAATATGTACAGTTTTCATATGTAAATGTTTGTAAGTGTATTCGTTTGAATGAATGAATATGAAAATTGAAAGCGAAGTTATATTATGTAAGAGTGGTTCAATATGTGTGAAATAGAGATGTCGACCGAGAAATGTTTTGAAAAAATCCTGATATCCAGAACTGTCATTAATCCTTTGTTTTTTCAGAGCTATATAGGGACTGCTTCGCGAACTACTTTCAGGGAATTAGGCAAATTTTAATGCTACTTTATTTATACCATTACTTTTGTCATGCAGGATATATGTGGGTAGTTCCAAAAGACTCTGACCCATTCTGAAAATTTATGAATTTAGATTTGGATGATATTTTGCACGCGTATACTATAAGACGGCCTTTTACCGTTTGTCCAAAATAACAGATTTTATAGGTTGCCAAAGTTGGTCGTCTAAAATTTTTTTTTACAAATTTAGCTATTTCGGTGTCCATATATCAGATTTTAGTGATATAAGAACCATTTGAAAGATTTTAAAATCCTCTCTAAAATGTAAACATTTCAGGTTGGTTCTTCATGAGTTAGAAAATATGAATTAATAATTGTCCGTCCGTCTGTCCTAACTTCTAAAAACTTTCTAATAACTCTTATAACTTCTATACTACTGATGGGAATCCTGTACAATTTCATACATAGTAATCATTAAGCTGGACAAAAAATACCAGTGCATACAAATATTTGAAGTTAGGGCAGTATAATGTTTTTATAGTACATACAGTCCAGTGCAAAGTGGGCATTATTGCACACGCCCCTTCTAGTACCTCTCGCACAAATAGTAAAAATACTGTGTTCAAGGCTATCAAAATGGTACTTATATCATTCAAATCTGATATTCGACTTCAAAATAGCTAAATTCGTTAAAACAAGTAAGAAAGTTCAGTCGGATAAACCGTTGATACGTATATCACTCCATGATGAAATTGTAAACACAACTGAATACAATGAAAAACAAATGACAGATCATGGCATATTATAAATGGCCGAAACGTCACTTCAAAATCATATCATCCCTATTGGAAAACACGTTATTTCCAAAATACTGAAAAGAAATAAAAAACAAGTAAGAAAATCATTGTCGGGTAAACCGACTAAATTAGGTACTTCTTCAGATGCCAGAAGGTTGAAAAAAGGTCATTCTATGTTAAGGCCTATAGTTTTGAAAATATTTAGATGAGTGCTGCAGAAGTTATGAGCGTATTGTGTTTGAATGAATCTGTCAATTTGTGTGGGAAGTACTAGTAATGGCTGGACCGTAGATACTTCAAAGACATTGTACTGCACCGAATTGTAAGCTTTTATATGCACTAGTACAGGGTGGGCCATTGAAAATTTTAAATTTGAATCGGCTACAAAAAAAGTACTGATAATTTTTATCAAATTTCTGGTTTAATTGGAAAGGTTGAACTTTGTCATTTAATAATGGAACACAATATCTTCATATAACTACCATGACTGCCTCGGCAATTGAGAATTTTAGGGGTGGACTCAGGTACAGGTGGACCATTTAAAATTTTAAATTTGAATCGGCTATAAAAAAAGTTCTGCTAATTTTTCAAATTTGTGGTTATATAGGAAAGGTTGATCTTTGACATTTAATAATGGAACACAATATCATTCATATGACTACTACAGTACACTTGTTTCAGGCCAAATCTCTTCAATTGTCTCTGGATGCTTTGCGTAACAATTATCCTTAATGGCTCCCCACAGAAAATAATCCAAAGGGCTCAAATCACAAGTCTAGGTAATCGGTAGTTAAAATTTAAAATGGACTACTTTTTATTTAAGTTAAGCCATTCAATTCTGGTATGATTTTGCGATTTTGTGTGGGGGTACCAAAAGTGGCGTGGCAAAAAGGCCATTTTTTCCCAGACTATTGGTACTATAAAAGCATTACACAGATCGAAATTTCAACTATTTATTTGCGCTGGTATTAAATGTATAAGCAGTTAACTTTTTATTCAAAATGGTCGCCCATTTATCTCAAGGTGATGGCAAAAGATAACTATGTGGAATTAAAGAAGATTCGTTTAAGTAGTATAGAAGTTATTAGAGAATCAATATTTCACTAGATAAACTATTACTATGTGTGGAATTAAAGAAAATTCGGATAAGTAGTATAGAAGTTATTAGTGAATCAATATTTCACTAAATTTTAACTATTTGTGTGGGAGTGTACCAATGTGGACCATCTTCGAACTGATACCAAATTTTCTCCTTTCGAGAATTATCGTGCGCTTCAGCCAGCCAGGCAGATGAACGGACATTGCTCAAATGACTTAAAATATCCTAAATCTGATTTCCGCCGAATATACTTTGGGTCTTAGGTCATTCCTTCGAAAAGTGTTACACACTTTTGGTCTGTAGCAAATGGTATATACCTACGTTACACTAAAGTTTTAACACATTATATTAAAAAAAGTTATAATGAACTCAAACTCCTTCCATCATTATGGGCCAACCTGTATATATAAAGGGTGTTATTTAGACGTGTGGTTTTCAAGAAGATGCATATTAATGAATATTATGGCCAAGAATTTAGCCTTATTATAAATATAACAATTTGCCATTGTGTTTTAAAAATGATTTCGAGCAAGCTATTGCGCGGCTGGCTCGAATAAATTCCAGGCGAGAGGCCCAAATTTTGACCACTTTCTGCAGCATTTGGGGCTGTATGTCAGCAATAACGCGCCGAATATTCTCTTCCAAGGCGTCAATCGTGTCGGGCTTATCTGTGTAGACAGGCGACCTCACATAACCCCACAAAAAATAGTCCAGCGGTGTTAAATGTGCCATCTCGTTTTGGGCCCATTCACCGAACGTGCGACACGCTTGATGGTCGTTCGGCAAAAAAACAAAATTTTTTTCAGTGTATATGAAGTCGTTATTGAAAAATAAATATCTTGAGAACGATTGTATTATTGCAGTCGTCAAATTTGGTATGTAATGGGTGATTTTTTGCAACTTTCTTTTTGGCAGCTCAGCTGTTTTCGTGAAACATGTTACTGTCAAACATGTTCAGCTTGGTCTATAATTTAACCATGAATCTGGTTACGAACAACGCTGGCAGATTATTGAATTTTATTATCAAAATACATGCTCGGTTAAGAAAGCGCATCGTGCACTTTTTTATCGGAAAAATGTGTTCAGTGACGAAGCTCATTTCTGCTTGAATGGATACGTAAACAAACAAAATTGCCGTATTTGGTATGAAGAGCAGCCAGAAGCACTGCAAGAACTGCCAATGCATCGCGATAAATGAACTGTTTGGTGTGGATTATGGCCCGGTGACATCATTGGACCGTACTTTTTAAAAGAAACAAAGGCAGGAACATACTGTGAATGACGAGCGCTACTGTGGGATGAGATGATTGCAAACTTTTTTTGCCCAAAATGGAAGAGCTGGACTTGGCTGACATACGGTTTCAACAAGACGGTGCCACATGCCACACAGCACGCGAAACAATGGTTCAATGAGGCAAGTGCGGTGAACAGTTTATTTCAAGTCGCCGCCTAAATCGTGCGATTTAACGCCTTTTGATTATTTTTTGTGAGGCTATGTTATGGCTAATGTCTATAGTGACAAGCACGCAACGGTTGACGCACTGGAAGCCAATATTGTAGAATTTATTCGTTCCGTTATGTTGGAGAGAGTATGCCAAAATTGGAACCAGTGTATTAACCATTTGAGGCGCAGCCGCGGTCCATATTTACATGAAATTATCTTTAATCTTTTATCGTTAAACATTAAATTATATAGACCGTTCTATCGACTCAAATAAAGATTTCATACATTTCTCTACATTTTATGTGTTTTTATGCGTGATCCAACAGCAAATTGTGTATATCGGAAAATGGTCGACCCCCTGCCAAAAGGACTACATTATTGAAAAAGAAATATCATGAGAACCATTGCACCAATTGTGTTCGAATTTAGTACTGATATAGATGATAGCAATATTTTTGTCACTACAGTAATTTGGCGTTATTGGAATGGAGGGATCGCCTCGCCATTTACCTCCATTTAAAATCTTAAAGTTTCGTATGTATTTGACAGTAATATGCGAGATCCAATGACAAAAAATTGTTGTGGCCACCCCCATAACAGTCCATTATAGAAGCAGACATATCAGGAGAACTACTATTTGACACCAGTGTCCTTGACCCAAGTAAAAATTTGCGATATCGGAAAAGAGGGCTTGAACCCGCCCATGCTACTCCATTTTTGAATATCTGGATAACCATTTGACCAATAGCCTTTAAATTATCGGTATCGGACAGCCAGACTGCCATCAATTCTCTGGAGGCAACATCACTTAATTCATAACCAGCTCTCGACTGCCGCAGATCCCTTAACGAGATGGCTGAGCAGTCTAATAATACACCTTATATGGGTGCCTGGGCATAGGGATATCCCGAGGAACTGCAAAGCCGATGAACTTGCTAGGAAAGGGACGACATTACAAATTCTCGAAGAATTTGCATATATTAGTGCGCCACTATCCACGTGCAAACTTTGGCTTAGGCAAGAGGCAATCAGGCAGTCCAACGAAAGATGGACAGAAATCGGCACCTGCAGGGTAGCTAGACAAATCTGTCCAAGGTATGACCTGAGAAGATCAAAATATCTCCTCGCACTAGAGAGGCAAAGATTGTCTGCATTAGTATCGGTTCTGACGGAACACTGCTTGCACGAATTGATATAAAAACAGTTAGATTAGAAAGCACATACATATTGTTTAGATTATATTGTACCTTTTCATGGGGCTTCGAAGTTGAAGTTATACGAGGGTTGCTATTTTATTTCGGATCTTGGCAATACTAGTGTTGTGTACTTTGACATTTTATAGCATAACTTCACTCAGAACGTTTTGTCATTTGAGCGCGAGTTGTTTTGTTTACAGTGTGTTGAACATGACATTTTTCGTGCGATGATTTTTTACGATGTTCGGCGTGGATTATCGAGACAAGAGTGTTCCAATGAACTTGTTTCGACTTTTCAAAAACCACTGTAAATCGCTGGTACCAAGATTTCAGTCTCCAGAATGAATTTCGTGAATATTGTCCAACTTCGGTCGTTTTGTCGAAAACCATGCCTGAACTGATAAAGCAAGACATACCGCGAGATTTAAGCATCATTGGGAATTAGTATGACAAGCATCAATAAGATATTGCAAACGCTTATCTTTTCTTTTGAAATTAGCTTAATATTTTGAAGGTGTACATCTATTTTCTTCGGAATGGCTCATAGATGTCAAAAAATATTTTTTCCTGCACTTTTTTTGAAAAATGTAAGAAAAAAATAAAAAACAACCCCTAAAAATGGGGAGGGAGGGGATGAAATCTTCTACCAAAATGGTGGCCATAAAATTATTATACCCTACACCACACTGTGGTACAGGGTATTATAACTTTGTGCATTTGTTTGTAACAACCGACTTAGAATCACTTTCTGAGTTGATTTAGCTATGTCCGTCTGTCTGTCTGTCCGTCTGTGCATGTATTCGTGTAATCAAAGAACAGGTCGAAATTATGGTCCGATCTCGACGAAACTTTACACATATCTTTTTTTTGGCCCAAGGACGATCCCTATTGAATTTGGTTAAAATCGGTTCAGATTTAGATATAGCCCCCATATATATGTTACCCCGATTTGACATGTAAGCGCTGTAAAAACTTTATTTTATATCCGATCAGTATGAAATTCGGCAGAAAGAGGTTTCTTATTATATGAATGAACACTGTTAAATTTGGAAGAAATCGGTTCAGATTTAGATATAGACCCCATATATACGTTACCCCCGATTTGACATGTAAGCGCTGTAAAAATGTTATTTTATATCCGATCAGTGCAAAATTCGGCAAAGAGAGGTTTCTTATTATATGAAGGAATACTGATAAATTCGGAGAAAATCGGTTCAGATTTAGATATAGCCCCCATATATATGTTACCCCCGATTTGACATGTAAGCGCTGTAAAAACTTTATTTTATATCCGATCAGTATGAAATCCGGCAGAAAGAGGTTTCTTATTACATGAAGGAATACTGCCAAATTCGGAGAAAATCGGTTCGGATGTAGATATAGCCCCCATATATATGTTACCCCCGATTTGACATGTGAGCGCTTTAAAATGTTATTTTATATCCGATCAGTGCGAAAGTTGGCAAAAAGAGGTTTCTTTCTACATGAAGGAATACTGCCAAATTCGTAGAAACTCGGTTTAGATTTAGATATAACACCCATAAATATGTTACCCCCGATTTGACCTGTAAGCGGAGGTCGGAGAAAATCGGTTCAAATTTAGATATAGCTCCCATATAAATGTTACCCCCGATTTGACATGTAAGCGCTATAGAGACTGTATTTTATATCCGATCAGAACGAAATTCGACAGAAGGAGGTCTTTTTACATGAATGAGTATTCAGGGAAGATCGGTTCAGATTTATATTAAAGCTCCATATATATGTTCCTCCTGATTTGCTATCAAACCGCTATAGAAGTTGTATTTTACTTCCGATCATTAAAATTTTCCAGATAGCGATTATGGTTTCAGAATTAGATAATATGTTTCTACCCATTTACCAATTATTCCAAATTATTATGGCAATGACCCTTATCGCATTGTTAAGGAGGTGTAGGGTATTATATAGTCGGCCCCGCCGACTTTTTGCCTTTCCTTACTTGTTCTAAATATGTCAGAACACACGAAAGCCCAAAACATAACACAAACGCCAGAAAGGAGCTCAAAAATTTCATACTTTGGTATTTTGAAATGGTGTTCGTTGGTTTGCGAAAAATTCGCAAACAGCTGAACGGACTTTGCTGAATTTTTCCATGAGTATATCTTTTGATGTACGGAAGGTTCGTAGATATATTCAACTTTGATTGGACAAAGGGCCGTGGCACCGCCCACACAACGTGAAGTTAAAAAATTTAACATGTCGAGTACTACTGCTGCCAGAAATTTGGTACGTGTGACCTTGGTACTAGGATGGAGGCAATAACTGTCGTGATAGTGACATTAGACATGGTACCGCTCACACAACTTGAAATTTACAATCGCAATATTTCGAGTACTATTGCATCAAATCAATAACTGACTTAATAGCGACAGTAGGCTTAGCACGACAGTAGGCTTATTTCAGCAAGGGTCTCGGAATTTGGTATGTGTAACATATGTATGTACGCATAACGGAGCCCAAAATAGGTATGAGAGTAACAGCAGCCGTGGTACCGCCCACAAAATCTGAATTTTAAAATATTGAAATTTGAGAACTATTGTACCTGTAACTTTGGTACCAGAACACGTGACGTAGCCAAACACTGACGAGATACTAACAGTGGGCGTGACACCGCCCATACATTCAGAAATTAAACCAGTAAGGAAAGGCAGAAAGTCGGGCGGGGCCGACTATATAATACCCTACACCTCCCTAACAATGCGATAAGGGTCATTGCCATAATAATTTGGAATAATTGACAAATGGGTAGAAACATATTATCTAATTCTGAAACGATAATCGCTAAATTAAGCAATATTCGTTCCTAAACTGAGAAACATCTTTCTGGAAAATTTTAATGATCGGAAGTAAGATACACCTTCTATAGCGGTTTGATACCAAATCAGGAGGAACAATCAATATAAATCTGAACCGATCTTCCCTGAATACTCATTCATGTAAAAAGACCTCCTTCTGTCGAATTTCGTACTGATCGCATATAAACTAGTCTCTACAGCGCCTACATGTCAAATCGGGGGTAACGTATATATGGGGGCTATATCTAAATCTGAACCGATTTCTTCCAAATTTAACAGTGTTCATTCATATAATAAGAAACCTCTTTCTGCCGAATTTCATACTGATCGGATATAAAATAACATTTTTACAGCGCTTACAAGTCAAATCGGGGGTATCGTATATATGGGGGCTATATCTAAATCTGAACCGATTTTTCCGAATTTAGCAGTATTCCTTCATGTAATAAGAAACCTCTTTCTGCCAAATTTTGCACTGATGGGATATAAAATACAGTTTTTACAGCGCTTACATGTCAAATCGGGGGTAACATATATATGGGGGCTATATCTAAATCTGAACCGATTTTTTCCGAATTTAGCAGTATTCCTTCATGTAATAAGAAACCTCTTTCTGCCAAATTTTGCACTGATCGGATATAAAATACAGTTTTTACAGCGTTTACATGTCAAATCGGGGGTAACATATATATGGGGGCTATATCTGAATCTCAACCGATTTTCTCCGAATTTGGCAGTATTCCTTCATGTAATAAGAAACCTCTCTTTGCCGAATTTCGCACTGATCGGATATAAAATAACATTTTTACAGCGCTTATATATCAAATCGGGGGTAATGTATATATGGGGGCTATATCTAAATCTGAACTGATTTCTTCCAAATTTAACAGAGTTCACTCATGTAATAAGAAACTTTCTCCTGCAGAATTTCATACTGATCGGATATAAAATAAAGTTTTTACAGCGCTAACATGTGAAATCGGGGCTAACATATATATGGGGGCTATATCTACATCTGAACCGATTTTAACCAAATTCAATAGGGATCGTCCTTGGGCCAAAAAAAAGATATGTGTAAAGTTTCGTCGAGATCGGACTATAACTGCGACCTGTACTTTGATTACAAGAATACATGCACAGACGGACAGACAGACAGACGGACATAGCTAAATCGACTCAGAAAGTGATTCTAAGTCGATCGGTATAATAAACGATGGGTTTATTTCTTCTCCTTTTGGGTGTTACAAACAAATGCACAAAGTTATAATACCCTGTACCACAGTGTGGTGTAGGGTATAAAAATGTAGAGTACTTTTCAAAAATAGTTTTGAAGTTTGGCAAGTCTGACCTAGGTACCAATACGCTTGATGAAGCTAATAACTGGCAGTGCCATGCCCAATATTTAAAGTAATATTACGACGAGAGGTATACAATTTTCCATAATTATTTTTTATAGTCATACGCGAACTCGAGCAAACATGGGAGGGAAAAGGACAGTGGTTGTGGCACCGCTCATACAATTTTTTATGTATTTGTTTTTGTATAATATATAATAACATAATAATACGCGTGCTCGAGAAGAATACGACTTCATTATAACAAAAGAACCATTGCACGAAGAGTTTTGCAAATTTGTATTACTGAATTGCACAGCAATCTACGTGACCCAAACGGGAATGGGCGATGTTGGACAAATTGGCGTTGCCCCGCTCATACGACTCCATTTTTGAACACATTATACATTTGTGAGGAATATGACCCTAAAAAACAACCGTTATATGATCAGTGGCCAAGGCCTTCGCATGTGTATATTTGTGAGGATGTATTTTACAACAGCATTCGATACGATAAAAATGGGGTAATACAGATCAGTGCAGTGGTACCTTCCACACATCTCCTTTACTGAAAACCTTACATCTGAAGAACTATTGATTCAGTTTGACACCAATATGTGCCTAAAACAACACAATATTTGTTTTCTTAAGTACTTTAAGAAATTAGTTTTTCCTCCAATTGGAACAATAATGGATATTCTAAAATCTTATATAGGGTGATCTAAGTAGAATTACTTTTTTCAATAGCCTTTTTTTGACAGATCAAGAGTGAGTCGTGTCATGCTGTCATGTTAGTTTTGTTAAGTATTCGTTCGCCAATTGCGCTATGTCAATTTTTTTAATAAAAAAAACACTTTCCAGTCGACCCACGACCTTGACACCCATGAGCAATATTTTAACTCTCTTTAAAAGCTATCTTTTTGCCATTGACCGATTCCCGATCCGACCATATTTCTTCAAAAATGATGCCGGTGAGAACGTAACAGTCAATGGCGACCGTGCCATGATAACCGATTATTTCAACAAGACACACATCGCATCAATGACCAGATAATTTCACGTTTTGGGCCGGTCGATTGGCCTCCAAGATCGTGTGATATCACACCGTTAGACTTTTTCCTGTGGGGATATGTAAAGTCTAAAGTTTATGCGGACAAACCCGCTTCGATTCAGGCCTTGGAGCAAAACATGAATTGTCTGTGTTTTTTCTTTAAAAAAGTAGGGAACCTCGAAATGGATCACCCGCTAGTAAAAAAAAGTATTGTATTATTTTTAATTTAAAAATGAAATTTCCCCTAAAATATCAGCTTTCCACCAACAATATTAACATTTTCAGGTATGAATTTTTAAATTATTAACAATGCATTCAAGAAAATGTATGCAATCGAAAATTATTCATATAGTAGTTCGAAGATCGACGTAATATATGGCGAATCTGTCGCTACAAGCTGTACCGGCAATGTTGTACTTCTGTATTTTGTATGACATACGAATTCCGGCATTAAGCAAAAATACATACAAGTATTCTCGATTTCGGTATCAGCATCCCTAGTGTGAGCCACTCGTGTATTAAATCGGTTTACTCCACTTATTGACTTAAAATATTTAACCACCAGCATTACAACACCACAAAGAAGTCGATAAACGATAAAGTTGATTTGGATGTTCAATAACGTTTGATTTGGAATATAGATATACATAGGTGTAATAAATATAGTCGATCGGGTAAAGACTATTTTCTTAACACATCAAACATTTAAAACTTTTTGTAGTAATTTTATATTAATATTTAAGGAAATAAAATCAGGACCCCGAGAGATCGCTTCGTCGCGTAAAAAGTTTTCGCATGGAATGATATTTATACCCTCACTTTAGTGATACGAGGGTATATATCATTTGCTACGGACCAAAAGTATAACACATCGAAGCAGTGACCTAAGACCCTAAGTACGTTCGGCGGATATCCGTTTTGGTCATTTTAAGTCGAATGAGCAATGTCCGTCCGTCTGTCTGCTGATTGGTGCGCAGGATAACTCTCGAAAGGAGTAACACATTGACTTCAAATTTGGTATGCGGTAATATTTTTCTCTATATCCGGCTAAGTTCGATGGCCATATTTGTCCACTCCTTCTAGTACCTCCCCACAAAGGCTTCATATTTTGTGAATTATTGATTATTTAATAACTTATATATTACTTATTTGAATCCTCTGAAATTCTAAACACAATACTAGTTTATTAGCCACTATCACCTCTAGAAAAATGGGCGAAGGTGCCGCGCCTCTTTCAAAAACATGAAATTTTGTACAGTGTAATGCTTTTATAGTACCCATAGTTTAGTGAAAAGTGGCGTAATTGGCACGCTTCTTTTGGTACCTCCCACATAACTGTTCTATTTTGCACCAAAAGTTAACAGCTTATGACTTGAATACCTGTGCATACAAAGACTTGACATTTTGTACAGTGAAAAATAACCGAAGTTGTCACGCCCCTTTTGGTACCTCCCACATAAATGGACCACTTTGCACCAAAATTTACAGCTTATAACTTTAATACCATTCCATAAAAATACTTCAAATTTTGTAGAGTGAATGCTTTTATAGTGCCTACAGTCCAGTGAAAAACGGGGGTTATTGCCACCCTCCCTTTTGGTACCTCCCACACAAATGTACCATTTTATACAAAAAGGTAAGAGCCTTTAGCGTGAGTACCAATGAACGAAAACACAACCAAATTTTGCACATTGTAATATTTTTAAAGTACATATAGCCCTATGAAAAATGGGCTTTATCAACACTCTACTTTTGGTACCTCCCACAGAAAATGGATAAATCACACCAAAATTGAATAGATCATAACTTTTATATGTTAGTGCACATAAACGCTAACAATTCGGTACAATGCAATATATTTGTAGTATCTACTTTTCAGCGAAAAATAGGTGTATTTGTTAAACACCCTCTGATACCCTCCCATACAAATTGGCATATTATTTCGTGTATTTCATATCACAGTACACACAAAGTGATGGTGTATGTATACCTTAGTCAGTTTACCCGACTGAAACATTCTCATTTTTTGTTATACCATACACCACACTGTGGTACAGGGTATTATGACTTTGTACATTTGTTTGTAACACCCAAAAGGAGAAGAGATAGACCCATTGTTTATTATACCGATCGACTTGTAATCAATTTCTGAGTCGATTTAGCTATGTCCGTCTGTCTGTAGATTTATTCTTGCAATCAAAGCACAGGTCGAAATTATTGTCCGATCTCAACGAAACGTTGCAAATACATTTCTTTAGGCCCAAGGACGATCCCTATTGAATTTGGTTAAAATCGGTTCAGATTTACATATAGCTCCCATATATATGTACCTCCGATTTGATATGTAAGCGCTGTAGAAACTGTATTTTATATCAGATCAGTACGAAATACTGCAGAGAGTTCTTCTATTAAATGAATGAACACTGCAAATTCGGTTAAAATCGTCTCAGATGTAGATATAGTCCCCATATATATGTTACACCCGATTTGACATGTAAGCGCTGTAGAAACCGTATTTTACACCCTATCTGTTCGAAATTCTGCAGAGAGAGTTTTCTTATAACGTGAATGAACACTATTAAATTCGAAGAAAATCCGTTCAGATTTAGATATAGTCCCCATATATATCTTTCACCCGATTTGACATGTAAGCGCTGTAGAACCCGTATTTTATATCCGATCAGTACGAAATTCAGCAGAGAGAGTTTTCTTGTTACGTGAATGAAAACTACCAAATTCGGAGAAAATCCGTTCAGATTTAGATCCGATTTGATATGTAAGCGCTGTAGAACCCGTATTTTTTATCCGATCCTTACGAACTTCAACAGAGAGAGTTTTCTTATTACATGTAGGAACGCTGCCAAATTCAGGGAAAATCGGTTCAGATTTAGATATAGCCCCCAGTTTTCTTATTACATGTATGAACACAGCCAAATTCTTATCGCAATGCACATTTTCAAATTCAGGGAAAATCGGTTCAGATTTAGATATAGCCCCCATATATATGTTTCACCCGAATTGACATGTAAGTGTTGTAGAAACCGTGTTTTGTATCCAATCAGTACGAAATTCGGCAGAGAGAGTTTTCTTATTACATGTATGAACACAGCCAAATTCTTATCGCAATGCACATTTTCGCATTGTTAAGCAGTTACAAATAGGTATAATAAGAACTCGCTATCATTTTTTACTGTTCTGGAATCGTGAGAGTGCGGCGAATATTCTGTGAAAATTTGTAGAGAATCGAGGAGGGAGCAATTTTTTTCTACAAAGTTTTTTTCAAAAAAAAACTTTCGTAAAATTTTTTTTAAAACATTGCCAAAAATATTTTGTTTACGCATTGTGTCCTCTTTAAAACAAAGTAAACTTTGCATAAATCGGTTTAGTTGTTCGAGAGCAATTACAAATTTCGTAAAACACAAAAACTCATTTTTTTTAATTTTTTCAAAAATTGAAATGCCCATAAAATTAAAAAAAAAATTAAAACATTTTAGCCAAAAATAAACTACATAGGTCGATATTAAATATTCTGACCCAACTGCAACACTTACCTATTATGGCTTATTTTATACATTTCAATAAATAAATTATAGAAAGTGTCGTTGAGTTAAGGAAACGCATTGGATGACTTGTCTCCTATATATATACAAATGAATCGTGGTTTGTTCGACTGCTTAAAACATGAAAACTACTGGACCAAATTGGATACTTCCTTCTGCGAAAATTTTCGTAATTGCTACGTGAAGTTTTAGGAAAAGTAAAGGTCGCAAAATTCTCAACAGACGGCGCTGATTATTTTTCATTTAAAATATCAGAAGTAATGACCGCTAAGGCTCCTGTAAGTTCTAGCAATCTGAAATTTTGCACAAGCATAGATCAGAGTATGGTATAAAGAACAGAATTTTCACGGAGTAATTTTATGCCCTGTGGTTAGTTCTAGCGCTACTCGTATCACAAAATTGAGTATTGTGTTTGGATTTTCTGAAGCATCTTATAAGATCAAAAGCTAAAATTTTGTAAATATTATGTGCTATATACGACAAATATAAAAGCGAAAAATAAATTTGTATTCGCTGACTGTGGTCAGTGTAGTAGTACCGTCATTTTTATCCCCTCACCTTAGAGAGGAGGATATATATCATTTGCTACGAGCCAAAAGTGTAACACATCGAAGGAGTGACCTAAGACCCCAAGTATGTCCGGCGGAAATCCGTTTTGGGTCATTTTAAGTCGAATGAGCAATGTCCGTCCGTCTGTCTGCTGGCTGGTGCGCACGATATCTCTCGAAAGGAGTAACCGATTGACTTCAAATTTGGTACATGGTAATATTTTTTCTATCTCCGTCTAAGTTCGAAGATGGGTCATATTGGTCCACTCCTTCTAGTACCTCCCCCACAAAGGGTTAAAATGTTGTGAAATATTGAATCTTAACTGCTATACTACTTATCGCTATCAACTCGAGAAAAATGGGCGAAGTAGCCACGCCGCTTTTGGTACCTCCCACACAAATGCACCATTTTGCACCAAAAGTTAACAGCTTATAACATTAAAAACCAGTGTATAAAAATACTTGGAATTTTTATAGTGCCTACACTGATAGAAACACCGTTCGTCACCATGACGAATCAGTTTCGTTAATATATCTTCGTACTGGTGGCGAAAAGTTTCGTACATGCGATGTTTTTGTACGTCAATTGAACGAACACGATCATCAACCCATGTTTTTGGCGATTTCGAAATTCGTCGAGGGAACGATAAGGTTTCATCCCCATGACGAAAAGATTTATTTGACCATTTTGCAGAAAATATGATAAAACGATGCAATCAATTTATAGTTTGTGCTTAATTGTACTGTTCTATAGGCGATCTGATTACCTTAGTTAAATAATTTGTTGTAAAAGTTTAATTTAAAAATAATTCTAATAATGGTGATGAATGGAGTTTGTCGTGGTGATGAATGGTATTCGTCGTGGTGATGAATGGGATTCGTCTGTTGGCAAATACATTACTTGATGAGATTATTTTTCATTTAAAATATCAGAAGTAATGGATACTTCTCGTTCGTTTTCTTTCAGCCTTTCCTGATAAGACCTGCGTTTCGAACCGAAGAATCACAACTGAACTAGGCAAAGCAGTCAAGTTTATTTTCCGTTACGTTTTTAATGGTCTAAAACCAGAAGAATATTTATTGAAAATTTAAAAATACAAATGGTTGGGACATGAATTAGTCGTGGTGATGAATGGAGTTCGTCGAGCTGATGAATGGACTTCGTCGTGGTGATGATTGGGATTCGTCGTAGAGATGAATGGGATTCGTCGTAGAGATGAATGTGATTCGTCATAGAGATGAATGGGATTGGTCGTGGTGATGAATGGCAGTCGTCGTGGTGATGAACTCGATTAATTGTAGGGATGTGTTCATCGTGGTGATGAATGCAATTCGTCGTGGTAATGAACTCGATTCATCGTAGGTATGAACTGTGATCATCCTGAGGACGAACATTTTTGGAAACAGAGATTCGTCATGGTGACGAACAAATTCATCAAGAGGATTATTCCATACGTTAGCTGACTTTTGACGAACAAATAATCGTGATTATGTACAAATTCGTCGTCATGACGAAGCTTTTTTCTATCAAAAATGGGCGTTATTTCCACGCCCCCTTTGGTACCTCCCACACAAAGGTAACATTTAGCACCAAAAGTTAACCGTTTATAACATTAATACCAGTGTATAAAAATACTTGAAATTTTGTACAGTGTAATGCTTTTATAGTGTCTATAGCGCTGTGAAAAATTAACGTTATTGCCACGCCCCTTTTTGTACCTCACACACAAAAAGTACCATTTTACACAAAAGTTAAGAGCTTACAGCGGGAGTACCAATGCACGAAAATGAAACAACATTTTGCAATGTCCGTCCGTTCGTCTGTCTGTCTGTGTGTCTGTTTGCTGGCTGGTGCGCACGATAACTCTCGAAAGATGCAACCGATTGACTTCAAATTTGATGTGGGGTAATATTTTTCTCTATCTCCGGCTAAGTTCGAAGATGGGCCATATTGGTCCACTCCTTCTAGTACCTCCCCCACAAAGGGTTAACTTTTTGTGAAATATTGATTTTTTAATAACTTATATACTACTTACTCGAAACTTTTGAAATTTCACACTACTAATACTATTATTAGTTTGTTAGTCGCTAACACCCGGCAAACTTAGTTTTAGCCAAAATATATTTTTGGTTGCATTAAATTTGAGTAGATTTTTTTTGAGCAAAGCTATTGTTAGATAATATTTATAAGAAAACTGATTCGACAGACTTCGTACCTGGGGCTTAATTCTCGCATCCGTTCGTATCGTAATCTGAAGTTTCGAAGGAATAAAACGAATAATTTGCAATCTAAATTTAAACTTATTTTTACATAAATTAGTTATAAATCTCCTTTGAAATGATATGCTGAAATTACATCAACATATCTACATAAATGTTAGAGTTATTAGATCTCACGTAATGGAATTTCGATACGAAACGGATGCTGGAATTGACCCCTGATTCTCTTTCAATAGCACGTACCTCCTCCGTGTGATTTTGCGCAACATTTCGGATAAGCGTTATAGAGATTTATAGGTATTTCAAGCCGCTATAACCGCTTCATTAGTGTTATTTCATTACATCGCGGACCGCGGTCACAAAACAGAAACACTTGAAATCGCATTTCAAAAAGTTATGATCTATAATTTCACATGAACAGTGCTCACGAAAAATTCTTCCTCCATGTGTCCCTCGTGTTTTTTTGTAGCTGACCAGTAACTTCAGAATAAATAGTTTGGCCACAACTTATAAAAGAATGGATACAGATATGAACATTTCTAGGACTTTTTTCACAATTTTGAAATGTATGTGCTTTTAACTTCTAAAGTTTTTTAGATAATAACAAACTTCTTTGGGAAAAACCTTTTATGCTTGTGGTTTATCTAATTCCATCAACTTATGCACCGAAATCTGTGCACAAAGCGAGAAAAGGGTAAAACAACATACATTACCCCTGTGTTAAAAAATTTTGATATTTGCCCATAATATCATTGTGAATTATAAGTTTGTGAGTGATATTATTGAATCAATAATATAATATTGATCGATATTTGTTACGATGCCAAGAAGAGGTCATGATAACATTGGGCGGCGTTCTCAGAATGCAACGCTTATCCGAGATGTTGCGCAAAATCACACGGAGGAGGTACGTGCTATTGAAAGAGAATCAGGGGTCAATTCCAGCATCCGTTTCGTATCGAAATTCCATTACGTGAGATCTAATAACTCTAACATTTATTTATGTAGATATGTTGATGTAATTTCAGCATATCATTTCAAAGGAGATTTATAACTAATTTATGTAAAAATAAGTTTAAATTTAGATTGCAAATTATTCGTTTTATTCCTTCGAAACTTCAGATTACGATACGAACGGATGCGAGAATTAAGCCCCAGCTCGGGCGCGACATCAAGAAGTAATTACAGAAGTTTACAATGAGCAACAACGATTGGGAAGAAGAGAATACGTTTTTCGAAAGAGCTGATGAGAATCGGAAATGGACAAATACATGGTAGTTTCGTTTGTGCAAAAAAATGTAAAATTTTTTCTACATTTTACACTGAAAACGCATTGTTGAACTCGTTTGTAAAAATGGTGCAACGGGTTTTGATTTCGTTTGTAAAATGAATACACTCCGCAAATTCGATAATATCGCATTTTCCACACTCAGCCCAGTCCACGGTGTGGAGTGTTGCACCATCAAAAATCAAACTTCAGAACCAAACCTAATTGAGAGCGTACATTCTTAATGCACTATCATATGGTTGCGCCATAATGTAGGTATGGGTTTTACTCGCCACACTATTTTTGTTCGATTGTTCGCATGCAAAATGCGAAATTATCAGAGGGTGCAGGGGGGAATTTTTAAAATGTCGCAACATGATGTGGTGATATTATTTTTCAGAAACGACATCACCATCTGTGATTTAATACCGATTCCACCCGCTATTTGCCAATTCACTCCAACAAAGATTAAATGAAATGCTGATGTGAATGAATTGAATTGGACGATTCAAAATAAAATTCCCTGAGAATTGCATTCATAAAAATTAATCGATACTGTTGAAAATGAAGACTCAATTATCCCGCTGATTTCAGAAACTCTTTAGATTTGCCTGGCATGTGGCTCCACGGTCAGCTGTATGTGGTGTGTTCCAGAGTTGGCTAACCATCCTCACTCTTCATGTACGTTCCAGAGCATTAAAGAAAAAATGTGTTGAATACAATAATTGATCAATACTTACGGTACGAAGTCTGTCGAATCAGTTTTCTTATAAATATTATTTAACAATAGCTTTGTTCAAAAAAAATCTACTCAAATTTAATGCAACCAAAAATATATTTTGGCTAAACTATTTATTCTGAAGTTACTGGTCAGCTACAAAAAACACGAGGGACACATGGAGGAAGAAATTTTCGTGAGCACTGTTCATGTGAAATTATAGCTCATAACTTTTTGAAATGCGATTTCAAGTGTTTCTGTTTTGTGACCGCGGTCCGCGATGTAATGAAATAACACTAATGAAGCGGTTATAGCGGCTTGAAATACCTATAAATCTCTATAGGTGTCGTTGATGTGCTCTTAATGGAACCACCGATATAAGGTTTTAACAAATGTTTGTTAAACTTGCGTGAATTTTTTGTGATAGTAAATTTCGTGGAGCACATCGACAGTTATGTATAGATTGAGCTGAATTAATAATCCCAGATGGCCTTTAACCTGCTGAATCCAAAAATCAGGGGCCGTAACAAAATAATGAATCGCTGAAATTTTATTCACTTTTTTCAATTTTTGCAAAAAATGCAAACTTTGTCCTTGGCATTTTAAATAGTATAAACGTCTGGAATCCATTTCTATGTTCTTCGGGCGTACTGTGGTGCACTTAACAATCATGGATACTTATTCGAAGATTGAAGTCTTGTACGCGAATAACGAGACACTTTGGTTCAGCAATGATCGTCAAGGCACTCCCCCTTGCGGGGTACAGATATGGCGGAAGTGTATATGAAATAAAAGGATTTTTAACGCTCTATTCCGAAATCGGAGGGCCTTCATTTTATTTTGATGATTGTGCAAATTATGCACATCGCAAAAATAATGTTCATATGAAAATTTTACCTTGTCGATTTTTGGATTTTTAAAAACTTTTCTATGTAGTATAAGTAAATCTGAAACAGGAATATTTTGTCATAGGCTGATAGAAATGCTAATGTTCTATGATTGTAATTTTAGTTTTCCGAATTCCGCTGAAAATTGCATTTTATGAATTTTTTTTTAAATTTAAATTTGGAACCGCCATAACTTTCGCGGCCTTCGATGAAATTTATTCACAACAACGGTTTTTGCATGTTTATATTTTTATCTTCGTCTGTTGTAAAAGCCGTTGATGTGCTCGCCAAAAAAATCTTGAAAAAAAATTTACTTCAAAATTCAAAAATTTTGATATTTGCCCATATGTATGTATGTATTTCGTAAATAAAAACTATTTTTTTCGAAAAATCGATAAAAAAAAACTGCTCAAATTATCACATGAGAGCCTAAAAAAATCATGAATCTAAGTAGCGTGATATTTAAGTCACAGTCGTAACAATATGTGTTCATATGAAAATTTTACCTTGTCGATTTTTGGATTTTTAAAAACTTTTCTATGTAGTATAAGTAAATCTGAAACAGGAATATTTTGTCATAGGCTGATAGAAATGCTAATGTTCTATGATTGTAATTTTAGTTTTCCGAATTCCGCTGAAAATTGCATTTTATGAATTTTTTTTTAAATTTAAATTTGGAACCGCCATAACTTTCGCGGCCTTCGATGAAATTTATTCACAACAACGGTTTTTGCATGTTTATATTTTTATCTTCGTCTGTTGTAAAAGCCGTTGATGTGCTCGCCAAAAAAATCTTGAAAAAAAATTTACTACAAAATTCAAAAATTTTGATATTTGCCCATATGTATGTATGTATTTCGTAAATAAAAACTATTTTTTTCGAAAAATCGATAAAAAAAAACTGCTCAAATTATCACATGAGAGCCTAAAAAAATCATGAATCTAAGTAGCGTGATATTTAAGTCACAGTCGTAACAATATGTGTGCAAATTTTCAGCATATGACTTATAATAGGAGGTCTCAGTTGTCAAGAGGGTAAATTTTCATTGTAAAGTTCTACATATTTACAAAGATTTAGGGTTGTTTCATATAAGAGGCTTCTGAAAGCATAAAAATAACACTCACGTTTTTGAAAGCGAGAACTAACCACTGGCCAAAATCCGATTGTGTGAAAAGACCGGGGTATATAAAATACTCGATTCTATCCACATGTAAAGTTTCAGTTTTCTAGCTCTTACAGGAGACTCAGCGGTAATCACAGTAAAATCACATTTGTTGGAGATCTTTGTGTATGCACATCAGTTTGTAGGCTCATAGTTCTTAAAAGTTTTTTTTCCAATACCGAAAGTGCGACAATTGCTTTTGCCACTGCAGTTTGTCCTCAGGCTGGACATTGAATAGTTATTTTCGCATCCCATTTGAGTTACGTAAGTACACTGTCTTTAATGCAAAAATGACGGTACTACTACACTGAATACAAATTTATTTTTCGCTTTAATTTTTGTCGTGTATAGCACTTCATTTTTACAAAGTTTTAGCTTTTGATCTTATAAGATGATTCTGAAAATCCAAACACAATACTCAATTTTGTGATGGCGCTAGAGCTGACCACAGGGCATAAAATTACTCCGGGAAAATTCTGTTGTTTATACAATACTCTGGTCTATGCTTGTGCAAAATTTCTGATTTCAAGAACTTACAGAAGCCTAAGCGGTCAAGTGGTCAGCGCATCCTGTTGAGAATTTTGCGACCTTAACTTTTCCTAAACCTTCGCGTGGCAATTACGAAAAATTCCGCAGAAGGAACTATCCAATTTGGTCCAGTAGTTTTCATGTTTTAAGCAGTCGAACAAACCACGATTCTAAATTTCACGATAATATAAACAGATGTTTTTCATTATAATGGCTGACATTTTTCAACTTTCTTTTTGGCAATACTGTTTTTGGCAACTCAGCTGTTTTCGGGTAACATGTTACTGTCAAACATGTTCAACTTACAAACGAACAAATCTTGCAGATTATTGAATTTTGAGTACGGTGAACCGCATATTTCACGTTTGGTTCAGGTCAATTGGCTGTCTAGATCGTGAGATTTAACGCCTTTAGATTATTTTTTGTGGGGCCACATTTAGGCTCATGTCCATAGGGACAAGCTCGCACCGGTTGACACACTGGAAGCCAATATTGAAGAAGTTATTCGTGAGATACCCGCCGATATTTTGAAGAGATTATACCAAAATTGGATCCAGCGTATGAACCATTTGAGGCGAAGCTGCGGTCAACATTTACATAAAATTTAGAACATTAGATTATATAGACCTTTCTATCGACTCAAATAAAGACTTCATACATTTCTCTAAATTGTATGAGTTTTTTTTTAATAAAATCCGAAAGCTCTTAAAAAATCACTCGTTATATGCATTTAAACAAAAATAATCAAAAGACGCCTTCTCCTCTAAATTAAAAACAAACTTAAAGCATAGAAGATATCTATTTATTTTTTACTTAAATATTTATACATGTTAACATTTATACATTTTTAACATATTTAAATTCAAGTGTGTTAATATGAAAAACGTTTGTATGTATATGAAATCAAAAGCAAAAAAAATCAAATTAAAAAATCCCATTTTAAAAAAAAAATGTATAAAAACATCGAAAAATGCAAAATTGTAAATAAATAAAATAACTAAACATATATTATTTTATCGTAAAGTCTGATCGGCCATGAATAAAATAAGACCATTACGAATCAAATCAATGAATTGTTTAAAAAGTTATAGCTAATTTAGTAAGTTTACACTCATAGAATATTATGTAGTGTAAAAGTTAAAATACCTTCGGTATTATGTTTTGATCAATGCAGAGGCTGATAAAGTTGGTTGGATTTGCGAAATTATCTACATCTTTTTAAGTTATTTCAATATATTCCTCGGATTGGTCTTATTTTATTCATAACCTATCAGACTTTACGATGAAATAATAAAACAAGTAAGAAAGTTCAGTCGGGTAAACCGACTAATGAATCCCCTCACCATGAGTCTCAAAAAATTATTATTAAATTTATTTATTTTTTTGGTTTTATTTAAATTATTATCAATATAAATTGCATTTAATAACTTTAAAGTATGTACTGGTATTAAAGATAAAAGCTGTTTACTTTTGGTACAAAATTGTCCATTTGTGTGAGATGTACCAAAAGGGTCGTCCCAATAACGGTCACTTTTCTCTGGACTACATGTAGGTACTATAAAAGCATTACACTGAACAAAATTTGAAGCATGTATTTGCACTGGTATTAAAGTTATAACCTGTTAACCTTTGTTGTATAATGGTCCATTTGTGTGGGAGGTACCATAAGGGGCGTGCCAATTACGGCCACATTTCTCTATACTCTAGGTACTATAAAAGCATTGCACTGTTAAAGTTAAAAGCTGGTAACTTTTGGTACAAAATGGTCAATTTGTGTGGAAGGTACCAAAAGGGGCGTGGCAACTTCGCCCATTTTTCTCGAGGTAATAATGACTGATAAACCAATACTATGTGTATGATTTTAGAGGATTCGAATAAGTAATTATTAAATAATCAATATTTCACTAAATTTTAGCCCTTTGTGGGGGAGGTACTAGAAGGAGTGGACCAATATGACCCATCTTCGAACTTAGCCGGAGATAGAAGAAAATATTACTACATACCAAATTTTAAGTCTATCGGTTACTCCTGTAGAGAGAGTTATCGTGCGCACCAGCATTGCTCATTCGACTTAAATTGACCCAAAACGGATATCCGCCGAACATAATTAGGGTCTTAGGTCACTCCTTCGATGCGTTACACTTTTGGTTCGTAGCAAATGATATATATCCTCCTCTCTAAGGTGAGGGGATAAATATAATACTCGTGCATATTTCGATGTTTTTATGAAGATTTTATTTTAAAAAAGTTAAATTTTTTTCAAAAAATAGGATTTTTTTCGCAGTATCTAATAAGATATCGTCGAAACCGCTGAACGGATAAAAAATTATGTTAGAAGAAATGACTGCTATCTAATTTTGATCATTTACCAATCCTGAACCAATTCGGATAAGTGGATCTTGATTTAGAGCGAGAACTACAGCCAATCCAAAGAAACCACTATATAGGTTGAGAAGATAATATTATCCCATATATCCAAATCGATTGCATAACCCTGCGTCGCAACAAAAACATTTTTGAGCTTTGAATATTGAATATTAAACAAAATCAATTTTTTAAAATACCTCTTTTCCGCCTTTTTCATTGAAAAATTCAAAATATTGTTTCAAAATTGCACTACACAAAAACATACAGCCGAAATATTATAGTAAAAACTGTTGTTTTGACAACGTTCGAAGGAAAAGTATACTTATGTACAACCAAAAAATCCCGGGAATTCCCGCACAGATTTCCCGGGATTACGGGATTGAAAAATATGACTTTTCCCGGGATCACGCTCTTGTAAGTATCATTGTATTAACGATTAGACACATTTCGTTGAAGTTATGAATATATTTTGATAAATAAAGAAAATAAATTAACCACACCATGAGCTTTTCGGAAGTATTTATTTAAAATAAAGGAATTAGATGAACTTTAGAATGCGGAATAGTTAGCGAAATTGTTTGTTTTGTTCCTGATGTTTGTAACGCCCTAAAATATTGAAGCCTTCAGGATCAGGAGCACTGGCATATTCCATCTTAAGAAGAAACTTAGACCTGTGGTCCATGACCATGTTGATCCACTCCTTCTAGTATCTCCCCCACAAAGGGTAAACATTAACCGAAATATTGATTCTTTAATAACTTATATACTGCTAATCAGAATTATCCGCAATTCCACACAAAGTAATAGATTATAATAACTATCACCTTGAGAAGTAAAAGGTGAAGTTGACACACCCTTTTGATACCTCCCACCATAAGTGTAGGAGGGGGGTAGCTTGGGCGGTCTAATACCACCCAGAAGTTTTTTAACAGACCCCCCCCTGCAGATATTTCAACTTGATTTTTTTAAAAATTTATCCATGCCGATCATCTATCAATTTTACAGTTACTAATTCAAGAAATTATATACATTTTTGCAAGTGTTGTAATGAATCTCAACACAAATTAAATTTCGGTATTTGTCGACTACTATTCGAACATAAAGGGTCCGCCAAATAACTTTGTTTTTGAAATTTTATAAAAAAACTACTGAAAACGCATTGGATGTTGGCTTCAACTCCTGAACCAATTGGACTTTGTATGGCGTCATACCAAGGTCTTTATGCAAAATTCGTCTCAATGATGTCTCCGAAATGTTCAATTGTTGAGAACGTCGGTGAATTGATGTTGATGGCGCCTCACGCACACTTTCTGCCACAGCAGCAATATTCTCGGTGCGTACACACTGTTTTTGGCTTTTCACGCTTTGGTTTATCGATGAGGATGCCAGTTTCTTTCACTTTTTTCACAAGATAACGAACATACGGAGCTGACGGCGCTTCTCTTCTTCCAAAACCCGTACGCAATTTTCGCACACATTCTGCAACATTACCATGATTTTCAAAGTAATGTCGCAATATTCGCAATACACATATTCGTTCAGCGGAAGGATAAAACTAATTATCTGTCAAATCTGACATGAGCTAAGTGTTACCATTCACGAAATAAGCACTAGTTGAAAAAAAACGTTAGATGGCGAACCCTTTACAATCAGCATCAACATTTTTCAATGATGTACTAGTTGCATATTTATTTTTCAAACCAGTAAATCATATTGATTTCGAAACAATAAGCAATGCTCTACAAGTAAATATTTGGAAGTTCGAATTCTCAGTAAAACTAGAGGAGTTGCAGATAGGAAAATAGTAGATCAATGCATTATATTATGTTGGTACAAAAAACAGTTTACAGTACGAAACAAGTGCATCACGACACAAAACTGGAGGCTTTGGGATTATTAAATATAATCACTAAACCAGAATTCGATATGAACCTTCACGTTTTTAACACTGCTCTATAAAACACAAGAATTTAAGAAAATATTTTCAAGAAGAATTCTAAACGATTACGGCAACTATAAGTACTTTTAAAGATTATAACAAGTAATAAAGTTCAGTCAGGTAAATCGACTTAAGAATTACCTAACCTTCAGTCCCAAAGAAAAATATTCGTAAATTTATTAATATTTTGTTTTAATTAAAATATTATCAGATTTATTAAAATATTATCAGCTTAGCAGCATGACAGTGTCATCGCTCGTGTCTTAAATTTTATCGGCATCTGTGCAGTGATAACATCAAGCACATACCAGAATGCTCTGGAAGAAGAGTTCAGTTCTTATCCAGAAGCCGGCCTTCCTTTTCTCCTAAACTTCCTTTGAAAACGTTTTCCATATGTAAGATAATCTTATTGATATTATAAAGTCGTTTGTTTGTTCCATAGTCACGCCTAAGCGATTTTCCGCCAAGAGATTTTCGACCACTTGACCGCTGAGGTTCCTGTTAAAGCTAGAGAGCTAAAATTTTTCATACACATAGGCAGGAGTGTTGTATAAACAGCGGGTTACTCACGTTGCCATGTTTTGGCCTGTGGTGAGTTCTAGCGCTACCAAAAATTTAAGTATTGTTTTTGTTTCAGAAGCCTCTTATATATACAAAGTTAAAAAATTTTACATATGAAGTATTATAAACGGCACGTATATTCGCAAAAATAATTATGACTGACTGTGGTCAGTGGAGTAGTGAACAGAACAATTTTCATTATTTCACTGATCCTTATGAGATCAGAATATGAAAAGTTATATGTACATTAGACCTCGCCTCACTTATTCACCTCGCCTCACTTCGAATTTTGCGTTTGGGGATTGGTTAAATATGCGATTTGATGTAAAAATGCATGTGGTAAAATTTGAAGTCGATCAGAGTGTGCCAAACCGTGCCACAATGAGGTCAAAGTTCAAAATATAAAGAAAACAAACATTTTTTCATTTATTTATTATATAAAAAAACATGAAATTCATATAATGTTTTCTTAATTTGCAATTTTTTATATTCAAACATTTTATTAAAAAAAAGAAGAGAATTAATATTATTAAATTATTATAAGAGCGACGATTTAGTATATTATGGGAATTCCTTTCGGTAGTTCTCAACAACATGAAGCAAGTACTGCTTGTCTTCTTCGCTATGTGTTAAGGACCGGTTAAAAACTGTAATAAGTTTGACTTTTCTCTCAGCAGCATCATTAACAACATTAATATTTTTCAGAATTTGAACGCCTTTAATGTATTCTGGTCTTTCGTGCCAATTTGAAAGATCAAAGTTTAAAAAATTGGTGTCTATTTCCAAACGAGCAAAAAAAGTTTTAGTTTTATGTGTTACAAAGCAACTCAAATCTTGAGTTTGAAATTCTTTTAATTCTTTTACACTAGCGCAAACTTTTTTAGGCAGTGAAATTACATTGTCTTCCTCAGTTTCGATCTCAGTTGCAAGTGCCGCAACCATTTTTCTTTTTACGTCAAAGTCTACGTTGCAATCAAAAAACGCAAGAGCAACTAACTCTTCCGATAAATACCATAGGTGGTTTCGGATTTTTACTAATAGTGGTATTGATATGTTTGGGTCAATATAACTTGCAATCTTTATAACCAGCTGTAAATCGTTATTTGGTGCTTCGACAGCATAAGTGGTTCTGAACCAGTACGGAACATACAGGCGTACCAGAAATATACAAATATTTCGCAAACCATTCAACTGGCTGGAAGACATTTGAAACTGTTTTTGAAAAGCATATACATATTTTTAAAACATATATGGCTTTCGACATGAATCTTGCATGGGATGTTGCCCCAGGTGTATGAAATGCGAAATTTGGGATGCTGCCACCAAGAAAAATATACGTAAGTTGTAATAACTCTTTATAATCATGTCGAATATGTTCTTTTTCTAAATGTTTAATACAAAACTCTTTGCTGAAGTTACATTCTTCGACACTTACTTAAAGGCTTTTAAATAAACTTTTTAAATATGAGACTGTATTGCCATCTTTCTTTAAGGCTTTTACAAAATTTTTAAAGAGCCCCAGTTTAATATGCAGTGTTGGCAAAATCATGCTTTCTTTTTGGACGAGAGGTGTGTATTTTATGTTGTTTTCACCCAATGTAATGAGTATTCTTGTTGGCCATTTCTTTCTTCTGTGATGAACTGCGCGAGTACGGCTATCCCAGAGGCATAAAAACAGCAATATTTTGTATATCTGCCTTGCATTCCACATAACATCCCAACTACTTTTAAATCGCAACAAATTTTCCAGTCATGTTGTTAATATTTTATGTATTTTATCAATTTAGCCATTGTTTCCCATGATTCCTTAGTGTTGATAGCATGAGCAATGAGAATCGACGGTTTCTGATTTCCGTTGTGCAAAAGTACTGTTTTCAAACGTTCTTTACTGCTGTCAACAAATAACCGCCATTCCTTTGAATTGTATGTTTGATTAAGTTTCTCGAACAATCCAGGAATGTCCTTGCAAAAGCATGGACATTGTATAAAATTGTTTGTAATGTATATCACGGACTCTGTAATATGATATGTTAACAACTGGGGCCAAAATATTGTACTGTTTCATCCGAGATGCAAGTTGTTCTGCCTTATCTTTGGTCAGTTCCAAATCTCTCACTAGATCATTGAGTTGAAACTGAGTTAAAAACTTGATGATGTTTCCGTAATTAGGCTGGTAGCTATACTTTGACACTTGGGAATTGGTATTGTTTCCGAATGTGCAACTGGCAAAGTGACAGATTTTACTTCAGCGTAATTTCAGCGAATGCTCCTTCCTACTCCAACAAAAATAGCAGTCCGTATCGTGAATGAATGGTTGTCTCCAAATCATTGGCATTCCAAATTGCACATGATGTCGAAAATTAAACCGTTTTATTCCACAAAACATTGTAATACATTAGTTGTAAAGTACTTACCGCATGCTTCCACTAGTCCATCGAGTAAGATTTACATGACACGAATTACACAAAATACTAGGTGTCCAGTTCGTTCATATCTTTAACTCGTATACCAAACTATTGCACATATATTTCTTCTATTATTTTACTAAACGCACGTCGATTTTTTTAATTACATATTTCCGCAGATGTATCAGAAATTGTCGGGATTATATACACATTGAAAAGTTCTTTGCCTTTTACTCATACTTCGAAATTTAACTTTATAAAATTTTTCAGAAAATCGACTTATCTCTTTAAAGCGCCGAATTACACTAATTTATTAATAAGACATTTCATTTATAAATTCCGCGTTTAAGGTTTAGAAGTTGCAGTACCTGTAGCTGACATATAGTTTGCTTCGAACGTTGAAACTCAATATGTTCAAGACTGCCGCCTACTACTTTGTATTGCGTACATATAATTTTACTACCTGTGTATACGACTGGGGTGTCCTTGCCCCTAAAATGCGTAATTGAATGGAAACCTCATAAATAAAAAAACACAAACAATCTCAATGGGCGGATCTCATCCAATATAGCTCTCACATTGCATATAATGTTTTATGGAGGGATACGAACGGCCATAAAACCTCGCCCTTTCTATAATTTTATAATGTCTGACATCAGTCCTCATAAAATAAAATCCAAGTGCAATGTCTCTTGTATGACTCTCTCACATATGGCGAATTCAATATAAGCAAAAACATAATTTAAAAACGAAAAATATGGAACAAGATTTTTTTGAATTTCCCTAACATTTACAAAATGGCTCATAACTTTTACTTCTATCCATAGACAGTGTTTGCTTCGTAGGCATGCTCGCTTTTTAAAAATGTGGTAAAATAATTTTTTCGACTTTTTTTCTTCTATTTTTTATGATTTTTTTTTTGTACCAGGAAAAAGTGTTTTTTCAAAAAAAAATAATTTTTTCTCATATTTTTAACGACTGTTACTAAACCAAAGATTCAATGTGAAAGTGATATCTGCAGCATATGTAGCCTTCATAATTCCCTTTAATTTAACGCATAACAAGGCTCAATCAGACTTATACTTGATGAATTATGGTCCAAATACTAAATGTAGTTTCCATGAAAGTTGGAATTTAAAAAAAAAAAATTACCATAAAAAAAATTTTTAATATTTTTTTCGTGTTTGTGACACCAAATTACACCACAAGCTGTTATCCACATCCCATGGACAAATTTTTTGTTGCATAGTGTTATTAGTCGAAGGCTATTTACCCGTATATACGTGTTGTTCGAATTTTAGAATGTCACCTGATATTTTACCTTTGGCCATGTCGTCAGTTATTCGTTTTTAACAGGAAAGAAGTTGGGCTAATAGGTCGATAAGCCTTTGCGATCGTATAAATCTCCTTAACCCCTCCCAATTTGTTTGGGTATAAGCATGAGTTAGGCATGTGGGTAAAACTCCAGCCAGATGAGCTGATATCATATCCACCTCATTCTGAAGAAGCGCTGGAAATATTTCATACGGCCCCGCAGCCTTGAATGAAGAATAGCTTTTTTACCGCTTCTTTAACCGTAACATCTGTTATATCCATAATAGGTACTTGATGCATCACATATTCGGCCCAGCATTACCAGTCGAAAAATGAGTTTTTACCAAGAGCCTATTCTCTATAGTTTCCACCCTTTTACCAGTATCATCCACCAGTGTTTCGGTTTGGATATGAGCCTCTCTAATGATTTTATTGTATTCTTTGAGTCTTGCAAAAATACTATTTTCTCACGCGTTTTTCTTAAACATGAGATATAAACCAAATATTTTAAACACGGATTTGGATTCAGCGTGTCAACACTTACCAAAAAAGTTGAAAATAAATCGATATAGAAATTCATTTTGTATTTATTACTATGACTGTTATTACTCTAAAAGACCCGTCTACTATTTCAGGAGGTTTAATTTAATAGAAAACTTAAGTTGTTCACATTTAATAACTTTGCGTCCTCTCATACTTAATACAAAAGACTTTTATTTCATTCTGTCTGGCATCGGGAGTCTTATGGGATTCTTCAGCTATTCCCATAACCATTGCTGAAATATTATCACTGTGATAAAGAGTGCATGTCACTCGTATACATAACGTCTCCTCACTTATGTATGTAATTCAGTTACTCGATTTTGTTAGTCAGCCATTGACACGATGCTCCACAGCATCACAGAATTTAATTGTGAGTTAGATGGCCTCTGGCGCTGCTGTCAATGGAAAAGGTGGATGTGTTTATCAAGATTGAACTTGCTTGAATGGGCAGAGTAATTAAAACTATTTAGAGGAGCACAGGAAACGGTTAAGGGAGCCATCACATCACATCATTATAATCTTTGATGTCTATCTGGAGCGGTACTTCATGGACAATTTTGGGAGAAATTAAGAAATGATTGGATGGATGATTGTGCCATCATCGACGGGAAGAAGAAAATTAATTTGCAATTTGTAGTCTTTTCCAGAGAAAAACGAAAATTGCTGTCGCTCCAAATTGATAATGAACTTTTGTGAAGAGTGCATAAGTGCTACTAAGGATGCCAGAACATGAAGTGTCTAGTTACCAATGCAATTTTGTTATTCCACAGAATTCACTTCATAAATATTTATCAAAAATGGGGAGTTAGGAAAAATTTTAAACATTTGTATGTGCAGAAATTATTTAGAAATTTATGAGATAGAAGAGTAAGAGTAAAAATTGAACGAAGCAAAATATTCGCCATTAGACTTTTCATCTGAAATTTGGCAAAACAGGTTATAGTACTTTCCGTACAAAAAGACGTAAAAAGAATATGTCTTTTTGTACGGAAAATAGTCATATGGCAAAGTGTCCTTATCTTACAACCTCAAATAATAAATACGAAATGTCTGAATTTGAAACTCAAAAGATCCGATAAAGGGTTTATCGACAAATTTCGATAGACAGCCCAACTATGAATATCAGCGCGGAATATTTCCTATGTTATTATTGTTGTGTTATTCGAGAATAAAATCCTTGTACGAGGGCTGCTGTATATATTTCTGGCCTAGTAATGAAAATGCGAATATTTATCATCAAAAATGGTTTTATTGTTTTTCAAAGTATTCTCCAGTATGATTTATACACTTTTGCATGCGCTCAAACCAATTATCGAAGCACTTTTTCCACTCCGATTGAGACACCTCCAAAACATGGTTTTTGAACGCTTCAACAGCATGTGAACTCTCTTGATGTGCAGGAATAAAATGAAGTATTGGGTGCCAAGTCAAGGCTGTACGGGACCCATCAATTCGACGTTTTGGCCGGTCAAAAAGCGCTGGTTTGAGCCGAAGTGTGAGAGCTCGCATTGTCATGGTGCACAATGATTCGTCTTCTCTTGTTCGTTTTTCGAATTTCTCCGACGTTGTCAAGCGGAGCAGTCGCCACATGACCAGTTTTGCCGAAGAAACAGGCGACCATTTGCTTCGAAGTGCTTCTTCCACGAACAACTTTCGTTGGATTTGGCTCGTCTTCGAAGACCCACACGGTCGATTGCTGTTTTGTTTCGGGCTCATACGTCTTTTAAAGCACCGCAATCGTATTTTTATCCCCTCACCTTAGAGAGGAGGGTATATATCATTTGCTACGAGACAAAAATGTAACACATCGAAGAAGTGAGCTAAGACCCCAAGTATGTTTGGCGAAAATTCGTTTTGGGTCATTTGAGCAATGTCCGTCCGTCTGTCTGTGTGTCTGTCTGCTGACTGGTGCGCACGATAACTCTCGAAAGGATTAACCGATTGACTTAAAATTTGCTATGCGGTAATATTTTTCTCTATCTCCGGCTAAGTTCGAAGATGGGCCATATTAGTCCACTTCTTCTAGTACCTCCCCCACAAAGGGTTAACATTTAGTGAAATATTGGTTCTTTAATAACTTCTATACTGCATACTCGAATCATCTGCAATTCCACATACAGTATTAGTTTATTATTCGCAACCACCATGCAAAAAAAGGACGAAGTTTTCACGCTCCTTTTGGTACCTCCCACTTAAATGTACTATTTGGCACAAAATTTAAATAGCTTATAACTTTAATAACTGGGGATACAAATACTTTAAAATTTGTACAGTGCAATACCTGCAGTCAAGAGAAAAGGGGGGTTATTGGCCCGCCCTTTTGGTACCTCCCACACAAATAACCCATTTTGTACCAAAAGTTAACAGTTTTTAACTTTAATACCAGTGCATACAAATACTTGAAATTTTGTACAGTGTAATGCTGTTATAGTGTCTAGAGTTCAGAGAAAAGTAGGCGTTATTAGCACCCCGTTTTGGTACCTTCCAGACAAATGTACCATTTTGCACCAAAATTTAGTGCTTATGGCTTTAATATCAGTTCATACAAATACTTGAAATTTTGTACAGTGTAATGCTTTTATAGTACCTACAGTTTAGTAAAAAATTGGGTTCGATCGGCCCGCCCCTTTTGGTACCTCCCACACAAATGAACCAGTTTGTGCCAAAAGTTAACAGCTTACAAAATTCAATACCAGTGCATACTTTAATGTTTTCAAATGCAATTTAAGTTAATAATAATTGAATTAAAACAAAAAAATAAATAAATTTACGAATGTTTTTTGGGACTCAAGGTGAGGGGATTCATAAGTCAGTTTAAACGACTGAACTTTCTTACTTGTTTCAAAATTTCTTTGCACCAATCGACACGAGACTTTTTTTGAGCGATTTTCAAATTGTGCTGGATCCAGCGAAACAACCCTTATTTACGGCCAGGTGTTCATGCAATATCGAATGTATGCTGGTGTAAGAAATACCCAAGGATGCCTCTATCTCACGGTATGTCACATGACGATCTTGCATTATCAGTTCACGCACGGCATCAATGTTCTCTGACACAACGGCCGTTTTTGGACGACCTCGACCACGTCGATAGTTGTGAAAAATTATCGCACGAAAATGTTCATGAGTTAATTCCATTTTTTGCCAAATTAATTTTTTCAAGTCACTGTAAACAACACAAATGATGGTCGTACGTCAAAACGTTCTGAGTACGTTTATGCTAAAAAATGTCAAATTTTCCAATGGAAATGTCAGATGACGCCAGGCAACACTTATTGTTGCCTAGGCCAGAAATATATATAGCAACCCTCGTATTCTGAGTTGCCGGGAGTAGCTATATGTGGGAGAGTGGAAATCATATTTTCAAAATCAGCTGTTTTGCTTTTGACAAAGGCGAGCGTTACAGTTCATATGGGGGTGATGATTTGTGCTCAGACTGACTTGCCACTTCGTCATGAATAGAGTCACAATCGAACAATCCTTGTAATCATGGAGTTTTTGCTCTGTGTAAAACTGGTTGTTATCGAAAAACTTTCTTCAGCGAATAGACAGAATTTAGGATTTGGGTACGAAGAGAAGCCAGAAGCGCCGTTAATTAGTCGCTTAAGAGTGTTATTGGTGACATACCCGCTGAAACGTTGGATAAAGTGTGTCAAATTGGACTTTAAGAATAGAACACCTGAAGCGTAGCCTTGTGCAATGTTTGCATAAGATCTTTAATTGTAAATGGCAGGCATTGACTTATCGATCCTATAGTAGTCATGTCCTTTCAAAATTTCTATGTTATGCTGTAATATGCAAATGGAAATTTCAGTCTAAAAGCTTTAAGTCTTTGTCCTTGTCAACATTTTGCAGATAAGACGAACTATTTTGTTCGAATTGCGTTGCTAAATAGTCTATAGCTTTTTATATTCGAAAGATTTCTTTAATATGTAATATGTTTTGTCTGTTATTGTCGTTATTGACGATTGTCAGATCGGACAACGTTATCAACCCTGTTAAAGTGCTGCAAATGTACGGATAATGACAGATCGTTAGGCAAAGGTGTATTGACACTTCAGACGTTTGCAAGAAGACCTTACAATTTCATATATTTACAATATATTTTTAAATATTTATATGCAGGATTACCAATAAAATATTTTATATACAGTGTTGAAAATAAAATATTTCTATGACAATGGCGCCATTGTCACATGCATACATTTCGCACATCTGCAAATTATCTCACAATTACTTTTCTGCCAACGTTGTAGGGCAAAAATTTTATGTTCACTCGGTTGTACGTTCACAGTGTTAAATTTTTCCGCCATTTTCCTGACAATATTGTCCGATCTGGCAATCGCGTATACATAGCTTTAGGCATTACACGAAAGGATTTTTTGTAAACTTTACAATTTATTCCGCTTTCACATTTTTTTTTTGCAAAAATATCACTTTTTGGCCCACTGTACATAAATTATTGAACCGATGTAATAACTACGTATAATAATTTGTTAAGCGTATATTTGTCTGGAAATTAAGATACAGTTGATCGGATGTATCGTTTCCGAAATATAGTAAAAATAGTTATAGTTTTAATAGAATGAGCTATATGGCTTGAATTCTTTATAACTTTTTTAATTATTATTCTTTCTTTGTTTTTTTCAGCTTTTTGTGAAGGAGACTTGGGAAACTAATTATAAATCGAACAACGTAAAAAAAATATTTTTCGAAATTTTTCGATCCTTTCATATCCCCCACTTCTTTAAAAAGTTATAATACAGGGCGGCGCAGAATGAGCTACATGATTTGAATTTTTTATAACTTTTTTAATTATTACTTTTTCTTTGTTAATTTTTCAGCATTTTGTGAAGGAGACTTGGGGAATTAATTATGAATCGAACATCGTAAAAAAACAATTGAATTTTTCCGAAATTATGCGAAAAGTTATGAAAATATGCTAAAAATAGCTCACTTACAGGATATCATTTTTCAGAACCCATTTCAAAAAAATTCCCCAATAATATACTGTATATAAAAAAATTATAATAATCGCATAAATAAAAAAGTTATAAACCATATAGCTCATTCTGCGCCACCCAGTACTATTGGGCACATCAAGAAAGATGATACTTCTATTGAAGAATTGTTGGGAGTTACCATGATACACATTTCCCGGGCAACCCTGAAGAGGCCTTGAATGCTTCAATTGGGTTTCCTTTGCTGTGCAGCCATCGGAGGTTGCCAGCGAAATTGTAGCCGAATGTAGAATTATTGGGGCTATCAAAAGCTTTACACCTTTTAAGACGCCAGGACCAGACAAAGTCTCGCCGGCGATGCTACAGGCAGTGGCTGATACAATAGCTCTCTGGCTCAAAGAGATCTATACCTGTTGTATCAATCAGACCTATATACCGGAAGAAACCAAGGTTGTTTTCATCCTAAAAGCGGGAAAGTTGTACCATACTGGAGCTTAGTATTTCCGGCCCATCGTCATTTCTCCTTAAGATTAAAATTTGTTTACCCTAGGCCTAAAATTGATCACAGGCTACACTGAAAAAAAATTGTCATAAAATTAAAAAAATGCTTCAAAGACGACATTAGTCTTAAAAATAAGTACATTTTGTACTTAAAATATAGATAATTTCAATAATATTATGTAATTTACTTAATTTTAAGTACATTTTCTTAATGTTAAGTACAAAATGTACTTATTTTGAAGACTAAGGACGTCTTTGGAGTATTTCTTTAATTTTATGACAAATTTTTTTTCAGCGTACTTTTCACCCAACAGCAACAGCAAGTTCACTGAAACCGCCATGGATGATCTAGTCAGCTTTATTGAAGGATCCCTCTCTGTTAAAGAATATACTCTATGGTAAACAGAAAAAAATTGTCATAAAATTAAAGCATGAAGACAAATGCGTCCTTAGTCTTTAAAATAATTATCTACACATAAAGAAAAATACATACTAAATTCAAGTAAAAAATTCTAAATTTAAGCCGAAATCGTACTTAAAAATTTAAGTACGTCCGTACTAAGTTTTTCCTAAAACAAGTATAAATTGAATTGAAGAAAAAATTCTTAAAAAGGAAAATTAAGCCTAATATGGCTTATAGTCTGGCAACATAGTTGCGTACAGACGTGTTTATAGTGGCTCTCACAAAAATTCTATTAAAAAATTATTTTCTTTGGGATTAACCCTGCTAAAGCATATAAAGCGAGTTGGACGCTATTAACAAGTGATTTGGTTATAATTCTGTGTTAAAGTTTATTGCTAAAGTGTAACTTTTTGCAAGAAAAATAATCAAGTTAAAAATCATAGTGCTTGCTGTGTTGGTTGTTCATAAATAAACAAAGGAAATTTACAAAAACAAATATTCGTGCATGTCTCTCACTCCCTCCGTTGAGAGTCGGTTAAGTCTTAATGGCAGAAATGCGTACATTTCTGCGACAAATACAGAAAGTAACGCAACAACAACGCCTAGAAGAGATGACAGCCTCTTTTTGACCGCCAAAACCCCAAACAATGCGCGCTCTTTCTCACCGCAGTTGTCAAGTAGTGAAACAAATCAAACAGAAATGCTAAAGGTAAGTACACACGATTTGCAGAACAGACAACATTGCCAGACAAATGGCGGAAAAATGCAACCCTGTGAATTTACAACCGTGTGAACACACAATTTTTGTTTTGCAACGTTAGCAGAAAAGTCATTGCGAGATAATTTGCAGATTGTTATATGTGCGAAGTTTGTGCATGTGACAACGGCGCCATTGCCAGAAAAACATTTTATTTGCAACACTGTCTATAATGTATTTTTATTGGAAATCCTGCATATAAATATTTACAAAATATATTGTAAATATATGAAATTTTAATGTTTTCTTGCAATCGTCTGACCTGTCAATTCACCTTTGCCTAACAATCTGTCATTGTCCGTATATTTGCAGCACTTTAACAGGGTTGATAACGTTTGCCGATCTGGCAATCGTCTATACTCAGCTTTACAAATACAATGCAAAATAACGTAGTGCCTAAAAGTATGCTTTCAAGTGCCGTAGCTAATCCGAATGGAAATAGTGTTGCCACAGCAACAGGAACAATCCCCAAAGGTACAAATCCAAACAGTACAACGGGCAAAGATGAGAAAATACAAACTGGTATAGATAGATATATTTTAGTGACAAAACGAAAGGCAAGTGCAAGGTCTCCTCATAAGGAACCAGATCCCAAAGTTTCCAAAGGAATGAAGTTCGAACCGATTTGACCTCCTCAGCTCTGAGGATAGTAATGAAGAAACAAATGAAACTATAAGAGAACCCAAACCACCTCCGCTTTTCTTGCGGGAACAAACAACTAACACGTTGGTAAATAAGCTGTCCCAGCTACTAGGCAAAGAAACCTTCTATGTTGCTTCACTTCGTAGAGGCAATGTATACGAAACAAAAATTCAGACATACACCGAAGTGTCTTATAGAAAGGTGGTTGGGTTGCTCGATTTCGAGAAAAAGAATTACTACACTTACCAGCTTAAGAGTTCAAAAGGTCTTGTGGTAGTAATTAAGGGTATTGATAGTACAGTTTCAACAGCTGAAATAATCGATGAACTTGCTAAAGAGGGTTATGAAGTTAAATCCATAATAAACATTATAAATAAAAAGAAAATTCCTCAGTCCATGTTTAAGGTTGAACTAACATTTGATTCTTCAAGAATAAAGAAAAAAGGCGCACCTCATCCTATTTACGACCTAAGATATTTGTGCAACCGTAGAATTCGAGTCGAGGAACCTTTAAAACTCCTCCCCAATGTACAAATTGTCAAGAATTTGAACACACCAAGGCATACTGTAAATTACCGGCCGTTTGTGTCAGATGTGGCGATGTGCACAAGTCCGTTGACTGTCCCCATCCTAGAACAGACACCGGCGTAAAAAATGTAGTAACTGCGGTGAGAACCATACAGCAAACTACAGGGGTTGCCCTGTCTATAAGCACATGAAAAAATCAAACAATGTTAATAAAACTCCAACATATGCAAGCTATATTCCATCGCCTTTCCCAGGCTTAAGAACTGTATCTCCTACAGAAAATGCTAGTTCTAGCGATCCAAACGTAAACCGAATCCCAAAGAATACAATTCATCCAAATATGTCATACGCCCGTATGACAAGAAATGGTAATTCGTTACCCCTTCAATTTCCCCTCGAAAACTCAATAGAAAAATTAATAGAAACTATGAATTCATTCATGTTGAATATGCAAAGCATGATGCAAGAAATGATGAGAAATCAAAGTATGCTTATGCAACTCGTGTTAAATCAAAAATAAATCCAATGAGAATTTTTTATTGGAATGCAAACGGCCTGAGTCAACACAGAAATGAGGTAGAAAATTTTCTCCGAAACCACTGTATAGATATTTTATTAGTCTCTGAGACACATTTTTCAACCAGAAATTGTTTTAGGATACGTGGTTATTCCACATACGATACTAAACATCCTAGCGGGAGAGCCTGTTGTGGTACAGCTCTTATTGTCCAAAATAAAATCAAACGTTATCCTATGCCCGAATATAGGACTGATCATATACAAGCAACTTCTATCGCTATCACAGGCACAAATCTGGTGATATCGTCGATATATTGTCCCCCTAGGCACAATATTAACAAAGATCAATTCATGGAGTTTTTCTCCACTCTTGGCACAAAGTTTTTGGTAGCAGGTGACTACAATGCCAAGCACACATTTTGGGGCTCTCGCCTCACTACTCCAAAAGGTAGACAACTACTTAAAGCTATAACATCTGCTAAACTAGATGTAGCTTCGAGCGGTCACCCAACATATTGGCCCTCAGATCTGAACAAAACGCCTGACCTTATTGATTTCGCTATAATAAAAAATATAAGGAGTGAACAATTATCTCTATGTCCATCACTTGATCTATCATCGAATCATTCGCCTACCATTTTGACACTGCTTTACAACAATCATGAAAATGGGTGTGAAAGGGTATTTTTTCATTGCAACAAACTTCTTGACAGCAGAGCATCAAATAACTTCTTGGAAGCAGAGCAGCAGCAGCGCTTTTAAATTTTCAACGTTTTGTTCATGCAACATTTTGCCAAGATAGTCTACGCTTTTTGTTTATGCATCCGAACCGGTACAACTTGAGGCAACGAGAACATTCTAATTACAACGAAGATTCGTTCTGTGGTGACTAAATAGAATTTTTCGACAGTAGCAGCATAAACATGTCGGAAATGGATAATCTAATTCAGCGAATGGAGGCACTACAACGTGAAGTACATTCTCTTCGAGAGTCACAAGGGAACGCAGATGATGGACAGCGATCGAACCTTCATAAAGTGCATATTCCAAAATTCAACAAACATAATCCGGAATTGTTTTTGCTCAGGTTGAATGCTCTTTTTCTCTCTGTGGTGTTTAAATATATTTATTATGTTGTTTCTGTGCGTCTTGAAGACGACATACTCTTGTCGGTTGAGGACCTCGTAACAAATCCGCCGCAAAATGACAAATATTCTATATTGAAAGAGCGACTCATTTCGAAAGTATTTTATCAAATTTTCAATGATCTTTTTCCAAAATCACCAACTTCAAATGCGTGTAAAAAGAAATCTCGCAGGGAACTGAAAAAAAGGTTTTGTTATGGATAATGTCAACTTTCATTTGTAATTGGTCTCATCCCATTCCCATTCGGAAAGTTCGATTTTGTATCACAGTGTTATTGTTCACAACATCGAAACAATCGGAAACCCTGTTGCAGACCGCCCACGAAGACTTTCTGGAGAGAAACTTGCAGCTGCTAAAGCGGAAATTGACTTCCTATTGGACAATGTTATATGTCGTCCCTCCAAAAGTCCCTGGGCTAGCCCGCTCCATATGGTATCGAAAAAAGATGGTGGTTGGCGAGCGTTTGGAGATTTCCGAAAGCTGAATTCGAAAACTGTGCCTGACAGATACCCAATTGCCAACATCAACGATTTTTGTGAGAAATTATATGGTAAGTCAGTTTTTTCTACACTTGACCTTATTAAGGCTTATTACCAAATACCAATGGGTGCGGAAGACATCGAAAAGACAGCTGCCCTTTGAACTTCGCCTTTTGAACTTGTGGAAGTTTTATATATGCCATTCGGGTTGAGAAACGCCACACAAACCTTTCCGTTTTAAGAGGTCTTGATTTTGTTTCTTGTTATATTGACGATATGATTGTTACGTCTGAGTCTATACAATTTACGGCAGATTTTTGACTGCCTTCGACAATACGGTCAATAAATGTAAATTTGGACAATCTGAAGTACAGTTTCTTGGTTACATCATCAATGGCAATGGTTGTACACCTCTAACAGATCGTGTTGCCGCTATTGAAAATTACACCAAACCTGAAACTATTTCCGAGCTTCGCAGATCCCTCGGTGTCGTCAATTTTTATCGTCGTTGCATTCCACATGCCGCTCAGCTACAGGCACCACTCAATGAATTCCTTAAGACCTCCAAGAAAAATGAAAGAGTAAGGTTCCTTGGACACTTGAAGCTGAAAATGCTTTAGCATCTTGTAAACGCAGCCTTCGTGAAGCAACTATGCTAGCTCATTAGACCATTTATTATTTTTTTGGTACTGATTTCCGGGCCGTTTCCATTTGACCTACAAACCTCCAATAAAAAATTTGGTGCCGATTGGATAACGCTAAGGTCTGCCCAAAGTTTTTTGAAAATACAAAACTCACTTTACATGAACGAAATTTGGAATTTTATCAAATGTCACATGTTCAAGTAATTAAAAAATATTTTATTAGCATGACAAGTTTTTAAATGATCTTTGAATAAAATTTTCTTTCTTACAAGTCGTAAACAATCAAAATCGACCGAAAAGCGAAAAAGTTACAGCAGTTTTCATTTGAATTTTACGTCATAACAGGGCATGCATGCACACCGACATGGCCTCTATGTACCTATGTAGACGTAAGAGCAATCACAATAGATCATGCTAGTGCATGCAAACAACGGATTTGCATGATAGTTGATTTTTTCGCATCAGTCTGACATTTTTATACTGGTTAAATAAGAAAACATGTGATTAATCGTTCTACACATCAAAGTTTTTGGGCGCTCCCAAAATCCCGGCTGGTACTGGAGAAAATATGGCCAAAGTCGTTCATGATACACTCATCAAATACAGGTGAAAACACTGGATCGTGCATTTTGTTGCAGAACAAATTAGATCGAAAGTTCCCATGTTCTCATCACATGATGGAGATAGTATTGAAACATGTGTTTGAGGTTAAACTTCGGCGACTTGTGTTCCTGAAGTGCCTATTTTTAATCGTTTTAATGCCGTTTGGGTTAGTCTCGACCACAAATCGTTTAAAAACGGACTCGAAGATCCAACTGTACGCTCAAAAATAAGTAATGCTGACTGCGAAGTCATTAAGAAATTCTGCATTAAACAGCTAAATGAAACACAAATCCGAGCTGATTACAAGGAACTATTACAATTAACAATAATGTTTATTGGTGGTGTCGGCGATAACTTCCGAACACCTGGTCCAACATCCCACGCAAGGTTCATGGGAAAAGGCATTTATGCCTTAAAAATATACCTATTTCGAGAGCAGTTTGCATTGACAAAACGAGAGTCCAGTGGGCTACGGGATATATGTATTTTTCTCGTGCGGCTGTATGTCAAAGCGTGGTTTACATGCAAAATGCCATACGAGCACCAAATCAAGATATACACTTGTTGAAAGACTCCATCGCATACGCAGAAATCGACCGAGATGTGTCTGAAGCGGTTATGAAGAAATGGAAAAATCATTTGTGGTATTTGGCCACAGAATCAATGGCTTTGGCATTTTTCGATTCGGATGTTTCACTCGAAGAGAAACGAATAATGGTTAGGCATCTGCAATCAACAGAGCCCGTCGTAAATCTGGAAAACGATCGAAAATTCTCCGACCCGAAACTATTGCTGTGTAATAATTTGAGCGATTTCGTCTCATACAAAACCAAACATTTTTTCGGTGCTTTTGGATTGAGTACTGAATTTTTAAAGCATGACCCATCCATTTGGGAAGATTATCAAGATACTCTCGATGTTTGCCGTAATCTGTTTGTTGTTAACGACACTGCTGAACGCGGTGTACAATTTATGAATGATTACAACAGAATACTTACGAAAGACGAAGAACAAAATCAATTTATATTACAGTGCATTGAAGAATATCGTAGAAAATGTCCCTCACTTAACAAGTCAGATCTAATATAATATTGAATTAATTGTATTTTTTGTTTTTTTCACCGATCTTAATATTTAAAAACTATTAATTAATTATACATACAAAGAAATGTAATTTTACTTATTTAAACATACGACTTTTGAATAAAAAAAATATTTCCCCTATAAAGTGTGTTCTAAATTTTGAATGAACTTTGGGCAGACCCTATGGTTATCAGATCGGCACAAAAATTTTTGTGGAAGTCTTGTAGGCCAAATGGAAACTTTTTCGGTCCGGAAATCAAAGATAGCAGCATCTTTCACTTTTTGCATCATGTGCTATAAACGATTTGGCCCTTACAACCGACGCATCAGACATCGCCATTGGAGCTGTGTTGGAACAAAAAGCAAATGGAATTTGGCAACCACTCGGTTTTTTCTCCCGAAAATGATCTGCGGCAGAGAGAAATTATAGCACATTTGACAGAGAGTTGCTTGCTATCTACGATTCCATAAGATATTTTCGCCATTTGCTGGAGGCAAGACAATTCGGACCGATCACAAACCGTTCGTCTATGCATTTTGGCAAAAACCGGAAAAAGCCTCGCCTCGAATATTGAGGCATCTTGATTTCATTTCGCAATTCACGACAGAAATTTTGTACTTGTCGGGTTCTGAGAACGCAGTGCCGGATGCAACGCAATTTCAATGCCAACATCAGTCACTCTAATGGAACTCCAATCAGCTCAAGAGATGGACGAAGAGTTGAAAACTATTTTGGATGGCGCAAATTCTTTAAAACTTCAAATAGTACATTTTGATACGACATCAGTATACTGTGACGTATCCACAGGATATGTTCGCATATATGTTCCTGAGTCACTACGTCAACAAATCTTCAATTCAATTCATCATCTTTCACATCCTGGCGGCCGTGCTAGTCTTCAACAAATACGTGAGAAATACGTATGGCCTGGAATGAAGAAAAAAAATCCTAAATTGGTCTCGGAGTTGCATATCGTGCCAAAGAGAAAAAATCACCAGACACAACCGCCTTACTCCAGACAAGATGGATGTCCCAGACAATCGGTTTGATCATGTTCATTTGGACATCGTGATAATGCCGCTAGTATAGGGTTATAGATATTGTCTCACCATGATCGATCGATTTTCACGTTTCTCTGAGGGACATGTCGGACCAGACGGTCGCGACTGCATTTTGGTCCAACTGGATTTCACGCTTTGGTTGTCCTAAGACAATTACGACAGACCAGGGCACACATTTCGAGTCCGCGTTATTCAAGGTCTTAGCGAATTTAATAGGTTCGAAACGTACTCGAACAACGGCTTATCATTCACAATCGAATGGAATGATTGAGAGATGGCACAGATCTTTCAAAGCAGCTTGAATGTGTCATTCACAAGTATCGTGGGTCGATATACCTCCAACTGTTTTGTTCGGATTAAGGACAACTGTCAAAGAGGATCTTCAAGCTTCGCATTCGGATCTTCTTTATGGTGGGCACTTACGGTTACCTCAAGAGTTCTTCACCGAATCAGAAATTCCTGCCGATTCATCTGAATTTCTAAGGAAACTTCGTGAATACTTCAACTTCCTGCGACCAACTCCAGTGTCTCACCACAACAAAAACAAAATGTTTATTTTCAAGAACCTCGATGATTGCACTCACGTTTTTCTTCGCACGGACGCACATAAGGGGACCACTTGAACCACCTTACACTGGACCGTTTGAGATAGTGCGATGAATTTCAGATCGGTTATATACGATACGAATGAAGGACGTGAACATATCGGTATATCAACTCAAGCCAGCTTTCGCCATCAATAATACTGAGCCTGAACGTCCTCAAACAACAGCAACACCTCTACCGAGTCCTCAGACATTCCCTCAAGACTCATCAACACCATCTCAAAGTACGCAGTCCACCAAACCTCCAGTTGTGCGGTACTCACAAACTTGGAGAATATCGTTCCAAGCGAATCAGGTGTCGGATCCTGACTTGGTCACTGTAGAGGGAGTGGCTGTGGCAGCACCAAGGCCGCCGTGCTCGAATGACAAACAATCTGGCAAGGTTGTAACAAACCAGAGGAGGAGAAAACAACAGCTGATTCCTAAACAAGTTTTCTCTCTTCAGCTATATCTTTTTTAAGTAATACTTCGTAAGATTTTGTGAACTAGTTTTAGTAATAATAAATATATTTAAATAGTTGTTAAATGTAAATAAGAATGTCTTCTTATTACATCGGCAACTATAGGTCTATGCCAACTACTTTAGACGAGCTCAGAGACAACATCCAACGCGAAATTGCCAACGTTCCGGTTGAAATGTGTGCAAGAGGGTTGGAAAATTTGGTCCAAAGAATAGATCGCTGTAGACGGGCTCGTGGTGGTCATATGGCCGAAATCGAATTTAATTCTTAAAATGTAACATTTGCACTACAACTGGAAAAAGTTGAACTCTATACCTTAAATATTCTGATTTAAGCCGACTTTTCACAGAATAACAATTTTAAAATATTTTCAGTGGCCATGAAGTCTCATATTCTATTTGATGATGTCAGACCGGTGTATAACAGCATAACACGAAAATCAAAAATGTAGGCAATTGTAACAGAAGTTTTTTGTTTCTGAAATACTTTTGTCGCTTTGACCACAGGCCGATCATTAAATTACTATTTGTTTGCTTTAGCATGACGTTTACAGGCCTGGACGTATTTTCTTATAAGGTGGCGGACTGATAAGTCAATATTTTGAAAGTAGAGATTTTCGGCCACTTGATGGATAACTGTACTGAAAGAGCGTTGCAAATGGACTACTTTATATAGTCATTTATATGTATGAGCCGTAATCAGTTCTGATGCTACTGAAACTTTATTATACTCTTTTTTATTCAATCAAAAATCAGAACCCAAAAACTTCAAAAAGTTGGCTATAGTATGTGTATGAGTATTTAAAGTCTTTGGTTCACAAATACCTTTGCTTTGGTTATACACCGTTCATAATAAATTGGTCTAAATAATATTCAAGATCAGTCTACTTGAAAGTATATCAAACTCCTGGTATACAAATATTTTTGATCGTGACTGCTATAACGTTGTTTTGTCGAAGGCTGAGGTAAGTTCAGTCTCCAGGGTCGTCCTAAGGACCCACAAACCTTAAGAAATAAGAACGCAAGGATTTTCCCTGACTAGGACTTACAATTCAGATTTTTATTGAAGTGATAAACTATTTTACAATCTACTTGTGTTTGCTTTAAAGATACGATTGACAATTACACGATACTGCTTATGGCCGCTTCGACTCGTAGGACTGGCCATGTGGTCGTGACTGTAGTTGCTGGGTGAATATCAATTTGAAGGTGATCGGGAACTTGCCGTTTGTGCGATTTATAGATAATCGGGAACTTGTAGTCCTCGGAACCGGATGGTAGCCTTTGACCACCGACTTGATAGCAATCTCAAGCTGGTCGACTGGTGTTAAGAGGGTAGGTGTCACGAATTACCCTGTGGCACGTATGGTATCGGTATGCGGTGCTTCGGTAAATTAAGTGCGGACTTTCGGTATTCGGGAGGCTTCAAGTCTCTTCACTACAGGTAGTAAATTCGGGCACCACCAACTTGATTAACAAGTGTGGACCAATAGTCAATTAGTCTTCTTCTACAGCTCTCGTGTCGCAGATTCGGAAATGTATAGGCTGGGTGTTCGTATGCTGCATGCTCGATCTCTCGTGGATTTGTTTACATCAATTTCGGTTGTAGCCTCCGGATATGCAGCCTCCGGGTATGTCTAGGTATTATATGTTGCAGGCTTGATCCCTCGTGGATCTGGGATCGCAGTTTCGGTGTTGTATTCGAGTATGTATAGGTATTTTATGCTGCAGGCTCGATCCCTCGTGGATCTGGATACCGCAGTCTCGGTTGTCGGCTTCGGATATGTTCTGGTTGGGTGTTGTCGTATGCTACAGGCTCGATCTGTCGTAGATCCGTATACCGCAGTCTCGGTTGTCGGCTTCGCGTATTAGCTCGTCGGATATGTACAGGCAGGGTACTGTATGCCGCAGGCTCGATCTGTTGTAGATCGCGAACTCGGTTATCAGCTTCGGATATGTTCTGGTTGGGTGTTGTCGTATGCTGCAGGCTCGATCTGCCGTTACTATAAGTATATAATACTTGAAAACAAGTAAACATTTCTTAAAAAGGAAAATTAAGCCTAATTTGGCTTAAATTAAGAAGAAAAAGCTTACTTTAATCTCTGAGAGGCAGAATAAGTATAGAGCACAATAAAACAAGCAATTTTATTTTGACATAAAATTTGAAAATAATTTGCATTCTTTGCAATATAGAGGCAAAAATGGTGTAATATAAATGGGACATAGCTATAAAACAAACGAAAGCACAATACATCAAGTATGATCAGGCTTAAATCAAGTATTGATTACGCTTAAATCAAGAATTTATCAGGTTTAAATCAAGTATTATCAGGCTTAAATCAAGTATTTGGCAGGTTTAAATTAATCAAAATGTTCTTCATTTAAGCCCGTTATTCACTCAAATCAATCCCATAAAATTCTTAAATCAATCGCTTTATGCTTGAAATGAGAATATTTCGGCTTAAAATCAAGCCCACTCAGGCTTAATGAGCGCTAAGATTAAGAATTCAGGGCTTGAAAATACGTACTTGACTCAAGTATTTTGTACTTGGTTTAAGAAAAACCGTACTTACCGTACTTTTGACACCGCTACGGCTTGATTCAAGTACGGATTACTCAATTTTTTCTTTCTGTGTAACGATAGACACAAGTCGTCGTGGTAACGATCGGCCAAAGCTGTCGTAGTAACGATCGACCGAAGTCGTCGTAGTAACGATCGACCGAAGTCGTCGTCGTAACGTTCAGACGAATCTGTCGTAGTAACGATCGGCCGAAGCTATCGTAGTAAGGATCGACCTAAGACGTCGTAGTAACGATCAGACGAATCTGTCATAGTAACAATCGGCCGAAGCTGTCATAGTAAAGATCGGCTTAAGCTGTCGTAGTAACGATCGACCGATACAAACCTTTAAAGTAATCTCCTGAAAAGTTTCAAAGACAGACATATGCTATTATGCCTTGTGACCACAGATATACATATGTGTAGTACTATAGCTCTTTACGGAATTTCTAAAGTATTGGAAGAACCAAAAAACTCTTAAAGACTTTTGAAATATAATGAAGGAATGAACATTATTTGCTCATTGATAAACTGACAACAAAAAAGCCAAAAATCGACTATGTGGATAGTCCGTAGGTTATACAACACTCGAGTCTATACATAAGCAAAATTTCTAGCTTTCTACCTATTACAGGAGCTGCAACATCCGTTGGAGATCAGTATGTACACATTAATTAGTAGGACCATAGCTCATAAGGGACTTTAAAGTGCACAAACAGTAAAAATTGCTGTGGTCACTGCTACACTGACCACAGTCGAGAATTGACAACATTACCACACTAGGTGTTGGGCGATATACTCGAATTTTGAAATGGCTTTAGAAATGTTAAGACCAGGCTTTATGTTCAGTTTGACCTCAGATAGGACATCAAATTGAGTTCAGTATGCAAATATAAATTGTTAGATTATTATCATTTAAACTCTTTTAAATGCAGTGAAATTCTGAAAATTGTTTTCGGTCACTTCTACGCTGACCACAATGTGAGAGTAAACATGTGCGAGTAAAAAAGATTTCATACAATTATATATGATCTTATATAAATATATAATTACATATATCGTGGATTACATGGATATATAATTATATATGACTTCAATAATGTCATATATAACTTCATATGGGCCAATATATAATAATATATTAAAACTGAAGCATTATTTGTCAAGAAGCCAGCTTTTTTGATAATGTTTTCCGATTTGAATAAAATTTGGTGGATAGTATTAATCTAAAATATGACTGCATTCTGCAGTTGCATGCATTTTAATTTTATCAATTTAATAAATATGCTCCTATTCTTCACCATACCGATACCTCTATTCTCAAACATGCTAAGTTGACTTAGCAACATGCTATGTTGACAAATTCCAAAATGGTAGCGAGTTTCAAAAACTTCTGGGTAGAACTAACTGCAGTTTCGATAGACACCACTCTATCATCGTCAGAAACCATGAAATTAGTGAGCTAATAAAGCCAAAATTTTGGTTATTCAATTTTTTTAAAGTTCGCTACAAATATATACCTTGTGTGTGCACCAAAATGTATCCTCTATGAAACCAACTTACTCCGCATAATTTCGGCCCGTTTAACGGAATGGAGTTAGCCGCTTTTTCCTGTGAGATCGCTTTTTAGAGATATTTAGAAACAAACTTTGCTGGGTATACAAAGATGTTAGTAAATTCTGAAACAATTTTAGTATATAAAGCTTAAGCATAGATGTTCCATGTCAAATAACAAAATAAAGAAGACACTTCTTGAAGTATTTCTCCTTCTTCATCCTGTAAATCCCTCTCTAAAAATAATGAAATCGATGGATTTTTTTAATGACAAAAAGATTCCTTCTAAAAATCACTATAGGTCCACACAGTTCACTTTAATGGCAACCCAGTGGTTTTTATACCCTTGGCCATAGGATGGGGGTATATTAATTTTGTCACTCGGTTTGTAACACCACTAAATATTGATCTGAGACCCCATAACGTATATATATTATTAATCGTCGTAAAATTCTAAGACGATTTAGCCATGTCCTATCTAAAATACTTAAGCTAGGTGGCTGAATTTTGGTACATATATTTCTTATACCTGCATGTATGTTGGGATTAAAAATGGGCAATATCGGTTTATTTTTGGATTTTTTGCAACTAGCTTTGAAAAATGATATCCTGTAAGTTATGTCCATTTTTGCTTCGCACATACATGCTCTTTTTAGCATAGCTTTTCGGAAAAATTCAATTATTTTTGTACGTCGTTCGATTCATAATTAATTCCCCAAGTCTCCTTCACAAAATGCTGAAAAAAACAAAAAAAGAATAATAATAATTAAAAAAGTTATACAGAATTCAAACCATATAGCTCACTCTGCGCCACCCTGTATATCATCTCCCCGATTTGACTTCTTAACGTCATAGAGACCACAAATTTCAACTGATCGGGCTGAAAATTGGTAACTGGGGCTTATTTATACCCGGAATCCTTCACACGAACAATGGTAGCCATATGTCCATGTTTTGATATAGCCCCCATACAAACGTCCCTCTAGATTTGAATTCGTAGCGCCACAAAAAACTTAAATTTCAACAAATCAGCCTGAAATTTGGTATAATGAGTTATTAGTACCCGTAACCGTAACATGCGATCCATGGTGGAGGGTATATAAGATTCAGCATGGCTGAACTTAATCAGTCTTTACTTGTTTTATATACATCGTATTTATTCACAAATTTGCTGTGTAAACACAGGGCTAGTAAATTTAGGCACAATTTTTCATAGAAGGTTTTGGAATAGAACTTTTATGGTAAACAACGAAATACAGGCGACACTTCAGGATGTATTTCTCCCAAAACATAGGACAGCCCCGCTCATCCCCTTATAATCTCACTCCTTTAGCCAAACTCACCCCTTAAAAATGTGGTATTTATGACTTAAAATAGCATTTCTGAGAGCTACATATACACGGGGACACAACAAAATAAAACTTGATTTGTGTACATTTTATTGAGATGAATTCTGGCCAAAATAGAATACAAACTGCATAGTTTCAGCTAAATATCTTAGAAAATGTGGTGTATATGGCTTAAATGAGCCTTTTTGGGAGCGGCATCTATAGGTGGACTATAACAAAATGTGAACTGATGTAAACATTTTTTACTGCGATGAATTCGTGTCTTAAATAAATGCAAACTGCAAAAATTCAGTTAAAATGCTTAGAAAATGTGGTATTTATGGCTTAAATACGGATATTTTGGTGACTATATCAAAATTTGAACCGATTTGTAAAATTATAGCTGTGATGAATTCTTGTTAAAATAGAATACAAACTGCAAAGTTTCTGCTCAATTGCTTTAAAAATGTGGTATCTATGGCTCAAAACCGTATTTGGAGCGAGGTCTTTTGGGGAGCTATATCAAAACATTGACCAATATGACCCATTTTCAATTCCAAACAACCTGCAACTATAAGAAATATTTCTACCAGATTTGATCAACCTAACTTTATTATTACGGACTGTAGCGTGATTACAACAGACGGACGGACGGACATGCCGAATTCGTCTTAAAATTTTACGACGATTAAAAACATATAAATATATATTTTATGGGCTCTCACATGAATATATTTAGAGGTGTTACAAACGGAGTGACAAAATGAATATACCCCCATGCAATGGTGGAGGGTATACAAAATCAATGGATTTTTAGGACGATGTATCTGACAAAAACATTCCTTTTAAAAAAATAATATAGGTAACGGAAATACACTTTTATATCAACCCTATCGTATATGTATACACCCTATACACATTTATATAAACCGTATCGGTTTTTAAATATATCGATTTCTACGACATTTCAGGGGTAAAAATATGAGCGGGGGTGTCGGCTGTTTTGTGAGATATACTTCTTAAAGGGTGCCGTGACATAAATCCCAACGGACATTATGACCACAACGACTTTGGGAGTTATGTCCGCATATAATCTAGCGCATAACACCCAAAATTGTTATGGCCGACGCCCAATAGGAGTTGCCCTTTTTATTAATTTACATAAAAAATATGTTTTTTATTTTTTAAGGAATAATATTTCATTCGGAATGTGTAATTTAGTTCAAGTAATGGAGTAAATATTTATAATATGAAATACATATAATACATTAATAGTATATATTGCTCGATATCATCATAAATTACTTTAAAAGAAAACTTCTTCATCGCTTCCATTATTCAATTATACAAGGTTGTTGTACTAGCACAACAACAACAACAAGGAGTTTTTTGTTGGATTCTTAGCTGAAATATCAATGCCTTTGATTTTGAAATATAAACAAAATGTTGAAATGTCTAATATTTGTTTACAAGTAATCAAAACAATTTGAGTTATCATTTTTTTGTCATGCAAGATTTTATTTCTATGATGAAATTGTGCCATTCTTCTAATACAAATCGTCAGAACTTTGTGCCATCACATTAGTGGGGCATCTTCTGCTCAAAAGTTTAACACATTGAAAATGATATCAAATCGTATGTACCTTTGGAAGATGTCTGTTTCAGGACATTTAAAGCCGCTTCAGCTATGTCCGCCAGTCTGATTGGTGCGCTCGATAACTCTCAAAAAATACATTCCATTCAAAGGGACTAAATCTAAATACCAGTGCTAACAAACCCATAAAATCCGGTATACCTCAATTGCCTGTCAATCGTCTACGTATTTGTGTGCGCTGTCTGTGCGCTTTTCAGACACTGGACTAGACGAGGACTCCAGCCCTACCGTAGCCAAGACAAAGGGACTCAGAATCATGATCCCAACCGACCAATCATTTCCCCACACCTTCTGTAGCAAAGAGATTGTATATAAGAAGAGATACCATTTCATTCACCTCAACGAAAGGTGAATTCCGACTCGTGAGCAAAGATGAGTTCATGAACAAATTTATTGAAAAATCGTGTATTTTGTGTGCTTTTCACTTTTTCACATGCACGTCAATAAACACACAAAATAAAATTATTATACGTTAGTTGAAACAAAGAAAACGGAGAACATATCTTTTTTTAATCAATTTAAAATTCCTTTATGTCCACCACTTCAATAGAAAAACTCAACTCTGCACTTGAATTTTCGCCGTGCATACTCTTATTCTAGAACCTCTTTGTTCTGTAGCTTCTCCAAAATCATTTCCCCACACCTTCTGTAGCTTATTTACATTTCTATGACTCAAAGAATGAGTTAAAATGTTCGAAGAGTGATTATATTGAAAAACCTCTTCAAATTCATGTAACATTACAAGGTGGTTCAAGATTTAAAAAGACTTTCGTGTAGTACCCGTATATGCAATAATGCAAAAGCCTAAGGGCCTTATTCATAAAACTTCAAACTGATTTTGTCATGAGGAGGATACCTCTTTCTTTTATCTTGGGATGCGATTTTAAACATACATTAACAGCTTTAAAATTGTGCTTTTAACATTAAAATATATTTTTTAACCACTTTTGTCATGATACTATCCAAAAAATTATCTCCACATACGCAGTATTTCGGCAACAAAAATTGGCACTGCAATTGGTATTCCATTTTCGCCGTTCATCCTCCGACATATTTAATAACAGTTACTTATAGGGACAATTCATTTTTCGCAAACGCTGCATTTATCCATTTTCTCTTTATTGAGTCAATAAATTCGATAACTGAATATAATATCAATCTCTTTTTTTGACAAACAAAATGTAAACAAAGTTTGAAAATCAATCATTAGAATGATCAACATGATACTAGAACACCTGCCAGTAACACAACCTTGTGTTATTGAGTCATTTTTTATTAATTTCGTTAAAACATTAACGACACAATTTTCCATGTCTGCATGGTTTCAAAATTGTATTTTCTCTACTCATAGATTTCTCAAAGTCTGTTGAAAAAGTTTTTGGTTTAAGTTTCAAAATTTTTGATTCTATAAACTGAAGGATATGCTCAAATTATTTCTGTTTTTTTTTATTAGCCAGGAGTATGAAAGCAAAAGGGAAAAACTACAAATAAGTAATTAACATAAATGTATTTATCAAAGATGAAATGATTTGTATGTAGACGATATAACATTTGAAGAACATCGAACGCATCCATCATATAGTGACGAACATTAGGATCAATATTCCTTTAGATTCATTTGGTAATGTATGGCGACAAAAATAATGTGTAGGAAATATCTTCTTCGATATTGTTTGATAACATTTTTCCGTGTCTGTCATAAATGAGTCATTATTAAAAAAAATTATGAAATCTCGTGGACTTCGAGGAGATATTGGCATAGTGTCCAATTTTATCCCTCACAAGTGGCGTTGCATTTTAATAAAAACAACTAATTGAGCTGCATTTTCATTACTTTGGGTGTTATGATCGCGGTTTGGGCATAAGTCTCAATATACATCGGGTGTCCGCATTTTTTGTTTGGTGTTATGTCCGAGAACGCTCTGCAGACATTACGCCCAACCAATTTTGGAAATTATGTCCAAGTATACTGAATCCTAATATCGTTTTGGCCTTATGTCCGTAGGAGTTAATTCCGGGCATTTTCCTAAATTTATTTTGTTCTTTAACATGGAACATCTATTCCAAAGCCTGTTGTACTAAAATTGTGCCTGAATTTACTAACGATGTGCCTACCCAGCAGACTTTGTATATAAATACGGTATATATATCGAACCACTCGGTTTCCATTCAAGTGAATTGTGGGGACCTATTGTGATTTTTTACAAGGATTCTATTGGTCGATTACATCACCCAAAAAATCTATCGATTACTACGACTTTTAATATATTATTAATTCTGCAGAGGGATTTGTAGTGGTAATAGGATAAGCGGGAATGTCGGGTGTTTTGGGAGAATTACTTCTAGGATTGTCTCCTTTATTTTGTTCTTTGCCGTAGAACATCTATTCCGAAGCCTTATATGCTAAAATTGTGTCTGAATATACTAATCTCTTTGTTTACCCAGCAAACTTTGTGGATAAATACGGTACACGAGTATATAACAAAACCACTGTGTTGCCATTAAAGTGCATTATGGGGACCTATAGTCGTTTTTACAAGGGATCTTTTTGTCCAATACATCATTCAAAAATCCATCGATTTCTACGACTATTGACACATCATTATTTTTAGAGGGGTATTTTCAGTGGTAAGGAGGTGAGTGTGGGTGTCAGGTGTTTTTTTTTTTGAAATTTCTAGAAGTATCTCCTTTATTTTGTTCTTTGACATGGAACACCTATTCCGAAGCCTTTTATATACTATAATTGTGATATTATGATTTTCACAGTGTGATATTATGATTCAACAGTGATATTATTGATTTTCAACAATAAAAAATTCTTCAAAATTATGTAACATGTACATTCCCCGCAAAAAATAAAAGAACTACTTCCAAAAGAATAACATTAAAAGTACTTCCGAATCATAAGTATGAACATTTTTTCGGCATTTAATGAAGTTCTTCTAAATAACTAACCAAAATGTAGTTTCGGAATATAAATTATTAACCCAAGGATTTCAAAACGATTGGATGTAAAATAAAGCTACTGAAGTGATAAAAGTCCAGATCGGAAGGAACATATATATGAGGGCTATGAAATTCTACTTTTTCATCAACCAAATTTCGTTTCAGTCGACTAGATCAATTAATCGGACCTAAAAGTCGACTTTTTCATAGTCGATTAAAATAACATACAGTCATTTCAAAGTATGCTGAGTTTCTACGAAATATGTTAAATTGTGGAATTGTAGTACATTGGATTGCGATAAAAACTTAATTTATTAATAACACTTTATATTTTCCAAAAATGTTAATATATCGTCACAAGAAATGCCCAAGAGCGTAACCCTCAAAAAATAAAAATTCGTTTTTCGTCCAAAAATTACGATTTTATTTAAGAAAAAAAAAGACGTAACATCAAGTGCTCGTTTTCGATAAAGCATAAAAGCGTAACCCATCTGTTTAACCTTTGAAGTTCTTCTCTTGTTGCTGTTTTGATTTTTGTCAATCGTATTTGATAGATATTTTAGATGCAAAGATATTAACATTTAAATTTGGTCATTATCGGAATGGTAGCCATGTTTTACCAAATTTCGCAGTGTCCATGATTGTCTTTCAATTTCAATACGAATTGTCCAAAATAAAGATATGTTCAAAATTTCTTTGAGATCGGACTATATTTGTGATCTGCACATTGATTACAAGAATGCATGCACAGACTGACATAGTTAAATTGGTTCAGAAAGTGATTCTAAGTCGATCGGTATAATAAACAATGGTTCTATATATCTCTTCTCATTTTGGGCGTTAGAAACAAATTCATAAAATTATAATAAATTGTACCACAGTGTGGTGTAGGTTATAATTAAATAATTTTAAAAGAAATAATGGTAATTAAATATACCATACCATACTTACTGTACCACACTGTGATACTTTGCTACTCTCTGAACCGGTGCTACGGAAAATACATAGCGCCGCACAAATGTGCTATGTATTACAGTGTAAAATAATAATACTTTTTTATTAGAGAGAATGTTGATCATTTGCGAAAATGTTACTAGCAGTTACACTATGGGGTCAATCGGTCACACTTTTCAAGAGCCAGCTACACCATACAGATTACAAACATCTTCAAATGTCCTAAACATACATACATATATATGATCGTTGATCTCTTTGGCCAATAATATATTATTTATACGTTCCCTTCCCTATGTCAACATTTGTGTTCCTTTAAAATAAGAGATCTCTGGACCCAAAGATGTTAATAAGAACGACATACATTCATCAAATAAATACAACACCAAAAAAGCAAATCTTACAGTGCTTTAAAAGGAGTTGTGCAAAAGTGGTGACAAAGAAGTACTTCCCCGTTAAATTCATTGGTGAAAATCCAAATTAGAACAACTTGCGGATCATAAGTTGGGGATTTTTATTTTTAAATCGTATAGCAAAAACGTAAACAACATAAAATTCTAAGAAAATTCTCCGAAGAAACCATGTATCTAAAATAATCCGCGCCTCTCGACTAGAAAATTTATATGCCCGCCTTTGCCAAAAAAATAAAAATAACGGGCAACCGACATCAAAAAAATAAATGTTAAAAAAATAGCTTTTCCCAAGAAGAAAACGAAAACTTTATATTTTTTCTACACTCAAAATGTTTTTTCATTCAAAAAAATATTCACCCAAGTAAAAAACCTTGTATATAATTGTATATTTACTATTTTTATAAGAAACATAGATAAAAAAATTTTCTTTCATAACACTATGCAACAAATGAACACTTTTTGAAAAATACACGGATTTGACAGTATAGGTTCGATTCTACTATCAAAGGGTAGTATAACCCTATACTCGGTTTGGCGAAATTGGTGACCAATTTTTTTTATGGGCCTCCAAAGTTTCTGAAAATCAGTGGGCCCCCCGAAAAAGGTGTCATCAGCTTTTGACCAACAACTAATTCAGACTTGGTGATACAGCTTAACTATATTTGGCAATAATGTAGCTAAGAATATGCTGAACAAAGTTTCTTAAAATTTTTTTGCGAAAACAATTTTTTTCCGGTACTTTTTTTTGAAAAAGTATAGGAAAAAAATATTTTTTTTTCACTTTTTTCAGCATAACTTTCAGGGGCTCTTCATTTTTCGCTAACAATGTTTTGCAAAATTGTAGCCAACGTAAATCTGAACAACTCTTGTTAATAAATCAATACAATCTGAAAGTGTCTAGGTACCCTTAATAGCTCAAAAAGCCACATTGTACCCCAAAAATGTAAGCATTTCACTGTTATGTAACAAAAATATATTTTTTTGGTATAGGGTATGTTCAGCAACTTTATAGAAAATATTAAGGCCAATATTTTTGTGGCACATACTGACCCTCTAGCTCCCCCACATAACTGTAATTTTTGGCCCCATTTTAACAAATCGTAAAAAAAACCCCTTAAAATGGGGAGGGCGGGGATGAAATGGGGCGCGGTAACTTCGCCCATTTTTCATGAGGTGATAGTGACTAATAAAACAATATTATGTGTAGATTTTCAGAGTATTCAAATAAGTAGTATAAAAGTTATTAAATAATCAGTAATTCACTTAATATTAACACTTTGTGGAGAGGTACTAGAAAAACTGAACAAATACTAGAAAAACTGAACAAATATTGCCCATCTTCGAACTTAGCCGGAGATAGAAAAAAATATTACTACATACCAAATTTGAATTCAATCGGTTACTCCTTTCGAGAGTTATCGTGCGCTCCAGCCAGCAGACAGACAGACATCCGACTTAAAACGACCTAAAACGGATATCCGCCAAACATACTTAGGGTCTTATGTCACTCCTTCGATGTGTTACACTTTTGGCCCGTAGCAAATGATATATACCCTCATATCACTAAAGTGAGGGTATAATAAAACATAATACGAGTATATTTCAAAAAAGAAAATAATTTTAGCGAATGAAGAGGAAACAAATTATCAAGTCGAGAGGCTCGGATTAGTGTTTGATTTTAGACCCATGGTTTCTTCGGAGAATTTTCTTAGAATTTATAGTAGATTACGTTTTTGCTATACGATTTTTAATTTTTGTTTCGTCCACACAACCCGCCCTAATTAACATACATACTTATAACAGTGTTGATTCCAAATATATTTTCTTTCAATTCTAAAATATCAAAATCGCCGAATTATCTACGTGTAACAAAACAAATAATTATGTTTGCAAAACATACAAATGCCACAATGTTATTTATAAAAATAAATAAGTAAATTAATATCTGTCTGTCTGTCTGTCTACGGCACCTGTCGTTAAAACGAATTACAATGATCATACAGGTATTCCTGTCCAGAGGATATATTGGGTTTAAACACACACACAATATTGTCAATGGAGCCAATATCAGATGTGGCGGGTTACTTCAGTTCATATCATATCGTTCATTTTTCAATCTTCTTAATTAACTATTGTCCACTGAAATACTCGTAGAGAACAAAGAAAATTTGCACATTACTCTTATTGTGGAACTTTGTTTTAAACTGAAAGATAAAATCCAAGTTTCCACCGAAACCAAAAAAATTTTGCCGCAATTTAGTGGTCAATACATACATATCTGTTTCTGTCTTGGAATTTGTGGGTCGTTGAGCTCGTATTGCTTTGGTTCTCCCTTAGAACTTTTCGGTTTTAAAATACCAATAAAACAACAAAACGTTACGTGTTTCTCCTTTTACCTTTTATTAAAAAACTAAACATTTGCAACCCAGTCGCCACTGATGTGGAAAGCAACGTGTCCATATTGGCCAAACGAACTTCCATAAACATTGCAGAAGAAGGATATCCAATTTGAAATACTTTTGAAAAGTTTGTTCAAAATGTTTTATTTTGTATATGTTTGTCTCTCTTAATATTCAGTCCTTTTCAATTACCCCCAAATGTGGAAGAGAGCAGAACATTTGAATTAAGACTTTAACTTATGTCGATAAGTATTGCTCTGAAAAGAATATACGGAGAGAAAAGAATTTCATACGCGCTGCGTAAACCGGCTTCTATAGGATACTAGTTGACCCTATGTGCTATCCCCATAAACTATTTTAGAAAAATAAGAAGATACTATCATTTTTAAATCAAGTAAGTATATTGCGTGCAAAATCAGTCTCAACATTTGAAAGATATTGTTCTAACAGAAATCGGCACATAAGAGTTTACTCGTACGTAAAAAAATATGTTCTTCATATATGCTCATACTGCTGCCAATTACGAGCATAGCAAATTTCAAGACCATTAGTGCAATGATCCCTCGTGTATAACATCTTTTAAAGACTCATCATTAAGTGTCTATCTTTAAATTTAAGTAAACAAAACAAAGTGTGCGAAAGGACTATTGATGACATTGAGTCTGGAATACATGTAGACATCACTTAACACCGCGGTTAACGTAACCTGGAAAACATAGTTATGCGAAATTGTGTTAGCGATTCCCTGATTTACAAAAACAACCAAAATTATTTTTTATAAAGTTTTCAAATTGTAGTTAGGTATACATTATGTAGTTAATAAGTTAGGTATACATCATCAGAAATTGCCATTCTTATTGCCTACACGGGGCAAAATCGCCTTTTTTGATATGTTTGAATCTAAAGAAAATATATTTGGAACACAAATTTTTAAATATTATATATTTCTTAGCAAATAAATTTTATTTGAAAATCAATAAAATATATTTGGAACGCATATATTAATATATTACAACAAATTATATTTGCAAACTAAATTTCTCAAATAAAATATGTGTTTAAATACAAATAAAATTATTATTTAGGAATTTTTCCAAATATATTTTATTTAAAAAATATTTCCAAAACTTTTGCTGAGTTTTTCATATTTCAATTTTTCTTGGGTTTCGAATTGTACCTCCCAGTTATGATACCATATGCAGCATTACCTTCTGTTTTAAATCAATCATTTCAAATTTCTGAGTATTCCAAGCCATCATTAGTCGTCAATCCTCTAAGTACTTTATATTGATCCAAGATTATATGATTTCAATTATTTTTTTTTACGGACATTAAAAATTTCTACAAATTTAACTTTGAATTACTGAAAAGTTTGAGACAATTTATGTATTTTATGAATACTTAAATGCAAATAAATATTTGTTTCGGAAATAAAAACATATTGGAATGTAAACAAATATTTGTTTAGAACAACATCTTCCCAAATACACAATTTTTGTGTGTTCCAAATATTACATGCTTAGAGTCTACCCCAAACATATATATGTTTAAAGCCGAATATGTTTGGGACAATATACTACAGAAGCGATTTTTTTTCAGCGTGTAGTCATTTTTATTTAAGGTTCATACTGAGGATTAATTTTTGAGGCTGTGCCATTTTTGACTTTGACGATCCAAAATATGTATCTTTGCTTCTAATGGCATATGACATTTTCAAATACTAGAAAAGCAATTTATAAGTTACTAACATTTCAATACCCGGCGTTGCCCCGGTTGACTTTTAACACAGTGATAAAACAATATTTTGAGAGTTGCATTCTTTGATTTTGGATTTTCACCAAGCGATTTTCGTCCTCTTCACCGCTAATTGTAAGCGAACAGAAAGAGCGTTAATAGCGTTATATATTTTTTTAATATTCACGATCAGTCCACTTGAAAGTATATCAAACTCCCGGATTGAATACCAGACGCTCTCAAAAATTCGAACGGTTTGAACATATTTTTGATCGCAACTGCATTGACTACAAACTGGTAATTAGAATGAGCGAATGTATCGTAGCCAGCACATCATGTAGGTTTTTAGCTCTTAATAGACCCTTTAAATAGCACAAATAATTATATAATTTCTGCTATGCTTAATATGCTATGTATGTTTCGATATAATCTGGCTAGTCATGGTAATAGAAATCATATCACATAATTCAAAACATGATCACGTGCATAAATGACACGTTGACCGCTCTCACAAATTAACAAAATTTTGTTAAATATGTTACCGCTGTAATATACGTCCTACATATTTCGAAAAAAAATTATAAAATTGTGTGTGCATCTTGACCTCAGGTCGGACGAAGCATTTCCTTAAAGATTTGTATACGAGTATATACATATATGTGTAGGTCCATAGCTCCTAATGGGATTTTTATAGTATTGGAAGAACGAAAAAAACTCTTTAAGAATTTTGAAATGCAGAGAAAGAATGAGAATTGGTCACTGACTACAATTTTAGAACTCAAAGTTGTTTTTTTCCGTGTATAGTGTTACATGTTATTTCATCTTTGTATCATTTAAGAAGCTTCTAAAGTACAACAACAATATTAAAGATTTTGATAGCATGAGAACTGACCACGGGCCAAAAAACGACTATGTGGAGAGTACGTTATACAACACTTGAGTCTATTCATAAGCACAATTTCTAGCATTCTATATATTTTAGGTCCCGCAACGGTCAAGCGGTCAAAAGTTGTTTGTTGTCAAATCGCATACGTTGGAGATCAGTATATATATACATAAATTAATAGGATCTTAGATCTTAAAGTCTTTTAATGTACCAAAATAGTGAAAATTGATTTTTTTTTGCTAATCGAAAACGTTAGATATGTTACCAGTGAGCAATTTTAAAACGCGGTTTATGTCCGGTTTGACCTCAGCCTGGACATGTTTTCGCATCTCCTTTGAGGTAAGTATGTACATATACATTTTTATATTCATAGGTCTTAAGGAATTTTTAAAATCAATGAAATAATAATGATTGTTCTGGTCACTGCAGCACTGACCACAGTCAGAGTATAAAAAATATTTTACGCGCATATATTTGTAGTATATAGTACATCATATTTAAAATTGTTTAGCTTTGTATCATAGGAAAGGCTTTTAAACAATACTCACACTGAAAAAAAATAGTAATAAAATTAATGATGGCACATTCTTAAATTAAGTATGCGGCCTCGGCATTAATTCAATCACAATTTTCGTTAAAATAATGAAAATTTACATGTTTTCTACGAAATTTTCATTAATCTAAAGTTTTTTGAATTTGAATTAATCACTATGTAATCATTAGTTTCGTGTACGCCCTTCTTTAACTGTAAGCCTTTAAATTAAAGAACAAAATCATTAAATTTAACCACGTCATAGTTTTAATGCCAAATCGGACTTAATTGACAGTATGAGATATTTGAGTAATAAATTTAAGGATGAGCTCCCCATAAAGGAAAGGTTGTCTTGGTAATAAATTTTATGACTCTTGCCATTATTTTTAAGAATGCATACTTTTAAATTAACTCTCTTTCTCCGAGAATTATTCTTTCTCTCTTTCGGAGAATTATTCTATCTCTCGGAGAATCAGAAATGTTTGTTAATGTGCGAGTCAATAATTGTTAGGGAATGTTGAAGAGCTCTCTGAAAATTTTAAGTAACTCGTCGTTTGTTTTCTTTTACGTCGTCAGTAATTGAGAAATGATAGAAGCAAACGGTTGTGGTTTTTTTCGTCGCGGATTGTAAGAAAACGAAATTGCTGGAAATATGTAAGTAGACGTACGTGTACATACAAAAGAGTAATTTTATTTAAATATTTTTTACTTTTCCATATTATTCCGAAAATAATTTCATTATGGGCAGAAACAGTTATTTTTGCTTAATGAAAACACATATCTGAAACTAATAAAAATAAACTGTGGACATAAATTTGGCAAATCGCATAGCAGCAACTAAATGTATAGATTTCGTGCGTGTAGATTTCACATGTGTGGTTGTAGCTTGATGATAAGGAAAAAGGATAGATGTTGTGCGTCTTAAGGTGTGTACAGACGATTGCCAGATCGGCAAACGTTATCAACCCTGTTAAATTGTTGCAAATGTACGGAAATTGACAGGTTGTTAGGCAAATGTTAATTGACTGTTCAGACGATTGCAAGAAAACCTTCAAATTTCATATATTTTGTTAATATTTATATGCAGGATTGCCAATTAAAATATTTTATAGACAGTGTTGCCAATAAAAAGTTTTTCTGGCAATGGCGCCGTTGTCACATGCATAAACTTCGCACATCAACAAATCTGCAAATTATCTCACAATGACTTTTCTGCCAACGTTGCGAGACAAAAATTGTTTGTTCACACGGTTGTACGTTCACAGGGTTGCATTTTTCCGCCATTTTTCGGACAATGTTGTCCGATCAGGCAATCGTCTAAACATACCTTTAGTTATTTTGGCTGTATGTCATTTATGGTGATTTACACACAATTATGAAAGAGATGTTCTTGTTAGTAAGTTATGTGAAGAGATTTATGCGTGAACACTACAAAACGAATTGGGCAAACAGAATAATAATAACAGGTTCTGTAATACTGAAAGTGACAATAAGCAAAATTTATAGAAATGTTAAAATGTTATATTATAAAACTGAAGCAAAAATTATTGGCAAATTATGGAATTAGGAAACACTTTTGTTAATAGTAAATATTTATTAAAAATAACTGCTAACAGCGCATAAATTAAGCAAAATGTAACATTATTTCTCGAAATATGGAAATGTATTATAAATACGCTGGTCAACTTTTTTTTGAGACACGGTGTTCACAGCCGATTAGGATATAGATATAATACAGTTCTTACCCTAAAAGGTAGTTTCTTTGAACTTCCACTAGTTCTCGCGATTAATCGCTATTTGCAAAAATAGAGAGGTTGCGACACATATTATAGCATAACTCGAGAATCTTTTATACGAATTATTTCGGGAAAGTTTTAAATAATGCAAAATTAAGTAAACTTCTTCTAATACCAATTTTTTATCTGTTCGGCGATATCTTACGAGATAGCGTTAAACCCTATTTTGTGAGAAAATTCTAATAATTTGTAAAAAACGCGTAATATAAATGTCGAAAAGTATTCAATTATTAAATTTTTATTATTGTATCGTAATGCACGATAAAATGAAACTATTCCGAAGGAAATCGATGTACAACTTCAAAAGTTATAGCTAAATTAAAAAGAAAAGAGAAGCGTTTTTATGAGATTTTCTGTGAAATTTTTGATCGGGACATTGTCTTAGGTTAGGTTAGGTTGAAGAGAGGAGACGTTTAAACGTCTCCTGTCCATGGACATACACTTAAGCCAGTGGTTCGGCCTGTTGTGCGCTCCTTATTTATGATCTTTTTATACCTCACGAGTTACAGAAAATCGGTACTAGACACGAATTTTCTCAGTATCTTCCAGTCATATTCTCTGAGATGAGTCAAGTCTGGTAATATGTCGGACCCGAAATGTTGGGATCTTGCATGTGTGAAAGCCGGGCAGTGACACAGAAAATGTTCCATCGTTTCGATGTTTTCTCTGCATGCCCTGCATTCGTCGTTTCCTGCTAGTCCTATGCGATGAAGATGTGCTTGTAAGCTTGAGTGTCCCGTTAGAACACTCATCATCTTACTAATATCGATCTTGTTTAGTTTCAGAAGACTTCTTGTTCAACACAGTTCTGGATTTGACCCTTTCCGATGTTATTGCTTGAATCGCCATTTGGCTATCTGTGAAGATGTTGGCATATTTAGGCTTTGTCGTGTTACTGAGCCAGTTCACACACTCCGTGTTTGCTCGAACTTCTGCTTGAAATACCGTGTTATGGTCAGGGAGGCGGAAGTGAAGTTCGACTTCTGGTTTATCAATAAAAAGTCCCAGACCCGTCCTTCCTCCTCGCTTGGACCCATCCGTGCAGCTGGTTCCCACTGGCACATGGGACAAAGTTCCATTTTCCCAGGAGCGTCTGTCTGGCACAAACGTATCACAGGTAGCTGTAAGCCGCACTTCAGGAATGCGGTCCGAGATTTCTGGCGTTTGAATGTGACCAACTAGATATTCTAAAATCTTCTGATGGTACGACTTGTGGTCTCGATTTATTCATTCACCCATCACTTGTAGACGTCTTGCTGTGAGGGCTGCCTCATACTTTACACGGATGTCTATTGGTTGGATGTGCAGTATAGTCTCCAACGCTTTTGTTGGTGCAGTTCTAAACGCCCGCTTATGCCTAGACAGCAAATACGTTGAATTTTTTGCAAAGGTATTACGTTGCACTTCTTGTCCATTGATGTCCACCACACTACAGAGGCGTAGGTGATTATTGGTCTAATCACGCTCATGTAAAGCCAGTGAGTCATATTTCGACGTAGTCCCCATTTTAAACCTATAGCTCTTCTGCACAACGACCAACATCTGTGTGCCTTTGTAACTCTTTCTTCAAGATGATCTTTTCAGTACAGTTTCTGATCCAAGATTACTCCCAAGTATTTTACCTTTTTAGTTATAGCAATTGTCTTATTCAGGAATCGAGGCGGGGTAAAACGTGGGATCTTCGTTTTCCTTGTAAATAGACATATTTCTATTTTGTCTGGGTTAACATTTAATCCCCTTGGTTGTGCCCAGTTATATGCTATGTTGAGTGCCTCTTCAGCTCTTCTGCATAATAGATTTGGATGAAAGCCCCTTAGAAGTATTACAACGTCGTCTGCATAACAGACTGGTTTAAGTCCTTCATTGGTGAGGGCTTTTAGGAGACTGTGTATCGTCGTAACCCATAGCAGAGGCGATAAAATGCCCCCCGAGGTATACCACGATTTACCTTGTCTCTAATTTTTACGTCATATGACCCACAAATAATCCACCTATTCCTTAGCATATTGTTGATCCAGTTTTTCAGCGCACGGTCAACCTGAAACTCGTCTAAGGACTGGATAAGTGTATCGGTCTGTACATTGTTAAATGTGCCCTCAATGTCTATGCAAACAGCAAGTGTATACATTTCTTTACTGAAGGACTCTTCTATGTGGTGCACTACCTCATGCAGAGCTGTTTCCACTGATCTTCCTTTGACATAGGCGTGTTTGAATTTTAGCCTGTCATCCGCTATTTTACCTTTGACTATGTCATCAATTATTCGCTCCATTGTTTTTAACAGGAAAAAAGTAAGGCTAATGGGTCGATAAGCCTTTGGGGTCGTGTAACTCGCCTTGTCAGGCTTTGGTATGAAGACCACCCTTGATTCCTGCCAGTTTTTTGGGGTATACGAATGGGTTAGGCATGCAGTGAACACTCCAGCCAGATGAGTTGATACCAGATCCACCTCATTCTGCAGAAGTGCTGGAAATATTCCATCCGGTCCCGCAGCCTTAAAGGGAGAGAAACTTTTTATCGCTTCTTTAACCATACCATCTGTTATATCCGTAATAGGTACTTGATGCAATACATTTTCATTCTGTAACTGTTCCTCTGTTGGTCCAGCATTACCAGTCGGAAAATGAGTTTTCATCAAGATCCTTACGGTATCTTCTATAGTTTCCATCCTTCTACCCGTTTCATCCACAAGTGTTTCGGTTTGGACATGAGTGTTTGAGAGGAACTTTTTCATTTTAGACATGCTGTTAACGCTGTCTACCTGTTCACAGAAAAGCCTCCAGGAGTTACGTTTCGCCGATCTAACGATTTTATTGTATTCTTTGAGTCTTCTGTGGTAGTCGTCCCAATATACTGATTGTTTTTTACGTCGAGCTCTATAGTAAAGTCTGCGGACATCTTTGCCAATCGAGCGAATTTGTCCTGTCATCCAGGGTTTCTGAAAGGCTGATTTCCTTTCTCGAAGTGGGCAACTATCTTCGAAAGATTTTACAAGAGCCTCGGTAATCTTCTTAACATTGATATCAATGTCTTCTGCACATAGATAATCGCGTGTAGGCTGCCCCAATCGATTTCTAAGTAGATTTCCGAATTTAGTCCAGTCGGTCTTAGCCTTATTACAGAAACTTATGGAGTTTGGCGGTGGTCGTGCAATTTTAAAACCTTATATAACGGTGGTCTGAATAGGAGTGTTCATCCGAAACCCTCCACTCATGAATCTCATCAATAAGATTTTCTGAACATATCGTTATATCTAATAGTTCTTCCCTAATTTTGTTAACAAAGGTTGCAGTGTTTCCTATGTTAAGAGTTATGAGGTCATTTGTATTCAAAAATTCGATAAGGGCGTGTCCCCTTTTATTGGTGTTAGTACTACCCCAAGCGATATGATGGGAGTTGGCGTCACATCCAGCTAATAACTCATTACTTGTGTGTTTGGATTCCCTCACCAGACGTTGTAATTCCGACGTAGGTGGCAATGTCGGCGCATCGAATGGCAGATATATTGACGCCAGGTACATATTTCCATTACCTTGCCTCAGCACTGTTGCGTCCGATGTTGACAACTCTGGAGAGAAAATAAAACATAAGTTTTTATGGCACAGAATACAAGTCCTTGGACGAGTACCTGTGTTAGCGTAGAAAAGGTTATAGTTCACATGGCTTAATCCAGTAACCTTGTTGCTAGTTGTCCATGGTTCCTGGATCAAAGCAATATGAACCCTGCCTTTATTTATGATGTCCATCAGAGCGTTGGATGCTGTCTCGCTCCGGTGGAGTTTTATCTGGATGACCTCAATCATTGTCCTTCCAGTAAAAGTTTCTTTTGGGAGTCTATCCTATCTGGTGGCACCCCCTCATTATTTGGTAGTGGGTCATTCTCCTCCTTTCGTTCACTACCTATTACACCATCTTCCATTCGACAATTTTGGGAGGCGGTGTTATTTTTTGTCGCTCCCTGATTGACTACTTCCACATCAGTTTTTGGCAGTGTCTCACTTGTCTCCATCCGTTCAATACCAGTGTTTGCCTCTTCAGACAGTATATTTGGACTCGATTCATTTGTCCTGCCAATCGGGACCTTTCCAATTTTGAAAAAGACTGTCCAGATCAAGAAGTACGCCATGCCCTTTGCCATGACAAGATTGTTCTTGGATTCTGGGTCTATGCCTAGCACGAGGAGAGTACCCTCGGTATCATCCTTCCTATAGAAGACTTCCCACTTTCTCACGGAAAGTTTTGAATTCTGTTTGCCAATGATGTCGAGTATGTACTCTGATGAGAACTTACTGGGACATCCCTTAACATATAGGGTCGTTTTTATGAGTTCAGGAATGTCGCTTTTCCTTACCAATTTTAGCTTTGCGCCGTCCCAAGGTGAGGGGAAGCTATCCACAAGTTTTACGAGGACACCAGCGCAGCGTTGTGATGCCAGCCTTAGCATCAAAACACCCCTCTCAAACTTGCAACTCATTACTTCGATTGGTGGTTCATCCTTAGATTCGAGGACGTATTCCGCTACCCTCGTATAGACCAAATCTTCGAAGTTACTCTTTTGGTCTTCGGGGATTCTGCCAGATGCACTACTGCTATCAATTATGGCGTAGCATAGATCGTCTCGAAAATGTTGTTTAGCTATATTAGAATAAGACGGTGGCTTCTTACCCTTCTTTATGGCCAATTGATTTTTCCGTGTCTGTAGAGTCTTTTTGGTTAAAGCCTCATCCTTAACGGATGATTTGGTTGACTTGAACTGCGTTATTGGGTCAACTTTACCGCCCACAATCGAAGGACCCAGACTAGAGACCTCCTTTTGTGTGGTTACGTTAGGCTTATCCGAATTACTGGAAGACGGCGAGCCCTTTTTCTTCTTAGTCACTTTCACAGCGCTATGTTCTTCGGGAGACCTGACACTTTTAGCGGCCTCCATGTTTGTATTGGAGGTAGAGTTGTCAGGTTCATCCCGTAATAGGTTCTGTCGGTTCAACTTATTCAGTTTCCTTCTTTGTGCCCCTGACAGTCTCTTTGAGTTAGCAACAATAGTGATATTGTTTTCATTTGATGAGTCAGAGTCAGAGTCCCCAATGGCTTTTAAAGGCTGGGGTTGCTTAAAGCCCCGGCTGGGTTCTGCTTCATCTGTCTTATCATTTGTTTTGCCTGCGGCTGGATGTGCTCTTGTTTCATTTTCGACTACGGGATCCAAGGCACCAAAGCTCGTAGAAGTTGCTTGCTCACGATTGTTCGATAACGACACATGACTCGTGAGTGAATCAACGCTTGTCGCCGGCACTGGGTTTTCCCTCCCCTGCGCCGTAATCTCCTTCGTCTTTTTTGGTTTAATCATAAATTGGTTGGGGGAGACACCCCCATAGCCAGTATTAGCCCGTAATAGGTACGTCGGTATAGGCCTTCCAGACTGAGCTCAGAAATATCTGTCCAGAGACCGATGCATCCAATTCAACCTACGCTTTATAAACAACAAACCTCCTGGTTGCGTAGTAGGTAGGTGAATAGGTATTGCGTAATAGGTTAAAAACTATCCGCTCTGCGATAACACGTCCGTTCGCTACGACAGGCGGCGTAATAAATATTGTCTTAAGGTGAAATAAATTTCGGGGTAGATTTAATAAATTCGATACAACTTTATAAGTTATGCATTGGTTTTTTCGTAATGATCTAATTTTAATCACGACCGATCAGACTTTATGAAATGTTAATAAACATTTTATAATTGAGCATTTGTCGTTGTTTATTTCAAAATTATTAAAATTTTCTAAAAAAAATATGAATTTTTAACACTATCTTGTAATATATCGTCGAAACAGCTGAACGGATGTAAAATTTGTGTTTGAAGAAGTTAAAGGCTATTTAATTTTGGATCATTTAAAACTTTCCCAAAATAATTCGTATAAATTATTCTCGAGTTATGCTATAATATATGTAGCACTCTCTATATTATTTATCGCGAGAACTAATTCGAAGAAACTACATTCAAGGCTAAGATCTTTATTATCTCATATATCCAAATCGGCTGCGAAATCCTGTGCCGCAGCAAAACTATTTTTTTTTGTTGAGCTGTGTAATTAATAATTGGTTATATAAATATATTTTTTTAACTTTTTAGTAAAACAATTTTCTATTATGAGTATTTGTGTCGTTGAAGAGTGAACAATTGTACCAAATATTTCAACGTAAGTATTATATGAGAAAGTTTGAAATATATCTCTTATTTTCCAAAATCTTCTTACTGTGATATGATGAAATTTATTTGATACTTTTTTGTACATAAATCATTCTGTTCGATTTCTTTTCAGATTATTTTATTTTAGATCGCGCAATAAACTTTGCTTGAAAATATGAAAAATGTAGTGAGGATCTAAATTTACAAAGTGAAGCAAATAATTGAAAACTACAAATTCTATGATATGTAAAACTAATTATATATAATATTTATTTTATACAACTTCTATTTAAATTCCAGGCAAATTCCTTGTTCAAATCATTAATGTCGGTTCCAATGCAAATTGTTCTTGGACAATAAATAGAGAAATTAAACCCACTACAGATTTACAAATCCATACCAAATATTTGAACAAGGTCAAACACCAAATATTTCGGTAGTGCGTTGGAGGGCTTGTCTTTAGACAACTAAAATATTGTTTTAAATTATAAAATGTTCAAAGTTTTCCGTAATATGTATTATAATTTTTTTGTATTTCCAATAAAAATATAACAATTCCAATTTTTCGAAAGATAAAACGCTGTGTTGTATAAATAGCATTAAGCACATTTTCTATGAATATAAAATGATTTAAATGGTTCAAAGAAAATGATTCATTAATAAGAGTAAAATTATTATAAATACAATACAAAGAATTTTCCATATATATTTTAAAAACCTATATTTAAACCCACGTGTGCCTTAAATTAATGACTAGTACATTCTAACATCAAGGACAGACATTTTAAATTTTATTACGATAATGTTTTAAATTTTATGATATTTTACTACAAATAATCACGTGTCATACTTAAATTTACGCCAAAACGTGCTTATTTTAAGACCAAACATAATTAGTTTTATTACACAAAGTTCTTGATTCTATGAAATGCCTCCTCAAAACAAGTACTATTCATGTCTCTAAATTAACTATAAAACATTCTTATTTTTATTGCGATTGTCTTTGGCTCGAAATCATTGCCGAAATCTTAAACTTTACGACAAATTCATTGATTTTCAGTACGCTTTTTTTTAGTGCAGTTATATCGCTAGAACTGACCACTTGCAAAAAACACTACATGAGTGCGTGTGCAAATGTCATCCTTCTAGCTCTAATAGGAGCCTCAGCGGTCAAGTGGTCGAAAATCAATTAGCGGAAAATCGAAAATCAATGTAGACTATGACACTTACCAAGCATTGGTCTATCAGTCCACCAAGTTTTAAGAAAATCGGTTCAGCCGTTTAGGCGTGATGTTTGAACATGCTATCAAACAAAGAGCGAAACAATCATTTTTATAATATTAATAGGATAACTTAAAAAAATAAACTTGTTGCAAAAAATGGGTGGTTGTATTTATTCAATCGCCATAACGAACAATTTTTTTCCCGATACTGTGTTACAGCGACTATTGGTAAAAATGTGTCTATCCAAATCCATGATGACTGAATAAGTTAGCTAATTCGACAGATGGAAATAGATTGGCCACACCCTGCGTAAATCAAGCAACAGCATTTCGAGAAAGACTCTAGAATGGAACCGGCAAGGTAGTAGACCCAGACCGACCGCAAAATATTTGGCGAAGAATTATTATGAGCGAATTGTTGAAAGCTGGAAAATCTTTTGAAGAAATCAAAATATTATGTCATGATAGAAAAAAATTTAACATTCTTGTAGAAGTCCTATGCTCCCAAGAAGAATAATAACCAGTAAGGAAAGACTTAAAGTCGGGCAGGCCGACTATATAATACCCTATTGCTCCATGACAATTCGAAAAGAGCCATTGAGAAAATATTTTGGAATAATTTGGTTTCAGTTGCCAAAAACTTAAAATATATATATATATATATACATGGTCAGGGTATTATTTTGTAACACCTAAACGGAGAAGAGATAGACCCATTGTTTATTATACCGATCTACTTGTAATCACTTTCTGAATCGATTTAGCTATGTCCGTCTGTCTGCCTGTCTGTAGATGTATTCTTGTAATCAAAGTACAGGTCGCAATTATGCTCCGATCTCAACGAAACTTTGCCCATTTCTTTCTGTTGGTACAATCCCTATTAAATTTGGTAAAAATCGGTTCAGATTCACATATAGCTCCCGTATATATATGTACCTCCGATTTCGCATATATGCACTGTACAAGCAAAATTTTTTTATCCGAACTGTATAGAATAGAGTGACTTAGAGACAATACTAAATGTGATGAAAATCGGTTCAGATTTAGATATATATGTTACACCCGATTTGACATGTAAGCGCTATATAAATTGTATTTTATATCCGATCAGTACAAAATGCGAGTTTTCTTATTACATGAATGAGCACTGCCAAATTCGTGGAAAATCGGTTGAGATTTATATCAAAGTTGTACTTTACTTTCGATCATTACAAAATTTACCAGAAAGAAATTTCTTAGTTTAGTAACGAATACAGCTTAATTTTTGGTAATCGCTTCAGATTTATACGCACATATACCCACATATATATGTATATAATTTAGTAGAATTGAAGTTTTTGATCCAAGTTGATGAACATCTGTTTAGATTATGTGTAGTCCCATCTACATGTCCCTTCCGATTCTTGATCTATGAATGAATACTGTTAATTTTAAAGTTCAACGTCTTCAACTCCTCCTTGGAATAAGCCTTGATTAGAAGGTGGAGCTAAGCACTTTTCCTAAACCAATTATTCCAAAATATTATAGCAATGCCCCATTGTTAGGGAGATGTAGGGCCCGGCCCAACTTATTGTCTTTCCTTACTGGTTATGTCTAAAAATGTTTGTTTCGAATATAATTTGTAAGGGTAATCCAAAAACAGTCGGCAACGCATAACTTGTAGACCGACATATAGCTGACAGAATTTTTAAGGCGGTATTCAAAAAACCATATCCAACGCCTTACTTTAAGGACAACCCCATAATTATACCCTACACCACACTGTGGTACAGGGTATTATGACTTTGTGCATTTGTTTGTAACACCTAAAAGGAGAGGAGATAGACCCATTGTTTATTATACCGATCGACTCAGAATCACTTTCTGAGTCGATTTAGCCATGTCCGTCTGTCTGTCCATGTATTCTTGTAATCAAAGTGCAGGTCGTATTTATGGTCCGATTGTGATGAAATTTAGCATAGTGCTCTTTTTTGGCCCAAGGACGAACCCTATTGAAATTGGTTAAAATCGGTTCAGATTTGGATATAGTCCCCATATATATGTTTCACCCGATTTGACATGTAAGAGCTGTAGAAACCACATTTTACATCCGATCTTTATGAAATTCGGCAGAGAGAGCTTTATTATTACGTGAATGAACACTACCAAATTCGGAGAAAATCCGTTTAGGTTTAGATATAGCCCCCATATATATGTTTCACCCGATTTGACATGTAAGCGCTGTAGGAACTGTATTTTAAATCAGATCAGTACGAAATTTGGCAGAGAGAGTTCTCTTATTACATGAATAAACACTGCCAAAATCGGGGGAAATCGGTTCAGATTTAGATATAGTCCCCATATATATGTTTCACCCGATTTGACATGAAAGCGCTGTAGAAACCGTATGTTACATCCGACCTGTACGTAATTCGGCAGAGAAAGTTCTCTTATTACATGAAAAAACACTGCGCAATTCGGGGAAAATCGGTTCAGATTTAGATATAGCCCCCATATATATGTTCCACCCGATTTAACATTTAAGCGCTGTAGAAATCGTGTTTTATATCCGATCAGTACGAAATTTAACAGAGAGAGTTTTCTTATTACATGTATGAACACTGCCAAATCCGGGGAAAATCGGTTCAGATTTAATCATAGTCCCAATATATATGTTACACCCGATTTGACATGTAAGCGCTGTAGAAACCGTGTTTTATATCCGATCAGTACGAAAATCGGCAGAGAGAGTTTGCTTATTACATGTATGAACACTGCCAAATTCTTATCGCAATGCCCATTTTCGCATTGGTAGGTAGGTGTAGGGTATTATATAGTCGGCTCCGTCCGACTTTCTGTCTTTCCTTAGTGGTTTTGTTTGCGACTGATAGCTGAAATAATTATAAAATAAAATTTAGAAAAATATAAAGAATCGCTTACTTTTATGTCGAAAATCACAAAATTAAATATTTTATGGCATTGGGGGGAAATCGTAAGTATCTATATTTTTGTCGCCAGAGATTATTAGCGCCATGTCCTCTTCAAACATAAACATAAAACAAAAAGTTACAATTATTCGTTCACAAAATTACGTAAAAGTAGTTTTGCTTTAGGTCTATAATTTCCTTGCGACATAAAATTAACATTAGTGCATAATAAAGTAAAGTACTAATTCATGGTTACGTTGTTATTAGTTACCTTTATTTACCGATAGGTATAATTTGTTTTTATTTCCGAAAACATTTATTTAATTTAAGATTTTTTATCTGAGGGAGCAATGGAAGCCAGTTACAAAATTTCCGAAAAGTTCGCTTGTTCCATACCTGGAAAAATAGTCCAAACTACGCAAGCTAAGGTTTAATGACATGCCTCACAATAAATTCTGATCCTTTTATAAATTAAAAACGGCTTAAACGTAACATTGACAGCCTGTTTCTGTAACTTGAAAATTTGCTTTCGTTCGTCTGCCAGACGACAAACAGCTGATTTGAGTTTCACTAACTACCATCACAACGACAAGTTGGTTTCTTCAAATCTCTTCGCTGTCATATGGGCGAACACAAATGTCAGATCGAGTCACTTTATTTTATATGTCGACTGATAGGAACAATGACAAAAAACGTTATTAAAAGCAAAAATAAGTAGATATTAACATAATTATGGTAAAACCAATTAAATAATAATAAAATTGTATACATATCGATACCTCCATTCTAAACTATGCTAAGTGCAAAAAGATAGTTTTTCAGGAGATTCGATCAAAGTTTGATGATTATTTTAAATTTGTGTGGAATTCCTTTATGACGGAAATCGAACTGAATTATTTGGGTTGACGGATAAACACCAAATTTTTAATGAATATAATTTGGAATATTTAGAAAGTAAAAATACAAGTAAAAAATAAGTCGACTTAGCATGTTTTAGAATGTAGGTGTCCATATGTACATACACATTTTTAAGCATAAAGAAGTCGACATTGTCAGCTCGCTAAGAAGAAAAAATTTCATCAGTGCACAATGAGAGAGAGAGAAAGAAATGAGAGCCTTGGTTGAGCTTAGCTAACCCACCCAGGGTTGAATTTTTTGCCACCGCTAGTGTAAGGAGTACAGAGGTGTATTTGCTAAGGTCGACCATACAAAATGTGTGCTTTTTTAGATCGGAAGTTGTGAAATCATTTATCTCGCAATTACATTTTTTGTCCAATCGGCAAATTCCTAACGTCACACGATGGGAAAATATGATGAAATATGCGCGCATACGACTTTGAAAACATTTTCAAAAATAAATTTTTTGGGAGTGTCATTTTATTGTGGATAACATTTAATGAAAATAACTTCAAATTTTATGAAAATATCTCCAGGCGATTTCGAGTTTGACCATTCAAAGTTTGTCTTTTTTACTAATAAATGCAAATAACATTGCGATGATAAAATGCAAATACTAAAATGCTTGTATAATTCGCGTTTATTGATGAAATGCGATAGGACTTGCAACATATAATAAGGTTATATTCATCTTAATTTTTGTGTATAAGACGTATTTTTAACGTCTTTCAGTAAAGAAATATTTCAAAGTAAGCCAGTAAGGAAAGGCTAAAGTCGGGCGGTGCCGACTATATAATACCCTACACCACTCTCGTAATATTGAATAACTCTGATATATAAATTTTGTAATTCATGTATAAATTGTTTACATAAATTTACTTTTAGGACATTTTATACTTAAATAATACCCTGTACCACAGTGTGGTGTAGGGTATAAAAACGATTGGATCTAAAGAGCCAAATCGGATGAAACATATATATGGGAGCTATAGCTAAATCTTAACCGATTTTCTTCAAATTCGGTAGTGTTGGTTCATGGATCAAGAAACTCTACCATTCTAAATTTCAACACGATTGGATGTAAAATACAGCTTTTATAGGACTAAAGGGCCAAATCGCACGAAACATATATATGGGAGCTATAGCTAAATCTTAACCGATTTTCTTCAAATTCGGCAATGTTGGTTCATGGATCAAGAAACTCTACCATTCTAAATTTCAAAACGATCGGATGTAAAATACAGCTTCTATAGGACTAACGGACCAAATCGGACGAAAGATATATATGGGAGCTATATCTAAATCTGCACCGATTTTCTTCAAATTCGGCAATGTTGGTTCATGGATCAAGAAACTCTACCATTCTAAATTTCAAAACGATCGGATGTAAAATACAGCTTCTATAGGACTAAAGGGCCAAATCGGACGAAACATATATATGGGAGCTATAGCTAAATCTTAACCGATTTTCTTCAAATTCGGCAATGTTGGTTCATGGATCAAGAAACTCTACCATTCTAAATTTCAAAACGATCGGATGTAAAATACAGCTTCTATAGGACTAAAGGGCCAAATCGGACGAAACATATATATGGGAGCTATAGCTAAATCTTAACCGATTTTCTTCAAATGCAGCACTGTTGGTTCATGGATCAAGAAACTCTACCATTCTAAATTTCAAAACGATCGGATGTAAAATACAGCTTCTATAGGACTAAAGGGCCAAATCGGACGAAACATATATATGGGAGCTATAGCTAAATCTTAACCGATTTCAACCAAATTCAATAGCGATCTTAACAGCCGCGAAATACTCTAAACTGCAAAATTTCAGAACGATCGGAGTGAAATTGCGACCTGTAGTCGACGAACAACTTTACATGGACAGACGGACGGACGGACGGACGGACAGACATCGTTAAATGGACTCAGCTAGTGATTCTGAGTCGATCGGTATACTTTAAGGTGGGTCTAGCTGTGTTATTTTAAGGTGTTACAAACATCTGCCGTGAAACAAACTTATAATATCCTGTACCACAGTGTGGTGTAGGGTATAAAAAACAGTTTTTTTTTTGTTTTTCAAAAAAATTATCCACAGTAAATGGTATACAACTTTTTTGGATCACGTGGGATCACTACCATATAAAATATAGAAGAGGGGTGACTGAGGAATGAATCCAACGGTACCTAGTTTATCTGCGACTTTTTGCGATTCTGACAGATTTGTGAATTTAAAATATGTGCATTTTTTCTTTAAATATAGAAAATATATGTGGGAGCTATATCAATCTATGAACCAATTTTCCCGAAACATATGGACGATTTTCTTGGTTAAACAAAATAACATTTGCGAAATTTTGGCAAAATCGGATAATAATTACGAACAGTACTGAACGGACGAGGATTGATGGATTAACAAGAGGCTGCAAGTTTGATCAAGTACGATCAAAAATAGAGATGTTATTAATATTATAAGGATTATAGTAATTGTTATACTTCACTTTTTCTACAAAACCTATAAAAATATAGTTACAATAAAATATAAACGCTTCGGGTGGACCGATTTTTTTTTTGTTTTTAATTTAACTTTTCTTTTATTCTCTCTCTACGACCCATTGTCTGAAGTTCATTAGTGCAAAATTTTAGCTTTCAAAAATATTGCAGCCCACAATTTTATCCTATTTAAGTTGTCTTGGCTTCAAATTTAAAAACATGGCAGGTTTTGTAGACAATGTTGACAAAAATATTTTTGAACTTCAATGGTTTGTAAATTTAAAACGCAGCAACACACAAACAAGCACCTGAAACAGATTTTAAACAAAGTTTTGTCAGCTTTAATTTAAAATCAAGATCACTGAAGTTGGCACGATATTTGGGGTTTTACACTAATTTCCACAAAGTCGCCTTTGAAGACTCACTGTACGATAAATGGTAGGACTCTATCTCTAACGGTATAGTTGTGATATAAAAAATACTGTTATGCGCGCGTATTTACCCATTTTTTCCCATTGTGCGTCATTGACGTAAGGACAGGCGAGCGAAGAAACCAACCTTATAGAAACCAATGTCCTGGCGAAATTGACTGACTGGTTTTCGTTCGCAGAGACTTTCGTTAGAAATACAGAAACAGGCCGTGACAATATTTTGTAATATATCGAATATCTTTTAAACGTAGATTTATGCGGTATTTTTGATGAACATTTTCACGAAGATGATAAATATTTTGGCCCACGTACCCGGTGTTTGACATGCAGGAATATTCCCTAGTGAGTCTTCACCTTCATCCCACCATATTTGTTATCTACATATGGACCAAAAACCCATCTTTCAAAATCTTTTTGGAGACAACAGACACTGATCCAATTCTGTTCTTTATTGTTTTCATAAGAAATTTAGGCATCAAAAGTCCAGAGCTCATCAAATTTTTTATTTCATGTCGCTTAGATTCATAATCAGGAAATAAATATATACAGTATAAGTATAATCTAAATCTGAAAAAATTTTCTTCAACTTAAGCAAAAAAAAAAATTCTCTAATTAAAAAATTGGTTTATTATAATTTATATCTGCGGATTATATATCCCGTAATGTATTAAACCATGTTGGCCTCCATGTAAAAAAAAGTTCCCGAATGCCAGGTGGAATATGAAAGCTTACCTCGAGACAATCGCAAAATCATTTTTTTCAGAGCTCGCGGAATCGGCCCAAAATCGTTTTTTTTATCGTAACTTTTTTGTTTGTTGCTCGATTTTCACATGCGATACATCAATATGTTGGTCTCGATATGTACTACATTTGCCTCATAGAGGACGCTGATGTACAAAGCCATTTTTCAATGTTTCTGCAGTTTCTACCCCTTAAATTTAAAAATATTTTTCCATAGGATTAAAGCACTTTAAAAACCATGAACATTTTGCTTTGAGTGTACGCACTTTTATTCAAAAACAAAAAAGTTATGTCATCATTAGAAAAGTACGTGGGCGACATCTATGAGACAATTTAGTACTCGTTTAGATCAACACATGGATGTATCGCATGTGACAATCGACCTGTAAACAAAAAAGTAATGATAAAACCAGTAAGGAAAGGCTAAAGTCGGGCGGTGCCGACTATATATTGAATAACTCTGATATATAAATTTTGTAATTCATGTATAAATTGTTTACATAAATTTACTTTTGGGACATTTTATACTTAAATAATACCCTGTACCACAGTGTGGTATAGGGTATAAAAACGATTGGATCTAAAGAGCCAAATCGGATGAAACATATATATGGGAGCTATAGCTAAATCTTAACCGATTTTCTTCAAATTCGGCAATTTTGGTTCATGGATCAAGAAACTCTACCATTCTAAATTTCAAAACGATCGGATGTAAAATACAGCTTCTATAGGACTAAAGGACCAAATCGGACGAAAGATATATATGGGAGATATATCTAAATCTGAACCGATTTTCTTCAAATTTCGGCAATGTTGGTTCATGGACCAAGAAACTCTACCATTCTAAATTTCAAAACGATCGGATGTAAAATACAGCTTCTATAGGAGTAAAGGGCCAAATCGGACGAAACATATATATGGGAGCTATAGCTAAATCTTAACCGATTTTCTTCAAATTCGCCAATGTTGGTTCATGGATCAAGAAACTCTACCATTCTAAATTTCAAAACGATCGGATGTAAAATACAGCTTCTATAGGACTAAAGGACCAAATCGGACGAAAGATATATATGGGAGATATATCTAAATCTGAACCGATTTTCTTCAAATTCGGCAATGTTGGTTCATGGACCAAGAAACTCTACCATTCTAAATTTCAAAACGATCGGATGTAAAATACAGCTTCTATAGGACTAAAGGGCCAAATCGGACGAAACATATATATGGGAGCTATAGCTAAATCTTAACCGATTTTCTTCAAATGCAGCAATGTTGGTTCATGGATCAAGAAACTCTACCATTCTAAATTTCAAAACAATCGGATGTAAAATACAGCTTCTATAGGACTAAAGGGCCAAATCGGACGAAAGATATATATGGGAGCTATATCTAAATCTGAACCGATTTCAACCAAAGTCAATAGCGATCTTAACAGCCGCGAAATACTCTAAACTGCAAAATTTCAGAACGATCGGAGTGAAATTGCGACCTGTAGTCGACGAACAACTTTACATGGACAGACGGACGGACGGACAGACATCGTTAAATGGACTCAGCTAGTGATTCTGAGTCGATCGGTATACTTTAAGGTGGGTCTAGCTGTGTTATTTTAAGGTGTTACAAACATCTGCCGTGAAACAAACTTAATAACTTTAAAGTATGTACTGGCATTAAAGTTATAAGCTGTTAACTTTTGGTACAAAATGGTCGATTTGTGTGGGAGGTGCCAAAAGGGGCGTGCCAATAACACTCACTTTTCTCTGGACTCTAGGTACTACAAAAGCATTACACTGTAGAAAATTTCAACTAGTTGCATGCACTCGTATTACAGTTATAAGCTGTTAACTTTTGATACAAAATGGTCCATTTGTGTAGGAGCTACCAAAAGATGCGTGGCAACCTTACCCATTTTTCTCGAGATGATAGCTAATAATAAACTAATACTATGTTTATGTTTCAGAAGATTCGAGTAAGTAGTATAGAAGTTATTAAAGAATCAATATTTCACTAAATATTAATCCTTTGTGGGGGAGGTACTAGAAGGAGTGGATCAATATGGCCCATCTTTGAACTTAGCCGGAGATGTAGAAAAATATTACCGAATACCAAATTTGAAGTCATTCGGTTAATCCTTTCGAGAGTTATCGTGCGAACCAGCCAGCAGACAGACATACAGACTCACAGACAGACAGACAGACGGACGGACGGACATTGCTCAAACGACTTAAAATGACCCAAAACGGATTTCCGCCGAACATACATAGGGTCTTAGGTCACTCCTTCGATGTGTTACACTTTTGGCTCGTAGCAAATGATATACATATACCCTCCTCTCTAAGGCGAGGGGATAAAAAAGAATCTTGGTTTGTACGACTTTTAAAAATTTAAAAATACTGGACCATATTGCGTACTTCCTGCGGATTTCATCGTAATTCCTACGCGAAGGTTTATGAAAACTAAAATTCGCAATATTCTCAATAGTTGGCGCTAATCACTTGACCGTTGAGGCTTCTGTAAGAGATAGAAAGGTGAAATTTTGCACAAGCATAGACCAGAGAGTTGTATAGGGTTTTCCAATAAGAGTGATATGATTATTTTGAAAAAAACACACTTATTGTTAAGGAAATTCAAATGTTTTTTATTTAATGGAAGTACAATCTATACAATTAAGTTCTAAATAAAACGTCATTCAAATGGCCTCGACGACTTCTTCTGCAGGAACGAATTCGATGAACCCAATTTTCGAGCACTATTTCCGCTAAATCAAGTCGTATGTCATGAATGACACGTTCAATATTGGCATATAAAGCTTGAAGAGAGTCTGGTTTATTTCGAAAGACCAAAGACTTCAAATAACCCCACAATAAATAGTCTAATGGTGTTAAATCACAACTTCTTGGAGGCCATTCAATATCACAAGTTCTTGAAATAATCGAATCTCCAAACTTTTCTCGCAACAATTGCCTGTTAATTAACAAAAATCCAGTTTGCAACATCAAAATCAGCCATAGCAAAAGAGTTTACAATTTTTAAATTGATGGTATTGGATTAATGCACGTTGGCGGACAAACGATCATCAGAACAACACGTCACTTTAGTGGCGTCACGATACTCGTATTGCTGGCGGGTGACTTCCGCCAAACGCTTTCCGTGATTCAAATCAATCGATCGTGTTGAAAACGGACAACAACTTAACTAAGCGCTACAAACAAGATGGATGGAATAAACCCAAAAATAAGACCTTTGCAATATGGTTAGAGGGCGAACTTAGTGTCCACGTATCTTGAGAAAGTAAAAATCAAAACAATTGTGGGAGACCACCAAAATCACTCGGCAACTGTAGCGATAGATCCAAAAGGCGGAATCTTAAGGATATCGATGAAGAAATCGGATGTGAAACTATTGCAGAAAACTTGTTACATCAATTGCGATCACAAAAACAAAGCACAAAAGCCGAAATTGTTGAAAAAGTTTTAAACGCTAGTCCTCTGAGAACAAAACGTATTATTAAGAGTATTCCAACTCCAAGCGATGCAAAACAGTTCTCAAATGAAGAGACATTAGCATTATTTTTGGATTTGAAGTTAACAAAACGCCAATATACACAGCTCAGGTTGCCTGCGATTGAAAAAGGCTCAAATCAGTATCCATCATATCATCACATACTTGCTGCTAAAAAGGACTGTTTGCCACCAACGGACACTATTCAAATCACAGGGTAGTAGGGTAAATTTTTTTGATAACAGCCTAAAATTATTTGTTGTCGAATTTGTTGATGAAAATCGGAATGTGGATCGCAACCTGTCACGTTAGGAAGGTGGATTTTTTTCCACACCTGCAATTTTGCACAACGATAGACCCAGAGTGTTGTATAAACAACGGTCCTTCATTTTTTGCCCTGTGGTCAGTTCTAGCGCTATATAAAACTTGAGTATTATGTTTGTCCTTTCAGGAGCGTCTTATAAGATCAGAAGCTAAAATTTTGTAAATATGAAGTACTAAATATATATTTAAACGCAAAAAGTAATTTTGAACTCTTTGACTGTGGTCAGTGTAGCATTAACCACATTTGTTGTCATTATTTCAGTAATTTTGAAAGTTATTTAAGAACTAAGAATCTAAAAGTGTAACTGTATACTATACACATATCTTAAAAGGGATTCGAAAACAAATATTCAATATCAAGCTAAGGTCAAACTGCAGTGACAAAAGCAATTCTCACTATTTCAGTACTTAAAAAGTCTATAGTCTGAAGAACTATACGTCTACAAACTGATGTTCATATATACAGATCTCGGATGATCACGGGGTCGTTGAGTCTCCTGTAAGAGCCACAAAGCTGAAATTTTGCATATGAATTGATAGAATTGAGTTCTGTATAACAGCCTGATTTTTCACAGAATTGATTTCTGGCAGGTGGTCAGTTCTCGCGTTATCAAAAACGTGAGTGTTATTTTTATCGTTTCAGAAGCCTTTCATTAGAAACAAAGCTAAATCGTTTTAAATACTCTTATTGGACCCCGAAGTGACACTGTGGAGGAAATCGTCGGCCTTTTGGTAGCATTGCACATAATATTCCTCACGAAAAATTATTATGGGTCATTTAAATTAATACAGAATGTGTGTATATTTTATACTCTTAGCAAAAAATATTCGTCTTGAGATTGGTTTTTATCTAAGATTTTTGTCTATACAACTATCTGCCACCTGACATGGTCTGTGATGTTATGAAACCTACGTTTTGTAATAAATATATTGAAAGGGAAACGACAGTACTTTTTAGCAAGGAATACTTTTGTCAAAAATATCATCTAAAAATATCGACAATTTGTATGACTTTTGAATAAAACAAGTTTGGTTGGCAATTTTTATTTTTATTTTGATCCTTGGATCGAATTATAATTCAGTATTTTTTATATTTTACTTATATAAGTTCGCAGTGTCCCATACATAGACATTTTACCGATAGTATCGATAGTGAAAAAAAACGATCGATATTGTGGCAAAAAAATAACTATCGATAGTGTTATCGATAGTTTGACAGCTATATCATTATGTAACGAAATCTTCATGCCCCGAAATTGTGCAATGGAACCCGACTGATTGTGACGAAACTAATGAATAGTTTGATGATGACGAAGTAGTAGATGATGAAGTAGTGAGGATGGATCCATCCTCAAGGACAAATGGAGCCATGTGCAATCAGCCATTTGGCTCATTACCTCGATGTCCATAGAGAGATGCCGGGCACACAACCAATCTGCAACGATGCAGGATGGCATCAGGGGAGAGTAAAGCTCTTATATTTCGGTGATGCCAGATCAGTAGACCTGTATAAGGCTGCTCTGAGTCGAGCGGGTGAGGTGTGGCCGGGTGCCCAGTTGAATATTGTCGAAAAAAACAACATCCCTAGTCACCCTAGAGCCATCACCTGGGTTACAGAAGAGCCCTCCAACCCGGCTGACATATTAGAAATAATAAAAGATTCCCGCCCATAATTGGAGAATCAGCAAGGTGGGTGAGGCGGATGGTAAAAAACGGCAGGTCAATTTGATCCTTAACGCTGAATCCACCTCCCATATACAACGTGCAAGTGCAACCCTACAGTATGGCTTCGAGACTATAGTCTTGAAGGTATACAAGCAGGATATAGTTCCCACTGCGGAAGGTGAGTCGTCCACCGCGGTTGATACACAGCTTTCTGGAAGTGCGGAGGTATACACGCCCATTATTTCGGGTGACTCCAACTCTAACAGAAGATCTGTAACGTCCTACTCTGAGGACGAAAGCTCTACTTCAGTCACAGAGGGGCTGAGGGGAGTCTCCGAACTCTTTGACGCATCTGGCGGGGACACGCTTCTCGATGATACGGACGAAGAGTTCGATAACACCCTTGTCGGGGTGGAAGTTAATCTGTCAATTACCAATGATGGTAAGAATTTTACAGATTAACCTCCATCACGCTAAAGCAGCCTCAGCGGCTCTATTGCTGCGCCTGTCCACAGGTGCAGTTGACATCGTCCTGATACAGGAGCCCTACGCAGTGGGAGGAAGGGTGTGCGGTATCAGGATAATAAAAAACCGTTATGACTCTCTCTGTGATTACAGAATAACGTCTTTAGATTCAACTAAAGAGTTACATTTTGAATTGTCTCCAAGTGTTTAAGCAAATGGGACCGTTGATTTATCATCTAAAGAGTAATATCGGGTCCGTCAATAAGAGCGCTACAAACGTTTTTTTAAATAAAACAATAACGGTTTTGGATATCAATGAAATTCTTTATTCCTGTGAAAGTACGTTCGATGCCATTATGTATGGAACTCGATTTCTTTTGCATGGCCACCACGGGCACGCTTGCAGAAGTCCAGACGCTGAACCCAATTTTCGACGGTTTTCAAGCATAAATCGGCCGATACTGCTGCAATTTCACGTTCGATACTCGTACGAAGTTCATCAATCGCCGCTGGCTTGTTGGCATAGACCATAGACTTGACGTAGCCCCACAAGAAATAGTCTAACGGCGTCAAATCGCACGACCGAGGCGGCCAATCGAGTGGACCATTTCGTGAGATAACACGTTCTCCAAACTTGGTTTCCAATAAATTGATTGTGGTATTCGCTGTGTGGCTTGTGGCGCCGTCCTGTTGAAACCACATGTCCTCCAAGTCCATATCATCCAATTGGGGCCGAAAATATTCGGTTATCATTGAACGGTAGCGATTACCATTCACAGTAACGTGCCGGTCTTGATCATCACGGAAGAAGTACGGCCCAATGACGCCGCCGGCCCATAAACCGCACCAAACCGTAATTTTTTCGGGATGCAATGATGACTCATGGAGTACGTGTGGATTGCTGTCTGACCAATAACGCATATTTTATTTATTGACGAAGCCATTCAGCCAGAAATGAGCCTCATCGCTGAAGATGATTTTTCGATTTTTCGCGCTCTTAACGTTCAGGCCACTGACTCCGAATTTCGGTAGTAAATTTTAATAATTTCGACTCGTTGTTGGCTCGTATATCTTTCCATCATGAAATGGCAAACCTTACTGAAGAGAAATGTCAAAAGAGCGGCAAAAAATATGGCGTCGTTTGCTGTCCCTGTCGGTCTACTTTTGTAGCGTCCCTGTTAATATATCGTCATCAGAAACGAAAAAGGGCCTATCATCATGTTTGAAAATTTTACAGGAGAAGCAAAAAACTAAACAAAATGAAAAGTGCTGTAGTTAGAAAAACGGGGTTTTCAGGATAATATCTAGACATAATGATGCATATATAAAATCACACAAGCATGATTTATAACGTGTTTGTGGAAATTGCGTGAAAAAGATTTTTTTAACTACGAAAAAAGAAATAATTTGTTGTTAGGCCCTTTTGAATTTCGTTAATAAATTCGACATTTTTAATATTACGCCGCTGAAAATTTGTCAGGATGTGTATTTTAATGCAGTGTACCGAAATCCACCAAAAACTGAATTTCCATTTTTCTTGTTGTTACGCCCTTTTTCGTTTCTGATGACGATATAGTTCTACATATTTATAAAGATTTAGGTTTGTTGTATATAAGAGGCATACAAATAACACACACGTTTTTGATAGCGAGAACTGACCACTGGCCAAAATTCGATTGTGTGAAAAGGGTTTATAAAACACTCGAGTCTATCCACAAGTTTCAGCTTTCAAGCTCTTAAAGGAGACTCAGCGGTCAAGTGTCAAAAATCACTTGACGTAAAATCACATCCGTTGAACATCTGTATGTATGCACATCAGTTTGTAGGCTCATAGATCTTAAAAGATTTTTTCAGTACTGAAAGTGCGACATTTGCATTGGTCACTGCAGTTTGACCTCAGGCTTGACATTAAATTGTTATTTTCGCATCCCCTTTGAGTTATGTGAGTTCTTATACATTTACATTTTTAGATTGTTAGCTCTTTAATAACTATTAAAATCACTGAAATAATGAAAAATTGACTACTAAAATTGGTACTACTACACTGACCACAGTCAGCGTATTCAACATTATTTTCGCTTTTATATTTGTCGTGTATAGAACTTAATATTTACAAAGTTTAAGCTTTTGGTCTCATAAGATGCTTCTGAAAGGCCAAACACACTACTTCATTTTGTGATAGCGCTAAAACTGAAAACAGGGCAAAAAATTACTACGTGAAAATTCTGGTCTATGCTTGTGCAAAATTTCAGCATTCTAGATCTTACACGAGCCTCAGAGGTCAGTTGCTCAGCGGCTCCTGTTGAGAATTTTGTGACCTTTATTTATCCTAAACCTTCTCGTGGGAATTACGAACAATCACGCAGAATGAAGTTTGTATCCAATTTGGTCCAGTAGTTTTCAAGTTTTAAGCAGTCGAACAAACCACGATTCATTATATCCTACACCAAACTGTGGTACAGGGTATTATAAATTTGTTTCACGGCAGATGTTTGTATATGAAAATAACACAGATAGACCCACCTTAAAGTATACCGATCGACTCAGAATCACTAGCTGAGTCGATTTAACCATGTCTGTCCGTCTGTCCATGTAAAGTTGTTCGTCGACTACAGGTCGCAATTTCACTCCGATCGTTCTGAAATTTTGCAGTTTAGAGTATTTCGCAGCTGTAAAGATCCCTATTGAATTTGGTTGAAATCGGTTCAGATTTAGATATAGCTCCCATACGTATATCTTTCGTCCGATTTGGCCCTTTAGTCCTATAGAAGCAGTATTTTACATCGAATCGGTTTGAAATTTAGACTGGTAGGGTTTCTTGATCCATGAATCAACATTGCCGAATTTGAAGAAAATCGGTTAAGATTTAGCTATAGCTCCCATATATATGTTTCGTCCGATTTAGCCCTTTAGTTCTATAGAAGCTGTATTTTACACCCAATCGTTTTGAAATTTAGAATGGTAGAGTTTCTTGATCCATGAACCAACATAGCCGAATTTGAAGAAAACCGGTTAATATTTAGATATAGCCCCATACATATCTTTCGTCCGATTTGACCCTTTAGTCTTATAGATGCTGTAGTTTACATCCAATCGTTTTGATATTTAGAATGGTAGAGTGGTACACTGTGGTACAGGGTATTATTTAAGTATAAAATGTCCCAAAAGTAAATTTATGTAAAGAATTTATACATGAATTACAAAAATTATATTTCAGATTTATTCAATATTACGAGAGTGGTGTAGGGTATTATATAGTCGGCCCCGCCCGACTTTGGCTTTTCCTTACTGGTTTTTATATATGTATATAGATAATATTTTGTGATACAATTACATCTGAAAAATCGATATATATATATAAACCAGCTGGACCCGGTCCACTTCGTTGCCCCAGACTTCAGATTTCCGATCCCGTTAATTTTTGGGCTAATTACGTAGACTGACACCAAATATATATGCACATAATTACATTGATATCTCTAACAAATTGCTCAAGATATATCAAACACAAAATTTAATTGGCTTATATGGGCGGGGCCACTCCCTTTTGTCCGACCCCGTCCATTATGGGACCAAGCACGTAGACTGCCACCTAATACATAAGCACAAAATTAGAGCAATCTCGCTAACACATTGTGCGAGATATCTCAATTTCAAAATTTGGCTTATATGGGCGGGGCCACGCCCATTGGCCGATCCCGCCCATTTTTGGACCAATTAAGTAGACTACTACCACCTAATACATATGCACAACATTACATCACTCTCGCTAACAAATTGTGCAATATATGTCAATTTAAAAATTTTGTTTATAAGGGCGGGGCCACGCCCATTGGTCCAATCCCGCCCATTTTTGGACCAACCACGAAGACTACCACAAGATACATACACACAAAACTCCAGCTCTCTCTCTAACAAATTTTGCAAGATATCTCAAATTCAAAATTTGGCTTATATGGACGGGGCCACGCCCTTTGGTGCGATCCCGCCCATTTTTGGACCAATCACGTAGACTGCCACCAGATGCATATGTACAAAATTACAGCACTCTTGCTAACAAATTGTGCTAGATATCTCAATTTTAAAATTTGTCTTATGTGGGCGGGCCACGCCCTCTTGATATATCGAAAATTCAAGTACCCTATTTTCACCACGCCCCACGCATTTACATTCTGTGAAAATTTCAAGAAGATCGGTTCAGCCGTTTAGACGTCTATACGGTACAAACAAACAAACACACATTCTTCTTTATATATATAGATAGCTGGACCCGGTCCACTTCGTTGCCCCAGATTGAGATTTCCGATCCCGTCCATTGTTGAAGCAATCACGAATCCTGCCACCAAATACATATACATAAAATAACAGCACTCTCGCTAACAAATTGTGCAAGATATCTTAATCAGGGATGTAACGAATATTCGCATTCGCATATGTGAACGCGAATTATTCGCATCATATTAACATTCGCATTCGCAAAAACCATCTTTGGATTATTCGCTTTCGCAAAAATATATTTCAGTATTCGCTTCCATTTGTTAAAAGTGTTAAAACTCCTTATTCCCTTCACACAATGTGAAGATATTAATACCAATGAAAACCTCTGCCACTTCTCTTCAAAACAGTTGAAACAATATGTTTGTCCTTGTAGTAACAGGAGGTAAATATATGGAAAACATTCTTAATACTTGAATATCATGGAAAAGTATCACTTCAGTTCCTTAAATTTGTTGGTACTAAAGGGTCAAACTATTATTCGCAAAAATGCATATTTCAATATTCGCTTTCGCTAAAGTCACTTTCGTTACATCCCTAATCTTAATTTTAAAATATGGCTTACATGGGCCCATTAGTCTGATCCTTAGTCTGATCCCGCCCATTTTGAACTAATCACGTATACTGCCACCAAATACATATAAACAGAATTACCGTACTATCGCTACTAAATTGTGCCAAATAGCTCAAATTTGGTTTATATGGGCGGGGCCACGCCCTTTGGTCTGATCCCGCTAATTTTTAGACTAATCACGTAGGCTTCCACACATACACAAAATTCAAGCACTCTCGCTAACAAATTGTGCAAGATATCTTAATTTCCAGATTTGACTTATATGGGCGGTCCAATTACTGGGACTGCTACCAGATACATATTCGCAAAATTTCAGCACTCTCTTCAACAAATTGTGTAAGATATCTCAATTTCAATATTACATGGGCGGGCCCACGCCCATTGCGCCCATCTTTAGACCAATCACGGAGATTACCAGCAGATACAGAACTCTCTCTAACAAATTGTGCAAGATATCTCAATTTCAAAACATGGCTTATATGGGCGGGTCCACGCCCTTTGGTCCGATCCTGGCTATTTTTAGCACAATCACGTAGACTACCATCAAATACATATGTACAAAATTACAGCACTCTCGCTAACAAAATGTTCAAGATATCTCAATTTAAAAATTTGGCTTATATGGGCGGGGCCACGCCCATTCGTCCGATTCCACGCATGTTTGGACCAATCAAGTAGACTACCACCAGATACATATGCATAAAATTCAGCACTCTCGCTAAACAATTGTGCAAGATATATCAATTTCAAAATTTTGCCACTTTTTTGCAAAAATAATAAATAATAAGATATGTCATCCCGGAGCGAGTAAGTTGTCAGGTACGAACGAATAGAAATTTAAACGAGTAGGACTTCAAAGAGTGGGTTTTTACGCGGATTTCGGACCGATTTTTCGGAATTTTTTGTAATTATCACAATTAAAATATTAGTATTATTCGATTAGTGCAAAAAACGTTCAAACTATCTTCACGGAAAACTGTTTTTTCGCGTGTGACAGTTCATTTCTATTCGTTCGTGACATGTGTATAATTTAAGGTCTGTGCTTTTTTCGTATTTTACATATGTGTTTATGTAAGAATATTTTCCTTGAATTTGATTACTGTCATTAATTTCTTTCGGTGCATATATTGTCCTACTTATCGTATGCACTTTCTCGTTGGAATCTGCCTACTACTCACTACTCCATCCTTGTAATATTAGCTTTGCGGTTTCTCTTTCGCCGCCATCTCACTTCATCTCGGACTTTCCCTCGCTTTACATTTTTCGTCGTTGAAGTACATATCGTTGTACAAGAGATCAAAGGTAAACTTTGTTACACAACCTCCAACCTCTAATTATTTAGATAAACCTTCGGCATCCTCTTCATTTATTATTATTAAAAAACCTAATCATCTTTTGTGTTTTTATTTGGTTTCTTTTTATTTACAGGCACTCGGCGTAAATACAAGGTGGCGCAAAAGTAATCCTCCTATAAGAAAATGCTATAAATTTTGCGATTGGCCCCTAATGTCAGTTCTGTTTTGACATTTGTGTAGTAAACACATGCGAAATACACGTTATTAAACAATGTTACGCTACACTGCTCCAGAACGCGGAATATTGCTGACTATTTATTTGACCAATAATCGGTCGGTGACTTTGGCACAGATTTCCTGGCCGTCCAACGCCTACTGGTGAAACACTGCGAGATTTAGCCGCTCGCCTCGAAGAGACTGGCACAACACGAGATGCTGCCAGGCGTGGCAGACCGCGGACTAGCCGTTCTGCAGAGAATATTGCTGCTGTAGCCGAGGATGTCATGGAAGCGCCGTCGACATCGACCAGACGACGTGCCACGCAAATGGGTATCAGTCGACGGTCTCTACAGCGAATTTTGGTACAAGATTTGAAGATGTTTGCGTACAAAGTCCAGACGGTGCATCAGCTGTTAGCTGCTGACCGCCAATCGCGTCTAACATAACATCGAAAGGTTACTTTTGCGCCACCTGTTACATACATATGTATTCTGTTTTTCCAAATAAACTGGCATTGACATTTAAACTACGAATCCAACAAAAAAAAAACTCCGTTATTTATGTTACAACGAGGGCTGCAATATATATTTCTGGCCTAATAATGAAAATGCGAATTTATTATTATTATCATCAAAAATGGTTTTATTGTTTTTCAAAGTATTCTCCAGTATGATTTATACACTTTTGCATGCGCTCAAACCAATTGTCGAATCACTTTTTCCACTCCGATTGAGACTTTTGAATGCTTCAACAGCATCTTCTGGCGACGAAAATCGTTGACCACGCATTTCTTGATGTGCGGGAATAAAATGAAGTACTGGGTGCCAAGTCAGGGCTGTACGGCGGATGGCCCATCAATTCGACGTTTTGGCCGGTCAAAAAGGCGCTGGCTTTAGCCAATGTGTGAGAGCTCGCATTGTCATGGTGCACAATGATTCGTCTTCTCTTGTTCGTTTTTCCAATTTCTCCGAAGACTTCAGGCAAACAAATTGTGGTGTACCATTCAGAATTGACCGTCCTACGTTGCTCAAGCAGTACAGTCGCCACATGACCAGTTTTGCCGAAGAAACAGGCGACCATTTGCTTCTTCCACGAACAACTTTCGTTGGATTTGGCTCGTCTTCGAAGACCCACACGGTCGATTGTTTCGGGCTCATACGCATAGATCCAAGATTCGTCACCTGTGACGATCTTATAAACGTCTTTTGAAGCACCGCGATCGTATTTTTTCAAAAATTCGTTGCACCAATCGACACGAGCCTTTTTTTGAGCGATTGTAAAATTGTGCGGGATCCAACGAGAACAAACCTTTTTTACGGCCAGGTGCAATATCGAATGTATGCTGGTGGAAGAAATGCCCAAGGATGCCTCTATCTCATGGTATGTCACATGACGATCTTGCATTATCAGTTCACGCACTCTGACACAACGGCCGTTTTTGGACGACCTTCGTATTTGAGCGAGGGTCGGCGACGATTGAATTCATTAAACCATTTTTTCACATTGCTATGGATGGTGCTTCGTCGCCATACAAAGATTTAAGTTCTTCGATGCACTCTTGCCGTGATAATCCACGTCGAAAGTAGTGAAAAATTATCGCATGAAAATGTTCACGAGTTAACACAAATGATGGTCGTACGTCAAAACGTTCTGAGTACGTTTATGCTAAAAAATTTCAAACTTCCCAATGGAAATGTCAGATGGCGCCAGGCAACACTTAGTGTATTTTGTATTTTCAAAGATTTTCAAAAAATAAATACATACATACGTTTACTTTTGTCCAAGCTAGCCTTCTCATTCGTATGGTACATACGACATTCACGTATAGTAATGCAACTTACCGGGACTTCAGAAATGATTTCTTATAAATATCATAATGATGTAACAAAACTTACTATTCATTAGCCTGCATAACTCTTGGAGCATTTAATTGTTATTATTTCCATATATATTTAGTTAAAAATTGTCTACAGATCCAATATAATTAGTTTTTACGTGTTCGTTACGATGGAATAATCCACCCATGAACATAGGAAATAGCAGGCGCGCATATTTACTGCGCAGTTGCCGACGTGTTCGTTACGATGGAATAATCCACCCATTAACATAGGAAATAGCAGGCGCGCAAATTTACTGCGCAGTTGCCGACGGATTCCCACAAACAACGCCGCCACTGCATACCATATTAACTTTTCTAATATACATATCCCATGGTATATCGCCATATATATTATATTAGTGGTGCATGTTTCTGTTAATTGATTATGATTGTCTTTTTAGGAAAATTGTGGTCTAACTTTGAAATTATGGAAAAAACTTTTGTGGCATCGCCGTACTTTGCAATTGCCGACCGACCAAAAGTAAACATCGTTAACGCCGTCGATATTGATAAAGCTCGGTTCTATACAAACAAAAAAGAAGTGTCATTTGTTCAACTATACAAGTTTTGTTACTTTCAATATGAGAAGAAAAAATTATCAGAAAAGGTCACTTCAAGAAGAAAGTAAAGTTAGAAACGGAGAGAATTTTGCAACTCATGTACACAAATGTGGTAGCCATTCCATCTGGCCAAAATTTTTCTACCGGCGAGAATGAGTGTACTTCTCCTGGCGAAAATGAGGATACTTCTCCCGTGTATGAAATGCGCACTTCGTCCCCACAACTAGTTGAAACCTCTTTATCCGAAAAGCTAAGAAAGTGGTACATGGATAATAAACCAACCATCCAGTGTACTCGTACTTTTTTGGAGATATTAAAATCAGAGAAATTGGACGTACCAGTGTCCGTAAAAGGACTTTTAGGGAAGAAAGATAGGTGTGAAGAACTCACGGTCTCCCCAGGAAAATACGTCCATGTGGGCCTAAGAAACCACTTGGAAAAAATGACTCACTCGACGATGGAATCGATGGCTGGCCATTATTCAAAAGTTCTCCCATCGGAAGATGGGTCGTTTTCAAAATGTTCCTGATACTGGAGTGTTTATGATTGGATTTTATGTGAGCAAAAAAAACCAAATGATATAAATTATCTTATGCACGATTTACAGACAACGGAAAAGCCATATCCGTGAAGGTACGTGCATTGCACCAGCCAAAGCTTTTGTGCGCGGTGTAAGATGTCACACGTCTCCTAAGGGTTTCACATTCTCACGGCATATTCCAAGAGAAGTCGCTCAAAACCCAAGAACTATGACCGAAATTTATAAAGCTTGAAGCTACGGAATTAAGACAAGTGATTTCGTACAACGGCATAGTTGTGCTAAAAGATTTTATTCCGATTGAAATGTATGAACATTTTATTTTACTCCTTTATTCGTACAGATTACTTTTGTCTTCACCAAACGATGAGCAATTGGAAACAATGCAGAATATTCTAAGCTATTTTGTAGAAACATTTCAAGCTTTGAACGGAAGATGTAGTATATCGTACAACGTTCACTGTCTTTTGCTCTTAACGGAGTGCGAGACAGAGTTTGGACATTTGAGCGATTCTCAGCGTATTGCTACGAAAACTTCATGTATCTATTAAAGCTGATGTAAGGGTATCTAAATATATATACCCCAACAAATTTATATCGAATTTGAAAAAAGAGAACAATCTATGGGAATGAAGTATAGAAATGGTAACGACGTGAAGTCAGTAAACATATCCAAATGATATTTCAGTACTAATTCTCCGGACGATATACTCGTATGTTTAGGGAAATTAAAAATTTTAAAAAATTATTGATGGAGAGACATTTCTGAATGTCCATAATTTCTATAAAATTCCCTTCAACTCCCTTTACATCAATATTGCCTTTGCTGATGATAATTATTGTGAAGAAAAAGAATATAAATTTGAGGATATAATCGGAAAAGTTCTAAAACTTCCATATAAAAATGGATTTTTGTTAATTCCAGAATTGCATTTTTATTGCTAATTATAATGTGCTCCGTAAGGAGACTAACACTTTCTAAAAACCCTTCAGATGACAGTATCGAAGGAAAACTTGCATACCTTATCGACGAAATAAAACAAGTAAAAAGTAAGTAATTTTAATGAATACTCGTATACTCGTACATGAATATTAGGGCGGGTTGATTTTTTTTTTTGTAAATCGTATAGCAAAAACCTAAACTACACAAAATTCTAAGACAATTCTCCGAAGAAACCATGTATCTAAAATAAAATCCTAATCCGCGCCCCCTCGACATGAAAATTTATATGCCAGCCTTTGCCAAAAAAATAAATGTTAGAAAAAATTGCTTTTTCCAAAAAGAAATCGAATTTTCTGAATAAAATTGTTAAGTAAGGTAGTTCTTTTGCACTTTATATTTTTTCTAAACTCAAAATTATTTTTCATTAAAAAAATATTCACCCAAGTAAAAAAGTTTGTATATAATTTAATATTTAATATTTTTATAAGGAACATAGATAAAAAAAATTCTTTCATAATTTAATAAAAAAGATTGGAAATACAAAAAAAAATCCACTCAAAAAATTGTTTTCAGTATATATAAAATAACCTTCTTTTGTTTCGATAAACAATTCTTATTGTATAATGCAAATAAAAACGTGAAACGTGTTCTAACTATTTTTTATATAGAACGCAAATCTGAGGAGATGCAAATTGGGGTTCAACTGCTTTTTTGATAATTAAATATTTTAGTCAGTCTCAAGACAAAACCTGACTAAAACAAGTAAGAAAGTTTCAGTCGGGTAAACCGACTAAGGTATACCCTCACTTTGTGAGTACTGTAATATGAAATACACGAATGAATCTGCCAATTTGTATGGGAGGTACAAGAGGGGGTTTAACAAATACTCCTATTTTTCGCTAAACATTAAACTTCAAATATATTGCACTGTATCGAATTGTAAGCGTTTATATGCACTGGTATATTAAAGTTATGATATATTAAATTTTAGTATGATTTGGCCATTTGGTGTTGGAGGTACTAAAAGGAGCTCGTTGATATCGCCTATTTTCCATAGGGCTATATGTACTTTAAAAATATTATACTGTTCAACATTTTGTTGTATTTTTGTGCATTGGTACCCACGCTTTAAGCTCCTACCTTTTGGTATAAAACGGTACATTTGTGTGGTAGGTACTAAAAGGGGCGTAGCAATAACCCCCGTTTTCCACTGGACTGTAGGCACTATTAAAGCATTACACTGTACAAAATTTCAAGTATTTTTGTGCACTGGTATTAAAGTTATAAGCTGTTAAATGTTTGTGCAAAATGGTCCATTTTGTGTGGTAGGTACCAAAAGAGGCGTGGCAACTTCACCCGTTTTTCACTGGATTGTAGGTACTATGAAACCATTACACTGTACAAAATTTCAAGTCTTTTTGTGCATAGCTATTCAAGTTATAAGCTGTTAACTTTTGGAGCAAAATGGTCCATTTGTGTGGGAGGTACTAAAAGGTACACTGGACTGTAGGCACTATTAAAGCATTACACTGTACAAAATTTCAAGTACTTTTGTGCACTGGTATTAAAGTTATAAGCTGTTAAATGTTTGTGCAAAATGGTTCATTTTGTGTGGGAGGTACTAAAAGAGGCGTGGCAACTTCGCCCGTTTTCACTGGATTGTAGGTACTATGAAACTATTACACTGTACAAAATTTCAAGTCTTTTTGTGCATTATAGTTATAAGCTGTTAACTTTTGGAGCAAAATGGTCCATTTGTGTGGCAGGTACCAAAAGGGGTGCGGTAACTTCGCCCATTTTGCTTGAGGTAATAGTAACTAATAAAATAATATTATGTGTAGAATTTCAGAGGATTCAAATAAGTAGTATAGAAGTTATTAAATAATCAATATTTCAATTAATATTAACACTTTGTGGGGAAGGTACTAGAAGGAGTGGACCAATATGGACCATCTTCGAACTTAGCAGGAGACAGAAAAAAATATTATCACATACCAAATTTGAAGTCAATCGATTACTCCTTTCGAGAGTTATCGTGTGCACCAGCCAGCAGACAGACATACGACCGACGGACAGTGCTAATTCGACTTAAAACGACCTAATACGGGTATCCGCCAAACATACTTAGGGTCTTATGTCATTCCTTCGATGTGCTACACTTTTTGCCCGTAGCAAAGTATATATACCCTCGTATCACTAAAGTGAGGGTATAATAAAACATAATATATTTCAAAAAAAGAAAATAATTTTAGTGAAAGAAGAGGAAAACAGTTTTCAAGTCGAGAGGCGCGGATTAGGGTTTGATTTTAGACCCATGGTTTCTTCGGAGAATTTTCTTAGAATTTAATGTAGATTAAGTTTTTGCTATACGATTTTTATTTTTTTTTTCATCCATACAAATCAACCCGCCCTAATGAATATACATGAAATGTTAAAATTCGACCTTTCAGACCTCGTTATTCATCAACATAAAATATACGAAGCTATGCATAATAAAATATTACGTAAGTATATTTTCCCTTTTCTAAATATCCTTTACAAATGTTATTTGATAGTGTATTTATCTTCTTTTTACATATCTAGAAACAATAAAAATCAAAATATTGCTATGATTAACATTTTTGAGGAGGAAAATATTAGAATGAATCAATTTCGAAGGATGCACTGCTAGATCCATCGAAATTCTTAAAAATGTTCCCTATAAAAACTGGAAAAGAGTTACAAGAAATTGAAGATATCATCAACGAAGAGTACAAAAAAAGGAATGGTAGGATGATTATGTACATATTTGAAGTAGAAAGTTTTAACAATTCTTAGTTTTTCAGATTACTACAGTTAATTCAATACTCAGAGGACTCTTCCTTGTGAAAGGATTATCTTTAATAATAGCTCAAGACCTACTTATAGAGTATAATTTTTAATGCATTTTATGGAGATTCTTAATAGTAAGTATCTAAAGTTCATCATTTTCCAAATTATATTTTTATATTAATATATTGTTTTAATTGTTGTTTATTCCCTACAGTGGCATCACCATACCAAAGGCCCAAAGAAAATTTCGAGGACAGTATGAGAGAGGCCATAAAACAAGCGAAAAACCTAAATTTTAAGGACGCCGGCGTCAAAAAATTGAAATTAAATGTTTTATCAAATAGGGAAAACTAAAAGCTACTTAATAGAGATCTCATCTTTCCTGCCTAGTTAAGTGTTAACTATAAAGTACAAAACGAATGAAATGTATTAATTTATTTATATTATTTTTTTATTCGATCTTCAAAAAATGCTTGTAGATATACATAACCAAAGCAAGAATTTTCAAATGTAGTCCACTATTTGTCTTTTAAATTAATTCTTTATTTATGTTTTAGTGATTTGAATAATTTTGAATTTTTTAAAAGAAAATGTAATTATTTTTGAACTTGTTTATTCTTTTACATAAGGTCTAACTTGTAATGGGTTACGAAAATCATTATAATAACTACTTATGCGTAGTATTTTCGAAAGCGTCGGGAACGATGTTAGTGGAAAACTGTTATTCAACCCCTTATTAGTAAACATTATTAAAAGGACTTTTCACATATTAGATTTTACATTTAGATACTCGCGATACCAAAAACTTTAAAATTATGTCTGTCCTTTCAGAAGCCTCTTATAAGATACAAAGCTAAATCTTTGTAATAATAAAGTACTATAAACGGCAAATATACATATGCGCGAAAAATAATTTCGAATTCTTTGACTGTGGTAGGTGTTGAAGTGACCAGAACCATTTTAATTATTTAACTGATGTTGAAAGTTCCTTCCAGAATATACTAAATTATATGTAAATACTGACTTCACAGGAGATGCGGAAACAACTATTCGATGTCCAGCATAAGGTCAAACGGACATGAAACCGCGTTTTGAAATGTCTAAAGCCTTTCCAAATTATATCGCTCACCACTTACTGTGGTTATATATCTAACGTTGTCAGTATGGTCAATTCTCAGTCAGTGTACCAGTGACCAAAGCAATTTCCACACTTCCAGTACTTAAAAAGTCCTTTAAGAACTATGAGCCCACAAAAGTATGTGTAAATACTGATCTTCAGGAAATATGATTTTACACCTGTTTTGGAATATATTTATTTAAAACAGAAATGTATTACACAAACTTATTTCAATTGTATTCAATTTGTTTCCCCTTTTTTATTCTGCGCCACTGTTTGTTTTATTACTAAGCGCTAGCTGTTATACCATAAGTTTATATAGAACTAGTAACATACAACAACGGAACATTGCAAAGAATATCGTATGATTTTATACCTGCTATGGTATTACATCTGTTGTTGTTGTGTTTTTTGCCTTGTCTCGGACAGACACCCCCACGGCATACACGGAGGAACTTATCAGAACTGTTATAGATGACGAGAAAATATGCTGGGCGGTGAGATCCTTCAAGCCTTTCAAATCGGCAGGCCCGGATGCCATCATTCCAGCTCTTTTACAAGAGTCCTTGGAACTCATTCTACCATGGCTATGCTCATTTTTTTCTGCATGTTTGCAATGGTCACATATACCCAAGGCATGGAGAGAAGTCAAGGTGGTCTTTATCCCCAAAATAAACCACAGTACGACAAAGGACTATAGACCAATCAGTCTATCATCGTTCCTGTTGAAAACCATGGAAAGACTAGTTGATCTAAACGTTAGGGGAAAACTGACACCAAACAACTTCAGTAAGGCACAACACGCCTACCTGAAAGGCAAATCTGTGGAAACGGCCTTACATGAAGTGGTAGGTTTTGTCGAGGACTCCCTTCATTACAAAGTTCCTCGATGTGGAGGGCGCTTTTAATAATGTTAAGATAGCATCTATACTCAACGCACTTGACAGCATAGGCTCACACCCAGGCATAACCAAGTGGGACAGGTAACATGCTCAAAAGCAGAATCATTAACTCAATGGTTCGGCAAGAAAGCGAGTCACGAGAGGTACTCCGCAAGGTGAAGTGGTCTCACCGATATTATGGAATCTAGTGATAAACGAAATCCTAATGCGTAACAGCGTATGCAGACGACGTCGTGATTTTGATTAGAGGCAAATTTATGCCTACGGTCAGCGAGATCATGGAAAGATCTCTAAAACGATTATCACGTTGGGCAGATAAAAATGGACTAGGAGTCAACCCAGCGAAGACGGAACTAGTCCTCTTTACTAGAAGAAATAAAATTCCGAACTATCAGCTCCCTACACTACAGGGAAAGGTACTTGAACTATCGAAAGAGGCTAAGTACTTGGGCATCACCCTAGACTCTAAGCTGTCCTGGAAAAGGAATTTGGAGGAAAGGGGAAAGAAAGCGTTATGCGCCTTCTATGCCTGCAAGAAAATGTTTGGACGCAAATGGGGTTTGCAACCGAAAATGATACAGTGGATGTATACATCGATCATTAGACCGATACTCACCTAGGGATCAGTTGTATGGTGGAAATCGGTAATGAAGAAATCACATCTCTCGCATCTAGCTAAAGTGCAAAGATTGATTTGCGTCGGGATAACCGGCGCCCTCAGATCTGCTCCACAAATGGCACTGGAGGCGATGCTGAACCTTCAGCCAATCGATATATACATAAAGTGTACCGCAGCGAAAGTGACCCTTAGGCTAAGGGAATCAGGAATGGATAGTTCTCAAGGCCTTGGGCTCTAGAACTATCAAATCACGCTGCACGATGGACTGCTTTCTATCCTTAACCCATATTCAGGCGCACGAAATCACGCTCTGCTGGGTGCCAGGACATAGCAACATACGGGGCAACGAATTAGCAGACGAATTGCCAGGATAGGATCCGGCGCACGGAGTGAAACCGCGACTCTGGACGTGCAAATTCCGTTCGTGGAACTTAAAAACCAAATCGACGAACGCGGAGCAGCACTAACCAGATCGAGGTGGGATATCGTACAAAACTGCAAGAACCCTTTGGCCATCCATTGATGTGAAACGTACCGAAGAATTGCTGTCCTTTAGGAAGAACACACTTAGCATCCTCACTGGATTCATCACAGGGCACTGCGTGATAGGCAATATGGCTGCACGCATGAAGCTTCCTTACGAAGACTTCTGTAGAAGCTGCTTGGATGAAGAAGAGGAGGAGTCAGTACAGCACCTGCTATGCTCATGCAAAGGACTGCAAGAGTACCGTTTGGCCTTTTTAGGGCACAGGCTCTTCGAAAACCGAGATGACCTAGCAGATGCACCGCTCAAACCCCTTCTCAATTTCATCAGAAAATCTCTCTGGTTTAGTAAAGCCACAAAAACACGAGTCACTAGATCTTCTCTCCCTCTTCCTAAATCTTCTCTCCCTCTTCCTAAACCTTCTCTCCCTCTTCCTAGTCTGTCAACCTCCAACTATTTCTTCTATTCTGCTCACGGGAAACACAATGGACCGAATTGTCGGCACCGAGTGAACTCGTCAGTTGTATTCTGACGGGCGTGTCTTTCAACCTAACTAACCATTATCAAAACTTGATTCAGGAACAAGACTTCATTGGTCAGAAGAGGTAGGATCTAATTCAGATGTCACTATTTACAATTCCTAGAAAAAAGGTATACTTTCACAGAGTCGAATGAAATTGTGGGTTCAACCTCAGCTGGCAAAATATTTTCCGTCCGTTCAAATATTTCTCGTACATCAACTCAGTCTTGTACTAAGTGCAAACAACAACATCATTCAAGAACCTTAGTATTGAACAGAGACGCAGATTTATTAAAGAACATTCCTTATGTATCGCAACTTCGTTCAACCAAACACGTCGCTCGGTGATTCAGTGCAATCGAATCTTTCTTCTCGGGATACTTAAAATTCTCAACATCAGTCGCAGGAACAATGTGATCTCAGAGGTACATCAGTGTCCACAAGTTTTTACCCTCGCCCAACCCCAACTGCAGTTCTGAGTAATCACATAATTTCAGCTCATCCATCGCAAGTAGTATTGCCTACAGCTATCGTTCGTATTAAAAATCAATTTGGAAAATTTTTCAGAATTCGAATCCTAATTGATTCAGGATCTCAAGTATCATTTATTACAAAAACATGTGTCCAGTTATTGGGTCTAAAAAGAACAAATGCTCGTTTGTCAATTGCAGGAATAGCTTCTTCAAATGCAGATGTTACAAAAGGACAAGTCAAGGTCTATATTTATTCGTCGTTCAATTTGTATATGGTCTCCGTAAATGCATTCATACTCAATCGGACTACTGCAGTATACCAAACTACAACTTTGTTGAAAACAATAAAACCATTATTGCAGAGCTTCAACTGGCTGACCAAACTTCAACGTCGCGGGTCCAGTAGATCATTTATTGGGGGCAGATATCGTTTGGTCTGTTCTCAAGAACAGAAAATAAAACCTTAACCCTCCAGAATTATCAACCATTAATTCCATATTTGGTTGGCTAATATCTGGCCAATTCAACACACCAGTAGCCAACTCAACATTAATTCCGTACACGGTCTCCTCAGACATTGACAAAATGCTTCAGAAATTCTGGGAGATTGAACAATATCCTGGCGAAAAAGGTAATTTATTTTATTTATTTATTTATTTATATGAATTACAATACAAAGTTAATTTATATTCTAATTTTTAAGGTCCAGGGAAAGGCCGGGTTACAAAGACCATATGGCTGAATTTTGCAGCGACAGACCAGAGCCTCCGGTGGGAATCGAACCCACGACCCCCAAACTCATAGGATACCAACTCGCCTACTGGGCCCCTCGTAATTTATTTTATTTTTTTATACCCTGCTGAAATGCAGTTTCGTTCCACATATTCAAATGCATTGGATGGCAAGTATATTGTCGAACTTCCTTTTAATACTAACAACACCAAGTTTGGAAATACTTTAACAGGAGCTATTTCTAGATTACGTACCATGGAAAATCGGTTTAACAAGAATAGAGATTTGAGAACACAATATATAGATTTCATGAGAGATTATGATTGAAATCGATAAACATCCACAATACTATCTCCCACACATTTCTATTCTCAAGCCGGACAGCAGCACTACCAAACTATGGTGGTGTTTGATGGCTCCTTTAAGGATTCTTCAGGACAATCGCTCAATGACACGCTACTGATTGGACCATCTATACAGCGCGATTTGATTGGAGTTTCAATTCGTTTTCGTAAATATTTCTATGTCTTTACAGCTGACATAACGAAAATGTTTCGTCAAATTTGGGTTTCAAATAGGATCGAGACTATCAACGCATAGTTTGGAGAAGTGATCCCAACAGTCCTATTCAACATTACCGCTTATGTACAGTGACGTATGGAACATCATGTGCGCCTTTTTTGTCTGTACGTGTACTTCAACAGCTAGCTATTGACAATGAATCTAAATTTCCAACTGCGTCGTCGATCATTCTGAACAATATTTACGTAGATGATGTTATGACAGGTGCAGAAAGTCAAGAAGATCTTCAACATGCAAAAGAAGAATTAACATCATTATTAGAATCAGGTGGTTTCATGCTTCGGAAGTGGAGTTCTAATTCGAATAAATTTTTACAAAATATTCCTAAGGAACACTGGCAAACGGGTAAGTCAGGAAGTGGTAATTCATCAGATTTACACATAAAGCTATTAGGACTTCATTGGAATCCCCTATATGACACATACTCGTTTCGTATGACTAATAAACCATACTCGCATTCCATAACCAAACGCAAAATTCTGTAAGACACAGCCAGTATTTTTGACATCTTTGGGTTTTTGTCTCCATCGACCATTTTAATGAAAATGTTGCTGCAGAGGATATGGTTAATCAAGATGTCATGGGACAACCCTGTGCCAGATCAAATGGCTAAAATGAGACTAAAAGATGCAATTATTCACTTCGAAAATTTATCCATTCCTCGTAATATTCATTTACTGTCAGATTTTGAAATTCATTGTTTCTGCGATGCATCCAGCCTTGCATATGCTGCGGTTATATATTGTGTTGCTCGTAATAAAGGGAGTATAAAAATAATTGCTGCTAAAACGAAGGGCACGGCACCACTTAAGATACTGTCAATTCCGAGAATGGAACTGTGTGCTGCTGCATTGCTGTGTCGTTTATACAACTCTATAAAAACAGCTCTCAACATCGAAACTACTCTCTCTCATCGCACTGAAGAAATTTTATCTACTATCCTTCGAAAATCTTGGAATTATATTAATACAAAAGATAACACAGCCGACTGCGCCTCTAGAGGTTTGTATCCTCAAGAATTGTTAAGCCACTACTTGTGGTGGAAAGGACCACCTTGGTTAAAATTTCAGGAATCAGAATGGCCAGCAACAAAGTTCAAATTCAACGAAGACATTGAAGAAGTGAAATCGGAAAAACGAAAACTCGTACTATCAGCACTAGTATATGGAACTCCTGTTCTGTTAGCACTCGCGGTGGAAAGGACCACCTTGGTTAAAATTTCAGGAATCAGAATGGCCAGCAACAAAGTTCAAATTCAACGAAGACATTGAAGAAGTGAAATCGGAAAAACGAAAACTCGTACTATCAGCACTAGTATATGGAACTCCTGTTCTGTTAGCACTCGCGGGAAAAATATCAGACTGGTATCGACTTCTACGAATAATATCATATATTGTACGATTTATTACGCAACATAGGTACACCAACTTTATCTCATATCAGGAGTTACGTAAGGCTCGATCGAAACTACTACTTTTTCAGCAAAAATCATCGTTTTTAGATACCATAAGATGCCTTCAAGAAAATAAAAACCTTTCTAAAAATGAAAACCTCAATAAACTTTCCCCTTTTTAGATAATGATGGTCTTCTACGTGTAGGAGGACGAATTCATCAATCGATGGTTCCATACAATATCAAACATCCAATCATCATTCCTAAGGGCAGAATAGCTGAACTTATAATCCATGATCTTCACATCAAATATCTACATGTTGGATCTTCGGAACTATTCACAATTTTGCGTCAACAATATTGGGTACTTGGAGCAAGAAATTTAGTTCGTAATGTTGTGTTCAAATGTAAACGATGGCAAACCTCCCAGTAGAACGACTCCAACAATTTCGACCATTCTTCAACACAGGATGTGACTTCGCAGGTCCAATAACCATTAAAATGACTAATTGCAAACGTTCAAGGGTATGTAAAGCTTATATATCTTTATTCATATGTCTGTCAACAAAGGCACTACACTTGGAACTCGTTAGTGACCTCAGCGCAGAGTCATTTATTTCTGCATTTAAAAGGTTTACATCATGGCGTGGATCATGTTGCAATTTATACAGCGATAATGACACGTATTTTCATGACGCATTTCACATTCACTCGATTTGAACTGTGGTCAGTGCTGTAGTAACCAGAATAATGTTCAATCATTCAAAAGTCTCTTAGTAGCTAACTATCTATAATTAAATGTGTATAAACTTATCTTAAAAGATATGAAAAAATCAACTTTTTTTGTCCAGCCTAGTGTCATTGTTTTAAATTGTATTACAAAAAAGACGGATAAATATTTTTCAATGATTTGCCATTTTTAAAATGCCACAACCTTCCTGTTATTGTTGAAACACCACTTCATGCATATGGATGTCGCGGCTGGCCTTGCAGTAGCTCATACTGTGTCGACCCAATTTTCAACACATTTTCGGTTGTGTGGCCCTCTACGGCTGCAATTTCTTGTTTCAAGTCATGAATCGTCTCTGGATGGTTGGCGTAGCATTTATCGTTAACGGCTCCCCACAACAAATAGTCTAACGAAGTCAAATCGCAGCTGCGAAGCGGCCATAGTTCCAAAAGCAACCGTTAGGTGGGCCACCCGTTACAACACACTTTTCTATACGCGTACAATCAGTCGAATATTTGGCACCAAACTTAACAAACCTGACCCATGAAGCAAACAAATGGTAATTTTATGATCGGCCTGTGGTCAAACCGACAACTGTTACCATATCCTAAATTTGTTATTTTCGTATTACAGTCGGCGCAGAGGTGACCAATCTTAAAACTGGGAAATTTAAAATTGCTGTCCTTTGACAAGTCGGCAAAAACATATTTAAAAAATTTTCGGGAGAACCATGAAACTAAATAAAATGAAACCTGTAAGGGAAGACAGAAAGTCGGGCGGGCCGACTATGTAATACCCTGCACCTCCCTAACAATGCGAAAATGGGCATTGCGATAAGAATTTGACAGTGTTCACACATGTAATAAGAAAACTCTCTCTGCCGAATTTCGTACTTATCGGATATATAAGACGGTCTACAGCGCTTACATGTCAAATCGGGTGTAACATATATATTGCGACTATGTTTAAATCGGAAACGATTTTCCCCGAATTTGGCAGTGTTAATACATGTAATAAGAAAACTCTCTCTATTGAATTTCGTATTGGATATAAAATACAGCTCTTACATGTCAAATCGGGTGAAACATATATATGGGGGCTATATCTAAATCTGAACGGATTTTTGTAGTGTTCATTCACGTAATAAGAAAACTCTCTCCGCCGAATTTCGTACAGTTTGTATGTAAAATACGGTTTCTACAGCGCTTAGATATAGCCCCATACAATCTGAACCGATATTTACCAATTTCAATAGGGATCGTCGTTGGGCCAAAAAAGAGCACTGTGCCAAATTTCATAACAATGGGATAATAAATACAAAATTCACTTTGATCACAAAAATACATGGACAGACGGACATGTCTAAATCGACTAAAAAAGTGATTCTATGTCGATCGGTATAATGAACTGTGGTTCTATTTCTTCTCTTTTTGTGCGTTACAAACAAATGCACAAAGTCATAATACCCTGTACCACAGTGTGGTGTAGGGTATACAAATGTGTCGTTAAAAAAGAGGGTTTCAGTATAATACACTATGCAACAGAAATGATGTCCAAGGGATGTGGATAACAGTTTCTGGTGAAATTTTGTGTCACAAACACGAAAAAAATATTAAACAATTTTTTTTTATACTCCAGCTTTCATGGAAAGTACATTTAGTATTTGGACCATAATTGTAAGCCTGATTGAGCCGTGTTGTGCCTTAAATTAAAGGGAATTATTATGCGGCAAATATCGCTTTCACGTAGAATCGTTGGTTTAGTAACAGTCGTCAAAATATAGAAAACAATTATTTTTTTAAAAAAACACTTTTTCCATGTACCATAAAAAATAGAAAAAAAGTCGAAAAAAATATTTTATCACATTTTTAAAAAGCCAGCATGCTAGCGAAGAAAACACTGTCTATTTGAAAAATCTATGGATAGATGTAAAAGTTATGAGCCATTTTGTAAATGTTATGGAAATTCAAAAAAATCTTGTTTCATATTTTTCGTTTTTAATTGATGTTTTTGTTTATATTGAATTCGCCATATAAAAGAGAGACATATAAGAGACATTTTATTTTATGAGGATTGATGTCAGACATTATAAAATTATAGAGAGGACGGGGTTTTATGGCCGTTCGTAACCCTCCATAAAACATGATATGCAATGTGAGAGCTATATTGGATCCGCTCATGTAGAGGGGATACAACAATATTTGTGGTTTTTTATTTATGAGGTTTCCATTCAAGTATGCCTTTTAGGGGCATGGACATCCCAGTCGTTTATACAGGTAGTAAAATTATATGTACGCAATACAAAGTAGTACGCGGTCTTGAAAAAATTGGGTTTCTACGTTCGAAGAAAACTATACTCGTATGTCAGCTACAGGTACTGCAACTTATGAACCTTAAACCCGGAATTTATGAATGAAATTTCTTATTAATAAATCGTTGCTGATCAGTCATAGTGAACGGACGTGTTTAGCATAGAGCGGATAGTTAAAATCTATTACGCAGTAACTATTACGCAATCGCAAAAAAAATCTGTACAAAGTCTGGAAGGCCTACATCGTAGTACCTATTACGGGCTAATACAGACAAAAAATTCGTTGACGGGGATGCCTTCGCGTTCCGATGGAGCGGGATTCCCCAATCGTCCTACTGTCCGTCCGTTGGGCTTGACCAAAACCGACCACACCAAACATGGTGAAAATTTCCCCCAGTACTCACCACAGGTGGTACGGTGAGGGGAAAACGTCATGTCCGACCGTCAAAACGGAAGCACAATGAGCACCGGATAGCGCTCAGAGTTTTGACGAAGTTGGAGGCTGTTGAGGTTTCGGCTCTTACCGAAAAACAAAAGGAGTCACTTACCTGGGCTAAAGGCGTCATAGATGCTTCTAAGGCCAATCAGCCGGCTGAAAGAGCCACAAATTCAGCTGTGTTAACGGCTAATAAAGTCAAAAGAATCAGATCACCTGATGAACCTCTGCCTTCGAAAAAGGCAAGAGGCCCTAATGTCACCATCAACAGGACACTCACCAAGCCCTTCAATGAAGTGGCGAAGGAGAGTCTGGTGATGGCTGTTATAGACAGAAGTAGTGAGGATGGATCCATCCTCAAGGACAAATGGAGTCATGTACAATCAGCCATTATGGCTCATTACCTCGATGTCCGTAGAGAAATGCCGGGCAAACCACAAATCTGCAACGATGCAGGATGGCATCAGGGGAGAGTAAAGCTCTTATATTTCGGTGATGCCAGATCAGTTAACCTGTATAAGGCTGTCTCTTATATTAATCTGTAAATTACCAATGATGGTAAGAATTTTACAGATTTACCTCCATCACGCTAAAGCAGCCTCAGCGGCTCTATTGCTGCGCCTGTCCACTGGTGCAGTAGACATCGTCCTGATACAGGAGCTCTACGCAGTGGGAGGAAGGGTGTGCCGTATCAGGACACCCAACTTTAAACTGCTTGTGGCCAACTGTGAAGGCACTCCAAGAACCTGCATTTTGGCCAGGAAAGATCTATGTAAGTGTCTTTCTCCTGGCTAATTTAAGTGGTAAAGACCAAACATCTGCTAGTCTGGAGATCGGTAATCGCATATATTGGGTGGTCTCCAGTTACTTATGAAGCTGTAGTACCGACTGCTCTATTCAGGCAAGTAGTAGAAGAAGCAACGTCTGACGAGGCCGAGCTGATTGTTGGCGCAGACACGAACGCTCATCATACTATCTGGGGTAGTACGAATATAAAAAATAGGGGTGATTCGCTTCTTGACTTTATTCTAACTACCAACCTAAGTATTTGTAACATAGGTAATAAACCGACCTTTACAATTAAAGACAGTCAAGAAGTACTAGACGTAACGTTTGCTACTGACCGGCTGTCAGAGAAAATTATTGGGTGGAATGTACTGGACGACCACTCATTCTCAGATCACCATCATATTGAGTTCAAACTCGCTGAAAAAGCGCCTGTACCTTCCGTCCACAGAAATGTGAGAAAGACAAAGTGGCACCTGTATGAAAAGAATTTCAAGAAAGTCCTCAACTCCAAACTTCTGTACGAACCGAATGACAAAGCCGGTCTGGATAATCTGGTCGAGCATATCACATCATTTAATAGTTCCCTTGAAGAAGCCTGTCCAAAAACAAGGTACAAGGGTAAAACTAAACTTGAATGGTGGACTTCTGAGCTAACGGCTATGAAAAAGACCTGCAACAAGCTATTCAACAAGGCTAAATCTACTGGGGTCGCTAATGTTTGGGATGCCTATAAAGAGCAACTCAAGATCTATAAGAAGGAGCTTAGAAAGGCGCAAAGACGCTCTTGGTATACCTTCTGTGGCGAAGTGGAAAAGGTCTCCGACGCCGCAAGGCTGAGGAAAATACTATCAGTTTCACCCTGCGCAGTGGGTGACTTGCGGGATGAGGCAAATAATTGGACCAAAAACAGCGAGCAGTCGCTCAATGTACTCTCGACACACATTTCCCGGGGAACTCTCTAACAGAACCAGAGGATCAGCAGGACCAACAAGAGTGCGAGTGGACTGTGAGCGTCGCTAGCTTGTTGACTGAGAGATCCAGAATAAGCTGGGCTATTAATAGCTTTGAGCCCTTCAAGTCACCTGGACCAGACGGAATCACTCCAGCAGAAATGCAGAAAATGTTGAAGTACATTATCCCCTGGCTGGAGAAAATTTTTGTAGGCTGTATCAGGCTTTCATACATCCCGAATCGATGGAGGGATACCAAAGTGGTATTCATACCTAAAGCGGGGAAGATATCACACACTAGGCCAAAAGACTTCAGACCACTTAGCCTATCCTCTTTCCTATTGAAAAGTCTGGAAAGAGTTTTAGATTATTTCATTAGGGAAAACCTGGATACAAAGCTCCTGTCGGGGGACCAACATGCTTACAATAAGGGGAAGTCTAGAGAATCAGCCCTGCACGAACTTGTGAGCACTATCGAATCGTCCCTGCATTGAAAGGGGTTTTAACAACATTCACTCAGATGCACTAATTGCGGCACAGTCACATTTAAAAGTAAACTCTAGTTTGGTTAGACTAATTCAAAGTCTGCTCAGCAGAAGACGCATAACAGTATGTCTTGGGTCCACAACTCTAACAAGGTTTGTAAACAGAGGGACCCCACAAGGAGGAGTACTGTCTCCACTAATTTGGAACCTAGCGGTGAATGAAATCCTGCTAGATCTAGAACGTTGTGGTTGCAAGGTCGTGGCATATGCGGACGACGTTGCAATCGCAGTGAGTGGCAAATTCGAAAACGTCCTCCGAGTCATTCTACAGGTGGCTCTGAACAAATTGGCTAAATGGGCCAGAAGCAGCGGTTTGGGCGTAACCCAAGCAAGACAGAATTGGTTCACTTTACTAGGATGAATGAAGTCCCACATGTGGACCCTCCACCTCGGATAAATGGAACAGATCTAGTCTTTTCTGAAAGTGCAAAATTTTTAGGAATAATTCTAGATAGAAAACGGTTATTTAGACTTTACGTATTGGAACGTGTAAGGAAGGCCAACGTCGCCTTATATTCCTGCAAAAACGCTGTAGGGTCGCGGTGGGGCCTCTCCCCCAAAATCGTCTATTGGATATATATAGCAGTAGTTCGTCCGTTACTGTTATACGGCATTGTGGTATGGTGGACGGCAACTGACAAACTAACCATCACCAACCTACTAACAAAGGTTCAGGGAACAGCCTGCCTGAGCATAAGCGGAGCCTTAAGGGCTTCAGCGACCGAGTCTATACATTTACTCCATATACTACCGACTAATATTGTGGTGAGAGAAGTTGCAACCAAAGCGGCAATAAGATTAAACTGCCTATCAATGTGGAGGTACAAAAACTACTGTCACATGAGGATATCAAAGTGTAGTGCTGTTGTAACCGACCGAGTGGACTATATAACAACGGTGTACACCTTCGAGAGAAATTACATCACTATGATTCCCGCCAGAGATGAATGGTTTGGAAGAATACCAGGTAATAGAAACTATCTCCACTTTTACACGGATGGTTCGAAGCTTGATGAAAAGGTTGGCTTCGGAGTACACTGTGCAGAGCTTAGATTGGATATAGCTCACAGACTACCAGATACCTGCAGTGTCTATAAAGCCGAAATAATGGCAATATCAGAAGTAGCCAAGTGGCTGAGTCGCAACATAGTAACCAACACTGGCGTTGTAATTTACTCGGACAGCCAGGCTGCCATCAATTCTCTGGAGGCAACATCCCTAAATAGCCCTCCACTGCCGCAGATCTTTTAACGAGATGACTGAGCAGTTTAATATACACCTCATATGGGTGCTTGGGCATAGGGATATCCCGGGGAACTGCAAAGCCGATGAACTTGCTAGGAAAGGGACGACATTACAAAATTTTCGAAGAATTTGCATATATTGGTGCGCCACTATCCACGTGCAAACTTTGGCTTAGGCAAGAGGCAGTCCAACGAAAGATGGACATAAATCGGCACCTGCAGAGTAGCTAGTCAAATCGGGCCAAGGTATGACCTGGGAAGATCAAAATATATCCTCGCACCAGAGAGTCAAAGATTGTCTAAGTTAGTATCAGTTCTGACGGGACACTGTTTGATCAGCGAACACGCCAAAGGATTGGGTATTGACTCCAGTGACTTCTGCAGAAGCTGTGTAGATGAGGAAGAAGTGGAGAGCATTGAGCACTTGCTATGCGGCTGCCCCGCTCTGAGTAAACGACGACTGGACATACTGGGGTCGGCTTTTCTAGGCAGACTAACAGATCTTTCCAGTACCGATATTCGTACCATCGACAAATTTGTATATCAAACAGGTTGGTTTCGATGAGGGGCATTTCTGCCCGTGGTAACATTAGGGACCTAAATAATAGGCTGCCTAGGGTGGCAGCCGTATAAAAAATACGGCTGCCACCCTAACCTATTAATAGATTAGTGTAATCCAGCGCCTTAAAGAGATAAGTCGATTTTCTGAAAAATATTACAAAGTTATATTTCGAAGAATGAGTAAAAGGCAAAGAACTTTTCAATGTGTAAATAATCCCGACAATTTCTGCTACATCTGCGGAAAATATGTAATTAAAAAATCGACGTGCGATTAGTAAAATAATAGAAGAAATATATGTGTAATATTTTGGTATACGAGTTAAAAATATGAACGAACCGTGGACACCTAGTATTTTGTGTAATTCGTGCCATGTAAATCTTACACGATGCACTAGTGGAAGAATGCGGTAAGTAATGTATTACAATGTTTTGTCGAATAAAACGTTTTAATTTTAGACTTCACGTGCAATTTGGAATGCCAATGATTTGGAGACAACCATTCATTCACGATGCGGACTGCCATTTTTGTCTAAGTAAATAGATTGGAGTAGGAAGGAGCATTCGCTGAAATCACGCTGAAGTAAAATCTGTCACTTTGTCAGTTGCACATTCGGAAACAATACCAATTCAAAAGTGTCCAAGTATAGCTAACAGCCTAATTACGGAAACATCATCAAGTTCAACTGAGTACTCAACTCTGAGCGATTCAAGGTTGAGTCAGAAGTCATAGCTTTTAACTCAGTTTCAACTCATTGATCTAGTGGAAGATAAGGCAGAACTACTTGCATCTCGGATGAAACAGTACAATATTTTGGCCCCAGATGTTAAAATATCATATTATAGAGTCCGTGATATACCTTACAAACAATTTTATACAACATATTATAGAGTCCGTGATATACCTTACAAACAATTTTATACAACTGTGGATAACAGATGCTTTTGCAAGGACAATCCCGGATTGTTCGAGGAACTTCATCAAACATACAATTCAAAGGAATGGCGGCTATTTGTTGACAGCAGTAAAGAAAGTTTGAAAGCAGTACACAACGGAAATCAGAAACCTTCGATTTTGCTGACAACACTAAGGAATCATACGAAACAATGGCTAAATTGATAAAATACATAAAATATGCCCAACATGACTGAAACATGAAGGTTTGCTGCTATTTAAAAGTAGTTGGTATGTTATGCCTCTGGGATAGCCGATATTTTGCAACCACAGCATATTAAGCTGGGGATCTTTAAAAATTTTGTAAAAGCCTTAAGGAAAGATGGCAATTCACTCTCATATTTAAAAAGTTTATTTAAAAGTCTTTCTTTTCAAAAAAATCGAAGAAGGAGTTTTTGATGTGCCTAAAATAAGGAAACTGATGAAAGATGTGTATTTCGAATCATAATTGACGTCGGATGAAATTGCATGGAGGTCGTTTAAGCTTGTAGTTTCAAATTTCCTTGGATCCAATAAAAGCCCGCAATATGAAACAATGATTAATGATTTGTTAAAAAATTATGAAAAAATTGGTTAGAAATATAGCTTTTTATATTTATGTATATAACACATATGTATGTATTCTTCCAACTTATTTTTCGCTTTATGTATTCCAACAGGTGTAAATATGTCCCTCAAAATTCATTTCTTGCATTCTCATTTAAACTTTTTCACCGAGAATCTCGGCGAAAGTGACGAACATGGCGAAAGGTTTCACCAAGAATTGAAGTCCAAAGAGCGGCGTTACCAAGTGCACTGGGATGAAATAATGATGGGAGATTATATTTGGTTCCTCATTAGAGAAACCGATTCCGAAATCTACAAACGCCAACAAAGAACTCACAATTACTTCTAATGAAACTTGTACATGCAAATAAACTCAAATGTACAAAATAAAAGTAATAAATAAAATCGCTATTTAAACAGAAATTACAAAAAAAAGATTTTTTGAAATTCTCTTATCTCTACCAAAAGGGCTATAATTTCTACATTTATCCATAGGCATTGATTTCTTCGCTAGGATGCAAACTTTAAAAATATAAAATAAAAAACAATCTACTTTTTCCAATTTTTTTAATGACTGTTACTAAACCACTGTTTCTAAGTGATAGAAATATTTCCAACATTGGTAGCCCACATTAATAGCTTCAATTTAACGTATAAGTCGACCTGATCGGGCATATATTCCAAAAATTACAGTGCAAACACTAAGGGTACCTACGACGATAATAGCATTTTTAATAAAAAAAATTTAAAAAAAAAATGTATCCATAAAAAAAATTTGGTTTTTGATTTTATATAACAGTATGCCACAATCTATACAAAAAAAATTTTTAGATCTAGGACACAAAAAAAAATTTTTTTGTTGCGTAGTGTAATCTTAGCAGAAAACAATCGATAGTCACAAAAAACCTGACCTGTTGTCTGCTTTCCACAGACAGACGGACATGGCTAGTTCGCTTAGAATTTAAAGTCGATTTCCGCCAGCTAGGATTTTATTTTATCATATCGCCCAATGTCATATTGCGCAAAACCATGAATGTCTTATCGCCCAAAAAGCGACGTATCATTCAAAATTGATTGTCTACAATATCATATTGCTGAAACGCTATGTAATAAAGCCCAATGAATTTTTTGGGCGATATGAAATTTTTGGAAAGCACGAATAAAAATGTGTTTGCTTGGACGGCCTTCGGCCTGGATTGATATCTTTTTCCTCTGGGGTATATCTACGGAACTACGGAAGGTGGGGTATCTAATGACTTTAGTTAAATGTTGATTCTTTATTGGCTTATATACTACTTATCTTTATCTTCCGCAATTCCACACATAATATTAGTTTATTAGTCGCTTATGACCTCCGAAAAAATGGGCGAAGTTACTATCCCCTTTTTGGTACCTCCCACACAAAGAGACCATTTTGCACAAAAAAAGGTTATAGACTTACAACATTGTTTCTAATACATACAAATACTTGGAATTGTGTACAGTGTAATGGTTCACAGGCCAGTGAAAAATGAGCCATATTGCCAAACCCCTTCTGGTACCTCCCACATAAATGGATCATTTCGCTCAAAAATTTCACGGCTTATAACCCAAAGCTGACCCAAAACAAACTTATAATTTCCTGCACAACAATAGCGTGATCCATTTTGAGGTTCCCTACTTTTTTGAAGAAAAAAAAAAACAGAAAATTCAAATTGAATGGGGAATGTTTATTATCATTTGAAAGAACATTCATTGGCATTTATTTATTAAAAGATTATGTCTATCAAATGTTGGCCGCGGCTACGTCTCAGATGGTCCATCCGTTGAGTCCAATTCTCGATGACTCGTTCGAGCATTTCGACTGGTAACTGGCGAATGACACGTGATGTTTTGCTCACGTGAATCGAAGTGAATCCCACAGGAAAAAGTCCAACGGTGTGATATCACACGATCTTGGTGGCCAATAGACCGGCCCAAAACGTGAAATTATCTGCTCACCGATGTGTTCTTTCAATAAATCCATTGATTGATGCGATGTGTGGCAAGTGGCGCAGTCTTGTTGTTGTGTCACACCAAACCGTGTTTTTTTTCTGGATGAAGTGGCAGCTCTTGAATCTCTTCAGGTTGCTCTTCGTCCCAAATGCGGCAATTCTGCTTGTTAAATTTGGCTCGAAAACGTCGGATCTTCTTGGAACTTTTGAAGAGCCCATAGAGCGAAGCGATGCCGCTTGGGAAGGTCGGGCGGCTTCAGTTCTTGCACAAGCTGTATGTTGTATGCTTTCAATTTAAAATCTCGACGTAAAATGCGCCAAGTCGTTCCATACGTCAGTCCGAGTTGCTGCGAACGGCGCCGAATCGGCTCTCCACGGTATTCGTGTACACTCTCAGCTACGGCCGCTACATTTTCTTCACTGCGTGCTGGACGTGGTCTATTCGGTCGAATATTATCCAATAATGAATGCTGGGTATCAAGATGGGTGATGGTGTTGCGAATATTACGCTCAGTAGGACGATTATGATGACCATTAGTTGAGCGAAGTGCACGCATTTGCACACATTCCTCACAGAACGTGAATTTTCGTAATAAAGTTGAACGATTTGTAAACGTTGTTCAGGCGTAAGTCTTTCCATGATGAAATTCCAAACAATATTTAACGAAAATAACATGACAGCATGACACGACTCACACGTGATCTGTCAAAAAAAGTCTATTGAAAAAAGTATCTCTACTTGGATCAACCGTTATAATTATTACTACATAATTATTGAAACATTCTAGGACTACCAATGGAGCTGAGTGCAATTCCCGATTCTCATAAAGACATCTCGCCCCAAGGCAAGCACCTCAAAGTATTTTTTAACACTAATGCAAAAAATACTTCTATGTTACTCTATACGAGAAACATGTAAAATGTTGACCATTACCGTGATTACATACATACACACATATGTACATGTATTCTTATGTCCGCATGTGCGTGTTTTGTATCTGTCCATAAAATGATATTGAAGGCAATTGAATTCATGGAGCTACAAATTATATCGTCATTACTTTAATCTCCATTGCCATTATCAACATCAAAATCAACATTCAGGCAATTTTTGGTGTTAACGAAGAAAACATTGACTCAGGCATCCCGCGTCCCTTAGTTAGCCGATGAATGTGATGAAAATGTATTTATGTTCCTATGAGGTTGAGTGGGTGGTTAGGCGTATGATGTCATCCCAATGAACATGAGAAACTACAAAGTATCAGCCTCTAGCCATAGGTTCGTGCTTATTCCATAAACATAAACATACACATATGTATGTATAGGATACATACGAGTATATACACGTAGATACATACTTCGATACCCGGGTGTATGAAATTGTCTTTAATGAATGTTGTCTTTTGCACGTTCATTCAAGCCCTGTACGATATGTTCTTGTATTTGTATTTGTTTTTGTTTTTATATACATATTTAATTTTGGGTGGTTCTGAGCTTTCGTCCAATGGTGGCCACAAGCAACAGATAACAATGTTAGGAGTTTTTGTTATAAATTGAATGAACATTATGGATTTTCTCCGAAGGCATATTTGGAACGACATACATTTAATTGTGTTACGCACACACTTACAGGGCCTGATCTAGGGGGTCTGGCGCCTCAGGGCTCCGTTGAAGAAAATATGTGGGCGTCAAAATTTGAAACATTTACTCGTGTGGCTTCTAACTGCTATGACCAATGTTAATAGCCTTTGACTTAGACCCAAATTTCATTTTAATGAGATGAGCAAAATATGCACTCAGAAAAAAGTCAACTCCGGAGCAAGTTAAAATTAACTAAACTCTAGGAAAACTCACCTTGGTAAGACACAAAAGCTTTTTTCCCTAATATGTATCAAGTTCATACATTTCCTCACAATTATAAAATATATTAAACTTAATTCAAGTTAACTTGTACTTCCTTTAAGTAACTATGTATTGAAATGAAAATGCGGAAAATTAACACTCACTTGAAATGCCATATACCAAGTAAATTTTTACACAAATTTAGAAAAGTTCAATTAAATTAATGCAAAGGGAAATAACATTAAAATTATTCTAGGTCCTGATATTTGTATGCGATTCCTTTATACTAGTATGCTGTCATTTCTCTTTTGCTTCCTCTCCAATTATCGGAATTGAAATGAATTATCTCTTTATACATATCGCACCTGTTCAACAAAAGGGCAACAACTCAAAATGAAAAAAAATCAGCAGATGCCAAACACAGCTTCCGTTAATATTATTGACATTAAAAAATATGTCAAAAATTATAAAAATATCATCTTAATTGTGTTATCTTGCAATGACATATTTCCGTTAATATTATTTTTTAACAAATTAATATTTACGGGAACAGTTTTAGGCCTCTAGTGATTTTTTTTTTCATTTTGAGTTGTTACCTTTTTGTTGAACAGGTGTGATATACTCGCACCTTTACTATTATCGAATACCCAGGTGTATATGGTACCGACAATCTTTAAATTTGGTGTGCGTTATTATGTTAATAAAGTGGGATCACCGTCGACTAATGGGTGAGATCGGACCGGTGTATATGTGTACATATTTTTACGATATATTTTGTAGGTTAATGACTAGAACAACGAGATCGACTTATTATTTTGTATTATTAGTTCCTCATATCGATACCTCCATTTTAAGACATGCTAAATCGACTTAGCATTTTTTTAGGTAGATTGCATTTTTAATATTCCAAATTATATTCAGTCAAAATTTAGTGTTTATGCGTCAATGCAATCAAAAGTTATTCAAAAAACAGTACAGGTCATTCGATTTGCATTATAAGGCAATTCCACAGAAATTTAAAAAAATCATCAAACTTTGATCGCTTCACCTGAAAAACTACCTTTTTGCACTTAGCATAGTTTAGAATGGAGGCATCGGTATACTCTTTGTAAAAAAATTTGGAGTGCGAATGCTTTTAAAAATTTACGGAGCTGCTTTATTAGATTAAATTTGGATGGATGACAGCAAGTTTAATGAAATTTCTTTAGACGTACTATAATATTAAAAATATCACAGTAAGGGTTAACAAGACTATTGGAATATAAATGATTTTAAAGGGAATGTAAATCATTTTATACCGAGATTTCTGTGTTTGAGGTCTGACAAGCCGATAAAGGGTAATCAATATGCTTTATTATATATGTTCGCATGCTAAGAAGCTGGTGCCAGCTAGTATGATACGAAAACGCAAATTTTTATTGATATAAACCCGCTTCGACTGCGATTCGGTCCAAAAATCCTTCTATTGCTAATACTGAGTGGTCTTAATGACCGATGTGGGTTGAGTTTATTATAACTTTTTATTTAAGGCATAATTATTATTTTTTTTAAATACAGTATTTTAATGAAAAATACTATTAATTTAATTATGGAAAATTAGATCTCGCAAGTGGTGGCCATTTTCTGCATCGCATATTCGTACAATTATATACTTTGTTACTTAAAAAAAATAAACAATATTTATTTATTTATTTATATTAATTACAATACAAAGTAAATTTATGTTCCAATTTTACGGTCCAGGGAGAAGCCGGGTGACAAAGACCATGTTGCTTGTTAATTTTTGTTGCGACAGACCAGAGCCGCTGGTGGGAATCGAACCCACGACCCCCAAACCCATAGGCGAGCTCGCTAGCAAATCATCAACTGGGGCACCAATAAAAATATTATAACAGTTATAAGGAATTCAAATACTTCGGTAATTTTGGTACACCCCGTATCATCAAAAACCTATATTTTCCATTATTTGTTCATAAATACCGTATGTTTAGGAGTGGTATCCACCGCATAAGTTAGCATTTACATACCCTAAGAAAAAAATCGCTTCTGTAGTATATTTTCTGGAAACATATTATATTTGCGAAAAAATATTCTTTTTCTATAGGTAGGAAAACAAATTCTGTAGCCGATTTAAATACTTCCCCGTTTTTAAAGATAATTTGCACCAAAACTCCGAAAAAATAACATTGATAAGAGAGATATTCAAACTTTTTTTTCGGTATGTAAATATAAAATATTTGCACCAAAGTATATTTTATTTAAATTTTGATCCCAAACATATTATGTTTCCTGTTTTTTTCTCCGTGTAAATATGTATCTATTTAGTATGACTTTCCAAAATTGTTATACCATACACCACACTGGTGTGGTCGAATCGATTTCTTAGACGATGTCTGTCCGTCCGCATACAGTCTTGTTATCACAGTACACTTGGAATTACTAACCGATCCTTCCGAAAGTTTGACCAAGGGCGAGGCCGAAATTTGACATATTATATTTTATTATACCCTCACTTTAGTGGAGGACGGTATATATCATTTGCTACGGACCAACAGTGTACCACATCGAAGGAGTGGAACAAGACCCCAATTATGTTCGGCGGAAATTCGTTTGATGACATTTTAAGTCATTTGAGCAATGTCAGTCCGTCTGTCTGAGGTTGCACAAACCAAAATTTTCATGTGCGCCTACTACATTTTGAATAAATCCATCTTCTAGGAAATTTTTCAACAACTTCAAATAGTCTACCCTATATAGTATTAGATTTTTAGTTTAGAAGATATAACCAGTCAAACTTTACCGATATTCGGTTTTCAAAAAAACACACCATTTTCAGGTAATTTGGTCCGATTTCAATATCAGGACAACTAGGTAGCGAATTGTCTTTTTGTATATATGTATTGGTGTATTTATAATAATAATAAAACAATCTATTGTTTGCTTTGTGTTATTATTTCACTATTTTTCATCATTGACGGAAAATAAAAAATGTATATTTGCCATATTTTCAAAATATGTTCTTTGATTATTCCTTTACTCATGGTAATAGATTAAACTATATGTATATTACAAAATAATCATAATCTCTGGATTAGCCTACGACTGAAAGTTGGCGCGAAAATTCTGAAAAAAATGGCGTCGATAAATTTAAAATGATTTGACTTGTTTAGAGAGTCAACCACACCACGGAAGCTGCTTTAGAAGAACTCGATAACTTATACGAAAATATTGAGAAAAGCGAAAGTACAAAAAATAATCTTTATCTGATATATGCAAATATTGGGGTAGAATTAATGAAATCCAATCGAACCATGGGGAAATTCTACTCCAAATACGAGGACTGGCTTAATCACGACACCATCCTGGAAATATTGACAGAAGATAAACGCATAGAGTTAGAAAATAATTATAGTTGAGAAATGATAAGACTTTTAGATATATATACCTTTTCTTACAAAACTTCTCTTAAACCAGTAAGGAAAGGCTAAAGTCGGGCGGTGCCGACTATATAATACCCTACACCACTCTCGTAATATTGAATAACTCTGATATATAAATTTTGTAATTCATGTATAAATTGTTTACATAAATTTACTTTTGGGACATTTTATACTTAAATAATACCCTGTACCACAGTGTGGTGTAGGGTATAAAAACGATTGGATCTAAAGAGCCAAATCGGATGAAACATATATATGGGAGCTATAGCTAAATCTTAACCGATTTTCTTCAAATTCGGTAGTGTTGGTTCATGGATCAAGAAACTCTACCATTCTAAATTTCAACACGATTGGATGTAAAATACAGCTTTTATAGGACTAAAGGGCCAAATCGGACGAAACATATATATGGGAGCTATAGCTAAATCCTAACCGATTTTCTTCAAATTTGGCAATGTTGGTTCATGGATCAAGAAACTCTACCATTCTAAATTTCAAAACGATTGGATGTAAAATACAGCTTCTATAGGACTAAAGGACCAAATCGGATGAAAGATATATATGGGAGCTATATCTAAATCTGCACCGTTTTTCTTCAAATTCGGCAATGTTAGTTCATGGATCAAGAAACTCTACCATTCCAAATTTCAAAACGATCGGATGTAAAATACAGCTTCTATAGGACTAAAGGGCCAAATCGGACGAAACATATATATGGGAGCTATAGCTAAATCTTAACCGATTTTCTTCAAATTCGCCAATGTTGGTTCATGGATCAAGAAACTCTACCATTCTAAATTTCAAAACGATCGGATGTAAAATACAGCTTCTATAGGACTAAAGGACCAAATCGGACGAAAGATATATATGGGAGCTATATCTAAATCTAAACCGATTTTCTTCAAATTCGGCAATGTTGGTTCATGGATCAAGGAACTCTACAATTCTTAATTTCAAAACGATCGGATGTAAAATACAGCTTCTATAGGACTAAAGGGCCAAATCGGACGAAACATATATATGGGAGCTATAGCTAAATCCTAACCGATTTTCTTCAAATTTGGCAATGTTGGTTCATGGATCAAGAAACTCTACTATTCCAAATTTCAAAACGATCGAATGTAAAATACAGCTTCTATAGGACTAAAGGACCAAATCGGACGAAAGATATATATGGGAGCTATATCTAAATCTGAACCGATTTTCTTCAAATTCGGCAATGTTGGTTCATGGATCAAGAAACTCTGCCATTCTAAATTTCAAAACGATCGGATGTGAAATACAGCTTCTATAGGACTAAAGGGCCAAATCGGACGAAACATATATATGGGAGCTATAGCTAAATCTTAACCGATTTTCTTCAAATTCGGTAGTGTTGGTTCATGGATCAAGAAACTCTACCATTCTAAATTTCAACACGATTGGATGTAAAATACAGCTTTTATAGGACTAAAGGGCCAAATCGGACGAAACATATATATGGGAGCTATAGCTAAATCCTAACCGATTTTCTTCAAATTTGGCAATGTTGGTTCATGGATCAAGAAACTCTACTATTCCAAATTTCAAAACGATCGGATGTAAAATACAGCTTCTATAGGACTAAAGGACCAAATCGGACGAAAGATATATATGGGAGCTATATCTAAATCTGAACCGATTTTCTTCAAATTCGGCAATGTTGGTTCATGGATCAAGAAACTCTGCCATTCTAAATTTCAAAACGATCGGATGTGAAATACAGCTTCTATAGGACTAAAGGGCCAAATCGGACGAAACATATATATGGGAGCTATAGCTAAATCTTAACCGATTTTTTTCAAATTCAGCAATGTTGGTTCATGGATCAAGAAACTCTACCATTCTAAATTTCAAAACGATCGGATGTAAAATACAGCTTCTATAGGACTAAAAGGCCAAATCGGACGAAAGATATATATGGGAGCTATATCTAAATCTGAACCGATTTCAACCAAATTCAATAGCGATCTTAACAGACGCGAAATACTCTAAACTGCAAAATTTCAGAACGATCGGAGTGAAATTGCGACCTGTAGTCGACGAACAACTTTACATGGACGGACGGACGGACGGACGGACGGACGGACGGACGGACATCGTTAAATCGACTCAGCTAGTGATTCTGAGTCGATCGGTATACTTTAAGGTGGGTCTAGCTGTGTTATTTTAAGGTGTTACAAACATCTGCCGTGAAACAAACTTATAATACCCTGTACCACAGTGTGGTGTAGGGTATAAAAACATATTAAAAACATTTTTGTTTTAATTTTTGGGTTATAATTCTGAAACACAAACTTTAAAAAAGAACTAAAAAAATCTAAAATTGGTAAAAATAATTATACCCTACACCACACTGTGGTACAGGGTATTATAAGTTTTTTTCACGGCAGATGTTTGTAACACCTGAAAATAACACAGCTAGACCCACCTTAAAGTATACCGATCGACTCAGAATCACTAGCTGAGTCGATTTAACCATGTCTGTCCGTCCGTCTGTCCATGTAAAGTTGTTCGTCGACTACAGGTCGCAATTTTGAAATTTAGAATGGTAGAGTTTCTTGATCCATGAACCAACATTGCCGAATTTGAAGAAAATCCCATGTATATGTTTCGTCCGATTTTGCTCTTTAGTCCTCTAGAATCATTTTGAAATTTAGAATGGTAGAGTTTCTTGATCCATGAACCAACACTACCGAATTTGAAGAGAATCGGTTAAGATATAGCTATAGCTCCCATATATATGTTTCGGCCGATTTGGCCCTTTAGTTCTATAGAGCTATATTTTACATCCAATCGTTTTGAAATTTAGAATGGTAGAGTTTCTGGATCCATGAACCAACACTGCCGAATTTGAAGAAAATCGGTTGAGATTTAGCTATAGCTCCATATATATGTTTCATTCGATTTGGCTCTTTAGTCCTCTAGAAGCTGTATTTTACATCCAATCATTTTGAAATTTAGAATGGTAGAGTTTCTTGATCCATGAACCAACACTACCGAATTTGAAGAAAATCGGTTAAGATTTAGCTATAGCTCCCATATATATGTTTCGTCCGATTTGGCCCTTTAGTTCTATAGAGCTATATTTTACATCCAATCTTTTTGAAATTTAGAATGGTAGAGTTTCTTGATCCATGAACCAACACGGCCGAATTTGATTCGATTTGGCTCTTTAGATCCAATCGTTTTTATACCCTACACCACACTGTGGTACAGGGTATAAAATGTCCCAAAAGTACATTTATGTAAACAATTTATACATGAATTACAAAATTTATATATCAGAGTTATTCAATATTACGATAGTGGTGTAGGGTATTATATAGTCGGCCCCGCCAGACTTTAGCCTTTCCTTACTGGTTTGTTTGGATATGTAAATATATTACTTTTTAAAAGAAAATGTAATTATTTTTGAACTTGTTTATTCTTTTACATAAGGTCTAACTTGTAATGGGTTACGAAAATCATTATATAACTACTTATGCGTAGTATTTTCGAAAGCGTCGGGAACGTTGTTAGTGGAAAGGTGTTATTCAACCCCTTGTTGTTAGTGGAAAGGTGTTATTCAACCCCTTATTAGTAAACATTATTAAAAGGACTTTTCACATATTAGATTTTACATTTAGATTCTCGCGATACCAAAGACTTTAAAATTTCAGAAGCCTCTTATAAGATACAAAGCTAAATCTTTGTAATAATAAAGTACTATAAACGGTAAATATACATATGCGCGAAAAATAATTTCGAATTCTCTGACTGTGGTAGGTGTTGAGGTGACCAGAACCATTTTAATTAGTTAACTGATGTTGAAAGTTCCCTCCAGAATATACTAAATTATATGTACATACTGACTTCACAGGAGATGCGGAAACAACTATTCGATGTCAAGCATAAGGTCAAGCGGACATGAAACCGCGTTTTGAAATTTCTAAAGCCTTTCCAAATTATATCGCTCACCACTTACTTTGGTTATATATCTAATGTTGTCAGTATGGTCAATTCTCAGTCTGTGGTCAGTGTACCAGTGACCAAAGCAATTTCCACTCTTCCAGTACTTAAAAAGTCCTTTAAGAACTATGAGCCCACAAACGTATGCGTAAATACTGATAGAAATGATCTTCAGGAAATAAGATTTTACACCTGTTTTGGAATATATTTATTTAAAACAAAAATGTATTACACAAACTTATTTCAATTTTATTCAATTTGTTTCCCTTTTTTATTTTGCGCCACTATTTGTTTTATTACTAAGCGCTAGCTGTTATACCATAAGTTTATATTGAACTAGTAACATACAACAACAGAACATTGCAAAGAATATCGTATGATTTTATACCTGCTATGGTATTACATCTGTTGTTGTTGTATTTTTATACCCTACACCACACTGTGGTACAGGGTATTATAAGTTTGTTTCACGGCAGATGTTTGTAACACCTGAAAATAACACAGCTAGACCCACCTTAAAGTATACCGATCGACTCAGAGTCACTAGCTGAGTCGATTTAACCATGTCTGTCCGTCCGTCCGTCTGTCTGTCCATGTAAAGTTGTTCGTCGACTACAGGTCGCAATTTCACTCTGATCGTTCTGAAATTTTGCAGTTTAGAGTATTTCGCAGCTGTTAAGATCGCTATTGAATTTAGTTGAAATCGGTTCAGATTTAGATATAGCTCCCATATATATCTTTCGTCCGATTTGGCCCTTTAGTCCTATAGAAGCTGTATTTTACATCCAATAGTTTTGAAATTTAAAATGGTAGAGGTTCTTGATCCATGAACCAACATTGCCGAATTTGAAGAAAATCGGTTAAGATTCCCATATATATGTTTCGTCCGATATTGCTCTTTAGTCCTGTAGAAGCTGTATTTTACATCCAATCATTTTGAAATTTAGAATGGTAGAGTTTCTTGATCCATGAACCAACACTACCGAATTTGAACATTGCCGAATTTGAAGAAAATCGGTTAAGATTTAGCTATAGCTCCCATATATATGTTTCGTCCGATTTTGCTCTTTAGTCCTCTAGAAGCTGTATTTTACATCCAATCATTTTGAAATTTAGAATGGTAGAGTTTCTTGATCCATGAACCAACACTACCGAATTTGAAGAAAATCGGTTAAGATTTAGCTATAGCTCCCATATATAGGTTTCGTCCGATTTGGCCCTTTAGTTCTATAGAAGCTATATTTTACATCCAATAGTTTTGAAATTTAGAATGGTAGAGTTTCTTGATCCACGAACCAACACTGCCGAATTTGAAGAAAATCGGTTGAGATTTAGCTATAGCTCCATATAAATGTTTCATTCGATTTGGCTCTTTAGATCCAATCGTTTTTATACCCTACACCACACTGTGGCACAGGTTATTATTTAAGTATAAAATGTCCCAAAAGTAAATTTATGTAAACAATTTATACATGAATTACAAAATTTATATATCAGAGTTATTCAATATTACGATAGTGGTGTAGGGTATTATATAGTCGGCCCCGCCCGACTTTAGCCTTTCCTTACTGGTTTTTTTTAGTTTTGCTTTTTCCACAAATTTTAACTTTGATAACACATAACTAAGCATCTACAAGGAGAAGCACACTTTCCAAACCATCATTTTATAGGCTTAACAATTACACTGTGATAGAAAATCGAACTTTCCGAATGGGATGGGGATGAAACCAATTGCAAATGAAAGTTGACATTATCCATAACAAAACCTTTAAGGGTTTTTTTCAGTTAAGTGCGAGCTTTTTTTTTACTCGCATTTGAAGTTGGTGATTTTGGAACGCTGTCTAACAAGAAAATATCATTGAAAATATGATAAAATAATGCTTATATCTTTTTATTATCAAAGTTGTGTTATCTTACTGTTTTTGGGGTCGAGGAATTCATTTTTGATATTTATTTTTACCTACAACTCACGCTAGATGGCGCTGACATACAAATGGTGCTATTTCTTGTCGATTTTCATAGAAAAAACGGTGATTTTTTAGGCTGAAAATCACTTTTTGATGTTGGCATCATTGTAAAACATATATCTTATTATATTACGAAGTACATTTTATTATTCTCAGTCCGTTTATATTACAAAAATCCAATTTTTATGAAAAAAATGTGTTTTTCATTGGAAAAAATTATTTTTTATTACAAAAATAACTTTTTTTGGATCTAATTTTGGATCCGCATAATCATCATCACTATCACTGGCAATTTGCATGTTTGAAGTAGCAAAAGCTCCAGAAGTAGTAGGTTGTGGATCTCTGTATAATTCTGGTTCTTGCTCTTCGTCAGTATTCTCTTCATCGGTTGTTCTCTTTAACCTCTTTTTCTCTTAACCTCTTTTTCGGCCTAAAAAAATAAATACACCGTTTTTTCTATAAAAATCGACTAGAAATAGCATCATTTGTATGACAGCGCCATCTAGCGTGAGTTGTAGGTAAAAATAAATATCAAAAATGAATTAATTTCAAAACTTAAATTTCTTTAAAATCGCCACGAACCTCCACTGTGGTTCAGTTTTACCCGTGTACCTTGGTTTTGGAAAGGCTTCTTCAAGGGAGCTATTGACTGAAGTTGTAATGTGATCGACTAATATGTCCAGACCGACTACGTCATTCGGTTCGTATAGATGTTTAGAGTTGAGGACTTTTTAAAAGTCTCATACACTTTGTCTTTCTCACATTTCCGTGAACGGCATGTTTATGTGCTTTTTCAGCGAGTTTGGTAGTCCATTACATTTCACCCAATCATTTTGTCTGACAGCCACTCAGTAGCGAACCTCACGCTGAGTACTTCATGTCTGTGTTTTATTGTAAAGGTTGGTTTATTGCCTTTGTTACAAATAGTTAGGTTGATAGAAGGAATAAATTCAAGAAGTGGATCACCCCTACTAGCCTAGATAGCGTTAGTGTCTGTGCCAATAATCAACTCGCGCTTATCAGACGTTGATTCTTCCACTAATTCGCTGAAGGGAGCTGTCAGTACTACATCTTCATTAAGCTAAGTAGGCACGATTGCCAGATCGGACAATATTGTCATAAAAATTACGAAAAATGCAACTCTGCCAATGTACAACCGTGTGAACATACAATTGTTCTCTTGCAACGTTGGCAGAAAAGACATTGTGGGTTAATTTGCAGATGTATGTATGTGACAAATGCGCCATTGTCAGAAAAACATTTTAGTGGCAACACTGTCTATAAAATATTTTTATTGGCAATACTGCATATAAATATTTACAAAATATATTGTAAATATATGAAATTGTAAGGTTTTCTTGCAATCGTCTGAACTGTCAATTCAACTTTGCCTAACAATCAGTCATTGTCCGTACCGATCTCCAGATTAGCAGCTGTTTGGTATGAAAATTGTCAAGAGAAAAGTGATTAGATCTTTCCTGGCCAAAATGTAGGTTCTTGCAGTACATTCACAGTTTGCCAGAAGCAACTTTACGTTAGGTGTACTGATACCACTCACCTTTCCTCTGACTACTTAAGACTGTAATGGTAGATCGCTTCCTCATAGTGCACCCTGGCTAACGCCAAACGATCTACCAAGTAGTGGTTTTACTTAAAAAAACCCTAACACGGGAGTGTTATGCGACCTCTTGCTCATCGGTGTGTTTGCAGTCAGGGGCAATCGACTGCATTTGTATGGAGCCGTGCTGATATCTGGGCGCCTCAGCTAGTAATAGGTGTTGCCACCCAGTCCTGACCACAGCACCGGGGGCTATGCTTTGGTAGACATATATCGCCGCTACACTCGTGGGAATTATACACTCTAAATATATAATATTTACTGCTCACGAAATTTATATACTTGGGAAGATGTCGTTCTAAACAAATTTTAGTTTCAATAATAATATTTTTTAATTTGGGACTTTTGTTTCCGAAACAAAGATTTATTTGCATTTAAGTATTCAGAAAATATATCAATAACATAATTTTAAAACAAGTTTTATGTTTTTCATTAAATTACATTCTTTAGAAATTTTAAATGTTAGTAAAATTCCTTTATAATTGAAATGGTATAATATTATACATACATTGCTTGATGGGTTGAAAACAAAGGAATAATTAGAAATTAAAAATGAGTACTTTAAAACAAAAGTTATTGCTATTTATGCCTTTTTAAATTTGAAAGGCATAACTCGAAAATTCGAAAAATCTGCATCATTTTCAAAGCCTTTTTTAAAAAAAATATATTTGGAGAAATTACTTAACATTAATGTTATTTGTACATAAACACATATTTTATTTGAGAGAATTAGTTTGCACATGTATTTTGTTGTAATATATTAAAATATGCGTTCCAAATAAATTTTATTAATTTTCAAGTAAAATTTATTTACTCAGAAATATATAATATTTAAATATTTGTGTTCAAAATATATTTCCTTTCGATTCAAACTTATCAAAACAGGCGACTTTGCCCCGTGTATGGATGCTAAAAATTTTTATTTATTACAAACACGAAAACAAACGCGGTCTTTGGGCTCTGACCCCACCGCATGCAGGATATGCCTTCAAGTCCAATGGAACAGGTTTTCGCAGTTTCGTTGGAGCTGGTTTCCTCCATAGCCCGACTGTCCATCGTCCATCCGCTGGTCTTGGCCGTTTGCTACTTACTCTCTGTCAGACAAACTTATTGGGTGGAATATTCTAGACGACCACTTTTTCTCAGATCTCCATTACATAGAGTACAAACCTGCTGAAAAAGTACTTTAACCTGCCGTCCACAGAAATATAAGAAAGACAAAAGTCCTCAATTCTATACTTCTGCACGAAACGAATGTCAAACTTGGTCTGGTACTACATCATTCAATAGTTGCCTTGAAGAAGCATGACAAAAATCAAGGTATAAGGTAAAACTAACCACAGTGGTGAGCTTCTGAGTTAAAGGTTTGGAAAAAGACCAGAAACAAGCTATTCAATAAGCACACAGAATACAGTTTGGTTGCCTCAACCGAATTTCGGCAGTTCTGTCTACTATCATGCGATTCCATCAGGACAACCAACATTTTGGTTGTGGCATACTTCTGCTTCCATGTTGACAACAATCATATTTGGTTGCGCCAACTAACCAACTGTTTTAAAAAATTGGTTGTTCTGACAATTTGTCAGTCTTATACTACCGACAATTAATAAAAAACAGTTTTCATTAATTTTTATTTTATTTATTGAACAAAAAACCAAACAATTCATGACAAAATTAAAAATCCCATGTTACAAATTCATCACTATTATGAGATGTGGAAATATTTGACACAAATTTTAGTACACGAAAAAAAACACAAAACTTTTATGCAAATATCGCTTAAACCTGTGCTTTCTATAAAAGGCAAGAAAATCTGTTTTTTACCCGTAAATCCGGATTTTGGGGGTGTCCGGGGAATTCCAAAAAAGATTCGTCTTTTACTCGGCAAGACCTACAGGAAAAATAATATCGCGTCATTTGCTTCTCAAAATGAGTTTATTTTGTCGCACTGTGTAAGCTTTGGTCTATTGATACAATTACTGTTGTCTAGAATAAAACATTGGTTGTCACAACCAAAAATCGATCATATGGTACTATAATGAAAGCTTAAAGTTGGTTATCACAACTAACCGATTGTCAATGAAAAAACAATCTTAATTCGATTGATACAATCTTAATTCAATGAAAAAACAATCTTAATTCGATTGATACAATCATCGATTTAGTTGCAAGCATTTTATTTGATCGTATCCATGTTATTATTGTTGTTTTAACTATTTATATATAAATACAACCGACACACGGTGTAGGCAATATACTTTTTGTTGTAATACTATTTTTTTATACCCTACACCACACTGTGGTACAGGGTATTATAACTTTGTGCATTTGTTTGTAACACCCAAAAGGAGAAGAAATATACTCATCGTTTATTATACCGATCGACTTAGAATCACTTTCTGAGTTGATTTAGCTATGTCCGTCTGTCCGTCTGTCTGTGCATGTATTCTTGTAATCAAAGTACAGGTCGCAATTATGGTCCGATCTCGACGAAACTTTACACATATCATTTTTTTGGCCCAAGGACGATCCCTATTGAATTTAGTTAAAATCGGTTCAGATTTAGATATAGCCCTAAATATATATGTTAGCCCCGCTGTGACATGTAAGCGCTGTAAAAACTTTATTTTATATCCGATCAGTATGAAATTCGGCAGAAAGAGCTTTCTTATTATATGAATGAACACTGTTAAATTTGGAAGAAATCGGTTCAGATTTAGATATAGCCCCCATATATACGTTACCCCCGATTTGACATGTAAGCGCTGGAAAAACTGTATTTTATATCCGATCAGTGCGAAATTCGGCAGAAAGAGGTTTCTTAATACATGAAGGAATACTGTCAAATTCGGAGAAAATCGGTTCAGATTTAGATATAGCTCCCATATATATGTCAACCCCGATTTTACATGTAAGCGCTGTAGAGACTGTATTTTTTATCCGATCAGTACGAAATTCGACAGAAGGAGGTCTTTTTACCTGAATGAGTATTCAGGGAAGATCGGTTCAGATTTATATTAAAACTCCATATATATGTTCCTCCTGATTTGGTATCAAACCGCTATAGAAGTTGTATTTTACTTCCGATCATTAAAATTTTCCAGAAAGATGTTTCTCAATTTAGGAACGAATATTGCTTAATTTAGCGATTATCACTTCAGAATTAGATAATATGTTTGTACCCATTTACCAATTATTCCAAACTATTATGGCAATGACCCTTATCGCGTTGTTAGGGAGGTGTAGGGTATTATATAGTCGGCCCCGCCCGACTTTCTGCCTTTCCTTACTGGTTTATTGTTACAATCGAATTCCAACCAATTATTTTCCTGGATGAGGCCAAATCTACTGGGGTCAGTAATGACTGGGATGAGCAACCCAAAATCTATAAGAAAGAGCTAAGGAAAGCACAATGCCGTTCTTGGCACAACTTCTGCGGAGAAGTGGAAAAGGTCTCGGATGCCGCAAGGTTGCGTAACATTTTGTCCGCTACAATCTGTACAGTGCTTTACCTGCAGGATGAGGTCAACAGCTGGACAAAATACAGCGAGCAGTCGCTGCAACTACTGCTCGAAACACGTTTCCAAGGGAACTCACCAACTAGGGTGATCAAAAAACCGGTTATTTTGAAAATACGGTTTTCGGTTTCTTCGAAAATTAAGTTAACTCTAAAACCGGTTTTCGGTTTAACCGAAAATAAAAAACCGGTGAACCGGTTGATTTCGGTTTTTCTTTTTTAATAAAAATGCATAAATAATGCTCAACATTTTGTTAGATGACGTAAAATAAGAGTAGTGGAAATTCAATATGTAACCATATTCCAATTAAATTAAGATTTATTTGAAAATTTTCATATTTTTATTTATAATAGGTAATTGTTCCAATTTCATTTATGATATATTATAATCTCTGCAATATTTGTAATATTTATGTTCAATTTTTAAAGATATTTCTTTCAAAAAAAATTTATTATGATTTTTATAAAACTTGACTAATAGTGAAGATCGGCAAAATCTTAGCTTTTAGCATCATATAAATGGCAAACCGATTATATACATATATTATCAGAAGTAGCGGATTCTGCCTTGAGCATACTATAGAGATGAAAACATGTCGAAATGTGAAACTGAACATATCCCTCACTCACTCCAAGAGTGTCATAACTCAAAATTTAAAATTTTTGAGGTTGTCGAATTTGCAAATCCGAATTTTGCAAATGTCCATAAATTAATCTCTGCGAAATTTGGTCTATACGCAAACAACCATATTTCCGATTATTCAAGCGTATTTAAACATCTTATTTCATGTTACTTATCTTTTTATAAAGGCTTAAAGTTACACATCTTGGTAATTTTCAATTTTGAGTTATGTCACTCTTGAAGTTAGTGATATGTATTTTTATTTATACCTACATTTCAATTAGAAAGGATTGGTAATTAATTTCTATACCGCAATAAGACCCTTGATAAAAAAATGCAGACGAAGTCAATAGAGAAGTTAGCAATGTAAACAGTATAAATACATATAAAACTGCATTTTGAAATCGATGGATATGCACAAATGATGTCAACGGTTTTTATATTGATGTTTTCAAAATTTTAGGTTCCTGTTTCAAAAATAATATTTTCTTTATCATTTTATAATGGTTTCATAAAACCGAAAAGTCGAATAAACCGAGTTGAAAAAACCGACGGTTCGAGTTATTCGAAAAAGTAGAAAAATCGGAAACCGATAGGCGGTTTTTAAAGAGAAACCGATTAACCGGTTAACCGGAGCGGTTTTTGATTACCCTATCACCAACATAACTCTAGGAACGGAATGACCAACAAGTTAGCGAGTGGACTGCAAGCATCGCTAGTTTGTTGACTAAGAAATCCAGATGCGGAAATTGCGGCGCTATCATATCTAATGACGAACACTAGAATGATAAGACTAATTAAATTCCTACCCAATATCAGCAAGTCTTGGGTTCACAACCCTAACAATGTCATCACATTAACGCGACCCTGCAGGAAAGCTGGAGGGTCGCGTTGGGGGATCTCTTTTAAAATCGTCCAATGTATCAAAAAATTTGTATCAAATTTTGTGTAAAAAATGGAATTAAGTGGTCAAAAGCACTCGAAATGTTAAGAGGGATATTGTACTCAGAGTCAGAAAAATGTTTCCAAGTGGTGCAAGCTTTTCAAAGAAGGTCCAGAATGACGAAGCTCGTCCTGGAAGATCCATCGCATCAAAAACCGATGAAAATGTTGGTTAAGAGAAGAAGATTCTTATGGAGAAACGTCGAATCACTATTAGAGAAGTTGCAGAGGATGTCGGCGTATCTGCTGGCTCATGCCATACATTTTTTTCGGATATTTTGGGCATGAAGAGCGTAGCAGCTAAGTTCGTTCCAAAATTACTGAATTTTTGAACAAAAAAACCGTCGCGTTTTGGCCGAAAAGAATACCGTAATAATGCCTCAACCATAGTATTTACCAGATTTGGCATCCCGCGATTTTTTCCTGTTTCTAAAATTGAGGAGACCGATGAAAGAACGGCGCTTTGTGACGATTGAGGAATTTGACCGGCGTTTGTGACGATTTAGGAATTTGACCATTTTTGGTTTTTGTGTTAAGTTTTTTTATAGTAAAATTTTATGGCCAACATTTTGGTAGAACATTTCATCCCTGTCCTCCCCCATAAGCCGTGTTTTTTACGATTTGTTACAATTGGGCAAAAAATAACAGTTATATTAAATATAAAAATATTTTTTTCCCATAAAATGTTAAGAAACTTTGTTCAGCATATCCTTAGCTACATTATTGCCAAATATAGTTAAGCGGTATCACCAAGTCTGAATTAGTTCTTTTACAAAAGCTGATGACACCTATTTCAAGGGTTCCCTGAGATTTTCAGAAAAACGGAGTACAGGGTCAAACTGAGTATAGGGTTATACTACCCTTTGGTAGTAGAATCGAACCTATACTGTCAAGTCCGTGTATTTTTGTCACTGCTGCACAGTGTAATCGTATTGCACCGACCGCCTGTATAAGAAACAAATTGTGTTACGTTATGTACAATACGAGTACTTACATATCGTCATCAGAAACGAAAAATGCCGTAACAACAAGAAAAATGGAAATTCAGTTTTTGATGGATTTCGGTACACTGCATCAAAATACACATCCTGACAAATTTTTAGCGGCGTAATATTAAGAATGGCGAATTTATTAACGAAATTCATAAGGGCCTAACAACAAAAAATTTCTTTTTTTATAGTTAAAATAATCCTATTTCACTCAACTTTTCACAAACAAGTTATAAATCATGGTTGTGTGATTTTATATATGCACCATTATGTTTATATATTATCCTGAAAACCCCGTTTTCCTAACGATATCACTTTTCAGTTTATTCAGTTTTTTTGCTTCTCCTGTAAAATTTTCAAACATGATGATAGGCCCTTTTTCGTTTCTGATGACGATATACGAGTATGCACCCAGCAGCTAGAATCATTCCTAGTTGCGTATTGAACCAGTGATAAGCTAGTTGCAATGTGACCTATGCAAACCATTCGCATCTCTGCCAGCAAAAACGATTATCTGAGCTGCTTTACAGTACTTGCATGGTACCTACATGGTGGTTGCAGATCGACATGTTCGTCTCTCTGCCGTCAGCAGCAGAGAAATAAGCAAAAACGATTATCTGAACTGCTTTAAGAGCAAGTACCCGCTTGGGGGTGGCAGAGTAAATGGGCTTCTCTCCCACCACCATTCTCTTGTACTCTCTAATTCTCAAATACAGTAATAACTAAACTAGATATTAACAAGTGCTGAATTGTAAACAAATGAACTAGTTGGGTGCCTATGACAAGCCAATGTTAAAATCGATAGTTCGTTATATGAAAAAAGGACAGATATGTTACTAGTTTGAAGTAAAAAGCAACTAGTGTATTTCTATATACAAACTAGTCATTTTGGCTGCAGGGCAGCTCATCAAGCCGCATGTATGTGTGTGTTTGATGTTAGTTAAACCAACATCAGTTTCGTCGTGCCATACGTTTTGTTATTGTATTTTCATTCGTTTCTATTTCAGTCTTTAAATCGTTATTGATTTGTCACTAGAATATTCTCCTGGCTCTAGACCATTTATCGATATTGCCCACTTTCAATCTAAAGTGATCTATACCCTGCAGCCAAAAGGACTAGTTTGTATATAGAAATATACTAGTTGCTTTTCTTCATCTTTCAATACAAAAATTTCATATATTTTCTATTGTATAGCCACAATAATGGTAACATAACACGTTAAATTTTTAACAAAAGTGGATATACAAGAATATGGCTCCAAAATATTTCATAAACCACAAGAGATAGGGTCCTGGGGATTGGGCAGATCGATAGATCTAAAAAAGTTATCCAAGGAAATGGCATTAACTCATATACCAAAAATTTACAAATCTGTGACATATGTATGCTCCAGGTTTTATGGGAGAGTTGAGTGAGATATTCTGACATATACAGCAAAGAAACATATAAATCAACAAACTATTTGTCAGCACAATGTCAAAACGGAAAAAGGAAGACAAATCTGACGTAATCTGTAAGATCAATTGCAATGGGAACAAGTCCAACTTATGAAATAAAATATCGTATATGTTGGAACACGAACAAAACTAAAGACAAGACTTTAATCGCATAAATCAAACCAAAGAGTAATTGACAAACCATTGGAACAAAAGACTGCACTATTCACCAAAAGTTTGCACGATGATGACGGGCTGGCAGAAGAGTGACTTTATCATAGAAGATATACGATGGTAATGCCTAACATCACGGACCTCCCTACTGAGAGAAAATTAAAATATAAAACAGACACTAATTAATATTACACTAATTATGTAATCTATCAATTTGTTTGGTAGGTAGCAGAAGAAGTTTAACACAGACACCTATTTTTCGCTGAACAGTAGATACTTTAAATTGTGCCTTTGTGTGGGAGGTGCCAAAAGGGGAGTGGAGGTACGCCAATTTTCACGTACACTTTTTCTTTTAAATATCCCAAAAAAAAAAGAAATCCAACGGTGTAAAATAACATGATCGTGGCGGCCAATTAACACCGACACGACGAGAGGTAACAACGCCATTGAATTTCGCGCGCAAAAGCGCCATTGTTTCGTTGGAGTGTCATCATCCTGTCGGAAACACATATGGTCCAGGTCCATATCCTCAATTTCTGGCCTCAAGAAGTCCGTTATCATGGGCACGACGACGAGTCGAGGTAGACGGCTCTTCTTACACACTATCGCGAACAGCTTCGGTGTTTTCAGGAAAGCGAACTGGGTTGTTTTCACATTTTCTACAGACCCGGTTTCCCGATTGTCGTCACATTTAGTCGATTATGCTGACCAACAAAATCACAAAGGCAACGAAATGCATTTTGATATAAACGACCATTCTCCTAAAAGGTTACAATAATCTTAACGCGCTGCTCAATTGTACACCTCTCCATGGTTGAATTTGTCAAACACTGAAACAAAGAAATATCAAATTAAGTTGGGCAAAAATCTTGACGTTAAGGTGTGACTCACAATTAACATTGTGCATCATCACCCTTTATAAACCCTCGTTACACTAAAGTGAGGGTGTAATAAAATTAGTTGATTTTAACATTCGAGAGAAGTAGGATCGTTTACTTTGTTTTGTTTTATAAAAACGTACTTATTTATCACATTGCAAATTTTATGTGTAAACCGATTTTAATATTAAGAGTAACCCTGGAAAATTCGGTTTAAATATAAGGAAAATAACAATTTTAAAAATAAAACAATATTTATGACATCATGCCCGCAAAACAAAAATATCAGTTTTAGGAATTTCCACAAAATTTCCCAAATTATATTGTTGTAGAACTATTCTCACGTCAGGGAATGTCAAGGTTATATAGCAATAAAAATATAATAATTTAAGATTGCTGTGAAATTGTATACATTGGAGGCTGGTTTTTGACTTATGTGATGTTTACACCTTTCTGACACTCGTCAATCTAATAAAACATGTTGCGAACTATTTCCGGTTGTTCACCTACATTTATGGGGATATTGCAGCGTATACGTAGCACGCTTCTTTATTGTACACAAATAACATTCTAACTAGAAATTAGTTGTTATCTCCGAAAATGTTATATACATATAATTATATAATTTACCGCCTTAAAAAAGAAAAAAAAATATTTTCTTCATTTACACAGTAAAGCAATATTGAGGTCATCAAATGTTGACACCGTTTTGACTTCAGTTTCTGAAGGTGATTGTAGAAATGAACAAAATGCCATTTGGGGTTTTCTGATTTAATCGTATCATTTATATGTAGTTAACCGATGGGATTTTGTTTTACGGCCTGCAGCATAATTGTAGGTATAGACTAGGCATAGAAACAAACTGGTTTGTAAGAACAGCATCTAGTGCTGCAAAATCGCCAAATTGACGACAAATTATCAATTAGTCTGCACCCTCCACCATAGGATTTTGTCACTCCGTTTGTAACACCTCTAAATAATGATCTGAGACCCCATAAAGTATATACAGTTGAGCATTTATTATCCGGGCCTCCGTTAACCGGGTACATCTCTTAACCGGCAGGTTTTGTCTTTGATTTTATACTTCTATTAACCGCGACTTACCTCTATTATCAATGCTTTCATCTGTTCCCCCTCTTATCAGTGCTTTATCTCTATTATCCGTGCTTCACCTCTGTTATCCGTACATCACATACACGTATTCTTGTGTTGCTTGGTTATCAACGTACATAAAAATAATAAAAAATTTGGGATTCCCATTTTTAAGTTTATGTAATACGTAAGTCGTTTGTCAAAACCTATTTCCATTCAGTCTGTATGTGAAATTTGATCTATCATCACATATTTTATTAAAAATGGCGCCATAGAACACCCCACCGACAAAAAGAGCAAGGAAGGTTATTTCAGTAAAGGATAAAATAGAACTGATTAACGAATATAAGAAAACACATCCGTCAAATTGTTGTCAGAAAAAATATAGTGTTGGCAAACAACCTATACGCGATTTAGTAAAGAACAAGGATAACCTTTCGACATATGGCTCGGAAAATTCAGTGATCGGTTGAAAAAGTAGATGTATCAGATGTATGTATGAACATACTCTGGAAGGATACAAGGAGTCCAAGAAAAGAATCACAGCATTATTTTGTTCAAATACAGCTGGGCATCACAAGTAAAAAGTGCAAATCCAAAAGCATTGAAAAATTCCTGTAATTTACAAGTCTAATAAGAGAGCTCGGGTAACACAAGAGTGGATTATAATTTTGTAACTGAAGTAAGGGAACACCTGCTTTGCTATTAGATAACTCTCCACAACACCCGTATGTAAAAGCATTGATATGTGAAAATGTTACAGTAAAATATCTTCTACCGAATTGCACATCCTTGATTCAGCCTATGGATCAAGGAGCCATTGGAAGCTTCAATGCAGCCGCTATTTCGTGAGACTCTGTATCCCAACAAGTCAGTCTGGAATAATTTACTATATCAAGATAAAAAAGGAACCAAACGTGTTGAGATACAATTAGATATCACTTTACCGCCTAGATTTACAGATATGTGGAGTGCGACATTGACCGTATCTGAAGAAGACATCGTAAATATGGTCAATCAAACACAAGATTATGAGATTGACTAAAATTCCGAGGAATCATACCTGGAAAATACGGAAGAAAGACCTACACTGGCCCAAGTCATAGGGACAAGTAGTGTTCTATTAGGATTCATAGAAAACTATAGTTGTCCGGGTATTTCAGAGCCTGACACTATACAAGTTCATCGAATAAAAACTCACATAAAATTTAAAATTGATAATATTACTTTATTTGTGCCAACCGTTCACATGCTATCCATTACAGGGCGAGGATGAAATTTTCTGCAAAAATGTTGGCAATGAAATTTTACAATATACTAGCTTTAACACCATCATTTATTAATTTTCTGTTTAGGGTACTATAGAATATGTAAAAACAAATGAGTATTCCATATGGGGAAAAATTAATGTGTACAATATAATACGAAAATCACCGATAAATTTCAAGTTTATGTTCCTGTCATCAAAGTACGATATTTATCTCTTTTCCCTTCTGTGCCTCTAAATGTCAACAAATTTTATTTGGATCATATTTTGTCTTTTTTCCCTAGTTTATATTCCAATAGCTACATTCACACCCTGGTACAATATAAATAAATGTTTGCCCCACGTTGTCGTTAAAAGCTTTAATTTAAAAAGAAGGTAAAATGAGTGCCTAGTTTAAGTTGCAAGACTTACAATTGCCATTGGGATCATATTTAATCATGTTATCTCCATTGTACTACATTTAACCTAATGTGTCATAATTAACCATTTTTGCACCACTGTACAACATTTAATAGTTTGTGCCCCAACAGTGTCACTAAAAGTGTACATTTAGAGAACATCAAAGTTTATATTCTAAGAGCCATATTCGCATCCTTAGGCCGTATTTTACCCTTTGTGTCCCATATCTGTGACACGTTTAACTTTTTATGGTTAACATAGAACCTTCGCACTCTGGCAATGAATCATTGTACTACTTAACTTAATTCAGTATTTAATTATTCCACTGTTCTTCTGCAGTACGAAATTGTATACATATCTGGAACATATAACACATTTTTCCCCACTTACCACATTTAATAATTTCCACCCTTTACCATTTTTAACCCTTTTTGCTTCACTGTACCATATTTTACCCCTTTTTGCTACAATCAGCCCTATTTAACGCCTTTTAACCACTCTACATCATAATTTTAAACTTTAACTAAAAGCATAACATTTGAAAAGAGGACTTCTTAACTCATATTTATTTTCCATGTTTTTGCCCAATGTGTAACGCCTTTGCCCACAGAATCATATTTAACACCTTTTCGTCCTACAGTACCATATTTAACCATTTTTGTCCCACTGTACCATTTTTAACCATTTTCCCCACTGTACCATATTTAACCATTTTGACCCACCGCACAATAGTCAATAATTTTTTCACATTGTACCATATTTAATCATTTTTGTCCCACTGTACCATAGTTAACACATTTTTGCCTCACTGTTTCCGAGGTAACGCTTTTTGGCCCACTGTACCATATTTAACACTTCTTGTCCCACTTTACCATTAATAACTATTTTTCCCCGCTGTACTATGGGTAACCCTTTTTTGTCCCATTGTGCAATATTAAACCCTTTCCTCACTGTAACATATATAACACTTTTTGTCCCACTGTATCATATTTAATCCTATTTGCTACACTGTATCATATTTAACACCTTTTTGTCCCTTTTTGACCCACAGTATCATAATTAACCATTTTTGTCACACTGTTCCATATTTAATCTTTTTTCCCCCCACTGTATCATAGTTAATAAATGTTTGCCCCACTGTACCATATTTAATCCATTTTGTCCACCTGTGCCATATTTAACCCTTTTTCTCACTGTACCATATTTAACACCTTTTGTCTCACTGTACCATATTTAAAACCTTTTGTCTCACTGCACCATATTTAAAAATTTTCAACACTCTACCATACTTAACCCCTATTTGCCCTACTCTACCATAGTTAACCATTTTTCTCACATTGTACTATATTTAATCCTTTTTGCCCCAATGTATCATAGTTAATAAATTTTTGCTCCACTGCTCCATAGTTAACCCTTTTTGCCCCACTGTACAATGTTTAATCCATTTTGTCTCACTTTACAATATTTAACTATTTTTGCCCCACTGTACCATAGTTAACCCTTTTTACCCCACTGTGCCATATTTAACACTTTTTGTCTCACAGTACCATATTTAACACATTTTTCTCACTGTACCTTATTTAAAAAATTTCAGCACTCTACCATACTTACCCCCTTTCTGACCCACTGTACTATATTTGACACTTTTTGTCTCACTGTACCATATTTAACACTTTATGTCTCACTGTACCGTATTTTAAATTTGGCCCCACTCTACCATACTTAACCCTTAAAGTCATACTGAACCATATTTAATCACATTTTATCCACTGTACCATTTTTGTCCCACTGTGCTCTTCACATCTCAAGTTTAAGTTCTAATTTTGCCAAATTGATTCATTTTTGCCCCAATGTATCATAATTAACCCGTTTTGTCCCACTGTGCCTCTTAAAGTTAGAATTTCCAAAAATCACATCCAATCTCTAGTTTATGTTACAAAAGCTACCCTAGAAAAATGGGACCATATTTGACATTTTTAAAACACTGTACCCTATTTTACACTTTTTGCCCCACTGTGCCCCGAAAAGTACGATTACAAAAAAGCTGACTACGCCGATCCGTCGTCCTAAGGACATCCCACGCTTCAATTTTCACCATTCTAATTCTAGACGTTAAATCTGGCGGTGGTACCATATTTATCCCTTTCTGTCCCACTGTGCCCCTAAAATTTTCAAAAATAGCTCCTTGTTGTAGTTTACGCCCCAAGAGCTACTCTAACAGCAAATTTCACGATTCTAGTTCTTGCCATTTGGATTTGGCTGTTGTACCACATTTATCCCTTTTTACCCCACTGTGCGCGTATATGTTCGGATTTTAAAAAAATCCAGTCAATTTCTGGGTCGACCTCACACCAAATTTCACGATTCTAACTCATTCCGTTTAGATTTGGCGGTGGTACCATATTTATCCCTTTTTGCCCCATTGTGCGAGTAATAGTACGAATTTCGAAAAATCCCGTCTTATTGCTCATCTACGTCCCAAGGGCTACCCTCCCACCAAATTTCATGATTCTAGCTTCAGCCGTTTGGTTTGGGCGATGATCAGTCAGTCAATCAGTCAGCCAGCCACGCAACAATTTTATATATATAGATGTCAGAACACACCAAAGTCCAAAATTTAACATTTAACGCTTACACTAAAAAATATTCAAATTCCACTTTCTTTACTGGAATCGTTATTGCGTTGACCACTAGTACGTATGAGTTATTCACAGGCCACAGTGGCCTTATATATAACACTAGCTTACCCGGTGCGCTTCGCAGCCCCCATCTTTTATCTATTTTCTGTTTAGGGTACTGTAAAATAGCTGTACCTCTTTCTTTCAAAATGACATGATTATTACATATGGTGCAAAATGAAGAAGATTTGATTACTTTTATATATAAAATACGAACCCTCGTTTTATTTCTAGTTTATGTTCCAAGAGTTACCCTGACATTATTTTACAATATTTATCCCTTTTCCCACAGTACCTCTGGACGTTGAAAAAATATTTTTTTTTGGGTCATACGTTAGCAACTTTCCCCTTGTTTATGTTCCAATATCTACATTCACACCCTGGTACAATATAAAACCAAGTTTGTACCACTGTGTCTATAAAGGTACGAATTTAAAAATCTAAAGTAAATCGCTCCATTGTACCACATTTAACCTTTAGTGTGTCATAATTAACCACTTTGCACGATTGTACAATATTTTAAAATGATAATTGATATTTCAAAATCCAAATTCCAAAGCTTAGGCCGTATTTTAAAATTTTTGTCCCCTATCTGTGCCATTTATTTAACTTTTTCCCCACAGTTTAAGTATAAGAACATATTTGGAAAAAAACAATATCTTAGCTTTGGTTTATGCTGTAAGAGCTACCTTTGCACTCAGGGACCACATTCAACACCTTTTGCACCACTGTTCCATATTAAACACTTTTTTATTACACTGTGCTTCTAAAGTGCGAATTTTTATACATATCTGGGACTATTTTGTTCCCTTTTTTCCCCACTTACCACATTTAACCATTTTACCGTATTTAACTTTTTGCTTCACCGTACCATATTTAACCCTTTTTGCTCCACTAATCCATATTTAACACATTTTTTCCCCTCTCTAACATGTTGAATAATTTTTGCTTGCCTCAACTGCATCATAATTTTAACCTTTTTGCACCACAGTGCTACATAATTGCAGTGCATCATAATTTTAACCTTTCTGCACCACAGTGCTACTAAAAGCATACATTGAAAAAAAAATTCTGATTTCATATTTAACTTACCCTCTCTCCCTGCATCCATATGTTTACCCACTGTACTAAATGTACGCTTTGTGACCCACTGTGCTATATTTAACCTTTTGGGTCCACTGAATCAAATTTAACACCTTTTTGTCCTACTATATTTTGTCCACTATATTTAACCATTTTTGCCCCACTGTACCATAGTTAACACATTTTTGCCCCACTGTTCCATAGTAAACGCTTTTTGCCCCACTGTACCATACTTAACCCATTTTGTTCCACGTTACCATATTTTACTATTTGTGCCCACTGTAACCATTTTTGTCATACTGTACCATAATTAACCATTTGTGTACCACTGTACCATTCTAACACATATTTTTCCCAACTGTTCCATAGTTAAAGCTTTTTGTCCCACTGTACCATATTTAACCCATTTTGTCCCACGTTACCATATTCAACTAATTGTGCCCCACTGTACTATAGTTAACTCTTTTTGCCCCACTGTATCATATTAAACCCTTTGTTTCACTGTACCATGTTTAACAGTTTTTGCCCCACAGTACCATATTTAACCCTCTTTGCTCCACTGTACAATATTTAACACACTGTATTGTATAGTTAACCATTTTTGTCACACTGTACCATATTTAACCCTTTTTGCCCCACTGTATCATAGTAAATAAATTTTTGCCCCACTGTTCCACAGTTAACGCTTTTTGCCCCACTGTTCCATTTTTAACCCATTTTGTTACACGATACCATATTTTATTTTTTGTGCCCACTGTAACCATTTTTGTCATACTGTACCATATTTAACCATTTGTGTCCCACAGTACCATAGCTAACACATTTTTTCCCACTGTTCCATTGTAAAAGCATTTTGCCCCACTGTGTCATATTAAACGCTTTGCCTCACTGTACCATATTTAACAGTTTTTGCCCCACTGTACCATATTTAACCCTCTGTGCTCCACTGTACAATATTTAACACAGTTATGCCCCAATGTACTGTATAGTTATCCATTTTTGTCACACTGTACCATAGTTTACCCTTTTTGCCCCACTGTATCATAGTAGATAAATTTTTGCCCACTGTTTAATATTTAACGCTTTTTGCGCCACTGTACCATTTTTACCCATTTGTCCCACTTTACTCATAACTATTTTTACCCCACTGTACAACTGTGCCCCATTCAACTCTTTATCACACTGAACAAAATGTTTACCCACTGTACCATATTTAACAACTGTGCCTCTTAAAGTTAGCATTACTAAAAATCACTTCCAATCTCTAGTTTATGTTCCAAAAGTTACCCTGGAACCATTGATCCATTTTTGACATTTTTAAGCCACTGTACTATATTTTACACTTTTTGCCCCAATGTGCCCCGAAAACTACGAATACAAAAAAAAACTTAATACCCCGATCAGTTGTCATAAAGACACCTCTCGCTTCAATTTTCATCATTCTAATATTAGGCTTTAAATTTGGCGGTGGTACCATATTTATACCTTTCCGTCCCACTGTGCCTCTAAATTTTAAAAAAAAATCACTCCTTGTACTTGTTTACGTCCCAAGAGATACTCTCACACCAAATTTCACGATTCTAGGTCTTGCCATTTGGATTTGGCTGTTGTACCACATTTTTCCCTTTTTACCCCACTGTGTACGTAAATGTTCGAATTTCGAAAAATCCTGTCAATTTCAGAGTCTACCTCATAAGAGCTACCCTCACACCAAATTTCACGATTCTAGCTCTTGCCATTTGAATTTGACTGATGTACCACATTTATCACTTTTTACCCCACTGTGTGCGTAAATGTTCGAATTTCAAAAAATCCTGCCAATTTCTGAGTCTACGTCCTAAGGGCTACCCTCATACCAAATTTCAAGATTCTAGCTCATTTCGTTTAGATTTGGCGGTGGTACCATATTTATCCCTTTTTGCCCTATTGTGCGGCTAATAGTACGAATTTCGAAAAATCCCGCCTTATTGCTCGTCTACGTCCCAAGGTCTACCCTCCCACCAAATTTCATGATTCTAGCTTCAGCCGTTTGGCCTGGGCGATGATCAGTCAGTCAATCAGTCAGTCAGTCAGCCAGTCAGTCAGTCAGCCAGTCACGCAACAATTTTATATATATAGATTGCATCAAGAACACGTAAAATATTTATTGGCTGTTGGTGTTTGTGCTATGTTTTTCGCTTTGGTGTGTTCTGACATATATACTAAAATTTCATGGCCAACATTTTGGTAGAAAGTTTCATCCCCGTCCTCCCCTTTTATCAGGCTTTACGTTTTGTTGAAATATATCTATAAATTACCGTTACATGGGGGAGCTAGCTCTGTAACTGGTAACATCGATTAAAGGTAATGTAAGTCTAAACTTTTTTAAATTTATTTTAATCAAATCGGACAAGTCGTTTCCGATTTATAATACTGTGCTAGTCCAAAAATGTAACAGAAAGGAAAGCATAGAACTATTTCAGCCATTCTGAATCATGTGGTATTAGCCGTTTTTCAATCTTAGCTCTTGTTTTCGCGATATTCGACCACAAAGTTGGTTTAGAACTCAGTGAGGTTAGTTATCTCTTTGGTGATTTTGAAGTCGAAGACTCCGGACTGCACCCTTTTGTCCAAATGACATAGAGACATATTTTTCTCAAAACAGTTTCTAGTCTACACCTACAATCGTGCTGAGGGATGTAATAAAATATTAAAATATTAAATATTAAAATATTAAAAATTACAAAAAAATATCAAAATCATGTTTCAGCAAATATATTCACGATACAACAAAAACCGAATTGGAGATAAACAAGAAAACCCCAAATAAAATTTTGTTACTTTTGATAAGCATTTTCAGAAACTGAAGTCAAAACAGAGGCTACTTTTTATGTGTTGCACACTTTTTGAACCAACCACTACAAAACATTGCACAGGGATTTTCTTCGGATCGGACCTTACCGGAAGTGGCACATATCAGCCCCACCATAAGGGATTGATTGGATTTCCTCTAGAATCGAATTGGAAAAACGCTGAAATTGCACAGTCTTTTGTTTTAACCTTTAGCTATTCCTGAATAAATTTAAAATATAAAATTTATATTTTATTTTGCCTAAAATCAACCATACCCGGAGAAATATATGGTTTTCTGGAATAACCGCCAATGTCGGAAATTTTCGATTTTGTGATTTTAGCATAAATGTATTCAGCTAATCATTATCTATAGATCGATAAGACTTTTTGCAACACTCAAATATGCACATTTAGTATCAAATGCACTACGAGAGAAAACATATTTTTATCTACTGAACATTTTGGTTTTTTGAGATGCGCTGTTTAGTTTGAAAACCACAGATATTAAAAATTTTTAAATAACAATAATTAATTTGGGATATATATACAAATATAGTTTACTTTAAAATCAGTAAAAAACGGAATATATTTGAGAACAAATTTGCACAAAAAAATATGTGTTTACACACACACAAAATTATTGTTTTCATTAATAGATTCGTATGTGCGGGACCACGCCGAACTTTACTACATCTCCAAATGTTGTGCTAGGTTATGCATAATGCTGCAATACCCATACCGAATTCTATGACGATAGATTCCATGGTTCTCCAGATATTTCTTTTTCAATTGGTCTTGCATATTTCTGTCACATATGTGCATACATACCACTTTTAAAGACAATGGATTTACAGATATTTCAAACAAATCCAAAACGGTGATTTTTCACCGTGTAATCGTACACGGTGAAAAATCACAAATTTGTAATCGAATTTTCCAAACATATAAAAAAACCAGTAAGGAAAGGCAGAAAGTCGGGCGGGGCCGACTATATAATACCCTACACCTCCCTAACAATGCGATAAGGGTCATTGCCATAATAATTTGGAATAATTGGTAAATGGGTAGAAAAATATTATCTAATTCTGAAACGATAATCGCTAAATTAAGCAATATTCGTTCCTAAATTGAGAAACATCTTTCTGGAAATTTTTAATGATCGGAAGTAAAATACAACTTCTATAGCGGTTTGATACCAAATCAGGAGGAACAATCAATATAAATCTGAACCGATCTTCCCTGAATACTCATTCATGTAAAAAGACCTCCTTCTGTCGAATTTCGTACTGATCGCATATAAAATACAGTCTCTACAGCGCCTACATGTCAAATCGGGGGTAACGTATATATGGGGGCTATATCTAAATCTGAACCGATTTCTTCCAAATTTAACAGTGTTCATTCATATAATAAGAAACCTCTTTCTGCCGAATGTCATACTGATCGGATATAAAATAACATTTTTACAGCGCTTACAAGTCAAATCGGGGGTAACGTATATATGAGGGCTATATCTAAATCTGAACCGATTTTCTCCGAATTTAGCAGTATTCCTTCATGTAATAAGAAACCTCTTTCTGCCAAATTTTGCACTGATCGGATATAAAATACAGTTTTTACAGCACTTACATGTCAAATCGGGGGTAACATATATATGGGGGCTATATCTGAATCTGAACCGATTTTCTCCGAATTTAGCAGTATTCCTTCATGTAATAAGAAACCCCTCTTTGCCGAATTTCGCACTGATCGAATATAAAATAACATTTTTACAGCGCTTATATGTCAAATCGGGGTTAATGTATATATGGGGGCTATATCTAAATCTGAACCGATTTCTTCCAAATTTAACAGAGTTCATTCATGTAATAAGAAACCTTTTCCTGCCGAATTTCATACTGATGGGATATAAAATAAAGTTTTTACAGCGCTTACATGTCAAATCGGGGCTAACATATATATGGGGGCTATATCTAAATCTGAACCGATTTTAACCAAATTCAATAGGGATCGTCCTTGGGCCAAAAAAAAGATATGTGTAAAGTTTCGTCGAGATCGGACCATAATTGCGACCTGTACTTTGATTACAAGAATACATGCACAGACAGACGGACAGACAGACAGACGGACAGACAGACAGACAGACGGACAGACGGACATAGCTAAATCGACTCAGAAAGTGATTCTAAGTCGATCGGTATAATAAACGATGGGTCTATTTCTTCTCCTTTTGGGTGTTACAAACAAATGCACAAAGTTATAATACCCTGTACCACAGTGTGGTGTAGGGTATAATTATCTTTAAATATCTGAAAAACTAAAAGCTTGAATTTAAATAAAAGTATCGATATTTTTATAAAATACTTAAATACACATTAATCTTTGTTTCGGAAACATTATTAATAAAAAAATATAATAGAAACATAGTTGGGCAGGACCGTTCAAAGAGCCCATGGAACTTAAAAAATTGATGCACCGTTGATGTTCATTCGCGACATAGATTTGGTGCACTCTTAACCAGTATTCTCATTTCTAAGAGACAATCATAAATGCAAGCAGTTATTATCAAAATGGAATTTGTTTATAACATCGGGAGTTATTGTATTATTGGGTTCACTTTTTTTGTACACCATAACCATAACTATTGTGTCGTAAGTTAGTGTGTCGATATTTGTGCAAACTAGATGTCGCAGTCGGCGTATATCCCGAGTTTCAGTTTCATTTATTTACAGTCAATGGAATTACAGTATTCCTTACAGACTACGACTTATATCTAAAAATAAATTAAATCTAATACATTTGAAAACATTGCCAAACTAGAATTTATATCCAAATCCACACAATTTATGCGGTTAAACTCATTTAAAGCCCTCGAGATAGGTTCATGGTAAGAATAACTCGTTCTGTGGAACGGCACATAAAACAGATTATTACGTCTCAAAGTACGAGAAGGAACATTAAAAGGCAAAAGTTTGAGTAATTCAGAACAATCGACTACACCATTAACAATTTTGAAAATAACAAGTAAGAAAGTTTCAGTCGGGTAAACCGACTAAGGTATACCCTCACTTTGTGAGTAATGTAATATATAACATTACACCAATAAATCTGTCAATTTGTGTGGGAGGTACCAGAAGGGGTTTCCAAATACACATATTTTTCGGTAAACAGTACATTCTTAAATACATTGCATTGTGCTGAACTATAAGCGTTTATGTGCACTGCTATATTAAAGTTACGAGCTATGTAATTTTGGTATGATTTGGTCATTTTGTGTGGGAGGTCCAAAAAGGGGCGGGGTGATAACGCCCACTTTTTACAGGACTATAGGCACTATAACAGCATTACACTGTACAAAATTTCAAGTATTTGTATGCACTGTTATTTAAGTTACAAGCCGTTTACTTTTGGTACGAAACGGTCCATTTGTGTGGGAGGTACCAAAAGGGGCTGTACGATAATGCCCATTTTTTACCGGACTATAGGCGCTACAAAAACATTATACTGTAGAAAATTTCAAGCATTTTTATGCACTTGTATTAAAGTTATAAGCAGTTAAATTTTGATGCAAAATGGTCCAGTTGTGTGGGAGGTACCAAAAGGGGCATGCCAACTTCACCCATTTTTCTCGAGTTAATAGCGACTTATATACTAATATTATGTGCAGAATTTCAAAAGATTCGAATAAGTAGTATAGAAGTTATTAAAGAATCAATATTTCACTAAATTTTAACCCTTTGTGTGGGAGGTACCAGAAGGAGTAGACCAATATGGCCCATCTTCGAACTCATCCGGAGATAGATCAAAATATTACCACATACCAAATTTGAAGTCAATCGGTTACTCCTTTCGAGAGTTATCGTGCGCACCAGCCAGCAGACACACAGACAGACAGACAGACAGACAGACAGACAGACAGACAGACAGACAGACAGACGGACGGACATTGCTCATTCGACTTAAAATGACCCAAAACGGATTTCCTCCGAACATACTTAGGGTCTTAGATCACTCTTTCGATGTGTTACACTTTTTTCCGTAGCAAATGATATATACCCTCGTCACACTAAAGTGAGGGTATAAAAAGGAGAGACAAAACCTGTCTTCTGCTTTCAAGTGTTTTTAACGATATTAATCTGCATTTTTCAATATATTTGGGCTCAGGCAGTGTAAAATGTATAGAGTGAAGAGCAAACTTTATAAATCTTTTTTGTACATTCTCAATTCTAGTAATGTACTTAGAACAGAAGGGACTCCAGATAAAAGAAGCATATTCCAGCTTTGAGCGTACTAAAGACGTGAAAATAAGCTTAAAAGTATATGGATCCTGAAATTGCTTGCAATTTCTCTTTAAAAACGCAAGTAATGAATAAGCTTTAGGAATAAGCTTTCGGTGGGAAATTTGTATGAGGGCTATATCCAAATCTGAATCGACTTTCTTCAAATTGAATATGGTTGGTCCTTGGTACTAAAAACATATCCATGACAAATTTCATGCAAATTGGACCATATTTGCAACCAGCACTTAGCGTACAGAAATCAAGTTTGTGTTGGAGGTGGCAGTGGGAGTTGCCAGATTGGTCAACATTTTTGTTCATTTGTTATGTGTGTTATGACAAACAGATGTGCAAATTTTTAGAGCTTTTAAGCCAAACGCGCATTTAAGCCAAATTTTAAAAGTGAGATAACTTGCACATTTTGTCTGCCAGATGTCTTTAATTTTATGCATATATATCTGGTGTAGTCTACGTGACTGGTGCAAAAAGGGGCGGGATCGGAAGAATCGGCGTTGCCCCGCCATATACAGGGTTGCCCATATTCGACGGACCCATGTTTTTTTAAAAAAAATCAAAGAAAAAAATAAAAATTTGGCGGTTGGCAATCTTAATCATTTAATTTGTTCCAAGTAGATTTGTTTACATCAATTTTTGAATATGATATCTCTCAAATGGCCGCCTCTGGCGTTGATGGCGTATTGTGCCCTTTTTGCAGCATTTTCCATCGTTTTCGCCAACATTTCGGCCGGAATAGCGGCTATTTCTTCACGAATGTTGTCCTTGAGCTCTTCTACGGTCCTTGGCTTGTTAACGTAAACCTTTGACTTCAAATATCCCCACAAGAAGAAGTCAGGCGGCGTCAAATCGGGCGAACGCGGTGGCCAGTCCAAATCACCACTTTTCGACATCAAACGGCCCGGAAACAAATTCTTCAGAAAATCGATTGTTATGCGACTTGTGTGCGGTGGAGCGCCGTCTTGTTGAAACCAGAACTGCCTCATACGCTTTCGACGAATAATTGGCATCACAAAATTGGTCATCATGTCGCGATAACGCTCCTGGTTGATGGTAACAGCATGGCCATTTTCGTTTTGGAAGAAAAACGGCCCAATGACCGTTTTCGCACTAACGCCGCACCAAACTGTGACTTTTTCGTCATGAAGAGGCAATTCTTGAATCTCCTGAGGATTTTCAGTGGCGTAAATACGGCAATTTTGCTTATTTACGGTCCCATTCAATGTGAAATGGGCTTCATCGGACAGTTTTTTGAGTTTTTTTTGAGTTTTCACAATTGACTTCTTCTGTTGAATGTAAATTTCAACTATTTCAGAGCGCTCGCGTGGCGTGTATTGTTCCATGGTAAAAATCTGCTTGGACTGACGCTTCAAACGCGGTATGTCATTAAGCGATCTGACATGTCTGTCAAAAGTTATGGCGTTGCCAGATGGGTCCGTCGAATATAGGCAACCCTGTAGGTCAAATTTTGAAATTGAGATATCTTGCACAATTTGTTAACGAAATTGCTGTATCTCGTGGTAGACTTCGTAATTTGTCCAAAACTGGGCGGGATCAATAGCGTGACCCCGCCCATATGAGCCATGTTTTGAAATTGATATATCTTGAACAATTTGTTAGCGAGAGTGCTGTTATTTTATGCATATGTATTTGGTGACAGTATTCGTGATTGGTCCAAAAATGGACGGGATCGGAAATCAAAATCTGAAGCCACTTCGTTGCTTAATTAATTTTTGTGTTTTTCAGTATTACTACGATAACTTTTGAAATAAATTTAAATTTTCATAAAATTCCTGTATAATTAAAATGGTATAATATTGCACAATGATACATTGCTTGATGAGTTGACAACAAATGATAACCTTGAATAAATATGAATTAAAAATTAGTATTTTAAAACAATTATTAGTACTTATATAATTTTAAATTGTAAGATATAACTGGAAATCAAAGAAAACATAAAAATTAAATTCGAAAAATCTGCAATGTTTTGAAAATCTTTTTACACAAAATATATTTGGAGAAATTCCTAAACAATAATATTTGTATAAAACAATTATATTTTGTTGTAATCATATCCATTCCAAATAAATGTTATTGATTTTCATTTAAAATATATTTGCTCACAAATATTTAATATTTAAAAATTGTTGTTTTAAATATATTTTCTTTCTATTCAAACATATCAAAAGGCGATTTTGCCGCTGTATGAATTACAATATAAAATTCTAATACAAAATTCTAAATTCACGGTCCGGGTCCTCACGGTCAATTATATGTTACCTGCTCCAGAGTTGAAATGCCAAAAAATCCTTATGTTTACACAACTACCAAAAAAACTCAAAATATTGTTTATCCGCTAGCATTGAGATAAAAAAGTTCATAAAATTCAATTTTATTCAATAATTAACTGAAAATTATTTCTTTTTTTAAAACTAACAGGACTATTACGTGAAATTATTCGAAAATTTTCAACATTATTATTCGTGAAATTAAAACAATCAGCTGTTAATTCGGTTGTCAAATGAAACAGTGTTGTAAACTTGTAGAAACACCCTGTATGTATCTGAAACACAAAAAAACAAAAAAAAGTAAAAACAAAGAATGGCTTACACTAAAATAATGGCGTACCCACAGACCTTAAATTATACAGATGTGCCGTCAGCCCGATACGTCAAAATCTACCAGTTACGAACGAATAGGAATCACCCGTTACGAACGAATAGGAATCACCCGCGAAAAAAACAGTTTTCCGCGTGTTGTGACAATTACAACAATTTCGGGAAAATCGGTCCGAATTCCGCGGAAAACCTCACTCTTTGAAGTCCTACTCGTTGAAATTTCTATTCCTTCGTACCTGACAACTTACTCGCTCGGGGATGACATATCTTATTATTTATTATTTTTGGGCGTACCTAGATCACGACAATTCAATATTTTGTGTATATGTGTGTGCATGTATCTATAAGCTAATGACGTTGATGTCTACCTTTATTGGACAAAACCAGTGATACGTATTATTAAATAGTTTTTTTTTTTAAATTTTTTAGTAAACACATTTTGGAATAGTTTTTTTTACGATTATTTGTGTCGTACATGAGTGAAATGGAGTGAAGATAGAGTCTAAAGTAATAGTCTATTTAGCCAAGACAACAACCTGTTATACTTATAGTCTAAAGATATAGTCCGTTTTGAAAACTGCTATATACACGAACAAAAAATTTAAATATTAAGTTTTTTTTAACAATTGAATGATATGGAACTTTTTATTGTTTTATATAGTATTGAAAAACCTAAATCCTTTAAAATTCTATTTAATAAAAAAATTACAATACGCATGTTTCAAAGTGTGAATTAAATCTATCAATTAAATGGCCCATAACTCGAAAACTAGAATGCGTTTATCCATACTATGACCACCACTTCTCGATGAGCAGAATCCAATGATGTAACATTTGTCAAGGTTTATTGTACAGTTTTGGACCCAGTGGGCTATACATAGATCATATATAGAATCTAACATATTTAAATTGACAAAAAAAGTGATGTTAATAATTCAACATGTCTTTATTAACTGTCATATTTTACAATGTAGCTTAAAACGCTAACTCATGTGTGAATATTACAGAATCTGATAATTAAAATTTTAGTACTAAATAAAGAATAGGAATAAATAACGGATTATTATTTATTCTCACTATACATTTGTTAAGTGACATTTGTAATTAATCAACATATCGCTCACTTACTTCAAGAGTGACATAACTCAAAATTTAATGTTTTTGAAGTTGCCTTGGAGAAATGGAAATTTTGCAAATATTCATAAATAATTATCAACAAGAGTTAGTTTATAAGTAAACTACCATATTTCGGATTACATCAGCATTTTTTAATGTTTCATGTTACTTATCTCTATGTAAGGACTTAAAGTTGCACAGTTGACAATTTTCAATTTTGAGTTATGTCACTCTTGAAGTATGTGACCGATATGTAAAAGCTTTAACATAACAATTATTGTTATATAACATCTCCCCCTTATTTAATTCAAGCGTGTTATTGGATACTGTGTGACATCTGAAAATTTAATTTTTAAAAACCAACTATTTATTCCGTGCTCTGTGCCCTTGTACTCTGTGTCGCATTTTTTTACGATGGTTCCATTTTTCCAGTTATTGCGATCTTTAATTAACACTTTATCTCCCTCCTGGAATTTTTGTTCTCTTCTTGCCGACCGATTGTAATATTTTCCATTGTGTTTAGTTTTTTCATTAGCTGATGTTGTGTGTTGTTATTGGAGTTTGGAGATTTTTCTGAAACTGGTGATTTTGTTTTTAACAAACGGTCGAACATCATTTGTGAGGGAGACATATCCATGACTTGAAGTGGAGTATTTCTTTACTCCATTAATTGTACATATTTTTGTTCGTTGTAGTCGATTTTTTAAAAATATTTTTTATAATTTGTACAGATCTCTCAGCTAACCCATTTGATTTCGGATATAAAGGCGAACCAGTAATAAAGTCAATATCCCATTTTGTAGAAAATATATTACACCCCTTTTTATACCCTACACCACACTGTGGTACAGGGTATTATGACTTTGTGCATTTGTTTGTAACACCTAAAAGGAGAAGAGATAGACCCATTGTTTATTATACCGATCGACTCAGAATCACTTTCTGAGTCGATTTAGCCATGTCTGTCTGTCCGTCTGTCTGTCTGTCTGTCTGTCCAAATCAAAGTGCAGTTCGTATTTATGGTCCGATTGTGATGAAATTTAGCATAGTGCTCTTTTTTGGCCCAAGGACGATCCCTATTGAAATTGGTTAAAATCGGTTCAGATTTGGATATAGTCCCCATATATATGTTTCACCCGATTTGACATGTAAGCGCTGTAGAAATCGTGTTTTATATCCGATCAGTACGAAATTTAACAGAGAGAGTTTTCTTATTACATGTATAAACACTGCCAAATTCGGGGAAAATCGGTTCAGATTTAAACATAGTCCCAATATATATGTTACACCCGATTTGACATGTAAGCACTGTAGAAACCGTGTTTTATATCCGATCAGTACGAAAATCGGCAGAGAGAGTTTGCTTATTACATGTATGAACACTGCCAAATTCTTATCGCAATGCCCATTTTCGCATTGGTAGGTAGGTGTAGGGTATTATATAGTCGGCCCCGCCCGACTTTCTGTCTTTCCTTACTGGTTTTGGTATTTTAAAAAACCAAAAACCAAATTGCGAAAAATGTCTACCCAATGTTTAATGTTTTCTGATGATTTTTTATTTCGTAATAATTTAAATTCAATCCATTTTGTGAAATAGTCTGTGACTATAAGATAATGTTTTCCTTCAAATGTTGCATTATCGTACCCAACCTTTTGAAACGGAATTAGTGGTATTTCATCTGTAAACTGATCACATATTCTACAAATGAAAATGTTTTCCTCGATGTCGTTGTTCATATTTTTCCAGTACATAATAGACCTTGCTCTTTTCTGAGTTTTAGAACTTCCCATGTGGGAATCATGAAGCAAACTTAACATATCTGATTTCACAGAGTCTGGTATCATAATTTTGTCATTAAAGAACAAAATACCATAATTTTCAACAATGTCCTTTCTTTTGCTAAAATAACAAGTAAGAAAGTTTCAGTCCGGTAAACCGACTAAGGTATACCCTCACTTTGTGAGTAATGTAATATGGAATATTACACGAATTATTCTGTCAATTTGTGTGAGAGGTACTAGAAGGTTTTTAACAAATACACCTATTTTTAGCTGAACAGTAGATACTTTAAATACATTGCACTGTGCAGAATTATAAGCGTGTATGTGCACTGGTATGTTATATTATGAGATATTAAATTTAGGTATAATTTGGCCATTTTGTGTGGGAGGTACAAAATTGGGCGTTGTGATAACGCCCCTTTTTACAGGGCTATAGACACTTCAAAAGCGTTACACTGTGCAAAATGTTGTTGCATTTTCGTGAATTGGTACTCACGCTGTAAGCTCTTACATTTTTGTGCAATATGGTAGCTTTGTGTGGGAGGTACAAAAAGGGGCGTGGCAATAACGTAAATTTTTCATTGGCCTGTAGGCACTATAAAAGCATTACACTGTACAAAATTTCAAGTATTTTTATGCACTCGTATTGATGCTATTAGCTGTTAACTTTTGGTGCAAAATGGTGAATTTGTGTGGGAGGTACCAAAAGGGGCGTCCATTTTTCTCGAGGTGATAGCGACTAATAAACTAATACTATGTGTGGAATTTCAGAAGATACGAATAAGGAGTTAGAAGTAATTAAAGAATCAATATTTCACTACATATTAACCCTCTGTGGGGGAGGTACTAGAAGGAGTGGACCAATATTTAGATCAAATTTGAAGTCAATTGGTTACTCCTTTCGAGAGTTATAGTGCGCACCAGCAGACAGACAGACAGACGGACGGATATTGCTCATTCGACTTAAATTCACCCAAAACGGATATCCGCAGAACATACTTAAGGTATTGGGTCACTCTTTCCATGTGTTACTCTTTTGGTCCGTAGCAAATGATATATGGGCAAATATCAAAATTTTTATACCCTACACCACACTGTGGTACAGGGTATTATAAGTTTGTTTCACGGCAGATGTTTGTAACACCTGAAAATAACACAGTTAGACCCACCTTAAAGTATACCGATCGACTCAGAATCACTAGCTGAGTCGATTTAACGATGTCTGTCCGTCCGTCTGTCCAGTTGTTCGTCGACTACAGGTCGCAATTTCACTCCGATCGTTCTGAAATTTTGCAGTTTAGAGTATTTCGCAGCTGTTAAGATCGCTATTGAATTTGGTTGAAATCGGTTCAGATTTAGATATAGCTCCCATATATATCTTTCGTCCGATTTGGCCCTTAAGTCCTATAGCAGCTGTATTTTACATCCAATCGTTGTGAAATTTAGAATGGTAGAGTTTCTTGATCCATGAACCAACATTGCCGAATTTGAAGAAAATCGGTTAAGATTTAGCTATAGCTCCCATATATATGTTTCGTCCGGTTTGGCCCTTTAGTCCTATAGAAGCTGTATTTTACATCCAATCATTTTGAAATTTAGAATGGTAGAGTTTCTTGATCCATGAAGCAACACTACCGAATTTGAATAAAATCTGTTAAGATTTAGCTATAGCTCCCATATATATGTTTCGTCCGATTTGGCCCTTTAGTTCTATAGAAGCTGTATTTTACATCCAATCGTTTTGAAATTTAGAATGGTAGAGTTTCTTGATCCATTAACCAGCATTGCCGAATTTGAAGAAAATCGGTTAAGATTTAGCTATAGCTGCCATATATATGTTTCATCCGATTTGGCTCTTTAGATCCAATCGTTTTTATACCCTACGCCACACTGTGGTACAGGGTATTATTTAAGTATAAAATGTCCCAAAAGTAAATTTATGTAAACAATTTATTCATGAATTACAAAATTTATATATCAGAGTTTTTCAATATTACGAGAGTGGTGTAGGGTATTATATACAGTAGTACATTTTTTTTCAAGATTTTTTTGGCGAGCACTTCAACGGCTTTTACAACAGACGAAGATCAAAATATAAACGTGCAAAAACCATTGTTGTGAATAAATTTCATCAAAGGCCGCGAAAGTTATGGCGGTTCCAAATTGAAATTTAAAAAAAATGTGTAACATGCAATTTTCAGCGGAATTCGGAAAACTAAAATTATAATCGTAGAACATTAGCATTTCTATCAGCCTATGAGAAAATATTCGCTCTAGCTTCATTATTCGGATAAATATAGCGAATCCAAAAATCGACCAGGTAAAATTTTTATACGAACATTATTTTTGTGGAAATATAATTTTAGCAAAGTGCATAATTTTCACAATCATCAAAATAAAATCCTTTTTTTTTCATAAATCTGTACCCCGCACTGGGTGTGCCTTGACGATCACTGCTGAGACAAAAGTGTCACGTTCTTCGCGTACGAGACTTCAATCTTCAAATAAGTATCCATGATTGTTAAGTGCACCACAGCAGGCAGTACGCCCGTAGTACATAGAAATTAATTTCAGACGTTTATACTATTAAAAATGCCAAGGACAAAATTTGCAATTTTTACGAAAAAGGGAATACAATTTCAGCGATTCATTATTTTGTTACGTCCCCCTGATTTTTGGATTCACCAGGCCAAAATCCATCTGGGATAATTAATTCAGCTCAACCTATACATAACTGTCGACGTGCTCCGCGAAATACACTATCAAAAAAAAATTCACTCAAGTTTAACAACGGTTTGGGAAGCTATAGCGGTGGTTCCATTAAGAGCACATCAACGACACCTATATATATTTATAGGTATTTCAAGCCGCTATCACCGCTTCTTTGGTGTTATTTCATTACATCGCGGGCCGCGCTGACCGTGGTCAAAAAACAAAAAACACTTGAAATCGCATTTCAAAAAGTTATGAGCTATAATTTTTTGCGGAAAGATCTCACATGAACAGTGCTCACGAAAAATTCTTCCTCCATGTGTCCCTCGTGTTTTTTGTAACTGACAAGTAACTTCAGAATAAATGTATGTGCTTATAACTTCTAAAGTTTTTTAGATAATAACAAATTTTTTTGGGAAAAAACTTTTATGTTTGTGGTTTATCTAATTCCATCAACTTATGCACCGAAATCTGTACACAAAGCGAGAAAAGGGTAAAAAAACATACATTACACCTGTGTTAAAAAATTTTGATATTTGCCCATATACCCTCGTATCACTAAATGTTCTGGTCATTTATAAAATGACATAATTTTACTAAATTTACATCTTTTTTCGTTTCCTCTTTAATCTGATTTTCTTTTTATACCCTACACCACACTGTGGTACAGGGTATTATAAGTTTGTTTCACGGCAGATGTTTTTATACCCTACACCACACTGTGGTACAGGTTATTTTAAGTTTGTTTCACGGCAGATGTTTGTAACACCTTAAAATAACACAGCTAGACCCACCTTAAAGTATACCGATCGACTCAGAATCACTAGCTGAGTCGATTTAACGATGTCTGTCCGTCCGTCTGTCCGTCCGTCCGTCCGTCTGTCCATGTAAAGTTGTTCGTCGACTACAGGTCGCAATTTCACTCCGATCGTTCTGAAATTTTGCAGTTTAGAGTATTTCGCGGCTGTTAAGATCGCTATTGAATTTGGTTGAAATCGGTTCAGATTTAGATATAGCTCCCATATATATCTTTCGTCCGATTTGACCCTTTAGTCCTATAGAAGCTGTATTTTACATCCGATCGTTTTGAAATTTAGAATGGTAGAGTTTCTTGATCCATTAACCCACATTGCTGAATTTGAAGAAAATCGGTTAAGATTTAGCTATAGCTCCCATATATATGTTTCATCCGATTTGGCCCTTTAGTCCTATAGAAGCTGTATTTTACATCCGATCGTTTTGAAATTTAGAATGGTAAAGTTTCTTGATCCATGAACCAACATTGCCAAATTTGAAGAAAATCGGTTCAGATTTAGATATAGCTCCCATATATATCTTTCGTCCGATTTGGTCCTTTAGTCCTATAGAAGCTGTATTTTACATCCGATCGTTTTGCAATTTAGAATGGTAGAGATTCTTGATCCATGAACCAACATTGCCGAATTTGAAGAAAATCGGTTAAGATTTAGCTATAGCTCCCATATATATGTTTCATCCGATTTGGCTCTTTAGATCCAATCGTTTTTATACCCTACACCACACTGTGGTGTAGTAAATTTATGTAAACAATTTATACATGAATTACAAAATGTATATATCAGAGTTATTCAATATTACGAGAGTGGTGTAGGGTATTATATAGTCGGCACCGCCCGACTTTAGCCTTTCCTTACTGGTTTCCACTTGCATTAATGGATAAAATAGTTTCATAAATAGTTAAATAGTTTAAGAAATAGTTTCATAATAAAACTTAAAACTCAACGGATTTCTTTATAAGTAATCTGCAATGTACTTGTACTTCCCTGGCAAATACTCTAGTTTAGCATTGTAATTCAATAAGCTCAAACTTATCTGCTGTAGTTTACCCGATGGTATTTTGTGCATTTCATTTTCCATCAATCCTATTTATGGTCAGTATTTATAATAACTTATTTTCCGTATATATAATGATGCAATTTTCTGCAACCAAAAATAATTGCTAAAAGCTCTTTTTCAACTTGAGCATATATTTGTTCTATGTCTGATAAACTTCTCGATGCATACGCTATCGGTCCATTATTTTGCATCAAACAGCAACCTTAACCATTTTGTGAAGCGTCAGTTTGAATACAAATTTGCATTTTTTCATCAAAGGGCTTTAAAAAACCAGAACTTACAAGCAATTCTTTAATTTTATCAACAGTGTCTGAATGAGCTGTTTGCCAGACAATGGTGTAGTTATTTCTGCCTTCCTTTTGGTTGCTAGGGTATCTTAAACTGTTAAAATTTAAAATTTTTGTAAATTTTTGACCAAGATAATCTACCTCTTCATATTTGTATTGAGTATCTTTGGATTAAATTTCATATTTAAAGCTTGATTGTTCTTCTAATGTTTCTCCATAAAAAGAATATCATCTATATAAATCGCAATATTGGGTATGATAGAAAAATTCTCTGAATTTTTCTTTTGAAAAATTTCTGGTGCTGTCCTTAATCCAAATGGTAATCTATTAAAATGAAATGCACCAAACGGGGTAGCAAAAGTGCATAATTTCTACTTGATAAACCCTTTCCTTTAGGTCTACAACACTTTACAATTTTGCGTTTCTTAATTTTGGTAAATTTTCATCTAATGTTGGTATTAAATATTGCTAATTTTTGACATATTTGTTCAAATTTCTGGGATCCAGACATAGACGTAAAGTACCATCAGATTTTACGATCACTACTAGTTTCTGCACCCAATCTCTTAGTTCGTTTACTTTTGATATTATGTTTTTTTTTTCAATTAAAAAATTTAATGATGTTTGCAGAGGTTTCATTATTTTCAATAGAACTCTCAACTGCAACAGCATTTTCCATTTGGTTAATTTTATATTTACCAAGAAAACTTCCTACTCCATTAAAAACATACGAGTAAGAATTAATTTCTATAAATTTTTCTTTTGTTTATTTTTATTCACTTTTAACATTAAATTTGTTTACTTCTTTACTATCTCCAAATTGTCAATGGCTTCAGGTCCCAATATGGAACAATAGTTTTCGTTTAAAATTATGAATTTTTCTTAACTCACTTTGTTGTTATAAAAACACTGTAAAAAGCATTCGGTTTGATTTCTTGACCACCATAGGCCTTGAGTACCGTAAGCGTTGGGTATACGAGTATACTATTTCGAGCTTATATTTTTTTAAAAATTGTGTATGGTAAAATATATACGTCACTACCTGAATCCACTCCCACTTCGAAGAAACAATGTTCTATTTTTAAATTTTTTACCCACTTATGTTCATTTTTATCTGAAATCATATTAATATAAAAAATTTCGTTATTATTATCAAAATTATCTATACTATATACAGATTTCTTATTACAACACACCACAAAATTATTTATTTGATTAAATTTTTTACCAAAAGCTGGACATAGCCTTGGTCTATGTTGCTTAAAAAATTTTTTACATCGAAATAAATCACTTTGTTTGTTTTCCTTTTTATCATATTTGTTTTCAACACTACTCTTTGTTTCTGTTAATTTGGTGCACTACACCACCAACAACTGTACTGCCCGCAGCAACAACATCAGAAGAAGTCTTCATTTGAATCACCCTTGTTTGACTTTCGGAAATTTCTGCAGTTCTACAAATTTCAACAGTTTTGTAATGCGATCCATCATTAATGAAGTTTGGTGTTCACGAAAAGCACATGATTTACTCAGCTTTTTTAAGGCCATCAAAAAATGTCGAATGGTTCTCTTTCTCTTTGGTTTCTTGAGAAACACAAAAACCTTTTATAAACAATGCACTTCTTTGGAAAACAAAAATCTTCAAATGAAGGAACAACATGTTTATATTTGTATACCCTCACATTAGTGATACGAAGGTATATATCATTTGCTACGGGCCAAAAGTGTAACACATCGAAGGAGTGACGTAAGACCCAAAGTATGTTCGGCGGATATTCGTTTTGGGTCATTTTAAGTCGAATGAGCAATGTCCGTCTGTCTGCTGGCTGGCTGGCTGGTGCGCACGCTAACTCTCGAAAGGAGTCACCGAGTGACTTCAAATTTAGTATGTGGTAATATTTTTTTCTATCTCCGGCTAAGTTCGAGGATGGGCCATATTGGTCCACTCCTTCTAGTACCTCCCACACCAAGGGTCAACATTTAGTAACAACAAAATTATATAATATAATAATTTCTATACTTATTCGAATATTCTGAAATTCAACACATAGTTTTCGTTTATTAGTCGCTATCACCCTAAGAAAAATGGACCAAGTTGCTACTCCCTTTTTGGTACCTCCCACACAAATGGATCATTTTCCATTAAATTGAACAGCTTATAGCTTTAATATCACTTCATACATATACATGAAATTGTGTACAGTGTAATGCTTTTATAGTACCTAGAGTCCAGTGAAAAGTGGGCGTTATTGACACGCCCCTTTTGGTACCTCCAACACAAATGGACTATTTTGCACCACAGTGTACAGCTTATAACTGTAGTATCAGTTTAATAACATAAAAATACTTAAAATCTTTTACAGTGTAATGGTTATATAGTACCTACAGTCCCCTGAAAAATGGACGTTATTGCCATGCCCCTTTTGGTACCTCCCACACAAACGTACCATTTTGTGCAACAATTTAACAGAGTATATCCTGAATAACAATGCATATAAACACTCAACATTTTTGAAGAGTGTAGAGTTTTTAAAATTCATACAGTCCTGTTGAAAATGAGAGTTATGGCCACGCCCGTTTTAGTAACTCCCATACAAAAAGAGCCAATACATACCCAAATTAAATAGTTGATAATATTATAACATATACCAGTGCATATTTACATTGCTCACAAAGTAAGGGTATACCTTAGTCGGTTTACCCGACTGAAATTTCTTACTTGTTTTTAGCTTCTTCTAACAATTTCAATGATTGGTACAATTCTAATCCTTCTTCACCAACAGTGTTTAACAAAACTGGCACTTCGGTCCGCAGCTTCCAAAAAATTTCAAAATTTTGAATAAATTTTTTCCTGTTTTCCGAGACGTTTCCTTCCAACTACATATTGTTTACCGGCTTGACGAAATACATTCTTATGGTACTTACTTCAGTTTTACCACTTTCTCCAGCTTCTTAAAAAAAGTCTTCTTCAGTTTCTTCGTTTAGCTTTTTTATTTGCGTTCTTGATAATACCGACGACTGCGCCATGTGATGTTAGTAATTAAAAATGTCTTTATTAGCTGTCGTATTTTATAATGTAGCTTATAAGGCTAATTCATGTTTGTACATTACAGATTCTGATAATTTAAATTTTAGTACTAAATGAAGAATAGGAATAAATAACGAATATTTATTCTCACTACACATTTCGTTATTATATAGTTTGCATAAGTGACATTTGTAATTACTTAACAATTATTTTTATGTTACAAAAACTCGAAAACTAGATCGGGTTAATCTGGACTATGAATACTTTTGAATTGGTCTCGATGAGCACAATCCGAAGTTTTGACATTTGTCAAGGTTTATCGAACAGTTTTTGACCTAGTGGGCCATATACATATAACCCATATAGGGCCTAACACAATTAAATGGCCCGAAAACTAGAAGGGGTTAATCCATTATGTGACCCATTGATGGATTGGTATCGATGAACACAATCCAATGATGTAACATTTTTCAGTACAGAGTGGGCGTTATTGCCACGCCTTCTATTACTTCTCACACAAATGGTAAGACTTTAGGGAACTGTTAAAAAATGAGAAACTCTTTGAAGATAATATATAAATAAAGAGTTTTAACATTTCACACAATTGTTACCATTTGTGTGAGAGGTACTAGAATGGGCGTGGAAATAACGCCCACTCTGTATTAATGTTATAAGCTGCGAAAATTGTGTACAAATTGGTCCCTTTGTGTGGGAGGTACCAAAAGGGGCGTTGCATTTTCGCCCAATTTTGTTCAGCTTCTAGAGGCGGTAAAATGATTAATTTGTATGTAATTTTACAGGATACCTATCAATAGTATAGAAGTTATAAGAGCCTTAACATGTCACAAAATTTTAACCATTTGTGGGGGAGGTACCACAAGGAGTAGGCCGATATGGTTGTCCATCAAACATAAACTGGGCTTTAATAAAATATTATAACGTACGAAATTGTAAGTCATTCGGTCACTCCTTCTCAGAATTATAGTTAGCACCATTCAGTCGAACTGACAGACAGACGGACACTAATTAATTAATATTTTTAACCCAAGGTGAACCCATGCTGCAATTTTTACATTTTGTGATAAAATATGGGGGCAATTTTTTAAAATACAACGAAAAAAAAATGAAGATATGCTTTTCAGGATAATCAAGGATTAGGGACATTTTAGTCCTTTTGATGTCCATAATAGAAAAAAAATTAATTACTTAATTGATAATTCTTAGAGAGAATTTTAAAATCTTTCAAATGATCGGTTTCCGTTGGAATTACCCATAAACTAAAAACTTCAAGACGATAGGTGCAATGACTTTCCAGATTTCGTTTTCAGTATTGGATTTATTTGTGCTACTCGCTTGCTACTGAAGTTTTTGATAGCGCTAGAACTGACTACAAGGCAAAGAATGACAAAATTCAATTATTTTTGTACGTTGTTCGATTCATAATTAATTCCCCAAGTCTCCTTCATAAAATGCTGAAAAAAATACAAAGAAAGAATAATAATTAAAAAAGTTATAAAGAATTCAAACCGGGTCCAGCAAGTAATATATATATAACCTCCATATATATATTCCTTCTGATTTGGTTACAAATCGCTTTAGAACTTGTACTTTACTTCCGATCATTACAAAATTCTCCAGAAAGATGTTTCTCAATTTAGGAACAAATACTGCTTAATTTAGCGATTATCGGTATATATTTATCTATTTTCTTACCCATTTACAATTATTCCAAATTATTATCGCAATGATCCTTATCGCATTGTTAGGGAGGTGCAGGGTATTAAATAGTCGGTCCCACCCTACCTTTCCTTACTGGTTATATGTATAGATACCACAATTAGTAATAGTTGTGGGAGAAGTTCAACCGTCCCTTTTGGCAGTGTCCACACAATTTGATCATTTTGTACTAAAAGTTAGCAGCATATAACTTCAATTACATTTTATACACATACTTTAAATTTTTTAATACCAGTACACAATAACACTTGTAATGCTGTGCACTGCAATGTCCTTGAAGTAAAAGTAGGCGTATTTGTGAACTCCATTCTATAAGACAATTGACAGATTCATTCAAACACAATTTCCTGATAAAAATCCACAAAACGTAGCCAAGGAAATAAAAACAATATTTTTTATAGTTTCTTATTGCTTGCCCATAGACACAGGTAGCATAGTAGGTCAGCGGAAGGCGCGTGAGTTATAATTCACCTTCCCAACCTTAATAAACCACCCAGATACATTGACAGCGATTAAAGAAAGAGAAACGTATAATTTGACATTAATGTATATTCATAGATTTGTTTCACTCAAATTTTGTTGCAGTGAAAATAACGGAGTTGTGTTGAAATTTTAAGAAACCATTTTTATTATTGTAATATGTATACTTATTAGGCTCGAATTGAAGTGAGCATTTTATGATAACTTTCTGTAAAAACAAAAAGAAGTTCAGTAATAAAGTTACCTTGGTGTTGATTACATCTGAATTGGATCTCTATTTTATTTTCCTTTTGGGAAACTGGCGCAGTCGAAAAAAAAGTTGACGGTTTATCAACTTTAGCTCCTGACAAAATAAAATAAGTTGACGGCATATCAACGTTTGCTCTTCAAAAATATATATGTAGTTGACGGAATATCAACTCCTACTGCCTATTATTCAAAATAATAGTCAATGAATTAAATCAAATTGAGTGCATATCAATATTTAGTCACACCTTTTGATTATGAAACATAATAAAAAATAATTAAAAAGTGTATTTTAAGAATAGTTTAAGAAAAAAAAAAACATTGGACAATATAAAACAAAATGTTTAAAAATTAACAGTGAAATCAAACGGATGAAGAACAGAAAAAAAAACTAAATAAAGAAACCAAACGCAAGTGGCGAACAAAAAATTAAATACTAATAAAGACAAACGAACACAAAATTAACACAAAAAGAAAGAAGGTGAAAACAAAATTAATTTGAAATACTTGTAGAAATAGATTTTGAAGACAGTAAGTCAAATGTATACTCTAAAGAAAAATTTTAATTAAATTTAATTATATAATTCGTACCTATATTAATTCGTACAAACAAAAAGAAAAGTGCTGTAAAGAAGAACCACAAAACCACAATAATTCATACATACAAACAGTATATAACAGAAAAAAAAACAACAACAATAACAGAAAACTACACAAAAAAAAAATAATAATAACTGTGCTCAATCAGAACTAGAAAGACTAAAGCGAAGGTATTGACAAAAAATAATGAAAAAACCTGAAGAAACAGCAATAACTGCTGAGTGCGAGACATCATTCAACGACAATAGCTAAAGAATACGAAGAAAAATCTAACAACAACAACAACTAAAAAAAGGCAACGCAACAACCATCAACAATATAATAACATGAGGTACATAATATGTAACAACAGCAACAAAAATCCTGCACATTGAAACAGCAATAAAACATATGGAGGAGGAACACTCTGGAAATGGAATTCACTTTGTTATTAACTTATTTATAGAGTAGATTCACATAACTTAAGGTAAGTACAGACGATTTGCAGATCGGACAACATTGCCAGAAAAATGGCGGAAAAATGCAACCCTGTGAATTTACAACCGTGTGAACATACAATTTTTGTGTTGCAACGTTAGCAGAAAAGTCATTGCGAGATAATTTGCTGATTGTTATATGTGCGAAGTTTATGCATGTGGCAACGGCGCCATTGCCAGAAAACCATTTTATTTGCAACACTGTCTATAATGTATTTTTATTGGCAATCCTGCATATAAATATTTACAAAATATATTGTAAATATATGAAATTGTAATGTTTTCGTGCAATCGTCTGAACTGTCAATTCACCTTTGCCTAACAATCTGACATTTGCAGCACTTTAACAGGGTTGATAACGTTTGTCGATCTGGCAATCGTCTATACTCAGCTTTAGTTATTAAGTAATTTGTATATGAAATATATGTATATGAAATTAAAAAGAAAGGGTGGTCTAAATACAAATAATTAATAAATGAGAAAGACATTTCGTTCAAAACCATACACTAAGGTATTCAGACATCTCACTCCAATACCTGAACACGTAGCAATGTCTTTAACCGATCAACTAACCAACCCCCCAACTACCCAAACAAATGCTGAGGCATCCGTTCGAACAATTATAAGCCCATCATCAATACTTGATTCACTAAGAATTCCGGACATAGTTAAAGATCTTCCCACATTTGATGGAAATCCAAGATCTTTACACGAATTTCTATCGAACGTAGAGGAAATACTAGGGTTGCTTATTGATATAGATGGGACTAACTATGCGAAAGTTATTCTTAGATCAATTAGGAATAAGATAGTGGGACCAGCGAATGAAATATCCAATATATTTGGTACACCATTAATCTGGGAAAATATAAAAGCTAATCTAATATTAAACTACTCGGACAAAAGGAATGAGACTTCATTAATTCGAGACTTACACAATTTACGGCAAACAAATCAATCAGTTCAAGAATTTTATAGCTCAATTGTAGAAATATTATCCACAATTAATAACAATATAATGATTCACGAGACAAATGCAAGTGTAATAGAAGCAAAACAAAAACTATTTGCGGAAATGTGTTTAAACACCTTTTTGTCGGGTCTAAAGGAACCTTTGGGTTCAAGCATTAGAGCAATGCGGCCCAACACAATAGCTGAAGCACTTTCTTTCTGTATAAATGAACAGAATATGTTCTATGTAAAGAAGCAATTACAGAACACATATTTAGCTCCACAACAAAGCAATAAGAATTATATACCAATTCGTCAACGTTTTCCTACACAATCGCATCTTCCGATAGTTAGAACCAGTATAATACCACAACAGTTTCCCAGACAAACTTACCCAACTCTATTACCTCAACCATTTAATGTGCCTGGAAACCAAAATTCGTTAAATTATAATCAGACTTTTCCTAACAAACCAAGCCATATTTTCGGGCAGAATAAAATAGCAACTATGAATCAAGGAAATGTACCATCTAACGTTCTTGGACAAAACAGGTCAATGTCTAATAATACTAATACTTTTGGCCCAAGTTTAGACACTCAACAAAACCGGCAACAAATGTTACCACCCCCAGAACCAATGGACGTTAGTTCAGGTTACACTCACTTACGAAGACCTACTAGCACACAAACTCATAGAAACACGAACACATTCAGACCACAAGATATGAATAATATGAATTTTTCGGACGGTGTGTGTTACACACATTTAGATGATTATTATTACTATTATAATAACCAGAATAATTACGCTCAAGATAATATAATTTATACTCAGGTTGAGGACTTTATTCAAGAACCTCAACCGGAACAATTTCAGGAAGAATATAATGAGATTGATGAGACTCAAAATTTTCGGTCGAAAGCCTCGCCCAACCTACAGGGTACTTAGACATAAATATACACGGACACACTTTACCGTATGTAGACATATCCTCTCCTTTTGGCAGACCATTAAAATTTTTAATTGATACAGGTGCCTCGGCATCATTTATAAATCCGGAATTTGTTAATCCAGACCATTGTGAGACATGTGACCCCATCACAATAACAACTGCTCTCAACAGTCATTCCTTAAACAAAAAAATAAGATTACCATTATTTTCAGAATTCAAAACTGCCGGCGAAATAGACCTATATGTGTTCAAATTTCATAACTATTTCGATGGTTTAATAGGAATTGATATTTTAAACAGACTAAAGGCAAAAATGGATTTTGGTAATCAGACCTTAATTACCAGCTTCACCAAAATTCCACTGAAATGCAAACCTAACTTTTCGTCAGGAAAATTCAATATTCCACCATTCTCAAAATTTGTTATAAAATGTCCAGTAGACACCAGACACGGCGATTTTTTTATGCAGAAGACCTTTTTAGAACCCAATCTGTTTATTTCTGAAGGCGTTTACTCCTCAAAAGAATGGCACAGTTTTATCGAGATAGTAAACACCTCGGACGAGGAAAAAATTCTGTGTATCGAACAACCGTTAAAAACAGTCCCATACAATAAACATAATTTCGTTGAAGTAAACAACTTTAATATGGACTCAGGAGCTCTAAATTTTAGCAATAACATATGGGAATACATACGAACGGATCATTTGAATATTGAGGAAAAAAAGGCTTTAATAAAACTTTGTAAAAGTTACGAAGATATATTTTTCAAGGAAGGAGAAATCCTGACCTTTTCTAACCAGATCAAACACCGCATTCGAACATCCGACGATATCCCTATTTTCACCAAATCTTATAGGTATCCTTATGTACATAAGGACGAGATTAGAACTCAAATTGATAGGATGCTACAACAGGGTATCATTACACCAAGTTATTCCCCTTGGAGTGCTCCCTTATGGATTGTCCCTAAAAAGAAAGACGCTAGTAACATTCAGAAATGGAGAATGGTCATAGACTATCGGAAATTAAATGAAAAAACTATTTGCGATAGATATCCAATACCCAATATAACAGAAATACTAGATAAATTGGGTAAATGTATGTATTTTTCAACATTAGATCTAGCCAGTGGCTTCCACCAAATTGAAATGGACCCAAGAGATGTTTGCAAAACCGCATTTTCTTCGGTCTAAAGAACGCCCCGTCAACATTCCAAAGTGTTATGGATAACGTTTTAAAAGACCTGATTGGCTCTGTTTGTCTAGTATATTTAGACGATATAATCGTCTACTCTACCTCGTTGCAAGAACATACGCAAAATTTGAAGAAAGTTTTTGATCGCCTTAGAGATTCGAACCTAAAAATTCAATTGGATAAATCGGAATTCCTGCACAAAGAGTGCGCATTTTTAGGACACATTGTTTCCACAGAGGGAATCAAACCAAACCCCGAAAAAATTCAGGCCATACGAAAATTTCCCATTCCCAGAACACAAAAAGAAATTAAATCGTTCTTGGGCTTATTAGGATACTACAGGAAATTTATCCAAGATTTTTCAAATATTACAAAACCCTTCACAGAGTGTTTAAAAAAAGGGAAGAAAATATCTTTAAATGATCGATATGTAAAAACGTTCAATACATGCAAAGACTTATTAATGAATGACCCTTTACTTCAATATCCAGACTTTTCAAAACCTTTTAACCTCACTACGGACGCTAGCGATTTTGCTCTTGGAGCAATTCTGTCCCAAGGCCCAATTGGTGCCGATAAACCGATATGCTACGCGAGCAGAACTCTAACAAGCACTGAAGTAAACTATTCCACAATAGAAAAGGAACTGTTGGCCATTGTTTGGGCAACCAAATACTTCAGGCCCTATCTATTTGGACACAAATTTAGGATTATAACCGACCACAGGCCTTTGACTTGGATCATGAGTATAAAAGAGCCAAATTCAAAACTGGTTAGGTGGAGGTTAAAGCTCGAGGAGTTCGATTATGAAATAATATATAAAAAAGGGAAGCTTAACACCAACGCTGATGCATTAAGCCGCATCAAGGTAGATAATTCAAAGTACAATGGAATTAATGTGAATGTACTTGAGAATATTCCTATTCAAGAAACCGCAGGATCTACAGTGCACTCGGCAATGGAAAATCTTGATGATGGCATTCCAATATCGGAAAGACCCATCAACGAGTTTAACGTTCAAATTATCCTACAAATAAGTAAAGGAGGATCTCCTATGACTCTAGAAACTGTATTTAAAGACAAAATAAGGAAAACCTTACGCAGAAAGGAATATAATGAATCTGTAATGACTGAGATTTTCAAACAATGTATTCCTCAAAAAAAACTTTGTGCGATAATGTCGGACGAAGAGACTTTCAAAATAGTTCAAAGTACATATTCAAAATTTTTCTCTAATAGTAAGCTCTTTAAATTAGTGCGTTGTAAGAGTATACTCACTGACATTAAAAACACCGATGATCAGGATAAACTTATTAATGACTATCACACCAACCACAATCACAGAGGAATACAAGAAACATATGACCATCTAAAACGAGAATATTTTTTCCCATACATGAAAAATAAAATTTCAAATTGTGTAAACCATTGTGACACATGTCAGACCCTCAAGTATGACAGAAGACCACCGAAACCCACATTTGGAAAACCAGAAATTCCAGCAAAACCTCTAGATGTTGTTCATACTGACATTTACTGCATTAATAAGCGAAACATTTTAACGCTCATAGACAAATTTTCTAAATTCGCGTCAGCATATTCCTTGGATTCAAGAAACAGTATGTCCATTTTAAAGAGTTTTAAACACTTCATTAGCCTACACGGTATACCCCGAAAGATCGTTTGTGATCAAGGCGCAGAGTTTAGTGCGTCCATAATAAAAGATTTTTGTAGATTTAACAACATTGGCATCCACTATACATCATTTCAACAAATCACGGGTAATTCTCCTGTTGAAAGATTGCATTCTACAATAACTGAAACATACAGAATCCTTATGCAAAAATACAGGAATTCAGAATTGCCCTTAGATCATGATGAAATCCTCTCAGAAGTCATAATGACATACAACAATTCTGTGCATACAGCGACCAAATTGACTCCTTTCGAATTATTTTATGGAAGAACCGCAAGTTTTGAAAATAATTTAACCTACGATACCGAACATGAATATCTACGTAGGTTACATGATTTTCGGAACAATTTATTTGCGATTGTGAAGGAAAAATTAGCGACAGATATGGACAAAAGAATTAATAAATTAAACATAAATAGAGAACCACCTGAGCATTTTGTTGAAAATGAGGACATTTACCGGAAAGAGTGTAGACGTAACAAAATGACTCCGAGATTTTCGAAACGTATCGTTAAACAAGACGGAAAAGTAACTCTTCTTACATCAAATAACCAGAAACTACATAAGTCTAAACTAAAAAGAAGGCGCAAGACTTATAGTTAATTTTCTATTAGGTTCACGTGAGAATAGTCAATTAAAGAGGGAACCGAGGCATCGTTCCACTAAATCTGGGAAATGACAGAATTACAACTGACTGTAAACAACTAATACACATAGTTAACCTAGATGCTTATGCCAATAATCTAGAATTAACATGAAATAAATTATCCGCGAAAATACACCTTCTAACACCAGAATACCGATAGGAAATAGGTCCCATAAACGTTTCAGGATCGACTATCAAATTTATTAAGGGAAAAATAAAAATAATTATGTTAAATAATTAAATAGGAATATAGAAATCTTATTATAATTCCACCCTAAACCAACAACTAAACACAAACATTATATTTAATATTGAAATTCATATAATATTATTAATAAAATTCTACCTATTAATAAAACTTTAGAAACCAAAAGCGAAAATGATGTATTTGTTAATAAAAATAACATTGTAATGTATAAAAATTTAAAAGAATTATATTGTATATATGATCCCGCAGTATATTGTCATAAAAACACAAATTGTATAAACAACATACTAAATAGGAATGAGACTTTCTCGTTCTACCATTAATCTGTTTCATAAATTGTAAAATTGCTATCAATGGTATTTGGGATAATGACGAAAACGAATTTTTTTGGGATAACGGTAATACATTTGAAATGCCACCCAACTTTATCAATACACTAGAACAGAGAAATAACGAAGTTCCGATCATAAGTTCCTCAAAGCCCATATGGTCCAAACTTCATTCTTGGGAGGGAGGAGTTATAATTCACCTTCCCAACCTTAATAAACCACCCAGATACATTGACAGCGATTAAAGAAAGAGAAACGTATAATTTGACATTAATGTATATTCATAGATTTGTTTCACTCAAATTTTGTTGCAGTGAAAATAACGGAGTTGTGTTGAAATTTTAAGAAACCATTTTTATTATTGTAATATGTATACTTATTAGGCTCGAATTGAAGTGAGCATTTTATGATAACTTTCTGTAAAAACAAAAAGAAGTTCAGTAATAAAGTTACCTTGGTGTTGATTACATCTGAATTGGATCTCTATTTTATTTTCCTTTTGGGTAGAGATAACTCGTGCGATTGATAAGCGAGAGATCCCAATAGATGCATTTTTCTATTTATACCCTACACCACACTGTGGTACAGGGTATTATGACTTTGTGCATTTGTTTGTAACACCTAAAAGGAGAAGAGATAGACCCATTGTTTATTATACCGATCGACTCAGAATCACTTTCTGAGTCGATTTAGCCATGTCCGTCTGTCCGTCTGTCTGTCCGTCTGTCTGTCTGTCCATGTATTCTTGTAATCAAAGTGCAGGTCGTATTTATGGTCCGATTGTGATGAAATTTAGCATAGTGCTCTTTTTTGGCCCAAGGACGATCCCTATTGAAATTGGTTAAAATCGGTTCAGATTTGGATATAGTCCCCATATATATGTTTCACCCGATTTGACATGTAAGCGCTGTTTTATATCCGATCAGTACGAAATTTAACAGAGAGAGTTTTCTTATTACACGTATAAACACTGCCAAATTCGGGGAAAATCGGTTCAGATTTAAACATAGTCCCAATATATATGTTACACCCGATTTGACATGTAAGCACTGTAGAAACCGTGTTTTATATCCGATCAGTACGAAAATCGGCAGAGAGAGTTTGCTTATTACATGTATGAACACTGCCAAATTCTTATCGCAATGCCCATTTTCGCATTGGTAGGTAGGTGTAGGGTATTATATAGTCGGCCCCGCCCGACTTTCTGTCTTTCCTTACTGGTTTTTTGATGTTTTTATGTGCAGTTTGTGTTTTTCTACACGCTGAAAAAATTGCTTCTGTAGTATATTGCCCCAAACATATTCGGCTTGAAACATATATATTTTTAGGGTACATATAAGTATTGGTACACACAAAAATTATATATTTGTTTACATCCCAATATCTTTTTATGTGGGACTATTGCGAAACAAATATTTATTTGCATTTATGTATTCAGAAAATACCTAAATTGTGTTAAATTTTTATTTTTTAGAATTTGGTAATGTTTGTAAAATAAAATATAGTATAATAATTGGAAGATACAATTCGAAACCAAGGAAAATTAAAACTGAAATTCGAAAAAGTCAGCAAAAGTTTTGAAAATCTTTTTTATATAAAAAATATTTGGAGAAATTCCTAAGCAAAAATTTTATTTGTATTTTAACATATATTTTATTTGAGAAATTTAGTTTGCAAATACATTTAGTTGTAACATATTAATATATGCGTTCCAAATATATTTTGTTGATTTTCAAATAAAATTTATTTGTTAGGAAGTATACAATATTTAAAAATTTGTGTTCCAAATATATTTTCTTTCGATTCAAACATATCAAAAAAGGCGATTTTGCTCCGTGTATGGTAGCACCAAAATACAATAATTAAAAAATATTTATTTCACAGAAAACATATACGCTATTTATACATTACCCCACACTGTGGTACAGGGTATTTATAAGTTCGTTTCATGACAGATGTTTGTAACACCTAGAAATACTACAGCTAGACCCACCTTAAAGTATACCGATCGAGTCAGTCTGTCCGTCTGTCCATGTAAAGTTGTCCGTCGGGTACTGGTCGCAACACCACTCCGATCGTGCTGAAAGTTTGCAATTAATAGTCTTTCGTACCTGGAAAGAAGCCTATTGAATTTGAAGAAAATCGGTTCAGACTTAGATATAGCTCCCATATATATCGAGCCCTAACCGCCAAATTTATTGATTTTCGTTTTATGATGAAAATCGATTGAGAAGCATAATTTCCATCACCTGTAAAAATTTCGCAACTGACAAATGTACCGTTACGAAGAAAAAGACAAAACAAAAATAACTCAAACGACATTCACATTTTGTTTACAAATTTCCTGACCGCGTAGTATCGCTTAAGTTGAATTTTCATTCTGAAGTTTATTTGAATGGCGTTAAAAAAGTTTGCGTTGATAGTTTGCTAATATTTATTAAAATGGCATCTGGTGGAAGAAAGGTAACTATTTTTTTGTTGGTTATGGAAATTTCGTCGAGTTTGGCCAGATTGTGATGTGATGTGTCCAATAAGAAACAAATGCAAATCATTTTTGGCTGCTTTTTCCTAAATGTGATTTTTATATTTACCCTACACCCCAATGTGGTCCAGGGTATTATAATTTTGTGCACTTGTTTGTAACACCCAAAAGGAGAAGAGATCCATAGTTTATTATACAGATCGACTTGGAATTACTTCCTGAGTCGAATTAACCATTTCCGTCTATCCGTCTGTAGATGTATCGTTGTAATCAAAGTTCTGGTCGTATTTGGCCCAAGGATGATCCCTATTGAAACTGGTGAAAATCGGTTCAGAGTAAGATATAGGCCCCATATATTTTTACCTCCGATTTGGCATCTAAGCGCTATATAAATCAAATTTTACATCGGATCATTACCAAATTTGGCATAAAGGAGTACACTGGATCAGTAAACTAACTAATGCTTCGTTTCAAGTTGGTATCAAAGTGCTGTAGAAGGTTTATTTAATATTTATGAAATTTGGCAGAGTGTAGTTGAAATATCTCAATGTGGTGAATTTAATTCGTTTTGTACTTATTCTGCTATGAAAATGGTTTCGGGTATCATATAGTCGACCACGCCCAAATTTAGTCTTTTCTTACTGGTTTTTATTATATTTAATGTTAATGTATTTCTTTTGTTTTGAGTCGTCCACATTTTCAAAATAAATTTAAACAATTAAAAGCGTTTAGTTCGGCCATGCCGAATCTTATATACCCTCCACCATGGATCGCACATGAATGGTTGCGGATTAGGGCGGGTTGATTTGTATGGATGAAAAAAAAATTAAAAATCGTATAGCAAAAACGTAATCTACATTAAATTCTAAGAAAATTCTCCGAAGAAACCATGGGTCTAAAATCAAAACCTAATCCGCGCCTCTCGACTTGAAAGTTTTTTTTATATTGTGTTTTATTATACCCTCACTCTAGTAATACGAGGCTATATATCATTTGCTACGGGCCAAAAGTGTAACACATCGAAGGAGTGACATAAGACCCTAAGTGTGTTTGGCGGATATCCGTTTTAAGTCGAATGAGCAATATCCGTCCGTCTGTCCGTCTATCTGCTAGCTGGTGTGCACGATAACTCTCTGGTGTGCACGATAACCGATTGCCTTCAAATTTGGTATGTGGTAATATTTTTTTCTATCTCCGGCTAAGTTCGAAGATGGGCCATATTGGTCCTCTCCTTCTAGTACCTCCCCCGCAAAGTGTTAATATTACGTGAATTATTGATTATTTAATAACTTCTATACTACTTACTAGAATCCCCTGAAATTCTACACATAATATTATTTTATTAATCACTATCACCTCAAGATAAATGGGCGAAGTTACCGCGCCCCTTTTGGTACCTTCCACACAAATGGACCATTTTGCTTCAAAATTGAACAGCTTATAACTTGAATACTTATGCACAAAAAGACTTGAAATTTTGTACAGTGTAACGGTTTCATAGTACCTACAATTCAGTGAAAAATGGGCGAAGTTTCCACTCCCGTTTTGGTACCTCCCACACAAAATGGCCAAATCATACCAAAATATAATAGATCATAACTTTAATATACCAGTGCATATAAACGCTTCCAATTCGGTACAGTGCAATCTACTTCAAATAGATTGCACTTTACTGTTTAGCGAATAATATGAGTATTTGTTAAACCCCCTCTGGTACCTCCCATACAAATTGACAGATTAATTCGTGTATTTCATATTACAGTACTCACAAAGTGAGGTATACCTTAGTCGGTTTACCCGACTGAAACTTTCTTACTTGTTATATTATAGTTTATGCAATACAGGTTTTGTCTTGAGACTAATCAAAATATTCAATTATCAAAAAAGCAGTTAAACCCCAACTTGCAAGAACACGTTTCACCTTTTTTATTTACATTATAAAATAAGAACTGTTTATCGAAACAAAAGAAGGTTATTTTATAAATACTGAAAACAATTTTGAGTGCAATATTTTTTGCATTTCCAATCTTTTTTTTTAAATTATGAAAGAACATTTTTTTATCTATGTTTCTTTATAAAAATATAAAATATAAAATTATATACAAACTTTTTTACTTGGGTGAATATTTTTTTTTTAATGAAAAAAATGTTTGGTGTAGAAAAGGTATAAAGTGTAAAAGAACTACCTTACTAAACAATTTTATTCAGAAAATTCGATTTTTTTGGAAAAAGCTTTTTTGTCTAACATTTATTTTTTGTAGCAAAGGCGGGCATATAAATTTTCAAGTCGAGAGGCGCGGATTAGTATTTTATTTTAGGTACATGGTTTCTACGGAGAATTTTCTTAGAATTTTATGTAGTTTACGTTTTTGCTATACGATTTAAAAGAAAAAAATTTCAAAATTTCAGCCCAATTCTTTGAATTCGTCGGTTTTTGTGGCGTTAAGAAGTCAAATCTAGAGGGACCTTTGTATGGGCGCTATATAAAAACATGGACCTATGATACCGTTGTTAGTGTGAAGGATACTGGGTATAAATAAACCCCAGTTACCAACTTTCAGCCCGATCAGTTGACATTTGTGGTCTCTATGACGTTAAGAAGTCAAATCGGGGAGATGCTATATATAGTTGAAGTATACATTGGATATTTCATTGTTATCCAATCTTACGTAGAGTGGTGTAGGGTATCATATAGTCGGCACCGCCCGACTTTAGCCTTTCCTTACTGGCTTACATTTATTTAATTCATTTACTATTTTTTTTATTATTTCATAATATGTACAGTTGACTCAATAATTAATTGTTTATTATAATAGTTCCGGAAGACTGATGTTGTCTTACAGCTCTTCCTTGCTTCGTTTTATGTTTCTTTGCAATGTGTTCATAATTACGATTTTTATCGATAGATTTTCTTTTGGTGTGGTAAAACGGTGTAATATGTTATTATGGAGTCGAAAGCAAAATGTGCAACTTTTCAACTTTGCAACTCGCCACTATATGTTCCCTCAAAAAACAATAAAAGCGTAGCCATAGCCTTTTCACTGTCTGTATTCGAGTGTTGACCGGATTAGCTTTAAACCGAATGCAGTTCTCCAAGACTAACATTCTCTACAATACTGACACTCGGTCCTAACATCGCCAGATTCTGCAGTCCCATAGGAGGGTGGGAATTCTTTCAAAATTTCTGGGCATACAGGGTTGCCCATATTCGACGGACCCATCTGGCAACGCCATAACTTTTGACAGAGATGTCAGATCGCTTAATGACATACCGCGTTTGAAGCGTCAGTCCAAGCAGATTTTTACCATGGAACAATACACGCCACGCGAGCGCTCTGAAATAGTTGAAATTTACATTCAACAGAAGAAGTCAATTGTGAAAACTCAAAAAACAAAATTATCATGTCCGATGAAGCCCATTTCACATTGAATGGGACCGTAAATAAGCAAAATTGCCGTATTTACGCCACTGAAAATCCTCAGGAGATTCAAGAATTGCCTCTTCATGACGAAAAAGTCACAGTTTGGTGCGGCGTTAGTGCGAAAACGGTCATTGGGCCGTTTTTCTTCCAAAACGAAAATGGCCATGCTGTTACCATCAACCAGGAGCGTTATCGCGACATGATGACCAATTTTGTGATGCCAATTATTCGTCGAAAGCGTATGAGGCAGTTCTGGTTTCAACAAGACGGCGCTCCACCGCACACAAGTCGCATAACAATCGATTTTCTGAAGAATTTGTTTCCGGGCCGTTTGATGTCGAAAAGTGGTGATTTGGACTGGCCACCGCGTTCGCCCGATTTGACGCCGCCTGACTTCTTCTTGTGGGGATATTTGAAGTCAAAGGTTTACGTTAACAAGCCAAGGACCGTAGAAGAGCTCAAGGACAACATTCGTGAAGAAATAGCCGCTATTCCGGCCGAAATGTTGGCGAAAACGATGGAAAATGCTGCAAAAAGGGCACAATACGCCATCAACGCCAGAGGCGGCCATTTGAGAGATATCATATTCAAAAATTGATGTAAACAAATCTACTTGGAACAAATTAAATGATTAAGATTGCCAACCGCCAAATTTTTATTTTTTTCTTTGATTTTTTTAAAAAAACATGGGTCCGTCGAATATGGGCAACCCTGTATTTAAAACAAAATACTCGTCAAGTACAAATATTTTAAGACAACGTACCGGGTTTGTTTGTGTAACAATTTATATTATTGCACTACGCAAACTGCCTTTCAAAAATATATAGGCATACCTACTACATATATCGGTTGATATGGTACACGTCAATCGGTATAAATATATATGTTATCATGAGCACTATTTTTTTTTAATTCTTGATATATGCCTATAAAACAAATCACAAGTAACTCAACCATACATACTTTGTATTGTTTTGGATAGAATTGGCAAGTTATGGACGACGGCTACCGCTGTAATGTGACTTTTGCATTGTTTATCTTCTTATGTTCTTCTCAAATGTCATGTGCATAGTCCAGATTTACACTAGGCAAGTTTTTTCAGCAGCTTTTCATCAAATTCTCTTTTGAACTTGCACGAAGAACTCACAACGTTCAGGGAGAGTTTTCTACCTTCTCCGATTGCCTCTCTCTCCAACAAAACGCCGATAATCTACTGAACACTCAGCCCGTGTAAATAGGGACTTACGTATGAATATATAATAAATAACTTATCACGAGTGCATTTCAATTAAAAAAATTGTTGCGACTCCAGGGGATATAAATTATGCGCCACTGCATAAAGACGAATTCTAAATTTCAAAAATTTTCAGCTTTGATTTCAATGTAAAAAAATCATCGTTGTCATAGAGATCTTGCGAAATCTTCGCTTTTGTTTTTTGGCTTCAATTTAATTTTTATACAAATATTAAAAATATATATAAACTAAAACAATAGATACAAACATTTTAAATCGCTCTAACCCCCAGTTTTTGTAAAACGTTTTCGTTCGACTACGATGCATCATCCAAAATCAGTCAATTGATACGCGAAATATAAAGGGTCCGCCATCTAACGTTTTTTTTCAACTAGTGCTTATTTCGTGAATGGTAACACTTAGCTCATGTCTGATTTGACAGATAATTAGTTTTATCCTTCCGCTGAACGAATATGGTTGTGTATACGCTTGAACTTTGAAAAATACGCTTGAATGCGATTGACTTACAGAAGATGCCGATTTTGCCAAAAAAAAAAATCATATTTTCAGATGAAGCTCATTTTGATTTGGTGGGTATGTTAACAAGCAAAATTGTCGCATTTGGGGCACAGAAAACCCGCACCCATACATTGAAAAGCCGATACACCCAAAACGAGTCAATGTTTGGTGCGGATTTTGGTCCAGAGGCATAATTGGGCCATGAGCAAGGAGTGGCCGTTACAGTCAATGGAGATCGTTACCGGGCCATGTTGAACGAATTTTTGTTCACAAAAATTGAAGAGGAGGATATTGGCAAAATTTGGTTTCAACAGGACGGCGCTACGTGCCACACAGCCGAAGCTACACTCGATGTTTTGCGCGATGTTTTCAAAAAAAAAAGTTATTTGGCGGACCCTTTATAAGCCACAGGAGTCTATAATTCGTCATGTGCTATAGGAAAGCTGGGACATAGTTCGTACCGAAAATATGCCAGTGTTTTATAGATTTCGAGTTATAGTCGATTGAAATTTGACGTTTCGTCGTAAACGAACGAAAACATTTTATAAAAACAGGAGGTAAATCTACGTCAAATCATTATCGATTGTTCTTTTTTTCAGTTTTATTGGGCTCCTATTTCCAATATTTATAACGAAACTCGGAAAACAAACATCGTCAACAATTTATTAAATATTTTTCCTAAATATACGTTTTTCATCGCATGAAAGAACTACACATTTTTGATTTTCAATGGTAGTTGAACTTCAACATGTAAATTGCTGCAGCATTTGTGTTATTTTCACTTACTTTTATTACAGGCAAACCTTTTTAGCAAACTGCAAATTTTTCAGCAGTGTGTTTGCTAATGCACAACTGCAAACTTTTTGCTGTTACAGCAGAACATTTGCAGATGGTTTTGTTATTAACAGCAAACTTTTTTTGCGTAGACATGCACAGAGTTTTACAATTGGAGGAATCGCAAATGACGGCAGATATAACTATTTTTAACTTTATCTTTGGAAAAAATATCTTTTTAACTCTTCTTATGTTTTGTGCTCTTATAATTTATTTATTTTTGGACAGCCATTGATTTTCGATACATCATTACAGATCCGAAGTAAACAAACTGTTCACTATTATTCTCGATAGCATTTTCCACTTCCCGTGAAGTGAAAAAATGTAGGGAATAATTTTCTACGTATTATTTGCGATAAGGGTGAACGTATTGGTTAATTTTTTTTTATCGTTATACATTTAATAAATACATCAATAAATACAAACAAAAAATAAGGCGATTCGTTACCTATTTTTCGTGATATTACACCTGAAATCGCAACAAATTGACTAAAAATTGTGTGTTTTTTTGAAAACCGAAAGTCGGTCAACTTTGAACGGTTATATCTTCTAAACTAAAAATGTGATATTATTAAGAGTAGCATATTTGAAATCGTTGAAAAGTTTCCTATAACATGGGTTTATTCAAAACTTCGTCGGCGCACATGAAAATTTTGATTTTTGCAACCTCGTTTGCTCTACGGGCGCCACTGTGCGACATTACAAATTCTCGAAGAATTTGCATATGTTCGTGCGCCACTATCCACGTGAAAGCAAAAAGTCGACCACATGTCACACCCTTTTTTGTTAAAGGAGTTTAACTGGAATGTGGATGTTTTGCTCTTTATGTGAAGTTTTCGGATTTGGTTAATTCTAGGTACTATCAAAAATCATTTGATAGTACCTATTAATAAATATGTGTACCTGAAACATGCACATTTCCCGAAAAAAACTCAAAAGCTCTATGTAACTAGTAGATGTGTGCGTTGACGATTTTTTGACGATCTCGAAAATTTATTTTGACGATTTGACGATTTTTGTGGCCCATTTTGACGATTTTCGGTCAAATACGTCTGGCAACACTGCCCCTATCTCATACAGGGGCGGAGCTACAGGGCACTAAATGTATAGCTTGAAGATATCTTGAATAGTTTCCGAGATATGTGGATTTTAAATTTGAATTTTTCATTTTTTCGCCGACTTTACCTTGGAGTTTAGCCAATATCTCAGTCAAAAGTTTACCGAGTTTGTTCGCTGTTTTTTATGGTTTGCAATAAAATTTACAATATCATGAAAAACAGAATCGATAAGATATGTCAAGAAATAAGAAAGTTAGGCCCTATAAAACCAAATTTTTGAAAAAATTTAATTATTGGTTTTTTTTTGGCGAAAAAATACGAAGGTTTGTTGCACAAAGTATATCAGATTTATACTCATTTTAAAGGAGACGTTTCACAGAATCTGTTAGAGAAAATCCGAAGCCAAAATTTTAATTGGTGTGATTGGACTTTTTTTACATAAATTTCAAAAGTTTGATCGATTTTCTCCAATCACAAAGCTAAATTGTAAAATTTTTTTTTATTTATTTGTATTAGGGTGTAACAAAATCGACTGCAAAGGGAATCCCGAGCGCGGTTTTTCGTATCGAAGATATAGGACTAAAAGTAAAAATCCCATTTTTGGGGATTTTTGATGTATTTTTTGGGAACTGAGGGATTTTCACTTAGAAATTTCCACATGTTGCGTTTGATTATTATTTCTAATATCAAAATAAAGAACTTTAAATTGAAAATCATCGAAATATATAAATTTTTAGGAATTTTATGCCGTATTTACGTTTCTGTCGATAGGCAATTTTTTTTTTTAATTTTTCCCTACCTTCTTGTACTTATTAGTTATTATATCAGTCAATATGCACTGATTTCTTGTAGATCACTTGTTTTTATCAAACAATAACAAAATTTAGTAAGAGGAACAATCATAAAATTGAGTAAAAAGGATAAAAGATGTCGGCCCTTATAATATGTTGGTGCCTTGTTGCCTTAAATTTGTGTATACCCATTTTGTAAGAGAACGACCCACTTCTTGAGAAAAATATTTTTTTTCTTATTTTATTTCTGTAATAATCCATGTCTAGGAGATAAAGCAAGTCTTTGTGTTCCTCAGGATTGTCACATGTCAAAGATCGGTAACATATCCATATTTTTCTTATTAAAAATAGAACAGGATCGGAAGATATGAGAAGATTTACAAATATATCTTCATTCTGAAATTCTCTTGAACTTTTTCGGGAGTGAAATTGCTGAACATTGCGAAAATCGCGATTTCGTGCCTCCTGGGCTTCCTACGTAAGCTCGCCCAAAGGGAGAATATAAAATGCAATAATTATATCTCCATGACGCAATACTTTATCTACTGTTGGGGTCATATCTTTCCATGGATACAGTTCTATTAGAAGTTTTGAAATACCTAGACAATATTTTCAAATTTTTTCTGCATTCACTTTGTTCTTGCTGGTGATTGCCATTAGAATTATGTTGATTTTTCTCAGTAATTCCATATCAATTTCTGTGATCTTAGATGTGATTTCATAATCCTTGAAGAAACGCCTTGCAGTGTTACCATCATTTGTATTTCCATACCCCAATAGTGGTTTGTCGACATTTAATCCAGTCTCTTTCCAAAATTCCTCTAGAATTCTTTTTTTCTGGAACTCTCTCGATGCTTTTTATTCCTTTTTGTCCGGTAATTTGTTTGCATACTATAATAATGCAAATCGTATGCTATGTGTAGGAAATGTTCTAAAAACCGTATGCGAGCATGTAATGGGGAAATTCCAAATTTTAGAGCATATGTGTTAATTGTTAGGTTATTCGATAAATCCGAAAATTCGTTTTTTTCCTCCACATAGTGTACATTTCCACGTAGATGATGTTCCCGTAACAGCATTGCAAACTTTCCCATCGACAACAGTGAAATTTAGGATGAAGGAGATTGTGAAGCTGTAGTCCAATATTTTGATTGATATGGGTTTCAGCTCCTTAATTTCCTTCTTGATATGATCAACCACGTTTTGTGTGTTGGTAGCCGACTCTTTTGTATATTGAAACCATATTGGTATACAAAAGTTTTTTGATTCTGGAGTCGAATTTATCCAAATGCCATCAAAACTAGTTGAGGGACAATCCGTGTCTTCTCTCTTTCTTTATATGAGGGGAACTAATGATGCCGTAAACATACTTCTATAATCTGTCCCGCTCGGACTTGTTGATACTTGTTTGTATTGTATGGTTGATAAGCCCTCACATCCCCACTTGCACATAAGTTGCAAGTCACAATTATCCATTGTACTCAGCTGTTCTGTGCTCGATGCTGTATATTCCAGAAGGTTAGGAAGACAAATACTGACTCCACTTGGTGAAACTTGTAGCGGTGAAGGAATAATAGACTTCTTTTTGTCATTTATTTTGTTATATGAAGGTAAGACATCGACTCCTTTTTCGGACAATGCCTTCCTAAGTGTGTTATAGTTGTCTTTGCTGAGTCCCAGTTGTAGCATAAGAGTGGTGTCGGAATACTCTCAACAATTCTCCTTAGACGTTTCGGTGATGCTGTTTGAAGAACACCGGCAACTTTTAAAGCATCAGTTGGTTGTTTCTCTTTTTTCAACATTGCCTTAAAAGTGTCCGTAACTTCTTCAGTAGTCATTGCCGAAAGATTATTGGACAAACGCCTCTTCTTAGTTATTGTCGATACATCTTCGTAAGGTTTATGGGGTGGACCAACAGATGAAGTACAAACTGTTAAATCTATGTTGTTCTCGAGCCAATCAGAATATTTTTCAAGAAATTTTTAACAAATTTTTGTGATTTCGCTTTTTAATACTTTAATTTTATAGGTTCCTTCGATAAATTCTACTACTCTACGGACTTTTTCCTCAAAAGTGAAATGGGATTTCACACAAAATAAAAAATAGTGACGCGTTCTTAAATGTTAACGCCATACTTAAAAATTGGTAATGATATACATTTTCGAAGATGCTACATTTATATAAAAACAATAATATACTGACATTTCTACCTGATAAATATAATATGGGAAATTACAAAAATCATATAGTATGAATGAATATTAATAACTATATGAATGAACATTACAAGAAATATTTTTATACCTGTCAATGATTAAGGGTTTCCTAGAATTAGTGCCATAAAACAATATTTTCTGAAAGGTAAATCTTACTAAATTTTATTATTGTTTGATGAAAACATGTGATCTACAAGATCTTCGATATGAAAAGCCGCGCTCGGGATTCCCTTTGCAGTCGATTTTGTTACACCCTAATACAAATAGATGCCGATTAAAATTTTGTATACCCGAGGTGGTCAACTTTAGGGCCCTGTATGAGATGGGGGGCCCATGTTCCGAACTTAAACTCTCTAACACATCTTGTATACACACCTAAAGTTTCATCGCATTTCATGGTTTTGAAATGGCAGAATTATGTAAATTTTTTTCCATTTTAGCCCACTGTGCGACGTACTCTATTTCGTCGATACTTATTTTCATTGTTGCTTTTTCTGAAATTCTAACATTCTGTTACGTTGAAAGTATAAATTTAGTTGTGAAATTGTAATTTATTATCGATAAGTGCCGCTTCATACGCGACAATTTTGCTAAGCAAGTGCCACAGTTTGTTGGCTGAAACCCAAACGATAAACCTAGACGAATAGGCATTCCTAGAAAATCAACACATTAAACAAGTAAATGTTCTTGCTGAAACAAGTAAATGTTCTTGCTGAAACCATCGTTGCTAATAGCTTTTTTATGTTAGTTCTTGTTTTACACATATTCAGCTCCACACGGTTGTACGGTCATAGGGTTGCATTTTCTCACCATTTTTCTGACAATATTTTCTGATCTGGTAGTCGGCATGTAGCTTTACTCTGAGAATCGCCGAGGAACTCGTTGCCTCGTGTGAATTAGCACGAACGGGGTTCGTTACGCTACGGTGGCGTTATGCTTACGTTTTCCTAACTCGGCCTTAATTAACTGATGCGTTTGTGGGTAATTACACTCATGGTAACACCGGATACTGAAATAAAGTAGTCGCTTGTAGATGATTGGAAGCAAGTTACATTATAAGGCGTGTTTTCGTTACACCATAAGTGCTTAATTTGTATGGGTAGCTAAGCACTTTTAAGCACTATTAGTTCCCGATGAAGTTTGGTGCTTGTGTTCATGTCTTAATCGAGTATGATGTTGCCAGATTGGGCACCCTATATTTAGCAATATGGCATCCCATTTTTGGAGAGATTTTATCAATTATTTAGAATTAACGGGAAGAAGAAGAACAAAAAAGAACTTTTCACGAATTTGTTGTCTGTTTCGCACTGTTCTTTCTTCGCAACTCATGACACCATTGCTACCAGATAGTAAAAATCCGCCACTTATTGCTTATGTGCCAGTTAGTGGAAGTCAGTTGTTTTCGTTGCAAAGTGCTAAACTAAAAGTGCTAGCTTGTAACGAAAACATGCCTATAATAACTGAAAGCCTTCACCAAATTACAAAGAAAAAATATTTGAAAAAAAAATCAACAAACAAAATATAATTGAAAACACAGGGCCTGTTTCTGTAACTTATTTTCGTTCGTCTACGGCGAACGATAAAAATTCTCTCAGCTATTACTTGAATTCTATAAAACGCAGGTTAGAAATATTTTAGGAACAAGCTTTTTACATGACTTTCTACAGACACAACGAATCATAATCTTCTGTGACTTATAGATTTCTCGGAATAATTGAGTGATTTTTGATCGTTCGCAGTAGACGAACGAAGAAAAGTTACAGAAACAGGCCCACATACAAATATGTTTATACCCTCACTTTAGTGATACGAGGGTATATATCATTTGCTACGGAAAAAAGTGTAACACATCGAAGGAGTGACCTAAGACCCCAAGTATGTTCGGCGGATATTCGTTTTTGGTCATTTTAAGTAAAATGAGCAATGTCCGTCCGTCTGTCTGTTTGTCTCCTGGCTGGTGCGCACGATAACTCTCGAAAGGAGTAACCGATTGACTTCAAATTTGGTACGCTGTAATATTTGTATCTATCTCCGGATGTGTTCGAAGATGGGCTATTTTGGTCCACTCCTTCTAGTACCTTCCCCACAAAGGGTTAACTGTTAGTGAAATATTGATTCTTTCATAACTTCTATACTACTTATTCGAATCTTCTGAAATTCTACACATAATACTAGTATCTTAGTCACCATCACCTCGAGAAAAATGGGCGAAGTTGCCGCACCCCTATTGGTACCTCCCACACAAATGGACCATTTTGCACCAAAAGTTAACTGATTATAACTATAATATCACTTCATGCAAATACTTGAAATTTTGTACAGTGTAATACTTTTATAGTACCTATAGTCCAGTGAAAATTGGGCGTAGTTGACACGCCCCTTTTGGTACCTCCCACACAAATGTACTATTTTGCACTAAATGTAAACAGCTTATAACTTGAATACCAGTGCATAAATATAGTTGAAATTTTGTGCAGTGTTATGCTTTTATAGTGCCTACAGTTCTGTGAAAAACGGTGGTTATTGCCACGCCCCTTTTGGTACCTCTCACACAAAATGTAAAATTTTATACACAAAGTTAAGAGTTTATAGTGTACCAATGCAATTAAAGATCTTATAGTCCTTTGAAAAATGGGCGTTATCAACACGCTGCTTTTGGTACCTCCCACTCAAAATGGCCAAATCATACCAAAATTGAATAGATCATAACTTTAATATACCAGTGCACATAAACGCTTACAATTCGTTACAGTGCAATGTATTTGAAGTATCTACTGTTTAGCGAAAAATAGGAGTATTTGTTAAACCCCCTCTGGTACCTCCCATACAAATTAACAGATTAACTCGTGTAATATTTCATATTACAGTACTCACAAAGTGAGGGTATACTTTAGTCGGTTTACACGACTGAAACTTTCAGTTATAATAATGAAACTTTTGAACCAAAGTCGGTCGCACTCCAAAATTTACAGCATCGGTAGCAGGCTATGAAGCCGACGCGGCGCAAACCGGCGGCGCGCCATCGCCGATGATTTTTTACAAGCCGGCGCCGCCGCCGATTTTAGCGGCTCATATCGGCTGAAACTCAGCCGCCGAATTTTATTTGGTGAGTCAAGAAGATTTTATTTTTGCAACCAGGAAAATTTAGAAAGCGACTACTAAGTGATACCTTAGGTTCGGAATTTGCAATATTTAGAGTTAAGTACAAAGCGTAGCGTACAAAGTTTATAAAAAGTTGCTAATGTTAATATAAGATATGGCTATCTTTTATTAAAAAAACGAAAATTACAGCTGAACCGATTTTTTCAAAGTCTACGTTTAAAAAAGTTTGAGTTCCAAAAAAATAGTTTCCCTCGATTTTTTTTCAAATTTTCACAGAATATTCGCAAGGGCGTTTAAAATTCATATGTGCAGAAATAGAAGAAAAGCGCCAAAATTAAGAGACCAATCCTAGTATTTCGTCCATAACTTTTAAAAATACTGAGGCCCAAAACCATCGGATCAAAACTCCGGAAAGACCCAATTCCTTTTGGCCAAGGATTGTCAACTTAATAACAAATGTATCAACCATTGAAGATTTATTACACCGATTTTCAATATTATATCCAACTTCCATAACTTTGTGTTCATTTTAAATTTTTTCCTCCAACGCTAAATATCAAAAAAAAGCCACTTTTGCAGGAGAATTACATTACGTATTCGTGCGCTTTCGATTGTGGAAAATTTACAGCCGCCGCCGCCGAAAATTTTGGTCGGCTTCATTGTCCGATAGGTAGTGTACATATGGACAATTTTTTATAAAAAAAATGTAAGGAAAAAAGATATTCTGCTTGGTAGAATTGACTGCAGTTTCGATAGACACCACTCTATCATCTTCAGAATTCAGTAGCAATAATGTAGGTCTTTAACATAAATCTGTTGAAATACTTATGGAAGTAGTTAATTGAATTTAACAAGAACTATTAACCAAACCCGTATTTTGCCGAACTAAGTCAACATACTAAAACTCTCATCCCAATACATTTTTGTTTTTTGCTTGGGCTCTCATCGCGAGCCACGAAAAAGACCTGGCCTTTCGGGGTCCAACTGGAAATAGCTGGGAGTCTATGTGATTGGACCAAAAATGGGCGGGATTCGACCAATGGGCGTGGCCCCATCCATATAAACAAAAAAAATTAAATTGAAATATCTTGCACAATTTGTGAGCGAGAGTGCTGTAATTTTGTGTAATGGGCAGGATCGGACCAATGGGCGTGGCCTTGCCCACGTGAGACAAGTTTTGAAATTGATATATCTTGAACAATTTGTTAGCGAGAGTGCTGTATTATGTATCTGTATTTGATGGCGGTCTACGTGATTGGTCCAAAAATGGGCGGGATCGCACCAATGGGCGGGATCGCACCAATGGGCGTGACCCCGCCATTGAAAGCCAAATTTTGAAATTGAGATATCATGTACAATTTGTTAGCGAGAGTGCTGTAATTATGTCCATATGTATATGATGGCAGTCAACGTGATTGGTCCAAAAATGGGTGGTATCAGACCAATGGGCGGGGCTCGCACATATAAGCCAAATTTTGAAATTGAGATATCTTGCACAACTTGTTAGCGAGAGTGCTGTAATTTTTGTATATGGTGGCAGTCTACCTGATTGGTCCAAAAATGGGCGGGATCGCACCAATGGGCGTGGTCCCGCTTATAATAGACAAATTTTGAAATTGAGATATTATGCACAATTGTTTAGCGAGAGTGCTATAATTATGTCCATATGTATATAATGGCAGTCTACGTGATTTGTCCAAAAATGGGCGGGATCAGACCAGGGCTGTGGAGTCGAGCCAAAACTCGACTCCCGGATTCGAATTTTAAAATCATTCGACTCCCGCAGTTAAATAACATAAATTTTCTGAAATTAACTTTATAAAAAGACGTGAGTTCATGTTATTGAAAATAAGATAGAGCTTTGTTTAAAAAACACGATCAAGTAGGTATTCAATACCAGTAACTAAATAAAATTGTATTATTTATTTATCGACGCTTGACTTGCAATTTGCAACTAATAAGACATCTTTCGACATGGAATCATGAAAAAAAAATTTTTCTTCAATCACTGCCTCTGTTTTAATATACCGCAATTTTAGGAAATTACGTTCGCTTCAGGCAACCAGTTTATTCGTTTATTATTATACCCTACACCACACTATGGTACGGGGGGTTATATATTTGTTTTTTTGTGGCAGATTTGTAAAAAATACTACAGCTAGACATAACTTAAAATATACCATTCTACTCAGAATCACTAACTGTACATCTCAAGTTGTTCGTTAAGCACAGGTCGAAATTTCACTACGAAACTTCACTAGATTTGGCAATAAGAACTCTTTCACACTAGGGAGGAAACCTATTAGAATTGGCGAAAATCGGTTCAGATCGATATAAATGTTTCTTTAGATTTGGCCTTGTAACGCTCTGGAAGCTGTATTTCACATTTAATCATTTTGAAATGTAGTAGGGTAGAATTTATTTATCCAAGAACTCATATTTTCGGATTTAAAAAATTCTGTCTAGATTTAGATTTATAAGGTAATTATCTCATATTTATATGGCCTTTCCTTACTTGTTTTGTACTCGCTTAGGAATAGTGCATAGTCTTGCAAAGATACTTATTTTTTTAGCTAAATATAATTAGAGCGATCCTTAAACTGTTTTACATAAAATAGTTAGATAGATAGTTTGGTTAACTTTATAGATATTTTTGGCATACAAAAATATCTTCGAATATCTTACCAAATTTGTTTCCCCAAAATTTTTTGAGTGCAAAATTTCTATCACATAAATGGTAAATTTTTTTTTTGATTGGTCCAAAAATGGACTGGATCAGATCAATAGATCAGATCATATAAGTCCAATTTGAAATTGAGATATCTTTCCATTAATGTTGTGAAATTCCACGTTTAAAAGTGTAATTACATATGTACACGCTGTCGCATTAACGGTGCATGAAAAAAAGCAGCAAACAACAACGTATATAACAACAACAATGTCGTGCTTGGAGACCGGTCGTAAACTTTTGGTAAGTTGTGGCTATTGCCAAAAATTAAGTTTGTTATACACTTATACTAATATTTTCTAACCTTTTTCTTTATTTTTCTCTTCAGGTGTTTTTTTCGGTGGCTGCTCATCCTGGATTCCGGCTTTGAAACTGTTGGCAAGTTGTGCCAATACTAGTTGTAGTGTGCGTAGTAATGTCAGGAAATGTGGTATGCATGCATACATTTTTTTCTTTTAATATAAAATTCAGTGCACTTCCTTCGAAGAAATCTTCCTTTGACTTGCCTAATCCTTGGTTTTTTATATATATTCCGATTATGATTTTGGTGGGACATCGGCTTTCTATCTGATTGTGTTTGTTATTAATCTCCTCTCTCATATAAGTTTGCCGTAAGATCGGACTAAGCTCAGTACCCCAAACTAAGTGGCTAACCGTCCTGGGTCCTTAATAATCGAAGGATTCAGGGAGTTTACGTGGACGGCACCTTTTGAGTGGGGACTGATCACCTGATGGTCAAACACAGAAACGTAGGCATTTAATTATAGTCACAGAACGGATTTTTCTATCAGATCATAGATGATGAAATTAAATTTTTTTTACCACCCAGGATATATGGATTACCGAAAATCCACAAGGACGGATTACCCCTAAGACCGATTTGTTCGTCAGTAAACTCACCATCACATGGACTTTCCCGATATATAGCTGACATATTGAAAAACTAGACACAGAACTCACAATATAATGTTAGAGATGCCATAGATTTTAAATCAAAACTGAACGACATACGAATATAAGAAGATGAAATACTTATATCTTTCGACGTGGTTACCTTATTTCCTAGTATTCCAATAAACCTAGCATTAAGGGACGAAATGGAAAAATCAACAACAATACCAAGGACTTATTTATGAAAATATTGACATTCTGCATTAAGGACTCAAGATATTTCAAATACCAAGATAAGATATATGGACAATTAAAAGGTATGCCAATGGGTTCACCGGCCTCCCCAGTGGTATCTGACATTGTCATGGAAGAATTGCTAGACGTCTCGATACAGAAAATGAATCCGAAACCAAAGATTTTGACTAAATACGTGGACGATATCTTCGCAGTAATTAATAAAAAGGATATTGACAATACACTACAAATTCTTAACTCATATCACAGACATATTCAATTCACGAAGGAAGAGGAACTTGACAATAAATTACCCTACTTGGACTCAGTGGTGATAAGACATGGAAACAATCTGATTACAAATTGGTATCAAAAATCAACGGATACTGGACGACTTATTAATTATTACTCCAAACACCCTAGAAGGACAATTATTAACACAGCGAAAAATGTTATATCAAGAGTACTTATGATAAACGATAAACAATTTCACGATGACAATAAACAGAAAATAATAAATATTTTAAGTATGAATGACTTCCCGATGACAACGATAAAGGATCTAATAAACCGGATTACACACAAAAAAGATAAGGATAAAGCAGAATCAACCCAATCAAAGATATACAAACCTATGACATTCATTCCAGGACTATCGGAGAGATTTAAACATTCGGACATATATAGACTTTCATCACATAAATCTGACCACAAAGCCATTGACAAACCTCTAGAACAAAAAAAACAGCACTCGCGGCCCACTGTACATTGACTGGACATACACGACGTAAATGTATTAGTGGAAGAGAGAAATCGTTTCAGACGTTATACACTAGAGATGCTCTACATAACTGACGTTCCTGCAGATAAGAGACTAAATTACAAAAACGACACTGACAAATGTTCTCAAATGTATAGACATGTAGTAAACAAGCACGGACAACATAAAGCTTAGTTGACGAATAACTTCCCAGAAGACAGTCGAGCTTTTTAATTTGTGATAATTTTTATGTAAATTGATATTTTTGTATTCGTGTTAACAACAAATGTAATTTGTGTGTATATTTTTAATAGATCCCTGAAGATGACTAAAGATTTTAGTCGAAATATTGGATAAAAATAAATAAATTAAAAATCAAAAATTAATCGAGTTTTAATTTCCAACAAAGGACCTCAAGCCGAACTATCCGAAAATCAAATAAAATTCTACAGGTCTACAATAAATAATACCAAAATTTTTCTTAACATTAATATTTTAAAGTTTGGTAACGGAATGACAAAGTAACTGACTGATGTTTACATTTGTCATTTACATTACTTCATATTTACAAAGTATTACCTCCTGTATTATAAGATGCCTACGATTTTTAAAATATTTCTGTTCCGCAGACGACATGGACAAGCATAATGCAAACATGAAAATTGGTATGGCCGAAAAAAGAGAGCTCAGACGGCAACTATATTTCGATTCCGAAAAACCACTCGACCCTACTGAGGGCCCGCAATATTCGGCTGACAGTAATAAGAAAACGAAATGAGGAGAAACTCAGCAGATTCTGTAGGAAAGTGACCCTGGCCATGGGAGAAGAGGAAAACGGACAGTCGAGAGCACCGAGAAAAAAATGATAAGGAATGTGACCCTGGCCGTGCCGAAAAAACCCGAAGTCGTCAGAATTGTAACTATGGGCCAGCATATGGTCAGTCTGGGGGCCGTGTCAGAAGAAGTCTACGTGCGCAAGGTAACCATTAAAGAGAGTGATATTTTTGCTGAAGACACTGAAGAAGAAGAAAGTAAACACAAGGGTACCGCAAATGATGAAGAATGGGAAAAGAGTGGGAAGATGGAGTCAGTGGTGGTAGCAGTGGTGGTGGGGAGTGCCTAAATTGGGACATAGGAGGAGAACGGTCATGTACGCTTCGTGTTAATGCGTGACGTTTCACGTCACAGTGTGACGTACGTCTTCAACATTTCCATCGTACTACGATATGACACGAAAATGATGATCGTACACGGTTTTCAATTTAGTGAAACATAAGTGGTACAAAACAATATTGATAGCTAAACGACGAAAGAGAACATGACGAGTTCTGTCGGAAAACAACAGAAAGAAAACTAAAGTAGTAGGTTTAACAAATTAATGTTTATTACCTTAATGCATATAACAATATATGTGCATGTTTTCAGGCTTTCGTTACCAATCTTTTTATATATTTTTATTGGTAAGTATAATGAAAATATCATTCTAATTCCATTATATAAATACTTATATTATGTTTCTAACCAGTTTTTGTAGTTGTAAAAAATTGCACAAGGAAGTGAAGTGGAAGTGAGACGCTTTCCGATTTTAATAAGAAAAAGGGTTTCTTTCAAAGTTTTTTCAAATTTTGCAATAGAATTGGAGTGTTGGGGCTATTAACAAAATATCGGACAATACGAAGAATAAGAGGAGGATAATGCGATGTGTTGGAAGAATTGTAAGTAATATAAATGTTTTAATACACAAATAAGGTTGAAGAAAATTATGTAATGAACAGATTTTTTTAAAACTAATAACTAACGAAGTTATTTGTAATGGTTGCTTGCTAAGCAAAATTGTCTTTAATATATTTATTAAATTTTTTTCTTGGCAGTTTTTGGTAAAATGCTCAATATTTTTTGTTTATCCAACTTTTATAACTTTGCTTGGCAAGGATGTCCGCGGACTTTACAACAGCGCTCGATGTAAAAAACAATCGGTATATTGGGACGACTACCACAGAAGACTCAAAGAATACAAAAAATCATTAGATCGGCGAAACGTAGCTCTTACGCTCTCACGCTTTTCTGTGAGCTGGTAGACAGCGTTAACAGCATGTCTAAAATGAAAAAGTTTCTCTCAAAATCTCAAGTCCAAACCTAAACACTGGTGGATGGCGCGGGTAAAATGATGGAAACTATAGAGGATTCCATAAGGCTCTTGATGAAAACTCATTTTCCAACTGGTAATGCTGGACCAACAGAGGAACATTCACAGAATGAAAGTGTATTGCATCAAGTACCTATTACGAATATAACAAATGGTATGGTGAAAGAAGCGATAAAACCCTTCTTCAAGGCTACGGGACCGGATGGAATATTGAGACGAAGTTATAGCCAATGTTGGATCTCGTCATTCTCATAAGAGTATAAAAGTTTTCTAAAAAATGTGTGAAACGGCTTTGCATGTAGACTTCGATATTTCCTCCTCCATATCTTTACATACCTTCATATACGTTTTTCAACGCAGCCATTGTCGAAATTATCTTTTTGATACTGAACCCCTTCGATTTACCATATTTTTTGAAAACAATATGGGTTTCATTGCAAAATTATATCGTTTCATTGATGGGAAGACGATTAAATGAGAAGTGCAGTTTGAGTTTATGAATGAAATTGGTTACTTCTTTGATAAACTGAATGTTTCATGTTTATAGTAATTAATTTCTACCAATTGTTCTACCGTTAAGGGACTAAATAATTGCGAAACTTTTTCGAAACGTCCATCGCATGAAAGGTACTTATACGCAAGACCTTTACCACTTCCCGTACCTATGTGTTCAATGTGAGCCAAAAGGGATCGATGCTCTCTATGTGAAGCAATGTCTGGCGGCGGTATAATGTTCTCTCTCCAGAAATCATTGACCAATGATATTAGTAAGTGTGGTAGGTCACAGATTACCCATATTATGCTAGATGTTTGATTTAAATCCGACTTGGTTGCAACAAAAACACTTGACGGCCAATCCGCAATAGGACACGGCAGTAATAACTTTCGAAAGCGGTGACTGCAATTGTTCTCCTTGAAAACAATTGCTTATGTTGAATATGGCCAGTAGGTAGTTTCACCCACTCCTAACGCCATTAACAGCAAATGCGAGCACTCTGTTGTATATCGGCTTATTAATAAACGTCTCATCGCATGTTATGGAGACCTCTTTCTCGCAATCTGTCAGAGTTACAGAAAATTTTTGCAGCACAGCAACCATTTCCGGAATTAGTCTTTGTTTAGCAAATTTTATTGGTCTCTCTTCCGGTAGAGTATATGCTCGTCTGGGAATATAAATTTGGGCATATTGCCATGAAAGTAGTACTGCAACTGTCAGTTTCTATTAACTTCCTGGCGCATAGTAGCAGCGCTATTGCCGATATGCGTCTAACAAATGATATTACTGTGTAGGGAAAAATAAACCCAGTGCCGGCGAAAAACGTTGATTTACTCGCGAGTCACGGGGTTTGGTGCATCGAATACCGTAGTCGAAACAGATCCAAGAAAATCGGAAAGACTGTCAGGGGCAAAAAGAAGGAAACTGAATAAGATGAACCGGCAGAAGATATTACAGGATGAATCTGACTCTTCTACATCTACTGAAAGAGTCAGATCTCCCGAAGAGTATAGCGATGCGCCCAGCACTTCGGAGAAACCTATTCAATCTACCAAAAAAGGAGTCTCTAGTCAGAATCCGTTGATGGTGGGAGGTGAAGTTGATCCTGTTGTGGAGATGGTAAGCAAGTCCACCAAACCATCCATAAAGAAGGAGGCGAACGAGTAAGTTCGAAGATTTATTCTACACAAAGATATTGGACCACATTCTCGAATCTAATGATGGGCCAACAATCCAAGTAATGAGATGAAAGTTTGAGAGGGGCGTTTGATGCTGAAACTGGAATCACAATGCTACGCCGATGTCCTCGTAAAACTAGTGGAGAGCATCCCCTCACCTTGAGACGGCGCAAAGCTGAAACTGGTAAGGGAAAAGTGACATCCCTGTACTCATAAAAACATTAGACCGTTTATAGCACATGATGCAAAAAGTGAAAGTTGCTGCGATCCTTGATTTCCGGACCGAAAAAGTTTCCATTTGGCCTACAAGACTTCCATAAAAAATTTTGTGCCGATCGGATAACCCTAGGGTCTGTCCAAAGTTCATTCAAAATTTAGAACACACTTTATAGGGGAAATATTTTTTTTATTCAAAAATCGTATGTTTAAGTAAGTAAAATTACATTTCTTTGTATTATTAAGTAATAAATAGTTTTTAAATATTGAGATCGGTGAAAAAAAAAAACAAAAAATACAATTATTTCAATATTATATTAGATCTGACTTGTTATGTGAGGGACATTTTCTACAATATTCTTCAATGCACTGTAATATAAATTGATTTTGCTCTTCGTCTTTCGTAAGTATTCTGTTGTAATCATTCATAAATTGTGCACCGCGTTCGGCAGTGTCGTTAACAACAAACAGATTACGACAAACATCGAGAGCATCTTCATAATCTTCATTTACTTCCCAAATGGATGGTTCATGCTTTAAAAATTCAGTACTCAATCCAAAAGCACAGAAAAAATGTTTTGTTTATTACACAGCAATAGTTTCGGGTCGGAGAATTTTCGATCGTTTTCCAGATTTACGACGGGTTCTGTTGATTGCAGATGCCTAACCATTTTTCGTTTCTCTTCGAGTGAAACATCCGAATCGAAAAATGTCAAAGCCATTGATTCTGGGGCCAAATACCACAAATGATTTTTCCATTTCTTCAAAACCGCTTCAGACACATCTCGGTCGATTTCTGCGTATGCGATGGAGTCTTTCAACAAGTGTATATCTTGATTTGGTGCTCCTATGGCATTTGTGCATGTAAACCACGCTTTGACATACAGCCGCACGAGAAAAATACATATATCCCGTAGTCCACTGGACTCTCGTTTTGTCAATGCAAACTGCTCTCGAAATAGGTATATTTTTAAGGCATAAATGCCTTTTCCCATGAACCTTGCGTGGGATGTTGGACCAGGTGTTCGGAAGTTATCGCCGACACCACCAAGAAACATTATTGTTAATTGTAATAGTTCCTTGTAATCAGCTCGGATTTGTGTTTCATTTAGCTGTTTAATGCAGAATTTCTTAATGACTTCGCAGTCAGCATTACTTATTTTTGACCGTACAATTGGATCTTCGAGTTCGTTTTTAAACGATTTGTGGTCGAGACTTACCCATACAGCAGCAAAACGATTAAAAATAGGCACTTCAGTCGCCGAAAGTTTAACCTCAAACACATGTTTCAATACTATCTCCATTATGTGATGACAACATGGGAACTTGATTAATTTTCGATCTAATTTGTTCTGCAACAAAATGCACGATCCTGTGTTTTGACCTGTATTAGACGACGTGGTATCGAAAACCATGGCGGAAACTTTATTAGAAATATCCCAATTGATGAGTGTATCATGAACGACTTTGACCATATTTTCTCCAGTACCAGCCGGGATTTTGGGAGCACCCAAAAATTTTGATGTGCCTTCATAACTGGCGATGATTGCTATTCTATCAACGATTTTTCTGCCGAATAGCTCCGGCAAAAGTTTTCCGTCCCAGTAAATAATCAATGAATGTACGCTATTGATCTACGTATAAAAAATAAAATGCAAATCGATGGATTCGTAAAGCTATAAATTATATATATGTTTAGATCTGAACTAAATTACATACTTTTGCAATGAATTCTGTTTGCACCTTCTCCGCTTCTCGCTTACGATTTTCTTTTCGTAGCTCATATATTGTAGATCGATTAATCACAAGCTCACCAACAGAGGTCAGAGGCGTCGTAGCATTATTCATTACAGTTATCACATCATGAGCGCATGCTATCAAAATATGTACAGCATCTGAACAGCTAACATTGGCCTTATCAAGGGCTACTATAAGACGTGACGAGATCCAATGTTGTCGTCCTCTTAGACGTTTGGTGTGATCATCATCATCATCGGTATGAAACTCGCATGTCATATCCGTATCCGAAATGCTATCATCGAACTCATCTTCATCGTCACTTCCAACGTAAACTGTATCGAGTACTACACAATAACAGTTGTTTTAAGGAATTACGAGTAAAACACTTCAATTTATTAACTTACAAGATTGATTGTTATGTTCTGAATGCTTTCTCTTTCGCGATTCTGCTTTTTGTATTCGTTGCTCGGATCGCTGTTCTCGCCCGTAAAATTTCATGTCAACGCCTGCCATGCACCCTGGTCTGCCTTTCTGTCTTTGCATCAACAAAACCTTCTTGTCTTCTTCTATACACATCTCGTTCAGGGCGTTTGCACTAGCTATATCGAACAGATCATCCATTTTTTCCTTGAAAATGTTCACGTTTAATTTTGATTTATCCGATCTCCTGTTTGCACTTTGTTTGTGGACAATTCTCCAGTCGCCGTACAACTTTAGCAATTTATCTTGACATTTATATTTATCACGTGTTGGTATTCGCGCCTGTTGCCAAAAAATTATAGCTGCATCCACTGCCAGCGTAGCACTATCTTTTGCACAGTTTTTTCTGCCAACATTAACAAATCGCATATTAAAAAAGAAACTTGCAATATCTGTCTGTTTGACGGCAGTTTGGCTCCAGATATTGTATGTGATACATGCCCAACTGATTCTACGGTGCGAAATTTATCACTGGATCTAGAAACCATTTTGGATGTGGTCGATCTGGAGACTAATAAGAATATGACTAAAATTAAATTTTGGGCGAAGCTGTCCCTTTCTCAATTCACTTAGGCTGGAGGCAGAGCGCGTTCTGTAAACGACCCTGTTGCATGGGCGTATAGCGCGCTGCAAAGTTCTGCTTATGTTTTCTTATTTGACCAGTAAAAAATGTCAGACTGATGCGAAAAATCAACTATCATGCAAATCTGTCCAACATGTAGATCCAACCATTTTTGTTTGTTGTTTTATTTTTCATGCATGCATAAGCATGTTATATAATGATCTATTTTGTATTGTGATTGCACTTAGGTCTACATATGTACATATATGCCTGAGGCCATGTCGGTGTGCATGCATGCCCTGTCATGACGTAAAATTCAAATGAAAACTGCTGTAACTTTTTCGTTTTTCGGCCGATTTTGATTGTTTACGACTTGTAAGAAAGAAAATTTTATTCAAAGATCATTTAAAAACTTTTCATGCTAATAAAATATTTTTTAATTACTTGAACATGTGACATTTGAATAAAACCCAAATTTTGTTCATGTAAAGTGAGTTTTGTGTTTTCAAACAACTTTGGGCAGACCTTAGCGTTATCCGATTTTATTGAAGGTTTGTAGGTCAAATGGAAACTTTTTCGGCCCGGAAATCAGTACCGAAAAAATAATAAATGGTCTAAAAACATCTTTCTATGTCGGAGGAGGGACCAGTAAGGTACCGTCAGATCGCATACTCAGCGTCATTGGCAAACAAGATTCGAACCTTAAAGTGAGGAAGTGGGAAGTCTTCCACAGGAAAAATGATCCCAATTGTAGCCTTGTCAATAGACAGTAAACGAAAGGAGGAGATAGACCCACTACCAAATAATGAGGGAGTGCCATCAGATAGGATATACGACTCCCAACAGAAACTTTTACTGGAAAGACTATGATTGAGGTCATCCAAAGAAACCTCCACTGGATCGGAACGGCATTCAACGCTCTGATGGACATAATAAATAAAGGCAGATTTATTGTGGCTTTGGTCCAGGAACCGTGGACTACTAGCAACAAGGTTACTAGATTAAACCATGTGAACTACAATATTTTCTACGCTAACACAGGTACTCTTCCAAGGACTTGTATTCTGTGCCATAAAAACTTATGCGATATTTTTCTCTCCAGAGTTGTCAACATCGGACGCAACTGTGCTGATGCAAGGTAATGGAAGTATGTACCTGGCGTCAGTATACCTGCCATTCGATACGCCGACATTGCCACCTACGTCGGAATTACAACGTCCTATAGAATTTTTGAATACTAACGATCTCCTAATTCTCAACATAGGGAACCTTTGTTAACAAAATTAGGGAAGAAGTATTAGATATAACGATATGCTAAGAAAACCTCAAAACCTCGGACCACCGTTATATAAGGATTATCTAAGTACAGAAGACATTGAAATCATTCTGAGGAGGATTAAGGAGACTCTTGAAAAATCATTCGAAGGTAGTTGCCCGCTTCGAGAAAGGAAATCTGTCTATGAGAAACCCTGGATGACAGGGCACATTCGCTCGATTATCAAAGACGTCCGCAGACTTTACAACAGAGCTCGACGTAAAGGGCAATCAGTATTTTGGACAGACTACCACAGAAGACTTAAAGAATACAATAAAATCATTAGATTGGCGAAACGTAACTACTGGAGGCTTTTCTGTCAGCAGGTAGACTGCGTTAACAGCTTGTCTAAAATAAAAAAGTTCCTTTCAAAAACTCATATCCAAACCGAAACACTGGTGAATGAAACGGGTAAAAGGATGCAAACTATAGACGATATCGTAAGGCTCTTGATGAAAACTCATTTTCCGACTGGTGATGCTGGACCAACAGAACAGTTACAGAATGAAAATGTGATGCATCAAGTACCTATTACGGATATACCAGATGGTATGGTTAAAGAAGCGATAAAAACCTTCTCTTCCTTCAAGGCTGCGGGACCGGATGGATTTTTTCCAGCACTTCTGCAGAATAAGGTGGATATGGTATCAACCGACAGAATTTTCTTGTCGGTTACTAGGTCATTTACCACAGTGGACGCGAGTCTGCACTCAATTTGGTTTTGTTGGCTTTATTATACAGTCTCCTTGCATTCTGCCTCAAATAACCAAGGTCTTTGGTCCACCATGCAGATTGAGACCTCACAGTTGCCTGATCACCGTTGCAGTGATTATGTAGAAGGATTAGGTTTAAATTTTTCCTACGTACAATACAGGTCTTCTCCTTATTTTTAGTGGTAGGTGAGTACGTGATAAAATTTACATTGCTCAGTCCAGTTACCTTATTATTAACGATATAGGGTTCCTGGATTAGAGCGATGTCAACTGAAGAGTTAGAGAGGGCAATTAGAAGTTCGTTCGAGGCTGCTATAGAGTGATGCAGATTTATCTGCACTACTCTTAGCTTACTCGAACTAGTTTCCTTTTGAAATTTGAATGCGGAAGTGGTCGATACCAAGCCCCATCTTACCTTACCCCTTCTCTCTCTTAAGTACTGTTCTGATTTCTTGTCAATTGCTACATTGAAGATCGGACCACCACTTTCAGCACACTACTTGGTCGATTGTATCATCCAAAGAGCTGTACTAAGACCGGCGTTCTGCTTCGCGAGCGGTTTCACTGGATCAGTCTGAATTAATTCAGTTGGGATCCAAGCTGTCGCTGTCGTTCGAAGAGGTAAAGCAGTAGGAGACAAAACTTTGATTTGTGCGCAAGGCCAGGGGGCTTTATCTACGGCCCATCGCGACTGCAGCCTTGTTGTCCACCGGCGTAATTATGTCTTGCCTACCTCTATCGATAACCGTAGTTACTCTATCCTCATTCGATAGAGTGAGGTCATCCATCATTCCCGCTTTCGTGACTGAGTCCGATGAGAGATAATCACCATATTGGCCGGAAATTGCTCTGTTCAGCGAGTTGATGTCCCTGAGCTCGGATTTTTCACTTCGTATCATCTCATCCATTACGAGATTCAGAGGTAACGGACTTGTATCGTTTGGACGGACTATATTAGGATGGGCTATAGAACTGCTAGGTAGGGGACTGGAGCAAATAGAAATGGAGATCGGACTAACAGAAAGACAGTCAGTAGGCATTGTTTGGGATGAAACCCCAATGCTACAGGTAGTTGTTGTAGTTGTAATGGTTGTGTTTATTTTTGTTGTTTTATTTGAGTTAATAATTTGGTCCCACGAGTGTACGGGAAGAGAGGTCGGCCATAGCATAGCATCCATTACTATGGTAAGGGCTTGGCGAAAAATCCTAAAAATACTCGATGAGGCGCCCAGGTATCATCGAGGCTCCGTTCCAATATAGTCATTTACCCCCGACTACAAAATTTTAATCGATAGGCACACCTCGACATTGGGGTGAAAGGGATTACCTCGAATATACCTTTGGCCTAAATTTGGTTACATCTATAAACTGAATGTTTCATGTTTACTGTAATTCATTTCTGCCAATTGTTCTACCGTTAAGGAACTAAATAATTGCGAAACTTTTTCGAAACGTCCATCGCTTGAAAGGTACTTATACGCAAGACCTTTAGCTCTTCCCGTACCTATGTGTTCAATGTGAGCAAATGGGATCGGTGTTCTCTATGTCTAGAAATCATTGACCAATGATATTAGTAAGTGTGGTAGGTCACAGATTACCCATAGTTAGCTATATGTTTGATTTAAATCCGACTGAGATGGTATGTACAATCCTCCAGTCTCTTCCTCCAAGTGGCAGCGATTGTGCACATAAGCTTCCATTTGACCTTGGTCGAAACAAAAACACTTGACAGCCAATCCGCAAGTGGACACGGCAGTAATAATTGCCGCAAGCGGTGACTGCAATTGTTCTCCTTGAATACAATTGCTTATGTTGTATATGGCCAGTAGGAAGTTCCACCCACTCCTAACGTCACTAACAGCGAATGCGAGCACTCTGTTGTACATCGGCTTATTAATAAACGTCTCATCACATGCTATGGAGACCTCTTCTCGCAATCTGTCAGAGTTTCAGCAAATGTTTGCAGCACAGCAACCATTTCCGGAATTAGTCCTTGTTTATCAAACTATATTGGCTTCTCTTCTGCAACGGTATTTGCTCGTCTGGGCTTATAAATTTGTGCATATTGCCATGCAAGTAGTACTACAACTTAGGAAAAATGATCCCGATGGTTCTCTAATGATGGTAGGCATAGACCCGTATTCCAAGGATAGCCTTGTCAAGAGGTGACTGCAATTGTTCTCCTTGAATACAATTGCTTATGTTGTATATGGCCAGTAGGAAGTTCCACCCACTCCTAACGTCACTAACAGCGAATGCGAGCACTCTGTTGTACATCGGCTTATTAATAAACGTCTCATCACATGCTATGGAGACCTCTTCTCGCAATCTGTCAGAGTTTCAGCAAATGTTTGCAGCACAGCAACCATTTCCGGAATTAGTCCTTGTTTATCAAACTATATTGGCTTCTCTTCTGCAACGGTATTTGCTCGTCTGGGCTTATAAATTTGTGCATATTGCCATGCAAGTAGTACTACAACTTAGGAAAAATGATCCCGATGGTTCTCTAATGATGGTAGGCATAGACCCGTATTCCAAGGATAGCCTTGTCAAGAGCCTTTTCAATAGGTAGTAAACGAATGGAGGAGAAAGACCCAGTACCAAATAATGAGGGAGTGCCATCAGATAGGATAGACGACTCCCAACGGAAACTTTTACTGGAAAGACAATGATTGAGGTCATCCAGATAAACCTCCACCGGAGCGAAACGGCATTCGACGCTCTGATGGACATAATAAATAAAGGTAGGGTTCTGGTTGTTTTGGTCCAGAAACCGTGGACTACTAGATACAAGGTTACTGGAGTAAACCATGTGAACTGCAATCTTTTCTACGCTAACACAGGTACTCTTCCAAGGACTTGTATTCTGTGCCATAAAAATGTATGCTATCTTTTTCTCTCCACAATTGTCAACATCGGACGCAACTGTGCTGATGAAAGGTAATGGAAGTATGTACCTGGCGTCAGTATACCTGCCATTCGATACCGCTACATTCCACCTACGTCGGAATTACAACGTCTGGTGATGGAGTCAAAAAATACAAGTAATGTGTTACTAGCTGGTTGTGATGTCAACTTCCACCATATCGATTGTGGTAGTACTGACACCAATAAAAAGGGACAAACCCTTTTAGAATTTTTGAATACTAACGATCTCCTAACTCTCAACGTATGGAACAAGGCGACCTTTGTTAACAAAATTAGGGAAGAAGTATTAGATATAACGATATGCTCAGAAAACCCAATTGATAATATCCATGAGTGGAGGGTTCGAATGAACACTGCTATTCGGACCACCGTTTAAAATTGCACGGCCACCGACTGGACTAAATTCGACAATCTACTTAGAAATCGATTGGGCCAGCCTAAACACGATTATCTAAGTTCAGAAGACATTGATATCATTGTGATATCTTGTAAAATAATTCGATGATAGTTGCCCGCTTCGAGAAAGGAAATCTGTCTATGAGAAACCCTGGATGACAGGGCATATTCGCTCGATTGGCAACAACGTTCGCAGACTTTACAACAGAGCTCGACGTAAAAGGCAATCAGTATTTTGGAACGACACAGAAGACTCAAAGAATACAATAAAATCATTACACTGGCGAAACGTAACTACTGGAGGCTTTTCTGTGAGCAGGTAGACAGCGTTAGCTGCATGTCTAAAACAAAAAAGTTCCTCTCAAAAACTCACATCCAAACCGAAACACTGGTGAATGAAACGGGTAAAGGATGCAAACTATAGATGATACCGTAAGGCTCTTGGCCAACAGAGGAACAGTTACAGAACGAAAATGTGATGCGTCAAGTACCTATTACGGATATAACAGATGCTATGGTTAAAGAAGCAATATAAAGCTTCTCTCCTTTCAAAGCTGGCAAGGCGAGTTATACGATCCCAAAGATTTTCGACCTATTAGCCTAACTTAATTCCTGTTAAAAACAATGGAGCGAATAATTGACTACATGGTCGAAAGTAAGATAGCCGATAACAAGCTAAAATTCAAACAACACGCATATGTTAAAGGAAGATCAGTGAAAACACCTCTACATGAGATAGTACACCACATAAAACAGTCCTTCAGTAAAGAAATGTACACACTTACCGTTTGTATAGACATTGAAGGCGCTTTTAACAAAGTTCAGATCGATGCACTTATCCAGTCCTTAGACGAGTATTATGGAAGTTGATCCTACTGTTGCGCTATTCCACACAGTTTTGACAGCCATCACTGCCCAGTGCTTCTAAAGGATTCCAATTTTCTAAGTTTATACTCGAAGTTCTGTGCCCTTTGAAGCCAAGCTGTTTGCCCATTCCAGCTGATAAAATGCCCCCCTGATTCTAAAGGATTCCAATTTTCCAGGTTGACCGGGCGCTGGAAAACTGGATCAACAATATGCTAGGGAATAGGTGGATTATTTGTGGGTCATATCACGTACAAATCAGAGACAAGGTAAATCATGGTATACCTCAGGGGGGCATTTTATCAGCTGGAATGGGCAAACAGCTTGGCTTCAAAGGGCACAGAACTTCGAGTATAAACTTAGAAAATTGGAATCCTTTAGAAGCACTGGGCAGTGATGGCTGTCAAAACTGTGTGGAATAGCGCAACAGTAGGATCAACTTCCATAATACAGCGAGGTGACACAAGTGAGAAGAAAACATGAAGTTTTCTAAAACGAAACAAGATCGAGATTAGTAAGATGATAAGTGTTATAACGGGACACTCAAGATTACAAGCACATCTTCATCGCATAGGACTAGCAGAAAACGACGAACGCAGGGCACGCAGGAAAACATCAAAACGATAAAACATTTTCTGTGTCACTGCCCGGCTTTCACACATGCAAGATCCCAATATTTCGGGTCCGACATATTACCAGTCTTGGATCTCGCACGATATGACGGGAAAATACTGAGAAAATTCGTGTCTAACTTTTATAACTCGAATACTGGGGGAAGTTGGACAAAATGCCTAATATATTTGGTTTAGCATAGATTTGCCAGTTTTTTGGTGAAAAAATTTATTAATTAGAATTGCAAGGAAATTTGGCAAACATATTTCGATAGAGCATTGACTTGACAATGTTTGGTAAAATCCGGAACACTCCATCTTTTTCGTTACCCACAGTGAGGCGTTTTCAAAAATAAGAATTTAACTAAAAATTCGAAATAAATTTATGGGGATTTCTATCTGGAAAAAGTGCAGCATTTTCTTTGCCCGTTTCCCGAAAAATGCACGTATCTAACACATTTTTGAAGTGTGAAAGTTGCTTTCCGGCTTTCACACATGCAAGATCCCAATATTTCGGGTCCGACATATTACCAGTCTTGGATCTCACACGATATGACGGGAAAATACTGAGAAAATTCGTGTCTAACTTTTATAAATCGAATACTGGGGGAAGTTGGACAAAATGCCTAATATATTTGGTTTAGCATAGATTTGCCAGTTTTTTGGTGAAAAAATTTATTAATTAGAATTGCAAGGAAATTTGGCAAACATATTTCGATAGAGCATTGACTTGACAATGTTTGGTAAAATCCGGAACACTCCATCTTTTTCGTTACCCACAGTGAGGCGTTTTCAAAAATAAGAATTTAACTAAAAATTCGAAATAAATTTATGGGGATTTCTATCTGGAAAAAGTGCAGCATTTTCTTTGCCCTTTTCCCGAAAAATGCACGTATCTAACACATTTTTGAAGTGTGAAAGTTAAATTCGAGGGACAACTTTATTTCGACTTAAAAGGTGCAATTATTTTCTAGTATTTCAAGTCGACGGGGCAACATTCTTTCAGAAACGAAATCGACATTAGTGTTGGGGAAATTGTACAAAACTGATTTTACATTTAGATTTAGCATCGATTGGCAGATGTTGGTAAAAACTGAAATATGTCATATTTTTTTTAGCCACAGTGTGTCATTTTCAAAAAACTGACAATTCCAAATAAGTAGAATATAAGAATAATGTGCTCGGAGGAAAATCGCCATTTTTGATATGTTTGAATTGAAAGAAAAATATTGGAAACAATTTTTGTTAAATATTATATATTTGTTAATAAATACGTTTTATTTGAAAAACAAGAAATTTGGAAGAAGTTTGGATCGCATATATTAATATATTAGAACAACATATATTAGCGAAAAGACTTTCAAAAATTAAATATGTGTTTAAATACAAACATAGATATTATTGAAGAATTTTTCTAAATATATTTTACTTAAAAAAGATTTTTAAAACTTTGCTGACTTTTTCGAATTTAGTTATTTTTTTCCTAGCTTTCGTGTTATACTTTATAGTTAAAACTGTCATAAGCAGCATTAGCTTTTGTTTTACAGCCCTAAGTTTTAAATAATAAATATACCAATTCATCACGTTTTCCAAATCCATCAAATCAATTGATAGTTACGAAAGATTAGACGAACTAAATTTAAATTTAATTTTACAAACAATTAAAATTTCTAAGAAATCGCATTTTGGACTTTTGAAAACAGAAAACTTGTCTTGAAATTAAGGCATTAATATATTGTCCAAATACTTAAATACAAATTAATATTTGTTTCGGAAATATTAGTTCCAAATAAAAAATATTAGGACGGGAACATAGTTTTGTTTAGAACAATATCTTCCCAAACATATAGTATTTGTGTGTATCAAATTTTATACATTTGGAGTGTACCCTTAACATATGTATATTTCAAGTAGAATATGTTTGGAAAAATATACTACAGAAGCGATTTTTTCGAAAATGTTTACTATTGATTTAAGTTCGTTTTGACAGTTTTTGGGCGCTATTTTCAAAACTAAGAATTTAATTTAAAATTTTAAATAAATCGAATATTAGGGAGATTTGGTTAAAAGGGTTTATATATTTTGATTTAGCAATGATTTAACAGAGTTTGGTGAAAAGTGGAAAAAATGCAAAATTTGATCTCACCTATATACAACATCAAAAACTCGAGAGACCTAAAAGAAAAATTAAGACAAACTAATTTGGATAAGGACGACATTCTAGTTTCATTTGACGTGGTATCATTGTTCACCAATATACCTATACACTTAGCAATAAAAAATATACTGGACAAATGGGAGACATTGCAAAAACACACGACAATTCCAAAAAGGAAATTCCTGGAACTTTTGCAATTTTGTCTAACAGACAACAATTATTTCAAATATGACGAAAAATTTTACCACCAGACATATGGTATGCCAATGGGTAACCCACTATCGCCCACAATTGCCGACATCGTATTGGACACACTACTAGACGACGTAATTGGAGAATTAAAAACAAAATAACATAGAAATAAAACTACTAACAAAATACGTTGACGATATATTTTCAATTATAAACAAACAACATGTGGACAAAATCCTTAAATTACTAAATTCATACCACACTAAATTACAATTTACCGTTGAAATTGAAGAAAATAAAGAGATACCGTACCTTGACATGAAAATAATCAGAGAAGACAACAATATAATAACAAATTGGTACACAAAAGTCACAGCATCAGGACGAATGATAAATTATTACTCAACACAACCGAAAAATATGAAGATAAACACAGCAACAAATCTTATAAACAAAGTTCTATACTTAAGCGACGACAAATTTAAGGACCAAAACATAAGGAAAATAACAGAAATACTAACAAAAAACAACTACCCCAAATACCTAATTAACAATATGATAGAAAACTGCCTTAAAACAAAAGAACCAAAACAACAGGAAAAAACTAATTTTTACAGTGTACCATACATCCCAAAGTTAACTAACAGCAGAATATTGAAGAACATAATTAACGATAACACAACATCAATTGCGTACAAGTCTAACGAAACACTAAAAAGAATATTTACAAGCAGATCAACAACAAAACCAGAGAAACTAAAAGAAAACAATGTGGTGTATGAAATAACCTGTAAGGGGAGAGAAGGGGAAATGTGCAATAGAGTGTATGTGGGGACCACGAAGAGAATGTTGAGTGTCAGGCTAAACGAACACGAAGCCGACATAAACAAAAGCAAAGAAAGCACAGCTTTAGCACAGCATATAAAAGAGCGTGGTCATATGGCAGATTTTAAAAACGTAAAAATACTTGATAGAGAGAACATAGAGAACAAGAGATACACTCTAGAGAGCCTTCGAATACAAGAGCGAATACACAAATCAATAAACACCAAAGAAGATAAAGACAACACTAAACTGCAATACTCAGTTGCAATACTTTAAAGTGATCGGTTCCTGTGATATTAGTATTAAGTTTTGCTGCAATATTTACCTTTTTATTTATTAATTATTATTATAAATTTTGTGTCGTGATGTCCAGTTTTTTAATAATATTTAATGATGAAAAAATTTAAAACTAATTGTGAGTAAATCTGCAATACTTTTATCAAAATTAAATTAAAAACAATAAATATATAATTTTGTCGCTAGGATTTTCAACAATTACTCCTGATGAAGTTGGAATAAAGCCAACGAAACGTTGAGTGAAACATGAAATAAATTAGTTTTATTTACTTCATAAAAATATCTGACCAAATAGCCCAGTCTAAACAACATAATTAATTAGGAATACTTTAGCGTTTTCTTAGTCTGATTTGCTGAAATCCGCGTTTTAAAATATATTATCACAGTTTTTTTTTCAACATTTATACTAATATTTTCTAATCTTTTTGTTTTTTTTTCAATTGTTTCTTATACTTACAAATACATGTACAAATTTTCTTCCTCGTAAATAAAATAAAAACCAAAAATTTAATTTTTCTTAATATTAATATTTCGATTCCGAAAAATTACTAGACACTACTGAGGCCCCGCAACCTTCTGCTGACCGCCGGACGGTAGTAAGAAAACGAAATGAGGAGGAACTTACCAGAAAACGGTTCTGCAGGAAGATTCACATCCATGGAAGAAGAGACAGACGACGTCTGTCGGACGGTCGAGAGCACCGAGAAAAAAATTATAAGGAAAGTGACTCTGGCCCGGCCAAAAAAACCTGAAGTTGTCAGAATTGTAGCTATGGGCCAGCAGAGAGTCAGTCCGGAGGCCGTGTCAGACGAAGTCCATGTGCGCAACCATTAATGAGAGTGATATTTTTGCTGAAGACACTGAAGAAGAAGAAAGTGAAAACAAGAGTACCGCAAATGATGAAGAAGGGGAAGGGTGTGGGGAAGATGGATGCAGTGGTGGGGGCAATGACAGTCGTCGTGACAGTGCTCGTGTCAGTGGTTATGGGGTGTGCCTAAATCGGGACATAGGAGGATAACGGTCATGTACGCTTCGTGTTAATGCGTGAAGTTTCACGTCAATGTGTGACGTACGTCTGCAACGTTTCCATCGTACTACGATACGACATGAAAATAATAATCATACACGGTTTTGAATTTAGTGAAACATTACCTTTGTTTCTTTACAAGTTACTACTTTTACCATTTTTACTAGTTTCACTTCAAAAAGCGTTTCTTTACTCAAAAAACTAGTAAAAATAGTAGGCAATTTTAAGAGAGAACATTCAAAACGTTTTTCTCTTTTACTACTTTTTTACTAGTTTTTACTCGACACATTTTTTCGAGTAAAAGTAGTAGCTTTTAAAATACATTGAAAGTAATATAACAGAAACTTCAAATAGAAGAAATTTTTCTGTGCTTGCTATTTTTAACAGATTCTTGTTCCCGTACTTTTTAAAAATATGTTCACTCAGAGAGAGTTTTGAATTATTTCTCTTTTTCTAGTTTTACTATTAAAAAAGTAAAGGAACAAATCTATTAGTGGTACAAAACAATATTGATAGCTAAACGACGAAAGAGAATACGGCGAGTTCTGTTGGAAAACAACAGAAAGAAAACTAAAGTAGTAAATTTAACAAATTAATGTTTATTCCATAATACATATAACAATATATGTGCATGTTTTCAGACTTTCGTTACCAATCTTTTTATATATTTTTATTGGTTAAGATATTGTTAAAATAAAAAATAAAATATCTTCAATACACTGGAAGTGAGACATTTTCCGATTTTAATAAGAAAAATGGTTTCTTTCAAGGTTTTTTTTGGGCTATTAACAAAATATCGGACAATACGCAGAATAAGAGGAGGAATTGTAAGTAATATACATGTTTTAATACACAAATAAGTGTTGAAGAAAATGATGTAATGAACTTTTTTTTTCAAATAAGCACAACTACTTGTAATAACTAACGAAGTTGTTTGTAATGTTTGCTTGCTAAGCAAAATTGTCTTTAATATATCTATTAAAATTTTTTCTTGGCAGTTTTTGGTGAAATCTCAAATTTTTTTTTTATCCAATTTTATAACTCGAATGCTGGGGGAAATTTGACAAAATGGTTAATATATTTCGTTTTAGCATCGATTTGGCAGTTTTTGGTAAAAACCGGAATACACCGGTTTTTCTTATTAATTACAATTCCAAGGAAATTTGCCAAACATATTTCGATAGAGCATTGATTTGACAATGTTTGGTAAAATCCGGAGCACTCCATCTTTATACCCTACACCACAGGGTATTATGAGTTTGTGCATTTTTTTGTAACACCCAGAAGGAGTAGAGATATACCCATCGTTTATTATACCGATCGCCTTGGAATCACTTCCTGATTCCGTCTGTAGATGTATCGTTGTAATCCAAGTGCAGTATTTATGGTCCGATTGTGAAGAAATTTAGCACAGTGATCTTTTTTGGGCCTAGGACGATCCCTATTTACATTGGTCAAAATCCGTTCAGATTTAGATATAGCCCCCATATATATGTTACCCTTGATTTGGCATGTAAGCGCTGTAGAAACCGTATTTTTTATCCGACCAGTACGAAATTCGGCAGAGAGAGATTCTTATTACATGTATGAACACTGCCAAATTCAGGGAATATTAGTTCAGATTTAAACATAGTCCCAATATATATATTACACCCGATTTGGCATGTAAGCTCTGTAGAAACCGTTTTTTATATCCGATAAGTAGGAATTTCGGCAGTGAGAGTTTTCTTTTTACATGTATGAACACTGCCAAATTCAATTCAAATACAATGCCCATTTTCGAATTGTTATGGAGGTGTAGGGTATTATATAGTAGGCCCCGCCCGACTTTCTAACTTTCCTTACTGGTTTAATAAAAAAAATACCATATGTGCATATTTTTGCCCTGCATCTGCATATTTTTTGTTGTGTACAGACATGTGCACATATTATTCTAACAAATAAAAAAATTATAAAACTGCACACTCACAAAATGAGAAGAAGTTACCGTCTTTGTTCTCCCAACTTTCATTCACTACAAATATTTCAACCGTTACGGGAAAAGCAATGAGTTTGAGACAAAGAACTATGTTTGCGATAAACGTCCTCAAATTGTTTTTCTTTGCGTGTATGAATAGAACTGCCAAGGAAAGTGGTAAACGTGTGGATATCACTGTCGACCAAAATGGAGGATAGTTTTCTAGGGAAAAATCAATTGGAATCCCTCCTGATGCTACTTTTTTTTGGATGTTTAATAAATAAATTTGATGCTGACGTTTAAAGATCCACTAATGAGGCTCAGATTTTGAATTCCACAAAGTGGTCAGAAATAGTAGTCACAGAGGATATTACAAAAGAAATCAAGAAAATAATTAACAAAAGTGTGAAAATAGACATAGATATTGATAACGCTGAAACGTCCACTCAAGATATAGTAAATAAAATATTTTCTGTGAGTATATCCTTAGAAAGTGTAAAAAGCATATGAGGCTCGAATGTCATCAACACACTTTGTAAGAATATAGGTTACAGCGGACTATACAAAGCTGGAAGATTTTGCATTTATATCAAAAAAAATTTACTCTGTTCCAAATCAAGATGTACAAATCGTTGAAGATTTGAATATCAATGAATTTGAAAATCCAAAACAAAACTATGTATATGATGTGGGAAGTTACTGTCCTTATAAGCGAGAAGAAAGTTTCTGTGATTACAAAAAAATTGTTGAAAGTGATCCTGTGTATATGAGTTAAATAAAAGAATGTACATATTCGCAAAAACTTCAATATAATAAATAATTCTTGTAAAATTAACTTCACTACTGCTTCTAAACTCAAAGAAAAGAGTAAATCATTGGTAATTTATTCGCTGTGTTTTTATACACAAACATGTCGCCGATACAAATTTGTTGTTAACTTTGCAAGTAAACCTCCACAAGTAAACGTTTTTTTGGGATAAAAAGTATGTTAAGCATCCCCAACGTGAAATGAGAACACAACAAGTCAGAGGTCTAAGAAGCAAATTGCAAAAGCCGAAATGAAGGATGTGCTACCATCGAATTACCGAAACAAAAAGTTACTAAAACTTCCAAATGCCCTTCGAGATATTGGTAATTTATGCGAAGTAGTTTCGAAAGATGTTTGTCGAAAGATTCGACCTGAAGCTTTACACCGTTTCGATCGTCACGATGACCATTGTACGGATGTGCGGTTGATGCAAAAAGAGAAACACTGGTCGGCCTTTATACAACGCAATGGAACGCCCCAGCATACTTATGAAGGGTTTTCCATTAAGGATATAACAATTTTATATATTAATAAAACACAGAATAATTAAGATATAGAGTTCACATTTTTTCCAGGTGTAGTGCAAATGTTACATTTTAGGAATGAAATTCGATTTCGGTCATATGACCACCACGAGCCCGTCTACAGCGATCTATTTTTTGGACCCAATTTTCCACAATTCTTGCACACAGTTCGACTGGAACGTTGGCTATTTCGCGTTGGATGTTGTCTCTGAGCTCGTCTAAAGTTGTTAGCATGTTGGCATAGACCAATGACTTGATGTGGCCCCACAAAAAGGACCGGACCATTTCACGAGATAACACGTTTACCGAATTTGCCTTTCAGTTAATCGATTGTAAAGCGTGGTGCGCGGCTAGTGGCACCGTCTTGTTGAAACCACATATCGGCGATGTCAGAATAATTTTTTAAAATGGCACGATAGCGCTCTCCCTTGACAGTAACATGACGATTGTTTTCATCGATGAAAAAATACTGCCCAATCACACCTCCTGCATGAAAACCACATCACACAGTAATCTTTTGCGGATGAAATTGTGTCTCTTGAAGCACATGTGGATTTGTTGCTGTCCAATAACGCACATTTTGTTTATTGACAAACCACTCAGCCAGAAATGAGCTTCATCGCTGAAGATTGGCCGAAAATTGGAGTAAGCGCTCTTAAAGTTGCGACCACCGACTCAGAATTTCGGTAGTAATTGTTAATGATTTCCAAAAGTTGCACGAAAGTGAACTTTACCGTGATGAAAATGTTGACTTCGACTAACGTTTTGACACTGAAAGGTCATTTAAAATGTTTGAGGGTGCGTTTACATAAAGATACGAAATTGTTATTTCCCTATTGTAAAACCCGGTAAATATTCTAAAGAACAAGTAATGCTAACTATGCGTAACAATAGACTTTTGTCGAATATGAGAAGCAATTCCCCCTTTTTTTAAGCTGCAGGGAACGTGGTTTCGAAATACGACCGCGATTAAAAACGAGTTTTATTGTATACTAGCTGGACCCGGTCCACTTCGTTGCCCCCACACTTCAGATTTCCGACAGTAGGAATCTCTTTAATCTATTCGTAGGTACGAACAGTAGGAATCTATTAGTAGGTACGAACAGTAGGAATCTATTAGTAGGTACGAACAGTAGGAATCACTTAAAAAATTGCCTTATATATAAAATGGACCCGGTTCACTTCGTTGGTCCACTATTAGCAAATTTTTTTTTTCCAAAACCATCTCAGACAAAATAGCTTTCAAACAAAAGAAAAAATTTTAAAATCGGTCCAGTGGTTTGAGCGTCTATAAAACACATACATACATACATACATACATACATACATACATACATACATACATACATACATACATACAAACATTTTTCCATTTTTATATATATAGACTAGGCGTGTTTTCGTTACACCATAAGTGCTTAATTTGTATGGGGAGCTAAGCACTTTTAAGCACTATTAGTTCCCGATGAAGTTTGGTGCTTGTGTTCATGTCTTAATCGAGTATGATGTTGCCAGATTGGGCACCCTATATTTAGCAATATGGCATCCCATTTTTGGAGAGATTTTATCAATTATTGTGAATTAACGGGAAGAAGAAGAACAAAAATGGGAAATTATTTTAATATTTGCAAAAGAGTGTAAACAATTGAACATAGAATAGTAAATATATGTTTTATAAATACTTTTCACGAATTTTTTGTCTGTTTCGCACTGTTCTTTCTTCGCAACTCATGACACCATTGCTACCAGATAGTGAAAATCCGCCACTTATTGCTTATGTGCCAGTTAGTGGAAGTCAGTTGTTTTCGTTGCAAAGTGCTAAACTAAAAGTGCTAGCTTGTAACGAAAACATGCCTACTATAATTATCCACATTAGAGGTTATGACGGTAAAGGTTTCGCAGTACCTGTAGCAGAAGCCTTAATTTGCGAACATTATGAATCAGATATAAGTAAATTGTTCCTCAATTCCTCGAAACTGGAGCTAGCCCTTAATTAAGACTTTATAAAAACAAGCAATGAAGACATTAAATCCATGAATGATTTTTTGAATAAATGTTACGATTTTTTGACGGCGGATTTCAAAAAAATAAGTTTGTAGTAATACAGATTTGCTATAACAACTTTATGAGAATAGTGAAAATCGATATTTCACAATGTACTAAAAGTGGGGAACATATTGATTTTGTTAAGAGTGCTTTACGGGCAGCAATAAAAATTTCGGAGTTGGATGCTATTTAGGATTGGTTCAATGATTTGTGTACAATTATGTTTAATCAAATTCTAAAAAGCGAATGTCTTAACTCCAAGATGAATATTCTTGTGAATGATTCAAATTTTTTTGTTATAGCTCATTATAAAGAATTACTGACACCAATTACATGAAATCACACTAAAGCTATTTACAAACAAAGTGTCTTTTATATAAGAGCGCACAAACTGATGTCATAAATAGCTTTTATATGCCGTACGTTCCTTTGTGGACCAATGGGAACATCTGTAGACGATCCAGGCACAAAGATTTATATTAGTAAAGCAGAAGGTTATTTTTCAATAACAAAAAAATATAACATTACAAAGACGTCAAAATATTAGAGTTCCAGAATATATTAGACTTTCCTACGATTATAAACTCGCAAAGATAGTCTTTAATCTGGAATTGAACTATCTAAGCAAACACTGTATTGATATAATCGAACCTATAATATAAATATGCCTCAAGAAACTTGTAAAAAAACTCCGAGGCGTGATAAAAGTGTACTAAATGTTGTTGTTACTCAAGGAGAAAAGTTTCAAGACAAAGCCAGAAGATCGATTCTATTCAACAAGAAATATTCCGTCTCATATAAAAAACTAAAATTCTTCGGTGTTAGATATAATTTTATGTAGTCATATTTATTCTGAGTTGAGTGACTCAATATCAATGGCAGTCTTTTTGGTCGAATACGAAACACTGAATCCTAGACAGTTAATTTATAATATTGTAGATATCTTAATGTATGAAGATGAATTACATGACGTTGCGGATGTCAAGCTGGTTTCGATTTTTTTTTATGGCGAACAAACAAAAAAAAAAAATACATCGCAAGAAAAAATGTCGCTCTTTTGCAGATGAGTGCTTATATTGTGAAAAAATATTAGATACGACTTTACGTAAATGCTGTGTATGTCTGCGGCCGATAGACATTAATTTCATAGAAGAGCACTATCCTACAAAAATTTCAGCTGAAAAAATTACATGCTATATAAGATATTTAAAAAATCTCCAAATCGATGTATGATCCAACGTTTGATAACAACAGGTGATTATTCCAATGTTCTATATAATCAAAATCGACGTTTGATATGTTTTTTGATACCATAATTACATCCACGACCCTCACTTTAGTGATACGAAGGTATATATCATTTGCTACGGACCAAAAGTGTAACACATCGAAGGAGTGACCTAAGAGCCTAAGTATGTTCGGCGGATATTTGTTTTGGTAATTTTAAGTCGAATGAGCAATGTCCGTCTGTCCGTCTGTTTGTCTGCTGGCTGGTGCGCACGATAACTCTCGAAAGGAGTAACCGATTGGATTTAAATTTGGTATGTGGTAATATTTTGTTCTATCTCCGGCTAAGTTCGAAGATGGGTCATATTGGTCCACTCCTTCTAGTACCTCCCCCACAAAGGGTTAATATGTAGTGAATTACACTGTGCAACAGTGAAAAAAATACACGGATCTGACGGTATAGGTTCGATGCTACTGCCAAATGGTAGTATAACCCTATACTCAGTTTGGCGAGATTGGTGACCAATTTCTTTTTATGGGCCTCGAAATATTCGGAAAATCAGTGGACCCCTTGAAAAAAGGTGTCATCGGTTTTTGAGCAACAGCTACTTCAGACTTGGTGATAGCGCTAACTATATTTAGCAATAATGTAGCTAAGAACACGTTGAATAAAGCCTGTTAACATTTCATGCCAAAAAATTTTTGTTTTCCTGTACTTTTTTCGAAAAACATGGGATTAAATTTATTTTTTTTTCACCTTTTTTGGCATAACTTTAAGGGATCGCTGATTTTTTACTAACAATATTTGGCAATATTGTAGCCACGGTAAATCTGAACAACTTTTATGAACATATCAATACAATCTGAATGTGTCTAGGCACCTTAAATAGCTCAAAAATCCACATTGTACCCCAAAAATGTAAGTATTTCACTGTTATGTAACAAAAATATATTTTTTTGGTATATGGCGTGTACAGCAACTTTATAGAAAATATTAATGCCAATATTTTTGTGGAACATTTTAACCCTCTAGCTCCCCCACATAACTGTTATTTTTGGCCCCTCTTTAACAAATCGTAAAAAACACCCCTTAAAAGGGGGAGGGCGGGTATGAAATGTTCTACAAAAAGTGTTCGCCATAAAATTTTACTATATGTGTCAGAACACACCAGAGCTCAAAAGATAACACAAACACCAAAAAAAGGTCAAATTCCTGATCGTGCATCAATGTTAGTCGTACGATCTAGTGGTTGAAGCAATGAAGATACCAGTAAAGAACGTTGTTGACTGGAATTTGACCGTTTTTTGGGTTTTTGTGTTAAGATTTGGGTTTTGGTGTGTTCTGACACATATAGTAAAATTTTATGGCGAACATTTTTGTAGAACATTTCATCCCCGCCCTCACCCTTTTAAGGGGTGTTTTTTACGATTTGTTAAAATGGGGCTAAAAATTACAGTTTTGTGGGGGAGCTAGAGGGTTAAAATGTTCCACAAAAATATTGACATTAATATTTTCTATAAAGTTGCTGTACATGCCATATACCAAAAAAATATATTTTTGTTACATAACAGTGAAATACTTACATTTTTGGGGTACAATGTGGATTTTTGAGCTATTTAAGGTGCCTAGACACGTTCAGATTGTATTGATTTGTTCATAAAAGTTGTTCAGATTTACCGTGGCTACAATATTGCCAAATATTGTTAGTAAAAAATCAGCTATCCCTTAAAGTTATGCCGAAAAAAGTTAAAAAAAATAAATTGAATCCAATGTTTTTGGAAAAAAAGAGCATGAAAACAAAATTTTTTTTGGCATGAAATGTTAACAGACTTTGTTCAACGTGTTTTTAGCTACATTATTGCCAAATATAGTTAAGCGCTATCACCAAGTCTGAAGTAGCTGTTGCTCAAAAACCGATGACACCTTTTTTCAAGGGGTCCACTGATATTCCGAATCTTTCGAGGCCCATAAAAAAAAATTGGTCACCAATCCCGCGAAACTAAGTATAGGGTTATACTACAATTTGGTAGTAGAATCGAAGCTATACAGTCAGGTTCGTGTATTTTTCAAAAAGTGTTCATTTGTTGCATAGTGTTATTGATTATTTAATAACTTCTATACTACTTATTTGAATCCTCAGAAATTCTACACATAATATTAGTCACTATCACCTCGAAAAATGGGCGAAGTTGCCGCGCCCCTTTTGGTACCTCCTACACAAATGGACCATTTTGCTCCAAAAGTTAACTGCTTATAACAATAATATCATATCATGCTAATACTTGAAATTTTGTACAGTGTAATGCTTTTATAGTACCTATAGTTTAGTGAAAAGTGTGGGCGAAATTGACACACCCCTTTTGGTACCTCCCACACAAATGTACTACCTCTACATACAAAGAATTGATATTGTGTACACTGTAATGGTTTTATAGTACCTAAAATCCAGTGAAAAATGGGCGAAGTTGCAACTCCCCTGTACAAATCTGTACAAAGTCTGGAAGGCCTACATCGTAGTACCTATTACGGGCTAATACAGACAAAAAATTCGTTTGACGGGGATGCCTTCGCGTTCCGATGGAGCGGGGTTCACCAATCGTCCTACTGTCCGTCCGTTGGTCTTGGTCAAAGCCGACCACACCAAACATGGTGAAAATGTCCCCCCAGTACTTACAACAGGTGGTACGGTGAGGGGAAAACGTCATGTCCGACCGTCAAAACGAAAGCACAATGAGCACCGGATAGCGCTCAGAGTTTTGACGAAGTTGGAGGCTGTTGAGGTTTCGGCTCTTACCGAAAAACAAAAATAGTCACTTACCTGGGCTAAAGGCGTCATAGATGCTTCTATGGCCAATCAGCCGGCTGAAAGAACCACAAATTCAGCTGTGTTAACGGCTAATAAAGTCAAAAGAATCAGATCACCTGATGAACCCCTGCCTTCGAAAAAGCAAGAGGCCGTAACGTCACCATCAACAGGACACTCACCAAGCCATTCAATGAAGTGGCGAAGGAGAGTCTAGTGATGGCCGTTATAGACAGAAGTAGTGAGAATGGATCCATCTTCAAGGACAAATGGAGCCATGTCCAATCAGCCATTATGGCTCATTACCTCGATGTCCGTAGAGAAATGCCGGGCACACCACCAATCTGCAACGATGCAGGATGGCATCAGGGGAGAGTAAAGCTCTTATATTTCGGTGATGCCAGATCAGTAGACCTGTATAAGGCTGCTCTGAGTCGAGCGGTTGAGGTGTGGCCGGGTGCCCAGTTGGATGTTGTCGAAAAAACAACATCCCTAGTCACCCTAGAGCCATCACCTGGGTTACAGAAGAGCCCTCAAACCCGGCTGACATATTAGAAATAATAAAAGATTTCAATCCAATCCAGTTGGATGTTGTCGAAAACACAACATCCCTAGTCACCCTAGAGCCATAACCTGGGTTACAGAAGAGCCCTCAAACCCGGCTGACATATTAGAAATAATAAAAGATTTCAATCCTGGTCTGCCCGCCCATAATTGGAGAATCAGCAAGGTGGGTGAGGCGGATGGTAAAAAGCGGCAGGTCAATTTGATCCTTAACGCTGAATCCACCTCCCATATACAACGTGCAAGTGCAACCCTACAGTATGGATTCGAGACAATAGTCTTGAAGGTATACAAGCAGGATATAGTTCCCACTGCGGAAGGTGAGTCGTCCACCGTGGTTGATACACAGCTTTCTGGAAGTGCGGAGGTATCCACGCCCATTATTTCTGGTGACTCCAACTCTAACAGAAGATCTGTTACGTCCTACTCTGAGGACGAAAGCTCTACTTCTGACACAGAGGGGCTGAGGGGAGTATCCGACTCTTTGACGCATCTGGCGGGGACACGCTTCTCGATGATACGGACGAAGAGTTCGATAACACCCTTGTCGGGGTGGATGTTAATCTGTCAATTACCAATGATGGTAAGAATTTTACAGATTAACCTTAATCACGCTAAAGCAGCCTCAGCGGCTCTATTGCTGCTCCTGTCCACAGGTGCAGTAGACATCGTCCTGATACAGGAACCCTACGCAGTGGGAGGAGGAGTGTGCGGTATCAGGACACCCAACTTTAAACTGATTGTGGCCAACTGTGAAGGCCATGGATGGTCCACGACATGATTTTTTAGGTTTACGACTGTCAGAAAGGTGTAAACGTCACATACGTCATAAACCCGTCTCAAATGTATAAAATGTCATAAACTGTAATATCAGTTCTAAGGACGCCACAGTCTTCAGCCCTTCACGTAAAAATCGGATAAACTCCATATAAATACTAATCGAAATCCGACATACAATAAATATATGTTTTTGATCGTATACCAATATTTACGCAATGGTGTGATATATTGTACAACCCGAACATTAATTAAGTTCAAAATGGGAAAATCAACTACGTTCGGTGATAAATCTACTTTTTCAACAACGGCACGCACATCTTTTATAGACCATTTAATTTATATTGTTGACGAACAATAAATCGTTCAGTTTCAGTTTTTTTTGCAAAATATTATATAAGTCTGATTCACACGAGGCAATGTTTTCAAAGCAAGTATCAAAGCCTCTCTCTGCAACAAACTTTGACACTTGCTTGGAATAAATTGCCGAGTGTGAATCTGGACTTATTAACGAGATTATTATTAAACGAAACCGTACCTTAACATTAGCGAAGCCGTAACAAAACCCGCTGGAGCAATTACCCAAACACGAAAAACGTGCCATATGACTCAGACATTCGCAACAAAAATTATAACATATTTTAATTATTTTGTATTTTCTTGCTCTTATTTTAACATACATATTGTTATTTATTTATCATTCCATTTTTAAAGTTTCGCATAAATGTTTTCTTTTTCGTTGTTTTGCTGATTTTGTTTACAAATACACGTAAACGTACCGTCCAAATCAAATTTCAGCCTTCCGTTTACGTTTCTTTGGCTAATGGTTTACACTGATTTCCATATGTCTTACGCGACGGGAGCGTTACAGTTACGTTTGTCTAACTCAGCCTATAAATATGTTTATCTCGTGACAGCTAATAACAAGTTTACATTTTTGACAACACCGACAAAAACATATCGTCTTTTAGCATTTCCAAACGGTTCCTACGCTTTTAAAAAAGTGAGTGAATAAAAAATGTTGCAACAAGCTGAAAGTTCGCAATCTCCAAGTGGATTTGGAGAAAATTCTGGTGTTCTTGGTGGTAGGCCTAATCATTCACATTGGCATGGATTCATTGAAAAGTCCGAAAAAGGAAAGACTGTGGCACAATGCATAAAATGCAATCAATTCCTACGAAATACAGCAATAGCTCGAATGCAATCTCACCGGTAAGTAAATGTTAAATAGCAAAATACACATATATTTCCTTGATGTTTTCTTTTGTCTTACTTACAGGCGAAAATGTCCAATTGAAGTTATCTACTTTTACTTCACCTGCTGTTGGATCTTCACCACATTCACTTTCCCGTCCTGAATTTTCACAAATATCCCAATCACCGACTTCAAGACCTCAACCAAAGGTAAGTCAATTTTTTCGTAAAATTTCAAAAACAGAAAGATATAAACTGGATCTTTGTGCAGCAAAATTCTTTTTTGCGTGCAATGTACCTTTTGTGGCTGCAAGTAATAAATATTTCAAAGATTTTTGTAATGAAATGCAACCGTCATATACACCACCAAGTAGAAAACGATTAGCTGAAACGTTGAAATTTTCGCTGTAGTGACTGACAATGCTCCTAATATGGTATCAATGGGGCGAAACGTTGGAATAATACATACGACATGCAACGCCCACATTGGAAACTTACTTTCTAAAGATATTATTAGAAAGTGTGGCAGTTATCCAGAAACTGGAAGCAGATTTTCTTGTGTAAACAGCCAAAGGCGTTCGACTAGACTTCTATCGCGCCAATTGAATAACGATTTTTATGAAGATCAAGATACCGAAGTTGTCACTGTATTGGGAAATGTTCACAAAATTCTCAATGAATGTGTTGTTGTTATTTATTGTTGGTCTGTGCTTTTGTTATTCAGTCAGAATTTATTTTTGGTTTGAGACTGAAGCATGGATTGATCTTCTTGCTGACGCATCAACGGCATTATATGAACTGACAAATTGTCGCTGCGAACAAAGTAAAGTGTTCAATAAATACAGCCTCACAGCAATTTTTTAGCATCCCTTATATCGTGGAGCAAAATTAACACCAGAACTGCTGATTGTTGAAGATTTTACACTTGAAAAACTTGATGAAGATGGTCTAGAATCTTACTCTGAATACAAACGATCAACAACATTTTTTTCTGTGCTTTCTGCAAAAACTATAAGGCCTGACTTATTCTGGAATAGTTGAGAAGCAAATGACGCGATACTATTTTTCCTGTAGGTTTTCTTGCCTTTGTTCGCTTGAACGGCTATAACTTTGTTAGTTGTTAACCGATTTCCATTCTCTAAAGGAATTAGGAAAGAAGAGAATTCGACCTTTTGCATGATATACTCGTATACTTTGTTTATTTAAGAATTTAGGAATATCTATATATATAAAAATGAAACGGTCCATCTGTGTAATGGCATCACGTCAGAACGGCTGGAGCGATTTGGATGATTTTTTTTTATTCGATTCTAAATTTTCACGAGATGGTTTATATAGAAAAAAAAAATTAATTGGACAAAGGGGCGTGGTACCTCCCATACATATCGCAGGTTAAAAATCCGATATTTCTGCTCCTATTATAATCGGAATCGGACCAATGGGCGTGGCCCCGCCCATATAAGCCAAATTTTGAAATTGAGATATTTTGCACAATTTGTTAGCGAGAGTGCGGGAATTTTGTGTATATGCAAACGGTGGCAGTCTACGTGATTGGTCCAAAAATGGGCGGGATCGGACCAATGGGCGTGGCCCCGCCCACATAGACAAAATTTTGATATCTTGCACAATTTGCTAGCGGGAGTGCTGCAATGTTGCGTATATGTATCTGGTGGCATTCTACGTAATTGGTGAAAAAATGGGCGGGACCGGACCAATGGGCGTGGCCCCGCCCATATAAGCCAAATTTTGAAATTGAGATATTTTGCACAATTTGTTAGCGAGAGTGCTGGAATTTTGTGTATATGTAAACGGTGGCAGTCTACGTGATTGATCCAAAAACGGGCGGGATCGAACCAATGGGCGTGGCACCGCCCATATAAGCCAAATTTAAAAAATGTTATATCTTGCACAATTTGTTAGCGAGAGACCTGGAATTTTGTGTATATATATCCGTTGGCGATCTACGTGATTGGTCCAAAAATGGGCGGGTTCGGACCAATAGGCGTGGCCCCGCCCACAATGACCAAATTTTGAAATTTTTATATCTTGCAAAATTTGCTATCGGGAGTGCTGCAATGTTGTGTATATGTATCTGGTGGCATTCTACGTAATTGGTCAGAAAATGGGCGGGATCGGACCAATGGGCGTGGCCCCGCCCTTATAAGCCAAATTTTGAAATTGATATAACTTGCACAATTTTTTATCTAGAGTGCTGTCATGTTGTAGATATGTATCTGGTGACAGTCCACGTGATTGGTCCAAAAATTGGCGGGATCTGACCAATGGGCGGGCCACCGCCCATATAAGCCAAATTTTTAAATTGAATTATCTTGCTCATTTTGTTAGCTAGAGTGTTGAAATTTTGCGTATATGTATCTGGTAGCAGTCTACGTGATTGGCTTTCAAATGGGCGGAATAGGACCAGTGGGCGTGGCCCAGCCCATATTTTGATATATCTTGCAAGTATTATATAGGAAATACATGAACAAAAATGCTCGGTATGCGATAATTACAGCTGCTCACTCCAATACAATCGCAATATGATAATGTGATGCAATATCAATGAAACAAGAATTTGGAAATTTTATAAGTATACATTTCTATTTTCTGGACTTTCCACTGAATTCGGTCTTTTTTCATTCAGTGAATTTATTACTAATACCAGTAAGGAAAGGCAGAAAGTCGGGCGGGGCCGACTATATAATACCCTACACCTCCCTAAACAATGCGATAAGGGTCATTGCGATAATAATTTGGAATAATTGGTAAATGTATTTTGAACCGATAATCGCAAAATTAAGCAATATTCGTTCCTAAATTGAGAAAAATCTTTCTGGAGAACTTTGTAATGATCGGAAGTAAAGTACAACTTCTATAGCGCTTTGTAACCAAATCTGGAGGAACATATATATGGAGGTTATATATAAATCTGAATCGATTTTCCTAGAATACTCATTCATGTAAAATAGAAACCTGTTTCTGTCGAATTTCGTACTGATCGGATATAAAACACAGTCTCTACAGCGCTTACATGTCAAATTGGGGGTAACATATATATATGGGGGCTATATCTAAATCTGAACTGATTTTCTCCGAATTTTGCGGCATTCCTTCATGTAATAAGAAACCTCTTTCTGCCGAATTTCTTACTGATCGGATATAAAATACAGTTTCTACAGCGCTTGAATTTCAAATCGGGGGTAACATATACATATATGGGGACTATATCTAAATCTGAACCGATTTTCTCCGAATTTGGCAGTATTCCTTCATGTAATAACAAACCTCTTTCTGCCGAATTTCGTACTGATCGGATATAAAATACAGTTTCTACAGCGCGAATTTTGACATGGGCAGCGAAGCGCACCGGGCTCAGCTAGTATATATATATATATATTTGTCCTATAAACAAATTTTTTTACTTTTTTTCTACATTTTCTAGTTTAGGCAAAGTTTTTACCAATTATTAATTAGTGTTTATGTACCGATTTAGTTTTAATTAAACTTTAATAACTCAGTCAATTGCAAACGGATTTTTAAGGGACTGGTTTCATTTTCTTCCTTATAAAATATACTATATACTTGAAAAAATTAATCGCGTTTAAGCAAAAAAGGCAAGAAAATTGTTTTTTTACGCGTAAATCCGGATTTTGGGGGTGTCCGGCAAATTTCGTAGAACAAACGTTGTTTTACTAGCCAAGACCTACAAGTAAAATATTATCGCGGTTTTTGGACTGTCGCAACGTGTTATTTACTGTTTCTGACAAAGTCAAGTTTCCGACATTAGGTTTGCGACGTTGTATACGTATGTCGAATACGTCTCAAATGTATGTCATATACGTCACAGTTTACGACGGACCATCCCTGGTAAAGGCACTCCAAGAACCTGCACTTTGGCCAGGAAAGATCTAAGTATCTTTCTCCTGGCTAATTTAAGTGGTAAAGACCAAACATCTGCTAATCCGGAGATCGCTAATCGCATATATTGGATGGTATCCAGCTACTTGCCTTATGAAGCTGTAGTACCGACTGCTCTATTCAGGGAAGTAGTAGAAGAAGCAACGTCTGACGAGGTCGAGCTGATTGTTGGCGCAGACACGAACGCTCATCATACTATCTGGGGTAGTACGGATATAAACAACAGGGGTGGTTCGCTTCTTGACTTTATTCTAACTACCAAACTAAGTATTTGTAACATAGGTAATAAACCGACCTTTACAATTAAAGACAGACAAGAAGTACTAGACGTAACGTTTGCTACTGACCGGCTGTCAGACAAAATTATTGGGTGGAATGTACTGGACGACCACTCATTCTCAGATCACCATTATATTGAGTTCAAACTCGCTGAAAAAGCGCCTGAACCTGCCGTCCGCAGAAATGTAAGAAAAACAAAGTGGCACCTGTATGAAAAGAATTTCAAGAAAGTCCTCAACTCCAAACTTCTGTACGAACCGAATGACAAAGCCGGTCTGGATAATCTGGTCGAGCATATCACCACAGCATTCAATAGTTCCCTTGAAGAAGCCTGTCGAAAAACAAGGTACAAGGGTAAAACTAAACCCCAATGGTGGACTTCTGAGCTAACGGCTATGAAAAAGACATGCAACAAGCTATTTAACAAGGCTAAATCTACAGGGGTCGCTAATGTTTGGGATGCATATAAAGAGCAACTCAAGATCTATAAGAAGGAGCTTAGAAAGGCGCAAAGACGCTCTTGGTATACCTTCTGTGGCGAAGTGGAAAAGGTCTCCGACACGGCAAGGCTGAGGAAAATACTATCAGCTTCACCCTGTACAGTGGGTTACTTGCTCAATGTACTGCTCGACACACATTTCCTGGGGAACTCTCTAACAGAACCAGAGGATCAGCAGGACCAACAAGAGTGCGAGTGGACTGCGAGCGTCGCTAGCTTATTGACTGAGCGATCCAGAATAAGCAGGGCTATTAATAGCTTTGAGCCCTTTAAGTCACCTGGACCAGACGACATCACTCCAGCAGAAATGCAGAAAATGTTGAAGTACATTATCCCCTGGCTGGAGAAAATTTATGTAGGCTGTATCAGGCTTTCATACATCCCCAATCGATGCAGGGATACCAAAGTGGTATTCATACCTAAAGCGGGGAAGATATCACACACTCCTCCTTCCTATTGAAAGGTCTGGAAAGACTTTTAGATTATTTCATTAGGGAAACCCTGGATACAAAACTCCTGTCGGTGAACTAACATGCTTACAATAAGGGGAAGTCTACAGAATCAGCCCTGCACGAACATGTGAGCACTATCGAATCGTCCCTGCATTTCAAGGAATTCACCATGGTGGCATTTGCGGCACTGTCACATCTTAAAGTTAACTCAAGTTTGATTAGACTAATTCAAAGTCTGCTCAACAGAAGACGCATAACAGCATGTCTTGGGTCCACAACTCTAACAAGGTTTGTAAACAGAGGGACTCCACAAGGAGGAGTACTGTCTCCACTAATTTTGAACCATAGCTGTGAATGAAATCCTGCTAGATCTAGAACGCTGTGGCTGCAAGGTCGTGGCATATGCGGACGACGTTGCAATCGCAGTGAGTGGCAAACAGGTGGCTCTGAACAAATTGGCTAGATGGGCCAGAAGCAGCGGTTTGGGCGTAAACCCAAACAAGACAGAATTGGTTCTCTTTACTAGAATTAAACGGATAAATGGAACAGATCTAGTCTTTTCTGAAAGTGCAAAATTTTTAGGAATAATTCTAGAGAGAAAACTGTTATTTAGACTTAACGTGTTGGAACGTGTAAGGAAGGCCAATGTCGCCTTATATTCCTGCAAAAAGGCTGTAGGGTCGCGGTAGGGCCTCTCTCCTAAAATCGTCTACTGGATATATATAGCAGTAGTTCGTCCTATAATGCTATACGGCATTGTGGTATGGTGGACGGCAACTGACAAACTAACCATCACCAACCTACTAACAAAGGTTCAGAGAACAGCCTGCCTGAGCATAAGCGGATCTTTAAGGACTACAGCGACCGAGTCTGTACAAGCCCTACTCCATATACTGCCGATTAATATTGTGGCGAGAGAAGTTGCAACCAAAGCGGCAATAAGATTAAACTGTCTATCAATGTGGAGGTACAAGAACTATGGTCACATGAGGATATCAAAATGTAGTGCTATGGTAACCGACCGAGTGGACTATATACCAACTAATTACACCTTCGAGAGAAATTACATCACTATGATTCCCGCCAGAGATGAATGGGTCGGCAGAATACCAGGTATTAGAAACCATCTCCACTTTTACACGGATGGTTCGAAGCTTGATGAAAAGGTTGGCTTCGGAGTACACTGTGAAGAACTTAGTCTGGATATTGCTCACAGACTACCAGATACCTGCAGTGTCTATCAAGCCGAAATAATGGCAATATGGGAAGTCGCCAAATGGCTGAGTCGCAACATAGTAACCAACACTGGCGTTGTCATTTACTCGGACAGCCAGGCTGCCATCAATTCTCTGGAGGCCACATCCCTAAATTCACAAATAGCCCTCGACTGCCGCATATCTCTTAACGAGATGGCTGAGCAGTTTAATATACACCTCATATGGGTGCCTGGGCATAGGGATATCCCGGGGAAATGCAAAGCCGATGAACTTGCTAGGAAAGGGACGACTTTACAAATTCTCTAAGAATTTGCATATATTGGTGTACCACTATCCACGTGCAAGCTTTGGCTTAGGCAAGAGGCAATCAGGCAGTCCAACGAAAGATGGACACAAATCGGCACCTGTAGGGTAGCTAGACAAATCTGGCCAAGGTATGACCTGAGAAGGTCAAAATATCTCCTCGCACTAGAAAGGAAAAGATTGTCTACGTTAGTATCAGTTCTAACCGGACACTGCCTGATCGGCGAACACGCCAGAAGATTGGATATAAACTCCAATGACTTCTGCAGAAGCTGTGGAGATGAGGAAGAAGTGGAGAGCATTGAGCACTTGCTATGCGACTGCCCCGCTCTGAGTAAACGACTACTGGACATACTGGGGTCGGCTTTTCTAGGCAGCCTAACAGATCTTTCCAGTACCGATATTCGTACTATCGACAAATTTGTATATCAAACAAGTTGGTTTCGATGAGGGGCATTTCAGCCCGTGGTAACGCTAGGGACCTAAACTGGTCTATGTGAGCTTGTATAAAAATACTGCTGCCACCCTAACCTAAACCTAAACAACCATATTTCGGAAAATTCAAGCGTTTTTTAATATCTTATTTCATGTTACTTATCTTTTTATACAGACTTAAAGTTACACATCTTGGCAATTTTAAATTTTGAGTTATGTCACTCCTGAAGTGGGTGAGAGATGTAAATATAAATATATATATAAATGCGCGCGAGTAAAAAAGAAAACAAACATCAGTGGTTAGGTTTTTTGGTTAGACTCAAACAATTAGTTTTTTTATACCCTACACCACACCGTGGTACAGGGTATTATGACTTTATGCATTTGTTTATTCTACCGATTGACATAGAATCAATTTTTGAGTCGATTTAGCCATGTCCGTCTGTTTGTCTGTCCATGTATTCTTGTAATCAAAGTGCAGGTCGTATTTATGGCCCGATTGTGATGAAATTTAGAACAGTGCTATTTTTGGTCCAAGGATGATCCCTATTGAAATTGGTCAAAATCGATTCAGATTTAGATATAGGACCCATATATATGTTACCCCCGATTTGACTTTAAAGCGCTGTATAACCTGTATTTTATATCAGATCAGTACGAAATTTGGCAGAGACAGTTCTCTTATCACATGAATGAACACTGCCAAATTGGGAAAAATCGGTTCAGATTTCGATATAGTCCCCATGTATATGTTATGCCCGATTTGACATGTAAGCGCTGAAGAAACCGTATTTTACTTCCGATCTGTACGAAATTTGGCAGAGAGAGTTTTCTTATTACGTGAATTAACACTACAAAATTCGGGTAAAATCCGTTCAGATTTAATATAGCCCCCATATATATGTTTGAACCGCATTTTATATCCGATTAGAAACTGTATTTTATAGCAGATCAGTACGAAATTTTGCAGAGAGAGTTATCTTATCACATGAATGAACACGCCAAATTCTGGGAATATCGGTTCAGATTTAGATATAGTCCCCATACATATGTTACTCCCGATTTGACGTGTAAGCGCTGTAGAAACCGTATTTTATATCCGATCAGTACGAAATTCCGCAGGGAGAATTTTCTTATCCTTTCAGATTTAGATATAGCCCCCATATGTATGTTTCGCCCGATTTGACATGTAAGCGCTGTAGAAACCGCATTTTATGTCCGAGCAGTACGAAATTCAACAGAGAGAGACTTTCTGTCTTTCCTTACTGGTTTTTTCTTACCTTTTTGGGTAGAATCCACTTCCCCGATCTGGGATTGAGCTCAGGACTAGGTTAGGACATAGTTTTTGATTAAGGCTTAGGGTTAGTCAAACTAATTGTTGTCCCTCCTGTAAAACAAAGTTAAAAGGAACCCAAGTCGAATAATTTTAACAATTAAACGTAATACTACAAAAAAATACTACCAAATATACATATAGACAAATTTACACATACCCAAAAATACTAGGATGGACATATACAGACAGACGTAACTTTTGGGGCCAACATAACTGTGCGTCGGCGTTATCAAAAGCCAATCATCGCCTAACCTACATATAAAAAAAGAGAGAATGTATTCTTACCTTCACACCAGGCGCAGCTAAAACTGAAAAGAAAAGAGAAAACACATAGAATTAATAAATAATAACGTTAAATTTAAATTAAAAGGAATGAAATTAGATATACGATTAATTTAGTCTAGGATGGATGGAATTATTTCAAGAATTAATTCAAGTTCACAATTACAGCTAAATGAATTTAATGTAAGATGGAATTGATTAAAAGTAAAACTAATTTTAAAACATAATTAATTATAGAAAATTAATCAAAATTGGTTTAAAATGAGGTAGAGTTAAGGCAAACGTAAATGAACTAGAACTAAATTTTATTTAAAATTTGTCAAAGCTTGAAGAGATTTGAAAACGAAATTAAATAAATGTGAATTTTGAATTTTGTAAAAGCGAAAATTTTGGAAAACGTTTTAGGCTTAAGGACTTTTCTAAGGTGGTAGGGGACTAGGGTGAGAAGTGGGTAAGTATAGGGCGATTATGGGATACCAAGCCCAAAGGTTAAGGTATCATGGAGGGATCTGAAGTCGATCCAAGAGTGTGGAATATGTCATGGTTCCGTAGAGTCCTTCCCTTCATCTTTGTTGCTTTTTCCTTGTTTCCTTTATGATTTATTTCGGGTTCCCTTTATTTCTATGTTCCCTTGTTTTTAGTCCGGTATGAATGTAGTTTTTGTTGTCCCTGTATCGCTGGCAAGAACACCATTCCGAGCCATATCCGCGAAAAAATCCAGCATACCGGCAACGCAGGCGATGTGGCACAAAAGGCGAATCCCAAACAAACAGTGAACAGGATACAAAATAGCGCCCAACGTGGGGCCCGAAATAAGCCTTCCTAGGCTAAAAAGTCCATCCTTTTTATGTGTAGGAATTAAGTTAGGTTAGTTTGTCTTGAATAAGTCCCGGATTAGGTAAATTTAAGAGTCCCGTCCGCGTTTTGCTATATCTAAGCCCCTAGCTTTACTGATGTCCGTCCGCATAGAAAGTAAAGTATACTATTAGTCCTTGCAATTTCCCACTCACTTTTACACAACATTTTTCATGCATCAGAGGCCAGTCTAGTGTGGCGAGTTGCTCTCATGCAAGAGAACGAAAATTTTCTTGTTGGCTTGAACAAAAGGACGTTCTCCTTTCCGGAGTCCTGGGGTATAAGGTTTGAAACCCGTTAATACAATAGGTTTATAGTTTAGTATATAGGAGAAAAGCACTTACGTGTAGCAAGTCATAGGTTCTGGTACGGAGAAGCTTGCTGTACTACGACCCACGACAAGCGTGGCTCCAGACCAAGAGTCGTTGAGTTGACATGTTTTCTTCGTCCAGTATCCGTCGATCTAGCTATCTTTCTATCTTCTCCTTTGATTTGTTACCTCTCTTTTCCATTTGTTTGCTTTCTTTGTTGGGATAAAGTGCTCACGGAACCTGAAAAAGATTAGAATTTATGTTAGGATACGTGTACACTCCGCAACTATGTCGACGTTTGAGATTTACCTACTTACCTTTTTTTCACAAACACCCTACCACCAGTTTTAGTACTGAACCACCGATAAATTGCATAGCACATAGGTCGAAGTCACTAGGTCCAGTGATAAAGCAGTTCGCAGCGGATCGAATAATGCGACCTGGGATGCTCAGAATCCGCTTGCGATCGCAACCCAACAATACCACTACCATCCCTTACAACTGGTACGACCACGACCACCGCTACAACAACCACCATATCCACAACTACGGCTACTGCAACCGCTCCCGCCTCATCAGTAGCGCCCTCTAACGCCATGGGATTGGAAGACCTTTCCCTCTTATTGAACAGCTCATTCCAGTCGCAAAGATCCGTCTCACCACCGAATTATAGTCCTTTGACGCCCCGCAAATGCCCAGCGACGTAGCGCGGCAATGCGGGAAACCATTTCCTCGTCCGTGGGAGTATCGTGGATTGAATTTATGCGAGAGCACGATTATCGCTTCCGTCGTCTTCTGCCGGCACCACCACCAGTCCTACCTCCGCCGAGGACAAGCAGCTGGGTACCTCCGTCGACGCATATGTCCGGCCATCGAACATATTAAGCTGTACAACACGTTCCCAGACCGCCTCATGAATTTGCTTGGCTTAGGGGTCATTGAGGAAAGCGAGAGTCCACGCAGGCATCCGATGACGCTAGTCCGAAAGGGCGAGAAGAAGTGGCTGTGCCTGGACGCTCTCATATCGAGGGTCTTCATAGCCGCCTGAGAGATACTCATTATATTTCGAGTGTCGATCTAAAGGATGCCTTCTGGCAAATACCCCGTGATCAGCAAGTAAAGAAAATACTGCTTTCACCGTGTCTCGGAGACCCCTTTACCATTTCACGGTCATGCCTTTTGGTCTGTGTAACGCAGCCCAGAAGTTATGCCGTTCGATCGAAACGATCATGAAATTCTCCTACCCCAAAACTCAGAAACAGGTGAGAAGTTTTATGCGGACGACTGGCTGGTATAGGCGATTTATCGCTGAGTACGCCACCATCGCCGCCCCCATCTTCGATACCCTCACAAAAGGGAAGACATTCCACTTCTAAGAGGAGGCCAAGGTAGCATTCGATAGATTGAAAGGAGCGCTTGTTACCAGTGTTAGTACACCCGGACTTTACCAAACACTTCATTGTCCAGTGCGATACCTCGGGCGTGGGTATAGGTGCCGTCCTCTTTCAAAGAGATGAAGCAGATGGGGAACATACCATAGCCTACTTTTCCCAGATGCTGAAATCCGCCCAACGGAATTATTCTGCCCGGAAAAGGAATGTTTAGCTGTGGTGATGGCGATAAAGAAATTCCGCGCTATGGTCCGAAATGACCTTTTTCGGTCATTACGGACCAGAGCAGTCTCAAATGGCTTATGTCACGGCGGGACTTAAGCGGTAGGATGGCGAGGTGGAGCCTCCATCTGGAATCATTCTCATTTGAAATTGAGCATAGGAAAGGCACACACAATGTCGTACCTGACACCCTTTCCCGAAATGACTTAGAAGAGGTTTCGGTAGATTTAGATCTCCTCATAGATTTTGATTCCCCAGGTTTTAAGTCGGAGGAATACCAATACTTAATTAGAACAAGTAAGAAAGTTTCAGTCGGGTAAACCGACTAAGGTATACCCTCACTTTGTGAGTAATGTAATATATAACATTATACTAATTAATCCGTCAATTTGTGTGGGTGGTACCAGTAGGGGGTTTAACAAATACACCTAAACAGTAGATTATTTAAATACATTGCACTGTGCCGAACTATAAGCCTTTATTAACGTTAATGAGCTATTCAATTTTGGTATGATTTGGTCATTTTGTGTGGGAGGTACAAAAAGGGGCCTGGCGATAACGCCCACTTTTCACAGGACTGTAGGCACTATAACAGCATTACACTGTACAAAATTTCAAGTATTTGTATGCACTGGTATTAAAGTTATACGAGTAAGTCGTTAACTTTTGGTATAAAACGGTCCATTTGTGTGGGAGGTACCAAAAGGGCCTGTATAATAATGCCCATTTCTCACCAGACTATAGGCGCTACAAAAACATTATAGTGTAAAAATTGCAAGTATTTTTATGCACTTGTATTAAAGTTATAAGCAGTTCAATTTTGATGCAAAATGGTCCATTTGTGTACCAAAAGGGGCGTGGCAATTTCGCCCATTTTTCTCGAGGTGATAGCGACTTACAAAATAATGCAATGTGTGGAATTGCAGAAGATTCTACTAAGTTGTATAGAATTGATTAAAGAATAAATATTGCACTAAATTGTAACCCTTTGTGTGGGGGGTACCAGAAGGAATGGACCAATATGGCCCATCTTCGAACTAAGCCGGAGATAGAAAAATATTACTGTTGAACTCTGTTTCAACAATTAGTTTTAAGCTTCTATTAATGCATGAATTATCTGAATTACTGTTACTAAAATGCACTGAATTATTATTTTCATTAGAATTCCCAAATTTTGTATAATTACTTTTGAAAGGGGTGGCAACCCTTTATCCAATTCCTGCCATGGAGGCAAAAGCTTTTACTCAGTTGGATAAAGGGCTGCCATCTTTGCTCGTTCTTCCAATTGTAGTTTCGCTGAATTCATAGATTCTAAGTCTCTCTAAAAGGTTGCTCTATACCGCTTACCTCACTTTTGCAGCGACAACAAGAGCGGTAAGCAGCACCAACCTTCTACCAAGAAACTGTTCACACAAATAAACTGAAACATTTGCCTTTTTTTCTTTTGTTTCTCTGGCATTTTATGTTACAATCCTTGGGAGTTTCTGTTTCGATAATAACCACATACAGTCCACTTGCAGCGAACTCGCCACAGGATTGTTCATGGTCCTTCTGAACCGTCAAGGAACCGCCTAAGTTTTGAAGATATTTCTGGATCACGTCCACCGCTTTTACACATACTATTTGTCTACAAAATTCTATAATGGAAAAAAGGTATGTACGTTTGTTAATTGGTAAAAGGTATTGGTGTTGCAAGGCAAGAAAAATATAGATGGTAACTCAGTGTTACAAAGCTCTGTTGAAAAGCGATAACAAAAACGTTAATAAAAGGTTTCTTGCTTTAACCGCGAGCTGGCAAAGTCCCTGCAATATCTATTGCTCTGTTCTCATTGTGAAATTAAGAGATAAGCTTTTCACGAAAGCAAAACAGGTGATTACTTCGCTCCCAGATTTAGCTCATCGAGTATTTCTATAAGGGTATTGAACTCTTCACGAGAGTTTCTCCGCTCACTTAATCAAAAACCGCAAAGTTCTTATGGAAGAGAATCGAATCTCTCTTTAAAAAACAAAGTATTCTTCAACAATTCATTTGTCATCTCGAGGACGGACATTAAAATAAGTCGTTTGTTATACGATATATTGCAGAAGTAAACTGACCTACTTCACAATAAAGTTTTTATTCCGCAAGACACAGTTTGAAATTCCTTTATTTATAATCCCGTGGTTCAAACAAGTTGCATTCAAAACGTCACTTACAATATACTATAAAAGTTGCATAAACTGAATACGGCAACCCCATGTCTGGAAGCTGACTTCGTAAAGCTGGTTTTGGGCATTTGCGCTGATTGAGTTATTCCTTCGGAAGAGTGCCCCAGTTAAACGCACTTTTTTATCTGCTCTTTTTCATGTTGAGACAACGCACACCACAAACATATTCATCGGGCAGTTGCTCTGGTTATGCTAGCGTCTTGGAAGAGCTTACCATTCAAACACATATCTCTCACACGTTTCTCTTAACTAAATCTCTTGTTATTGAGACTCACACAATTCCCTACCGTGCTACTGACGCGTCGCAGACGGAGAAACTTTCTACAGCGAGCAACTCCGTTGCCACCGCTGCTTGAGGTTTTTGCGTGGAGATTACGCACACTACGCGGAGCCGTCATTATACATTGCCCTAACGCCATAGTAACTCACAGTGAGTGCGTACTCTCGCGACGTTCTCGAGCAGCACGGCATTTTGCGAGAGTGTATTCTTGCAAAGACGCATTCTCGAACAGATCTCATCTCGTTTTCAACTCTAACAGCAGAGTAAACGAACACATACATACATACATCGTTCTGTCAGCACCTGCTGTTGCTAATCGCTGTCCTACATACACGCAGCAGCAGCCAGCCTTTGCCCTACGCATGCATTTGCAGCCATTTGAAAGTGAACTTTAAACAGTGCGGAACTCGGGTGCTTGCATTAAATTGTGGTTTAAAAGAAAAAACACGGACAGACGCGGGAAGAAACGCAATTTCTCTGTAAAGTGATAGCATACAAATTATCCCTAAGATCCGTGCAATAAGATAGTAAAAAGCATAATTGCCGGAAAAGCGAAAAGTGCGAGTGTTACGAGTGGGAAAAGTTTGCGCCAAAAGTAAAAGGTACCAGATAAAAAACGTAGCGAAAAATAAAGCCACCACAGTTTCTTAAAACTTCCATCTGTTGCGATTGGCATTAACAAAACAAGTCAAAATAAACGTTAACAAAAGCACGAGTTTTCAAAAGCACATGTTCACGAAATAAAGCATTCAACAGTGGTTGTAGTAAAGCATAAATGTAAAATTATCTAAAGGCCGGGTTAGGCATACGTAACCGTAATTTATCTTTACCGTTGCCGTAAAGTTGCCCGTTTGAGCGATTAGCCAATTTTGAGATAACGAGTCATATGTTCTGACAACAACAACACATAAGTAAACAAAAAAGCCGCGATTTCTTTTTGTTTAGGTTTATTAAAAATGAAGTTAAAAAGATTGTTTATAAATGTGTGTGTTTTTAAATCTGTGCAGAATTTACAAATAAAGTAAATCAAGAAAATATCGTCGGATAAGAAGATGGGGTGGACGTCCTATAAACAATGACTGAGTTAACTACGGCACAGCAACGGATTAGACTGGCAGAGAGGCTAGCAATAACACCACTGTATGTCAAATATTGCTTTATCCTATGATTCCAAGTTGGGAAATATTAACATTCTATTCTTTAAAATTGTAGATATTTGGGTCACGGTTGTTCCATACAATCGATGGCATGGAGTCACAGGCTGGGGAAAACAACAATGCGAAATATTGTTTTAGAATACAGTGAAGTTTTGTGGCGCTTGCTTTCTCCGATTTAATTAAGTGAACCAACTACACAGCAGTACAAACACATTGCCAATGATTTTCAACGAATGTGGGATATGCCGAATTGTGTGGGAATCTGCGATGCTAACTATACATTCATATCAGTTAATGTTGGAAGTTATGGCAGCCAACACGATGGGAGTATGTCCATTAAACTTCTATTTAATAATAATCTATTTTAATACAAAAAATTTCCATTTCTTAATTTAAATTAAATACAGCTATATTCCAGTACTCTCCGTTTGGCCAATCAGTTATTTTAGGTACAGTATCTGTACCTCCTAGTAAACCATTATCGTCAGCATCCTCTGAAGCCTTTCCTCATTTTTTTATTGGCGATGCGGCGTTTCCCCTGAGGAATATCCTTGGTCTAAGTCAACAACTTTAGACGAGCTCAGAGACAACACCCAACGCGAAATTTCCAACGTTCCGGTCGAAATGTCGCTGTTGACGGGCTCGTGGTAGTCATATGACCGAAATTGAATTTCATACTTAAAATGTAACATTTGCACTACACCTGGAATAAATTTGAACGCAATATCTTAAATATTCTGTGTTTTATTAATACTTTTACTTATGTCTATTTCCATTGAAGAGGGACTCAGCCAAATCCAATCCAATCTCTATCTATAAATAAGTCCACGTTTGTAGAGACGCTTATATTGCTGTCAAATGAAGAAGAAGATTGGCGCAATGATTGTCTCGTACTGTCGCCAAAAGAATCCTGAAGCAGATTATAAATTTAATTTTTAATGGAGTCAGCCGCGATCTTCATAAAACTCACCTGTGACGCCCAGCTCCTTGCCAATTTGCTTCCAAGCTTCTCGCTTTTTTTCAGATATCCTATATGCTGGATTATATTTATTGTATAAATGCTCCTGCACCAATGAAATCAAATCTTCGTCTTTCATGTTTATTTGCACTTTTAAACAACAAATAATTAATAAATAATTTTCTTTGCTTTTCTCGGTGAACATACAATTGTAATTGTAAACAACATGTTGTATCAGCTGTTGTCAAATTGTACGTAAACGGAACGTCCAATTCTGATTTCAACAGATTCAGCCGTCCGTTTACGTTTCGTTTCCGTTGGCTAATCGTTTACACCGACATCCATATGACTGATTGAATCAGCTGATTCGTTACGCTACGGGGGCGTTACGGTTAAGTTTGCCTAACTGGGCCTTAAGATTTTTTTTACGTGAAGAAACGGTAATTGACACAACCAACTGCAACTACATAAAGTCAAACGGCAGCAAGAGAAACCCATAGAGGGAGAAAAGGCGAAGACAAAAATAAAAGCGAAGCAAAATAGGAGAAGGAAGACAACCAAGGAAAAGCAAGTGTTCGGAACGGCATTACCAACAGCAGTAATCAGCAATAATAACAATAGCCAGAGGCGTGGGCAAATGGGCATGAGTGAACAGCTGGAGGAAGCTCAACGTAAATGCAAGGTAGATTTGTGGTATCAAAGTGTTTTTGAGCTTAGTTTTTGAAATATTTTTATGTAAGGTCATCTAGAAAATATACCATTTTATACATTATTACATTTTTGGAGTAATCAACAACATTCGGAATAAATAAAAACGTAGTGACTTCCTTGGTTCCTCAGTCTGTCAATTAGTCTGCGAATCTCGTATCGAATGATTGCTGTTTAAAAAAAATAAAATAGACTTTGATTGGAAAATTCGAATTTTACCATATGGTTACTACAATATATAAATCAGAAAAGCCCGAATCATCCACATACAACGTGACGCAGTTTTTTATTTGACCAATTTGGGGTTTATCCGTGTTTTTTAACGAAACCTGTTGCCAAAAAGTCTAACGACAGTACAAAACGACTGATAATGAGGATTACTATTACTGTCTTTGATATTTGATTAGAGACGTTCGTTCATCTTTCATCTACTCATATTCATTAACATAACATATATTACAAGTCTTACAAATCTTATTTGATATTACAAAAAAACAAAGAAGGTGAAACAAAAGTTGTGGTTGTTGGTGATTCGGTTCTGTTTTGCGAAGAGACGACAAGGCTTGCAAGGTGTATAAACTAACCATTTAACAAGAAAACTATCTTGGGTAACGAAGAAACATCAGCAACGTTATATCTCTGCTGGTCTACCACACAACAACAACAACAAGAATACCTATATACTCGTATACCTATATATATATACAAGTTAAAAACCAAAAACGAAATACATTTTTCTTTTCCTACTATCTTGATGTTTTTACGAATGAAGTACTCATACAACATACATTTATGATATGCTATACGTGCAATTATTTAGCTTGGTATACCTATACATGTTTCAATATTGCTTACAATTCAGGAACACCATTTCTAACAAAAATAACAAAGAAGTGCAAAGGAAACTGATTTTTTCGCACAAAATAAACATCAAAAATCCGTACATTTATATCTATCTATACTTGTTCATCCGAATACAGAATAAGATCCAAATAAAAACTCAGAATTTCCATCGATCCCCACACGTTCGTTTTTAATTAATGAAATAACACCTCCTCCTTCATTAAACTCGAAGGAATTGATCAAGAGAGATCAAGAGAAAAATACAAAGAAATATCTCTATAGCGAAATATGGGAGGATAGTTTTTTTTAACTCAGACAGTTTTTTTTACTGAAACCAATCTGCTAAATCTGATACAACAGGATCGGGTAGCTTTATCAGAAGCCATACTGGATCCCGTAGAAATTCCATCCGTCCGTTGCTAAACAACATTTGTTTTGGTTATTACCTACGAGGTAAATGTTACATTCCACATAGCTGAATGGCCTTTGCAAAATTCGAGCTGGAATGGGAGGAGAATATGCAATAATATTTCTGTGACCATTGTCTCAAAGGGTTTGCAATAATAGCTACGTTAATAAGTAAGAAAGTGGACTGGTAGGAAGAGTTTGAGCACAAGGTTAAGAGGATACCTGCTACACAGGTCAAGGTCAGCACTGCTAGGTGACGTAAGTGCGCCCACAAACCAAAGTAAGGATTCAGGAGAAGAAACGAAACAGTGTATTATTTTATGGAAAGCTGCGCCGAAGCCTCAAAAAAAAAAACCCTCAACACTAGAAAAATAGCAAACACGATTTTCGGTTTGCTACCATAAGCCATCTGCCTGAAACACATTGTTCATTGACAATTGCTATAGTTGAGAATGTTTTATGCCTACGAGAGTATCATATAGTTACATCTTCCATATATCTTCTGGTCTACTAATACGGTTGCTCCCTTCTGTACAACCGAAGAAGTTTATTTGGGTCGAAGCATTCGTCTTTGGAATGGTTGCCCAATTTCTAAAATAGTCCAATTATTCTCATTACATAGAACGTTGGGGTACGGTCCCAAAACCTACGTATTTAAAACCCCAAAGACCAAGAGTCAAGTAAATCATAAAACAAGGGAAAATTTATCGATAAAACTCCGTGATTTTGATTATTCGTTACCGATTTGTTCCACTTTAGTACCAATTGTTGGTTGATTTGTTTTGTTCCCCCTTTATCCAGTGGCGTAGAATCAACATTGACTGCAAGGGAAGTTCTGATATCAACCATACAATTACAAAGCTTAATGGTGCACGATGATAATACTGATTCCCTCTCACTAACCTCGTCTGATTTTTTCTGTCGCGGATTTGCTATTTGATTGCTCGGTTTCTCATTTTTTCTGCGTTATCTCACGATATTGTGTCGGAGTTGTGTTTTACGATACAATACTGACGTAGACTAGCTCCAGAAAATATTAGATTCCCTACTGTGGAGAAAATACATATCGGGTACCGAGAAGAAATCTTAGTCCAAAATATTACCTTGAGAATATTTTGCTGTTTCTGTGTCAAGTTCTTCAAATCTTTCGTATCCGTGGGGAGATCTTAGAAATCGATCTGAACCATTCGCGCAATTTCAAAGTAGCTGGTTTTTCTTATTTTTACTGTCGTGATTGAAACCTAAGATGAGTTCTAAAAAGTTCACTTTCTTTTCCAACCAAGTGGATCTTTTCTGTTCCAACTTCGGTGAGACTCCAATCGAGGATCATACTGCGTCAAGCTTGCAGGTTGAACTCGACGATTTGGAACGTCGATGGCGCCAACTGGTACAGGTTTACGAGACGGAGATGACGTCTGAGGACGTTACCTGTACCGAGGAAACCCGTAAGTCCATCCATTGTATATTTTCTGAATCTTGCAAGTCTTATAAGAATTGCAAGGCTCAAATTCTTGACTTGGTTCAAATTGAGAAGGATAAATTTGACAAGTCTGCTTCACAGGGAAAGACCGAAACCAGGAGTGTTGACGAAGGTTTTTCATTGAAGGTACCACCATGTGATACCGAACTGTTTAGCGGTGGGTATGACAAATGGCCAAGTTTCAGGGACATGTTTTCGGCCATTTATGCAAAACATCCCAAGTTGTCACCTGCCCAAAAATTGTTTCACTTAAGAGCGAAGACCCGAGGTGAGGCAAACCAAATTGTCAAGCAGTTTGCCCTCACTAATGACAATTTTGAACTCGCATGGGAAGCTCTACGTCAGCGTTATGAGAACAAACGTATCCTCATTAACCACCAACTTAGGAAAATCTTTGACCTGGAACATGTTTCTTCCGAGAAAGGAAAGGGTTTACGGAATCTTCAATATACCATCAACAACTGTTTGTCGGTATTGAGGACTTATAATATTTCCGTAATGTCATGGGATCCCATACTTGTTTACTGGGTATCATCCAAGATACCCGACGAAACATTGACGGCCTGGGAAAATTCTCTTGATGACCACAAACAAATGCCTACGTGGGATCAATTGGACGATTTCATCTCCAAGAGACTAAATATGTTGGAATCCATTTCGGATATGCGAAAGCCTTCGCACCCTTCACCCGCTGTACACAAAGCTCAGACGTTTCATGCGAAAACAGATGTCAACTTCAGACCTTGTAAAGTCTGTCGTCAAAATCATCCCTTAAGATCGTGTTCCAAATTCAGAACGTGGACTCTTGCCGAGAAGCGAACTTTCATAACTACCAACAAAATCTGCGAAAACTGTCTCTCTTACGGCCATGTTGCTCAAAATTGTCAGAGTGAAAAGCTGTGTCAGAAATGTCAACAGCCACACCATACTCTCTTACATCCTGATACCGGTCACGCCGGAAACCAAGTTGTAAGATCGAGAGCTAATGATCCAAGTACTTCGAATAATCGGCGGGACCCGCAGAATCAAGCAGCATCTTTACATGTTGACGCACAATATGAACAGCCGACCACGTCAGCTGCCGCGTATGTTGCCGATTCGAATATCCAATCATACTTTTCCACTTCCGGAGAAGGGACTGTCCTGCCCACTGCTTTGGTCGACTTAGAACACCTAGGAACTTATTTCACCATTCGAGTTTTCATAGATCAAGGATCTCAGGAGTCGTTTATCTCCAGTAGGGTCGTGAATAGGTTTTCCCTCCCGACCAACAGATCGTTCACGACGATCTCTGGGCTTGGAGGGACAATTCTCGAGAATTCCTCTAAACTGTGTCAAGTTACCTTGAGATCCCGCAAAACTGATTTCCTACTTAAAGCTTCAGTAGTGGTCGTTTCCAAGATGAATCATTTGATGCCATCCTGTTCCACGAGCATCTCAGACTGGTCGAGGCTCAATCAACTCGATTTGGCCGACCCCAACTTTGCTAAACCCGCCCAGATTGACATGTTGTTAGGGAGTGACATTCTTCCCTTCATTTTGAAATCTGGTGTGGAAAAGAATGTCGCTGGTAATCTTCTGGCACAAGAGACTGAGTTTGGATGGATCTTAAGTGGTCCACCAACCGTTCGGTCTGTTTCCACGTTCGCTTCTTGGGTAACTTCTTCTGAGACATTAAACGATGACATCAGAAAGTTCTGGGAGCTCGAAGAAGTTCCATCCTCCAAGAACTTGTGCGACAATGATGTTTGGTGCGATAATTTCTACAAAGAAACTACTGTTCGCCAATCTGATGGGAAATATGTTGTCAGATTGCCATTCCGACACGATCTGCCGTCCACCGTAGCTCTCGGATCGTCGAGAAGGGCTGCCATGGGTCAGTTTGTCCGAATGGAGAAGACTCTGGACAAATCACCGGAATTAGCTTCAGAATATTCAAATGTGTTGGCTGAATACCTACAGTTGGACCATATGGAACCCACCACATCAACGGAAATACTCTGCAATTCGCAGTATTGTTCCTTTTACCTACCGCACCATGCTGTGATTAAACCGGAAAGCACCTCGACGAAAGTCCGAGTCGTGTTCAATGCCTCAAAGAAGAGTTCCTCTGGAGTTTCATTAAACGATGTGCTACATACTGGACCAACTTTACAAAATGATTTGATGAACGTCATTCTTCGATGGCGATTCTTCAAATATGTTTTCAATGGCGACATCCAAAAGATGTACCGCCAAATTTATGTGCATGAGCAGGATAGACCGTTCCAAAGGATTTTGTTTCGTAATGTTCCAACTGAAGGAATTCGGGATTTTCATTTAAAAACTGTGACTTTCGGCGTAAATTGAGCTCCATATCTAGCTATCAGAACTTTGTTGCAGCTGAGCGAAGATGGAAAAGCTACTCATCCAATGGCAGCGTCTATACTACAGGATCAGATTTATGTAGACGATATTCTTTCTGGAGGGCATTCTCTGACTGAAGCAAAATCGTACTTGCTGGAGGTAATCGATTTGCTTAGCTCTGCAGGGTTTCCATTGAAGAAATTGACTGCCAATCATGCTAAAATTCTTCAACATGTGCCCCCGGAGGATCTCCTATACGAAGATTTTGTTGGTAGTTATGAAAGTTCGCTTCTCGGCAAGAGTCCACGTTCTGAATTTGGAACACGATCTTAAGGGATGATTTTGACGACAGACTTTACAAGGTCTGAAGTTGACATCTGTTTTCGCATGAAACGTCTGAGCTTTGTGTACAGCGGGTGAAGGGTGCGAAGGCTTTCGCATATCCGAAATGGATTCCAACATATTTAGTCTCTTGGAGATGAAATCGTCCAATTGATCCCACGTAGGCATTTGTTTGTGGTCATCAAGAGAATTTTCCCAGGCCGTCAATGTTTCGTCGGGTATCTTGGATGATACCCAGTAAACAAGTATGGGATCCCATGACATTACGGAAATATTATAAGTCCTCAATACCGACAAACAGTTGTTGATGGTATATTGAAGATTCCGTAAACCCTTTCCTTTCTCGGAAGAAACATGTTCCAGGTCAAAGATTTTCCTAAGTTGGTGGTTAATGAGGATACGTTTGTTCTCATAACGCTGACGTAGAGCTTCCCATGCGAGTTCAAAATTGTCATTAGTGAGGGCAAACTGCTTGACAATTTGGTTTGCCTCACCTCGGGTCTTCGCTCTTAAGTGAAACAATTTTTGGGCAGGTGACAACTTGGGATGTTTTGCATAAATGGCCGAAAACATGTCCCTGAAACTTGGCCATTTGTCATACCCACCGCTAAACAGTTCGGTATCACATGGTGGTACCTTCAATGAAAAACCTTCGTCAACACTCCTGGTTTCGGTCTTTCCCTGTGAAGCAGACTTGTCAAATTTATCCTTCTCAATTTGAACCAAGTCAAGAATTTGAGCCTTGCAATTCTTATAAGACTTGCAAGATTCAGAAAATATACAATGGATGGACTTACGGGTTTCCTCGGTACAGGTAACGTCCTCAGACGTCATCTCCGTCTCGTAAACCTGTACCAGTTGGCGCCATCGACGTTCCAAATCGTCGAGTTCAACCTGCAAGCTTGACGCAGTGTGATCCTCGATTGGAGTCTCACCGAAGTTGGAACAGAAAAGATCCACTTGGTTGGAAAAGAAAGTGAACTTTTTAGAACTCATCTTAGGTTTCAATCACGACAGTAAAAATAAGAAAAACCAGCTACTTTGAAATTGCGCGAATGGTTCAGATCGATTTCTCAGATCTCCCCACGGATACGAAAGATTTGAAGAACTCGCCACAGGATTGTTCATGGTCCTTCGAACCGGATCATGTTTAAGTCCACGCCAAGATGGCGGGACTTAAAAAATTAAAACACAATATTTATATTTTTATTTAATTTAATTTATTTTAATATATTATTTTTGGCCGTGAGCCTGGCGGTTTGGCAGTGTGCCAACAATGACGGCGTTGCCATCACTTAGCGAGTTTTGCGGCGTTGTGGTGAAAACCGACGGCTCCAAATCTGATGCAGGTGGCGATGAAGTCGGCAGTCAGCTGTTGTGACTTCAAAAAAACTGTGACTTTCGGCGTAAATTGTGCTCCATATCTAGCTATCAGAACTTTGTTGCAGCTGAGCGAAGATGGAAAAGCTACTCATCCAATGGCAGCGTCTATACTACAGGATCAGATTTATGTAGGGATTTCTGGAGGGCAGGATTTCTGGAGGGCATTCTCTGACTGAAGCAAAATCGTACTTGCTGGAGGTAATCGATTTGCTTAGCTCTGCAGGGTTTCCATTGAAGAAATTGACTGCCAATCATGCTAAAATTCTTCAACATGTGCCCCCGGAGGATCTCCTATACGAAGATTTTCTAAAACTTGAAGATGCCAGCGAGACTAAGACATTAGGCATTCGGTGGAATGCTATGTCAGATACATTTTTCTACAAAGTGTCGAATATGGCTGTTCCTTCCCAGCCGATTACAAAACAAAAAATTCTGTCGATAGTCGCAAAACTGTTCGATCCTGCGGGTTGGTTGGCGCCGGTTATAGTTGTTGTGAAGATTCTGATGCAACAGCTGTGGGTTGACGGGACGGACTGGGACGAAGAAGTTAAACCACACTCGCTTGTGAAATGGAATTACTTCATTTCAAACATCGAAAGTATTCAGAGTATCAAAATTCCTCGCTGGATCCAATATTCGCCTGAGAGCAGAAGCCAAATCCATGGGTTTTGTGATGCCTCGGAAAAAGCTTACTGTGCCTGTCTGTACATCCGTTCAACTTCACCTGAAAACGAAATTTCTTCATTTCTGCTTGTTTCTAAGAGTAAAGTTGCGCCATTGAAAGCTCTAAGCTTACCCAGATTGGAATTGTGCGGAGCCGCATTGTTGTCGAGATTACTGAAATCTGTCTGTCAGAATCTCAATTTTACTGTTAACGAAATATTTCTCTGGTCTGACTCAACAATTACTCTTGCATGGTTGGATAAGCCCCCATTTCATTGGAAAACCTTTGTCGCTAACAAAGTTTCCGAAATATTGGATAACGTAGGCAATGTTACCTGGAGACATGTTCCAACTTCCGAAAACCCAGCTGATCTCGGTACTCGTGGATGTACCGCGTCCGAGCTAGGATCTAATACGCTATGGTGGCATGGACCTAAATGGTTAGTAAAGTCTCCGGAACTTTGGCCGAAACAAACAACTTACAAGGAACCTTCACTCGAGAAAAAGATAGTCGTTTGTCAGACTCAGATCCGGTCTGAAGATATTCTAGAAAGATTCTCTTCATTCGGTCGTGCGTTACGTGTGCTCTGTTTCATGTTCCGATTTATTCGAAAATGTCAAAAACGTACCTGTTCCGAAATACAGACTGACGTTATATCGGCTCAGGAAATGTATGTTACAAAATGTCACTTACTAAGACTAGCCCAGCAAACTTACTATACCTCGGAATACCAAGCCCTGGAGAATAAACAGGCAATTTCTTCCAAAAGTAAGTTGCTCACTCTGAACCCATTCCTGGATGAAAATCAATTACTTCGAGTCAATGGCCGATTAGCCAACTCTGACCTGAGTTATAACGAAAGGCACCCAATCATACTACCGGAAAATTCTCGATATTGTACGCTCTTCATTCAATTCACACACAAGTTGCTGTTACATGCCGAACATCAAGTTATGTTACGAGCAATTCGTCAGGAGTTCTATGTCATACGCTTGAAAAATGCCGTAAGACATTGCATACGAGCTTGCAGGACCTGTACCATCTACAAACATCATGTACGGAATCAGATCATGGCTGCCTTACCACCAGAAAGATGCACATTCTCGTTGCCGTTCACACACACGGGACTGGATTTTGCGGGTCCTTTCAATCTGAAAACCTCCCGGCTTCGTAATGCCAGCCTGCAGAAAGGATATGCCGCCGTTTTCGTTTGTCTGTCCACTCGAGCCGTACATCTGGAAGTTTGTTCCGATCTAACAACTGAAGCGTTCCTTGCTGCCTTCAATCGCTTTGTGGGACGAAGAGGTTTCCCCAACAAAGTTTTCTCTGACAATGGAACCAACTTCGTCGGTGCCAGCAAAGCACTAGCCCAAGATTACCGGAAATTTCTTAAGACTACTGAAAAATTCATTGTCGATAAGTATAGCTTACACGGTTTTTCTTGGCATTTCATTCCGCCACATGCTCCCCACATGGGTGGTTTGTGGGAGGCGGCTGTCAAAAGCATGAAAACCCATCTGCGAAAGGTTGCGTCCAACGTAAAGTTTACGTTCGAAGAGTTCGCGACTTTGCTAGTCCGGATTGAGAGTATACTAAATTCCAGGCCACTGTCTCCTATAAGTGAGGATCCCACCGTGCTGACCCCACTCACTCCTGGTCATTTGCTAAGAGGCGCCGCAATGATTGCCGTTCCAGAAGAATACTCGGATAATCTGGCTTCGTAATGCCAGCCTGCAGAAAGGATATGCCGCCGTTTTCGTTTGTCTGTCCACTCGAGCCGTACATCTGGAAGTTTGTTCCGATCTAACAACTGAAGCGTTCCTTGCTGCCTTCAATCGCTTTGTGGGACGAAGAGGTTTCCCCAACAAAGTTTTCTCTGACAATGGAACCAACTTCGTCGGTGCCAGCAAAGCACTAGCCCAAGATTACCGGAAATTTCTTAAGACTACTGAAAAATTCATTGTCGATAAGTATAGCTTACACGGTTTTTCTTGGCATTTCATTCCGCCACATGCTCCCCACATGGGTGGTTTGTGGGAGGCGGCTGTCAAAAGCATGAAAACCCATCTGCGAAAGGTTGCGTCCAACGTAAAGTTTACGTTCGAAGAGTTCGCGACTTTGCTAGTCCGGATTGAGAGTATACTAAATTCCAGGCCACTGTCTCCTATAAGTGAGGATCCCACCGTGCTGACCCCACTCACTCCTGGTCATTTGCTAAGAGGCGCCGCAATGATTGCCGTTCCAGAAGAATACTCGGATAATCTGTCTCTAATCAACCGCTGGCAGCGTTTAAAAACCCTTCAAATCCACTTTGCTAAACGGTGGAAAAACGAATACGTATGCGAGTTACAGCGAAGGTACAAGTGGAAATCTGTCCAACAAAATTTATCCGAAAACGACTTTGTGGTTATCAAAGAAGACAATCTTCCTCCTAACGAGTGGTGTCTAGGTAGAGTTCTCAGAGTGTTCAAATGTAAAGATTCCAACGTTCGTGTTGCAGAGGTACGCACACAACATGGAACATTAGTCCGACCATTAGTTAAGCTTTGCGTGCTCCCCAATGCCAATTAGCCATGCCCACCAAGACCCGTTTACCTAATTAACCATTCGTACATTTTCAGTTCAACTCCAAAGTGTCGCATCTGCCAGGAAAGGCATTTCCTAAGCTCATGTCCAATGTTTCAAAGCATGACTGTTGCGGAACGGCGAGAGGCCATAAAGGATAAGGGCTTCTGCTTTAACTGTTTGTGCACCGCTCACACTCGAAACTTTTGTCCGTCTCGAAACAAATGTATCGTGTGTGAGCGTAACCACCACACGATGATCCATGTGGATGAACCTGGTACCAAAATCAAGCCCAAGCCAACCACATCCAGACAATCGTCAAAGCAGCACCGCCCTCGTCGTTCCCCTTCCGTTGTTCCCAATCGGTCTCGCAGTGAGAGACAGGTCTCCCAGTCACCCGACAGGCCAACTTCTAGACGCCGTGGGTCCGCAGCCACCAACTCGACATCTGGCAGCCGTCGACCCAAGTCAACTCTTACCGAACGCCTGAGCCGTCGATCCAGGAACCATGTTTTTTCGCCCACAGTCCTAGCCAGAGCCATAACCACGGAAGGTCCTGAGAAGGTTCGGCTACTGCTCAACTCCGGCGAGGCTCAGACAATCGTCCTGAGGCGACTAGTCGACCGGTTGCGCCTTAACACCACCAAACGAAATGGTCAAGAGTACTGCACCTTAAACTTACAATCATACCATGACCCCTTGGCAAAAATTCAAATAATCGGCTTGGTGAAGTCGAAGTTCCATACCGTCATGCCAACGGAGGCCTCGGAACCAAAGTTGCAGTACATCTACGACCATTTGGATGCTCTGGCGGATCCCCACTATTATAAGCCTACTGATGTAGAGGTGTTACTCGCCAATGACCATCTGCCAAAAATTCTACTAGCCGGGCTGATACAAACCTCCTCCACGATGCCTATCGCTTAGAGTACCATATTCGGTTGGGCTATTTCCGGGGCCTGTTCCGGTTTTGAAGTTGCAATCGTGCAAGGCGGCCGGCATGTTGAACTCTGTTTCAACAATTAGTTTTAAGCTTCTATTAATGCATGAATTATCTGAATTACTGTTACTAAAATGCACCGAATTATTATTTTCATTAGAATTCCCAAATTTTGTATAATTACTTTTGAAAGGGGTGGCAACCCTTTATCCAATTCCTGCCATGGAGGCAAAAGCTTTTACTCAGTTGGATAAAGGGCTGCCATCTTTGCTCGTTCTTTCAATTGTAGTTTCGCTGAATTCATAGATTCTAAGTCTCTCTAAAAGGTTGCTCTATACCGCTTACCTCACTTTTGCAGCGACAACAAGAGCGGTAAGCAGCACCAACCTTCTACCAATAAACTGTTCACACAAATAAACTGAAACATTTGCCTTTTTTTCTTTTGTTTCTCTGGCATTTTATGTTACAATCCTTGGGAGTTTCTGTTTCGATAATAACCACATACAGTCAACTTGCAGCGAACTCGCCACAGGATTGTTCAATTACCGTACACCAAATTTGAAGTCAATCGGTTACTCCTTTCGAGAGTTATCGTGCGCACCAGCCAGCAGACAGACAGACGGACGGACGGACGGACATTTCTCATTCGACTTAAAATAACCCAAAACGAATATCTGCCGAACATTCTTAGGGTCTTAGATCACTCCTTCGATGTGTTACACTTTTTGTCGGTAGCAAATGATATATACCTTCGTCACACTAACGTGAGGGTATAAAAACTAGTGAGAATTCGTCCCAATTACCGGATATCCGAGTAGTCGACCTTATGACTGTATTACGGTAAATGAGGACTTTGCCAGGAAACTCTGGGTTCCTATTGAATTAAGAAAGCCCACTACCCACCTCAAGTTTCGAATGGAGGGTTTCACACAAATCTGAAGAGAATTCGAGAATATTTCTATTGGCCGAACCAAAGCACCCAGGTGCGAAAGTTTGTGGAAGCTTGCGCTTTTTGCAAAGACTCCAAGCCAGCCAATATGAACTTCCCATGGAAAACGTGTGAATGACAGTGAGACCTTTCCAAAAAATCTTCATAGACTTTTTTGGACCATATCCCAGGTTATAGTCAGGGAATACTTTTATGTTTCTTGGTTTAGACCACGAATAACCTCCGTTGTAGCTTCCAGACAAAGCTCCTTTAAAGACAACTACAACTAAAAATGAGACAAAAAGTTTTTCAAATGTCGCATCATTCGTCCTGTTGGAAACAATTTGTATGAAGTAGAAGACCTTCAGGGGAAACCCTTGGGAATCTTCCATGGGAAAGATTTAAACCAGTAGGCGAAAAACGACAAAATATCTATCATGCCCCAGATTCTAGTCAAGCCACAGTCGTTTTGGCAATCATATTCGACTACCCATCAACAAAGCAGTTTGTTGACTCGGACTATGTGCACCAAAGTTCCCAAAGTCCGAACACAATTGGAAGTTTTTTTTTTCTAACTGGCTCTGAAACTGCAAATAGTGAGAGGACAATCCATCATGAACCCTTAACGATGTGCCCCCTTGCTTAATGGACGCTACGTCACTAAGCCGCGCCGGCGTAGACATCAGAGTCATGAACTTAAAAATTATTCATATAGTGAGAGCAGTTAGAGATGTTAAAAACACAACGAAGACCTGGACCAGATCTCCGTTAGAATATTGTATCAAACATCGTAGACTTTGATGGGCACTGGGGACTCAATGGTCTGCCTACCTCTCTCCAAACCTAGTTGGGGAAGGCAAAGCAGTATATGTATGTATATACTTATCTTTCCTACTGTTATGCTGCACTAGATGATCATAGAAATCTCAAGTACTCAGAAATTAGAGTATTGCATATTTCGTATGAAATATGTATATTTAAATTAAGAAAAGTGCATTACTTTGGGAAAAACTGGGAGACACGGTTTTTTTTGGGTTTTCACGTAGTGGTATCCGTATATGGTTATATTTTTCGTGTTGCACTGTGTTATGATGCAAGCAAAGTTCGCTCTAGAAAATGTTGTAAGAAATATAAACCTAGTTTACAAGGTAGAGCATAGCTCTTTTTCTCCCCCAAAGTCATCTTCGCTGAAACTTTTTGCTGGAGACAACCTAGTCCAGCGTTTATATTGGTCCTAGGGAATGACGTGCGGTAGCGATCTTCAAAGAGAAGAGGAACAAGAAAAAGATAGCTACAAACCCCGAAATGGTTGAGTGGTTTGCACTTACCTTAAAATCCTTTTATTGGATTCCACAGGTTCAAGGTCAACGAACGGCAAGCTCCAATTCATCAAATCTAGAAAGTAATTAAATAAAAAAATATTAGGAAAATTTTTTTTAAAAGAATATTGAAAAGTTACATTTTAGATAAATATAAAATACAATACTTTGAGGTGAAAGAAAAACGAGTAAAAGCGTTAAGTTCGGCCAGGCCGAATCTTATATACCCGCCACCATGGATAGCATGAAAACTCAAACCTACAAAATAACTCAAACCTAAAGAAAACCAGTAAGGAAAGGCTAAAGTCGGGCGGGTCCGACTATATAATACCCTACACCACTCTCGTAATATTGAATATCTCTGATATATAAATTTTGTAATTCATGTATAAATTGTTTACATAAATTTACTTTTGGGACATTTTATACTTAAATAATACCCTGTACCACAGTGTGGTGTAGGGTATAAAAACGATTGGATCTAAAGAGCCAAATCGGATGAAACATATATATGGGAGCTATAGCTAAATCTTTACCGATTGTCTTCAAATTCTTCGGCAATGTTGGTTCATGAATCAAGAAACTCTACCATTCTAAATTTCAAAACGATTGGATGTAAAATACAGCTTCTATAGGACTAAAGGGCCAAATCGGACGAAAGATATATATGGGAGCTATAGCTAAATCTTAACCGATTTTCTTCAAATTCGGCAATGTTGGTTCATGGATCAAGAAACTCTACCATTCTAAATTTCAAAACGATTGGATGTAAAATACAGCTTCTATACACGCAAAGAAAAAATTCGTTTCTGCGAAACGAAATATTAGACAACTAAAAATCTCGTTTGCAGGAACTGAAATTTCGTTTGTTGTGGCAGAAACTTATTTCGCGTAAGCAATTTTTTGTTCTGACCAAAAGAATTTCAGTCGTCATAAACGAGAATTGTAGTTGTCTAATATTTCGTTTCACAGAAACGATTTTTTTTTGCGTGTAGGACTAAAGGGCCAAATCGGACGAAAGATATACATGGGAGCTATATCTAAATCTGAACCGATTTCAACCAAATAGCGATCTTAACAGCCGCGAAATACTCTAAACTGCAAAATTTCAGAACGATCGGAGTGAAATTGCGACCTGTAGTCGACGAACAACTTTACATGGACAGACGGACGGACGGACGGACGGACATCGTTAAATCGACTCAGCTAGTGATTCTGAGTCGATCGGTATACTTTAAGGTGGGTCTAGCTGTGTTATTTTCAGGTGTTACAAACATCTGCCGTGAAACAAACTTATAATACCCTGTACCACAGTGTGGTGTAGGGTATAATAACACCGAAAACACATAAAAAATATAGTAGATGAGAACAGTAGGAAACATATAGTAGATGAGAACAGTAGTAATAACAACAAGTTAAATGATATATATGGGAGCTATATCTAAATATGGACCGATATCGCCCATTTGCAATCCCAAACAACCTGCAACTATAAGAAGTATTTGTACCAAATTTGATCAACCTAGCTTTATTATTGCGGACTGTAGGGTGATTACCACAGACGGACATGGCTAAATCGTCTTAGAATTTTACGATGATTAAGAATATATGAATATACTTTATGGGGTCTCAGATCAATATTTAGAGGTGTTACAAACGGAGTGACAAAATGAATATACCCCCCATCCTATGGTGGAGGGTATAAATATCGAAATGGAAGAGTGATGATAAACAATAAAACCGAAAATTTTTAGAAAACAAAAAAAAAAAAAATTTTTTCAGTTGGCTTAAAACAGAAATTTAGAATCACTTTACCATCACTAAATTTGCACAATTTACTTCACAAAAATCAGTAAGTTTCACTTAATTTATTCTATTTCACAGATTTATTCTACAAAAATCACTTTTATATATTTCAATTTGTTTATCTTACATTTTGGCTCAAAAAAAAATCATTTACACGATTTTTTTTGTTCGGATCTACTAAAATCTTTATTTTTACTCTATTTTAATTTATACCACCTTTTATTTGTCTTTAATTTATCTTTGTTCCGATCTTCCCAAAAATGTATATATTTTATTTTTGGTCTTTTTAAACCCATAGTTCACAGTTAATATTTCATTCATAGTTAAATAAATTTTCTATTCAATCGTTTTATTTCACTTTTTTAAGTGCCTATATTTATTCACTTTAATCACTTTTATTTTATTTTGATGTTTATGACCTTTTATTTGTCTTTAATTTCTCTTTGTTCCGATCTTCCCAAAAATGTATATATTTTATTTTTGGTCTTTTTAAACCCATAGTTCACAGTTAATATTTCATTCATAGTTAAATAAATTTTCTATTCAATCGTTTTATTTCACTTTTTTAAGTGCCTATATTTATTCACTTTAATCACTTTTATTTTATTTTGATGTGATCGAGATAGTTGAACGTTCCGTCCGTCCGATGTTGTTTTGGTTCTGGTTTCCATTTCTTCTTTTTCTTTTGATATACTTTCTTTAGTCTCTTTTCGCACTCCTTATACCCTACACCACACTGTGGTACAGGGTATTATGACTTTGTGCATTTGTTTGTAACACCCAAAAGGAGAAGAGATAGACCCATTGTTTATTACACCGATCGACTTGTAATCACTTTCTGAGTCGATTTAGCTATGTCCTTCTGTCTGTCCGTCTGTCTGTCTGTAGATGTATTATTGTAATCAAAGTACAGGTCGCAAATATTTCATTGTAAATATATTTAATGAATAAAATTGAATTAAATTAAAAAAAAAAAAATTATGGTTAGATCTCAACGAAACTTTGCATATATCTTTCTTTAAGCCCAAGGACGATCCCTATTGAATTTGGTTAAAATCGGTTCAGATTTACATATATCTCCCATATATATGTACCTCCTATTTGGCATATATGCACTGTATAAGCAACATTTTTGAACCGATTTGTACAAAAATTTACAGAGAGTAGTCTCGTGATACACTTAGAGACAATACAAAATTTGGGGGAAATCGGTTCAGATTTAGATATTTCCCCCATATATATGTTAACCCCGATTTGACATCTAGTCTGTAGAAACTGTATTTATATATCCGATCAGTACGAAATTCGACAGAAAGAGGTTTCTATTTTACATGAACGAGAATTCAGGGAAAATCGATACAGATTTATATATAACCTCCAAATATATGTTCCTCCTGATTTGGCTACAAAGCGCTATAGAAGTTGTACTTTACTTCCGATCATTACAAAATTCTCCAGAAAGATGTTTCTCAATTTAGGAACGAATATTGCTTAATTTAGCGATTATCGGTTCAGAATTAGATATGTCCACATGTATATGTTCTTACCCATTTACCAATTATTCCAAATTATTATCGCAATGACCCTTGTCGCATTGTTAGGGAGGTGTAGGGTATTATATAGTCGGCCCCGCCCGACTTTCTGCCTTTCCTTACTGGTTTATATCTGCAATTCTTTCAATTTTTCTTCTTTTCGAGTTATCATACGCCATGTTTTGAAGTTCATTCACGACTTTTGTTGTTAATTCTTTTTCGAACTTGGCATATTTCCGCCAAAAACACGAGTCGCCTCAATGATTGCAGTTTTTTCCCACATACACACATATGTAGTGTTCATTCAGCATTTGAATGCACAACTTACTCACCCACACACACAATAACTTAGCCACACTCGCTGGCCCTTTTTCAGTTTCATCGTTTCATTTTGTTTTTGGCCATTCGGTCAAATTATTTTTAATATTTTTAGCACACATTTTATCTTCTTGCTGGCAATAGTAAATTATTTATTCATTTACGTTTATACATTTATGTTTGCCGATAACTGATATGGCCCCACACACACACTTCACACTCATTCATATTTTTTCCACTTATCGTTTTATTTATTAAAATAGTCCGGCAAACTAAACACAAACGATTTTATTTTCTCCATTTCATTATTTTTTTCATTATAATTCACCTTTTTTCATTTAAATTTATTTAATACTTACCATCTTTTCCTTACTCTGTCAATTCGCTTCCTTGTCCGTCCGAATTACACAATGAATGGCTTTGACGAACGCGTCATTGACATCCATTGAAAGCCACAGCTAATTGACATGGACCAGGGTACCATGATAAATGTAGTGTACACTGAACAGCTGACCATGACCACAAATCGTACGACAAATCCGAAAACGCACTATTTCCCTCCCATCCTTTGACTTGAGGCCTACAGGATGGTTGGGTTTGTCATGTGCGCGTTGGGAATTTGAATGTTATAGGAAATTAACGGTCATTTGGGAAAATAAAAAGTAGGGAAATCCCTATCAGCTGTTTTTTAAAAACAATTGACAGTTGACAAACAGAAAATTAGGGAGAGGAGAAAACGGAAGAAGACGCGGAAAATTAAGTTGGTCTTTGAAAATTCGAAAAAGTTCTGCCCTTCTGGCTTTGCACCTTTCACAGGCCGGACGCAGTGGCTCTTCTCGAAACCCACCTAATAAACCCGAAAGAAAGTTGGAAATTATTTATTTTTTTGCCGTTTATTGTGTGACACCACAAAGATGTTGAACCATACACAAGATAAATTAAAGCTTACAAACTAAAATAAAGTAAAGTTTACAAACTATAATAAAGTGAAGTTTACAAACTAATATTACTTAAATTACAAACTAAAGTTTATAGGCTAAAATACAAGCGAAAGAAAAGACGTTTGTGTCATAAATAGTTTAGGTTGAATAGAGGAGACGTTTAAAACGTCTCATGTCCATGAACATACACTTAAGCCAGTGGTTCGGCCTGTTGTGCGCTCCTTATTTATGATTTGCATACCCCACGGATTACAGAAAATCGGTACTAGACACGTATTTTCTCAGTATTTTCCAGTCATATCCTCTGAGATGAGTCAAGTCTGACAATATGTATGTCGGAACCGAAATATCGGGATCTTGCATCTTGTGTCATAAATAAAGGAATATTTTGTTCAAATTAAGAAGTGCTTTCACCACCAGAAGGATCACAGCCACAGCACCAGCATCCGTTACAACGAGGGAGGCGCTGAGACGCATAGCTCAACCTGGCATGCGAAGGGTATTCCATAGTTACAGACGGACAATCATTATACCCTACATCACACTGTGGTACAGGTGATTGTTTCATGACAGATGTTTGTAACACCAGAAAATACTATAGCCAGACCCACCTTAAAGTAAACCGATCGACTCAGAATCACTAGCTGAGCCGATTTAACCATGTCTGTCCGCCCGTCCGTCTGTCCATCTTAAGTTGTTCGTCGACTACAGGTAGCAATTTCACTCCGATCGTTCTGAAATTTTGCATTTTGGATTCTTTCGCAGTTGGAAAGAACCCTATTGAATTTGGTTGAAATCGGTTCAGATTTAGATATAGCTCCCATATATATCTTTCATCCGATTTGGCCCTTTAGTCCTGTAGAAACTGTATTTTACATCCAATCGTTTTAAAATTTAGAATGGTAGAGTTTCTTGATTCATGGACCAACATTGCCGAATTTGAACAAAATGGGTTAAGATTTAGCTATAGCTCTTATATATATGTTTCGTCCGATTTGGCCCTTAGGCGCTATAGAACCTGTATCTAACATCCAATTGTTTTGAAATTTAGCTTGGTAGCGTTTCTTAATCCATAGAATTTGCAAAAAATCGGTTCAGATTTAGCTATAGCTCCCATATATATGTTTCGTCCGATTTGGCTCTTTAGTCCTGAAGAAGCTGCATTTTACATCCAAGTGTTTTGAAATTTAGTATGGTAGAGTTTCTTGGTCTATGGATGAACGTTGCAAAAAAATCGAACGTTGAATTATATAAAATGTCCCAAAAGTAAATTTATGTAAACAATTTATACATGAATTACAAAATTTATATTTCAGTTTTATTCAATATTATGAGAGTGGTGTAGGGTATTATATAGTCGGCCCGCCTGACTTTAGCTTTCTTTACAGGTATATATTTATATTTGCCTGAGAAAAAAAAACCAGTAAGGAAAGGCAGAAAGTCGGGCGGGGCCGACTATATAATACCCTACACCTCCCTAACAATGCGACAAGGGTCATTGCGATAATAATTTGGAATAATTGGTAAATGGGTAAGAACATATACATGTGGACATATCTAATTCTGAACCGATAATCGCTAAATTAAGCAATATTCGTCCCTAAATTGAGAAACATCTTTCTGGAGAATTTTGTAATGATCGGAAGTAAAGTACAACTTCTATAGCGCTTTGTAGCCAAATCAGGAGGAACATATATTTGGAGGTTATATATAAATCTGTATCGATTTTCCCGGAATTCTCATTCATGTAAAATAGAATCCTCTTTCTGTCGAATTTCGTACTGATCGGATATATAAATACAGTTTCTACAGACTAGATGCCAAATCGGGGTTAACATATATATGGGGGAAATATCTAAATCTGAACCGATTTTCTCCGAATTTGGCAGTATTCCTTCATGTAATAAGAAACCTCTTTCTGCAGAATTTCGCTGTGATCGGATATAAAATACAGTTTCTACAGCGCTTGAATTTCAAATCGGGGGTAACATATATATGGGGCTATATCTAAATCTGAACCGATTTTCTCCGAATTTGGCAGTATTCCTTCATGTAATAAAAAACCTCTTTCTGCCAAATTTCGTACTGATCGGATATAAAATACAGTTTATACAGCGCTTACATGTCAAATCGGGGGCAACATATATATGGGGGCTATATCTAAATCTGAACCGATTTCCCCCAAATTTTGTATTGTCTCTAAGTGTATCACGAGACTACTCTCTGTAAATTTTTGTACAAATCGGTTCAAAAATGTTGCTTATACAGTGCATATATGCCAAATCGGAGGTACATATATATGGGAGCTATATGTAAATCTGAACCGATTTTAACCAAATTCAATAGGGATTGTCCTTGGGCTTAACGAAAGATATATGCAAAGTTTCGTTGAGATCGGACCATAATTGCGACCTGTACTTTGATTACAAGAATACATCTACAGACAGACAGACGGACATAGCTAAATCGACTCAGAAAGTGATTACAATTCGATCGGTATAATAAACAATGGGTCTATCTCTTCTCCTTTACCGTTACAAACAAATGCACAAAGTCATAATACCCTGTACCACAGTGTTGTGCAGGGTATAAAAACGATTGGATGTAAAATACAGCTTCTACAGTACTAAAGAGCCAAATCGGATGAAACATATATATGGGAGCTATAGCTAAATCTTAACCGATTTTCTTCAACTTCGGTAGTGTTGGTTCATGTATCAAGAAACTCTACCATTCTAAATTTCAAATGATTGGATGTAAAATACAGCTACTACAGGACTAAAGAGCAAAATCGGACGAAACACATATATGGGAGCTTCAGCTAAAACTTAACCGCTTTTCTTCAAATTCGGCAATGTTGGTTCATGGATCAAGAAACTCTACCATTCTAAATTTCAAAACGATTGGATGTAAAATACAGCTTCTATAGGACTAAAGGGCCAAATCGGACGAAAGATATATATGGGAGCTATATCTAAATTTAAGCCGATTTCAACAAAATTCAATAGGGATCTTTACAGCTGCGAAATACTCTAAACTGCAAAATTTTAGAACGATCGGGTTGAAATTGCGACCTGTAGTCGTCGAACAACTTTACGTGGACAGACGGACGGACGGACAGACATGGTTAAATCGACTCAGCTAGTGATTCTGAGTCGATCGGTATACATACTTTAAGGTGGGTCTAACTGTGTTATTTTCAGGTGTTACAAACATCTGCAGTGAAACAAACTTATAATACCGTGTACCACAGTGTGGTGTAATAATATAATACACATATGTCGGAAACTATTCAAGATATCTTCAAGCTATAACATATTTGTTGTAGGTCTGGTCTAGGAGTATCCACAGTCCGCCACTCATATCGGACACTCCGTTCAAAAGTTAGAAGCCGATGAACATTTTGTATACCCGAGGTTGTCAACTTTAGGGCCCTGTAGCTCCGCTCTGTATGAGATAGGGGGCCAAGTTCCGAACTTAAACTCTCTAACACCTCTTGTATACACACCTAAAATTTCATCGCCATACGATAAGTGGTTTTGAAATTGCAGAATTATGTCCATTTTTTCCATTTTAGCCCACTGTGCATTGGTGCATCTGAAATATATCCGCCCGTGATATATGATATAAGTCCTCGCTCAATCTATCCAACCGTGATAGACGAAACTATTTGTCGCCCAATCTATTCGCCCCTGATAGATGATATAATTCCTTGCCCAATCTATCCGTCCGGGACAAATAATTTAATTCTTCGCCCAAATTATCAGCCCGTCATAGATGATATAATTCCTCGACAAACTATCCGCCCGTGATGAATGATACAATCCTTCGCCGAATCTATCCATCCGGGATAAATTATTTAATTCCTCGCACAACCTATCAGCCCGTGACAGATTATATAATTCCTTGCCCAATCAAGCTTACAATGAAGGATGTTGAAAAATCGATCAAAGATCTAAAATTAAAGAAATCGACCGGACTAGATAGAATAACGGCGAAAATGATAAAGCCGTGAGAATGGTGTTATTTTTATTAAATGCTATTCTGCGTTTGGTTACTTCCCCCTATCTTGGAAGAGGTCAGAAATCGTGATGATACCAAAACCAGGAAAAGATCCAACTCAAGTTAAATCCTATCGCCATATAAGCCTACTATCGATATTATCAAAAATATTAGTTCTAACAATATTATACCTGACCTTCAATTGGGTTTTCGAAAAACTCATAATACTACACGCTGAAAAAAATCGCTTCTGTAGTATATTGTCCCAAACATATTCGGCTTGAAATATACATATGTTTAGAGTACACTCCAAATATATAATATTTGACACACATAAATATTATATGTTTGGGAGAATATTGTTCTAAACATTATTTGGAACTAGTATTTCCGAAACAAAGATTAATTTGTATTTAATTATTTTGGCAATGTATCAATGCCTTGATTTAAAGACAAGTTTTCTGTTTTTCAGGTGCTCAAAGATAATTTTTTTTATAAATTTTAAATGTTTTTAAAATTTAATTAAAACTTAAATCTTTCGTGAATATAAATTGCATTGATGGATTGACAAAAAGTGATGAATTGGAATAATTATAAATTATAAGACATTTTTAGCTATAAAGTTTAAAACGAAAACTAGGAAAAACTAACTAAAATTCGAAAAAATCAGCAAAGTTTTAAAATTTTTTTTAAATAAAATATGTTTGGAAAACTTCTTAAACAATAACTTTGTTTGTGGGTACACACATATTTTATTTGTGAAAGTCAATTAGCAAATATATTATGTTCTAATATATTAAAATATGCGTTCCAAACAAGATTTCTTGATTTTCAAATAAAATTTATTTGTTAACAAATATATAGTATTTGAAAAAATCGCTTCCAAATATATTTTCTTTCAATTCAAACATATCAAAAATGACGATTTTCCCCCGTGTATACAACAGGTACACCGTATCGTAATCTACATCGAAAGAGCTTTTGAGAAAAAAATACTGTTCGGAATGAATGCTATTCATAGATATTTTTACATAGTTCCTTTTAATTTGTCTTCAAAAGCAGAATTTATATCGTAATAGAATTATTATCTTAATGTTCGCACATATCTTAATGTATGAATGTTTAATACGCAATCATAAATAATAAAGCATTAACAAGAACTAAATGTATATTTACAAAATAATATATGATCTATATATGGTCATCTATCATGGGTCCAAAACTGTACGATAAACCTTGAAAAATTTTACATTATTATTTTACATTATCCACAAGTGTTCATAGTCCAGAATTAAGCCGATATAGTTTTCGAGTTATAGGCCATTTAATTGTGTTAGACCCTATATGGGTTCTATATATTGTCTACTGGGTTAAAAACTGTACGATAAACCTTGACAAATGTTACATCATGGATTGTACTCATCGAGACCTATACATCAAGTGGTAGTATGAATTAAAGCATTCTAGCTTTCGAATTATGTGCCATTTAATTTGTGTTAGACCCAACATGGGTTCTATATATGACCCACTGGGTCAAAACCTGAACAAAAACAATTTACAAATGTTACATCATTGGATTGCGCTTCTCAAGACCTATCCAAAAGTATTCATAGCCCAGATTAACCCGCTCTAGTGTTCGAGTTATGGGTCATTTAATTGCGTTATCTATATGGGTTCTATATATGGCCCACTGGATCAAAAAATGTGCATCATTGAATTGTACTCATCGAGACCTTTCCATCAAGTGGTCATAGTACGGATTTAACCAATCTAGTTTTCGAGCTATGGGCAATTAACGGCAAAGTACGAGCAACCTTGACTAATGTAATTGGATTGTGCTCATCGAGAGAACAGATTAGATTTAGGTTTAGGTTAGGGTGGCAGCCGTATTTTTTTACAAGCTCACATAGACCAGTTTAGGTCCCTAGTGTTACCACGGGCTGAAATGCCCCTCACCGAAACCAACCTGTTTGATATATAAATTTATCGATAGTACGAATATCAGTACTGGAAAGATCTGTTAGGCTGCCTAAAAAGGCCGACCCCAGTATGTCCAGTCGTCGTTTACTCAAAGCGGGACAGTCGCAAAGCAAGTGCTCAATGCTCTCCACTTCTTCCTCATCTCCACAGCTTCGGCAGAAGTCATTGGAGTCAATACCCAATCTTTTGGCGTGTTCGCCGATCAAGCAGTGTCCCGTCAGAACCTGTACTAACGGAGACAATCGTTTCTCTCTAGTGCGAGGAGATATTTTGACCTTCTCAGGTCATACCTTGGCCAGATTTGTCTAGCTACCCTGCAGGTGCCGATTTCTGTCCATCTTTCGTTGGACTGCCTGATTGCCTCTTGCCTAAGCCAAAGCTTGCACGTGGATAGTGGCGCACCAATATATGCAAATTCTTCGAGAATTTGTAATTTCGTCCCTTTCCTAGCAAGTTCATCGGCTTTGCAGTTCCCCGGGATATCCCTATGCCCAGGCACCCATATGAGGTGTATATTAAACTGCTCAGCCATCTCGTTAAGAGATCTGAGGCAGTCGAGGGAATTTAGGGATGTTGCCTCCAGAGAATTGATGGCAGCCTGGCTGTCCGAGTAAATGACAACGCCAGTGTTGGTTACTATGTTGCGACTCAGCCACTTGGCGACTTCCCATATTGCCATTATTTCGGCTTGATAGACACTGCAGGTATCTGGTAGTCTGTGAGCAATATCCAGACTAAGTTCTTCACAGTGTACTCCGAAGCCAACCTTTTCATCAAGCTTCGAACCATCCGTGTAAAAGTGGAGATCGTTTCTATTACCTGGTATTCTGCCGACCCATTCACCTCTGGCGGGAATCATAGTGATGTAATTTCTCTCGAAGGTATACACAGTTGGTATATAGTCCACTCGGTCGGTTACCATAGCACTACACTTTGATATCCTCATGTGACCATAGTTCTTGTACCTCCACATTGATAGTCAGTTTAATCTTATTGCCGCTTTGGTTGCAACTTCTCTCGCCACAATATTAATCGGCAGTATGTGGAGTAGGGCTTGTAGAGAATCGGTCGCTGTAGTCCTTAAGGCTCCGCTTATGCTCAGGCAGGCAGTTCTCTGAACCTTTGTTAGTAGGTTGGTGATGGTTAGTTTGTCAGTTGCCGTCCACCATACCACAATACCGTATAACAGATAAACCCAATATAGTTTTCGACTTATGGCCCCTTTAGTTGTGTCAGACCTTATATGGGTTCTACATATAGCTGTACGATAAACCTTGACAAATTTGGATTGTGCTGATCGAGACCTTTCCATTAAGTGGTCTGAATTAACCTAGTCTAGATTTCGAGCTATGGGCCATTTAATTGTTGTGTTATATGGGTCCTATATATGGCCCACTAGGTCAAAAACTGTACGATAAACCTTGACAAATACGTAATTGTGCTCATCGATACCTATCCATCAAGTGGTCATAGTATAGATTAACCCATTCTAGTTTTTGATTTATTGGCCATTTAATTGTGTTAGACCCTATATGGGTTCTATATATGGCCCACTGGGTCGAAAACTGTACTTTAAACCACTACGTCAAAAACAGTAAAAGGAGCCTTGCCAAATGTTACTTAATTGGATTGTGCTCATCGAGACCTACCGATAAAGTGGTCATAGTATGGATTAACTCATTCTAGTTTTTGATTAATGAGCCATTTAATTGTGTAAAAGGCCCTTGTAAAAGTTTGTTGTCTTGCCTAAATAGACTATAACATTAGACTCTATATTCACTCCCTTGAAGAGTGATCAATTCTTGCACATACCTCAACATAAGTATCACACGAGTATATGGAGGATTGAAACATTTCTCCTATTTTTAAAAGTTTTCTTATTGTGATATGATTAAATTTATATATTTCTTTTCTGTATAAATATTAATAAGTCTTTCTGCTTCACTTCTTTTCAGAATCAAACGAATTATTTAAATTTTATATCGGGCAATGAACTTCCTTTGAAGATAATGTTAGGGATATATATTAAATGAATGGCATTTTAAATGTGTACATACTTAATTTGTAGATATTTTACTACAAATAAACACGTGACATACTTAAATTTATGCCAACATTTGCTATTTGAAGGCCAAACACACTTTTTTTAAGTACCCAATGTTCTTACTTTAATATGGCGTATCCTCAAACCAAGTACGTTTCATGACTGTTAATTGCCTATAACACATTCTTATTTTAATAGCGACTGTGTTTGGCTTGAAACCATTGCCGAAAACAAACAATTTAAGACAAATTCTTGCTTCACCGTTTTTTTTTATACCCTACACCACACTGTGGTACAGGGTATTATGACTTTGTGCATTTGTTTGTAACACCTAAAAGGAGAAGAGATAGACCCATTGTTTATTATACCGATCGACTCAGAATCACTTTCTGAGTCGATTTAGCCATGTCCGTCTGTCTGTCTGTCCATGTATTCTTGTAATCAAAGTGCAGGTCGTATTTATGGTCCGATTGTGATGAAATTTAGCATAGTGCTCTTTTTTGGCCCAAGGACGATCCCTATTGAAATTGGTTAAAATCGGTTCAGAGTTGGATATAGTCCCCATATATATGTTTCACCCGATTTGACATGTAAGCGCTGTAGAAATCGTGTTTTATATCCGATCAGTACGAAATTTAACAGAGAGAGTTTTCTTATTACATGTATAAACACTGCCAAATTCGGGGAAAATCGGTTCAGATTTAAACATAGTCCCAATATATATGTTACACCCGATTTGACATGTAAGCACTGTAGAAACCGTGTTTTATATCCGATCAGTACGAAAATCGGCAGAGAGAGTTTGCTTATTACATGTATGAACACTGCCAAATTCTTATCGCAATGCCCATTTTCGCATTGGTAGGTAGGTGTAGGGTATTATATAGTCGGCCCCGCCCGACTTTCTGACTTTCCTTACTGGTTTTTTATAAAAATTGGCATTCTATAATATTATTAAGGCAAAAATGGTCTAAAGCCAGGAGAATATCCTAGTGACAAATACAATTTGTTGTATGTATGTGTTATTTAGTGTAGGAATGCGCATTTTCACGGACATTATCAAGGACATTTTCAAATGATAACTAATTTTTCACAATTTGTTCTACTTAACTTTTAGTATTCGATTAAATATATACATACTCGTACATATATTGTTTTCGATAACTTGCGAATGATGCCAGATTCGATTTGGATACCATGACATTAGAGATGCTGGGCTCATTAAGAACCAAATCGCATTATCCGATTTTGACGTCATTATGGCTCAACTTTTTACCACCAGAATCGCAGGCTGAATAACACGCGCCCACCTAGATCTGGCACTGCTTACTCGCACGCATAGCACAATGCTTTCGCATGCATACGCACTGCTCCTTCCCATAGCACGTGTTATCATGTTGTCAATAAATAGTCGGATCCTAAAACTCACGCACATACGCTCACAAACGTCCGCACTCATCTACTCGTTGTCCAAAATAATTATGCAATGTTCGATATATGTATGTAAGTAACTGTTGTCGAAGACAGATAGTCAATACGAGTACATTTCTCCCTCACAGAGTCTCAAACTGTTGTGACGGTGATTAAGAGAGATGGAGAATGAGAAGTGTTCACGTGCAAATGTTGTAAAATGTTCGGAAACATAAACTTTTATAGGTTTTTATAAAAGCAAAAATTTTTTATGGGTTTGACTGTTGGTACAAGGGCAGATAACAATCTCAGTCAGTCAATAAATTCGGCGTTTATTGACTATATTTGGATAAAGCTAACATTCGAAAGCCTACAACACATGAACACACAGTGTTCTTATATAATACGAGTTTCGTAAAATGTAGGGGTCGTTAGGTCGGTTACTGACTTCAGCATTTCGCTGCTAAGGCGGTCAAAATCCATACAAAATATAAACAAACCGGATTTTATGAAATTGGAAACAAATTATGAAAACCAAGGAGCAACAACATAGCGGCGGAAGTAGGTTAGGTTAAAAGTAGCAGTCTGTATAACAGGGTTACTTAGACTATACAGTCCATTGTGGTAACACAGGGACGTAAGGGAGAACATAAGTTATTCCTAGCCCATCCCGTTAAACTAATTTGATTGCTTTGAAAAGCTCAAAAGTTGGCGGGTTTTAACATCAGACAAGTTAGCAAATTCCAAAAAAAGAGAGCCTAAGGTTAAGGCTTCAAAAGAGAGCGGGAAATAGTCACAGAAGGTTTCAAAGTAATTATGCAACACTTCTTAATTTGATAATATAGAAACATTATTATTCAAAGCACAAATTTTTATTGGCGAAACATAAGGTCCAAAAGGTAGTTAATTTGGAACACGGTCGCGGTTGTTTTATGTTCATTTCATTCTTTCTTTCATACTAAATTTAAATTATGTAATTGGCTGTCAAAAATCCACCCCATTTTCCCTGAACATGGTCGAGCGTGAACTTCTGACGGCGATTTCGTTTCACGACTTTGATCAGGACATTAATTTTGTTAAAAATCAACAATGTCAATTATTTGGTCTATAATTACGATGACCATTAAATCCATGAAAATAAACAAAATAAAAATATTGTAATATACATTCATGTAAATAATTTATAAAATGCATATTGATATATTACTTCTGATATTTCTCTACAGCATGTATTTCTTGTAGAATAGAAGTTCTATTTGCAAAAAATGTTTTTAATTCAGTACAGTCCATTTACAAATTTTATTTTAGTTATAATTAATAGTGATTTTACATTTTCCAATTTCATTTGAGATTTTGTCCAAAATACTGTTCGATGAAGTCCAAATATTGTTTGATATTGAAAACCCATTTCGTGCGTAACTTTTAACATAAGAAAATTCACCGAATATGTCTTTTTTTATATTTAAGTCATTCCTAGTTTCTGTTACTTTAGCCAACGACTGCCACGATGTTTAAAAGTCCCACATATCCTTTATTTCTTCTTTAAAAATATTGACAACAAATCCTTCTGACTCTAGATCTGAAATAGCATATTGAACAGCAAGTGGTAAAAAACTTTTCTCCTTCGTAATATTTTCTCATACTAAACATAGTTAGTTAGCAGATTATAATTTAATAAAATTTAATTATTTCATAAATATTAATTATTGAATTTTAAATTGTTTGATGAATAAGAAAAAAGTAAACAAAAGTGTACATATGTGAGAAAAAATAATGTACAAAATGGGACATTGTGATAAAAGGTGTACAAATAGTGTACAGGAGTCTAAAATAGTGTACTGTTCACTATAATAGTGCACAGATGGTCACCGTATCTATAATGACACTATATCCGTAGTCATTTCCTGACCATACACTGAAAAAAAAATTTTCATAAAATTAAAGAAATGCTCCAAAGATGTCTTTAGTTTTTAAAAAAAGTACATTTTGTACTTAAAATATAGATAACTTCAATAATACTAATTAATTTACTTAATTTTAAGTAAATTTTCTTAATTTTAATTACAAAATGTACTTATGTATTTTGAAGACTAAGGACGTCTTTGTAGCATTTCTTTTATTTTATGACAATTTTTTTTGTCAGTGTAGTGACAATTCCCTAATTCTAATCACAGTACATGCGGCATAGTGTATCTACATATTGCAGCTAGCTGAAATGCGTCTCTTAATCAGAAGGTTATGAATGAACCTAGGCATACCCTGCGTACAATTTTTTGAAAACAGCCTAAAATTATTTTTTGTCGAATTTTTTGATGAAAATCGGTATGTGGATTCGGGACGAAAAATAAAAAACTCAATTTATGTAGTTTTGCAATATTTTAATTTTTGCGGAAGATTGCTTGTTGTTTTAAATTTTCCCGCCGATCTACTCAATAACAATAATTTCATGCAACTGGTGAATCATAATTTGCAAAATGGATTAATTTGTGGCGAATATCGGAATTTTGCACATAAATTTGCATATTCAACTATTTTTTCCATCAGGATCCAAACAATTTGTTGTCCTAAAATAAACCCATATTAGTTATCATTAACGCGGCAAAAAATATTTTTGTACTCTTGATACGGACATTCACTTTTCCGCGATTTTTTACTTGCATTTTGAACAAAATTACACTTTGGAACCAGATTATTCATAGAACGCATGTAAAAAGTAAAGCAGAATTGGTTGTATTTATGGCATATACCTAATAAAATATAACCGAATTATAATAACAAGATTAAAAAAACCCGAATTTGAATCTGGCATCAGAATTGAACTTAGTGTTTTTGATATTTTGAGATAGAAACGTGAAAAAAGCTGTTTGTTTATTTCTTGAGCGCAGATTACATCGCGGCAATTTCTTTTTCCAAAAAACTTTATGTCATATTAGCGGTTAATTCATAGTTTAAAAATGCAATAAATACTACAAATTATATCTCCGGGAAAAATGTGAAATGTAAGAATATGAAATTAACTTTCTATATCTCAATTAAGTCAATATATGTTAGAATTATATCAAGATATTCATGTTTCAATAATTTATGTTTTTACTTAAAGCATTAACTGTTAATATGATATAAGTATTTTTTTTTTGGTAAAAGTAATAGTCGGGGTGTAATCAGAAAAAAATATCAGCCCTTTTCGCTTTTCTATCTCAAAATATCAAAAACGCGAAGTTATTCTACAATTCTGATGGCAGATTTGAATTCAGCGTATTGAAGTCTTCTGAAATTGAGTCTAAGATTTCCTATTTACGAACAAATATAACCAGTGGTCCAGTATAGACCGTTTGAGAAAAATCATTGAAGGATTTTTTTAAATCTTGTTTATTATAATTCGGTTCTATTTTATCAGTCACTAGATGGACCCGGTCCACTTCGTTGCCCCAGATTTAGATTTCCGATCCCGTCCATTTTTGAACCAATCACGAATACTGCCACGAAATACATATACATAAAATAACAGCACTCTCGCTAACAAATTGTGCAAGATAACCCAATTTCCAAATTTGGCTTTTATGGGTGGGGCCACGACCATTAGTCCGATCCCGCCCATTTCTCAATTTCAAATTTGGCTTATATGGGTGGGGCCACGCCCATTGCTCCGCTCACAACTATTTTTGGACTAATCACGAAGACTGCCATCAGATATATATACACAGAATTACAGTACTATCGCTAAGAAATTGTACAAGATATCTCAATTTCATAATTTTGCTTATATGGGCGGGGCCACGCCCAGTGGTGCGACCCCTACCATTTTTTGACCAACCACGTAGACTGCCACCAGATACATATACACAAAATTACAGTACTATCGCTACCAAATTGTGCAAGATATATCAATTTAAAAATTTGGTTTATATGGGCAGGGCCACTCCCATTCGTCCGATCCCGCCCATTTTTGGAACAATCACGTAGACTACCACCAGATACTTGTGCATAAAATTACAGCACTCTCGCTAACAAATCGTGCAAGATATCTCAATTTTTACATTTACACGCTGAAAAAAACGATTATTTAGTATATTGTCCCAAACATATATCTGATTGAACATGCATTTGTTTAGGGTACACTTCAAATATATATTATTTGATACACAAATGTATAACATAGTATATATGTTTGGGAGTATGTGTTTCTAAACAACACTATGTTTCCATCCAAATATTTTTTTTTATTTGGAAATCATGTTTCCGAAACGAAGAATAATTTGCATTTCATTAAGTATTTTGGCAGTGTATTTTTTCATACATTCAAAGTAAATTTTTTTTAGAAATTTTATATGTTTGTAAATTTCGATTAAAATTTTACCCGCAAAATATTTTACTCGTATTAACAATTTGGAGAAGATTACAAAATTCCTTGTTTGCCTTAAGTTTTTAATAGTGTTTTGGTCTGTACTTATTTTGTAAAAGTAATTACCTTCTGAGACTGATAGATATGATCGTTATGCCTTCATTTTATAAAAATATACTTTTTAAGACTCATAACTCCCAACGGCTGTAAAAATACAGAAGAGCAAACCCCCGCTTTATAAAATTTAAAACAATCTTACTTTTGTCTATGTTAACTCAGATATACGGCATATTTTTACTAAAATAAAATTTCTTATTAACTATGTTGTTTAGATTTTTTATGAAGTTAATAAAACTATTTTGTTTCACTCAACGTTTCGTTGTCTGTATTCCAACTTCATCAGGAGTAATTGTTGAAAATCAATAACTTAGCATATTTAAATTATTGAATATATATTTAACAAGTAAGAAATTTGTCAGACGGGTAAACCGACTATATTCAAATATGTACTAATATTATGAACTATTTAGCTATACCTTACACCACACTGTGGTACAAGGTTTGTTTCATGGCAGATGTTTGAAACAAATAGAAATACTACAGCTAGACCCACCTCAAAAGTATACCGATCGACTCAGAATCACTAGCTGGGTCGAATTAACCATGTATGTCCGTCCGTCTGTCCATGTAAAGTTGTCCGTCGGGTACAGGTGGCAATATCACTCCGATCGTGCTTATACATGTTTCGTCCTTTAGTCCTATAGAAGCTGCATTTTACATCCAATTGCTTTGAAATTTAGCATGGTAGAGTTTCTTGATCCATGGACAAAAAATGCTCAATTTGGATAAAATCGGTTTTGATTTAGATATAGCTCCCATATATTAGTTTCGGCCGATTTGGCCTACTAGGCCTATAGACGCTGTAGTTTACATCCAATCGTTTTGAAAATTAGCATGGTAGACATTCTTAATACATGGACCAACATTGCCGAATTTAAAGAAAATCGATTCAGATTTAGCTATAGCCCCCATATATACGTTTCGTCCGAGTTTGTCCATTATTCCTATAGAAGCTGTATTTTACACCCAATTGTTTATACAGATATAGGAGCTGTTTACTGGTGGATTAGCTATAAATACCAAAGATGTAGCGCGAAGCCGTTGCCTTTTTGTTGTAAATAAAAAGGCCAACTTTTTTGTTGAGTAGGGTTTATTGGCATTGGATTTCGCAACCGTTTCCTTTGAGATCAAAACTTATACTTAGTTGGAGCGGTCACATGACCAAATCCTTCAAATGTAAAACCTTAACTAACTTAAAAACTATCAAATAGTTTTCATATTTTATGAAAACTACTCGTATGATGTCCGTTAGTTTGAAAATACATAAAAATAAATAATGTATATGGTCACAGTGCTTCGTGAACTATTCTAATAAATGTGTAGAATGAAAAGACTTGAGGTACATAAATGCATGTGAGGTAACAATAGTAAAGTAAATACAGCTGATGATCCTCAAGTGTGAGAGAGAAGTAAATACATTACGAGAATGAACCTCTACCTGAGCAGTTATATTATGAATAACCAGTAAGGAAAAATTAAAGTCGGGCGGGGCCGACTATATAATACCCTAAACCACCTCGGCAATGTACATTAAGAATTTCTTTTTGAATAGTTGGAATAATTAGTTTCCTTTCTTTTACGAAAGTACTTAGCTCCCCCGTCAAGTCAAGGCTTTTTCCAAAGAGGAGTTTAATATAATGTGTGGAATTAAAAATTGAACTAATAATACTATTCCACATATTTGCATTTACTGTGGTTATTATTAGCCTTAACACAATAAATAGTCCGATTTTTGGTCGTACACAATATAAGTAATATATGCAGGGTATGTTAGGTAGGTACTACCTTGGAATAATTGGTTTAGGTAATGTTTTAATTTTCATTTCCGCTGAAGCCTTTCAGGTCTCTATAGCGCTTATATAAAAAAATTAGGAACATCTTTCTGGAAAATTTTGATCTGAAGTAAAGTACAACTTATATAGCGCTTTGGTACCAAATCAGGAGGCACATATATATGGAGGTTATACATATATAAATCTAAACGGATTTTCCTTGAATACTCATTCATTGAAAAAGAAACTTCTTTCTGTCAAATTTCGTACTGACCGGATATAAAATACAGTCTCTACAGCACATGTCAAATCGGGGGTAACATATATATGGGGCCTATATCTAAATCTGAACCGATTTTCTCTGAATTTGGAAGTATCCTTACATATAATAAGAAACCTCTTTGTGTAGATTTTTTTACTGATCGTATATAAAATACTGAACCGATTTCCCTCAAATTTGGCAGTGTTAATTCATGTAATGAGAAACCTCTTCTGACAATTTTTTTACTGATCCGATTTAAAATACTGTTCTACAGCGCTTACATGTCAAATCGGGGGTAACATATACATATATGAGGGCTATATCTAAATCTAAACCGATTTCCCTCAAATTTGGCAGTGTTAATTCGCGTAATGAGAAACCTCCTTCTGCCAATTTTTTTACTGATCGGATATAAAATACAGTTTCTACAGCGCTTACATGTCAAATCGGGGGTAACATATATATGTGGGCTATATCTAAATCTCAACCGATTTCCCTCAAATTTGCCAGTATTAATTCATGTAATAAGAAACCTCTTTCTGCCGAATTTCGTACTGACCGGATTAAAAATACACTTTTTACAGCGCTTACATGTAAAATTGGGGGCTATATCTAAATCTGAACCGATTTTCTCCGAATTTGGCAGTATTCCTTCATGTAATAAGAAACCTCTTTCTGCCGAATTTCACACTGATCGGTTATAAAATAAATTTTTTATGGCGCTTACAGTGAAATCGGGGGTAACGTATATATGGGGGCTATATCTAAATCTGAACCGATTTCTTCCAAATTTAACAGTGTTCATTCATATAATAAGAGACCTCTTTCTGCTGAATTTCATACTGATCGGATATAAAATAAAGTTTTTACAGCGCTTACATGTCAAATCGGGGCTAACATATATGTGGGGGCTATATCCAAATTTGAACCGATTTTAACCAAATTAAATAGGGATCATCCTTGGGCCAAAAAAAAGATATGTGTAAATTTTCGTCAAGATCGGGCCATATTTGCGACCTGTACTTTGATTACAAGAATACATCTACCGACAGACGGACATAGCTAAATCGACTCAGAAAGTGATTACAAGTCGATCGGTATAATAAACAATGGATCTATCTCTTCTCCTTTTGGGTGTTACAAACAAATGCACAAAGTCATAATACCCTGTACCACAGTGTGGTGTAGGGTATAAAAATGAGTGCTTCGAGAGCGAAAGCATTCAAAGCAAGGGGATGGTTTCCTTTTAGAAAGCTGTTGAACTCGCGTCAGCACTCCCATATATAAGTTTCGCCGGATTTTGCCCTTTAGCTCTATAGATACTGTAGTTTACGTCCAATCGCTTTGAAATTTAGTATGGTGGCGTTTCATGAACCTTGCAAAATTTGAAGAAAATCCATTAAGATTTAGATATAGCTCCCATATAAAGGTTTCGTCCGATTTGACGACAGAGGCAGAGACGTACCAAATGTAATTGTGTAAACAAATTTTAATTGAAGTGTACATTGGATATTTCATTGTTATCCAATCTGGTGTTGTGTAGGGTATCATATACTCAGCACCGCCCGACTTTATCCTTTCGTTACTGGTTTTAGTAGGTCTTGGCTCTTTTTGTATGGGAGGTTCTAAAACGGGTGTGGTGATAACTCCCATTTTTAACAGGACCGTAGGAATTTTAAAAACTGTACACTGTGCAAAAATTTGTAGGATTTATATGCATTGGTATTCACGATATAAGGAGTTAACTTTTTGTACACATGGTACGTTTGTTTGGGAGGTACCAAATTGGGCGTGATAATTTTTAACAGGACCGTAGGAATTTTAAAAACTTTACACTGTGCAAAAATTTGTAGGATTTATATGCATTGGTATTCACGATATAAGGAGTTAACTTTTTGTACACATGGTACGTTTGTTTGGGAGGTACCAAATTGGGCGTGATAATAACGCTCATCTTTTGACAGACTATATTTACTAAAAAAACACTAGACTGTAAAAAATTTCCCGAATTTGTATATTGACAGACTATATTTACTATAAAAAAATTGGGCTGTAAACAATTTCACGAATAAGTATACATTAGTTTTAAAGTTATATTTAAAGCTTAACTTTTCGTACAAAATGGTACCTTTGTGTGGGAGGTACAAAAAGTGGAGCGGCAACTTCGACCATTTGTCACTGGACTGTTGGTACTATAAAACCATTACACTGTGTAAAATTTCAAGTATTTGTATGCACTAGTATTAAAGTTATAAGCAGTTAATATTTGGTGAAACATTTTCATTTGTGTGGGAGGTACCAAAAGGAGAGAGGCAACTTCGGCCATTGTTCACAGGGTGATAACGACTAACAAAGTAATACTATTTGTGGAATTGTAGAAGATTTTGATAGGATAGTATATATATTATTAAAGAAGCAATATAACACCAATTGTTAATCCTTTGTACGGGAGGTACTAGAAGGAGTGGACAGATATGGCCCATCTTTGAACTTAACCTGAGATAGAAAAAAATATTACCACATACAAAATTTGAAGTCAATCGGTTACTCCTTTCAAGAGCTATTGTGTGTACATGCAGACAGATATCCAGACTAGTGATGTCGATCGGGAAAAATCCCGAACCCAGGGATTTTTGAATATTGATACCGGGAAATCCCGGTTTTTAGTAGAGTGGCGCGTTGTCTGAATAATGAATAGTTTTCTAATCTACATCGTCATATCCACTCGTTCTCAATTCGGTAGATGTCACTTCAACATATTAATTCTAAGTTTATCGTCATCCGGCATTGATAATTTTGTTTGCAAAAAATAATATCTGTCTTCAGTCCTATGAATGAATGCAAATTCCCCATATCCTCTATAGGAATCATCTAAGTTTTCATATTTTGTATTTTAGACAAATTTTGCAATGACTATAGACAAAACAAAATTCTTTTACGTTCCTGGTCCCACACATCGAAAATTCCGTATTGGGTAAAAATAAAACAAGTGTGTCAACATTTTTTGGAAGGTCAAGATTTTTTTGAAATTTTTTAATAATCTGGTTGAGAAATTGAAAAAAAAAATAAAACAATTTGAACCGGTTAGCAAAATTTTGATTTTTTCGCGAGATATGACCTATTAAATTTATCCGAGTGTGTTTTGAGAACTGCCATTTTCTCTGGAAATATTGAACGAATTCGACTGAAATTTTTGCAGTTAGGTCCGAAACACTTCCTAAAATCTAAATATATCATGAATTTTAATTACCAACTGACCATATGAAAATATTGCAAAATATGCGAATAATTTCACTTTCTGGAGCAGTGATTTTAAATATTTTATTTTTAGAATGCGTCCTATTTTGACATCCACCAGAATCAGAAAAAACATTTTGGTAGATCGCGCTTTGTGAAAAGTTACAGCAAATTTTCGGACACTACCTTTTTGAAAATATTTTTGGTTCATGATTGCAGGACCTCAAGGACCAATTTTGTCCAAATTTACACAATAGCTAAATTCCTTAGTTGTGAGTCCAAAAACGCATTATTTTTTTCGGTGGATCAAGTTCTCAATATCGCAAGTCTCAAAACTGTGGATATATAATTTGCAATATCTCCGTCAATTCTTAATCAATCTGTACAAAATTACCGACAAAGGAGACGTGAGAAAAGTCACTTTCATATCTTGTTTTCTAATACATGTTTTCGTAACCCACTAAGAGCCAATTTTTCAACTTTTTGTGTTAAATGCAATGATTTTTGAAAATGCGTTATTGACTAGACTGTTCGTGCGGTGGATGTATAAATTCGTGATTCTTTAATACATACAACACCTTAAGCTTTATTTCAATGTATTATATGACTAATGTTTCTCTTAAAAACATAAAATATTGCTATTTTATTGTAACCATACAAAATGTTATTATTTAGTAATGAAATAATACAGAATTGACTTTAGAATTTTTAACATAATTTTAGTTTCAATGTAGGGCAAAAGTTGAATATGCTGAATTTTATTGTGTTTTTTACCTTGAAATATAGCTTAAGGTGTTGTTTGTATTAATATAATCGCCAGTTTATACTTCCACCGCACGAACAGTCCTGTCAATAACGCATTTTCCAAAATCATTGCATCTAACACAAAAAGTTGAAAAATTGGCTCTTAGTGCGTTAAGAAAACATGTATTCGAAAACAGGATATGAAAGTGACTTTTCGCACGTCTCCTTTTTGTTAATTTTGTACAGATTGATTAAGAAATTTTCGAAATAAAATGCATAAACAATTCCAACATAGTGGCTTGTCGGTAGATTACATAAAATACTCCGTTACAAAATCTAGTTTTAATAACATGATTAATATTTGTTATAATAACACTGTACTCGAAATGGGCATTTTAAAAATGTAACAGAAGGGGCAGCCTATGGATATACCTTTTTCAAACATGCTAAATCCAAGGGTTCCCTTTATTACGTTCTTTGGACTGAAGCGAGTATTCCAAAGTCTTCCACTTCAAAAGCACCTCCGAGATAACTAACCTCTCTGCCAGTAGGTAAAATAAATAAAATAAAAAATAACTAAAAATTATTGATACCCCTTAAATCGAGTCTAAGAATTTAAGGTCAAAATTAGGAAATCTACACTAAAATCAAGTATAAATTAACTATTTTCGGACTATATTATAATTATAAGAATTAGATATTTGGTCATTTTCTTTTTGGGGTATTGTTTGTGTAAAACGTTACTTGCTGAAACTTAACCCTCTAACAGGCAAGAACTTTCGCTTTTTGGGCTCCGGTACTGAATTAAAAAATATGTTCCCCTTAAAATTGTGACAACTCTCTTTAGACGCTCCTACTTGACAATTTGATATCTTCCCCAAAACATTGTGACATGTCCATCGTGAGATATGGTCAATTAAATTTGAGAAATCAACAAATTAGCTCCGAAAATTATTTTTCCAATTTAGCTGTTTAATTTTTAAAAAACGACATTTATAATAAAGCGATCGACTTAAAATTTTTACCAATAATATTATAGTTTAATTTTATACAGTATTTAGCAGGGCAGTGGAGTCGGAGTCGGGGCAATTTGCCCGGTGTCGGAGTCCGGTGTCGTAAAATTATGATCGACTCCGAGTTGGATTGTGCAAAATGATCCATTTATGCGATAGAATTTTTGCACTCATCAATTTTTTGGAAAACAATTCTGGTACAGAAACTTTTGAAGCTTTTAACAACATATTTATATATGTCCAAAATATCTATAAAGTCAACCAAATTATCGACTTTTTATGTAAAGACAGTTTTAGGAAAGTTCTGTTTATATTTGTGATCACTTTAGCAAGATTAATATCCTGCTAACAATATAAGAATTTTGCAAGACTATACCCTATTACTAGCGAGTAAAAAACCAGTAAGGAAAGACCAATGACTGGCGTAGCCAGCTATATGATACCATACACCACCTTGTTAGAGCAGAATCAGCTCAGATATAGTAAATATAAATATGAAATATAAATAATAATTATAAAACTAACACTAAACTGAATTTGTTCAAATTCGACAATATGCGTTTTGTATAAATAAACTCTGCCCTACTCTACCCTACGTGATTGAATGTGGAATACAGCTTCCACGCTACAACCCAGCAAAAACTTGGTAAGTACATGTCATTACCACTTGCATTACCAGGTTATGACATATCGTTACGCTCTGCATTACATGTAGTCAACAAATAATGACTTACTTATATTGACATAAATATGTACTTATTTGTAAGTTATTTTAAGTCGGGTATTGTAAAATATGCGACAACACCAATTTTAATTAGCCCTTAAATGCCCGAGGTGGCCGATTTTTGTGGAAAAAATATATTATGTGTAAATTAGTGAAAAAACAAGATTTTTATAAAGATTTTTATTTTTTTGAAATATTTTTTTTTAACATATTATTTGAAAAAAGTGATTATATCTTAAAAGATACACCAGGCATTGACCCACAGCTAAAATTCCTATAAAAATACTCCAAAATAAACGTTTTATTTACGAAAATTTTATAAATTAATTTATTTAAAAATGTTTAAATATATTTTTGTTAACATATTATTGTTTAAAATAATTTATTAAATATTATTATTTAAAATACAGTGAAAACTAAAACTATGGAACATAAATAAAATGGAAATAAAACCTATACAATTTGTAAATTCATTTACCATAAAAATAATACAATAAATTAGCTTTTTACGAATTATGGTAGTTATAAAAACAATTTCTTTCTGCAGTTAAACACAAATTCACTTTGCATTTGGTACAATACATCCTTGTTTGTCCAGAGCAGTTCGGAAATTTGCATCTACCCTTCTTATCAATCGCTGTCCAATGATCAATTTAATCCAATCTGGAGTCCTTCGGTTGTAATATATGAGCGTTTGGTTTTTTACGTTTTTCTTGAATATCTGCTTCAATACGTGGACGTCCGCGAGCAGGAGGTTGTGACAATTTTGGGGAGAATAATGTATCAGCTATCTCTAATTTAAAATCAATTAATCGCACGGCCTTGAACCCATGCCGATTTTTATACCCTCCACCATAGGATGGGGGGTATATTCATTTTGTCACTCCGTTTGTAACACCTCTAAATATTGATCTGAGACCCCATAAAGTATATATATTCTTAATCGTTGTAAAATTCTAAGACGATTTAGCCATGTCCGTCTGTTGTTATCCCGCTGCAGTCCGCAATAATAGAGCTAGGTTGATCAAATTTGGTACAAATACTTCTTATAGTTGCAGGTTGTTTGGAATTGCAAATGGGCCATATCGGTCCATATTTAGATATAGCTCCCATATATAGCATCTAACTTGTTGTGATTCCTACTGTTCTCATCTATATATATAAATTTGTTGCGTGACTGGCTGACTGATCATCGCCCAGGCCAAACGGCTGAAGCTAGAACCATGAAATTTGGTGGGAGGGTAGTCTTTGGGACGTAGACGAGCAATAAGGCGGGATTTTTCGAAATTCATACTATTAGCAGCACAATGGGGCAAAAAGGGATAAATATGGTACCACCGCCAAATCTAAACGAAAGGAGCTAGAATCTTGAAATTTGGTATGAGGGTAGCCCTTAGGAGGTAGACTCAGAATAACAGGTCAATAACAGGTCTGATTAAATAAAGACGGTCTCGATTATGATCATCAATGGGAGGCTGATTAGTTTTATCATTAAAATGAACAAATTCCCTTATTTTTTCGAAACGCCGAACGTTCATTTGTTTTTTCACCACATTTACGGAATTGCCAGGTTACCTGGTATTGAGATTTTTTGTGGGAAGGCCAAGTCTTAAGAAACATTTATATCTGGGGGCAATATCAATCTGAACCGATTTTGAGCAATTGCAATAGGGTTTCTCCCTCTTGTGAAAGAGTTCTTACTGCTAAGTTTCAGCAGGATCGGAGTGAAATTTTGACCTGTACTCAACGAACAACTTAAGATGGACAGACAGACAGACTGCTAGTGATTCTGATATTATTTTAAGGTACAAATCTGCCAAAAAAACAAGGTTATAACCCCCTTTACCATAGTGTGGTGTAGAGTACAATAACTAACGAACAAACTGGATGCCTGAAGCGAACACAATTTCCAAAAATTGCGGTATACGGGTATTAAAACAGAGGCAGTGATTGTTGAAAATTGTATCATGATTCCATTTTGAAAGAATTGTCATATTAGTTGCAAGTCAAGCGCTGATAACTAAATAATAACATTTTATTTAATTACTGGTATTTAATACCTACTTTTTTGTGGTTTTTAACGAAACTTTATCTTATTTTCAATAAAATGAATTCACGTCTTAGTAGAAATATAGTTTCAGAAATTTATGTTATGTTATGCCGGAGCTGGAGTCGGAGTCGAGTAGTGTTGGCTCGACTCCGCAGCCCTGGTATTTAGAGTTAACAAAAAATATAATTGTGATTTCTAATCGAAATAGTGAAAAATATTTTTCACCTGACGTTCGTTTCGCTGAAAAGTTAAGGTTCTTTTGTCTACATATACGTGGAAAAAAAGTATAGGCTTCATACGATATTTTTTACGATTTGGCCTGTTAGAGGGTTAAACTTACGACGAAGCTTTAAAAAGTTTCACCCGGGACGAGCATTGAGATTTCTAAATATGTAAGTCAGGAACACTATACACCATACACCGAGCTACAATTTGCATTCGACATGAACATTTAATTTATGTGTACTCAAATTTCTTCGTCAAAAATAAATGTATGGTACTATGTCAATTTTATTTTTCATCTAAAGATGACATTCTTGTGTCAAATTCAAGTGCACATATATGTATAAGTACATAGGACATTCGTATGCCACATATGAACAATAACGGGTCCCAGTAAATAAAACACCATCTTTTTGAATGTAAGTGTTTGATTTGGAAGCAAACAATTAGTTAATCTGGCGTAGTAACCAAGGTGAAACATAAAGTCAGCAAAAAAGATTTCAATTGAATAACAAAACACTGAATCACGCCTTTGCAAGAGTTGGCAAACTTTCCGAATGGAATAAAACGCCACAGGTCTGAATTTTAAAACAAGTACTTTTATTTACTTATATTCACCATTTCGCTGAAGTAGGCGTCCTGAACTTAATAAAAGACTGGTAACACTACTTAACAATTAGCCATACTGAATTTAATAAAAGACTGGACACATACTCCATAAATAACCATTATATCCAAAGACGTAAAATAAATACAATAAATCAATATCAATAAATACAATAAATTTATCAACAAATACAAAGGAGGATAAACATAATACAAAGCTTCAATGCTCTGTTGCAATTAGTTAACGTAGTTTTTGGTGATATTAGCATAAGTTTTAACTGTGATATTTTCAATTATTTATTATTATTTATTATATTAACTAAAATGTTGTGAAGTCCCTTTTTTAATTGTAATGAGTAATGGGGAAATAATATTAAATGTAAGTTAAAAACCAGTGCCAGATTAAGGTGTAAATTTTGCATAAAAAATATCTATTTTACCAACAGAATTCGCAAATAAAAAACATCACTCCTGATGAATTTGGAAATAAACCAACGAAACGTTGAGTGCAACATGATATAAATTAGTTTTATTTATATTCAAAAAAAAGCATCTGACCAAAAAAGCCCGACAACAACATTACCACAAAAAAGAAATCAACATTGGTCACAAACAACAATACATATTATAATATTTCTTTTATATTTTTATATAGAATTTAAGATTCATCGGTTGAACTAGTCTAACTTCCGATAACTGGCCAATTGATGTTTTGATTTGGGCACTCAATAATTGAGCCAATTGAAGTTTTGATTTGGGCACTCACAAAACAGTTAATTAATATAAATTTTGCGCCCCTCTTTCTAATCGTTGAATAACCTCTTTGCGATAAAATTGCTTGAAATTTTTTCTAGATGTTATAATTTTATGGATTTAAGAGATGGATCTTATTTATATGCTGTTCAGTTGTTCCCAAACAATAAAACTTTGCGATTAGCTTTAGTCCTATCGCTGTAAAATTTTTTAGGAATCCAAAATATATATGGATGGTCATCCAAGCGTTTTCGTCCGCAGTGTAGTCCATGTACTGTAAATAAATTAGGTAATCTCTGATTGTTCAGTCTCGTGTACATTTAAAAAATAATTCTGCTTCTTGACCATTAAAAATATTGAGGGGCTGATATTCTGCCAACAAATTTGGTAGAAATGTTATCCAGTCCGAACAAACATGATCGCTCATAATGGAACTTTCTCCACCCTCCACTCTTTCGGAATATATCATGGCACTTTTAAAAATTATCAAGACAACCATTGCTAACCTTAAAATCTGTGTCAGAAACGTACAGCAAACTGTTCAGCTTTAGTTTTTAACAGCTGTACTCCTATAGGAATGTTTTGCATTCGACATTGTGTAAACCAGACTACGGAGCCGAACCGGCGCGACTCGGCGCCGCCGCCGATTATGTTTGTGGAGCAGGAGCCGCCGCCCACATAAGCGGCTCAAGTCGGCTAAACATCAGCCGCCGACATGAGCGGCTCACTTCAGCTGGAACTCAGCCGACGAAAACTGTTTTGCATCACGCGAAGCGAAGGAGAGATTTCAATCGAACCACGAATTTGAAGAAATGTTATTGCAAACAGTTTAATAAAGTCGCAAAATGACTCAAAAATCTGTTAAAAGTTTTTTTCAAATGCGGATTCTGATGAAGAACCACAATCAAAAGGAGTTCATTCAAGGAGCCTCCGATTTGTCAAAATTGGATCGGATCAGCCGCCGCCGCCGACCAATAATTTCATCCGCTAGCCGCCGCCAACAATTTTGGGTCGGCTTCGTGGCCTGGTGTAAACCATTTATATAAACATTGTTTTGTTCAATGTCTCCATATTCGACAAGGCGCATTCCTTTGCACTTTAAAGGCTTGATGTTGCAAAATAAATTCCCGATAACAATATTATTAATATTTGACACACACAAATATTATATGTTTGGGAGGATGTTGTTCTAAGTGTTCACGTACGCAGCATTATCTCAACATCCCGAGCCTGATCAATACCGGTCGCGTATTGACATCACTGGAATCTCCTCTACACCTCTCTTCGGAGACCTAATTCGCTTAGTACGGATGTGTTAAGGCCCAGTTAGGCAAACTTAACCGTAACGCCCCCGTAGCGTAACGAAACAGCTGATTCAATCTGTCATATGAAAATCGGTGTGAACGATTAGCCTACGGAAACGAAACGTAAACGGACGGCTGAACCTGTTGAAATCAGAATTGGACGTTCCGTTTAAGGCCCGCTTACACACATCAGTTTTCTCCTACAACTTGTGTGATCCATGGATTTATCCACAGTCTAAGGAGCTGCATGATGTGTGTTCATGCAGATTGGACGAATATCAAAACGATTTTGATATTTTCATGTTGGCTCATGCAACTCCATAGTGTATGGACAACCATGACAACATTTCGTCAGTTCAAAAGAAACTTTGTAGTGGAAACGCCGCATCGCCAATAAAAAAATGAGGAAAGACTTCAGAGGATGCTGACGATAATGGTTTATTGGGTGGTACAGGTACTGTACCTAAAATAACTGATTGGCCAAACAGAGAGTACTGGAATATATCTGTATTCAATTTAAATTAAGTAATGGAAATTGTTTGTATTAAAATAGATTATAAATACATTGAAGTTTAATGGACATACTACCCCCATCGTGTTGGCTGCCATAACTTCCAACATTAACTGATATGAATGTATGTAGCATCGCAGATTCCCACACAATTCGGCATATCCCACATTCGTTGAAAATCATTGGCAATGTTTTTGTACTGCTGTGTAGTTTGTTCACTTAAATAAATCGGCGAAAGCAAGCGCCACAAAACTTCACTGCATTCTAAAATAATATTTCGAATTGCTGTTTTCCCCAGCTTGTGACTTCATGCAATCGATTGTATGTCCATATTCACACTTGCAATTTTTATCTGCAATTTTTTTCTGCAATTCTCGTTTGAAATTTCATTTGCGATCAGACAATGTATTATGTTTCGACAATTTTTTATTTTCACCGTTCATTAAAACTCATTAAATTCATAAAATTTTATTAAAATGTATGTCGCACAAATTTACATATGTTGAACCGAGCACAAAACAACGAATATTAAATGAAAAGCAGTGTAGAAATGTCGAAAAACTTTACAGCGAAAGAAAACGCAAAACCCATTGCAAAAAAATTGCGAGTACGGAAGATTTTTTCTCCCCCCTTACCAACTGCGTCCCTCTCCCACAAACACTGCAATTCAGCAGAAAAAATTGCAAGTGTGAATATGGACTATGGAACAACCGTGTGAATATGGACTATGGAGCGATTAGCCAACGTTGAGATGACGAGTCATATGTTCTGACAACAACACATAAGTAAACAAAAAAGCCGCGACTTCTTTTTGTTTAGGTTTATTAAAAATGAAGTTAAAAAGAATGTTTATAAATTTGTGTTTTTAAAATCTGTGCAGAATTTACAATAAAAGTAATCAAGAAAATATCGTCGGATAAGAAGATGGGGTGGACGTCCTATAAACAATGACTGGGCGAAAGCCGGACACTAGAATGCCTATGGCAGTTTTTAATTTGTTATTAACATTAATAAAATATGAGTTAACTACGCCAAAGCAACGGATTAGACCGGCAGAGAGACTAGCAATAACACCAAGGTATGTCAAATATTGCTTTATCCTATGATTCCAAGTTGGGAAATATTGGGGTCTGTTCTGTAGCAAGGTGATTTGAAATCACGGTGATTTTAAAATCACCGGCGACTTACAATCACTGTTGGAGTTCGAAATCGCCCGGTTTATTATTCATTGCCTCCCAAAAAAGATTGTTCGAAATATGTTTGGGTGATTTCGAACTCCAAAAGTGATGTTAAGTCGCCGGTGATTTTAAAATCACCGTGATTTCAAATCGCCGTGATTACAGAACAGACCCGATTAACATTCTATTCTTTAAAATTTTAGATATTTGGGTCACAATCGATTGCATGGAGTCCCAAGCTGGGGAAAACAACAATTCGAAATATTATTTTAGAATGCAATGATGTTTTGTGGCGTTTGCTTTCGCCGATTTATTTAAGTGAACAAACTACACAGCAGTACAAACACATTGCCAATGATTTTCAACGAATGTGGGATATGCCGAATTGTGTGGGAATCTGCGATGCTAACTATACATTCATATCAGTTAATGTTGGAAGTTATGGCAGCCAACACGATGGGGGTATGTCCATTAAACATCTATTTAATTATAATCTAGTTTAATACAAACAATTTCCATTTCTTAATTTTAAATAAATACAGCTATAATCCAGTACTCTCCGTTTGGCCAATCAGTTATTTTAGGTACAGTACCTATACCTCCTAGTAAACCATTATCGTCAGCATCCTCTGAAGCCTTTCCTCATTTTTTTATTGGCGATGCGGCGTTTCCCCTGAGGTCTAAGTGCGGCGTTTCCTTGGTCTAAGTCAACAACTATAGACGAGCTAAGAGACAACACCCAACGCGAAATTGCCAACGTTCCGGTCGAAATGTCGCTGTTGACGGGCTCGTGGTGGTCATATGACCGAAATTGAATTTCATTCCTAAAATGTAACATTTGCACTACACCTGGAATAAACTTGAACTCAATATCTTAAATATTCTGTTTTTTATTAATACTTTTACTTATGTCTATTTCCATTGATGAGGGACTCAGCCAAATCCAATCCAATCTCTATCTATAAATAAGTCCACGTTTGTAGAGACGCTTATATTGCTGTCAAATTCACCCACAATGAAGAAGATTGGCGCAATGATTGTCTCGTACTGTCGCCAAAAGAATCCTGAAGCAGATTATAAATTTAATTTTTAATGGATTCAGCCGCGATCTTCATAAAACTCACCTGTGACGCCCAGCTCCTTGCCAATTTGCTTCCAAGCTTCTCGCTTTTTTTTTCAGATATCCTATATGCTGGATTATATTTATTGTATAAATACTCGTGCAACTGCACCAATGAAATCAAATATTCGTCTTTCATGTTTATTTGCACTTTTAAACAACAAATAATTAATAAATTATTTTCTTTACTTTTCTCGGTGAACATACAATTGTAATTGTAAACAACATGTAGTATCAGCTGTTGTCAAATTGTACGTAAACGGAACGTCCAATTCTGATTTCAACAGATTCAGCCGTCCGTTTACGTTTCGTTTCCGTTGGCTAATCGTTTACACCGACTTCCATATGACAGATTGAATCAGCTGATTCGTTACGCTACGGGGGCGTTACGGTTAAGTTTGCCTAACTGGGCCTTGAATGAGAGTTCACTATCATTCAGTCGCGCTTGGACATTCGATCGAAGAGGTTGTGTCGTCGCTTGTTGCTTAGCGTGCACATAAAGAAAAAATGGATGATACAATTATTACAATACATACTTCAAGTATAGGAATAAAGTTTAGTATGTATTGTATTTTTACCGAAGAATTTATAAACATTTCTAAATACACGTTTAAATTATTTATTATGTTACAGCAGAAATGTATATTTTATTTTCTTTTTGTCAAAATTAAATAAAGTAACGATTTTTTTAAAATAATTTAAAATGTATTATATTTTAACGATTTTTTAATAAAATTTAAACTAACCAAAAAAAAGTTGGACACTCGAAAACGGTTAATAGAAAAAATAAAGAATTAAATAAAGTATAGCATAATAAATATGTATGTATGTGGCTAATCATAACATATTTAAAGTTCGATTTCTTTATGTACGCGTATAATAACCTCAAATCTACTTAAAGATGTTCTTTTTGTCCACTTTATTTATTATCTTACCCAACAAATATATGTTAGAAAAATGCAAATATCATTTCTCGCAGTGCATAAAGAGAGTGTTAACGCTTCTCACAAATACATAAACATTTTGTAGAAGTATTGTGTGCCCATCGCTGCTTTAGGGCATCTCCTAAATACCGGTGAATGCGTCCTGCGTCTGTCAAACTCGATTTCAAATGTATGGAAATGTACTACAGCTACCGAAATACGCACACGGATACGCCGGATAATTTCAAAAAATCCGAATTTGACAGTGCGCTTACAACTACAACGAAAGAAAACAAAACAACAACAAAAGAAAACATAAACACAAACAGATGACAAGCAGCATTTTATTTTTTATTTTGGAACAGTGCACGAAGTAGAAAAATATTAAATATTGAATTTGCTGGAAATACCAAATACACACTGGTAAGAATTTAATATTTTACTGTTATAATTTATATCAAAATGTGTTTTTCAGATTAACAGCGAAGAAATGATTGAAATAGCTGAGACACTGCCCACTTATGGAATACGAAGAAGCCTCTCCACAAATGTGTAAAAATCAAGAAGGGCACATGGCAAGCAATTTCTCTGAAGTTGTCAACACCGAGTAAATTCCAAAACTTTAAAAAATGTACCAGCATTTTTGTATTAATGTTTGTTAATTCAACAGAAACGTGGGGAATCTATTCATGCTGCTTGGACGCAATGAATCCATTTTCAAAAACACATTTTGTTTCCGGTCGGATCTAATCGAAGAAAATCGTTAGTCCAGGTGTTTGTTCTTCCTACAATGAAGCATGTGACACGAGCTTGTTCCCAATAGTTTTTATTTCCATAGCTTTACGATGCTGCATTTGAATTCCATATTCAACGAGGACATTTGGAAATATCAATTGAAACTGGCCAATAAACAATTCTCTACTTTGAAGCATGATTATATGATAGAATTTGATTTAATAGCGGCACTGCCATGTGATATAAAACACAATTTAGTCCCAACATGGCAAGTGCCGACAGCTTCGATAGATTTGGTTGGCGTTTACAAAGTCAGGAAGAGAATTACAGGTCTTTACATTTTGCACAACCAATAAAGAGTTTAAGAAACATAATTTGACTTCGGTGTACAAAACCAACATCTTTATATACTCCACGATATATTAGCAATGTTTCCGTTCTTCTCTAATGAAAAACAGCATCTTGCATAACAAACAAATTAAAACATATAACTACAATGCTATGGAAATTTTGTAGTTAAAAAACGTTGTGTCATTGGGGTGTATACACAATAATACTGCTCGAATGCAAACTATCAACTTGCTTCAGTGCAGCTTCTATAATCTTTCCTTATGAAAACTTTGTTAGAAAGTTGAGAAGGCGAAGAAAAATGAATTGCTGTCTGAAAATGTTTAAAATTCGAATGCCTCCTGGTTTTGGAATATATTTCTATTCCTTCTTCTTTGTGGTTTGTCCAGAATATTTTCAAAACATATAAATCATCCATAATATCGATATTGCTCTGAATATCCACTCCAAATGTAGAAAAACAAAATTTTTCTGAAATGGGGATGATAAAACAGCTGTTTTCTGTTTACTGCGTATTTCGGTACAGCGCGCGTTAAAAATTATCCATCATGCGTTTTTTGACAGACGCTGACGCATTCACTGGTATTTAAGAGACACCCCTAGAGTGCAGATTGCCGCTGGGCGGTGGTTGTTGTGTGGCTGCCTTGCATTATCCTCGGGTCTCTCTCTCTTTCCTGGCACTTTCTAAGGAGTCTGACACATCTAACGAGCCTATGCGTTCACTAGTCGTTGTCGAGCACTCTCCGCGTAAAGTAGTCAATTGTAGTCTTTGTTCGGCGATACTATCGCGCACATTACTACTAGTCGTTGTTTTTGCACTACGCTCGCGCACATCTACTTGTCTTTGGCTCGACTACTGAGCACATCTTGTAGTTTTTGCTATCGAACTATTCGCACGGCATTGTCGCCACCCTGATACATGGTAATATACGTAACAACAAATAAAGCTCTGCCTTTATTATAAACGAAAATACAACTCTTGTGTTTTATTTATTCTATCTTTTCTATTTCGCCCTTTGCATTTCTGCATCGCCAACATCGGTCACTACATACGTGAACACACACACATCGTTCCCACCACTACCGAGCTATCGTTGTTATTGTAATTGGTGTGGAGTTTGTCATAGATGGGACTCCGTTTAATTGCATACCCCCCTCCCTTGCCGGCAAACCCCTCACCAAACTACTCTAAAAAGGTGGATTTGGACATCGCATCAACTGAGCTTTCGTCGACCCACCTAAACACTAAGCAAAACTATCGTTCCATCCGAAAATTTTTTATTTGGAACTAAGTAATATTTTCACAACAAAGATTAAATGCATTTAAACTATTTTGGCAATGTAACGATGCCTTAATTAAGAGGCAAGTTTTCAGTTTTACAAATTTTTTCGAAATTGTATACGTTTGTAAAATTCGATTAAAATTTAAATCGTATAATCTTGGGTAACAATAAATTGCTCTGATGGATTTACATCATGTGATTATTTGAAATATTTAAAAATTAACCAGTAAGGAAAGGCAGAAAGTCGGGCGGGGCCGACTATATAATACCCTACACCTCCCTAACAATGCGACAAGGGTCATTGCGATAATAATTTGGAATAATTGGTAAATGGGTAAGAACATATACATGTGGACATATCTAATTCTGTACCGATAATCGCTAAATTAAGCAATATTCTTTCCTAAATTGAGAAATATCTTTCTGGAGAATTTTCTAATGATCGGAAGTAAGGTACAACTTCTATAGCGCTTTGTAGCCAAATCAGGAGGAACATATATTTGGAGGTTATATATAAATCTGTATCGATTTTCCCTGAATTCTCATTCATGTAAAATAGAAACCTCTTTCTGTCGAATTTCGTACTGATCGGATATATAATTACATTTTCTACAGACTAGATGTCAAATCGGGGTTAACATATACATATATGGGGGAAATATCTAAATCTGAACCGATTTTCTCCGAATTTGGCAGTATTCCTTCATGTAATAAGAAACCTCTTTCTGCAGAATTTCGCTGTGATCGGATATAAAATACAGTTTCTACAGCGCTTGAATTTCAAAAATTTGATTATTGATTAATTTATAATAAAATGTATTTGGGTACAAATATGTACAATTTAAATCCTTTCTTAAATATTATTAATGATTATAGCTCGGAATTTCATCGCCATAGCTATATTGCATTTTTGTGTGAAAAACTATGTAATAACGAGTTGTTTTCAAAGGGACTCGGTAAAAAATTCGTTTTATTCTGTTTTTTTTTTCTTGTAAAGGTTATTCCGAAGACAGTCGACCGACCCACTTTTTAACACGAACCCCCGATTTTGATGTAGTACACGTAATCTCCTAGTGTGTACAAATTGTACGACGTCTATGTTTAGCTTTTTGGTTTTTGGTTTACAACGTCCGAAAATTGGTCTCCTTCCTAGCTTTTTCTTAAAGGACATTGAATTCATTGATGCAGCCGTATGAACGGGGTTTTATTTCGTTTGTAAAATGTTTACACCTCGCAAATGCGAAAATATAGCATTTTCAACACTCAGCCCAGTCCTCGGTGTGGAGTGTTGCACCGTTAAAAAGCAGACTTTAGAACAGCGATGGGCACACAATACTTCTACAAAATGTTTATGTATTTCTGAGAGTGTTAACACTCTCTTTATGCACTGCGAGAATTGGTATGTATTTGCATTTTCCTGACATATATTTGTTGGGTAAGATAATAAATAAAGTGGACAACGAACATCATTAAGTAGATTTGGGGTTATTATACGCGTACATAAAGAAATCGAACTATAAATATGTTATGATTAGCCACATACATACATATTTATTATGCTATGTAAAGTAATCAATCCAAATTTTCCAATAAAAGTACTACATACATACTCGTATTGATTTTGCCATATTCTTTATTTAATTCTTCATTTTTTCTATTAACCGTTGTCGAGTGTCCAACTTTTTTTTGGTTAGTATATTTAGGTGTTTATACAAATTTTATTAAAAAATCATTAAAAGATAATAATATATACATTTAAAATAATTTTAAAAAATTCGTTACTTTATTTAATTTTGACAAAAATAAAATAATATATACATTTCTGCAGTAACATAAGAAATAATTTAAACTTGTATTTAGAAATGTTTATAAATTCTTCGGTAAAAATACAATACATATTAAACTTTATTCCTATACTTGAAGTATGTATTGTAATAATTGTATCATCCATTTTTTCTTTATGTGCACGCTAAGCAACAAGCGACGACACAACCTCGTCGATCGAATGTCCAAGCGCGACTGAATGATAGTGAACTCTCATTCAATGTGTGTGCTCATGTACACGTGAGAGCAAAAACCCCGGGTAGTGCTTCTGCCCATCGCTGCTTTAGAACCAAACCTAAACGAAAACGTACATTCTTAATGCACTACCAACTGGCTGGCAATAATGCAAGTATGGGTTGTACTCACTGCCCGATTTTTCTTCGAATGTGCGCATGCAAAATGCGAAATTAGCAGAGAGTGCAGGGGGAATTTTTATAATGTCGCAACATGATGTGGTGACATTATTTTTCAGCAACCAAATCACCATTAATAACGCCTTATCCGATTTGAACGATTTTAGTGTCACTGTAACTGGTCACTCTTGTACTTCAAAATTAATTATTAAAAAACATTGTTCTAGTCGAAGGACAATAGAAATCTAAAAATGATTTTAATTCCTCAATATCCCGAAATGCACCAACAAAATAAATTCTGTACGAAGTCCGGAAAGCCTGCCTCGTAAATAATTAAATACAAAATCAAACGCACTGCTTGGCTTTTTACCCTACCAACCTAACACTGACACCCTAATCTAACCTAACCTAAGGTTAACGGTTAAATGTCCGTTACACGTGATACAGGTTTCAAGATGGAAGGATATTTGGAATTTTTACTGTTTTCTTCCACAAATATTTCACGATTATTATATTAAAAAAATGTAAATGCTTTATATTTAAGCCAAATCAAACTAGATTTCAAAATTGTTTGCGTCGCAGTCGATTTGGATATATGGGGTACTATAAAAACATTACACTGCATACAATTTCAAGAATTTGGGTGTACTGGTATTATGTTAAAAACTGTAAACTTTATGTACAAAATTGTCCTTTTTGTGTCGGAGGTTAGGTTAGGGTTAGGTTGAATAGAGGAGACGTTTAAACGTCTCATGTCCATGGGCATACACTTAAGTCAGTGGTTCGGCCTGTTGTGCGCTTCTTATTTATGCTCTTCACTCACGAGTTACAGAAGATTGGTTCAAGACACGAATTTTCTAAGTATCTTCCAGTCAAATCCTCTGAGATGAGTCAAGTCTGGCAATATGTCAAACCACGTGTAGCAGTTTTTGTCTCTAATTAAATTTCTTTTAAAATTACAAATATTTTTAAAAATTTGTGATTATTAACCAATATAGGAATAAACGCTGAACCATATCAGTGGGATTATCCGATCCACTGTTTATCAGGATTTCAAAGCGTATTTTCTTAGAAATGTTAAATGTTTGTAAAATTCCATTCTTATTTAAAATGTTTAATCTTGCATTAATGGAATGGCAACAAATTTTTACTTGGAACATTTAGAAATTTGCGCAATGTGATAGCGCAAAATCTTAGGTATTTTACAAACCTAAAATTCAGGACAGTGCAAAGAAGGCTGTGGTAGCGTTATACACACGGGGCAAAATCGTCTTTTTTGATGTTTGAATCGAAAGAAAATATATTTGGAGCACAATTTTTTAATTATTATATATTTCAGATTATTATTATTTGAAAATCAATAAAATTTATTTGGAGCGCATATATTAATATATTACAACAAATATATTTGCAAACTAAATTTCCCAAATAAAATATGTGTTTATATACAAAAATTAAAATATTGTTTAGGAATTTCTCGAAATATATTTTGTTCAAAAAAGCTTTTCAAAACGTTACAATTTTTTCGAATTTTATTTAAAATTTTTCATTGATTTCGAGTTCAAACTTACAAATGTAAAATTTCATAAGTAGCAAGCAATAACACTATGCAACAAAATTTTTTTTTTGTGTCCTAGACCTACAAATTATTTTTTGGTATAGATTTTGGCATACTGTTATATAAAATCAAAACCAAAATGTTTGTATGGATACATTTTTTTTTACAACATTTTTTATTAACCAGTAAGGAAAGGCAGAAAGTCGGGCGGGGCCGACTATATAATACCCTACACCTCCCTAATAATGCGATAAGGGTAGAAACATATTATCTAATTCTGATCGGACATAAAATAAAATTTTTACAGCGTTTACATTTCAAATCGGGGATAACGTATATATGGGGGCGATATCTGAATCTTGACTGATTTCTTCCAAATTTAAAAGTGTTCAATCATCTAATTGGGAACCTCTTTCTGCCGGCTTTCATACTGATCGGATATAAAATACAGTTTTTACAGCGCTTACATGTCAAATCGGGGGTAACATATATATGAGGGCTATTTCGAAATCTGAACCGATTTTCTCCGAATTTGGCAGTATCGCACTGATCGGATATAACATAAAATTTTTACAGAGCTTATATGTCAAATCGGGGGTAACGTATATATGGGGGATATATCTAAATCTGAATCGATTTCTTCCAAATTTAAAAACGTTCATTCATGTAATAGGAAACCTCTTTCTGCCGAATTTCATGCTGATCGGATATAAAATACAGTTTTTACAGCGCATACATATAAAATCGGCGGTAACATATATATGGGGGCTATATCTAAATCTGAACCAATTTTCTCCGAATTTGGCAGCATTCCTTCATGTAATAAGAAACCTCTTTTTGCCTAAATTCGCGCTGATCTGATATAAAATACAGTTTCTACAGGGGTTACACGTCAAATCGGCGGTTACATATATATGGGGGCTATATCCAAATCTGAACCGATTTTCTCCGAATTTAGCAGTATTCCTTCATATAATAAGATACCTTTTTTTGCCGAATTTCGCACTGCTCGGATATAAAATAACATTTTTACAGCGCTTACATGTCAAATCGGGGGTAACTTATATATGGGGGCTATATCTAAATCCGAACCGATTTCTTCCAAATTTAACAGTCTTCTTTCATATTATAAGAAACCTCTTTCTGTCGAATTTCATACTGATCGGTTATAAAATAAAGTTTTTACAGGGCTTACATGTCAAATCGGGGCTAACATATATATGAAGGCTATATCTAAACCTGAACCGATTCTAACCAAATTCAATAGGGATCGTCCTTGGGCCAAACAAAATATATGTGTAAAGTTTCGTCGAGATCGGACCATAATTGCGACCTGTACTTTGATTACAACACTCAAAAAAAAGTGAACCCTAGAGCAAGTTAAAATGAACTTAACTGTAGGAATATTGAACTTCGTATTTCGCTAAAGCTATTTTTCCTTATATCAAGTTCATACATTTCCTCACAATTATGAAATAATTGTTACTTATTTCTAGTTAACTCGTACTTCCTTTAAGTAACTATTGAAATTATACTAGGGAAAATTAACTCAATACTAGCAAATTCTGACTTGAAATTATGCAAATTCAGCATACTTTTGTCCTTATTGCAAGTAAATTTTTACTCAAATTTAGGAAAATTTAATTAAATTTATGCAAAAAGAAAAGAAAAATTAAAATTTTTCTTGGACTTTTTGTCCATGATTTTTTGCGATTTTCGATCCTACTTCATCACTTTCCTCCTCCATTTTTTATATGTTGGAATCTCTCTATTACCACTTCCTCTTTGGATTTCTCTATTCTGCTTTATTTTAGGAATTGAAATTTATTTTATTAAACATTATGTATATAAAATTTTACCTCCGAATGCGATTCGATCCCAGAACCTTCCGTTTTCTGAGCCACATGTTTACCAATTGAGCTACGTAGACACTTAAATTTTTATGAAAAATTTGTTTTTATATACAATTATATATGGGTATTTCCAGGATGCCGAACGCGACATTCGTACGCCTTTAAAGTGAAACAAAATAAAGAAATCTAACAATTTTTTTTTGTTGTATACATTTTTCGATAGCATTTTAGTAGCACTATATTTAGGGCAAAAGGCAGGTTTGGTCGATTAGTTGCTTTCTGATATATTGGCAAAAAACATGGGATCCCGAAAGCGACAAAAAATAGAACTCGTTTTCGACTGCATCTAGAAATATTCAAAAATCTGCGAATTGAAACAGAATTTTGTAATGCAATTTTTTTTAAACTAAAATAGACTAATGTAGTTTTTAATTAGAGGTTGTCATGTTAAAATATATATATTGGATTTTTTTTGCCGCTCTTAGTGTAAATTCCGCACGCGACATTCCTAACGCGACATTATTTCTCTCACGTAATAATTGCATTTAGAAAAACAAAAGTATAACTTCTACACTTACAAATGTAAGAATAATAATAATAATAATAAGGAACACATGTTTGTTAATTTTTTAATTTTAAATTTAATTTTTGTTAATTTAATTTAATTTATTTTTTTTAATTTAATTTTTTTAATTTAATTTCTTTCTGTTTTAATGTTTTCCAAATGTCGTCGTGATGCTTCTTTATTGTTATTTTTACTCATCCGCACAAAAAGTAAGCAAATATGAAAAAAAAAAAATTTTTTTGTTCTAATATGTCCAACTAAGATGGCGAACGCGACAAACTTTTGATTAAAATTAAAGCTTTCTTAGAAGCAACAGCAAACAATTTTTGTTTTTTATTAATTAAGCACAATTAACTTTGTTTGAATATAAATTTTCAATTACTTGCTTCGACTGGATGAGCAGTTCTGATACAAAACTGCGTTTTGTTATCGCGAACGTGACACCAAAATAGCAGGTGAAAGAAACTTACAAATTTACCGTTAGTCGATGCTTGCTTTATCTCTGTTTCTATTTTCCTAATAGTTTGTTGTTGGTACAAAGATCTTTAACGAAGATTGCAACCATAAAACGAATATATAACAAATAACAGTGAAATGCAAAACCAGCACTTAAAGGGGCCAAAAATGAAAAAAAAATATTTGTGACTTTCTGTTCAAATATTTCACAACAAAAATAAAAATATGCTGTAAACTCATTATATTCTTTAAATTCAAATATTTCTTTAACAATATAAAAGAAAAAACATTAGTTTATTAACTTTTATTTTTCTCATCGTGGTGGACCTTTCTCTGGAAATGCCCATATCCAAAAATTTTCGAAACAATGTACTGTTATGTACACTTGATTATTTTTAGTTAAAATTTCCTAAAGATCATGCTTTCCATTATTAGTTCATAATTTCCTTATGTCTATGTTAGGTGTCCACCGCATATGTTTAAATTTCATAAATATATGAATATTCGAACTTTTTTCAAGAAATATTATTTTAGTAAAAATATGTCCTCATTTGTAGTTAACGAACTATTCTGCATATCCCCCCAAAAAATAAAATTTGGTAGTACTAAATAAAATTTCCCAGTTTTAAGAAAAAATTAACTCAATATGAATAAAAACATTGAACTAAGTTGGAGTATGGATTTTACTAAAATTTAGGAAATACATTTTTTTGAGTGAAGAATACATGGACAGACGGACATGGCTAAATCGACTCAAAAAGTGATTCTATGACGATCGGTATAATAAACTATGGTTCTTCTCTTTTTGGGCGTTACAAACAAATGCACAAAGTCATAATACCCTGTACCACAGTGTGGTGTAGGGTATAAAAATGCTATTATCGTCGAAGGTACCCTTAGTATTTATACTATAATTTGCCCGATCAGGTCGACTTATACGTTAAATTAATTATTAATGGGCTACCAATGTTGAAAATATCTCTTTCACTTTGAAACAGTGGTTTAGTAACAGTCATTAAACAAAATGGAAAAAGTATATTTTTCCCAAAAAAAAAAAAATTCCTGGGACAAAAAAAAATAGAAAAAAATCGAAAAAAATATTATTTTTTAAAATTTTGCATCCAAGCGAAGAAAATAATGCCTATTTGATTGAAATTATAGCCCTTTTGGTAGAGGTAAGAGAATTTCAAAAAATCTTTTTGTTTTTAATTTTTGTTAAAATAGCGATTTTATTTATTACTTTTATTTATATTATGTACATTTGAGTTCACTTACTCGATGGACTTCCATTCTTGGTGAAACCTTTCGCCATGTTCGTCACTTACGTCGCCAAGATTCTCGGGGAAAAAGTTTAAATGAGAATGCAAGAAGTGAATTTTGAGGGACATATTTACAACTGTTGGAATACATAAAGCTAAAAATAAGTTGAAGAATACATACATATACTACAAGCTTAAGCGACCTCCATGCTGCAATTTCATCCGACGTCAAATATGATTCGAAATTCACATCTTTCATCAGTATCCTTATTTTAGCCCCATCAAAAACTCCTTCGATTTTTTTAAAAGAAGGACTTTTAAATAAACTTTTTAAATATAAGAGAGAATTGCCATCTTTCCTTAAGGCTTTTACAAAATTTTTAAGGAGTCCCAGCTTAATATGGCAAAATATCGGCTATCCCTACTTTGAAATCGCAAGAAATTTTCCAGTCATGTTCATATTTTATGTATTTTATCAATTTAGCCATTGTTTCGTATGGTTCCTTAGTGTGACAGCATGAGCAATGGGAATCGACGGTTTCTGATTTCCGTTGTGTAAAAGTACTGCTTTCAAACTTTCTTTACTGCTGTCAACAAGTAACCGAAATTCCTTCAAATATTATGTTTGATTAAGTTCCTGGGACAATCCGGGAATGTCCTTGCAAAAGCATCTGTTATCCACAGATGTATAAAATTGTTTGTAAGGTATATTACGGACTCTATAATATGATATGTTAACATCTGGGGCCAAAATATTGTACTGTTTCCTCCCAGATGCAACTAGTGCTGCCTTATCTTTGGTCAGTTCCAAATCTCTCAATAGATCAATGAGTTGAAACTGAGTTAAAAGCGAGAATTTGAATCGCTCCGAGTTGAGTACTCAGTTGAACTTGATGATATTTCCGTTATTAGGCTGTTAGCTATACTTGGATACTTCCTACTCCAATCTATTAACTTAGACAAAAATAGCAGTCCGCATCGTGAATGAATGGTTGTCTCCAAATCATTTGCATTCCAAATTGCACGTGAAGTCTAAAATTAAAACGTTTTATTCCACAAAACATTGTAATACATTAATTTTAAAGTACTTACCGCATTCTTCCACTAATCCATCGAGTAAGATTTACATGGCACGAATTACACAAAATACTAGGTGACCACGGTGTGTTCATATTTTTAACTCATATACCAAAATATTACACATACGAGTATATTTTGTTCTATTATACTTTGTAATATTTTTCAGAAAATCGACTTATCTCTTTAGGGCGCTGAATTACACTAATCTATTAAAAAGAAATTTCATTCATAAATTCCGGTTTTAAGGTTCATAAGTTGCAGTACCTGTAGCTGGCATATAGTTTGCTTCGAAAGTAGACACCCAATATTTTCAAGACTGCCGCGTACTTTGTATTGCTACCTGTATAGACTGGGATACCCCTAAAAGGCGCAACAGAACAGAAACGTCATAAATAAAAAACCACAAATATTGTTGAATGACCCTCTATCTAAGCAGATCTCATCCAATATAGCTCTCATATTGCATATCATGTTTTATGGAGGGTTAAAACGGCCATAAAACCTCGTCCTCTCTATAATTTTATAATGTCTGACATCAATCCTCATAAAATATAATGCAAGTACAATGTCTATTATACGTCTCTCTCACATATGGCGAATTTAATATAAGCAAAAACATAATTTAAAAACGAAAAAATATAAAACATGATTTATTGAATTTCCCTAACATTTACAAAATGGCTCATAACTTTTACATCTATCCATACATTTTTTTCAAATAGACAGCGTTTTCTTCGTTACCATGCTGGCTTTTTAAAAATTTCATAATTCGATTTTTTTTTCTATTTTTTATGGTTTTATTTGTACCAGGAAAAGATTCTACGTGAAAGTGTTATTTGCAGCATATGTAGCCCTCATAATTCCCTTTAGTTTGATCAATAACACGGCTCAATCAGGTTTATACTTGAATTATGGTCCAAATACTGAATGTACCTTCCATGAAATCTGGAATTTAAAAACAAAATTTTGTAACACCTAATTGCACCAGAAACTGTTTTTGTTCGGTTTAAAGTACTAATTTTCTGTTTATTTCATATCGTCACTTGATTATGCCATTTCAATTATAAAGGATTAAAAGATTATATCATTTCAATTATAAAGAAATATTACGAACATTTAAAATTTCGGAAAAAACGAAAGTTAAATTACTAAAAAAATAAAACTTGTATTAAGATTAATGTATTGATATATTTAATAATTGACTTAAATGCAAATAAATATTTGTTTCACAAATAATATTCCCAAATAAAAAATAGTAGGACGGAAACAAAGATTTGTTTGGAACAACATTTTCCTAAATATATAATATTTGTATGTGCCAAATATAATATATTTCGAGTGTACCCTAAAAATGTATATATTTCAAGCAGAATATGTTTGGGACAATATACTACAGAAGCGAATTGTTTTCAGCGTGTACTTGTAAAAGTACAATGGGAAAACGGTAGGTCTAAACCCACGTATAGTTTATTGGTTGTATACTGCAGTAGTCTGACCGATAGTGCATTGTCGTCTTGTGGACGGCTCTGCAGAAATCCACCTTATACGCGACACTAAACAAGGTTCAGCGAATGGCTGCTATACGTATCACTGGTGCGCTGAGAACGACACCAACTAAGGCACATAATGTTATACTAAATTTAATGTCGCTAGACATTATAGCAATGCAATATGGCGTGTATATCGCTATTAGACATACCCAGAAAATACGCAGTCAATCATTTATCGTTCTTTTACAGTCTAACACAGTTCTGCACGCTGAAAAAAATCGCTTCTGTAGTATATTGTCCCAAACATATTCGGTTTGAAACATATATATGTTTAGCGTACACTCTAAACATATAATATTTTGTAAACACAAAAATTATATATTTGGAAATATGTTGTTGTTTGAAACAAATCTTTGTTTTTATCCTAATATTTTGTTATTTGAGACTATTATTTCCGAAACAAAGATTTATTTGCATTTAAGTGTTACCTTTTTCAGCAATTCAAAATTAATTTTACAGTTTTTTTTTGTTTTTAAAAATAATAAATATTGATAACACTGTACAACAATTTCAAACTTTTTTCAAAATAACAGGGTTCTGTTAGTGGATTCTGGTAGAGGAGACCAAAAAAATATACACGTGTATCGGCGTTTTGAAAGATCACATCGGAATTTTATTTTAGGGGGGGTTAAAGTTTTTATCGGTATATAAAACTATGTGTTCTGTTCGTCTGAGGTGTAGGGTATCTTCAGCAACTTTGTAGCAAATGTTAAGGCCTATATTTTTGTGAGTTTTGCCTATATTTTAACAAATCGTAAAAAACTCCCCTAAATATGGGTGGGGCGGGGTTGAAATGTTCTACAAAAATGATGGCCATAAAATATTACTATATATGTCAGAACACACCAAAGCCCAAAATTTGACACAAACACCAACAAACCGGCCAAATTCAAGTTTGCCTTTTAAGGGTTAATTTAGATATTATATAGTGTTAGTACCAAAAAGGTCTTTCAAAATTGAATTTTTCGGGGTTGATGTGAGTGATGCAAAAAAATAATGATTTTATTTTACAATTAAATAATATTTATTTTATATTAAATTTTACTTCAGGTCTATAAACAAAAAAATCTATTAATAACGCATATACAAGGAGAAATACTTATTAAATACATAAGTTCATTTATTTTTAATTCACTTTTCTTTTCACTCTTGGCAATTCGACGCCATTATCAAACAATGTCCAACATAAATCTGTTATAAGAGACAAAATGCTCTTGCCCTTATAGCGTTTTTCAATAGGAAGGCATACCTGATGTTGACAACTGAAAACCAAAATATAAATATATATAATAAAAATATAAATCAAAACTTTTATTACCTTTAGAAAACAGCATCAAACTGATATAGTAATTTCGGCAGATATGTCTTGGCACACATGGCTAATCGGGAAAAACTTCCAGTTCAAAATAAATTTAATATATCCTCCACTTTGCTCGTGAAGATGAAACCCTATGTCTCATAAGCGTATGCTTGCCACAGACGTAGCAAAACCAGTCAAGTTTTCCCAAACAGTCAGTCATTATTATTCTTACAAATTCCCTTGTAGAATATTGTAAGAAAATAAAAATATTAACTGGCTGACCCACGATGTCAAACGTTAACGTTCATAAGTAACGTGCCACTCAAAAGTTTCGTTATGGTAATTTTGAGTGACAAAATGCGAGGAATAACAAATTAACCCTTAACAGGCAATCTTGAATTTGGCCGGTTTTTTGGTGTTTGTGTTAAGTTTTGGGCTTTGGTGTGTTCTGGCATATATAGTAAAATTTTATGGCCAACATTTTTGTAGAACATTTCAACCCGGCCCCACACATTTTTAGGGGAGTTTGTTAAAATATAGGCAAAAATCACCGTTATGGTAGGAAGCTAGAGGGTTAATGTATTCCACAAAAATAAAGGCATTAACATTTGCTACAAAGTTGCTGAAGATACCCTATACCTCAGATGGACAGAACACATAGTTTTATATACCAATATTCTGCACGAACAAGCAAAGTGGGGAAAACTTTAACACCCACTAAAATAAAATTTCGATGTGATCTTTCAAAACGCAGATACACGTATATATTTTTCTGGTCTCCTCTACCATAATCCATTGACAGAACCCTGTTATTTTTTTTGTGTTGTACTGTGTAATTTAAATCGTATAATGTTGGATATACATAAATTACTTGGAGGATTGACAACAAATGATGACTTGGTATACTCATAAATTTAAAATGATCGATTTAAAATAGAAGTTAATGCTACATATGGTGTTATGACTGGGAGGTACAATTCGAATTAAAGAAAAAACTTAAAACTGCAAAGTTTTGAAAATCTTTTTAAATAAAACATATTTACAGAAATTTCTAAACAATAATTATACCCTCACTTTAGTGTGACGAGGGTATATATCATTTGCTACGGAAAAAAGTGTAACACGTCGAAGGAGTGACCTAAGACCCCAAGTATGTTCGGAGGAAATCCGTTTTGGGTCATTTTAAGTCGAATGAGCAATGTCCGTCCGTCTGTCTGTCTGTCTGTCTGTCTGTCTGTCTGTCTGTCTGTCTGTCTGTCTGTCTGCTGGCTGGTGCGCACGATAACTCCCGAAAGGAGTAACCGATTGACCTCAAATTTGGTATGTGGTAATATTTTTTTCTATCTCCGGCTAAGTTCGAAGATGGGCCATATTGGTCCACTCCTTCTAGTACCTCCCCCACAAAGGGTTAAAATGTTGTGAAATATTGATTCTTTAATAACTGCTATACTACTTATTCGAATCTTTTGAAATTCCACACATAGTATTACCTTATTAGTCGTTATCAACTCGAGAAAAATGGGCGAAGTCGCCACGTCCCTTTTGGTACCTCCCACACAAATGCACCATTTTGCACCAAAAGTTAACAGCTTATAACATTAAAACCAGTGTATAAAAATACTTGAAATTTTGTACAGTGTAATGTTTTTATAGTGCCTATAGCCCTGTGATGGGCGTTATTGCCACGCCCCTCTTTGTACCTCCCACACAAAATGCCCAACTCATACCACAATTTAATGTCTCATAACGTTTATACCAGTGCACATAAATGCTTATAAGTCGGCACGTGCAATGAATTTAAAGTATCTAATGTTCAGCAAAAAAAAGGTGTATTTGATAAACCCTTTCTGGTACCTCCCACACAAATTGACGGAATAATTCGAGTAATATTCAATATTACATTACTCACAAAGTGAGGGTATACCTTAGTCGGTTTACCCGACTGAAACTTTCTTACTTGTTTTATTTGTATTTAAACGCATATTTTATTTGAGAAATTTAGTTTGCAAATATATTTTGTTCTAATATATTGATCGCCATTTGGCTATCTGTGAAGATGTTGGCATATTTAGGCTTTGTGGTTTTACTGAGCCACTTCACACTCCGCGATTGGTCGAACTTCTGCTTGAAATACCGTGTTATGGTCTGGGAGGCGGAAGTAAAGTTCGACTTCTTGATCATCTATAAACAGTCCCAGGCCCGTCCTTCCTCCTAACTTGGACCCACCAGTGTATCAGCTGCTTCCCACTTGCACATGAGCTAGTGTTCCGTTTTCCCAAGATCGCACTTCGGGAATGCGGTAGGAGATTTCCGTTGTTTGAATATGAGCGACCAGTAATTGTAATATCTTCACGGGGCAAATCGCCTTTTTTGATATGTTTGATTCAAAAGGAAATATATTTGTTGCACAAATTTTGAAATATTATATACTAGCTGGACCCGGTCCACTTCGTTGCCCAAGACTTTAGATTTCCGATAGGGATAGTAGGAATCTCGTTAATCTATTCGTAGGTACGGACAGTAGCAATCAAAAATTGGCTTATATGGGCGGACCCACGTCCCCTCAATCAAGAACTTATAAAGCATATGGGCATTTCCGCGGGTCACCAACGTACGTTCGTACGCTTTTGATGTAAAAAAAATATAGAAAACAAAAATTTCCCCCGCATTTTTTTGGTGATTTGATAGCATATTGGTAGGTGCAAAAGATGGGTTTCATCGAGTTTTAGTTTTCATAATGATAGCAATAAACATGTGGTCACGAACGTACACGAAATAGAAGTCAACTTTGGCTGAATGTAGTAACATGCAAAAATCTGCGAAAAGGAACGGAATATTCTAAAGCTATTAATTTTTTTTAAAAGAGGATTAATGTATCTATCGAGTATTTACACAATAAATTATCTCTATTGGTTTTTTTCTAATTGGCTTAGGTGCCGGTCGCGAACGTACGATTTTTCCATCTGTTTTAACCGTTAAATTAATCGTTAATCGATCTTTTTTTTGGTCTCCTTGCATTTTTCTCTTCTTAATTGATTGTAATAGAGTAATTTTGCAGAAAGAGTGCAAGCATAACATATGTTTTTATATGTAAAATAATTAAATATAAAATTGTCTGTAAGTAGCTTAAAATGAAAAAAAAATACAATTTTTCAGTTTTTAGGCAAATTTTCTCATGAAAACTGAGATATGCTATGAAACCATTATATTTTAAAAATTTAGACATTTTATATTAATTTTTTTAATTATTCACAATAAAATACTATGATTACCAACATTTTATTTTTCGGCCCTGGTTGACCATTCGGCGGAAATGCCCATGTGTCACGCTCTAGGCTTATCTGAACATTCCCTGAAAATTTCATCAAAACCGATCCAGCCGTTTTGGAGTCTATACGTTACATACACACATCGATTTATATATATATAGCTGGACCCGATCCACTTCATTGCCCCAGATTTAGATTCCGATGCCGAAAATAAGAGCACTCTCGATAAGAAATTGTGAAGATATCTCAATTTCAAAATTTTGCTTTGGCCCATTGGTCTGATCCCGTCCATTTTTGCGCTAATCACGTAGACTGCCACCATATAAACAGAATTACAGTACTAGGCTAACAAATTGTGCAAAATATCTCAATTTCAACCAGTAAGGAAAGGTTAAAGTCGGGCGGGGCCGACTATATAATACCCTACACCACTTCGGCAATGTACATTAAGAATTTCTTTTTGAATAGTTGGAATAATTAGTTTCCTTTTTTTACGAAAGTACTTAGCTACGAAAGTACTTAGCTTTACGAAAGTACTTAAGCCACGCCAAGGCTTATTCCAAAGAGGAATTTAATATAATGTGTGGAATTAAAAATTGAACTAATAAAAATATTCCACATATGTATTTGCATTTACTGTGGTTATTATTAGCCTTAACACAATAAATAGTCCGATTTTTGGTCGTACACAATATAAGTAATATATGCAGGGTATGTTAGGTGGGTACTACCTTGGAATAATTGGTTTAAGTAATGCTTTAATTTTCATTTCCGCTGAAGCCTTTCAGGTCTCTAAAATAGCGCTTATATAAAAAAATTAGGAACATCTTTCTGGAAAATTTTGATCGGAAGTAAAGTACAACTTATATAGCGCTTTGGTACCAAATCAGGAGGAGGTTATATATAAATCTGAACGGATTTTCCTTGAATACTCATTCATTGAAAAAGAAACTTCTTTCTGTCAAATTTCGTACTGACCGGATATAAAATACAGTCTCTACAGCACTTACATGTCAAATCGGGGGTAACATATATATGGGGGCTATATATAAATCTGAACCGATTTTCTCTGAATTTGGAAGTATCCCTTCATATAATAAGAAACCTCTTTTTGTAGATTTTTTTTACTGATCGGATATAAAATACAGATTGTACAGCGCTTACATGTTAAATCGGGGGTAACATATATATGGGGGCTATATCTAAATCTGAACCGATTTCCCTCAAATTTGGCAGTGTTAATTCATGTAATGAGAAACCTCATCTGACATTTTTTTTTAATGATCGGATTTAAAATACAGTTCTATCTCGCTTACATGTCAAATCGGGAGATACATATATGGGGGCTATATCTGAACCGATTTCCCTCAAATTTGGCAGTGTTAATTCACGTAATGAGAAACCTCTTTCTGCCAATTTTTTTACTGATCGGATATAAAATACAGTTTCTACAGCGCTTACATATTAAAAAAATACACTTTTTACAGCGCTTACATGTAAAATCGGGAGTAACATATATATGGGGGCTATATCTAAATCTGAACCGATTTTCTCCGAATTTGGCAGTATTCTTTCATGTAATAAGAAACCTCTTTCTGCCAAATTGCACACTGATCGGTTATAAAATAATTTTTTTACGGCGCTTACATGTGAAATCGGGGGTAACGTATATATGGGGGCTATATCTAAATCTGAACCGATTTCTTCCAAATTTAACAGGGTTCATTCATATAATAAAAGACCTTTTTCTGCTGAATTTCATACTGATCGGATATAAAATAACATATATATGGGGGCTATATCCAAATCCGAACCGATTTTAACCAAATTAAATAGGGATCGTCCTTGTGCAAAAAAAAAAGATATGTGTAAAGTTTCGTCAAGATCGGGCCATAATTGCGACCTGTACTTTGATTACAAGAATACATCTACAGACAGACGGACATAGCTAAATCAACTCAGAAAGTGATTACAAGTCGATCGGTATAATAAACAATCTCTTCTCCTTTTGGGTGTTACAAACAAATGCACAAAGTCATAATACCCTGTACCACAGTGTGGCGTAGGGTATAAAAATGGCTTATGTGGACGAAGCAACTCCCTTTGATCTGATCCCGCTCATTTTTAGACCAATCACATAGACTTCCACCAGACACATATACACAAAATAACAGCACTCTCGCAAATAGATTGTGCAAGATACTTCAGTTTCATAAGGTTGCTTACATGGACTGGGCCACACCCATTGATCCGATTCCGCCCAGTTTTGGACCAATCACCTAGACTACCACCAGATACATATGCACAAAATTACAGCACTCTCGATAAACAATTGTGCAAGATATCTTAATTTCAAGATTTGGCTTATTCCGATCTTCCTCATTTTTGGACCAATCACGTCGACTACCACCAGATACATATGCACAAAATTACAGCACTCTCGCTAAAAATTTGAGCAAGATAAGTCAATTTCAAAATTTGCCTTATATGTGCGGTGCCACGCCCTTTGGTCCGATCCCGCCCATTTTTGGACCAATCACGTAGACAGCCATCAGATACATATGTACAAAATTACAGCACTCTCGCTAACAAATTGTGCAAGATATCTCAATTTTAAAATTTTTCTTATGTGGGCGGGGCCACACCCACTTGATATATCGAAAATTCAAGTATCCTCGTTGCACCACCCCCCACACATGTACATTCTTTGAAAATTTCAAGAAGATCGGTCCAGCCGTTTAGACGTCTATACGGTACAAACAAACAAACAAACACATATTCTTCTTTATAAAGGGTCGAACATCTAACGTTTTTCTTCAACTAGTGCTTATTTCGTGAATGGTAACACTTAGCTCATGTCTGATTTGACAGATAATTAGTTTTATCCTTCCGCTGAACGAATATGGTTCTGTATACGCTTGAACAACGCTGGGAAATGTTGCGACATTACTTTGAAAATCATGGTAATGTTGCAGAATGTGTGCGAAAATTGCGTACGGATTTTGAAAGAAGATATTTTCAGATAAAGCTCATTTTGATCTTGGCGGGTATGTAACCAAGCAAAATTGTCGCATTTGGGGCACATAAAACCCGCACGCATACATTGAAAAGCCGATACACCCAAAACGTGTCACTGTTTGGTGCGGATTTTGGTCCAGAGGCATAATTGGGCCATTTTTCTTCGAAAATGAGCAAGGAGTGGCCTTTAAAGTCAATGGCGATCGTTATCGGGCCATGTTGAACGAATTTTTGTTCACAAAAATTGAAGAGGGGGATATTGGCAATATTTGGTTTCAACAGGACGGCGCTACGTGCCACACAGCCGAAGCTACACTCGATGTTTTGCGCCCTGTTTTTGAAGATCGCATTACCAGCCGCAGAGCTGATGTCGTTTGGCCACCTCCGAGCTGCGATTTGACACCGTTGGACTATTATTTGTGGGGTGCCCTCAAAGATAAGTGTTACGCCGACAAGCCAGAGACAATTGACGCTTTAAAGGACAATATTCGTGAAGCCATTGGTGAAATACAGCTGCACACAATCGATAATGTGCTTAAAAATTGGACCGATCGTGTAGGCTACTGCATGGCCAGCCGAGGCAGCCCTTTGAATGAAATTATTTTCCATTATTAACCGGAAGGATTGTACTTTCAAATAAAAAAAGAAATTTGAGAAAATATTCAGTAGTTTTTTTTACAGCATTTTCAAAAAAAAAGTTATTTGGCGGACCCTTTATATATAGATTTCGGAGCAAATAAATTTTATTTGAAAATCAATAAAATATAGACGTCTACGTCTATGGGCTAATGGATAAATCGAGACCACAAATCGTACCATCAGAACACGCTGAAAAAAGTTCGCTTCTGTAGTATATTGTCCCAAACATATTCTGCTTGAAATATACATATGTTTAGGGTATCGCAATTTATATTTTTATTTCCGCGAAAAGTGATCGAAATGAATTGTTTAAGATAAAATTAATAATTTTTAAGAAAAGTGCACGGAAAATCCTTTAAAAAACAATATTTTCTTTTTTCAATTTCTCAGAGGAAAAAATGCATTTTTCTGAACTTTGACCTCGCCCCCTGCCTCCAGTTTTCATTTAATTTTTTTATATTGTGGGTCATTACTCTCACATTCTAGGATAACGTTTTCTAAGAATATTAGAAAGATCTAATTTTTGAACTGTGACACTTAAGAAAGAACTACCCATTAGCATGAACATATCATCATCTGAAACGAGAAAGGGCCTATCATCATATTGAAAAATTTTACAGGAGAAGCAAAAAACTAAAGAAAATTAAAAATTTTGTCGTTAGAAAACGGGATTTTCAGGATAATACCTGAACATAATGACCCATATATATATTTACACAATCATGATTTATAAATGGTTTGTGAAAATTGCGTGAAATCTAAAAAAGAAACTTTTTTCTGCCAAATTTTGTAATGATCGGAAGTAAAGTACAACTTTGAAGCGTTTTGATACCAAATCGAATGGAACATATATTTGGGAGCTCTGTATAAATCTGAACCGATTTTTCACAAATTGGGCAGTGTTCATTCATGTTATAAGAAAGCTTTGTCTGCTAATTTCATACTGATCGTATATACAGTTTATACAGCGATTACATGTCAAAACGGGTGTGACATATGTATGGGGGCTATATCTAAATCTGAGCCGATTTTCCTCAAACTTAGTATTGCCTCTCGATTCCTGGATAAGAATATTGCCATATCTAAAAAGGTAAAATACTTGGGAGTAATCTTGGATCAGAAACTGTACTGGAAAGATCATATTGAAGAAAGAGTTACAAAGGCCCACAGATGTTGGTCGTTGTGCAGAAGAGCTATAGGTTCAAAATGGGGACTACGTCCAAATATGACACACTGGCTTTACATGAGCGTGATTAGACCAATAATAACCTACGCCTCTGTAGTGTGGTGGACATCAATGGACAAAAAGTGCAACGTATGTGCTGTCTAGGCATAAGCGGAGCAATTAGAACCGCACCAACAAGAGCGTTGGAGACTATACTGCACATCCAACCAACATCTACGGATATCTATAAAGTATGAGGCAGCCCTCACAGCAAGACGTCTACAAGTGATGGGTGAATGGATAAATCGAGACCACAAGTCGTACCATCAGAAGATATTACAATCACTGGTCGCTCATATTCAAACAACGGAAATCTCCGACCGCATTCCTGAAGTGCAGCTTACAGCTACCTGTGAATCGTCCGTGCCAGACAGACGCTCCTGGAAAAACGGAACACTTGCTCATGCGCCAGTGGGAACCAGCTGCTACACTGATGGGTCCAGGCTAGGACGAAGGACGGGTCTGGGACTTTTTGTTGATGAACCAGAAGTCGAACTTTACTTCCGCCTCCCAGACCATAACACAGTATTTCAAGCAGAAGTTCGAGCAATCACGGAGTGTGTTAACTAGCTCAGTAATACCACAAAGCCTAAATATGCCAACATATTCACAGATAGCCAAATGGCGATCAAAGCAATAACATCGGAAAAGGTCAAATCCAGAACAGTGTTAGACTGTAAAAGAACGATAAATAATTACTCAGTCCATGGTCAACAGCGTATTTTCTGGGTACCAGGACACAACGGAGTGATTGGAAATGAACGAGCAAACAGCTTGGCTTCAAAGGGCAGAGAACTTCGAGTAATAAACTTGTAAAATTGGAAACACGGAATTGAAGACACGAATGATGAGTTGAAGCACTGGGCAGTGATGGCTCACAAAACTGTGTGGAATAGAGCAACTGTAGGAGCAACTGCAGGTGACCCAAATGAGAAGAAAACCAGTAGTTTTCTGAAACTAAACAAGATCGAGTTTAGATCATCGCATAGGACTAGCAGAAAACTACACGGAGAAAAAAATATGTTAAAAATATGTTTGGATGCAATCATATATATGTTTGGGACGGGCACACTCGTATATATGTTTGTGGGTAAACATATTATGTTTGCACACAATCATAATATGTTCGGGGCAAAATTCTAGCATATTAAAAAACGATATGATTGTGTCCTAACATATTTTTGGCAAAATAATATATTAGAACATATTTTTTAGAGAGCATTACTCTCTGAGAGTCCAATTATATGACTCATAATTTTGTGCAAAGAAGGGTAATATGTATATGGTAACCGTGTGTATGAGGAGGAATGGCACCGACACCAAAGGGTATTATTATTATTTGATGATGCTTACTCGCCCGGTCGAGTTTAAGGTCGGGTTTTTTATTGAATACGTGTGGTGAATGTCGAATTCAAAGAAATTAGTTGTAGTTTTAACACGTACAACAAATTCAAAATAAAAGAAAGAATATGATATCAAAGATGTATTGAAGTTATTCATTAACAAGTAAGAAAGTTTCAGTCGGGTAAACCGACTACGGTATACCCTCACTTTGTGAGTAATGTAATATTGAATATTACTCGAATTATTCTGTCAATTTGTGTGGGAGTTACCAGAAGGGGTTTATATAATACACCTTTTTTTCGCTGAACATTAGATACTTTAAATTCATTGCACTGTGCCGACTTATAAGCATTTATGTGCACTGGTATAAACGTTATGAGACATTAAATAGTGGTATGATTTGGGCATTTTGTGTGGGAGGTACAAAGAGGGGCGTGGCAATAACGCCCATTTTTCACAGGACTATAGACACTAAAAAAACATTACACTGTACAAAATTTCAAGTATTTTTATACACTGGTTTTAATGTTATAAGCTGTTAACTTTTGGTGCAAAAAGGTACCTTTGTGTGGGAGGTACCAAAAGGGGCGTGGCAACAACACCCATTTTTCCCTGGACTGTAGGCAATATAAAAGCATAATACTGTGCAAAATTTCAAGTATTTTTATACACTGTTATTAATGTTATAAGCTGTTAACTTTTGGTGCAAAATGGTGCATTTGTGTGGGAGGTACCAAAAGGGACGTGGCGACTTCGCCCATTTTTCTCGAGTTGATAGCGACTAATAAGCTAATACTATGTGTGAAATTTCAAAAGATTCGAATAAGTAGTATAGCAGTTATTAAAGAATCAATATTTCACAACATTTTAACCCTTTGTGGGGGAGGTACTAGAAGGAGTGGACCAATATGGCCCATCTTCGAACTTAGCCGGAGATAGAAAAAAATATTACCACATACCAAATTTGAGGTCAATCGGTTACTCCTTTCGAGAGTTATCGTGCGCACCAGCCAGCAGACAGACAGACAGACAGACGGACGGACATTGCTCATTCGACTTAAAATGACCCAAAACGGATTTCCTCCGAACATACTTGGGGTCTTAGGTCACTCCTTCGACGTGTTACACTTTTTTCCGTAGCAAATGATATATACCCTCGTCACACTAAAGTGAGGATATAACAAGTAAGAAAGTTTCAGTCGGGTAAACCGACTAAGGTATACCCTCACTTTGTGAGTAATGTAATATTGAATATTACACAAATTATTCTGTCAATTTTTGTGGGAGGTACCAGAAGGGGTTTAAGAAATACACCTATATTTCGCTGAATAGTAGATACTTTAAATACATTGCACTGTGCCGAATTATAACAGTTTATATGGACTGGTATATTAACGTTGAGATATTAAATTGTGGTATACTTTGGCCATTTTGTGTGGGAGGTACAAAAAGGGGCGTGGTGATAACGCTCATTTTTCCCTGGACTATAGGCATTATAAAAGCATTACACTGTACAAAACTGCAAGTAATTGTAAACACTGATATTAATGTTATAAACTGTTAATTTTTGGTGCAAAATGGTACCTTTGTGGGAGCGGTACCAAAAGGGGCGTGATAATAACGCCCATTTTTCAACGGACTGTAGGCACTATAAAAACATTACGCTGTACAAAATTTCAAGTATTTTTATACACTGGTATTAATGTTATAAGTTTTTAACTTTCAGTGCAAAATGGTGCATTTGTGTGGGAGGTACCAAAAGGGGCGCGGCAATAACGCCCATTTTTCACTGGACTGTAGGCACTATAAAAGCATTACACTGTACAAAATTTCAAGTATTTCTTAACACTGGTATTAATGTTATAAGCTTTTAACTTTCAGTGCAAAATGGTGCATTTGTGTGGGAGGTACCAAAAGGGGCGTGGCAATTTCGCCCATTTTCCTCGAGTTGATAGCGACTAACAAACTAATACTATGTGTGGAATTTCAGAAGATTCGAATACGTTTAATAGCAGTTATTAAAGAAACAATATTTCACAACATTTTAAACCTTTGTGGGGGAGGTACCAGAAGGAGTGGACCAATATGGCCCATCTTCGAACTTAGCCGGAGATAGAAAAAAATATTACCACATACGAAATTTGAAGTCAATCGGTTAATCCTTTCGAGAGTTATCGTGCGCACCAGCCAGCAGACAGACAGACAGACAGGCAGACAGACAGACAGACGGACGGACATTGCTCATTCGACTTAAAATGACCCAAAACGAATATCTGCCGAACATACTTAGGGTCTCAGATCACTCCTTCGATGTGTTACACTTTTTTTCGTAGCAAATGATATATACCCTCGTCACACTAAAGTGAGGGTATAAAAAACACAATTATTTTGGTGCAAAATTATTTTTTTTAAAAAGGAATGTATGTTACTTCAAAACGTTTTATTTACAAAACGTTCTATAATACTGACGCCGTTTTATTGCCCCACATAAATTATTTTGCCAACATACATATGAATGTACGTATGTATGTGTGCTTTTCACGTTCATTGAACAAACACACTCCCGCACTAACAAATTGTTTTCATCTGAAATGACCCCGGGTACAGTAGTGAAGAGTGCACTGTACTATTGAAGTTTTGCCTTGCTCTGCCCATTGCACAAATTCTTTTAAAGAGACACAACTCAAAATTTAGTAATTTTCAGAAAACTCAAAAACTATCTGCAGCGCATGAACATCTTTTCAGAAGCAAAGTGTGTATTACTGTTTGTTGTTATTGTATTTCTGTATTTGACGTAGTGAGTGACGATTTACATTAGGTTACTTGTTGCTGTGAACCGTTATAGTTTCATGAAGGAGCGAGAAGAGTAGAAGAGATCTTGTGTCTCTTTAGCCAAACAGGCTGTAACCCGCGGGGTATAAAAATCATAAATAAGGAACGCACAACAGGCCGAACCACTGGCTTAAGCGTATGTCCATGGACATGAGACGTTTAAACGTCTCCTCTATTCAACCTAACCTAACCTAATATTGCCTCTAAGTGTATCAACAGACTTCTCACTGTTAAATTTGATACAGATCGGTTTAAAAATGTTGCTGTAAAATGTCCATATATTCAAAATCGGAGGTACATATATATGGGAGCTATATGTAAATCTGAACCGATTTTAATCAAATTCAAATTGGATCTTCTCTTGGGATCTTGGTCCTTGGGCCAAAAGAAAGATAAGTGCTAAGTTTAGTTGAGATCGGACCATAATTGCGACCTGTACTTTGATCACAAGAATACATGGACGGACAGACAGACATGGCTAAATCGACTCAAAAAATGATTATATGTCGAACGGTATAATAAACTATTGGTTTATCTCTTCTCTTTTTGGATATTACAAACAAATGCACTGTACCACAGTGTGGTGTTGGGTATAAATACAATGTCAATGAAAACATATTATATTATGAAATATATGTAATATAAATATATATAATATATTTTTTGAGCCGGTAGAACGGTCTACATAATGCAATGATAAAATACGATTTCATGTACATATATGTTGAATGCGGCCGCGCCTCAAGTGGTTCATACGCTGGGTCCAATTTCGGCATACTCTCTCCAACATATCGGCCGGTATCTAACGAGTAAATTTTTCAATATTGGTTTCCATTGCGTCGACTGTTGCGGGCTTGTCCCTATAGACATGAGCAAATCCCCACAAAATTAATTCAAGGCGTTAAATCGCACGGTCTAGACGGCCAATTGACCGACCCAAACGTGAAATAAACTGTTCACCGAACTCAAAACTCAATAAAATTCAATAAACCGCAAGCGTAGTTCGTTTGTAAGTCGATTCATGGTTAAATTATAGAGCAAACTAAACATGCTTGACAGTAACATGTTACACGAAAACAGCTGAGCTGCCAAAAACTGTGTGGCCAAACAGAAAGTTGCCAAAAAATCACCCTATATTACAGATTGTATCGTGAATACAAAAGACGGACAAAAATGCTAATATATACTATTTTTGGTGTCTCTGATCATTATTTCATTGTTATGCAAATCAAGTGGAGAGTATATCAAGTTGTAGTGCTATACGAATTTAATTTTCCATAAGTTTAGGTAATTTTTACATACTATCACTTGTATATGATCCTTCCCATTTTGCGTCTGAGTAACATAGTTAATCGTATTTTCACACCCGAGCAGTACGACATTTGCCAAAATCATATTTAAATTATTGAAATTGTAACTTCATGACCCACTCTAATAATCATACGAATCGTCCTACCATAAGTGTACGTAAATGTAAGAACGCTTTCTTCGCATAATTGTTCTGCGAGTAGGTTCATTTCGAGGCTCAATCCATAGAGTTGATGGATGTAACAATGGCGGCCTCGTGATGTGGCAGATTCTCCATTCGTTCGTATATTCACATTTCTGTTTATTTAAAATCATTCATGTATGATTAATGATATAAAATCGCTGGAATTGAAGTGTATTATGTATTCGTAAGTTACTTGGTTACTGCAAATGCGTGTTCGTACGAAAATAGTATGTTCCCAACGCCGCGGTCCCTACGAACAATAAATGGATGAAGGATGATGCTTTCCGGGCGTTTCTTATTTTTCCTACCCCCATTGTTATATTCCGCACCATCATTATAAACATTGCGCACTTTTGTCTTACACCAAGTGGAGCGGAATATAATGTAAAATGTCCGTATATTGTTTTAAAGAAAGCTAAAGGGGGCGGTATTGGTGTGCTCTGCTCCATTGTTTTCTGGAGGGAATTCACATCCTTCGCGCAATTAATTACAACAATTAAAATTCGTTAACATCTGTGCACCTTCCGCGTAATCGAATCATGAATAACACGAAATCTGCACGTGCTCCGGCTTCAGCTGCGGCTGCAGACGCGGAAGACACATTAAATCCATTAAAGTAATTCTTCGTGAGGTGCTTAACAGCATCCATGAGGTTACCAGGATTCCTCCCAACTGAATACACAACTCTGTTGAATGGGGTAAAGGGCGAAAATTCGTCATGTTTTCACACCAATCCAACCGCACGAAATAACCAAAAAACGACGTTTCTGCAAATGGATGCCAGGTCGTTGAAGATGCTGTTTAAATTTTATACAGCTACAATGAATCCCAAATTTAATTCAATAACGTAATAAAATTAAGATCAAGCACCGGTTTTAAATTCTATGGTAATGTGGTGCAATTTACAGTAAAAGGAAATCACATTAACCGATCATAAATCACTAAACCCTACTTTGGGTAGCGATACAATAAATAATGCATATTAAATGGATGACATATAACTTGTGAGAAAACATTTTGTTGATTTGTGGGCTTGTTAAAAGTTAAATTGTGTCTGAGATTTTCAGCTTTTGCTTGATTTTAAATACCTCAAGATATTTTAACCAATGCGCTATGGGACAAATGTCCTATTTTTCTGGCCAAAAGTCCTCAAACTCAAAATGTTTGTTTAAGTAGGCAATTTAAGTACGCAAGAGTATATATACAGGGTGGCTGATATGTATTGCAACCAACTTCAGGTTGCTATCATTTCTAAACCGCTAGTCTGATAGCTGACAGATTTATTTCAGTGACAGTTCGTTTTATTGTTTACAAGCTTACAAAAGCATTTTGATCTATTGCATTCGGAAAAAAATTTATTCGTGATGGAATTCAAGCGTGATAGTGTGATTGCTTTATATTTGGGTGGAAAAACACAAGTGGCTATCGTTAGAGCCCTCCAGCATTTAAATGTGAATACATCTTTTGTTTCTCGTACCATTGCTCGTTACCGTTATACTGGCAGTATTGCATCGCGTCCAAAAAGTGGACAAAAAAAACGGTAGCAACACCAGAAATGATCCGAAAAGTGAAGGCCATATTTGATCGAAATCCACGCCGCAGTGGTAGAACAATTGCTCGTGAGCTAAACATATCGCGAGAACGGATACAACACATATTAAAAAATGAGCTTGGGCTAAAGCCATTGAAGTTCCAAAAAGTGCAAGAGCTCATGCACAAAAAAGTTAGACTGGAAAGAGCCAAGGAATTGCTTCGCTTGCACGAAAGTGGCCAGTTACCGAATTTGGTTTTCTCCGATGAGAAGCCATTCCAAATTGAGCAGTTTGTGAACAAACAAAATGATCGGGTTTACTTGCCAAAGAGGTCAGCTGAAAATTTACACCTTCGATTGGCCACCAGAACTCAAGCGCCGCCGATCATCGACCATGGGGTCAAAATAAATGCCGAATATTATCGGGAAAATGTCCTAAAGACAGTATTGAAGCCCTGGGCAGACAAACATTTCGGCCGCAGACCATGGACATTTCAACAGGACTCAGCACCATCGCACTCAGCATGCGTCAACCAAGAATTGCTTAAAAAGGAGGTTCCTCGCTTCATTTCTATCGCACAATGGCCACCAAAATCTCCGGATCTCAATCCGTTGGACTTTTGCGCCTGGGGCATTTTTCCGTCCGATAACTCTCGAAAGGAGTAACCGATTGACTTCAAATTTGGTAAGTGGTAATATTTTTTCTATCTCCAGCTAAGTTCGACGGCAATAGTGTCCCACTGCTTCTAGTACCTCCCTCACAAAGGGTCAAAATCTTCTGAAATTCCACATATGAGTCATTCCACGCCAAACGGGACTTTGACATCACTATTTTTGATTGCTTCGAAATTTTGTGTATGCATGATTTACCTAAAAATATCTTATAAGTAGTTCAAGAAAAAATTTTAAAAAATTCCTTTAAGAGTTATGAGCAATTTAGAGTTGATGAAATTACTTTTTTTTCTAAAAGGTGTGCTCATTCTTTTGCTTGTATCTCCTGAAATACGTGACCGATTTTAATGTGATATACCTTGTTTTGAAGGTAATTTCAACTACTACAACTAACTGGATTAAGCACTGCAACAAGTATACTAATTTTTAATGTTTTTGCCCTTTTATACTTTCTATTGCGATTTTCAAAATGATTACACCCTTCGATTTTTTTGAAATTTTAATGTCGTGTTCTTTGATGTCTTTGTTAGCTACTGTATGAATTTGGAAGTGGTGAATTGATGGGAACTATTTTTTACGTTTTTTTATAAAAAAACCATTTGCAAAATTTCTGTGAATGTGCTTTAAATAATTAACAGAATGATAATTTTTAGCCGTTATTTTATTAATATAACAATAAAAACAATAAATATTATTAATTTTGCAAAATTATTTGCAAAAACGCAAAAATCAGCGATGACTTGATATTTAAAAAACAAAACTCATTAAACAATAGCAAGAGTCAAAAGATGAACATTTTTTTAAAATCACAGCAACCTGGACTTCAGTTTTTGATGTAGAAAAAAAAATACAATAACTTTGTTAGTCAGTTTGCCACATTCAATTCGACAATTCAAAGAAAAAAGAAAGCAATAATGAAGCAAAAAGTAATTTATTGAACTCACAACTCCCACTTCCGATAAAAAATTAGACTTCAGACATCATCAACTTCCGAAAAGTAATGTGTTAAGACGGTGTACAATGATTAATATTTGTATACCCATTTTCTTCTTTTTTACTGTTAATAGTATACTTGATTCGAATCTTTCTAATACATTTTTTATTGTTCTTATTTTTACATTAGTATACTGATTATTAATAATTGTCATTCTTTTCTTAAATGTTTTATTGTTCTTACTGTTTTAATAAACTAATGACTAAAAATTGTCATTCTGTTAATTATTTAAAGCACATTCACAGAAATTATGCAAATGGTTTTTCTATAAAAAATCGTAAAAAATAGTTCCCACCAATTCACCACTTCCAAATTCGTACAGTAGCTAACAAAGACATCTAAGAACACGACATTAAAATTTCAAAAAAATCGAAGGGTGTAATCATTTTGAAAATCGCAATAGAAAGTATAAAAGGGCAAAAACATTAAAAATTAGTATACTCGTTGCAGTGCTTAATCCAGTTAGTTGTAGTAGTTGAAATTACCTTCAAAACAAGGTATAGCACATTAAAATCGGTCACGTATTTCAGGAGATACAAGCAAAAGAATGAGCACACCTTTTAGAAAAAAAGTAATTTCATCAACTTTAAATTGCTCATAACTCTTAAAGGAATTTTTTTAAAATTTTTTCTTGAACTACTTATAAGATATTTTTAGGTAAATCATGCATACACAAAATTACATATACATATACATAGTATTAGTTTATTACGAAATTTTTTACATTTTTTACGAAACAGTCTTAGTGAACGGACGTGTATAGCAGAGAGCGGATAGTTAAAATCTTATACGCAGTACCTATTACGCAATTGCAAAAAAAAATCTGTACAAAGTCTGGAAGTCCTACATCGTAGTCCTATTACGGGCTTATACAGACAAAAAATTAATAAATTCGTTGACGGGGATGCCTACGCGTTCCGATGGAGCGGGGTTCCCCAATCGTCCTACTGTCCGTCCGTTGGTCTTGGCCAAAGCCGACCACACCAAACATGGTGAAAATTTCCCCCCAGTACTCACAACAGGTGATATGGTGAGGGGAAAACGTCATGTCCGACCGTCAAAACGGAAGCACAATAAGCACCGGATAGCGCTCAGAGTTTTGACGAAGTTGGAGGCTGTTGAGGTTTCGGCTCTTACCGAAAAACAAAAAGAGTCACTTACCTGGGCTAAAGGCGTTATAGATGCTTTTATGGTCAATCTGCCGGCTGCAAGAGCCACAAATTCAGCTGTGTAAACGGCTAATAAAGTCAAAAGAATCAGATCACCTGATGAACCCCTGCCTTCGAAAAAGCAAGATGCCCTAATGTCACCATCAACAGGACACTCACCAAGCCCTTCAATGAAGTGGCGAAGGAGAGTCTAGTGATGGCCGTTATAGACAAAAGTAGTGAGGATGGATGCATCCTCAAGGACAAATGGAGCCATGTGCAATCAGCCATTATGGCTCATTACCTCGATGTCCGTAGAGAAATGCCGGGAACACCACCAATCTGCAACGATGCAAGATGGCATCAGGGGAGAGTAAAGCTCTTATATTTCGGTGATGCCAGATCAGTAGACCTGTAAAAGGCTGCTCTAAGTCTAGCGGGTGAGGTGTGGCCGGGTGCCCAGTTGGATGTTGTCGAAAAAAACAACACCCCTAGTCACCCTAGAGCCATCACCTGGGTTACAGAAGAGCCCTTCAACCCGGCTGACATATTAGAAATAATAAAAGATTCCAATCCTGGACTGCCCGCCCATAATTGGAGAATCAGCAAGGTGGGTGAGGCGGATGGTAAAAAGCGGCAGGTCAATTTGATCCTTAACGTTGAATCCACTTCCCATATACAACATGCTAGTGCAACCCTACCGAATGGCTTCGAGACTATAGTCTTGAAGGTATACAAGCAGGATATAGTTCCCACTGCGGAAGGTGAGACGTCCACCGTGGTGGATACACAGCTTTCTGGAAGTGCGGAGGTATCCACGCCCATTATTTCTGGTGACTCCAACTCTAACAGAAGATCTGTAACGTCCTACTCTGAGGACGAAAGCTCCACTTCTGACACAGAGGGGCTGAGGGGAGTCTCCGGACTCTTTGACGCATCTGGCGGGGACACACTTCTCGATGATACGGACGAAGAGTTCGATAACACCCTTGTCGGGGTGGATGTTAATTTGTCAATTACCAATGATGGTAAGAATTTTACAGATTAACCTCCATCCCGCTAAAGCAGCCTCAGCGGCTCTATTGCTGCGCCTGTCCACAGGTGCAGTAGACAAGGGTGTGCGGTATCAGGACACTCAACTTAAAACTGCTTGTGGCCAACTGTGAAGGCACTCCAAGAACCTGCATAATTGCCAGGAAAGATCTAAGTATCTTTCTCCTGGCTAATTTAAGTGTTAAAGACCAAACATCTGCTAGTCTGGAGATCGGTAATCGCATATATTGGGTGGTCTTCAGTTACTTGCCTTATGAAGCTGTAGTACCGACTGCTCTACTCAGGGAAGTAGTAGAAGAAGCAACGTCTGACGAGGTCGAGCTGATTGTTGGCGCAGACACGAACGCTCATCATACTATCTGGGGTGGTACGGATATTAACAATAGGGGTGATTCGGGCTAAAGCCGTTATAGATGCTTTTATGGTCAATCTGCCGGCTGAAAGAGCCACAAATTCAGCTGTGTTAACGGCTAATAAAGTCAAAAGAATCAGATCACCTGATGAACCCCTGCCTTCGAAAAAGCAAGATGCCCTAATGTCACCATCAACAGGACACTCACCAAGCCCTTCAATGAAGTGGCGAAGGAGAGTCTAGTGATGGCCGTTATAGACAAAAGTAGTGAGGATGGATGCATCCTCAAGGACAAATGGAGCAATGTGCAATCAGCCATTATGGCTCATTACCTCGATGTCCGCAGAGAAATGCCGGGAACACCACCAATCTGCAACGATGCAAGATGGCATCAGGGGAGAGTAAAGCTCTTATATTTCGGTGATGCCAGATCAGTAGACCTGTAAAAGGCTGCTCTAAGTCGAGCGGGTGAGGTGTGGCCGGGTGCCCAGTTGGATGTTGTCGAAAAAAACAACATCCCTAGTCACCCTAGAGCAGAAGAGCCCTTCAACCCGGCTGACATATTAGAAATAATAAAAGATTCCAATCCTGGACTGCCCGCCCATATTTGGAGAATCAGCAAGGGGGTGAGGCGGATGGTAAAAAGCGGCAGGTCAATTTGATCCTTAACGCTGAATCCACTTCCCATATACAACATGCTAGTGCAACCCTACCGAATGGCTTCGAGACTATAGTCTTGAAGGTATACAAGCAGGATATAGTTCCCACTGCGGAAGGTGAGACGTCCACCGTGGTTGATACACAGCTTTCTGGAAGTGCGGAGGTATCCACGCCCATTATTTCTGGTGACTCCAACTCTAACAGAAGATCTGTAACGTCCTACTCTGAGGACGAAAGCTCCACTTCTGACACAGAGGGGCTGAGGGGAGTCTCCGGACTCTTTGACGCATCTGGCGGGGACACGCTTCTCGATGATACGGACGAAGAGTTCGATAACACCCTTGTCGGGGTGGATGTTAATTTGTCAATTACCAATGATGGTAAGAATTTTACAGATTAACCTCCATCCCGCTAAAGCAGCCTCAGCGGCTCTATTGCTGCGCCTGTCCACAGGTGCAGTAGACAAGGGTGTGCGGTATCAGGACACCTAACTTAAAACTGCTTGTGGCCAACTGTGAAGGCACTCCAAGAACCTGCATATTGGCCAGGAAAGATCTAAGTATCTTTCTCCTGGCTAATTTAAGTGTTAAAGACCAAACATCTGCTAGTCTGGAGATCGGTAATCGCATATATTGGGTGGTCTCCAGTTACTTGCCTTATAAAGCTGTAGTACCGACTGCTCTACTCAGGGAAGTAGTAGAAGAAGCAACGTCTGACGAGGTCGAGCTGATTGTTGGCGCAGACACGAACGCTCATCATACTATCTGGGGTGGTACGGATATTAACAATAGGGGTGATTCGCTTCTTGACTTTATTCTAACTACCAACCTAAGTATTTCTAACATAGGTAATAAACCGACCTTTACAATTAAAGACAGACAAGAAGTACTAGACGTAACGTTTGCTACTGACCGGCTGTTTTATTGTGTTTTACAGAATTATTGGGTGGAATGTACTGGACGACCACTCATTCTCAGATCACCATTATATTGAGTTCAAACTCGCTGAAAAAGCGCCTGAACCTGCCGTCCACAGAAATGTGAGAAAGACAAAGTGGCACCTGTATGAAAAGAATTTCAAGAAAGTCCTCAACTCCAAACTTCTGTACGAACCGAATGACAAAGCCGGTCTGGATAATCTGGTCGAGCATATCACCACATCATTCAATAGTTCCCTTGACGAAGCCTGTCCAAAAACAAGGTACAAGGGTAAAACTAAACCCCAATGGTGGACTTCTGAGCTAACGGCTATGAAAAAGACCTGCAACAAGCTATTCAACAAGGTTAAACCTACTGGGGTCGCTAATGTTTGGGATGCCTATAAAGAGCAACTCAAGATCTATAAGAAGGAGCTTAGAAAGGCGCAAAGACGCTCTTGGTATACCTTCTGTGGCGAAGTGGAAAAGGTCTCCGACGCCACAAGGCTGAGGAAAATAATATCAGTTTCACGCTGTACAGTGGGTTACTTGCAGGATGAGGCAAATAATTGGACCAAAAACAGCGAGCAGTCGCTCAATGTACTGCTCGACACACATTTCCCGGGGAACTCTCTAACAGAACCAGAGGATCAGCAGGACCAACAAGAGTGCGAGTGGACCGCGAGCGTCGCTAGTTTGTTGACTGAGAGATCCAGAATAAGCTGGGCTATTATCAGCTTTGAGCCCTTCAAGTCACCTGGACCAGACGGCATCACTCCAGCAGAAATGCAGAAAATGTTGAAGTACATTATCCCCTGGCTGGAGAAAATTTATGTAGGCTGTATCAGGCTTTCATACATCCCGAATCGATGGAGGGATACCAAAGTGGTATTCATACCTAAAGCGGGAAAGATGTCACACACTAGGCCAAAAGACTTCAGACCAATTAGCCTATCCTCCTTCCTATTGAAAAGTCTGGAAAGACTTTTAGATTATTTCATTAGGGAAAACCTGGATACAAAACTCCTGTCGGTGAACCAACATGCTTACAATAAGGGGAAGTCTACAGAATCAGCCCTGCACGAACTTATGAGCACTATCGCATCGTCCCTGCATTTCAAAGAATTCACCATGGTGGCATTTCTTGACATAGAACGGGCTTTTAACAACATTCACTCAGATGCAGTGATTGCGGCACTGTCACATCTAAAAGTTAACTCTAGTTTGATTTCACTAATTCAAAGTCTGCTCAACAGAAGACGCATAACAGCATGTCTTGGGTCCACAACTCTAACAAGGTTTGTAAACAGTGGGACCCCACAAGGAGGAGTACTGTCTCCACTAATTTGGAACCTAGCGGTGAATGAAATCCTGCTAGATCTAGAACGTTGTGGCTGCAAGGTCGTGGCATATGCGGACGACGTTGCAATCGCAGTGAGTGGCAAATTCGAAAACGTCCTCCGCGACATTCTACAGGTGCCTCTGAACAAATTGGCTAGATGGGCCAGAAGCAGCGGTTTGGGCGTAAACCCAAACAAGACACAATTGGTTCTCTTTACTAGGATGAATAAAGTCACACATGTGGACCCTCCACCTCGGATAAATGGAATAGATCTTGTCTTTTCTGAAAGTGCAAAGTTTTTAGGAATAATTTTAGATAGAAAACTGTTATTTAGACTTAACGTATTGGAACGTGTAAGGAAGGCCAACGTCGCCTTATATTCCTACAAAAAGGCTGTAGGGTCGCGGTGGGGCCTCTCTCCTAAAGTCGTCCACTGGATATATATAGCAGTAGTTCGTCCTATACTGCTATACGGCATTGTGGTATGGTGGACGGCAACTGACAAACTAACCATCACCAACCTACTAACAAAGGTTCAGAGAACAGCCTGCCTGAGCATAAGCGGAGCCTTAAGGACTACAGCGACCGAGTCTCTACAAGCCCTACTCCATATACTGCCGATTAACATTGTGGCGAGAGAAGTTGCGGCAATAAGATTAAACTGCCTATCAATGTGGAGCCACAAAAACTACGGTCACATGAGGATATCAAAATGTAGTGCTATGGTAACCGACCGAGTGGACTATATACCAACGGTGTACACCTTCGAGAGAAATTACATCACTATGATTCCCGCCAGCGATGAATGGGTTGAAAGAATACCAGGTAATATAAACCATCTCCACTTTTACACGGATGGTTCGAAGCTTGATGAAAAGGTTGGCTTCGGAGTACACTGTGCAGAGCTTATATTGGATATAGCCACAGACTACCAGATACCTGCAGTGTCTATCAAGCCGAAATAATGGCAATGTGGAAAGTAGCCAAGTGGCTGGGTCGCAACATAGTAACCAACACTGGCGTTGTCATTTACTCGGACAGCCAGGCTTCCATCAATTCTCTGGAGGCAACATCCCTAACTTCACACACAGCCCTCGACTGCCGCAGATCTCTTAACGAGATGGCAGTTTAATATACACCTCATATGGGTGCCTGGGCATAGGAATATCCCGGGGAACTGCAAAGCCGATGAACTTGCTAGGAAAGGGACGACACTACAAATTCTCGAAGAATTTGTATATATTGGTGCGCCACTATCCACGTGCAAGCTTTGGCTTAGGCAAGAGGCAATCAGGCAGTCCAACGAAAGATGGACAGAAATCGGCACCTGCAGGGTAGCTAGACAAATCTGTTCAACGTATGACCTGAGAAGATCAAAATATCTCCTCGCACTAGAGAGGCAAAGATAGTCTACGTTAGTATCAGTTCAGACGGGGCACTGCTTGATCGGCGAACACGCCAAAAGATTGGGTATTGACTCTGATGAATTCTGCAGATGCTGTGGAGATGAGGAAGAAGTGGAGAGCATTGAGCACTTGCTATGCGACTGCCCCGCTCTGAGTAAACGACGACTGGACATACTGGGGTCGGCTTTTCTGGGCATCCTAACAGATCTTTCCAGTACCGATATTCGTACTATCGACAAATTTGTATCTCAAACAGGTTGGTTTCGATGAGGGGCATTTCAGCCCGTGGTAACACTAGGGACCTAAACTGGTCTATGTGAGCTTGTATAAAAAAATACGGCTGCCACCCTAACATATAACCTAACCTATTAGTTTATTAGTAATTATCGCCTTGAGAAAATTGGCGAACTGGTCCCGACCCTTTCGGTACCTCCCACACAAATTGATAAATTTGCACCAAAAGTTAACAGATCTTATTACTTTAATACAAGTGCATAAAAATACTTGAAATGTTGTTCAGTGTAATGCTTTTATAGTGCCTATAGTCCCGTAACAAAATCAAATTGTACCGCCCCTTTTGGTACCTCCCACACAAATGGACCGTTTTGCACCAAAAGTAAACAGCTTATAACATTAATAGTGCATACAAATACTTAAAATTTTGTACCATGTATTGCTGTTACAGTCCAGTGAAAAATGGACGTTATTGCCACGACCCTTTTGGTACCTCCCACCATTTTGTCCAAAAAGTTAACATCTTATAGCGTGAGTACTAATGCACGAAAATACTACAAAATGTTGCACAGTGTAACGTTTTTAAATTACCTATAGCCCTGTGATGGGCGCTATCACCACGCCTCTTTTTGTACCTCCCACACAAAACTATCAAATAATATCAAAATTGAATAGCTCATAACATTAATATACCATAAACGCCTACAATTCGGCACAGTACAATGTATTTAAAAATCTACCGTTTAGAATATAATAGTTGCATTTGTTAAACCCCTTCTGGTACCTCCCACACAAATTGACAGATTAATTCGTGTAATATCCCATATTACATTACTCACAAAGTGAGGGTATACCTTAGTCGGATTACCCGACTGAAACTTTCTTACTTGTTCAAATAATTGTTTACAACTTTCTTCAGTTACTATTGTCTTTTTATATGGAGAAAGACATTGGAAATTGTACAGATTTCCACGGTGTTTCAAAAAGCGATCTTCGAGATGAGCGATGAATAAATCTAGATATGGAATGTAGGTCGAAATTTTATAAAATTCTTCAATATTTTGTTGCATAAACATTGCACCGATGACTTTGTCGGGCCGAAATCCAAGGTTTCTTGATTTGAATTTCTTGTTCTCTACAAAATATTTAAACAGACGAACAAATCGCACTAAAATTGTGATTCAATTTTCGCGAATGTTCATCAATGCCTTTTTCGTATTTTCAGCCAGATGGACAGCTTCAGCTAAATCTTTATTTTCAATTTGAAGAACGCGACATAATGATATACCAAGCAGTGAACTAAATGAACACATGGACCGAAAGTTGAAAATCCAACATTTTATTGCCATCAACAACTGAAATGCAGAAGTTGTAGTTTTCTGCTCAGACCTGGTGGAGTAAATGCCTTCCAAAGCCTCGATAACGGTGAAGTACATAGGTGAAGATATATTTCAACAGACTCATGTTGTTCTACCCATCGTGTTGCGCAATACCGCATTAATTTTTGTTTTTTATCATCACGGAGATTCCTGTTATTAGAAATTGCTTCTTGAAGAGCTGTTTGCCTTTTAGGATATCAAAAAGTGTGGTCTATGGTTTGGATAGTGCCGAAACAGTTTCTAACTGGGACTACTTTGCATGCGTAATTTACAACCAAGTTGAAACTGTGATCTGCACAATGTGAATATAGTGCTAAGCAGTACTTTTCTTGGATATATGTTTGCGTCCGATGAAATTCTCCGTTCATTGCTCATTCGGCGTCATAGCATTGCCCAAATAAATACTTGCAATCAGACGTTTCAAAGAAATTTAGAGTAACTTTAGCCAAACCTTTTCCATCCAACTGTTTTGTTGGGACTCAAAAAATCTTCGCAAATTTTATATCGCCCATCGCTTTCCCTAAGGTATCGGAAACACATTGAAACTTAGTCCTGATTCAAGGTCGGCAATTTCTTCCAACCAAGTGTCAAAGTTTGTAGGAGAGAGAGGCAGAGAGCTCTTTCCGCCTGCTTCTCTCTCCAACAAACGCTGACACCTGCTTGGAAAAAATTGCCGAGTGTGAATCTGAACTTACTCAACCCCTGAAATTTCAGCGGACGAATTAGCGTACGCCATGAGGGTGAAAGCTTTGGAATTATTAATTTTCTCAATAAGCTGTCGGTGCATAAAAGTGACAAATACTTATAATTTCATTTTGAACACCATTGCTTAAATACATTGCATTTCGCGGTGAATTTGTCAAGTGACTATTCACATTTGAATCCGTTATAGCCCGATACCTGAGCAAGGCTCTAAAATTTTCATAATTTTAAATAGTTTCGTTTGAATCGATTCTGGCTGTATCACAAATTCCTCTTAGTGCTACGCCTTGCCGACCACAAAGGACGACTGAACTACTTATTGCTTCCAAATATTCTTCATCAATGTGTAATTGTTTATCGATGGACATTGTGGCTTGCTTTCTACATTTGATCTCATTTCAGCTTTCAATACACTGTTTCTATGGCATTTGAGTGATAAGTGGTGGGGAAATACTTCAAGCGCTTTTTTCCAATTAGTAAATGGTCTTGATACCAAGTTTCCTAACTTTTGGTTATCCCTAGGTGCAAATAATACACATATTTTAAAGAACGCACCGACTTGATTGGCGAAGTACACCAACCATTTATATTTATGTAACCAAGAAAGTTGGGATTTTAAACTTCTTCGCCCAGTCTATAATTATCTTGAGAGATCCAGATTTTTTCTTGAAGACCTTCTATATAGTCGATGCTCTCCGAAGCTGATTTGTTCACGAATAAACCTATATCATATTTTGATACTACGTGGGTTACTGTAAAAACATTGTTTAGACGAACGAAAATAAGTTACAGAAACAGGCCCTAAGCGTCGTTTCATAACTGTTGATGAGACATGGATCCACCACTATACTCCAGAGACAAAAGAGCAATCCAAACAATGGACTGAAGCTGGAGGAAGTGCCAAAGAAGGCAAAAACAATTGAATCGGCTGGTAAGGTTATGGCAACGGTTTTTTTTGGGACTTCAAAGGTATTTTATTGATTGACTATCTGCAAAAGGGTAAAACAATAAATTCAGAGTACTATTGCAACCTTTTGGATCAATTAAATGTACAAATTCGAGAAAAACGTCCTGGCTTACATTAAAGTACGAGTTGCTTGACCACCCACCTTATTCTCCTGATTTAGCTCCCAGTGACTTTTACCTGTTCCCAAATCTAAAAAAATTCCTTTCTGGCAAGCGTTTTACCTCAAATGAAGATGCAATTACAGTTGTAAACCACTATTTTGAAGACCTTGAGGAAAACTATTTTAATCAAGGGATAGAATTGCTAGATAAGCGTTGGACTCAGTGTATTGAAGTTTCAGGAGATTATATTGAAAAATAAAAATATTTCTGAAGAAGTTTCCGAACCGCCCTCGTATAAGCTGTATTTCACATTCAATATTTGTGAAACTTAGGGCGGTGGAAAAATTTGGCATTTAAGATGCTAAACATATCTGAAAGAGATAATTTTTCACCGAAGAGCAAAAATGAGCACAACCGGATATTAGTTACTATATTCACAATACAACAAGCTTTTATTTTCTGTATAAATTGGCTGTCACAAACCGTACCGAAATTTTGAAATTCTATATAATTAAAAAAATTGAGTTTGCGTCAGCCGTCGAAATGAGTTCACAGTTATTTTTCACACAGTTTAAATACTTACCATATACACTACGAGGTATGTTCAAAAAATGTCGCGAATTTTGTATGTTTTCAAAAAGTATTTATTTATTCATGAATATCTATTTTGTCCCCTTCAAAGTAATTCCCCTCGGATATAATACACTTCTGCCAAAAGTTGTTACCAATCCTCGAAGCACATCAAATAATCATTTTTTGTGATCTTGTTCAACCCCTCCTTCGATGCCGTCTTTATCTCCTCAATCGTGACGTAGCGTCGTCCTTTCATGGGCCTTTTCAGTTTTGGGAACAAAAAATAGTCACAGGGTGCTAGGTCAGGGGAGTACGGTGGCTGCGGCACCATTACTGTGTAGTTTTTGGCCAAATATTCGCGCACAAGCAACGATGTGTGTGCAGAGGCGTTATCATGGTGCAAAAGCCAGTTTTTGTTCTTCCACAAATCCGGGCGTTTTTGGCGGATTCCTTTGCACAATTTGCGCATAACTTACAGGTAATATTCTTTATTGACGGTACTACCCTGTGGCAAGAACTCATAATGCACCACGACTCTGCAATCAAAGAAAACTTTGAGCAAAAAAAAAAGGGCGTCCGGCATGCTGTTCGTCCTTCGCATCTTCTCGGTCCTCTAAGAACATTTTGTACCACAGATAAACGTTGCTTTGGTCCAAGGTAGCTTCACCATATGCCACAGTCATTCGGAATGTGTCAGCGCACTTTATTTTGTTTTTCACACAAAATTTAATGCAGAAAAAAAAATTGATCCATTTTCTGAAATAGATAAAAATCGAAGACAAGTTCAAACACATCCAAGCACAACAGCTGTCAAAAATTAACTAAACATTCAAAATGGCCGACCTTGTCAGCATAAGTAAGGGACATGAGTACCAACATAACGCTACAAAAATATCAAAAATCAAATACACGTAGCCCGCGGAAATTAAAAATTCGCGATATTTTTTGAGCATACCTCGTATCTTCCATATAAATAGTAGAAATTTGTGAAATCGAGTTGTTTAAAATTCAGAAGAAAATAGGCACTGTGACCATTTTTGTTAGTCAATTATAAAAATACACTTTTCACAGCTGCCTATATAACGGAACATTCTTTTTTAAGAAAATCAAAGATATTTCCTTTATTCTAAAATTTTATCAACAATTACGATGAGAAACAAAGTGTAAAATTTGACTTTTGAAACGGGTCATTTGTCCCATAGTGCAACGACACACTGAAAAATTTTACCTAAAACTAAGGACACTATTGCTCTTAAACTAAAGATGTATTCTGTCATTGTTTGAAGATAAATGCATATTTTTAAAAAAGTTTTTTAAGTCAATTTGTTGTAACGCATATATAAGTTTAGTGTTTTTATTCTTATAAATAAAACATCTATAACTATAAACAAATATATTACATCGTCATTCTTTATATGTATATATTTCCATTCATTTATATTAATATCTAATAGAAATTGAACGAAAATAAACAAAAAGGCTTGAAAATTGTGGGACTGACTTTTGCAAATTACTTTGGACTTGTTATATCAAGACCTACAATCTACAAAATATTTCATTTAAATATATTAATTTTTAAATAATTAATGCCGTTATTAGATTTCTGTCAGAATTTGAAAATTGATTTTTTAATTATACCCGACACCACACTGTGGTACAGGGTATTATGACTTTGTGCATTTGTTTGTAATGCTTAAAAAACAAAGATAGAGACCCATAGTTTATTATACCGATCGGCATAGAATAATTTTCAGAATCGATGTAGCCATGCCCGTCTATCTGTACATGTAAAGCGTGATCCATTTCGAGGTTCCCTACTTTTTTAAAGAAAAACCAGTAAGGAAAGACAGAAAGTCGGGCGGGGCCGACTATATAATACCCTACACCTACCTACCAATGCGAAAATGGGCATTGCGATAAGAATTTGGCAGTGTTCATACATGTAATAAGCAAACTCTCTCTGCCGATTTTCGTACTGATCGGATATAAAACACGGTTTCTACAGCCCTTACATGTCAAATCGGGTGTAACATATATATTGGGACTATGTTAAAATCTGAACCGATTTTTCCCGAATTTGGCAGTGTTCATACATGTAATAAGAAAACTCTCTCTGTTAAATTTCGTACGGATCGGATATAAAACACGATTTCTACAGCGCTTAAATGCTAAATCGGGTGAAACATATATATGGTGGCTATATCTAAATCTGGTCGAGCTGATTGTTGGCGCAGACACGAACGCTCATCATACTATCTGGGGTAGTACGGATATAAACAATAGGGGTGATTCGCTTCTTGACTTTATTCTAACTACCAACCTAAGTATTTGTAACATAGGTAATAAACCGACCTTTACAATTAAAGACAGACAAGAAGTACTCGACGTAACGTTTGCTACTGACCGGCTGTCAGACAAAATTATTGGGTGGAATGTACTAGACGACCACTCATTCTCAGATCACCATTATATTGAGTTCAAACTCGCTGAAAAAGCGCCTGAACCTGCCGTCCACAGAAATGTGAGAAAGACAAAGTGGCACCTGTATGAAAAGAATTTCAAGAAAGTCCTCAACTCCAAACTTCTGTACGAACCGAATGACAAAGCCGGTCTGGATCATCTGGTCGAGCATATCACCACATCATTCAATAGTTCCCTTGAAGAAGCCTGTCCAAAAACAAGGTACAAGGGTAAAACTAAACCCCAATGGTGGACTTCTGAGCTAACGGCTATGAAAAAGACCTGCAACAAGCTATTCAACAAGGCTAAATCTACTGGGGTCGCTAATGTTTGGGATGCCTATAAAGAGCAACTCAAGATCTATAAGAAGGAGCTTAGAAAGGCGCAAAGACGCTCTTGGTATACTTTCTGTGGCGAAGTGGAAAAGGTCTCCGACGCCGCAAGGCTGAGGAAAATATTATCAGCTTCACCCTGTACAGTGGGTTACTTGCAGGATGAGGCAAATAATTGGACCAAAAACAGCGAGCAGTCGCTCAATGTACTGCTCGACACACATTTCCCGGGGAACTCTCTAACAGAACCAGAGGATCAGCAGGACCAACAAGAGTGCGAGTGGACTGCGAGCGTCGCTAGCTTGTTGACTGAAAGATCCAGAATAAGCTGGGCTATTAATAGCTTTGAGCCCTTCAAGTCACCTGGACCAGACGGCATCACTCCAGCAGAAATGCAGAAAATGTTGAAATACATTATCCCCTGGCTGGAGAAAATTTATGTAGGCTGTATCAGGCTTTCATACATCCCGAATCGATGGAGGGATACCAAAGTGGTATTCATACCAAAAGCGGGGAAGATATCACACACTAGGCCAAAAGACTTCAGACCAATTAGCCTATCCTCCTTCCTATTGAAAGGTCTGGAACGACTTTTAGATTATTTCATTAGGGAAAACCTGGATACAAAACTCCTGTCAGTAAACCAACATGCTTACAATAAGGGGAAGTCTACAGAATCAGCCCTGCACGAACTTGTGAGCACTATCGAATCGTCCCTGCATTTCAAGGAATTCACCATGGTGGCATTTCTTGACATAGAAGGGGCTTTTAACAACATTCACTCAGATGCAGTAATTGCGGCACTGTCACATCTTAATGTTAACTTTAGTTTGATTAGACTAATTCAAAGTCTGCTCAACAGAAGACGCATAACAGCATGTCTTGGGTCCACAACTCTAACAAGGTTTGTAAACAGAGGGACCCCACAAGGAGGAGTACTGTCTCCACTAATTTGGAACCTAGCGTTGAATGAAATTCTGCTAGATCTAGAACGTTGTGGCTGCAAGGTCGTGGCATATGCGGACGACGTTGCAATCGCAGTGAGTGGCAAATTCGAAAACGTCCTCCGAGACATTCTACAGGTAGCTCTGAACAAATTGGCTAGATGGGCCAGAAGCAGCGGTTTGGGCATAAACCCAAACAAGACAGAATTGGTTCTCTTTACTAGGATGAATAAAGTCCCACATGTGGACCCTCCACCTCGGATAAATGGAACAGATCTAGTCTTTTCTGAAAGTGCAAAATTTTTAGGAATAATTCTAGATAGAAAACTGTTATTTAGACTTAATGTATTGGAACGTGTAAGGAAGGCTAACGTCGCCTTATATTCCTGCAAAAAGGCTGTAGGGTCGCGGTGGGGCCTCTCTCCTAAAATCGTCCACTGGATATATATAGCAGTAGTTCGTCCTATACTGCTATACGGCATTGTGGTATGGTGGACGGCAACTGACAAACTAACCATCACCAACCTACTAACAAAGGTTCAGAGAACTGCCTGCCTGAGCATAAGCGGAGCCTTAAGGACTACAGCGACCGAGTCTCTACAAGCCCTACTCCATATACTGCCGATTAATATTGTGGCGAGAGAAGTTGCAACCAAAGCGGCAATAAGATTAAACTGCCTATCAATGTGGAGGTACAAAACCTACGGTCACATGAGAATATCAAAGTGTAGTGCTATGGTAACCGACCGAGTGGACTATATACCAACGGTGTACACCTTCGAGAGAAATTACATCACTATGATTCCCGCGAGAGATGAATGGGTTGGAAGAAAACCAGGTAATAGAAACCATCTCCAATTTTACACGGATGGTTCGAAGCTTGATGAAAAGGTTGGCTTCGGAGTACACTGTGCAGAGCTTAGATTGGATATAGCTCACAGACTACCAGATACCTGCAGTGTCTATCAAGCCGAAATAATGGCAATATGGGAAGTAGCCAAGTGGCTGAGTCGCAACATAGTAACCAACACTGGCATTGTCATTTACTCGGACAGCCAGGCTGCCATCAATTCTCTGGAGGCAACATCCCTAAATTCACAAACAGCCCTCGACTGCCGCAGATCTCTTAACGAGATGGCTGAGCAGTTTAACATACACCTCATATGGGTGCCTGGGCATAGGGATATCCCGGGGAACTGCAAAGCCGATGAACTTGCTAGGAAAGGGACGACATTACAAATTCTCGAAGAATTTGCATATATTGGTGCGCCACTATCCACGTGCAAGCTTTGGCTTAGGCAAGAGGCAATCAGGCAGTCCAACGAAAGATGGACAGAAATCGGCACCTGCAGGGTAGCTAGACAAATCTGGCCAAGGTATGACCTGAGAAGATCAAAATATCTCCTCGCACTAGAGAGGCAAAGATTGTCTACGTTAGTATCAGTTCTGACGGGACACTGCTTGATCGGCGAACACGCCAAAAGATTGGGTATTGACTCTAATGACTTCTGCAGAAGCTGTGGAGATGAGGAAGAAGTGGAGAGCATTGAGCACTTGCTATGCGACTGTCCCGCTCTGAGTAAACGACGACTGGACATACTGGGGTCGGCTGTTCTAGGCAGCCTAACAGATCTTTCCAGTACCGATATTCGTAATATCGACAAATTTGTATATCAAACAGGTTGGTTTCGATGAGGGGCATTTCAGCCCGTGGTAACACTAGGGACCTAAACTGGTCTATGTGAGCTTGTATAAAAAAATACGGCTGCCACCCTAACCTAAACCTAAACCTAATATCTAAATCTGAACCGATTTTTCCCGAATTTGGCAGTGTTCATACATGTAATAAGAAAACTCTCTCTGTTAAATTTCGTACGGATCGGATATAAAACACGATTTCTACAGCGCTTAAATGTTAAATCGGGTGAAACATATATATGGTGGCTATATCTAAATCTGAACCGATTTTCCCCGAATTTGGCAGTGTTTATTCATGTAATAAGAGAACTCTCTCTGCCAAATTTCGTACTGATCTGATTTAAAATACAGTTCCTACAGCGCTTACATGCCAAATCGGGTGAAACATATATATGGGGGCTATATCTAAATCTGATCGGATTTTCTCCGAATTTGGTAGTGTTCATTCACGTAATAATAAAACTCTCTCTGCCGAATTTCATAAAGATCGGATGTAAAATGTGGTTTCTACGGCGCTTGCATGTCAAATCGGGTGAAACATATATATGGGGACTATATCCAAATCTGAACCGATTTTAACCAATTTCAATAAGGATCGTCCTTGGGCCAAAAAAGAGCAAAATGCTAAATTTCATCACAATCGGACCATAAATTTACAAACAAATGCACAAAGTCATAATACCCTGTACCACAGTGTGGTGTAGGGTATAAACACAGAAAATTCAAATTGAATGGGGAATGTTTATTATCATTTGACAGAACATTCTTTGGCATTTATTTTTTGAAGATAATGTCTATCAAATGTTGGCCGCGGCTACGTCTCAGGCTTAACATTTAGTGGACTATTGACTCTATAATAACTTCTATACTACTTATTTTAGTATTCTGGAACTCCACACATATTTAAAGTTTATTAGTCCCTATCATATTGATAAAAATTGGGCGAAGTTGCTTTTTGTACCTCCCACACAAGGGTACCATTTTGTAATTTACAGCTAATATCATTAATACCGAGATAAAAAATACTTAACATTTTGTGCAGTATAATGTTTTTATGGTCGTGTAAAAAGTGGGCGTAATTGCCTCGCCCCTTTTAGTACTTCCCTCACAAAATGGCAAATATTTACCAAAATTTAATAGCTCATAACTTTAATACCAGTAAAAGTAATCACTTAAAATTCGGTACAGTACAATGTTTTTGAATTATCTACTGTTCAAAGAAAAATAGACGTATTTTTCAAACCTTTGTCTGTACCCCTCACAGAATTTGACAGATTCTTTCGGACACAAAATCAAGAGATCAGCTTTTAATTCGATTTGAACTCATCAATCTATGCTGAGGGCCCGAAAACACATTGTTAACAATTATTTTTTTAATTTCGGGGTAGCCTACATTTCTCCCAATAACAAATAAAAAATAAAGTTTTCCAAATCTTGTCATTCGCACTTGAGCCTAAAGATTTTTTTAAATGTTCGCAATTAAAGTTATTTTATTTTTAAGCACAGCAATATTATAAACGACGCATGCGAGTTTTCGGTTGCGTATTGACATCACTGGAATCTCATCTACACCCCTCTTCGGAGACCTTATTCGCTTAGTTCCGATGTGTATGAGTGCGGGTTGCCTACGGGCGGTGGTTGTTTTTTGGCTGCCTTGCTCATCTTCGGTTCTTTCTCTCCCTCTCTCTATCAACAAAATCTATGGTAGTCGAACACTTGTAACGAGCAGCGTTGCCGTTTTGGTCATTTCCGACCAAATTTGGTCGGATAGATTTAAAATTTTTCTTTCTGGTCGGATGGTCGGACCAACACAATATTGGTCGGTTTTATTCTGAAATTTTTAAGTTGTAGTATAATACTAAATTGAAGATTAATAATATCAAAGTAAATTACTGAAAGTTAAACCTTTACACCGCTGGAAATACCTCGAAATGTCGATTGTCAATCCCAATATATTTCTTAAGCGCTGCAAGCAGTATAGACATGTTGATCGAAATTGTGGACAACTACATTGTAATACAATTTTGTTTAAAAATAAAAATTTCAGGCTCGACAAGGGAAGTTACATTTACCGGAAATGTGGTTTGTAGTTGTCTAAATTATCGTTTCTGAGGAAAGCAATTATTTCTTTCAGTCCTGTTCTGTAGGCCGTGAGTAGATTGATGCCGAAATTCTGGTTCATAAATCTCAGCATAATTGCGGAATTTCGCCATTTGTGTTCAAAGAAACAAATTTATAAACTTTGCTTATATGTATAGAGTACCCTCATAAATTATTCAAGCAGATTCGACCTTCTGCATGACTTATGACTTTACAGTTTTGTCTACTTCTGGTATTTTGCTGAAATTTTGTAAATTTACGACCATCACTGAATTTTTCAACTTTTAAAATACTAAAATTAACGAAATTTCGTACTATTGTGTAATAGAAACAAATACAAAAATTGGTAGAGAGTTTTAATTGCTTGGTAGAATTGACTGCAGTTTCGATAGACACCACTCTATCATCTTCAGAATTCAGTAGCAATAGTGTATGTCTTTAACTTAAATCAGCTGAAATACCTATAAAATTTGGCGAATTTTACCCAGAATCAATTAATCGAACAATTCCAGATGTTTTTTCTGTTATATCATTGAATGCGATCCATGATGTAGGGTATATTCGATTCGGACGGGCAACATTTCCTAGTTTCATCAAAATCGGAAAATTTTGTTACCAAACTTTACAAAATATCGAAAACTTTGATTTTATAAAATTGGTCGGCTACAATGGGTTTTGGTCGGTTTTTGGAAAAATTTTGGTCGGAAAAATATTTCTCCTGTGGCAACACTGGTAACGAGCCTCTGCGTTCACCACCTGTCGTTTTGCACTACGCTCGCGCACACAAACCTTGTCGCCAACCACATACACGGTAATAACCCTACCTTTTGATTGAAAAATACACCAAATAAAGATATTTAAAACTAAAATTCGTTTGTTTTTATTTATTTATTTCTATACCACACGCACCCCCCTTTTTTGCACCCCTACACCAACACTTACTGTTCTTTTCTGATTACATTTTCGTAACACCAACACCCTTTTTTACACACTTACATCGATCGGCAAACTTTTATTTTGTGATTTTTGGCACGCTAAAAGTGGAAAAAGTCACACTGAGTGGCGTTTACCCATTTTCTTAGAACTTGGTTGACAGAGAAATCAATATGTGGATATTTCAACCACAGATAAATCAATAATTTATGGGCATTTCCAACGAGATGTCAATCGCAGCCAAATAATTGAAAGTCTATAAAAGTATGTTGTTTTACTATTTTTTATAGGGAATCTATCAATTTTAACTAATTTTCCCAAAAACACATTTATTCATAACACATTTTAAAATATTTGAGTGCAAATTCGAATAATTGCAAAATTTATGTTTTAAACATTTGCCATATATGCCAAATTTTTAAATTGAGATATCTTGCACAATTTATTAGCGAGAGTGATGAAATTTTGCATATATATATCTGGTAGCAGTCTGCGTAATTGGTCCAAAAATGGGCGGCATCAGATCAATGGGCGTTGCCCCGCCCATATCGGCTAAATTTTTAAATTGAGATATCTTGCACAATTTATTAGCGAGAGTTCTGTAATTTTGTGTATATGTATCTCCTGACATTCTACGCGAATGGTCCAAAAATTGGCGGGATCGGACCAATGAGCGTGGCCCCGCCCATATAAGCCAAAAATAAATTGATATATCTTGCACAAATTGTTAGCTAAGTGCTGTAATGTTGTACATATGTACCTGGTCTGGACTAATGGGCGTGGCACTGCCCATATAAGCCTAATTTTGAAATTGAGATGTCGTGCACATTTTTTAAGCGAGAGGCGGAAACGGACCAATTGGCGTGGCACCGCCCATATAAGCCAAATTTTGAAATTGACTTATCTTGCACAATTTGTTAGAGAGAGTGCTATAATTTTGTGCATATGTATCTGGTGGTAGTCTACGTGATTGGTCCAAAATGGGCGGAGTCGAACGAATGGGCGTGGCACCGCCCATATAAGCCAATTTTTTAAATTGATATATCTTGCACAATTTTTAAGCGGGAGTGCTGTAATATTTTGCATATGTAACTGGTGGTAGTCTACCTGATTGATTTAAAAATGGGCGGGACCGGAACAATGGACGTGGCCCCGTCCATATAAGTCAAATTTTGAAGTTGAGATATCTTGAACATTTTGTTAGCGAGTGGGCTTAAATATCTGGTGGTAGTGTACGTGGTTGTTCCAAAAATAGCCGGGATCGGACCAAAGGGCATGGCCCCGCCCATATAAGCCAAATTTTGAAATTGAGATATCTTGCACAATTTGTTAGAGAGAGTACTGTAATTGTGTTTTTATGTATCTGGTGGCAGTCTACGTGATTAGTTCAAAAATTCGCGGGATCTAACTAATGGGCGTGGCCCCGCCCATGTAAGCCACATTTTGAAATTGAGATATCTTGCACAATTTGTTATCGGGAGTGCTGTAATTTTGTGCATATGTGTCTGGTGGTAGTCTACGTGATTGGTCCAAAAATGTTAAAGATCAGAATAAGGGGCGTGGCCCCGCCCATATAAGCCAAATCTTGAAATTAAGACACCTTGCACAATTTTTTTTATTGAGAGTGATGGAATTTTGTTCATTTGTATCTGGTGCTAGGCTACGTGATTGGACCAAAACGAAATCGGATCAATGGGCGTGGCCCAGCCCATGTAAGCAACCTTTTGAAATTAAGGTATCTTGCAAAATCTATTTGCAAGAGTGCTGTTATTTTGTGTATGTGTGTCTGGTGAAGTCTATGTGATTGGTCTAAAAATGAGCGGGATCAGACCAAAGGGCGTCGCTCCGCCCATATAAGCCAATTATGAAATTGAGATATCTTGCACAATTAGCCATAGTAGTGTGATTCTGTTTATATGTATCTGGTGGCAGTCGACGTGATTGGCCAAAAAAATGGCGGGATCAGGCCAATGGGCCAAAGCCAAATTTGGAAATTGAGATATCTTCACAATGTCTTAGCGAGAGTGCTCTTATTTTATGGAGATGTCTTTGGTGGCAGTATTTGTGATTGGTTCAAAAAATGGACGGGATCGAAAATCTAAATATGGGGCAACGAAGTGGACCGGGTCCTGCTATATATATATAAATGGATGTGTGTATGTTACGTATGTTACAAAACGGCTGGATCGGTTTTGATGAAATATTCAAGGAATCTTCAGATAAGCTTAGACGGTGACATAGGCTTTATAAGTTCTTGATTGAGCGGGCGTGGGTCCGCCCATATAAGCCAATTTTGTTTAAGTAACTCCTACTGTCCGTACTTACGAATAAATTAACGAGATTCCTACTGTCCCTATTAATGGACGGGATCGGAAATCTGAAGTCTGGGGCAACGAAGTGAGCCGGGTCCAGCTAGTTAATTTCTAAAAATTAATATTAACGGAAATATGTCACTGCGAGAAAATATCATTAAAAAGATATTTTCATATATTTTGACATATTTTATTATATCAATAATATTAACGGCCTCTAATTTTTGAGGTCAAGGTGCGATATGTACATTTTATTAATATTTTTTTGGTAAATTCTATGCACTAATATTGCTTTTTATATTCTGTTGTTCATTTGAAATTACTGGTAATCGTTTCCAGTCATTGCAATTTTCAGAAATTTTGCGTCTTTATCAAATATAAAAATATTCGAATGACGTCAAAATTGCGAAAAAGGCGTGTAAAAGGCTGCAGATTTTGAATCATTCAAACTCCTGTATCTATTTAAAAATATGGAGAACTGGGTTAAATGTTAAATTTCGAATTTAAATTTGATATTTATATATATTTTTTTAAATATCTTTGTAACAGGTCCCGAGGGAATGTGTTTATGCAAATTGGAGGAATAAAAATCATCTTCAGATAAAAAAAATCGAAGGAGGGCGTCATTGGATTTTATGTCTAAGTAAAGTTATTGTAATGTAAATATACATATGCATCTTAATTTTTGTAACTCTTATGAATAAAACATCAAATATTATATTTTCTAGGATATTCTCCTGCATAAGAATATCTTTGTGTCTATAATATTATAGAATTCAAACTTTTTACAAAATGGTATGGCAAATACATATATTTGACAGCTCAGCTCCTTGTATTTCGAATTCGTGGTTGCTACACCAATCATTCAGCACGGTCAGCTTTAAAACACCAGCTCTAAGAGGCCTAGCTTTTTCCAAACGAATAAGAAGAATAAGAATAACCTCGTCAATTAATGTATTTGCCACTGTAGCTCATACGAATAGAACGCTACGTTTTAGGAAAAAAAACTGATTCCCTTCTTATCAGGTTGTAAAATTTTGTGTGTTGTGGGCACTTTTAAAAAAATTTCTGTGAAATTTAATTTAGTGGATGGTGTATTGTATACTGAAAGTGGAGATGTAGTAACCATTTTAGAAAATTAATTGGCAGATCATGAAATCATGATTTCGGGTAATATGGTCCTCCATGAAATTTATAAAGTAGTAGGCATTTTGAGAAATGCATCTGCTTTTTAGATTCTGTTTATTTTTAGTTTAGAATTGAAAATGACGCAGACACACTCAAGTGAAGTAAGAAGATGGTGCAAGACAGCAGTCTTAATAGTACATCTTCAGATACATCCCTGTAGTCGAATATTCGAATGGCTGTCTCAAAAAGGTAGATTTTAAGGTAGATTTAAATTTACACGGTCACTAACTAGAACCCATTTTGCTTTACTTATTAAGCGTTTTCATTATTTTCATTTCAGTTTCGCCACATTTTTCCAAAGGTCACAAAATATGAACTTAAGGAGTATGTATGTATATTCTCATATATCAACATTTTTGGAAAGGATAAAGTGTTATTAAAAAATTCAATTTTTATCGCAAACCAATTTACTTCAATTCCACAACTTAATATATTTCGAAATAGTAGCATACTTTAAAATGACTTAATTTTATTTTAATCGTCTATAAAAAGTCGACTTTTAGGTCCGATTAATCGACCTAATCGACTGAAACGAAATTTGGATGATGAAAAAGTCGACATTCAGCTTCGAGAACCATTCACTAATTCTGATGTAGCCGCTATATAAATATATATTTCTTCCGATTTTGCCATTTAGCACTATAGAAGCAGTATTTCACATATATTTCATAGCCCCCATATATATGTTCCTTCCGATCTGGGCTTTTATACTTCAGAAGCTTTATTTTACATCCAATCGTTTTGAAATTTTGTATTGCAGGTTTAATAATTTATACTCCAAAATTACATTTTGGTTAGTTATTTAGAAGAACTTCATTAAATTCCGAAAAAATTGTCATGCTTATGATTTGGAAGTACTTATAATGTTATTCTTTTGGAAGTACTTCTTTTATTTTTTGATGGGTAATTCAATGCCGAAAATTATTATTTCTATATTGTTTCCATATTAAAATTGTCAAAATAGGGCAACTTTAAGTAATATTGTTCCATATTGAAATAAAAATTTTAAACATTACTAGACATTCGTTTATGTTTCTTATTGATTCAGTATAGTTTTTATTGATTTTAAGTTGTTTTTTTTTCTGCGTGTACTTAATCTAAATTCATTTTATGTATTACAAGGCGTAATAGATTTAAAAATGTGAAGTCTCTCATGGAAGTATAAGCCGTAATTCTTTCAAAGACGTTTGATGACTTTAATTGTCGTACAAGATGTACTTATTATAGCGGTCTTTGTCTTTGGAGCCAAATCAAAGAAAAAAACTTACAAATAAAGAAAAACTTCAATGATTTTCAGTACACCTTTTTTCCAGTGTATACAGATTGACAATTATTTGTCGATACACTAGAGCCCCGTTTTGCGTCGTTTCGATTTGCGTCGTACAGTGGTTCAGAATCGTTTTTTACTGGCCAAAACTCTGTAACTTTGGAAACGATAGAGATATTTTAGCATTTTTTTTTTGTTCGACAGGTAACTCCTTAAGCTTTTCGCCAGTTTTTATTTCAATAAAATCGGGTCAGCAGTTATTGAGGAATTCAAGGTCAAAGTTGAACTTTTGATTTTTTTAATATTTTGCATGGAAATGTGGGGTTTTGTTTCGTTTTCATCTTCTTTGTTTATTAAAAGAATGTCATACGATGATAAACCATTTTAATAATAAATTTTGTAAAACTAAAAAAAAAATTGTTCGGCAAAAAAATGTCCTCGATATTTAAAAAAACACCTTGCATAACAAACATTTTTATATTTTGTATTTGAACAACATTAAAGGAAAGCATTTCTTTTTTACTTATATATGTAACAAAAACAGTAAATTATAATTTTTATTCGTTCGGTTAAAAAATTGCCTGCAAATATTCCATATTTTGTTCCGTATTATTTCTGTTCTCTATCAGCCCTCTTGCGTCCTCATTCATTCATTCATCACCAATGTTCTACTTTCCATTGATTTCGAATGCTGGAGATGAGAGGATCTGACGTTGCCAACAAAATATTCAATAGAATTCGTTTGTACAATTTCGAGATATTTTTCTGGTATTGTGCTCTCTACAAAACCTCTTTTTTTCCAAATGATGCTTAATTACATCTCCTCCATGATAAAGAATTTTGTGAACTGTTGCAGACACATTTCTCCATGAATATTTGGTATTATATATTCGTGCAGTTTCCTTGGTATATTCATAAAATTTTTTAGCATCAATTTGTTTATGGCTCGCAAGCACATCGATAATTGTTTTAAAGCTTAAAATGAGATTTATATCGACGCCAGTCATTTCAGATGCTTTTTCGGGATCAGAAAAGAACCTTCTTGCTGTATTCCCATCATTGGTATTGCTTGATCCTGGTTTTGGTTGGTCTATAATCAACCCACATTTGAGAAATTCATCCTGAACATGTTTCTTTTTTAAATTTCTTAAATCCTTGTTGTTGTCGTTGTTTCTTATTAATCATCTAGGTCCAAAATCCAAATCATAACTGATTTTAAGTATGTGTTCCACAAATTCATATGCATCAGTATCATCTACTAATTTTTCCGGGACTTAGTTTAATTTGCTTGATGTAGATTGACATATAATGCAGCTGGATGAAGCCTTTGTATCAGTCAAAGCCTGGCCAAATTTTCCACCTATCACCGTTAGCACTAATTGGTAGTGAGTTTCTTTTTAATTTCCAATTGGTTTGCAGTATTTCGAAGAAGACGATGTTTGATTTTTTAAAATATCCTTTGTCTGCATCGTACTGGTCGAAGGTTCCGAGTCTTCCAAAGTCTTTATCAATCGCAATGGCACAAATGACACCATGAACATATCTGCGTCTGAAGTATTTTCACATACAGACTTCTTGTATTGTTTTTTTTTCAGAAGAACCATCACATTCCCATTTGCAAAAGAGAGTTAACTTGCAGTTCCCATATTTATTCAAATCATGTTCTTTAAATAATTGTAGCAAGCGTTGAGCTGAATGATTAAGTAGGTCTTGAAGTTTTACCTCTGCTGAACTCGATGTGATTTTAATAGTGTCCGTTGGTGGCAAGCAGTACTTTTTAGCAGCAAGTATGAGGTGGTATGATGGAAACAGATTTGATCTGAGCTGTGTATATTGGTGTCTTGTTAACTTCAAATCCAAAAATAATGCTAATGCCTCTTCATTTTCATCGCTTGGAGTTGGAATACTCTTAGAAATCCATTCTTTTCCCAGAGGACTAACGTTTAAACCCTTTTCAAAAATTTCGGCTTTTGTGCGTTGTTTTTGTGATCTCAATTGATGAAACAAGCTTTCTGCAATAGTTTCACATCCGATTTCTTCACTGATATCCTTAAGTTTCCACCTTTTAGATCTATCGCTACAGTGATTTTGGTGGTCTCCCACAGTGATTTTGGTGGTCTCCCACAATTGTTTTGATTTTTACTTTCTGAAGATACTTGGACACTAAATTCGCCCTCTAACCATATTGCAAAGGTCTTATAAAATTTATGTTTATTCCATTCAACTTGTTTGTAGCGCTTAGTTAAGTTGTTGGCGAAAATATTTACTTTCTGTTGCAGTTCCAATTGTATTTCGTTGCTTGGGGAATTTACTTTGCTTTGAGCGTAACTTAAAACATCTTCCTTCTTTTTGTTTCTAAAATACTCCTCCGATAATTCTTTATAACTGACGTTCTTCATTTTTTTTAATATTCTAAAATTTGATTGTTTCCGCTTGGATATAATTTTGCAACTGAGTTTGCATTCGAATTCGACTGGATTTTATCCTTTTCTTACATGTATAGTGTCATACTCTATTCATAAGTAACACAAACATAGGTAAAATAAAAAAAACAAAGACAAATAGAATATATGAAGACATTCCTTTATTCTGAAACGTCAAAATCTATCAGTTACGAACGAATAGGAATGAATTGTAACACGCGATAAAACAGTATTCCGCGAACATTGATTGAACTTTTTTTGCACTTCTCGATTAATATTAATTTTTTAATTGTGACAATGATAACAAAATCGGGAAAAACGGTCTGAAAATCCGCGAAAAACCTCACTCGTTGGCATTAAATTCCTATTCGTTCGTAACTGACAATTACTCGCTACAGGAAGGACTGTCTTCTTAAATTACATTGTCTTTGAAAAAAACGACCCAAAAAAAAAACTAAAAAAAAAGGTTAAGATGTCATAAATATGGTAAATATGTCATAAAACACACACGACTTGATATACCTACAACATAGTCATATGAACAGGTAAAATAAAAAGAACAATAAATTTGTTCCCGAGTAATTTCATTAAAATTAAAAAAGTGTTCTACAGGCTGGTCGGGGCCGGTACAAAAGTATATATAGGCTCAAAGATGACACTTGCACCTTTCTTCTGGAACCAAAATCTTCTTGAAGTCTCTTGATGCTAAAAAGTTTCATTCCACTAAAATTCCAATTTGACAAAAATATAGTACCTGTGGAAATATGTTATAACAAACCAAGTGTAAACAGTACAGTAATACTTTTGAAAATTTCTCAAAGAGTACTATCCTATCCTACCTAACAAAAAAACTCTATCGATAATATTTTGCGAGAAATGACTATTTCCTTCTACAAAAATATACAAAAAATTACGTTTTTTCAAAATTACATAAAATATTTGTTTTCAGAAGCACACCACGCCTACAATAATAAATATTTTGATCTATTTTTTGGCTACCCTAGTCTCAATGTGTTTGCTATTGAATGCCATAAACATTTTAGAAATCGGCGATGACAAAAAAATTTACTTTTGACCAGTAAAATTCAATTCTGAACCACAGTGCGTCGCTTTTTTAAATTTGGTTCAATCTGCTTTGCGTCGATCCGATTCCGATGTGCGTCCTTTTTAATATTTGGTTCAATCCACTTTGCGTCGTTTTGATTCAGGGTTGCGTCGTTATAAATATGGTTCAACCTGCTTTGCGTCGATCCGATTACGATGTGCGTCGCTTTTTAATATTTGGTTCAATCCACTTTGCGTCGTTTTGATTCAGGGTTGTGTCGTTATAAATTTGGTTCAATCTGCTTTGCGTCGATCCGATTCCGATGTGCGTCGCTTTTTAATTTATGGTTCAATCCACCTTGCGTCGTTATATATACGATTGTATTTTTGCGTGTTAAAAGGGGAATTCCCATTCTATTCTGTCATTCTAAGAAAGTCCTCAATAGAGAGGAAAAAAAGAAGAACTCTTGGGTTAGCACCTACAAAAGTTAAAACAATTTTAAACAGAGACAGTGTTGAAATAACTTAGTTTGAAGCTATCGTCGGTTGCATCGAGCCAATCTGCATGATGCGGCATTTAAATGAGAATCAGGTAGTGCAGATACATTACAATCAGAAAAATTCAAGATTAAATTAAAGGACTTAATTGAATAAGGAGGCTGTTTATTCTAACCATATTTTGAATGCTGTTGTAACAGGTCTTTTTTTGGAAAAGCAGGATTTTTATAAATATTTTTGTAAAAAGGACGGGGCTGAACAACATATTAAAATTTTCTGCGCTCGTTTAGAATATATGGGGAATAACTACATATATTTTTCACTGAATTTAGAGTTGGTATTGATGTGTAAAATGCAAATTAAATTGTCAGATCCATCGGATGCATTAAAAAACATTAAGGCCGTGAAAATGAATAACTTCTATTAAAAGATCAACTTACGAAAATACATAACTCACAACGTACACCCTTTCAGAATATTTTCTTTTTTCGCAGATTTCAGATGCTAATAACATCTGGAAAAAATTTTTGTATTTGTTTTTCTCCAACTATAAGATGTTTTGTTTTGATGGAAAAATTTATTTTTAAATCGGGAATGGTGACCCAAAAAAGGTGTTCGGTTTGACATGGAATAAACGATATGTCTATGTCAATTTTGACCTAATCAGTAAAAATCTGTATTTATAAAGAAACAAGTAAAAGCGGCCATGCCGAATCTTATATACCCTCCACAATGAATTTCATTACATTTTATTACTGGAAAAATCTTTGGATGTGGAGCAAAGCATGAAACGATCTTTTTTGTTTAAGTAAATTATTAAAAAATACGAACGCTGCAATTTTTGGCCGAAAATTCTTTAGCCAAACTCTACACCTGAAAAATGTGGTATTTATAGCTTAAAATAGTTTTTTTGAGAGCTACATCAACACGGGGACTACAAGAAAATACAATTTTATTTGTATACATTTTATTGAGATGAATTCTTGCCAAAATAGGATACAAACTGCAAGGTTTCAGCTAAATTTCTTAGAAATTGTGGTGTTTATGGCTTAAATAAGCATTTTTGGGAGCAACATCTATAGGTGGACTATAACAAAATATGAACTGATTTAAACAATTTTTACTGCGAAGAATTCTTGGCTTAATTAAATACAAACTGCAAAGATTCAGTTAAAATGCTTAGAAAATATGGTATTTATGGCTTAAATACGTATATTTTGGAGCGATCTTTATAGGTTGACTATAACAAAATATGAACCGATTTGTAAAACTTTTGCTGTGATGAATTCGTTTCAAAATAGATTACAAACTGCAAAGTTTCTACTAAATTGATTTAAAAATGTTGTATCTATTTTGGAGCAAACTCTATAGGGAGCTATATTAAAACATTGACCGATATGGCCCATTTGCAATCCCAGGGCTTGTAGAGACTCGGTCGCTGTAGTCCTTAAGGCTCCGCTTATGCTCAGGAAGGCTGTTCTCTGAACCTTTGTTAGTAGGTTGGTGATGGTTAGTTTGTCAGTTGCCGTCCACCATACCACAATGCCGTATAGCAGTATAGGACGAACTACTGCTATATATATCCAGTGGACGATTTTAGGAGAGAGGCCCAACCGCGACCCACAGACTTTTTGCAGGAATATAAGGCTACGTTGGCCTTCCTTACACTTTCCAATACATTAAGTCTAAATAACAGTTTTCTATATAGAATGATTCCTAAAAATTTTGCACTTTCAGAAAAGACTAGATCTATTCCATTTATCCGAGGTGTAGGGTCCACACTTTATTCATCGTAGTAAAGAGAACCAATTCTGTCTTGTTTGGGTTTACGCCCAAACCGCTGCTTCTGGCCCATCTAGCCAATTTGTTCAGAGCCACCTGTAGAATGTCTCGGAGGACGTTTTCGAATTTGCCACTCACTGCGATTGCAACGTCGTCCGCATATGCCACGACCTTGCAGCCACAACGTTTAAGATCTAGCAGGATTTCATTCACCGCTAGGTTCCAAATTAGTGGAGACAGTACTCCTCCTTGTGGGGTCCCACTGTTTACAAACCTTGTTAGAGTTGTGGACCCAAGACATGCTGTTATGCGTCTTCTGTTGAGCAGACTTTGAATTAGTCTAAACAAACTAGAGTTAACTTTTAGATGTGACAGTGCCGCAATTACTGCATCTGAGTGAATGTTCGTCAAGAAATGCGACCATGGTGAATTCCTTGAAATGCAGGGACGATAGTGCTCACAAGTTCGTGCAGGGCTGATTCTGTAGACTTCCCCTTATTGTAAGCATGTTGGTTCACCGACAGGAGTTTTGTATCCAGGTTTTCCCTAATGAAATAATCTAAAAATCTTTCCAGACCTTTCTATAGGAAGGAGGATAGGCTAATTGGTCTGAAGTCTTTTGGCCTAGTGTGTGATATCTTCCCCGCTTTAGGTATGAATACCACTTTGGTATCCCTCCATCGATTCGGGATGTATGAAAGCCTGATACAGCCTACATAAATTTTCTCCAGCCAAGGGATAATGTACTTCAACATTTTCTGCATTTCTGCTAGAGTGATGCCGTCTGGTCCAGGGGACTTGAAGGGCTCAAAGCTATTAATAGCCCAGCTTATGTCGGAAACCTTTTCCACTTCGCCACAGAAGGTATACCAAGAGCGTCTTTGCGCCTTTCTAAGCTCCTTCTTATAGATCTTGAGTTGCTCTTTATAGGCATCCCAAACATTAGCGACCCCAGTAGATTTAGCCTTGTTGAATAGTTTGTTGCAGGTCTTTTTCATAGCCGTTAGCTCAGAAGTCCACCATTGGGGTTTAGTTTTACCCTTGTACCTTGTTTTTGGACAGGCTTCTTCAAGGGAACTATTGAATGATATGCACGGGACAAAATCGCCTTTTTGGATATGTTTGAATGGAAAGAAAATATAATGGAACACAAATTTTTAAATATTATATATTTTTGAGCAAACAAATTTTATTTGAAAATCAATAAAATTTATTTGGAAAGCATATATAAATATATTACAATAAAATATATTTGCTGACTAAGTTTCTCAAATAAAATATGTGTTTAAATACAAATAAAATTATTGTTCAGGAATTTCTCCAAATATATTTAGTTTGCAAATATATTTTGTTGTAATATATTAATATATGCGTTCCAAATATATTTTATTGATTTTCAAATAAAATTTATTTGTTCAGAAATATATAATATTTAAAAATTTGTGTTCCAAATATATTTTCTTTCCATTCAAACATATCAAAAAAGGCGATTTTGCCCCGTGTACCTATGATACAAATACTTAGGTTGGTAGTTAGAATAAAGTCAAGAAGCGAATCACCCCTATTGTTTATATCCGTACTACACCAGATAATATGATGAGCGTTCGTGTCTGTGCCAATAATCAGCTCGACCTGTTAAAATAATTATTATTTTGTAAATTTAAAACTGTTTGTTAAGTATAAATTTCAATTTAAATTTTATGCAACACATAGTTGTTTTGAATTCATCTGACAAATAATATTAAGTTGTTACCGATGTATATCGATCAACAGAGGTCAATGTTGTATACTCTTATATACCACCAGAAGAATGTGAGGCAAGTGACAATGCAATAATAAACGATTAAATTATCGAACATATCGAGACACTTTCCATGGACGTTGCTGGCTCAATCGAATTAGAGATGCGAATCGAAAATGCAGTCGACAAAATAATCCAGAAGAACTTCAGGAAATATCGAACCGTTGTAAAAAAAAACTAATATCAAGTTGAGTACGAGTATGGTGCAACTATTGGGCGAAAATGTCCCACCAAATATTCTAAGGAACCAGTTAAAGTCGAAGCCACAAAAATCAAAAACATTGTGGATGAATTGGGTAAGTTTATTAGAATTACAGTATTGTATAATGATATTGCATATAAAATCGTTCTCTCATTTATTATAACTGATATTCGAACATAACTGACAAATATTCTAAGATTCAACAATTTCTCAATGCAAGCAGCAAACGATTTATGCACTTTGGGAGTAGGTCTCAAGATCTTTCAATTTATGAACAGATGATTGCATGTTTTAGAAGACATACAAAGTAGCTTCATCAAATACTCCAAATGTTTCGATAAATATTCCCAACATCAATGAAATTAAAAATTCGTTACAATTTCTCCTATTAATGTAAAGGGTGGTCCAACCAAAACGCACGATTTTAATTGTAAATAAAATAAAACGTTTTCAAAGAATTATCTCAATATTTTTTATTATGATAGAAGGATCTATGACAATTATGTGTGAAATAACATATCGGCCATATGCTCGCCATGGCTTCGGAAGCATACATCTAACCGATGGTCCGTATTTTCAATGACTCTGAGACATAATTGAGAATTATCTCATCTTTAGCTCTCGAAATGTTCTTGGCTTATTGACGTACACTTTTCCTTTTAAATATTCCCAAAGAAGGAAGTCCAATCGTGTCAAATCACATGGCCGTGTCGGCTAATAAACATCTCCATGACGTGATATAACACGGCCATTGAATTTCTCGCGCAAAAGAGCATTTGTTTCGTTGGCTGTGTGGCAAGTGGCACGATTCTGTTGGAACCACATATCGTCCAGGTCCATATCCTCAACTTCTGGCCACGAGAAGTCCGTTATCATCTCGCGATAGCGATCACCATTCACTGTAACTGCTTGGCCGCCCATATTTTCGAAGAAGTACGGGCCGATGACGCATAGTGCTCTGTCCCATTGACAAAAATCGATAATAATGTACTGGTTCAAATAATGGTAAATTTTGTACTCATCATATCTTAACAAACCCATTAAGATAAATAATAACAATATTTTTTAATTTACCTCTTTTTGACACTGCGAGAGGGCGCCAAAGTCAATTTTTGTACAGTCAAACCTCTCTAATCCGGACACTCGATAGTCCGGACTATCCAGTATTCCGGACAGCTTAATGATTCGGACAGTTTAGAAAATTAACGTCTGTAGTCCGGACATCAATATGTTTTTGTAATTGTTGTTAAGTTGTTTAACGTTATTATACCTTTAGTCTAAAAACAGAAACATGTAGTTGTTCTGGGTAATGATAACCTTTTTTTGAAAGTAACCGGTGGTTGTATAACTTCGAAATTTGTAATGAAATTGGTGCTTGGAAATATGAGGCGAAAAATTATAAAGTGATATTTTTGCTGTATTATTTTTGAAAGCCGTCGAGGAAGTGGAACTTGATGAGTTCCAAAAATTTACAGTGCAGATGAGTCTGCTCTATTTTTGAGGGCACTTCCAATAACAACATTATTTTAATTTAGCTCCAGGCAGAAAAATGTCAGCAGATAGATTTACCTTCATGGTAAAGAGTCTGGATCTCATACGTTGCCTCTCCTTTTAATAGGTAAGCATGAAAATCCATGAGCGCTTTAACAATTTTAACTTCCTTTTGTATATAAGTCTACCAAAAAAGGCTGGATATCGACTTCCGTTTTTGAAGATTGAAGAAATTTGTGATAAATGCTAAGAAGCCGCTGATAGTACTTCAGTTATTGGGTAAGGGTCCATCACAAGAAAATGAAATCAATACGGAGGATTCCACAGAAAGAAAATGGGACAAAAAATCATTGTTTACTTGTTCACCACTAATGAAGTTATAGTTCCGTCAGTTGTGTCAAACGAAAATATTGAAGAGAGCATAGACTCCCATTGTAGTCTTGAGGAAATTCACTATTTTTTGTAGGCAAATAAGAAAGCAACCGACAACTTTTCAAGTGCTATTTTATAAGCTGAGAGAGTAAAAATATTTCTAAAAGAATTTAAAAACAGATCTGAAAAACTGCACAAAGACAAGTGTAAAAATTTCATATGTATTTATTATCTATCTTTTTCCTTTTAAGAAACGCCTTCCTTAATAAAATAAGAAAATATGACCCACTTTCGAGTTTTGTACTGTAGTCCGGACAATTCAGTAATACGGACAAAGGTCGAAACTATATCTGTTCGGATTAGAGAGGTTATACTGTATACGCAAATCGACCAAAAAATAAATTACCATAAATGTATGTTGTAAAATAGCTGTATAAAATTCGTTTATTAGGGAAATTAAGCCAAACTTTTTGTATATGACAGTAAATCGAATTCCTAATAATACAAAAATGACAAGTCGGCAGAAAATTGTAATAGTGCTATTCAAAATTGCTTTGGAAAATTCGTATATTTTGTTAGAATGAAACAAAAATTACAATTTTAATTGGAATGAGCAAAATAAGTTGGAACAGATCCCTAAAATTGTATTCTTCAAAAACAATGTATGTACTGTTACTATCAAATAAAAAATATAAAAACGTAAAATAAAAGTGCAGAAACTTAAAAAATATATACATATATTTGTTATGTCTAAAAAATTATTTTCGAATATAATTTTTAGGGGTGTTCCAAAAACAGACGCCAACGGTTAACGTGTTGACCAACCCCATAATATTTTTTTTGGCGCAAGGAAGCCGACAGAGTTCTTAAAAACATAAAAATCCATACTTATAAATTATTGTTGAGAAAAACAAAAAAAATCGCTTTTAGTATGATGCTTTTATGCCGAAAAATCAAAAAATATTGAATATTGTATGGCATCGGAAAAAAAAATTCGTAAAGATCCTTAATTTTTTCTCCAGATACTATTAATGATATGCCCTCTTTAAACACAAAATATAAAAGTTCAAATTATTCGCGCACAAAATTTTGAAAAAGTAATTTTGCTTTAGGTCTAAAACTGTTTTTAGGTAGTTTTCCAAAAACCATCTCCTTTAACTTGTAGAACAACTTTTTTGGAGCCTAATAGTTGACATAATTCTTAAAAATACAAAAAAATCATATTTATAAAATATATTTGAGAAAATGTTAAAAAAATCCATTTAATATGGTGTTTTTATGTCGAAAAATCAAAAAAAAAAATATTTATGTCATCAGAAAAAAATGGTAAAGATCTAAATTTTTTTCGAAAAATTATTAATGCCAATCCTCTTTAGAAATAAAATATAAAGTTCCAAAGTACGAAAAAGTACTTTTGCTTTAGGTCTAAAATTGTCTTGCGACAAAAAATTAACTGTAATGCATTTAAGGAGTTCCTACACGCTGAAAAAAAATCGCTTCTGTAGTATATTGTCCCAAACATATTCGGCTTGAAATATACATATGTTTAGAGTACACTCCAAATATATAATATTTGACACACATAAATATTATATGTTTGGGAGAATATTGTTCTAAACAAAAATATGTTCCCATTCTAATATTTTTTTATTTGGAACTAGTATTTCCGAAACAAAGCTTAATTTGTATTTAATTATTTGATACAAAGTATCAATGCCTTGATTTAAAGACATGTTTTCAGGTGCTCACAGATAATTTTTTTATAAATTTTAAATGTTTTTAAAATTTAATTAAAACTTAAATCGTATAATCTTTCGTGAATATAAATTGCATTGATGGATTGACAAAAAGTGATAAATTGAAATATTTATAAATTAAAAGACATTTTTAGCTATAAAATTTAAAACGAAAACTAGGAAAAACTAACTAAAATTCGAAAAAATCAGCAAAGTTTTTAAATTTTTTTTAAATAAAATATGTTTGGAAAACTTCTTAAACAATAACTTTGTTTGTGGGTACACACATATTTTATTTGTGAAAGTCAGTTAGCAAATATATTATGTTCTAATATATTAATATATGCGTTCCAAACAAGATTTCTTGATTTTCAAATAAAATTTATTTGTTAACAAATATATAGTATTTGAAAAAATCGCTTCCAAATATATTTTCTTTCAATTCAAACATATCAAAAATGACGATTTTCCCCCGTGTAATAGCAACAAGGATAATAATTTGGCGCGCTTCCGATGATATTATATGTCAGTAGTGTACATAAAGTACTAATTCATGGTTACGATGTTATCAGTTAATTTAATTTGCCAGTAGGTACATAAATATTGACAATTCTATTTCCGAAAACATTTATTTAATTTAAGGTTGTTTATCTGAAGAAGCCACACGGGGGAAGTCGTCATTTTTGATATGTTTGAATTGAAAGAAAATATATTTGGAAGCGATTTTTTCAAATACTATATATTTGTTAACAAATAAATTTTATTTGAAAATCAAGAAATCTTGTTTGGAACGCATATATTAATATATTAGAACATAATATATTTGCTACCTGACTTTCAGAAATAAAATATGTGTGTACCCACAAACAAAGTTATTGTTTAAGAAGTTTTCCAAACATATTTTATTTAAAAAAAAATTTTAAAACTTTGCTGATTTTTTCGAATTTTAGTTAGTTTTTCCTAGTTTTCGTTTTAAACTTTATAGCTAAAAATGTCTTTTAATTTATAAATATTCCAATTCATCACTTTTTGTCAATCCATCAATGCAATTTATATTCACGAAAGATTATACGATTTAAGTTTTAATTAAATTTTAAAAACATTTAAAATTTATAAAAAAATTCTGAAAAACAGAAAACTTGTCTTTAAATTAAGGCATTGATACATTGCCAAAATAATTAAATACAAATTAATCTTTGTTTCGGAAATACTAGTTCCAAATAAAAATATTAGAATGGGAACATATTTTTGTTTAGAACAATATTCTCCCAAACATATAATATTTATGTGTGTTAAATATTATATATTTGGAGTGTACTCTAAACATATGTATATTTCAAGCCGAATATGTTTGGGACAATATACTACAGAAGCGATTTTTTTTCAGCGTGCAGTCACAAAATTATTCCATAAGCTCGCGTGTTTCATACCAGGAAAAAATTGTCCAAAAATCACAAACAAAGGTTTAATGACGTACCTTACAATAAATTCTGATCCTATTATAAGTTCAATACGGTTTAAAAATCTTAACATTGGTAATATTTTTCAGAGTAATATATCAAGTATCCTTTAAACGAAGATATATCTAGGCGGTATTTTTGATGAAATTTTTGACGAAGATGATAATATTATTTTAGAAGTCAACGAAGGAAATTCGTTTGACAATTACATGCATTAAATTTTTAAAACGAAACAATACAGTAACATAACATACAGTACAATACTACGCAAAAACACTATGGTCCACGTAACCGACGTATGACATAGAGAAATGTTCCCTATTGAGTCTTCTAGTTGTTCTCCCATATTTGTAATCTACGCAAAATTCCCTTTAATTTGATGGGTCGCACGATATTTGGACCAAAAACCCATTTTTCAAGATCTTCTAGGTGGCTATGTTGAAGGATCTTGAAACAATTCTTCCCAAAATTTGTGCACATATTTACTCACAGCAAAGCCTATTACGCTTTACAAACTTTGGTCGAAATTCAGCGCCACTCTTGAGCGTTCTTTATATATTTATTTTTAAGTCCTTTGAACCCTTTGTGTGGTAGGTACCAAAAGGACTCGCTATATCCTGTTGAAATTTTGCACCGCAACTGATATATATGAAATATTATGCCATGTTTAATTTCATAAATATAGAATGCTCCAATTTAGTGATATAGTCTGGTGAATTTTTAAGGACCGGGAATAATTTGCAAAAGGTTATGAGAGGTCTAAATTTAAAATTGTTCTTAACTATAACCAAATACAGCTTGGTACCAAATTTCAAAGTTCTGCAATTGCTCCTTCTATTTTTGTCACAGCTATACATGAAGACAGAGCACTGTGTGACGGCGCCTGCACATAAACCATAAAACCAGGCATGCACAGGTGTTTTCACATCTCCTACAGACCCTGTTTGCTGAAATTTGCGCAAAATTCTCCCGAATGTGGACCCATTGGGTCGATTATGCTGACCACAGAAATCACGTAGTGCACGAAATTAATTTTGATTTGAATGATCATTTCCATAAACAGCTTCAACAATCTTAACGCGCTGCTCAATTGTGTATCTTTCCATGGTTGCATTTTTGAAACACCAAAACAATGCATTTTCAAATTCAATTGGGCAAAAAACTTAACGTTAAGGTGTGACTCACAATTAACATCGTGCATTTTTGTTGGACCACCCTTTATATACATAGTACTCATTCTTCAATAAAACTTGATGAACTTTTGTTAAGTATATCCCGATATTTCGGTTCCGACACATTATCAGACTTGACTCATTTCAGAGGATAGGACTGGAAGATACTGAGGAAATTCGTGTCTAGTACCGATTTTCTGCAACTCATGAGTTTTTAAAAAGATCGTAAATAAGGATCGCACAACAGTTCGAACCGCTGGCTTAAATGTACAGGGTGGCTGATATGTAATGCAACAAAGTAAAGCGCTATATTTTTTAATTTTATTGTTTAAAAGCAAAAATGTCGGAAATAACATAAAATTTTAGAAACAGGTTAGATTTGTTCGAATTGGCCACCTTTGGCACGAATTATGGCCTTCAAACGGCCGACAAAGCCATCACACGCTGCACGAAAGTGGCTCTGCGGTATTTTGTATAAATGTATGTCCATGGACATGAGACGTTAAATCGTCTAATCCCTTCAACCTAACCTAACCTTACCTAAGTATAAACAACGGCCTAAGAGGTAGAATACTATCACAGCCATATCGAAAACGTTGTGATTTTGATGAAGTTTTGCATACACGCTGAAAAATATCTTCTGTAGTATATTTTGCCAAACATATTCTGCTAGAAATATATATACATTTGACAAAAACAAATATTATAAATTTTGGATGATTATTCTTCCAAACAAATCTTTGTTTCCACATAATATATTGTATTTTTATACCCTACACCACACTGTGGTACAGGGTATTATGACTTTGTGCATTTGTTTGTAACACCCAAAAGGAGAAGAGATAGATCCATTGTTTATTATACCGATCGACTTGTAATCACTTTCTGAGTCGATTTAGCTATGTCCGTCTGTCTGTAGATGTATTCTTGTAATCAAAGTACAGGTCGCAATTATGGTCCGATCTTGACGAAACTTTACTAATATCTTTTCTTTGGCACAAGGACGATGCCTATTTAATTTGGTTAAAATCGGTTCAGATTTGGATATAGCCCCCATATATATGTTAGCCCGATTTGACATGTAAGCGCTGTAAAAACTTTATTTTATATCCGATCAGTATGAAATTCAGCAGAAAGAGGTCTCTTATTATATGAATGAACACTATTAAATTTGGAAGAAATCGGTTCAGATTTAGATATAGCCCCCATATATACGTTACCCCCGATTTCACATGTAAGCGCCGCACGATGGGAAAATATGATGAAATATGCGCGCATAGACTTTGAAAACATCTTTCAAAAATCAATTTTTTGGGTGTGTTATTTTATTGTGGATAACATTTAATGAAAATACCTACAAATTTTATGAAAATATCTCACGGCGATTTTGAGTTATGACCATTCAAAGTTTGTCTTTTTTACTAATAAATGCCAATAACATTGCGATGATAAAATGCATATACTAAAATGCTTGTAGAATTCGCGTTTATTGGTGAAATGCGATAGGACTTGCAACATATAATAAGGTACTATTCATATTAATTTTTGTGTAAAAAACGTATTTTTAACGCCTTCCAACGAAGAGATATTTTAAAGTAAAAACAACAGTTTTTTTTGTTTTTCAAAAAAATGATCCACAGTAAATGGAATACAACTTTTTTGGATCACGTGGGATCACTACCATATGACATAGAGAAGAGAGGTGACTTAGGAATGAATCCAACGGTACCTAGTTTATCTGCGACCTTTTGCGATTATGGCAGATTTTTGTACTTTAAATATGTGCTTTTGTTTCTTTAAATATAGAAAATATGTGTGGGAGCTGTATCAATCTATGAACCGATTTTCCCGAAACATATGGACCGATCTTCTTGGTTAAAAAAAATAACGTTTGTGAAATTTCGGCAAAATCGGATAATAATTACGAAGGGTACTGAACGGACGAGAATAAATGGATTAACACGCGGCTGCAAGTTTTATCAAGTACGATTAAAAATAGAGATCTTGTTAATATTATAAGGATTATAGTAATTTTTATACTTCACTTTTTCTACAAAACCTATAAAAATATAATTACAATAAAATATATACGCTTCCGCAGTTTGTGTGTATTAGGGTGGACCGATTATTTTTTGTTTTTAATTTAACTTTCAATTATTATCAGTCTACGAACCATTGTGTAAAGTATATTATAGTAAAATTTCAGCTTTCAAAAATATTGCAGCCCACAATTTTATCCTATTTAAGTTGTCTTAGGTTCAATTTTATAAGCATGGCAGGTTTTGTAGACTTTTTTCGCAATGTTGACAAACATATTTTTGAACTTCAATGGTCTGCATATTTAAAACGCAGCAACACACAATCAAGCACCTGAAACATATTTTAAACTAAATTTTGTCAGCTTTAATTTAAAATCAAGATCACTGAATTTGGCACGATATTCGGAGTTTCACACTATATTCCACAAAGTCGATTTTGAAGCCCCACTGTGCGATAAATGGTAACAGTAAGAAAAATCTGGCTACACCAAATTATTCTCCAAAGAATTCTCTTGAAGATGGTCCAAACCGTTGGCCTCTATCTCTAACGGTATAGTCGTGAGATTAAAAATACTGCTATGCGCGCGTATTTACCCATTTTTTCCCATTGTGCGCCGTAAAAAAATTATTTTATAACCGATCAGTGTGAAATTTGACAGAAAGAGGTTTCTTATTACATGAAGGAATACTGCCAAATTCGGAGAAAATCAGTTCAGATTTAGATATAGCCCCCATATATATGTTACTCCCGATTTTACATGTAAGCGCTGTAAAATGTGTATTTTTAATCCGATGAGGTTTCTTATTACATGAATTAATACTGCCAAATTTGAGGGAAATCGGTTGAGATTTAGATATAGTCCACATATATATATTACCCCCCATTTTAACATGTAAGCGCTGTAGAAACTGTATTTTATATCCGATCAGTAAAAAAATTGGCAGAAAGAGGTTTCTCATTACGTGAATTAACACTGCCAAATTTGAGGGAAATCGGTTCAGATTTAGATATAGCCCCCATATATGTATATGTTACACCCGATTTGACGTGTAAGCGCTCTAGAACAGTTTTTTAAATCCGATCAGTAAAAAAAATTGTCAAATGAGGTTTCTCATTACATGAACTAACACTGCCAAATTTGAGGGAAATCGGTTCAGATTTAGATATAGCCCCCATATATATGTTACCCCCGATTTCACATGTAAGTGCTGTAGAGACTGTATTTTATATCCGGTCAGTACGAAATTTGACAGAAAGAAGTTTATTTTTCAATGAATGAGTATTCAAGGAAAATCCGTTCAGATTTATATATAACCTCCTCTTGATTTGGTACCAAAGTGCTATATAAGTTGTACTGTACTTCCGATCAAAATTTTTGAAATATGTTCCTAATTTTCTTCTATAAGCGCTAATTTAGAGACCTGAAAGGCTTCAGCGGAAATGAAAATTAAAGCATTACTTAAACCAATTATTCCAAGGTAGTACCAATTATTCCAGGGTAGTACCTACCTAGCATACCCTGCATATATATCTTATACTTCTGTATGCTTGACTATTATTTCCGAAACATAGATTAATTTTCGTTTGAGTATTTAGGAAATATATATATATGTATATACCTTAATTCAAAGTAATTTTTTTAGAAATTTTTACGGCCTGTTTCTGTATTTCTAACGAAAGTCTCTGCGAACGAAAACCAGTCACTCACTTTCGTCAGGAATTTGGTTTCTCTAACGTTCTATTGTTCGTTCGCCTGGCCTTACGTCAACGACGTTAGCAATTTACCAATTGGAAAATAATGTAATTGCCAGATCAATAATTTCACAACTTCCGGTCTAAAAAGCACACATTTGTGTATGGTCGACCTTAGCAAATACATCTCTATACTATTCACACTAGCCGTGACCAAAAAAGCAACCCTGGGTGGTCAGTTGAGCTGCACCAAGACTCTCATTTATTTCTCTCTCTCTTCCGTCTCGCTCACTTAGCGAGCAACCAATATTGACTTCTGTATGCTTAAATATGTACCCATATGTACACAATTTTATTATTATTTAATTGTTTTACCATAATTATATTAATATCTACTTATTTTTTGCTGTTTATTTTGTCATTGTTCCTATCAGTCGACAAATAAAATAATGTGACTCGATCTGACATTTGTGTTCGCCGAGATGACAGCAAAGAGAGATAGAGAAACCAAAATTTGCACTGAAATGATTACGTTTTCGTACGAGTTCATTATCGTACGACTTGTCGTTCTGATGGTAGTTACTGAAACCCAAATCAGCTGTTTGTCGTCTGGCAGGCGAACGAAAGCAAATTTTTAAGTTACAGAAACAGGCTGTTAATGTTTGCAAAATTCATTTATAATTGCAAATTGCATAATCTTGAATAACAATGAATTGTTTGAAGGATTGACAACATATAATGACTTGGAATATTTAGAAATTAAATATATTTGGAAAACTTTTATTTGTATTTAAACATATATTTTTTGGGAAAACAATTCGCAAATATATTTTTTGCTTTAAAACATATATTATATGTGCGTTACAAATAAATAACGTTAATTCGTTCAAAAAAAACAGATTTTATGATTATTTTGTGAGGAAACGGCTAAACATTTTTGATTGAAACCAATGGTACATTAAAGCATAATTTTCAAACTTTCACTTCAAACTCTTCAAAGTGAAAACTGCGATTTTTGCAAATTCAATATTAACAAATTTAAAAAAACTCGACAGCGTTACCTTGTAAATTGTGTAAAGAAATATTGTTAAAAATTTCAAAAGGGCCGTTTCAGTAGTTTTGAGTTATGGGGGGCACCGTCTTTGAAAACATGGGTTGTGGGAAAAACGCTTTAAAGTTGTTCTGATGTACGTAAGAGGCGTGGTTGCTTAGACTGATGTATCTTTGTCAGTTTTGAACAGATTCACCTCAAATTTTCACACAATATTCTTGGAAGGTTCTCTATTAAAAAAATGCAAAAAAGTGTATATACGTTACCCCCTTAATACAAATTATCGTAAGCGACATATTTCTTTTCTGACAACATATGCAAAAATCAGTAAGTAAATTTTATCGTAAGCGCCATAAATTGCTAAAAATACAATAAATACAATAAAAATGAGTTATTGTGGTTTTTTCTATTTGTCGCTTGCGGTAGATTTGCGCTCATGGCTCGATATGCGATTCGACGACCTCGTAATACGTATTACAAAATCGATGAACTACCTCGGAATGAGACTTGATTCCAAGTCTACCTTTTATGATCAGTATGCCGCACAAATAACTGCACAATAGATAGGGTTCGATGCCCAACCAAGAAAAAAGTTGAGTTTGTCACCCCCTAGATTTAAAGAGCATTCAAAGACAATTTAAGAAAAAAATTTTAATTTTTTTTGGTGCACCTTTTTAGTTTTCTTTATACTGTATTGATATTTGAAGTCCGATCGTAACAGGATGCATATCGTTGTTCACGTTTTGGAAAGGGCTATATTTCGACCACTGGTCATTTTTGACTCCGAGGTCAAATTCGATAATTGACCTCTGTTATCTCGTTTTCTACCACCCTTATTATGACTTATTTTGAAACGATAATAAAGGGATTTAAAAATAATTAAACTTTTGTCTTTGAAGTACTCACTTTTATTTATAAACAAAAAAAGTTTATAGGGTTGAAAATTGTAAAATATATGCTGGAGTCAAATTCGACTAGTTTCTTTTGACCTGGTTTTCTGTCTCTCTCACACACAAATTCACTTTGTTTTCCCATTCACACTCCACTAAAATAGTAAAGCGTGAACCATTTCGAGGTTCCCTACTTTTTTAAAGAAAAAAACACATAAAATTCAAATTGAATGGGGAATGTTTATTATTATGTCTATCAAATGTTGGCCGCGGCTACGTCTCAAATGGTCCATCCGTTGAGTCCAATTTTCGATGACTCGTTCGAGAATTTCGACTGGTAACTGGCGAATGACACGCGTGATGTTTTGCTCCAAGGCCTGAATCGAAGCGGGTTTGTCCGCATAAACTTTAAACTTTGCATATCCCCACAGGAAAAAGTCTAACGGTGTGATATCGCACGATCTTGGTGGCCAATCGACCGGCCCAAAACGCGAAATTATCTGCTCACCGAAACCAAATGTCGCCGAGATCACGAGCTTCAATTTCAGGCATCAAATACATAGTCGGTTATCATAGCACGATAACGGTCGCCATTGACGGTTACCTTCTCACCGGCATCATTTTTGAAGAAATATGGACCGATGATTCCACCGGCCCACAAACCACACCAAACCGTTGTTTTTTCTGGATGAAGTGGCAGCTCTTGAATCTCTTCAGGTTGCTCTTCGTCCCAAATGTGGCAATATTGCTTGTTTACCTACCCATTGAGCCAGAAATGGGCCACATCGCTGAACAAAATTTGGCTCTAAAACTTCGGATCTTTTTGGAACTTTTCAAGAGCCCATAGAGCGAAGCGATGTCGCTTGGGAAGGTCGGGCGGCTTCAGTTCTTGCACAAGCTGTATTTTGTATGCTTTCCATTTAAGATCTCGACGTAAAATGCGCCAAGTCGTTCCATACGTCAGTCCTAGTTGCTGCGAACGGCGCCGAATCGACTCTCCACGGTCTTCGTGTACACTCTCAGCTACGGCCGCTACATTTTCTTCACTGGTCTATACGGTCGAATATTATGCAATAATGAATGCTGGGTCTCAAGATGGGTGCTGGTGTTGCGAACAGTACACTCAGTAAGCCGATTCTGTTGACCATAAGTTGAGCGAAGTGCACGAAACACATTCCTCACAGAACGTGAATTTTGGTAACAAAGTTGAACGATTTGTAAACGTTGTTCAGGCGTAATTCTTTCCATGATGAAATGCCAAACAATACTAAACAAAAATAACATGACATGAAAAAAGGCTATTGAAAAAGTACCTCTACTTGGATCACCCGTTATTTTTGCCACTGACTCCATATTTATTATCCTATCTTTACGTATTATACCTCGTGGATCATCTCTTGAAGGGCTACTTTTCTTCCATACGTCACTTTGGATTTTTTACCAGATTTTCTACATTCATTACAAAGGGTTGGCCATTTAAAATACCGATTACTTTGACTTGTGATTTGAGCCCTTTGGATTATTTCTGTGAAACCAATTAAGGATAAATGCTATACAAAGCATCCAGAGACAATTAAAGCGTTGAAACATGAAATCTAATGGTGATTTCGTTTGTGCAAAAAAATGTAAAATTTGTTCTACATTTTACACTGAAACCGCATTTTAAGTTCGTTTGTAAAAATGGTGCAGCCGTATGAACGGATTTTGATTTCGTTTGTAAAATTATTACACTCCGCAAATGCGAAAATATCTAATTTTCCACACTCAGCCCAGTGGAGTGTTGCACCGTCAAAAGGCAAACTTCACAACCAAACCTAATTTAAAGCGTACATTCTTAATGACTACCAAATTGTTGCACAATAATGTAAGTATGGGTTTTACTCACCGCACGATTTTTGTTCGATTGTTCGCATGCAAAATGCGAAATTAGCAGTGGGTGCAGGGGGAATTTTTAAAATGTAGCAACATGATGTGATACTATTTTTCAGAAACCAAATCACCATAAGTTGCCATTGAAGAGATTCGACTTGAAACAATAGAATACGAGTATGTGCTGAAAAATGAGGCACTGCCGAGCCAGTCTTGAATGATATTGTGTTGCATTATTAAATGACAAAGTCCAACATTTCCAATAAAACCAGAAATTTGAAAAAAACTATCAGTAAAATTTTTTATAGCCGATTCAAATTTTAAATGGCCCACCCTTTACTTTCCTTTTACGGTTTGCATTTGTATTCATAAGCAAATAAGTTATAGAGAACTATTAATAATGTTATAGACATGGTTAATTTTTTTGAACACCACATTTAACTTACATACAGATGCCATTCCTTGTGTTTTAAAATAAGTAGCATTTACGAGGGTTGAAAATCAAATAACTGAAGTCACTAGTAAATATTTACCTCGGATTCCAAACTGAAGTATGGAAGAAGTGTTGTCATTGTCAAGAGATGATCATCGACGTATCATACTTCTTAAAGATCATACTAGATTAAATCAGGAATTAGTGGAAAAATACTATTTTGGTGGAGTGTAGAGTGAATGGGAAAACAAAGTGATTTTATTCTTAAATTCTTCCTTAAAAAAGCTTCAAAATTAGATGGAGAATCCCGCAAATTTAATTTGTTGATGCTGTAAAGAACCGCCATAGTGGTGGTGTGTTTGTGGCATTGGGCTATTCATGTGTCTGTGAGAGAGAGAGAGTGAGACAGAAACGAGATCAAAAGAAAACGAGATCAAAATTTGACCTCAGTATATATTTTACAATTTTAAACCCTATGTAACTTTTTTGTTTATAAATAAAACTGAGCGCTTCAAAGACAAAAGTTTAATTATTTTAAATTGCCTTTATTATTGTTCTAAATCAAGTCCACATTAGGGGGGTAAAAAACGAGATAACAGAGGTCAATTATCGAATTTGACTTCGGGGTCAAAAAATGTTAGTGGAGGAAATATAGCCCTTTCCGTAACGTGAACAACGATATGCGTCCCATTACAATCGGACTTCAAATAGCACAACAGGATAAAGAAAACTAGAAGGGCGGTATGTAGGGTGCACAGCAAAAATGACAATTTTTTTTCTGATATTGCCTTTGAATAATCTTCAAATCTAGGGTGTATCAAAGGCAACTTTTTTTTATGACCCTATCTACTGCACAATTGTAACAGTTTACTTCATTACAAATGTGAAATATGGGTACACACACTTGCTACAAGCTAAACAATACTAGCAGTGCAACGAATAGGTACTTTAGGAGTAACATCAGCATGCATCACGGTATCAGTACCTGTAGTTCTTATAATAGCTGCAATGACGCCAAATGATTTGCAAGTACTGGAACTCAAGCAAATATGAAATACGTAGTAAACAAGTAAGAAAGTTCGGCCGGGTAAACCGACTTTTGAATCCCCTCATCTTGGGTCCAAAAAAATATAAGTAAATTTATTTTTTTTTGTTTTAATTAAATTATTATCAATTTAAATTGCACTTGATAACTTTAAAGTATGTACTGGTATTGAAGTTAAAAGCTGTTTACTTTTGGTACAAAATGGTTCATTGGGGGAGGTACCAAAAGGAGAGTCCCAAGAACGGTCACTTTTCTCCGGACTCTAGGTACTGTAAAAGCATTACACTATACAAAATTTGAAGTATTTATATGCACTGGTATTAAAGTTTGAAGCTGTTAACTTTTGGTGAAAAAAGGTCCATTTATGTGGGAGGTATGTGGGGGCGTGTCAATAACGCCAATTTTTCTCTGGACCCTTGATACTATAAAAGCATTACACTGTACAAAATTTCAAGTATTTGTATGCACTGGTGTTAAAGTTATAAGCTTGCAAATTTTGGAACAAAATGGTCCATTTATGTGGGAGGTACCAAAAGGATCGCGAAAATAATGCCCATTTTTCACTGTACTTTATGTACTATTAAACCATTACACTGTGCAAGATTTCAAGTCTTTGTATGCACTGGTAATAAAGTTATAAGCTTTTAACTTTTGGTTCACAATTCTCCATTTGTGTGGGAGGTACCAAAATGGGCGTGGCAACTTTGCCCGTTTTCCTCGAGGTTATAGTGACTAATAAACCAATACTTTGTGTAGAATTTCCGAGAATTCAAATAAGTGGTATAGAAGTTATTGAATAATCAATATTTCACTAAATGTTAATCCTTTGTGGGGGAGGTACTAGAAGGAGTGGACCAATATGGCCCATCAATGTGTTATGGTCCTTCAATGTTTTACACTTTTGGCTCGTAGCAAATGATATATACCCCCTTTTCTAAGGTGAGGTAGATGAGCTGGTATGTAGATGGGATCTGTTTTTCAAATATTTTGTTATAGGTATGTTTCAAAACTTGTGCCCACTTCACAAACTTTTACCTCAACGTGCCAAATAAATAATTTAAGCGTAAGTCGTTGATCTGCAAATTTTATAAAACAATTAATTGACTCAAACGAACAATTAAATTAAAATTTTAAATCTATAGTGTAATATTTTCATTTTCAGCATGGGTTGACATAGGCATAAATATTTCCCTTGTATTTGGTATGTAATTGTATGTAGGCGATTTTCATGTATTTGCCTTGTCCCAGTTTAATGTCTGAATTGTTGTTGTTTTAGTATGCAGGAATGAAATGCTGATTTACATAACATATTCATTAATATTGTAAGAGTGGTTGTAGGTGTGTGAGAGTGTGTTTGCTTATGCCGTATTCTGTTGTAGCATTCTTGTAAATTGTAAGGACAGACATATACATACGTAAGTCACACTTAGACATCCCATGAAAGCCATAGAAATCGTTGTCCTGATCAGTTTGACACACGCAATACGCCGGCAGGATTTCCGTCTCACACACGCATTCACTGACACCTTCACGTTCGTATTGAATTATTTAATTTTGCTGTTATTACAGAAACTCCATTTCAATATTGTGTGGACTCAGCTAGCAACGCCCAGCAGGTTGACAAAGCAAAGCTGCAGTCAATCTACCACAAAACGAATGATTGCCTGTCTGTCTGCAACTTTTGAAGGAAACAAATGAAGCCAACCAACATCCTTTGTCTGTCAGTATGGACGTCTTTCACATCATCACAATACAGTGAAGCTTGTTCATTTAAACGGATATACATATCTCCCTCTCCATTGATGAACCTGAATACTCACTGAAAATCTATAAGGTAGGGAGAGGTGTACGAGGATTGGTTTAATAAATTTATGGCAAACATAATTCTATTTTTGATGACAATTCCGTGTTTAAATGAGACCTTTAATAAGAAACCATTAAGGAAAAGCACAAGTCGGTCGGAAGCGACTATATTATACCCTAAACAAACTTGTTAGACAGAATAAACAGAGATAAAGCTTTTCTAAAAACTCGCAGATTTCGTTCTTGGATCAATAAACTACTCTCGTTCAAGTTTCTACAAAAATCGGTTGGAAAATAAGGCTTCTGTAAAATTTGTAAAATCACAGCTACCCAGCAAAATTTCCCATTACCAAATAACCTGACGGGTAAGCTAAATTCAAAACTAGTTTTTTAGGTTTAGGTTAGGGTGGCAGCCGTTTTCTTTCTTTTTTTTTCTTCAGCCCACATAGACCAGTTTAGGTCCCTAGTGGTACCACGGGCTAAAATGCCCTTCATCGAAACCAAACTGTTTGATATACATATGTATCGATAGCACGAATTTTGGTACTGGAAAGATCTGTTAGGCTGCCTAGAAAGGCCGACCCCAGTATGTCCAGTCGTCGTTTACTCAGAGCGGGGCAGTCGCATAGCAAGTGCTCAATGCTCTCCACTTCTTCCTCATGTCCATAGCTTCTGCAGAAGTCATTGGAGTTTATAACCAATCTTCTGGCGTGTTCGCCGATCAGGCAGTGTCCCGTCAGAACTGATACAGACAATATTTTCCTTTCTAGTGCGAGGAGATATTTTGACCTTCTCAGGTCACAACTTGGCCAGATTTGTCTAGCTACCCTACAGGTGCCGATTTGTGTCCATCTTTCGTTGGACTGCCTAATTGCCTCTTGCCTAAACCAAAGCTTGCACGTGGATAGTGGCGCACCAATATATGCAAATTCTTCGAGAATTTGTAAAGTCGTCCCTTTCTTAGCAAGTTCATCGGCTTTGCAGTTCCCCGGGATATCCCTATGCCCAGGCACCCATATGAGGTGTATATTAAACTGCTCAGCCATCTTGTTAAGAGATATGCGGCAGTCGAGGGCTATTTGTGAATTTGGGATGTGACCTCCAGAGAATTGATGGCTGTCCGAGTAAATGACAACGCCAGTGTTGGTTACTATGTTCCGACTCAGCCACTTGGCGACTTAACATATTGCCATTATTTCGGCTTGATAGACACTGCAGGTATCTGGTAGTCTGTTAGCTATATGCAAATTAAGTTCTTCACAGTGTACTCCGAAGCCAACCTTTTCATCAAGCTTCGAACCATCCGTATAGAAGTGGAGATGGTTTCTATTTCCGGGTATTCTGCCATCCCATTCATCCCTAGCTGGTATCATAGTAATGTACTTCCTCTCAAAGGTGCGCACCGTTGATATATAGTCCACTCGTCGGTTACCATAGCACTACACTTTGATATCCTCATGTGACCGTAGTTCTTGTACCTCCACATTGATAGGCACTTTAATCTTAGTGCCGCTTTGGTTGCAACTTCTCTCGCCACAACACTCATCGGCAGTATATGGAGAAGGGCTTGTAGAGACTCAGTCGCTGTAGTCCTTTACGCTCCGCTTATGCACAGGCAGGCAGTTCTCTGAACCCTTGATAGCAGGTTTGTGATGGTTAGTTTGTCAGTTGCCGTCCACCATACCACAATGCCGTATAACAGTATTGGACGAACCACTGCTATATATATCCAATGGACAATTTTAGGAGAGAGGCTCCACCGCGTCCCTACAGCCTTCCTGCAGGAATATAGGGCGATGTTGGCCTTCTTTACACGTTCCAGTACGTTTAATCTGAATGACAGTTTCCTATCCAAAATTATTCCTAAAAATTTTGCACTTTCAGAATAGACTAGATCTGTTCCATTTATCCGAGAAGGATGGTCCACATGAGGGTCATTATTCATCCTAGTAAAGAGAACCAATTCTGTCTTGTTTGGGTTAACACCCAAACCGCTGCTTCTGGCCCATCTAGCCAACTTGTTCAGAGCCACTTGTATAATATCTCGGAGGATGTTTTCATATTTGCCACTCACTGCGATTGCCAGGTCGTCCGCATATACCTTGCAGCCACAACGTTTTAGATCTAGCAGGATTTCATTCACCACTAGGTTCCATATTAGTGGAGACAGTACTCCTCCTCTGTTTACAAACCCTGGTAGAGTTGTGGACCCTAGACATGCTGTTATGCGTCTTCGTTTGCCTAATGAAATAATCTAAAACACTTTCCAGACCTATCAATAGGAAAGAGGATAGGCTAATTGGTCTGAAGTCTTTTGGCCTAGTGTGCGATATGTTCCCCGCCTTGGGTATGAATACCACTTTGGTATCCCTCCATCGATTCGGGATGTATGAAAGCCTAATACAGCCTACATACATTTTCCGCAGCCAGGGGATAATGTACTTTAACATTTTCTGCATTTCTGCTGGGGTGATGCCGTCTGGTCCAGGTGACTTGAAGGGCTCAAAGCTGTTTATAGCCCAGCTTATTCTAGATCTCTCGGTCAACAAGCTAGCGACGCTCGCAGTCCACTCGCACTCTTGTTGGTCCTGTTGATCCTCGGGCTCTGTTGATGAGTTCCCCGGGAAATGTGTGTCGAGCAGTACACTTGGCGATTGCTCGCTGTTTTTTGTCCAGTTGTTTGCCTCATCCTGCAAATACCCCACTGTACAAGGAGAAGTGGATAGTACCTTCCTCAGCCTTGCGCCGTCGGAGACCTTTTCCACCTCGCCACAGTTCAAAACTAGTAACTGCTTATATGGGCCTGTTTCTGTAACTTATTTTCGTTCGTCTACGGCGAACGATCAAAATCACTCAATTATTCCGAGAAATCTATAAGTCACAGCAGTTTATAATTCGCCGTGTCTATAGAAAAGCACGTAAAAACTCGTACCTAAAATATTTGTAACCTGCGTTTTATAGAATTCAAGTAATAGTTGAGAGATTTTTGATCGTTCTCCGTAAACGAACGAAAATAAGTTACAGAAACAGGCCCTATGTAATTTGGCGTCCCTTCGAATTATTTTTACTCATGCATGTCAGTAGAGGAAAGTTCTTCCACTCAAGCATACCAGAAGCTGAAAATTTACCACTTACGCTTACAATTATTTAAAAGTAAGCGTGGACGTGAGTAATACTTTCATGAGTGTGTTTCTGGGTAGAAGATATTTTTGAGTTGCTATTGCTTGATCACCACCATGCCATCAGTGGTGGCATGTGGTGAGAAAGTAGAAGAGCGTAAATTTGGGACGAAAGTAATTATTGATTGCTGTCGTCATATGCCGAAAAATGTTTTTTGCGGGAGGTGGGATTGAACTCGCAACCTCACGGTTTATTAGTTTAGCATCATAAATTGAAAGTCCATTTTTTAAAATTATTAATGTTAGTAAATAATAGTTGAAATCGTATAATCGTGAATCACAATAAATTACTTGAAGTATTGATAACAAACGATAACTTGGAATATGCAGAAATTTAAAATGAGTGCTCTACAAAAAAGTTAATGCTTCATGTGCCATTTTTACCTGGTTGGTATAATTCCAAAACCAAAGAAAATTTAAAACAGAAGTTCAAAATAGTCAGCAACGTTTGCAAATATTTTTTATATACAATATATTTGCAGAAATTTCTGAAAAATAAATTTATTTGTATTAAAACACATATTTTATTTGAAAAAATTAGTTCGCAAATATATTTTGTCTAATGTATTCATATATGCGCTCCAAATAAATTTTATTGATTTCCAAATAAAATTTATTTGCTCAGAAATATATAATGTTTATAAATTTGTTTTTTAAATATATTTTCTTTTAATTTAAACATACAGGGTTTTCCAATAAGAGTGATATGATTTCTTTAAAGAAAAAACACCCTTATTGTTAAGGAAATTCAAAAGTTTTTTATTTAATGGTAAGTACAATCGATACAATTAAGTTCTAAATAAAACGTCATTCAAATGGCCTCCACGACTTTTCTGCAGGAACGAATTCGATTAACCCAATTTTCAAGAACTTTTTCCACTAAATCAAGTCGTATGTCATGAATGGCACGTTCAATATTGACTTGTAAAGCTTGGAGAGAGTCTGGTTTATTTCGAAAGACCTATTACTTCAAATAACCCCACAAGAAATAGTCTAATGGTGTTAAATCACAACTTCTTGGAGGCCATTAAATGTCACAATTTCTTAAAATAATCGAATCTCCAAACTTTTCTCGCAAAAATTCAATTGATTTATTTGATGTGTGTCATGTAGCCACAATGGCAAAAAGATAGCTCTTAACAAGAGCTAAAATAGGTTTCAAGGTCGTAGGTCGACAGGCAAGTGTTTTTTTTTTATTTAAAAAAAATGGACTTAGCATCACTTTCAAATGTGAACGGAAAGTTTATTTTTGCTCTAGCTCCGTAATGGTACGTTTGATCGGGAATCGGTCACGCACGAAAAGTTGCAATTGGAGAACGATTATAATGATAATAAAACTGAATAATTTGTAAACGTTGTTCTTGCATATATCTCTCCATGATGAAATTGTAAACACTACTGAATACAATGAAAAACAAATGACAGATCATGACATATTACAAATGGCCGAAACGTCACTTCAAAATCATATCATCCCTATTGGAAAACCCGTTATCAAAAAATGAAAATTTTCCCCGTGTATACATATTTAATTCAGAATCGTTTATCTACAAATTTCGTAATATTCGTTCTAGGAGCAAGAAACCCCTAAAAACCGAAATTCAACAGAATCATATACAAAATACGACTAATATAGTGCTTGGACACAGTATCGCATTGAACTAGTATTTGGGGGATATGTCAAAATATGAACCGAATTTCTTAAAGTTAAGTTCGCTCTTAGTTTATGTTACGTTAGGTTAAAAGTGGCAGCCTGTAAAACAGACTCACTTTGATTATACAGACCATTGTGTTTCCACAGGGACGTAATGGAAAACATAAGTTATCCCTAACCAGTAAGGAAAGGTTAAAGTCGGGCGGGGCCGACTATATAATACCCTGCACCACCTCGGCAATGTACATTAAGAATTTCTTTTTGAATAGTTGGAATAATTGGTTTCCTTTCTTTTACGAAAGTACTTAGCTCCCCCGCCACGTCAAGGCTTATTCCAAAGAGGAGTTTAATATAATGTGTGGAATTAAAAATTGAACTAATAATAATATTCCACATACGAGTATTTGCATTTACTGTGGTTATTATTAGCCTTAACACAATAAATAGTCCGATTTTTGGTCGTACACAATATAAGTAATATATGCAGGGTATGTTAGGTAGGTACTACCTTGGAATAATTGGTTTAAGTAATGCTTTAATTTTCATTTCCGCAGAAGCCTTTCAGGTCTCTAAAATAGCGCTTATATAAAAAATTAGGAACATCTTTCTGAAAAATTTTGATCGGAAGTAAAGTACAACTTATATAGCGCTTTGGTACCAAATCAGGAGGTGGTTATATATAAATCTGAACGGATTTTCCTTGAATACTCATTCATTGAAAAAGAAACTTGTCAATCAAATCGGGGGTAACATATATATGGGGGCTATATCTAAATCTGAACCGATTTCCCTCAAATTTGGCAGTGTTAATTCATGTAATGAGAAACCTCATCTGACAATTTTTTTTACTGATCGGATTTAAAATACAGTTCTAGAGCGCTTACATGTCAAATCGGGGGTAACATATACATATATGGGGATATAAAATACAGTTTCTACAGTGCTTACATGTTAAAATGGCGGGTAACATATATATGTGGGCTATATCTAAATCTCAACCGATTTCCCTCAAATTTGGCAGTATTAATTCATGTAATAAGAAACCTCTTCGGATTAAAAGTACACTTTTTACAGCGCTTACATGTAAAATCGGGAGTAACATATATATGGGGGCTATATCTAAATCTGAACCGATTTTCTCCGAATTTGGCAGTATTCCTTCATGTAATAAGAAACCTCTTTCTGCCAAATTTCACACTGATCGGTTATAAAATAATTTTTTTACGGCGCTTACATGTGAAATCGGGGGTAACGTATATATGGGGGCTATATCTAAATCTGAACCGATTTCTTCCAAATTTAACAGTGTTCATTCATATAATAAGAGAACTCTTTCTGCTGAATTTCATACTGATCGGATATAAAATAAATTGTCCTTGTGCCAAAAAAAAGATATGTGTAAAGTTTCGTCAAGATCGGGCCATAATTGCGACCTGTACTTTGATTACAAGAATACATCTACAGACAGACGGACAGACTGACAGACAGACGGACAGACTGACAGACAGACGGACATAGCTAAATCGACTCAGAAAGTGATTACAAGTGGATCGGTATAATAAACAATGGATCTATCTTCTCTCCTTTTGAGTGTTACAAACAAATGCACAAAGTCATAATACCCTGTACCACAGTGTGGTGTAGTGTATAAAAAGCTAAACAGTTGGCGGATTCCAAGATCAGCCAAGTTAGCTAGCTCGTCAAAGAAATAAAAGCGCAAGGTTGTATGCAGCCTTCTAGAGAGAGCGGGGCATCGACACGGAAGGTGTTCTATTGATTCCTCCTCCTCTTTGTCTCAACAGCTTCAGCAAAAGTCATAGTGCAAGACCTTCAATCTCTCTGCGTGCCGTCCAATACGACAGTGACCTGTCATGGCAGACACGATAACTGAGCCGTCCGGCCATAACTTTTGTCTGAGTTGGTGTATCTTAGCGATTTTTTTTTTCTATTTAGAAAATTTTCTTGTAAATTCGCAAGTGTCGGTTTGAAACAATTCGGCGTATATTTGGATCTAATATTAACAAATTGCTATGAGAGGATCGGGGAAATAGTAAAAAAATCAATTTTCAAATGCAGACAGAAATGTAATAGCGCCATAAAATATTTAAAAATCAACATATTTCAATGAAATATTTTGTAGTTTGTAGGTCTTGACTTCACAAATCGAGAGTAATTCGCAAATCATTATATTTCCAAAAGTCAATCCCAGAATTCCCAAAATAATTCTGAAAATCCCCAAAAAATGGGATTTTTTTGTTTTTCCCCTATATCTACTATACTAAAAGCCGGGTTCCAGATTCCATTTGCAGTTTAACTAACAACTCCTTACCACATATAAATATGGCAAAAGTTTTGACATTTTAGCTTTGCGATTGGAGAAAATGTGGCTTACTTTTGAAATTTGTGTAAAAAATGGTGTAAATTGGAGAAGCTTGGTAACAATACCTGTAAATACTTTTGACACGTTCTTTTTTTGAGGGCTTACCTTGGAATGTTTCCTTTAATGTGATAGTAAATATGTTATACATTAAAGATTTTGAAGTAAAAACCTTAATAAATTAGCTACAACAATTATTAAAATTTTCTCAAAAAAATGCTTTTTTTGCAATGTTTTGTAAGATATCGGTGAAACCGCTGAAGGGATGGAAAACGGTGTTGTAAGAAGTTGATGGCTACTTAATTTTGAATTCTTTAAAATTTGTCTTAACTAATTCGGATAAATGGTTCTCGAGTTAAACCAAAATATTGCGAAAAAATCATATTTTTAGAGAAAATTATATTTTTGAAATAATTAAATGTTAAAAGCGTCATAAAAATGCACAATTGTTATATTTTTATAATTTTATCGTTATGTCTAGTCGGTCATGAATAAAATGAGGCCATTCCAAAGAAAATCGATGCATAACACAGTGCGACAGTAAAAAAAAACAACAACCGCGATACTATTTTTCTTGTAGGTCTTGGCGAGTAGAACAACGTTTGTTCTAAGAAATTTGCCGGACACCCCCAAAATCCGGATTTACGGGTAAAAAACGATTTTCTTGCCTTTTCACATGAACGTCTATAACTTTGTTAATTATTATCTGATTTTCAATCTCTAAAAGAATTTGGAAAGAAGAGAACTAGACCTTTCGAACGATGTAGATCTTGTTTATTTGAAGCTGTAGGAATATAGGTTTATTTGTCCTACAAACACATTTTTTCATTTTTGTCCGTCATTTTCTAGTTTAGGGAATGTTTTTACCAATTATATTGTGAGATAACCGTACGATCTATTAATCTACATATATAGTATATTTTAAAAGGAAAAATATGCAACCGGTCTCTCAAAAATCCGTTTGCAATTGACGGAGTTATTAAAGTTTCATTAAAACTAAATCGGTATATAAACACTAGTTTTGCCCATTCAACTCAGTAATGTATGCTTGAGTGTTTCATTTTTCACTCATCATCGTCGAAACTAGTATTTATGTACACATTTAGTTTTAATGAAACTTTAATAGCTCAGTCAATTGCAAACGGATTTTTAAGAGACTGGTTGCATTTTTTTCCTTATAATATATACTATATATGTAAATTAATTAATCGTACTGTTATCTCACAATATATTTTTCCTTTATTAGTAATAAACAAATATTTTAACGTAAGTATTATACATGAACGATTAAAATATTTCTCTTATTGTGATATGATAACATTTATTTGTATTTTTTTTGGCATATAAATCATTCTATTTGATTTATTTTTAGAAAAATTTTTAATTTTCGATCGCGCAATATTTGAGATAAATGTTATGGATATACGAAAAATGCAGTGCTGAATGCCACTTATAAATTACAACAAATAAGTGAGCATACACCTACACGTGGGTTTTTTGAATTGAAAGACAATATATATGGAAACAAAATTTGTAAGTATTATGCATTTGTGAACAAACACATTTTATTTGAAAATCAAGAAATTTTTTTTAAACGGTAATATATGCATATTGCCTTAAAATTTTGTCCAGCAGATATTTTTGTTTTATTGAAATCAAAATAATAATTCTTTTCTGTTTTTTTGTTCAAAAATAAACTGCTTTCTTCTTGAATAAAAATAAATATTAAATATTGGGTTAAATATTCATTTTGTATGAAAAATTTAATATGGACCAAATGGTCTCTTAATATAGGATTCATACATATTTTCTAACCTTACAGCAGGGTTAAGAATGTCATAAGCAGTATTAGCTTTTGTTTTACAGTACTAATTTTTATACCCTCACTTTAGTGTGACGAGGGTATATATCATTTGCTACGGAAAAAAGTGTAACACATCGAAGGAGTGATCTAAGACCCTAAGTATGTTCGGAGGAAATCCGTTTTGGGTCATTTTAAGTCGAATGAGCAATGTCCGTCCGTCTGTCTGTCTGTGTGTCTGCTGGCTGGTGCGCACGATAACTCTCGAAAGGATTAACCGATTGACTTCAAATTTGGTATGTGGTAATATTTTGATCTATCTCTGGATGAGTTCGAAGATGGGCCATATTGGTCTACTCCTTCTGGTACCTCCCACACAAAGGGTTAAAATTTAGTGAAATATTGATTCTTTAATAACTTCTATACTACTTATTCGAATCTTTTGAAATTCTGCACATAATAGTAGTATATTAGTCGCTATTAACTCGAGAAAAATGAGTGAAGTTGGCATGCCCCTTTTGGTATCTCCCACACAAATGGACCATTTTGCATCAAAATTTAACTGCTTATAACGTTAATACAAGTGCATAAAAATGCTTGAAATTTCCTACAGTATAATGTTTTTGTAGCGCCTATAGTCCGGTAAAAAATGGGCATTATTGTACAGCCCCTTTTGGTACCTCCCACACAAATGGACCGTTTCGTACCAATAGTAAACGGCTTGTAACTTTAATACCAGTGCATACAAATACTTGAAATTTTGTACAGTGTAATGCTGTTATAGTGCCTATAGTCCTGTAAAAAGTGGGCGTTATCACCCCGTCCCTTTTTGTACCTCCCACACAAAATGACCAAATCATACCAAAATTACATAGCTCGTAACTTTAAAATACCAGTGCACATAAACGCTTATAGTTCAGCACAATGCAATGTATTTAAGAATGTACTGTTTACCGAAAAATATGTGTATTTGGAAAACCCCTTCTGGTACCTCCCACACAAATTGACAGATTTATTGGTGTAATGTTATATATTACATTACTCACAAAGTGAGGGTATACCTTAGTCGGTTTACCCGACTGAAACTTTCTTACTTGTTAATTAATAAATATTCCAATGAAAAATAGAAAACTTGCATCTAAATTAAGGCACAGATACATTACCAACAAAAAGCTAAATAAAAATAAATCTTTGTTTAGGAAAAATTACTTCCAAATAAAAAATAATAGGATGGAACCATAGTTTTGTTTAGAAGAATATCTTCCCAAACATATAATATTTGTGTGTGAAAAATAATATTATTTTGAGTGTATCCTAAACATATGTACGTTTCAAGCTGAATATGTTTGGCGCAATATACTACAGAAGCAATTTTTTCAGCGTGTATATAATTTTATAAAAATGTCGGTTGCCCGTCAAATTTTAAGTCAAACACTTAAAGCAATAAGAAAAAAGATTTTTACTATAAAGCTTTACTCTTAATGTGTGAGTGATTTCTACAAGTAAATTCTAATTGAATTTCTTGTGGACATGGCAAAGTGCTAGTATTTCATTGTGTTTGATTGTTTGATCGATAGCCGAAAAGTGAGTCTTTGGGTGCAATTCTCATTTGCTCGTGTGAGTCGCCCCGTGATAGGCTTTGAGAGTTTGGTTATCGAATCATCAATCAAAGGCTTTTTTGAAAAGCCTGCCATGTAGACTACTGATGACGGGGGTCACGCCCCAGAAATCATGATATAGTCTGTGGGCACGCAATGAAATACTTGCAATATATTTTGCCATGTAAAATACTTGCTTTCTATCACTGTATAGAAGCAGGTTGGTCTATAGCCGAGAGAGTATCTCAGTTTAAATCATTTTATAAAAATTTTATTTAAATTTCAGCAAAATTCTATGTTCAAAATCATTAAAGGTTCCAATGAAAATTCTTCATGGATGTTTGGTGAACATATAGAAAGATGAATCCGCTATAAGTTTACAAGTCGATTACAAATATACGAAACTTCAAATATTTCGATAGTGTGTTGGCCGATTTGTCAACTAAAATATTGTTTTAGATTATAAAATTGTAAAAGTTATCCGTAATACGTATTATATTTTTTTTTATTTTCTAATATAAAATATAACAAACTCAATTTGTAGAAAATCGAAGTGTTGTGTTTTCATTTTATCATGTTAACTTGTATACAAGAATCATATTTTCTATGAATATTGAAATTATTTCAGTGGTTTTAAAACAAATGAATCTATAGTATGAGAGGCAATAGAATAAATGCAATGTAGGGGATTTTCCATACATATTTTAAAAAACTGTATTTATGCCTTAAATTAATTACCAGTATATGCTTATATCAAGCACAGATATTTTATATAATACGACAATGTTTTAAATTTTATTATATTAAACATACTTAAATTTACGACAAAACGTACTTATTTTAAGACCGAACTTAATTAGTTTTATTACCAAAAGTTCTTGATTCTATAAAAAGCTTCATCAAAACAAGTACTATTCATCTCTTTGAATTAACTATAAAACATTCTTATTTTTATAGTGATTATCTTTGGCTCGAAATCATTGCCGAAATCTTAAACTTTACGACAAATTCTTTGATTTTCAGTGCGCTTTTTTTAGTGTAGGGAAAACATCGAAAAGATGGAACATTTTCTGTGTCACTACCCGGCTTTCACATATTCAAGATCCGATATTTAGGGTCCGACATATTGCCAGACTTGACTCATCTCAGAGGATATGAGTGGAAGATACTGAGAAAATTCGTGTCTTGTACCGATTTTTTGTTACTCGTGAGGTATAAAAAGATAATAAAAACGAGCGCACAACAGGCTGAACCACTGGCTTAAGTGCAGGACTCCTCTCTTCAACTTAACCTAACCTAACCTAATCGAAAAAAATATATTTCGAACACAAATTTTTATAAATCTTTATACATAAAATCCTTTGCACGGTTGTTAGTAACGCATGATCTCCGAAACCATTAAAGCGAATGGGCTGAAAATTTCACAATATATTCAGTTTGGCGTCATTTGTGTTTTTAAATAGTTTTCACCACGATAAATTGCGGATTGGTCAAGTTATTTGCAAAATTCTCATTTCCAGAGCGATTTGACTGCAATTTAAAATGTATGTGTGGTTTGTCTTGACAATAGTTTGTATGTATGATCCTAACCGGCAGATGGTCCGGTAGTGGACATATGTATGTAGTTTACAATATAAATTGTTTTGATGATTTTTTCCTGAAACTCGGGATGAATGAAATATTAATGAATAACAAACCAATACATCCCAAACGGGACGGGCAGAACAACGTCTGCTGCGGTCAGCTAGTATAATACTATTATTTCTAGCAAATAATATTTCTTAGCAAATAAATTTTGAAAATCAATAAAATTTATTGAATATATTACACCAAAATATGATATGATATGTGTTTTTATACAAATAAAATTATATTTCGAATTTCATTATCCCCTTACCTTAGAGAGGAGGGTATATATCATTTGCTACGAGCCAAAAGTGTAACACATCAAAGAAGTGATCTAAGACCCCAAGTATGTTCGGCGCATATCCGTTTTAGGAAATTTTAAGTCATTTGAGCAATGTCCGTCCGTCTGTCCATTTTTTATCTCAGGCTAAGTTCGAAGATGGGCCATATTGGTCCATTCCTTCTAGGACCTCCCTCACAAAGGGTTAAAATTTAGTGAACTATTCTTTCTCTAATATCTTCTATACTACTTATCAGAATCTTTTGTAATTCCACACATAGTAATGGTTTATCTGTCGCTATCAGCCTATTTTTAAGCAACAGTTAACGGCTTATAACTTTAATACCAGTGTATACTTTAAAGTTATTAAATGCAATTGATAATAATTTAATGAAAACAAACAAAAATAAATAAATTTACCAATTTTTTTTGGGACTGGAGGTGAGGGGATTCGTAAGTCGGTTTTCCCGACTAAACTTTCTTACTTGTTTTTGTATTTATTAAATACAAATTATGAGTCCAACCTTGTGCACTATAAGAACAAAAACTAAAATTATCTGAAAGTGTCCCGATTTTGAATAAAGTTGTCTCCTTGTGCATTTTTTAGAAAACATTTTTTCCATGCTGCATCTCTTAAATGTAAATTAAATGTAAATGTTTTATTTTTTTGTTTTAATTCAATTATTATCAATTTAATTTGCATTTAATAACATTAAAGTTTGTACTGGTATTAACGTTAAAAGCTGTTAACTTTTGGTACCAAATGGTCCCTTTGTGTGGTAGGTGCCATAAGGGGCGCACCAATAACGGTAACTTTTCTCTGGACTCTATATACTGTAAAAGCATTACACCGTACAAAATGTAAAGTATTTGTCATCGCTTGTATTAAAGAGTAAAATCTGTTAGCTTTTGGCATAATCTGGTCCATTTGTGTAGGAGGTACCAAAAGGGGCGTGCCAATAACGGCCACTTTTTTCTAGACTATAGGTACTATAAATGCATTACACTGTACGACATATCAAGTATTTGTTTGCACTGGTATTAAAGTTAAAAGCTGTTAACTTTTGGTACAAAAAGATGCATTTGTGTGGGAGGTACCAAAAGGGGCGTGCCAATGACGTCCACTTTTCTCTGGACTCTAGGTACTATAAAAGCATTTCACTGTACAAAACTTCAAGTATTTATATGCCCTGATATCAAAGTTATAAACTGTTAACTTTTGGTGTAAAATGGTCCATTTGTGTGGGAGGTACCAAAAGGGGCGTGTCAATAACGGCCACTTTTTTCTAGACTATAGGTACTATAAATGCATTACACTGTACGAAATATCAAGTATTTGTAAGGTCCAATAACGCCCACTTTTCTCTGGACTCTAGGTACTATAAAAGCATTACACTGTAACAAATTTCAAGCATTTGTATGCACTGGTATTAATGTTATAAGCTGTTAACTTTTGGTACAAAATAGTCCATTTGTGCGGGAGGTACCAAAAAGGCAGTGGCCACTGCGCCCATTTTTATTAACGTGTTAGCGACTAACAAACTAATATTATGTGTGTAATTTAAGAAGATTCGAGTAAGTAGTATTAAAGGTATTGAAGAATCAATATTTCACCTAAAGTTAACCCTTTGTGTGGGAGGTACTAGAAGGAGTGGACCAATATGGCCCATCTTCGAACTTAGCCGGAGATAGAGAAAAATATTACCGCATACCAAATTTGAAGTAAATCGGTTACTCCTTTCGAGAGTTATCGTGCGCACCAGCCAGCAGACAGACACACAGACGGACGGACGGACGGACATTGCTCAAATGACTTAAAATGACCCAAAAGGGATTTTCGCCAAACATACTTAGGGTCTTAGTTCACTCCTTCGTTGTGTTATAGTTTTGGCTCGTAGCAAATGATATATACCCTCCTCTCTAAGGTGAGGGGATAAATATGGTAAATTCGTTTAAATAATCCTCGTTTTTTATAAATAAGCATAGCTGTTATTTTTTAAATTTTTGTATTATTGTTCTCACCACAAACTTCCATTTATTTGATACCAATGAGGAGCGTCTAGAAGAGTAATGAGGAGGGACTTTATGTACTCGTATAAGCTATATCAAACATGGATTGAGATGCCACATTTTCGCTAGACACGATTTCTGCCTATATAAAATAAAAATGCTAACATTTCTGTGAGATTGGTTGAAAATTGTGTTCTTTAGGGACGTCAGAAATTCTATGGGCTATGGCAAAACATGGACCGATATGCTCGATTTTTGTTAAAGAAAATTCAGTACAATATAAATTATTAATACTACAATTTCAGCCAGATCAAAATGGAATTCTATGGCGTGATGAAGCCAATTCGGGAGATACCTTTGTATAAATAAACTCAACGTTATTTATTTTGACCGTTCAGATAACAATTGTGTTGTCTGTGGCGTTAATAATTCAAATCGGAGAGTTTTTATATACGGACCGATATTGCCCATTTTCAATCTAAACTGGCCTATACTATCATCTGTACCAAATTATAGTCTTCTTGCTTAATTATTGTAGTGTGATTTATACAGACGGATATACGTAAAGATTACTCAATATTTTTAAAATTAAAAAAAGTCATATATGTATGCATTTTCTATTTTACATCCACAATAATAGTTTATACGGTAACATAACGCGTTACACTTTTAACTAAAGTGGATATACAAGAAATTGTCTCCATTATATCTCAGAAACCACAAGAGATAGGGACCTGGGTATTGGACAGATCGATAGATCTTATCCAAGTATTTTCAAAACGTTGCAGATTTTTCGAATTTATTTTTTATTAATTGGTCTCCTCTAGGGTATTATAGAATGCAGAGTTTAAAACAATTAAGAAAGTTTCAGTCGGTAAACCGACTAAGGTATACCCTCACTTTGTGAGTAATGTAATATTGAATATTAAACGAATTATTCTGTCAATTTGTGTGGGAGGTACCAGAAGGGGTTTAACAAATACACCTATTTTTCGGTAGTCAGTAGATTCTTTAAATGCATTGTACTGTGCCTAATTATAAGCGTTTATGTGCACTGGTATATTAATGTTGTTGGATATTAAATTGTGGTGTGATTTGGCCATTTTGTGTGGGAGGTACAAAAAGGGGTGTGGTGATAACGCCCATTTTTCATAGGGCTATAGACACTATAAAAACATTACACTGTACAAAATTTCAAGTATTTTCATACACTTGTATTAATTTTATAAGCTGTTAACTTTTGGTGCAAAATGGTACCTTTGTGTAGGAGGTACCAAAAGGGGCGTGGTGACAACGTCCATTTTTCCCTGGACTGTAGGCAATATAAAAGCATAACACTGTACAAAATTTAAAGTATTTTTATACACTGTTATTAATGTTAACTTTTGGTGCAAAACGGTGCATTTGTGTGGGAGGTACCAAAAGGTACGTGGCAACTTCGCCCATTTTTCTCGAGGTGATAGCGACTAATAAACTAATTCTATGTGTGGAATTTCAGAAGATTCGTATAAGTAGTATAGCAGTTATATAGCCGGAGATAGAAAAAAATATTACCACGTACCAAATTTTAAGTCAATCGGTTACTCCTTTCGAGAATTATCGTGCGCACCAGACAGACAAACGGACGGACATTGTTTATTCGACTTAAAATGACCCAAAACAGATTTCCTCCGAACATACTTAGGGTCTTAGGTCACTCCTTCGATGTGTTACACTTTTTTCCGTAGCAAATAATATATACCCTCGTCACACTAAAGTGAGGGTATAAAAAACAGTAAGGAAAGACAGAAAGTCGGGCGAAAAGGGGTATTGCGATAAGAATTTGGCATTTGACATGTAATAAGAAAACTTTCTCTGTAGAATTTTGTACGTATCGGATATAAAATACGGGTTCTACAGCGCTTAAATTTCAAAACGGATGAAACATAAATCTGAAAGTATTTTCTCCGAATTTGGTAGCGTTCATTCACTTTATAAGAAAACTCTATCTGCCGAATTTCGAACAGATCGGGTGTAAAATATGGTTTCTACAGCGTTTAGATGTCAAATCGGGTGTAACATATGTATATATGGGGGTTATCTCTAAATCAGTCGCCGCCAGTTGTAGCGAACGGACGTGTTATTGCAGAGCGGTACCTATTCACCTACCTACTACGCAACCACAAGGTGTGTTGTTCTTAAAGTGGGTGTTGAATTTGTTGCATCCGTCTCAGGACAGACATTTTGGAAGTAGTCTGGAAGGCCAACATCGACATACCTATTACGGGTAAATACTGGCTATGGGGGTCTCTCCAAAAAATTTATGATTAACCTGATAAAGTAAATGATATTACGGTGCAGGGAAAAATAAACCCAGTACCGGCGGAAAGCGTTGATTTACTCGCGAGTCACGTATCGTCGTTATCAAACAATCGTGAGCAAGTAACTTCTACGGGGTTGGGTGCCTCGGATCCCGTAGTCGAAACAGATACAAGAGCACATCTAGCCTTTGGCAAAAAAAAACGATGAGGAAGAAAAAGAAAACCCAAGGGGGGGCTCTAAGCAACACCAGCTTTTAAAAGCTAGTGGGAACTCAGACTCTGAGTCATCAAGTGATAATAATATTACTATTGTTGAAAATCGGAAAAGACTGCCAGGGGCACAAAGAAGGAAACTGAATAAGATGAACCGGCAGAAGATATTACAGGATGAATCTGACTCTTCAACATCTACTAAAAGAGCTGATCTCCCGAAGAGCATAGCGATGCGAAATCAATTAAGAAGAAAAAAGCTCACAGAACTTCGGAGAAACCTATTCAATCTACCAAAAAAGGAGTTTCTAGTCAGAATCCGTTAATGGTGGGAGGTGAAGTTGATCCTGTTGTTGAGAAGGTGAGCAAGTCCACCAAACCATCCATAAAGGAGGGGGCCTCAAACAGAATGTTCCCAACAAAAGGGGTGATAGGAATCGGTACATAAAGAATCAAAACAAAGAGGGAACGACAAACAGTAACACCGCCTTCCAAAGAGGTTTACTTGAAGAGTGTGTAATAGGTAGTAAACGAAAGGATAGGTAGTACCAAATAAGGTGGAAGTGCAACCAGATAGGATAGACTCCCAAAGGAAACTTTTACTGGAAAGACATTGATTGAGGTCATCCAGATAAACCTCCACCGGAGCGAAACGGCATCCATTGCTCTGATGGACATAATAAATAAAGGCAGGGTTCATGTTGCTTTGGTCCAGGAACCGTGGACTACGAGCAACACAGTTACTGGATTAAACAATATGAACTACAATCTTTTCTACGCTAACACAGGTACTCGTCCAAGGACTTGTATTCTGTGCCATAAAAACTTATGCTATCTTTTCTCTCCAGAGTTGTCAACATCGGACGCAACTGTGCTGATGCAAGGTAATGGAAGTATATACCTGGCGTTAGTATACCTGTCATTCTGTGCGCCGACATTGTCACCTACGTCGGAATTACAACGTCTGGAAAGGGAATCCAAAAATATAAGTAATATGTTACTAGCTGGTTGCGATGCCAACTCACACCATATCGCTTGGGGTAGTACTGACACCAATAAAAGGGGACAAGCCCTTATAGAATTTTTGAATACTAACTCCCAACATAGGGAACAAGGCAACCTTTGTTAACAAAATTAGGGAAGGAGTATTAGATATAACGATATGCTCAGAAAACCTCATAGATGTATTCCATGAGTGGAGGGTTTCGAATGAACACTCCTATTCGGACCACCGTTATATAAGGTTTAAAATTGCACGGCCACCGCCTGACCCAATAAGTTTCCGTAATAAGGCTAAAACCGACTGGACCAAATTCGGCAATCTACTTAGAAATTGATTGGGCCAGCCTAAACACGATACAGAAGACATTGATATCAATGTGAGGAGGATTACGGAGGCTCTTGTAAAATCATTCGAAGATAATTGCCCGCTTCGAGAAAGGAAATCTGCCTATTAGAAACCCTGGATGACAGTGCAAATTCGCTCGAATGGCAAGGATGTCCGCAGACCTTACAACAGAGCTCGACGTAAAAAGCTATCAGTATATTGGGATGACTTCCACAGAAGACTCAAAGAATACAATAACATCATTAGACTGGCGAAACGTAACTCCTGGAGGCTTTTCTGTGAGCAGGTAGACAGCGTTAACAGCATGTCTAAAATAAAAAAGTTCCTCTCAAAAACTCATATCCAAACCGAAACACTGGTGGATGAAACGGGTAAAAGGATGGAAACTATAGATGATACCGTAAGGCTTTTGATGAAAACTCATTTTCCGAGTGGTAATGCTGGGCCAACAGAGGAAAAGTTACAGACCGAAAATGTGATGCACCAAGTACCTATTACGGATGCTATGGTTAAAGAAGCAATAAAAAGCTTCTCTCCTTTCAAGGCTGCGGGACCGGACGTAATATTTCCAGCGCTTGTTCAGAATGAGGTGGATCTGGTATCAACTCATCTTGTTGGAGTTTTCACTGCATGCCTAACTCATGCATATACCCCAAAAAATTGGCAGGAATCAAGGGTGGTCTTTATACCCAAGCCTGGCAAGGCGAGTTATTCGACCCAAAGGCTTATCGACCTATTAGCCTAACTTCTTTCCTGTTAAAAACAATGGAGCGAATAATTGACGACATGATCAAAAGTAAGATAGCCGATGACAAGCTAAAATTCAAGCAACACGCATATGTTAAAGGAAGATCAGTGGAAACAGCTCTACATGAGGTAGTACACTAGATAGAACAGTCCTTAAGTGAAGAAATGTACACACTTGCCGTTTGTATAGACATTGAGGGCGCTTTTAACAACGTTCAAACCGATACACTTATCCAGTCCTTAGACGAGTTTCAGGTTGACCGGGCGTTCATAAACTGGATCAACAATAGGCTAAGGAATTGGTGGATTATTTGTGGGTCATGTGGACGTAAAAATCAGAGACAAGGTAAATCGTGGTATTTATCGCCTCTCCTATGGGTTACGACGATACACAGTCTCCTTAAAGCCCTCACCAATGAAGGACTTAAACCAGTATGTTATGCAGACGACGCACGATGGGAAAATATGATGAAATATGCGCGCATAGGACTTTGAAAACAACTTTCAAAAATCAGTTTTTTGGGATTGTTGTTTTATTGTGGATAACATTTAATGAAAATACCTTCAAATTTTATGAAAATATCTCTGGGCGATAGCGAGTTATGACCTTTCAAATTTTGCCTTTTTTACTAATAAATGCAAATAAAATTGCGATGATAAAATGTATATGCTAAAATGCTTGTAGAATTCTCGTTTGTTGGTGAAATGCGACCGGACTTGTAACATATAATAAGGTTATATTCATCTTAATTTTTGTGTATAAGACGTAATTTAACGTCTTTAAATGAAGAGATATTTCCAAGTAAAAATAAAGTTTTTTTTTTGTTTTTCAAAAAAAATATACACAGTAAATGGAATACAACTTTTTTGGATCACGTGGGATCACTACCATATGACATAGAGAAGATAGATGACTTAGTGGATAAACTAGGTACTGTTGGATACACAACAGTACCTAGTTTATCTGCGACTTTTTGCGATTATGGCTGATTTTTGTACTTTAAATATGTGCTTTTTTTACTTCAAATATAGAAAATATGTGTGCAAGCTATATCTATCTATGAACCGATTTTCCCGAAATATATTGACCGATTTTCTTTGTCCAAAAAAATAACTTTTACGAAATTTCGGAAAAATCGGATAATAAATACGACCGATACATTCATGTTTGTAGTGTCCTACGAACAAAAATAGCAATCCTATTAATATTATTAGGATTATATGTGTCATTTTTATAGTTTACTTCTTCTACAAAAAGTATAAAAATATAGTTAAACGCTTCTGCAGTTAATGTATATTAGGGTGGACCGATTATGTTTTGTTTTTAATTTAACTTTTCTTTTATTAACAGTCGACGACGCATTGTGTAATTGCATTAGTGCAACACTTCCGCTTTCAAAAATATTGCAGCCGACGAGTTTATCCTATTTATGTTGTTTTGGTTTCAAATTCAAAAGCATTACCCGGTTTTATAGACTTTTAACGCAATGTTGACAAAAATATATTTGAACTTCAATGGTCTATATATTTAAAACGCAGCAACACACAATCAAGTAACGCAAATAGATTTTTTAACTAAATTTTGTCAGCTTTAATTTAAAATCAAGATCGCGGAAGTTGGTACGATATTCTGATTTTTACACTAATTTCCACAAAGTCGTTTTTGTAGCTCCACTGTGCGATACATGGTAACAGTAAAATTAATTCTTGGTACACCAATTTCTTCTCCAAAGAATTCTCTTGAATATAGTCCAAACCGTAGGACTCTATCTCTAACGGTATAGTCATGAGATAGAAAATACTGCTATGCGCGCGTATTTACCCCTTTTTTCCCATTGTGCGACGTTATAATACTTCTTAGGGGCACACATCCAAACCAACTATGCAGAAGAACTGAGGAGGCACTTAACATAGCATATAACTGGGCACAACCAAAAGGATTAAATGTCAACCCAGACAAAACAGAAATATGTCTATTTACAAGGAAAGGGAAGATTCATCCTTTTACCGTGCCTCGATTCCTGGATAAGAATATTGCCATTTCTAAAAAGTTAAAATTCTTGGGAGTAATCTTGGATCAGAAACTTTACTGGAAAGATCATATTGAAAGAAGAGTTACAATGGCCCACAGATGTTGGTCGTTGTGCAGAAGAGCTATAGGTTCAAAATGAGGACTACGTCCAAATATGACACACTGGCTTTACATGAGCGTGATTAGACCAATAATAACCTACGCCTCTGTAGAGTGGTGGACATCAATGGACAAAAAGTGCAACGTAATACCATTGCAAAAAGTGCAACGTATGTGCTGTCTAGGCATAGGCGGGGCAATTAGAACCGCACCAACAAGAACGTTGGAGACTATACTCCACATCCAACCAATAGATATCCGTATTAGATATGGGTGAATGTATAAATCGAGACCACAAGTCGTACCATCAGAAGATATTACAATCCCTGGTCGGTCATATTCAAACAACGGAAATCTCCGACCGCATTCCTGAAGTGCGGCTTACAGCTACCTGTGATTCGTTCGTGCCAGACAGACGCTCCTGGGAAAACGGAACACTAGCTCATGTGCCAGTGGGAACCGGCTGCGACACTGATGGGTCCAGGCTAGGAGGAAGGACGGGTCTGGGACTTTTTATTGATGTACCAGAAGTCGAACTTTACTTCCGCCTCCCAGACCATAACACAGTATTTCAAGCAGAAGTTCGAGCAATCACGGAGTGTGTTAACTGGCTCAGTAATACCACAAAGCTTAAATATGCCAACATATGCACAGATAGCCAAATGGCGATCAAAGCAATATCATCGGAAAAGGTCAAATCCGGAACAGTGTTAGACTGTAAAAGAACGATAAATAATTACTCATTCCATGGTCAACTGCGAATTTTCTGGGTACCGGGACACAACGGAGTGATTGGAAACGAACGAGCAAACAGCTTGGCTTCAAAGGGCAGAGAACTTCGAGTAATAAACTTGGAAAATTGGAAACCTTTCGAAGCCACGAAGGATGAGTTGAAGCACTGGGCAGTGATGGCTCACAAAACTGTGTGGAATAGAGCAACTGTAGGAGCAACAGCAGGTGACCCAAATGAGAAGAAAACCAGTAGTTTTCTGAAACTAAACAAGAGCAAGTAGTTTTCTGAAACTAAACAAGATCGAGATTAGTAAGATGATGAGTGTTCTAACGGGACACTCAAGCTTACAGGCACATCTTCATCGCACAGGACTAACATAAAACGACGAGTGCAGGGCATGCAGGGAAAACATCGAAACGATGGAACATTTTCTGTGTCACGGCCCAGCTTTCACACATGCAAGATCCCGATATTTCGGTTATAACATATTGCCAGACTTGACTTATCTCAGAGGATATGTCTGGAAGATACTGAGAAAATACGTGTCTAGTACCGATTTTCTGTAACCCGTGGGGTATAAAAATCATAAATAAGGAGCGCACAACAGGCCGAACAACTGGCTGAAGTATATGTCCATGGACGTTTAAACGTCTCCTCTATTCAACCTAACCTATATCTTAATCTGATTTTTGATCGGATATAAAATACAGTTTCTACAGCGCTTGAATTTCAAATCGGGGGTAACATATATATGGGGGCTATATCTAAATCTAAACCGATTTTCTCTGAATTTGGCAGTATTCCTTCATGTAATAAAAAACCTCTTTCTGCCGAATAGCGATTCGTAGGAAAGGATCGGGAAAAAATAAACAACAAAGGAAAAAATAAACAACAAAGGAAATTTTATATTTCCATTGAATCTTTAAAATTTAAGATATCTCAATTATTTTTTTTTGTAATTTGTACGCCTTGACACCTGAAATCGAGGCTAATTCTAACAACAATATATTTGTGGACGTAAATCCCACAATTCCCAAAATAAATTCGAAAATCCCCACCAAAGGGAATATTTTGTTTTTTTCCAAAATCTGTTATACTAAAAGCCGGGCTCAAAAATCCTTTTGCAGTTAATCGTATAACAGATTACTACATATAACCAGTAAGGAAAGGCAGAAAGTCGGGCGGGGCCGACTATATAATACCCTACACCTCCCTAACAATGCGACAAGGGTCATTGCGATAATAATTTGGAATAATTGGTAAATGGGTAAGAACATATACATGTAGACATATCTAATTCTGAACCCATAATCGCTAAATTAAGCAATATTCGTTCCTAAATTGAGAAACATCTTTCTGGAGAATTTTGTAATGATCGGAAGTAAAGTACAACTTCTATAGCGCTTTGTAGCCAAATCAGGAGGAACATATATTTGGAGGTTATATATAAATCTGTATCGATTTTCCCTGAATTCTCATTCATGTAAAATAGAAACCTCTTTCTGTCGAATTTCGTACTGATCGGATATATAAATACAGTTTCTACAGACTAGATGTCAAATCGGGGTTAACATATATATGGGGGAAATATCTAAATCTGAACCGATTTTCTCCGAATTTGGCAGTATTCCTTCATGTAATAAAAAACCTCTTTCTGCCGAATTTCGTACTGATCGGATATAAAATACAGTTTCTACAGCGCTTACATGTCAAATCGGGGGCAACATATATATGGGGGCTATATCTAAATCTGAACCGATTTCCCCCAAATTTTGTATTGTCTCTAAGTGTATCACGAGACTACTCTCTGTAAATTTTTGTACAAATTGGTTCAAAAATGTTGCTTATACAGTGCCAAATCGGAGGTACAAATATATGGGAGCTATATGTAAATCTGAACCGATTTTAACCAAATTCAATAGGGATCGTCCTTGGACTTAAAGAAATATATATGCAAAGTTTCGTTGAGATCGGACCATAATTGCGACCTGTACTTTGATTACAAGAATACATCTACAGACAGACAGACGGACATAGCTAAATCGACTCAGAAAGTGATTACAAGTCGATCGGTATAATAAACAATGGGTCTATCTCTTATCCTTTTGGTATATATACGAGGCTATAGGTATATATACGAGGCTATAGCTAAATATACGTTTGTCTAGTCTACTATTTCGAATAGTTGTAATCTCTACAGTATGCACAAATCAGAATCCGCCATGCACTGATAGAAAAAACGTTCGTCACCACGACGAATCAGTTCCGTCAATATATCTTCGTACTGGTGTCGAGCAGTTTCGTACATGCTATGTGTTTGTACGTCAATATAACTAACAGGATCATCAACCCATGTTTTTGGTGATTTCGAAATTCGTCGATAGAACGATACGGATTCATTCCCACGACGAAAATATTGTTTTGACCATTTTGCTGACAATATGATAAAACGAAGCAATCAATTTATAGTTTGTGCCTAATTTTACTGTTCTATCGTTCTGATTACCTTAGTTAAATAATTTGTTGTAATAAATCGGATTTTCTGTTGGCAAATACATTACTTGACGAGATTATTTTTGATTTAAAATATCAGAAGTAATGAATACTTCTCGTTCGTTTGCCTTAAGCCTTTCCTGATAAGAACTGCGTTTCAAAACGAATAATCTCAACTGAACCTGGCAAAGCAGTCAAGTAATTTTATTTTCCGTATCGTTGTTAATGGTCTATAACCAGAAGAATATTTATTGAAATTTTTAAAACTTAAAAAGTCGGGGGTACAAATTCGTCGTGGTGATGAATGGAGTTCGTGGTGCTGATGAATGGGGTTCGTCGTGGTGATGAATGGGATTCAATTTGGTGATGAATAAGATGAGTGGGATTCGTCGTGGCGATGAACTCGATTCATCGTAGGGATGAATGGTTTTCATCGTGATGATGAATGGGATTCGTCGTAATAATGAACACGATTCATCGTAGGGATGGAATGTGATCATCCTGGTTATGGTGACAAACAAATTCATCAGGAGGATTATTCCGTACGTTAGCTGACTTTTGACGAAAAAATAATAGTGATGATGTATAAATTCGTCGTCATGAAGAAGCTTTTTCTATGAGTGTGCTGATACTAAAATACATATGTATGTGCATGACACATTAGCGGATCTAAATGTTAAGATTTAGCCGACCTGATTAGTCATCTATATATATAAAAATGGAAAAATGTTTGTATGTATGTATGTATGTGTTTTATAGACGCTTAAACCACTGGACCGATTTAAAATTTTTTCTTTTGTTTGAAAGCTATTTTGTCTGAGATGGTTTTGGAAAAAAAAAATGCAAAAAGTGGGGCGGCGCAAATGTGGGCGTGACAAATCGTTTGTTTTCAAAAATGGGCGGGATCGGAAATCTAAATCTGGGACAACGAAGTGGACCGGGTCCAGCTAGTGTTTAATAAAAATAATTTAATTTAATAATTATTTAATTTAATTTAATAATTTAAATTGTTTTGAAACAAATTGTATTAAAAATAGTATTTTTTTTAAGTATTTTGCTAACGTGAAATCGTAACTATTAAGAACGAAGTGTTTAAAATACAATATTCAAATTAGGCTGCTATATATATTTCTGGCCTAATAATGAAAATGGGAATATTTATCATCAAAAATGGTTTTATTTTTTTTTTCAAAGAACTCTCGAGTATGATTTATACACTTTTGCATGCGCTCAAACCAATTGTCGAACCACTTTCACTCCGATTGAGACACCTCCAAAACAGCATCTTCTGGCGACGAAAATCGTTGACCACGCATTTTTTTATCCCCTCACCTTAGAGAGGAGGGTGTATATCATTTGCCACGAACCAAAAGTGTAACATATTGAAGGAGTGACCTAAAACCCTAAGTATGTTCGGCGGATATCCGTTGTGGGCCATTCTGAGTCGAATGAGCAATGTACGTCCGTCTGTCTGTCTGCTGGCTGGTGCGCACGATAACTCTCGAAAGGAGTAACCGATTGACTTAAAATTTGGTATGTGGTAATATTTTCTTCTATCTCCGGCAAAGTTCGAAGATGGGCCATATTGGTCCACTCCTTCTAGTACCTCGAATGTATGCTGGTGGAAGAAATGTCCAAGGATGCCTCTATCTCACGGTATGTCACATGTCGATCTTGCATTATCAGTTCACGCACGGCATCAATGTTCTTGCTAACGTGAAATCGTAACTATTAAGAACGAAGTGTTTAAAATACAATATTCAAATAATTATTAGGCTGCTATATATATTTCTGGCCTAATAATGAAAATGGGAATATTTATCATCAAAAATGGTTTTATTTTTTTTCAAAGAACTCTCGAGCATGATTTATACACTTTTGCATGCGATCAAACCAATTGTCGAAGCACTTTTGCCACTCCGATTGAGACACCTCCAAAGACACCTTCTGGCCACGAAAATCGTTGACCACGCATTTTTTTATACCCTCACCTTAGAGAGGAGGGTGTATATCATTTGCTACGAACCAAAAGTTTAACATATTGAAGGAGTGACATAAAACCCTAAGTATGTTCGGCGGATATCCGTTGTGGGCCATTCTAAGTCGAATGAGCAATGTCCGTCCGTCTGCCTGTCTGCTGGCTGGTGCGCACGATAACTCTCGAAAGGAGTAACCGATTGATTGAAATTTGGTATGTGGTAATATTTTCTTCTATCTCCGGCAAAGTTCGAAGATGGGTCATATTGGCCCACTCCTTCTAGTACCTCCCCACAAAGGGTTAACATTTAGTGAAATATTGATTATTTAATATCTTCTATATTACATATTTTAATCCTCTGAAATTCTACACCTAGTATAAGTCTATTAATCACTATTACCTCGAGAAAACTGAGCGAAGTTGCCACGTCCCTTTTGGTACCTCCCACACAAATGGACCATTTTGTACCAAAAGGTACCAGCTTATAACTTTAATACCAAAGCATACAAATACTTGAAATTTTTTACAGTGTAATGATTTTATAATACCTATAGTCCAGAGCAGTGGTGCCCACAAAGAGAAATGAGAATGTGTTAGTTAGGTTACACAAAAATGAGATTGTAGTGGTACAATTGCACTGAACAAAATCACGTGGTTTTGTTTGTTTACGTTGTTATATTGTTTTACTATTTATGTTTTTGTGTGTTAAATTTTAGCAATGAAGCCAATAAAAAATTAAATAAACATAAAAACAATGCATATGTAACAAAAAATTTTCTTCAAGAAAATTGGTACATGTGTTCTTTGCCAATAATTTATTGGGCAAAAAAATATATATAAATAATTTTATATATTGATAAACTAAAAAATAACAAAAAGTAAAAAAATAAAAATTATTTTATACTAAATTGAAAATAAATACAATAAAAAAATATCATTCGTTGTTGTAAAATATTTTCAGTGTACTTATTTTATTAAATAAAGCGACATAGACCTTCTTCGCTGACTACTAACAAGCAACTGAAGAATTTTGTTTTTATTTTCTCTCTCTCTCTCTGTTTTTATTTTCGTTGACACTCGGGCTGTGTATATGAAAGAGCCGATTAATCTTCGTTGTTCTAACAAGTCCCCTTTTGGTACCTCCCACACAAATGGACCTTTTTGTACCAAAAGTTAACAGTTTTTAACTTTAATACCAGTGCATACAACTACTTGAAATTTCGTAGAGTGCAATGCTTTTATAGTACCTACAGTCTAGAGAAAAGTGGCCGTAATTGGCACGCCCCAGTTGGTACCTCCCACACAAATGGACCATTTTACACCACAAGTTAACAGCTTTTAACTTTAATACCAGTGCATATAAATACTTGAAGTTTTGTACAGTGTAATGATTTTATAGTACCTAGTGTCCAGAGAAAAGTGACCGTTATTGGGACGCTCCTTTTGGTACCTCTCACACAAATGGACCATTTTGTACCAAAAGTAAACAGTACAAAATAAAACAAAATAACAAATTAATTTACTAATATTTTTTTAAACTCAAGGTGAGGGGATTCATTAGTCGGTTTACCCGACTGAACTTTCTTACTTGTTCTTGATGTGCAGGAATAAAAATAAGTCATTGGGTGCCAAGTCAGGGCTGTACGGCGGATGACCCATCAATTCCACGTTTTGGCCGGTCAAAAAGGCGCTGGTTTGAGCCGATGTGTGAAAGCTCGCATTGTCATGGTGCACAATGATTCGTCTTCTCTTGTTTGTATTTCGAATTTTTCCGAAGACTTCAAGCAAACAAATTGTGGTGTACCACTTAGAATTGACCGTCCTACGTTGCTCAAGCGGAACAGTCGCCACATGACCATTTTGCCGAAGAAACAGGCGACCATTTGCTTCGAAGTGCTTCTTCCACGAACAAATTTCGTTGGATTTGGCTCGTCTTCGAAGACCCACACGACCGATTGCTGTTTTGTTTCGGGCTCATACGCATAGATCCAAGAATCGTCACCTGTGGCGATCTTATAAACGCCTTTTGAAGCACCGCGATCGCATTTTTTCAAAATTTCTTTGCACCAATCGACACGAGCCTTTTTTTGAGCGATTGTCAAATTGTGTGGGATCCAACGAGAACCAACGTTTTTACGGCCAGGTGTTCATGTAATATCGAATGTATGCTGGTAGAAGAAATGCCCAAGGATGCCTCTATCTCACGGTATGTCACATGACGATCTTGCATTATCAGTTCACGCACGGCATCAATGTTCTCTGGCACAACGGCAGTTGTTGGACGACCTTCGTCTTTGAGCGAGCGACGGCCACGATTGAATTCATTAAACCAGTTTTTCACACTGCTATAGGATGGTGCTTCATCGCCATACAAAGATTTAAGTTCATCGATGCACTCTTGTCGTTATAATCCACGTCGAAAGTTGTGAAAAATGATCGCACGAAAATGTTCACGAGTTAATTCCATTTTTTTTCCAAATTGATTTTTTTCAAGTCACTGTAAACAACACAAATGATGGTCGTACGTCAAAACGTTCTGAGTATGTTTATGCTAAAAAATGTCAAACTTTCCAACGGAATTGTCAGATGGCAAAAAATGTATTTAACAACCTAAGTCAATTGGAATATGCTTTTTCCGGTTAAACTGAAACACTTTATCTAAAAAAAATTTAATTTCGAGGAAACCAAAAACAGCCGTTTCAAATTATCGGTTGTTAGATCAACGTAGTTATACTCAAGTAGTGGTTAAACCGTCCACCACCCGGACAGTCCCCTTTATGTATTTTCAAGTAAAAATGGTTTCCTCATATTTCTTCAATATTACATTTTGGATATTTGTTAAGCTACGTTTGTCTGGCACCTAAGTCTACCGTTTAGAAACACACAGTTTGAGATAGCAACCTCTCATCCCCCAGATATTATGCATGATGTTGTTGCGCAAAAGAAATTGAAAATGGAGAATACCAAAAATGATGAAGCAGCATGTGTCAAAACCATAACCAAATTTATGGTTGTGTATCCGCACAAGCAACAAACGTCAACAACCGCAGCACCAAGAACAAATCACACTTCCCAGTGCATTCATTCTTACATTCATTCGTCTCAATAACACCGATGAACGTTTCCCTAATGCCAGTCATTCATGTTGCTCCGAAGCGAAATTTCAGTGCCCACACTCCTGCTTCCTTCATACATGAACCTTCTGCACGACTCCGAGCCCATTTCCTCGCATCCTTCCACACGTACTCATGTAACAGAACGTATACATATAGATGTATAAAGAGGGGTCGAACAAAATAAGGTATGGTTATTCCGTTTTGTAGTATTAATACTTTTATCCAAAACGTGTTGTTTACATTTTGTTCCGTCACTAAGCTGGGCGAGTCTGGGTAACATCGATTTGATTTAAGAATGTTCTTAAATATTTTGCTTATATCTTGTACCGACACTGAGCTAGAGCGATTCTAATGATGTGATTTCAAGTCCGAAGGGACAAACATCTTTTACCTATTTCTGATACTCGTAGTACTGACATTATATACGATTTTGTGTTATTGTTATAGAGCACCTAATTAAAATTTTTTTTCTGAAATTACTAGAAATATCCAAATTCTAGGTTCGCCAGAAAAGTTGGCAAAGAATAATTCGTAGCGAGTGTCAGAAGACAAACTAAATCTCTTGCTTCTGATCGAAATCGATGGAGAGAACTAGTGGATGCCTTATATTCCTAAAGTGAACGTTTTATTTTTAAAATGTTTGTACATTGTAATATTGATTAAATAAATAAAGGACAAAAAATAGTTTGTTAGAACATTCAGAAACACGTTTTGCAACCGCATTGTTGATGTGAACATAATATGTTCCCTGTCATATTCGATCTTTTATGCAACTCACTTGTAGTATCGAAGTGATAGAGAAAGGTTTTCTGAAGTCGCTGTCAACTCATTTCATGAGAAATGTTCTCACCTTGCTTTGTGCAGTGATTGCACACGGAGGAAAATCATAATTTTTCCTATGTCTGAATTTAAAGAAAATCTATTCTAGAAATTTTGTTTTAATCGCATATATTTCAACAAAATATATTTGCGAATAGACTTTCACAAATAAAATAGGTGTTTACACACAAACAAAGTTATTGTTTAAGAAGTTTTCTATATATATTTCATTTAAAAAAGGTTTTTAAAATATTGCTGATTTTTTCGAACTTTACAGAACTTTCTTAATTTATAAATATTCCAATTCATCACTTTCTGGCAATCCATTAACGCAATTTATACTTACGAAAGATTATATTATTAAATTTTTTATCTAATTTTACAAAAATATGACATTTTAAAAAAAAATGCATTTTGAACTTCTGAAAAGCAGAAAAATCCTCTTTATATTAAGGCATGGACACATTGCCAAAATCTATATATATAAAGAAGAATGAGTGTTTGTTTGTTTGTAACGTATATGCGTCTAAACGGCTGGACCGATCTTCTTGAAATTTTCATAGAATGTACATGTGTTGGGGGTGGTGAAAATAGGGTACTTGAATTTTCGATGTGCCAAGTGAGCGTGCCTCGCCCACATATGCAAAATTTTCAAATTGTTATATCTTGCACAATTTGTTAGCGGCGGTGCTGTAATTTTGTGCATATGTTTCTGGTGGGAGTCTAAGTAATTGGTCCAAAAATTTACGGGATCGGATTAATGGGCGTGGCCCCGCCCATATAAAGCAAATTTTGAAAATGTTGATATTTTTCACAATATGTTAGAGAGAGTGTTGTAATTCTGTATATATGTATCTTGTAGTTGGTCTACGTGATTGGTCCAAAAATGGGAGGAATCGGATCAATGGGCGTGGCCTCGCCCATATAAGTCTGGTGGAAGCCTACGTGATTGGTCTAAAAATGAGCGTGATCAGACCAAAGGGCGTGGCCCCGCCCATATAACCCATATTTAAGCTATCTTGCACAATTTAGTAGTGATAGTACTGTAATTATTTTTATATGTATCTGGTGGCAGTCTACGTGATTAGTCCAAAAATGGGCGAGATCAGACTAATGGCCGTGGCCCCACCCATTTAAGCCGCATTTTGATATTGAGATATCTTGCGCAATTTGTTAGCGAGAGTGCTGTTATTTGATGTACATGTATTTGGTGACAGGATTCGTGATTGGTTCAAAAATGAACGGGATCGGAAATCTCAATCTGGGGCAAAGATGTGGACCGAGTACTTAAATATAAATTAATCTTTGTTTCGGAAATAATAGTTCCAAATAAAAAAATATTTAGATGAAAACATAATTTTGTTTAGAACAACAAACTGCAAATATCGCAGACACAACAAAATATTTTACAAATGCTCTTATTTAAAGGAAATGATATAACAGTACTAAATTTCTGCGATTTTCTTTACAAAACAATGTGATGAACTAATTTAGTTTGTATCTTTGGGTAAATATAATGTTTTCGCCATAACTCTCCGAAAGTTAGCAGATCCAATTTTTATCTCTTCATAGTCGAATAGAGAGGATGATTATAAACAAAACTTCATTAGCCGTTTTTGGCGTCAATCAAGGCTAACTTTCGGTTGAGGCACGCTGTATATAATGTTCTGATATAGAAATTTAATAACAAAAAATAGCCATCAACAGTTTCCCAAATACCGCCATTTAATAATTTGTTGTGTGGTGATCACGAATCTTCTATTTGAACTAGAATCTGTTAAAATTTTTTGGAGATATAGGGGTTTTGAACATTTAAAAAAATTTATATATTTTGCGAATTTTAAAACCGCCATATCTCAAAAACTGGATGACCAATTTTATATCAAAAAGCATATTCGTGATCATGATATCAAAGTGAATAAAGATCCGCGACTTAGCAGACTTATTATAAAATTTATTTTTTCTCAAATTTAAAAATAAGGAAAAAATTAAAAACTAAAAATTCGGATTCGAGCATCAGTAATTGAATTCTGTGCGGAAGGTTTTTGATCGAAAGTAAAAAAAATAGTTATTTGTAACTAGTTCAGCATCCCCTACATAATAGTGGGATGAGCATTAGCCGCAAAAAAAAACTATTACTAATGCTCATGCAACTTCCAGTAATTCGGTCAATTCAAATTCTTTGTATTGTATGAAATACATTGGGAATAACTGAAGTATACAGATGTTGATGTACATCTACCTCGCAGTTTTTTACAATGCTACCAAAAGTTTAAAATAAAAACTTGAAGCCGATTGGTGCAATGGTATTCATATTTCGTTTTCATTATTGGATTAATATGGTTTACGCCCTTGCTAATACGATATTTCTCCAAATATTATATTTTTTGTGTAGAAGTCACCACATGTGAAAATCGAAAGAACTGTTCTCGAGTTATGAGGTTGTGGTGGCTTGTTTGGTTGTTTGGCCAGTGGTCAGTAGAGGCAGAACTGATCACTGGCAAAAATCCGATTCTGTGAAAAGTCCGGCTTTTATACATCACTCGAGTCTATCCACAGAAGAAAGTATCCAATTTGGTCCAGTAGTTTTCATGAAGATGGCGTTGTAAAATCGCTCCATACAAAATGTATGGGAAAATAAATTTTCTTCATAATTTTCATGGTTATTCTTCTTGTTTTGCCGGAGACCAGTCCGAATTGGTGCAAATCATCGAAATCAGTCCAGGCGTTTTTATGTTATGAGTCACTCTCTTCTTATAAATATAAAGACTAGCATTTAAATACCCGGCGTTGCGCGGGTTGTATTTTAACAGCGTGATCCAAACTTCGTAAGCTTGAATATATTGAATATATTGAATATATTGAACAGAACAATTTTCAAAACAGGACAAATTCAAAGATCCAAATTCTAGTATGAAAATCTTGAGAGTAGCAATTTTAAAATTTTCAATATTATGATAATTTTAGTGGCCATATTATACCTTACCACATTTGATTGGTGCGACTGTAACTCGAAGAACAAAAATGTAGGCAATGGTAACAGATGAACCAAATTCAGGACGCAAAAAACAAAAATAAAATTGGATATAGTAAAAGATATATATAAGTATTTAAAATCTTTGGTTTACACGTAACGTCAATTCGTGCAAAAAAGGCACAATTTTATGATTTTTTTGTGATGATACGGTTAAAATTTTTAGATTGAGACCAATGGTACATTGAAGTATAACTTCCAAAGTTTATTGTGTACAATTTTCATTAAAAATATGGCTACAACAGCATTTATGCGGAAGCGTCTCGAAAAAAAGTTGAATTGCGGTGCACCTCATAACTCGATACCGGATCATCTGATATAAAAAAATTAAATTTAGATAATCGTTATAGCCAGGTAACGCTGTCGGGTTTTTTCCGAAATTTAAATTTTTAATTTTTGGGAACACTTTGAAGTGAAAAATTCGATTTTTGCGAGAAATACACAGGTTTACCTCGTAAATTATGTTAAGATATAGTATTAAAAATTTCAAAACGGATTGGTTCAGTAGTTATTGAGTTATGAGGGGCACCGACTTTGAAAACATAGGTTGTGGGAAAAACGCTTTAAAGTTTTTCTGATGTACTGTCACATATGAGGCGCGGTTGACTAGACTGCTGTATCTTCGTTAGTTTTACTTCGGTTCACTCACACAATATTCCTATAATTAAAAAAAATGCAAAAAAGTTTATAAACGTTATAGACAGACAAGAAGTACCCGACGTAGCGTTTGCTACTGACTGGCTGTCAGACAAAATTATTTTGTGGAATGTACTGGACGACCACTCATTCTCAGATCACCATTATATTGAGTTCAAACTCGCTGAAAAAGCGCCTAAACCGTCCACAGAAATGCGAGGAAGACAAAGTGGCACCTGAATGAGAAGAATTTCAAGAAAGTCCTCAACTCTAAACTTCTGTACGAACCGAATGACAAAGCCGGTCTGGATAATCTGATCGAGCATATCACCACATTATTCAATAGTTCCCTTGAAGAAGCCTGTCCAAAAACAAGGTACAAGGGTAAAACTAAATCTCAATGGTTGACTTCTGAGCTAACGGCTAAGAAAAAGACCTGCAACAAGCTATTCAACAAGGCGAAATCTACTGGGGTCGCTAAGATTTGGATGGAAAGACTTTTAGATTACTTCATTAGGGAAAACCTAGATACAAAACTCCTGTCGGGAACCAACATGCACACAATAAGGAGAAGTCTACAGAATCAGACGTGGCAATCGCAGTGAGTGGCAAATTCGAAAACGTCCTCAGAGACATCCTACAGGTGGCTCTGAACAAGTTGCCTAAATGGGCCAGAAGAAGCGGTTTGGGCGTTAACCGAAACAAGACAGAATTAGTTCTCTTTACTACGATGAATAATGTCCCACATGTGGACCCTCCACCTCCGATAAATGGAACAGATATAGTCTTTTCTGAAAGTGCAAAATTTTTAGGAATAATTCTAGATAGGAAAATGTTATTTAGACTTAACGTATTGGAACGTGCAAGGAAGGCCAACGTCGCCTTATATTCCTGCAAAAAGGCTGTAGGGTCGCGGTGGGGCCTCTCTCTCTCTTAAAATCGTCCACTGGATATATGTATGTATCAGTAGTTCGTCCTATACTGCTATACGGCATTGTGGTATGGTGGACGGCAACTGACAAACTAACCATCACCAACCAACTAACAAAGGTTCAGAGAACAGCCTGCCTGAGCATAAGCGGAGCCTTAAGGACTACAGCGACCGAGGCTCTACAAGCCCTACTCCATATACTACCGATTAATATTGTGGCGAGAGAAGTTGCAACCAGAGCGGCACTAAGATATTGGACTTCCGATCAAGCAGTGTCCCGTCAGAACTGATACTAACGTAGACAGTCTTTGCCTCACTAGTGCGATGAGATATTTTGATCTTCTCAGGTTATAAATATATCTACATCTAAAGAGATTTTGATAATTTGCAATAGTATTTGTAATAATATAGCATTCGCAATTGAAAAATTCATGTCGGACAGTACATATACTTATATTTATATGGCAGCTAAATGTAAATCTCAAACCATGTTATGATTTACATCTGTTCTTATTGAATCAAAAATCAGGACCAAATCAGAACAAAAAAATAGCAAAAGATATGTTTGTATAAGTACTTTCTTTAAATTCATTGGTTCACAAATAGCTTCGTTCGTTTGATCATACGTCGATCATGAAATATTGGTTTAATATTCACGATCAGTCTACTTGAAAGTCTATCAAACTCCTGAAAATAATAACAGACGCTCCCAAAAACCATCTCATAAGGTATGCAAATGTTTTTGATCGCGACTACCGACCACAAAATGGAAATTAGAAAATATGAATACATTTTAACCAGCATCTCATTTAGCTTTTTAGCTCTTAATCGACCCTTAAAATATCAGAAAGAATTATATTATTTTGGTCCCAACTGTTAAAATTTCGTTAATCTGAGTAGGGTATTACTCTAGATACACTCATAACTATATGTGTGCAAACTTTCAGAAAATACAGCTCAGAGTAAAGAGGGCACTAAACGCGTCTCGGAAAATCAAATGGTTTATTATAATATCGCATATTATAATAAATCATAGAAATCATAAATCGAAATTAAAACCGGTTTGACTCCAGCCTGGACATGGAATATCTGATTTCGTATTCCCATGAAGATCAGTATATACACACTAGTTTATTGATTCTAACCTTCTAAGTGACTTCTGAAAGATTGAAATATGTTTTGAAGGCTACTACACTGACCACGTTTCAAATCGTGTGACCGTGAATAGCGTATTCCAGCCACGTCCTTATGTTTATGTGTGCAAACTTTCCTATTAATACTTTTTACATGGGCTCAGTGCTCAAGAGGTCACCAAACGCGTAGCGGAGTTACAAATGCCTAATATGCTATGTAAAGGGTGGTCCAAGCATAATGCACGATGTTAATTGTGAGTCACACCTTAACGTTAAGTTTTTTGGCCAACCTAATTTACATTTCATTGTTTCAGTGTTTGACAAATTCAATCATGGAAAGGAAACAATTGAAGCCTTTTACGAAAATGGGCGTTCAAATAAAATTAATTTCTTGCAGGAGATGCGAAAACACCTATGCATGCTCGCCCAGTTCGTTCACGATATTGTGGCAGACGATCCGTCAAGCAGTTATCGTGAATGATGTTCGCTATTGCGAGATGATAACGGACTTCTTGAGGCCAGAAATTGAGGATATTGACTGGACGGTATGTGGTTCCACTTGCCACACACACCCAGGAAAATAATTGGTTGGAATTCGATTGTAACAATAAAAAAATAGTACCAGCAACAAAAAGTATATTGCGTACACCGCGTGTCGGTTGTATTTATATGTAAATAGTTGAAACAACAATAATAACATGGATACGATCAAATAAAAATGCTTGCAACTAAATCGATGGTTGTATCAATCGAATTAAGATTGTTTTCTTTCATTGACACTCGGTTAGTTGTGGTAACCAATTTTAAACTTTCATTGTAGTACCATATGATCGATTTTTGGTTGTAACAACCAACATTTGCATAAAAGTTTTGTGTTTTTTTTCTTGTACTAAAATTTGTGTCAAATATTTCCAGATCTCATAATAGTGATGAATTTGTAATATGGGATTTTTAATTTTGTTTTGTTTATTTTTTGTTCAATAAATAAAATAAAAATTAATGAAACCTGTTTTTAATTAATTATCGGTAGTATATGACTGACAAATTGTCAGAACAACCAATTTTTTGAAACAGTTGTTGTGGCAACATACAACAGATAATTTTAGGCAGCATTTTCGTAGTTGGCGTAACCAAATATGATTGTTGTCAACATGGAAGCAGAAGTATACCACAACCAAAATGTTGGTTGTCCTGATGAAATCCAAAATTAATGAAAACTGTTTTTAATTAATTATCGGTTGTATATGACTGACAAATTGTCAGAACAACCAATTTTTTGAAACAGTTGGTTGTGGCAACATACAACAGATAATTTTAGCCAGCATTTTCGTAGTTGGCGTAACCAAATATGATTGTTGTCAACATGGAAGCAGAAGTATACCACAACCAAAATGTTGGTTGTCCTGATGAAATCCCATAATAGTAGACAAAACTACCAAAATTCGGTTGGCAAATAATTCGGTTGAGGCAACCATACTGTATTATGTGTGCCGCCAACAAAACAATGGCTCTTTTGCGCGAGAAATGACCGTGTTATCTCACGTCGTGGCGATGTTAATTGGCCGCCACGATCATGTGATTTGACACCGTTGGACTTCTTTCTTTGGGGATATTTAAAAGAAAAAGTGTACGTCAATAAGCCAAGAACAGTTCAAGAGATAACGGATGCGATAATTCGGCACATTAATGACATTGAACCTCAATTATGCCTCAGAGTTATTGAAAATATGGATCATCGGATAGAGGTATGCCACCGAAGCCGTGGCGATCATTTGGCCGATATTTTGTTTTACACACAATTGTCATAGATCCTTTTATCATAATAAAAAATATTAAGATAATTCTCTGAAAACATTTTGTCAGGATAATATAAATCATATCACATAATTCAAAACCTGATCACGTGCATCCATTGCTGCTTGTTTTTAAATAATTTTCGGTCGCGGTTTTTGTTTCCATTTTAACCTTAGGCCGGACGACACATTTTCTCAAAGATCGGTATAAGCACATAATCGTACATATATGCCTACCTCCATAGCTATTTATGGAATTTTTTAAGTATTGAAAGAATGAAAATTGCTTTGTTAACTGCTACACTGTCCACCTTCTCAGAATTCAAAAGAGATCATATCAGATATGTTTCAAGATTAAGATAAGATTTTAAAATGCTGGTTTATGTTGACCTCAGGCTGGACATCTGATAGTTATTTTCGCATCTCCTCTGAGAACTGTAGGTACACATCAATTTCTAAATTTTTAGTTCTTAAAGAATTTTAAGACCACGAACTGACAACGGGCCAAAAAATAGTCCGTCGGTGGTACAACACTAGAGTACAAAAAAAAACAGCATAATGTTTTCTAGTACCTACAGTCCGGTAAAAAATGGAAATTATTGCCGCGATCGAAAATTTACTGCATCATAATGGTAAAACCAGTGCACTAAATTAACAATACGGTAAAGTGCAATGTATTTGAAGTATCGACTGTTCTGTGTAAAATAGGCGTCTTCGCGAAGCCACTTCTGGTACCCCCAATTTTTCCAACGTTCTGGCATCTCTTACCCGAAGTACTTTAGTACATCACTTACAAAATGAAGGTGTTCCTTGAAATTTTCTTACTTGTTTTTAATAAATGTAACATAAATACAAGTAATAATAAGTAAATAATTAGTGTTTACAAATAAAAATCTTTTTCGGTTACATTCGGATACACATGCGGCCGGAAGTTGGGACCCAAGAAAATGCACCCCAAATTGGAAATGAACGTTCGCCCCAAATTCGGGGACTATTTTCGTTATAAAAACTGATTTAGGAAATTGCACCCCAGTCATGAAACCAGCATGAAATGAAAATAAACCCCAAAAAAACTAAGAAATGTTCTCTTCGTAGTACGTACTAATACACTTATACGCCCCTATTTTGAAATTATAAATCATTTCCCGCGCGGTCGGCCTACGGCCAGCGGCCTTCAGCCTTTGCTCAGACTTTTTCCTATGGACAGGATCCAAAGTTGACAATGTGGTCAAATCTTTTATGCGTAGCCCCTCTTGTTTCTAAATTTATAGATGAAAATAAAAAAGCAGACAAAAAATGAAATAATCCCCAAAATGCAAAAAAATTAATTTAAGCCCAAAAAAAATTTTTTTTGTTTGACATGTTATTTATTTTGGCCCAAATTCATACAAATATTGGGGTGTATTTTCCTGGGGCTTCTGTGGTATATTTGCCAGAAACATATTAATATTTCTATATGTCAGAAAAAGTTCCTGTAAATTATTTAAGTATTACCCCGTTTTTTAAGATAGTCTGCACCGAAATAAAACACTATCAAAACAAATAATGCGCGCTCCCTCTTCCAATGGAATTTTGTATTCTTTAAATGTTCGGGAACCAATTCAGATAAATGGTTCTTGAGTTATGGTACAATATGTGCTTCAACCTCTCTATTTTTGCATATCGCGGTTTATAGCGAGATTTAGCATCAATTAAAAGAAACCGCCTTTTAGCTAAGAACTGTATTTTCTCATATATCCAAATCCACCACAAAACCCTGCGCCGCAAAAATGTTGACTTGTCTAATTTGATTCGGCTCAAATTTACTTTGTTTTTTATATAAAAATCTTGAAAAATGTGTGGAAGAAAACAGTAAAAACTCCTTTTCTTTAAAACCTAATATCCTTACATCTTGAAACTTATACCACGTAAAAGGATATTTAACGGTTTAACTTATAAAGAATGTGAACAAAATTAGGAGCATCTCGGGAAATTGATTTATTTTTCGATTGCTGCAAAACAAGAATCATAACGAATTTGGGGCTGAAAATAGACATCATAGAAATAGTACAGACTAAGAGATTACGTGTACCAAATTTTATCCAAATCAGAGGGGGTCTTGTTAAAAAGTGGGTCGACTGCCTTTGGAATTACCCAACTCGCTTTTTTATACATATCGACCCGCCCCAATATGTATATGTAGCACCAGTTGCCTCATGCTTCCATCTGTGGCTTGAGCACTGATGCTATAAGTATCTGGTATTCCAAGTCAATTATAAATAATGGCGTTATAGCACAAAGTAGCAAATCGACATCTTTATAATTTGATGCTCACAGACAGACGGCATATGCACATACATATGTACGTATGTATGTACGCATGTAATACAGGAAATGCTCTTATGTGTCTGTCAATCTGTATGCGTATTTGATAAATTATATTTCCGCCTTTGTCCTTAGTTGTCATCGACCAACAGATTTAAGATTGTAAGAATAGTATTAAAGTCGCCTTGTTGGAGAGATGAAGAGGGAAGTCAGCCGAGATATAAGCTATAAGTCGGTAATTTTTGACGGAATTATTATTTTGAATGTATTTTCCTTACACAGGCCAAACACAAAATGCGCATCCAATGAAACGGAGTTTAAGACAACACACTGTGAATTTCCAGCGACAGAAATGTATTTTGCTCATAATTCAAATTATTTTTGGGCAAAAGAATTTTCGATAACGAAAAATGGCGGCAGCCGTTGTTGATTAAAATTTCGTCACCTTGGAAAATATTTTCATTATGTGTAAATAAATTCACACACAGAATGAAGAATAATTGAAGAATAATTATCGAAACATATTTTTTTTGAGATACGACAACATTGGTTTGTGCCGTCCAAAGAGAAAATAACCTTACTTTATTTTACTAAACAATGTAGAATCATTTTTTGTGTCGATTTAGCCACGTCCGTTCATATATTATTGTAATTAAAGTACAGGTCTCATGTGTGTGATTTTCCATTTATGAACCGACAACGAAAATCGATCCATGTAAAGACACTTATTGGCTAAATCAAAGGCGGAGTCTTGAAGAGTACTCGTATGTTCTTGCGGTCTTTTAATTATCGACCTAAATGCGTATTTATTCCTTTTTAAATATTTGGATCATTCTGCCAAAGGTAAATAATCACCATTTTTGATATGTTTGAGTTTGAATTAAATGGAACCATATAACGGGTGATCCAAGTAGAGATACTTTTTCAATAGCCTTTTTTGACAGATCACGTGTGAGTCGTGTCATGTTATTTTTGTTAAGTATTGTTTGGCATTTCATCATGGAAAGACTTACGCCTGAACAACGTTTAGAGGAATGTGTTTCGTGCACTTCGCATAACTTATGGTCAACATAATCGGCCTACTGAGCGTACTATTCGCAACACCATCACCCATCTTGAGATCCAGCGTTCATTATTGGATAATATTCGACCGAATAGACCACGTCCAGCACGCAGTGAAGAAAATGTAGCGGCCGTAGCTGAGAGTGTACACGAAGACCGTGGAGAGTCGATTCGGCACCGTTCGCAGCAACTCGGACTGACGTATGGAACGACTTGGCGCATTTTACGTCGAGATCAAGAACTGAAGCCGAACGACCTTCCAAGCGACATCGCTTCGCTCTATGGGCTCTTGAAAAGTTCCAAGAAAATTTTGTTCAGCGATGAGGCCCATTTCTGGCTCAATGGGTATGTAAACAAGCAAAATTGGCGCATTTGGGACGAAGAGCAACCTAAAGATATTCACGAGCTGCCACTTCATCCAAAAACAACGATTTGGTGTGGTTTGTGGGCCGGTGGACTCTTCGGTCCATATTTCTTCAAAAATGATACCGGTGAGAAGGTCACCGTCAATGGCGACCGTTATCGTGCCATGATAACCACACATCGCATCAATCAATGGATTTGTTGAAAGAACACTTCAGTGAGCAGATAATTTCACAGGCCGGTCGATTGGCCGCCAAGATCGTGTGATATCACACCGTTAGACTTTTTCCTGTGGGGATATGTAAAGTCTAACGTTTATGCGGACAAACCCGCTTCGATTCAGGCCTTGGAGCAAAACATCACGCGTGTCATTCGCCAGTTACCAGTCTAAATGCTCGAACGAGTCATCGAAAATTAGACTCAACGGATGGACCATCTGAAACCTAGCCGCGGCCAACATTTGATAGACATAATATTCAAAAAATAAATGCCAAAGAATGTTCTTTCAAATGATAATAAACATTCCCCATTCAATTTGAATTTTCTGTGTTTTTTTTTTCTTTAAAAAAGTAGGGAACCGCGAAATGGATCACGCTTTACAATAAATTGAAGCAATCTCGTTAACAAATTGTGTAATATGCAGGGTATAGCGCGGAAATTTGCTTATTTGGGAATAAAATAAAAAAGTTATGAACCTTAGAAAAATTATTTTTGTAATTAAAAGACAAGCTCGAGGTCAGGTGTTGTTATTACTTATTTATTGGTATCCAATATTTCGTTCTTCTTTGAAGAACATCTTCAGGGATATCTAAAACATTGTTAAACACACAAACAAATTATAACTACATGTATTCAACTTATTGTAAACATTGTTAACTTACGAGTACAAAAACGAAATAACACAAAACATGAAGCGACATACGTCTTGCTTTGCCGTTGTCTGTTTTCTTACTGACTAAACCTTTTCTTATTCGACTCTGTTTAAAGGCCCAGTTAGGCAAACTTAACCGTAACGCCCCCGTAGCGTAACGAATCAGCTGATTCAATCTGTCATATGGAAATCAGTGTAAACGATTAGCCAACGAAAACGAAACGTAAACGGACGGCTGAATCTGTTGAAATCAGAATTGGACGTTCCGTTTACGTACAATTTGACAACAGCTGATACTACATGTTGTTTACAATTACAATTGTATGTTCACCGAGAAAAGTAAAGAAAATAATTTATTAATTATTTGTTGTTTAAAAGTGCAAATAAACATGAAAGACGAATATTTGATTTCTTTGGTGCAGTCGCACTAGTATTTATACAATAACTATAATCCAGCATATAGGATATCTGAAAAAAAGCGAGAAGCTTGGAGCAAATTGGCAAGGAGCTGGGCGTTACAGGTGAGTTTTATGAAGATCGCGGCTGACTCCATTAAAAATTAAATTTATAATCTGCTTCAGGATTCTTTTGACGACAGTACGAGACAATCATTGCGCCAATCTTCTTCATTGTGGGTTAAGTTGACAGCAATATAAGCGTCTCTACAAACGTGGACTTATTTATAGAGATTGGATTGGATTTGGCTGAAGAGGGACTTCAATGGAAATAGACATAAGTAAAAGTATTAATAAAACACAGAATATTTAAGATATAGAGTTCAAATTTATTCCAGGTGTAGTGCAAATGTTACATTTTAAGAATGAAATTCAATTTCGGTCAAATGACCACCACGAGCCCGTCAACAGCGACATTTCGACCGGAACGACGGCAATTTCGCGTTGGATGTTGTCTCTGAGCTCGTCTATAGTTGTTGACTTAGACCAAGGATATTCCTCAGGGGAAACGCCGCCAATAAAAAAATGAGGAAAGGCTTCAGAGGATGCTGACGATAATGGTTTACTAGGAGGTACAGGTACTGATTGGCCAAACGGAGAGTACTGGAATATGGCTGTATTTAATTTAAATTAAGCAATGGAAATTGTTTGTATTAAAATAGATTATAATTAAATAGAAGTTTAATGGACATACCCCCATCGTCATAACTTCCAACATTAACTGATATGAATGTATAGTTAGCATCGCAGATTCCCACACAATTCGGCATATCCCACATTCGTTGAAAATCATTGGCAATGTGTTTGTACTGCTGTGTAGTTTGTTCACTTAAATAAATCGGCGAAAGCAAGCGCCACAAAACTTCACTGTATTCTAAAACAATATTTCGCATTGTTGTTTTCCCCAGCCTGTGACTCCATGCAATCGATTGTATGGAACAACCGTGACACAAATATCTAAAATTTTAAAGAATAGAATGTTAATATTTCCCAACTTGGAATCATAGGATAAAGCAATATTTGACATACAGTGGTGTTATTGCTAATCTCTTTGCCGGTCTAATCCGTTGCTTTGGCGTAGTTAACTCAGTCATTGTTTATAGGACGTCCGCCCAATCTTCTTATCCGACGATATTTTCTTGATTTACTTTAATTGTAAATTCTGCACAGATTTAAAAAACACAAATTTATAAACAATCTTTTTAACTTCATTTTTAATAAACCTAAACAAAAAGAAATCGCGGTTTTTTGTTTACTTATGTGTTGTTGTTGTCAGAACATATGACTCGTTATCTCAACGTTGGCTAATCGCTCAAACGGGCAACGTTACGGCAACGGTAAAGATAAATTACGGTTACGTATGCCTAACCCGGCCTTAACTTCTTTATAAGGAGTCGGTAGTTGCTTGCGCACCCTTCTATGTCAGCTTTGTAGTTCATGCGTTGTGTTGTTGTTGTGTTGATGATGTGCAGTGTCTCTAGCATTAACCTTTTGTTGTAATTGCTCTCACTCTCTATTACTCTTACTGCTTCTAAAGGCCCAGTTAGGCAAACTTAACCGTAACGCCCCCGTAGCGTAACGAATCAGCTGATTCAATCTGTCATATGGAAATCAGTGTAAACGATTAGCCAACGGAAACGAAACGTAAACGGACGGCTGAATCTGTTGAAATCAGAAATGAACGTTCCGTTTACGTACAATTTGACAACAGCTGATACTACATGTTGTTTACAATTACAATTGTATGTTCACCGAGAAAAGTAAAGAAAATAATTTATTAATTATTTGTTGTTTAAAAGTGCAAATAAACATGAAAGACGAATATTTGATTTCATTGGTGCAGCCGCACGAGTATTTATACAATAAATATAATCCAGCATATAGGATATCTGAAAAAAAGCGAGAAGCTTGGAAGCAAATTGGCAAGGAGCTGGGCGTTGCAGGTGAGTTTTATGAAGATCGCGGCTGACTCCATTAAAAATTAAATTTATAATCTGCTTCAGGATTCTTTTGACGCCCAATCTTCTTCATTGTGGGTTAATTTGACAGCAATATAAGCGTCTCTACAAACGTGGACTTATTTATAGATAGAGATTGGATTGGATTTGGCTGAGTCCCTCTTCAATGGAAATAGACATAAGTAAAAGTATTAATAAAACACAGAATATTTAAGATATTGAGTTCAAATTTATTCCAGGTGTAGTGCAAATGTTACATTTTAAGAATGAAATTCAATTTCGGTCATATGACCACCACAGCGACATTTCGACCGGAAGGAGGTACAGGTACTGTACCTAAAATAACTGATTGGCCAAACGGAGAGTACTGGAATATAGCTGTATTTAATTTAAATTAAGAAATGCAAATTGTTTGTATTAAAATAGATTATAAATAAATGTAAGTTTAATGGACATACCCCCATCGTGTTGGCTGCCATAACTTCCAGCATTAACTAATATGAATGTATAGTTAGCATCACAGATTCCCACACAATTGGGCATATCCCACATTCGTTGAAAATCATTGGCAATGTGTTTGTACTGCTGTGTAGTTTGTTCACTTAAATAAATCGGCGAAAGCAAGCGCCACAAAACTTCACTGCATTCTAAAATAATATTTCGAATTGTTGTTTTCCCCAGCTTGTGACTCCATGCAATCGATTGTATGGAACAACCGTGACCCAAATATCTACAATTTTAAAGAATAGAATGTTAATATTTCCCATCTTGGAATCAAAGGATAAAGCAATATTTGACATACAGTGATGTTATTGTTAGACTCTCTGCCGGTCTAATCCGTTGCTTTGGCGTAGTTAACTCATATTTTATTATTATTAATAACAAATTAAAAACTGCCATAGGCATTCTAGTGTCCGGCTTTCGCCCAGTCATTGTTTATAGGACGTCCATCCCATCTTCTTATCCGACGATATTTTCTTGATTACTTTTATTGTAAATTCTGCACAGATTTAATACCACAAATTTATAAACATTATTTTCAACTTAATTTTTAATAAATCTAAACAAAAAGAAATCGCGGCTTTTTTGTTTACTTATGTGTTGTTGTTGTCAGAACATATGACTCGTTTTCTCAACGTTGGCTAATCGCTCAAACGGGCAACGTAACGGCAACGGTAAAGATAAATTACGGTTACGTATGCCTAATCCGGCCTTAAGTCCGGTTCGTGTTTGGTTGCAGCACAGTGTTCCGCCAACGCAGTTTTTTGTGTTAGATTTTTGTTGCGTAGTTTTATATCTGATTTGTGGCCGGCTAATCTTGTTTTTAGTTTGTTTTTGGTAGTTCCGATATATATTTTATTGCATTCTGTCGATGGGGTTCCGTTGCACTTAATTTGATATATAAGATTAGATTTTTCCATCTTGTCAATTGGTTCTTTCATATTTGTAAAAAGTTTTTTGAGTGTGTTTTTGGTCTTTGGTGCTAATCTGTAATTATTTTTGTCTATGCAGTTAGCATTGTCAAAACGTTCCGATAATTTTGGAACATAAGTCAACGATTTGAACCTTGTTGGTACAATCTCTTTGATTTTTGCTTCGCGTTCTTTATTTATAAGTGATGTTATTGTTCTTTTCGGAAAACCATTCTCCTGTAATATGTTAGTTATTCTTGTTAAATTTTTGTTGTGGAATTGTTTGTCACTCGTATTAAGGACCCGGTTGATGAAGTTCGTGGCCGTATTGAATATGATTCTTTTGGGGTGATTCGAGTGGTAGTTCAATAATCTTCCTGAGGAAGTTGGTTTTTGATACCAGTCGATCAATATTTGGTTGTCTTGTCTTATTAGTTTCATGTCTAAATAAGGAAGACTTCCATTGAGTTCTTTTTCCATCGTAAATTTTATATTAGAATTAAAGCTGTTGAATTTCGTCAAGACATTATCTATTGCACTGGTTTTAAGTATCCCAAAAAGGTCGTCCACATATTTCGTCAAGATCTTAGGTCTAATATCACAGTTCGCGAGGCATCTATCCAACAGCTCTTCCATCACTATATCGGCTACTATTGGCGATGCTGGTGACCCCATGGGTAGACCTTTCTTTTGTCGGTAGAACTTTTTGTTGTAAATAAAATAGCGGTTTTCTTGGATACAAAATCGCAATATTTTCAGGAAAAGGCCCTTCGTCATAGATGTAAAGTTTTCAATAATCGTCCACTTATTCTCAATAATTTTTATTGCACAGTCCACCGGGATGCTTGGAAAAAGCGATACTACATCGAAAGAAATCATTGTTTCGTCTTCATTTATCACAGTGTTTCTTAGTTTTTCTTTGAATTCCGCGGAGTTTTTAACATTATATTTGGAATTCTCTGTAAGTTTTGACAGGATTTTGGTAATGTACTTACATAAGTTGCTCGATGGTGTATTAATGGAAGAGCATATTGGGCGAAGTGGAAATCCTTCCTTGTGTATTTTTGGTACTCCGTATATTCTTGGGGCCAGCGACGTCTCAGTTCTCATTTTTCTTTTTCCATCTCATCTATTATATTTTGTGCGTGTAGTTCGTTGACTATGTCATTATTTTGTTTTTGTAGCGTAGTTGTCGGGTCCTTGTTTACTCTCTGGTATACCATCATATCGTTTACAATTTTTGACATTATCTCCTCATAATCTGCTTTCTCCATTGCTACAGTGACATTTCCTTTATCCGCGTCTACAATAATGATGTTTTTGTTTCTCTTTAGAAATTTTCTGGTTCGTTCCACTGTTCTGAGTATATATTTCTCTCTCTGTGCCAATTTATGCTTGTTGATGTGGTTTTCTATCATATATGTGAGTTTGTTTCTGCCGATCTCCTGATTCTCTTTCCCGTCTAGTGTTTTTATACAATCCTCTCCGTCTGTTATATATTGTAGTAGAGGGAAATCAGCTTTTGTGTGCGGTAGTGCAAACTTTTTACCGTGAGAGAGAAGCCACTCTATGTCCTCCGGTATTACTGTGTTCGTCTTATTTACGAACCACTTTTTGATGTGTTTTATATCTAATTCTTTTCGTTGTTGCTCTTCTAGTGATTTGAATTTCTTCTTGTGTTTGTTTTTTATATCGCTTTTTATTTTTCTTTCTATGATGTTTTCGCTATTAAATAGTTCCATCGCATCTTCGGTTGACAGATTTCTTCTTAAGCTTGTTGTTATAGTTTTAAGACTATTGTCATTCTGTTTTTTCAGTTCATGTGTTTGTTTGATTAAAGTATTCAATATCTTGTTGTGGAAATTGTCGAAATGAGTAATTAAAGTTTTTTGTAATTTATCAGGTATTTGTTCTGTGGTATAAAATATGTTTTTAATATTTTTGGTTGCGTTTTTGATAAAATTTGGAATTATACCAAATTTTCTACATTTTATCAGGAATATGATAGAGGAGCGGATGTTTAGTTGTTTCCTTTTTTCAGTCCTATATTTGTTAATATGTTTTCCAATGTGTTGGTGTTTTTCCTTTAGTTTGTTGTAAACCATTTTTCAGCTGTTCGGCGTGCTCTCCGTCTGTTTAATTTTTGAAATATGTTTTCTAAATAATCGACCTTTTATTCTTTATTATTTTTGTAATTAAAAGACAAGCTCGAGGTCAGGTGTTGTTATTATTTATTTATTGGTATCCAATATTTCGTTCTTCTTTGAAGAACATCTTCAGGGATATCTAAAACATTGTTAAACACACAAACAAATTATAACTACATGTATTCAACTTATTGTAAACATTGTTAACTTACGAGTACAAAAACGAAATAACACAAAACATGAAGCGACATACGTCTTGCTTTGCCGTTGTCTGTTTTCTTACTGACTAAACCTTTTCTTATTCGACTCTGTTTAACTTCTTTATAAGGAGTCGGTAGTTGCTTGCGCACCCTTCTATGTCAGCTTTGTAGTTCATGCGTTGTGTTGTTGTTGTGTTGATGATGTGCAGTGTCTCTAGCATTAACCTTTTGTTGTAATTGCTCTCACTCTCTATTACTCTTACTGCTTCTAAGTCCGGTTCGTGTTTGGTTGCAGCACAGTGTTCCGCCAACGCAGTTTTTTGTGTTAGATTTTTGTTGCGTAGTTTTATATCTGATTTGTGGCCGGCTAATCTTGTTTTTAGTTTGTTTTTGGTAGTTCCGATATATATTTTATTGCATTCTGTCGATGGGGTTCCGTTGCACTTAATTTGATATATAAGATTAGATTTTTCCATCTTGTCAATTGGTTCTTTCATATTTGTAAAAAGTTTTTTGAGTGTGTTTTTGGTCTTTGGTGCTAATCTGTAATTATTTTTGTCTATGCAGTTAGCATTGTCAAAACGTTCCGATAATTTTGGAACATAAGTCAACGATTTGAACCTTGTTGGTACAATCTCTTTGATTTTTGCTTCGCGTTCTTTATTTATAAGTGATGTTATTGTTCTTTTCGGAAAACCATTCTCCTGTAATATGTTAGTTATTCTTGTTAAATTTTTGTTGTGGAATTGTTTGTCACTCGTATTAAGGACCCGGTTGATGAAGTTCGTGGCCGTATTGAATATGATTCTTTTGGGGTGATTCGAGTGGTAGTTCAATAATCTTCCTGAGGAAGTTGGTTTTTGATACCAGTCGATCAATATTTGGTTGTCTTGTCTTATTAGTTTCATGTCTAAATAAGGAAGACTTCCATTGAGTTCTTTTTCCATCGTAAATTTTATATTAGAATTAAAGCTGTTGAATTTCGTCAAGACATTATCTATTGCACTGGTTTTAAGTATCCCAAAAAGGTCGTCCACATATTTCGTCAAGATCTTAGGTCTAATATCACAGTTCGCGAGGCATCTATCCAACAGCTCTTCCATCACTATATCGGCTACTATTGGCGATGCTGGTGACCCCATGGGTAGACCTTTCTTTTGTCGGTAGAACTTTTTGTTGTAAATAAAATAGCGGTTTTCTTGGATACAAAATCGCAATATTTTCAGGAAAAGGCCAAATGTCGACCTTAGCTATCCACACACTGCTGTATACATTTTGTGAAGTTTTCATGAACTCTAACAAGCATGTCGACTCTGCCAATTTCAGCCTCAATATTGTTAACTAGGTCTTCCAAGGTGTTGGGACGGTTGATATACACCTTCCAATGGAAAAAATCACATGGGGCTAAGTCTGGCGAGCGTGCCGGCAAGTTCACATCACCTCGAGTGATTCACATCACCCCGAGCGAGTGCGCATTTGAAAAATACGCTTCAACATAAAATAACCTCTCCTCACACTCACACACTCTCTTCGACCAACTGTGCCGCCACAACCTGCAGTGCAAAAAGCATATTCTCGCGCTCCACCATGTATCTCAATTTCAAGTTTTGGCTTATATGTGCGGTACCACGCCCACTAGTCCGATCCCGCCCATTTTTGAACAAATCTTGTAGACTACCACCAGATACATGTACACAAAATTACAGCACCGTTAACAAATTGTGAAGTTATATCAATTCCAAAATTTGGTTTATATGGGCGCGGCCCCCACTTGATATTTCAAAAATTCAAGTACCCTATTTTCACCACCCACTACACATGTACATTTTGTTAAAATTTCAAGAAGATCGGTCCAGCCGTTTTGACGTCTTTACGTACAAACAAACAAAAAAACAAATACACATTCTCTTATATATATAAAGATAGACTAGCTGGTCCCGGTCCACTTCGTTGCCTCAGATTTCCGATCCCGTCTATTTTTGGATCAATCACGTAAACTATCACCAAATACATATATACAAAATTACAGCACTCTCGCTAACAAATTGTTGAAGATATATACATTTCAAAACTTGTCTCACAAGGGCGGGGCCACGCCCATTGGTCCGACCCCGCCCATTTTTGAACCAATCACGTTGACTGCTCCCAGATATATACAAATATACACAAAATTACACACTCTCAATAACAAATTATGTAATTTTAAAATTTGGTTTATATGGGCGGGCCAACCCTCTTGGTCCGATCCCGCCCATTTTTGACCAATCTCGTAGAATACCAGCACATATATATGTACAAAATTACAGCACTCTCGCTAACAAATTGTGCAAGATATTTAAATTTCATAATTTGTTGTAGCCCGACCATTTTTGGACCAATAACCAGGTCTACGACCAGATATATTCGAGGTATGTTCAAAAAATATAGCGAATTTTTAATTTCCGTGGGCTACGTGTATTTGATTTTTGATATATTTGTAGCTTTGTGTTGGTACTCATGTCCCTTACTTATGCTGACCAGGTCGGCCATTTTGAATGTTTAGTTCATTTTTGACAGCTGTTGTGCTTGGATGTGTTTTAACTTGTCTTCGATTTTTATCTATTTCAGAAAATGTATCAAAGACTCTGCATCAAATGTTGTGTGAAAAACAAAAAAAAGTACGCGGACGCATTCCGAATGTTGACTGTGGCATATGGTGAAGCTACCTTGGACCAAAGCAACGTTTATCGGTGGTACAAAATGTTCTTAGAGGGCCGAGAAGACGCGAAGGACGAACAGCGTGCCGGACGCCCGGTTTTCACAGTTTTCTTTGATTGCAGGGGCGTGGTGCACTATGAGTTCTTGCCACAGGGTAGTACGGTCAATAAAGAATATTACCTGCAAGTCATGCGCAAATTGCGCGAAGCAATCCGCCAAAAACCCCCGGATTTGTGGAAGAACAAAAACTGGCTTTTGCACCATGATAGCGCCCCTGCACACATCGCGAATATTTGACCAAAAACAAGACAGTAATGGTGCCGCAGCCACCGTATTCCCCTGATCTAGCCCCCTGTGACTATTTTTTGTTCCCAAAACTGAAAAGGCCCATGAAAGGACGACGCTACGCCACGATTGAGGCGATAAAGCCGGCATCGAAGGAGGAGCTGAACAAGATCACAAAAAATGATTATTTGAAGTGCTTAGAGGATTGGAAAAAACGTTGGCAGAAGTGTATTATATCCGAGGGGAATTACTTTGAAGGGGACAAAATAGATATTCATGAATAAATAAATACTTTTTTTGAACATACCTCGTATGAACATAATAACAGCCTTTTTTCTAGCAAATTGTGCCAGATATCTCAATTTCTAAATTAGACATATATGGGCGGGCCCACGCCCATTGGTCCGATCCCGCACATTTTTGGATCAATAAAGTAGACTACCACCAGAAACATAAGCATAAAATTACAGCACTCCCGCTAACAAAATGTGTAAGATATCTCAATTTCAAATTTTGGCTTATGTGGGCGGGACCACGCCCACTTGATATATCGACAATTCAAGTACCCTATTTTCACCACCCCCTACATATGTACATTCTGTGAAAATTTACACTTGATATATCGACAATTCAAGTACCCTTTTTTCACCACCCCCTACATATGTATGTACATTCTGTGAAAATTTCAAGAAGATCGGTCTAGCCGTTTTGACTTCTATACGGTTCAAACAAACCAAAAAAAACACACATTCTTTATATATATATATACTAGCTGGACCCGGTCCACTTCGTTGCCCCAGACTTCAGATTTCCGATCCCGTTCATTTTTGGACTAATTACGCAGACTGACACCAAATATATATGCACACAATTACATTGATCTCTCTAACAAATTGCTCATAAGAAATCAAACACAAAATTACAGCACTCTCGCTAGCAAATTGTGCAAGATATCTCAATTTCAAAATTTGGCTTATATGGACGGGGCCATGCCTATTGGTCCTATCCCGCCCATTATTGGACCAATTAAGTAGACTACACCGAAATACATATGCACAAAATTACAGCACTCTCGCCCACAAATTGTGCAAGATAAGTCAATTTCGACATTTGGTTTATATGGGCGGGGCCAAGCCCATTTTTCCAATCCCGCCCTTTTTTGGACAAATCACGAAGACTACCACCAGATACATACGCACAAAATTACAGCACTCCCGCTAACAAATTGTGCAAGATATCTTAATTTCAAAATTTAGCTTATATAGGCGGGGCCACGCCCATTGGTCCAATCACGGCCATTTTTGGACAAATCACTAAAACTACCACCAGACACATATACACAAAATTTCAGCTCTCTCTTTCACTCTGTGAAAATTCAGACTTCAGATTTCCGATTGCGTTAATTTTTAACCAATTACGTAGACTGCCATCAAATGCATATTTACAAAATTACAACACTCTCGCTAACAAATTGTTCAAGGTATTTCAATTTCAGAAATTTGCTTTTAAGGGTGGGGCCACGCCCATTGGTCCGATCCCAACCCTTTTGGACCATTCACGTAGGCTATCACCAGATCGATATGCAAAAAATTACAGCACTCTCGATAAAAAATTGTGCAAGATATGACTCTAAATTTCAAAATTTGACTTATACTCGCATAGGTGGGGCAACGTCCATTGGTCTGATCCCGCCTATTTTTGGTCGAATCACGTAGACTGTCATCAGATACATATACCCAATACAGCAGCGCTCACTTAAACAAATTGTGCAAAATATTTCAATTTAAAAATTAGGCTCCTATGGGCGGTGCCGCCCTTTTTTGTGTAATCACGTAGACTGCGTGAGATGCACAAAATCACAGCACTCTCGCTAACAAATTGTGCATGATATCTCAATTTCAAAATTTGGTTTATATGGGCGGGGCCAGGCCCATTGATCCGATCCCGCCACTTTTTAGAACATTCACGTAGGTTATCATCAGATACATATGCACAAAATTACAGAACTATCGCTAAACAATTGTGTAAGACATCTCAATTTCAAAATTTAGTTTATATGGGCAGGGCCACGGCCATTGATCCGATCCCGACCCTTTTTGGACCAATAACGTAGACTACCACCAGACATCACTCTCCCTAAAAATTGTGCAAGATATGTGTCTCAATTTCAAAATTTGGCTTATATAGGTGGGGCCACGTCCATTGGTCTGATCCCGCCAATTTTTGGGCGAATCGCGTAGACTGTCATCAGATACATATGTCCAAAACTGCAGCACTCTCGATAATAAATTGTGCAAGATATTTCAATTTAAAAATTTGGCTTATATGGACGTGGCCACGCCCATTGGTTCGATGCCGCTCATTTTTGGACCAATCACGTAGACTACCACCAGATATATATACACGAAATTACAGCACTCTCGGTAAAAAATTGTGCAATATATCTCAATTTCAAAATTTGGCTTATATGGGGGGGGGGGGGGGGGTGTGCGCGCCCATTGTTCTGATCCCGCCCATTTTTGGACCAATCATGTAGACTGCCACCATATACATATACACAAAATTCCAGCACTCACGCTATCAAATTGTGCAAAATATCTCAATTTCAAAATTTGGCTTATATGGGCGGGGCCACGCCTATTGGTCTGAACCCGCCCATTTTTGGACCAATCATGTAGGTCGCCAACGGATATATATATACAAAATTCCAGGTCTCTCGGTAACAAATTGTGCAAGATATCACATTTTTAAAATTTGGCTTATATGGGCGGTGCCACGCCCATTGGTCCGATCCCGCCCATTTTTGGAGAAATCAAGTGGACTGCTACCAGATACATATACACAACATTGCAGCACTCTCGCTAGCAAATTGCGCAAGATATCGAAATTTCAAAATTTGGTGTATGTGGGCGGGGCCACGCCCATTGAGCCGATCCCGCCCATTTTTGGACCAATCACGTAGACTGTCACCAGATACATATACACAAACTTGCAGAACTCACGCTAATGAATTGTGGAAAATATTTCAATTTCAAAATTTGGCTTATATGGGCGGGGCCACGCCCATTGGTCCGATTCCGCCCATTTTTTTAAAATTCACATAATCTGACACTATGCATACACAAAAAATTTCAGCACTCTAGTTAACAATTTTTCTCAATGCCAAAATTTGACCCATATGGGCGGGTCCACGCCCACTTGATATATCGAAAATTCAAGTACCCTATTTTCACCACGCCCCACACATTTAGACGTCTATACGGAACAACCAAACAGACACTCTCTTTTATATATATAGACTAGCTGGACCCGGTCCACTTCGTTGCCCCAGACTTCAGATTTCCGACAGGGACAGTAGAACTCTCGTTAATCTATTCGTAGGTACGGACAGTAGCAATAAAACATTGGCTTATATGGGCGGACCCACGTCCCCTCAATCAAGAACTTATAAAGCATATGTCACGCTCTAGGCTTATCTGAATATTCCCTGAAAATTTCATCAAAACCGATCGTGCCGTTTTGGAGTCTATACGTAACATACACACATCGATTTATATATATATAGCTGGACCCGATCCACTTCGTTGCCCCAGATTTAGATTTCCGATCCCGTCCATTTTGGAACCAATCATGAATACTGCCACAAAAACATCTCCATAAAATGAGAGCACCTCGATAAGAAATTGTGAAGATATCTCAATTTCAAAATTTGGCTTCGGCCCATTGGTCTGATCCCGCCCATTTTTGCACTAATCACGTAGACTGCCACCAGATACATATAAACAGAATTACAGTACTATGGCTAACAAATTGTGCAAAATATCTCAATTTCAAAATTGGCTTATATGGGCGAAGCAACGCTCTTGATCTGATCCCGCTCATTTTTAAACCAATCACGTAGACTTCCACCAGACACATATACACAAAATAAAAGCACTCTCGCAAAAAGATTGTGCAAGATACTTCAATTTCATAAGGTTGCTTACATGGGCTGGGCCACGCCCATTGATCCGATTCCGCCCAGTTTTGGACCAATCACGTAGACTACCACCAGATACATATGCCCAAAATTACAGCACTCTCGATAAACAATTGTGCAAAATATCTTAATTTCAAGATTTGGCTTATATGTGCGGGGCCACGCCCCTTATTCCGATCTCCCTCATTTTTGGACCAATCACGTAGACTACCACCAGATACATATGCACAAAATTACAGCACTCTCGATAACAAATTGTGCAAGATATCTCAATTTCAAAATGTGGCTTATATGGGCGGGGTCACGCCCATTGGTCCGATCCCAGCCATTTCTGAAACAATCACGTAGACTACCACCAGATACATATAAACAGATTAACAGTACTATCACTACTAAATTGTGCAAGATAGTTCAAATTTGGGTTATATGGGCGGGGCCACGCCCTTTTGTCTAATCCCGCTCATTTTTAGACTAATCACATAGTCTTCCACCAGGCACATATACACAAAATTACTGCACTCTCGCAAATAGATTGTGCAAGATACCTTAATTTCAAAAGGTTGCTTATATGGGCGAGGCCACTCCCATTGATCCGATTCCTCCCATTTTTTGACCAATCACGTGGCCTACCACCAGACACATATATGCACAAAATTACAGCACTCTCTGTAACAAATTATGCAAGATATCTTAATTTCAAAATTTGGCTTATATGGGCGAGGCCGCGCCCATCAGTCCGATCCCGCCCATTTTTGGACCAAATACGTAGACTACCACCAGATACATATGCACAAAATTACAGCACTCTCTCTAACAAATTGTGCAAGATATCTCAATTTCAAAATTTGACTTATATGGGCGGGGCCAAGCCCTTTGGTCCGATCCCGGCTATTTTTGGAACAATCACGTAGACTACCACCAGATATATATGTACAAAATTACAGCACTCTCGCTAAAAAAAATTCTAGATATATCAATTTCAAAATTTTACTTATATGGGCGGGTCCACGCCCATTGGTCCGATCCCGCCCATTTTTGAACCAATCACGTAGACTACCACCAGATACATATACACAGATTTACAGCACTCTCGCTAAAAATTTGTGCAAGATAAGTCAATTTCAAAATTTGGCTTATATGAGCGGTGCCACTCACTTTGGTCCGATCCCGCCCATTTTTGGACCAATCACGTAGACAGCCACCAGATACATATGTACAAAATTACAGCGCTATCGCTAACAAATTGTGCAAGATATCTCAATTTTAAAATTTGTCTCATGTGGGCGGGGCCACGCCCACTTTATATATCGAAAATTCAAGTACCCTATTTTCACCTCGCCCCACACATGTATATTCTGTGAAAATTTCAAGAAGATCGGTCCAGCCGTTTAGACGGCTATACGGTACAAACAAACCAACAAACAAACAAACAAACAAACACACATTCTTCTTTATATATATTGATAGATAAGTACGAAATTCGGCAGAGAGAGTTTTCTTATTACATTTCTTATTACTACCAAATTCTGAGAAATTCAGTTCAGATTTAGATATAGCCCCCATATATATGTTTCACCCGATTTGACATTTAAGCGCTGTAGAAACCGATTCGATTTCTATGTGGCTTTTCGTGAAAGTTATAAGACTTGACACTTTATTCCGTTTTGCATTTATATGATTTAAAAAAAGAAAACAATTTAATTTTTCACAAAAATATCATTTCAAAGTGGTTTGTGCGTGACCCTTTTCAATATTTAAATGGAATAAACGTTATTTTAGCCATTAATAGGCAAAAGTTTATTCATCCCGCTGCAGTTTGTCAGTCTCATAACAAACGCGTCCCAGGTGGTGGATAGGGGGAGGGGGATGGGCACACTGTTTCATATCAACTAGGGATGCCGTAGGGAGGATGGATTTCTATCCTTACTGAGGCGCCCCTGGGTGGATGGAGCAGTGTGTCCCCCATCATAGGGAATATTGCATTCCCCGCGGACCAAAACTTACTAAGGGTGTATTTTCCCTAAAACAAAAAAACATTATGGAGAGTAAGAAAAGAGATAATAAAATTACGGTGCAGGGAGTAATAACCCCAGTACCGGCGGAAAGTGTTGATGTGCTCCCTAGTCACGTGTCGTCGTTATCCAAGAATAGCGAGCCTAAAAAACTACAACGCTTGGTGAGGAAAGTCAAACAAACAGGTAACGAAGTACTAAGAGGTTGCGATGCTAACTCTCATCACGTCGCGTGGGGCAGTACTAACATTAATAAATGGGGCCAGGCCCTAGTAGAATTCTTGAATACTAACGACCTAATAACACTTAACATAGGTAACACGGCTACCTTTGTTAATAGAATAGGAAGAAGTATTAGATATAACAATATGTTCAGAAAATCTAATAGACGAAATACAGGAATGGAGGGTCTCTAAAGGACATGCTTTTTCTGATCATCGTTACATAAGGTTTAAGATAGCACGGCCATCGCCGAACCCAATAAGTTTCAGAAATAAGGCCAAAACTAAATGGACAAACTTCGGGAAGCTAATTAGAGAAAGACTAGGGCATGGACATTTTGAGTGCCTAAGTGTTGAAGATATTGACACTAATGTTGATTACATTTCGGATATATTAGTAAGGTCTTTCGAAGACAGCTGTCCGCTTCGAGAAAGGAAATCAGCCCAAGAGAAGCCTTGGATGACCGGGGAGATTCGCAACATTGGGAAGGAGGTCCGTAGACTTTACAATAGGGCAAGCCGTAAAAATTCTCCAGTATACTGGGACGACTACCATAGATGACTCAGAGAATACAACAAAATCACAAGAACAGCAAAACGAAACTCCTAGGAGCTATTCTGCGAACAGGTCGATAGCGTTAACGATGTTTCTAAAATTAAAAAGTTCGTCTCAAAAACCCATACCCATACCGAAACAATGGTAGACGACATGGGCAGAAGAGTAGACTCAACTGAAGAAATGGTAAGGCTTTTGATGAACACCCATTTTCCGCAATGTACGACGGGCCAGACTGAGATACCGAACTACAGAGAAAATCAAGAACAACAAAGTTATATCATTACAGATCATATGGTCAAAGAAGTCGTAAGAAGTTTTTCATCATTTAAGGCATCAGGACCTGATGGAATATTTCCGACACTACTACTCCATCTGTATGTCTAAATTTCGCAAACACACCGAAAGCCTGGCAGGAGGCAAGAGTAGTTTTCATACCTAAACCCGGCAAGGCAAGTTATGCAACACCTAAGGCTTATAGACCAATAAGCCTAACATCTTTCTTACTCAAAACCATGGAACGTATAGTGGATACCATGATTAAACGTAAGATACCAGGCGAAATGCTAAAATTTAGACAACTTGCCTATGTTAAAGGGCGATCAGTGGACACCGCCCTACACGAGGTAGTACACAATATAGAAGAATCCTTCAATGGAAAGACACACACATACAATCCTTAGACCAGTTTCAGGTGGACCGGGCTCTCCGAGACTGGATAAGCCACATGCTAAGGAATAGATGGATAAATTGCGGGTCCCACGACATAAAAATAAGAGACAGTATCACAGGGTGGTATATTATCACCACTCCTCCGAAGGGTTTTGCGTTCTCTAGGGTTGTTGTTTGCAAGTCTCTGGCTCTAGATGCAAAGGCATTTGCTTTCTCGTTACCCCTTACTCCGCAATGACCAGCTACCCATATGATGCATATAGTGCCGTGTTCGGAGTAGGCATTAATCGCCATTTTACAATCTAAAACTGTCCTCGACTTCACCATTCTAGACGTTATTGCCCTGATAGCCATTTGGCTATCTGTGAAAATATTCACATTTGTTGGTCTCGTGTTAGCCCCAAGCCAGCTCACACATTCTGTAATTGCTCGGACTTCCGCCTGCAGGACTGTGTTATGGTCTGGCAGACGGAATAAGAGTTCGGTTTCCGGTTCCTCGATATAAAGTCCTAGCCCCGTTCTCTCCCTAGTTTCGATTCATCTGTATAACAGCAAATTCCAGATGTTGTCTGCACTACTGTTCCATCAATCCAAGATTGTCTGTCTAGTATCATGGTCTCACACTCAGCATCTATTGATTTTTCAAATATTCTGTCGGATACTGATGATATGTCAGTTAAATCCACCGTCACTACCTCAGCTATCGTTTGATGATATGACTTGTGATCGCTTTCGATCCATTCGCCCATCACCTTTTGTGATATCATTATGTTGCACTTCTTTTTCATTGATGTCCACCACACTACCGATGCGTAAGTTAAAATAGGTCTGATTACGCTCTTGTAGAGCCAGTGTGCCACACTTCGATTAATGCCCCATTTTGAGCCAATGGCTCTTCTACATAGTGCCCAGCATATGTGAGCTTTGTTTGCTCGTTATTTTATGTGGCACTTCCAATTTAGTTTCCTGTTCAGGATTACACCTAAGTATTTAACCCTGTTGGATACTGGAATTGTTTTGTTTAGGAAAATTAGGTCATCATATTGACCAATCTTCGTTTTCCTTGTGAACAGACATATCTCGGTTTTTTCTGGGTTTACATTTAGACCTCTCCGTCGAGCCCAGTCATATGCAATTTTTAGAGCCGTTTCGGCCCTTCTACAAAGTTGATTAGGATTCTTCCCCCTCAGAGGTATTATAACGTCGTCTGCGTAACAGACTATTTATAGTTGTGAATAGGGCGTAGACTGAAAGAAGATTAAGGACTATGTCGATAGTACAGAGTTCCTAAAGTAGCTTTTATTAAAAATTAGAGCGCACAACAGGCCGAATACTGGCTTATATGTATGACCTCTTCTCAACATATCCCTAACCTAACCTAAAAGTTTATTCATTCGTGCAACAGGAAATAATTTTTGAGAAAAAAAATCAAAAAGTCATCACCCTAATGAACACTGCCAAACTCTTATCGCAATGCCCATTTTCGTATTTTAAGGTAGGTGTAGGGTATTATATAGTCGGATCCGCCCGACTTTCTGTCTTTCCTTACTGCTTTATGTTGATCAGTCGTTGTGAACGGACGTGTTTAGCACAGAGCGGATAGTTAAAATCTATTACGCAGTACCTAGTACGCAATCGCAAAAACAAAACAAAAATCTGTACAAAGTCTGGAAGGCCTACTTCGTAGTACCTTACGGGCTAATACAGACAAAAAAATTCATTGACGGGGATGCCTTCGCGTTCCGATGGAGCGGGGTTCCCCAATCGTCCTACTGTCCGTCCGTTGGTCTTGGCCAAAGCCGACCACACCAAACATGGTGAAAATTTCCCCCCAGTATTCACAACAGGTGGTACAATGAGGGGAAACGTCATGTCCGACCGTCAAAACGAAAGCATAATGAGCACCGGATAGCGCTCAGAGTTTTGACGAAGTTGGAGGCTGTTGAGGTTTCGGCTCCTACCGAAAAACAAAAAGAGTCACTTACCTGTGCTAAAGGCTTCTAAAGCCAATAGATGCTTCTAAAGCCAATCAGCCGGCTGAAAGAGCTACAAATTCAGCTGTGTTAACGGCTAATAAAGTCAAAAGAATCAGATCACCTGATGAACCCCTGCCTTCGAAAAAGGCAAGAGGTCCTAATGTCACCATCAACAGGACACTCACCAAGCCCTTCAATGAAGTGGCGAAGGAGAGTCTAGTGATGGCCGTTATAGACAGAAGTAATGAGGATGGATCCATTCTCAAGGACAAATGGAGCCATGTGCAATCAGCCATTATGGCTCATTACCTCGATGTCCGTAGAGAAATGCCGGGCACACCACCAATCTTCAACGATGTAGGATGGCATCAGGGGAGAGTAAAGCTCTTATATTTCGGTGATGCCAGATCAGTAGACCTGTATAAGGCTGCTCTGAGTCGAGCGGGTGAGGTGTGGCCGGGTGCCCAGTTGGATGTTGTCGAAAAAAACAACATCCCTAGCCACCCTAGAGCCATCACCTGGGTTACAGAAGAGCCCTCCAACCCGGCAGACATATTAGAAAACATAAAAGATTCCAATCCTGGTCTGCCCGCCCATAATTGGAGAATCAGCAAGGTGGGTGAGGCGGATGGTAAAAAGCGGCAGGTCAATACAGTATGGCTTCGAGACTATAATCTTGAAGGTATACAAGCAGGATATAGTTCCCACTGCGGAAGGTGAGTCGTCCACCGTGGTTAATACACAGCTTTCTGGAAGTGCGGGGGTATCCACTCCCATTATTTCTGGTGACTCCAATTCTAACAGAAGATCTGTAAGATCTAAGTATCTTTCTCCTGGCTAATTTAAGTGGTAAAGACCAAACATCTGCTAGTCTGGACATCGGTAATCGCATATATTGGGTGGTCTCCAGTTACTTGCCTTATGAAGCTGTAGTACGACTGCTCTATTCAGGGAAGTAGTAGAAGAAGCAACGTCTGACGAGGTCGAGCTGATTGTTGGCGCAGACCCGAACGCTCATCATACTATCTGGGGTATTACGGATATAAACAATAGGGGTGATTCGCTTCTTGACTTTATTCTAACTACCAACCTAAGTACTTGTAACATAAGTAATAAACCGACCTTTACAATTAAAGACAGTCAAGAAGTACTAGACGAAACGTTTGCTACTGACCGGCTGTCAGACAAAATTATTGGGTGGAATGTACCACTCGTTCTCAGATCACCATTATATTGAGTTCAACCTCGCTGAAAAAGCGCCTGAACCTGCCGTCCCAAGAAATGTTAGAGTTGTGGACCCAAGACATGCTGTTATGCGTCTTCTGTTGAGCAGACTTTGAATTAGTCTAATCAAACTAGAGTTAACTTTTAGATGTGACTGTGCCGCAATTTCTGCATCTGAGTGAATGTTGTTAAAAGCCCCTTCTATGTCAAGAAATGCCACCATGGTGAATTCCTTGAAATGCAGGTAAGATTCGATAGCGCTCACAAGTTCGTGCAGGGCTGATTCTGTAGACTTACCCTTATTGTAAGCATGTTGGTTCACCGACAGGAGTTTTGTATCCAGGTTTTCCCTAATGAAATAATCTAAAAGTCTTTCCAGACCTTTCAATAGGAAGGAGGATAGGCTAATTGGTCTGAAGTCTTTTGGCCCAGTGTGTGATATCTTCACCGCTTTAGGTATGAATACCACTTTGGTATCCCTCCATCGATTCGGGATGTATGAAAGCCTGATACAGGCTACATAAATTTTCTTCAGCCAGGGGATAATGTACTTCAACATTTTCTGCATTTCTGCTGGAGTGACGCTGTCTGGTCCAGGTGACTTGAAGGGTTCAAAGCTATTAATAGCCCAGCTTATTCTGGATCTCTCAGTCAACAAGCTAGCGACGCTCGCAGTCCACTCGCACTATTGTTGGTCCTGCTGATCCTCTGGTTCTGTTAGAGAGTTCCCCGGGAAATGTGTGTCGAGCAGTACATTGAGCGACTGCTCGCTGTTTTTGGTCCAATTATTTGCCTCATCCTGCAAGTAACCCACTGTACAGGGTGAAGCTGATAGTATTTTCCTCAGCCTTGGGCGTCAGAAACCTTTTCCACTGCGCCACAGAAGGTATACCAAGAACGTCTTTGCGCCTTTCTAAGCTCCTTCTTATAGCTCTTGAGTTGCTCTTTATAGGCATCCCAAACATTAGCGACCCCCGTAGATTTAGCCTTGTTGAATAGCTTGTTGCAAGTCTTTTTCATAGCCGTTAGCTCAGAAGTCCACCATTGGGGTTTAGTTTTACCCTTGTACCTTGTTTTTGGACAGGCTTCTTCAAGGGAACTATTGAATGATGTGGTGATATGCTCGACCAGATTATCCAGACCGGCTTTGTCATTCGGTTCGTACAGAAGTTTCGAGCTGAGGACTTTCTTTCTTTTCATACAGGTGCCAATTTGTCATGGTGGCATTTCTTGACATAGAAGGGGCTTTTAACAACATTGACTCAGATGCAGTAATTGCGGCACTGTCATATCTAAAAGTTAACTCTAGTTTGATTAGACTAATTCAAAGTCTGCCCAACAGAAGACGCATAACAGCATGTCTTGGGTCCACAACTCTAACAAGGTATGTAAACAGAGGGACCCCACAAGGAGGAGTATTGTCTCCACTAATTTGCAACCTAGCGGTGAATGGAATCCTGCTAGATCTAGAACGTTGTGGCTGCAAGGTCGTGGCATATGCGGACGACGTTGCAATCGCAGTGAGTGGCAAATTCGAAAACGTCCTCCGAGACATTCTACAAGTGGCTCTTAACAAATTGGCTAGATGGGCCAGAAGCAGCGGTTTGAGCGTAAACAAGACAGAATTGGTTCTCTTTACTAGGATGAATAAAGTCCCCCACATGTGGACCCTCCACCTCGGATAAACGGAACAGATCTAGTCTTTTCTGAAAGTGCAAAATTTTTAGGAATAATTCTAGATAGAAAACTGTTATTTAGACTTAACGTATTGGAACGTGTAAGGAAGGCCAACGTCGCCTTATATTCCTGCAAAAAGGCTGTAGGGTTGCGGTGGGGCCTCTCTCCTAAAATCGTCCACTGGATATATATAGCAGTAGTTCGTCCTATACTGCTATGCGGCATTGTGGTATGGTGGAGGGCAACTGACAAACTAACCATCACCAACCTACTAACAAAGGTTCAAAGAACAGCCTGCCTGAGCATAAGCGGAGCCTTAAGGACTACAGCGACAGAGTCTCTACAAGCCCTACTCCATATACTGCCGATTAATATTGTGGCGAGAGAAGTTGCAACCAAAGCGGCAATAAGATTAAACTGCCTATCAAAGTGGAGGTATAAAAACTACGGTCACATGAGGATATCAAAGTGTAGTGCTATGGTAACCGACCGAGTGGACTATAAACAAGCTGTGTACACATTCGACAGAAATTACATCACTATGATTCCCGCAGGAGATAAATGGGTTGGAAGAATACCAGGTAATACACACCATCTCCACTTTTACACGGATGGTTCGAAGCTTGAGGAAAAGGTTGGCTTCGGAGTACACTGTGCAGAGCTTAGATTGGATATAGCTCACGGACTACCAGATACCTGCAGTGTCTATCAAGCCGAAATAATGGCAATATGGGAAGTAGCCAAGTGGCTGAGTCGCAACATAGTAACCAACACTGGCGTTGTAATTTACTCGGACAGCCAGGCTGCCATCAATTCTCTGGAGGCAACATCCCTAAATTCACAAACAGCCCTCGACTGCCGCAGATCTCTTAACGAGATAGCTGAGCAGTTTAATATACACCTCATTTGGGTGCCTGGGCATAGGGATATCCCGCGGAACTGCAAAGCCGATGAACTTGCTAGGAAAGGGACGACATTACAAATTCTCGAAGAATTTGCATATATTGGTGCGCCACTATCCACGTTCAAGCTTTGGCTTAGGCAAGAGGCAATCAGGCAGTCCAACGAAAGATGAACAGAAATCGGCACGTGCAGAGTAGCTAGACAAATCTGGCCAAGGTATGACCTGAGAAGATCAAAATATCTCCTCGCACTAGAGAGGCAAATATTGTCTACGTTAGTATCAGTTCTGACGGGATACTGCTTGATCGGCGTACACGCCAAAAGATTGGGTATTGACTCTAATGACTTATGCAGAATCTGTGGAGATGAGGAAGAAGTGGAGAGCATTGAGCACTTGCTATCCGACTGCCCCGCTCTGAGTAAACGACGACTGGACATACTGGGGTCGGCTTTTCTAGGCAGCCTAACAGATCTTTCCAGTACCGATAATCGTACTATCGACAAATTTGTATATCAAACAGGTTGGTTTCGATGAGGGACATTTCAGCCCGTGGTAACACTAGGGACCTAAACTGGTCTATGTGAGCTTGTATAAAAAAAATACGGCTGCCACCCTAACCTAAACCTAAACCTAAACCTATGTTGATCTGACAACAAAGACATTTTAAAAATCTGTGTATTTAATAAAGCTATAATTCAGGTAGAATCTCCAAACAAGTTTAATGACATTGTTCAATGTCAAAATTTGCAAAATGGCCATACAAAAGGGTACTGAAAATGACACTTTACATGTGTCAAGTGTGGTGTAGAGCATCCAACAAGAGAATGTACAAAAAAATTGTGTTCATCGTTCTAGTAATCACACAGAGTTTGCGTTATGTATCAAAAGCTTCTAAATAAAAGATACACGAGGAATAACGTGATTAACAATTAACCTATATAACAGGTGATTCATCGCGAGGTTTGATTTTTAATATGCTTTTTTTACAGATCACACGTGATTTATATCAAACTGCTTTATCATTTTTGTTCTGTATCGTTTGGGAAGTCCTCATGGAAAGACTCACACCACAACAGCGTCTCCAAATTGATCGGTGATGAAGCACATTTCTGACTCAATGGATACTTTAATAAACAAAATTGCCGCATTTGGACTGATGAGCAAAGCAAAAACAACGGAATGATGAGCTTTATGGGCTGGTGTAATCATTGGTCTACATTTCTTCAAAAATGAGGAAAATCTGAATGTTACTGTCAATGGTAACTTTTATAGCTCCATGTTAACGGACTATGTGCTTCCTGAAATTTAAGCGCCTGGTCTCGGTGAGCTGTGGTTTCAACAAGACGGCGCTACGCGTGAAACATTGACCTTGTATAGAATCATTTTGGTGAGCACTTAATTTCACGTTTTGCTACGGTAAATTGACTACCTAGATCGTGCGATATCACATCTTTGGACTATTTACTCGCTATGCTCGAACGAGTCGCCCAAAATTAGACCTCCCTAATGGACCACCTCAGACGTAGTCATGACCAACATTTCCATTTTATCATTTTCATATAGCAAATGCCATAAATTGTTCTTTTAATCGATAATAAAAAGTCCACTTTCAAATTTGTGTGTTTTTATTACATTATAAATCATACCTCACTATGAATCATGAATTATATCAATATACATACATAGCCAGCGAACAGTTCCAATGAATGGACATACTCTCAAACTTTTAGAGTAGACCAACCTAGAGATAGCTACTTGTTGGAAAAGAATGATGCTATGCTTTCAAAACAAATCGCGTTGACTAATACGAGTACATTAATTAATATGATGTCGATGATGATGAACAAATTATGCAATTACATCTTGTAATAGCCAAATGGAATGCCAATGGTATTCTAAACCATTTAAATGAAATAGAGATTTGTTCAAGCAAATTGATATACTTTTAATTTCCGAGTCACTAGTAATTCATTTCTAAGAATAAATGGTTATGATATTCTAACAGCTAACCATCCTGATGATAAAGCTAATGGCGGTGCTACAGTCTTAATTAAATCAAGCATCAAAATTGCATGCGATAATATCATCATATCTGCTTAATCTGTGCACTTTCCTCCGAGGTTTAGTGTGATAAATTTGATAACATTTTCAAAAGTCTCTGTAATAAATTTATAGTTGGCGGTGATCACAACGCCATGGTGGGGCTCCCGACTACATAATACAAAATGAAATGAGCTACATAAATGCATGGCAAACATCCAAAATAAAGTTTTATCTGCAGGGATGCTAACATATTGATCAGCCAAACGTCCGGATCTACCAGATTTCTTTGTTTTTGGAGGAATATCAACATCACTATTAGATATAACAGGTGGCTCAAAAGTAACCTTCGGATGTTTTTTGGCTGTATTTTAAAAAAAAATGAAAAACTTTGATTCTTCTTGTGGATTATTTTTATTTGGTCTTTTAATTTTTTTTACATCAAGTCGAGAATATGATGTCATGTAAATGGCCGCCGCCACAGTTGATTGTCATTTGAGCCCTTTTTATGGCATTTTCCATCACTTTGGCCAAAACTTCCGGCGATAGGTCTTCACATTCTTGACGGATATAGTCTTTAAGAGCTGCAAGAGTCTGAGGCTTGTTGACATAAACCCGCGACTTCAAAAAGCCCCACAAAAAGAAGTCTGGAGCGGTCAAATCAGGCGATCTTGCTGGCCAGTGGAAATCGCCAAAACGGGAGATTAGGCGCCCGGGAAATGCATCCTTCAGCATATCGGTTGTGGCACGTGCAGTGTGTGCCGTTGCACCGTCCTGTTGGAACCACGTGTTTTCCAATCCCAATTCATCAAGTTGCGGCAAAAGGAACTCGTTGATCATTGCTCTGTAGCGCTCACCATTCACAGTAACCGTTTGGCCCGCGACGTCTTCGAAGAAAAAAGGTCCGATGACTCCTCCAGCGAAAACAGCACACCATACAGTGACTTTGAGCGGGTGTAATGGCTCTTCGTGGGTTACACGCGGATTTTCAGTGCCCCAGAAGCGTAAATTTTGCTTATTTACGTACCCGCTAAGATGGAAATGGGCCTCATCACTCATGATTAATTTTGATGAAAAATCATCTTCCTCTTGGTGGTGATTAAGGATGGCTTGAGTGTATGTTATTCCGCGTTCTGGAGCAGTGTAGCGTTACATTATTTATTAACGTGTATTTCGCATGTGTTTACTACACAATTGTCAAAAGTTAGGGGCCAATCGCAAAATTTATAGCATTTTCTGATAGGAGGATTACTTTTGCGCCACCTTATGTATTGGCTAGTGATGACCTCAGTTCTGCTCACAGTCCTATAATACTAAACTGCAGACTAGACCCCCGAAAAATCAACCATTAGACAACTACAGGGTGGCTGATATGTAATGCAACAAAGTAAAGCGCTATATTTTTTTAATTTTTTTTTAATTTTATTGTTCAGAAGCAAAAAATAAGGAAATAACATAAAATTTTAGAAACAGTTTAGATTTTTTTTCGAATTGGCCACCTTTGGCACGAATTATGGCCTACAAACGGCCGACAAAGCCATCACACGCTGCACGAAAGTGGCTCTGCGGTATTTAGGCCCATTCCCGGCGAAGCGCCGTCTTGAGATGATCGATACTTTGGTATTTTTATACCCTCACTTTAGTGTGACGAGGGTATATATCATTTGCTACGGAAAAAAGTGTAACACATCGAAGGAGTGATCTAAGACCCTAAGTATGTTCGGAGGAAATCCGTTTTGGGTCATTTTAAGTCGAATGAGCAATGTCCGTCCGTCTGTCTGTCTGTCTGTCTGTCTGTCTGTCTGCTGGCTGGTGCGCACGATAACTCTCGAAAGGAGTAACCGATTGACTTCAAATTTGGTATGTGGTAATATTTTGATCTATCTCCGGATGAGTTCGAAGATGGGCCATATTGGTCTACTCCTTCTAGTACCTCCCACACAAAGGGTTAAAATTTAGTGAAATATTGATTCTTTAATAACTTCTATACTACTTATTCGAATCTTTTGAAATTCTGCACATAATATTAGTATATAAGTCGCTATTAACTCGAGAAAAATGGGTGAAGTTGGCATGCCCCTTTTGGTACCTCCCACACAAATGGACCATTTTGCATAAAAATTTAACTGCATATAACTTTAATACAAGTGCATAAAAATGCTTGAAATTTTCTACAGTATAATGTTTTTGTAGCGCCTATAGTCCGGTAAAAAATGGGCATTATCGTACAGCCCCTTTTGGTACCTCCCACACAAATGGACCGTTTCGTACCAAAAGTAAACGGCTTGTAACGTAAATACCAGTGCATACAAATACTTGAAATTTTATACAGTGTAATGCTGTTATAGTGCCTATAGTCCTGTAAAAAGTGGGCGTTATCACCCGCCCCTTTATATACCTCCCACACAAAATGACCAAATCATACCAAAATTACATAGCTCGTAACTTTAATATAGCAGTGCACATAAACGCTTATAGTTCAGCACAATGCAATGTATTTAAGAATGTACTGTTTACCGAAAAATATGTGTATTTGGAAAACCCCTTCTGGTACCTCCCACACAAATTGACAGATTTATTGGTGTAATGTTATATATTACATTACTCACAAAGTGAGGGTATACCTTAGTCGGTTTACCCGACTGAAACTTTCTTACTTGTTTAGTGCGAACCTTACTCTCTAAAATGGCGCAAAAGTCCAACGGATTGAGACCCGGAGATCTTGGTGGCCATTGTGCGGTAGAAATGAAGCGAGGAACCTCCTTTTTAAGCCATTCTTGGTTGACGCGTGCTGAGTGCGATGGTGTTGGAATGTCCATGGTCTGCGGCCGAAATGTTTGTCTGTCCAGGGCTTCAATACTGTCTTTAGAACATTTTCCCGATAATATTCGGCATTACGCCTTTACGGCGGCCACACCATTACCATCGGCGGCGCTTGAGTTCTGGTGGCCAATCGAAGGTGTACATTTTCAGCTGACCTCTTTGGAAAATAAACCCGATCATTTTGTTTGTTCACAAACTGCTCAATTTGGAATGGCTTCTCATCGGAGAAAACCAAATTCGGTAACTGGCCACTTTCGTGCAAGCGAAGCAACTCCTTGGCTCTTTCCAGTCTAACTTTTTTTGTGCATCGGTGAGCTCTTGCACTTTTTGGAACTTCAATGGCTTTAACCCAAACTCATTTTTTAATATGTTTTGTATCCGTTCTCGCGATATGTTCAGCTCACGAGCAATCTTTCTACCACTGCGGCGTGGATTTCGATCAAATCTGGCCTTCACTTTTCGGATCATTTCTGGTGCTGTTACCGTTTTTTTCGTCCACTTTTTGGACGCGATGCAACACTGCCAGTATCACGGCAACGAGCAATGGTACGAGAAACAAAAGATTTATTCACATTTAAATGCTGGAGGACTCTAACGATAGCCACTTGTGTTTTTCCACCCAAATATAAAGCAATCACACTATCACGCTTGAATTCCATCACGAATAACTTTTTTCTGAATGCAATAGATCAAAATGCTTTTGTAAGCTTGTAAACAGTAAAATGAACTGTCACTGATATAAATCTGTCAGCTATCAGACTAGCGGTTTAGAAATGATAGCAACCTGAAGTTGGTTGCAATACATATCAGCCACCCTGTACAGGGTGGCGCAGAATGAGCTATATGGTTAAAATTCTTTATAACTTTTTTAATTATTATTCTTTCTTGTTTTTCAGCATTTTCTGAAGGAGACTTGGGGAAATAATTATGAATTGAACAACGTACAAAAATAATTGAATTTTTCCGAAATTTTGCGAAAAGTTATGGCAAATATGCTAAAAAGAGCACGTATGTGCTCATAGCTCTTTATTGGATTTTAAAGCATTGGAAGAATGAAAAAAAAATGAAATGCAGGAAAATAATTAATTTTGTTTAGACACTGCTAAACTGACCACAATCTTGGAACTATCAATTGTTTTTCCCGCGCATCGTTTAAGATGTTTCTGATGTACAACAATAATATTAAAGATTTTGATAGCGCGAGAAGTGACCACTGGCAGAAAAACTACCATATGGAAATTCCGTAGGTTGCACTATGCAACAAAAAAAAAAAATTTTGTGTCCTAGACCTAAAAATAATTTTTTTGTAAAGATTGTGGCATACTGTTATATAAAATCAAAACCAAAAACTTGTTTATGGATAAATTTTTTTAAAAAGTTTTTTATTAAAAATACTATTATCGTCGAAGGTACCCTTAGTATTTGCACTATAATCGGTTGTGGCACGTGCAGTGTGTGCCGTTGCACCGTCCTGTTGGAACCACATGTTTTCCAATCCCAATTCATCAAGTTGCGGCAAAAAGAACTCGTTGATCATTGCTCTAAAGCGCTCACCATTCACAGTAACCGTTTGGCCCTCGACGTCTTCGAAGAAAAAAGGTCCGATGACTCCTCCAGCGCAAACAACACACCATACAGTGACTTTGAGCGGGTGTAATGGCTCTTCGTGGGTTACACGCGGATTTTCAGTGCCCCAGAAGCGTAAATTTTGCTTATTTACGTACCCGCTAAGATGGAAATGGGCCTCATCACTCATGATTATTTTTGATGAAAAATCATCTTCCTCTTGGTGGTGATTAAGGATGGCTTGAGCGTATGTTAGACGCGATTGGCGGTCAGCAGCTAACAGCTGATGCACCGTCTGGACTTTGTACGGAAACATCTTAAAATCTTGTACCAAAATTCGCTGTAGAGACCGTCGACTGATACACATTTGCGTGGCACGTCGTCTGGTCGATGTCGACGGCGCTTCCATGACATCCTCGGCTACAGCAGCAATATTCTCTGCAGAACGGCTACTTCGGGGTCTGCCACGCCCGGCAGCATCTCGTGTTGTGCCAGTCTCTTCGAGGCGAGCGGCTAAACGTCGCAGTGTTTCACCAGTAGGCGTTGGACGGCCAGGAAATCTGCGAAGAAATTCACGTTGTGCCAAAGTCACCGACCGATTATTGGTCAAATAAATAGTCAGCAATATTCCGCGTTCTGGAGCAGTGTAGCGTAACATTGTTTATTAACGTGTATTTCGCATGTGTTTACTACACAAATGTCAAAACAGAACTGACATTAGGGGCCAATCGCAAAATTTATAGCATTTTCTGATAGGAGGATTACTTTTGCGCCACCTTGTACATTTAAGTTTATTTACATATACAGGTTTCATTAGAAGTAATTGTGAGTTCTTTGTTGACGTTTGTAGATTTCGGAATCGGTTTCTCTAATGAGGAACCAAATATAATCTCCCATCATTCTTTCATCCCAGTGCCCTTGGTAACGCCGCTCGATGGACTTCATTTCTTGGTGCAACCTTTCGCCATGTTCGTCACTTACGTCGCCATGATTCTCGGGGAAAAAATTTAAATGAGAATGCAACAAATGAATCTTTAGGGACATATTTACACCTGTTGGAATACATAGAGCGAAAAATAAGTAAGAAGAATACATACATATGTGTTATATACTCGTACATAAATATAGAAAAATATATATATATATAGATAGACTTTTAAATAAACTTTTTAAATATGAGAGTGAATTGCCATTTTTCCTTAAGGCTTTTACAAGATTTTTAAAGAGCCCCAGCTTAATATGCAGTGGTGGCAAAATAATGTATTTTATGTTGCTTTCACCCAATGTAAGGTGTTTTCTTGTTGGCCATTTCTTTCTTCTGTAATGATCTTCGCGAGCACGGCTATCTCAGAGGCATAAAAAACAGCTATATTTTGTATATCCGCCTTGCATTCCACATAACATCCCAACTACTTTTAAATCGCAACAAATTTTCCAGTCATGTTGTTTATATTTTATGTATTTTATCAATTTAGCCATTGTTTCGTATGATTCCTTAGTGTTGACAGCATCGACGGTTTCTGATTTCCGTTGTGCAAAGGTATTGCTTTCAAACTTTCTTTACTGCTGTCAACAAATAACCGCCATTCCTTTGAATTGTATGTTTGATTAAGTTCCTCGAACAATCCGAACATATGTTATCGACAGTTGTATAAAATTGTTTGTAAGGTATATCACGGACTCTATAATATGATATGTTAACATCAGGGTCCAAAATATTGTACTGTTGCATCCGAGATGCAAGTAGTTCTGCCTTATCTTTGGTCGGTTTCAAATCTCTCACTAGATCATTGAATTGAAACTGAGTTAAAAGCAATTTTACTTCAGCGTAATTCCAGCGAATGTTCCTTCCTACTCCAATCTGTTTACTTAGACAAAAATAGCAGTCCGTATCGTGAATGAATAGTTGTCTCCAAAACATTGGTATTAAACGTTTTATTCCACAAAACGTTGCAATACATTAATTGTAAAGTACTTACCGCATGCTTCCACTACTCCATCGAGTAAGATTTACATGGCACGAATTAAACAAAATACTAGGTGTCCACGGTTCGTTCATATTTTTAACTCGTATACCAAAATATTACACATATATTTCTATTCTTCTACTAAACGCACGTCGATTTTTTTAATTACATATTTTCCGCAGATGTAGCAGACATTGTCGGGATCATTTACACATTGAAAAGTTCTTTGCCTTTTACTCATACTTCGAAATATAACTTTCTAATATTTTTCAGAAAATCGACTTATCTATTTAAGGCGCTGAATTACACTTATTTACTAATAAGAAATTTTATTCATAAATTCCGGGTTTGAGGTTCATAAGTTGCAGTACCTGTGGCTGACATATAGTTTGCTTCGAACGTAGAGAACAAATATTTTCAAGACTGCCGCGTACTACTTTGTATTGCGTACATATAATTGTACTACCTGTATATACGACTTGGATGTCCATGCCCCTAAACGGCGTAACTGAATGGAAACCTCATTAATAAAAAACAACAAATGTTGTTGAATGACCCTCTACCTGAGCGGATCTCATCCAATATAGCTCTCACATTGCATATAATGTTTTATGGAGGGTTACAAACGCCCATAAAACCTCGTCCTCTCTATAATTTTATAATGTCTGACATCAATCCTCATAAATTAAAATGCAAGTGCAAAGTCTCTTTTATGTCTTTCTCACATATGGCGAAATCACTATAAGCAAAAAATCATTTAAAAACAAAAAAATATGAAGCATGATTTTTTTGAACATTTACAAAATGGCTCACCACTTGTACATCTATCTATAGATTTTTTTCAAATAGACAGTGTTTTCTTGGTTAGCATGCTGGCTTGTTAAAAATGTGATAAAATAATCCTTTCGACTTTTTTCAATTTTATGTTTTTTTTTGTACCAGGAAAAAGTGTTTTTTTAAAAAAAAATAATTTTTTGTCTCATATTTTTGACGACTGTTACTAAACCAAAGATTCTACGTGAAAGCGATATTTGCACCATATGTAGCCCTCATAATTCCCTTTAATTTAACGCATAACAGGGCTCAATCAGTATACTTGAAAAATTATGGTCCAAATACTAAATGTACTTTCCATGAAAGCTGTAATTTTAAAAAAAAATTTGTTAAAAAAAAAATTTGACAACAAAAATTTTTTTTAATATTTTTTTCGTGTTTGTGACACCATATTGCACCAGAAACTGTTATTCACATCCCATGGACAAAATTTTCGTTGCGTAGTGTTATAAACCCTGGAGACTAAAAAAGAAAAATGTCTAGCTTTGTGTAAAATCATATATATATTTACCTCCGATTTGATATATATGCACTCTTATAAATTTTTTTGACGATCTTAATAAAAAGAAGTCTCTTGATACACCTAAAGATGATACTTAATTTGAAAATCTGAAAAATTTCGGTTCAGATTTAGATATTGTCCCCATATGTATGTTACCCCCGATTGACATGTAAGCGCTGTAGAAGCCTTATATTATAACCGATCAGTACGAAAATCTGCAGAGACAGTTTTCTTATTACATGAATGAACACTGCCAAATTTGGGGAAAATCGGTATAGATTTAGATATAGCCCACATATATATGTCGCCCCGATTTAGTATCTAAGCGATCAGTTCGAAATTAGGCAGAAAGTGGGTTCTTACTACCCTAATGAACACTCCCAAATTCGGGGAAAATCGGTTGTTATTAGATGTAGCCCCCATATATATATGTTCCTCCCGATTTGGTATCAAAGCGCTATAGAAGATGTACTTTACTTCCGATCATTAAAAAGTTGGCAGAAAGCAGTTTCTTAATTTAGGAACGAATGCTGCTAAATTTGGGGGAAATCAGTTCATATTTAGATATTGGTCCAATAAATATGTTCCTGTCAACTTAGTTAAGCGCTATTGAAACTGTATTTTATGTCCGATCAAAATTTAATGTAGTATTTTTTGGAGTTACAAACTTCAGCCGCTAAAAAAGTAGGTACACATTTCTATACCCTACGCCACTCTGTAGCACAGGGTATTATAAATTTGTTTTGGGCCAGAATACGAGAGCTAGACCCAAATTAAAGTATACCGATCAACTCTGAATCACTAGTAGATTCTATCTAACCATGCCTGTTCATCATAAGTTGTTCGCAAAGTACAGGAAGCAATTTAAACTTCGATTTCAATGAAATTTGGCACGCATCACTTTTTTGCATAAACGAAGCCTATTGAAATAGGACAAATTCGGTTCAGATTTAGATATAGTCCCCTTATATACATATATACGTCTCGATTTGGAATTTATGTGGTATATAAGCTTTTGGGGAATGGGGAGTATGTTTGTTTCGGTAAGGAAATTCCCATTTCATTTCCCATTCACTCGGGAACGGCCAGGAGTGATTCATTTGCTGAAATTATCAAGCAACTCACTACTTCCGATCTTATTTCAAGTATTCCCTGGAAATATTACAATAGGATGCAAGTGGTCCAAGCAACCACTCATTTTAAATAACCAGCGATTACAGTAACGTTAACGGATATATATTTATATAAACTTTATTTCCGACAGACCTGTTTTATGAGGCTGTAATTACCTCTGTCAAATTACATGAAACCCGGTTCAAATTTATATGTAGGCTCCTATTATATGTATATCCGGATTTGGTATTTACGCGGTATAGAATCCACTATTTGCAAAAAATCTTTACGAAATTTACAGAATGGTTTTTTGCGTGGATAATAAACTTTTCCAAATTAATATTTGATTGACAGATCATTATCATTAGGAAATCGATAAAGTTCACAATATTTCAATATTACAGTCCTATCCGTCTAACATTAGCCCTTCCTAACTGGTTTGAAGTTGTTTATTAATTTTTCCGTTAATCTGTTGTAATGACTCCACAATTCAAAATAATTGAGTTTGATAACTAAAATTTGGTACAAATACTTCTTAGAGTTGCTTGCCTCTTGGATTGAGTAATATTAGCCCATTTTTTGATATAGCATCATATAAAACACCCCCGATTTAAATTGTTGAAGCCATAAGCCAGATAATATAGTCAACATTTCATGCGAAAGTTCAGAATTGTAAGTATAGCAGCTTATGTTCGAATTAAAATTTGTATTGAAAATAAAAAATGTTGAACACAATTCAAGTTAAAAGATATTTAGAAACTAAACGCCAAACTGTATAACTAAATGGCTATTGGTAGGGTTACATTCGCAGAAATTTTACAATACTAAGTGCGGTTAGCCAAAAAAACTGATTTTGTCGCGATTTTGTATAAAAACTCTAAGAACGCGAAGTGTTCCTAGATACAAAGTGCAGAACGTACCATTTATGACGGTATCGACGTTTTTGTTATATTTTCAAGTTATACACGTAATTCAATTGCTGATATAGTTTATATAATGATAAAAGTAATGATAACACTATGCACCAAAAGAACACTTTTTGAAAAATACACGGACTTGACAGTATAGGTTAGATTCTATTTCCAAAAGGGCAGTATAACCTATACTCGGTTTGGCAAAATTGACCGTGGAATTTTACGTTTTTTGGCTTGGGCTTTGGTGTGTTCCGACCCATATATTAAAAGGGGTGTTTTTTACAACTTGTAAAAATAGGGCCAAACATTTCAGTTTTGAGGGCGGGGCTACAGGATAATATACTCAACAAAACTATTGCCCTTAATATTTTCTATAAAGTTGCTGAACATAACCTACACCAAAAAAATAATTGTTTGTTATATAATAGTGAAATACTAACATTTTTGAGGTAGGTACAATGCCCAGTGCTCTGCACCTTGACAAAAATCGATAACTCATCATATCTTAACATACCAATAAAGATAAATAATAACATAATGTACGTTGCAAAATAGCTGTATAAAATTCGTTTATTAGGGAAATTAAACCAAACTTTTTGTATATGGGGAAAAACACGTCAAAAGGCCCACTTGTTTTCAATTTTATTCCGATCGCGTCAAAACTTGGTGGGGTTGCAGAAGTACTTTGGGTATGCTATGTGCTTAAAACACAGCTTTCTCGCGTTATACGTTATGAAGATACAGGGTGTCATCCCGACTACGTGGGCCGATTTGAATGAACCGTGGCTTATATGACACCTATTTAGAAACGCACAAAATGTACATTGATAATTGTTTGCAAATATTCAATTTTCATATTTTTTTCTCGCGACTTATGTTTTCCTCGCGATTTGGGATTAAAAACATCAAAATCCTTCGAGATCGGGTCCAAAATCTTCTCACTATGATTCGATTTGACCAGTGCAATATTGTAGGCCTGTGTAAAAAATGCGATGTCGACTTTTTTCGAAATAAGTTTTTTTGTTGTTCCGTTATAGAATGCCACCATTACATTTTTTTAATCGTGTTTCTGGTCCACCTCTTAGAGTAAACTCACTTTATAATACGAAAGAAATAATAAAAAAATAGTAGGTTTGACTTTTAAAATTTCCACAGCTTTTGTTGTGCTTTCCATCCCATTGCGAAAATTCGTATTGATAAAGTAAACAGAATGGGTTTCATTTTTATAGTTTAAATATATAGAATCCCATCCGCGGAACACAATTAAAATCGTGAGGAAAACATAAGTCGCGAGAAAAAATATGAAAATTGAATATTTGCAAACAATTATCAATGCACATTTTGTGCGTTTCTAAATAGCTGTCATATAAGCCACGGTTCATTCAAATCGGCCAACGTAGTCGGGAGATCGGAATAAAATTGAAAAAAGTGGGCCTTTTGACGTGTTTTTCCCCATATGATAGTTAGTTGAATTCATAATAATACAAAAATGCCTAGAGGCCAGAAAATTGCATTTTTACTATTCAAAATTGCTTTGCAAAATTTGTATTTTTTGTTAAAGTGAAAAAAATTTGCATGTTTAATTGGAATGAGAAAAATTAGTTGCAACAGACCCCTAAAATGTTATTTTTCAAAAACAAATACATGTACTGTTAGGTTAGATTAGGTTAGGTTGAAGAGAGGAGACGTTTAATGTCCCATGTCCATGGACATACACTTAAGCCAGTGGTTCGGCCTGTTGTGCGCTCCTTATTTATGATCTTTTTATACCTCACGAGTTACAGAAAATTGGTACTAGACACGAATTTTCTCAGTATCTTCCAGTCATATTCTCTGAGATGAGTCAAGTCTGGTAATATGTCGGACCCGAAATGTTGGGATCTTGCATGTGTGAAAGCCGGGCAGTGACACAGAAAATGCATGCTCTGCATTCGTCGTTTCCTGCTAGTCCTATGCGATGAAGATGTGCTTGTAAGCTTGAGTGTCCCGTTAGAACATATGTACTGTTACTAAACGGGTTTCCAATAAGAGGTGTTATTTTGCTATTCAAAGAAAAATTCCACTTTTTGAGATAAATGATCGGATGTTTATTTCATAATAAAGAGTAAGATATGCCGTTAATAACACTGTACAACAATTTCAAACTTTTTTCAAAATAACAGGGTTCTGTCAGTGGATTCTGGTAGAGGAGACCAAAAAAGTATATACGTGTATCGGCGTTTTGAAAGATCACATCGGAATTTTATTTTAGGGGGGGTTAAAGTTTTCCCCTCTTTGCTTGTTCGTGCAGAATATCGGTATATAAAACTATGTGTTCTGTTCATCTGAGGTGTAGGGTATCTTCAGCAACTTTGTAGCAAATGTTAAGGCCTATATTTTTGTGGAATATATTAACCCTCTAGCTTCCCCCATAACGGTGATTTTTGCCTATATTTTAACAAATCGTAAAAAACTCCCCTAAAAATGGGTGGAGCGGGGTTGAAATGTTCTACAAAAATGTCGGCCATAAAATTTTATATATGTCAGAACACACTATATATGTCAGAACACACCAAAGCCAAAAACTTAACACAAACACCAAAAAGCCGGCCAAATTCAAGATTTCCTGTTAAGGGTTAATTTAGATATTATATAGTGTTAGTACCAAAAAGGTCTTTAAAAATTGGATTTTTCGGGTTTGATGTGAGAGATGCCAAAAAAATAATGATTTTATTTTACAATTAAATAATATTTATTTTATATTAAATTATATTTCAGGACTATAAACAAAAAATCTATTAATAACGCATATACAAGGAGAAATACTTATTAAATACATTAATTTATTTTTAATTCACTTTTTTCACTCTTGGCAATTCGACGCCATTATCAAACAATGTCCAACATAAATCTGTAATAAGTGACAAAATGCTCTTGCCTTTATAGCGTTTTTCAATAGGAAGACATATCTGATGGAACCGTTCGCCATGCTCATCAGTTTCAGTTGAAAACTGAAAATCAAAATATAAATATATATGTATAATCAAATATAAATCAAAACTTGTATTACCTTTAGTCCACAGCATCAAACCGATATAGCAATTTCGGCATATATGTTTTGGCACCCATGGCTCATCTGTAAAAACTTCCAGTTCAAAATCAACTTAATATATATCCTCCTCGTAAAAAATGAAACCCTATGTTCCATAAGGGTATGCTTGCCACAGACGTAGCAAAACCAGTCAAGTTTTCCCAAACAGTCAGTCATTATTATTCTTACAAATTCCCTTGTAGACTATTGTAAGAAAATAAAAAGATTAACTGGTTGACCCACGATGTCAAACGTTAACGTTCATAAGTAACGTGCCACTCAAAAGTTCCCTTATGGTAATTTTGAGTGACAAAAATGAAGAAGAACAAAAGTACTCTTGGTAGTTGTTGAATAACAACCTTCTCTTCAGAGCTGGGAGAACCTAGATATGCGAGGAATAACAAATTAACCCTTAACAGGCTATCCTGAATTTGGGCGTTTTTTTGGAGTTTGTGTTAAGTTTTCGGCTTTGGTGTGTTCTGACACTTATAGTAAAATTTTATGGCCAACATTTTTGTAGAACATTTCAACCCCGCTCCACCCATTTTTAGGGGAGTTTTTTACGATTTGTTAAAATATAGGCAAAAATCACCGTTATGGGGGGAAGCTAGAGGGTTAATATATTCCACAAAACTATAGGCCTTAACATTTGCTACAAAGTTGCTGAAGATACCCTACACCTCAGATGAACAGAATACATAGTTTTATATACCGATATTCTGCACGAACTAGCAAAGGTGGGAAAACTTTAACCCCCCCTAAAATAAAATTCCGATGTGATCTTTCAAAACGCCGATATACGTATATATTTTTTTGGTCTCCTCTACCATAATCCATTGACAGAAACCTGTTATTTTTTTTTTGTGTTGTACTGTGTAATGAAACAACATCAGACAAATGGCCACCACGACTACGCTTACAAGACCATATCCTTTTCATGAAATTTTCCATAACCAAATCGCAAAGTGGCTGCCATATGTCCTCGATAGCCTCACGATAGGTCTTGAATCGACGCCGGGCTGTTGGCGTAGACCTTATCTTTCCCGTGGCCCCAAAAGAAGAAGTCGCAAGGTGTTAAATCACAAGATCTCGGTGGCCAATTGTGATCACCTCTTTGAGAGATAACACGGTCCGGAAACTTGAAAGTAAACGTTGTCCAGATCAATACCATCCAACTCCAACGACAAAAAATCATTAATCATCTCTCGATAGCGCAATCCATTCACCGTAACTGTTGATCCAACCTCATTTTCGAAAAAGTAAGGTCCAATGACCCCGCCGGGCCATAAACCGCACCAAACAGTCACACGTTGAGGATGGAGGGGCTTCTCAACAATAACTCTTGGGTTTTCCGAGCCCCAGATGCGACAATTTTGCTTGTTGACGTAGCCACCGAAGTGGAAATGGGTCTCATCAGTTAAGATGATTTTCGATTTTTCGAATTTTAATAATTTCTAGGCATTGTTGAATCGTGTATCGTTCCATTTTTAGTAATGGCGTAGTTTCTACTTGTCAAGTGTCAAAGAATAAAAGCTCCAAAAGTGACAGCTACCGAAATACCGGGTGATTCAAAATAACACTTCTTGTTGGAAAACCTTGTATTAAAAAATAAATATAAAAACATAATATAAAAGCGCGCAAACTTAAAAAATATGTACTCGTATATATATTTTTATGTCTGACAGAATTCTTAAAAAATACAAAAATGCATAGTAATAAAGTATTGTTGAGAAAAATATAAAAAAATCGCTTTTAGTATGGTGCTTTTATGCCAGAAATCAAAAAATATTAAATATTGTGTGGCATCGGAAAAAAAAACCGTGAAGATACCTAATTGTTTTTCGTTAGATATAATTAATGATACATGCAGAGAAAAAATTCGTTACTCCCAAAAGAAAAATTAGACAAACGAATTTCGTTTGTGGTGTATGTTTATAGCAAACGATTTATGTTTTTCCGAAAACCCAAATGAAACGTTTATAGCAAACGGTTAGAGTACTTATCGTAAATGATTTATATTTATTACAAACCCTGTGAAACGTTTGGTGCAAACGGTTATTGTGTTTGTCGCAAGCAATGCCTGTTTAACAATAAATGAGAAAACGATTGTCGCAAAAGAATAATTTGATTGAATTATGATATTTAATATGTTTTATAACATTATGTTTATAATCAAAAATGTCACAATTTTTAGTAAAATGTACCCGGGAGCTCCCCGGCAAACACCTCTGCTATTATTTGGCTGCTATCTTATAATTGAATTGTCGAAAACTTGTAAATAAGAAATCATGTATGTTAGAACATATTAAAAATGTAGTAGGCCATTGTATGGATCAAAGCGAGATGTTATCTTACCATATACCAAACTTTTTAGTCAAAAGTGAATTTTATAGGTCGATATTCTCACCCAAATGCTGACAATTCAAAAGTTTCCACGTCCATGAATAGAATACTAAACGACATCAGAAAATAACATGAAAAACTTCGGGTGAAAAATCGTGTTGCATAGTGTCATTAAAAGACAAAGTTTAACTGTTTAGTGCTGAAAATATCAGCCTGAAAATTTATTTCACAACTAGCTGAGCCCGGTGCGCTTCGCTGCCCATGTCAAAATTCGCGCTGTAGAAACTGTATTTTATATCCTATCAGTACGAAATTCGGCAGAAAGAGGTTTGTTATTACATGAAGGAATACTGCCAAATTCGGAGAAAATCGGTTCAGATTTAGATATAGTCCCCATATATATGTTACCCCCGATTTGAAATTCAAGCGCTGTAGAAACTGTATTTTATATCCGATCAGTAAGAAATTCGGCAGAAAGAGGTTTCTTATTACATGTAGGAATGCCGCAAAATTCGGAGAAAATCAGTTCAGATTTAGATATAGCCCCCATATATATATATGTTACCCCCAATTTGACATGTAAGCGCTGTAGAGACTGTGTTTTATATCCGATCAGTACGAAATTCGACAGAAACAGGTTTCTATTTTACATGAATGAGTATTCTAGGAAAATCGATTCAGATTTATATATAACCTCCATATATATGTTCCTCCAGATTTGGTTACAAAGCGCTATAGAAGTTGTACTTTACTTCCGATCATTACAAAGTTCTCCAGAAAGATTTTTCTCAATTTAGGAACGAATATTGCTTAATTTTGCGATTATCGGTTCAAAATACATTTACCAATTATTCCAAATTATTATCGCAATGACCCTTATCGCATTGTTAGGGAGGTGTAGGGTATTATATAGTCGGCCCCGCCCGACTTTCTGCCTTTCCTTACTGGTATTAGTAATAAATTCACTGAATGAAAAAATACCGAATTCAGTGGAAAGTCCAGAAAATAGAAATGTATACTTATAAAATTTCCAAATTCTTGTTTCATTGATATTGCATCACATTATCATATTGCGATTGTATTGGAGTGAGCAGCTGTAATTATCGCATACCGAGCATTTTTGTTCATGTATTTCCTATATAATACTTGCAAGATATATCAAAATATGGGCTGGGCCACGCCCACTGGTCCTATTCCGCCCATTTGACGCAAAATTTCAACACTCTCGCTAACAAAATGAGCAAGATAATTCAATTTCAAAATTTGGCTTATATGGGCGGTGGCCCGCCCATTGGTCAGATCCCGCCAATTTTTGGACCAATCACGTGGACTGTCACCAGATACATATCTACAACATGACAGCACTCTAGATAAAAAATTGTGCAAGTTATATCAATTTCAAAATTTGGCTTATAAGGGCGGGGCCACGCCCATTGGTCCGATCCCGCCCATTTTCTGACCAATTACGTAGAATGCCACCAGATACATATACACAACATTGCAGCACTCCCGATAGCAAATTGTGCAAGATATAAAAATTTCAAAATTTGGTCATTGTGGGCGGGGCCACGCCTATTGGTCCGAATCAATCACGTAGACTGCCACCGTTTACATATACACAAAATTCCAGCACTCTCGCTAACAAATTGTGCAAAATATCTCAATTTCAAAATTTGGCTTATATGGGCGGGGCCACGCCCATTGGTCCGGTCCCGCCCATTTTTTCACCAATTACGTAGAATGCCACCAGATACATATACGCAACACTCCCGCTAGCAAATTGTGCAAGATATCAAAATTTTGTCTATGTGGGCGGGGCCACGCCCATTGGTCCGATCCCGCCTATTTTTGGACCAATCATGTAGACTGCCACCGTTTACATATACACAAAATTCCAGCACTCTCGCTAACAAATTGTGCAAAATATCTCAATTTCAACATTTGGCTTATATGGGCGGGGCCACGCCCATTGGTCCGATTCCGCCCATTTTTGGAAAATTCACATAAACTGCCATTAAATGCATACAAACAAAATTTCAGCACTATACCTATAATAGGAGCAGATATATCGGATTTTTAACTTGCGATTTGTATGGGAGGTACCACGCCCCTTTGTCCAATTAATTTTTTTTTTCTATATAAACCATCTCGTGAAAATTTAGAATCGAATAAAAAAAAATCATCCAAATCGCTCCAGCCGTTCTGACGTGATGCCATTACACAGATGGACCGTTTCATTTTTATACCCTCACTTTAGTGTGACGAGGGTATATATAATTTGCTACGAAAAAAAGTGTAACACATCGGAGGAGTGATCTAAGACCCTAAGTATGTTCGGCGGATATTCGTTTTGGGTCATTTTAAGACGAATGAGCAATGTCCGTCCGTCTGTCTGTCTGTCTGTCTATCTGTCTGTCTGTGTGTCTGCTGGCTGGTGCGCACGATAACTCTCGAAAGAAGTAACCGATTGACTTCAAATTTGGTACGTGGTAATATTTTTTTCTATCTCCGGCTAAGTTCGAAGATGGGCCATATTGGTCCACTCCTTCTAGTACCTCCCCCACAAAGTGTTAAAATGTTGTGAAATATTGAATCTTTAATAACTGCTATACTACTTATTCGAATCTTCTGAAATTCCACGCATAGCATTAGTTTATTAGTCGCTATCAACTCGAGAAAAATGGGTCATGTTGCTACGCTCCTTTTGGTACCTCCCACACAAATGCACCATTTTGCACCAAAAGTTAACAGCTTATAACATTAATACCAGCGCATAAAAATACTTGAAATTTTGTACAGTATAATGCTTTCATAGTGCCTACAGTCCAGTGAAAAATGGGTGTCATATGCACGCCCCTTTTGGTACCTCTTACACAAAGGTACCATTTTGCACCAAAAGATAACAGCTTATAACATTAATACCAGTGTATAAAAATACTTGAAATTTTTTACAGTGTAATGCTTTTATAGTGTCTTCTGCACTGTGAAAAATGGACGCTATTTCCACGCCCCTTTTTGTACCTCCCACACAAAGGTACCATTTTGCACAAAAAGTTAAGAGCTCACAGCATGAGTACCAATGCACGAAAATGCAACAACATTTTGCACAGTGTAACGCTTTTGAAGTCCCTATAGCCCTGTAAAAATGCCCGTTATCACCACGCCCCCTTTTTGTACCTCCCACACAAAATGGCCAAATCATACCAGTGCAAAAACGTTTATAATTCGGCGCAGTGCAATGTATTTAAAGAATCTACTAGTCAGCGAAAAATAGGTGTATTTGTTAAAAACATTCTGGTACCTCCCATACAAATTGACAGAATAATTAGTTTAATATTCCATATTACATTACTCACAAAGTGAGGGTATACCTTAGTCGGTTTACCCGACTGAAACTTTCTTACTTGTTATATATATAGATTACCATTAGCGCTTCAGTACCTAAACGTGTGATGATTGATTGTTAATGATTTGCTTATTCACAATTTAAGGCGTGTGGAAAAATAACCAGTTAGTCGTTAACAAAAGCAATAGATGGTCTCAGTTTCTGTTAAAATCCATTGTTATTTTTATTCCGGTTTTCCACAAAATATTTAATATTTTCATGCAGTGCTCGATCATTTTTTTGCTATTAACTATCTGGTAATTTTCCCACATGTCTTCACTTCATATACCATTTACCTATAACATTAAATTGGATTCTGCAGTATATTTGCGAGATATCGCACCTCCGATAATTTAGATTCTTTGGTTTAATTATTTCTTTGAATGAATTCATTTTGAGTTCACTGATAAAATTGTTTTTAATTTTGCCACAGACGCGCACTAATACCAAACACCACAAGCGCCAGTACAACGTTGCAACGTTTCTTTTTATACCCTCACTTTAGTGTGACGAGGGTATATATCATTTGCTACGGAAAAAAGTGTAACACGTCGAAGGAGTGACCTAAGACCCCAAGTATGTTCGGAGGAAATCCGTTTTGTGTCATTTTAAGTCGAATGAGCAATGTCCGTCCGTCTGTCTGTCTGTCTGTCTGTCTGTCTGTGTGTCTGCTGGCTGGTGCGCACGATAACTCTCGAAAGGAGTAACCGATTGACCTCAAATTTGGTATATGGTAATATTTTTTTCTATCTCCGGCTAAGTTCGAAGATGGGCCATATTGGTCCACTCCTTCTAGTACCTCCCCCACAAAGGGTTAAAATGTTGTGAAATATTGATTCTTTAATAACTGATATACTACTTATTCGAATCTTTTGAAATTCCACACATAGTATTAGCTTATTAGTCGTTATCAACTCGAGAAAAATGGGCAAAGTCGCCACGTCCCTTTTGGTACCTCCCACACAAATGCACCATTTTGCACCAAAAGTTAACAGCTTATAACATTAATAACAGTGTATAAAAATACTTGAAATTTTGTACAGTATTATGCTTTTATATTGCCTACAGTCCAGGGGAAAATGGGTGTTTTTGTCACGCCCCTTTTGGTACCTCCCACACAAAGGTACCTTTTTGCACCAAAAGTTAACAGCTTATAACATTAAAACCAGTGTATAAAAATACTTGAAATTTTGTACAGTGTAATGTTTTTATAGTGTCTATAGCCCTGTGCAAAATGGGCGTTATTGCCACGCCCCTCTTTGTACCTCCCACACAAAATGCCCAAATCATACCACAATTTAATGTCTCATAACCTTTATACCAGTGCACATAAATGCTTATAAGTCGGCACAGTGAAATGAATTTAAAGTATCTAATGTTCAGCAAAAAAAGGTGTATTTGATAAACCCCTTCTGGCACCTCCCACACAAATTGACAGAATAATTCGAGTAATATTCAATATTACATTACTCACAAAGTGAGGGTATACCTTAGTCGGTTTACCCGACTGAAACTTTCTTACTTGTTGTGTTTTATACACACACATCTCCATTTTTTTTGCAGAAACGTGACAACGTCGCTTTTTGTGTTGTATAAACACACATCTGCATCTTTTGAGTTCTGTACACATACATCTGCACATATTATTCCTCATATAAATAATAAAAAAGTTATAAAACCGCACTCTCACAAAATGAAAACAAGTTTAGCTCTTTGTTCTCTCAACTCTCTTTAATATATTCAATCATGTTTAAATACAATATGGTTCCGTAAACGTTTTTCGTTTACCATAAAAGTAAATTACGAAAATTTTCGAATGAAAGAATGTTTGTTTACAGCAAGAGAAACTACGTTTACGATAAAGTCTTTAACATAAAATATAAAAGTTTAATTAAAATTTTTAAAAAATTCCTTTTGATATGGTGTTTTTAGGTCGAAAAATTAAAAAAAAATAAAATTTTATGTCATCGGAAATAAAATATAAAAGTTCCAATTATTCGTGCACAAAATTACGAAAAAGTAATTTTCCTTTACGTCTAAAAATTTCTTGCGACAAACAAGTAACAGTAATGCATTTATGGAGTTCCTAATAGCAACAAGGCTAATAGTTTGATGATATTATATGCCAGTAGTGTACATAATCTTCTAATTCATGGTTACGATATTGTTAATTACTTTATTTGCCAGTAGGTATATAAATATTGAGAATTTTATTTCCGTAAACATTTATTTAATTTAAGGTTGTTGTTCTGAGGAAGCCAGTCACAAAAATTGTCCAAACAACACAAAGTTTTAATAACGTATCTTACAATAAATTCTGATACTATTATAAGATCAATACTGCTTAAAAATCTTAACATTGGCAATATATTTAAGAGTAATATATCAAGTATCCTTTAAACGAATATATGTATCTATGCGATATTGTTGATGACATTTTAACGAAGTTGATAATATTATTTTAGAAGTCAACGAAGAAAACTCTTCTGACGAATACATGCATTAAACTTTTAAAACGAAACAATACAGTACAATACTATGCAAAATCACTTTGGTCCACGTACCCGACGTTTGACATACAGAAACTTTCCCTACTAAGACTTCAACTTTTTCTCCCCATATTTGTAATCTACGCAAGATTCCCTTTAAGTTGATGGGTCGCACGATATATGGACCAAAACCCTATTTTTTAAGATCTTCTAGAAGGCTGTGTTGAGGGATCTTCAAACAATTCCTCCAAAAATTGTGCACACATTTACTCACAGCAAACCTATTACGCGTTACAAACTTTGGTCGAAATCCAGCGCCACTCTTGAGCGTTATTTTTATATTTATTTTTAAGTCCTTTGAACCCTTTTGTGTGGGAGGTACCAAAAGGACTCGCAATATCCCGTCGAAATTTTGCACCGCAACTGATATATATGAAATTTCATAAATATACAATGCTCCAATTCAGTGTTATAGTCTGTTGAATTTTTGAAGACCAGTAATAATCTGCATGGCGTTACGAGACCCGAGACTATGACAATTACTGTTTGGTTCCAAATTTCATAATTCTGCAATTACTCCTTCTATTTTTGTCACATCGATACATGAAGACGGAGCACTGTGCAATGTGGTCTTTTTGAGCTATTTACGGTGCCCCGTTGAGATTGTATTGCTATATTCACAATAGTTGCTTAGATTTTCCTTGGCTACAATTTTGCAAAATATTGTTAATGAAAAATTACGAGGCCCTGAAAGATATGCTAAGAAAAAGTGCAAAAAAATATATTTTTTTCTTCACTTTTTCAAAAAAAAGTGCGGGGAAAATTTTTTTCCCATAAAATGTTAGGAAACTTTTTTCAGCATATTCTTAGCTACATTATTGCCAAATATAGTTAAGCCGTCTCACCAAGTCTGAATTAGTTGTTGGACAAAAGCTCATAAAAAATATTGGTCTCTAATTTCGCCAAACCGAGTTTAGGGTTATACTACCCTTTTGTAGTAGAATCGAACCTATACTGTCAAGTCCGTGTATTTTTTTCACTGTTCCACAGTGTAGAAATTGGAAGCTGACCATGGTGTTGAGGTTGTTGTTCGAAAATATTGAATTTCGCGATTTGTTTGAATTTGTTTTTATATTTTAAAGTCAAAAATTATAAAGTTAGAAGATAAGTCATCCCCGAGCGAGTAAGTGTCAGGTACGAATGAAAAGGAATTCCAAGGAATAGTATTCTAACGAGTGAGGTTTTTCGCGGTTTTTCAGACCGATTTTCCCGAATTTTTTGTATTTGTTAAAATTAAAAAAAATTATATTAATCGATAAGTGCAAAAAAGTTCAAACAATGTTCGCGGAAACAGATTTTCACGTGTTACAGTTCATTCCTATACGTTCGTACCTGACAGATTTTGACGTCTCGTCTGGGAGGAATCTGCTTATTCTATTTGTCTTTTTTAAATTTATTAAACATACTGTTTTCTACCTTTTCTGTGTTGCCTACATCATGTGCTTTTAAAGAAATTGCATTTCGCGATTTTTAGAAAATATATCAAATAAGTTTAACGGCCTGTTTCTGTATTTCTAACGAAAGTCTCTGCGAACGAAAACCAGTCACTCACTATCGTCTGTAATTTGGTTTCTCTAAGGTTCGTTCGTTCGTTCGCCGGGAATAACGTCAATGACGTTAGCAATTTACCAATAGGATAATAATGTAATTGCCATATCAACAATTTCACAACTTCCGGTCTAAAAAAGCACACATATTTGTATGGTCGACCTTAGAAAATACACCTCTGTATCCTTTACATGAGCGGTGGCCAAAAATCAACCCTGGGTGAGTTAGCTGAGCTGATCCAACACTCTCATTTCTTTCTCTCTCTCTCTCACGTCTCTCTCATTGTGTACTGATGATTTTTTTCCATCTTAGCGAGCTGCCAATTTTGACTTGTTTATGCTTAAATATGTAAACATATGTATACAATTTTATTATTATTTAATTGTTTTTACCATAATTATGCTAATATCTACTTGTTTTTGCTTTTAATAACGTTTTTTTGTCATTGTTCCTATCAGTCGACAAATAAAATAACGTGACTCGATCTGACATTTGTGTTCGCCCAGATGACAGCAAAGAGAGATAGAGAAACCAAAATTTACACTGAAATGATTACGTTTTCGTACGAGTTCATTATCGTGCGACTTGTCGTTGTGATGGTAGTTAGTGAAACCCAAATCAGCTGTATGTCGTCTGGCAGGCGAAAGAAAGCAAAATTTTAAGTTACAGAAACAGGCTGTAAGTTTTTTGAACATAGTGTTTTCTGCGTTACCCACATCATCTTCATTTAACAAATTGCATTTAGCGATTTTTTGCAATGGTTTTGCAATATTTTTGCAAATGTGTTTGCGTTGTGTTTTCTACATCTTCCGCGTTATACACTTCACGGTATTTTAAAAAATTGCATTTCGCGTTTTTTGCAAATTTTGAAATGTACTTCGAACAAAGTATAATTTTGATACCGAATTGAAAGTCGGACGGGGCCGACTATATAATACCCTACACCACCCTAACAATGCAAAAAGTGTCCTTGCGATAATAATAAGTATGGAATAATTGGTTTCTTTTCAGTTAAAATGCACAATATTGTATCACAGATCAAGAATCGGAAGGCAAAAGTGGATGTAATTTAAATAGATTTTCATCAACTTGGATCAAAAACCTAATTTCTGCCTAATTATATAAAGATCGGACGTAAAATATAGTTTCAATAGCGCTTAAATACTAAAAAGACAGGAACATATATATGGGACCTATATCTAAATCTGAACTGATTTCCCCCAAATATGGGACCTATATCTAAATCTGAACTGATTTCCCCCAAATATAGCAGTATTCGTTTCTTTATTAAGAAACTTCTTTCTGCCAATTTTTTAATGATGGGAAGTAAAGTACAACTTATATAGCGCTTTGATACCAAATCGCGAGGAACACATATATATGTATGGGCTACATCTAAATCAGAACCGATTTTCCCCGAATTGAGTAGTGTTAATTCAAATAATAAGAAACCTCTTTCTGGCGATTTTCGCTCTAATCGGATATAACAAACAGTTTCTACAATGCTTACATATGTAATAGAATTTCTTCCGAACTTCGAACTGATCAGATATAAAATACAGTTTCTAGGGTGTAACATATATATGAGGATTATTACATATTTTGTTTTTGCACTTAGGCTCAAGATCGTTATTGTTGTTTTCAGTATATGAAAACAACTTTGTTAAAAATTAAAGAAGAAGTAAGTGACATGCATTGGGGGTGGTTGTAATGGTTGGATAGACATATCTGTTTCGGGAGCCACCAAACTCCCATTATCAATATCCTTATTACAACGATTACTTCAGTCGAAATTATTAGAATATATACGCACAGTCAAGTATCATTAAACGAGAACTGTTTGCTGAAGAATTACATATATATAAAACTGAACCCGTTCCCCGAATTTGGCAGTGTTCGTTCATATAATAAGAAAACTCTCTCTGCAGAATTTCGTAATGATCTGATATAAAATACGGTTTCTACGGCGCTTACATTTCAAACCGGGTGTAAAATTTTTATGGGGACTATATCTAAATCTGAACCGATTTTCCTCGAATTTGGCAATGTTATTTCATGTAATAAGAAACCTCTCTCTGCAGAATTTCGTACCTATAGGATATAAAATACGGTTTCTACAACGGTTACATGTCTTGTCAGGGTAACGTATATAAGTATATGGGTCAAATTTAGTATCATTTCTATGCGTGTCAATAGATTTCTTTGTGTCAATTTTTATTCAGATCGGTAAAAAAATGTTGCTATATATTGGTGCTATACGTAAATCTGAACCAATTTTGACCAATTACAATAGAGATCGTCCTTGGGCCAAAAAAGAGCACTGTGCTAAATTTCATCATAATCGGAACATAAATACGACCTGCACTTTGATTACAACGATACATCTACAGACGGACAGACGGACAAACGGACATCGTTAAATCGACTCAGGAATTGATTATAAGTCGATCGGTATAATAAACGATGGATCCATCTCTTCTCCTTTTTTTCGATGTTTTTAAGAGGTTTTAATTAAAAAATTTTAAAATTTTCTCAAAAAATTGGATTTTTTGAAGAAGACATTCGTACGAGTATTAAAAGTTAACGCACTTGACACGAAACCCCTCAAACTATAGCAATACTAGCTGACCCCAGCAGACGTTGTCCTGCCCGTCCTGTTTGGGATGTATTGGTTTGTTATTCATTGATATCACTATGCAACAAAATTTTTGTCCAAGGGATGTAGATAAAAGTTTCTTGTGCAATTAGGTGTCACAAAAAAAAAATTTTTTTTTACATTCCAGCTTTCATGGAAAGTACATTCAGTATTTGGACCACAAGTTTAAGACTGATTGAGCCGTGTTATGCCTCAAATTAAAGGGAATTATGAGGGCTACATATACTGCAAATATTGCTTTCACGTAGAATCTTTGGTTTAGTAACAGTCGTCAAAAATATGAGAAAAAAAGTATTTTTTTTTTTAAAACACTTTTTCCTGGTGCAAGAAAACCATAAAAAATAGAAAAAAATCGGAGAAATTATTTTATCACATTTTTAAAAAGCCAGCATGCTAACGAAGAAAACAGTGTCTATTTGAAAAAAATGTATGGATAGATGTAAAAGTTATGAACCATTTTGTAAATGTTAGGGAAATTCAAAAAAATCTTGTTTCATATTTTTCGTTTTTAAATGATGTTTTTGCTTATATTGAATTCGCCATATGTGAGAGAGAAATATAAGAGACATTGCACTTGCATTTTATTTTATAATTTGCCTATCGATAATAATATGATGCGAGGAGACATTTACGCATCAAGCTTTGAGGGCATATCCTTTGTGAAGTGGATGGACAACAGAGCTGTGACTCTTCTCACAAATTTTCTTTCGCCAGTGGAGACAGACACCGTCAGACGTCTCATAGCTGGTAGTGCTGAGAAAATCAACGTAAAATACCCGAAAGCTATTACGCATTACAACAAAAATATGGGTAGAGTAGATTTAATGGATCAGCGCAAGTCCTTTTATGAACTAGACCACAAATCGAAAATAAAATATTACCTCCGGTTATTTTTTGACTTACTTGATATAAGCGTAAACAATTCCTACGTTATTTACACCGAATGTAAAGCAAAAAATCTTGTTGAAGGGACTCAACTTAACTCCTTTGAGTTTAGACGATTGGTGGCCAGAAATTTAATCGCTGGCTATTCTTCGCCTCAGAGAGAATTTCCAATATTCCAGTCGTCAAAAATCACTGTCAACAAGAGACCAGCTTCTTCGCACTCTATGCTCAAAGCCAACGTAAGAAACGCAAACATTTATGTAGAAAATAGCACTAATAACTATTGTTATGAATGCAATGTGCATCTATGTTTTACTAAAAACCGTAATTGTTTCGCAGAACATCAAAATTAACCATAATTTATCGCAAAATTAAACATAAATTTTTATTAAAAGCGTATTATAACATTAAAAATGTAACTTTTATCGAAAAACCTACATATAATAAAAAAGACATTTTGGCTCCCTTAAGGACCACAGCGACGCATAAACTCGTATAGGCATTTTTTTTACATTTTTGAATGGTTTTGCTTTAGTTGGATTCTGACAAGCTTATTTCATATCAAAATGATAAAGGGAAAGTCCCCAGAAGCTTATGGTCCTGTAAGGGCTAATGCGAGATTTGGAACTGACCAAAGATAAGGCAGAACTACTTGCATCTGGGATGAAACAGTACAATATTTTGGCCCCAGATGTTAACATATCATATTATAGAGTCTGTGATATACCTTAGAAACAATTTTATACAACTGTGGATAACAGATGCTTTTGCAAGGACATTCCCGGATTGTTCGAGGAACTTAATCAAAAATACAATTCAAAGGAATGGCGGTTACTTGTTGACAGCAGTAAAGAAAGTTTGAAAGCAGTACTTTTACACAACGGAAATCAGAAACCGTCGATTCCCATTGCTCAAACTGTCAACACTAAGGAATCATACGAAACAATGGCTAAATTGATAAAATACATAAGCTATGAACATGACTGGAAAATTTGTTGCGATTTAAAAGTAGTTTGTATGTTATGCCTCTGGGATAGCCTATATTTTGCCACAACTGCATATTAAACTGGGGCTCTTTAAAAACTTTGTAAAAGCCTTAAGGAGAGATTCACTCTCATATCGTCGGCTTAATGCTATTTTGGTCCATACGCCATTTTTGTGTTTTTGAGTTAGGAGTTGATAATATGGGTTCCAAGCATGCTCTTTCAGAATCTGCAATCATTTTTTTCCTATCTCGCCTAGTTTTCGAGATATTGGTAGGGTACATTTGTTTTACTCTGAGTAACGGGAAATAATTTCGACATTTTTGTTCTATGTCTCAATTTTTCTGTCGCCCTATATTTTTTTGTACGTTCTTTCGATCACAATATGTAAATTAGTGTCCTTCCATACCGACCCTTTTTGTGGTCCATATCATACAAATACGAAAAAATATTAAAATAAAAGTGGATATGGACCAAAATGACAAGTACAAAAATTGTTATAACTTGCTTATTTCTGGATGTAATGGCATAGAAATGCATGAGAATCATACAAACACTGTTGGGAACCCTATGAAATAAAAAGTGTGTAACTCGTCAGTCCCGTTTTTACTCAAACAATAAATTGCGTTTTTCTCCGATCATACAAAATGGCGTATGGAACAAAATAGCATTGAGCCGACGATATTTAAAAAGTTTATTTAAAAAATTTCAAATTTTCTTTTCATTTTCTTTTCAAAATTTCTTTTCAAAAAATCGAAGAAGGAAAAGGGGCCTAAAATAAGGAATCTGATGAAAGATGTGAATTTCGAATCATATTTGACGTCGGATGAAATTGCAGCATAGACGTGGTTTAAGCTTTTGGTTTCAAACTTCTTGGGATCCAATAAATATATTTTTTTATAAAAATGTATATAACACATATGAATGTACTCTTCCAACTTATTTTTCGCTTTATGTATTCCAACAGGTGTAAATATGTCCCTCAAAATTCATTTATTGCATTCTCACTTAAACTTTTTCCCCGAGAATCATGGCGACGTAAGTGACGAACATGGCGAAAGGTTGCACCAAGAAATGAAGTCCATCGAGCGGCGTTACCAAGGGCACTGGGATGAAAGAATGATGGGAGATTATATTTGGTTCCTCATTAGAGAAACCGATTCCGAAATCTACAAACGTCAACAAAGAACTCACAATTACTTCTAATGAAACTTGTTCATGTTAATAAACTCAAATGTACATAATATAAATAAAAGTAATAAATATTATCGCTATTTAAACAGAAATTAAAAAAAAAATATTTTTTGAAATTCTCTTACCTCTACCAAAAGGGCTATAATTTTTACATTTATCCATAGATTTTTTTCAAATAGGCATTATTTTCTTCGCTAGGATGCAAACTTTAAAAAAAAAAATAAAATATTTTTTTCGATTTTTTTCTATTTTTTATGTTTTTTTGTCCCAGGATTTTTTTGGGAAAAAAATCTACTTTTTCCAATTTGTTTAATGACTGTTACTGTTTTTAAGTGAAAGAGATATTTCCAACATTGGTAGCCCACATTAATAGCTTCAATTTAACGTATAAGACGACCTGATCATATACCTGGGCATATACTCCAAAAATTATAGTGCAAATACTAAGGGTACCTTCGACGATAATAGTATTGTTAATAAAAAATGTTTTAAAAAAAAATTTATCCATAAAAAAATTTTTGATTTTGATTTTATATAACAGTATGCCACAATCTATACAAAAAAAAAATTTTAGGTCTAGGCCACAAAAAATATTTTTTTTGTTGCATAGTGTATTCATTCAAAAATGCATACAACCCGAGTTTCAGGAAAAAATCGTCAAATAAATTTATATTGACCATATGTCCACTACAGCGTCATCTACCGTTTAGAATCATACAGACAGACTATTATCAATACAAACCACACATACATTTTAAATTTCAGTGAAATCGCTCTGGAAATGCGAATTATGCAAATAATTTGACCACTCCGCAAAATATCGCGGTTAAAATAATTCTAAAACACAAATGACCCCAAACTAAATATATTTTCCAATTTTCAGCCCATTCGCTTTTATGGTTTCGGAGATCATGCGTTACTAACAAACGTACAAAGGATTTTATATATAAAGATTTTATATATATAAAACTAGCTGGACCCGGTCCACTTCGTTACCCCAGATTAAGATTTCCGATCCCGTCCATTTTTGAACCAATCACGAATCCTGCCACCAAATATGTATACATAAAATAACAGCACTCTCGCTAACAAATTGTGCAAGATATCTCAATTTCAAAATGTGGCTTATATGGACGGGGCCACGCCCTTTACTCTGATCTCGCCCACTTTTTAACTAATCACGTAGACTGCCACCAGATACATATAAACAGAATTAGCGTACTATCACTACTAAATCGTGAAAGATAGCTCAAATTTGGGTTACATGGGCGGGGCCACACCCTTTGGTCTGATCCCGCTCATTTTTAGACCAATCACGTAGGCTTCCACCAGACACATATATACAAAATTACATTACTCTCGCAAACAGATTGTGCAAAATACCTCAATTTCAAAAGGTTGCTTATATTGGCAAGGCCACGCCCATTGATCCGAATCCTCCCATTTTTAAACCAATCACGTAGACTACCACCAGATACACATGCACAAAATTACAGCACTCTCTCTAACAAATTGTGCAAGATAGCTCAATTTCAAAATTTGGTTTATGCGGGCGGGGCCACGCCCTTTGGTCCGATCCCGGCTATTTTTGGAAAAATCTCGTAGACTACCACCAGATATATATGTACAAAATTACAGCACTCTCGCTAACAAAATTTTCAAGCTATCTCAATTTCAAAATTTGACTTATATGAGCGGGGCCACGCCCATTGGTCCGATCCCGCCCATTTTTAAATCAATCAGGTAGACTACCACCAGATACACATGTACTAAATTACAGCACTCTCGCCAAAAAATTGTGGAAGATATCTCAATTCAAAATTTTTACTTATATGGACGGGGTCACGCCCATTGTTCCGATCACGCACATTTTTGAACCAATCACGTAGACTACCACCAGATACATATACACAGAATTATAACACTCTCTCTAACATATTGTGAAAAATATCTAAATTTAAAAATTCGGCTTATATAGGCGGTGCTAAGCCCATTAGTCAGATCCCGCCCATTTTTTGACAAATCACGTAGACTACCACCAGATACATATGCACAAAATTACAGCACTCTCGCTAACAAATTGTGCAAGATATATCAATTTCAAAATTTAGCTTGTATGGGCGGGGCCACGCCCATTGTCCCGATTCCGCCCATTTTTAAATCAATCACGTAGACTACCACCAGATAGATATACACAAAATTACACCACTCTCGCTAACAAATTGTGCAAGATATCTCAATTTCAAAATTTTACTTGTAAGGGCGGGGCCACGCCCATTGGCCCGATTCCGCCCATTTTTACCAATCACGTAGACTGCCACCAGATACATATACACAAAATTCCAGCACTCTCGCTAACAAATTGTGCAAGATATATCATTTTGAAAATTTGGCTTGAAGGGGCGGGGCCACGCCCATTAGTCCGACCCCGCCCATTTTTGGACCAATCACGTAGACAGATATATATACAAAATTCCAGTTCCCTCGCTAACAAATTGTGCAAGATATTTGAAATTCAAAATTTTGCTTGTATGGGCGGGGCTACGCCCATTGGTCCGATCCCGCCCATGTTTGGACCAATCACGTAGATCGCCAACAGATATATATACACAAAATTCCAGCTCCCTCGCTAATAAATTGTGCAAGATATCTCAATTTTGGTTTATATGGGTGGTGCCACGCCCATTGGCCCGATTCCGCCCATTTTTGGACCAATCACGTAGAATGCCACCAGATACATATACACAAAATTCCAGCACTCTCGCTAACAAATTGTGCAAGATATATAATTTTTAAAATTTGGCTTATATGGACGGTGCCACGCCCATTGGTCCGATCCCGCCTATTTCTGGACAAACCACGTAGACTGCCATTAGGTACATATGTACAAAATTACAGCACTCTCGCTAACAAATTGTGTAAGATATCGTAATTTAAAAATGTGTCTTATGTGGGCGTGGCCACGCCCATTGGTCCGATCCCGCCCTTTTTTGGACCAATCCCGTAGACTACCACCAGATACATATGCACCAAAGTACAACACTCTCACCAACAAATTGTGTAAGATATCTCAATTCCAAAATTTGGCTTATATGGGCGGGGCCACGCCCATTGGTCCGATCCCGCCCATTTTTGGACCAATCACTAAACTTGTAAAATATGACTTCTATAGCGCGTATATGTCAAATCTGTGGTGATATGTATGAGGAACTATTCAGTTCTTCTGTATTCGTCTTTGAATACTGGAAGTACCAAATTTTAAAATGTGAAAGAAGTAAGTATACCCTGACTTTGTGAGTAATGTAATATATAATATTACACTAATTAATCTGTCCCTTTTCACAGGACTGTAGGTACTATAACCGTCAACCGTTGGTGTAAAACGGTCCATTTGTTTGGGAGGTACCAAAGGAGCTGTACAATAATGCCCATTTTTTCCGGACTATAGGTGCTACAAAAACATTATACTGTACAAAATTTCAAGTATTTGTATGCACTTGTATTAAAGTTATAAGCAGTTCAATTTTGATGTAAAATGTGCCATTTGTGTGGGAGGTACCAAAAGGGTCGCGGCAGCTTCGCCTATTTTTCTCGAGGTGATAACGACTAATAAAATAATACAATTTGTGGAATTTCAGAAGATTCTAATAAGTAGTATAGAAGTTATTAAAGAATCAACGTTTCAATAAATGTTAAGCCTTTGTGTGGGAGGTATCAGAAGGAGTGGACCAATATGGCCCATCTTCGAACTTAGCCGGGGATAGAAAAAAATATTACCGTATATAATGTGAATGAATTTCGAAAAAAAATCAATTGAAATTCAAAACTCATCATTTGAAATTCGAAACACAGTATTTGAAATTCAAAACATATCAATTGAAATTTGAAACACATCATTTGAAATACGAAAAAAATAGATTTAAATTCGAAAAACATCAATTGAAATTGAAATTTTCTTTTGAAGTTCGTAATACATCAATTGAAATTCGAAAAATATCAATTGAAATTCATAGAGTTATATTTGAAATTCGAAAAACGTAAACAAAACTAGAATTTTATATTAGTTGGAGTAGGATTTAGGTGCCAAAATGTGTCTATTTTAAACCTTTAATGTAAGAGTGAATAAAAACATTACATTTATAAATTTCAGACGTAGTAAACTTATTTAATGGAAATATCGGATATCTCCATCTGTACCTAATGAGATATTTTCTTTTGTGTCTTACTACGTCTATCCAAAAAATGTTACTGTCTCATTTGCAGATCAAAAATCTTAAAAAAAATAAGTTGTGTTTTGATTGATGTTTATTTACTAAAATATAACTTATAATATATATTTTATAACTTTCATGTAATTTTTAATAAAAATGTATAAAAATGTTTTATTTTTTTTTTGTCACAATCTTAACATAGAAGATTTAGCAAGCATAAAATATTTAAATTAATTCTAACTGACCCAATGTTCAGATTTGTTTACATTTTCGAATTTCAAGTGGACCCAATTTACATGGAGCAACTTGTCCCTGCGATATTTTTGAATTCTCTTTTGATATCCCTACGTGAAATCATGCTCATTTAGATGGTGAGTCTTTAGTTTCAGCAAGCAGGGGACAAAGTTATGTTTTTATTCCTTCACTCACATTTATTTTATTGAATTTGTTTTTCGTCCTAAAATGAAACGTCAATTTGTCCCTTGTATTTTCATTTCGAGAAACTTTTTCTACCCCGGAAACTTCTCTACACTTTTCGTCTACAAACTCGTGTCGCAAGCCTCATGACGCAGAACAAGTTGCACCAAGTAAATTGGGTCTAAGCGTATTCCGAATCGCAAATGGAAAAATTCGAATATTTATTGGTGTATTATGAATTTCAAGTGGAAAAATTCAAATTTCAATTGATGTATTTTGAATTTTAATTGATGTTTTTCGAATATCAAATGATGTATTTCGAATTTCAATTGATGTGTTTCGTATTTAAATTTTGAGTTTCAAATTTTATTTGATGTATTTCGAATGTCAGTTGATGTTATTCGAATTTCAAATGGAATCTTCGAATTTCAATTGCCTTTTTTTCGAATTTCAAATAGAATCTTCGAATTTCAATTGATCTTATCCGAATTTGAATAGTTTTTTTAAATACAGTTGAAAATGATGTAGAGGTACCGTTGTCTGGGAGGCAGGACTGCGACGTCGAACCAAAACAAATCGATCCCGACCCCGGCTCCGGTATACATTTCTGAATTTATATTTCTACTAAGATTGCATTTTATTAAAAATAACTTTGTCAAAATGCCCACTTTTTTCAATTGTATTCCGATCCCGTCATAACTTGGAGGGGTTGCAGAGACGTGCCCAAAAAAACATGTTCCTAACGTTATAGATTACGAAGATACAATGTGTCAAATTTTGCAATTTTAACCATTGTATCTCCTGACTACAATGACCGATTTGAATAAACCGTGGCTTATATGACATCTATTTAGAAACGCACAAAATTTACATTGATAATTGTGCAAATATTTAATTTTCATACTTTTACCTCGCGATTTTAATTGTCTTCCGCCTCTGGAATTCTTTATTATTAAACTACAAAAACAAAGCCTATTCTGTTTACTATATCAATAGGAATTTTCGTAATCGGATGACCTGATATCGAAAGATTTTGATGTTCTAAATCCTAATATTAAATCCAAAAAGCAACATATATTCGCGTTTTTAAGATACGGTATTAATTATGTGATAAGAATGCTGACGCTTTTGACGAGTATCCAAAAACTATAATTATCTTAAGTCGCCGCAGAGATATCACCCGGGAAACCTAGTCTGATAAATCGAATCTTTAATAAAGCTGCAATTGGAAAAATAAAAAGATTTAAAATATGATATCTACGAGATGGTGTTAGATTTTGACCCTTTGTAAAATTACCTTTGTGTTAATAGGAAAGTGATTATTTTGCGAAACGTTAAATTTTTTTTTGGTAAAAGAGCCTCTGTCGCGATTCTATTTTCAAAAAGCGTGAAATTATAATTTTAATCATATAATTAATACGGTATCTCAAAAACGCGAATATATATTGCATTTTTAATTTTATATTCGGATTTAAACATCAAATGTCTGCTAACTAGGATTCGATTAGACCAGTCAGTTTAAAGTAAACTCACTTTATAATACGAAGGACATAATGAAAAATTAGTCGGTTTGACATTTAAAATGTTGCGTTTTTCATCCCATTACGAAAATTCGCATTGATATAGTAAACAGAATGGCCTTCATTTTTGTAGTTTAAAGATATAGAATCCCAACAGAGAAAAAAGTATGAAAACTAAATATTTGCAAAAAAAAATTCAATGTACATTTTGTGCGTTTCTAAATAGACGTCATCTTAGCCACGGTTCATTCAAGTCGGTCCACGTAGTCAGGAGATACAATGGTCAAAATTTTAAACTTTGACGCCCTGTATCTTTGTAACCTATCACGCTAGGAAACTGTATCTTTGGCAAATGGCATACCGATAGTACTTCTACAGCCCACCATGTTTAGGCGCAATCGGAATAAATTTGAAAAGGTAGGCCTTTTGACGTGTTTTCTCCATATATCTACGCTTCACTTCCAATTCAACATGGAATCACAAATATACAATTTTAAATCATGTGCCATGTACCCTATGCTACGAAAACATTTTGTTCACATTTTCAACCAGTGTGTTCGTTAGAATCGCAAGGTGAGTCGATTTAAACATGCATGTCCGTCCATCTTGTTCGTTAAGCACATGTCGCAATTTCACTACGATCCTTTTGAAATTTGGTAATAGGAACTCTTTCACCCTATTGGAATTAGTCAAAATCAGTTCAGATTTAGATATTACCATCAATACTATTATATATATGAACGCCAGCAGTATTTCACATTCCATCATTTTGAAATTTAGGTGGGTTGATTTTATATGTCAAAGAACCCATATCGAAGAATTTGAAGAAATTCAGTTTAGATTTATAAGATAACCATTTCATATTTATATCAACTGGTGTAGTGTATCATATAGTTGACTTCGGCCGACCTTAGCATTTCCTTATTGGTTCTATAACATAAATGGTACATCTTTCACAATTGATCGCGGAGTCGACCATAATTTCCGTCTCCTACTTTAAGATTATGACTCAGACTCTACAGCCCTGACTGGAGCTATATTAAAACATGGAACTATTACGACCTTTGTTTGTGTGGAGGGTTCTGGGTGTAATTATACCTGTTTTAGCAGTTATCAGCCCGATCAGTTGAAATTTGTGGTCTATATGACAATAAGAAGCCAACTCGGAGAGATGCTATATCCAAAAATGGACCCATAGGACCAACATACCTGCAGCTATAAAAAGTATATATACCAAATTGCTTCAATTTTGCTCTAGTATTATAGATTGTTGCGTGATTACAACAGACGGACATGGCTAAATCGTCTTAGTATTTTAAGTTGGTTAGGTTAGGATGAGAAGAGGAGGCAGATTGCTCCGCCTCGTACCCTCGTATCCCTGGACATTCACATATGCCAGAATTCGGCTTGTTTTGCCTTCTAATTGTTTCACGGATTAGTCCTGAGAACTTATTTTAGGAATTCTGTACTATTTACATAGTCCTTGATCTGACCAATGGGCGTGGCCCCGCCCATATATGCCAAATTTTGAATTTGAGATATCTTTCACAATTTGTTAGCGAGAGAGCTGTAATTTTGTACATATGTATCTGGTGGTAGTCTTCGTGATTTGTCCACATTTTCGAGGGATTGGACGAAAGGGCGTGGACCCGCCCATATAAACAAAGTTTTTAAATTGACATATCTTGCACAATTTGTTAGCGAGAGAGCTGTAATTTTTGCATATGTATTGGGTGGTAGTCTACTTGATTGGTGCAAAAATGGGCGGGATTGAACCAATCGGCGTGGCCCCGACTTATAAACCAAATTATGAAATTGGCATGTCTCGCACAATTTTTTTGCGAGATTGCTCTAATTTTATGCATATGTGGCAGTCTACGTGCTTGGTCCAAAAATGGGCGGGGTCGGACAAATGGGAGTGCGGGAGACAATTGGGGAGCCCATATAAGCCAATTCAATTTTGTGTTTGATATATCGTGAGCAATTTGTTAGAGAGATCAATGTAATTATGTGCATATGTATTTGGTGTCAGCCTACGTAATTAGACCAAAAATTAACGGCATCGGAAATCTGAAGTCTGGGGCAACGAAGTGGACCGGGTCCAGCTAGTAGTCCAATAAATTTCAGAAACACATGGACTAGAATGTAGGAAAATTAGATATTTCTAGTTAATATTAAGATGTATATGAAAGGTTTCTTCGAGGTTAGGAAATCTTTCCTCAGTAAAAGTTAAGATCTACCAAATAAAAAGAAATTTTTACATGGTCGATTGAATTTTAAGTAAGTAAAATCATATCCCATTTCCGAGTATATGACCAATTTGCTATATCTTAGAATTTAGTTCAATTTAATCATTCAAAGTAAAATTTAACTTAAAATGAGTAAAAATCATGAATTTAACTAAAGTATAGATTTTACCCGCATGAATGATTGTCATTTATTTTTAATTTATTGAACACGTTTTTCAATTAATCTGACTTAAATTTAAGAATTTATACTTTATATTGCACTTAATCGCCCCTAGTGAAAACATAAAGGTCCCATCCAATTATACTTCTTGGCGTTCTAGGGTCGAATTTTTTAAACTAAGTAAAAAAATGAAATTTTAGGCACTTTTTAAAACACTAAAATAAAAAAGAATCGGACAAAATCGGAGAAGACTTTGATTTTTTCTGATAGATTAATGTTCAAACTAAATTGTTATGAAAACAAATTTCGCCGAATTTTATGATGTTTTTATTTTTTTGCCATTAAAAAGTGGTAATTTTTCGAATATTAATATTTAAAAATAAAATAAATAAAAATTAATTAAAAATAATTTTTTAAGATTTATAAAAATATCAAAATTCGTACCACTCTTCGGCTATTCAAAAAATATAAGAATACGCAATTCTGCTTAAAAATTTAGATTTCAACAATATTTCTCTTGTAATATTTATTTTACCTACACTTTGAATTTCACTGTATCCCAAAAAACGATTTCTATTTCAAAATTTTTGCAATTTTTTTTATTTGAACTATTACCTTTAAAATTATACCAACAAAATTTAATTCGAAGCAAGTCAGTTTCTGATTTTTGTCCATGAAACGGAGCAGTGTGCGTCGGTAAAATTCCCTGCCACTAAATCAGTTATTTTTTGATGATATGACCTGTGATCACTTTCGATCCACTCGCCCATCACTTTAAGTCTCATTGCTGTGAGGGCAGCTTCATATGTAATCTGTACCTCTATTGGTTGGGCATTTAAAATTGTCTCCAATGCCCTATTAGATGTGGTCCGCATTGCTCCGCTTACGGCGAGATAACACATTCGTTGGAATTTTTTTAATATTTTTATGTTGCACTTCTTTTCCATCAATGTCCATCTTACTACTGAGTTGAAACGGTAGATCCCTTTCTACGATTTTGTAGAGCCACTGTCCAAGATTACTCCTAAGTATTTGACCTTGTTGGATACTGAAATTGTTTTGTCTAGAAAATGTGGGTAAACGTAAACAGACATATTTATGTTTTATCTGGGTTTACATTTAGACCTCTGGGTCGAGCCCAGTCAAATGCAATTTTTAAAGCCGTTTCGGCCCTTCGACAAAGTTGAGTTTGATTATTTCTCCTCAAATATATTATAACGTCGTCTGCGTAACAGACTGGTTTAACCCTTCTGCAGTGTTTCAATTTATACCACACATATTGTGTTTTGGGTCAATTTGAACCAACCATACTAAACCTGTAGATATATTAAAAAACTTAATTGAACAAATATATTTAATAGGTCAGTAAATATATATTATTTATTAATTATAAATCACAAAATATTTAAAGAATTTAAAAATACAGATATTTTTAAACTTTCCATTAAAAACTTTGCATTGAATATATTTTGTGCTGTGTTCCTTACATACATACTTTTTGCAGCTTTTGCATACATTCGAATATTTTGTAGAGTTTTTTGTATGTGGACAAAAGAAACATCGCTGTCTTTTTCCAGAAGATTCACAGCAAGACGATGTACTGTTACGCTTAGTTCCGGAAGGCAATTCGCTGTCCAATGATTGCTGAACAGTTTTTACAACATTTTTGGCTAAAGCACCATGGGGCAAAGATGTTCGTCTCAAAATATTTGGGTTTATTAACTGATTCCCAGCTCCACTAAGTAAAGTCTTCGCCTGAATGTTTTGTTGAAATTCCATGATGGATTTATTTCGGTCCATATGACATATGAATTGTATGCTGAAACATCTATCATATTCGAAAATAATGCAACTGGCCAACGTTTAGTTTGTCGTTTGCATGTATAGTTTGCCACTAATTGGTCCAGTGCATCTACGCCAACTTTCGCTTTATTATAGTGAAGAATTATGTCTGGTTTTTTCTTCTCAGTATCGCTAACATCAGCAGAATGATGGAGAGAACTCAATACGATGACAAATTTGTATTCCTTTGGAACATAGGACACTATTGTGACATCAGTTATAAATACAAATTCACTGTGTAAAACAGGTTTCTTCTTCATGTCAATAATTTTCGTTGGCAGAAAAGTTTTATTCTTTCTTACTGTTCCAACTAATGTAATATTTCGAGAAAGTAATTGAAGAGCGAGATTATATGTCGTAAAAAAATTGTCGCAAGTAATAGTGTGACCTTTTGGAAGTGGTTCGGCTAGAAAAAGAACAAAACGTTCACCTACAAATATCGAAAAATTAGTTTCCGTCTATGTAGTTATTATAACGTACAATATCTTCTCTTCGACATACCTTGATTCCTTTCAGTTTGAGAATTCCTCGCACGTCCTAAATATACTTCCATGTTCCAAGCGTATTTGCTGGTTGAGTCGCACAAGGGCCATATTTTTATTCCGTATTTTGCAGGCTTTGATGGAATGTATTGCCGGAAACTGCAACGGCCGCGAAAAGGCACCAATTGTTCGTCAATCGTTACAATTCCGTGTGGGTGATAGAAGAGTTTTAGTTGGTTATTCCATTTATCCCAAATGTTTCTTATTGGGGCCAATTTATCGCGTTGTTTTCTTTCCTCTCTGTCTTCTGCACTATCAAATCTAAGGCACCGCGAAATGTCCATAAACCTCTGCAAGCTCATTGTTGCTGGAAATATTGGTCTGCCATTGCTTTCATCCTATAAGTTAACGAGACTCTCGCCATGTGATTTATATACCCCAGCCATAATGTGCAATCCGACGTACGCGTCGAACTCGATAATGTCTATCCCCTTCCAACCATTGCCAAATAGCTCTATTCCCTTTTTGTTGGTCATTTCAACAGCTATGCTTTTTATTCTAATAGGCATGAATAAATCAAATGATGATTTTATATCAGTTACCGATGATATTGCGAGCTTGGAAGGACCAGGCTTGGAAGTTAGGATTTGACTTCGTGGAATTCTACCCTTCTGAAGTGGTGGTTGATCTTGCCATAACACACTTTCGTCTTTGGCCAAATAAGTACGTGAACTAGTGTTTTCATTACCGGTTCTATCTTGTAATATGCTTACCATACTTTCCTTGAAAGATGCATCTTTCGTCTTTGGCCAAATAAGTACGTGTTTTCATTACTGGTTCTATCTTGTAATATGCTTTCCATACTTTCGTTGGAAGATGCATTCGTCATCATCATTGGGCATAAAGTCCACGTCATCGTCACTTTCATCAAAAATATCATCGTGTTCGGCATTCATTACTTGTCACATCATAGAGAAGAGACCATGGTTGGATTGTCAATCACTGTCATTCTTCTCATTCTCTTCTTATCATTATTTCGAAAAAAAAAACATTCATTTAAGGCGAAGATGGATTAAGATGTATAATGGGTCAAAATGACCCACAAACACAACATATGTCTGTAAAAGATTTGCAAAAAATACTTTTTTTCGCATACTTCATGTTTCCGACATGATTAACGATAAACAGAAGTATTGAGCCGATGCAGTAACATTTAGCCAAGAAATTTTGTCAATGTTTTTAAAAATTGGGTCATTTTGACCCAAACACTGCAAAAGGGTTAAGTCCTTCGTCCGTTAGTATCCTTGGTGGTTACCCACTGGAGTGGTTATAATGGTTATGTCTCTTCTTTTTATATCGCGACCCCTACAATTTATCCATCTATTACTTAGCATGTAGTTTATGTAGTCTCGGAGAGACCGGTCTACCTGTAACTGGTCTAAGGATTGAATGATGATAATTTAATGTCAGTGTATACATACGAGTATTCCCATTGAAGGATTCTTCTATATTGTGTACCAACTCAGGTAGGACGGTTTCCACTGACCGGCTTTTAACATAAGCATGTTGTTTAAATTTTAGCACTTCGCTTGGTATCTTACTTTTAAACAGGGTATACACTATGCGTTCCATGGATTTTTGTAAGAAAGAAATTAGGCTCCTAATCCTATTAATATTATAAAATCGTTTGTTTGTCTGTTTGTTAGTTGGTAACACCATCACGCCTAAACGGCTGATCAAATTTTTTAAAGCTTGGTGGACAGATATTCCAATGCCTGGGTATTGTCATAGGCAACATTCATTGTCGATTATCCGCCAAGAGATTTTTGGCAATTTGACCGCTGAGGCTCCTGTTAGAGCTGGGAGTTGAAATTTTGGACACACAGGGACAGTAGTGTTGTATAAACCACGGGCTATTCATGTAGCTAGCAAAAATTTTAGTATTTTTTGTCCTTTCAGAATTCACCTATAAGACAGAATGTTAAATCTTTGAAAATATGAAGTACTATAAACGCAACTACATGGGCGAAAAATAATTTTGAGTTCCCTGACTGTGATCAGTGTAGAACCTGAACAAGTTTAATTTTTTCACTGATTTTAAAAGTAAGAGCTAAGAATATAAAAATGTGTGTGTACATACTGACCTCAAAGAAGACGCAAAAATAACAACTCGATGTCCAGATTGAGATCAAACCGTACATTAAATCATAACCAGTGATCTAAGCAATTTTCACTTTATCTGTACTTTAAAAGTCTCTTATGAGCAATGATCCCACTAATTTATGTGTATATACTGATGTCCAGCGGAAGCGATTTTACACCAAGCGACTTTTAACCGCTTGGCCGTTGCGGCTCCTATAAGTGGTAGAAGCTAGAAATTTTGCTTATGTGTAGACTCGACTAACCCATGGTCTATCCACATAGTCTTTGTTTGGTCCGTGGTCAGTTCTCACGCTATCAAAACCTTTAATATTATTGTTGTATTTTAGAAGCGTCTTAAATGATACAAAGATAGAACAATATGTAGTAGTATACACGGGATTGAATTCTTAGATTATTCTCAATTTCGCAGTTACAAAGCAATTTTAATTATTTCACTGCATTTCAAAATTCTTTAAGACTACTTTTCATTCCTCCAATAGTTGAAAAATCTCATATACCGATATTCAAGGAAATTCGTCGTCCGGCCTTCGGACAAGATGGACACAAAAACCGCGACCAAAAATGTTTAAAAGCCTTTTCGAAATAAATCGCTCGCCATGTCATGTGTGTTCATGTTATGAATTATGCAATATGATTTCTATTACCGTGACTAAACAGATTATATCGATATTTGGAACATACGTAGCATATTAAGTATAAATTTTTCCTCCACGAGTTTAGTGACGTCTTGACCACTGAGCCCATGAAAAAGTATTAATCTGAAAGTTTGCACACATTTGCGTCCTCTTGACCTCAGAGAGGTTGTAATAATATCGTACTTAGATTTGTATTTCGTGGTCATAAAACATAACAACTAACTTTTTCTGTTAGTCTGTTAGTTAGCTAAGGTTTTTCATACCAGAATTTGGATTAGCTTCAAAATTTTTGTCTTTTAATCGGAGTTTTTATACGCTCACTTTAGTGTGACGAGGGTATATATCATTTGCTACGGAAAAAAGTGTAACACGTCGAAGGAGTGACTTAAGACCCCAAGTATGTTCGGAGGAAACCCGTTTTGGGTCATTTTAAGTCGAATGAGCAATGTCGCACGATAACTCTCGAAAGGAGTAACCGATTGACCTCTAATTTGGTATGTGGTAATATTTTTTTCTATCTCCGGCTAAGTTCGAAGATGGGCCATATTGGTCCACTCCTTCTAGTACCTCCCCCACAAAGGGTTAAAATGTTGTGAAATATTGATTCTTTAATAACTGCTATACTACTTATTAGAATCTTTTGAAATTCCACACATAGTATTAGCTTATTAGTCGCTATCAACTCGAGAAAAATTGGCGAAGTCGCCACGTCCCTTTTGGTACCTCCCACACAAATGCACCATTTTGCACCAAAAGTTAACGGCTTATAACATTAATAACAGTGTATAAATTTACTTGAAATTTTGTATAGTATTATGCTTTTATATTGCCTACAGTCCAGGGAAAAATGGGTGTTGTTGCCGCGCCCATTTTGGTACCACCCACACAAAGGTACCTTTTTACACCAAAAGATAACAGCTTATAACATTAAAACCAGTGTATAAAAATGCTTGACATTTTGTGCAGTGTAATGTTTTCATAGTGTCTATAGCCCTGTGAAAAATGGGCGTTATTGCCACGCCCCTTTTTGTACCTCCCACACAAAATGTCCAAATCATACCACAATTTAATGTCTCATAACGTTTATACCAGTGCACATAAATGCTTATAAGTCGGCACAGTGCAATGAATTTAAAGTATCTAATGTTCAGCGAAAAAAAGGTGTATTTGATAAACCCCTTCTGGTACCTCCCACACAAATTGACAGAATACTTCGAATAATATTCAATATTACATTACTCACAAAGTGAGGTATACCTTAGTCGGTTTACCCGACTGAAACTTTCTTACTTGTTATTAGAATATCTTCAAGCTTACGAAGTTTGGATCACAGTGTTAGAAGACAATCCCAGCAATGCAAGGTATTTAAATGCTCTTTATGCCTTTTGTATTACTACTCTTTCGAAAACTACTCTTGCCTCATGCCAGCCATTCGGTGTATATGCGCATTGTAGGCATTCTTTGAAAATAACAGATGAGTTGATATGTGGTCCGCCTCCATCTGTAGTAGTGCCGGAATACGTTGAATGGTGAGAAGCTTTTTACGGCTTCTTTGACCATATGGTTTTAGGTTTAGGTTAGGGTGGCAGCCATATTTTTTTACAAGCTCACATAGACCAGTTTAGGTCCCTAGTGTTACCACGGGCTGAAATGCCCTCATCGAAACCAACCTGTTTGATATATAAATTTATCGATAGTACGAATATCAGTACTGGAAAGATCTGTTAGGCTGCCTAAAAAGGCCGACCCATGGTATGTAATGATAAAACCTTGTTGTGCTTCAGTTCCCTATAGTCCGGCATCTCAGTCTGTCCCGTCCTACCTAGCGGAAAATGGGTGTTCATCAAAAGCCTTACCATTTCTTCAGTTGATTTTTACTCTTTTGTCAATATCGTCTACCATTGTTTCGTTATGGGTTTTTGAAAGGATTTTTTTTTTATTTTAGAAACATCGTTAACGCTATCGACCTGCTCGCAGAATAGCTTCCGGGAGTTTCGTTTAGCTGTTCTTGTGATTTTGTTTTATTCTCTGAGTCTTCTATGGTAGTCGTCCCAGTATACTGAGGATTTTTTACGGCGTGTCTTGTAAAGTCTGCGGACCTCTTTCCCAATATTGCGTATCTCCCCAGTCATCCAGCGCTTTTCTGTGCTGATTTCGTTTCTCGAAGCGAACAGATATCTTCGAATGACCTCACTAGTATATCCGTATTGTTATCAACATTAGTGTCAATGTCTTCAGACCTTAGGAACTCACAATCTTCATTCCCTTGTCTTTCTCTAATTAACATACGGATTTAACCGGGCTTCGGAAATGGTAGTTTGGAGTAACCGGGCTTCGGAAATGGTAGTTTTGGCTCCGTCATCATTTTTTGATTGCGATGGGCGTTTGACTTAGCGCCCTCCCATGGAGGAGGATACTATCCACAAGCAATTTGACTGTCTCTATACATGCTGGTGATGCCAACTTCATCCTCATGATGTCCCCTCTTAAACTCGCTGCTCCTTATTTTAATTGGGGGGCCGTCATCGGTATTGAGGGCGTGCTCCACAATTTGATTATTTACCAAGTCTTCAACGTTGTCGTGTTGGTTTTTTGGGATTTTTCCGGATGCCCTGCTAATATCGATCACTGAGTAGAAGAGCTCGTCTCTGCATTGCTTCCTCGCTTCTTTGGCATAAGATGGTGGCCTCTTACCTTTTTCATCAACCAACTTCATCTTCCGTCTCGACCGGGATATATTGTTGGATGCCCCAATCTTCATTGAGGATTCCGTGATTGCGCTCGCTTTCTTTGTAGTTGAATCGACTTGTCGTCGCCCTTTGAGGGATTGACTCGTTCACTTCAATTTTCTTGAAAGCGGAGAGCTCTTTTTCTTCTTCGGCTGTTTCACATTGTTCTTCTCTTCGGGAGATCCGACCCCCTTTCCTGCTTCCGAGTAGTTGGAAGGAGTTTCAGATAGCTCCTTTGGAGCATCCTTCACCTGTTTGCTGTTCTGCTTTATCTTCTTAAATTTTCGTCGTTTTGCCCCTGATATATTTTTTTTTGTCGGAAGCTGACTCCTTCTGTCATCTTGCTGACCTCGACATCTTTAAGGTTTTCTAAGACAGTAATGTTTACGTTGTCGTATGAATCGGATTCCCTACCTGTACTTGAAGGCTGGGTCCAGTTGATACTCTCCCGTGGGTCCTCCTTTTCCTTCTCCTTGTTGTTGTCAATGGCAAGATATGCGCTTGATGCATTAACTGCGACTACAGGCATCAAGTCACCCACACCTATAGGGGCATTTATGACGCTTGTTACATTAACTTCAACTACAGGCGCCAAAGCAGCCAAACCTGTAGGAGAATTGACTATATTGGTTGGCTTACTATTGAGGGATAATGGCGGCACATGACTAGTAAGCAGATTTTGCACCTTAACTTTATTCTTGCCTTTCTCGACTTTTACTTCAATTGACCTTTTTTTTGTTTTAGGGGTCAGTTTTGGTCCGCGGGGAATGCGCGATTTCCTAAGGCGGTTTACACACTGTTCCATTCTCCACAAGGCAGCGTTTATTAAGATAGGACTCTATCCTCCCTAAGGCAGCCCTTAGACATTCTTAGAATTTCCATCCCCTCCCCCTATCCGTCACTTTGGGACGAGCCCGTTAGGAGACTGACAAATCCAGCGGGAGACGATTACTAATATATGTACATATGTATTTTATGGAGTCTCTGATCAATATTATAATATTTATTATTCCAGGAGGGAACGAAAAGAGTATCTATCTATATTTCAATTTCTAAACTCATTTACATTGCACCGTCCTGAAAATCACTTACGGCCAATTCTACAATCTCCGAGTATCCTACAGTTAGAGCTAACCTACAGTTATAGTTGTCAAATTGTATGAAATTTTTATTTTTTAACTGTGAGTTAGCTCTAACCGGAGATTGTGATATTGGGGGTTAGTGATGACCGTTTTTCTAGGCGAGATCTTGTGTTCGATATTGACGGCTAAAATTTTTGTTTGAATATTTAACAGGTTATTCAATTTAGTGGAGGAACTGAAGCAGAAGATCTTAGTATATACACTGCTAATCTTAATATGAAATATAGAAGACATTTGGTCTACTATTTCAAAATATTTAATGTACGTATGTAGGTTACTGACCCGATCAATGTTCTGTTAAATAAAAATGTGTGTCCTTATGTCTTAACAATTTGTTTTTATTAGACGAGTGATACTCGCATACGTATTTAATATGTTAGTCAAGGCTCAACTTTCACTTCCAATAACATACAACATTTATTGAATTTCGACCAAAGTGAATAGACGATGTTGAAGACATTGAACGTGTGGAAATAATTGGGAATCAGTCATTCCTCTACAATCATTTTTCAATTGGCCGTAATAGTAAATGTGTTACACTATCCATCTGTATAAGCTGTCAATGGGAATGACCATAAATTTCCCAAGTCCATGAGGGTGTTATATGCTTCAATCCGTGTTGCCTTTTCTGCAGTAGTATATAAATAACACTATAATTAATGGACATTGTACACGAATGAATTATGTATGAGTGTGGAGAATGTCTGTTGTCCGAGTGTTCTTTCCAACCCATTTCAAAACATGTGTCAGTCATGTGTTCTGACCTACATTCACTTTTACCATTGGAATAAAAATTCGAAAAAGGAATTTCAAAAAATATCTAATGGCTATTCGGTTTCCCAGCATCAGCAAATTTATTTTCCGTTTATTTCTCTACGTTGAGAGTACACCACATCATAATGGCTTTGAAAATGTCGGAATTTTCTTTCATTTGTTTTTGCATATTTTGGTGTACAAACGAAACGAATGCTTTGTATGAATAGAATTTTAATTAACACAAAACCCTTTCAAGGACGCCTCACAAAGAGCAAACAAAACTTTTAATCGATTTTATGAACTGATGCTGCAAGTAAAAGTGCAAATCTGGATTTTCAAGAATGCCTTGTTGTCGGAATAGCTATTAACGCAGCCACAATGAAAACAAAATTCAAAAAAGGATTATCGCAATACGCTTCAAAAGAAGTTATCAAAAACCCCATTTGTGTCGCTTCTTTCATTCTTTAGAGATAGATACTCGTATTCAGACGAAGTGTAAAAGTTCTTTTCATATCGAGTACAAGAGCACTGATGGCTCTTTTCGCTATTTAATCTACATAAATAGAGGTGTTTCGTTAGTAATCCTTTAAGTATGTTAAACGGAAGTTCTTTTCAACAGAACAAAATTCGAAAATGCGCAGGAAATATTTTTTATCGCTGTCATTAAGCTCTTCTAAATTCGACTTCATCTTTCTATCAACTGTTTCGTCTGATTCGTCGTAGATATGTACGAGTAAGTATGGCTAATATAATGATGTGAATAACAAATTTGTATACCATTACACTCAGGGAAATACACTAGGGTCAGAATATTTAATATCGACCTATGAAGTTTATTTTTAGCTAAAAAGTTTAAAAACAGTTGCAGAATGGTGAAATAAGTTCTCGGAAAAAATTTTTTTCTCAAAAATTGTATGGGCATTTGAAAATTTGAAAAAATAAAAAAATGAGTGTTTGAGTTTTAGGAAACTTGTGATTGCTCTCGAACGGCTGAACCGAATTTTTGCTAAGTTTACTTTGTTTTAAATATAACATAACAGGCAATTGTTTTTTTAATTTTTTTTTTCAAAAAATTATTTAAAAAAAATGCTTTCCCTTCGATTTTCGAAATTTACAGAATATTTGTCGCACTCTCACAAATCCAAAACAGTAATAATATTTTGTTAGCCTCAATTTCGGAAATTTTGAAATTTAACACGAAGTGTTTTTCAGAAACAGAAATTAAAAAAATGGCAGACCAAACATAGTATTTCGTCCATAACTTTTAAAAATATTGAGGCTCACAAAATAATACTACTGTTTTGGATTTGTGAGAGTGCGCCGAATATTCTGTCTAAATTTAAAGAAAATCGAACGGGGAGCAATTTTTTAAAAATACATACTTTCTTAAATGGCATTATAACTCGATAGTAGTCTGAGCCGATTTAATAATTGAATTCCGGTCGCTTCGATCTTGTGCGCGTTGTCTCCAGTTTGTTGCACCAAGTGCTGACAAGCTCTCTTTCACTTGGTCCTTCCACCGGAGTCAAGGCCTTCCCAGTCTGCGGGTTCCTTTATATCTGTCTTCGAAAGACATCGGCGCCATACATTAGTACGGGTAGAATAAGCGTTATATAGAGGGTGAGTTTTTTTCCGTCGAGAGATGGTCTTATTTCTGAACTGCTTGCTTAGGCCAAAGTAGCATCGATTCGTAGCTACTATTCGTTTTTTTTCTCCAATCTAATTATATTATTTTTATTCATGGCAGTACTGAGATAGGTGAAATCATCATCATCATAGAAGTTGCAAGTTCCAGCCTGTACTCTGTCGCCTGTATTTATTCGCGATGTTGTCCTGGCACTTACAACTATCAGCTTTGTCTTGTCCTCATTCACAAATAGACGCACTTTCTCCGATTCCTTCTAACTCTTTAAAAAAAGCAGTTACATCTCGCGCTGATCTTCTAACGATATGGATGTCATCAGCATATGCGAAGAGCATGTGGCTGCTCTTTCTAATACCTTCTCCATCAGAATATTAAAGAAGTTGCATGATAAGCTGTCGCCCTGCCTAAGACCTCGTGTGGTATTGAAAGGCTCGGAGAGGTCACTTCCTATCATTACCGAGGATTTCGTATTACTCAGTGTCATTCTGCAGAGACGCACAAGTTTTGCAGGAATACCATAAATAGACATAACTTCAAACAGTTTTTCTGGCAGCTTTTTAATTTACGTAGAGATGGTATGTGTCGATTTGTTTCCCGTGGGCTTTTTCCAGGATCTGGCGCAGTGTAAACATTTGGTCAGATGTTGACTTTCCAATCCTCTGAACGTTTTTTCAGATGTTGGCATTCCAGGTCTAAAGCCGTTCTGCTGGTTTCCAATGAGATCCTCGACTTTGGGCTTTAGACGTTCACACAGTATATTGGAAAGGATCGTATACCCAACGGAAATAAGACTTATACCACGGTAGGCATGCTTTCACTTCATCAACTCTTCTCCAGCATTATACAGCACCGTCGGATCCTGCGGCGTTGTTGCTCTTAAGCCGGGTAATTACTGCTTTGACCTCACCATGGTTGAGGTGGACATTCGACACCGTCTTCTATGATTGGCTGTGGGCATTCTCCTCAGCTGCATTTTCGGCTGCTAGTAACTTGGTGAAATGTTCCCTCCAGATCCTCAGTACATTGGGCGTATACATTACCAGATTACCATTTCCATCCCTACAGCAAGTTATGCCAGTACCGTAGTCATTTGTTTGATTCGTTGACATTTGTGTATTTTTAGCGATAAGAAGTAAAACAGAGAGGGCGGCTATATTAAAACATGAACCTATGGGGACCGTTGTACGTGTGAAGGGTTATAGGTATAAATACACCCATAATACTAATTTTGAGCCCGATCAGTTGAAATTTGCGGTCTCTATGGCGTAAAGAATTCAAATCGGACAGATGCTATGGGGCCATATAGGCCCTTTTCAATCGCAAGTTATCAGCAACCATAGTACCTCGGCTACGACTCAGTCCTTGTCACGATTTTGGGGGCTATGACGTGATGGACCTACCCTACCCCCAACTCGTGGGACTATATGAAACCCTTTAACCTAACAAAAACGGACACACTACAACAACCAACAGACTACGAATACTAGCGCTGACAACGATACAAATAATGGGTGATTTTTTGGCATCTTTCTTTTGGCAACACTGTTTTTGACAGCTCCAAGAGAAAGTGGAGTCAGATAGAGTACACACCAGGGACGTATCCCCCCGAAATGTTTTAAACATAGGCATAAACTGTTTACAGTTTTCAAAATCACTCAAAAAAACACGAAAATATTTGGAAGGCCGTTAAAAAAAACAATACAAAAGCGTAAAAAATGCTAACAGTAAAAGTAATAAAAACTAAAAATAAGAAAAGTGCATGGTTTCTTCGCTAAAACTTTTTAAATTATGCATCGATTTTCTTCGGAATGGTCTCAATTTATTCATAACCTTTCAGAGTTTACGATAAAATCACAAAAAAAAATGGGACAATTATGCGTTTCTAGATGTTTTTATGGGGCTTTTATTTAAAAATGATTAAAATTTTCTCAAAAAATATGATTTTTTGCAATACTTTGTAAGATATCGTCGAAACCGCTGAACGGATGGAAAATTGTATTGTGCGAAGTTGAAGGCTACTTAATTCTGAAGTTTGTAAAGCTTACCTGAAACAATTCGGATCAATGGTTCTCTAGTTATGTCATAATATGTGGTTCAACCTCTCTTTTTTCTTAGCCTAAAGGGTTGTCTCTTTAAATTCTCGCGATAAGCTGTGATATGGAAAGAAATTAGTGGTTGAACCACATATAGTGGCATAACTCGAGAACCATTTATCCGATTTAGTTGAGGAAAGTTTTAAAGAATTAAATATTAAGTAGCCTTCAACTTCATATAATACCATTTTCCATCCGTTCAGCGGTTTCGACGATATACGAGTATTACAAAATATTGCAAAAAAATTTGATTTTTTGATAAAATTTTAATATTTTTAAAATAAAACTCCCATAAAACAATCCAAAAATGAACAAATGTTATATTTTTATGATTTTATCGTAAAGTCTGTTCGGTCGTGAATTAAACGAGCCCATTCCGAAAAGAAGAAAATCGATGCACAATTTAAAAAGTTATAGCTAATTTAGTAAGGTTTTAACTTTAAAACTTTCTTATCGATGTAAAATTTACAAACACAAACTTTAAAAGCTAAGATTGAAGATTTTTACGTTATTTGACGTCTACATAGAATCAGAATCTATGCATTAAAACAGAAACCCAAGAAAAAATGTGGTTTTTGTTCCGATACGAGTTGTAAATCTAATAAAGGAAAATTTCGAAGAAGCCACACTTTTTTACAAAAATGATTTAAAAAATTCAGCAAAATCTGTTTTAGCTGAAATAAGTATATGGATTGATTATTGGAAGCAGAAGAATGATAAGCCATCAAATGCATTAGATGCTATTTCAGTTTGTGATGAGGACATGTTCCCAAGCGTTTTTACCCTTTTGCAGATACTGGCCACAATACCTGTGACAACGGCATCTGCTGAGCGAAGTTTCTCGACATTAAGAAGAATAAAAACTTATCTCCGGAACAGAATGGAAGGAGAAAGGCTATCTTATCTGGCTTTGATGTCTATATACAAAGATGAAGTCAAAATCGATTAAATAATTGATATATTCCTTTCAAAAAATCGAAGATTACATTTTTAACTCTTACGTATTTTATTATGAAAAGTTTTACTGATCTCGTACTAAAGTACACATTTATATTTAGGAATAAAAAACTAAGGAACTTAACTTCCATTACCTACACAATAAACGCAATTTTTTAATTGTTTATCTTTGTTATGGAAAAAAAGGTTGGGTCCCCCCGAACCAAAATCCTGGATACGTCCCTGGTACACACTGTGCTCTATTTTCTTCGATGTTGTTGAGGAGCTGCCGGGTCCGGCTCCCGATTGTGTCGACGCTGGCTGGTATCAGGGCCGCATAAAACTAATACGATTTAGTAATATGCGCTCTGTTGAGTGCTAGTGCTGCGCTTTAAAGAAATTTGGTGAAATCTGGCCGGGTGCTGCACTAGATGTTGTCAACAAGGAGGACATCCCGTCTCGGCCCAGGACAAATGCGTGAATTCCGTCTATACCAGGCGATGAGGATTCCGTGACTAAGATGCTGAAGGTTTGCAATCCCCAGCTTCCAACTGGCAACTGGAAGGTCGGTCGACTGAATGAGGCGGATGGGCATCGGAAGCACGCGGTATTTATATACTGAATGTCGAGACTCTACCCCACCTCGTCAAGTCGAAAGGCATGGTTCCATATGAATTCGCCAAAATTATAGTGTACAAGAGCGATGAGGGAGGAAATGCGAAAAATACTCCTCCATATAACGCTGGTGTAGTATCTAATGAAGAACCTCCCTCTTCGGAAGGTGAGGATGAGCTTCTAGCGGACACAGACGACGAGGCAGATGTAATAGGCAATTTATATTCTTTCCAAGAATGACCTTAAAATATAACTTCTTCCTACTTTTGGTAGAGAAGACATAGTATCAGCCATCCTCGAGTTAGAAAACTCGCATGTCTGGTTGGCCTCCGTTTATATGGCGCATAACATCGAGACGCCACCTTATGCATTGAAATCAGTGGTAGGAGCGGCAAATGAAGAACTTAATTGTGTGTAGTGGTGGCAATGCACACCATCATATGGGTAGTTTTTTCTCAAGTGTCAAAAATAAGATCTTTCTCAAATTCTCAGAAAAGGTTGCCCTAGTATGTGGGAGTAATGACCGACAATGTTAAAAAAGTTAAATGAAAATTGTAGGAAGGGGGCGACTTCAAAGTTCAGAAAAATTGATTTTTTTGCTCTGTAGTGGTTTTTTGAAGTTAATTTTTATGCTACAAAGCATACAAAATTACACATAGTAAATATTCTTTGTTCCATGCAATTTGTATAAAAAATATTAATTTTATCTTAAACAATTTATTTCGGTAATTTTCGCGGAAATAAAAATATAAATTGCGATATCTTAGAATCGATCTACTTTTTTCTTAAATCTATATATATATAAATGAATCGCGGTTTGTTCGACTACCTAAAACTTGAAAACTACTGGACCAAATTGGATACTTCCTTCTGCAGATTTGTTCGTAATTGCTACGCGAAGGTTTAGGAAAAATAAAAGTCGCAAAATTCTCAACGCTGACCACTTGACAACTAAGGCTTCTTCAAGAGCTGGAAATCTAAAATTTTGCACAACCATAGACCAGAGTGTTGTATAAACAACTGACTTTTCGGGTAGTAATTTTTTGCCCTGTGGAAGCATTTCATAAGATCAAAAGCTAAATATGAAGTAATATACACGACAAATATAAACGCGAAAAATAATTTTGAAACCACATTTTTTCGTTATTTGAGTAGCTTTAAAAGTTATTTAAGAGCTAAGAATCTAAAAATGTAAATGTACATACATATCTCAAAGGGGATTCGAAAACAGCCATTCAATGTCTAGCCTGAGGTCAAACTGCAGTGACCAAAGCAATTTTCACTCTTTCAGTACTTTTAAAGTATTTTAAGTACTACGTGCCTACATACTGATGTTCATTCATACGGTTATATACAGGTCTCCAACGGATGTGCTTTTTGACCACCTGGCCGCTGAGTCTCCTGAAGGACCTACGAAGCTGAAATTTTGAAATGGATATACCCGAGTGTTGTATAAACGCTGAACTTTTCACAAAATCGTATTTTGGCCAGTGGTCAGTCAGCTCTCGCGCTATCAAATGTATCTTTTCAGAAGCCTTTTATAAGAAACAAACTTAAATCTTTGTAAATATGATGTACAATACAACGAAAATGTGCCGTCCGATACTACGAGAAAAATTTAGATTGGTCGGGGCCAACATAACCTCATGATTCGAGAACGGATCGTTCGATTTTGGGATTGATGGATTCGTATTGGACAGTGACACTGTGGAGGAAATTTTCGAATTGGTCAAATCGGCGTTGCGCGGAAAGCATAACCTCATATCACGAGTATGTATCGTTCGAACTTTTCACGATTTTGGGCTTGGTGTATTCGTATTGGCCCAATGAAGGACTCTATGTAGGAAAACTGAGTTGGTCAAACAACTCATAGCTCAATAATGGATTGTTCGATTTTGGTCTTGATGAATTCGTATTGGCCTCAGGGAATGACAACAGAGCAAAATTTAGGACTGTTCAAAGCAGCGCAACACGGCCATCAAAGCCTCATAGCTCAAGAATGAATTGTTCGATTTTCGCGATTTTGGGCATGGTGGATTCGTATTGGTCCTGGGGGACACCATGGAAAACAATTATGATTGTTCAATGCGAAGCGACAGGGTCATCACAACCTCATAACTCTAGAACGAATTTTATGATTTTGGGCTTGATGGGTTCTTATTGGTCCAAGGAAGGATACTATTGCGGAATCTTTAGGATTGGTCAAATGGGCGTGTCACAGGGAACACAATCTCATTACTCGAGAACGGATATTTTGTTTTTCACGATTTTAGGCTTGATGAATTCATATTGGCCAAAGGAAAAGTGTTGCCGCTGGAAAATTTTTTTCGGCCCAAAAACTGTCCAAAATCGACTTCATCTGCCCAAATAAAAAACAAGACCGAAAATTATATATATGGGGACTATATCAAAAAATGGATCACGAAATTAAATACAATTTTAAACAATCCCATTGCTCAAAAATTCTTGAAATAACACCCTTGAGCGAAAGCCACCGTGCATTGCTTATATCAAAAGAGTCCTCCAACTACACGAGACATTGCATTCTCTCCACCTGTTGCTAAAACAACCATATGTTGCAAAGGAATTTTGCACGACCCAAAATATTACTTGATTTTTGCACAAAATCTGCCCAAACTAAATTTTTTTAATTGTTTCTGCCCAAGGAAGGCAGAAAAAGAACTGGAAGGACACTATTTCGGAAAATTAAGGATTGGACAAAGGCGAACACAACCTCATAACTCGAGAACAGATCTTTCGATTACCACGATTGTGTTTTAGTTTATACTTTTGACAGCATTTTAAAAAAACTGATCAGTACGACGTGAGAGTGCCGGCAGATGTACATCAACATTACAATACAAAATATTTTAATTGAACTAATTACAGGAAGCAACATGAGCATGTTCGTATTATTATTTTCTTTACATTAACGAATTTTGGCGGAACGATGTTCTTAGGGTCAGCTAGTTTATATACGAGGTATGTTCAAAGAATATGGCGAATTTTTACGTGTATTTGATTTTTGATATTTTTGTAGCGTTATGTTGGTACTCATGTCCCTTACTTATGCTGACAAGGTTCGGCCATTTGGAATGTTTAGTTCATTTTTGACAGCTGTTGTACTTTGATGTGTTTTAACTTGTCTTCGATTTTTATCTATTTCAGAAAATGGATCAAAGAACCTGCATCAAATTTTGTGTGAAAAACGAAATAAAGTGCGCTGACGCATTCCGAATGTTGACTGTGGCATATGGTTAAGCTTCCTTGGACCAAAGCAACGTTTATCGGTGGTACAAAATGTTCTTAGAGGGCCGAGAAGATGCGATGATTGCAGGGCGTGGTGCATTATGAGTTCTTGCCACAGGGTAGTACGGTAGTTGCAAGTTATGCGCAAATTGCGCGAAGCAATCCGCCAAAAACGCCCGAATTTGTGGAAGAACAAAAACTGGCTTTTGTATAGGGTAATCAAACACCGCACCGGTTAATCGGTTTCTCTTTAAAAACCGCCTATCGGGTTTTCTGCATTTTCGAATAACTCGAACCGTCGGTTTTTTCAACTCGGTTTATTCGACTTTTCGGCTTTTTGAAACCATTATAAAATGATAAAGAAAATATTTTTTTGAAATAGGAACCTACCTAAAATTTTGAAAACATCAGTATAAATACCGTTGACTTCATTTGTGCATATCCATCGATTTCAAAATGCAGTTTTATATGTGTTTATTTATACTGCATATTTTATCGAGGGTCTAGGTGATTATTGCGGTATAGAAATAAATTAACAATCCTTTCTAATTAAAATGTAGTTATAAATAAAAATACATTTGTCCAGTTTCACATTTCGACAAGTTTTCATCTCTATAGTATGCTCAAGTCAGAATCCGCTACTACTGATAATATATGTATATAATCGGTTTGCCATTTGAGCCATTCACATGATGCTTAAACCTAAGATTTTGCCGATCTTCACTATTAGTCAAGTTTTATAAAAATCATAATCAATTTTTTTGTAAAGAAATCTTTTTAAAAATTTAACATAAATATTATAAATATCGCGGATATTATAATATTATATCATAAATGAAACGAAACAATTACCTACTATATATACTCGTAAAAATATGAAGTGTTTAAAATACAATTTTCAAATAAATCTTAATTTAATTGAAATATGGTTGCGTATTTAATTTGCACTACGCTTATTTTACGTCATCTAACAAAATGTTGAGCATTATTTATGCATTTTTGTTAAAAAAGAAAAAACCGAAAACAACCGGTTCACCGGTTTTTTATTTTCGGTTAAACCGAAAACCGGTTTTAGAGTTAACTTAATTTTCGAAGAAACCGAAAACCGTATTTTCAAAATAACCGGTTTTTTGATCACCCTACTTTTGCACCATGATAACGCCCCTGCACACACATCGTTGCTTGTGCGCGAATATTTGGCCAAAAACAACACAGTAATGGTGTCGCAGCCACCGTATTCCCCTGACCTAGCCCCCTGTGACTATTTTTTGTTCCCAAAACTGAAAAGGCCCATGAAAGGACGACGCTACGCCACGATTGAGGAGATAAAGACGGCATCAAAGGAGGAGATGAACAAGATCACAAAAAATGATTATTTGAAGTGCTTCGAGGATTGGAAAAAAATTTTGGCAGAAGTGTATTATATCCAAGGGGAATTACTGTGAAGGGGACAAAATAGATATTCATGAATAAATAAATACTTTTTAAAAAAATACAAAATTCGTCTAAAAATACAATATAGGCGTCTAAACGGCTGGACCGATTTTCTTGTAATGTTCACAGAATGTACATGTGTGGGGGGTGGATGAAAATATCAATAATTTTGATATTGAGAAATTTTTTTAGCATTTTTTTAAATTTTGGAATTTAGATATCATGCACAATTTGCTAGCGAGAGTGCTGCAATGTTGTGTATACATATATATCTGGTGGCATTCTACGTAATTGGTCCAACAATGAGTGGGATCGGACCAATGGGCGTGGCCCCGCCCATGTCAGCCACATTTTGAAATTGAGATATCTTGCAGAATTTATTAGCGAGAGTGATGAAATTTTGTACATACGTATCTGGGAGTGGTCCAATGGGCGTGGCCCCGACCACAAAAGCCAAATTTTTAAATTGAGATATCTTACACAATTTGTTAGCGAGAGTGCTGTAGTTTTGTGCACATGTAACTGGTGGCAGTCTACGTGAGTGGTCCAAAAATGGGCGGGATCGGACCAAGGGGCGTGGTCCAGCCCACACAAGCTAAATTTTTAAATTGAGATATCTTGCACAATTTGTTAGCGAGAAGGTTATAATTTTGTCCATTTGTATCTGGTGGCAGTCTACGTGATTGGTTCAAAAATTTTTCCTAGTGAACATGTTCTGTATATTGTGGTAACACTTTATACAACCATCCAATGTCTCTTCCCTTTGGTACTGCGCCAAGCGGCAAAAGAGCAGAGGTATTGAGTTGTCAAGTGAGCCTATCTTGTCCTCTTTTTCATCCGAGCTCGCAACGGAACCGGTCACAGGATTTTATCAAATAAATGTAAGACTGTTAATACACCGAATCCCCACTTGAGTATTTTTTGCTTCCCAGTTGAACTTCCCTTATAGTTTACAATTCCTACAAGATTCAAAAGTAAAAAATAGATCATTTATAACAGTGTAATAAAATAGTGAAAAGGCAATCCCAATTAACCATCTCCTGGTTACCGTCGAAGTAAGTACAGTACTAGAACATCATAGTTGCACTTCCCCGCTACTCTCATCCTTAAAGTTGCACCTCCCCGCATCGCTCTTCTTCAAAGTTGCAAGTCCCCGTAACTTTTAACACGCATATACGTCAAATTTTAAAATTTAGATATCTTGTACAATTTTTAGCGAAAAGTCTGTAATTTTGTGCATATCTATATGGTGGTAGTCTTCGTGATTGTTCCAAAAATGGGCGGGATTACTTTTTATGAGAAATTTGTTTTTTAATAACAATATATACTCGTATTCTAATATTTCCCGACCAATGTATTTTTATGTACACGCGAATTTGAAAAAAAGGATTGCTATCAGCAAATGATAAATAAAGTTGCCAAATACATACTAAATATAGGAGACGAAGAAATTTTAATATGAATGACATTTTCATATAAGTCCCAAAAGGGTTTCGTAGCTCGGTGTATAGTGTATCTGGTTTATAATAACAGGTTGTGGGTTCGACTCTCATCCCGGGCGTAACAATAAAAATTGCGGAATAAAAAAAGATTTTTTTTACATTTTTAGGACTACACATAGTCCGAAAATAGTTAGCGTTAGTTAGCGAAATAAGGATCCTTGATTATTTTTAGTTAAAATTTCCTAACACTCATGCTTTACATTATTAGTTCATAATTTCCTTATGTCTATGTGTTCACCGCATAGTTTGAATTTGACAAATGTATGAATATTCAAACATGTTTCAAGAAATATAATGTTTGTGACATCCAAAAAAAAAATAGTCGTTCTAAGTAGAATTTCCCAGTTTTAAGAAAAAAATAATTAAATATTTAAATCCTCTGCACAACTAGTAGGTTGTAGGTCTATGTTTTAAAAACCATTGCCTCAATTCAGAACTAAGTCTTAAATTGTTGCTTTTACCATATTTTCTTCATTAGGAGAATTTGTTAAGCTTTGGTTTTTTATCTCGCGGTCAACTATATGTTGTTCAATAATTTAATGAAAGAAACTTTTTGTAGAATTAAAACCTATATTGTTGAATTGTTCCAACATCATTTCTTTTTCACTTTTCTTCTAAAATCTATTTTATTCATGCTTACCTTTTTTATTAGGAACAACGGGATGAGGGAATTAATAATACTTTCTTTCGCAATGACTGAAGCTTACTGAACAGGATGCAAAAATCAACTGAAACAAATTTGATTGTTCGGAAAAAACCACACCATATTCGGTTTTGTTTCTCTTTCGCTAAAATAACAGTTTATTTTTTGCACATTAGTTTTTTTCTTGTCGACTCTCATTATAAGGTATATTCTTAGTATGTGTTAGGATACCCCAATCAATATTTGAACTGGTTAATGCTACAATACCAGGAAACAAGCAAAAAGATATTTAGGTTTAGGTTTAGGTTAGGGTGGCAGCCGTATTTTTTATACAAGCTCACATAGACCAGTTTAGGTCCCTAGTGTTACCACCAACCTGTTTTATATATCCAACTTTGTCGATAGTACGAATATCGGTACTGGAAAGATCTGTTAGACTGCTTAGAAAAACCGACCCCAGTATGTCCAGTCGTCGTTTACTCAGAGCATAGCAAGTGCTCAATGCTCTCCACTTCTTCCTCATCTCCACAGCTTTTGCAGAAGTCATCCTTTTCATCAAGCTTCGAACCATCCGTGTAAAAGTGGAGATGGTTTCTATTACCTGGTATTCTTCCAACCCATTCATATCTGGCGGGAATCATAGTGATTTAATTTCTCTCGAATGTGTTGGTATATGTAGTCCACTCCACGTAGTTTTTGTACCTCCACATTGATAGGCAGTTTAATCTTATTGCCGCTTTGGTTGCAACTTCTCTCGCCACAATATTAATCGGCAGTATATGGAGTAGGGCTTGTAGAGACTCGGTCGCTGTAGTCCTTAAGACTCCGCTCAGGCAGGCTGTTCTCTGAACCTTTGTTAGTAGGTTGATGATGGTTAGTTTGTCAGTTGCCGTCCACCATACCACAATGCCGTATAGCAGTATAGGACGAACTACTGCTATATACATATATCCAGTAGACGATTTTAGGAGAGAGGCCCCACCGTGACCCTACAGCCTTTTTGCAGGAATAGAAAGCGACGTTGGCCTTCCTTACACGTTCCAATACGTTAAGTCTAAATGACAGTTTTCTATCCAGAATTATTCCTAAAAATTTTGCACTTTCAGAAAAGACTAGATCTGTTCCGTTTATTCGAGGTGGAGGGTCCACATGTGGGACTTTATTCATCCTAGTAAAGAGAACCAATTCTGTCTTGTTTGGGTTTACGCCCAAACCGCTGCTTCTGGTCCATCTAGCCAATTTGTTCAGAGCCACCTGTAGAATGTCTCGGAGGACGTTTTCGAATTTGCCACTCACTGCAATTGCAACTTCGTCCGCATATGCCACGACCTTGCAGCCACAACGTTCTAGATCTAGCAGAATTTCGTTCAACGCTAGGTTCCAAATGAGTGGAGAAAAAAAAGATATTAAAAATGATGAGCCTACATACTGATGTGCATACATCCAGATCTCCAACGAATCTGATTTTACGGCAAGTGATTTTTGACCACTTGGCCGCTGAGCCTTTGCATGTGGATAGACTCGAGTGTTTTATATACCCCGGACTTTTAACACAATCGGAGTTTAGCCAGTGGTCAGTTCTCGCTATCAAAAACCTGAGTGTTATTTTTTTGCTTTCGGAAACCTCTTATATGAAACAACCCTAAATCTTTGTAAAAATATAGAACTATACAACGAAAATGTACCCTCTTGACCGCTAAGACCTCCTATTAGAAGCAATATGCTGAAAATTTGCACACATATTGTTACGAGTGAATTATTTAGGCTATTATTCATTTAACAACTCAGCATATTTTCTTTCTCATGTGATAATTTGAGCAGTTTATATCGATTTTCGAATGAAATAGTTTTCATTTACGAAATACATTAGGTTCAGGTTTAGGTGTGCCTGCCTGAGCATAAGCGGAGCCTTAAGGACTACAGCGACCGAGTCTCTACAAGCCCTACTCCATATACTGCCGATTAATATTGTGGCGAGAGAAGTTGCAACCAAAGCGGCAATAAGATTAAACTGCCTATCAATGTGGAGGTACAAGAACTATGGTCACATGAGGATATCAAAGTGTAGTGCTATGGTAACCGACCGAATGGACTATATACCAACTGTGTACACCTTCGAGAGAAATTACATCACTATGATTCCCGCCAGAGATGAATGGGTCGGCAGAATAACAGGTAATAGAAACCATTTCCACTGTCACACGTATGGTTCGAAGCTTGACGAAAAGGTTGGCTTCGGAGTACACTGTGAAGAACTTAGTCTGGATATAGCTCACAGACTACCAGATACCTGCAGTGTCTATCAAGCCGAAATAATGGCAATATGGGAAGTCGCCAAGTGGCTGAGTCGCAACATAGTAACCAACATTGGCGTTGTCATTTACTCGGACAGCCAGGCTGTCATCAATTCTCCGGAGGCAACTTCCCTAAATTCACAAACAGCCCCCGACTGCCGCAGATCTCTTAACGAGATGACTGAGCAGTTTAATATACCCCTCATATGGGTGCCTGGGCATAGGGATATCCCGGGGAACTGCAAAGCCGATGAACTTGTTAGAAAAGGGACGACATTACACATTCTCGAAGAATTTGCATATATTGGTGCGCCACTATCCACGTGCAAGCTTTGGCTTAGGCAGGAGGCAATCAGGCAGTCCAACGAAAGATGGACAGTAATCGGCACCTGCAGAGTAGCTAGACAAATCTGGCCAACATATGACTAGAGTGATCAAAAAACCGGTTTTTTTGAAAAAATAAAAAAACCGGTGGATGGTTTATTTAAGTTATAAAAAAACCGGTGGACATTTTTTTTTCTTCGAAGAAAACCGGGGAAACCGATAGAACCGGTTTTTTTCTGCATAACAAAACAGTATGAAAATTGCCGTTTGAAAAACATTTTCCTTTTTAATAACAAAAAAGGCGATTTTTTAATATTAAATTTTTAAAAGCGATGTCTTCTGATAAGGAATCTTGCACCAAATTTAGTCCTGTTGGATAGTAGTTATGAGTTGGATTGTGATGAATATTTTCATTTAAATCAAACGGTCCTTTTATCTCATACTTATAACTAATTAGCTGTTGTATTTAGAAACATTTTCCAAAAGTGTTATCGATAGTCTTTTCTTCAAATTAGCAAATATATTTTCTTTATTTTTTTTGCAAAATTAAACTTTTTTGAAATTTTGGTAAAACCTATGTTTTAATTTTTGATTTTTTTGCTCAAAAGAAAGCTTAGATAATTTCTTTTAAAAGCTTTGTGACCTATTAATGGGATGGGACCTGTTGATCTATCAAAATAAATATAAACCTCTGAAAAAATTAACGTTCAACCAAACATTTTAGCATTTCAGATGGGAAAAACAACCGTTTGACAAAAATTTCAATATTTGACACCTTCCAACTCGGAAAGTCCTTAACCGATCTCGTTGGAATTGTGTCTCATAACTACTATCTGATAGGGCTACTTGGTGCAATTTTCATCCCGACAGAAGACATCAACTTTTAAAAATTAACTCACTTGACATGAAATTCCCCTTATGTAGTTCAGTCAAGAAAATATTAATATTTCGGGATATTAAATGTATATTTAATCTTTATACATATATATTTTATATACACACTTTAGAGCAGGTGGGTATATACGAGTATACATATAAATATATTAGAGTATACACTAGTCGGTTTACCCAAATGAAATTTTCTTACTTGTTTTTCTTTCGGTTTGGAAGTGGGAGAATGCGTTTACTTTTCACATAACTTCTGCGCGTATGAATCATTTATTTTCTTTAAATTTTTGTAATTTGTATAGAAATTGGTGAATGGCTTCGGATTCTAGCAAAGTCTTTTTAGGCCATATAAGGAGATCTTTCATATTATTATCTTAATTTGTGATATTTTGTATATAAAGTTGTAAATAATTTTTAAAATAATAAAAAAACCGGAAAACCGGTGGAAACAAACGAAAAAAACCGGTTGCACCGGTTGTTCGAAATTCATGATTTTGAGAAAAACCGGGGACGGAGGAAGCAAAAAACCGGTGGGCCGGTTTATTTTAAACCGGTTTTGATCACTCTACATATGACCTGAGAAGATCAAAATATCTCCTCGCACTAGAGAGGCAAAGATTGTCTACGTCAGTATCAGTTCTGACGGGACACTGCTTGATCGGCGAACACGCCAAAAGATTGGGTATTGACTCCAATGACTTCTGCCGAAGCTGTGGTGATGAGGAAGAAGTGGAGAGCATTGAGCACTTGCTTTGCGACTGTCCCGCTTTGAGTAAACGACGACTGGACTTACTGGGGTCGGCCTTTTTAGGCAGCCTAACAGATCTTTCCAGTACTGATATTCGTACTATCGATAAATTTATATATCAAACAGGTTGGTTTCGATGAGGGGCATTTCAGCCCGTGGTAACACTAGGGACCTAAACTGGTCTATGTGAGCTTGTAAAAAAAAAATACGGCTGCCACCCTAACCTAAACCTACGACATACATACATACATATATCATTGTGAGTCTGTGATTATAAGTTTGTAAGTGATATTATTGATCGATATTTGTTACGATGCCTAGAAAAGGTAATTGTAACATTGGGCAGCGTTCTCAGAATGCAACGCTAATCCGAATTAGTTTTTAGAAAGAACAGATGAGAATCGGAAAGTGACAAATACCGGTAGATACTCTCAGTGGTTTAATATCAATTCCACCCGCCATTTGCCAATTAATGAAATAAAATACTGATGTGAATGAGTTGAATTGGACGATTAAAAATCAAATTCCGAGAGAATTGCATTCATAAAAATTAATCGATACTGATGAAAATTAGGACTCAATTATCCCGCTGAATTCCTAAACTCTTTGGATTTGCGGCATGCTACTCCATAATTTACGTCTTAAAGTGGATCTGTAGTCATTATGTTACGAAATCTTCATGACCCGAAACAGTTCACTGGAACACGACTGATTGTGACGAAACTAATGAACGATTCGGAAAGGATTTTGAATGGGCCATTCAAGGAGGAATAATGCCTAATTATGGGAATTCCTTTGACTTCAACCGATTTATCATTCAAGTGCAAACGTCTTCAGTTCCCAGTGAAACTTGCATAAACAAGTCAGAGGGACAATCGCTGGAAGTGTGTGATATGAATCTGGAAATGTCATGCTTTTAATACGGCCAGCTGTATGTGACGTGTTTCCGAGTTAGTTAGCCAACCATCCTCACTTTTCATGTACGTTCCAGAGCATAAAACAAAAAATGTTGTATATCTGTCGGCATTCAATTGAATACAAAGTTGATTGAGTCAAAGTTGCCTAGGTCGGGTTCTTCTTTTTCAAAAAATTTAAAAAAAAAATAATTTTTCTCATAAGCTGATGAGATATTAATAGCACTTCGTAACGAAGACTTTTTGTATTAAAATTTGAATTCAAGTTTACCCCCAAATACCACTTTTTCTTCACAACATTTATAGGTTATGTCCAGCACATACCACAATAATGACAAAACACAAAAATACACAAAATGTAATACACACGTATAAACTACCTACACTGTTCTTCAATTTCTATAAAATATTCACTTACATATGGCGTTTTCTTTTTTTAAAAAAACGATATTGCCCTGTTAAAGAGCAGCATTTTAATAATGTCGCCTACACCCCCTTGTACTGCTGTATTTTTATGGTCAGAATCGAAAAAAATGCTAAAAGCTAGCCTTTTAACTCACTAAAAACAAAGAATACTCCACGGCGTCACCTAAATAAAGTATATGTTCAAACTTAATTAGAAACCAGTAAGGAAAGGCTAAAGTCGGGCGGGGCCGACTATATAATACCCTACACCACTCTCGTAATATTGAATAACTCTGAAATATAAATTTTGTAATTCATGTATAAATTGTTTATTCTAAATTTCAAAACGATTGGATGTAAAATACAGCTCTTATAGGACTAAAGGGCCAAATCGGACGAAAGATATATATGGGAGCTATATCTAAATCTGAACCGATTTCAACCAAATTCAATAGGGATCTTTACAGCTGCGAAATACTCTAAACTGCAAAATCAGAACGATCGGAGTGAAATTGGGACCTGTAGTCGACGAACAACTTTACATGGACAGACGGACGGACGGACAGACACGGTTAAATCGACTCAGCTAGTGATTCTGAGTCGATCGGTATACTTTAAGGTGGGTCTAGCTGAGTTATTTTCAGGTGTTACAAACATCTGCCGTGAAACAAACTTATAATACCCTGTACTACAGTGTGGTGTAGGGTATAAAAAAGTACACACTCGGGTATTTAGGTTATTCGCTATACGCTGAAAAAGCATCTGTTTTGTAGGGCAGTGTCCACCCCTTCGATTAAATACAGGGCTAAATGTTGCATTTTTGCATTGTGCAAGTGCGATATTTTTTACAAAAGAAAACGATACCCCATCACAAACGAAAACAAAAATGGGTTTTTGGCACAAAAGAAAACACCATTAATTGTTTTCTTCGTACAGCTGATTTTAATCAATTGGTTTCAATTGTTTATGCAATCCTTAGATGTCCATCAGCATTTTTGGAACAGAGTAGCGACCATATAATTTTGAAAGGGCATGTTGAGTAGATCATTTTTGTAGAAAAACTAATGGTCCAGCTGGTCTGAGTTTTTTTTACAGTGGGTCAAAGTTTTCAATTTTTGTCGAAGGGAGCATTATGCTAAATGAAAAAAGCTATAAGTTAATGCCTGAGAGATTTCTTATTGTCAGAGTTATATAGTGGAATTTTATGAGGATCATTTTTGTGTAAGATCTTAACCCTCTAGCTTCCCTCTTAATGGGTCAATTTGGCCCTTTTTTCGATAAAATCAAAAAAAGTCCTTTAAAAAGGACATTGAAGGATTAAAATATTCTACGAAAATTGTTGCCGGAAAATTTCAGTGGGGCTCGCCAAAGACACCAAAGCTGTAAGTATAGCTCTTTACGCTTAATTAGCAAAATTACACGCCATCTTGTACAAGAAAATACTATAACGTAAATTTAAAGTCGTGATATCTATGGAATAATTGGAGCAGAAGAGCGACTCTATAATTCTAAATGGGCATGTTGAGTAGATTATTTTTGTAGAATAAATTTGTGGTCCAGCTGGTCTGAGTATTTTTTTACACTGTAAAAAAACTCAGACCAGCTGCACCATAAGTTGTTCTACAAAAATAATCTATTCAACATTCCCTTTCAGAATTATACAGTCGCTCTTCTGCTCAAATTATTTCCATAGATAGCACGACTTTAAATTTACATTATAGTATTTTTTGTATAAGTTGGTGCGTAATTTTGCTAATTAAGAGTAAAGAGATATATTGACAGCTTTGGTGTCTTTATCGACCCCCACTGCAATTTTCCGGCAAAATTGTTCGTATAATATTTTAATCCTTAAATGTCCTTTTTAAAAGTACTTGTTTTGATTTTTTCGAAAAAGGACCAAATTGACCCATTAAGATGGGAGCTAGAGGGTTAAGATCTTACACAAAAATGATCCTCATAAAATTCCACTATATAACTCTGATAATAAGATATCTCACAGACATTAACTTATAGCATTTTTTTTATTTAGCATAATGCTGTCTTCGACCAAAAATTTAAAATTTTGACCCACCGTAAAAAAAACTCAGGCCAGCTGGACCATAAGTTTATTCTACAAAAAATATCTACACAATATGCCCTTTCAGAATTATAGGGTCGCCATTCTATTCCAATCAAACAGTCTTAATTTGTTTGACAGTGTTATTAAAAGAATTTCAAAATGTTGGTCCCAAAAATGTTTTCTTTCAATTCAAACATACAGAACTCGTCGCTTTTCCCCGTGGAGTCATCCAGGTTATTTGGGGTCCGCCTTTATTCAAATATTTATCAAATAAAATGATTTGGAGACAATTTTGTTTGTGTGTAGATACAAATGTATATTATTAGAGAAAATTTTTTCGCAAATATGTATATATTTTGTTTTACTTTATTAATTTATGGCTCCAAATAAATGTTTTTGATTTTCAAATAGAATTTGTTTGTTCAAAAACACATGCAATTTAAAAAAAAAATCCTAATAAATTTCAATTATCAATTATTCCCCTTATAAGATTATAATACATTGTAAATTTGTCGGGCAGATATTAAATATTGAGTTCAATCGATAGATTCTTACGAGCATCACTGTGTTTTAAAGCAAACCCTTTCAACTTTCACACTTTATGTACTAAAACTGCGCTGACAGGAGGGAAAAAGGTCACCCGATTATCATGTTCACAGCGGGAATGTCAGTTTGTACACTTCGTGCAAATGAAGGAAACAGTCTCATTCATTCGCTCGACGTGCACTGGCTGAGCTGAGGTGATTATTGCCGCTGTAAAGGCCGCATTTAAATGTCGACAACTCGACGTTCAATGAATGGCCTCAGCAAGAACTCGAGTGGAAGTGCACATCTGACTATTCATCTTTTGTTGCTCATCGACTACAGGGAGAGTGGTCGGGGGCAACGGGTGCATGGACGCGGTCAATGTTTGTCTTTAAAAAGTTGTGTGTTTTAAACTCTTGCATTCATATTTCATAGTGTTTTGTTTGTCTTTCCTGGGATATGAACCTAACCGAGTCGAGTGGAGTGGAGAACAAAAAATGGCAGCACGAACAACATCATAATGAAAACATGAATGTCTCCATTGTCTGGCGGGTTGTTGTCGTACTGGCGTTGTTTTCGCCGTTTCACAAGTGTGAAATATGCTCATGCTTCCGTTAAATAAAATTATAAGTTTGGGAACAATGGCACCATACGTTTCGTCATTGTCATGAACATATTTGGTGTCACGCACAGATGCGCACTCACATCCCGGAGACCATTTAAATTTGAGTGATTTTGTTTGCGTTGTGACTCCCAGAATGACGATGGAACGAACAATAATGCATAGGATGAGAATCGCAGCAACGAAGTCACATAGTGCGTATACGTGTTATATCCAAATTGCCATTGGAAAAATGAAAATGATCAACGATGTTGCCGGAGGGCATTGAGTCTTAAATTTTAACATGTTCATATATTGAAAATGAATTTAAAGTTACAAGGCGAGTCGAAAGATTTTCAACCCGACCCATGGCGATTAAATGAATTTATCTAGCTTATCAAGAGTAAACAGTTTACACGGGCTAATTAAAAGGATTATATACTCGTAGCAAAATTAATGTACGACAGTGATTATACTCTGGGTTTTTAAAAACGAGTTTTTTTAATAAAACACAAATAAACGTTTATAAAAATGTTAAAGGAATGGTCGATATTTAAATTTCCATAGCTAGCAATTTGATTATGCATGCGGTAACAAACTCAGGAAATAAATTGACGATTTTGAATTGAATAAACTACTTTGAATACGTCCCCATTATCTCTGGATTTGTTCAAAACACATAAACAATTTTGATGAATTATACCGGTTGTTGTAATAAATTGGTCACATCAAATAATTCGTACATTAAACTACTGATTGATAATTAATGTTATTTTTAATAAATGTTTATTTACTCTAACTAATTGTTTAATTGTTTATATATAAATCTGTGTATTTAGATTAGATTAAATTCTTCATTAATTTAAATTCAACTACGTACATTCAATATTCGTGATGTTTATATTTCTATTAAAATTAATAAAGATAATTTTATTTACATTAATAATATTTATTTAGTTTAATTTTTGTACCTAATAATGCCTGTAATTTATTGCGCATTTTATATATTTAATCAAATTATTCCAATCGTCATCTATTTGGCCTATTAGTACATGGATCATTTCGAATTCGCTCAATAATGTTTGCCAAAATACAATAACATAAACTGTTTTATGAGCGCCCCAGTAGGTGAGTTGGGGTTCGATTCCCACCAGAAGCTCTGGTCTGTCGCTGCAAAATCTAGCCACATGGTCTTTGTAACCCTGATAGAGATTTGTTGTAGTTAAGGTGATTATACAGAGTTCCCTTGAGTTCTTATTTCGAATATTAATGACGGTGTTTCTCAGTTTTAAAGCCATTAGCATATTAACGCTGAAAGTTCTCCATTCGTAAAGATTTTTCTTCAAATTGGGTCAATCAATGTTTAAATCTCTGGCTTTATTTTGTCATTCTTCAACCCAAAACACATTTCATTTAAGCAATACTCTCGTTATCTTCTTTTGTAACCTGTTATAAAGGTTATGCATTAAATTATTACTTATGTATTTTACGTGTAAACTCATATTATGGAACTCGTATTTTCTCGTATCTACTTCATCAAAATTCGTATCTACTTCATCAAAATGGCTGAAACACCATATTTGAGAACCGTACCTTAATATTGCTCTACAGACTGTTAAATTCGCTTTCCATTCCATACGTAGGCGGATGCGATTCTCTTTAATTATTTGTTTCCAAGTAGTATTAAAAGCATTTGTTGCTTGCAAATTTCTTTTTTCCATATTTTTTGGTAATTCGGTTTTGGAATAAGAATGACTCCCAAATAATTGAATTTTGGGGTTGATTTAACTCATTCTCCTTTATGCCACCATTCTTCTAGTGAGGTTAATTTTCCACCTCTTCTGAATATCATCATTTGGGGTTTTGAGATATTGACTGAAAAGTTACATTTATTGCAGTATATTGCCAAATTAAAAAATTGTAGAGACTCCCAGTTCAAATAATCTGTAAATTAATGCTTGGATACAGTGTCGAAAGCAGCTGGAAACATGCGTAAACTTTCTTTTTTTCATCCCGTTTAAGTAAGTCTCACTATTGTCGATAAGTTATAGATATTATCATAAGTAGAGTAGACTCGTCTGAAGCCTACTTGAAATTCGTTTAAAACGTTTTGTGCTTGCACCCATTTCCATAACCGATCGTTAAGTATCCCCATCTTTGCAATACAGTTTGAGAACGCAATACCTCTGTAATTACTAGGTTGAACACAATTGCCTTCTTGTATGCTAAATACACGATTGTCTTAACAAACGATTCATCAACGTTTTCACCTTCCAGTATTTTATTGTACTTTTTCAACAATATGTTATGTAAATCTTCAGTTGAATTTAAGAAGAACTCAAAGGGCACTCTGTCCTCGCCTTCTTGGGTTTCAACTTCCCGAGTAAAACAAGAATATGTTTCTGAAATTCACCAAATAACCCAAAAACCGGACTTACGGGATAAAAACTGGACTTTCGTAACTTTGCGCACTTTTACACCTATTACTTCGTTAATTATCAACCGATCAATCTCTAAACGGATTGGAAAAGAAGAAACGTAAAACTTTCGAACGATATACATGATGTTTATTTAAAAATCTAGGAATATTTGCGTGTTTGTCCTGCCAACACATTTGAGTTGAATTGTCATAACTGGTACAGGGTGGCCCAAAATTACCAAAGGGGTTTGAGTTCATTATAACTTTCACTAAACAAGATATATATCGATCGAAAGTTCTTAGTCTCTTCTTTTCAACTCAGTTGAGATATTGGAAATAGGTTGTTAATAAACTAATGGTATTTTATTTTCTATTAACGAGGTTTCCATGTGAGAAAGCAGCATTTTTAAAGTAACGCCTACACCCTCATGTACTGTTAAATTTTTAATGGTCAGAATAGAAAACAAAGTTGCAAAAAAGGCTACCTTTTAACTCACAATAAAAAAAGTATACTTCAAAGCGTCCCTAAATAAATATCAGTCCAAACTTAATTAGAAAAATTACTTTGACACCATTCAAATACACACGCGTGTATTTATATTATTCAATTGACACTGAAAAACATCTGTTTTGTAGGGCAACGCTCCCCCTTTAATTTAATACACAACTGAAAATATATGGACATTTCCAAAGATATATCAACCGCAGCCAAAAAATTTAAAGTCTTTAAAAGTATGTTGTTTTGTCACTTTCTTTCTGGACCCGGTCCACTTCGTTGCCCCGACTTCATATTTTTAGGTTTATGTTAGGGTGGCAGCCGTATTTTTTATACAAGCTCACATAGACCAGTTTAGGTCCCTAGTGTTACCCCGGGCTGAAAAGCCCCTCATCGAAACCAACCTGTTTGATATACAAATTTATCGATAGTACGAATATCGGTACTGGAAAGATCTGTTAGGCTGCCTAGAAAAGCCGACCCCAGTATGTCCAGTCGTCGTTTACTCAGAGCGGGGCAGTCGCACAGCAAGTGCTCAATGCTCTCCACTTCTTCCTCATCTCCACAGCTTCTGCAGAAGTCATTAGAGTCAATACCCAATCTTTTGGCGTGTTCGCCGATCAAGCAGTGTCCCGTCAGAACTGATACTAACGTAGACAATCTTTGCCTCTCTAGTGCGAGGAGATATTTTGATCTTCTCAGGTCAGATTTGTCTAGCTACTCTGCAGGTGCCGATTGCTGTCCATCTTTCGTTGGACTGCCTGATTGCTTCTTGCCTAAGCCAAAGCTTGCACGTGGATAGTGGCGCACCAATATATGCAAATTCTTCGAGAATTTGTAATGTCGTCCCTTTCCTAGCAAGTTCATCGGCTTTGCAGATCCCCGAGATATCCCTATGCCCAGGCACCCATATGAGGTGTATATTAAACTGCTCAGCCATCTCGTTAAGAGATCTGCGGCAGTCGAGGGCTGTTTGTGAATTTAGGGATGTTGCCTCCAAAGAATTAATGGCAGCCTGGATGTCCGAGTAAATTACAACGCCAGTGTTGGTTACTATGTTGCGACTCAGCCACTTGGCTACTTCCCATATTGCCATTATTTCGGCTTGATAGACACTGCAGGTATCTGGTAGTCTGTGAGGTATATCCAATCTAAGCTCTGCACAGTGTACTCCAAAGCCAACCTTTTCATCAAGCTTCGAACCATCCGTGTAAAAGTGGAGATGGTTTCTATTACCTGGTATTCTTCCAACCCATTCATCTCTGGCGGGAATCATAGTGATGTAATTTCTCTCGAAGGTGTACACCGTTGGTATATAGTCCACTCGGTCGGTTACCATAGCACTACACTTTGATATCCTCATGTGACCGTAGTTTTTGTACCTCCACATTGATAGGCAGTTTAATCTTATTGTCGCTTTGGTTGCAACTTCTCTCGCCACAATATTAATCGGCAGTATATGGAGAAGGGCTTGTAGAGACTCGATCGCTGTAGTCCTTAAGGCTCCGCTTATGCTCAGGCAGGCTGTTCTCTGAACCTTTGTTAGTAGGTTGGTGATGATTAGTTTGTCAGTTGCCGTCCACAATGCCGTATAGCAGTATAGGACGAACTACTACTATATATATCCAGTGGACGATTTTAGGAGAGAGTCCCCACCGCGACCCTACAGCCTTTTGCAGGAATATAAGGCGACGTTGGCCTTCCTTACACGTTCCAATACGTTAAGTCTAAATACCAGTTTTCTATCTAGAATTATTCCTAAAAATTTTGCACTTTCAGAAAAGACTAGATCTGTTCCATTTATCCGAGGTGGAGGGTGCATATGTGTGACTTTATTCATCCTAGTAAAGAGAACCAATTCTGTCTTGTTTGGGTATATGCCCAAACCGCTGGAGTTTTGTATCCAGGTTTTCCCTAATGAAATAATCTAAAAGTCTTTCCAGACCTTTCAATAGGAAGGAGGATAGGCTAATTGATCTGAAGTCTTTTGGCCTAGTGTGTGATATCTTCCCCGCTTTTGGTATGAATACCACTTTGGTATCCCTCCATCGATTCGGGATATATGAAAGCCTGATACAGCCTACATAAATTTTCTCCAGCCAGGGGGTAATGTATTTCAACATTTTCTGCATTTCTGCTGGAGTGATGCCGTCTGGTGACTTGAAGGGCTCACAGCTATTAATAGCCCAGCTTATTCTGGATCTCTCAGTCAACAAGCTAGCGACGCACGTAGTCCACTCCCACTCTTGTTGGTCCTGCTGATCCTTTGGTTCTGTTAGAGAGTTCCCCGGGAAATGTGTGTCGATCAGTACATTGAGCGACTGCTCGCTGTTTTTGGTCCAATTATTTGCCTCATCCTGCAAGTAACCCACTGTACAGGGTGAAGCTGATAATATTTTTCTCAGCCTTGCGGCGTCGGAGACCTTTTCCACTTCGCCACAGAAGGTATACCAAGAGCGTCTTGGCGCCTTCCTAAGCTCCTTTTTATAGATCTTGAGTTGCCCTTTATATGCATCCCAATCATTAAAGGCTCCTGTAGATTTCGCCTTGTTGAATAGCTTGTTGCAGGTCTTTTTCCTTGCCGTTAGCTCAGAAGTCCACCATTGGGGTTTAGTTTTACCCTTGTACCTTGTTTTTGGACAGGCTTCTTCAAGGGAACTATTGAATGATGTGGTGATATGCTCGACCAGATTATCCAGACCGGCTTTGTCAGTCGGTTCATAAAGAAGTTTAGAGTTGAGGACCTTTTTAAAATTCTTCTCATACAGGTGCCACTTTGTCTTCGTCACATTTCTGTGGAAAGCAGGTTTAGGCATTTTTTCGGCGAGTTTGAACTCTATATAACGGTGATCCGAGAATGAGTGGTCGTCCAGTACATTCCACCCAATAATTTTGTCTGACACCCGGTCAGTAGCAAACGTTACATCTAGTACTTCTTGTTTGTCTTTAATTGTAAAGGTCGGTTTATTGCCAATGTTACAAATAGTTAGGTTGGTAGTTAGAATAAAGTCAAGAAGCGAATCACCCCTATTGTTTATATCCGTACTACCCCAGATAGTATGATGAGCGTTCGTGTCTGCGCCAATAATCAGCTCGAGCTCGTCAGACGTTGCTTCTTCTACTACTTCCCTGAAGAGAGCTGTCGGTATTGCAGCTTCATAAGGAAAGTAACTGGAGACCACCCAGTATATGCGATTACCAATCTCCAGACTAGCAGCTGTTTGGTCTTTACCACTTAACTTAGTCAGGAGAAAAATAGTTAGATCTTTTCTGGCCAAAATGCAGGTTCTTGGAGTGCCTTCACAGTTGGCCACAAGCAGTTTAAAATTTGGTGTCTTGATACCGCACACCCGTCCTCCTACTACATAGGGCTCCTGGATCAGGACGATGTCTACTGCACCTGTGGACAGGCGCAGCAATAGAGCCGCTGAGGCTGCTTTAGCGTGATGGAGGTTAATCTGTAAAATTCTTACCATCATTGGTAGTTGACAGATTAACTTCCACCCCGACAAGGGTGTTATCGAACTCTTCGTCCGTATCATCGAGAAGCGTATCCCCGCCAGATGCGTCAAAGAGTCCGGAGACTCCCCTCAGCCCCTCTGTGTCAGAAGTAGAGCTTTCGTCCTCAGAGTAGGACGTTACAGATCTTCTGTTAGAGTTGGAGTCACCCGAAATAATGGGCGTGGATACCTCCGCACTTTCAGAAAGCTGTGTATCAACCACGGTGGACGACTCACCTTCCGCAGTGGGAACTATATCCTGCTTGTATACCTTCAAGACTATAGTCTCGAAGCCATACTGTAGGGTTGCACTTGCACGTTGTATATGGGAGGGTGCATTCAGCGTTAAGGATCAAATTGACCTGCCGCTTTTTACCATCCGCCTCACCCACCTTGCTGATTCTCCAATTATGAGTGGCCAGACCAGGATTGGAATCTTTTATTATTTCTAATATGTCAGCCGGATTGGAGAGCTCTTCTGTAACCCAGGTGATGGCTCTAGGGTTTTTTTCGACAACATCCAACTGGGCACCCGGCCACACCTCACCCGCTCGACTCAGAGCAGCCTTATACAGGTTTACTGATCTGGCATCACCGAAATATAAGAGCTTTACTCTCCCCTGATGCCATCCTGCATCGTTGCAGGTTGGTGGTGTGCCCGGCATTTCTCTACGGACATCGAGGTAATGAGCCATAATGGCTGATTGCACATGGCTCCATTTGTACTTGAGGATGGATACATACTCACTACTTCTGTCTATAACGGCCATCACTAGACTCTCCTTCGCCACTTCATTGAAGGGCTTGTTGAGTGTCCTGTTGATGGTGACATTAGGGCCTCTTGCCTTTTTCGAAGGCAGGGGTTCATCAGGTGATCTGATTCTTTTGACTTTATTAGCCGTTAACACAGCTGAATTTGTGGCTCTTCCAGCCGGCTCATTGGCCTTAGAAGCATCTATGACGCTTTTAGCCCAGGTAGGTACCAAAATGCGGCGAACAAATAACGCCCATTTTTTACTGTAGGTCCTATAAAAACATTACACTGGTATTAATGTTATAAGCAGTTAACTGTTGGTGCAAAATGGTCCATTTGTGTGGGAGGTACCAAAAGTTGCGTGCCAATGACGCCCACATTTCTCTATACTCTAGGTGCAATAAAAGCACTGCAATGTGCGAAATTTTAAGTATTTGTATGCACTGATATTAAAGTTATAAGCTGATAAAACTTGGTACAAAATGGTCCATTTGTGTGGGAGGTACCAAACGGAGCGAGACAATAATGCCCATTTTTCACTGTATTTTAGGTACTATTAAATATAATAACATTTCAAGTCTTTGTATGCACTGGTAGGGAGGTAGCAAAAGGGGCATGGCAACTTCGCCCATTTTTCTCGAGGTAATAGCGACTAATATACTAATATTATGTGTATAATTTCAAAGGATTGAAATAAGTAGTATAGAAGTTATTAAATAATTAGTTCACTAAATGGTAACCCTTTGTGGGAAAGGTGCTAGAAGGCATGGGCCAATACGACCCATCTTCGAACTTTGCCCGAGATTGAAGAAAATATTACCACATACCAAATTTGAAGTCAATCGGTTACTCCTTTCGAGAGTTATCGTGCGCACCAGCCAGCAGACAGACAGACGGATGGACATTGCTCATTCGACTTAAAATGACCCAAAACGGATATCCGCCGAACACACTTAGGGTCTTAGGTCACCCCTTCGATGTGTTACACTTTTGGCTCGTAGCAAATGATATATACCCTCCTCTCTAAGGTGAGGGGATAATAATTCCAAACTTAATTTTTGTTGTTCAAATATATATATATATATATATATATATATATATATAAATAAATCTTATTAAAGTTAGTATAATAGTTTTGGAAAAATTTGGCAGTGAAAGTCGATTTAATGCATTATGGAAAATTCGCAATATAAAAACATTGCAAATATCGCGGATGTTACAAGCGTCTTACAAATGATATATTTAAAGGAAATTGTGTTACAGTTCTAAATTTCCGCGTTTTTATACCATACACCACACTGTGGTACAGGGTGTTATGACTTTGTGCATTTGTTTGTAACGCCCAAAAAGAGAAGAAATAGAACCATAGTTTATTAAACCGATCGACATAGAATCACTTTTTGAGTTAATTTAGCCATGTCCGTCAGTCCATGTACGAGTATTCTTCTGATCAAAGTGCAGGTCGTATTTATGGACCGATTAAGATGAAATTTAGCACAGTGCTCTTTTTTGGCCCATGTTGCCCCCGATTTGACATGTAAGCGCTGTAGAAACCGTATTTTATATCCGATAAGTAAGAAATTCGGAAGAGAGAGTTTTCTTATTACATGAATGAAAACTACCAAATTCGGGAAAATTCAGTTCAGATTTAGATACAGCCCCCATATACATATATGTTGCACCTGATTTGACATGTAAGCGTTGTATAAACCTTATTTTATATCCGATCAGTAGGAAATTCGGCAGAGAGTGTTTTCTTATTACATGTATGAACACTGCCAAATTCTTATTGCAGTGCAAATTTTCGCATTGTTAGAGAGTTGTAGGGTATTATATAGTCGGCCCCACCAGATTTTCTGTCTTTCCTTACTGGTTTCTTTTCAAATCAAAGCAATTAATTTTGTTTTGAGGAAAAGTGCCGTTTACGCGCTAACTCGCGAATGGAAGCTGATCCGAATTTGATCTATTCAAATTCGAATTGAGGAGATGATTCTGAACAAAACCTATTTTTGGTGTGAATCTAAGCCAACCTTCTATTCCTTGGGTCACGCTGTGCCTACAACACATAGGAGTTTTTGTCAGAGCATTTCTATAGAGGGATACACATAGGAGTTTCAGGTAACTTCGGAACCAGTGAAGACAGCGCATAGGAGTTTTTGTCGGCGCACCGACGATATATATAGATATATATGACGAGATATGTTTTTTACTCAGAATGTTACTAAAATTCTAAATCAAATAATCGCTTCTTTATTAAAAATTGGTGTTGTCGCATATTTTACAATATCCGACTTAAATTAACTAACAAATAAAAACTTATATATGTCATTGGCCTTAGAAGCATCTATGACGCTTTTAGCCCAGGTAGGTACCAAAATGCGGCGAACAAATAACGCCCATTTTTTACTGTAGGTCCTATAAAAACATTACACTGGTATTAATGTTATAAGCAGTTAACTGTTGGTGCAAAATGGTCCATTTGTGTGGGAGGTACCAAAAGTTGCGTGCCAATGACGCCCACATTTCTCTATACTCTAGGTGCAATAAAAGCACTGCAATGTGCGAAATTTTAAGTATTTGTATGCACTGATATTAAAGTTATAAGCTGATAAAACTTGGTACAAAATGGTCCATTTGTGTGGGAGGTACCAAACGGAGCGAGACAATAATGCCCATTTTTCACTGTATTTTAGGTACTATTAAATATAATAACATTTCAAGTCTTTGTATGCACTGGTAGGGAGGTAGCAAAAGGGGCATGGCAACTTCGCCCATTTTTCTCGAGGTAATAGCGACTAATATACTAATATTATGTGTATAATTTCAAAGGATTGAAATAAGTAGTATAGAAGTTATTAAATAATTAGTTCACTAAATGGTAACCCTTTGTGGGAAAGGTGCTAGAAGGCATGGGCCAATACGACCCATCTTCGAACTTTGCCCGAGATTGAAGAAAATATTACCACATACCAAATTTGAAGTCAATCGGTTACTCCTTTCGAGAGTTATCGTGCGCACCAGCCAGCAGACAGACAGACGGATGGACATTGCTCATTCGACTTAAAATGACCCAAAACGGATATCCGCCGAACACACTTAGGGTCTTAGGTCACCCCTTCGATGTGTTACACTTTTGGCTCGTAGCAAATGATATATACCCTCCTCTCTAAGGTGAGGGGATAATAATTCCAAACTTAATTTTTGTTGTTCAAATATATATATATATATATATATATATATATAAATAAATCTTATTAAAGTTAGTATAATAGTTTTGGAAAAATTTGGCAGTGAAAGTCGATTTAATGCATTATGGAAAATTCGCAATATAAAAACATTGCAAATATCGCGGATGTTACAAGCGTCTTACAAATGATATATTTAAAGGAAATTGTGTTACAGTTCTAAATTTCCGCGTTTTTATACCATACACCACACTGTGGTACAGGGTGTTATGACTTTGTGCATTTGTTTGTAACGCCCAAAAAGAGAAGAAATAGAACCATAGTTTATTAAACCGATCGACATAGAATCACTTTTTGAGTTAATTTAGCCATGTCCGTCAGTCCATGTACGAGTATTCTTCTGATCAAAGTGCAGGTCGTATTTATGGACCGATTAAGATGAAATTTAGCACAGTGCTCTTTTTTGGCCCATGTTGCCCCCGATTTGACATGTAAGCGCTGTAGAAACCGTATTTTATATCCGATAAGTAAGAAATTCGGAAGAGAGAGTTTTCTTATTACATGAATGAAAACTACCAAATTCGGGAAAATTCAGTTCAGATTTAGATACAGCCCCCATATACATATATGTTGCACCTGATTTGACATGTAAGCGTTGTATAAACCTTATTTTATATCCGATCAGTAGGAAATTCGGCAGAGAGTGTTTTCTTATTACATGTATGAACACTGCCAAATTCTTATTGCAGTGCAAATTTTCGCATTGTTAGAGAGTTGTAGGGTATTATATAGTCGGCCCCACCAGATTTTCTGTCTTTCCTTACTGGTTTCTTTTCAAATCAAAGCAATTAATTTTGTTTTGAGGAAAAGTGCCGTTTACGCGCTAACTCGCGAATGGAAGCTGATCCGAATTTGATCTATTCAAATTCGAATTGAGGAGATGATTCTGAACAAAACCTATTTTTGGTGTGAATCTAAGCCAACCTTCTATTCCTTGGGTCACGCTGTGCCTACAACACATAGGAGTTTTTGTCAGAGCATTTCTATAGAGGGATACACATAGGAGTTTCAGGTAACTTCGGAACCAGTGAAGACAGCGCATAGGAGTTTTTGTCGGCGCACCGACGATATATATAGATATATATGACGAGATATGTTTTTTACTCAGAATGTTACTAAAATTCTAAATCAAATAATCGCTTCTTTATTAAAAATTGGTGTTGTCGCATATTTTACAATATCCGACTTAAATTAACTAACAAATAAAAACTTATATATGTCAATATCAGTAAATCATTAAATGTAGTGCAGAAGGTATGGATATGCCATTACTTGGTAACGCAAGTGGTAATGACATCTACTTACAAAGTTTTTGCTGGGAATGGTTTTCCGTGTATTTGGCAAACAATGGTATAGGATATTACACAATCGGCCCCGCCTGAGTATAATCTTTCCTTAATAATTTTGGATTTTAACCTACGTTTAAATATCAGAAAGAGTCTTAATCACAACTGTTCTGACCACTCGTCAATCCTGTGAAACTGAGGGTCGTATTATTCCAGCAATGCTCTTAAATTCGCAACTGGCGTGGCGGAAAATCAAATCGGACCTTTGCGGTCAAGTGGCCAAAAATCACTCGACTTGAAATCGCATACATTAGAGATTAGTACACTGACAAACTGACCACAGTCGGAGAATTGACCGAATTGACAATATTAGATATGTTACCACAGTAAGTGGTGAGCGTTATATTTTGAAAAGGGTTTAAAATTTTTAAAACACCGTTTTTTGTCCGAATTGACATCAGGCTGCACAACGATTAGTTCTTTTGGTGACATACCATAACGTACAGGGATGGCATTTCATAAGGTCCATGGATGTTTTGACGCTGTAAATATTGTCATAAGGTCCATGTCCATTAAGATACGTTCAAGGGTGTCAAAATGTCCACAAAATCACTGCCACTACGTCCATGGATATAGTGGACATGGAATATACCATTTAGTCGTTAAGTGATCATTGAAGACAACATTAGGTTTAGGTTAGAGTGGCAGCCGTATTTTTTTATACAAGCTCACATAGGCCAGTTTAGGTCCCTAGTGTTACCACGGGCTGAAATGCCCCTCATCGAAACCATCCTGTTTGATATACAAATTTGTCGATAGTTCGAATATCGGTACTGGAAAGATCTATTAGGCTGCCTAGAAAAGCCGACCCCAGTATGTCCAGTCGTCGTTTACTCAGAGCGGGGCAGTCGCATAGCAAGTGCTCAATGCTCTCCACTTCTTCCTCATCTCCACAGCTTCTGAAGAAGTCATTAGAGTCAATACCCAATTTTTTGGCGTGTTCGCCGATCAGCAGTGTCCCGTCAGAACTGATACTAAGGTAGACAATCTTTGCCACTCTAGTGCGAGGAGATATTTTGATCTTCTCAGGTCATATGTTGGCCAGATTTGTCTAGCTACTCTGCAGGTGCCGATTTCTGTCCATCTTTCGTTGGACTGCCTGATTGCCTCTTGCCGAAGCCAAAGCTTGCACATGGATAGTGGCGCACCAATATATGCAAATTCTTCGAGAATTTGTAATGTCGTCCCTTTCCTAGCAAGTTCATCGGCTTTGCAGTTCCCCGGGATATCCCTATGCCCGGGCACCCATATGAGGTGTATATTAAACTGCTCAGCCATCTCGTTAAGAGATCTGCGGTTTGTGAATTTAGGGATGTTGCCTCCAGAGAATTGATGGCAGCCTGGCTCTCCGAGTAAATTACAACGCCAGTGATTGTTACTATGTTGCGACTCAACCACTTGGCTACTTCTGATATTGCCATTATTTCGGCTTGATAGACACTGCAGGTATCTGGTAGTCTGTGAGTAATATCCAATCTAAGCTCTGCACAGTGTACTCCGAAGCCAACCTTTTCATCAAGCTTCGAACCATCCGTGTAAAAGTGGAGTTGGTTTGTATTACCTGGTATTCTTCCAACCCATTCATCTCTGGCGGGAATCATAGTGATGTAATTTCTCTCGAATGTGTACACAGTTTGTATATAGTCCACTCGGTCGGTTACCATAGCACTACACTTTGATATCCTCATGTGACCGTAGTTTTTATACCTCCACATTGATAGGCAGTTTAATCTTATTACCGCTTTGGTTGCAACTTCTGTCGCCACGATGTTAATCGGCAGTATATGGAGTAGGGCTTGTAGAGACTCCGTCGCTGTAGTCCTTAAGGTTCCGCTTATGCTCAGGCAGGCTGTTCTCTGAACCTTTGTTAGTAGGTTGGTGATGGTTAGTTTGTCAGTTGCCGTCCACAATACCACACTGCCGCATAGCAGTACAGGGTTGCCCATATTCGACGGACCCATGTTTTTTTGGGCCCATTCCAATCGACGAGGCTTGTCCGCAGGCAACAATCTTTGCGTCAATTGAATTTTGTACGGGAACAAATGCAAATCAACGCGAATAATCCGTTGTATAGTGGACCGAGCCATGCCCAACTGCTGAGAACGGCGTTTTTGGGATGTTCTTGGGGACCTCTCAACACTGGCTCGTACGGCAGCGATATTCTCGGCCGATCGCCTTGGTCGACTTTTATTTGGCCTCTTCGGATTAGAAAGAGCCTCACCAGTCGAAAATTTTTCGTATAAACGCTTAATGGTGTTCTTAGAAGGCGCACTTCTCACATTTTTTAATATTTTAAAAGCACGTTGAGTTTTCACAATTGACTTCTTCTGTTGAATGTAAATTTCAACTATTTCGCGTGGCGTGTATTGTTCCATGGTAAAAATCTGCTTGGACTGACGCTTCAAACGCGGTATGTCATTAAGCGATCTGACATCTCTGTCAAAAGTTATGGCGTTGCCAGATGGGTCCGTCGAATATGGGAGACCCTGTATAGGACGCACTACTGCTATATATATCCAGTGGACGATTTTAGGAGAGAGGCCCCACCGCAACCCTACAGCCTTTTTGCAGAAATAGGCGACGTTGGCCTTCCTTACACGTTCCAATACGTTAAGTCTAAATAACAGTTTTCTATCTACAATTATTCCTACAAATTTTGCACTTTCAGAAAAGACTAGATCTGTTCCGTTTATCCGAGGTGGAGGGTCCACAGGTGGGTGACTTTATTCATCCTAGTAAAGAGAACCAATTCTGTCTTGTTTGGGTTTACGCCCAAACCGCTGCTTCTGGCCCATCTAGCCAATTTGTTCAGAGCCACCTGTAGAATGTCTCGGAGGACGTTTTCGAATTTGCCACTCACTGCGATTGCAACGTCGTCCGCATATGCCACGACCTTGCAGTCACAACGTTCTAGATCGAGCAGGATTTCATTCACCGCTAGGTTCCAAATTAGTGGAGACAATACTCCTCCTTGTGGGGTCCCTCTGTTTACATACCTTGTTAGAGTTGTGGACCCAAGACATGCTGTTATGAGTCTTCTGTTGAGCAGACTTTGAATTAGTCTAATCAAACTAGAGTTAACTTTTAGATGTGACAGTGCCGCAATTACTGCATCTGAGTGAATGTTGTTAAAAGCCCCTGCTATGTCAAGAAATACCACCATGGTGAATTCCTTGAAATGCAGGGACGATTCGATAGTGCTCACAAGTTCATGCTGGGCTAATTCTGTAGACTTCAACTTATTGTAAGCATGTTGGTTCACCGACAGGAGTTTTGTATCCAGGTTTTAATGAAATAATCTAAAAGTCTTTCCAGACCTTTCAATAGGAAGGAGGATAGGCTAATTGGTCTTAAGTCTTTTGGCCTAGTGTGTGATATTTTCCCCGCTTTAGGTATGAATACCACTTTGGTACCCCTCCATCGATTCGGGATGTATGAAAGCCTGATACAGGCTACATAAATTTTCTCCAGCCAGGGGATAATGTACTTCAACATTTTCTGCTGGAGTGATGTCGTCTGGTCCAGGTGACTTGAAGGGCTCAAAGCTATTAATAGCCCAGCTTATTCTGGATCTCTCAGTCAACAAGCTGGCGACGTTCGCAGTCCACTCGCACTCTTGTTGGTCCTGCTGATCCTCTGGTTCTGTTAGAGAGTTCCCCAGGAAATGTGTGTCGAGCAGTACATTCAGCGACTGCTCGCTGTTTTTGGTCCAATTATTTGCCTCATCCTGCAAGTAACCCAGGGTGAAGCTGATAGTATTTTCCTCAGCCTTGCGGCGTCGGAGAACTATTCCACTTTGCCACAGAAGGTATACCAAGAACGTCTTTGCGCCTTTCTTAGCTCCTTCTTATAGATCTTGAGTTGCTCTTTATAGGCATCCCAAACATTATCGACCCCCGTAGATTTAGCCTTGTTGAATAGCTTGTTGCAGGTCTTTTTCATAGCCGTTAGCTCAGAAGTCCACCATTGGGGTTTAGTTTTACCCTTGTACCTTGTTTTTGGACAGGCTTCTTCAAGGGAACTATTGAATGATGTGGTGATATGCTCGGCCAGATTATCCGGCTTTGTCATTCGGTTCGTACAGAAGTTTGGAGCTGAGGACTTTCTGGAAATACTTTTCATACAGGTGCCACTTTGTCTTTCTCACATTTCTGTGGACGGCAGGTTCAGGCGCTTTTTCGGCGAGTTTGAACTCAATATAATGGTGATCTGAGAATGAGTGGTCGTCCAGTACATTCCACCCAATAATTTTGTCTGACAGCCGGTCAGTAGCAAACGTTACGTCTAGTACTTCTTGTCTGTCTTTAATTGTAAAGGTCGGTTTATTACCTATGTTACAAATACTTAGGTTGGTAGTTAGAATAAAGTCAAGAAGCGAATCACCCCTATTGTTTATATCCGTACTACCCCAGATAGTATGATGAGCGTTCGTGTCTGCGCCAACAAAAAGCTCGACCTCGTCAGACGTTGCTTCTTCTACTACTTCCCTGAGTAGAGCAGTCGGTACTACAGCTTCATAAGGCAAGTAACTGGAGACCACCCAATATATGCGATTAACGATCACCAGGCTAGCAGATGTTTAGTCTTTTCCACTTAAATTAGCCAGGAGAAAGATACTTAGATCTTTCCTGGCCAATATGCAGGTTCTTGGAGTGCCTTCACAGTTGGCCACAAGCAGTTTAAAGTTGGGTGTTCTGATACCGCACACCCTCCCATACCCTCCCACTGCGTAGGGCTCCTGGATCAGGACGATGTCTACTGCACCTGTGGACAGGCGCAGCAATAGAGCCGCTGAGGCTGCTTTAGCGTGATGGAGGTTAATCTGTAAAATTCTTACCATCATTGGTAATTGACAGATTAACATCCACCCCGACAAGGGTGTTATCGAACTCTGAAGACATCATTCTAGTTATCGATATGTACCAAGCCTGCTACGCGGATCAAAGTGACATAAAATCTATGGACATTAAAGTGACTTAATGAACATGGACCTTATGACACTATTTTTGGGTCCATAAGGTCCATGGACGTTATGGCATGCTACTGTTGTTTTCGCATCTCTTTTGCGGTCGGTATGTACTTATACATATAAAAAGTTGTTTTGGTCACTGCTGAGACAGAGAATACAAAACAATTTTTTTTCTATGTGAATGCAAAATTTCAGCTTTGTAACTCTAACAGGAGAATCAGCGGTCAAGTTGACGAAAATCCCATGGCGGATAATCGAAAATCAATGTAGCTTATGACACTTCCCAGGCATTGGCATATCTGTCCACCAAGTTTCAAGAAAATCTAAAAAAAAATGTACATTAAATTAAAAACATGTTTGCTTAAATCATAGATTTAATCTGTCTGTGAGGAACAAATTTCTTTACATTTAAATAAATTTACTTGATTTCAAAGAAATTTTCATTCGTTTAAAGCAAAATTCTTTACTTCTATGATAAGATATCCATAACACTATGTATGTACGGGCATGCTACTGAATAAACTGTTTATCGAAATTAAATGTTTTAAAAAATAATAATTTAATAAATAAAGAAGCAAATAATAAAAATTATCATGAACGTTTAGACAAATAATTAAGTAAAAATATTTGACGAAACATATTTTACGGCGGCCGGAAGTTGGACCCCAAGAAAATTAAAAACGAAAGTGCGCCCCAAATGTGGGGCCTATTTTCTTTACAAAAACTGATTTAGGAAATTACACCCCAATCAAGACAACAGCATAAAATTAAAATAAACCCCAAAAAAACTAAGACATTTTCTCTTTGTAAATCTGGGGAGATAGCAGTAATACACGTATACGAACCTATTTTCTAATTATAAATCGGCCGGCCTACCGCCTGACTTTTATGACTTTTTCCTATGGACAGGATTCAAAGTTGGCTACGCGAAAAAATCTTTTATGCTTAGCATCTCCTGTTTCTAAATTTATAGATGAAAATAAGCCCCAAAAAGCGGACAAGAAATGAAATTAAACCCCAAAAAGCAGACAAAAAATGAAATTAAGCCCCAAATAAAATTGTTGTGGTTTGATATGTTATTTTTTGGGGCCCATATTCATAAAAATATTGGGGTGTATTTTCCTGGGGCCCAATTTCATTCCGCCGTTACTAAATTTATAGATGAAAATAAGCCCCAAAAAGTAGACAAAAAATGAAATGAAAGCGCAAAAAGCAGACAAAAAATGAAATTAGGCCCTAAAAAAATTGTTGTTGTTTGACATGTTATTTTTTGGGGCCGATATTCATAAAAATATTGGGGTGTATTTTCCTGGGGCCCAATTTCATTCCGCCATATTTTACACTTGAGAAAAGTACTTTTCTTAATTACAGAATGTATTTAATCTAAAGTAATTTTATGTATTTAATGTAAGCACAAGGCGTAATAAAGTTAAAAATGTGAAGTCTTTCATCAAAGTATAAGGCGTAATTCTTTCAAAGACGTTTGACTCAAATAATTTAAAGACGATTAATGACTTTAATTGTCGTACAAGATGTACTTATTGTAATAATCTTTGCCTTTGGAGCCAAATCAATGAAAAATTCTTTAAAGTTAAGGAAATTTTAATGATTTTCAGTACACTTTTTTACAGTATAGGATTGAAACATAAAATAACTGAATAAGCCAGTATGCACTAAAAAAAAAGCGTACTGAAAATCAATGAATTTTTCGTAAAGTTTAAGATTTCGGCAATGATTTCGAGCCAAAGACAATCGCTATAAAAATAAGAAGGTTTTATGGTTAATTTAAAGACGTGAATAGTACTTGTTTTGATGATGCTTTTCATAGAATTAAGAATTTTGGGTAATAAAACCAATTAAGTTTGGTCTTAAAATAAGCACATTTTGCGTAAATTTAAGTATGGCGCGTGCTTATTTTTAGTAAAATATCATATAATTTAAAACATTATCGTAATAAAATTTAAAATGTTTGTCCTTGATATAAGAATATACTGGTAATTAATTTAAGGCATGCATGAATTTAAATACAGTTTTTTTAAATATGTATGGACAATTCGTTACATTATATTGATTATAATGTTACTCGTTTAAATGAAATCTTTGAAATCATTTAATATTCATAGAAAATTCAATAACACAACACTTTATCTTTCTAAATAAATATTTTATTTGTTATATTTTATATTGGAAAATACAAAAAAATATAATGCATATTACGGATAACCTTGAACATTTTATAATTTAAAACAATATGTAATTGTATAAAGACAAATCGGCCAACACACTATGAAGTTTTATTCGAATATTGTATTGTTATGTATCGATTCTATAGCGGGATTCGTTTCTCTATTTGTTGTCCAAGAACAATTTTTATCGGAACCGACCTTAATGATTTTTAACCCAGAATTTGGCTGGAATTTAAATAGAAATTATATAAAACAAATATTATATTATTATATCATATACATAGTTTGTATGCTCACTCATTTCCTGCAATTTGTAAATTTTTAATTCCCACTGCATTTTTCATATATCCAAATAAAGTTCAATTGCGCGAACTGAAATAAAAATAATTTGAATAGAAATCAAACAGAATGATTTATATACGATAAAGTATTACAATAAATTTTATCATATAACTGTCACAAAATGTTCAAAGATAAGAGATATATTAAAATCTTTGGAATATACTTACTTACACTGAAATATTTAGTCACTTTTCTACGACACAAATTCTCATAATAGATCCATGCAAAATTTGCAGTACTAAAAGTTAAAAAAAATATTTTTCTAAGATATTATTAATAATAGAAACTGATTGTTTTGAAAGTGGCGAAAGTGACATTTTTCATATAAATTGAGTTATCAAAAATAATTTTCTCAAAAAAATCAATCGTGACAGATTTTAAAATCTTAAGTTTTGTTAGCAAACAAAACTACAAAAACTTATTAAAAATTACGTCTATAAAACAAAAGCTAATGCTGCTTATGACATTCTTAACCCTGGTGTTAGATTAGCAAATCTGTACGAATCCTAGATTAAGAGTCCATTTGGTCAACATAACATTTTTCAAATAAAATGAATATGGAAGACAATATTTTATACTTATTTTTATTCAATACTTCGTGAAAAGAAAGCAGCTTATTTACAATTATTTTTGAGCAAAAACGCTTATTATTTTGATTTTAGTAAAACAAAAATATCCCTTGGACCAAATTATAAGGCAATATTTATACATACATATATTACAGTAGGAAACGATACAAAAATTAGACCAAACGGGCCTAATCTAACAGCAGGTTTAATTATGAAGTACTTATGAAGCAGTTATGAACACGAAATCAAGGAAAAATTTAAACTAAAAATCAAAAAAGGAAAACATCTTTTTAAATAAATTATATTTGGAAAACTTTTTAACAATAACTTTGTTTGTGTGAAAGCACGTATTTTATATTTGAACGTCAGTTCGCAAATATATTTCGTTCTAATACCGTAATATATGCGTTCCAAATTAAATTTCTTGATTTTCAAACAAAATATATTTGTTCAGAAATACATAATACTTACAAATATTGTTTCCAAATCTCACTTATTTGTTGTAATTTATAAATGGCATTCAGCACTGCATTTTTCATATATCCATCACATTTACCTTCAAATATTGCGTGATCTAAAATTAAAATAATTAAATTTTTTCTGAAAATAAATCAAATAAAATTATCTACAAACAAAAAAAATGCAAATAAATTTTATCATATCACAATTGGAAAACGCTGAAAACTAAGAGTAATATTTCAGCCGTTCACATTTTATACTTACGTTGAAATATTTTGTAAAATTTGCCACTCTTCTCACAAAAGACCCATTCTAAAATTGTTTTACTAAAAAAATTAAAAAAGATAGTTATGTGTATAACATATTATTAATAATAAATTTCTATATTGCCACAAATAATTTTACATTTCTGCATTATGCGCTGGTATTTTTAATAAATAAATACTTTCAATTAAAATGTGTTTTGTTAATTTTGTAATTGCCAATAAGATGTTTATTTCAGAATAATAATATTATTTTTCACGTACCTAAACATTTTCCCATTGTCTCTTTCAGTATTACAAAATCTATTACTCACATTTTTATCATCCATTTGGCACAAATCTCTTCACAGGACTTACAAACAAGATCTCCTTTAAAAACGCATGTACATACATCGCCATAAATAACATACAGCAAAAATAAGTATGACACACGCACTCCCTTATCACAGAGATCGATGGTGACGCCGACGGCATAACCACATGCATACACACATGTACACGACGGTTTCATTTGTTGTTGTTTCTATGCTTTAGCAAAAATAACTGTTAACAGCCCATATTAAAATTATTTTCGGTGCAATATGCACGTATGTATGCACGTATACTTACATATTCACAGCAATCAAATTTTTTCACAATCCGCGTCCCGAAAACAGACAACCGTTTCCTTCCATCGCTTGTAAATAACTGACGATTTGACGAACAGAACTGTTCTCTATTTTCTCTTCTAGCATACCATAATTGATTCACACATTACCAAACAAAACTGATTCTCCGAGCGAGAGAGGGAGGGAGAGATTGTAAAATTCTCTCGTATGTATTCTTAAAAATAATGACAATAGTCATAAAATTTATTACCAAGACAGCCTTTCCTTTAAGGGGAGCATAGCCTTAAATTTATTACTCAAATATCTCATACTGTTAATTAAGTCCGATTCGGCATTAAAACTATGACATGTCTACGTCATAGTGTTAATGTAGAAAATCCTTAAAAGTATTGAAATATTACTTAAAATAATGCGGATTGGCACAAAAATAATGATTTTTTTCTTTAATTTAAATGCGTACATTTAAAGAAGCGCGTATACAAAACTAATGATTAGATAGTCATTAATTCAAATTCAAAAAACTTTATATTAAGGAAAATTTCGTAAAAAACGTGTAAATTTTCATTATTTTATTGAAAATTGCCATTGAATTGATGCCGAGGTAGCATACTTAATATAAGAATGTGTCATCATTAGTTTTATTACTATATTTTTTTTCAGTGTGGGAAGTTCAAATGATACATACCAATAAATTAATCTTACATTTTCTCATATACCCATTCTGCTATGCGATTTCTGGATATTAAAAAAATGTAAATCAATGCGGAACTACGTATATACGTAGGCGATATTAAAACTTAGACCGAAGTGAAAGTTCCTGAGACACGTTTAAGAGTGTCATAATGTCCACAAAAGCGGTGTCCATGGATATGGACATGGAATAGATCATTTAGTATGTAAGTGGTCATTGATGATGACCGGCTACGCGAAAAGTTAAAATTTACGTCTACGCGGACGAAAGTGTCTTTACACAGCAGGCCCTTCGACAGAGATTTAAGATTTTCTCATCTGGGGTATGTCTAAAAGTGTTTCAATGTATATTGCCCTTATGTCTCTTTTTTCCATGCGATAACATCCATGAGCCATTTTTTATCAATCTTGATTAAAATGTTTCAATATATTCCAGTATTTGTAGGCCAATGTTTTATAAATCGGATATAACTACTATGAATATGTTTCCATAGGTAATAAAACAACATAAAGTGCATTTAAAACTAAAGTGTGTTTAAACACAAATATTACAATATAACTACAACATCTACACTGTGCAGCTGAATAAGTATAAAAAGTGTTAATGAACATAATGATAAAATACGGAAATCGAGTGATCCATTCATAGATTTCGTTGCATGCATTTTCTTTTTATCGAATAAATGTTATTATTTTTGTTTTAATTATTTATCTATAAAGACAGCCGGCACACTGGTTATGTAATAGAATATGTGTTGATAATATAATTTTTTATAAATACTATCAAATTCCAACCCATTACTTTCGTCGGTGTATATGTTTATATTTTATTCTATCTCAGGCTGTTATCATATTGGTCCAGTCCTTCTAGTACCTGCCCCAAAATACACCTGAATCTTTCTTACTTATAGTGTGTCTCATTTAGAATGTTATGTCGAACAACATCATTCAATATTTAACGAAGTTCAATCAAAAAGTTTTTTTACAGCAGCTTATTTAAAGGATACTTGAAACTCAACGACATTCTTTTGTATACAAAATCAACTTTAGACTAAAGTCGAAAACCAATTTACGAATTCTTAGATGAAACAGTACTTGATTAAGTTAAGACTATACTCATACATTGATATTTATGTTTCCATTTCAATACCCTTGTCCGTGTATTTATTCGGTGGAAATGCATATGCACATATTACCCGGAAAACACCTGGTTGGCCACGTCTTTAATACATCGACTTAAGGGTCTGCCAAAGGGAATAGGCGGTGACATTTTCATACAAATGTTATATATTTATACGAATGCCGAATGCATGTATTTTATAATTGAAGTGACAAACGCCAACCTTAGCGATAGCGAAATGTACATATTGACGTTTTGTAGACCGTCGACGTCCCAAATGTATTCTGTTTAAAACATACATATGTTTAGGGAACGTTCGAATATATTATACTAGCTGGACCCGGTCCTCTTAACAAGTGAAAACGGCGTTAAGTTCGGCCTTGCCGAATCTTATATACCCATCACCATGGATAGCATGTGATTTGTTTCGGCTACAAATAAACTCATAATACTAAATTTCAGCCCATTTCGTACGAAATTTGTTTTGTTGCTCTAAGAATTCAAATCTAGATGGACCTTCGAGTCGGGGCAATATCAAAACATGAACTTATGACTACCATTGTTCGTGTGAAAAGCTCCGGGTACAAATAAACCCTAGTTACCAATTTTCAGAGCGATCAGTTGAAATTTGTTGTGTCTATGGTCCTAAGAAATCAAATCGAGAGATGTTATACTTATAAATGGGGTAAATCAAAAAATGGGCCGATTTTCCTCATTTCTCATCTCAAGTTATCTGCAGCTATAAGAAGCATCTATACCAAATTTCAGTCATCTAGATCAATTATTGTAGATTGTAGCGTAATTACAACGGACGCACAGATGGAAAACGGACATGGCTAAATCGTCTTAGAATCAGATCAATATTACTTGATTAGAAAATTTTTGTCGAAGGGCTGTGCGTAGCGTTTTCTGGTGTAATATGGTGCCCTAAACAAGAAAAAGTATTAAAAAAAATTGTACATTTTTTATTTTTTTTAAAATTCCGGTTTTCTTGTAATGTGCCTTTATTATTTGGACCATATTTTTAGCTCAATAAAACCGGGAAATTCCTGGAAGCGTCATGAAAAACAGTTGAATTGCGGTGTCCATCATAACTCGGCGATTGATCACCTGAAAGAATAAACCAAAATTATTTCGTTAGATAATCGTTTTCCCCAGGTAACCCCGGGATGGTTTTTCGAAATTTCTAGTTTTCAATTTTTGAGAACGCTAAAAAGTGAAAAATGCAATTTTTGCAAAATAAGTCGTCTCTTCTGCGTGACTTCGTAAATTATGTACAGAAAAAGTGTTTCAAATTTCAAATCGATTGGTGTAGTAGTTTTGAAGATATGATGGACACCGACATTGAAAACGTGGATTGTGGGAAAACGATTTAAAGTTTTCCTGATACACTGAGCGCGGTTATTTAGACCGCTGTAGCTTCGTTGGTTTTAGAAGATTCATCATTCAGAAAATAAAATAAAAAAATTAAAAAAAAAATTACAAACGAACAAAAGAACTATGCAGTCGTCGAACTTGCAGCCAACGGATTGTCATGCCCGAAAATCATGAACTTTGTCTTGCAGTTTGTCTGGAACGTGTCTTGATGGTAAGTGACATGGTAAGTGACGATAACGTCATCAAAGGCCGTAACGCAAATCGGGATATTTCGTAGTCAATAACGGACTATGTGACGGGCCGCGACGACCCTTTCGAGAAAAATGGCCGGCTGGAAATAGAAAAGCTATTAGATCCATATGTGCATATCAGTTTTCATATTTTTTTTTCATATTTAGGTAAACCATAAATTGTACATGCGAAAATAGCTTCACCGCGACAACAATGGGAGAGGTGGTGATCCTCCAAACCCAATTGTCATCCATTGTTCAGGATATCTTCGATTAAGTAAGCATTAAATCCGTGGAAGGTGTTGGCGAATCAAATATTTTCGTCGTGCCATTATCGGATAACGCAAATATGCAAACATGGATACAAATTGTACTTATAATGTGACTGCATTTGGCGCCACATCTTCGGCATCATTGTCGACTCCTTCAACTTCTTTTAATTTTCTTCTTCGTTCTGTAAATAAAGCGTACCATTTGTTAAAAATTTGTGTTTTTTCTCATTATTTAGGGCAACACTTAAGTGAAATACGCTAACGTCTGTCAAACTCTAATTTGTTTCCGTAAATACAACAACACTTTGACAGAAGTCGTACGCCGACGTCTGCTGTTTAAGTAGCAACGTTATATAAATATTCCTGAGTTGTATGTAGTCCTCGATTGCAAATAACTCATTCGTCCATGTTCTGGAATTCACTTGTGGTGGCGAAGTGAGAAGTATTCACCGAGAGGTGTTCTGCAACTCACTTTCACCCCATTTCATGCAATTTTTTCTCACCATGTTTTCCATTGTGAGAGCGCTGTGAGTTCTCATTTTTTGCAAAGAATACTTATTGTAATCACAAATTAACTGTGCCGTGACAAAATTTGTAATGTTTACTTCTTAATTACAAGTTTCTGTACGATAAAATAATCAAATTAATTAATAAATTAGGTTTTATAAAATAAGTCCAAAATTGCAACCAACTTTTTTTCTTTTGTGATGTGAGTAAGTGAATTCTTGGCAAATCAGCTGATTTGGTGTGACTTCGAAAAATCAGAGATGCAAGATGTTTGTTAGTTTGAAATACAACCATTTTAATGGAGTAACCTCAAGGTTATTTGCATCGGATAATTTAATTTTGGAACAGAAATGTTATTCCATTTTAAAAATTTACTAATTTTAACAAAAATATAAGTAAAATAATTAAAATGATCGTCAATTTGCCTATTATGAACCGTGTGGCAACTCTACTTCTGCAAAGTGTCAAATGTTTGACGTCTATTAAAACGTAACAAAAACAACAAACATAAAACAATCAACACCAACTTGACAAAACAAAAAAACATAAAACAAAAATTGGACGGAAAATAACCAAAGGATTTAGATTTTACAAGATGTAAGTATGCTGAGCTTTTTGCTGAACCTAATTGTTCAAATTCATTGCATTACTATCCTACAGGCCCCCACGAAAAACTAGTTCTCACAATGAGATTTTCGTCCAGTTCATGGAGTTACACCCAGACTTGGCCATGGGCTACTCAAAGATGGATAAAGCAGAGCAGGATAAACTGTGGTCAGACCTGGCAACAAACCTTAATTCATGCGGACCTCAAACAAGAACGGAACATTAAATCCAAGCTTACACATAACAAAAGGGAATGTCGGGCAACAGGTGGTGGTCAAAATAATAAATATGTAATGACACCTTTGGAAGAACGTGTTGCTGTTTTGTGGACCTTTATATGTGCGCGGATGGGATAAAGAACACCCAGAAATTAGGTGGCCCCAATAAAGAAAATATTGACGCCGATGCACCATCTACATCGCTTGCAAGTCGTATTAGGCCCAAAGAAACGTCAAGTGCAAAACCAGCAGAAAACTTGCCACATCATCAGCTGCAAATACAGTGACTGCATCAAAGCGTGTACGCAGCCACTCTCCTGATTTCGGCGATATACCCGATTCGCCAATTGCCTCTCCCAACGTTGAGCCACCCGCACCAAAGAGAAAGAAACCATCGGACGTGGAGTACTTAATGCAGGAGGAAACGAAAAATTTTAAGTGTGTTTCGGGTGGTATTAGTGCAATAAAGGAAGTGATGGTTGCCAATAGTCAAACATTAATAAGCATTGAAAATAAGCTAGATGAACTAGTCTCATTAAAAAAGGAGGAAATAAAAGAAAACAAAAGGCACCACATACAAATGGAGAAGCATTTGCTCACCCGAAATGAGTTGAAATTGAAGTCCATCGAGCTGGAACAATTGAAGATGGGACTTTAAATTGACAATATAGTTAATAAATACATATATATCTAATTGATCTCATAAAAGACTGCAGCAAATAAAATTTGTTTTGTATTCTTAGTTTATTCATTCTAAAGACTGTGTTTTATTGAACTATTGAACGTGCAATTTCGTCTCTTACTCGTGTGCCATCGGTACCACTACTTAATTGTTCCACATCTTCAATGTTGTCATCGTCAGGTATCGGAACTTCAGCATCCATAGGTAAATTAAAATGCTTGCAAATATTGTGCAGTGCGCAGCACGCATTAATAATTATGCTTACTTTTGCTGGTTCGTAGTGGAGGGTCGCTTGTAGGCATCGGAAACGAGATTTTATGTTGCCTATAGTCCTCTCAACAATGTTCCGTGCTGAGCAGTGTACTTTCTTGAATTTGTGTTCACTGGAGTTATATGTAGGATTTCTATATGGCGTGATAAGGTATGGTTCCAAAGCGTAACCTCCGTCAGCTAAAAGCCAGCAATTTCGGGAACGTGCATACATCTCGGCGTAATGATTCTCTGCTATACCTGATTTCCATATATATGAATCATGACACGATCCAGGTCTAGTGCTGTCAACGGCCCGTATTTTCATTTCGTAGTCACAAACCTTAATAAAAAAAAGCGTTTACACAAACAAATATAAATGAATGTGTATTTTTACTTACAATCATGGTATTTATGCTAAAATATCCCTTTCGGTTATAAAAAAGCGCTTCTCCATCTGGAGGTTTTATGAGTCGAACGTGAGTACCGTCGACACAACCAACAACCCCGGGAATTCCATGCTTTTGGTAAAAATGCATTTTTGAAGCACTGACTTCCGCCTGACTCATTTCCATTTACCACTTTCCACAATATTTTGCACAATGTAGTCCTTCCCATGCTTATATTTATGTCGTTTGCTACAATACCTTGAAAAGCGCTCACCGCAAGAAATCTCAAAGCTGCCGCCAATTGTATTTTTTGTGGTATTGATCCTGTGCTAATGAAGGGTGCAATTTGATCAAGGATCATTGAAAATCCGTCTTTATTAAGCCGGTAAAAAGCTATAAAACATTTAAAGGCATAAATTATTATGTTAAACAGATTAACGACACTTAACTTACCACGAATTTGGAATATCCATTGGATTTGAGTAGTCACGCAATTGCCGCCTTGATACGTTCCTCAAGAACTTCATTTCTTAAAACTTAAATCCCTAATGGCTAAGAGAAAAGCTAGTGGCATATTTTTTGTTGTGTTTTTTATAAAATATGATTAATAAATCTTCAGATTTTCTTTTTTAATTTCTTGTCTGATTCTTCGCGAGAATAAATTGTTTTGTTTACGTTTTTGTCTGCAAATTATGGCTTTGCAGACAAAAACATATGTTTCGATTTTTTTGAGCAGAAGTTCGAAAAAGAGAATTCACGTGAGAACCAGAACACCTCTCCATTCGTTGGGTGAAGTGAATTTGTGAAGTGAATTGAATATTTGGTGAGAGCCAGAACAGGGCTGATTGTTCGAAAAAAAATGAATTCCCAAAATGTACGCGATTGCAAAAAAATGGGAAAGGGAATTCACAATTCGCCAGAGGAAAACATTTCACAATTTCTACGTGACGGGGGTGAATATGTTTTTCGTGGATTCTTCTCTATTTTATTGGACTTTATGATTTATGTACTGAAGAATGTATAGGTTTAGGTTTAGGTTAGGGTGGCAGCCGTATTTTTTTACAAGCTCACATAGACCAGTTTAGGTCCCTAGTGTTACCACGGGCTGAAATGCCCCTCATCGAAACCAACCTGTTTGATATATAAATTTATCGATAGTACGAATATCAGTACTGGAAAGATCTGTTAGGCTGCCTAAAAAGGCCGACCCCAGTATGTCCAGTCGTCGTTTACTCAAAGCGGGACAGTCGCAAAGCAAGTGCTCAATGCTCTCCACTTCTTCCTCATCTCCACAGCTTCGGCAGAAGTCATTGGAGTCAATACCCAATCTTTTGGCGTGTTCGCCGATCAAGCAGTGTCCCGTCAGAACCTGTACTAACGTAGACAATCGTTTCCTCTCTAGTGCGAGGAGATATTTTGACCTTCTCAGGTCATACCTTGGCCAGATTTGTCTAGCTACCCTGCAGGTGCCGATTTCTGTCCATCTTTCGTTGGACTGCCTGATTGCCTCTTGCCTAAGCCAAAGCTTGCACGTGGATAGTGGCGCACCAATATATGCAAATTCTTCGAGAATTTGTAATGTCGTCCCTTTCCTAGCAAGTTCATCGGCTTTGCAGTTCCCCGGGATATCCCTATGCCCAGGCACCCATATGAGGTGTATATTAAACTGCTCAGCCATCTCGTTAAGAGATCTGCGGCAGTCGAGGGCTGTTTGTGAATTTAGGGATGTTGCCTCCAGAGAATTGATGGCAGCCTGGCTGTCCGAGTAAATTACAACGCCAGTGTTGGTTACTATGTTGCGACTCAGCCACTTGGCGACTTCCCATATTGCCATTATTTCGGCTTGATAGACACTGCAGGTATCTGGTAGTCTGTGAGCTATATCCAGACTGAGTTCTTCACAGTGTACTCCGAAGCCAACCTTTTCATCAAGCTTCGAACCATCCGCGTAAAAGTGGAGATGGTTTCTATTACCTGGTATTCTGCCGACCCATTCATCTCTGGCGGGAATCATAGTGATGTAATTTCTCTCGAAGGTGTACACAGTTGGTATATAGTCCACTCGGTCGGTTACCATAGCACTACACTTTGATATCCTCATGTGACCATAGTTTTTGTACCTCCACATTGATAGGCAGTTTAATCTTATTGCCGCTTTGGTTGCAACTTCTCTCGCCACAATATTAATCGGCAGTATATGGAGTAGGGCTTGTAGAGACTCGGTCGCTGTAGTCCTTAAGGCTCCGCTTATGCTCAGGCAGGCTGTTCTCTGAACCTTTGTTAGTAGGTTGGTAATGGTTAGTTTGTCAGTTGCCGTCCACCATACCACAATACCGTATAACAGTATTGGACGAACTACTGCTATATATATCCAGTGGACGATTTTAGGAGAGAGTCCCCACCGCGACCCTACAGCCTTTTTGCAGGAATATAAGGCGACGTTGGCCTTCCTTACACGTTCCAATACGTTAAGTCTAAATAACATTTTCCTATCTAGAATTATTCCTAAAAATTTTGCACTTTCAGAAAAGACTAGATCTGTTCCATTTATCCGAGGTGGAGGGTCCACATGTGGGACATTATTCATCCTAGTAAAGAGAACCAATTCTGTCTTGTTGGGGTTAACGCCCAAACCGCTGCTTCTGGCCCATCTAGCCAACTTGTTCAGAGCCACCTGTAGGATGTCTCTGAGGACGTTTACGAATTTGCCACTCACTGCGATTGCCACGTCGTCCGCATATGCCACGACCTTGCAGCCACAACGTTCTAGATCTAGCAGGATTTCATTAACCGCTAGGTTCCAAATTAGTGGAGACAATACTCCTCCTTGCGGGGTCCCTCTGTTTACATACCTTGATAGAGTTGTGGACCCTAGACATGCTGTTATGCGTCTTCTGGTGAGCAGACTTTGAATTAGTCTAATCAAACTAGTGTTAACTTTTAGATGTGAGAGTGCCGCAATTACCGCATCTGAGTGAATGTTGTTAAAAGCCCCTTCTATGTCAAGAAATGCCACCATGGTGAATTCCTTGAAATGCAGGGACGATTCGATAGTGCTCACAAGTTCGTGCAGGGCTGATTCTGTAGACTTGCCCTTATTGTAAGCATGTTGGTTCCCCGACAGGAGTTTTGTATCCAGGTTTTCCCTAATGAAATGATCTAAAAGTCTTTCCAGACCTTTCAATAGGAAGGAGGATAGGCTAATTGGTCTGAAGTCTTTTGGCCTAGTGTGTGATATCTTTCCCGCTTTAGGTATGAATACCACTTTGGTATCCCTCCATCGATTCGGGACGTATGAAAGCCTGATACAGCCTACATAAATTTTCTCCAGCCAGGGGATAATGTACTTTAACATTTTCTGCATTTCTGCTGGAGTGATGCCATCTGGTCCAGGTGACTTGAAGGGCTCAAAGCTGTTAATAGCCCAGCTTATTCTGGATCTCTCAGTCAAGAAGCTAGCGACGCTCGCAGTCCACTCGCACTCTTGTTGGTCCTGCTGATCCTCGGGTTCTGTTACAGAGTTCCCCGGGAAATGTGTGTCGAGCAGTACATTGAGCGACTGCTCGCTGTTTTTGGTCCAGTTATTTGCCTCATCCTGTAAATATCCCACTGTACATGGTGAAGCAGATAATATCTTCCTCAGCCTAGCGGCGTCGGAGATCTTTTCCACTTCACCACAGAAGGTATACCAAGAGCGCCTTTGCGCCTTTCTAAGCTCCTTCTGAAGAATGTAAGTACTCAGAATCACTAGCTGAGTCGATTTAACCATGTCTGTCCGTCCGTCCGTCTGTCCATGTAAAGTTGTTCATCGACTACAGGTCGCAATTTCACTCCGATCGTTCTGAAATTTTGCAGTTTAGAGTATTTCGCAGCTGTAATCTATTTAATTTGGTTGAAATCGGTTAAGATTTAGCTATAGCTCCCATATATATGTTTCGTCCGATTTTGCTGTATTTTACATCCAATCGTTTTGAAATTTAGAATGGTAGAGTTGATCCATGAACCAACACTACCGAATTTGAAGAAAATCGGTTAAGATTTAGCAATAGCTCCCATATATATGTTTCGTCCGATTTTGGTCTTTAGTCCTGTAGAAGCTGTATTTTACATCCAATCATTTTGAAATTTAGAATGGTAGAGTTTCTTTATCCATGAACCAACACTACCGAATTTGAAGAAAATCGAAAATCATCCGATTTGGCTCTTTAGATCCAATCGTTTTTATAACCTACACCACACTGTGGTACAGGGTATTATTTAAGTATAAAATGTCCCAAAGTAAATTTATGTAAACAATTTATACATGAATTACAAAATTTATATATCAGAGTTATTCAATATTACGAGAGTGGTGTAGGGTATTATATAGTCGGCCCCGCCCGACTTTAGCCTTTCCTTACTGGTTTTGTAGTTAAAATTTCCTAGATTTAAAACAAAATGTCTTGCACCATACAGTAGCATTTCGGGGATTCTATGTTTTCCGGCAGTCACCTGTAGATTTTTAATTTTGCTTGTTGATGTACACACTAAACCTCAAGACATTCATTTCTTCGTCTACAGTAGTGTACAGTACTTCACTGCACACTGAAACATTGTATTTTTTACTCGATTGACACCACTATAGAACAGCGATGGGCAAAAGCACTACCCGGGGTTTTTCCTCTCACGGGTACATGAGCACACACATTGAATGAGAGTTCACTATCATTCAGTCGCGCTTGGACATTCGATCGACGAGGTTGTGTCGTCGCTTGTTGCTTAGGTGCACATAAAGAAAAAATGGATGATACAATTATTACAATACATACTTCAAGTATAGGAATAAAGTTTAGTATGTATTGTATTTTTACCGAAGAATTTATAAACATTTCTAAATACAAGTTTAAATTATTTATTATGTTACTGCAGAAATGTATATATTATTTTCTTTTTGTCAAAATTAAATAAAGTAACGAATTTTTTAAAATAATTTTAAATGTATATATTATTATCATTGTTTTTGTTTTGTTTTTGTGTGGGGATGTGTTAAGGTTGAGAAATACTGTCTGCAATGTTTTGGAGATATGGGACTTAGAAGCCAGTTCTCAATTATTTCATATTGAGCTGCTCTCATATTGTGCCAATTATTGACAGGGTATTTTGTCCAAGGTGCCGATGAGGTTGCTTGGTAGCTTCCGAAACGATATCGTCCACCAACCAGTGACCACCCTTAATACATTTCACACATTTCTTATTCTTCTTATTTAAAGAAGGTTTGTTTTTCTGTTTAACAGAAAACAAAAACAGCGATCTCAAACTCAATAGTCAAAAACAAAACTATGAAAAATATATTATTATCTTTTAACGATTTTTTAATAAAATTTGTATAAACACCTAAATATACTAACCAAAAAATAGTTGGACACTCGAAAACGGTTAATAGAAAAAAATTAAGAATTAAATAAAGAATATGGCATAATCAATACGAGTATGTAGTACTTTTATTGGAAAATTTGGATTGATTACTTTACATAGCATAATAAATATGTATGTATGTGGCTAATCATAACATATTTAAAGTTCGATTTCTTTATGTACGCGTATAATCAAAAACAATATAATTTAAGAAGACATTCCTTCCTGTAGCGAGTAACTGTCAGTTACGAACGAATAGGAATTTGATTCCAACGAGTGAGGTTTTTCGCGGATTTTCAGGCCGTTTTCCCGAATTTTTTGTAATTGTCACAATTAAAAAATTAATATTAATCGATAAGTGCAAAAAAAGTTCAATCAATGTTCGCGGAATACTGTTTTTTCGCGTGTTACAATTCATTCCTATTCGTTCGGAACTGATCGATTTTGACGTTTCGGCCTGAAGGAATGTCTTCTTATATTCTATTTGTCTATGCGTATAATAACCCCAAATCTACTTAATGATGTTCGTTGTCCACTTTATTTATTATCTTACCCAACACATATATGTTAGGAAAATACAAATACCATTTCTCGCAGTGCATAAAGAGAGTGTTAACACTTCTCACAAATACATAAACATTTTGTAGAAGTATTGTGTGCCCATCGCTGCTATAGAATGATCGGAAAAAAAACAACAAACACTTCACACCGTTTGATGTTTAGAATCTAGTCGTGTACTCTGCTCGTTCGGTTGTTGTATTCTTTATACTCGTTTCAATTCGTCAAACGATGAGTATAATGAAGCGAGTACAGTGCTGTTTTCTATTTCTTCAGTATGTCTCGATTAACACTGGCTGAATATTCAGCAGATTATCGGCGTTTTGTAGGAGAGAGAGGCAGTCGGCAAGAGGGGGAAGAACTCTCCCTGAACGTTTTGGGTTCTTCTTGCAAGTTCAAAAGAGAATTTGATGATAAGCTGCTGAAAAACTCGCTTAGTGTAAATCTGGACTATGTACACTAGTGTATTTACCCCTCAAAATCAATCAATTTCTAAGGTGGTCCGTCGCTCTTTGTTGTTGCGTCTCTCTTTGCAATGACAATGAGTACAGTAGTGCAGTGTACACTGAAATCGAGTATTTATACCCTACACCAAACTGTGGTACAGGGTATTATAAGTTTGTTTCACGGCAGATGTTTGTAACACCTGAAAATAACACAGCTAGACCCACCTTAAAGTATACCGATCGACTCAGAATCACTAGCTGAGTCGATTTAACGATGTCCGTCCGTCTGTCCATGTAAAGTTGTTCGTCGACTACAGGTCGCAATTTCACTCCGATCGTTCTGAAATTTTGCAGTTTAGAGTATTTCGCGGCTGTTAAGATCGCTATTGAATTTGGTTGAAATCGGTTCAGATTTAGATATAGCTCCCATATATATGTTTCGTCCGATTTGGCCCTTTAGTCCTATAGAAGCTGTATTTTACATCCGATCGTTTTGAAATTTAGAATGGTAGAGTTTCTTGATCCATGAACCAACATTGCAGAATTTGAAGAAAATCGGTTAAGATTTAGCTATAGATCCCATATATATGTTTCGTCCGATTTTGCTCTTTAGTCCTGAAGAAGCTGTATTTTACATCCAATCATTTTGAAATTTAGAATGGTAGAGTTTATTGATCCATGAACCAACACTACCAAATTTGAAGAAAATCGGTTAAGATTTAGCTATAGCTCCCATATATATGTTTCGTCCGATTTGGCCCTTTAGTTCTATAGAAGCTGTATTTTACATCCAATCGTTTTGAAATTTAGAATGGTAGAGTTTCTTGATTCATGAACCAACACTACCGAATTTGAAGAAAATCGGTTAAGATTTAGCTATAGCTCCCATATACATGTTTCGTCCGATTTGGCCCTTTAGTCCTGTAGAAGCTGTATTTTACATCCAATCATTTTGAAATTCAGAATGGTAGAGTTTATTGATCCATGAACCAACACTACCGAATTTGAAGAAAATCGGTAAGATTTAGCTACAGCTCCCATATACATGTTTCTTCCGATTTGGCCCTTTAGTCCTGTAGAAGCTGTATTTTACATCCAATCATTTTGAAATTCAGAATGGTAGAGTTTCTTGATCCATGAACCAACACTGCCGAATTTGAAGAAAATCGATTAAGATTTAGCTATAGCTCCCATATATATGTTTCGTCCGATTTGGCTCTTTAGATCCAATCGTTTTTATAAGCTACACCACACAGCTGTACCACAGGGTGTTATTTAAGTATAAAATGTCCCAAAAGTAAATTTATGTAAACAATTTATACATGAATTACAAAATTTATATATCAGGGTTATTCAATATTACGAGAGTGGTGTAGGGTATTATATAGTCGGCACCGCCCGACTTTAGCCTTTCCTTACTGGTTTTGTTTTTGTGTACATTACTTGAATGAGTCTACTTCTCCATTGTCTTGTTACTTATTTGTTTTGAAACCTGTTTGGCGGTTACTGTTCTCTTCACTCATTCATTTGTTTTGTCAAAAAAGAGTGTGTGGCAGTAAGTATTTGATAAACAACTGAATGTCTTGAAAGGCCATTCAAGACATTCATTGCAGAAGTTTAGTAAACATCAAGAAAAAATTCATTGTTTTTTTATGAATTAAAAAACAAATCGCTTTTTAGTATATAATGAAATTATTATCGGTTTAAATTGCTGCTAACAATTTTAAAGTATGTACTGGTATTAAAGTTATAAGCTGTTAATTGTTGGTGTAAAATAAATTATTTGTATTGGTGGTTCAAAAGGGGTACGACAACTTCGTCCATTTTTTCTCGAGGTGACAGCGACCGATAACCAGGGCTGTGGAGTCGAAGTCGGCGTTGTTTTTGCTAGGGATGTAACGAATATTCGCATTCGCATATGCGAACGCATCATTTTAACATTCGCTTTCGCAAAAACCATCTTTGGATTATTCGCTTTCGCAAAAATATATTTCAGTATTCGCTTCCATTTGTTAAAAGTGTTATATCTTCTTATTCGCTTCACACATTTTGAAGATATTATTACCAATGAAAAGGACATAATTAGATCAAAAATTGCAGGGCGAATATCTAATCACAAAAGAAAATTCAATAACAATGAAAGGGACAAATTTATAACAGCAATATATGAGGAAACGAAGAAAACCCCAAGAGAACATAAAAACATAATGATCACCACAGCGGACAAGGGAAATAAAACTGTAATTCTATACCGAGAAGATTACAAGAATAAAATGAAGATTCTACTGGAAGACAAATCAACGCACAAGCAATCAGAACGGATCCGACAGAAAAACTACAGAAAACAAACAACAATATAGTAATAAATATGTATAAAAATAAGCATATTACAAAGTGGGAAAAAAGTAAACTGACATGCAATGCAGCCGAGGCACCAGAATTATATGGTCTTCCAAAAATCCACAAGGAAAATGTACCTCTGAGGCCAATATCATCTTCTTTAAAAGTTCCCTGCTACAAACTGTCACAATATATTGGACGAATTTTGCAAAATTTGATCTCACCTATATACAACATCAAAAACTCGAGAGACCTAAAAGAAAAATTAAGACAAACTAATTTGGATAAGGACGACATTCTAGTTTCATTTGACGTGGTATCATTGTTCACCAATATACCTATACACTTTTTTTTTTTTTTTTTTTAATTCATTTATTTCAATTGATTATTAATTAGCAAGTACATAAGTGCCCCAGCGCCACTTGGACATTATTGGGGCGAGTTGGCAATAATACTACATTATTTAACAAAAAAAAAGTATTGAATACAACAATATTTTCAATAGAGTACATATTTTATATGTTATATCTTTTATATATTTAATTTAATATTACAATAGAAGCATTTCTATATTTTGATGTAAATATGATTTCAAATAAGATTTAAATATTGAAATTCTTGTAATATTTTTAAAAGCCTGAGGTAAGTGATTGTATTCCAGGCAGCCAATATATTCAACTCTCTGCTTTGTTGTTTCAAGCCTACACCTTTTTACACTAAGATTGGAATTATTCCGTGTATTGAATGCGACCTGGTTTCTCGAAAATGCAATCACGTGATGACCAATATGATTCAGTGTTTTATACATGAAGACTAGTAGTTGCATTTTATAAAGTCCGTGTAGTGGCAAAATATGTTTACATATGTCTTCATACAATTGAACAGATGGGAATGTCACAGGAAGATTATAGACAATTTTTAGCGCTCTGTTCTGAATTCTTTGTAAGCTTCGAAACTCGTTACTTTTCTTATATCCGTATGCTACAGGCAAGTAATTTAAGTGACTGTTGATAAGGCTGTTATAAATTAGAAGTTTTGTTTTCTCATCGAATTTATGTCTAAATTTTTGAAGAATCCCAACCGCAGGAGCTACTTTACGCTTAATATGTTGGATGTGTGTGTTCCATGCCAAATTGGACTGCATATGGAGTCCTAAATACTGCAGTGAATTGCACTCGTACACATTATTCCCACCAATCAGTGCATTGAAGGCACTACTACTTCCAGTAGAATATGGTCGAAATCTTATTAGCTTTGTTTTTTTCACGTTCAGAACCAACTTGTTTGTTCTCACATATTCAAGAATAATATCCGCATCATGCTCGATTTGAGCCTTTAGTATTGTATCATGATTGTAAGGATAGAACAGACTAATATCATCGGCATACATCACCAATTTACCATGTAGGTCAAGATTAGCTATATCATTTATATAGAGTGTAAATAGCAGGGGTCCAAGCACGCTTCCTTGAGGAACACCGTGTCTTACAACTCCAATATCGCTTCTAGAGTCTTTCAATTCAACGAACTGTTTTCTCTGCTCAAGGTAACTTCTTATTAGTTTTACTGAATTTTCCGTAATGCCATAAAATGGGAGCTTTTGCAACAAAATGTCATGTTCGACAAGGTCAAAAGCTTTTGAAAGATCATAAAATAATCCAGCTACTCCTCCACTACCATTGTCCAAACCGTCGCATACAATATTAATTACATTTACAACAGCTTCCTGTGTTCCACTACCTTTCCTAAATCCAAACTGCGAATCATACAATTGGTTGGTTTCTTCCAAAAAGTCTGCAAGATGTTTGTGCAAAATCTTCTCAAATATTTTATCGATCAGAGGTAATAACGCAATAGGTCTAAAGCTATCAGCGGTATGGGCATTTGTTTCCTTTGGAATTGGTATTATTTTGGAAATCTTGAGAACTTCTGGATATATTGAGCTATTTACTATCTCACAAAATAATGTTGTAAGCCTTGAAACAATTACATCACTGCATTTTTGTAGGGCTTTGGCTGATATTCCATCATGACCAGGACTTTTATTCATTTTTAAACCAGAGATGTGTTCAGCGATTATCTCTTCGGCTGCAAGACTAAATGAAAATTGTTGTTGACATTGTCTCATTGTTCGAAGCATTTTATTATTGTCATCAGGTAGTTGAACAATATTTCTCTTAAGCAATGTTGGGACATGTAAGAAGTACTCGCTTAAAATATCGCATTTTTGCCGGGTATCCATAACGAAATCACCATTATCACCTCTCAAGTTTATTTCCGATTTCACCGATCTGCCCAAATGTTTATTTAAAAACGACCAGCATTTCTTTGGATTATGCTCAAAAGATACTAGTTGATCTTGATAAAATCTATTCATACATATCCGATTAGCTTTTTTTATAATATTACTTATTAGCTTTAGTCGCCTCTCTATACAGGTACTAGTACCATTCCTTCTTCTCTTTGCTAACAACTTCTTTTTCAATTGAATAAGGGATTGTAAATTCTCATTTACCCAGGGTGAAATTTGATTGGATACATTACATTTCTTTACAGTAGTAGCATTTTTGAGGGAATCAGAGAACAAATTCACGAAATTACTCATGTCAACCGATGGATTCCCATACAGATGAGTTACATTCAAACGAGCTTGGACATTTTCTTTTAAAGCATCATAATTGCATTCACGGTAGGATTTTGACGTATTTTCCGATCTTTGGAAATTTAAAAACAGTTTGGATGAAACTATATTGTGGTCCGTAATTTCACATTCTATGGAATCAATAACAAGTTTATTTGCTATATTGCTATACGTGTTATCTATAGACGTCCCACTTGCTGGCCTTGTTATCAAACAATGACAATTTCTGAAATCGAAGTGGCATAGTAATAAAATATACTGGACAAATGGGAGACATTGCAAAAACACACGACAATTCCAAAAAGGAAATTCCTGGAACTTTTGCAATTTTGTCTAACAGACAACAATTATTTCAAATATGACGAACAAATTTACCATCAGACATATGGTATGCCAATGGGTAACCCACTATCGCCCACAATTGCCGACATCGTATTGGACACACTACTAGACGACGTAATTGGAGAATTAAAACAAAATAACATAGAAATAAAACTACTAACAAAATACGTTGACGATATATTTTCAATTATAAACAAACAACATGTGGACAAAATCCTTAAATTACTAAATTCATACCACACGAAATTACAATTTACCGTTGAAATTGAAGAAAATAAAGAGATACCGTACCTTGACATGAAAATAATCAGAGAAGACAACAATATAATAACAAATTGGTACACAAAAGTCACAGCATCAGGACGAATGATAAATTATTACTCAACACAACCGAAAAATATGAAGATAAACACAGCAACAAATCTTATAAACAAAGTTCTATACTTAAGCGACGACAAATTTAAGGTCCAAAACATAAGGAAAATAACAGAAATACTAACAAAAAACAACTACCCCAAATACCTAATTAACAATATGATAGAAAACTGCCTTAAAACAAAAGAACCAAAACAACAGGAAAAAACTAATTTTTACAGTGTACCATACATCCCAAAGTTAACTGACAGCAGAATATTGAAGAACATAATTAACGATAACACAACATCAATTGCGTACAAGTCTAACGAAACACTAAAAAGAATATTTACAAGCAGATCAACAACAAAACCAGAGAAACTAAAAGAAAACAATGTGGTGTATGAAATAACCTGTAAGGGGAGAGAAGGGGAAATGTGCAATAGAGTGTATGTGGGGACCACGAAGAGAATGTTGAGTGTCAGGCTAAACGAACACGAAGCCGACATAAACAAAAGCAAAGAAAGCACAGCTTTAGCACAGCATATAAAAGAGCGTGGTCATATGGCAGATTTTAAAAACGTAAAAATACTTGATAGAGAGAACATAGAGAACAAGAGATACACTCTAGAGAGCCTTCGAATACAAGAGCGAATACACAAATCAATAAACACCAAAGAAGATAAAGACAACACTAAACTGCAATACTCAGTTGCAATACTTTAAAGTGATCGGTTCCTGTTATATTAGTATTAAGTTTTGCTGCAATATTTACCTTTTTATTTATTAATTATTATTATAAATTTTGTGTCGTGATGTCCAGTTTTTTAATAATATTTAATGATGAAAAAATTTAAAACTAATTGTGAGTAAATCTGCAATACTTTTATCAAAATTAAATTAAAAACAATAAATATATAATTTTGTCGCTAGGATTTTCAACAATTACTCCTGATGAAGTTGGAATAAAGCCAACGAAACGTTGAGTGAAACATGAAATAAATTAGTTTTATTTACTTCATAAAAATATCTGACCAAATAGCCCAGTTTAAACAACATAATTAATTAAAAATTACCGCACGGTCATAACAACAAAAAAACCTCTTCAACTTCTCTTCAAATCTAAGAATCTTTACGAATCTAAGCGCCACAGAAAACAAACAATTTTGGAAATATCATTTTAATTGGGGAAACAACATTGATTAAAGTTTGATATTTTGGCCAGGAAAGATCTAAGTATATTTCTCCTGACTAATTTAAGTGGTAAAGACCAAACAGCTGCTAGCCTGGAGATCGGTAATCGCATATATTGGGTGGTCTCCAGCTACTTGCCTTATGAATCTGTAGTACCGACTGCTCTATTCAGGGAAGTAGTAGAAGAAGCAACGTCTGATTATTGGCGCAGACACGAACGCTCATCATACTATCTGGGGTAGTACGGATATAAACAATAGGGGTGATTCGCTTCTTGACTTTATTCTAACTACCAACCTTAGTATTTGTAACATAGGTAATAAACCGACCTTCACAATTAAAGACAGACAAGAAGTACTTGACCAACCGGCTGTCAGACAAAATTATTGGGTGGAATGTACTGGACGACCACTCATTCTCAGATCACCATTATATTGAGTTCAAACTCGCGCAAAAAGCGCCTAAACCCGCCGTCCACAGAAATGTAAGGAAGACAAAGTGGCATCTGTATGAGAAGAATTTCAAGAAAGTCCTCAACTCTAAACTTCTGTACGAACCGAATGACAAAGCCGGTCTGGATAATCTGGTCGATCATATCACCATATCATTCAATAGATCCCTTGAAGAAGCCTGTCCAAAAACAAGGTACAAGGGTAAAACTAAACCCCAATGGTGGACTTCTGAGCTAACGGCTATGAAAAAGACCTGCAACAAGCTATTCAATAAGGCTAAATCTACTGGGGTCGCTAATGATTGAGATGCCTATAAAGAGCAACTCAAGATCTATAAGAAGGAGCTTAGAAAGGCGCAAAGGCGCTCTTGGTATACCTTCTGTGGTGAAGTGGAAAAGGTCTCCGACGCCGCTAGACTGAGGAAGATATTATCTGCTTCACCATGTACAGTGGGATATTTATAGGATGAGGCAAATAACTGGACCAAAAACAGCGAGCAGTCGCTCAATGTACTGCTCGACACACATTTCCCGGGGAACTCTGTAACAGAACCCGAGGATCAGCAGGACCAACAAGAGTGCGAGTGGACTGCGAGCGTCGCTAGCTTCTTGACTGAGAGATCCAGAATAAGCTGGGCTATTTGAGCCCTTCAAGTCACCTGGACCAGATGGCATCACTCCAGCAGAAATGCAGAAAATGTTAAAGTACATTATCCCCTGGCTGGAGAAAATTTATGTAGGCTGTATCAGGCTTTCATACGTCCCGAATCGATGGAGGGATACCAAAGTGGTATTCATACCTAAAGCGGGAAAGATATCACACACTAGGTCAAAAGACTTCAGACCAATTAGCCTATGCTCCTTCCTATTGAAAGGTCTGGAAAGACTTTTAGATCATTTCATTAGGGAAAACCTGGATACAAAACTCCTGTCGGGGAACCAACATGCTTACAATAAGGGCAAGTCTACAGAATCAGCCCTGCACGAACTTGTGAGCCCTATCGAATCGTCCCTGCATTTCAAGGAATTCACCATGGTGGCATTTCTTGACATAGAAGGGGCTTTTAACAACATTCACTCAGATGCGGTAATTGCGGCACTCTCACATCTAAAAGTTAACACTAGTTTGATTAGACTAATTCAAAGTCTGCTCACCAGAAGACGCATAACAGCATGTCTAGGGACCACAACTCTAACAAGGTATGTAAACAGAGGGACCCCGCAAGGAGGAGTATTGTCTCCACTAATTTGGAACCTAGCGGTGAATGAAATCCTGCTAGATCTAGAACGTTGTGGCTGCAAGGTCGTGGCATATGCGGACGACGTGGCAATCGCAGTGAGTGGCAAATTCGTAAACGTCCTCAGAGACATCCTACAGGTGGCTCTGAACAAGTTGGCTAGATGGACCAGAAGCAGCGGTTTGGGCGTTAACCCCAACAAGACAGAATTGGTTCTCTTTACTAGGATGAATAATGTCCCACATGTGGACCCTCCACCTCGGATAAATGGAACAGATCTAGTCTTTTCTGAAAGTGCAAAATTTTTAGGAATAATTCTAGATAGGAAAATGTTATTTAGACTTAACGTATTGGAACGTGTAAGGAAGGCCACCGTCGCCTTATATTCCTGCAAAAAGGCTGTAGGGTCGCGGTGGGGACTCTCTCCTAAAATCGTCCACTGGATATATATAGCAGTAGTTCGTCCAATACTGTTATACGGTATTGTGGTATGGTGGACGGCAACTGACAAACTAACCATTACCAACCTACTAACAAAGGTTCAGAGAACAGCCTGCCTGAGCATAAGCGGTGCCTTAAGGACTACAGCGACTGAGTCTCTACAATCCCTACTCCATATACAGCCGATTAATATTGTGGCAAGAGAAGTTGAAACCAAAGCGGCAATAAGATTAAACTGCCTATCAATGTGGAGGTACAAAAACTATGGTCACATGAGGATATCAAAGTGTAGTGCTATGGTAACCGACCGAGTGGACTATATACCAACTGTGTACACCTTCGAGAGAAATTACATCACTATGATTCCCGCCAGAGATGAATGGGTCGGCAGAATACCAGGTAATAGAAACCATCTCCACTTTTACACGGATGGTTCGAAGCTTGATGAAAAGGTTGGCTTCGGAGTACACTGTGAAGAACTTAGTCTGGATATAGCTCACAGACTACCAGATACCTGCAGTGTCTATCAAGCCGAAATAATGGCAATATGGGAAGTCGCCAAGTGGCTGAGTCGCAACATAGTAACCAACACTGGCGTTGTAATTTACTCGGACAGCCAGGCTGCCATCAATTCTCTGGAGGCAACATCCCTAAATTCACAAACAGCCCTCGACTGCCGCAGATCTCTTAACGAGATGGCTGAGCAGTTTAATATACACCTCATATGGGTGCCTGGGCATAGGGATATCCCGGGGAACTGCAAAGCCGATGAACTTGCTAGGAAAGGGACGACATTACAAATTCTCGAAGAATTTGCATATATTGGTGCGCCACTATCCACGTGCAAGCTTTGGCTTAGGCAAGAGGCAATCAGGCAGTCCAACGAAAGATGGACAGAAATCGGCACCTGCATGGTAGCTAGACAAATCTGGCCAAGGTATCTCAAATATATCTCCTCGCACTAGAGAGGAAACGATTGTCAACGTTAGTACAGGTTCTGACGGGACACTGCTTGATCGGCGAACACGCCAAATGATTGGGTATTGACTCCAATGACTTCTGCCGAAGCTGTGGAGATGAGGAAGAAGTGGAGAGCATTAGCACTTGCTTTGCGACTGTCCCGCTTTGAGTAAACGACGACTGGACATACTGGGGTCGGCCTTTTTAGGCAGCCTAACAGATCTTTCCAGTACTGATATTCGTACTATCGATAAATTTATATATCAAACAGGTTGGTTTCGATGAGGGACATTTCAGCCCGTGGTAACACTAGGGACCTAAACTGGTCTATGTGAGCTTGTAAAAAAAATACGGCTGCCACCCTAACCTAAACCTAACCTAAAGTTTGATATTTATTTGTATATTAAAATGTTTAATGTAAAATAAAACTTTATTTCAAATGAAAGAAAAAGAGTTTAGTGCCCTTTTACGCTTTTTGTCTGGAATTTTACGCCTTTTGCGCTTTTTAAATTTTTCATTACGCTTCAGCTTCGGAAATAGTTGGCATCACTGCTTGGATTGTTGGTCCATCATTAGATTCGATAATGTGGTACAATACCTTTGTGTAGAACAAATCTTCGAAGATACTCTTTTGTTCTTCGGGTATTCTGCCAGACGCACTACTGCTATCAATTATGGCATAGTGTAGTTCGTCCTGGATATGTTTTTTGGCTATTTGGGAATAACATGGTGCTTCCTTACCCTTTTTTATAGCCACCTTTCTTTTTCCTTTAGAATGGGTCTTTTTGTTTGAGGCCCCCTCGTTTATGGATGGTTTGGTGGACTTGCTCACCTTCTCAACAACAGGATCAACTTCACCTCCCACCATTAACGGATTCTGACTAGAAACTCCTTTTTTTGGTAGATTGAATAGGTTTCTCCGAAGTGCTGGGTGTCGGTGAGCTTTTTTCTTCTTAATTGATTTCGCATCGCTATGCTCTTCGGGAGATCTGGCTCTTTTAGTAGATGTAGAAGAGTCAGATTCATCCTGTAATATCTTCTGCCGGTTCATCTTATTCAGTTTCCTTCTTTGTGTCCCAGTCAGCCAGACAGTCTTTTCCGATTTTCAACAATAGTAATATTGTTATCACTTGATGACTCAGAGTCTGAGTTCCCACTAGCTTTTAAAAGCTGGGGTCGCTTAGAGCCCCCTTTTGGGTTTTCTTTATCTTCCTCATCGTTTCTTTTGCCGAAGGCTAGAAGTGCTCTTGTATCTGTTTCGACTACGGTATCCGAGGCACCCAACCCCGTAGAAGTTACTTGCTTACGATTGCTTGATAACGACGACACGTGACTCGCGAGTAAATCAACGCTTTCCGCCGGTACTGGGTTTATTTTTCCCTACGTCCTGAGACCGATGCAACAAATTCAACCCCCACTTTAAGAACAACACACCTTGTGGTTGCGTAGTAGGTAGGTGAATAGGTACTGCGTATTAGGTTGAAAAAACTAACCGCTTTGCAATAACACGTCCGTTCGCTAGAACTGGCGGCGACTGACCTGTAAGTAATTTTTCAGCCGACGCAATATTGAAAAAGAGCCTTCGTTTGTCGCTGTTGTCACAGGTAACACCGCCATCACTATCAATATTTTGTGAACGTTTGGCAATGCATCTATATTACATACATCAAGAGCTTCCAGGGAGTTTCTGACATTCTCCGCTTCAATTGTTCTTCTCCAAAGCTTCACTTCACTAATCCACACTTCAAAAGAACTATCAGGCAAAATTGATAAATATTTTAAAAATAATTGTTTACAATTTTCTTCATTTAGTATTACCATTTTAGTTGGAAAAAGGCATTGGAAATTTGACAAAATTCCACGGTGTTTCAAAAAGCGGTCTTCGAGATGAGTGATGAATAAATCTAGATATGGAATACAGGTCGAAATCTTGTAATATTCTTCAATATTTGTTGCGATGACTTAGTCGGCTTGCTTCTTGAATAGCCTTTAGGATATTGAATAAAAGTGTTATATGGTTTTGATATCGCCGAGACAATTTCTTATTGGGACTACTTTGCATGCCTAACTTACAACCAAGTTGAAGCTGTGAGCTGCACAATGTGAATACAGTGCTAAGCTGTACTTTTCTTGGATATATGATTGCGCCCCATGAAATTCTCCGCTCATTGCTCTTGCGCCGTCATAGCAATGCCCAAATAAATACTTGCAATCAATACCAGAAGTTTCGAGGAAATGTAGAATAACATCTGCCAAACCTTTTCCATCGAACTGTTTTGTTGGGACGAAACTCAAAAAATCTTCGCAAATTTTATGTCGCCCATCGTTTCGTTAAGGTACCGGATACACATTGAAACTTGCTCAACCCCAGTAATATCAGCTAAATATTTTTATTATTATTTATTTATTAAATTAATTCATGATATACCCGCGAAGCCACATACATACTTTGTCTGCAGGAGAAGAAAGTATTTACAATTGATTGAGAAAAATTTGATATTAAATTTACATTTCATGACTTATACTTAACAAGAATTTGATATTCGCTTCATTGCGATTCGATAAGAAATTTTTTTACAACTTTTATTCTTTTTTTGTTATTTTTAATACTTAAGACATTAATAGGCAATATATTAAGATTTTGTGGCAGTTGCACGGACAGTGCACTTTTTCCATAGTTGTTTGTGTGAGTCGGTACTTTAAATCGTCCTTCTGCTCTTCTTCGATAATCTAATAATCCGGTCGAGCATATCACCACATCATTCAATAGTTCCCTTGAAGAAGCCTGTCCAAATACAAGGTACAAAGGTAAAACTAAACCCCAATGGTGGACTCCTGAGCTAACGGCTATGAAAAAGACCTGCAACAAGGCTAAATCTACTGGGGTCGCTAATGTTTGGGATGCCTATAAAGGGCAACTCAAGATCTATAAGAAGGAGCTTAGAAAGGCGCAAAGACGCTCGTGGTACACCTTCTGTGGCGAATTAGAAAAGGTCTCCGACGCCGCAAGGCTGAGGAAAATACTATCAGCTTCACCCTGTACAGTGGTTACTTGCAGGATGAGGCAAATAACTGGTCAAAAAACAGAGAGCAGTCGATGAATATACTGCTCGACACACATTTCCCGGGGATCTCAACAACAGAACCCGAAGATCAGCAAGACCAACAGCAGAAAATGTTGAAGTACATTTTCCCTTGGCTGGAGAAAATTTATGTAGGCTGTATCAGGCTTTCATACATCCCGAATCGATGGAGGGATACCAAAGTGGTATTCATACCTAAAGCGGGGAAGATATCACACACTAGGCCAAAAGTCTTCGGACCAATTTGCCTATACTCCTTCCTATTGAAAGGTCTGGAAGTTCTTTTACATTATTTCATTCGAGAAAACCTAGATACAAAATTCCTATCGGTGAACCAACATGCTTACAATAAGGGTAAGTCTACAGAATCAGCCCTGCACGAGTTTGTGAGCACTATCGAATCGTCCCTGCATTTCAAGGAATTCACCATGGTGGCATTTCTTGACATAGAAGGGGCTTTTAGCAACATTCACTCAGATGCGGTAATTCCGGCACTGTCACATCTAAAAGTTAACTCTCGTTTGATTAGACTAATTCAAAGTCTGCTCAACAGAAGACGCATAACACCATGTCTTGGGTCCACAACTCTAACAAGGTTTGTAAACAGAGGGACCCCACAAGGAGGAGTACTGTCGCCACTAATTTGAAACCTAGCGGTGAATGAAATCCTGCTAGATCTAGAACATTGTGGCTGCAAGGTCGTGGCATATGCGGACGACGTGGCAAATTCGAAAACGTCCTCCGAGACATTCTACAGGTGGCTCTGAACAAATTGGCTAGATGGGCCAGAAGCAGCGGTTTGGGCGTAAACCAAAACAAAGACACAATTGGTTCTCTTTACTAGGATGAATAATGTCCCACATGAGGACCCTCCACCTAGTCTAGTCTTTTCTGAAAGTGCAAAATTTTTAGGAATAATTCTAGATAGAAAACTGTTATTTAGACTTAACGTATTGGAACGTGTAAGGAAGGCCAACGTCGCCTTATATTCCTGCTAAAAGCTGTAGGTTCGCGGTGAGTCCTCTCTCCTAAAGTCGTTCACTGGATATATATAGCAGTAATTCTTCCTATACTGTTGTGCGGAACAGTCTACACCTTCGAGAGAAATTACATCACTATGATTCCCGCCAGAATGAATGGGTTGGAAGAATACCAGGTACCCCACCAACCATCTCCACTTTTACACGGATTGTTCGAAGCTTGATGAAAAGGTTGGCTTCGAAGTACACTGTGCAGAGCTTAGTTTGGATATAGCTCACAGACTACCAGATAACTGCAGTGTCTATCAAGCCGAAATAATGGTAATATGGGAAGTAACCAAGTGGCTGAGTCGCAACATAGTAACCAACATTGGCGTTGTCATTTACTCGGACAGCCAGGCTGCCATCAATTCTCTGGAGGCAACATCCCGAAATTCACAAACAGCCCTCGACTGCCGCAGATCTCTTAACGAGATGGCTGAGCAGTTTAATATACACCTCATATGGGTGCCTGGGCATAGGGAACTGCAAAACCGATGAACTTGCTAGGAAAGGGACTACATTAAAAGTTATCGAAGAATTTGCATATATTGGTGCGCCACCATCCACGTGCATGCTTTGGCTTAGGCAAGAGGCAATCAGGCAGTCCAACGAAACATGGACAGAAATCGGCACCTGCAGGGTAGCTGGACAAATCTGGCCAGGGTATGACCTGAGAAGATCAAAATATCTCCTCGCACTAGAGAGGCAAAGATTGTCTACATTAGTATCAGTTTAGACGGGACACTGCTTAATCGGCGAATACGCCAAAAGATTGGGTATTGACTACAATTACTTCTGTAGAAGCTGTGGAGATGAGAAAGAAGTGGAGAGCATTGAGCATTTGCGACTGACCCACTCTAAACGACAACTGGACATACTGGGGTCGGCCTTTCTAGGCAGCCTAACAGATCTTTCCAGTACCAAAATTCGTACTATCGACAAATTGGTATATCAAACAGGTTGGTTTCGATGAGGGGCATTTCAGCCCGTGGTAACACTAGGGACCTAAACTGGTCTATGTCAGCTTGTAAAAAAATAATATAAAATACGGCTACCACCCTAACCTAAACCTAAACCTACATTTTAACCGTTAAAATCAGTAGAAAAATGTTTAATTCCAAATCGTTGGGGGGGGGGGGGGGGGGTTGTTGAACCCCAAGACCCCCTGCGCACGGGCTTGGCTGTCTCTATTAAACTGCTTCATGAAGCCCAGTTTAAGGTGTAACAAAGGTAAAATGATTTCATCAGTTTGCACCAGTGGAGCGTTGATAACATTTTTATCCCCTATTGGGAGAGAGGCGTGTGAAGGCCACTCCGTCTGCTGATAGTGGTTCTGTACACGACTATCCCATTCACAAAAATAACAGGCTTGTTTTTGTACTCTCCTCGAATTCAATACTTTTAAATCGGAGACTATTTTCCATTGATATGGCGTAATTTATAACCCCTAGAACTGTTGCCATAGTCTCGTAGGCCTTGCTCATGTCCGTAGCATACGCAACAGGTACTAATGGCAGCTGACTCCCACTGTGAAACAATACAGCTTTCAAACCTTCGATAAAAATGTATGTACATATCAAGTTCAAGTTTTATATTTATGGTGTTCCCCATCCTGTAAACCAATTGATCACTTACTCTTGCATGATCCATCTATAAATAATCTCCAGTCCTTTGGTTGTACTCGTGCCCGTAGCATACAAACAATTCCTGAACGTCGATACAGTAAACAAGATTGCTGTTGTCATCATCAATTTTGAAAAGATGTTCAAATGTATTTCGATTCTTCTCCCTTGTAAATGTGATTTTAAAGCCATTTCCCATTGTTTGAAACGTGATCCTATAATTTCAGCTTGTCTCCATGACAGTCCCGATCTCGAACTAAATCGTGGTAATCTGAATTAGACTCTAAATGTCTTTCCGTCGATGCTGAATGTACTAGAATGAATGGAGCATCGATTTTGTCATGAGAAAAGTTTTCAACTGATGAGGAATAATCGTTTTCAGCCTTTTCAATAAGTTTTGGGACTGACTTAGAGACAGAAAATCTGACGGTATTGAAAACGGCAAAGACTGTTCCTGCTTTTATCATGTTTCCACTTTTTAAGTCACGCGGAACATCTCGAACAGAAGAACCCTGGCTTATACCAGTGGCAATTTTGATTGCTTCAACTATTTTAGAAATAATAAATAAATACAACAAATTGTGACGTTATTATTTAAAGTAATATAACAACTATCACTGTTACTACAATAATAATAAGGTACAAGTAACAACCTCATATATTTTTTTTAATTTGCATAACTGTCGCTATTGTTCTCCGATTGCTGTGAAACCACACTTAATTTAATTGTGTATATACACACTTTCAGAATGATATGTAATAAGAGCACCATTGCTAATAAGGTTTAGGTTTCAGGTTTAGGTTAGGGTGGCAGCCGTACTTTTTTTACAAGCTCACATAGACCACTTTAGGTCCCTAGTGTTACCACGGGCTGAAATGCCCATCATCGAAACCAACCTGTTTGATATACAAATTTATCGATAGTAGGAATATCGGTACTGGAAAGATCTGTTAGGCTGCCTAGAAAGGCAGACCCCAGTAAGTCCAGTCGTCGTTTACTCAGAGCGGGGCAGTCGCATAGCAAGTGCTCAATGCTCTCCACTTCTTCCTCATCTCCACAGCTTCTGCAGAAGTCATTGGAGTCAATACCCAATCTTTTGGCGTGTTCACCGATCAAGCAGTGTCCCGTCTGAACTGATACTAACGTAGAAAATCTTTGCCTCTCTGGTGCGAGGAGATATTTGGATCTTCTCAGGTCATACCTTGGCCAGATTTGTCTAGCTACCCTGCAGGTGCCGATTTCTGTCCATCTTTTGTTGGACTGCCTGATTGCCTCTTGCCTAAGCCAAAGCTTGCATGGGATAGTGGCGCACCAATATATGCAAATTCTTCGAGAATTTGTAATGTCGTCCCTTTGCTAGCAACTTCATCGGCCTTGCAGTTCCCCGGGATATCCCTATGCCCAGGCACCCGAATCAGGTGTATATTTAACTGCTCTGCCATCTCGTTAAGAGATCTGCGGCAGTCGAGGGCTGTTTGTGAATTTAGGGATGTTGCCTCCAGAGAATTTATGGCAGCCTGGCTGTCCGAGTAAATGACAACGTCAGTGTTGGTTACTATGTTCCGACTCAGCCACTTGGCGACTTCCCATATTGCCATTATTTCGGCTTGATAGACACTGCAGGTATCTGGTAGTCCGTGAGCTATATCCAATCTAAGCTCTGCACAGTGTACTCCCAAGCCAACCTTTTCATCAAGCTTCGAACCATCCTTGTAAAATTGGAGATGGTTTCTATTACCTGGTATTCTTCCAACCCATTAATCTCTGGCGGGAATCATAGTGATGTAATTTCTCTCGAAGGTGTACACCGTTGGTATATAGTCCACTCGGTCGGTTACCATAGCACTACACTTGGATATCCTCATGTGACCGTAGTTCTTGTACCTCCACTTTGATAGGCAGTTTAATCTTATTACCGCTTTGGTTGCAACTTCTCTCGCCACACTATTAATCGACAGTATATGGAGTTAGGCTTGTAGAGACTCAGTCGCTGTAGTCCTTAAGGCTCCGCTTATGCTCAGGCAGGCTGTTCTCTGAACCTTTGTTAGTAGGTTGGTGATGGTTAATTTGTCAGTTGCCGTCCACCACACTACAATGCCGTATAACAGTATTAGACGAACTACTGCTATATATATCCAGTGGACGATTTTAGGAGAGAGAGGCCCAACCGCGACCCAACAGCCTTTTTGCAGGAATATAAAGAGACGTTGGCCTTCCTTACACGTTCCAATACGTTAAGTCTAAAACAGTTTTCTATCTAGAATTATTCCTAAAAATTTTGCACTTTCAGAAAGGACTAGATCTGTTCCATTTATCCAAGGTGAAGGGTCCACATGTGGGACATTATTCATCCTAGTAAAGAGAACCAATTCTGTCTTGTTTGGGTTTACGCCCAAACCGCTGCTTCTGGCTCATCTAGCCAATTTGTTCAGAGCCACCTGTAGGATGTATCTGAGGACGTTTACGAATTTTCCACTCACTGCGATTGCCACGTTGTCAGCATATGCCACGACCTTGCAGCCACAACGTTCTAGATCTAGCAGGATTTCGTTCACCGCTAGGCTCCAAATTACTGGAGACAGTACTCCTTCTTGTGGGGTCCCTCTGTTTACAAACCTGTTGACCCTAGACATGCTGTTATGCGTCTTCTGTTTAGCAGACTTTGAATTAGTCTAATCAAACTAGAGTTAACTCTTATATGTGACAGTGCCGCAATTACCGCATCTGAGCGAATGTTGTTCTAAGCCAATTCTATGTTAAGAAATGTCACCATGGTGTATTCCTTGAAATGCTGGGACGATTTGATGCTGGTTCTGTAGACTTCCCCTTATTGTAAGCATGTTGGTTCACCGACAGGAGTTTTGTATCCAGGTTTTCTCTAATGAAATAATCAAAAAGTCTTTCCAGGCCTTTCAATAGGATGGAGGATAGGCTAATTGGTCTGAAGTCTTTTGGCCCGCTTTAGGTATGAATACCACTTTGGTATCCCTCCATCGATTCGGGATGTATGAAAGCCTGATACAGCCTACATAAATTTTCTCCAGCCAGGGGATAATGTACTTTAATATTTTCTGCATTTCTGCTGGAGTGTTGCCGCAAGCTAGCAACGCTCGCAGTCCACTCGCATTCTTGTTGGTCTTGCTGATCTTCGGGTTCTGTTGGTGAGTTCCCCTGGAAATGTGTGTCGAGCAGTAGATTCAGCGACTGCTCGCTGTTTTTTTGTCCGGTTATTTGCCTCATCCTGCAAGTACAGGGCGAAGCTGATAGTATTTTCCTCAGCCTTGCGGCGTAGGAGATCTTTTCCACTTCGCCACAGAAGGTATACCAAGAGTGTCTTTGCGCCTTTCTAAGCTCCTTGTTATAGATCTTGAGTTGCTCTTTATATGCATCCCAAACATTAGCGACCCAGTCGATTTAGCCTTGTTGAATAGCTTGTTGCAGGTCTTTTTCAGAAGTCCACCAGCGAGTTTGAACTCAATATAATGGTGATCTGAGAATGAGTGGTCGTCCAGTATATTCCACCCAAAACATTTCTAATAAAATAATACAAAGCGTCGCGATCAAAGTTGAAAAATGGGGAAAATTTATAGAAATTTCAAGTTTACTCGCCTGTAGATCTGTGTATTTTATTTAAAGTGCCATGATATTAAAGGGATGTGTTACCTCTTTCAAATGCCGTTACATAACCAAAAATCGGTTGAATAATAAGATTGTACAAGAAGTAAAAAAAGCGGGTTTTCAACGCTAATATGAGATTTTGAGGGTATACAACACTTAAAATTATTTTTTTCCGGTTGTACTCAATGGGACCTACAACCTACATGGGACCTACCTTCGCATCAGAAGTTCCAGAGATTTTTTCAAAGCAGTGTGTAATGAATTGCTGAGGGATTTTTTGTAAGCACGAAAAAATCTGCAATTAAACAGATGCCGCCGGGCGGAATCGAAAACAAAAATGCAAAAAGCCAGCCACTCAAAAAAACTAAAAACAAAGAATACTCCAAGGCGCCACCTAAATAAAGCCTAATCGTTCCAAACTGCATTAAATACATTGACACCACGCACCACATTTGTTTTGAAAGGCAGCGCCCACCCCTTCCATTAAATACAGGCCTGAAATGTTCGCAGGGCAGCATTTTTTTTACAAACGAAAAGCAAAACACCATTAAATGCTTTTGAGTTGAGTTGTTGTATTACTCTTATATTGACGGCTAAATTTGACAATTTGCTTACCGGGTTGTACAGAGTTCCACACAAGAACGTACACACAACCATACGTACTACGCTACATCTTTCAGCGCCAAAGTGTAAACTCAATTACAAAACATTTAATTACTCACACGCATCGTTAAGCAGCATTTAGAATTCCAAGACGATGTGCACGAAGTTTGGAACAGTCAACAGCACCACCAAAAGGAACCAACACAACTTATTCGTAATTTGTAATAGATTCCTTCCTGTTTGCGCCGTGCTCTCGTCGACAGATGGCTGTGATGTGAAATTAATCTTAATTATTTGTCGGCAAAGATCTCCGTGTATCCAATTCCCGAGGAAGGGGGCCTTATAAGTTATCACTTTAACAAGATGTGTTACACCAATGGAAACATGTGCTTTTGAGCACTGCAAACACGAACTGTGAAGTGTGTGTTTATAAAATTAGGTGTACGCGAAGTCAGGTTAATAAAAATGCTTTGCTCTATTGTGTATTTCGATTAATTTAACTCGGCATAACTTCGATTTCATAAGGCATTATTCATAATACAATTTGAGGCAAATGAAATTAGGATAAGGCTCTCCCAGAGGCCACCCAAGATGAATGAAATACTAAATGGGGTTCCTAAAATTTAGGTGGGCTTTCAAATCTTTCCACCCTATGACTCTTCTACAACTTTTGAATTAATTTGTGGCATATGCCATCAAACTAGGTTTTTTATTCATGGAAAGATAATAGAGATTGTTGAGGCGATTTTTCCTCTTTATTATTTTACTGAAGATGTGAATATCATGGGGCAAATGTTAACCTTGGATTTTGTTCTTAGTAGGTAATTTCTTTACCGAGATTACTCCAGTCCTCGGAAAAGTGGGTAATCTCTCCTAATTTCCCGAGATCCCTCGAATTGTTAGAGTGCAAATTGACAATTTTAAAAGTTTAAACAGCTTTCCTTCGGCGTCTGAATTATATTATTTGGGTCTAGATACTAAATTGGATCCAGATTAGTCAACTCTAGGGAAAATCGGTTCAGATTTAGATATAGCCCCCATATGTAGGTTATTTCCAGTTTGTCCGATTAACGCTGCAGACGCTGTATTTCACATTCCATCATTTTGAAATGGAGCAGAGTGCAGATGCTTGATACAGGATTTGAAAAAAATTTCGAGTTTGAAGAAAATTGGTTCAGATTTACGTACAGCCCCATATACATATTTGAGAGCTATAGAAGCTGTATATCACTAATGTAAATGAATGCAAAAAATGTTTTTCTGAAGTAAAACGTAGATATTTCAGTGTTACTTGATATTACTGGAGTGGTGTAAGGTATTATATGGTCGGCCCCGCCCAACTAAAAGTTTTCCTTACTGGTTTTAAGGTTATCTCAGTAGTAATGAAATCTAATATTCAATACGATAACATCTGCTCGAATCAAAAATTATTACCCAGTTATACATATAAAAAACATATCGCTCACTTACTTCAGTTATTTCACTCTTACATAACTCAAAATTGAAAATTGTCAAGATGTGTAAATTTAAGACCGTATAAAAAGATAAGTAACATGAAATAAGATGTTTAAAAACGCTGTAATTTTCCGAAATATGGTTGATTACTTATAAACTAAATTTCGCTGAGATTAATTTATGAACATTTTAATTTTCGTGTTATGTCACTCTTGAAGCGAGTGAGCGATATATATGAATACTAAAAATCTTTGTTTCACATAAAGTTTCGTCTGTTTAAACACACGTCGATCATTAAAAATTGGTTTAATATTAATATTGACTTACTTGAAAGTCAAAGAAACTCCTGAAAATAATACCTGACGCTCTCGAAGACTCAAACGGTTCACTAAAAAAGGTAGTAATAAAATTAATGACGACACATTCTTAAATTAAGTTCGTTAAGCATCATCTCAATCACCATTTTTTTATTAAATTAATGATAATTAACATTAAAGACTTTTAAAGACACTAACTTTTAAAGCCATTTCCCTTTATCTAATGTTTCTTGCAATTGACTTAATGACACACTAATCATAAGTTTTGTGTACGCCCTTCTTTAAATGTAAGCCTTTAAATTATAGAAAAAATCATTATTTTTGTGGCAAGCTTCATTTAAGTAATATTTCCATTATTATAAAGAAGAATTCTTAAATTGACTCTAAACGAGATATAATTGTACTCTACTTTCTCAGATTTAATTATACTCTCTCTCTCACTTTCTCTGAGAGAATAAGTAAATTAATTGCCAGAACATACATATTTGAAGGTCAGACAATTTTAAATAATATCTAAATCTGAACCGATTTCCCTCAAATTTGGCAGTGTTAATTCACGTAATGAGAAACCTCTTTCTGGCAATTTTTTTACTGATCGGATATAAAATACAGTTTCTACAGCTCTTACATGTCAAATCGGGGGTAACATATATATGTGGGCTATATCTAAATCTCAACCGATTTCCCTCAAATTTGGCAGTATTAATTCATGTAATAAGAAACCTCTTTCTGCCGAATTTCGTACTGATCGGATTAAAAATACACTTCTTACAGCGCTTACATGTAAAATCGGGGGTAACATATATATGGGGGCTATTTCTAAATCTGAACCGATTTTCTCCGAATATGGCAGTATTCCTTCATGTAATAAGAAACTTCTCTCTGCCGAATTTCACACTGATCGGTTATAAAATAAATTTTTTACGGTGCTTACATGTGAAATCGGGGGTAACGTATATATGGGGGCTATATCTAAATCTGAACCGATTTCTTCCAAATTTAACAGTGTTCATTAATATAATAAGATACCTCTTTCTGCTGAATTTCATACTGATCGGATATAAAATAAAGTTTTTACAGCGCTTACATATCAAATCGGGGGTAACATATATGTATATGGTGGCTATATACAAATCTGAACCGATTTTAACCAAATTAAATAGTGATCGTTCTTGGGCCAAAAAAAAAGATATGTGTAAAGTTCGTCAAGATCGGGCCATAATTGCGACCAGGACTTTGATTACAAGAATACATCTACAGACGGACAGACAGACGGACATAGCTAAATCGACTCAGAAAGTGATTACAAGTCGATCGGTATAATAAACAATGGATCTATCTCTTCTCCTTTTAGGTGTTACATACAAATGCACAAAGTCATAATACCCTGTACCACAGTGTGGTGTAGGGTATAAAAAAGTGTATGGTAAATTTTTTGTTAAAAATGTTTCTTTAAAATTCCAATTTTCTTGGAAGGTGAAGTTAATATTTGGACCATACTTTTTGAAGTATATGCTCGATAATGCCAGGATACACGTTTATAAAAAGGAAATTATGAGGACTACAAATGTTAGTAATGACATTTTTATGTGTAAACAAAAATTTAGTAAAACAATTAGAAAGAATTAATTAATTTTTTTCAATAAAAAACCTTTTTTCTGGCACGAAACAAACCAAAAAAAATAGACAACAATTCTTCAAAAAATAGTTTGTTCCACATTTTGAAATCATCCTTACAAAGAAGAAAATCTATGGATAAATGTAGAAATTATAGTATGTTTGGTACAAATAAGAGAATTTCAACAAAATTCGGTTTTTATACACCCTTATTGTGAACAATACATCAGATGCTTCCAACCAAAAGTGTAACACATCGATGGAGTGACCTAAGAGACCCCAAAAATATTTGGCGGAAATCCGTTTTGGACCATTTTAAGTCAGTTTAGCAATATCCGTCAGCCTGTCCGTTTGTCTGTCTGGTTGGTGCGCACGATAACTATCGGCAGGATTAACCGATTGACTGCAAATTTGGTATGTGTGAAAATTTTTTTCTATCTCAGACTAAGGCCAAAGATGGACTATGTTGTTCCTCCTTCGAGTGCCTTCCCCACGAAGGGTCAACATTTAAATATTGATTATCCCATAACTTACATACTAATACCCAAAATATTTACAATTCCACACTTAGTATTATTTTATTAATCACGTTTAGAATAATGGGCGAAGTTGCTACGGCCCTTTTGGTACCTCCCATAAAAATGTACCATTTTGTACAGAAAGTTAAAGGCTCAGAAATTTTATTCCAGTCCATAGAACTACTTAAAATTTACTTAAATTACTTACAGTCCCGTGCAAAATGACCGTTATTGCCACGGCCCTTTTGGTACCTCCCATACAAATGGGCCATTTTGCACAAAAAGTTAACGGCTTTTTACTTCGACTCCTGCACATACAAACACTTAAAATGATGTACAGTGTAATGTTTTTATAGTGCTCTAGTATATTAAACAAGTAAAAAACTAACTCTCATAAAATACATTTTTGTTTTTTGCTTGGGTTCGCATCGCGAACCACGAAAACAAATGTAGTTTTGTCAACGGCTAATGCCGACGTCATCGTACCTCATGTGTTTGTATGTGTTGTTGTTATTTATTGTTGGTCTGTGCTTTTGTTATTCAGTCAGAATTTATCTTTTGGTTTGAGACCATATGTTCCATTTACTTTCTGTCTATTCCAAGAAAGTAATAGAAACAAATACAAAAATTGGTAGAGAGTTTTAATTGCTTGGTAGAATTGACTGCAGTTTCGATAGACACCACTCTATCATCTTCAGCATTCAGTAGCGATAGTGTATGTCTTTAACTTAAATCAGCTGAAATACTTGTGGAAGCAGTAAATTGCATTTAACAAGAACTGCTAACCAAACCCGTGTTTTGCCGAACTAAGTCAACATACTAAATGAGAGTTTTACAGACATACACTATTGCTACTGAATTCTGAAGATGATAGAGTGGTGTCTATCGAAACTGCAGTCAATTCTACCAAGCAATTAAAACTCTCTACCAATTTTTGTATTTGTTTCTATTACTTTCTTGGAATAGACAGAAAGTAAATGGAACATATGGTCTCAAACCAAAAGATAAATTCTGACTGAATAACAAAAGCACAGACCAACAATAAATAACAACAACACAAGTAAAAAACGTTATATTCGCCATGCTACAACAAGATATGAACTGATTTAAAAATTTTTTACTGTGATGAATTGCTGTCTAAATAGAACACAAACTGCAAAGATTCGCTTAAAATGCTTAGAAAAGGTGGTATTTATGATTTAAATAAGCCAATTTTGGAGCGACCTCTATAGGGTGACTATAACAAAACATACGCCGATTTGCAAAATTTTTACTGTGATGAATGATGATGAATTCTAGTCAAAATAGGATACGAACTGCAAAGTTTCAGCAAAATTGGTTTACAAATGTGGAGTCTATGGCGCAAACCCCGTATTTTGGAGCGACCTCTATAGGGGAGCTATATCAAAATATGACCCATTTGCAATCCCAATCGACCTGCAACTATAAAAAGTATTTCTACCAAATTTGATCATCCTAGCTCTATTATTACGCACTGTAGAGTATCAACAGACAGACAGACAGACGGACATGGCTAAACGTCTTAGAATTTCACCACGATCATGAATATAACTATATACTTTATGGGGTGGCAGATCAGTATTTCAAGGTGTTGCAAATGGAATGACAAAGTTAGTATACCCACATCCTATGGTGGAGGGTATCAAAATGGGCGTTATTGCCACACCCCTTTTGGTACCTCCCAAAAAAAATTGCCAAAATAACAAATATGAAAAATTATTTTTCTGAATTTCCCTATTTTTACAATATGGGTCATATTTACATATTTATCCATACACGGGGCAAAATCGCAATTTTTGATTTGTTTGAATTGAAAGAAAATATACTTGGAACACAATGGGTGTTGGAGATGGTGATTACGTCAGCAGTAGTTCTTTACTTTTTTCCACATACCCACACAGATTGTGATTACTTCAGCAGTAGTTATTTACTTTTTTACACATATGGCAACCCACACAATGTCTATGCTCGAAAACAAAACCCATATTCGGGGATTCCCATAAATAATGAGTACATTTAGGTACTCGCTTAGAATTTCTTCAATCAGTTTCGTTTCGGTACGATTGGCGATTTGACGTGGTGTAAGCAAAGCAAAGCAAGTAAATATTTGTGTTACCGTTGATCCACTTTCACCAAAGTGGAATTGTTTAAGATGTCGTTTCAAATAGACAAATCCAAGTTATACCAACAATTGTTTGAAAGTTTTAAAAAATCTCATACAAATACAAAACTACAAAAAGTACAGAAGTTAGTTAACGAAGTGTGGCGTAATTATAAGTTACAAGCAAAATCGGACAAGGAACTTGATATTATTGTCTCTAAGAGAATTGAAGAAGAATTGCAAGCAGCGACTAAGAATAAATCCAATCTACTACGATTTTTTTCCAAGGTGAGTGATGAAGTTAATGTAAATTAAACAATCACCCCTATCGCAGAAAAAATTTCACGTGAAATGTTTTGATCCCTAGAAAATACAAAGTAGAAATTGAAGTCTATAGGTATATTATTCTGCGTTAAAGAGATTTGCAATGAAGAAAATGATAACTACTCGTCTTAAAAGTCTATTCAAGTGGAATTATTTTCACTTTCCATTTTGATTATATTCCTTCAATTTTTCTGGGGAGCAAAACTTTTCACATGGAATTTTATTCACGATAGGGGTGAATATTAAATGTACTCACTATAGTGTGTATGTATTAATAAGACAAACATTAGCAGTACCTATAAAATGTTTTAATTTTTAGGCAACGAATACCTGTAAGCCTGCAGAAAAACCACAAATTATACAGCCAGCTTCAAATTCTAAAGAACAAAAAGACGACATAAACCCCGGAGTGGAATCACAACAGCAATGCGAAAACACAGAAAATACAGATAAACAGCCGAGAGCAAAACCTTCGCAGGAAGCTATGAAAAATAAGATTGCTCTACTCGAAAAAAATCTGAATGCTTTGTATTCTGCCAGAGATAGTATGCCAAGCCGTGTTGAAGTTGATAAACAAATCAATAAGTTGCGCGAAGAATTAAAAACAGCGAAAATGTCTTTAAACAGGAAGATTCAAAACGAAGTTGCCCAGAAGAAACACAGAGATGGTATGAAAAGAAAGTTAGAAGATATTTCTCATGCAAATCCAGAAATAAAAAAAAAACTATCCATGAGGGATTCAGTGGGACGGCCTAGCCTAGAAAATGATCAACCATTATTATTGAAAACAATTGCGGATATTGCTTTATTTGGCAGTGCAGCAGATGATAGAAGACGAACAGAATCTATTCGCAGTGTAAAAACTCTTGACGAATTAACACAAGAATTACGAAAAATAGGATTTGACATTAGTCGAAGTGGGACATATCTTCGTTTGATTCCCAGAAAATCTAATTCTGCAGAGGGACGAAGACATGTATCGACAGTCCCTGTAAAGCTCACTCGGGCTCAGACTGATCAGCACAAAAGCCACTTAGATAACAATTTCGCTGAAACATCAATCCATTATTTGGAGAACATAGCATCCATACTTGGACCAGATTAAGTATTTTTCATATCTCAAGATGATAAAGCTCGGGTCCCTATTGGTGTAACTGCGGCAAATAAGCAAGCACCTCTTCTAATGCACATGGAATATAGAATCAAATTGCCTGATCACGACTGGGTAATCGCTGAGCGGCATAAATTAATACCATCAGTTTATGCTGGTATCAAAATCACTTCCAGTATGATAGGACAACCGCAAGCCGTTGGATATTCTGGACCAACATACATCGCTATTCGAAGTGGAAAGCATAGTTCATCTACTGCAAATACTCATGCTCATGATTTCGAGACGCTTCTCGAACTTGAAGAGTTTCAAGCATTAGCTAAAACTGACCATGGGTTGGTAAAACCAGTAGTAATCATGACGGTTGATGGAGGGCCAGATGAAAATCCGCTTTATACAAAAGTTATAGGGTTTGCTATTAAACACTTTAAGCGACATGATCTCGATGCATTGTTTTTAGCTACCAATGCTCCTGGCAGAACTGCGTATAACAGAGTAGAGCGCAGAATGGCTCCTCTTAGTCGGGAACTGGCTGGTTTGATATTGCCTCATGACCATTTTGGGTCACATTTGGATGCAGGTGGTGTTACAATTAATGAACATTTAGAAAGATCCAATTTCGAGTTTGCAGGAAATGTGTTAGCTGAGATATGGAGTTCAATGGAAATTGATGGCTATCATGTTACTACACAATATGTTGGGCCGGGCGAACAAGATCTGCCTGATTTGCCAGATATTGAATGGTATTCAGAACATGTGCGTGAAAGCCAATACTTACTTCAAATTGTAAAATGTAGAAACATAGAATGCTGTCGTCCAAGAAGTGGCCTATTTAGATTACTAGACAACAGGTTTCTTCCACCACCAGTAAAAGTAAAACAAACAGTTGATGACTTGGTTTTGGATGATGGAGGGCAATTTCTCAATCTTCCAGTCAATTTAGCTCTATGCTTAAATTCTTCACTCAAAGATTTCCTACAAATGCCATACGATTATTTTTGTCCGACGGTAAAATTGAAGCTATTAAGTCGAACATGCAAAACGTGTGGTCTTTATCATACTTCCGTCAAGTCACTAAATCGTCACATCGAGAAGATCCATAAAAAAGTAAACACGCACACTGATATGAAAGTTAGGCCTTTAAGAGTGGCTGCTCGTCGTGCTAATGAACTGATGTGCATTATTCAAAATTTAGAGCACCAAGATGTTGAATGGCTCGATGAAAACGACGTAGACATTCCAAAATCGAATGAAAGTGAGCAGACACACAACATTGAGCAGCAAACATCCAATTTGGTTCCAAGTATATTTTCTTTGAATTCAAACATATCAAAAATGACGATTTTCCTCCGTGTACGTTCCATGAAAATTGGAATTCTAAACAAAAAAATAAAAAAAAACATTACTATAAAAAAATTTTGTTTTGGTTTAGGTTTAGGACACAAAAAAAAAAAATTGTTGCGTAGAGTTTTCAGTACGCTTTTTTTAGTGAATGGAAATATTCTTGATCGCGACTACTCTGACCATAAAATGGGAAATAGAATGTGTGAATATATCCAAGACAGTACCTCATATAGGTTTTAGCTCTTAATCGACCCTTTAAATGTCAGAAAGAATTATATTATTTTGGTCTCAACTGTTGCAATTTCGTTAATCAGAGTAGGGTATTATTCAAGTCAAACTCTTAGCCATATGTGTGCAAACTATAGCGAAAAATCAAATTTTTTTACCCCCCACCATATTTTGGGGGTATACTAACATTGTCGCTCCATTTGAAACACCTTGAAATATTGATCTGCGACTCCACAAAGCACAAAGTGATTTTATAAGAGCTTTCGGATTTGATTTAAAAAACACATACAGTTTAGAGAAATGTATTATATCTTTGTTTGAGTCGATGAAGCGGTCTATATAATTTAGTGTTTAAAGATGAAAAACAATGTTAAAAGATGAAAACACGAAAACAGCTAAGCTGCCAAAAACAGTGTTTATATTTTGTTGTAGTCCCGTGTAGAGTTAGCTCTCAAATATAATTTAAGCCATAAATACCACAATTTGCAGATGATGAGTTTGACCAAAGAATTTGAGGCCTAAAAATTGCAGTGTTCGGCTTTTTAATAATTTGCTTATCCAAAGATTTTTCCAGGAAGAGAATTGAATGCAATCCATGGTGGATGGTATATAATATTCCCTCAACTAACAGAGGAGGATATATAACATTAGCTACGAGCCAAAAGTGTAACACATCGAAGGAGTGACCTAAGACCCCAAGCATTTTTGGTGGAAATTCTATTTTGGTCTAAGTCATTTGACCATTGTCCGTCCGTCTGTCTGCTGCCTGGTGCGCACAATAGCTCTCGAAAAGGCTAACCGATTGACTTACAATTTGGTATGCGGTAATATTTTCCTCCATCTCAGGCTATGTTTGAATATGGGCCATATTGGTCCACCCCTTCTAGTACTCACCCCACAAAGGTTTAACAGTTAGTGAAATACTGAGGCTTTAATAACTGTTATACTACTTATTCGAAACTTCTGAAATTTCACACAGTGGATTAGCTCATTAGTTTCTATCACCTCGAGAAAAATCGACGAAGTTGCCACGCCCCTTTTGGTACCTCCCATACAAATAGACAATTTTGCACCAAAAGTAAACAGCTTATAACTTTAATACCAGTGCATAATTGTCATAGATCCTTCTATTATAATAAAATATATTAAGGTAATTCTGTGAACATTTTTTGTTTTATCTACAACTAACATCGTGCGTTTAATATGGACCACCCGCCGATCTACTCAAGAGATTACGCTAATGTTTTATAGGATACCCAGTATTACACCCCTCTAAAAATCACGTCACTAATAGCTCGATTTATGGATGTAAACTATTTGCCACTTGTGACGAAGCTAGTAGACGTAATATTCTTTACAACAATATTATTCGATATTTACATGGTTTGAAAAGATATGACTCAGTCTTGCCTTTTCCGAAGTCCCTTTACGGCATTTCCTTTGAAAATCTTCTGTCCAGTAGAGTTCTTATTTTTCTACAAACAATTATTTATACCCAAAATCCCCCTTATTTGGGGTAAAGAAACTTGTACGCTTGACACATATGAGTTTGGCTACTGAATGGCAGTTCTTTATAAATGCTGCTCGTCTTTGGAATTCACTTCCACATAATATTCAATTAATCAGCAGTGCTGAAAAGTTAAAAACCGACCTCTTAAAAATGTTTAACTAATTCCATGTTTAAATTTTCAACTTTAATTTATATTCCTTTATATCTTTTTCTCTTTTTTGATCGTGTCTTCGCTCATTTTAATTCAAAATTTATGTCAATGTTTATTTAGCTTAAATTATTTTTTTTCTTTTTTCGTAATTAATGTTTACTCTTATTTTTAATATTTAAATGTTTGATTTAATTTATGTAATACTTTTCAATCAATCGGTTTACATTTCTGTACTGTAAATATAAGAAATTACTTCTTGTTGTACAGAAAATATATAAATATAAAAGCCATCATCAGTTATTAATACGCGGTAAAAAATATTTTTATACTCTTGATACGAAGTTTTCCGCGCTTTTCTAATATAAAACAAAATCACACTTCAAAACCAGATTATTTATGGAACGCGTGTACCAAATAAAGAAAAATTGGCTGAATTTATGGTATATGACAAAAAAAATATATGCGAATTATAAAAAACGAGATCTAAAATCGGACAATGATTTTTCCCAAACAGTCTATAATGGACCAATGGCTATTTTTTTCGTAGATAGGAAATTTTTGTCTCGATTTCAGAAGACTCCGAAAAGCTTAATTCGAATATGCAATCAAGATCAAAATAACTACGATGCAAATGAAATATAAGTTTCTCGAATAAATGTAGACGGCGACGACAGAATAGCACATACATACACAGACTCACGTATCCATAAAATATTAAGCAATCGCCGCTATTTTGTACTTCATCCTTGTGTTTTCCTTTGTTCTTGTTACTGCGAGTATGAATAACTGTAAAATATGTTTAAACGAAATTACATTTTTGCATTCACGTCTTACTTACATCTTTATCGCAATTTAATTTTACCACTATCACGACGCGCAATGTAAAAAACACAACCTTCTCTTAACACCATTTCTCAAAAACCGATCATTCGAAAATAAACACGCAATTGGACAATTTTTTCCGCCCAAAATTTTCGCAGAAACTATCCAAAATCTACTTCATCTGCCCAAATATAAAAAAATAATTTGTGCTTATTTTATAGCTGAGAAGATCCAAGTACAATTTATTGTATACAAATAAATAGGAAATTATAAAATATAAACGAGACATGTATAGTTATTTATAAATTCAGGCCTTCATATTATACTTGTATTAAATACATTCATAATGTAATGTGTTGAAAATTTACGTTCAGCGGCGGAAGAACTGTGTTCGGCCATGCCGAATATTATATACCCTCCACCATGGATTGCATTCAATTCTATTACTGGAAAAAATGTTTGGATATGGAGCAAATCATAAAACGATAATTTTTGTTTAAGCAAATTATAAAAAAACCCGTAAGGAAAGACAAAAAGTCGGGCGGGGCCGACTATATAATACCCTACACCTCCCTAGCAATGCGAAAATGGGCATTACGATAAGAATTTGCCAGTGTTTATACACGTAATAAGAAAACTCTCTCTGCCGAATTTCGTACTGATCGGATATAAAATACGGTTTCTACAGCGCTTAAATGTCAAATCGGGTGAAACATATGTATGGGGGCTATATCTAAATCTGAACTGAATTTCCCCGAATTTGGCAGAGTTCATTCATGTAATGAGTTCATTCATCTAATTCGTACTGATCTGATACAAAATACAGTTTCTACAGCGCTTACATGTCAAATCGAGTGTAACATATATTTATATAGGGGATATATCTAAATCTGAACCGATTTTGACTGATCTCAATAGGGATCGTCATTGGGCCAAAAAAGAGCACTGTGCTTAATTTCATCACAATCGGACCATAAATACGACCTGCACTTTGATAACAACGATACATCTACAGACGGGCGGACATGGTTAAATCGACTCAGGAAGTGATTCCAAGTCGATCGGTATAATACTCGTAAACGATGCATGAAGGGTTTAAAAAACGAATGCTGAAAAATGTGGTATTTATGGCTTAAATTAGCATATTTGAGAAATAGATCTACACGGGGACCACAGCAATATAAAAACTGATTTGTATACATTTTATTGAGATGAATTCTTGCCAAAATAGAATACAAACTGCGAAGTTTCTGCCACATTTCATAGCAAATGTGATGTTTATGGCTTAAATAAATTTTTGGGAGCGACATCTATAGTTGGACTATAACAAAATATGAACTGATTTAAACATTTTTTACTGCGAAGTCTTCATTAAATACAAACTGCAAAGATTCAGTTAAAATGCTTAGAAAATGTGGCTTAAATACATATATTTAGGGGCGACCTCTATAGGGTGACTTTAACAAATTATGAACCGATTTGTAAAATGTTTGCTGTGATGAATTCTTGTCAAAATATAATACAAACTGCAAAGTTTCTGCTAACTTGCTTTAAAAATGTGGTATATGTATGTATATGTCTCAAAACCCGTATTTTGAAGCGACCTCTATAGGGGAGCTATTTCAAAACATTGACCGATACGGCCCATTTGCAATCCCAAACAATCTGCAACTATAAGAAATATTTCTACCAAATTTGATCAACCTAGCTCTATTATTACCGACTGTAGCGTGATTACAACAGACGGACGGACACGGCTAAATTGTCTTAGAATTTTACGATAATTAAGAATATATATACTTTATGGGGTCTCAGATCAATATTAAGTGGTGTTACAAACGGAGTGACAAAATGAATATGCCCGCCATCCTATGGTGGAGGATAATGAAGCTTGAAAGATTTGCGAAACATGTTTGATTTGTCCAGTTTTGTTACAGGGGAAACTTTTTCCCAAAAGGCGAGAGTTTAGTGTCGAAAAGACGGAGTAAATTCCTTCTTTTGGGAATTTCTTAACAAGTGACAATATTGAGAAATCCTATTTTGAAAGCACGTTTCCGGGGGTTTAACATTTAATAGGTTTAAACTTTAATTTTTAAACTCGATTATCTTTTCGATTTGACTTATAGTGTTTTCTTTCTAAAAACAATGTCTATGTTATTAACCAGTTCTTTTTTATTAAATTGCGTGATATTAGAAGAAACTTTGATTTTCTGCTTGTAAATACAGCCGCCTTTTTTGATATGAATAAATAAAAAAATATTTGTAACACAAATTTTTAAATATTACATATTTCTGAGCAAATAAATTTTATTTTAAAACCAATTAAATTTATTTGCAACGCATATACATATTAATATATTACAATGAAATATATCTGCAAACTAATTTTCTCAAATAAAGTATGTGTTTAGCAATTCAAATATATTTTGCTTAAAAAATATTTTCAAATTTCAGATTTCATTTTTAATTTTTCATTTATTTCGAGATATACCTTATAATTAAAATGACAAGTAGCAATAAAATTTGTTTTAAAGCACTAATTTTTAATTTCTACTTATTCTAAGTCATGATTTTTTGTCACCCTATCTTGAATAATGTATCATTACGCAAGATTATACGATTTCAATTATAAAAAAATTGAAAGAACATTTTATGTAAAATAATCCTAGTCCTCCGACTTCATCAGACATTGTATGCTCACCGCATGTTCACCGTATTGTGCAAAGAAATTGTGCGCGACTCAAAAAATTCCTTAATTTTTCCTAGTGGAAAAAATCGTCCCAAAATCTGCCAAAACAAACAATTTTTAATTTTTTCCGCCCAAATTTGTTCCGAAATGCCCAAAAGGGGCATTTCTCTATTGACTAAAACACAATACTCCGCTTCTATCTTTATAGACTCAAGGCTGCGTTAGGCAAACGTAACCGTAACGCGTGGCCCCGTAGCGTAACGAATCAGCTGACTCAATCTGACATATCGATACCTCCATTCTAAACTATGCTAAGTGCAAAAAGGTAGTTTTTGAGGTAAGGCGATCAAAGTTAATGCATTTTTTAAATTTGTGTGGAATTGCCTTGTAATGGAAATCGAATGACCTGTACTGTTTTGTGAATAACTACTGATTGGGTTGACGGATAAACACCAAATTTTAACTGAATATAATTTGGAATATTTAGAAGTTAAAAATTCAATCTCCCTAAAAACTTGCTAAGTTGACTTAGCATGTTTTAGAATGGAGGTATCGATATGGAAAGCAGTGTAAACGATTAGCCAACGAATATGAAACGACTACAGACGGCTAAATCTTTGCAAACAAAATCAGCAAAACAACGAAAAATAAGACATTTATGCGAAACTTTTGAAATGGAATATAAAAATAAAACAAATATGTTACAAGTCTGAGTCATACGGCTTATTTTTCAAGTTTTTGTAACAGCGGGCAACGTTAAAGTTAAGTTATAATACGTTTTGTTTGCCTAACCCGGCATTCAAAAAACCCTGATGCTCAGAGAATGAGAGGGAGTATTATTAATTCTGAGAAAGGGAGAGTATTATTATAAAATCTCGCATATAGTCAATTTTTTTTTCTTTTATTTTTATTTGCAATCTATCCTAGGATAATAAGCAAATTAGTTTAAATGCAGGTACAATATTACTTAAGATTTAGTATTTTATTTCATTAAATAAAATCACTAATATAAATATTTTACAATCTGCGGTCACCAATTAGGTTCTGGTCATCATCTGAAGGGAAGGTCCAGTACATGAAGTCTTTTTAAACTCCTTGTTTCATTGGAATCATCTAAAAGACAAATAGCCAACAAATTCGGGTGGTTGCTTAGTCGTGTTAAATATTTTTCTGAGAAATGGTTGATTTCATCTTTCACATAAGGCATTTGGAGATCATTGTGAATTATGTCATTTCTAACATACCATTGTGAGTTCAATATTTGTCGAAGAGTTTTGGATTGGAATCTTTGTAAAATGTTTACATTCGAGTGACAGGTCGTGCCCCAAAGGTGTATACCGTATACCCAAATAGGTTTCAGTAAAGTTTTATATATTATTAATTTGTTTTCTACGCTGAGTTGGGATTTTGGTCTGAGAAGCCAGTATAGTTTTTTCATTTTGTATCAAGTTCCTTCCTTTTAGCTTTTATGTGGGATTTCCAATTGAGCCGACGATCTAAGATCAATCCTAGATACTTAACGCTCTCGACATGAGGTATAATTTCTCCATTCATTTTTACTGGTGGACAATCACCTTTGTTATTAGTAAATGTTATATGTTTGGATTTACTGCAGTTAATCTTTATATTCCATTTCTGAAGCCAATCATATAACTTATTGAGTTGATCTTGAATAATATTCGATGCTTGTTTTGGGATTGTACTCGCTGCCATAATTGCTGTATCGTCCGCGTATGTTGCTACCAGGACATTTTCAGATGTTGGCAGATCTGCCGCGAATTTTGTGTATAAAATGGGACCAAGAACGCTACCCTGAAGTACACCAGCGGAAATGGATCGTATATTGGAATAATCATTATTATGTTTTACATAAAAGAGCCGGTCAGATAAATACGATTGTAAAAGCAAGTAAAACGGCGTTGGAAGAAATCTTTTTAATTTGAACAAAAGGCCAGAATGACAGACGCAATCAAATGCTTGTTAGATATCTAAAAACACTGCCGAACAATATTTCTTGTTTGCTAGACTTTCCGTAATATAGTTCACAATCCGATGACATTGCTCAGGAGTACCGTGCTTGTGACTCAATTTATTACTAAAATTATGCATACTAGATAATAATTAAGTCCGATCCGGCTTTAAAACTATTACTCGTCTACATCATTGTTTTAATGTAGAAAATCCTTAAAGGTATTGAAATATTAATTCAAATAATGAAGCTAGTCAGAAAAATAATGACTTTTAATTATCTTTTTAATTTAAAGGAGTTCATTTAAAGAGGGGCGTACACAAAAGTCAATTGCAAAAAAATGTAGATGAAGTAAAATTTCACATCAATCCATGTTTTGGTATTGCCACCATATAAAGGTGCCCTCTGATGACAGAGAAAATTGATCTATCTAAAATTTAGAATTTATGCCTTATATTGCACTTATTCGTCCCTACTGAAAATGGGAAACATCAACATCCAACGTTTTTTAACCTATGTGCTGGAATTTTGAAATGCACAATATTTAACCTGAAACAATTCATAGTAATAATGGTTACTCCTTACATTTGTTGGCAAACAGTGGTGGAGGGTGTTATACAGTCGGCTCTGCCCGACCTTAGTCTTAAAATATTTGGAAAACACAATGTATTTGGAAAAATGTTTAAACAATAAATTTGTTCGTTTGTAAACCTTTATTTATTTGTGAAGTCAGTTCGCAAATATCGATGGCCGAACATTGTATTTGCAAACATACTTGATATATCCGCTATGAATGCGTACATACTTTTTTCTGAAATCGATGTTTCATGGCATCCAGCTGATCGGAATCGCAGGAGACCAGAGTTTTTGCGCCAACTAACACTTTGTTTGGCTAAGACGTATATGATGAAACGAACTATATTACCTCAACAAGAGTTCTCAGCACACCTATTGACAGAAATACGAACACAATGCACAGTTTCAGAGGCCTCCTCAAATAATGCTACTTCTTGTTCAGGGGCTCGAAAGCGGGGAATTTGTAGTTGCTGCAAATCTAAATCTGATATAAAATGCTCCTTTTGCAGCAAGTTTATTTGCAAAACTAAACGAAAAACATTTTGCTCATCATGTAATGACAAATACTGTCAAAGAAACTAATAAATACTTATTTTTAGATAGTAAATGTAAAGAAAATAAAAGAAAATATGATATAGACCAAATGGTCTTAACCTAAGATTCGTAATTTTTTAATTTTCTCAGTCCTGTTTTGAGTCAGAAAGCTGAATTTTTGAAAATAGCATTGTTTCATAAAAAGACCACATGAGCTAAGAAACTATGTCAGTATATATCACCGTTAAAAACTTACAAAGTAAACAAGCCAAAAAATGGACCATAACAGCAGTGTTAAGCCAACTTAAGCAATGGTGCGAGTACAAATAAATCATATTTTACAAACCATGGTATACACATTTGCAGTGGATGTGACTGTTTATGGTGCGGGTGGTAGTCAAGCAGTGCGGTGAGAGCCAGAGATTAGCATATTGCTGGTGGGGGGTAGTATTGCTATAGCATTGTTCTGATGGCATAGTTGATGATATCTATGGACAATAACAGCAGAAAACGAAACCGAGGGCAAATTGTTTATTTGCTTATCGCATTTCTGCCAAGCCGATCTATTTCATCATGTTTTTTATGTAAAGAAAATTAATTGTATTATTTTTATACCCTCCACCATAGGAGGGTGTATTCATTTTGTCAGTCCGATTATATATGTATTACTAGCTGGGGCCGGTCCACTTCGATGCCCCAGATTTTCGATTACGTCCATTTTTGAAACAGTCAAGTAGACTGCCGCCAAATATATACACAAAATTACAGAACTCTCGCCAACAAATTGTTCAAGGTATATCAATTTGAAAAGATGGCTCATTTGGGCGGGGTCACGCCCATTGTTCCGATCCCGCCAATTTTTTGACCAATCACGTAAACTGCCACCAGATACATACATATACCCAAAAGTACAGCATTCCCGCTAACAAATTTGTCAAGGTATCTTAATTTCAAATTTTGGCTCATATGGGCGGGGCTATAGATCCAGCCCAGTTTTGGAACAATTACGTAGACTGCCACCAGGTACATATTAGTTATCTCCAATTATAGTTAAGTTATTCTCAATTAGACCTACCCCATAAACACTCACTACACGCGCAGACGAATGGCATATCATATTTCGGCAATCCACATGTATGTAGGTGGTTGCGAAATGATGATTCGCTAGTTCCACTTAGTATTCACCCAACGAATATTCATATTCGCTGCGTGAACGGTTTTTTGTTAATGTTTTATCAAAAATCTCGGTAAAGGGACAAATTAAGAAAAAGGTAAACACATTCGAAGAAAGACCAATAAGATCTTTCGGCAAAAAAGAACTCAAGGGTTTTTTACTTTTGCCCCTAAGGTATTGATAACAAAAGTGTAAAGTTAACAGTTTTTTTTTTATCTTTTATCCAAAATAAATTTCAGTTAAGAGATAAATAAAATAAGGTGGACATTTTGTAAAGAAAGACCACTAAGATCTTTCGGGGTTTAGCTTTTACCCCATCGTGTCGATCAAATAAAAGACAGTAAAATGTGGTGTCAACAAACAGCCAGATGTGAAAAAAAGATTAGTAAGAAGATCTATCAGAAGAAGACAGCCGACAGAGGAAACCGGAAGAGACCAAAAAAGGACACAGATGATTAAGGACAGAAACCAAAATATGAACATTTTATTTATGTAAGTACGAATTTAATTTTATGAATATCACAAAAAAATTCAGCATTAGTAAATTCGCGATAAAAAAATATAAAGTAATTTTATTTTCAAGATTAGCACATACAAATTTTTGTAACTTTGCGATAAAAACAACGTAATCTGTTTCTCAAAAAAAATATTCGGTACTCTGCATCGCATTTTTTTAAATAGTTATAAGAAGTGATTTTTTTATTTTATTCGGGATTTTTTTTAATATTCGACATGGCGCACGGGGATGGGGTCGTAGGGCTTGTGACCGTGGTAGTTCACGCTATGTCAGATTTCGCTACGGGGTATTATTAAAAGAGGACAGAGAATTATTACATCGCTATGGGCATATTAAGGCATAAGATCATAGGAGTGCCTAACGATAAATTGTCTTCATTTAACACAATTCTTAATTGCAAGGGTACATCAGTGCTTCGCAAATAAAAGATCATTGCAAATGTTAGAAAATGTGTTAAGTAAGAAAAGCATTGAGTGACGTATCAGATTCAGGTGACGGGTTTCAGATTTAAGTTTTAACAGTTTAGCTTTGCGATGGGAGAAAATGTGGCTTACTTTTGAAATTTTTTTAAAAAAGGCGTAAATTGGAGAAGCTTGGCAACAATATCAGTGAATATTTTTGACCCCTTTTGTTCCTTGAGAACATTCTCTGGAAAGTTTCCTTTAAATGTAAATGTGCTATACTCTTTTAAGTAACTTCATCTAAAACTCGAAAATACAACGTATACTTTTTTCCAAAAAAGCTGATTTTTTAGAAAATATAACTTCAACTGGCCATAACTTTTGTCCTATTAGGCATATCGAACCAAATTTTTTTCGTCATATAGAATTTTTAATTCCTAATTCAGATGTGTTAACGTGGATGAAATCGGTGCACGTTCTGCTCCGATATTTACAAAATACTAGCACATGGTCGGGGGAAAATGATTAAATTTTGAATTGCAGATAATTCGGTAACTATACCTCGGTTAGTAAAACGCACATTTAATTTTATGAATCGGATTATAAAGACGAAAGATACTCGTACACGTGCTTAAACATTTTCTTTATCCGAGGTGGCCAATTTTGATGCCTGCAGCTCCGCCCCTGTATGACAAAGGTGCCCAAATTTAAATCTTGACTTCTCTAATACCTCTTATACCATGCCATGTTTGGTCGGAATCGGTGGTCTGGTTAAGAAATGGCCGATTTATTTCTCTTTTTTTAATTTCTCCCACTTTGTAACGGTCTTCATTGATATAGCCCCCATATAAAGGACCCAACCTATGTCACTTCTTGACCCTTTAGAAAACACATTTTTCAATTGATCTGGCCGAATATTAATAATTTACATTTTATTTTGGACCAAATCGTCCAACATAAAAATTGGGTACATCGATTCATGATTTGTTATAGCCCCCATTTAAAGGTCCCCACCGTTGACACGTCCTATTGAATTAAATCGTCTCTAGTGAAACTTGAGTATGTAGCTTCGTGTTTTGATAAGTATAAGCCCCTCATAAAGGACACGGTTTTGTACATATGTGCCTGGAATTTAGAAATGTACTCTATTTAACCTTCAACTGTTAAATAGTAATAATGGTTATCCGTGCATTTGTTGGCAAACAATGGTGGATGGTATTATACAGTCGGTCCCGCCCATCTTTAGTCTTGCCTTACTGGTTTATTCGTAAGCTTTTTGATCAGATACGCGGATAGTGTTCAGACTTAAAATAGGGTGATATATATGACCGCTACATCTTATTCTGCACCGATTTTCATAAAATTGTATACAAAACGTAAAAACACAACTAAATATGGGAATGGCGGGGTCCAATGTTCTAATATTAATAATTTTGTAAGATACATAGCTACAAGTTGATAAATGTGTAGTACTAATATACACTACTCCACACTGTGGTACAGGGTATTATAAGTTTGTTTTGTGGCAGATGGTTGCAACATGTAAAGATACCTCAGCTAGACCAACCCTAAAGTATACAGATTAGATTTAGAAATAGGCCCCATATATATGTTCCTCCGATTTGGCACCTAAGCGCTATGGAAGCTGCATTTCAAATCCAATAAATCTGGAATTTGGCAGAGTTTCTTGATCCAAAGGCAAACCTCACCCACAAAAACGATTTTTCAAAATATCCCAAAAAGTACATTCATTGTAAAAAGAAATTAATATTTTATTAATAAAGTAAAATAGTAAAGTGAAAATTGTGACAGCACCAAAACTGCGGTAGTCAAATGACACACAACGAACCAAAGAGAAGAAAACAACAACTGATTCATCGAGAAGTTTTCGCTGTAACATTTTTAATAGTACTAGTAAGATTTTTTAAACTAGGTTTAATAAAAAGTATTAAATAGTTGTTTTAGTATTAGATAGTTGTTTTAAGTAAAAACCGATCGTTTTATCATTACAACGGCAACTATATTAGTTACCCTGATTTTTACTCAGAATCTGAAATAGTATTTTTCACATTGCTACAAAAAACTTCTTGGAAGCAGAGCAGCAAAAAAACTTCTAGAGAGTAGATCAGCAGCAGCGCTTTTAAAATTGTCAACGTTTTTCATGCATCATTTTACCGCGATGGTCTACGTTTTTGCTTATGCGTCCCAAATGGAACAACTCCAGGCAACGAGAACATTGTAATTCGATCAGTGGTGACGACATAGAATTTATCGAGAGTAGCAACATAATCATGTCAGAAATGGAAAATCTAATTCAAAGAATGGAGGCACTACAACGTGAAATACATTACCTTCAAGAGTAACAACGGAACGCAGATGATAGACATCGATCGAACCTTCATAAAGTGCACATTCCAAAATTCAACAAACAGAATCCGGCATTGTTTTTGCTTAGGTTGAACGCTATCTGTGGTTGAATCTTATATCTGTGGTCTTCAACCGGCAACAAACTATTCTCGGTGGACTGCAATGGTCGCTAGCTTGTTGACTGAGAGATTCATAATAAGCTGGGCTATAAACAGCTTTGAGCCCTTCAAGTAACCTGGATCAGATGGCATCACTCCAGCAGAAATGCAGAAAATGTTAAAGTACATTATCACCTGGCTGGAGAAAATTTATGTAGGATGTATCAGGCTTTCATACAATACCACTTTGGGATACCAAAGTGTAAGGAAGACCAGCGTCGCCTCATATTCCTGCAAATAGGCTGTAAGGTCGTGGTGGGGCCTCTCTCCTAAAATTGTTCATTGAATATATATACCCAGCAAAATTTCTCATTACCAAATAATCCGACGAGTAAGTAAAGTTCGATAATGGTAAGTACTTATTATTTAGCCACTTTTCTCATTATTTTAACATGGGGATGTGCTTGGAGGAAAGTACTTCCCAAAAGCATACAATAAAGTAGCATAATAAGTACTTATTTGTAGCATAGGCATACCACATAAATATGTCCTTATATATTCACGATTTTAAGTACTTGAATAAGGCATTACCAATAAGTCATAAAATAAGTAGTAGATATGAAGAAATGGCCATTTAAAGTGTTTTTTTGCATACTGTCGCGCATTTTTCTTGAAACAAATAATTTCATCATGCCAGATTCGCGATTTCTGATACCAAACCCCCATGTGAACAATTCTTCAACGGTCTACCATTATACGATATACGTAAATATTTATGGTATTTTCATTCAAATCTGCACGTATTATTTGAAAACATGTTGAAAAATAAATAAATCTTGTGCAATAATAATATATGGACAATATAGCCAAAATTGCATTAAATATATCAAAAATTGCCAAAATGATTTTAATAGCAAAAAATCATTTATTTCTGTTGTTATTGGTAAGTCATTATTAATAAGCCGAAAGTAATGCAGCGAATAACGAGATGTCATTATTTGGTAATGCAGGGAATAACGAGATGTCATTATTTGGTAATGCAGGGAATAATGACTGGTACTTACCAAGATTTTGCTGGGTAACAGTAGTTCGTCCAATACTGTTATACGGCATTGTGGTATGGTGGACGGCAACTGACAAACTAACCATTACCAACCTACTATCAAAAGGTTCAGAGAACTGCCTGCCTGCGCATAAGCGCAGCCTTAAGGACTACAGCGACTGAATCTCTATAAGCCCTACTCCATATACTACCGATTAATATTGAGGTGAGAAAAGTTGCAACCATAGCGGCACTAAGATTAAAATGCCTATCAATGTGGAGGTACGAGAACAACGGTCACATGAGGATATCAAAGTGTAGTGCTATGGTAACCGACAGATTGGACTACACAGAAACGGTGTACAGCTTCGAGAGGAATTGCATCACAATGATACCAGCCAGAGATGAATGGGTTGACAGAATACCAGGTAATATAAAACATCTCCACTTCTATACGGATGGTTCGAAGCTTGATGAATAGGTTGACTTCGGAGTGCACTGTGAAGAACTTATTTTAGATATAGCTCACATACTACCAGATGCATGCATGTATATCAAGCCGAAAAAATGGCAATATGGGAAGTCGTCAAGTGGCTGAGTCGCAATATAGTAACCAACACTGGCGTTGTCATTTCCTCGGACAGCCAGGCTGCCATAAATTCTCTCAGATCTCTTAAAGAGATGGCTGATCAGTTTAATATACACCTTGTATGGGTGCCAGGGCATAGGTATATCCCGGGGAACTGCAAAGTTGATGAACTTGCTAAGAAAGTTGATGAATGCTAGACATTACAAATTCTCGAAGAATTTGCATGTATTGGTGCAAAGCTTTCACGTGGCCAGTCCAACGAAAGATGGACAGAAATCGGCACCTGCAGTAGCTAGACAAATCTGGCCAAGGTATGACCTGAGAAGGTCAAAATATCTCCTCGCACTACAGAGGAAAATATTGTCTACGTTAGTATCAGGTGTGACGGGACACTGCTTGATCGGCGAACACGCCAAAAGATTGGGTACTGACTCCAATGACTTCTGCAGCAGCTGTGGAGATGAGGAAGAAGTGGAGAGCATTGAGCACTTGCTATGCGACTGTCCCGCTTTGAGTAAACGACGACTGGACATACTGGGGTCGGCCTTTCTAGGCAGTCTAACAGATGTTTCCGGTACCGATATTCGTACTATCGATAAATTTGTATATCAAACAGGTTGGTTTCGATGAGGGGCATTTCAGCCCGTGGTAACACTAGGGACCTAAACTGGTCTATGTGAGCTGGTAAAAAATACGGCTACCAGCCTTATCTAACGTATGCTAGAGCAATTTTGAAATTTGCAAAAAAATTAAAAATAGTTATAGCCCAAATGTATATCGATGGTTTATATCCAAAAGTGGCTATATTAAAAAATTCAATTTTTCAGAAGAGCAAAGTATCTGATGAATTTTATAATTTCGCAATAATTTTTATGTGATATGAATTATATATACGAACGTATATAATATATACCTTCGAATTCCTAATTCATATCATATTAAAATTATCGCGAAATAATAAAATTCAACAGTATTTTTGCTCTTCTGAAAAATTGGGTTTTTTAATATAGCCACTTTTGGATATAAGCCATCGGTGTTATTTTTGATTTGGCCTCTTAGCGCTATTAAAGCTTTTATACGCCCAATCACATTGAAATTTTGGGAAAATGTAGTTTCTGAAGCCAGCGAAGAACTCTGCCCAATTCGAAGAAAATCGGAGCAGATTTAGATATAGCCCCCATATATACTTATATACTGATTTAGAGTCTATATGATACTGAATTCGTATTTCTCATCAGATCTACATGAATTTTGCTAACTAAACATTCTTAAATCAAGAACGAATTCAGCCAATTTTTAAGAAAGTCGGTTCAGATGTATTTCACTATGTACGAGTATATCCTGATTTTTCATAACACCGTAATTCTCAATAGATCTCTATAAATTTTAGCTGATATCAATTTAGTGAACCAATAACAAACTTTGGTGCAGACTTGCATATCAGCCGTATATACCGATACAGCGACTGTGTATCTAAGCTAAAACTTGACAATATTTCTTCTAATTCTGCTCCGATAAGATGGTGTAGGGTATCAAATAATCGTCTCCGCTCGACTTTAGCCTTTAACTGGTTCTCTGTTTTTTTTCCAAAAGCACAACGAAAAGATTTTTGATTCTAGACTTTCGCAAAATCGACTCAGCCGATGCAATGGACTGTGTTTTGAGTCGCCGATTGTGTTTGAGCCACGCTTGGCTTCTCTGAAGCACAGTGGTTAGCGTAAATATGATTTCAATGCACAGTGTGTAAGTGTGATTATGTGCGAACAAAATGGGTCAAAGATTTTTCTTTATGGGCGAGTTTTGAACTTGAGGTCATCACTACACGGAGGAAAATCGTCATTTTTGATATGTTTGAAACGAAAGAAAATATACTTTGAAACGATTTTTTTTAAATATTATATATTTGTTAACAAATAAATTTTATTTGAAAATCAAGAAATTTTGTTTGGAACGCATATATTAATATATTAGAACATAATTTATTTGCAAACTGAATTTCACAAATAAAATATGTGTTTACACACAAACAAAGTTATTGTTTAAGAAGATTTCCAAATATGTTTTATTTAAAAAGATTTTTAAAACATTACTGACTTATTCGAATTTTAGTTAGCTTTTCCTAGTTTTCGTGTTAAACTTTATAGCTAAACATGTCCTTATTTATAAATATTCCTATTCATCACTTTTTGTCAATCCATCAATGTCGTTTATATTTACGAAAGATTGTTCGATTTAAGTTTTGATTAAATTTTACAAACATATAAAATTTATAAAAAAATTGCTCTGAAAACCAGAAAACTTGTCTTTAAGTTAAGGCATTTAATACATTACCAAAATAAATAATTACAAATGAATCCTTGTTTCGGAAATACTAGTTCCAAATAAAAAATATTTGAATGGGAGCATATTTTTGTTTAGAACAATATCCTCACAAACATATAATATTTGTTTGTGTAAAATATTATATATTTGGAGTGTACCCTAAACATATGTTTATTTCAAGCCGAATATGTTTGGGAGAATATACTACAGAAGCGATTTTTTTCAGCGTGTACAGTTAAGTAACGGTAATATGTACTCTGAAGAGAGCTTAGCCCATACAATTTATTTAACATAGATAAACATAATGCTATTTCATTTGTAAAATTAACGCTAATAGTTCAGGCAACTCAATTCTGCTCTCTTACAGCTTTGCACGGAGGAAAATCGTCATTTTTGATATGTTTGAAACGAACGAAAATATACTTGGAAACGATTTTTTTAAATATTATATATTTGTTAACAAATAAATTTTATTTGAAAATCAAGAAATTTTGTTTGGAACGCATATATTAATATATTAGAACATAATTTATTTGCAAACTGAATTTCACAAATAAAATATGTGTTTACACACAAACAAAGTTATTGTTTAAGAAGATTTCCAAATATGTTTTATTTAAAAAGATTTTTAAAGCATTACTGACTTATTCGAATTTTAGTTAGTTTTTCCTAGTTTTCGTGTTAAACTTTATAGCTAAAAATGTCCTTATTTATAAATATTCCCATTCATCACTTTTTGTCAATCCATCAATGTCGTTTATTTTTACGAAAGATTGTTCGATTTAAGTTTTGATTAAATTTTACAAACATAAATTATAAAAAATTGCTCTTTGATAATCTGAAAAACAGAAAACTTGTCTTTAAGTTAAGGCATTTAATACATTACCAAAAAATAAATAATTACCAATGAATCCTTGTTTCGGAAATACTAGTTCCAAATAAAAAATATTTGAATGGGAGCATATTTTTGTTTAGAACAATATCCCCACAAACATATAATATTTGTGTGTGTGAAATATTATATATTTGGAGTGTACCCTAAACATATGTTTATTTCAAGCCGAATATGTTTGGGGCAATATACTACAGAGGCGATTTTTTTTCAGCGTGTGGTTATACGTTGCTACACATAAGCTTTGCGTAGTGCCTATTCAGGTAGTTGACCCTAATGAGAGGTATGCCCTCTAGATGTAATCTACTCTGGTGTAGATTTGACCGTGGACGTCAAATCTTCTCGGTTGACAAACATGAGGCTGTGGCGTTTGCATCCATTTTCATTTTAACGGCCATCAATGGGGCTGCTCTTTCTGTTACCCGTATTTAAATATGTTATTAGTCCGGTACAGGTGGTATATGGTGTATGGCGCATTCCCTGCGGCCTTACTCGGCTTGTTGAGCTGCTGCTTCTTTGGCACATTTTGTGATGTTGAAGCGGCTTCTGATGTTGGACGGTGTTGAACACTCTGGTGTTTAAGCTATGGAGTTTGGCCAGAGTCTTGGCTCGATTTCCCTTTTCAGTGCACACATGGGTGTGATGGAGCTTTAAGCTGTGGTGAAAGCGATGGTACTGATTGGGAGAAGGACAACATACGGCTTGAGTTCGCTGGATGGATTCTTAGTGCGATATTATTACGTGGTGGTTGGTAAGGCTGGGGTGCTTTTATCGCACGAGATCTTTCGTGGTCGTATGGGCTTTTTGTACATTTCGTTCGACTGTCTTATTAAAAATTGAATATGGTTGCCCTATTCTTATAATGTAAAATAAGGTGAATTCAATAAAAAACGATTGTTCTCTCACTTCTTTTAAATTTTTTCTTTTTTTTCGCTTCTCTTATCCCCTCATCTCTTCTTTCTCCTAACTTTAACCTTTAATCATTTCCATGTAGAAATTTTTTCCCTATCGACATAAGGTTTAAATTCTTGCACGTTACCATTAATTACTCTTCCCGAATCCTTGTTAGTTTAGCAATATTTGAATGGAGGATCGGGGATACGGTGTGTTGCCCACTAAATTCGTCGCGAGCTTCTTTGTAAATTTATCTACAACAGAGGAGAGAAATATATCTCTTTTCGCCAATATTTAGTGCCCAGTTCGCAGATTATAATAATTTTATTGTCTTGTGGAAGACTTCATGGGTCCCTTTGGCCTAACTAGGTTTCTTCCAAACAATATTTCGGCCGGTGTGAAACCCGATGCTTCTTTTTTTGAGAATAGAATCGCGACAGACGCTCTTTAACGAAAAAATAAGGATTTGGAAAATAATCGCTGTCCTTTTAAAACGAGTATTCAAAAACTGTTATAATCTTAAGTCATCTCAGAGATATCACCCGGGAAACCTAGTCGGAGAAATCAAATTTTTAATAAAGCTGCAATTGGAAAAATAAGAAATAAGATTTAGATAGCTGACAATTTCACACACGTAGGCGTGTTGTATCAACTACGGAATTCACATATTAATTTTTAGGACCGTGGTCATTCCTCGCGCAACCGAAAACTTTAATATTATTTAATATAAACCGAAAAATATATAAGCGAAAAATAATTTTGAATTCTCCGACTGTGATCAGTGTAGCAGTGACCAGAACAATTTTTATTATTTCACTGATTTTCAAAGTTTCTTTCAGAATATATAAAATTATATTTATAAGTACATACTGACCTCACAGGAGATGTAAACACAACTATTCGAAGTCAAGCCTAAGGCCAAACCGTGTTTTTAAATTTTTAAAGCCTTTTTAAAATATATCGCTCACCCGTTGCTGGGGTAACATATCTAACGTTGTCAACATTGTAAATTCTCAGTCTGTGGTCAGTGTAGCAGTGACCAATACTGATGAGAATTTACGCCAAATGGATTTTGACCACTTAACCGCTGAGGCTCCTATTAGAGCTAGAAAGGTGAAATTTTTTATATGTATTAACTTAAGTATTCGAGTTCGCTCACCTCATACTGTGGTAACAAATCTAACACTATCCATTTTGAATTCTCAGAAGGTGGTCAGTGTAGTAGTTACCAAAGCAATTTCCATCCTTCCAATACTTTAAAAATCCCATATAGTTCTAGCACTATCAAAAATTTGGATGTTGGTTTTAAAGTATCTTATAAAATTCGAAGCTATAACCATACTACTTCACTATTGGAAATGAAAAATTTTAGCACAACAGTGGGCGAGACACAGCCATTGTCGCAATGACAACAAAATATGTGAAAACCGAACGTGTCTCAACTACGCATCGCCGTGAAAGGATCAGTAAAAATATAACGTTTAAGTATCTCTATGTGTTAAACCGGACATAAACCTTTAATTATGTATCGTATACGTCCTTTTAATGCGAGAACATACATGCCTTGAGATAGTGTTTTTACATACAATATGCACTATTTTGGAAAATGCACGATATTTTTGGGCGTCGAGTCCTATACGAAACGCAGCTCATGTTTCTATTTCACTAAAATACAATTTGTGGGTACGAAGTGCACTTGGCCAAGCTAGTCTTTATATATAAAATGCTTTGTACGTTTGTTAGTAACGCATGATCTCCGATACCATAAAAGCGAATGGGCTGAAAATAGAACAATATATTCAGTTTGGGGTCATTTGTGTTTTAGAATTATTTTCACCGCGATAAATTGCGAATTGGTCAAGTTATTTGCAAAATGCGCATTTCCAGAGCGATTTGACTGACAGTTAAAATGTATGTGTAGTTTGTCTTGATAATAGTTTGTATGTACGATTCTAACCGGTAGATGGCGCTGTAGTAGACATATGGTCAATATACATGTTTTGACGATTTTTTTCCGAAATTCGGGATGTAGGCATTTTTGAATGAAATATCAATGAATAACAAACCAATACATCTCAAATAGGACGGGCAGGACAACGTCTACTGGGGTCAGCTAGTCTATATATAAAAAAAATAATTTGTGTTCGTTTGTTGGTTCCGTAAACCGCTGAAACGATCTTCACGAAATGTTCACTGAATGTAGTATTAGGTCTGGAAGGAAAAATATGCTACTTGATTTTTTTCTTTTGAGGCACAGCCCAAACGCCCCCATTTTTGAAAACTCAATATCTGGGGAATGGCTCCCTAGATTATGCTGAAATTGTGTGTGTATGCTTCTGTAAGCAAATAGCTTGATCGTACCAAAATTGGGCGGGATCGAACAAATGGGCGCCGCCCATATAAGCCAAATTTAAATTGAGATATATTGCACAATTTGTTAGCGAGAGTGCTGTACATTTATGTATTTGTATGTGGTGGCAGTCTACGTGATTGGTCCAAAAATGGACGGGACCAATGGACGTGGTCCCGCCCATGTAAGCCAAATTTTGAAATTGATATGTCTTCCACAATTAGTTAGTGAGAGTGCTGTAAGTTTGTGTATATGTATCCAATGGGCGTGGCCCCGGCCATGTAAGCCAAATTTTGAAATTGAGGTATCTTCCACAATTTTTTAGCGAGTGTGCTTATGTATCTTTGTGTATATGTGTGTTTGAGTATATGTATCTGGTGACCATCTACCTAATTGGTCTAAAAATTGGCGGGATCGGAACAACGTGACCCCGCCCTTATGAAAACTTTTTTTAAATTGTGATATCTTCGTGACTCAACACAAAGTGGGAGATATCGGATAAGGGGGCGCGTACCCTCCCTCGCGACACCATTATTTAAGACGAAATATTTGGAAAACCATTACACCAATCGTCTTAGATTTTTACACGAGAGTAGTTTATGCAATATTGGACAAGTGGGCGTGGCCCTGTCCACATGACTCCATTATTGAAAACGAAATATTTGCAGAACATTTGGTTTGGAAGAAATATTCAGCACCCAAACAATAAATGGGCAATAGTAGAACATTGGCCGCGGTTCCGCCATTACCACAATTGTATTCAAAAGTGCGATGTATGTATTTGACAGCAATATGTAGGGCCCTATACAAAATTGGCGATATCGGAAAGGTCGGCGTAGAACCGCCCACATGACTCCCATATTGAAAACGAAATATCAGGAGAACCATTGAACCTATCGTCATGGTAATTGGTATGGGTGTATTAGACCGAACTATGCGTGGCTCAACACAAAACTTGGTGATATTAGTAATTGAGATAAACTTTTTGGGCAAGGTTATAACATTTATATCTGTGGTTGTCGAGAGTCCTATACGAAATACGTGACATCTTCCTATTTCACAAAACTGAAATTTGGGGCAACGAAGTGGACCGGGTGCAGCTAGTATTATATATTTTTGAGCAAATAAATTTTATTTAAAAATCAATACAATTTATTTGGAACGCAATATATTACAACAAAATATATTTGCAAACTAAATTTCTCAAATAACATATGTGATTATATACAAATAACATTATAGTTTAGGAATTTCTCCAAATATAATTTGTTTAGGAAAGCTTTGGAAAACGATGCACATTTTTCAAATTTAATTTTTCATTGATTTCAAATTATACCTTGAAAATTTAGTGTGGCATAAGTAGCAATAACTTTTGTTTTAAAGCAGTCATTTTTAATTTATTTTTATCATTTTATTTCAACCCATCAAGCAATGTATCATAATGGAAGATTATACGATATCATTTATATATAAATTTTACTAACAATTAAAATTTCTTAAAAGATTAATGTTGAATTTTCTGAATGCTTAAATGCAAATAAATATTTGTTTTGTAAATAATAGTCCCAAATAAAATATTAGGATGAAAATAAAGATTGCTTTAGAACCACATTATCCCAAATATATAGTATTTGTGTGTGCGAAATATTATATATTTCGAGTGTACCGTAAACATTTCTATATTTCAAGCAGAATATGTTTGGGACAATATACTACAGAAGTGTGCCTTGTCTGAATACGGGACACATATCTTCCATTCGGGGCTTAGATCCAGGGGCGTGCCTCTTTGGATGTGTTTGTATAACGTACCTCCAATAATTTTCAGAACTACATATTTTGCGGCGTTGTCAGCAACTAGTCGGTACATATTCTTATATCAGTCATTGGGGCTGACTGCTTAGATCTTGTGTTCCGTGTATTGTAGTGGCGCTCGCGAGCGTGCCCTACAACATTCAGAGTCCACTTCTCTATATCGAAGTCCTACTGTTATAGCTCTAACGCCCATCGCGCTTAGCGATCCGACAAATTTTGTAAAGTATGCAACCACTTCAACGAGTGGTGGTCGGTAATGATAGTGAAGTGGTACCCTTCCACATAAGTTAGCATCTTACGTAACCCCCACAGGACAGCCAAACACTCCTGTTCAGTTTTTGAGTATTTTATTCTACACCATTTCCAAATGTAATTCAGAAAATATCAAATGAAATTCAGATTTTCCACTTGAAATTCAGAACTCGTCAATTGAAATTCAGATTTTCCATTTAAAATTCAGAATTCTTCAATTAAAATTCCGAATTTCCAGTTGAAATTCAGAACTCGACATTTGAAATTCAGAATTATTCATTTGAAATTCAGATCTCGTCATTTGAAATTCAGAAATTAGATTTTCAGAACATTTTAATGTGAAATTAAGAATGTAGGCTTGAAGTTATATACATACATCTTCAACCAGAAAAAGCAAGGCTGGTCGTTGATAAACATAATTTTGTAGGAACAAATGGTCATTCTTAATAATAAAAATTTACCAACGCAGGACCAGGCAATGAAGCCGACCAATATTATGGGCGGCGCCGGCGTACGGAAAAATAACGATCGGCTGAGCCGATAAAGTTTTAACAAACGATGGCGCACGAATGTCATTCTCAGGCAAAGATGGTGCTTTAAGATATTCCCCATTAGATGAAAAAACTTAAAATTAGAACAAAAATTTAAGAAAAGTTATAGAATTTTTGATGTAATTGTGAATGAACAAGTAAGAAAGCTTCAGTCGGGTAAACCGACTAAGGTATACCCTCACTTTGTGAGTAATGTAATATGGAATATTAAACGAATTATTCTGTCAATTTGTATGGGAGGTACCAGAATGTTTTTAACAAATACACATATTTTTCTCTGAATAGTAGATACTTAAAATACATTGCACTGCGCCGAATTATAAGCGTTTTTTGCACTGGTAACGTTATGAGATATTAAATTTGGTATGATTTGGCCATTTTGTGTGGGAGGTACAAAAAGGGGCGTGGTGATATGGGCCATTTTTTACAGGGCTATACGGACTTCAAAAGCGTTACACTGTGCAAAATGTTGTTCCATTTTCGTGCGTTGGTACTCATGCTGTGAGTTCTTAACTTTTTGTGCAAAATTGTACCTTTGTGTGGGAGGTACAAAAAGGGGCGTGGCAATAGCGCCCATTTTTCACAGTGCAAAAGACACTATAAAAGCATTACACTGTACAAAATTTCAAGTGCTTTTATACACTGGTATTAATGTTATAAGCTGTTATCTTTTGGTGCAAAATGGTGTATTTGTGTGGGAGGTACCAAAAGGGGCTTAGCAACATGGCCCATTTTCCTCGAGTTGATAGGGACTAATAAACTAATGCTATGTGTGGAATTTCAGAAGATTCGAATAAGCAGTATAGCAGTTATTAAAGATTCAATATTTCACAACATTTTAACACTTTGTGGGGGAGGTACTAGAAGGAGAGGACCAATATGGCCCATCTTCGAACTTAGCCGGAGATAGAAAAAAATATTTCCACTTACCAAATTTGAAGTCAATCGGTTACTCCTTTCGAGAGTTATCGTGCGCACCAGCCAGCAGACACACAGACAGACAGACAGATAGACAGACAGATAGACAGACAGACAGACGGACGGACATTGCTCATTCGACTTAAAATGACCCAAAACGAATATCCGCCGAACATACTTAGGGTCTTAGATCACTCCTTCGATGTGTTACACTTTTTTTCGTAGCAAATGATATATACCCTCGTCACACTAAAGTGAGGGTATAAATAGTGCCTGTTGTGTTCTCTTCAAAACGACGTAGACTTTGTAATAATTGGTTTGGAAATTACAATATGGTAAAAACCAAAAACGCATTTTTCAATTTCAAATCCCATCATTTTTCTTAAGTAAATGATAGCGAGATCCATAGAAACGTTTTATAAATTTTTACGCAAAAATTAACTTCATAAAAAATTCTGACCCTATCGTATTGCTTAGTAGTCACTTTCTCAATTTTCATGGTTGCATAAAATAAATCTTTTTGACTCAATAAAAAAGTTCGCTACTGCATCCGAGGAGTTGACTAACCACCTCCGAAACGTCATGCATTGGTTGGTGTTGGATTTCAAAGACGTTTTCTTTTTCACTTCACTATTGAAAATACCTTGCATGACATATGGTGATTTCGTTTCTGAAAAATAATATCACCACATCATGTTGCGACATTTTAAAAATTCCCCTGCACCCATTGCTAATTTCGCATTTTGCATGCGAACAATCAAACAAAAATCGTGCGGTGAGTTCTGAAGTTTGCTTTTTGATGGTCCAACACTCCACACTGTGGACTGGGCTGAGTGTGGAAAATTCGATATTTTCGCATTTGCGGAGTGTACATAATAAATTTACAAACAAAATCAAAACCCGTTCATACGGCTGCACCACTTTTACAAACGAACCTAAAAATGCGGTTTCAGTGTAAAATGTAGAAAAAATTTGACATTTTTTTGCTCAAACGAAATCACCATTAAAAGGAATTATTTGATCTTCAGCTCAACTCCACAGTGAGAAAACCAAGAAACAAAAAAAATATTTTCTTGTTTTCAAATAGAAATTCTGTATTTCAATAAATAGTTTCTGAATTACAAATGAAAAGTTCTGAATTTCGAATGAAAAATTCTGAATTTCAAATGACGAGTTCTGAATTTCAAGTGTCGAGTTCTGAATATCAACTGACGAATTCTGAATTACAAATAGATATTCTGAATTTCAATTGAGGAGTTCTGAATTTCAAATGTAAAATCGGAATTTCAAATGACGACTTCTGAATTTCAAATGGAATTTCTGAATTTCAATTGACTAGTTCTGAATTTCAAATGGAAAATCTGAATTTCACGTGACGAGTTCTGAATTTCAAATGGAATTTCCGAATTTCAAATGACGAATTTTGAATTTAAATTGATTTTTCCTGAACTACATTTGGAAATGGTGTAGTTCAGTTAACGTTCTTCTGGCCATCGGAATGTCGTTGAAATAATACCACTCCAAGTCCCTCTCTAAGTACTAGCATCCGTCTGTAAATAAAGGTGTAAACAGATATCTGGGCACGACAAACCTGGAGCTTGGGTCAAATTCTGCTTCAGAGTATCGATCGCGGCTTCCTGTTCTAGTATCTAAAAAGGTGGCAAGAGGTGCACTGATAGATGAGTGATACAAAGATGTCATTCCGAGAAATCGGCGTAGTTCTTTGATATTTGTGGGAGCAGGAAGTTTATGTACGGTTTCTATTTTATCTGGATTTATTTAAAAAAAAAAAAGGGTTTTCCAATAAGTGTGATATTTTTTCTTTGAAAAAAAAACACTTATTTTTAAGGAAATTCAAAAGTTTTTTTATTTAATGTGAAGTACAATCGATACAATTAATAACCGATACAATTAATTATTTAGATAAAACGTCATTCAAATGGCCTGCACGACTTTTTCTGCAGGAACGAATTCGATGAACCCAATTTTCGAGCACTTTTTCCACTAAATCAAGTCGTATGTCATGAATGGCACGTTCATTATTGACTTGTAAAGCTTGAAGAGAGTCTGGTTTATTTCGGAAGACCAATGACTTCAAATAACAACACAAGAAATAGTCTAATGGTGTTGAATCACAACTTCTTGAGGGCCATACAATATCACAATTTCTTGAAATAATCGAATCTCCAAACTTTTTTCGCAACAAATCAATTGTTTCATTTGCTGTGTGGCACGTAGACACGATCGGTGAATGACAGAAAGATAGCTCTTAAAGAGAGCTAAAATATTGCTCATGAGTGTCAAGGTCGTAAGTCAACCGGAAAGTGTTTTTTTGGATTTAAAAAAAATGGACTTAGCATCATTTTCAAATGTGAACGGAAAGTTTATTTTTGCTCTAGCTCTTTAACGGTACGTCGGATCGGGAATCGGTCAATGGCAAAAAGATCGCTCTTAACGAGATGTCGACCTGCTCGAAATGTTTTTTGGAATTTAAAAAAAAAATACTTAGCCCACGAAAAGTTGCAATTAGAGAACGATTATTTTGATAATAAAACTGAATAATTTGTAAACGTTGTTCTTGCGTATATCTCCATGATGAAATTGTAAACACTGCTGAATACAATGAAAAACAAATGACAGATCATAACATATTTCAAATGGCCGAAACGTCACTTCAAAATCATATCATCCCTATTGGAAAACCCTTACCTTCTGGTGTTACTACGTGACCCACATATCGAATACAAGTTCGCACGAACTCACATTTTTTATGTTAATCAATATGTGCGCCTACTGTAATCTCTGGAATACTTCATCTAGTGTTCGTTACATGCTCTCCCCGGGACTACATATACATATATATCATCTACATATACGAACACACATCGATGGAGGTTAGAGCCAATAATATTGGCGATAGTGCGGTGAAACGTAGCATTAGCAAAATGCAGTCCGAAGGGCATCACCTTCCTCTGGAAAATGCCTCTGCCCGGTACTAAAAAGGCAGTGTATCGACGAGAGCATTCTTTAAATCTAAAGATTAAATGTGCTTCCGCTCGCCCAACTGGTTCGCTGATAGCATTCAGTTGTCTATAGTCGATGCACATGCGCCAACCTCCCTGTTTGTCCATGTTACAAAGAGCTTTGCATTTACCAAATCGAGATTGATATTCTTGAAGCAGTTTCTAGAGCATCTCGTTTTGTTTTGTTCAGGGCGTGAAGGGGACGCAAAAAAGTAAGGGGTGTCGCTTTTTGTCTGCTTTATGCTACGTCATCGATTTACAATTTGATGTTTCAATGGCTTAAGAAATCCATGCCGAGGAACATTGTTTCGGCCAGCAATGGGATGACCGCTACTCTCAGTGTCGTTATTTCCCCTTTCAATTCTACTTTCACGGTGTACATATCGGAGCATAAAGCGAATCGCTGGTCAGCTATTTGTACTTGTCATTTTATCCCGTCCGCTTGCAGTCCACGAACATATAGGTAATCCCTCGATGCACCACATATATAACTGGATGTTGCACCTGTGTCTATAAGTCAACCGGGTGATTACAGATGGTAGCCTTAATAAAATAGGCACTATGTGGTACATCCTAATATTGACTCCATGGGGACTAAGTTAAGTTACGATTCCCTCTTCTCTCTTCTATGAACAGATTAGCATACCCATATTAGTACATTGCGATCGCATATGGCCTGGACCTTTACACAACAGTGTCTAAGTCTCACGTACTCTCCTGGTTTCTCTGAGACCATATGGGATGTATGTGGCTGAGATTGTCTCGTTTCGTCTCGTTTGAGTAGTTGGTAGTCATCTGTAAAGTCTATCATCTCATCGAGATTATGAAAATCATGTCTTCGTATGTAATGCCAGTAATCTGGCTCCCTCATAGACTCTATCTAGTAGTAGTGGCGAGCATTTGCAGAATGTAATCTTTAGCCCTTTCCCTTTCATACTGTCAACGATTGTAGAACGATTGCTATAATTGCGTTTTCCTTGCGAAATTAGGAACAGGTGGTAATGTCGACTCTCTTGACTTTGAACCATTTATTTTATTTATTTACTCAATATCATCTATCGAGCGAAGCTCTTACAGGTTACATATGTATACAATATTCAATATTATAACAATAGATTTAAAAATAATTAATAGTACAATCATTATCACTTAGGTACATTATACAAGTAAAAGAAGAATAGTTTGCAGTATCAGGTAGAGTCCTCCTCAAGCAAAGTTCTTATTAATCTCTTAAAAACTTGTCTATCAAAATGATAATCAATTTGTTTTGCCATTGCATTAAACAAAATTAGACATCGCGTTAAAGGCTCATTAACGCCGTAGTTTGTTCTATGATATTGAATCGAAAATAAGTGGTGTCCTCTTAATAAACAATTTGGAATGTGGAAAGGCAAAATGGATAATAATGGTGGGCAATGAATATTTGCGTCAATTAAATCTTTTATAAAAACTATACTTTGCATTTTCCTTCTAACTGTCAATTGCTGAATTCCAAGAATTCCATAAAGTATATATATTCTTAATCGTCGTAAAATTCTAAGACGATTTACCCATGCCCGTCTTTCCGTCCGTCCGTATGTGGTAATCATGCTACAGTCCGCAATAAAAGAGCTAGGTTGATCAAATTTGGTACAAATACCTCTTATAGTTGCAGGTTGTTTGGGATTGCAAATGGGCCATATCGGTCCATATTTAGATATAGCTCCCATATATAGCATCTAACTTGTTGTGATTCCTACTGTTCTCATCTACTATATTTTTTGTGTTTTCCGTGTTATTTTCTTTAGGTTTGAGTTATTTTCTGAGGTCCCATGCTATCCATGGTGGAGGGTATATAAGATTCGGCATGGCCGATCGACCCCGTGGTCATAGAAAGTGTCCCAAATAACACTTAAATATTCTAAATGGGACCTGACTTGAGTCTCATAGACAACATTTTCGAGTTTCTTTTCAAGAAGACAAATTGTGAATTAGATTTCTATATTAAATAGTTAATATGGTGTTTAAATGAAAAATTGGAATCGAAGAATAAACCTAAATCTTTAACAAGGTTCTTACGCAGAAAGATGTGATTATGATCACCTTTATAATCATAAATAATTGGAAAATGTTTTCGAGTGTACGTCATGACTTTACACTTAGAGAGATTTAAGAAAAGGTGATTTGAGTGCGTTGCTTGCGTTGCTTGCAGGATACCTAGGAGTGTGATCAAGTAGATCACTATCTCCTGAAAATTTCAAATCCCACCTCTAAATCAAAATAATCATCTTATGGTCCGTTTTTCATGTCGCTCATGGGTAGTTCACATCGCGGTATGGAATTTGCCATGGGCCTGCTTGTTGGTACGGCTATTGTTATATAGTCGGGTTCTATTACCGTTTGCTCTTATGCCTTTGTTTCTGCTTCTAACAGCCTGTTGCCGTAACTTAAAAATTTGCTTTTGTTCGACTGCCAGACGACAAACAGCTGATTTGGGTTTTATTAACTACAATCACAACGACAAGTCGTACAATAATTAACTCGTACGAAAACGTAATCATTTCAGTGTAAATTTTGGTTTCTCTTTCTCTCTTTGCAGCCATCTGGAATAATTTCAGATGGAGTCACGTTATTTTTTTTTGTCTACTGATAGGAACAATGACAAAAAAAACGTTATTAAAAGCAAAAATAATATCATATTAATATAATTATGATAAAAGCAATTAAATAATAATAAAATTGTATATACACTAAAGAAAAGCGTACTGAAAATCAAAGAATTTGTCGTAAAGTTTAAGATTTCGGCAATGATTTGGAGCCAAAGACAATCGCTATAAAAATAAGAAGGTTTTATAGTTAATTTAAAGACGTGATTAGTACTTGTTTTGAGGATGCATTTCATAGAATTAAGAATTTTGGGTAATAAAAATAATTATGTTTGGTCTTAAAATAAGCACATTTTGGTTTAAATTTAAGTTTGCCGCGTGCTTATTTTTAGATTTAAAATGTCTGCCCTTGATATAAGAATATACATAAATTTAAGGCATACATTGATTTAAATAAAGTTTTTTAAAATATGTATGGCAAATTCGTTACATTGAATTTATTATAATGTTACTCTCATTAATGAATTATTTTCTTTGAAATCATTTAATATTCATAAAAAATATGATTCATGCAAGTTATAGTGTTAACTTATAAATTCAAAACACAACGCTTTCGCTTTCTAAAGATTGGATTTATTATATTTTATATTGGAAAATACAAAAAATGTATACGTATTACGAATAACATTGAACATTTTACAATTTAAAACAATATTTTAGTTGTATAAAGACAAACCGGCCAACACACTATCGTAATATTGTTATTATTGGTATGTATTGATTTGTAAATCTATAGTGGGATTCGTTCTCCATTTGTTGACCAAGAATAATTTTCATTGGAACTGACATTAATTTTTAACATGGAATTTAGCTGGAATTTAAATAGAAATTGTATAAAATAATTATTGTAAAGGGTGTCCCAAGAAGAGCGCAATTTTTTAATTACTGATGCATCAATTGAATTGTTTCTCTGGCTGTATGACATGTGGCGCCGTCTTGTTGGAACCACATGCCCTCCACATTCATTTCTTCAATTCTAGGCAAGAAAAAACTGGTTATCATTTCACTATACCGAACACCATTGACTGTTTGCGCTTGACCTGCCTCAAAGGTCCAATGATTCCTCCAGCCCAAAAACCACACCACACAGTGACACGTTGAGGATGCATTTGCTTCTCGTGAATCACTCGAGGATTTTCCGCACCCCAAATGCGACAATTCTGCCTATTGACGAAGCCATCAAGATGAAAATGGGCCTCGTCACTGAAGATGATTTTATCGGCAAAATCAGCATTTTCATGTTGTCTCTCCAATACCCAATTAACGAACTCCCTTCGCTGTCCTTCTCCATTTTTACTAACCTCGTACCTTCTACTAACAAACAATAACAATTATTCAAATGTCAAACAATGACACTTCGAATGTTGCGAGATTTAAAAATTGCGTTCTTCTTGGGACACCCTTTATAATTAGTTTTACATATCATGTAGTTTGTATGCTCACTTATTTGCTGCAATTTGTTAATTTCATTCCCCACTGAATTTTTCACTTCATTACACGATCTAAAATTAAAATAATCTGAAAAGAAATCAAACGGAATGATTTATATACGAAAAAGTATAAAAATAAATGTTGTCATATCACAGTAACAAAGTTGAAAAATAAGAGATATACTTAAATCTTTGATTTACTTACATTGAAATTTACTTACATAGAAATATTTGGCACAATTGGTCACTCTTCTACCACACAAATACTCATAATAGATCCATTCAAAAATTGCTTTACTAAAAATTTTAAAAATATATTTATATAATATATTATTAATTATTTGGACTGTGTGTTTTGAAAGTGACGTCAGCGACATTTTTACATATAAATTGAGTTAAGAATGGACTCAGCATCAGATAAGCCGCATATAATTGTATCAAAAATAATTTTTTCAAAAAAGTCAAACGTGACTTAGATTTAGAACATTAATTTTTTTTAGCAAACAAAACTACAAAAACGTTTTTTTAAGTACGGTGAATATTTAAAATATTAAAAAAAACCCGTGCAGAACATATGATTTATTATTAAAATATTGTTAATATATTAAAATTTTATGCACTTTTGATTATTATTCAGCTTAATTAAAATGCAACTTCGTCTAAAAATATAACTGCAACAATTTTCATTTAAAATTGAATTGTATCTACACTTTTTTTCATAAACATAATTTAAATAAAAATTAATTGTATTTTCTTTCGTGTCAAGAAATGGTAAATTGTTTCTGCCTTTCGCCCTAAAACGACTTTTTGTTTTCGTTTATGATAAAATACTAATTTTTTAGAAAAGAAAACATCTTAATATTATACCAGACCATTAGGTTGCTTATTAAAGATCATTCTTAGGTAGATAATGCATATTTATCTTATGTAAGAACATTTTATTAAAAGCGGAAAACAATCCACCAGGAACATTTCCTAAGTTACTTCAAATGATTCACTGACTGCGGCTTAATTATATTTACCATTGAAAAAAACGAGTTAATAGAACTTAAACTCGAACAATTTTACACCATACAGAACTTTGAAGTCTTGCGATGAGCTGTATATAAATATTTAAATTCTATTATTCACACAGATTTTTAAACGAAAAGAAAAGATGCGATGAATTGGAATATTTATTAATTAAAAATTAGCTCTGTAAAACAGAAACTAATGCTGCATATGACATTCTTAACTCTGCTATTTCCATATACATATATCCATATTACATTTTTCATACAAAATAAATCTTTAAAAGGCAAAAAAGGCTTATTATTTTGATTTCAGTAAAACAAAAATATCCCTTGGACCAAATTATAAGGTAATATATATTACCGTTCATAAAGGAAACGATGCAAAAATTTAACCAAATTGGCCTAATGTAACAGCAGGTTTAACTATAAAGTATAACACGAAATCTAAAAAAATTAAATTGTATTTTCATTTGCTTTTGTATTTCGTTTGCGTATGTATTTAAATTAAAATTCGAAAAAGTCAAAAGTGGGTAAAAATAAAACAAGTGTGTCAACATTTTTTGAAAGTTCAAGATTTTTTTGAAATTTCTTATTAATCTGGTTGAGAATTTGAAAAAAATACAACAATTTGAACCGTTTTGCAAAATTTTGATTTTTTCCGAGTGCGTTTGGAAAACTGCAATTTTCTCCGGAAATATTGAACGGATTCGACTGAAATTTTTGCAGGTCGGTCCGAAACATTTCCTAAAATCTAAATATATCATAAACTTTAATTACCAACTGACCCTATGAAAAATATTGCAAAATATTTTTTGCATATGCAAATAATTTCACTTTCTGGAGCAGTAATTTGAAATATTTTATATTTAGAATGCGTCCTATATTGACGTCCACCAGAATCAGAAAAACATTTTGGTAGATCGCGCTTTGTAAAAATTTACGGCAAATTTACGGACACTACCTTTTTGAAAATATTTTTGGTTCATTATTACAGGACCTCAAGGACCTTACCAATTTTGTCCAAATTTACACAATAGCTGAATCCATTAGTTCTAAGTCCAAAAACGCATTAATTTTTTTTCGGCGGATGAAGTTCTCAGCATCGCGAGCTTCCAAACTGTGGATATATAATTTGCAATATCTCCGTCAATTCCTAATCAATCTGTACAAAATCAACGACAAAAGAGACGTGAGAAAAGTCACTTTCATATCTTGTTTCCTAATATATGTTTTTTAACCCACTAAGAGCCAATTTTTTTACTTTTTGTGTTAAATGCAATGATTTTGGAAAATGCGTTATGGACTGGACTGTTCGTGCGGTGGAAGTATAAATTGGCGATTCTATTAATACAAACAACACACGGTTCAAATTGTTTTATTTTTTTCAAATTCTCAACCAGATTAATAACAAATTTCAAAAAAATCTTGACCTTCCAAAAAATGTTGACACACTTGTTTTATTTTTACCCAAGTTTTAACTCTTTTTTTGATTTTCAAATAAAATGTATTTGTTCACAAATACATAATTCTTACAAATTTTGTTTCCAAGCATATTTCCGTTCCCATGTGTAGGGAATGTTTGAATTTATGAATTATTTGTTGTAATTTACAACAAATAATTACATTTATCTTTTATCTTCAAATATTTCGCGATCTAAAATGAAAATTGTTCTGAAAAGAAATCAAATAGAATGATTAAAGAAAATACAAAAATACAAATACAGATACAGATAGGAAAACGCTGAAAACTAAGAGAAATATTTCAATCGTTCATATATAATACTTACGTTGAAATATTTGGTAGAATTTGTCACTTTTCTACGATAGAAATACTTCTAAAATACCAATTCTAAAATAGTTTTACTAAAAAATAAAAAGATAGTTGTATAACATACTATTAATAACAAATTTCTATATTGCCAGAAATAATTTTACATTTCTGCTTTATACGCTGTTAGCAGTTATTTAATAAAATTATAATTTTCAATAAAAATGTGTTTTGTTAATTTTGTAATTACCAATAGGTTGTTTGTTTCAGGATTATATATTATATTTCACTCATCTAAACATTTTCCTATTGCCTCTTCCAGTATTACAAAACCTATTACCCGCATTTTTATAGTCCATTTTTTAATGTTCGCATAAATCTTTTCACAGGACTTTCTAAAAAGATCGCTTCAAAAATGTATGTACATCACCATAAATAACATACGAGTACAGCATAAATAACTACGATGCACGCACTCCCTTATCACCGAGATCGATGGAGACGCTGACGGCATAACCACATACATACACACATGTACACGAATCCTCGTGTTTCACATCTGCCGTTATTTTGAGTTTCAGTTCTTGTTGTTGCTATGGTATTGTGCCAAGCAACATGTACGTATACTTACATATTCACCGCAATTTCATTTTGTTCACAATTCGCGTCTCAAAACACTCAACCACTTCCCTCCATCGCTTCCAAGTAACTGATTTGAAAGAAAACGAACAACAGAATATTCTCTATACGCGGAGAGCTCTTCTAACATTCCATAACAATTATTTATTCACACATTAACAAACAACTCTTATTCTCCGAAAGAGAGAGACAGCATAATTTTCTCGTATGTATTCTTAAAAATAATGGCAATAATAAAAATTTATTACCAAGACATCTTTTCCTTAAAGGGGAGCATAGCCTTAAATTTATTACTCAAATATCTCATACTGTCAATTAAGTCCGATTCGACATTAAAATTATGACATGTCTACGTCATAGTTTTAATGTTGAAAATCCTTAAAAGTATTGAAATATTACATAAAATAATGCGGATTGTCACAAAAATAATAATTTTTTTTATATGTATACATATTTAAGCATAAAGAAGTCAACATTGTCAGTTCGCTAAGATGGAAAAAAAATCATCAGTGCACAATGAGAGAGACTTGAGAGAGAGAGAGAAACAAAAGAAAAGCTCAGCTGACCCAGCCAGGGTTGATTTTTGGCCACCGCTAGTGTAAAGAGTATAGACGTGTATTTACTAAGGTCGACCATACGAAAATGTGTGCCTTTTTAAACCGGAAGTTGTGAAATTATTTATCTGGAAATTACATTATTTGCCAATAGGTAAATTGCTAACGTCATTGACGTTAGGCCAGGCGAACGAACGAACAAACCTTAGGAAACAAATTCCTGACGAAAGTGAGTGAATGGTTTTGTTAGCAGGGACTTTCGTTAGAAATACAGAAACAGGCCGTAGCAGCAAGTTCTCCGATGACATTCTCAGTCTCTTTGCGCGAACGTTCTTGGCGAGTTATTTTCGGAGAAGTTCCATTTCTTAAATAGGTAGCGAATCAGTACCCATATGCGTGGAGTGACTCATATTCCCACTGGAAAAAGTCTAAAGGCCAGCTTACACACATCAGTTTTGTGTGATCCATGGATTTATCCACAGTCTAAGGAGCTGCATGATGTGTGTTCATGGATGTTGGACGAAAATCAATACGATTTTGATATTTTTATGTTGGCTCATGCAAATCCACAGTGTAATGGCAGGTATGACAACATTTCGTCAGTTCAAAAGAAACATTGTGGCGGAAACACGGAAAGAGGACAAAGTGCCGTCGGCAAAATTACATTTCAGTAGAAACCTCATTGAGTAAAGATGCGTAAAAGTGAAAATGGAAAGAGATCGTCAATTTGGTTGGATTTTCTTTGAATTATACAACAGTATGCCAGAATTATGGAAAATTAAAAGTGAAGACTATAAGAATTGTTATTATTTTTCTTTCAAAAATATTTTAAAATTTACGTTAATTTTGAATTTTAAAAAATAAATTTACCTTAATTTTCTTTGAATGACCGGCTTGTTAAAAATTTATTTGAAAACATAAATTTATTTTTTATGTTGGTTTGAAGGCTAAATATGTACATAAATACGAGTATTTTTCGTAGATATTTTAAGCATTTTAATTTAAAGAACACTTTCCTTTCATTTCCTTCAACATTATACAGAATTTGTGTCTGTCTCTCCCAAACATACTTTTTGGAAGGCAATATTTGTAAAAGTAATTAAGAAACAACGATATTGGCATGACATTTATTTTACTTTTCTACTCTGTTTTTGTACATATTATTTTGAATATAAACATGAAACAAATGTATTGAAAAAGTCAGATAAAATTTGTAACAGGTACATTTGTATATCACATTAAAAAATATAACGAACGATGCACACTCATATGGAATGTGGGTATAAACAAAATCTTTCAAAAATTCCCTAATTATTCATTAAAAAGGTTGAAGGAAAATACCCAAATTTTTATGGTCGCATATTTTCATTTTGCCGACGACATTTTGATCTTTTTCTTCGCTGCTCACGCACAACCGACCACGTTGCTGTCGTAGGTGAAATGATGTTGTAGAGATTGCATGAGTAATCTAAGGGCAAGCAGTCGTCGAACACAACATCTGAGAGAACATGATGCTTGACAACAAATCCACAATGTAAGGGGCCCTTAACGGTGTGAATCGACCGGCCCAAAACGTGAAATTATCTGCTCACCGAAGTGTTCTCTCAATAAATCCAGTGATTAATGCGATGTGTGGGAAGTGGCGCCGCCGTCTTGTTAAAACCAAATGTCGCCGAGATCACGAGCTTCAATTTCAGGCATCAAATAGTCGGTTATCATGGCACGATAACGGTCGCCATTGACGGTTACGTTCTCACCGGCATCATTTTTGAAGAAATATGGACCGATGATTCCGGTACGTCGGATCGGGAATAGGTCAATGGCAAAAAGATAGCTCTTAACGAGAGCTAAAATATTGCTCATGAATGTCAAGGTCGTGGGTCGACTGGAGAGTGTTTATACCCTACACCACACTGTGGTACAGGGTATTATAAGTTTGTTTGTAGACCCACCTTAAAGTATACCGATCGACTCAGAATCACTAGCTGAGTCGATTTAAACATGTCTGTCCGTCCGTCTGTCCATGTAAAGTTGTTCGTCGACTACAAGTAGCAATTTCACTCCGATCGTTCTGAAATTTTGCCGTTTAAGATCGCTATTGAATTTGGTTGAAATCGGTTCAGATTTAGATATAGCTCCCATATATATCTTTCGTCCGACTAGGCCATTTAGTCCTATAGAAGCTGTATTTTACATCCAATCGTTTTGAAATTTAGAATGGTAGAGTTTCTTGATCCATGAACCAACATTGCCGAATTTGAAGAAAATCGGTTAAGATTTAGCTATAGCTCCCATATATATGTTTCGTCCGATTTTGCTCTTTAGTCCTGTAGAAGCTGTATTTTACATCCAATCATTTTGAAATTTAGAATGGTAGAGTTTCTTGATCCATGAACCAACACTACCGAATTTGAAGAAAATCGGTTAAGATTTAGCTATAGCTCCCATATATATGTTTCGTCCGATTTGGCCCTTTAGTTCTATAGAAGCTCTATTTTACATCCAATCGTTTTGAAATTAAGAATAAACAATTTATACATGAACTACAAAATTTATATTTCAGAGTTATTCAATATTACGAGAGTGGTGTAGGGTATTATATAGTCGGCCCCGCCCGACTTTAGCCTTTCCTTACTGGTTTTTTTTTTGATTTAAAACCAGTAAGGAAAGGCAGAAAGTCGGGCGGGCCGACTATATAATACCCTACACCTCCATAACAATGCGATAAGGGTCATTGCGATAATAATTTGGAATAATTGGTAAATAGGTAGGAACATATTATCTAATTCTAAACCGATAATCGCGAAATTTAGCAATATTCGTTCCTAAATTGGGAAACATCTTTCTTGAAAATTTAAATGATCGGAAGTAAAGTACAACTTATATAGCGCTTGGACACCAAATCAGGAGGAACATATATATGGAGGTTATATTTAAATCCGAACCGATTTCCCTGAATACTCATTCATGTAAACAGACCTCTTTCTGTCGAATTTCGTTCTGATCAGATATAAAATACAGACACTGATCGGATATAAAATAAAATTTTTACAGGGCTTACATGTAAAATCGGGGTAACTTATATATGGGGGCTATATCTAAATCTGAACCGATTTCTTCCAAATTTAAAAGTATTCCTTCACGTAATAAGAGACCTCTTTCTGCCGAATTTCGCACTGATCGGATATAAAATACAGTTTCTACAGCGCTTACATGTCAAATCGGGGGTTACATATATATGGGGGCTATATCTAAATCTGAACCGATTTTCTCCGAATTTATCAGTATTCCCTCATGTAATAAGAAACCTCTTTCTGCCGACTTTCGCACTGATCGGATATAAAATAACATTTTTACAGCGCTTACATGTCAAATCGGGAGTAACGTATATATGGGGGCTATATCTAAATCTGAACCGATTTCTTCCAAATTTAACAGTGTTCATTCATATAATATGAAACCTCTTTCTGCCGTATTTCATACTGATCGGATATAAAATAAAGTTTTTACAGCGCTTACATGTCAAATCGGGGCTAACATATATATGGGGGCTATATCTAAATCTGAACCGATTTTAACCAAATTCAATAGGGATCGTCCTTGGGCCAAACAAATGATATGTGTAAAGTTTCGTCGCGATCGGACCATAATTGCGACCTGTACTTTGATTACAAGAATACATGCACAGACGGACAGACAGACAGACGGACATAGCTAAATCAACTCAGAAAGAGATTCTAAGTCGATCGGTATAATAAACGATGGGTCTATTTCTTCTCCTTTTGGGTGTTACAAACAAATGCACAAAGTTATAATACCCTGTACCACAGTGTGGTGTAGGGTATAAAAATGGACTTAGCGCAATTGGCGAACGATTATTTTGATAATAAAACTGAATAATTTGTAAACGTTGTTCAGGCGTAAGTCTTTCCATGATGAAATTCCAAACAATACTTAACAAAAATAACATGACAGCATGACACGACTCACACGTGATCTGTCAAAAAAAAGGCTATTGAAAAAAGTATCTCTACTTAGATCACCCTATATAAGCGCCGTATGAAGGTCACATTTTTTATCCTGTGTGCCAGGAGTTTAGAAATGCATTCTATTTAAACTGCAACTGTTCATAGTAATAATGGTTATCCGTACATTTGTTGCCAAACAGTGGTGGAGGGTATTATACAGTCGACCCTACTAGTTTACTTAATTTTGCTACTTATCCATTTTATTTTTTAAATAATTAAACATACATTGATGCTGTGATTTTTTCGCCTCGGTGTAATAGATTGGAATATATCATTTGCTATGGACAAAAGTGTAACACATCGAAGGAATGACCTAAGACCTTAAGTATGTTCGGCGGATATCCGTTTTGGGTCATTTTATGTTGAATGAGCAATGCCCGTTCTGCTGAAATTCGGTATGCAATAATATTTTTCTCCATTTCCGGCTAAGTTCGAAGATGGGCCATATTGGTCCACTCCTTCTAGTACCTAACCCACATAGCGTTAACATTTGGTGAAATATTGATTCTTTAATAACTTCTATACTACTTATTTAATTGATATGAAACCTTAATCGGTTTAGCCGATTGAAATTTCATACATGTTTTATAACTGGCTTTACTTTAAAATGCAAAGCCATGATCCACAAGAGGCAATTATTAACAAAGATATTCTGCCTAGCATAGGAGAGTAGGAAAGAGGAATCGACAGGGAAATTCCTACCTTGCATCTCTCTCCAATGAATCGGCACAAATATCTCAATACGACTGTCGTACGAGTTAAGCCAAGTTATGTCTCATTGTTTTGTATATGTAATCGGATACTTTTTTATTTTCATCGTCATATCTAACAGGTGTTTTCCTATCGTTTATGTGCATCATTTTGGTTTGAAAATTGTTCATTCGATATTGTTTGGCACTTTAGTAAGACAAACCGCTTGCAGACAAGCAACATGTGTTTCCTTTGCAAATAGGGTTATTTGATTCTTTTCGGTCTTGTTTTCCTTTTGGTGTTGTTCTCCCGTTTGTGGTGCTGTTGTGGCCACCCGCAAATAGATGAAACTTCAGTACACGCCAAAATGAATACATCCATCCATCCATCCACCCTCAATATTGCCAACAATAAGTCCCACGTTTTCAATCTCATCTCCTACGTCCTGGTGGCAGGGGAGATCTTAAGAGTCAATTGCTGATGGAGCTGGAAGAGTTTGTATCAATGGAGTCGTCAGTCAAACAGACTGCCGTCATTCGTGGGCCTCCGTTGTTCTCGAAACGCTGCGGTTCGTTTCAGCTCACTTGTATTTATTTAGGTCTGTTCGTCCATGCATAACAAAATGGAAATTTACCTGAATATTGCAAGATATCTTATGAAACGGTTTGCCAAAGCTTTGTTTCCTACACAACGTTTCGTCCTTCGCCCGCTCCCTACCGGTCCACCATCTAACGGGTGGATTTGATTCAACCAAGTATTTTAGTTTATTTCGGAGGGATTTTCGTATACTAAAGAATTGTTATTGTTAAGTTTTTTCGCTTTCGTAAGAAACATGAACTATTTACAAAAACAAACATACATAAATATATGTATATAACAAAGTACCACTACTACTGTACAGAGTACTTTTAAAAGTAAATCTCCTTGAAACTGTTAAGAGTCCTATTGGGAGGAAACTCTCGGTGAAGTTTCTTTTTGCGGAAAAGGATGTAACGAAAGGTATAATGGTCCTGTTCAACAAACCATTGTTTTGGTAACATCAACATAAACATCGACAACAACTGAAACTTTTATGTTTTTCTTTAATTCCTTTCATTTTTATTTCTGTACTTAGGGCACTAGGATTACAAATCGGAGAGTAGTAATTCGTTACATTTAATTAATAGCAAAAAAAACTAAAAGAGCTTTCAAGTAGTGAACATATGCAAAAATAAAAGAACTTTCACCAGCAAATTCAGGATTGAAGTATATATTGTAGTATACTACAAATAGCCTCAAGATTTTATTGTGAAAATGATGAAGTATGCCAACAAATATTACATCTATTCTATGTGCGCTGTACAAATGCTTTTCATAGTAGGTGATACACGTTTAAATTCCTTAACAACACAACCGATTGCGACAATTTCTTGCATATTAACTTTCTCAGTAATGGAGACAAAATTTGATAAATGATGAATAAAATTGATATCCAATATACCCAATAAAGCAAATGTTATGGCCATTTGAAGTTATATCTATCTATATATCTATCTTCTTCTTCTATATATATAAAATTGAATGTATGTGTGTTTGTGGCTTTGTTTGTCTGTTCCGTTGTCTGTTATATGTATCTGGTAACGTGATTGGCCAAATATGGGCGGGATCGGACCAATGGGGACCCCGCCCATATAAGCCATTTTATGAAATTGATATATCTTGAACAATTTGTTAGCGAGAGTGCTGTTATTTTATGTATATAAATTTGGTGGCAGTATTAGTGATTGGTCTAAAAATGGACGGGATCGCAAATCTAAACGAAGTAGACCGGTTCCAGCTAGTTTTCAATGAAATTGGATTTTTTGCATTTTTTTAAAGGATATGTCTTATCTTAGAGTTATAGAAAAAGTTATTTTAAAATAGTATAACATGTTTATATTAATCTTAAAGAAAACTTCCAAAAGACTGTTTTCAAAGAAATCAAAAATATTAACTGGTATTGTTGCCACGTTTCTCCAATTAACAACACTTTTTACACAAATTTCAAAGGTAAGCCACATTGTCTCCAATCGCAAAGCTAGAATGTTAAAACCTTTATCATTGTTATATGTGGTTAGGTGAACTGCAAACTGAATTTGGAGACCATCTTTTAGTACGGGTGATATGGAGAAAAATCCAAAAAATAAATTTTTGGAATTTTCCAAATTATTTTGTTAATTGTGGGATTGACTTATGCAAATATAATGATTACACCCGATTTGTGATGTCAAAACCTACAAACTCCGAAATAATCATTGAAATATGTATGTATATTAATTTTTAAATATTTATGATGTTATTACATTTTTGTCTGCATTTGAATATTGATTTTTTAATTTTTTTCCTAGCATTGTGTTACTATCAGTGCAGGATGTCAACCGATTTCTCTCACATCAACATTTTGAAATCTACAAAAAAAATAACTTTACTATATGAACAAATTTCGGCCAGATGTACCCACTGAGACAAAAGTTAAGACCTATCAATTCATATTGTCACAAAATAGTTATTTTTTGTACTTTTTGCCAAAAAGTATATGTAGTATTTTTGAAATATAGACGAAATTATAAAAAAAATTATAAGTTGTACGTCTTGACACCAGAAATCGAGACTAATTCTAACATTATTATATTTGAAAAGTTAAGTCCCACAATCCCGGAATTTTAGCATTTCCCCAAAATCAGTTAAAAAAATCTTTTCTGCTAAACGAAATATTAGACAACCACAATTTTCGTTTACGACGACTGAAATTTCTATTGGTCAGAACAAACAATTGGTTTCGCGAAACAAGTTTCTGTCACAACAAACGAAATTTCAGTTCCTGCAAACGATAATTGTAGTTGTCTAAAATTTCGTTTCGCAGAAACAAATTCCTTTCTTTGCGTGTACGGTGAGGGGAAAACGTCATGTCAGAGTTTTGACGAAGTTGAAGGTTGTTGAGGTTTCGGCTATTACCGAAAAACAAAATGAGTCACTTACCTGGGCGAAAGGCGTTATGATGCTTCTAAATCCAATGAGTCGACTGAAAGAGCCACATATTCAGCTGTGTTAATGGCTAATAAAGTCAAAAGAATCAGATCACCTGATTAACCCCTGCCTTGGAAAAAAGCAAGAGACCCTAGTGTCACCATCAACAGGACACTCATTAAGCCCTTCAATGAAGTGGCGAAGGAGAGTATATTGATGGATTTTTAATATAAGTACATTTGTCCAATAAATCATTTATTTTACTGAACGGAGCGTACTTTATTCAAAATCCCCGTGGAATCCACTATCTCGACCAACTTGCCTATCCAACATTTTAAAATTATTTTTGTTGCTCACAACAACTCATCCTGGGTCACCTACAACGTCAACTACAGCTTTGCCAATCCCGCAGTAAGTACAGACAAAATGATGTCACCATTGCCAGAGGGCCAACATCACACTGAACAACATAATCACTATTCAGAACGTGCCAATCCCCCTGACAAAAATATGACAACTTGCATTCAATGTCACAAACAATTTCACACAAATGGTGAAAGTGGTGACAACATAACCTACAAGTGCACAGAGTGCTCCGTCTTGGGGCACAATTCGCCTGCACCTAGTAACAGAAGTCGATGTTCGTCTCACTTAACTCAATCACGAAGAGTTCAATTACAACTTCAACGTTTAGAAGAAAAACGAATTCTTAACATTGAGTTCAATCGTCAATACTTAAACAAAATATATCAACTTCTTGAAGAAGCAGAGGCCGACTGTGCAACAGTGTCTAGTAAATCACAGTATGTCCGTAATTGGCTCAGAGAAATTCCTGAACCAACTCGTTCCTTAGCGCAACCCCCTGATGCCACCCAACACACTGTTCCCAACAGCAATAATGATACGAATCTTCGTCAAGCATCGAACATACCCCCGCCTCACAACCACCTGTCGGGAACGATCGCGATGATCGATTAAATTATATTCCAACATCCCACCCCCCTCAAATAACAACACACAGAGTCAGTTAAATCAACAATCATATTTATTTGATCCAACCAATTTTGCTTCACAAGCTTACCTTTCGCGCCCACCTATGGCATCAACAAGAAACCATTTGGCTTATGCCCCAATAACGTCGGCTTCCTGTCCACAAATAATTCCGGAACAACACGACCGTACACAACAAAGTTTTATTAATGCTAGGCAATCAGTTCCGAAGGAACTACCTGCATTTTCTGGCCTACCAGAGGAATGGCCAATAACTTCCTCTACATTTGAGTGGTCCACTGCCGCTTGCGCTTTCACGGATGCGGTAAATCTTATCTGCCTGAAAAAATCATTGAAGGGAGAAACATTACAAAGCGTCCGACAAATGCTCATCCATCCCTCTAACGTGCCCGGCGTACTACAGGTGCTCAAAATGCTTTACGGCCAACCTGAAAAAATAATAAATTCAATTAAAAATAAAATAAGATCATCTCCAACAATTGATGGTGCTAATTTACAAACACTTACCTCATTTTCCATCAATGTTCGTAGCTTAATCTCCACAATAAACGCCAGCAATTTACACGACGAACTTAATAATTCCTCGTTATTGCAGGAATTATTAGAAAAACTCCCACCTGCATATCAAATGCAGTGGGCAACTCAGAAAATGCAGCTGATGAACCAAAACAAAAAACCCAATTTGTCCGAATTTGACAAGTGGCTATTTAACCTTGGCATCACTGCAAGCTCTATAACAGGTGCCCACTGTGCTAACAAAAGCATCAAAGAAAGAAATACAACAAACACCCAGAGCAAAAGAGCTTACGTTATCTCACATAACGAGGAAAGACAATGCGTTGTGTGTAACAACAACTGCAAGTCAGTGACCAGCTGTAAGACATATCTCTCTCTCGATCGTGGTGAGAAGTGGAGTGTGGTGAGGGAACACAAACTATGTAAGTTTTGTTTATGTAAACACAACAAAGAATGTCGAAGAAAAAATAAATATGGAAGAGAGGGGTGTGAGTATTTTCACCACTCTTCATTATACCGCTATACTACTGAGGCAGCGCTGCCAGTTTAGGGGATTTATCCCCAATTTGGGGATTTTTCTTTGCGAATGGGGATATATTTTTTGGTTTGGGGATCCGGGGATTTGGCGGGGATTGCAATTTTTTATAATTACTTTTATTGTTGAGAATGCGTCCATAAAATTTTGTCAAAAGTTCGTACAAAAAGTAGCTTGACTCGCAGTGTATTAGAGTAGGACTTAAATAGACCTGAAGAAATTGCTGATACATAATTCTATAGATATTTATAAATCTTAATTGAAACCAAATGCAGTTTATAAAGTGGAAATAATTCTTCCGAGACGACATTTCGGACAATTTAAGCTTATTTTGGAGTAAAGTTTACTTGCAACAGGATTCTGCTGGTCCAACTCCATTTTAAAGAACTGGAATCGCTAGTATTAACCTTTTGATGTAATTTAAAAAAAAAATTCTGCGTGTTTTCAGTTATTTAGTCCATTGGCTGATATGATCAAACTTTTAATACCAAAAACATGTACAAAAAATTGGATGATGTAGATGAGATGGAAGACTTTTAATTAGATATATTTGATAATTTGACAACGTAAATTGTGTACAAACAAAATGAATTTTAGTACAAAGTACATTGAATTTTTAAATACATCATTCACATAAGTTAAATATTTTCAGGGGATTTTTTTGGGAATAAGAAATCTTTTTTCGGGGATACAAAATAAAAATTTGGGGATTCGGCAATAACAAAAACTGGCAAGCCTGTACTGAGGCGACAAATGAAACAAATGATGAAACGTCAAATCGAAACGTAAACAATGCAAATATTGAAGAAGTAGTGAATAACTCGCACAGTGCAAAAATAAAAGACATTTTATTTAAAATAATACCAATAATGTGTACGGCAAAGAAAATAAAATTATTAAAACATTTGCCTTTATCGACGAGGGGTCGTCGATAATTTTAATGGATAAAACATTAATAGATCAATTAGAAGTGACTTTTGTCCCCGACCCCTTGTGCCTGCGTTGGACTGGAGGTATTGAAAGAAACGATAAAATAAATAAAAAACGCATTGGATTAAATGTGTGCACTGTGAAATCGTTAAACTTGCCAGAACAATCTTTGAATTATGAAAACTTATAGCAAAGATATCGCCACCTGCGAAACCTTCCTATTAAAAGCTATTCCAATGCGATGCCTAAAATACTAATTGGACTAAACCATTTCTATTTGGATATGTCCATTTCGAATATCTGAACACACTGAATAAGATGTCATGTTTTGTAATTTTGAATGAGTGGTGTATACATTCCTCTGCTGTAGTCTCAGGGAGAGATATTTTAGGCCATTTTTCTTCTGAAAGAAATAAAAAATCTGGACCTTTCAACCATCTACTGGATTCTGAAATGTTATGAATTGTTGACCATTTTGTAGCGTCATCCGCGACATTTTGTTTGCTTGGAATCCACCTCCAGTCCTGTATTGCCGATAACTCTAATATCTCAGTGACACGGAAGGCGACGAACTGATGATACTTCCGATGATCAGAATTTATCATCTCTAGTTTTTGATCCTATTAGTGAACAAACGATAGCATCATTTTTCATCATCCTAAAGTACCACACGGCTGCGTATATTTGAAAACAATTACAGATATATGGAAGTACAATTGCATACATTTGTGGATACTAGTAAAGATGGATACGCAGCCGTGTGGTACTTTAGGATGATGAAAAATGATGCTATCGTTTGTTCACTAATAGGATCAAAAACTAGAGATGATAAATTCTGATCATCGGAAGTATCATCAGTTCGTCGCCTTCCGTGTCACTGAGATATTAGAGTTATCGGCAATACAGGACTGGAGGTGGATTCCAAGCAAACAAAATGTCGCGGATGACGCTACAAAATGGTCAACAATTCATAACATTTCAGAATCCAGTAGATGGTTGAAAGGTCCAGATTTTTTATTTCTTTCAGAAGAAAAATGGCCTAAAATATCTCTCCCTGAGACTACAGCAGAGGAATGTATACACCACTCATTCAAAATTACAAAACATGACATCTTATTCAGTGTGTTCAGATATTCGAAATGGATACTTCTTTTAAGGGCAGCAGCATATGTTTTACGCTTTATTCATAATTGTCGAAAATCTAATAAGCTGAAGGGCGAGTTTACTCAGGAAGAGTTAAAAAAGGCTGAAAATATCTTATTTATACAATCTCAGTCGGAGTTCTATTTTAAAGAGTTGGCTTATCTCAAATCTGGTCTGGCTATACCCCCATCAAGCGATATATATAACAAGTCTCCATATTTAGAGAATGGCGTACTTCGAGTTGATGGTGAATTGGCAATGCAACTGTTCCTAGGGAACAAAAACGGCCTATAATTTTACCGAGAAATAGTTACATTACTAAACTAATATTGTTGCATTATCATAATAAATTTTACCATATGAATCACGAGACTGTAATCAATGAAATTAGACAAAAATTTTCAATTTCACGACTTCGAGCTACATTTAAATCAATAATTCATTTCTGCCAAATGTGTAAGATTAGGAAAGCGATTCCTGAAAATCCTCAAATGGCCAAATTGCCTCGAGCTCGGTTGGCATCGTTCCAAGCTCCGTTCACATATGTATACCGGAATGGATTTCTTCGGGCCCATCTTGGTCTCCGTAAACCGGCACAAAGAGAAACGATATGGATGCATTTTCACATGTTTAACTATTCGTGCGGTGCACATAGAAATTGCACATTCGTTGACAACGAATTCTTGCATTTTAGCCATTCGGAATTTTATGGCACGGAGAGGTATTCCACATGAATTCTATAGTGGCAATGGGACAAACTTCGTCGGTGCCGAAAGAGAGCTGCGGGAGGCGTTAAGCGATGTTAATAAAAATAAGTTGGTGAGAGAATTTACCACAACGACTACAAAATGGAATTTCAATCCTCCAGCCTCGCCTCATATGGGAGGCGCCTGGGAGCGTCTTGTACGTTCCATCAAAACAATTTTGTATACAATTATGCCATCAAGATCCCCTCACGACGAAATGCTCAAAAGTATGTTGATAGAAATTGAAAATATCATAAATTCCAGACCGCTTGCGTACGTACCGGTAGATGAAGGAACTGAAGAAGCTTTAACACCGAATCACTTCCTGGTGGGAAGTTCCAGTGGATTAAAGCCGATGTCAATGTGTAACGATAGCGGCATATTATTAAAGCAAAGCTGGCTTATTTCACATCAGTATGCTAACATATTTTGGAAGAAGTGGCTGGCTGAGTATTTGCCGTCGTTAACTTGTAGGTCAAAATGGTATGATCGACCAAAACCGTTATGTCAGGGGGACTTAGTGATTATTGTTGACCCCTCTCTCCCTCGAAATGTCTGGCTGCGTGGAAAGTTTTAGAAGTGAGATTGGCAAGCGATGGACAGGTACGAAGTGCAAGAGTACTTACTGAACATGGGATATTAGAGAGGCCTGTAGCTAAGTTAGCGATTTTGGACGTCGCTCCTAAAGGGAAGTCTGACGACGAAGAAGCTCCAAAATCTACCTGATTTTTGTAACCAATCTGGCAACAATATTTTATTTATAAATGTAATAGATTTATTTAATTGTCATATAATTTAGGACAAGTAGTTAAACAACAAATGAATTGTCAAGTAGCGTCCCTGAGCATTCGCCATTTTATTCTGAATTTTATTTATGATTGGCTCATACGCGGTGCTCAGCATATCACTTTAATACTAAGAACAATTTATAGTGGTTTCCATACCAAAAAGTAGGTCTACTTACAATGAATATGTTTTTGAATTTAATTCCTAATTATTTTGTTCTTTAGGAATTTTAATATAAGTACATTTGTCCAATAAATCATTTATTTTACTGAAGGGAGCGTACTTTATTCAAAATCCCCGTGGACTCCACTATCTCGGCCAACTTGCCTTTCCAACACTGGGGTCGGCTTTTCTAGGCAGTCTAACAAATCTTTCCGGTACCGATATTCGTACTATCGATAATTTTGTATATCAAACAGATTGGTTTCGATGAGTGGAATTTCAGCCCGGGGTAACACTAGGAATCGTTGCTGATCAGTCGTAGTGAACGGACGTGTTTAGCACAGAGCGGATAGTTAAAATCTATTACGTAGTACCAAAAAAAAATCTGTACAAAGTCTGGAAGGCCTACATCGTAGTACCTATTACGGGCTAATACAGATATTAATAAATTAGTCGACGGGGATGCCTTCGCGTTCCGATGGAGCGGTGTTCCCCAATCGTCCTACTGTCCGTCCGTTGGTCTTGGCCAAAGCCGACCACACCAAACATCGTGAAAATTTCCCCACAGTACTCACAACAGGTGGTACGGTGAGGGGAAAACGTCATGTCCAAAACGGAAGCACAATGAGCACCGGATAGCGCTCAGAGTTTTGACGAAGTTGGAGGCTGTTGAGGTTTCGGCTCTTACCGAAAAACAAAAAGAGTCACTTACCTGGGCCAAAGGCGTCATAGATGCTTCTAAGGCCAATCAGCCGGCTGAATGAGCCACAAATTCAGCTGTGTTAACGGCTAATAAAGTCAAAAGAATCAGATCACCTGATGAACCCCTGCCATCGAAAAAGACAAGAGACCCTAATGTCACCATCAACAGGACACTCACCAAGCCCTTCAATGAAATGGCTAAGGAGAGTCTAGTGATGGCTGTTATAGACAGAAGTAGTGAGGATGGATCCATCCTCAAGCCATAATGGCTCATTACCTCGATGTCCGAAGAGCAATGCCAGGCACACCACCAGTCTGCAACGATGCAGGATGGCATCAGGAGAGAGTAAAGCTCTTATATTTCGGTGATGCCAGATCAGTAGATCTGCATAAGGCTGCTCTGAGTCGAGCGGGTGTGGCCGGGTGCCCAGTTGGATGTTGTCGAAAAAAACAACATCCCTAGTCACCCTCCAACCCAGCTGACATATTAGAGATAATAAAAGATTCCAATCCTTGTCTGCCGACCCATAATTGGAGAATTAGCAAGGTGGGTGAGGCGGATGGTAAAAAGCGTCAGGTCAATTTGATCCCTAACGCTGAATCCACCTCCCATATACAATGTGCAAGTGCAACCCTACAATATGGTTTCGAGACTATAGTCTTGAAGGTATACAAGCAGGATATAGCTCCCACTGCGGAGGGCGAGTCGTCGACCGTGGTTGATGCAAGGCTTTCTGGAAGTGCGACCATTATTCTGGTGACTCTAACGACCATTATTTCTGGTGACTCTAACTCTAACAAAAGATCTGTAACGTCATTCTCTGAGGATGAAAACACTACTTCGGATACTGAGGGGCTGAGGGAAGTCTCCGGACTCTTTGAGGCATCTGGCGGGGACATGCTCCCCGATGATACGGACGAAGAGTTCGATAACACCCTTGTCGGGGTGGATGTCAATATGTCGATTACCAATGATGGTAAGAATTCTACAGATGAACCTCCATCACGCTAAAGCAGCCTCAGCGGCTCTATTGCTGCGCCTGTCCACAGGTGCAGTAGACATCGTCCTCATCCAGGAGCCCTATGTAGTAGGAGGACGGGTGTGCGGTATTCAGACACCAAACTTTAAACTCCAAGAACCTGCATTTTGGCCAGAAAAGATCTAAGTATTTTTCTCCTGGCTAAGTTAAGTGGTAAAGACCAAACAGCTGCTAGTCTGGAGATTGGTAATCGCATATACTGGGTGGTCTCCAGTTACTTTCCTTATGAAGCTGCAATACCGACAGCTCTCTTCAGGGAAGTAGTAGAAGAAGCAACGTCTGACGAGCTCGAGCTGATTATTGGCGCAGACACGAACGCTCATGATACTATCTGGGGTAGTACGGATATAAACAATAGGGGTGATTCGCTTCTTGACTTTATTCTAACTACTAACCTAACTATTTGTAAAATTGGCAATAAACCGACCTTTACAATTAAAGACAGACAAAAAGTTCAAACTCGCCGAAAAAATGCCTAAACCTGCTGTCCACAGAAATGTGAGGAAGACAAAGTGGCAACTGTATGAGAAGAATTTTAAAAAGGTCCTCAACTCTAAACTTCTTTATTAACCGAATGACAAAGTCGGTCTGGATAATCTGGTCGAGCATATCACCACATCATTCAATAGTTCCCTTGAAGAAGCCTGTCCAAAAACAAGGTACAAGGGTAAAACTAAACCCCAATAGTGGACTTCTGAGCTGACGGCAAGGAAAAAGACCTGCAACAAGCTATTCAACAAGGCGAAATTTACAGGAGCCTTTAATGATTGGGATGCATATAGAGGGCAACTCAAGATCTATAAGAATGAGCTTAGGAAGGCGCAAAGACGCTCTTGGTATTCCTTCTGTGGCGAAGTGGAAAAAGTCTCCGACGCCGCAAGGCTGAGGAAGGTACTATCCGCGTCTCCTTGTACAGAGGGGTATTTGCAGGATGAGGCAAACAACTGGACAAAAAACAGCGTGCAATTGCTAAGTGTACTGCTCGACACACATTTCCCGGGGAACTCATCAACAGAGCCCGAGGATCAACAGGACCAACCAGAGTGCGAGTGGACTGCGAGCATCGCTAGCTTGTTGACTGAGAGATCTAGAATAAGCTGGGCTATAAACAGCTTTGAGCCCTTCAAGTCACCTGGACCAGACGGCATCACCCCAGCAGAAATGAAGAAAATGTTAAAGTACATTATCCCCTGGCTGCAGAAAATTTATGTAGGCTGTATTAGGCTTTCATACATCCCGAATCGATGGAGGGATACCAAAGTGGTATTCATACCCAAAGCGGGGAAGATATCGCACACTAGGCCAAAAGACTTCAGACCAATTAGCCTATCCTATTTCCTATTGAAAAGTCTGGAAAGACTTTTAGATTATTTCATTAGGCAAAACATGGATACAAAACTCCTGTCGGGGAACTAACATGCTTACAATAAGGGAAAGTCTACAGAATCAGCCCTGCACGATCTTGTGAGCACTTTCGAATCGTCCCTACATTTCAAAGAATTCACCATGGTGGCATTTCTTGACATAGAAGGGGCTTTTAACAACATACACCCAGATGCGGTAATTGAGGCACTCGCACATCTAAAAGTTAATGCCAATTTGATTAGACTAATTCAAAGACTACTCAACAGAAGACGTATAACAGCATGTCTAGGGTCCACAAATCTAACAAGGTTTGTAAACAGAGGGACCCCACAAGGAGGAGTACTGTCTCCACTAATTTGGAACCTAGCGGTGAATGAAATCCTGCTGGATCTAGAACGTTGTGGCTGCAAGGTCGTGGCATATGCGGACGACCTGGTAATCGCAGTGAGTGGCAAATTCGAAAACATCCTCCGAGATATTCTACAGGTGGCTCTGAACAAGTTGGCTAGATGGGCCAGAAGCAGCGGTTTGGGTGTTAACCCAAACAAGACAGGATTGGTTCTCTTTACCACGATGAATAATGTCCCTCATGTGGACCCTCCTCCTCGTATAAATGGAACAGATCTAGTCTTTTCTGAAAGTGCAAAATTTTTAGGAATAATTTTGGATAGGAAACTGTCATTCAGACAAAACTTACTGGAACGTGTAAAGAAGGCCAACATCGCCCTATATTCCTACAGGAAGGCTGTAGGGTCGCTGTGGGGCCTCTCTCCTAAAATTGTCCATTGGGTATATATAGCAGTGGTTCGTCCAATACTGTTATACGGCATTGTGGTATGGTGGACGGCAACTGACAAACTAACCATCACAAACCTGCTATCACGGGTTTAGAGAACTGCCTGCCTGTGCATAAGCGGAGCGTTAAGAACTACAGCGACTGAGTCTCTACGAGCCCTTCTCCATATACTGCCGATTAATGTTGTGGGGAGAGAAGTTGCAACCAAAGCGGCACTAAGATTAAACTGCCTATCAATGTGGAGGTACAAGAACTACGGTCACATGATGATATCAAAGTGTAGTGCTATGGTAACCGACCGAGTGGACTATATATCAACGGTGCGCACATTTGAGAAGAACTACATCACTATGATACCAGCCAGGGATGAATGGGATGGCAGAATACCCGGAAATAGAAACCATCTCCACTTCTATACGGATGGTTCGAAGCTTGATGAAAAGGTTGGCTTCGGAGTACACTGTGAAGAACTTAATTTGGATATTGCTCACAGACTACCAGATACCTGCAGTGTCCATCAAGCCGAAATAATGGCAATATGGGAAGTCGCCAAGTGGCTGAGTCGGAACATAGTAACCAACACTGACGTTGTCATTTACTCGGACAGCCAGGCTGCAATCAATTCTCTGGAGGCCACATCCCTAAATTCACAAATAGCCCTCGACTGCCGCAGATCTCTTAACGAGATGGCTGAGCAGTTTAATATACACCTCATATGGGTGCCTGGGCATAGGGATATCCCGGGAGAACTGCAAAGCCGATGAACTTGCTAGGAAAGGGACGACTTTACAAATTCTCGAAGAATTTGCATACTCGTATATTGGTGCGCCACTATCCACGTGCAAGCTTTGGATAAGGCAATCAGGCAGTCCAACGAAATATGGACACAAATCGGCACATGTAGGGTAGCTAGACAAATCTGGCCAAGGTATGACCTGAGAAGGTCCAAATATCTCCTCGCACTGGAGAGGAAAAGATTATCTACGTTAGTATCAGTTCTGACGGGACGGTGGAGATGAGGAAGAAGTGGAGAGCATTGAGCACTTGCTATGCGACTGTCCCGCTTTGAGTAAACTACGACTAGACCTACTGGGGTCGGCCTTTCTAGGCAGCCTAACAGATCTTTCCAGTACCAATATTCGTGCTATCGATACATTTGTATATCAAACTGGTTGGTTTCGATGAAGGGCATTTTAGCCCGTGGTACCACTAGGGACCTAAACTGGTCTATGTGAGCTGAAGAAATAAAAAAGAAAACGGCTGCCACCCTAACCTAAACCTAAACCTAAGCACTAGGACACCAAACTGGTCTATGTGAGCTGGTAAAAAAATACGGCTGCCAACCTTACCTAAACCTAAATTTTCTCCACGAAGATTTCTTTAAGACGAATATAAATATGTTGTACTTTCTTTGATAATTTTCTCTACAAAATTTTAATTTTTCTTTGAAAATATAAATTGATATGGCCATAACTTTTGTCCCAGCTGGTATATCTGGCCGAAATTGTTTACATTGCAAAATTTTTAAATATTCCGAATAGTTGAAATCAGTTTATATTCTGCACTGATATTTACAAAATTAAAAAAATACAGACAGAAATGTAATAACAAAATGAAATTTGAGGTTTTGTGGCGTTACGAAGCCACATCTAGAGGGACGTTGGTATGGGGGCTATATCAAAACTAAAACCAGAAAAATATTTATTGAAATTTTTTTTATTTTGTCACTCCGTTTGTAACACCTCTAAATATTGATCTGAGACCCCATGAAGTATATAAAGGGTCCGCCAAACAACTTTTTTTTTTGAAAACGTCGAGTGTAGCTTCGGCTGTGTGGCACGTAGCGCCGTCCTGTTGAAACCAAATGTTGCCAATATCCTCCTCTTCAAGTTTTGTGAACAAAAATGCAACATGGCCCGATAACGATCGCCATTGACTGTAACGGTCACTCCTTGCTCATTTTCGAAGAATAATGGCCCAATTATGCCTCTGGACCAAAATCCGCACCAAACAGTGACTCGTTTTGGGTGTATCGGCTTTTAAATGTATGCGTGCGGGTTTTCTGTGCCCCAAATGCGACAATTTTGCTTGTTTACATACCCGCCAAGATCAAAATGAGCTTCATCTGAAAAGATGATTTTTTGGCAAAATCGGCATCTTCTGTAAGTCGATCGATACCAGCGTTGTTCAAGCGTATACACAACCATATTCGTTCAGCGGAAGGATACAACTAATTATCTGTCAAATCAGACATGAGATAAGTGTTACCATTCACGAAATAAGCACTAGTTGAAAAAAAAAACGTTAGATGGCGGACCCTTTATATTCTCAATCCGTCCGTCTGCGGTAATCACGCTACATTCTACAATAATTGAGGTAGATGACTGAAATTTGGTATCGATACTTTTTATCGGGCTGAAAATTGGTAACTGGGATTTATTTCTACCCGGAATCCTTCACACGAACAACGGTAGCCATAGGTCCAAATTTCAATGAATTGGGCTGAAATTTGGTATATTGAGTTTATTTGTAACCGAAATCATTCACACGTGATACATGGTGGAGGGTATATAGTTTCGTTATGGCCGAACTTATTCCGTATTTACTTGTTTTTCTTCATATAGAAAATTTTGTAGCCATTCCAGAAAAGTTGGTGTGCAGGAAATTGGTACATATTCTGCTCCGATATTCAAGAAGTACTAAGGCAGTGACGGAAATAAAATTATATTTAATATCTTTCATAACTCTTGTATAGACTTCGTAGAAACAAAAAAATATTTAGAAGACACGACAAAAACAAAGGTTACACGCGCTTAAATATTTTGTATAACCGAGGTGGCCAACTTTGATGCCCTGTAGTTCTGCCTCTGGGTGACATAGGAGGCCCATATTTAAAACATAAATTCTCTGATCCTCTTCTACAAGATTTGTTGCAATCGGTTGTCTGGTTAATAAACATCCGAATTATTTCCATTTTTATCTCCCATTGTGGGACGCCTGTGTTATGTTGCTTCAGGTAATGTAAGACGTAGAGCCTGTGTACTTGAAGTGCATTTCTCGGGGTCGCTAACTAAATTGTAATCAAATCATAGACATAGTACTTCAATTAAACACAATAAAAGTACTTAAATAAATAACATGTTGTAACTAACACAAGTCGTACTTATCATCAAGTGTATCAAGATTATTCTGAATAAACTCAGTACTTTCATTTTGATAAATATTTTTCATTTAAATTAGATGTTTACATGTTTTAACTTATAGAAGATACGAGTATCCTCCAAGTTGCCGATTTCGATAAACAATTTATCGCAAATGAGCTTGGCCGGGTTAGGAAAGCGGCCGATACACACATATATACATATAAATCCTAATGAAGATGTGTTTAGTCCAGTTTACTTACTATTAAGGAATATATATATGGGGAAATATAACGAAATTACTCGATAAATTTGCATTGTTGTTTGCATGTGATGTTTTTTTTTGTTGCAAGTTAAACTGCAGAAAGAATTTGGAACCCGGTTTTTGGTATAGTATGTAGTTTAAACCGGGTTGGCCTCCATGTTAAAATAAAGTTCCCGGATGCGAGGCGGAATATGAAAGCTAACCCTGAGTCAATCGCAAAAACATTTTTTTTATTTTTCCGATCCCGCGGAATCGGCTCAAAATCGTTTTTTTTTAAGCTCGATTGTTACGTGGGATACATATGTATGTAAATGTGTTGGTCTCGATAAGTACTACACTTGCCTCTGATGTAAAAAGTAATTTTCTAATGAAGATTTCGTTTACTGCAGTTTCTACCTCTAACATTTAAAAATATTTTTCTATGGCGTAAAACGCTTTAAAACCATGAACATTTTGCTTTGAGTGTATGCACTTTTATTCAAAAACCAAAAAGCTAAGTCTTCATTAGAAAATGACATTGTACTTCGGCGACATCTACGAGGCAATGTAATACTCGCCTAGACCAACACATTGATGTATCGCATGTGGCAATCGAGCTACAAACAAAAAGGTTTCGATAAAAAAACGATTTTGGGCCGATTCCGCGGGCTCCAACTAAATTAAAAAAAATTGTTTGCAATTGTCTCGCGGTAAGCTTTAATATTCGCCTCCCATTGATAACTTCTTTGGTGACCCTATAGGATAAAAAAAGAATTTGTGCGGATTCCGCGGGCTCGAAAAAAAATTAAAATATGTTTTTGCAATTGTCTCGAGGTATGCTTTAAAATACCGCCTCACATTTGATAACTTTTTTTGGTGACCCGATCTTATGTAGATATGGCGGAAAACAAAAATTCCAATTTTTGATTAATTTTCGAAATTATTTTGGAAATTATGGGATTTACTTTTGCAAATGTGTTTAATGATTTGTGAATTACTTTCGATATATGATTTCAATAACCACAAACTATAAAATATGTCATTGAAATATATATCGTCATTAGAAACGAAAAAGGTTTTTGATGAATTTCGGTGCATCAAAATACACACTCTAAGGATGTTTTAGAAATCATAACGTTAAAAATTTTATTTTGTTGCCACGCTTCTCTAATTTACACCATTGTATACAAAAATTTTAAAATACTTAGCTTTATCACAATCGCAAAGCTACACTGAAAAAAGAATGCTTCATAGCATCAATGAACACGTTTCATTAATTATGTTACTCAATGAAAATTTTCATTGATGCAATGAAAATGCCATTACGGGAATGAAATGTTTCTTTAAAGCATTTTTCAAATTTATGACGTGTCATTGATGGAATGAAACGGTTTACATTGATGGTATGAAGTTTACATTTTATAAAAAAAGAAGACTTCTATAAAATTAACAAAAAAATTATCAGTGGTGTAAAGATTTTAACATTAATAAAACAAAATAATGCTACACAAACAGATTTACTATTTTTTATGTGCTTTTTATTCTCAAAAAAGGTCTATGAAACTGTTTCTTTATATTAATGTAACATTTCATAGAAGTTTAAAAGTTTCATTGCTGTAATGAAGAGGTACGGTGAAGAATATAAACAATGAAATTAGCTTTATATTGATGTTCTATATATTACCTATTTTATAAACATTTTATATGTTAGGAGTATGTAGTGGAGTTAATTAAACAACAATACTTTACCGAGTAGTAATAAATGTAATATGTTGATGTATGGATCAGTGTCGTGCAAGCTCAATGAAAACGATGGAGCGGCGTAGTTTTCTTGCATTTGTTTGAGTGGAGAGAGTGGCGGAATTCTATCTACACCGCACAGTGGCATTAACGTCGAATGAAGGTGGTTTGTTGGTAATAATATGATTCATTAATAATTTCAAGGTGTTCATATTATTATATGTATTATCAATTAACATGACATTTTGGCAATAAATTTATACTTTTATAATCCCACTGACATATTTATATAATTATTATTATTCAAGAAGTAGTCGGTGTACATTAATTTAAAATTGTCAAAAAAGGTCGTATTTTTATCAAATTTTATGTATTCATGATCCATTGTGTTTACGTTTACGAATTTGTGAACTACATATCTTTTTTTATCGATTATTGTCGTGAAGCTGAATTCTATTCACAATATATTTCGAACATTATACACTTTTTAGTGCACTATATTAATTATTCTGAACCACTGTACCACAACTGTCATCAAAAGAAAAACAAATATTAAATGCATTAGGTGTGCTGTTGCGACCAGAAAATAAAATCTCTATGGCACACTTACAACAACAACCCACCCGTTGCTATGCAAACTCTTCGTAAAAAAATATCCAGTTATTTTTTGTGTTATTGGCGAGTCAAAACAAATCAGTGGCGAAGAATCAATTGTTGCATGAGTGCTGGCAGCAGCCCTTTGATTTAGTTTATAATAGACATTAAACGGAAGTAGTTGTGCGCGTTAATAAAAAACTCAAAAGTGAAAAAAAATGTCAACAAATACTGAATGAGAAATGTTTTTTGTGTGGTACTTCATTTGAAAGAAATGAAATCTATTTAAGCACTTAAAATAATATAATTTTCTTAAAACAAATGACAACTATAGATGTTGTGGAAGTACATACAAAGGCACGTCAAGCTTGAAATGGCATGTTCGAAAAAACAGAAGTTGGAAAATATATGTTAATTGCGACAACAAGAAATCATTTTCAAGAACCATATCCAAAGTCAGCGATGAAACACTCCAAAAACACTAGGTAAGTACTTTCTACCAAGTTATATCCTAAACATCTTTTCATTCACACCTATTTATAATTTTTTTATTTGTTTAGTAATTGGGGAAAATGCGGAAATGTACGTACATAGCCTTAGGTTGGCCTGGACTGCTTATTCCAAATTTCGAAAATTATGCACAAAAGAAAAAATATTAATGAAGCTTTGTCACTTTGGCCTCAGTACAAGCGAGTGAATGGATTTCAATTAGTAAGCATGTAAAAATGCGGTTTAAGTGTTTACTTAAATTATATTTACGAATTCACAAATGCTGTTAAAAAACGAATTTAAGAGAACAAACTGTATTGTGATTTTTTTGTTTCATTTTTTATTTTCTCAACTTCAGTTGTCTACTTATTTTAAAATTTCTCAAAACCCACAATTTTAATTAATTATTTATCTATTATATTATATTTTCAGATTGAAATGATTTTAAAGTTATGAACAAACACGGATGTACTACAATAAACATTGTTAATTTTCTATTTTAATTCAGAGCAAAGGTATGAAACATGTACATTTCATTAATGAGAAATGTTCAATGCATCAATGAAACATGTTCGTTGCATCAATGAAACATGTTTATTGCATCAATGAAACATGTTCTATGAATCAATGAAACATATTCATTGCATCGATGAAACATGTTCATTGCATCGATGAACCATGTTCATTGCACCAGTGAAACATGTTCATTACAACAACGAAACGTTTTCATTACATTATTGCAACTTATTTATTACATTAATGAAAATCGTTAATTACATTAACGTAATATTTCATGACATCAATGTAACAAATTTCTATGAAACATTTACTAGTTCAATGTAACATTTTACATTGTATCAATGAAGCCTTACATTGGTTCAAAACAGTGTAACTTTTCATTGATACAAAGTAAAATTGATACAAAATTTAATTGATGGAATGAAGCTTTTTCTCTGGGTGTAGAATATGAAAACCTTTACTATTTATATATCTAATCAGGTGTTACACAATAAACTGCAAAGGCGATTTTGAGTCCGTATTTTAGTATATATAATAGATTTGTGGGAAAGTCTACAAATACCGTTTTTAGGTATTTTTGAATTTATTTTGGAAATTGTATGATTAACCCCCAATTTCACAACCTCCGCTTAGAGCTAACTCACAGTTCAAAAATAAAACTTTTATACAATTTGACAGCTGTAACTTTAGGTTAGCTCTAACTGTGGAATAGCCGGAGATTGTGGAATTGGCCGTTAGCTAGACAAATAAAATTAGAATTAGCCACTATTTCTAGTGTCTAGACGTACAAATTACAAAAAAATAATTGTAATATATTAGGTAAGGCTCGTATACCATTCGGGATACCACGGACGCAGTTGATCCTCATCGGAACCTGTTTGATACACAAAGTTATCAATTATACGAACATCGGTGCCAGCAGGATCTATTGGACTTCCCAGAAAGGCAGACCCCAATAAATCCGGACGTCGTTTAATGGCAACATGGCTGTTGGAGTAAATTATGACGCTAGTGTTGGTCACTATATTGCAACAAACCCACTTGGCTACTTCCCTATCCATTATATCAGCTTGATAGACAATACTATGCTATTTACAGTGTAAACCGAACCCAACCTTCTAATCAAACTTCGAACCAACTGTATAGGAATGGAGATGGTTTACATTACATGATATTCTGCCAAGCCAGTCCTTAGTTTTTACACCACCAGAACGATTTGAAAATCCAAAATGAAGTTTTTGCGGAAGAATTGGAGCTGATAAAAGTTTATTTGGAGCAATTAGTCAAGAAAAACGCGGACAAAAATGACATTAATGCAATTTTTCCAATATCACCTGATGAAGTTTTAAAAACCTTGCATTAGGAAATGGCTAAATACAATGAAGACGATCTTATTAATACAGTGCAAAAGATAATTCGGAAAGGTTGACTAACTAAGAACCTCCACAACTTATTGGGCAATATAATAATAAAAGATTTCAACTACGATGGTTCGAAAAACAGAAAAGCCTTTAAATCTTTCTATAACGTTGACATCATATTTTTTAAAGCAGCGGGGTCGGCGTTCAAGAGCGAAAAAAATAAAATGTACAAGAATAAGTGTCTAAAAGAACGGAATAAGTAAGTTAATTTTAAATATAAGTTTTTTAAAAGTAAAGTTAATTTATGAATTCAGAATGTGTTAAGTGTCGCATTATTTTTAAATAGGCATGTTTTCGTTACAAGCTAGCACTTTTAGTTTAGCACTTTGCAACGAAAACTGACTTCCACTAACTGGCACATAAGCAATAAGTGGCGGATTTTCACTATCTGGTAGCAATGGTGTCATGAGTTGCGAAGAAAGAACAGTGCGAAACAGACAAAAAATTCGTGAAAAGTATTTATAAAACATATATTTACTATTCTATGTTCAATTGTTTACATTCTTTTGCAAATATTAAAATAATTTCCCATTTTTGTTCTTCTTCTTCCCGTTAATTCACAATAATTGATAAAATCTCTCCAAAAATGGGATGCCATATTGCTAAATATAGGGTGCCCAATCTGGCAACATCATACTCGATTAAGACATGAACACAAGCACCAAACTTCATCGGGAACTAATAGTGCTTAAAAGTGCTTAGCTCCCCATACAAATTAAGCACTTATGGTGTAACGAAAACACGCCTAATGATACGCATTTATGTTTACTTTGAATTAACTTTAGAAGACTGAATTATATTTATTTTGTGAAAGTAATTTAAATGTCATTATCTTTATGTTCATCATTTAACGAATTATCGAATTTATCGAATTAACTTTTATTTTTGAAGACTATATTTTATTTTTATTTTGTACTAGCTGGACCCGGTCCACTTCGTTGCCCCAGACTTCAGATTTCCCATCCCGTTCATTTTTGGACTAATTACGTAGACTGACACCAAATATATATGCACAAAATTACATTGATCTCTCTAACAAATTGCTCAAGATATATCAAACACAAAATTACAGCATTCTCGGTAACAAATCGTGTAAGATATCTCAATTTCAAAATTTGGCTTGTATGGGCTGGGCCACGACCGTTGGTCTGATCCCGCGCATTTTTGAACCATAAACGTAAACTGCCACCGGATACATACATATGCACTAAATTGCAGCACTCACGCTAATAAATTGTCCAAGATATCTCAATTTTAAAATTTGGCTTATATGGGAGGGGCCACGCCCATACGTCCGATCCCGTCCATTTTTGGACCAATAACGTAGACTGCCACCGGATACATATGCACTTAATTTGAGCACTCACGCTAACAAATTGTTCAAGATATCACAATTCTAAAATTTGGAATATATGGGCGGGGCCACGCCCATTGTTCCGATCCCGCCCATTTTTGGACCAAACACATAGACGGCTAGCAAATACATGTGCACATATATATACGTAATTGTAAATTGCAAGGAAGTAGATCGCCAACTATACTATATTGGTTTAATTACAAACATGGAGAGCAATGAGGAAGCTGGACCTTCTAAAAAAGAAAACTTACAACCAATTTTCTGCTTTAAATCTGAAAATTCACTTTTGTCATGGGATACTTTTGAATATTTCATATGTAGTTCATAATGATAAATTATATTCCGATTTTTGTTGTCTTCGAAAAGCACTTAACCAGTTGCCAAAATATATTTCTACTGATAAGATATCGCCAAGCTTTTTCAAAACATGTAACAAATGTAATGTTGAGAATTTATATAAAATTATATCATTTGTTTTTTCAATTCCTGCCGGTAATTGTTTTTTGTGAATAATCCTTAAGCATCTTAAATAATATTTATTCCAAAGAAAGGAATGGCATTTTGTATACTATACTTATAACCCGAATTTATCTATAATTTGCAAGTTTTTAATTAGTCCAGATTTTTCTTCTAAAATCCACATATTTTTCGTGAGTCCAGCTAAGAGGGAATATGAATCTGGCAACACTAACTGAAAAATAGGAATGATCGGATGAGGTCTGCCGAGCCAGTCGTGGTAGTTATATGAATGATTGTGTTCTATTATTAAATAACAAAATTCAAACTTTCCATTAAAACCAGAAATTTGAAAAAAATATCAGTACTTTTTTATAGCCGTTTCAAATTTAAAATAGCCTACCCGTACCTGAGCCCATCCCTAAAATTCTCAATTGCCGAGCCAGTCGTGGTAGGCATATAAATGATATTGTGCTCCATTATTAAATGACAAAGTTCAACCTTTCCAACAAAACCAGATATTTGAAAAAATTCTCAGTACTTTTTGTATAGCCCATTCAAATTCAAAATTAAAATTATTAAATTAACTAGCCCTCCCTTAAATATTCTTAAAAAATTTATGCCGGAAAATTTCAGTGGGGGTCGCCAAATACACCAAAGTTGTAAATATAGCTCTTTATGCTTAATTAGCAAAATAACACGCCAACTTGTACAAAAAATTTATGTAAAGAAGTCTGGTTGCTAAAACGTTTGTTAAGAAATGTCGAGAAATATTTGGAGGTAACATCTTCTTATTTTTTTAATTTCGGTTTATTATACTATGTATTTATTTTTTTGTGCTTTAAAGTTTTCGAGTAAAATGAAAATAGCGGTAGAATTACAATAGGTGAAAAATTAAGCTTAACATGTTTTCCTGCATTTAGCTTGACGCGAATGTTCCGATGGATCGAGGTTTCTGTACAACAAAGTTTTTTAAAACAAGTAAGAAAGTTTCAGTCGGGTAAACCGACTAAGGTGTACCCTCACTTTGTGAGTAATGTAATATTGAATATTACACGAATTATTCTGTCAATTTGTGTGGGAGCTACCAAAAGGGGTTTAACAAATACACCTATTATTCGCTGAACAGTAGATACTTTAAATTCATTGCACTGCGCCGAATTATAAGCGTTTATGTGCACTGGTATAAACGTTATGAGATATTAAATTGTGGTATGATTTGGCCATTTTGTGTGGGAGGTACCAAAAGGGGCGTGGCAACAACGCCCATTTTTCTCTGGACTGTAGGCAATATAAAAGCATAACACTGTGCAAAATGTCAAGTATTTTTATACACCGTTATTAATGTTATAAGCTGTTAATTTTTGGTGCAAAACGGTGCATATGTGTGGGAGGTACCTAAAGGGACGTGGCAACTTCGCCCATTTTTCTCGAGTCGATAGCGACTAATAAACTAATTCTATGTGTGGAATTTCAGAAGATTCGAATAAGTAGTATAGTAGTTTTTAAAGAATCAATATTTCACAACATTTTAACCCTTTGTGGGGGAGGTACTAGAAGGAGTGGACCAATATGGCCCATCTTCGAACTTAGCCGGAGATAGAGAAAAATATTACCACATACCAAATTTGAAGTCAATCGGTTACTCCTTTCGAGAGTTATCGTGCGCACCAGCCAGCAGACAGACAGACGGACGGACATTGCTCATTCGACTTAAAATGACCCAAAACGGATTTCCTCCGAACATACTTAGGGTCTTAGATCACTTCTTCTAGCAAATGATATATACCCTCGTCACACTAAATGAGGGTATAAAAATTGAGATGTGAGTGCAGAAAATACAGCTTTAGTGACATTTGAACGCCAATATTGTTAAAAGCGATTAGCATGCTTTCTATAATTTCTGCATAGTTTTGTGCTTTTGAGTTTCCAACGAATTATGTTACAGCAAGCAGCATATAGGCAAATGCTTCTTTTGCATATCGGGCAGATGACCATAAAACTCTTCATCATCTAGTAATTTTCTTATATCGAGCGTTCCAACGAGCATTAATGGGTAATTTACAATAAATAAAATAAATTCTTTCATAAAACTGTACTTTACCTTCTTTTAATTTTGCTGCAGATAACACTACGTAACAAAAAAATTTTTTTGTGTCCTAGACCTAAACATTTTTTTTCTATAGATTGTGGTATACTGTTACATAAATAAAAACCAAAAATTTTTTTATGGATAAATTTTTTTTAAAAAATTTTTTATTAAAAATGATAATATCGTCGAAGATACTCTTAGTATTTGCACTATAATTTTTGGAGTTTATGCCCGATCAGGTCGACTTATACGTTAAATTGAAGCTACCAATGTTGGAAATATCTCCTTCACTTAAAAACTGTGGTTTAGTAACAGTCATTAAACAAATTGGAAAAAGTAGATTTTTTTAAAAAAAAAATAAAAATTTCCTGGGACGAAAAAAAACATAAAAAATAGAAAAAAATATTATATTCCATTTTTTAAAAGTTTGCATCCTAGCGATGAAAATAATGCCTATTTGAAAAAAAAAATCTATGAATAAATGTAGAAATTATAGCCTTTTTGGTAGAGATAAAAGAATTTCAAAAATATTTTTTTTTATTTCTGTTTAAATAGCGATTTTATTTGTTACTTTTATTTATATTATGTGCATTTGAGTTTATTTACATGTACAAGTTTCATTAGAAGTAATTGTGGGTTCTTTGTTGACGTTTGTAGATTTCGGAATCGGTTTCTCTAATGTGGAACCAAATATAATCTCCCACCATTCTTTCATCCCAGTGCCCTTGGTAACGCCGCTCGATGGACTTCATTTCTTGAAACCTTTCCCCATGTTCGTCGCTTACGTCGCCAAGATTCTCGGGGAAAAAGTTTAAATGAGAATGCAAGAAATGAATTTTGAGGGACATATTTACACCTATTGGAATACATAAAGCGAAAAATGAGTTGGAAGAATACATACATATATGTTATATACATAAATATAGAAAAATATATTTCTTACCAATTTTTTCAAAATTTTGTAACAAATCATTAATCATTGTTTCATAATGCGGGCTTTTATTGGATCCAAGGAAATTTGAAACTACAAGCTTAAACGACCTCCATGCTGCAATTTCATCCGACTTCAAATATGATTCGAAATTTACATCTTTCATCAGTTTCCTTATTTTAGGCCCATCAAAAACGCCTTCTTCGATTTTTTGAAAAGAAAGACTTTTAAATATGAGAGTGAATTGCCATCTTTCCTTAAGGCTTTTACAAAATTTTTAAAGAGCCCCAGCTTAATATGCTTGTTTTCACCCAATGTAATGTGTATTCTTGTTGGCCATTTCTTTCTTCTGTAAAAAACAGCAATATTTTGTATATCCGCCTTGCATTCCACATAACATCCCAACTAGTTTTAAATCGCAACTAAGTTTCCAGTCATGTTTTTCATATTTTATCAATTTAGCTATTGTTTCGTATGATTCCTTAACGTTGACGGCATGAGCAATGGGAATCGACGGTTTCTGATTTCCGTTGTGTAAAAGTTCTGCTTTCAAACATTCTTTACTGCTGTCAACAAATAACCGCCGTTCCTTTGAATTGTATGTTTGATTAAGTTCCTTGAACAATCCGGGAATGTCCTTGCAAAAGCATCTGTTATCCACAGTTGTATAAAAGTGTTTGTAAGGTATATCACTGACTCTATAATATGATATGTTAACATCTGGGGCCAAAATATTGTACTGTTTCATCCGAGATGCAAGTAGTTCAGATTAAGATATAACCTCCATATATATGTTCCTACTGATGTGGTAAGCGCTATAGAAGTTGAACTTTACTTCCGATCATCACAAAATTTGGCAGAAAGATGTTTCTCAATTTAGGAACGAATATTGCTTAATTTAGCGATAATCGGTTCGGATTTAGATATAGCAACTGATGGCTGATATGTATTGCAACCAATTTCAGGTTGCTATCATTTCTAAACCGCTAGTCTGATAGCTGACAGATTTATTTCAGTGACAGTTCATTTTATTGTTTACAAGCTTAGAAAAGCATTTTGATCTATTGCATTCAGAAAAAAAGTTATTCGTGATGGAATTCAAGCGTGATAGTGTGATTGCTTATATTTGGGTGGAAAACACAAGTGGCTATCTTTAGAGCCCTCCAAAATTTAAATGTGAATAAATCTTTTGTTTCTCGTACCATTGCTCGTTACCGTGATACTGGCAGTGTTGCATCGCGTCCAAAAAGTGAACAAAAAAAACGGTAACAACACCAGAAATGATCCGAAAAGTGAAGGCCAGATTTGATCGAAATCCACGCCGCAGTGGTAGAAAAATTTCTCGTGAGCTGAACATATCGCGAGAACGGATACAACACATATTAAAAAATGAGCTTGGACTAAACCCATTGCAGTTCCAAAAAGTGCAAGAGCTCACCGATGCACAAAAAAAGTTAGACTGGAAAGAGCCAAGGAGTTGCTTCGCTTGCACGAAAGTGGCCAGTTACCGAATTTGGTTTTCTCCGATGAGAAGCCATTCCAAATTGAGCAGTTTGTGAACAAACAAAATGATCGGATTTACTTGCCAAAGAGGTCAGCTGAAAATTTACACCTTCGATTGGCCACCAGAACTCAAGCGCCGCCGATGGTCGCTCCCCGCTCGTATTCATCGACCATGGGGTCAAAATAAATGCCGAATATTATCGGGAAAATGTCCTAAAGATAGTATTGAAGCCCTGGGCAGACAAACATTTCGGCCGCAGACCATGGACTCAGCACCATCGCACTCAGCACGCGTCAACCAAGAATGGCTTAAAAAGGAGGTTCCTCGCTTCATTTCTACCGCACAATGGCGGCCAAGATCTCCGGATCTCAATCCGTTGGACTTTTGCGCCTGGGGCATTTTAGAGAGTAGGGTTCGCACTAAAAAATACCAAAGTATCGATCATGTCAAGACGGCGCTTCGCCGGGAATGGGCCAAAATACCGCAGAGCCACTTTCGTGCAGCGTGTGATGGCTTTGTCGGCCATTTGAAGGCCATAATTCGTGCCAAAGGTGGCCAATTCGAACAAATCTAAACTGTTTCTAAAATGTTATGTTATTTCCGACATCTTTTGCTTTTGAACAATAAAATGTAAAAAAAAAATTAAAAAATATAGCGCTTTATTTTCTTGCATTACATATCAGCCAACCTGTATATGTTCCTACCTATTTACCAATTATTCTAAATTATTATCGCAATGACGATTATCGCATTGTTAGAGAGGTGTACGGTACTATATAGTCGGCCCCACCTGACTTTGTGCCTTTCCTTACTGGTTAAAGTTCACGTTGGGTGGGCGGTACCACGCCCCTTTGGTATTTTTTCTAACCCTATGAAAATAAATGCCAGTGTCCCACAGGGGAGTATTCTTGGCCCTATACTGTACGTTATTTTTACGGTAGATATGCCCATAACCAACTTTCCGCACACGTATACTTTTGCAGATGATACTGCTTTCGTCAGTACTCACAAAAGCCCTTCAGTTGCGTCTGATCAACTGCAGTCTCATGTCCGAATGCTATAAGAATGGTTAAACAAGATGGAGAATAATGGTGAATGCCTCAAAATGTACCCGTGTTAAATTTACCCTACAAAGGGATACAAGTCCTCAAATTTCTATTTTCAATTCACAGATTCCCCAAAAGGATCATGTAAAATATCATGGAATCCATTTAGATCGGCGCTTGACGTGGTCGGCCACATAGACTCTAAATAACTCAAATAAAACTCAAAACTAATCATCTTCAGTGGCTTATCAACCAAAGATCTGCCATAGATTAAGAGTATAAAGTTCTTTTATACAAAACGGTATTAAAGCCTGTTTGGACATATGGTATCCAGCTCTGGGGTACAGCGGGACAATCGAATATTTTCAGTTTAATTACAGGTGCACCTTGGTATATAAGGAACACTAACATCCATAAAGACCTCAACATGCCAACAGTGAAAGAGGAAATTGAAAAATATTGTCGATGTTATGTGGGCAAACTATTGAATCATCCAAACGTCCTAGCTCGAGAACTACTAAATTTTGAAGGTCATACACGCCTAAGAACGAGAGATACGCTAGACTTGATTTTAAATTAAAACTAAACAAATAATTATACAAAAATTAAATAATGAATTCTTAAATTTGAAATGCTAACCTTTTGTTAAATAAAGTAAAAAAATTGTGTAAATTCTCAATGGATTACTCGCATTGCAAGGGAGGTAAGGGTAGGCGAGACGACGAATCCCTTCTATGACATACTCCAATAACAACGATAGCTCACTAGTGGGGGGAACGATGTGTGTGTGTACACGTATGCATTTATTCATGCGTGTGTAGTGACCGATGTTGTTGATGCAGTAATGCAAAGGGAGAAATACAAAAGGAAAATAAATAAAACACAAGAGTTTAGTATTTTCGATAGTGATAAAGTCAGAGCTTTATTTCGTATTAATGATAACGTATATTACCATGTAGCGATGCGTAGGATCCGTAGAGATCCAAACGGCACGATAGCAAAACAACAAGATATATGTATGCGCGAGTGCGAAACAACGACTATTAGTGATGTGCACGATTGTATCGCCGAACAAAGACTAGTTTCAATACGAGAGCCAGATGAAGTAAGGAGTCGAAAATCCGCAACAGCCTCTGCTTGCGGGAAGTCCCTCTCTACATCCGAACTATGCGAATAACGTCCCGGGGGAGTCGGAGTGAGATACAACGCTGGAAGTCTCTCCTTACAATCCGTGCCATGCGAATATCGTCTTGGGAGAGATTGTGGAGAGATTATTTGAATCCCTCTACGATCCGTGCTGAGCGAATTCGTCCCAAGAGAGTCGAAGCAGAGCACCAGACGCTGGAAAGCCCTCTCACAATCCGTACAAGCGAATATCGTCCTGGGAGTGTCGTAGCAGAGGCTTCTTCTCCTTCAACCCGCCAGGGTTGCCAATCAACGAAGGAGATGCACAAGCTGGGGAAGTTGCGCGACAATGTTACGAACTTAAACAAAGGGTAACAGGAAACACAATACGCTGTTACACTTAGGAACAAATAATAAGACGTCATCAGGATCAGGTAATTAATCTCAATCTCAATAGGATGTAAAATGTGGCTCTTCCAACGCAGTTGTGACGTCGGCAGTAGCAGATGTTTTGTCGCTCCGCAGGGAATATGTCTTGCTAGCTACTGCTAGAGTTAGAATAATAGCGGCTTATGGAATCTCGGCTGAGTTTCAAGCAATATTAGACTCTGGACCACAGGTAGACCTTGTATCTGAACGTTAAGTACAAAGGTTGCGCCTTTCAACTCCTCAATCCTCGTTGCACATTAATGGTATTGACAATGCTCAAAGGAAAGCATCGAAACGTATAAATGTGAAATTGAAGTCAAGGAACACCGATTTTGTAACAAATTTAGAAGAATTTTCCCTTCCAACAATAGTCCCTCCTCAGCCAAACCAGATTTTTAACATTTCAAGTTGGAATATGTATTCCAAATGTTAACTTGTCTGACCAACCTGGAAAGGTAGACGTTCTTCTCGGAGCAGAGTATTTCCGCAGTCTAATACAGAATGGTAAAATATAACTTTCCAGAAAACTTCCGATTCCCTAGAATACGTTGCTCGGCTTGATTGTCAATGGTAAAATAGTACCAGAAAAGACAAATGATACTTTCACATGTGCGGTTTCCACATCCGGAATAAGATCTTCTGATAACGACTTATATTATATTATCGAAAGCCTATGGAAAATGGAGGATGAAGGACCGTATGAGAAGAGTCTATCACAAGACGAACAGCAATGTGAGATACAGTTTTCACAAAATGTCCAGATTGATATTTCAGGACGTTTCATTGTAAGACTGCCTTTTCGTGAGAACACTTCTGTGTTGGCAGATTCTAAGGAAATAACCCACAGACGATTCCTCAGCCTTGAACGTCATCTGTTTAAGGACCCCATCATCAGAGTTTATGGATGAATATGAGCAAATGGAAGTATACATCAAATCAATACTGTTCTCTAACGACTTTATGCAACACCATTGTGTCTTAAAACCGGAGAGCAAGACAATAAAACTACGAGTTGTCTTTTACGCTTCCGCAAAAACTTCGTCCGATTATTCGCTCAATGACCTGATGTATATTGGACCAGCTGTGCAAAGCTATCTATTTTCAATATTAGTGCGATTCAGGTTGCCTTGATATGTGTTTACGATACTACCGATATTGAAAATATGTATCGGCAAATACTGATGCATGAAGATGATAGGAGGTATTAAATTGTTTTGTGGAGGAATGATACTTCATCTCCCATAAGGTATTCAGCTAAACACTGTATCCTAAGGAACGCGATCTGCTCCATATTTGGCTTAGAATCCCAACGACAATTGATTCCCATTTTAAGGAAACATAGATTTACTTGTCGGAAATGGAGCGCGAATCACGTTCACTTCTGCAAAATATTCCACAAGATTGCCGTGAAGTTGACCTTGATTTTAACAGAAGCGATAGGGAGTCCATTACAACTCTGCCTCTGATATGGCTACTTAAAACTGATCACTTTTGCGTTAAGGCAAAGATGGAACCAGTAAACGTCTGACACAGTCAGCTTCATATTTATGCGGACGCATCCGAAAAGGCGAAAAGTTAGCAGAATTATGTCACGTCTGTTGTGTGCAAAATCTCGCACAGCACCCCTCAAAAGGCAAACTCTTCCGTTGTTAGAACTTTGGCCCGCGTTGTTGGCTGCGAAACTATCACATCGCCATCGAAAGGATATTAAAATAAACGACCTGCCTATATCCTTGTGGACGGATTCTGAGATTGTGTTGTCATGGATAAATTCACAGTCATCAGCATTCCAAACCTTTGTTGGTAATAAAATACGTATCACAAATCTCAAACGCTAACTCTACCAGAGCAGTGGAGACATGTGAGCTCGAAGGATATTCCAGCAGATGTTCTTTCAAGAGGGTTATCACCAAAGGATCTCATACAGTGTCTTTTGTGGTTTTGTGGACCACTATTTCTTCATGGCAGATAAGAATGCTGGCCTACAAAATTCTTATCAAATTTACAAATATCTACTGATCTAGATGATGGTATTGGCAGCTTCAATTAACAACGATTTTGTGTAGAACGTTGCCACAAGGGATTATTCAAGAAACTTGATAGATTCATTAAAACGATTTATCATTCAACGAGGACGTCAGAACATCTATAGTGACAACGCAAAAATCTTTGTTGGAGCCAGCAACAAGTTAGCGGAACCTTCTGATTCAGTGTTTTCAGAAAACGGAAAGGAATCAATAGTATCCACATGCAGTTCAAAAGGAATAAAGTGCAATTTTATTCCTTTTGAACATTCGTTATTTGGGATACTAGATTCAGACTATGCTAAGGAAATGTCATCAACAATAACGAATCTTAAGAATGACGACTCATACAGGGTGGGCCAAAAGAAGGGTGGGCCTAAAGAAACCAAGGGGTGTAAAAGTTTAATAACTTTTTCGTTTATTAATTTTTTTTTATTTTTTCTTCCAGATTATATAATATACAAAAGGCAAATTTTTTTACACTAAGTATGAAAAATAATGTCTCTTAAATGATGGGCTCAGCTCAGCTTCGCACTGATGGGCTCTTTTTAAAGCATTTTCCATAACACCTTTCAAAACTTGTGGCTGTAGTGTTCGAATTTCTGCAACAATGTTTGCCTTGAGTTCAAGGATTGTCTCTGTCTTGTTCACATACACTCGCTCCTTCAAATAACCCCAAAGAAAATAGTCGGGTGCTGTCAAATCTCAATCTCAATCAAAATGTCGACGATATGCTCTTTGCGTTAAAATAATTGATCTCTGGTTTAAATAATAAAATTCTATTGTTCTGGTTCTCTGTTCAATTGTGAACTTCTCCATTATAAATTCTCCAAGTGTTGTCTATATAATCTGAAAGAAAAAAAAATAATAAACGAAAAAGTTATTAAACTTTTACAGCCCTTGGTTTCTTTAGGCCCACCCTGTATATCCTTTAACAATCTGTGGAATCAATAATAATAATATGAATAACAATTGTTGAATCATAATATTCAACAATGAATATTATGAAACAAAGTCTGACATCCACTAAACTCAATTTTAAAAATCTTCCAAGGAAAATTAACGAGATGAGCTCGAATCTGAAATAAGTCAAATTAAAATGCATGTCTCAATAGTTGGAATTACCGGTACCTGAGGATGACTTTTTCGAATTATACAAATTGATGAAAATTAATGGTGGACTTGCCCAAGATCATGTGTTTTTACTAAAACACTACCGTTAATCGATCACGAGAAATTTAGGCTTTATTAACGTATTGTTGTTCCCAATCGCTTAAATAACTCTATGGCGGTAATAGTTACTTGCAGTCCTGTATTAGTCATAAACATTAATCGAGGACACTATTTCCCGGTTTCATTTTTATACCCTACACCACACTGTGGTACAGGGTATTATAACTTTGTGCATTTGTTTGTAACACCCAAAAGGAGAAGAAATAGACCCATCGTTTATTATACCGATCGACTTAGAATCACTTTCTGAGTTGATTTAGCTATGTCCGTCTGTCCGTCTGTCTGTCTGTCTGTCTGTCCGTCTGTCTGTCCGTCTGTCTGTCTGTGCATGTATTCTTGTAATCAAAGTACAGGTCGCAATTATGGTCCGATCTCGACGAAACTTTACACATATCTTTTTTTTTGCCCAAGGACGATCCCTATTGAATTTGGTTAATATCGGTTCAGATTTAGATATAGCCCCCATATATATGTTAGCCCCGATTTGAAATGTAAGCGCTGTAAAAACTTTATTTTATATCCGATCAGTATGAAATTCGGCAGAAAGAGGTTTCTTATTATATGGATGGACACTATTAAATTTGGAAGAAATCGGTTCAGATTTAGATATAGCCCCCATATATACGTTACCCCCGATTTGACATGTAAGCGCTGTAAAAACTTTATTTTATATCCGATCAGTATGAAATTCGGCAGAAAGAGGTTTCTTATTATATGGATGAACACTATTAAATTTGGAAGAAATCGGTTTAGATTTAGATATAGCCCCCATATATATGTTACCCCCGATTTGACCTGTAAGCGCTGTAAAAACTGTATTTTATATCCGATCAGTGCGAAATTCGGCAGAAAGAGGTTTCTTATTACATGAAGGAATACTGCCAAATTTGGAGAAAATCGGTTCAGATTTAGATATAGCTCCCATATATATGTTACCCCCGATTTGACATGTAAGCGCTGTAGAGACTGTATTTTATATCCGATCAGTACGAAATTCGACAGAAGGAGGTCTTTTTACATGAATAAGTATTCAGGGAAGATCGGTTCAGATTTACATTATCGCATTGTTAGGGAGGTGTAGGGTATTATATAGTCGGCCCCGCCCGACTTTCTGCCTTTCCTTACTGGTTTCAACCTAAAAATTGCCATATCATCAGCCAGGATGTTTTTTATGCGGTTTTCAATTGCGATATACATTTGGAGCAGAAGCATGTTCATTCGAAATCAATCTATTTCAAAACAATACTCAGCCTATATGCCCTTTAAATACGCTCCAAACAATTGTAACTTGGATCCCCCTGACACACAAAAATCAATAAGAGCAGTATTCGAAAAGGAAATCATTCTCTTAAAGTTACAAGGATCGGGATTATTAAATATCAAACCTGATTGCATTCTCAAACATGACTTCATCCATGTATCAGGCCAACATTTATATCCTCAAAGTTATTATCATCATACACAAGTCTCGGAAACATTACTGAATTATCACAGCAGCATTGCCCAGTCAATAAATCCATAAACAAAGCTAATTTTTCATCAATGAGCGACCAATATGCATCACAATTGAGCGCATTAAAAACTTGTGTCCTCGACCTAAAAATTATTTTTATACCCTACACCACACTGTGGTACAGGGTATTATAACTTTTTTTGTATAGATTGTGGCATACTATTATATAAAATCAAAACCAAAAATTTTGTATACCCTACACCACACTGTGGTACAGGGTATTATAACTTTGTGCATTTGTTTGTAACACCCAAAAGGAGAAGAAATAGACCCATCGTTTATTATACCGATCGACTTAGAATCACTTTCTGAGTTGATTTAGCTATGTCCGCCTGTCTGTCTGTCCGTCTGTGCATGTATTCTTGTAATCAAAGTACAGGTCGCAATTATGGTCCGATCTCGACGAAACTTTACACATATCTTTTTTTTGGCCCAAGGACGAACCCTATTGAATTTGGTTAAAATCGGTTCAGATTTAGATATAGCCCCCATATATATGTTAGCCCCGATTTGACATATAAGCGCTGTAAAAACTTTATTTTATATCCGATCAGTATGAAATTCGGCAGAAAGAGGTTTCTTATTATATGGATGAACACTATTAAATTTGGAAGAAATCGGTTCAGATTTAGATATAGCCCCCATATATACGTTACCCCCGATTTGATATGTAAGCGCTGTAAAAATGTTATTTTATATCCGATCAGTGCGAAATTCGGCAAAGAGAGGTTTCTTATTACATGAAGGAATACTGCCAAATTCGGAGAAACTCGGTTTAGATTTAGATATAACACCCATATATATGTTACCCCCGATTTGACCTGTAAGCGCTGTAAAAACTGTATTTTATATCCGATCAGTGCGAAATTCGGCAGAAAGAGGTTTCTTATTACATGAAGGAATACTGCCAAATTCGGAGAAAATCGGTTCAGATTTAGATATAGCTCCCATATATATTAGAGTTGTGTAGTTCGTGAACGAACTAGTTCAATTGAACGGGTCACTATACTGAACTGAACGAACTAGTTCACACAACTCGTTAATTTCAGCTCAGTAGTTCACTATGTTTTTTTCTTCAACCATAACATTTCGTTCTCCCTTCTCTGCTGTTATATGTTGTTTCAATTTTTATGTCATCATCAATGTATGATTCTACCTATACAAACGCCTTTGATTTAGTTTTTCCAGCTTTTCCATTCATATTCCAATCAGATTCCTTTAATAGCGGCTTATTTGAACTGGAGATCTACTGAATGAAATGAACTGTTTAAGTAAAGTGAGATGGTGAGCTAAAGAGCTTGTGTGCTAAAGTGAGCTGTTGAACTAAATGAACGAACTAGTTCACTCAATTGAACTGAACTAAAAAGAGCGATCACTTAAAAGAACTATAGTGCCCAACTCTAATATATATGTTACCCCCGATTTGACATGTAAGCGCTGTAGAGACTGTATTTTATATCCGATCAGTACGAAATTCGACAGAAGGAGGTCTTTTTAAGTGAATAAGTATTCAGGGAAGATGGGTTCAGATTTATATTAAAGCTCCATATATATGTTCCTCCTGATTTGGTATCAAACAAAATTTTCCAGAAAGATGTTTCTCACTTTAGGAACGAATATTGCTTAATTTAGCGATTATCGTTTCAGAATTAGATAATATGTTTCTACCCATTTACCAATTATTCCAAATTATTATGGCAATGACCCTTATCGCATTGTTAGGGAGGTGTAGGGTATTATATAGTCGGCCCCGCTCGACTTTCTGCCTTTCCTTACTGGTTTATGGATACATTTTTTTTTTTAATTTTTATTAAAAATACTATTATCGTCGAAGGTACCCTTAGTATTTGCACTATAATTTTTGGAGTATATGCCCGATCAGGTCGACTTATGCGTTAAATTGAAGCTATTAATGTGGGCTACCAACATTGGAAATATCTCTTTCACTTAGAAACAGTGGTTTAGTAACAGTCATTAAACAAATTGGAAAAAGTAGATTCTTTTCAAAAAAACAAAATCCTGCGACAAAAAAAAACATAAAGAATAGAACAAAATGTAAAAAAAAAATATTTATTTCATTTTTTAAAAATTTGCATCCCAGCGAAGAAAATAATGCCTCCTAATCTATGGATAAATGTAGAAATTATAGCCCTTTTGGTAGAGGTAAGAGAATTTCAATAAATCTTTTTTTTAATTTCTTTTTAAATAGCGATTTTATTTATTACTTTTATTTATATTATGTCCATTTGAGTTTATTTACATGAACAAGTTTCATTAGAAGTAATTGTGAGTTCTTTGTTGACGTTTGTAGATTTCGGAATCGGTTTCTCTAATGGGGAACCAAATATAATCTTGCATCATTTTTTCATCCCAGCGCTCTTGGTAACGCCGCTCGATGGACTTCAATTTTTGGTGAAACCAGAGATCTCTTATTTTAAAGGAATACAAATGTTGACATAGGGAAGGGAACGTATTAATAATATACTATTGGCCAAAGAGATCAACGACCATTTGTTTCTAACACCCAAAATGAGAAGAGATATATAGAACCATCGTTTATTATACCGATCGACTTACTTTCTGAACTGATTTAGCTGTCAGTCTGTGCATGCATTCTTGTAATCAATCACAACTATAGTCCGATCTCAAAGAAATTTTGCACATATCTTTATTTTGGGACAATACAATTTGTATTGAAATTGAAAGATAATCCGTATTTAGATATAGGGCTTGTTTCTGTAAATTATTTTCTTTCGTCTACGGCGAACGATCAAAAATCTCTCAACAATTTGAATATCAGTTTAGAACCAGATATCTTAATATATATGAATGTACCTTCGATTTAGCTTATACCCTCTATAGAAGATATAATTTCCTTTCGATATTCATGAAATAGTATCTTATTTTAACAGTTAATATCTGTGTGAACAATGTCGGTTCAAATTTACATATAGCCCCTCATACTCGCATGGATGTGTTCCTTCCGATTTAGCATCTAAGCTCCATAGAAGTCATATTGTAGTCAAATGTACTATATTTTGCACAAAGGATTTTTTAATCCGAGAATAAACGGTCACTAGCAAGGTTGGAAAATGTGTTTTCATGTTTTACTTCAGATCATTATTAAATTTGGCAGAGATTAGTTTATAGAATCGCGAACACTGCGATATTTGATAAAAAAATGGATACCATTCAGATAAAGGCAAAATTTAAATACAGACCCCATATCGAATTTTGCATCTAAAATAGCAGTCAAACACGACAAAGATCAAAACAGCAACAAGATAACAACTTCAAAGGTGAAATAGATGAATACAGTACGAGTATGTTCTGTTTAATACAATGTGGGTTACGCCTTTTTGTGCCTTATCAAAAACGAGCACTTGATGTTACGCCTCTTTTTTCTTCAATAAAATCATGATTTCTGGACGGAAAACGAATTTTCATTTTCTGAGGGTTACGCTCTTGGGCATTTCTGGTGACGATATATCAACATTTTTGGAATGTCATTAATAAATTCAGTTTTTATCTCAATCCAATGTACTACAATTCCACAATTTAACATATTTCGAAGAAAATCAGCATACTTTGAAATGACTTAATATTAACCGATTAATCGACCTAGTCGACTGAAACAAAATTTGGCTGTGATATTTCATAGCCCTCATATATATGTTCCTTCCGATCTGGACTTTTATCACTTCAGAAGCTTTATTTTACATCCAATCGTTTTGAAATTATGCATTCTTGGGTTAATAATTTATATTCCGAAATTACATTTTGGTTTGTTATTTACTTAACCAAATGTAATTTCCAAATGATTTGGAAGTACTTATAATGTTATTCTTTTGGAATTACTTCTTTTATTTATTGCTGGGTTTGCTTATTTTAGGCCCATCAAAAACTCCTTCTTCGATTTTTTGAAAAGAAAGACTTTTAAATAAACTTTTTAACTATGAGAGTGAATTGCCATCTTTCCTTAAGGCTTTTACAAAATTGTTAAAGAGCTTAATATGCCAACTACTTTTAAATCGCAACAAATTTTCCAGTCATGTTCATATTTTATGTATTTTATCAATTTAGTCATTGTTTTGTGTTGACAGTATGAGCAATGGGAATCGACGGTTTCTGATTTCCGTTGTGTAAAAGTACTGATTTCAAACTTTCTTTACTGCTGTCAACTGTATGTTTGATTAAGTTCCTCGAACAATCCGGGAATGTCCTTGCAAAAGCATCTGTTATCCACAGTTGTATAAAATTGTTTGTAAGGTGTATCACGGACTCTATAATATGATATGTTAACATCTGGGGCCAAAATATTGTACTGTTTCATCCCAGATGCAAGTAGTTCTGCCTTATCTTTGGTCAGTTCCAAATCTCTCACTAGATCAATGAGTTGAAACTGAGTTAAAGGCGATGACTTCTGACTCAAAAGCGATGACTCTGACACTTCTGACTTGAATCGCTCAGAGTTGAGTACTCAGTTGAACTTAATGATGTTTCCGTAATTAGGCTGTTAGCTATACTTGGACACTTGGGAATTGGTATTGTTTCCGAATGTGCAAATGCCAAAGTGACAGATTTTACTTCACCATAATTCCATCGAATGCTCCTTCCTACTCCAATATGTTTACATAGACAAAAATTTACAGTCCGTATCGTGAATGAATGGTTGTCTCCAAATCATTGGAATTCCAAATTGCACGTAATGTCTAAAATTAAAACAGCAATCATCGTTACGTCTTCAAATATGCATTTTAGATGATTGTAGTCTGACAAAGAATGATCAAAATCCCTCTCTTTATACCACATTCCTTGCCATACTTAACTGAAATTGTGGGTAACTTCAGACTGTTTTGTGGACGAATAATTCACATTCGCATATGCGAAAGCGAATTATTCGCATCATTTTTAACTTTGGAATATTTGCTATCGCATTCGCAAAACTATATATTAGTATTCGCTTCCCTTTGTTAAAATCGTCACATCTGCTTAATCGGTTCACATATTTTAAAGTTATTAATCCCAATGAACATCTTTGCAACCTCTCTTCAAAAGAGTTGAATAAAATATTTTTGCCCTTATAGTAATAGGTGGTCAAAATATAGAAAACATCCTTAATCCTTGAATATCCAGGAATAGTATTAATTCAGGTCCTTAATTTTGTTGGTACTAAAGGGACAAACTAATATATCATCCAAAAAAACTACCAATTGTAATCAGTCAAAATTATAGTTTCGTGTTATTGAAAATTTGTGCAGTTATGGACCAATATGACGGAAACCGTTTGGTCTTCAGCTCAACTCCACCGTGAGAAAAGCACAAAATAGCACCAATAACAGATCAACCCCTAATTTCTCTGTACCACAAAAACTACAATGAATTTTGAAAAACTATAAAAGCCAAAAAATGCATACACGCCTGATGAATTATCGTGCATAATTTTAACCAGTAAGGAAAGGCAGAAAGTCGGGCGGGGCCGACTATATAATACCCTACACCTCCCTAAGAATGCGATAAGGGTCATTGCCATAATAATTTGGAATAATTGGTAAATGGGTAGAAACATATTATCTAATTCTGAAACGATAATCGCTAAATTAAGCAATATTCGTTCCTAAAGTGAGAAACATCTTTCTGGAAAATTTTGTTTGATACCAAATCAGGAGGAACATATATATGGAGCTTTAATATAAATCTGAACCCATCTTCCCTGAATACTTATTCACGTAAAAAGATCTCCTTCTGTCGAATTTCGTACTGATCGGATATAAAATACAGTCTCTACAGCGCTTACATGTCAAATCGGGGGTAACATATATAGGGGAGCTATATCTAAATCTGAACCGATTTTCTCCGAATTTGGCAGTATTCCTTCATGTAATAAGAAACCTCTTTCTGCCGAATTTCGCACTGATCGGATATAAAATACAGTTTTTACAGCGCTTACAGGTCAAATCGGGGGTAACATATATATGGGTGTTATATCTAAATCTAAACCGAGTTTCTCCGAATTTGGCAGTATTCCTTCATGTAATAAGAAACCTCTCTTTGCCGAATTTCGCACTGATCCGATATAAAATAACATTTTTACAGCGCTTACATATCAAATCGGGGGTAACGTATATATGGGGCCTATATCTAAATCTGAAACGATTTCTTCCAAATTTAATAGTGTTCATCCATATAATAAGAAACCTCTTTCTGCCGAATTGCATACTGATCGGATATAAAATAAAGTTTTTACAGCGCTTACATGTCAAATCGGGGGTAACGTATATATGGGGGCTATATCTAAATCTGAACCGATTTCTTCCAAATTTAATAGTGTTCATCCATATAATAAGAAACCTCTTTCTGCCGAATTTCATACTGATCGGATATAAAATAAAGTTTTTACAGCGCTTATATGTCAAATCGGGGCTAACATATATATGGGGGCTATATCTAAATCTGAACCGATTTTAACCAAATTCAATAGGGTTCGTCCTTGGGCCAAAAAAAGATATGTGTAAAGTTTCGTCGAGATCCGACCATAATTGCGACCTGTACTTTGATTACAAGAATACATGCACAGACGGACAGACAGACGGACATAGCTAAATCAACTCAGAAAGTGATTCTAAGTCGATCGGTATAATAAACGATGGGTCTATTTCTTCTCCTTTTGGGTGTTACAAACGAATGCACGTTATAATACCCTGTACCACAGAGTGGTGTAGGGTATAAAAATGTGTGTGTTTTTGATAATTTTGCTTTGCAATTCCCCAACTGCAATACATACATTGAACTTAAAAGTCAGTATTTTGGAATGAATCTAAATTGTTTGCATTGGTAAATCAATTTTTGAATATTCGCTTCGAATTCGCAAAAACAAAAAAGTATTATTCGCTTTCGCAAAAGTGCATATTTCACTAATCGCTATCGCATCCGCATTCGCAAGAAATATATTTCAATATTCGCTTTCGCTAAAGCCACTTTCGTTACATCCCTAGTCCCTAGTGATACTAATTGCCCAGTTTTCACTTATAGGAATCAAACTGATTATACGACCATCGGTGCCCGCAAATTAGTCAGACTTCCTCGAATAGCCGACCCTATTATGTCCAGGTGTCGTTTCAATGCTCCCCACTTCCTCCTAATGCGCACAGCTTCTGCAGAGGTCATTGTACTCCAATGTCAAACTCCTGGCGTGTTCGTCGATCAGGCAATGTCCCATAAAACTGACACTAACGAAGACAGCCTTTTGCTCTCTAGTGCGAAGAAATATTTTGACCTTCTTATTTTTTCACTGTGTAATACAAAAAGAATGGATCCAGGGGCGAATGATTCAACCACCAAACAATATCCCTCAATGAGTAGAGCAAACCCTTCAGAGGTCAAACTCATCATAGAGTGGAGATGAATATTCATATAATTTATATCATAATAATTTCAATTTTACCTCTATGTTTTGAAGAACTGTAGTAAAAATGAGCAGGGAACATCCCACTTGTTTTTCCTTAAAAGGTAACAAGTACCTCTAAGAATTAGAAATATGCTCTCGAAGTGTTATATAAAATTATCTGTCAAACTAGCTTACTCCAGACAACTGCGTAAATTTAATGGCCGTTTTATCTCATGTCGTAGCGATGTTAATTGGCCGCCACGGCCATGTGATTTGACACCGTTGACTTCTTTCTTTGGGGATATTTAAAAGAAAATGTGTACGTCAATAAACCAAGAACAATCCAAGAGCTAAAGGAATAGATAATTTGGCACAACAAAAAACTTTAAACTTCAATTATGTCTCAGAGTCATTGAAAATATGTACCATCGAACAGAGGTTTGCCACCAAAGCCGTGGCGAGCATAATTCTCCGAAAACTTTTTGTTTTATTTACAACAAGCAGATACCCCAAAATTTCATAATAGTGAAAAAGTGACATGCGATGTGTTTCGTATAATAAACTCGACACCCACAAATATAGTTTTAGATTAATTAGAAGACTTCTAAATTGTTCATGCAAATGAACTTTCTCAACGTATTGATGTTCTCGCCTTAACAGAACTGAATGTTTACATACATAGATACTAAAACCAATAATTTCTTACACTGATCCAATCATGGCCTCAAAGTGATGTCAAATGCAGCTATACCAAATTTCACGACGATTGATCAGTCTCGGATCAGTCTACTTGAAAATCTGTCAGACTCCTGAAAATAATAAAAAATTACCTCAAAAACCCAAACGGTATGAACATATTTTTGATCACGACTGCATTGACCACAAACTGGAAATTAGAATGTGTGAATATATCCTAGCCAGCGCATCATATAGCATTTTAGCGCTTAATCGACCCTTTAAATATCAGACAGAATTATATTATTCTGGCCAACTGTTCCAATTTCGTTAATCAGAGTAGGTATTAATCACTATATGTCAGAGTTCAAGAGGTAGCAAAACGCGTCTCGGAAAATCAAAAGGTTTACTATACTACTGCACATTTCATACAAAGATATCTAAGTTCCATGTTTCGATTTCATCGGTTTAGTTGTTATAGTAGAAAGCATAAAACGAAATTTAAACCGTAAGAATAGTTGGTTTCGCATCTAGTTGAAGATTAGTATATGTACATTATTTTAAGGATACTTAGCTCCTAAGTGACTTTTGGAATATTGAAGATAGTTTTGGTCACTATAGCACTGACCGCAGCTCAAATCGTGTGAATGTGAATAGCGTATTTCAGCCACACGTGTAACTATATATATATAAACTTTCAGATTAATATTTTTATAGGGGCTCAGTGGTCAAGGGTCACCAAACGCGTGGCGGAGAAACACATGCTTAATATGCTATGTATGTTCCAAATGTTGATATAATCGTTTAGTCATAATAATTCAAATAATATCACATAATTTAAACCTGATAACTTGCATACATATTGATGACAGCCAAAGTTAGCTACACTTTTGTTACATATATTACGTTGCAATAGGCTGGATATGTATTTCTTAAAAAAAATTAAAAAATGTTGGTCGTGATTTTTGTGTCCATTTTGATCTCAGGTCGGACGACGCATTTCCTTAAAGATCGGTATATATACGTAGGTCCATAGCTCCTTATGGGATTTTTAATGTATTGGAAGAATGAAAAGAAAAAAATTATATTTCCCGTGTATAGTACTACATTCTATTTTATCTTTAAATTAATAAAAGTTTTGATAACGGGAGAACTGACCACGGACCAACGACTTTCTAAATAGTCCAGGTCCAAAATACAGGTTGGCGCAGAATGAGCTACTTTTTTAATTATTATTGTTTCTTTGTTTTTTTCAGCATTTTGTGAAGGAGACTTTGGGAATTAATTATGAATCGAACAACGTACACAAAGAATTGAATTGTTGCGAAAAGTTATGGAAACAAGTAAGAAAGTTTCAGTCGGGTAAACCGACTAAGGTATACCCTCACTTTGTGAGTAATGTAATATTGAATATTACTCGAATTATTCTGTCAATTTGTGTGGGAGGTACCAGAAGGGGTTTATCAAATTCACCTATTTTTTGCTTAACATTAGATACTTTAAATTCATTGCACTGTGCCGAATTATAAGCATTTATGTGCACTGGTAAAAACGTTATGAGATATTAAATTGTGGTATGATTTGGGCATTTTGTGTGGGAGGTACAAAAATGGGCGTGGCGATAACGCCCATTTTTCACAGGGCTATAGGCACTATAAAAACATTACACTGTACAAAATTTCAAGTATTTTTATACACTGGTTTTAATGTTATAAGCTGTTAACTTTTGGTGCAAAAAGTTACCTTTGTGTGGGAGGTACCAAAAGGGGCGTGGCAACAACACCCATTTTTCCCTGGACTGTAGGCAATATAAATACTGTACAAAATTTCAAGTATTTTTATGCACTGGTATTAATGTTATAAGCTGTTAACTTTTGGTGCAAAATGGTGCATTTGTGTGGGAGGTACCAAAAGGGGCGTAGCAACATGGCCCATTTTTTTCAAATTGATAGCGACTAATAAACTGGTGCTATGTGTGGAATTTCAGAAGATTCGAATAAGTAGTATAGCAGTTATTAAATATTCAATATTTCACAACATTTTAACACTTTGTGGGGGAGGTACTAGAAGGCGTGGACCAATATGGCCCATCTTCGAACTTAGCCGGAGATAGAAAAAAATATTAATACGTACCAAATTTGAAGTCAATCGGTTACTCCTTTCGAGAGTTATCGTGCGCACCAGCCAGCAGACACACAGACAGACAGATAGACAGACAGACAGACAGACGGACGGACATTGCTCATTCGTCTTAAAATGACCCAAAACGAATATCCGCCGAACATACTTAGGTTCTTAGATCACTCCTTCGATGTGTTACACTTTTTTTCGTAGCAAATGATATATACCCTCGTCACACTAAAGTGAGGGTATAAATATGCTAAAAAGAGCACGTATGTGCGAAGCAGAAAATGGACATCACTTAAAATATACTTGGAAACAATTTTTTTAAATATTATATATTTGTGAAGAAATAAATTATATTTGGAAACAAAGAAATTTTATTTGGAACGCATATATTAATATATTAGAACAAAATATATTTGCGAACTAACTTTCACAATTAAAATATGTGTTTACACACAAACAAAGTTATTGTTTAAGAAGTTTCCTAAATATATTTTATTTAAAAAAGGCTTTTAAAACTTTTCTGAAATTTTCGAACTTTAGTTAGTTTTTCCTAGATTTAGTTTTATACTTTATAGTTAAAAATGTCATAAGCAGCATTAGCTTTATCTTACAGAGCTAATTTTGAATTAATCAATATTACAATTCATCACTTTTTGTCCATCCATCAATGCAATTTATAGTTAAGAAAGATTATAGAATCTAAGGTTTAATTGAATTTTACAAACATATAAAATTTCTAAAAATTTACGCTTTGAACTTCTGAAAAACAGAAAACTTCCCTTTAAATTAATGCATGGATACAATGCCAAAATACTTAAACACAAATTGATATTTTTTTCGGAAATAATAGATCCAAATAAAAACATATTATGGTGGAAACAAAGTTTTGTTTAGAACAACATCGTCCCAAACATATAATATTTGTATGTGTCAAATATAATATATTTGGAGTGTACCCTACACATATGTATATTTCAAGCTGAATATGTTTGGGACAATGTACTACAAAAGCGATTTTTTTTCAGAGTATAAATTAGTAGGACCATAGCTCTTAAAGGTCTTTTAGAAGATTGATATATATCAATCTTCTAAAAGACCTTTAATATATTCTTTGGTCACTGCCAAACTGGCCACAGTCTGAGAATTTGCCGAATTGACTATATTAGATATATTACAGTAAGTGGTGAGCGATATATTTTGAAAAGGCTTTAAAAATTTAAAAAGCCGTTTTTTGTCCGGCTTGACTTAACACTGGACATCGAAATATTGTTTTCGGATATCCATTGATATCAGTGTGTACATACACGCTGAAAAAAATCGATTCTGTAGTATATTGTCCCAAACATATTCAGCTGGAAACATGCATATATTTAGGGTACACTAAAAATACATGATATTTGCACACACAAATATGTTATATGTTTGGGAGGATGTTGTTCTTTTATTTGGAAGTAATATTTCCGAAACAAAGATTAATTTGTATTTAAGTATTTTTGCAATGTATCAACGCCTTAATTTAAAGGCAAGCTTTCTGCTTTTCAGAAGTTCAAAGAGAATTTTTTTTAGAAATTTTATATGTACAATCTTTCGTAACTATAACACAGGACAAAATCGCATTTTTTGATTTGTTTGAATCGAAAGAAAATATACTTGGAACATAAATTTTTAATTATTATATATTTTCGAGGAAATAAATTTTATTTGAAAATCAATAAAATGTATTTAGAATAAAATATATTTGCGAACTAATTTTCTCAAATAAAATATGTGTTTAAATACAAATAAAATTATTGTTTATGAATATTTCCAAATATATTTTATTTAAAAAAAAAGATTTTCAAAACTTTGCTGAATTTTTCGAACTTTAGTTTTAATTTTTTCCATGTTTTCGAATTATGCTTTCCTATTAAAAATGGCATACTTAGCATTAACTTCTATTTGAAACCACTTATTTTTATTTTCTAACTATTCCCAGTCATTATTTTCAATTATAAAGAAATTTTACTAACATTAAAAATTTCTACAAATTACCTTTCAATTGCTGAAAACTTAAAACAATTAAAGAATAGATATATATATTCACGCAAATAGATCTTTGTTTGGGAAATAACATATGCAAATAAAAATATATTAGGATGTAAACATAGTTTTGTCTAGAACAACGTCCTCCCAAACATATATTATTTGTATGTGTTAAATGTTATATATTTGGAGTGTACCCTAAAAATATATATGTTTCAAGCAGAATATGTTTGGGACAATATACTACAGAGGCGATTTTTTTTCAGCGTGAAATTGCATTGAAGGATTGACAAAAAGTGATGAATTGGAATATTTATACAATAAATTGAAAACGCTGTAAAACCCAATCTAATGCTGCTTATGACATTTTAAAATATAAGTTATAACACGAAATCTAGGAAAAATTTTAAATAAAATTCGTCAGATAACTTTGTTTGTGTGAAAACACATATTTTATTCGTGAAAGGCATTTCACAAATAAATTTTGTTCTAATATATTAATATATGCGTTCCAAACAACATGTCTTGATTTTAAAATAAAATTTAAAATCGTTGCCCACATAGACTACACCGAGATACATATGCACAAAATTAAAGCACGCTCTCTAACAAATTTTGCATGATATCTCAATTTAAAAATTTGGCTCATATGGGCGGGATCACGCCCTTTGAGCCAAATATATGTAGCTGGTGGCAGTCTACGTGATTGTTCCAAAAATATGAGGTACGATGACGTCGGCATTAGCCGTTGACAAAACTACATTTGTTTTCGTGGTTCGCGATGCGAACCCAAGCAAAAAACAAAAATGTATTGGTATGAGAGTTTTAGTATGTTGACTTAGTTCGTCAAAATACGGGTTTGGTTAGCAGTTCTTGTTAAAAGCAATTTACTGCTTCCACAAGTATTTCAGCTGATTTAAGTTAAAGACATACACTATTGCTACTGAATTCTGAAGATGATAGAGTGGTGTCTATCGAAACTGCAGTCAATTCTACCAAGCAATTAAAACTCTCTACCAATTTTTGTATTTGTTTCTATTACTTTCTTGGAATAGACAGAAAGTAAATGGAACATATGGTCTCAAACCAAAAGATAAATTCTGACTGAATTCCCTGAAAATTTCATCAAAACCGATCCTGCCGTTTTGGAGTCTATACGTAACATACACACATCGATTTATATATATATAGCTGGACCCGATCCACTTCGTCGCCCCCGATTTAGATTTCCGATACCGTCCATTTTTGAACCAATCACGAATACCGCCACCAAAAACATCTCCATAAAATGAGAGCACTCTCGATAAGAAATTGTGAAGATATCTCAATTTCAAAATTTGGCTTTGGCCCATTGGTCTGATCCCGCCCATTTTTGCACTAATCACGTAGACTGCCACCAGATACATATAAACAGAATTACAGTACTATGGCTAACAAATTGTGCAAAATATCTCAATTTCAAAATTGGCTTATATGGGCGAAGCAACGCTATTGATCTGATCCCGCTCATTTATAGACCAATCACGTAGACTTCCACCAGACACATATACACAAAATAAAAGCACTCTCGCAAATAGATTGTGCAAGATACTTCAATTTCATAAGGTTGCTTACATGGGCTGGGCCACGCCCATTGATCCGATTCCGCCCAGTTTTGGACCAATCACGTAGACTACCACCAGATACATATGCACAAAATTATAGCACTCTCGATAACAAATTGTGCACGCCCATTGGTCCGATCCCGCCCATTTTGGAACCAAGCACGTAGACTACACCAAGATACATATGCACAAAACTACAGCACTCTCGCTAACAAATTGTGCAAGATATGTCAATTTCAAAATTTGGTTTATATGCGGGGCCACACCCATTGGGCCAATCCCGTCCATTTTTGGACAAATCACGAAGACTACCACAAGATACATATACACAAAATTCCAGCTCTCTCACTAACAAATTGTGCAAGAAATCACATTTTTAAAATTTGGCTTATATGGGCGGTGCCACTCCCATTAGTACGATCCCGCCCATTTTAGCACCAATCACGTAGACTGCCACCAGATACATATGTACAACATTACAGCACTCTAGCTAAAAATTTTTACAAGATATATCAATTTGAAAATTTTGCTTATATGGGCGGGGCCACTCCCACTTGGTACATCGAAAATTCAAGTACCCTATTTTCACCACCCCCCATACATGTACATTCTGTGAAAATTTCAAGAAGATCGGTCCAGCCGTTTAGACACCTATACGGTACAAACAAACCAACAAACAAACACACATTCTTCTTTATATGTACGAGTATATGGGCAAATATCAAAATTTTTTAATTTTTAAGTACATTTTTTTTCAAGATTTTTTTGGCGAGCACATCAACGGCTTTTACAACAGACGAAGATAAAAATATAAACATGCAAAAACCATTGTTGTGAATAAATTTCATCAAAGGCGCGAAAGTTATGGCGGTTCCAAATTGAAATTTAAAAAAAATTGTATAAAATGCAATTTTCAGCGGAATTCGGAAAGCTAAAATTACAATCATAGAACATTAGCTTTTCTATGAGCCTATAACAAAATATTCGCTGTAGCTTTACTATTCGGATAAATATAGCGAATCCGATCATAGAACATTAGCATTTCTATGAGCCTATGACAAAATATTCGCTGCAGCTTCACTATTCGGATAAATATAGCGAATCCAAAAAATCGACCAGGTAAAATTTTCATACGAACATTATTTTTGTGGAAATATAATTTTTGCACTGTGCATAATTTGCACAATCATCAAAATAAAATGACGGCCCTCCGATTTCGGAATAGAGCGTTAAAAATCCTTTTATTTCATATACCTGTACCCCACACTGGGTGTGCCTTGACGATCATTGCTGAGACAAAAGTGTCACGTTCTTCGCGTACAAGACTTCAATCTTCAAATAAGTATCCATGATTGTTAAGTGCACCACAGCAGTACGCCCGAAGAACATAGAAATGAATTTCATACGTTTATACTATTAAAAATGCTAAGGACAAAATTTGCAATTTTTGAAAATGGAAAAAAGTGAATACAATTTCAGCGATTCATTATTTTGTTACGGGCCCCTGATTTTTGGATTCAGATCAAAAGCCATTTGGGATAATTAATTCAGCTCAACCTATACGTAACTGTCGATGTGCTCCGCGAAATATTTTATCAAAAAAATTCACCCAAGTTTAACAAAGTTTTGGGAAGCTATAGCGGTGGTTCCATTAAGAGCACATCAACGACACCTATATAGATTTACAGGTATTTCAAGCCGCTATAACCGCTTCTTTAGTGTTATTTCATTGCAATGCGGGCCGCGCTGACCGCGGTCAAAAAACAAAAAAACACTTGAAATCGCATTTGAAACAGTTATGAGCTATAATTTTTTGCGGAAAGATCTCACATGAACAGTGCTCACGAACTGACCAGTAACATCAGAATAAATAGTTTGACCACAACTTATAAAAGAATGGATACAAATATGAACATTTTTAGGACTTTTTTCACAATTTTGAAATGTATGTGCTTATAACTTCTAAAGTTTTTTAGATAATAACAAACTTTTTTGGGAAAAAAACTTTTTACGCACTCCTCCCAGGACGTTGCCAAATGTATGTATGCCTTATATGTGCAATACTTTCAATTTCTTATATTTTGTTTAAACATTATCCTCTTTTAGGAAATGCATTTTAATGGACATTCAGTTTAAATAGTCCCTAAGTAATATAAGTTTAACTAAAACCAGTTCTTACACAAAGGGAAGAGATGCTATCAGCAAATGGTCACAAGTATGCTTTCCCCTATGCTTCCGTTATGAACCAACATATTGAGGAATATGTTCCTCTGAACTCATACACATATTTGTATTTCCTCACAATCCTCCAGTTTACATAGAATATTATGTGGTTGTTTGTCCTTGAGTTGGGTACATATCTATGTGTGTACCCATTTTACAATCCCGACAAAAATGCTGAGTTTTGACCAGAATTCGTGCAAATAACAACAACATCATATGATGTCATTTCATTACACTCCGTCGAAGTCCCCATGTCTATCCGAATGGACAAAGGACCATAGCTGGATTTTTTACAGTTTCTGGTACAAGGAGATTTTCTGACAATAATATTGAGCAATGGTCGACATGTAGGACATTAGTCCATTTTCCTCTTCGGTATGGATGGGGTGAAGTTGAATCGATGCCAATGCTGTGGTGAGGATATGGAGCTCGGGTCCTGCCTGTTGCCGGTCTTACTTATGATTTGTTGGTTTATAAGTTAAGCCCTGGTGGTATTGGCAACCAAGACGACGATGATGATAGTGATTAAAATTGTGTGTTTCGATAACTTTGCCGCCTCAGCAGAAAGTCTCGGATACTTGATAATGTTGCTCCTGTTTGGTGCTGCCTTGGACTTGCTACCTCTCTACAAGCAAGTTTCTTTTGGCGAACGATTTTCCTAAGCCCAACAACACAAACGTGTGGGACATGTTGCTGTTGTATCCATTCGACTGTGTAGCATAACGGAAATTACAATTTTGAAATTGTTTTCCTGATGATGGACAGGACAACAATAAATTTTCTGTTTGTATTTCTTTAAAATGCAAACATGCCCCTTCCCCAATTTCATACAATAGTAAACGAAAAACAAAACTTAAAATCACCCCGTATCAGGCACCGTCCTCCAACAATTCCCATCCACTGGGGAGAAGGAAATATGTGTTTGTTTTGTATTGTGTAATAGTATTTTCCCAGCACAGTGAGGAGGGAGGGGTTTGGAAAAAGTAAGTATCAGTAAATGTTTGTGTTCATATTTTATATACAAGTAAGGAAAATAAGAATAATAAAGAAAAATGTAATTTCCAAAAGTTTGTCAAAGATTTTTATCATTTTTCTCGGTACTTTTTTGTACGCAAATTGTTGTTTTGGTATCTTTGACTCAGTGTTCATGTAGGAAAATTAGACCGCATCTGGAGGTTAGTCATTGTTGTTTTTGTTCCTTAATATATATGTATTTCAAGATTTGTTTTATTTTTTATTTTATCATCTCAGAGGACGTAGGTCTCGTGACCTGTGTAGTAGAATGAGTATGGTACAAATAGTCCGAAGTGTAGCAGCCCAATCTGAATGTTAGGCGTCATATGAAGATAATACACATTTACATGCGGGAAAATTCCAGAAAGACACAATGGTTGACATAAAAATTTACACAGTAAGAAGAATCTAGTTTATCTCCCAATATTTCTAAAACCACAGACGTCAGCCATAGATGATATGAACTGTTTATTGTGAAAGTGGCGTAAACGCCACTCTGCTTTACTAGATTAAACATTGAAAAAAGTGGGTTAATATAGAAACATTGAAATCTTGAGATGAACTGGAAGTAAATAATTTATTTCTACTATTCACCTAGCCTTCTAACGAAACAGAATGGCGTTTACGCCACTTTCAAAATAAACAGTTCATATTATATTGATTTTTTCAATGTGTTGTTCATTAATTCTAGAATACTATAAAAATCCAAATACAACTGCTCAGTCCACACCCCTGACCACAGCTACTTTTATTCTAAATTACGCCCTTGAATAGTGAAAAACTTCGGATCTATCAGAGCGAGAATCACAATATTGATCCCGTTTTAAGCGGAATAGCGAGTTCTAGATGTACATACGTGTAAATTTCGCGCTTTAGACCAGGATGTCCGATTTTTGAAAGAAAAATATGCATTTTAGAGGTTATAAAATATCGTTCTAGCTCACTGGCGGTTCAGGATATAGCCGAAATATTTTGGGGATATTCATCAAACAAAACGAGCATCCATTTGAGATGCGAAAAACCGCGATATTTTTTATTAGACCGGCCCTACTCCACAGTGATCGATCGTCATGTATCGATGTGACAAAAATAGAACCAAGCTGTATTTGGTCATAATTAAGAAACAATTTAAATTTTGACCCAATCGGACCGCAGGTCTCGTACCCCCATGCAAATTATTACGGGTACTCAAAAATGTACTGACTATAACACTGAATTGGAGCATTATATATTTATGAAATTGAACACATAATAATATTTCATAAAAAGCAGTTGCGGTGCAAAATTTCGACGGGATAGAACAAGTACTTTTGGTACCTCCCACACAATGAGTTCAAAGGACTTAAAATTAATATATAAAGACCGCTCAAGAGTGGTACTGGATTTTGACCAAAGGTTGTAAAGTGTAATAGGCTTGCTGTGGGCAATATGTGCACAAATTTGGGAGGAATCGTGTTAATATCCCTTGCGACAGCCCCATAGAAGATCTTGAAATTGGAATTTTAGCTCATCAAATTAAAGGAAATTCTGCGTAGATTACAAATATGGTGGGAAAAAGTTGAAGGCTCAATAGGAAAATACCTGTGTGTCAAACGTCAGGTACGTGGATCAAAGAATTGTTGCATAGTGTTGTTTCGCTTTTAAGTATTTGTCAGAAGAGTTTTCTTCGTTGACTTCTAAAATAATAATATCATTATCGGCAAAATGTCATCAAAAATACCGCACAAAACTTCGTTTAAATGATACTTGATATGTTACGCTTAAAAGTATTTTAAACGTTAAGTTTTTTAAGCCGTTTTGAACTTATAACAAGATCAGAATTTATTGTAGGTACGAGTACGACATTAACTTTGCTTATGTTGTTTGTACTATTTTTCCTGGTATGGAACAAGCGGGCTTTTCGGGCAATTTTGTAATAATTTCAGATAAACAACCTTAAATTAAACAAATGTTTTCGGAAATCAAATTTACAATGTTTATATACATATTCTGCCCTCCTAAGAAAGAAAGTCACATCTCCATATTAGTAGTTGTGAGATATTTAAATTTTACGTTTTCTAACTTTCGCGTCGTTTGATTCTAGGTTTAGGTTAGGAATCTAAATTGTTCTATGTGAGCTGGTAAAACCGGCTGCCACCCTAAACTATATCTCTAAATTACTAAAATAGAGATGTGACTTTCTTTCTTAGGAGGGCAGTATTGACACAATAAGGTAACAAAAAACGTCGTAACCATGAATTGCTACTTTATGTACACTACTGGCGTTATATCGTTATCATTTGGTCCAAGAGCTATTTTTGTTTAATTGAAATCCAAATAATAAGACTTTTTTGCTCAAAAATAATTTGTAAATAAACTGCATTTTTTCACAAAGAATTTAATAAAAATAAATGTAAAATAATGGGTTAAATATTTATTTTGTATGAAAAATTTAATATGGGCCAAATTGTCTCTTAATCTAGGATTCGTACATATTTTCTAATCTAGCAGCAGAGTTAAGGAGGTGAATTTCTGGCGAAAAAACATTCAGAACTTTAAAATTTTTTTTCCCGATAACATAAAATATTTTTTTTTAATTTTTCGACATTAAAGAACATTATAGCAATGTTTTATATTTTTCTCAAAAATATTTTATATATATGAATTTTTGTATTTTTAAGAGTATTTCAGTTATCAGGCTCAAAAAATGTGGAGTTGTTGTACGAGTTACGCGTTGGAGGTTTTTGGAATACCACATAAATAAATTTTAGACATAAAGCAAAATTACTTTTTCGAAATTTTGTGAGCTAATCATTTGAACTTTTACATATTATCATTACTATGATCTGGCGAAAAAAATAGGGATCGTTACGAAGTTTTTTTAAACTTCTTTCGCATTAAATAAAACACATTCTTGTTTTTATTTTTTTTTGTTTTATTCGATCTGCTTTTAAAGTGCATATTTTGTTTTTACACTTAGGCTCAAGATCGTTATTGTTGTTGTCAGTATATGAAAACAACTTTGTTAAAAATTAAAGAAGAAGTAAATGGCATGTATTGGGGTTGGTTGTAATGGTTGGATAGACAGATCTGTTTTGGGAGCCACCAAACTCTCATTATCAACATCCTTATTATTGTTTTTACACTTAGGCTCAAGATCGTTATTGTTGTTGTCAGTATATGAAAACAACTTTGTTAAAAATTAAAGAAGAAGTAAATGGCATGTATTGGGGTTGGTTGTAATGGTTGGATAGACAGATCTGTTTTGGGAGCCACCAAACTCTCAGATTACTTCAATAGAATTATTAAACGACTGAAGCCAGCCAAGTATCATTAAACGAGAACTGTTTGCTAAAAGCGCATATCTCAAAAAAAAGACAATCAGTAATCATCATAATCACTCTCGTGAGTCTTTACAATGTAAAGAATTCACACGAATGTTTTGCTGTAGTTGACTATGCAACAACAACGTATTTGGTCGTGCCCTACCATTTCTTCTTGTTTTTGTTTTATTCGATCTGCTTCGCGACAAATGAATCCATTTTGAAAATTATGCTTCACCAGTTGCATGATATTATTAATATTAACGTGCATGCCAAATATTAGTGTAATCTGTTGAGAAGAGCGGCGGGAAAATAGAAAAGTCCCACAAGCAGACAAATGAGGCTATATCTTCCGCGAAAATGACAATCCGTGCAGATTTAGATATAGTCCCCATATATTTATATTACCACCGATTTGACATATAAGCGGTGTAGAAACGGTTTTATTATTACATGAATTAACACTGAAATTCGGGGAAAATTTGTTCAGATTTAGGTATAGCCACCATATATATGTTTCCCCGATTTGGTATCAAAGCGCTACAGAATTTGTACTTTTCTTTCGATCATTGCAACATTTGGCAGAAAGGAGTTTCTTAATTTCGGAATTAATACTGCTTAAATGGGGGTAATCGGTTCAGATTTAGATATAGCCAGGTTCCAGCCTATGTATTATTTAAGCGCTATTGTTTATATACCGATTTAGTTTTAATGAAACTTTAATAACTCCGTCAATTGCAAACGGATTTTTAAGATACTGGTTGCATTTTTTTCCTTATAAAATATAATATATATGAAAACTAATTAATTAAACGGTCATCTCGCAATGTAATTGGTAAAAACATTGCCTAACCTAAAAAATAACGGACAAAAATGAAAAAAAGTGTTTGTAGGACAAATAAACCTATATTCCTACAGCTTCAAAACACAAAATATATATCGTTCGAAGGGTCTAAGTCTCTTATTTCCAAATTCGTTTAGAGATTTGATTTTTGGACTGTCGTATTGTGCTATTGTTAGTAAGAACTACCAACCAAAACCATATTTCCCCGAACTAAGTAGACACACTTGAAACTCGCAACCAGTACATTTTTGTTTTTTGTTAGGGTTTGCTTCGCGAGCCACTAAATTTCATAAAGAATAACTGAAAATGTTTCTTCTTATACTGCTCCGATAGGATGGTGTAGGGTTTTATATTGTCAGTTCCGGCCGACTTTTCATATATATTTGGTTGGTTGGTTAACGTGGTGGCTTAAAAGCGTTCTTTAGCCTCAATTAGTATGTTAATATACCGTTTTGATAACCATACCACTCGCGTAATGTCTGTTATTTATACGTTAAGGATAAGTGCTACGCCATCCACCCAAGACGATTCATGACTTGAAACGCGAAATCCCAGCCATAGAGGGTCACACAATCGAAAATGTGTTGACACTGGGCTACTGCAGGGCCAGCCATGTGAATGAAGTGGTGTTCCATCACTAACCGGAATTTTGAGGCATTTCAGTTAAGTCAAAATCATTAAAAAATTTATGTTTATATGTCTTTTTTATAACAATTTTAAAACGCAACTTTTTCGTGGGACTCCCTTATGTGTTTTTATATCCAGCCTGATAAATTGAGGTATTTTACAAGGTCTCAACCTAAAGCTTTAGGTCTGCGTGGTATTAGTGCTGGGCAGAGACTGAAAGGTTTTCAGACGTCTCCTCTTCCTCCTCATAAAGGAGGACAATGGTCGTTATATTGATTTTTTAAACGCTTCGCATAATTTCCAATTGGCCGGTGGCCAGTTAGGACCGCAATTAGTCGTGATAAGTTCCGTAGATTTTGTCTGATCAGAAACTTTGTTCGTTGAATGTTGTATTTTGGCCAGGTGATTTTGGATATTCGACATTCGTCCTATCGCACCTGGCCTCTGCTTGTTTTAGATAGTAATTGAAGATATGCTTTTTAACGACTCCCAGATGCGTTGCGACTGACTCCATCTGGTTGTCGTTAGAAGAGGAAGCTGCTCTAGCTAGTTCGTCTGCTTTTTCATTCCCTTCAAGTCCCCTATGACCAGGGATCCAGGTGAGAACCACTCGTGCCACACGACCTTGCTCTTCCTTACAGTATTTCACAAGTCTCGATGTGGCGATGTTGTATTTAAGTGCTAGCAGAGACGCTTGACTGTCGACAAATATTCCTATACGAGCTGGTGCTGGATTCTGCTGTAGTATATTATAAGTACATGTATCCTTTATAACCAGTATCTCCGCCTGAACGTACTGTGTATTTTTTTGAGGCTGTGCATATTTTATGTGTACACCCAAAAAAAAGTTTGCTGTTAATGACAAACACCGTCTACTAATTTTCAGCATACATTTTTCTGCTTATACAGCAAATTTTCGGATGTAATAGCAAAAAGTTTGCAGTATTGCATTACGAGGGTTGCTATTTATATTTCGGTCCTGGCAATGGTGGTGTTGCCAGATGAAAACTGGAACTTCCATTGGAAAGTACGACATTTTTTAGCATAACTTCACTCAGACCGTTTTGTCACTTGAGCTCGAATTGTTTTGGTTACAGTGTGTTGAAAATTCACCTCCAAAACATGGTTTTTGAACGCTTCAACAGCTGCTTCAGCCGTCGAAAAACGTTGACCACGCAGTTTTTTCTTGATGTGAGTGAATAAGAATAAGTCATTGGGTGTCAAATCAGGGCTGTACGGCGGATGACCCATCAATTCGACGTTTTGGTCGGTCAAAAAGGCGCTTGTTTGAGCCGATGTGTGAGAGGTCGCATTGTCATGGTGCACAATGATTCGTCTTCTCTTGTTCGCTTTTCGAATTTCTCCGAAGACTTCAGGCAAACAAATAGTGGTGTACCACTCAGAATTGACCGTCCTACGTTGCTCAAGCGGAACAGTCGCAACATGACCAGTTTTGCCGAAGAAACAGAAACGAACAACTTTCGTTGGATTTGGCTCGTCTTCGAAGACCCACACGGTCGATTGCTGCTTTGTTTCGGGATCATACGCATAGTTCCAAGATTCGTCACCAATGACGATCTTATAAACGTATTTTGAAGCACCGCGATAGTATTTTTTCAAAATTTCTTTGCACCAATCGACACGAGACTTTTTGAGCTATAGTCAAATTGTGCGGGATCCAACGAGAACAAACCTTTTTTACGGCCAGGTGTTCATGCAGTATCGAATGTATGCTGGTAAAAGAAATGCCCAAGGATGCCTCTATGTCACGGTATGTCACATGACGATCTTGCATTATCAGTTCCAGCACGGCATCAATGTTCTCTGGCACAACGGCCTTTTTTGGACGACATTCACGATCTTCGTCTTTGAGCGAGAGTCGGCCACGATTGAATTCATTAAACCAGTTTTTCGCAGTGCTATAGGATGGTGCTTTATCGCAATACAGAGATTTAAGTTTATCGATGTACTCTTGTCGTGATAATCCACGTCGAAAGTTGTGAAAAATGATCCCACGAAAATTCACGAGTTAATTCCATTTTTTGCCAAATTGTTTTTTTCAAGTCCCTATAGGGTAATTCCAAAGGAAATCGACCCACTTTGAAAATTTATGAATTTCGATATTGCTGAAATTTTGCATGCGCATACTGCAAGATGATACGAAATAATGACAGTTTACCGTGTGTCAAAATTTGTAGCGGTTTAGATTTTATAGGGTGACAAAGTAGGACATCTACATTGTTTTGTAAAAAATTAAGCTATGTTCAAGTCGCCATAACTTTTGAACGGAATGTCAGATTTAATTGAAATAAGTTCCATCTTAAAGATATTAACGATATTTCTAAGTATTACACACATAAGGATAACTATATGTGTATTAAGGATATCAAAAGGACGAAAATGTCCTTAATCCTTAATTATCCTGAAAAACGTATCTTCAATTTTTTTAATTTTATTTCTGAATATTACCCCCATATTGCTCCATAAAATATAAAATTTTCAGAATGGGTGCTCAATGGGTTCAAAAGATATGACTTATTTAATGTCCGTCTGTCTGTCCGTTTGACTGGTTTATGCCAGTGATATCTCTGAAAAGGAGTGACCGAATGACTTATAAATTAGTATGTGGTAATATTTTCCTCAAACCTACTTAATGTTTTGAAGTGGCCCATTTCGGACCCCTCCTTGTGGTACCTCCCTCACAAACGGTTAAAATTTTGTGACATGTTAAAACTGTTATAACTTCTGTACTACTCATGGGAATCCAATGAAATTTCATACATAGTAATTATTTCACCGTATTTATAAGTTGAACAAACATGGGCGAAAATGTCACGCCCCTTTTGGTACCTCCCACACAAAGGGACCAATTTTTACAATAAGTTCACAGCTTATAACATTAATACCAGTGCATAAAAATACTTGAAATTTTGTGCAGTGTAATATTTTTATAGTACCTACAGGCCAGCACAAAGCGGGCGTTATTGCCCCGCCCCTTCTAGTACCTCTCACACAAATTCTAACAATTTTGTGAAATGTTAGAGCTTTTTATTTATATGTTTACTTTAATGAGTTTATAATTTTTCAACATTTCACAAAATTGTTAGAATTTGTGTGAGAGGTACTAGAAGGGGCGTGACATTTTCGCCCATTTTTGTTCAACTTATAAATAATGTGAAATAATTACTATGTATGAAATTTCATTGGATTCCCATGAGTAGTACAGAAGTTATAACAGTTTTAACATGTCACAAAATTTTAACCGTTTGTGAGGGATGTACCACAAGGAGGGGTCCGAAATGGGCCACTTCAAAACATTAAGTAGGTTTGAGGAAAATTTTACCACATACTAATTTATAAGTCATTCGGTCACTCCTTTTCAGAGATATCACTGGCATAAACCAGTCAAACGGACAGACAGACGGACATTAAATAAGTCATATCTTTTGAACCCATTGAGCACCCATTCTGAAAATTTTATATTTTATGGAGCAATATGGGGGTAATATTCAGAAATAAAATTAAAAAAATTGAAGATACGTTTTTCAGGATAATTAAGGATTAAGGACATTTTCGTCCTTTTGATATCCTTAATACACATATAGTTATCCTTATGTGTGTAATACTTAGAAATATCGTTAATATCTTTAAGATGGAACTTATTTCAATTAAATCTGACATTCCGTTCAAAAGTTATGGCGACTTGAACATAGCTTAATTTTTTACAAAACAATGTAGATGTCCTACTTTGTCACCCTATAAAATCTAAACCGCTACAAATTTTGACACACGGTAAACTGTCATTATTTCGTATCATCTTGCAGTATGCGCATGCAAAATTTCAGCAAAATCAAAAATGTAAAATTTTCAAATCGTCATTTTTGGGTCGATTTTCTTTGGAATTACCCTATAAACAACACAAATGATGGTCGTATGTCAAAACGTTCTGAGTACGATTATGCTAAAAAAAGTCAAACTTTCGAATGGAAATGTCAGATGGCGATTTGGCGTGGAAAAGAGTGATTTAAAAATCGTAGTACCGGACATACAATTAAAATTAATGTCTGTTCCCAGCAAAATTTCTCATTACCAAATAATCCGACGAGTAAGCAAAGTTCGATAATGGTAAGTACTTATTATTTAGCCACTTTTCTCATTATTTTAACATGGGGATGTCATTGGACGGAAGTACTTCCCAAAAGCATACAATAATGTAGCATAAATATGTGCTTATGTTTTCACGATTTTAAGTACTTGAATAATGCATTACCAATAAGTTACAAAATACGTAGTAGATATGGTAGATATATAGAGATGACCATTGAAAGTAATTTTGTGCATATTGTCGCGCATATTTCGAATTTCTGAACCCAAACCACCATGTGAAAAATTCTTCAATGGTCTAACATCATACGATATACGTAAATATTTTTGGTATTTTCATTCAATTTGCACGTATTTTTGGAAAACTTGTTGAAAATAAATAAATCTTCTACAATAACCCACATATAGCCAAATTGCATTATACTAAAATTTGCTAAAAATTATTTTGATAAAAAAATCACTTATTTCTGCTATTATTGGTAAGTCATTATTAATAAGCCGAAAGTAATTCAGCGAATATTGAGATGTCATTATTTGGTAATGCAGGGAATAATGACAGGTACTTACCAAGATTTTGCTGGGTTCAGATTCTGGTTTCTAATAATTCTTTATATTTTAATGAAACCAAAGCTAAACATTAATATTTTCTGTGCGATTTGTCAAAATGTTTATAAAGCTATGTATAGACGATTGTCAGCTCGGACAACGTTATCAACCCCGTTAAAGTGCTGTAAATGTACGGACAATGACAGATTGTTAGGCAAAGGTGAATTGACAGTTCAGACGATTGCAAGAAAACCTTGCAATTTCATATATTTACAATATATTTTGTATATATTTACATTATATTTTGTATATATTTACAAGTATTTCAGCTGATTTAAGTTTAAGACATACACTATTGCTACTGAATTCTGAAGATGATAGAGTGGTGTCTATCGAAACTGCAGTCAATTCTACCAAGCAATTAAAACTCTCTACCAATTTTTGTATTTGTTTCTATTACTTTCTTGGAATAGACAGAAAGTAAATGGAACATATGGTCTCAAACCAAAAAAATAAATTCTGACTGAATAACAAAACAACAGACCAACAATAAATAACAACAACACATTTACAATATATTTTGTATATATTTACATGCAGAATTGCCAATAAAAATATTTTATAGACAGTGTTAATAACATGTTTTTCTGACAATGGCGCCTTTTCAGATGCATAAACTTCGTACATCTAACAATCTGAAATTTATCTCACAATGACTTTTCTGCCAACGTTGCAAGGCAATAATATATGTTCACACGGTTGTAGGTTCACATGGTTGCATTTTTCCGCCACTTTTCTGACAATATTGTCCGATCTGGCAATCGTCTATTCATAGCTTGAAGCAATATTATAAATAAGTATTCTGTATGCAAATAAGGTCAAAAAACAAAAGCATTCTTAAAGGCTTAGGGTGATTATTAAGAGAAAATTTCGCACGATCTTGTCATCCTGTGAAAATATGACTTTTATACATGAAATTAAATCTGAATAATGTTGTTGCAAAAGTTCCGATTTACACGGCGATTTTATCAGCGATTTTTATATTCTTTAAGTGCTGTATCACACGAGACAATTTTTTCAACCAAGTGACAAATTTTGTAGGAGAGAGAGGCGGGCGAAAAAAGCTCTTTGTCTCTCTTAAAAACTTTGACATTAATTGTGGCACATATATTCTCTGTTCGCCGCCAAGGCCGGCGCTGAAGATATATGTCATCGGTAATTCCAATGTAATTTACTATACTCGCAAGGTGGTGCCAAATGACAGAGGAACAGAAGTGCCAAAGAGGAAAGCCAAAGATATTGAGTTGCCGTTAAAGGCAATATGCATCATTATAAGCGAATCCATTCGTTATTCTTTCCATTCTAAATCGACATGTGATGCGGTTATTTTCGATCGCTACAAATGGCTAAAGAAAGAAATCGGTTTAATATTTACCGAACAGGCGAAATTGCTTATGGTTGCCGAGGGGGATGGAAAGCACAGGAATGGAAATATTGAATAGTCAATGGCTTTTTAAGATTTTACAATGAAATGCGTAAGGATGTGACACACAAAGAACCACGTTATCAATTAAGCAAGCCGAAACAGGTTAGCGTACCCAAATTGCAAACTAATGCAATTATCTGCAACAACTCGTGAGTCATTATACCCTCACTTTAGTGTGACGAGGGTATATATCATTTGCTACTCTCAAATTTGGTATGCGGTAATATTTTTTTCTATCTCCGGCTAAGTTCGAAGATGGGCCACATTGGTCCACTCCTTCTAGTACCTCCCCCACAAAGGGTTAAAATGTTGTGAAATATTGATTCTTTAATAACTGCTATACTACTTATTCGAATCTTCTGAAATTCCACACATAGCATTAGGTTATTAGTAGCTATCAACTCGAGAAAAATGGGCGAAGTTGTCACGTTCCTTTTGGTACCTTCCACACAAATGCGACGTTTTGCACCAAAAGTTAACAGCTTATAACATTAATAACAGTGTATAAAAATACTTTAAATTTTGTACAGTGTTATGCTTTTATATAGCCTACAGTCCAGGGGAAAATGGGCGTTGTTGCCACGCTCCTTTTGGTACCTCCCACACAAAGGTACCATTTTACTCCGAAAGTTAAAAACTTATAACTTTAATACTAGTGTATAAAAATACTTTAAATTTTGTACAGTGTAATGTTTTTATAGTGCATATAGCCCTATGAAAAATGGGCGTTATCGCCACGCCCCTTTTTGTACCTGCCACACAAAATGGCCAAATGGTACCACAATCTCACAACGTTTATACCAGTGCACATAAACGGTTATAATTCGGCACAGTGCAATGAATTTAAAGTATCTACGGTTCATCGAAAAATAGGTGTATTTGTTAAACCCCTTCTGGTACCACCCACACAAATTTACAGAATAATTCGTGTAATATTCAATATTACATTACTCACAAAGTGAGGGTATACTTTTGTCGGTTTACCCGACTGAAACTTTCTTACTTGTTTTTTTCTTCTTTTTGTGATTTGTTTACTTATTTTATTATGGAAACATTGATTTTTTACATCACATGCTCCAAAAAACTCAGAATAACTCAGTCTAATTGGGATGTAATCCATCGATAAGATAAGTTTGCCCAATGCTATGGCTCTGGACATGTACAATTACTATGTCTGTGAGGTGAAACCAATTGGCCAACATTGACGTCGTACGGTCTTGGACAACATCAAATATAACCAAAGGTCGTACGATTTATGTTCTTTATATATAGGTTAGGTTAGGTTAGGTTGAGAAGAGGAGGCGGTGAAATTCCACCTCATGTCCTTGGACATACACGTAAGCCAGTATTCGGCCTGTTGTGCGCTCTAATTGTTATTATTTAGAAAGGTCATTGGAAAGTTATTTTAGTAACTCTGTACTGTCGACATAGTCCTTGATCTTCTTCCAGTCTATGCCCCTAAGTTGGGTCAAGTCTGGTATAGTATCATTTCCTAAGAAACGTGATCTATTATTCGCGAACGCTGGGCAATGGCAGAGGAAATGCTCCAACTTCTCGTCATCTTCCCCGCATGCCCTACATATGCTGTCATCTACAACTCCTATCCTATGTAGGTGTGCTTGTAAGCATGTATGTCCTGTAAGGACACCCATGATCTTACTAGTTTCTACCTTGCTCAATCTCAGTAAGGTCTTGGTCTTGTCCTCGTTTAGGTCACCCCACAAGACCTTCGTTGTCTTCCCAACGTTTTCACCATTCCATAGCGTGATATGGGCGTTCTTCGCCCATATTTTTAATTCAGAACGCGTAACTCCGAAGGGTTTCGCGTTCTCTAAAGTTGTTGTTTGCAAGTCTCTGGCTCTAGATGCCAAGGCGTTTGCTTTCTCGTTACCCCTTACTCCGCAATGGCCAGGCGCCCATATGATGCATATAGTGCCGTATTGGGAGTAGGCGTTAATCGCCATTTTACAATCTAAAACTGTCCTCGACCTCACCGTTCTAGACGTTATCGCCCTGATAGCCATTTGGCTATCTGTGAAAATATTCACTTTTGTTGGTCTTGTGTTAGCCCCAAGCCAGATCACACATTCTGTAATTGCTCGGACTTCCGCCTGCAGGACTGTGTTGTGGTCTGGCAGACGGAATAAGAGTTCGGTTTCCGGTTCCTCGATGTAAAGTCCTAGCCCCGTTCTCTCCCCTAGTTTCGATCCATCTGTATAACAGCAATTTCCAGATGTTGTCTGTACTACGGTTCCATCAATCCAGGATTGTCTGTCTGGTATCATGGTCTCACACTCAGCAACCATTGATCTTTCAGGTATTCTGTCGGATACTGATGATATGTCAGTTAAATCCACCGTCACTACCTCAGCTATCTTTTGATGATATGACATGTGGTCGCTTTCGATCCATTCGCCCATCACTTTGAGCCTAGTCGCCGTGAGGGCAGCTTCATATCTAATCTGTATTTCTATTGGTTGGATATTCAAGATTGTCTCCAATGCCCTACTGGAAGTGGTCCTCATTGTCCCGCTTACGCCGAGACAACACATTCGTTGGACCTTTTGTAATATTCTTATGTTGCACTTATTCTTCATTGATGTCCACCACACTACTGATGTGTAAGTCAAAATAGGTCTGATTACGCTCTTGTAGAGTCAGTATGTCATACTTGGATTAAGGCCCCATTTTGAGCTAATGGCTCTTCTACATAGTGCCCAGCATATGTGAGCTTTGTTTGCTCGTTCTTCTATGTGGCACTTCCAACTTAGTTTCCTGTCCAGGATTACACCTAAGTATTTAACCCTGTTGGAAACTGGAATTGTTTTGTTTAGGAAATGTGGGTCATCATATTGACCAATCTTCGTTTTCCTTGTGAACAGACATATCTCTGTCTTTTCTGGGTTTACATTTAGGCCTCTCGGTCGAGCCCAGTCATATGCAATTTTTAGAGACGTTTCGGCCCTTCTACAAAGTTGATTATGATTCTTCCCCCTCAGAAGTATTATAACGTCGTCTGCGTAACAGACTGGTGTAAGTCCTTCATCCGTTAGTATCCTTAGGAGACTATTAATAGTCGTGACCCACAGGAGTGGTGATAGTATACCGCGGTTTACATTTAGGCCTCTCGGTCGAGCCCAGTCATATGCAATTTTTAGAGCCGTTTCGGCCCTTCTACAAAGTTGATTATGATTCTTCCCCCTCAGAAGTATTATAACGTCGTCTGCGTAACAGACTGGTGTAAGTCCTTCATCCGTTAGTATCCTTAGGAGATTATTAATAGTCGTGACCCACAGGAGTGGTGATAGTATACCGCCCTGTGGTTTTCCCTGTGCTACTCTGTCTCTTATTTTTATGTCGTGGGACCCGCAATTTATCCATCTATTCCTTAGCATGTGGCTTATCCAGTCTCGGAGAGCCCGGTCCACCTGAAACTGGTCTAAGGATTGGATGAGTGTGTCGGTCCGTACATTATTGAACGCCCCTTCAATGTCTATACTACCGCAAGTGTATACATCTTTCCATTGAAGGATTCTTCTATATTGTGTACTACATCGTGTAGGGCGGTGTCCACCGATCGCCCTTTAACATAGGCATGTTGTCTAAATTTTAGCATTTCGCCTGGTATCTTACTTTTAATCATGGTATCCACTATACGCTCCATGGTTTTGAGTAAGAACGATGTTAGGCTTATTGGTCTATAAGCCTTAGGTGTTGCATAACTTGCCTTGCCGGGTTTAGGTATGAAAACTACTCTTGCCTCCTGCCAGGCTTTCGGTGTGTATGCGACTTTTAGACATGCTGTGAAAATAGCGGCTAGATGAGTTGATATGTAATCCACCTCCATCTGTAGTAGTGCCGGAAATATTCCATCAGGTCCTGGTGCATTAAATGGTGAAAAGCTTCTTACGCCTTCCTTGACCATATGGTCTGTAATGATATAAATTAGTTGTTCCTCATTTTCACTGTAGTTCGGCATCTCAGTCTGGCCCGTCGTACCTTGCGGAAAATGGGTGTTCATCAAAAGCCTTACCATCTCCTCGGTTGAGTCCACTCTTCTGCCCATATCGTCTACCATTGTTTCGGTTTGGGTATGGGTTTTTGAGAGGAACTTTTTAATTTTAGAAACATCGTTAACGCTATCGACCTGTTAGCAGAATAGCTTCCAGGAGTTTCGTTTTGCTGTTCTTGTGATTTTGTTATATTCTCTGAGTCTTCTATGGTAGTCGTCCCAGTATACTGGAAATTTTTTACGGCGTGCGCTATTGTAAAGTCTACGGACCTCTTTCCCAATGTTGCGAATCTCCCCGGTCATCCAAGGCTTCTCTTGGGCTGATTTCCTTTCTCGAAGCGGACAGCTGTCTTCGAAGGACCTTACTAATATATCCGTAATGTAATCAACATTAGTGTCAATATCCTCAACACTTAGGCACTCAAAAAGTCCATGCCCTAGTCTTTCTCTAATTAGCTTCCGAATTTTGTCCATTTAGTTTTGGCCTTATTTCTGAAACTTATTGGGTTCGGCGATGGCCGTGCTATCTTAAACCTTATGTAACGATGATCAGAAAAAGAGTGTTCTTTAGAGACCCTCCATTCCTGTATCACGTCTATTAGATTTTCTGAACATATTGTTATATCTAATACTTCTTCCCTTATTCTATTAACGAAGGTAGCCGTGTTACCTATGTTAAGTGTTATTAGGTCGTTAGTATTCAAGAATTCTACTAGGGCCTGGCCCCGTTTATTAATGTTAGTACTAACCCACGCGACGTGGTGAGAGTTAGCATCGCAACCTACTAGTACTTCGTTACCTGTTTGTTTGACTTTCCTCACCAAGCGTTGTAGTTCCGACGTAGGTGGTAATGTCGGTGAATCGAAAGGCAGATATACTGATGCTAGGTATACACTTCCATTCCCTTGTTTCAGTACTGTAGCATCCGATGTTGACAACTCTGGAGAAAAAAGATAACATAAATTTTTGTGACATATAATACAAGTCCTTGGTCTAGTTCCTGTATTTGCATAAAACAGTTGGTAATTAACGTGGTTTAAGCCAGTAACCTTGTTTCGAATCGTCCATGGTTCTTGGATTAAAGCAATATGAGTCTTACCTTTATTTATTATTTCCATCAAAGCGTTGGTTGCCACCTCGCTCCGATGGAGGTTTATCTGGATGACTTCAATCATTGGTCCTCCAGTAACCGGGCTTCTTGGGAGTCAGTCAATTGTAGATTCGGCTCCCTCATCATTTTTTGGCTGCAGTGGGCGCTTGTCTTCATCGCTGCCTTTATTATTTATTGTCTCATTTTTCCGGTTTTCAGCGCCAACCAAAGCCTTACCAATTTTGAAGAAGACTGCTTTGTTCACATGGAACGCCATACCCTTCGTCTTGACCAGACTGGCCATGGAGAGCCGGTCCAAACCCACCACAAGGAGAGTGCCATCACGATCATTCTCTCTGTGGAAGACTTCCTACCTCTTCACGTCCAGTCCTTTGTTTTGCTGGCCAAAGAGTTTGAGCATGCGTTCTGATGTGAAATTGCTGCCCCATCCTTTGACGTGTACTGTTGTTTTTATGAGCTGAGGGATGTCCCTCCTCCTTACCAGTTTCAGCTTAGCACCTTCCCAGGGAGAGGGGATGCTATCCACAAGCTCTTTGAGGGTCTCTATACATTCTGGTGACGCGAAATTCATCCTCAGTGTGTCCCCTTTGAACTCGCTGCTCATTATTTGAAATGGGGGCCCGTCGTCGGAGTTGAGAGCGTGCTCCACAATTTTATTATTCACCAAGTCTTCAACGTTGTTGTGTTGGTCAGTGGGGATTTTGCCAGATGCTCTGTTGATATCGATCACTGCGTAGCAGAGCTCGTCTCTGTATTGCTTTCTGGCTACTTTGGCATAAGATGGTGGCTTCTTACCTTTTTCATCAACCAACTTCCTCTTCCGTAAAGATCGTGACATCTTTTTAAATGTACCAAGCTATTCGGAGGATTCCGTGGTTGCGATCGCTTCCTTTGTAGTTGGATCGACTTTGTCGCCGCCCTCTCCACCAGGATACAGACTAGAGTATCCTTCGTGAGGGGCTTGACTTGTTCTCTCCAATTTACTTGAAAGCGGGGAGCTCTTTTTCTTCTTCGGCGGTCTCGCAGTGCTCTGCTCTTCTGGAGATCTGATCCTCTTTCCTGCTTCCGCAGAGGTGGATGGAGTTTCAGATAGCTCCTTTGGATCATGCTGCACTATGGCCTGTTTGCTGCTTCGGTTCATCTTCTTCAACTTTCGTCGTTGTGCCCATGATAGCTTCTTCTTTTTTGTCGTGAGCTGTGCCATGCACGGGTTGACTTCTTCTACCATCTTGCTGACCTCGACGTCTTTGGAGTTAGCTAAGACAGTAATGTTAACGTGTTCGTTTGAGTCGGAGTCGGAATCGGATTCCCTACCTGTACTAGAAGGCTGGGTCCAGTTTATACTCTCCCGTGGTTCCTCCTCTTCCTTCTCCGTATTTGGGGACGCGCCCGTTAGGAGACTGATAACATTCGGACAAAATGAAGATAGTCGTTAATGCCAGTGACTGGTAAGTATTGTATTTAATTTTACTAAATAATTTATTTTTAGATCAAACGTACATACAGATTTCACAGTTCGGAACGGTTAGCAATACGTGGGCTGAATATCTTCAAGTTGGAATCCTGATTGATCTACTCTTCCTAAATAAGAGAAAAATCTAAAATTTGTATTTTTTGTATTGAAATAAAAATATCTCCTAAAAACAACAACTGATTTTATTAGCTGAAATAGCAGAAAAGTTACAAAAATAGTTTGTTCTTCCAGCAACAGTATTGTCTTATAAAGTCTTATAGTTTGCGGCATCAAAATTGACTTGAATAAACCATTACTGATGGAAATTTTTTTTTTAATTTTGACCTTGTCCCCTGACCTTTTTTAATATTGTGGGTCATTACTCCCACATACAGGGTTTTCCAATAGGGACATAACAATTTCATATTATTATGGCAACGCACCCTCTCACATTTTTAATGATCTTTCAGTGTCGAAACGTTGGCAGAAGTCAACATTTTCATCATGATAAAGTTCAACTACGTACAACGTTTGGAAATCATTAAAAATTATATTCGGTGGTCGCAACTTTAAGAGCGCTTATTCTAATAGCCGGCGGTAATAATCATAATCAGCAATGAAGCTCATTTCTGGCTGAGTAGTTTTGTCAATAAACAAAATATGCGTTATTGGACAGCAAGAAACCCACATGTGCTTCAAGAGACACAATTCCATCCGCAAAAATTTTTCGTCGATGAAAACAATCGTCATGTTACTGTAAATGGAAAGCGCTATCGAGCCATGTTAGAAATTATTTTTGGCCAGAATTGGATGAGCTTGACATCACCGATATGTGGTTTCAACAAGACGGTGCCACTAGCCACACAGCACGCGTTACAATCGATTTACTGAAAGGCAAATTCGGTGAACGTGTTATCTCGAGAAATTGTCCGGTCGAATGGCTACCTCGTTCATGCGATTTAAGGCCATTGGATTTCTTATTATTGGGCCACATGAAGTCATTGATCTATGCCAACAAGCCAACAACTTTAGACGTGCTCAGAGACAACATCAAACGCGAAATTGTCAACGTTCCGGTCGAAATGTGTGCAAGAGTGGTGGAAAATTGGGTCCAAAGATTGGATCGCTGTAGACGTGCTAGTGGTGGTCATATGACCGAAATCTAATTTCATTCTTAAAATGTACCGTTTGCACTACACCTGGAATAAATTTGAACTCTATATCTTAAATATTATGTGTTTTATTAATATATAAAATAGTTATGTCCTTAATGGAAGACCCTTTACTAGGGTAGCAATTTCTAAGAATTTGAGATAGATCTAATTTTTTAATGGGTATATCCGTTAAGACAAAAGTTATGGCAATTTAAAGTTATATTTAAAAAAAATTAGATTTTTATTTTATTTTTTGTAAAAAAGCTATATGTATATCGTATTATGGAGTTATAGAAAAAGGTTATAAGTTATGTTAAAAGTATAACATATTTATGCTCATCCAAAAGAAGACAAACTTCCTGGAGAATGTATTTCAAAACTAAGCCTCATTTTCTTCAAGCGCCAAGCTAAAATATTTAAACATTTACAATTTTTTTATATGGTAAGAAGTTGCAAGTTGAACTGCAGAAGGAAGCAGGAGCCCGGTTTTTGGTATAGTATAGGTAAGGGAAAACCAATAAATCATTTTTTATGGATTTTCGAATTTGTTTTGCTAAGAGAGAGAGACTAATTATTCGTGAGTTACATTCGATTTCTTTTGTCAAGACCAACAAACTACAAATTATTTCATTGAAAAATATTATTTTATTACATTTTTGTCTGCATTTGATAATTGATTTTTAATTTTTTTTACTGAACCCATCGATTTCACCCACAACAACTTTTTTTAATTGACAACAAAATTTTTCTGTATGATGTTAAAAATTTCGGTCAGACGATTCAAAAAATGGTAACACTACGCAATAAAATTTTTGTCGAAGGGCTGCGCATAAAATTTTCTGGTGTAATAAGTAAAATAAAAAAATTTGTAGGTAAAATTTTTTTTTTATAAAAAATGTTTCTTTCAAATTCCAATTTTCTTAATAGGTGCCTTTATACACTGATAGAAAAAGCTTCGTCATTCGTCAAAAGTCAGCTAACGTACGGATAATCCTATGTATGAATTTGTTCGTCCCCATGACGAATCTCTGTTTAAGTATACTAGAAGTGGAATAAAAAAAACCCCACAGGGTGATTACATATCTTCCCTACGATGAATCGTGCGCATAAATAAAAAAATGATATATACCCTCCTCTCTAAGCTGAGGGGATAAATATGGGGATTTATTTGATTTATAATACAAATATCAATAAGTGTATATATAGGGTCCGCCATCTAACGTTTTTTTTCAACTAGTGCTTATTTCGTGAATGGTAACACTTAGCTCATGTCTGATTTGACAGATAATTAGTTTTATCCTTCCGCTGAACGAATATGTTTGTGTATACGCTTCAACAACGCTGGGAAATATAGCGACGTTGAAAATCATGGTAATGTTGCAGAATATGCAGAATGCCAAAAAATCATCTTTTCAGATGAAGCTCATTTTGATCTTGGCGGGTATGTAAACAAGCAAAATTGTCGCATTTGGGGCACAGAAAACCCGCACGCATACATTGAAAAGCTGATACACCCAAAACGGATTCGCGGATTTCGGTCCAGAGGCATAATTGGGCCATTTTTCTTCGAAAATGAGCAAGGAGTGGCCGTTTCAGTCAATGGCGATCGTTATCGGGCCATGTTGAACGTATTTTTGTTCACAAAAATTGAAGAGGAGGATATTGGCAACATTTGGTTTCAACAGGACGACGCTACGTGCCACACAGCCGAAGCTACACGCGATGTTTTGGGCCCTGTTTTTGAAGATCGCATTATCAGCCGCAGAGCTGATGTCGTTTGGCCACCTCGGAGCTGCGATTTGACACCGTTGGACTATTATTTGTGGGGTGCCCTCAAAGATAAGTGTTACGCCGACAAGCCAGAGACAATTGACGCTTTAAAGGACAATATTCGTGAAGCCATTGGTGAAATACAGCTGCACACAATCGATAATGTGCTTAAAAATTGGACCGATCGTGTAGGCTACTTCATGGCCAGCCGAGGCAGCCATTTGAATGAAATTATTTTCCGTTTTTAACCGGAAGGATTGTACTTTCAAATAAAAAAAGAAATTTGAGAAAATATTCACTATTTTTTTTTATAGCATTTTCAAAAAAAAAGTTATTTGGCGGACCCTTTATAACATATAGCAAAAGGGTAACGCATCAAAGGAGTGGCCTAAGACCCTAAGTTTATGCGTAGGAAATCCGTTTTAGAACACATTAAGTCATTTTACTTATGTCCGTCCATCCGTAAACCTGACTGGAGCGAACGATAACCCTCGAAACTATAGTTTCCAGAGATTAAACTGAGATTCGTCGGGGCGACGAACAAATTCATCAAGAGGATTATCCGTACGTTAGCTGACTTTTGACGAATGACGAAGCTTTTTCTATCAGTGTATTTGGACCATATTTTTGAAGTAATGGAAATTATGAGGACTACAAATGTTAGTAATGACACTTTCATGTGGTAACAGAAGGTTAGTAACTATCGTTAAAACAATTAGAAAAAATTATTTTTTTCAAAAAAAAACCATAAAAAATAATTCGCCAAAAAATCAACAATGGTGGAGGAACATGTCAGTATCCGAAATAATGCTTTCGGTCTCTGAAACGGATGTTACAGCATTTATGTCTGAGTCGGAAGCACCAGAATGATTTAGGGTTAAAAAAATGATTTAGGACTAAAAATTCAGTTTTAAGATTTTTTTTCATTTCTGGAAAAAGTGTAGCATTTTTTGCCCTTTTCTCAAAAACGACACTTTTTGAACTTTGGAAATTAGAGTTGAGTTACATTCCAGGGACTACATTATTTCGACTTAAAAGGTGCATTTAATTTTTAATATTTCACGTCGAGTTGGCAACATTTTTTCCAGTAACGAAATCGCCATATGTTTCTGCGATGGATTTTTTTTCATTTTGCCCCGATCTTTTCCTGGAAATCGGAATATATCAGTGCCGGATATATACCGATTTCTTTCTCATCTATATATATAAAAGAGAATGTGTGTTTGTTTGTACCGTATAGACGTCTAAACGGCTGGACCGATCTTCTTGAAATTTTCGCAGAATGTACATGTGTAGGGGGTGGTGAAAGTAGGGTACTTGAATTTTCGATATATCAAGTGGTCGTGGCCCCGCCCATACAAGCCAAATTTTGAAATTGAGATATCTTGCACAACTTTTTGCGAGAGTGCTGTAATTTTGTGTATATATATCTGGTGGTAGTCTACTTGATTGGTCCAAAAATGGGCGGGATCGGGATCATACAAGCCAAATTTTGAAATTGAGATATCTTGCACAATTTTTTTGCGAGAGTGCTGTAATTTTGTGTATATGTATCTGGTGGTAGTCTACTTGATTGGTCCAAAAATGGGCGGGATCGGACCAATGGGCGTGGCCCCGCCCATATAAGGCAAATTTTGGAATTGGGATATCTTGAAAAATTTTTTAGCGAGAGTGCTGCAATTTATTTTATAAATATATGGTGGCAGTCTACGTGAATTGCCGAAAAATGGGCGGGATCGGACCAATGGGTATGGACCCGCCCATATAAGACAAATTTTTAATTTGAGATATCTTGCACAATTTGTTATCTAGAGTGCTGTAATTTTGTGTATGTGTATCTACTGCTAGTTTCCGTGATTGGTCCAAAAATGGGCGGATCGGACCAATGGGCGTGGCCCCGCCCTTATAAGCCAAATTTTAAAATTGACATATCTTGCACAAATTGTTAGCGAGACTGTTATAGCTTTGTGCATATGTACATGGTGGTAACCTACGTGATTGCTCCAAAAATGGGCGGGTTCGGACCAATGGGCATGGCCCCCCAAATAAACCCCCAATTTGTTTAGCGAGACTGCAGCAATTTTGTGTATATACTTCTGGAGGCAGTCTACGTGACTGGTCCAAAAATGGGCGGGATCGGACAAATGGGCGTGGCCCCGCCTATGTAAGGCAAATTTTGGAATTGACATATCTTGAGTAATTTTTTAGCGAGACTGCTGTAATTCTGTGTATATATATATCTGGTGGCAGTCTACGTGACTGGTCCAAAAATGGACGGGATCCGAAAAACGGGCGTGGCACCGCCCATATAAGGCAAATTTTGGAATTGAGATATCTTGAGCAATTTTTTAGCGAGAGTTCTGCAATTTTGTGTATATATATCTGGTGGCACTCTACGTGATTGGTCCAAAAATGGGCGGGGTCAGACAAATGGGCGTGGCCCGGCCCAAGAAACAAATTTTAAAATTGAGATATATTGCAAAATTTTTAAGCGAGAGTGCTGCAATTTTGTGTATATATATCTGGTGGCAGTCTACGTGATTAGTCAAAAAATTGACGGGATCGGAAATCTGAAATCTGGGCCAACGAAGTTGGCCGGATCAGCTAGTTAAAATAAAGAAAAATCAACAAAAGAAATATTAAAACAAGTTTTAATTTTGCAAACAAAATATACAAAAACATAATGGCGGTTAGGGTAAAGTTTTCGAGAATTCTTGAAGACATCCTACAACAACGATGGTACGGAAGGGCCATAGAACAGTGCGATGAACTTCCGACAATGGTCTTGTTGTGGAGCAGCGCAAGACCGAACTACTTCTTTTCATAAAGAAGTGCAAGTTACCAACATTTGACACATTGCCTGATCTTCCAGACATTTTGCAACTATCCCTAACTGTTGCAGATCTCTTAATAACATGGCTGAACAAATCAATATTCAACTGATTTGAATGCTGAAACACAGCGAACTGCGAAGCAGGTGAACTTGCAAGACTATGGGAAAGCCTCTAACTACCTGCAAGCTGTTCTTGGGAGCAAGTGCCCTTATGGCAACTGGTCACTAGACAGGAACTGCACCCATTGTAGGCTAATGTGACCCAGTCTGAGGCTCAAACGCACTTAGCGTGTCAGTCAGTCACAGCATTATTGGACGGCATGAAATGCTTAATGAATGAGTTTGCAGACCTTCTGTGCCTGTGTCCCGCTCTCTCTTGATGCCGTCAAGCTACTTTAGACTCTTCAACTCCAACTGTTTAGCTTTCTTAAGTAATCAAACCGATTAAATAGTAGGGGCTAGAAAAAGGTTATATTATCCTCCACAAATGTACCAACCACTCTTAACCCAAACCTTGTGTACATACCTCATTGGATAATGCAACCATTTAACCATTCAGCATGACACTATTAACGATGTGTACTTTATTTTAACTCTTGCACCTTTCCAAAAGTACACTGACAAAAATGTATCCTCTATGAAAACAACGTACTCCGCATAACTTTGACCCGCTAATTCGAATGGCATAACATTTTTTCTGTGTCATCGCGTTTTCCAATTTTTAGCCAAAAAGTTTGCTGGGTAAACAAAGTGGTTAGTAAATTCGAACACAATGTTAGTATCGAAACCTTCGAAATAGAAGTTTTTCTCCCAAAATACACGACAACCACGCTCATCACTTTACCCCTTAAAATTTTCATCCAAAAAAATGCTGTACCAAAAGTCGTAGAACTCGATGGATTTTTCGGGTGATATATTCGACAAAAACATTCCTTGTGAATAATCACTATCGGTCCCCACGATACTTTTATGGCAACCAAATGGTTTTTTAAATATATTGTAATTAAATACATTTTTTAAAGTGTATTTTGCACACAGAATATCCCTCTTTTGTGTATGTATGTATTTCCATAGTTATGGAAGTTTGAAAACTAGTTTTGTTATTACTATTCTAAGTTCTTTTGTTCGAGTAGAAATTAATTTTCCAAAACGAACGCATGAGAAAATTTGATGCTTCGTTATTGGGAATTTTTCTTTTCAGTGTTCACACACACCAAATCATATATCTCCAAAATGTTTTAAAATAAATTGAATTTTCTTTTTGTTTAAATTTTTTATACAAAAAGCGTATAAGTGCGCATGTGCGGGTGTTTGAGTTTATGAGTGTGATTCAAAGGCATTATTGTCTTTAGGTATATTTGCTAATGTCATTTGCATTAAACGAGAAAACCAATTTCCTTGGCTCAAACATACATTTATCACCCGGTGGGATGAATGGTTTGTTGAGATTTATGATCAGCGATAAAATTGAGTATAAAGCTTCTTTGAGGATAGTATGATAAAAAGTTCCATGAGTTATGAAACAAACAAAAATTTTCAAATAAAATACATTCCAGAATTATGTTCTTCGATGAGCGCAACATAATTATAAGGGACAAGTATGAAATATATAACTGATGAGTAATAAATGTCCAAACAAAAGGTAACAACTCAAAATTTTCGGTAGAGGACAAAAACTATTTTTGTTAATATTTAAGATATAACAAATATACATATGTATGTCCGACAAATCGACTGGAAATGTTGTTTTTATGGCATAAAGAAGGAGCTTTAGGAGCGATATCTAAATATATACTCGTATGGAACTGTAACCAAACATGGATTTCAAATTTTGTAAATATATGGCGTATACGGCTTATATATTCATACATATATTTAAAATCGACATATATGGGAGAGCAATATTCAAAACATAGACAAACGGACATCGCTATATCATCACAGAATTTTCCGACAATTATATAAATACTTTGCAGACGGAATGACAATATAAGTACCCCCCGTCTTACGGTGGAGGTTTAGTCGAAGTCTTGCTGAGCGACATCATTTGTGGCACGATTTTTCGATGACTGTTATTCCAATTTACTGCTGCCTATTCGTACGTATGTATATTCAATGATTTAGAAAGGTCGTGTACGACTCGCATAGGATGTCTTAAGGACGCAGTCAACCAGGTAGTACATAGTCAAGAGACTGTTTCATTCGTAGGTGATTTGGGAGATCTACTACCATTAAATTCTGTGAAACATAGGTGATTCAATGACACACCCAGGAAAATAATTGGTTGGAATTCGATTGTAACAATAAAAAAATACTAGCAACAAAAAGTATATTGCCTAAACCGTGTGTCGGTTGTATTTATATATAAATAGTTGAAACAACAATAATAACATGGATACGATCAAATAAAAATGCTTGCAACTAAATCGAAGGTTGTATCAATCAATTAAGATTGTTTTTTTCATTGGCACTCGGTTAGTTGTGGTAAACATTTTTTAACTTTCATTATAGTACAATATCATCGATTTTTGGTTGTGACAACCAATGTTTTATTCTTGACAACAGAAATTGTATCAATAGACCAAAGATTATTATTGCAACGAATAATTAGTTACTACGACAGAAAAAATATTAATAAATAATCGTTTTTTGGTTATCCCAATAATTTCCCAAATTTAGATTAATTAAATGTATTTTGGGAGATACAACCAAAAGATTGGTTGCTGTTCTTTTGCTGATACATGACAAACAAAAAATAAAATCCTCGACATAAATAAATCTTCAACTTTTCGTTCATGAAAGGTATATGTAGTCAAAAATAATCTCGTGTGGATAATAATGTGTGGAATGCAGAATATGTTGTGCAAAATGTTTTACATAAATAAACCAGTAAGGAAAGGCAGAAAGTCGGGCGGGGCCGACTATATAATAATTTGGAATAATTGGTAAATGGGTAGGAACATATTTCTAATTCTAAACCGACAATCGCTAAGTTAAGCAATATTCGTTCCTAAATTGAGAAACATCTTTCTTTAAAATTTTAATGATCGGAAGTAAAGTACAACTTGTATAGCGCTTTGATACCAAATCAGGAGGAACATATATATGGAGGTTATACGAGTATATAAATCTGAACCGATTTTCCCTGAATACTCATTCATGTAAAAACCCAACAAAATCTTGGTAAGTACCTGTCATTATTCCCTGCATTACCAAATAATGACATCTCATTATTCGCTGAATTACTTTCGGCTTATTAATAATGACTTACCAATAATAACAGAAATAAGTGATTTTTTTATCAAAATAATTTTTGGCAAATTTTAGTATAATGCAATTTTGGCTATATGTGGGTTATTGTAGAAGATTTATTTATTTTCAACAAGTTTTCCAAAAATACGTGCAAATTGAATGAAAATACCAAAAATATTTACGTATATCGTATGATGTCAGACCATTGAAGAATTTTTCACATGGTGGTTTGGGTTCAGCAATTCGAAATATGCGCGACAATATGCACACATTTACTTTCAATGGCCATCTCTACATATCTGTTCGCTTCGCAAAAGGCGCGATTGGTACCACAATGTTACGTTTCCGCCTTATTCGTGGTTCATCGTATCATTGTGGTGGTTTCCAATTGATTTGGTACCATTTTTACCGTTTACGTCGGTTACGGGTTCTTACCGTCTCTTTGCGACCCCGTTACGTTACGAAACGTCAATGATACTAATCGCGTCTAAGCGAACATGTAGTCGTTTCCACCCAGTTGTCCGCGCCGGTCGCCATGTGATTTCGCCGTCCGTAAGTTCATGGGACGTTTTACACGAATTGCCGTCCAACTTAATAGTAGTAACTATTAAACACCGGTTTCACTGATAGAGCTGTGTTATGTGATAGAATCACATGTATTCTGCCACATAGCGTAACTCTAGGAAGTGATACGACGTTTTGTTGCGCTCTAAAAGGTTGTTCGTCGGAGGTCGTGTGAATGCCACCTTTGTTTGGCGGCGTGTAAGGGACGCCTTTTTGTTTTGATCGTGTAAGGAGGTTTAAGCTGGTATCATGTCATCGGCGTTAAATTCGTACGGTGCGGCGGCCGCGATGGAAAAAGGTGATGTGTGACTCTGGTTTTTATAATTAATTTATTCGTTTTGTTACAACCACTAGAGCCACACATCAAAAATAAAAGTAGAAAAAAAGCTTATTGTTAACTTAAATCTAAAGGAAATAAAATTGTGAAACCACAAGAACGAAAATAAATAAATGTTTTTCTTTATTAAAATAAAATTAAAGACAACAAAACAATTATAATAAAACGAAAGTGAAAGTGAAACAAAAAAGGCACATCCGCCACACGCACACATACACGCGCGTGCAAAAAGCCGGAAACAGCCAAACAAAGGCCGGCAAGCCACAAGTGGCTCATCATCTGGACGAGGAGCTCGTCCAACCTACTACTCTACTCTTTCCTGGTTCCCACCGCCGAGGGAACGTGCCCCACCGCCGAGGGGAAAAGGCCAGCCAAGCCAGAGGCTGAAGAAAATGCCCCACGCCTAGGGGAAAGAATATGGCCGGAGGAGACGACCGAGGAGCGGCTGCCCAGACCGGAGAAGCACACAAACCCCTTGAGAACCAGCGGAACCCCACCGGGAGACAAGTACGGCCCCAAACATTGGTCCTTCGCCCGTAAGACAGGAATAAAGGTGCGTAATACATTTTTTTGGTGTTTTTCTTAAAAAAGTGTTTCGAATAAAGTTGCCTCGAGGTCGTTTTATAAATGAAATAGTGTGTTTAAGACAGTGTTTTTTTGAGGTTAGCTTCGAAATTTGCAAGTCACATATACATAGACATTCGTCTATGTATTGTAAGGACGCCACAAAAGTATATAGAAGCCATCTTTAAAAATTTTGCACATAAGAAGTGGCGAACATATTGGAATAGAATTAATTGTCTGCCCCTTTTTACACTATTGTTAAACATTAGCTTTGAATTTGTGTTTCATTTCAATTTTGTTTGTGGTTTTTTGTGAATTTTTTTGCTTTTTGCGATTTTCATTGGAATTTGTGGCTCTTTCTATCAGGAAGACAATTCTGATTGGAAATTTTTGGCAAAGATTAACGAGATTCTGGTTTTTCTGTCGCACAGTGGGCCAAAGTGGACAAAAATTTTTGTTTCCTTGTGGAAAAATAAATAAGATTAAATTTTCGAGATTGAGATTTTTTCGGGATTTAACAGTGTTTTTGCCGTTGTTGCTCAATTGTGTCTGGGATTGGCTGATCCATTTCATATTCTGGAATTTTATTAAAAAATTTAACCGGATTTGTCTGTCCCTTGTCCGGGTTAAATTTTATTCGAGTTTTGCTGATATTTCTTGAGTTTTTTGTGAGTTGGTAGAATTTGGGAAATTGGCTCGCACTATAAGAACATTTTTGGTTGGTTTTGTTGGAACTTTGCATCGATAACAAACCATTTTGGACACAAATAAAATAATTTTAATTGGAAATTCAGATTTTTTTGTGGAAATATTTGTTGCTTTTGGTTTCAAGTGGCTGTACGGTTGGTATATTGTTAAGAAACGAATCTTTACTTGATATAGAGTGGTTTGAGAGCGAAAAGGCTGACCTTTTCTCAAATTCATCACTCAAGGCTGAAGTAAAATCATTTTTTGAAAATTTTATTTTACATTTTCTAAAATTTGGTACACTGAGAGAAATTAGTGGCTGCTTTGGTCAGTGATACCAAGAAGCTGGTAACTTTTTTCAAGTTAATATTTTTCGAATAATTTCTGTTAAAATTAATTCGTTAATATGTCGATTGGGGATAAGTTTAATGAAGTCGTAGAAGAAGTGGCCCGATTCGAGAATCGGTTGAAAGAAGAAGACTTTTCGTCCTATGCTAAAGAAGCGATAGATTGTGAGAGGAACGAATTGGAAATGCTTTGGGTAAAATACAAGACGATTTATGAGGAATACTGTACAGAGGCGACTGTAAAGAAGAAAATTCATGCGAAGCATAATCAGGTTCACAAAATATATATCATATGTGTTAACCTGATAGCTTAGTCAAAGCAGGTTTTATCCGATAGTGGCCATAAGGACAAAGTAGGACCAAAGCAAGATTTTTCCGTGCATGTTCCTCCATGTGATACTGGCATTTTCAAAGGAGACTACATTTCGTGGCCCACCTTTAGGGACATGTTTACTGCGATTTTCATAAACAATTCCAGACTTAGTGCGGTTGAGAAGTTGTTCTACCTTTTTCAGAAGACTGATGGTGAGGCCAGGGAGATTAATAGAAACGTAGCTCTTACGGCTGAGAATTTTGATATTTCTTGGTCAAGACTGAGATTCCTAAGTGGAGTGATCTTGATTCCTTTTTGACTGATAAGTTTCATGCGTTAGAGAGTGTTTCGGATATTTTAAACACGACTAGCCAGTGGCCCAGTAGTTCAGACAGATTAGTAAGGAAGACTCATCAGACTAGCACGAAAGTAAAGAAGTCTAAGGCACATCATACAACGTCCGACGTGGCTCGTTGTAAGTTATGTAAGGATTCTCACCCCATCAGTACTTGCCATAAATTCCTCAATATGGATCAGAAGAATAGAGCTTCGACACTTCGAAAATTTAAATATTGTTTCAACTGTCTTAAGTTAGGACACATGTATAATAGTTGTCCAAGTCAGAATGGTTGCTCGAAATGTCAAGGTAAACATCATAATTTGCTACATAGGGATTTCAATAGGACTCAGGCGCAAACAGGAACAGTGGTTCAAGGCAATTCGGTGTCCAATTTTCCGAGCACTTCAAGAGGTCAAAATATACAGTCCACTAATTCGAAGGAAATAATACTTTGCAAACACTGCACACTTCTGTCTATAGAAAAGTGATGCTTGCGACAGCATGGGTAAATATAGATCATTTAGGGTCAATATGTAGAGTACGTGCTTTGATAGACCCTTGTTCGGATGAAAGTATCATCTCAGGGAAAATTCAAAAGTTCCTCAAGTTTCCCACAGTTGCTGTATCTGCGGAGGTGACAGGTTTGGGAGGTGAATTGGTTAGCAAATCTGATAAAATGGCCAAGTTTGTGATCAGTTCGATAACAAATCCTAACATTTCGATAAAAATTGAGGCGTTAGTAGTATCAAATGTCACTGGCAGTAGTATCAAATGTCACTGTTTCTGGAGATATACAGTTGCCCAACCTGGATTATGCGGATCCAGAATTTTATAAGAGTAGTGCGATAGACATGCTTCTTGGGGGTGACTTATATCCGACCATTTTACGAGGTGGTGTACAACATGGTATCTTTGGATCGCTGGTGGCTCAAGAGATTATTTTTGGTTGGATAGTTACTGGTCCAGCTACAGATAAGGTTCAATCTCCTGTAGCCCGAGTCTCTCATTTCACGTCAGTATCTATAGATGACCAGTTAACAAAATTTTGGGAAATAGAAGAGGTTTCCAGGAAGAGAATACTTTCAGAAGAGGACAAAAAGTGTGAAGAAATTTATGGTTCAACAACTTTGCGTCGCTCTGATGGCAGATATGTGGTAGATCTGCCTTTTAAGTCTGATTTTTCGGAAATAGGTCCAAATAGGTATACTGCTATGAGTCAATTTTTGCGAAATGAAAAGTCTTTGTTGAGGAAACCGGAATTGAAAGTTCGGTATGACGAGGTCATAAAAGAATATCAGCTTTTAGGCCACATGCAGAAAGCTGAGAAGCTGGAAAAAGGTCCTTGTTACTATATGTCACATCACGGCGTGTTCAAGGAAGAAAGTACAACAACGAAATTAAGAGTTGTCTTCAATGCTTCAAGTTCGTCGTCCAGCAGTATAAGTCTCAACGATTTGTTATATATAGGACCTATTTTACAGGCAGATTAAGCGGCCCTTGTTTTAAAGTGGCGCTTCTTCAAGTTTGTTTTTAATGCGGACATTGCCAAAATGTATTAGCAGATTTTGGTGAATCCATATCATACACGCTTTCAGAGGATTGTTTATAGGAGTTCTGAAACCGATGAAGTTGAGGACTATGAGTTGAAAACTGTGACTTTTGGTGTCTGTTGTGCTCCCTATTTGGCCCTTAGAACTCTACATAAATTAGCCGACGATGAGGAACTTACTTTTCCTATAGGAGCTGATCTCCTTCGTGGCTCGATGTACGTAGATGACGCTTTAATGGGGACTCATAGTATTTCTGATGCTTTAGTGGCTCGAGATCAATTGGTCGGTATTTTGAAGACGGCAGGTTGCGAAAGTGAACTTCCAATAGGAGCGAAATACTGCTAGGGTTGCCCACAGAACATTTGTTAAGTTCTACTTTTCTGTGTCTGGATGACAAAAGTACTGCGAAGACATTAGGGGTACGTTGGAATGCTGCAGAAGATTTTTTCTATTTTGTCACCGAGAAAATGGAGGAGAGAAAAACGTATACAAAGAGGCAGGTTCTTTCATTGATAGCGCGTCTGTTTGATCCAGCCGGCTGGCTGGCACCAGTCATTATAACAGCGAAAATTTTAATGCAGGAGATGTGTCTCGATAAGATTGTGTGGGATGATGAAATTAGGCTCTTCAAAAGTGGAAGAATTTCGTCTCGAAATATAATGATATAGACAATATCACGATACTAAGGTGGATTCAATATTCTCCAAGTTGTGATATTGAGTACCATGGTTTCTGTGACTCCTCTGAGGCTGCGTATGCTGCGACGTTGTATGTAAGGGTTCAGATAGACTGTCAGGTTTTGACTAACTTGTTGGTGGCCAAGACAAAAGTGGCTCCAATCAAGAAACCATCTCTTCCTCGTCTAGAATTGTGTGGTGCGGTACTTCTAGCAGAATTGGTAGATTCGATGACTTCTCAATTTGACGCCAAAAATGTTCCTTTGTATTTGTGGTCCGATTCCACAATTGTTTTGGCGTGGCTCAAAAAACCACTGTGTACGTGGAAGACTTTTGTGGCCAATAGAATCGCTACTGTACTTGAAACGGTTGGAAATAAGTCTTGGTATCACGTTGCTTCTAGTTTTAACCCTGCTGATCTAGCAACCCGGGGGATTTAAAAGATAATAGATTGTGGTGGCACGGCCCAGAACGGCTTGGGCTAGGGAAGTCTTCGTGGCCCGTATCAACTAGAGAATTTGAGACGTCAGAAGAGTCCAGAGGACCACAAGTGTTTGTTGCTAGAGCAGGGTTAGATGACGACATTTTAGACCGTTTTTCATCGCTGTCGAGAGCTATTCATGTGCTTGCCTATGTTTTCAGATTTTTTCGCAACGCTAGACTTAAAAAGGGAATTGTTGTAGCTTATGATTCAGTCCGTATTTCTGCTGAGGAGTTGACTTTTGTTCGGAATGATGATTCGTTGCTGATCATTCGCAGTGAACGGACGTGTTTATCACATAGCGGATAGTTACCAGTACCTATTACGCAATAGCAAAAATCTGTACAAAGTCTGTAAGGCCTACATCGTAGTACCTATTACGGTCTAATACAGACAAAATTAAAATAAATTCTCTTGACGGGGATGCCTTCGTGTTCCGATGGAGCGCGGTTCCCCAATCGTCCGACTGTCCGTCCGTTGGTCTTGGCCAAAGCCGACCACACCAAAAATGGTGAAAATCTCCCCCAAGTACTCACAACAGGTGGTGCGGTGAGGGGAAAACGTCATGTCCGACCGTCAAAACGGAAGCACAATGAGCATCGTGTAGCGCTCAGAGTTTTGACGAAGTTGGAGGCTGTTGAGGTTTCGGCTCTTACCGAAAAACAAAAAGAGTCACTTACCTGGGCTAAAGGCGTCATAGATGCTTCTAAGGCCAATGAGTCGGCTGAAAGAGCCACAAATTCAGCTGTGTTAACGGCTAATAAAGTAAAACGAATCAGATCACCTGATGAACCCCTGCCTTCGAAAAAGGCAAGAGGCCCTAATGTCACCATCAACAGGACACTCACCAAGCCCTTCAATGAAGTGGCGAAGGAGAGTCTAGTGATGGCTGTTATAGACAGAAGTAGTGAGGATGGATCCATCCTCAAGGACAAATGGAGTCATGTACAATCAGCCATTATGGCTCATTACCTCGATGTCCGTAGAGAAATGCCGGGCAAACCACCAATCTGCAACGATGCAGGATGGCATCAGGGGAGAGTAAAGCTCTTATATTTCGGTGATGCCAGATCAGTAGACCTTTATAAGGCTGCTCTGAGTCGAGCGGGAGAGGTGTGGCCGGGTGCCCAGTTGGATGTTGTCGAAAAAAACAACATCCCTAGTCACCCTAGAGCCATCACCTGGGTTACAGAAGAGCCCTCCAACCCGGCTGACATCTTAGAAATAATAAAAGATTCCAATCCTGGTCTGCCGGCCCATAATTGGAGAATCAGCAAGGTGGGTGAGGCGGATGGTAAAAAGCGGCAGGTCAATCTTATCCTAAACGCTGAATCCACCTCCCATATACAAAGTGCGAGTGCAACCCTACAATATGGCTTCGAGACTGTAATCTTGAAGATATACAAGCAGGATATAGCTCCCACTGCAGAAGGTGAGTCGTCCACCGTGGCACTTTCTGTAAGTGCGGAGGTAGCCACGCCTATTATAGCTGGTGACTCCAACTCTAACAGAAGATCTGTAACGTCCTACTCTGAGGACGAAAGCTCTACTTCTGACACAGAGGGGCTGAGGGGAGTCTCCGGACTCTTTGACGCATCTGGCGGGGACATGCTTCTCGACGATACGGACGAAGAGTTCGATAACACCCTTGTTGGGGTGGATGTTAATCTGTCAATTACCAATGATGGTAAGAATTCTACAGATTAACCTCCATCACGCTAAAGCAGCCTCAGCGGCTCTATTGCTGCGCCTGTCCACAGGCGCAGTAGACATCGTCCTGATACAGGAGCCCTACGTAGTGGGAGGAAGGGTGTGCGGTATTAGGACACCCAACTTTAAACTGCTTGTGGCCAACTGTGAAGGCACTCCAAGAACCTGCATTTTGGCCAGGAAAGATCTAAGTATCTTTCTCCTGACTAATTTAAGTGGTAAAGACCAAACAGCTGCTAGCCTGGAGATCGGTAATCGCATATATTGGGTGGTCTCCAGCTACTTGCCTTATGAATCTGTAGTACCGACTGCTCTATTCAGGGAAGTAGTAGAAGAAGCAACGTCTGACGAGCTCGAGCTGATTATTGGCGCAGACACGAACGCTCATCATACTATCTGGGGTAGTACGGATATAAACAATAGGGGTGATTCGCTTCTTGACTTCATTCTAACTACCAACCTAACTATTTGTAACATTGGCAATAAACCGACCTTCACAATTAAAGACAGACAAGAGGTACTCGACGTAACTTTTGCTACTGACCGGCTGTCAGACAAAATTATTGGGTGGAATGTACTGGACGACCACTCATTCTCAGATCATCATTATATTGAGTTCAAACTCGCGGAAAAAGCGCCTAAACCCGCCGTCCACAGAAATGTAAGGAAGACAAAGTGGCATCTGTATGAGAAGAATTTCAAGAAAGTCCTCAACTCTAAACTTCCGTACGAACCGAATGACAAAGCCGGTTTGGATAATCTGGTCGATCATATCACCATATCATTCAATAGATCCCTTGAAGAAGCCTGTCCAAAAACAAGGTACAAGGGTAAAACTAAACCCCAATGGTGGACTTCTGAGCTAACGGCTATGAAAAAGACCTGCAACAAGCTATTCAATAAGGCTAAATCTACTGGGGTCGCTAATGATTGGGATGCCTATAAAGAGCAACTCAAGATCTATAGGAAGGAGCTTAGAAAGGCGCAAAGGCGCTCTTGGTATACCTTCTGTGGTGAAGTGGAAAAGGTCTCCGACGCCGCTAGGCTGAGGAAGATATTATCTGCTTCACCCTGTACAGTGGGATATTTACAGGATGAGGCAAATAACTGGACCAAAAACAGCGAGCAGTCGCTCAATGTACTGCTCGACACACATTTCCCGGGGAACTCTATAACAGAACCCGAGGATCAGCAGGACCAACAAGAATGCGAGTGGACTGCGAGCGTCGCTAGCTTCTTGACTGAGAGATCCAGAATAAGCTGGGCTATTAACAGCTTTGAGCCCTTCAAGTCACCTGGACCAGATGGCATCACTCCAGCAGAAATGCAGAAAATGTTAAAGTACATTATCCCCTGGCTGGAGAAAATTTATGTAGGCTGTATCAGGCTTTCATACGTCCCGAATCGATGGAGGGATACCAAAGTGGTATTCATACCTAAAGCGGGAAAGATATCACACACTAGGCCAAAAGACTTCAGACCAATTAGCCTATCCTCGTTCTTATTGAAAGGTCTGGAAAGACTTTTAGATCATTTCATTAGGGAAAACCTGGATACAAAACTCCTGTCGAGGAACCAACATGCTTACAACAAGGGCAAGTCTACTGAATCAGCCCTGCACGAACTTGTGAGCACTATCGAATCGTCCCTGCATTTCAAGGAATTCACCATGGTGGCATTTCTTGACATAGAAGGGGCTTTTAACAACATTCATTCCGATGCGGTAATTGCGGCACTCTCACATCTAAAAGTTAACACTAGTTTGATTAGACTAATTCAAAGTCTGCTCACCAGAAGACGCATAACAGCATGTCTAGGGTCCACAACTCTAACAAGGTATGTAAACAGAGGGACCCCGCAAGGAGGAGTATTGTACCCACTAATTTGGAACCTAGCGGTGAATGAAATCCTGCTAGATCTAGAACGTTGTGGCTGCAAGGTCGTGGCATATGCGGACGACGTGGCAATCGCAGTGAGTGGCAAATTCGTAAACGTCCTCAGAGACATCCTACAGGTGGCTCTGAACAAGTTGGCTAGATGGGCCAGAAGCAGCGGTTTGGGCGTTAACCCCAACAAGACAGAATTGGTTCTCTTTACTAGGATGAATAATGTCCCACATGTGGACCCTCCACCTCGGATAAATGGAACAGATCTAGTCTTTTCTGAAAGTGCAAAATTTTTAGGAATAATTCTAGATAGGAAAATGATATTTAGACTTAACGTATTGGAACGTGTAAGGAAGGCCAACGTCGCCTTATATTCCTGCAAAAAGGCTGTAGGGTCGCGGTGGGGACTCTCTCCTAAAATCGTCCACTGGATATATATAGCAGTAGTTCGTCCAATACTGTTATACGGTATTGTGGTATGGTGGACGGCAACTGATAAACTAACCATTACCAACCTACTAACAAAGGTTCAGAGGACTGCCTGCCTGAGCATAAGCGGAGCCTTAAGGACTACAGCGACCGAGTCTCTACAAGCCCTACTCCATATACTGCCGATTAATATTGTGGCGAGAGAAGTTGCAACCAAAGCGGCAATAAGATTAAACTGCCTATCAATGTGGAGGTACAAGAACTATGGTCACATGAGGATATCAAAGTGTAGTGCTATGGTAACCGACCGAGTGGACTATATACCAACAGTGTACACCTTCGAGAGAAATTACATCACTATGATTCCCGCCAGAGATGAATGGGTCGGCAGAATACCAGGTAATATAAACCATCTCCACTTTTACACGGATGGTTCGAAGCTTGATGAAAAGGTTGGCTTCGGAGTACACTGTGAAGAACTTAGTCTGGATATAGCTCACAGACTACCAGATACCTGCAGTGTCTATCAAGCCGAAATAATGGCAATATGGGAAGTCGCCAAGTGGCTGAGTCGCAACATAGTAACCAACAATGGCGTTGTCATTTACTCGGACAGCCAGGCTGCCATCAATTCTCTGGAGGCAACATCCCTAAATTCACAAACAGCCCTCGACTGCCGCAGATCTCTTAACGAGATGGCTGAGCAGTTTAATATACACCTCATATGGGTGCCTGGGCATAGGGATATCCCGGGGAACTGCAAAGCCGATGAACTTGCTAGGAAAGGGACGACATTACAAATTCTCGAAGAATTTGCATATATTGGTGCGCCACTATCCACGTGCAAGCTTTGGCTTAGGCAAGAGGCAATCAGGCAGTCCAACGATAGATGGACAGAAATCGGCACCTGCAGGGTAGCTAGACAAATCTGGCCAAGGTATGACCTGAGAAGGTCAAAATATCTCCTCGCACTAGAGAGGAAACGATTGTCTACGTTAGTACAGGTTCTGACGGGACACTGCTTGATCGGCGAACACGCCAAAAGATTGGGTATTGACTCCAATGACTTCTGCCGAAGCTGTGGAGATGAGGAAGAAGTGGAGAGCATTGAGCACTTGCTTTGCGACTGTCCCGCTTTGAGTAAACGACGACTGGATATACTGGGGTCGGCCTTTTTAGGCAGCCTAACAGATCTTTCCAGTACTGATATTCGTACTATCGATAAATTTATATATCAAACAGGTTGGTTTCGATGAGGGGCATTTCAGCCCGTGGTAACACTAGGGACCTAAACTGGTCTATGTGAGCTTGTAAAAAAAATACGGCTGCCACCCTAACCTAAACCTAAACCTAAACCTTTGTTCGGAATCGTCGTTTCTGGTTGGCTCAAGTTCGACATTTTCCTGAAGATCATTCGTGTCTCAGTAGAAACCAGAAAATCAGCTCTTCAAGTCCCTTATTGACGCTTATTCCGTTTATGGACAAACATGGCGTTATACGAGCTAATGGTCGTCTAGGTTCGAACAACAGTTTGTCCTATAATGAACGTCACCCGATTATACTTCCATACGAAAGTAGATCACCACGCGTATACGTGGACTTTATTCATCGATTAACTCTTCATGGCGGCCCCCGACTTGTCCTAAATACGATCCGTTTAGAATGTTGGATTTTAAAGGTCAAAAACTTGGTAAAGCATCACATTCGAAACTGCAAGGAATGTGTCATTTACAAGAAAAAGTGTCAAAATCAGATAATGTCAGTACTTCCGGAAGAAAGAGTTAGTTTCAGTCGCCCTTTCACTAATACAGGAGTCGATTTCGCTGGCCCATTCGACATTAGACGTTTCACTGGACGTTTTTGTAGAATCACGAAAGGCTACGTGTGTCTCTTCGTATGTTTTTCGACCAAGGCCATCCATTTAGAAGCTGTGAGCGACCTTTCCACCCCCGCATTCTTGAGCGCCTTTGCGAGATTTGTGGCTCGTCGCGGCTGTCCAAGCAAAATGTATTCGGACAACGGTAGAAACTTTGTTGGTGCTGCTCGCCAAATCGATGTCAACTTCAAGGCTCGTGTCAAAGAATTGAGAGACGAAGTGGTATCAAAATATGGGCACAACAACTTTCGTGGCACTTTATTCCAGCTGGCGCACCTCACATGGGAGGTCTGTGGGAGGCTGGAGTAAAAAGCTTCAAGATTCGTCTGAAAAAAGTTAGTGGTCAGCTCAAATTCACGTTCGAGGAGTTTTTGACTCTCTTGTCTAGCATAGAAGCGTGTCTCAACTCTCGTCCTCTCGGTTCTCTGTCTAACGATATCGATGATCTGTCAGCTCTTACCCCTGGTCATTTCCTGATCGGCGCTCCGATTCTATCCCCCGCAGAACCTGAGGAAGTGTCTCCAATTGATTCTGTAATAAATAGGTGGCGAAAAGTTAAAGCGACCCAGGCTGAGTTGTGTCGTAGATGGAAAAAAGAGTATCTCGTTGAGCTGAACAAAAGAAACAAGTGGAAAGTCCCTCTGGTCGATATTCAGGTCGACGACCTTGTTGTTATACGGCACGAGCAAGTCTGTCCAACCGAATGGCGTCTTGGTCGCGTCACAAAGGTATTTTGTGGCCCTGACAACCAAGTTCGAGTAGCTGAGCTCAAGACTCAAAACGGTTTAATTACTAGGCCCATTCATAAAATGGCTCAGCTACCACGTGGTTCATAAATAGGGTTGTTTTTCTACTGTTGCTTCCGCTCCCCATGTCCTTGTCTACCTGAGAACGTTTAATAATATTCTGTCTTTGCAGAGAACAAAACCATGGCGTCGTGTTTCTTCAACGAGCGATTCCCGTGTCCAATGTGCCGTCGTCTCCATGCCATTCGAGACTGCACCCGTTTCTTGGTGCTTGAACCTTCCAGCCGCCGCGACAAAGCTGTGCAGCTCAAACTGTGTACAAGCTGCCTTGCCCAAACTCACGAGAGACGCGACTGTCCTAACGAGTCCAGCTACCGCTTGTGTATAAGCCAACACAACACTCTTCTACACCCCAGAGGACCGAACACGGCTTGGCTATCAATGACGGCAATGACACGCTTGTACCCCGACAACTCTGGCTGGTGCAAGCTCATTCAGATGAAAATTGACGCCAATATGGCCCGATCGTGCATCACCCTCGACGCAGCGGAAGAGTACCACTGTCGCATCAATAAAGGGTACACTGTGGTGACTCTAAAACATCGTCTTTTCGAACGGGACCCGGTTGACATTCGATGTGCTGTGGTGGACACACGTTACGGTCCCACTCCTCGGCACCGTGTAGACACGATGTGGACGCTCCACCACCCTGTGGTTGGAAACGTCCACTTAGCTGACCAGAACTGGTTCATCCCATACCCCTACAAACTTATCTTGGGGGCAGACGCTCTTGGAGCTGTGTTGAAGGGAGAAGCCATTACTCCTCCAGGTCAGTGCGCCATCCAATTTACTATTTTTGGACCGGTTTTCTTTGGCGAAGGGCACCGGGAGCTATTTGTAAAGTATCTTACTGAAAAGACTGAATTACCCTTATATTTTTTTGTTGTAAAACACTATCATTTCCTGGGACCCCATTAAGTGCTTTTTTTTCCTCTAAGGATCTCACTTGTATCAACAAGTAATTTTGTGTACCTCAATATGAAATTGAAAACCCAAAATACAAAGTAGTTTAACGGCCTGTTTCTGTATTTCTAACGAAAGTCTCCGCGAACGAAAACCAGTCACTCACTTTCGTCAGGAATTTGGTTTCTCTAAAGTCCGTTCGTTCGTTCGCCTGGCCTTACGTCAATGACGTTAGCAATTTGCCAATTGGAAAAAAATGTAATTGCCAGATCAATAATTTCACAACTTCCGGTCTAAAAATGCACACATTTTTGTATGGTCGACCTTAGAAAATACACCTCTGTATCCATTACACTAGCGGTTACCAAAAATCAACCCTGGGTGGGTCAGTTGAGCTGATGCAACACTCTCATTTCTTTCTCTCTCTCTCCCGTCTCTCTCATTGTGCACTGATGATTTTTTTCCATCTCAGTGAGCTGCCAATGTTTACTTCTTTATGCTTAAATATGTATACATATGTATACAATTTTATTACTATTCATTTTGTTTACCATAGTTATATTGATATCTACTTATTTTTTGCTTTTAATACCGTTTTTTTGTCATTGTTCCTATCAGTCGACAAATAAAATAAAGTGACTCGATCTGACATTTGTGTTCGCCCAGATGACAGCAAAGAGAGATAGAGAAACCAAAATTTACACTGAAATGATTACGTTTTCGTACGAGTTCATTTTCGTGCGACTTGTCGTTGTGATTGTGGTTAGTGAAACCCAAATCAGCTGTTTGTCGTCTGGCAGGCGAACGAAAGCAACATTTTAAGTTACAGAAACAGGCTGTAAGTTTCCTTTTAATCGCGGCTCCCAGGGATGAAAGTGTCACTATATTACTTATCTCATTCATCTCATTGAATTAAATCCTAGACTTAAGTCATTTTAGTCATTAGACGTTAAACTAGTTTATTACTTTGATAGTTTTATGGTAGGCGCCCAGGTCAAGTACATATTGGAGGGTAGTATTGAATTTTTCTTGCTGGGTTATGACCCATTTGCCACCCCTCCAGCATGAACTTGCTTAAGGGAATGTTTACTCCTCCCCAGTTCGGGCGGGCGGAGTGTTCGCTTCGCAAAAGGCGCGATTGGTACCACAATGTTACAAAACAATAATAATAAAACGAAAGTGAAAGTGAAACAAAAAAGGCACAGCCGCCACACGAACACATACACGCGCGTGAAATTGCCGGCAACAGCCAAACAAAGGCCGGCAAGCCACAAGTGGCTCATCATCTGGACGAGGAGCTCGTCCAACCAGCTACTCTTTCTTGGTTCCCACCGCCGAGGGAACGTGCCCCACCGCCGAGGGGAAAAGGCCAGCCAAGCCAGAGGCTGAAGAAAGTGCCCCACGCCTAGGGGAAATAAGTTGGCCGGAGGAGACGACCGAGGAGCGGCTGCCCAGACCGGAGAAGCACACAAACCCCTTGAGAAGCAGCGGAACCCCACCGGGAACCAAGTACGGCCCCAAACAATATCTACTACGTATTTTGTAACTTATTGGTAATGCATTATTCAAGTACTTTAAATCGTGAAAACATAAGCACATATTTATGTGGTATGACTATGCTACAAATAAGTACTTATTATTCTACTTTATTGTATGCTTTTGGGAAGTACTTCCCTTGACATCCCATGTTAAAATAATGAGAAAAGTGGCTAAATAATAAGTACTTACCATTATCGAACTTTGCTTACTCGTCGGATTATTTGGTAATGAGAAATTTTGCGGGGAAGAGCTCTTTCTGTCGAATTTCGTACTGATCGGATATAAAATACGGTCTCTACAGCGCTTACATGTCAAATCGGGGGTAACATATATATTTTCCGATTTTCTCCGAAGTTGGTAGTATTCCTTCGAGTAGTAATAAACCTATTTCTGCCGACTTTCGCCCTGATCGGATATAAAATACAGGTTCTACATCGCTTACATGTCAAATCGGGGTAACATATATATGTGGGCTATATCTAAATCTGAACCGATTTTCTTTGAATTTGGCAGTATTATTTCATGTAGAAAGAAACCTCTTTTAGCCGAATTTCGCACTAATCGGATATAAAATAACATTTTTATAGCGCTTACATGTCAAATCGGGGGTAACGTATATATGGGGCTATATGTAAATCTGGACCGATTTCTTCCAAATTTAACAGTGTTCATTCATAGAATAAGAAACCTCTTTCTGCCGAATTTCATACTGATCGGATATAAAATAAAGTTCTTACAGCGCTTACATGTCAAATCGGGACTAACATATATATGGGGGCTATATCTAAATCTGAACCGATTTTAACCATAATTGTGACCTGTACTTTGATTACAAGAATACATGCACAGACAGACGGACAGACAGACAGACGGACATAGCTAAATCAACTCAGAAAGTGATTCTAAGTAATATGGGATTTTTTAATTTTGTTATGAATTGTTTAGTTTTTTGTTCAATAAATAAAATAAAAATTAATGAAAACTGTTAATTTTCATTAGTACGAGTATATGACTTCGGTAGTATATGACTGACAAATTGTCAGAACAACCAATTTTTTAAAACAGTTGGTTGTGGCAACATACAACAGATAATTTTAGCCACCATTTTCGTAGTTGGCGCAACCAAATATGATTGTTGTCAACATGGAAGCAGAAGCATACCACAACCAAAATGTTGGTTGTCCTGATGGAATCGCATGATAGTACACAGAACTACCAAAATTCGGTTGGCAAATAATTCGGTTGAGGCAACCAAACTGTATTCTTTGGTTATATGCTTATACATACCCAAACTGTGAAATTTCAGTCTACTATCATACATACGTTCACTGAAAAGAAAAATCAAGCCGTATCGAAGTCAAAATTGCTTGATTCGACTCCGATTTTCAAGCGCTGAATTTTTATTTGTAGCGCTCTATAAAATTGATTAGTCTTGATCTTAAACCGAAATATTATTATTTCAAGAATAGAGGGATTGGTTTAAGAATTAAACAGGATGGATTTTAGTGTGAAACGAGCTTCAAAGAAGAATATTTTCTACAATCATTTTGATGTAATACCATTATTGCTATATAATGAACTTTTTTAAAACGGTATGGCAAAATATAATTATTTGACAGAAAAAGGAAAAATTCAACTGTAATTATTCAACTTAAAAAACAAACGTATAAGGAGTAGCTTCAACGGAACGAACAAAAATTACTGCTCACTTCTGTCATCTCAACTCAAAAAAAAATTACGCCAAGTAATATATTCACAACCGTCGCATGAACGAGAAACTACCCAGTGAAAAATTATTTCCGACGTGTCGGACATCGCTAAATTCTCGTATGTTTAAAAGTGAAAATGGAAAGAGATCGGCAATTTTGGTTGGATTTCTTTGAATTATACAAGAGTATGCCAGTATGGAAAATTTAAAGTGAAGACTATAAGAAACGTTATTATTATTCCTTTCAAAAATATTTTCAAGATTTCAAATTAAATTTAAATTAAAATTACATTAAAAAATTGGAAAAAAAATAATTTTTTATGTTGGTTTTAAGTCAACAGACCTTTTGTGCAAAATAAATATGTACATTAATATTTTTCAAAAACTGTTTAAGCATTTTAATTTAAAGAACACTTTCCTTCCAAGAAAAAGGAAAAATAAGGCAAAAATTCCCTAACTATTCATTGGAAAAAGTTAAAAATACTCTCATTTTTTATGGTCGCATATTATCATTTTTGCCGACGGGATTTTGTTCTTTTGTTGTACAGATTGCTTGAGTAATGTAAGGGCAAACAATCGAACACAATATTTTAGAGAACATGATGTTGTACAACAAATCCACTGTTCATTTTCATGGAATAGCAAGAACTGGTTATTCGCTTGTTTGTTTTCTTAAATCACCTTTTAGTTTCAATTATAATAAAATCAATTTAAAACGTCGCGGATAAGTCTAAAAGTAAATTAGTGAAAGTGATAAATAACAAATGTCTCGTTAAGCAATTCAAGCAGTTATCAAAAATGTGTATTCTTTTCTGTGTTTCAGAAAAATCGATTTCAAACACAACCATGTGGCAATGTGAAAAACAAACTAAACTAGATAATGTCGAAAAAATGTCATCCTGTTCCTACATTTGTATATTTATAAACAGCATATATAAGTACATACATATATCGTTTGAAAGGTAAAAGTTCTTCATTCCAAGTCGGTTAAGGGATTGAAATCGGTTCATAATTAACAACGTTATAGTGCCCACAAGCTGCCAATTCTTTGGCAACAATGTCCACCGTCGAAGGACGTATAACACAATACTTTACATAATTTTTTGGTATAAATGAACTTTCTTTTCCTTATGAATATTTATTTCTGCATAAAATTTTTCTTTTCAATAACACTGTGCAACAACTTTTTTTTTTGTAGATTGGGCCATGCTATTTTATGAACCCGAAACAAAAATTTGTTTTATGGTAAAGCTTTTTAAAAAAATTTCTTTAAAATTCAAATTTTCATGGAAATACCTTCAGTATTTGTACGGTTGTATAAAGGTGTATAAATCCTGTAGAACCACGATTTCCTTTAAACTGTGGAAAATTATCAGGGCTACAAGTGTTGTGAATGTCAATCTCACGTATAGAGTTTAGTAGATGTGAATAAAACAATTAGTAAAAAACAGAGTTTTTTATCAAATAAAACGACTTTTCTAGTTCGAAAAACCCCATAAAAATAGAACAAATTGCAAAAAATGTTTTTCTTCTTTTATCTGAAAGCTAGAAATATATCAAAAAGACAAAGCTTTTTTTAAAGAAAATCGATAGGTAAATGAAGAAATTATAGCAATTTTTTTAGAAGTAAAAGGATTTTATAAAAACCGGGTTTTTTAAATTTTTGTTTAGGTAGTGTTTTATTTCTCGCCCATCATTGTTTCATCCCAGTTTTCTTGGTACCGCCGCTCGATGGACTTCATTTCTTGGTGAAATCTTTGGCCATGTTCATCACTTACGTCGCCAAGATTCTCAGGTTAGATAAATATATAAAAACATTTTCTTACCAATATTTTCATAATTTTTTTTATTGGATCCAAGGAAATTTTAAACTTCAAGCTTAAATAACCTCCATGCTGCGATTGTCTACGATGTTAAATATGATTCGAAATTTACATTTTTCATCTCCTTGTTTTTGGCCCATCAAAAATTCCTTCTTCGATTCTATGAAAAGAAACACTTTAAAAAAAAATTTGGATATGAATGGGGGTGAATTACCATCTTTTTTGTAACGCTTTTATACAATTTTTAAAGAGTCCCAGCTTAATATGCAGTGGTGGCAAAATAATATTTTCTTTTTTGGCGAGAGTTGTGTATTTTATGTTGTTTTCACCCAATGTAACTTGTTCCCTAGTTGGCCATTCCTTCCTTTTGTAGTGATCTTCTCGAGCAGGCTATCCAAGTGGCATAAAAACATGTTGTTTATATTTTATATATTTTAACAAGTAAGCCATTGTGTTGTTGGATTCCTTAGTGTTGACATCATCGATACGAATCGATGGTTTCTCATTTCCGATGTGCAAGAGTACTGCCAATAAACATTCTTTGCTGCTTTCAACAAATAACCGCAATTCCTTTGAATTGTATGTTTGATTAAGTTCCTCAAACAATCCAGGATTGTCCTTGCAAAATCACATGTTATCCATAGTTGTAGAAAACTTTGTGTAAGGTATATGACGAACTCTGTAATATATTATGTTAACTCCTTGGGTCAACATATTGTACTGTTTCATGCGAGATGCAGGTATCTTTGCCTTAGCTTTGGTTAGTTCCAAATCTCTCATTAGATCGTTCAGCCTGAGTTATAAGCGCTGGCTTCTGACTCAAACTCGTACCGAGGTGAGTTGAAAACTCAGTTGAACTCGATGATGTTTCCGTAATTATGCTGCTAGCTATACTTGGACATTGGGGAACTACGAATGTTCAACTGACAAGGAATAGATTTAGCTTTAGCGAATGCTTCTTCCTACTCCAATCCGACTGCTTAGGCAAACATACCAGTCTGTATCATGAGTGGATCCCTAAATTTAAATTTAAATTTAAAAAATTTCAATAAATATTCTTCTGGTTTTAGACTTTTAAAAACGGTATGGAAAATAAAATTACTTGACTGCTTTGCCAGGTTCAGTAGTTATTATTCGGTTCGAAACGCAGCTCTTATCAGGAAAGGCTTAAAGCAAACTAACGAGAATTATTCATTACTTCTGATATTTTAAATCAAAAATAATATAATCAAGTAATGTATTTGCCAACAGACCGCTTGCACAAATGTTGCACACTTATACAGCTCGTCGTGCTACATGTATGCATGTGATTGATGTATTGTTAAACCCAACATCACTTGCGCCGTGCCAGCAGGCAATGAAGCCGACAAAAATTATCGGCAGCGGCGGGGCATGGAAAAACCCGATCGGAGGCGGAGTCTAAACGAATGCCATTCCCCGGCAAAGATGGCGTTTTGAGATATTTACAATTAGAGGAAAAACTTAAGAAAAGAAAAGGAAGTTTTGATGTAATGTCGAAAATCGGTTCAATAAACCTCTACTTATTAGTCTTTGTTGTGAAAGAGAATTTATTGTGAAATACTAAGTGTCCGCTGCGTTCTCTTTAAAACGACGTAGACTTTTAAAAATTGGTTCGGCCGTTCAAAATCGCATTTTTTAATTTCAAATCTCCATAACATTTTTTGAATTTTTAAATAAATGATAGCAAGATCCATCAGAATTTTTACGCAAGAATGAACTTCATAGGCCGATATTAAAAATTCTGACGCTATTGTATTACTTTGTAGTCACTTTCTTAATTTTCATGGTTGCACAAAATAAAACTTTTTGACTCACTAAATAATCTTCGGTGGCTGAAAAAAATGGCGGGAGGCGGCGCGCCGAAACTTTTTATCACCAGTACGAAGATATATTGATGAAACTGATTCGTCATGGTGACGAACGGTTTTTCTATCAGTGTATGAACTTAAAACCGTGAGAACTTACAATTTGTGTCCTGCAACGTTGGCAGAAAAGTCATCGTATAACACATAAATTGTAAGATGTGCGAAGTTTATGCATCTGACAATGGTGCCCCTGTCAGAGAAAAAGTTTATTAGCAACACTGTCTATAAAATATTTTTATTGGCATATAAATATTAAATACAAATTTACAAAATATATGAAATTGTAAGGCTTTCTTGCAATCGTCTGAACTGCACTTTAACAGGGACGAAAACGTTGTCCGATCTGACAATCGTGTGTACATAGCTTAAGACGTTTTATTACAGAAGCAGTGTCACACAATAATCGAAAAGTACTTACCGCATACTTGTACAACTTGTATACCAAAATATGGTATGTACATAATTTATGTTTTACATAACGGCCGTAAATTTTGTTAATGCAAATTTTCCGCAGATGTTGCAGAAATTGTTGGGATCATTTACACATTGAAAAGTTCTTGGCCACTACACTTTATAATTTTTTACAAAATGGAATTATCACTCTAAGAAGTTGAATTACGTATGAAACAGATTTCATTCTTGGATGCAGTTTTAAAGAAAGTTGGTTAGGAATCTATCTATACTACTTTATGCTTCGTGGGGTTACATAATTTTAATACCTATGAATATGACAGGGAATTCCATGGGATTCCATTAATGCCCTAAAAAGGGATGTCTGAGCGGAAACCTCATAAAAAATAAAAAACCCAAATATTGTTTGTTGTCTTTCTACACCTCTGTTGATCTCATTCAATGTAATTCGCATATTTTAAATATAGTTTTATGGATATATCTCGTATATGGATATATACGAACGATCATCGAAAAATGCTATAATATCTTAATTTATCCATAGATTTTCTTCAAATAAAATATGTTTTTTGGTTAGATTTCTAGCTTTTAGATAAAACAAAAACATTTTTTGCTTTTTTTATAGTTTTTATGTTTTTTTTGAGCCAAAAAGATCAGTTTTTATTGACAATAAATCGTTTTTTGCTAATTATGTTATAAATACATATTTTGTTTTTGCACTTAGGCGCAAGATCCTTGCTGTTGTTTTCAGTATATGAAAACAACTTTGTTAAAAATTAAAGAAGAAGTAAGTGACATGGGTGGTTGTAATGGTTGGATAGACAGATCTGCTTCGGGAGCCACCAAACTCCCATTGTCAATATCCTTATTACAACGATTACTTCAGTCGAATTATTACAATATATATGCACAGGCAAGTATCATTAAACGAGAATTGTTTGCTAAAAGCGCATATCTCCAAAAAAAATATTTTATAAATAGCTACTAAACTTCTGTTTATACGTGAAAATTATATTCTTAACACTCGTAGCCCTGATAATTTTCTTCCCTTAAAGGAAATTTCGTTTCTAACGAAATTATACTTAAAAAAATATGGAGCAAATATTAAAGGTACAATCAATGAAAATTTGAATTTATAAAAAAAAAATCGTTTTTAGTATTCTAAATTACACCATAAAATTTTCGAAATATGCCGACAAATCTGAGAAATTGTCAGAAAACTGTCAGTGAAGTCGGACAATTTTCGTATGTTTTGTTAAACTTCCTTCCGAAATTGGTCTGATAGTCAGAAAAATGTCGTAGAAGTCGGACCAAATTATGATGTTTTGTTAGTCCTCCTACCGAAATTTGTTCATAATTCGGAATCGGAAGAGTCAGACCATTCTCGATTGTTTTGTCGACTTCATTAGAACTAGTCTTTTAATACCCGTTGCCAGGGTTTTTTTTATTGATGTGATGTAAACTTCTTAAGCTGAAAGATATTCCAATAAGAAACTCCTGATTAAAACATAGTAGCAACACTTACCACATTGTAGAAGGGCCGAAACGGCTCTAAAAATTGCATATGACTGGGCTCGACCGAGAGGTCTAAATGTAAACCCAGAAAAGACAGAGATATGTCTGTTCACAAGGAAAACGAAGATTGGTCAGTATGATGACCCACATTTCCTAAACAAAACAATTCCAGTTTCCAACAGGGTTAAATACTTAGGTGTAATCCTGGACAGGAAACTAAATTGGAAGTGCCACATAGAAGAACGAGCAAACAAGGCTCACATATGCTGGGCACTATGTAGAAGAGCCATTAGCTCAAAATGGGGCCTCAATCCAAGTATGACACAATGGCTCTACAAGAGCGTAATCAGACCTATTTTGACTTACGCATCAGTAGTGTGGTGGACATCAATGAAGAATAAGTGCAACATAATGATATTACAAAAGGTCCAACGAATGTGTTATCTCGGCATAAGCGGGACAATGAGGACCACATCCAGTAGGGCATTGGAGACGATCTTGAATATCCAACCAATAGAAATACAGATTAGATATGAAGCTGCCCTTACGGCGACGAGGCTCAAAGTGATGGGCGAATGGATCGAAAGCGATCACACGTCATATCATCAAAAGATAGCTGAGGTAGTGACGGTGGATTTAACTGACATATCATCAGTATCCGACAGAATACCTGAAAGATCAATGGTTGCTGAGTGTGAGACCATGATACCAGACAGACAATCCTGGATTGATGGAACCGTAGTACAGACAACATTTGGAATTTGCTGTTATACAGATAGATCGAAACTAGGGGAGAGAACGGGGCTAGGACTTTACATCGAGGAACCGGAAATCGAACTCTTATTCCGTCTGCCAGACCATAACACAGTCCTGCAGGCGGAAGTCCGAGCAATTACAGAATGTGTGAGCTGGCTTGGGACTAACACAAGACCAACAAAAGTGAATATTTTCACAGATAGCCAAATGGCTATTAGGGCGATAACGTCTAGAACGGTGAGGTCGAGGACAGTTTTAGATTGTAAAATGGCGATTAACGCCTACTCCGAATACGGCACTATATGCATCATATGGGTGCCTGGCCATTGCGGAGTAAGGGGTAACGAGAAAGCAAACGCCTTGGCATCTAGAGCCAGAGACTTGCAAACAACAACATTAGAGAACGCAAAACCCTTCAGAGTTATGCGTTCTGAACTACAAATATGGGCGAAGAACGCCCATATCACGCTATTGAATAGTGAAAACGTTGGGAAGACAACGAAGGTCTTGTGGGGCGACCCAAACGAGGACAAGGCCAAGACCTTACTGAGATTGAGCAAGGTAGAAATTAGTAAGATCATGGGTGTCCTTACAGGACACACATGCTTACAAGCACACCTACATAGGATAGGAGTTGTAGATGACAGCATATGTAGGACATGCGGGGAGGATGACGAAACGTTGGAGCATTTCCTCTGCCACTTCCTAGCGTTCGCCAACAATAGATCACGTTTCTTAGGAAATGATGCTATACCAGACTTGACCCAACTTATGGGCGTAGACTGGAAGAAGATTAAGGACTATGTCGACAGTACAGAGTTCCTAAAATAGCTTACCGACCTTTCTAAAAAATAAGAATTAGAGCGCACAACAGGCCGAATACTGGCTTACGTGTATATCCAAGGACATGAGGTGGAATTTCACCGCTTCCTCTTCTCAACCTAACCTAACCACATTAAAATTCCCTAAACGAATTAAATAGGACATAGAAAAATTTTCTTTTGGCAACGTCAAAGCTAATCAGGAGTATGAATTTTGGAATGTAAGTCCTTATTCGCAGATTACCGCAAAAATAAACCTTTCGAACCCCTTAGATGTACGTGTTTATTTACTTTTCAGGAAAAAAAACTCAAATATAAATATGAATTAATACCTCTATCACAGTGCTCTTAACCACACGCAAATTCCTGACACTCAGAAAATCGAATCTGTAAAAAGATTGAAAATAGCTCCATGGACATTCTCAGAAGTAAAGGTGAACTTTCACTATTGCTTATACAAATGAAATGACACCGATAGAATTTCAAAGACGTTCCTAAGAAGTTGTAAATATTAAATAGGTATACTGATGCGTCTGTAATGAATAAAAGAGCTCGGTTGGCAGTTTTTGGAAAAAAAATACTAAAAAGTTGTAAATACTAAATAGTTATACTGATGCGTCTCTAATGAATAAAAGATTGGGTTGGCAGTTTTTGGAAAAAATACTAAAATTTATAAACGTATACTCAACTACTCCTCAATATACACATGTGTAATTCCACGTAAACTGACCCCATCATACATAACAAATAAATCATATTTTTGCTAAAAAATACCATATGGAACATCACGAATAATTGAATTTTGAGAAATTTATGAAGAGCTGGTGAAATTTTGGAGTAGTTTTGTTCCTACCAATGAATTTCCATAGGTTATTATAGAATTGTTGGATGCACAACTTTTATTATTAAACTGACATGAACTATATTTCGACATATATTTTATTTTCAGTTATAAAAAACTTCAGATAATAATATAGAATTTATGTAGAGTCCAAGCCACTTCAATATTCGCGTGAATGATATGGCAAAAGATGCATAGCGAAGGCAGGGGTTCATCAGGTGATCTGATTCCTTTGACTTTTTTTTAGCCGTTAACTGCCGCAGAATTCGTGGCTCATTTACTCTTTTTGTTTTTCGGTAAGAGCGGAAACCTCAACAGCGTACAACTTCGTCAAAATTCTGAGCGCTATGCGGGGCTCATTGTGCTTCCGTTTTCGACGATCGAACATCTATTGTAAGTTCTGGGGCCAAGATCAACGAGCGGACAGTCGGACGATTGGGGGACCCCGCTCCATCGGAACATGAAAGCCTCTCCGCCAAGCGAATTTATTTATTATACCCTACATCACACAGTGGTACAGGGTATCATAACATGGTGCATTTGTTTGTAACACCCAAAGGGAGATGAGATAGATCCATCGTTTATTATACTGATCGACCTAGAATCACTTTCAGAGAAGAGTACCTCCGTTATCATCCTTCCTATAGAAGACTTCCCACTTTCTCACGGAAAGTTTGAATTCTGTTTGCCAATGGTTCCAAGTATGTACTCTGATGAGTACTTATTAGGACATCTCTTGACATATATATTTATGAGTACAGGAATGTCGCATTTCCATACCAATTTCAGCTTTGCGCCGTCCCAAGGTGAGGGGAAGCTATCCACAAGTTTAACGAGGACACCAGCGCAGCTTTGTGATGTCAGCCTTAGCACCCCTCTCAAACTTGCAACTCATTACTTCGATTGGTGGTTCACCCTTAAATTCGAGGACGTACTCCGCTACCCCCGTATAGGCCAAATCTTCGAAGTTACTCTTTTGGTCTTCGGGGATTTTGCCAGATGCACTACTGCTATCAATTATGGCATAGCATAGATCGTCTCGGAAATGTTTTTAGCTATCCTCCTTATCGGATGATTTGGTTGACTTGATCTGCGTTAGCGGGTCAACTTTACCGCCCACGATCGTAATAGGTTCTGCAGGTAAAACTTATTCAGTTGAACCATCATTTGATGATTCAGAGTCAGAGTCCCCACTGGCTTTTAAAGGCTGGGATTGCTTAGAGCCCCAGCTGGGTTCTGCTTCATCTGTCTTATCATTTGTTTTGCCTGCGGCTGAAAGTGTTCTTGTTTCATTTTCGACTACGGGATCCAAGGCACCTATGCTCTTAGAAGTTGCATGCTCACGATTGTTCGATAACGATGACACGTGCGTGAATCAACGCTTGTCGCCGGCCTTTGTCTTTTCTGGTTTAATTATACTTTTTTTTGGGTGAGACAACCCCATAGCTGGTATTAACCCGTATGCTCAACCCTTCCAGACTAAGACTAAAATTCTGTCCACAGACCGATGCATCCAATTCAACCTACGCTTTAAAAACAACAAACCTCGTGGTTGCGTAGTAGGTAGGTGAATAGGTACTGCGTAATAGGTTAAAAACTATTCGCTCTGCGATTACACGTCCGTTTGCTATAGACCCCTAGAAACGTTATTTTATATCCGGTCAGAAAGGTCATTCTTATTACACAAATGAACACTGCCAAATTGGGGGTAAATCGGTAAAGATTTAGATACATCATCCATATATATATATATATTACTTCCGATTTGGTGTCTAAGCGATGTAGAAGTTTCACTTTACTTCCGATCATTACAAAATTTGGCCGAAAGAAGTTTCTTAACTTAAAAGCGAATGCTTGATTTGGGGAAGGTCGGTTAAGATTTAGATATATCCACATGTTGAAGTGTCAACAGCTGATCTTCAACAGCAGCGCCACCCAGTTTTTCTATTTCGCGATTACCAACATCGCCGCCTATCGAAAGCGATTGAAACTGAAAAATGTGTGATGGTAACGCGGTCACTGTGACATTTTGGTAGTTAGTTGAAAACTCACCCGCGCCGCATACGGCACACTGCCAAATAAATGTAAAATAATTAAAATAAAAATTAAATAAACATTGAGTTTTTCTTTTTTTAACTCCCGCCACTCTGGCGCGGAGTTAAACACCACATATATATTCCTACCTATTAGTATTTAAACTCTTGAAAATGTATTTTCTTCCGATCTTTATATTTTGGCAGAAATTAGGTTTTTGATCCAATCTGATGAAAATCTGTTTAGATTATATAGTCACATCAATTTGTTCCTTCCATACTTGATATGTGAAATAATGCAGCCCATTTTAACGATATCGATCTTCTTTATTATGATAAATATCTTCAGCTCCTCTTTTGAATAATCCTTGACGAGGAGGTGCAGCTAAGTAACAAACCCAATTAATATCGAAATTCCCCTTTGTGCATTGCTAGGGTCTTTTCCACTGACTAGGTACATGTCTGTCCGTCTTTCTGGCTGTGCGTGTATTCTTCTAATCAAAGTACAGGTCGTAATTATGGTCCGATCTCAATGAAACTGTGCACACATCTTTCAAGGACGATCCCTGTTGAATTTGGTTGAAATCGATTCAGATTTATATATAGCCCCTATATACAGGGTGTTTTTTTAGTCGTGTGGTTTTCAATCAGGCAATACTTTTTTCGGAGTTGATATTTTTGACAGCTGTCCCTTGATTTATGCTCACTTTGGTTTGCCACTTTATAATGAATAGACTTACTCCGGAACAACGTTTCCAAATCGTGCAAATGGATTACCAAAATAATGGTTCAGTTCGCGCGACGCATTGCGCGCTGCGTCCAATATTCAATGTTCAGCGATGAAGCTCACGTTTGGAAGAATGAGTACGTTAATAAACAAAATTGTCGCATTTTGTGTAATGATAATCCACAAGAGTTGTTCAGACGCCGTTACATCCACAAAAAGTCAATGTTTGGTGTGCTCTATGGGCAGAGGGAATCATTGGTCCATATTTCTTCAAAAATGAAGCCGGCCATAATGTTACAGTCAATGGGGAACGCTAAAGAGGAATGTTTAATGACATTTTCGTGCCTGAATTTGAGGATGTTGATTGGACGACCTTTGGATCCAAGAAGACGGCGCTACATGCCATACAGCCAACGAAACAAACAATTTATTGAAGGAAACATTGGGTGAACGCATTATCTCGCGTCATTGGCATGTGGCGTGGCCTCCAAAATCGTGTGATTTAACACCGCTGGACTATATTTTGTGGGGATATGTGAAGTCGCTTGTCTACGCAGATAAGCCCGACGCTATTGACGCCTTGGAAGATAATATTCGGGCGTTATTGCTGACATACAGACCTCAAATCACATGATCTTGGCGGCCAATTGACATCGCCACGACGTGAGATAACACGGCCATTGAATTTGTTGCGCAAAAGACCCATTGTTTAGTTAGCTGTGTGGCAAGTGACACCGTCCTGTTGAAACCACATATAGTCCACATCAATATCTTCCAATTCAGGCCATAAAAAGATGGATCATCTCACGATAGCGAATACCATTCACAGTTACTGCCTGACCGGCCTCATTTCGAAGAAGTATGGCCCGATGACGTCGCCAGCCCATAATCCGCACCAAACGAACTGGGCGAGCATGCACAGGTGTTTTCACATCTCCTACAGACCCGGTTTGCTGAAATTAGTGCACAATTCTCCCGATTGTGGACACATTTGGTCGATTATGCTGATCAAAAAACGTCACGCATTTGACTTGACGCCCATTTTCGTAAAAGGCTTAAAAAACTTTAACCCGTTGCTCGATTGTGTATCTTTCCATGGTTCAAATTGAGTTAGTCTGAAATTGAGAAATGTCAAATGAAATGCAGAAAAAACTTCACGTTTAGGTGTGGGTCACATTCAACCTCGGCCCTTACAATTTAACCATCCTTTGTAAGTAGTTGAAACAACAATACTAACATGGATACGATCAAATGAAAATGCTTGCAACTAAATCGGTGGTTGTATCAATCGATTTAAGATTGTTTTTTTTTCATTGACACTCGGTTAGTTGTGGTAACCAATTTTAAACTTTCCTTACAGTAGCATATGATCGATTTTTGGTTCTGTCAACCAATGTTTTATTCTTGACAACAGAAATTGTATAAATATTATTGCATTATTATTGCAACGAATAATTGGTTACTACAACAGAAAAAATATTAATAAATAATCTTTTTTTGGTTATCCCAATAATTCCCCAAATTTAGAATAATGAAATCTATTTTGGAAAAAATACAACCGAGAAATTGGTTGCTGTTATTTTTCTGATACATGACAAACAAAAATAAAATTACTCGACATAAATAAATCTTCAACATTTTGTTCAAGAACGGTATATGTAGTCAAAAATAATCTCATAATAATGTGTGGAATGCAGAATATGTTGTGCAAAATGTTTCACATAAATAAAAAATAAAAGCAACAGTCATGAAATTGAAAGCACAGGGTTAAGCGATATTTGCATATAAGATTTGTGTTTTTTTCGTGTACTAAAATTTGTGTCAAATATTTCCACATCTCACAATAGTGATGAATTTGTAATATGGAATTTTTAATTTTGTTATGAACAGGGATGGTCCACGACATGATTTTTTAGGTTTACGACTGTCAGAAAGTTTTAAACGTCACATACGTCATAAACCCGTCTGAAATGTATGAAATGTCGTAAACGGTAATATCAGTTCTAAGGACGCTGCAGACTTCAGCCCTTCACGTAAAAATCTGGTGGACACCACATAAAAACTAATCGAAATCCGAGATACAACTTTGATCGAATACCGATATTTGTACAACCCGAACATTAATTAAGTTCAAAATGGGAAAATCAACTATTTCGGCGATAAATCTACTTTTTCAACAACGGCACGCACATCTTTTCAGATCATAAAAATTCACTTTTCTTCACATCTTTTGCAGACCATTTAATTTATATTCTTGACGAACAATAAGTCGTTCAGTTTCAGTTTTTTTTTGCAAAATATTATATAAGTTCTGATTCACACGAGACAATATTTTTAAAGCAAGTATCAAAGTTTGTAGTTTGTCTGCATCTCTCCAACAAACTTTGACACCCCACCCATTTCTGAGCTTGTTGCAAAAACTAGAAGGCCTTACTTATTCTGGAATATGGCAAAAAGTCGACATAACGCATTGTCATCATTTGCTCTAAAATACTGATGATCCCAGCGTCCACTGCATAATTAGAAGGCATTTTCTCCAATTGGTCTCATGTGCATTCTGGTTTTCGAAATCTATTAGAATCGGAACGATCTAAAAAGTTGCTGGAAGTTTACTCTTCACTTAAAATACGCGAAAAAAGACAACTTTGAAGGCATTGAAGATAGAGATTCGAGTGAAGAAGAAACCTAATTTATAAACAAATAATAATTCATTTGAACCAATAAATAAACTTGAAAGTTCAAAATAAATATTTTTTTCTTTTCTATTGATTTGCTAATTATTTACTGTTAGTGACAAAGTCAATATTCCGACATTAGGTTCACGACGTTGTATACGTATGTCGAATACGTCTCAAATGTATGTCATATACGTCACAGTTTACGACGGACCATCCCTGGTTATGAATTGTTTGGTTTTTTGTTCAATAAATAAAATAAAAATTAATGAAAACTGTTTTTAATTAATTGTCGGTAGAATATGACTGACAAATTGTCAGAACAACCAATTTTTTAAAACAGTTGGTTGTGGCAACATACAACAGATAATTTTAGCCACCATTTTCGTAGTTGGCGCAACCAAATATGATTGTTGTCAACATGGAAGCAGAAGTATACCACAACCAAAATGTTGGTTGTCCTGATGGAATCGCATTATCATGAACAGAACTACCAAAATTCGGATGGCAAATAATTCGGTTGAGGCAACCAATCTGTATTCTGTGTGTAAATATATATCTTCCAGATAATTTTAGCCACCATTTTCGTAGTTGGCGCAACCAAATATGATTGTTGTCAACATGGAAGCAGAAGTATACCACAACCAAAATGTTGGTTGTCCTGATGGAATCGCATTATCATGAACAGAACTACCAAAATTCGGATGGCAAATAATTCGGTTGAGGCAACCAATCTGTATTCTGTGTGTAAATATATATCTTCCTGTCTATTTAGTATTCCTGCATATTTACTGCATTTTGTTGTATATCCGATCATTCGGCAGAAAGAGGTTTGTCATAACCCAGCAAAATCTTGGTAAGTACCTGTCATTATTCCCTGCATTACCAAATAATGACATCTCATTATTCGCTGCATTACTTTCGGCTTATTAATAATGACTTACCAATAATAACAGAAATAAGTGATTATTTGTTATCAAAATCATTTTGGCAAATTTGATTATAATGCAATTTTGGCTATATGTGGGTTATTGTAAAAGATTTATTTAGATTTCAACATGTTTTCAAACAATACGTGCAGATTTGAATGAAAATACCAGAAATTCGAATCTGTTATGAGGAAATTGTTTGTTTCGAGAAATATGCGCGACAATATGCAAAAAATCAATTTAAATGGCCATTTCTACGGCGGCCGGAAGTTGGACCCCAAGAAAATGCACCCCAAATTGACAAAAACTGATTTAGGAAATTACACCTCAATCAAGAAAACAGCATGAAATGACAATAAACCCCAAAAAAACTAAGAAATTTTCGGCGGCCGGAAGTTGAACCCCAAGAAAATGCACCCCATATTGATATTGAAAGTGCGCCCCAAATTTGGGGCATATTTTCGTAGCAAAAACTGATTTAGGAAATTACACCCCAATCAAGAAAACAGCATGAAATGAAAATAAACCCCAATAAAACTAAGAAATGGTCTCTTCGTAAATCTGTGGAGTACGCAATAATACACGTATACAAACCCATTTTCTAATTATAAATCTTTTCCTGTGCGGTCGGCCTACGGCCTGCGGCCTCTGTTTCCCCTATGGACAGGATCCAAAGTTGGCAACGTGGAGCAAATCTTTTATGCGTAGTCTCTCCTGTTTCTAGATTAATAGATGAAAATAATCCCCAAAAGGCAGACAAGAAATGAAAGGAAACCCCAAAAAGCAGATAAAAAAAATGAAATTAAGCCCCAAATAAAATTGTTGTTGTTTGATATGTTATTTTTTGGGGTCAATATTCATAAAAATATTGGGGTGTATTTTCCTGGGGCCCAATTTCATTCCGCCGAAATTTTCTCTTCCTAAATCTGGGGAGTACGCATTAATACACGTATACAAACATATTTTCTAATTATAAATCTATTCCTGTGCGGTCGGTCTACGGCCTGCGGCCTTCGGCCTCTGTTTAAGACTTTCTCCTATGGATAGGATTTGCTCCGTGGAGCAAATCTTTTATGCGTAGCCTCTCCTGTTTCTAAATTAATAGATGAAAATAAGCCCCAAAAAGCAGACAAGAAATGAAAGTAAACCCCAAAAACAGTCAAAAAATTAAATTAAGCCCCAAATAAAATTGTTGTTGTTTGGTATGTTATTTTTTGGGGACCATATTCATAAAAATAGTGGGGTGTATTTTCCTGGGGCCCAATTTCATTCCGCCCATTTCTACATATCTACTACTTATTTTATAACTTATTGGTAAACATTATCCAAGTACATAAAATCGACCTACAAATAAGTACATATTATGCTACTTCATTGTATGCTTTTCGGAAGTACTATCCTCCAATGACATCCCCATGTTAAAATAATGAGAAAAGTGGCTAAATAATAAGTACTTACCATTATCGAACTTTGCTTACTAGTCGGATTATTTGGTAATGAGACATTTTGCTGGGAACATAAATGAATTCGGGGAAAATCAGTTCAAATCAAGTTATAGCCCCCATATACATTGTTGTAGAACACAGATATATGGGCATTTCCGCGAGTCACAAACGTACGTTCGTACCTCAAAAGTACGATTTTTCCATATGTGTTTTTATACCCTCACTTTAGTGTGACGAGGGTATATATAATTTGCTACGGACAAAAAGTATAACATGTCGAAGAAGTGACCTAGGACCCTAACTACGAGGGCGGTTCGGCGGAAATCCGTTTTTGGCAATTTTAAGTCATTTGAGCAATGTCTGTCCGTCTGGCTGGAGTGCACGATAACTCTCGAAAGGTGTAACGGAATGACTTCAAATTTGGTATGGGACAATATTTTTGTTCTATCTCAGGCTAAGTTCGAAGACGGGCCATATTGGTCCACCCCTTCTACTACCTCCATCGCAAAGGGTTAAAATTTAGTGAACATCTGATTATCTAATAAGTTCTATACTACTTATCCGAATCCTAGTAATAGTTTATTTGTCGCTATCGACTTCAGAAAAATGGGTGAAGTGGCCCCGCCCCTTTTGGTACATCTCACACAAAGGGACCATGTACAAAAACTTAACAGCTTATAACATTAATACCAGTGCAGAAAAATTCTTGAAATTTTGTTCAGTTTAATGCTTTACAGTCCAGTGAAAAATGGGCTTTATTGCCACGCCCCTTTTCGTACCTCCCACACAAATGTGCCATTTTGTACAAAAAGTTAAAAGCTTATAGCGTGAGCATCAGTGCACGAAAATTCTACAAAATTTTGCATAGAGTAACGCTTTTAAAGTACCTATATTCCTGTGAAAAATTGGAGTTACCACCACGGCCCTTATTGTACTTCCAACACACAAAATGTTTATACCTAGCGTTAATATACTAGTGCACATAAACGCTTATAATTCGGCACATTGCAATGTATTTAAATAAGTGAAAAATGAGTGTATTTGATAAACCCCTTCCGGTACCACCCACACAAATTGACAGATTAATTCGTTTAATATTTCATATTACATTACTCACAAAGTGAGGGTATATTTTAGTCCGTTTATCCGACTGAAACTTTCTTACTTGTTTTTACTAATATTGCCATACATTTTCCCATAAATAACTTCATATTTCCTTAACAACAAATGTAATACTCAATTTACTGTCTGTAGTAACATTTTTAACAAGAAACCCATTTTTTTTTAATATGAAATATGTATGAACAGTATTCATGATATTTTTGTTTTTATTGAAGAGGCCGTTCGAGCTGTGCTTAATTCAAAATTTTCATCACAGGAAATCAAATGTATCATTGTGATACCTGGAACATTCGGTATTCCTTCCATTTTTCAAGTGAAGTTGTGAATATCTTATCAATTGTATCAACTCCACAGTATATAAAGTTAATTCCAGTAATGTGGTGATGGACGCCATGTATCACTTAAAACCATTTTTTGTTTTAGTTAATTGCATTTTTTTCTCTTTACAATCGCTCTAACGCCTTTCCCATGCGATGTTGCAAAGAAGTTCTAAGTGTTTTACAACTGAATCTAAACATCAAATCGGGAAAGCTCAAAAAATAAATTTATTTTTAAATTGGCAGTATATAAATTTTAAATTGTTTTTTAAAAAGTGGCAGTTGAACTTCTAACTAATAATATAAATCTGAAAGTGGAGCAACAGGGTAATGGGGATTTCTTTTCTGCAAAAACTGCAACATTTTCGTTGCCCTTTCCCGAAATCTTGACTTTTATAACACATTTTGAAATATGAGCTAAGTTTATTTGAACTGTTTATTTTGAAAGTGGCGTAAACGCCATTCTGCTTTACTCGATTTTAAAAAAGGAGGGTTAATAAAACTAGAATGCGGAAATTTGCACTTAATGTAGAAGCATTGATGTATTGGGATTAACTGAATGTAATTTATATATATCTATTATTCCCATAGCCTATTAGCGATACTACTCTTGGTTCAAAAACAGAATGGCGTTTACGCCACTTTCAAAACAAACAGTTCATTTCGAGGCACTACATCTGTTCCGCCCAAAAAGGGTAAATATTTTTCAGAATTTCGAGTCGACGGATCAACATTTGTTTCAGAACCGAAAACACCATAAGTCAAAGTTATTCATTCTCCGCCATTTCACGATTTCATCCATTTTAGCTAGATATTTTACTGGAACAATAGATTTGACATATTTTGTACAGTTTTCTGAAATTGGCGTGATAAATACATACACACAGGAGTTGAACATATTTGGGTTGACATTCGAAAAATATTGTGTTGTTTACACATTATCCAATTGACTCTTTTTTGTAAATTTCGTAAGCTTAGCAAAAAAATTTCAATCAACAATGAGGGTGTCCTTTTTGGCTGTTGACTGAACGCTAACATGTTCACCCAAGTAAAAGTATTTAGCCAATTTCAACTTTCCCCCCATTCCAAGTCAGCTTTTGTAGAAATTTGTTTTTGGGAAGTTTTTGGTTCGACATACTTATGAAATAGTGCTTTAATAATTTCAATTTATTCAAATCACTTAGCAATGCCCCTTCTTCCTTTTTCATTGTTTTTCCCAAGGTTTGTTTACACGAGTACGCTATATGTTCTTCTTCTTAAGCTTAACTTTTCGGCTTTTCTCGGTATTCTCTCAACCTTTCGCGTTCTTTTGATTGCATCTGTTTTAGAAAATTTTTGTTTCTTGCTAATGCTGAGCGGCATTTCTGATTCTCTCAGCTGCTTTTTCAGGCAATTCTTTTAATTTTTGGGGATCACTTTTAATTTTGTTAATATAACGCCTTTTTTCATTCTTCGATTTATGATATCTACGAAAATATATTTGCGTGTTAAAAAAATAAAAGCATTGTTTATGAGAAAAATATACTTACATTCGCGAAAGTACGAAACTAAGTAAAAGAGTTTGGCTAATATTAACTCCAAAGATTTTTTTTAAATTAGGGACACCGACAAGGGCGTAGTCAGGTATGGGCTACGCCCTGGGGGGGGGGGCAGCTGCCCCCTACAGCTTACAAAATGAAGTCAAAATTCTGGAAAATTGTTGTTGTTATGTATTGTGTGTCTGTTTGTTGGTTGTTTTTGGTTCAGTTTATTTCGGTTTGAGACACCTTGTTTCTACTCATAACAAAAGTAGAAACAAAAATTTTTGCAAATAATTGAAAAAATAATTCTTTACTGTTGGCGTTGAAAGACTGCGCAATTTCGCTGGACGCTACTCCATGCTCTTCAGACCCATTCAACAGTTTTGGATATGCCGTTGACTTGAAGTTTAAATTAATATTCGTTACATTTCTATTTTGTATATTTATATAATAATATATTATATAATTTTGTCAGCTGTTAGCTACTTCTGGTTTTTCGCTCGACCGATTCATGTATTCTAGTTTTCGGGATATATGCGTTACAATATCTACTATATATATGTAGCCGATATCTGAGTACCCATATATCTCAAATCCTACATGAGCTGGCAATATGGGTTTTTTCCCAGTTAATAATCTCACTAACAGGTACTTGCGGTATTTCTCTCGACGATTTATGTATTCTAGTTTTCGAGATATATGCGTTACAATATCTACTATATATAGCCGATATCTGAGAAGCTATATCTATATCTCAATTCCTAGATGAGCTGGCCATATGGATTTTTTTCCCAGTTAATACTCTCACTTATAGCTAATTATAGTTTTTCGCTCGACCGATTCATGTACACATAATAAATTTAAAGTATGTACTGGTATTAAAGTTATAAGCATGTTAATTTTTGTTGCAAAATGGTCCATTTGTGTGGTACGTACCAAAAAACGGTACCGATATGGCCTATCTTCGAACTTAGCCGGAGATAGAGAAAAATATTACCGAATACCAAATTTGAAGTCATCGATTAATCCTTTCGAGAGTTATCGTGCGCACCAGCCAGCAGACAGACAGATAGACAGACGGGCGGACGGACATTGCTTAAATGACTTATAATGACCCAAATCGAATTTCCGCCAAACATACTTGGGGTCTTAGGTCACTCCTTCGATGTGTTACGCTTTTGACTTGTAGCAAATTATATATGTATACCTTCCTCTCTATGGTGAGGGGATAATGATATTCGAAGAAGATGAAGGCTAATTAATTTTAATTTGAGATTCTGTAAAACTTTTCTAAAACAATTTGAATATGTGGTTCAACCTCGATCTTATTTTTAGATGTCAATCTTTAGTTTCAACAAGTCCCAAGGCACTAATAGACCGCAAAGCTCTTAAAGGAATTTATTTAAGCTTTCTCTAGTTTGGAGTAATAAGCCGTTCAATGCATGACATTTGTAAATGCTGTAATAGGCTGTTTTCTTTAAATTTTTGTATGTTAAATGAATATTTACATTCAAATTGCTTAAAACTATTATAATTTAAACAAACATGTTTAACCTTTTTATTTTTTTTTTACCAAAAATCTTATTTTTTAATAGGTTCCACATCACAAATACGTTCCACATGGTTTGTGTCTTGGATATGGGACGAATTTAAGTCACGAATTTATCTTCACACCCTTAATAAATAAAACATAATAAATAAATGAGCAAGGTGTTTTTACTTTAGTTTTTACTTTAAACGGGTATAACTTTTTTCACTGACTCTAATCTAGATAACCAACATGACATTATGTTTAGTGAATATTATTAGGTTTTAAAAACCGTTAAGAATTTTAAACTAGCAAAAACTTTTTTGGTGTTGTGTGACGTTGTGTTTATGTTGGCTATGCGGCTTTTTAAAGCTAATCCTACAATGTACTTGGACTTTTAATTCGAAGCAATCTTAAGAGTTTTCAACATTCTCCGAACGTTTTTTATAAAGACTCCTTACATACATACATAGAATACCATCAACAAAGTTCGTCTGAAGAAAGTATTTGGTAGGAAAAAACGACTGAATAAAAGTGAGTTCTTCCAATATAGCTTCATATATGTACATATATTCCTACATTATGACAAAAGCACTGTTTTGAAGTTATATACCAATCTTAAAAAAATTAAATTACATCTTGCTATTTTAAATACATATGAAAACAAATCATTTAAAAATTAATACGTTTGCTACTAATTACATGAATTCTTAATTTTTCCAAAAAAAATTACTTTTTTTGGTTTATATTTATTTGATATATTTTCAAAACAATGAGTATTCATTTTTTCATTAGGTACTTTAAGTTTTAAATTTTTTTGTGTTTAAAAATAATATTAAGAAAAAACAAGAACTTCTGTCCCCTCCCTAATTTAGATCCTGGCTACGCCCTTGGACACCGAACTTAATTAAAATGTGTTATGTCCTGCACCTTATTGGTTCAATGCGATGCTATTACAATAAAACTATGTTGTCTTCTCGTCGCCAACGTACGATTAGAAAACAGAAGCAATATAAAATTTAACCGTTATTCGAACTTTTTTGTTCTCCTTGTAGTTTTATCTACTTAATTGATTGTAATAGAGAGATTTTGTAGAAGGAGTGCAAACATAACATATTATGTTTTGCATGTAAAATACGATATTTGATATTACTATTTTTTATTGCTTCGAAATTTTGTGCATGTATTTTTTCTTATAAAAATCTTATACCTAGTTCATGAAAACATTTTTAAAAAAATTCTTTGACAATTTAAATTTGGCAAAATTACGTTTTTTTCTTAACCCTCCGATAAGTGAGAAGGTCCCTGGGGATATTTTTCATTTTCAAACTGAAATTGCTCCATGATGGTCCATGGAAAGTATATCCGAACCCCACATGTGTTTCAAGGAAATTTTATCTCTCTATCCGACCAATAGTTTAGTTTTTATTGAGATTTAAAGGCGATTAGTACGGGAACGAGTGAAACGGTCCGTTGGGAACTTATCTTGAAATTTGAAAAAATCATTAATAAATTCACTTTCAGCTGGCTTGTTTATAGTGTATACAGTGAACACCGAATGCGAAATTGATATTGAATTTTATAAAGAAAAATAAAAGTGGTAAAATACAATGACAGATGTAAATTTAGATATTGCTGATATTGTGGTACGTCGAAGTACACACTACCAGCAAATGAGTAAGGACGAAATACGTGCAGTGGATGATAGATTTGCGGATTTCATGAGTGCGAAGATGACTGATGACGACGAAGTTGATATCCCTGAATTTGGTCTTTGAAGGTGCGGCTGATGACGACTTGACATATCACCAAACTTTCATGTTGATGATTCAGATGTCGAAAGTGAAGCACCTATAGACTTCAATGAAGATATTAGTGATGCAAAAAGGAAGAAACTGATGCTCCGCATAAAAGTGACAATTATTTACTTTCCAAAGATGGCACCGAATGGAGTTAAAATTCACCACCGACTTCTCGTACTCATGGTGGACTACACAAGGATACGCGAATCAAATTGAAAAGGCAGGGAAGTGACAGCTGCATGGAATTTAGCAAATCCAATGTACACAAAGGAATGCCTTTTGGCTATTATTTTGTATACTGGACTCACTAAATCGAATAGTAAACCTCTTACATTGTTATGGGGCCCAACGTGTAGTCCAATATACAAAGCTGCATTATCATATGATCACTTTGTGTGCATAAAACGATGCCTAAGATTCTACAATGGAAATCACGACAGCATCGACTAATCAACAGCAAAACTGTGGCTATTGCTGATATTTGACACATGTAGCAGTCTTACTTGGCAGCAGGATGCACACCGCATGATGCACTGACCGTTGAAGAGCTGTTATTCCCATACGGAGGCCGAGTATGGTATAAAGATGTACATAGTGGTGGTGCGACTCGAAATCAATTTATCCTGTCAGATGAATGATTTACTCGGGAAAATTGCCTGACCAGCAACGAGAGGTCAGTCAAGGCAGAATGTTGTACTCCAACTTGCGGAGAGATATTTGGATGCAGGCCGCACAATTTTTGCTGACAAATTTTTTACAGCTTTGGATTTGGCGCGTGCACTGATAGAAAAACCGTTCGTCACCATGACGAATCAGTTTCGTCAATATATCTTCGTACTGGTGACGAAAAGTTTCGTACATGCGATGTTTTTGTACGTCAATAGAATGAAAACGATCATCAAGTCATGTCTTTGGTGATTTCGAAATTCGTCGAGAGAACGATAAGGATTCATTACCACAACGAAAAGATTTATTTGGCCATTTTGCTGAAAATATGATCAAACGAAATTATAGTTTCTGCTTAAATGTACTGTTCTATATGCGTTCTCATTACCTTAGTTAAATAATTTGTTGTAAAAGATCAATTTAAGAAATCTAATAATTAATGACGAACACCGTTCGTCAATAAGATTATCCATTCATCATGAGAACGATCGACTTATTCGCCCTTTACGGCAACGTCAACTCCTACAGCAAAACAAAGTAAGACATGCGACGTTGTTATGTTCGTCCACGTGTGTGTTCCACGCAGCACCGATTGGTTCAAACAAACCGCACTGGCACGGCGTAACTGATGTTTGTTTAACAAAACATCATACATGCAGCTCGACAAGCTGTATAAGTGTGAAACATTTGTGCTAGTGGTCTGTTGGCAAATACATTACTTTATGTGATTATTTTTGATTTAAAATAGCATAAGTAATGAATACTTCTCGTTTGTTTGATTTCAGCCTTACCTGATAAGAACTGCGTCTCGAAACGAATATTCACAACTGAACCTAGCAAGCAATGCAGTCACATAATTTTGTTTTCCATACCATTTTAAATGGTTTAAAACTAGAAGAACATTTATTGGAATTTTTAAAATTTAAATAGTCGTGGGCATGAATTCGTCGTGGTGATGAATGAGATTCGTCGTGATAATGAATGGGATTCGTCGTGGTGACGAATGGAATTCGTCGTGATGATGAATGGGATTCGTCGGGGTGAAGAATGGAATTCGTCGTGGTGATGAATGGAGGTCATCATGGTGATGAATAGAGTTCGTCGTGGTGATGAATGGAGGTCATCATGGTGATGAATAGAGTTCGTCGTGGTGATGAATGCTATTCGTCGTGATGATGAATGGGGTTCGTCGTGATGATGAATGGGGTTCGTCGTGGTGATGAATGGATCATCCTGAGGACGAAAGTTTTTGGAAACAGAAATTCGTCATGGCGACGAACAAATTCATCAAGGGGATTATTCCGTACGTTAGCTGACTTTTGACGAAAAAATAATCGTGATGATGTACAAATTCGTCGTCATGACGAAGCTTTTTCTATCAGTGTGCTTTGATCAGGAAGAAATCTGCATATGTTGGAACAGTCCGCTCAAATAAGACATTTATATAGCAGTATCTTCATATCGAAACCTTCATTGTAAACTATGCTAAGTGCAAAAGGTAGTTTTTCAGGAGAGGCGATCAAAGTTTGATAAATTTTTTAAATTTCTGTGGAATTCCTTTACGATGGAAGTAGACTGACATGTACTGTTTTGTGAATAACATTTTATTGGGTTCACGGATAAACACCAAATTTTGACTGAATATAACTTGGAATATTTAGAAATTAAAAATGCAATCTCCCTAAAAACATGCTAAGCCGACTTAGCATGTTTTAGAATGGAGGTATCGATATGTGCCCAAGAAGAATAAAGCGGTAATTTTGCTGTCCAAACAACATTATACTTGCGGTGGGAAAGCAAAAGCCGTTTTCTATTTTGGATTACAACGCCAACAATTCGGGTGCTGATACAATGGGCCAGTTGCTTTTCACATATACATACATGCAAGTGGTCAACAAACCGCTGCCCAATGGCCATGTTTTACAATAAGGTGAACATAGCTGCATTTATTTAATACAACGAAATGGAGCCAATAAAAGGAAGTGACAGACGACGGTCATTTCTACTGATGCTGACAAACCAATTGGCACTACCAAACATAGAGGAAAGAGCGCTGAACAACCAGAATAACTACATATTTTTTCTTTTTAGATATTATCAAGATCGACAGAAGGAGCTGCACCGTCGTTTGCGCCTAGAACGAACGGACCGCCATGTCTTCTTTGCCGTTCGGAGTACGGACGGCAGCGGAAGACTAGGGCCTATTGCTATGTAACAATCCAGTTTGTGGAGAGCATTTAACACTAAGCTTTTTTATGTAAAACTCAGTAAAAATAAAAATATTATTATATTAAAAAATTGCTTTCTAAAAATGATTATACATTTATACATATAATTAGTTAATAATAATAAAAGAACACAATTTTTTTTAAATCATGCAAAATTCCTTAGCCCCGATTTATACTGGCTGAATGTTCAGCAGATTATCGGAGTTTTGTAGAAGAGAGAGGCAGTCGGCAAGAGGGGAAAACCCGAACGATTTGAGTTCTTCGTGCAAGTTCAAAAGAGAATTGGATGATAAGTTGCTGAAAAACGTTCCTACTGTAAATCTGGACTTAGAAATGGAAAGAGGTCCCAGCGAATGTGAAAAACGGACTAACAAATGTATTGCTTTTTTTCTACATCGCACTGGGAACAGCGGACAAGTTCTGATAATAATGTGATTTGTTCGAATACAGATGTCGCTGCACATCGGCATTTGCATTGTTATACCTCAGATATTTCCATTTTATTTAATTGATTTAATTGAAAGAAAATATATTTGGAATACAAATTTTTAAATATTATATATTTCTGAGCAAATACATTTTATTTGAAAATCAATAAAATATATTTGGAACGCATATATTAATATATTACAACAAAATATATTTTCGAACTAAATTTCTCAAAAAATATGTGTTTAAATACAAATAAAATTATTGTTTAGGAATTCCTGCAAATATATTTTATTTTATTAAAAAAACTGTTTACAATTTTGCTGAATTTTCCAATTTCAATTTTAATTTTTCCTTGGTTTCGAATTGTACCTCCCAGTTATGATACCCTATGCAGCATTAACTTCTGTTTTAAATCAATCATTTAACTTTTCTGGGTATTCCAAACCATCATTCGTTGTCAATCCTCCAAGTAATTTATTTTGCTTGAAGATTATACGATTTCAATTATTGTTATTTATTATTTTTACAAACATTAAAATTTTTTAACAAAATTAACTTTGAATAGCTGAAAAATTTAACACAATTTAGGAATTTTCTAAATGCAAATAAATATTTTTTTCGGAAATAATAGTCACAAATATAAACATGTTGGGAAGTATGCAAAGATTTGATTAGAACATATTCCCAAATATATAATTTTTGTGTGCACCAAATATTACATGTTTGGAGTGTACCCTAAACATATATATGTTTCAAGCCGAATATGTTTCGGACAAAATACTACAGAAGCGAATTTTTTCAGCGTGTGTATATTTTCCCCCGATGTGCTCTCATAGCGCTATAGATGTTGTTATGTCTCGCCAGCGGATTTACAGACAGTAGCTGGCACTATAAATGTACTTTCAAAATGGATTGAAACCAAGATTGTCTTCATTCCATAAACAGCAAAGCCGTCACATACTGGACCTAAGGATTTTCGGTCGATTAGTCTATCGCAAATCCACCGAAACAGCCCTGTTTTATTGAAAGGTTTCTCTTCCAAATTTTTGGGCATAAATTCAAAAAGTAAACTTAAGAAATTACCAGAAGTATATATATATTCGAAAAGACAACCCTATAGCGGACCTAGAAAATGTTTTTTTTACAAATATTTGGCAATCCTGTTTTTATCCATGCGATCAAAGTAGTATTTTCTTTTCTTGAGAAAATATTGGCAACATCTTTGATATTTGAAATCGGCAAAACTAAATTTTTATTTAATCTGTGAAATATGGAAAATCGTTTTGTCTTGTTTCCATATTTCACAGATTATTTGTCTTTGTCATAATTGTTTTGTCTTGTCGTTGTTATTTCGTGTTTATGTGGTGTTTATGTGGTGTGGTATTTTAGAGATACATAACTTCACGTTATTTGAGTTTCGTGGAGTAAAAGTTATAGATGTACTCGCATGTTCATGAAGGTTTAAACGCACGATTGTTAATTAAAGTTTCCTTTATCATGTAGTATAGGTTCACTTTGTGTGTTTTGTGCGCAAAGTGGTCAAAATTAAGTTTTTTCAGTCAAACTCGTGTTTAGCTGTGCTGAAATATTAGCTATTTAGGATGGTAATAGGCGCAAAAATGGTACCGTTTCGAATTTGGTACTAAAAAAATTGACGAAAATGTGTTTTAGTTTATGTTCACAAATATTTATCAAAGTTCAGAAGACATTTGGAAGGTTAGTGGAGGCCACTCAGAGTGGGTTTCTGCAAATTTTACAATAAATATTGAACACGATGATTATGCGATACAGCTAATGAAGTGGGAAAACGTCTAAAAAGAAAATTGAAAGCTGAACTCTCACTGCGCCAAGAACATTACGCTCCCCTCTTTTGGATACGGCAACTATATCAGCGAGTAAGATGAAAGATGCCGATGTTTGTTTTAAAAAATACTTTTTACACAAACTTGCTATACATGTACCTTGTTACACATGGACCTTGTTACACATGGACCTTGTAACACATGGACATTGTTATATATGGGATAAATTACTTGTCAGCAACTTTCCTTAAAATATTAGCGCAATGTTTTCAGAGTGTTGGGAAATGCTTCGGAGGCACTAGACAAAATAGCCGCATTAATATTAACAGGGCCATGCGCAGGATTTTGTTTTGGGAGGGATTTTTTCATATGGTACCAAATTTTTTTTATTAAAATAAGTGGTTGACATTTATATTAATAGTAAATAATACTTAGGTAATTTTTTCAATAAAAATTGTCCGAAAATTAATGTTTAACCTAAATTTTATATTATGATACCCGAACAAAAATGTTGGACACATCATTACCTATTTTTAATGTTTCTGTATTTAACTATTATATCAATTGCATTAATTTAAACAATATATTATTTGTATTAATGTTTTAATAAATTGACACGGCGAGGCGAAAAAAATTCGTGTAATACTGCGTTAACTTCTACTGGAATGTTTCGAGGAATATTCAGGGAAGCCCATCCATGTAAACGATTTTCAGTGATTGTTGGCCGCAAGTAATTTTTCAGCCGACACAATCTACACTACAAATGAAGTGTTAGGCAAAATCTTCATTTAGTATTGTCATTATAGATAAAAAAAGACATCGAATTCCACGGTGTTTGAAAAAGCGATCTTCGAGATGAGTGATGAATAAATCTAGGTATGGAATATAGGTCGAAATCAATATTTGTAGCATCAACATTGCCACGATGACTTTGTCGGGCTGAAATCCTAGGTTTCTTGTTTGGAATGTCTTGTTCTTCACCAAATATTTTAACAGGCGACAAAAATGGAGAGTACATTTTCGCGTATGTCCATCAATTCCTTTTTCGTAGATGGGCGGCTTCAGCTAAATCTTGATTTTCACTTTGAATAACGCAACTTAATGATACTGCCAAGCAGTGAACTGAATGAACTACATGGACCGAAACTTGAAAATCCAACGTTTTTATAGTCAGCAATAACTGAAATGCAGATGTTGTAGTTTTCCGATCAGTCCAGGTCGAAAGCACTTATTTCAAAGCCTCGATAACCGCCACTTGTACGTGAAGATATATTTCAACAGACTCTTGTTGTTCTGCCCATCGAGTTCGCAATATCACCTTAATTTTTGTTTTTTATCATCACGGAAATTCCTGTTATTAGAAATTGCTACTTGGAGAGCTATTTGCCTTTTAGTATATTGAAAAAAGTGGTATATGGTTTGGATAGTGCCGTGTCAATTTCTAACTGAGACTACTTTGCGTGCGTAACTTAAGCTATGTACAAATAATTGTCAGATCGGCCAACGTTATCACCCCTAATAGAAAGCTGCCAATGTACGGACAATGGCAGATTTTTAGGCAAGGCGAATTGACAGTTCGGACGATTGCAAAAAAACCCTTACAATTTCATTTATTTACAATATATTTTGTAAATATTTATATGCAGGATTGCCAATAAAAATATTTTATAGACAGTGCTGCCAATAAAATGTTTCTCTGACAATGGCGCCATTGTCATATGCGTAAACATAAACTAAACAATCAATATCAGAAGTTCCGTAGAAATTTAGAAATACTTCAGCCAAACCTTCTTTATTGAACTGTTTTGTTGGGACGAAACTCTCCAAATCTTTGCAAATTTTTTTTCGCCCATCGTTTTCATTAAGGTACCGGATACTCATTGAAACTTGCTCAACCCCTGAAATATCAGCTAATTCGTCCGCAATGATAGTGAAAGCTTTGAAATTATTGATTCTCTCAATAAGCTGTCTGTGTATAAGAGAGTGAAGCTATGTTCACACGATTGTCAGATCGGACAACGATATCAAACTTGTTAGAGTGCTGCAAATGTACGGACAATGACAGATTGTTAGGCAAAGGTGAATTGCCAGTTCAGACAATTGCAAGAGTTGCAAATAAAATGTTTCTCTGACAATGGCGCCATTGTCACATGCATAAACTTAGCACATCTGACATTCAAAAGTGTTTGCAAATTATCTCGCAATGGCAACGATATGTGTTTACACTATTGCCAGATGTCTACCAATATTATTGTCTTACAATAACTTTTCTGTCAACGTTGCAAGAAAAAAATTTTATGTTCACACGGTTGTAAGTTCACAGGGTTGAATTTTTTCACCATTTTCCTGACAATATTGTTAGATCTGTCAATCGTGTGCAAAGCATGACAAATACTATTAATTTCATTTTGAACATGATACATATTGCGTAACGTGGTAAATTTGTCAAGTGATTATTCAAATTTGAATCCGTTATCGCCCGATACCTTAGCAAGGCTCTAAAACTGCCAGCATTAGGAATAGTTTCATTTGAATTGATTCTACCTGTATCACAACTTTCACTAAGGCTTGTCGACCAGAAAGGACGACTGTTTGAACTATTGCTTCCAAATGCTTTCTATTTGCGTTTACGAACTGCTTTTCATGAATTTGTAATTTGTTATCAATGGACGCTGTGGCTTGCTTATTTACTTAGATCTCATTTCAGCTTTCAATACACTGTTTCTATGGTATTCGAGTGATTAGGAAATGGTCTTGATACCAGTCACATTTTCCAAATAGTATAGGCTTGGACTTACTTTTACTTAATTATTTCTGTCACCATATGCTACATTTTAGAGATAAACATTTAAAGTAAACAGCGGTTAAATGTTTTGTTTTTGATTTACTTTTTGGAACAAGAAACACATTTTAACTATTAAAAATAGTAGCAAAAAAGTTTAATTCCAAATCGTGTTTGGAATGATTTGATTTGGTCCTGTAATATTAATAATTTTTCACAGATCTATGGATTCTTCGGGTCCATTATTATCCAATATTTGCATTTCTAAGATAGAATAATAAATGCATGCAGTTATGGTAAAAATGAAATTTGTTTATAACATTGGGAGGTATTGTACTATTGAGTTTGCTTTTTGTACACAATAACTACACTGAAAAAATATTTGTCATAAAATTGAAGAATTGCTCCAAAGACGTCCTTTATCTTCAAAATAAGTACGTTATGTACTTAAAATTAAAAAAATGTACTTAAAGTCAAGTAAATTACTTAATATTAATGAAATTATCTATATTTTAATTACAAAATGTACTTATTTTTAAGACAAAGGACGTCTTTAGACTAATTCTTTAATTTTATGACAATTTTTTTTTCAGTGTACTCCTAAAATATGTGTCCATATTTATGCAAACCAGATGTCGCAGTCGGAGTATAGGGCCCATATTGTCCAAATCGATGGGAAATTTGTATGAGGGCTATATCCAAATCTCAATCGATTTTCATTCAATTAAATATGGTTGGTCCTTGGTACAAAATACACATCCAGAGATCAGAGCTATTAGAGAGGTAACATAATTAATGTTCTGACTAATGTCGGTATCAATATTTTCTCCTCCCTGTAAAGTATGTTTCTAGATTCCAAAACTGTCCTATCCAATATTTACCTGATTTGGGTGCCGGGCCACATGCACAGAAAACTCCAAAGCATATAACCTTGTAAGACTAGTATCTTACGAGCTCCGCACGGTGGGTGAAACATCTAACTTGGCTTACTTACGGCATTCCACACTTATCGGCATTCCACATATCTCAATTATTTTACTCATGACGATATAACGGTTCATTAACTTTTTAAATCTATAGGCCGTACATGATTGATATATTGTAAAGTTTACATTCTCTTGAATATACAAGTGATTGTTTTTGGTACAATTTATGATTATTCCCTCACTTTAGTGATACGAGGGTATATATCATTTGCTACAGACCAAAAGTGTAACATATTGAAGGAATGACCTATGATCCTAAGTATGGTTGGCGGATATTCGTTTTGGATCATTTTAAGTCGAATGAGCAATGTCCATCCGTCTGTCTGTCTGTCTACTGGCTGGTGCGCACGATAACTCTCGAAAGGAGTAACCGATTGACATCAAATTTGGTGTGTGGTTATATTTTTTTTCTGTCTCCGGCTAAGTTCAAAGATGGACAACTCCTTCTAGTACCTCCCCCACAAAGGGCTAATATTTAGTGAATTATTGATTGTTTAATAAAGTCTATACTTCTTATTTGAATCCTCTGGAATTCTACACATAATATTAGTTTATTAGTCACTATCACCTCGAGAAAAATGGGCGAAGATGGCGGACCCCTTCTGGTACCTCCCACACAAATGGACCACTTTGCGCCAAAAGTTAACTGCTTATAACAATAATATCACTTCATGCAAATTCTTGAAATTTTGTACAGTGTAATGCTTTTGTAGTACCTATAGTCCAGTGAAAAGTGGGCGTAATGGGCACGCCGCTTTTGGTGCCTCCCACACAAATTGACCTTTTTGCACCAAAATATAGCAGCTTATAACTTTAATACCAGTGCATAAAAATACTTGAAGTTGTGTACAGTGTAATGCTTTTATAGTGCCTACAGTCCAATGAACAACGGGGGTTATTGCCACGCCCCTTTTGGTTCGTCCCACACAACTGGTAAAATGTTACATTTTATACAAAAAGTTAAGAGCTTATAGCGTGAGTAACTTTGGACGAAAATACAACAAAATTTTACACAGTGTAATATTTTTAAAGCCCTACGCAAAATGGGCGTTATCAACACGCTCCTTTTGGTACACAAAATTGCCAAATCATACCAAAATTGAATAGATCATAATTTTAATATACCAGTGCACAAAAACGCTTACAATTCGGTACAGTGCAATATATTTGAAGTATGTACTGTATAGCGAAATTATGAGTATTTGTTAAACCCCCTCTGGTACCTCCCATACAAATTGGCAGATTAATTCGTGTAATATTTCATATTACAATACTCACAAAGTGAGGGTATACCTTAGTCGACTGAAACTTTCTTACTAGTTTTTTTTAATATTTTGCAACTAAAGGTAAACTGTTTTAGCAACAAAAAAATGCGGAAACAGGTGAGATATTCAAATGTGCTTTGTTTCCATGTGTTATATATTCGGTAAGGGTTTAGATATGAATGCTGCGTGATGGAACCGAAATTTTTTTTAATTTATACTTATACTTATAAATAAATATTTTTTCAAAAAAAATTATAACTCAACTTATAAAATAATTTGGAAAAACATATTTTTCAACTAAATCGAAAACAAGCGAGTCAAAACATAGAAAAACTGCAATAAATTTGTTTCGTGTTCTATTGGAGTTTTCTTCCACTGTGGTCCATGGGAAATGGAATGTGTGGACATGCCTTAACGATCTCCAAGCTCTTCTGCAGAGATTGTGCAACTAACACTACGCAACAAAAAAAATTTTTTTTGTGTCCTAGACCTAAAAATTATTTTTTTGTATAGATGGTGGCATACTGTTATATAAAATCAAAACCAACAATTTGTTTATGGATACATTTTTTTTAAAAAAAAATTTTATTAAAAATAGTATTTTCGTCGAAGGTACCCTTAGTATTTGCACTATAATTTTTGGAGTATATGCCCGATCAGGTCGACTTATACGTTAAATTGAAGCTATTAATGTGGGCTACCAATGTTGGAAATATCTCTCTCACTTAGAAACAGTGGTTTAGTAACAGTCATTAAACAAATTGGAAAAAGCTGATTTTTTTTTTCAAAAAAAAAAAACTGTGAAAAATACATAAAAAAAGAAAAAAATTCGAAAAAAAATATTTTATTTTATTTTTTAAAAGTTTGCATCCAGCGAAGAAAATAATGCCTATTTGAAAAAAATCTATGGATAAATGTGGAATTATAGCCCTTTTGGTAGATGTAAGAGAATTTCAAAATTTCAGAATTTCTTTTTTTTTAATTTCTGTTTAAATAGCGATTTTATTTATTACTTTTATTTCTTTACATGAACAACTTTCATTGGAAGTAATTGTGAGTTCTTTGTTGACGTTTGTAGATTTCGGAATCGGTTTCTCTAACGAGGAACAAATTTAATCTCCCATCATTCGTTCATCCCAGTGCCCTTGGTAACACCGCTCTATGGACTTCAATTCTTGGTGAAACCTTTCGCCATGTTCGTCACTTACGTCGCCAAGATTCTCGGGAAAAAAAGTTTAAATAAGAATGCAAGAAATGACTTTTGAGGGACCTATTTACACCTGTTGGAATACATAAAGCGAAAAATAATTGGAAGAATACATACATATCGTCATCAGAAACGAAAAAGGGCGTAACAACAAGAAAAATGGAAATCCACTTTTTGATATATTTCGGTACACTGCATCAAAATACACATCCTGACAAATTTTTAGCGACCTACTCTCAAAAATGGCGAATTTATTAACGAATTTCAAAAGGGCCTAACACCAAATTATTTCTTTTTTTATAGTTAAAAATTCCTATTTCACCCAATTTTTACAAACCAGTTATAAATCATGTTTGTGTGAATATATATATGCGTCATTATGTTCTGGTATTATCCAGAAAACCCCGTTTTTCTAACGACAGCGCTTTTCATTTTATTCAATTTTTTGCTTCTCCTGTAAAATTTTCAGATGTGATGATATGCCCTTTATATGACGACATGTGTTATAATAAATATAAAAAAATATATTTCTATCCAACGACCTCCATGCAGCAATTTCATCCGACGTCAAGTATGATTCGAAATTCACATCTTTCATCAGTTTCCTTATTTTAGGCCCATCAAAAACTTCTTCTTCGATTTTTTGAAAAGAACGAGTTTTAAATAAACTTTTTAAATATGAGAGTGAATTGCCATCTTTCCTTAAGGCTTTTACAAAATTTTTAAAGAGCCCCAGCTTAATATGCAGTAGTGGCAAAATATCGTCTATCCCAGAGGCATAACATACCAACTACTTTTAAATCGCAACAAATTTTCCAGTCATGTTCATATTTTTGTATTTTATCAATTTAGCCATTGTTTCGTATGATTCCTTAGTGTTGACAGCATGAGCAATGGGAATCGACGATTTCTGATTTCCGTTGTGTAAAAGTACTGCTTTCAAACTTTCATTACTGCTGTCAACAAGTAACCGCCTTTCCTTTGAATTGTATGTTTGATTAAGTTCCTCGAACAATCCGGGAATGTCCTTGCAAAAGCATCTGTTATCCACAGTTATATAAAATTGTTTGTAAGGTATATCACGGACTCTATAATATGATATGTTAACATCTGGGGCCAAAATATTATACTGTTTCATCCCAGATGCAAGTAGTTCTGCCTTATCTTTGGTCAGTTCCAAATCTCTCACTAGATCAATGAGTTGAAACTGAGTTAAAAGCGATGACTTCTGAATGGTTGTCTCCAAATCATTGGCATTCCAAATTGCACGTGAAGTCTAAAATTAAAACGTTTTATTTCACAAAACATTGTAATACATTAATTTAAAGTACTTACCGCATTCTTCCACTAGTCCATAGAGTAAGATTTACAACGCACGTCGATTTTTTTAATTACATATTTTCCGCAGATGGGGCAGAAATTGTCGGTATCATTTACACATTGAAAAGTTCTTTGCCTTTTACTCATACTTCGAAATATAACTTTGTAATATTTTTCAGAAAATTGACTTATCTCTTAAAGGCGGCCATAAAACCTCGTCCTCTCTATAATTTTATAATGTATGACATCAATCCTCATAAAATTAAATGCAAGTGCAATGTCTCTTATATGTCTCTCTCACATATGGCAACAACATTATTTAAAAACGAAAAAATATAAAACAAGATTATTTTGAATTTCCCAAAATGGCTTATAACTTTTACATCTATTCATAGATTTTCTTCAAATAGACAGTGTTTCCTTCGTTAGCATGCTGGCTTTTTAAAAATGTGAAAAATTAAATTGTAAAATTATGGTCCAAATACTGAATGTACTATCCATGAAAGCTGGAAAAAATTACCATAAAAAAATTTTTTAATATTTTTTTCGTGTTTGTGACACCTGCTATCCACATCCCTTGGACAAAAATTTTGCTGCATAGTGTAATCAAACAAATTACAGCTTATCAATAGTCAGGAACTGTACATATTCCAGGATGATGTGGCCCAGCCTAAACTCCAAATGCACCATCGACTTTCTGTCGTCACCGAAACGGTAAGTCTCACTTATCGTGGCTGTCCTGAAGCCGAACAGTGCGAGAGAAATAAGTCGGCGGTTTCGCAACCAGGCAACCGATTACTATAAAACATGGCAGGCTTGTAGAAGAGGTATGCGAGAAGTTTCTCAAATTTGGCCACGTCAGGTATAAACAATTTTTGAAAGCGTGTCCTTTTGTTTTTGTCGTCTCCTTCAAATGCAGGGCTTCCCAAACCCTTTTCCGGCCATAAACACCCACCAATTGGGGCGATTTCAGGAGGGGTAACTTTTGTAAACTCTTTTTTTTAAATCTCTTAAAAAATATTGCGTGAAAAGTTGAGATGAATCGGAGCAAAACCAACGAAGATACAGTAGTCTATGCAATCGCTACTCATACGTGACTCAGTACATCAGAAAAACTGTAAAGATTTATTCCCACAACCCACGTTTTCAAATACGGTAAAGCCTTTCAACTCACCCTAAACTTCCACCTCGCTTAGTGCAAAAATGGGCCGGCTGCCGCACTTGGTTTTTACATATAATTTTATGTACACATAATTGTTTTATGTATGATCCTTTTTCCAGAGAATCTCTAATATATAGATAGATTTTTGAATTTTGGTCAAAGGGACCTTTTTCCCAACCAATAGCGTTTTCTTACATTTTTTTAAATTCATTTGTCTTTCTAATCCTTTTTACCTTCAAATATTTCATAATAAAAACAAAAATTTTAACCAAATGCACAAAATAAAATTGCTGAAATATCCTAGAGATAAAGCTCATATTAAAAATATAAATATAACATTGGATTAATAAACATTGGATAGGTACCAACAGGGTCGTGGCAATATTGCCCATTTTTTAGCAGACTATAGTATTTACCTACATAAAGCATTATAATTTGTTTAGTTTCAAGTATGCAAATTTTTGTGGGAGGGCCGGGGCCACTTCGCCCATTTTTCTCAAACTGATAGCAACAGTTAAACTATTACTATGTGTGGACTTAAAGAGGATTCGGAAAAGTAGTATAGAAGTTATTAAAATGTTAACCCTTAGGTTTAGGTTTAGGTTAGGGTGGCAGCCGTATTTTTTTTATACAAGCTCACATAGACCAGTTTAGGTCCCTAGTGTTCCCACGGGCTGAAATGGCCCTCATCGAAACCAACCTGTTTGATACAAATTTATCGATAGTACGAATATCGGTACTGGAAAGATCTGTTAGGCTGCCTAGAAAAGCCGCCCCCAGTATGTCCAGTCGTCGTTTACTCAGAGCGGGGCAGTCGCATAGCAAGTGCTCAATGCTCTCCACTTCTTCCTCATCTCCACAGCTTCTGCAGAAGTGATTAGAGTCAATACCCAAACTTTTGGCGTGTTCGCCGATCAAGCAGTGTCCCGTCAGAACTGATACTAACGTAGACAATCTTTGCCTCTCTAGAGCGAGGAGATATTTTGATCTTCTCAGGTCATACCTTGGCCAGATTTGTCTAGCTACTCTGCAGGTGCCGATTTCTGTCCATCTTTCGTTGGACTGCATGATTGTCTCTTGCCTAAGCCAAAGCTTGCTCAATGATAGTGGCGCAGCAATATATGCAAATTCTTCGAGTTAACCCTTTGTTAGGGAGGTACTAGAAGGAGTGAACCAATATGGCCAACTCCGAACTTAATCTGAGATAGGAAAAATATTATTACATACAAAATTTGAAGTCAATCTGTTACTCCATTCGAGAGTTATCGTGTGCTCCAGCCAGACAGACAGACATTGCTCACATGACTTATCCTAAAACAGATTTCCGCCAAACATACTCGGGTTTTTAGGTTACTCCTTACAATTTTTGTCCGTAGCAAATAATATATACCGTCGTTACACTAAAGTGAGAGTATAAAAGAGCTTTATGTAAAAACGAAAAAACCTAGAATAATTGAAAACCTGATTGCTTGTCTACACACAGAATACAGTTTAGTGGCCTCAACCGAATTATTTGCCAACCTAATTTTGGTAGTTCTGTCTACTATCATGCGATTCCATCAGGAAAACCAACATTTCTTCTTCCACGTTGACAACAATCATAATTGGTTGCCACAACCAACTGTTTTAAAAAATTTGTTGTACTGACAATTTGTCGGTCATATACCGACAATTAATTAAAAACAGTTTTCATTAATTTTACTGTGATACCAAATCGAACTTTCCGAATGGTAATGGGATGAGACTTATTGAAAATGAAAGTTGATATTATCCACAACAAAACCTTCAAGGTTTTTTTCAGGTCGGTGCGAGATTTTTTTTACACGCATTTGAAGTTGGCGATTTTTGGAATGCACAAGAAATGATCATTGAAAATTTGATAAAATTATGCTTATTTCTTTTTATTATCATGGAAAGTTGTGGTATCTTACTGTTTTTGGGGTCGAGGAATTCATTTATTACCTACGACTCATGCTAGATGGCGCTGACATACAAATGATGCTATTTCTTGTCGATTTTCATAGAAAAAACGGTTCAAACTGACCAACTTCAAAAATCTAGCACTGAAAAAAACCCTTGAATGTTTTGTTATGGATAATGTCAACTTTCATTTGCAATTGGTTTCATCCCATTCGAATTTTGGTTGTTGCACTGTGTTATATATTGAACAAAAAACCAAACAATTCATAAGAAAATTAAAAATTTCATATTACATATTCATCACTATTATTACATATTCATCACTATTATAAACGAAATACAACAATTATTTTCCTGGTTGTATCAATTGTACAGCTGATATTTCAAAACACGTTGCTAAACAGCCTGTATGACTTATATTCTATGAACAAGTGTAGATAGTGGTCCATTATTTCCAATTTTAGAATTTTTCGATCTTGTTTTTTCTATAATTTGTTTAGTTTTTTCGTCATATTTAATAATTAAATCAATTTTAAAATTTTTGATATATTAGGTTGAAATCATTAAAATGTCGATTGCGAAAATACCTAAATGTTCATATTTATGTGCACAATTTTGATATTAGCTAAAAATGAATACACTTGCAAATTATGCTTCGCTAGTTGCATAAAATCATTAATATTGATGTGCACGCAAAAAATCGGCGTATTCTGTTGAATAGATCGGCAGCAAAATAGAAGAGAAAAAAGTTTAATAAGCGAAAATTAAGATTTTGAAAAACTACAGCAGTTAAGTTTTTGATGATAAACAACAACTCATACAAACACATGAGGTACGATGACGACAGCATTAGCCGTTGACAGAACTACATTTGTTTTCGTGGCTCGCGAAGCCAACGGCAACATTTGGTTTTGCTTAGTAGTTCTTGTTAAATTCAATTAACTGCTTCCATAAGTATTTCAGCTGATTTAAGTTAAAGACATACATTATTGCTATTGAATTCTGAAGATGATAGACTGATGGCTATCGAAACTAGTCACTTCTACAAAGCAATTGAAACCCTACCATTTTTTGTAATTGTTTATAGTACATTTTTTCAATTCACAGAATGTAACTGGAACATATGGTCTTGAACGGAATAAATTCTGACTAAATTCGACAAAAATAATTTTGGACCGTTTTCAAAAAATTTTCTTTGAAATACAGTCCATATGGTGGAGGGCATATAAGATACGGCTTAGCCGAACTTAACGTGTTTATACCCTACACCACACTGTGGAACAGCGTATTATGACTTTGTGCATTTGTTTGTAACGCCCAGAAGGAGAAGAGATAGACCTATCGTTCACTTTCTGAGTCGATTTAGCCATGTCCGTCTGTCTGTCCATGTATTTTTGTGATCAAAGTGCAGGTCGTATTAATGGTAATATTTGATATGTAAGCACTGTAGAAACCGTATTTTATATCCAATCAGTACGAAATTTACCAGAGAAAGTTATCTTGTTACATGTATGAACGCTGCTAAATTCGGGGAAAATCGGTTCAGATTTAAACATAGTCCCAATATATTAGTTTCATCCGATATGAAATGTAAGCGCTGTAGAAACCGTGTTTTATATCCGATGTTTTTGTCTTTCCTTGCTGGTCTTTTTTTGTTGAATATTATCTGATACCTCCTTCTACATCTGTACACGCTGAAAAAAAATCGCTTCTGTAGTATATTGTCCCAAACGTATTCGGCTTAAAACATATATATATATATAGGGTACACTCTAAACATATAATATTTGGTACACACGAAAGTTGTGTATTTGGGAAGATGTTGTTCTAAACAAATATTTGTTTACATCCCAATGCGACTGTTATTTCCGAAACAAATATTTATTTGCATTTAAGTATTCATAAATACATAAATTGTGTTGAATTTTTCAGTACTTCAGACTTAAATTTTTAGAAACTTTTAATGTTTGTAAAAATAATAAATAATAATAATTTAAATCGTATAATCTTGGATCAAAGTACGTAGAGGATTAGCAACTAATGATGGCTTGGAATACTCAGAAATTTGAAATAATAGATTTAAAACAGAAGATAATGCTGCATATGGTATCGTAACTGGGAGGTACAATTCGAAACCAAGGAAAAATGAAAACTGAAATTCGAAAGTCAGCAAATGTTTTGGAAAACTTTTTTAAATAAATTATTTTTGGAACAATTCTACATAATAATTTTATTTGTATTTAAACACATATTTTATTTGAAAATATTAGTTTGCAAATATAATTTGTTGTAATATATTAATAAAGGGTCCGCCAAATAACTTTTTTTTTTGAAAATGCTATAAAAAAAGCTACTGAATATTTTCTCAAATTTCTTCTTTTATTTGAAAGTACAATCCTTCCGGTTAATAATGGAAAATAATTTCATTCAAATGGCTGCCTCGGCTGGCCGTGCAGTAGCCTACACGATCGGTCCAATTTTTAAGCACATTATCGATTGTGTGCAGCTGTATTTCACCAATGGCTTCACAAATATTGTCCTTTAAAGCGTCAATTGTCTCTGGCTTGTCGGCGTAACACTTATCTTTGAGGGCACCCCACAAATAATAGTCCAACGGTGTCAAATCGCAGCTCCGAGGTGGCCAAACGACATCAGCTCTGCGGCTGATAATGCGATCTTCACAAACAGGGCGCAAAACATCGAGTGTAGCTTCGGCTGTGTGGCACGTAGCGCCGTCCTGTTGAAACCAAATGTTGCCAATATCCTCCTCTTCAATTTTTGTGAACAAAAATTCGTTCAACATGGCCCGATAAGATCGCCATTGACTGCAACGGCCACTCCTTGCTCATTTTCGAAGAAAAATGGCCCAATTATGCCCTAAGAAAAAAAATCGCTCTGTAGTATATATTCTGGAAACATATTATATTTGGGAAAAATTACTTTTTTCCTATAGGTAGGAAAACAAATTCTGTAGCCGATTTAAATATTTCCCCGTTTTTATAGATAATTTGCACCAAAACTCCGAAAAACAAGTAAGAAAGTTTCAGTCGGGTAAACCGACTAAGGTATACCCTCACTTTGTGAGTAATGTAATATTGAATATTACTCGAATTATTCTGTCAATTTGTGTGGGAGGTACCAGAAGGGGTTTATCAAATACACCTTTTTTTGCTGAACATTAGATTCTTTAAATTCATTGCACTGTGCCGACTTATAAGCATTTATGTGCACTGGTATAAACGTTATGAGACATTAAATTGTGGTATGATTTGGGCATTTTGTGTGGGAGGTACAAAGAGGGGCGTGGCAATAACGCCCATTTTTCACAGGGCTATAGACACTATTAAAAACATTACACTGTACAAAATTTCAAGTATTTTTATACACTGGTTTTAATGTTATAAGCTGTTAACTTTTGGTGAAAAAAGGTACCTTTGTGTGGGAGGTACCAAAAAGGGCGTAGCAACAACGCCAATTTTTCCCTTGACTGTAGGCAATATAAAAGCATAATACTGTACAAAATTTCAAGTTTTTTTATACACTGTTATTAATGTTATAAGCTGTTAACTTTTGGTGCAAAATGGTGCATTTGTGTGGGAGGTACCAAAAGGGACGTGGCGACTTCGCCCGTTTTTCTCGAGTTGATAGCGACTAATAAGCTAATACTATGTGTGGAATTTCAAAAGATTCGAATAAGTAGTATAGCAGTTATTAAAGAATCAATATTTCACAACATTTTAACCTTTTGTGGGGGAGGTACTAGAAGGAGTCGACCAATATGGCCCATCTTCGAACTTAGCCGGAGATAGAAAAAAATATTACCACATACCAAATTTGAGGTCAATCGGTTACTCCTTTCGAGAGATATCGTGCGCACCAGCCAGCAGACAGACAGACAGACAGACGGACGGACATTGCTCATTCGACTTAAAATGACCCAAAACGGATTTCCTCCAAACATACTTGGGGTCTTAGGTCACTCCTTCGACGTGTTACACTTTTTTCCGTAGCAAATGATATATACCCTCGTCACACTAAAGTGAGGGTATAAAAATAACATTGATAAGAGAGATATTCAGACTTTTTTTCCGGTATGTAAATATAAAATATTTGCACAAAAGTATATTTTATTTAAATTTTGATCCCAAACAAATTTTGTTTCCTGTTTTTTTCTCCGTGTGCCTCTGGACCAAAATCCGCACCAAACAGTGACACGTTTTGGGTGTATCGTCTTTTCAATGTATGCGACAATTTTGCTCGTTTACATACCCGCCAAGATCAAAATGAAAAAATCAAAATCAAATGAAAATCAAAATCAAAAATGAAAAAAAAAATTGAAAATCAAAGTTTTCAAAGTAATGTCGCAATATTTCCCAGCGTTGTTCAAGCGTATACACAACCATATTCGATCAGCGGAAGGATAAAACTAATTATCTGTCAAATCAGACATGAGCTAAGTGTTACCATTCACGAAATAAGCACTAGTTGAAAAAAAAACGTTAGATGGCGGACCCTTTGTATCACTACGTCGCGACGTAGTGATACTGTTCTTTTGTACAGAACACTAACAGTATCACTATGTTTAGCGTTCCGTTTTTTTTTAAATTCGACACCATAGGTCGCAATCTTAATGAAAATTGGTACAGAGTTATTTCTTAACCCAGGGACGATCCCTATTTAAAATGGGGCATATCGGTCCATACTTTGATATAGCCACCATACGAAGGTCCCTTTCGATAAGATATATGTACGCACTAGAGAGCGCATTTTTAACCGGCCATGCTGCAATTTAAATATTTGTACTGTGTATTACATTCAATCGTGCCTAGTGAAAATTAGGCATATCGGTCCATGCTTTAATATATATGTCTGACCCCTATACGAAGGTCAGACATATATATCTACGCTCTAAAGAGCGCATTTTTTATCCGATCATGCCGAAATTTGAATATGTGTTCATTATATTGCATTCAATCATGCCTAGTGAAAACGATGCATATCGGCTCATTTTTTGATACAGCCCCAATACCGAGCTCCCTTTCGACAAGACATATTTACGTTATAGAGGACGCATTTTTTATCCAATCATGCCGAAATTTAAATATGTGTACTTTCTATTGCATATAATCATGTCTAGTGAAAATGGGGCATATCTATATATACTTTGATAGAGCCCCCATACGAGGGTCCCTTTCGATAAGACATATTTACCCTCTAGAGAGCGAATTTTTTAACCGATCATGCTGAAATTTAAATATTTGTACTTTCTATTACATTCAAGCGTGATCACAATATAATACAAAGTACAAATATATAAATTTCAGCATGATCGGTTAAAAAATGCGTAAATATGTCTTATCCAAAGTACCTTTGTATGGGGGCTATATCAAAATATGGACCGATATGCATCATTTTCACTAGGCATGATTGAATGCAATAGAATGAACATATATTCAAATTTCGGCACGATCGGTTAAAAAATGCGCTCTCTATGGCGTGAATGTCTTATCGAAAGGGACCTTCGTATGGGGGCTATATTAAAGTATGGGCCGATATGTCTAATTTTTACTAGGCACGATTGAATGTAATACACAGTACAAATATTTAAATTTCAGCATGGTCGGTACGTTATCGTAGTGATACCGTTCGTCGTGTTCTAAGAACGGTACGTTATCGTATTGGTACCGTTCGCGAACAGTAACGCTAAAAAATGTTTAGTGTATTATTTTCTTTTGTAAGGGTTGCGATACTGTTCCGTTCGCGACAAAGGAACGGTACAGAACGCTAAGGAACCGTTCCTTATTGTTTTTTTCCGACCTCTGTTATGTATAGTATTATATTCCACGGAGGCAGATCAAACATCGTCTTTGTTGATATGTTTGAATTGGAATAAAAATATATTTGGAACAAACATTTTTAAATATTATATATTTCTGAACAAATAGATTTTATTTGCAGCGCATATGTCAATATGTATATTAGAATAAAATATATTTGCGAACTAATTTTCTAAAATAAAATATGTTTTAAAATACAAATAAAATTATTGTTTAGGAATTTTTCCACATGCATTTTATTTGAAAAATATGTTCAACACTTTTCTGACTTTTTCGGATTACAGTTTCAACTTGTTGGTTTCCAATAATAACTCCCAGATAAATAGAGCACTGTTTTTAAGCACTCATTTTAAATTTCTAAGTATTCCAAGTCATCCTTTGTTGTCAATCCTGCAAATATTTTTTTATTATTGAAGATTTTACGATTTTAATTATAGAGTATTTTTACAAACAGTAATTTTTTAAAAAAAAAATGGCTTTTAATTGCTAGAAAACTTAACACAATTTTAAATGCAAATAAATCGTTGTTTTGGAAATAATAGTCCCAAATAAAAAAATATTGGGATGGAAACAAAGATTTGTTTACAACAACATCTTCTCAAATATAAAATATTTATGTGTACCAAATATTCACCCTTATCGGGAATAAAATTCCACACGGAATTTGTTCGCTTTTCAATGTGCAATTTAGGGAACAGGGAACAAATTCCGTGTGGAATTTTATTCCCGATAAGGGTGATTATATGTTTATAGTGTACCCTAAACATATATATGTTTCAAGCCGAATATGTTTAGGACAATATACTACCGAAGCCATTTTTTTGAGCGTGTATGCTTTTATTACGACGACATGAAATTCTTCATTCAAATCGTTTGTCAAAGGATTTCGCTCGGAATACGTCTTTCTACATCCGTAGACTTCTTATATTCAATATTCTTCACTATTGTTATGATGTAGGTTGTTCTATCCAGTTCTTGTTATTAACGGCGACATTAAACTCTTCATTCAAAACCGTTGTAAAAGGATTCTGTTCAGAATAAATGTCATCATCCGATACTCGTATCATAATATTCGTACGCGGGAATAAGCGTATCAACATATGTAAGCAATTAGGCACTCATTATGCTCATACTTACGCTAATACTCGCACTCAACCCCGAACTACTTGAAACTAATCAGTTTGAAGATTAATTACGATGAGTGGAAATTATTTTCCATAAATAATGAATGAAGGATGTTACAAAGTAATTATCACCGTAGTTATGTGCGTGACAATCAGTTAACATTTTACGAGGAATAATCAGCAACGTAATTTGATTAATAAAACCTCATATAATTACGAAACTTTATCGTTTGTAATACATTTTAAAAGAGACCTGACTAATTTCACATCCATACACAGACCGATTTACATGTGACACACGATGACTATGCAATTCAGTCTTGCTTTTATTTATATGAAACGAATATGGAGAACCACATCTAATTAATATTAATTCATGGGAATTTTTCAACTCAAATCATAATGTAATTTATGCACGTGTTTATTGGTATGATTCACCGTAATATGGAAAAAGGAAGAAAAATATTGATTTTCTGCCTTCCAATACGAGTATTTGTAACAGTTGCCTGAATTACGAGTAAGACGGATGTGTAAAACTATATTTGATTTGGAAAAATCGCGGTTTTAGGTGTGTTTGAATTGAACGAAAATATATTTGGAAGTTAAATTTTTAATTATTATGCGATGTTGTACGAATAAAATTTATGTGTTTAAAAAACCCAGAACATTTACTTGAAATTCATATATAGTATAGGACAAATTTAATCTAATTAAGTATGTGTTAATGCACAAACAAAATAATTATTTTGGAATATCTCAAAACCTATTTACGAGTATTTTGAAAAAAAATCCAAATGTTTCAGATTTATTTGAAATTTAGATTCATTATATCCACCACCACAGGATGGTGGTGAATATGTATGATTTTTTGGAGCAGATCCCACCAAGTAGCTTTCCATGCCGAAATTGTGAACAGCAGCTGGATTGGACACACGCATCGCAGACCAAGCACATAAGTGGAGACGCCAAATTGAATGTGAAATAGCTCAAACCGAATTAAGCTAGATAGAAGATAAAAACATAACATCAAACAGACATGATTGGAATCAATTTGTAGCGGCCTTGTTCCTTATAGGAACTACGTTCGTATACATAATTCATATGATATAAAAATTAGAGCGAAATAATAAAATTCAACAGTTTTTTTGGTCTCCTGAAAAAGCTGCGTTTTGATATAAGCCATCGATATATAAAAATCGATCTTGGTTTGTTCGACTGCAACAAACTTGAAAATTACTGGACCAAATTGGATACTTAGAAGGTTTAGGAAAAATAAAAGTCGTAAAATTCTCAACAGGTGGCGCTAACCACTTGACCGCTGAGGCTCTCCTAAGAGCTAAAAAGCTGCAACTTTGCAGAATCAGAGTGTTGTATAAACAACGGACTTTCAACGTAGTCATTTTATGCCCTGTGGTCAGTTCTAGGGCTATCAAAAACTTGACAAATATAAATGCGAAAAATAATTTAATTATCTAACTGTGGTCAGTGTAGCAGTACCCACATTATTTCAGTGATTTTAATAGTAATTTAAAGGCTAAGAATCTAAAAATGTAGATGTACAGACCAGGGCCGAGAGCAGGATTTTGTTTTGGGGGGGGGGGGGGTTTTCACATATAGTACCTAGTTTTTTTATTAAAAATCGATGGTTGACATTTACTTTAACATTAAATAATACTTAGGTAATATTTTCAATATGAATTATTGAAACAAAGACAAAACTATAGTATATACTATAGTACTTCCGAAAATTAAAGTTTAACTTAAATTGTATTTTATGATACTCCAAGCAAAAATGTTGGACACGTCTTAAACTATTTTCAATGTTTCTGTATTTAAATATTATAAATTGGTCTAATACTGCGTTAACTTCTACTGGAATGTCTCGATGAATATTCAGGGAAGCCAATCCATTTAAACGATTTTCAGTCATGGTCGACCGCAATTAATTTTTCAGCTGACGCAATCCACACTTCAAAAGAAGTTTTAGACAAAATTGATGAATATATTTCAAATAATTGTTTATAAGTTTTTTCATGTAGGATTGTCCTCGTAGATGGAAAAGACATTGGATATTTGACAGAATTCCCCGACAATACTATTAATTTCATTGTGAACACGATATAGGCTTACATGTACATTGCATTTCGTGGTGAATTTCTCAAGCGACTATTCAAATTTAAATCCGTTATCGCCCGTTACCTTAGCAAGGCTCCAAAATTGCCAACATTTTAAATAGTTTGATTTGAATTGATTCTGCCTGTATCACAACTTTCACTAAGTGCTAAGTCTTGTTGACCACAAAGGACGACTGTTTAAACTCTTGCACCAACGAAGGCGTCAATTATCCCGTTAGATTCCTAAACTATTTGGATTTGCCTGACATGCCACCCCATAATTTATGTCTTAAAGTTGGATCTGTAATCATTATGTTACGAAATCTTCATGCCCCCAAACTGTGCTGTCGGATGAAGTCAACTTTATAATACCCTACACCACCCTCGGAGCAGAATGAGGGGATGGGACTTTTTTATCTATCAAATTTAAGATAAACATCTTAAAAGATAGAGGTTGCACCACATATTTTAGCATAACTCGAGAACCAGTTATCGTAATTATTTCAGGAAAGCTTTAATGAATCCTAAATTTAGGAGCCTTAACCTTCTTTCAATATATAATTGTTCATTCCATAATCGGTATCAAAGACATTTCACAAGATATTGCGGAAAATAAAATTTTTTGAGAAAATTTTAATAATTGTTTAATTAAAATCACCTAAAAATATCGAAAATTCATAATTATTATATTTTTTATTTTATCGAAAAGTATGTTCGGTCAGGAATAAAATGAGGCCATTCCGAAGAAAATCGATGAATAATTTTAACAGTTGTGCCTAATTAAGTAAGTAAACATAGAATATTAGGTTGTTAAGGACTGTCCGAGTTGGAAGTTGTTTTTTCTGATTCATATAAATAAATACCTATTGTGTTTAGAAAATTTTGCCCAAAGTGTTTCCGAAAGCCTTTTCTTCAATCTTTTTAAAGAAATGCAAAATAAGTTTGCAATTTTTTTTATTTTAAACTTGTATTTGAATTATTTGTCAAAAACCATGGTTTTTTATATATTGTTGCTCAAACGAAAGCGTGGGTGATTTCCTTTAGGCGCCTTGTGGTCTATGAGAGGAATGGGACTTGTTTATTAAAATAAAGGTACATTTATTAGGTATTATTGAGTAAGTGCACGCTGAAAAAAGTCGCTTCTGTAGTATATTGTCCCAAACATATTCTGCTTGAAATATACAAATGTTTAGTGTACACTCCGAATGTATAATATTTGACACACACAAATACTATATGTTTGGGAGGATATTGTTCTAAACAAAAATATGTTCCTGTTCTACTATTTTTTATTTGAAACTAATATTTCCGAAACAAAGATTAATTTGTATTTATGTATTTTGGCAACGAATCAATGTCTTAATTTAAAGACCAATTTTCTGTTTTTCGGAAGATCAAAGTGCATTTTTGTTTATAAATAGTACATGTTTGTAAAATGCAATTAAAACTTAAATCGTAACTAAAATTGCATTGATGGATTGACAAAAAATGATGTATTGAAATATTTATAAAATAAAAATTATTGATGTAAAACAAAAGCTTATGCTGCTAAAGACATTTTAACTATAAAGTTTAACACGAAATCTAGGAAAAACTAACTAAAATTCGAAAAACATAGCAAAGTCTAAACAACATTTTTTTAAATAAAATATATTTGGAAAACTTCTTAAGCAATAACTTTGTTTGTGTGTAAACACATATTTTATTTGTGAGTCAGTTTGCAAATATATTATGTTCTAATATATTAATATATTCGTTCCAAACTAAATTTCTTGATTTTTAAATAAAATTTGTTTGTTAACAAATATAAAATACTTAAAAAAAATCGTTTCCAAATATATTTTCTTTCAATTCAAACATATCAAAAATGCAGATTTTTCCCCGTGTGGCAAACGTGCTCCTAAAAAAAGTAGATACTCAAAGGAGTGGACCAACATAGTCCACATTTAACCTTAGTCTGAGATAGAAAAAAATTAACATATACCAATTTTGAAGTCAATCGGTCAATCCTGTTAAAAGTTATCGTGCGCACCAACCAGATAGACAGACAGACAGGCTGACGGACATTGCTAAAATGACTTCAAATGGCCCAAAACGGATTTCCGCCAAATATTCTTAGGGTCTCTTAGGTCACTCCATCGATGTGTTACACTTTTGCCCCGCAGCATCTGATATATACCCTTGTTCACAATAGTGAGGGTTAAATAACCGGATTATGTTGACATTTTCTTATTTCAACCAAACGTGCTATAATTTCTACATTTATTCAATGCTATTTTGTTCCATACGCCATTTTGTATGATCGGAGAAAAACGCAATTTATTGTTTGAGTAAAAACGGGACTGAAGAGTTACACACTTTTTATTTCATAGGGTTCCCAACAGTGTTTGTATGATTCTCATGCATTTCTATGCCATTACATCCAAAAATAAGCAATTTATAACAATTTTTGTACCTGGCATTTTGGTCCATATCCACTTTTATTTTAATATTTTTTCGTACTTGTATTACATGGACCACAAAAAGGGTCGGTATGGAAGGACACTAATTTACAAACAAACAAATTTACCCTACCAATATCTCGAAAACTAGGCGAGATAGGAAAAAAATGATTGCAGATTCTGAAAGAGCATGCTTGGAACCCATATTATCAACTCCTAACTCAAAAAACACAAAAATGGCGTATGGACCAAAATAGCATTAAGCCGACGATATGTAAATTGGTAAAACAATGTTTGCCAATTATTTTTCTATTTTGTATGTTTTTTTTTCGTATACATACCAGCAAAAAACGATTTTTTTAAAAAATCTAATTTTTTTCTAAATGTTTTAACGGCAGTTACTAAACTTATCTTTCCACGTGAAAGTGTCATTAAATTTGTAGTGCTCATAATTTCCTTTAATTTATTGTGTATCCCGGCTTTATCGATCATATACTTCAAAATATGTTCCAAATACTAAAGGCATCTTCCATGAAAATGGGAATCTTAAAGAAAAATTAAAAAAATAATGACCATAAAAAATTAATAACCAATAATCCATGACTTCGAGCTTGCTATTTTATTTATAAAAAATATAAAATATTTTTTTCGTATTTTGGACTCCATATTACTCCAGAAAATGTTATCTACAGCCCTTCAACAAAAATGTGGTTGCATAGTGTTACCTTTCCAATGGTATACGACATTCATATATAAAGTTTCAAACACTCGATTCTACTGGGTGGCCCAAAATTACCGAAGGGGCTTCAGTTTATTATAACTTTTTATTTAAGACATATTTATATTTTTTTTAAATACTGTATGCTAATGGAACATATATGTACAATATATATACGCGTGTTATTTCTATAATTAATCTTCTCAATGGAAAGGTAATTGCGGTTGCAAATGTACTTGGATCTAGTTTTTGAGTATGAGTTTTATTTTTTGGTTTTAAAAACACTTTTACCACTTACGCAATAATACCATTGCAATAACAAATTTTGATAGCTAAACAAGTCCCATCCCAATAATAGACCACAAAGCTCTTAAAGGAAATGACAAAAGCTTTCGTTGAGCAAAAAAAAATATCAAAAACCATTGACAAAAAATTAGCAAACAAGTTTAAAATCGAAATTAAAATTTACATATTTATCTTTTATTTTCTTAAAAAGATTGAAGAAAAAACTTTCGTGACACGTTGGGCAAAATCCACTACATATAATAGTTAAATAGTTATATGGATTGGAAAAAGGCTGTTTGACCAATATGTCAAAAACACCTTCCAAATCGGACAGCCATTAAAAGCCGAATATTCTATGATTGTAGACTTACTTAATTAGTTACAACTTTTTAAATTATTCATCAATATTCTTCGGAATGGTCTCATTTTATTCATGATTAATCAGACTTTACGATAACATAATAAAAATATAATAATTATGAATTTTTCGTTTTTAGTTGGTTTGAATTAAAAATTATTAATAATTTTCTCCAAAAATTTGATTTTCCGCAATATCTTGTAAAATGTATTTGAAATCTACAATGGGATAAAAAACGATATTAGAAGAAGATGAAGGCTACTTACTTTAGAATTCATTTAAACCTGAACCAATTGGGATAAATTGCTCCCCAGTTATGCTAAATAATGTGGTTCAAACTCTATTTTTTAGATGATTATCTTCGTTTTGATATACTTATGTTTGCAGGTCGGATCCTATTTATATTTTTTGACTAATCGAATGATGCTGAAGATCTTATTTTTGGAGCTCCTTTCCCGGCCAATTCTCAGAATTGAGTCATGTGTATTTTTTAGACAATAATAATCAGAACATTTTTAACAATAGTTTAGATGATAGAATTGTTAATAATGAACAAAAAATTTTAGTTGAAAAAAGCACAAAATTATGAAATCATTGAATAAAATTACATTTTTAGTATTATTATTAGTAGACATCGGATTTTTGCATATCTTTCAATTTTCATCCGGTTTGAACTAAAATTTGTATTTAGACGTTTCATCGCACAAATTTAAATAATTTGAGTGTATATCAAAAATATCCAAAAACAAGTAAGAAAGTATCAGTCGGGTAAACCGACTAAGGTATACCCTCACTTTGTGAGTAATCTATATATATAAAATTGTTGCGTGACTGGCTGACTGACTGACTGATTGACTGACTGATCATCGCCCAGGCCAAACGGCTGAAGCTAGAATCATGAAATTTGGTGGGAGGGTAGTCCTTGGGACGTAGACGAGCAATAAGGCGGAATTTTTCGAAATTCGTACTATTAGCCGCAAAATGGGCCAAAAAGGGATAAATATGGTACCACCGCCAAATCTAAACGAAATGAGCTAGAATCATGAAATTTGGTATGAGGGTAGCCCTTAGGAGGTAGACTCACAAATTTGCAGGATTTTTCGAAATTCGAACATTTACGCACACAGTGGGGTAAAAAGTGATAAATGTGGTACATCAGCCAAATCCAAATGGCAAGAGCTAGAATCGTGAAATATTGTGTGATGGTAGCCCTTATGAGGTAGACTCTGAAATTGGCAGGATTTTTCGTAATTCGAACATTTGCGCACACAGTGGGGTAAAATGGGAAAAATGGGATAAATGTAGTACAACAGCCAAATTCAAATGGCAAGAGCTAGAATCGTGAAATTTGGTGTGAGGGTAGCTCTTATGAGGTAGACTCTGAAATTGACAGGATTTTTCGAAATTCGAACATTTACGTACACAGTGGGGTAAAAAGGGAAAAATGTGGTACCACAGCCAAATCCAAATGGCAAGACCTAGAATCGTAAAATTTGGTGTGAGAGTAGCTCTTAGGACGTAAACAAGAACAAGAAGTGATTTTTTTTTTAAAATTTAGAGGCACAGTGGGACAGAAAGGTATAAATATGGTTCCACCGCCAAATTTACAGCCTAATATAAGAATGGTGAAAGTTGAAGCGAGGGGTGTTTTTATGACAACTGATCGGGGTATTAGGTTTTTTTTTTTATTCGTAGTTTTCGGGGCACAGTGGGGCAAAAAGTGTAAAATATAGTACAGTGGCTTAAAAATGTCAAACATGGATCAATGGTTTCAGGGTAACTTTTTGAACATAAAATAGAGTTTGGTAGTTATTTTTTATTATAACTTTAAGAGGCACAGTGGGACACGACGGGTTAATTATGGAGCATGGGGGAAAAAAGAACAATCTGCCAAAATTGGTACTTAAACATGAGATATGAAGAGTGTATATGGTTTTAGGAGCACTGTGGTCAAAAACGGTTAAATAGTGGAGTGGAGAAAATATGATTAAATATGTTACAGTCGGGGAAAAAGGTTTAAGTACGCTAGCGTGTAGACACATTTTAAATACGAGTACGGTACATTGAGACAAAAATTTGTTAAATATGGTACAGTGGGGTAAAAATAGTTATATGTATATGGTAAAGTGGGACAAATGGGTTAAAAATGGTACAGTGGGGCAAAAAGCGTTAACTATTGAACAGTGGGGAAATGTATTTACTATGATACAGTGGGGCAAAAAGGGTTAAATATGGTACAGTGTGACAAAGCGTTTAATATGACACAGTGGGGCAAAAAGGGTTAACTATGGTACATGGTAACGTGGGACAAAATGGGTTAAATATGGTACAGTGGGGCAAAAAGCTTTAATAATGGAACAGTGGGAAAAAATGTGTTAGCTATGGTACAGTGGGACACAAATAATTAAATAAAATACAGTATGACAAAAATGGTTACAGTGGGCACAAAAAGTGTAACAAAATGGGTTAAAAATGGTGCAGTGGGGCAAAAAGCGTTAACTATGGAACAGTGGGGCAAAAATTTATTTACTATGATACAGTGGGGCAAAAAGGGTTAAATATGGTACAGTGTGACACAAATGGTTAACTATACAGTACAGTGGGGCATAACTGTATTAAATGTTGTACAGTGGAGCAAAGAGGGTTAAATATGGTACTGTGGGGGCAAAAACTGTTAAACATGGTACAGTGAAACAAAGGGTTTAATATGACACAGTGGGGCAAAAAGGGTTAACTATAGTACAGTGGGGCACAATTAGTTGAATATGGTAACGTGGGACAAAAAGGGGTTAAATATGGTACAGTGGGGCAAAAAGCTTTAACTATGAAACAGTGGGGAAAAAATGTGTTAGAATGGTACAGTGGGACACAAATGGTTAATTATGGTACAGTATGACAAAATTGGTTACAGTGGACACAAATAGTAAAATATGGTAACGTGGAACAAAATGGGATAAAAATGGTACAGTGGGGCAAAAAGCGTTTACTATGGAACAGTGGGGCAAAAATGTGTTAACTATGGTACAGTGGGGCAAAAATGGATAAATATAGTGGACAAAATATAGTAGGACAAAAAGGTGTTAAATATGATTCAGTGGACCCAAAAGATTAAATATATCACAGTGGGTCAAAAAACGTACAATTAGAACAGTGGGTAAAAATATGGATTCAGGGAGAGAGGGTAAGTTAAATATGAAAGAATGTTTTTTTTCTAAATGTATGCTTTTAGTAGCACTGTGGTGCAAAATTAAAAATTATGATGCACTGCAAAAATGTAGCACTGTGGTGCAAAAAGGTTAAAATTATGATGCAGTTGGGGCAAGCAAAAATTTTTCGACCTGTTACAGAGGGGAAAAAATGTGTTAAATATGGTTTAGTGGAGCAAAAAGGGTTAAATATGGTACGGTGAAGCAAAAAAGTTAAATACGGTAAAATGGTTAAATGTGATAAGTGGGGAAAAAGGGAACAAAATAGTCCCAGATATGTATACAAATTCGTACTTTAGAAGCACAGTGTAATAAAAAGTGTTTAATGTGGAACAGTGGTGCAAAAGGTGTTGAATGTGGTCCCTGAGTGCAAAGGTAGATCTTACAGCATAAGCCAAAGCTAAGAAACTGTTTTTCCAAATTGGTTCTTCTACTTAAACCGTGGGGGAAAACAAGTTTAATAAATGGCACAGATAGGGTACAAAAATGTTGAAATACGCCCTAAGATTGCGAATTTGGATCTTGAAATATCAATTATCATTTTAAAATATTGTACAATCGCGCAAAATTGGTTAATTATGACACAGAAAGGGTTAAATGTGGTACTATGGAGCTATTCACTTTAGATTTTTAAATTCGTACCTTTATAGACACAGTGGGACAAACATGGTTTTATATTGTAGCAGGGTGTGAATGTAGTTATTGCAATATAAACTAGGGGAAAGTTGCTAACGTATGAACCAAAAAAAAAAAATAGTTTTTCAACGTTCAGAGGTGCAGTGGGAAAAGGGAAAAATATTGTACCATGATGTCAGGGTAACTCTTGGAACACACACTTTTTATGCACTTGAAATGAAACGAGGGTTCATATTTTATATATAAAAGTAATCAAATCTTCTTCATTTTGCACCATATGTAATAATCATGTCATTTTGAAAGAAAGAGGTATAGATATTTTACAGTACCCTAAACAGAAAATAAAAGATGGGGGCAGCGAAGCGCATCGGGTAAGCTAGTGTAATATATAACATTACACCAATAAATCTGTCAATTTGTGTGGGAGGTACCAGAAGGGTTTTCCAAATACACATATTTTTCGGTAAACAGTACATTCTTAAATACATTGCATTGTGCTGAACTATAAGCGTTTGTGTGCACTGGTATATTAAAGTTACGAGCTATGTAATTTTGGTATGATTTGGTCATTTTGTGTGGGAGGTACAAAAAGGGGCGGGGTGATAACGCCCACTTTTTACAGGACTATAGGCACTACAACAGCATTACACTGTACAAAATTTCAAGTATTTGTATGCACTGGTATTAAAGTTACAAGCCGTTTACTTTGGTACGAAACGGGCCATTTGTGTGGGCGGTACCAAAAGGGGCTGTACAATTACCGAACTATAGGCGCTACAAAAACATTATACTGTAGAAAATTTCAAGCATTTTTATGCACTTGTATTAAAGTTATAAGCAGTTAAATTTTGATGCAAAATGGTCCATTTGTGTGGGAGGTACCAAAAGGGGCATGCCAACTTCACCCATTTTTCTCGAGTTAATAGCGACTAATATACTAATATTATGTGCAGAATTTCAAAAGATTCGAATAAGTAGTATAGAAGTTATTAAAGAATCAATATTTCACTAAATTTTAACCCTTTGTGTGGGAGGTACCAGAAGGAGTAGACCAATATGGCCCATCTTCGAACTCATCCGGAGATAGATCAAAATATTACCACATACCAAATTTGAAGTCAATCGGTTACTCCTTTCGAGAGTTATCGTGCGCACCAGCCAGCAGACACACAGACAGACAGACAGACAGACAGACAGACGGACGGACATTGCTCATTCGACTTAAAATGACCCAAAACGGATTTCCTCCGAACATACTTAGGGTCTTAGATCACTCCTTCGATGTGTAACACTTTTTTCCGTAGCAAATGATATATACCCTCGTCACACTAAAGTGAGGGTATAAATATGCAAAAATATGCATAAACAAGTAAGAAAGTTTGAGTCGGGTAAACCGACTAAGGTATACCCTCACTTTGTGAGTAATGTAATATGGAATATTAAACGAATTATTCTGTCAATTTGTATGGGGGGTACCAGAATGTTTTTAACAAATACACCTATTTTTCGCTGAATAGTAGATTCTTTAAATACATTACACTGCGCCGAATTATAAACGTTTTTTGCACTGGTTTATTAACGTTATGAAATATTAAATTTTGGTATGATTTGGCCATTTTGTGTGGGAGGTACAAAAAGGGGCGTGGTGATAACGGCCATTTTTTACAGGGCTATAGGGACTTCAAAAGCGTTACACTGTGCAAAATGTTGTTGCATTTTCGTGCATTGGCACTCATGCTGTGAGCTCTTAACTTTTTGTGCAAAAGGGTACCTTTGTTTGGGAGGTACAAAAAGGGGCGTGGAAATAGCGTCCATTTTTCACAGTGCAAAAGACACTATAAAAGCATTACACTGTAAAAAATTTCAAGTATTTTTATACACTGGTATTAATGTTATAAGCTGTTATCTTTTGGTGCAAAATGGTACCTTTGTGTAAGAGGTACCAAAAGGGGCGTGAATATGACACCCATTTTTCACTGGACTGTAGGCACTATGAAAGCATTACACTGTACAAAATTGCAAGTATTTTTATGCACTGGTATTAATGTTATAAGCTGTTAACTTTTGGTGCAAAATGGTGCATTTGAATATACCCTCGTCACACTAAAGTGAGGGTATAAAAATGGCGATATATGAATCAGAAATGTAAAATATCCGAAGGATATGTCAAAACTATTAAAAAAAATCATGTTATAAAATTGAAAAATGGGTGATTTAAAAAATCGTCTCAAATTCTGAGATATCGCAATTTATATTTTTATTTCCACGAAAAGTGACCGAAATAAACTGTTTTAGATACAGATAGTATTTTTAAGTAAAATACATGGAAAAGGCTTCCAGAAATTGTATTTTCTATTTTTAATTTCTTATGTTTTGTAACATTAATATTAACTTAAAAAACATTACAGAGAAAAAAAACTTTTCTTTGAACTGTGACCTCGCCCGTGCCTCCAATTTTCATTTCATTTTTTTTACCACATATTTAGGGCAACATTTTTTGAGAAAGATATAATTTTTGAACTGTGACACTTGAGAAAGAACTACCCACATTTTGATTCCTTATTGGTTCCTATAAGGAACATTGGGTCAGCATGAAGTCGCAGCGCGTGTCCGACCAATTAATACCAGTGCATAAAAATACTTAAAATTTTGTGCAGTGTAATGTTTTTATAGTACTTACAATAGTGAGGGCGTTATTGCCACGCCCCTTCTAGTACCTCTCACACGAATGGTAACAATTTTGTGAAATGTTAAAACTCTTTACTTATATATCGTCATCAGAAACGAAAAAGGGCGTAACAACAAGAAAAATGGAAATTCAGTTTTGGATGAATTTCGGTACACAGCATCAAAATACACAAACTGACATAATTTTAAGCGGCGAAATATTAAAAATGGCAAATATATTAACGAAACTCAAAAGGGCCTAACAACAAATTATTTCTTTTTTCATAGCTAAAAAAATCCTGTTTCACGCAATTTTCACAAAAAAGTTATAAATCATATTTGTGTGATTTCACATATGCATTATTATGTATGTTTAGATATTATCCTGAAAACCCCGTGTTTCTAAAGACAGCACTTTTCATTTTATTTAGTTTTTTGCTTTACCTGTAAAATTTTCAAATATGATGATAGGCCCTTTTTCGTTTCTGATGACGATATATTTACTTCAATGAGTTTCTCATTTTTACATTTCACAAAATTATGTTGCTTGCTTGCTTTTATTCGGTCTGCAAATCTTTGTGATTCAAACTAGGATACTCTCCCGGCTTCAAGACCATTTTGTTTCTATATTATTATAGAAATAAGTCTTTTATACATGGCGGTGTATAAATATGTATTAAAAATTGGCAGCACACATACTGGATCATGATTTCTGAGCCGTGACACTCGTTATCAACAGTTCTGCTGCAATTGTATGGGAGATACGGAGCTCTATATGGTTGACTTCAACACGCAAGCAAATGAGAAATCTTTGTGAAACCACACTTCTCCAAAATCTTCCAAAAAACAATTGTTAACCAAAGTTAATACAAAACAACAGCCATGTCCAATGAGAAGCAAATTTTGCTCCATCAAATGGAAAATTACCACACTATGCAGAAAAGCTTTTATGGCTTTTGACTGCACTAAGACTCACCATGTTTTGCCGAGCCATGCATTTGTTATGTTGCTTGCTTGCTTTTATTCGGTCTGCAAATCTTTGTGATTCTAACTAGGATACTCTCCCGGCTTCAAGACCATTTTGTTTCTATATTATTATAGAAACAAGTATTTTATACATGGCGGTGTATAAATATGTATTAAAAATTGGCAGCACACATACTGGATCATGATTTCTGAGCCAAATTGTTACCATTTGTGTGAGTGGTACTAGAAGGGGCATGGCAATAACGCCCACTTTGTACTGGACTGTAGGTACTAAAGTAATATTACACTGCACAAAATTGCAAGTATTTGTATGCAATGGTAATAATGTTATAAGCTGTTAACTTTTTGTACCAATTGGTCACTTTGTGTGGGGGGTATCAAAAGGGGCGTGGTATTTTCGTTATTTTTTGTCCAGCTTATAGAGACGGTAAAATAATTACTATGTTTTACATTTTTCAGAATTCCCATGAGGAGTCTAGAAGTCATAAGAGTTTTAACATGCCCAAAAATGTTAACCATTTGTGGGGGAGGTACCACAAAGAGTAGGCTAATATGGTTGTCCATCAAACATAAACTGGGTTTGAATAAAATATTACCACGTACGAAATTGTAAGTCATTCGGTCACTCCTTTCCAGGGTTATCATTAGCACTTTTCAGGATAATCCAGGATTAAGGACATTTTCGTCCTTTTAAAGTCATTAAAACACAAAAATTGGTTACTTAATATATAATTCATAGAGAGGATGTTAAACTCTTTCAAATGGTACTTACAATATCGGACAATACATATTGGACTAACTTCATACTTCTGTTCAATCGCCAAAATCTGAAAACTATCAATGGTATATTCTAAAACTTTTACCTATTATCTAAAAAATTGCATCAATTTAACAAAAAATGGCAATTTGGCTGCTTAAATTATTTGAAATTATAAATTTTTTCACAAAAATGTCGAAAATTCGCACGACAAAACATATTGGACTATGCATTTCAACTAAGATTTTGTGGAAAACCATTTATTATCAAGGACGGCGTTGCTTCTTCTTGCATGGAATCAATAAGATTGCTTGTTGTCTTTGTATCTATGGAGTTCCAAGCATCTGCTATAGCCTGAAATAGCTTATTTTTATCTCCACCTACGCTTTCTCGATTTATCTCTTTGTTGACAATTTCCCAATGGGATACCAGTCTACTGTAAAAGTGGTCATTCCATAACGTCAACCCCTTCATTTGAAACTCAATCATTGAATCATTTCGCGGTATTATTCGGGTGGTTGTCGTGTTGAAATTGCCGTAATTGAGCAACATTCCACTCAGCATAGGCAAACATGCCATTCTCCACGATTTCGCAGTACATAAACCTGTTCATAATTCCGTTTATTGTATAGAGGGATTCAACCATGTTACCAGAAAGCACCCACAGACCATTACATTGCCGCCTCCATGATTTACAGGCCCTTCATAGTATAAAGGGTCCAATATTTTATTAACTAGTATATACTGTATATCATTGAAATCTGATATTCCGTTAAAAAGTTATATCGACTCCAAAATAGCTAAATTTGTACAAAATGTTTAAATGACCAATTTAGCAACCTATAAAATCTAAACTGCTTTGAATTTGGTCATAAGTCCGTATTGTCTTGCTGTATACGCGTGCAAAATTTCATCCAAATCTAAATTTATAAATATTCAGAGTGGGTCGGTTACCTTTGGAATTACCCTATACATTCCATATATGTATTTAGACATTTTTGTGTAATGATATTTTAAATAGTATTTACATATCTTTCTAAAATTTCGCATTTTTGATTCATATAACGCAAAAAAATTTTGTATATTTTGCATATCACAAAAATGAAAGAAAACTGAAAAAATTAAAAATATGCACCTGTTTTTCGATTCCTTTTTCTTTGAAACGAATTTTGGTCCAATCAGAATTTTTCTATCAATCTGAATCTTGAACACGTCACTTCATAACCTTAAAACCAAACTTAACATTTTTGCATACAATTTTCGGATTTCTTCTTTATTGGCTTCGCTGTGCAAATACTGCATAGAGTTTCCTCTGGCCGAGTTGGGTTACTTAGACGCTGCCTAGTGATTCATTCAAAGGTAAGTTTCTCATAAACATAACCTCAAAACTAAACCTAAAATTGTTCTTGTATTTTACAGATTTTCTTCTCCACTTCTTCTGGCTTTGTTGTGCAAATAGGCAGATTCTCTCCGTAATATAAAAATCAGACTTTTATTGCTGTATAAAATACTGGCACCTTCTTGATTCCCTGGAGAAGTCTTCCATAATATATAACATCGTGGTTCTTTGATTGTTGTAGCAAGTTGGGGTAAGTTTCTCGTCAACATAACCACGAAACAAAGATTTTATTATTTATGGGCCGGTGCCAGTTCCAATTCCACGGATGCTCCCAATATTCCAGCTGCTGTTGTCTTCATCTGTCCATTGGACAAGACTTTTAAATCAGCGTGTATTTTTGAATGTACATATTTTATAATTTCCCTATTAGATAATGTTTGAATCTATTTGTCTTTCTTTGTGTATTAATAAATATTATTTTAACAATGTTATATGCTCTTATGTACATGATTGTTAAAGGCAATATGCCCTTTCAAACGCCTCAGAAACATGTCCATCTGTCATTGACCTGGTGAACAATTTAAAAATAAAATACGAAGGACTGTCTTTAAAAGTAAAGCATGAAATGAAACAAGCTCATGCAGTACACACCATGTAAAGCTACACAGAAAAAACAAAATTTGTAATTCAACAACAACTTTCAAAAACTCAAATAGAAAAATTTTCAAAATTCCTGTGATAAAGAAAATTGAAGTTTCATCAACGAAAATTGTGGCTCGTTCATTGTATATTCATATCAACGACAATATTTGTATTTTGTTTATTAAAAATATTTTTGATTTTGCTCAACAAATATATTTTCAAACCATTTATTGAAAATATGTTGGCTTTAAATTCAACAAATATATTGTCATATTAACAACCGAATTTGTTATGTGCCCTGCAAATTAATGGAATTTATACTTATACAATGCAGTTATTGAATAAACCAACATGCTTACAATAAGGGAAATTCTACAGAATCAGCCCTGCACGAACTTGTGAGCACTATCGAATCGTCCCTACATTTCAAAGAATTCACCATGGTGGTATTTCTTGACATACACAGAAAAAACATACAGTTTAAAAATTTTAACAAATGTGTCTGTATGTTAAAATTTTTACAGTTCAACAAATATTGTTAAAGAAATTTGCAAAAAAAATTTCACCGCGTACCATAGAGCGTATGAGAAACGAATACTGTACATACCTGTATGAACCGCAACCAAAATGAATGCTGAAGTGAAGCCAACATTATCGGTCCGATCACTGCAGTGTCATGACATCACACAACTACGCTGTACTGAACTGTTTGGTTACAACAAATACTGAGCTGAACTTCACTCATTTCAGTAAGTAGTTGAAAAGTTTTCGAGAACATTTGAAATGTTCGAACTGTGATGAATGTACTCGAAACAATTGAATAGTAACTAATGGGAATAACCGTAAATTTTCGTTTGCTTCTGCTGTTTTGCATATGCCTACATGTGAGTTTCCTCATTATTTCAGCACTATATCAAGTGTAATTCAGACAACGGACAAATTAATATAAAAAACATTTCAATTAGATTTTTGTCAAAATGGATTCTGAAAACGCAAGTAAAACAAATTATTATATATTTTTAAAATCTTATATTGAGAAAATAAATAACGATAAGATACGAGTATCTGTCGAATAAAGCGACTGGAGTATATCCTCACTTTTAGAGAAATATAATAAGGAATGGTTGGGAAATTAGGGTAGCCAAAATACTTATTCACTAGTAGTACTTCTATATATGTATGTTTATATATAAAATTATTGCGTGGCTGACTTATTGACCCAGCCCAAATGGCTGTATTTACATTCATCATATTTGGTGGGATGGTAGTACTTGGGACATAGACCGGAATTTTGAACGCACAGTGGGACAAAAAAGGAAAAATATGGTGCCACCAATAAATCTAATCGGCAAGAACTAGAATTGTGAAATTTTATGTTAGGGTGTCTCTTCGGAAGTAGACTCGAAAGAATGAGACATTTTTCGAAGTTCGAACATAGATAAATATGGTTACGTGGGCAAATTCAATTTGCATGAGCTAGAATCTTGAAAGTTGGTGTATGGGGCCTTGGCACACATCAGAAACGATTTGTCGATTTTTCGGCGCACAGTGTGACGAAAAGATTTGAAAATGGTGCCCTTGAAAAATTCAAACGGCTAGTTAGAATCGTGACATTTAATGCGAGAGCTGTCCGTAGGTCTTAGGATTGAAATTTGTATTTTAAGGGCACAGTGGAACAACTAGTGTTAAATATGATGCGAGGGTCGCTCTTGAAATAGAAAGATAGATAATAAAAAATATGATACAGGGGGGTAAAAATGTATTGCATACGGTACAGTGCGACAAAGTGTTAAATATTGTACAGCTCAAAAAGGTGTTAAATATGGTACGGGGGGTGTAAAAGGTTTTCTAAATACATATGTTACAGAGGGGCAAAAAGCTTAACTATGGTACAATGGAGCAAAAAGGGTTATATATGGTACAGTGGGGCAAACACTGTTAAAAATGGTAAAGTGAGGCAAAGAGTTGTTATATATGATACATTGGAACAAAAAGGAATTAATATGGTACCGTAGGCAAAAATATGATTCCAGGTAGCGAGAGTAATTTTGGTACATAAATATGAGATAAGAGGAGATTTGAATTTTTGTTTTGCTTTTAGAAGCACTGTGGTGCAAAAAGGATAAGTTATGGTGCAGTGGGGCAAACAAGTTTTAAATGTGGTACAGTGGACCAAAAGAGTTAAATATGCTGGAGTGGGGGAAAATTTTTTAAATATAGTACAGTGGGTAAAAAGGGGTTATATGATCCACAAATTTGTTTTTCGACATGTAGACTCACAGTGTTGAAAAGGGATATATATCGTCGCTTAGGTGACCAACTGACGGAACTAATAGTTTAAAAATTGTTCAGAAGAGCAGATTTTCTGTTTTTGAGGCGATGTTGCTTCTTCACCATGGCGTAATATCTATATATATAAAAATGGTGTGAAAAATGTATAGTAATTCATCAATTGAGAACGGCTGGACCGATTTGGCTCAATTTTTTTTCAGTTGTTCGTATTTGCCTGGAGAAGGTTGTTACGAAAGAAAATTTTGGGAAAACCCTCCGGAAAAGTCGGAAAATTGGGAAAATCGAAAAATGCTATTTCTTGCGAGATTCCTACTGTTCCTATCTACTGCTCTCTTTTTCAATCCAAATTTTTTTATTAATTTTCTATTAAACAAAAAAGTTTTCTATTAAACATATGTACGAGTATGTGCTATTTTTCTTGCTGCAATTCATTCGAGTTTTGCGTATTGTTACACTGATTTCGCGTATCACATCGGCAAACGGTACAAGCATTACGATCAATTAAAATTCAACGCGGTATTTATCAATTCGAACATTTTTTCAGATAATAAGTTTGAGTATAAGAGGTAAGGTTATCTTATTGGATTGCGGGCATTGCAAAATCATAATTTCGGATGAATGCACGATGGCGCATAAACGAGCTCTGGAGGCAGTTGACCGAACGATGAAGGATTTACGACTGATTTGAGACAATTTGGTGAGTCTGATATTGCTCTCCGGAGATTTTCGTCAAACGCTTCCCGTCATCCCGAAATCTACTGCCGATGAAATTAATGCATGCCTGAAATAGTGGTCTTTGTGGCGGCATGTCAAGAAGTTGAAATTGACCACGAACATGAGAGTTGCGTTGCAGAACGACTCATCGGCTCTTGAATTCTCGAAACAACTGTTGGCGCTTGGCAATGGCCAAATTACTATTGATGTTTCCACTGCATTGATATTGTTCCCGGCAAATTTTTGCGAGTTCACATCGTCGAACGAGGAACTCATCACCAAAGTGTTTCCAAATCTCGATTAGATTAGTGAATGGGCAATATTAGCAGCGAAGAATAAGGACGTCGATAGCATGAATTTTATTATTCAAAGTAAAATCGAACTCGCTTGATGTGCCAGGAGCTCCGCCGCATAATTTACAGCTGAAGGTGGAATCGATCATAATCATGTTGCGGAATCTGAATCATCCGAAATTGTGCATAGTTCGCGGTTGTTCATTATGAAACTGATGGACAATGTGATTCAGGCGACGACCATCAAGGGAAAATTCAAAGGAGAGGAAGTCCTTATCCCACGAATTCCGATTATTCCAACTGATCTTGCATTCCAATTCAAGCGAATTCAGTTCCCTGTACGATTGGCTTTTGCGATGACAATCAATAAATCTCAAGACCAATCGTAGGAAGTCTGTGGAATTAATCTCGAATTTCCCTGTTTTTCGCACGGTCATCTGTACGTTGCCTGTCTTCTGTCTTCCTTGTTTGTTGTTTATCACATCGCTCTCTACTGATTTCGATTCCTTTTATACAAATCGCATTAAAATTTTAACTATCTGTGTTTTATTATCACTCTGGAGTTTATCTGAAGGCGTTAAATTGGGGCGAGTCGAAGTTCGCCGGGTCCGCTAGTTTATTATACAACTTCCAGTTTCTTTTTCTTATTGTGCACATAAAGTTATCTTTCTCAATTTTCTTAAACAAAATTAATGTTATTATTTGAACAAATTCAGGAAGGTGAATATGGATGTTCCTCGCAAGCAGAAGTGGAGTTTGGAGATAATGGCTCTTTGAACCGTTTTATTTTTGTTGCAATAGCTACCTTCACATTCTGGGAAAATATAAAACCATGTTTGCTACCTATCCTTTGTTTATGTAGACTACAATCGCACCTTGGGACTGTGTCACTAAAGTATTCATTAAAATATTCCAAGAGCTTCCTTCGCGCGCTTGTGCCATATTTAACTCTTTCATATTAACCCTTTCATACCCCATTTAATTTATTTACTTTCTTGCCCCACGGAATGTCCGGTTTATGTTGTGATAGTTGGCCTCGCGATTACCCATTTCACCCTTTATGTCTCACACCGTTATTAAACCGTTTTGCTCCACTGTGCCTCTAAATTTCAAATTTCGCACAACAATCTTATATTTAATTTATGCTGCAAGATATTTCTTCGCGCCCTGGGACCACATTTAACACTTGTGTTCCCCACTGTGCCATATTTAAAAATTTTTGCCCCAATGTACCAAATTTATCTATTTCTGGCTCACTGCACCAAATCCTTTTTTCTCGCCTGTACAGTAAGTAATAGAAATATTTACCCACTGTATCATATATAACCATTTTTGACACACTGCACCACATTGAACTCTTTTTGACCCCACAGTACATTTTTTAACTCCTTTTTGCTCGACTGTACATACAAATTATTGCTGTACCATATAAAACAATTTTTACCCCACCATTTAACCATTTTTATCCCTCTGTACCATATTTTACACCTTTTTGACCCACTGTACCACATTTAAAAATGTTTGTCCCTCAGTACCATATTTTACAAATTTTTGGCCCACTGTACCACATTCAACAATTTTTGCCCCACTGTACCATATTTATCCACCATTCGGCATTTTGTACGCCCAAAAATTTAAATTTCTTAAAATGTTGGGGCTACCAAATGATTATAACTCTACACGCTGAAAAAAAATCGCTTCTGTAGTATATTGTCCCAAACATATTCGGCTTGAAACATATATGTGTTTAGGGTACACATAAACATATAATAAACATATAATATTGGGTACACACAAAAAGTATATATTTGGGAAAATGTTATTCTAAACAAATCTCAGTATGTTTTTATTTGGGACTATCATTTCCGAAACAAATATTTATTTGCACTTAAGAATTCAGAAAATACGTTAATTGTGTTATATTTTTTATAAATTCAAAGTTATTTTTTAAGACATTTTTAAAGTTCGTAAAAATAATAAATAATAATAATTTAAATCGTATAATCGTGGATCAATATAAATTACTTGGAGGATTGACAAGAAATGATGACTTAGAATACTAACTCAGAAATTTTAAAATGATTGATTTAAACTGAAGTTAATGCTGCATATGGTACTGTAACTGGGAGGTACAATTCGAAACCAAGGAAACGTTTTAACTGAAATTCTAAAAAGTCAGCAAAGTTTTGAAAATCATTTTTAAATAAAATATATTGGGATAAATTCCTAAAGAATAATTTTATTTGTATGTAAACACCTATTTTATTTGATAAATTTAGTTCGCAAATATATTTTGTTGTAATATATTAATATATGCGTTCCACATATATTTTATTGATTTTCAAATAAAATTTATTTGCTCAGAAATGTATAATATTTAAAAATTTGTTTTACAAATATATTTTCTTTCGATTCAAACATATCAAAAAAGGCGATTTTGCCCCGTGTAGTCTTTTGGATTTGGTGGTAAACCGATATTAGTATTTTTTAATTGTTATTTATATAACAGGTTATTAGCTAAAAAATATGAAATTAGATTTACTTAATAATTTCCGTTGATATATTTGTGACTTGATTTCTTTTACCCAGCTCATAGACAAAAATACCCTAAATACCGAAAAATACTCGGTGAAATACACTAAGTTTTCGAATTCTTTTATTTTATTTGGACCGTTTTTCGAACATATTGGCTCTCGCATGGACCGTTTGAGCAAATACAACGAGAACAGACTACTCACTCTCATTTGTCTCTCTTCACTAACTACTCGAAAACAATAACGGCAGTTCACTTCTCTGTTTGAAACAAAGAAAGTGAAGTATAGTAATCGCAAAAGCAATGAATGTTTTCGAATACTGAAAAATGGTGCCGATGCAGGACTCTACAAAATAAATCAACAGATAAATTTGTCAAAGTCTTACATATTTCTTGTAATATTTTTCGTATTTTTAGTTTGTTGTTCCAATTTACACACAACACCACATACATAAAAATGTCATTAAAAATTTCAAAATAAAAATTGATTGTCCTGCCCTTTCCGTCGCAAGCAAATGCGTTTTTAACCATGTTAAAGGAATATGTATAAACAGTGGTTAAATTAAAGTCAAGTGTTCAAGTGACAGCATAACGGTGGATAAAGAGGTAAGTGAAATTAAGAAACTGTTGAGCAGAGTATTATTAGCTTGTTTAGTACACATCTACTAGGAATTCGGTTTAACGATGTCCGTCCGTCTGTCCATCTTAAATTGTTCGCAAAATACAAGTCGGAATTTCAAAGAAATTTTTCACATCGGGAGAGTAGGAAATTATCAAAATCGGTTCAGATTTAGATATAGCAGTTATATATACATACATATGTATGTATTTCCTAAGAGCTAGAGAAGCGTCATTTTTTAACCAATGTGTATAAAATTCGACCCAAGGTAAGTCCTAAAGGTAAATATCCAAAGATCGTTCAACATTTACAAAATGTTTTGGTCTTTCTTAATTTTGACCATGAGAAAAAAATCTGTGGCTCAAGCAACTAATCTTAAGTTGTTGTTTTTACAAATTGTTCAAGGTATTTCAATTTCAGAAATTTGCTTATAAGGGTGGGGCCACGCCCATTGGTCCGATCCTAACCCTTTTGGACCATTCAGGTAGACTATCACCAGATCGATATGCAAAAAATTACAGCACTCTCGATAAAATATTGTGCAAGATATGACTCTCAATTTCAAAATTTGGCTTATACTCGCATAGGCGGGGCAACGTCCATTGGTCTGATCCCGCCTATTTTTGGTCGAATCACGTAGACTGTCATCAGATACATTATGGGCGGGGCCACGGCCATTGATCCGATCCCGCCACTTTTTAGACCATTCATGTAGGCTATCATCAGATACATATGCACAAAATTACAGATCTGTCGCTAAAAAAATGTGTAAGACATCTCAATTTTAAAATTTAGTTTATATGGGTGGGGCCCCGGCCATTGATCCGATCCCGACCCTTTTGGGACCAATAACGTAGACTACCACCAGACATCACTTTCGCTAAAAATTGTGCAAGATATGTGTCTCAATTTCAAAATTTGGCTTCTATAGGCGGGGCCACATCCATTGGTCTGATCCCGCCCATTTTTGGGCGAATCGCGAAGACTGTCATCAGATACATGTGCCCAAAACTGCAGCACTCTCGATAATAAATTGTGCAAGATATTTATATTTCAAAATCTGGCTTATATAGACGTGGCCACGCCAATAGACTACGACAAATAGACTACGACCGTAACAAATTGTTCACTATATCTCAATTTCAAAAGTTGTCATATATGCTTCCTTATAAGACAAATTTCTGAAATTGAAATACCTTGAACAATTTGTTACATATACAAAATATACACAAAATTCCAGCACTCTCGCTATCAAATTGTGCAAAATATATCAATTTCAAAATTTGGCTTATATGGGCGGGGCCACGCCTATTGGTCCGAACCCGCCCATTTTTGGACCAATCATCTAGATCGCCAACGGATATATATACAGAAAATTCCAGGTTTCTCGCTAACAAATTGTGCATGATATCACATTTTTAAAATTTGGCTTTTATGGGCGGTGCCACGACCATTGGTCCGCTCCCGCCAATTTTTGGACCGATCACGTGTGCTGTCACCAGATACATATGTACAACATAACAGCACTCTAGCTAACAAATTGTGCAAGATACCACATTTTTAAAATTTGGTTTATATGGGCGGTGCCACGCCCATTGGTCCGATTCCCCTAATTTTTGGACCAATCACGTGTACTGTCACCAGATACATATGTACAACATTACAGCACTCTAGCTAACAAATTGTGCAAGATATATTAATTTCAAAATTTGGCTTATATGGGCGGGTCCACGCCCATTGGTCCGATCCCGCCCATTTTTTGACCAATTACGTACCAGATACATATACACAACATTGCAGCACTCCCGCTAGCAAATTGTGCAAGATATGGAAATTTTAAAATTTGGTCTACGTTGCCCCAGATTGAGATTTCCGATCCCGTCCATTTTTGAACCAATCACAAATCCTGCCACCAAATACGTATACATAAAATAACAACACTCTCGCTAACAAATTGTGCAAGATATCTCAATTCCAAAATGTGGCTTACATGGACGGGGCCACGCCCATTAGTCTGATCCCGCCCATTTTTTAACTAATCACGTAGACTGCCACCAGATACATATACACAAAATTACAGCATTCTCGCTACTAAATTGTGCAAGATAGCTCAATTTTGGGCTATATGGGCGGGGCCACGCCCTTTGGTCAGATCCCGCTCATTTTTAGACCAATCACGTAGGCTTCCACCAGACACATATACACAAAATTACAGCACTCTCGCTAACAAATTGTGCAAGATATCTAAATTTCAAAATTTGGCTTATTTGGGCGGGGCCACGCCCATTGGTCCTATCCCGCCCATTTTTGGACCAATCGCGTAGATCGCCAACGGATATATATGCACAAAATTCCAGCTCTCTCGATAACAAATTGTGCAAGATATCACATTTTTAAAATTTGGGTTATATTGGCGGTGCCACGCCCATTGGTCCGATCCGGCCCATTTTTGGACCAATCACGTGGACTGCCACCAGATACATATGTACAACATTACAGCACTCTAGCTACCAAATTGTGCAAGATATATCAATTTCAAAATTTAGCTTATATGGGCGGGGCAACGCCCATTGGTCCGATCCCGCCCATTTTTTGACCAATTACGTAGAATGCCACCAGATACATATTCGCAACATTGCAGCACTCCCGCTGGCAAATTGCGCAAGATATCAAAATTTGGTCTATGTGGGCGGGGCCAGGCCATTGGGTCGATCCCGCCCATTTTTGGACCAATCGCGTAGACTGCCACCATATACATATACACAAAATTCCAGCACTCTCGCTAACAAATTGTGCAAAATATCTCAATTTCAAAATTTGGCTTCTTTGGGCGGGGCCACGCCCATTGGTCCGATTCCGCTCATTTTTGGAAAATTCACATAATATGCCACTAAAAAATTTTTTCAATATCAAAATTGGACCCATATGGGCGGGTCCACGCCCACTTGATATATCGAAAATTCAAGTACCCTATTTTCAGCACCCCTACACATGTACATTCTGTGAAAATTTCAAGATGATTGGTCTAGCCGACACTCTCTTTTATATATATAGATTTGTTGAATTTAAAGGCAACACATTTTCAATAAATGATTTGAAAATATGTTTGTTGAGCAAAATCGAAAATATTTTTAATAAACAAATTACAAATATTGCTGTTGAAATGAAAATATGTTTGTTGAGTAAAAAAGGAAAAAATATTCAATGAACGAGCCACAATTTTCGTTGATGAAATTTCAATTTTCTTTATCACAGGAATTTTGAAAAATTTTGTATTTGAGTTTTTGAAAATTGTTGTTGAATTACAAATTTTGTTTTTTCTGTGTAGGCTTTCAACAACATACACCCAGATGCAGTAATGGCGGCATTGTCACATCTAAAGGTGAACTCTAGCTTGATTAGACTAATTCAAAGACTACTCAACAGAAGACGTATAACAGCATGTCAAGGGTCCATAACTCTAACAAGGTTTGTAAACAGAGGGACCCCACAAGGAGGAGTACTGTCTCCACTAATTTGGAACCTAGCGGTGAATGAAATCCTGCTAGATCTAGAACGTTGTGGCTGCAAGGTCGCGGCATATGCGGACGACCTGGCAATCACAGTGAGTGGCAAATTCGAAAACATCCTCCGAGATATTATACAGATGGCTCTGAACAAGTTGGCTAGATGGGACAGAAGCTGCGGTTTGGGTGTTAACCCAAACAAGACAGAATTGGTTCTCTTTACTAGGATGAATAATGTCCCACATGTGGACCCTCCTCCTCGTATAAATGGAACAGATCTAGTCTTTTCTGAAAGTCCAAAATTGTTAGGAATAATTTTGGATAGGAAACTGTCATTCAGACTAATCGTACTGGAACGTGCAAAGAAGGCCAACATCGCCCTATACTGGGTGGCTGATATGTAATGCAACAAAGTAAAGCGCTATATTTTTTTAATTTTTTTTTTAAATTTTATTGTTCAAATGCAAAAAATGTCGGAAATAACATAAAATTTTAGAAACAGTTTAGATTTGTTCGAATTGGCCACCTTTGGCACGAATTATGACCTTCAAACGGCCGACAAAGCCATCACACGCTGCACGAAAGTGGCTCTGCGGTATTTTGGCCCATTCCCGGCGAAGTGCCGTCTTGAGATGATCGATACTTTGGTATTTTTTAGTGCGAACCTTACTCTCTAAAATGCCCCAGGTGCAAAAGTCCAACGGATTGAGATCCGGAGATCTTGGTGGCCATTGTGCGGTAGAAATGAAGCGAGGAACCTCCTTTTTAAGCCATTCTTGGTTGACGCGTGCTGAGTGCGATGGTGCTGAGTCCTGTTGGAATATCCATGGTCTGTGGCCGAAATGTATGTCCAGGGCTTCAATACTGTCTTTAGGACATTTTCCCGATAATATTCGGCATTTATTTTGACCCCATGGTCGATGAATACGAGCGGGGAGCGACAATCGGCCGTTACGGCCCACACCATTACCATCGGCGGCGCTTGAGTTCTGGTGGCCAATCGAAGGTGTAAATTTTCAGCTGACCTCTTCGGCAAGTAAACCCGATCATTTTGTTTGTTCACAAACTGCTCAATTTGGAATGGCTTCTCATCGGAGACAACCAAATTCGGTACCTGGCCACTTTCGTGCAAGCGAAGCAACTCCTTGGCTCTTTCCAGTCTAACTTTTGTTTGTGCATCGGTGAGCTCTTGCACTTTTTGGAACTTCAATAGCTTTAGTCCAAGCTCATCTTTTAATATGTGTTGTGTCCGTTCTCGCGATATGTTCAGCTCACGAGCAGTTTTTCTACCACTGCGGCGTGGATTTCGATCAAATCTGGCCTTCACTTTTCGGATCATTTCTGGTGTTGTTACCGTTTTTTTTCGTCCACTTTTTGGACGCGATGCAACACTGCTAGTATCACGGTAACGAGCAATGGTACGAGAAACAAAAGATTTATTCACATTTAAATGCTGGAGGGCTCTAACGGCAGCCACGTGTTTTTCCACCTAAATTTAAAGCAATCACACTATCACGCTTGAATTCCATCACGAATAACTTTTTTTCTGAATCTGAAGATCAAAATGCTTTTGTAAGCTTGTAAACAATAAAATGAACTGTCACTGAAATAAATCTGTCAGCTATCAGACTAGCGGTTTAGAAATGATAGCCACCCTGTATTCCTGCAGGAAGGCTGTAGGGTCGCGGTGGGGCCCCTCTCCTAAAATTGTCCATTGGATATATATAGCAGTGGTTCGTCCAATACTGTTATACGGCATTGTGGTATGGTGGACGGAAACTGACAAACTAACCATCACAAAACCGCTATCACGGGTTCAGAGAACTGCCTGCCTGTACATAAGCGGAGGGTTAAGGACTACAGCGACTGAGTCTCTACGAGCCCTTCTCCATATACTGCCGATTAATGTTGTGGCGAGAGAAGTTGCAACCAAAGCGGCACTAAGAGTAAACTGCCTATCAATGTGGAGGTACAAGAACTATCAAAGTGTAGTGCTTTGGTAACCGACCGAGTGGACTATATATCAACGGTGCGCACATTTGAGAACAACTACATCACTATGATGGCAGAATACGCGGAAATAGAAACCATCTCCACTTCTTTACGGATGGTTCGAAGCTTGATGAAAAGGTTGGCTTCGGAGTACACTGTGAAGAACTTAGTTTGGATATAGCTCACAGACTACCAGATACCTGCAGTGTCTATCAAGCCAAAATAATGGCAATATGGGAAGTCGCCAAGTGGCTGAGTCGGAACATAGCACCAACACTGGCGTTGTCATTTACTCGGACAGCCAGGCTGCCATCAATTCTCTGGAGGCCACATCCCTAAATTCACAAATAGCCCTCGACTGCCGCATATCTCTTAACAAGATGGCTGAGCAGTTTAATATACACCTCATATGGGTGCCTGGGCATAGGGATATCCCGGGGAACTGCAAAGCCGATGAACTAGCTAGGAAAGGGACAACTTTACAAATTCTCGAAGAATTTGCATATATTGGTGCGCCACTATCCACGTGCAAGCTTTGGATAAGACAAGAGGCAATCAGGCAGTCCAACGACAGATGGACACAAATCGGCACCTGTAGGGTAGCTAGATAAATCTGGCCAAGGTATGACCTGAGAAGGTCAAAATATCTCCTCGCACTGGAAAGGAAAAGATTATCTACGTTAGTATCAGTTCTGACGGGACACTGCCTGATCGGCGAACACGCTAGAAGATTGGGTATTAACTCCAATGACTTCTGCAGAAGCTGTGGAGATGAGGAAGATGTGGAGAGCATTGAGCACTTGCTATGCGACTGTCCCGCTTTGAGTAAACGACGACTGGACCTACTGGGGTCTGCCTTTCTAGGCAGCCTAACAGATCTTTCCAGTACCAATATTCGTGCTATCGATACATTTGTATATCAAACAGGTTGGTTTCGATGAAGGGCATTTTAGCCCGTGGTACAACTAGGGACCTAAACTGGTCTATGTGAGCTGAAGAAATAAAAAAGAAAACGGCCGCCACCCTAACCTAAACCTAAACCTATTAAATAAAACAATATTATATATAGATTATAGATTTTTATATTTAAGGATATTTTAATAGTGAAATGAGAGAATGCTTATTATACTTATATGCACTTATTTAAAATCGTACTGACTTCTCCCTCATTTTCATTTAGGCGAGGTGGGAAAAGAGCAGATTCCAAAAGAAATTCAATAACGTTGACTCTAAAAAAACGTTGAAAAAAGGTAAAAAAAATACAAACATTATGATAATGATCGATATTATGTTATGTAATAATACATTACCTTTTCCGCAAGAATCTAAATTATTTAGCTTTATACTTAGAGATGAGGAGTATGTTTTTGACTTTGCTTCAGAAATTCCTCCAAAACATTTTTGGACCGCAAATGTTTTACTTCCATCAGTTAATTTCTCTCTAGAACTGGGTAAACAAATTTGAGTTAAAAACCATTAAGGAAGTGCGAAATATAACATCCAACCCTTAAAGAGCAGAATAAGAATTAGTGTAAAGTTTTACCGATATTATTTTTCTAATAATAATGATCTGTCGAAAACGTTGTATTTTGTAGCGCTTAGATTCAAAATCGGAATATAGGAATGCGTATACGAGCTTTATCTAAACCTCGACCGATATTCTTAAAACTATTTGTTCAATCTTTTAAAGATCTGCTAAGAAATATGAATTTTATAGCCCTTAGATACAAAATCGAGATAAAGTGTATGGATGTGAGCTACATCTATCACCACCACTGAAATGCGGAAACCACAGGAATGCAGATTTTATAGCGCTTAGATGAAAAATCGGGATATAAGTTTGTGAAGTCGCTATATAGAAATCTGAACGGTTTTCTTCAAGCCCGACCCCGGGTTAAGCAAATTCGGTATCCCAAATTTCGGAATAAATTTATGTAAAATAGAGATTCTATAGCGCTAAGAGGCAAATCGGATGAAACATGTGTATGGGAGCTATATGTAAATTTTAGCTGATTTGTTCGGAAATCAGAGGTATCTCTTTTTGGTCCACATTTGTTAAATGCCGCTTCTATAGCGCTTACATCTAATCTGAACAGATTTTGGAAACTTTCTTTCAGGCGTGAACAAATTCTTTGTGCCAAATTTCATCAAGATCGGATTGACATTCCGACTTGTACACTGATAGAAAAACCGTTCGTCACCATGACGAATCAGTTTCGTCAATATATCTTCGTACTGGTGACGAAAAGTTTCGTACATGCGATGTTTTTGTACGTCAATAGAACGAACACTATCATCAAGTCATGTTTTTGGTGATTTCGAAATTCGTCGAGAGAACGATAAGGTTTCATTCCCACGACGAAAAGATTTATTTTGCCATATTGCTGAAAATATGATCAAATCGTGATGATGAATGGGGTTCGTCGTGGTGATGAATGGATCATCCTGAGGACGAAAGTTTTTGGAAACAGAAATTCGTCATGGTGACGAACAAATTCATCAAGAGGATTATTCCGTACGTTAGCTGACTTTTGACGAAAAAATAATCGTGATGATGTACAAATTCGTCGTCATGACGAAGCATTTTCTATCAGTGTACTTTACGAACAACATAAGATTTACAGACGAACAGACATGGCTAAATCGAATCAGCTAGTGATTCCTAGTAGATGTGTACTAAACAAGCTTATAATACCCTGGACAACAGTTTCTTAATTTCACTTACCTCTTTATCCACCGTTATGTTGTCACTTGTCTCTTAAATTACCCACTCTTTATATTCGTTTAATATAAATTAAAATCGCGTTTGTTTCGACGAAAAGTGCACGACAAATCATTTTTATTTTGAAATTTTTAATGAAATTTTTTATGTACATATGTAGGTATTGTGTGTAAAAATTTTAACATCAAACTCAAAATACGAAAAATATTGCAAGAAATAAGTAATCATTTTATTCCTAAACTTATCATTTGATTAGTTTAGGAATAATTTTGAAAATTATTTTCCAAATTTCATTAACAATATTTGTTGAACCTCAGAAATTTTAGCATACTTGTACAGATACATTTACATTTTTAAACTGTCTGTTTTTTCTGTGTACCTAGGTGTAACAGCACACTATTAAACAGGTAGGACTAAAAGATCAGATTTTAAGTATTAGAATATTTATTGCATTGTAGTCCTAGAAAGGCTCGCTGCAAAAATTGCTTCTGTTGAAATCAAAAAAGGAATTATACTGAAATTCTAAAAAGTCCGCAAAGTTTTGAATTTTCTTTAAGAATTTTTTTTGTTGAAATCCCTAAACAATATTTTTGTTTTTTTGCAAACACACATAATATAGTTGACGAGCTGACCCGGTCCACTTCGTTGGCCCAGATTTCAGATTTCCGATCCCGTAAATTGTTGGGCCAATCACGTGGACTGTCACCAGATACATATACACAAAATACAGCACTCTCGCTCACAAATTGTGCAAGATATCCCAATTTCAAAATTTGACTTATAGGTGCGGGCCACGCACCAGATACATACATATACACAAAAGTACAGCACTCTCGCTGACAAATTGTGCAAGATATCTCAATTATACAATTTAGTTTACATGGGTGGGACCAACCCATTGGTCCGATCCCGCCTATTTTTGGACCAATCACGTAGACTTTCAGCTACTTTCACTTGGATCCCAGAAAGTCCATGAGTGGTTGGACATCTGTGATCACGGTCCAATCCCAATCATGGAAGTAGATGGGGATAGTAGGAATCTCAAGTAGATATCTCAATTTCAAAAGTTGGCTTATAAGGGCGCGGTCACGCCCATTGGTCCGATCCCGCCCATTTTTAGACAAACTACGTAGACTATCGCCAGATACGTATGTACATAATTACAGCACTCTTGCTAACAAATTGTGCAAGATATCTAAATTTTAAAATTTGCCTTATATGGGCAGGGTCACGCCCATTGGCCCGATCCGGCCCATTTTTTACAGTGCAAAACAAGAACAAACGACAATGCATCAGCCGAACGTTCGTTGTCATAAGCTCCACGAAGATACTCGTGTCAACGTCACACCAGCAGCATAAAAGCACCATTTTGTTTCCTAATGTGCTTAGGAATTGAAAATGTGCCCACCACTGATATACACACTTCCGCCTTCATATTTTTTCATATTATATCCACTTCGATGTACGGTTTAAATATGAACATTACATAGTGGACTAACGAATGCCGGCACGCGGATCACAGAACCATTTGCTGCTATTAAGGAAACGCCATACATATGTTAATGTTTCGAGTTTCCATGTGAAACCCATAAACCACAGCTGCTGTAAAGTGGATCAATTTGGTCGAACTATAATTAAGCCCAAACAATTTTGTCTACACTTCAAAATGCATGCCATTTCAATTACATATAATTTAATCTTTAATAGGAACGCATATTAAACGCATAGAGCTCGGAGCTTATCCTATAAAGGATCGGAGAACAATTGAAAAATTTAAGATAAAATTCAGGGAAATATTAAAAGCATAGAGCTCGGAGCTTATCCTATGAAGGATCGGAGAACAATTGAAAATTTTAAGATAAAATTGGGGGAAATCTGAGATACTTGAGGTCATAAAGATAGTAAAATGAGCTGTGGAACAAGAATTTGGCACATATAAGCGTGTCAATTGTTTTGGCCATGCCATTTATAATATCGGGCAACAAGTTATCGAATTGAATATAAGCAGTACAATGTGGCGAAATAGCAGCAACACTTGATATCCCCGACTCATCAGGCGACGAAGAAAATTTTGATTACAACGTGGGGCTTTTTGAGAATGTTGGAACGCCATTGCGACAGTTGCTCAAGAAAGAGAAATCCATTGCTTGATTCTTCCATGGTAGTGAGGTAGCTACCAACGAATTTTCTAAACTATAGAAGGAAAGTGCCAAATCAAATCTAAAATTAATTCTGGAAGTTAAGACACGATGGAACTCATGCTACGAAATGGTGATTACGTTGGATGAGTCCTAATACAAATGCATATGTACAGAAATTCCAGATAAAAACCTCCAAATATGGTAAATGAAGAAGAATTGGAAGTGTTGGCAGAAGTTAGAGACATTTTGAAGCTTCTGTTTCTCATAACCCAGGAAATAAGTTCATAGAAAAATGTCACTCTAAGCTAATACATAGAGTGACAAATTTGTAAGGAAAAAATTAAGAAATTGTGCGAAAAAATCTTTGAAGTAGTGTTGAAAGAAAATTGTTATGAATTGCATAAACATAATTCCCAATCAGCATTATACCTCTAACCAGTTAATTAATTTAGTGAATGCAAATAGTTTATCAAATAAGAATATTAATTCAAATTTCAGAAATTAATTATTGATTACATTTCTACTTCAATTCTTACGAGGGCTGCTATATATATTTCTGGCCTAATAATGAAAATGTGAATATTTATCATCAAAAATGGTTTTATTGTTTTTCAAAGTATTCTCCAGCATGATTTATACACTTTTGCATGCGCTCAAACCAATTGTCGAAAACATGGTTTTTGAACGCTTCAACAGCATCTTCTGGCGATGAAAATCGTTGACCACGCATTTTATTCTTGATGCGCGGGAATAAAAACAAGTCATTGGGTGCCAAGTCAGGGCTGTACGGCGGATGACCCATCAATTCGACGTTTTGGCCGGTCAAAAAGGCGCTGGATTGAGCCGATGTGTAAAACCTCGCATTGTCATGGTGCACAATGATCCGTCTTCTCTTGTTCCTTTTTAGAATTTCTCCAAAGACTTCAGGCAAACAAATTTTTATTATAAAAAATATAAATTTCCATTTTTATACCCTCACTTTAGTGTGACGAGGGTATATATCATTTGCTACGGAAAAAAGTGTAACACGTCGAAGGAGTGACCTAAGACCCCAAGTATGTTCGGAGGAAATCCGTTTTGGGTCATTTTAAGTCGAATGAGCAATGTCCGTCCGTCTGTCTGTCTGTCTGTGTGTCTGCTGGCTGGTGCGCACGATAACTCTCGAAAGGAGTAACCGATTGACATCAAATTTGGTATGTGGTAATATTTTTTTCTATCCCCGGCTAAGTTCGAAGATGGGCCATATTGGTCCACTCATTCTAGTACCTCCCCCACAAAGGGTTAAAATGTTGTGAAATATTGATTCTTTAATAACTGCTATACTACTTATTCGAATCTTTTGAAATTCCACACATAGTATTAGCTTATTAGTCGTTATCAACTCGAGAAAAATGGGCGAAGTCGCCACGTCCCTTTTGGTACCTCCCACACAAATGCACTGTTTTGCACCAAAAGTTAACAGCTTATAACATTAATAACAGTGTATAAAAATACTTGAAATTTTGTACAGTGTTATGCTTTTATATTGCCTACAGTCCAGGGAAAAATGGGTGTTGTTGTCACGCCCTTTTTGGTACCTCCCACACAAAGGTACCTTTTTGCACCAAAATTTAACAGCTTATAACATTAAAACCAGTGTATAAAAATACTTGAAATTTTGTACAGTGTAATGTTTTTATAGTGTCTATAGCCCTGTGAAAAATGGGCGTTATTGCCACGCCCCTCTTTGTACCTCCCACACAAAATGCCTAAATCATACCACAATTTAATGTCTCATAACGTTTATACCAGCACACATAAATGCTTATAAGTCGGCACAGTGCAATGAATTTAAAGTATATAATGTTCAGCAAAAAAAAGGTGTATTTGATAAACCCCTTCTGGTACCTCACACACAAATTGACAGAATAATTCGAGTAATATTCAATATTACATTACTCACAAAGTGAGGGTATACCTTAGTCGGTTTACCCGACTGAAACTTTCTTACTTGTTTTCCTAGCAAATTTATGAATTCAACGCTGTTACCTCCAACGAAAGAGAATGAGGACCACATTATGCGAGCAAATCGAGAATAAATTCCGTCCGTAATACACGAAACATGTCTAGGGCAGACGAAGAGAGAGAGGAATTCCTGCCAATTTCGGTAGTATTTATGTACACCCACCGGCAACCGCAAAGCAAATCCCAAACCGTTTGTGAGTCATGGAAAATGAATTCCCTTACGTTTGGAAGGTAGCAAAAAAGTTTCTGCCAATCGTTGGAACATCTATTCCATCCGAACGGTTGTTTTCTCACGCTGAAAGACTGCAAACAGAAAGTCTAATTTTATTTATTTTTATTTCATTTCATTTATTTCGTACAAACTTGTATAGGATATAAAAAAGCTATCAAAAACTACTCAGTAGCATATTGTTATATATGTATAGCTTTAAAAAACTACTCAGTAGCATATAACAAAACTTTAAACAAATACTCAGAATATTGACTATATGATTTTTTTAATAGAAAAAGATTGATCATTCTTAAAGGAATTTTGATTAATGTTATAACCTTCTATACAAATAGAATAACGGGTCAATATTTCACGTTTCAAATAATCTGGTCCAGCCCATTTTTTGCACAAATTACGTAGACTGCCACCAGAGACATATGCACAAAATTACAGCACTCTCGCTAAAAAAAATGGTGCAAGATATCTGAATTTCAAAATTTGTCTTATATGGGCGCGGTCGCGTCCATTGCTCCGATCTTGCCCATTTTTGGACCAATTATATAAACTGAATGCATACATACAAAATTTCAGCCCTCTAGCTAAAAATTTTTCTCAATAAAAAAAATTGCCTCATATGGGGGGTCTACGCCCACTTGATATATCGAAAATTCAAGTTCCCTATTTCTCTTTTATATAAGGGTTTTCCAACAAGAGGTGTTATTTTGGTATTCAAAGAAAAATGCAAATTTTTGAGATACATGATCGGATGTTTATTTCATAATAAAGAGGAAGGTATGCCGTTAATAATTAAAAACAACATCAGCCAAATGGCCACCACGACCACGCTTACGGGATTGTCCTTTTCATGAAATTTTCCATAAGCAAATCGCAAAGTGGCTGCCCTATGTCCTCGATAGCCTCACGAATTCTATCTTTGAGGTCTTGAATCGATGCTGGGCTGTTGGCGTAGACCTTATCTTTCACGTGGCCCCAAAGGAAGAAGTCGCAAGGTGTTAAATCACAAGATCTCGGTGGCCAATTGTGATCACCTCTTCGAGAGATAATACGGTCCGGAAACTTTTCCCGTAACAGAGCAATGGTTTCGTCGCTTGTGTGGCACGTATCGCCGTCTTGTTGAAAGTAAACGTTGTCCAGATCAATCCCATCCAACTCCGACCATAAAAAATCATTGATCCAACCTCATTTTCGAAAAAGTAAGGTCCAATGACCCCGCCGGACCATAAACCGCACCAAACAGTCACACGTTGAGGATGGAGAGGCTTTTCAACAATTACTCTTGGGTTTTCCGAGCCCCAGATGCGACAATTCTGCTTGTTGACGTAGCCACCGAGGTGGAAATGGGCCTCATCAGTCAAGATGATTTTGTATCGTTCGTATCGTTTTTTTTTGTTCGATCGATCCTCGAATACGAGTATATTTTCTTTCAATACAAACATTAAAAACGGCGATTTTCCCCGTGATGTTATTATAAAAATAAACAAGTAAAAACGTTCAGTCGGGTAAACCGACTTACAAATGCCCTCACGTTCAGTCACAAAAAATATTCGTAAATTTATAACGTAAATATGACTAATCGAACGGGGGCCTTTGTACGAGAGCTATATCAAAATATAGACCGATATGCCTAATTTTCACAAGGCACGATTGAATGTAATACACAGTACAAATATTTAAATTTCAGCATGATCGTTTAAAAAATGCGCTCTCTAGAGCGTAAATATATCTTATCGAAAGGGCCTTCGTATGGGGGATATATCAATGTATGGACCGAGATGGCCCATTTTAAATAGGGATCGTCTCAGGGTTAAGAAATGCCTCTGTACCAATTTTCATTAAGATTGCTTCATATTTGCGAACTGTGGTGTCGAATATAAAAAAGAACGGAACGCTAAACGTAGTGATAATGTTAGTGTTATGTTCAAAAGAACAGTATCACTACGACGTAGTGATACTGTTGTATGAACCGCACGTTATCGTAGTGATACCATTCGTCGTGTTCTAAAAACGGTACGTTATCGTAGTGGTACCGTTTCCGAACAGTAAATAACGTTAGTGTTCTCTGAAAGAACCGTTCCTATAACGTACTGTTTTTTTCTGAACACTGGTTCTTCGTCTCTCATTGTGTGGGCAATTCATGATTGCCATGTTGCAAAAAATTCGTAGCCTTACAGTCGGCAACCCTGTCGACACAATCGACCTCGATTTGAAGTAGGTTCGGTTCTTCTATCTGTGGCAGAGAACACCACGGCTTAATTTTGTCGGATGAATATACTGATGTATAATGACGTTGTTTTCTAGTTGATCCTGGCAAATCTTCGATGACGTATCTATCCTTTTCCAGAACTTGTGTCATGATGATTGGACCTTTGTAGAGTGGCTCCAACTTTCTTGAAGTACCCGTCGCCGTTGGTTCATTCTCAACCAACACCAAGTCACCGAGTTTGTAGCGTTTCGGTTGACTATGATTTCCGTCGTATCGCAGTTTTGTATTCACGGTGTGCATCAATTCGTTCAGCCGCTTCGTTGCGTATTTCTTCTAAACGATCGTTGTCAATAGATTCGCTATTGTTTAAAGATAGTATAAGTTTATTTTGTAGAATATCTCTCGGATGAAATCAAAAAAGGAGTTCATGTGGAGTTCGACCGGTAGTTTTATTTTTCATCGTATTTATTGACCACTGTACTCGCTGAAGTTGATCGTCCCATCGTTTGTCTTCTTTGGTTGACGGTAGAAGCATACTGAGTATTGTTCGTTCTGCATGGCCGTTCGCCCTTGGAGTTCTTACAGCATTTAAGACATGTTTTACGTCGTTCGTCTGACAGAATCGCTTAAACTCGTGGGACGTGAATGCAGTTCCGCGATCGGTAATTATTCGTGTTGGTATTCCAAAAAATTCGGTGCATTCGTTAAGAATAGTTATTACGTGCTTTGTCGCCGTACTTTTCACCGCTCGAATTATCATGTACTTCGTAAAAGCATCAACAATGACCAAAAGGTGCTCGTTACGTTTGGTGCTTTTCGGGAAAGGGCCCAAGTGATCCATATGGATAGTATGGAATGGCACTGGGTTAACGTTGTCGTAATGGTAGTATACGCGCATTCTAAACATGACTTTATATGAGATTTAACAAAATTATGCATTCGGGGAAACCAAAAATGTCTCTGAATAGCGTCTATGGTTTTCTCCACACCTAGATGTCCCGCGTCGTCATGTTGTCGTTTTACTACGCGCAAGGCTTTCGGAACCAAAGAAGTTTATCTTTGACTTTCCGAAATAGTCGTCCGTTATCGATTACATATTCGTTACAAATCGTTTTGTCTCGTAATTTCAATTTGTCGACTATCGCGCAGATGTTTTCGTCCGGTATTTGCATTGAAAACAACCAGTCGCCTTGGCTTATGACCGTTTTTGCAATTCGTAATGACGCTGTATCTAATTCTCGGGCTTCTTCATACGGTGCTCGGCTTAATGCATCCACATGTTGCATTCGCTGACCTGATCGATGTTCGATTTTAGCGTCAAAATCTTGGATCCTCAGCCACCATCTTGCGATTCTCGGTATTAATTCTTTTTTTGCATAGTCGTTCTGATAGCGTTGCAATCTCTGACGATTGTAACTGGTTTGCCGTAAACGTAGTAACGGAAGCGTTCTAAAGATTCTACCACAGCTAACGCCTCCAATTCATAGCTTTGATAGGTTTTTCGTCGTTGGTTGTTGATCGGCTGTAGAATGCTACTGGTCTCCACGTTTTTTCCTCGTTCTGTAGTAGCACACCTGCTAGACCTATTGCGCTGGCATCAGTATGAATCTGATGTTCCGCGTTAGTTCGATAACCCGGTTTCGTTGTAGGTTTAGGTTAGGGTGGCAGCCGTTTTTTTTTACAAGCTCACATAGACCAGTTTAGGTCCCTAGTTTTACCACGGGCTGAAATGCCCCTCATCGAAACCAACCTGTTTGATATATAAATTTATCGATAGTACGAATATCAGTACTGGAAAGATCTGTTAGGCTGCCTAAAAAGGCCGACCCCAGTATGTCCAGAGTAAATACCCAATCTTTTGGCGTGTTCGCCGATCAAGCAGTGTCCCGTCAGAACCTACTAACGTAGACAATCGTTTCCTCTCTAGTGCGAGGAGATATTTTGACCTTCTCAGGTTATACCTTGGCCAGATTTGTCTAGCTACCCTGCAGGTGCCGATTTCTGTCCATCTTTCGTTGGACTGCCTGATTGCCTCTTTCCTAAGCCAAAGCTTGCACGTGGATAGTGGCGCACCAATATATGCAAATTCTTCGAGAATTTGTAATGTCGTCCCTTTCCTAGCAAGTTCATCGGCTTTGCAGTTCCCCGGGATATCCCTATGCCCAGGCACCCATATGAGGTGTATATTAAACTGCTCAGCCATCTCGTTAAGAGATCTGCGGCAGTCGAGGGCTGTTTGTGAATTTTGGGATGTTGCCTCCAGAGAATTGATGGCAGCCTGGCTGTCCGAGTAAATGACAACGCCAGTGTTGGTTACTATGTTGCGACTCAGCCACTTGGCGACTTCCCATATTGCCATTATTTCGGCTTGATAGACACTGCAGGTATCTGGTAGTCTGTGAGCTATATCCAGACTAAGTTCTTCACAGTGTACTCCGAAGCCAACCTTTTCATCAAGCTTCGAACCATCCGTGTAAAAGTGGAGATGGTTTCTATTACCTGGTATTCTGCCGACCCATTCATCTCTGGCGGGAATCATAGTGATGTAATTTCTCTCGAAGGTGTACACAGTTGGTATATAGTCCACTCGGTCGATTACCATAGCACTACACTTTGATATCCTCATGTGACCATAGTTCTTGTACCTCCACATTGATAGGCAGTTTAATCTTATTGCCGCTTTGCTTGCAACTTCTCTCGCCACAATATTAATCGGCAGTATATGGAGTAGGGCTTGTAGAGACTCGGTCGCTGTAGTCCTTAAGGCTCCGCTTATGCTCAGGCAGGCAGTTCTCTGAACCTTTGTTAGTAGGTTGGTGATGGTTAGATTGTCAGTTGCCGTCCATCATACCACAATACCGTATAACAGTATTGGACGAACTATTGCTATATATATCCAGTGGACGATTTTTGGAGAGAGTCCCCACCGCGACCCTACAGCCTTTTTGCAGGAATATAAGGCGACGTTGGCCTTCCTTACACGTTCCAATACGTTAAGTCTAAATAACATTTCGTTGTAAGGCACGTCTTTAGCTTTTGAAACGCTTCTTTTTGCTCGTTGCACCACGGCATGCGTTTGAACTCATAAAGTTCGTCAGGCGTTACAAATGCCGTAAATCGTCTTCTATTTTCCTCAATTGGAATTTGTTAGTATCCACTATTCAAGTCTAACACCGTGAAATACGTAAATTGTTTAATTTCTTGAAGTCGTTCTTCTATGTTAGCCGTTGGAAAAATCTCTTTGACCATGTGCTGTTTTAAACGTCGATAATCCACGCATAATCCGTCGTTGCCATTTTTCTTTTTACCGAGTACTATAGGACTTGCATATTAAGATTATGACTTTTGTATAATATCCTTTGTTAGTAACTCGTTAATCATTTTACTCACCGCAGCTTTTTTCGGTTCTGGGAGTCGATATGGCTTTTATGCTATTGGCTCGGTTGTTGTTAGTTAGATTTTCATTTGAACAGCATTCGTTAGATCGATTTCGTTAAGTTCGTTCCCGCAGACGTCTCGATATTCGTTGAGTAACTCAGATATTTTTGTTTTAGTAGCCTCATCATCTGTGCCGCATTGAATTGATGACATTTCGATAGGAGTTCGTTCATTAATGTTGGTCGTTGACACGCTTACCAATTCAAATCGTCGTTCGTTATTGTGAACTATTAGACGTATGTTGTTATTCGCGAAAATTTCGTTTCCGATAATTAAATCTGATGAAAAGATGTCGTCAGCCGCAACGTAGAGATCAATATTAAGCTCATTATCGTCGATGTCTACTTTCACCTTCATCATTTCGTTAAGGACACGTGTGCCTCCGCAAACTCCGCTAATACGTAAGAAATAAGGTTCTTGTTTGTTGGATATTTTTGTCGCCTTTGATTTACGAATCATACTACATTGACTACAAGTATCAATAAGAGCATACAATTCTTCGTTGTTGATCGTAACCCGTTTATCGTCGACATTTCTTCGCATCCCGTTTATAGTCGTGGATTTAGCTTGCCGCAGTTTTCGGGTGAGCCTTTAGGATGAACTCGTTGACAATCCTTACATCGCGCTCGTCGTTGTGGTTTTGGACATACACTGGACATGTGACCCGTTTCAGAACAGTTAAAACAAACAATAGGTTGTCGTTGCGTTGATGTCCTGCGTATATTATCGTCTGAGATTTTTCTAGCCCTTTGGTTATCGTTTTGAGTACGTTTCGTTGTCGTTGTTGACGTCGTTTTCCTACCAGCTGAGCAACTTGTCATAGTCACCAAATAATCCTCCAGAGTTTCACGCATCTCATTCACAGTCTTGAAACGAAGTGCCGCGATTGCCATTTGTAAATCAGCATGTTCCAAACCCTTGCGAGTATATCTTATAATCGCCGATTCGTTCAAGCTATAACGTCTACCCAAAGCCGTCATTCGGAAACAGTACTCGGTGATAGATTCTCCATGTCGTCGTTTGTCGTCTTAAAGTGTACGTCAGCCTCGTCCGGTCTCGTACCAAACTCACCTCTTAAAGCCTCAGCCAACTCATTCCAAGTAATGAAAAATAATTAGAGCCTCGTTGTATTATCCATATTCACACGTCACTACACGTACATACGTATGTATATCTTCCTTCATTTGTGTTGTTGTTACACCGCACTCTCAATGACTTTTCATACACATTCATTCCTTGATTGTGTCATGATACAATAATAGAAGGTAAAATCACTTGCCCAACAACAAAACTGGGATACAACCCTGAACATTATTTTCGTACAATAGCTTGTCAAAATAGGCAGCCGACTCGAACAGCTGACCAACAATTGGTTGTCTAATACATTTTTTATTTGAAATTTGATTTTCTTTGAAAAGGATAATTTTTTCTTATATTTCAAACTTACGTGCAATTATCCCTTAAAGTAAATCTGGTGACTGCAATTGTATTCAGTATAACAAGTTTTCTCTTGTATTGGGATACACACACAATGTATGTTTTGTCTTTAAGGAACTATAAATTTTAAATAATTTCCTCATTTTAATCTCGGAAGGATAGTGTCATTATCCTTCATGGCACCCAGATGTTTTTGACGTTACAGTATTGAGTAGCATTGATGATGGACGGCATATAATACAATACTGCTCGGTCGAGCTTTCCAACGATTTTACTTCTTTGGAATACATTTTTTAAAAGGTTTGTCTCTTCAGAGCTTGTCCTTACAAATGAGTGGCGAGAGGCATAAGCTGAATGCGGCAATACGTGTCACACATATCACCCATATCAGTAAAAAGGCAGAACAGAAAAAATGGAGCAGTAAATGCATAAAATGGAAGACGGCCGGCCTCTCTTGCAATGGAAATAACTCAAAATGCCGACAGCAAGATCCTTTAGGCAGAATGGGCCTCCTGATGACGTAGAGGACTTTGGGTTGAAGAGCTACTCCTCATATTAAAACCAATTTTCAGGTTTTATTTATTTTCTAGTTAGGAAATAAGTTTTTCATGTTATAAGAAAATACATACTCGTACATACATATGTATATGGACCATTTATTAAAAAATATGATGAACGAATAATGTAAAAAGAATTGAACGTAATATATATATTTTTTAATAACAAATAACAAAGTTTGTCGTTGATACAAATAATAAGTTGTTAGCTGCAACATTGTTCAAGCTACATCTGTTGAATTGTCCATCAATTGTCTTCCACATGTCCAATTGTCTTAATGGACACTAACATGTGGTTCCAACAGGACGGCACCATAGCCACACAACTCATGCTACATGGCATCGCCATCTCACGAGGAGGTGATGTGATCTGGCCTCCGAGATCGTGCGATGTGACCCAATTAGAATTTTTTGTGGAGTTTTGTTAAGTGGCACGTCTATGAGAGCAATCTACAAACCATAACAGTCAACACAACCCTTGACATCGGTAAAATTCTGCTTGTCTCATGCGCCAAAGTCATGGAAAATTCGAAATTACGGATTCGCGACTCTGCGAATTTGCAAGATATATTCCATATATAATGACATCAATAGGACTTTAAAACGAGATTAATAAAGTTATGTGATATCACACATACACACTTTGCTTTATTTACATTTAAATATAGGAAATGTTAAATACAATTTACATTATTTTTAATTTGCGTGAATTTTGTTTGATTTTACACTATTTTTTAAAATGCTCCCAACAACAAATGTAAACAAACAATCAAACGACATCCATGAGTTTGACAGTTCATTGAGCTCTGAAAAAATGGCGAGAAAATCAGCTGTTCGCTACCTTCTTCAATATACCTTGGATTGTGTTTGCATCTGTTTCTTTACCGCGCTCGCTCTCACACATGTGGTTATTTCTTAAACACTCTTCCAAACGCACTCTTGCTCTCTTCAACGTTTCAAAACACACACACTTCGCTGCTACGCTCGATGCAATTATCTGGATTCGTTAATGATCATTAGATCCCGTTATGCTTGTGTGTATATATACGAACGTATATGCATTTTCATTCTGTTTTGTTCGTAAACGTTCACTTCGATGCTGTGTCTATGCGAGCGTAAGTACTTAACAAAATTTTGTAACGTTCGTTTAAACAAATCTTTTCTTCTTCGAGCTTGCATACACACACACTGGTCTTGCATAAATTCTTTTGTTAGCACACACACACATTATATTATTTCACACACGTTATCGTTTGTCCCATTTTCTGAACTATAAGGAATAAATCGTTTCGTCCTCACTTCTGATTTTAATAACCAGTAAGGAAAGGCAGAAAGTCGGGCGGGCCGACTATATAATACCCTACACCACCCTAACAATGCGATAAGGGTCATTGCGATAATAATTTGGAATAATTGGTAGGAACATATTATATAATTCTGAACCGATAATCGCTAAATTAAGCAATACTCGTTCCTTAATTGAGAAACATCTTTCTAGAAAATTTTAATGATCGGAAGTAAAGTACAACTTCTATTGCGCTTTAATACCAAATCAGGAGGAACATATATATGGAGGTTATATATAAATCTGAACCGATTTTCCCTAAATACTCATTCATATAAAAAGACCTCTTTCTGCCGAATTTCACACAAATCGGACATAAAATATAGTTTCTACAGCGTTTACATGTCAAATCGGGGGTAACATATATATTCGGGGCTATATCTAAATCTGAACCGATTTTCTCCAAATTTGGCAGTATTCCTTCATGTAGAAAGAAACCTCTTTTTCAGAATTTCGCACTGATCGGATATAAAATACAATTTTTACAGCGCTTACATGTCAAATCGGGGGTAACGTATATATGGGGGCTATATCTTAATCTGAACTGATTTCTTCCAAATTTAACAGTGTTCATTCATATAATAGGAAACCTCTTTCTGCCGAATTTCATACTGATCGGATATAAAATACAGTTTTTACAGCGCTTACATGTCAAATCGGTAACATATATATGGGGGCTATATCAAAATCTGAATTGATTTTCTCCGAATTTGGCAGTATTCTTTCATGTAATAAGAGACATCTTTCTGCCGAATTTCGCACTGATCGGATATAAAATACAGTTTCTACAGCTATTACATGTCAAATCGGGGGTTACATATATATGGGGGCTATATCTAAATCTGAACCGATCTTCTCCGAATTTAGTAGTATTCTTTCATGTAACAAGAAACCTCTTTTTGCCGAATTTCGCACTGAATATAAGATAACATTTTTAAAGCGCTTCCATGTCAAATCGTGATCAACGTATATATGGGGGCTATATCTAAATCTGAACCGATTTCTTCAAAATTTAACAGTGTTCATTCATATAATGAGAAACCTCCTTCTGCCGAATTTCATACTGATCGGATATAAAATAAAGTTTTTACAGGGCTTACATGTCAAATCGGGGCTAACATATATATGGGGGCTATATCTAAATCTGAACCGATTTTAGCCAAATTCAATAGGGATCGTCCATGGGTCAAAAAAAAGATATGTGTAAAGTTTCGTCGAGATTGGACCATAATTGCGACCTGTACTTTGATTACAAGAATACATTCACAGACAGACGGACATAGCTAAATCAACTCAGAAAGTGATTCTAAATAGATCGGTATAATAAACGATGGGTCTATTTCCTCTCCTTTTGGGTGTTACAAACAAATGCACAAAGTTATAATACCCTGTACCACAGTGTGGTGTAGGGTATAAAAACTTAGATATTTATTTAGTTCATTTAATTGATAAAATAGTTAAAAAGAATAACATTCTGGCAACCTTTTTCGAGTGAACGTCACATTTTTGAGAGTGCTCTGTTTGTGATATTTTAAATTTATTATTACGGCGAATAAATACATATTTAGGCAGTTCTGTGCATTTCACAGTAAAAACAAACGCAAACGTTGTTATACCCTACACCACACTGTGGTACAGGGTATTATAACTTTGTGCATTTGTTTGTAACACCCAAAAGGAGAAGAAATAGACCCATCGTTTATTATACCGATCGACTTAGAATCACTTTCTGAGTCGATTTAGCTATGTCCGTCTGTGCATGTATTCTTGTAATCAAAGTACAGGTCGCAATTATGGTCCGATCTCGACGAAACTGTACACATATCTTTTTTTTTGGCCCAAGGACGATCCCTACTGAATTTGGTTAAAATCGGTTCAGATTTAGATATAGCCCCCATATATATGTTAGCTTCGATTTGACATGTAAGCGCTGTAAAAACTTTATTTTATATCCGATCAGTATGAAATTCGGCAGGAAAAGGTTTCTTATTACATGAATGAACTCTGTTAAATTTGGAAGAAATCGGTTCAGATTTAGATATAGCCCCCATATATACATTACCCCCGATTTGACATGTAAGCGCTGTAAAAACTGTATTTTATATCCGATTAGTGCAAAATTTGACAGAAAGAGGTTTCTTATTACATGAAGGAATACTGCTAAATTCAGAGAAAATCGGTTCAGATTTAGATATAGCCCCCATATATACGTTACCCCCGATTTGACTTGTAAGCGCTGTAAAAATGTTATTTTATATCCGATCAGTATGAAATTCGGCAGAAAGAGGTTTCTTATTATATGAATGAACACTGTTAAATTTGGAAGAAATCGGTTCAGATTTAGATATAGCCCCCATATATACGTTACCCCCGATTTGACATGTAGGCGCTGTAGAGACTGTATTTTATATGCGATCAGTACGAAATTCGACAGAAGGAGGTCTTTTTACATGAATGAGTATTCAGGGAAGATCGGTTCAGCTTTATATTGATTGTTCCTCCTGATTTGGTATCAAACCGCTATAGAAGTTGTATTTTACTTCCGATCATTAAAATTTTTCGGAAAGATGTTTCTCAATTTAGGAACGAATATTACTTAATTTAGCGATTATCGTTTCAGAATTAGATAATATGTTTCTACCCATTTACCAATTATTCCAAATTATTATGCCAATGACCATTATCGCATTGTTAGGGAGGTGTAGGGTATTATATAGTCGGCCCCGCCCGACTTTCTGCCTTTCCTTACTGGTTTCAAACATATGAAAGATGTCAACATCAAGGCGCAGTGTTGTTAAAAAACAAGCAATTGTATGCGGTCAGTGCAAAATGGAAGTGGGAGAAGAAGAAGATGATATTCAGTGCGACAAGTGCGCCAAAATAATTCATGCTCTCTGTACGAAAGTGGATAAACGTCAATATGAGTATTTGATGAAAAATGAGAGAGCAGAGTTTTTATGCCATTTCTGTGACGAAAGAGAAGGCAATGTGAAGGAGGAGTTAAGTGCGATAAAAACTTAGCTGAGCAAGTTGGATGCACTTCAAGAATCCATCAACTTTATGTCAACACAGTTTGACACCATCATGAAAGGTATTGCAGAAAACAAAAGGAAAGTGGAAGCAGTACAAAAGGAGAACAACAACTTAAAAACAGAAATAAAGGAATTAAAACAAACAGTAAAATTTTTGAACGATGACCGTGTGAAGAAAGATTGTTTAGTGAGCATTGTTTAGTGATAATGCATACTTTCTGAAGGGAAAACCAAATGCGAAGAGTAATACTATGGTGGTAAAATTTAACTCAACCAAAACTAAAGAGAAGATGATGTCTGCAAAACCAAAGCTTATGGAAAAACCAAAAGTGTTTATGTCAATGATTTCTTCGGTAAAGAAACCTTGACGTTGTTAAATTACGCAAAAACTTTGAAGAATGTTGGGTTTAGACGAGTTTATGCAACAGCTGGAAGAGTTATGGTAAAAAAAAGTGAGCTATCGAAACCCAAGTTGATCCGAAGCACTGAAGAGGTGGACAGTCTTCTGTTGGAGGCAACAACAAGAGGTCATAGTCGTAAATCGATGACTGTTATTGCACCAGATGATTTCGATGACAGTGATGTAGAGCAAAATGCGGAGTATTTATCCCCATAATTATTAATTTAAAATATATATATATATATATATATATATATATATATACATCTTTTGAACTAATTTTAAGTAAATTGTTTTTCAATTTTTAATATCAATGATTTCTTCAAGTAAATACTTATACAAAAACTGTTTTAATATTGTATCACTGAATATTAGAAGCATTTCTTCCATTAATAAGTTCAATAACTTCAAATGATATTGACACAATTTTCTGATTTACCAAATGTTATTTGTGTTCAAGAGACATGGTTTCAATCGGAGCTCGTACAACTATATAATATTTCTGGATATAATTCTGTTCACTGTTGTAGAGGAGATGGACATGGAGGTACGACAATATATATCCGAGATAACTTGCCATACACAGTTGATTTTTGTGAGAGCAGAAATTTCATCGATGCTATTGTTTTGACGTTGCACAAGAAAACTTTTTCAGGAAAAAAACTTAAAGTAGCCTCATTCTATAGATCCCAGAAATGCATCCAGCATATATTTTTGGAGTTTTTGGATTGTATGTTTAATCGTTTTGGGCGAATGCCATGTTTTTTCGTTGGAGATTCGAATTTGGATAACCTGAAAAATTCAACGTCTGATATTCGTCTTCAAAGGCACAAACACAAGTGAAATCCTCCAAAAACTCTTCTTCTTCCTTGAGACCGCAATTTCCTCCATGACGATATCGGTTATTACAAATCGATTAAATCCATATCAATATCGTCATCGAGGGGGTTGGGATGATCCCCAACATGCCGCCCCCCTTGCATGGCTGCAACATTAAGTGCCCCAGCAATCTTCCCCAACGCTGCCAGAATCTGTCTCATCATCGCTTGGTTCCCCTCTTGGCCCTCGGACACAGCGCTCAGGCACTGCAGAATGTTCGGATCCTGGGAGATTACTGGGGCCCGATGCGGGCTTTGTGGTTGTAGTGGCTGTGGCTGTTGTTGAGGCTGCTGTTGTTGTTGATGCGGTGGCTGCTGTCGATTTGGATGCCGACGATTTTGCTGCTGACGTCGCTGCTGTTGTTGACGTTGCTGACGCTGTTGTTGTTGACGTTGCTGTTGTTGGCGTTGTTGTTGTTGGCGTTGTTGATGTTGGCGCTGTTGCTGTTGACCTCTTACTCCCAGTCTGTCCTGAACGGATCTCCTCTGCTCGATTTGGCGCCTAAAGGCAGTGCCCGAATTCGAGCATCGGTTAGAGGTCCCTGTGGCTGACAACGCACCCATATTCCGCAACCATTGCTGGACGTTTTGGTGCGCCTTTGGGACGTCTTCAGGGTGCAACAAGGTGTGATGTAGCTCCCCACATACCCGACAACATCCGGGCGAAGTACACTCTCTCATCAAATGGGACGACGCCAAGCAGTTAACACAGTATTTATGTACGCGTACAGCATAGGTACGCTGCCTGGCGGTCATCTTTTTAAAAATGCCACAAAATCTCAATGGGTGGAACCGGAAGCACACCAAGCATTGTTCATTGATTTCGTTGTCCATATTCTTGCTGTGAGAGACCTCAAAGAAATTGAAGAAGAAGAAAAAAAAGAGAGAGAGGAAAAAAAAACGAAGAAGGGAGAAAAAATGGATCCCATACGGGTGATGGATTATTAATCATACTTAGTGTGGACAACACAACATATAGCAACGGACTTGCTAGTCTACGGATTTTTCGCATATAGGTAAAACGCACAGTTTCACTATCGGTCGTGTTATGACCCCGGAAGATGTTTTAACATCGGCGACTCGCACACGACTGTCAAAACCTTTATGTACCGATTCAATTCGACCCATTCTCTACTCATTGGGTGGTAACAACTCATCTTTTACTATAACGAAATCCCCCTTTTTTAAATCTTGTTTTGGACATTGCCATTTGTATCGTTTATGTAGCTCATGGAGGTATTCTGTCTTCCATCTCTTACTGAACTTATGATGAAGGGCCTTAAATTTTTCCCAGCGATTGATGAGGGACAGATTGTCCGCAGGTAGTTCAGGTGCAAACAATAAAGGACCACCTCGAATAAAATGACCAGGTGTTAAAGCCTGCAGATCAGCTGGGTCTTCTGATAACGGCGATATTGGCCGGGAATTAAGTACACTTTCAATTCGTACAAGTATAGTGCAAAATTCCTCAAAATTAAATTTCTGTCCTCCGACAATCTTTTTAAAGTGAGTTTTGAAGCTTTTTACGCCGGCTTCCCATAAACCGCCCATATATTCTTTTAGGAATGTACGGCTTGCCCCGACAAAATTAGTGCCATTATCAGACATAAGACACTTGGGCAGCCCTCGTCTTCCTATAAATCTCGCGAATGTGGCGAGAAAGGCATCGGCAGATAAGCTCGAACATGCTTCTAAGTGAATTGCCTTACACGAGAAACAGATAAATATACATGCATAGGATTTCATAAAGGGTGAGTTTCTCAATGTACCTGCCTTAACTTGAAATGGACCCGCGAAATCGACTCCGACATACGTAAATGGCAGAGACAAAGAGGACCTTTCCTCCGGCAAGGCTCCCATGATTTGAGACTTCATCTTCTGTTTGTATCTGACACAGGTTATGCATTGATGTACACATTTCTTAACCGAGCGTTTAAGACTTGGAATATAGAATTCACTTCGAACAGTGTTCATCATGAGAGAAATATCTGCATGCAAGAGTGTGGTGTGCACGAACTCAAGAAAGATACGACATAATTGCGACGAATTAGGTAGTACAATTGGGAACCGTTCGTCATATGTTAAAGTGGCATTGGCCAGCCTACCGTTAACTCGTATGACACCCCTACTATCCAGAAATGGGTTCAGTGCACGGAGCGTGCTCTGTTTGGATATTGGTTTCGAATTACGGAGGTCATCATACTCCTGAGCAAAATATGAACGTTGTGAAATCTGAATAAGCTTAGTCTTAGCGTGTGTAAGCTCTGACTGTGTAAGCATTTTATCATTAATTACACAACCCTTTAAATCTTTCCGCGTGGAATTTATAAACCGATACATGTAGGCACAAACAGACAATGCTCGAGGATACGAAGAAAATCTATCCATTATGTTGTTGTCAATTTGTTGATGTATGTGGTATACTCTAACACTTCTTTTTTCGGGTGGATCTACAGAAGGCGGGATAGATTTTGGCCAAGAATCTGACTTACTTAGTAGCCAAGCTGGGCCGTTCCACCACAAGGAATTGTGTTCCAGTTGTAGGGATCCGCATCCTCTAGTCCCAATGTCAGCCGGATTGCATTCAGACGATACATGTCTCCACGTTGCATCTCCAACACTCTGAAGTATGGTAGTGGTTCGATTTGCCACATAAGTGTTCCACGATGAAGGTGGTTTTTTAAGCCACTCTAAGACTATAGTGGAGTCTGTCCACAAATGCTTTGTGACATTCCCATACTCTAACGTTGAGACTGTATGACTCACCAATTTCGAAAGCAATTCAGCCCCACATAACTCCAATCTTGGCAAGCTAATTTTTTTCAATGTCTCCATTAAATACAAATTCATACTGCCGCTAATTCAAAATGACAGAAGTAAGATCTTTCTGCAATATCGGACCTACATGCAGAACATCGTTCAACGCAAAGGAACTTTTCGTTTTCCTTGAACCGTTGAAAACTACTCGAACCTTTGTACTCGCGCTTATAACAGTTTGGATTAGCGTCAAACCTCACAACTCAAACCTTAGTTACAGCTGTGATAATGAGTACACAGTGTGTGTGTGTATGAATGCAAGCGGCTGTTAACACCACACGAATGATTTCTTTTTTTTTTGTTGGATATGATGTTTTTTGCTTTTGTTCTCCTTCTAAGCAACACACAGGGTTGCCAGAAATGGGGTTTAGTCAATGCGAATTGGGATAAAAAAATATAATTTGGGGATGGGGTTTTTGTTAGGGGATTTTTGTAAATTTTGTTGGGGTTTCTTGGGGTTTATAAAAGATTTTCTTAATCATTAAGTTTTTAATGAAAAACTTAATAAATGCTGTAAGTTGCTAAGAATTTATACGAGGTTAAATCTTTTGGCTATTAAAAGTCCTTAGTAAACCAAACACTTTCTTGAAAATATATTGTTTTTGAACCATTTTTTAGCGAGTATTTTCTATAATTACTAAATCTGAACTTCCGATTTAAAAATAGTACGAGTCTTTCCACTATTAGGTATAAATTGTCATCAAATGAAATTCTAAAAAAATGTTCCATTTACTTTCTGTCTATTCCAAGAAAGTAATAGAAACAAATACAAAAATTGGTAGAGAGTTTTAATTGCTTGGTAGAATTGACTGCAGTTTCGATAGACACCACTCTATCATCTTCAGAATTCAGTAGCAATAGTGTATGTCTTTAACTTAAATCAGCTGAAATACTTGAGGAAGCAGTAAATTGAATTTAACAAGAACTGCTAACCAAACCCGTATTTTGCCGAACTAAGTCAACATACTAAAACTCTCATACCAATACATTTTTGTTTTTTGCTTGGGTTCGCATCGCGAACCACGAAAACAAATGTAGTTTTGTCAACGGCTAATGCCGACGTCATCGTACCTCATGTGTTTGTATGTGTTGTTGTTATTTATTGTTGGTCTGTGCTTTTGTTATTCAGTCAGAATTTATTTGGTTTGAGACCATATGTTCCATTTACTTTCTGTCTATTCCAAGAAAGTAATAGAAACAAATACAAAAATTGGTAGAGAGTTTTAATTGCTTGGTAGAATTGACTGCAGTTTCGATAGACACCACTCTATCATCTTCAGAATTCAGTAGCAATAGTGTATGTCTTTAACTTAAATCAGCTGAAATACTTGAGGAAGCAGTAAATTGAATTTAACAAGAACTGCTAACCAAACCCGTATTTTGCCGAACTAAGTCAACATACTAAAACTCTCATACCAATACATTTTTGTTTTTTGCTTGGGTTCGCATCGCGAACCACGAAAACAAATGTAGTTTTGTCAACGGCTAATGCCGACGTCATCGTACCTCATGTGTTTGTATGTGTTGTTGTTATTTATTGTTGGTCTGTGCTTTTGTTATTCAGTCAGAATTTATTTGGTTTGAGACCATCTACCAAGCAATTAAAACTCTCTACCAATTTTTGTATTTGTTTCTATTACTTTCTTGGAATAGACAGAAAGTAAATGGAACATATGGTCTCAAACCAGTTCTTGTTAAATTCAATTTACTGCTTCCTCAAGTATTTCAGCTGATTTAAGTTAAAGACATACACTATTGCTACTGAATTCTGAAGATGATAGAGTGGTGTCTATCGAAACTGCAGTCAATTCTACCAAGCAATTAAAACTCTCTACCAATTTTTGTATTTGTTTCTATTACTTTCTTGGAATAGACAGAAAGTAAATGGAACATATGGTCTCAAACCAAATAAATTCTGACTGAATAACAAAAGCACAGACCAACAATAAATAACAACAACACATTCTAAAAAAATTATTTCAAAACCATTTACAATATATATGAGACTTGAGGTATTGATGGTGATGCTCAAGTATATAAACTTTTAAATGACTAAAATTTATTACTACATTGCAATATATATAGATGGCATGTATAATTATTTTAAATGTTTAGAAGTTATACCAGTCCGACCGACGAATCTAAAATTCTATATAAAGAAGTACAAGTACATTAAATATTATTTTAAGGTTAATCAAGCATAATTGATACTCTTCAAGGATTAAGAATTTTTTCTATATTCTGACCTCCTGTTACCACCAAAATACACCTGAAGCGGTTAAGAAGATATGACAATTTCAACAAGTGGTATTTTTAGAAAAAAACCTGAGATCTGTACCATAAAACTACAACGAAATTTGAAAATTAAAACTTTATTAAAATCAAATGTAATTTTTAAAATGTGTGTTTTTTCATTCATTTCGATTCTGCAGATTTTTATATGTTTGACTTGTTTTCAATAAAAATAGTTTTATGTGGGGTTAAGTTGGGGATTTTCTTGTGATTATTTGGGGATAACAGCAATTTTTTTCTGGCAACCCTGGCAACACAAAGCAATAATCCCTCAAATGAGTGTTTTGTTTATCTTTTTCTTTTATGCGACGATTGCCAGCATAGTGAACTGTCACAATGAAGAGTGAAGGGAAATTACTCTGCTATGATATCTATGGTACTTTTGATACTAAGCACAACTTCAAACACGGAAAGTTTCAACCATGTATTTGCAAATCAACAATTAATTGTGAGCGCAATTGATTAATAATTGATCTACACAAATGCGACACGAAAATGTCGAGTGAATTTATTTATTTTAAGGCTCGAAGGACCATGAACAGAATCTCGATATCGGTTATTACAAATCGATTAAATCCATATCAATATCGTCATCGAGGGGGTTGGGATGATCCCCAACACTTGAAAGCAAACATTTTTGCTGGAACAACTGATTCAGCAGAAAAAGACGTATGCTAGAATGATAAATATTGTTTGTTATTCCAGTAGTATTTTTTCTGTTAAATAATTGCAAACATGATTGCTAAAACGACTGTGCTAAAGTAGCAGGAAAATTGTTGTACCAAAATAGCATCCATGAGGCTTCTAAAATAACAGACGAATTCTGCTTTTCCTTTTTCAGCAGACACAGAATATTGAAACAACAAACGTTTTTATTAATACTACTAACAAAATTCTTTGAGTGTATGTATCTAAATTGAAACTTATGCCGTAGCAGCAACAATTTTTGTCGCCCTGTGTTATTGATGATCCCATTCACAATTACAATAATTTTTTCCAATTTGTCTCACGCACATTCGGTTTTGCGAATTCGAATGGACGGTCTATAAATATTTCTCGTTTTATTAAAATCAGCCAAAAGAGTGTCCTCTTATTGAATGTAATGATTCGATTGAAGAGAAAATAATGCTAATATGTTCTATATAAAATAAATTTGTTATTGATTTTCTATTATTTCATGTTTGCGAAAATGTCAAATTTCCTACGTTGCTGGTTACGTCACAAACGTCACAGTTTACGACGGACCATCTCTGGTCAGTATTTAGACTTTCCATGCCTTTAATTGAAGTTCAAGCTGTAATTGTTTTAAAGGCGTTCCGTGTCTTTAATTGAAGTACAATATGTAATTATTTAATGACCATTGTCTTTGGCGCCAAAACAAGTAGGGTAAACCGGCTTAAGAATCCCCTCACCTTGAGTCCCAAAAACATATTCTTAAATTTATTTATTTTTTTGTTTTAATTAAATTATTATCTATTTAAATTGCATTTAATAATTCCAATCTAAAGAATGTACTGGTATGCAAAATATTCCATTTGTGTTGGAGGTACCAAAAGGGACATGTGAATGACGCCCATTTTTAATTGGACTGTAGGTACTATAAAAACGTTACACTGTACACAATTTCAAGTATTTGTATGTACTGGTATTAAAGTTCTAAGCTTTAAACTTTTGGTGCAAAATGGTCCATTTGTGCGGGAGGTACAAAAAAAAACGTGCCAATAACGCCCACTTTTCTCTGGACTATAGGTACTATAAAAGCATTACACTGTTCAAAATTTCAAGTATTTTTATGAACTGATATTAAAGCTATAAGCAGTTAACTTTTGGTGCAAAATAGTCCATTTGTGTTTTAGGTTCCAGAAGGGGCGTGGAAACTTCGCCCATTTTTATAGCGACTAATAAACTAATAATATGTGTGGAATTTCAAAAGATTCGAGTGAGTAGTATAGCAGTTATTAAAAAATCAATATTTCACTAAATGTTAACCCTTTGAGGCGGAGTTACTAGAAGGAGTGTTAACCCTTTGAGGCGCATTTACTAGAAGGAGTGTCCCAATGTGGCTCATATTCGAAGTTAACCGGTGATAAAGCTAAATATCACAGCACATCAAATTTGAAGTCAATCGATTGATCCTTTTGAGAGATACCGTGCGCACCAGCCAGTCGATTGGTTTAGGCGGATAATATTTATGCTGAATGCCGAGTCTCTATCCCACCTCGACAAGTCCGATGGCATGGCATCATATAGATTCAACAACATCCGGCTAAAGGTGTACAAAAGCGATAAGGGAGGAAATTCGGAAACTATAAAAAATATATAAATATATTTGAAAAATATAAAGTAGTATTTAAAGATGAACCTCCCTCTTCGCAAGTGTCTGCATCTTTAGGGAGGGAGCTTGCGTTTCACCATTTCCGATGTGTTTCGATGCGTAGAGAAGCTCTTCATCACGGGATCGGGAGAATCCTGTGAGGAAGAGTCCGGTGAGGATGAGCTGCTAGCGGACACAGACAACGAGGCAGATATAACGGTGGTTCCGAAACCTGACAATGGTCCGGCTGCTGTAGATAAACCTCCACCACTCTGCATCAGCTTCCTTAAAAGCTCTCCTGATGCAAGAAGGGGCTGACTGGGTCCTAATCCATGGTTGAGAGGAGATATAGTTTGCGGGCTTAGGACACTAGGTTTACGCTGCATCAAGGTACATGTAATGGAGTAGAGCTTGTATACTTAGCAAGCTCTACTCCATTACAAGTACCGGAAACATAGTAGCAGCCAACCTTGAGTTAGAAAAAGTTAATGTATGTTTGGCCTCTGTTTATATGGCACATGTGACTGATATGACAACCTGTGCATTGAAATCACTGGTAGGAGCGCCAAACAAATAAACAAATGGGGAAGTAACTACTAACATCAACGAAATGGGCGAATTACTTATCGAATATCTTATAAGTAGTAACCTTGTGATTGCTATTAGAGGGTATGATACCACCTTCATTACTAGAAACCGATAGGAGTTGCTCGATGTCACCCTTGACTCCAAGAATTTAAGTGGAAATATTTCTGCCTGGAAAGTTTGGAGGTCACAGCTTTTCCGACCACAGATATATAAGCTTCGGCATGAATGCGAAGACTCCTAATACCGTCTTTCCAACCAACATTAAGGAAGCTAAATAGGAAAAATTTTGGGATATATTCAACAGGTCGCTTCCGTCACAAGTCGCATGCCCAAACTAAAGCCAAGGGGCAAACAACGATCGCCATGGTGGTCGTCTCAATTAGATATACTGAGGAGGTGCTGTAGGAAGCCCTTTAATAGGTCAATGGCCACCATAGCCCCATAGATCTGGGACACTTACAAGGAAGAGTTGAGAAAGGCTCAAAATAAATCCTGGATAGATTTCTGTCATTTAATATTATACTATGCATATACATAATATACCCCCGTCGCGGGTAACAATCTTGTCGCGATGCGGGGGCTTACGGGTTGCATAAGGTTGTCGATGTCTCCAGGTAGCAGTGGTAAAGCTAAAGAAAACAGCTAAAGCCTAATCACTCCTATCTGCAGACACTGACAATCATATGTAACCTCAACTAAAGGTTACCCACCCACACACCCCTATGATGAGTATAAATATTAATTTGAGCTCTGCAGGTGGTCTCCAGGCGGGAACTGGTAATCCACCCAATACATCATCTGTTGATGATGCATTGGCAGGGGCAGAATATCTGCAGGCCCCAAACTCATCGAACCCAACAACAACAAAAAAACGCACAAAAAACAACACCAACCACTCAAAAAGATACAGATACACGAACAAGACTAACGAGACAAGACAGCATTGAACTCTACCTCAGCGACGATACAAATGACGGACTTTCTGCACTTGGCAAAATCCAGCTAGCTGAAACCGATGAAGATGACATCACGACGATGGAATCGGATAGGTCTGGGCTGGTAGCAAAGTCAGATAAGGAAGTCATGGGTACTGTCGCGGGGGGAAAGTCAAAAAAGACGGACGAGCAGAGAATGGAGGCTGGATATAAGCGCTCGCAGCGGTACCTGACGAGTATGCAGTCGAAAGACCCAGCATCCCTCACAGTACGCGACAAGCGCTTAATCCGGAAGCATAGATTCCACGTCCGGAAGTACGAGTCTCTCGTAAACACTACGGTCGTGGAAGTATGCCCTCCACCTGCGACTAAGGACAAGAACACTGATACTAACACTAAAATACATACTGACGAACAACATACAGCACTAAAAAGTACACACGAGACGAAACTCAAAAAGCCCATCAATCCAACAGCGCCGGTAGCTAAGGATGATGGCAAAAACAGCTCTCCAGGCCCTTCCAAAGGCAGGAAAGCCAGCCACAGAAGAGAAGCCCAACCTGCCGCGGCAGGCACCTCTGGCCGAACTGACGACAAGAACTGTCAAAAGACAACGTTCAAACGACTCCCAGGTTCCAGAAGGCAAGCGGATCAAAAAATCGGCCAGCCTGACATCGGCGCCTGAGCTGCAAGTAGCGATTCTTGACCGGAGCAATCCAGAAGGCAGAATCTCTACAGAAAGATGGATGTTAGTAGAAGAAGGCATTCTGCTGAAAATGCATGAAGCCCTTGCTACGGACGAGGATGATGCATTCACCGAGTTCGACGGGGCCAAATGGCATAAGGGCGTGAAGATTGTTGGATGCGGCAATCCTAGAGCTCTCGAGTTCTTAACGGCATGCGTCAACAATCTAAGCGGACAATGGCCAGATATGGACATCAGCATTGTGCCACTCGAAGAAATCCCCAGCTGGACCACTATTAAAGTATGGGTCCCACCTCCAATCCTGGAGGATAAGGTTATTCTGGACCTCCTAAAAAGGCAGAATAAGAGCTTGCAAGCTGGGGATTGGAAGATAGTCCGAGGACGAGCGAGAGACAAGGGAGATGGAAAGGACCTTTGAATCAGAATAGGTTCGGAGTCCCTAAATCTCCTGAGGCTCTCGAACGGAACAATAAAGTTCGGACTAAACCGACTCCGGACGTCCGTCCCCGACGCGGAAGTAGAAAACAGCAACCCCGGGCGGCATGAAAGTGGTGCAGCTAAATCTACACCACTCTGAAGCAGCGTCGGACGAGCTGTCGAGAGTAATGGGGAAAGAAAAGATAGACGTGGCCCTTATACAGGAACCTTGGTTGGCAAACAACAAAGTCCGCGGTCTCAGGTCACGTAATCTCACGCTCATTTCCCCGAAGACAGAAGGTAAGATTCGTAGCCTGTAGAAACATAACTCTGACAATGATCTCCCGCTATAGCAACGAAGACCTTACAGTGGTAGCTATGGAACGCCAGGGTAAACCAACACTGGTTTTAGCATCCATGTACCTGCCATATGAATCCGCCGATCCCCCCTCAGACGCTCTCTGGTAAGTTGGTGTAGGGGTAAAGGGCACGACCTAATCATCGGAGGAGATGCAAACGCGCACCATAACATATGGGGCAGCACAGACATAAACAAACGAGGTGAGTCACTACTTGAATACTTATTATCCACTGATCTAGTTATCTGTAATAAGGGCAACAGGCCCACATTCTTTAACAAAATCAGGGAACAGGTTATTGATTTAACTTTAGTATCTAATAGCGATTCAATAAGAATTTCCAGGTGGAGAGTGTCAAATGAATGTTCCTTCTCGGATCACCTTATGATACACTTCATCATAGAACATGAGGCTACTAAGGGGAAACCCTATCGTAACCCCAGAAGGCAAACTGGGATAAATTCAGACAACTTATGCAAGCGTATCCACCACCAAATACGGAGATACATGACTTGCAGGGTCTGGATTGTGCAGTTGACCGTATGACAAGTAACCTTGTCGATGCCTTCTATGAGTCCTGTCCAGAACGCTCACCACCCCGGAAAACCAACCAAACATGGTGGACTCGGAACTGAAGCAACTCAGGAAGGAAAGTAGAATGCTATTCAACAAGGCCAAAAAAGAGAAAACACCGGAGTGTTGGGAGGAATACCAAGCATCCACCCGAACCTTCAAAAGAGAGTCCAGAAGAGCAAAAAGGAAGTCCTGGACGAATTTCTGCGAAGAATTGGAGGACATTAGCGAAGCTTCCAGACTCCGCAAAGTCCTATCCAAAGACCCCAGCACACCAGACTTCCTCATGGGACCAGATGGACTACTCACGGAGAACAACCAAGAGACTCTAGAACTTCTGATGGACACCCATTTTCCGGGTTGTAGCAAAGTTTCAGATGCCGGGGAAGTGTACGCAGACACCCCCACGGCCAACATGGAGGAACTAATCAGAACTGTTATAGATGACGAGAAAATATGCTGGGCGGTGAGATCCTTTAAGCCTTTCAAATCGGCGGGCCCGGATGGCATCATTCCAGCTCTTTTACAAGAATCCTTGGAACTTATTCTACCACGGCTACGCGCAATTTTTGCTGCAAGTTTTCAATGGTCATATATACCCATGGCATGGAGAGAAGTCAAGGTGGTCTTTATCCCCAAAGCGGGAAAAATAAACCACAGTACGACAAAGGACTCTGTTGAAAACCATGGAAAGACTAGTTGATCTAAACGTGAGGGGAAAACTGACACCAAACAACTTCAGCACGGCACAACACGCCTACCTGAAAGGTAAATCTGTGGAAACGGCCTTACATGAAGTGGTAGGATTTGTCGAGGACTCCCTTCATTACAAAGATTACACCATGGCGGCGTTCCTCGATGTAGAGGGCGCTTTTAATAATGTTAAAATAGCATCTATACTTAACGCACTTGATAGCATAGGCTCACATCTAGGCATAACCAAGTGGACAGGTAACATGCTCAAAAGCAGAATCATTAACTCAAACATGGGCAATGGTTCGGCAAGAAAGCGAGTTACGAGAGGTACTCCGCAAGGTGGAGTGGTCTCACCGATATTATGGAATCTAGTGATAAACGAAATCCTAATGGATCTCGGCAATACAGGAATTAAAATCATAGCGTATGCAGATGACGTCGTGATTTTGGTTAGAGGCAAATTTATGCCTACGGTCAGCGAGATCATGGAAAGATCACTAAAACGATTATCACGCTGGGCAGAAAAAAATGGACTAGGAGTTAACCCAGGGAAGACAGAACTGGTCCTTTTTACTAGAAGAAATAAATAATAATTCCGAACTATCAGCTCCCTACACTACAGGGAAAGGAACTTGAACTGTCGAAAGAAGCTAAGTACCTAGGCATCACCCTAGACTCTAAGCTGTCCTGGAAAAGGAATTTGGAGACGTCTTCGTAAGGAAGCTCTATGCCTGCAAGAAAATGTTTGGACGCAAATGGGGTTTACAACCAAAAATGATACACTGGATGTACACATCGATCATTAGACCGATACTCACTTACGGATCAGTTGTATGGTGGAAATCGGTAATGAAGAAATCACATCTCTCGCACCTAGCCAAAGTGCAGAGACTGATTTGCGTCGGGATAACTGGCGCCCTCAGATCTGCTCCACAAATGGCACTGGAGGCGATGCTGAACCTTCAACCAATCGATATATACATAACCGCAGCGAAAGTGACCCTTCGGCTAAGGGAATCAGGAATAGCCATCAATACCGCACTCGGACATGGCTCAATCCTGGAAAGCATGGGTATAACAGACAAAATCAATAGGACAACGGACTACTTAGCACCAAGAACAATTCGAGATACAAATTTTTATGTAACGTTTCCTAGCCGTGAGGAGTGGGCATCAAATAGCGTCATAGAGGACGATGAGATCTCAATATTTACGGACGGATCGAAAATGGAGACGGGCACGGGTTCAGGAGTATTTTCCGATACCTTCAATCTCAGAATCTCCACCAGACTCCCAGATAAATGTACGGTCTTCCAGGCAGAGATATTTCTCCGAAAAAATTCAAGATCTACGTCGACAGCATGTCAGCTCCCAAGGCCTTGGGCTCTAGAACTATAAAATCACGCTGCACGATGGACTGCTTTCTAGCCTTAAGCCTTATTCAGTCGCACGAAATCACGCTCTGCTCAGGATCAGGTGCGCGTAATGAAACCGCGACTCTGGACGTGCAAATTCCGTTCGTGGAACTTAAAAACGAAATCGACGAACGCGGAGCAGCACTAACCAGATCTAGGTGGGACACAGTACAAAACTGCAGGACCGCAAGAACCCTTTGGCCATCCATTGATGTGAACCGTACCAAGGAATTGCTGTCCTGCAGGAAGAACACTCTTAGCATCCTCACAGGAGTCATCACAGGGCACTGCGTGATAGGCATTATGGCTGCACGCATGAAGCTTCCTTACGAAGACGTCTGTAGAAGCTGTTTAGATGAAGAAGAGGAGGAGTCAGTTCAGCACTTGCTATGCTCATGCAAAGGACTGCAAGAGTACCGTTTGGCCTATTTAGGGCACAGGCTCTTCGAAAACCTAGACGACCTAGCAGATGTACCGCTCAAACCCCTTCTCAAATTCATCAGTAAATCCCTCTGGTTTAGTAAAGCCACGAGGACAAACGAAAACAACTAGATCATCCTATCCCCCTTTCTAAATCTTCTCTCCCTCTTCCTAACCTTTCTCCCTCTACCTAGTCTGTCAACCTCCAATTATTTCTTCTATTCTTCCTTTCTACTCACGGGAAACACAATGGACCGAACTGCCGGCCCCGAGTGAACTCGTCAGTTGTATTCTGACGGGCGTCCCTTTCAACCTAACCTACATAATATAATGCTGCTAGACATTATAGCAGCGCAATATGCCGCATGTACTGCGATTAGACTCAGGGAACTATCGCTATGGTCAGGAAAAAGCTACGGACCTTCCAGCCAATGTTGATTACTCTATGACTGTACCACTCTTTGATAAGAAGTATATCACTCGTGTACCTGATAGATCAGAATGGAATGGTCGTATCCCAGGACAGAGGAGATTCGTTAACTTTTATACAGACGGTTCCAAACTCAATAACTAGATGGGCTTTGGTGTGTTTCTGAGGAACTTGAGCTATCACTTGCATGAAGAGTATCTGATCACTGTAGTGTTTACTAGTCAGAAATCTTAGTTAGGTAGCGGAATGGCTGAAAATTAATGTTCTCACCAACGTAGGTATACGTATTTTCTCTGATAGCCAATCTCTTAACGAGATGGCTTAACAGTTCAATATTCGCCTGATCTGTGTTCCGGGCCACAGGAACATACAAGGGAAATACAAAACAGATGAACTTACTTACACGCTCCAGGGATACTGGAATATGTGGACATGCCTCTAGCGACCTGCAAACTCTTCTTGAGAGATAGTGCACGGCAACAAATGAAAGGTGGTCACTAGTCAGGAACTACATACATTCCAGGCTGATGTGGCCCGGCCTAAAATCAAAACGCACTAACGCACTGCTGTCGTTGTCGTGACCGGACGTCTCACTTATCTCGTTAGCATGATGGATCATTGTCTTATTGGATGGCATGCGGAGAGATTGATAGTGTATCATAATGACTTTTGCAGTTGCTGTGGAGACGAAGAGTAATCAATAGAAAACCTTTTATGTCTGTGGCCTAGATGGCGGCATGCAAACATTGATATTGGAATCCGTCAACTTTTTAGCTTTTAAGGCATTGAAATTTTTTTAAACGGGAGGGGCTAGGGATAAGTTATGTTTTCCCTTACGTCCCTGTGGTAACCCAATGAACTGTATAGTCTAAGTAGGTATGTTTTACAGGCTGCCATTCTTAACGTAACCTAACATATATATTTAGAAAGGAACGTACTAATTACATTTAAGAAATAGGGTCTATATGAAAATGGAAGAACTCGGAAATCTCATATTCAGATAAAATGTATTCTACCACTTCACTAATTTATTTCTTAATAACCTCATCTCGCGTACGGATCACAATACACAGACTTTAATAACAAATCATCATTCACCAGTCTTTTGTGCGACGTCAGTATGTTTTCATAGTACATATTAGTATATTTCAATCTGTTCTTAAAGAATTTGACATGACAATTTGTTGCCGCCCGGGGCTTAAGGATTTTAAAAATGGTGCAAGTCAGAAATCATTATACCCTACACCACACTGTGGTACAGGGTATTATGACTTTGTGCATTTGTTTGTAACGCCCAAAAAGAGAAGAAATAGAACCATAGTTTATTATACCGATCGTCATAGAATCAATTTTTGAGTCGATTTAGCCATGTCCGTCTGTCTGTCCGTCTGTTCATGTATTCTTGTAATCAAAGTGCAGGTCGTATTTATGGTCCGATTGTGTTGAAATTTAGCACAGTGCTCTTTTTTGGCCCAAGGACGATCCCTGTTGAAATTGGTCAAAATCGGTTCAGATTTAGATATAGCCCCCATATATATGTTACCCCCGATTTGACATGTAAGCGCTGTAGAAACTGAAATTTGGCAGAGAGAGTTCCCTTATTACATGAATGGGCGGTGAGATCCTTTAAGCCTTTCAAATCGGCGGGCCCGGATGGCATCATTCCAGCTCTTTTACAAGAATCCTTGGAACTTATTCTACCACGGCTACGCGCAATTTTTGCTGCAAGTTTGCAATGGTCATATATACCCATGGCATGGAGAGAAGTCAAGGTGGTCTTTATCCCCAAAGCGGGAAAAATAAACCACAGTACGACAAAGGACTCTGTTGAAAACCATGGAAAGACTAGTTGATCTAAACGTGAGGGGAAAACTGACACCAAACAACTTCAGCACGGCACAACACGCCTACCTGAAAGGTAAATCTGTGGAAACGGCCTTACATGAAGTGGTAGGATTTGTCGAGGACTCCCTTCATTACAAAGATTACACCATGGCGGCGTTCCTCGATGTAGAGGGCGCTTTTAATAATGTTAAAATAGCATCTATACTTAACGCACTTGATAGCATAGGCTCACATCTAGGCATAACCAAGTGGACAGGTAACATGCTCAAAAGCAGAATCATTAACTCAAACATGGGCAATGGTTCGGCAAGAAAGCGAGTTACGAGAGGTACTCCGCAAGGTGGAGTGGTCTCACCGATATTATGGAATCTAGTGATAAACGAAATCCTAATGGATCTCGGCAATACAGGAATTAAAATCATAGCGTATGCAGATGACGTCGTGATTTTGGTTAGAGGCAAATTTATGCCTACGGTCAGCGAGATCATGGAAAGATCACTAAAACGATTATCACGCTGGGCAGAAAAAAATGGACTAGGAGTTAACCCAGGGAAGACAGAACTGGTCCTTTTTACTAGAAGAAATAAATAATAATTCCGAACTATCAGCTCCCTACACTACAGGGAAAGGAACTTGAACTGTCGAAAGAAGCTAAGTACCTAGGCATCACCCTAGACTCTAAGCTGTCCTGGAAAAGGAATTTGGAGGAAAGGGGAAAGAAAGCGCTATGCGCCTTCTATGCCTGCAAGAAAATGTTTGGACGCAAATGGGGTTTACAACCAAAAATGATACACTGGATGTACACATCGATCATTAGACCGATACTCACTTACGGATCAGTTGTATGGTGGAAATCGGTAATGAAGAAATCACATCTCTCGCACCTAGCCAAAGTGCAGAGACTGATTTGCGTCGGGATAACTGGCGCCCTCAGATCTGCTCCACAAATGGCACTGGAGGCGATGCTGAACCTTCAACCAATCGATATATACATAACCGCAGCGAAAGTGACCCTTCGGCTAAGGGAATCAGGAATAGCCATCAATACCGCAACGGACAACGGACAACGGACTACTTAGCACCAAGAACAATTCGAGATACAAATTTTAATGTAACGTTTCCTAGCCGTGAGGAGTGGGCATCAAATAGCGTCATAGAGGACGATGAGATCTCAATATTTACGGACGGATCGAAAATGGAGACGGGCACGGGTTCAGGAGTATTTTCCGATACCTTCAATCTCAGAATCTCCACCAGACTCCCAGATAAATGTACGGTCTTCCAGGCAGAGATATTTCTCCGAAAAAATTCAAGATCTACGTCGACAGCATGTCAGCTCCCAAGGCCTTGGGCTCTAGAACTATAAAATCACGCTGCACGATGGACTGCTTTCTAGCCTTAAGCCTTATTCAGTCGCACGAAATCACGCTCTGCTCAGGATCAGGTGCGCGTAATGAAACCGCGACTCTGGACGTGCAAATTCCGTTCGTGGAACTTAAAAACGAAATCGACGAACGCGGAGCAGCACTAACCAGATCTAGGTGGGACACAGTACAAAACTGCAGGACTGCAAGAACCCTTTGGCCATCCATTGATGTGAACCGTACCAAGGAATTGCTGTCCTGCAGGAAGAACACTCTTAGCATCCTCACAGGAGTCATCACAGGGCACTGCGTGATAGGCATTATGGCTGCACGCATGAAGCTTCCTTACGAAGACGTCTGTAGAAGCTGTTTAGATGAAGAAGAGGAGGAGTCAGTTCAGCACTTGCTATGCTCATGCAAACGACTGCAAGAGTACCGTTTGGCCTATTTAGGGCACAGGCTCTTCGAAAACCTAGACGACCTAGCAGATGTAACGCTCAAACCCCTTCTCAAATTCATCAGTAAATCCCTCTGGTTTAGTAAAGCCACGAGGACAAACGAAAACAACTAGATCATCCTATCCCCCTTTCTAAATCTTCTCTCCCTCTTCCTAACCTTTCTCCCTCTACCTAGTCTGTCAACCTCCAATTATTTCTTCTATTCTTCCTTTCTACTCACGGGAAACACAATGGACCAAACTGCCGGCCCCGAGTGAACTCGTCAGTTGTATTCTGACGGGCGTCCCTTTCAACCTAACCTAACCTACATAATATAATGCTGCTAGACATTATAGCAGCGCAATATGCCGCATGTACTGCGATTAGACTCAGGGAACTATCGCTATGGTCAGGAAAAAGCTACGGACCTTCCAGCCAATGTTGATTACTCTATGACTGTACCACTCTTTGATAAGAAGTATATCACTCGTGTACCTGATAGATCAGAATGGAATGGTCGTATCCCAGGACAGAGGAGATTCGTTAACTTTTATACAGACGGTTCCAAACTCAATAACTAGATGGGCTTTGGTGTGTTTCTGAGGAACTTGAGCTATCACTTGCATGAAGAGTATCTGATCACTGTAGTGTTTACTAGTCAGAAATCTTAGTTAGGTAGCGGAATGGCTGAAAATTAATGTTCTCACCAACGTAGGTATACGTATTTTCTCTGATAGCCAATCTCTTAACGAGATGGCTTAACAGTTCAATATTCGCCTGATCTGTGTTCCGGGCCACAGGAACATACAAGGGAAATACAAAACAGATGAACTTACTTACACGCTCCAGGGATACTGGAATATGTGGACATGCCTCTAGCGACCTGCAAACTCTTCTTGAGAGATAGTGCACGGCAACAAATGACAGGTGGTCACTAGTCAGGAACTACATACATTCCAGGCTGATGTGGCCCGGCCTAAAATCAAAACGCACTAACGCACTGCTGTCGTTGTCGTGACCGGACGTCTCACTTATCTCGTTAGCATGATGGATCATTGTCTTATTGGATGGCATGCGGAGAGATTGATAGTGTATCATAATGACTTTTGCAGTTGCTGTGGAGACGAAGAGTAATCAATAGAAAACCTTTTATGTCTGTGGCCTAGATGGCGGCATGCAAACATTGATATTGGAATCCGTCAACTTTTTAGCTTTTAAGGCATTGAAATTTTTTTAAACGGGAGGGGCTAGGGATAACTTATGTTTTCCCTTACGTCCCTGTGGTAACACAATGAACTGTATAGTCTAAGTAGGTATGTTTTACAGGCTGCCATTCTTAACGTAACCTAACATATATATTTAGAAAGGAACGTACTAATTACATTTAAGAAATAGGGTCTATATGAAAATGGAAGAACTCGGAAATCTCATATTCAGATAAAATGTATTCTAACACTTCACTAATTTATTTCTTAATAACCTCATCTCGCGTACGGATCACATTACACAGACTTTAATAACAAATCATCATTCACCAGTCTTTTGTGCGACGTCAGTATGTTTTCATAGTACATATTAGTATATTTCAATCTGTTCTTAAAGAATTTGACATGACAATTTGTTGCCGCCCGGGGCTTAAGGATTTTAAAAATGGTGCAAGTCAGAAATCATTATACCCTACACCACACTGTGGTACAGGGTATTATGACTTTGTGCATTTGTTTGTAACGCCCAAAAAGAGAAGAAACAGAACCATAGTTTATTATACCGATCGTCATAGAATCAATTTTTGAGTCGATTTAGCCATGTCCGTCTGTCTGTCCGTCTGTTCATGTATTCTTGTAATCAAAGTGCAGGTCGTATTTATGGTCCGATTGTGTTGAAATTTAGCACAGTGCTCTTTTTTGGCCCAAGGACGATCCCTGTTGAAATTGGTCAAAATCGGTTCAGATTTAGATATAGCCCCCATATATATGTTACCCCCGATTTGACATGTAAGCGCTGTAGAAACTGAAATTTGGCAGAGAGAGTTCCCTTATTACATGAATGAACACTGCTAAATTCGGAGAAAATCCGTTCAGATTTAGATATAGCCCCCATACATATGTTTCACCCGATTTTACTTGTAAGCGCTAAAGTAGAAACCGTATTTTATATCCGATCAGTGCGAAATTCGGCAGATAGAGGTTTCTTATTGCATGAAGGGATACTTCCAAGTTTGGAGAAAATCGGTTCAGATTTAGATATAGCCCCCATATATACGTTACCCCCGATTTGACATGTAAGCGCTGTAAAAACTGTATTTTATATCCGATCAGTACGAAAATCGGCTGAAAGAGGTTTCCTATTATATGAATGAACAATTTTAAATTTGTATGAAATCGGTTCAGATTTAGATATAGCCCCCATATATACGTTACCCCAGATTTCACATGTAAGCGCCGTAAAAAATGCATTTTATAACCGATCAGTGTGAAATTCGGCAAAAAGAGTTTTCTTATTACATGAAGGATACTGCCAAATTCGGAGAAAATCGGTTCAGATTTAGATATAGCCCCCATATATATGTTACCCCCGATTTGACATGTAAGTGCTGTAAAAACTGTATTTTATATCCGATCGCTATGAAGTTTGGCTAAAAGAGGTTTCCTATTACAGTGAAACCTGGATAAGTGGAATGACCAAGGGACCGCATTTTTCATTCCACTAATACAGGTTTTCCACTTATTTTAGTTTCCACTTATGTGGGGTTTTTCAATAATTATTCCACTTATATGGGCTTTCACTTGTGGAGGTATTTTTTGAGAATTCCACTTAGATAGGTTTTTAATGAACAAATCGCAAAATTTTATTGGTAAATTACGGTGTTACACATAAAAACTAAAAGAAATAAATTCATGTTATATAGATTAAATGATTCTATATACGTATATATATATATATTGTATATACGAAATATTTTTATTAGATATAATAAACTTGATTTAAAAGAAATCAGTTAATTAGGCTTTTCAATAGTAAATTCATCGCAATCAACATCCTCCTCATAAATTTTTTCGGAAATAGCTAGAATGATATCTTCGTCCGTCAATTCTTCACCACATATTGGAAGGTCTTCATCGACGTTAATGTAATCTTCAAATGTAAAAGCATTGTCAGTGATGTTCTCACATAAAATATCCCAATTTGGTGGGGTATCCAACCTGCCAGTTTCTTCTACGGAGTTACACAAGTCTTGTCGTGTGAACCCACATTTTCTAAAACAATTTACAACAGCAAAAATCTGACTATTATGGATCGTAGAACTGGAAGATCACTATGGGCTGTACATTTGTCAATGAACAATAAAATTTTTCTCTTGTGTGAACTCATTCTTTTGTCAATTCCGATAAGCCACTCTTTAAAAATACTTGAAGTCATCCATGCCTTTTTGTTGTTTTTATATTCTGTTGGAAGAGACTTTATATTTTTAAAGCATCTTGGCATAGCAGATTTGCCAATGACCAGTAGTGGAAGCTTTTCGGTGCCGCTTATATTCATACAAAGAAGTAGAAGAAGTAGAATCTGAGTCCTTAAATGTGAAAGATTTATTCGGAAGGCATTTGTAATTTAAGCCAGTTTCATCAGCATTAAAAATATCTTCGTCGGAATATTCCCTAATTAGTTCTTCTAAGCCCTCGATCCATTAGTTACAAACATTCATATCAACAGCATTGCCTTCGCCGCATAATTTTCGGAACACTATATCATGCCTTTTTTAAATCCGTCCAGCCAGCGGACGCTTACACAGAACCCTTCTATTCCAAGACTTGATGCATATTTCTTTGTCTTTTCCTTTAGAAGATTACCACCGATTGGCACGTTATTGTGTCGGCACTCCTTCGTCCAAGTAACAAGACAGTTTTCAAGATTAGGATATTCCGCTCTCTTAATTCTTTTATTTTTTCCATGCCCATCTCGAGCATGTTCCACTTATAGAGGTAATAATGAACGAAATTCCACTTATAGAGGTAATAATTAACGAAATTCCACATATAGAGGTCAATTTGGACAAATATTTGTTCCATTTATGTGGGTTTTAGAATTCCACTAAAGGAGTTTTTTTGCACTGAAGGGGGAGGGACTTGAAAAAAAATTCAGTTACGGAGTTTTTCCACTTATCTGCGTTCCACTTATCCAGGTTTCACTGTATATGAATAAACACTTTTAAATTTGGAAGAAATCGGTTCAGATTTTGATATATCCCCCATATATATGTTACCCCCGATTTGACATGTAAGCGCTGTAAAAATGTTATTTTATATCCGATCAGAAAGAGGTTTCTTATTACTCGAAGGAATACTGCCAAATTCGGAGAAAATCGGTTCAGATTTAGATATAGCCCCTATATATATGTTACCACCGATTTGACATGTAAGCGCTGTAGAAACTGTATTTTATATCCGATCAGTACGAAATTCTACAGAAAGAGGTCTTTTTACATGAATGAGTATTCAGGGAAAATCGGTTCAGATTTATATATAACCTCCATATATATGTTCCTCCTGATTTGGTGTCAACGCGCTATAGAAGTTGTACTTTACTTCCGATCATTAATATTTGCCGGAAAGATGTTTCTCAATTTAGGAACGAATATTGCTTAATTTAGCGATTATCGGCTCAGAATTAGATAATATGTTCCTGCTTACTTGCCAATTATTCCAAATTATTATCGCAGTGACCTTTATCGCATTGTTAGGGAGGTGTAGGGTATTATATAGTCGGCCCCGCCCGACTTTGTGCCTTTCCTTACTGGTTTTTTATTTAATTTATTTTTATGAATCTTGGCAGAGTGCGTTCAGATATAGATGTAGCCACTTACATACATATTTTCCAAGTAGCATTTGTTTGGCATGAAAATAACGCGCATTTTTCAGGGACTATAGGTACTGTAAAAACATTACACTGCACAAAATGTCAAGTATTTGTATTGCCTAGATCGATTTGTATGGGAGGTGCCAAAGGGGGCGTTGCAATAACGCCCATTTTCACGGAACAGTAGGCATAACAGTGCACAAAATTTCAAGTATGTATAGAGTGAAATCAAATTTTTAAGCCGTTAATTTATTGTGCAAAGTGGTCCATTTGTATGAGAGGTAAAAGAGGCGTAGCAACTTCGTCCATTATTCTTAAGGTGAAATCGACCAAGAAACTAATACTATGGGGCATACTATTGGGGAATTGTGAAAGATGCTGATATGTATTTAGTAGAAAAGTTATTAAAGAATCAATACTTAACTAAATGTTGACCCTTTGTGGGGAGGTACTCGAAGGAGTGGACCAACATCATCTATATCTTATCTTAACATGAGATAGAATAAAATATTAACATATACCAAATTTGAAGTCAATCGTTTGCTCGTTGCGAATGTTATCGTGCGCACCAACCAGACAGACGGACGGACATTGCTAAAATGGCTTGAAAATCACCATAGTTGATTTTTACCCAATATACTTGAGGTCTCTTAGACCACGCATGGTATATGTTACACATTTGGCCCACTGCAACTGATATCTACCCTCGTGCACAATAGTGAACTTATAAAAACGTGATTTTGTCGAACTGCAACTGGCACTTCCTGTGGAACTCAAAGTAGTGACTGGTATGATGATATGGTGAATATATATCGATACCTCCATTCTAAACTATGTTTAGTGCAAAAGGGTAGTTTTTCAGGAGAGGCGATCAAAGTTTGATGATTTTTTTTAAATTTGTGTGCACTTTCTTTTTGATGGATATCGAATGACCTGCACTGTTTTGTAAATAACTTTTGATTTGGTTGACTAATAAACACCAGATTTTGACTGAATATAATTTGGAATATTTAGAAATTAAAATGCTATCTCCCTAAAAACACTCTATGTCGACTTAGCATGTTTTAGAATGGTGGTATCGATATGGTTTTCTATAAACAAATAATATGCCGTTCTCTCTCTGAAGCAGTTCTCTTTACAAAAATACTGATTTGTAAAAAAAACATACAATAAACTCAGAAATGTTCTTGCATATAATTTGTTGGCCATAAGAATACTAAATATTCATTATAGCTATCCAGCAAAATATCCCTTTACCAAATAATTTTGCGGGTAAGCTGAAATCAAAATTGATAACCACTTACAACTTAGCCACCCTTCGATTTTTTTTTTACATAGGGATGTCATTGGAGGAATGTACTTCCGCCCAAGCATTCGAGCAGTTGACAAATAATAACATATCCTCAAGTATAACACAAATAACTACTGACACCAAAACCTACGAATGTCCCTCAAATAATTACTTATTTTATTCGATTACATTAGATTATACAACAAAAAGGTCGAATAAAACCAAAAATATTAATTAATTACTTCTTTTCATACAACTAGTATCACACAAATAACTACAAACACCAAATCATACGAATATCCCTCAAACAAGTACTTATTTTCTTACAACTAATAGATAATAAATAACATATTACCAGTAATAACTTTCATAATATATTATCTTAAGTACATACGTAGCTAATACAAATGTACCAAAATAACACATGTCTTGCATTCAAAAATATCCATTTATTCTATGGTTTAAACAAGCATAACAAATATTTTAGAAGTAATATAAAGGGTTTTGTACGATCAAGTATTTTATGTGGTCAATACGAAAGTTAGAAATGATTTTCAAATTCATTTTTTGTTTCTCTAAAACATTTTTTGAATTTGGTTACATAATGGAAATGAGATTAGAATTTCGTCGCAGTCGTAGCTAAAATTGTTTCCTAATTTTTCAGAAGAGTAAATAAACTGCTGAAAAACTGGATCAACAATATGCTAAGGAATAGGTGGATTATTTGTGGGTCATATGACGTAAAAATTAGAGACAAGGTAAATCGTGGTATACCTCAGGGGGGCATTTTATCGCCTCTTCTATGGGTTACGACGATACACATTCTCCAAAAAGCCCTCACCAATGAAGGACTTAAACCAGTCTGTTATGCAGACGACGTTGTAATACTTCTAAGGGGCTTTCATCCAAATCTATTATGCAGAAGAGGCACTTAACATAGCATATAACTGGGCACAACCAAGGGGATTAAATGTTAACCCAGACAAAACAGAAATATGTCTATTTACAAGGAAAACGAAGATCCCACGTTTTACCCCACCTCGATTCCTGAATAAGACAATTGCTATAACTAAAAAGGTAAAATACTTGGGAGTAATCTTGGATCAGAAACTGTACTGGAAAGATCATCTTGAAGAAAGAGTTACAAAGGCACACAGATGTTGGTCGTTGTGCAGAAGAGCTATAGGTTTAAAATGGGGACTACGTCCAAATATGACTCACTGGCTTTACATGAGCGTGATTAGACCAATAATCACCTACGCCTGTGTAGTGTGGTGGACATCAATGGACAAGAAGTGCAACGTAATACCTTTGCAAAAAATTCAACGTATGTGCTGTCTAGGCATAAGCGGGGCATTTAGAGCTGCACCAACAACAGCGTTGGAGACTATACTGCACATCCAACCAATAGACATCCGTATAAAGTATGAGGCAGGCCCTCACAGCAAGACGGCTACAAGTGATGGGTGAATGGATAAATCGAGACCACAAGTCGTACCATCAGAAGATTTTAGAATATTTAGTTGGTCACATTCAAACGCCAGAAATCTCGGACCGCATTCCTGAAGTGCGGCTTACAGCTACCTGTGATACGTTTGTTCCAGACAGACGCTCCTGGGAAAATGGAACTTTGGCCCATGTGCCAGTGGGAACCAGCTGCTACACGGATGGGTCCAAGCGAGGAGGAAGGACGGCTCTGGGACTTCTTATTGATGAACCAGAAGTCGAACTTCACTTCCGCCTCCCTGACCATAACACGGTATTTCAAGCAGAAGTTCGAGCAATCACGGAGTGTGTGAACTGGCTCAGTAACACGACAAAGCCTAAATATGCCAACATCTTCACAAATAGCCAAATGGCGATTAAAGCAATAACATCGAAAAGGGTCAAATCCAGAACTGTGTTGGACTGTAAAAGAACGATAAATGATTACAAGTCAATTGCGTATTTGCTGGGTACCAGGACACAACGGAGTGATTGGAAATGAACGGGCAAACAGCTTGGCTTCAAATGGTAGAGAACTTCGAGTAATAAACTTGGAAAATTGGAAACCTTTCGAAGCCACGAAAAATGAGTTGAAGCACTGGGCAGTGATGGCTCATAAAACTGTGTGGAATAGCGCAACAGTAGGAGCACCTGCAAAGATACTGTGGCGTGACCCAAATGAAAAGAACACAAGAAGTCTTCTGAAACTAAACAAGATCGATATTAGTAAGATGATGAGTGTTCTAACGGGACACTCAAGCTTACAAGCACATCTTCATCGCATTGGACTAGCGGGAAACGACGAATGCAGAGCATGCAGGGAAAACATCTACACGATGGAACATTTTCTGTGTCACTGCTCGCCTTTCACACATGCAAGATCCCAACATTTCGGGTCCGACATATTACCAGACTTGACTCATCTCAGAGAATATGATTGGAAGATACTGAGAAAATTAGTGTCTAGTACCGATTTTCTGTAACTCGTGAGGTATAAAAAGATCATAAATAAGGAGCGCACAACAGGCCGAGCCACTGGTTTAAGTGTATGTCCATGGACATGAGACGTTTAAACGTCTCCTCTCTTCAACCTAACCTAACCTAAATAAACTGTTTAATATTATTATTTCACGATAATTTTAATATGATACTAATTAGGTATTCGGAGGTATTCGGAGGTATTTCGTTCGAATTCGTATTATATTAAAATTATCGCGAAATAATACAATTATACAGTTTAATTGCTCTTCTGAAAAATTAGGAAAAAATGCATAGCTAAACTTGCCACGACGGCGGCGATTTTCTATTTACGTTGTGATAACGTTCTTTAAAATCATAAAAAAATATAAATCCTATTCCTTAAATTGAAATCAGAAATAATCTATCTATCTACGTATATATGTATATATAAAGAAGAATGTGTGTTTGTTTGTTGGTTTGTTTGTTTGTACCGTATAGGCGTCTAAACGGCTGGACCGATCTTCTTGAAATTTTCACAGAATGTACATTTGGGGTGGTGAAAATAGGGTACTTGAATTTTCGATGCATCAAGTGGGCGTGGACCAGCCCATATGGGTCAAATTTTGATATTGAGAAAATTTTTTAGCTAGAGTGCTGAAATTTTTTGTGTATGCATTTAGTGGCAAATTATGTGCGTTTTCCAAAAATGGGCGGAATCGGGCGTGGGCGTGGCCCCGCCCATATCAGCCAAATTTTGAAATTAAAATATTTTCCACAATTTATTAGCGAAAGTTCTGTAGTTTAGTGTATATGTATCTGGCGACAGTCCACGTGATTGGTCCAAAAAAGGGCGGGATCGGGCCAATGGGCGTGGCCCCGCCCATATAGACCAAATTTTGAAATTTAGATATCTTGCCCAATTTACTAGCGAGAGTGCTGTAATGTTGTGTATATATCTGGTGGCATTCTACGTAATTGGTCCAAAAATGAGCGGGATTGGACCAATGGGCGTGACCCCGCCCATATAAGCCAAATTTTGAAATTGAGATATCTTGCACAATTTATTAGCGAGAGTGATAAAATTTTGTACGTATGTATCTGGTGGTGATCCACGTGAATGTTCCAAAAATGGCAGGGATCGGACCAATGGGCGCGGCCCCGCCCATATAAGCCAAATTTTTAAATTGAGATATTTTGCACGATGTTTTAGCGAGAGTGCTATAATTTTGTGTTTATGTATCTGGTGGCAGTCTACGTGATTGGTTCAAAAATGGGCGGGATCAGGCCGATGTGTGTGGCCCATCCCACGTGAGCCAAGTTTTTAAAATTGAGATATCTTGAACTATTTGTTCGCGAGAGTGCTCGTATATGTATTCGGTGACAGTCCAGGTGATTTTACCAAAAATGGACGGCATCGGAATTCTAAAAGCCGGGGCAACGAAGTGGACCGGGTCCAGCTATCTATATATATAAAAATGAATCGTGGTTTGTTCGACTGCTTAAAACTTGAATACTACTGGACCAAATTGGATACTTCCTTTTGCAGATTTGTTCGTAATTGCTACGCGAAGGTTTAGGAAAAAAAAAGTCGCAAAATTCTTAACAGATGGCGCTGACGACTTGACAAGTAATGTTCCGTCAAGATCTGGAAATCTAAAATTTTGCACATAGACCGGAGTGTTGTATAAACAACTGACTTTTCGGGAAGTAATTTTTTGCCCTGTGGTCAGTTCTAGCGCTATCAAAAACTTGAGTATTGTGGTGGTCGTTCAGAAGCATCTCATAAAATCAAAAGCTAAATAGCATAAACCAATTTTTTTCGTTATTTCAGTTAAAAGTTATTTAAGAGCTAAGAATCTAAAAATGTAAATGTACATAATACATATCTCAAAGGGGATTCGAAAACAGACATTTAATGTCCAGCCTGAGGTCAAACTGCCGTGACCAAAGCAATTTTCACTCTTTCGGTGCTTTGCGACCTACTTTCAAAATTTGTCGATAGAGTTGTCCAACACGATAACGAGTATGTTTCTATCATTTACGATATACAGAAACATTTTAACTGGTCGAATACAAATTATTTGTCACCAATCGGTTATATTAATGAAGTCCCTGCGAATTTTGATATTTCCGTCAGTATTCGACATGGATTCTATGAGAAAGCATTGTCGAATACGCACCGGGGGTAGTACGAGATGCTTAGGAATTTAATTTTAATTTAATTTTAATTTTTTTTTCTCTTTTCTTTGTTTATTTATTAGATTTTAAGTTTAAATGAGAATTTTATACTCTCAAGCCACTGTAGTCCCGGGAGCAAGGACATTTATACACACTATTATTAATAATTTAATACTAAATTCACTATATCTGTACTATTTAAAAATCATGGAGCTGTTTTTCATATTTGTTATTGTAATTTAAGATATTACATTATAGTCTTAAGTTCTCTTTAAAATATGTAGCTAATAATAATGGAGTAATTATAACGATTTTAAAGGAGGCTCAATAAAACCTTAAACTTAAAAAACTTAAAACTCTTTCAGTGATTTTAAAGTCTTACGTACTATGAGCCTACAAACTGATGTTCATTCATACGAGTATATACATATAGGTCTCCAACGGATGTGCTTTTACGCCGAGTGATTTATGACCACCTGGCCGCTGAGTCTCCTGAAGGACCTACATTTCCTATGCTGATATTTTGCATATAGATAGACTCGAGTGTTATATAAATGCTGAACTTTTCACAGAATTGTATTTTGGCCAGTGGTCAGCTCTCGCGCTATCAAAAACTTGATTGTTATTTTTATCTTTTCAGAAGCCTTTTATAAGAAACAAACCGAAATCTTTGTAATGTACAATACAACGAAAATGTACCGTCCGATACTATGAGAAAAATTTAGGATTGGTCAAACGGGTGTCGGGGCTAACTTTACCTTAACCTCATGATTCGAGAACGGATCGTTCGATTTTGGGATTGATGGATTGGTATTGGACAGTGATACTGTGGAGGAAATTTTCGGATTGATCACGAGTATGAATCGTTCGAATTTTCACGATTTTGGGCTTGGTGTAGTCGTATTGGCCCAAGAAAGGACTCTATGTAGGAAAACTTTGAGTTGGTCAAACACCTCATAGCTCAATAATGGATTGTTCGATTTTGCGATTTTGGTCTTGATGGGTTGTTATTGGCTTCAGGGAATGACACAACGGAGCAAAATTTAGGACTGTTAAAAGCGGCGCGACACGGCCATCAAAGCCTCATAGCTCAAGAATGGATCGTTCGATTTTCGCGAATTTGGGCATGGTGGATTCGTATTGGTCCTGGGGGACACCATGGAAGACAATTATGATTGTTCAATGCGAAGCGACACGGCCATCACAACCTCAGAACTCTAGAACGAATCTTTCGATTTTATGATTTTGGGCTTGATCGGTTCTTATTGGTCCAAGGAAGGAAACTATTGAGGAATCTTTAGGATTGGTCAAATGGGCGTGTCACAAGGAACACAATCTCATTACTCAAGAACGGATATTTTGTTTTTCATATTGGCCAAAGAAAGGACACTATTTAGGAAAATTTAGGATTGGACAAAGATGCGTTGTATGGCGAACACAACCTCATAACTCGAGAACAGATCTTTCGATTTCCACGATTGTGTTTTAGTTTATACTTTTGATAGCATTTTAAAAAAACCGATCAGTAAGACGTGAGAGTGCCGGCAGATGTACATCAATATTACAATACAAACAATTTTAATTGAAGCAATTACGGGAAGCAACATGAGCATGTTCGTATTATTATTTTCTTTACATTAACGAATTTTGGCGGAAGGAAGTTCGCCGGGTCAGCTAGTCTATATATAGACTAGCTATATATTAATAACCAATAAATAGTCAAGCTCGAGGTCATAATTTAATTGTTATTAAAACATTTTATTTAATTTCCAATATTTCGCAATTGCTTTAAATTGCTTCATCAGGGAAAACTACAATAATATATAAAACAGAAAAAATATATAAAAGAATATACTTGTAAATATCACAGTTAACTTATTCTAGATTAAAAAAGGTGTATAAGTACATTTAAAACGATCATTTACATAGAAAAAACAACAACACAATTTAAAAACGTATTCTACTGTAGTTTTACTACCATCGTCTAAGGTTGATATTGCACTGTTGGATGTTTTCTTATTGCACATATGATCGTTTGATGTTCTTTCCCTTCTCTATCAGCTGTCTATAGATTTTGGCATTTCCTTCTGTGTCTGTTTTGAAGTTTATTCTTTTCTCATTTGGTAAGTTTACAATGTGAAGCATCTCTTGTGTGAATCTCTTGTTGTAGTGTTGTTCGCTCGTTAGCACACGTACGTTGTCAAAGTTGGGAACATGTTTTTTTATTGTATTTAAACTTCTTAATTTTAAATCCCATTTGTGTCCCGAAATTCTTGTTTTTAACTTATTTTTTGTAGTACCGACATAAAGTTTTTCGTATTTTTCTTTCTCATTTCCATCACAAGTAATTTCATATACTACTTGTGACGGAAATGAGGAAGAGAGAGAGAAAAAACAAAAACATGTTCCCAACTTTGACAACGTACGTGTGCTAAGGAGCGAACAAACTACAACAAGAGATTCACACAAGAGATGCTTCACATTGTAAACTTACCAAATGAGAAAAGAATAAGCTTCAAAACAGACACAGAAGGAAATGCCAAAATCTATAGACAGCTGATAGAGAAGGGAAAGAACATCAAACGATCATATGTGCAATAAGAAAACATCCAACAGTGCAATATCAACCTTAGACGATGGTAGTAAAACTACAGTAGAATAAGTTTTTAAATTGTGTTGTTGTTTTTTCTATGTAAGTGATCGTTTTAAATGTACTTATACACCTTTTTTAATCAAGAATAAGTTAACTGTGATATTTACAAGTATATTCTTTTATATATTTTTTCTGTTTTATATATTATTGTAGTTTTCCCTGATGAAGCAATTTAAAGCAATTGCGAAATATTGGAAATTAAATAAAATGTTTTAATAACAATTAAATTATGACCTCGAGCTTGACTATTTATTGGCTATTAATTCATATCAAAAGGTCGAATAAAAACAAATTCTAAGACTAGCTATATATATAAAAATGGAAAAATGTTTGTATGTATGTATGTATGTATGTGTTTTATAGACGCTTAAACCACTGGACCGATTTTAAAATTTTTTCTTTTGTTTGAAAGCTATTTGGTCTGAGATGGTTTTGGGAAAAAACAATTTTGCAAATAGTGGGCGGGGAAAATGTGGGCGTGGCAAATCGTTTGTTTGTGGGTTTGTTTGTTTGTTCCGTATAGACGTCTAAACGGCTAGACCGATCATCTTGAAATTTTCACAGAATGTACATGTGTAGGGGGTGCTGAAAATAGGGTACTTGAATTTTCGATATATCAAGTGGGCGTGGACCCGCCCATATGGGTCCAATTTTGATATTGAGAAAACATTTTAGCTAGAGTGCTGAAATTTTGTGTGTATGCATTTAGTGGCATATTATGTGAATTTTCCAAAAATGGGCGGAATCGGACCAATGGGCGTGGCCCCGCCCATATAAGCCAAATTTTGAAATTGAGATATGTTGCACAATTTGTTAGCGAGAGTGCTGAAATTTTATGTATATGTATATGGTGGCAGTCTACGTGATTGGTCCAAAAATGGGCGGGATCGACCCAATGGGCGTGGCCCCGCCCACATAGACCAAATTTTGATATCTTGCACCATTTGCTAGCGGGAGTGCTGCAATGTTGCGTATATGTATCTGGTGGCATTCTACGTAATTGGTCAAAAAATGGGCGGGATCGGACCAATAGGCGTGGCCCCGCCCATACAAGCCAAATTTTTAAATTGAGATATCTTGCAGAATTTGTTAGCTAGAGTGCTGTAATGTTGTTCGTATGTATCTGGTAGCAGTCCACGTGATTTTTCCAAAAATGTGCGGGATCGGACCAATGGGAGTGGCACCGTTCATATAAGCCAAATTTAAAAAATGTGACATCTTGCACAATTTGTTACCGAGAGACCTGGAATTTTGTACATATATATATCCGTTGGCGACCTACATGATTGGTCCAAAAATGGGCGGGTTCGGACCAATAGGCGTGGCCCCGCCCATATAAGCCAAATTTTGAAATTGAGATATTTTGCACAATTTGATAGCGAGAGTGCTGCAATTTTGTGTATATGTATATAGTGGCAGTCTACGTGATTGGTCCAAAAATGGGCGGGATCAGAACAATGGGCGTGCCCACCCCCCCCATATAAGCCAAATTTTGAAATTGAGATATATTGCACAATTTTGTACCGAGAGTGCTGTAATTTCGTGTATAAATATCTGGTGATAGTCTACGTGATTGGTCCAAAAATGAGCGGCATCGAACCAATGGGTGTGGCCACGTCCATATAAGCCAAATTTTGAAATTAAAATATCTTGCACAATTTATTATCGAGAGTGCTGCAGTTTTGGACATATGTATCTGATGACTGTCTTAGCGATTCGCCCAAAAATTGGCGGGATCAGACCAATGGACGTGGCTCCGCCTATATAAACCAAATTTTGAAATTGAGACACATATCTTGCACAATTTTTAGCGAGAGTGATGTCTGGTGGTAGTCTACGTTATTGGTCCAAAAAGGGTCGGGATCGGATCAATGGCCGTGGCCCTGCCCATATAAACTAAATTTTGAAATTGAGATGTCTTACACAATTGTTTAGCGATAGTTCTGTAATTTTGTGCATATGTATCTGATGATAGCCTACGTGAATGTTCTAAAACGTGGCGGGATCGGATCAATGGGCCTCGCCCCGCCCATATAAACCAAATTTTGAAATTGAGATATCATGCACAATTTGTTAGCGAGAGTGCTGTGATTTTGTGCATCTCACGCAGTCTACGTGATTACACAAAAAAGGGCGGCACCGCCAATAGGAGCCTAATTTTTAAATTGAGATATCTTGCACAATTTGTGATACGTGATTCGACCAAAAATAGGCGGGATCAGAACAATGGACGTTGCCCTGCCTATGCGAGTATAAGTCAAATTTTGAAATTGAGAGTCATATCTTGCACAATTTTTTACCGAGAGTGCTGTAATTTCGTGTATATATATCTGGTGATAGTCTACGTGAATGGCCCAAAAGGGTTGGGATCGGACCAATGAGCGTGGCCCCACCCTTATAAGCAAATTTCTGAAATTGAAATACCTTGAACAATTTGTTAGCGAGAGTGTTGTAATTTAGTAAATATGCATTTGATGGCAGTCTACGTAATTGGTTCAAAAATGGACGGGATCGGAAATCTCAATCTGGGGCAACGAAGTGGACCGGGTCCAGCTAGTATATATATAAAGAAGAATGTGTGTTTGTTTGTACCGTATAGGCGACTAAACGTCTTATTGGACCGATCTTCTTGAAATTTTCACAGAATGTACATGTATGGAGGGTGGTGAAAATAGGGTACTTAAATTTTCGATCTACCAAGTGGGCGTGGCCCCGCCCATATAAGCAAAATTTTCAAATTGATATATCATGCACAATTTTTTTTAGCTAGAGTGCTGTAATATTTTACATATGTATCTGGTGGCAGTCTACGTGATTGGTCCAAAAATGGGCGGGAGCGGACCAATGGGCGTGGCACCGCCCATAAAAGCCAAATTTTAAAAAAGTGATTTCTTGCACAATTTAATAGTGAGAAAGCTGAAATTTTGTGCAAATGTTTCTGGTGGGAGTCTACGTAATTGATCCAAAAATTTACGGGATCGGATTAATGGGCGTGGGCCCGCCCATATAAGCCAAATTTTGATATTGACATATCTTTCATAATTTGTTAGCGGGAGTGCTTTAATTTTGCGCATGCGTATCTGGTGGTAGTCTACGTGATTGGCCCAAAAATGGGCGGAAACGGACCAATGGGTGTGCCACCGCCCATAAAGCATATATTTTAGAGAGAGTGTTGTAATTCTGTATATATGTATCTGGTGGTAGTCTACGTGATTGATTAACAAATGGGCGGTATCGGACCAATGGGCGTGGCCCCGCCCATAAAAGTCAAATTTTTGAATTGAGATATCATGCTCAATTTTTTGGCGAGAGTGCTGTAATTTTGTACATATGTATCTGGTGGTAGTCTACGTGAATGTTCAAAAAATAGACGAGATTGGACCAAAGGTCGTGGCCCCGCCCATATCAGCCAAATTTTGAAATTGAGATATGTTGCAAAATTTGTTAGAAAGTGTGCTGTAATTTCGTGCATATGTATCTTGGTGTAGTCTACGTGATTGGTCCAAAAATGGGCGAGATCGGACCAATGGGCGTGGCACCGCCCATATAATCCAAATTTTGATATTTTTCACAATATGTTAGAGACAGTGCTGTAATTCTGTATATATGTATCTGGTGGTAGTCTACGTGATTGATTCAAAAATGGGCGGGATTGGACCAATGGGCGTGGCCCCGCCCATATAAGTAACATTTTTGTATTGAGATATCTTGCACAATTTTTTGACGAGAGTGCTGTAATTTTGTACATATGTATCTTGTGGTATTCTTCCTGATTGGTTTAAAAATGGGAGGGATCAGACCAATGGGCGTGGCCCGCCCATATAAGTCAAATTTTGGAATTGAGATATCTTGAAAATTTTGTTAGCGAGAGTGATGTAATTGCCCAAAAAAAATTAAAATTGAGATATATTGAACAATTTGTTAACTTTTTGACGCTTTCATTCTTGAAATGCCGATTTTTTGCATTTTTGACGGCTTTTCGCAAATTGCCTTCAAAATTTTCTGAAATGTCGTCGTCCAAGAAGACAAACTATATTAGTACAAAATAATAAATATATTTATTAAATTATAATACTTATACCGGAGGACACTCATCAAGTTTTTAAAATCTCGAAGTGGTCGCTTGTTATGGTAATTGTATTTTAGCAGTAACTCCTGCGTTATAATGTCTGTCAGACCATTATATATTCCTTTCCCTTTTAGAATATGCTTCACAGTAGTAACCTAAACATAAAGAAAAATTATTATATTATATTAATGCAGTTTATGTGTTTGCTAAACATTTCTAGTATATTTTCATAGGTAACGATATTTTTAAATTCACGCAAGCCTTCGTCAGTGGTAATAGGGAACATGTGACGGTATCTGGATGTACGAGTATTGCTAAGTGTTGCCTTGACAATATCCTTTAACAGAACACTTTGTTCTGCCAAGATGGTGCTAATCACTGCATTTTGGTTTGTTATGTTTTCTGAAATAATAAAATAAAACACATTCTTCATATGAAGCCAACAGAAAGATACGACTAAAATTTATAAAAAAAATACTCACGCATTATCATATTATGATGAGCTTCTTGTTCCCGTCGTGTATTAATTACACAATCTAATAAGAAATAAGAAAATATTAATGTGTTAAAGTTTTTAGTACGATTTATTTCCAAAAAAATTACATTTAATCTTCTTCGTGAATGTTTAATAGCATATCATTAATGTTATGATTAGGCACAGCTTTGAAACTTTTGGTCTCATTTGAGGATTCATTTTCGTAACATATTAACAAGACGAGTGTATTTCTGGAATTAAAACATGACCGTTATTAAATGGTAGTATTGGTCAAAATATCTTGGAATTTATATATTTCTTCTTCAGAAATAATGTCTTCAGTAAAAGCAATATTAGTATTAAGAGAATCAAAAGGAGTTGTATAAAAGTTATGCGAAATACAATATTTCAAATTTATTTCTTGTGTTTCATCTAACATCGCATTACTTGGACTTGATAACAGAATCCTATATGCACAGTGAAGCAATAGAAAGTGTTCGTATATTTCAGTGGGAAGACATTCTTTTAAAACGACTATACCTGTATATAAAAGGAATTGTCGAAACTCTGTCGCTTTCCAGCTATTCATTTCAATTAGTTTTCGAGCGAAAGAAAGTGTTCGTATATTTCAGTGGGAAGACATTCTTTTAAAACGACTATACCTGTATATAAAAGGAATTGTCGTAAATCTGTCGCTTTCCACCTATTAATTTCAATTAGTGTTCGAGGCTTTCGAGCGAATTCTCGTAGGATAAACTTTCCCAAAGAAGATGTTCTGAAATATCTAAAATTTATGACGACGCAATAGGCAGAATCGTTTTTCTCTTTAATTCGCAAAAGAATTGTGAATTTGTGACTCCAAGGTCGACAACATGCATGCAGTCAATTGGGAATTGTGACACCATTTTAATTCCTACACTTTCTAATTTAATTTCCAAATCAAGGTGCATAGCCCGGTGATATGGTTGATCACTTCGTAATAGAAAATCCTCATCTGTTCTTTTTTCACCCATAAAAATGGAAAATGTATTTACGTTATCGATTCTCTCCCCACTTGGTGCAACCTTTGAATGAAGCGTGTCCAGCTACACCACACACGAAAGCCTTTGCAGGTGCGTAGCAAATAAATGCTCTAAATTGAACGGTTATTAATTTATTATTTATTACTATACCATTTATTTGAAGATCCGAAATTTCATTCACAAAATCGTGCATACATAAATTTACATCATGAGGTTTTTTCTGTCCTATATAACATCCGATCATAAACACACCACAATTTGAAACATTCTGCACTCGGGCCAAAATTGGCCAGACTTCATTAGCAGAACTTTTAAATGTTGATAAGCCGTCAATTCCTACATCTATACAATGAATGAATTGCGACAGTTTTTCCAGCTGCTTTTTAAGTCCGAAAAAAAAACGGAAAACGCTTTAAAACGGTTGTAAATATAAATTTTACACAGAACATAGCGAACAGCGAATGAAATCTTAACTTCGACGATACAATGCAGCTACACTATAAAACATAGAACGGTTATTTTTCGGTTAACGGCGCAGAATTTTTTTCTGATTTTAATCGGTACCAAAGTCTCATCTGTTACTTGCAAAAAAAATTTCAATTAATTCACAGTTTTGGTACCAAATACCCCACCGTGCGTCGTCTATTGAGGTCGTGCCTTTAAACATTGCTTTTTGTTTCGCGTTCTGTCAATCTTAATACGCGTGCGTGTTGCGTTTGTAAATATTAAATTCACTTATGTGCCAACTTGCCAGACACACGGAATCAAATTGGTGTGTCTCGAACGAAGAAAATGTTTATTCGTCACTTTTTCATTATGCATTTTTAATTCAAATGTCAAATGTTGTATTTTCAATTGTTCGGATCGGTTTGCTGTGGAGCAAAGAAAGGTAGAGGAAATTAAATCTTTAATCTATCCGTATATTCTACTTTATGAATGTAAGAAACAAAATGCATTTGCTACGTCGAAAATGTTTAATCGTGCTCTTCTGGATAGATGAAACAACAAACCTAAGCATTATCTGGATTATAAACTAAATTGTCTAGATGATGGTGATGGAAGACTCGAGGCGAAGATTCTCAACACAAGCAACACCACATACATAAATACACTTATACATTAGATAACTCGTATAATAAGAAAAATCTTTCATTTCAGTATTATGATCAATGAAAATTATATGTGGTCACATCAAAGTGTCTGTAAACGTCAAATGACCGTATGAAACGAATTGTGTTATATTTATCTCCATTTATGCATCAGACGTCACAGACTATACTTTGGGAGATACTTGACGAACTGTATTCTTTGCTACTCCAATGCAATATGAGGAATATCTGGTACTTTTAAATCTATTGGATACCATTGATGGTATCGCTTAAAATCAAAGGTCTTAATGTTGTTATAAGTTTGGAGTCCACGAGAGATGCAGCATAATTTGTTACGAACAAAAAAACTATTCGAAAATATGCGCTATATTTGGGTACCCGCAAAAATAGTGTCCCTCTTTTGATATAGGAAACAATACTAGCACACATTCAGAAGTCATTCCTTTCGAAATCAATTGTCCGTAGCAGCCAGCGGGACGTACATACATACTTAAATAACATGTCGTCATCAGAAACGAAAAATATATTGTTGAACATTATATTTTTTGAATATAAATATTTGAACATTTTACAGGAGAAGCAAAAAACTAAATAAAATGAAAAAAATTATCGTTACAAAAACGGGGTTTTCAGGATAATACCTAAACATAATGATGCATTTACAAATTCACACAAACATGATTTATAACATGTTGGTGAAAATTTCGTGAATTAGATATTTGTAGCTATGAAAAAAGTAATACGCCCCTATTCTGTATTCTGAGAGCGGATTGAATCCGAATTTCTAATTCATAAAATTGTCCATAATTTCTGTTTGAGAACTTTTGACGATTCTCCGTATAAATCTGCGTTGTCTTTATTTTTCCATTCCAACATATTTGATGCATTGGAAACATATTTGGGTCCGAAGTAACAAATTTAGAATCTCGATTCCTACGGAATATTCCTATTCAAGGCACATTCAGAAAACAGAACAGGGGCGATAATTTGTTGTTCGGCCCTTTTGAATTTCGTTAATAAATTCTGCATTTTTGAAAGTAGGTCGCTAAAAATGTGAATGGATATGTATTTTGATGCAGTGTACCGTAATCAATCGAAAACTGAAGTACCATTTTTCTTGTTGTTACGCCTTTGTTCGTTTCTGATGACGATACATAGTTGGTTCTTAGGTCACTCATTTTGATCTCTTATATATTCATATGTATTCCTCTGGTTCCTATAACGACCATAGGTTGATGGGTAAAAAACGGGTTTCCTGACTTTGCGCACCTTTAAGACTGAAACATATTTCATTATAAACCGATTTCAAATATCTCAACTGATTTGAAAATATAATATTTAGACCGTTCGCAGAATAAGTTTAGGACAATATACTACAGAATCGTTTTTCAACAAATATAAATTATGTGATATTTCTGTATACGTTACTTTTTTAACATCCTCAGTTAAAATCACTTATTTAACGAAAAGTTTATAATTTCAAACTAGATTACTAGCAATAACTTATATTTGTTGTTATTGGTAATTTATTATTTATTTAAAGATAGTAATGCTGGCGATAATGAGATATCATTACCTGGTGAATTAGCATATCGAGAATGAAAGCGTGCGTTCTGAACGAAGTATAGATTCCCATCACCTGACCGAAGCACGGCGCCCGTGTCATAATACAATATGCAACAAAATTTTTGTCCAAGGGAAGTGGATAACAGTTTCTGGTGCAACTAGGTGTCACAAACACGAAAAAAATATTAAAAAGAATTTTTGTGGTACATTTCTTTAATTTTTTTTTTTGTAAATTCCAGTTTTCTTGGAAAGTAAATTCAGTATTGGACCATAATCAAGTATAAGCCTGATTGAGCCGTGTTATGAAATTATGCTGCAAGTATCGCTTTCACGTAGAATCTCAAAAATATGAGAAAAAAATGATTTAAAAAAAAAAAAAAAACATTTTCCTGATAAAAAAAAACCATAAAAAAATCAAAAAAAATCGAAAAATTAGTTTATTACAAAAGCCAGCCTGCTATAGAAGAAAATACTGTCTATTTGAAAAAAATCTATGGATAGATGTAAAAGTTATGAGCCATTATGCAAATGTTAGGGAAATTAAAAAAAAATCTTGTTTCATATTTTCTCGTTTTTAAATTGTGGTTTTTCGTATATTGAATTCGCCATATGTGAGAGAGGCATATAAGAGACATTGCACTTGCATTTTATTTTATGAGGATTGATGTCAGACATTATAAAATTATAGAGAGGGCGAGTTGATATGACAGTGTAATTCAGCGCCTTAAAGAGATAAGTCGATTTTCTGAAAAATATTATAAAGTTATATTTCGAAGTATGAGTAAACGGCAAAGAACTTTTCAATGAGTAAATGATCCCGACAATTTCTGCTACATCTGTCGAATATATGATATTAAAAAAAATCGACGAGCGTTAATAAAATAATAGAAGAAATATATGTGCAATATTTTGGTATACGAGTTAAAAATCGAATCGTGGACACCTAGTATTTTGTGTAATTCGTGACATGTAAATCTTATTCGATGGAGTAGTGGAAGCATGCGGTAAGTACTTTACAATTAATGTATTACAATGTTTTGTGGAATAAAACGTTTTAATTTTAGACTTCACATGGAATTTGGAATGCCAATGATTTGAAGACAACCATTCATTCACGATACGGACTGCTATTTTTATCTAAGTTAATAGATTGGAGTAGGAAGTGTCCAAGTATAGCTAAGAGCCTAATAACGGAAACATCATCAAGTTCAACTGAGTACTCTACTCTGAGCGATTCAAGTGTGAGTCAGAAGTCATCGCTTTTAACTCAATTTCAACTCATTGATCTAGTGAGAGATTTGGAACTGACCAAATATAAGGCAGAACTACTTGCATCTGGGATGAAACAGTACAATATTTTGGCCACAGATGTTAACATATCATATTATAGAGTCCGTGATATACCTTACAAACAATTTTATACAACTGTGGATAACAGATGCTTTTGCAAGGACATTACCGGATTGTTCGAGGAACTTAATCAAACATACAATTCAAAGGAATGGCGGTTACTTGTTGACAGCAGTAAAGAAAGTTTGAAAGCAGTACTTTTACACAACGGAAATCAGAAACTGTCGATTCCCATTGCTCATACTGTCAACACTAAGGAATCATACGAAACAATGGCTAAATTGATAAAATACATAAAATATGAACATGAATGGAAAATTTGTTGCCATTTAAAAGAAGTTGGTATGTTATGCCTCTGGGATAGCCGATATTTTGCTACCACTGCATATTAAGCTGTGGCTCTTTAACAATTTTGTAAAAGCCTTAAGGAAAGATGACCATTCACTCTCATATTTAAAAAGTTTATTTAAAAGTCTTTCTTTTCAAAAAATAGAAGGAGTTTTTGATGGGCCTAAAGTAAGGAAACTGATGAAAGATGTGAATTTCGAATCATATTTGACGTCGGATGAAATTGCAGCATGGAGGTCGTTTAAGCTTGTAGTTTCAAATTTCCCTGGATCCAATAAAACCCCGCAATATGAAACAATGTTTAATGATTTGTTAAAAAATTATGAAAAAATTGGTTAGAAATATATTTTTTATATTTATGTATATAACACATATGTATTCTTCCAACTTATTTTTCGCTTTATGTATTCCAACAGGTGTAAATATTTCCCTCAAAATTAATTTCTTTCATTCCTATTTAAACTTTTTCCCCCAGAATCTTGGCGACGTAAGTGACGAACATGGCGAAAGGTTTCACCAAGAATTGAAGTCCATCGAGCGGCGTTACCAAGGGCACTGGAATGAATTAATGATGGGGAAAAATCTATGGATAGATGTAAAAGTTATGAGCCATTATGTAAATGTTAGGGAAATTCAAAAAAATCTTGTTTCATATTTTCTCGTTTTTAAATGATGGTTTTTCGTATATTGAATTCGCCATATGTGAGAGAGACATATAAGAGACATTGCACTTGCATTTTATTTTATGAGGATTGATGTCAGACATTATAAAATTATGGAGAGGGCGAGTTTTTATGGTTGTTCGTAAACATCCATAAAACATGATATGCAATGACAGTGTAATTCAGCGCCTTAAAGAGATAAGTCGATTTTCTGAAAAATATTATAAAGTTATATTTCGAAGTAAGAGTTAACGGCAAAGAACTTTTCAATGAGTAAATGATCCCGACAATTTCTGCTACATCTGTCGAATATATGATATTAAAAAAAATCGACGAGCGTTTAGTAAAATAATAGAAGAAATATATGTGCAATATTTTGGTATACGAGTTAAACATATGAACGAATCGTGGACACCTAGTATTTTGTGTAATTCGTGACATGTAAATCTTACTCGATGGACTAGTGGAAGAATGCGGTAAGTACTTTAAAATTAATGTATTACAATATTTTGTGGAATAAAACGTTTTAATTTTAGACTTCACGTGCAATTTGGAATGCCAATGATTTGGAGACCACCATTCATTCATTCACGATTCGGACTGCTATTTTTGTCTAAGTTAATAGATTGGAGTAGGAAGTGTCCAAGTATAGCTAACAGCCTAATAACGGAAACATCATCAAGTTCAACTGAGTACTCTACTCTGAGCGATTCAACTCATTGATCTAGTGAGAGATTTGGAACTGACCAAATATCAGGCAGAACTACTTGCATCTGGGATGAAACAGTACAATATTTTGGCCCCAGATGTTAACATATCATATTATAGAGTCCGTGATATACCTTACAAACAATTTTATACAACTGTGGATAACAGATGCTTTTGCAAGGACATTCCCGGATTGTTCGAGGAACTTAATGAAACATACAATTCAAAGTAATGGCGGTTACTTGTTGACAGCAGTAAAGAAAGTTTGAAAGCAGTACTTTTACACAACGGAAATCAGAAACTGTCGATTCCCATGCTCATACTGTCAACACTAAGGAATCATACGAAACAATGGCTAAATTGATAAAATACATAAAATATGAACATGAATGGAAAATTTGTTGCCATTTAAAAGAAGTTGGTATGTTATGCCTCTGGGATAGCCGATATTTTGTTACCACTGCATATTAAGCTGGGGCTCTGTAACAATTTTGTAAAAGCCTTAAGGAAAGATGGCCATTCACTCTCATATTTAAAAAGTTTATTTAAAAGTCTTTCTTTTCAAAAAATAGAAGGAGCTTTTGATGGGCCTAAAGTAAAGGTAAGTACAGACGATTTGCAGATCGGACAACATTGCCAGAAAAATGGCGGAAAAATGCAACCCTGTGAATTTGCAACCGTGTGAACATACAATTTTTGTTTTGCAACGTTAGCAGAAAAGTCATTGCGAGATAATTTGCTGATTGTTATATGTGCGAAGTTTATGCATGTGACAACGGCGCCATTGCCAGAAAATCATTTTATTTGCAACACTGTCTATAATGTATTTTTATTGGCAATCCTGCATATAAATATTTACAAAATATATTGTAAATATATGAAATTGTAATGTTTTCTTGCAATCGTCTGAACTGTCAATTCACCTTTGCCTAACAATCTGACATTGCCCGTATATTTGCAGCACTTTAACAGGGTTGATTACGTTTGCCGATCTGGCAATCGTCTATACTCAGCTTAAGGAAACTGATGAAAGATGTGAATTTCGAATCATATTTGACGTCGGATGAAATTACAGCATGGAGGTCGTTTAAGCTTGTAGTTTCAAATTTCCCTGGATCCAATAAAAGCCCGAAATATGAAACAATGTTTAATGATTTGTTAAAAAATTATGAAAAAATTGGTTAGAAATATTTTTTTTATATTTATGTATATAACACATATGTATTCTTCCAACTTATTTTTCGCTTTATGTATTCCAACAGGTGTAAATATGTCCCTCAAAACAAGTAAGAAAGTTTCAGTCGGGTAAACCGACTAAGGTATACCCTCACTTTGTGAGTAATGTAATATTGAATATTACTCGAATTATTCTGTCAATTTGTGTGGGAGGTACCAGAAGGGGTTTATCAAATACACCTTTTTTTTGCTGCACATTAGATAATTTAAATTCATTGCACTGTGCCAACTTATAAGCATTTATGTGCACTGGTATAAACGTTATGAGACATTAAATTGTGGTATGATTTGGGCATTTTGTGTGGGAGGTACAAAGATGGGCGTGGCAAAAACGCCCATTTTTCACAGGGCTATAGACACTATAAAAACATTACACTTTACAAAATTTCAAGTATTTTTATTTACTGGTTTTAATGTTATAAGCTGTTAACTTTTGGTGCAAAAAGGTACCTTTGTGTGGGAGGTACCAAAAGGGGCGTGACAACAACACCCATTTTTCCCTGGACTGTAGGCAATATAAAAGCATAATACTGTACAAAATTTCAAGTATTTTTATATACTGTTATTAATGTTATAAGCTGTTAACTTTTGGTGCAAAATGGTGCATTTGTGTGGGAGGTACCAAAAGGGACGTGGCGACTTCGCCCATTTTTCTCGAGTTGATAACGACTAATAAGCTAATACTATGTGTGAAATTTCAAAAGATTCGAATAAGTAGTATAGCAGTTATTAAAGAATCAATATTTCACAACATTTTAACCCTTTGTGGGGGAGGTACTAGAAGGAGTGGACCAATATGGCCCATCTTCGAACTTAGCCGGAGATAGAAAAAAATGTTACCACATACTCCTTTCGAGAGTTATCGTGCGCACCAGCCAGCAGACAGACAGACAGACAGACGGACGGACATTGCTCATTCGACTTAAAATGACCCAAACCGGATTTCCTCCGAACATACTTGGGGTCTTAGGTCACTCCTTCGACGTGTTACACTTTTTTCCGTAGCAAATGATATATACCCTCGTCACACTAAAGTGAGGGTATAATTAATTTCTTTCATTCCTATTTAAACTTTTTCCCCCAAAATCTTGGCGACGTAAGTGACGAACATGGCGAAAGGTTTCACCAAGAATTGAAGTCCATCGAGCGGCGTTACCAAGGGCACTGGGATGAAAGAATGATGGGAGATTATATTTGGTTCCTCATTAGAGAAACCGATTCCGAAATCTGCAAACGTCAACAAAGAACTCACAATTACTTCTAATGAAACTCGTTCATGTAAATATACTCAAATGTACATAATATAAACAAAAGTAATAAATAAAATCGCTATTTAAATAGAAATTTAAAAAAAAAAAAGATTTTTTGAAATTCTCTTACCTCTACCAAAAGGGCTATAATTTCTACATTTATCCATAGAATTTTTTTCTTCGCTAGGATGCAAACTTTTAAAAAATAAAATAAAATATTTTTTTTCTATTTTTTATGTTTTTTGTCCCAGGATTTTTTTTTTAAATCTACTATTTCCAATTTTTTTAATGACTGTTACTACATTGGTAGCCCACAACATTGGTAGCCCACATTAATAGCTTCAATTTAACGCATAAGTCGACCCGATCGGGCATATACTCCAAAAATTATAGTGCAAATACTAAGGGTACCTTCGACAATAATAGCACTTTTAATAAAAAAATTTAAAAAAAAAAAAAAATTTCCATAAAAAAATTTTGGTTTTGATTTTATATAAGAGTTTGCCACAATCTATACAAAAAAATATTTTTAGGTCTAGCACACAAGAAATTTTTTTTTTTGCGTAGTGATAACATTGAACGCCGGTCAGAAAAAGTTTCCTTTTTATTAAAAAAAAGACTTCTGAAAAGTTTGAAGCTGATCAGAGAATGTTTAATGGACCCGCAAATTGGATTAAGTTTGATAAGTAAAAATTCCGTGTTTTCTTATATAATTTTTTTAAAAATTATTATTACTCGATGACGGTTTGTCCAATTTTGTCTAAATTTATTATGCGCCATTAGTAACTACAATGTCTTTATTTTATTTTTTTTTTTTACTATTTCTCAATATAATCGCCATTTTCGGAGTTATGAACAAAATTATGCTGAAAAACCTCATATTTTGCTTTCAAAATTTACATTTTTTAACTTTAAAGGAATATATATAAAGGAATATCGAAATCGGCGGATATTATAAAATTTTATAATCCTATTATCCTAAATACACATAAAAAAACAATGACCTCTATGCAAATTATTCTCCGAATTAAATAATTTAATAATACACAAAAATATTCTTAAAAGTGAACAAAAATATTTTATTTTCCAATAAATATGGTAATTATAATAAGTTAATAATTGTATATTTAATGCTTCAATTCTAGTGCGTATTATTTTTCAATGATGATTTTGAATGTGATGGATATTTCATTTAACAGTCTACATCTTGCAATACAAACTTAACTTCTTCCTCATCGTGAGTTAAAATGCGGTTATAATATTTCATAAATTTAACTCTACGCTCTGCAGCATCGTTAATGACAACAATTTTTAATTCTGGGGTAGTTCGATATTCCTCATTGTCCTTCCAAAATGCTGGGTCTAAATTAAAAAAGTCTGTTTGAAGATCAAACTTGGTAAAGAGATTCTTCGTTTTATGTGATACAAAATCAGATAAATTGCATGTCATAAGGTGTATTTGTATATATACGGTATTTGGCTAAATTTACCGCAGGAGTCTTCGCTGTAAAACGACTTAACATTTTTTGCTTGATTCGAGGAGGAAGGCTCGGATCGAAAAATGCTAGCCCTACTGTTTCAGAAGTCAATGTTGGAGATTCAATCGACTTGCTACAAATTACTTTAAAATATATTATTATTTCAAACTAGTATGCCATGAATTTTATTTGTTTTGTTATTTTGTCAATACGAAAATTTTCTCTATTCCCAAATAAAACTTCGTTGAATTAAAAACGTGTGTTCTTAAATATAATATAATTCCACATACAGCGCCTCTAACAGGTTATGGGTTTTTCACAATGGATTTTTTAAGAACATCTTTTGCTAAATTAAACGCGGATAACTACCATTTGTGGAAATTTAAGCTGGAGTTAATCTTGCGTAAGGAAGGGCTATGGGAATGTGTAACTTCCGCAGTTCCGAGCACACCAGATACAACGTGGAAGAAAAATGACGAGCAAGCGACGGTGATAATAGGTCTATCTGTTGAAGACAATCAATTGATGCTAATAAAGAAAGCAACGAGCGCTCATGATTCCTGGCAGATATTGAGAAGTCACCACGAGAAAGATACGCTTGGAAGTAGCGTTCGGATCATGAGACAAATCTGCAATATGAAATATTCAATAGATGAAAACATTAACGAGCACATCATGGAAATGAAGCTGATGTTCGAGAAGCTGGAAGCTATGGGTGAGAAATTTTCCGAGCGTTGGTTAGTGGCGATGCTTCTAAGTAGTCTTCCGCCATTATTCGATACGCTTGTCACGGCATTAGAAGTTCGGAAAATATATGAGCTAACAATCAAGGTCGTGGAAACCTGTCTGATTGAAGAATACCAGCGAATAAAGGGCAATGTATCTACAAATTCAATCCTCAAGACATCTGAACGCACCGAAGAGCGTCATGTGAAACGTTGTCATTTCTGTAAGGCAAAAGGACATCTGAAGAAAGATTGTTGGAAATTCAAGAAGTCGAAGAATAACAATAATAAGGCCAATGAGGCAAAAGAAGTCCAAGGTGCAAAAGAAGGTAACTATTGTTTTTCAACTGGCAGTGATGCAACATCTTGGGTTCTTGACTCTGGCGCAACGTGCCACATATGTTCGCAACGATCAAACTTCTCAACTCTGGATACGAGTGTTCGTGAATTTGTTACAGTAGCCAACGGACAATCAGTGAAATCAAATGGCAAAGGTACCTGCAACATTCAAACGGTGAACTCAAATGGTGACAGTATTAACATCAAAATCAATGACGTCCTATTTATACCATCGTTTCATGGAAATTTGCTTTCGGTAAATAAAATATTGAAAAATAATTTTAAAATTACATTTAAAGAATCAAGTGCAAGCATTCTGACGAAAGATGGAAAAGAAATTGGATATGCAGAGATGTCATCCGGTTTGTTCCATTTGCGGGAAGCGCAAAATGCTATGGTCGCAATGTGCAACTCTACGAACTGCCAGCACTATTGGCACAAAATATACGGACATAGGGATATTGAAGCTCTTAAATCAATGTAGAGAAAGGATCTAGTAAAAGGCTTGAAGATAACTGATTGCGGTGTACGAAAGGTATGTGACATATGTGTGAAATGTAAGATGACCAAGAAACCGTTCAATAAAAGGTCGGACATGCAGTCAAAAAGGGTGTTGGATATAATCCACACTGATGTTTGTGGACCCATGCAGACGGTAACTCCTGGAGGGAAACGGTACTTCCTCACATTTATTGATGACTTCAGTCGTTTTACATATGTCTACCTACTCAACAAAAAATGCGAAGTTTTCGATAAAATGAAATGCTTTTTAGAATTAATGAAGAATAAATTTGGAAGATATCCATCTGTAATTAAATCAGACAATGGTGGTGAATACACCTGTCGAAATTTTAAGAAATATTTGGAAGAAAGAGGTGTCCAATACCAGTATACAGTTCCTTATTGTCCGCAGCAGAACGGGATTGCCGAAAGAAAGAACAGATCGCTCGTTGAAATGGCAAGATGTTTGCTTGCGGAAGCGAAATTGTCGAATATATTCTGGGGAGAAGCGATTATGACATCAAATTATTTGCAGAATCGGACAATCTCAAAATCGATCGGAACTACCCCTTATCAGCTTTGGGATGAAATTATACCAATTACAAGCCATTTGCAAATATTCGGTTCGAAAGCTCACGTACTTATACCGAAAGAAAAACGTCGAAAGTTAGATGACAAAACCGAAATTTTAACGTTCATGGGTTATGATGAGCATTCAAAAGGGTACAGATTTGTGAATCCAGTGACAAGGAAAGTGACCATCAGCAGAGATGCAAAATTTATTTCGAATTCTGAAAATAAAGGATTAAATGAAATTTCAAATCAAGGCAATTCTGAAGTACTGGTTGAGATTCTTGCAAGAAAATCAAATGTTAAGGAAAGCCACGAGGAGGCAGATGGAATTTTGATTTCAACAGATGAAATTATCTCAGAGGAAGAAGTATTTTTCGAAAGTGTGGATAACATAGAAATTTCTTCTGATGATACTGTTGAACCTCTCTCTATACGTAGATCAACCCGGAAGACAAAAGGCATGCCTGCTGCAAAATACGGTTACAATGTCGTATGCGACGATGGATTCATTGAACCGAAAACGTACAATGAAGCACTGAAATCGGAACAGCGTACTGAATGGATTAAAGGTATGGAAGAAGAAATAGTATCCCTGAAGAAAATGGATACATGGGAACTTGTAGTACTTCCGAAAAATGCAAATATTGTAAGCTCGAAATGGACATACAAAATAAAACGAGATTCCGAAGGAATGACTCAAAGATTCAAAGCTCGATTGGTGGCCCGTGGGTTCTCACAAAAATATGGTATGGACTACGATGAGGTGTTTGCTCCAGTGGTTCGGCAAACGACATTACGAACTTTACTATCGGTAGCAGGAGCAAGGAAAATGACAGTTGTACACTTCGACGTAAAATCGGCATTTCTACATGGCGAATTGAAAGAGACCATCTATATGAGGCAGCCTCCAGGATTCGAAGAAGGCGGAAATCTGGTATGCAAGCTGAAGAAAAGCATATATGGCCTCAAGCAAGCTGCCAATGTTTGGAATAACACGCTCCACAATGTGTTATGTAATGGAGGGTTTGAACAATCTAGCGCTGATCAATGTCTCTACACAAATTTCACCAACGAGGAAGGGATAACATACATTTTGGTTTACGTCGATGACATTTTGGTAGTCAGTCAAAAAGATGGAAATATCACCAGAGTTGAAACGCTGCTAAAAACTCACTTTGACATAAGCAATCTCGGAAGGGCAAATCATTATTTGGGCTTGGAAATTTTTCAAGACAAATTTTCAAACTTCTGTATTCGTCAACGAAAATACATTATCGATTTGGTGAAGGAATTCGGTATGGAAAATGCTAAAGATTCAAAATACCCGATAGACCCAGGATACGGGAAGTCAGAATCAGAAAAGTTGATGGATAACACACAATATCAAAAGTTGATCGGATCACTTTTATACCTAAGTGTCAACTCAAGGCCTGATATAGCCGCCGGTGTTTCAATTCTTGCTAGGAAAGTTAGTGCACCAACTCAAGAAGATTGGACAGAATTGAAACGTGTCCTGAAGTACCTAAAAGGAACCAGTAATTATTTTTTGCGACTTAGTGATAATAATGCAGAACGTGATGTTTTAAGGGGCTATGCCGACGCAAATTGGGCCGAAGACAGGCAAGATCGAAAATCTAATTCTGGCTACGTTTTTCAAATCAACGGTGGTACTATCAGTTGGACATGCAGAAAACAAACTTGTGTTTCACTTTCTTCAACAGAGGCTGAATTCGTAGCACTCCCAGAAGCGTGCAAGGAAGTCCTCTGGATAAGAAAATTATTAAATGACATGCGGATTTGTCAAATATCACCCACTGTTATCTTTGAAGACAACCAAAGTTGTTTGCGACTCATAAAGGAAGAAAAGCTCAGCAATAGGACGAAGCACATCGACACCAAAGTTCATTTCGTAAAAGATCACACCGAAAAGAAAGACATTACATGCGTTTATTGCCCAAGTGAGTCAATGGTAGCTGATATGATGACAAAGCCGCTACCCGGGTCAATATTTGTTAAATTTCGAAAATCTATTGGCGTAACAATCGATTGAGGAAGGGTGTTGGAGATTCAATCGACTTGCTACAAATTACTTTTTTTTTTTTTTTTTTTTTTTTTTTTTTTTTTTTAATTTCTTTATTAATTCTGAATTCATTGTATACATACATTATTATATTTTAACAATATTAAAGAAAAAAAGGTGTTACTAGTAACAATGTTTAATATTCTAAACGTCTGTTACTTTATCAATATTACATCGCTTCATTTACAAGAAATTGCCTATATTTTATAGAAGTTTTTAGATATATTATAAGTTTGCTCCAATCCCCTTCGATTTGGCCATTTAAAATGCGTCTCATTTCAGTTTCATTCAGGACAGCTTTTTGGAAACATGCTATTCTATATTCTCTGAATACAGGACATATACCCAAAAAATGTTGCACGGTTTCAATTACATGTAGGTTACAGAGACTGCAAAATTTACTTCTTTCATCTGCACCGAATATATTTGAATTTAGGTTCAGCATTCCACTACGTGCCTTGAAGATCAAAATTATACTATCTGTACAAAAACTATCGGTGACGTAAGATATACTTCTAGTGTGGTCCAATTCTTTGTAGAATCGTTCACTGTTATTTTTCCTTGTTAACATATTTTGAATATTAGTTTGTTTCATAGACGACAGTAGTTCGTTACTGAAATTATCCCATTGCTCACTGAAATTAACTGTTTCAGGCCATTCAATGTTTAAGTGACTGGCTTTTTTCTTCATTTCCGATACCCAGAACACCTCACGTTCTACCAGTAGATTGGTTAAAATCTTCGGTAGCCTGCTACTTTGATATTGAGTAAGAATTTTGCTTATATATCTTAAGTGTAAGCCGACAGTATATATATGGCTCTCCTCCGCTGATGTTTCCAACATTAAGATATAATTCGGCGTGTTTTTTGGTAACTTAAGGACTTTCTTCATAAAGAATCTTTGCAGTATATCCACTTCTTCGAAATAGTTAAAGCCCCATACTTGAGAAGCGTAACATTGAATTGATCGGCATACTGCCAGGTATATCTTCCATTTCTGTCTCAAGCTTATTTGATTCTTGCCTAGAATATGTTGCCACGTTGAATTAATCGCATTTTTCGCCTGCATGTTTCTATGTTCGATATGTTTTCGAAAGCTTAGTTTTGGTGTGAATATCACACCCAAATAATTGTACTCTGACCTTATTTGCACTTCAGAGCCTTGATACCACCACCTTTCTTTTTTTGCTTACAAATTACTTTAAAATATATTATTATTTCAAACTAGTATGCCATGAATTTTATTTGTTTTGTTATTTTGTCAATACGAAAATTTTCTCTATTCCCAAATAAAACTTCGTTGAATTAAAAACGTGTGTTCTTAAATATAATATAATTCCACATACAGCGCCTCTAACAGTCAAATACCACAAATGTTTCTTAAACTTTTCAATTACCGCATTAGATATATGTAACTTCATCGATTTTGAAAACTCGAAAGCGGCGCGCAAAAAAATCAAGTCTTGATTAGGGCATTCAATGGAATTTATGCAGCCGTACCAGACTTTAATATAAAGTTTAACGGTAAAAAATAGTCAGTCAGCTTGAACTGAGAACGAAATAAAAACATTTTGAGGCGGTAAATTGCCTTCGACATAACCCAGCGGCTTAATGAACGGCTCAGGAGGCCTTATATTACGCATTGGTTTGGAGACACAAAGCCATTCTTAATTTTTAAATTAACTTTACTTTTAAAAAACTTATATTTAAAATTAACTTACTTATTCCGTTCTTCTAGACACTTATCCTTGTACATTTTATTTTTTTCGTTCTTGAACGCCTTTTTCATGGTTTGTTTATAATCATCATGTGTCCCGACCTCGCTTCTTTAAAAAATATGATGTCAACGTTATAGAAAGATTTAAAGGCTTTTTTGTTTTTCAAACCATCGTAGTTGAAGTCTTTTAATATTATATTGTCCAATAAGTGGTGGAGGTTCTTAGTTAGTCAACCTTTCCGAATTATCTTTTGCACTGTATTAATAAGATCGTCTTCATTGTATTTAGCCATTTCCTAATGCAAGGTTTTTAAAACTTCTTCAGGTGATATTGGAAAATTGCATTAATGTCAGTTTTTTCCGCGTTTCTCTTGACTAATTGCTCCAAATAAACTTTTATCAGCGCCAGATTCCGTTGTTTATCTGAGACTTGGCTCGGTGAAAATGATAGATTTAATATTGCTAACTATAGATGCGTGAGAAAAGATAGATCAGGGCACAACGGTGGTGGTGTTGCTATTCTCATTCGTCGAAACTTAGAGTTTAAAACAGTGCCATGCATAGTTACTCAAATAATTGAAAACGTCGGCATTGAGATTCAAGTCGATGAAAGCGAATACGTTAAAATTTATAGTGTTTATTTTCCAGGTGGTCAAAATAACAGCGCCCTCCGTAACAAGTTTAAATCTGATTTAAGAAAATTTTTGAATATGAGGTCTAATTACATTTTCTGTGGTGATTTCAATGCTAGGCATAGAAATTGGAATTGCTTACGTGCAAATTCATGGGGCAATATACTGTATGACTTTACATCTACACTTCCATTTACGATATCCTACCCTAATAGTCCCACCCATATTCCCTCAACAAATAGATCGAATCCATCTACACTTGATTTGATTCTGACGAATATTCCACAATTTATATCTAATCCTAGCACCATTAATGATCTTTCATCTGATCATCTCCCGGTGAGCTTTAATCTGTCATCGTCCATTCAGAATTCGAGTTATGCCAAATTAAATTTTGCTCGTGCAAATTGGACTAATTATAAATCTTTTATAAACTCGAAATTTCGAGAAAACGGAGTGCATATTAGAACTTGTGCTGATATAGATAATCAGGTTACATTTTTCACTTCAACTTTATTAGAAGGTGTCCGTCAGTCTGTTCCAATGTTTTTCCCTAAATCTAGATTTTCCAAGTTGCCGATTATAAATTAAATCTAATCAGCATTAGAAATACATATCGTAGACAATGGGTGCGATATAGGCAAAATTCAGATTATGCGATTATGACGATGTATACGACCATAATACGAAATGAAATAAGAGTATTCAGAAACCACCAATGGAATAAATCCTTGGAAAGTTTAGACAATGGTGCCAAGCCTTTTTGGAATGTTACAAAAATGCTAAGGAAGAAGACAACTTACTGTCATGGTTTGCTATCAGGTGACGATATTTTAATCTTTGACAACGATAAAGCCAATGCCTTTGCCAACACATTTAGTACCAATCACAGGATATCTGAAGAAATTGGTCTATTACAACATACTCAATCCGTTGATGAAACCATTGCAAATTTTGATACAACTAATGTTATTACTCCAACCACTGAGCTAATTACAGTTTCGGATGTTGAGGACATTATTTGTAATTTAAGAAAACGAAAGGCATGTGGTCTAGATGAAATAAATAATGAAATGGTTAAAAATTTGACAAGAGACGCAAAAGAATGTATAACAAAAATTTTTAGTGCCTGTCTTGAATTTCAATATTTCCCCAATACGTGGAAAACTGCCAAAGTTATACCGATCCCTAAACCCGGAAAACCTCACAACAAACCTGAAAATTACAGGCCAATTAGTTTACTAAGTACCCTTGGTAAATTGCTGGAACGAATTCTAAATGTTAAACTTTCAAAAAGTCTCAAGGACATGCAAATTCTACCGAACGAGCAATTCGGCTTCAGACACTCTCATTCAACAGTACACCAAGTCAAGCGAATTTATAACGATATCAAAGCTGGACTAAATTCAGGGAAATCCACAGCTTTAATTCTACTTGACATAGAGAAAGCATTTGATACCGTATGGCATAGGGGCCTAATTTATAAATTAATTAATTTTCAAATTCCGTTATATCTTGTTAAGATTATTAAAAGTTTTTTGACAAAAAGATACTTCCGTGTCGCTGTTGACAAGTCGTTTTCCGAATTAAAATTAATTCCTGCTGGTGTCCCCCAAGGGTCTGTCCTGGGGCCCATATTATATAATATTTTTTGCGCTGATATTCCAGTAATGAGTCCCTGTAGGTTCGCAGCATATGCAGATGATATTGGCATTTATTATACACATGAACTCAGTCGGGATATTCTGACCGAAATTCAATGTGCAATTAATAAACTGGCTGAATATTACATAAAATGGAAAATTAAAATTAATGTAGATAAGACCCAGGCTATCTTTTTTTACTAGAAAAAGGAAGCTCTGTTACTTACCTACCCATAATTTAAAAATCCTGAACAACGATATAACATGGTTGGAAAATGTTAAATAATTAGGTATATATGTGGACAAGAAATTAACGTTTAGTTATCATATATCCAACATTGTCAACAAAGTAAATCTATATAAACGAATACTTTATCCTTTAATAAATAGAAACTCAATGCTTAGTAATCATAACAAAATCTTAATTGTAAAGTTAATTTTCCAAGCAATAATTCTATATGGTTGTCCTGTTTGGGGAAACTGTGCAAAAACACATTTAAAACGCTTACAAGTTTCGCAGAATAAAATTCTAAAAATGGCTCTAAATTTACCTTGGCATTTCCCAACGAACATGCTTCATACTATTAGTAATGTAAATACTGTAACATTTTGCATTGAACAAATAACAAATAGGTTTCAAACAAATTGTATGATCTCAGAAAACCCTCTGATCTCAAACTTGTACACATAAAATTATTAATTCTTATAATATAACATATTAAATTTATATTGGTTTATAAATATCTCAGTATAGAAGGTTTTTGTTAATAGTTTTCCTTCACACACGTACATTTTAAATTCCACATTGTTTCCCCTTTAGCGGTTATATAATAATCTAGATATAAGGCAAAGCCAAATCTGTGCAATAACTTATAGAAAATAATACACACATTGTAAACTTACTATTAAATAAAGAATTGAATTCCGCAAAAACTTCATTTTGGATTTGCAAATCATTCTGCAAGAGTTTTACTTGATTTTCCATATCTGAAATTACATGTAAATAGCACGAGAATTATATAAATTATTTATTCAATCAATGGCTGATAACAAATAATAATAATGTCCACTCATAACATAACTTTCCTTTAATTCTAGCTTCCAAATTGCGTTTCAATTCAGACATTTTGTAGGGTTGGTATATACGAGTATATACGCCCAACAATAATGTAAATAAACAACTATGAAGGAGAGGAATTGAGACAAATAAGTTTTGCAAAGGAAAGGCAGTTAATTTTCTGATTCCCCAAGGTCACTATTTTCAGATGTCTGGTTTTCTACACACATCAACACACATTCACTTGCTTTTTTTCTTTATCTCCTCAATTACAGGTGCCTCCTCTCCTTCATCACTTTTAATTTTTTTTTAAATGTTTTCTTTTTCTATTTTAATAAGATATTTTAAATGTCTTTTACTAATTTCTTTGCTTGTTTATAAAAATCGCTCTACAAAAAATACAACTGACATCAACAAAATTTTTCCAAAGACTAAATCACAACACGCCTACATGTCGTTTTTTTGGAAACGCTAATATTTTGTTTGGAATTGTGATTCCCTCTCTACGTTGCTATCGCTCTCACATGTCAGTCTAAAGGCCCAGTTAGGCAAACTTAACCGTAACGCCCCCGTAGCGTAACGAATCAGCTGATTCAATCTGTCATATGGAAATCAGTGTAAACGAAACGTAAACGGACGGCTGAATCTGTTGAAATTAGAATTGGACGTTCCGTTTACGTACAATTTGACAATAGCTGATACTACATGTTGTTTACAATTACAATTGTATGTTCACCGAGAAAAGTAAAGAAAATAATGTATTAATTATTTGTTGTTTTAAAGTGCAAATAAAAATGAAAGACGAATATTTGATTTCATTGGTGCAGTCGCACGAGAATTTATACAATAAATATAATCCAGCATATAGGATATCTAAATAAAAGCGAGAAGCTTGGAAGCAATTTGGCAAGGAGCTTGGCGTTACGGGTAAGTTTTATGAAGATCGCGGCTGAATCCATTAAAAATTAAATTTATAATCTGCTTCAGGATTCTTTTGACGACAGTACGAGACAATCATTGCGCCAATCTTCTCATTGTGGGTTAATTTGACAGCAATATAATCGTCTCTACAAAAGTGGACTTATTTATAGATTGAGATTGGATTTGGCTGTGTCCCTCTTCAATGGAAATAGACAAAAGTAAAGGACATAAGAATTTTATATATTAATAAAACACAGAATATTTAAGATATAGAGTTCAAATTCCAGGTGTAGTGCAAATGTTACATTTTAAGAATTAAATTCTATTTCGGTCATATGACCACCACGAGCCCGCCAACAGCGATCTATTCTTTGGACCCAATTTTCCACCACTCTTGGACACATTTCGACCGGAACGTTAGCAATTTCGCGTTGGATGTTGTCTCTGAGCTCGTCTAAAGTTGTTGACTTAGACCAAGGATATTCCTCAGGGGAAACGCCGCATCGCCAATAAAAAAATTAGGAAAGGCTTCAGAGGATGCTGACGATAATGGTTTACTAGGATGTAAATGTACTGTACCTAAAATAACTGATTGGCCAAACGGAGAGTACTGGAATATAGCTGTATTTAATTTAAATTAAGAAATGGAAATTGTTTGTATTAAAATAGATTATAAATAAATTGAAGTTTAATGGACATACCCCCATCGTGTTGGCTGCCATAACTTCCAATATTAACTGATATGAATGTATAGTTAGCATCGCAGATTCCCACATTCGTTGAAAATCATTGGCAATGTGTTTGTACTGCTATGTAGTTTGTTCGCTTAAATAAATCGGCGAAAGCAAGCGCCACAAAACTTCACTGCATTCTTGGCGTAGTTAACTCATATTTTATTAATGTTAATAACAAATTAAAAACTGCCGTAGGCATTCTAGTGTCTTATCCGACGATATTTTCTTGATTACTTTTATTGTAAATTCTGCACAGATTTCAAAAACGCAAATTTATAAACATACTTTTCAACTTCATTTTTAATAAACCTAAACAAAAAGAAATCGCGGCTTTTTGGTTTACTTATGTGTTGTTGTTGTCAGAACATATGACTCGTTTTCCCAACGTTGGATAATCGCTCAAACGGGCAATGTTACGGCAACGGTAAAGATAAATTACGGTTACGTATGCCTAACCCGGCCTTAATACAGGGATCGGCACAATCATACAAAAACATTTCTCTCTCTCAATGTAAACTGAATGAATTATTTTATACTCATTCAATATGTGAGAGGAGAGAACCGCCCATGGGCGCTGTTTTGCCGATCTCTGGTCTAATTTTTATACTCTCCACCATAGGAAGGGGGGGTATATTAATTTTGTCACTCCGTTTGTAACACCTCTAAATATTGATCGGAGACCCCATAAAGTATATATATTCTTAATCGTCGTAAAATTCTAAGACGCTTTAGCCATGTCCGTCTGTCCGACCGTCCGTCCGTCTGTTGTAATCACGCTACAGTCCGTTATAATAGAGCTAGGTTGAAATATTTGGTATAATATTTCTTATAGTTGCAGGTTGTTTGGAATTGCAAATTATTTAGATACAGCTCCCATATACATATATTTTTGAGGACTACTTTCAAAATTCAAAAAATAGCTATAGTGCAAATGATGTGCTCGTAGAGTTGCTGGAACTTTTCTTGTTTCTTTTATAAGTTTAACAAATTGAGATGGCAATTGAAGTTGTTTCTTTATTAACGTTTCTCTCAATTAGAGAATGTGTTGCATCACATTCCATTTGAGTGTGTCCTCTTATCAAATATTTTTATTCAATCGTTATATTTGTTTCCTTTGAAAGGGTAAGCAATGCATTAGCCAAAACGACGTTCCTATTTTAGTAAAAACATCCATCTGAATAAATTTGTATGTGATGAGTATCTGGCGATTTGGAATGGAAGTTGCTTAATTCGGCACTTTGCAAAAACAGAAGAAATTAAATGCCCATCTGTCCGAGTCATGTGTGACAATATTATGTATATATGGTGAAATTGTGTAATTGAAGTTTAATTTTGTAATATGAAGCACTTGCGTTTATTTGAGGCACTAATTTAACCGCCAGTGCGTCCATACAAAAAATTGCAGATAGTCCAGATTCTGCATTTTTGGTATCATTACGTTTTTCTTGGCCCATTTTTTATATATCGTCTCTATGCTTTGAATAATCTTCATCAGATAATTTATTAATTTATATAGATACACAGAAATCGCGCTGATCTTTTCTAGATCAGAAAAGATCAACTGTCATATTGGGTATGACAGTTGTTCAGACTCACACTCGTTGATATAAAGCTTATAAATTTCCATATAAGTACAAAAAATCAGCTTGGAAATATAATTTCTGTGCGACAATAATGTGACTCCATTTTTGGTAACTCTACTAGCCAAGTTTTTAGGAATATACGCCGTTGTTCGTTATAATTTCCAGCAGCTGATGATCGTTTAGCAATCAATAGTAAAACTGAAGACTTATCAGGACATTCTTGCGAGCCATGTTCGCAGATTACATTGAAAGAGAGAAATGTTTTTGCTTGCTTGTATGAGTGTGCCGGTCCCTGGTTTAAACAAATCGCACTGGCACGGGCAAATCGCAATCACGGGCGAATCGCCCGCGATTTGTGTGCAATCGCGGCGATAAATCGCGTGCGAGCTCTCAGGCGATTCGCCAAAACGTTCGCCTGTGTGCCTATACATTTTAAAAATGTGTGTAAAATTTTTAAAATGTAAATAGTCGTGTGCATGAATTCATCGGGGTGATGAATGGAATTCGTCGTGGTGATGAATAGAGTTCGTCGTGGTGATTAATGGGATTCGTCGTGATGATTAACTCGATTCATCGTTGTGATGAATGGTGTTCATCGTGGTGATGAATGGGATTCGTCGTGGTAATGAACTCGATTCATTGTGGGGATGAAATGTGATCATCCTGAGGACGAAAGTTTGTGGAAACAGAGATTCGTCATGGTGACGAACAAATTCATCAAGAGGATTATTCCGTACGTTAGCTGACTTTTGACGAAAAAATAATCGTGATGATGTACAAATTCGTCGTCATGACGAAGCTTTTTCTATCAGTGTACATTAACAGAAAAGTGCTTAAATGATAAATTGTGGATAAAAAGATAAGTGGAATTATGTGCCACAATGTCGACAAGGTGTTTTAAGTTTTTTTTCGCGTCTGAAGTTTGTAACAGTAAGGAACATTAACAATAAATAAGTAAACTAGGGTTAAGAGCTAACTACCGGTTATAGCTGTCAAATTCCATACAATTTAACTTTCGTTAGATCTAACGATCTGTTATTTTAATCAGTCAAAAATGCAACATTTCATATCAACGACAATATTTGTAATTTGTTTATTAAAAATATTTGTGTATAGCACATATATTCAAAATCAGGAAATAGGTATATACGAGGGCTATATCTAAATCTGACCCGGTTTACATGATATTAGACTACATCACAGGATGTTCAATAATCTGTTATTTGTTAAAACTTTTAAAGATTCTGTATCTGACGCAGATTTTATAGCGCTTAGATGTGACGTAGGTACCTAAATATGAAACGATTTTCTTAAAATTTGACGTGTTTTTTCATAGCTCAAAAAATTTTTATCAGCTAAATGTTATACAGATCTGTTGAGAAATGCGGATTTTTTTTAACAAAATCTGTATATACATATTTCTATAGCGTTGACCCAAATCGGGATTTTAGTTTGAAATTTTATATTGACGTTTTTTATGTAAATAATGTGTGTATATTGAAGTTTAACAACTAACTCGAAATACAAGAAATAAGTACAACTTTGACAAGTTTCACATTTGAGTAGTTTTGGTACAATTTTGAAAATTATTTTGCAAATTTCAATAACAATATTTGTTGAACTTCAAAGCTGTTAACATAAAAAATATATTTGTTGAAATTTTTAAATTGCCTGTTTTTCTGTGCAGTTAAAATGGAGTATATCGGTTCATGTCTCTGTCGAATTTGATTTCTTTGCGGTATAGATCCGTGCATTTGTTGCCAAACAATGGTGGAGGGTATGATACAGTCGATACTCGTATATGATTTAATATGTTTCTCCTGATTCAGACAATTTTGCCTCTGTATTGCAGTCGAATACAAATTTCATTTCCAAAAATATAATCACTTTTAATGAGTTTCTTTTACAAACTTTAGTCTTTATTAAAAACCGATTTAACCGCTTTATAACGGTTCTCCAAAAAAATAATTACCGTTCACCGCTTCTTAAAAAAGTAAAATAGTATCGGAGTATTAAAAAGACGGGAATCTATAAGCAACGGCTGCATATTACAAACTATGTTCATATATTATGACATTTTATTCATTCATAAGTTTTAAATACCTGCCGACATATACATACATATCGTCGGTGCGCCGACAAAAACTCCTATGTGTAATTTTTCGAATTTTTTTTTATTGTCCAATTAGAACGTCCTAGCGGTCAAACGACTACCCACCAAAGCATTTTGCGCTATCTTGACCGGTTCCGAAGTTACCAAAAACTCCTATGTGTATCCCTCTATAGCAATGCTCCGACAAAAACTCCTATGTGTTGTAGGCACAGCCTGTCCCAAGGGATAGAAGGTTGGCTTAGATTCACACCAAAAAACGGCTAATGAGGTTTTGTTCAGAATCATCCCCTCTATTCGACAATGAATAGATCAAAATTGGATCTGCTTCCATTCGCGAGTTATCGCGAAAAAAGTACTTTCACTCAAAACAAACTTAATAGCTTTGATTTGTAAAGAAAAACGCGGAAATTTAGAACTGTAACACAATTTCCTTTAAATATGATTATTTGTAAGACGCTTTGTAGCGTCCGCGATATTTGGCATGTTTTTGTATTGCGAATTTTGTGTAATCCATAAAATCGACTTATACCGCCAAATATTTCCAAAAATTATATACCGAATTTATTAAGATTAATATATTTGCATTCTATAATCTCTGAGGAATAGATTAATATCATTTTCGCGAAAAATATCACTCGACGAAAAAATTTTGTACAAAAAAAAATTAGTTCGGAATTATTTTAATATATGAAGCTATTATCTCGCGAATGAACAGCTCTAGGGAAAAGTAGTCAAAGGAAGTTTGGGAGATAAGCGAAAGGCCTACAATTCTTTCTTTAACAAGCAAAATTTATAGTAATTTGGTAAGGATTTACAGTGTGTTAAAACTTTTGTATGCTTTTCCCTTTATATGAGGCATATTTTGATTTGACACATTGTAAATCCCTACCTCATTTTTATAAGTTTTTTTGTTAAAGAAAGACTTGTAGTCGTTTATAGTATCTCCCAAACTTTCTTTGACTACTTTTTCCTAGGACTGACTGTTCGCGAAATAATAGCATTATATAGTAAAATAATTCTGAACGTAAATGTTTTTTGTTCGAAATGTATTCGTCGCGGGATGTTTATGGCGGAAATGCTAGTGCCAATCTATCTCTCAGAAATCATAGAATGTAAATATATTAATTTTAATAAATTCGCAATAATATTTTTGTAAAAATTTAGCGGTGTAAGTCGAATTTTTGGATTACAAAAATTTCGCTATAGAATAATATAGGAAATATCGCGGACATTACAAAGCGTCTTACAAATGTTCATATCTATAAGAAATTATGTTTTAGTTTTAAATTTACGCGATTCGATGTAATAAAGTACGGTTTTTTGGTTAAAAATTGTTTTTATCGCGATAACTCGCGAAAGGAAAGAGATCAGATTTCGATTTCTTCTTATCTGAGTAGAGGGGGTGATTCTGTACAAAACCTCATTAGCCGTTTTTAGCCACAATCCAGGCCAACTTTTGTTTGCCTGAGATACGCTGTGAACATTAAAATATCAAAACTCCTATGTGTAATTTTTTAGTTTTATAAATATTTAAAATGCTCCAAACAAAACATCCTATGTGTCGATTTTCATGAAAACAATTTACCACGTCATGGGATTTTCACATATACGATTTTTGTTATGATATATTGGTAAATAATTAAAAGAAAAATTAAAAAATCTGAGATATTAAAAATATCGCGATTTGACGAAATAGCAACGTTTTTCGTCTCTCCTGAAAACTAGTAAAAAAACACATAGGAGTTTTCGTCGGCGCACCGACGATATGTACATGTACATTACATACGAATTAAAGTTCTATCGATATGTAATGTAAACCCATCTTTAAAAAATATGTAACAACTATAGCGTTAAATATATTTCTGCACAAACACAAAAATGCACATATGTATTTATAAAAGTTCGCAGACGACTTTAACACTTTTGCGAATTTCACTCATTTGCTAACTTTAAGTATGAACACATTCTGGCTGCGAATAAGTTGATAATAAAGGCATAAAATACAGTTAATGGTGAATTAAAAAGTTAACCAGGCCAACATATTAACAGACGGATGTTCATTAACCTTATGTGCTATTGTTGATATAATACTGACATTTAAATTAAAATTCAGTCAATATTTACAATTATGTGTCCTTATACACATATTTCAATATATACATCAGGGTGGTCCAAAATGAAAAATTGCGTCCCCACGGTAATAACCCAACTGATACTGATTAATAATGCACACAACGTCGAACAGATACAACTTCTTTCAACTTGCAATAATAAACAAAATTCCTGTAAAGGGTGGTTAAATTGTAAGGGCCGATGTTGAATGTAAACCACACCTAAACGTCAAGTTTTTTTTTCATTTCATTTGACGTTTCTCAATTTCGGACTAACTCAATTCGAACCATGGAAAGATACACAATCGAGCAACGCGTTAAAGTTATTCAGGCCTATTATGAAAATGGGCGTTCAAATCAAAATGCATATCGTATACTTAGAGATTTTGTCGGTCAATTTAATCGTCCAAATGTGCGTACAATCGGAAAAATCGTGCCAAATATCAGCAAACCGGGTCTGTAGGAAATGTGAAAATACCAGTGCATACTCGTACAGCTACTACTGTACTCGTCGTCGTGCCCAACAATTGCACCTCTCACGCTCGTCGTTGATGAACATTATGCATAAAGACTTGCATTTACACGCTTACAAGGTGCAACTGACTCAAGAACTAAAGCCTTATGACCATTCCTAACGTCGTCAATGGTCAAAATGGTGGTAAGAAAAGGCAACAGTGGATGATCAATTTTTGAAGAAAATCATCTTCAGTGATGAGGCACATTTTCACCTCAGTGGATTCGTCAATAAGCAGAATTGCCGCATTTGCGCGAATGATAATCCAAGAGTGATTGTCGAAAAACCAATGCACCCACAAATTTGTTTGGTGCGGTTTATGGGCTGGCGGCATCATCGGACCGTTTTTTTTCCAAAATGAGGCCGGTCAGGCAGTTACTGTGAATGGTGTTCGCTATCGTGAGATGATAACGATCTTTTTATGGCCCGAATTGGAAGATATGGATGTGTACAATACTAGTATGTGGTTTCAACAGGACGATGCCACTTGCCACACAGCTAACGAAACAATGGCTCTTTAGCGCAACAAATTCAATGACCGTGTTATCTCACGGTGAGGTCATGGTTGAAGTCATCCAGATAAACCTCCACCGAAGCGAGACAGCATCCAACGCTTTGATTGACATCATAAATAAAGGCAGGGTTCATATTGCTTTGATCCAGGAACCATGGACAACTAGCAACAAGGTTACTGGATTAAACCATGTGAACTATAACCTTTTCTACGCTTAAACAGGTACTCGTCCAAGGAATTGTATTCTGTGCCATAAAAACTTATGTTTTATTTTCTCTCCAGAGTTGTCAAAAACTGTCAAAAACTCATGTCCAAACCGAAACACTGGTGGATGAAACGGGTAAAAGGATGGAAGCTATAGAGGATACCTTAAGGCTCTTGATGAAAACTCATTTTCCGACTGGTAATGCTGGACCAAAAGAGGAACAGTTACATAATGAAAATGTATTGTATCAAGTACCTCTTACGGATAAAACAGATGGTATGGTTAAAGAAGCGATAAAAAAATTTTTCTCCCTTTAAGGCTGCGGGACCGGATGGAATATTTCCAGCGCTTCTGCAGAATAAGGTGGATCTGCTATCAACTCATCTGGCTGGAGTGTTCACTGCACGCCTAACCCATTCGTATACCCCAAAAAAACTGGCAGGAATCAAGGGTGGTCTTCATACCAAAGCCTGGCAAGGCGAGTTATACGACCCCAAAGGCTTATCGACCCATTAGCCTTACTTCTTTCCTGTTAAAAACAATGGAGCGAATAATTGATAACATGGTCAAAGGTAAAATAGCGGATGACAGGCTAAAATTCAAACAATACGCCTATGTCAAAGGAAGATCAGTGGAAACAGCTCTGCATGAGGTAGTGCACCACATAGAAGAGTCCTTCAGTAAAGAAATGTATACACTTGCTGTTTGCATAGACATTGAGGGCGCATTTAACAATGTACAGACCGTTACACTTATCCAGTGCTTAGACGAGTTTCAGGTTGACCGGGCGCTGAAAAACTGGATCAACAATATGCTAAGGAATAGGTGGATTATTTGTGGGTCATATGACGTAAAAACTAGAGACAAGGTAAATCGTAGTATACCTCAGGGGGGCATTTTATCGCCTCTTCTATGGGTTACGACGATACACAGTCTCCTAAAAGCCCTCACCAATGAACGACTTAATCCAGTCTGTTATGCAGACGACGTTGTAATACTGCTAAGGGGCTTTCATCCAAATCTATTATGCAGAAGAGCTGAAGAGGCACTTAACATAGCATATAACTGGGCACAACCAAGGGGATTGAATGTTAACCCAGACAAAACAGAAATATGTCTATTTACTAGGAAAACGAAGATCCCACGTTTTACCTGGCCTCGATTCCTGAATAAGACAATTGCTATAACTAAAAAGGCAAAATACGTGGGAGTAATCTTGGATCAGAAACTGTACTGGAAAGATCATCTTGAAGAAAGAGTTACAAAGGCACACAGATGTTGGTCGTTGTGCAGCTATAGGTTTAAAATGGGGACTACGTCCAAATATGACTCACTGGCTTTACATGAGCGTGATTAGACCAATAATCACCTACGCCTCTGTAGTGTGGTGGACATCAATGGACAAGAAGTGCAACGTAATACCTTTGCAAAAAATTCAACGTATGTGCTGTCTACGCATAAGCGGGGCATTTAGAACTGCACCAACAACAGCGTTGGAGACTATACTGCACATCCAACCAATAGACATCCGTATAAAGTATGAGCCCTCACAGCAAGACGTCTACAAGTGATGGGTGAATGGATAAATCGAGACCACAAGTCGTACCATCAGAAGATTTTAGAATATCTAGTTGGTCACATTCAAACGCCAGAAATCTCGGACCGCATTCCTGAAGTGCGGCTTACAGCTACCTGTGATACGTTTGTGCCAGACAGACGCTCCTGGGAAAATGGAACTTTGGCCCATGTGCCAGTGGGAACCAGCTGCTACACGGATGGGTCCAAGCGAGGAGGAAGGACGGGTCTGGGACTTTTTATTGATGAACCAGAAGTCGAACTTCACTTCCGCCTCCCTGACCGTAACACGGTATTTCAAGCAGAAGTTCGAGCAATCACGGAGTGTGTGAACTGGCTCAGTAACACGACAAAGCCTAAATATGCCAACATCTTCACAGATAGCCAAATGGCGGTTAAAGAAATAACATCGGAAAGGGTCAAATCCAGAACTGTGTTGGACTGTAAAAGAACGATAAATGATTACTCAGCCCATGGTCAATTGCGTATTTGCTGGGTACCAGGACACAACGGAGTGATTGGAAATGAACGGGCAAACAGCTTGGCTTCAAATGGTAGAGAACTTCGAGTAATAAACTTGGAAAAATGGAAACCTTTCGAAGCCACGCAGGATGAGTTGAAGCACTGGGCAGAGATGGCTCACAAAACTGTGTGGAATAGCGCAACAGTAGGAGCAACTGCAAAGATACTGTGGGGTGACCCAAATGAAAAGAAAACAAGAAGTCTTCTGAAACTAAACAAGATCGATATTAATAAGATGATGAGTTTTCTAACGGGACACTCAAGCTTACAAGCACATCTTCATCGCATAGGACTAGCAGAAAACGACGAATGCAGGGCATGCAGAAAAAACATCGAAACGATGGAACATTTTCTGTGTCACTGCCCGGCTTTCACACATGCAAGATCCCAACATTTCTGGTCCGACATATTACCAGACTTGACTCATCTCAGAGAATATGACTGGAAGATACTGAGAAAATTCGTGTCTAGTACCGATTTTCTGTAACTCGTGAGGTATAAAAAGATCATAAATAAGGAGCGCACAACAGGCCGAACCGCTGGCTTAAGTGTATGTCCATGGACATGAGACGTTTAATCGTCTCCTCTCTTCAACCTAACCTAACCTAACCTAACCTATCTCACGTCGTGGCGATGTCAGTAGGCCGCCAAGATCATGTGATTTGACACCGTTGGACTTCTTTCTTTGGGGTTATTTGAAAGAAAAGGTGTACGTCGCTAAGCCAGCAACAATTCAAGAGCTAAAGGATGAGATAATTCGGCACATTAACGGCATTCAATTATGCCTCAGCGTCATCGAAAATGTGGACCATCGGATGGAGGTGTGCCGCCGAGGTCGCGGCGGCCATGTGGCCGATATTTTATTCCATACATAATTGAACCATACCAATATTATCATAATAAAAAGAAATGACAGCAATTTCCTAAATAATTTGTGTTTTATTCAAAATCAACATCGGCCCTTAAAATTTAACCACCCTTATCGTACATAAAATAGATGGCATTAATCTTGCTGACGTGTGGTGTATATAAACGAATAATGGTCCTGTTAATTGGTCACCAAGATCGTTCGATTTTCACCCCCATTGGATTATTTTCTTTGGGGTTATGTAAAGTCATTCGAGTACGCCGATAACCCATAGACGATATTTAGCTAATTGACATAAATTAAAATAAAGTATATTGTTGGCTTAATTTACCGGGTTTTCCATTAATGACTTAACATTAACTATGCCAGATCCCAATCGGAGAAGTTTCGGCATTTCAAATGATCAAGTGGCCTTAGTTCTTGGGTCAGTTTGATCTTATAAGGATGAAGTCCAAGATCTTTTCACAAAATACGCCACAGTGTGGTTTGAGAGATGCCCAATTCCTGAGAACGATGAGGAATCGACCGATTTGGCTCATTTTGAACGGATACACTTACGTCTGCGATATTTTCGTCGCTTCGAGCGGTACGGCATATCTCTGGCGCCGGAACATCTAAAATTTAAAATTTGGATTAAAATTTATCCACTATAGCACGCACAGCCTGTTGGGTGGGACGATTATTAAGGCAGAAAATTGGAATAAGCGCTCTTAAAGTTGCGACCACCGACTCAGAATTTCGGTAGTAATTTTTAATTATTTCCAAACGTTGCACGTAAGTGAACTTTACAATGATGAAAATGTTGACTTCGACTAACGTTTTGACACTGAAAGTTCATTAAAAATGTTTAAAGGTGTGTTGACATAAAGATACGAAATTGTTATGTCTCTATTAGAAAATCCTTTAGAAACGGAGTATCTCATTTTTTTGGAAATCGATTTTATTACATATTCTGATGTAGTAATGTGAAATACAAGTTTACTCAGAAAACCAGGTCGCTATGTCTATAAATAACAATATTACAGATATTTTATAAGTAAAAAGCCCTGTCTCATGTCAAACGAATCATGAACAAAAAAAGCCCTATCGCTTTGCAATTTTAATACTCATGTTTGATTGATTCAGTTGCTCAGATTTTTTTGTGAGTTATTTGATCTATATATATAAAGAAGAATGTGTGTTTGTTTGTACCGAATAGACGTCTAAACGGCTGGACCGATCTTCTTAAAATTTTCACAGAATGTTTTTCACATGTGTGGGGCGTGAATTTTCGATACATCAAGTGGGCGTGGCCCCGCCCACATAAGACACATTTAAAAATTGAGATATCTTGCACACTTTGTTAGCGAGAGTACTGTAATTGGGCAGCTACGGGATTGGTCCAAAAATGAGCGGGATCGTACCAATGGGTGTGGCCCCGCCCATATAAGACAAAGTTTTAAATTGAGATATCTTGCCCAATTTTTTAGCAAGAGTGCTGTAATTTTGTTTACAAGTATCTGGTCGCAGTCTACGTGTTTGGTCTAAAAATGGGCGCAATCGGACCAAAGGGCGTGGCCCCGCCCCTTTAAGCCAAATATTGAAATCGAGATATCTTACACAATTTGTTAAAGAGAGCGCTGAAATTTTGCGTATATGTATCTGGTACCAGTCTGCGTAATTGGTCCCAAAATGGGCGCGATCGGACCAATGGGCGTGGCCCGGCCCATATAAGCCATATTTGGAATTTGAGAGATCTTGCAAAATTTATTAGCGAGAGTGCTGCAATTTTGTGCATATGTATCTGGTGGCATTCTACGTGATTGGTCCAAAAATGGGCGTGGCCCAGCCCTATAAGCCAAATTTTGAAACTGAAATATCATGCATAATTTATTAGCGAGAGGTCTGTAATTTTGCGTATATGTATCTGGTGGCAGTCTACGTGACTGGTCCAAAAATGGCCGGAATCGGACCAATGCCCGTGGCCCCACCGATATAAAGCAAATTTTTAAATTGAGATATCTTGCACAATTTGTTAGCGAGAGTGATGTATGTTTTTTAGATATATCTGGGATCGGACCAATGGGCGTAGCCCCTTGGTGATATTGTGATATTGAGATATCTTGCCAAATTTGTTAGCGAGAGTGCTAAAATTTTGCCTCTATATAAATGGTAGCAGTTTACGTGATTGGTTCTAAAATGGGCGGAATCAGACCAATAGCCGTAGCATAACCCATATAAGCCAAATTTTGAAATAGAGATATCTTGCAAAGTTTGTTAACGAGAGTGCTGACATTTTGCGTACATATATCTGATAGCAGTCTACGTTATTGGTCCAAAACTGAACGGGATCGGCCAATATTTTAAATTGATATATCTAGCACAATTTGTTAGCGAGAATGCTGTAATTTTGTGTTTGATATATCTTGAGCGATTTGTTAGAGATATTGCTGTAATTTTGTGTATGTTTATTTGGTGACAGTCTACGTGATTAGTTTAAAAATGGACGGGATCGGAAATCTGAAGTCTGCGGAAACGAAGTGGACCGGGTCCAGCTAGTATTTTATAAATGTCAATAAACGTTTATAAGAGTACGTATTATACATGTATTTTTTATTTATATTTTGATGTTTCCCTATGCGGTGTTGATCTGAAATGATCTTGAAATCCATCATCAAACCATATTTGGGCTCATCGCAAAATGTGAAATGTTCGACGCTTCCCGAAGCCATTCGAAAAAAAATTTAGATTTTTTTTTTGGAAAATGTTCTGGGAACAAAATCGGATGTATGTTACTGGTCTTACAGAAATTTCTGAGAACAAAGTAAAGGCACGGAAATTCGAGGCGAATGCAAACCGGGACATATTTTTTTGAGATATAATTTGAGCAGATTGCAAGTGTGCCGAAAAATGTTTTATTCAACCTTAGGATTAAAGGAAAATGGTATGTAACTGTATAAACAGGGGAGGCGAACATGGCTCGCAAGAATGTCCTGATAAATCTTCAGTTTTACTATTGATTGCTAAACGATCATCAGCTGCTGGAAATTATAACGAACAACGGCGTATATTCCTAAAAACTTGGCTAGTAGAGTTACCAAAAATGGAGTCACATTATTGTCGCACAGAAATTATATTTCCAAGCTGATTTTTTGTACTTATATGGAAATTTATAAGCTTTATATCAACGAGTGTGAGTCTGAACAACTGTCATACCCAATATGACAGTTGATCTTTTCTGATCTAGAAAAGATCAGCGCGATTTCTGTGTATCTATATAAATTAATAAATTATCTGATGAAGATTATTCAAAGCATAGAGACGATATATAAAAAATGGGCCAAGAAAAACGTAATGATACCAAAAATGCAGAATCTGGACTATCTGCAATTTTTTGTATGGACGCACTGGCGGTTAAATTAGTGCCTCAAATAAACGCAAGTGCTTCATATTACAAAATTAAACTTCAATTACACAATTTCACCATATATACATAATATTGTCACACATGACTCGGACAGATGGGCATTTAATTTCTTCTGTTTTTGCAAAGTGCCGAATTAAGCAACTTCCATTCCAAATCGCCAGATACTCATCACATACAAATTTATTCAGATGGATGTTTTTACTAAAATAGGAACGTCGTTTTGGCTAATGCATTGCTTACCCTTTCAAAGGAAACAAATATAACGATTGAATAAAAATATTTGATAAGAGGACACACTCAAATGGAATGTGATGCAACACATTCTCTAATTGAGAGAAACATTAATAAAGAAACAACTTCAATTGCCATCTCAATTTGTTAAACTTATAAAAGAAACAAGAAAAGTTCCAGCAACTCTACGAGCACATCATTTGCACTATAACTATTTTTTGAATTTTGAAAGTAGTCCTCAGATATACATACTCGTACTCTCCTATTCGTCTAGGTAAATAGTATTTTTATCATACAATAATATTTTTTAATATAATTTTATTAATATCTGTTTTAGGCAGATATGCTGGCGATCAGACAGTTAATATGCTGCGAGCTCTTGGATATGATCCATCAGGATCAATTTATTACAAAATTGACATACCACAGAGCTCGAAGTCTAATACTCAAAATACCTCTCCAAAATGTCTTTATAGTGAAAAATACCAATTTCAAAGAAGAAATGGAACTCCAACGGATGCGATTTTACACCAAGCAACGCACAGTGGGCTAAAATTAAAAAAAATGGACATAATTCCGCCATTTCAAAACCACTTATCGTACGGCGATGAAATTTTAGGTGTGTATACAAGAGTTGCTAGAGAGTTTAAGTTGGGAACTTGGGCCTCCTATCTCATACATGGGCGGAGCTACAGGGCCCTAAATTTGACCACCTCGGGTATACAAAATTTTCATCGGCTTCTAACTTTTGAATGGAGTGTCCGGATTTAGTGGCGTTTTTTTCTGTGGATACTCCTAGACCAGACCTACAATAAACATTTTATAGGTTGAAGATATAGATTGCCAATAAAATTTATAATATCATGAAAAAAAGAATCGATAAGATATGTGAAGAAGTAAGAACGTTATGGCCCTATAAAGTAAATTTTTTGAAAAAATTTCATTTTTGGAGATTTTTTGGCGAAAAAAGTTCAAATCGTATTTAGGTTTTGTAGAAAAAGTTTGTTACACAAAGTATATCAAATTTATACTCATTTTAAAGGAGACGTTTCAGAGAATCTGCTAGAGAAAATCCGAAGCCAAAATTTTAATTGGTGTGGTGCCACCCCTTTTCCGATTTGGAACTTTTTTTACATAAATTTCAAAAGTTTGATCGATTTTCTCCAATCGCAAAGCTAAATTGTTAAATTTTTCTTTTTATTTATTTGTATTAGGGTGTAACAAAATCGACTGCAAAGGTAATCCAGAGCGCGGCTTTTCATATCGATGATACAGGACTAAAAGTAAAAAATCCCATTTTTGGGGATTTTTGATATATTTTTTGGGAATTGAGGGATTTTTCATTAGAAAGTTTCACCTGTTGCTTTTGATTATTATTTCTAATATCAAAATAAAGAACTCATCGAAATAAATACATTTTTAAGAATTTTATGCCATATTTACGTTTCTGTCTATATGCAATTTTTTTTAATTTTTCTCTACCTTCTTGTACTTATTAGTTATTATATCAGTCAATATGCACTGATTTCTTGTAGATCATATGTTTTTATCAAACAATAATAAAATTTAGTAAGATTTACCTTTCATAAAACATTGCTTTGTGGCACTATTTCTAGGAAACCCTTAATCATTGACAGGTATAACCAGTAAGGAAAGGCAGAAAGTCTCCCTAACAATGCGATAAGGGTCATTGCGATAATAATTTGTAATAATTGGTAAATGGGTAGGAACATATTATCTAATTCTGAAACGATAATCGCTAAATTAAGCAATATTCGTTACTAAATTGAGACATCTTTCTGGAAGATTTTAATTATCGGAAGTAAAGTACAACTTCTATAGCGCTTTGAAACCAAATCAGGAGGAACATATATATGGAGGTTATATATAAATCTGAACCGATTTTCCCTGAATACTCATTCATGTAAAAAGACCTCTTTCTGTCGAATTTCGTACTGATCGGATATAAAATACAGTCTCCACAGCGCTTACATTTCAAATCGGGGGTAACATATATATGGGGGCTATATCTAAATCTGAACCGATTTTTAGAAATAATACTCAAACGCAACATGTGGAAATTTCCAATGGAAAATCCCTCAATTCCCAAAAAATACATCAAAAATCCCCAAAAATGTGATTTTTTACTTTTAGTCCTATATCTTCGAAATGAAAAGCCGCGCTCGGGATTCCTTTTGCAGTCGATTTTGGTGCACCCTAATACAATTAAATTAGAAGAAAAATTTAACAATTTAGCTTTGCGATTGGAGAAAATCGATCAAACTTTTGAAATTTATGTAAAAAAGGTCCAAATCGGAGAAGGGTGGCAACCACACCAATTAAAATTTTGGCTTCGGATTTTCTCTAGAAGATTCTGTGAAACGTCTGCTTTAAAATGAGTATAAATTTGATATACTTTGTGTAACAAACTTTTTCTACAAAACCTAAATACGATTTGAACTTTTTTCGCCAAAAAATCTCCAAAAATGATTTTTTTTCAAAAAATTTACTTTATAGGGCCATAACGTTCTTACTTATACACATATCTTATCGATTCTTTTTTTATGATATTATAAATTTTATTGGCAATCTATAAAAAAACACGCGAACAAAATCGGTAAACTTTTGACTGAGATATTGGCTAAACTCGAAGGCAATGTCGGCGAAAAAATGAAAAATTCAAATTTAAAATCCACATATCTCGGAAACTATTCAAGATATCTTCAACCTATAAAATGTTTATTGTAGGTCTGGTCTAGCAGCATCCACTAAAACCGGACACTCCATTCAAAAGTTAGAAGCCGATGAAAATTTTGTAGACCCTAGGTGGTCATTTTTAGGGCCCTGTAGCTCCGCCCATGTATGAGATAGTTCCGAACTTAAACTCTCTAACACCTCTTGTATACACACCTAAAATTTCATCGCCATACGATAAGTGGTTTTGAAATGGCGGAATTATGTAAATTTTTTTTAATTTTAGCCCACTGTGCAACGTTTGACCATTGCGGCTTTTATAGAAGTTACAATCTAGAAATTTTGCATATGTACACGTTGACAAAAATCGCTTCTGTAGTATATTGTGCCAAACATATTCTGCTTTAAAAAGACATATGTTTCGGGTACACTCCAAATATATTTAGGAAGATGTTGTTCCAAACACATCTTTGTTTCCGTCCTAATATCACTATTCCACAAAAAAGATTTTGTGTCCTAGACCTAAAAACTTTTTATTTAACAATTAGTGAAATATTGATTATTTAATAACTTCTATACTACTTACACAAATCTTCTGAAATTCCACACATAGTATTAGTTTATTAGTCGTAATTTTCTGAGATTCCACACATAGTATTCGTTTATTAGTAGCTATCACCTCGAGAAAAATGGGCGAAGTCGCCACTCCCCTTTTGGTACCTCCCACACAAATGGACCATTTTGCACCAAAAGTTATCTGGTTACAGCTTTAATACTAGTTCGTACAAAGACTTGTAATTTTGTACAGTATAATGATTTTATAGTACTTACAGTTCAGTGTAAAATGGGCGTCATTGAAATGCCCCTTTCGGTACATCCCTTACAAATGGACTATTTTGAACCAAAAGTTCACAGCTTATAAATTTAGTACCAGTGCTTACTTTAAAGTTATTGAATGCAATATAGGCTGATAATAAGTTAATTATAACACAAAAAAATTAATAAACAAATATTTTTTTGGGACTGAAGTTGAGGCGGATTCTTAAGTCGGTTTCCCGACTTAACTTTCTTTCTTGTTTTTTGTTCAGATTGGGGCATACTATTTAATGAAACCGGAAAAAAATTCCATGGTAAAATTATTTTTTTAAAAATTCCAAATTCTAGAAATCAAACGAAAAAAACAAAGCTGATTTGAAGTAAGTCGATCGATAAATGAAGAAATTCCACACATAGTATTCGTTTATTAGTAGCTATCACCTCGAGAAAAATGGGCGAAGTTGCCATGCCCCTTTTGGTACCTCCAACACAAATGGACCATTTTGCACCAAAATTTAACTGCTTATAGCTTTAATATAACTTCATACAAATGCTTAAAATTTTGCAGAGTGCATTGCATTGTACCTACAGTCCAGTAAAAGTTGGCCGTTATTAACACGCCCTTTTGGGGCCTCCCAAACAAATGGACTATTTTGCACCAAAAACAAGTAAGAAAGTTTCAGTCGGGTAAACCGACTAAGGTATACCTTCACTTTGTGAGTAATGTAATATTGAATATTACACGAATTATTCTGTAAATTTGTGTGGGTGGTACCAGAAGGGGTTTAAGAATTACACCTATTTTTCGCTGAATTCATTGCACTGTGCCGAATTATAACCGTTTATATGCACTGGTATAAACGTTGCGAGATATTAAATTGTGGTATCATTTGGCCATTTCACAGGGCTATAGGCACTATAAACACATTACACTGTACAAAATTTCAAGTATTTTTGTTCACTGGTATTAATGTTATAAGCTGTTAACTTTTGGTGCAAAATGGTACCTTTGTGTGGGAGGTACCAAAAGAAGCGTGGCAACAACGCCCATTTTACCCTGAACTGTAGGCAATATAAAAGCATAACACTGTACAAAATTTCAAGTATTTTTAAACATTGTTATTAATGTTATAAGGGGCTAACTTTTGGTGCAAAACGGTGCATTTGTGTGGGAGGTACCAAAAGGGACGTGGCAACTTCGACCATTTTTCTCGAGTTGATAGTTACTAATACTATGTGTGAAATTTCAGAAGAGTAGTATAGCAGTTATTAAATAATCAATATTTCACAACATTTTAACCCTTTGTGGGGGAGGTACTAGAAGGAGTGGACGAATATGGCCCATCTTCGAACTTAGCCGGAGATAGAAAACAATATTACCACATACCAAATTTGAAGTCAATCGGTTACTCCTTTCGAGACTTATCGTGCGCACCAGCCAGCAGACAGACAGACAGACGGACGGACATTGCTCATTCGACTTAAAATGACCCAAAACGGATTTCCTCCGAACAAACGTGGGGTCTTAGGTCACTCCTTCTACATATGTGTTACCTCGTCACACTAAAGTGAGGGTATAATTAGCATCTTATAACATTAATGCCAGTGCGTACAAATACTTTAAATTTTGTACAGTGTATTGGTTTTATAGAACCTACTGTTCAGTGAAAAATGGGCTTAATTTTCATGCCCCTTTAGGTACCTCCCACACAAAGGTACCATTTTGTACGAAAAGATTACAGCTTTTAACTTTAATACTAGTGCCTACAAATACTTAACATTTTGTACAGTGTAATGTTTTTATAGTACCTACACGGAGGAAAAAAACGGCCTCTGTAACATATTGGCCCAAACATATTTTGCAGGCAACATATATATGTTTGGAGCAGCTCCCAAACATATTATGTTTGGGGTAGCGGTAATGTTCCCAAACATTTATATGATTGTATGTAATCATATATATGCTTATGTCCAAACATTTATATGATTGTGTGTAATCATATATATGCTTATGTCCAAACATTTATATGATTGTATGTAATCATATATATGATTGCATTTAATCATGTATATGATTGTATATTGTTGTTTTTTATCAAAAGTCTGAACCCTTTGTGACGCACCTATAATATATTTATAAAATTCTAGTCTAATGTTCCATTAATTATCCATTATTCGGACTGCGGACTATGCCACTTTTCTTTCAACTTGGTTGGTAGCTCCGTTGATCCACCCCATTGACTGAAAAACGTCAACACCTTATACCACTGGCTATATAGAGTCAACGAGAATTATATGCACAGCGTGTATTTTAATTTACTTTCATGTTACACCCGAAACAAGAAAGTATAAGCATAGCCATATATTCATTCTGACTGGCTGTGGCTGTCAATGGTTGTATGTGGGTGCGTGCGTGTGTTCGCTGTGATGGCTTAGCACAGTGGTGATGGTGGATGCTCTATGAGTCACATAATTGGGCTCTCAGAGAGTAATACTCTCTAAAAATCTAAAAAATATGCTCTAATATATTATTTTGCCAAAAATATGTTAGGACACAATCATATCGTTTTATAATATGCTAGAATTTTGCCCCGAACATATTATGATTGTGTGCAAACATAATATGTTTACCCACAAACATATATATGATTGTGCCCGTCCCAAACATATTTATGATTGCATCCAAACATATTTTTAACATATTTTTTTCTCCGTGTACAGCCTGTCGAAAAATGGCCGTTATTATCACGCCCCTTTTGGTACCTCCCACACAAACGTACCATTTTGTACAAAAAGTTAACAACATATATCGTGAATACGAATGCATAAATACTCAAAATTTTAACACAGTGTAAAGTTTTTACAATTCTTATAGTCCTGTAAAAATGAGATTTATCTCCACACCCGTTTTAGTACCTCTTATATAAAAAAAGCCAATACATACCAAAATTAAACAGCTCATAATGTAAGCACATATAACAGAACATATTTACATTGTTCAGAAAGTGAGGGTATACCTTAGTCGGTTCATCCGTCTGAAATTTCTTACTTGTTTATTTGATACTTCCATTAAAATGTTGTTTATTTACATTTGTACATTTTTGTTTATTATAGTCGGCTTAATGCTATTTTGGCCCATACGCCATTTTTGTGTTTTTTGAATCTCTTTCAGAATATGCAATAATTTTTTCCCTATCTCGCCTAGTTTTCGAGATATTGGTAGGGTAAATCGATTTAACTCTGATTTACGGGAAATAATTTAGATATTTTTGTTCTATGTCTCCATTTTTTATCGCCCTATATTTTTTACTCACTATTTTACGTTCTTTAGATCACAATATGTAAATTACTCTCCTTCCACACCGACCTTCTTTGTGGTCCATGTAAAACAAATACGAAAAAATATTTATTATTGTTATTATTTGCTTATTTTTGAATGTAATGACATAGAAATGCATGAGAATCATACAAACACTGTTGGGAACACTATGGAATAAAAAGTGTTTTACTCTTCTGTCCCATTTTTACTCAAACAATAAATTGCGTTTTTTTTTTGCATCAGATACATATACCCAAAACTGCAGCGCTCACTTAAACAAATTGTGCAAGATATCTCAATTTAAAAATTAGGCTCCTATGGGCGGTGCCGCCCTTTTTTGTGTAATCACGTTAAATAATTGTGTAAGACATCTCAATTTCAAAATTTAGTTTATATGGGCAGGGCCACGGCCATTGATCCGATCCCGACCCTTTTTGGACCAATAACGTAGACTACCACCAGACATGACTCTCGCTAAAAATTGTGCAAGATATGTGTCTCAATTTCAAAATTTGGCTTATATAGGCGGGGCCACGACCATTGGACTGATCCCGCCAATTTTTGGGCGAATCGCGTAGGCTGTCATCAGATACATATGTCCAAAACTGCAGCACTCTCGATAATAAATTGGGCAAGATATTTCAATTTCAGAATTTGTCTTATATGGACGTGGCCACGCCCATTGGTTCGATGCCGCTCATTTTTGGACCAATCACGTAGACTACGATCAGATATATATATACGAAATTACAGCACTCTCGGTAAAAAATTTTGCAATATATCTCAATTTCAAAATTTGGCTTACATGTGGGGGGCCACGCCCATTGTTCTGATCCCGCCCATTTTTGGACCAATCACGTAGACTGCCACCATATACATATACACAAAATTCCAGCACTCTCGCTATCAAATTGTGCAAAATATCTCAATTTCAAAATTTGGCTTATATGGGCGGGGCCACGCCTATTGGTCCGAACCCGTCCATTTTTGGACCAATCATGTAGGTCGCCAACGGTAATATATATACAAAATTCCAGGTCTCTCGGTAACAAATTGTGTAAGATATCACATTTTTAAAATTTGACTTATATGGGCGGTGCCACGCCCATTGGTCCGATCCCGCCCATTTTTGGAAAAATCACGTGGACTGCTACCAGATACATACGTACAACATTACAGCACTCTAGCTAACAAATTGTGCAAGATATCACAATTTAAAAATTTGGCTTCTATGGGCGGGGCCACGCCCATTGGTCCGATTCCGCCAATTTTTGTACCAATCACGTAGGCTGTCACCTGATACATATACACAAAACTACAGAACTCTCGCTAATAAATTGTGGAAAATATTTCAATTTCAAAATTTGGCTTATATGGGCGGGGCCACACCCATTGGTCCGAATCCGCCCATTTTTGGAAAATTCACATAATCTGCCACTAAATGCATACACACAAAATTTCAGCACTCTAGCTAAAAAATTTTCTCAATACCTCAATTTGACCCATATGGGCGGGTCCACGCCCACTTGATATATCGAAAATTCAAGTACCCTATTTTCAGCACCCCCTACACATGTACATTCTGTGAAAATTTCAAGATGATCGGCCAATCATGTAGGTCGCCAACGGATATATATATGCAAAATTCCAGGTCTCTCGGTAACAAATTGTGCAAGATATCGAAATTTCAAAATTTGGTCTATGTGGGCGGGGCCACGCCCATTGGTCCGATCCCGCCCATTTTCGGACCAATCACGTAGACTGTAACCTGATACATATACACAAAACTGCAGAACTCTCGCTAATAAATTGTGGAAAATATTTCAATTTCAAAATTTGGCTTATATGGGCGGGGCCACGCCCATTGGTCCGAATAGCAGAAATTTGGGATCATTTGTAATTTTAACAAAATCGACTTATCACTTTAAGAAGTTGAATTCCGAATGAAACAAAATTCATTGCTGGATGCGACTTTAAAGAAAATAGGTACGTAGATTACAGTTCCTGTATCTGAAATATCTTTTGCTTCTAACATAGAAACTTACTGTCGTGGAGTTATATAATTTGAATATGTACCTGCGAAAACGACGGGAATTCCTTAAGATGCCATTATTGCCCCCAAAAAGGGATAACTGAACGGAAACCTCGTAAAAAATAAAAAACACAAATATTGTTTATTGTCTTTCTACCTCTGTTGATCTCATTCAATGTAATTCTCCTATTGTACATACAGTTTTATGGATAGAGACGAACGATCATAAAATCTAGTCCCCTCAACAATTTGATAATGACATCAAATTGTCAATGCTCATGAAACAAAAGGGAGGCACAATGACTCATTTGAAAGTCAATAAGCAATAAACAAAGCAAAAACAGTATTCGAAAACGGAAATATATGAAAATTTGGCTTATATGGGCGGGGCCACACCCAATGGTCCGAATCCGCCCATTTTTGGAAAATTCACATAATCTGCCACTAAATGCATACACACAAAATTTCAGCACTCTAGCTAAAAAATTTTCTCAATACCTCAATTTGACCCATATGGGCGGGTCCACGCCCACTTGATATATCGAAAATTCAAGTACCCTATTTTCAGCACCCCCTACACATGTACATTCTGTGAAAATTTCAAGATGATCGGCCAATCATGTAGGTCGCCAACGGATATATATATGCAAAATTCCAGGTCTCTCGGTAACAAATTGTGCAAGATATCGAAATTTCAAAATTTGGTCTATGTGGGCGGGGCCACGCCCATTGGTCCGATCCCGCCCATTTTCGGACCAATCACGTAGACTGTAACCTGATACATATACACAAAACTGCAGAACTCTCGCTAATAAATTGTGGAAAATATTTCAATTTCAAAATTTGGCTTATATGGGCGGGGCCACGCCCATTGGTCCGAATCCGCCCATTTTTGGAAAATTCACATAATCTGCCACTAAATGCATACACAAAAAATTTCAGCACTCTAGCTAAAAAATTTTCTCAATACCTCAATTTGACCCATATGGGCGGGTCCACTTGATATATCGAAAATTCAAGTACCCTATTTTCAGCACCCCCTACACATGTACATTCTGTGAAAATTTCAAGATGATCGGTCAAGCCGTTTAGACGTCTATACGGAACAAAGAAACAAACACACAAACCCACAAACAAACCCACAAACAGACACTCTCTTTTATATATATACTAGCTGAGCCCGGTGCGCTTCGCTGCCCATGTCAAAATTAGCGCTGTAGAAACTGTATTTTATATCCGATCAGTACGAAATTCGGCAGAAAGAAGTTTCTTATTACATGAAGGAATACTGCCAAATTCGGAGAAAATCGGTTCAGATTTAGATATAGCCCCCATATATATTACCCCCAATTTGACATGTAAGCGCTGTAGCGACTGTGTTTTATATCCGATCAGTACGAAATTCGACAGAAACAGGTTTCTATTTTACATTAATGAGTATTCAAGGAAAATCGATTCAGATTTATATATAACCTCCATATATATGTTCCTCCAGATTTGGTTACAAAGCGCTATAGAAGTTATAGTTTACTTCCGATCATTACAAAGTTCTCCAGAAATATGTTTCTCAATTTAGGAACGAATATTGCTTAATTTAGCGATTATCGGTTCAAAATAAGATATACATACACACACACCACATTTACCAGTTATTCCAAATTATTATCGCAATGACCCTTATCGCATTGTTAGGGAGGTGTAGGGTATTATATAGCCGGCCCCGCCCGACTTTCTGCCTTTCCTTACTGGTATTAGCAATAAATTCCCTTAATGAAAAAATACGGAATTCAGTGGAAAGTCCAGAAAATAGAAATGTATACTTATAAAATTTCCAAATTCTGGTTTCATTGGTCATGCATCACATTATCATATTGCGATTGTATTGGAGTGGGCAGCTGTAATTATCGCATACCGAGCATTTTTGTTCATGTATTTCCTATATTATACTTGCAAGATATATCAAAATATGGGTTGGGCCACGCCCACTGGTCCTATTCCGCCCATTTGTAAGCCAATCACGTAGACTGCTACCAGATACATATACGCAAAATGTCAACACTCTCTCTAACAAAATGAGCAAGATAATTCAATTTCAAAATTTGGCTTATATGGGCGGTGGCACGCCCATTGGTCAGATCCCGCCAATTTTTGCACCAATCACGTGGACTGTCACCAGCTACATATGTACAACATTACAGCACTCTAGATAAAAAATTGTGCAAGATATATCAATTTCGAAATTTGGCTTATAAGGGCGGGGCCACGCCCATTGGTCCGATCCCGCCCATTTTCTGACCAATTACTTAGAATGCCACCAGCTACATATACACAACATTGCAGTACTTCCGCTAGCAAATTGTGCAAGATATCAAAATTTGGTCTATGTGGGCGGGGCCACGCCCATTGGGCCGATCCCGCCCATTTTTGGACCAATCACGCAGACTGCCACCATATAGATATACACAAAATTCCAGCACTCTCGCTAACATATTGTGCAAGATATCAAAATTTCAAAATTTGGATTCAATGGGCGGGGCCACGCCCATTGGTCCGATCCCGCCCATTTTTGGACCAATCACGCAGACTGCCACCATATACATACACACAACATTGCAGCACTCCCGATAGCTAATTGTGCAACATATCTCAATTTCAAAATTTGGTCTATGTGGGCGGGGCCACGCCCATTGGTCCGATCCCGCCCATTTTTTGAACAAGCACGTAGACTACCACCATATACATGTACACAAAATTCCAGCACTCTCGCTAACAAATTGTGCAAAATATCTCAATTTCAAAATTTGGCTTATATGGGCGGGGCCACGCCCATTGGTCCGATTCCGCCCATTTTTGGCAAATTCACATAATCTGCCACTAAATTCATACACACAAAATTTCAGCGCTCTAGCTAAAAATTTTTCTCAATATCAAAATTGGACCCATATGGACGGTTCCACGCCCACTTGATATATCGAAAATTCAAGTACCCTATTTTCAGCACCCCCTACACATGTACATTCTGTGAAAATTTCAAGATGATCGGTCAAGCCGTTTAGACGTCTATACGGAACAAACAAACATACAAACAAACAAACAGACAGACTAGCTGAGCCCGGTGCGCTTCGCTGCCCATGTCAAAATTAGCGCTGTAGAAACTGTATTTTATATCCGATCAGTACGAAATTCGGCAGAAAGAGGTTTGTTATTACATGAAGGAATACTGCAAAATTCGGAGAAAATCGGTTCAGATTTAGATATAGCCCCCATATATATGTTACCCCCGATTTGAAATTCAAGCGCTGTAGAAACTGTATTTTATATCCGATCAGTAAGAAATTCGGCAGAAAGAGATTTCTTATTACATGAAGGAATACCGCAAAATTCGGAGAAAATCGGTTCAGATTTAGATATAGCCCCCATATATATGTTACCCCCAATTTGACATGTAAGCGCTGTAGATACTGTGTTTTATATCCGATCAGTACGAAATTCGACAGAAACAGGTTTCTATTTTACATGAATGAGTATTCAAGGAAAATCGATTCAGATTTATATATAACCTCCATATATATGTTCCTCCAGATTTGGTTACAAAGCGCTATAGAAGTTGTACTTTACTTCCGATCATTACAAAGTTCTCCAGAAAAATGTTTCTCAATTTAGGAACGAATATTGCTTAATTTAGCGATTATCGGTTCAAAATAAGATATACATACACACACACACACCACGTTTACCAATTATTCCAAATTATTATCGCAAAGACCCTAATCGGCCCCGCCCGACTTTCTGCCTTTCCTTACTGGTATTAGTGATAAATTCACTGAATGAAAAAATACCGAATTCAGTGGAAAGTCCAGAAAATAGAAATGTATACTTATAAAATTTCCAAATTCTTGTTTCATTGGTCATGCATCACATTATCATATTGCGATTGTATTGGAGTGAGCAGCTGTAATTATCGCATACCGAGCATTTATGTTCATGTATTTCCTATATAATACTTGCAAGATATATCAAAATATGGGCTGTGCCACGCCCACTGGTCCTATTCCGCCCATTTGTAAGCCAATCACGTAGACTGCTACCAGATACATATACGCAAAATTTCAACACTCTCGCTAACAAAATGAGCAAGATAATTCAATTTCAAAATTTGGCTTATATGGGCAGTGGCACGCCCATTGGTCAGATCCCGCGAATTTTTGGACCAATCACGTGGACTGTCACCATATACATATGTACAACATTACAGCACTCTAGATAAAAAATTGTGCAAGATATATCAATTTCGAAATTTGGCTTATAAGGGCGGGGCCACGCCCACTGGTCCGATCCCGCCCATTTTCTGACCAATCACGCAGACTGCCACCATATACATATACACAAAATTCCAGCACTCTCGCTAACATATTGTGCAAGATATATCAATTTTAAAATTTGGCTTATGTGGGCGGGGCCACGCGCATTGGTCCGCTCCCGCCCATTTTTGGAAAAATCACGTGGACTGCTACCAGATACATATACACAACATTGCAGCACTCTCGCTAGCAAATTGTGCAAGATATCGAAATTTCAAAATTTGGTCTATGTGGGCTGGGCATTGAGCCGATCCCGCCCATTTTTGGACCAATCACGCAGACTGCCACCATATACATATACACAAAATTCCAGGTCTCTCGGTATAGAATTGTGCAAGATATCACATTTTTAAAATTTGGCTTATATGGGCGGTGCCAGGCCCATTGGTCCGATCCCGCCCATTTTTGGAAAAATCACGTGGACTGCTACCAGATACATATACACAACATTGCAGCACTCTCGCTGGCAAATTGTGCAAGATATCTCAATTTAAAAATTTGGTCTATGTGGGCCGGGCCACGCCCATTGGGCCGATCCCGCCAATTTTTGGGCCAATCACGTAGACTGTCACCAGATACATATACACAACATTGCAGCACTCTCGCTAGCAAATTGTTCAAGATATCGAAATTTCAAAATTTTGTCTATGTTGGCGGGGCCACGCCCATTGGGCCGATCCCGCCAATTTTTGGACCAATCACGTAGACTGTCACCAGATACATATACACTCAAATACAGAACTCTCTCTAATAAATTGTAGAAAATATTTGAATTTCAAAATTTGGCTTATATGGGCGGGGCCACGCCCATTGGTCCGACTCCGCCCATTTTTGGAAAATTCGCATTATCTGCCACTAAATGCATACACAAAAAATTTCAGCACTCTAGCTAAAAAATTTTCTTAATATCAAAATTGGACCCCTATGTGCGGGTCCACGCCCACTTGATATATCGAAAATTCAAGTACCCTATTTTCAGCACCCCCTACACATGTACATTCTGTGAAAATTTCAAGATGATCGGTCAAGCCGTTTAGACGTCTATACGGAACAAAGAAACAAACACACAAACCCACAAACAAACCCACAAACAGACACTCTCTTTTATATATATAGATAGATAGATAGATAGATAATAGATAATGTTTTCTTTCTTTTAATGTTAATAAAGTTTTCTTTTTTGATGAGAGTTGTGTATTTGTGTTGTTTTTGTTTTGTGTAATTTCTTCTCTAGTTGGCTATTTCCTCCGTTTGTTATTAGCTTCATCAATAATTTGTATATCCACCCTACATTTCACAAAACATCGCAGAAACAATTTAGCCATTGTTTCGTAGGATTCCTTAGCGTTGACAGCATGAGCGATGGGAATCCATAGTTTCTCATTTCCGATATGCAAAAGTATTCCCTTTAAACTTTCTTTGCTGCTGTCAACAAATAACCGTCATTCCTTTGAATTGTATGTTTGATTAAGTTCCTCAAACAATCCAGGGTTGTCCTTGCAAAAGCACATGTTATACAGTGTGGTAAAAACCTTTGTGTAAGGTATATGCCGAACTCTGTAATATGTTACGTTAACACCTGGGGCCAACATATTGTATTGTTGCATGCGAGATGCAAGTATTTCTGCCTTATCTTTAGTCAGATCCAAATCTCTCACTAGATCATTGAATTGAGCTTCAGTTATACGCGCTGGCTTCTGACTGAAACTGGTACCGCTTTGAGTTGAGAACTCAGTTGAACTTAATGATGTTTCCGTAATTATGCTGTTATCTATACTTTGACATTGGGAACTGGTGTTTTGTCCAAATGTTCAACTGGCAAAGAGATCCTTCCTACTCCAATCCGACTACTTTGACAAAAATAGCAGGCTGTATCATGAGTGGATGGGTGCCTCCAAATCATTGTTATTCCAACCTGCAGGTGATGCCTAAAAGTGAGACGTTTTATTACAGAAACGGTATCATACATTTATCGAAAAGTACTTACCGCATAATCCCAACGAGTAAGTAGTTTGGATGACACAAGCTACACAAAATCCTATGTGTCCACGGTTCGCTCAGATTTTTAACTGGTATACCAAAATATTGTATATAAATAGCTCCTATTGTTATGTCGTCAATTTTTTTTAAATGCAAATTTAGATATAGCAGAAATTTGGGATCATTTGTAATTTTAACAAAATCGACTTATCACTTTAAGAAGTTGAATTCCGAATGAAACAAAATTCATTGCTGGATGCGACTTTAAAGAAAATAGGTACGTAGATTACAGTTCCTGTATCTGAAATATCTTTTGCTTCTAACATAGAAACTTACTGTCGTGGAGTTATATACTTTGAATATGTACCTGCGAAAACGACGGGAATTCCTTGGGATTCCATTATTGCCCCCAAAAAGGGATAACTGAACGGAAACCTCGTAAAAAATAAAAAACACAAATATTGTTTATTGTCTTTCTACCTCTGTTGATCTCATTCAATGTAATTCTCCTATTGTACATACAGTTTTATGGATAGAGACGAACGATCATAAAATCTAGTCCCCTCAACAATTTGATAATGACATCAAATTGTCAATGCTCATGAAACAAAAGGGAGGCACAATGACTCATTTGAAAGTCAATAAGCAATAAACAAAGCAAAAACAGTATTCGATAACGGAAATATATGAAACACAATTTTTTTAATTTTCCCTTCTTCTACCAAAAGTGATCTAATTTCTTAATTTATTCATCGAAAAAATTTTTTTGCAATTTGTTGTCTACACTGTCCAACAGCATATTTGGAACAGAATAGCTACCCTATAATTTTGAAAGGGCATGTTGAGTAGATCCTTTTTGTACAAAAATAAGCTACTCAACATGCCCTTTCAGAATTGTAGGGTCGCTATTCTGTTCCAATCAAAGAGTCCTAATTTGTCGGACAGTGCTATTTTTTATGGGTTTTTTCGTACGGGAAAAATCTATTTTTATGACAAAAAAAAAAAATTTTTCTAATTGTTTTATCGAACGCTATTAAACTACTGTTTATACGATCATTTAAATCTTCTGAAGGAAATTTTCGTTCCATCGGATTTATACTTCAAAAGAGATGGACCAAATACTAAAGGTACAACCCATGAAAACCTGATTAAAAAAAATTTTTACCATAAAAACTTTATTTAATATATTTTTCGTATTTAGGATTCCTAATTAGTTAAATATATGTACAACCCTTCGACAAAAATTTTGTTGCATAGTGTATTTATATCCTACACCATACTGTGTTCCAGGGTATTATGATCTTCTGTATTTGTTTGTAACTCCCAAAAGGAGAAGAGATAGACCCATTGTCTAGAAGAGATATACCGATCGACTTGGAATCACTTCTTTTTTTACCATGTCCGTCCGTCCGTCTTTATACGTATCCTTGTAATAAAAGCGCAGGTCGTATTTATGGTCCGATTCTGCTGCAAGGACGATCCCCATTGAAATTGGTCAAAATCGGTTCAGATTTACATATAGCTCCCATATATATTTAGCTCCGATTTGGTATATATGCACTGTATAAAGAACATTTTTTAACCAATCTGAATAAAAATTGACACAAATAGTCTCTCGATATACTTAAACTTGAGGAAAATCTGTTCAGATTTAGATATAGCCCCCATATATGTTACACCCGATTTGACATGTAAGCCCCGCACAGTGGTTCAGAATCGTTTTTTACTGGCCAAAACTCTGTAACTTTGGAACCGATAGAGATATTTTAGTAATTTTTTTTGTCCGACAGGTAACTCCTTAAGCTTTTCGCCAGTTTTTATTTCAATTTCAAAGTTGAACTTTGCATTTTTTAATATTTAGCATGGAAATGTGGGGTTTTGTTTTGTTTTCATCTCCTTTATTTATTAAAGGAATGTCATACGTTGATAAATAAACCATTTTAACAATAAATTTTGTAAAACTTTTTGTTTTCGGATAGTTCGGCTTGAGGTCATTTGTTAGTAAAAATTTTTTTTCGACAAAAAAATGTCATCGATATTTAAAAAAACACCTTGCATAGCAAACTTTTTTTATATTTTGTATTTGAACAACATTAAGGGAAAGCACTTATATTTACTTATATATGTAACAAAAACAGTAAATTATAATTTTTATTCGTTCGGTTGAAAAATTGTCTGCAAATATTCCATATTTTGTTCCGTATTATTTCTGTCCTTTAGCAGCCCTCTTGCATCTTCATCTAAGTCCCGATGTTCTACTTTCCCTTGATTTCGAATGCTAGAGATGAAGGGGGATCTGACGTTGCCAAGAAAATATTAAATAGATCTTCGTTTGTATAATTTCGAGATATTTTTCTGGTATTGTGCCCTCTATAAAACCTGTAATACTTATTCCTTTTTTTCCCGGGCTTCCTCTGATAGATCTCCGATTGGTACCAAATGATGATTAATGACATCTCCTCCATGATAAAGAATTGTTGCAGACATATTTCTCCATGAATATTTGGTATTACATATTCGTGCAGTTTCCTTGGTTTTATTAAATTTTGTAGCATCAATTTGTTTATGACACGCAAGTACATCGACAATTGTTTTAAATCTTGAAATGAGATTTATGTCAACACCAGTTATTTCAGATGCTTTTTCGGGATCAGAAAAGAACCTTCTTACTGTATTGCCATCATTGTTATTGCCTGATCCTTGTTTTGGTTGGTCTATAATTAACCCACATTTGAGAAATTCAGACTGAACATTTTTTCTTTTTTAAATTTCTTAAATCTTTGTTGGTGTCATTGTTTCTTATTGAACCTGTAGGTCCAAAATCCAAATCATAACTGATTTTAAGTATGCGTTCCATAAATCGTAGACTTGGTTTAATTTGCTTGAAGTAGATTGACATATAATGCAGCTGGATGAAGCCTTTGTGTCAGTCAAAGCCTGGCCAACTTTTCCATCTATCATCGTTAGCACTAATTGGTAGTTAACTTCAATTCTCTGGCCTTCAATTTCTACTTCTAATGGCTGCAGTCTTGTAATTTGGGTTCTTATATCACTGACTTCTTTTTTAATGGTATCATGAGTTTCTTTTTTAAATTCAAATTTGATTGGTCTGCAGTATTTCGTAGAAGATGGTGTTTAATTTTTCCAAAAAAGCTTTGTCTCCATCGTACTGATCGAAGGTTCCGAGTCTTCCAAATTCTTTATCAATCGCAATTGCACTAATGACACCATGAACATATCTGCGTCTGAAGTATTTTCACATACAGATTGCTTGTATTGTTTTTGTCCAGAAGAACCATCACATACCCATTTGCAAAAGAGAGTTAACTTGCAGTTCCCATATTTCTTCAAATCATGTCCTTTAAATGATTGTACCAAGCGTTGAGCTGTATGATTAAGTAGGTCTTGTAGTTGTACCTCTGCTGAACTCGATGTGATTTTAACAGTGTCCGTTGGTGGCAAACAGTCCTTTTTAGCAGCAAGTATGACATGATATGATGGATACAGATTTGAGCCTTTTTCAATCGCACGCAACCTGAGCTGTGTATATTGGTGTTTTGTTAACTTCAAATCCAAAAAAATGCTAATGCCCCTTCATTTGAGAACTGTTTTTCATTGCTTGGAGTTGGAATACTCTTAATAATCCGTTTTGTTCTCAGAGGACTAGCGTTTAAAACTTTTTCAACAATTTCAGCTTTTATGTGTTGTTTTTGTGATCGCAATTGATGTAACAAGCTTTCTGCAATAGTTTCACATCCGATTTCTTCATTGATATCCTTAAGTTTCCGCCTTTTAGATCTATCGCTACAGTTGCCGAGTAATTTTGGTGGTCTCCCACAATTGTTTTGATTTTTACTTTCTGAAGATACTTGGACACTAAGTTCGCCCTCTAACCATATTGTAAAGGTCTTATAAAATGTATGTTTATTCCATCCAACTTTTTTGTAGCGCTTAGTTAAGTTGTTGATGAAAATATTTACTTTATTTTGCAGTTCTAATTGTACTTCGATGCTTGAGGAATTTGCTTTGCTTTGAACGTAACTTAAAACATCTTCCTTATTTTTGTTTCTAAAATACTCTTCGTTCTCCAATTTTTTAGTATTCTAAAATTTGATTGTTTCTGCATGATACAATTTAGCAACTGAGTTTGTATTTGAATACCACTGGATTTTATCATTTTCTTACATGTATAGTGTCATACTCATAAGTAGCATAAACATAGGTAAAATAAAAAACGACAAAAAAAACTAAAAAAGAGCAACTGAGTTTGTATTTGAATACCACTGGATTTTATCATTTTCTTACATGTATAGTGTCATACTCATAAGTAGCATAAACATAGGTAAAATAAAAAACGACAAAAAAAAACTAAAAAAGAGTTAATATGTCATAAAACACACACAACTTGGCTTGGTGTACCAACAACAAAGTCATATGAACTGGTAAAATAAAAAGAACAATCAATTTTTTCCCGAGTAATTTCATTAAAATTAAAAAAGTGTTATACAGGCTGGTCTGGGCATTTACAAAAGTATATATAAGCTTCACGAGGACACTTTCACCTTTCTTCTGGTACCAAAATCTTCTTGAAGTCTCTTGATGCTAAAATGTTTCATTTCACTAAAATTCCAATTTGACAAAAATATAGTACCTGTGGGAATATGTTATAATAAACCACGTGTAAACAGTAATACTTTTGTTACCTATGTAACAAAAAATTAACCCTCTTTCGATAATTGTTTTCGAGGAATGACAACTTCCTTCTACAAAAATATACAAAAATTACGTTTTTTTTAAAGTTATATAAAATATGTTTTCAGCAGCACACCACGTCCACAATAACAAATTTTTTGATCTAATATTTTGGCTACCCTAGTCTCAATATGTTTATTAATGAATGGCATTAACATTTTAGAAATCGGCGATGACAAAAAATTTGACTTTTGGCCAGTAAAATTCAATTCTGAACCACAGTGCGCCGTAGAAACTTTATTTTATAACCGATCAGTACGAAATACGCCAGAAAGGGGTTTCTTATTACTTTAATGAACACTGCTAAATGTGGGGAAAATGTGTGTGTCAAATGGCAAGAAGATATATTTCGATTTTCAACTCCAGTCTAGTAACCACCAAACCGATTGTTATTTCTGTTTAACAAAAGTTGCTGGATTCAATATGAAATATATATTTCGATTTTCAACTCCAGTCTAGTAACCACCAAACCGATTGTTATTTCTGTTTAACAAAAGTTGCTGGATTCAATATGAAAAATCTAAAAAATATTGCTTACGCGAATGTCCCATCGGTTTCCAAACCATTTCAACGTCCACCGAATGCTCCATTACCAGTCATTCCCAGTGTTACGAGAAGTGGTAGTTTGTATAAGGCTGATGATGAACGCTATTTAGTGACTCAAGCTGAGCTGAATGATCTAATTCGGGATTTACATTTAACGAAGCAATATGCAGAGCTACTAGCTTGACGCATGCAGCAGTGGAAACATCTTTCTTTATGGATCTAAGTACAGTTTAAAGGCTCTTCTTTTGCATAATGGGAATGAAAAACCATCCATGCCAATTGCTCTTGCCATTAATACGAATGAAAATTTCGAATCAATGACTGAAATTTTGACATTATTCAAATGCAAAGGTAATACATGTAAGATATGTGGTGACCTTAAGGTGTGTGATTTAAATTTCTTTGTATATATAGTATATACCATCGTAAATAACTGCAAGTTAATATGTTTCAGGTCATTGGTTTGTTGACAACAATATTTTCACAAAATATTGTTGTTTCCTTTGTCTATGGGATAGTCGCGCTACATGTAATCATTACGTCAGAACAGAGTGGCCAAAAATGACAGAGTTTTCACCAGGAAAACAAAACATTTCAAAAAAACCATTAATTGATCCCAATGGCGTTCTCTTCCGCCGCTACACATAAAATTGGGCCTGGTGCAGCATTTAAAAATTTGTTAGCGGTTTTCCTAAAATTTCATATGCTTAAATCAAAGAATTGATGCAAATGACGTTCTTCTTCCGCCGCTGCACATACAATTGGGCCTTTTAAGAACTTCTTAAAGAAGGCATATTTGTTGGCCCTCAAATCAGGAAACAATTGAATGATGACAATTTTACACAATGTTTATTGGAGAAAGAATATGCAGCCTGGAAAGAGCATCGTGAGCAGTTTTCTTGGAAACAATAAGAATGAAAACTACAGACAAATTGTTGCTGAATTATTGAAAAATTATCACGAATTAGGCGCACGAATGTCACTCAAAATGCATTTTCTTCATTCGCATTTAAATTTTGTCCACAAAAAACCTAGGTGCGGTGAGTGACGAACAAGCGGAGCGTGCTCACCAAGATTTAAAGAAAATTGATTTTGCAGGACTCTAATACGTGAAACCGAACTAACAAAATAAAAACGACGTTCAAATTACACCATTCACTTATGAAAATTTAAATAAACTAATGATTTTATATTATGTAGATAAGGTTAGGTTGAGAAGAGGAGGCGGTGAAATTCCGCCTCATGTCTTTGGACATACACATAAGCCAGTATTCGGCCTGTTGTGCGCTCTAATTGTTATTATTAAAAAGGCCATTGGAAAGTTATTTTAGGAACTCTGTACTGTCGACATAGTCCTTAATCTTCTTCCAGTCTACGCTCCTAAGTTGGGCCAACTCTGGTATAGTATCATTTCCTAAGAAACGGGATCTATTGTTCGCGAACGCTGGGCACTGGCAGAGGAAATGCTCCAACGTTTCGTCATCCTCCCCGCATGCCCTACATACGCTGTCATCTACAACTCCTATCCTATGTAAGCATGCTTGTAAGCATGTGTGCCCTGTAAGGACACCCATAATCTTACTAGTTTCTACCTTGCTCAATCTCAGTAAGGTCTTGGTCTTGTCCTCGTTTGGGTCACCCCACAAGACCTTCGTTGTCTTCCCAACGTTTTCACTATTCCATAGCGTCGGAGATCTTTCGGTCGGAGATCTTTCGATCGAATATACTTCAGACAAAATTGTTTGTATTCATTTACTTTGGTGAAATCCAGCTTCTATAGCGCTAAAATATATAAGGGTTATATGAAAATCAGAACCAATTTTATTTAAACTCGACAATTTTTTTCAAACCCAATTTTCCTCAAATTCGACAATGTGGGATCTAAGAAGAAGAAACTCTACCCTGCTAAATTTCAAAATGATTCTGAAGGAACATATACGAGTATATGGGAGATATATCTAAATCTGAACCGATTTTCTTCAAACTCGGCAATGTGGATCTCTGTAACAAGAAAGTCCACCCAGTTGAACATAGTATATATGGGGGCTAGGTTAAGGTTACCAGCTCACATAGACCAGTTTAGGTCTCTAACGTCACCACGGGCTGAAATGCTCCTCAACGAGATATTTTTACTTTCTCCGGTCATATCTTGACTAGATTTTTCTACCTGATTTGGACTGCCTGGCTGCCTCTTTCCTAAGCCAAAGCTTGCATGTGGATAGTGGTACGCCAATATATGCAAATTCTTCGAGAATTCGTAATGTCGTCCCTTTCCTAGTCATTTCATAGCCTTTGAATTTCCCCGGAATATCCCTATATCCAGGAACCTATACGAGATGTATATTAAACTGCTCAGTCATCTCGTTACAATATCTGTGGCAGTCGACGGCTGTGTGTGAATTTATGGACGTGGCCTCCAGAGCACTGATGACAGCCTGGCAGTCGGGGCAAATGACAACGCCAATGTTGATTACTATGTTGCGGCTCAGCCACTTGGTGACTTCCCATATTGTAATTTTTTCGGCTTGATACACTCAAAAAACGCGAACCCTGGATCAAGTTAAAATGAACCGAACTGTAGGAATATTGAACTTCGTATGGCGCTAATGCTAGTTTTCCTTATATCAAGTCCATTCATTTCCTGACAATTATGAAATACATATTTTTAACTTAATTCTAGTTCACTAGCACTTCCTTTAAGCAACTATTGAGATCAAAATGGAAAATTAACTCAAAAAAAAAATTATTTCCTTACTGCAAGTAAATTTTTACTCAAATTTTGGAAAATTTGAGTAAAAAAAAATTTTGGAAAATTTAAGTAAAAACGATCTCTCTCCTCCATTTATATGTTGGAATCTCTTACCACTTCTTCTTTGGATTACTCTCTTCTTCTTTATTTTAAGAATTTAAATTTACTAGACACGAAATGTTCAACATTTTTTTTTTGTGAGCCACACTTTTTCAAATCAGCTACGTAGACACTAAAATTTTTAAGAAAAAGTAGTTTTTTAATACAAACACATATCCCAAAAATTTTCGAAACAATGTATTTTTATGTACTCATGAATTTGAAAAAAGGATTGCCATTATTGAATGATAAATAGAGTTGTATTAATGACATTTTCATATCAGTCCCAGAAGAATTTCGTAGCTATATATGTAGCGTGTCTATCACACAATGATAACGTTGTCGGTACGACTCTCGTCCCGGGCGTAATATTTTGAATGTTTCGCTATAAATTTAAATTTCTGCAAGTAACGGTTTGCGGAAAAAATAAAAATTGCGGAATGAAAAAGGACGGAAACTTTTTGGCGTTATTGGGACTACAACGTACTCCGAAAATAGTAATTTTTTCCTTAATTTGAGTACTTTATTCCTAATTTTGGGTCCAAATTCATGGACTCGAAATAAGGATTCTTGATTATTTTATGTCCTAAAACTTATACTTTCCATTAAAGTAATTCCAAAGGAAACCGACCCTCTCCGAATATTTATGTATTTATAATTCAATGAAATTCTGCACGCGTATGCTAGAAGACCATGCAGAATTATCACCTTTTACCGATTGTCCAAATTCATAAAGGCTTAGGTTTTTAGGGTGCCCAAGTTGGTCACATACAACAGTTTTTTCAAATTTAGCTTTTTGAAGTCTACATAACTTTGAACGGTATATCAGATTTAAATGATATAAGCACAATTTGAAAGAATTTAAGTAATTAATTTTTATCTATTAAGGACATCAAAAGGACGAAAATGTCCTTAATTATCCTGAAAAGCATATTATAAATTTTTTCGTTTTATTTTTAAAAATTACCCACATATTTTACCACAAAATGTAAAAATTTCAGCATGGATCCTCCATGGATTAAAAAAATACGAATTAATTAATGTCCGTCCGTCTCCTTAAATTCCTCATTTATATATTTACTTTAATGAGTTTCTCATTCGTTAACATTTCACAAAATTGTTTGCATTTGTGTGCGAGGTACTAGAAGGGGCGTGGCCATAACGCCCACTTTGAACTAGACTGTAGGTACTATAAAAACATTACACTGCACAACATTTGAAGTATGTGTATGCATTGGTATTAATGTTATAAGTTGTGAACGTTTTGTACAACTTGGTTTCTTTGTGTGTACCAAAAGGGGCGTGGCAACAAAAAAATTGTTTTTTGTGTCCTAGACCTAAAAATTATTTTTTTGTATAGATTGTGGCATACTGTTATTTAAAATCAAAACCAAACATTTTTTTATGGATAAATTTTTTTTTTAAAAAATTTTTATTAAAAATACTTCTATCGTCGAAGGTACGCCCGATCGGGTCGACTTATACGCTAAATTGAAGCTATTGCTGTGGGCTACCAATGTTGGAAATATCTCTTTCACTTAGAAACAGTGGTTTAGTAACAGTCATTAAACAAATTGGAAAAAGTAGATTTAAAAAAAAAATCCTGGGACAAAAAAACCAAAACCAGTAAGGAAAGGTTAAAGTCGGGCGGGGCCGACTATATAATACCCTACACCACCTCGGCAATGTACATTAAGAATTTCTTTTTGAATAGTTGGAATAATTAGTTTCCTTTCTTTTACGAAAGTACTTAGCTCCCCCGCCACGTCAAGGCTTATTCCAAAGAGGAGTTTAATATAATTAAAAATTGAACTAATAATAATATTCCACATATTTGCATTTACTGTGGTTATTATTAGCCTTAACACAATAAATAGTCCGATTTTTGGTCGTACACAATATAAGTAATATATGCAGGGTATGTTAGGTAGGTACTACCTTGGAATAATTGGTACTACCTTGGAATAATTGGTTTAAGTAATGTTTTAATTTTCATTTCCGCTGAAGCCTTTCAGGTCTCTAAAATAGCGCTTATATAAAAAAATTAGGAACATCTTTCTGGAAAATTTTGATCGGAAGTAAAGTATGTACAACTTATATAGCGCTTTGGTACCAAATCAGGAGGAACATATATATGGAGGTTATATTTAATCTGAACGGATTTTCCTTGAAAAAGAAACTTCTTTCTATCAAATTTCGTACTGACCGGATATAAAATACAGTCTCTACAGCACTCACATGTCAAATCGGGGGAAACATATATATGTGGCCTATATCTAAATCTGAACCGATTTTCTCTGAATTTGGAAGTATCCTTTCATATAATAAGAAACCTCTTTGTGCAGATTTTTTTACTGATCGGATATAAAATACAGATTGTACAGCGCTTACATGTTAAATCGTGGGTAACGTATATATGGGGGCTATATCTAAATCTGAACCGATTTCCCTCAAATTTGGCAGTGTTAATTCATGTAATGAGAAACCTCTTCTGACAATTTTTTTTACTGATCGGATTTAAAATACAGTTCTACAGCGCTTACATGTCAAATCGGGGGTAACATATACATATATGGGGGCTATATCTAAATCTGAACCGATTTTCCTCAAATTTGGCAGTATTCCTTCATGTAATATGCCGAATTTCACACTGATCGGTTAAAAAAAAAAATTTGTGGCGCTTACATGTGAAATCGGGGGTAACGTATATATGGGGGCTATATCTAAATCTGAACCGATTTCTTCCAAATTTAACAGTGTTCATTCATATAATAAGAGACCTCTTTCTGCTGAATTTCATACTGATCGGATATAAAATAAAGTTTTTACAGCGCTTACATGTCAAATCGGGGTAACATATATATGGGGGCTATATCCAAATCTGAACCGATTATAACCAAATTAAATAGGGATCGTCCTTGGGCCAAAAAAAAGATATGTGTAAAGTTTCGTCAAGATCGGGCCATATTTGCGACCTGTACTTTGATTACAAGAATACATCTACAGACAGACGGACATAGATAAATCGAATCAGAAAGTGATTACACGTCGATCGGTATAATAAACAATGGATCTATCTCTTCTCCTTTTGGGTGTTACAAACAAATGTACAAAGTCATAATACCCTGTACCACAGTGTGGTGTAGGGTATAAAAAATAGAAAAAAAATCGAAACAATATATTTGCATCCTAGCGAAGAAAATAATGCCTATTTGAAAAAAATCTATGGATAAATGTAGAAATTATAGCCCTTCTGGTAGAGGTAAGAGAATTTCAAAAACCTTTTTTTTTAAATTTCTGTTTAAATAGCGATTTTATTTATTACTTTTATTTATATTATGTACATTTGAGTTTATTTACATGAACAAGTTTCATTAGAAGTAATTGTGAGTTCTTTGTTGACGTTTGTAGATTTCGGAATCGGTTTCTCTCCCTTGGTAACGCCGCTCGATGGACTTCAATTCTTGGTGAAACCTTTTGCCATGTTCGTTACTTACGTCGCCAAGATTCTCGGGGAAAAAGTTTAAATGAGAATGCATGAAATGAATTTTGAGGGACATATTTATACCTGTTGGAATACATAAAGCGAAAAATAAGTTGGAAGAATACATATATATGTGTTATATACATAAATATAAAAAAATATATTTCTAACCAATTTTTTCATAATTTTTTAACAAATCATTATTCATTGTTTCTATTGCGGGCTTTTATTGGATCCTAGGAAATTTGAAACTACAAGCTTAAACAACCTCCATGCTGCAATTTCATCCGACGTTAAATATGATTCGAAATTCACATCGTTTATCAGTTTCCTTATTTTAGGCCCATCAAAAACTCCTTCGATTTTTTGAAAAGAAAGACTTTTAAATAAACTTTTTAAATATGAGAGTGAATTGCCATCTTTCCTTAAGGCTTTTACAAAATTTTTAAAGAGCCCCAGCTTAATATGCAGTGGTGGCAAAATATCGGCTATCCTAGAGGAATAACATACCAACTACTTTTAAATAGCAAAACATTTTTCAGTCATATTTTGTGTATTTTATCAATTTAGCCATTGTTTCGTTCCCACAGCATGAGCAATGGGAATCGACGGTTTCTGATTTCCGTTGTGTACAAGAACTGCTTTCAAACTTTCTTTACTGCTGTCAACAAGTAACCGCCATTCCTTTGAATTGTATGTTTGATTAAGTTCCTCGAACAATCCGGGAATGTCCTTGCAAAAGCATCTGTTGTCCACAGTTGTATAAAATTGTTTATAGGTATATCACGGACTCTATAATATGATATGTTAACATCTGGGGCCAAAATATTGTACTGTTTCATCCCAGATGCAAGTAATTCTGCCTTATCTTTGGTCAGTTGCAAATCTCTCATTAGATCAATGAGTTGAAACTGAGTTAAAAGCGATGACTTCTGACTCAAACTTGAATCGCTCAGAGTTGAGTACTCAGTTGAACTTGATGATATTTCCGTAATTAGGCTGTTAGCTATACTTGGGAATTGGTATTGTTTCCGAATGTGCAACTGGTAAAGTGACAGATTTTACTTCAGCCGTAATTCCAGCGAATGCTACTTCCTACTCCAATCTGTTTACTAAGACAAAAATAGCAGTCCGTATCGTGAATGAATGGTTGTCTCCAAATCATTGGCATTCCAAATTGCACGTCATGTCTAAAATTAAAACGTTATATTCCACACACCATTGTAATACATTAATTGTAAAGTACTTACTGCATTCTTTCACTAGTCCATCGAGTAAGATTTACATGGCACGAATTACACATAATACTAGGTGTCCACGGTGCGTTCATATTTTTAATTTGTATACCAAAATATTACACATGTATTTTTTCTATTATTTTACTAAACGCACGTCGATTTTTTAATTACATATTTTCCGCAGATGTAGCGGAAATTGTCGGGATCATTTACACATTGAAAAGTTCTTTGCCGTTTACTCATACTTCGAAATATAACTTTATAATATTTTTCAGAAAATCGACTTATTCTTTAAGGCGCTGAATTACACTAATTTATTAATAAGAAATTTCATTCATAAATTCCGGGTTTAAGGTTCATAAGTTGCAGTACCTGTAACTGACTATAGTTTGCTTTCAAGGCTGCCGCGTACTGCTTTGTATTACGTGCATATAATTTTACTACCTGTATATACGACTGGGATGTCCATGCACCTAAACAGAACAGGCGTAACAGAATGGAAACCTCATAAATAAAAAACCACAAATATTGTTGAATGACCCTCTTTCTGAGCGGATCTCATCCAATATAGCTCTCACATTGCATATCATGTTTTATGGAGGGTTACGAACGGCCATAAAACCTCGTCCTCTCTATAATTTTATAATGTCTGACATCAATCCTCAAAAAATAAAATGCAAGTGCAATGTCTCTCTCACATATGGCGAATTCAATATAAGCAAAAACATCATTTAAAACGCTTTTCTGGATAATCAAGGATTAAAAAAATTAATTACTTAATTTACAGTTCTTAGAGAGGATGTTAATTTTTTTCAAATGATACTTATATCTATCAAATCTGATTTTCCATACAAAAGTAATGTAGACTTCAACAGGTTAAATTAGTAAAAAATGTTGTAGGTGACCAACTTGGGCACCCTATAATATCTAAACCATTGTGAATTTTGATAATCGTAAAAGGTAATAAGTCTGCATGGTCTTCTAGTATACGCTTTCAATATTTCATTGAAATCGCAAGTTAAAATATTTAAAGTTCAGTTCAGTTTCTACACTTGTCCGAACAAGTTGTTTTGCAATGTCTTCTCCACTTAAATCGGTCTGTTCTAAATGCTTTAAAGCATTAAGTGGTAATATCTTTGTCAAAGGCAAAATTTGCTGTTCGAAGTATCACAAAATGTGTGCTGGATTTGAAAGTGATGTGGAATATAAACTATTAAAATCGTCCAAAAACATTGTTTTTAATTGTAACAATTGCGCAATTGCTTCTAATGATCTGGTGGTTGCTATTTCAACGCTGTCAAATGAGGTGAGAGATCTTAAATCTCAGTTCGTCTCATTTTTAAATGACTTTCATAAAAATGAGAGTGAAAGTGTTTCACAAAATAAACAAACACTCCCGATTTCTAAGCTGTGCTCTGACAATGGCCTTCAACTTGGTGTCGGTCATTCCCCTCCGTGCTCTACATCGGCATTGCCTTTTGGCGCTTCAATAACTATTGAGAATTCTGCTGATAATTCTCATGTTATTGTTCCTAATGCTGTTTCTACTGCTACAAGTATTGCTGCTCCTGCTGCTGCTGCTACTGATGCGCTCAATGTTGTTACTATTCTTAATGATGGTAACCGCTGTTTATCATCGCAATCTGTTTCTACTGTTGTTACGCCAGTGAATGACTATGCTGTTGATGTTGTTGTAAATGTTAATGGTCTCCAAGATCGTCGTGCTGATGATGTTGTGAATGCTCTTGCTCTCTCTGGTCGACGTACTGAGGACGTTGATGATGCTACAGATGTGAATGCTCAGAGTTTGAATGCTGTTGCTCTCTCTGGTCGACGTGCTGATCAGCGTTGCCGTTTTGGTCATTTCCGACCAAATTTGGTCGGATAGATTTAAATTTTTTCTTTGTGGTCGGATGGTCGGACCAACACAATTTTGGTCGGTTTTATTCTGAAATATTTAAGTTGTAGTATAATAAAGAATAAATTGAAGATTAATATCAAAGTAAATTACTGAAAGTTAAACCTTTTCACTGCTGGAAATACCTTGAAATGTCGATTGTTAATCCCAATATATTTCTTAATCGCTGCAAGCAGTATTGACATGTTGATCGAAATTGTAGACAACTACATTGTAATACAATTTTATATGAAAATAAACATTTTTAGGCTCGACAATGGAAGATACATTTACCGGAAATGTGGTTGTAATTATCTAAATTATCGTTTCTGAGGAAATCATTTATTTCTTTCATTCCTGATCTGTAGGCCGAGAGTAGATTGATGCCGAAATTTTGGTTCATAAATCTTAGCATAATTGCGGAATTTCGCCATTTGTGTTCAAAGAAACAAATTTATAAACTTTGCTTATATGTATAGAGTACACTCATAAATTATTCAAGCAGATTCGACCTTCTGCATGACTTATGACTTTACAGTTTAGTCTACTTCTGGTATTTTGCTGAAATTTTGTAAATTTCCGACCATCACTGAATTTTTCAACTTTTAAAATACTAAAATTAACGTAAGCTCGTACTATTGTGTTTTAGAACTCACAGGCTTTAGTCATATATGATGGAAGTTAAAAATTATTTTTAACGTTGAAATCAGTTCAGCAAAACTTATAAATAAGGCTTTTTATGAACAATTTTGCATCCTTTTTTCCGTTTTTGAAAAATTTTGTCATTTGTCACAAACTAGGTCATACAACTTCAAAGTATTGTTTCTTTAATTCATAAATTAAGAAAAACTCAATACAAATTCCCAAAGTTATTTTCAAATGTATATTGAAAGTTTTATAAAAAAAGTAGAAATTAACATGAGTCGGTTAACTCCCTCTGTATTAATAACGAATATGTGAAAACAAACAGAAAGAAAATACATTTAAAATTATTTTTAAATGCAGAATTCCATTTTTATGTTACACATTTCTTGCAATTTATAAATTGACTTTTAGCAACTAGGACTTATCCATATTCCTCTGTCACGGTATAATCTACAATAATAAAAGCAGTAGTTGTTTGGGGTTGAAAATGAACCATATCAGTCCATGTGTCGATAAAGTCCCCACAGAAGGATACGAACCGATTTTATTTCTTTACACCATACTTCAAGTATTTGGGATGACATTTTGAAACATGCGTCTAAGATTACATAGAACTACTCAGACTTACAAGTATCATCGTAGGACCATGATTTCATATAGCCTCAAATAGATGTCCCAATCAATTTGAATTCTTGGCGTCTTTGTAGCAAATATTATGATTTTGGGGTGCAATTCGGCAATTATTATTTCCATTGGTAATGGATCTCATTGGACCACATTTATATATATCCCCCATAAAAATGTCAAAAAAGATTTGCCGTAACAATCTCATATGCTAAGCGACTGAATTAAAATTTGGCGAATTTTACTCAGAATCTATTAATCAAACAATTCCAGATATTTTTTCTGTTATATCATTGAATGAGATCCATGATGTAGGGTATATTCAATTCGGAAGGTCGACTTTTCCAAATTTCATCAAAATCGGAAAATTTTGTTACCAAACTTTACAAAATATCGAAGACTTTGATTTTATAAAATTGGTCGGCTACAACGGGTTTTGGCCGGTTTTTGGAAAAATGTTGGTCGGAAAAATATTTCTCCTGTGGCAACACTGGTGCTGATGTAATTGATGTTGTTTCTAATGCGAATACTCAGAGTTTCAATGCTTTAACTCTAAGTGAAGTGTACTTGGACACAGCTGCTAATGCTGCGTCTGTAAATTATGCTGCTACTGTTTCTTCTGACGCAGGTGGGGGTAACCCAATAAACCATTTCAATCAAGATCGAAATAAAAATAATAGACGTAAACGTGTTGTGTATGGTGATAGTAATAATGATGAATTAGCTGTTGTTGCCAATAAGAGATGGGTCTATATTTCTGCTTTTAAGCCAACAGTGACGCCGAATCAAATTATGGAATATGTTCATAAACACACTGAAGTTGGTCTAAATAATCTAGAATGTTATCGCTTAATTAAAAAGGATACTAATTTAAGCACACTAAGTAAAATATCATTCAAGCTTGGAATTTCAGCGGGTTTCTATAATCATCTTTTTAAGCCTTCATTGTGGCCAACTGATGTACGTGTTAGAGCTTTCAATTTTTTTCAAAAACAAGCCCAAGTTGTGAACAACCCTTGAATATTATAGCTGATAGATTTCATAAGCTTAATATTTATTTTCAAAATATTGGTGGAATGAGGACGAAGTTGGAACACGTATATACTGAATCAACTAACGCTGAATTTGATGTTATCGTGCTGGTGGAGACTTGGCTGAATGAGGATTTCGTTAATGAGGAGATTTTTGACTCTAATATTTATAGAGTTTTTCGTAAAGATAGAGACTATTGTAAAAGTAATTGCGTCAGAGGGGGTGGTGTCCTGATTGCTGTAAAAAAATCCATAATTTCGTCGCTTTGTGAATTGCATAATTCTGACTCTATAATTGATCAATTGTGCATATACTTGTCAGGCTCAAATGGAGATTTGTATATTGTTGTATCATATATTCCGCCTAATAGTTCTGATTATTTTTACGATATGCACACTCAAAACATAGTTAATTTAGCTATTGATGATAGACGAATTATTGCATTGGGTGACTTTAACCTAAGTAAAGTTAAATGGTCTTTTGATCCAAGCCTAGAGGTCATGACTCCGTCTAATATCAATAACTTGTTTGAAATTAATGTTATTGACAGCCTTTACTGCTTAAATCTGGTACAAATTAATAGATTTCCTAATCTTCTTAATAAAATATTGGATTTGGTCTTCATTGATCAGGATTTGAAATATTGCATTAATGAATGTATGAATCCCTTTTGTAAATTGGACATGCACCACAAAGCTTTGGAATTAACCGTTGAATTTTATAATTTTTCTAAAGTAGTTTCAACTAAAACTAGTATTGACTTTAAAAAATGTAATTATAATGTAATTAATAATTTAATTAATGATGTTAATTGGCTTAATATTTTTCATGGTCATAATGTTACTGATTGCTATGAATTGTTTATACGAGTTATTAATGAAATTTGTTTATGTAATATTCCTCTTTTAAAGCCCAGAGTTTATAAGTTGCCTTGGTACACAAAGGGTTTGAAAAAACTTAAGAATCTTAGGAACAAGTTTTACAAACGTTTCAAATCATCTAATAATTTAAATGACAAGAATATGTATGAGCGCTATTTAAGGGAATTTAATTTCCTAAATAAGTTTCTGTATAATCAATATATCTTAGGTTTTGAGGTTAATATTAAGAATAATCCAAAATCATTTTGGAGTTTTATTAATTCTAAACGGACTAGTTCTGACTTTCCAGCTAAAATGTTTTTCAAAAAAAAGGTTTCTGATTCACTTGATGAAACAGCTGACCTGTTCGCTGATTTTTTCAGTTCAACTTTTGTTTCTTCTGGCAATACTTTTTCGTATACAAATCTTTTTGCAGATTCTCCTTTAAATTTTGGCGCAGTAGATCTTTCTGAATCTGATATACTCCAAGGGTTTTCTAAATTAAAAAGTACGTATAGAGTTGATAATGACGGCTTATGCTCATCATTCATTAAAGGATGTGCTTCAACTTTAATTATCCCCTTACTTTACATATTTAATAAATCGTTAAATGATGGTATTTTCATTGAAAAGTGGAAAGTAAGTTCTATTACTCCAGTTTTTTAATCAGGGTCTAAGGATAATATTTCTAATTATAGACCAATCTCTAAATTAAGTAATATTTCAAAACTATTCGAACATATAATGTTTTATAAAATGAACTTTGCTACAAAAAATATCATATCTCCATTTCAACATGGCTTTATTCGAGGACGTTCTACTGTTACTAATCTCGCAATTTTCTCGCATTATTGCATTTCTAACTTTGAATTAGGCTTTCAAGTTGATGCGGTTTACACTGATCTTTCAAAAGCATTTGATAAAGTCTCTCATTCAAATCTATTTAAGAAATTATATAAAATTGGGTTTCATTCCGTTTTCTTAAAATGGATTGAATCTTATTTATCTAATAGGAGTTGCTATGTAGTTATTGAATCTTCTAAATCTTATGCTTATAAAGCTACATCTGGTGTGCCACAAGGTAGTATTCTTGCTCCCTTACTTTTTGTATTATTCATTAACGATATATCATCTTCTGTTAAATTTTGTAAGATTTTACTGTATGCTGATGACTTAAAAATCTTTCTGCGTCTTAATTCGATTGCTGATGCGTTTCGTCTTCAAAGTGATTTGAATTCTATCTCCCAATGGTGTTCTGAAAATTCATTAGAAATAAATGTGTCTAAGTGCAGTAAAGTCTCATTTGGTAGGTGTTCAAATCGTATCTGTTTTGATTATGTTATCAATTCACTCAGAATTGAAAGTTCAAATGAAGTTTTGGATTTAGGTGTTATTTTTGACGAAAAATTTACTTTTGTCAGCCATTTGAATCGTATTATCCCTAAAGCTTATTCATTACTTGCGTTTTTAAAGAGAAATTGCAAGCAATTTCAGGATCCATATACTTTTAAGCTTATTTTCACGTCTTTAGTACGCTCAAAGCTGGAATATGCTTCTTTTATCTGGAGTCCCTTCTGTTCTAAGTACATTACTAGAATTGAGAATGTACAAAAAAGATTTATAAAGTTTGCTCTTCACTCTATACATTTTACACTGCCTGAGCCCAAATATATTGAAAAATGCAGATTAATATCGTTAAAAACACTTGAAAGCAGAAGACAGGTTTTGTCTCTCCTTTTTATTTTCAAAATTGTTAATGGTGTAGTCGATTGTTCTGAATTACTCAAACTTTTGCCTTTTAATGTTCCTTCTCGTACTTTGAGACGTAATAATCTGTTTTATGTGCCGTTCCACAGAACGAGTTATTCTTACCATGAACCTATCTCGAGGGCTTTAAATGAGTTTAACCGCATAAATTGTGTGGATTTGGATATAAATTCTAGTTTGGCAATGTTTTCAAATGTATTAGATTTAATTTATTTTTAGATATAAGTCGTAGTCTGTAAGGAATACTGTAATTCCATTGACTGTAAATAAATGAAATGAAATGAAATTGTAAAATTGGGGTCGTTTTATTTTGGAATTACCCATTGTTAGTTCACAATTTTCTTATGTCAAAAAAATTTTTGCTTTTGAGAGGCATTTGTAGGTTTTATTTTAGAAAAACGCTAAATGTAAGATTTCTGTGCCATTTTAGTATAAATTATTACGTTTTATTAACTAATGTTAGCAGAATTAATGGGAATAAACACTAATGCTAGCTGATTTTACGACCGAGCATTGGCGAAAAACCTCCTTAAAAATTATCCACAAATGCAACTCCTAATAGAACGTATGCTCTCTTTTGTTGTTTTGAACAATCATTCTTCCAGGCATTGGCATGAGTTATTTGTGAACAACATAATCATTCCCAACATCGTAAACACCACCTGCCAGAAGATTTTGTGTGGCGTCTAGTTTTAATAATGGTAAAACGGACGTTGACGAATGATCAGTGAATTAATTTCAGATGAAACATAGGTAAATGCTTCTTTTGAATTGTTTTTCACTGGAATTGTATTTATTCTTATTTCCTTTAGATGTTCGTTCCGCCTTTCACATCTTGTTTATATTTTCTTCTTCTCCTTCACTATTTGCCATTGCACTTTAAAAGATTTAATAGAACGGATTATTGAACCAAAAACGAAAATCGGTCCAGGTTTAGATATAGGCCCAGTCAGTAAATATTTTTATTCCAATTTTGAATATAAGCACTATAAAGTACAGATTATTGGACGGATCATTAGCATTAGACATCAACATTAATCAAACTTGACAATAATTCATATTTTGGGGCATCATACAGTCGGCCCTGCCCGACTTTTTAATTTTTTTATTAATTGTTTACTCAGTTCCAGAGACAAATTCAGTGGAGGCAGTAAAACATTTGCATGGAATTGGACATGTTAGCGGACCTGCGTAACAACATATGAATTAGACTGTTTTGGATGAAGTATTAAAGCAAATGAAGATTTACCAGAATGGCATCTTACTGATACCAAGATTTTGTAATTAATGAAGTAGTTAAGGAAACATCCTTTTATCTCTAAGTAAAAACTAAGTAATTTAGATTCTTGAAGGTAAAATATTGCATCAAATAATATCAACGATTAACATAGAGTCAGATGTATTCGATTTATTGTGGAATCTGCTGCAACGCTATTTCTACCTCTACCAGTGGTAAATGAGGAAGATGGCAGTACTATTTCAAAGAAATTATCAGTGGAGTACAATTTAAAAGAAATTATCAGTGGATTTCTCTGAGGTGTTATTTATTCTTCAATTTTTATTTTCGCAAGAAATTCTCAGTAGACTTCTCTTCGGTATCCTTTCTTCTTCTATGTTTGTTTTTGCAATTAAAAACATTCTTAAATATTAATAAAAGTAGATATTATGATGCTGCTTAAAATATTGTTTTATTTAACAATGCGAGTACTCATTGTATGTTTGTTAAGTAAAAAAGAAAACATTTTCAATGAAGTCTTTAAAATTGTATCCTTAGTAGTGAAAAGAGTGTCATTCCTGAAAATCTGCACACATATGGAGGATAATCTGCATTTTTCATTTCCAAGTATTTAAAACAATAATTGGGTCCAGCACTTTGAAAAATTGTTTGGTCAATTGAGGTGAATTTGCAAGTTTTTGCCGGAAATAATTGAACCATTCGAAAGGTCGTGAATAAGTCCACAAGGTTCGTATAACGAAACATATTTATTTATATATTTGAAGTTCAACAAATATTGTTATAAAAATTGTGGAACAGTGTTTTTTTTAGTTTGTTTCCTGTCTAAAGTTTGTAAAACATAAAAATATTGAAGCTAGGCTCGCCTTAAAATATGTCCATCTACTAGGAATCACTATCTGATACGATTTAACGATAATTTCGCATGTCTGTCCATCCTTTTTCCGCAAAGTACACGTACAAGTCGGAATTGCACTCCAATCTTGATGAAATTTGGCACGAAGTAGTTTTCACATCAGGAACGAAATCTATACAAATACGTCAAAATCATATCAGATTCAGATATAACCCCGATAAATTTGTAGATTTAGGCTATAGAAAAGCCACATATTTCAACGGATGTGTATAAAATTCGAGCCAAGGAAATTTTTGTACCAAGTATAGATGCCTTTGAAAGATTAAACATATAACAGTTTATCAAAGCAAAAACGAATGTTGTCTGATTTCAAGAAAATCAGGTCATAAATGTTGGGCCATTTAAGATTTTAAATTTGAACTACCAATTACTTTAACTTGTGATTTGAGCCATTTCGAGTACTTTCTGTGGGGATCCATTAAGGATAAATGTTACACAAAACATCCAACGACAATTGAAGCCTTGAAATATGAAGTCGAAGTTGCCATTGAAGAGATTCGACCCGAAACAATCGAAAATTTACCGAAAAATTGGGTTGATCGGATGAGGTACTACCGAGCCAGTCGTGATAGTCATACGAATGATATTATGTGCCATTATTAAATGACAAAGTTCAACCTTTCCAATTAAACCAGAAATATGAAAAAATTATCAGTACTTTGTGTTTTTTAAAGGCGGTTCAAATTTAAAATTATAATTGGCCCAGCCGTAGCTGAGTCCATCCCTGAATCCAACCTTTCCATCCAATCTTTCCAATAAAACCGGAAATTTGAAAAAATTATCAGTACTTTTTTTATAGCCGATTCAATTCTAAAATGGCCCACCCGTTATTAAGACGTATATACCTGTATTCCGATTTTGAATATATGCGCTACAAAATATTTCATTTCATTAGAAAAACAACTTTGATTTAACTAGACACTAATTCTTATTCTGCTTGGGTTATAAAATAGTCGTTTCTGCCCGACTTTAGCTCTTCTTTATTGATTTTTAAGTGAAATTTGTTTACTCAGTTCCAGAAACAAATTCAGTGGAGGCAGTAAAACATTTGCGTTTAGCAAATGTTGCAGCTAAACAAATGAATCTCCTTATCTCTAAGAAAAAATCAAGAAACTTTTCTGTGTCCAATTTTATACATTTTGTTGAAGATTTCTCATTCTATAGCGCTTATATGGCGAATGGGGGAAAAGTATGTATATATCGTCCTCTCAATAAAACAATAGCGTATACGCATATACACCATTATTTTTTATTGCATTATAAGAATCTACATAATCGATTCTATAGCTGGTAAAAATTTAGTGGAATTCTACTTCCACAAAGTGGGTAAAAAGTTAAATTGAAAAAATAATGTATATATGTAGTATGGCACTTTGATCCCATTTGTATACAATTAACTCACTTTTAGGCTATTAGAATATCATCTGGATGTAGCGTGATTATTTCACCACAAATTAAAATGACAAGAAATTGAAAACATCGATTCTTTTCTAAAATATACATATTTATCTTCCAAGAAGTCTAATTTCACAAAAACTTAAAATGTGATTTTCTCGAAACTATAAAAAAGTTATACACTATTCTTTTATTGAGGGGACGATATGGAGGCTATATATATAAGTACATAAATCTGAAACGATTTTCCTCAATTTAAATAGAGGTTATCCTTCAGTCAAATAATAAATTACGGGATATAATTACGACCTGTATTTTTATTACAAGAATACATCCAGACGGACAAAGCTAAATTGACTTATGTCTATTGGTATAATACGAGTAATCAAGGGGTATATATCTTCTCCTTTTTCGTTTTTCAAACTAAAGCACAAGTGCATAATACCCTGTACCACAGTAATAAAAATGATTTATAGAAATTCAAGGACGGGTTAAAAAATATGCTTTCTTCTACGCAAATATAAACGAAAGTTTTTATATATTAATCAAACAACCAGAATGGCGGTTCACCACCACATGAATGCTTCGCAATAATGTCTCACCCACAAAATATTAGAGTCTTGAGACTTGTAGAAAAAATTCGCTATAAAACCATGTATGTTTGTACTTACATATAAACCAAATGTAATTATAAACCAATGACTTCTGGCGTCGAAAGTACATACATATGAACACATATGTATTTGAGCTTCCCATAAACTTACTCACACAATCATGTGTTTATACGCAATTCAAGGAAGCCTACCAACAGCAGTCTTCATTCGCAGTGGCAAAATTACAATGAATGCAGCGGCATTCGTCCTGATTGAATGGAATTTACAATATTTTGCCTTTTACATTCTACATAAATGTGTACGTGTGTGCGTGGACTTGTGTTTCTACATACCACACTGCACACACTTTCATTTATGTGAATACATACCGACATGCATACATACGTATGTATATTGGATAAATATATGCATATTCAGCAGCTGGGCTCCGGGGCGTATGAGTATTTACTGATTATTATTTAAATAGTGTTTAAACAAACAGTGTTGTGTTGCAACATTAACTTTCATTTGGATCATCAACACTGTTACTCATACTCTTGCACATGTACATTAGTACATCCGCACTTTAACACTTTCGTATGTGTTGATTTTTGTGGCACACTTCGTTTTATTTTCCTCGGAAATTATGGGATTTTTTCTCTTTATTTGTAGTAATGTCGATAATACTGTGCGCCACAGGACAAGTTAAGAGAATTTGTTAACATTAAATTTATGTATCTCTTATACTGAATGACTTATGTACAGTTAGCATCACGAGAGCATGAGATACATAGAGAGAGAGAGCGAAATCAGAGAGTCTTTTGGGAACATTAAACTTCTTGTGGTTGTAGGTCAAATGAAAACGTTTCCACTTTGAAATATTTACTTATGTTTCTGTTGGATTATGTTAAAGTACTCTTTCATAGTTTAATGGAAGACACACACACACACAATTGTTTAATATAATTGATTTATGAGTGGGACAAGAAAAACGTTAAGCATTCCATGAGATAGCAACAACCAATGGGGCCAACTAGCACTAAATACATCATGTTATCATGGCGGCAACATAAACAAAAATAACACCCGAACACTCGTATTGTTCTATATTTGGGTGCGACTTCTTACCCAAATGCAAATAAATTACCTATTAATATTTCAATGGGATTTAAAGCAATGCTTATCAGAGTATCATTTATTATTTAGAAGGTATTTATCTTTATGAAGGCTCGTTGTAAAAACTTATTGACTGAATACCGATTTTATAAAGATGAGCTTACATGAAAGCCAATAGAACGAATATATTAATATATAGCTCAATACACTGAAAAAAAAAAATAGTAATAAAACTAATGATGACACATTCTTATATTAAGTATGCTACCTCGGCATCAATTCAATGACAATTTTCATTAAAATAATGAAAATTTACACGTTTTTTACGAAATTTTCCTTAATATAAAGTTTTTTGAATTTGAATTAATGACTATCTAATCATTAGTTTTGTATACGCGCTTCTTTAAATGTACGCATTTAAATTAAAGAAAAAAATCATTATTTTTGTGCCAATCCGCATTATTTTAAGTAATATTTCAATACTTTTAAGGATTTTCTACATTAGCACTATGACGTAGACATGTCATAGTTTTAATGCCGAATCGGACTTAATTAGCAGTATGAGATATTTGAGTAATAAATTTAAGGCTATGCTCCCCTTAAAGGAAAGGCTGTCTTGGTAATAAATTGTATGACTATTGTCATTATTTTTAAGAATACATACGAGAGAATTATACAATCTCTCCCTCCCTCTCTCGCTCGGAGAATCAGTTTTGTTTGGTAATGTGTGAATCAATTATGGAATGCTAGAAGAGAAAATAGAGAACAGTTCTGTTCTTCGTTTTCTTTTAAATCGTCAGTTATTTACAAGCGATGGAAGGAAACGGTTGTCTGTTTTTTGGACGCTGATTGTGAAAAAATTTGATTGCTGTGAATATGTAAGTATACGTGCATACATACGTGCATATTGCACCGAAAATAATTTTAATATGGGCTGTTAACAGTTATTTTTGCTAAAGCATAGCAACAACAACAAATGAAACCGTCGTGTACATGTGTGTATGCATGTGGTTATGCCGTCGGCGTTACCATCGATCTCTGTTATAAGGGAGTGCGTGAGTCATAGTTATTTTTGCTGTATGTTATTTATGGCGATGTATGTACATGCGTTTTTGAAGGAGATCGTGTTTGTAAGTCCTGTGAAGAGATTTGTGCCAAATGAATGATAAAAATGTGAGTAATAGATTTTGTAATACTGAAAGAGACAATGGGAAAATGTTAAGGTACGTGAAAAATAACATTATTATCCTGAAATAAACATCTTATTGGCAATTACAAAATTAACAAAACACATTTTAATTGAATGTATTTATTTATTAAAAATACCAGCGCATAACGCAGAAATGTAGAATTATTTGTGGCAATAAAGAAATTTATTATTAATAATATGTTATACATATAACTATCTTTTTTTAATTTTTTTAGTAAAACAATTTTAGAAAGGGTCTTTTGTGAGAAGAGTGGCTAATTTTACAAAATATTTCAACGTAAGTATTATATATGAACGGCTGAAATATTTCTCTTAGTTTTCAGCGTTTTCCAATTGTGATATGATAAAATTTATTTGAATTTTTTTTTATAGATAATTTTATTTGGTTTATTTTCAGAAAAAATTTAATTATTTTAATTTTAGATCACGCAATATTTGAAGGTAAATGTGATGGATATATGAAAAATGCAGTGATGAATGCCATTTATAAATTACAACAAATAAGTGAGATTTGGAAACAATAGATTTGGAAACAATATTTGTAAGTATTATGTATTTCTGAACAAATATATTTTATTTGAAAATCAAGAAATTTAATTTGGAACGCATATATTACGGTATTAGAACCAAATATATTTGCGAACTGACGTTCACATATAAAATACGTGTTTTCACACAAACAAAGTTATTGTTCAAAAGTTTTCCAAATATAATTTATTTAAAAAGATGTTTTCCTTTTTTGAATTTTAGTTTAAATTTTTCCTTGATTTCGTGTTCATAATTGCTTCATAAGTACTTCATAATTAAACCTGCTGTTAGATTAGGCCCGTTTGGTCCAATTTTTGTATCGTTTCCTTTATAAACGGTAATATATGTATGTATATATATTGCCTTATAATTTTGTCCAAGGGATATTTTTGTTTTACTAAAATCAAAATAATAAGCGTTTTTGCTCAAAAATAATTGTAAATAAGCTGCTTTCTTTTCACGAAGTATTGAATAAAAATTAATATAAAACATTGTCTTCCATATTCATTTTATATGAAAAATGTAATGTTGACCAAATGGACTCTTAATCTAGGATTCGTACAGATTTGCTAATCTAACACCAGGGTTAAGAATGTCATGTTTTTGAGAAAATTATTTTTGATAACTCAATCTATATGAAAAATTTCAGTTTCGCCACTTTCAAAACAAGCAGTTTCTATTATTAATAATATCTTACATAAATATTTTTTTTAACTTTTAGTACAGCAAATTTTGTATGGACCTATTATGAGAATTTTTGTCGTAGAAGAGTGACTAAATATTTCAGTGTAAGTAAGTATATTTCAAAGATTTGAATATATCTCTTATTTTTCAACATTTTGTGACAGTTATATGATAAAATTTATTTTAATACTTTATCGTATATAAATCATTCTGTTTGATTTCTATTCAAATTATTTTTATTTTAGTTCGCGCAATTGAACTTTATTTGGATATATGAAAAATGCAGTGGGGAATTAAAAATTTACAAATTGCAGGAAATGAGTGAGCATACAATCTATATGATATAATAATATAATATTTGTTTTATATTTTCTATTTAAATTCCAGCCAAATTCTAGGTTAGAAATAATTAAGGTCGGTTCCGATAAAAATTGTCCATGGACAACAAATAGAGAAACGAATCCCGCTATAGAATCGATACATAACAATACAATATTCGAATAAAAGTCAAACTTCATAGTGTGTTGGCCGATTTGTCTTTATACAATTACATATTGTTTTAAATTATAACATGTTCAAGGTTATCCGTAATATGTATTATATTTTTTTGTATTTTCCAATATAAAATATAACAAATAACATATTTATTTAGAAAGATAAAGTGTTGTGTTATTGAATTTTCGATGAATATTAAATGATTTCAAAGAAAATGATTCATTTAAAAGAGTAACATTATAATCAATATAATGTAACGAATTTTCCATACATATTTAAAAAAACTGTATTTAAATTCATGTAGGCTTTAAATTAATTACCAGTATATTCTTATATCAAGGACAAACATTTTAAATTTTATTACGATAATGTTTTAAATTATATGATATTTTACTAAAAATAAGCACGCGCCATACTTAAATTTACGCAAAAATGTGCTTATTTTAAGACCAAACATAATTAGTTTTATTACCCAAAATTCTTAATTCTATGAAATGCATCCTCAAAACAAGTACTATTCACGTCTTTAAATTAACTATAAAACCTTCTTATTTTTATAGCGATTGTCTTTGGCTCGAAATCATTGCCGAAATCTTAAACTTTACGAAAAATTCATTGATTTTCAGTACGCTTTTTTTTTAGTGTATGATTCCAAATTCACAATTTTGTTAATTCTGTAGTACATTGCGGAATACATACATATTTTGTTGCAAACAATGGAGTTTGGGTTAAATAAAATATCTTTTTGCCTACATCATACTTGTAATTATTTTTAATTTGTTTCTACTTTTTTATGGCCATTGAGACTGAGAAATTAAAAAAATGTTTATTAAGGTAACAAGTCATAATGTCGATGGACTTTCGATTTATTGAAATGCCTAAAGACGGCTACGCGGACCAAATTGCTTCTATGTGGCAGGCCTTCGGACGGGGTTCATTATTTTCTCCTCTGGAGAATGCCAAAGACGGCAACAAATGTCTTTGGATTGACGACCTTCGGCCGGAATGAAGGATTTTTCTCCACAGCCGGCTACGCGGACCAGCTTATAACTCTTTTTATAGTGTTATAACGTCCACCTTTGTTAATATGGGAACAGCATTTACTTATTTGCGGCAGCATTTTTACTAAAGACCTTAAAAAATTTGTGTACAAAAAGTTATCCCCATAAATTTTATGTAGATTCGAAATTGAAAATATTTTAAAAATAAAATTTCGATTTTACGCAATATTGCATTGTTTTTTATCGTTATTATGGACGAAATGCTGACATTGGTCTAGAAGTTTTTTATGGTTTTCTTCTATTTTGTACATATGAATTCCAAAGTCTGTCTGTATAAGCACGGGCGAAACTCGTCCGTTTTGACATGTTTGAATTGAAAAAAATTATATTTGGATCAGACATTTTCTAAATATTAAACATTTTGAATAAATAAATTTTATTTGAAACTCATAAAACTTTATTTGGAGCGCATATGGTCAAATCCTGTGTGGCGGACGTTACATTCGTACACATTTTGCTTTGCTAATATTCATCCCGTTGGCGTTCTGAATGCAATATTTTCATATATTCTTCAGCAACAACAATTATTTAAGTGTACTTTAAAATATCATTTAAATATTTACTTAAATATTTTGATGAATGCAATATTCGTGGCGAAAGTTCCGTTGCGGTGGAAGTAGTTTTGAAGGTTAAAGTGAATTTGCATATTTTTTTAGCTAAGTTTGAATAGTATTCAGAAACATCGAAAAACATAGGAATATTTAAGGATATTAAAATAGCTCTTATTGCATTAAACATGTATTGGATCATCAAAAAACTTTAAATTCGTCTATTGTGGACGTTACGTTGCGGACGTTACACAACAATTGCACTACGTTTAAACGAACATTAGAAATTGATTTGCATCTGGCATTTTTTTGCATTTTTGGTACAAATTTTTCTGATTTACCCTTATTTTAACATATTTGGAAACTAATTATTTCAAATAAAATATGCGTTTGTACTCAAATAAAATTATTATTTAGGAATTTCCCCAAAAATATTTTGTTTGAGATTTTCAAAACTTCGCCGATTTTTCGATTTTCATTTTTAATTTTTCCTGGATTTCGAATTATGTCTTACAATTAATGGTATATGTATGTTGCATTAACTTTTTTCAAAGATCCATTTGTATACGCTCATTTTGGTGTAACGAGGTTATGTATCATTTGCTACAGGCAAAAAGAGTAACACATCGAATTCTGATTTGGGCCATTTTAAGTCATTTAAGCAATGTCCGTCCGTCTGTCTGCTTGTTGGTGCGCACGATAACTCTCGAAAGTGGTAACTGCTTGACATCATATTATGTTTGAGGTAATATGTTTGTCCATTTCAGGCTAAGTTCGAAGATGGGCCATATTGGTGCACGCCTTCTAGTACCTCCCAACAAAGGGTTAATATGGGCAATTCCACGGTGTCGAACGTGACCGTTGTACACATTCAAAATGATAAAAAGGTCAAAATAAAACATATTTCAGATTCATTTTTTACATAATCTTATATATCATTAATAGTACTATCACTGGTGTTTTAGTCGTTTTGTGGCGAAATATTGATTACAAAATAAAGACAAAAAAGGAGCGGTTCGAATGCGACAAAAATGGAAGTAGTTTTCGTGAACATCTTTAAAAACACGAAATTCTGCGAAATCACAAAGAATATGTTAAAGATGAAAATGCTAAAATGTTAAAAAATAATAAAGTTTTTGAACCCTCTTTGTTTGGTAGAAATATCTTTGGTAGTTTTTTTAATTTAATTTTGAAGTTGGTTCAAACGTGACGTGTAGAACGTGACATTTTTTCTATGAGCTTTTTTTAAAAAAAACCAGTAAGGAAAGGCAGGAACTCGGGCGGGGCCGACTATATAATACACCTTCCTAACAATGTGATAAGGGTCATTGCGAAAATTTGGAATAATTGGTAAATGGGTAGGAACATATTATCTAATTCTGAATCGATAATCACTAAAGTAAGCAATATTCGTTCCTAAATTGAGAAACATCTTTCTGGAAAATTTTAATGTTCGGAAGTTAGGTACAACTTCTATAGTGCTCTGATACCAAATCAGGATGAACATATATATGGAGGTTATATATAAATCTGAACCGATTTTCTCTGAATACTCATTCAGAAAAAAGACCTCTTTCTGTCGAATTTCGTACTGATCGGATATAAAATATAGTCTCTACAGCGCTTACATGTCAAATCGGAGGTAACATATATATGGGGCTATATCTAAATCTGAACCGATTTTCTCCGAATATGGCAGTATTCCTTCATGTAGAAAGAAACTTTTTTTTTGCCGAATTTCGCACTGATCGGTTATAAAATAACATTTTTACAGCGCTTATATGTCAAATCGGGGCTAACATATATACATATGGGGGCTATATCTAAATCTGAACCGATTTTCACCAAATTCAATAGGGCTCGTCGTTGGGCCAAAAAAAGATATGTGTAAAGTTTCGTCGACATCGGACCATAATTGCGACCTGTACTTTCATTACAAGAATACATGCACAGACAGACCGACAGACGGACATAGCTAAATCAACTCAGAAAGTGATTCTAAGTCGATCTGTATAATAAATGATGGGTCTATTTCTTCTCCTTTTGGGTGTTACAAACAAATGCACAAAGTTATAATACCCTGTACCACAGTGTGGTGTAGGGTATAACAAGTAAAAACGGAATACGTTCGGTCATGCCGAATCTTATATACCCTCCACCATGGATCGCATATGACGGTTTCGGGTAAAATTTACTTATTTCATTTTCATTTTAAATTTCAGCTCAATTCGTTGAGATTTGAGGTTTTTATGGCGTTACGAAGACAAATCTAGAGGGACCTTTGTATAAGGGCTATATAAAAACATGGACTTATGACTAACGCTGTTCGTGTGAAGGATTCCGGGTATAAATAAACCCCAGTTACCAATTTTCAGCTCGATATGTTGATATTTGTGATCTCGATGGGGTTAAGAAGTCAAATCGGGGAGAAGTCAATGGCATCTATATCAAATAATGGACCCATAGTGTCCATTTTCATTCCGAAGTTACTTGTAGCTATAATAACTATCTATACCAAATTTCAGTCATCTAGCTCAATTATTGTAGACTGTAGCGTAATACCAACAGACGGACGGACAGGCGGATGCTTGCGGTGTCGAACGTGACAAACTTGAAATGGATACAGAAAAAAATCTATATGTTTAAACAAATTTGTTTTAATGTTTGTATTTTATACAAATTCTATTTGTACCAATAGTTTGATGCACTGTCTTTGAATATTTCTGGTCTACTGATAACTAATGCTTTTTTTCGGTGCCGAACGTGACAATGGAATTTGTAGTAGAGATAAGCCACAAATTACCGTTATTCCTCATTCTTTTTGCTTGTAAAAATTATAGCCCTTTTGGTAGAGGTAAGAGAATTTCAAAAAATCTTTTTTTTTGTTTAAATAGCGATTTTATTTATTACTTTTATTTATATAATGTACATTTGAGCTTATTTACATGAACAAGTTTCATTAGAAGTAATTGTGAGTTCTTTGTTGACGTTTGTAGATTTCGGAATCGGTTTTTCTAATGAGGAACAAATTTAATCTCCCATCATTCTTTCATCACAGTGCCCTTGGTAACGCCGCTCTATGGACTTTAATTCTTGGTGAATCCTTTCGCCATGTTCGTCACTTACGTCGCCATGATTCTCGGGGAAAAAGTTTAAATGAGAATGCAATAAATGAATTTTGAGGGACATATTTACACCTGTTGGAATACATAAAGCGAAAAATAAGTTGGAAGAATACATACATATGTGTTATATACATACATAAATATAAAAAAATATATTTCTAACCAATTTTTTCATAATTCATAACAAATCAATAATTATTGTTTCATATTGCGGACTTTTAATGGATCCAAGGAAATTTTTAAACTACAAGCTTAAACGACCTCCATGCTGCAATTTCATCCGACGTCAAACATGACTCGAAATTCACATCTGTCATCAGTTTCCCTATTTTAGGCCCATCAAAAACTGCTTCGATTTTTTGAACAGAAAGACTTTTAAATAAACTTTTTAAATATGAGAGTGAATTACCATCTTTCCTTAAGGCTTTTACAAAATTTTTAAAGAGCCCCAGCTTAATATGCAGTGGTAGCAAAATATCGGCTTTCCCAGAGGCATAACATACCAACTTCTTTTAAATCGTAACAAATTTTTCCAGTCATGTTCATATTTTATGTATTTTATCAATTTAGCCATTGTTTCGTATGATTCCTTAGTGTTGACAGCATGAGCAATGGGAATCGACGGTTTCTGATTTCCGTTGTGTAAAAGTACTGCTTTCAAACTTTCTTTAATGCAGTCAACAAGTAACAGCCATTCCTTGAATTGTATGTTTGATTAAGTTCCTCGAACAATCCGGGAATGTCCTTGCAAAAGCATCTGTTATCCACAGTTGTAGAAAATTGTTTGTATGGTATATCACGGACTCTATAATATGATACGATAACATCTGGGGCCAAAATATTGTACTGTTTCATCCGAGATGCAAGTAGTTCTGCCTTATCTTTGGTCAGTTCCAAATCTCTCACTAGATCAATGAGTTGAAACTGAGTTAAAAGCGATGACTTTTGACTCAAACTTGAATCGCTCAGAGTTGAGTACTCAGTTGAACTTGTTGATGTTTCCGTTATTAGGCTGTTAGCTATACTTGGACACTTCCTACTCCAATCTATTAACTTAGACAAAAATAGCAGTCCGAATAGTGAATGAATGGTGGTCTCCAAATCATTGGCATTCCAAATTGCACGTGAAGTCTAAAATTAAAACGTTTTATTCCACAAAATATTGTAATACATTAATTTTAAAGTACTTACCGCATTCTTCCACTAGTCCATCGAGTAAGATTTACATGGCACGAATTACACATAATACTAGGTGTCCACGGTTCGTTCATATTTTTAATTTGTATACCAAAATATTACACATATATTTCTTCTATTATTTTACTAAACGCACGTCGATTTTTGTATCCCCTCACCTTAGAGAGGAGGGTATATATCATTTGCTACGAACCAAAAGTGTAACACATCGAAGGAGTGACCTAAGACCCTAAGTATGTTCGGCCGATATCCATTTTGGGCCATTTTATGTTGAATGAGCAATGTCCGTCCGTCTGTCTGTTTGTGTGTGTCTGCTGACTGGTGACTGACTTCAAATTTGGTATGTGGTAATATTTTCTTCTATCTCCGGCTAAGTTCGAAGATGGGCCATATTGGTCCACTCCTTTTAGTACCTCCCCCGCAAAGGGTTAACATTTTGTGAAATATTGATTATTTAATAACGCCTATTCTACTCATTTGAATCCTCTGAAATTCTACGCATAGTATTAGTTTATTAGTCACTATTACCTCGAGAAAAATGGACAAAGTGTCCACGCCCCTTTGGTACCTCCCGCACAAATGGACAATTTTTAACCAAAAGTTAATAGCTTATAACTTTATTACCAGTGCATACAAAGACTTGAAATTTTGTATAGTGTAATGGTTTAATAGTGCCTAATGGTTTAATAGTACCTACAAAACAGCGAAAAATGGGCATTATTTCCACGCTCCTTTTGGTACCTCCCACACAAATGGACCGTTTTGCACCAAAAGTTAACAGCTTATAACTTTAATACCAGTACATACAAATACTTGAAATTTTGTACAGTGTAATGCTTTTATAGTACCTAGAGTCCAGAGAAAAATGGGCGTTATAGGCCCGCCCCTTTTGGTACCTCCCACACAAATGGACCTTTTCGTACAAAAAGTTAACAGCTTTTAACTTTAATACAGTGCATACAAATAATTGAAATTTCGTACAGTACAATGTTTTTATAGTACCTAGAGTCCAGAGAAAAGTGACCGTTATTGGGACACCCCTTTTTGTACCTCTCACACAAATGGACCATTTTGTACTAAAAGTAAACAGCTTTTAACCAGTATATGCTTTCAAGTTATTAAATGCAATTTAAATTGATAATAATTAAATAAAACATAAAAATAAATTAATTTAGTAATATTTTTTTGGGACTCAAGGTGAGGGGATTCATTAGTCGGTTTACCCGACTGAACTTTCTTACTTGTTAATTACATATTATCCGCAGATGTAGCAGAAATTATCGGGATCATTTACACATTGAAAAGTTCTTTGCCTTTTACTCATACTTCGAAATATAACTTTGTAATATTTTTCAGAAAATCGACTTATCTCTTTAATGCGCTGAATTACACTAATTTATTAATAAGAAATTTCATTTATAAATTTCGGGTTTAAGGTTCATAAAGTGCACGACCTGTAGCTGACATATAGTTTGCTTCGAACGTAGAAACCCAATATTTTTAAGACTACCGCGTACTACTTTGTATTGCGTACATATAATGTTACTACCTGTATATACGACTGGGATGTCCATGCCCCTAAAAGGCGCAACTGAATGGAAACCTCATAATTAAAAAACCACAAATATTGTTGTATGACCCTCTACCTGAGCGGATCTCATCCAATATAGCTAACATTGCATATAATGTTTTATGAAGGGATACGAACGGCCATAAAACCTCGTCCTCTCTATAATTTTATAATGTCTAACATCAATCCTCATAAAATAAAATGCAAGTGCAATGTCTCTTATATGTATCTCTCACATATGGCGAATTCAATATAAGCAAAAACATAATTTAAAAACGAAAAAATATGAAACAAGATTTTTTGAATTTCCCTAACATTTACAAAATGGCTCATAAATTTTCAAATAGACAGTGTTTTCTTCGTTAGCATGCTAGCTTTTTAAAATATGATAAAATAATTTTTTAGATTTTTTTTTATTTTTTATGTTTTTTTTTTTGTACCAGGAAAAAGTGTTTTTAAAAAAAATAACAATTTTTTTCTCATATTTTTGACGACTGTTGCTGAACCAAAGATTCTACGTGAAAGCGATTTCCTTTAATTTGAGGCATAACATGGCTCAATCAGGCTTATACTTGAAAAATTATGGTCCAAATACTGAATGTACATTCCATGAAAGCTGGAATTTAAAAAAAATGAAGAAAAAAATTTACCATAAAAATTTTTTTCGTGTTTGTGACACCTAATTGCGCCAGAAACTGTTATCCACAACCCTTGGACAAAAATTTTGTTGCATAGTGTTATCGTCGACTAAAGCCGATTTCTACTGCCGTATACAACCAATAAACCATACGCGGTTTCAGACCCCAGCGTTTTCCTATTGCCGTTTTACAGGTATATAGCGCTATCACAGCCGTATTTGATCTTTCCAAATGTTGGGTTTGAAGTGCAACTTCCTGTCTAGTAAAATGGCTAAGTATTTTGCGCTTTCAGAGAAGGGAATTTCAATACCCCTCAAGGATACAGGTGTAACTTGTGGCACCTTATTTCTCCTGGTGAAAAGAACTAGTTCCGTATTGGTCGGGTTAAACCAAGACCATAACCGGGAGCCCATCTTGCGGTTGTATGAAGGGCCTGATTTATGATGTCTCTGAGAGTATCCAGAAACTTCCCTCTAACAGCTAATGTCACCTATCATCTCCAGAGAAAGTAAAATATTATTCATGGAGAGATTCCATAGACAGAACAACCCGTTGGGCCGTTCCCTGCTGACAAATCAGTTGGCCCTAAACTAGCTGAAATACGTCTCTTAATTGTATTGTTACGAATGAACCTACGTAATTGAAGTCCCCCCCTTTATCTAAGAAAGATATCATAATATACACCTTAGCATAAAGGGATCCTTCAATAAAGCTGACTAGATCATGCAGGGCGGTTTCGGTGGACTTGCCCTTGCTGTAGGCATGGACAGTAGCCTTCGATAAATTTTAGTCCTAAGGTAACTATCTATTAATCTCTCCAGAGTGAGGAGAAATGACGATAGACTAATTGGTCGGATATCCTTAGCTCCAGTGCGGGGCGGCTTTCCGGCTTTGGAATGAAAACAACATAGGTTTCTTTCTATTTTGTTGGTATTTATGCCTGATTGATACAATATGTGTATGTCTCTTTAAACCAGGGAGCAATTGTAACAGCCACTGCCTGTAGCTCCGCCGGCTAGACTTTGTCTGGTCCTGGCGACATAGAAGGTTTAAAGCTTTTGATAGCCCAAAGAATTCTAGATTCGGTTACAACCTCGTTGCCAACCTCTGATGGCTGTACTTCAAGGGAATCTCCAACTGAAGTATTCAATGCCTCTTCAGAGTTGCCCGGGAAATTATCCAGTAGCACTCCCATCGATTCCTCACTGGACGTAGTCGAAGAACAATCATCTATCTTGATGTACCCAATAGTACAAAGTGTTGAGGCTATCTTGATGTACCCAATAGTACAAGGTGTTGAGACTAAAATTTTCCGTAACGAGCTTTCTACTCCACTACAGAAATCTATCCAGGATTTATTTTGAGCCGTTCTTAACACTTTTTTGTACCATTTGAGTTCTTCCTTGTGTGTGTCCTGATGAGCTTCCTACAGCACTTCCTCAGCATAACTAATGGAGACGATCACCATTGCGGTCGTTGTTTGCCCCATGGCTTCTATTTGGGACATGCGTCTTGTAACGAGTCGTTAAGAGTTAATAACACTGTGCAACATTAAAAAAATACACGGGCTTGACAGTATAGGTTCGATTCTACTACCAAAGGGTAGTATACTTGGTTTGGCGAAATTGGTGAACATTTTTTTTATCGACATCCAAAGTTTCTGAAAATCAGTAGGCCCCTCGAAAGAGGGGCCTACTTTTTTGAAAAAGTGTAGGAAAAAATATTTTTTTCCACTTTTTTCAGCATAACTTTCAGGGTATCGTAATTTTTCACTAACTATGTTTGGCAAAATTGTAGCCAGCGTAAATCTGAAAATCTTTTGTGAACACATCAAAATCAATCTGAACGTGTCTAGGCACCCTAAATAGCTCAAAAAACCACAATGTACCTCAAAAATTTTAGTTTTTCACTATTATGTAACAAAAATATTATTTTTTGGTGTAGGGTATGTTCAGCAACTCTAGCTCCCCCAAATAACTGTAATTTTTGGCCCCATTTTTACAAATCGTAAAAAACACCCCTTAAAATGGGGAGGACGGGGTGGAAATGCTCTACAAAGATGTTGGTCATAAAATTTTATTATATGTGTCAGAACACAGCAATTCTCAAAACTTAACACAAACACCAAATATTTTTCGCACAAAATGTTGAGAAACTTTGTTCAACATATTCTTAAGCTAAGTATACACGATTGCCTGATCGCACAACGCTGTCAACCCTGTTACAGTGCGGCAAATGTACGGACAATAACAGATTGTTAGGCAACGGTGAATTGACTGTTCGGACGATTGCAAATAAACCTTACAATTTGATACTCGTATAGTTACAATATATTTTGCAAAAATATATATGCCGGATTGCCAATAAAAATATTTTAAAGACAGTGTTGCCAATAAAATGTTTTCCATGCAATTCACAGAGTTGCACTTCTCCGCCATTTTTCTGGCAATATTGGCCGATCTGCAAATCGTGTGTACTTACCTTTAGCTACATTATTGCCAAATATAGTTAAGCGGTATCTCCAAGGCTGAATTAGTTGTTGGACAAAAGCTGATGACACCTTTTTCGAGGCGCCACTGATTTTCAGAATCTTTTGAGGCCCATACAAAAAATTGGTCACCAATTTCGCTAAACCAATTATAGGGTTATACTACCCTTTGGTAGTAGAATCGAACCTATACTGTCAAGTCCGTGTATTTTTAAAAAAGTGTTAATTTGTTGCATAGTGTAATTAATCATGCTTAAAGAGCGCTAAAAATAAGAATTCAGCGCTTAAATATCCATACTTGTGAAATCATGAAAATTTGTTGGTCACCGCTAAACTGACCCATTCTGACCCAATAGTTTACATTTACAAAAAAATCGAAGTAGCCTATTTTTTTCCGGGTATTGGAAAATAAATAGAAAATCGGTTCAACCGTTTAGGCGTGATGCTGTAACAGACAAACGTACGATTTTATAATATAGGGTCCGCCATCTAACGTTTTTTTAACTACTGCTTATTTCGTGAATGGTAACACTTAGCTCATGTCTGATTTGACAGATAATTAGTTTTGTCCTTACGCTGAACGAATATGGTTGTGTTTACGCTTGAACAAAGCTGGGAAATATTGCGACATTACTTTGAAAATTTTGATTTTCAATTTTTTTTCATTTGATTTTGATTTTTTCATTTTGATCTTGGCGGGTATGTAAACAAGCAAAATTGTCGCATTTGGAGCACAGAAAATCCGCACGCATACATTGAAAAGCCGATACACCCAAAACGAGGCACTGTTTGGTGCGGATTTTGGTCCAGAGGCATAATTGGGCCATTTTCTTCGAAAATGAGCAAGGAGTGGCCGTTACAGTCAATGACGATCGTTATCGGGCCATGTTGAACGAATTTTTGTTCACAAAAATTTAAGAGGAGGATATTGGCAACATTTGGTTTCAACAGGACGGCGCTACGTGCCACACAGCCGAAGCTACACTCGATGTTTTGCGCCCTGTTTTTGAAGATCGCATTATCAGCCGCAGAGCTGATGTCGTTTGGCCACCTCGGAGCTGCGATTTGACACCATTGGTCTATTATTTGTGGGGTGCCCTCAAAGATAAGTGTTACGCCGACAAGCCAGAGACAATTGACGCTTTAAAGGACAATATTCGTGAAGCCGTTGGTGAAATACAGCTGCACACAATCGATAATGTGCTTAAAAATTGGACCGATCGTGTAGGCTACTGCATGGCCAGCCGAGGCAGCCATTTGAATGAGATTATTTTCCATTATTAACCGGAAGGATTGCACTTTCAAATAAAAAAAGAAATTTGAGAAAATATTCTGTAGTTTTTTTTATAGCATTTTCAAAAAAAAGTTATTTGGCGGACCCTTTATTAATACGATAAATGTGAGTGAACGAATAAAAACATAAATTTGTCCTCTGATTGCTGAAACAAAAGACCCATCGTCTAAATGAGTATGATTTTACGTAGGGATTTCAAAAGAGAATTCCAAAAAGTCGCAGGGACAAGTTTCTCCGTGGAAATTGGGTCTTAGTAAAGCTCCTTCAAAATTAAAATGTCATAATCATGTATAAAACGATAAATTGCTGGAGTGACATCGAATGATGAATTCGAATATTTAGAAGGTACAACGTTGTGAAAATTTGTTTTAAATAAAATATATTTGAAGAACTTCCTAAGCGTTATATATTTTGTGTTAAACATATACATATATTTTGGGAAAATTAGTATGCTGATATATTTTGTTTTTTCTTGACTTCAAATAAAACGATTCAATCCATGATCCGATCCAAGACTACACCCTAACATTTTTTTCTTCTTTTATCTGAAAGCTAGAAATCTAACGAAAACAAACAATGCTTACGAAGAAAATCGATGAATAAATGAATAAATTTTATCACTTTTTGAAAAAGTAAAGGAAATTTTATGAGCATTAACTATTTGAAGTCATTATAAAATTGTCGAGGGGACTAGATTTTATGGTCGTTCGTATCTATCTATAAAACTGTATGTACAATATGAGAATTACAATTATCCGTTCAGTTATCCCTTTTTAGGGCATTAATAGAATCCCAAGGAATTCGCTGTCGTATTCGGAGGTACATATTAAAGTTATATAACCCCACGAAACAGAAAGCTTCTATGTTTGAACCAAAAGATATTTCAGCTACATGTACTGTAATCAACGTACATATTTTATTTAAAGTCGCATCTATGAATGAATTTTGTTTCATTCGTTATTCAACTTCTTAATGTGATAAGTCGATTTTGTTAATAATATAAACTATAAGTAAAAGGCAAATAACTTTTCAATGTGTAAATGAACCCAGCAATTTCTGTTATATCTGCGGAAAATTTGCATTTTTAAAACTCGACGACCGTTATGTAAACAATAGAAGCAATTTATGTACAATATTTTGGTATACCAGATACATATCTGAACAAACCGTGGAATCTAATATTTTGTGTAGTTTGTGTCATGTACTCGTTGGAGTTTGGGGAGGAACTTTTCGATAAATGTATGATACTGTTTCTGTAATAAAACGTCTCACATTTAGGCATCACCTGCAATTTGGAATAACAATAATTTGAGGGCACCCATCCACTCATTATATAGAGTGCTATTTTTGTCTAAGTAGTCGGATTGGAGTAGGAAGGTGCATTCGGTGAAACCAGTTGAACATACCAGTTCCCCAATGCCCACTGGTCACAAATCCTATTTTTTGGCATAAATTAAAAAAATTCACTTAAGAAATGAACAGAAGTATATATACGAGTATATTCTAAAAGGCAACACTATAGGGGACCTAGAAAATATAATTTTTTAAACTTATGTGGCAACACTATTTTTCTCCATGCGTTGAAAGTTCAATCACGTGGTTTTAAGCACTACTTGTTGAGAAAAGATTGGCAATATCTTTGATACTGGAAATCTGCAAAACTAAAATTTTCTTTAATTTGTGAAATATGTAAAATCATGCTCAAGGTATGTTGTTTATAATTATTGTAACATATTTCATAAGTGTGTTGTCTTTGTCGTTGTTATTTTGTGTTTATGTTGTGTGGTATTTTTGAGATACATAACCTCACGTTGATTGTGTTTCGTGGGGTAAAAGTTGTAGATGTACTCGCGTGTTCATGAAAGTTTAAACGCACGATTGTTTTTTAAGGTGTCCTTTAACACGTAGTATAGGTGCGCTTTGCGTGTTTTGTGCGCAAAGTGATCAACATTATGGTTTTTCAATCAAACTCTTGTTTAGCTGTGCTGAAATGTTAGCTATTTGGGATGGTAATGGACGAAAAAATAATGCCGTTTCGAATTTGGTAGTAAAAACAATTGATAACAATTTGAACGAAAACAAAGTAGAATAGATAAAGAACAAACTTCAAAGTTTTATAGTTTGTGTTCAGAAATATTTACCAAAGTTCAGAAGACATTTCGACAGGTTACTGGAAGCCCATTCAGAGTGGGTTTCTGCAAATTTTACAATAAATATCGAACACGGATTATACGACACCACCGTCCAATGTTGGGGTAAGTCCCAGCTTGACCTACACTGAAGGGGAAAAACGACTAAAAAGGCAATTGACAGCTGAACTCCGCGCTAAGAACATAACACTCTCCTTCTTGTTCATACGGCAACTATATCTGCGAGTAAGACAAAAGATGCCAATGTTTGTTTGAAAAAAATACTTTAACACAAACTTGTTACACAAGGACCTTGTTACATATACGAGTAGACAAATATACTTTGTGTCCCATGTCAGCAACTTTTCTTAAAATATTAGCGCATTGTTCTCAGATTATTCTCGCTTCGGCACCGAACAAATTTTATAACCAAGACAGGCTTGACAAAATAGTCGCACCCTAAGGGAAAAAATCGCTTCTGTAGTATATTTTCTTTGGCTAAATTAACTTTTTTTCCATAAGTCGGAAAAAAATTTTGCAACCCAGTTAAGTATTTACGCGTTTTTTAAGATAATCTGCTCAGAAACTTCGAAAACAATAATATTTATAAAAGAGATATTCAAACATGTTGGTGCCGTGACATAACTCCCAACGGACATAATGCCCAAAACGATTTTGAGAGTTATGTCCGCATATAATCTTGGACATAACACCCAAAATTTTTGGGACTTATGTCCAACGTTATCGAGTGGACATAACGCCCAATGGGAGTTATATCCTTTTTATTAATTTACATAATCTTCTTAGGGAAATACAATTTCATTCCGAATGTATAATTTAGTTCAAGTAAGGAGTAAATATTTATAACTAGCGGACCCGGCGAACTTCGCCTCGCCCCAATTTAACGCCTTCAGATAAACTCCAGAGTGATAATAAAACACAGATAGTTAAAATTTTAATGCGATTTGTTTAAAAGGAATCGAAATCAGTAGAGATAAATCGAATCAGATGATAAACAACAAACAACGAAGACAGAAGACAGGCAACGTACAGATGACCGTGCGAAAAACAGGAAAATTCGAGATTAATTCCACAGACTTCCTACGATTGGTTTTGAGATTTATTGATTGTCATCGCAAAAGCCAATCGTACAGGGAACTGAATCCGCTTGAATTGGAATGAAAGATCAGTTGGAATAATCGGAATTCGTGGGGTAAGGACTTCCTCTCCTTTGAATTTTCCCTTGATGATCGTCGCCTGAATCACATTGTCCATCAGTTTCATAATGGACAACCGCGAACTATGCACAATTTCGGATGATTCAGATTCCGCAACATGATTATGAATGATTCCACCTTCAGCTGTAAATTATGCGGCGGAGCTCCTGGCACATCAAGCGAGTTCGATTTTACTTTGAATAATAAAATTCATGCTATCGACGTCCTTATTCTTCGCTGCTAATATTGCCCATTCACTAATCTAATCGAGATTTGGAAACACTTTGGTGATGAGTTCCTCGTTCGACGATGTGAACTCGCAAAAATTTGCCGGGAACAATATCAATGCAGTGGAAACATCAATAGTAATTTGGCCATTGCCAAGCGCCAACAGTTGTTTCGAGAATTCAAGAGCCGATGAGTCGTTCTGCAACGCGACTCTCATGTTCGTGGTCAATTTCAACTTCTTGACATAACTTCTTGACATGCAGCCACAAAGACCACTATTTCAGGCATGCATTAATTTCATCGGCAGTAGATTTCGGGATGACGGGAAGCGTTTGACGAAAATCTCCGGAGAGCAATATCAGACTCACAAAATTGTCTCAAATCACGTCGTAAATCCTTCATCGTTCGGTCAATTGCCTCCAGAGCTCGTTTATGCGCCATCGTGCATTCATCCGAAATTATGATTTTGCAATGCCCGCAATCCAATAAGATAACCTTACCTCTTATACTCAAACTTTTATCTGAAAAAAAGGTTCGAATTGATAAATATCGTGAATTTTAATTGATCGTAATGCTTGTACCGTTTGCCGATGTGATACGCGAAATCAGTGTAACAATACGCAAAACTCGAATGAATTGCACCAAGAAAAATAGCACATACTCGTACATATGTTTAATAGAAAACCTTTTTGGAAAATTAATAAAAAAATTTGGATTGAAAAAGAGAGCAGTAGATAGGAACAGTAGGAATCTCGCAAGAAATAGCAGTAGATAGGAACAGTAGGAATCTCGCAAGAAATAGCAATTTTCGATTTTCCCAATTTTCCGACTTTTCCGGAGGGTTTTCCCAAAATTTTCTTTCGTAACAACCTTCTCCAGGCAAATACGAACAACTGAAAAAAAAATTGAGCCAAATCGCTCCAGCCGTTCTGACGTGATGCCATTACACAGATGGACCGTTTCATTTTTATATATATAGATATAGATAGATATACTAGCGGACCCGGCGAATTTCGACTCGCCCCAATTTAACTCCTTCAGATAAACTCCAGAGTGATAATAAAACACAGATAGTTAAAATTTTAATGCGATTTGTTTAAAAGGAATCGAAATCAGTAGAGAGCGATGTGATAAACAACAAACAACGAAGACGGAAGACAGGCAACGTACAGATGACCGTGCGAAAAACAGGGAAATTCGAGATTAATTCCACAGACTTCCTACGATTGGTCTTGAGATTTATTGATTGTCATCGCAAAAGCTAATCGTACAGGGAACTGAATCCGCTTGAATTGGAATGAAAGATCAGTTGGAATAATCGGAATTCGTGGGGTAAGGACTTTCTTTTTCTCGTCGCCTGAATCACATTGTCCATCAGTTTCATAATGGACAACCGCGAACTATGCACAATTTCGGATGATTCAGATTCCTCAACATGATTATGATCGATTCCACCTTCAGCTGTAAATTATGCGGCGGAGCTCCTGGCACATCAAGCGACGTCGATTTTACTTTGAATAATAAAATTCATGCTATCGACGTCCTTATTCTTCGCTGCTAATATTGCCCGTTCACTAATCTAATCGAGATTTGGAAACACTTTTGTGATGAGTTCCTCCTTCGACGATGTGAACTCGTAAAAATTTGCCGGGATCAATATCAATCCAGTGGAAACATCAACAGTAATTTGGCCATTGCCAAGCGCCAACAGTTGTTTCGAGAATTCAAGAGCCGATGAGTCGTTCTGCAACGCGACGCTCATGTTCGTTGTCAATTTCAACTTCTTGACATGCCGCCACAAAGACCACGATTTCAGGCATGCATTAATTTCATCGGCAGTAGATTTCGGGATGACGGGAAGCGTTTGACGAAAATCTCCGGGCAGCAATATCATAGACTCACCAAATTGTCTCAAATCACGTCGTAAATCCTTCATCGTTCGGTCAACTGCCTCCAGAGCTCGTTTATGCGCCATCGTGCATTCATCCCAAATTATGATTTTGCAATGCCCGCAATCCAATAAGATAACCTTACCTCTTATACTCAATTTTATTATCTGAAAAAATGTTCGAATTGATAAATATCGCGTTGAATTTTAATTGATCGTAATGCTTGTACCGTTTGCCGATGTGATACGCGAAATCAGTGTAACAATACGCAAAGCTCGAATGAATTGCAGCAAGAAAAATAGCACATACTCGTACATATGTTTAATAGAAAACTTTTTTGTTTAATAGAAAATTAATAAAAAAATTTGGATTGAAAAAGAGAGCAGTAGATAGGAACAGTAGGAATCTCGCAAGAAATAGCATTTTTCGATTTTCCCAATTTTCCGACTTTTCCGGAGGGTTTTCCCAAAATTTCGTAACAACCTTCTCCTGGCAAATACGAACAACTGAAAAAAAAATTGAGCCAAATCGGTCCAGCCGTTCTCAATTGATGAATTACTATACATTTTTCACACCATTTTTATATATATAGAAGATTTATATTATGAAATACATATAATACTCTTGATAATATATATTGCTCTATATTTAAAGGAAAAAATAATTTAAATTAAAAATGTTTCAGCGCAACAATCTGCCTGCAGAATGGACATAATGTGAGTGTAAACATTTTTATTAATTTCGTCAAATGGTTTCAAAATTGTATTTTCTCTATTCATATATTTCTCAAAGTCTGTAGTAAAAGTTTTTGGTTTAAGTTTAAAGATGTTTGAGTCTATAAACTGTAGGATATGCTCATATGACTTCTGTTTTTTATTAGCCATTAGTATGAACGCAAAAGAGCAAACCTACAAATAAGTAATTAACATAAATGTAATTATCAAAGATGAAACGATTTGCGGACAATGTAAAGTTTGAAGAACATAGAAAACCACGCAGTAGATTTTTAACGCTCAATTTAAAAATTATTCATTTAACTAAGGACATTTGGCGAATATTTTTTAAAAAATCGCGCAATTTCAAAAAAATATTCGTTATTGGTCCTTAGTTCAATGATTTTATAAATCGCGCGATTTAAAAAAAATATTGAACTTAGGACGGAAAGCGAAACATTAAAAAAAAACTACAAATAAATAATTAACATAAATGTATTTATCAAGGATGAAACAATTTGTAGACGATAGAAAATTCATTGAATTTAGGACAGAAGGGCGATTTTTTGAAAAAAAGTTTTACCTTCTGTCCTAAATTAAACGAATTATTTTTTAATCTATAATATTTTTTATATGTTAGAAATTTGAATACTTACATGTCTATCTTGAGAAATATAGAGTTTTAATAATTGCTTGTATCCACTGCTTGGGACCACCGAAAAAGTCGCATCCATCACATAGTGACGATCAAGTCGCATCCATCATATCGTGGCGAATATTAGGATCAATATTCCTTTAGATTCATTTGGTGATGGATGGTGAGAAAAAAATGTGTAGGAAATATCTTCTTCGATATTGTTTGGTAAAATTTTTCCGTGCTGTTACTTTGGCACATCAAAAATATGTCATAAATGAGTAATTTTTAAATAAATTGATTACGTTGAATTTTATTAAAAAACAAACAATTGAACGGCATTTCCATCACTTTGGGTGTCCAAAGACCGCGGTTAGTTAAGGACATAAGTCCCAATATACATTGGGTGTTATGTCCGAGAACGCTCCGCGGATTTGTATGAGGGCTATTATTATTGTATATATATGCCATTATTGGTACAAAAAACATACTATCCAAATTTCATGCAAATTGGATCATATTTGCAACCAGCATTTAGCGCACAAACATCAAGCTTGTGTGGGAGATGTGAGTTGTGTATTATGACTAACAGGTGTGCACATTTTTAGGGCTGTATATACATTTCTTCATATTTATGCCACAAAACATGGATTTGGGACCAGTGTGCAATGTCCAAATACAGCTAACAGCACAATTACGGAAACATCATCAAGTTCAACTGAGTTCTCAACTCACAGCGGTACCAGTTTCAGTCAGAATCCAGGGCTTATAACTCACGCTCAAGATAAGGCAGAAATACTTCCATCTCGCATGTAACAATGCAATATGTTGGCCCCAGGTGTTAACATAACATATTACAGAGTTCGGCATATACCTTACACAAGGTGCATTTGCAAGGACATTCCTGGATTGTTTGAAGAACTTAATCAAACATAAAATGCAAAGGAATGACAGTTATTTGTTGACAGCAGCAAAGAAAGTTTTTTTCAAAAAATCGAAGAAGGCAGGAAAACATCGGAGGAAATTGCACCATGGAGGTCATTTAAGCTTGTAGTTTCAAATTTCCTTGGTTGAAATAAAAGTCCGCAATATGAAACAATGAAAAATGAAAAATCCGGACTAATGAATTTTAGTTAAAAATGACATAAAAATAAAGCATACTAAAACATAACAAAATGTTCTTTCTTTTCATAAAAACAATACTAAAATAAACAATACAATGAGATCAATTTCAAATATAAAAATAAAGAAAACATAAACATACACCATTTTCATAAAAATCGATATTATTTACACCAATTTCGACATTCAAATTTTTTTTATTTTGCCACATGTATTTTGTACTTTTGGAAGCAGAATTTATTAATTCTGTTCCTTGAGGTGAGAGCAAAAAATATTGAACATTTCTACAGGTTTCATCTTCTTAAAATTTCTGAGCTTATAGGGTCGAAAGACATTCCATTCGTTTCTTTGGAATAAATATTATTTAAGATGCTAAAGGCTCATTCACAAAAATCTATTACCGACAGTAATTGCAAAAAACAAATGATAATTCGCAACATTACATTTGTTACATGTTTTGAAAAAGCTTGACCATCTAGGTAAAATACAAGCACTACACTGAACAACATTTCAAGTATTTGTTTGAAGTGATATTAAAGATATAAGCAGTTAAATTTTGCTTCAAAATGGTCTATTTGTGTGGGAGGTACCGAAATATTTCACTAAATGGATAATTTTTTTCTTTTAATTTTTGAATGGAGAACCTCTTAAAAATATTGTGTGAAAATTTGAGATGAATTGATCGTTTTCCCACAAACCACGATTTCAAAGTCGGTGTCCACCCTATCTCCAAAACTACTGCACCGATCGTTTGAATAATTTGCATACAAATATTTGAAATTTATTTGAAATGTATAGTGTACTGCTTTTACACTATATTCCAGTCAAAAATTGGTGTCATTGACATGCCCCTTTTTTACCTCCTTGTACACAAATGGACTATTTTGCACCAAAAGCTTATAACTTTAATACCAGTACAAAACTTTAAGTTTATTAAATGCGATTTAAAATGCATTTAAATTTCAATTTTAATCAAAACCAAAAAAAAAATACGAATATATTTTGAAGGTGAGGGGATTCTTAAGTCGGTTTACCCTTTCTTTGTTGTTTATAAAAAATTTAAGGAAAAAGAATTAGATCGATTCTATGATATCGCAATTTATATTTTTATTTCGGCGAAAAATGAGCGAAATAAATTGTTTAACATAGAATTACTAACATTAAATTACGAAAAGTGCACGGAAAATCCTTTTAGAAACAATATTTTCTATTTTCAATTTCTTATGCTTTGTAGCATTAAAATTAACTTGAAAAAACCATTACCGAAGGAAAATCAATTTTTCTAAACCCCCCTGCCACCAATTTTCATTTAATTTTTTTAATATTGTAGGTCATTACTCCCTAATACTAGGGCAACAACACTTGAGAAATAACTACGTACATATATGTACTTTTCTACAGGTAGAAGGAACTCTTTGATGTTCACCTCAAATCCACATTGAGAAAAACCATAAAATAACATCAATAACTGGTCAACCACCGAATAGGGAATCAGCAAAATATGATTGCGGTTATTTTTCTCCGAAATACTGGAAGAATGGCTGGTCTCTATCATTTGGTTTTTTTTCGCAGTGATCTGCTCTTCGGAAGACTTGACTTGACTTGACTAGTATAATAAGAACACCAGAAAACTAGTTTAAGAATTACTTGCGACGGCTTCTTACCGACTGTAGATGAGAGGAGATTGTGAACCATCGAGAAAAATTGTTTGATTTCAATACATTTTTCAGAGTTCTATCACGTTTTCACCTTATCCTTGATTATTCTATGACACTTGGGTCTATAAAATGTTGATTTATCAAAATCATCGCTGTACATATGGGGTATCCAATTTTACATTTTTTTGTTTTTTTTTTATCCTTGATGTGTGCATCATACCATTCGCATTCCCCTTAATTTACTTTTCTACTTGTGTACTACACATGACTTTGTTACATGATAATATGATCCAAATGCAGACGCTCAGACTGTCCCTTTGTCTGTGAAAAATATCCTTCCGTTATATGTTGGCAGAAATGTATTATTTTTCAGCAGTTGTTTTCTGGTAAAATTATTTATTTTTAGTGGTAAATTAAGATAACCTTCAATTTGCCTTTAACATGTCAATAACAGCGATTTTTCAGTGCGCCGCAATATTAATAAAAAAGGCAAACAAAAATACAGACATTAACAGATTAATTAATAAACGCAGAATATGTACATATTATTAATAATGCAATAAGAATGATGTTTGCACATAATTGTTCTCGCAAACTCGAGTGGACTATAATTAACTGTTTGTGGCAGATGACATAAAGGCAGCAATAAATTCAAATTAATTTCACAATCTGTTAGCAAATTCAATTGAGTTAAATTTACGTTACTAGTGATTTAAATTTTAATTAATATTTTACTGATTCTATTTTTCTGATTGATTGCTCCAATATCTACTGACTTTCAGCCGTTGGGCTATTTAAAGTCCAAAGAACAATCATCAGCCTTCTTTCATTGGTGTTGGAAGTCATCGCCATATTTAAAGTGCGCTTCAGCAGAATGAGGGATATAATTCCATAATATCAAAACAAAAATTGTTTTATGGTAAAGCTATTTTTTAAACCAAAATTTTTCTTGAAGTTACCTTTAGTATTTTAAATATATATTTTTTAGGTTTATGAGGGTTACAATGTTCATACATATCTTTCACGTAGAAAACAGTGGTTTAATAACATTCGTTTAAAAAAAATCAAAAAAAATAGAAATAGCAAAAAACATTTTATTCTATATTTTAATATGCAGCATAATAATGAAGAAACCAATGTCAACTTTAAAAAATCTATGGATAAATGTAGAAATTATAAGACTTTTGGTAGAAGTAAGAGAATTTCTACAAAACATACACGCTGAAAAAAAATCGCTTCTGTAGTATATTGTTCCAAACATATTCTGCTGGAAACATACATATGTTAAGGGTACACTCCAAATATATCATATTTGACACTGACAAATATTTTATGTTTGTGAGGATGTTGTTCTAAACAAAATTATGTTTTCATCCTAATATTTTTTTATTTGGAAATAAGATTTCCAAAACAATGTTTAACTTGTATTTAAGTATTTTGGCAATGTATCGATGCCTTAATTTAAAGGAAAGTTTTCATTTTTTTAGAAATTTAAGGTTTAATTTTTTAGAAATTTTATATGTTTGAAACATGTAAATCGTATAATTTTGGGTTACGAAAAATAGCATTGATGGATTGACAATTGGACTATTTATAAATTAAAAACTAGTGCTGCAAAACAAAAAAAAAATGCTGCTTATGACAATTTTTACCTATAAAGTATAACACAAAATCTAGGAAAAAATAAAATTAAAAATTGTCAAAGTCAACAAAGTTTTAACATTTTTTTAAATATAATGTATTTGGATAAATTCTTAAACAAAACCATTGTTTGTTTGTAAACACATATTTTATTTGTGACAGTAAGTTCGCAAATATATTTTGTTGTAATATATTAATATATGCGTTCCAAACAAAATTTCTTAAGTTTCAAATAAAATATATTTGTTCAAAAATATATAATATTTAAAAATTTTGGTTCCAAGTATATTTTCTTTGAATTCAAACATATCAAAAATGGCGATTTTCATCCGTGTATATATCAATTGCTACGGATCACAGGTGTAACCCATCGAGACCTAAGACCTCAAGTATATATGGTGGAAATCCGTTTTAGGCAATTTTTAGTCATTTGAAAAATGTCCGTCAATCTGGCTGGTGCGCACGATAATTCTGAATAGGAGTAACCACACGCTGAAAAAAATCGCTTCTGTAGTATATTGTCCCAAACATATTCGGCTTGAAACATATACATATATGTTTAGGGTAGACTCTAAGCATGTATTTGGTACATACAAAAATTGTGTATTTGGGAAGATGTTGTTCTAAACAAATATTTGTTTACATCCCAATGTGTTTGCTATTTGTGCAACAAATATTTATTTGCATTTAAATATTCATAAAATACATAAATTGTGTCAAATTTTTCAGTAATTCAAAGTTAAATTTTTAGAAATTTTTAATGTTCGTAAAAAAAATAATAATTGATATCATATAATCTTGGGTCAATATAAAGTACTTAGAGAATTGACAACTAATGATGGCTTGGAATACTCAGAAATTTTAAATGATTGATTCAAAAACCCCAACCCCAACAGGATGGATATTCGACAATATTTTAATAAAAGGCAAAGAATTGAGGAGGATGACGTAAGAATTATGATATATTATGATTAAGCAGAATGTAAAAAACATATAATGATTTTTTATAATATGTGTTTTTTATAATATGGATTCCTCCAGATAATTAAAGTTTACCAGTGACTGGGCAAAGAAGTTTAAAATTTTAACTTTCTTGGTTACATAAATATAAATGGTTGGCGTACTCTGCGAATCAAGTCGGTGCTTTCTGTAAAACATGTGTATTATTTGCTCTTAGAGATACAGAAGTGCATAATCAAAAACTAGGAAACTTGATATCAAGACCATTTAATAATTGGAAAAAGCACGGGACGTATTTCGACACCACTCATCACTCGAATACCATAGAAACAATGTATTGAAAGCTGAAATGAGATCTTATGTAGAAAAGCAAGCCACATCGTCCATCGATAAACAATTACAAATTCAGGAGAAGCAGGTCGTAAACGAAAATAGAAAGCATTTGGAAGCAATAGTTCAAACAGTAGTCCTTTGTGGTCGACAAGGATTAGTACTAAGAGGAAGTTGTGATACAGGCAGAATCGATTCAAATGAAACTATTCAAAATGATGGCAATTTTAGAGCCTTGCTAAGGTATCGGGCCCCGCTGGAGTTGTCAGTCTCCTAACGGGCGCGTCCCCAGGTGGCGGATAGGGGGAGGGGGATGGACACACTGTTTCATCTCAACTAGTGATGCCTCAGGGAGGATGGATTTTTCTATCCTTACTGAGGCGACCCTGGAGGGGATGGAACAGTGAATATTGCAGGGAATATTGCATTCCCCGCGGACCAAAACTGACTATGGGGGTGTTTCCCCTAAAACAAAAAAACAACTATGGAAAGTAGGAAAAGTGGAAATAAAGTTACGGTGCAGGGAGTAATAACCCCAGTACCGGCGGCAATTGTTGATGTGCCATCCACCTCTGCGGAAGCAGGAAAGAGGATCAGATCTCCAGAAGAGCAGAACACTGCGAAACCGCCGAAAAAGAAAAAGAGCTCCCCGCTTTCAAGTAAATTGGAGAGAGCACGTCAAGACCCTCACGAAGGAGACTCCAGTCTGTATTCTGGTGGAGAGGGCGACGACAAAGTCGATCCAACTACAAAGGAAGCGAGCGCAACCACGGAATCCTCCGGAAAGCTTAGTACATCTAAAAAGATGTCACGATCTTTACGGAAGAGGAAGTTGGTTGACGAAAAAGGTAAGAAGCCACCATCTTATGCCAAAGTAGCCAGAAAGCAATATAGAGACGAGCTCTGCTACGCAGTGATCGACATCAACAGAGCATCTGGCAAAATCCCCACTGACCAACACAACAACGTTGAAGATTTGGTGCATAATAAAATTGTGGAGCACGCTCTCAACTCCGACGACGGGCCACCAATTCAAATAATGAGCAGCGAGTTCAAAGGGGACACACTGAGGATGAATTTCGCGTCACCAGAATGTATAGAGACCCTCAAAGAGCTTGTTGATAGCATCCCCTCTCCCTGGGAAGGCGCTTAGCTGAAACTGGTGAGGAGGAAGGACATCCCTCAGCTCGTAAAAACAACAGTACACGTCAAAGGATGGGGCAGCAATTTCACATCAGAACGCATGCCCAAACTCTTTGGCCAGCAAAACAAGGGACTGGACGTGAAGAGGTGGGAAGTCTTCCACAGAGAGAATGATCGTGATGGCACTCTCCTTGTGGTGGGTTTGGATCGGCTCGCCATGGCCAGCCTGGTCAAGACGAAGGGTATGGCGTTCTATGTGAACAAAGCAGTCTTCTTCAAAATTGGTAAGGCTTTGGTTGGCGCTGAAAACCGGAAAAATGAGCCAATAAATAATAAAGGCAGCGATGAAGATAAGCGCCCACTGCAGCCAAAAAATAATGAGGGAGCCGAATCTACAATCACTGACTCCCAAGAAGACCGGTTACTGGAGGACCAATGATTGAAGTCATCCAGATAAACCTCCATCGGAGCGAGGCGGCAACCAACGCTTTGATGGAAATAATAAATAAAGGTAAGACTCATATTGCTTTAATCCAAGAACCATGGACGATTCGAAACAAGGTTACTGGCTTAAACCACGTTAATTACCAACTGTTTTATGCAAATACAGGAACTAGACCAAGGACTTGTATTATATGTCACAAAAATTTATGTTATCTTTTTTTCCAGAGTTGTCAACATCGGATGCTACAGTACTGAAACAAGGGAATGGAAGTGTATACCTAGCATCAGTATATCTGCCTTTCGATTCACCGACATTACCACCTACGTCGGAATTACAACGCTTGGTGAGGAAAGTCAAACAAACAGGTAACGAAGTACTAGTAGGTTGCGATGCTAACTCTCACCACGTCGCGTGGGGTAGTACTAACATTACTAAACGGGGCCAGGCCCTAGTAGAATTCTTGAATACTAACGACCTAATAACACTTAACATAGGTAACACGGCTACCTTCGTTAATAGAATAAGGGAAGAAGTATTAGATATAACAATATGTTCAGAAAATCTAATAGACGTGATACAGGAATGGAGGGTCTCTAAAGAACATTCTTTTTCTGATCATCGTTACATAAGGTTTAAGATAGCACGGCCACCGCCGAACCCAATAAGTTTCAGGAATAAGGCCAAAACTAAATGGACAAAATTCGGGAAGCTAATTAGAGAAAGACTAGGGCATGGACTTTTTGAGTGCCTAAGTGTTGAGGATATTGACACTAATGTTGATTACATTACGGATGTATTAGTAAGGTCTTTCGATGACAGCTGTCCGCTTCGAGAAAGGAAATCAGCCCAAGAGAAGCCTTGGATGACCGGGGAGATTCGCAACATTGGGAAAGAGGTCCGTAGACTTTACAATAGGGCACGCCGTAAAAAATCTCCAGTATACTGGGACGACTACCATAGAAGACTCAGATAATATAACAAAATCACAAGACAGCAAAACGAAACTCCTGGAAGCTATTCTGCGAACAGGTCGATAGCGTTAACGATGTTTCTAAAATTAAAAAGCTCCTCGCAAAAACCCATACCCAAACCGAAACAATGGTAGACGATATGGGCAGAAGAGTGGACTCAACCGAAGAGATGGTAAGACTTTTGATGAACACCCATTTTCCGCAAGGTACGACGGGCCAGGCTGAGATACCGAACTACAGTGAAAATGAGGAACAACTAAGTTATATCATTACAGACCATATGGTCAAAGAAGCCGTAAGAAGCTTTTCACCATTTAAGGCACCAGGACCTGATGGAATATTTCCGGCACTACTACAGATGGAGGTGGATTACATATCAACTCATCTAGCCGCTATTTTCGCAGCATGTCTAAAATTCGCATACACACCGAAAGCCTGGCAGGAGGCAAGGGTAGTTTTCATACCTAAACCCGGCAAGGCAAGTTATGCAACACCTAAGGCTTATAGACCAATAAGCCTAACATCGTTCTTACTCAAAACTATGGAGCGTATAGTGGATACCATGATTAAAAGTAAGATACCAGGCGAAATGCTAAAATTTAGACAACATGCCTATGTTAAAGGGCGATCGGTGGACACCGCCCTACACGAAGTAGTACACAACATAGAAGAATCCTTCAATGGAAAGATGTATACACTTGCGGTATGTATAGACATTGAAGGGGCGTTCAATAATGTACGGACCGACACACTCATCCAATCCTTAGACCAGTTTCAGGTGGACCGGGCTCTCCGAGACTGGATAAGCCACATGCTAAGGAATAGATGGATAAATTGCGGGCCCCACGACATAAAAATAAGAGACAGAGTAGCACAGGGAACACCACAGGGCGGTATATTATCATCACTCCTGTGGGTCACTACTATAAATAGTCTCCTAAGGATACTAACGGATGAAAGACTTAAACCTGTCTGTTACGCAGACGACGTTATAATACTTCTGAGGGGGAAGAATCCTAATCAACTTTGTAGAAGGGCCGAAACGGCTCTAAAAATTGCATATGACTGGGCTCGACCGAGAGGTCTAAATGTAAACCCAGAAAAGACAGAGATATGTCTGTTTACAAGGAAAACGAAGATTGGTCAGTATTATGACCCACATTTCCTAAACAAAACAATTCCAGTTTCCAACAGGGTTAAATACTTAGGTGTAATCCTGGACAGGAAACTAAATTGGAAGTGCCACATAGAAGAACGAGCAAACAAGGCTCACATATGCTGGGCACTATGTAGAAGAGCCATTAGCTCAAAATGGGGCCTTAATCCAAGTATGACACAATGGCTCTACAAGAGCGTAATCAGACCTATTTTGACTTACGCATCAGTAGTGTGGTGGACATCAATGAAGAATAAGTGCAACATAATGATATTACAAAAGGTCCAACGAATGTGTTGTCTCGGCATAAGCGGGACAATGAGGACCACATCCAGTAGGGCATTGGAGACGATCTTGAATATCCAACCAATAGAAATACAGATTAGATATGAAGCTGCCCTCACGGCGACGAGGCTCAAAGTGATGGGCGAATGGATCGAAAGCGATCACGTGTCATATCATCAAAAGATAGCTGAGGTAGTGACGGTGGATTTAACTGACATATCATCAGTATCCGACAGAATACCTGAAAGATCAATGGTTGCTGAGTGTGAGACCATGATACCAGACAGACAATCCTGGATTGATGGAACCGTAGTACAGACAACATCTGGAAATTGCTGTTATACAGATGGATTGAAACTAGGGGAGAGAACGGGGCTAGGACTTTACATCGAAGAACCGGAAACCGAACTTTATTCCGTCTGCCAGACCATAACACAGTCCTGCAGGCGGAAGTCCGAGCAATTACAGAATGTGTGAGCTGGCTTGGGACTAACACAAGACCAACAAAATGGATATTTTCACAGATAGCCAAATGGCTATTAGGGCGATAACGTCTAGAACGGTGAGGTCGAGGACAGTTTTAGATTGTAAAATGGCGATTAACGCCTACTCCGAATATGGCACTATATGCGTCATATGGGCGCCTGGCCATTGCGGAGTAAGGGGTAACGAGAAAGCAAACGCCTTGGCATCTAGAGCCAGACACTTGCAAACAACATTAGAGAACGCAAAACCCTTCAGAGTTATGCGTTCTGAACTACAAATATGGGCGAAGAACGCCCATATCACGCTATGGAATAGTGAAAACGTTGGGAAGACAACGAAGGTCTTGTGGGGTGACCCAAACGAGGACAAGGCCAAGACCTTACTGAGATTGAGCAAGGTAGAAATTAGTAAGATCATGGGTGTCCTTACAGGACACACATGCTTACAAGCACACCTACATAGGATAGGAGTTGTAGATGACAGCATATGTAGGGCATGCGGGGAGGATGACGAATCGTTGGAGCATTTCCTCTGCCACTGCCCAGCGTTCGCCAACAATAGATCACGTTTCTTAGGAAATGATTCTATACCAGACTTGACCCAACTTAGAGGCGTAGACTGGAAGAAGATTAAGGACTATGTCGACAGTACAGAGTTCCTAAAATAGCTTACCGACCTTTCTAAAAAAAATAACAATTAGAGCGCACAACAGGCCGAATACTGGCTTACGTGTATGTCCAAGGACATGAGGTGGAATTTCATCGCCTCCTCTTCTCAACCTAACCAAACCTAACCTAAGGTATCGGGCGATAACGGATTCAAATTTGAATAGTCACGTGACAAATTCACCACGAAACGCAATGTATATAAGCAATCGTGTTCAAAATGAAATTATAAGTATTTGTCACACTCTTATACAGCGACAACTTATTAAGAATCAATAATTTCAAAGCTTTCACCGTCATGGTGGATGAATTAGCTGATATTTCAGGGGTTGAGCAAGTTTCAATGTGTATCCGGTACCTTTACGAAAACGATGGGCGATATACAATTTGCGAATCAGTTCGATGGAAATCAGTTCGATGGAAAAGGTTTGGCTGATGTTATTCTAAATTTCCTCGAAACTTCTGGTATTGATTGTAAGTATTTATTTGGGCAAAGCTATGACGGCTCAAGAGCAATGAACGGAGAATTTCATGAGGCGCAAGCATATATCCAAGAAAAGTACAGCTTAACACTGTATTAACATTGTGCAGCTCACAGCTTCAACTTGGTTGTAAGTTACGCATGCAAAGTAGTCCCTCTAAGAAATTGTCTCGGCACTATCCAAACCATATACCACTTTTTTCAATATCCTAAAAGCCAAATACCTAAAAGCAAAAATTAAAGCAACTCGATGGGTAGAACAACATGAGTTTGTTGAAATATATCTTCACCCACAAGTAGCCGTTATCGAGGCTTTGGAATGCATCTACACCACCTGGTCTGATCAGAAAACTACAACATCGGCATTTCAGTTGTTGATGGCTATTAAAACGTTGGATTTTCAAGTTTCGGTCCACGTAGTTCATTCAGTTCACTGCTTGGCATTATCCTTAAGTCGCGTTCTTCAAAGTGAAAATCAAGATTTAGCTGAATCCGTGAAGAACAGGACATTTGTGAAGAACAGGACATTCAAATCAAGAATCCAAGGATTGCGGCTCGACAAAGTCGTCGTTGCAATGTTGATGCAACAAATATTGAAGAATATTACACGATTTCGACTTACGTATATTCCATATCTAGATGTATTCATCACTCATCTCGAAGATAGCTTTTTGAAACACCGTGGAATTTTGTCAAATTCCCAATGTCTTTTTCCAACTCAAATGGCAATACTAAATAAAGAAAATTGTAAACAATTATTTGAAAAATATTCATCAATTTTGCTTGATAGTTCTTTTGAAGTGTAGATTAGTGAAGTGAAGCTTTGGAGAAGAAGAATTGAAGCGGAGAATGTCAGAAATTTCCTGAAAGCTCTTGATATATGTAATATAGATGCATTTCCAAACGTTCACAAAACATTGACAGTGATGGCGGTGTTACCTATGTCAACAGCGACAAACGAACGCACTTTTTCAACATTGCGTCGGCTGAAAAATTACTTGCGGTTAACCATGACTGAAAATCGTTTAAATGGATTGGCTTTGTTGAATATTCATCGAGACATTCCAGTAGATGTTAACGCAGTATTAGACGAATTTTTTATTTCGCCTTATTTAATACAATTAATATATGATTTAAATTAATACAATTCTTAATGAAAATATTACCTAAGTATTTTTTAATGTTAATCACTATAAATATATGTATATGCATTAAAAATGCCAACCATTGATTTTTAATAAAAAAAAAGTTGGGTACCATATGTGAAAACACCACGAAGTGCACGAAATGCATTTTGATTTGAACGCCCATTTTCGTAAAAGGCTTAAAAAACTTAAGCACGTTGCTCGATTGTGTATCTTTCCATGGTTCAAATTGAGTTAGTCTGAAATTGAGAAATGTCAAATGAAAGGCATAAACTTGACGTTTAGGTGTGGTTTACATTCAACATCGGCCCTTACAATTTAACCACTCTTTACTACTAATTTTGAGCGAAAATCAAAGCATAAAAATTCCGAGTTTTAAGGTAATCATTTCACTATATCTACACTTATTCTGCTCTAATAAGGATATTATATCAGTCGTTATCCATAAACTACTGAGATCGTAAAATTAAATTATATATTAATTTTCAAACTCTTAATAGGAAGTTGGACAGCTTTTTCCTACCAGGCTTTACTGAAAATGTTGATGACTATATGGCGTTTACCGATTTTCTTGTAACTTGGTGGACAGATGAACCAATATGTGGATATTCAACCTCATGACACAGAAGCCCCTTTAAGAGGTAGAAAACTGAAATTTTGTACGAGTATATAGATCAAATCAAAAAATCTTTAAAACAATCTCACTTTTTTGTCTTAAAGTTTATAAACGAAACTGACATTCTTTCCAATACAATACAGTTATAAATTCAATGATATGTAAATAACGCACCGCGAATTAAAGTCATTTGATAAGTAAAATTTCGTTAACATTTTTGAAATGGTAACATAAATTAATAACATTTGTTTTTAGATCAATGCTATTTCCAATAATTATTATATACAACAGAGAATTAAAGCAAAAATCATTTCACTGAATCAAAAGCAATTTCGTTGATATCAAGAAAATGTTCATTATATCGCTGAAAATTGTCTTTGAAGTAAAGACCCAAAATTAAATTTCTTTAGAGATGGTGTTGTGTTTAGTTTTACGTCATTTATTTTTTCAGTGCATAGTCCATTGAAAAGTGGACATTTTGCCAAAATAAAATGGTCAAAATAAACCATATGAAGTGTTCTTTTTTTAAATTTCCCTTAGTTAAAGGTAAATATAATATATGTCATAAAAAATACATTTATCCATATATTTTTACTAGTAGGCTTTGTTTTTTTAGGACATATTTCATTTCATAATTAGGACATATAATGAGAAACCCAAAATATAAACTACAGAAATTCATAATGCGTGCAAATATCGAACGAAGACCAGCTAGAGGAAGAAGAGACACAACATGGCTTAATAACATCCACGTATGGACAGGAATCCGGGGAGATCGAGAGGATTTTGCGAAAGTGTTAAAACATTTATTAAATTTTGAAATTATTTGAAATCTATTTATGTATGTAATTGTATTTGTCGGAAAATGAGTTGGCAAATTAAGAAAGAAAAATTGTTTTCTTCGTCTATGGTATAAAATATATTTTACGATTTTTTCTATCGTTTTATGGATTTTTTTCTGCAAGCCAAAAACGCACCCTACACCACATCGTTTGAGCAGAATAGTACATATATTATATATATATATTATATGTACATATATATATCCGAAACACTTACATTTAAATTCGCTGGTTCCAAAATTGAGTCGACATTTAAATGTAAAAACGATTTTCTCCAAATTTCGATCAATAAACTCTTCTCTGCCAAATTTCATAACGAACTGATGTTAAATAAAGCTTCTGTATCTAAATCTGAACCGATTTCTTTAAAATGTGTCAATGTCAATTTCTGGACAAATTATTATTATTAATTAGGTAATAATTATAATTATTAGGCAATGCTCAGATGTATAATACCGCTTATGTGCCAAATCGGAGATAAATATATATGGCGGCTATATTTAAATCTGAACCAAAATTTTTTCAAACTTAGCAATTCGTTTCTGTCAAAAAAACTATTCTATGCCAAATTTTATATTGATGGGACTATAGTACTTTTTACAGTGAAATGAATTAAAAAGAGAAATAATTTTGGAAGAGATGTTCGATAACACTATGCAACAAAAGTTTTGTCCAAAGGAAGTGGATAACAGTTTCTGGTGCAACTAGGTGTCACAAACACATTTTTTTAAATTTTTTTTTAAATTGCAGTTTTCATGGAAAGAACATTCAGTATTTGGACCATAATTTTTCAAGTATAAGCCTGATTGAGCCATGTTACACCTCAAATTAAAGGGAATTATGAGCTGCAAATATCGCTTTCACGTAGAATCTTTGGTTTAGTAACAGTCGTCTAAAATATGAGAGAAAAAAATGATTTTTTTTTAAAAATCTTTTTTTCCGGGTGGAAAAAAACCATAAAAAATAGAAAAAAAATCGAAAAAATTATTTTATTACATTTTTAAAAAGCCAGCATGCTAAAGAAGAAGACACTGTCTATCTGAAAAATATCTATGGATAGATGTAAAAGTTATGAGCCATTTTGTAAATGTTAGGGAAATTCAAAAAAATCTTGTGTCATATTTTTTCGTTTTTAATGATGTTTTTGCGTATATTGAATTCGCCATATGTGAGAGAGACATATAAGAGACATTGCACTTCAATTTAATTTAATGAGGATTGATGTCAGACATTATAAAATTATAGAGAGGACAAGGTTTTATGGTTGTTCGTAACCATCCATAAAACATGATATGCAAAGTCAGTGTAATTCACCGCCTTAAAGAGATAAGTCGATTTTCTGAAAAATATTTCAAAGTTATATTTCGAAGTATGAGTAAAAGGCAAAGAACTTTTCAATGTGTAAATGATCCCGACAATTTCTGCTACATCTGCGGAAAATATGTAATTAAAAAAATTGACGTGCGTTTAGTAAAATAAGAGAAGAAATATATGTGTAATATTTTGGTATACGAGTTAAAAATATGAACGAACCGTGGACACCTAGTATTTTGTGTAATTCGTGCCATGTAAATCTTATTCGATGGACTAGTGGAAGAATGCGGTAAGTACTTTAAAATTAATGTATTACAATGTTTTGTGTAATAAAACGTTTCAATTTTAGACTTCACGTTCAATTTGGAATGCCAATGATTCGGAGACAACCATTCATTCACGATACGGACTGCCATTTGTGTCTAAGTTAATAGATTGGAGTAGGAAGTGTCCAAGTATAGCTAACAGCCTAATAACGGAAACATCATCAAGTTCAACTGAGTACTCAACTCTAAGCGATTCAAGTTTGAGTCAGAAGTCATCGCTTTTAACTCAGTTTCAACTCATTGATCTAGTGACAGATTTGGAACTGACCAAAGATAAGGCAGAACTACTTGCATCTCGGATGAAACAGTACAATATTTTGGCCCCAGATGTTAACATATTATATTATAGAGTCCGTGATATACCTTACAAACAATTTTATACAACTGTGGATAACAGATGTTTTTGCAAGGACATTTCCGGATTGTTCGAGGAACTTAATCAAACATACAATTCAAAGGAATGGCGGTTACTTGTTGACAGCAGTAAATAAAGTTTGAAAGCAGTACTTTTACACAACGGAAATCAGAAACCGTCGTTTCCCATTGCTCATGCTGTCAACACTAAGGAATCATACAAAACAATGGCTAAATTGATAAAATACATAAAATATGAACAACATGACTGGAAAATTTGTTGCGATTTAAAAGTAGTTTTATGTTATGCCTCTGGGATAGCCGATATTTTGCCACCACTTCATATTAAGCTGGGGTTCTTTAAAAATTTTGTAAAAGCCTTAAGGAAAGATGGCACTGGCGATGCCAGATGTGGTACTGGCGAAGCAGTTGTCAATGTTGTCAATTATATATGCAAATGTTTAGATGATGGCATAATAAATGACAAATAATATTGGAATGAAAGGAAAAATATTTATGTATGCAGATGATTTATGCATTTTCTATCCATACACAAGGGAAATGACACTTAAATCAGCAATTGCGCATGATTCAGAGCTTCTTACTAAGTACGCTCGGATAAACAAACTTGTTTTAAACTCCAATAAAACGAAATTCGTCAAATTTAGACCCCAACATCAGCGATGTAATGACTTTATAATTTTATCAGATGGTGAGCGGGTGCCAGAAGTTAACACTGTAAAGTACTTGGGAGTATATTTACAAAGCAACCTTTCATGGAAAAATCATATACAACATGTGAAATCAAAAATATCTCCAGTTATTAGCATTTTGTACAAACTTCGAAATAAACTCGATGAAAATACGAAGCTAATGATTTATGGTCATGATTTATGGTCATAGGAGAAATATTGACCTGAAATCGCTACAGATCGTGCAAAATAAGTGTTTGAAAAATGTTTTTAAACTTCCAAGAATGTACTCTACATTACAGCTATACAAAGATGTAGCAACAACTGTTTTGCCCGTATATGGCTTGCATAAAATGCAGCAAATCTATATATATAAAAATGGAAAAATGTTTGTATGTATGTATGTGTTTTATAGAGGCTTAAACCACTGGACCGATTTTAAAATTGTTTCTTTTGTTTGAAAGCTGTTTGTTCTGAGATAGTTTTGGAAAAAAAATTTGCAAATAGTGGGCGGGGAAAATGTGGGCGTGGCAAATCGTTTGTTTGTCTGTCTGTTTGTGTGTTTTTTCCACTGCAGTTCTGCTGGCAGTCTACCTCAGTGGTCCAAAAATGGACGGGATCGGAAATATGGGGCAACGAAGTGGACCGGGTCCAGCTAGTGGTATATATTTATAAAGTATTGAACAAAATTGGCTATCATACAATACAATTTGAAATAATTCACAATAATACAAGACAGAACTGAAATATCCGAGTGGTGAGATGTCGGTTGGAAACAACCAAGCAAAGGATTGAATACAATGGCAGTTTACAATATAATAGTTTGCCCTCATCTGTAAAGAACTCTGAGACTATTTCACTCTTTAAAAGCAGACTTAAAATACATCTTTTGCAAAATATAGAAATGCTCCTAATATGATCTAGAGTAAGCAGAATATGAATCAAACTAAAAAATTATATTTATATATTCATAAATTTTATGTATTAGAAAATCTAATGTAAAAATTGTTGTCAGATGGCCTCAATAATGCCCTAGGGGCGCTGAGGCACTTTAATGAATATGAATAAATAATGTACATCAATAAATAAAAAAAAAATCATATTTAAAAAGTCATATTTAAAAAGTTTATTTAAAAGTCTATCTTTTCTAATAATCGAAGAAGGAGTTTTTGATGGGCCTATAATGAAGATGAAAGATGTGAATTTCGAATCATATTTGACGTCGGATGAGATTGCAGCATGGATGTCGTTTAAGCTAGTGGTTTCAAATTTCCTTGGATCCAATAAAAGCCCGCAATATGAAACAATGATTAATGATTTGTTAAAAAATTATGAAAAAATTGGTTAGAAATATATTTTTTTATTACATATTTTGTTTTTGTACTCAGGCTCAAGATCGTTATTGTTGTTTTCAGTATATGAAAACAACTTTGTTAAGAATTAAAGAAGAAGTAAGTGACATGTATTGGGGGCGGTTGTAATGGTTGGATAGACAGATCTGTTTCGGGAGCCACCAAACTCCCATTACACTAGGTCACAAAAAAAAAATTTTCTCTGTTATGTTTTTCTAGCATACTTTTTCTCATTGATTTTGACCTACTAAACACGAAAATGAGTTTTCGTGTTTAGTCGATTGGTTTTCGAGATACAAATTTTTGAACTTTTTTTTTAAATTTTTGGAGGTACACTTACAATGTTGAGCATATCCTACTACTACTCAAATTAAAGCAAATTGAGCCGTCTACAACTCATTCTCAGAAAATTTTCAAATCGGGTGAGTAGTTTTGATGTTGGCGGCTTAAAAAGGTTAAAAAACTGCGTTTTTTTAGTAAAAATGTGGCAGAAAAATTCATATAAAAATTCATATAAAATATAAAACGCGATGCTAACAGCGATTTTGGTTTTTTTACGTATAGCTGGCATTTTTCCAAAGAAAATATGCACTTACTTAACAAAATCTGACAACAAATGGCGGTCTTATAATTTTTTTGGTATAAGACCGAAATTCCGCTATTTCACGATATTTTGATTTTCATTATTTGCACAGCTTACCTACCCAACGCAAACGAATAAATACATTTGAACTTAATTTAAAATAAACAAATTAGTCTTAGTATATTATTTTTTAATTTATTTAGAGCACTACATACTCAATGTATGGCACAAAAAAAATGAGTAGAAACAAAGATATAACTGTACATTTTATGCCATGTGGAAAAACAGCTGACTTCTTCTTTGTTTTTTGTATTCGCTGCAATTGGTCTCACGTATTAGGGTCCAAATGTAGTCACCCATCATAGCCGTGTCATAGATGCCCTGATAGCGTCGTTCCATAGCCTTCAATTCCTGATGAAAGCGCTCGCCGTGTTCGTCGCTCACGTCTCCTAAATTCTCAGGGAAAAAATCCAAATGAGAATGCAGAAAGTGTATTTTAAGTGACATGTGCACTCCTACCCAAAAATGAAAAAAACGAGAATTAAAACGCAATTTAAATTAACATTTGTTTCAAAAAAAACCTACCCATTGCTTCATAGTTCTTTACCAGATCCTCAACTATGTCCTTATAATTATCGCTTTTGTTGTTTCCTAAAAAGTTTTCCACAACAAGCCTGAAGGAATTCCATGCTGCGGCTTCGATGGGTGATAACAGCTTCGGGAATGTTTCATCTTTCAACATTTTTTTATCTCGGGTCCTGCGAACACTCCTTCTTTAATTTTTGCCAGCGAAAGTTAAGGGAAAATTGACCGTAAATAGGCAAAAGCTTCACCTTCTTTGTCCAATTTTTTGGCAAAATTTTTTATCAAACCCAATTTTATGTGCAGCGGCGGAAGTATTATATTTTCACGGTTCTCTATTAGTGGTTTGCGCTGAACATTCGCTTCTCCAACTACAGGTTTCGTTCGTTCCGACCATTTTTTTTGAATATAATGCTGATCATAATTTTTTCCCTTTAATTGACTGTGAACGGAGTAGCAGTCATAAAGGAACACGAAGAGCGTCCACGCACATTCAGAAGCGTTTATTACTCTGCAACCACAATCATAAAAATTAAATAACTATTTGTGTATTACTTATTTTTTTTAATTCTGAGAATCATAAAAATTACGTAAACGTTTTTTCCAAACAATTTTGTACATGTAAAGTGGGTTTGCCAAAATTCGTATCGTAAAATGCACCTGTGTTTCTATGTTCTGCATTTTCATTATACCATTTTCGACGAAACGTCCCTACGGTGTTGTAAATAGGTTTTTTACAATTATGAAATATTTGTGTTATTAATATTAATTTAAAAATTTTATCAAAACTGCAAAGTGCTGTGACATTTGAAAAAAATTTCCAAAAAAAAAAATTGCTGATTTCACTAAATTTTTGAAATTTCACGTCCCTTGCCAGAACGGAAGACATTAACCCAGGGTGGTGAAATTTTGAACAGAAGTAACTTATGTATAGGAGCAACTGTTCCGTTCTATTCCAAAAGGATTATAAAAAAATTGCTTTTTCGATCCCTCCTAGTAGGTTAGCTGTGCAAATAATGAAAATCAAAATATCGTGAAATAGCGGAATTTCGGTCTTATACCAAAAAAATTATAAGTCCGCCATTTGTTGTCAGATTTTGTTAAGTAAGTGCTTATTTTCTTTGGAAAAATGCCAGCTATACGTAAAAAAAACAAAATCGCTGTTAGCATCGCGTTTCATATTTTATATGAATTTTTCTGCCACATTTTTACTACAAAACCGCAGTTTTTTAACCTTTTTAAGCCGCCAACATCAAAACTACTCACCCGATTTGAAAATTTTCTGAGAATGAGTTGTAGACGGCTCAATTTGCTTTAATTTGAGTAGTAGTAGGATCAAATACGTCAAAGAAGACGAAAGATATGCTCAAAATTGTAAGTGTACCTCCAAAAATTTAAAAAAAAAGTTAAAAAATTTGTATCTCGAAAACCAATGGACAGAAAAATTTTTAAAACTCATTTTCGTGTTCAGTAGGTCAAAATCAATGAGAAAAACTATGCTAGAACCAAATAACAAAACGACTGTTGGCTAGTGTTATCAATATCCTTATTACGACGATTACTTCAGTCGAAATTATTAAATATATACGCACAGCCAAGTATCATTAAACGAGAACTGTTTGCTAAAAGCGCATATCTCCAAAAAGAGACAATTCAGTAATCATCATCCCTCGTACATTTATTTATTTTTGTATTTTTTTATATTTATGTATATATATATACATGTGTTATAACACATTAAAAAACACAATTGTTCAGTAGAGCCAAAAAACCGTGTATATCCCTAATTTTAAAAAAAATTAAAATTGTTTGTTCTACAATGTTTATTACACCTAACTACGTGAACTACTAAATACTATTTTTTTATATTTGCACCACGAGCCATTTTATGGAACATAGAGGGTATTGCTATTCAAAAATTCTTCATGTATAAAAAAAGATAGAGGGTTTTGCATAGTAAAAGAAATTTATTTATGAATTCCACAAATTTGTTTAATATATAATTATACATATTATAATAAAAATAATAAATAATAATAACAATAAATTAATGATTAATTTTCTATTTAAGTATTATCTATTTCTTGGGGTTCATTTTTGAATCCATTTTCAAATTGTCATAGAAAAAATGATATTCTTGTGGAATCACAGTTAAGATATAAAAATAGTCATAATTTGAAAACTAAAGCTTCGACTAAAAAAATTTAACCAAATTTAACCTTTTCACCAAAGAACCATCTTTTAGAAGAAAAAAACAAACAAAAATAGTCCCAAATTATATGAAGAGATAGTGGGTATTGCATTCAGAAAAAATAAGTGTGTAAGATAGAGCATTTACAAAAATTATCATAAAATCTCAATTTTTGTTTTTTTTTTATTTCCAAATTAGTACCATAGATGCGCCTTATTTTACCGAATATTTTAACATACAAATCTCATTTTTGCAAAAATTGAAGATAGAGGGTTTTGAATATAAGCTCGCGATATGTATTCTTCCAACTTATTTTTCGCTTTATGTATTCCAACAGGTGTAAATATGTCCCTCAAAATGAATTTCTTTCATTCTCATTTAAACTTTTTCCCCGAGAATCTTGGCGACGTAAGTGACGAACATGGCGAATGGTTTCACCAAGAATTGAAGTCCATCGAGCGGCATTACCAAGGGCACTGGGATGAAAGAGGATGGGAGATTATATTTGGTTCCTCATTAGAGAAACCGATTCCGAAATCTTCAAACGTCAACGAGGAACTAACAATTACTTCTAATGAAACTCGTTCATGTAAATAAACTCAAATGTACATAATATAAATAAAAGTAATAAATAAAATCGCTATTTAAAAAGAAATTAACCAAAAGGGCTATAATTTCTACATTTATCCATAGATTTTTTCAAATAGTCATTATTTTCTTCGCTAGGACGCAAACATTTAAAAAATAAAATAAAATATTTTTTTTCTATTTTTTATGTTTTTTGTTCAAAGTTTTTTTTTTAAAAAAAATCTACTTTTTCCAATTTGTTTATTGACTGTTACTAAACCACTGTTTCTAAGTGAAAGAGATATTTCCAACATTGATAGCCCATATTAATAGCTTCAATTTGACGTATAAGTCGACCTAATCGGGCATATACTCCAAAAATTATAGTACAAATACTAAGTGTACCTCTGACAATAATAGCATTTTTAATACAAAAATTTTTAAAAAAAAATGTACCCATAAAAAAATTTTGGTTTTGATTTTATATAACAGTATGCCACAATCTATACAATAAAATAATTTTTAGGTCTAGGACACAAAAAAATTTGTTTTTGTTGCGTAGTGTAATTTAGGATTTCAATTTGGGCCCCAATATGGTATATAGGGGCGGAGCTACAGTGCCTCAAAATTTACCACCTCGTGTGTACAAAATGTTTAATATGCGAAATGAAAATGGACCCCAGGAAAATGCACTTCACTATTTTTGGAATAAGGTCCCCAATGACGCGTCAAACAATAACACTTGTTTGGGGCTTATTTTTATCAGAAAATTTAGAAACGCATAAAATATTTGTACATCGGAGCCAACTTTGGATCCTGTTAAACAAATTGGTCTGTGACCGGGAAGAGATTTGCAGTTGGAAAATGGGTTCTTATCCGTTCATTATGTCATACCCATATTTACAAACTAATTTTTTTGGTGTTTTTGCATATCACCCTTTTTTATTGGGACGTAATTTCCTTAAGCACTTTTGGTAACGAAAATTGGCCCCAAAGTTTCAATCATTTACTATTTGGGGTGCATTTTCCTGAGGCCCAAAATCCGACCGCAGTGAAACTTCTGTCTCTGTGTCCTATTTCAAACTTTACTAATAACTAATCGAGGTCTACAGAAGTCTTTTTATACTTAGGGGTTATTTTGTATAGTTACCGGGATATCTGCAATTGAAAAGTTAGTTATGGCGAATTTCTTTTCTGCAAAAAAGTGCAACATTTCCGTTGCCCTTTTCCCGAAATCTGGAGTTTTATACCATATTTTGGAATATTAAAATATGAGCTAAGTTTATTTCGAGGGACTGCATATGTTCCACCCAAAAAGGGCAAATATTTTTAGAATTTCGAGTAGACGGGGTAAAATTTTTTTCAGAATCGAAATCACCATTAATTTATTGAGACTTTTTCATTATAACTCAATTATACCAATTTATAAACAGCAATTATGTATACTACTTTATAAAATTAATCTTAAGACTTAATGTATTGTATAAATGTTAGTATTTAATGTAATACAGCGCCATGCCTTTTCAGTGTAATGTAATCGTATGTCGTATAACTGTTACGGCCGTGACATAACTCCCAACGGACATAACGCCCGAAACGATTTTGGGAGTTATGTCCGCATATAATCTAGGACATAACACCCAAAATTGTTGGCACTATGTCCGACGGTATCGAGTGGACATAACGCCCAATGGGAGTTATGTCCTTTTTATTCATTTTATTTTAACCGAATATATAATTTAGTTCAATTAGTAGTAAATATTTATAATATGAAATATAATAGATTAGATAATAAATATATTGGTCTATATCCTCATAATTAATATAAATAATGTAGTAGTAGTTTACCAAGACGAAACGATTTGTAGACGATATATAATTTGAAGAACATAGAAACGCCGTAGGCTTTATTTTTTATTCGCGCGATTTACAAAAAAATCGTTGAATTTAGGACAGAATGCGAAACTTTAAAAAAGAATCGGGCGATTTTTTAAAAATAAAGTTTCGCCTTCTTTCCAAAATTCAATGATTTTTTTATCTAGGATTTTTTTATATTTTAGAAATATTTATACTTACGTGTCTATCTTGAGAATTATAGATTATTAATAATTGCTTGTATCTGGGACCACCGAAAAATCGCATTCATCATACAGATCAATATTCCTTTAGATTCATTTGGTGATGGATGGTGACAAAAATAATGTGTAGGAAATATCTACTTCGATATTGCTTGATAACATCTTTCCGTGTCTCTCATAAATGAGTCATTTTTAAAAAAAATTATGAAATCTCGTGGACTTCAAGGAGATTTTGGCATGGTGTCCAATTTTATCCTTCACAAGTGGCGTTGCATTTTATTAAAAACAACCAATTGAGCTGCATTTTCATTACTTTAAGTGTTATGACAGTGGTTTGTTAAAGACATAAGTCCGAATATTCATTGGGTGTTATGTCCGCGTTTTTTTGGGTGTTATGTCCGAGAACGCTCTGCGGACAATACGCCCAACCAATTTTGGGAATTATTTCCAACTATACTGGAGGACATATGTCCCAAAATCAATTTGGGCGGTATGTCCGTAGGTGTTAAGTCCGGGCACCGTAGTTTATATAGCCCTTGCTCCCGGGGTTCTTCACTAGAAATATAGGATCCAAAAAAAGAAAAAAACATAAAAATAGACTTAATTCTTAAATTACACCAAATTAAAAATATTGAAACAAAATAATAAACACTTAAAACTTAAAAAAATTACAATATTTGATAATGACGGCTAAGCTATTTATGAGTTTTATATGTCTGTCAAACTATCCTCTATCTGTACCTGCAACAGCCCCGTTGTAAAATTCAGGGCGAATACCTATTGTTATATTAAAATTTGGTGGATTCTTGTTGGGCAACCCAATAGGTAATAAGTAGCTCACATTGGATCAGCTAAAGTTCCTCTGGCCATCATAAATTGAAGAAATAAAATGGTTTTCATGAAAAGTGACTCTAGTAATAAATCAATGACACTACACACGTAGAGAGCATGTGTTTTGACCACTTGACCGTTGAGGCTCCTGTATAGACTCGAGTGTTTTTCGGTACATGGTCAGTTCTCGCGCTTTCAAAATCCTAAATATAATGTTTGTACTCCAGAAGCATCTTAAATGACACAAATATAAAATAACGGGTGATCCAAGTAGAGATACTTTTTCAATAGCCTTATTTGGCAGATCACGTGTGAGTCGAGTCATGCTGTCATGTTATTTTTGTTACGTATTGTTTGGCATTTCATCATGGAAAGACTTACGCCTGAACAACGTTTACAAATTATTCAGTTTTATTTTCAAAATAATCTTTCGCCAATTGCGCTAAGTCCATTTTTTTAAATCCAAAAAATAAAACACTTTCCAGTCTACACCCATGAGCAATATTTTAGCTCTCGTTAAGAGCTATCTTTTTGCCATAGCTATACCGATCCGACGTACCGGAATCATCGGTCCATATTTCTTCAAAAATGATGCCGGTGGAACGTAACCGTCAATGGCGACCGTTATCGTGCCATGATAAACGACAATTTGATGCCCGAAATTGAAGCTTGTGATCTTGGCGATATTTGGTTTCAACAAGACGGCGCCACTTCCCACACATCGCATCAATCAATGGATTTGTTGAGAGAACACTTCGGTGAGCAGATATTTTCACGTTTTGGGCTGGTCGATTGGCCACCAAGATCTTGTGATATCACTCCGTTAGACTTTTTCCTGAGGGGATTTGTAAAGTCTAAAGTTTATGTCATTCGCCAGTTACCAGTCGAAATGCTCAAACGAGTCATCGAAAATTGGACTCAACGGATGGACCATCTGAGAACTTAGCCGCACACAATATTTGATAGACATAATCTTCAAAAAATAAATGCCAAAGAATGTTCTTTCAAGTGATAATAAACATTCCCCATTCAATTTGAACTTTCTGTGTTTTTTCTTTACAAAAGTAGGGAACCTCGAAATAGGGCACGCTATAGTACGAGTATGAAGAACTATACCCGGGAAAAACAATTTTGAATTCTAAGATTGTGGTCAGTTTTGCAGTGTCCACAGCAATTTTCATTTTTTCATGGCATTTCAAATTTCTTATGAACTAAAAATCTACAAATTTGTGCATTCTGATATCAAAGGCTATGCGAAAATAACTATCAGATGTCCAGCCATAGGTAAACCCGGACGTAAAACCGCACACCCAGGAAAATAATTTGTTGGAATTCGATTGTAACAATAAAAAAATAGTACTAGCAATTTTTGTCGGTTGTATTTATATATAAATATAATTTATATAGTCAAAAATAATCTCGTGTGGATAATAATGTGTGGAATGCAGAATATGTTGTGCAAAATGTTTTACATAAACAAAAAATAAAAGCAACAATCATGAAATTGAAAGCACAGGGTTAAGCGATATTTGCATAAAAGTTTTGTGTATTTTTTTCGTGTACTAAAATTTGTGTCAAATATTTCCACATCTCATAATAGTGAGAAACTTATAATATGGGATTTTTAATTTTGTTACGATTTGTTTGGTTTTTGTTCAATAAATAAAATAAAAATTAATGAAAACTGTTTTTAATTAATTGTCGGTAGTATATGACTGACAAATTGTCAGTCAACCAATTTTTTAAAACAGTTGGTTGTGGCTACATACAACAGATAATTTTAGCCACCATTTTCGTAGTTGGCTGAACCAAATAGGGTTGTTGTCAACATGGAAGAGATTTGTGTGCCAGGGGGTGTGCCACTGGCATGGGTGGATCGGCCCTCCAAAGTTAGTGGGGGTCGGTCATACATTTGGACTCGATTGGCGACCTCTAAATGGGTCAAAGTGGGATTTTTCAAAATTTCTCCCTACGGGTCAAAAGTGGGGACATCAGAATTCGTTTTGGAGGTATGGTTCCTCGGGCAAAGTTTCTTATTTTGATCCCTAGAATACGATTTTCACTGAGCAATGGGCGACTTTTAAATCGACCTGCCCTAGTGCATATGTATCTGGTGGTTGTCTACGTGATTGGTCCAAAACTGGGCGGAATCGGACGAATGGACGTGGCCCCGCCCATATTGGCCAAATTTTGAAATATATATATCTGGCACAATTTTTTAGCGAGAGTTCTGTAATTTTGTGCATATGTATCTGGTGGTAGTCTACGTGATTGGTACGAAAATGGGCGGAAACGGACCAACGGGCGTGCCACCGCCCATATAAGCCATATTTTTAAATTTAGATATTTTCACAATATGTTAGAGAGAGTGCTGTAATTCTGTGTATATGTATCTGGTGTTAGTCTACGTGATTGGGTAAAAAGTGGGCGGAATCGGACCAATGGGCGTGGCCCGCCCATTGAAAGTGGCGTACTTACAGTGGATATTTAAACAAAAAAATTATTAATGAGTTTAATTAAAATACAATTTCGTCTTAAAAAACGAGCTGCAAAAAAATTTTTACAAAAAATCTTCTTCTGTTAAAATTTAAAAATGTATCTAGCTTTTCTTTATAAACATTAAGGAAAATAAAAAGTAGTATTGCACTGGACCGTGAGATTGTTAATTACAGGTCATTCTTGGGAAAAATGTGGATATTTATCTTATGTAAGCACATTTTACATTTAGTTATGAAAAACACTCCGTCCGGAAAATGTCTCTAAGTTGCAGAAAATTATCGATATTTTGGGTCCGACTCATTGCAAGACCTGGCACATCTTAGAGAATAGGACTGGAAGATACTAAGAAGACGTTGAACATCTTCTCTTGCAACATATAGCAAATGATGCAATGAAATTATCAATTTTGAACATCTTCTCCTTCAACATACAGCAAATGATGCAATGAAATTATCAATTTGATCAAAATTCGCACCAAGTCTTCTAAAACAATGAACATTTACGAATACATTATTTTGAGTGTACAAATGCATTTATTATTTTCAAAGCTTTGTTCTAATAACTCTTTTGAGCATATTCTGTTTCCGTTTAGTAATGAAATAATAAACATTTGTTTCGAAAGGAACATTTTTATACAGGAAATATGGCGTTTACGCCACTTTCAAAACAAACATGTTGTATTTATAAAAGTTTGTTTTGAAAGTGGCTTATTCACCATTGCAAAAAGCGGATTAATAGGCCTCAAATGCGAAAAATTTTACACCCTGTCGAAACTTTGAAGAGTTGTGAAGAGCTGATGCAGATATTTTATTGGTACTATTCACCCAGATTTTTAAACGAATTGAAACGCAAAACCATGTATATCTCGTTTGAAAACAAATGGATTTACGCCACTTTCAAACAGTTCATATTTTGGCGTGTACAATTGTGAGACCGAATTCATTAGCTTTAGGGATTGTTTTTCCGTTATCCTCTAATTGGATATATTTTCTTAAGTTGCGCAATATGTAGATGTAGCATTGGTTTGTTCACAAAACGGAATCTTATTTGCCGATACTATATGGAGAAGAAGGTGTCGGATTTCCCCACAATATTTATCCCCTAACCTTAGAGAGTAGGGTATATATCATTTGCTACGAGCTAAAAGTGTAACAAATTGAAGAAGTGACCTAAGACCCCAAGTATGTTTGGCGAAAATTCGATTTGGTTCATTTAAAGTCATTTGAGCAATGTCCGTCCGTTCGTCATAGTCGAATACTCTGAAATTCCACACGTATTTTTAGTTTATTGGTCGCTAACATCTCAAGAAAAATGGGCGAAGTTGCGACGACCCTTTTGGTACTTCCCACACAAATGGACCATTTATTTTAGTACGGAAAAGAGTCTACCATATTCGTAATTGATATTTTGAATAAATCTGAAGACATATATGATATTATTAAAAACTGTGGCATGTTGGAACATCCTTGGATTATGGTTTGTAAATTTAAAAATTTCTGTTTATGTAAGCTTTAAAAATGTTGGACTTGTTGATCAAAAACAAGTAAGAAAGTTCAGTCGGGTAAACCGACTTATGAACCCCCTCACCTTGAGTCCCAAAAAATATTAGTAAATTTATTTATTTTTTTGTCTTAATTAAATTATTATCAATTTAAATTGCATTTAATAACTTTAAAGTATGTACTGGTATTAAAGTTAAAAGCTGTTAACTTTTGGTACAAAAATTTCCATTTGTGTGGAAGGTACCACAAGGGGCGTGACAATTAAGGCCACTTTTCTCTAGACTCGAGATACTATAAGAGCATTGCACTGTACGAAATTTCAAGTATTTGTATGTACTGGTATTAAAGTTAAAAGCTGTTAACTTTTGGCGCAAAAAGGTCCATTTGTGAGGGAGGTACCAAAAGGAGCGTGCCAATAACGACCAGTTTTCACAGGACTCTAGGTACTATGATAGCATTACACTGTACAAAATTTCAAGTATTTGTATGGTATTAAAGTTATAATCTGGTCACTTTTGGTACAAAATGGTCCATTTGTGTGGGAGGTACCAAAAGGAGCATGGCAATAATGCCCATTTTCACTGAATTGTAGGTACTATTGAACAATTACACAGTACAAAATATCAAGTCTTTGTATGCACTGGTAATAAAGTTATAAGCTATTAACTTTTGGTTCAAAATTGCCCATTTGTGTGTTAGGTACCAAAAGGGACGTGGCAACTTCGCCCATTTTTCTCAAGGTAATAGTAATAATACTATGTGTAGAATTTCAGAGGATTTAAATAAGTAGTATAGGAGTTATTAAATACTCAATTTGAAGTTAATTTTCCTCAAAATATATAAGTAATCTATCTGATGTGGATGTTGGATATCAAATGTCCAAAATAATTTTCTGTGAAGATGAATTGCCATATCGTAGACCCATTTTCGTAGTGAAACTATGGGCATTTCCAACGAGATGTCAACCGCAGCCAAAAAAATTAAAGTCTATAAAAGTATGTATGTTGTTTTACTATTTTTTAGTAGGGAATCTATCAAATTTAACTAATATTCCCAAAAACTAAATTTATTCATAACACATTTTAAAATATTTGAGTGCAAATTCGATTAGTTGCAAAATTTATGTTTTAAACATTTGTATTGCATGTTATTTTCTGATTAATGGTTTCTCTTGTAAATCTTGGTTTAGATTTAAGGGATGTTAGAAAAATAATTTTTGTGAAAATAAATATATTGAATATATTAAAAATCATTTATAATCAACCATTGGATGTCTAGTTGCATAAAAAGTAAAAAAAATAAACATAAAACAAGTAAGAAAGTTTCAGTCGGGCAAAACGACCAAGGTATACCCTCACTTTGTGAGTAATGTAATATGGAATATTAAATGAATAATTCTGTCAATTTGTGTGGGAGGTACCAGAAGATTTTTAACAAATACGCCTATTTTTCGCTGAATAGTAGATACTTTAAATACATTGCATTACACGCGTTTATTTGCACTGGTATATTAAGGTTATGAGATATTAAATTTTGGTATGATTTGGCTATTTTGTGTGGGAGGTACAAAAAGGGTGTGGTGATAACGACCATTTTTTACAGGGATATAGCCACTTCAAAAGCGTTACACTGTGCAAAATGTTGTTGCATTTTCGTGCATTGGTACTCATGCTGTGAGCTCTTAACTTTTTGTGCAAAATGGTACCTTTGTGTGGGAGGTACAAAAAGGGGCGTGGCAATAGCGTCCATTTTTCACAGGGCTATAGACACTATAAAAGCATTACACTGTATTTTTAAACACTGGTATTAATGTTATAAGCTGTTAACTTTTGGTGCAAAATGGTGCATTTGTGTGGGTAGCAACTTGGCCCATTTTTCTCTAGTTGATAGCGACTAATAAACTAATGCTATGTGTGGAATTTCAGAAGATTCGAATAAGTAGTATAGCAGTTATTAAAGATTCAATATTTCACAACATTTTAACACTTTGTGGGGGAGGTACTAGAAGGAGTGGACCAATATGGCCCATCTTCGAACTTAGCCGGAGATAGAAAAAAATATTACCACATACCAAATTTGAAGTCAATCGGTTACTCCTTTCGAGAGTTATCGTGCTCACCAGCCAGCAGACAGACAGACAGGCGGGCGGACATTGCTCATTCGACTTAAAATGACCCAAAATGAATATCCGTCGAACATACTTAGGGTCTTAGATCACTCCTTCGATGTGTTACACTTTTTTTCGTAGCAAATGATATACAGGGTGGCTGATATGTAATGCAACAAAATAAAGCGCTATATTTTCTTAATTTTTTTTTAAATTTAATTGTTCAAAAGCAAAAAATGTCGGCTCTGCGGTATTTTGGCCCATTCCCGGCGAAGCGCCGTCTTGAGATGATCGATACTTTGGTATTTTTTAGTGCGAACCTTACTCTCTAAAATGCCCCAGGCGCAAAAGTCCAACGGATTGAGATCCGGAGGTCTTGGTGGCCATTGTGCGGTAGAAATGAAGCGAGGAACCTACTTTTTAATCCATTCTTGGTTGACGCGTGCTGAGTGCGATGGTGCTGAGTCCTGTTGGAATGTCCATGGTCTGCGGCCGAAATGTTTGTCTGCCCAGGGCTTCAATACTTTCTTTAGGACATTTTCTCGATAATATTCGGCATTTATTTTGAGCGACAATCGGCCGTTACGGCGGCCCACACCATTACCATCGGCGGCGATTGAGTTCTGGTGGCCAATCGAAGGTGTACACTTTCAGCTGACCTCTTTGGCAAGTAAACCCGATCATTTTGTTTGTTCACAAACTGCTCAATTTGGAATGGCTTCTCATCGGAGAAAACCAAATTCGGTAACTGGCCACTTTCGTGCAAGCGAAGCAACTCCTTGGCTTTTTCCAGTCTAACATTTTTTGTGCATCGGTGAGCTCTTGCACTTTTTGGAACTTCAATGGCTTTAGTCCAAGCTCATTTTTAAAATGTGTTGTATCCGTTCTCGCGATATGTTCAGTTCACGAGCAATTTTTCTACCACTGCGGCGTGGATTTCGATCAAATCTGGCCTTCACTTTTCGGATCATTTCTGGTGTTGTTACCGTTTTTTTTCGTCCACTTTTTGGACGCGATGCAACACTGCCAGTATCACGGTAAGGAGCAATGGTACGAGACACAAAAGATTTATTCACATTTAAATGCTGGAGGGCTCTAACGATAGCCACTTGTGTTTTTCCACCCAAATATAAAGCAATACACTATCACGCTTGAATTCCATCACGAATAACTTTTTTCTGAATGCAATAAAACAAAATGCTTTTGTAAGCTTGTAAACAATAAAATGAACTGTCACTGAAATAAATCTGTTAGCTATCAGACTAGCGGTTTAGAAATGATAGCAACCTGAAGTGGGTTGCAATACATATCAGCCACCCTGTATACCCTCGTCACACTAAAGTGAGGGTATAAAGAACGATGGAATAAAATGTCGCGTGCGAATGTAATTAAAATTAAATAAAAAATAAACTACTTAATATTTTTGAATAAAATAAAAAACATTATTAAGATACATTAATCCATGACATTTTAAAATTAGTCGTATTGAAATATTCCATCAGGTTTCCCTGAAATCAGTGTTTGATTGGTTTGCTTTGAAAGCTTGGTTTTTTGTAATTATCTTGAAAACGAACAGTTGGGCAAAATCAACCTTAGCACCAATTATAGTGCTAAACAAGAGCTATAATTTTCACCTTTTGTCAAAATGAAATAATGTTTTGGCATATGTTTTTTCACTCTGAATGCGTACGAATGTCGCATTCGACATTGGAGAAATGCCCATATTGCGAATACAAAATGTAAGATTTTGTGCTTTACATAGAAAATATATCGCTTATTACGTCATTTACATGCTTTGTGTGCACCCAACACGCAAAAAAAACTCGTTGCTCATGAAATTTTAGAAAACCACACCATGTACTTCCGTTAAAGGAAATTTCGTTCCTTGAAATGTGGAATCTAGTTGTCTACAATTTTGTTCATGTGGAAAACATTTTTTCTTTGTGTGTAAAAAATTCTTGTTTTCAGTTTTTCAAGTGAATGCATTCACTTTTAATGACTTTAGAAAATATTAATGAGATAGTCCTGCTACACGTCTCGTGGTAAATGAATTCGCGTTAGAGCTCAGATAACTTTCCTACAAAAAAGGATTAATGTGTAAAGAAATAAAATATGCGTAACATTCGCAGGACAAGAAAGACTTGTTCTCTGTGAATGTAGGTGGGAGCTTTCATCCGTCGAAGGAACTATCCTATCTACTGTGCAATGGAGAAGCCATTGGGTGTATTTTTTAGATGTGTGGTTTTCAAGAAGAAATAAAACGCATATAATTTAATGTTATGGCCAAGAATATAGCTTTATTATAAAGATAAGGCTTTGCCATTATGTTTTATAAATGATTTCGGGCAAGTGACCGCCGCGGCTGGCTCAAATAAATTCCAGCCGAGAAACCCAAATTTCTACCATTTTTTGCAGCACTTGGGGCTGTATGTCAGCAATAACGAGCCGAATATTCTCTTCTAAGGCGTCAATCGTGTTAAGCTTATCTGCGAAGGCAAGCGACTTCACATAACCCTACAAAAAAAGTCCAGCTGTCTAAAATTGCACGATCTTGGAGGCCCGACACAGGGTCACGACGCGAGATAATGCACTCACCATAAGATTCCTTCAATAAATTGATTTTTTCGTTGGCTGTGTACCGCCGTCTTGTTCGAACAAAAGGTCGTCCACATAAACATCCTCCAATTCAGGCTCGAAAAAGTTATTAATTATCATTGGCTCTATAGCGTTCCCCATTGACTGCAACATTATGGCTGGTTTCATTTTTGAAGAAATATGGACCAATGATTCTCTCTGCCCATAGAGCACACCAAACAGTGACTTTTTGTGGATGTAAAGGCGTCTGAACAATGTCTTGTGGGTTATCATTACTCCAAATGCGATAATTTTGTTTTTTTAACGTACTCATTCATCCAAACGCGAGCATCATCGCTGAACAAAATTTTCTTGTGAAAATCGGAAAATCGTCGCGCGATTTATTTTGGTAAACAATTTGCACGATTTGCAAATGTCGTTCTTAAGTCTATTCATGATGAAATGGCAAACCAAACTGAGAATAAATCAAGTGATAGCTGTCAAAAAGACCAACTCCGAAAAAGTATTCCTAGATTGAAAATCACACGTTTAAAAAAACACCCTATACTTAACTAATTGCAGGCTAAATCCTACAGACATCCGCGCGCATATATCTTATCGCTACCATAGTGTAATCTTTTTTATCCTGTTTATAACTCGTATACACTTTACCTTGCAATTTGCACAATCTCGTCATGATAAATGGCGGCAATTTGGATTTTCATTCATCCGACGGTCTATATTTCGGCGTTTTTACAGCCAATGAGCGGGTTGTTATTGCCTTTCTTCGTCTGAGCGAAAGTTTTTTTTGCATTCGCCAGTAGGGCAGACAACGCAAACAGTGAACTGGCAAAACAAAAGTATGGGCGGGTTAGGACTAGATTTTATTTGAGTTTTGCTGTGTTTCTGATGGAAATATAAATCAAATGAGTTATGAACGAACAACCGCTATTACTTTACATTCTACGCTGCAGTAGGCAAAACCGCTCTCTGCCACTTACAACCTCCTTGTGTGTCACAAATTCCCTTCGCCATAACCACTCCACCCACACCATCCTCCCCCTTTCAAAGGAGTAGACATATCGCAGGTCATTCCTTAGTCCTGAAAGGTTTCTGTATTTCTAGACCTTTAGAGTAGGTTGTGCAGCACCGTGACCGGATAATCGGTTACAAAGTATGGTTAGGTAATCGCCACTGGTTTCGATTAATAGCCTGTTTCTCCATCTTGAAGGAAACCAAAGCGAAAGAAAACCAGTCACTCACTTTCGTCAGGAATGTGGTTTCTCTTAGGTTCGTTCGTTCGGCTGTCCTTACGCCTATAACGCCATTAACGCCGTGTGAACAAAAATAATTTGTTATTTATTAAATACATCAAATTTATAAGAAATTTTTTTTATAAAATAGATTTTTAATGCAGCTATGTTTATAGTGAGTAAGAAAGAAAATGTTGAAAGTGTCTGCTACTTTTAAAACGTTTGTTACGAATTTTTGACCGTTGTAATTTTACAACGTTGGCTATGCCAGATAAACAATTTCGCAACAAAATATTTCAAACCGTGTTAAGTATGCGTAGCGATGGCCACAATCAAAACAAGAAATCTCTCACCAGATTGCTGTCTTGGGTGATTTCTTGCTTTGATTGTGAAAACCGCTACACATGCACTTACTTAGGATTTTCCTCCAAGTAATCAGCGAGCTGCAGAAGCTGCTGCTATGTTTGTTTCTGTATATATTATTTAGATTGTTAATTAGTATTTATAGTATGATTAATTCATATATTCTTACCATTTGTTTTCATTAGTTTTTTTTCCAATTTTGCAAGCGACAAACAATAGCATGTATCTTTATTTTTGATTCGAACACAATACAACAAAGACCGTTTTTCGACGTTTCGTTCGTACAGATGACAGTTCGTTCAGATAGAGAAACTCAAACTTTTACGTTTTCTTTCGCTTAGCAGGCGACTGAAAGCGTTGCATTAAGATAGAGAATAAGCTGTAAATTTCAAATTTTGGTTAACCGATAAAACTGGAGTCTTGAGGCCTGTTAACGAAAATGATGTCTTATTTAGAGTTTTGTATTTACCGATTTTTTTCAATTTCCAGGAAAGCGGGAATTTTTTAAAACTTTCCCGGGATCCCGCTTAATGAAAATTACGAAATGTGTATTTTATGTATATACAAGGTGGCGCAAAAGTAATCCTCCTATCAGAAAATGCTATAAATTTTGCGATTGGCCCCTAATGTCAGTTCTGTTTTGACATTTGTGTAGTAAACACATGCGAAATACACGTTAATAAACAATGTTACGCTACACTGCTCCAGAATTGTTAGAATTTGTGTGGGAGGTACTAGAAGGGGCGGGGCAATAACGCCCACTTTGTACTGGCCTGTAGGTACTATAAAAATATTACACTGCACAAAATTTCAAGTATTTTTATGCACTGGTATTAATGTTATAAGCTGTGAATTGGTCCCTTTGTGTGGGAGGTACCAAAAGGGGCGTGACATTTTCGCCCATTTTTGTTCAGCTTATAGATACGGTGAAATAATTACTATGTATGAAATTTCATTGGATTCCCATGAGTAGTATAGAAGTTATAAGAGTTTTAAAGAAGGTTTGTTTTTCTGTTCAACAGAAAACAAAAACAACGATCTCGAACTCAATAGTCAAAAACAAAACTATGAAAAGTCACAACAGATCGAATAACAAAAAACAAAAACAATGATGAATGAGGCAGAGTACTGCCGAAAGTTGGTTGTCGCTGTAAGAAGCGACAATAACAACAAATCGTGTGCCTTCCCCGCAAATTGCAGGGACACACAAAAAAACCAAACAAGAAGTGTGGGGATGTATTAAGGTTGAGAAATACTGTCTGCAATGTTTTGGATATATGGGACTTTGAAGTCAGTTCTCAATTATTTCATATTGAGCTGCTCTCATATTGTGCCAATTATTGACAGGGTATTTTGTCCAAGGTGCCGATGAGGTTGCTTGGTAGCTTCCGAAACGATATCGTCCACCAACCAGTGACCACCCTTAATACATTTCACACATTTCTTATTCTTCTTATTTAAAGAAGGTTTGTTTTTCTGTTCAACAGAAAAAAAAAACAACGATCTCGAACTCAATAGTCAAAAACAAAACTATGAAAAGTCACAACAGATCGAATAACAAAAAACAAAAACAATGAGTTTTAACATGTCACAAAATTTTAACCGTTTGTGAGGGAGGTACCACTAGGAGGGGTCCGACATGGGTCACCTCAAAATATTAAGTAGATTTGAGGAAAATATTACCACATACTAATTTCTAAGTCATTCGGTCACTCATTTTCAGAGATATCTTTCGCATAATCCAGTCAATCGGACAGACAGACGGACATTAAATAAGTCATATCTTTTGAACCCATTGAGCACCCATTCTGAAAATTTTATATTTTATGGAGCAATATGGGGGTAATATTCAGAAATAAAATTAAAAAAATTTAAAATACTTTTTTCAGGTTAATCAAGGATTAAGGACATTTTCGTCCTTTTGGTATCCTTAATACACATATAATTATCCTTCTGTGTGTAATGCTTAGAAATAACGTTAATATATTTAAGATGGTACTTATTTCAATTAAATCTGACTTTCCGTTCAAAAGTTATGGCGACAGGAACATAGCTTAATTTTTTACAAAACAATGTAGATGTCCCACTTTGGCACCCTATAAAATCTAAACCGCTACAAATTTTGACACACGGTAAACTGTCATTATTTCGTAACATCTTGCAATATGCGCATGCAAAATTTCAGCAAAATCAAAAGGGTAAAATTTTCAAATCGTCATTTTTGGGTCGATTTTCTTTGGAATTACCCTTATAGTAAATGTCTAAATGTAAACCAAATAAAATATTAAATTTAATATGAATACGAGTATATGAGCATTTATTATTTTGCAAAGTTATATATTCCTACAGGGGGAAAATAATCGTTTCTTATCTTGAAAAAGAAGGAAAATATGTTTGGAACAAAAACACAAGAAAAAACAACTTGAAAGTCGGTGGAAGAAGAACTATTGCGGCAGGCGATTGACTTGAGATGGTTCTTACTTGAAAGTAATTCCTATATGTAAATTTGAAATATCTTTCGTATAAGTAGAACTAATAACAGTGTACCCCAGGCTAAAATCACCAGTGAATCTTAATGCAGTGGTTGGTGTTGGGTTTCAAGGTGGTTTTCTTTTTCACTTGACTATTCAAATGCCTCCCAAACAAAATTGCCAAAATAAAAAATGTGAAAAATTATTTATATGAATTTCCCTATTTTTACAATATGGGTCATCATTTATATATAGATTAGGCATTGTTTCCTTCGTTAGGATGCTAGCTTTCAAAAAATGGAACAAACCAATTGTTTGTATTTTTTATGGTTCTTTTTCGTGCCAGCAAAAAACGTTTTTTTTTTTTAAATAAAATTTTGTTTAGTTGTTTTATCGACAGTTCCTATAAAACCGAGTTTAGTAACAAGTATACATGTAAGTGATGTTTTCCGCATTTCTAGCCCTCATAATTTTAATGGTATCCTACCTTTATCGAGCTTATACTTCAAAAAATATGGTCCAAATACTAAAGGTCGCATCCACGAAAATTGGAATTTTAGAAAACATCGCACGTCAAATGGCAAGCGAATGAAATTTTTGGTTTTTGCACACTTTGTTTTGGATGTAAACAAAGAAGCTTTCAATCATTGCCAACATTTTGGTTCTTATAAGACAACAACGAACGAAATGAAATGTCAAATTAGACGATCAGAAAAATGCATTCGTGTCGGTTATGTTTACCGCCCTTTTGAAAGATTAAGTGAAAATTGTTGGGTAAATTAATAAAAAAAGGGATAAATGAACCAAACAACATACACATGTATCTTTTGCTGAAGTATCCACAAAAATTTAAAAAAGTTCTGTTTATTAGTTTGTATAAAATGTTTTGAAATCTTACAACCACACTGTTGCTTTTTGCATTTTTTCGAAATACCTTAAATTAGGTAACCCAAACAATTGCTTACTATGCCTATCCACCTAGAATACCTCTGAATTGGTTTGGTTTTGTCCGTCCGTCTGTTTATAAATGTATCCTTGTTACCGAGTACAGTTCACAATTATGCTCAGATCACTAGGAAATTTAGCAAGAACATCCTTTTTAACTCAAGGACTTACTAAAATGGGTGCAGAAGGTTTCCGATTTAGATATAGCCCCTATATATAGTACATATATGATCAATCAAGCAAACAATTGTATTTGCCCTAATTGTATTAGCCCCTATATATAGTACATATATGATCAATCAAGCAAACAATTGTATTTGTTTTCGGTTTTTTAATTATTTCTCATTGTATAGAAACAGCTGTTGCAACTTTTACAGCTGTTAGATAGGGTTGCCCCCGTTCTGATATTTTCGTGTGGAAAAGGCTTTAAGAAATGTCAATAACAGCATGAAGGTAATATTGGTCTTTGGCAGGAAGACGATGAAGAAAAGAGCTTTCTTACCCGAACGATAAATGACAATGAACCAAATTAAAAACATGATCGCTTGGGTGAGCATAAGAAGAAGAAAATTATTGCTTGGGTAGTCATCGCACGTCTGCGTTTTGTTACATTTAGCTGAACAGGCTGATAGTTTTTATCCCCTCACCTTAGAGAGGAGGGTATATATCAGTTGCTACGAGCCAAAAGTGTAACACATCAAAGGAGTGACCTAAGACCTTATGTATGTTCGGCGGAAATCCGTTTTGGGTAATTTTAAGTCATGTGAGCAATGTCCGTCCGTCCGTCTGTCTGTCTGTGTGTCTGTCTGCTGGCTGGTGCGCACGACAACTCTCGAAAGGAGTAACCGATTGACTTCAAATTTGGTATGCGGTAATATTTGTCTCTATCTCCGGCTTAGTTCGAAGATGGGCCATATTGGTCCACTTCTTCTAGTACCTCCCCCACAAAGGGTTAACTTTTAGTGAAATATTGATTCTTTAGTACCTTCTATACTACTTACTCGAATCATCTGAAATTTCACAAATAGTATTACTCGCTAACACGTCAAGAAAAATGGCGAAGTGGCCACTCCCTATTTGGTACCTCCCACACAAATGGACCATTTTACACCAATAATAAACTGCTTATAACTTTAATACCAGTACATACAAATACTTAAAATTTTGTACTGTATAATGTTTTTATAGTACCTAGAGTCCAGAGCAAAATGGGCCTCATTGGCACGCCCCTTTTGGTACCTCCCACACAAATGGACCTTTTTGTACCAAAATTTAACAGCTTTTAACTTTAATACCAGTATGCACTATAAATACCTGAAATTTCGTACAGTGTAATGCTTTCATAGACCCTAGAGTCTAGAGAAAAATATCCGTTATTGGCACGCCCATTTTGGTACCTCCCACACAAATGGACCATTTTACACCACAAGTTAAAAACTTATAACTTTAATAATGCTTTTATAGTACCTAGAGTCCACAGAAAAGTGGTCGTTATTGCCACGCCCCATTCGGTACCCCCTCACAAATGACCATTTTGTACCCAATGTAAACAGCTTTTAACTTTAATGCCAGTTCATACTTTAAAGTTATTAATTGCAATTTAAATTGATAATAATTTAATAAAAAAAAAATTTACGAATATTTTTTGGGACTCAAGGTGAAGGGATTCATAAGTCGTTTTACCCGACTGAACTTTCTTACTTGTTAAAATGTCAAAACTTGTTTTTGGGAACGAATTTTTGTATTTGTAAGTTTATTATATTCTATGTGATAAAGTAAGTAGGAAATGTGAATATGATTTAGTGAATAAAACAACTTCAATTAGAAAAAAACAAGTTTAATAATTGCATGTTGACTAATAAATACTGGACCATATTTAGTTTTACTTATTAGTACTCCAGATTGAGACTGTGTCACACCCGTTACATTGGCATGTCACACCCGTTACATATTAATATATGTACAACAAATTAAATAATATATAAAGTCAATATATAAAGACATTATACAATAAAGAAACCGGCTGATTAGGTTTTTTTTATCAAATGATATGCTTAACAAGTAAGAAAGTTTCAGTCGGGTAAACCGACTAAGGTATACCCTCACTTTGTGAGTAATGTAATATTGAATAGTACTCGAATTATTCTGTCAATTTGTGTGGGAGGTACCAGAAGGGGTTTATCAAATACACCTTTTTTCTCGCTGAACATTAGATACTTTAAATTCATTTCACTGTGCCGACTTATAAGCATTTATGTGCACTGGTATAAACGTTATGAGACATTAAATTGTGGTATGATTTGGGCATTTTGTGTGGGAGGTACAAAAAGGGGCGTGGCAATAACGCCCATTTTTCACAGGGCTATAGTCACTATTAAAACATTACACTGTACAAAATTTCAAGTATTTTTATACACTGGTTTTAATGTTATAAGCTGTTAACTTTTGGTGCAAAAAGGTACCTTTGTGTGGGAGGTACCAAAAGGGGCGTGGCAACAATACCCATTTTTCCCTGGACTTTAGACAATATAAAAGCATAATACTGTACAAAATTTCAAGTATTTTTATACACTGTTATTAATGTTATAAGCTGTTAACTTTTAGTACAAAATGGTGCATTTTTGTGGGAGGTACCAAAAGGGACGTGGCGACTTCGCCAATTTTTCTCGAGTTGATAGCGACTAATAAGCTAATACTATGTGTGGAATTTCAAAAGATTCGTATAAGTAGTATAGCAGTTATTAAAGAATCAATATTTCACAACATTTTAACCCTTTGTGGGGGAGGTACTAGAAGGAGTGGACCAATATGGCCCATCTTCGAACTTAGCCGGAGATAGAAAAAAATATTACCACATACCAAATTTGAGGTCAATCGGTTACTCCTTTCGAGAGTTATAGTGCGCACCAGCCAGCAGACAGACAGACACACAGACAGACAGATAGACAGACAGACAGACGGACGGACATTGCTCATTCGACTTAAAATGACCCAAAACGGATTTCCTCCGAACATACTTGGGGTCTTAGGCCACTCCTTCGAAGTGTTACACTTTTTTCCGTAGCAAATGATATATACCCTCGTCACACTAAAGTAAGGGTATAAAAAGACTCGAAGAAATTGTTTGAGAATGGAGGAAAAATAGCGGTGATGATGGAGTTTTAGTCGAGATCAGATGTCATTGAAGTTATAAATCATACCAAAAATTTAGCGGGAACTTCAATATACTTGGACAAAGCCGTATACACTGAAAGAAAGTGAGACAAAAAGATTATGCTGGTGCTTAGAAAAGAAATTTAAGGAATCAACAAAAGTATAAGAGTGGGAGTCAGTGATGATAGATTGATTATTGATGGAAAACAATTTACTTGGAATAGAAACAAAGTGTTTGTATGCGGACAAATAAGCGGAGAAGAAGCTTTGCGAAATATTTACGATAAGAAAATTGTTTTTGATTTAGACTATAATCATATACTAGTTAAGTAAGGAAAGCAAAGTAAACATTTAATAATAAACATATTTTCAAACAATGTTCATGGATTGCCCAATAAGTATCTGTTCCCAGATTTTTTTGAAAATGTAATATAACATGAAATATTTATATCAAGCGAAAAACCTGTAGCGGAAGGAAACTCAGATAAACGGAAAAAAATATTTCCTTATTTTAACTTGTATTGGAAACCGTCCAAATGTTTAAATATACATGGTAGGTCTAGCGGTGGCTGTATACATGGACTGAAGAGAAGGGACCTCGAGGAAGTTGGAATAAGGCATAGTTTTGAAAGTAATGTTGGAGTGGATACATATAATAAGACTTCAAATTAACAAAAAAAAATTTGGGTAATTCCTGTATACCTAAGAGGAGGAAACTGGGATGAGGAGTTTGAGCATATTAAAACATTTTTCAAGGAAAATTCAGAAACCAACACTGTGCTAATTGGTGATATGAACGTAAGAATCGGAAACATTCAGATAGGAGATTTTTATGAGGCTAGCAAGTCTTAAGTGAAATCCAAATTATGAATGGAAAAGGTTGAAAACATATGGAATTTCTGAATGATTATGGGAAAACAGTACTCATTGGACGAACAATTGGTGATATTTTACATTTATAAATTTACATTTATTAGCACAGTTGGAAGTTCTGTAAACAATATATGCGCAGTATCACAAGAGTTTTTAAAAGATGGTTGACTCCCAGCGACGGATAACATTCAACAATTGCGAAATTAAGTGGGAGGAAAATGTAAAGTACATAAGGATTGTTCTAGACCCCTAAATGAAATTCAAGGATCACATAACAAATGTGGTGAATAAATGTAACCATCAAACCGTCTCATATATCCTCTCATTAATAGGAAATCTCAATTGAATATTACAAACAAGATGTTTATTTTTAAAAACTGTATTTCAAGATGTCGTCTTCTATGGAGCACCGGCATTTTTACTAGGGGCGATTAAGTGCAATATAAAATATAAATTCTTCAATTTCAGCCAGGGCAATTAAAAAATGTATTCTCTAGAGCGCCAAGAGATATAGTCTATATAGGGTCTATACCAAAACATAAGCCGATGAACCCCATTTTTACTAGTGACGATTAGGTCTAATATAAAGTATAAATTCTTAAATTACAGCCATATAAATACCTATATAAAAATATGGACCCATTTTCAATAGGTACGAATAGGTCCCTAGTCTAAGAAATGCCTCTACACCAATTTTCTTAAAGATTGCCATATCGAAACCTCCATTCTAAGTCGACTTAGCATAATTTTAGGGATGCTGCATTTGTAATTTCTAAACATTTCAATCAAAAGTTATTTACAAAACAGTACAGGTCATTCGATTTCCATCATAAAGGAATTCCACACAAATAATAAAATAAAAAATAAAAAAAATCATCAAACTTTGATCGCCTCTCTTGAAAAACTACAATTTGACACTTAGCATAGTTTAGAATGGAGGTATCGATGTATTTACGACCTGCACTTTAATAACAAGAACACATGGACAGACGGACATGGCTAAATCGACTCACAAAGTGATTTTATGCCGATTAGTATAATAAACTATGGGTGTATCTCTTTGCTTTTTAAGCGTTATAAACAAATGCAGAAAGTCATAATACCCTGTACCACAGTTTGGAGTCGGGTAAATAAACTGAGTATGCAGTTTATCTACTCTTGGCCTATAGTCTATATAATGGAAGTCTTAGAAGACGTGAAAGTAGGTAAAATCGGAAATCACTTTACTGAAATAACCGGATTTTTGAGACACTAATATTTGAAGCCTACCATTACTGATTACGATAATGGATAATTGTTGCAAAGATTTACGTCTCATGAGCGATGACCTACCTAATGATGGCAACAATTTGTACTTGGTTTATGATTATTACGTGCTGACTTCTGCTACATCCTTCGGTTTACTAAGGTGTGTATGTGTGTGTGCGATACGTACTACACTGTCAGACAAAACTACGAACGCAATCCATTATTTCAGGTGACCACGAACAAATGTTGGCTCATCTTCCCATTACGAACATATGTTGAAATAAAATAACAACAAATTGATTGATTACTCAATAAGCTTTTGTGGAAATTTGTTTTTAACAGACAGAGTGGTCGCAGATGCTGAATGTCATTCTTAAGAACATTAGAGTGTCTACAGGAGAACTATGATAGGTATAATAGTAAAGGTAATCGATGTCATTGCATCAATCAATTTATTATCTAATAAACATTTCTTAAATGTGTAAAAGTTTGCTAGGTTAAACATTCTTCGAAAGGTGTTCATTTACTCCCACGACATTGTTCATCTTCAAATGGGGTAAACATCTGGTTATTAATTAATTATGTACATAAACAGTTTTGAGAGTGGCCGACAACATCGACCGAAAAATTAAAAAGTTTAAAAAATGGAAAGCAATATGTTGTCAAACATTTCATTTCACAACATATTCGTAAATATTCATGCTTTTGGAAGTTTTGACATCAAATGCAATATTCCCAATATTTCATTTCATTATTTCTAGAAAAATTATAACAGCATCTTTCTTTTATTATGTAAAAATATTAATTCTGCAAAAAAATAATTAATTGCACTAGTTTACACAATTTTTTCGTAGGAATGTATATAACATTTTCTGGTGTAATTGGTACGCTAAACCCGAAACTATTATATTCTAAATGTTTTTTTAATTTAATTTGTTATGAGAAGTAGTATTTGGTCTATATTTGAGGTATAATCCTATAGAGCCGGTAATTTTAAGGTAGTTATGAGGGCAAATGATACATATTTTACTTTTTTGATTTAGTAACAGCCATCGAAAATATAAAAAAAAATTAAAGATATTTTAAAAGATAGAATTCTAACGACAAAAGCAATGTCTATGTAAAAATGGATGGATTAATGTAAAGGTTATGACCCATATTGTAAAAGTATGCGACATTAAAAAATAATTTTTCATATGTTTTATTTCGGCCTTTCTGTTTGGGAAGTACCATTAACGCGCAAACAAGTGTTCGTATGCGGTGGATCGAGGTTATAAAGTATTGTAAAAGCATTACACTTCAAAAAATTTTAATTTACAAATTTCATTTTATTCCATAAAAATTTTTATTTGTATGGACTGGAATCAAAGTTATAAGCCGTTAACTTCTTGTGCAAAACGGTCCATTTGTGTGGGAGGTACCAAAAGGGGAGGCGCAAGTTCGCCCATTTTCCTAAAGGTGATAGCTACGAGTACTAATAAACATATACTATATATGGAATTTCGTACCAATCAATACCGTGTTTCTGGAATCTTTTGCCCTCCTCCATCTATGGGTCATGGAACCCGGTTGGTTTGCAACTCCTCATCCGAGAATATTCTCTCCCAGCGAATTTGGTTTCAACGACAGCCACCACGTTGCACCCAATAGGGTCCTCACCAATAGTCAGGCCGGAACCTGCGTTCCTACGGCTTTCCTGACTCGTGCTACCAGATTAGGTGCCCTGGTCAGACTGCGTAGCCGGAAATACTATCAGTTAGACGCCAGAAAATCTAGGACGCGTGACCAGTCTGGGATCACAGTCCAGTCCCCATCCTGGGAATAGATGGGAACCATGGGATTCGTAGATATCACCTTTGTTGGGGGAGGTACTACAAGAACCAACCAAAGAGACCGGCAGAAGGAAGGAAAAAAATTGCTCAAATGACTTAAAAAGATCCAAAAAATACTTCAGCCAAATACACTTGAGGTCTTGGGTCACTCTTTCGATATGTTACACTTTTCGTTTCAGTTAACAAAGTACTTAGTTCCACCTTCTCATCAAGGCTTATTCCAAAGAGAAGTTGAAGATGTTGATCGTAATAAAATAGATCTGAAACGATAATCTTAAAATACGCAGTGTTCTTTCAAAGATCAATTACACTACGCAACAAAAAAAAATTGTTTGTGCCCTAGACCTAAAAATTATTTTTTTGTATAGATTGTGGCATACTGTTATATAAAATCAAAACCCAAAATTTTTATGGATAATTTTTTTTTTAGAATTTTTCAGACGGACGGACATTGCTCATTCGACTTAAAATGACCCAAAACGGATTTCCTCCGAACATACTTGGGGTCTTAGGTCACTCCTTCGACGTGTTACACTTTTTCCGTAGCAAATGATATATACCCTCGTCACACTAAAGTGAGGGTATAAATATAATGTTTTTCACATTATTCGTCCATTACTATCAAAGCAATGCATGCATTTATGATAGAAATGGAATTTGTTTAAATATCGGGACCATAACTACTCCTAAATATAACCATAACTACTCCTAAAATACTCAGTGTGTCGATTATGATGCAAACCGGATGTCGCAGGCAGCATATATGGTCCATATTGTCCAATTCGGTGGGATATTTGTATGAGGGCTATAACCAAATCTAAATCGATTTTCTTCAAATTAAATATGGTTTTTCCTTGGTAAAAAAACATATCCATGCCAAATTTCATGCAAATTGGACCATATTCGCAACCAGCACTTAGCGTACAGACATCAAGCTTGTGTGGCAGGTGGCAGTGGGAGTTGCCAGTTTGGTCGAAATTTTTGTTCATTTGTTATGTGTGTTATGACTAACAGGTGTGCAAATTTTTAGGGCTGTATAAATAACAACAGTGATAATCATTGCTACAAATTGTCATTACGAGGAAACTAACAAAAACCGATTTATATATGCATTCGTATTATATTAGGTGAACATACTGGTTTAAGAAAATGTGCGAAAGAAGAATAAAAAAGTCCTGTTAGGTAAGCTGTGTAGGCATTCCTACTGGAATAGCATAAAATGCGCTTTTAAAATAATTCATATGAATAACAAGCATTTATTCTTTTACATTTGACAAGTAGAAACTACGCCATTACTAAAAATGGAACGATACACCATTCAACAACGCATTAAAATTATTAAAATTCGAAAATCATCGAAAAATCATCTTGACAGATGAGGCCCATTTCCACCTCCGTGGCTACGCCAACAAGCAAGAGTTATTGTTGAGAAGCCTCTCCATCCTCAACGTGTGACTGTTTGGTGCGGTTTATGGTCCGGCGGGGTCATTGGACCTTACTTTTTCGAAAATGAGGTTGGATCAGCTGTTACGGTGAATGGATTGCGCTATGGAGAGATGATTAATAATTTTTCATGGTCGGAGTTGGATGGTATTGATCTGGACAACGTATACATTCAACAAGACGGCACTACGTGCCACACAAGCAACGAAACCATTGCTCTGTTACGGGAAAAGTTTCCGGACCGTGTTATCTCTCTAAGAGGTGATCACAATTGGCCACCGAGATCTTGTGATTTAACACCTTGCGACTTTTTCCTTTGGGGCCACGTGAAAGATAATGTCTACGCCAACAGCTCAGCGTCGATTCAAGATCTCAAAGATAGAATTCGTGAGGCTATTGAAAACATGGCTGCCCTCACTTTGCGATTGGCTTATGGAAAATTTCATGAAAAGGATATGGTCCTGTAAGCGTGGTCGTGGTGGCTATTTGGCTGATGTTGTTTTTCATTATTAACGGCATACCTTCCTCTTTATTATGAAATAAACATCCAATCATTTAAATCAAAAAATGACATTTTTCTTTGAATACCAAAATAACACTCCTTGTTGGAAAACCCTTTATATTGCACTTCCTAAAATATTATTTTTTTAAATGGGACAAGGAAAGCCTTTAACTTTAGAAGAAAGTGGAAAAATTGAAGCCTATTACGAACAAAAGTTTTCCTTCAGAAAAATTGAATAGAAAATCGGAAGAAGTGCTCGTCTTGTCTTCAATTACATCAAAAATAAGAATTCCTATGGAAAGAATATGAAGGGAAGATCAGCAAGTGTCTTATCGTCAACGGAAAACCGCGTAATTTTAAGAATTGCATCAAATTTCTCTGATTCTATGCCAAAAATAAAGGCGAAAGCCGGAGTTTCTGATAGTATTTCGAAAGTTCGGCGCTTGATTGTGTATGCTCCTCATATCCAAAGAATGAAACTTAAACAAAGCCTGTACTAAAACCCATTCATAAAGAAAAACGATTGGATTTTGCTGAAGTTCACATGACGTGGAATACCGAATGGCAAACAGTTGTCTTTTCTGATGAAAAAAATTTAACCTGGAGCGACCTGACGGCTATAACTTCTATGAGAAAAGAGGAAGTAATTTTAAGCCGTCGACACAGTCGCATAGGCGGAATTATGGTATGGGGAGCCATATCGTACTATGGTCAGATTAAACTACAATTAAAATTGGTATAACTGATTGCAGAACAATACAAAATTATTCTGGAACAAGCATTTCCGGAGTGCATTAACATCTTTGGACCACTGCGTTGGATTTTCCAGCAGGATAACGCTCCGATACACCATGCTAGAGTGGTAAATCCTGGATAAGTGACCAAAATGTGACTTTGTTGGACTGGCCACCTTACTGGGGATGGCTTTCACGGAAAGTTTACGAAGGAGGTAGGTATCAAGACATTCCATCTTTAATCAATGCAATCGAGACCGTTTGGGACGATATTTCCTTAGATTACCTTAAAACCCTCTACGATTCCATTTCAAGTCACATATTGGAGGTTATAAAGCACAATGGAGGCAACACTCATTACTAAACGCTAGAGAACAAGTCAAAACAAATAGTTCTAACAATAAAATATATGTAAGAGAATAATTTTTATGTTTTCCAAACTTTTCTTTGTCGTTGTTATTCGAATGCACCTTTTTTCCACAGTTTTCAAGCATTTTTTCTAAACATGACAAAACAAATCACAAGAAAATTAAAAAAAAATATTTCTCAGCAGCACAAAAGAAAAAATAGGTTCTAAAACAAATATTTTTAGATTTTTTTTTTGTAGTTGTGTGATGAAAAATTCGCAGTAAAATAAAAATTTATTGTTGTAGTTATTTAAATAAACTGGAGTGTACATTTCATATTTATGCCACAAAAAATGGATTTGGGACCAGTGTGCAGTGGGAGACTTCAGAATGTTCCATTCGGCCCACAGAGCGAAACAAACGCTTCACACCCCATACGCTTAAAAAATTGGAATCAAAATACATATATCATATGTTAAAAGTCAGACAAATTATCAAGAATATTTTAATATTATTGAAGACCCAATCTCAATAAATTTAACGTAGTCCTCTACAATGCAACGTTCAATTTTCGAAAAATTTAATGAGTGGTTGAATCCCCACAAAATGCAAAAAGAACAGAGGTGGTAGAACACTTGCGTGCTAGTGGCGGACACCCAAATTTCGCTTTTTATACCCTACACCACACTGTGGTACAAGTTATTATTAGTTTGTTTCATGGCAGATGTTTGTAACATCTTGAGCTAGAACCACCTTAAATTATACCGATCGACTCAGAATCACTAGCTGTGTCCATTTAACCATGTCTGTCTGTCCATCTAAAGTTGTCCGTTGAGTACAGGTCGAAATTTCACTCCGATCATGATGAAATTTTGCAGTTAGGAGACTTTTGTATCTGGAAAGAAGCCTATGACCTATTTTAAGAAAATCGGTTCAGATTTAGATATAGCTCCCATATTTAAGTTTCGTCCGATTTGGCCCATTAGACCTTTAGACGCTGTAGTTTACTTCCAATCGTTTTGAAATTTAGCATGCTAGAGTTTCCCAGCAAAATCTCGGTAAGTACCTGTCATTATTACCTGCATTACCAAATAACGACATCTCATTATTCGCTGCATTACTTTCGGCTTATTTATAATGACATACCAATAATAACAGAAATAAGAGATTTTTGTTATCAAAATCATTTTGGCAATTTTTAATATAATGCATTTTTGGTTATATATGGTTTATTGTACAAGATTTATTTATTTTCAACATTTTTTAAAAAAATACGTGCAGTTTTTAATGAAAATGCCATAAATATTTACGTGTATCGTATGATTTTAAACCATTGAAGAATTTTTCACATGGGGTTTGGGTTCAGAAATTCGGATCTGGAATGAGGAAATCGTTTGTTTCGAGAAATATGCGCGACAATATGCAAAAATCTCTTTAAATGTCCATTTCTACTTACTTTATAACTTATTGGTAATACATTATTAAAGTACTTAAAACCGTGAAAATATTAGCACATATAAGTACTTATTATGCTACTTTATTGTATGCTTTTGTGAAGTACTTTCCTCCAATGACATCACCATGTTAAAATAATGAGAAAAGTGGCTAAATAATAAGTACTTACCATTATCGAACTTTGCTTACTCGTCGGATTATTTGGTAATGAGAAATTTTGCTGGGTTATTACTACATGGACAAACATTGATGAATTTGAAGAAAATCGGTTCAGATTTAGCAATGGCCCCCATAAGTATATTTCGTCCGATTTGTTTGTTGTTGTTTGAATTATCTATGAATCAACATTAGGGATGTAACGAAAGTGACTTTACGAAAGCGAATGCCCAACCGAATATTGAAATATATTTCTTGCGAATGCGAAAGCGATTAGTAAAATATGCATTTTTGCGAAAGCGAATGCGAATAATAGTTTAGACCTTTTACTACCAGCAGATTTAAGGAACTGAGCTGATACTTTTCCAGGATATTCAAGTATTAAAAATGTTTTCCATATTTATTCCCTCACCTTAGAGAGGGGGGTATATATCATTTGCTACGATCCAAATGTGCAACACATCGAAGGAGTGACCTAAGACCCTAAGTACGTTCGGAGGATATCCGTTTTGGGTCATTTTAATTTAGTGAAATATTGATTATTTAATAACTACTTATTTTAATACTCTGAAATTCTACACATAGCATTAGTTTATTAGTCACTATTACCTCGATAAAAACAGGCGAAGTTGCCACTCTCCTTTTGGTACCTCCCACACAAATTGACCATTTTGTACCAAATGTTACCAGCTTATAAATTTAATACCAGTGCATACAAAGACTCGAAATTTTGTTTTTATAGTATCTAGAGTCCAGATAAAAATGGGCGTTATTGGCCCGCACCTTTTGGTACCTCCCACACAGAAATGGACCTTTCGGTGGCAAACGTTAACAGCTTTAAACTTTAATACCAGTGCATACAAATACCTGCAATTTCGTACAGTATCGTACAGTGCAATACTTTTATAGTACCTAGAGTCCAGAGAAAAGTGAAATGAAAGACTTATTGGGACGCCCCTTTTCTTACCTCTCACACAAATAGACCATTTTGTACCAAAAGTAAACAGCTTTGAACTTTAATACCAGTACATACTTTAAAGTTATTAAATGCAATTTAAATTGATAGGTTAGGTTAGGTTGAAAGGGACGCCCGTCAGAATACAACTGACGAGTTCACTCGGGCCGACAATTCGGTCCATTGTGTTTCCCATTGGTAGAAAGGAAGGATAGAAGAAATAATTGGAGGTTGACAGATTAGGAAGATGGAGAAAAGGTTTCGGAAGAGGGAGGGGCGATTTAGGAAGGGGAAGAAGAAGATCTAATTATTCTCGTTTGTCCTCGTGGCTTTACTAAACCAGAGGGATTTACTGATGAATTTGAGAAGGGATTTGAGCGGTGCATCTGCTAGATCGTCTAGGTTTACGAAGAGACTGTGCCCTCAAAAGGCCAAACGGTACTCTTGCAGTCCTTTGCATGAGCATAGCAGGTGCTGTACTGACTCCTCCTCTTCTTCATCTAAGCAACTTCTACAGAAGTCTTCATAAGGAAGCTTCATGCGTGCAGCCATATTGCCTATCACGCAGTGCCCTGTGATGACTCCTGTGAGGATGCTATGTTTGGTCTTCCTGAAGGACAGCAATTCTTTGGTACGGTTCACATCAATGGATGGCCAAAGGGTTCGTGCAGTCCTGCAGTTTTGTACTGTGTCCCACCTCGATCTGGTTAGTGTTGCTCCGCGTTCGTCGATTTCGTTTTTAAGTTCCACGAACGGAATTTGCACGTCCAGAGTCGCGGGTTCGTTTCGCGCACCTGATCTATCCTGGCACATTCGTCTGCTAGTTCGTTGCCCTGTATGTTGCTATGTCCTGGCACCCAGCAGAGCGTGATTTCGTGCGTCTGAATATGGTTTAGTGCTAGAAAGCAGTCCATTGTGCAGCGTGAGTTAATATTTCTAGAGCTCAAGGCCTTGAGAGCTGCCATGCTGTCGACGTAGATCTTGAATTTTTTCGGAGAAATATCCCGTTCCAAAATCTGATTCGCGGCAATGTCAATGGCATATATCTCTGCCTGGAAGACCGTGCATTCATCTGGGAGTCTGGTGGATATTCTGAGATTGAGGGTGTCGGAAAATACTCCCGAACCCGTGCCCGTCTCCATTTTCGATCCGTCCGTGAAAATTGAGATCTCATCGTCCTCTATAACGTTATTTGATGCCCAATCTTCACGGCTAGGAAAAGTTACTTTAAAATTTCTATCTTGAATTGTTCGTGGTGTCAAGTAGTCCGTTGTCCTATTGATTTTGTCTGTTATACCCATGTTTTCCAGGATTGAGCCGTGTCCTTGTGTGGTATTGATGGCTATTCCTGATTCCCTTAGCCGAAGGGTCACTTTCGCTGCGGTACACTTTATGTATATATCGATTGGTTGAAGGTTCAGCATCGCCTCCAATGCCATTTGTGGAGCAGAACTGAGGGCGCCCGTTATCCCGACGCAAATCAGTCTTTGCACTTTGGCTAGGTGAGAGAGATGTGATTTCTTCATTACCGATTTCCACCATACAACTGATCCGTAAGTGAGTGTCGGTCTGATGATCGATGTATACATCCAGTGTATCATTTTCGGTTGCAAACCCCATTTGCGTCCAAACATTTTCCTGCAGGCATAAAAGGCGCATAGCGCTTTCTTACCCCTTTCCTCCAAATTCCTTTTCCAGGACAGCTTAGAGTCTAGGGTGATGCCTAAGTACTTAGCTTCTTTCGACAGTTCAAGTACCTTTCCCTGTAATGTAGGGAGCTGATAGTTCGGAATTTTATTTCTTCTAGTGAAAAGGACCAGTTCCGTCTTCCCTGGGTTGACTCCTAGTCCATTCTTTTCTGCCCAGCGTGATAGTCGTTTTAGTGATCTTTCCACTGACTGACCGTAGGCATAAATTTGCCCCTAATCAAAATCACGACGTCGTCTGCATACGCTATGATTTTAATTCCGGTATTGCCAAGATCCATTAGGATTTCGTTTATCACTAGGTTCCATAATATTGGTGAGACCACTCCACCTTGCGGAGTACCTCTCGTAACTCGCCTTCTAGCCGAACCATTGCCCATTGTTGAGTTAATGATTCTGCTTTTGAGCATATTACCTGTCCACCTGGTTATGCCTGGGTGTGAGCCTATGCCGTCTAGTGCGTTAAGTATAGATGCTATTTTAACATTGTTAAAAGCGCCCTCTACATCGAGGAAAGCTGCCATGGTGTAGTCTTTGTAATGAAGGGAGTCCTCGACAAATCCTACCACTTCATGTAAGGCCGTTTCCACAGATTTACCTTTCAGGTAGGCGTGTTGTGCCTTGCTGAAGTTGTTTGGTGTCAGTTTTCCCCTCACGTTAAGATCAACTAGTCTTTCCATGGTTTTCAACAGAAACGATGATAGACTGATTGGTCTGTAGTCCTTTGTCGTACTGTGGTTTATTTTTCCCGCTTTGGGGATAAAGACCACCTTGACTTCTCTCCATGCCTTGGGTATATATGACCATTGCAAACTTGCAGAAAAAATTGCGCGTAGCCATGGTAAAATAAGTTCCAAGGATTCTTGTAAGAGAGCTGGAATGATGCCATCCGGGCGCGCCGATTTGAAGGGCTTGAATGATCTCACCGCCCAGCATATTTTCTCGTCATCTATAACAGTTCTGATAAGTTCCTCCATATTGTCCGTGGGGAGGTCTCCGCACACTTCCACGGCATCTGAAACTTCGTTGCAACCCGGAAAATGGGTGTCCATCAGAAGTTCTAGAGTCTCTTGGTTGTTCTCTGTGAGTAGTCCATCAGGTCCCATGAGGAAGTCTGGTGTGCTGGGGTCTTTGGATAGGACTTTACGGAGCCTGGAGGCTTCACTAATGTCTTCCAGTTCTTCGCAGAAATTCGTCCAGGACTTCCTTTTTGCCTTTCTGGACTCTCTTTTGAAAGTTCTGGTGGATGCTTGGTATTCTTCCCAGCTTTCCGGTGTTTTCTCTTTTTTGGCCTTGTTGAATAGCATTCTACTTTCCTTCCTGAGTTGCTTCAGTTCCGAAGTCCACCATGTTTGGTTGGTTTTCCGGGGAGGTGAGCGTTCTGGACAGGACGCAAAGAAGGCATCGACAAGGTTACCTGTCATACGGCCAACTGCACATTCCAGACCCTGCAAGTCATGTATCTCCGTATTTGGTGGTGGATACGATTGCATAAGTTGTCTGAATTTGTCCCAGTTTGCCTTCCTGGGGTTACGATAAGGTTTCCCCTTAGTAACCTCGTGCTCAATGTTGAAGTGTATCGTAAGATGATCCGAGAAGGAGCATTCATTTGATACTCTCCACCTGGATACTCTTGTTGAATCGCTATTAGATACTAAAGTTAAATCTATAACCTGTTCCCTGATTTTGTTAAAGAATGTGGGCCTATTGCCCTTATTACAGATAACTAGATCAGTGGATAATAAGTATTCAAGTAGTGACTCACCTCGTTTGTTTATGTCTGTGCTGCCCCATATGGTATGGTGCGCGTTTGCATCTCCTCCGATGATTAGGTCGTGTCCTTTATTCTTACACCAACTTACCAGAGAACGTACCTTGTCTGAGGGGGGATCGGCGGATTCATAAGGCAGGTACATGGATGCGAAGACCAGTGTTGGTTTACCCTGGCGTTCCATAGCTACCACTGTAAGGTCTTCGTTGCTATAGCGGGATATCATTGTCAGAGTTATGTTTCTACAGGCTACGATACAGCTACGAATCTTACCTTCTGTCTTAGGGGAAATGAGCGTGAGATTACGTGACCTGAGACCGCGGACTTTGTTGCTCGCCAACCAAGGTTCCTGTATAAGGGCCACGTCTATCTTTTCTTTCCCCATTACTCTCAACAGCTCGTCCGACGCTGCTTCAGAGTGGTGTAGATTTAGCTGCACCACTTTCATGCCGCCCGGGGTTGCTGCTCTCTTCTTCCACGTCGGGGACGGACGTCCGGAGTCGGTTTAGTCCGAACTTTATCGTTCCGTTCGAGAGCCTCAGGAGATTTAGGGACTCCGGACCTATCTTGATCCAGAGGTCCTTTCCGTCTCCCTTGTCTCTCGCTCGACCTCGGACTATCTTCCAATCCCCAGCTTGTAGGCTCTTATTCTGCCTTTTTAGGAGGTCCAGAATAACCTTATCCTCCAGGATTGGAGGAGGGACCCAAACTTTAATAGTGGTCCAGCTGGGGATTTCATCGAGTGGCACTACGCTGATGTCCATATCTGGCCAGAGTCCGCTTAGATTGTTGACGCATGCCGTTAAGAACTCGAGAGCTCTAGGGTTGCCGCATCCAACAATCTTCACGCCCTTATGCCATTTGGCCCCGTCGAACTCGGTGAATGCATCATCCTCGTCCGTAGCAAGGGCTTCATGCATCTTCAGCAGAATGCCTTCTTCTACCATCATCCATCTTTCAGTAGAGATTCTGCCTTCTGGATTGCTCCGGTCAAGAATCGCTACTTGAAGCTCAGGCGCCGATGTTAGGCTGGCAGATTTTTTAATACGCTTGCCTTCTGGAACCTGAGAGTCGTTTGAACGTTGCCTTTTGACAGCGTTCTTATCGTCTGTACGGCCAGAGGTGCCTGCCGCGGCAGGTTGAACTACTCTCTTTGCTTTCTTGCCTTTGGAAGGGCCTGGAGAAATGTTTTTGCCATCATCCTTAGCTACCGGCGCTGGTGGATTGATGGACTTTTTAAATATCGTCGTGTGTGTACTTGTTTGTGTTGTATTTGGTGCGTTAGTATGTGTTTTAGTGTTAGTGTCAGTGTTTTTGTCCTTTGTCGCAGGTGGAGGGCATACTTCCACGACCGTAGTATTTACGAGAGACTCGTACTTCTGGACGTGGAATTTATGCTTCCGGATTAAGCGCTTGTCGCGTACTGTGAGGGATGCTGGGTCTTTCGACATCATACTCCTCAGATACCGCTGCGAGCGCTTATATCCAGCCTCCATTCTCTGCTCGTCCGTCTTGGTTGACTTTCCCCCAGCGACGGTACCCGTGTCTTCCTTATCTGACTTAGCTGCCAGCCCGGACCTATCCGATTCCATCGTCTTGATGTCATCTTCATCGGTTTCAGAAAGCTGGATTTTGCTAAGTGCAGAAAGTCCGTCATTTGTATCGTCGCTAAGGTAGAGTTCAAAGCTGTCTTGTCTCGTTAGTCTTGTTTGTGTATCTGTAGCGTTTTGAGTGGTTAATGTTGTTTTTAGTGCGTTTTTTGATGTTGTTGTTGGGTTAGATGAGCTTGGGGCCTGCAGATATTCTGCCCCTGCCAATGCATCATCAACAGATGATGAATTGGGTGGATTACCAGTTCCCGCCTGGAGACCACCTGCAGAGTTCAAATTAATATTTTTACTCATCATTGTATGGGTGGGTAACCTTTAGTTGAGGTTACATATGGTTGTCAATGTCTACAGATTGGAGTGGTTAGGCTTTAGCTGTTTACTTCGGCTTAACCACTGCATCCTGGAGACATCAACAATCTTATGCAACCCGTAAGCCCCCGCATCGCGACAAGATTGTTACCCGCGACGGGGGTTGATAATATTATTTAAATAAAACAAAAAATAAATAAATTTACTAATATTTTTTTGAGATCCAAGGTCGACTCATTAGTCGGTTTACCCGACTGACCTTTCTTACTTGTTTTACCTCCTGTCACCACAAGGACAAACATATTTTTTCAACTGTTTTGAAGAGAAGTGGTAGAGATTTTCATTGGTATTAATATCTTCAAATTGTGTGAAGGGAATAAGGAGATTTAACACTTTTAACAAATGGAAGCGATTACTGAAATATATTTTTGCGAAAGCGAAAGCGAATAATCCAAATATTGTTTTTGCGAATGCGAAACCTAATGTTAAAATGATGCGAATAATTCGCGTTCGCATATGCGAATGCGAATATTCGTTACATCCCTAATCAACATTGCTCAATTTAAAGAAAATCGGTTCAGATTTATTTATAGCCTCCATATATACATATGTATCGTCCTAGCTACAGAGGTAGATACGTACCAACTGTAAACAGTGTAAACAAATTTTAATTGAAGTATACTTGGATATTTCATTGTTATCCAATCTTACTAGAGTAGTGTAGGTGTAGGTAGGTTTTCTAATGACAAATGTGTTCGGTTCACTATCATTTCTGGCTAGAGAGCAAATCAAAATACAATTTACAATTGCTCTGCAAAAGCTAACACATGCTGCAGTAATGGGCTTCGACGCTTCTCGAATAAATCTTAACCTAGTATACAATTCTCTGCGTTATTTCCAATGAGAATTATCCACTGAGACTTTACACGATTTTTACTTCAATAAAAGGTTATGATGCTAAATTAAAAAACTTCCAATTATCAAATAGAATGAAAAACACTCCGCAAAATCCCATTGAGACTTTTTCATTTGGGAGTTCTTTCATCGATCTATAAAAAAACTTGAAAACTTCTGGACCAAATTGGATACTTCATTCTACCTATTTGTTCGTAATTGCTACGCGAAGGTTTAGGAAAAATTAAAGTCGCAAAATTCTCAAAAGGTGGCGCTGACCACTTGAGGGCTGAGGCTTCTGTATGAGCTACAAGGCTGAACCATAGCACAACCATAGACCAGAGGGCTGTGTAAATAAGTCATTTTTTGCACTGTGGTCAGTTCTAGCGCTATCTAAAACTTGAGTATTGTGTTTGTCCTTTCAGAAGCATCTTAAAAGATCAAAAGCTAAAACTTTGTAAATATGAACTACTGTACACGAAAAAAATAAACACAAACAATAATTTTATGTTCTGTCATTGTGGTCAGTGTAGCAGTAACCACATTTTTGCATTATCTCAGTGATTTTAAAATTTATTTAGAGAAACAACTATTCATGGCAGTCAAATGCCATCACCAAAGCAAACGTTTTTTAAGAACTATGAACCATAAGAACCTACTAACTGATGTGCATATACGCAGATCTCCAACGAATGTGCTTTTACGCAAAGTGATTTTTGACCACTTGGCCGCTGAAGCATGAGTAGGAGGAACCACAATTAACCGATCGACGGCTTCATGGAACCTCGACGAAAAAAACATACCGTTTTTCCTGTGAAATCGCGTTTTCGAGATATTTAATCAAAGAGATTAGTAAAATCAGAGACAATCTGGCTTCGTTCGGAATAGATGTTCAACGTCAAGAAAAAAATTAAAGGGGCACTCAGGAAGTACAAAAACAACCGACACATTGTTGTTATCAAAATTTAAAGTCACGACTTACTCTATAAAATGGGTCATGTCATTACATGGTCTTCTTTAGATTTATGCAGCAAGACATATTCTATCAAAAAATAATTTGTATAGAAGCAATCCTGTCGCAAAGTCGTAAGGAGTCCCGCTTAGTAAACATAGACCTAGTCTACACAGTGCGACATGTTTCTCCGACATTAGTCTTCCCAGTACAATTGTTTTCAAAAGCAGGTTTAGTCCCCACTAATTCCCCCTCGCTGCCCTAACCGATTCTTTTTATAAAGGGGCGCGACTTTCGGGACTTATTCTGAATTGCATACATTTTCTCCAGTTTAGAAAAAATATTTTCCTTTCATTCTTATTTCTCTTTATTTTATATTTTTATGAACTTATTTTTTTTTTTCGATCCGTCGATGAAATGAACCCGGGTTACTTGCTTCAAAACGATGCATGCTAGCGCTCAGCATAAACAACCGTCTCGCACTCATCATCGCTAAATTCTTCTAAGTATTTAAGGTAATGAGGTTTATACGATAGTCTCGTTTCCTTTTTTAGGGATTTTTGGAATAAAGCTGATAATTTGACAGTTATATTTTTAGACTCATTTACTTACGGAATTAAGTTTTCTATTAGCAAATCCAGAAAAAATATAGCATTATATTGCAAAAGGATAAATATATAATTAAGAATTAATGTATTTCCGCAAATTCTACATATATATCAATAGAATGCAAAAAGCACTGCTTAATTGCATTTTGGCAATCGAAACTGGAAGTATTTCTGGACGAGTCAGTTACAAATAGAACCAGTAATTTTTTACTGGGTTGCGCCACGAGTTTGTAAACAAGGGGTGTAGAGAAGCATGCAGGGTAGAAAAAGTTGCACGAAATTAAAATGGTTGCTGGAAGACCTTTTATTTAAATTTAAACCGAACCCAATTTGAAATTTGCCCCTTTACGTACTGGGTTCAAAATATTTCTTGTGTCGAATTTCATAAACATTGGTTAAAAAACGTCAATTCGGAGGTAAATATGTGTGAAACAGTCCAATTTCACCTTTGCGGGCAACGGACGGATGGACAGACATGGTTAGATCGAATCTGCAATTGATCTGTATACCTTAAGGTGGGTCTAGCTCCAATAGTTTGGGGTGTTACAAACATCTGGGCCAAAAAATATAATACCCTGTGCCATACGGTATAAACAGCTTTTTTTAATTTCAGAAACAGAAACCTGTACTTTAGCTAGCCTCTAATATTGTGATGTCGGTATTTTCTTTCTTTTCCAATGCGTTATTGCGGTAAGTTAGAACTTAAACATCTTTTTATTACAAACATCTGGGCCAAAAAAAATATAATACCCTGTGCCATAGAGTGTTGTACGGTATAAACAGCTTTTTTAATTTCAGAAACAGAAACCTGTACTTTAGCTAGCCTCTAATATTGTGATGTCGGTATTTTCTTTCTTTTCCAATGCGTTATTGCGGTATGTTAGAACTTAAATATTTTGGAAAGAATTAAGATAGAAAATTAATTAGAAAGTATAATAATTAAATTTTTCTATTCGGTAGGAAACTTCGATGAAATTTATCTACAATGAAAATATTCACACGTATTCGATATATTTTGTCTGCAGGTGTAGATCGAATAAAAAAGGGAAAAGCAAAAAGGGTCTTAAATCAAGTAAAATGCATGTTTTCCAAACCAACAAAGGAGGAACTAGAAGAGAACATCGTCGGCCTCCTTACTACGAAAATAATATTTTTTGTTACATTCGTGTCTTCAAATTCGTTAGCCGGAAGGGTATATTTTGTTTTTTAATTTTGTTTTCTTTTTATTAGCAATTAAAATTTATATTAATTATAATTTTTTATTTACGTCCTTTTTCATTAGCGCTGTTTGTTCTGTCTCCCCCATTCTCCCTCTATCAAAGGAAAGGTTCGCTGAGTTTAAAAGCACGTAAATAGCCGACGGTGATGTTTCACGCGGAACCAACATTGTTTTTGGGATAAAGTGATTAATACGGTTAGAACAAACAACGACGTTTTGGCCCCACGTGCAGTAACCCTTAAAAACTTTAAGATTCCCGTAATGCTATAAGAAATACGATGTTTTCGCCCATAACATGTTGCCCAAAATCATGAGTAAATGTTTCATTTTTATTTTACGTTCGTTGCCCATTATGGTGAAGAATTCAATCATACTTCGAAATGTGTTTAATACGGTTTAATTTGTATAAAGTTTCGACGTGGTCTCGGATAACATTTTTCAACAGATCCGAAAGGTGTCTATTATACCTGCCATAAACCAACAAACATAATGTTTGATTTGCCGATTAGCATTGATTACACAGTGCGACAGTCCAAAAACAATTTTCCGGACACCCCCAAAATCCGGATTTACGGTTAAAAAACCGATTTTATTGCCTTTTTTCACATGAACACCTATAACTTTGTTAATTATTAACCGATTTTCAATCTCTAAAAGCAATCTGGAAAGAAGAGAATTAGACCTTTCGAACGATGTATATCTTGTTTATTTGAAGGTTTATTTGTCCTACAAACACATTTTTTTTTTCATTTTTGTCCGTCACTCTATTTTAAGCAATGTTTCTACCAATTATATTGTGAGATAACCGCACGATTAATTAATTTTCATATATAGTATATTTTATAAGGAAAAAATGCAACCAGTCTCTTAAAAATCCGTTTGCAATTTACGGAGTTATTAAAGTTTCATTAAAACTAAATGTGTTGTAGGCGTTCAAGCGAAAAAGGCAAGAAAATCGTTTTTTTACCCATAAATCCGGATTTTGGGGGTGTCCGGGGAATTCCAAAAAAAGATTCGTGTTTTACTCGACAAGACCTACAGGAAAATAGTATCGCGTCATTTGCTTCTCAACTTGAGTTTATTTTGTCGCACTGTGTTATTTACGTTTTGAAGACCATGAAATCCGTGATGAGAATACTTTCGTTCAATATTACGAGTATTATCACCTATTTCAATATAATTTTTATACCCTACACCACACTGTGGTACAGGGTATTATGACTTTGTGCATTTGTTTGTAACGCCCAAAAAGAGAAGAAATAGAACCATAGTTTATTATACCGATCGTCATAGAATCAGTTTTTGAGTCGATTTAGCCATGTCCGTCTGTCCGTCTGTCCGCCTGTCCAAGTATTCTTGTAATCAACGTGCAGGTCGTATTTATGGTCCGATTGTGATGAAATTTAGCACAGTGCTCTTTTTTGGCCCAAGGACGATCCCTATTGAAATTGGTCAAAATCGGTTCAGATTTAGATATAGCCCCCATATATATGTTACCCCCGATTTGACATGTAAGCGCTGTAGAAACTGTATTTTATATCAGATCAGTACGAAAGTTGGCAGAGAGAGTTCCCTCATTACATGAATAAACACTGCTAAATTCGGGGAAAATCGGTTCAGATTTAGATATAGTCCCCATATATATGTTTCACCCGATTTGACATGTTAGCGCTATAGAAACCGTATTTTATATCCGATCAGTGCGAAATTCGGCAGAAAGAGATTTCTTATTACATGAAGGAATACTGCCAAATTCGGAGAAAATCGGTTCAGAGATATAGCCCCCATATATACGTTACCCCCGATTTGACATTTAAGCGCTGTAAAAACTGTATTTTATATCCGACCAGTACGAAAATCGGCAGAAAGAGGTTTCCTATTATATGAATGAACACTTTTAAATTTGGATGAAATTGGTTCAGATTTAGATATAGCCCCCCATATATACTTTACCCACGATTTGACATGTAAGCGCTGTAAAAACTTTATTTTATATCCGATCAGTATGAAATTCTTCAGAAAGAGGTTCCCTATTATACGAATGAACACTTTTAAATTTGGAAGAAATCAGTTTAGATTTAGATATAGCCCCCATATATACGTTACCCCCGATTTGACATGTAAGCGCTGTAGAGACTGTATTTTATATCCGATCAGTACGAAATTCGACAGAAAGCGGTCTTTTTACATGAATGAGTATTCAGGGAAAATCGGTTCAGATTTATATATAACCTCCATATATGTGTTCCTCCCGATTTGGTATCTAATCGCTATAGAAGTTGTACTTTACTTCCGATCACTAAAATTTTCAGAAAGATGTTTCTCAATTTAGGAACGAATATTGCTTAATTTTGCGATTATCGGTTCAGAATTAGATAATATGTTCCTACCCATTTACTAATTATTCCAAATTATTATCGCAGTGACCCTTATCGCATTGTTAGGGAGGTGTAGGGTATTATATAGTCGGCCCCGCCCGACTTTCTGCCTTTCCTTACTTGTTTATATATAAAATCCTTTGTACGTTTGTTAGTAACGCATGATCTCTGAAACCATAAAAGCGAATGGGCTGAAAATTTAACAATATATTCAGTTTGGGGTCATTTGTGTTTTAGAATTATTTTCACTGCGATAAATTGCAGAGTGGTCAAGTTATTTGCAAAATTCGCATTTCCAGAGCGATTTGACTTAAATTTAATGTGTATGTGTGGTTTGTCTTGATAATAGTTTGTATGTATTTCTCCGGTAGATGGCGCTGTAGTGGATATAGGGTCAATATATTTTTTGATGATTTTTTCCTGAAACTCGGGATGTATGATTTTTTAATGAAATATTAATGAATAACAAACCAATACATCCCAAACAGGACGGGCAGGACAACGTCTGCTGGGTTCAGCTAGTATATCTATATAAAGGGTGGTTAAATTGTAGGGGCCGATGTTGAATGTGAACCACACTAAACGTCAAGTTTTTTTCTGCATTTGATTGATTGAAAGACGTTAAAGTTTTTTAAGCCTTTTACGAAAATGGGCGTTCAAATCAAAATGGATTTCGTGTACAAAATGTGGTTTCAACAGGACGGTGCCACTTGCCACACAGCTAATGAAACAATGGCTCTTTTGTGCAACAAATTGAATGGCCGTGTTATCTCACGTCGTGGCGATGTCAATTGGTCGCCAAGATCATGTGATTTGACACCGTTGGACTTCTTTCATTGGGGTTATTTGAAAGAAAAGGTGTACGTCGATAAGCCAGCAACAATTCAAGAGCTAAAGGATGAGATAATTCCACACATTAACGGCATAGATAATTCGTCACAATAAGGGCATAGAAGAAGCCACCATCTTATTCTAATATAGCTAAACAACATTTTCGAGACGATCTATGCTATACCATAATTGATAGCAGTAGTGCATCTGGCAGAATCCCCGAAGACCAAAAGAGTAACTTCGAAGATTTGGTCTATACGAGGGTAGCGGAGTACGTCCTCGAATCTAAGGATGAACCACCAATCGAACTAATGAGTTGCAAGTTTGAGAGGGGTGTTTTGATGCTAAGGCTGGCATCACAACGCTGCGCTGGTGTCCTCGTAAAACTTATGGATAGCTTCCTCTCTCTTTGGGACGGCGCAAAGCTAAAATTGGTAAGGAAAAGTGACATTCATGAACTCATAAAAACGACCCTATATGTTAAGGGATGTCCCAGTTCGTTCTCATCAGAGTACATACTCGACATCATTGGCAAACAGAATTCAAAACTTTCCGTGAGAAAGTGGGAAGTCTTCTATAGGAAGGATGATACCGAGGGTACTCTCCTCGTGTTGGGCATAGACCCAGAATCCAAGAACAATCTTGTCATGGCGAAGGGCATGGCGTACTTCTTGATCTGGACAATCTTTTTCAAAATCGGAAAGGTCCCGATTGGCAGGACAGTTAAATCGAGTCCAAATATACTGTCTGAAGAGGCAAACACTGGTAGTGAACGGATGGAGACAAGCGAGACACTGCCAAAAACTGATGTGGAAGTAGTCAATAACACCACCAGTTCACCAATAGTACCGCCACTTTTGCGGGAGGTTCCCAGCAAAGGTGGCGATCAAAATAAAAAGATCCACAAAACGATTCAAAACAATGAGGCAGCGACAAAAAATAACACCGCCTCCCAAAATTGTCGACTGGAAGATGGTGTAACAGGTAGTGAACGAAAGGAGGAGAATGGCCCACTACCAAATGATGAGGGAGTGCCACTAGATAGGATAGACTCCCAAAAGAATCTTTTACTGGAAATACAATGATTGAGGTCATCCAGATAAACCTCCACCGGAGCGAGATAGCATCCAACGCTCTGATGGACATCATAAATAAAGGCAGGGTTCATATTGCTTTGATCCAGAAACCATGGACAACTAGCAAAAAGGTTACTGGATTAAACCATGTGAACTATAGCTTTTCTACGCTAACACAGGTACTCGTCCAAGGACTTGTATTTTTGCCATAAAATCTTATGTTTTCTTTTCTCTCCAGAGTTGTCAACATCGGACGCAACGGTGCTGAGGCAAGTTAATGGAAACATGTACCTGGCGTCAATATGTATATCTGCCTGGTGAGGGAATCCAAACACACAAGTAATGAGTTATTAGCTGGGTGTGACGCCAACTCCAATCATATCGCTTGGGGTAGTACTAACACCAATAAAAGGGGACACGCCCTTATAGAGCATAGGAAACACTGCAACCTTTGTTAACAAAATTAGGGAATAAGTATTAGATATGTTCAGAAAATCTTATTGATGAGATCCATGAGTGGAGGGTTTCGGGTGAACACTCCTATTCGGGCCACCGTTATATATGGTTTGAAATTGCACGGCCACCGCCAAACCGTAAAAAGGCTAAGACCGACTGGACTTATTTAAGAAATTTAAAAATATATATTAATATCAAATTTAAATTCGAAATTTAACATTTAACCTAGTCCTTCCTCTTTTGAAATCGATACAGGAGATTGAATGATTCAAAATATGCAGCCTTCAACAATTTTATTATTCAATATTTCGTCGATAGCCTCACAAATTCTATCTTTGAGGTCTTGAATTGACGCTGGGCTGTTGGCGTAGACCTTATCTTTCACGTGGCCCCAAAGGAAGAAGTCGCAAGGTGTTAAATCACAAGATCTCGGTGGCCAAATGTGATCACCTCTTCGAGAGATAACACGGTCCGGAAACTTTTCCCGTAACAGAGCAATGATTTCGTTGCTTGTGTGGCACGTAGCGCCGTCTTGTTGAAAGTAAACGTTGGCCAGATCAATATAATCCAACTCCGACCATAAAAAATCATTAATCATCTTTCGATAGCGCAATCCATTCACCGTAAATGTTGATCCAACCTCATTTTCGAAATGACTCCGCCGGACCTTAAACCGCACCAAATTGACACACGTTGTGGATGGAGAGGCTTCCCAACAATAACTCTTGGGTTTTCCGAGCCCCAGATGCGACAATTTTGCTTGTTGACGTAGCCACCGAGGAAATGGGCCTCATCAGTCAAGATGATTTTTCGATGATTTTCGAATTTTTAGTAATGGCGTAGTTTCTACTTGTCAAATGTCAACGAATAAAAACTTCAAAAGTGACAGCTACCGAAATACCGGGTGATTCAAAATAACACCTCTTGTTGGAAAACCCTGTAGAATATATCAAAAATAAAAAATTATAAAATGAACATATCGTCACCTGAAATCCAAAATGACGTCACCCACATGTTCATTCTTTTTCAGGAAATGCAAAAAACAATGTAAACTAATTTTAAGTTTTTGGCTAGATTTATGGATTTCCAGACTATTCTGAACAAAAATAGAATTTTATGAATCTTTTCGTTTTTTTAATGACCTTGTTTGCTGTGAATTTCACTCATAAAATGGTAAATTTTAAATATTGAACTCTAAAATAATTAAGGAATGTCTAGTTTAGTCTTTTTTTGATGTTACGTCATATTGGATTTCAGATGACGATATGTAAATATTTCTTACTCATAAATTAAGACTTGTTCACATCAAACGTTTTGTATCACTTCGAAATTATATACTATGACATATCGTAGCTACACATGCAAATATGATGTCCAGTTTCAAAAAGTTTTCGGGGTGGAGAAAAAAAATTCGAACTGTTTCTAAATTATATAATTTTCTTTCTGCAAATACGAGAATGTTTTTTGTTCCGCTTAAAAATCAATAATTTTTAATTATAATTATCATGTTTTTATACAGACTTCACATGTTTTGCATTTGTACGTGAACTTATCACTGCCAAATGGGGAAAATAACATAATGGTGTTTTCTTTTTCTAGATAATGTATTTTTAAATGTTCTATCATTCTATAAAAATTCTCAATTTTCATAAAATTGGATTTAGCAAATTTGCATGTTTAGCTAACGATTTTCTCTTTAATGCATAAAATAACTGTTTATTTATTCATTACGGAATAACGACATTACACTACATACACACATTTACGGTCTTCTGCATTTTTTTGTCAAAGTAATAAATTCGTAAACGCACAGAAATTCCACTACTCTAAATGTCCGAGACAGATTTTATGACACTTTTTGTTATCAATTCGCGTAACTACAAGGCACACACTCACAGTTTCAGTGTATCCCTTTTGTCTCATCGTCGTATGAGCAGCCAATCAAAATTTATATAAACGAATGAAAATTTCTTTAAAATCTAGTATATTTTCATAAATTGAAAGAAATTTATTCTTTAAACAAAGACATATTAAATCTTTGATTTAAGGGCAAAATTGTTTTTAATTTCAGGTCACTATTTTTTTCAGTGCAGGAGACTCAACGAATACAATCAAATCATTAGATCGGCGAAACGTAACTCCTGGTTGCTTTTGTGTGAATGAAAAAGTTCCTCTCAAAAACTCATGTCCAAACCGAAATACTGGTATGACACGGGTAAAAGGATGGAAACTACATAGGATACCGTAAGGCTCTTGATGAAAACTCATTTTCCGACTGGTAATGCTGGACCAACAGAGGAACAGTTACAAAATTAAAATGTATTGCATCAAGTACCTATTACGGATACAACAGATGGTATGGTTAAAGAAGCGATAAAACGTTTATCTCCCTGTAAGGTTGCGGGACCGAATGAAATATTTCCAGCACATCTGCAGAACGAGGTGGTTCTGGTATCCACTCATCTGGATGGAGTGTTCACTGCATGCCTAACCCGTTCTTATGCCCCATAAAACTGTCAGGAATCAAGGGTGGGGTTCATACCAAAGCCTGGCAAGGCGAGTTATACGACCCCAAAGGCTTATCGACCCATTAGCCTAACTTCTTTCCTGTTAAAAACAATGGAGCGAATAATTGATGACATGGTCAAAAGTAAAATAGCGAATGACAGACTAAAATTCAAACAACACGCCTGTGCCAAAGGAAGATCAGTGGAAACAGCTCTGCATGAGGTAGTGCACCACATAGAAGAGTTCTTCAGTAAAGAAATGTATACACTTTCTGTTTGCATATACATTGAGGGCGCATTTAACAATGTAGAGACCGATACACTTATCCAGTCCTTAAACGAGTTTGCGGTTGACCGGGCGCTGAAAACTGGATCAACAATGTGCTAAGGAATAGGTGGACTATTTGTGGGTCATATGACGTAAAAATTAGAGGCGTGATATACCTCAGGGGGGCATTTTATCGCCTCATCTATGGGTTACGACGATACATAGTCTACTAAAAGCCCTTACCAATGAAGGACTTAAACCAGTCTGTTATGCAGACGACGTTGTAATACTTCTAAGGGGCTTTCATCCAAATATATTATGCAAAAGAGCTGACCAGGCACATAACATATCATATAACTGGACACAACGAAGGGAATTATATTTAACCCAGACAAAACAGAAATATGTCTATTTACAAGGAAAACGAAGATCCCACGTTTTACCCGGCCTCGATTTCTGAATAAGACAATTGCTAAAACTAAAAAGGTAAAATACTTGGGAGTAATCTTGGATCAGAAATTGTACTGGAAAGATCATCTTGAAGAAAGAGTTACAAAGGCTCACAGATGTTGGTCGTTGTGCAGAAGAGCTATAGGTTAAAAATGGGGACCAAAATGACTCACTGGCTTTACATGAGCGTGATTAGACCAATAATCACCTACGCCTGTGTAGTGTGGTGGACATCAATGGACAAGAAGCGCAATGTAATACCTTTGCAATAATTCAACGTATTTGCTGTCTAGGCATAAGCGGGATTTTTAAACCTGCACCAACAAAAGCGTTGGAGACTATACTTCACATCCAACCAATATACATCCGTATAAAGTATGAGGCAGTCCTCACGGCAAGATGACTACAAGTGATGGGTGAATGGATAAATCGAGACCACAAGTCGTACCATCAGAAGATATTACAATCACTGGTTGGTCATATTCAAACGCCAGAAATCTCCGACCGCATTCCTGAAGTGCGGCTTACAGCTATCTGTGATTTGTTTGTGCCAGACAGACGCTCCTTGGAAAATGGAACTTTAGCCCATGTGCCAGTGGGAACCAGCTGCTACACGGATGGGTCCAAGCGAGGAGGAAGGACGGGTCTGGGACTTTTTATTGATGAACCAGAAGTCGAACTCCACTTCCGCCTCCCTAACCATAATAAGCAGAAGTTCGAGCAATCACGGAGTGTGTGAACTGGCTCAGTAATACCACAAAGCCTAAATATGCCAACATCTTCACAGATAGCCAAATGGCGAGTACAGCAATAACCAGCCACGAAGGATGAGTTGAAGCACTGGCCAGTGATGACTCACCAAACTGTGTGGAATAGTGCAACAGTAGGAGCAACTGCAAATATTATGTGGGGTCACCCAACTGAAGAGAAAACAAGAAGTTTTCTGAAACTCAACAAATCGAGTTTAGTAAGATGATGAGTGTTCTAACGGGACACTCAAGCTTACAAGCGCATCTTCATCGCATAGGACAAGCAGAAAACGACGACTGCAGGGCATGCAGGAAAAACATCGAAACGATGGAACATTTTCAGTGTCACTGGCCGGCTTTCACACATGCAAGATCCCAATATTTCGGATCCGACATATTACCAGACTTAACTCATCTCAAAGGATATGACTTAAAAGATAGTATAAAAATTCGTGTCTAGTACCGATTTTCTGTAACTCGTGAGGTATAAAAAAGATCATAAATAAGGAGCGCACAACAGGCCGAACCACTGGCTTAAGTGTATGTCCATCGACATGAGACGTTTAAAGGTCTCCTCTCTTCAACCTAACCTAACCTAACCCCTAACCTAAGCGTGGACTTTGCAACACTTTTATGAGTGTGTTTGTGTCTAGTGAATATTTCCGAGTTGCTGTTGGTTGTTCACCTCCATCAGTGGTGGAATGCCGTGATAAAGTAGAAGAGCGTAAAATTGGGAAGAGTGTAATTAGCGATTGTTGTCGTCATATACTGAAAAATGTAATTTGCCGGGTGGTGGGCTTGAACTCACGACCTCATGGTTTCTTATGGTGTTTTGTTTTGTGAAAAAAATGTTGCCTGCATTTTGCTTGCATTTTTTACTGTCAGAATCGAATACAAAAGTGCAAAAAATCATGAGAGATTAAACCTCAAAAAAGGTCCGCGTGAGTGAGCAAACCTCAATAGAAAACATTTTTTGCTCCTCAACTAAATACATTCGATAAATTTATTGTTTTTCGCAATAAATACTACAATTATGGACAAGAAAGAAAATCAAAATTTGTTTAAAAAGGTCAATGGTAAGAATTTAAGAAATTGTGGATCTTAAAAAATTGGCGGACAGTCGGCGTCGTGGAACCTGGAGATGCCTGTAGATCAGTAGACTTGTGGCACAAAACACGGTAATATCTACAATGTAAATGCCATAAAAACAGATGTTTTGTAATATCCCATTTAAATGGGATAAGGGCTGACGCCAATTTAATTGATCTTGTTTGAAGGAATTTTCGGTCAGCAGAGGCTTTATACGTAGTACCAGACTGAGATGCAGGCTATTATACGTTTGTTTTGGGCTAGATGTTTGTACCCCTACAATATTGGAGCTGGAGGCACCCTAAAGTATATGGATCTATTCAAAAACACTAGTTGATTCGCTCTAGCGATGTCTGTCCGTACGTCCATCTGATGTCCGCACAGTTTTCCAACCCTTATACAAACTACTCGAGTTTATAATATTATTATTCCAAGGTTAAGCAAAATATAAACATTTTAGAGCGCCCCAGTAGGCGATTTGGTAGCGCACTCGCCTATGAGTTTCGGGGTCGTGGGTTCGATTCCCAGCAGAGGCTCTGGTCTGTCGCTGCAAACATTTAGCCATATGGTCTTTGTAACCAGGCCCTTCCCTGGACCTTAAAATTAGATTATAAATTTACTTTGTATTGTAATTCATATAAATAAATATAAACATTTCAGAAGTGAATTGAAAATAATTTTTTCGATATTATTCATCGTCCTGTGTATCACTAGGCTTGTGCCTTTTGATTTACAAAAAGAATTGCAACAAAATTGCTTTATTGGTATGTTGGGTCTGTTGGACAATTTCAAAAGGGGATATTTATGTCAATAGACTTGAACTGTGTACGCAATATTCATGTTGCTGTACAATAGGTGACAATCGTGGTATTGTTTTCAGAATTGTACAGAAATTATAGGCCTTATATTATTAATTATTATAGGACAATAACTGTGGTAATTGGTTTACGTGATCTCATAGAAATCATCAGGTCAGTTGGGAATGTAGAGAAATTCGATGAAAATTATTTATGAGGAATTGGATGTGGGAAATTTGAAAGCGGTCACACATTTTGCCCAGAAAATTAAGGAAATATACAATAAAAAAAAATTTTTATAAACAATTTGGGACATTTCCTTGTCCAACAGTTGTGTGTGCTTTCTGGTAAAGGATGCGTCAAAAAAGATACACGATAATGTTTCACTTTGTATAAATTTGGCAGGACGCATCAACTACACACATTAGTATTTTTGTAAGACTATACACTATTCCTAAGCGAGTACAAAACAAGTAAGGAAAGGCCGAGCGAATCCAACTATGTATATGATATCGTACAACACCTTCTTAGAGCAGAATAATCTTAGATATTGTCAAATATAAATATGAGATAATTACCTTCTAGATCTAAACAGAATTTGTTAAAATTCGACAATATGCGTTCTTGGATAAATAAATTCTACCCTACTAAATTAAAAAAATGGTTGAATGTGAAATACAGCTACGATAGCGATTCAAGATCAAATCTAAAGAAACATTTATATCTGGGGGCAATATCGACCAAAACAGATTTTCACCAATTCCAATAGGTTTCCTCCCTAGTGTGAAAGAGTTCTTATTGCCAAATTTTAGCAGGATCGTAGTGAAATTCCGACCTTTACTTAACGAACAACTTAAGATGGGCAGACGGACAGCTAGCGATTCTGAGTAGAACGGCATATTTTAAGGTTTGTCTCAATCTGGGGCAACGAAGTGGACCGGGTCCAGCTAGTTAATATATAATAAAACAAAGAAGCAGACAATTTTTTCTATTACATACATAGATAACAAAGTTACATTTATTTTGCGAAACACTGTTCACTTGTTAAAGCTTTTTGTTACTGTTTATGTTTTCGTCTATGCTTGTCAATTGTATGTCTGTAGATTTTAGCGCATCCGTCAGTAACTTTGTTATCTATGTATGTAAAAGAAAAAATTGTCTGCTTCTTTGTTTTATTATATATTGACTAGCTGGACCCGGTCCACTTCGTTGCCCCAGATTGAGATTTCCGATCCCGTCCATTTTTGAACCAATTACGTAGACTGCCATCAAATGCATATTTACTAAATTATAACACTCTCGCTAACAAATTGTTCAAGGTATTTCAATTTCAGAAATTTGCTTATAAGGGTGGGGCCACGCTCATTGGTCCGATCCCAACCCTTTTGGGCCATTCACGTAGACTATCACCAGATATATATACACGAAATTACAGCACTCTCGGTACAAAATTGTGCAATATATCTCAATTTCAAAATTTGGCTTATATGGGGGGGTGGGCACGCCCATTGTTCTGATCCCGCCCATTTTTGGACCAATCACGTAGACTGCCACTATATACATATACACAAAATTGCAGCACTCTCGCTATCAAATTGTGCAACATATCTCAATTTCAAAATTTGGCTTATATGGGCGGGGCCACGCCCATTGGTCCGATTCCGCCCATTTTTGGAAAATTCACATAATATGCCACTAAATGCATACACACAAAATTTCAGCACTCTAGCTAAAAATTTTTCTCAATATCAAAATTGGACCCATATGGGCGGGTCCACGCCCACTTGATATATCGAAAATTCAAGTACCCTATATTCAGCACCCCCTACACATGTACATTCTGTGAAAATTTCAAGATGATCGGTCTAGCCGTTTAGACGTCTATACGGAACAAACAAACAAACCCACAAACAAAAGATTTGCCACGCCCACATTTTCCCCGCCCACTATTTGCAAAATTTTTTTTCCCAAAACCATCTCAGACCAAATAGCTTTCAAACAAAAGAAAAAATTTTAAAATCGGTCCAGTGGTTTAAGCGTCTATAAAACACATACATACATACATACATACATACATACATACATATATACATACATACATACATACATACATACATACATACATACATACATACATACAAACATTTTTCCATTTTTATATATATAGATAAAAATTTGGTGTTTTATTGTAATAATATGGATCCCTGAAGATGACCAGAGATGTTGGTCGAAATATTGGAATAAAATCACAATAAACAAATAAAAGCTAGTTTTTCTTTTATTTGTATGACCTGCAGCCTAACAAAATACAACAAAATAACAACATAGAAGGTCAACTATACACAAATCAACATTCTATCAAAATTAAATAAATGTTTGGTGGATTTTAATGCATGTTTACTATACCCTACACCACACTGTGGTACAGGGTATTATAAGTTTGTTTCATGTCAGATGTTTGTAAATGTATGCAGTATGCAAATTTTGCAGTTAGGAATCTTTCGTACCTGAAAAAAAGAAGATTTATATATAGCTCCCATATATATGTTTCGTCCGATTTGACCATTTAGCCCTATCGAATCTGTATTTTACATTCAATAGTTTTGAAATTAAGCACGGTCCTGATCAATGGACCAACATTGCTAAATTTGAAGAAAATCGGTTCAGATTTATATAGCTCCTATGTAAATGAAGAGTTGCTTACCCTGTTTTTGACAGATTATTTTCCAATATAAATGCTAAAAAATCTTCCACTGGCTTTGAAAGGGATGTACGAGTATATTCATCCTGGACAAATAACCTTCTGATTTTTGCCGGAGCGGATGGGCTATCAATGGTATACTTTTAGACTAATGCCAAATTTAAATCTCCCTTCTTTGGAACCGATATTGATGCTGCTCTTACTAAGAGGTCGGTATTATTACTAATTGAAAGTTCCGCTCTAATTTTTTCAAATTATTCAGTGGTGGACGTCAAATGACCGGTTTAATATAATTCGAACATGTTTTTTTCGATGTCGTATCTTTCTTAATTTAGTTTTTCGGCAATCCAATCTGAATATTTTTGCCGAAACTAATCTTCCTGTCTATGAAATTTGCACCAATTCGCATATATATGAATACTCAATATGATTAGAACATTCATCCATATTCGTTTTCTCAAATCAATATCGGAATACAATTTCATTCTTTTCCAAATATTGTAGCTTTGTAAGTAAATATTAAAAATTTCAGAATTATTTAAGTAGAAGAAGCCTGGAAAAAAAGTATTTTCCCAGATATCGCAAAAAATCGCACATGGAGACTCATATATTAAAAACAGGACACTTGAAACTAACTTCTTATTTCATTATTACGCTAGACAGGGCTAGACATAATTTGTAAAGTCTTACTAGATTTAGAAAACATAAACAATTTTAAGAGCGGTTTATATATACAATCCTCTTCTTTTCTTATATCAGCCTAATTTTTGCAGATTTAATTTTTTTTTGTATTATTTTACTCACCAATATCTTCCATTTCCGTTTGTTGCATTTCTTAAACTTACTTCTTGAATTCGAATAAAACTATAGCAAACAAAATTTTCCGAAATTAAAAAATTTTTACTCACAAAAATTGTGATTGTGGTCGAACGTCAAAGAAGTAACTACTTAAAAAATATATTGTTCTTGTGTTTTGAAGTGTTTACTATTATATGGTGTTATCAGAAACATCTTTGGACCATATCAAAAAAATGACTTTTGGAAAAAGAAATGGGTGTTTGAGACCACTGTGCATAGTGTGGTGTAGGGTATAATAACTGACAAATAAACTGGTAGCCTGAAGCGAACATAATTTCCAAAAACTGTGGTATATTAAAAAAGAGGCAGTGATTGATGAAAATTTTTATAATGATTCCATGCTGAAAGAATTGTCATATTAGTTGCAACTTGCTAGTCAAGCGTCGATAAATAAATAATATAATTTATGTATTTTATTTTATTTATTATTTTATTGAAATCTTACTTGTTTGTGTTTTTTTAACAATAATATATCTTATTTTCAATAACATGAACTTACGTCTTAGTGGAAATATAATTTTAGAAATTAATGTGACTTAACTGCCGGTGTCGCAGCTGGAGTCCGAGTCGAATGATTTTAAAATTCGACTCCAGGAGTCGGAGTCGAGTAGCTTAGTTTCGACTCCACTGCCCAGCTATAACCCCACGTATATTTGGAGGAAATTCGATTTGGGTCATTTGAAGTCATTTGAGAACTCTTGACTTCAAATTTGGTATGCGGTAATATTTGTCTCTATATCCGCCTAAGTTCGAAGATGAGCCATATTGGTCCACTCCTTCTTATACCTCCACCAGAAAGGGTTAACATTTAGTGGAATATTGATTCCTTGATAACGTCTATGTATACTACTTTCTCGAATCTTCTGAAATTCCACACATAGTATTACTTCTTTGGTCGCTACCTCCCTCACAAATGGACCATTTTGCATCCAAAGTTAACATCTTATAACTTTAATACCAGTGAAAAAAACACGCTGTTAACATTTTGTACACTATTTGTACAAAAAGTTAACAGCAAAGTGAGGGTATACCTTCGTCGGTTTACCCAACTGAAACTTTCTTACTTGTATAATTTAGTATTATTTTTTATACTTTACCTAACCAATTTCGCAGTGTACCTAACTATCGATATTGACGCAAAAAATAAACTATCGATAGTTTGACAGCTTTACAGTGAACACATTCAAGAATCTCAATTTAGAGTGACAGTTTCATTGCATGGTTATTGACACACAATCATGCCGGTTGGCATATGTCGACCGAATTTTGTGTTTTAGGGTCCTTACAGAAATGTTGCTTCCATCCACACTACCCAGAATGCTAGGAAATCTGGCATCTGAAAGGCATTCTGTTAGTTAAATTTTCTGGAATTCATATGATATTGATTACACATATCATTTGAAATCTTTTTGCAACAGCTGTTTTTATCGCTCGTTTGCGGGAACTTTATGACATCTGGAGCAATATCGTTCACCAGCAATTGAGAAACTTTCCTGATGCATGCGTGCATGCTTGACTGGGACATGTCGTAAAGATTTGCAACATCTCTAAATTTGGTTTTGTTGCCGCTAAACCTACAATTACAAAATATTTGTATATAATTTGATGAATATACTGTTGAATTTTTTAGATTTGCTACGAAAAGAAAGTATCTGTGTCTCCACTGTTATTTGTTGTCTCCTCCTTGGTAAGACCTTTCAGAAATGGTGTTGAAATAGGTTTCCGTCAGATTTGTGGCACTTTCTCGGCTAACGCACAATTTCTTCTTGAACCAAAAAATATATGTATATAATGTTTGGAAATCTTTATAATCAATTTTCACTTACATCGCTATCAGAGAATGCATGAATTACGTCCTCCACAAAGTTCTTCACACGCGGTGAATGATTTCGCCCCGACAACAAAGCAGAAACTTTTCTTCACTATCAGAAGACGAAGATGAATCCAATAATAATTCATCCACAATTTAATTTGCAGGCGATAATGCTCTTATTGTCATAATTTTTCTTTATTTTTCAGGAAAAGATTTATTTTTGTTTCTTGACGGTCTTTTAACTCACTATAAACAAATAACGCTTCATTGAACCACCTAATTAAAGCAGCTGTCAGAAAACAAAACCCTTCAGCAGTGCAGCATTTTTTTAAAAACGAAAACAAAAAGACGTTTTTGCATTTAAATTAAGCATTTCTTGGCACAAAAGAAAACACCATTAGTTTAGCATCATAACCATAACCATAACTTCGCGATTCATAGGAAGATCGCTTAATAATAATTAGGTAATGGTAGTGGTAATGACATGTACTCACCAATATTTTGTTGGGCTGTAGTCTATTGTCCTAAACATATTCTGCTTGAAATATACCTTAAAGTCCATTTTTTAGAAATTGTTAATGTTAGTAAAATTCATATTAATTTAATGATAAAATACTTGATGAATTGGCCACAAAGTATGACTTGGAATATTTAGAAATTTTAAATGGGTCCAATGCCATTTTTAGTTGTAAGATATAATTGAAATTCAGAAAAAATAAAAACTGAAAATTTAAATAATCTGCAAAGTTTTAAAAGCCTTTTTTAAATAAAATGTATTAGGAGAAATTCCAAAACAATTTTTTTATTTGTATTTAAACATGTATTTTATTGGAGAATATTTGTTTGCAAATATATTTTGTTGATTTTTGATATTTTTTTGTTAATATATGTATATGTACATAAGCGCTTCGAAAATTTGTGTCCCAAATGTATTTATAAACAATTCAAACTACAATTAAAAATTACGATTTTCCTCGTGTAGTACCACATGTACAGCGAGTGCAAAGTGTATTTTGGTTCTTCTGGAAATATTCCCAGCAAAATTTCCCATTACCAAATAACCTGACGGGTAAGCTAAATTCAAAAATAGTAACTGCTTATAATTTGGCCTCCCTTCGAATTATTTTTACATGTACATGTCATTGGAGGAAAGTGCTTCCACACAAGCATACAAGCAGCTGAAAAATAACCACTTATAATTATTCAAAAAGTAAGCGTGGACAAAAGAAATGATTTTACGAGTGGGTTTTGTTTGGTAGTGGATATTTCCTAGTTGCTATTGTTTGTTCACCACCATCAGTGGTGGAATGTGGTGAGAAAATAGAAGAGCGTAAAATTGGGAAGAGCGTAACATTGGGTAGAGCGTGTAATTGGGAGAAAGTAGTTAACGATTGTTGCCGTCATATGACGAAATATTTCATTTGCCGGGAGGTGGGATTGAACTCGCGACCTCATGGTTTCATAGTTTAGCATCACAACAACTGGCCTACCTCACGATTCATAGACAAATCGCTTAATAATCAAGTACAAAAATATAACCCATCAAAATCTTCGTAAGTAAATGTCGTTGCCAGATGCATTACCAGGTAATGATATCTCATTATCGGCAGCATTACTTTCGGTATATAAATAACGCCTAACTAAATAATGACAAAAATAAGTTATTATTAGTAATCTAATTTCAATTTATAAACTCTTCTTTAAATGATTTAACTGAATACAAACTAAACGTATAAACGTAAATCATTTAAGAAAAAATCATAAATCGTAAATCATTTAAAGAAAAGTTGTTGTTATTTATTGTTGGTCTGTGCTTTTGTATTCAGTCAGAATTTATTTTTGGTTTGAGACCATATGTTCCATTTACTTTCTGTCTTTTGCAAAAAAGTAATAGAAACAAATACAAAAATTGGTAGAGAGTTTAAATTAAAATAAGATTTTCTAACTTAGATTACTAGCAATAACTTATTTTTGTCATTATTTTGTTAGTCGTTTTTTATTTACCGAAAGTAATGCTGGCGAAAAGGAGATATCATTACCTGGTAATGCCAGTAGTATTTTTTTTTTTTTTTTTTTTTTTACGAACGTTCCCAACGCAGCCACTAATGACATGTACTTACTAAGATTTTGCTGGGTTGGTTTTTGAGGTAGGCTGTTATTGCAGCAAATATTTATATCTGAACGGATTCTTATGAAATTAGTTCACATTTTTTATCACTTCTTTATATGAATCTTTTGATCTGTCAGGTATTCCTTATAGAAAACCACCATCAGGTAAACCGACTAATGAATCCCCTCACCTTGAGTCTCAAAAACATATTAGTAAATTTATTTATTTTTTGTTTTATTAAAATTGTTATCAATTTAAATTGCATTTAATAACTTTAAAGTATGTACTGGTATCAAAGTTAAAAGCGGTTTACTTTTGGTACAAAATGGTCCATTTTTGTGAGAGATGCCAAACGGGGCGTCCCAATAACGGTCAGTTTTCTCTGGATTCTAGGTATTATAAAAGCATTACACTGCACAAAATTTCAAGTATTTGTATTTTAAAGTTAAAAGCTGTTTACCTTTGGTACAAAAGATTCATTTGTGTGGGAGGTACCAAAAGAAGCGCGGCAATAATGCCCATTTTTCACTTATTGTATGTACTATTAAACCATTACACTGTATAAAATTTCAAGAATTTGTATGCACTGGTAGTAAAGTTATACGCTGGTAAGTTATGGTTAAAAATTGTCCATTTGTGTGGGAGGTACCAAAAGGGCGTGGCAACTTCGCCCATTTTTCTCGAGGTAATAGTGACTAATAAACTAATACTATGTGTAGAATTTCAGAGGATTCAAATAAGTAGTATATAAGTTATTAAATAATCAATATTTCACTAAATGTTAACCCTTTGTGGGGGAGGTACTAGAAGGAGTGGACCAATAAGGCCCATCTTCGAAGTTATGCGGAGATAGAATAAAATATTACCACATACCAAATTTCAAGTCAATCGGTTACTCCTTTCGAGAGTTATCGTGCGCACCAGCCAGCAGACAGACGGACGGACGGGCGGACATTGCTCATTCGACTTAAAATGACCCGAAACGGATATCCGCCGAACATACTTAGTCTCTTAGGTCACTCCTTCGATGTGTTATACTTTTGGTTCGTAGCAAATGATTTATACCCTCCTCTCTAAGGTGAGGGGATACAAATAAAATAAAATTTTAACACTTACACGCTGAAACAAATCGCTTCTGTAGTATATTGTCTCAAAAATATTCTGCTTGAAATATATAAATGTTTAGGGTACACTCGAAGTATATTATATTTGGCACATAAAAAAATTTATATTTGGGAAGATGTTGTTCTAAACAATTCTTTTTAATATATTTTATTTGAACTATTATTTACAAAAAAAATATGTACGAGTACTTTCATTTAAGTATTCGGAAAATATATCAATACCACAATATTAAGACAAGTTTCCTGTTTTTCAATAACTCAAGGTAAATTTTGTCAGAAATTTTAAAAGTTCAACAACATGTCTGTTGACAACAAATGATGACTTGTAGTAAATGAGGAGGTACTTTTCAAATCTTGACTATTCCACTTTTTGTGTTTTTGCTCAATTTGAGAAAATACTATGGCCATATGTATTTTACCCGAAATTTTGGTGCATTATTAAAGACGTGAAGATTAGTCATACAGATTTCGCACAATTTTATTTTCGCTGAGATTTGAATTCAATGCTACCAAACAAAATCAAATTAAATAATCAGTTCTGTCAAATATGGAATAGTCAAGTTTTGAAAAGTACCTCTAAAGTATAAACTAAAAATTAGTAGTTTAAAACAAATGTTTTTGCTAGTTTGCGTATAACTCGAAACCAATGAAAAATTAGATATGAAATTCGAAAAATCTGCAATGTTTTGAAATCCTTTTTTAAACAAAATATATTTTAAGAAATTCCTACACAATAATTTTACAAAACACACATTTTATTTGAGAAAATTAGTTTGCACATATATTTTGATATATTTTTAACAAAGTTGTTTTCATATACTGAAAACAACAATAAGTGCAAAAACAAAATATGTACTATGAAAGCAGATCGAATAAAACAACAAAAAAAAACAAGTTGTAATATATTAATATATGCGTTCCATATAAATTGTATTGATTTTTTTTATTTGCTCAAAAATATATAATATTTAAAAATTTGTGTTCCAATTATATTATCTTTCGATTCAAACATATCAAAATCGGCGATTTTGCCCCGTGTAGAAGGAACTCTTTTATTCTTCAGCTCAACTCCACAGTAAGAAAATCACAAAATAACATTAATAACAGATTAACCCCGCATAGGGAAACATAAAAATAGAACCCTCTTTTGCTTTAACAGATTGGTGTAGGGCATAATATAGTCAGTTCTGCACGAATCCTTAACATCCTTTATTTATCATATTTAACGAAGTCTGTTAAACATTCGGTTCGAAATTGGCAAAAGTGGGAATGGATTATTGACTCATTTTTACTGGCTGTCACCATAAATTTGGCTAAATGAAAGTTTAATTCTTTTCGCTTATTCTTCGAACGCATTGCAATTGCATTGTACTAGACATCGCCTTCTCCGACAAACAAATGTGAAATATGTATTTTATAAAGTTCCTTCGGTTTTCGTTTTTGTTTTTACATAAATTATGGATCCGTTTTTACCATAAAGGTGAAAATTAATGTCTTCGTTTTCTAATAAACGTATTTCAGTCTGAATTTACTGTGTGCTCTGCACGGAGCGGCAACCGGATGACACAATAGCCCAACGCCTCTGGATTACGAGATCAGAGCATTTCATGGTGGGTGAAACGGTGGGTCGGGATGAAGCTGAGAACAAAAGTGCCAATGCGAAGAGCAGGCAAACCGACAGAAAGGAAAAAAACACAGAAAAGCAAAGGAGAAACTATTGATTAGCCAGAAGAAGGACGCTTATCCAACTTTATGGCTGTGGTTTATGAAAGAAGATAGTAATAAATGTATACGACATATAGACAGACGTACGGACGGACCGCCGTAATACCTTAGAGATATGGTGGGGAAATGTGGCATTCTACTGTGTACAGGACGTCGTCCATAAAATGCATTTTATTGCGTTGCTGCAGTGGTTTTTGGCCAACTAATCTTAATATCATCCATTGTTTTTATTGGCGTGTGCGTGCCTCCTCATATCTACGTAACTGAATACCAAAGACTGGGAAGTAATATAAAAAGAAGTGTGTAGTGGATGTGTGCTCAGGTTATTCTGTTTGCGTTATTAAAATGAAAGTGGACCACTTTCCGTATAGTCTAAAACAATTTTTTTGTGCAACGTATTTTAAATTATTATTGAATTTTTCCTGTTCCAACAGAAAAGTGTTAATGATTTTATTTAAATAACAAACAAACAATAAGTATCATCACACGTACGCTCACAGAAAGAGAATATTTTCCTCAAAATTATGACATATTTTGCAATACGCTTGACCAACAAATCGTTTTTCCAAATTCCTAGATTTTACGCAATAGCACCTAATCAGGGATGCGAACTTAGTGCTTTTCGCATGAGATTTATATTTCATATAACTTATTTTGTATACGCTCACTTTAGTGATACGCTATGGATCAAAAGTGTAACACATCGAAGGAGTGACCTAAGATACTAAGTATGTTCGGCGAATATTCCTTTTCGTTAATTTTAAGTAGAATGAGCAATGTCCGTCGGTCCATCTGTCTGTCTGTCTGCTTAACTCTCAAAAGGAGTAATCACTTGACTTCAAATTTGTTATGCGATAATTTTTTTTCTATCTCCGGCTATGTTCGAAGTTGGGCCATATTGGTCCACCCATTCTAGTACCTCCCCCACAAAGGGTTAACATTTAGTAAAATATTAGTTATTTACTAACTCCTATACTACTTATTCGAATCTTAGTCGCTACCACCTAGAGAAAAATAGACGAAGTTGCCACACCCCTTTTGGTACCTCTCACACAAAGGTACCATATTGCACCAAAAGATAACTGCTTATAACATTAATACCAGTGTATAAAAATACTTGAAATTTTGTACAGTGTAATGCTACAGTCCAGTGAAAAATGTGCGTTATTGCAATGCCCCTTTGGTACCTCCAAGGTACCACACAAAGGTACCATTTTGTACGGGTGATCCAAGTAGAGATACTTTTTTCAATAGCCTTTTTTTGACAGATCACGTGTGAGTCGTGTCATGCTGTCATGTTATTTTTGTTAAGTATTGTTTAGCATTTCATCATGGAAAGACTTACGCCTGAACAGCGCTTACGCGTGTCATTTGCCAGTTACCAGTCGAAATGATCGAACGAGTCATCGAAAATTGGACGGATGGACCATCTGAGACGTAGCCGCGGCCAACATTTGGTAGACATAATCTTCAAAATACAAATGCCAAAGAATGTTCTTTCAAATGATAATAAACATTCCCATTCAATTTGAATTTTCTGTGTTTTTTTCTTTAAAAAAGTAGGGAACCTCGAAATGGATCACACAATATATAAAATTGTTGCGTGACTGACTGATTGACCGTCGGATCACTGCCCAGCCTAAACGGCTGAAGATAGAGTCACAAAATTTGGTAGGATAATACTCATTGGTAAAATATAAGGTGGGATTTTAAGAAATTCGTTCGCACAGTAGGTCGATAAAAGAAAAAATCTAGTACCACAGCAATCCAAACGGCCAGAGCAAGAATCACAAAATCTGGTGTGAAGGTATGAAATCCTAAATAGGAGCACAATGGGACAAAAAGGCTAACTATTGTACAGTGTGGCAAACCTGTCTTCAATTTGACACAGTCAGATAAAGGGGTGTTAAATATAGTAGAGTGGAGCAAAAATAGTTTAATATGGCCCAGGGTGCGATGATATCTCTTTGAACATAATCTGGTTAAGTATGATACAGTGGGACTAAGTGAGTGGTAAATATGGTACAGTGGGGCAGAATGTGTAAAATATTGATTAGTTGGGCAGAAATGATTGAATATCGGCCCAGGGTGCAAGAGTAGTTCTTGGAACTATAACTTTATAAAGGGTGGTTAAATTTTAAGGGCCGATGTCGATTTTGAATAAAACACAAATTATTTAGGAAATTATTGTCATTTATTTTTATTATGATAATATTGGTATGGTTCAATTATGTATGGAACAAAATATCGGCCAAATGGCAGCCGCGACCTCGGCGGCACGCCTTCATCCGATGGTCCCAATTTTCGATGCCGAATTATCTCATCCTTTAGCTCTTGAATTGTTGCTGGCTTATCGACGTACACCTTTTCTTTCAAATAACCCCAAAGAAAGAAGTTCAACGGTGTCAAATCACATGATCATGGCGGCCAATTGACATCGCCACGACGTGAGATAACACGGCCATTGAATTTTTTGCACAAAAGAGCCATTGTTTCGTTAGCTGTGGGGCAAGGGGCACCGTCCTGTTGAAACCACATATTGTCCACATCCATATCTTCCTATTCGGGCCATAAAAAGTTCGTTATCATCTCACGATAGCGAACACCATTCACAGTAACTGCCTGACCGGCCTTATTTCGAAAAGTATGGCCCGATGACGTCGCCAGCCCATAAGCCGCACCAAACGAACTGGGCGAGCATGCACAGGTGTTTTCACATCTCCTACAGGCCCGGTTTGCTGGAATTTGCGCACAATTCTCCCGATTGTGGACACATTTGGTCGATTATGCTGATCAAAAAAACATCACGAAATGCATTTTGATTTGTACGCCCATTTTCGTAAAAGGCTTAAAAAACTTTAACGCGTTACTCGATTGTGTATCTTTCCATGGTTCAAATTGAGTTAGTCTGAAATTGAGAAATGTCAAATGAAATGCAGAAAAAAACTTGACGTTTAGGTTTGGTTCACATTCAACATTGGCCCTTATAATTTAACCACCCTTTATAAGAAGAAATGAATACTTTTAAGGGCACATTGGGGCAAGAATGGTTAAATATGCTACAGTGGGGGCAAAAATTAGTAAATATTGTACAGTGGAGGTAGTGTTTTTTCTTCATAGAGGTAGTGTTTTTTTTCGAAATGAATTCTTAAGTAAACTAAAATATTCCATAGTGGGACAAAAATAGTTATGTATGGTGCAGTGGGACAAAAAAGGCTAAATATAACACCCTTGGTGCGACGGCAGCTCTTGGAACATGAACTTCATATAAGAAATGTTTTCCGAAATGCATTGTTGTAGGAGCACAATGGGACAAAAACGTTAAAGTATTGTACTGTGGGACAAATGATGTATTAAATATCGTACAGTGGAGCAAAAAAGAGCTTAGTATGTTCCAGGGTGCGAGTGCAGCTAGAAATTAGCAAAAATTAGAAATAAGAAGTGTTAATTTTTTGGCAATTCGCATTTTTATGGACACAGTAAGGCCAAATAAGATTAATTCGATACCGTGGAGCAAAGAGCGTTCTAATGTCAGGGAGGCGCAAAATGGTTCCGAAAGTAGTACTTGGAATAAAAATAAAGATAACACAGTGCGACAGTCCAAAAACCGCGATACTATTTCTTTTGTAGGTCTTGTCGAGTAAAACAACGTTTGTTCTACGAAATTTTCCGGACATCCCCAAAATCCGGATTTGAGGGTAAAAATCTTATTTTCTTGCCTTTTTCACTTAAACGCCTATAACTTTAATTATTATTAACTCATTCTCAATCTCTCAAGAGACTTAGACCTTTCCAACGATGTATATTTTGTTTATTTAAAGCTGTAGGAATATATCGCTACCTTAGAGTGTAAAGGCGCTAAGTCCACTTTTTATCAAAATGCATTTTTTGATAAATAACGAACGAGGAGATAAGAATACATCGATTCATCAAACAAAAACAGTTATGTCGTATATAGTTATATTTACAGAGTGATGAGTAAAAGTGACATGTCCGAAGTTGCCAAAATACTTGCGAAAACGTGCTAAGTCCAGTACCTCCCAACTAAACCAAAATTTGAAATTGAGATATTATTCACAATTTGTTAGCAAGAGTGCTGTAATTTTGTGTAAATGTATCTGATGACAGTCTATGTGATTGTCCCGAAAATGGGCGGAATCAGACCAAAGGGCGTGGCCCGCCCATACAAGTCAAATTTTTAAATTGAGATATCTTGCACAATTTGTTAGCTAGAGTGCTGTAATTTTGTGTATATGTATCTGGTGGTAGTCTGTTTTATTGGACCAAAAGTTGGCGGGATCGGACTAACGGGCGTAGCCCCGCCCATATAAGCCGCATTTTAAAATTGATATATGTTAAACAATTTGTTAGCTAGAGTGCTGTAATTTTGTGTATGCATACATATGTCTGCACTAGCTTTAACCTGGTGCACATCGCAGCCCCCATCCTTTATTTATTTTCTGTTTTGGGTGCTGTAAAATAGTTATATATGTTTCTTTCAACAACACATGATTGTTCCATATCGCTACCTTAGAATGTAAAGGCGCTAAGTCTAATTTTCGAAATTTTACAGGAGAGATAAAAAATTTTATATTTTTTCATACTCAATTTTCATAAAAACTTTAAATTCATTTTTTGTAGGTTTCGTTCCCTTTTGAATCCCAAATGATATTTTTTTCGTGTTAAGGACTCAAAACAAACAAATTTATTGTTAACATTTCTTCGCGTATACGTAATAAAGCAGATCTACGTGCTCGTGTTTAATGCGTGTGAACAGACTCATATTTAAACCTTTTTGTCCCATATTTAACCCACTGTACAATATTTAACCCTTGGCCTCCACTTTAACATATTTAATACTCGTACCTTTTAACCATATTTAATAGTTATCCATTTTTGTCACACTGTACCATACTTAATCTTTTTTGCCCCACTGTACCATAGTTAACCATTTTCCCCACCGTTACATATTTTAATATTTACCATACCGCGCCATATTTAACCCTTTTATCTCACTGTACCATATTTAACAATTTTTGCCCCACTGTGCCTTATTTAACACATTTTTGTCATAACATACAATATTAAATATATGTCCCCCCTGTACCAACTTAACCACTGTGCAATATTCAATAGTTTTTCTTCACAATACCATATTTGAAACCTTTTTGTCCCACTGTAGCATAGTTAACCATTTTTGTCATACTGTAGCATATTTAACCATTTTTACCCTTTTGTACTGTACTTAACCCATTTTTACCTTACTGTGCCATATTTAACCCCTTTGTCTTACTGTTCCATATTTAACCCCTTTTGTAGTACTGTACCATATTAAACCCCTAGTTTACTGTACTATATTTAACCCCTTTTGTGTTACTGTACCATATTTAACAATTTTTTCCCACTGAGCCATATTTAACAAAATGGTGTCCCATCGTACCATATTTAAAATTTGACCCCACAGTACTATATTTAACCCCGTTTTGCCCCTCTGTACCTTATTAAACCACATTTTCTACCCTGTTCCATTTTTGCCCACTGTACGTTATTTAGCTCTTCACATGTTCATATGTTTCAATTTTGCAACATTGTTCCACAATTAATACCTTCAGTACCATTGTGTCTCTCAAAGTATGAATTTCTAAAAAACACTTCTAATCTCCAATGTTTTTTTACCCCACTGTACCATATTTTACACTTTTTGTCCCAATATGCCCCAAAAAGTACTAATTTCGAAAAAAAAATTGCTATCCCGATCCGTTGTTCTAAGGATAAACGTCGCACAGTGGACTAAAATGGAAAAAATTTACACAATTATGCCATTTCAAAACCACTTATCGTATGGCGATGAAATTTTGTGTGTATACAAGAGGTGTTAGAGAGTTTAAGTTCGGAACTTGCCCCCCCTATCTCATGCAGGGGCGGAGCTACAGGGCCATACAAAATTTTCATCGGCTTCTAACTTTTGAATGGAGTATACGATTTGAGTGGCTGTGGATACCCCTAGACCAGACCTACAATAAACATTTTATAAATTGAAGATATCTTGAATAGTTTCCGAGATATGTGGATTTTAAATTTGAATTTTTCATTTTTTCGCCGACTTTGCCTTGGAGCTTAGCCAATATCTCAGTCAAAAGTTTACCGATGTTGTTCGTGTGTTTTTTATGGATTGCCAATAAAATTTACAATATCATGAAAGAAAGAACCGATAAGATATGTCAAGAAATAATAATGTTATTTCCCTTTAAAATAAAATTTTTGAAAAAATTTAATTTTTGGAGATTTTTTGACGAAAAAAGTCCAATTCGTAGTTAGGTCTTGTAGAAAAAGTTTGTTACACAAACTATATCAAATTTATACTCATTTTAAAGGAGACGTTTCACAGAATCTGTTAGAGAAAATCTGAAGCCAAAATTTTAATTGGTGTGGTTGCCACCCATCTCCGATTTGGACCTTTTTTTACATACATTTCAAAAGTTTGATCGATTTTCTCCAATCGCAAAACTAAATTGTTAATTTTTTTTATTTATTTGTATTAGGGTGTAACAAAATGGACTGCAAAGGGAATCCCGAGCGCGGCTTTTCATACCGAAGATATAGGACTAAAAGTAAAAATCCCATTTTTGGGGATTTTTGATGTTTTTTTGGGAATTGAGGAATTTTTCATTAGAAATGCGTTTGATTATTATTTCTAATATCAAAATAAAGAACTTTAAAAAAATATTCATCGAAATGTATAAAATTTTAAGAATTTTATGCCGTATTTACGTTTCTGTCTATATGCAAAATATTTATACCCTCATCGCCATACGATAAGTGGTATTAAAATAGCAGAATTATGTCAATTTTTTCCATTTTATCCCACTGTGCTTCGCTTTAATTTCCGCGGTGGTAACAAATTTATCCTCTTTTTGTCCATCTGTGCCCCTAAAATTGTTAAACAATCGAGCCCTGTTCTAGACTACGTAAAAAAGCAAAAGAAAAATACATACAAAATTTTGTTCACAAAAATAATTCTTTACAAGAAATTGTGCTAAGTCCAATGGAAAAATGTAATAGGCGTAAGCGAAATAGTCGCAAAAAAAGCCTATAACTCGGCCATAAATATGTGTTATTAATTTAGCATCGTTTGGGATTGTAAAGGGAACGAATGTAACAAAAAACGCATTTAAAGTTTGTATAAAAATTGAGTATGAAAAAAAAAGTATTAAAGTATTTTATCTCTCCTGTAAAATTTATACTCCAAATATAAATTTGGACTTAGCGCCTTTACACTCTAAGGTAGCGATATGTTTACTTGTCCTACAAACACATTTTTTTGTCTTTTTCTGGTTTAGACAATGTTTTTACCGAATAATTGATTTGTGTATGTACTAAATTTTATGAGGAAAGCCAGTAAGGAAAGACAGAAAGTCGGGCCTTACTATGTAATACCCTACACCTCCCTAACAATGCGAAACTGGGCATTATGATATGAATTTGGCAGTGTTCTACATGTAATAAGAAAACTCTTTCTGCCGAATTTCGTACTGATCGGATATAAAATACGGTTTCTACAGCGCTTACATGTCAAATCGGGTGAAACAAAAATATGAGGGCTAAATCTAAATATGAACGGATTTTCTCCGAATTTGGTAGTGTTCATTCATGCAATAAGAAAACTCTCTTTCTGCCGAATTTCGTACTGATCGGAAATAAAATACGGTTTTTACAGCGTTTACAAGTCAAATCGGGTGAAACATATATATGGGGGCTATATCTAAATCTGAACCTATTTCTCCCGATTTTGTGGGTGTTCATTCCTATGATAAAAGATCTCTCTTCGCCAAATGTCGTACTGATCTGATATAAAAAGCAGTTTCTACAACGCTTACCTATCAGATCGGGGTAAGATATATATGGGGGCTATATCTAAATCTGAACAGATTTTGACCAATTTCAATAGGCATCGTCCCTGGGCCGAAAAAGAGCACTGTGCTAAATTTCATCACAATCGGACCACAAATACCACCTGCACTTTGATTACAATGATACATCTACAGACGGACGAACGACGGACAGACGGACAAAGTGAAATCAACTCAGGAAGTGATTCCAAGTCGATCGGTATAATAAACGATAGGTCTATCTCTTCTCCTTCTGGATGTTACAAACAAATGCACAAACTCATTATACACTGGACCACAGTCTGGTGTAGGGTATAGAAATGCAACCTTAAGTCTCTTAAAATTCCGTTTGCAATTGACTGAGTTATTAAAATTTCATTAAAACTAAATTTGTACATGAATACTAGTTTTGACCATGATGACGAAATAAAAAGAGAACACTCAAGCAAACATTTTTGAGTTGTTTCGAGATCATGCGTTACTAACAAACGTACAAAAGATTTTATATATGGGGAAAACACGTCAAAGGGCCCACTTTTTTCAATTTTATTCCGAACGCGTCAGAACCTGGTGGGGTTGCAGAAGTACTATTTGTATGAAGTGTACCAAATATACAGCTTCCTAACGTTATAGGATACGAAGATACAAGGTGTCAAAGTTTGATTTTTTGACCATTGTATCTCCTGACTACGTTGACCGATTTGAATGAACCGTGGCTTATATGGCAGCTATTTAGAAACGCACAAAGCGTACATTGAAAATTGTTTGCAAATATTTAATTTTCACACTTTTTTCTCCCGACTTATGTTATCCTCGCGATTTTAATTGTGTTCCGCGGATGGGATTCTACATCTTTAAACTACGAAAATGAAGTCCATTCTGTTTACTTTATCATTAGGAATTTTCGCAATGGGACGAGACCCACAACAAAATCTGGGGAAATTTAAAATGTCAAACCTACTTTTTTTAATTTTTTCTATCTTATTATAAAGTGAGTTCACTACATGATGTAAGGACCAGAACAAGGTCAATATAATGCAATGTTGGCATTCTATAGCCAGATATACCAGAACAACAACAAAAACTTATTTCGAAAAAAATCGACGTCGCATTTTTTACACTGGTCAAATCGAGACGTAGCGAGCAGATATCGGACACGATCTCGAAGGATTTTTATGTTCTAAATCCGAATATATAATCTATATTCGCGTTTTTGATATATGGTATTAATTATGTGATAAAATTGCTGGTTTCATGTTATTTGAAAACAGAAACGAGACAAACGCACTTTTTCCAAAAAATAATCGCTTTTCTGTTAAAACCAGTATCAAACGAATTAACAGTTTATTTTATAAGGGTCAAAATCTTACACAAGATAGATATCGTAGATATCATATTTAATTTTTTTATTTGTACAACTACCATTGGAGACATATTAAAAATAGGATTTCTCCGACTAGGTTTCCCGGATAATATCTCGGAGATGACTTACGATTATTACAGTTTTTGAATAATCGTAATAATTTTTTTTTCTGTTTTCAAAAAAGCGTGATATCTGCATTTTTATCACATAATTAATACCATATCTCAAAAACGCGAATATATATCGCATTTTTGATTTTATATTCAGATTTAGAACATCAAAATCCTTTGAGATCTTGTTCGATATCTGCTCGCTAAGATTCGACTTGACCAGTGCAATATTGAAGGCCAGTGTAAAAAATTCGACGTGAGTTTTTTTCGAAATAAGTTTTTTGTTGTTCTGGTATATCTAAATATAGAATGCTATAGACTGCCACTATTACATTCTATTAATCTTGTTTCTGGTCGACATCTTAAAGTAAACTCACTTTATAATACCAAAGAAATAATGAAAAAATATATTTGGTTTGACATTTAAAATTTCAACAGCTTTTGTTGTGGTTTTCGTCCCGTTGCGAAAATTCGTATTGATAAAGTAAACAGAATGGGCTTCATTTTCGTTGTTGAAAGATATAGAATCCCATCCGCGGAACACAATTAAAATCGCGAGGAAAACGTAAGTCGGGATAAAAAGTGTAAAAATTAAATATTTGCAAACAATTGTCAATGTAAATTTTGTGCGTTTGTAAATAGCTGTCATATAAGCAACGGCTCATTCAAATCGGTCCACGTAGTCGGGAGATACAAAATTTCAAACTTTCAAACCCTGTATCGTCCTAACCTACCACGCTAGGAAGCTGTATTTTTTGCACTACAACCACACCAAGTTTCGACTCGATCGGAATAAAATTGATTTGATATCGAATTTTAGTTTAAAATTTTCCTAGATTTCGTGTAGTTAAAAATGTTATAGGCAGCATTAGCATATGTTTTGCAGCAACAATTTTTAATTTATAAATATTCATGGTTTGTGATAAATATTCTTTCATAGGGTAATTCCAAAATAAACAATCCAAAAATTTATATTTAAATATTTGACCCTTTCGATTTCAATGAAATTTTACACGCGTATACTAAAAGACCATGCAGAGTTACAACTTTTTGCCGATTGTCGAAATTCATAACGGGTTTGATTTTTTAAGGTGACCCAGTTAGTCACCTACAACATTTTATTACAAATTTAGCCTTTTTGAAATCTACATAACTTTTGAACGGAATGTCAGATTTGAATGATATACATAAGTACCATTTATAAGGATTTAACATCCTCTCTAAGAAATATGAATAAGGAAATTTAGTTTTTCTATTAAGGACATCAAAAGGACGAAAATAACCTTAATACTTGATTATCCAGAAAAGCATATCTTCCATTTTTTTTTCTTTTTTTTTTTTTTTTTTAAATTACCCACATATTTTACCACAAAATGTGACAATTTCAGCATGGGTCCTCCATGAGTTAAACATTAATGAATATGTTATTGTCCGTCCGTCTGTCAGTTCGACTGAATGGTGTTAACGATAACTCTGAAAAGTGACTGAGTGACTGGATGACCTAAATTTCCGTACGTTATAATATGTTATTCAAACCCAGTTATGTTTGATGGACAACCTTATCGGCCTACTCCTTGTGGTACCTCCCCCATAAATGGTTAACATTTTGTGACATGTTAAAGCTCTTATAACTTCTATACTACTGAAGGGTATCCTGTAAAAATGGATACATAATTGAACCGCCTATATAAACTGAACAAAAATGGGCAAAAATACCACGCCCTTTTGGTCCCTCCCACACAGAGGGACCAATTTGTACAAAACGTTCACAGCTTATAACATTAATACCAGCGCATACAAATACTTGAAATGTTGTGCAGTGTATTTTATTGTAATTACAGTCCAGAACAATGTAGGCGTTATTGCTACGCCCCTTCTAGTACCTCTCACACAAATGGTAACAATTTCAGTTGTTATAAATGTGTACAATTGGTAAAAGATTGTAAGTCTGCATGGTCTTCTAGTATACGCTTTAAAATTTCATTGAAATCGAAAGGGTCAAATATTTAAATTTAAATTTTTTGTCGTTTTATTTTGGAATTACTTCGTAGACCGTCGAGTTTCACATACGCACACAGAAAAATTCAGTTGAAAATTACGGCCTGTTTCTGTATTTCTAACGAAAGTCGCTGCGAACGAAAATTAGTTACTCACTTTCGTCAGGAATTTGGTTTCTCTAAGGTTCGTTTGTTCGTTCGGCCTTACGTCAATGACGTTAGCAATTTTCCAATTGGAAAATAATGTAATTGCCCGATAAATAATTTCACAACTTCCGATTTAAAAAAGCACATATTTTCGGTACGGTCAACTTTAGAAAATACACCTCTGTACTCTTTACACTATACAAAAAATCAACCCTGGGTAGCTCAGCTGAGCTGAGCCAAGACTCTCATTTCTTTCTCTCTCTCTCATTGTGCACTGATGATTTTTTTCCATTTAACATATTAGTCCAGATTTACACTAGTATATTTTTTTCAGCAGCTTATCCGCATATTCTCTTTTAAACTTGCCTCTGCGTTTAGACGCGTAATTTTGTTTCGGATATTTCTGTGTGAATTGTTGTTGTTTCAAAGGCCGAGTGAAAAACACAAAACGTTCAGACCGATAAGCCCGAGTACGGGAGAGTTTTTTCCCCCCTCTTGCCGACTGCCTCTCTCTCCTACAAAACGCCGATAATCTGCTGAACATTCAGCCAATGTAAATAGGGACTTAGGGATGTAACGAAAGTGACTTTAGCGAAAGCGAATATTGGAATATATTTCTTGCGAAAGCGAATAGTAAAATAAGCATTTTTGCGAAAGCGAATGCGAATAATAGTTTGACCCTTTTAGTACCAGCAAATTTAAGGAACTTAACCGATACTTTTCCAGTATATTCAAGTATTAAGAATGTTTTCCATATTTTTACCTCCTGTTAGCACAAGGACAAACATATTTTTTCAACTGTTTTGAAGTGAAGTGGCAGAGGTTTTCATTGGTATTAATATCTTCGAATTGTGTGAAGGGAATAAGGAGATTTAACACTTTTAACAAATGTAAGCGAATACTGAAATATAATTTTGCGAAAGCGAATAAGAATAATCCAAAGATGGTTTTTGCGAATGCGAAAGCGAATGTTAAAATGAGGCGAATAATTCGCGTTCGCATATGCGAATGCTCATTTGAGTAAATAACTATTTAATCGAATTTTATAATCAATGCATCTTTATACCCGACACCACACTGACCTTGGATATTATGACATTGTGCATTTGTTTGTAACGCCTAAACAACAATGAGATATACATATAGATTATTATACCGTTCGGCATAAAATCATGTATTCTTGTTATCAAATTGCAGGTTGCAAATATAAAGCGATCTTTACGAAAATTGGTACAGATTCATTTCTTAGATTTGGGACGATACCGGTCCATGTTTTAGTATATATCCCATATAAAGGTCCCCACCGATGTCTCTTCTTGACACTGTCGAAAACACATTTTTGAATTGATTTTGCTGAAATTTAAGAATTTACACTTTTTATTGGGCCTAATCGTCCATAGTTAAAATAGGGTACATCGTCCATATGAATGTCCCGACCGATTTCACTTCTTGACGCTCTAGAGAAAAAATTGTTCACCTGATCTGGCACAAATTTCAATTCATGTTTTTATATGGCCCCTACATAAAGGTCCTTTCCGACTAGATTTCTTGTCGTTCTATGGAAGGCATTTTTTATCCCAAAATTAAGCTTTTGTACTTCATATTGAATTGAATAGTCCCTAATGAGAACGGAGATATCGGTTGATGATAAGTATAAGCGCCTTATGAAGGTCACGTTTTTTTAACCTATGTGCTTGAAATTCAGAAATGTACCCTAGGTAACCTGCACCTGTTCATAGTAAAAATGGTTCTCCGTATTTTATTTGCAAACAATGGTGGGGGTATCATATCCGACTTTAGTCTTACTGGTTTTAAATTAGAATACTTCAACACTTTTTACTTTATTTTTTTTCCTGCACCGAGAAAAAGAAAAATTTGTCAAGTAATTGTATTAGCTATTATGGGTTGAATTAAATTGAATTGTTCTGAAAAGTTGATTTGAATTAAATAGCACAAATTACCAATCGATTATAGACTTTTCTGATATCATCATTTAATAGTTTTATAGGTTAAATTTCAGCTGAAATTTGTTCTGTGTTACATGCCAAGTGCTCCGGAGTTAATCAAATAGTTTCAAATGTTGAGTATTAGTTCTATTTGTCATTGTCTTCCGAAAATGGTTTCAGTCCTTCTTAATTCTGGAACAAACTCAGCTAAAATCACCAACATTTTTTAAATGACACAACAAGTGATCTCAGAACATGATCTGAGACGAACATTTTTTTTACTAACAGAAGGTCGTTCATTGTACATCGATGAGGTGTGGTAGTTCTTAATTATTTTTAGTCAATTTGCAGCCGAAGAGAATGGAGGCTTTCCCATAAATTTGTTCAAATATCGCATTTTTGTTAATATCATATGATGATTGCTGTGTACGCCTATGCTTTTATGTGTGTCCACGAAGAGCAAACTGAACTATGTTAATATTTATTTGGGCATAAAGGTTCATATACATGCACATACATACTGATGTACATTAGACCGAATTGCTTTTTTAATTCGCCTTCAGAAAACGACTGAATCTCAAAATAACGCAATTAAGGAACTGAAAATGCCGATATTTAGAATTTGTCATGTTTGTAGAATAAATATTTGGAGTCGAAGGAACATTTAATACCAATCGATTCAAAGGGTATTATAACAATTACCGAACCGACTGCACAGAGTAAGGCTGAGAAGGTGTAAGATTAGGCCTTATTTCAAAGCCGCCAAAATGGACTGTACCATAGTGAAACCGACAATTACTTCATTATCAACTCTACTACTATTGCTAACTGCTGCTAGCTACTTTGGTGCAACTACTAAGTTATTACAACTACTAATTTTCTGTAATTTGCCTTGCATACATTTATAACATATTTTCTTCGCGCCTGAGTCCTAAAATACACAATAGTTTCGCCATTTATACTTTGTAACAAAAATGCTTCATATAAAGTTGAAAAAGAACTAAGGTATTTTTTTATTGAATTTAATAAATTGTTAATAATAAAGTCTCGCTTACAGAATTTTAAAGCGACATAAGCAATGTAAACTTGGTTTTTATTTCAAAACATAGTATCCGTTTCTAAATTGAGTGAACAATTTGCATACTCAATAATAAAAACTTTTCTGTTCATTTCTTGGTTCCTTAGTTCTGAAATAAAGTTCATAAAATTAATGATTTGCAATAACACGAAATTTAAGTATAATGATTTACACTAACTCGAATCTTATGCACCTTCATTTTATAATTTTAATACAATTAATACTAAAACAACCATCGATATTTGTTGCATACATTATTTTTAAAACATGAACCAAATTCATATCTTCGAATGTAATTAAACATTGAAAAAAAGCAATGTAATTAAATGCACTCCCTACTAATTTAAAAATAATTTGCTTAATATTGAGAAACTCAACAAAATATTAAATATTAATTTGTTAAATTTTCTTAATTTTATGCGTGGAAAGTACTTACTTTGTTTGTTTCTTAATTAAACCATCACACCTAAACGGCTGAACCTATTTTCTTGAAACTTGGTGGACATTTAGATCAATGCCTGAAAAGTGACATAGACTACATCGAGTTTCTCGCAGTAATTTTCGACCACTTGACCCATTAGGCTGCTGTTGGAGCAAGAAAACTAAAATTTTACAAGCGAGTGTTGACGTGTAGACGTGTCGTTGGACGGCTCTTGGAAAAACGTTCGTAAATCCCTTGGAGTGCCCTTGTTGTGCTGCAGCCACGGCTTGATCGCTGCCATTATTGCTTCCGCATGAGTACATTGTGAAGTTGGCATATTCCCTGTGTTGCTCGTGTTATAAATTGAATAAAATAGCTTACTATCGCGCTAAATTTTTAATTGTTTGCGCATTAAAAACACTCAATTGGCAGAAAAAGATAAATAGTGTGTGGTGTTTATGTGAGATAAATAATAAACAAATCACATCAGCTGTTCCGTTCAAACAAAATACTGGTACCGAGCTGCATAAAACTGTATTCACTATACCGAACAGAGTTGCATTTTTTGGTACTCAAACTGTTTTGTCATATTTACACTGATCAAATTGTGTTTCAATAATAGGCGTGTTTTATTCACCAAGCAAATAATATGAGTAATCAAACACCGAAACGGTCAGCACAAAATCCGTTGTTGGCTAATGTCACAAAAACACCCAAGGTGTATAATACAGACTCTCCCAATCAAAAATTGATAACAATACTAAACAACAAAATACAGAGCCAAACCGAAGTTATAAAAAATATGATAATAGAAAGTGCGAACAGAATACGACTTGACATTGATAAAAAGATAAATGAAATCAGATCGGAAGTCGATAACTTGAAAGAAAAAGAAAAAGTTCAACGAATTGAATCGGTTAGTTCTGAAGTTTTTTTAATCAATAAAGATATTCTCGAAATTAAACGGAAACTTTTAACTCAAGACAACTCTGTTGTTGCATCAAGTCTTCGTGTAACTGGTGTTCCAAAATTTAATAATGAAGATTTGGCCCAATTGTTTAAAAATCTTTGTGAAAATCTTAACATTGCTACGCCGAGAGTTACTGATATATATAGACTAGAAAAAATAAAAAACCGTAAAAAATCGTATATCATTGACGATGTTATTGTTATAAAACTTCATTCGCCATATGAAAAAAATTTTGTACTAAAATCAATATCCAAATTTAAACGTGAGAAAAATAGGCATTTGTCATTATTTGAAATCGGAATTGAAAGTGATAAACCCATTTATGTTAATGAAAATTTAACACCTCACAACTATGGAATATTTAAATCTGCATTAAAACTCAAGAAGCAAAAGATGATTCATGCAGCGTATACCATACGTGGACTAGTCTACATTAAAACATTCAATTCGGACGTAGATCAGCTAATTGAATTTCCAGATCAACTTCAACAGTATTTTCGAAATGGAAACTCCTATAACGTCAACTGTGGACCCGATCCCGATGCTATTTGATAAACAGAATATTAAACCATCTTTGTCTTTCTTATATATTCAAATAACTCAATCAACACACATTTTAACATATATTCACATTCTATCATTCTTAAACATTTATAAATTCGATGCGATATTTTCAATAAAATATGATAAATACTTGCACACATAGTAGATATAGGTTCAGAGATGGAAACTTCTACACGCTGCGTGTTCTTACCAGATATACAAAAGGACTTCGAATTTGCCACTTAAATGCGCAAAGCCTATGCAATAAACTCGACGAATTTAAGTTTTTGTTTGAAAACTCAGGTATAGATGCCATATGTGTGTCAGAATCGTGGTTTCACAATGATATACAAGATTCAGCATACAGAATTGCTGGTTACACGCTATACAGAGCCGATCGCATGTCACATGGAGGTGGAGTGGCAATATATCTGAAAACCTCAATGCCAGTGAAAATAATTTCTAAATCTGACATTGGTGATCCAATTGAGCATATATTTCTGGAAATTATGCTCAATGGAAACAAAGCACTACTAGGATGTGTGTACAGACCGAATAACAGAATTAAAATAGAATCCCTAACTACAAAGCTTGAGGAAGTTAGTGTGCAATACAAGGACGTGATTGTGTCAGGCGATTTCAACTGCAACATACTAAGAGAAAACATTTTAACATCTGCAATGGAGTCTGTTAATCTAATACCAGTGAACCAAAGCACACCAACACACTTCACATCCACTTCAAGCACACTTTTAGATGTATCTTTTGTAAATAACATCAATAACGTCTTAAAATATGATCAGCTCAGTGGTTCCGCTTTCTCTAAACACGACATAATTTTCCTCTCATACAACTTGTCGGTTATTTCTACTGATACAACATTTTCGTATCGCGACTTTAACAATATCAACTTGCATGGACTAGAAGAGGAAATCTCTACAACAAGCTGGAATGAAGTATATAATTGTGTAGACGTTAATGACAAATTGGGAGCACTAAATCATAATATACTTCATTTGTATAACAATAACGTTAACATAAAACACGGTCGAACGAGCTCAAAAACTAAACCGTGGTTTAATTCTGGTACCAAGTTGTTAATACAACAGCGTGACACGGCATACAATAAATGGAAAAGATACAGAACTTTAGAACAGCACTTAATATACAAATCATTGAGAAAGGCTGTAACAAGCAAAGTACTTCATGACAAAAAACAATATTATAATAATAAATTCAATCGTGCAATAAGTGGCCAACAAACTTGGAAAGAAATAAAAAATATTGGTTTTTTGGATTCAAATAGTTCCACTGCAACAATCGATGTAAATGATCTCAATTCAAAGTTTGTGAACATCGATACGATTGATGTAGAGCCCCAATTATATGCAGGTCCTTGCGTTACCACAATAAGGGAAAATGAGTTCGCCTTCCGCACTGTCTCTCAAAGAGAAGTCCTTGAAAGCATAACTTCCATAAAGTCAAACTCAATAGGACATGACGATATAAATCCGAAATTCATCAAACTCATTCTGCCCTTTGTTTTGCCGCATATAACGCATGTATTCAACGCAGCAATAACTACGAGCTCTTTCCCATCTGAATGGAAAATCTCCAAAGTGATTCCTATACCGAAGACTGGTAATGAATTCAGACCCATTGCAATACTGCCCTACTTGTCCAAAGCCTTTGAAAGAATTGTTCATATTCAAATTCAAAATTATATGAAACAAAATAACCTTCTTTCCCCACGACAGTCGGGCTTCAGGCCTAAACACAGTTGCATAACCGCGCTAACTGATGTAGTAGAGAACATTCGAGCTGGACTGGACTTAAATGAGATCGCGTTCCTTATACTACTCGATCATTCTAAAGCCTTCGATTCAGTTCATCACTCACTTCTCTGCCACAAACTTTCTCGCAATTTCAATTTCTCCATCACTGCTGTAAAACTTATGTCATCATTGCCAATCCTGTCTGCTGCCACTACAGGATTGCCAATCCTGTCTGCTGCCACTAAAACGAGGTGTTCCGCAAGGATCTATACTGGGTCCTCTATTGTACTCCATATACTCGAACGACCTTCCAAGCCAATTACGTTTTACACAGATACAAATGTATGCTGATGACGTACAATTATATTTTACCTGTCACGCCAACCTTATTAACATCTGCACAACAAAACTAAATGAAGATTTAAAAAGAATCTCAAAATGGGCCACGGATAATGGCTTACGACTTAATCCTAATAAGTCAAAAGCGCTCATGATACGTAATCGAAACATAAACGTAACGGACGAAGTTCCAATTCGCATCGGCAGCATTCCCATTGAAATAGTTGACAAAGCTAAAAATCTTGGCATTATTTTTAACAAATCGTTAACCTGGTCTGACCACATAAATGCAACTGTGGAAAAGTCTATAGCATGCTCAGAAATTTATGGATCACCCAACACTTCACCCCGGTTCACATAAGATTACTCCTCGTGAAATCCTACATTCTACCAGTGCTCCTATATGGAGCTGAAATATTTTCGGGATGTAACGCTGACAGCAAGAAAAAACTGAAGGCCACATTAAATAACATGGCAAGATACATATATGGATTAAAAAAATTCGATAGGGTATCCCAATATTCAATACAAATACTAAAAATGCCACTAGAGCACTACTTAAAATTCAAATCAATAATCTTCTTGCATAAACTCATATATACAGCCGAACCAAGGTACTTGTTCGAAAAACTTATATTCTCCAGATCAAATCGAGGAAATAACATGAACCAAATTGTCCACAGGCGACACATATCAGAACAACAGTTTTTTATTAGAACTATCCGTCTCTGGAATCTACTTCCTAATGATATACAATGCAAACGCAACGCAATATGTTTTAAGAGATGTGTTTTTGAATACTTTGCACAACGACCAAATTAATTGTAAACTAATATAGTTATTGCTAAAATTTTACTTATTTATTTTTTATACATATATTGTTAAATCTATCAACTTAAAATATCTAAATAACCTATTTATGTCAAATTTGTAACAATGCAATTTCAGTACTGTAATTTATAAGATAAAATCTTGTTGTACTGAAAATTCTAATAAACAAACAAACAAACAAACAAGGAGTTATTGATACGCAATTTCGGGATAAAGGAGACATACCACCATTTATACCAAGATGCCTTTGCAGCTAAAAATTTAGGTATTGTACAGTACTATAACCATCTTAAAGAAATTTCATGTAAAATTAACGAAAAATATGAGTATGAAACCCTTAGAATTTAGTCCTGTATATGTAGAGAAAATTATTCTAAAAACATTTCTTAACAACATTGACATTAATTTAGCATCAGTTATAATTAATAGAAATATTGACAAATTCCGAGGGCCTAATAAGATTTGACACAGAAACAAAAAATTGTAATGCAAATTATAGTGGTAGAACTTATCATAATTATATTAATCAGAATAAAAGATTTGAAAATGGAAATAATTGGAATGCTAATGCACAATACTCACCTCGGAACTTTGGACGAAATTTGTTACTAATGCAAATAATTCCAATGTGTCAAAATTTGATAGAAATTTTAGAATGGATAACAGTGGCAGTATTAAACAACATAGTGGAAATATTAGACAGAACAATGGCAAATTTAGTCAACATAGCAGTGGTAAGTTCAGATTTAATAATGGACAATTCGTTACCAATAATAATTTGCCTATGGATATAGATCATTATCAAGAGGGCAGTGATACAATTGGAAATGAGTATCAGATAAATTTTCAAACATCAGCCCGGTCAATACACTTCCAATAGTATTACTAACAGTAGGCAACGAACGAATTAGAACGCTCATCGACACTGGATCTAGTACATCAATACTCGATCGATTCAAATTACCGAATATTGAGAGACTTGCTTTAAGAAATCCTATTTCATTTCTATCTTTAAACGGAAGAACAAGCATAACACATGAGATCATTACAGACTTACCAGTGGAATTTAGGGAGGTAGGTACTATGTCCTGGAACCTTGCATTGTTTGATGGTAAAAATTTCGATGCAATTTTTGGTCAACATATTTTGAAACCTTTAAGGGCAATAATAAACATGGAAAACAATACCTTGACAATAAACGATAATGTTTTACATTTTCTTCAGAAATTTCCTTATGAAAATGATGAGATATATCAATTTGAACAATGTGACATTAATGAAAAGGTGTTAGAAAATTTATACAAAGATTTAAATGAAGAGGAGAAAAAATTGTTAGAGAAAATATTAAATTCATATGGCGACTTAATATTTGTAGAAGGTCAGACACTAGGGAATACGGATATTATTCAACATGAAATTAAGACTGTAAATGACAAACCTATTTATACGAAGATATACCGTTATCCTCAGGTACATGAGCTAGAAATTTCTAAACAGATTCAGGATATGTTTAGACAAGGTATAATAACTGAAAGTAATTCACCTTACAATAGCCCTCTTTGGATAGTGCCCAAAAAAACAGATAATTCCGGAGAAAAAAATGGCGAATAGTTGTAGATTACAGGAAGCTGAATGAGATTACCATAGATGACAAATTTCCCATTCCAAATATCGAAAGCATTTTAGATAAATTAGGTGGAGCTCAATATTTTTCAACAATTGATTTGGCGAAGGGATTCCACCAGATTCTTGTCAGAGTGGAGGACCGTCCGAAAACGGCTTTTTCAACTCCACATGGCCATTATGAGTTTGTACGGATGCCATTTGGCCTAAATGCCCCTGCAACATTCCAAAGACTGGTTAATCATGTTCTACGCGATTTTATTAACAAAATTTGTGTAGTGTACTTAGATGATATACTAATATTTTGTACAAGTTTCCAAGAACATGTCTACAACCTTAAAAAAGTCCTTGATAGGCTTAGAGAGGCAAATCTTAAGATTCAGATAAATAAGTGTAAATTTTTCGCGAATGAAACATTATATTTGGGTCACATTCTAACTCCCGAAGGAGTAAAGCCAAATCCTACTAAAATTGATACAATTTTGAAGCTGGCGCTTCCTAAATCGGTGAAAGGGGTCAAGTCATTCTTAAGTATGACTGGATATTATCGCAAATTTATTAGAGATTATTCTAAGGTTGCTTATCCTATGATCAGATATTTGAAGAAGGGTGTAAAATTATATATTAACGACCCAAATTTTGTAAATGCTTTTGAGAAGCTAAAACATATTATAACTGAAGCCCCAGTGCTTAAATATCCAGATTTTAAAAAGCAATTTCAGCTTATTACAGATGCAAGTTCATTTTCCATAGGTGCTGTTTTACAACAGTGCGGACATCCTATCTGTTTTGCTAGCAGAACTTTGAACGACCACGAGAAAAATTATTCCGCAACTGAAAAAGAACTCCTTGCTATTGTTTGTGCCACTTCTTATTTTCGTCCATATTTATATGGTATACCATTTGAAATTATATCTGATCACCAACCTTTAAAATGGCTATTTGTGAAGTTTCAATGTAGGGAATTAAACCCTCGGCTTTATCGATGGATCATAAAGCTTAGTGACTTCAATATAAAAATGAATTATATAAAAGGGAAAGATAACCACGTTGCGGATTTTCTTAGCAGAATAAATAACGATTCGGGCGAAATTAATTTTGTTGAAGATTCTACTGAAGTAGATTCTCTGTACAATAATAATGATAGTGATATGGATATAATTCATTCTCAGGATGAAGAAAAACAGGATCATATATTTATATTAGATACTGTAGTCATTATCATAGATATGAGACGGGACATACCGGCATTAACGACAATTATCAAGGTTTAAAAAACGTATTTATTTTCCTAATCTTAAGATATATGTTCAGAAATACATAAATAATTGTGATGTTTGCAACAGAGCTAAATTCGACAGAAATCCCATCAAACCTAAATTCCACTTAACAGAAACACCAAAAAACATTGGAGAGATTATACATATGGATATTTATACAAATTCAAAGTCTCATTTCCTCACCTTTATTGACAAATTTTCAAAATTTGCTACCGCCTTTTATCTGGAGGATCGAACAAACCAGACAGTAATAGAAAAATTACGACTGTATAAGTCTCAGAAAGGTAATTTTAAAAAATTGGTATCAGATAATGAGTTTAAGAGTATTAATATTAAGGACTATTTGCGAAATGAGAATATTGAATTACATCTTTCCAAACCTAACAGTCACACTGGAAATTCAGACATTGAAAGATTACACAACTCAATCGGCGAGAAATTGAGAATTATGACAGTAGAACATAGTCCATTAAGTATTAAAGATAAGGTTAGCAAAGTCATTGAATTATATAATAATAGCTACCACTCTGTTATTAAAGAACGACCCGTAGATGTTGAATATGGCAAAATTGACTAGATCAAAGTCTATAATTCTATGATAGATGGTAAGACCAAATACATCAAAAAGAGGAATGAAGTAAGGGAAAATTTCGTAGATAACAGAGACAAAGGATGTATAAAAAATTATATGGCATTGAGGCACAAAGAACCACCAAAGTTCAGAGTGAGTAAATTGGAAAATGTGCATGGTTCTAATGTGAAAAGACAATATAAGTATGATGGCGCCATTAATGTCAACAAATATGAGAATTAAATTTTACATCGTTTGCATTATAATTTTTAAACTATAATCATACTGTAATATCAATGCATTGTACATCTTTTATTATAAGATATTAACATTTTTGGATAGAACTCAGGAGAGTTCTTATTTTGTCGATGGGGAAGTTACGTATATCTTCACAATATGTTTGTATACTTAATATTTTGTATATTCTACTTACATTTCTAATTATCTATATTATTATATTTGTTACTATAATTTACCTACCGTTATTTCGTACTCTATTGTAATAATTATTTAACTTTGAAAACCCTTTCTACACATTTATGAAATTGTCTTTTTTCTTGATGTATACAATTTTGTATTTTTCAATTCAGTTTCAAATCAATCTTCAAACAATAAAAACTTATATTTTGTAATTTACATATAAAAGACCAATTTTCAATCAAATTACATAAATTTCGCGATGCGTCGCGCGTACCGAACCATTATTTTGGTAATACATTTGCACGAGTTGCAAACGTTGTTCTGGTGTAAGTCTATTCATTATGAAATGGCAAACCAAACTGATCATAAATCAAGTTACAGCTGTCAAAAAGACCAACTCTGAAGAAAGTATTGCCAGACTGAAAATCAAACGTCTAAAAGAACACCCTGTATAAGGCACGGGCTATTAATTTATTCATTTTCTGGCCTGTGGTCAGTAGTAGTAGGGCTAGGTAGTTAGTAAGTTGCAAATCTAAAACATTGTAATTAAGAAATACTATATAAGACAAATATATGGGGAAATATAGTTTTTAATTATCTGACCATCGTGGGCAGTGTAGCTGTGACCAAAACAATTTTCAATATTTCACCGAATTAAAAATTTCCTTCACAGCTAAGAATTTAAAAATGTATATGTACAGGGTTTTCCAATAAGAGTGATATGATTTCTTTGAAAAAAAAAAAACACTTATTGCTAAGGAAATTCAAAAGTTTTTTATTTATTGTGAAGTACAATCGATACAATTAATTTCTAAATAAAACGTCATTCAAATGGCCTCCACGACTTCTTCTGCAGGAACGAATTCGATGAAAACAATTTTTGAGCACTTTTTCCACTAATTAAGTCGTATGTCATGAATGGCACTTTCAGTATTGACTTGTAAAGCTTGAAGAGAGTCTGGTTTATTTCAAAAGACCAATGACTTCAAATAACCCCACAAGAAATATACTAATGGTGTTAAATCACAACTTCTTGGAGGCCATTCAATATCACAATTTCTTGAAGTAATCAAATCTCCAAGCTTTTCTCGCAACAATTCAATTGTTTCATTTGTTGGTAAAAATGGCAAAAAGATAGCTCTTAATGAGGGCTAAAATATTGCTCATGGGTGCCAATGTCGTAGGTGGCCTGGAAAGTGTTTTTTGGATTAAAAAAAAATAGACTTAGCATCATTTTCAAATGTCAACGGAAAGTTTATTTTTGCTCTAGCTCTTTAACGGTACATCGGATCGGAAATCGTAAAAAGATAGCTCTTAACGACGTCTAAGATATTGCTCATTAGTGTCAAGGTCGTAGGTGGACTGGAAAGTGTTTTTTTGATTTAAAAAATGGACTTAGCGCACGAAAAGTTGCAATTGGAGAACGATTATTTTGATAATAAAACTGAATAATTTGTAAACTTTGTTATTGCGTATATCTCTCCATGATGAAATTGTAAACACTACTGAATACAATGAAAAACAAATGACAGACCATGACATATTATAAATGGCCGAAACGACACTTCAAAATCATATCATCCCTATTCGAAAACCCGTTATAAACCACGGACTGTTTACATATTCGTTTTTTGGCCCGCGGTCAATTCTTGCGCTACCAAAAACTTTAATATTATTTTTGTCCTTTCAGAAGCGTCCTAAAACATACAAAGATAAAATAATATGTAGCACTATGTATGACAAATATACACGCGAATAGCTATTTTAAATTCTAAGATTTTTGCCACTGTATCAATTTCAATTTCGAAACATGTCATTTATTATTCAAAACAATACTTCAGTAACAAAACATGACTTATTTTTTAGGATAATAATATAAATATACATGCCCAGCATCAACCGTCCTTCTGGGCCTATTTAAATCCAATAAATAAGCGATGCATTCCTGCTGCAAGCACACGATCCTAGTAAGTAATTCAAATCTAATTTCCCAAAAATTGAATAACTAAAAGGCGCCAATCTTTGAAAATAATTATAAGAAACTCGACTTAACTTAAAAACTTGAGCCTATATACAAACTACTTAGATATTTACATCGAAGTCACTGTGCGGTATTGGAAACCAAACCAGTCCTGTCAATAGTAGTAAAGCACAAGAAGGTCTACATTCCGATAAAGGTTTCATATATCTCTGATGGAATATATTTAATGAAAAATGGCAAGTGTGGCGTAGTTTGCTATATATCATGGATGTACTAGTCAAGACATTTCTTTAAGAAGAGCTCTAACTTCTAGAAATGCATCAACTCATTTTTAAAATACATTAAAAGTATTTGTACTCAGCTCTCAGGATTTTGGTAATACGAGTATGTATTTTTTTAATATACATATATACGAATGCAGTGATTTAAATGATATCGTTCCAGATATCGAACAACTATATGCGTGCTTATTCTGCTCTAATAAATTGTTGACCGAAAGTCGGAACATATCATGTACATTATTTTTCCATTTCCCCTTATTTTATATTACTTCCAATGAATAAAAATAAGAAGAATTGGAAAATTATAGTCAACTGGCATGATGCGTTTGAAAGATGTCAAACAAGGAAAACCAGAAAAAAGGAAGAAAAACTTGATCAAATACTTTATTTAAAAAAGAAACTCTCGGCACTTTTTTGACCAAAAAAAGCAGGTAGGACATTAAAGAACACATACAAGCTAGTAACTTAAAAATTTGGAAATTGTACATCAAAATAATGTAATAAACAATTCCTTCGATTTAATGAGTACCTTCTTCAATTTGATGACGGTCAATTTCATTAATATTTTCATGTTCATGTTTCTAAATATTCCAAAATATATTCAGTCAAAATTTGGAGAATATCCGTCAAACCAATCAAAAGTTATTCACAAAACAGTACATGTAATTCGATTTGCATTATAAAGGAATTCAGCACAATTTAAAAAAATCAAAAAACTTTGATCGCCTCTCCTGAAAAAGTACCTTTTTGTACTTAGCATAGTTTTGAATGAAGGTATCGATATGTAAGTCGGACAAATTGTCAGAATGCAGTAGTGATCTGCTATGTTAACTGCACACAGAAAACGAATTTTGGTAGTTCCGTCTACTATCATGCGATTCCAACAGGACAACAATCATTTTGGTTGTGGTAGGTATATTTCTGTTTCAACGTTGACAACAATCATATTTGGTTGCGCCAACTACGAAAATGGTAGCTAAAATTATCTTTTGAATGTTGCCACAACCAACTGTTTTTAAAAATTTGTGGTTCTGACTATTTTTCGGATCACGTATTTGACAATTAATTGAAAACAGTTTTCATTAATTTTTATTTTTTTTTTATTGAACAAAAAACCATACCATTCATAACAAAATTAAAAATCCTATATTACAAATTCATTGCTATTATAAGATGCGGAAATATTTGACACAAATTGTAGTACACGGGAGTACAATGCATAAGATGATTGTTGCTTTTAATTTTTATTTATGTAAAACATTTTGCACAACATATTCTGCATTCCACACATTAGCTTTACTACTACAAGTTACTAGTTTTAACATTTTTGCCAGTTTACTCCAAAAAGCGTTCCTTTACTCAAAAAACTAGTAAAAATAGTAATAAAATTTAAGAGAGAACTTTCAAAATGTCTTTCTCTTTTAATATTTTTTACTAGTTTGTACTCGACAAATTTTTCCGAGTAAAAGTAGTAGCTTTCAAAATACATTGAAAGTCGTATAATAGAAACTTCAAATGGAAGAAATTTTTCTGTGTTTGCTATTTTTACTAGATTTCCGTTCACGTACTTTTTAAAAACATTTTTACTCTGACAGAATTTTGAAATATTTCTCTTTTGCTAGATTTAATATTTGAAAAGTAAAGGAACAAATCTAATATTATCCACACGAAATTATATTTGACTACATACCGTTTAGATTTATGTCGAATTTAATTTTATTAAATATATTTTTTTATATTTTATTATCGATTTAGTTGCAAGAATTTTCATTTGATCGTATCCATGTTATTATTGTTGTTTTAACTATTTATATATAAATACAACCGACACCCGGTGTATGCAATATACATTTTGTTGCTAGTGCCATTTTTGTATTGTTACTATCGAATTCCAACTAATTATTTTCCTGGGTGTGTATATAATAATATAATAAATTCGTCGTATATTTCAGTTCATTGTAATTTTGACATTAATTGAATGTAAAAAGTATATCAAGTTAATGAAGTGTTGTCGCATTTATATATATAAATATATTTTGCTTTCAATTGGTGTCAAAACAACATTAAATTAATTTAAATTTTTCATGAGGAAAATTAATTAGTTTCTTCAATTCAAAGAAAAATAGACATAAAATTTAATCAAACCAAAAAAATGTGTTGTAGGTTGAAAAACGAGGAAAATTTCATCAGGCTAAGGTACGAGTAAGTCAGTTTGATGAAGCTGTTTTCAGTGCAAGCTGCGCTGAATAGTAGATCAGCATATACCTTAGAGACGTTACACTGTACCCAATTGTAAGTGTTCATTTAAATTTGCAACGTTCCAAACAATTATTGGCAGATTTATTTTGCCTATGGGGTAGATATCAAACACATATATAAATGTGAACCGATTTTCTCCAAATTTGGAAGCCTTCATCAATTGAATCTTCTCTGCAAAATTTCTTAACGACCGGATGTTACATATCGATAATATATGTATTTATTATTATTGTTCAAGCTTAAAAATCTTCGTTTTGGTGTGTTTTAAAGTTATCGAATCTATATATACTTATATAAAAACAAGTAAGAAAGTTCAGGCGGGTAAACCGACTGTTTTAATTAAATTATTATCAATTTAAATTGCATTTAATAACTTTAATGTATGTACTGATATTAAAGTCATAAGCAGTTAACTTTTGGTGCAAAATTGTTCATTTGTGTGGGAGGTACCAAAAGGGGCAAGCCAATAACGACCACTTTTCTATGGTCTTTAGGTAAAATGCTACATTTCTGCCGGAGGTACCAAAAGGGTGGTGCCAATAACGCCCACCTTTCTCTGGACTCTAGATACTATAAAAACATTACACTGTAAAAAATTTCACGTATTTGTATGGTCTGATATTTGAGCTATAAGCAGTTAACTTTTCGTGCAAAATTGTCCATTTGTGTGGGAGGTACCAAAAGGGTCGTGTCAACTTCGCCCATTTTTCTTGAGGTGTTAGCGACTAATATACTAGTACTATGTGTGGAATTTCAGAAGATTCGAGTAAGTAGTATATAAGATATTAAAGAATCAATATTTCATTAAATGTTAACCCTTTGTGGGGGAGGTTCTAGAAGGAGTGGATAAATATGAACCATCTTCGAACTTAGCCGGAGATAGATAAAAATTTTACCGCATACCAAATTTGAAGACAATCGGTTAATCCTTTCGAGAGTTATACAGACACAGAAGACAGACGGACAGACGGACCGGCGTTGCTCAATTGACTTAAAATGACGCAAATCGAAGTTCCGACAAACATACTTGGGGTCTTAGATCACCCATTCGATGTGTTACACTTTTGCCTAGTAGCAAATGATATATATCCTCCTCTCTAAGGTGAGGCGATAATGAATTTGTGTTTGTTTGTTTCTTGCGTCTAAGCCGCTGAACCGATGAACATTGACGAAATTTTCACAAAATGTAGACTTAGGCCTGGAAGGAAAAAAAAGGATACTTGCATGTTTGATATCTTAATTGGGCTTGGCACCGCCCATTCGCCCCCATTTTTGAAAACTCCATATCTAGGGAACGGCTCTCAAGATAGTGCTGAAATTTTTTGTGTATACTTTTGAAAGCAAAAATGTTGATCGTACCAAAAATGGGAGGAACAATGCGTGTGGCCCCGCCCGTATGAGACAAGTTTTTAAATGGAGATATATTGAAGAATTTGTTAGCGAGAGTGCAGTAATTTTGTGTATATTCATTTGTTGGCAGGCTACGTGATTGGTCCAAAAATAGGAGGGCTCGAACAAATGGGCGTGACCCCGCCCATATGACTTTTTTCAATTTTGATATCTTGAACAATTTGTTAGCGAGAGTGCTGTAATTTTGCGTACTTGCATTTGGTGGCAGCCTACGCGATCGGTCGAAAATTGTCGGGATCAGACCAATGGGCATAGACTCGCCCATAAAAGCCATGTTTTGGGAACCCCATTTTTGAATATCTCGAAAACCATTGCACCAAGTGCCTTAACATCAACATAAAGTGGGAGATACCGGATAAGAGGGCGCGTCCCTGCCCATGCCACTACATTTTTGAAAACGAAATATCTGGAAAACCCTTGCACCCATCGTCTTGGAGTTTTACACGAGAATATTTCACAGCAATTTTGGATAAGTGGGCGTGGCCCTGTCCACATGAATCCATTATTGAAAACGAAATATTTTCAGAAACATTTGGTTTGGACATAAATATTCACCATCCAAACAATAAATGTTCAATACTAGAAAATTGCCCGTGGTTCCGCCATTAACACAATTGTCTTTAAATGCGCTATGTATGCATTTGACAGCATATGTAAGACTCTATAGAAAATTGAGAAGATAGGTCGGCGTATAACCTCCTACACGAATCCCTTATTGAAAACAAAATATCTGGAGAACCACTGAACCACTGAACCAATCGACACAAGGGGCAACGAAGTGGACCGGGTCCAGATAGTGTTAAATAAAGCTTCTGCGGTACTTTGATACCAAATAGAAAGGAATGGATATAACGGCTATATTTAATTCCTGGTCCAATGAAATCCTTTATGCCAAATTTGGAAATTCTCAAATATAAGACACGTATTCTACAAAGCTTAGATCCGCAGGTAAATATATAGGGCCTATAACTAAATATTAACAGATTTTCTCAAAATTCAATGTCGTTCGTCCCTTGTGCCAAATTTCATCAGGATTGGTCCAGACTTGATACCTTTACTTTGATTACAACATTTTGATGGACATCGAACGGATGGCAAGGCGTCACTAGATCGAATCAGCTGGTGATTCTGATCCGATCCATATACAATAAGGTGGGTCTACCAAACATTTGGTTAAAACCATCTTAGCGTAACATAAGTGTGGTGTAAATATAAAATATGTAAACACAATCTGCAGAATCGGTTGTAAAATGTGAAAAGGCGTCGCTAGATCGAATCAGTTGGTGATTCTGATCCGACTCGTATACAATAACGTGGGTCTAACAAACATTGGCCCAAAACCAACTTAGGATAACATAATGGTAGTGAAGTGTACAAACACAATCTGCTGAATCAGCTGTATATATGTTTTCATGAATATAAATAAAACAAATCGGAGGCTATCATTTTAATGGGGATATTAAAACATATTGATCGGTTTTGGTTACCTTTCTGTGAATGGTTTAGAATAAAATAAAATACAATTTGTCAACTTTAAGCTACACTGATTGTAAAGTATGCTGGCTTCTGGAACATGATGAAGCCAAATCGGAAGGTACCATAATATAAGAATAGTAAATAATAAAACATAAACAGTAAAATTTCAGCCAGAGTGACTTCTATAACATGAAGATATCAAATCGGAAGATATCGCTATATGAGGGCTATATAAAATCATGGACCCCGTAGAAGTTCCCGCGTAGATTTTCGTAACGACCATTTAATATTTGCGAGTTGTACTTTGATCACAAAAATTTGTGGACAGACTGACGGATATGGCTTAGTCGACTGAGAAATTGATTGTCAGTCGACAGGTGTAATAAATGATGCGTTTATCTCGTTGCAAACAAATGCGAACACCTTAATACCCTGCACCACCTTGTCAGGATGTTTATTTTGATGCACTGTACCGAAATCAATTTCCCCTTTTTCTTGTTGTTACGCCCTTTTTCGTTTCTGATGACGATATAGCATTTTGAATAAATCGAAACCAAGAAAAACTAAAAACGAAATTCGAAAATGTCTGTTTTTAAAAAATAAAATATCTTTAGAAAAGTTCCTAAACAATGAATTTCCTTGTGTGCAAATACTTAACTTATTTGAGATAATTATTTAAAATTATATTTTGTTGTAATAGATTATCATCTGTGCTCCAAATAATCGTTCCTAATTAAAAAAGAAATTATGTGTTAAAAAATATATACCCATTTTTTCGGCATTTAATGAAGTTCTCCTAAATAACTAACCAAAATGCAATTACGGAACATAAATTATTAACCCAAGAATGCATAATTTCAAAACGATTGGATGTAAAATAAAGCTGAAATACACGTAAAATACTGCTTCTATAGTGCTAATTTATATGGCGGCTATATCAGAATTGGTGAATGGTTCTGGAAGCTAGTCGACTTTCGACTTTTTCATCAACCAAATTTCGTTTCAGTCCACTAGGTCGATTAATCGGACCTAAAATTCGACTTTTTCATAGTCGATTAAAATAACATAAAGTCATTTCAAAGTATGCTGATTTTCTTCGAAATATGTTAAATTGTGGAATTGTAGTACATTGGATTGCGATATAAACTGAATTTATTAATAACACGTTATACTTTCCACAAATGTTGATATATCGTCACCAGAAATGCCCAAGAGCGTAACCCTCAAGAAATGGAAATTTGTTTTTCGTCCAAAAATCAAGATTTAATTGAAGGAAAAAAAGACGTAACATCAAGTGATCGTTTTTGTTAAAGCACAAAAGGCGTAACCCACATTGTATTAAACAGAATGTACTGTATTCATCTATTTAACCTTTGAAGTAGCTTTCTTGTTGCTGTATTGATTTTTGTCAATCGTGTTTGACAGCTATTTTAGATGCAAAATTCTATATGGGGTTTGTATTTAAATTTGGCCTTTATCTGAATGGTAATCATTTTTTTATCAAATTTCGCAGTGTTCATGATTCTATAAACTAATCTCTGCCAAATTTAATAATGATCTGAAGTAAAACACGGAAACACATTTTTCCAACCTTGCTATTGACCGTTTATTCTCGGATTAAAAAATCCTTTGTGCAAAATATAGTACATTTGACTAAAATATGACTTCTATGGAGTTTAGATGCAAAATCGGAAGGAACACATCCATGCGAGTATCTGGGGCTATATGTAAAATTGAACCGATATTGTTCACATAGATAATAACTGTTGAAATAAGATACTCTTTACCAAATTTCATGAATATCGAAAGGAATTGATATCTTCTATAGAGGGTATAAGCTAAATCGAAGTACATTCATATATATTAAGATATCTGGTTCTAAACTGATATTCAAATAGTTGAGAGATTTTTGATTTGTGCAAAATTTCTTTGAGATGGGACTATATTTGTGACCTGCACATTGATTACTAGAATGCATGCACAGACTGACATAGCTAAATCGGTTCATAAAGTGATTCTATGTCGATCGGTATAATAACCGATGGTTCTATATATCTCTTCTCATTTTAGGTGTTAGAGACAAATGCATAAAATTATAATAAATTGTACCACAGTGTGGTGTAGGTTATAATTAAATAATTTTAAAAGAAATTATGGTAATTAAATATACCCTACCATACCTACTGTACCACACTGTGTACAGTATGTGTACAGTGTGTGTGTACTTTACTAGTCTCTGAACCGGTGCTACGGAAAATACATAGCGCGGCACAAATGTGCTATGTATTACAGTGTAAAATAAAAATACTTTTTTATTAGTGAGAATGTTGATTACACTATGGGGTCACACTTTTCAAGAGCCAGCTACACCATACTGATTACAAACATCTTCAAATGTCCTAAACATACATACATATATATGATCGTTGATCTCTTTGGCCAATAGTATATTATTTATACTTATTTATACCCTTCCCTATGCCAACATTTGTATTCCTTTAAAATAAGAGATCTCTGGACCCAAAGATGTTAATAAGAGCGACATGCATTCATCAAATAAATACAACACCAAAAAAGCAAATCTTACAGTGCTTTAAAAGGATTTGTGCAAAAGTGGTGACAAAGAAGTACTGCCCCGGCGCGACAACCCCTTGTTAAATTCATTGATGAAAATCCAAATTAGAACAACTTCCGGATCATAAGTTGGGGATTTTTATCGCTTATTTGGATGCTCTTTTTTTGCTGGGTAATAATTAAAAATTTCTTTTTTGAATTGTATTTTCTTTCGATTCAAACAAACAAAAACGAAAATTGTTCCCGTGTATGTTTCGTACGATGTATTTTATATTTTCGATATTAGATCCGGCCTAATGTACAAATTCATATACGTGTGTTTTGCCGGATTAGTTATATTGCTATCATTTATTGGGTTTTCAATGGTGTGTCATCTGTAATCACGTAATGCTTTCCGTATCCGGTTATTTGTCAAACCTCGGCGAATGCTGTTCTTTGCTTCCCACAAGTAAACAAAATATTTTCTCAAGGCTATTCGCTGGAAAAGAAATGGCTATGAAGTGAAATTTCCCGTATACTGTTTACATAATGCCCACTCCATAAGGGAGGAAAATGGATTAAGAGAGGGAGTGGAATTCGAGTAATACATATAAACAAATATCATCCATTGTAAATTGTTATAATGTCTGAACATTAATTTCAAATAAATCTTTTCCTAAATAACTGTTAACAAACAAACAAAAAATGGAAAATTCTTTTTGGTCGCATGTATACACAATGTGAGTTTATGGGTGTAGTGTATGGTACGTTCGTACAATAGGTATACTACTTTTGAAACTTTTTTAAATTCAAGTACATAGTCCTGCGAATAGGTTTTTAACCAAAAACCAAAGAAATAAATGCATACACGAATGGTTCATCCAGTGGTTTCTTTTTTAATCGAATGTTATTTTGACAACTCTTTCCCGTTCAAAATCGTGACAGAAAGTCAGTATATTATCTCCGTGGATCGAAATGAATCGCTATACGATTGAAAGACGTTGAGAAATAATGCTATACTTATTTCCAAAGTCACATGAAGAAGAGAGTATTCTCCATACATTTATAATGGGTGATCCATTTCGAAGTTCCCTACTTTTTTAAAGAAAACCAGTAAGGAAAGGCAGAAAGTCGGGCGGGGCCGACTATATAATACCCTACACCTCCCTAACAATGCGATAAGGGTCATTGCCATAATAATTTGGAATAATTGGTAAATGGGTAGAAACATATTATCTAATTCTGAAACGATAATCGCTACATTAAGCAATATTCGTTCCTAAATTGAGAAACATCTTTCTGGAAAATTTTAATGATCGGAAGTAAAATACAACTTCTATAGCGGTTTGATACCAAATCAGGAGGAACACTCAATATAAATCTGAACCGATCTTCCCTGAATACTCATTCATGTAAAAAGACCTCCTTCTGTCGAATTTCGTACTGATCGCATATAAAATACAGTCTCTACAGCGCCTACATGTCAAATCGGGGGTAACGTATATATGGGGGCTATATCTAAATCTGAACCGATTTCTTCCAAATTTAACAGTGTTCATTCATATAATAAGAAACCTCTTTGTGCCGAATTTCATACTGATCGGATATAAAATAACATTTTTACAGCGCTTACAAGTCAAATCGGGGGTAACATATATATGGGGGCTATATCTGAATCTGAACCGATTTTCTCCGAATTTAGCAGTATTCCTTCATGTAATAAGAAACTTCTCTTTGCCGAATTTCGCACTGATCGGATATAAAATAAAATTTTTACAGCGCTTATATGTCAAATCGGGGGTAATGTATATATGGGGGCTATATCTAAATCTGAACCGATTTCTTCCAAATTCAACAGAGTTCATTCATGTAATAAGAAACCTTTTACTGCCGAATTTCATACTGATCGGATATAAAATAAAGTTTTTACAGCGCTTACATGTCAAATCGGGGCTAACATATATATGGGGGCTATATCTAAATCTGAACCGATTTCAATCAAATTCAATAGGGATCGTCCTTGGGCCAAAAAAAGATATGTGTAAAGTTTCGTCGAGATCGGACCATAATTGCGACCTGTACTTTGATTACAAGAATACATGCACAGACGGACAGACAGACAGACAGACAGACAGACAGACAGACGGACAGACAGACAGACAGACGGACAGACGGACAGACGGACAGACGGACATAGCTAAATCGACTCAGAAAGTGATTCTAAGTCGATCGGTATAATAAACGATGGGTCTATTTCTTCTCCTTTTGGGTGTTACAAACAAATGCACAAAGTTATAATACCCTGTACCACAGTGTGGTATAGGGTATAAAAATACAGAAAATTCAAATTGAATGGAGAATGTTTATTATAATTTGAAAGAACATTCTTTGGCATTTATTTTTTAAAGATTTTGTCTACAAAATGTTGGCCGCGGCTACGTCTCAGATGGTCCATCCGTTGAGTCCAATTTTCGATGACTCATTCGAGCATTTCGACTGGTAACTGGCGAATGACACGCGTAATGTTTTGCTCCAAGGCCTGAATCGAATCTGGTTTGTCCGCATAAAATTTAGACTTTACATATCCCTACAGGAAAAAGTCTAACGGTGTGATATCACACGATCTTGGTGGCCAATCGACTGGCCCAAAACGTGAAATTATCTGCTCACCGAAGTGTTTTCTCAATAAATCCATTGATTGATGCGATGTGTGGGAAGTGTCGCCGTCTTGTTGAAACCAAAGGTCGCCGAGATCACGAGCTTCAATTTCAGGCATCAAGTAGTCGGTTATCATGGCACGATAACGGTCGCCATTGACGGTTACGTTCCCACCGGCATCATTTTTGAAGAAATATGGACCGATGATTCCTGTACGTCGGATCGGGAATTGGTCAATGGCAAAAATATAGATCTTAACGAGAGCTAAAATATTGCTCATGAGTGTCAATGTCGTGAGCCGACTGGAAAGTGTCTTTTTTGGATTTAAGAAAAAAATGGACTTAGCGCAATTGGCGAACGATTATTTTGATAATAAAACTGAATAATTTGTAAACGTTGTTCAGGCGTAAATCTTTCCATGATGAAATTCAAAATTGCAAGTCTTTGTATGCACTGGTAATAAAGTTATAAACTATTTACTTTTGGTTCAAAATTGTCGATTTGTGTGGGAGGTACCTAACTCACTAAATGTTAACCCTTTGTGGGTGAGGTACTAGAAGGAGTGGACCAATATGGCCTATCTTCGAAATTAGCCGGAGAGAGAAGAAAATATTACCTCATGCCAAATTTTAAGTCAATCGGTTACTCCTTTCGAGAGTTATCGTGCGCACCAGCCAGCAGGCAGACAGACAGACGGACGGACATTGCTCATTCGACTTAAAATGACCCTAAACGGATATCTTAGGTCGCTCCTTCGATGTCTTACACTTTTGGCTCGTAGCAAATGATATATACCCTCCTCTCTAAGGTGAAGAGATAAATATAGAAAACATTCTTAATACTTGAATATCCTGGTAAAGTATCAATTCGGTTCCTTACATTTGTAGGTACTAAATGGTTCGCTTTCGCATTCGCAAGAAATATATTTCAATATTCGCTTTCGCATTAGCTTTCGCTAAAGTCACTTTCGTTACATCCCTACTATCAAAAGTTGGCCGCGGCTACGTTTCAGAGGTCCATCCGTTGAATCCAATTTCCGATGACTCGTTCAAGCATTTCGACTGGTAACTGGCGAATGACACGCGTAAACGTTGTTGAGACGTAAGTCTTTCCATGATGAAATGCCAAACAATACTTAACAAAAATAACATGACAACATGACACGACTCAGACGTGATCTGTCAAAAAAAGGCTATTGAAAAAAGTATCTCTACTTGGATCACCAATTATATTCTTGATCGTCGTGAAATTCTAAGACGATTTAGCCATGTCCGTCTCTCTGTCTGTTGAAATCACGCTAAAGTCCATTATAATAGAGCTAGGTTGATCAAATTTGGTACAAATATTTCTTATAGTTGCAGGTCGTTTGGGATTGCAAATGTGCCGTATGGGTCACTGTTTTGATATTGCTACCCTATAGGGGTCGCTCCAAAATACGGTTTTTGAGCCATTGATACAAAATTTTTAAAGCAATTTAGCAGAAACTTTGCAGTTTGTATTCTATTTTGACAAGAAGTCATCACAGCAAAAATTTTACAAATCAGTTCACATTTTGTTATAGTCACCCTATAGAGGTCGATCCAAAATATACGTGTTTAAACCAAATACCACGTTTTCTAAGCATTTTAACTGAATCTATGCAGATTGTATTTAATTTAGACAAGAAATTATCACAGTAAAATTTTATTAATCAGTTCATATTTTGTTGTAGTCCACCTATAGATGTCGCTCCCAAAAATCAGAAATTTGGCTGAAGCTGAATAAAATTTATATAAATCAAATTTTATTTTGCTGTAGTCCCCGTGTAGATGTAGCTCTTAAATAACTATTTAAATTTGGCTAAATATTGCAGCTTTCGGCATGGCCGAACTTATCGCTTTTACATTTTGTTTGATGAAATTGTTCTACTTAAATCATTTAAGAATATTCAAGATAAAATGGAAATTTTAAACATTCTTCGTCCTTGGAAAATATTTCCAAAAATTAGCAGGAATTCTCCTCTTTCAATTGATATGCATATACACCTATCCCTCGATGTACATGATAGCTACGTTCCTGAGGAAATCGTGTAAATCGAAATTCCCAAATTATCAATGAAAAATCGAGTAAATCGAAAATAAACGCAGAATAGTATCAATAATGTATTAAAATAACAAAATTGCATATCGATGGCTTATATCCATTTGTGGCTATATTAAAAAACCCAATTTTTCAGGAGAGCAACAAAACTGTTTTGTTGTCACATTATTTGAGCTTCAGCGAATTTTTGTTCTGCGATATGTTCTACATATTGCTACTATGTTCTACAAACAAAAAATTTTAATATATTCCACTTTACGCGAAGTTTTGAAATATAGCCCTTTTTTCCTTCGTAAATTGTCTATCGGGTATGTTCTGGCACTCACTTGGAGCATCTCACGTGAAATGTCTCATGATAGAGGTGTTCTACAAGTCACTGTCACGTGTGATCGTATGGCTTGGCAGGCAAATCACATGTTACGCTATCTATAAACATAATTTCGACAACCAATAGTCTCTGCAGTTGCACGACACCTCGCTATTTGTCCCGTAAAGAAAAGGTGACAAGTGAGATGAATGTGAGGTGAGTACCAGAACAGGGGCGTATGTTTTGTGGAATTTGTAAGTACGAGTAAAGCAGTTTTTGTTGAAAATAAAAAATGTTGAACACAATTCAAATTAAAAGATATTTTGAAACTAAACGACAAACTGTCTATCGTTAAATAGTAAATAAATAGCTATTGGCATGGCTATTCGCAGAAATTTTGCAATACTAATGGCGATTTCTTTTCTGCAAAAAAGTGCAACATTTCCGTTGCCTTTTCCCGAAATCTGGAGTTTTCTACGATATTTTGGAAATTTAAAAAAGGAGCGATTGTGTATAAAAACATTACATACGTTGAAAAGAACACGAGTGTTCCTAGATACAATGTGAAGACAAAAACTTTTTATGACGGTATCAACGATTTTTGTATATTTGCAAATAGTACACGTAACGCAATTGTTCATATATTTTATTTTATGATAAATCGGATTCAATCATAGACTTCAATTCTTGCAAATGCTTCAATTTACTGATATAAATTGGAAGCTGACCGTGGTGTAAAGGTTTTTGTTCGAAAAAATTGAATCTCACGATTTGTTGCAATGTATTCTTGATCAAAGTGCAGGTCGTATTTATGGTCCGATTGTGATGAAATTTAGCTCAGTGCTCTTTTTTGACCCATATATATGTTACCCCCGATTTGACATGTAAGCGCTGTAGATATTGTATTTTATATCAGATTAGTACGAAATTCTGCAGAGAGAGTTCTCTTATTACATGAATGAACACTGCCAAATTCGGGGAAAATCGGTTTAGATGTGGATATAGTCCCCATATATATGTTACAGCCATTTTGACATGTAAGCACTGTAGAAACCGTATTTTATATCTGATAAGTAGGAAAGTCGGCAGAGAGTTTCTTATTACTTGAATGAAAACTATCAAATTCAGTTCAGAGTTAATCAGTTAGTTACATGTATGAACACTGGCAAATTCTTATTGCAATGCCCATTTTCGCATTGTTATGGAGGTGTAGGGTATTATAGAGGTTTTTATTAGAAAGGTATTAAAATTTGTTAAAAAATTGGATTTTCACAATATCTTGTAAGATACACGGGGAAAAATTTGCCTTTTTGATATGTTTGAATCGAAAAAAATGTATTTGGAACACAAATTTTTAAATATTATAAATTTCTGAGCAAATAAATTGTATTTGAAAATCAATAAAATGTATTTGGAACGCATATCTATATATATAAAAGAGAGTGTCTGTTTGTGGGTTTGTTTGTTTGTTTGTATGTTTGTTTGTTCCGTATAGACGTCTAAACGGCTTGACCGATCATCTTGAAATTTTTACAGAATGTACATGTGTAGGGGGTGCTGAAAATAGGGTACTTGAATTTTCGATATATCAAGTGGGCGTGGACGCGCCCATATGGGTCAAATTTTGGTATGGAGAAAAATTTTTAGCTAGAGTGCTGAAATTTCGTGTGTATGCATTTAGTGTCAGATTATGTGAATTTTCCAAAAATGGGCGGAATCGGACCAATGGGCGTGGCCCCGCCCATATAAGCCAAATTTTGACATTGAGATATTTTGCACAATTTGTTAGCGAGAGTGCTGGAATGTTATGTATATGTTTATGGTGGCAGCCTACGTGATGGCTCCAAAAATGGGCGGGATCGGACCAATGGGCGTGGCCCCGCCCATATAAACCAAATTTTGAAATTGATATATCTTGCACAATTTGTTAGTTAGAGTGTTGTAATGTTGTACATATGTATCAGATGGCAGTCCACGTGATTGATCCAAAAACGGGCGGGATCAAACCAATGGGCGTGGCACCGCCCATATAAGCCAAATTTTAAAAATGTGATATCTTGCACAATTTGTTAGCGAGAGACCTGGAATTTTGTGTATATATATCCGTTGGCGATCTACGTGATTGGTCCAAAAATGGTCGGGTTCGGACCAATAGGCGTGGCCCCGCCCACATTGACCAAATTTTGAAGTTTTGATATCTTGCACAATTTGCTAGCGTGATTGCTGCAATGTTGCGTATATGTATCTGGTGGCATTCTACGTAATTGGCATTCTACGTAATTGGCAAAAAATGGGCGGGATCGGACCAATGGGCTTGGCCCCGCCCATATAAGCCAAATTTTGAAATTGATATAACTTGCACAATATGTTAGCGAGAGTGCTGGAATTTTGTGTATATGTATATGGCGGCAGTCTGCGTGATTGGTCAAAAAATGGGCCGTATCGGCCCGATGGGCGTGGCCCCGCCCACATAGACCCAATTTTGATATCATGCACATTTTGCTATTGGGAGTGCTGCAGTGTTGTGTATATGTATCTGGTGGCATTCTACGTAATTGGTCAGCAAATGGGCGGGATCGGAACAATGGGCGTGGCCCCGTCCTTATAAGCCAAATTTCGAAATTGATATATCTTGCACAATTTTTTATCTAGAGTGCTGTAATGTTGTACATATGTATCTGGTGACAGTCCATGTGATTGGTCCAAAAATTGGCTGGATCTTACCAATGGGCGTGCCACCGCCCATATAAGCCAAATTTTGAAATTGAATTATATTGCTCATTTTGTTAGCGAGAGTGTTGACATTTTGCGTATATGTATCTGGTAGCAGTCTACGTGATTGGGGTAGAAATGGGCGGAATAGGACCAGTGGGCGTGGCACAGCCCATATTTTGATATATCTTGCAAGTATTATATAGGAAATACATGAACAAAAATGCTCGGTATGCGATAATTACAGCTGCCCACTCCAATACAATCGCAATATGATAATGTGATGCATGACCAATGAAACAAGAATTTGGAAATTTTATAAGTATACATTTCTATTTTCTGGACTTTCCACTGAATTCGGTATTTTTTCATTCAGTGAATTTATTACTAATACCAGTAAGGAAAGGCAGAAAGTCGGGCGGGGCCGACTATATAATACCCTACATCTCCCTAACAATGCAATAAAGGTCATTGCGATAATAATTTGGAATAATTGGTAAATGTATTTTAAACCGATAATCGCTAAATTAAGCAATATTCGTTCCTAAATTGAGAAACATTTTTCTGGACAACTTTGTAATGTTGTGAAGTGAGGTTATATATAAATCTGAATCGATTTTCCTTGAATACTCATTCATGTAAAATAGAAACCTGTTTCTGTCGAATTTCCTACTGATCGGATATAAAAAAACACAGTCTCTACAGCGCTTACATGTCAAATTGGGGGTAACATATATATGGGGGCTATATCTAAATCTGAACCGATTTTCTCCGAATTTGGCAGTATTCCTTCATGTAATAACAAACCTCTTTCTGCCGAATTTCGTACTGATCGGATATAAAATACAGTTTCTACAGCGCTAATTTTGACATGGGCAGCGAAGCGCACCGGGCTCAGCTAGTGTTAATATATTAGAACAAAATATATTTGCGAACTTATTTCCTTAAATAAAATATGTGTTTAAATACAAATAAAATCATTGTTTAAGATATCTCCAAATATATTATATTAAAAAAACAAGTAAGGAAAGGCTAAAGTCTATATAATACCCTACACCACTCTCGTAATATTGAATAACTCTGATATATAAATTTTGTAATTCATGTATAAATTGTTTACATAAATTTACTTTTGGGACATTTTATACTTAAATAATACCCTGTACCACAGTGTGGTGTAGGGTATAAAAACTATTGGATCTAAAGAGCCAAATCGGATGAAACATATATATGGGAGCTATAGCTAAATCTTGACCGATTTTCTTCAAATTCGGCAATGTTGGTTCATGGATCAAGAAACTCTACCATTCTAAATTTCAAAACGATTGGATGTAAAATATAGCTTCTATAGAACTAAAGGGCCAAATCGGACGAAACATATATATGGAAGCTATAGCTACATCTTAACCGATTTTCTTCAAATTCGGCAATGTTGGTTCATGGATCAAGAAACTCTACCATTCTAAATTTCAAAACGATTCATGGATCAAGAAACTCTACCATTCTAAATTTCAAAATGATTGGATGTAAAATACAGCTTCTACAGGACTAAAGAGCAAAATCGGACGAAACATATATATGGGAGCTATAGCTAAGTCTTAACCGATTTTCTTCAAATTAGGTAGTGTTGGTTCATGGATCAAGAAACTCTACCATTCTAAATTTCAAAACTATTGGATGTAAAATACAGCTTCTATAGAACTAAAGGACCAAATCGGACGAAACATATTATGGGAGCTATAGCTAAATCTTAACCGATTTTCTTCAAATTCGGTAGTGGTTGTTCATGGATCAAGAAACTCTACCATTCTTAACTTAAAAATTATTGGATGTAAAAAACAGCTTCTACAGGACTAAAGAGCAAAATCGGACGAAACTTATATATGGGAGCTATAGCTAAATCTAAACCGATTTTCTCCAAATTTGATAGTGTTGGTTCATGGATCAAGAAACTCTACCATTCTAAATTTCAAAACGATTGGATGTAAAATACAGCTTCTATAGGACTAAAGGGCCAAATCGAACGAAAGATATATATGGGAGCTATATCTAAATGTGAACCGATTTCAACCAAATTCAATAGGGCTGCGAAATACTCTAAACTGCAAAATTTCAGAACGGTCGGAGTGAAATTGCGACCTGTAATCGACGAACAACTTTACATGGACAGACGGACGGACGGACGGACGGACGGACAGACATGGTTAAATCGACTCAGCTAGTGATTCTGAGTCGATCGGTATAATTTAAGGGTCTAGCTGTGTTATTTTCAGGTATTACAAACATCTGCCCTGAAACAAACTTATAATACCCTGTACCACAGTGTGGTGTAGGGTATAATAAAAAAATATTGGGATGTAAACATTGTTTTGTTTGGAACAACATCCTCCCAAACATATAATATTTGTGTGTGTCAAATTCAGTGTACCCTAAAAATATATATGTTTCAAGCAGAATATGTTTGGGACAACTCTATTTTTTTCAGCGTGTATATTCGAAACCGCTGAGTGGAAGAAAAAATTGTATTAGAAGAAGTTGAAGGCTATTTCATTTTCGACTCTTCGCAGAATTATAGTGTCGACCTGAGTAATTCTTAAAAGGATGTTAAAATATTTCAAATGGTTACGACTCGTATACCATTAAATTTGATACTCCGTTCAAAAGTTATGTCAACTTGAAAATAGCAAAATTTTTCAAAGAAATATGGATTTATAGATTTTGGCACCAGTAAAACTTAACCCACTATTAATTTGGACAAACTTTAAAAGGCCGAAAGAATAACGTATCAAAATTTAATTTTTTTTGGGTTGTTTTGCTTCGGAATTATCGAATATGCAATAAATTCATCGTCAATGGATAATATTTCTGTTATTTCCTTTTCGGTCACTATTGATTTAGGGACTACTTCAGATTTTATCGATGCGCAAGTAAGTAATTAACAACTGAGTTGGAATACGACAGCTTCTGAGCTAAACTCTTTTAAAACTACAAAAAAATACTGGGTTTTTACTAAATATTGAATTCGTATCCTAAATTTGTACCACTAAAGTAAAATATATGTGGAATGTTTAATTTAATATAAACTGGTCACTTGGTAACCAAAATTCGGTGCAGAAATTTTAGCTTTACATAAAAAATTTGGAGAAAATAATGGATAATACAAATTACGGTGAAGTTTTAAAAATTTTAATTTTTTCGTGTAAATCGAGGTGGTATTTAATCTCTCGATTTACACAAAACTCAAAGATATCGTGTAAATGTGAAATCGTGTAAAAAATGTAGCGTGTAAACCGAGGGATAGGTGTATATGTTATTCACATTGTAATAGTTGTAAAAATTATATCAAAATCAAAAATCCTTGTATTTTTAAGTTTCCTGTGAAAAGGACAGATGATCGTGAGTTATGGAAGTAAGTACATTGTTTTCCTACCAGTGGCCTATATTTTAAATTGTATACTGTCTCTTTTGTGGTAGGGAATACATTTTTTTCTAAGTGTCGTTAATATATGCAGGCTGTGGAAATTAAATAATTGTTATACCTTAAACACTAATGATAGAAGGCTGACATTTAGAGTTTTTTTTCCGGACTTTTTCAATTCCCGGGAAAGCGGGATTTTTTTTTCATCGTTCCCGGGATCCCGCTTATTGAAAAATCCGAAATGTGTACTTTATGTATATACAATTACTTTAAGATATATATATATATTCCAAAAAAAATTAAAACATAGAAGACATCTAGTTCATTTTTTATTTAAATAGATATACAGGGTGGGCGTAAAGAAACCAAGGGGTGTAAAAGTTTAATAACTTTTTCGTTTATTAATTTTTTTTTATTTTCTATTCCACATTATATTATATCTTAAATGACCACCGTTTTCAGCTTCGCACTGATGGGCTCTTTTTAGAGCATTTTCCATAACACCTTTCAAAACTTGTGGCTGTAGCGTTCGAATTTCTGCAACAATGTTTGCCTTGAGTTCAAGGATTGTCTCTGGCTTGTTCACATACACTCGCTCCTTCAAATAACCCCAAAGAAAATAGTCGGGTGCTGTCAAATCTGGCGATCGCGCTGGACAAATAATTTCCGAATTTCTGGAAATTATTCGCTCTCCAAAAATTTGACTTAAAAGTGCCATTTTGTCTCGGGCAGTATGGGCAGTGTCTCCGTCCTGCTGAAACCACATACCAGGTCTGTTTTCAAGAGCAGGACGTAAAAAATGTTCTATCATAAACCGATACCGCTCTCCATTTACGGTTACAGCACTTCCATCTTCATTCTTGAAGAAGTAAGGCACAATGACATTTTGAGATGTGATCCCACACCATACTGTACACCTGATGGGGTGCAATTGGCGTTGATGAATGGCTCTTGGATTTTGAGAACCCCAGAACCTACAGTTCTGCTTATTAACAAAGCCATTCAAATGAAAATGAGCTTCATCACTCATAATCAAATTTTTAATAAAGTTGATTTCATTTCTGGCCAACTCTTGAAATTTAACTGCAAAATTTAGACGTTGCCGATGATCTGGGGGTTTTAATTCTTGCACCAAATGGACCTTATATGGGTATAACTGTAAATCTTTTTTTAAAATGCGCCGTAGTGACGTACGAGACATTTCTAGCTGAGCAGAACGCCTTCTGACAGATGTTTCTAGTGCTTCGTTAACACTTTGCTGTACTCGTTCAATATTTTCCGCAGTGCGACTTACACGTGGTCTACCGGTTCGAGGCAAATTTCTTACGCTGCCATGTTGGTGATAACGATCAACTAAGCAACGAATCAATGCTTCAGAGGGCGAAATTCTGACGTTAAAATGTCGACGATATGCTCTTTGCGTTAAAATAATTGATCTCTGGTTTAAATAGTAAAATTCTATTGTTTTGGTTCTCTGTTCAATTGTGAACCTCTTCATTATAAATTCTCCAAGTGTTGTCTATATAATCTGAAAGAAAAAATAAAAAAAAATAATAAACGAAAAAGTTATTAAACTTTTACACCCCTTGGTTTCTTTAGCCCCACCCTGTACATATTAACATTTTTACACATTTTGTACATTTTAAATTCAAGTATTATTTATTAATAGATTCTTAGTTATAACAATATTAAAATATAAATAGTAACATTATTATAATCTATTTTCGGCGTAGCATATTTGCTGTGAGCCGCAGTGACATTCAAATGTATATACATATGTACATTGTAGATATTGAATTCATTAAGAATTAATTTTCTATATTGAGAAAAAATTTCTATATATTTATACAAATTGAGGAAATTCGTGCCATTTAGTATATTAATAACTTCATTTTCATTGAGAATAATTTGTCCAAGGTACACAATTCTAAATTTGCGGTAAATAGGACAAATACCAATGAAGTGGAATGTATTTTCTGATTCGTCCATGTTACAAAGTGTGCATATTCCACCTGTATTGTCTTTAAAACATCTTGCATTTAAATCAAGGAGACCACATCTAGCTTTTATAATTAAACTGGTAGCACGAGTAGATAATTTAGCGGTTAGTTTAGGTGTTACGTTATAATTTAGTTGACAATAGAGGTCGTGGAATTGAGAATTAGAAGCATTTAAGCAAAAATCGTTACGTTCTTTCATTTGCAAAGCATAGGTTAGGTTAGGTTGAAAGGGACGCCCGTCAGAATACAACTGACGAGTTCACTCGGGGCCGGCAGTTCGGTCCATTGTGTTTCCCGTGAGTAGAAGGGAAGAATAGAAGAAATAATTGGAGGTTGACAGACTAGGAAGGGGGAGAAAGGTTAGGAAGAGGGAGAGAAGATTTAGAACGTTCTTTCATTTGCAAAGCATATATTATTCTCCTCCAGTATACACATATAGGAGTACCGTCGTTAGGCAGAGGGTATTCCAATGTATTACATAAATTTGACCATTCTTTTGCCCAGGAGACATTCAATGCTATTACTTCTTCAGCTAATATTCGCGGTAATCTATCAGGACTAAGATTCAATACTTTTTCAATGTAGCTAAAGTGCATTTTTAAAGTTGAAGTAAATAAAGTATTTAGGCCGGTTTCTATGTATAAGACATAGTTTGGGGTATTGTTTGGCAAGAGCAGTAATTTCTTTAAATAAAACCGAAGTAACTTTTCCACATCTTCAAATCTTTCATAGCCCCATACTTGTGCAGCATATAACATTATGGATTTTGAGCAAGCTTCGAAAATTTTTAATTTATTGTCCCTGGAAATTTTTGGATGACTTATGTATTTCGACCAAGTTGAGTTAATAACGATTTTAGAAGCAGATAGTTTTCTCTGAAGATGTTTTTTAAAGGACAGATTATATGTCAAATCAACTCCGAGGTATGTATAGCAATTGACAATTTCTGTCTTTTTCTCTATAACACCACTTCAAATTAGAGGATATTCGTGGACCCTTGCCGAAAACTACTATTTTTGAATTGAATAGATTAACTTTCAAATCCCATGTTACACAATACATTTCTAAAGCATTAATCATATTTTGTAAAGAACAGGGAGAGTCTGATAGCAAGACAATACCGTCTGTATATAGCAGAACTTATATACCTGTATTTGCAACATTAACACCTCCTGGGAGGAATTACGGAAGGTCGTTGACATATAGAGAAAACTAGCTGGCCCCGGTCCACTTCGTTGCCCCAGACTTCAGATTTCCGATTCCGTCCATTTTTGGATCAATCACGAATACCGCCATCAAATGCATATACATAAAATAACAGCACTCTCTATAACAAATTTTTCGAGATATATTCCAAAAAATGGCTCATATGGGCAGGGTCACGCCATTTGGTCCGATCCCGCCCATTTTTTAACCAATTACGTAGACTGCCATCAAATGCATATTCACAAAATTACAGCACTCTCGCTAAAAAATTGTGCAAGATATGTGTCTCAATTTCGAAATTTGGCTTATATACGCGGGGCCACGCCAATTAGTTTGATCCGTCCCATTTCCTGACCAATCACGTAGACTGCCACCAGATACATATACACAATATACAGCGCTCATTTAAACAAATTGTGCAAGATATCTCAATTTCAAAATTACTTTTATATGGGCGGGGCCACGCCCATTGGTTGAATCACACCCTTTTTTTGTTTAATCACGTAGACTGCATGAGATGCACAAAATTACAGCACTCTCACTAACAAAATGCGGTGCAATGTCCATTGGTCTGATCCCGCCCATTTTTGGAGCAATCACGTAGACTGTCATCAGATACATATAAACAAAACTGCAGCACTCTCGATAATAAATTGTGCAAGATATCTCAATTTCAAAATTTGGTTTATATGGGCGGGGCCACGCCCATTGATCCGATACCGCCACTTTTTAGACCATTCACGTAGGCTATCACCCAATACATATGCACAAAATTAGAGCACTATCGCTAACAAATAGTGTATGGTCTATCAATTTCAAAATTTGGCTTATATGGGCGGGCCACGACCATTAGTGTGACCCCGCCCATTTTTGGCCAATCACGTAGACTGCCACCAGATATATATACACATAATTCCAGCACACTCGCTAACAAATTGTGCAAAATATCTCAATTTAACAATCATGCTTATATGGGCGGGGCCACTCCTATTGGTACGAACCCGGGGCATTTTTGGACCAATCACGTAGATCGCCAACGGATATATATACACAAAATTCCAGGTCTCTCGCTAAAAAATTGTGCAAGATATGACATTTTTAGAATTTAGCTGATATGGACCAATTACGTAGAATGCCACCAGATACATATACACAACATTGCAGCACTCTCGACAGCAAATTGTGCAAGATATCTCAATTCAAAAATTTGACTTATATGGGCGGGGTCACGCCCAATGGTCCGATCCCGCCCATTTTTGAACCAATCACGTATACTACCAATAGATACATATACACAGAATTACAACACTCTCTTATGAATTGTGAAAAGTGTCTAAATTTCAAAATTTGGCTTATATGGGCGGTGCCACGCCCGTTTGTCCGTTTCCGACCATTTATAAACCAATCATGTAAACTGGAACCAGATACATATGCACAAAATTACAGCACTCTCGCTAACAAATTGTTCAAGTTAAGTCAATTTCAAAATTTGGCTTATATGGGCGGTGCCACGCCCAATCACGTATACTACCACCAGACACATATGCAAAAAATTACAGCACTCTCGCTAACAAATTGTGGAAAATATTTGAATTTCAAAATTTGCCTTATATGGGCGGGGTCACGCCCATTGGTCCGATCCCACCCATTTTTGGACCAATCACGTAGACTACAACCAGATACATATCCACAGAACTACAGCACTCTCGCTAACAAATTGTGCAACATAAGTCAATTTCAAAATTTGGCTTATATGGGCGGGGCCACGCCCACTGGCCGATCCCGCCCATTTTAGGACCAATTGAGTAGACCACCACCTAATACATATGCACAACATTACAGCACTCTGGCTAACAAATTGTGCAATATATATCAATTTAAAAATTTGGTTTATAAGGGCGGAGCAACGCCCAGTAGTCCGACCCCGCCTATTTTTGGACCAATCACGAAGACTGCCACCAGATACATATGCACAAAATTACAGCGTTCTCGCTAACAAATTGTGCAAGATATCTCAAATTCAAAATTTAGCTTATATGGGCGGGGCTACGCCCATTGGTCCGATCCCGCCCATTTTTGGACCAATCACGTAGACTGCCACCAGATACATATGCACAAAATTACAGCTCTCTCGCTTACAAATTTCAATTTCTCAATTTCAAAATTTGGCTTATATGGGCGGGGCCACGCCCATTCGTCTGATTTCGCCCCTTTTTGGACCAATCACGTAGAGTGCCACCAGATACATATGCACAAAATTACAGCTCTCTCGCTAACAAATTGTGTCAGATATCTCGATTTCAAAATGTGGCTTAAAGGGGCGGGGCCACGCCCATTAGTCCGACCCCGCCCATTTTTGGACCAATCACGTAGACTGCCAACAGATATATTTGCCCAAAATTACAGCTCTCTCGCTAACAAATTGTGCAAGATATCTCAAATTCAAAATTTGGCTTATATGGACGGGGCCACGCCCATTTGTCCGATCCCGCCCATTTTTTGACCAATCACGTAAGTCGCCAGCAGATATATATACACAAAATTACAGCTCTCTTGCTAACAAATTGTGCAAGATATCTCGATTTCAAAATTTAGCTTAATGGGGCGGGGCCACGCCCATTAGTCTGACCCCGCCCATTTTTGGACCAATCACGTAGACTGCCTCCAGATATATATAAACAAAATTACAGTTCTCTCGCTAACAAATTGTGCAAGATATCTCAAATTCAAAATTTGGCTTATATGGGCGGGGCCACGCCCATTTGTCCGATCCCGCCCATTTTTGGACCAATCACGTAGACTGCCATTAGATACATATGTACAAAATTGCAGCACTCTCGCTAACAAATTGTGCAAGATATCTCAATTTTAAAATTTGTCTTATGTGGGCGGGGCCACGCCCACTTCATATATCGAAAATGCAAGTACCCTATTTTCACCACGCCCCACACATGTACATTCTGTGAAAATTTCAAGAAGATCGGTTCAGCCGTTTAGGCGTCTATACGGTACAAACAAACCAACAAACAAACAAACCAACAAACAAACAAACAAACACACATTCTTCTTTATATATATAGATAAGACTGGACTAAGAATACAGCCTTGTTTTACTCCAGTTTCTACTGAAAAAGATTCGGAGAATGTATTTCCATCCCAGATTCTAGTTTCCGTATTATCATACAATGATTTTAGAATTCTTATAACTTTAAATGAGAGTCCTATACAGGAAAGTTTGTAAAAGAGACTATTCCTGGGAATCAGATCGAAAGCACATGAGAAATCAACAAAAAAATGCATAAGTGTTTTTATTATTAAACTTATTTATATTTACAACTAGCTGGACCCGGTCCACTTCGTTGCCCCTGCTTTTAGATTTCCGATACCGTCCAATTTTGGAAAAATCACGTGGACTGCTGCTAAAAATTTGGCTTATATGGGCGGGGTCACACCTTTTGGTTTGATTCCGCTTATTTTTAGACCAATCACTTAGATTATCACCAGATACATATGTACAAAATTTCATCACTCTCGCTAATAAACTATGCAAGATATCTCAATTTCAAAATGTGGCTTATACGGCGGGGCCACGCCCATTGGTCCGATCCTGTCCATTTTTGGACCAATTACGTAGAATGCCACCAGATGCATATACACAACATTGTAGCACTCTCGCTAGCAAACTGTGCAAGATATCTAAATTTCAAAATTTGGTCTATGTGGGCGGGGCCACGCCCACTGGCCCGATCCCGCCTATTTTTGTACAAATCACGTAGACTGTCGCCAGATACATATACACTAAACTACAGAACTCTCGCTAAAAAATTGTGCTAAATATCTCAATTTATAAATTTGGCTTATATGGGCGGGGCCACGCCCATTGGTCCGATCCCGCCCATTGTTGGACCAATAACGTAGACTGCCACCGGATACATATGCACTAAATTTCAGCACTCACGCTAACAAATTGTACAAGATATCACAATTCTAAAATTTGGAATATATGGGCGGGGCCACGCCCATTGGCCCGATCCCGCCATTTTTGGACCAAACACGTAGACTGCTACCAGATACATATACGCAAAATGTCAGCACTCTCTGTAGCAAATTGTGTAAGATATCTTAATTTCAAAATTTTGCTTATATGGGCGGGGCCACGACCATTGGTCCGATTCCGCCCATTTTTGGAAAATTCACATAATCTGCCACTAAATGTATACACAAAAAATTTCAGCACTCTAGCTAAAAAATTTTCTCAATATCAAAATTGGACCCATATGTGCGGGTCCACGCCCTCTTGATATATCGAAAATTCAAGTACCCTGTTTTCAGCACCCCCAACACATGTACATTCTGTGAAAATTTCAAGATGATCGGTCCAGCCGTTTAGACGTCTATACGAACAAATATACAAACAAACCCACAAACAGTCACTCTCTTTTATATATATAGATGTTGGCGAGATTGAATATATTGTCAACCGTGGAGTAGTTTTTTCGAAAACCAGATTGAAAGTCATTTAAAATATGAGATATACGATTCAATAAAATGTTATTGAATATTTTGCACAAAGTGTCTATTAGTGATAGACCTTTGTAATTAACTGGTGAGTTTGGGTCGCCTTTTTTAAAAATAGGAATCAAAATTGAATGTTTAAAGGTTTGTGGTAGCGAAAATATTTTTTATATAGTCAGCATCATTCTTTAATTTTGCCATAACTTTTCCATTAACCCAAGTATATTTTCTATCATTTAAAAAAATGCAAAATTCACCAAGTCGAACTTTTAGCTCACTTTTACTTTTACAAATGATTTTACTTATTTTTCTAAGATTAAATCTTGTGTTCTGTTCGGTTTCGGTATAATCCTTTTGTATATCGTGTAGCTCTCATTGCGAACGGTTGTAATTTTTTTGTTTGCTCTCGAAACTAAGATAAAAAATTAAAGAAAACAGTGAAAATGGCAAACTGTAGCCACTGGCAAAAGCCTTTACCCACAACATTTGTGAAATGCCTTAGATGTAAACGCAATTATCACTTTAATCCATGTTGTCCACTTTCGGAAAACACTTACGCGGGTATGGGTGCAGATAAAAAAGCTGATTGGAGATGTCATATGTGCTGAGAACGAAGACACTCCACCAACAGCTTATATGAGACGGTGATATACAACGAAACCATAAAACAACGAAGAGAAGACGACACGCAAACAGATAATGACAGCAAACGCTATAAAGAGGATGACCCTTCTATTTCCCAATCGGAAACATCAGAGATAAAATCTGATATTAAGGAGATTAAAGAATCTATGGCACAAATGGTTACCAACTTGAGCGCTATGAGCTTGCAGTTCCAAAACTCCTTAAAAGGCATAAGCGAAAGTATAGCAAACCTCACAAATCAAGTAGCAGACCTCCAAAAGAAAAACACTGAAAAAGAACAACAAATAATCGAAATGGATGCACACATCAACAAACTTGAACAGAAAATCATCGAGAAAAACATTGAAATAAACAATGTTCAAGATAAAGAAACGAACGCAACAGAGATATTAAAGAAAATAGGAGCAGCCGTTAATGTCAATATTAACGATGGAGACATAAGCAACGCATATCGAACGAAACGCAATGATAGAGTTGTTGTCGAATTCTCCTCTCTGTTTAAAAAAAAGGAGTTAATGCAAAATATTAAGCGGCATAGAGTAGAAATTCCAACAACTAGTGGAAATGCCGAAAACAACAACAAATTTATTTACATTAACGACCAACTCACATCACATAACAAAAAACTATTATGGCAAGCAAAAACCAAAGCAAAAGAAGCCAACTGGAAATATGTATGGGTTAAAAACGGAATGATTTTTGCACGAAAGGCTGAAAATTCGACAGCTATTATGATTAAAAATTCTTCTGATATTGAGTCAATCAGCCAAGTAATTTTAACGTTCATAGAAAACAAAAACCTGTATATACAATTATCACTCGCGAATATTATGGCAAGCAAAAACCAAAGCAAAAGAAGCCAACTGGAAATATGTATGGGTTAAAAACGGAATGATTTTTGCACGAAAGGCTGAAAATTCGACAGCTATTATGATTAAAAATTCTTCTGATATTGAGTCAATCAGCCAAGTAATTTTAACGTTCATAGAAAACAAAAACCTGTATATACAATTATCACTCGCGAACAAACGAATATCTCAAAGCCAAGAATTAAATCTCTCAAATGTTAAATCCTCTCCTGAGGTGCAAAACAAATAAAGAAACAAAAACAAATCACACTTTTTCCCCCCAAACTTTCTTTTTCACTAAAATGAACTTAAAAGAAACAAAAACATTTGATGATTTTGATCAAATTGATCCAAAATTATTTATTTTCCCATCATTTGTGTATATGAATATAAGATCATTACGCAAAAATTTCACACCACTAATTGCTTCGCTGCACAAAATCATAAACAAAATTCATCTTATTATTCTGGTCGAAACAAACATTACTGACGATGAAAATAATCTGTTTTCTTTACACGGTTTCGAGTCTGCATTTCTCAACAGAAAAGGGAAAGGAGGTGGAATTGCAGTGTACATTAAAGAGAACATAAACTTCACTATTGAAGATTTGAATACCAACTACTGCGAAGCATTTAAAATCGATATGTCAGTGAGAGACAAAATAATTACTTTGCTTCCCCTATACCGCCCTCCTTGCCAAAATGTAAACCGGTTTCTTACAGAAGTTGAAGAAATCATAAACACAATAAACATTAAACGGACTATCATTGTGGTCGGTGACATAAATATTGATATCTTAAACGAAAACAGAACAACAACAAACTATTTGGATGCCCTCATGTCAAACGGCTTGGAATGCATCATAAAGGAAACAACAAGAGAGGACATAAACAGACAAACAAAAACATGTATCGACCATGTGTTTGTAAGAATAAATAAAACAATAACAGCTGTGCACTCCGCAATAATTACAACAACCATATCTGACCACTACTCTCTTTTCGGGAGTGTGGAATACGATAACAAACGAATCGATAGTGATAATCGATCAAGTCAGGGTGCGCAATATAACGTTAAACAAACCACAACATTAAATACTAATAAAATTAATAGATTAATTAAAACAATCAACTGGAAAGAAATCGTAAACCAGAACACCAATACGAATGATCTGTTTACTACAATACATAAAACTTTTGAAAAAATATATCAAAAAGCTGAAATAGCAAATAATAAAATAAATAAAAGAAAGCCAAACCAATGGTTCACGTTTGAACTAATTCAGTACTGTAAAGTTCGGGACAAACTATATAAAAGATGGAAAAATAACAAAACAAATAAAAATTTCGAAACAGAATATAAAAAATATAATAACAAGTTAAATAAAAAGTTAATATATGAAAAAAATAATTTTTATCGTAATGAATTTATACGAAATAGAAATAATGTGAAAGCAACCTGGCAACAAATAAATGATATAATTGGTAAAAAAAAGATTGATATTGATCGTACCTTAAATATAAACTTTAAAAATGCTGACTTGAGCTTGGTAACCAGCAATTTTGCAACAAAATTCCACGAAAACGTTCAGAAAGTTATACACAAATGTGATATAAAAACTATAAAACTAAATGAAACAAGAATATTAAATACCATATACATGGAACATACAGACGATAATGAAATATTTAATATATTAAATTCGCTTAACATTAAAAAAGGACCGGGAGTTGACAAAATAAGAGCAAAGGATATTAAAAATAACGCCCATATTCTCACTCCAGTTCTAACTAATCTGGTTAATTTAAGTTTAAATTAAGTTAAATGCAACAATACCAAATATACTCAAAATCTCTTTAGTTAGACCTATCTACAAAAATGGCACTAAAAATGAATATAATAACTATAGACCCATATCAATTCTGCCAGTAATTGAAAAGGTTCTTGAAGAAATTGTATCAAGAAGACTCAATGATTTCTTAAAAAAGTACAAAATAATCAACAAAAATCAATATGGCTTCCAGAAAGGCAAGAGTATAAACAAATTATTGGGCAATTTTACAAACCATATAAACGAAGCTCTCAGTAAACAAATGAACAACCTTGTTTTGTTTATAGATTTTAGTAAAGCTTTCGATACATTGTCTCACGTAAAAATTCTTGAAATTCTTGAAAGATATGGAATAAGAGGAAACTGCCTAAAATGGTTTTAAAACTATCTACATTGCAGATCATATCAAGTAAAGATAGGAAAGTATACCAGTAGAGAAATGCCAGTTGATCACGGAGTACCTCAAGGATCCAAACTTGGACCAATTCTCTATATCTTGTACGCAAATGACCTCATCAATATACTTAAAAAATCTAATGCTTTTGCTTATGCTGATGATACTGCCATAGTAGTAACACATGAAAACATAAAGACGGCTACAGAAATTATGCAAAATGAGCTTAACATAGTCACAAAATGGTGTCATGATAACGGCTTAGTCATAAATGTAAAAAAAACGAAACTTATGCATATTAAACCACCGCATTTTAGATACGTAAATATAAAACTCAAGTATCACAATAATGAATGCCTTCACTACACAACCAACAGCAAAGAGGATACATGCGAAACCGAAATTGAGCTCGTCAACGACTACAAATACCTTGGAGTGCAAGTTGATCACAACTTTAGATGGAAACCTCACATATCATATCTTCAAAAAAAGCTACAGAGAACTGCGTGTGTTCTATATCACCTAAATAATTGTGCTCCTCTACATGTACTAAAACAGGCTTATCTTTCATTATCTGAATCATATATAAGACATGGAATAATAGCTTGGGGAAACTCAGCATATTGTAACCAACTACAAAAAACTCAAAATAGACTTATCAAAACGCTAATGAAAAATAAATCAAATTATTTAAGTACGTCAGACAGCAACATCCAAACCATCCAAACAAGAACAATTAACACACAAAATATTACATCCGAACAAAAAATAAAAATGTTTATGAAAAATCATCACCTATTAAACGTAAAAAGCCTCTACCAGATTGCAATAACATCAGAATTTTATGGAGATGATCGATTTTTGAAAAATGTACACAAGTATAAGATCAGAAGGACGATATAAAATACCACTTCACAAAAACAACTATGGGAACAGTACAATATCCGTACAGCTACCTAAAAATCTCAATATGTTGCCTACTAGCATAATAAATATAAATAATAATGTTAAAAGAAAAAATGCTATTAAAAAATTCCTTATTGAATCGCAATGAAGCGAAATATATTTCTGAAATTGTTGTATGATATGAATTTTTAGTTTAATTTAATTTAGTTTAATAATTTGTACAAATTTTCCTTTCCTGCAGACAAGCCTTTGAGGCTTCGCGGGACTAATCTTCCTAGTAAATGAATAAATTCAATAAAATATAAACCTGTTGACCTCTTTGTTTTCCTTTACTCGCTAATACATTGATCGCTTGGCTATTAGTTTCTAGGATGAACACGAACGACTTGCCTGAAGATAGCATTCTGGTTTGAATTATATTAACAGAAACTCTTAATTCATTCTCGCAGATACTGTGGAATTTCTTTTACGCAGCCAACGTATTTGTGCATCATATGCCACTCACCACAACATTTGTAGACCGAGACTCACGATCAACAAGTTCCAATCGGGTCGAAAGTTTTCTGATATCTTCTTTTAATTTAATATTCTCCTGTTTCAATTCATCCAGCTCAGATTTAATTGCAGCTATATCATCTTTTTTAGCAACATCCTTCAGCTTTTCATCGAACAGTGCACACAATTTGTTCCAGGAGAATACATCAATTAAATTCAAGTATGTTAAGATGAAAAACGTAAAACTTATGTATATGAGATTAAAAAACAAATAATCATAGTTAAAAAATATAAGATAAAATAAGAGAAAATTCGGTTCAGTTTTTGTTGAGATAATGCGATTTTAGAACTATCAGGGCGTTTATAGTTTTATCAGAAAGTCTATTTCTGATTTTGCTAACAAATTGGCCAGTTACAGAAAACACTCTCTCACTATCTACTGAAGTGGGGCGAACCGTTAAAAGTGCATTAAATAAGTTTCGAACATTCTTTCGCCACTGCCTTCAAAAAATTTTAATTCTTTTTTCAGTGGATATCGGTTAGCAGATTTTGGATTGGTTGCAGTACTTAAGTTTGCTTTATTGATTGCAGCCTTCAAAATCTCTTCAAAATTTGTCTTTTCCACAGTACATTCTTCAACGTTATCATTGGTTTCCATTTCTTCTATATCCGTTTCCCCAAAAAGGCGATCAAAAAGATTTTGCGCATAAGCTATAGTGCTATTTTTAGAAGCATGTGGAAATACACAATTTTCATCACCATTACAGAAAAAATCGGGATATTTTAAATATTGTATTAAGCCGTTTTTGTCTCGCCTTTCCTCAATTCGTTTTTGTAAAGCTTCAAAAATTTTTTTGCCAAGGACAGAAGGAATTGATCGGACCTCTGCACATAAAGAAGAAACTATAGCATCAGCTGATAGCATATTAACATCTCTCCGACTCAATGCTTCAACAGCCAATTTTATTGGTTTGAAAACGACCAACATGTTACTTAAGATAGCTATGTTGTCTTCATTCCATAATTCAATTCCTCCAATTATCATTTAATTTTTTTAATATTGTGGGTCATTACTGCCACATACTAGGGTAATATTTTCTGAGAATTTGTGAAAGATCTAATTTGTGACCTGTGACACTTGAGAAAGAACTACCCATAAGTGCAATGAAAAATATTTCAAAACTGTTAACCTTGAAATTTTAAAAGTCCTGTAAAAAGGACAAACGATTACGAAATAAAAAACTGAGTATGCAGCTTATCTACTATTGGCCTATAGTTTCACTTGTCTCGTTCATATGGGGAAGTCGTCTTACACGGTGTTATCATCTGTTTAATCAGAGTTATGAAAGTTTTCAATTGTAAATAATTTTTAATTTCAAAATATAACAAGATCTTAAATTTAGAGATCTGTTCTAAATTTTAAATATTCGAATTAGTATACCGACGAAATTGCGTGTCAATTCGCTAACCCAAACAAAAATTATGCAAAAATCAGTAGACGTAACATTATTTATATTTTAAGGGAATTCCACACAAATTGAAGTGAATGCTTCTCCTGAGAAATACTCTTTTTACCTTAGCATTCTTTGAAACGTTTCTCTACATATTTCTGTCGTTTAACTATTTTTGTCATATACCTAATGTAGAAGCAGTTACATTCATTCATACACGTACATATACATTCAAATGAATGTAAATATGGGTGTATTTCTAGGAGGGTTGGCCTAAACACGTAATGGGCCTGTAAAGTTTTACGTACATACGCCGTTTAAACGACAGTACGTTTATGTATAGGAAACATACATTAAGAAATACTAATCCAAACCTTACGTAAGACAATATATATTCACATGTACGCTAAAAATAAAACATATGTACATATGCACACTTGAAATATATGTATGATATACGAGTATATGATACAAAGTAATATTAGGCGTATTTTACATATTTGGCATGCTTGCCTTTTTGTTCATATTTTTTACAATACTCCACACTGTGGTACTGGGTATTATGCCTTTCTACGATTGTTTGTAATAGCGTTAATGAAAAGAGGTAGATCCATCATTTATTAACCAATCGACTCAGAATCTCTTTCTGTATTTCTTGCTTAAGTTTTAAATATTCAATTTTTAGAAATTTTAAATGTTTGTAAAATTTATTTATTTTATTGTACCATATTAATATAACCCTCATGTCAATTAAACCGGTATCAAACAGGTGATTTCACCCAATAGATAATATCTGCGATTTTCTGGAATAATCGCCTATGTTAGGCATTTTCGATTTCGGTAATTTAACGTAAATGTATTCAGCTAATCATTATCTATTGATTCACAGATTTGTTCATTTAGTATAAAATGTACTGCGATAGAAAACGTATTTTAGCTATCCTGGACATTTTGATTTTTTAGATGTGCTGTCATTTCAGAAAACCACATATCGCGCATGATGTATCCCTTAATCGTAAACGTGAGTCAGTCATTTGATATGTAAGAAAATATTAATCCCGAACAATCCCCATCATATCCGTAACATTTCAATGCAATTTACTTCATTTTCTTAAGTATCATGGCAGAAATATTTTGTATTATTGGCAGAAAAATGAGTTGAATTCAGGGAGGTTTTTTTTCTCAATTTCTTTGGAACAACTTCATGATGAGTATTTTGCTTTCTTTGCAGGTTGTTGGTGTAAAGGTTACCGCATGTGCAAACTCTGTGGTTATATATGTTTGGGAAACGTTCGGAAGAACATATACATCCATTAGAGGGCACATTGCGAAGTGACCGGAGGCAAACGATATGTAATATAAATAGCAATACCTTCATTCTAAAACATGCTAGGTTGACTTAGCATGTTTTCAGGGAGATTGCGATTTTAATTTCTAAGTATTCAAAATTATATTCAGTCAAAATTTGGTGTTTATCCATCAACCCAATCAAAAGTTATTCACAAAACTGTACAGGTCATTCGATTTCCATTACAAAGGAATTACACACAAATTTAATGCATCAAACTTTGATCGCCTCTCCAGAAAAACTACCTTTTGGCACTTAGCATAGTTTAGAATGGAGGTATCGATATGTACACAGAAATAAAAAATTGGGTAAACCGTACTTGGATCAAGGCGTAGTGGTGTCAAAAGTACCGTACACACTGAAAAAAAATCGCTTCTGTAGTATATTGTCCTAAACATATTCGGCTTGAAACATATATATGTTTAGGGTACACTCTAAACATATAATATTGGGTACACACAAAAAGTATATATTTGGGAAAATGTTATTCTAAACAAATCTTTGTTTACATCCCAGTATATTTTTATTTGGGACTATCATTTCCGAAACAAATATTTATTTGCACTTAAGAATTCAGAAAATACGTTAATTGTGTTAAATTTTTTATAAATTCAAAGTTATAAATAATAATAATTTAAATCGTATAATCGTGGATCAAAATAAATTACTTGGAGGATTGACAAGAAATGATGACTTAGAATACTAACTCAGAAATTTTAAAATGATTGATTTAAACCGAAGTTAATGCTGCATATTGTATTGTAACTGGGAGGTACAATTCGAAACCAAGGAAACGTTTTAACTGAAATTCTAAAAAGTCAGCCAAGTTTTGAAAGTCTTTTTTAAATAAAATATATTGGTATAAATTCCTAAAGAATAATTTTATTTGTATTTAAACACCTATTTTATTTGATAAATTTAGTTCGCAAATATATTTTGTTGTAATATATTAATATATGCGTTCCACATATATTTTATTGGTTTTCAAATAAAATTTATTTGCTCAGAAATGTATAATATTTCAAAATTTGTTTTACAAATATATTTTCTTTCGATTCAAACATATCAAAAAAGGCGATTTTGCCCCGTGTAGGTACGGATTTTCTTAAACCAAGTATACAAGTATACTAAACCAATACTTGAATCAAGTACAGATTTTAGGAGTTGAATTATTAATTGTAGCTCTCTTTAAGCCCGATTAGACTTGATTTTACTTCTGACAATACTACATTTTAGCCTTATCAATACTTTATTTAAGCCTTGATTTATGCCTGATCATTCTTGATTTAAGACTGATCATACTTAATTGATTTAAGCCTTGTCATACTTAAACGGTATGACAAAACACCACTTGAACGAGAAACCAATTGGATCACATATATATCATATATATATATATTAGGGCGGGTCGATTTAAAAATCGCCCATTGCTCAGTGAAAATCGTATTCTAGGGATCAAAATAAGAAACTTTGCCGAAGGAACCATACCTCTAAAACGTATTCTGATGTCCCGGAAAAAATCCCACTTTGACCCATTTAGAGTGCTACAATCGAGTCCAAATGTATGACCGACCCCCACTCAGTGAAGTGCTTAGTGAAAATCGTATTCTAGGGATCAAAATAAGAAACTTTGCCGAAGGAACCATACCTCTAAAACGAATTCTGATGTCCCGGAAAAAATCCCACTTTGACCCATTTAGAGTGCTCCAATCGAGTCCAAATGTATGGAACCCCCAGGGGATTCCAGGGGGTATGCCACTGGCACGGGTGGGTCGGGCCTCCAAAGTTAGTGGGGGTCGGTCATACATTTGGACTCGATTGGAGCACTCTAAATGGGTCAAAGTGTGAATTTTCAAAATTTGCCCCTACCCAAAAGTTCGACCCAAATTCCGGGACATCAGAATTCATTTTAGAGGTATGGTTCCTTCGGCAAAGTTTCTTATTTTGATCCCTAGAATACGATTTTCACTGAGCAAGGGCGACTTTTTTTGCCTCCCCACAAATCGACCCGGCCTAATATATATATATATATATATATATATATACTAGCTGGGCCCGGTCCACTTCGTTGCCCCAGACTTCAGATTTCCGATTCCGTCCATTTTTGAACCAATTACGTAGACTGCCATCAAATGCATACATCAAATCGCTAACAAATTGTGCATGATATCTCTATTTCAAAATTTGGTTTATATGGGCGGGGTCACGCCCATTGATCCGATCCCGCCACTTTTTATATGTACAAAATTAAAGAACTGTCGCTAAAAAATGTGTAAGACATCTCAATTTTAAAATTTAGTTTATATGGGCGGGGCCCCGGCCATTGATCCGATCCCGACCCTTTTTGGACCAATAACGTAGACTACCACCAGACATCACTTTCGCTAAAAATTGTGCAAGATATGTGTCTCAATTTCAAAATTTGGCTTCTATAGGCGGGGCCACGTCCATTGGTCTGATCCCGCCCATTTTTGGGCGAATCGCGTAGACTGTCATCAGATACATGTGCCCAATACTGCAGCACTCTCGATAATAAATTGTGCAAGATATATATTTCAAAATTTGGCTTATATAGACGTGGCCACGCCCATTGGTTCGATGTCGCTCATTTTTGGACCAATCACGTAGACTACGACCAGATATATATACACGAAATTACAGCACTCTCGGTAACAAATTGTTCAATATATCTCAATTTCAAAATTAGGCTTATATGGACGGGGCCACGCCTATTGGTCCGAACCCGCCCATTTTTGGACCAATCATCCAGATCGCCAACGGATATATATATATAGAAAATTCCAGGTCTCTCGCTAACAAATTGTGCAAGATATCACATTTTTAAAATGTGGCTTATATGGGCGGTGCCACGCCCATTGGTCCGCTCCCGCCAATTTTTGGACCAATCACGTGTAATGTCACCAGATACACATGTACAACATTACAGCACTCTAGCTAACAAATTGTGCAAGATATATCAATTTCAAAATTTTGCTTATATGGGCGGGTCCACGCCCATTGGTCCGATCCCGCCCATTTTTTGACCAATTACGTTTGACCACTTACGTACCAGATACATATACACAACATTGCAGCACTCCCGCTAGCAAATTGTGCAAGATATCGAAATTTCAAAATTTGGTCTAGCCGTTTAGACGTCTATACGGAACAAACAAAACAAACAAACAAACCCACAAACAGACACTCTCTTTTATATATATAGACTAGCTGGACCCGGTCCACTTCGTTGCCCCAGTCTTCAGATTTCCGATTCCGTCCATTTTTTAACCAATTACGTAGACTATCATCAAATGCATATTCACAAAATTGCAACACTCTCGCTAACAAATTGTTCAATGTATTTCAATTTCAGAAATTTGCTTACAAGGGGGGGGGGGGGGCACGCCCATTGGTCCGATCGCAACCCTTTTTGGACCATTCACGTAGACTATCACCAAATTCATATGCAAAAAATTACAGCACTCTCGCTAAAAAATTATGCAAGATATGAGTCTCAATTTCAATATTTGGCTTATATAGGCGGGGTCAGGACCATTGGTCTGATCCCGCCCATTTTTGGGCGAATCGCGTAGACATGTACCCAAAACTGCAGCACTCTCGATAATAAATTTGGCTTATATGAACGGGGCCACGCAAATTAGTCTGATCCCTCCCATTTCCTGACCAATCACGTAGACTGCCGCCAGATACATATACACAAAAGTACAGCGCTCACTTGAACAAATTGTGCAAGATATATTAATTTCAAAATTAGGTTTCTATTGGCGGTGCCGCCCTTTTTTGTGTAATCACGTAGACTGCGTGAGATGCACAAAATCACAGCACTCTCCCTAACAAATTGTGGTTTATATGGGCGGGGCCACGCCCATTGATCCGATCCCGCCACTTTTTAGACTATTCACGTAGGCTATCATCAGATACATATGCACAAAATTACAGAACTCTCGCTAAAAAATTGTGTAAGACATCTCAATTTAAAAATGTAGTTTATATGGGCGGGGCCACGGCCATTGATCCGATCCCGACCCTTTTTTGGACCAATAACGTAGACTACCACCAGACATCACTCTCGCTAAAAATTGTGCAATATATGTGTCTCAATTTCAAAATTTGGCTTATAAAGGCGGGGCCACGTCCATTGGTCTGATCCCGGCCATTTTTACTCTCGATAATAAATTGTGCAAGATATTTCTATTTCAAAATTTGGGTTATATGGGCGGGGCCACGCCTATTGGTCCGAACCCGCCCATTTTTGGACCAATCACGTAGATCGCCAACGGATATATGTACACAAAATTCCAGGTCTCTAGCTAGTAAATTGTGCAAGATATATCAATTTCAAAATTTGGCTTATATGGGCGGTGCCACGCCCATTGGCCCGATCCAGCCCATTTTTTTACCAATTACGTATAATGCCACCAGATACATATACACAACATTGCAGCACTCCCGATAGCAAATTGTGCAAGATATCGATATTTCAAAATTTGGTCTATGTGGGCGGGGCCACGCCCATTGGTCCGATTCCGCCCATTTTTGGAATATTCACATAATCTGCCACTAAATGCATACACACAAAATTTCAGCACTCTAGCTAAAAATTTTTCTCAATATCAAAATTGGACCCATATGGGCGGGTCCACGCCCACTTGATATATCGAAAATTCAAGTACCTATTTTCAGCACCCCCTACACATGTACATTCTGTGAAAATTTCAAGATGATCGGTCTAGCCGTTTAGACGTCTATACGGAACAAACAAACATACAAACAAACAAACCCACAAACAGACACTCTCTTTTATATGTATAGACTAGCTGAGCCCGATGCGCTTCGCTGCCCATGTCAAAATTAGCGCTGTAGAAACTGTATTTTATATCCGATCAGTACGAAATTCGGCAGAAAGAGGTTTGTTATTACATGAAGGAATACTGCAAAATTCGGAGAAAATCGGTTCAGATTTAGATATAGCCCACATATATATGTTACCCCCGATTTGAAATTCAAGCGCTGTAGAAACTGTATTTTATATCCGATCAGTAAGAAATTCGGCAGAAAGAGATTTCTTATTACATGAAGGAATACCGCAAAATTCGGAGAAAATCGGTTCAGATTTAGATATAGCCCCCATATATATGTTACCCCCAATTTGACATGTAAGCGCTGTAGATACTGTGTTTTATATCCGATCAGTGCGAAATTCGGCAGAAACAGGTTTCTATTTTACATGAATGAGTATTCAAGGAAAATCGATTCAGATTTATATATAACCTCCATATATATGTTCCTCCAGATTTGGTTACAAAGCGCTATAGAAGTTGTACTTTACTTCCGATCATTACAAAGTTCTCCAGAAAAATGTTTCTCAATTTAGGAACGAATATTGCTTAATTTAGCGATTATCGGTTCAAAATAAGATATACATACACACACACACACCACATTTACCAATTATTCCAAATTATTATCGCAATGACCCTAATCGGCCCCGCCCGACTTTCTGCCTTTCCTTACTGGTATTAGTGATAAATTCACTGAATGAAAAAATACCGAATTCAGTGGAAAGTCCAGAAAATAGAAATGTATACTTATAAAATTTCCAAATTCTTGTTTCATTGGTCATGCATCACATTATCATATTGCGATTGTATTGGAGTGAGCAGCTGTAATTATCGCATACCGAGCATTTATGTTCATGTATTTCCTATATAATACTTGCAAGATATATCAAAATATGGGCTGTGCCACGCCCACTGGTCCTATTCCGCCCATTTGTAAGCCAATCACGTAGACTGCTACCAGATACATATACGCAAAATTTCAACACTCTCGCTAACAAAATGAGCAAGATAATTCAATTTCAAAATTTGGCTTATATGGGCAGTGGCACGCCCATTGGTCAGATCCCGCGAATTTTTGGACCAATCACGTGGACTGTCACCAGATACATATGTACAACATTACAGCACTCTAGATAAAAAATTGTGCAAGATATATCAATTTCGAAATTTGGCTTATAAGGGCGGGGCCACGCCCACTGGTCCGATCCCGCCCATTTTCTGACCAATCACGCAGACTGCCACCATATACATATACACAAAATTCCAGCACTCTCGCTAACATATTGTGCAAGATATATCAATTTCAAAATTTGGCTTATGTGGGCGGGGCCACGCGCATTGGTCCGCTCCCGCCCATTTTTGGAAAAATCACGTGGACTGCTACCAGATACATATACACAACATAGCAGCACTCTCGCTAGCAAATTGTGCAAGATATCGAAATTTCAAAATTTGGTCTATGTGGGCTGGGCCACGCCCATTGAGCCGATCCCGCCCATTTTTGGACCAATCACGCAGACTGCCACCATATACATATACACAAAATTCCAGGTCTCTCAGTATAAAATTGTGCAAGATATCACATTTTTAAAATTTGGCTTATATGGGCGGTGCCAGGCCCATTGGTCCGATCCCGCCCATTTTTGGAAAAATCACGTGGACTGCTACCAGATACATATACACAACATTGCAGCACTCTCGCTGGCAAATTGTGCAAGATATCTCAATTTAAAAATTTGGTATATGTGGGCGGGGCCACGCCCATTGAGCCGATCCCGCCCATTTTTGGACCAATTACGGAGACTGTCACCAGATACATATAAACAAAACTGCAGCACTCTTGATAATAAATTGTGCAAGATATCGAAATTTCAAAATTTGGTCTATGTGGGCGGGGCCACGCCCATTGGGCCGATCCCGCCAATTTTTGGGCCAATCACGTAGACTGTCACCAGATACATATACACAACATTGCAGCACTCTCGCTAGCAAATTGTTCAAGATATCGAAATTTCAAAATTTGGTCTATGTTGGCGGGGCCAAGCCCATTGGGCCGATCCCGCCAATTTTTGGACCAATCACGTAGACTGTCACCAGATACATATACACTCAAATACAGAACTCTCTCTAATAAATTGTAGAAAATATTTGAATTTCAAAATTTGGCTTATATGGGCGGGGCCACGCCCATTGGTCCGACTCCGCCCATTTTTGGAAAATTCACATTATCTGCCACTAAATGCATACACAAAAAATTTCAGCACTCTAGCTAAAAAATTTTCTTAATATCAAAATTGGACCCCTATGGGCGGGTCCACGCCCACTTGATATATCGAAAATTCAAGTACCCTATTTTCAGCACCCCCTTCACATGTACATTCTGTGAAAATTTCAAGATGATCGGTCTAGCCGTTTAGACGTCTATACGGAACAAACATACAAACATACCCACAAACAGACACTCTCTTTTATATATATAGATAGATACTAGCTGGACCCGGTCCACTTCGTTGCCCCAGACTTCAGATTCCGTTCATTTTTTGACCAATCACGAATACCGCCACAAAATGCATATACATAAAATAAACAGCATTCTCGCTAACAAATTTTTCGAGATATATTCCAAAAAATGGCTCATATGGGCGGGGTCACGCCATTTGGTCCGATCCCGCCCATTTTTTAACAAATTACGTAGACTGCCATCAAATGCACATTCACAAAATTACAACACTCTCGCTGACAAATTGTTCAAGGTATTTCAATTTCAAAATTTGGCTTATAAGGATGGGGCCACGCGCATTGGTCCGACCCTTTTGGACCATTCACGTAGACTGTCATCAGATACATATACCCAAAACTGCAGCACTCTCGATAATAAATTGTGCAAGATATCTCAATTTCAAAATTTGGCTTATATGGGCGGGCCACGACTATTGGTCAGATCCCGCCCATTTTTGGACCAATCACGTAGACTGCCACCATATACATATACACAAAATTCCACCACTCTCGCTAACAAATTGTGCAAAATATTTCAATTTCAAAATTTGGCTTATATGGGCGGGGCCACGACTATTGGTCCGAACCCGCCCATTTTTGGACCAATCACGTAGATCGCCAACGGATATATATACACAAAATTCCAGGTCTCTCGCTAACAAATTGTGCAAGATATCAAATTTTTAAAATTTGGCTTATATGGGCGGTGCCACGCCCATTGGTTCGTTCCCGCTCATTTTTGAACCAATCACGTAGACTACCACCAGATATATATGCACACAATTACAGAACTCTCGCTAAAAAATTGTGTAAGATATCTCAATTTCAAAATGTGGCTTATATGGGCGGGGCCAAGCCCATTGGTCCGATCCCGCCCATTTTTTGACCAATTACGTGGCATGCCACCAGATACATATACGCAACATTGCAGCACTCCCGCTAGCAAATTGTGCAAGATATCAAAATTTGGTCTATGTGGGCGGGGCCACGCCCATTGGGTCGATCCCGCCCATTTTGGGACCAATCACGTAGACTGCCACCATATACATATACATAAAATGCCAGCAATCAGCTATCTATATATATTGTAATATTGCACATATGTATCTGATGGCAGTCCACGTGATTGATCCATAAACGGGCGGAATCGAACCAATGGGCGTGGCCCCGCCCTTGTAAGCCAAATTTCGAAATTGATATATCTTGCACAATTTTTTATCTAGAGTGCTGTAATGTTATACATATGTATCTGGTGACAGTCCACGTGATTGGTCCAAAAATTTGCGGGATCTGACCAATGGGCGTGCCACCGCCCATATAAGCCAAATTTTTAAATTGAATTATATTGCTCATTTTGTTAGCTAGAGTGTTGAAATTTTGCGTACACGTATCTGGTAGCAGTCTAAGTGATTGGCTTACAAATGGGCGGAATAGGACCAGTGGGCGTGGCACAGCCCATATTGTGATATATCTTGCAAGTATTATATAGGAAATACATGAACAAAAATGCTCGGTATGCGATAATTACAGATGCTCACTCCAATACAATCGCAATATGATAATGTGATGCATGACCAATGAAACAAGAATTTAGAAATTTTATAAGTATACATTTCTATTTTCTGGACTTTCCACTGAATTCGGTATTCTTTCATTCAGTGAATTTATTATTAATACCGGTAAGGAAAGGCAGAAAGTCGGGCGGTGCCGACTATATAATACCCTACACCTCCCTAACAATGCGATAAGGGTCATTGCGATAATAATTTGGGATAATTGGTAAATGTATTTTGAACCGATAATCGCTAAATTAAGCAATATTCGTTATTAAATTGAGAAACATTTTTCTGGAGAACTTTGTAATGATCGGAAGTAAAGTACAACTTCTATAGCGCTTTGTTACCAAATCTGGAGGAACATATATATGGAGGTTATATATAAATCTGAATCGATTTTCCTTGAATACTCATTCATGTAAAATAGAAACCTGTTTCTGTCGAATTTCGTACTGATCGGATATAAAACACAGTCTCTACAGCGCTTACATGTCAAATTGGGGGTAACATATATATGGGGGCTATATCTAAATCTGAACCGATTTTCTCCGAATTTTGCGGTATTCCTTCATGTAATAAGAAACCTCTTTCTGCCGAATTTCTTACTGATCGGATATAAAATACAGTTTCTACAGCGCTTGAATTTCAAATCGGGGGTAACAGATATATGGGGACTATATCTAAATCTGAACCGATTTTCTCCGAATTTGGCAGTATTCCTTCATGTAATAAGAAACCTCTTTCTGCCGAATTTCGTACTGATCGGATATAAAATACAGTTTCTACAGCGCTAATTTTGACATGGGCAGCGAAGCGCACCGGGCTCAGCTAGTATATAGATAACACGAAACAAGATGTTTAAATACGCTGGAATAATCCGTAATATGGTTGTTTACCACATAACAAATTTGAAGTAAATCGGTTACTCCTTTCGAGAGTTATCGTGCGCACCAGCCAGCAGACCGACAGACAGATAGACGGACGGACATTGCTCAAATGACTTAAAATGACCCAAATCGATTTTCCACAAAACATTCTTGTGGTCTTAGGTGACTCCCTTGATGTGTTACACTTTTGGTTAGTAGCAAATGATATATATCCTCCTCCCTGTAAGGAGAGGCGATAAAATAACTTGTCTACATATCGTCGCTTGGATGACCAACTGCAGTAACTGACATTTTCAAAATTGTTCAGGAGAGCTGTTTTTCTGTTTTTGAGACAATGTCCATTCTTCCCCACGGCGTAATATTTATTATGTTTCCAGTTTGCTTTTCTTATTGTGTACTTAACTCCATCTTTTTCAATATTATTAACAAAAAAATAAAAAAAATTAATTATAATGCATGTTTTTCATAAACAATGCAGATACGTCACTTTGTGGGAAAAAAATTATACTTGATGTTAGTTACGACTGATCACCGCCCAGCCCAAACGGCTAAAGCTAGAGTCATGAATTTGGTAGGATGGTAGTCCTTGCTATATAGACGTGCAATATGGAAGGCTTTTTCGAAATTTCGGGCGCACAATGGGTCAAAAAAGACAAAAAATATGGTATCACAGCCAAATCCAAACGGCTGGTGCTAGAATTGCAACATTTCGTGTGAGGGTAGCGCATAGGGCGAAGATTCACAATATTTCACAATTTTTCGAAATTAAAAAATTTACGCGCACATTGGGACAAAAAGGGATAAATATGGCACCAAAGCCAAGTCCAAATGGCAAGAGCTTGAATCGTCTAATTTGGCTTGAGGGTAGCCATTGGAACGTAGGCTAGACAAAAGGAGTTTTTTAGGCAAAAATGGTGGAAAAATGATAAATATTGTGCAGTGGGACAAAACTATGTTGGATATGGTACAGTGGGCCAAAAAGTGCTAAATATGGAACAGTGGGGGACAAAATTTAAATTTGTGCAGTGGGTCAAAAATGTGTTAAATATGGCACAGTGGGGCAAAAAAGGGTTAAATATGGTACCGTAGTGCAAAAATGGTAAAATATGGTACGATATGGCAAAAAAGGTTAAATATGGTAGAGTAGGGCTAAGGGTGCGGATTTAGCTTTTGAAATATACAGTATGTTTTTCTCTTAATACATACTTATAGTGGCACTGTGATGCAAAAACGATTAAATGGTGTACAGTTGTTGTTTAATGGCATTTAGAGGCACATAACGGAAAAGAGATAAATACTGTAATCTTTAGATTATCCTAACGGGTGACATAGGCTATATTCGTCATTTATTGAGTAGGCTTGGCCCCGCGCAAATAAGCCAATTTGGCGTTATTATTTTCTTAGTGATTCCTACTGTTCCTACCTACGAATGGATTATCGAGATTCCTACTGTCGTTATCTGATGATTGGGACTGGACCGTGATCCCGTTTCAAACGCAATCTGTCCAAAAATGGGCAACGAGTGGGCTGGGTCCAGCACATTTTGCATAACATTTTGCAATAATGAACAAACGTTTCGGGAAAACGAAATATTAAGTGACATATTGCACTTACGTTCTGTCAGTTACGTCTAAAATCATTTACCGTTTTTTGAGAAAACGGTAGTATATATATGCAAAAAAAATTATACACACGTTGTACTTTGACTAGACAAATCGAATGGCGGCCTTAACTCAATTTCTGAAAAATGGTCAGTTACGTCGGTTGGTCATCCAAGCGACGATATGTAGCTGAGAATGAAAATAGAGGTACCGATACATAGCCAAACAATAAAATTTAATGAAGTTCCATTTTATGGACACACAGATGAGTTTGAAACTGCAAAGTAGAATAACATAACGCTCTGGAGAAAAGATGTTTCAATTAATCTATCTAAATTGTATACATTTAAAATTTTTACTAGCATTTAAATACCCGGAGTGGCCCGGGTTGTCTTTTAACACCGTGATCAAAACTTCGTAATCTTGAAAACATTCTAATAAAAACACTGATTAAAAGACAACATCAAAACAGTAAAATTTTTATGCTGATCGAAACTCGGAAACTCGAAAACGAAAAATGTAGGCAATGGTAACAGACCCAAAAACTCAAAATAAATTGGCTATAGTAAAAGATATTTATAAGTAATCCTTGGTTCACAAAATACGTTTGTCTGTTTTATCATACGCCTCACGGTGGTCTATAATTCAATTTTAATTTCGGTGGTAAACATGTTAAAACTAAGGCAGCCAAAAAATTAAATCAAAATATTTGTAATTGCGGGCGTTTTTTTTAGAGGAATATAACTTATGTAGGTCAAAAGTGGTCAGAGATTTTGCTACCAGTAGAAAGGTGAAAGTGTCTTCTTTAAGTCCATATATACTTTTGTACCAGTTGTGACCTGTCTGTAGAACACTTTTTTAATTTGAATGAAATTACTCGGGGAAAAAAGTGTAATGCCAAACCACATCAGGCCAGTTAAACCAAGTCCCGTAAAAATCATAAGATCATGGATTATCGTCACTACATACAAGAATACGATTTATGGATCATATACTTAAAATCAGTTATGATTTGGACTTACGTGATCAATAAGAAACAATGACATCAACAAGGAATTAACAAGTTTAAAAAAGAAACGTGTTCAGGATGAATTTCTCAAATATGGGTTCATTATAGATCAACGAAAACAAAGAAACGGAATACATCTGAAATAACTTATGTTGATATAAATCTCATTTCAAGATTTAAAACAATTATCGATGTACTCGTACTTGTGTGCAACAAACAAATTGATGCTAAAAAATTTGGTGTATATACCAAGGAAACTGCACGAATATATACAGGATGGTTTTTAGACGTGTGGTTTTCAATCTGGCATTACTTTTTTCGGAGTTGGTCTTTTTGACAGCTGTCACTTGATTTATGCTCAGTTTGGTTTGCTATTTCACAGTGAATAGACTTAAGGCCGGGTTAGGCAAACTTAACCGTGATTTAACTTCAGCGCCACTGTAACGTTGCCCGCTGGAGCAATTACCCAAAACTTGAACAACGTGCTGTATCACTCAGAAATTCACATCAAAAATAGCATCAAATTAATTTTATTTTATATTTTATGTATATTTTCTACTAATTAATTACTTATTTATCATTACTTTTCAAAAGTTTCTCATAAATTTATTCTTTTTTAATTATTTTACTAGTTTTGTTTGCAAATGCACGTAAACGTACAGTCCAAATTAAATTTCAGCAGATTCCGACGGCCGTTTACGTGTCGTTTCCTCGTTTACACTGATTTCCATATAGGCATTTCCGCGGGTCGCGAACGTACGTTCGTACGCTTTTGATGTACAAAAAATATAGAAAACAAAAATTTTCCCCGTATTTTTTTTGGTGATTTGATAGCATTTTGGTAGCTCTATGTTAGGTGCAAAAGATGGGTTTCATCGGGTTTTAGTTTTCATAATGATAGCAATAAACATGTGGTCACGAACGTACGCGAAATAGAAGTCAACTGTGGCTGAATCTAGTAACATGCACAAATCTGCGAAAAGGAACGGAATATTCTAAAGCTATTAATTTATTTTATAAGAGGATTAATGTAGCTTTCTATCGAGTATTTACACAATAAATTATCTCTATTGGTCGCGAACGTACGATTTTTCCATCTGTTTTAACCGTTAAATTAATCGTTAATCGAACTTTTTTTTGGTCTCCTTGCATTTTTATACCCTACACCACTCTGTGGTACAGGGTATTATAAGTTTGTTTCACGGCAGATGTTTGTAACACCTGAAAATAACACAGATAGACCCACCTTAAAGTATACCGATCGATTCATAATCACTAGCTGAGTCGATTTAACCATGTCTGTCCGTCCGTCGGAAAATTACAATTTTATATATTACAAAATTTATATATCAGAGTTATTCGATATTACGAGAGTGGTGTAGGGTATTATATAGTCGGCCCCGCCCGACTTTAGCCTTTACTTACTGGTTCTCTTCTTAATTGATTGTAATAGCGAAATTTTGAGAAAAAGTGCAAGCATAACATATGTTTATACCCTCACTTTAGTGTGACGAAGGTATATATCATTTGCTACGAAAAAAAGTGTAACACATCGAAGGAGTGATCTGAGACCCTAAGTATGTTCGGCAGATATTCGTTTTGGGTCATTTTAAGTCGAATGAGCAATGTCCGTCCGTCTGTCTGTCTGCCTGTCTGTCTGTCTGTCTGTCTGCTGGCTGGTGCGCACGATAACTCTCGAAAGGATTAACCGATTGACTTCAAATTTCGTATGTGGTAATATTTTTTTCTATCTCCGGCTAAGTTCGAAGATGGGCCATATTGGTCCATTCCTTCTGGTACCTCCCCCACAAAGGGTTAAAATGTTGTGAAATATTGTTTCTTTAATAACTGCTATTAAACGTATTCGAATCTTCTGAAATTCCACACATAGTATTAGTTTGTTAGTCGCTATCAACTCGAGGAAAATGGGCGTTATTGCCGCGCCCCTTTTGGTACCTCCCACACAAATGCACCATTTTGCACTGAAAGTTAAAAACTTATAACATTAATACCAGTGTATAAAAATACTTGAAATTTTGTACAGCGTAATGTTTTTATAGTGCCTACAGTCCGTTGAAAAATGGGCGTTATTATCACGCCCCTTTTGGTACCTCTCCCACAAAGGTACCATTTTGCACCAAAAATTAACAGTTTATAACATTAATATCAGTGTTTACAATTACTTGCAGTTTTGTACAGTGTAATGCTTTTATATGTTAAAACTTGTTTTATATGTAAAACTAGCTGGACCCGGTCCACTTCGTTGCCCCAGTCTTCAGATTTCCGATTCCGTCCATTTTTTAACCAATTACGTAGACTATCATCAAATGCATATTCACAAAATTGCAACACTCTCGCTAACAAATTGTTCAATGTATTTCAATTTCAGAAATTTGCTTATAAGGGGGGGGGCACGCCCATTGGTCCGATCGCAACCCTTTTTGGACCATTCACGTAGACTATCACCAAATTCATATGCAAAAAATTACAGCACTCTCGCTAAAAAATTATGCAAGATATGAGTCACAATTTCAATATTTGGCTTATATAGGCGGGGTCAGGACCATTGGTCTGATCCCGCCCATTTTTGGGCGAATCGCGTAGACATGTACCCAAAACTGCAGCACTCTCGATAATAAATTTGGCTTATATGAACGGGGCCACGCAAATTAGTCTGATCCCTCCCATTTCCTGACCAATCACGTAGACTGCCACCAGATACATATACACAAAAGTACAGCGCTCACTTGAACAAATTGTGCAAGATATATTAATTTCAAAATTAGGTTTCTATTGGCGGTGCCGCCCTTTTTTGTGTAATCACGTAGACTGCGTGAGATGCACAAAATCACAGCACTCTCCCTAACAAATTGTGGTTTATATGGGCGGGGCCACGCCCATTGATCCGATCCCGCCACTTTTTAGACTATTCACGTAGGCTATCATCAGATACATATGCACAAAATTACAGAACTCTCGCTAAAAAATTGTGTAAGACATCTCAATTTAAAAATGTAGTTTATATGGGCGGGGCCACGGCCATTGATCCGATCCCGACCCTTTTTTGGACCAATAACGTAGACTACCACCAGACATCACTCTCGCTAAAAATTGTGCAATATATGTGTCTTAATTTCAAAATTTGGCTTATATAGGCGGGGCCACGTCCATTGGTCTGATCCCGGCCATTTTTACTCTCGATAATAAATTGTGCAAGATATTTCTATTTCAAAATTTGGGTTATATGGGCGGGCCACGCCTATTGGTCCGAACCCGCCCATTTTTGGACCAATCACGTAGATCGCCAACGGATATATGTACACAAAATTCCAGGTCTCTAGCTAGTAAATTGTGCAAGATATATCAATTTCAAAATTTGGCTTATATGGGCGGGGCCACCCCCATTGGTCCGATCCAGCCCATTTTTTTTACCAATTACGTATAATGCCACCAGATACATATACACAACATTGCAGCACTCCCGATAGCAAATTGTGCAAGATATCGATATTTCAAAATTTGGTCTGTGTGGGAGGGGCCACGCCCATTGGTCCGATCCCGCCCATTTTTGGACCAATCACGTAGACTGTCACCTGATACATATACAAAAAACTACAGAACTCTCGCTAATAAATTGTGGAAAATATTTCAATTTCAAAATTTGGCTTGTATGGGCGGGGCCACGCCCATTGGTCCGATTCCGCCCATTTTTGGAATATTCACATAATCTGCCACTAAATGCATACACACAAAATGTCAGCACTCTAGCTAAAAATTTTTCTCAATATCAAAATTGGACCCATATGGGCGGGTCCACGCCCACTTGATATATCGAAAATTCAAGTACCTATTTTCAGCACCCCCTACACATGTACATTCTGTGAAAATTTCAAGATGATCGGTCTAGCCGTTTAGACGTCTATACGGAACAAACAAACATACAAACAAACAAACCCACAAACAGACACTCTCTTTTATATGTATAGACTAGCTGAGCCCGGTGCGCTTCGCTGCCCATGTCAAAATTAGCGCTGTAGAAACTGTATTTTATATCCGATCAGTACGAAATTCGGCAGAAAGAGGTTTGTTATTACATGAAGGAATACTGCAAAATTCGGAGAAAATCGGTTCAGATTTAGATATAGCCCCCATATATATGTTACCCCCGATTTGAAATTCAAGCGCTGTAGAAACTGTATTTTATATCCGATCAGTAACAAATTCGGCAGAAAGAGATTTCTTATTACATGAAGGAATACCGCAAAATTCGGAGAAAATCGGTTCAGATTTAGATATAGCCCCCATATATATGTTACCCCCAATTTGACATGTAAGCGCTGTAGATACTGTGTTTTATATCCGATCAGTACGAAATTCGGCAGAAACAGGTTTCTATTTTACATGAATGAGTATTCAAGGAAAATCGATTCAGATTTATATATAACCTCCATATATATGTTCCTCCAGATTTGGTTACAAAGCGCTATAGAAGTTGTACTTTACTTCCGATCATTACAAAGTTCTCCAGAAAAATGTTTCTCAATTTAGGAACGAATATTGCTTAATTTAGCGATTATCGGTTCAAAATAAGATATACATACACACACACACACCACATTTACCAATTATTCCAAATTATTATCGCAATGACCCTAATCGGCCCCGCCCGACTTTCTGCCTTTCCTTACTGGTATTAGTGATAAATTCACTGAATGAAAAAATACCGAATTCAGTGGAAAGTCCAGAAAATAGAAATGTATACTTATAAAATTTCCAAATTCTTGTTTCATTGGTCATGCATCACATTATCATATTGCGATTGTATTGGAGTGAGCAGCTGTAATTATCGCATACCGAGCATTTATGTTCATGTATTTCCTATATAATACTTGCAAGATATATCAAAATATGGGCTGTGCCACGCCCACTGGTCCTATTCCGCCCATTTGTAAGCCAATCACGTAGACTGCTACCAGATACATATACGCAAAATTTCAACACTCTCGCTAACAAAATGAGCAAGATAATTCAATTTCAAAATTTGGCTTATATGGGCAGTGGCACGCCCATTGGTCAGATCCCGCGAATTTTTGGACCAATCACGTGGACTGTCACCAGATACATATGTACAACATTACAGCACTCTAGATAAAAAATTGTGCAAGATATATCAATTTCGAAATTTGGCTTATAGGGGCGGGGCCACGCCCACTGGTCCGATCCCGCCCATTTTCTGACCAATCACGCAGACTGCCACCATATACATATACACAAAATTCCAGCACTCTCGCTAACATATTGTGCAAGATATATCAATTTCAAAATTTGGCTTATGTGGGCAGGGCCACGCGCATTGGTCCGCTCCCGCCCATTTTTGGAAAAATCACGTGGACTGCTACCAGATACATATACACAACATAGCAGCACTCTCGCTAGCAAATTGTGCAAGATATCGAAATTTCAAAATTTGGTCTATGTGGGCTGGGCCACGCCCATTGAGCCGATCCCGCCCATTTTTGGACCAATCACGCAGACTGCCACCATATACATATACACAAAATTCCAGGTCTCTCAGTATAAAATTGTGCAAGATATCACATTTTTAAAATTTGGCTTATATGGGCGGTGCCAGGCCCATTGGTCCGATCCCGCCCATTTTTGGAAAAATCACGTGGACTGCTACCAGATACATATACACAACATTGCAGCACTCTCGCTGGCAAATTGTGCAAGATATCTCAATTTAAAAATTTGGTCTATGTGGGCGGGGCCACGCCCATTGAGCCGATCCCGCCCATTTTTGGACCAATTACGGAGACTGTCACCAGATACATATAAACAAAACTGCAGCACTCTTGATAATAAATTGTGCAAGATATCGAAATTTCAAAATTTGGTCTATGTGGGCGGGGCCACGCCCATTGGGCCGATCCCGCCAATTTTTGGGCCAATCACGTAGACTGTCACCAGATACATATACACAACATTGCAGCACTCTCGCTAGCAAATTGTTCAAGATATCGAAATTTCAAAATTTGGTCTATGTTGGCGGGGCCAAGCCCATTGGGCCGATCCCGCCAATTTTTGGACCAATCACGTAGACTGTCACCAGATACATATACACTCAAATACAGAACTCTCTCTAATAAATTGTAGAAAATATTTGAATTTCAAAATTTGGCTTATATGGGCGGGGCCACGCCCATTGGTCCGACTCCGCCCATTTTTGGAAAATTCACATTATCTGCCACTAAATGCATACACAAAAAATTTCAGCACTCTAGCTAAAAAATTTTCTTAATATCAAAATTGGACCCCTATGGGCGGGTCCACGCCCACTTGATATATCGAAAATTCAAGTACCCTATTTTCAGCACCCCCTTCACATGTACATTCTGTGAAAATTTCAAGATGATCGGTCTAGCCGTTTAGACGTCTATACGGAACAAACATACAAACATACAAACAAACCCACAAACAAACCCACAAACAGACACTCTCTTTTATATATATAGATAATTAAATATAAAAATGTCTGTAAACGTAGCTTAAAATGGAAAAAATACAATTTTTCAGTATTCAGGCAAATTTTCTCTGAAAACAACTGAGATATGATATGAAACCATTATATTTTAAAAATTTAGACATTTTGTATTAATTTTTTTATAATTATTCACAATAAAATACGATGATTACCAACATTTTATTTATCGGCCTCGGTTGACCATTCGGCGGAAATGCCCATATGTCAGATTGAATCAGCTGATCCGTTACGCTACGGGGGCGTTACGGTTACGTTTGCCTAACCCAAAAGAAGGAAACTTTTGGGTGAGCACATTATCCCGCGTCGTGGGTCTATAGCCTCCAAGTTCGTGCGATTTATATCCGCACTGTGGGAGGAATTCCAAAAAAGGGAAACAATTCTGCCGTTTCTTAAACCAGACAACCGATTGCGACCAAACTTGGCGTGTTTGTAGAAGAGGTATTAGAGAAGTTATGTTTTCAGTTTGGGTCTCCTGTGGTATACAGGGCGGATCTGTAGGGCCTCAAAGTTGGCAACCTCTGGTAAACAAAATGTTTGAGCGCGTATAGCTTTCGTCTTTTTCGAGAGAAGTAATCCGACTACTTTGATTCTTTTCATGTTATAACCTGAATAGATAAATTGTTGCCTTGCTGAGTGCATATCTATACCTCCATTCTATAATATGCTTAGTCAGTCTAGCATGTTTTTAGGGAGATTGTTTTTTAATTTCTAAGTATTCCAAATTATATTGAGTCTAAATTTGATGTTTATCCGTCAACACAATCAAAAGTTATTCACAAAACAGTATAAAGGAATTCTACACAAATGTAAAAAATTCAAATTTATCAAAATTCAAAGTAGCCCTAAACTTTAATCACCTCTCCTGAAAAAATGTAGGTATCGATATGAGTAGAGCCGTTATCCAGCCATCTAACCTCACTGAGTCCCAGAATTGCAATATTATATAAACGCATCTCCTTGCTGACAGGTTCGAGTCGGGAAATTGTGTTTTTCTTTTTAATCAAAAATTACACTACTCAACAAAAAAAAATTTTTTTTTGTCCTACACATAAAAATTATTTTTTTATATAGATTGTGGCATACTATTATATAAAACCAAAACCAAAAATGTTTACGTTAAATTGATGCTACTACCCAGCAAAATCTTGGTAAGTACCTGTCATTATTCCCTGCATTACCAAATAATGACATCTCATTATTCGCTGCATTACTTTCGGCTTATTAATAATGACTTACCAATAATAACAGAAATAAGTGATTTTTGTTATCAAAATCATTTTGGCAAATTTTCATATAATGCAATTTTGGCTATATGTAGGTTATCGTTCAAGATTTATTTATATTTCAACATGTTTTAAAACAATACGTGCAGATTTGAATGAAAATACCAGAAATTCGAATCTGGCATGAGGAAATTGTTTGTTTCGAGATATATGCGCGACAATATGCAAAAAATCATTTTAAATTGCCATTTCTACATATCTACTACTTATTTTATAACTTATTGGTAATGCATTATTCAAGTACATAAAATCGAGCTATAAATAAGTACTTATTATGCTACTTTATTGTATGCTTTTGGGAAGTACTTTCCTCCAATGACATCCCCATGTTAAAATAATGAGAAAAGTGGCTAAATAATAAGTACTTACCATTATCGAACTTTGCTTACTCGTCGGATTATTTGGTAATGAGAAATTTTGCTGGGTAATGTGGGCTACCAATGTTGGAAATATCTCTTTCACTTAAAAACAGTGGTTTAGTAACAGTCATTAAACAAATTGGAAAAAGCAGATTTTTTTCAAAAAAAAATAAAAATTTCCTGGGACGAAGAAAAACATAAAAAATAGAAAAAAAATATTTTATTCCATTTTTTAAAAGTTTGCATCCTAGCGAAGAAAATAATGCCTATTTGAAAAAAGTCTATGGATAATTGTAGAAATTATAGACTTTTTGGTAGAGGTAAGAGAATTTCAAAAAATCTTTTTTTTTAATTTCTGTTTAAATAGCGATTTTATTTGTTACTTTTATTTATATTATGTACATTTGGGTTTATTTACATGATCAGCCACCCTGTACATTGTACAGGGTGGCTGATATGTATTGCAACCAACTTCAGTTTGCTATCATTTCTAAACCGCTAGTCTGATAGCTGACAGATTTATTTCAGTGACAGTTCATTTTATTGTTTACAAGCTTACAAAAGCATTTTGATCTATTGCATTCAGAAAAAAAGTTATTCGTGATGGAATTCAAGCATGATAGTGTGATTGCTTTATATTTGGGTGGAAAAACACAAGTGGCTATCGTTAGATCCCTCCAGCATTTAAATGTGAATAAATCTTTTGTTTCTCGTACCATTGCTCGTTACCGTGATACTGGCAGTGTTGCATCGCGTCCAAAACGTGGACGAAAAAAAAACGGTAACAACACCAGAAATGATCCGAAAAGTGAAGGCCAGATTTGATCGAAATCCACGCCGCAGTGGTAGAAAAATTGCTCGTGAGCTGAACATATCGCGAGAACGGATACAACACATATTAAAAAATGAGCTTGGACTAAAGCAATTGAAGTTCCAAAAAGTGCAAGAGTTCACCGAAGCACAAAAAAAAGTTAGACTGGAAAGCGCCAAGGAGTTGCTTCGCTTGCACGAAAGTGGCCAGTTACCGAATTTGGTTTTCTCCTATGAGAAGCCATTCCAAATTGAGCAGTTTGTGAACAAACAAAATGATCGGGTTTACTTGCCAAAGAGGTCAGCTGAAAATGTACACCTTCGATTGGCCACCAGAACTCAAGCGCCGCCGATGGTAATGGTGTGGGCCGCCGTAACGGCCGATGGTCGCTCCTCGCTCGTATTCATTGACCATGGGGTCAAAATAAATGCCGAATATTATCGGGAAAATGTCCTAAAGACAGTATTGAAGCCCTGGGCAGACAAACATTTCGGCCGCAGACCATGGACATTCCAACAGGACTCAGCACCATCGCACTCAGCACGCGTCAACCAAGAATGGCTTAAAAAGGAGGTTCCTCGCTTCATTTCTACCGCACAATGGCCAACAAGATCTCCGGATCTCAATCCGTTGGACTTTTGCGCCTGGGGCATTTTAGAGAGTAAGGTTCGCACTAAAAAATACCAAAGTATCGATAATCTCAAGACGGCGCTTCGCCGGGAATGGGCCAAAATACCGCAGAGCCACTTTCGTGCAGCGTGTGATGGCTTTGTCGGCGGTTTAAAGGCCATAATTCGTGCCAAAGGTGCCAAAATCTAAACTGTTTCTAAAATTTTATGTTATTTCCGACATTTTTTGCTTTTGAACAATAAAATATAAAAAAAATTAAAAAATATAGCGCTTTACTTTGTTACATTACATATCAGCCACCCTGTACATTTGAGTTTATTTTTTTGCATGTAGTACAAGTTTCATTAGAGGTAATTGTGACTTTTGTAGATTTCGGAATCGGTTTCTCTAATGAGGAACCAAATATAATCTCCCATGATTCTATCATCCCAGTGCCCTTGGTAACGCCGCTCGATGGACTTCATTTCATTGTGAAACCTTTCCCCATGTTCGTCGCTTACGTCGCCAAGATTCTCTGGGAAACGGTTTAAATAAGAATTCAAGAAATGCATTTTGAGGGACATATTTACACCTGTTGGATACATAACGCGAAAAATAAGTTAGAAGAATACATACATACATACATATGTTTTATATACATAAATATAGAAAAATATATTTCTTACCAATTTTTTCATAATTTTTGAACAAATCATTAATCATTGTTTCATATTGCGGGCTTTTATTAGATCCAAAGAAATTTGAAACCACAAGCTTAAACGACCTCCATGCTGCAATTTCATCCGACGTCAAATAGGATTCGAAATTTACATCTTTCATCAGTTTCCTTATTTTAGGCCCATCAAAAACGCCTTCTTCTATTTTTTGAATAGAAATACTTTTAAATAAACTTTTTAAATATGAGAGTGAATTGCCATCTTTCCTTAAGGCTTTTACAAAATTTTTAAAGAGCCCCGCTTAATATGCAGTGGTGGCAAAATAATGTTTTCTTTTTGGACGAGAGGTGTGTATTTTATGTTGTTTTCACCCAATGTAATGTCTTTTCTTGTTGGCCATTTCTTTCTTCTGTAATGATCTTTCGCGAGCTCGGCTATCCCAGAGGCATAAAAACAGCAATATTTTGTATATCCGCCTTGCATTCCACATAACATCCCAACTACTTTTAAATCGCAACAAATTTTCCAGCCATGTTGTTCATATTTTATGTATTTTATCAATATAGCCATTGTTTCGTATGATTCCTTAGGGTTGACGGCATGAGCAATGGTAATCGACGGTTTCTGATTTCCATTGTGCAAAAGTACTGCTTCCAAACTTTCTTTACTGCTGCCAACAAATAACCGCCATTCTTTTGAATTGTATGTTTGATTAAGTTCCTCGAGCATTTCGGGAATGTACTTGCAAAAGCATATGTTATCCACAGTTGTATACAATTGTTTGTAAGGTATATCACGGACTCTATAATATGATATGTTAACATCTGGGGCCAAAATATTGTACTGTTTCATCCGAGATGCAAGTAGTTCTGCCTTATCTTTAGGCAGTTCGAAATCTTGCACATATATTTCCAAACATTGCACATATATTTCTTCTATTATTTAACTAAACTCATGTCGATTTTTTTTAATTACATATTTGCCGCAGATGTAGCAGAATTTGTCGGGATCATTTACAAATTTAAAAGTTATTTGGCTTTTACTCATACTTCGAAATATAACTTTATAATATTTTTCAGAAAATCGACTTATCTCTTTAAGGCGCTGAATTACACTTATTTATTAATAAGTAATTTCATTCATAAATTCCGGATTTAAGATACATAAGTTGCAGTACCTGTAGCTGACATATAATTTGCTTCGAACGTAGAAACCCAATACATATAATTTTACTACCTGTATATACTACTGGGATGTCATGCCCCTAAAAGGCGCAACTGAATGGAAACCTCATAAATAAAAAACCACAAATATTGTTGAATGACCCTCGACCTGAGCGGATCTCATCCAATATAGCTCTCACATTGCATATCATGTTTTATGAAGGGTTACGAACGGCCATAAAACCTCGTCGTCTCTATAATTTTATAATGTCTGACATCAATCCTCATAAAATAAAAGGCAAGTGCAATGTCTCTTATGTGTCTCTCTCACATACGGCGAATTCAATATAAGCAGAAACATAATTTAAAAACGAAAAAATATGAAAGAAGATTTTTTTAAATTTCCCTAACATTTACAAAATGGCTCATAACCTTTACATCTATCCAGAGAGTTTTTTCAAATAGACAGTGTTTTCTTCGATTTTTTTCTATTTTTTATGTTTTTTTTTTTGTACCAGGAAAAAGTGTTTTTTAAAAAAGAAATCATTTTTTTTTTTCATATTTTTGACGACTGTTACTAAACCAAAGATTCTACGCGAAAGCAATATATGCAGCATATGTAGCCCTCACAATTCCCTTTAATTTGAGGCATAACACGGCTCAATCAGGCTTATACTTGAATTATGGTCCAAATAATGAATGTACTTTCCATGAAAGCTGGAATTTAAAAAAAAAATTAAAAAAAATATTTACCTTAAAAACATTTTTTAATATTTTTTTTTGTGTTTGTGACATCTAATTGCACCAGAAACTGTTATCCACATCCCCTGGACAAAAATTTTGTTGCATAGTGTCAGGGACGTATCCAGGATTTTGGTTCGGGGAGGGCCCAACATTTTTTTTCCATAACAAAGATAAACAATTAAAAAATTGCGTTTATTGTGTAGGTAATGGAAGTTAAGTTCCTTAGTTTTTTATTCGAATTTTATTCCTAAATATAAATGTGTACTTTAGTACGAGATCAGTAAAACTTTCGATAATAAAATACGTAAGAGTTAAAAATGTAATCTTCGATTTTTTGAAAGAAATATATCAATTATTTCATCGATTTTGACTTTATCTTTGTATATAGACATCAAAGCCACATAAGATATCCTTTCTCCTTCCATTCTGTTCCGGAGATAAGTTTTTATTCTTCTTAACGTCGAGAAACTTCGCTCAGCAGATGCCGTTGTCACAGGTATTGTGGCCAGTATCTGCAAAAGGGTAAAAACGCTTGGGAACATGTCCTCATCGCAAACTGAAATAACATCTAATGCTTATGGCTTATGATGGCTTATAATTCTTCTGCTTCCAATAATCAATCCATATACTTATTTCAGCTAAAACTGATTTTGCTGAATTTTTTAAATCGTTTTTGTAAAAAAGTGTGACTTCTTCGAAATCTTCCTTTATTAGATTAACTCGTATCGGAACGATATTAAACAGACTTGTAATTATAGCTTCATGTTCGGAAAATCTATTATTTATATGTGATATTACTTCGTCCAGATATGGTATGAACAATGCTGTCCTAAAATACGCATTGGCATCTGAACCAGAAATATTAGCCCTATACTTTTGAGTGCCTACTCTTCTAGGTAGTGCAGCTTCTATTCAAAACTTCTTGCAAGTTGTGTGGATTCTTCAAACAGTTTATCAAACTCCGCATCTGAATTTCTACGCATGTCACTTAATTTAGTCGTTGCCAATTTTATGAGCCTTTATTATATCTAGGTTAATCTTTTGCAAATTCCATCACTGCAACCTACATGTTAAAAAGGTAGATAGATAAGAAATCATAAATGTAATTTTTTTAACTTAATTTTCGCCATATCTGTTATCATAAATTTAAAGTCAACCAATATTACACCGGTCGACAAAAACAACATTTTTCTTGGGTTCGTGTTTTAATGCATAGATTCTGATTCTAGACGTCAAAAAACGTCAAAATCTCCAATCATAGCTTTTAAAGTTTGTTTTTGTAAATTTTACATTACACAAATTAGCTATAACTTTTTAAATTATGCACCGATTTTCTTCGGAATGGGCTCGTTTAATTCATGACCAGACTTTACGATAAAATCATAAAAATATAACATTAGTCCATTTTTAGATTGTTTTACGGGAGTTTTATTTTAAAAATATTAAAACTTTATCAAAAAATCACATTTTTTGCAATATTTTGTAATACTCGTATATCGTCGGAACCGCTGAACGGATGGAAAATGGTATTATATGAAGTTGAAGGCTACTTAATATTTAATTCTTTAAAACTTTCCTCAACTAAATCGGATAAATGGTTCTCGAGCTATATGTGGTTCAACCACTAATTTCTTTCCATATCACAGCTTATCGCGAGAATTTAAAGAGACAACCCTTTAGGCTAAGAAAAAAGAGAGGTTGAACCACATATTACGGCATCATCCGAATTGGTTCAGGTAAGCTTTACAAACTTCAGAATTAAGTAGCCTTCAACTTCGCACAATACAATTTTCCATCCGTTCAGCGGTTTCGACGATATCTTACAAAGTATTGCAAAAAATCAAATTTTTTGAGAAAATTTTAATAATTTTTAAATAAAAGCCTCAGAAAAACGTCTAGAAACGCATAATTGTCATATTTTTGTGATTTTATCGTAAACTTTGAAAGGTTATGAATAAATTGAGACCATTCCGAAGAAAATCGATGCATAATTTAAAAGGAGAGGAAACCATGCACTTTTCTTACTTTTAGTTGTTATTACTTTTACTGTTACCATTTTTTACGCTTTTGTATTGTTTTTGTAACGGTCTTCCAAATATTAGAATTTGTTTTTATTCGACCTTTTTGATATGAATTAATAGCCAATAAATAGTCAAGCTCGAGGTCATAATTTAATTGTTATTAAAACATTTTATTTAATTTCCAATATTTCGCAATTGCTTTAAATTGCTTCATCAGGGAAAACTACAATAATATATAAAACAGAAAAAATATATAAAAGAATATACTTGTAAATATCACAGTTAACTTATTCTAGATTAAAAAAGGTGTATAAGTACATTTAAAACGATCACTTACATAGAAAAAACAACAACACAATTTAAAAACTTATTCTACTGTAGTTTTACTACCATCGTCTAAGGTTGATATTGCACTGTTGGATGTTTTCTTATTGCACATATGATCGTTTGATGTTCTTTCCCTTCTCTATCAGCTGTCTATAGATTTTGGCATTTCCTTCTGTGTCTGTTTTGAAGTTTATTCTTTTCTCATTTGGTAAGTTTACAATGTGAAGCGTCTCTTGTGTGAATCTTTTGTTGTAGTGTTGTTCGCTCGTTAGCACACGTACGTTGTCAAAGTTGGGAACATGTTTTTGTTTTGCACAGTGGGTTGCAAGTGCTGTTTTTTGTATTGTATTTAAACTTATTAATTTTAAATCCGATTTGTGTCCCGAAATTCTTGTTTTTAACTTATTTTTTGTAGTACCGACATAAAGTTTTTCGCATTTTTCTTTCTCATTTCCATCACAAGTAATTTCATATACTACATTGTGTTTCTCCATAGTTGGAATTTTGCTTTTTGGGTTATTATAAAGACCTTTAAGAGTGTTATTTGTTTTGTGTGCAATTGTAAACTTGTTATTGTTGTACATTTTTGAATTTTGTATTCTTTCTGAAATTCCAGGAACATAAGTTAAAGATTTGTATATTTTTGGTTCTACGTTATTTACTATTTTCTTTTCTTGTTCGAGTTTTGTTGTTTTTATAAGAGTTTGTATGAGGTTCTTGGGGAAACTGTTGTTTTCCAATATATTAAAGATTTTGGCTCTATTCTCTTCATGAAATTCCTTATCACTTATTGACAATACACGGTTTATTAAATTTTTGGCAGTATTAATAATGATCTTTTTTGGATGTTTTGAGTGGAAGTTAATTATCCTGCCCGATGCTGTAGGTTTTTGATACCAATTAAGTTTTAATATTGTATCTTGTCTAATTACTAGAGTATCTAAATATGGAAGATTTCCACCTTTCTCTACTTCCATTGTAAACTTAATATTTTTATGAAAATTGTTTAATGTTCTTAACGTATCTGATATTGCACTTTCAGGTAAAACGGCGAATAGATCGTCCACATATTTTATCAATATAGACGGTTTTGTTGTTAAATTACTTTCGCAATCTGTTAATAGTTTCTCCATAACTATGTCTGCCACAATTGGTGAAGCTGGAGATCCCATAGGAAGACCTTTCTTTTGTTTATATATTTTGTCTTCAAATTGAAAATATCTATTATCAATTATGCAAAATTTTAGAATTCTTAGAAATAAGCTCCGTGTCATATTTGTAAATTCTTTTATTTCTTCCCATCTATTTTCAATAATCGTCACCGCTAAGTCAACTGGGACGCTTGGAAAAAGTGACACAACGTCAAAAGAAATAATCTTCTCGTCATTTTTAATTGTCAAGTCTTTTATCCTATTTCTAAATTGCACAGAGTCCCTTACGTTATATTTTGAGTTTCTGGTCAAATTTTTCAAAATATTAACGACGTACTTGCACAGTTGACTAGATGGGGCATTAATTGATGAGCAAATTGGCCTTAGTGGGTAACCTTCCTTATGGATTTTGGGCAGACCATATATTCTGGGAGCTATAGCTACTTCAGTTTTCAGTTTTCGCTTCTCCATCTGTGAAATTATGCTATGTTTAAACAATTCTTCTACCAATTCGTTGTTTTTCTTCTGTAACGTGTTCGTTGGGTCCTTATTCAATCTCTGGTATGTCATCATATCCTTAAGTATATTCATCATCCTTTCTTTGTAATCCGATTTTTCCATCGCTACTGTCACATTTCCTTTATCCGCATTAAGTATCATATTATTTTTATTTTTCTTCAAAAATGTTTTTGTTTGATCCACTGTGCACTGAATGTATTTATCCCTTCCACTTATGTTTGTTTTGTTAATATGATTGTCCACTGTTGTTGCGAAATAAGTGCGTGCTATCTCTTGTTCTTCTTTGTCACTGTTTGTTTGTACCAGATCTTCGCCGTCCGCAATATATTTAAAGAGAGGGAATTGTTCTTTTGTTGTTGGTAAACCATATTTTTCTCCAAGCGAGAGTAACCATTTGACTTCATCTGGGATATTTATTCCTGTTTTGTTTACGAACCAGTTATCATTATGTTTGATGTCAAGTTCCTTAACTTGTTGTTGTTTTAGCCTGTCGAATTTTCCTTTGTTGTTTTCGTTAATAGTTTTTCCTATTTTATTTATAAGTGTGTCTTCTTTCTGCAACATTTCTTCCCAGTCCTCACTGGATATTTGTTGTTTTAGACTCCCTGCCAATGTTGATGTTCGTTCGTTGTTATATTTAAGTAGGTTATGTTTATGTTTGATTATTATGTTCAGTAGTTTTCTTTGAAAATGTTCGATGTATGTTTTCAGTGTCTTTTGAAGGGTATGATCTATTGCATTATGATTATCCATAATGTTATGAACGTTCTTCAAGGAGTTAGTTATGAACTTCGGTATAATTCCCGCATTGCGACATCTTATGAGGAATGTTATTGAAGATTGAATCTTTACTTTCGATGCATAATTTAAAAGGAGAGGAAACCATGCACTTTTCTTACTTTTAGTTGTTATTACTTTTACTGTTACCATTTTTTACGCTTTTGTATTGTTTTTTTAACGGTCTTCCAAATATTTTTCGTGTTTTTTTTTGAGTGATTTTGAAAATTGTAAAAAGTTTATGCCTATGTTTAAAACATTTGAAGAGAAGTGGTAGAGATTTTCATTGGTATTAATAACTTCAAAATGTGTGAAGGGAATAAGGAGATTTAATACTTTTAACAAGTGGAAGCGAATACTGAAATATATTTTTGCGAAAGCGAATAATCCAAAGATGGTTTTTGCGAATGCGAATGTTAAAATGATGCGAATCGTTACATCCCTGGTTAGAACACTGTGTCAGCAGTTAGATTCTAATACTTTTTTTCCTGTCGTTTGAAGACTCAAAAATTAAATAAAAACATGCTCATATAATATGAAATGTTACAAATTTTATTTTTTGTGGTAAGGACTTTCAATCCATACTTCTGATTTGCTTTTAGCGTTGCCAACGGAAATGTCTCTATCTGCAGTTTCATACGCTTAGGGAATTTCAATATGGTTTTCCAATATGGTAATTTTCCCTTTATTTTGTAATCAGAGATTTTCATTGAAATCTCTTTCCGCGTAAGAAGTTTATATCACGGTAATAAAATGCGACACGAACAATGTCAGGTATAGAAACAGTAGTAGTATATATTTACACAGCACAACAGAGAAGAATTGGACGTGAAAGTAGCCCCAAAAAAGGAACTTCTGCATCTTTCGTTTAGTCAAGTTGACTCAATTAATAATTTAATGGTCATACGAATTTTTCGCTCAAGGTGGATTTTTAGCACTTTTTCTATATTTTAACACGGTTATATCTCGATCTACCGTACGGAACATCTCTTTTGTGATGAAGATATTGAATGGGAGAAACAAATGCGAAACAAACCTACCCGTAAAATTCAAATTTCCAAACCATTCTAGATTATCAGTAATTAAAATTGTATTAACTAAAATCAAAATAATAATAATTAAAAATAATTACAATTTTCTCCAATAATAGGTTCAGAATATCTTCGAAACTGCAGAACGGATGGAAAAGTTGTATTCGAATTAGATGAAGGTTATTTTGTATTAAATTCTTTAAAACATTTTTGAAAAAATTATATTTTGTGCCTCCTATAAGCAGCCCAAAGGAACTACATGTTTCTAGTAACAACTCTCCGTTTAAATGTGTGGTTCCGAGTACATGGTCAAAGTTTGTTAGGTTTGCCAACTTTAGCATTTAACCCGCCTATATAGAAAACTATGTCGCCATTCGGATTTTTTAAAAGAGTATGTGTTAGACTGCTGTTGAATGTTAATTGTGTGTCGATGTCCGCGGCTTCAGTAGGAGCGTATACAATGCATATGTTTCGTACTTTAGAGTGGAACCGAGCTGAGATGATACGTTCGTTGGCACGCTTACTAAGAATAAATCCAACGCCGTTTATATGCACACTATCTACAGGGTTGCCCATATTCGGGCCCATTCCAATCGACGAGGCTTGTCCGCAGGCAACAATCTTTGCGTCAATTGAATTTTGTACGGGAACAAATGCAAATCAACGCGAATAATCCGTTGTAAAGTGGACCGAGCCATGCCCAACTGCTGAGAACGGCTTTTTTGGGATGTTCTTGGGGACCTCTCAACACTGGCTCGTACGGCAGCGATATTCTCGGCCGATCGCCTTGGTCGACTTTTATTTGGCCTCTTCGGATTAGAAAGAGCCTCACCAGTCGAAAATTTTTCGTATAAACGCTTAATGGTGTTCTTAGAAGGCGCACTTCTCACATTTTTTAATATTTTAAAAGCACGTTGACTTGACTTCTTCTGTTGAATGTAAATTTCAACTATTTCAGAGCGCTCGCGTGGCGTGTATTGTTCCATGGTAAAAATCTGCTTGGACTGACGCTTCAAACGCGGTATGTCATTAAGCGATCTGACATCTCTGTCAAAAGTTATGGCGTTGCCAGATGGGTCCGTCGAATATGGGAGACCCTGTATTGCTCTTTGTGAAAAAAAAGTGAAAAAATTCACCTGCATTAACTTAAACCGTGAATATCTATATTTGGTTGCTTACGTTATTTCGTGGCTTGGTGTAGTTTTCCACAACCGAAGAGTGTTCTTACATTCCAGCATCCTATCTTCGTCCTTTTTTTTAAAGTAAAGATGTTACTTTGATTCCTTGTATAGTTCTGATTTGTAAAAGTTTAATCTATAACGTCGCCAAAACATGGATTTGCCCTCCCAGAAAAATGGGGCTTGACACATTTGCACAAGAATTTGACAAAACACAGACAGATCGACCGTTGGTCGATCTTTGCGATTCATCCGTTACCAACCCTTTTGCTTAATCCTGCCGTATCGGTCATGAACATTTCTGCTGCGCCCACGGCCTCGAATATATCTGGTAGGCCTAAGACAGAGCCTTCAGCTCGGCTCTGGCAGATTAGCCAATTCCGCCAAACCGGAAACGAATATATATACCTAATCTATATCTTAATTTGGAACAACTTTCTTCATATTTGACAGAGTTAATTCTTGGATCAATGAACTGGGCTTTACAAACAGATGTATCAACCAATAATATGTATCGTCATGTATATACATCACTAGCTGGACCCGGTCCACTTCGTTGCCCCAGACTTCAGATTTCCGATTCCGTTCATTTTTTGACAAATCACGAATACCGCCACCAAATGCATATACATAAAATAAACAGCATTCTCGCTAACAAATTTTTCGAGATATATTCCAAAAAATGGCTCATATGGGCGGGGTCACGCCATTTGGTCCGATCCCGCCCATTTTTTAACCAATTACCTAGACTGCCATCAAATGCACATTCACAAAATTACAACACTCTCGCTGACAAATTGTTCAAGGTATTTCAATTTCAAAATTTGGCTTATAAGGATGGGGCCACGCCCATTGGTCCGACCCTTTTGGACCATTCACGTAGACTGTCATCAGATACATACACCCAAAACTGCACCACTCTCCATAATAAATTGTGCAAGATATCTCAATTTCAAAATTTGGCTTATATGGGCGGGGCCACGACTATTGGTCAGATCCCGCCCATTTTCGGACCAATCACGTAGACTGCCACCATATACATATACACAAAATTCCACCACTCTCGCTAACAAATTGTGCAAAATATCTCAAATTTAAAAATTTGGCTTATATGGGCGGGGCCACGACTATTGGTCAGATCCCGCCCATTTTTGGACCAATCACGTAGACTGTCACCATATACATTTACACAAAGTTCCACCACTCTCGCTAACAAATTGTGCAAAATATTTCAATTTCAAAATTTGGCTTATATGGCCGGGGCCACGCCTATTGGTCCGAACCCGCCCATTTTTGGATCAATCACGTAGATCGCCAACGGATATATATACACTAAATTCCAGGTCTCTCGCTAACAAATTGTGCAAGATATCAAATTTTTAAAATTTGGCTTATATGGGCGGTGCCACGCCCATTGGTTCGTTCCCGATATATATGCACACAATTACAGCACTCTCGGTAAAAAATTGTGGAAGATGTATCAATTTCAAAATTTGCCTTATATGGGCGGGGCCACGCCTATTAGTGTGACCCCACCCATTTTTGGACCAATCACGTAGACTGTCACCAGATATACATACACAAAATTACAGCACTGTCGGTAACAAATTGTTCAATATATCTCAATATCAAAATTTGGCTTATATGGGCGGAGCCACGACTATTGGTCAGGTCCCGCCCATTTTTGGACCAATCACGTAGAATGCCACCATATACATATACAAAAAATTCCACCCACCACTCTCGCTAACAAATTGTGCAAAATATTTCAATTTCAAAATTTGGCTTATATGGGCGGGGCCACGCCTATTGGTCCGAACCCGCCCATTTTTGGACCAATCACGTAGATCGCCAACGGATATATATACACAAAATTCCAGGTCTCTCGCTAACAAATTGTGCAAGATATCACATTTTTAAAATTTGGCTTATAAGAGCAGTGACACGCCCATTGGTTCGATCCCGCCCGTTTTTGGACCAATCACGTGGACTGCCATCAGATGCATAGGTACAACATTACAGCACTCTAGCTAACAAATTGTGCAAGATATATCAATTTCAAAATTTGGCCTATATGGGCGGGGCCAAGCCCATTGGTCCGATCCCGCCCATTTTTTGACCAATTACGTCGAATGCCACCAGATACATATACGCAACATTGCAGCACTCCCGCTAGCAAATTGTGCAAGATATCAAAATTTCAAAATTTGGTCTATGTGGGCGGGGCCACGCCCTTTGAGTCGATCCCGCCCATTTTTGGACCAATCACGTAGACTGACACCATATACATATACATAAAATTCCAGCACTATCACTAACAAATTGTGTACTGTCACAAGATACTTACGTACAACATAACAGCACTCTAGCTAACAAATTGTGCAAGATACCACATTTTTAAAATTTGGTTTATATGGGCGGGTCCACGCCCATTTTTTGACCAACTACGTTTGACCAATTACGTACCAGATACATATACACAACATTGCAGCACTCCCGCTAGCAGATTGTGCAAGATATCGAAATTTCAAAATTTGGTCTATGTGGGCGGGACCATGCCCATTGGGCCGATCCCGCCCATTTTTGGACCAATCACGTAGACTGTCATCTGAAACATATACACAACCTTGCAGAACTCTCGCTAATGAATTGTGGAAAATATTTCAATTTCAAAATTTGGCTTATATGGGCGGGGCCACGCCCATTGGTCCGATTTCGCCCATTTTTTTAAAATTCACGTAATCTGCCACTAAACGCATACACACAAAATTTCAGCACTCTAGCTAAAAATGTTTATCAATATCAAAATTGGACCCATATGGGCGGGTCCACGCCCGCTTGATATATCGAAAATTCAAGTACCCTATTTTCAGCACCCCCTACACATGTGCATTCTGTGAAAATTTCAAGATGATCGGTCTAGCCGTTTAGACGTCTATACGGAACAAACAAACAAACAAACCCACAAACAGACACTCTCTTTTATATATATAGACTAGCTCAGCCCGGTGCGCTTCGCTGCCCATGTCAAAATTAGCGCTGTAGAAACTGTATTTTATATCCGCTCAGTACGAAAATCGGCAGAAAGAGGTTTGTTATTACATGAAGGAATACTGCCAAATTCGGAGAAAATCGGTTCAGATTTAGATATAGCCCCCATATATATGTTACCCCCGATTTGATATGTAAGCGCTGTAGAAACTGTATTTTATATCCGATCAGTACGAAATTCGGTAGAAAGAGGTTTCTTATTACATGAAGGAATACTGCCAAATTCGGAGAAAATCGGTTCAGATTTAGATATAGTCCCCATATACATGAAGGAATACTGCCAAATTCGGAGAAAATCGGTTCAGATTTAGATATAGTCCCCATATATATGATACCCCGATTTGAAATTCAAGCGCTGTAGAAACTGTATTTTATATCCGATCAGTAAGAAATTCGGCAGAAAGAGGTTTCTTATTACATGAAGGAATACCGCAAAATTCGGAGAAAATCGGTTCAGATTTAGATATAGCCCCCATATATATGTTACCCCCAATTTGACATGTAAGCGCTGTAGAGACTGTGTTTTATATCCGATCAGAAGGAAATTCGACAGAAACAGGTTTCTATTTTACATGAATGAGTATTCAAGGAAAATCGATTCAGATTTATATATGACCTCCATATATATGTTCCTCGAGATTTGGTTACAAAGCGCTATAGAAGTTGTACTTTACTTCCGATCATTACAAAGTTGTCCAGAGAAATGTTTCTCAATTTAGGAACGAATATTGCTTAATTTAGCGGTTCAAAATACATTTACCAATTATTCCAAATTATTATCGCAATGACCCTTATCGCATTGTTAGGGAGGTGTAGGGTATTATATAGTCGGCCCCGCCCGACTTTCTGCCTTTCCTTACTTGTATTAGTAATAAATTCACTGAATGAAAAAATACCGAATTCAGTGGAAAGTCCAGAAAATAGAAATGTATACTTATAAAATTTCCAAATTCTTGTTTCATTGGTCATGCATCACATTATAATATTGCGATTGGATTGGAGTGAGCAGCTGTAATTATCGCATACCGAGCATTTTTGTTCATGTATTTCCTACATAATACTTGCAAGATATATCAAAATACGGGATGTGCCACGCCCACTGGTCCTATTCCGCCCATTTGTAAGCCAATCACGTAGACTGCTACCAGATACATATAGGCAAAATTGCAACACTCTCGCTAACAAAATGAGCAAGATAATTAAATTTCAAAATTTGGCTTATATGGGCGGTGGCACGCCCATTGGTCAGATCCCGCCAATTTTTGGACCAATCACGTGGACTGTCACCAGATACATATGTACAACATTACAGCACTCTAGATAACATATTGTGCAAGATATATCAATTTCAAAATTTGGCTTAAATGGGCGGGGCCAACCCCATTGGTCCGATCCCGCCCATTTTTTGACCAATTACGTAGAATGCCACCAGATACATATACGCAACATTGCAGCATTCCCGCTAGCAAATTGTGCAAGATATCAAAATTTCAAAATTTGGTCAATGTGGGCGGGGCCACGCCTATTGGTCCGAACCCGCCCATTTTTGGACCAATCACGTAGATCGCCAACGGATATATATACACAAAATTCCAGGTCTCTCGCTAACAAATTATGCAAGATATCACATTTTTAAAATTTGGCTTATATGGGAGGTGCCACGCCCATTGGTTCGATCCCGCCCGTTTTTGGATCAATCACGTGGACTGCCATCAGATACATATGTACAACATTACAACACTCTAACTAACAAATTGTGCAAGATATATCAATTTCAAAATTTGGCTTATATGGGCGGGGCCACGCCCATTGGTCCGGTCCCGCCCATTTTTTGACCAATTACGTAGAATGCCACCAGATACATATACGCAACATTGCAGCACTCCCGCTAGCAAATTGTGCAAGATATCAAAATTTCAAAATTTGGTCTATGTGGGCGGGGCACGCCCATTGGTCCTATCCCGCCCATTTTTGGAGCCATCACGTAGACTGCCACCATATACATATACATAACATGCCAGCACTCTCGCTAACAAATTGTGCAAACTATCTCAATTTCAAAACTTGGCTTATATGGGGGGGGCCACGCCCATTGGTCCGATTCCGCCCATTTTTGGAAAATTCACATAATCTGACACTAAATGCATACACACGAAATTTCAGCACTATAGCTAAAAATTTTTCTCAATACCAAAATTTGACCCATATGGGCGGGTCCACGCCCACTTGATATATCAAAAATTCAAGTACCCTATTTTCAGCACCCCCTACACATGTACATTCTGTGAAAATTTCAAGATGATCGGTCAAGTCGTTTAGACGTCTATACGGAACAAACAAACAAACACTATCTTTTATATATATAGACTAGCTGAGCCCGGTGCGCTTCGCTGCCCATGTCAAAATTAGCGCTGTAGAAACTGTATTTTATATCCGATCAGTACAAAATTCGGCAGAAAGAGGTTTGTTATTACATGAAGGAATACTGCAAAATTCGGAGAAAATCGGTTCAGATTTAGATATAGCCCCCATATATATGTTACCCCCGATTTGAAATTCAAGCGCTGTAGAAACTGTATTTTATATCCGATCAGTAAGAAATTCGGCAGAAAGAGATTTCTTATTACATGAAGGAATACCGCAAAATTCGGAGAAAATCGGTTCAGATTTAGATATAGCCCCCATATATATGTTACCCCCAATTTGACATATAAGCCCTGTAGAGACTGTGTTTTATATCCGATCAGTACGACAGAAACAGGTTTCTATTTTACATGAATGAGTATTCAAGGAAAATCGATTCAGATTTATATATAACCTCCATATATATGTTCCTCCAGATTTGGTTACAAAGCGCTATAGAAGTTGTACTTTACTTCCGATCATTACAAAGTTCTCCAGAAAAATGTTTCTCAATTTAGGAACGAATATTGCTTAATTTAGCGATTATCGGTTCAAAATAAGATATACATACACACACCAAATTTACCAATTATTCCAAATTATTATCGCAATGACCCTAATCGGCCCCGCCCGACTTTCTGCCTTTCCTTACTGGTATTAGTGATAAATTCACTGAATGAAAAAATACCGAATTCAGTGGAAAGTCCAGAAAATAGAAATGTATACTTATAAAATTTCCAAATTCTTGTTTCATTGGTCATGCATCACATTATCATATTGCGATTGTATTGGAGTGAGCAGCTGTAATTATCGCATACCGAGCATTTATGTTCATGTATTTCCTATATAATACTTGCAAGATATATCAAAATATGGGCTGTGCCACGCCCACTGGTCCTATTCCGCCCATTTGTAAGCCAATCACGTAGACTGCTACCAGATACATATACGCAAAATTTCAACACTCTCGCTAACAAAATGAGCAAGATAATTCAATTTCAAAATTTGGCTTATATGGGCAGTGGCACGCCCATTGGTCAGATCCCGCGAATTTTTGGACCAATCACGTGGACTGTCACCAGATACATATGTACAACATTACAGCACTCTAGATAAAAAATTGTGCAAGATATATCAATTTCGAAATTTGGCTTATAAGGGCGGGGCCACGCCCACTGGTCCGATCCCGCCCATTTTCTGACCAATCACGCAGACTGCCACCATATACATATACACAAAATTCCAGCACTCTACACAAAATTCCAGCACTCGCTCGCAAGATATATCAATTTCAAAATTTGGCTTATGTGGGCGGGGCCACGCGCATTGGTCCGCTCCCGCCCATTTTTGGAAAAATCACGTGGGCTGCTACCAGATACATATACACAACATAGCAGCACTCTCGCTAGCAAATTGTGCAAGATATCGAAATTTCAAAATTTGGTCTATGTGGGCTGGGCCACGCCCATTGAGCCGATCCCGCCCATTTTTGGACCAATCACGCAGACTGCCACCATATACATATACACAAAATTCCAGGTCTCTCGGTATAAAATTGTGCAAGATATCACATTTTTAAAATTTGGCTTATATGGGCGGTGCCAGGCCCATTGGTCCGATCCCGCCCATTTTTGGAAAAATCACGTGGACTGCTACCAGATACATATACACAACATTGCAGCACTCTCGCTGGCAAATTGTGCAAGATATCTCAATTTAAAAATTTGGTCTATGTGGGCGGGGCCACATATAAAGCCACAGATACATATAAACAAAACTGCAGCACTCTTGATAATAAATTGTGCAAGATATCGAAATTTCAAAATTTGGTCTATGTGGGCGGGGCCACGCCCATTGGGCCGATCCCGCCAATTTTTGGGCCAATCACGTAGACTGTCACCAGATACATATACACAACATTGCAGCACTCTCGCTAGCAAATTGTTCAAGTAATCGAAATTTCAAAATTTGGTCTATGTTGGCGGGGCCACGCCCATTGGGCCGATCCCGCCAATTTTTGGACCAATCACGTAGACTGTCACCAGATACATATACACTCAAATACAGAACTCTCTCTAATAAATTGTAGAAAATATTTGAATTTCAAAATTTGGCTTATATGGGCGGGGCCACGCCCATTGGTCCGACTCCGCCCATTTTTGGAAAATTCACATTATCTGCCACTAAATGCATACACAAAAAATTTCAGCACTCTAGCTAAAAAATTTTCTTAATATCAAAATTGGACCCCTATGGGCGGGTCCAGGCCCACTTGATATATCGAAAATTCAAGTACCCTATTTTCAGCACCCCCTTCACATGTACATTCTGTGAAAATTTCAAGATGATCGGTCTAGCCGTTTAGACGTCTATACGGAACAAACATACAAACATACAAACAAACCCACAAACAGACAATCTCTTATATATATATAGATTTTAAATCTTTGGCTCATAAATATCTTTGTCTGTTTGATCATAAAAAATTGTTTTAATATTCACGATCAGTCTAATTGAAAATAATACGAGATGCGCTGAAAGCTCAAACAGTATGAACATATTTTTGATCGAGATTGCCCTGACCACAAACTGAAAATTAGAATGTGAGAATGTATTCTATCATTTCGCACATCATTTCGGTCTTTGCTCTCAATCGACCATTTAAATATCAGAAAGAATTATATTATTTTGGTCACAACTGTTTAAATTTCATTGATCTGAGTACGGTGTCATTCCAGCCACATCCTTAAGTACTCGTATTTATGTGCAAACTTTCTGCATAATACCTCTCAGAGGTCAAGAGGTCGCAAAACACGTCTCAGATAATCAAATGGTGTATTATACTATTGCATATTTCATACAATGATAGGTTTAGTTTTCGATTTAATCTGTTTAGTTGTTATAGTGGATTTGACCCCGGGCTGCACATAAAATAGTTGATTTCACATTTTCTTAAAGCATGGCTGTGGAGTCGGAGTCTGGGAAATTTGCCCGGAGTCGGAGTCCGGAGTCGAAAAATTATGGTCGACTCCGACTCCGAGATGGATTGTGCAAAATGTACCATTTATGTGATAGAACTTTTGCACTCAAAAATGTTTGGGAAAACAATTTCGGATAAAATATTCGATGCTTTTTTTACCTTTTTTGTATGCCACAAATATCTATAAAGTTAACCAATCTATCGAGTTCTTTATGTAAAACAGTTTTAGGAAAGCTCTGATTATATTTAGCTAACAAAATAAGTATTTTTGCAAGACTATACGATATTATTAAGCGAGTACAAAACAATTAAGGAAAGGTTGGGCGAAGCCAATTATGATACCGTACAACACCTTGTTAGAGCAAAATAAGCTCAGATATTGTAAATATAAATATGAGATAATTACCTTATAAATCTGAGTCTAAACAGAATTTTCTATAGAAACATTTATATTTGGGGGCAATTTCGATCTCAACCGATTTTGACCAATTCCAATAGGTTTAATCCCTGGTGTGAAAGAGTCCTTATTGCCAAACTTTTAGCAGGATCGTACTGAAATTTTGACCTGTACTTAACGAACAACTTAAGATGGACAGACGGATAGCTAGTGATTCTGAGTAGAACGGTATATATAAGGTGGGTCTAGCTGAAGTACTTGCCAAAAAACTAATTTAAAACTCCCTGTAACATAGTGTGGTGTAGGGTATAATAATTAACGAATGAACTGGTTGCTTGAAGCGAAAATAATTTAAAAAAATTGCGGTATATTAAAACAGAGGCAGTTATTGATGAAAATTTTATCATGATTTCATGTTGAAAGAATTGTCATATTAGTTGCAGCTTACAAGTAAAGCATCAATAAATAAATAATACAATTTTATTTAATTACTGGTATTGAATACCAATTTTTTCTGTTTTTTTTTAACAAAGCTATATCTTATTTTCAAATACATGAACACGTCTAAGCAGAAATATAATTTCAGAAAATTATGTTTTTAACTGCCGGAGTAGGAGCTGGAGTCGGAGTCGAATGATTTTAAAATTCGACTCCGGGAGTCGGAGTCGAATAATTTTGGCTGGACTCCGCAGCCCTGCCTTAAATATCAGTATATACACATTAATCTATATATATAAAAGAGAGTGTCTGTTTGTGGGTTTGTTTGTTTGTTTGTATGTTTGTTTGTTCCGTATAGACGTCTAAACGGCTATACCGATCATCTTGAAATTGTCACAGAATGTACATGTGTAGGGGGTGCTGAAAATAGGGTACTTGAATTTTCGATATATCAAGTGGGCGTGGACCCGCCCATATGTGTCCAATTTTGATATTGAGAAAAATTTTCAGCTAGAGTGCTGAAATTTTGTGTGTATGCATTTAGTGGCAGATTATGTGAATTTTCCAAAAATGGGCGGAATCGGACAAACGGGAGTGGCCCCGCCCATATAAGCCAAATTTTGAAATTGAGATATTTTAGCGAGAGTGCTGGAATTTTGTGTATGTGTATATGGTTACAGTCTAAGTGATTGGTCCAAAAATCGGCGGGATCGACCCAATGGGCGTGGCCCCGCCCACATAGACCAAATTTTGAAATTTTGATATCTTGCACAATTTGCCAGCGGGAGTTCTGCAATGTTGCGAATATGTATCTGGTGGCATTCTACGTAATTGGTCAAAAAATGGGCGGGATCGGACCAATGGGCGTGGCACCGCCCATATAAGCCAAATTTTGAAATTGATATATCTTGCACAATTTGTTAGCTAGAGTGCTGTAATGTTGTACATATGTATCTGGTGGCAGTCCACGTGATTGGTCCAAAAATGGGCCGGATCGGACCAATGGGCGTGGCACCGCCAATATAAGCCAAATTTTAAAAATTTGATATTTTGCACAATTTGTTATCGAGAGAGAGATGGAATTTTGTGCATATATATCCGTTGGCGATCTACGCGATTGGTCCAAAAATGGGCGGGATAGAACCAATGGGCGTGGCCCCGCCCATATAAGCCAAATTTTGAAATTTACATATCTTGCACAATTTGTTAGCGAGAGTGCTGTAATTTTGTGTATATGTGTCTGGTGGAAGCCTACGTGATTGGTCTAAAAATGGCAGTCTACGTGAAATTTTTGAAATTTTGATATCTTGCACAATTTGCTAGCGGGAGTGTTGCAATATTGCGTATATGTATCTGGTGGCATTCTACGTAATTGGTAAAAAAATGGGCGGGATCGGATTAATGGGCTTGGCCCCGCCCATATAAGCCAAATTTTGAAATTGATATATCTTGTACAATATGTTAGCGAGAGTGCGGGAATTTTGTGTATATGTATATGGTGGCAGTCTGCGTGATTGGTCAGAAAATGGGCGGGATCGGACCAATGGGCGTGGGCCCGCCCTTATAAGCCAAATTTCGAAATTGATATATCTTGCACAATTTTTTATCTAGAGTGCTGTAATGTTGTACATATGTATCTGGTGACAGTCCACGTGATTGGTCCAAAAACTGGCGGGATCTGATCAATGGGCGTGCCACCGCCCATATAAGCCAAATTTTGAAATTGTATTATCTTGCTCATTTTGTTAGCGAGAGTGTTGACATTTTGCGTATATGTATCTGGTAGCAGTCTACGTGATTGGCTTACAAATGGTCGGAATAGGACCAGTGGGCGTAGCACAGCCCATATTTTGATGTATCTTGCAAGTATTATATAGGAAATACATGAACAAAAATGCTCGGTATGCGATAATTACAGCTGCTCACTCCAATACAATCGCAATATGATAATGTGATGCATGACCAATGAAACAAGAATTTGGAAATTTTATAAGTATACATTTCTATTTACTGGACTTTCCACTGAATTCGGTATTTTTTCATTCAGTGAATTTATTACTAATACCAGTAAGGAAAGGCAGAAAGTCGGGCGGGGCCGACTATATAATACCCTACACCTCCCTAACAATGCGATAAGGGTCATTGCGATAATAATTTGGAATAATTGGTAAATGTGGTGTGTGTGTGTATGTATATCTTATTTTGAACCGATAATCGCTAAATTAAGCAATATTCGTTCCTAAATTGAGAAACATTTTTCTGGAGAACTTTGTAATGATCGGAAGTAAAGTACAACTTCTATAGCGCTTTGTAACCAAATCTGGAGGAACATATATATGGAGGTTATATATAAATCTGAATCGATTTTCCTTGAATACTCATTCATGTAAAATAGAAACCTGTTTCTGTCGAATTTCGTACTGATCGGATATAAAACACAGTCTCTACAGCGCTTACATGTCAAATTGGGGGTAACATATATATGGGGGCTATATCTAAACCTGAACCGATTTTCTCCGAATTTTGCGGTATTCCTTCATGTAATAAGAAACCTCTTTCTGCCGAATTTCTTACTGATCGGATATAAAATACAGTTTCTACAGCGCTTGAATTTCAAATCGGGGGTAACATATATATGGGGACTATATCTAAATCTGAACCGATTTTCTCCGAATTTGGCAGTATTCCTTCATGTAATAAGAAACCTCTTTCTGCCGAATTTCGTACTGATCGGATATAAAATACAGTTTCTACAGCGCACATGTCAAATCGGGGGTAACATATATATGGGGGCTATATCTAAATCTGAACCGATTTTCTCCGAATTTGGCAGTATTCCTTCATGTAATAAGAAACCTCTTTTTGCCGAATTTCGTACTGATCGGATATAAAATACAGTTTCTACAGCGCTTACATGTCAAATCGGGGGTAACATATATATGGGGGCTGTATCTAAATCTGAACCGATTTTCTCCGAATTTGGCAGTATTCCTTCATGTAATAACAAACCTCTTTCTGCCGAATTTCGTACTGATCGGATATAAAATACAGTTTCTACAGCGCTAATTTTGACATGGGCAGCGAAGCGCACCGGGCTCAGCTAGTTTATATATATAGCGCGATCCATTTCGAGGATCCCTACTTTTTTAAAGAAAAAAACACAGAAAATTCAAATTGAATGGGGAATGTTTATTATCACTTGAAAGATCATTCTTTGGCATTTATTTTTTGAAGATAATGTCTTTCAAATGTTGGGCGATGCTACGTCTCAGATGGTCCATCCGTTGAGTCCAATTTTCGATGACTCGTTCGAGCATTTCGACTGGTAACTGGCGAATGACACGCGTAAACGTTAAAGATTGAAAATTGTTTAGGTCACTACTGCACTGATCGCAGTTTAAATCGTGTGAATGTGAATAGCATATTCCAGCCACGCCCTTAACACTAATGTGTGCAAACTGTCAGATTAAAACCTTTACATGGGGTCAGTGGTCAAGAGGTCATCAAACGCGTGGCGTAGAAACAAATGCTTAGTAAGCTATGTATGTTCCAAATTTCGATATAATGCGTTTAGTCATGATAATAGAAATTATATCACATAATTCAAAACCTGATCACGTGCATACATATTGACCACACCCAATAATTATCTAAATTTTCGTTAAATGTATTACCGCTGTAATTGACGGGCGTATATTTCGAAAAGACTTGTAAACATTTTTGTTGTTGCGGTTTTTGTGTACTTCTTGACTGCAGGCCGGACGACGCATTTCCTTGAAGGTTGTGAATTCATGGGAGTTCAAAAATGAAAAAAAATACTCTTAAATCATTTTGAAATGCTGTGAAGGAATGGAAAATGTTTTGTCATTGCTAAACTGACAACAATTTTAGAAATCAAGTTTGTTTTCCCGTTTATAGTACTACATATTATTTTATCTTTGTATCATTTAAGATGCTTCTGAAGTACAAAAATAATATTAAAGATTTTGATAGCGCGAGAACAAAACTCAAGTCCCTACATATGCACATATGCACAATTTCTAGCTTTCTACCTTTTACAGGAGCAGCAACGGTCAAGCGGCCAAAAGTTGCTTGGTGTAAAATCGCAGTATATACACACAAATTAGTAGGATCTGAGCTCTTAAAGACTTTTAAAGTATAGAAATAGTGAAAATTGCCTTGGCCACTGCTGTACTGGCCCCAGACAGTACAGCAGTGAAAATGGTCTTTAAATATTAAGACGCGGTTTTATTTCCGGTTTGACCTCAGGCTGGACATCGAATTGTTGTTTTCGCATCTCCTATGAGGTCAGTATGAATATATAAATTTGTATATTCTTAACTCCTAATTAACTTTTAAACCCAGTGAAATAATGAATGATCTTATAAGAGGCTTTTAAAAGACCAAAAACAATATCCATATTTTTGAAAGCGCTAGAACTGACCACTGGCAAAAAATGACCACATGGGTAGCCAGTTGTCATACCACTTGATACAACAAAATTTCAGCTTTCTAGCTCTAACAGGAGCATCAGCGGTCAAGTGGTCGAAAATCATTTGGCGGAAAATCGAAGTAGCCTATGGCATTTCCCAGGCGTTGGTATATCTGACCAACTAGTTTCAAGAAAAATGGTTCAACCTTTTAGGCGTGATGCTGGGACAAACACACAGGCAAACAAACGATTTTATAACATAAATAGGATAATAATTTTTCCCACATTTTTCTAAATTGATTTCGGAGAATAGCATTTGATTTACCTTGAAATCTATGTGATATTGTATATTTTTCGCCCGAAACACAATTCAACACAACACAATTTTAGCCTTTTAATCTTTCTCAATATTATACATTCTACGCATAGTAAAACATTTTCCAGTTTTGCTTTGCTTTAGAAGAACTATTCTATGTTATTCTTTTCAAGGAAATTGGAACCACCCACAATGCCGCAATCCACCCACGCTAATACCGAGACTGAATCTCATACATATGTATGTATATGTATGTATATGTCTATATGTATGGGTGTAGATATCTGCTACTTAAATACCAACTTTATGTGCTTTGAATTTTATGTATTTACTCGTAACTGTTGTTGTTTGCTTTAAATAAATACTCAAACTAAATGTTCTAAAGACTTTAGCACAAAAAAAATAATAATAAAGAAGAAACAACAATTTTGCCATTTAAATGGAGATTTCAAATGGATTATCAAAACTTTTCAAAAACATGATTTCCAACAAAGTATTTTTCTGCTTGAACATTCATAACACTGTGCCTCATATACTACAACCAACAAGGAAAGCTGAAAACCCCCTAAACGTAAACGAAAAAGATGAAAACTTTATCATATGAAAGGTATTCGCTCATCACGGTGCTCACATCCTTTGGATGTCAATATTTCCAGACAAAGCCCGATACGCGGGTAAACAGACAAACTCAATGTTCACAGTGCACACAACAGTGTTTACAGTATTAGGGCGTATCGATTTAGAATTTTTTGCGAATGTGCCAACCCAAAGAATGCCTTTTGATGTGTTTAACTCTAATTTGAAAAGTTTTTGCTTATTCATAAACGTTTAGAGCAGACTAAGATCAGGAGAGCATTACTTCATAAGTGTTCAAAATTATGATAAAAATATAGAACGCGTTATTTATGTCTAAACAAAGATAACAATTAGTACAAAATCTGGTGATCATTGGCCACCAATTACTATTGGTCCTGTGTACATATTTATTGCTATGAAAATTGTAAAACCTTGGAAATGGCTTATTTTAGTATCGCAACCTACATCAGAAGGAAAAGAATACTGTTTGGCGCTATTCCTAGACATTTCCCAAGCATTTGACAAAGTCTTGCGCGAAGGACTTTTGTACGAAATATGCGTCCTTCTGATAATAAACACTCACACACTGTTCATGAGTTTTTTAACAAACCGTTCTTTCCAAATAAAATGTCATTTTTAAATAAATACCGGTGTCCAACAGGGGAGCATTCTTGGCCTGTAATATACGTTATATTTACGGCAGATATGTCCATAACCAACTATACACACACGTTCACCTTTGCGGACTATACTGCTTTCGTTAGTACTCACAAAAGCCCTTCAGTTGCTTCCGATCAACTACAGTCTCATGTCCTAGAAGAATTGTTAAGAAAATGGAGAATAATGGTAAATGCCTCAAAATGTACTCATATCTTTTAACCTACGAATGGATACAATCAGAGTTCGGAAAAAAACACTAAGGAACGGTTCCTTAGCGTTCTGTACCGTTCCTTCGTCGCGAACGGAACAGTATCGCAACCCTTACAAGAACAGAATACACTAAACATTTTATAGCGTTATTGTTCGCGAACGGTACCACTACGATAACGTACGGTTCATAGAACAGTATCACTACTTTTGAACAGAACACTAACAGTATCACTACGTTTAACGTTCCGTTCTTTTTTATATTCGACACCACAGGTCGCAAATATGAAGCAATCTTAATGTAAATTGGTACAGAGTTATTTCTTAACCCAGGGACGATCCCTATTTAAAATGGGGCATATACTTTGATATAGCCCCCATACGAAGGTCCCTTTCGATAAAACATATTTACGCACTAGAGAGCTCTTTTTTTATCCGACCATGCTGAAATTTAAATATTTGTACTGTGTATTACAGTCAATCGTGCCTAGTGAAAATTAGACATATCGGTCCATTCTTTAATATAGCCCTCATACGAAGGTCCCTTTCGATAAGACATATTTACCCTCTAGAGAGCGCACTTTTTAAACAATTGAAACAATTGTGATATTGAATGGCCTCCAAGAAGTTGTTATTTAACACCATTAGACTATTTCTTGTGGGGTTATTTGAAGTCATTGGTCTTTCGAAATAAACCAGACTCTCCTCAAGCTTTACAAGTCAATATTGAACGTGCCATTCATGACATACGACTTGATTTAGTGGAAAAAGTGCTCGAAAATTGGGTTCATCGAATTCGTTCTTGCAGAAGAAGTCGTGGAGGCCATTTGAATGACGTTTTCTTTAGAACTTATTTGTATCGATTGTGCTTCACTAAATAAAAAACTTTAGAATTTCCTTAACAATAAGTGTGTTTTTTTTCAAAGAAATCATATCACTCTTATTGGAAACCCCTGTATACGCATCATTCCTCTCAATTTTTTACACTCCGATAAGACAAGGATAAATTATTGATTACCATCCCCTATTTAAGTTCTTCGTCCAAGGTTTGCAGATTTTCTTCGTAATTTTATAAAGGTCCCGACTTCTATGTTTCTCATACGCAGACTGTGCTTTTTGGCAAGTTCATCTGGCCAGCGCCGCTTTTCTGAAACTACGTTTCACAACCATATGTACACAACTATATATTTTTGCATGTCTCTTTTTCTACCGGAGTGTCGGAGCTTGTGTAGCATTCTAATTTCAATCAGGTTCCAGGTATCGTCCGATATCCATGCCTTTCTCTCCATATTTTTGTAACCTGTACTGTACTGTGTTTTTATACCCGACACCACACTGTGGTACAGGTATTATGACTTTGTGCGTTTGTTTGTAACGCTTAAACAACAAAGAGATAGACCCATACTCTATTATACCGATCGGCACATAATCACTTTCTGAGTCGATTTAGCAATGTTCGTCTGTCTTTCTGTCTGTCCATGTATTCCTGTGAACAAAGTGCAGGTCGTAAATATAAAGCAATCTTTAAAAAAATGTGCACAAGGGCATTTCTTAAACTAGAGACAATCCCTATTGAAAATGGGGCATATCGGTCCATGTTTTAATATAGAACCCATATGAAGGCCCCCACCGACGTCATCTCTTGACGTTCGAAAAAAAAGAAAACGCATTTTTTCAATTGATCTGGCCGAAATTTAAGAATTTCCACTTTATATTGACCTAATCACCAATAGTAAAAATGGGATACATCGGTCCATGTTTTGGTACATCCCCCATGTTAAGGTCCCCACCGATGCCACTTCTTGGCGCTCTAGAGAACGGATTATTCAACTGATCGAGCTGAAATTTAACAATTTATACTTTATACTGCACTTAATCGTTAATATTGGAAATGGTAAACATTAGTCCATATTTTGATATTGCTCCCATATAAAGGTCCCTCACGATTAGGCTTCTTGGCGTTCTAGGGAACGCATTTTTTACCAATCATGCGGAAATTTAAGCTTTTGTACTTCATATTGAATTAAATCGTCTGTAGTTAAAACCAGTAAGGAAAGGCTAAAGTCGGGCGGTGCCGACTATATAATACCCTACACCACTCTCGTAATATTGAATAACTCTGATATATAAATTTTGTAATTCATGTATAAATTGTTTACATAAATTTACTTTTGGGACATTTTATACTTAAATAATACCCTGTACCACAGCGTGATTGGATCTAAAGAGCCAAATCGGATGAAACATTTATATGGGAGCTATAGCTAAATCTTTACCGATTTTCTTCAAATTCGGCAATGTTGGTTCATGAATAAAGAAACTCTACCATTCTAAATTTCAAAATGATTGGATGTAAAATACAGCTTCAATAGAACTAAAGGGCCAAATCGGACGAAACATATATATGGGAGCTATAGCTAAATCTTAACCGATTTTCTTCAAATTCGGTAGTGTTGGTTCATGGATCAAGAAACTCTACCATTCTAAATTTCAAAACGATTGGATGTAAAATACAGCTTTTATAGGACTAAATGGCCAAATCGGACGAAACATATATATGGGAGCTATAGCTAAATCCTAACCGATTTTCTTCAAATTCGGTAGTGTTGGTTCATGGATCAAGAAACTCTACCATTCTAAATTTCAAAACGATTGGATGTAAAATACAGCTTTTATAGGACTAAATGGCCAAATCGGACGAAACATATATATGGGAGCTATAGCCAAATCCTAACCGATTTTCTTCAAATTCGGTAGTGTTGGTTCATGGATCAAGAAACTCTACCATTCTAAATTTCAAAATGATTGGATGTAAAATACAACTTCTACAGGACTAAAGAGCAAAATCGGACGAAACATATATATGGGAGCTGAAACTAAATCTTAACCGATTTTCTTCAAATTTGGCAATGTTGGTTCATGGATCAAGAAACTACCATTCTAAATTTAAAAACGATCGGATGTAAAATACAGCTTCTATAGGACTAAAGGACCAAATCGGACGAAAGATATATATGGGAGCTATATCTAAATCTGAACCGATTTTCTTCAAATTCGGCAATGTTGGTTCATGGATCAAGAAACTCTACCATTCTAAATTTCAAAACGATCGGATGTAAAATACAGCTTCTATAGGACTAAAGGGTCAAATCGGACGAAACATATATATGGGAGCTATAGCTAAATCTTAACCGATTTTCTTCACATTCGGCAATGTTGGTTCATGGATCAAGAAACTCTACCATTCTAAATTTCAAAACGATCGGATGTAAAATACAGCTTCTGTAGGACTAAAGGACCAAATCGGACGAAAGATATATATGGGAGCTATATCTAAATCTGAACCGATTTTCTTCAAATTCGGCAATGTTGGTTCATGGATCAAGAAACTCTACCATTCTAAATTTCAAAACGATCGGATGTAAAATACAGCTTCTGTAGGACTAAAGGACCAAATCGGACGAAAGATATATATGGGAGCTATATCTAAATCTGAACCGATTTTCTTCAAATTCGGCAATGTTGGTTCATGGATCAAGAAACTCTACCATTCTAAATTTCAAAACGATCGGATGTAAAATACAGCTTGGATGTAAAATACAGCTTCTACAGGACTAAAGAGCAAAATCGGACGAAACATATATATATATATAATTCTTCAAATTCGGCAATGTTAGTTCATGGATCAAGAAACTCTACCATTCTAAATTTCAAAACGATCGGATGTAGAATACAGCTTCTATAGGACTAAAGGGCCAAATCGGACGAAACATATATATGGGAGCTATAGCTAAATCTTAACCGATTTTCTTCAAATTCGGCAGTGTTGGTTCATGGATCAAGAAACTCTACCATTCTAAATTTCAAAACGATTGGATGTAAAATACAGCTTCTATAGGACTAAAGGGCCAAATCGGACGAAAGATATATATGGGAGCTATATCTAAATCTGAACCGATTTTCTTCAAATTCGGCAATGTTGGTTCATGGATCAAGAAACTCTACCATTCTAAATTTCAAAACGATCGGATGTAAAATACAGCTTCTATAGGACTAAAGGGCCAAATCGGACGAAACATATATATGGGAGCTATAGCTAAATCTTAACCGATTTTATTCACATTCGGCAATGTTGGTTCATGAATCAAGAAACTCTACCATTCTAAATTTCAAAACGATCGGATGTAAAATACAGCTTCTGTAGGACTAAAGGACCAAATCGGACGAAAGATATATATGGGAGCTATATCTAAATCTGAACCGATTTTCTTCAAATTCGGCAATGTTGGTTCATGGATCAAGAAACTCTACCATTTTAAATTTCAAAACAATCGGATGTAAAATACAGCTTCTATAGGACTAAAGGGCCAAATCGGACGAAACATATATATGGGAGCTATAGCTAAATCTTAACCGATTTTCTTCACATTCGGCAGTGTTGGTTCATGGATCAAGAAACTCTACCATTCTAAATTTCAAAACGATCGGATGTAAAATACAGCTTCTATAGGACTAAAGGGCCAAATCGGACGAAACATATATATGGGAGCTATAGCTAAATCTTAACCGATTTTCTTCAAATTCAGCAATGTTGGTTCATGGATCAAGAAACTCTACCATTCTAAATTTCAAAACGATCGGATGTAAAATACAGCTTCTATAGGACTAAAGGGCCAAATCTGACGAAAGATATATATGGGAGCTATATCTAAATCTGAACCGATTTCAACCAAATTCAATAGCGATCTTAACAGCCGCGAAATACTCTAAGCTGCAAAATTTTAGAACGATCGGAGTGAAATTGCGACCTGTAGTCGACGAACAACTTTACATGGACAGACGGACGGACGGACGGACAGACATCGTTAAATCGACTCAGCTAGTGATTCTGAGTCGATCGGTATACTTTAAGGTGGGTCTAGCTGTGTTATTTTCAGGTGTTACAAACATCTGCCATGAAACAAACTTATAATACCCTGTACCACAGTGTGGTGTAGGGTATAAATACAAAGTTGGGATATTAAAACCTTTGCCATTTTCATACGTAGTAATGTATAACACGATAAATCCCAAAGGGAATTTTGTGCCCGGCTTTTAGTACAATAGAATTAGGGGAAAAACTAAAAATTCCAGTTTGGGAAGTTTCGAATTTATTTTGGGAATAGTGGGATTTACCTTTACAAATATAATAATGTACTCGTAAAAAAGCAAAAATTATAAAAAATATTTGATATATTAATTTTTAAAATGTATCAATATACAAAGTTTCGGTGTACCTTTGAAACTATTTTTTGTGAATTTTTTTCCTAGTCCTTTTCTACGAATCGGTATATGGCACAGCCGGTTATATACCTATTCCTTTCTAAAATATACCTATTCCTTATATTATGGAAATTTGAAGTTATGCCCATCCTTTGGTGGAGGGTATAAATATTGGCAATCATGGCTTCAAATGGTTTCATCTTTCTATTAATATAATAGAGAAATATTGTAGGATATTGCCATTAAAATATAAATTTTAAAACCCCCTTTTATATATAAATTTTGTGCTGTCTGCAATTCAACAAATCTATATATATATAAAAGAGAGTGTCTGTTTGTGGGTTTGTTTGTTTGTATGTTTGTTTGTTCCGTATAGACCTCTAAACGGCTAGACCGATCATCTTGAAATTTTCACAGAATGTACATGTGTAGGGGGTGCTGGTACTTGCATTTTCGATATATCAAGTGGGCGTGGACCCGCCCATATGGGTCCAATTTTGATATTGAGAAAAATTTTTAGCTAGAGTGCTGAAATTTTGTATGTATGCATTTAGTGGCAGATTATGTGAATATTCCAAAAATGGGCGGCATCGGACCAATGGGCGTGGCCCCGCCCATACAAGCCAAATTTTGAAATTGAAATATTTTCCACAATTTGTTAGCGAGAGTGCTGGAATTTTGTGTACATGTATACGGTGGCAGTCTACGTGCTTGGTCCAAAAATGGGCGTGGCCCCGCCCATATAAGCCAAATTTTGAAATTGATATATCTTGCACAATTTGTTAGTTAGAGTGCTGTAATGTTGTACATATGTATCTGGTGGCAGTCCACGTGATTGGTCCAAAAATGGGCGGGATCGGACCAATGGGCGTGGCCCCGCCCTTATAAGCCAAATTTCGAAATTGATATATCTTGCACAATTTTTTATCTAGAGTGCTGTAATGTTGTACATATGTATCTGCTGACAGTCCACGTGATTGGTCCAAAAATTGGCGGGATCTGACCAATGGGCGTGCCACCGCCCATATAAGCCAAATTTTGAAATTGAATTATCTTGCTCATTTTGTTAGCGAGAGTGTTGAAATTTTGCGTATATGTATCTGATAGCAGTCTTCGTGATTGGCTTACAAATGGGCGGAATAGGACCAGTGGACGTGGCATAGCCCATATTTTGATATATCTTGCAAGTATTATATAGGTAATACATGAACATAAATGCTCGGTATGCGATAATTACAGCTGCTCACTCCAATACAATCGCAATATGATAATGTGATGCATGACCAATGAAACAAGAATTTGGAAATTTTATAAGTATACATTTCTATTTTCTGGACTTTCCACTGAATTCGGTATTTTTTCATTCAGTGAATTTATTACTAATACCAGTAAGGAAAGGTAGGAAGTCGGGCGGGGCCGACTATATAATACCCTACACCTCCCTAACAATGCGATAAGGGTCATTGCGATAATAATTTGGAATAATTGGTAAATGTGGTGTGTGTGTATCTTATTTTGAACCGATAATCGCTAAATAAAGCAATATTCGTTCCAAAATTGAGAAACATTTTTCTGGAGAACTTTGTAATGATCGGAAGTAAAGTACAACTTCTATAGCGCTTTGTAACCAAATCTGGAGGAACATATATATGGAGGTTATATATAAATCTGAATCGATTTTCCTGGAATACTCATTCAAGTAAAATAGAAACCTGTTTCCGTCGAATTTCGTACTGATCGGATATAAAACACAGTCTCTACAGCGCTTACATGTCAAATTGGGGGTAACATATATATAGGGGGGCTATATCTAAATCTGAACCGATTTTCTCCGAATTTTGCGGTATTCCTTCATGTAATAAGAAACCTCTTTCTGCCGAATTTCTTACTGATCCGATAAAAAATACAGTTTCTACAGCGCTTGAATTTCAAATCGGGGTAACATATATATGGGGACTATATCTAAATCTGAACCGATTTTCTCCGAATTTGTCAGTATTCCTTCATGTAATAAGAAACCTCTTTCTGCCGAATTTCGTACTGATCGGATATAAAATACAGTTTCTACAGCTCTTACATGTCAAATCGGGGGTAACATATATATGGGGTTATATCCAAATCTGAACCGTTTTTCTCCGAATTTGGCAGTATTCCTTCATGTAATAACAAACCTCTTTCTGCAGAATTTCGCACTGATCGGATATAAAATACAGTTTCTACAGCGCTAATTTTGACATGGGCAGCGAAGCGCACCGGGCTCAGCTAGTATCTATATAAATCCAAAAATCGAAAATATTTACGTTTCTGGAATAAATAAATTTATAAAACAATGTATCTGGTATATGTGCAAAAATGTTAGGTATTGCTTATAAAGGGTTTTCCAACAAGAGGTGTTATTTTGGTATTCAAAGAAAAATTAAATTTTTTGAGATAAATGATCGGATGTTTATTTCATAATAAACATCCGATAATAATGCCGTTAATAACACTGTACAACAATTTCAAACTTTTTTCAAAATAACAGGGTTCTGTCAGTGGATTCTGGTAGAGGAGACCAAAAAAATATATACGTGTATCGGCGTTTTGAAAGATCACATCGGAATTTTGTTTTAGTAACGTGCCACTCAAAAGTTCCGTTATGGTAATTTTGAGTGACAAAAATATAATGACAGAAATAATGAAGAAGAACAAAAGTACTCTTGGTAGTTGTTGAATAACAACCTTCTCTTCAGAGCTGGGAGAACCTACATATTCGAGGAATAACAAATTAACCCGGTTTGGAGTTTGTGTTAAGTTTTGGGCTTTGGTGTGTTCTGACACTTATAGTAAAATTGTATGGCCGACATTTTTGTAGAATACTTCAACCCCGCTCCACCCATTTTTAGGGGAGTTTTTTACGATTTGTTAAAATATAGGCAAAAATCACCGTTATGGGGGGAAGCTAGAGGGTTAATATATTCCACAAAAATATAGGCCTTAACATTTGCTACAAAGTTGCTGAAGATACCCTACACATCAGATGAACAGAACACATAGTTTTATATACCGATATTCTGCACGAACAAGCAAAGGGGTAAAACTTTAACCCCCCTAAAATAAAATTCCGATGTGATCTTTCAAAACTCCGATATGGTTAGGTTAGGTTTGGTTGAGAAGAGGAGGCGGTGAAATTCCACCTCATGTCCTTGGAAATACACGTAAGCCAGTATTCGGCCTGTTGTGCGCTCTAATTGTTATTATTTAGATAGGCCGGTAAGCTATTTTAGGAACTCTGTACTGTCGACATAGTCCTTAATTTTCTTCCAGTCTACGCCCCTAAGTTGGGTCAAGTCTGGTATAGCATCATTTCCTAAGAAACGTGATCTATTGTTGGCGAACGCTGGGCAGTGGCAGAGGAAATGCTGTCATCTACAACTCCTATCCTATGTAGGTGTGCTTGTAAGCATGTGTGTCCTGTAAGTCGCCCATGATCTTACCAATTTCTACCTTGCTCAATCTCAGTAAGGTCTTGGCCTTGTCCTGGTTTGGGTCACCCCACAAGACCTTCGTTGTCTTCCCAACGTTTTCACTATTCCATAGCGTGATATGGGCCTTCTTCGCCCATATTTGTAGTTCAGAACGCATAACTCTGAAGGGTTTTGCGTTCTCTAATGTTGTTGTTTGCAAGTCTCTGGCTCTAGATGCCAAGGCGTTTGCTTTCTCGTTACCTCTTACTCCGCAATGGTCAGGCACCCATATGATGCATATAGTGCCGTATTCGGAGTAGGCGTTAATCGCCATTTTACAATCTAAAACGGTCCTCGACCTCACCGTTCTAGACGTTATCGCCCTAATAGCCATTTGGCTATCTGTGAAAATATTCACTTTTGTTGGTCTTGTGTTAGTCCCAAGCCAGCTCACACATTCTGTAATTGCTCGGACTTCCGCCTGCAGGACTGTGTTATGGTCTGGCAGACGGAATAAGAGTTCGGTTTCCGGTTCTTCGATGTAAAGTCCTAGCCCCGTTCTCTCCCCTAGTTTCGATCCATCTGTATAACAGCAATTTCCAGATGTTGTCTGTACTACAGTTCCATCAATCCAGGATTGTCTGTCTGGTATCATGGTCTCACACTCAGCAACCATTGATCTTTCAGGTATTCTGTCGGATACTGATGATATGTCAGTTAAATCCACCGTCACTACCTCAGCTATCTTTTGATGATATGACACGTGATCGCTTTCGATCCATTCGCCCATCACTTTGAGCCTCGTCGCCGTGAGGGCAGCTTCATATCTAATCTGTATTTCTATTGGTTGGATATTCAAGATCGTCTCCAATGCCCTACTGGATGTGGTCCTCATTGTCCCGCTTATGCCGAGACAACACATTCGTTGGACCTTTTGTAATATCATTATGTTGCACTTATTCTTCATTGATGTCCACCACACTACTGATGCGTAAGTCAAAATAGGTCTGATTACGCTCTTGTAGAGCCATTGTGTCATACTTGGATTAAGGCCCCATTTTGAGCTAATGGCTCTTCTACATAGTGCCCAGCATATGTGAGCCTTGTTTGCCCGTTCTTCTATGTGGCACTTCCAATTTAGTTTCCTGTCCAGGATAACACCTAAGTATTTAACCCTGTTGGAAGCTGGAATTGTTTTGTTTAGGAAATGTGGGTCATCATACTGACCAATCTTCGTTTTCCTTGTGAACAGACATATCTCTGTCTTTTCTGGGTTTACATTTAGACCTCTCGGTCGAGCCCAGTCATATGCAATTTTTAGAGCCGTTTCGGCCCTTCTACAAAGTTGATTAGGATTCTTCCCCCTCAGAAGTATTATAACGTCATCTGCGTAACAGACTGGTTTAAGTCCTTCATCCGTTAGTATCCTTAGGAGACTATTTATAGTAGTGACCCACAGGAGTGGTGATAATATACCGCCCTGTGGTGTTCCCTGTGCTACTCTGTCTCTTATTTTTGTGTCGTGGGACCCGCAATTTATCCATCTATTCCTTAGCATGTGGCTTATCCAGTCTCGGAGAGCCCGGTCCACCTGAAACTGGTCTAAGGATTGGATGAGTGTGTCGGTCCGTACATTATTGAACGCCCCTTCAATGTCTATACATACCGCAAGTGTATACATCTTTCCATTGAAGGATTCTTCTATGTTGTGTACTACATCGTGTAGGGCGGTGTCCACCGATCGCCCTTTAACATAGGCATGTTGTCTAAATTTTAGCATTTCGCCTGGTATCTTACTTTTAATCATGGTATCCACTATACGCTCCATGGTTTTGAGTAAGAACGATGTTAGGCTTATTGGTCTATAAGCCTTAGGTGTTGCATAACTTGCCTTGCCGGGTTTAGGTATGAAAACTACCCTTGCCTCCTGCCAGGCTTTCGGTGTGTATGCGAATTTTAGACATGCTGTGAAAATGGCGGCTAGATGAGTTGATATGTAATCCACCTCCATCTGTAGTAGTGCCGGAAATATTCCATCAGGTCTTGGTGCCTTAAATGGTGAAAAGCTTCTTACGGCTTCTTTGACCATATGGTCTGTAATGATATAACTTAGTTGTTCCTCATTTTCACTGTAGTTCGGTATCTCAGTCTGGCCCGTCGTACCTTGCGGAAAATGGGTGTTCATCAAAAGTCTTACCATCTCTTCGGTTGAGTCCACTCTTCTGCCCATATCGTCTACCATTGTTTCGGTTTGGGTATGGGTTTTTGAGAGGAACTTTTTAAGTTTAGAAACATCGTTAACGCTATCGACCTGTTCGCAGAATAGCTTCCAGGAGTTTCGTTTTGCTGTTCTTGTGATTTTGTTATATTCTCTGAGTCTTCTATGGTAGTCGTCCCAGTATACTGGAGATTTTTTACGGCGTGCCCTATTGTAAAGTCTACGGACCTCTTTCCCAATGTTGCGAATCTCCCCGGTCATCCAAGGCTTCTCTTGGGCTGATTTCCTTTCTCGAAGCGGACAGCTGTCTTCGAAAGACCTTACTAGTACATCCGTAATGTAATCAACATTAGTGTCAATATCCTCAACACTTAGGCACTCAAAAAGTCCATGCCCTAGTCTTTCTCTAATTAGCTTCCCGAATTTTGTCCATTTAGTTTTGGTATTATTTCTGAAACTTATTGGGTTCGGCGGTGGCCGTGCTATCTTAAACCTTATGTAACGATGATCAGAAAAGGAATGTTCTTTAGAGACCCTCCATTCCTGTATCACGTCTATTAGATTTTCTGAACATATTGTTATATCTAATACTTCTTCCCTTATTCTATTAACGAAGGTAGCCGTGTTATATGTATATGTTAAGTGTTATTAGGTCGTTAGTATTCAAGAATTCTACTAGGGCCTGGCCCCGTTTATTAATGTTAGTACACGGGGCAAAATCGCCTTTTTTGATATGTTTGAATCGAAAGTAAATATATTTATAACACAAATTTTTAAATATTATATATTTCTGAGAAAATAAATTGTATTTGAAAATCAATAAAATGCATTTGAAACGCATATATTAATATATTAGATCAAAATATATTTGCAAACTAAGTTTCTCAAATAAAAAATGTGTTTAAATACAAATAAAGTAATTGTTTAGGAATTTATCCAAATATATTTTATTTAAAAAATATTTTCAGACTTTTGCTTACTTTGTAGAATTTCAGTTTAAAATTTTCCTTAGTCTCGATAAGCAGCATTAACTTCTGTTTAAATCAATAATTTCAAATTTCTGAGTCATCATTTCTTGTCAATCCTCCCAAGTAATTTATTTTGATCCAAGATTTGAATTGGTAAAGAAATTTAACACAATTAACGTATTCTTAAGTGCAAATAAATATTTGTTTCGGAAATAATAGTCCCAAATAAAAACATATTGGGATGTAAACAAAGATTTGTTTAGAATAACATTTTCCCAAATATATACTTTTTGTGTGTGTACCCAATATTATATGTTTAGAGTGTACTCTAAACATATATATGTTTCAAGCCGAATATGTTTGGGACAATATACTACAGAAGCGATTTTTTTTCAGCGTGTACTACCCCACGCGACGTGGTGAGAGTTAGCATCGCAACCTACTAGTACTTCGTTACCTGTTTGTTTGACTTTCCTCACCAAGCGTTGTAGTTCCGACGTAGGTGGTAATGTCGGTTAATCGAAAGACAGATATACTGATGCTAGGTATACACTTCCATTCCCTTGTTTCAGTACTGTAGCATCCGATGTTGACAACTCTGGAGAAAAAAGATAACATAAATTTTTGTGACATATAATACAAGTCCTTGTTCTAGTTCCTGTATTTGCATAAAACAATTGGTAATTAACGTGGTTTAAGCCAGTAACCTTGTTTCGAATCGTCCATGGTTCTTGGATTAAAGCAATATGAGTCTTACCTTTATTTATTATTTCCATCAAAGCGTTGGTTGCCGCCTCGCTCCGATGGAGGTTTATCTGGATGACTTCAATCATTGGTCCTCCAGTAACCGGTCTTCTTGGGAGTCAGTGATTGTAGATTCGGCTCCCTCATCATTTTTTGGCTGCAGTGGGCGCTTATCTTCATCGCTGCCTTTATTATTTATTGGCTCATTTTTCCGGTTTTCAGCGCCAACCAAAGCCTTACCAATTTTGAAGAAGACTGCTTTGTTCACATAGAACGCCATACCCTTCGTCTTGACCAGGCTGGCCATGGAGAGCCGATCCAAACCCTACTACTGGCTACTTTGGCATAAGATGGTGGCTTCTTACCTTTTTCATCAACCAACTTCCTCTTCCGTAAAGATCGTGACATCTTTTTAGATGTACTAAGCTTTCCGGAGGATTCCGTGGTTGCGCTCGCTTCCTTTGTAGTTGGATCGACTTTGTCGCCGCCCTCTCCACCAGGATACATACTGGAGTCTCCTTCGTGAGGGGGTTGACTTGCTCTCTCTTGAAAGCGGGGAGCTCTTTTTCTTTTTCGGCGGTTTCGCAGTGTTCTGCTCTTCTGGAGATATGATCCTCTTTCCTGCTTCCGCAGAGGTGGATGGAGTTTCAGATAGCTCCTTTGGAGCATCCTGCACTGTGGCCTGTTTGCTGCTTCGGTTCACGCCGATATACGTATATATTTGTTTGGTCTCCTCTACCATAATCCATTGACAGAACCCTGTTATTTTTTTTTTGTGTTGTACTGTGTAATGTAAAACAACATCCGCCACATGACCACCACGACCACGCTTACAGGGCCATATCCTTTGCATGAAATTTTCCATAACCAAATCGCAAAGTGGCTGCCCTATGTCCTCGATAGCCTCACGAATTCAATATCTGAGGTCTTGAATCGACGCTAAGCTGTTGGCGTAGACCTTATCTTTCACGTGGCCCCAAAGGAAGAAGGCAGGAAAGGTAGAAGTCGCAAGGTGTTAAATCACAAGATCTCGGTGGTCAATTGTCATCACCTCTTCGAGAGATAACACGGTCCGGAAACTTTTCCAGTAACAGAGCAATGGTTTCGTTGCTTGTGTGGCACGTAGAGCCGTCTTGTTGAAAGTAAACGTTGTCCAGATCAATACCATCCAACTCCGACCATAAAAAATCATAAATCATTTTTCGACAGCGCAATCCTTTCACCGTAACTGTTGATCCAACCTCATTTTCGAAAAAGTAAGGTCCAATGACCCCGCCGGACCATAAACCGCACCAAACGTTGAGGATGGAGAGGCTTCTCAACAATAACTCTTGGGTTTTCCGAGCCCCAGATGCTACAATTTTGCTTGTTGACGTAGCCACCGAGGTGGAAATGGGCCTCATCAGTCAATGGAATTCCGGAATTTTGTGTATAGTGAATTTTAATAATTTCAACGCGTTGTTGAATCGTGTATCTTTCCATTTTGATGGCGTGGTTTCTACTTGTCAAATGTCAAAGAATAAAAGCTTCAAAAGTGACAGCTACCGAAATACGGGGTGATTCAAAATAACACCTCTTGTTGGAAAACCCAAGAAATTTCATTGAACTGTTGAAATGGTTTAATATACCTCAAGAAACGTCATTTCTACGCAATTCGAAACGCTGTCACTTTGTCGACTTTTATCCAAACTGAAAAAGTTTCAAAATTCTATAAATACTGTTTTATAGAACTCGATAGACTCTACAAATTGGCTAATAACAATACCAAAGATCAATATTACGGAAGTTATGGAGAAGAAACTAATGAAATTCCTGCCAAATTTCAAAATTCTATAAATACTGTTTTATAGAACTCGATAGACTCTACAAATTGGCTAATAACAATACCAAAGATCAATATTACGGAAGTTATGGAGAAGAAACTAATGAAATTCCTGCCATCCGCAACGCTGGAATGTCCACATCGATACCTCCATTAAAAGCAATGCGAAGTACAAAAAGGTAGTTTTTCAGGAAAGGCCATCAAAATTTTATGATTTTTTTTAAATTTGTGTGGAATTTCTTTATAACGCAAATCGAATGACCTGTACTATTTTGTGAATAACTTTTGATTGGGTTGACGGATAAACATCAAATTTTGACTGAATATAATTGTTCTTCGATCATAATGGGAATAATCAGTTTATTCCCATTTATGAATTAGTTTCCAAAACCCCCAAAAGGAGGAGAGATATATCCATCGTTTATTATACCGATCGGCCTGGAATCACTTAGGGCCTGTTTCTGTAACTTATTTTCGTTCGTTTACGGAGAACGATCAAAAATCTCTCAACTATTACTTGAATTCTATAAAACGCAGGTTAAAAATATTGTAGGTACGAGCTTTTTACGTGCTTTTCTATAGACACACCGAATTATAAAGTGCTGTGACTTATAGATTTCTCGGAATAATTGAGTGATTTTTGATCGTTCGCCGTAGACGAACGAAAATAAGTTACAGAAACAGGCCCTTACTTAGTCGATATAACCATGTCCGTCTGTCCGTCTTTAGATGTATCGTTGTAATCAAATTACAGATGATGAAATTTAGCACAATGGCATTTTTGGCCAAAGAAAATCAGTCCAGATTTAGATATAGGCCCCCTATGTACGAGTATTTGGGATATAAGTGCTATAGAAATCATATTTTACATGTGATCATTACCAGATTTTTCATAAAGGAGTTCATTGGTCCAAGAGTGAACACTGTCAAATCTTAAATCCTTCCTATTCGGCATCAACGTACTACAAAACCTTTATTTTATATCCGATAATTTTAATCTTTGGTCTCACTGCCAATTTCTTGACACATAAATAAAGATTGCTAAGTTTGATAAATATCTGTTGAGATTTATATATAGGCTCCATATATATAAACGATCCGAGTTGGCATCAAAGTGGTATAGAAGCTGTATTTAACATCTGATCGTTATGAAATTTGGCAGAGCGGAATTTACAGATCGAAGCAAATTCCATTTAGATATCGACCACGTATGTAAAATATATATCTTAATGTTGTGATTTAAAGTCTTAGTGTATTTTGATAACAAAATGTTGTAGTGTATCATAAAGTCGGCCCCGCCCGACTTTATTCTTTCCTTACTGGTTAAGCGTTAAAACCATCTGGACCAAAATAAACCTGTAATACCCCGAACCAGTGTGGTGTAGGGTATGATAAATTAGTTTGATTTGATGGTGGCCAACGTTGCAACGGGTATAAACCTTTTTGCAAATTAAGTTGAAACAAATTTTTTGGCGGATTAAAAAAGTTCAGATTCAAAGATCCTAAAAATTATAGTTACAGTTTCGAATTTATATATAGATTTATTAGTTTTAAATAATATTTATTTATTAATGAAATCTTGTGTAACAATAAATTTCTTGAAGGATTGACAACAAATGATGACTTAGAATAGTTAGAAACTAAAATGTAATGCTTTGAAACAGAAGTTAATGCTGATGTTCGAAAAATTCTTTATAGTTATGAAAATTTTTTTTTTAAATAAAATATATTTGAATATATATTTCTATTTGAGAAAATAAATTCGCAAGTACATTTTGGTCTAATATATTAACATATGGACAAAAGTCAAAATTTTTTACATAGGGGTAATCTACTTATATAAGTATGTTAGTTTTCACTTATCTCGCGTTGTGTACAGATTTCGGTGCAAAAGTTGATGGAATTAGATAAACCGCAAACATAAAAGTTTTTTCCCAACAATTTTGTTATTATTTTATATACTTTGAAAGCTATAAGCACATACATTCCAAAAATGTAGAAAAAAAACCTAGAAATTTTCATATATTTATTCATTCTTTTAGAGGTTATGGCCAAACTATTCATTCTAGAAGTACTGGTCAGATACAAAAAATACGAGGGACACATAGGCATTGTTCATGTGTGATCTTTCCGCGAAAAAATAGAGCTCATAACTTTTGGAAATGCGATTTCAAGCGTTTTTTGATTTTTTTGACCGCGGTCGACCTCTCTATGTAATGAAATATCGCCGAAGAAGAGATTAAGTGGCTGGAAGTACCTACGAATCCATATAGGTGTCGATGATGTGCACCAAATGGAACCAACGCTAGAGCTCTCCAAACCTTAGTTAAACTTGAGTGGATTTTTATTTGATAGTTTATTTAGGTTTAGGTTTAGGTTAGGGTGGCAGGCGTATTTTTTTTATACAAGCTCACATAGACCAGTTTAGGTCCCTAGTGTTACCACGGACTGAAATGCCCCTCATCGAAACCAACCTGTTTGATATACAAATTTGTCGATAGTACGCCGACCCCAGTATGTCCAGTCGTCGTTTACTCAGAACGGGGCAGTCGCATAGCAAGTGCTCAATGCTCTCCACTTCTTCCTCATCTCCACAGCTTATGCAGAAGTCATTAGAGTCAATACCCAATCTGTTGGCGTGTTCACCGATCAAGCAGTGTCCCGTCAGAACTGATACTAACGTAGACAATCTTTGCCTCTCTAGTGCGAGGAGATATTTTGATCTTCTCAGGTCATACCTTGGCCAGATTTGTCTAGCTACTCTGCAGGTGCCGATTTCTGTCCATCTTTCGTTGGACTGCCTGATTGCCTCTTGCCTAAGCCACAGCTTGCACGTGGATAGTGGCGCACCAATATATGCAAATTCTTCGAGAATTTGTAATGTCGTCCCTTTCCTATCAAGTTCATCGGCTTTGGTAATAGGTACTACGATGTAGGCCTTCCAGACTTTGTACAGATTTTTTTTTGCGATTGCGTAATAGGTACGGCGCAATAGATTTTAACTATCCGCTCTGTGCTAAACACGTCCGTTCACTACGACTGATCAGCAACGAGAGAGGGATTTTTAACGATATATTCCAAAATCAGAGACGCGTCATTTTATTTTGATGATTGTTAAAATTATGCCCTTTGCAAAATTTACATAACCTCAAAATAAAACCATTCATTATTAGTTTCCCTCTTAAGGTATATTATGGTTTTAAGCGAATTCATACAATATAAGTTAGCCCGGATGAACACATAATTACTGTATGTCATTGCCGACTTCACAATCCGCGAAATGCATAAGATTTATTTTAAAATGAAGTCTTTAAAAATTGTTATAAAAGGCTATGACAAATACAAGTATGTAATCTTACAAAAGAGGTTAATCAAAAAATATACTCAAAAATATCTTTACATTCAACTCCCATTAATTCTTGGAATTTTGTAGAGAAATTTTGCACTGAAATAAAACACAAATGATGTGGACTTCGTATTTTGAAACAAATATAACATTTTAACCAACAGAGATATTACCTCTGAAACCACTGACTGGACCGATTTCATTTGTTTTTCTATAGTTTGAAAGGTTATTTGTCCGAGATGATTTTGAAAAAAGTGGGCGGGCAAGATTTGGCGTGGCATTACTTAAAATCCGAATATCTCAAAAAGTGTTGACCCTAGAAGAACGAAATTTGGAACACACGTTAGTGGAGTTATTTTCTAAAACTTGGAGGTATCGGAATAGTGGGCGTGGCAAAAGTAGGCGTAACATTAGTTAAACATCTGTTATCTCAGAAACTATTGACCGTAGGTGGACAAAATTTGGATTGTAAGTTATTGGAGTAAATATTACTTACTTCACCAGAAGTGGGCGGGATAGAATAAGTGGGCGTGGAATTATATAAAATTCGAATATCTCTGAATATGTTGTTCGTAGAAGAGCGAAATTTGAAACATACGTTAGTGGAGTTATTATATAAAACTTTAAGAAAAATTGGGAGGATCGGATCATTGGGTGTGGCAAAAGTGGGCGTAGCTTAGTTAAACGTTTATTATCTCATAAACTATTTACCCTAGAAGAACGAGATTTGGATTGTAAGTAGTTGGAGTCAATATAAGTACTTTCACCAAAGTGGGCGGGAGACAATAGATGGGCGTGGCATTATATAAAATTCGAAAAACTCAGAATGTGTTGATGGCAGGAGAATGAAATTTGCGACACACATTTGTGGAGTAATTATCTAAATCTTCAGCACAAATTGGCGGGACAGGATTAGTGGGTGTGGCAGAAGTGGGCGTAGCATTAGTTAAGCATGTATTATCTCTGAAACTATGGGCCGTAGAAGAAATAAATTTCGATCATTAAACATAACCTCATACAATATTGCATAATTTGTGCATTTTTATACCACATTTATTTTATTTTCATCGCATTGGCGTTGATTTGGCTGTGAGCACAAAAACACTAATCTAAATTTTGGAAAGTTGTATTATCGCGGTGAGGGCGGTTATCGCGGTGAGGACGTGGCACCGCCACATAACCAAATTTTTAAATTGAGATAACTTGCACAATTTCTTAGTGGGATTGGTGAAATTTTGGAGTGTGTGTATTTAGTGGCAGTCTACGTGATTGGTCCAAAAATGGACTGGATCGAAAATCTATATTTGGGGCAACGAAGTGGACCGGGTCCAGCTAGTTTTTCATAAATTTTTCCGATTTCTATATTTCGCGGTATTTGTTATCTATCTATCTATATATATAAAGAAGAATGTGTGTTTGTTTGTTTGTTTGTTTGTTGGTTTGTTTGTACCGTATAGACGTCTAAACGGCTGAACCGATCTTCTTGAAATTTTCACAGAATGTACATGTGTGGGGCGTGGTGAAAATAGGGTACTTGAATTTTCGATATATGAAGTGGGCGTGGCCCCGCCCACATAAGACAAATTTTAAAATTGAGATATCTTGCACAATTTGTTAGTGAGAGTGCTGCAATTTTGTACATATGTATCTGGTGGCAGTCTACGTGATTTGTCCAAAAATGGGCGGGGTCAGACTAATGGGCGTGGCCCCGCCCCATTAAGCTAAATTTTGAAATCGAGATATCTTGCAAATTTGTTAGCAAGAGAGCTGTAATTTTGTGTATATATATCTGCTGGCGACTTACATAATTGGTCAAAAAATGGGCGGGATCGGACCAATGGGCGTGGCCCCGCCCATATAAGCCAAATTTTTAATTTGAGATATCTTGCACAATTTGTTAGTGAGAGAACTACAAATTTGTATATATATATATGGAGGCAGGCTATGTGATTGGTCCAAAAATGGGCGGGGTCGGACTAATGGGCGTGGCCCCGTCCCTTTAAGCCACAGTTTGAAATCGAGATATCTGACACAATTTGCTAGCGAGAGAGCTGTAATTGTGTGCATATGTATCTGGTGGCACTCTACGTTATTGGTTCAAAAATGGAGGGAATCGGACCAATGGGCGTGGCCCCGCCCATATAAGCCAAGTTTTGAATTTGAGATATCTTGCACAATTTGTTAGCGAAAGAGCTGTAATTTTGGGTAAATATATCTGTTGGCGACTTACGTGATTGGTCCAAAAATGGGCGGAATCAGACGAATGGGCGTGACCCCGCCCATATAAGCCAAATTTTGAAATTGAGATATCTTGCACAATTTTTTAACTAGAGTGCTGTAATGTTGTACATATGTATCTGGTGGCAGTCTACGTGATTCGTCCAAAAATGGGCGGGATAGGACCAATGGGCGTGGCCCCGCCCTTATAAACCAAATTTTTAAATTGACATATATTGCACAATTTGTTAGCGAGGGTGCTGTAATATTGTGCATAGGTATTAGGTGGTAGTCTACTCAATTGGTCCAAAAATGGGCGGGATCGGCCAATGGGCGTGGCCCCGCCCATATAAGCCAAATTTTGAAATTGAGATATCTTACACAATTTGTTAGCGAGGGTGCTGTAATTTTGTGCCATGTATCTGGTGGTAGTCTTCGTGATTTGTCCAAATATATTCGGAATTGGAATTAAATAGACATATCTTGCACAATTTGTTAGCGAGAGTGCTGTAATTTTTGCATATGTATTCGGTGGTAGTCTAATTGGTTGGTGCAAAAATGGGCGGGATTTGACCAATCGGCGTGGCCCCGCCAATATAAACCCAATTTTGAAATTGACTTAACTCACACAAATTATTAGCGAGATTACTCTAATTTTGTGCATATATATTAGGTGGCAGTCTACGTGCTTGGTCCAAAAATGGCGGGTCGGACAAATGGGAGTGGCCCTGTCCATATAAGCCAATTAAATTTTGTGTTTGATATATCTTGAGCAATTTGTTAGAGAGTTAGTGTATGTCCATGGACATGAGACGTTTAAACGTCTCCTCTCTTCAACCTAACCTAGAGAGATCAATGTAATTATGTGCATATATATTTGGTGTCAGTCTACGTAATTAGTCCAAAAATTAACGGGATCGGAAATCTGAAGTCTGGGGCAACGAAGTGGACCGGGTCCAGCTAGTATTTTATAAAATGTCAATTAAAAAATGTTTTTTTTCTTCTTCTTCGGATATTTTGACAAATGCTGAAAGAAATGGGAATGGCCTACGACTATAAGTTTAGTTTTCTTAATTCCGCTAAAAATTGAATTTTATAGATTTTTTTAAATTTCAATTTGAAACCGCCATAACTTTCGTACCCCTTAATGAAATTAATTCACAACAACGGTTTTTTCACGCTTACATTTTTATCTATGCTTACTAAAAACGAGGTTGAAGTGCTCGCAAAATTTTTTTCGAAAAAAATTTATTCTAAAGTTAAAAATATTGGCTTTTGCCCATATGTGCTTCAAATAAATTTTATTGATTTTCATATAAAATTTATTTGTTCATTAATATATAATACATAATTAAACATTTGTTCTCCAAATATATATTTTTTTCAATTAAACATATCATAAACGTCGATTTTCCTCGCGTACATTCCAGAACATCATATATTTTCCTTCAATCAAAAAACTTTTTTTATATCCTCCACCATAGGAAAAACAATGGGGGAAATACTGATCACGGAATAGAGGCGCTATTTTTTTGCCAGTAGCCAGAGCAGAAAATATCTACCAAAATCCTAAAATTTCGCCGATGGCTTCAATTTTCCAACCAGGAATGCTTTATTATACCCTTACTTAAGCGATACGAGGGAATACATTATTTGCTAAGGGGTAAAAGTGAAACACGTCGAAGGAGTGTTCGGCGTATATCAATTCTGAGTCATTTTAAGTCGAATGAGCAATGTCCGTCAGTCTGTCTGTTTATTATATGGGAATATTTTTTCCATCTTAGTCTAAGTTCGAAATTAGGTCATATGGGTCCACTCGTTCTACTAAACCCCCACAAAGGATTAACATTTAGTGAAATATTGATTCTTTAATAACATCTATACTATCGTACTACAGGGTTTTCTAACAAGAGGTGTTACTTTGAATCACCTGTCACTTTTGAAGCTTTTATTATTCGACAAGTAGAAACTACGCCATTACTAAAAATGGAACGATACACGATTCAACAACGCATTGAAATTATTAAAATTCGAACTATCGAAAATCATCGAAAAATCACCTTTACTGATGAGGCCCATTTCCACCTAGTTGGCTACGTCAACAAGCAAAATTGTCGCATCTGGGGATCAAAAAACCCAAGAGTTATTGTTGAGAAGCCCCTCCATCCTCAACGTGTGACTGTTTGGTGCGGTTTATGATCCGGCGGGGTCATTGGACTTACTTTTTCGAAAATGAGGTTGGATCAACAGTTGCGGTGAATGGATTGCGCTATCGAGAGATGATTAATGATTTTTTATGGTCGGAGTTGGATGGTATTGATCTGGAAAACGTTTACTTTCAACAAGACGACGCTACGTGCCACACAAGCAACGAAACCATTGCTCTGTTACGGGAAAAGTTTCCGGACCGTGTTATCTCTCGAAGAGGTGATCACAATTGGCCACCGAGATCTTGTGATGTAACACCTTGCGACTTCTTCCCTTGGGGCCACGTGAAAGATAAGGTCTATGCCAAAAGCCCAGCGTCGATTCAAGACCTCAAAGATAGAATTCGTGAGGCTATCGAGGACATAGGGAAGCCACTTTGCGATTTGGTTATGGAAAATTTCATGAAAAGGATATGGTTCTGTAAGCGTGGTCGTGGTGGCCATTTGGCTGTTGTTGTTGTTCATTATTATCGGCATACCTTCCTCTTTATTATGAAATAAACATCCAAAAAGTGTCATTTTTCTTTGAATACCAAAATAACACCTCTTGTTGGAAAACCCTTTATTTCGAATCTTCTGAAATTCCAATGTTAGTTTATTAGTCGCTATTACCTCGAAGAAAATGGGCGAAGTTTCCACGCCCATTTTTATACCTCCCATAAAAATGGACTATTTTGCACCAAAGTTAACAACTTATAACTTTAATACTAGTACATACAAAAACTTAAAATTTTGTACAGTAAAATGTTTTTATAGTAACTACAGTCTGTCGAAAAATGAGCGCTATTATAACGCCCCTTTTGTATGCACGAACACACACGTACGTATATATACATAAAATTTTTGCACAGTGTAAACCTTTTAAATTCCTACAGTCCTGTTAAAAATGAGAGTTATCACCACAGCGGTTTTAGTACCTCCCATACAAAAAGGGCCAAGTCATTCCAAAATTAAATAGCTCATAATATTAGTTAGCTACCTCATTTTATACGCATATTGATATTAGTCACATTTTAATTGGTGTAAAAAAATTATATCAAAATTGTTACCCTTGTAATTTTAAAAGTCACGTGAAAAGGACAAACGTTCACGAAATAAGGAAGTTAGTATAATATTTTCCTACTATGGCCCATATTTTCAATTATAAATAGTCACTTTCGTGGGAGGAAACACAATTTTTTGTCTCAGTGTCCTTAATAAAGGGTCCGCCAAATAACCTTTTTTTTTTGAAAATGCTATAACAAAAACTACTGAAAAGGTATTGGATGGTCACTTGGCTTCAACTCCTGAACCAATTGGACTTTGTATGGCGTCATACCAAGGTCTTTATGCAAAATTCGTCTCAATGATGTCTCCGAAATGTTCAGAAAGACGGTGAATTGATGTTGATGCCGCTTCACACACACTTTCTGCCACAACAGCCATATTCTCGGGTGAACGCACTGTTTTCTTTTCACGCTTTGGTTTATCGATGAGGATGCCAGTTTCTTTCGCTTTTTTCACAAGATAACGAACATACGAAACTGACGGTGCTTCTCTTCTTCGAAAATCCGTACACAATTTTCGCACACATTCTGCAACATTACCATGATTTTCAAAGTAATGTCGCAATACTCGCAATACATATACACATATTCGTTCAGCGGAAGGATAAAACTAAGTATCTTTCAAATCAGACATGAGCTAAGTGTTACCATTCACGAAATAAGCACTAGTTCAAAAAAAACGTTACATTGCGGACCCTTTATTTATTATACAGAGTATGACATTAAAACAATTGTTATTCCTTAACCGTTAAAGATAGAAGGCTTAAATTTAAATATGTGTTATGTCAGTTAGAGTTCTGTAAAATGTATTTTTTCAGATTTTTAAACCCACAACTTTGAAGGATAAAGGAACATTTTTTTATAGCATTCGTCCTTGGAGTTTTTTCCAAAAATTTTATTAAATAGCGCGAAAAGTGCAAAGAAAAATATTTTAAAAATTTTATCCTTGAAATTTTAAAAGTCCTGTAAAACGGACAAACTACCACGAAATAACAAACTGAGTATGCAGTTTATCTACAGTTGTCCTATATTTTTAATTCCATATGGTGTAATCTAAAAAATCAAATTCGTAGACAATTATAATATTTTTAAATACAACTTTTAATTTTTTAAGTAAAGAAGGCTAAATATTCTGCTTCGGCTAATTGGTATTTTTCGGCAGAAGGCCGAAAACGAGATTTTGCCAAATACAATCACCAATAGGATAGTTTATATTGGTACAAGTTTTAATATAGCTAGGATACAAAGATATACTCTCATTAGAATATTTTATAAAATGTTCAATTTCCTTTCCTATACTGAGAAATGCAATCCACGCCCGAACCTAAGGCGGTTTTTAGTTGTTCTTTTTTTCTTCAAAAATTGTTTTTTTTCATTTTGGTTTTCAATACGGAACAAAAAAATATTTAAAAATTGAATTCTTTGTGAAATAAATTAAAAAAAAATCGGATACAAATGCATAGTTCCCGGAAAATAAATTATTGTGATATCAGATTATCAATTTTTATCAAGAAGGAAAGAACTGAATCACTGTGCATTTTTTATACGTACGTATATACTGTGTGCTCGTACTTGGGGCCTTTGGAATTCTATTTGCAGTGCCAACAGAATCGTCTGGTGGATGTTTGGTAGGAAAACAAAAACAAGAAAAGCTTAAAGATGTTGTTTGTTTACCATCAAACAAAATAAGAAAAACTTTTCGAAAGAATATCATCGCCATTAAATTAGCATACAAACATTTATACAAAAATGCCATGTACACCCATCCAGCTATCGTACAATCCTACAATCCAGCAATCCAGCCATCGAGCCAGAGTCATACAACCAAACACTGCGATTGATGGTGGGCGATGACTCGGCGCGGGCTGGATGGAGTTGAGGATGGGGTATTAGGCGGGTCTGTCTGGGATTAGATGTAGAATGAAAAAAGGAACCGACAACCAAAAACGAACGTACGAAAACTTAATAGCAGAAATTACAAATTTGCATATTTTTGCGTTGGCATATTAAAGTGTTTCACTTAAAACACGTAAAACGATTGCCAGCAACATTTTTGGGAGAACCACACTGAATTCGCTTGGCACCCCAAAACAAACAGCCCACCGCCAATAGCTCTCGCATGGAGGAATCCTCACCAACTGGCCAACCGACCACACACATATACACTTACTTGTATTAATAGACTCAATGAGGCGGCAGTCTCTAAGTGGCTCGGTCTATGGTTTCTTTGGCTCCTTCTAGCAGCCATAAAATTAACAACAACACCACTACAGGGTCCAATATGGCCATATAAATTTGCACATGACAATAACTTAAATGGGTACAAGTAGTTCGGATGGGCTTTAAATATTAATGGGAATTTAAATTGTCCGTGGCATCGAGACGAACGAAGGCAATGAGGAGAGGTGAAAATGTTCCCTACCATTCATTGATGCCGTGCTATGTCGTCGAACAAATGGTACTTCGCCGACAGCACATGGCCTCCAGCATCCACAGCTTCCTTTTTCCACTTTTTTTTTGATCCATTCGTCACTTTCGTCCTGGCTCCGGAAAATAGCGAAATAAATATATGCAAGTTATTTTAAGATATTTACAAAGCAATATGAAGCGTGAGGAACGATATTTAAATATTTTCATAGCATGGAAATTTAAAATGTCCTTGACTGCCGTGTCCTTGTTGTGAGCTAAGTCGAGTTGTGTTGTGCTCTGCTGCCTGCAATAGTCGTCATGTACCAGATTCTCGACACTGTTAATGATTGTCACAGGTGTTTTATTTGAAATGTTTAAGTTGTTTTCGTTAATATTGACGAAATTTGCACAACTAAAGCTCAAGGACTTTTTATGTTGGTCAATGACTTTTATTGTAATCCTTTTTTTTGTAAACTCAGAACTATGCATTGCATAGTTTTACAGTTTGCTCGTAAAGGACTAGGTCGGGACGAATCCTATTGAAAACGGTTCTGATTTAGATATAGCCTCTCATGTATAAGAACTGTTTGCGTTGAAATTTTTGAAAGCTTATGTGGAAAATGTAAATTGAGATAAGCATGGAATCGTCTTCAGGAAAGGCGAATTCTTTTTTTCAAAACAATATCCCCAAAATAATTACAAAAGTGTGTTGAGTTTTTAAAACTAGAGTGTTGATGGCAAACAAAATTACAAAACTGTTTGCTTTGAAAATGGCATAATTTTAAGTACTGTGGATATTTAAAAATACATATACTCTTTTGCAGAAATCATGTTTTAGTATTAAAATATCTGTAATATATGTACTACTATTTAGTGAATTATTCAATAAAATACCCTGCTTCGAAAAAATTAATTAAAATTGAAAATAACATTGTGCAGGGCCGATGGGCTGTTAATTAAAAATTATTTTTAGGAACTATACGAATATTTTTCTTATATGCTTACACGCTGAAAAAAAATCGCTTGTTTGATATATTGTCCCAAACATATTTAGCTGGGAAAAAACATATGTTCAGGGTTCACTCCAATTATTCACCCAAAAAAAAATTTTTTTTGTTACTAATATTTCCAAAACAAAGATTAATTTGTATTTAAGTATTTTGTCAATGTATGCCTTAATTGCAATTTTTCTGTTTTTCAGAAGTTCAAAGTGCTTTTTTAGAACTTTTTTATACCCTACACCACACTGTGGTACAGGGTATTATAACTTTGTGCATTTGTTTGTAACACCCAAAAGGAGAAGAAATAGACCCATCGTTTATTATACCGATCGACTTAGAATCACTTTCTGAGTTGATTTAGCTATGTCCGTCTGTCTGCCTGTCTGTCTGTCCGTCTGTCCGCCTGTCTGTGCATGTATTCTTGTAATCAAAGTACAGGTCGCAATTATGGTCCGATATCGACGAAACTTTACACATATATTTTATTTGGCCCAAAGACGATCCCTATTGAATTTGGTTAAAATCGGTTCAGATTTAGATATAGCCCCCATATATACGTTACCCCCGATTTGAAGTGTAAGCGCTGTAAAAATGGTATTTTATATCCGATCAGTATGAAATTCGGCAGAAAGAGGTTTCTTATAATATGAATGAACACTGTTAAATTTGGAAGAAATCGGTTCAGATTTAGATATAGGGGCTGAGGGGAGTCTCCGGACTCTTTGACGCATCTGGCGGGGACACGCTTCTCAATGATACGGACGAAGAGTTCGATAACACCCTTGTAGGGGTGGAAGTTAATCTGTCAATTACCAATGATGGTAAGAATTTTACAGATTAACCTCCATCACGCTAAAGCAGCCTCAGCGGCTCTATTGCTGCGCCTGTCCACAGGTGCAGTAGACATCGTCCTGATACAGGAGCCCTACGCAGTGGGAGGAAGGGTGTGCGGTATCAGGACACCCAACTTTAAACTGCTTGTGGCCAACTGTGAAGGCACTCCAAGAACCTGCATTTTGGCCAGGAAAGATCTAAGTATCTTTCTCCTGGCTAATTTAAGTGGTAAAGACCAAACATCTGCTAGTCTGGAGATCGGTAATCGCAAATATTGGGTGGTCTCCAGTTACTTGCCTTATGAAGCTGTAGTACCGACTGCTCTATTCAGGGAAGTAGTAGAAGAAGCAACATCTGACGAGGTCGAGCTGATTGTTGGCGCAGACACGAACGCTCATCATACTATCTGGGGTAGTACGGATATAAACAATAGGGGTGATTCGCTTCTTGACTTTATTCTAACTACCAACCTAAGTATTTGTAACATAGGTAATAAACTGACCTTTACAATTAAAGACAGACAAGAAGTACTCGACGTAACGTTTGCTACTGACCGGCTGTCAGACAAAATTATTGGGTGGAATGTACTGGACGACCACTCATTCTCAGATCACCATTATATTGAGTTCAAACTCGCTGAAAAAGCGCCTGAACCTGCCGTCCACAGAAATGTGAGAAAGACAAAGTGGCACCTGTATGAAAAGAACTTCAAGAAAGTCCTCAACTCCAAACTTCTGTACGAACCGAATGACAAAGCCGGTCTGGATCATCTGGTCGAGCATATCACCACATCATTCAATAGTTCCCTTGAAGAAGCCTGTCCAAAAACAAGGTACAAGGGTAAAACTAAACCCCAATGGTGGACTTCTGAGCTAACGGCTATGAAAAAGACCTGCAACAAGCTATTCAACAAGGCTAAATCTACTGGGGTCGCTAATGTTTGGGATGCCTATAAAGAGCAACTCAAGATCTATAAGAAGGAGCTTAGAAAGGCGCAAAGACGCTCTTGGTATACCTTCTGTGGCGAAGTGGAAAAGGTCTCCGACGCCGCAAGGCTGAGGAAAATATTATCAGCTTCACCCTGTACAGTGGGTTACTTGCAGGATGAGGCAAATAATTGGACCAAAAACAGCGAGCAGTCGCTCAATGTACTGCTCGACACACATTTCCCGGGGAACTCTCTAACAGAACCAGAGGATCAGCAGGACCAACAAGAGTGCGAGTGGACTGCGAGCGTCGCTAGCTTGTTGACTGAGAGATCCAGAATAAGCTGGGCTATTAATAGCTTTGAGCCCTTCAAGTCACCTGGACCAGACGGCATCACTCCAGCAGAAAATGTTGAAGTACATTATCCCCTGGCTGGAGAAAATTTATGTAGGCTGTATCAGGATTTCATACATCCCGAATCGATGGAGGGATACAAAAGTGGTATTCATACCAAACGCGGGGAAGATATCACACACTAGGACAAAAGACTTCACACCAATTAGCCTATCCTCCTTCCTATTGAAAGGTCTGGAACGACTTTTAGATTATTTCATTAGGGAAAACCTGGATACAAAACTCCTGTCAGTGAACCAACATGCTTACAATAAGGGAAAGTCTACAGAATCAGCCCTGCACGAACTTGTGAGCACTATCGAATCGTCCCTGCATTTCAAGGAATTCACCATGGTGGCATTTCTTGACATAGAAGGGGCTTTTAACTCAGATGCAGTAATTGCGGCACTGTCACATCTTAATGTTAACTTTAGTTTGATTAGACTAATTCAAAGTCTGCTCAACAGAAGACGCATAACAGCATGTCTTGGGTCCACAACTCTAACAAGGTTTGTAAACAGAGGCACCCCACAAGGAGGAGTAATGTCTCCACTAATTTGGAACCTAGCGGTGAATGAAATTCTGCTAGATCTAGAACGTTGTGGCTGCAAGGACGTGGCATATGCGGACGACGTTGCAATCGCAGTGAGTGGCAAATTCGAAAACGTCCTCCGAGACATTCTACAGGTGGCTTTGAACAAATTGGCTAGATGGGCCAGAAGCAGCGGTTTGGGCATAAACCCAAACAAGACAGAATTGGTTCTCTTTACTAGGATGAATAAAGTCCCACATGTGCACCCTCCACCTCGGATAAATGGAACAGATCTAGTCTTTTCTGAAAGTGCAAAATTTTTAGGAATAATTCTAGATAGAAAACTGTTATTTAGACTTAATGTATTGGAACGTGTAAGGAAGGCTAACGTCGCCTTATATTCCTGCAAAAAGGCTGTATTGTCGCGGTAGGGCCTCTCTCCTAAAATCGTCCACTGGATATATATAGCAGTAGTTCGTCCTATACTGCTATACGGCATTGTGGTATGGTGGACGGCAACTGACAAACTAACCATCACCAACCTACTAACAAAGGTTCAGAGAACTGCCTGCCTGAGCATAAGCGGAGCCTTACGGACTACAGCGACCGGGTCTCTACAAGCCCTACTCCATATACTGCCGATTAATATTGTGGCGAGAGAAGTTGCAACCAAAGCGGCAATAAGATTATACTGCCTATCAATGTGGAGGTACAAAAACTACGGTCACATGAGAATATCAAAGTGTAGTGCTATGGTAACCGACCAAGTGGACCATATACCAACGGTGTACACCTTCGAGAGAAATTACATCACTATGATTCCCGCGAGAGATGAATGGGTTGGAAGAAAACCAGGTAATAGAAACCATCTCCACTTTTACACGGATGGTTCGAAGCTTGATGAAAAGGTTGGCTTCGGAGTACACTGTGCAGAGCTTAGATTGGATATAGCTCACAGACTACCAGATACCTGCAGCGTCTATCAAGCCGAAATAATGGCAATATGGGAAGTAGCCAAGTGGCTGAGTCGCAACATAGTAACCAACACTGGCGTTGTCATTTACTCGGACAGCCAGGCTGCCATCAATTCACTGGAGGCAACATCCCTAAATTCACAAACAGCCCTCGGCTGCCGCAGATCTCTTAACGAGATGGCTGAGCAGTTTAACATACACCTCATATGGGTGCCTGGGCATAGGGATATCCCGGGGAACTGCAAAGCCGATGAACTTGCTAGGAAAGGGACGACATTACAAATTCTCGAAGAATTTGCATATATTGGTGCGCCACTATCCACGTGCAAGCTTTGGCTTAGGCAAGAGGCAATCAGGCAGTCCAACGAAAGATGGACAGAAATCGGCACCTGCAGGGTAGCTAGACAAATCTGGCCAAGGTATGACCTGAGAAGATCAAAATATCTCCTCGCACTAGAGAGGCAAAGGTTGTCTACGTTAGTATCAGTTCTGACGGGACACTGCTTGATCGGCGAACACGCCAAAAGATTGGGTATTGACTCTAATGACTTCTGCAGAAGCTGTGGAGATGAGGAAGAAGTGGAGAGCATTGAGCACTTGCTATGCGACTGTCCCGCTCTGAGTAAACGACGACTGGACATACTGGGGTCGGCTGTTCTAGGCAGCCTAACAGATCTTTCCAGTACCGATATTCGTAATATCGACAAATTTGTATATCAAACAGGTTGGTTTCGATGAGGGGCATTTCAGCCCGTGGTAACACTAGGGACCTAAACTGGTCTATGTGAGCTTGTATAAAAAATACGGCTGCCACCCTAACCTAAACCTAGATATAGCCCCCATATATACGTTTCCCGCGATTTGACATGTAAGCGCTGTAAAAACTGTATTTTATATCCGATCAGTATGAAATTCGGCAGTAAGAGGTTTCCTATTATTTGTATGAACAATGTTAAATTTGGAAAAAATCGGTTCAGATTTAGATATAGCCCCCATATAAACGTTACCCCCGATTTGACATGTAAGCGCTGTAAAAATGTTAATTTATATCCGATCAGTGCGAACTTCGGCAAAAAGAGGTTTCCCTCTACATGAAGAAATAATGCCAAATTCGGAGAAAATCGGTTCAGATTTAGATATAGCCCCCATATATATATTACCCCCGATTTGACATGTAAGCGCTGTAGAGACTGTATTTTATATCCGATCAGTACGAACTTCGACAGAACGATGTCTTTTTACATGCATGTGTATTCAGGGAAAATCGGTTCAGATTTATATCAAAGCGCTATAGAAGTTGTACTTTACTTCCGATCATTAAAATTTTCCAGAAATATGTTTCTCAATTTAGGAACGAATATTGCTAATTTAGTGATTATCGGTTCAGAATTAGATAATATGTTCCTACCCATGTACCAATTATTCCAAATTATTATCTCAATGACCCTTATCGCATTGTTAGGGAGGTGTAGGGTATTATATAGTCGGCCCCGCCCGACTTTCTGCCTTTCCTTACTGGTTGTTTGTAAATTTTGATTAACATTTAAATTGTACAATCTTTTGTAACTATAAATTGCATTGATGAATTGACAATAAATGATGAATTCGAATATACGAGGTATGTTCAAAACATATTGCGAATTTTTAATTTCCGCGGGCTACGTGTATTTGATTTTTGATATTTTTGTAGCGTTATGTTGGTACTCATGTCCCTTACTTATGCTGACAAAGTCGGCCATTTTGAATGTTTAGTTAATTTTTGACAGCTGTTGTGCTTGGATGTGTTTTAACTTGTCTTCGATTTTTATCTATTTCAGAAAATGGATCAAAGAATCTGCATCAAATTTTGTGTAAAAACAAAATAAAGTGCGCTGACGCATCCCGAATGTTGACTGTGGCATATGGTGAAGCTACCTTGGACCAAAGCAACGTTTATCGGTGGTACTGTTCTTAGAGGGCCGAGATGATGCGAAGGATGAACAGCGTGCCGGACGCCCGAGCTCACAGTTTTCTTTGATTGCAGGGGCGTGGTGCTTTATGAGTACTTGCCACAGGGTAGTACGGCCAATAAAGAATATTACCTGCAAGTTATGCGCAAATTGCGTGAAGCAATCCGCCAAAAACGCCCGGATTTGTGGAAGAACAAAAACCGGCTTTCACACCATGACAACGCTCCTGCACACACATCGTTGCTTGTGCTCGAATATTTGGCCAAAAACAACACAGTAAAGGTACCGCAGCCACCGTATTCCCTGACCTAGCCCCCTGTGACTATTTTTTGTTCCCAAAACTGAAAAGGCCCATGAAAGTACGACGCTACGCCACGATTGAGGAGAAAAACGGCATCGAAGGAGGAGCTGAACAAGATCACAAAAAATGATTACACAGTGCGACAAAATAAACTCAAGTTGAGAAGCAAATGATGCGATAATGTTTTTCCTGTAGGTCTTGTCGAGTAAAACACGAATCTTTTTCTGGAATTCCCCGGACACCCCCAAAATCCGGATTTACGGGTAAAAACTCGACTTTCTTGCCTGTTTCCACTTGGACGCCTATAACTTTGGTAGTTATAAACCGATTTTCAAGCACTAAAAGAATTTGGAAAGATGAGAATTAGACCTTTCGAACGATGTATATTTTGTTTATTTGAAGCTGTAGAAATATCGGTTTATTTGTCCTACAAACACATTTTTTCATTTTTGTCCGTCATTTTCTAGTTTAGTCAGTTTTTACCAATAATATTGTGAGATAACCGACCGATTAATTATTTTACATATGTAGTATATTTTATACGAAAAAATGCAACCAGTTTCTTAAAAATCCGTTTACAATTGACTGAGTTATTAAAGTTTCATTAAAACTAAATGTGTACATAAATACTTGTCTTGACGATGATGACGAGTTAAAAATGAAAAGTTGAAGCAGACATAATTGAGTTGAATAAAACGTTAATACCTCCGTCAATTGCCAACGGATAGACTGGTTGCATTTTTTTCCTTATAAAATAGACTACATATGTAAATTAATTAATCGTACGGTTATCTCACAATATTATTGGTAAAAACACTGCCTGTGTTTATAGGACAAATAAACCTATATTCCTACAGCTTCAAATAAACCAAATATACACCATTCGAAAGGTCTAATTCTCTTCTTTCCAAATTCTTTTAGAGATTGCAAATCGGTTTACGAGTATAACTAACAAAGTTATAGGCGTTCAAGTGAAAAAAGGCAAGAACATCGGTTTTTTACCCTTAAATACGGGTTTTGGGGGTGTCCTGCAAATTTCGCAGAACAAACGACCTACAAAAAAATAGTATCGCGGTTTTTGGACTGTCGCACTGTGTTATTTGTGCTTCGAGGATTGGAAAAAACTTTTGGCAGAAGTGTATTATATCCGAGGGGAATTACTTTGAAGGGGACTAAATAGATATTCATGAATAAATAAATACTTTTTGAACATACTGTGTATATATATTAAAAATTAGTGCTGTAAACCCAAATCTAATGCTGCTTATGAAATTTTTAACCATAAAATATAACACGAAATCTATGAAAAATTCAAAAGTCATCTAGTTTTTAAAATCTTTTTTAAATAAAATATATTTGGAAAACTTCCTAAACAATAACTTTGTCTGTGGGTAGGAATATATTCTTTTTGTAAAAGCCAGTTCGCAAATGTAGTTTGTTCTAATTTTATTAGATTTATTGAATGTTTTCACATTCGAATTGTTCAGCTTTTTCGATCAACTCTTCTTGCTTTCGAAAGAGATGTTTTTTTGTGGTGTATTGGAAAAGATAAGACACTGCGCTTTGGAAGCCATGTAAACACATACCCTTATACGTATTTCAATCCTGTGCGGAGATATCATCAGAGGGACTTATACATGACACACTGTGAGCTTGTAGTTGTGGCGATCATCACTTGTATATATACCAATCTACAAAGAAATTTGCATATGGGAATTATATACCTACGAAGAAAGCTTACAAGTCACACAGCCAAAGCTCCAAGCGAGACTTTAATTCACTATTTTCACCACCCATGTGACTGGTAAGGGTTGCCAGTTCGAGACAGTTGTCTCTACACCAATCGCCAGTATATGACGTGGATTCTGAGATTAATTGGACGATTAGAAAGACTTTACTACATTTCAGTAAGCATAGTATTTTTTATTGAATACCAAATTTTGTATGTTATTATTTAGAATTCATGTGTTGACGATGAGCAGCTTCTTTCTAATTGTATTAGGCGAGCTGATCCTATTATTTAAATGTTTTTAGAAGTTTTTTTTTGTTAATGATCGATTTCAAATAAAGACGCCAGGCCATCTACTGGCGATTGGTGGAGAGACAACTGTGTCGAACTGGCAACCCTTACCAGTCACACGGGTGGTGAAAATGGTGAATTTAAGTCTCGCTTGGAGCTTTGGCTGTGTGACTTTTAAGCTTTCTTCGTAGGTATATAATTCCCATATGCAAATTTCTTTGTAGATTGGTATATATACAAGTGATGATCGCCACAACTACAAGCTCACACTGAAGATGAGCAGCTAATTAGAAAGAAGCTGCTCATCTTCAACACGTAGTGTTAATGAATTCTAAATAATAACATACAAAATTTGGTATTCAACAAAAAATACTATGCTTACTGAAATGTAGTAAAGTCTTTCTAATCGTCCAACTAATCTCAGAATCCACGCCATCTACTGGCGGTTGGTGTAGAGACAACTGTGTCGAACTGGCAACCCTTACCAGTCACATGGGTAGTGAAAATGGTGAATTTAAGTCTCGCTTGGAGCTTTGGCTATGTGACTTGTAAGCTTTCTTCGTAGGTATATCCCTGCAGCCAAAATGACTAGTTTGTATATGGAAATATACTAGTTGCTTTTTACTTCAAACTAGTAACATATCTGTCCTTTTTTCTTACAACGAACTATCGATTATAACATTGGCTTGTCATAGGCACTAGAGTGGGTCGCGAAAAAAGTTGCACCGGTCACGCCCTAGTTTTGAAGAATAGCTAGAGACAATTCCGGGAAAACAAAAAAAAAAATTGTCTTTGCACCCTATATGACGCACTTTTAATTTTATTATCCAGCGTTGCCATTTGATGTACGATGGTAACGGAATGCATATCGTTGTTCGAGTTTTAACAAGGGCTACATTTTGTCCATAAGTCACTTTTGACTCCGAAGTCAAATTCGATAAGTGATCTCTGTTATCTCGTTTTCTACCGTAATAAGTGGGGAATAATTTGAAACGCCAATAAAGGTCTTCATAAATAATGAAACTTTTGCTTTTGAAGTACCCACTATTATTCATAAACAAAAAAGTTATATTACTTTTAAAATTACAAAATACATGCAGAGATAAAATTACACAATCTGCTTTTGACGTCGATTTCTGTCTCTCTCACACACATACACACAGATATTCCCTATTCACATCCACTATGACGGATCGGTTCAATACGAACGAATTAAATTTGAGAGCTTCGTCACCAAATGTTAAAGCGTTCTAAGGAACAAAATCAGAATAAAATCACTTTGTTTTCCCATGCACCCTACACTACACCAAAATAGTAATTTTGTCACTGTGTGCTTATTTAACGTATGATCTTCACGTATGATACGTCGTTGATGATACACTTCTTCCCTATGTCAGTCAGTAATCCGAGTTAAATTTTTACTGGTGATTTACCCGATTTTCTACCCCTGTAAAGTAAAGGACTTTGAAATAAATATGTTTTTCTTTTACGATTTTTATTTTTATTCATTAATGTATATTAAATTTACAGTATAAGTAAAAACTTGCAACGTATGTCCAAAATTAAGACCGCAATTTTTTTCGTTGCTGGTAATTTCGGAATATTGAAGATAATGTACAAGAAACAACAATCAAGATAATACAGTTGTAATGCTGCTCAGACTTCTCTTAAAGTTGCACTTTCTCTTATGCATTTTTAGAAGCTTATGTTAGCTTTAACTCCACATTAATTAATTTGAATTTAATTTTACGCCCCATTCTCAAAATAAGAATGTTTTGTGATGATTGGTAATGAATCAGCAAGTAAGGATATAGATGGAAAGCGGATTGGGTATATATTTTCCAAAATAAAAAGGCGAGAGTGTTATAACAAATTGGATTTACGTCAGTATTATCTTCAATGCCATACATACAATTAATAATAATAAAAGTATTATGAATACAAATATAAATCGTGAAAGGAAAATTATTTATTTTCAAATGACGTTACTTGTTGCAAAATAAGTACCATTTACAGGGGCAGAAAATCGGATAACTGCAGTCACTAGTATCTGCATTTGTGGAAGTGAAGTTTTTCTGCATACTGTGTCATTTGTTAAATAAGTACGCAGTGACAAATTGCTAATTTGGTGTAGTGTAGGGTGCATGAGAAAACAAAGAGATTTTGTTCCTTAGAACGCTTTAACATTTGGTGACAAATCTCTCCCGAACTCATAGTGAATGCGCATTTTTAGGAACGGGGTTTATCTGTGTGTGAGAGAGAGACATAAAACGACGTCAAAAGTAGATTGTGTAATTTGATCTCTGCATGTACACTGAAAAAAATTTGTTATAAAATTAAAGAAATGCTCCAAAGACGTCATTAGTTTTTAAAATAAGAACATTTTGTACTTAAAATATAGATAATTTCAATAATATTAAGTAATTTACTTAATTTTAAGTAAATTTTTTTAATTTTAAGTACAATATGTACTTATTTTGAAGACTAATGACGTCTTTGGAGCATTTCTTTAATTTTATGACAATTTTTTTTTCAGTGTAGTATGTAATTTTAAAACCAATATAACTTTTTTGTTTATGATTAATAGTGGGTACTTCAAAAGCAAAAGTTTCATTATTTTTAAAGACCTTTATTAGCGTTTCAAAATATTCCCCACTTAAGGGGGTAGAAAATGAGATGGCAGATGCCACATATCGAATCTGACTTCGGAGTCAGAAGTGACATATGGACGAAATATAGCCCTTGCCAAAACTCGAACAATATGCATCTCGATACGATCGGACATCAAATGGCAACGCAGGACAATAAAATTAAAAGGGCGTCATGTAGGGTGCACAGAAAAAAAATGTTTGTTGCCCCGGAATTATCTCTAGATAATCTTCGAAACTAGTGGGTGACTGGCGTAACAATTTTTTTGTATGGGGACCTACCCTTTCTAATAGGCACCCATCTAGTTCATTTGTTTACAATTCAGCACTAGTTAATATCTAGTTCAGTTATTACTATATTTGTGAACAAGAGAGTACAAGAGAATGGTGGTGGGAGAGAGACACATTTACTCTTCCACACCAAGCGCGTACTTGCTCGTAAAGCAGTTCAGACAATCGTTTTTGCTTATTTATCTGCTGCTGACGGCAGAGAGACGAACGTCTGCAACCATCATGTAGGTACCGTGCAATTACTGTAAAGCAGCTCAGATAATCGTTTTTGCTGGCAGAGATGCGAATGGGTTTGTCACATTGGAACTAGCTTATAGTCATAATATATTCAATACGCAACTATAAATGATTTTAGCTGCAGGGATAATACCCATATGCAAATTTCTTTGAAGAATCCCTGCAGTCAGCCAGGCACTATATGTCTCTATGTCACCACTTGTTCTATAGTGACAATTGAACAAGGTAAAAAGTCTACAACTTTCCTTTTATGCGCGAGTAGAAATACTTTACAGACAACTGTTGTACAGTATTTATGGCGACATTGTCATATAATAGCTGCCTGTAGAATGCACAGCTGCGCAGTCAGCAGGTAGAGATTTTTTGACAATTGTTCTTTTTTCATTCCTTGATTTTCTTCTGTCAAGGAAGCACGCGTTCGTTTTGTGAAAATAATTTTTGTGTGTTAAAAAGATAATTACAATTATTTTATAAAAATAAAAAAATTAGTAAAAGAAATTATAAAAGACTTGTAAAAAAAACAAACAATATCATTTAAAAATAGAAGTTTGCAATGTGAACAAGAAAACAGCGAAATGAATATTGTGGGAGAAAGTGAAGATTTTGTGGAGAATTTGGAAGATTTTGGCGTTCCGAAATTTACGTTGCGGGAGAAGTTAAAGCAGTGGTACATAGAAACAACTCCTTCTAGGAAGTGTTTGGAGAAACTATGTCAATATTAAATGAATTTAATTGTACATACATTCCAGTATTTATTATTTTTTGTTAATAAAATGAATAAAAGGTTTAGCCAGCCTCGAAGAAAGTGAGCATATAAATATATGTGTTTTAGTGTACTGCGCCCACCTTTATAAAGATGTCGACCAGGGTCACTAAAGTTTACTACTGAATCTTTGGTTCGAATGTCTCTATATGAGTTACTTTGACATTTAACATTTACTAGTGAATCTTTGTTCCAAATGTCTACATATGGTTAACTTTGACATTTAACATTTACTAGTGAATCTTTGGTGCAAATGTCTACATATGGTTTACTTTGACATTTAACATTTACTACTGAATCTTTGTATCAAATGTCTACTGGTGGTTTTTCAATGACAGCTAATGTTAAATGTCTATAGGAGATTACATGGGCCAGGGCACATTTTGTCAGTAGTACTACTGACAATGTCACAAGTAAATCACTACAATTTTGTAGAATGCACAGCTGCGCAGTCAGCAGGTAGAGATTTTTTGACAATTGTTCTTTTTTCATTCCTTGATTTTCTTCTGTCAAGGAAGCACGCGTTCGTTTTGTGAAAATAATTTTTGTGTGTTAAAAAGATAATTACAATTATTTTATAAAAATAAAAAAATTAGTAAAAGAAATTATAAAAGACTTGTAAAAAAAACAAACAATATCATTTAAAAATAGAAGTTTGCAATGTGAACAAGAAAACAGCGAAATGAATATTGTGGGAGAAAGTGAAGATTTTGTGGAGAATTTGTAAGATTTTGGCGTTCCGAAATTTACGTTGCGGGAGAAGTTAAAGCAGTGGTACATAGAAACAACTCCTTCTAGGAAGTGTTTGGAGAAACTATGTCAATATTAAATGAATTTAATTGTACATACATTCCAGTATTTATTATTTTTTGGTAATTAAATGAATAAAAGGTTTAGCCAGCCTCGAAGAAAGTGAGCATATAAATATATGTGTTTTAGTGTACTGCGCCCACCTTTATAAAGATGTCGACCAGGGTCAGGGTCATGTCTCTATATGAGTTACTTTGACATTTAACATTTACTAGTGAATCTTTGTTCCAAATGTCTACATATGGTTAACTTTGACATTTAACATTTACTAGTGAATCTTTGGTGCAAATGTCTACATATGGTTTACTTTGACATTTAACATTTACTACTGAATCTTTGTATCAAATGTCTACTGGTGGTTTTTCAATGACAGCTAATGTTAAATGTCTATAGGAGATTACATGGGACAGGGCACATTTTGTCAGTAGTACTACTGACAATGTCACAAGTAAATCACTACAATTTTACTAATGGCATTTCCTACAGGGTTGGTATACGAGTATATACAAGTGATGATCGCCACAACTACAAACTCACACTGTGTCATGTATAAGTCCCTCTGATGGTATCCCCGCACAGGATTGCAATACGTATAAGGGTATGTGTTTACATAGCTTCCAAAGCGCAGTGTTTTATCTTTTCCAATACACCACAAAAATAAACCTCTCTTTCGAAAGGAAGAGTTGATCGAAAAAGCTGAACAATTCGAATGTGAAAACATTCAATAAATCTAATAAAATTAAAATTAAATCGATCATTAACAAAAAAAAACTTCTAAAAACGTTTGTTCTAATATCTTAAATCTAACTAATAAAAACGCCGTAAGCTGAATTAGCTTTGGTTTAACATCAGTAATTACACTGTGATACAAAATCGAACTTTCCAAATGGGAATGGGATGAGACCAATTGCAAATGAGACCATAACAAAACCTTCAAGGATTTTTTCAGGTCAGTGCGAGATTTTTTTTACACGCATTTGAAGTTGGTGATTTCAACAAGTAAAGATAATTGAAAATTTGTTAAAATAATGCTTATTTTGTTATTATCATGGAATGTTGTGGTATCTTACTGTTTTTGGGGTCAAGGAATTCTTGTTTGATATTTATTTTAACCTACAACTCACGCTAGATGGCGCTGACATACAAATGGTGCTATTTCTTGCCATTTTCATAAAAAAAACGGTTCAAAATCACCAACTTCAAATGCGTGTAAAAAAATCTCGCACTGAACTGAAAAAACACCTTCAAGGTTTTATTATGGACAATGTCGGCTATCATTTGCAATTGGTTTCATCCCATTCCCGTTTTGCTTGTTGCACTGTGTTATTAATTAATAAATATTCCAATTTATAGCTGTCAGTCCGGCGTTGCTCGGATAACATTTATGTCGTGATATGAACTTCTTAAGCTGAAAAATATTCCAATGAAAAACTCAGATTAAAAATAACTTACCATATTGAAATTCCCGAAACTGGAGATATTTCTATCTCCAAAAAAGGAATTGTAGACAAATTTATACTTCCGTTCATTTCAGTTTAAGCAAAATATTTCACGGGTTTATCAAAAAACATTTCATCTGCCGCAAATGCATGGTGTTCATGAAAATTCAATTGTTCACGCCATACTGATCAGATCATCAATATGTCAGAAAGAATGAAAACATCTTTATCACAACTGTTCTGACCACTGGTCAAATCCTGTGAATCTGATTATAGTATTATTCCAGATATACTCTTAGCTATATTTATGCTCTTAGAGAGTGTATCTGTGGTCAAGAAGACGCAAATGTTTTATTATACTATTGAACATTTCACATAATATTCGTCCTCTGGTTTAAGATTCTGTATAATCCGGTTAGCCCGATTCTACCGTTTGATAACGATTATATTGACTGCAATCTACAATTACCACACTAACAGGAGAACGAAATATTTTGAAAATAATTTAAAAAATTAAAACTCGGTTTTGTTTTCCGGTATGACCTCTTACTGGACATCGAATAGCTGCAATAACAGTATATTCAAATGAATTTGTAGATTAATAGCTCTTAAGGGATTTTAAAGGTACTTTCATCACCTTTGAGGTCAGTGTGTACATATACCTTTGTATATTCTTAGCTCTTAAAGAACTTTTTAAATCTGTAAAATAATGATTTTCTTTTTGGTAACTGCTACACTGACCACAGTCAGAGGATTCAAATATTTCGCTTATATATATTTTGCGTTTATTGTACTTCATATTTAAAAAGTTTTAACTTTGTATCATACAAGAGGCTTCTAAAGGACAAAACAATATTCAAGTTTTTAACAGCGCTAGAATTGATTACAGGCGAGCTTTAATTTTATAGGCTGCCCAAGTTGGTCACATACAAAATTTTTTTTACAAATTTAGACTTTTTGAAGTCTACAAAACTTTGTGACTGAATATCAGATGTGAATGATATAAGTACCATTTGAAAGAATTGAACATCCTCTCTGAGAAATAAAAATTAAGTAATTAATTTTTGTTTATTAAGGACATCAAAAGGACTAAAATGTACTTAATCCTTGATTATCCTGAAAAACATATACTTAATTTTTTTCGTTTTATTTTTAAAAATTACCCACATATTTTTTCCACAAAATGTAAAATTTTCAGCGTGGCTCCTCCGTTGGTTAAAAACATATGAATTAATTAGTGTCCGTCCGTCTGTTAGTTCGACTGAATAGTGGTAACGATAACTCTGAAAAGAAGTGACCAAATGACTTAAAATTCGTACGTCATAATATTTTATTCAAAATCAGTTTATGTTTGATGCATAACCATATCGGCCTACTCCTTGTGGTACCTCCCCCACAAATGGTTACAATTTTGTGACATGTTAAAGCTCTTACGAGTATAACTTCTATACTACTGATGGGTATTCTGTAAAATTGCATACATAGTAATCATTTTACCGCCTCTATAAGCTGAACAAAAAATGGCCGAAAATGCAACACCCCTTTCGTTACCTCCCACACAAAGAGACTAATTTGTACAAAATGTTCACAGCTTATAACATTAATACCAAATACTTGCGCAATCAAATACTTGAAAATTTGTGCAGTGTAATATTTTTATGCTACCTACAGTCCAGTACAAAGTGGGCTTTATTGCCACGCCCCTTCTAGTACCTCTTACACAAATGGTAACAATTGTGTGAAATAAACATACACGTGTAAACTTTCATTGAAATCGAAAAGGTCAAATATTAAAATTGTAATTTTTGGGTCGGTTTATTGTAAAATATTTACTTAAATACAAAAAATATTTGTTTCGGAAATATTAGTTCGAAACAAAAAATATTTGGACGAAAACATATTTTTTAATTTTTTTCATTTAAAAAACACTTATAACAACTTGTTGACTACATGTTATGAATGGTAACATTTATTTTCACAAGAAACATCTGATGTGGAGTTGAGCGGTTATTTTGCATACACTTAATGCGACCGTAATAAAATGTTTTTTTATACCTTCTATGCAATTTGATTATCCAGGATTTTTCTTTTTGAAAATAAACATGTCAGTTAAGAAAAAAATTAAAAATCTTTTGCCGAATCCGCAGTCTTAAAAATAATTTGTTTTCGTTTTCCTGAAAACTTTTGAACCTAAAAATAGCGCTCCATGGGTAGTCCAAGTAGTGGTTCCTCTAAAACAATCCCCTAATACCGGCGTGTAATGTAATGTATGCTATTTTGGCGTCCCAGCGAGTAACAGGTGTTTCACAAAGTCATTACAGTGGCTATGCTGTAAAAAAAGGCTCCGAAAACAACCGCATTCAGTGAAGCGGGTTTCTTCTATCGTCCGACTGTCCGTCCGTTTGTCTTGGCCAAATGAGACAACACCAAAACTGGTGAATGTGTTTCTCAAAACGGAAGCGCAATGGCCACAGGGTAACGCTGAGAGTTTTGTCGAAGTTAGAGGCCGTTGAGGTTTCGACTCTTACCGAAAAACAAAAAAGAGTCACTTACCTGGGCTAATACTCTAAAGCCAATGAGTAGGCTGAAAAGCCACAAATTCAGCTGTGTTAAAGGCCCGTAATAAAGACAAAAGTAAACAAACAAAAATAAATAATAAATAAATCCAATCCTGGTCTTCCGACCCATAATTGGAGTATTCGTGAGAATAGTAAGGCGGATGGTAAAAGCGGTAGTTAAGTTTGATTCTTAATGCTGAATCCACCCCTCACTGACATCGGGCAAATGTACCCTGCGATATTGGTTCGAGACTATAGTTTTGAAGGTATACAAGAAGGATATAGCTCCCATTGAGGAAGGTGAGGTATCCACCGTGGTCGACACCCAGCCCTCCGGAAGTGCACAGTAGGGATGTAACGAAAGTGACTTTAGCGAAAGCGAATATTGAAATATATAGTGAAATCTGCATTTTTGCGAAAGCGAATGAGAATGCGAATAATAGTTTGACCCTTTAGTACCAACAAAATTAAGGAACTAAATTGATACTTTTCTAGGATTTTCAAGTTTTAAGAATGTTTTCCATATTTTTACCTCCTGATACCACAAGGACAAGCATATTTTTCATCGGTTGAGAAGAGAAGTGGAAGATGTTTTCATTGCTATTAATATCTTCAAAATGTGTGAAGCGAATAAGAAGATACTACACTTTTAACAAATGGAAGCGAATACTGAAATATATTTTTGCGAAAGCGAATAATCAAAATTTGGTTTTTGTGAAAGCGAATGTTAAAATGATGCAAATAATTCGCGTTCGCATATGCGAATATTCGTTACATCCCTGGTGCACAGATACCCACGCCGCCCATAATTTCTGAAGCTCAGATCTTAGCACAAAGCCTGTAACACCTTTATCGGAGGACGAGAGCACTACTTCGGCCACTGAGGGGCTGAAGAGGGTTTCTGGACTCTTTGACGCATACGATGAGGACATGATCATCGCTGATACGTTAAAGCAGCCGCAGCGGCTCTATTGCTGCGCCTGTTCACAGGTGCAGTAGACATCGTCATGCCCTACGTAGTAGGAGGAAAGATGTATGGTATCAGGACACCCAGACTCATGTTGTTTTACTCATCGAGTTCGCAATACCACTTTAATTTTTGCTGTTATTAGAAATTGCTTCCTGGAGAGCTACTTGCCTTTTAGGATATTGAAAAAAGTTGTATATGGTTTGGATAGTGCCGAGACAATTTCTAACTGAGACCTTGCGTGCGTAACTTAAGCTATGTACAGACGATTGTCAGATCGAACAACGTTATTAACCCTGTTAAAGTGCTGCCAATGTACGGACAATGGCAGATTGTTAGGCAAAGGTGAATTGACAGTTCAGACGATTACAAGAAAACTTTAACATTTCATATACATATTTACAATATATTTTGTAAATATTTCTATGCAGGATTGCCAATAAAAATATTTTATAGTAGGTGCTGCCAATAAAATGTTTCTCTGACTGTGACGCCATTGTCAGATGCATAAACATAAACTAAAGTATCAATACCGCACGTTTCGAGGAAATTTAGAATAACTTCAGCCAAACCTTTTCCATCGAACTGTTTTGTTGGGACGAAACTGTACAAATCTTCGCAAATTTTATATCGCCTGCCTTTTTCATTAAGGTACCGGATACACATTGAAACTTGCTCAACCCCTGAAATATCAGCTAATTCGTCCAGCATGATGGTGAAAGCTTTGGAATTATTGATTCTCTCAATAAGCTATCGGTGTATACGAGACACGTGTTAAAGCGATGCAAATGTAGGGACAATAACATATTGTTATGCAAAGGTGAATTGTCAGTTCAGGCGATTGCAAGAAATTGTTTCTCTGACAATGGCGCCATTGTCACATGCATAAACTTCGCACATCTGACAATCAAAAGTGTCTGATAATTATCTCGCAATGGCAACGTTGTGTGTTTACATTATTGCCAGATGTCTACCAATATAATTGTCTTACAATAACTGTTCTGCCAATGTTGCATGACAAAAATTTTATGTTCACACGGTTGTGAGTTCACAGGGTTGCATTTTCCTGACAATATTATGAGATCTGACAATCGTGTGTACATAGCAGGACAAATATTATTAATTTCATTTTGAACACGATATAAGCATATACATGGTATTGAGTGATGAGTTGTGGCGAAATACTTCAAGCGCATTTTTCTAATTGGTAAATGGTCTTGATACCAGTCAAATTTTCCGGATAGTGTAGGCTTTGACTTACTTTTACTAAATGTGTGGCATGAACGCTCATCATTCTATCTAGGGAAGTACGGATATAAACATTAGGAGTAACTCACTCCCTGACTTTATTCTAACTACCAACCTAACTATTTGTAACATAGGCAATACCCCGACAGTCAGTTTGCTACTGACAGGCTGTCAGACAAGATTAATGGTGAAATGTACTGGACGACCACTCATTCGCAGATCACCATTATATACGGGTATGTTCTGGCACTCACTTGGAGCATCTCACGTGAAATGTCTCAAGATAGAGTTGTTCTACAAGTCACTATCACGTGTGAAAATCGTACGGTTTGGCAGGCAAATCACATGTTGCGCGTTATATAAATGTATCTTCGACAACCAATATTCTCTGCAGTAGTACGACACCTCGATATTCGTCCCGTAAAGTACAGGTGAGAAGTGAGATGAATGTGAGGTGAGTATCAGAACAGGGGCGATAGAGTTTAAACTCGCTGAAAGCCACCTAAACCTGCCGTCCACAAAAGTGTGAGGAAGACAAAGTGGCACCTGTATGAGAAGAATTTCATGATCCGAATGACAAAGCCGGTCTGGTCGATAGTATCATCTGGTTGAGCACATCACCACATCATTCAATAGTTCCCTTTAATAAGCCTGTCCAAAATCAAGGTGCAAGGATAAAACTAAAACACAATGGTGGACTCCTGAGTTGAATGGTATGAAAAACACCTGCAACAAGTTATCCAATAAGGCGAAATATACTAGCGTCACTAATGACTGTGATGTCAATAAGGAGCAACTTGAAATCTATAAAAGGGGGTTTACAAAGCCTAGTGACGTTCTTGCCATACCTTCTGTGGAAAAGGTCTCGTATAAGTTATATGGTGCATAAGTTATTACTCACTGCAGCATGATGTGTTATTTGCAGCATGAGGCAAATAACAGGACAAAAAACGGCGAGCAGTTGCTAAATGTACTGGGCTATTATCAGCTTTAACCCCTTCAAATGTCCTAGACCAGACGGCATTACTTCAGCAGAAATGCAGAAAATGTTGGAGAACATTATCCCTTGGCTGAAGAAAATGTATGTATTTATTTCATACATAGCGAATAATGTCCCAAATGTAGACTCTCCGTGGTGTGTATACAAGAGGTGTTAGAGAGTTTAAGGAACTTGGGCCCCCTATCTCATACAGGGGCGGAGCTACAGGGTCCTAAAGATGACCACCTCAGGTATACACAATTTTCATCGGCTTCTAACTTTCGATTTAAGTGGATACTCCTACACCTATCTTGAATAGTTTCCGAGATATGAGGATTTTAAATTTGAATTATTAATTTTTTCGCCGACTTTGCCTTGGGAGTTTAACAAATATCTCTGTCAAAAGTTTACCGCTTTTGTTCGCGTGTTTTTTTATGGATTGCCAATAAAATTTACAAAATCATGAAAAAAAGAATCGATAAGATATGTCAAGAAATAAGAAAGTTATGGCCCTATAAAATCAATTTTTTGAAAAAATTTAATTTTTGGAGATTTTTTGGCGAAAAAAGGCCATTTCGTATTTAGGTCTTGTAGAAAAAGTTTGTTACACAAAGTATATCAATTTTATACTCATTTTAAAGGAGCATCCACATCAAAATTTTAATTGGTGTGGGTGCCACCCTTCTCCGATATTTTAATACTTTAGCTAGGTGGCTGAAATTTGGCATAGATACTTCTTATAGCTGCAGGTAACTTGGGATTGAAAATGGGCGATATCGGTCCCTATTTAGATATAGCTCCCATATATAGCATCTAACTTGTTCCTACTGTTCTCATCTACTATATTTTTTTGTGTTTTCGGTGTTATTTTCTTTAGGTTTGAGTTATTTTGTGAGGTCACATGCTATCCATGGCGGAGGGTATTAAAGAGTCGACCTGGCCGAACTTAACGCTTTAACTTGTTTCTTATTTATTTGTATTAGGGTGTAACAAAATCGACTGCAAAGGGAATCCCGAGCGCGGCTTTTAAATCCCATTTTTGGAGATTTTTGATGTATTTTTTGGGATTTGAGGGATTTTCCATTAGATATGTCCACATGTCCGGTTTGATTATTATTTCTAAAATCAAAATAAAGAACTTTAAAAAAATCATCGAAATATATACATTTTTTAAGAATTTTATGCCGTATTTACGATTCTGTCTATATGCAAAATATTTTTTTTAATTTTTCCCTACCTTCTTGTACTTATTGGTTATTATATCAGTCAATATGCACCGATTTCTTGTAGATCACATGTTTTTATCAAACAATAATAAAATTTAATAAGATTTACCTTTCAGAAAATATTGTTTTATGGCACTATTTCTAGGAAACCCTTAATCATTGACAGGTATAAACATATTTGTTGTAATGTTCATTCATATAGTTAATAATATTCATTCATATATGATTTTTGTAATTTCCTATATTACGTGTATCAGGTAGAAATGTCAGGTATATTATTGTTTTTATATAAATATAGCATCTTCGAAAATGTATATCATTACCAATTTTGCAAGTATGGCGTTAACATTTAAGAACTCGTCACTATTTTTTATTTTGTGTGAAATCCCATTTCACACTTTTGAGGAAAACCCCCGTAGAATAGTAAAATTTATCGAATTAAAGTATTAAAAAGCGAAATCACAAAAATACAAAAATGTGTTAAATCATTTGAAGTAAAGTGGACAACTGAAAAATCGCGTTCAAAGTTTCTTGCAAAAATTCAGATTGGCTCGAGAACAACATAGATTTAACAGGTTGTACTTCATCTGTTGGTCCACCCCATAAACCTTACGAAGATGTATCGACTAGAACTAAGAAGAGGCGTTTGTCCAATAATCTTTCGGCAATGACTACTGAAGAAGTTACGGATACTTTTAAGGCTATGTTGAAAAAAGAGAAACAACGAACTGATGCTTTAAAAATTTCCGGTGTTCTTCAAACAGCATCACTGAAACGTCTAAGGAGAATTGTTGAGAGTATTCCCACACCATCATCTAAGTCAGTTTTTACGGATGAAGAAGCACTTGCTCTTATGCTACAACTGGGACTCAGCAAAGACAACTACAACACACTTAGGAAGGCATTGTCCGAAAAAGGAGTCGATGTCTTACCTTCATATAACAAAATAAAGGACAAAAAGAAATCTATTATTCCTCCACCGCTACAAGTTTCACCAAGTGGAGTCAGTATTGGTCTTCCTAACCTACTGGAAAATACAGCATCGACAATAGTTTCAACTCTTACTACAGAACAGCTGAGTACAATGGATAATTGTGACTTGCAACTTATTTGCAAGTGGGGATGTGATGGCTTATCAACCCTTCCTGAATACAAACAAGTATCAACAAGTCCGAGCGGGACAGATTATAGAAGTGTGTTCACGGCATCATTAGTTCCCCGTCAGATTAAGAAAGAGAGAAGACACGGATTGTCCCTCAACTAGTTTTGATGACATTTGGATAAATTCGACTCCAGGATCAAACAACTTTTGTAGACCAATATGGTTTGAGTATACAAAAGAGTCGGCTACCAACACACAAAACATGGTTGATCATATTGAGAAGGAAATTAAGGAGCTGGAACCCATATCAATCAAAATATTGGACTACAGCTTCACAATCTCCTTCATCCTAAATTTCACTATGGTCGATGGGAAAGTTTGCAATGCTGTTACGGGAACATCATCTACGTGGAGTTGTACACTATGTGGAGGAAAAAAATGAATTTTCGGATTTATCAAAGAACCCAACAATTAACACATATGCTTAAATTTGGAATTTCCCAATTACATGCTCGCATACGGTTTTTAGAACATTTCCTACGCATAGCATACGATTTGCATTATTATAGTAATCCAGAAAATGCTAACAAATTACCGGACAAAAAGAAATTAAAAGCATCGAGAGAGTTCCAGAAAAAATAATTCAAGAGGAATTTTGGAAAGAGACTGGATTAAATGTCGACAAACCACTAGTGGGATATGGAAATACAAATGATGGTAATACTGCAAGGCGTTTCTTCAAGGATTATGAAATCACATCTAAGATCACGGGAATCGATATGGAATTACTGAGAAAAATCAACATAATTCGTCGAAAAAGTTAAAGAGAATTTCATAATGAAGATATGTTTGTAAATCTTCTCCTATCTTCCGATCCTGTTCTATCATTAATAAGAAACAGATGGATATGTTACCGATCTTTGACATGTGACAATCCTGAGGAGTACAATGATTTGCTTTATCTCCTAGACATGGATTATTCAGATTATTTTACAGAAATAAAATAAGATGTTTCTCAAGAAGTGGGTCTTTCGCTTACAAAATGGGTGTACACAAATTTAAGGCAACAAGAGTCACACCAACGTATTATAAAGGCCGACATCTTTTATCCTTCTTACTCAATTTTATGAGTAAGAAGGATAGATCACTCATGTGATCTACAAGCAATCAGTGCGTATTGACTGATATAATAAGCAATAAGTACACGAAGGTAGGGAAAATTAAAAAAAATATTTTGCATATAGACAGAAACGTAAATACGGCATAAAATTCTTCAAAATGTATATATTTAGATGATTTTTTTTCTTTATTTTGATATAAGAAATAACAATCAAACGCGACATGTGGAAATTTCTAATGGAAAATCCCTAAATTCACAAAAATACATCAAAAATCCCCAAAAATGGGATTTTTTACTTTTAGTCCTATATCTTCGATATGAAAAGCCGCGCTCGGGATTCCCTATGCAGTCGATTTCGCTACACCCTAGTACAAATAAATAAAAAAATTAACAATTTAGCTTTGCGATTGGAGAAAATCGATCAAATTTTTGAAATTTATGTAAAAAAAGGTCCAAATTGGAGAAGGGTGGCAACCACACTAATTAAAATTTTGGCTTCGGATTTTCTCTAGTAGATTCTGTAAAATTAGTATAAATTTGATATACTTTGTGTAACAAACTTTTTCTACAAGACCTAAATACGAATTGGGGGTTTTTTCGCCAAAAAATCTCCAAAAATTTTATTTTATAGGGCCATAACTTTCTTATTTCTTGACATATCCTATCGATTCTATTTTTCATGATATTGTAAATTTTATTGGAAATCCATAAAAAAACACGCGAACAAAATCGGTAAACTTTTGACTGAGATATTGGCTAAACTCCAAGGCAAAGTCGGCGAAAAAAACGAAAAATTCAAATGCCTATGCATAAGCGGAGCTTTAAGAACTGCAGCGAATAAATCTCTACTCCATATACATACTGCCGATTAATATTGTGGCGAGAGAAGTTACAACCAGAGCGGCATTAAAATTAAACTGCCTATCGGTCACATGAGGATATCAATGTGTAGTTGTGTGGTAACCGATTCATGCAGTGTCTATCAAGCTGAAATAATGGCAATATGGTAAGTCGCCAAATGGCTGATTCGCAACATAGTATCCAAACACTGGGATTGTCATTTACCCGGACAGCCAGGCTGCCATCAATTCTCGGGAGGCCATATCCCTAAATTCACTAACAGCCCTCGACTGCACCAAATGAGGAGCAGTTTAGTATACACCTCATAAGGGTTCCTGGTCATATGGATATCTCAAGCAACTGCAAATCCGATGAACTTGCTTGAAAAGGGACGACATTTCAATTTCTCGAAGAAGTTGCACATACTCGTATTGTTGCGCCGCTATCCACATGCAAGCTTTTGCTCGGGCAAGAGGCAAACAGGCAGTTCAATGTAAGATGAACAGAAATCATTACCTGTAGTGTGGATAGAAAAAGCTGGATAGACCTGATAAGGTCATCGCACAATTGTCTCTGACGGGACACTAACTGATCAGCGAACACGCCAGAAGTTTGGGTAATGACTCCAATGACTTCTGCAGAAGCTGTGGGGATGATGAATAAGTGGAGAGCATTGAGCACTTGCTATGCGACTGTCCCGCTTTAAGTAAACGACGTCTGGACTTACGGGGGTCTGCCATTCCATGCAGTCTAACAGTTCTTTCCGTTATCGATAACTTTGCATATCAAACAGGTTGGTTCCGATGATGGTAATTTCAGCCCGTGGTAACACTAGGGACCTAAACTGGTCTATGTGAGCTGTTAAAAAAAGCTGCCACACTAACCTAGACCTGAACCTTTTATATAATTTACAATTTTCGTTATTGTATTTTGTAATGCGATCAATGTTGCAGGATATATAACATTCGACCTGACCGAATTTAATCCCGTTGTTATCCCCTCACCTTCGAGAGGAGGGTATCATGTTCTACGAGGAGTGACGTAAGACCAACTATGATTGGCGAAAATCAGTTTTGGGCCATTTTAAGTCATTTGAGCAATGTCCGTCCTTCCGCATGTCTGTGTGGTTATCTGCTGCCTGGTGCGCACGATAACTCTTGAAAGGATTAACCGATTGACTTCAAATTTGGTATGCGGTAATATTTTTTCCCTATCTCCGGCCAAGTTCAAAGATGTGCCATATTGGTCCACTCCTTAGTACCTTCCCACAAAGGGTTAACATTTAGTTAAATATTGATTGTTTAATTACATCTATACTACTTACTCAAAACTTCTGAAATTCCACACATAGTATATGCTTTTTAGTCGTTAATAGCTCAAGAAAAATGGGCGAAGCTGCCAAGCCCCTTTTGACAAATTGATCATTTTACACCAAAAGTTAAAAGCTTATAACTTTAATACCAGTGCATACAAATACTTAACATTTTGTACACTGTAATGCTTTCATAGTACCTAGAGTCCAGAGAAAAGTAGGCGTTTCTGGCACGCCCCTTTTGGCACCTCCCTCACAAATGTACCACTCTGCACCAAAAGATAACAGCATATAACTTTAATACCAGTGCATACAAATACTTGGAATTTTGCACAATGAGTCCAGAGAAAAGTGGGCGTTATTGACACGCCCCTTTTGGTACTTCCGACACAAATGGACCATTTTGCACCAAAAATTAACACCTTATAACTTTAATAAAAGTGCATACGAATACTTGAAATTTTGTACAAATTTTGTAAATTTTTTTTATAGTACCTAGAGTTTAGGGAAAAGTGGGCGTTATTGGCACACACCGTTTGGTCCAACGGCAGTCAAATGGACTATTGAGCACCAAAAGTTAACACCTTATAACTCTAATACCAGAATATACTTTAAAGTTATTTAATACAATTTAAATTGATAAAAATTTAATTAAAACAAAAAAATAAATAAATTGACGAATATTTCTTTGGAACTTAAGGTGAGGGGTTTCTTCAGTCGGTTTACCTGACTGAATTTTCGTACATGTTTTTTTCCCGTTTCAATCTGATCAATTGCTAATACTTAAGTCAAGAAGCCGCCATCATTGTTTGTTTTTTTTCGTCGTCGTGGCGGAAACTTACTGCGATAAGCCATAATAGTATTTTCGAATATTTTTTTAGATCTTATATTGACATGTTCGCGTTAGAGCCGACACATCAAAAATCCAGAAGAAACACGTCTGAAGTTGTAAAATCTGGCAATATTACCGACTCATTTCAATCGCTAAAACCTCGCATTAGACGTTCAATGTTCATTGTCGTTCGCGCCAAAGCCGAATGGCCGAGCAGAATGTCCCACTTAATCGATTTGATGCAATAATAAACTCAGACGTCATTGTTTTGTATCGGTCACCAGTAATAATAACAACTTTAACCTTTAAATTCTCCAAAAAAATTAAGCCGATAACACCTCCCGAGAAAATGATGACTTTATTTAGGATTCGTGGGCAACATCTGGATTCATTCAGGCTAAAAAAATCGCTACTGTAGTAACCATACATTGACATACTGATTGGCGAATTACTTTCGATTTGTGAAGTCAAGACCAACAAACTACAAAATATTTCATTGAAATATGTTCATTTTTAAATATTTTATGGCGTTATTACATGTCTGTCTGCATTTGAAAATTGATTTTTTTAATATCAGTGCATTTCTCTCACACCAACTTTTCAAAATATACAACAAAATTTGCTATACGATGTAAAAATTTCAGTCAGATGTGACAACTGAGACAAAAGTTATCGCCATATCAATTTATATTTTCATAAAATAGGCAATTTTTGTATTTTATTGCGAAAAAGGCTTATATCCATAAGTTGATATATTAGGTTTTAGGTTAGGGTGGCAGCCGTATTTTTTTACAAGCTCACATAGACCAGTTTAGGTCCCTCATCGAAACCAACCTGTTTAATATATAAATTTATCGATAGTACGAATATCAGTACTGGAAAGATCTGTTAGGCTGCCTAAAAAGGCCGACCCCAGTATGTCCAGTCATCGTTTACTCAAAGCGGGACAGTCGCAAAGCAAGTGCTCAATGCTCTCCACTTCTTCCTCATCTCCACAGCTTCGGCAGAAGTCATTGGAGTCAATACCCAATCTTTTGGCGTGTTCGCCGATCAAGCAGTGTCCCGTCAGAACCTGTACTAACGTAGACAAACGTTTCCTCTCTAGTGCGAGGAGATATTTTGACCTTCTCAGGTCATACCTTGGCCAGATTTGTCTAGCTACCCTGCAGGTGCCGATTTCTGTCCATCTTTCGTTGGACTGCCTGATTGCCTCTTGCCTAAGCCAAAGTTTGCACGTGGATAGTGGCGCACCAATGTATGCAAATTCTTCGAGAATTTGTAATGTCGTCCCTTTCCTAGCAAGTTCATCGGCTTTGCAGTTCCCCGGGATATCCCTATGCCCAGGCACCCATGTTAGGTGTATATTAAACTGCTCAGTCATCTCGTTAAGAGATCTGCGGCAGTCGAGGGCTGTTTGTGAATTTAGGGATGTTGCCTCCAGAGAATTGATGGCAGCCTGGCTGTCCGAGTAAATGACAACGCCAGTGTTGGTTACTATGTTGCGACTCAGCCACTTGGCGACTTCCCATATTGCCATTATTTCGGCTTGATAGACACTGCAGGTATCTGGTAGTATGTGAGCTATATCCAGACTAAGTTCTTCACAGTGTACTCCGAAGCCAACCTTTTCATCAAGCTTCGAACCATCCGTGTAAAAGTGGAGATGGTTTCTATTACCTGGTATTCTGCCGACCCATTCATCTCTGGCGGGAATCATAGATAGATGTAATTTCTCTCGAAGGTGTAAACAGTTGGTATATAGAACAATCGGTCGGTTACCATATCACTACACTTTGATATCCTCATGTGACCATAGTTCTTGTACCTCCACATTGATAGGCAGTTTACTCTTATTGCCGCTTTGGTTGCAACTTCTCTCGCCACAATATTAATCGGCAGTATATGGAGTAGGGCTTGTAAAGACTCGGTCGCTGTAGTCCTTAAGACTCCGCTTATGCTCAGGCAGGCAGTTCTCTGAACCTTTTTTCGTAGGTTGGTGATGGTTAGTTTGTCAATTGCCGTCCACAATACCGTATAAAAGTATTGGACGAACTACTGCTATATATATCCAGTGGACGATTTTAGGAGACCCTACAGCCTTTTTGCTGGAATATGAGCAGACTTTGAATTAGTCTAATCAAACTAGTGTTAACTTTTAGATGTGAGAGTGCCGCAATTACCGCATCTGAGTGAATATTGTTAAAAGCCCCTTCTATGTCAAGAAATGCCACCATGGTGAATTGCTTGAAATGCAGGGACGATTCGATAGTGCTCACAAGTTCGTGCGGGCTGATTCTGTAGATTTGCCCTTATTGTAAGCATGTTGGTTCCCCGACAGGAGTTTTGTATCCAGGTTTTCCCTAATGAAATGATCTAAAAGTCTTTCCAGACCTTTCAATAGGAAGGAGGATAGGCTAATTGGGCTGAAGTCTTTTGGCCTAGTGTGTGATATCTTTCCCGCTTTAGGTATGAATACCACTTGATATATTAAAAAAACCCAATTTTTCAGGAGAGCAAAGGAACTGTTAAATTTTATTATTTCGCGATAATTTGTATACGAACGTATATAATAACGGCGATTCCTCGTGAGGTTTGATTTTCAATATGCCTTTTTTTACAGATCACGCATGACTCTGGTTTCAACAAGATGGTGCTACGAGCTATACAGCGCGTGAAACAATGACCTTGTTGAGAAATCATTTTGGTGAGAACTTAATTGCACGTTTTGCTACGGTTAATTGGCCACCTAGACCGTGAGATATCACACCTTTCGACTATTTTCTCTTGGGATATGTAATGTCTGAGGTATTCAAGAATAAGCCAGCTACGATTGACGCTTTAGAAGCCAACATTTCTCGTGTTATTCGCGAGATAACAGTCGCTATGCCTGGATGAGTCGCCCAAAATTGGACCTCAGACGTAGTCATGGCCAACATTTACATAATATCATTCTGAAACAGTAAATGCTATAAATTGTTCTTTAAACCGATAATAAAAATTTTAAGTTCACTTTCAAATGTATGTGTTTTAATATACATTATAAATCAAACCTCACGATGACTCACACTAAATTTGCAAAAGTCAATCCCACAATTCCAAAAATAATTTCGAAAATCCCTAAAAATTTTAAATTTACCCTATGTCTACTATTCTAAAATCCGGGCTCCAAATTCCGTTTGCAGTTAAACTTGCTACAAAATACCATGTATAAAATCTCTAAAGGTTTTAATATTCTAGAGAAAATCTGGCTTAATTTTGATGATTGTGTAAAAAAAGGATACTTGGGACCTTTATGTATTCGGCCGAAAAATCGTTGGCTAAAGTAACATAAATTAGGAACGACTTAAATATAAATAAAAACAACATAATAGACGAATTCTCTTATGTAAAATGTTAAGCAGTCGCAGAAAATATAGAAACATGGACAGAATCCGAAACAAATCCTGATATCCTTGGTTTGCAATGATGTATTCTTCAAAAATGAAAATATTCCTTATTAAAATATTTTGAAATAAATTGATTTTTTATTTGATTTGCCAAATGCACGGAATGAGTTTTTCAATATCTAACAATATTTGGACTTCATAAAAATCTCAAATGAAAGTGGAATCTTTAGAACCACTCTTAACTATAAAATCATATTGGTAAATGGACTATATTGAATTTAAAATTGTGAGCAATTAAAACTGATGTTCTACAAAAAAATGTATATGAGTCATTCCATGCCAAACGGGACGATTTTTGACATCACTATTTTTGATTGCTTCGAAATTTTGTTTATGTATTATTTACCTAAAAATATCTTTAAGAGTTATGAGCAATTTAAAGTTGACGAAATTACGTTTTTTTCTAAAAGGTGTGTTCATTCTTTAGCTTGTATCTATTGAAATACGTGACCGATTTTAATGTGCTATACCTTGTATTGAAAGTAATTTCAACTACTACAACTAACTGGAATAAGCACTGCAACAAATATACGAATTTTTAATGTTTTTGCCCTTTTATACTTTCTATTGCGATTTTCAAAATGATTACACCCTTCGATTTTTTTGAAATTTTAATGTTCTTAGATGTCTTTGTTAGCTACTGTATGAATTTTGATGTAGTGAATTGATGGGAACTATTTTTTACGATTTTAAAAAAAAAGGCATTTGCATAATTTCTGGGAATGTGCTTTAAATAATTTAGCCGTTAGTTTATTAATATAACAATAACAACAATAAATATTATTAATTCTGCAAAATTATTTGCAAAAACGCAAAATTCAGCGATGGCTTGATATTTAAAAAACAAAACTCATTAAACAATAGCAAGAGTCAACAGATAAGAAATAACTTGCTAAACTATACTCTGAGATGAAAATTTTTTTAAAATTACAGCAACCTGGATTTCACTTTTTGATGTAGAAAAAAAATACAATAACTTTGTTAATCCGTTTTTCACATTCAATTCGACAATTCAAAGAAAAAACCAAGCAATAATAAAGCAAAAGTAATTTCTTGAACTCAAAACTACCACGCATATATTCCATTGTCCGAAAAAAATAGAGTTCAGACAACATCAACTTCCGAAAAGTAGTGTGTTAAGAAGGTGTACATTGATTAATATTTTTATACCCATTTTCGTCTTTCTTACTGTAAATAGTATACATGATTGGAATCTTTCTCATACATTTTTTATTGTTCTTATTTTTACATAAGTATACTGATTATTAATAATTGTCATTCTTTTCTTAAGTGTTTTATTGTTCTTACTGTTTTATTTTACTGTTAATTATACCCTCACTTTAGTGATACGAGGGTATGTATCATTTGCTACGGAAAGAAGTGTAACACACCGAAGGAGTGACCTAAGACCCCAAATATGTTCGGCGGATATTCGTTTTGGGTCATTTTAAGTCGAATGAGCAATGTCCGTCCATCTGTCTGTCGGTCTGTCTGTGTGCTGGCTGGTGCGCACGGTAACTCTCGAAAGGAGTAACCGATTGACTTCAAATTTGGTATGCGGTAATATTTTGATCTATCTCCGGATGAGTTCGAAGATGGGCTGTTTTGGACGACTCCTTCTAGTACCTCCCCCACAAAGGGTTAACTTTTAGTGAAATATTGATTCTTTAATAACTTCTATACTACTTATTCGAATCTTCTGAAATTTTACTCATATTATTAGTATATTAGTCACTATCACCTCGAGAAAAATGGGCGAAGTTGCCGCACCCCTTTTGGTACCTCCCACACAAATGGACCATTTTGCATCAAAATTTAATAAAAGTGCATAGAAATACTTGAAATTTTGTACAGTATAATGTTTTTGTATCGCCTATAGTCTGATAAAGAATGGGCATTATTGTACTGCTCCTTTTGGTACCTCCCACACAAAATGACCAACGTATTTAAAGAATCTACAGTTTAACGAAAATTGGTATGTTTGCTAAAGCCCTTCTGGTACCTCCACAAATTGACAGAATAATTAGTGTAATGTTATACATATATTACATTACTCACAAAGTGAGGGTGTTCCTTAGTCGGTTTAGCCGACTGAAACTTTCTTAAAGCACATTCACAGAAATTATGCAAGTTGTTTTTTTATAAACAATCGTAAAATATTAGTTCCCATCAATTCACCACTTCAAAATTCATACAGTAGCTAACAAAGACATCTAAGAACACGACATTAAAATTTAAAAAAAATCGATTTTGAAGATTGCAATAGAAAGTATAAAAGGGCAAAAACATTAAAAATTAGTATATTTGTTGCGGTGCTTACTCTAAGTTAGTTGTAGTAGTTGAAATTAGCTTCAAAACAAGGTATATGTAGCACATTAAAATCGGTCACGTATTTCAAGAGATACACGATAAAGAATGAACACACCTTTTAGAAAAAACGTAAATTCGTTAACTTTAAATTGCTCATAACTCTTAAAGAAATTCTTTTAAAATTTTTTCGTGAACTACATATAAGTTATTTTTAGGCAAATAATGCATACACAAAATTTCGAAGCAATCAACAATAGTGATGTCAAAAATCGTCCCGTTTGGCATGGAATGACTCATATGGAAGAAAAATATCAGGAGTAAACTATCGATATGTAATGTAATTTGTAAATTATTTATACTAATACATATTTTTAGTCCCTTTCTATGTTTGTTTTGTTTTAAATAAAATTGAAGCACATCATAAAAATGTGTACACTATTTCTTCATGGAATCAATGGCCACCGTATCTCTAACCCCAAAATACGACATATCGATGGTTTATATTTAAAATGTGATATATTAAGATTTTCGAAAAAAAAAAGATTTTATTGTCAAATCCTTGTGCTTCACATGATTGACCTACGGAGTAAAATTTAAATAAAAAAATATCCTATCACGCATTTTTATTGTTTTTGTTGTTTTGCTATGGTGTTTTATGTATATACATATACGAAGAAAAATCAGGCTATACTATCATTATAACCTACACCACACTGTAGTACAGGGTATTATAACTTTGTGCATATGTTTGTAACACCCAAAAGGAGGAGAAATAGACCCATCTTTTATTATACCGATCGACTTAGAATAACTTTCTGAGTTGATTTAGCTATGTACGTCCGTCCGCCTGTCTGTGCAAGTATTCTTGTAATCAAAGTACAGGTCGCAATTATGGTCCGATCTCGACGAAACTTTACACATATCTTTTTTTGGCCTAAGGATGTTTAAAATCGGTTCAGATTTAGCTCCGATATGTATTTACCTCCGATTTGAAATATGTATATGCATTGTATAAGCAACATTTTCTATCCGATTTGTACAAAAATTGGCACAGAGCAGTCTCGTGATACACTTAGAGACAATACAAAATTTGGAAAATCGGTTTAGATTTAGATATATATAGCCCCCATATATATGTTACCCCCGATTTGACATGTAAGCGCTTTAAGAACTTTATTTATATCCGATCAGTACGACATTCGGCAGAAAGAGGTTTCTTATTACATGAATTAACACTGTCAAATTTGGAGGAAATCGGTTCATATTTAGATATGGCCCCCATATAAAGGATCCGCCAAATAACTTTTTTTTTAAATGCTATACAAAAAAACTACTGAATATTTTCTCAAATTTCTTTTTTTATTTGAAAGTACAATCCTTCCGGTTAATAATGGAAAATAATTTCATTCAAATGGCTGCCTCGGCTAGCCATGCAGTAGCCTACACGATCGGTCCAATGTTTAAGCACATTATCGATTGTATGCAGCTGTATTTCACCAATGGCTTCACGAATATTGTCCTTTAAAGCGTCAATTGTCTCTGGCTTGTCGGCGTAACACTTATCTTTGAGGGCACCCCACAAATAATAGTCCAACGGTGTCAAATCGCAGCTCCGAAGTGGCCAAACGACATCAGCTCTGCGGCTGATAATGCGATCTCCAAAAACAGGGCGCAAAACATCGAGTGTAGCTTCGGCTGTGTGGCACGTAGCGCCGTCCTGTTGAAACCAAATGTTGCCAATATCATCCTCTTCAATTTTTGTGAACAAAAATTCGTTCAACATGGCCCGATAACGATCGCCATTGACTGTAACGGCCACTCTTTGCTCATTTTCGAAGAAAAATGGCCCAATTATGCCTCTGGACCAAAATCCGCACCAAACAGTGACTCGTTTTGGGTGTATCGGCTTTTCAATGTATGCGTGCGTGTTTTTTGTGCCCCAAATGTGACAATTTTGCTTGTTTACATACCCGCCAAGATCAAAATGAAAAAATCAAATGAAAATCAAAAATGAAAAAAAAAATTGAAAATCAAAATTTTCAAAGTAATGTCGCAATATTTCCCAGCGTTGTTCAAGCGTATACACAACCATATTCGTTCAGCGGAAGGATAAAACTAATTATCTGTCAAATCAGACATGAGCTAAGTGTTACCATTCACGAAATAAGCACTAGTTGAAAAAAAACGTTAGATGGCGGACCCTTTATATGTTCCCCCGATTTCATATGTAAGCGCAGTAGAAACTGTATTTTATATCCGACCAGTACGAAATTTGGCAGAAAGAGGTTTCTTATTACATAAATTTATACTGCGAAATTTGGATAAAATCGGTTCAGATTTAGATATAGCCCCCATATATATGTTATCCACGATTTGACATGTAAGCGCTGTAGAAATAGTATTTTATATCCGATCGGTACGAAATTCGACAGAAAGAGGTTTCTTATAACATAAATGAACATTGCTAACTTTGGAGAAAATCGGTTCAGATTTAGATATAGCCCCCATATACAGGGTGGCTGATATGTATTGCAACCAACTTCAGGTTGCTATCATTTCTAAACCGCTAGTCTGATAGCTGACAGATTTATTTCAGTGACAGTTCATTTTATTGGTTGCAAGCTTACAAAAGCATTTTGATCTATTGCATTCTGAAAAAAAGTTATTCGTGATGGAATTCAAGCGTGATAGTGCGATTGCTTTATATTTGGGTAGAAAAACACAAGTGGCTATCGTTAGAGCCCTCCAGCATTTAAATGTGAATAAATCTTTTGTTTCTCGTACCATTGCTCGTTACCGTGATACTGGCAGTGTTGCATCGCGTCCAAAAAGTGGACGAAAAAACGGTAACAACACCAGAAATGATCCGAAAAGTGAAGGCCAGATTTGATCGAAATCCACGCCGCAGTGGTAGAAAAATTGCTCGTGAGCTGAACATATCGCGAGAACGGATACAACACATATTAAAAAATGAGCTTGGACTAAAGCCATTGAAGTTCCAAAAATTGCAAGAGTTCACCGATGCACAAAAAAAGTTAGACTGGAAATAGCCAAGGAGTTGCTTCGCTTGCACGAAAGTAGCCAGTTACCGAATTTGGTTTTCTCCGATGAGAAGCCATTCCAAATTGAGCAGTTTGTGAACAAACAAAGGAGGTTTAAAAAGGAGGTTCCTCGCTTCATTTCTACCGCACAATGGCCACCAAGATCTCCGGATCTCAATCCGTTGGACTTTTGCGCCTGGGGCATTTTAGAGAGTAAGATTCGCACTAAAAAATACCAAAGTATCGATCATCTCAAGACGGCGCTTCGCCTGGAATGGGCCAAAATACCGCAGAGCCACTTTCGTGCAGCGTGTGATGGCTTTGTCGGCCGTTTGAAGGCCATAATTCGTGCCAAAAGTGGCCAATTCGAACAAATCTAAACTGTTTCTAAAATTTTATGTTATTTCCGACATTTTTTGCTTTTGAACAATAAAATTTAAAAAAAATTAAAAAAATATAGCGCTTTACTTTGTTGTATTACATATCAGCCACCCTGTATATGTTACTACCGATTTAGTATTAAAGCTCCATAGAAGTTGTACTTTAATTCCGATTATTGCAAAATTTGACAGAAAGAAATTTCTTAATTTAGGAACGAATACTGCCTAATTTTGGGATAATCGAAAAAAGTGTATTTTGCGTCCGATCTTTGTATAATTTGGCAGAAAATAAGTTTTTGATTTTGAAGTTGATGAAAAACTCTTTAGATTATGTATAGTACCATCGATTTGTTCCTTTCGATTTTTGATAAAATATGGCGCATTTTAAGATTATCGTTTAAGATCTAGTTTATTATCAACATCTTTAACTCTCCCTGGATTAAGCATTGATGAGGAGGTGGAGCTAAGTACTTTGTTAAGTGAAACGAAACCAATTATTCCGAATTATTATCGCAATGCCCCTTTTCGCGTTGTCAGGGAGGTGTAGGGTATTATATAGTCGGCTCCGCCCGACTTTTAGTCTTTCCTTACTGGTTATTTATTTGATTTTTAAATTGCTAACATTTTAAAAACCGCCAATTTCAATAATTGTTCGATGCAGTATGAACTTTTGTATTGTATGTATTCAACATTTTTGCAAAATACATACATTTAGAGAAAACCGCAGAAGAAAACTTCAAATTTGATGTATTTCGCATGCCTGTGTAACACTCATAAACCTTCATAAGCGAAGTTTATGTTCTAATATGAAGAGTGAACTCCATAGACCAGTTTAGGTCAGCAGTGTTAACACGGCTAAAAATCCCCTCATCGAAACAAACCTGTTTGATATAAAAATTTATCGATAGTACGAACATCGGTACCGGAAAGATCTGTTAGACTGCCTAGAAAGGCGGACCCAGTATGTCCAGTCGTCTTCTACTCAAAGCGGGACAGTCGCATAGCAAGTGCTCAATGCTCTACACTTCTTCATCTCCACAGCTTCTGCAGAAGTCAATACCCAATCTTATGGCGTGTTCGCCGATCAAGCAGTGTCCCGTCAGAACTGGATGCTTGATTGCCTTTTGCCTAAGCCAAAGCTTGCACGTGGATAGTGGCGCACCAATATATGCAAATTCTTCGAGAATTTGTAATGTCGTCCCTTTCCTAGCAAGTTCATCAGCTTTGCTATTCCCCGGGATACCCTATGCCCAGGCACCCATATGAGGTATATATTAAACAGCTCAGCCATCTAGTTAAGAGATCTGCGGCAGTCTAGGGCCGTTTGTGAATTTAGGGATGTGGCCTCCAGAGAATTGATGGCAGCCTGACTGTCCGAGTAAATGACAACGACAGTGTTGGTTACTATGTTGCGACTCAGCCACTTGGAGACTTCCCGTAGCTATTGTACCTCCACATTGAAAGGTAGTTTAATCTTAGTGCCGCTCTGGTTGCAACTTCTCTCGCCACAATATTAATCGGCAGTATATGGAGAAAAGCTTGTAGAGACTCAGTCGCTGTAGTCCTTAAGGCTCCGCTTATGCTCAGGCATGCAGTTCTCTGAGGTGATGGTTAGTTTGTCAGTTGCCACCCAGCAAACCACAATGAACTACTGCTATATATATCCAATAGACGATGTTAGGGGAGAGGCCCCACCGCGACCCTACAGCCTTTTTGCAGGAATATAAGGCGACGTTGGCCTTCCTTATACGTTCCAATACGTTAAGTCTTAATAACAGTTTCATATCTAGAATTATTCCTAAAAATTTTGAACTTTTTGAAAAGACTAGATCTGTTCCACTTATCCGAGGTGGAGGTTCTACATGTGGGACATTATTTATCCTAGTAAAGAGAACTAATTCTGTCTTGTTTGGGTTAACGCCCAAATCGCTGCTTCTGGACCATATGCCACGACCGTGCAGCCACTACGTTCTAGATCTAGCAGGATTTCATTCACCGCTAGGTTCCATATTAGTGGATCCTAGCGGAGGGACCCCTCCTCCTTGAGGGGTCCCTCCATTTAAAAACCTTGTTAGAGTTGTGCACCCAAGACATGCTGTTATGTGTCTTCTGTTGAGCAGGCTGTGAATTAGTGTAATCAAACTAGAGTTAACTTTTAGATGTGACAGTGCCGCAATTACCGCATCTGAGTGAATGTTGTTAAAAGCCCCTTCTATGTCCAGAAATGCCATCATGGTGAATTCCTTGTAATGTAGGGACGATTCGATAGTGCTCACAATTTCTTGCAGGGCTGATTCTGCAGACTTCCCCTTATTGAAAGCATGTTGGTTCTTGTTGGCCCTGCTGATCCTCGGGTTCTGTTAGGGAGTTCCCCGGGAAATTTTTGTCGAGCAGTACATTGAGGGACTGCTCGCTGTTTTATTTGCTCATCCTGTATATATGCCGCTGTACAGGGTGAATCAGATAGTATCATCCTCAGCCTTGCGGCGTCGGATACCTTTTCCACTTCGCCACAGAAGGTATACCAAGAGCGTCTTTACGCCTTCCTTGGCTCCTTCTTATAGATCTTGAGTTGCTCTTTATAGACATCCCAATCATTATCAACCCCAGTGGATTTCGCCTTGTTGAATAGCTTTTTGCAGGTCCACCATTGAGGTTTAGTTTTACCATTGAGTTTTAGTTTTACCCTTGCACTTTGTTTTGGACAGGCTTCTTCAATGGAACTATTGAATATGTGGTTCGTACAGAAGTTTATAGTTGAGGACTTTCTTGAAATTCTTCTCATACATGTGCCACTTTGTCTTCCTCAAATTTCTGTGGACGCCAGGTTTAGGCGCTTTTTCAGCGAGTTTGAACACAATATAATTGTGATCTAAGAATGAGTTGACGTCAAGTACATTCCACGCAATAATTTTGTCTGAGAACCGGTCAGTAGCAAACGTTACGTCGAGTTTCTTGTCTGTTTTTAATTCTAAAGGTTGTTTTATTACCTATGTTACAAATAGTTAGTATGAGGAGCGTTCATGCCTGCGCCAATAAGCTCGTCATACGTTGCTTTTTCTACTACTTCCTTGAAGAGAGCTGTCGGTACTACAGCTTCATAAGGCAAATAACTGGAGACCACCCAATATTTGCGATTACAGATCTCCAGACTAGAAGCTGTTTGGTCTTTACCACTTAAATTAGTCAGGAGAAATATACTTAGATCTTTCCTGGCCAAATTCCAGGTTCTTGGAGTGCCTTCAAAGTTGGCCACAAGCAGTATAAAGTTGGGTGTCCTGATACCGCACTCCCTTCCTCCCACTGCGTAGGGCTCCTGTCTCAGGACAATGTCTACTGCACATGTGGACAGGCGCAACAATAGAGCCGCTGAGCTGATGGAGGTTAATCTGTAGAATTCTTACCATCATTGGTAATCAACCGTGATTACCGCTTTAATTTCGATCTTCTACAATAGATGGTTTCTGAGATATTCAAAATTTACAAAACAAATTTCGTTCTTCTACGATAGATGGTTTCTGAGTTATTCAAAATTAAAATAGTACTACGCCCTCTTATTCAATCCCGCCCACTTTTAGTGAAATTACTGTTATCGACCCCAATAACTATGTAAATTTAGTTCTTCAATGGCCAATAGTTTACGCCCACTTTTGCCACTCCCACGTATCCGATCCTAACCATTTTTGTTGAAGTTTTAGATAATAACTTGAGTAACGTATATACCAAATTTCGTTTTTCTACGATCAATTCTTTCTGAGATATTCAAATTTTAAATAATGCCACGCCCACTTTGAGCCCGCCCACTTTTTTATCTTTCTAGAACCGTCTGTGGCCATGTCCAAAACCACTATGCAACAAAAACAATTTTCTTTGTGTCCTAGACCTAAAAATTACTTCTTTGTATAGATTGTGGCATACTGTTATACAGGGTTGCCCATATTCGACGGACCCATGTTTTTTTAAAAAAAATCAAAGAAAAAAATAAAAATTTGGCGGTTGGCAATCTTAATCATTTAATTTGTTCCAAGTAGATTTGTTTACATAAATTTTTGAATATGATATCTTTCAAATGGCCGCCTCTGGCGTTGATGGCGTATTGTGCCCTTTTTGCAGCATTTTCCATCGTTTTCGCCAACATTTCGGCCGGAATAGCGGCTATTTCTTCACGAATGTTGTCCTTGAGCTCTTCTACGGTCCTTGGCTTGTTAACGTAAACCTTTGACTTCAAATATCCCCACAAGAAGAAGTCAGGCGGCGTCAAATCGGGCGAACGCGGTGGCCAGTCCAAATCACCACTTTTCGACATCAAACGGCCCGGAAACAAATTCTTCAGAAAATCGATTGTTATGCGACTTGTGTGCGGTGGAGCGCCGTCTTGTTGAAACCAGAACTGCCTCATACGCTTTCGACGAATAATTGGCATCACAAAATTGGTCATCATGTCGCGATAACGCTCCTGGTTGATGGTAACAGCATGGCCATTTTCGTGTTGGAAGAAAAACGGCCCAATGACCGTTTTCGCACTAACGCCGCACCAAACTGTGACTTTTTCGTCATGAAGAGGCAATTCTTGAATCTCCTGAGGATTTTCAGTGGCGTAAATACGGCAATTTTGCTTATTTACGGTCCCATTCAATGTGAAATGGGCTTCATCGGACATGATAATTTTGTTTTTTGAGTTTTCACAATTGACTTCTTCTGTTGAATGTAAATTTCAACTATTTCAGAGCGCTCGCGTGGCGTGTATTGTTCCATGGTAAAAATCTGCTTGGACTGACGCTTCAAACGCGGTATGTCATTAAGCGATCTGACATCTCTGTCAAAAGTTATGGCGTTGCCAGATGGGTCCGTCGAATATGGGCAACCCTGTATAAAATCAAAACCAACATTTTTTTGATGGATAAATGTTTTTTTAAAAATTTTTTTATTAAAAATGCTATTATCGTCGAACGTACCCTTAGTATTTGCACAATCATTTTTGAAGTATATGCCCGATAAGGTCGACTTATACGTTAAATTGAAGCTATTAATGTGGGCTACCAATGTTGGAAATACCTCTTTCACTTAGAAACAGTGGTTTAGTAACAGTCATTAAACAAACTGGAAAAAGTAGATTTAAAAAAAAAATCCTGGGCCGAAAAAAAACATAAAAAATAGAAAAAAAATCGAAAAAAGAAATTTTATTTTATTTTTTTAAAGTTTGCATCCTAGCGAAGAAAATAATGCCTATTTGAAAAAATCTATGGATAAATGTGGAAATTATAGCCCTTTTGGTAGAGGTAAGTGAATTTCAAAAAATATTTATTTTATGTACACTTGAGCTTATTTACATGTACGAGTACAAGTTTCATTAGAAGTAATTGTGAGTTCTTTGTTGACGTTTGTAGATTTCGGAATCGGTTTCTCTAATGAGGAACCAAATATAATCTCCCATCATTCTTTCATGCCAGTGCCCTTGGTAACGCTCTCGATGGACTTCATTTCTTGGTGAAACCTTTCGCCATGTTCGTCGCCAAGATTCTCGGGGAAAAAGTTTAAATGAGAATGCAAGAAATACATTTTTAGGGACATATTTACACCTGTTGGAATAAATAAAGCGAAAAATAAGTTAAGAATACATACATATGTGTTATATACATAAATATAGAAAAATATATTTCTTACCAATTTTTTTAAAATTTTTCAACAAATCATTAATCATTGTTTCATATTGCGGGCTTTTATTGGATCCGAAGAAATTTGAAACCACAAGCTTAAACGACCTCCATGCTGCAATTTCATCCAAAGTCAAATATGATTCGAAATTTACATCTTTCATCAGTTTCCTTATTTTAGGCCCATCAATAACGCCTTCTTCGATTTTTTGAAAAGAAATACTTTTAAATAAACTTTTTGATTATGAGAGTGAATTGCCATCTTTCCTTAAGGCATTTACAAAATTTTTAAAGAGCCCCAGCTTAATATGCAATGGTGGCAAAATAATGTTTTTTTTTGGACGAGATGTGTGTATTTTATGTTGTTTTCACCCAATGTAATGTGTTTTCTTGTTGGCCATTTCTTTCTTCTGTAGTGATCTTCGCGAGCACGGCTATCCCAGAGGCATAACATACCAACTACTTTTAAATCGTAACAAATTTGCCAGTCATGTTCATATTTTATGTATTTTATCAATTTAGCCATTGTTTCGTATGATTCCTTAGTGTTGACAGCATGTGGAATGGGAATCGACGGTTTCTGATTTCAATGACTTGAAACTGAGTTAAAAGCGATGACTTCTGACTCAAACTTGAAGCGCTCAGAGTTTAGTACTCAGTTGAACTTGATGATGTTTCCGAATTAGGCTGTTAGCTATACTTCGACATTTGGGAGTTGGTATTGTTTCCGAGTGTGCAACTGCAAAGAGACAGATTATACTTCGGCGTAATTCCAGCGAATGCTCCTTTCTACTCCAATCTATTTACTTAGACAAAAATAGCAGTCCGTATCTTGAATGAATGGTTGTCTCCAAATCATTGACATTCCAAATTGCACGTGAAGTCTAAAATGAAAACGTTTTATTCCACAAAACATTATAATACATTAATTGTAAAGTACTTACCTCATTCTTCCACTAGTCCATCGAGTATGATTTACATGGCACGAATTACACAAAATACTAGGGGTCCACGGTTCGTTCATATTTTTAACTCGTATACCATTACACATATATTTCTTCCATAATTTTACTAAACGCACGTCGATTTATTTTTAATTACATATTTCCGAAGATGTAGCAGAAATTGTCGGGTTCATTTACACATTGAAAAGTTCTTTGCCTTTTTCTCATACTACGAAATATAACTTTGTAATAATTTTCAGAAAATCGACTTATCTCTTTAAGGCGCTTATCTCTTTAAGAAATTTCATTCATAAATTCCGCGTTTAAGGTTCATAAGTTGCAGTACCAGTAGCTGATATATACATTGCTTCGAACGTAGAAACCCAATATTTTCAAGACTGCCGCGTACTATTTTGTATTGCGTACATATAATTTTACTACCTGTATATACGACTGGGATGTCCATGCCCCTAAAAGGCGTAACTGAATGGAAACCGCATAAATAAAAAAAAACAAAAATATTGTTGAATGACCCTCTACCTGAGCGGGTCTCATCCTATATAGCTCTCACATTGCATATAATGTTTTATGGAGGGTTACGAACGGCCACAAAACCTCGTCCTCTCTATAATTTTATAATGTCTGACACCAATCCTCATAAAATAAAATGAAAGTACAATGTATCTTATATGTCTCTCACACATATGGCGAATTCAATATAAACAAAAAAAAACTCCATTTAAAACGAAAAAATATGAAACAAGATTTTTTGAATTTCCCTAACGTTTACAAAATGGCTCATAACTTTTATATCTATCCATAGACAGTATTTCTTCCTGCCTTTTTAAAAATGTGATAAAATAATTTTTTCGACTTCTTTTTTTCTATTTGTTATGTTTTTTTTTGTACCAGGAAAAAGTGTTTTTATATAAAAAAGTAGTTTTTTTCTCATGTTTTTGACAACTGTTACTAAACCAAAGATTCTACGTGAAAGCGATATTTGCACATTTGTAGCCCTCATAAGTCCCTTTAATTTAACGCATCCAAATACTAAATGAACTTTCCATGAAAGCTGGAATTTAAAAAAAAATTAACATAAATTTTTTTTTAATATTTTTTTTCGTGTTAGTAGCACCAAATTGCACCAGAAGCTGTTATCCACATCCCTTGGAAAAAATATTTGTTGCATAGTGTAATTCTTGCGTGATGCCGTTTGATTTGTCTACGTTTTTATACAGGATGGGCCATTTAAAATTTTTAATTTGAATCGGCTATAAAAAAGTACCGATGATTTTTGCAAAGTTCTGGTATAATTGGAAAGATTGAACTTTGTCATTTAATAATGGAACACAATATCCTTAATATGACTACCACGACTGGCTCTTCAATTGAGAATTTTGGGGATGGATACAGATTTTACGTTTCAACGCTTCAATTGTCTCTGGATGCTTTGATAACATTTTTCCTTAATGACTCCTCACAGAAAATAATCCAAAGGGCTCAAATCACAAGTCAAAGTAATCAGTAGTTCAAATTTAAAATGACCCACCCTTTATATACAATGACAATTGAATACTATAGACGTCGCATGGAGTTTGACAATTCTTTTAGTATATCTGCATATTGAAGATGGCGCTTTGTTTGGCTAAACTGTAAAGAGAGCGTTCTTTCTATGCAAAGAGAGAAAAGATTTTCATCATTAATTTTATTATATTCCAACTTCAAAACATTCAACAACAGAACAATCTGAAAAACTCACTCCCTTCTCAGAAATTGTGTGAGAGTACAAAAAAGTTTGTATGTTTTGACAGAGAGATAATTGAGAGAGGAATTTGAGAATGAGAGAAAGGCTGCTCGGACGCCACCTGGCGGATGAAGTCTGCAAATACCATGCGACGTCTACATGGTATACAATTGTCATTGTTATATATATATATATAGATATTGCAAGTTTTATTCAAAACGATATAACTCAGAATGAATTTTGAATGAACATTTGAGAAAAAATGTCGTGTGCGATATCTACAAAACATCTAAAGTATTTACCTTGATATGGGTATCATATGGGTACATTGAACGTGAAGTGTATAACGCAGAAGAGGTACAAATCACTGTGTTAAAATTACATTTTCAAAAATATTGCAACAACATTGCAAAAATCGCGAAATGCTATTTCTTTAAAAGCACATGATGTGGGCAACGCCGAAAAGGTAGAAAACTATATGTTTAAATAACTTTAAAATATAAAAATAAACATTCAAGCAAATCCGGAAATTTCATATTTTCAAACAACAACCTCTTGTACACCAAGGTCAGCTTCCAATTTCTGCGTGTAAACGGTAGCATTTATAAGAATTGAAATCTGAGATACCATCCGATTATCAATACTTTTATCACAACATAAACTATAAAAACATTTGAATTACGTGTACTATTTTCAGATATACAAAAATTGTAGATACAGTCATAATTTTTTTGTCTTTACATTGTATCTGGAACTCTCGCGTTCTTTTGAACGTATACACGCTGAAAAAAATCGCTCCTGTAGTATATTGTCCCATACATATTCGGCTTGAAACATATAAATGTTTAGGGTACACTCTAAATATATAATATTTGGTACACACAAAGGTTATATATTTGGGAAGATGTTGTTCTAAACAAATCTTTGTTTACTCCAATTTTTTTTGTTTGGGACTATTATTTTTCGAAACAAATTAAAAATTTAAGTATTCAGAAAGTACCTAAATTGCGTTATATTGCTCAGTAATTCAAAATAATTTTTTTGGAAATTTTTAATGTTCGTAAAAATAATAAATAATAACTGAAATTCTATAATTTTGGATCAAAATAAATTTTTCGGTGGATTGACAACTAATGATGGCTTGGAATACTTAAATTTAAAATGATTGATTTGAAACAAAAGTCAATGCTGCATAAGGTATCATAACTGGGAGGTACAATTAGGAACCAAGAAAAAATTAAAAATGAAATTCGAAAAAGTCAGCACAAGATTTGAAATTATTTTGTAAATAAAATATATTTGGAGAAATTCCTAAAGAATAATTTTATTTGTACTTAAACATATACTTTATTTGAGAAATTTAGTTTGCAAATATATTTTGTTGTAATATATTAATATATTCGATCCAAATATATTTTATTGATTTTCAAATAGAATTTATTTGCTCAGAAATATATAATATTTAAAAATTTGTGTTCCAAATATATTTTCTTTCGATTCAAACATATCAAAAAAGTCTTTATACAGAATCGCGACAAAATCTACTTTCATTTGGCGAATATAGCCATACCAATAGCCATTTATTTACTATTTAACCATAGACAGTTTGGCGTTTAGTTTCAAATTATCTTTTAATTTGAATTGTGTTCAACATTTTTTATTTTCAATATAAATTTAAATTCGAAAAAAAGCTGCTATACTTACAGATTCAACAAAACATAGACTATTTACGAAATAAAAGAGTTATATTTCAGAACTTTGCGTATAATGGAATGTATTCAAATTTGTTTGTTTGTAGAACATATTAGCAATATGTAGAACATATATATACATATATTTATTCCTTTTACTCCAATGAGGAGCATAGGGGCGTAACTATAGAATTCCAATCATTTCTATTACATGCAATAACTTTTAATTAATTTTCATATCGTAGAACAAAAATTCGCTGTAGATCAAATAATGTGACAATAAAAAAGTTTTTTGCTCTCCTGAAATATATATAATATAGCTACATTTAGATCTAAGCCATCGCTATACTTTTTTCACAAAAAAATTACAAAAAATATCATTTTTTTCGGAAATATCATTTCAAATGGCCATAAATTTTGTCTTATAGGTTATATCTGATCAATTTTTGTTCATCTTATAGCAAAATTTGTTACCAATTCAGTAAATTTGAAGTGAAAGAATCGGTGCATATTCTGCTCTGATGTTCACAAAATATTAGGGAAGTGTCGGTAAAAAAAGAACAATTCAGTTTTCAAATGCATATATCTCGGTAACTATATGTACAAGATAACTGTTGGTGTAAAAAGTCTTTTGTAGAATGCACAACAGAAAGAATCGGACAAAAGCGACGAAAGTTACACTCGCTTAAACATTTAGTTCGCCCGAAGTGGCCAATTTGAGGCCTTGTAGCTCCGCCCCTGTATAGCACAGGGGCCCCAAATTCAAAACTTAACTTATACCTCTTCTACAACATGCCAAGGTTTGTCGCAATCTTTTAATTCCTCCCACAGTGCAACGTTCAACGTGGTCGGGGTAGTTGTTATAAGTTTCTGCATGTGTTTGTAACACCTAAAAAAGATGATATAATAGACCCATCGTTTATTACACCGCTCGACATAGAATCACATTTTGATTCCATTTAGCGATGTGCGTCAAAGTACAGGTCGTATTTATTACACGATCGCAAAGAAATTTAGAACAGATGTCTGTATTGGCTTAATGACGAACACCATTGAAAATAGTACAAATCGGTTCAAATATAGCTACCATACATTTGCACCCTCCAATTTGTTTTTTTTTTCGACTGCGGATGCTATATTTTGCTTTCCATCATTCTGAAATTTGACAGACACATGGCACAATTTTTGGCATTGAAGTTTTTTTTGCAGAATTCAATACTTCACATAGGTAGACATTTAAAAACAGCTCCTCTATTATCGAAGGTACGCGCCATTGTTTTTTAATTTTTAACCGAATTATACGATTTTTTTTGAAAATATAGCCCCCAGGGTTATTACAGGAGCATATACATAATATCCGAGGCCCCTCGATCTGATGACATATTTGGATAGAACACCTTAAAATAAGAAGAAAATATAAGGTGCATTTTATCGATATCTCGCATAGTTATAAAAATAAGAAATTTTATCGTCCGATAACTCGATAACTAGACAAGATATCCATCAAATGTCCGTTAATTATACCCTACACCACACTGTGGTACAGGGTATTATAACTTTGTGCATTTGTTTGTAACACCCAAAAGGAGAAGAAATAGACCCATCGTTTATTATACCGATCGACTTAGAATCACTTTCTGAGTTGATTTAGATATGTCCGTCTGTCCGTCTGTCTCTCTGTCTGTCTGTCTGTCCGTCTGTCTGTCCGTCTGTGCATGTATTTTTGTAATCAAAGTACAGGTCGCAATTATGGTCCGATCTCGACGAAACTTTACACATATCTTTTTTTTGGCCCAAGGACGATCCCTATTTAATTTGGTTAAAATCGGTTCAGATTTAGATGTAGCCCCCATATATACGTTACCCCGATTTGACATGTAAGCGCTGTAAAAATGTTATTTTATATCCGATCAGTGCGAAATTCGGCAAAGAGTGGTTTCTTATTACATGAAGGAATACTGCTAAATTCGGAGAAAATCGGTTCAGATTTAGATATAGCCCCCATATATATGTTACCCCCGATTTGACATGTACGCGCTGTAAAAACTGTATTTTATATCTGATCAGTATGAAATTCGTCAGAAAGAGGTTTCCTATTATATGAATGAACACGTTTAAATTTGGAAGAAATCGGTTCAGATTTAGATATAGCCCCCATATATACGTTACCCCCGATTTGACATGTGAGCGCTGTAAAAATGTTATTTTATATCCGATCAGTGCGAAAGTCTGCAAAAAGAGGCTTCTTTCTACATGAAGGAAAACTGCCAAATTTGGAGAAACTCGGTTTAGATTTAGATATAGCTCCCATATATATGTTACCCCCGATTTGATATGTAAGCGCTGTAGAGACTGTATTTTATATCCGATCAGTACGAAATTCGACAGAAGGAGGTCTTTTTACATGAATAAGTATTCAGGGAAGATGGGTTCAGATTTATATTAAAGCTCCATATATATGTTCCTCCTGATTTGTTATCAAACCGCTATAGAAGTTATATTTTACTTCCGATCATTAAAATTTTCCAGAAAGATGTTTCTCACTTTAGGAACGAATATTGCTTAATTTAGCGATTATCGTTCAAATTATTATGGCAATGACCCTTATAGCATTTTAAGGGAGGTGTAGGGTATTATATAGTCGGCCCCGCCCAACTTTCTGCCTTTCCTTACTGGTTTTTCTTCTTATTTTGAGGTGATCGATACAAATATGGCATCAAATCGAGGATTCTAGTAATCGTCATTTCCCTGGCGTATTTTTCACAGGGGAATGCAAGAGACTTAAGGATGTTATCGAAAAAATTGATTGATTGTTTTGGTTGTTTCTTTCATATATCAGTAACTAGGATAGTTCTCGAAAAAATATTATTGATTTTTTACATATTATTGATGTCGTTGTACCAGAAAAATGTATGTTTTTGCCAATTTTTTCAAGCTTTATTGTCCGATAACTAAGCATTAGGGTGGTTTTATCTCATGTCAGAATTTATTTGGGGGCACCACCCTTAAATGTTTCTTTCTGTCAGATTTTAGGATTGCCAAAGTTTGAGCACGATTGAAAGATGTTAACATGTGCCACTGGGGCTTCAAAGTTTTGAAAATCTCGATTTTTAGCAGTTTGGCGACTTTGCCGACCCATATCTCTAGAACGGTTTAATATATTTGCCCGTGTCATACGTCAAATTGAAGGCCATACTTTATATAACATTTTATATGCAATAAAAAATACGTAAGTAGTACTGAATTCGAGATAATGAAGCCAATGTCCCTAAACACCTGACTAGGTACCCCTTAGAGAGAAGATGGAACCTATTGTGAAAAAAACCCATTTTCCTTTCCTATTATCAATTTTTGGAATGAAAACAATTATGTATTTAAAAAATCAAGTATAATAAATGTCTTTTTCATTTTATTCTTATTTAAATTTATTCAAGGGACTGACATAATCTGGTTTTGGAGCTATCTGGATACAGCTGACGGCATCAGCTGACTACTTGGAGAACGTATTGTTTTTGTTGCTCGTCCTTTGTAAGTAATTGGTTGTAATCTGTGATGAGCTTGACTCCTCGCTCTGCCATGTCGTTCACAACTTTCAAGTTGTTTACCATCCTTTGCCCCTCCTTGGTATTTGATGTTCTGCGGCCAAGTTGCAGGATCTTTTTCCAGAAATTCGGTGTTAATGTTTAATCTCTTGAACAACAGGTAAATCTCACTTGTAATTAGGCCTGGGAGACCTTTTTATAGGAATTTCGGCAGTTGTTCTTTTTTTAGTTTGGGTCGCATATTTCTGGAGTACTTCTCATTTTCTTCTGCTTGATTTGTAAAGTCGCCATTTACGGTGTTTTGTACTGTCGGGTTAAACAATGCCAGGGCAACAAGTTCAGGCTAAGATACCACAGGTGATTTATCATTTTGTTAATTCCTTTTTATACCCTCACTTTAGTGTGACGAGGGTATATATCATTTGCTACAGAAAAAAGTGTAACACATCGAAGGAGTGACCTAAGGCCCCAAGTATGTTCGGCGGAAATCCTTTTTGGGTCATTTTAAGTCGAATGAGCAATGTCCGTCTGTCTGTCTGTGTGTCTGTCTGTCTGCTGGCTGGTGCGCACGATAACTCTCGAAAGGAGTAACCGATTGACTTCAAATTTCGTATGTTGTAATATTTTTTTCTATCTCCGGCTAAGTTCGAAGATGGGCCATATTGGTCCACTCCTTCTGGTACCTCCCCCACAAAGGGTTAAAATGTTGTGAAATATTGATTCTTTAATAACTGCTATTATACGTATTCGAATCTTCTGAAATTCCACACATAGTATTAGTTTGTTATTCGCTATCAACTCGGGGAAAATGGGCGAAATTGCCACTCCCCTTTTTGTACCTCCCACACAAATGCACCATTTTGCACTAAAAGTTAAAAGCTTATAACATTAATACCAGTGTAAAAATACTTGAAATTTAGTACAGCGTAATGTTTTTATAGTGCCTACAGTCCATTGAAAAATGGGCGTTATTGTCACGCCCCTTTTGGTACCTTTCCCACAAAGGTACCATTTTGCACCAAAAGTTAACAGCTTATAACATTAATATCAGTGTATACAATTACTTGAAATTTTGTACAGTGTAATGCTTTTATAATGCCTATAGTCCAGTGAAAAATGAGCGTTATCACCACGCCCCTTTTTGTACCTCCCACACAAAATGGCCAAATTATACCACAATTTAATATCTCAACGTTAATGTACCAGTCCATATAAACGGTTACAATTCGGCACAGTGCAATGTATGTAAAGTATCCACTGTTCAGCCAAATATAGGGCGTTAAACCAGGCTCTACAGTAGACTCGAATGATGAAAACACAAAGTGCTTCTAGGGCCTCTTGTTCTTGGGAAGTCAGCTTAAACTGGTCACGGAAGAGTTGAATTTTCAGTTCTTATTTGATATTCTCTACTTCTTCTGTGGGCAGTAGTTTCAAAACATTCTCTTCTACATCGAACTTGGATTTTTCAATCGCCGACCATTCTTTTCTAAATCTGTTGAATATGTCTGGTTGAGGTCCCGATGTGCTTCCAAATTTGCAGTCAAAACCCCCTCTCAACAACACTTCTAAAACGTGGTGTCGGCACGCTAGGTACAGGAGCTCTCGACCTAACATGTGCTGCAGGAGATTGCACGCTCCATTGAGTCTCCCAGTATTTGATGCTGTTGTATTGGAGCACATAGCCACGACCGAGCTGGCGAGACCCCATTCCTCTAGACATTCGTACACTGCTAGGGCTTGTTTCTTCCCTGAGCTACTGTCAGTTTCAGGAACGCCCATGAGTTGTTCTTTAGTCCCATGTGATACCAGAACAGCAACCCGTTCTGTCTGATCTGTTTTGAGGAAACCTGGTAGTAGTTTTACATCCTAGTGCACGCAAACAGCATCGTTTTGGGGTATCTTAAGTCTGTCTTGAATTTGTTCTGTGTATTTTCCACGGTTTATTCTCCGCTGTTAACGGATAACGCTTCTGGAGATCTTATATTCTTTGGGATCCTCTTCGAGAGCTTCTACTGTAGCCAAAATGATACGAGTAGCGTTCCTATCGGACACCTTACAGCGGCCCAGCAACAATGACAATTTCATGGTTAGGACCTCATTGAAGCCACGCTTGATTCTCTTTTGGGGGCAGATGTTCCTTCAGATTCTACGTTCAGCTAGAGCTCTTCATGCGGCGTTTCACGTCCTTCTGACTATTCTGTTGTCTCGTCGTCCGTGAGCTCCACCGTCTCTGTGAACAATGAGATGAGACAATAAGTATAAAGTTAATATTGATGGCAATTTCAGCTAGTGATCTAGATCTTATAAAGTTTTGCTACAAGGAAAATATTTTTTTTAAATGCTTACCCAAATTTCCCGCTTCCAGTTGTTTGTCCAAGACCTTCCGTTGTTTCTGTAGTAGTCTTTCTTCAGCTTGAGCCAACTGCAGGTCAACTCCGAGCATGGAGCCTGGTCTTCCTTTCTGTCTTTGTTTCAACAGAAATTCCTTATCTTCTTTTGAAGGCATCATCGTCAGGGCATCTTGGTGGGCAATATCAAAGAGATCATCCAAATTTAGGGTAAACTCTTTTACAGCATTTCTTGCACTTTTCGTTTTTCTATCCTTGTACTTTTGCATTTTTCTCCAATCATTGTACAGTTTTCCTTTTTTCAACAAAATGAGCCACAAAAACTTTTTTAACGGAAATGAATGTTATCTCCTTTTTCTGCTCAATATCACGCTCTGCAATTAAATAAAATAATTTTTTTAATACTTTTTTACACAGGATTTGTGTATTAGCCTGGTCCTTATTTTGCAAATTTTGAAAATGTTTAGCATCCACCTCTTACCCCTTTTCATTCATTAGATTTATGTTCTGTTCTGATTTACCTTTTGGTTTTGACCAATCACTTTATCCACTTCAACTTAGGAATGCCCAAATCTGCTGTTTACTTTTCCTAAAACTGATAATAGTTCAGAAATTAATGCACTGATTTAATACAAACATTTTACAATAAAGCTATTGGGCAAAATAAAACATAAATCAAAACAAACAATAAATGTACTGCATTTCTAGGCCGATATATAAGATATTATATTTGGAGGATTTTTTTTGGGTTGCCAAGGAATGAGACGATTAAATTGATTTTTTTGCACAGATCCTTTTTATGGCCTTTGAAAAAATATATGAGGTGGGTGTTGCAACTTTTTACTTTCCAAAATCCAACAAATAATCAGGATACTTTGTAATTGCTTGTTGCGTTACTGATCTTAAAAACCCATTAGTATATAAAAGAATGAACTCCTCAATTTATCAATGAGTAAATTAGCAAAAGCGTTTGGAACGTTTTCTTAATGGTATGAGAGCAGACTTAGGATATCTGAAGGAACGTTTTGTCATGGTAGTTGGAAATGTTTAAACAACTGCTTGGCCGATTCGGCAGTGTATGTATGTTAACAGAGCTCCGCTTGGCATTGTAACTAGTTTCCACGGTCCCAATGCATAAAGAATAGGATGGCATGTTTCTTTCTGTCCATTCGTCATTCTCCATCAATACTGTTCGATGTTAAATAATATTGGAGAACCATATCACAACAAATATGTGAACCATCACACTCAAGACTTATGTGGATCTGTATATATATAATCTGTAATATACATAATTATAATTTTACATCTTTACTTAATTAATAAATTACCTTCAGTAATTACTGATACTATTGATGCTTTTATATAAATAATAATTGAAATACATTCTTAAACACGTTGGCTGTGGACACATAAAACTAACACCTTGTTTAAATCTAAGTTTGCATATATGTGTTTGATAGCAAAGTAGTGATTTTAATATGTTTCCATAAATATTACACTTATACATCATTTATAAAATTTTAAAATATTTATTATAATTTCATTACTGCTTGTTGTTTACTATTTGCTATATTTAGTGTTTGTATGACCAAAAACAGCGAGCAGTCGCTCAATGTACTGCTCGACACACATTTCCCGGGGAACTCTGTAACAGAACCCGAGGATCAGCAGGACCAACAAGAGTGCGAGTGGACTGCGAGCGTCGCTAGCTTCTTGACTGAGAGATCCAGAATAAGCTGGGCTATTTGAGCCCTTCAAGTCACCTGGACCAGATGGCATCACTGCAGCAGAAATGCAGAAAATGTTAAAGTACATTATCCCCTGGCTGGAGAAAATTTATGTAGGCTGTATCAGGCTTTCATACGTCCCGAATCGATGCAGGGATACCAAAGTGGTATTCATACCTAAAGCAGGAAAGATATCACACACTAGGCTAAAAGACTTCAGACCAATTAGCCTATCCTCCCTCCTATTGAAAGGTCTGGGAAGACTTTTAGATCATTTCATTAGGGAAAATCTGGATACAAAACTCCTGTCGGGGAACCAACATGCTTACAATAAGGGCAAGTCTACAGAATCAGCCCTGCACGAACTTGTGAGCACTATCGAATCGTCCCTGCATTTCAAGGAATTCACCATGGTGGCATTTCTTGACATAGAAGGGGCTTTTAACAACATTCACTCAGATGCGGTAGTTGCGGCACTCTCACATCTAAAAGTTAACACTAGTTTGATTAGACTAATTCAAAGTCTGCTCACCAGAAGACGCATAACAGCATGTCTAGGGTCCACAACTCTAACAAGGTATGTAAACAGAGGGACCCCGCAAGGAGGAGTACTGTCTCCACTAATTTGGAACCTAGCGGTGAATGAAATCCTGCTAGATCTAGAACGTTGTGGCTGCAAGGTCGTGGCATATGCGGACGACGTGGCAATCGCAGTGAGTGGCAAATTCGTAAACGTCCTCAGAGACATCCTACAGGTGGCTCTGAACAAGTTGGCTAGATGGGCCAGAAGCAGCGGTTTGGGCGTTAACCCCAACAAGACAGAATTGGTTCTCTTTACTAGGATGAATAATGTCCCACATGTGGACCCTCCACCTCGGATAAATGGAACAGATCTAGTCTTTTCTGAAAGTGCAAAATTTTTAGGAATAATTCTAGATAGGAAAATGTTATTTAGACTTAACGTATTGGAACGTGTAAGGAAGGCCAACGTCGCCTTATATTCCTGCAAAAAGGCTGTAGGGTCGCGGTGGGGACTCTCTCCTAAAATCGTCCACTGGATATATAGAGCAGTAGTTCGTCCAATACTGTTATACGGTATTGTGGTATGTATGGTGGACGGCAACTGACAAACTAACCATTACCAACTTACTAACAAAGGTTCAGAGAACTGCCTGCCTGAGCATAAGCGGAGCCTTAAGGACTACAGCGACCGAGTCTCTACAAGCCCTACTCCATATACTGCCGATTAATATTGTGGCGAGAGAAGTTGCAACCAAAGCGGCAATAAGATTAAACTGTCTATCAATGTGGAGGTACAAGAACTATGGTCACATGAGGATATCAAAGTGTAGTGCTATGGTAACCGACCGAGTGGACTATATACCAACTGTGTACACCTTCGAGAGAAATTACATCACTATGATTCCCGCCAGAGATGAATGGGTCTGCAGAATACCAGGTAATAGAGACCATCTCCACTTTTACACGGATGGTTCGAAGCTTGATGAAAAGGTTGGTTTCGGAGTACACTGTGAAGAACTTAGTCTGGATATAGCTCACAGACTACCAGATACCTGCAGTGTCTATCAAGCCGAAATAATGGCAATATGGGAAGTCGCCAAGTGGCTGAGTCGCAACATAGTAACCAACACTGGCGTTGTCATTTACTCGGACAGCCAGGCTGCCATCAATTCTCTGGAGGCAACATCCCTAAATTCACAAACAGCCCTCGACTGCCGCAGATCTCTTAACGAGATGGCTGAGCAGTTTAATACACACCTCATATGGGTGCCTGGGCATAGGGATATCCCGGAGAACTTCAAAGCCGATGAACTTGCTAGGAAAGGGACGACATTACAAATTCTCGAAGAATTTGCATATATTGGTGCGCCACTATCCACGTGCAAGCTTTGGCTTAGGCAAGAGGCAATCAGGCAGTCCAACGAAAGATGGACAGAAATCGGCACCTGCAGGGTAGCTAGACAAATCTGGCCAAGGTATGACCTGAGAAGGTCAAAATATATCCTCGCACTAGAGAGGAAACGATTGTCTAAGTTAGTACAGGTTCTGACGGGACACTGCTTGATCGGCGAACACGCCAAAAGATTGGGTATTGACTCCAATGACTTCTGCCGAAGCTGTGGAGATGAGGAAGAAGTGGAGAGCATTGAGCACTTGCTTTGCGACTGTCCCGCTTTGAGTAAACGACGACTGGACATACTGGGGTCGGCCTTTTTAGGCAGCCTAACAGATCTTTCCAGTACTGATATTCGTACTATCGATAAATTTATATATCAAACAGGTTGGTTTCGATGAGGGGCATTTCAGCCCGTGGTAACACTAGGGACCTAAACTGGTCTATGTGAGCTTGTAAAAAAATACGGCTGCCACCCTAACCTAAACCTAGTGTTTGTATGACTTCACTGCACGCTTTGTTTACTGAGAATGAGTGTATCTTGGCGTTGTTTGCGTTACTGAATTCTGCGTGCAAGATTAAGAACAATTGTCACAATTTTGAACCAGATGTCTTTAATATTCGACAATGCTCGCGTAATATTAAGCAAATGATGTAGAAATGAACAAATTGTGTTTCATGTGACACAATAAACGTTTAGAATTAAAAAAATAGAGTATTTGTACATGTAACTCAATTCGATAATATACAATAATTGTCTAAATCACGTTTTTAAACGTTCAACGCGTATATATCAACAAAATTTTTAAAATTTACACTAAAAAATACACACTTTTTCATAGTAATTTTAAATGCACTTTTTACAGTGCTGTGTTCACCCTTTATAGTTCCCTTATTAATCGTCATTCACCTGTCATTTTTATTTTGACATGGGGATGACGATTGACTACAAAAGTCTCTATAATAATAAAGTCTCTATACAATATGCATGTATCGGAACTTGGTTTTCACAATGAAGTTAAGAGCACCAGAAAAAATTATAAAAAGTATTGAACTTTAAAAATAAAGGCAGCACAGGAAATAACGCACGTGAGTGTGAAAGCTCATTTCGGAAGCCAAAGCGACTTACATCATTTTATTAATATTGTTCGCGCAAAACCAGCCACAAGTATTTGTAGTAGATTAAATACCCTTCATAATTTTAATTATTCGAAATCCAGAATGGTTTGAAAATTTAATTTTTACGGAATATAAGATTTGCCAGGGGAGTGACGCAAATCTCCAGGGACAAAAAATAATCATCCATAAAAATAGTAATAGATAAAAATTATAACAAATAATAGAAAATATAAATAATTAAATATTTTTATTTACATTTAAACCAATTTTATTAAATAAATACTTCATATTTTTGTCAAATTTTTTTAAAAAACAAGTAAGAAAGTTCGAGAGCCTCAAAAAAATATTGTAAATTTATTTATTTTTTGTTTTATTTAAATTATTATCAATTTAAATTGCATTTCATAACGTTGAAGTCTGCACTCGTATTAAAGTTCAAAGCTGTTTACTTTTGGTACAACATTTGTGTGAGAGTTACCAAAAGGCGCGTGCCAATTACGGCCACTTTTCTCTAGACTCTAGGTGCTATAAAAACATTGCACTGTACGAATTTTTATGCACTGGTATTAAAGTTAAAATCTGTTAACTTTTGGTACAAAAATTTCCATTTGTGTGGGAGGTACCAAAAGGAGCGTGGCAATAATGCCCATTTTCACTGTATTGTAGGTACTATTAAACTATCACACTGGATAAAATTTCAAGTCTTTGTATGAAGTGGTAATAAAGCTATTAACTTTTGGTTCAAAATTGTCCATTTGTGTGGGAGGTACCAAAAGGGGCGTGGCAACTTCGCCTATTTTTCTCGAGGTAATAGTGACTAATGAACTAATACTATGTGTAGAATTTCACAGCATTCAAAAAGGTAGTATAGAAGTTATTAAATAATCAATATGTCACTAAATGTTAACCCTTTGTGGGGGAGGTACTAGAAGGAGTGGACCAATATGGTTCATCTTCGAACTTAACCGGAGATAGAAGAAAATATTACCACATACCCAATTTGAAGTCAATCGGTTACTCCTTTCGAGAGTTGTCGTGCGCACCAGCCACCAGACATGCAGACAGACAGACACCCTTCGTTTTTTTCAAATTTTAATGACGTGTTCTTAGATGTCTTCGTTAGCTACTGTATGAATTTGGAAGTGGTGAATTGATGGGAACTATTTTTTACGATTTTTTTTAAACAACATTTGCATAATTTCTGTGAATGTTCTTTAAATAATTAACAGAATGATAATACATTGCGACAAAATAAACTCAAGTTGGGAAGCAAATGACGCAATACTATTTTTCCAGTAAGTCTTTTCGAGTAAAACACGAATCTTTCTTTGAAATACCCGGACACTTCCAAAATCCGAATTTACGGGTAAAAACCCGTTTTTCTTGCCTTTTTTCACTTGAACGCCTATTATTAAGCGATTTTCAATCTCTGACAGAATTTGGAAAGAAGATAATTAATTCGAATGATGTATATTTTGTTTATTTGAAGCTGTAGGAATATAGGTTTATTTGTCCTAGAAATACATTTTTTCATTTTTGTATGTCATTTTCTATAGTATACTTTATAAGGAAAAAAGTGCAACCAGTCTCTTAAAAATCCGTTTGCAATTGAGGAATTATTAAAGTTTCATTAAAACTAAATCGGTATGTAAACACTAGTTTTGAGCATTCAACTCAATAATGTCTGCTTGAGCGTTTCATTTTTTACTCATCATCGTCAAACCTAGTATTTATGTACCCATTTAATTTTAATGAAACTTTAATAATTCAGTCAATTGCAAACGGATTTTCAAGAGACTGGTTGCATTTTTTCCTTATAAAGTATACTATACGAGTATATGTAAATAAATTATTCGTACGGTTATGTCACAAAATAATTGGTAAAAACATTGCCTAAACTAGAAAATGACCTACAAAAATGAAAAAATGCATTTCTAGGACAAATAAACCTATATTCCTACAGCTTCAAATAAACAAAATATACATCGGTCGAATTAATTCTCTTCTTTCCAAATTATGTTAGAGATTGAAAATCGCTTAATAATTAACAAAGTTATAGGCGTTCAAGGGAAAAGGGCAAGAAAAATCGGGTTTTTACCCGCAGATCCGGATTTTGGGGGTGTCCGGGAAATTTCAAAGAAAGATTCGTGTTTTACTCGACAAGACCTACCGGAAAAATTGTTTTGCGTCACTTGCTCCTCAACTTGAGTTTATTTTGTCGCACCGTATTATCATTCTGTTAATTATTTGAAGCACATTCACAGAAATTATGCAAATGTTTTTTTTTTAAAAATCGTAAAAAATAGTTCCCATCAATTCACCACTTCATTCACCAAATTCATACAGTAGCTAACAAAGACATCTATTAACACGGCATAAAAATTTGAAAAAAATCGAAGGGTGTAATCATTTTGAAAATCGCAATAGAAAGTATTAAAGTGCAAAAACATAAAAAAATACTGTATTTGTTGAAGTGCTGACTCCAGTTAGCAATGCCTAGACACGTATGTGCTGTCTAGGCATTAGCGGGGCAATTGGAACCGCACCAACAAGAGCGTATATCCGTATAAGTTGAGACAGCTCTCACAGCAAGACGTCTACAAGTGGTCTCGATTTATCCATTCACCCATAATGGATAAATCGAGACCACAAGTCGTACCATCAGAAGATATTACAATCACTGGTCGGTCATATTCAAACAACGGAAATCTCCGACCGCATTCCTGAAGTGCGGCGTACAACTTCCTGTGATTCGTTCGTGCCAGACAGACGCTCCTGGGTAAACGAACACTAGCTCATGTGTCAATGGGAACCAGCTGCTACACTGATTGGTCCAGGCTAGAAGGACGGACTGGTCCCATTTTTTAATAAACGTACTATGGGTACTATAAAAACATTTTAAGTATTTGTATTGACTGGAATCAAAGTAATAAGCCGTTGAATTTTTGTTCCAAATGGTCCGTTTGTCTGGGAATTACCAAAAGGGGCGTGGCAATAACGTCCATTTTTGACGGAACTGTAGGTACTATAAAAGCATTACACTTCACAAAATGTCAAGTATTTGTATGGGCTGGAATCAAAGTTATAAGCCGTTAACTTTTTGTGCAGAATGGTCCATTTGTATGGGAGGTACCAAAAGGGCGTGGCAACTTTTACAATTTTTCTCAGGATGTTTGCGACCAAGCAGCTAATATTATGTGTGAAATTGTATATGATTCTGGGTAGTTGTATGAAATAATCAATATTTAAATAAATTTAGAACCTGCGTGGGGGAACTACTCGAAGGAGTGGACCAACATATTCCATCTTTGACCTTATGCTGAGATAGGAAAAAATATAGACACATACCAATTTTGAAGTCAATTATCATGCGCACCAAACAGACGGACAGTCTGACGGACATTGCTCAAATTCCATTAAATGGCCCAAAACGGATTTCCGCCAAATATTCTTGGGGTCTATTAGGTAACTCCATCGATGTGTTACACTTTTGGCCCGCAGTATCTGATATACACTATTGTTAACAATAGTGGGGGTATAAAAACCGAATTTTGTTGAAATTCTCTTATTTCTGCAAAAAGGGATATAATTTCTACATCTGTCCATAGATTCTTCAAAAAAAGCATTGTTCTCTTCGATAGGGTGGTAGCTTTTAAAATATAGAACAACCGAATTCCTATTTTTGGTGGTTCTTTTCGCGGCATCTTTTTTTTTGAAAAAAAAAATCAAATTGTTTCTAATTGTTTTAACGACGGTTACTAATCTTCTGTTTCCACATGAAAATGGAATTACTAGTCCTCGTAATTTCCTTTAATTTAATGTGTATCCTGGCATTATCAGACATATAAATTATGGTCCAAATATTAAAGGCTTGGCTTGGAATATTAAAGAAAAATTTTTTAAAAACAAAAATTACCATAAACATTTTTTTAATATTTTTTAGTGTTTAGGACCACATATTACACCAGAAAACTTTATGCGTAGCCCTTCGACAAAAATTTTGTTGCATAGTGTAATTATGAAATTTTGTTTGATTGAGTTTTATAACCGAAATATATATAAGCACCGCCCAATTTATAGAATATCGGTTCAAATTTAGATATATCACTCATATATATGTAAACACCACTTCTAAGCTCTATAGAAGTGGTGTTTACATCTGCGCATTACTAAATTTGCAAATTTGACGAAAACAGGATCCTATTTTACTACTGTCCAAATGTACATATATACAATTCCATATATAAGTTTGAATTTTTCTATAGAAAGAAATATGGCTTTACTGTTGAATGAACTGTTCCCGCAAATTTGAATTTCAAAAAATAAATATAAACGAAATATGTCATTGGAAGATAATACAAATAAGAAGATATTTTCATAATTTTTGACAAACTATTTAAATGCCAATAATATTAACGGAAGCTGTTTTTGACGTCTACTGACATTTTTTTCATTTTGAGTTTTTACCCTTTTGTGGAACATGCGCGATATATGTGTGCTTATTCTGCTATAATGCGATAGTGTAGGATATAATATAGTCGGCTCCGCCCGACTTTAGACTTCCCTTACTGTTTTTTTGATTCCTTGGGGGTTGGTAGATTTCCTAATTAGCTAAAATTTGTAAATAGTGAGTCGATTTTCATCAGAATGGTCCTATTTTATTTATGGGCGATTAGACTTTACGACAAAATAATCTATATATATAAAAGAGAGTGTCTGTTTGTGGGTTTGTTTGTTTGTTCCGTATAGACGTCTAAACGGCTAGACCGATCATCTTGAAATTTTCACAGAATGTACATATATGATATATTTTCCACAATTCATTAGCGAGAGTTCTGGAAGTTTGTGTATATGTTTCAGGTGACAGTCTACGTGATTGGTCCAAAAATGGGCGGGATCGGCCCAATGGGCGTGGTCCCGCCCACATAGACCAAATTTTGAAATTTCGATATCTTGCACTATTTGCTAGCGGGAGTGCTGCAATGTTGTGTATATGTATCTGGTGGTCAAACGTAATTGGTCAAAAAAATTGGCGGGATCGGACCAATGGGCGTGGACCCGCCCATATAAGCCAAATTTTGAAATTGATATATCTTGAACAATTTGTTAGCTAGAGTGCTGTAATGTTGTACATATGTATCTGGTGACAGTACACGTGATTGGTCCAAAAATTAGGGGAATCGGACCAATGGGCGTGGCACGGCCCATATAAACCAAATTTTAAAAATGTTGTATCTTGCACAATTTGTTAGATAGAGTGCTGTTATGTTGTACATATGTATCTGGTGACAGTACACGTGATTGGTCCAAAAATTGGCGGGAGCGGACCAATGGGCGTGGCACCGCCCATATAAGCCATATTTTAAAAATGCGATATCTTGCACAATTTGTTAGCGAGAGACCTGGAATATTCTATATATATATATCCGTTGGCGATCTAGATGATTGGTCCAAAAATGGGCGGGTTCGAACCAATAGGCGTGGTAATTTTGAAATTGATATATTTTGCACAATTTGATAGTGATAGTGCTGGAATTTTGTGTGTATGTATATGGTGGCAGTCTACGTGATTGGTCCAAAAATGGGCGGCATCGGAACAATGGGCGTGGCCCCGACCATATAAGCCAACTTTTGAAATTGAGATATACGAGTATTGAACAATTTGTTACCGAGAGTGCTGTAATTTATTTAATATCTGGTCGTAGTCAACGTGATTGGTCCAAAAATGAGCGGCATCTAACCAATGGGCGTGGCTACGTCTATATAAGCCAAATTTTGAAATATATATATCTTGCACAATTTATTATCAAGAGTGCTGCAGTTTTGGGCACATGTATCTGATGACAGTCTACGCGATTCGCCCAAAAATGGGCGGGATCAGACCAATGGACGTGGCCCCGCCTATAGAAGCCACATTTTGAAATTGAAACACATATCTTGCACAATTTTTAGCGAAAGTGATGTCTGGTGGTAGTCTACGTTATTGGTCCAAAAAGGGTCGGGATCGGATCAATGGCCGGGGCCCCGCCCATATAAACTAAATTTTAAAATTGAGATGTCTTACACATTTTTTTAGCGACAGTTCTGTAATTTTGTGCATATGTATCTGATGATAGCCTACATGAATGGTCTAAAAAGTGGCGGGATCGAATCAATGGGCGTGACCCCACCCATATAAACCAAATTTTAAATTGAGATATGCACAATTTGTTAGCGATTTGATGTATGCATTTGATGGCAGTCTACGTAATTGGTTCAAAAATGGACGGAATCGGAAATCTGAAGTCTGGGGCAACGAAGTGGACCGGGCCCAGCTGTCTATATATATAAAAGAGAGTGTCTGTTTGTGGGTTTGTTTGTTTGTTCCGTATAGACGTCTAAACGGCTGGACCGATCTTCTTGAAATTTTCACAGAATGTACATGTGTGGGGCGTGGTGAAAATAAGGTACTTGAATTTTCGATATATCAAGTGGGCGTGGACCCGCCCATATGGGTTAAATTTTGGTATCGAGAACAATTTTTAACCAGAGTGCTGAAATTTTGTGTGTATGCATTAGGTGTCAGATTATGTGAATTTTCAAAAAATGGGCGGAATCGGACCAATGGGCGTGGCCCCGCCCATATAAGCCAAATTTTGAAATTGAAATATTTTCCACAATTCATTAGCGTGAGTTCTGCAAGTTTGTGTATATGTATCTGGTGACAGCCTACGTGATTGGCCCAAAAATGGGCGGGATCAGCTCAAAGGGCGTGGCCCCGCCCACATAGACCAAATTTTAAAATATCTTGCACAATTTGCTAGCGAGAGTGCTGCAATGTTGTGTATATGTATCTGGTAGCAGTCCACGTGATTTTTCCAAAAATGGGCGGGATCGGACCAATGGGCGTGGCACCGCCCATATAAGCCAAATTTTAAAAATGTGATATCTTGCACAATTTGTTACCGAGAGACCTGGAATTTTTTATATATATATATCCGTTGGCGACCTATATGATTGGTCCAAAAATGGGAGGGTTCGGACCATTAGGCGTGGCCCCGCCCATATAAGCCAAATTTTGAAATTGAGATATTTTGCGTATATGTATATGGTGGCAGTCTACGTGATTGGTCCAAAAATGGGCGGGATCAGAACAATGGGCGTGGCCCCCCCCCCCATATAAGCCAAATTTTGAAATTGAGATATATTGCACAATTTTTTACCGAGAGTGCTGTGATTTTGTGCATCTCACGCAGTCTACGTGATTACACAAAAAAGGGCGGCACCGCCAATAGGAGCCTAATTTTTAAATTGAGATATCTTGCACAATTTGTTTAAGTGAGCGCTGCAGTTTTGGGTATATGTATCTGATGACAGTCTACGTGATTCGACCAAAAATAGGCGGGATTAGACCAATAGACGTTGCCCCGCCTATGCGAGTATAAGCCAAATTTTGAAATTGAGAGTCATATCTTGCACAATTTTTTATCGAGAATGCTGTAATTTTTTGCATATCGATCTGGTGATAGTCTACGTGAATGGTCCATAAATTAGCGGGATCGGCCCAATGGGCGTGGCCCCGCCCACATAGACCAAATTTTGAAATTTCGATATCTTGAACAATTTGCTAGCGAGAGTACTGCAATGTTGTGTATATGTATCTGGTGGCATTCTACGTAATTGCTTCAAAAATGGGTGGGATCGGACCAATGGGCGTGACCCCGCCCATATAAGGCAAATTTTGAAATTCAAATATTTTCCACAATTTATTAGCGAGAGTGCTGTAATGTTGTACATAAGTATCTGGTGGCAGTCCACGTGATTGGTCCAAAAATGGGCCGGATCGGACCAATGGGCGTGGCACCGCCCACATAGACCAAATTTTGAAATTTCGATATCTTGAACAATTTGCTAGCGAGAGTACTGCAATGTTGTGCATATATATCCGTTGGCGATCTACGCGATTGGTCCAAAAATGGGCGGGATCGGACCAATGGGCGTGGCCCCGCCCATATAAGCCAAATTTTGAAATTTAGTTATCTTGCACAATTTGTTAGCGAGAGTGCTGTAATTTTGTGTATATGTGTCTGGTGGAAGCCTACGTGATTGGTCTAAAAATGAGCGGGATCTGACCAAAGGGCGTGGCCCCGCCCATATAACCCAAAATTGAGCTATCTTGCACAATTTAGTAGCGAGAATGCTGTAATTTTGTGTATATGTATCTGGTGGCAGTCTACGTGATTTGTTAAAAAATGTGCGGGATCAGACTAATGGGCGTGGCCCCGTCCATGTAAGCCACATTTTGGAATTGAGATATCAGGATTTGTGATTGGTTCAAAAATGGACGGGATCGGAAATCTCAATCTGGGGCAACGAAGTGGACCGGGTCCAGCTATAAAAGAGAATGTGTGTTTGTTGGTTTGTTTGTTTGTTCCGTACAGACGTCTAAACGGCTGGACCGATCTTCTTGAAATTTTCACAGAATGTACATGTGTAGGGGGTGGTGAAAATAGGGTACTTGAATTTTCGATATATCAAGTGGGCGTGGCCCCGCCCATACAAGCCATATTTTGAAATTGAGATATCTTGCACAATTTTTTTGCGAGAGTGCTGTAATTTTTTGTACATATATCTGGCGGCAGTCTACGTGATTGGCCCAAAAATTGGGCGGGATCGACCCAATAGGCGTGGCCCCGCCCATATAACGCAAATTTTAGAATTCAGATATCTTGAGCAATTTTTTAGCGGGAGGGCTGCAATTTTGTGTATATTTATCAGGTGGCAGTCTACGTGACTGGTCCAAAAATGGGCGGGATCGGACAAATGGGCGTGGCCCCGCCCATATAAGGCAAATTTTGGAATTGAGATATCTTGAGCAACTTTTTAGCGAGAGTGCTGCAATTTTGTGTATTTATATATCTGGTGGCAATCTACGTGGCTGGTCCAAAAATGGGCTGGATCGGTTAAATAGGCGTGGCCCCGCCCATATAAGGCTAATTTTGGAATTGAGATATCTTGAGCAATTTTTTAGCGAGAGTGCTGCAATTTTGTGTACATATATCCGGTGACAGTCTACGTGACTGGTCCAAAAATGGGCGGGATCGGACAAATGGGCGTGGTCCCGCCCATAAGCCAAATTTTAAAATTGAGATATCTTACACAATTTGTTAGCAAGAGTGCTGACATTTTGCGTATATGTATGTATCTGGTGACAGTCTACGTGATTGGTAGAAAAATGGGCGGGATCGGACCAATGGGCGTGGCCCTGTCCAAATTGAGATATCTTGCACAATTTATAAGCGATAGTGTTGTAATTTTGTGTATATGTGTCTGGAGGCTGTCTACGTGATTGACACAAAAATTGGCGGAATTGGACCAGGGCGGAATTGGACCAGCCTGTATAATCCAATATTTTAAATTGATGTGTCTTGCACAATTTGTTAGCGAGAGTGCTGTAATTTTGTGTATATGTATCTGGTGGCAGTTTCGGTTATTTGTCCAAGAATGGACGGGATCGAAAAATGGGCGAGTTCGCACCAATGGGCTTGGCCCCGCCTATATAGGTAAAATTAAATTGAGATATCTAGCACAATTTCTTAGCGAGATTGCTGTAATTTTGTGTATATTTATCTGGTGACAGGCTACGTGATTGGTAAAAAAAATTAGAGGGATTGGACCAATGGTAGTGACCCCGCCCACATGAGCCATGTTTTGAAATTGATATATCTTGAGAAATTTGTTAGAGAGTTTGCTGAGTTTTTTGTATATGTATTTGGCGGCAGTCTACGTCATTAGTCCAAAAATGGACGGGATCTGAAATCTGAAATCTGGGGCATCGAAGTGGATCGGGTCCAGCTAGTACATATATAATAACTGAATTTTCCGATGCGTTTAAAAGGTTTAGTTGCAAAATTATTAAAATTTTCTCAAAAAATGTTTTTTTTGCCAATATATTGTAAGATATCTTTGAAACCGCTGAGGAGATGAATAAAATACTAATACTAAAATACTACTAATATAATGCTTTTCGAACCAATTACGATACATGATTATGGTTTATCTATATTTTGATAGATAAACAGGTCCCATCCCACTAATAGACCACAAAGCTCTTAAAGAAAAGGGCCAATGCGTTCTTTTGAGCAAAAACAAGTTAGAACGGAAGCAAATTCGGTCGGGCCGAACTTTATATTATATACGAGTATATATAATTTTTCTATATTATAATTCTATAAACCGAAAAAATCTTTGGAAATAAAGCAAATCATGGAACGATATGGTTATTTTTTTGTTCTAGCAAATTATTAAAAAACGAACTCTGCAAAGTTTTAGCCAAATTGTTAAGAAAATACTCCCTCTATGGCTTAACCAACGATAATTAAGAACGACCTCTATATGAAGACGATATCTAAACATGGACCGAAATGGTAAATTTTCATTGTGAAGGATTTTTTTAAAAAGTAATACCCTGTACCACATGGGGTGTATACGGTTTAGATAGGCATACTCATGAACGACATCTGTGTGAGAGTAGAGTTTTTGAAGATGTGAAGTACAAAATGGCATCCTAATTATCTGGAAAATTTGGTATTTATGAATTAAATAAGCATATTGGGTTGCGACCTTTATAGGGGGACAATACCAAAATATGAACCAATGTTAATTATTTTAGAAATTTTTGTATAAAAAAATACAAATTACAAGATTTCATCTAAATTTCTTCAAAAATTTGGAATTTATGACTTAAATAAGTGTATTTGAGAGCGACATCCAAAATGGGTATAGAGGCATTTCATAACCTTGGGACGATCCTTATTTAAAATGGGGCGTATCGTCCATAATTTGATATATCCCCCATACAAAAGTCCCTGTAAGGGGATCTATAACAAAACATAGATCGGTATGGCCAATTAACAATTCAAAATTACCTACAACTATGTATAAGAAGTGTTTCTACCAAATTTGGTCAACCTAGCTCCATTATTACGAACCGTAACGTGAGTTCAACAGTCAGATGGATGGACATGGCATGATAGCGTTAGAATTTCACGACGAGTAGCAATATGGTATATAATAGACTATATATAAGTAATATTTCAAGCTGTCGCAAACGGAATGGCAAAGCTGGTATACCCTCATCAAAAAGCAAGTTTAAATTTCGCCAAAAAAAATTTAAAAGAAATAATTTTGCGATTTTTTTTTATTTTCTTAAAAAGGTGAAAGAAAAAGCTATAGAAAACACTTGGGGCAAATTTTTTTAAATACAATAGGTAATTACTTATATAAATGGGAAAAGAGGATAGTAAGACCAAATTGTAAAATTTCAACACCCTTCAACTCGGACAGTCCTTTACCGACCTCGTTGAAATTTTATGTCATAACTACTATCCAATAGTTGGTGCAAGTATCATTGCTTTTAAAAATTCATTCGCTTGACGTGAAATTCCCCATATATGTACACTCAAACCTCGCTTTATGCGAATTCTTTTTATGTGAATTGAAATTTATACAGTTTTAAATTTAAACACTGTTGATACATAGTAATGTATATAACAGCCGTTAAAAAAAAAAACAAAAATATCAGCTTAGAGTTCTACATGTATGCTTGTCGAATTTGTTTACAATTTAGGGGAAATTCCTCTATCGACTGTTGGAATATATGATTTGCTACGAGCCAAAAGTGTAACACATCGAAGGAGTGACCTAATACCCTAAGTATGTTCGGGGGAAATCCGTTTTTAGTCATTTGAAGTCATTTGATGTCATTTGAGCAATGTCCGTCTGCCTGTCTGTCTGCGGCAGGTCCGCACGATAACTCTGGAAAGAGTAACCGATTGACTTCAAATTTGGTATGCGGTAATATTTTTCTCTATCTCCGGCTACGTTCGAAGATTGGTCATATTGATCCACTCCTTCTAGTACCTCCCCCACAAAGAGTTAACATTTAGTGAAATATTGATTCTTTAATACCTTACATACTACTTCCTCGAATCTTCTGAAATTTCACACAAAGTAATAGTTTATTAGTCGCTAACAAGAAAAATGGGCGAAGTTGCCACTTCCCTTTTGGTACCTCCCACACAAATTCACCATTTTGTACAAAAGCTACCAGCTTTAAACATCAATACCAGAACTTTTATAGTACCTAGAGTCTAGAGAAAAGTGGCCGTTATTGACACGCCCTTTTGGTACCGCATTTATAGTACCTAGAGTCCATATGAATACAAATACTTGAAATTTTGTACGGTGTATTGCTGTTATAGTATCTAGAGTCCAGAGAAAAGTGACCGTTATTGATACGACCCAAATGGACCATTTTGTACCAAAAGTAAACATATTTTAATACCAGTACATACTTTAAAGTTATTAAATGCAATTTAAATTAATAATAATTTAATTAAAACAAAAAATAAATAAATTTACGAATATTTTTTTGGGCCCAAGGTGAGGGGATTCATAAGTCGATTTACCTGACTGAACTTTCTTACTTGTTTTTATTTTATATTGAGCCAATCGACAAACGGCGCAGACAAGTATTTGTCGATTCTGAATCTGATACATATATAAATCGATACCTCCATTCTAAACTATGTTAAGTGCAAAAAAGGTAGTTTTTCAGGAGAGACGATCAAAGTTTGATGATTTTTTTAAATTTGTGTGGAATTCCATTGTAATGGAAATCGAATCGAACTTTTGATTGGGTTGACGGATCAACACCAAATTTTTACTGAATATAATTTGGAATATTTAGAAATTAAAAATGCAATTTCCCTAAAACTATGCTAAATCGACTTAGCATGTTTTAGAATGGAGGTATCGAAATATTAACTTGAATTTGTATCCAAGTCGGTTTTTTCATTAATTTAATTTTTTTAGTGGATTTATTAAATAAATTTTTGTTTTCTTTTTTATGCGAGTTTATCTGATTTTTAATGATTAGATTTGAATTTATGCAATCTTTTTTAATTCAGGAACGAATCAAAAGTTGTTATATGGTGCTAGTGTATCGTTTTATGCGAATTCGATTTATGCGGATTTTTGTGGAACGAATCAATCGCATAAAACGAGGTTTGAGTGTATTTGTTTGAGAACCAGAAATCAATTTCATTGAAGTACTTTATTAGGTATATAACATATTGTTGTTATTTTATTTTGTTTGATTTGATTTGATGTAAGCACAACTTGCCATTTTCTTTGAAGTCCTTACGACTTGTTAAACACTAAAAACTCAATATATTTAATATGTATTTACAGACTTACATGTACCCACATGTATGTGTATCTCTGTGTGTGGCATGTCATGTCCTTAGAAATAATTTCCATTTTAGTTCCGCATAAAGATATCAACATATAACACACACAGACACATACACACGACCACAGACGAACAAGTAAGCATTTGATGTGGATCTTTGAAGAGAAAATTGAATATTTGAAATCATTTTGCGTTTTAACGTATAAAAAGAAATCAGGATGTAAGCCAAGTAATGCTTTTCTGCAGATACGACCACGTCCAAGGATAGAAGGATGCTGCAAAATCTGAGACATGGGCTTTACAGCCGTTCCTTCCAGTTGCTCTTTTGCAAGCCATTTGCCTGTACACAATGTTATCGGAATGAAATCAACTGTGATTTCGTTGAACAAATAGACATAGACAGGCACAAATATGTGAACTAAGAGCTTTGTGCAAAATGAACAAAGCATAGAACGATGAGACAACGAACACGACAATTTCTGGAAACAGAAAAAGTTTGCAGACTACAACGTGAAATGAAATGAACGATGAAAGAATATTCAAGGGAATTATTATTGAAGAGGAGGAATTTTGTGAAATTGTCTTATTTGTTTGATGGTATTTAATATATTGATTTATTTAACTATTCCAGCTATCAAATTGCTGTTGTATGTATATATATGTATTGGCAAAACGGGACACAGGCAGATAGATACCCAGCATGAACACAAATAAGTACGAAGAGAGCCGAACAAAAACATTTTCAACAGTAATTCGAAAAAAATCAATTCAATTTCAAATAAGATCAATTGAAATTGAAAAGTTCCATTTGTATAATGTAAATGTTCATTGGCTTCTAACTTTTAAATTGAGTGTCCGATTTGAGCGGCTGTGAATGAATACCCCTAGACCAGACCTACAATAAACATTTTATAGCTTAAAGATATCTTGAATAGTTTCCGAGATATGTGGATTTTAATTTTTTCGCCGACTTGGCATTGGAGTTTAGCCAATATCGCAGTCAAAAGTTTACCGATTTTCTTCACGTGTAAAATTTACAATATCATGAAAAAAGAATCGATAAGATATGTCAAGAAATAAGAAAGTTGTGGCCCTATAAAGTCAAATTTTTGAAAAAATGCAATTTTTGGAGATTTTTTTTGGCGATAAATTCGTATTTAGGTATTGTAGAAAAAGTTTGTGACACAAAGTACATGCAATTTATACTCATTTTAAAGGGGATGTTTCACAGAATCTGTTAGAGAAAATCCGAAGCCAAAATTTTAATTGGTGTGGTTGGCACCCTTCTCCGATTTTGACCTTTTTATACATAAATTTATAAAGTTTGACTGATTTTCTCCAATCGCAAAGCTAAATTTTTTTTATTTATTTGTATTAGGGTGTAACAAAATCGACTGCAAAGGGAATCCCGAGCGCGGCTTTTCATATCGAAGATATAGGACTAAAAGTAAAAAATACCATTTTTGAGGATTTTTGATGTATTTTTGGGAATTGAGGGATTTTTATTAGAAATTTCCACGTTAGCGTTTGATTATTATTTCTAATATCAAAATAAAGAACTTTAAAAAAAATCATCGAAATACGAGTATATACATTTTTAAGAATTTCATGCCGTATTTACGTTTCTGTCTATATGCAAAATATTTTTGTTTTCAATTTTTCCCTACCTTCATGTACTTATTGGTTATTATATCAGTCAATATGCACTGATTTCTTGTAGATCACATGTTTTCATCAAAAAAAAAATAAATTTAGTAAGAAGAACAATCATAAAATTGAGTAAGAAGGATAAAAGATGTCGGCCTTTATAATATGTTGTTGTGACTCCTGTTGCCTTAAATTTGTGTATACCCATTTTGTAAGCGAAAGACCCACTTCTTGAGAAAAATAATTTATTTTCTTATTTTATTTCTGTAATATATATTTTATTATTTTATTTCTGTAAAATAATCTGAATAATCCATGTCTAGGAGATAAAGCTAATCCTTGTATTCCCCAGTATTGTCATATGTCAAAGATCGGTAACATATCCATCTTTTTCTTATTAAAGATTGAACAGGATCGGAAGATAGGAGAAGATTTACAAATATATCTTCATTTTGAAATTCTCTTGAACTTTTTCGGGAGTGAAATTTCTGAACATTGCGAGAATCGCGATTTCGTGCCTCCTGGACTACTTCCGTAAGCTCGCCCAAAAGGAGAATATGAAATGCAATAATTATATCTCCATGACGCAATACTTTATGTACTGTTGGGGTCATATCTTTCCATGGATACAGTTCTATTAGATGTTTCGCAATACCTAGACAGTATTTTCCAAATTTTTCTGCATTCACTTTGTTCTTGCTGTTGATTGCCATTATAATTGTGTTGATTTTTCTCAGTAATTCCATATCAATTCCTGTGATCTTAGATGTGATTTCATAATCCTTGAAGAAACGCCTTGCAGTGTTACCATCATTTGTATTTATATATCCTACTAGTGGTTTGTCGACATTTAATCCAGTCTCTTTCCAAAATTCCTCTTGAATTATTTTTTTCTGGAACTCTCTCGAAGCTTTTAATTCCTTTTTGTCCGGTAATTTGTTTGCATTCTCTGGATTACTATAATAATGCAAATCGTATCCTTAACTTCCTTGTCATTATGATCAACCAGGTTTTGTGTATTGGTAGCCGACTCTTTTGTATAGTCAAACCATATAGTCCAATTTATCCAAATGTCATCAAAACTAGTTGAAGGACAATCCGTGTCTTCTCTCTTTCTTAATCTGAGGGGAACTAATGATGCAGTGAACACACTTCTATAATCTGTCCCGCTCGGACTTGTTGATACTTGTTTGTATTCAGGAAGGGTTGATAAGCCATCACATCCCCACTTGCACATAAGTTGCAAGTCACAATTATCCATTGTACTCAGCTGTTCGATGCTGTATTTTCCAGAAGGTTAGGAAGACCAATACTGACTCCACTTGGTGAAACTTGCGAGAGCTGATTGTTTTCGAGCCAATCAGAATATTTTTCAAGAAATTTTGAACGCGATTTTGCTGTTGTCCACTTTACATTAAATGTTTTGAAAATTTTTTGTATTTTTGTGATTTCGCTTTTTAATACTTTAATTTTATAGGTTCCTTCGATAAATTCTACTATTCTACGGACTTTTTCCTCAAAAGTGTGAAATGGGATTTCACACAAAATAAAAAATAGTGACGAGTTCTTAAATGTTAACGCCATACTTGCAAAATTGGTAATGATATAAGTTCTCGAAGATGCTATATTTATATAAAATAATAATAACTTACATTTCTGCCTGATACATTTAATATGGGAAATTACAAAAATCATATATGAGTGAATATTATTAAATATATGAATGAACATTACAACAAATATTTTTATACCTGTCAATGATTAAGGGTTTCCTAGAAATAGTGCCATAAAACAATATTTTCTGAAAGGTAAATCTTACTAAATTTTATTATTGTTTGATAAAAAACATGTGATCTACAAGAAAATAGTGCATATTGACTGATATAATAACCAATAAGTACACGAAGGTAGGGAAAAATTAACAAAAAAATATTTTGCATATAGACAGAAACGTAAGCACGGCATAAAATTCTTAAAAATATTTTTTATTTTGATATTAGAAATAATAATCAAACGCATCATCAGGAAATTTCTAATGGAAAATCCCTCAATTCCAAAAAAAATACATCAAAAATCCCCAAAAATGGGATTTTTACTTTTAGTCCTATATCTTCGATATGAAAAGCCGCGCTCGGGATTACCTTTGCAGTCGATTTTGTTACACCCTAATACAAATAAATAAAAAAAATTAACAATTTAGCTTTGCGATTGGAGAAAATCGATCAAAGTTTTGAAATTTATGTAAAAAAAGGATCAAATCGGAGAAGGGTGGCAACCACACCAATTAAAATTTTGGCTTCGGATTTTCTCTAACAGATTCTGTGAAACGTCTCCTTTAAAATTAGTATAAATTTGATATACTTCGCGTAACAAACTTTTTCTACAAGACCTAAATACGAATAGGACTTTTTTCGCCAAAAAATATCCAAAAATGATTTGTTTTTCAAAAATTTGATTTTATAGGGTCATAACTTTCTTATTTCTTGACACATCTTATCGATTCTATTTTTCATGATATGGTAAATTTTATTGGCAATACATACGTGAACAAAATCGGTAAATTTTTGACTGAGATATTGGCTAAACTCCAAGGCAAAGTCGGCGAAAAAATGAAAAATTCAAATTTAAAATCCACATATCTCGGAAACTATTCAATATATCTTCATGCTATAAAATATTTATTGTAGGTCTGGTAGATACTCCTATCTACTACATTGAAATCGGACACTCCATTCAAAAGTTAGAAGCCGATCAAATTTTGTATACCCGAGGTGGTCAAATTTAGGGCCCTGTAGCTCCGCCTCTATATGAGATAGGGGACCCAAGTTCCGAACTTAAACTCTCTAACACCTCTTGTATACACATCTGCAATTTTATCGCCATACGATAAGTGGTTTTGAAATGGCAGAATTATGTACTTTTTTTCATTTTAGCCCACTGTGCATTGGGATCAGACCACATACCCATAATCCTCTCCATAGAAAAAATCCTCTCTTTGAAAAAACATACTTATTGTTAATGAAATTCAAAAATTGTTTAGTTAATGTGAATTACAATCGATACAATTAAGTTCTAAATAAAACGTCATTCAAATGGCCTCCACGACTTCTTCTGCAGGAAAGAATTCGATGGACCCAATTTTCAAGCACTTTTTCCACTAAATCAAGTCGTACGTCATGAATGGCACGTTCAATATTGACTTGTAACGCTTGAAGAGAGTCTGGTTTATTTCGAAAGACCAATGACTTCAAATAACCCCACAAGAAAAAGTCTAATGGTGTTAAATCACAACTTCTTGGAGGCCATTCAATATCACAATTTCTTGAAATAATCGAATCTCCAAACATTTCTCGCAACAATTCAATTGTTTCATTTGCTGTGTGGCACGTAGCCACAATCGGTCAATGGCAAAAATATAGCTCTTAACGAGAGCTAGAATATTGTACATGGGCGTCAAGGTCGTGTTTTTTTTGGGTTTAAAAAAATGGACTTAGCGCACGAAAAGTTGCAATTGGAGAACGATTATTTTGATAATAAAACTGAGTAATTTAAACGTTGTTCTTGCGTATATCTCTCCATGATGAAATTATAAACACTACTGAATACATTGAAAAATAAATGACAGATCATGACATATTACAAATGGACGAAACGTCACATCAAAATCATATCATCCCTATTGGAAAACCCGTTAGTATCATGTGCTGATGACTGGACGATTCTGGTGTCGTGCCCCTTGATCTATGACATATGAGGAAGACTGAATGTCAGAGTTTGCTAATTTCTTCGCGCGAGGAACCTGAAAATATCCGCCACTAAATCATCGGCCACACCGTTTACTGCATGGCGCCAGTTCTACAGTTACTTCAATAAAATGAAGAGAGCAATGCTTGAATTGAATCTAGGCAAACGCAACTGGAAGTATTTATGGACGAGTCAGTTACAAAAAAACAGTATTTTTTACTGGGTTGTTCCAAGGTCTCTTTGGACCCAACCAGTGGAAGCAGCCATATTCCTTGGCCTGGAAACCAGTACAGCAGAACCGACTACACAAAAACAACACCTAATGGACAACAAACACCTATACTGCTACTGCACCAACAATAACTCATTTCATTTCATTTAAAATTAAAAATAAATCAACTGAAATTCAAAAACATCACTTGTAATTCAAAACACATCAGTTGTCAATTGACATTCCAATTATTTCATAAGAAATTCAAAATGTAAATACGGCTTCTATACCCTCCATTGATCGGATTGACGTTGTTCTTGTGAATGATTCAAAGTATGCATTGGAAGGATTAACGAACCTGCTCTGGGTACAGACGTACCGTACAGACGTACCGTACAGACGTCTAAACGGCTGGACCGATCTTTTCGAAGTTTTCTCAGAATATACATGTGCAGGAGCTGGTGAAAAAAGTGTACTTGAATTCTCGATATATCAAGTGGGGGTGGCCCCGCTCATATAAGATATCTTGTTAGCGAGAGTGCTGCAACTTTGTGCATATGTATCAAATTTTGAAATTGAGATATCTTGAATATTGTGCTAGCGAGAGTGCTGCAATTTAGTCTTTACATGTATATCTGGTGGCAGTCTACGTGACTGGTCCAAAAATGGGCGGGATTAGACTAATAGGGGTGGCCCCCCATATAAGCCAAATTTTTAAATTTAGATATCTTGCACAATTTGTTAGCGAGAGTACTGTAATTTTGTGCATTTATATCTGGTGGTAGTCTACGTGATTGGTCCAAAAATGGGCGGGGTCGGACCAATGGGCATCTGAGCCAAATTTTGAAATTGAGATATCTTGAACAATTTGTTAGCGAGAGAGCTGTAACTTAGTGTATACGTATCTTATGGTAGTGTACGTGATTGGTCCAAAAATGGCGGGGTCGGACCAATGGGCGTGGCCCCGCCCGTATAAACCAAATTTTGAAATTGAGATTTCTTGAACAATTTGTTAGCGAGAGTGCTGTAATTTTGGATGTACGTATCTGGTGGCGGTCTGCGCTAAAGGTCCAAAAATGAGCGGGATCAGACCAATAAGCATAATTTTGATATTGAGATATATTGCACAATTTGTTAGCGAAAGTGCTGTAATTTTGGATGTATGTATCTGGTGGCAGTCTACGTGATTGGTTTAAAAATGGGCGGGATGGAACCAATGGGCGTGGCCCCATGTGAGCCATGTTTTTAAATTTGAGATATTTTCAACAATTTTTTAGCGAGTGTGCTGTAATTTTTTGTATATGGCTTTGATGGAGGTTACGTGATTGGTCCAAAAATTTATGGGATCGGAAATCTGGGGCAACGAAGTGGACCGTGTCCAGATAGTTATTTATATATGGGCAATTCCACGGTTTCGAACGTGACCGTTGTACACATTCAAAGTGATGAAAAAAACATATTTTAGATTCATCTTTTACATAATCGTATATATTGTTAATAGTACTATCACTGGTGTTTTAGTCTTATTCAGGCGAAATATTGATTAGAAAGTAAGGACAAAAAATGGAGCGGTTCGAATGCGACAAAAATTAAATTAGTTTTCGTGCACATCTTTAAAAACATGAGAATATATTAAAGATGAACGTTTTAAAATGTTTAAAAATAATAATGTTTTTGAATCCACTTTGTTTGGTAGAAATATCTTGGTAGATTTTTTAAATTTAATTTTGAAGTTGGTTCGAACGTGACATGTCCAACGTGACATTTTTTCCATGACTATTTTTAAATAAAACAAGTAAAGACGGATTAAGTTCGATCATGTCGAATCTTATATACCCTCCACCATGGAGCGCATATGAATGGTTTCGGGTACAAATAAACTCATTATACCAAATTTCAGCACAATTCCTTGAAATGTGAGGTTTTTATGGTGTTACGAAGACAAATCTAGAGGGACATTTGTATAAGGGCTATATCACAACATGTACCTGTGACTAACGTCGTTCGTGTGAAGGATTCCGGGTATAAATACACACCAATGACCAATTTTTAGCCGAAGCAGACGACATTTGTGGTCTCGATGGGGTTAACAAGTCAAATCGGGGAGATGCTATAAAAATGGACGGATAGTGTCCATTTTCAATCCCAATTTACCTATAGCTATAAGAACTATCTATACCAAATTTCATTCATCTAGCTCATTTATTGTAGACTGTAGCGTGATTACAACAGACTGACGGACGGGCGGATGCTTGAACTTTACACTTACGGTGTCGAACGTGACAAACTTCAAATGGATACAGAAAAAATTCTATATAATTTTTTAAACAGATTTTTTTGAATGTTGGTATTTCATACAAATTCTATTTGTACCAAGAGTTTGAAGCAATTTCTTTGAATATTTCTGGTCTACTGATAACTAATGCTTATTTTCGGTGTCGAATGTGACAATAGAGTTTTTAGTAGAGATAAGCCAACAATAAGGGCCTGTTTCTGTAACTTTTTTTCGTTCGTCTACTGCGAACGATCAAAAATCACTCAGTTATTCCGAGAAATCTATAAGTCACAGTAGTTTATAATTGATTGTGTCTGTAGAAAATCATGTAAAAAGCTTGTTCCTAAAATATTTCTAACCTGCGTTTTATAGAATTCAAGTAATAGCTGAGAGAATTTTGATCGTTCGCCGTAGACGAACGAAAATAAGTTACAGAAACAAGCCCTAACTGTTTTTCCTCATTCTTTTTGCTTCGACACTTTTATTTAAGGTTACTTTTGCTCTTAGAAAGATTATTTGTAATAAGTCTCCATTAACGAGGTTAATTTTAAAGAAATGTGCAATAAAAATTATTAAATGAACCAAAACTATAATTTTCCACTATGCAATTGTTTCTTTCTTAAAATGTTGAATAAATATGTACATGTTAAATTTTTTCATATTATTAAAAAACTGTTTCGAAAAACTAACTGTTTTGACTTAGCATGTCTTGAAAAGGAGGTATCGATATGTATATATTTATAGCGGCTGTTGCAACGCACAGTTACGAATTTCAGTCCGATTAGTTGAAATTTGTCGTTTCTATTAATAAGCCACACCGGGAGGGACCTTTGTATGTGCGCTGTACCAAAGCATGGACCTATACCGATCTTAGTTTGTGTGTTCGTATGTAACGGCCGTTGTGTGTTTCTGAGTATAAATAAACTCAAAGTACCAATTATACAAAAGTTGTGGTCTCTATGGCGTTAAGAAATCAAATCGGAGAGTTGCATTAATGGGGCCTACATCATAACATGGAACAGTGATGACCGTTGTTCATGTGAATTTTTCTGGGTATAAATATACTTATGTTACCAATTTTCAGCCCGATAAGTTAAAATTTGTGGTATTTATGGCGTGCAGGAGTCAAATCGGAGAGATGCTATATATTGGGCTATATCAAAAAATGCACTGATATTCCCCTTTTCTCCAAATCCCAACTTTCCTAAAGCTATAAGAATAATCTGTACCAACTTTCAGCCATCTAGCACATTTATTGTAGATTGCAGCATTATTACAACAGATGGACGACGGACATGGCTAAATCTTATAATAGATACTTATAAGAAGACGATCTATTTTTGTTCCTATTGCGAATATGCAAAACTATTATCTCAAAGTCCAGAGTTTCTGGCTTTCACAAAACTCCTGATATGCACGCTGGGCAACGCGAATAGTGCCAATTGTCTGTTCGCTCATGTAGATTTTTGTTAAATACTCGTAAAGTCATACCAAGTTGCGACGTGATTGGTGCAATAGTTTTCCCAACATTTGTTTTTCTGTAATGCGGTCGCATTGGCGATATCTCCCATTTTTGGTTGAGCCACGCATCTATACTAAAATCCAGAGGCGCTCTATATATAATGCTCTCCACCTATTTCGTTTTATGTCATAGGATGTCTCTAAGAGTACTCAGAATGATCCCTTTAGTCGATATTGTTACGTCATCCGCGTAGACAGTATAGTTGACAGTCATTTTCTCCACGGAAAGCGGAATATTGATCATGTAGAGATTTCATAGCAGAGGAGACAGAAAACCCACTTGTGGATGACCCTACTGACAAAACTACGAAGGCCACTACATGTAGCACCGCCGATTACTTGTATTGCGACTTAAACGGTTTAAAACTTTTGGTTGTCCACAGAATTATAGATTCTGTTACAATCTTGATGGCGACCTCTGATGGTTGTACTTCAACTGAATCCCTAGTTGAGGTATTCAGCCAATTCCTTTTAAGAGTTGCCCGGGAAATGTATATCCAGGAGAAAAACCCGCTATTCCTAACTGTACGTGGTCCACGAACTATTATCTTCCTTAATGCTAACCGTAATGTAATGTGTTGCGTCTGAAACACGTGTCTGTAGCGAACATTCTAACGCGTAAACTGATATATAATATGCTGCGTTACTGTAATGCTTTTTAGTTAGATTTACACTTTTTCAGAAAACTGATTCTTCCATGTTTTTAAGTAACACTATGCGTGCACCAAAATATATCCTCGATGAAAACAACATTAACATTAACCGTATTTCCAGTGACGTCACTTTTTCGAGATATTTAGGCACAAATTTATATATAACTTGTATGTTCATGCAAATAATTACCTATAACTGTAAATACCTCCTTTTAAACATTTACTATTTGTGTTTTGTGAAGCACTTTGAAATCATGAGTAAAAATAAACTATATTTGCCAATTAGTCTCTACTAAAGCCTTTAAGGCGCAGAGACGATACTCATATTTTTAAAATTAAACATTGTATGAAACAATAAAAATAAATAAAAAAAAAATGCACAGCAGTTCGACCATCTCAAAAAATGACCCCTTTAAATTTTCACAAAATTTAGCACAATTTCTAAATTTCTTCTAATTTTTAGTTTTTCAAAATTCATTGAAGTTTTTGTGGCACAGAGCTTCAAAGTTACCTATCTCAAGGATTTTTCTCAAAATTACCATTTGTTAAATTAGCCATATCTTCTTAGCGGCTTCACGTATTTTAAAGATATTAATGCAAATAAAACGCCCTGGTACTCCTCTTCAATGCTGCGGAACGAAATATGTACTTGGTATATTTTACACATACCATTCCAGAATAAAAAGGACTTCAAAAATGTCCTTGAAAAATTTAATACCTTAAAATCCTGTGAAAGTCTCCAACAATTTATTCGAAAACAAATATATGTTAATAACCTATATACTCGTACAATGTAGATACTCCCCAAAAATTTCAATATTCCAGCCTTATAAGTTATTTTTATACCCTCACTTTAGTGATACGAGGGTATACATATATCATTTGCTACGGCCTAAAGTGTAACACATCGAAGGAGTGACGTAAGACCCTAAGTATGTTCGGCGGATATTCGTTTTAGGTAATTTTAAGTCGAATGAGCAATGTCCGTCCGTCCGTCTGTCTGTCTGCTGGCTGGTGCGCACGATAACTCTCGAAAGGAGTAACCGATTGTTCGAAGTTCGAAGATGGGCCATATTTGTCCACTCCTTCTAGTACCTCCCTCACAAAGAGTTGAAATTTAGTGAAATATTGATTCGCTAATAATCTCTATACTACCTAATCGAATCTTCTGAAATTGCATTATTAGTTTATTAGTAATTATCAGCTTGAGAAAAATGGGCGAAGTCGGCCCACCACTTTCGGTACCTCCCACACAAATTGATGAATTTGCACAAAAAGTTAACAGCTTATTACTTTAATACAAGTGCATAAAAATACTTAAAATTTTGTACAGTGTAATGTTTTTAAAGTGCCTCTAGTCCGGTAGAAAATGGTCATTATTCTACCGCCCCTTTTGGTACCTCCCACATAAATGGACCGTTTTGCACCAAAAGTAAACAGCTTATAACTATAATACCAGTACATACAAATACTTGAAATTTTGTACAGTGTAATGCCGTTATATTGCATACAGTCCTGTGAAAATGAGTGTTATTGCGACGACCCTTTTGGACCTCCCACACAATGGTACCATTTTGTCCAAAAAGCTAACATCTTATAGCGTGAGTACCAATGCACGAAAATACTACAAAATGTTGCACAGTGTAACGCTTTTAAAGTACCTATAGCCCTGTGAAAAATGGGCGCTATCACCACGCCTCTTTTTGTACCTCTCACACAAAACGATCAAATAATACCAAAATTGAATAGCTCATAACGTTAATATACCAGTGCACGTAAATGCCTATAATTCGGCACAGTGCAATGCATTTACAAATGTAGTGTTTAGAGTATAATAGTTGTATTTGTTAAACCCCTTCTGGTACCTCCCACACAAATTGACAGATTAATTCGTGTAATATTCCATATTACATTATTCACAAAGTGAGGGTATACCTTATTCGGTTCACCCTGCTGAAAAATTCTTAATTGTTTAATAAATGTTTACATAAAACTCTTCCAACAAAAAAGTACTTAACTAACTGTCAAATTAAAGAGGAGAACTTTTGCTATTACTAGTAATTTTTATACACACCATTCCAGGATAACAAAAATTTTCAAAAATGTCTTTGAAAATTTTAATAAATATTAAAGTACTTTAAAAAATCTCCAACAATTTATTCCGAAAAAATAAATGTTATTGACCTTTATATAATGTAAATACTCCCCAAAATTTCAACATTCTAGCTTTGTTAGTAGTCTTTTAATAAATGTTTACATAAAACTCTTCAAGCAAAAAAGTATTTAACTAACTGCAACAGAGCATAAACAATTGGAAACAAAAGTCGTAACACTTGAACGGGTTCATATACGTCTGAAAACATTAACAATTAACTACGTTAACTGGAATTTTCAATTTTTCATTTCGTTGTCCTGTTACCCTTTAAAAGGACTTTAAATTTTCAAAGGATAACATTTTTCTAAAAATAATTTAAAGTCTTATTCGTGCCTTATGATATCGATTTAGGTGTCAAATTAAAGAGGAGAATTTTGATTATTTCTAATAATTTTTATACATATTTTTTATATATATTTTATCCTGAAATGGATAAAAAGGACTTCAAAAATGTCCTTGAAAAATTAAATCCTGTAAAATCCTTTGAAAATCTCCAGCAATTTTTTTTGAAAAAAAATATATGTTAACAAATATATATTAGGGCTCAAATGAAAGCTTGTTTTGTTTAATGAATATCTCCCTAATATATATAGGCTTTATCTTGAGCCGCCAGTGAGCTAGAGCGATGTGTGCAGCTAGAACTCGCTACTCCGCTTCTAACGATACCAATATTGTGATTCTCGCGATAATAGAACCAAAGATATTCACGATTTAAGAGCGTAATTTTACGTTTTTTCATTTTTTTTATAAATACGCTTTGTTGAAGAACAGAATATAATTTGTAAATGTATATTTTTGATTATTGGCTAGGTATATTTTTGCACTTCTAATATGTTCGCGATGCTGTTGTGCATGAAATTAGCTGTGGTCAGGGGATTGTGGACATCACTATTACACAGAGAGAAATACTTGCCACTAATTTTAAGATTTGAGTCAAAGTCAAATGAAAAAACGTAAAATTACGCTCCTAAATCGTGAATATCTTTGGTTCTATTATCGCGAGAATCAGGAAAGTTATTTCCTCGGAACCGAATCATCACTGAAATCTACAAAATTATCAGGGTAAAAGTCCAGATGTCTGCCCAGAAAATATATTTTCAGGGACATAATAACTCTCATTTTTCCTAAACATTCGACTAGGTTTTGAACTATACTTGTGTAGTTTTCAGATTTGCTGTTGCCCAAAAAGTTATTGGTCACAGCATTCAAACTATTCCTAACTGCTTCTACAGACGCACAGTGGTTCAGAATCGTTTTTTACTGGCCAAAACTCTGCAACTTTGGAACCGATAGAGATATTTTAGTAATTGTAGTAATGTTCGACAGGTAACTCCTTAAGCATTTTGTCAGTTTTTATTTCAATAAAATCGGGTCAGCAGCTATTGAGGAATTCAAGGTCAAAGTTGAACTTTTGAATTTTTTTAATATTTAGCATGGAAATGTCGGGTTTTGTCATACGTTGATAAATAAACCATTTTAATAATAAATTTTGTAAAAATAAAAAAAATAAATTATTTTCGACAAAAAAAATTCCTTCATATTTAAACCAGTAAGGAAAGGCAGAAAGTCGGGCGGGGCCGACTATATAATACCCTACACCTCCATAACAATGCGATAAGGGTCATTGCGATAATAATTTGGAATAATTGGTAAATAGGTAGGACCATATTATCTAATTATAAACCGATAATCGCGAAATTTAGCAATATTCGTTCCTAAATTAGGAAACATCTTTCTTGAAAATTTAAATGATCGGAAGTAAAGTACAACTTATATAGCGCTTGGACACCAAATCAGGAGGAACATATATATGGAGGTTATATTTAAATCTGAACCGATTTCCCTGAATACTCATTCATGTAAACAGACCTCTTTCTGTCGAATTTCGTTCTGATCAGATATAAAATACAGACACTGATCGGATATCGGATTTTACAAGGCTTACATGTCAAATCGGGGTAACATATATGGGGGCTATATCTAAATCTGAACCGATTTCTTCCAAATTTAAAAGTGTTCATTCATGTAATATGAAACCTTTTTCTGCCGAATTTCAAACTGATCGGATATAAAATGCAGTTTTTACAGCGCTAACATATCAAATCGGGGATAACATATATATGGGGGCTATATCTAAATCTGAACTGATTTTCTCCAAATTAGGCAGTATTCCTTCACGTAATAAGAGACATCTTTCTGCCGAATTTCGCACTGATTGGATATAAAATACAGTTTCTACAGCGCTTACATGTCAAATCGGGGTTTACATATATATGGGGGCTATATCTAAATCTGAACCGATTTGCTCCGAATTTAGCAGTATTCCTTCATGTAATAAGAAACCTCTTTCTGCCGAATTTCATACTAATCGCATATAAAATAAAGTTTTTACAGCGCTTACATATCAAATCGGGGCTAACATATATATGGGGGCTATATCTAAATCTGAACTGATTTTCTCCGAATTTGGCAGTATTCCTTCATGTAATAAGATACCTCTATCTGCCGAATTTCGCACTGATCGGATATAAAATACAGTTTCTACAGCGCTTACATGTCAAATCGGGGGATATATATATATGGGGGCTATATCTAAATCTGAACCGATTTTCCCCGAATTAAGCAGTATTCCCTCATGTAATAAGAAACCTCTTTCTGCCGAATTTCATACTGATCGGATATAGAATAAAGTTTTTACAGCGCTTACATGTCAAATCGGGGGTAACATATATATGGGGGCTATATCTAAATCTGAACCGATTTTAACCAAAGTCAATAGGGATCGTCCTTGGACCAAACAAATGATATGTGTAAAGTTTCGTCGCGATCGGACCATAATTGCGACCTGTACTTTGATTACAAGAATACATGCACAGACGGACAGACGGACAGACAGACAGACGGACATAGCTAAATCAACTCAGAAAGTGATTCTAAGTCGATCGGTATAATAAACGATGGGTCTATTTCTTCTCCTTTTGGGTGTTACAAACAAATGCACAAAGTTATAATACCCTGTACCACAGTGTGGTGTAGGGTATAAAAAACAACTTGCATAGCAAATTTTTTTATATGTTGTATTTGAACAACATTAAGGCAAAGCATTTAATTTTTATTTATATATGTAACAAAAACAGTAAATTATAATTTTTATTCGTTCGGTTGAAAAATTGCCTGCAAATATTCCATAGTTTGTTCCGTATTATTTCTGTCCTCTAGCAGCCCTATTGCATCTTCATCTAAGTCCTGATGCTCTACTTTCCATTGATTTTGAATGCTGGAGATAAGGGGATCTGACGTTGCCAACAAAATATTAAATAGATCTTCATTTTTACAATTTTGAGGTATTTTTCTGGTATTGTGCTCTCTATAAAACTTGTAATCCTTATTTCTTTTTTCCCGGGCTTCCTCTGATATATCTACGATTTGTACCAAAATGATCTTTAATGACATCTCCTCCATGATAAAGACTTTTGTGAACTGTTGCAGACATATTTCTCCATGGATATTTGGTATTATATATTCGTGCAGTTTCTTTGGTATATTCATTAAATTTTTTAGCATCAATTTATTTATGGCACGCAAGTACATCGATAATTGTTTTAAGTCTTGAAATGAGATTTATATCAACACCTGTCATTTCAGATGCTTTTTCGGTATCAGAAAAGAACCTTCTTGCTGTATTCCCATAATTAGTTTTGATCCTTGTTTTGGTTGTTCTATAATCAACCCACATTTGGGAAATTCATCCTGAACATGTTTCTTTTTTAAATTTCTTAAATCCTTGTTGGTGTCATTGTTTCTTACTGATCCTGTAGGTCCAAAATCCAAATCATAACTGATTTTAAGTATGTGTTCCATAAATTGTATTCTTGTATGTAGTGACGATAATCCAAATTCATATGCATCAGTATTATCTACTAATTTTTCCGCGACTTGGTTTAATTTGCTTGATGTAGATTGATATATAGGTTAGGTTAGGTTAGGTTGAAGAGAGGAGACGTTTAAACGTCTCATGTCCGTGGACATATATTTAAGCCAGTGTTGTGCGCTCCTTATGTATGATCTTTTTATACCTCACGAGTTACAGAAAATCGATACTAGACACGAATTTTTTCAGCATCTTCCAGTCATATTTTCCCTTCATGCCTTGCATTCGTTTCGTCGTTTCCTGCTAGTCCTATGCGATGAAGATGTGCTTGTAAGCTTGAATGTCCCGTTAGAACACTCATCACCTTACTAATATCTAAATGGTTTAGTTTCAGAAGACTTCTTGTTTCCTTTTTATTTGGGTCACCCACAGTATCTTTGCACTCGCTCCTACTGTTGCGCTATTCCACACAGTTTTGTGAGCCATCACTGCCCAGTGCTTCAACTCATTTTTCGAGGTATCAAATTTTCCAAGTTTATTACTCGAAGTTATCTGCCCTTTGAAGCCAAGCTGTTTGCCCGTTCATTTCCAATCACTCCGTTGTGTCCTGGTACCCAACAAATACGCAATTGACCATGGGCTGAGTAATCATTTATCGTTCTTTTACAGTCCAACACAGTTCTGGATTTGACCCTTTCCGATGTTATTGCTTTAATCGCCATTTGGCTATCTGTGAAGATGTTGGCATATTTAGGCTTTGTGGTGTTACTGAGCCAGTTCACACACTCCGTGATTGCTCCAACTTCTGCTTGAAATACCGTATTATGGTCAGGGAGGCGGAAGTGAAGTTCGACTTCTGGTTCATCAATAAAAAGTTCCAGACCCGTCTTTCCTCCTAGCTTTTACCCATCCGTGTAGCAGCTGGTTCCCACTGGCACATGGGCCAAAGTTCCATTTTCCCAGGAGCGTCTATCTGGCACAAACGAATCACAGGTAGCTGTAAGCCGCACTTCAGGAATGCGGTCGGAGATTTCTGGCGTTTGAATGTGACCAACTAGGGATTCTAATATCTTCTGATGGTACGACTTGTGGTCTCGATTTATCCATTCACCCATCACTTGTAGACGTCTGCTGTGAGGGCTGCCTCATACTTTATACGGATGTCTAACGCTTTGTTGGTGCAGTTCTAAATGCCCCGCTTATGCCTAGACAGCACATACCTTGAATTTTTTGCAAAGGTATTAAGTTGCACTTCTTGTCCGTTGATGTCCACCACACATGCAAAGCCAGTGAGTCATATTTACACGTAGTCCCCATTTTGAACCCATAGCTCTTCTGCACAACGACCAACATCTGTGATCCTTTGTAACTCTTTCTTCAAGACGATGTTTCCAGTACAGTTTCTGATCCAAGATTACTTAGAGAGGAGGGTATATATCATTTGCTACGAACTAAAAGTGTAACACATTGAAGGAGTGACCTAAGACCCTAAGTATGTTCGGCCGATATCCGTTTTGGGTCATTTTAAGGCGAATCAGCAATGTCCGTCCGTCTGTGTGCTGGCTGGTGCGCACATAACTCTCGAAAGGGGTAACCGATTAACTTCAAATTTGGTATGTGCTAATATTTTCGTCTATCTCCGGCTATGTTCGAAGATGGGCCACATTGGTTCACTCCTTCTAGTATCTCTCCCACAAAGGGTTAACATTTAGTAAAATATTGATTATTTAATAACTTCTATACTACTTATTTGAATCCTCTGAAATTCTACACACAGTATTAGTTTATTACTCACTATTACCTCGAGAAAAATGGGCGAAGTGTCTACGCCCCTTTTGGTACCTCCCACACAAAAGGACAATTTTGAACAAAAAGTTAATGGCTTATGACTTTATTACCAGTGCATAGAAAGACTTGAAATTTTGTTCAGTGTAATGGTTTAATAGGGGCTAACATATATATGGGGGCTATATCTAAATCTGAACTGATTTTCTCCGAATTTGGCAGTATTCCTTCATGTAATAAGATACCTCTATCTGCCGAATTTCGCACTGATCGGATATAAAATACAGTTTCTACAGCGCTTACATGTCAAATCGGGGGATATATATATATGGGGGCTATATCTAAATCTGAACCGATTTTCCCCGAATTAAGCAGTATTCCCTCATGTAATAAGAAACCTCTTTCTGCCGAATTTCATACTGATCGGATATAGAATAAAGTTTTTACAGCGCTTACATGTCAAATCGGGGGTAACATATATATGGGGGCTATATCTAAATCTGAACCGATTTTAACCAAAGTCAATAGGGATCGTCCTTGGACCAAACAAATGATATGTGTAAAGTTTCGTCGCGATCGGACCATAATTGCGACCTGTACTTTGATTACAAGAATACATGCACAGACGGACAGACGGACAGACAGACAGACGGACATAGCTAAATCAACTCAGAAAGTGATTCTAAGTCGATCGGTATAATAAACGATGGGTCTATTTCTTCTCCTTTTGGGTGTTACAAACAAATGCACAAAGTTATAATACCCTGTACCACAGTGTGGTGTAGGGTATAAAAAACAACTTGCATAGCAAATTTTTTTATATGTTGTATTTGAACAACATTAAGGCAAAGCATTTAATTTTTATTTATATATGTAACAAAAACAGTAAATTATAATTTTTATTCGTTCGGTTGAAAAATTGCCTGCAAATATTCCATAGTTTGTTCCGTATTATTTCTGTCCTCTAGCAGCCCTATTGCATCTTCATCTAAGTCCTGATGCTCTACTTTCCATTGATTTTGAATGCTGGAGATAAGGGGATCTGACGTTGCCAACAAAATATTAAATAGATCTTCATTTTTACAATTTTGAGGTATTTTTCTGGTATTGTGCTCTCTATAAAACTTGTAATCCTTATTTCTTTTTTCCCGGGCTTCCTCTGATATATCTACGATTTGTACCAAAATGATCTTTAATGACATCTCCTCCATGATAAAGACTTTTGTGAACTGTTGCAGACATATTTCTCCATGGATATTTGGTATTATATATTCGTGCAGTTTCTTTGGTATATTCATTAAATTTTTTAGCATCAATTTATTTATGGCACGCAAGTACATCGATAATTGTTTTAAGTCTTGAAATGAGATTTATATCAACACCTGTCATTTCAGATGCTTTTTCGGTATCAGAAAAGAACCTTCTTGCTGTATTCCCATAATTAGTTTTGATCCTTGTTTTGGTTGTTCTATAATCAACCCACATTTGGGAAATTCATCCTGAACATGTTTCTTTTTTAAATTTCTTAAATCCTTGTTGGTGTCATTGTTTCTTACTGATCCTGTAGGTCCAAAATCCAAATCATAACTGATTTTAAGTATGTGTTCCATAAATTGTATTCTTGTATGTAGTGACGATAATCCAAATTCATATGCATCAGTATTATCTACTAATTTTTCCGCGACTTGGTTTAATTTGCTTGATGTAGATTGATATATAGGTTAGGTTAGGTTAGGTTGAAGAGAGGAGACGTTTAAACGTCTCATGTCCGTGGACATATATTTAAGCCAGTGTTGTGCGCTCCTTATGTATGATCTTTTTATACCTCACGAGTTACAGAAAATCGATACTAGACACGAATTTTTTCAGCATCTTCCAGTCATATTTTCCCTTCATGCCTTGCATTCGTTTCGTCGTTTCCTGCTAGTCCTATGCGATGAAGATGTGCTTGTAAGCTTGAATGTCCCGTTAGAACACTCATCACCTTACTAATATCTAAATGGTTTAGTTTCAGAAGACTTCTTGTTTCCTTTTTATTTGGGTCACCCACAGTATCTTTGCACTCGCTCCTACTGTTGCGCTATTCCACACAGTTTTGTGAGCCATCACTGCCCAGTGCTTCAACTCATTTTTCGAGGTATCAAATTTTCCAAGTTTATTACTCGAAGTTATCTGCCCTTTGAAGCCAAGCTGTTTGCCCGTTCATTTCCAATCACTCCGTTGTGTCCTGGTACCCAACAAATACGCAATTGACCATGGGCTGAGTAATCATTTATCGTTCTTTTACAGTCCAACACAGTTCTGGATTTGACCCTTTCCGATGTTATTGCTTTAATCGCCATTTGGCTATCTGTGAAGATGTTGGCATATTTAGGCTTTGTGGTGTTACTGAGCCAGTTCACACACTCCGTGATTGCTCCAACTTCTGCTTGAAATACCGTATTATGGTCAGGGAGGCGGAAGTGAAGTTCGACTTCTGGTTCATCAATAAAAAGTTCCAGACCCGTCTTTCCTCCTAGCTTTTACCCATCCGTGTAGCAGCTGGTTCCCACTGGCACATGGGCCAAAGTTCCATTTTCCCAGGAGCGTCTATCTGGCACAAACGAATCACAGGTAGCTGTAAGCCGCACTTCAGGAATGCGGTCGGAGATTTCTGGCGTTTGAATGTGACCAACTAGGGATTCTAATATCTTCTGATGGTACGACTTGTGGTCTCGATTTATCCATTCACCCATCACTTGTAGACGTCTGCTGTGAGGGCTGCCTCATACTTTATACGGATGTCTAACGCTTTGTTGGTGCAGTTCTAAATGCCCCGCTTATGCCTAGACAGCACATACCTTGAATTTTTTGCAAAGGTATTAAGTTGCACTTCTTGTCCGTTGATGTCCACCACACATGCAAAGCCAGTGAGTCATATTTACACGTAGTCCCCATTTTGAACCCATAGCTCTTCTGCACAACGACCAACATCTGTGATCCTTTGTAACTCTTTCTTCAAGACGATGTTTCCAGTACAGTTTCTGATCCAAGATTACTTAGAGAGGAGGGTATATATCATTTGCTACGAACTAAAAGTGTAACACATTGAAGGAGTGACCTAAGACCCTAAGTATGTTCGGCCGATATCCGTTTTGGGTCATTTTAAGGCGAATCAGCAATGTCCGTCCGTCTGTGTGCTGGCTGGTGCGCACATAACTCTCGAAAGGGGTAACCGATTAACTTCAAATTTGGTATGTGCTAATATTTTCGTCTATCTCCGGCTATGTTCGAAGATGGGCCACATTGGTTCACTCCTTCTAGTATCTCTCCCACAAAGGGTTAACATTTAGTAAAATATTGATTATTTAATAACTTCTATACTACTTATTTGAATCCTCTGAAATTCTACACACAGTATTAGTTTATTACTCACTATTACCTCGAGAAAAATGGGCGAAGTGTCTACGCCCCTTTTGGTACCTCCCACACAAAAGGACAATTTTGAACAAAAAGTTAATGGCTTATGACTTTATTACCAGTGCATAGAAAGACTTGAAATTTTGTTCAGTGTAATGGTTTAATAGTACCTACAATACTGCGAAAAATGGGCAATATTGGAATGCTCCTTTTGATACCTCCCACACAAATGGACCATTTTGTACAAAAAGTTATCAGCTTATAACTTTAGGTTAGGGTGGCAGCCGTTTTTCTTTTCTTCAGCTCACATAGACCAGTTTAGGTCCCTAGTGATACCACGGTCTAAAATGCCCTTCATCGAAACCAACCTGTTTGATATACAAATGTATCGATAGCACGAATATTGGTACTGGAAAGATCTGTTAGGCTGCCTAGAAAGGTCGACCCCAGTAGGTCCAGTCATCGTTTACTCAAAGCGGGACAGTCGCATAGCAAGTGCTCAATGCTCTCCACTTCTTCCTCATCTCCACAGCTTCTGCAGAAGTCATTGGAGTTAATACCCAATCTTCTGGCGTGTTCGCCGATCAGCCAGTGTCCCGTTAGAACTGATACTAACGTAGGCAATCTTTTCCTTTCTAGTGCGAGGAGATATTTTGAACTTCTCAGGTCATACCTTGGCCAGATTTGTCTAGCTACCCTACAGGTGCCGATTTGTGTCCATCTTTCGTTGGACTGCCTGATTGCCTCTTGCCTAAGCCAAAGCTTACACGTGGATAGTGGCGCACCAATATATGCAAATTCTTCGAGAATTTGTAAAGTGATCCCATTCCTAGCAATTTCATCGGCTCTGCAGTTTTCAGGGATATCCCTATGCCCAGGCACCCACATGAGGTGTATATTAAACTGCTCAGCCATCTCGTTAAGAGATCTGCGGCAGTCGAGAATTGATGGCAGCCTGCCTGTCCGAGTAAATGACAACGACAGTGTTGGTTACTATGTTCCGACTCAGCCACTTGGGGACTTCCCATATTGCCATTATTTCGGCTTTATAGACACTGCAGGTATCTGGTAATCTGTGAGCTGTATCCAAATTAAGTTCCTCACAGTGTACTCCGAAGCCAACCTAATAGTGATGTAGTTCCTCTCAAAGATGCGCACCGTTGATATATAGTCCACTCGGTCGGTTACCATAGCACTACACTTTGATATCCTCATGTGACCGTAGTTCTTGTACCTCCACATTGATAGGCAGTTTAATCTTAGTGCCGCTTTGGTTGCAACATCTCTCTCCACAACATTAATCGGCAGTATGAGGAGAAGGGCTTGTAGTGATTCAGTCGCTGTAGTCCTTAACGCTCCGCTTATGCTCAGACATGCAGTTCTCTGAACCCTTGATAGCAGGCTTGTGATGGTTAGTGTGTCAGTTGCCGTGCACCATTCCACAATGCCGCATAACAGTATTGGACGAACCACTGCTATATATATCCAATGGACAAGTTTAGGAGAGGGGCCCCACCGCGATCCTTCAGCCTTCCTGCAGGAATATATGGCGATGTTGGCCTTCTTTATACGTTCCAGTACGGTTAGTCTGAATGACAGTTTCCTATCCAAAATTATTCCTAAAAATTTTGCACTTTCAGAAAAGTCTAGATCTGTTCCATTTATCCAAACCGCTGCTTCTGGCCCATCTAGCCAACTTGTTCAGAGCCACCTGTAGAATATCTCGGAGGATGTTTTCGAATTTGCCACTCACTGCAATTGCCAGGTCGTCCGCATATGCCACGACCTTGCAGCCACAACGTTCTAGATCCAGCAGGATTTCATTCACCGCTAGGTTCCAAATTAGTGGACCTCCTTGTGGGGTCCCTCTGTTTAAAAACCTTGTTAGAGTTGTGGACCCTAGACATGCTGTTATGCGTCTTCTGTTGAGTAGTCTTTGAATTAGTATAATCAAGCTAGAGTTCACCTTTAGATGTGACAATGCCGCGATTACCGCATCGCCACCATGGTGATGAAATGTAGGGACGATTCGATTGTGCTCACAAGTTCGTGAAGGGCTGATTCTGTAGACGTTCCCTTATTGTAAGCATGTTGGTTCCCCGACAGGAGTTTTGTATCCAGGTTTTGCGTAATGAAATAATCTAAAAGTCTTTCCAGACTTTTCAATAGGAAAGAGGATAGGCTAATTAGTCTGAAGTCTTTTGGCCTAGTGTGCGATATCTTCCCCGCTTTGGGTATGAATACCACTTTGGTATCCCTCCATCGATTCGGGATGTATGAAAGCCTAATACAGCCTACATAAATTTTCTGCAGCCAGGGGATAATGTACTTTAACATTTTCTGCATTTCGCAGTCCACTCGCGAGGCTCTGTTGATGAGTTCCCCGGGAAATGTGTGTCGAGCAGTACACTTCGCGATTGCTAGCTGTTTTTTTCCAGTTGTTTGCCTCATCCTGCAAATACCCCACTGTACAAAGAGAAGCGGATAGTACCTTCCTCAGCCTTGCGGCGTCGGAGACTTTTTCCACTTCGCCACAGAAGGAATACCAAGAGCGTCTTTGCGCCTTCCTAAGATCCTTCTTATAGATCTTGAGTTGCCCTTTATATCCCAATCATTAAAGGCTCCAGTAGATTTCGACTGTTTGCAGGTCTTTTTCCTTGCCGTTAGTTCAGAATTCCACCATTGATGTTAATTTTACCCTTGTACCTTGTTTTTGGACAGGCTTCTTCAAGGGAACTATTAAATGATGTAGTGAGATGCTCGACCAGATTATCCAGACCGGCTTTGTCATTCGGTTCATAAAGAAGTTTAGAGTTGAGGACCTTTTTAATATTCTTCTCATACAGGTGACACTTTGTCTTCCTCACATTTCTGTGGACAGCAGGTTTAGGCGCTTTTTCGGCGAGTTTGAACTCTATATAATGGTGATCTGAGAATGAGTGGTCGTCCAGTACATTCCACCCAATAATTTTGTCTGACACCCTGTCAGTAGCAAACGTTACGTCTAGTACTTCTTGTCTGTCTTTAATAGTAAAGGTCGGTTTATTGCCAATGTTACAAATAGTTAGGTTGGTGGTTAGAATAAAGTCAAGAAGCGAATCACCCCTATTGTTTATATCCGTACTACCCCAGATAGTATGATGAGCGTTCGTGTCTGCGCCAATAATCAGCTCGAGCTCGTCAGACGTTGCTTCTTCTACTACTTCCCTGAAGAGAGCTGTCGGTATTGCAGGAAAGTAACTGGAGACCACCCAGTATATGCTATTACCAATCTCCAGACTAGCAGCTGTTTGGTCTTTACCTCTTAAACTAGTCAGGAGAAAAATACTTAGATCTTTTCTGGCCAAAATGCAGGTTCTTGGAGTGTCTTCACAGTTGGCCACAAGCAGTTTAAATTTTGGTGTCTTTATACCGCACACCCGTCCTCCTACTACATAGGGCTCCTGGATCAGGACGATGTCTACTGCACATGTGGACAGGCGCAGCAATAGAGCCGCTGAGGCTGCTTTATCGTGATGGAGGTTAATCTGTAGAATTCTTACCATCATTGGTAATCGGCATATTGACATCCACCCCTACAAGGGTGTTATCGAACTCTTCGTCCGTGTCATCGGGGAGCATGTCCCCGCCAGATGCGTCAAAGAGTCCGGAGACTTCCCTCAGCCCCCAGTATCCGAAGTAGTGTTTTCATCCTCAGAGAATGACGTTACAGATCTTTTGTTCGAGTTAGAGTCACCAGAAATAATGGTCGTGTGGACCTCCGCACTTCCAGAAAGCCTTGTATCAACCACGGTCGACGACTCGCCTTCCGCTTCGAAACCATATTGCAGGGTTGCACTTGCATGGGAGGTGGATTCAGTGTTAAGGATCAAATTGACCTGTCGCTTTTTACCATCCGCCTCATCCATCTTTCTAATTCTCCAATTATGGGTCGGCAGACCAGGATTGGAATATTTTATTATCTATAATATGTCAGCCGGCTTGGAGGGCTCTTCTGTAACCCAGGTGATGGCTCTTGGGTGACTAGGCCACACCTCACCAGCTCGACTCAGAGCAGCCTTATACAGATCTAGTGATCTGGCATCACCGAAATATAAGAGCTTTACTCTCCCTGATGCCATCCTGCATCGTTGCAGACTGGTGGTTTGCCCGGCATTTCTCTTCGGACATCGAGGTAATGAGCCATATTGGCGGATTGCACATGGCTCCATGTGTCCTTGAGGATAGATCCATCCTCACTACTTCTGTCTATAACAGCCATCACTAGACTCTCCTTCGCCACTTCATTGAAGGGCTAGGTGAGTGTCCTGTTGATGGTGACATTAGGACCTCTTGCCTTTTTCGAAGGCAGGGGTTCATTAGATCATCTGATTCTTTTGACTTTATTAGCCGTTAATACAGCTGAATTTGTGGCTCTTTCAACTACCAACGCCCCCACACACAAGTGTATGTGTACCAATTCGACTTCATGTTTTTGGCATGTCGTCCCCTTTGGTTAAGGGCGGAGTCTACCTAAAACTCCTTCCATTCTATGGGTCATGGGACCCGGTTGAAATGCAACTCCACACCGAGCTTGCGCTCTCCCCGCGATTTGGTCTAAACCACAGCCACCACGAAATGCTCCCCAAGGGGCCACACCAACAGCGAGGCTGGCACCGAAGTTCCAGGGGCTCCTGGCTCCCGTGGTACCAGAATATAGTCTCCGGTCGGACTTCGTAGCCGAAGCTACTACCAGTTGGTCCTCCAAAAAGGTCCGGGACTTGTGGGCTATGTTCAAAATTTTATAGATATACGAACAACTATACAAATAATGAACAACACACAACAACAATTAACACAGCCGTCCTCACGGATGACTCACCGGTCACTGTCGTGACGCCGCTCCGGACAAACACATTGTTACTGAATATCAGTGACCCACAAATACATAAAACAACATTAAACACGAACACCCTCACGGATGAACGACAACAAACATCAAACATACAGGTAACAACAATTACCTCATCACCGGGAACATCAGGAACATCGGCAGGCATCAAAAACGCCAGCATCTGGGCGCAGATGGAGGAATCTGTGCCGCGCTTCGCGATCACAAAACAACAACAACCGACTGGGCAGGCTATGCCGACAGTAGTGCAATCGGCCACCTCCACTAAATGTCTCTCGTCGTCTCCTGTTAAACACAATCCGAGCAAAAATGTTCATCGCCCTTAACGTCCGACCGTCCTCTACAACCCTATTGAAATCCCACACCCCCTGGGAGTGGAAGAATTCGTTGCTGATCATTCGCAGTGAACGGACGTGTTTATCACATAGCGGATAGTTACCAGTACCTATTACGCAATAGCAAAAATCTGTACAAAGTCCGTAAGGCCTACATCGTAGTACCTATTACGTCTAATACAGACAAAATAAAAATAAATTCTCTTGACGGGGATGCCTTCGTGTTCCGATGGAGCGCGGTTCCCCAATCGTCCGACTGTCCGTCCGTTGGTCTTGGCCAAAGCCGACCACACCAAAAATGGTGAAAATCTCACCCAAGTACTCACAACAGGTGGTGCGGTGAGGGGAAAACGTCATGTCCGACCGTCAAAACTGAAGCACAATGAGTATCGTGTAGCGCTCAGAGTTTTGACGAAGTTGGAGGCTATTGAGGTTTCGGCTCTTACCGAAAAACAAAAAGCGTCACTTACCTGGGCTAAAGGCGTCATAGATGCTTCTAAGGCCAATGAGTCGGCTGAAAGAGCCACAAATTCAGCTGTGTTCACGGCTAATAAAGTAAAACGAATCAGATCACCTGATGAACCCCTGCCTTCGAAAAAGGCAAGAGGCCCTAATGTCACCATCAACAGGACACTGTTATAGACAGAAGTAGTGAGGATGGATCCATCCTCAAAGACAAATGGAGTCATGTACAATCAGCCAATATGGCTCATTACCTCGATGTCCGTAGAGAAATGCCGGGCAAACCACCAATCTGCAACGATGCAGGATGGCATCAGGGGAGAGTAAAGCTCTTATATTTCGGTGATGCCAGATCAGTAGACCTGAATCAGGCTGCTCTGAGTCGAGCGGGTGAGGTGTGGCCGGGTGCCCAGTTGGATGTTGTCGAAAAAAACAACATCCCTAAGCACCCTAGAGCCATCCCCTGGGTTACAGAAGAGCCCTCCAACCCGGCTGACATCTTAGAAATAATAAAAGATTCCAATCCTGGTCTGCCTGCCCATAACGGGAGAATCAGCAAGGTGGGTGAGGCGGATGGTAAAAAGCGGCAGGTCAATCTTATCCTAAACGCTGAATCCACCTCCCATATACAAAGTGCGAGTGCAACCCTACAATATGGCTTCGAGACTATAGCCTTGAAGATATACATAGCTCCCACTGCAGAAGGTGAGTCGTCCACCGTGGCACTTTCTGGAAGTGCGGAGGTACCCACGCCTATTATTTCTGGTGACTCCAACTCTAACAGAAGATCTGTAACGTCCTTCTCTGAAGACAAAAGCTCTACTTCGGACACATAGAGGCTGAGGGGAGTCTCCGGACTCTTTGACGCATCTGGCGGGGACATGCTTCTCAACGATACGGACGAAGAGTTCGATAACACCCTTGTCGGGGTGGATGTTAATCTGTCAATTACCAATGATGGTAAGAATTCTACAGATTAACCTCCATCACGCTAAAGCAGCCTCAGCGGCTCTATTGCTGCGCCTGTCCACAGGCGCAGTAGACATCGTCCTGATACAGGAGCCCTACGTAGTGGGAGGAAGGGTGTGCGGTATTAGGACACCCAACTTTAAACTGCTTGTGGCCAGCTGTGAAGGCACTCCAAGAACCTGCATTTTGGCCAGGAAAGATCTAAGTATCTTTCTCCTGACTAATTTAAGTGGTAAAGACCAAACAGCTGCTAGCCTGGAGATCGGTAATAGCATATATTGGGTGGTCTCCAGCTACTTGCCTTATGAATCTGTAGTACCGACTGCTCCATTCAGGGAAGTAGTAGAAGAAGCAACGTCTGACGAGCTCGAGCTGATTATTGGCGCAGATACGAACGCTCATCATACTATCTGGGGTAGTACGGATATAAACAATAGGGGTGATTCGCTTCTTGACTTTATTCTAACTACCAACCTTAGTATTTGTAACATAGGTAATAAACCGACCTTTACAATTAAAGACAGACAAGAAGTACTCGACGTAACGTTTGCTACTGACCGGCTGTCAGACAAAATTATTGGGTCGAATGTACTGGACGGCCACTCATTCTCGGACCACCATTATATTGAGTTCAAACTCGCGGAAAAAGCGCCTAAACCTGCCGTCCACAGAAATGTAAAGAAGACAAAGTGGCACCTGTATGAGAAGAATTTCAAGAAAGTCCTCAACTTTAAATTTCTGTACGAACCGAATGACAAAGCCGGTCTGGATAATCTGGTCGATCATATCACCATATCATTCAATAGATCCCTTGAAGAAGCCTGTCCAAAAACAAGGTACAAGGGTAAAACTAAACCCCAATGGTGGACTTCTGAGCTAACGGCTATGAAAAAGACCTGCAACAAGCTATTCAATAAGGCTAAATCTACTGGGGTCGCTAATGATTGGGATGCCTATAAAGAGCAACTCAAGATCTATAAGAAGGAGCTTAGAAAAGCGCAAAGGCGCTCTTGGTATACCTTCTGCGGTGAAGTGGAAAAGGTCTCCGACGCCGCTAGGCTGAGGAAGATATTATCTGCTTCACACTGTACAGTGGGAAATTTATAGGATGAGGCAAATAACTGGACCAAAAACAGCGAGCAGTCGCTCAATGTACTGCTCGACACACATTTCCCGGGGAACTCTTTAACAGAACCCGAGGATCAGCAGGACCAACAGGAGTGCGAGTGGACTGAGAGCGTCGCTAGCTTCTTGACTGAGAGATCCAGAATAAGCTGGGCTATTAATAGCTTTGAGCCCTTCAAGTCGCCTGGACCAGATGGCATCACTCCAGCAGAAATGCAGAAAATGTTAAAGTACATCCCCTGGCTGGAGAAAATTTATGTAGGCTGTATCAGGCTTTCATACGTCCCGAATCGATGAAGGGATACCAAAGTGGTATTCATATCTAAAGCGGGAAAGATATCACACACTAGGCCAAAAGACTTCAGACCAATTAGCCTATCCTCCTTCCTACTGAAAGGCTGGAAAGACTTTTAGATCATTTCATTAGGGAAAACCTGGATACAAAACTCCTGTCGGGGAACCAACATGCTTACAATAAGGGCAAGTCTACAGAATCAGCCCTGCACGAACTTGTGAGCACTATCGAATCGTCCCTGCATTTCAAGGAATTCACCATGGTGGAATTTCTTGACATAGAAGGGGCTTTTAACAACATTCACTCAGATGCGGTAATTGCAGCACTCTCACATCTAAAAGTTAACACTAGTTTGATTAGACTAATTCAAAGTATGCTCACTAGAAGACGCATAACAGCATGTCTAGGGTCCACAACTCGAACAAGGTTTGTAAACAGAGGGACCCCGCAAGGAGGAGTACTGTCTCCACTAATTTGGAACCTAGCGGTGAATGAAATCCTGCTAGATCTAGAACGTTGTGGCTGCAAGGTCGTGGCATATGCGGACGACGTGGCAATCGCAGTGAGTGGCAAATTCGTAAACGTCCTCAGAGACATCCTACAGGTGGCTCTGAACAAGTTGGCTAGATGGGCCAGAAGCAGCGGTTTGGGCGTTAACCCTAACAAGACAGAATTGGTTCTCTTTACTAGGATGAATAATGTCCCATATGTGGACCCTCCACCTCGGATAAATGGAACAGATCTAGAATTTTCTGAAAGTGCAAAATTTTTAGGAATAATTCTAGATAGGAAAATGTTATTTAGACTTAACGTATTGGAACGTGTAAGGAAGGCCAACGTCGCCTTATATTCCTGCAAAAAGGCTGTAGGGTCGCGGTGGGGACTCTCTCCTAAAATCGTCCACTGGATATATATAGCAGTAGTTCTTCCAATACTGTTATACGGTATTGTGGTATGGTGGACGACAACTGACAAACTATCCATCACCAAACTACTAACAAAGGTTCAGAGAACTGCCTGCCTGAGCATAAGCGGAGCCTTAAGGACTACAGCGACCGAGTCTCTACAAGCCCTTCTCCATATACTGCCGATTAATATTGTGGCGAGAGAAGTTGCAACCAAAGCGGCAATAAGATTAAACTGCCTATCAATGTGGAGGTACAAGAACTATGGTCACATGAGGATATCAAAGTGTAGTGCTATGGTAACCGACCGAGTGGACTATATACCAACTGTGTACACCTTCGAGAGAAATTACATCACCATGATTCCCGCCAGAGATGAATGGGTCGGCAGAATACCAGGTAATAGAAACCATCTCCACTTTTACACGGATGGTTCGAAGCTTGATGAAAAGGTTGGCTTCGGAGTACACTGTGAAGAACTTAGTCTGGATATAGCTCACAGACTACCAGATACCTGCAGTGTTTATCAAGCCGAAATAATGGCAATATGGGAAGTCGCCAAGTGGCTGAGTCGCAACATAGTAACCAACACTGGCGTCGTCATTTACTCGGACAGCCAGGCTGCCATCAATTCTCTGGAGGCAACATCCCTAAATTCACAAACCGAGGGCTGTTTGCCGCAGATCTCTTAACGAGATGGCTGAGCAGTTTAATATACACCTCATATGGGTGCCTGGGCATAGGGATATCCCGGGGAACTGCAAAGCCGATGAACTTGCTAGGAAAGGGACGACATTACAATATATATTAGTTATATATTTGTGCGCCACTATCCACGTGCAAGCTTTGGCTTATGCAAGAGGCAATCAGGCAGTCCAACGAAAGATGGACAGAAATCGGCACCTGCAGGGTAGCTAGACAAATCTGGCCAAGGTATGACCTGAGAAGGTCAAAATATCTCCTCGCACTAGAGAGGAAACGATTTTCTACGTTAGTACAGATTCTGACGGGACACTGCTTGATCAGCGAACACGCCAAAAGTTTGGGTATTGACTCCAATGACTTCTGCCGAAACTGTGGAGATGAGGAAGAAGTGGAGAGCATTGAGCACTTGCTTTGCGACTGTCCCGCTTTGAGTAATCAACTGGACATACTGGGGTCGGCCTTTTTAGGCAGTCTAACAGATCTTTCCAGTACTGATATTCGTACTATCGATAAATTTATATATTAAACAGGTTGGTTTCGATGAGGGGCATTTCAGCCCGTGGTAACACTAGGTACCTAAACTGGTCTATGTAAGCTTGTAAAAAAATACGGCTGCCACCCTAACCTAAAAAACCTAAACAGATTCCCATACAAGCTAAATCCCTAACATCATCGTAGTGCGAGCACTCCTAACATCCCCTTCTACCACCTGATCAGCAGGAAACCAATCTAAACTAGGAAGTGGCAGGTCCCTCTTCATCCGGAATGTGATGCCGCAACGCAACACCTCCAGATCAAGTGGGAGTGCACCCAGCAACACTTGCAATGCGTCTGACTGATGCCCCGATAAGAGCGAGGATCACTCCTCACCTTATCGGGAGACTTAAGCAGCACAACAACTAGGGCAATCTTCCAAGCTCCTGGGAATAAGCCATCTACTAAGCACCTCTGATAGATACTATCCAGGTACTCTGTTATTGCCTTCCAGATGGCTTTCACCATCTCTCCAGTAATACCGTCTGTACCTGGTGACTTCCTACTTTTCACCCGATAGACACTGTCCGAAATCTCATGTATTTCCAGGATTGGAGAGTCAGTTATAGCCTCACGAGGAGGAGAGTAACTAACCGGATCCGCACCCGGAAAGAGAACCCCCAACAGTTCATCCACGCTTTCCCTCTAAGAACGTAACGTCCCCTCGGCCCGACTAAAACACGCGATGTATCCCTGCTTGTCACGCCCTCGACATATTCTATAAGCCAACCCCCATGGGTCATCCCTATTGTCCTGTACGATACTCCTAAGATCGTACTCTTCACTCCTAATCAGCATGTCCTTGTACGTACGAAGGCCAGTACGATATTCAGCTTTCCGCGTAGCCATCAACTCAACATTGGAACGCCTGGAATCTCTTCCTAAGGCGTCGGACATTCCGCCGCATCATCTCCATCTCCTGGTTCCACCACTTGGTTCTGCTCGGTCGAGTCTCGCGACGTCGACCAAGTTGCACATCATTCACCGCGCACAGACATCCATCCAATCGGCTGACCTGGTCATCTAACGTCAGTGACCTAAACTCAGCTATTGGCGTCTCCCGATCCTGCCACCTGCGAGACCGTCCAGTCTCCCCAGTCCGTCCCCTGTGAGAGATCACAATCTCGATGGGTCGGTGATCACTCACGCCCCATCGGTCACACACCCCCCACCTAAAACCGTACGCTGTCACAACTATGTCACTCCTCCCATTGGGCCAATCGATGGTATATAGATCGCTGGGATCATTCGGCACCCCTACTCCGCGCGTCACCATCCACTCGGTGAGCATCTCTCCTCGTATATGGTTCTGATGGCCAGCAGAATGCCGTGAACGATTTTTTTTGTCTGTATTAGCCCGTAATAGGTACTACGATGTAGGCCTTCCAGACTTTGTACAGATTTTTTTTTTTGGCGATTGCGTAATAGATACTGCGTAATAGATTTTAACTATCCGCTCTGTGCTAAACACGTCCGTCCACTACGACTGATCTCAATGATTCTTATAACTTTAATACCAGTACATACAAATACTTGAAATTTTGTACAGTATAATGCTTTTATAGTACCTAGAATCCAGAGAAAAGTGACCGTTATTGGGACGCCCCTTTTGGTACCTCTCACACAAATCGACCATTTTGTACCAAAAGTAAACAGCTTTTAACTTTAATAATAGTACATGCTTTAAAGCTATTAAATGCAATTTAAATTGATAATAATTTAAATAAAGCTAAAAATTAAATTAATGTACTATAATTTTTTTGGGACTCAAGGTGAGGGGATTCATTAGTCGGTTTACCCGACTGAAATTTCTTACTTATTTAATATACTATGGGTACAAATGAGCTTGTTAGTTATAGCAATTGTCTTATTCAGGAATCGAGGCCGGGTAAAAAGTGGGATCTTCGTTTTCCTTGTAAATAGACATATTTGTGTTTTGTCTGGGTTAACATTAAATCCCCTTGGCTGTCCCCAGTTAAATGCTATGTTAAGTGCCTCTTTAGCTCTTCTGCATAATAGATTTGAATGAAAGCCCCTTAGAAGTATTACAACAGATTGCTTGTATTGTTTTTGTACAGAAGAACCATCACATCCCCATTTGCAAAAATGTCATTTTAATGATTGTAGCAAGCGTTGAGCTATATGATTAAGTAGGTCTTGAAGTTTTACCTCTGCCGAACTCGATGTGATTTTAATAGTGTCCGTTGGTGGCAAACAGTCCTTTTTAGCAGCAAGTATGTGATGATATGATGGATACAGATTTGATCCTTTTTCAATCGCACGCAACCTGAGCTGTGTATATTGGCGTTTTGTTAACTTCAAATCCAAAAAAATGCTAATGCCTCTTCATTTGAGAACTGTTTTTCATCGCTTGAAGTTGGAATACTTTAAAACTTTTTCAACAATTTCGGCCTTTGTGCGTCGTTTTTGTGAGCACAATTGATGTAACAAGTTTTCTGCAATAGTTTCACATCCGATTTCTTCATTGATATCCTTAAGTTTCCGCCTTTTAGATCTATCCCTACAATTGCCGAGTGAATTTGGTGGTCTCCCACAATTGTTTTGATTTTTACTTTCCGAAGGTACTTGGACATTAAGTTCGCCCTCTAACCATATTGCATAGGTCTTATAAAATTTATGTTTATTCCACCCAACTTGTTTGTAGCGCTTAGTTAAGTTGTTGATGCAATTATTTACTATATTTTGCAGTTCCAATTGTATTTCGATGCTTGAGGAATTTACTTAGCTTTGAGCGTAACCTAAAACATCTTCCTTCTTTTTTTCTAAAATTTTCTAAGAATCCCCTCACCATGAGTCCCAAGAATTATTCGTAAATTAATTAATTTTTATGTTTCAATTAAATTATTATAAATTTAAATTGCATTAATATCATCTATTTTGTGGGAAGTATCAGAAGGGGCAATTTTTCAATGGTATATATAGGTACTAAAAAAAACATTATAGGGTACGAAATTTCAAGTATATGCACTGCTATTAAAGTTATAAGCTTTCTATGCAGAATGGTTCATTTGTGTGGGAGGTACCAAAAGGGGCGGGGCAACAACGACCATTTTGCACTGATCTGTAGACACTATAACAGAATTACACTGTACAAAAATTTTACGTATTTGTATGCATAGGTATTCACATTATAAACCTTTAATTTTTTCTGCAAAAGGGTCCATTTGTGTGGGAAGTACCAAAAGGAGCCGTACAAGTCAAGTATTTTTATATACTGGTATTCAAGTTATAAGCTGTTAACTTTTGGTGCAAAATGGTCCATTTGTGTGGTAGGTACCAAAAGGGGCGTGGCAACTTCGCCCATTTTTCTTGAGGTGTAAGATCCTAATAAACTATTACTATGTGTGGAATTTCAGAAGATTCGAGTAAGTAGTACGAGTATAGACATTATTAAAGAATCAATATTTCACTAAATGTTAACCCTTTGTGGGAGAGGTACTAGTAGAAGTGGACCAATATGGTCCGTCTTCGAACTTAGCCGGAGATAGGAAAAAATATTACCACATACCAAATTTGAAGTCAATCGGTTACTCCTTTCGAGAGTTATACTTGGGGTCTTAGGTCACTCCTTCGATGTGTTACACTTTTGGCTCGTAGCAGATGATATATACCCTCCTCTCTAAGGTGAGGGGATAATCAATTTTTTCCTGTGTAGTTTCAGTAAAATTAAAAAAGTATATATAGGCTTAAAGAGGACACTTTCACTTTCAATCTTCTTGAAGTCTCTTGATGCTAAAAAGTTCCATACCACGTGGGAGAGAAATAAATGAGAGTAAAATTGTTTTGCTTTTTTGGCGGGAAGTTGTGAATTTATTGATCTTGCAATTAAATTATTTTCCAATTTCTAAATTGCTAACGTCATAGACGTAAGGCTAGGCGAACGAACGAACCTTAGAGAAACCAAATTCCTGAGGAAAGTGAGTGACTGGTTTTCGTTCGAAATACAGAAACAGGCCGTAAGTTTCGGAAAAACTTTCTTCAGATGCGTCATTGCTGCACTTTGAGAGCCAAGTGCCCGAACGCAACATCGTATTAAACTTAGTTAAATATGCAGTAGAGGAAGGGCGATTTAAGATGATGGAAAAACTGACATATTTTCTACACTTTCAGTTCCTATCCGGTGTCTTGGTCGATTTTGGTATTTGTGCTCGGTATAATGTAGTTCCTTCCGTTGACCTTCCCGAAGACAAATAAAACACTGGTGTTTGTCATAACCTCTTTTTAACCCCATGAGAATGACAACTATTTTGAGGTCGCAGCAAATTTCCCATGTGAATGTCATACTTTATTATTCCATCCACCATAGGATGGGGGGTATATTCATTTTGTCACTCCGTTCGTAACACCTCTAAATATTGATCTGAGACCCCATAAAGTATATATATTCTTAATCGTCGTAAAATTCAAAGACGATTTAACCAAGTCCGATTGCAAATAGGCAATATCGGTCAATGTTTTGATAAATACAGTTTTTAAGCTATAGATAGCTCAAAAATCAATCTGTTAAGCAATTTAGCAGCAACTTTGCAGTTTGTATTCTATTTGAAAAGAACTCATCACAGTAAAAATTTCTCCCAAAAGGCTTAAACTTTAAGCCATAAACACCACATTTGCTAAGAAATGTAGCTGAAACTTAGCATTTTGTATTCTATTTTGGCAAGAATTCATCTCAATAAAATTTATACAAATACAATTTTATTTTGTTGTAGTCCCCGTGTAGATGCTCTCAAAAAAGCTATTGTAAGCTATAAATACCACATTTTTCAGGTGAAGAGTTTGGCTAAAGAATTTGAGGCCTAAAAATTGCAGCGTTCGTTTTTTTAATAATTTACTTAAACAAAAAGGATCGTTTCAAGATTTGCTCCATATCCAAAGATTTTGCCAGCAATACAATTGAATGCAATCCATGGTGGAGGGTATATAAGATTCGGCATGGCCGAACATAGCGCTTTTACTTTTCCTACTGTTCCCATCTACTATCCATTTACCATATTTTTTGTGTTTTTATACCCTCCACCATAGGATGGGTGTATATAAATAGATATGGATCTGAGACCCCATAAAGTATATATATAACAAGTAAGAAAGTTCAGTCGGGTAAACCGACTAATGTGTCCCCTCACCATGAGTCTCAAACAAATATTAGTAAATTTATTTATTTTTTTGTTTTATTCAAATTATTATCAATTTAAATTGCATTTAATACCTTTAAAGTATGTACTGTTATTAAAGTTAAAATCTGTTTACATTTGGTTTACCCGACTCAGTGGTCCATTTGTGTGAGAGGTACCAAAAGGGACGTCCCAATAAGGGTCATCTTTCTGTGGACTCTAGGTTCTATAAAAGCATTACACTGTACAAAATTTTGAGTATTTATATGCACTGGTATTAAAGTTATAAGTTGTTAACTTTAGGTGTAAAATGGTCCATTTGTGTGGGAGGTACCAAAAGGGGCGTGCCAAGTACGGCAACTTTTCTCTAGACTATAGGTACTATAACAGTATTGCACTGTACGAAATTTCAAGTTTTTGTATGCACTGATATTAATGTTAAATGCTGTTAACTTTTGGTACAAAAAGGTCTATTTGTGTGGGAGGTACCAAAAGGGGCGGGCCAATAACGCCCATTTTTCTCTGGACTCCAGGTGCTATAAACGCATTACACATTATGACAAATTTTAAGTATTTGTATGCACTCGTATTAAAGTTATAAGCTGGTAACTTTTGGTAACAAAATGGTCCATTTGTGTGGGAGGTACCAAAAAGAGCGTGGCAATAATGCCCATTTTTCACTGCATTGTAGGTACTATTAAACCATTACACTGAACAAAATTTCAAGTCTTTGTATGCACTGGTAATAAAGTTATAAGCTAGTAATTTTTGGTTAAAATTTGGATCTGGTATCAACTCATCTGGCTGGTTTTCACTGCATGCCTAACTCATGCATATACCCAAACAATTGGCAACAATTTTTTAACTTGTTAAAAAAAAATGGAGTGAATAATTGACGACATGGTCAAAGGTAAGATAGCCGATGACGAGCTAAAATTCAAGCAACACGCATATGTTAAAGGAAGATCAGTGGAAACAGCTCTACATGAGGTAGTACACCACATAGAACAGTCCTTCAGTGACGAAATGTACACACTTGCCGTTTGTATAGACATTGAGGGCGCTTTTAACAACGTTCAGACCGATACACTTATCCAGTCCTTAGACGAATTTCAGGTTGACCGGGCGTTGATAAACTGGATCAACAATATGCCAAGGAATAGGTGGCTTATTTGTGGGTCATATGACGTAAAAATCAGAGACAAGGTAAATCGTGGTATACCTCAGGGGGCATTTTATCGCCTCTCGTATGGGTTACGACGATACTCAGTCTCCTTAAAGCCCTCAACAATGAAGGACTTGAACCAGTCTGTTATGCAGACGCTGTTATAATACTTCTAAGGGGCACACATCCAAACCAACTATGCAGAAGAGCTGAAGAGGCACTTAACATAGCATATAACTTAGCACAACTAACCCAGACAAAACAGAAATATGTCTATTTACAAGGAAAAGGAAGAATCATCCTTTTTCCGTGCCTCGATTCCTGGATAAGAATATTGCGAAATCTAAAAAGGTAAAATACTTGGGAGTAACTTTGGATCAAACTGTACTGGAAAGATCATATTGAAGAAAGAGTTACAAAGTCCCACAGATGTTGATCTTTGTGCAGAAGAGCTATAGGTTAGAAATGGGGACTACTTCCAAATATGACACACTGGCTTTTCATGAGCGTGATTAGACCAATAATAACCTACGCCTCTGTAGTGTGGTGGACATCAATGGACAACGTAATACCATTGCAAAAAGTGCAACGTATGTGCTGTCTAGGCATAAGCGGGGTAATTAGAACCGCACCAATAAGAGCGTTGGAGACTATACTGCACATCCAACCAATAGATATCCGTATAAAGTATGAGGCAGCCCTCACAGCAAGACGTCTACAAGTGATGCACATAGGAGTATTTTGCTGATCTAGCCGGACAAAACTTTTTTCGAGTGTTATTCAATTCTGATAGTGTTAAAAGAGAGGAAAGAGGCGGAACAAATTCTTTTTGTTCCTATTACAGGACAGTATAGGCTATATAACAACACAAAAATCAGCGCGGGACCGCATCGGACTATATAACAAAATCACATTTGAACATAAAAAAAATAGGTTTTAAAAAATGACTTTTTTTAATTGTGAATAAAATACACATACCTTCCTTCTTTAAGCACTGAAATATGAGTTTGATGTTCATACTTACTTGCTGCACCAGAATCCATCGTCTTCCAAAAATTGGACCAAAAACTTTAAAATTAAGAGTCAATTGGATAAATTTCCAGTCATTGAACTACGCACTTTGTACATGGTCAACTTTACACTGCTGGAAATGAGTCGCATATTTGTCTCGAAGGTTAGTCTTATTGATAATAATGAAATGTAGTCTTGGTAACATAAAACAAAAAAGTATTCGTACCCAGGGCCGATTTTAGAAAATGGGGTTTTGTCCAGCTAGATCTGCCAAATACTCCTATGTGTGATGGGTGAATGGATAAATCGAGACCACAAGTCGTACCATCAGAAGATATTACAATCACTGGTCGGTCATATTGAAACAACGAAAATCTCCGACCGCATTCCTGAAGTGCGGCTTACAGCTACCTGTGATTCGATCGTGCCAGACAGACTCTCCTGGGAAAACGGAACACTAGCTCATGCGCCAGTGGGAACCAGCTGCTACACTGAAGAGTCCAGGCTAGGAGGAAGGACGGGTCTGGGACTTTTTATTGATGAACCAGAAGTCAAACATTACATCCGCCTCCCAGGCCATAACAAAGTATTTCAAGTTCGAGCAATCACGGAGTGTGTTAACTGGCTCAGTTATACCACAAAGTATGCTAAATATGCCAACATATTCACAGATAGCCAAATGGCGATCAAAGCAATAACATCGGAAAAGGTCAAATCCAGAACAGTGTTAGAATGTAAAAGAACGATAAATAATTACTCAGTTCTAACGGGACACTCAACCTTACAGGCACATCTTCATCGCATAGGACTAGAAAACGACGAGTGCAGGGCATGCAGGGAAAGCATCGAAACGATGTCACTGCCCAGCTTTCACACATGCAAGATCCCGATATTTCGGTTCCGACATATTGCCAGACTCATCTCAGAGGATATGACTGGAAGATACTGAGAAAATACGTGTCTACACTGATAGAAAAACCGTTCGTCACCATGACGAATCAGTTTCGTCAATATATCTTCGTACTGGTGACGAAAAGTTGCGTACATGCGATGTTTTTGTACGTCAATAGAACGAACACGATCATCAACCCACGTTTTTGGTGATTTTGAAATTCGTCGAGGGAACGATAAGGTTTGATTCCCACGGCGAAAAGATTTATTTTACCATTTTGTTCAAAATATGATAAAACGAAACAATCAATTTATATTTTATGCTTAATTGTACTGTTCTATATGCGTTCTGGTTACCTTAGTTAAACAATTTGTTGTAAAAGTTTAATTTAAACAAGTAAGAAAGTTTCAGTCGGGTAAACCGACTAAGGTATACCCTCACTATGTGAGTAATGTAATATTGAATATTACACAAATTATTCTGTCAATTTTTGTGGGAGGTACCAGAAGGGGTTTAAGAAATACACCTATATTTCGCTGAACAGTAGATACTTTAAATACATTGCACTGTCCCGAATTGTAACCGTTTATATGGAGTGGTATATTAACGTTGAGATATTAAATTGTGGTATAATTTGGCCATTTTGTGTGGGAGGTACAAAAAGGGGCGTGGTGATAACGCTCATTTTTCACTGGACTATAGGCATTATAAAAGCATTACACTGTACAAAATTTCAAATGGGCGTGGCAATTTCGCCCATTTTCCTCGAGCTCATAGCGACTAACAAACTAATATTATGTGTGGAATTTCAGAAGATTCGAATACGTATAATAGCAGTTATTAAAGAATCAATATTTCACAACATTTTAACCCTTTGAGGGGGAGGTACCAGAAGGAGTGGACCAATATGGCCCATCTTCGAACTTAGCCGGAGATAGAAAAAAATATTACCACATACGAAATTTGAAGTCAATCGGTTACTCCTTTCGAGAGTTATCGTGCGCACCAGCCAGCAGACAGACAGACACACAGACAGACGGACGGGCATTGCTCATTCGACTTAAAATTACCTAAAACGGATTTCCGCCGAACATACTTGGGGTCTTAGGTCACTCCTTCGATGTGTTACACTTTTTTCCGTAGCAAATGATATATACCCTCGTCACACTAAAGTGAGGGTATACAAATCTATAATGGTGATGAATGGGATTCGTCGTGATGATGAATGGGATTCGTCGTGGTGATGAATGGTATTCGTCGTGATGATGAATGGTATTCGTCGTGGAGATGAATGGGATTCGTCTGTTGGCAAATATATTACTTGATGAGATTATTTTTGATTTAAAATATCAGAAGTAATGAAAACTTCTCGTTCGTTTGCTTTAAGCCTTCCCTGATAAGAACTGCGTTTCGAACGAATAATCAACAGCACCTTGCAAAGCAGTGAAGTAATTTTATTTTCCATATCGTTTTTAATGGTCTAAAACCAGAAGAATATTTATTGAAATTTGTAAAACATAAGTAGTCGGGGGCATGAATTCGTCGTGGTGATGAATGGAGTTCGTCGTGGTGATGAATGATATTCGTCGTGATGATGAATGGTATTAATCGTGGTGATGAATGGTGCTCATCGTGATGATGAATGGTGTACATCGTGATGATGAATGGTGTTCATCGTGATGATGAATGGGATTCGTCGTGGTAATGAACTCGATTCATCATAGGGATGAAATGTGATCATCCTGAGGACGAAAGTTTTTGGAAACAGAGATTCGTCATGGTGACGAACAAATTCATCAAGAGGTTTATTCCATACATTAGCTGACTTTTGACGAAAGAATAATCATGATGATGTACAAATTCGTCGTCATGACGAAGCTTTTTCTATCAGTATAGTACCGATTTTCTGTAACCCGTGGGGTATAAAAATCATAAATAAGGAGCGCACAACAGGCCGAACCACTGGCTTAAGTGTATGTCCATGGACATGAGACGTTTAAACGTCTCTCTATTCAACATAACCTAACATAACACGAAATCTAGGAATCTACCAAAATTCGAAAAAGTCAGCAAATTTTAAAAATTCCCTTTTAAATAAAATATATTTGGAAAAAATGTAAGCAACAACTTTGTTTGTGAGTGTTTACGTTCGTAACATTGTCGCGCAACTTCCCCAGCTTGTGCATCTCCTTCGTTGATTGGCAACCCTGGCGGGTTGAAGGAGAAGAAGACTCTGCTACGACACTCCTGGGACGATATTTGATTGGCAACCCTGGCAGGTTGAAGGAGAAAAAGCCTCCGCTACGACACTCCCGGGACGATATTCGCATTGTACGGATTGTGAGAGGGCTTTTCAGCGTCTCGTGTTTTCCTTCGACTCTCTTGGGACGATATTCGCACAGCACGGATCGTAGAGGGATTGATAAATCTCTCTACAGCTCTCCCAAGACGATATTCGCATAGTACGGATTGTAAGGAGAGACTTCCAGCGATGTATCCCTCCCCGACTCTCCCGGGACGTTATTCGCATAGTTCGGATGTAGAGAGAGACTTCCCGCAAGAAGAGGCTGTTGCGGATTTTCGACTCCTTGCTTCATCTGGCTCTCGTATTGAAACTAGTCTTTGTTAGGCGATACTATTGCGCACATTATCTCTTGTCGTTTTGCTATCGTTTGGATCTCTATCATTAATACAAAATTATTATCGAAAATAAAGGGTCCGCTATCTAACGTTTTTTTTAAACTAGTGCTTATTTCGTGAATGGTGATACTTAGCTCATGTCTGATTTGACAGATAATTGGTTTTATCCTTCCGCTGAACGAATATGGTTGTGTATACGCTTGAACATGTGGGCCTGCGATCGACTTACAGAAGATGCCGATTTTGCCAAAAAAAATCATCTTTTCAGATGAAGCTCATTTTGATCTTGGCGGGTATGTAAACAAGCAAGAAGGGATTTCGTGGCATAGCCTTGCTGGGAAATCCTCACACCTTAACAGTGAGTAAACACATATTAATAGTTAATTTTTGTATTATTTGGCCTTAGGTTAGGTTAGGTTGAAGAGAGGAGACGTTTAAACGTCTCATGTCCATGGACATACACTTAAGCCAGTGGTTCGGCCTGTTGTGCGCTCCTTATTTATGATCTTTTTATACCTCACGAGTTACAGAAAATCGGTACTAGACACGAATTTTCTCAGTATCTTCCAGTCATATTCTCTGAGATGAGTCAAGTCTGGTAATATGTCGGACCCGAAATGTTGGGATCTTGCATGTGTGAAAGTCGGGCAGTGACACAGATAATGTTCCATCGTTTCGATGTTTTCTCTGCATGCCCTGCATTCGTCGTTTCCTGCTAGTCCTATGCGATGAAGATGTGCTTGTAAGCTTGAGTGTCCCGTTAGAACACTCATCATCTTACTAATATCGATCTTCTTTAGTTTCAGAAGACTTCTTGTTTTCTTTTCATTTGGGTCACCCCACAGTATCTTTGCAGTAGCTCCTACTGTTGCGCTATTCCACACAGTTTTATGAGCCATCATTGCCCAGTGCTTCAACTCATTTTTCGTGGCTTCGAAAGGTTTCCAATTTTTCAAGTTTATTACTCGAAGTTCTCTGCCCTTTGAAGCCAAGTTGTTTGCCCGTTCATTGCCAATCACTCCGTTGTGTCCTGGTACCCAGCATATACGCAATTGACCATGGGCTGAGTAATCATTTATCGTTCTTTTACAGTCCAACACAGTTCTGGATTTGACCCTTTCCGATGTTATTGCTTTAATCGCCATTTGGCTATCTGTGAAGATGTTGGCATATTTAGGCTTTGTCGTGTTACTGAGCCAGTTCACACACTCCGTGATTGCTCGAACTTCTGCTTGAAATACCGTGTTATGGTCAGGGAGGCGGAAGTGAAGTTCGACTTCTGGTTCATCAATAAAAAGTCCCAGACCCGTCCTTCCTCCTCGCTTGGACCCATCCGTGTAGCAGCTGGTTCCCACTGGCACATGGGCCAAAGTTCCATTTTCCCAGGAGCGTCTGTCTGGCACAAACGTATCACAGGTAGCTGTAAGCCGCACTTCAGGAATGCGGTCCGAGATTTCTGGCGTTTGAATGTGACCAACTAGATACTCTAAAATCTTCTGATGGTAAGACTTGTGGTTTCGATTTATCCATTCACCCATCACTTGTAGACGTCTTGCTGTGAGGGCTGCCTCATACTTTATACGGATGTCTATTGGTTGGACGTGCAGTATAGTCTCCAACGCTTTTGTTGGTGCAGTTCTAAAAGCCCCGCTTATGCCTAGACAGCACATACGTTGAATTTTTTGCAAAGGTATTACGTTGCAATTCTTGTCCATTGATGTCCACCACACTACAGAGGCGTAGGTGATTATTGATCTAATCACGCTCATGTAAAGCCAGTGAGTCATATTTGGACGTAGTCCCCATTTTAAACCTATAGCTCTTCTGCACAACGACCAACATCTGTGTGCTTTTGTAACTCTTTCTTCAAGATGATCTTTCCAGTACAGTTTCTGATCCAAGATTACTCCCAAGTATTTTACCCTTTTAGTTATAGCAATTGTCTTATTCAGGAATCGAGGCGGGGTAAAACGTGGGATCTTCGTTTTCCTTGTAAATAGACATATTTCTGTTTTGTCTGGATTAACATTTAATCCCCTTGGTTGTGCCCAGTTATATGCTATGTTAAGTGCCTCTTCAGCTCTTCTGCATAATAGATTTGGATGAAAGCCCCTTAGAAGTATTACAACGTCGTCTGCATAACAGACTGGTTTAAGTCCTTCATTGGTGAGGGCTTTTAGGAGACTGTGTATCGTCGTAACCCATAGAAGAGGCGATAAAATGCCCCCCTGAGGTATACCACGATTTACCTTGTCTCTAATTTTTACGTCATATGACCCACAAATAATCCACCTATTCCTTAGCATATTGTTGATCCAGTTTATCAGCGCCCGGTCAACCTGAAACTCGTCTAAGGACTGGATAAGTGTATCGGTCTGTACATTGTTAAATGCGCCCTCAATGTCTATGCAAACAGCAAGTGTATACATTTCTTTACTGAAGGACTCTTCTATGTGGTGCACTACCTCATGCAGAGCTGTTTCCACTGATCTTCCTTTGACATAGGCGTGTTGTTTGAATTTTAGCCTGTCATCCGCTATTTTACCTTTGATCATGTCATCAATTATTCGCTCCATTGTTTTTAACAGGAAAGAAGTAAGGCTAATGGGTCGATAAGCCTTTGGGGTCGTGTAACTCGCCTTGCCAGGCTTTGGTATGAAGACCACCCTTGATTCCTGCCAGTTTTTTGGGGTATACGAATGGGTTAGGCATGCAGTGAACACTCCAGCCAGATGAGTTGATACCAGATCCACCTCATTCTGCAGAAGTGCTGCAAATATTCCATCCGGTCCCGCAGCCTTAAAGGGAGATAAACTTTTTATCGCTTCTTTAACCATACCGTCTGTTATATCCGTAATAGGTACTTGATGCAATACATTTTCATTCTGTAACTGTTCCTCTGTTGGTCCAGCATTACCAGTCGGAAAATGAGTTTTCATCAAGAGCCTTACGGTATCCTCTATAGTTTCCATCCTTTTACCCGTTTCATCCACCAGTGTTTCGGTTTGGACATGAGTTTTTGAGAGGAACTTTTTCATTTTAGACATGCTGTTAACGCTGTCTACCTGTTCACAGAAAAGCCTCCAGGAGTTACGTTTCGCCGATCTAACGATTTTATTGTATTCTTTGAGTCTTCTGTGGTAGTCGTCCCAAAATACTGATTGTTTTTTACGTCGAGCTCTATTGTAAAGTCTGCGGACATCTTTGCCAATCGAGCGAATTTGTCCTGTCATCCAGGGTTTCTCAAAGGCAGATTTCCTTTCTCGAAGTGGGCAACTATCTTCGAATGATTTTACAACAGCCTCGGTAATCTTCTTAACATTGATATCAATGTCTTCTGCACATAGATAATCGCGTGTAGGCTGCCCCAATCGATTTCTAAGTAGATTTCCGAATTTAGTCCAGTCGGTCTTAGCCTTATTACGGAAACTTATGGGGTTTGGCGGTGGCCGTGCAATTTTAAACCTTATATAACGGTGGTCTGAATAGGAGTGTTCATCCGAAACCCTACACTCATGAATCTCATCAATAAGATTTTCTGAACATATCGTTATATCTAATACTTCTTCCCTAATTTTGTTAACAAAGGTTGCAGTGTTTCCTATGTTAAGAGTTATGAGGTCATTTGTATTCAAAAATTCGATAAGGGCGTGTCCCCTTTTATTGGTGTTAGTACTACCCCAAGCGATATGATGGGAGTCAGCTAATAACTCATTACTTGTGTGTTTGGATTCCCTCACCAGACGTTGTAATTCCGACGTAGGTGGCAATGTCGGCGCATCGAATGGCAGATATATTGACGCCAGGTACATATTTCCATTACCTTGCCTCAGCACCGTTGCGTCCGATGTTGACAACTCTGGAGAGAAAATAAAACATAAGTTTTTATGGCACAGAATACAAGTCCTTGGACGAGTACCTGTGTTAGCGTAGAAAAGGTTATAGTTCAGATGGTTTAATCCAGTAACCTTGTTGCTAGTTGTCCATGGTTCCTGGATCAAAGCAATATGAACCCTGCCTTTATTTATGATGTCCATCAGAGCGTTGGATGCTGTCTCGCTCCGGTGGAGGTTTATGTGGATGACCTCAATCATTGTCCTTCCAGTAAAAGTTTCTTTTGGGAGTCTATCCTATGTGGTGGCACCCCCTCATTATTTGGTAGTGGGTCATTCTCCTCCTTTCGTTCACTACCTATTACACCATCTTCCAGTCGACAATTTTGGGAGGCGGTGTTATTTTTTGTCGCTCCCTCATTGGTTTGAATCGTTTTGTGGCTCTTTTTATTTTGATCACCACCTTTGCTGGGAACTTCCTGCAAAAGTGGCGGTACTATTGGTGAACTGGTGGTGTTATTGACTACTTCCACATCAGTTTTTGGCAGTGTCTCACTTGTCTCCATCCGTTCAATACCAGTGTTTGCCTCTTCAGACAGTATATTTGGACTCGATTCATTTGTCCTGCCAATCAGGACCTTTCCAATTTTGAAAAAGACTGTCCAGATCAAGAAGTACGCCATGCCCTTCGCCATGACAAGATTGTTCTTGGATTCTGGGTCTATGCCTAACACGAGGAGAGTACCCTCGGTATCATCCTTCCTATAGAAGACTTCCCACTTTCTCACGGAAAGTTTTGAATTCTGTTTGCCAATGGGACATCCCTTAACATATAGGGTCGTTTTTATGAGTTCAGGAATGTCGCTTTTCCTTACCAATTTTAGCTTTGCGCCGTCCCAATGTGAGGGGAAGCTATCCACAAGTTTTACGAGGACACCAGCGCAGCGTTGTGATGCCAGCCTTAGCATCAAAACACCCCTCTCAAACTTGCAACTCATTACTTCGATTGGTGGTTCATCCTTAGATTCGAGGACGTATTCCGCTACCCTCTTATAGACCAAATCTTCGAAGTTACTCTTTTGGTCTTCGGGGATTCTGCCAGATGCACTACTGCTATCAATTATTGCGTAGCATAGATCGTCTCGAAAATGTTGTTTAGATATATTAGAATAAGACGGTGACTTCTTACCCTTCTTTATGGCCAATTGATTTTTCCGTGTCTGTAGAGTCTTTTTGGTTAAAGCCTCATCCTTAACGGATGATTTGGTTGACTTGAACTGCGTTATTGGGTCAACTTTACCGCCCACAATCGAAGGACCCAGACTAAAGACCTCCTTTTGTGTGGTTACGTTAGGCTTATCCGAATTACTGGAAGACGGCGAGCCCTTTTTCTTCTTAGTCACTTTCACAGCGCTATGTTCTTCGGGAGACCTGACTCTTTTAGCGGCCTCCATGTTTGTATTGGAGGTAGAATTGTCAGGTTCATCCCGTAATAGGTTCTGTCGGTTCAACTTATTCAGTTTCCTTCTTTGTGCCCCTGACAGTCTCTTTGAGTTAGCAACAATAGTGATATTGTTTTCATTTGATGATTCAGAGTCAGAGTCCCCACTGGCTTTTAAAGGCTGGGGTTGCTTAAAGCCCCGGCTGGGTTCTGCTTCATCTGTCTTATCATTTGTTTTGCCTGCGGCTGGATGTGCTCTTGTTTCATTTTCGACTATGGGATCCAAGGCACCAAAGCTCGTAGAAGTTGCTTGCTCACGATTGTTCGATAACGACGACACATGACTCGTGAGTGAATCAACGCTTGTCGCCGGCACTGGGTTTTCCCTCCCCTGCGCCGTAATCTCCTTCGTCTTTTTTAGTTTAATCATAAATTGGTTGGGGGAGACACCCCCATAGCCAGTATTAGCCCGTAATAGGTACGTCGGTATAGGCCTTCCAGACTGAGCTCAGAAATTTCTGTCCAGAGACCGATGCATCCAATTCAACCTACGCCTTATTAAAAAAAATAGTTGGTAGGTGAATAGGTATTGCGTAATAGGTTAAAAACTATCCGCTCTGCGATAACACGTCCGTTCGCTACGACAGGCGGCGACTGACGGCCTTACTCTGTGAGTCACTACTTAAAAACGAAGGATAGAAAGAATTTGAATTAAAGTGGTTTTTGACGCTCTATTCCGAAATCAGTGGACGGTAATTTTATTTGGATGATTGTGCAAAATATGCACATCGCTAAATTTACATAACCTAACAATAAATTCCCTCATAACTAATTTTTCTGTTGAGATTTAGAATATCAGTAACCCTTAATGAACACATAATCACCGAATACTAATGACGAATTTACAATCCGCGAAATTCACAAGAAAATATTTCCAAATCATCACTACAAGAAATTGCGAATTCTTTATTTTTCCAAATGACATCTGTTAATTTATTAGAGAAGGTCCTAACAAAAACAAGTAAATACGGACTAAGTTCGGCCGCGCCGAATCTGGATCGAATGTGAATGGTTTCGGGTACAAATAAACTCATTATATCAAATTTCAACCCCATTCGATGAAATCTGAGATATTTATGGAGTTGCGAAGTCAAATTCTAGAGGAACCTTTGTATGGAGGATATATCAAAACATGGACCCATGACTACCGTTTTCGTGTGAGGTAATCCGGGTATAAATAAACCCCAGTTACCAACTTTCACCCCGATCAGTTGAAATTTGTAGTCTCTTTGACGTTAAGAAGTCAAATCGGCGATATGTTATATATGGGACTATATAAAAAACTCTAAACATTCAAGTTCCATGAATTCATAGAAATATTTTCAGAGAAATTTAGTATTGAAATAACACACATACGATGTGGACTTCAAATTTTGAAACAGCAAAAACGGATTCTACCTTCAATTTTTTGTAGAACATGGCTAATTCCTTTATCTATTTCGCTGGGTTCGATATCTTTATCTTTATATATAAAATCCTTTGTACGTTTGTTAGTAACGCATGATCTCCGAAACCATAAAAGCAAATGGGCTGAAAATTTAACAATATATTCAGTTTGGGGTCATTTGTGTTTTAGAATTATTTTCACTGCGATAAATTGCGGAGTGGTCAAGTTATTTTCAAAATTCGCATTTCCAGAGCGATTTGACCGAAATTTAAAACGTATGTGTGGTTTGTCATGATAATAGTTTGTATGTATGATTCTAACCGGTAGATGGTGCTGTAGTGGGCGTATGGTCAATACAAATTTTTGTGATGATTTTTTCCTGAAACTCGGGATGTACGCATTTTTGATGAAATATCAGTGAATAACAAACCAATGCACCCAAAGAAAACGGGCAGGACAACGTCTGCTGGGGTCAGCTAGTATTATATAAATTTTAAATTAAAAATTGTTTTGATATGTTGTATTTTTGGGAATTATGAAGTTGGGGCGATTATTTTAAAATACGCAGATTGAAATTAGTATGTACTACGATTGTATTTACTTTTTTCTTAAATTCGCTTTTTTGTGAGGCAACCTCAAAAATTTCAAATTTTGAGTTATGTCACTGTTGAAGTAAGTGAGCGATATGTGTAATACGTCCTATTTGACCATCATAATCAGAAAAAACGTTGCAAATATTTATCTTTTAGCAAATATTTTGAGTTCCTGATGGCAGGATACCAAGAACCATTCCAATTTTCTCAAAGTTTACAGCATGGCTAATTCCGTTAGCTATGAGTCCAAAGCCACTTAAATTTTTTTTCCGGCGGATTTATAATTTTCTATATCTCCGTCAATTCTTAATCAATCTAAATAAAACCAGTAAAGAAAGGCTAAAGTCGGGCGGTGCCGACTATATAATACCCTACACCACTCTCGTAATATTGAATAACTCTGATATATAAATTTTGTAATTCATGTATAAATTGTTTACATAAATTTACTTTTGGGACATTTTATACTTAAATAATACCCTGTACCACAGTGTGGTGTAGGGTATAAAAACGATTGGATCTAAAGAGCCAAATCGGATGAAACATATATATGGGAGCTATAGCTAAATCTTTACCGATTTTCTTCAAATTCCGCAATGTTGGTTCATGAATCAAGAAACTCTAACATTCTACATTTCCAAACTATTGGATGTAAAATATAGCTTCTATAGAACTAAAGGGCCAAATCGGTTGGTTCATGGATCAAGAAACTCTTCCATTCGAAATTTCAAAACGATTGGATGTAAAATACAGCTTTTATAGGACTAAAGGGCCAAATCGGACGAAACATATATATGGGAGCTATAGCTAAATCTTAACCGATTTTCTTCAAATTCGGCAGCGTTGGTTCATGGATCAAGAAACTATACCATTCTAAATTTCAAAATGATTGGATTTCAAATACAGCTTCTACAGGACTAAAGGGCCAAATTGGACGAAACATGTATATGGGAGCTATAGCTAAATCTTAACCGATTTTCTTCAAATTCGGTAGTGTTGGTTCATGGATCAATAAATTCTACCATTCTAAATTTCAAAACGATTGGATGTAAAATACAGATTCTATAGAACTAAAGGGCCAAATCGGACGAAACATATATATGTTAGCTATAGCTAAATCTTAACCGATTTTCTTCAAATTCGGTAGTGTTGGTTCATGGATCAAGAAACTCTACCATAAAATACAGCTTCTATAGGTCTAAAGGGCCAAATCGGACGAAACATATATATGGGAGCTATAGCTAAATCTTAACCGATTTTCTTTAAATTCGGCAATGTTGGTTCATGGATCAAGAAACTCTACCATTCTAAATTTCAAAACGATTGGATGTAAAATACAGCTTCTATAGGACTAAAGGGCCAAATCGGACGAAAGATATATATGGGAGCTATATCTAAATCTGAACCGATTTTCTTCAAATTCGGCAATGTTTGTTCATGGATCAAGAAACTCTACCATTCTAAATTTCAAATCGATCGGATGTAAAATACAGCTTCTATAGGACTAAAGGGCCAAATCGGACGAAACATATATATGGGAGCTATATCTAAATCTGAACCGATTTTCTTCAAATTCGGCAATGTTGGTTAGTGGGTCAAGAAACTCTACCATTCTAAATTTCAAAACGATTGGATGTAAAATACAGCTTCTAAAGGGTGTCCCAAGAAGAGCGCAATTTTTTAATCTCGCAACATTCGAAGTGTCATTGTTTGACATTTGAATAATTGTTATTGTTTGGAGCGAAATGGAAATGGAGCGAAGGGAGTTCGTTAATTGGGCATTGGAGAGACAACATGAAAATGCTGATTTTGCCGATGAAATCATCTTCAGTGACGAGGCCCATTTTCATCTTGATGGCTTCGTCAATAGGCAGAATTGTCGCATTTGGGGTGCGGAAAATCCTCGAGTGATTCTCGAGAAGCAAATGCATCCTCAACGTGTCACTGTGTGGTGTGGTTTTTGGGCTGGAGGAATCATTGGACCTTTTTTTTATGAAAATGAGGCAGGTCAAGCGCAAACAGTCAATGGTGTTCGGTATCGTGAAATGGTAACCAGTTTTTTCTTGCCTAGAATTGAAGAAATGAATGTGGAGGGCATGTGGTTCCAACAAGACGGCGCCACATGTCATACAGCCAGAGAAACAATTCAATTGCTGCAAAAATTGCGCTCTTCTTGGGACACCCTTTATAGGACTAAAGGGCCAAATCGGACGAAAGATATCTAGGAGCTATATCTAAATCTGAACCGATTTCAACCAAATTCAATAGCGATCTTAACAGCCGCGAAATACTCTAAACTGCAAAATTTCAGAACGATCGGAGTGAAATTGCGACCTGTAGTCGACTCAGCTAGTGATTCTGAGTCGATCGGTATACTTTAAGGTGGGTCTAGCTGTGTTATTTTCAGGTGTTACAAACATCTGCCGTGAAACAAACTTATAATACCCTGTATCACAGTGTGGTGTAGGGTATAATTAACGACAAAAGAATGTGTCATTTCACATCTCATTTAAAAATATATGTTTCCTTAAACCGCTGTGAGCCAATTTAATATGTGTTGATTTAAGTGCAATGCGTTATTAATTGAATGATTACTTATATTTACTCTCGACAATATATTGTAACCATACAAAATTTTAGTATTTGGGTAATCAATTGAAAATTGAGTTGGTCATATCTCGCGAAAACATTAAAAAAATTCCAACAAATGTTGACCTTCGAAAACTTTTTGACGCACTTGTCTTATTTTTACTCATATACATATTGCTCATTTAAAAAAAGAACGCCACGACTCACATTTTTAAAATTTCTAAGTGCCCATACAAAAATGTCCCGCTCTTTAAACCGATGGATATTTTGGATTTATGGGGTAGGCAACTATATTTTACAAACTTAGAAATTGATTTTATCCAATTCGCTTGTCAGGTTTATTTTCTATAGGCTACACAAATCGTTCATATGCGGAATTTCCGATTTTGAGTTGTGACGTTAATATCCGGCGTTTCCCTCGTTGTCTTTTAATACTGTAGTACAAACTTCGTAAGCTTGGAGATATTCTTATAAAAACTACGATAAAAAGTCAACATCAAATCATAACAGTAAATTGGAAAACTGATCCAAATTCTAGGATGAAAATCCTTAGCTCTGACTACAACAATAATGAACTTTGTAATATTTCTCATCATACATTAGTTGTATAAGTTTATTTGCTGTAGGACTAAAGTTGTGTACACTCGATTGTCAGATCGGGCAACGTTATCAACCCCGTTAAAGTGTTGCAAAAAAACAACAATGACAAATGTGATTTGACAGTTCAGACGATTGCAAGAAAACCTTACAATTTCATATATTAACAAATATTTTGTAAATATATAAAATAAAAATATTTTATAGACAGTGTTGCCAATAAAATGTTTCTCTGAATATGGCGCCATTGTCAGATGCACATCTTACAAGGTCTTACAATTTTTCGACGATGACTTTTCTGCCAACGTTGCAGCACATAAATTGCAAGTTCAATCGGTTGTAAGTTCACAGGGTTGCATTTTTTCGCCATTTTCCATTTGTTCATTGCTTTAGAACTTTTTTTCGGAATACACAGTTTTCCAATAAGAGTGATCTGATTTCTTTGAAAAAAACACACTTATTCTTAAGGAAATTCTAAAGTTTTTTATTAGTTTATTTAGTGAAGTACAATCGATACAATTAAGTTCTAAAGAAAACGTCATTCAAATGGCCAATTTTCGAGCACTTTTTCCACTAAATCAAGTCGTATGTAATGAATGGCACGTTCAATATTGACTTTTAAGCTGGTTTATTTCGAAAGACCAATGACTTCAAATAACCACACAATAAATAGTCTAATGGTGTTAAATAACAACTTCTTGGAGGCCATTCAATATCACAACTTCTGCAAATAATAGATTCTCAATACTTTTTTCGCAACAATTCAATTGTTTCATTTGCTGTGTGGCAGGTAGCCACAATCAGTCAATGGCAAAAAGATAACTCTTAACGAGAGCTTAAATATTGCTCATGAGTGTCAAGGTCGTAGGTCGACTGGAAAGTGTTTTTTTTTTATTTAAAAAAAATGGACTTAGCGCACGAAAAGTTGCAATTGGAGAGCGATTATTTTGATAATGAAACTGAATAATTTGTAAACGTTGTTCTTGCGTATATTTCTCCATGATGAAATTGTAAACACTACTGAATACATTGAAAAATAAATGACAGATCATCACATATTACAAATGGCCGAAACGTCACTTCAAAATCATATCATACCTATTGGAAACCCCGTTACATACAGATGAGATTTATAATGAAATCAATAATTCGAGCCTGTACATACGAGTATCCGCTGGTTCGTGTAATTCGCTCGCTTCAAATACTTTATTCGAAAGTTCTATTAAATGCAATGGAACGTCTGAGGTATAATAATTCGAACAAATATCATCATCATCAGAACGTGTCTGCTGTACCCAGTGCGCTTCACTGCACTCACATCACTCTAAATATTACGTTCTCCATTCTGTTGTTTTTCAATATCGCGTTGTATAGGCGCAGCTTATTTCATTTCATTTATTAAATATCAGATAATGTAGTGATCTATCAAAAGCTCCAACTTTAAACTTTAAGACAATTGGTAGAACAGTTCTCCATATTAGGTTCTCAGTATTCGAGTCTGATGGTTGGAGCCGGCAGCGTCACTCACATTGCTGTCAAAAGCATCCACACCTAATTTAAAGACTCTTCGGAACTATTGGTACCAAGTTTTCAAAATTGGATTATGTCACGGCCACGTTTTCTAGGCTGATCCCGCGTATTATTTCCTTGACGCTGCTCAATGGGACGTCTGGAGAGAAGGCGGCTAAAAGTCTATAACTTTGACGGAGTAGGAATATTTTAAATGTGTAAACGCCATTGTGTAGCTGGCATTTCGGGCTTCATTTTGATATGCGTGTTCTGAACATGGGTTGACAGGAGAAGAAAATATAGAAAATACTAATTCGCTACACGCATCGAACGATATAACTGTTCTGCCCCTATTATCAAAAATGTGGGTGTATTCTCAAAAACATGTTTTGTTACAAACCATTTGGAGTAACGCTCAGACATTCTCTCTTTGTTTCTGGAACATTTCTTGAATTTTTTCCCTAACTTTATTGTAATAATTTTCTTCTCATAATTATCTTTTTTCTCTGTACTTTCTATTGTGCTTAACACAATTGATATAAAATCTTGTTCACACGTTTGTTGAAACTACATTTCATAAAGATCTCTATAATTGATTTCGTCCATTTTAAAGATTTAAAAACACAGATAATATAAAAGCTTCAGGTCAAATTAAAAAGTCTCTCGCATTAAATATATGTTTACGAGAAACAATGTTTACACAAATATCAAGTTTTAAGAAATGTATTAATTGAAGTGAGCCATGTAAATAATTATTTTCAAAGTATAGTGGACAAATTAAATTCCAAGCTAATTTAATTAATAAATAGTATGTTTATTGATACAATATACCTCAATATTTAACTATAATTACAGTATTTATTAAAAATTAGTAGCCGACTCTCAGTCAGGATTGAGTGGGCGGTGCTCATTGACCAATTATAAATTTTCCTCCATAGATCTTTGGACAAATACGAATTCATCAAACCAAAAATCTTAAAAACTGAATGATCCGTTTTCGATTTATGAGGCTGTATAGGCGGTACGTCGCTCCTTTGGCATGAAATGTTCTCGAGTTATGAGGTTGTATGTACGCAGCCCGCTCCTTTGACCTATCATAAATTATCATCCATAGTGTTCTTTCCTAGACCAATACGAACAAAACAAGCCAAAAATCGTGAAAATCGAACGCTCTGTTCCCGAATTATAAGGTTATGTGGGCCGTTCCACGCACCCTTGACCAATCATAAATGTTTCCCCAGAGTGTCCTGCAATGGTATGCCATGATACTATGATATGCCACATTGACCATACCATGCCTCAATTACCACTAATAAATCTCCCTCCATGGTGTCCATCATTGTACAAGTACAATTTAATCAAGCCTAAATTCATGAAAATCGATTGATCGGCTCTCGAGCTTTGACGTTGTGTACAGTCAGTTCCTTTTAACCAATCCTAAATTTTCTTCCATAGTTTCCTTCCTGTGCCAATACGAATCCAAAAAGCACAAAATTGTGAAAAACAAACGACCCGTTTTAGAGTTATAAGGCGGATTCACGCCCCTTTGACCAATGCTTAATACCCGTACATTGTTCTTCCTTATGTCAATAGGAATACACTAAGCCCAAAATATTGAAAATCGAAGGATCCGTTCTCGTGCTATAAAGCTTTGTGGGAATTTCGCGTCCTTTGATCAATAATTAATTTCCACTCACTTCTAGGGCCACTACGAACCCTTCAAGCCCAAAATTGAACGATGTATTTTCGAGCTATGAGATTGTGTTTACTGCGCGAAGCCTCTTTGACCAATTGTAAATTCTACGCCATAGTGCTCTTCCTTAGGACAATACGAATGCTGGCTGTGTCGCGCCCCCTTGACCAATGCTAGTTTTTCCTATATGAGGTTCTTGCTTAGTTTAATACGAATACTCTAAGCCCAAAATCGGGAAATTTTAACGCTCCGTTTTCGGGCTTTTAGCTTGTGTTGGCCGTTTTGAACCTATAGCTCTTCTGCACAACGACCAACATCTGTGAGCCTTGGTAACTCTCTCTTCAATATGATCTTTCCAAATCAGTTTATGATCCATGATTACCCTCAAGTATTTTACCTTTTTAGATATGGCAATATTCTTATCCAGGAATCGAGGCACGGTAAAAGGATGGATCTTCGTTTTACTTGTAAATAGACATATTTCTGTTTTGTCTGGGTTACAAGAACTACGGTCACATGAGGATATCAAAGTGTACTGCTATGGTAACCGACCGAGTGGACTATATACCAACGGTGTACACCTTCGAAAGAAATTATATCACTATGATTCCCGCCAGAGATGAATGGGTTAGAAGAATACCAGGTAATAGAAACCATCTCCACTTTTACACGGATGGTTCGAAGCTTGATGAAACGGTTGGCTTCGGAGTACACTGTGCAGAGCTTAGTTTGGACATGTACAAGCTCAGAGACTACCAAATACCTGCAGTGTCTATCAAGCCGAAATAATGGCAATATGGGAAGCAGGGATGATAAATTTGATACTTTAGTACTTTTTTTGATACTTTTCAGACCCACAAAGTACCGTGATACTCCCGCGACACATTTGATACTTTTTCAAAGAAGTTATATAAGTCGTACACATGCTCTTTCGACATGGTTCGACATAGCTACGCAACGCCAAAAAATATGTTTGGCTCTTGTAAAACGTGGCATCTACACCAACAACTCAACTACGTCTGGAACCATCACGTGGGGTATAATCGTATATAAAAACGTGAAGCAATTCTAAAAAGGAGCGATACTGGATAAAATAAAATACAAAGTCCATTAATTTTATATTTAAACCGACATGAATCACTTTTTTCTGGAGATTATTTTATGCAATATGAAATATATTTCATCATAATCGGTTAAATATTCGTTCTTTAGAGAGTCAAGAATTCTAATCGGAAGGTACCTCTATATATGTAGAGTCTAAATCAAAACATGGGCCGAAATGCCCCATTTTCAATAGGCATCAAAAATGATTTTGTATCAATTTCCGTAAATATTGGTTTATATTTGCGTATATACAGGGTTACCATAAACTTTTTTCGGAAAGGGGGACTTTTGTGCCAGAAAAGGAGGACAATTGTGACATTTACAAAGAGGGTTTTGGACTTTCGGAGGACATTTAAAAAATGCAGTAATTGGAAAGGATGGGCATTTTACTATGATAAAAAATGAAACTTTAAACCCGTAAGGAAGGTCTAAAGTCCGGCAGAGCGGACTATATGATACCGTATCTGAGTAGAATGAGAAGAAATATTCTAAATTTTTATAATAGTTATTTATCTAATGATTTGTCCAACAATTGGTATTTTAAAGCGCTTAGATGCCAAATCTATATCTATATCTAAATCTGAACAGATTTTTTTCAAATTTGTTCTGCTTAATTTCAAAGTGATTGCATTTATAACAGCTTCTGTAGCGCTAAAAGATCAATTCGGAAAGAAAACATATATGGGGTCTATATATAAATCTGAACAGATATTGAACAAAGTGGGTCTAGCTCCAGTATTTTTATGTGTTACAAACATCTGTCTCAAAACAAACTTATAATAAACAAGTGAAAGCGGCGATAAGTTCGGCCATGCCGAATCTTATATACCCTCCACCATGGATCGCATGTCAATTGTTTTGGGTGCAATTTTCAGCACGATCACTAGAAATTTGTGTTAAGAAGTCAAATCAGGAAGATTCTACATATTGGGGCTATATAAAAAATGGACCGATATTGCCCATTTTCAATCCCATGATAACTACAGATGTAAGAAGTATCTGTACCAAATTTGTATACCCTCCATCCTATTTTGGAGGGTATACAAATGGACAAATTTACTTACTTTGTACTAAGACTAGTTGTGAATATAATGCATGTGTATGATTTAAGTTGCATTTGTAGCAAAAGGAGGACAAATCCAAGATTTTTGAAAAAGGAGGGAGGACGGGAGGACACTGGTTAAAAAGGAGGACATGTCCTCCGAAAGGAGGACGTATGGTAACCCTGCGTATATAAGATTTTAGTAGCTTGTTATCAAGAGATTGTTCATGTAATACTGGATCTTAATAATTTTTATCTTAATATTTCAAGAAGAATTTAAACAAATTTTAAAATTAGTACTTTTTGGGTCGAAAAAGTACCTTTTTAGAACGATTTTTGTACCATTTGGTTACTCTCAATTATCATCCCTGATGGGAAGTAGCCAAGTGGCTGAGTCGCAACATAGTAACCAACACTGGCGTTGTCATTTACTCCGAGAGGCAGGCTTCCATCAATTCTCTGGAGGCAACATCCCTAAATTCACAAACAGCCCTCGACTGCCGCAGAACTCTTAACGAGATGGCTGTGCAGTTTAATATACACCTCATATAGGTGCCTGGGTATAGGGATATCACGGAGAACCCCAAAGCCGATGAACTTGCTAGGAAAGGGACGACATTACAAATTCTCGAAGAATTTGCATATATTGATGCGCCACTATCCACGTGCAAGCTTTAGCTTAGGCAAGAGGCAACAAGGCAGTCCAACGAAAGACGGACAGAAATCGGCACCTGCAGGGTAGCTAGACAAAGTTGGCCAAGGTATGACCTGAGAAAATCAAAATATCTCCTTGCACTAGAGAGGCAAAGATTGTCTACGTTAGTATCAGTTCTGATGGGACACTGCTTGATCGGCGAACACGCCAAAATATTAGGTATTGACTCTAATGACTTCTGCAGAAGCTGTGGTGATGAGGAAGAAGTGGAGAGCATTGATCACTTGCTATGTGACTGCCCCGCTCTGAGTAAACGACGACTGGACATTAGATAGGGTCATAAAAAAAAGTTGCGTTTGTCACCTCCTAGATTTGAAGATTATTCGAAGACAATTTCAGAAAAATATTTTTTAATTTTTTTGGTGTACCCTACATACCGCCCTTTTAGTTTTCTTTATCCTGTGTTGCTATTTGAAGTCCGATCGTAACGGGATGTATACCGTTGTTCACGTTTTGGAAAGGGCTATATTTCGTCCAATGGCCATTTTTGACTCCGAGGTCAAATTCGATTATTGACCTCTGTTATCTCTTTTTCTACCCCCCTTATTTGGACTTATTTTGAAACGATAATAAAGGCATTTAAAAATAGTTAAACTTTCGTCTTTAAAGTACTCAGTTTTATTCATAAACAAAAAAGTTACATAGGGTTCAAAATTGTAAAATATGTGCTGAGGTCAAATTCGACTAGTTTCTTTTGGTCTCGTTTCTGTCTCACTCTCTCTCGCAGACACATGAATAACCCAATGCCACAAACACACAACGACTATGGCGGTTCTTTACAGCATCAACAAATTAAATTTGCGGGATTCTCTAACAAATTTTGAATCTTTTTTAAGGAAGAATATAAGAATACATTCACTTTGTTTTCCCATTCACCCTACACTCCACCAAAATAGTATTTTTTCCACTAATTCCTGATTTAATCTAGTATGATATTTTTGTATGATACGTCGATGGTCATCTCTTGACAACGACAACACTTCTTCCCTACTTCAGTTTTGAATCCGAAGTAAATTTTTACTAGTGACTTCAGTTATTTGATTTTCTACCCCCGTAAATAACACTTATTTTGAAACACATGGGAAGGCATCTGGAAAATCTGGTAAAAAATCCAAAGTGACGTATGGAAGAAAAGTAGACCTTATAAAGATGATCCACGAGGTATCATACGTAAAGATAGGATAATAAATATGGAGTCAGTGGCAAAAATACTATTTTAGTGGAGTGTAGGGTGAATGTGAAAACAAAGTGATTTTATTCTTCCTTAAAAAGCTTCAACATTTGCTAGAGAATCCCGCAAATTTAATTTGTTGATGCTGGACCGAACTGCCATAGTGATTGTGCGTTTGTGGCATTGGGTTATTCATGTGTGTGTGAGAGAGAGACAGAAAACGAGGCCAAAAGAAACTAGTCGAATTTGACTCCAGCATATATTTTACAATTTTAAACCCTATGTAACTTTTTTGTTTATGAATAAAACTGAGTACTTTAAAGACAAAAGTTTAATTATTTTTAATTGCCTTTATTATCGTTTCAAAATAAGTCCAAAAAAGGGGGGTAGAAAACGAGATAATAGAGGTCAATTATCGAATTTGACCTCGGAGTCAAAAATGGCCAGTGGACGAAATATAGCCCTTTCCAAAACGTGAACAACGGTATACATCCCGTTACGATCGGACTTCAAATAGCAACACAGGATAAAGAAAACTAAAAGGGCGGTATGTAGGGTGCACCAAAAAAATTAAAAAAATTTTTTTTGAAATTGTCTTTGAATAATCTTCAAATCTAGGGGGTGACAAACGCAACTTATTTTTCTTGGTTGGGCATCGACCCTATCTACTGGACATACTGTGGTGCGCCTTTCTAGGCAGCCTAACAGATCTTTCCGGTGCCGATATTCGTACTATCGATAAATTTGTATATCAAACAGGTTGGTTTCGATTAGAGGCATTTCAGCCCGTGGTAACACTAGGGACCTAAACTGGTCAATGTGAGCTTGTATAAAAAAAATACGGCTGCCTCCCTAACCTAAACCTAATCCCCTTCCTACATGCTATGTTAAGGGCCTCCTCAGCTCTTATGCATAGTTGGTTTGGATGTGTGCCCCTTAGAAGTATTATAACGTAAAAATTGCTTCAATTTTAGCTTGTCATCGGCTATCTTACTTTTGGCCATGCCGTCAATTATTCGCTCCATTGTTTTTAACGGGAAAAAAGTTTTGCTAATAGGTCGATAAGCCTTTGGGATCGTATAACTCGCCTTGCCAGGCTTGAATATGAAGACTACACTTGATTTCTTTTTTGGAATATATGCAGCAAAAACTCCATCCAGATGAGTTGATACCAGATCCACCTCATCCGGTCTCGCATCCTTGAAATGAGAGATTCTTTTTATCGCTTCTAGAACATCTGTTATATCCGTAATAGGTACAAGATGCATCACATTTTCGTTATGTAACTGTTCCTCTGTTGGCACACCATTACCAGTGGGAAAATTAATTTTACAAAGAGCCTTATGTTATCCTCTATAGTTTCCATCCTATTACCCGTATGATCCACCAGTGTGGCTGTTTGGATATGAGTTTTTGAGAGGAATTTTTCGAAGCGGGCAACTATCTTCAAATGATTTTACAAGAGCCTCCGTAATCTTATTCACAATGATATCAATGTCTTCTGTTCTTAGATAATCGTGTGCACAGCACACGATGCAGGCTGGCCCAATGAATTTCTATGTATATAGAAAACTTTTTGGGTTAGGCGGTGGTAGTGCAAATTTACACCTTAAACAGGGTGACGCAGAATGAGCTATATGATTTGAATTCTTTATAACTTTTTTAATTATTTTTCTTTCTTTGTTAGTTTTCAGCATTTTGTGAAGGAGTCTTTGGGAATTAATTATGAATCGAACAACGTACAAAAATAATTGAATTTTATTTCAAAGTTATAATACAGGGTGGCGAAGAATGAGCTATATATGGTTTGAATTCTTTATAACATTTTAATTATTATTCTTTCTTTATTTTTTTCAGCATTTTGTTAAATTATGAATCGAACAACAATTCAAAAACAATTGAGTTTTTCCGAAATTTTGCGAAAAGTTTTGGAAAATATGCTAAAAAGAGCACATATGTGCAAAGCAGAAAATGGACATCACTTACAGGATATAATTTTTCAAAGCTAATTGCAAAAAATTCCCCAATAACGTACTGTATTTTAATTAAAAATAACAATAATCGCATAAATAAAAAAGTTATAAACCATTTAAACCATATAGGTCATTTTGCGCCACCCTGTATAACCGTGGTCCGAACAGGAGTGTTCATCTGAAACCCTCCGCTCATGGATCTCTACAATAAGGTCTTCTAAGCATATCGTTATATCTAATACTTCTTCCCTAATTTTGTTAACAGAGGTGGCGTTTTTTCCTATGTTAAGAGTTAAGAGGTCGCTTGTATTCAAAAATTCCTTCGTGTTTGTGCTCGATTTAACTGCTCTGCCAATCGGGATTTTTCTAATCTTAAAAAAGATTTTCCAAATCCCTAAAAATGCCGTGCCATTTGTCTTGACAAAGCTATCCTACGAATACGGGTCTATGCCTACCACCAGAAGAGAACCATCTGGATAATTTTTCCTGTGGAAGACTTCCCACTTTCATGTTCGAAACAATAGTTGACTCCTTTCGAGAGTTATCGTGCGCACCAGCCAGTAGACAGACAGACAGACGGACGGACATTGATCATTCGACATAAAATTACCCAAAACGGATATCCGCCGAACATACTTGGGGTTAGGTCACTTCTTCGATGTGTTACACCTTTGGTCCGTAGCAAATGATATACTCGTATCACTAAAGTGCGGTTATAAATATCGAACCACAAGTTTCAATACTCAAATGTTTTGATTTACAAATGGAAAATATATTTTTTTAGTTATCTACCGTTAAAAAATAACACAACAATTCATGCAATTTATGGCGCTTAATTTCCAATATTTTAATAAATTATACCTCCAGTCTGAATAATGACAGCAGAGTGTTGGTGCGTTTGAAATGTATACATCTATAGTGGTCCGTTGACCATAGATGTCTGAAATCCGTCTCTAAATCGGAATTTAATGCATGAGCCTTCGTATACTTCTGTCCACCCCAAGGATTGATAGTGTCGTAATTATAGCGGCTGGACTCATGTAATTGAAGTCACCCTTTATATCTAAGAAAGCTACCACAGTATATTCCTTAACAGAGAGAGTTCTTCAATAAAGGTGACTAATCAAGTAGGTCGGTTTCGGTGGATTTCCGCATGCTTTAGGCATGCTGTTAATTGGACAATAGCTTGTGATAATTTTTTTTCTAAGGACTATATCTATTAATCTCTCCAGGGTTTTAAGGAGAAATGATGATTGACTAATCTTCCGAAAATCTTTGCCTCCTGTGTGGGACGGTTTTCAAGCCTTTGGGATGAAAACTACCATGGTTTCTCTCCATTTTGTTGGTAAAAAGGCCTGATTGATACAACATGTGGTAGGGATCAATTTTATCAGCTACTGTCTGTAGTCCTTTCAGGGACGTATCCAGGATTTTGGTTCGGGGGGGCCCAACCTTTTTTTCCATAACAAAGATAAACAATTAAAAATTTCGTTCATTGTGTAGGTAATGGAAGTTAAGTTCCTTAGTTTTTTATTCGAATTTTATTCCTAAATATAAATGTGTACTTTAGTACGAGATCAGTAAAACTTTTTATAATAAAATACGTAAGAGTTAAAAATGTAATCTTCGATTTTTTGAAAGAAATATATCAATTATTTCATCGATTTTGAATTTATCTTTGTATATACATAGACATCAAAGCCAGATAAGATAGCCTTTCTCCTTCCATTCTGTTCCGGATATAAGTTTTTATTCTTCTTAACCTCGAGAAACTTCGCTCAGCAGATGCCGTTGTCACAGCATCAAATCAAATACACCTTGGCATCTGAACCAGGAATATTAGCCCTATACTTTTGAGTGCCTACTCTTCTAGGTAGTGCAGCTTCTATTCCAAAACTTCTTGCAAGTTGTGTACATTCTTCAAACAGTTTATCAAACTCCGCATCGGAATTTCTACGCATGTCACTTAATTTAGTCGTTGCCAATTTTATGATTTCGTAAGCCTTTATTATATCTAGGTTAATCGTTTGCAAATACCGTGAAAAGTTCTGTGTAATGGCCAAAACCGTACTACTTATAACCACACCCAATATAAAGTCAAATTTACATACACGGTTGTGCAAACTCATTCCATCACTGCAACCTACATGTTAAAAAGGTAGATAGATAAGAAATCATAAATGAAATTTTAACTTAATTTTCGCCATATCTGGTTATCATAAATTTAAAGTCAACCAATAATTACACCGGTCGACAAAAACAACATTTTTTCTTGGGTTTCTGTTTTAATGCATAGATTGTGATTCTAGACGTCAAAATCTCCAATCTTAGCTTTTAAAGTTTGTTTTTGTAAATTTTACATCGATAAGAAAGTTTTAAAGTTAAAACCTTACTAAATTAGCTATAACTTTTTAAATTATGCATCGATTTTCTTCGGAATGGGCTCGTTTAATTCATGACCGAACAGACTTTACGATAAAAATATAACATTTGTTCATTTTTAGATTGTTTTATGGGAGTTTTATTTTAAAAATATTAAAATTTTATCAAAAAATCAATTTTTTTTGCAATATTTTGTAATACTGTATATCGTCGAAACCGCTGAACGGATGGAAAATGGTATTATATGAAGTTGAAGGCTACTTAATATTTAATTCTTTAAAAATTTCCTCAACCAAATGGGATAAATGGTTCTCGAGTTATGCCACTATATGTGGTTCAACCACTAATTTCTTTCCATATCACAGCTTATCGCGAGAATTTAAAGAGACAACCCTTTAGGCTAAAAAAAAAGAGAGGTTGAAACACATATTATGGCATAACTAGAGATCCATTCATACGAATTGGTTCAGAATTAAGAAGTTTGTAAAGCTTAGCCTTCAACTTCGCACAATACAATTTTCCATCCGTTCAGCGGTTTCGGCGATATCTTACAAAGTATTGCAAAAAATTATATTTTTTGAGAAAATTTTAATAATTTTTAAATAAAAGCCTCATAAAAACATCTAGAAACGCATAATTGTCATATTTTTGTGATTTTATCGAAAGGTTATGAATAAATTGAGACCATTCCGAAGAAAATCGATGCATAATTTAAAAAGTTTTAGCGAGGTAACCATGCACTTTTCTTATTTTTAGTTGTTATTACTTTTACTGTTACCATTTTTTACGCTTTTGTATTGTTTTTTTTAACGGCCTTCCAAATATTTTTCGTGTTTTTTTGAGTGATTTTGAAAACTGTAAACAGTTTATGCCTATGTTTAAAACATTCCGGGGGGGGGGGGGGCCGGCCCCCCCCAAAGCCCAAAAATTCTAGATTCGGTTAAAATCTCGCCTACGACCTCCGATTGCTGCGCTTCAACGGAAACGACAGCTGAAGTATTCAAAGCCTCTTCAGAGTTCGTAGTTCAAAGACTATCATCATACCAACCTTGAGGCTTTGCATGAGCTTTCTACACCATTGCAGAAATCTATCCAGGATTTGAACTACTTAAGTTCTTCCTTATATCCATATGTCCAGTACTGTGGTGCACTTGTGGCCTTTGCCTTTTGAACGAGCTTCCTGCAGCACTTCCTCAGTATAACTAATTGAGACGATCACCATGGCGATCGCTGTTTGCCTCTTGGCTTACTTTGGACATGAGGCTGGTAATGACTCGTTCCACCGCTTTTTCTATATCCCCGATAGTTTGCATTTTCATTTCAGGTCTGCTTGGAAGAGACCCGTTTAATGTGTACTTATTTTAACGCCTTAAATAATAAAATAACAATAAAACACTTCAACAGTTTTAGAATAATTTTAAATTTGAATAGTTAAAAAAAATATAAAATTGGATTTCATTTCAGTTCATTGAAATGTGTCCTTCCCATATGTGTATATGATTTTATATGGATTCTAAGCCACAATAAGGTATCCGTGGGATGCTTCGGCGGTTGAAATGTCGTTGTGATCGATGTTAAATTAAATATTATTGACCTGGATTACGAAAAAAGCGGAGCGATAAGCTTTTCATTAGATTACTGTTAAAAGGATAGACATCAGCAATGTATTTTTGTAATTTTGTGCGGATTTTGGCGGGGACCGGGATGACTTCACCGTGATAGTGAGGAAAATGCGACTAATCCCGGAGCGAAAATCGATCTGGTGCGTGGGAGCGGTGTTGGGGAATAAACTGTTTCAATCTGAAAAAACCCGAACTTTTTCAATATAATCACATTAAACTCTGCTGCAATGTCCAATGTCCGGCTATTTACTTCAGCTTCTCCACAAATCCCTTAATTCACCTGGCTGCCATGTGTATTTATCAAAATCAAAGAAATCATGTTTATCTAAATTTTGCTTCTTTCATTGAAAACACTGAGATTATGTGGCCCCATATGACAATAAGTCCCTGAGCTATTTCTTCTTGCTTTGTCACACTGTTATTCGGTTACATAAAATGCTATGGGGGATCTTTCTTCCCAATTAAGAGTCTGCTAAAAATTATCTTTTCCTGACCAATTGGCAACTTGGGACCACACGAATCCTCTGCATATTTTGCACTGTTGTGAGTGTATGCCTTCATAATTAATTTAGACTAACTCTCAGGCATTCACTCGCAACATAAACTACAAGTATAATTCTCATATAGACATTATTTTTAATGATTTTTTTAGACACGCCAACAAAAATAAAGACGGAACACTTTCTTTGTAAGGAACAAAGAGAACAGAACAAATGGCAAAATATTATACGAGGAAGGACGGGGGTATAAATATAGAGCTCGTTATTTTAACATGCAGCTTAAAATTACGTTTGTATGAACTAATTAATGACAAAGTTTTTCCTAAAAGGATTTTCTTATTCTTATCTGTAGATTAACGCAACCAACTATACCACCGTTCCGTCACCCCTTGTCGTTGGACAAACCCTTTCTTTCCTCTTGACTTTTCTCAAAAATATATAGGATGAATGTAAACAAGATGTTTCTATACACTATACACACATGCTTACATAACAGATATAGATAAGTCTCGTACAACACGGCGCGTCATATAAACCGATGTACCAAATAATAGCAAATGGAATTGGTCCCTCTTGAATAGAAGGAAGCAGATGAGAGGCTATTAACATTGAGAAATTCGTGCCGTTTTATATAGCATATGTCGGACGAAAGTTAGCAAATGTGTTCTACGAAATTATATCTGTAAACACTTTCATGTCACACTCGGATTTTAGTTAAATTTGATATAACAGTTATACTAAGTGTTGTAAACAACATCCCCAAAACTATTTTGAAGACATATATAACAAATTTTAAATTTGGAGAAATACTGCCTTTATTACAAAAATTATATCTTTTTTTCGTTGAAAGCTATGAATATGTGATGTGGTATTTTCAAATTGTTGAAGAAGTTAGTTAAAAAAAGTATAACATATTTACTATCATCTTAACCCTTCTGTGACATCCGTCCCCACACCCCTTCTAATGACATGCTTGGTACAGCTGTACCACTGTGTATTTTATTTAAATTTTTGTATTTAATATTTATATTATAGTCCAGGACGTATAATGTAATAGTAAAATATAGCTCTCTATATATGTATAGAGGAACATATTTTGAGAATTTATCATTGCGATCACATCTTCAATATCTAATGGCATTTCTTCTTGTAAAAAACTCACTATTTGAAAGAAATTGGAAAACCACAATATTATTTCACTGCGTTTATAACACTGACGAAGAGCACGTGGATTTAGAAAAAATACCAAGGATGGCAATAGAGACATAGATGTGCGTTTACTACGCCCACTGATGTATAACTGAAAACCACCCAAAATAATCTTTATAATTTCATTCTAAAATACATACTTGAGGATATCATGAAGTTTCAGATCACAAAATTCATAAATAGCTATAAAGAATGATGTTAAAAGACAAAATTGATAAACCTGTATCATGGATGGCGCTGAAGAGTTAAAGAAAACTTTCCAGAAAATGTTCTCAAAGAAAGAACCGGTCAAAGATATTCACTGATATTGTTACCAAGTTTCTCAAATGTACACAATTTTTTACACAAATTTCAAAAGTAATCTACATTTTCTCCAATCGCAAAGCTAAAATGTTTGCGGCATATTTATATGTGGCAAAGTGTAGTAAGGTGAACTGCAAAGGGGATCTGAACTCTGGCTTTTAGTATAGTACATAGATATAAGGGAAAATCCAAAAAATCCCATTTTTTGGGATTTTCAAAATTATTTTGGGACTTTTAGAAATATCGCGAATAACATTCGATTTATGATAACAAAAACTACAAAATATTTCATTGATATATGTTCATATTTAAAACTTGTATGTCGTTTTTACATTTCTGTCTGCATTTAAAATGTGATTTTTTCCTAGAATTTTCTATATCAGCGCAGAATATAAACACATTTCTTTCACATTAACTTTTCTAGATTGACAACAAAATTTGCTATATGATGAAACAAATGTCAGTCAAATGTGTCCACTTATACAAAAGTTATGGCCATATCAATTTAAAGTTTCAAAATATAGGCAATTTTATAGTTTATTGCGAAAAGATATATGTAGTTTATGAAGATACAGAGGAAATTATAAAAAGGAAATATAACATATTTATATTCGTCTTATAGTTCACTGCCTGGAGAACATTTTCAAGAAAAGAAGGAGTCAAACCCTTGTATTAATAGTGTTGCCACGCTTCTCCAAATTACACCATTTTTTAAGAAAATTTCAAAACTTGGCCACATTTTCAACAATCACAAAGCTAGGATATAAACATTCACCATTTTTTATTTAGTTATGTGTTATACGATAAACTGCGCCCGGCTTTTAGTATAACAGATGTTTGGGAAAAACAAAAAACTATTTTTTTGGGGATTTTCGATTTTATTTTGGGAATTGTTGGATTTACCTTTACAAATATAATAATGTTAGAATTTAGAAATTACAAAAAAAAATAATTCATATTAATTTTTAAAGATTCTGGACGTGGATAAAATCAGTGGGTATTCTGCATCGATACTGACAAAACACTAGCATAGGGTCGGGGGAAAAATTGAATGCAGACATCTCGGTAACTATACAAAATAACTCTTAGGTGCAAAAAGCCTTAAGTAGACCTCGGTTACTAGAATACACACAAAAATCGGACGAAAAAACGAATGTTACACGCACAGCAGCTCCGCCCCTGTATACCACAGGGGGCCCAACTCAAAACTTAACTTCTGTAGAAGCTCTTTTACAAACATGCCACGTTTGGTCGCAATCGACTGTCTGGGTAAGGAACGGCAGAATCATATCCCCTTTTTTGAGAATTTCTCCCAATGTAAACCCGAAGGTTTATATTGAAATTGAGTCCGAAATTGTTAATCCGGCTAGCAAGTAATGTATAAGCACTCTGCACGAGTTTTTTAAAGGGAGGTAGTGTCTGAACGACGTTCATTTTGTCCGTATTCTGGAGAATCAAACACTTAGTATCTCTAACCTCTCGGTATTAATGGTTCGTAGCTGTTTGTCAAATTCCCTTTCAGTTACTCCAAATTTTGACAATAAGGTCGTGGCAGGATCATGGGATAGTACTTTTATGTAAGGCTACAATATGTCTTTGTATTTTTAATTTTTGTTAGTTTAATGTAGTATGAGGTTATTTATAAGTTTTAATTTTAGGAGTATTATTTGGGATTAATCTCTCAGTTATGATTATAGTAAATGATTCATCATTTAACCTTTTTAACACCAATAAGACCATTTTTAAGACAATTGTTGTAATTTCTCCAGATATAAAATTTTCAAAAATGTAGCCATATGTGCGAGGCCACAAACAATAATACCATTCCCTCCATGTTTGTCATGATCACAGCATTAGGCATTCAGCATAATCTTAAGAACCGTTCTCCAGATATGGAGGTCTCAAAAATGGGGGCGTATGGACGGTGCCATGCGCACTTGAGAGATCAAAATTTCAAGTAGCCTATTTTTCCTTGCAGACCTAAAGCTACATTCTGTGAAAATTTCCTGAAGATCGGTTCAACTTCTGAATCAACTCCAGGGTATGCCAACATTCTGCCATTAACACATTCGATTCTGATTTCGTTTTCAAAAGATTTTTTTATTTTCGTCTTATCTTTCCTCTTTGCTCCCTGAAGATAGGAATTGAGTACAAGGGCCGCATGCAGGATTTTGTTTTGAGGAGGGGACGTTTACACACATGTTACCAAAAATCGATGGTTGACATTTTTATTGTATATATTTATAGTCATTGACATTAAAAAATACAGTAGGAGCCAAGGCTGTGGAGTCGGAGTCTGGGAAATTTTCCCGGAGTCGAAAAATTATGGTCGACTCCGACTCCGAGTTGTAATGTGGAATATTTACCAATTATATGATAGAACTTTTGCATTCAATACATTTTGGGAAAACAATTTTGGTAAAAAGAAGGATAAAATATTCGAAGCTTTTAACTAAATATTTAAATATGCCTACAATATATATAAAGTTAACCAAACTATCGAGTTTTTATGTAAAACAGTTTTAGGAAAGCTCTGATTATATGTACCAAACAAAATAAGTATTTTTGTAAGACTATACACTATTCCGAAGCGAATACAAAACAAGTTAGGAAAGGCCGAGCGAAGCCAACTATATGATACTGTACAACACCTTCTTAGAACAGAATAAGCTCATATATTGTAAATATAAATATGAGATAATTACCTTATAAATCTTAACAGAATTTGTTAAAATTCGAAAATATGCGTTCTTCGATAAATAAATTTTATCCTACAAAATTAAAAAAATGATTGCATGTGAAATACAGCTTCCATAGCGTTACAAGGCCAAATCTAAAGAAACACTTATATCGACTGAACAGATATTCACCAATTCCAATAGGTTTTCCTCCCTAGTGTAAAAGAGTTCTTATTTGAAAATTTTAGTAGGATCGTAGTGAAATTTCGACCTGTACTTAATGAACATCTTAAGATGGACAGACCGACAGCTAGTGATTCTGAGTAGAACGGCATATTTTAAGGTTTGTCTAGCTGTAATATTTTTGCAAATCTGCCAAAAACTAATTTATAACCTCCTGTACCACAGTGAGGTGTAGGGTGTAATAAATAACGTATAAACTGGGTGCCTGAAGCGAACATAATTTCCAAAAATTGCGGTATATTAAAACAGAGGCAGTGATTGATGAAAATTGTATCATGATTCCATGTTGAAAGAATTGTCATATTAGTTGCAACTTGCATGTCAAGCGTCGATAAATAAATAATACAATTTTATTTAATTACTGGTATTGAATACTCGTACCTACTTTTTTGTGTTTTTTTAACAAATCTATATCTTATTTTCAATAACACGAACTCACGTCTTATTAGAAATATGTATAATTTCAGAAATTTATATTAATTAACTGAGTTGGAGCTGGTGTCGGAGTGAATATTATAAACTGTTAACTTTTGGTGAAAAAATAGTGAATTTGTGTGGGAGGCACAAAAAGGGGCGTGGTGATAACGCACTATGAAAGCATTACACTGTACAAAATTTCAAATATTTTTATGCAGTGGTATTAGTGTTATAAGCTTCTAACTTTTTATACCCATTGGTCCCTTTGTGTGGGAGGTACCAGAAGGGTCGTGGCAATAACGCTCAATTTTCACTTAATTGAAAGTACTATAAAATTATTACATTGTGCAAAATTTCAAGTATTTTTAGGCGCTGGTATTAGTGGTGTAAGCTTTTAACTTTTTGTACCAATTGGTCCCTTTGTGTGGGAGGTACCAAAAGGGCCGTGACATGTTCGCCCATTTTTGTTCAGCTTATAGATACGGTGAAATGATTACTATGTATGAAATTATCAATGGTTTCCAAAATTTTAACCCTTTTTGGGGGGAGGTACTACAAAGAGGGGTCCGACATGGGCCACTTCAAAACATTATTTTGAAAACATTTTGTAAGTCATTCGGTCACTCCTTTTCAGAGATATCGTTCACATAATCCAGTCAAACGGACATACAGACGGACATTAATTAAGTCATATCTTCCTTTTGGTATACTTAATACACATTTAGTGGTCCTTTTTGTATAATACTTAGAAAGAACGTTAATATCTTTAAAATGGTACTTATTTCGTTTAATCTTATAGCTTAATTTTCAAAAAAAAATTTAGATGCCCCACTTTGGAACCCTATAAAATCTAAACCGCTGTAAATTTTGACAAACGGTGAACTGTAAAAATTTCGTATCATCTTGCAGTATGCGCGTGCAAAATCAAAAAGGTAAAATTCAAATCGTAATTTTTGGGTCGATTTTCTTTGGAATTACCCTATTCAGAAAAATTCATTGTAGATAGAGTAATAATCATTGCGGACGTTTAGGTATTTCGCTATTCACACATACATATATTATAAAAATAATTACGTGTTTTTAACATTCTTCTTAGTAGTTAGGTTGTTAGATTATCATAATACTTACGTCATCCTCCTCAATTCTTTGCCTTTTATAAAAATATTGTCAAATATCCATCCTGTTGTATTTATTTGTAGCACTTTTACGAATTGGCACAATCATTTCTACGCGATTTCAAATTGAATGTAAACTTTTGTACTGTGTATGTTTACAATGTGTAAATGGTATAACCTAAGGACTGTTAAAATTATGGAAATGTGTAGCGAAACAAATCTATGCACTTGGGCATACACAGTGAAATCTACAATATGGCACTACCTATTCCTGATGTCTTAAACGCTGCTCTAATTGTATATTTACTATAAAACGCAAAATTCTTAATAATAATTGTCTCGAAAAATTAATTTTAAATATTGTAATTTTATTCATTGATTAAATTTTTCTGTGCTATCCAACTCTATAACCTTTGTACCATATATATAAAGTAAAAGATGGCTTGAAATCTTTAAAATTTCTTCTATTTTGAATATCTATATGAATTACAGAAATAGACGCACCTTTATCGACTGAATTTGTGGTTTGTTGTCATATCATTCATAAACATGCGACCGCCGAACAGTGGCGCCATTTGAGTTTTTTCGTTGCAAAAATTCAAAGAGTTTTTGGAAAGGGTGCTACGGCTGGAAAAATCAATTTTTAAAAAAAAAACTTTTACCAATTTCTGATTTTTTAAGTTCTTTGTTAGGGTTTTGATGTATCTCATATTTCCCTTTGGAAAGCTGTAAGTTCATAAACAAGCCCAAGGCTTCTTTGAAACCATACTTTTCAATGTGTGCGTTTGGGGCGTGGGAATGCTTTCTTAATACTTTTTAGTCGCAGTGGTCATTATCCTTTGTCCCAGCGGCGGAAATTGCGAGGCCTTACATATATTAGACATGCGGAAGGCCTTATTCGGCAAGGACTTCCCTATGTAAGGCCTGCGAAATGCATGATTATTGATCAGTTGAAGGCATGCCATTATAAGGCATGATACAGGACTTTTAAAAGAATGGAGAGGGAATGTGAGAGCGTGTGGTTCGTAGTCCAGCGTTCATAACAAATACAACAAATGGAAAAGAAAACGTTATCCATATCCCAACAAAGAATCTTCCTTTTTGATAGCCTGAAAAATGCCTTCTAAAGCTAAGACAGAGGGAATGTAAGAGAGAGTGGTTAATCGTCGATCATTCTTATCAAATGAAAGAGCAAAAACAAAAAACGCTATGTAAATCTCAACATACCTATAATCTTCCTTTTTGATAGCCTGAAGAAGGCCTTCTAAAACGAAGGCAGAGGGAATGCAAAAACGAGTGGTTCGTAGTCCATCGTGCTTACGTACCACAAATAAAAGAGCAGCAACAACAAAACGAAGTATGCCGTTATACAAATTCCAACGTAATGTGAAGGGAATGCAAATTAACAAGACGGTTCGTCGCGCTTGTTTAAATTTTCTTGAGTTACGAACGAGGAGAAAAGAATTTGCAAACGCGGAAATAGTTTTTTTTTACTTTTTTGCACTTATCAATCAATATTAATTTTTTAATTGTGATACATAATTACAAAAAAATCTGTCTTAAAATAAGCAAAAAAACAATCGCCGCGGGACGAATCATCTTGTTAAATTCTATCACTTTAGTTTCGTACTCACAACAACAAGAACTTGTGCTTAGAGAGGGGATGAAAAAAGCAAGAAAAAACAAAAACAAAAACAGTTTTCATAAAACGCTATCAGTTATTATCAGTTTCTGATCTAGCATTCATCGGCTCGGGTGTTTTAAAGGTTTTAAATGATAAAAGATTTTAGGTTATTTATTGAATTATTTTGATTTTATTATGTTGTTTTTTTTTTTTTTGGTTCATACTTTTTAAGTTGAATTAAATTATTTTTTTGTGTGTTATTCAAATAAAAGAAACATCAAAATAAAAAATAATAGTTATTAACAAAATTAATATTAGATGGGCGTCTATAAAAATCTTCGAAGACTTTCGAGGCCTGATTTTTTCAGACATGATGTATGTATTTCGTTTATAGTCCTTTCGGAAGGCCTGATATTTTCAGAAATGATTTATGCCTTCCATAATAAAACCTTCAGCAGACCATCTTTTTAAGTCCTTCTGGGCCTGATTTTTTCTGACATGCGTTATCCCTTATCTATGAAGGCCTTCTGGAGGCGTTCTTGTAGGGAAATGGAAAGGAAGGCCTTGCCTCCCAATCTCACGCAATGTTAAATGGAAAGGAACAGGTAATGTGTAGGGAAGGCCTCCGTCATGACTAAGAAGGCCTGCTATAAGGCCTTATAGCTCATGCATTCCGCCGCTGGGGTATATTTAATAGACGGCGCTTCCGATAAATGCTTCGTGGTCAATTTTGGTGGCATCGAGAAGTTTCCTCTTTCTAGTGAAAATTGAACACCATACTTTTTTGCCTTCCTTTTGCTCCTCCGGTTGTGGTGGGTTTATCTTCTGCCAATGTATCCAGGATGGTGGCCTCATTAAGCCATACGTATTTGGAGTTGAATTTCCAATTGTTTCGATTGGATTTTATCCACTTTGCCTTAATATTTGCATATATCAGATAAAGATTTTTTCGCTTCTCTCAATAGTTCCGTATAAGCTATGGAATTCTTTTAAAGCATCTTTTGCGAAAAACTTTGATGTTGTTGACTCTCTACACAGGTCAAATAATTTTGAATTGTTCAACGCCATATTTTCAGTACTTGTTGCGCCAACTTTCAGTCGTAGACTAATCTAGGTATTGTGCTTATTTTGCCTTTGGATTAAGGGTTTATAAAAAGGGTTATACTACAATGCCTAAAATGTACACGTTACCTGCATACATATGGATTTAGGTTGAATTTTGCAATTATACAAGTGTTCGAATAAGATTTGTGCCTACCTGTTCCGTGAATTGATGCTTGCCCCAAAATAAGTTTTAAGTGAGGTGCGTATGGGTCTCCACGGATATATATCTTGAATATACAATAATTTCTGGAACCATTTCTTTTTTGTTACCCATAGAAAGCAAAGTGGCGCCTAGGGGCAGATAAAACCTTTTGAGTTATGTAAAGGAATAATCATATATTATATTTTGAAAATATCGTATATATGTATTTTGAAAGTATGACCAATATAGAAAAATATCGATTTTATATTTTCCGTCAAAGTTAGAAAAAAACAAAGCAAACATTTCAGGTTTTTTTAATAATACATTTAATAAATACTTCAATCAATAGAAACAAAAAATCAAAATTCGTTACCTAGCTTTCGTGCTATTACACCTGAAATATGACCAAATTAAGGGTAGCATATTTGAAATCGTTGACAATTTTTTTTATAAGATGGCTTTATTCAAAATATGGTAGGCGCACATGGATGTTTTGATTTTTGCAACCTCGTTTGCTCTACGGGCGCACTGTGCGTTGACTGTGTAATTTCCGCATAATAATCATTCTTAGTTTTTTTGGAATTAATACGATATAGAGCCACGAGATGCCTTATTACCAAGCGACGGTGATACCAATAATATTCAATCTCGTTGTCATGTTTATCAAAAACCTTTTTTATAGCATTATTTCTTCGATTGGATAACCGCTTAACATGTCGCGAAAGTTGATTTATATGTGGGTCCGTCATTGTACATAGTACGGCACGAATTTGATCTGGCATTTAATCTATAAAAATGGATTAGATTGCTACTGCACTTAAATGGTACGATGCAAGATTCCTTATTTCTTGGAAGAATATTGTCCCCTAGTTTCATACCGCCTAGAATCTCGCGAACTTTAGCCTGATCTGATTTGCAAAAGTTCTTTATCAGTACTTCTTTAACCGCAGCGTATTTTATTTGGTTCGTAGGAGGACTAAAAATATTCGAAATATACTTACAGACTGCAGGATCCATACTTGCGAATACATCTGGAACTTGGTCTCATCGCATTTTATACTGCTCAATGAGAAAACAGACTCAATCTGCGTTGATCTCGCGGCTATTTGAAAATTGATTTTGTATTCCGAAGTCTTAGTATTGCAGTTGAGGGATATTCGATTGCTGTAATAAACTATGCAACAAAATTGTTGTCGAAGGGCTGCGCATAACATTTACTAATGTAATATGGAGCCCTAAACACGAAAAATATAAAAATATTATATTTTTTTTAATTATTCTTTAAAATTCCTATTTTCATGGAAGTATTTGGACCATATGGAAGTTTATATTTATATATGTTACTAGCGGACCCGGCAAACTTCGCCTCGCCCCAATTTAACGCCTTCAGATAAACTCCAGAGTGATAATAAAACACAGATAGTTAAAATTTTAATGCGATTTGTTTAAAAGGAATCGAAATCAGTAGAGAGCGATGTGATAAACAACAAACAACGAAGACAGAAGACAGGCAACGTACAGATGACCGTGCGAAAAACAGGGAAATTCGAGATTAATTCCACAGACTTCCTACGATTTGTCTTGAGATTTATTGATTGTCATCGTAAAAGCCAATCGTACAGGGAACTGAATCCGCTTGAATTGGAATGAAAGATCAGTTGGAATAATCGGAATTCGTGGGATAAGGACTTCCTCTCCTTTGAATTTTCCCTTGATGATCGTCGCCTGAATCACATTGTCCATCAGTTTCATAATGAACAACCGCGAACTATGCACAATTTCGGATGATTCAGATTCCGCAACATGATTATGATCGATTCCACCTTCAGCTGTAAATTATGCGGCGGAGCTCCTGGCACATCAAGCGAGTTCGATTTTACTTTGAATAATAAAATTCATGCTATCGACGTCCTTATTCTTCGCTGCTAATATTGCCCGTTCACTAATCTAATCGAGATTTGGAAACACTTTGGTGATGAGTTCCTCGTTCGACGATGTGAACTCGCAAAAATTTGCCGGGAACAATATCAATGCAGTGGAAACATCAACAGTAATTTGGCCATTGCCAAGCGCCAACAGTTGTTTCGAGAATTCAAGAGCATATGAGTCGTTCTGCAACGCGACTCTCATGTTCGTGGTCAATTTCAACTTCTTGACATGCCGCCACAAAGACCACGATTTCAGGCATGCATTAATTTCATCGGCAGTAGATTTCGGGATGACGGGAAGCGTTTGACGAAAATCTCCGGAGAGCAATATCATAGACTCACCAAATTGTCTCAAATCACGTCGTAAATCCTTCATCGTTCGGTCAACTGCCTCCAGAGCTCGTTTATGCGCCATCGTGCATTCATCCGAAATTATGATTTTGCAGTGCCCGCAATCCAATAAGATAACCTTACCTCTTATACTCAAACTTATTATCTGAAAAAATGTTCGAATTGATAAATACCGCGTTGAATTTTAATTGATCGTAATGCTTGTACCGTTTGTCGATGTGATACGCGAAATCAGTGTAACAATACGCAAAACTCGAATGAATTGCAGCAAGAAAAATAGCACATACTCGTACATATGTTTAATAGAAAACTTTTTTGTTTAATAGAAAATTAATAAAAAAATTGGATTAAAAAAGAGAGTAGTAGATAGGAACAGTAGGAATCTCGCAAGAAATAGCAATTTTCGATTTTCCCAATTTTCCGACTTTTTTCCAAAATTTTCTTGTGTATTCTTCTTATTTGGCCGGAGACCTGTCCGAATTGGTGCTAATCACCGAAATAGGTCCAGGCGTTCTCGAGTTATAAGCGTAGTAACTAACATCACTTTCTTTTATATATATAGATTTTATTTAGATTTACAATTCAAGTTATTTATTTCAGTAAATCAAAATCTGAACGAATTGGAATATGTTGGGTACTATTGGTTCAAAATGCTCGAAATTCGATATGTGTGACCTTGGTACAAGTACACATCATGGAGCTATAAACCGGTGTGATAGTGACAGTGGGCGTGGCACCGCCCGTTCAACCTAAAATTCGAATATGAAATATTTCGAATACTATTGGAGCAAAATTCTCGAAATTGGGTATGTATTACCTTGGTGCCATTACGCGTCATGTAGCTGAAAACTGGGGTCATAGTGACAATGGGCGTGGCACCGCCCACACAACCTAAAATTCAAATATGAAATATTTCGAGTACTATTGCAGTAAAATTCTCGACATTTAGTATGTGTGACCTTGGTACCAGTACGCGTCACAGGACTAAAAACGGGGAAACAGTGAAAGTGGGCGTGGCACCGCCCACACAACCTAAAATTCAAATATGAAATATTTCGAATACTATAGTAGCAAAATTCTCAAAATTGGGTATGACCTTGGTGCCAGTACGCGTTATGTAGCTGAAAACTAGGGTGATAGTGTTAGTGGGCGTGACATCGCCCACCCAACCTGACATTTAAAAATGCTATATTACGAGTATTATTGCAGTAAGAGTCTCCAAATTTGGTATACGTGACATTGGTACCAGTATGCGTGATGGAACGATAAATTGGTGTGACAGTTATAGTGGCATCGCCCACACAACCTGAAATTTACAAATACTATATTTTGAGTAGTATTGCAGTAAGATCGGCGATATTTAGTATTTGTGCCTTGGTAGCAGTACGCCTGTTGGAGCCAAAAACGGGTGTGATTGTGACGGTAGGCGTGGTACCCCCCACACTACCAGAAATTCCGAAGTGCAATATTTTGTTTGCTATTGGACCAAAATTCTCGAAATTTGGTATGTGGAACCAAATCGAGTGTTGAAGCAAGAAACTGGCGTGATATTAACAGTGGGCGTGGCACCGGCGATATCTTTGCAAAAGAGAGTGATAAGGGCGTGGCGCCGCTCATACAACCCGTGATGTGAATTTTCCAATATTATTGCAGGACAGTTTTGAAAATAGTGTCGATGGACAAAGTGCTCAGAACGAAATATATAGAAACGTTGCACTCATCGTCTTGAAGTTTATAGTGGATGCTGTTAATAGCACTCTACGGAATCTGATTAAAAAGCTAATCAGTGGAAGTACCTGTGCATACGACACGCTTGCTGAAAACGAAATAACTGGAGACCGTTATATCTGGATTGACGCTTGACTAAGTGTGTTTAGATAGCACGTGACTCAACAAAATTGGGAGATATCGGATTAGAGGGCGTGAATACGCGCATGCGGCATCGTTATAAAAAAAATATGTACTGATAGAATTATTGCACTAATTGGTATGACTGTATTTTACAGCAATCAATATGCCCCAACAGAGAATGAGCGACGTAGCCTCCCAAGATGATTTGGCGGGTACTGCACTACACGAAATTTGTGCATTTAAGTGCAATATGGATGACCCGAAAACACTGCCGTAGTATTAAAAGTGTCAACATAGCATAGGTTCTATTTCACTGAAACGCACTTTGAGGGCAGCGAAGCGCACCGGGTCAGTTAGTTGGTTGTATAAATACGGCACTAAATAGATTATTATTATTTAACGAAAAAGTGGATTTTATACTTTTGAAGGTTTTGGATAACGTTTTAATGCTTTTGGAAAAATATTTTCTTTCTACCATTGTATAGAATCGGGTTGGTTTTTAGCGACACGGGGCAAAATCGCCTTTGTTGGTATGTTTGAATTGAAAAAAATATATATGAAACACAAATTTTTAATAATATATTTCGAAGCAAATAAATTTTTTTAAGGATCAATAAAATTTATTAGGAACGCATATATTAATATATTGCAACAAAATATATTTGCAAACTAATTTTCTAAAATAAAATATGTGTTTAAATACAAATAAAAATATTGTTTATGAATTACTCCAAAAATAGTATGTTTAAAAAGTTTTTCCGAACGTTGCAGATTTTTCGAATTTAATTTTTCATTGATTTGGAGTTGTACATTACAATTTAACTACCACAAATAACTTTTGTTTAAAAGCACTCGTTTTGACTTTTTATTTATTCCATGTCCTCATTTGTTGTCAACACATCAAGAAATTCATCTTTAGTAGACCTCGGATTTTTGCATATTTTTCATCCGATTGGAACCAAACATTACATTTAGACGTCTGATCGTTCAAATATATGTTTTGTATATTTGCGATATGCACTAACATTTTTTAGATTTGAACGAAAAAACGTCTGAACGTAAGATTTGATATATTATACCATTTCAATTATAAAAGAATTTTAAAAATTTTTGAAAAAAATGAACATTGAATTACTGAAAATCATAAAACTGGTCTTAAAATTAAGGTATTTATATATTTTATGAATACTAAAATGTAAATAAATATTTGTAATAATAGTCCAAAATAAACAACATTAGGACGCAAGGTAAGTCTTGTTTAGAACAACATCTTCTCAAATATTTATATTTCAGTGTGCCAAATATAACATATTTCGAGTGTATCCTAAATATTTATAAATTTCAAGCAAAATATGTTTGACAATATCCACTACAGAAGCGATGTTTTTCATCGTGCAGAAGAAATTCAATTCAAAGCATTGCATAAATTTAAACCGAATTTTGTATAATTTCAAACGCGGATGGTGGTACGTTGGCATATGGGAATTTCCGCGGGTCGCGAACGTACGTTCGTACGCTTTTGATGTACAAAAAATATAGAAAACAAAAATTTTCCCAGCATTTTTTTTGGTGATTTGATAGCATATGGGTAGCTCTATGTTAGGTGCAACAGATGGGATTCATCGAGTTTTAGTTTTCATAATGATAGCAATAAACATGTGGTCACGAACGTACGCGAAATAGAAGTCAACTTTGGCTGAATCTAGTAACATGCAAAAATCTGCGAAAAGGAACGGAATATTCTAAAGCTATTAATTTATTTTAAAAGAGGATTAATGCAGCTTTCTATCGAGTATTTACACAATAAATTATCTCTATTGGTTTTTTTCTAATTGGCTTAGGTGCCAACGTACGTAGTCGCGAACGTACGATTTTTTCATCTATTTTAACCGTTAAATTAATCGTTAATGGAACTTTTTTTTTGGTCTCCTTGCATTTTTCTCTTCTTAATTGATTGTAATAGAGACATTTTGTAGAAAGAGTGCAAGCATAACATATGGTTTTAATATAATTAAATATAAAAATGTCTGTAAAAGTAGCTTAAAATGGAAAAAATACAATTTTTCAGTTTTTAGGCAAATTTTTTCATGAAAAAAATGGGATATGCTATGAAACCATTATATTTTAAAAACATAGATATTTTGTATTCATTTTTTTATAATTATTCACAATAAAATACGATGATTACCAACATTTTATTTTTCGGCCCTGGTTGACCATTCGGCGGAAATGCCCATATGTTAGTGCATACATAATGTAAATTCTGCGCTCCGACAAATTTTGGTCCGACCGGATTCGAATACATACTATGAAATAATTAGTTTACATCTGCTATCTCGGCAGCATCATTACAACTACAGATGGTTCAGCTGAAGATATACGGTCTCGAATAAACAAAAGTCATGCAGCTTTTAGGTCACTCGAAAGGGTATAGAGATCAAGTCAGTTACACTAATGCGGGCATCAAGTCAGTTGCACTATACTGTTGCGAGACATGAAACGCATCGCGGAAAGAGCTACAAGCACTACAAACTTTCATAAACCGATGCTTGAGGAAAAGCATACCTGTATTTTGGCCTAATAAAATCTCCAATAAAAACCTATGGACAACTACGAAGCAAGAGTCTATATTTCAAGAAATCCGACGCCGCAAGTGGAAAATGATTGGTCATACCCTCAGAAAGCCGCAAAACGACAGTGCACCCACAGTTCTCGATTGGAACCCACAGGGAAGCCGCAGAAGAGAAAGACCAGCAATTACGTGGAGACGCCTGTAGACGCAGAAGGCACAGAGAAAGGATACACATGGAGTGAAATAAAAAACCTAGCTTTAGATAGACTGAAGTGGAATGATTTCGTTACGGTCCTATGCTCCTCTTAGGAACTATCGGAAAATATATATACAACATTACCTTTTTGATTCTAAACTCAGCTCTATTGTGCGTTAGAATTACGCGTTTCATTAGGTCTTGCCGTCCATAGTATTCTCAAAACAATACTAATGAGCAATATGCTCTGGCAAAGACTGGAACGCATTAAATGTGACGATGTTGAATGAAGCTCCGACGCTCTCATCCGCTACTCAGAGCAAAGGAAGCATTAGCACTCGTCATATACGAATACATCGAGAACCGAGAACTGTAGGATCTGAGTGACTTTATGATGTTCCAGCACGGCACACAGCTCGTCATCCGCCATCAGTGTGAGTACATTAAAAGCGAAAGGTAAATTTAACGTTAATACAAGTTGTAAAAAAACCCGAACAAGAAACGTAGTGCGAGGAACATCCAAAGGCTCTCCAAGAGGAGCGAGGAGTGTACTCATTTTTCTTTTATATGTCATTTGAGGCATATTAAAATGTTCTTAATTACACAACAGGAAGCGTATCAAGGAGATGTGTACTTTCGGATACAGCAACAACAACCGCATCCTTTGCCTCTGTCACTGCCACTGCTACCACTACCACTTTCCCACACTGCGGAGGCGACGACAAAGGCTACATCAGTGGCATCACCCCAACAGTAGCATCACCAGGGTTAGCTGGCAGGAGCAGCATTGGAATCGACATCAGTGTCAGCTGGTGCTTACGTATGCATGGTGTACATTAAAATTCAAAAAGTCATCTCGGCCGGAAATGCTTTCGCGTGCTCCAAATGTTCACCAAAGAAAGGTGAATTAAACAGGGCCAACAAAAGTACCAAAAAGAAACACATACACACACCAGCAAAAAAAAGTCCGAAATTGTATGCACTTATGCCGGAGAGAGAAATTCAGTTAAAATCCAAATTGGCTCCGAATAATACACAATAAAAAATAACAATTTTAGCAAATACTTGGCTTTTATGTCCGACAGCAGCTTTGACGCACCGAACATCTTGAACAGCGAAGAAAAAAGTGTAATTTGTTTTATTTTATTACGGATTTTATTATCTCAGGTACAGCAAATTCACTTCCCATTCACTTTCTAATTTTGCCCTTGTGTGTGTGTGTGTGTGGGCGAGTGGGCAGATGGTTGTGTCGATGATCTGTACGGTACGCCCTACACTCTACGGAAGCGTTCCACTTTTATGTTCCAATAATAAAATATTAATGTCACCGGAAACAATCATAACAAATTTATTGGGATGTAGCAGACTGCCTGCCTGCCTCCTCCTAGGCAGTAGTACTGGTCGTCAACCGCGTCATATAGCCGTAGTTTTGATTTGCATTGGCCATAACGTGTAGCGAGTACAATCATAACCGTATAATCTGACCCTTGACATTCATTCATAGAATACGCAATAAAAACTACATTAACCACAAAACAATAACGAAATGGCAAAGTTTCCACAACACAAACACAAGTGTACTCATGGCCAGAGGAGACAGCAGCAGATCCTTATGTTTTCTCTTCGATGCGCTCCGCTTCACCGGTCCACAACAATGACTCGAAACATGAACAAAGTTGGCCACAAAAGTTGATGGAAAAGAAAACACTCCGAAGGATAAAATACAAACAAAGACACTGAAATCCAGTATCAGAAAAAAGTCAAAAACTTAACAATCTATGCAGCGTACAGAATCGACATTATTGCAGACTATCCACGTTCTTGATTACTGCTCTAGTGCCTAATACTCTGTCGAAGATGTCCGAAGTGAAAAACTGCATAGAAAAAAGTTTTAAGCAAACTGCTCCCTGGGCGAATATCACAGGTTTTTGTAGTCTGGATGCAAGTTAACAGTGCGTCATTGAGAATCCTAAGAAAGTGTATAAAAAGCAAGAAAAAGCGTTGAGGTCGGCGATGCCGAATCTTATATACCCCTCACCATGCATTGAATTTAATTCTATTACTGAAAAATCCATGGATAGGGAGCAAATCTTGGAACGATCCTTTTTGTTCAAGGAAATATTTGAAAAACGCAGCAATTTTTACCCAAATTTTAGGCCTCAATTCTTTAGCCAAACACTTCACCTAAAAATGTGGTACTTATGGCTTAAATTAGCATATTTGAGAGGTACTTCATGTGGACTAAAAAAAAATATTAACTGATTTGTATAAATTTTATTGAGATTAATTCTTGCCAAAACAGAATACAAACTGCAAAGTTCCAGTAATTTACTTAGAAAATGTGGTGTTTATGGCTTAAACAAGCTTTTTGGGAGCGACATCTATAGGTGGACAGTAACAAAGTATGAACTAATTTAAAAAAATTAACTGTGATGTATTCTTGTCTAAATAAAATACAAACTGCAAAGATTCAGTTAAAATGCTTAGAAAATGTGGTATTTATGGCTGAAATAAGCGTATTTTGGAGGGGAACTGTAACAATATATGAACCGATTTGTAACATTTTTATTGTGATTAATTCTGGCAAAATAGAATACAAACTGCAAAGTTGAAGCTAAATTGCTTTAAACCGTATTTTGGGGATCTATATCAAAACATTGACCGATATGGCCCATTTGCAATCCCAAAGAACCTGCAACTATAAGAAGTATTTCTACCAAATTTTATCAACTTATCTCTATTACTATGGACTGTAGCGTTATTTCAGCAGACAGATGGACAGACAGACAGGCGGACATGGCTTAATCGCCTTCGAATTTCAGGACGACCAAGAATATATACTTTATGGGGTCGCAGATCAATTTTTCAAGGCGTTGCAATCTGAATGACAAAGTTAGTATATCACCATCCTATGGTGGAGGGTATAACAAAGTTAGTATACCCCCTTCTATGGTTACGGTTATAAAAACGAGTAGAGAAAATGTGAGCCCCTACACCACACTGAATATAAAAGCCGACTATCCATTCATACTGATAATATAGATCGGAACAAATTTTCTTCAATCCAATCATTTGTTTTATTCTAAAATACATATCTTAGCTAGACTTTGTGACATTCAGAGATGGTCCGGAGCCACTATTAGCTTTACGACTGTCGGAAAAGTGTATAAGTAAAGCTGTATTAAATATCACATGAATGAATATATATTGTACATCCCGGTAAAATACTACTTAATAACATTGACTCTTAATATCTTGATTTTGCAAGCATTTTTAAATTAAAGGGGATCCTATAAAGTTTTAATGTAATAACTTTTTAAAGCAGAATAACGGGTCTACGTTTTAATCACATTATTATTCAACTTTATTAAAGATTTTTTAAAATCATTATATCTCCACTGGAGATATGTACCAAAACTGTTAAATAACCATTACGATACCGTTTTCAACAAGCTCCGTTAACGCTAAAGGGCTGTTATAGACGTAAAACTACACACAAATTGTCAGCAATAACTGTCGATTAGCTCTAACGGAGCCTTAGCGAAGCTTCCTGTAAGCAGGGATAAGTGGTATTAGATAAAGTTAAAGGAGGTTTTATTTTCACAATGTTTTAATTTTTAGCCCCTCACCATAGAGAGGAGGGTTTTATATCATGTGCTACGAGCCAAAAGTGTAACACATCGAAGGAGTGACCCAAGACCATAAGAATGTTCGGCGGAAATCCGTTTTGTGTCATTTGGGCAATGTCCGTCCGTCTGTCTGTCTGTTGGCTGGTGCGCACGATAGCTCTCGAAAGAAGTAAATGATTGACTTCAAATTTGGTATGCGGTAATATTTTTCTCTATCTCCGACTCAGTTCGAAGATGGGCCATATTGGTCCACTCCTTTTAGTACCTCCCCCACAAACGGTTAACTTTCAGTGAAATATTGATTCTTTAATACCTTCTATACTATTTACTCGAATCTTCTGAAATTTCACAAATAGTATTATTGTTAGTCACTAAGACGTCCCTTTTTGGAACGTCCCACACAAATTGACCATTTTGCACCAAAAGTTAACTGGTTATGGCTTTAATATCAGTTTATACAAATACATGAAATTTTGTACAGTGTAATGCTTTCATAGTGCCTAGACTCCACAGAAAAATGGGCGGTATTGGCGCGCCCCTTTTGGTACCTCCCACACAAATGTACCATTTTGTACCAAAAGTTACAAGCTTATAACTTTAATACCAGTACATAAAAATGCTTGACATTTTGTACAGTATTATTGACATGCCCGTTTTGGTACCTCCCACACAAAAAGACCTTTATGTACCAAAAGTTAACAGTTAATTAAAAAAAAATTTACAAATATTTTTTTGGGACTCAAGGTGAGGGGATTCATAAGTCGGTTTACCCGACTGAACTTTATTAATGGTTTAAACCAAATTTGATAAATTATTATAGAATTAACACTAAAGTATATTGAGCAAATGCCTTATTTTTATAGAAAGGATTTTCAATTCAAACGCAATAATTTATAGGTTGAGAACTGCAATGTACTTTGTATCTAGCAAATTTCTGTGTTACTGATGACCCCAAGGAAAGATATATTGAATGTAATATAAGAAGTAAAAAGTAATGTTCAATATTAAATAAAAATGGTTTATCGTTTTGTCCGTTTCTTTTTGCTTGTAACAATGACAAGTTTGTGACATTAGCATTTACGTAATCTCATTTTAGCTTATTGCTCTTTTCCCAGCGATAGTCAATAGCTTCGATAGCCTGTTTATAAGTGAACTGTCCAGCAAATCTTTTACCACGGAGCCAATTTTTTTCTATTTCCAAATACAAAATAATACAAGGGAGTTTAGTCTGGCGAATAAGGTGCGTGGTGAAGCAGTTCGAACTTTAAGTTATTGATTTTGGCCATCGCAATAGTGGGCGTGTGAACTGATGAAATAACACTCCATTTTCAGCCAAATGCACACGGGGCAAAATCGCCTTTTTTGATATGTTTGAACCGAAATATAATATATTTGGAACACAAATTTTTAAATATTATATATTTCTTAGCAAATAAATTTTATTTGAAAATCAATAAAATGTATTTGGAACGCATATATTAATATATTACAACAAAATATATTTGCAAACTAAATTTCTCAAATAAAATGTGTTTTTATTTACAAAAAAATTATTGTTTAGGATTTTTTCTAAATATATTTTATTTAAAATAAAAATCCAAAACTTTTGTGGACTCTTTCGAATTTCATTTTAAATTTTTTCTTGGATTCAAATTGTACCTCCCAGTTATGATACCATATGCTGCATTAACTTCTGCTTTAAATCAATCATTTAATATATCTGTGTATTCCAAATCATCATTAGTTGTCAATCGTCCAAGTAATTTATATTGATCCCATATTATACGATTTCAATTATTATTATTTTTATTAACATTTTTAATTTTTAAAGTTTTTAAAAATGTAACATTAAATTACTGAAAAATTTAACACAATTTAGGTATTTTCTGAACACTTAAATGCAAATAAATATTTGTTGCGGAAATAATAGTCCCAAATAGAAACATATTGGGATGTAAACAAAAATTTGTGTAGGACAACATCTGCCCAAATATATAATTTTTGTGTGTGCTAAAAATTATGTGTTTAGAGTGTATCCTAAACATATGTATGTTTCAAGCCGTATATGTTTGTGACAATATACTACAGAAGCGATTTTTTTTCAGCGTGCAGCCTTTTTTTCCTTAATTGCATCACTTAAACGCTGAAATAACTCGCATTTGATTATTCTTCCTTTTCGAAGATAACAAAATGCGACATAATAAATTGAAGTTGAAAAGCGTGGGATGCGATATCATTTTTTCTGTAAGTCTTGTCGAGTAAAACAAGAATCTGCGCTTTCGTACATAAACACATATAACTTTGTTAAACCCAATAACTTTGTTTTTATTGTTATTAACCGATTTTCATTCTCTAAACGGATTTTGAAAGAGATCTAATGATTCTGAGTAGATCCGTATTCTGTGAGGTGGGTCTATCTCCAATATTTCAGGGCATTACAAACATTTAGCCCAAAACCAACTTATAATACCTTGTATATACTACATAGTTGTGTAGGGTATAAATATGGATAAAACACCATCAGCATGTAACAAACATAGAAGAATAACTTATTTTTCTTAAAGTTTGAAATATGTTTACGATATTTTTAAGTTTTTAAATAAAACAAGTAAGAGTGGCGTTAAGTTCGGCCATGGCGTATCTTATATTATATGAAGGTTTCCGGGTACAAATAAACCCACGTTACCAATTTTCAGCCCAACCGAAATTAATGGTCTCTATGGTGTTATGAAGTAAAATCGGGGAAATGCTATATATGGTGGCTAAAAATGGACGTATCAGTTTTAATGAAATTGTAATAAATCAGTCAATTACAAATGGATTTTTAAGAGGACAGAACATAATATTTATGTAAATTATTTAATCGTGCGGTTATCCCTCAAAATAATTAGTAAAAACATTGCCTAAACAAAAAAAATGTCGAATAAAAATAAAAATAAATTGTTTGTAGGACAACTAAACATTTACTCCTACATTTTTTAATAACTACACATATCGCCGGTGCGCCGACAAAAACTCCTATGTGTTTTTACTAGTTTTCAGGAGAGACCAAAAACGTTGTTATTTCGCCAAATCGCGACATATTTAATATATCAGATTTTTGATTTTTTCTCTTAATTATTAACTACCAATATATCATAACAAAATTCGTATATGTGAAAAGGCCATGGCGTGGTAAATGGTTTTCAAGAGAATCCACAATTACGATATTTTGTTTGGAGCATTTTAAATATTTATAAAACAAATAAATTACACATAGGAGTTTTGGTATTCATACGTTCACAGCGTGCCTCAAGTATACGAATGTTGGGTAGATTGACGGCAAAAACGGCTAATGAGGTTTTGTTCAGAATCATGCCCTCTACTCAGATAAGAAGAGATCAAAATCTGATCTGCGTCCTTTAGCGAGTTATCGCGATAAAAACAATTTTTAACCAAAAACCCGAACATAATTACATTGAATCGCGGAAATTTAAAACTATAGGGTTTTCCAACTAGAGGTGTTATTTTGAATCACCCGGTAGAAACTACGCCATTACTAAAAATGGAACGATTCACGATTCAACAACGCATTGAAATAATTAAAATTCGAAAAATCGAAAATCATCGAAAAATCATCTTGACTGATGAGGCCCATTTCCACTTCGGTGGCTACGTCAACAAGGAAAAATGTTGCATCTGGAGTTCGGAAAACCAAATAGTTATTGTTGAGAAGCCTCTCCATCCTCAACGTGTGACTGTTTGGTGCGGTTTATGGTCCGGCGGAGTCATTGGACCTTACTTTTTCGAAAATGAGGTTGGATCAACAGTTACGGTGAATGGATTGCGCTATCGAGAGATGATTAATGATTTTTTATGGTCGGAGTTGGATGGTATTTATCTGGACAACGTTTACTTTCAACAAGACGGCGCTACGTGCCACACAAGCAACGAAACCATAGCTCTTTTACGGGAAAAGTTTCCTGACCGTGTTATCTCTCGAAGAGGTGATCACAATTGGCCACCGAGATCTTGTGAGTTAACACATTGCGACTTCTTCATTTGGGGCCACGTGAAATATAAGGTCTACGCCAACAGCCCAGCGTCGATTCAAGACCTCAAAGACAGAATTCGTGAGGCTATCGAGGACATAGGGCAGCCACTTTGCGATTTGGTCATGGATAATTTCATGAAAAGGATATTGTCCTGTAAGCGTGGTCGTAGTGGCCATTTGGCTGATGTTGTTTTTCAATATTAACGGTATACCTTCCACTTTATTATGAAATAAACATCCGATCATATATCTCAAAAAATTGAAAAAATTGTCCAGATAAAAATTGAACCTCTTGTTGGAAAACCCTTTATAACATTATTTCCCATAGATATGAACATTTGTAAGTCGCGTTGTAATGTCCGCTATATTTGCAATATTATTCTATAGCGAAATTTTTGTAATCCAGAAATTCAACTTACACCGCTAAATGTTTACAAAAATATTATTGCGAATTTAATAAAATTAATATATTTACATTCTATGATATCTGATAGGTAACTTCTGAACCGGCGAAGATAGCACAAACTGCTTTGGTGGGTATTCGTATGACCGCTGGACATTCGAATTCGACAATAAAAAAAATCGAAAAATTACACATAGGAGCTTCCGTCGGCGCACCGACGATATATACCGTTCGAAAGGTCGCTCCCTTTCAAAATCCGTTTAGAGATTCATAATCGGTTAATAACAATAATAACAAAGTTATAGACGTTTAACAAAGTTATAGTCGTTTAAGAGCGCAAATGTAAGAAAAATCTTTTTTACGTAAATCCGGATTTTGGGGGTGTCCGGGAATTTCAATAACAGATTCTTGTTTTACTCAACAAGGCTTACAGAAAAAATAAAGTCGCATCCCATGCTTTTCAACTTCAGTTTGTCGCAAAGGAAAAATAACACAATGTAACAAACAATTTGTTTCTTGTGACCGAGCCCTAAAAGCATTTTTTATAGATTGAGGCATACTATTTTATGCAAAGACAATATAATTTAAGAAGACATTTGTCAGTTACGAACGAATAGGAATTTGATTCCATCGAGTGAGGTTTTTTCCGATTTTTTTGTAATTGTCACAATTAAAAAATTTATATTAACCGATAAGTGCAAAAATATCAATCAATGTTCGCGGAATACTGTTTTTTCGCGTGTTACAATTCATTCCTATTCGTTCGTAACTGATAGATTTTGACGTTTCGGCCTGAATGAATGTCTTCTTGTATTCTATTTGTCTTTGATTTTATGAAACCAAAACAAATTTTTTTATGGTAAAGTTTTTTTATTTTTTTTTTTCTAAATATTAATTTTCATGGATGTTACCTTTAGTATTTGGACCATATTTTATGAAGTATAAGCTCTATAAAGCCGGGATACCATTTAAGTTAAAGTAAATTATGAGGGCTAGAAATGCTATGAACATCACTTTCACATAGATACTGAATTTTATTAACTGTCGGTAAAATAATTAGAAAGAATTAGATTTTTTTGAAAAAAAAAATATTTTTTGCTGGAATGGAAAAAAACATAAAAAAATTCGCAAAAAATTACTTTGTCCCGTTATTTGAAAGCTAGCATTCTAACGAAGTAAACAAAGCCTGTTTGCAAAAAGTCTATGAATAAATGTATAAATTATGACCCATATTGTATTGTATTGGAAATTGAAAAAAGGTTTTTCATATTTTTTATTTTGGCAATTTTCTTTGGGAGTTACCAAAAGGGGCATGGCAATAACGCCCATTTTTTTATATACTATGGCTACTATAAAAACGTTACACTGCACAAAATTTCAAGTGTTCATTTGGCGAGGAATCGAAGTTGTTTGTATGGGAGATACCAAAGGTGGCATGGTAATAACGCTAATTTTGCACGAGACTATAGCTACTGTAAAGGCATTACACTCCACAAAATTTAATGTATTTATTGTATAAATTGTATGACTGGAATCAAAGTTATAAACAGTTAACTTTTTTGCAAAACGGCCTATTTGTATGGGAGGTACCAAGACGGGTTTGGTAATAACGGCCATTTTTTACGCGGCTGCACCTACTACTTATGTAAAAGCATTACACTGTACAAAATTTCAACCATTTTTATACACTGGTATTAATGTTATAAGCTGTTAACTTTAGGTGTAAAATGGTGCATTTGTGTGGGAGGTACCAAAAGGGGCGTCACAACATTTTAACCCTTTGTTGGGGATTAAAACGTTGAACACCACCTTTTTCGATTTTTTTTCTATTTTTTATGTTTTTTTCGTGCCAGCAAAAACCAATTCTTTTAAATCTAATTTTTTCTAATTGTTTTAATGACAGTTACTAAACTTCTGTTTCCACGTGAATCTTTTGTTGTTAACATTTGTAGTCCTCATAATTTTCTTTAACATAACGTGTATTCCGGCTTTAACGAGCATTTAGTTCAAAAATATGGTCCAAACACTAAAGGCACCTTCCAAGAAAAAAGAATTGCAAAGAAACATTAAAAAAAATTACGATACAATGTTTAGGACTCCATTTTACACCAGAAAGTATTATGCACAGACCTTCGATAAACATGTTGTTGCATAGTGTAATCAACTGGAGTTATTTTAGGGTTTAAGTGAATATTCTGCCGGCAAGAAGAACATACATACGAGTATCTAATGAATGTAATATTCAAAATTGTTCAACATGAATGTTTTAAGCAGCTATTAGTTATCTACTTATATATTGAATAACTTGAAGAGGTAAATTAATAACAACATATTGGCTCTCATTACTAATATTACTATTTATTCCACTATATTTTTCCAATATTTGTCGTCTTAATGGATAGAACAACTAAAGAAACTTACAATTGATTACCGTAATATATAAAAGAAAATATATTTCCTCTATATTTTTAAAAGATTGTGAGCAAGCAATGAGACAGGCAGTTAATATGGGTTTTCCACGGTCAGTATTAACACAGAGTTATAAGACAAATGTGCAACAGTCCGGAAACACAATAATTTTATTATGCATAAATGTAATAATTTTATCAGCGTAAATCGATGTAAATGAAAAATTCGCGCGGATTTTTCTTTTACCATCGCTTAACGATAAAACATATTCCCTTTTACACCAAATCAATTAATTCCTCAAATGTTTTATATTGATGATCCACCAAATATATTGAATTGATCTATATCTATTAATTCCTCAAATGGAAATTTTTGATTATCGACCAAATATATTGAATTAATATGTTGCAATCAAATTTCTAATGTGAATTATTGACATTTACATTAAAAAGTGTTACTTTGATTGGTTCATACTTTAAATATTTCTATTTTCAGGTTTCATTTCTGCCTGGCAGTTCGACGAAATATGTGTAAGAGGAAATCTTTGTTAGAATACTGAAACACTAGCAAGAATGCATCGTTGCTTTACCACAAAATAATGGATCCTCCTTGGTTGCCTTCATAATAAATTCAAGGTGCCTTTATTGAAATTAAGTCAAAAGATATTGTTAATGGATAGTAATGGAACATTTCTACAATTCTTAAAATATTTTGACAACTATTGGATACATAAGGTAAACAATCATAAGTTGATTTTTATGACTAATTTTCAAAATAAAATTGATTAATGATAGGTTGGCTGAAAAACTTCAGCGTGCACAATAATAGGAATGTCCAGGCATATAATAGAGTTCTCGGGAAGGGTGCAGAAAAAAATGTACATTTCTTTGCTAAACAAAGGAAATACAACTGTTGCCGCATCCCTTTCTCGCATGGTTTATGAAGAAAATCCATATGTGTCAAAATGCTGACAAAACAGGACTTATTTAAGAAAGACGATGATTCGTCAGATGACGAATCAGTTGTTGAGACACCCAACAATGAGAATACATGCGTAGTTTGAATGTTTAAAATACCAAACGTTGTACTTCTACCCTGTAAGCAGCTTAAAATATGCTATGCCATTTCAAGAGATGCACAACATTATAATTGCCCGCATTGTCGCCAAACAGTACATGAATCTATGTTGGTTTTAACTTAAATATACATATCGTCATCAGAAACGAAAAAGGGCCTAACATCAAGAAAAGTGGAAATTGACTTTTTGATGGATTTCGGTACACTGCATCAAAATACACATTATAACAAATTTTTAGCATCCTACTCTCAAAAATAGCGATTTTATTCAAGAAATACAAAAGGGCGTAACAACAAAGTACATTTTTTCAAAAATCAAAAGGGCCTAAGCACATACATACATAAAACTATAATATATTTTTGGGGTACACCAAACAGAGAAGTCTAGCCAAAACTGTCAAATACAAACGGGTTTGTTCTGGTTAGTTGTATTGTAATGAAAGAAGTTCACTGTTATTGTTTTGTATAAAATGTGAAAAAGTCAATTGTTCTAAGATGTCGAGAGAAATATAGAGAATTTTAAGGCAAAAAACAAAATGAATCGCATGTGTGGGGAAAGTCTGGAAATAATATAAGCGAGAGAATGCCCAGACAATTGAGAGAAGCCTGTAGTTCGACATTTTGCGAAAAAAAAATGCAGTCTTTTCTCCGAAGACATTAGAAAGGAAATACTTGAACTTTTCTTGAGGATGTCATGGGAACAAAAAAAAAAACTTTACGTCATATACCTTAAAGAAACTTCTAACAGAAAACGGATTCACGCGTAAGATTCTAGACGCTCAAACATAAATTTTTATTTCTTAAAGTTCAATTCTAACCGCATCCAAGTCTGCAAACAAATATTCCTTTTAACTATAGGAATAACGAACAAAATGGTAAGATTATGGAAGGATTCAAGTGGATTACATTGTACTCCAAAGATTCCGGAAATAGATACTGCTGCTCCAAATAGACGAAGAATACAATATACAACGTTCGGATTTTTTAAAGAAATGTTTAGAGGATATTCCAAACGTGGGATCACACTATCGTCGTAGTTATTCAAAAAAAAATATTTCGAGGCAGAAATGAAACTCTGCAGGTGTCATTTCCAAAATTTATGGGTGTAGCTAATGCTGGCAATTATGGTCTATACAAAACAAGCAATGATGAGTGTGACTTGTGCGTTTCATATAAAGCGAAAAACATGTCGCAAACAGAGTATGAAAATCACAAACTGGAAATTGAGAAGATGAGAGGGTCCATTTCGTTGCCCCAGACTTCAGATTTCCAAATAATAATACACCAAATAAACGTACACAAAATTACAGCAATCTCTCTAACAAATCGCTCAAACACAAAATTACAGCATTCTCGCTAACAAATTGTGCAAGATATACCAATTTAAAGTATTGGCCGATCCCGTTCAATTTTGGACCAATTACGTAGACTGCTACCAGATATATGTACGCAAAATGTCAGCACTCTCGTTAACAAACTTTGCAAGATACCTCTTTTTCAAAATTTGGCTTATATGGGCGGTGCCACGCACATTGGTCCGACTCCGCCCAGTTTTGGACCAATCGCGTAGACTGCTACCATTTACATATAGGCAAAATTTCAGCACTCTCGCTAACAAATTTTGCAATATATCTCAATTTAAAAAAATGGATTAAATTGGCGGGGCTACGCCCATTGGTCCGATCACAGATATGTATAAACAAACATACAGCACTCTCGCTAACAAATTGTGCAAGATATCTCAATTTAAAAATTTGGCTTATATGGGTGGGGCCACGGGCATTGGTCCGATTCCGACCATTTTTGGACCAGTCACTAGACCGCTACCAGATACATATACGCAAAATTACAGAACTCGCTAATAACTTATGCACGATCGTTCAATTTCAAAATTTGGCTTATATGGGCTGGGCCACGCCCATTTTTGGACCAATCACGTAGACTGTCATCAGATACATATACCCAAAACTGCAGCGCTCACTTAAACAAATTGTGCAAGATATCTCAATTTAAAAATTAGGCTCCTATGGGCGGTGACGCCCTTTTTTGTGTAATCACGTAGACTGCGTGAGATGCACAAAATCACAGCACTCTCGCTAACAAATTGTGCATGATATCTCAATTTCAAAATTTGGTTCATTGATCCGATCCCGCCACTTTTTAGAACATTCACGTAGGCTATCATCAGATACATATGCACAAAATTACAGAACTATCGCTAAACAATTGTGTAAGACATCTCAATTTCAAAATTTAGTTTATATGGGCATGGCCACGGCCATTGTTCTGATCCCGGCCATTTTTGGACCAATCACGTAGACTGCCACCATATACATATAAACAAAATTCCAGCACTCTCGCTATCAAATTGTGCAAAATATCTCAATTTCAAAATTTGGCTTATATGGGCGGGGCCACGCCTATTGGTCCGAACCCGCCCATTTTTGGACCAATCATGTAGGTCGCCAACGGATATATATATACAAAATTTCAGGTCTCTCGGTAACAAATTGTGCAAGATATCACATTTTTAAAATTTGGCTTATATGGGCGGTGCCACGCCCATTAATCCGATCCCGCCCATTTTTGGAAAAATCACGTGGACTGCTACCAGATACATATCCACAACATTGCAGCACTCTCGCTAGCAAATTGTGCAAGATATCGAAATTTCAAAATTTGGTCTATGTGGGCGGGGCCACGCCTATTGGTCCGAACCCGCCCATTTTTGGACCAATCATGTAGGTCGCCAACGGATATATATATACAAAATTCCAGGTCTCTCGGTAACAAATTGGGCAAGATATCACATTTTTAAAATTTGGCTTATATGGGAGGTGCCACGCCCATTGAGCCGATCCCGCCCATTTTTGGACCAATCACGTAGACTGTCACCAGATACATATACACAAACTTGCAGAACTCACGCTAATGAATTGTGGAAAATATTTCAATTTCAAAATTTGGCTTATATGGGCGGGGCTAAGCCCATTGGTCCGATTCCGCCCATTTTTTGAAAATTCACATAATCTGACACTAAATGCATACACACAAAATTTCAGCACTCTAGTTAAAAATTGTTCTCAATACCAAAATTTGACCCATATGGGCGGGTCCACGCCCACTTGATATATCGAAAATTCAAGTACCCTTTTTTCACCACGCCCCACACATGTACATTCTGTGAATATTTCAAGAAGATCGATCCAGCCGTTTAGACGTCTATACGGAACAAACAAACACACAAACAAACAAACCCACAAACAGACACTCTCTTTTATATATATAGACTAGCTGGACCCGGTCCACTTCGTTGCCCCAGACTTCAGATTTCCGATTCCGTCAATTTTTTAACCAATTACGTAGACTGCCATCAAATGCATATTTACAAAATTACAACACTCTCGCTAACAAATTGTTCAAGGTATTTCAATTTCAGAAATTTGCTTATAAGGGTGGGTCCACGCCCATTGGTCCGATCCCAACCCTTTTGGACCATTCACGTAGACTATCACCAGATAGATATGTACAAAATTACAGCACTCTCGATAAAAAAATTGTGCAAGATATGACTCTCAATTTCAAAATTTGGCTTATACTCGCATAGGCGGGGCAACGTCCATTGGTCTGATCCCGCCTATTTTTTGTCGAATCAAGTAGACTGTCATCAGATACATATACCCAAAACTGCAGCGCTCACTTAAACAAATTGTGCAAGATATCTCAATTTAAAAATTAGGCTCCTATGGGCGGAGCCGCCCTTATTTGTGTAATCACGTAGACTGCGTGAGATGCACAAAATCACAGCACTCTCGCTAACAAATTGTGCATGATATCTCAATTTCAAAATTTGGTTTATATGGGCGGGGCCAGGCCCATTGATCCGATCCCGCCACTTTTTATAACATTCACGTAGGCTATCATCAGATACATATGCACAAAATTACAGAACTATAGCTAAACAATTGTGTAAGACATCTCAATTTCAAAATTTATTTTATATGGGCATTGATCCGATTCCGACCATTTTTGGACCAATAACGTAGACTACCACCAGATATTACTCTCGCTACAAATTGTGCAAGATATGTGTCTTAATTTCAAAATTTGGCTTATATAGGCGAGGCCACGCCCATTGGTCCTATTCCGCCCATTTTTGGACCAATCGCGTAGATCGCCAACGGATATATATGCACAAAATTCCAGCTCTCTCCATAAAAAATTGTGCAAGATATCACATTTTAAAAATTTGGCTTTTATTGGCGGTGCCACGCCCATTGGTCCGATCCCGCCCATTTTTGGAAAAATCACGTGGACTGCTACCAGATACATATACACAACATTGCAGCACTCTCGCTAGCAAATTGTGCAAGATATCGAAATTTCAAAATTTGGTCTATGTGGGCGGGGCTACGCCCATTGGGTCGATCCCGCCCATTTTTGGACCAATCACGTAGACTGCCACCATATACATATACACAAAATTCCAGCACTCTCGCTAACAAATTGTGCAAAATATCTCAATTTCAAAATTTGGCTTATGGGCGGGGCCACGCCCATTGGTCCGGTCCCGCCTATTTTTTGACCGAATTTTTGGGCGAATCGCGTAGACTGTCATCAGATACATATGTCTAAAACTGCAGCATTCTCAATAATAAATTGTGCAAGATATTTAAATTTAAAAATTTGGCTTATATGGACGTGGCCACGCCTATTGGTCCGAACCCGCCCATTTTTGGACCAATCATGTAGGTCGCCAACGGATATATATATACAAAATTCCAGGTCTCTCGGTAACAAATTGTTCAAGATATAAAATTTTTAAAATTTGGCTTATATGGGCGGTGCCACGCCCATTGGTCCGAACCCGCCCATTTTTCGAAAAATCAAGTGGACTGCTACCAGATACATATACACAACATTGCAGCACTCTCGCTAGCAAATTGTGCAAGATATCGAAATTTCAAAATTTGGTCTATGTGGGCAAGGCTACGCCCATTGGGTCGATCCCGCCCATTTTTGGAGCAATCACGTAGACTGCCACCATATACATATACACAAAATTCCAGCACTCTCGCTAACAAATTGTGCAAAATATCTCAATTTCAAAATTTGGCTTATATGGGCGGGGCCACGCCCATTGGTCCGGTCCCGCCCATTTTTTGACCAATTACGTAGAATGCCACCAGATACATATACGCAACATTGCAGCACACCCGCTAGCACATTGTGCAAGATATCAAAACTTCAAAATTTGGTCTACGTGGGCGGGGCCACGCCCATTGGTCCGATCCCGCCCATTTTTGGAGCCATCACGTAGACTGTCACCTGAAACACATACACAAACTTGCAGAACTCTCGCTAATAAATTGTGGAAAATATTTCAATTTAAAAATTTGGCTTGTATGGGCGGGGCCACGCCCATTGGTCGAATTCCGCCCATTTTTGGAAAATTCACATAATCTGACACTAAATGCATACATTTCAGCACTCTAGCTAAAAATTTTTCTCAATACCAAAATTTGACCCATATGGGCGGGTCCACGCCCACTTGATATATCGAAAATTCAAGTACCCTATTTTCAGCACCCCCTTCACATGTACGTTCTGTGAAAATTTCAAGATGATCGGTCAAGCCGTTTAGACGTCGATACGGACCAAACATACAAACAAACAAACAAACAAACCCACAAACAGACACTCTCTTTTATATATATATATAGAAAGATAGATAGATTACACATGATTCACATAATTTTCTGTGGGACGAAACCGAACGCAATCTTATATCATCAACCTTCGCAACATGTATTATTAAACATTTGGATAATGTAACAAGACAATGCCCAGACATCCATCATATCATCATATAGTCTGATGGTTGTTGTTACCAAAACCGAAATGTGCTTTGTTATGATTCTGCGTAGACAAAAATATAACGATTGAGCACGAGTACTTAATAGTAGGTCACACTCAAATGAAGTGTGATGCTACACATTTAAAGAAAACTGAAAAATAAGCATCTAAATTTACCTTCACAAATGGCGGACTTAATAAAAGGTGCACGAAAAACACCCTTCCTCAATTAACAGTCAATTAACACCTACACTGAAAAAAAATAGTAATTAAATTAATGACGACACTTTCTTAAATTAAGTATGCGACCTCGGCATAAATTCAATCACAATTTTCATTAAAATAATGAAAATTTACTTGTTTTTTATGAAATTTTCCTTAATCTAAAGTTTTTTGAATTTGAATTAAAGACTATCTAACCATTAGTTTTGTGTACGCCCTTCTTTAAATGTACGCCTTTAAATAAAAGAAAAAAATAATTATTTTTGTGACAATCCGCATTATTTTATGTAATATTTCAACACTTTTAAGGATTTTCTACATTAAAACAATGACGTAGACATGTCATAGTTTTAATGTCGACTAGGACTTAATTGACAGTATGAGATATTTGAGTAATAAATTTAAGGCTATGCTCCCCTTTAAAAAAAAGTTGTCTTGGCAATAAATTTTATGATTATTGCCATTATTTTTAAGAATACATACGAGAGAATTATGTTATCTCTCACTCTCTCTTTCGGAGAATTAAAGTTGTTTGTTAATGTGTGGATCAGGGATGAAAAAGTGAGTACTTTAGTACTTTTTTCAGTACTTTTTCACTTTCAAACGTACTGAAGTACTCCCAGGGCCATTTCAGTACCATTTCCATCTCTCTATTCTTCAAAAGTTTATCCAATATACAGGGTGTTTTTTGAGATGTGTGGTTTTCAATCTGGCAATACTTTTTTCTTGGTCTTTTTGGCAGCTGTTACTTGATTTATGCTCAGTTTGGTTTGCCATTTCATAATGAAAAGACTTACTCCGGAACAACGTTTGGTCGAAAATTTGGCCTCTCGGCTGGAATTTGTTCGTGCCAGCCGCTTGCCCGAAATCATTTTTAAAACATAATGGCAAACCGTTATCTTTATAAAAAAGCCAAATTCTTGGCCATAACATTAGACTATATGCGTTTTATTTCTTCTTGAAAACCACACGTCTTAAAAACACCCTGTACATATGTAAGTCCTGGCAGAAACGCCTATTTTGAAGTCTATAAAAATCAAACGACAAGAAGAACACTTTGGTCCGCGTATCCGCCTTTCGACAACTCGAAAGTTGTATTCAATGATAAATTACTCACTAAACGGTCCACTATAACCATGAACGTAGTGACATCGCCTTTGTGGACATTGTGAAAGTGTATCATTGTCCACTATGACCCTGGACGTTATGACATGCTGCCAAATATAAAACGAAGTAGTGAATTAGGTGCGGGATATATATTTTTTCTTCTTATATATTTTTCGATGATGAATCCTGAAAGTGGGTTATTTTTAAAATTTTTATTTATATTAGAAGATCGTATTAGAATTTTGTGCGAACCGTTGCAACCATTTAAATGGTTTGTTTCAGATTGGAATAGCATTTTACAATTCTATGAAATGATTTTTGCGAATTGCTATAAGTGAAATGTCTATTTAAAGACGCCTTATTATAGAAGTTTTCATAGTTAGGGAGCAAAAAGATTTAAAATATCGTTAAATATTTTCCATGAAAAAGTCAACAATTTAAATATGTTTGCATTAAATTAATTATAAAGATAAAATACCTTTTCAGTTCAAAAAGTACCATTTTAGTACTTCTTGAAAAATCGAATTTTCCATCCCTGGTGTGATAAATAATTGTTATGGAATGTTAGAAGAGCTCCTGAGTATAGAGAATATTCTGTTGTTCGTTTTCTTTCAAATCAGTTACTTGGAAGCGATGAAGGGAAGTGGTTGTGTGTTTTGAGACGCGGATTGTAAAAAAAAATGAAAAAATGAAATTGCGGTGAATATGTAAGTATACGTGCATGTTGCTTGGCACCATACCATAGCAATAACAAGAACTGAAACTAAAAATAACGGCAGTTGTGAATCAGAGGATTCGTGTACATGTGCGTATGTATGTGGTTATGCCGTCGGCGTCTCCATCGATCTCGGTTATAAGGGAGAGCGTGCATCGTAGTTATTTTTACTTTATGTTATTTATGGTGATGTACGAGTACATACATTTTTGAAGTGATCTTGTTACAAAGTCCTGTGAAGAGATTTAAGCGAACATTAAAAAATGGACAATAAAAATGCGGGTAATAGGATTTGTAATACTGGAAGAGGCAATAGGAAAATGTTTAGATGAGTGAAATATAATATATAGTCCTGAAATAAACAACCTATTGGTAATTACAAAATTAACAAAACACATTTTAATTGGAAATTATATATTTATTAAAAATAACTGCTAACAGCGCATAAAGCAGAAATGTAAAATTAATTCTGGCAATATAGAAACTTGTTATTAATAGTATGTTATACAACTGTCTTTTTATTTTTTAGTAAAACAATTTTAGAATGGGTCTGTTAGAAGTATTTCTGTCGTAGAAAAGTGACAAATTCTACCAAATATTTCAACGTAAGTATTATATACATATGAACGATTGAAATATTTATCTTAGTTTTCAGCGTTTTCCTATCGTGATATGATGAAATTTATTTGTATTTTCTTTAATCATTCTATTTTATTTCTTTTCAGAACAATTTTAATTTTATATCGCGAAATATTTGAAGATAAAAGACATATATATTTATATATTTTATTTAAAAAGGAGTTAAAACTTTTGACTTTTTCGAATTTTAATTTAAATACACACACAAACGAAATACAAAAGCAAAGGAAAATACAATTTAATTTTTATTCGATTTCGTGTTATACTCATACTTTATAGTTAACCCTGCTGTTACATTAGTTACATTGCATCGTTTCCTTTATGAACGGTAATATGTATTGCCTTATAATTTGCTCCAAGGGATATTTTTGTTTTACTGAAATCAAAATAATAAGCCTTTTTTGCTTAAAAATAATTTGTAAATAAGCTGCTTTCTTATCGCGATGTTTTGAATAAAAATAATTATAAATTATTGGGTTAAAAATTTATTTTGTATGAAAAATGTAATATGGACCAAATAGTATCTTAATCTAGGATTCGTACCTATTTGATAATCTAACAGCAGAGTTAAGAATGCCATAAGCAGCATTAGTTTCTGTTTTACAGAGCTAATTTTTAATTAATAAATATTCCAATTCATCGCATCTTTTCTTTTCTTTTGAAAATCTGTGTGAATAATAGAATTTAAATATTTATATTCAGCTCATCGCAAGACTTCATGTTGGTGTAAAATTGTTCGCGTTTAAGTTCTATTAACTCGTTTTTTTTCAAACAAACTTTTTAAATTAAATACGTCAGTGAATCATTTGAAGTAACTTAGGAAATGTTCCTCGTGGATTGTTTTCCGCTTTTAATAAAATGTTCTTACATAAGATAAATATGCATTACCTACCTAAGAATGATCTTTAATAAGCAACCTCATGGAATAGTATAATATTATGATGTTTTCTTTTCTAAAAAATTGTGGTGCCCTCTCAGAGAGCAGCATTTAAAACCCCTTTCACATTGCAGTATTTTCTCATAAACGAAATCAAAATATCGTTTTAGGGCGAAAGGCAGAAACAATTTACCATTTTTTGGCACAAAAGAAAATACCATTAATTTTTATACCCTCACTTTAGTGTGACGAGGGTATATATCATTTGCTACGGAAAAAAGTGTAACACGTCGAAGGAGTGACCTAAGACCCCAAGTATGTTCGGAGGAAATCCGTTTTGGGCCATTTTAAGTCGAATGAGCAATGTCCGTCCGTCTGTCTGTCTGTGTGTCTGCTGGCTGGTGCGCACGATAACTCTCGAAAGGAGTAACCGATTGACCTCAAATTTGGTATGTGGTAATATTTTTTTCTATCTCCGGCTAAGTTCGAAGATGGGCCATATTGGTCCACTCCTTCTAGTACCTCCCCCACAAAGGGTTAAAATGTTGTGAAATATTGATTCTTTAATAACTGCTATACTACTTATTCGAATCTTTTGAAATTCCACACATAGTATTAGCTTATTAGTCGTTACCAACTCGAGAAAAATGGGCGAAGTCGCCACGTCCCTTTTGGTACCTCCCACACAAATGCACCATTTTGCACCAAAAGTTAACAGCTTATAACATCAATAACAGTGTATAAAAATACTTTAAATTTTGTACAGTATTATGCTTTTATATTGCCTACAGTCCAGGGAAAAATGGGTGTTGTTGTCATGCCCCTTTTGGTACCTCCCACACAAAGGTACCTTTTTCCACCAAAAGTTAACAGCTTATAACATTAAAACCAGTGTATAAAAATACTTGAAATTTTGTACAGTGTAATGTTTTTATAGTGTCTATAGCCCTGTGAAAAATGGGCGTTATTGCCACGCCCCTCTTTGTACCTCCCACACAAAATGCCCAAATCATACCACAATTTAATATCTCATAACGTTTTTACCAGTGCACATAAATGCTTATAATTCGGCACAGTGCAATGAATTTAAAGTATCTAATGTTCAGCGAAAAATAGGTGTATTTGATAAACCCCTTCTGGTACCTCCCACACAAATTGACAGAATAATTCGAGTAATATTCAATATTACATTACTCACAAAGTGAGGGTATACCTTAGTCGGTTTACCCGACTGAAACTTTCTTACTTGTTATTTAAATAATTGTTTATGAAAAAAAGTGTAGATACAATTCAATTTTAAATGAAAAACCTTTTTTATAATTTTTGTTGCAGTTATATGTATTTTTAAGACGAAGTTGCATTTTAATTAAGCTGAATAATAATCAAAAGTGCATAAAATTGTAGTATATTAACAATATTTTAATAATAATCAAATGTTCTGCAAAACAATCCACGATTTTTTAATATTTTAAATATTCACCGTACTTAAAAAAAATGTTTTTGTAGTTTTGTTTGCTTAAACTTAAGGTTTTAAAATCTAAGTCAAGTTTGACTTTTATGAGAAAATTATTTTTGATAAAATTATATGCGGCTAATCTGATGCCGAGTCCATCCCTAACTCCATTTATATGTAAAAATGTCGCTGACGTCACTTTCAGAACACACAGTCCAAATAATTAATAATATATTATATAAAAATATTTTTAAAATTTTTAGTAAAGCAATTTTTGAATGGATCTATTTGAGTATTTGTGTCGTAGAAGAGTGGCCCATTGTACCAAATATTTCAATGTAAGTATTACATGTCAAAGATTTAAATATATCTCTTATTTTCAACATTTTGTTACTGTGACATGATAAAATTTATTTTTATACTTTTCCGTTTGATTTCTCTTTAGATTATTTTAATTTTAGATCGTGCAATGAACTTTATTTGGATATATGAAAAATTCAGTGGGAATGAAATTTACAAATTGCAGCAAATAAGTGAGCATACAAACTATATGATATGTAAAACTAATTATATAACAATTATTTTATACAATTTCTATTTAAATACCAGCCAAAGTCCATGTTAAAAATTAATGTCAGTTCAATGAAAATTGTTCTTGGTCAACAAATGGAGAACGAATCCCACTATAGATTTACAAATCGATACATACCAATAATAACAATATTACGGTAGTGTGTTGGCCGGTTTGTCTTTATACAACTAAAATATTGTTTTAAATTGTAAAATGTTCAATGTTATCCGTAATACGTATTATAAATTGTTTGTATATTCCAATATAAAATATAATAAATCCAATCTTTAGAAAGAGAAAGCGTTGTGTTTTGAATTAATAAGTTAACGCTATAATTTGCATGGAACACATCGAGGAAAGAGCTACAAGCACTACAAGCTTTCATAAACCGCTGCTTGAGGAAAATCATACGTGTATTTTGGCCCAATAAAATCTCCAATGAAAACCTATGGACAACCACGAAGCAAGAACCTATTATTCAGAAAATCCGACGCCGCAAGTGGAAATGGATTGGTCATACCCTCAGAAAGCCGCAAGACGATATTGCACGCACTGCCCCCGATTGGAATCCACAGGGAAGCCGCAGAAGAGGAAGACCTGCAAATACGTGGAGACGCCTGGTAGACGCAGTAGGCACAGAGAAAGGGTACACATGGAATGAAATTAAAAACCTAGCCTTAGATAAAATGAAGTGGAATGATTTTGTTACGGCCCTATGCTCCCCCTAGGAACTATGGGAAAATATATATATATATATATAATTTGCATGAAGATTATTTTTTATGAATATTAAATAATTTCAAAGAAAATAATACATTAATTTTCCATACATATTATAAAAAACTATATTTAAATCCATGTATGCCTTAAATTAATTACCATTATATTCTTATATCAAGGACATACATTTTAAATTTTATTACGATAATGTTTTAAATTATATGATATTTTACTACAAATAACCACGCGGCAAACTTAAATTTACGCCAAATGTGCTTAGTTTAAGACCAAACATAATTATTTTTATTACCCAAAATTCTTAATTCTATGAGATGCATCCTCAAACCAAGTACTATTCACGTCTTTAAATTAACTATAAAACCTTCTTATTTTTATAGCGATTGTCTTTGGCTCGAAATCATTGCCGAAATCTTAAACTTTACGACAAATTCTTTGATTTTCAGTACGCTTTTTTTTAGTGTACCATACCTACCATACCTGCAGACCAATCAAATTTGAATTTAAAAAAGAAACTCATGATACCATTAAAAAAGAAGGCAATGGTATAAGAACCCATATTACAATACTACAACCATTAGAAGTAGAAATTGAAGGCCAGACAATTGAAGTTAACTACCAATTAGTGCTAACGATGATAGATGGAAAAGTTGGCCAGGCTTTGACTGACACAAAGGCTTCATCCAGCTGCATTATATGTCAATCTACATCAAGCAAATTAACCAAGTCCCGGAAAAATCAGTAAATAATACTGATGCATATGAATTTGGCTTATCGCCACTACATACAAGAATACGATTTATAGAACACATACATAATAGGCGTGTTTTCGTTACACCATAAGTGCTTAATTTGTATGGGGAGCTAAGCACTTTTAAGCACTATTAGTTCCCGATGAAGTTTCGTGTTTGTGTTCATGTCTTAATCGAGTATGATGTTGCCAGATTGGGCACCCTATATTTAGCAATATGGCATCCCATTTTTGGAGAGATTTTATCAATTATTGTGAATTAACGGGAAGAAGAAGAACAAAAATGGGAAATTATTTTAATATTTGCAAAAGAATGTAAACAATTGAACATAGAATAGTAAGTATATGTTTTCTAAATACTTTTCACGAATTTTTTGTCTGATTCGCACTGTTCTTTCTTCGCAACTCATGACACCATTGCTACCAGATAGTGAAAATCCGCCACTTATTGCTTATGCGCCAGTTAGTGGAAGTCATTTGTTTTCGTTGCAAAGTGCTAAACTAAAAGTGCTAGCTTGTAACGAAAACATGCCTAATATCAGTTATGATTTGGATTTTGGACCTACAGGGTCAATAAGAAACAATGACACCAACAAGGATTTAAGAAATTTAAAAAAGAAACATGTCCAGGATGAATTTCTCAAATGTGGATTGATTATAGACCAACCAAAACAAGGATCAGGAAATACCAATGATGGGAATACAGCAAGAAGCTTCTTTTCTGATCCCGAAAAAGCTTCTGAAATAACTGGGGTTGATATAAATCTCATTTCAAGATTTAAAACAATTATCGATGTACTTGCCTGCCATAAACGAAATGATGCTTAAACATTTAATGAATATACCAATGACACTGCACGAATATATAATATAATAATACGCAACTGTGCTGTTACAAGGTAATGGAAGTATGTACCTAGCGTCAGTATACCTGCCATTCGATGCGCCGACATTGCCACCTACGTCGGAATTACAACGTCTGGTAAGGGAATCCAAAAATACAAGTAATGTGTTACTAGCTGGTTGTGATGCCAACTCACACCATATTGCTTAGGGTAGTACTGACACCAATAAAAGGGGACAAGCCCTTATAGAATTTTTGAATACTAACGATCTCCTAACTCTCAACATAGGGAACAAGGCGACCTTTGTTAACAAAATTAGGGAAGAAGTATTAGATATAACGATATGCTCGGAAAACCTCATTGATGAGATCCATGAGTGGAGGGTTTCGGATGAACACTCCTATTCGGACCACCGTTATATAAGGTTAAAAATTGCACGGCCACTGCCTAACCCAATAAGTTTCCGTAATAAGGCTAAAACTGACTGGACCAAATTCGGCAATCTACTTAGAAATCGATTGGGCCAGCCTAAACACGATTATCCAAGTACAGAAGACATTGATATCAATGTGAGGAGGATTACGGAGGCTCTTGTAAAATCATTCGAAGATAGTTGCCCGCTTCGAGAAAGGAAATCTGCCTATGAGAAACCCTGGATGACAGGGCAAATTCGCTCGATTGGCAAGGATGTCCGCAGACTTTACAACAGAGCTCGACGTAAAAAGCTATCAGTATATTGGGATGACTACCACAGAAGGCTCAAAGAATACAATAACATCATTAGACTGGCGAAACGTAACTCCTGGAGACTTTTCTGCACTAAAAAAAAGCGTACTGAAAATCAATGAATTTTTCGTAAAGTTTAAGATTTCGGCAATGATTTCGAGCCAAAGACAATAGCTATAAAAATAAGAAGGTTTTATAGTTAATTTAAAGACGTGAATAGTACTTGTTTTGAGGATGCATTTCATAGAATTAAGAATTTTGGGTAATAAAACTAATTAAGTTTGGTCTTCAAATAAGCACATTTTTGCGTAAATTTAGGTATGGCGCGTGCTTATTTTTAGTAAAATATCATATAATTTAAAACATTATCGTAATAAAATTTAAACTGTTTGTCCTTGATATAAGAATATACTGGTAATTAATTTAAGGCATTTAAATACAGTTTTTTTAAATATGTATGGAAAATTCGTTACATTATATTGATTATAATGTTACTCTTTTAAATGAATCATTTTCTTTTACTATTCATAGAAAATTCAATAACACAACACATTATCTTTCTAAATAAATATTTTATTTGTTATATTTTATATTGGAAAATACCAAAAAAATATAATACATATTACGGATAACCTTGAACATTTTATAATTTAAAACAATATGTAATTGTAGTTTGATGACTTCTGACTCAAACTTGACTTTTATTCGAATATTGTATTGTTATGTATCGATTCTATAGCGGGATTCATTTCTCTATTTGTTGTCCATGAACAATTTTTATCGGAACCGACCTTAATGATTTTTAACCTAGAATTTGGCTGGAATTTAAATAGAAATTATATAAAACAAATATTATATCATATAGTTTGGATGCTCACTCATTTCCTGCAATTTGTAAATTTTTAATTCTCCACTGCATTTTTCATATATCCAAATAAATTTCAATTGCGCGAACTAAAATAAAAATAATTTTAATAGAAATCAAACAGAATGATTTATATACGATAAAGTATTAAAATAAATTTTATCATATAACTGTCACAAAATGTTGAAAGAATATGGAATATACTTACTTACACTGAAATATTTAGTCATTCTTCTACGACACAAATTCTCATAATAGATCCATACAAAATTGCTGTACTAAAAGTTAAAAAAAAATATTTATGTAAGATATTATTAATAATAGAAACTGATTGTTTTGAAAGTGGCGAATGTGACATTTTTCATATAAATTGGGTTATCAAAAATAATTTTCTCAAAAAAATCAATCGTGACTTAGATTTTAAAATCTTAAGTTTTGTTAGCAAACAAAACTGCAAAAACTTATTAAAAATTACTTCTGTAAAACAAAAGCTAATGCTGCTTATGACATTCTTAACCCTGTTGTTAGATTAGCAAATCTGTACGAATCCTAGATTAAGCGTCCATTTGGTCAACATTACATTTTTTATATAAAATTAATATGGAAGACAATATTTTATATTTATTTTTATTCAATACTTCGTGAAAAGAAAGCAGCTTATTTACAATTATTTTTGAGCAAAAACGCTTATTATTTTGATTTTAGTAAAACAAAAATATCCCTGGGACCAAATTATAAGGCAATATATATACATACATATATTACCGTTTATAAAGGAAACGATACAAAAATTGGACCAAATGGGCCTAATCTAACAGCAGGTTTAATTATGAAGTACTTATAAAGCAATTATGAACACGAAATCAAGGAAAAATTTAAACTAAAATTCAAAAAAGGAAAAAATCTTTTTAAATAAATTATATTTGGAAAACTTTTTAACAATAACTTTGTTTGTGTGAAGACACGCATTTTATATGTGAACGTCAGTTCGCAAATATATTTTGTTCTAATACATTAATATATGCGTTCCAAATTAAATTTCTTGACTTTCAAATAAAATATATTTGTTCAGAAATACATAATACTTACAAATATTGTTTCAAAATCTATTTCCTTTCAATTCAAACATTCCCATGTAGGTGTATGCTCACTTATTTTTTGCAAGTTAAAAATGGCATTCAGCACTGCATTTTTCATATATCCATCACATTTATCTTCAAATATTGCGTGACCTAAAATAAAATAATTAAAGTTTTTCTGAAAATAAATCAAAAAAACTTATCTGTAAACAAAAAAAATGCAAATAAATTTTATCATATCACAATTGGAAAACGCTGAAAACTAAGAGAAATATTTCAACCGTTCATATATAATACTTACGTTGAAATATTTTGTAAAATTTGCCACTCTTCTCACAAAAGACCCATTCTAAAATTGTATTATTAAAAAGTTAAAAAAGATAGTTATATGTATAACATATTATTAATAATAAATTTCTATATTGCCACAAATAATTTTACATTTCTGCATTATGCGCTGGTATTTTTAATAAATAAATACTTTCAATTAAAATGTGTTTTGTTAATTTTGTAATTGCCAATAAGATGTTTATTTCAGGATAATAATATTATTTTTCACGTACCTAAACATTTTCCCATAGTCTCTTTCAGTATTACAAAATCTATTACTCACATTTTTGTCATCCAGTTGGCACAAATCTCTTCACAGGACTTACAAACAAGATCTCCTTCAAAAACGCATGTACATCGCCATAAATAACATACAGCAAAAATAACTATGTCACACGCACTCCCTTATCACAGAGATCAATGGTGACGCCGACGGCATAACCACATGCATACACACATGTACACGACGGTTTCATTTGTTGTTGTTGCTATGCTTTAGCAAAAATAACTGTTAACAGCCCATATTAAAATTATTTTCGGTGCAATATGCACGTATGTATGCACGTATACTTACATATTCACAGCAATCAAAATTTTACACAATCCGCGTCCCGAAAACAGACAACCGTTTCCTTCCATCGCTTGTAAATAACTGACGATTTAAAAGAAAACGAAAAACAGAACTGTTCTCTATTTTCTCTTCTAGCATTCCATAACAATTATTGATTCACACATTACCAAACAAAACCTGATTCTCCGAGCGAGAGAGGGAGATTGTATAATTCTCTCGTATGTATTCTTAAAAATAATGACAATAGTCATACAATTTATTACCAAGACAGCCTTTCCTTTAAGGGGAGCATAGCCTTAAATTTATTACTCAAATATCTCATACTGTTAATTAAGTCCGATTCGGCATTAAAACTATGATATGTCTACGTCGTAGTGTTAATGTAGAAAATCCTTAAAAGTATTGAAATATTACTTAAAATAATGCGGATTGTCACAAAAATAATGATTTTTTTCTTTAATTTAAATGCGTACATTTAAAGAAGCGCGTACACAAAACTAATGATTAGATAGACATTAATTCAAATTCAAAAAACTTTATATTAAGGAAAATTTCGTAAAAAACGTGTAAATTTTCATTATTTTAATGAAAATTGTCATTGAATTAATGCTGAGGTAGCATACTTAATATAAGAATGTGTCATCATTAGTTTTATTACTATTTTTTTTTTCAGTGTGTGAGCAGGTAGACAGCGTTAACAGCTATTCAAGATATCTTCAATCTATAAAATGTTTATTGTAGGTCTGGTCTAGGGGTATCCACGCCACTAAAACCGGACACTCCATTCAAAAGTTAGAAGCCGATGAAAATTTTGTATACCCGAGGTGGTCAAATTTAGGGCCCTGTAGCTCCGCCCCTGTATGAGGTAGGGAGCCCAAGTTCCGAACTTAAGCTCTCTAACACCTCTTGTATACACACCTAAAATTTCATCGCCATACGATAAGTGGTTTTGAAATGGCAGAATTATGTCCATTTCTTTTTCCATTTTAGCCCACTGTGCACTGGTGGATGAAACGGGTAAAAGGATGGAAACTATAGATGATACCGTAAGGCTTTTGATGAAAACTCATTTTCCGAGTGGTAATGCTGGGCCAACAGAGGAACAGTTACAGACCGAAAATGTAATGCACCAAGTACCTATTACGGATGTTATGGTTAAAGAAGCAATAAAAAGCTTCTCTCCAGCGCTTCTTCAGAATGAGGTGGATCTGGTATCAACTCATCTTGTTGGAGTTTTCAATGCATTCCTAACTCATGCATATACCCAAAAACTTGGCAGGAATCAAGGGTGGTCTTCATACCTAAGCCTGGCAAGGCGAGTTATACGATCCCAAAGGCTTATCGACCTATTAGCCTAACTTCTTTCCTCTTAAAAACAATGGAGCGAATAATTGACGACATGATCAAAAGTAAGATAGCCGATGAACCAGAAGTCGAACTTTACATCCGCCTCCCAGACCATAACACAGTATTTCAAGCAGAAGTTCGAGCAATCACGGAGTGTGTTAACTGGCTCAGTAATACCACAAAGCCTAAATATGCCAACATATTCACAGATAGCCAAATGACGATCAAAACAATAACATCGGAAAAGGTCAAATCCAGAACAGTGTTAGACAGTAAAAGAACGATAAATAATTACTCAGTCCATGGTCAACTGCGTATTTTCTGGGTACCGGGACACAACGGAGTGATTGGAAATGAACGAGCAAACAGCTTGGCTTCAAAGGGCAGAGAACTTCGAGTAATGAACTTGGAAACCTTTCGAAGCCACGAAGGATGAGTTGAAGCACTGGGCAGTGATGGCTCACAAAACTGTGTGGAATAGAGCAACTGCAAAGATACTGTGGGGTGACCCAAATGAAAAGAAAACCAATAGTTTTCTGAAACTAAACAAGATCGAGATTAGTAAGATGATAAGTGTTCTAACGGGACACTCAAGCTTACAGGCACATCTTCATCGCATATGACTAGCAGAAAACGACGAGTGCAGGGCATGCAGGGAAAACATCGAAACGATAGAACATTTTCTGTGTCACTGCCCAGCTTTCACACATGCAAGATCCCGATATTCGGTTCCGACATATTGCCAGACTTGACTCATCTCAGAGGATATGACTGGAAGATACTGAGAAAATACGTGCCTAGTACCGATTTTCTGTAATCCGTGGGGTATGAAAATCATAAATAAGGAGCGCACAACAGGCCGAACCACTGTCTTAAGTGTATGGCCATGGACATGAGACGTTTTAAACGTCTCCTCTATTCAACCTAACCTACCCTAACCTAATAAGAAGGACCCCACAAGGAGGAGAATTGTCTCCTCTTATTTGAACCCAAGCGGGGAATGAACCCCTGCTAGATCTAGAACGTTTTGGCTGAAAGGTCGTGACAAATTCGAAAACGTCCTCAGGGTCATCTTACAGGTGGCTCTGAACAACTTGCCCAGATGGGCCAGTAGCAGTGGTTTGGGCTTTTACCCAAATAAGATAGAATTTGGTTTCCTTTACTCGGTTAAACGAAACAGATCTAAACTTTTCTGAAAGTGCGAAATTTCTAGGAATAATTCCACTGTGCGCCAGCCAAAATCGGCGGGGGTTCTGACTACCATAAAAAGTTATATTGGTCAAAAAAAAAGTTATACGTGTACCGGCTCACTGTGGTTCAGAATTGAATTTTACTGGTCAAAAATCAATTTTTTGGTCATCGCGATTTCTAAAATTTTAATGCCATTCAATAGCAAACATATTGAGTGTAGCCAACAAATTATATCAAAATATTTATTACTGCGCACGTGGTGTGCTGCTGAAAACAAATATTTTATCTAATTTTGAAAAAAAAACGTAATTTTTGTATATTTTTGTAGAAGGAAATTGTAATTTCTCGCAAACTATTATCGATAGAGGGTTAATTTTTTTGTTGCGTAGGTAGCATAGTACTATTTGAGAAAGTATTACTGTACTGTTTACACGTGGTTTGTTATAACATATTTCCACAGGTACTATATTTTTGTCAAATTGGAAATTTAGTGGAATGGAACTTTTTTGAAAATACTTCCGACGCAGATAAGTTCATGGTGTCATTTGTTATATATAATATATAATATTGAATATATTGAATATATAACATTGAATATATAATACCAAATATTCATGGAGAAATATGTCTGCAACAGTTCACAAAATTCTTTATCATGGAGGAGATGTCATTAAGCATCATTTGGTACCAATCGGAGATCTATCAGAGGAAGCCCAGGAAAAAAGTACTAAGGATTACAGGTTTTATAGAGAGCACATTACCAGAAAATATCTCGAAATTGTACACACGAAGATCTATTTAATATTTTGTTGTCAACGTCATCCCCTCATCTCCAGCATTCGAAATCAATGAAAAGTAGAACATTGCGACTTAGATGTAGATGTAAGAGGGCAGCTAGAGGACAGAAATAATACGGAACAAAATATGGAATATTTGCAGGCAATTTTTCAACCGAACGAATAAAAATTATAATTTACTGTTTTTGTTACATATATAAATATAAATTAAATACTTTGCCTTAATGTTGTTCAAACACAAAAAAAAAATTTTGCTATGCAAGTTGCTTTTTTAAACACCGGGGAAATTTTTTTGTCGAAAAAAAAAATTTTTTTTAGTTTTATAAAATTTATTATTGAAATGGTTTATTTATCAATGTATGACATTCGTTTAATAAATAAGGAAGATGAAAACAAAACAAAACTCCACATTTCCATGCTAAATATTAAAAAATTCAACTTTGAACTTGAATTCCTCAATAACTGCTAATCCGATTTTATTGAAATAAAAACTGGCGAAAAGCTTAAGGAGTTACCTGTCGAACAAAAAAATTACTAAAATATCTCTATCGGTTCCAAAGTTACAGAGTTTTGGCCAGTAAAAAACGATTCTGAACTACTGTGCGGCGTATTGCTTGGAATCCCCTCACCTTCAGTCTCAAAAATTTGTTCGTAAATTTATTTATTTTTATGTTTTAATTGAATTATTATCAATTTAATTTGCATTAATAACTTTAAAGTATGTCCTAGTATCAAAGTTATAAGCTTTTAACTTTTGGCGCAAAATGTTCCATTTGTGTGGGAGGTACCAAAAGGGGTAAGCAAGTTCGACCTTTTTTCTAAAGTGTTAGCGACTAACAAACTAATACTATGTGCCGAATTTCAGATGATTCGAGTAAGTTATTAACGAATCAATGTTTCACTAAATGTTAACCCTTTGTGGGGGAGATACTGAAGTCAATCGGTTAAACCTTTAGAACGTTATCGTGCGCCACAGCCAGCAGACAGACACACAGACAGACGGACGGACATTGATCAAATGACTCAAATAGAATTTCCTTTAAACATATTTGGGATCTTAGGTCACTCCTTCAATGTGTTACAATGCATCAATGAATTTTCATTTTAACTCCCATTCACGAAATAGGCTGTTAACTTTTTGTAAAAAATGATACGTTTGTGTGGGAGGTATCAAAAGGGGCGTGAAAATAACGGCCATTTTTCGACAGACTGTGCGTACTATAAAAACATTACGCTGTACAAAATTGTAAGTATGTAGGCACTACATAGTAGTAAAGTTATAAGCTGTTAACTTTTTGTACAAAATGGTGGCTTTGTGTAGGTGTAACCTAAAGGGGCATGCCAATAACGTCCATTTGTCACTGGATTGTAGGTAATATGAAACCATTACACCGTACAAAATTTCAAGTATTTGCATGAAGTGATATTAAAGCTATAGCAATTAAGTTTAGGTGCAAAATAGTCCATTTGTGTGGGACATACAAAAACGGGCGTGGCAACTTCGCCCATTTTTCTCGAGGTGGTAGTGACTAATACTACGATATGTGTAGAATTTCAGCAGATTCCATTAAGTAGTATAGAAGTTATTAAATAATCAATATTTCGCTAAATGTTAACCCTTTGTGAGGGAGGTACTGGAAAGAGTGGACCAATATGGCCCATCGTCGAACTTAGCGTGAGAAAAAAAATATTTTCACATACCAAATTTAAAGTCAATCGGTTACTCCTTTCGAGAGTTATCGTGCGCACCAGCCAGCAGACAGACGGACGGACATTGCTCATTCCTTTTAAAATGACCCAAAACGGATATACGCCGAACAAACTTATGGTGTTAGGTAATCGAGGTAATCAAATACGGATTGTTTTGGTGGCTTTATTAATCCTCGTGATGGTTTTCCTTGGGCTGGTGCTGTGGTTGGGTTGAGGTCTGCTTGTGTTGTGTTAATAAAAGAAAGATAGAGTGAAACGTCAAATATAGATCCAGACTGCCACCTCGTCGCGAGTTGACTAAGAGGAACTACGCGAAATGAAACACTTAGGTGGCCACAGTATAGATAGTAGTATTAGGGTGACCAGCTGAATGCAGATAACCGGGTTCATTCATAAAAATGTAACCGCCTAAACTGATTTCGAAAGACATTTTTAAATTGTTATTGCGCCAAAGTGAATTATGAATGACGAATGGTTTGGCGCAATATTCCAAGAGAGGGAGCATAAAAAATAGCTAAAATGTCAATTCTCTGGAAACAGAACATATAAAAGGTAGTAAAAGAAGACAGTTGAGAGTTAGTAAAAAGTCAGTGCTGGGCGCGTTTATTGCTAGTATTGTTGACGTGAACAAAACATAAAGAACGAAGTTTTTTGAATTTTGTGAATAAATTTTAAACAAATAAAGTATCAGTAAATTCAAAGAATTCTGATGATTGAAGCTAAGTGTTAATGTCCTGTAAATTTTTGTTAATAGGCCATGTAGAGTGTTTGGTTTGCGAATACAGAGTAGATCCTGAAAAAAGGACAGACAGAAAGTGAATTAAGCAAGTGAAAAAGATTGCGAAAACACTTGAAGTAGAAATACTCATCTTTCTGTTTTAGAAAGGTTTTCCTTTCATCAACTCCAGTCCAAAGGACATCTTGGTACAGGACGAAATCTGCTCCATTGAAACCCACATAAAAACAGTGGTGGTTAACCCGCATCTCTAATGGAAAGATAAACAGGCTGAGTAACAGCAACACAAATCGATCATTGTAAACAACTACACCGAAAGGCGCCCAGCAGGTATTTAAAAAACCTTTTTAAGATCCAATTTAGAGGTTTTCGTGTCAAATAACGAAGAAAACGAGTATCCAGGCAGCAATATTGAGCCATATCCGTGACTGCGGAAGTTTCGTGCATTGAAGTGCCTGAGATGAACTAGAAAGAAACGTTAGAAGGAGAAGTTTTTGGCATTTTCATGTTTCTTACCTTAAATAATGCTAGATTGTTTGGGGAGAAGCTAAACAAATAAAGAAAGTGAGCCGAAGAATCCAATGTTCTGAAAAGATAAAAAAGCAAGATTATTAAGGTGAAATAAGCCCTAACCAATTAAAAAGAAAAAGATTTACAAATTTACAGAAAAATATAGAATACTGAAATAGGTCGAAAAAGAAAATATCTTTGAATCAGATTAGTTTTAGTAATATATTAAGTCTATTAGAATTAAGTTTTCTTTAGCCGTTATAGTATTACAATTATCGTTTTAGAAAGTTGTTAATTGTTTTGTGATAGGGGTTATAAAGTTCGTGTAGTGTTTTAATCTAAAGGTAAAATTTTCCTATTTAACCACCTACGAGGGCTCGTTTAGGTAGGGGTTAGAGTAATTTGAAGCCGAGGCGGAAAAGGCCTAAAACGTTAACTTTGTAGGTCCTAATTTGTGTAGTATCAATTGTTCTTGTAATAGTTGAAAGAAAATAATAGATTGTGTTAGTTTTAGGATGATAGGGTTAATTTTAATAAAAATATTGTTTATTTGAGAAATTCTAATTGTCTTTCTGATTATAAAGTTTATGGGGGATGGTGAATTGAAAGGTTTGTAGGGTGTGGTAAATGTGTGTGGGCAGTGGGGTTCCAATAAAAAGAATGAAAGTGGATCCTTGCAACCATGGTTGGGCGGGTAAGTGTGGGAAATATCATCGAATCCCTCGTACCAGAGAAAATGTACGCCTTATAGTAGTCTAAACTTGTGTTAGTGAATTTATATATTTTTGTGTTCGGCCTTCTGGGCTAGGATGAGCGGGTTGGGACTCGAAACCTGAGACCTTGAGCAGCTGGAGGACTCATCAAGTTGGTCCATAACAAGGTCACTCCTTCTATGTGTTACACTTTTGGCCCGTGTCACTAAAGTGAGGGTATAACTATGGAATTAAGTGCTCAAAAGCACTTGAAATGTTAAGAGTGACACATGGTGATTGTACTCTGAGTTAGAAAAATTTATACAAGTGGTACAATCTTTTCAAGAAGGCCAAGAAGAGTTGAATTCATCCCAGCAGATCCATCACATCAAAATCGATGAGAATGTGAAAAAAATTGTTATGGAGAATCACTATTAGATATTTCGAAATTCACCTTTTCTTAATCCGTTTTGGACCCGTCCGTCTATTGGTGCGCACGATGTTTGACAGAAGTAACCGATTGACTTCAAATTTGGTATGTGCCAATATTTTCTGCTATCTCAGGTTAAGGTCAAAGATAACTATGACAATGTTGCTACACTCCTTCTAGTACCTCCCTCAAGAAGGCCAACATTTTGCGAAATTTTTATTATCTCATAACTTCTATACCACTACTCAGAATCTTTCACAGCCCTACACATAGTTTTAGTTTCTTGGTCACTATCATCTTGAGAAAATGGGCGAAGTTGACACACTCCTGTTGGTACATCCCATACAAATGGACCATTTTGCAGAAAAAGTTAACCGCTTATAGCTTTGATTGCAATCCATAGAATTACTTGAAATTTTGTGAAATGTAATGCTTTTATTGTACCTACTGCCCCGTAAAAAATGGAGGTTATTACCACCCACCTTTTGATACCACCCAAACAAATTGACATTTTGCACAATGATATGACAATTTTAACAAATGGAAATTTTGAGAAAAAATCTTTGAAATAGGTAGCGATGAAGCTCTATACCAAAAAATAAAATTAATTTAGAAAAACCAACAAAGTCCGAAAATTCGCACGTACTGAGGAATTATGAGTTTTTTGCTTTTCGATTCATTTGCTTTGAAATTACACTATACGTTGTATTTTGATGGTATTTGTCTATTTTGAAATGTTTGAATTATTTTCAATAAAAATAGTTCTATTTGGGATTATGTTGGGTATTTTCTTTAGCTTATTTGGGGACAACAGCAATTTTTTCTGGCAACGCTGACACCACGCATCCTATCGCATTTATGCTTGTGTGCAAAGCAACAGAAAAGCTTTAGCTTTAAATAGAAAAAAATAATTATACAGTTATAGCTGTCAAAATGTATGAAATTTTTATTTTTTAACTGTGAGTTTGCTCTAAGCGGAGGTTGTGAAATTGAGGGTTAATCGTAAAGTCTGATCGGTCATGAGTATAATAAGCCTATTTCGAAGAAAATCCATGCATCGTTTAAAAAGTTGTAACTGATTTAGGAAGGTTTTAACTTCACAACATTATTATCGATGTAAAACTGACAGAAGCAAACATTAAAAGCAAAGAACGAATATATTGGTGTTTTTTGAGTCTATTACACAGTGCGACAGTCCAAAAACCTAAAATTCAATTCAAAAGTTTAAATGAGAATGCAAGAAATGAATTTTGAGGGACATATTTACACCTGTTGGAACAAATTTTCCAGTCATGTTCATATTTTATGTATTTTATCAATTTAGCCATTGTTTCGTATGATTCCTTAGTGTTGACAGCATGAGCAATGGGAATCGACGGTTTCTGATTTCGGTTGTGTAAAAGTACAGATTTCAAACTTTCTTTACTGCTGTCAACAAGTAACCGCCATTCCTTTGAATAGTATGTTTGATTAAGTTCCTCGAACAATCCGGGAATGTCCTTGCAAAAGCATATGTTATCCACACTTGTATAAAATTGTTTGTAAGGTATATCACGGACTCTATAATATGATATGTTAACATCTGGGGCCAAAATATTGCACTGTTTCATCCCAGATGCAAGTAGTTCTGCCTTATATTTGGTCAGTTCCAAATTTCTCACTAGATCAATGAGTTAAAAGCGATGACTTCTGACTCAAACTTGAATCGCTTAGAGTTGAGTACTCAGTTGAAATTAATGATGTTTCCGTTATTAGGCTGTTAGCTATACTTGGACACTTCCTACTCCAATCTATTAACTTAGACAAAAATAGCAGTCCGTATCGTGAATGAATGGTTGTCTCCAAATCATTGGCATTCCAAATTGCACGTGAAGTCTAAAATTAAACTGTTTTATTCCACAAAACATTGTAATACATTAATTTTAAAGTACTTACCGCATTCTTCCACTAGTCCATCGAGTCCAAGAGTAAGATTTACATGGCACGAGTTATACAAAATACTAGGTGTCCACGGTTCGTTCATATTTTCAACTCGTATACCAAAATATTGCACATATATTTCTTCTATTATTTTACTAAACGCACATCGATTTTTTTAATTACATATTTTCCGCAGATGTAGCAGAAATTGTCGAGTAAAATGCAAAGACGTTTTCAATGTGTAAAGAACACATTGAAAACGTCTTTGCATTTTACTCGTACTTCGAAATATAACTTTGTTATATTTTTCAGAAAATCGACTTATCTTTTTAAGGCGCTGAATTACACTAATTTATTAATAAGAAATTTCATTCATAAATTCCGGGTTTAAGGTTCATAAGTTGCAGTACTTGTAGCTGACATATAGTTTGCTTCGAAAGTAAACACCCAATATTTTCAAGACGCGTACTACATTGTATTGCGTTCATATAATTTTACTACCTGTATATACGACTGGGATGTCCATGCACCATCAATATAAGCAAAAACATCATTTAAAAACCAAAAAATATGAAACTAGTTTTTATTGAATTTCCCTAACGTTTTCAAAATGGCTCATAACTTTTGCATTTATCCATAGATTTGTCAAAAAGACAGTGTTTTCTTCGTTAGCATGCTGGCTTTTTAAAAATGTGATAAAATATTTAGATTTTTTTTCTATTTTTTATGGTTTTTTTATACCAGGAAAGTGTTTTTTTAAAAAAGACGACTGTTACTAAACCAAAGATTCTACGTGAAAGCGATATTTGCAGCATATGTAGCCCTCATAATTCCCTTTAATTTGAGGCATAACACGGCTCAATCAGGCTTATACTTGAATTATGGTCCAAATACTGAATGCACTTTCCATGAAAGCTGGAATTTTAAAAAAAAAATTACCATACCAATTGTTTTAAATATTTTTTTCGTGTTTGTGACACCTAATTGCACCAGAAACTGTTATCCACATCCCTTGGACAAAAATTTTGTTGCATAGTGTTATTAACCGATTTTCAATTTCCAAAAGAATTTGTTAAGAAGAGAATTAAACCTTTCGATGTATATTTTGTTTATTTGAAGTTGTAGGAATATAGGTTTATTTGTTCTACAAACAACTTTTTTTCATTTTTGTCCGTCATTTTCTAGTTAGGGCAATGTTTTTGCCAATTATATTGTCGGATAATCGTATGATTAATTAATTTACATATAAAGGGTCCGCCAAATAACTTTTTTTTTTGAAAACATCGCGCAAAACATCTAGTGTGGATTCGGCTGCGTGGCACGTAGCGCCTCCTCTTCAATTTTTGTGAACAAAAATTCAACATGGCCCGATAACGATCGCCAATTGGCTGACAAAAGAAAAATGGCCCAATTATGCCTCTGGACCAAAATCCGCACCAAACAGTCACTCGTTTTGGGTGTATCGGCTTTTCAATGTATGCGTGCGGGTTTTCTCTGCCCCAAATGCGACAATTTTGCTTGTTTACATACCCGCCAAGATCAAAATGAGCTTCATCTGAAAAGATGATTTTTTTTGGCAAAATCGGCATCTTCTGTAAGTCGATTGTAGGCCCACTTGTTCAAGCGTAAACACAACCATATTCGTTCAGCGGAAGGATAAAACTCATTATCTGTCAAATCAGACATGAGGTAAGTGTTACCCTTCACGAAATAAGCACTAGTTGAAATAAAAACGTTAGATAGCGGACCCTTTATTAAAAATCAGTTTGCAATTGACGGAGTTATTAAAGTTTCATTACAACTAAATCGGTATATAAATACTAGAGGGACAAAAATGAAAAAAAATGTGTTTGTAGGACAAATAAACATATATTCCAAATAAAATATACATCGTTCAAAAGGTCAAATTCTCTTCTTTCCAAATTCTTTTAGAGATTGAACATCGGTTAATAATTAACAAAGTTATAGGCGTTCAAGTTAAAAAAGGTAAGAAAATCGGGGTTTTGCCCATAAATCCGGATTTTGGAGGTGTCCGGGGAATTTCAAAAAAGATTCGTGTTTTACTCGACAAGACCTACTGGAAAAATAGTATCGCGTCATTTGCTTCTCAACTTGAGTTTTTTTTGTCGCGCTGTGTTATCAAAATGTATGCATTATGACAGAAACCTAGGAAAAAAAATTGTTTTTCTTTTTAAACTTTTGATGCAAATGGTCCATTTGTGTGGGAGCTACCTCCCACAAGGGCGAGGAAACTTTGCCCATTTTTCTCGAGAAGATAGCGATTAACAAACTAATAATATGTGTTTAATTCTAATGAGTAGTTAAGAAGTTAGTAAAGAATCAATATTTTGTGGGGAATGTACTCTAAGGAGTGAACCAATATGACCCATCTTCCAAGTTGGCCTAAGATGGGGAAAAAATATTAGCACATACCAAATTTGATGTCAATCGGCTACTCCTTTCGAGAGTTATCGTGCACACCATCAGACAGACGGACATTGGTTAAATGACTTAAAATTACCCAAAACGGATTTCTGCTTAACTTACTTGGGGTCTAAGGTCACTCCATCGAGTGTAATACTTTTGGCCCGTAGCAAATTATATATAGGGTGTTTACGTATTTGCCAATTCACGGAGAACCATTATTACTATCAACAACTGTTATGTTAAATAGAGTACAATTCTAAATTGCAGTCATTTACGTTAAATAACGTTACGTTAATAAGAGGCTTATGCTTATCAAAACATGGACCGATATACTCAATTTGCACTATGAAGAACAACAACTTAAATTTCCGCATGATATGTTAAAAAATACGTCGGAAAGGACATTTATATTTTCCTAGGGGCGACTAAGTGCAATATAAAGTATAAATTCCGAAATTTCAGCCAGATACATTGAAAAATGTATTCTCTAGCGCGTCATGAAGTGTCTTCGGTGGGGACCCTTATATGGCGGCTATACCAAACCATGGACCGATGTACCCCATTTTCAATAGGTATCGTCCCTATTCTAAGAAATGCCACTTTCATAACAAAAGCAGACTTCAGAACCAAATCTAAATGAAAGCGTAAATTCTTAATGCACTACCAAATGGCTGCGCAATAATGTTGGTATGGATTTTACTCACCGCACGATTTTTGTTCGATTGTGCCATGCAAAATGCGAAATAAGCAGAAGGTGCTGGTCCATTCAAGGGAAAAGAATGCCTAATTACGCGAATTCCCTTGACTTCAACTGATTTACCATTTAAGTTCAAACGTCCTCAGATCCCACACGGGGGATCTAAATTGAAAAAATATATATTTGGAACCAACATTTTTAAATCTATGTATCTATCTATCTATATATGCGGAAAAACACGTCAAAATGCCCACTTTTTTCAATTTTATTCCGATCGCGTCAAAACTTGGTGGGGTTGCACTTGGGTATGCTATGTGCTTAAAATACAGCTTCATAGCGTGATACGTTATGAAGATACAGGGTGTCATAGTTGGAAATTTTGACCATTGTATCTCCCGACTACGTTGGCCGATTTGAATGAACCGTAGCTTATATGACAGCTATTTAGAAACGCACAAAATGTGCATTGATAATTGTTTGCAAATATTCAATTTTCATATTTTTTTCTCGCGACTTATGTTTTCCTCGCGATTTTAATTGTGTTCCGCGGATGGGATTCTATATCTTTAAACTACAAAAATTAGGCCCATTCTCTTTACTTTATCAATACGAATTTTCGCAATGGGATGAAAAGCACAACAAAAGCTGTGGAAATTTTAAATGTCAAACCTACTATTTTTTCATTATTTCTTTCGTATTATAAAGTAAGTTTACTCTAAGACGTGGACCAGAAACACGATTAAAAAAATTTAATGGTGGCATTCTATAGCAAGATACGCCAGAACAATAAAAAAAATTATTCCGAGAAAAGTCGACGCCGGATTTTTTACACTGGCCTACAATATTGCACTGGTCAAATCGAATCTTAGCGAGCAGATATCGGACACGATCTCAAAGGATTTTGAGGTTCTAAATCCGAATATAAAATCAAAAATGCAATATATATTCGCGTTTTTGAGATATTGTATTAATTATGTGATAAAAATGCTGATTTTACGCTTTTATGAATACAGAATCGCGAAAGACGCACTTTTACCAAAAAAAATTTCAGGTTTCGAAAAATAATCGCTTTCCAATTAGTACGTACGACAAACCAGGCAAGGAAAATTATGTGGCCGATGCCCTCTCAAGACATACCATACATAGTTTGGAAGTAAACTCACATAACGCCATAAATCGTGGCTCTCAGAACTTATATGCCTTGGCAGATGATATCTCATCAGATGTAGCAACAACTTTGACACATACAATAGATGCAACTGACAAACCTGTCAACTGCTTCAAAAATCAGATTGTACTCCACGAAGCAAACTTTCCGCAAAGTAGGAAGTTCACCTTTTTTTAGAAAAAATCGGTTATATGATTGATTCATTGATAAGAACACTCTAATCAATGATGTATTACTGGTAGTAAACCCAAATGTTGTCAACGCCATACATTGCGATCTTCCAACTCTTGCGTGCATCCAACACGAATTGGTTAGATACTTTCCACCTACTAAATTTTGGTATTGCAAGAATATGGTCCAGGATATTTTCGACAAGAATGAACAAAGAGAGATAGTTGTTTCTGATCATAACTGTGCTCACAGAGCAGCTCAGAAAAAGTTAAACAAATTCTCTCCGACTATTACTTCCCAAACATGGTTAGGTTAATGGTGAAGAACAATAGATGGTTAGGGAATAAACTTACCCCTTTGTATTCAGAAGAAGTAGTTGAGGCAGATTTGGGAACAACGGTTCTCATAAAAGGGAGGGTGGTCCACAAGGACAACACTTCCTTACTACTTCTTTAAGTAAATTATTTTACGTTTTATCTTTTAGGATTTTGACAATGATACTATTGATTCGGCCAATGACAACAAAACTAACTGACTTTTCCGGCAGTCAATACATTCCGATTACGGAAAGTATTGACTGCTGCCCGGGGGCCCGAGCCCCACCCTAAATGTTTTAAACATATGCATAACCTATTCACAATTTTCAAAATCACTCAAAAAAAAATAAAACACGAAAAATATTTGGAAGGCAGCTCAAAAAAAAAAAACAATACAAAAGCGCAAAAAATGGTAACAGTAAAAGTAATAACAACTAAAAATAAGAAAAGTGCATGTTTCACGATTTTTTGAGTGGTGCTAGCATCAAATGCATCAGATGTTATTCCAGTTTGTGTTCTCGACGTTAAGAAGAATAATAGCTTATCTCCGGAACAGAATGGAGGAAGAAAGGCTACGAGTATCTTATCTGGCTTTGATGTCTTTATACAAAGATGAATTCAAAATCTAAATATATAAATTTCTTTCAAAAAATCAAAGATTACATTTTTAACTGTTACGTATTTTATTATAAACAGTTTTAATGATCTCGTACTAAAGTACATATTTATATTTAGGAATAATATTCGAATAAAAAACTAAGGAACTTAACTTCCCATACCTACACAATAAACGCAATTTTTTAGTTGTTTATCTCTGTTATGGAAAAAAGGTTGGGCCCCCCCGAACCAAAATCCTGGATACGTCCCTGCCTGAGACACACAACAAACTTGACAATGTATTCCGAGATGGCAGACGAAACAGACAGACTTACCGCACATTTCCCTTTATCACATATGGTTTAACTACTGGAATCCGATATAATGCGAATAAGAACTCTTTTTGCAACTTTAGAAGTTCATCACAGACATGCAAGGAGCATTAATGTGATAGGACAGCTCTTAAGATAATCGCTTGGACGCCTGACTTCGACGATTTCGAGGGACTAAAATTTGGACATCAAGAAATCACAAACACTATAAATAGATAGATATCAATAAATACTAGAACACAGGAACAGATTAACAAACTGAAAGATGTAGTCAACAAAATTATTGGGATCACAAATCCCAAACATATACATAGACACGAGTCACTTATACTTTTAGACTCTGAAGACTTGAAAAATGTAATAAAAGTAGGATCTACAAACTCAACTATAACTGATGTGTTGGAGGTATCCATTGTTAAAGACCTTTTGGACAATAAACAATTGCATTTTATTATTAAATATCCTAAGCCTAGTTTAGAATGTAAGAAAATTATTATTTTTCCTGTTCAACACAACGGAACGACACTGCACCTCCCTGACAACAATGTTGTGGATTGCTGACGTGCTGGCAACTGGAAGTTGTAGCGCTACTCTAACATCGTCAATTTGCCAAGAACTACCAGAACCAACGTGTGCTCAACAGCTTCATTCATGTATCATGTATCATCGCAGCACACGACTTAGCCACCTTGAGCCTTTGGTGATTATCGATGACGGGGTCATCATTCTTAACGAGAATACTGCAGTAATTAATAATACCCAGGGTTCTGTAACTACAGTTTCTGGCACCTTTCTTATTACGTTTGAAGATGAAATTAATATAAATGGATCCGCTTACAGAAATCAAAGGGGTATTCTAATGAAAACACCTACCTCAGCCTCAACAGCGGTTCTTAATATCACGGGCAACCAAGACATACTGAGTCTTCCTTATCTGAAACGATTAAGCATAGAGAATGTACAATATATCAACGAGGTCAAGAAAAAAGCATTGGTAGGTCCTGCAATTTCAGGACTAGCAACATCAATCTTATACTTTGGGTTTTGTATGCTTCTGAAATTGCGCCAGAATCAAGCAGTACAGCAAATTGGCATTGAAGTTGTCATCGAGAGCTACAAGAGGTCCGAGGACGGCCCTCACTCAAGTGGGGGAGGAGTTAACACAGTCTCAGTCGTCCCACTCTAATATTCCAGACAGACGTCAAATAGTCGTTCAACTAAGAAGGCAATGTTCTTGGTGAACGTTATAATATGATGACTGCAATGTCAGCGAATGATAGCCAATACAATTGTTTACTAAATATCCAACGAATTGCGACACAATACTCCACACGAGGAGCAGCGTCAGCAATCCGTTGGTACAATAATTATGATCATGTTTAGCTTTAAGTTTATTATAAGTCAGTCGATTTATGGAACTCAAATAAAACGGTGTTCAACAACACCAATAAAGCTACAACATCCTCTTAATTTATATGTGTCTGGTGGCATTCTACGTGATTGGTCCTAAAATGGGCGGGATCGGAGCAATAGGCGTGGCCCCGCCCATATAAGCCAATTTTTAAAATTGAGATATCTTGCACAATTTATTAGCGAGAGTGTTGTAATTTTATGTATATGTATCTGGTCAAGTTGATATTAAAACATACGGCGTTTGAAAGCCCCAAGTCTTTTTTGATAATTCGACTCATGAATTTTTGCGTAATATTCATCTCATTGGCCATGATTTTTTGTTTTCGGAGCGGATTTCGCAGAATTTGACGACCATCAATTCTCTTAAAATTACTTTGATTCGTGCTTTTCCAATGGACGAGGTCCGTGCGGATCTTGATGATTGGCCAGTGCGACTTAAGGCATGTGTGAAGGCCAAAGGTGGACATTTCGAATGAATGCTTGCTTTTTGTTTACAATATATATCAATAAATATGTACTCGTACAACAAATTTGGTCCATAAAGCATTCATGAATTTTAATGTTATTGCATAAAATGTGTTTAACAATATATATGTACCTACTAAGTATATATATATAAGAGAATATATGTTTGTTTGTATTTCGGTTTGTTTGTTTGTTTGTTTGTACCGCATAGACGTCTAAACGTCGGACCGATCTCCTCGAAATTTTCACAGAATATACATTAGTAGGGGGTGGTGAAAACAGGGTACTTGATGTTTCGATATATCAAGTGGGCGTACCCCTGCCCATATGAGTCAAGTTTTGATATTGAGAACATTTTTCAGCTAGAGTGCTGGAATTTTGTGTGTATGCATTTAGTGACAGTTTATGTGAATGGTCCAAAAAAGGGGGGAATCGGACCAATGAGCATGGCCCCGCCCATATAAGCCAAATTTTGAAATTGAAATATTTTACACAATTTATTAACGAGAGTTCTGTAATTTTGTGTATAAGTATCATATATGCCAAATTTTGAAATTGAGATATCTCACACAATTTGTTAGCGAGAGTGATGAAATTTTGCACATATGTATCTGGTAACTGTCTACGTGATTGGTCCAAAAATGAACAGGATCGGACCAAAGGTCGTGGCCCCGCCTATATGTATAGACGAAATTTTGAAATTGAGATACAATTTATTAACGAGAGTGCTGTAATTTTATGTATATGTATCTGGTGGCAGTCCACGTGATTGTTAAAAAATGGTCGAGATCGGGAGTCTAAAACGAACGAAGTGGAATGGGTCCAGCTAGTTTACAATATATTTTGTAAATATTTATGCAGGATTGCCAATAAAAATATTTTATAGACAATGTTGCCAATAAAATGTTTCTCTGACAAATAGCGCCATTATCAGATGCATAAACTTCGCAAATCTTACAATATCTTTCAGTGTACTGATGATGACTTATCTGCTGTCGCTGCAAGACAAAAATTTTAAGTTCACACGGTTGTATTTTTTGACATTTTGCTGACAAAGCAGAAGTGATATGACGAAAAAACTAATGTCGGTTGTGCAGAAGTTAATACGAATCAAGCATATAGTACCGGAAATGAAATTTTGCGAGATACTGTTGTAAACATGACACTTCAATTAATTCGGAACAATTTATAAAGCGTATAGAAATGTTGAAAGAGGCAGGGACTAGTTACCGCACCCGCCAGTTTCCAACTGGTTATGAACCGAATTGCTGGTGAAATAGTCCATGGTGAAATCTTAGTGCACCTTGACGATGTTATCATTCCGACCAAGTCAGTAACCGAAGAATTATATGGAATCGATAAAATTCTACCAACTGGCGAGCAGAAAATAATCGTGATTGAGAATTTCAAAACTCCAACCAACGTAACCGTAATCCGCCGTTTCCTTGGATTAACTGGAATTTTCCGAAAATTCGTACCTGAATAGTCGTTAATTTTCAAACCGCTTACCAAACGTTTACATACATCGGAAAAGGATGCTGTATTTATTTAAACCGTTGCCGACAATATCGATGATTGGCCTTCACAATGCAATCGCAAGATCAGAGTTTAAATCACATTATGGCAGTATTAACCGACAAAATAAAATCTTTCAAAAGAAATGCAACGGAATACGGTCAACGAAATTAAAAACTATCGTTTATATCTCAAAGTGAGCGGAAATATGAAGTTTGTTGTGCCAAAAGCAGTTACATGGAAAATGACAAAACATTTCCACGACGCTTTCGCAACAGACAAAACTTTACATCGAATTGCAAAATTGTTCTGGTTCCCGAAAATACGCTACGGAATACATCGCTTCCTGTGCACAATGCTGCTTCATATCTCGAAAGGGAAATCCCACATACTTGCAAATTCCGGCGCATTTTCGAAATTTATCATTACCAAAGCCGTTAGAAGCACCAAAACAGCGCCAGCCAGTCCAGAGCAAACGGTCTAGTTGAGAGCGCGATTAATTATCTACGAATGATAACCGAAAATTCAAAGAATTGGGTCGTCAAACTAAGCGAATTTCAGTGGATCTCACTGAAACTCACAGAAAAAAGCTTCCACTGGGTTTACCTCCAACGAGCTGGTTTTCAACATCAACGACGCACGATGGGAAAATATGATGAAATATGCGCGCATAGGACTTTAAAAACATCTTTCAAAAAACAATTTTTGGGAGTGTTATTTTATTGTGGATAACATTTAATGAAAATACCTACAAATTTTATGAAAATATCTCCAGGCGATTTCGAGTTATGACCATTCAAAGTTTGTCTTTTTTACTAATAAATGCAACTAACATTGCGATGATAAAATGCATATACTAAAATGCTTGTAGAATTCGCGTTTATTGGTGAAATGCGATAGGACTTGCAACATATAATAAGGTACTATTCATCTTAATTTTTGTGTATAAAACGTATTTTTAACGCCTTCCAATGAAGAGATATTTCAAGGTAAAAAAACAGTTTTTTTTGTTTAAAAAAAAATGATCCACAGTAAATGGAATACAACTTTTTTGGATCACGTGGTATCACTAACATATGACATAGAGAATAGAGGTGACTTAGGAGTGAATCCAACGGTACCTAGTTGATCTGCGACTTTTTGCGATTATGGCACATTTTTGTACTAATATGTGTTTTTTTTCTTTAAATATAGAACATATGTGTGGGAGCTATATCAATCTATGAACCGATTTTCCCGAAACATTTGGACCGATTTTCTTGGTTAAAAAAATAACGTTTGTGAAATTTCGGCAAAATCGGATAATAATTACGAAGGGTACTGAACGGACGAGAATAAATGGATTAACACGTGGCTACGATTAAAAATAGAGATCTTGTTAATATTATAAGGATTATAGTAATTTTTATACTTCACTTTTTCTATAAAACCTATAAAAATATAGTTACAATAAAATATATACGCTTCCGCAGTTTGTGTGTATTAGGGTGGACCGATTATTTTTTGTTTTTAATTTAACTTTCTATTATTATCAGTCTACGAACCATTGTGTAAAGTACATTATAGTAAAATTTCAGCTTTCAAAAATATTGCAGCCCACAATTTTATCCTATTTAAGTTGTCTTAGTTTCAATTTTAAAAGCATGGCAGGTTTTGTAGACTTTTTTCGCAATGTTGACAAACATATTTTTGAACTTCAATGGTCTGCATATTTAAAACGCACCAACACACAATCAAGCACCTGAAACAGATTTTAAACTAAATTTTGTCAGCTTTAATTTAAAATCAAGATCACTGAATTTGGCACGATATTTGGAGTTTTACACTAATTTCCACAAAGTCGATTTTGAAGCCCCACTGTGCGATAAATGGTAAAAGTAAGAAAAATCTGGCTACACCAAATTATTCTCCAAAGAATTCTCTTGAAGATGGTCCAAACCGTTGGACTCTATCTCTAACGGTATAGTCGTGAGATTAAAAATACTGCTATGCGCGCGCATTTACCCTTTTTTCCCATTGTGCGACGTAGCGCAGAATCACCGCAGTTCGACTTGATCTCGACGAGGACTTAAACAACAACACACCCGATCAAAAACGTCAACAAGCATTGTAGAAAAGAGAGAACGCGAACGAGAGATATTGAAGATTAGGTTGCTACTCCGCACACGTTCTGTGAAAATGAACTAGTGGTCATTTAAAATGAACCTGGAGCGAAAATTGGAGCCCAAGTACCGAGACCGCTATATTATTACAAGTGCACTTGAAAACGATCGTCATCTTATTGAGGACATTCCAGGTCTTCAAATAACATCTCGTAAAGGACGATTTAGATGCAGGAATGGCCGAGCTGTCATGATGCCAAACCTTCCTCAACCGTATGAACTGTTTCGTGTAACAACCCAACCTCATCCCAACGGAGAAGCGCAAGAGATTTCGTAACAGAAGTCAGTCATCAACACGCATATCGTGAACTCCGACAGCGGAATATTTTATATTACATCACTTTTTTTCAAACACATACTATTACTACCTTTATACACACTATACATTGAACTACAGATGTATAATTAAATGTACTATCTTTGAAAACATAAACAATAAGTGTTCCTTATTTTAATCGGCCGTCTAGAGTAAGATAATGGCACAAAATTGGATATTTATATAGGAAATTAATTATAATTAATTCTGTGTGGATGAATACTTACGACTTAATATTTTCCGCTTGGAAAAAAATATCAAACAAATAAGCTCAGCGACATTGCATACCTTCGTTTTTTGACATTTTTATTTGTATCCTGTTCTCGTATCTTTTTTTTGACAAAACTATAGGGCAGAAATTCAAACGCTGTTTACGAGTAAATTGTGAGACATTACATATGATAATAATATTTATAGACATACTTGCCAATGCTTATACAAGCTTTGTTCGTTTACCTACTACATGTTACTAGTTTTACCATTTTTACCAGTTTCACTCCAAAAGGCGTTTCTTTAATCAAAAAACTAGTAAAAATAGTAGAGAAATTTAAGAGAGAACTTTCAACATGTCTTTCTCTTTTACTACTTTTTACTCGACAATTTTTTCCGAGTAAACGTAGCAGCTTTCAAAATACATTGAAAGTAATATAACAGTAACTTCAAATAGAAGACATTTTTCTGTGCTTGCTTTATTTACCATATTCCCGTTCCCGTACTTTTTTAAAACATGTTTACTGAGAGAGAATTTTGAGTTATTTCTAGTTTGCTAGTTTTACTATTAGAAAAGTAAAGGAACAAACCTACATATGTATATCATATGTATTAAAAAAACAAAACAATTACAATATATTTAAAACTGATAGACAACTAAATGAATCTAAATAAATAAGAATATTCAACCAAAACTTTTTTAAATGAGTAATTTTCGAGGACTTCCTCCGATTTGGGGTACAAACAAAATTAAAAAAAATATATAGATGAATTGTTCCTCATAATTCGAGAGGAAAGTATATTCTAAGAAATAAATATAATCATCAAAATGCTAATGGTATGATTCAGGCTCTCCTTCGATATCTTAACAAAGTGATATGGGAGTAGTAAACTCTGTTAAATATGTTGTGACGTTTATTACATGGTATTTCCAATTTCCCCTTTACAATTCTCATCACTGACTATTTTATCGGCTTCCAATAACATTTTGGATCTCGTAACTTCTCGTTTATAGTTTGTCCAACTTAAGTATGCCCAGCTATGAATGGATATGTGTTTGCCACGGACAAATAATTAACTGTCCTGTTGTTGTCTTCTTATGCCGTTCATCTCCATCATAACTGGTTGGACTTCTCGTTTTCCTTTCCATTTCCGGAATTTTCCCTCTAGGCTGAAATCATTGGTTGGTTTGGGTGTGCTTGTGTTAGAATGGTACTTAAGTTCTTAAGTTGTGCTATTTGTTCTGTCTGTCCCACCTCACTTGCTCCGCATTGTTCATGACTTGTGGACCATTCAGTCCTTGAAGTTGTGACTTTAGTGGTATGGCCACGTAGTGTTTATGAAACGTTTCTGTTCCCCAATTCATTTCGATTTCGAAGCCATTTCGTTGTTGTTGCTCATCTGTACTGTTTTGTTTTACATTATTTTCCTTATTGTTTGAGTTTTTGTTGCAGGGTATCCAATTCATGAAATATGAAAAGCCGACTTTATTCAACTGATTGAAATGACAATTATGGACATAGAGGAATGTGTCCTTCTCTATTATCGAATAGACATTCATGGTCAACCATTCTACAGACAACGACTTAAATTTATCATTTTAAACGCTTATCTTGCTTGTTATTTATTTAACTAAACTTAGTATACATATTGGCAAATATTGGGTTGCGGACGTACATTCGTACGCATTTTGTTTTACTAATGTTCATCCCGTAGGCGTTCTGAATGCAATGTTTTCATATAACCTTCAGCAACAAGTTAAATATTTATCCAAATGAGCAAACAACATGAAGATTACTAAAAGTACAAAAGTCCTCATTCACACTCCGCAATTTTTCTAAGCAAGTTTGTAGGAGAGAGAGAGACAGAGAGATCTTTCCGCCAGCCACCCTCTCCAACAAAAGTTGACACTTGCTTGGAAAAAATTGCCGAGTCTGAATCAGGACTAAGTTCGAGATCAGTAAGATGATGAAAATTCTAACAGGACATTCAAGCTTATAATCAGTTCTACGCCGTGTGGAACCAGCAGATAAAGACGACATCGTAACGATGTAACATTTCTATGCCAAGCAATGACCAGCTTTCGCACATGCAAGATATCCATATTTCTGATTTGACAGATTACAATATCTGACTCATATTAAAGGATCTGGCTCATATTAAAGGATCTGGCTGAAAAACATTGAGGAGATTTATGTCAAGATTGAATTTCTAAAATCTTGAATATTTAAAGATCATACATATCGTCGGCTCTATGCTTTTGTGTTCCATAAGCCATTTTGTATGATCGGGGAAAAACGCAATTTATTGTTTGAGTAAAACATGGACTGAAGAGTTACACACTTTTTATTTCATGGGGTTTCCAACAGTGTTTGTATGATTCTCATTCATTTCTATGTCATTACATTCCAAAATAAGCAAGTTATAAAAATTTTTGTACATGGGATTTTTGTTTTAATATTTTTTCGTATTTGTATTACATGGACCACAAAGAGGGTCGGTGTGGAAGGAGAGTAATTTACATATTGTGGTCAAAAGAACCTAAAATAATGAGTCAAAAATATAGGGCGATAGAAAAATGGAGACATAGAACAAAAATATCAAAATTAGTTCCCGTTATTCAGAGTTAAATAGATTAACCCTACCAATATCTCGAAAACTAGACGAGGTAGAAAAAAATTATTGCAGATTCTGAAAGAGCATGCTTGAAACAAATATTATTATTAACTCCTAACTCATAAATACAAAAATGGCGTATGGACCAGAATATCACTAATCCGACGATATATGGTGGATCATATCGATACCTCCATTCTAAACCATGGTAAGTGCAAAAAGGTAGTTTTTCAGGAGAGCTGATCAAAGTTTGATGATTTTTTTTAATTTGTGTGGAATTCCTTTATGATGGAAATGGAATGACCTGTTCTGTTTTGTGAATAACTTTTGATTAGATTGGCGGATGAATACCAAATCTTGACTGAATGTAATTTGGAATATTTAGAAATTAAAAATGAAATCTCTCTAAAAACATGCTACGTCGACTTAGCATGTTTTAGAATGGATGTATGTGTGATTATGTGCGATATATGTGTGGTTTTCTGTGGAATAACAACCTGTGTCGGAAAACTTAGACTTCGTTTTTTATCATAATATTCAGCTAATCATTATCTAACGATCCATATATGACACTCCTAGGTATGTTCAATTTTAGTTGACTTTTTCCAAAACTCACATTTTATCAAATGTCAAATGTACTGTACAAAAATATATTCTGACACTACTAGCTTAAGTGTATGTACACGAACGTGAGACGAGAAAATTTAATTTCGCTTAGTGTTAACACTTACACACGATCATTGTCAAAGGCTTATATACTTATAAAGGGTGGTTAAATTTAAGGGCCGATGTTGATTTTGAATAAAACACAAATTATTTAGGAAATTATTGTCATTTGTTTTTATTATGATAAAATTAGTATGGTTCAATTATGTGTGGAACAAAATTTCGGCCAAATGGCCGCCGCGACTTCGATGACTCTGAGGAATAATTGAGGTTCTACGCCGTCAATGTGCCCAATTACATCATCCTTTAGCTCTTGAATTGTTGCTGGCTTATCGACGTACACATTTTCTTTCAAATAACCCCAAAGAAAGAAGTTCAACGGTGTCAAATCACATGATCTTGGCGGCCAAATGACATCGCCACGACGTGAGATAACACGGCCATTGAATTTTTTGCACAAAAGAGCCATTGTTTCGTTAGCTGTGTGGCAAGTGGCACCGTCCTGTTGAACCCACATATTGTCCACATCCATATCTTCCAATTCGGGCCATAAAAAGTTCGTTATCATCTCACGATAGCGAACACCATTCACAGTAACTGCCTGACCGGCCTCATTTCGAAGAAGTATGGCCCGATGACGTCGCCAGCCCATAAGCCGCACCAAACGAACTGGGCGAGCAAGCACAGGAGTTTTCACATCTCCTACAGACCCGGTTTGCTGAAATGTGCGCACAATTCTCCCGATTGTGGACAAATTTGGTCGATTATGCTGATAAAAAAAAACACCACGAAGTGCACGAAATGCATTTTGATTTGAACGCCCATTTTCGTAAAAGGCTTAAAAAATTTTAACGCGTTGCTCGATTGTGTATCTTTCCATGGTTCAAATTGAGTTAGTCTGAAATTGAGAAAGGTCAAATGGAATGCGGGAAAAACTTAACGTTTAGGTGTGGTTCACAGTCAACTTCGGCCCTTACAATTTAACCACCCTTTATAAGTACAGAACAAATATTGCTAGCTTTCTTTCCTTTGTTTATATTAGTTTTCTAAAAGTTGTAACAGTTCTATACTAGACAAAGTATACAAAGTAGACTTCATAATTGCGACAACCATTGACAATGAAAGAAACCGTTTCATGACGCCAGTAAAATCTTAGATGGCATTACAGGAAACTGACTTGGGATTTTAGTCAATGTAGGACTTAATTTATGTACATACAACACTATTTATAAAAAAATCATAGACCTTATATTAATATAAACTGCATGACACATACTCACTGCGTTAATGATAAAGTTGAATTGATAAAAAAATACAATTTTGCTGCAGTGAAACATATTCATTTATGAACATTATAATTCATTAGAATCCGTCTTCTCTTAATGTTTTTCTTTAGTTCTTCGACCCTACCCCAAGAATGTTCGGCGGAAATCCCTTTTCGGTCATTTTAAGTCGAATGAGCAATGTCCGTCCGTCTGTCTGTCTGCTGGCTGGTGCACACGATAACTCTCGAATGGAATAACCGATTGACTTAAAATTTGGTATGTGGTAATATTTTGTTCTATCTCCGCCTATGTTCGAAGATGGGCCATATTGGTTCACTTTTTCTGGTACCTCCCCCACAAAGGGTTAAAATGTTGTGAAATATTGATTCTTTAATAACTGCTGTTATACTTATTCGAATCATCTGAAATTACGTACATAGTATTAGTTTATAAGTCGCTATCGACTCGAGAAAAATGGGCGAAGTTTCCACGCCCCCCTTTGCTACCTCCCACACAAATGCACCATTTTGCACCAAAATTTAATAGCTTATAACATTAATACCAGTGTATAAAAATACTTTCAATTTAATAGCTTATAACATTAATACCAGTGTATAAAAATACTTTCAATTTTGTACAGTGTAATGCTTTTATAATGTCTATAGCCCTATGAAAAATGGGCGAAAAATGGCCACTCCACTTTTTGTATCTCCCACACAAAATGGCCAAATCATACCACAATTTAATATCTCATAACGTTAATACACCAGTCAACATAAACGGTTATAATTCGGCAAAGTGCACAGTACTTAAAGTATCTACTGTTCAGCGAAATATAGGTGTACATGTAAACCCCTTCTGGTATCTCCCACACAAAATGACAGGATAATTCGTGTAATATTCAAAATTATATTACTCACAAAGTGAGGGTATACCTTAGTCGGTTAACCCGACTGAAACTTTCTTACTTGTTTCAACATTTCTTTGCTCCAATCGACACGAGCCTTATTTTGAGCATTACTCAAATTATGTGGGATCCAACGAGAACAAATCTTTTTCACGGCCAAACGAACATGCAATATCTTATTGGTGCTATAATTAATGCCCAAGGATGCCTCAATCTCACGGTTTGTCACATGACAGTCTTGCTTTATCATTTCACACACATCGATGGTTTCCGGCAAAACAACCGAAATAGGATGACCTTCACGAAATACATCCTGGAGCGAACGGCGTCCTAGACTGTACTCTTGATACCAGAAATTTTCAGTGGTTTTTGATGGTACTTTATCATCAAAGGTATCGAAAATCTTAAAAAATCATCGCACGTAAATTTTCACGAATTAATTCCATTTTTTGACATAGATGAATTTTCCAACACACTGTAAACAAAACAATTCTCGTTCAAATGACAAAACGTTCTGATTGAAGTTATGCTAAAAAAATGTCAAACTTTCCAATGGAAGTTCCAATTTGCTTCTGGCAACACTAGTATTGACAGGACCCGAAATATAATAACAGAAAGAGAGTCTCAATAAAGCCGAATAGAAAAAGATCCTTAACAGAAAGAGATTATTACTGAAGCTGACTGGATTATGCAGGGCATGGTTAGATCATGCAGTAGACTTGCCTTTGCTGTATACATGCTGTTGAATGGACAGCAGCCTGTGATCAATTTTAGTCATGTGGTAACTATCTATTAATCTCTCAACGATTTTAAGGAGAAATGACAATAGACTGATTGGCCGGAAATACTTAGCACCTGTATGGTACGGTTGTCCTGCTTTTGGGATGAAATCAACCTGGGATTCTCTCCATTTTGTTGGTATATAGCCCTGATTGATACAACATGTGTAGATCTCTCTGAACCAGGAAGCAACTGTGTCGACCACTGCCTGTAGCTCATATTGTATTGTCCTGGCGAACTTAAAAGAATTTTTTTTTGTATTGCTTTAGTTCTTACTTGAAAGTGACCGTGTCCTGATGGTATTTGCCTTATTAATAGGATTCCCGCAGCACTTAATTAGCATATCTAATTGAGACGATCACAATGACGGAATGTTTCTTTCCAGTCTGTTTCTAGTAATGGAGGTATGTACATGCCCTCTATTATAAATCACCTTTCGTTGATGTCAGGACTTCCCCAAATATGATGGTGTGTATTGACATCTCTACACAATTAGGTCTTTGTTCTTTTCGTTTCTGCTCCTACCAGTGATTCCAATGCACAGGGCGTCGTCTCAGTGTCATGTGCAATACAAACGGAGGCCACCACCTTAATCCGGATTTTACTAAATCCATATGATAACATTCCATCGAACTTGACGAGGTTTGGTGGAGACTTGGCATTCAGTATAAATTCTGCGTCCCTCCGGAGCCCATCCGCCTCATCCAAATAACTGACGTTCCAGTTGGTAGCCCTGGATTGCAAAGTGATCAGGATCTAAGTGACGGATTCTACATCAGATGCAGAGTCGCCAGTTCTAGTATTCGTAGTCGTACCGGCTACATGATTGGTCCAAAAATGGGCGAGATCGGACAAATGGGAGCTCATATAAACCAAATTTTGAAATCGAGATATCTTGCATAATTTGTTAGCGAGAGTGCTGTAACTTTGTTCCTATGCATTTGGTGGTAGTCTACGTGATTGGTCTTCAAAATGAATTTTGAAATTGGCATATCTTGCACAATTTGTTAGCGAGAGTGCTGTAATTTTGTGTATATGTATCTGGTGGTAGTCTACATGATTAACTGGTCAAGGAGGCATGGCATGGTCAAGGAGACATATCACCATACACATAACCTCATAACAAGAGAACGGATCGTTCGATTTTCACGATTTTTTGCTTGATGTATTCGTATATCGGCCCAAGAAAGGACATAGTGGAAGACAATTTATGATTGGCCAAAGGAGCGTCCATGCAATCTCACAACTTGAGAACATTCCATTTTCATAACTCATATCGACACTATGGAGAAAAATTTATAATTGGTCAATGGTAATGCACCGCCCACTCAACCCCCATAATTACCCACTCATAACTCGAGAATAGATCGTTCATATTAAATTTAGATCCTTTTATATTTATTATACGGTTAAGGAATACCAATTATTTGAATTTCACAGCCTATATAAAATATTAAGGACACTGAGACAAAAAACGAACATTTTATTCCTTCCTACCATAGGATGTGGGTCCTGTGAAAACGTCAAACGATCACGAAATATGGAGTTAGTACATTATATTACTAGGCCCTATATTTTCAGTTGTATATAGTCCCTTTCGCGGGAGGGTATAAAATGTTTTTTTTGTCTCAGTGTCCTTAATATATTATAAAGGCTGTGGAATTCAAATAATTTTTATTCCAACTGTTATTTAAAAAGTTAATATGTCGAGACCTTAGAACAACAAGGTTCTAACTGCACCAATGTGTGTTTTGAGAAAACGTAACTTCAATGTGTAATATGTGTTAGTTGTTACATGTCATTTTATTTTGCCAACAACTACGAACTATTTTGTTTAGAACTTTGATTCACGGATCAGTTTTGAAAGAAGAATTTGTTTTATTTGTTCAATTTAGTTTATTAATGAGTTTTGCTTCTTTGAACAAAACAAGTAAAAGCGGCCATGCCGAATCTTATATACCTTCCACCATGGATTGCATTCAATTCTATTACTGGAAAAATCTTTGGATATGGAGCAAATAATGGAACGATCCTTTCTGTATAAGAAAATTACTAAATAAACGATCGCTGCATTTTTTAGCCAACTTTTAGGTCTAAAATTCATGTGAAAATGTGGTATTTACGGCTTAAATAAGCATATTTGAGAGCAACCACTACACGGTGACTACAATGAAATATTAATTGATTTATATAAATTTTACTGAGATTAATTCTTGCCAAAATAAAATACAGACTGCAAAGTTCTAAATTGCTTAGAAAATGTGGTGCTTATGACTTATACAAGCTTTTTTGGGAGCGACATCTACAGGTGGACTATAACAAAATATGAACTGATTAAAAAAATTGCTGCTGTGATGAATTTTTAAGCTAAATAAAATACATACTGCAAAGTTTCACCTAAAATGTTTAGAAAATGTGGTATTAATGACTTAAATAAGCGTATTTTGGAGTGACTATAACAAAATATGAACCGATTTGTAAAAAATGCGATGAATGCGTATCAAAATAGAATACAAACTGCAAAGTTTCAGCTAAATTGCTTTAAAAATGTGGTATCGGTGGCTCAAAAACAGTATTTTGGAGAGACCTCTATAGGGGAGCTATATCAAAACATTGACTGATATGTCCCATTTGCAATCCCAAACGACCTGCAAATATAAGAAATATTTCTACCATATTTGAATAATCTAGCTCTATTATTACGGACTGTAGCGTGATTTCAACAGACAGACAGACGGACATGGCTAAATCGTCTTAGAATTTTACGACGATCAAGAATACATATAATTTTTGGGTTCGCAGATCAATATTTCAAGGTGTTGCAAACGGAATGACAAAGTTAGTATACCCCCATCCTATGGTGGAGGGTATAAAAATATTTATATATAGAATTCACAGCGTCGATTACCTAATTTCTAGGAAAGGTTCAAGGATGTAAAAAATGCGATGAATGCGTATCAAAATAGAATACAAACTGCAAAGTTTCAGCTAAATTGCTTTAAAAATGTGGTATCGGTGGCTCAAAAACAGTATTTTGGAGAGACCTCTATAGGGGAGCTATATCAAAACATTGACTGATATGTCCCATTTGCAATCCCAAACGACCTGCAAATATAAGAAATATTTCTACCATATTTGAATAACCTAGCTCTATTATTACGGACTGTAGCGTGATTTCAACAGACAGACAGACGGACATGGCTAAATCGTCTTAGAATTTTACGACGATCAAGAATACATATAATTTTTGGGTTCGCAGATCAATATTTCAAGGTGTTGCAAACGGAATGACAAAGTTAGTATACCCCCATCCTATGGTGGAGGGTATAAAAATATTTATATATAGAATTCACAGCGTCGATTACTTAATTTCTAGGAAAGGTTAAAATTAACACATTTTGTTACATGACTATAATTAATGAACATCTACTATGTATTTTGAAATATATGAAGCCATTTTCCTCTTTGTGTTAAATTCGCTGAAGTTGTATCTAAAAAATAAAAAATCTGAATAATGTTAAGTCACATGATCAGATAAAATAAGCATTATTTACAAACCTATTTTAAGATTGTTTTGTATTATGAAATTTAAGCTATGATTCGTTGTTCTGAGATTGGATCAACATCTACTGACATATTCGGAACATTTGGAAAATCATTTTTCTCTCTGCGAAACTTAGTTGCTTTCTTCGCTTGTCGATTCAGAGAGTAGAAAGTTTGGAGCAATTCTTTCCTTTCATTGCTTGTACATAATTTCGAGTTGGCATTGAAATTTACAGGTGCTTTTGTTGGAACAATTCTGATTCTGATTGATTGACATAGTCTTTAGGCCACATTTCCCTTCCAGCGTTTGGGATTGCTTTTCGGTTTGCGCGTTTTTCATTCACAATGAACTTCTTCGATTGGATCGATAGATTCCTCTGAGGGAACTTCTATTGGAATTATATTAGAATCTTCGAATATTTCAATGGTATCGCCTCCACCAATGTGAAAAATTGTCAGACTCCATTTTCTAAAATCATAATTAAATTATAAATGAATATTAACTAATACCAACTCCAAATACTCACAAAGCCACCTTTTCAAAACAAAATAAGGAAAATAAAATGACAATTTTATTGTTTCCCCTTTTTTGTCGAACGCAGAAATAATAAAACATAACTGTCGATTTATGTTTGTCAAATACAAGCGGAGCAATGTTGCCAACAAAGTTATAGGGCCTTATTCATAAAAACTTAACGAAGGTTTGAGGAACGTTTTAGCAGTGTTAAAACGTGTCTAGTGCAACTGAAAAATGCTGAGCAACAAAGTTATATCTGCAATATTTCTCATATTGTTTAGGGATACAAGGTTATATTTGGTAGTTAGAAATTTATTTACCAAATTGTTATAGAAAAATTGGTAGTTATATCTTTGTTGATTTGCATATGTCGTAAACGGCAAGGGATATATTTATGGCAATAGCTGTAATCGAAAGAGCATACCTTGTTGTTCTAAGGTCACGATGTGTTATATCAGTTAGAGATATGTAACATATATTTTTCAAGTTTTTTAAACCCACAACTTTGAAATATATTCAAAGATAAAAGTTTAATAGAACATTTTTTTTCGTCCTTGGAATTTTTTTTTTTAAATGTGTATTAAATTGTGGAAATTCTCTACTTTCATGTGATATGCATATTTATCAGTTCACATTGTAATAACTGCAAATAAAAATATTTCTCTACAAAACTGCATCATTCGATTTCTGAAATTGTGTGTTCGAAAAATATGTTATTGACTCCAAAATGCCACTGTGCACGTACATTGATGTTATCATTTTGGCGCTTTTAGGGCGATTTGTCCCACCGAGAGATGACACAACGCATTAAGAATGGTATTGTATATGCTCGTATTTATAATGAAGATTTAAAAACGAAATGGCAAAAATTCAAGTACGTACTTACAATTACATTCATATGAAATTAAAACATCAATATTGACCTAATGGACTTAGTCGATGTATTAAAAAAAATGTATGTATGTTTTACTTTTAGGTACGTATAAATCATATCGTGTATATATAATCGCAGGGAACTGGCGTAGGGTTTCATATAGTCGGTCCAGACCGACTTTAGTCTTTCATTATAGTTGTTTATTCACCATTCATATTATAAACATAATCCTTTCTTTCGGTGTACGTAAATGCAAATAATTCTTATCTATATTAACATGGTTAAGCCCAGGAAACTGTTATAAAATTCCCAAATAAATCCCATTTAGTGAAATAGGCCAGAGAATGGGATTCCCTTTTCCTAAAACATACATACATATTCTACATAAATATGCATGTCTTTGGGTTCGGCTGTTTGTGAGTGGTTCTTCCGTATGTCCTTTCGTATTTAGCTCAACTTTTACAAATTGTTTGCCATTGGAATAATTTATTAGATTGCTTTGGTTTTCTTTTATGTGGGATTTGTATGTTTTCGTTAAACACTCACACCCACATCCCACTCCTACGCACACACGCTATGCTTCCCGCCCCAAAACACACTCGGAGTGCGTCCGTGGTTTGCGTGGATACCAATTTTATTTAGTTTTCCCGCTCCAAACGGCTGATGTTGAAAGTGATTCTGATGATGATGACGGCGGTTGTGGCCTGCTGGTGGTAGAGGCGATGGAGGTGTTGGTTGGTGATGATTACGTTGATGATGATTATATTGGATTGCGGATTGCAAGCCTGTCTGAGTGGCTTGCGTTGGGTGGTTGGTTGGTTCGTTGGTTGTTGTGTCGATCGCCATCATGTTGCACGTTCTGGGTTCTTTCTCGTTTCCTACCTTTCCGTGGCCGTTTGTTTGTGTTACTCTTGTAACTCAGGTGTTGTAAAATGCCGTTTTTATTGTGTTATTATTTATTTGTGAACTTTTCGGGTATCACTCTCTGGTACAATAAATTCGCACAATATGTTCAACTCCATTTCACTAATGTATTTTTGTGTCCAATGCAGCCCTCCAGCTCACCTTCAAAATCAGCTTTAAAATTTTCCAGCTACAGAAATGTCTTTCGTCGTACTTCGAAAGAGAGTTTGATAAGTGAATGAAAAACGAAACAGATAATTTTATTACACGAAATTTCTTTTGAGGCTACAAAAGTTAATTCAGTTTTGTTATTCCTTTGATTCACAATGCCCTGCTTCGCAGTGTTTACGTAAAGTTTTTTGTTGTGCATTCAAAATTGTTTTACCAAAGTTCTTCATTGTTGCTGTGACTCTTTGAGACCTGCGAAACATTTAAGGATACTTGTTTGAATCGATAAAGACCAAAATCATTGCAGATGGGATGTATTAAGATGACATTTCATTCCTTATGTACGACGCTTTACTTTGAGGGAATGTATTCAATGTTACAATTATTCCAAAGACATAACTGTTGCTGTTACAGTTGGTATGAGCACCTTTTTAATAATAATGCAGTTCTCATCAGAGTACATACTCGACATCATTGGCAAACAGAATTCAAAACTTTCCGTGAGAAAGTGGGAAGTCTTCTATAGGAAGGATGATACAGAGGGTACTCTCCTCGTGTTGGGCATAGACCCAGAATCCAAGAACAATCTTGTCATGGCGAAGGGCATGGCGTACTTCTTGATCTGGACAGTCTTTTTCAAAATTGGAAAGGTCCCGATTGGCAGGACAGATGAATCAAGTCCAAATATACTATCTGAAGAGGCAAACACTGGTATTGAACGGATGGAGACAAGTGAGACACTGCCAAAAACTGATGTGGAAGTAGTCAATAACACCACCAGTTCACCAATAGTACCGCCACTTTTGCAGGAAGTTCCCAGCAAAGGTGGTGATCAAAATAAAAAGAGCCACAAACCGATTCAAACCAATGAGCGACAAAAAATAACACCGCCTCCCAAAATTGTCGACTGGAAGATGGTGTAATAGGTAGTGAACGAAAGGAGGAGAATGACCCACTACCAAATAATGAGGGGGTGCCACCAGATACGATAGACTCCCAAAAGAAACATTTACTGGAAGGACAATGATTGAGGTCATCCAGATAAACCTCCACCGGAGCGAGACAGCATCCAACGCTCTGATGGACATCATAAATAAAGGCAGGGTTCATATTGCTTTGATCCAGGAACCATGAACAACTAGCAACAAGGTTACTGGATTAAACCATGTGAACTATATATAACCTTTTCTACGCTAACACAGGTATTCGTCCAAGGACTTGTATTCTGTGCCATAAAAACTTATGTTGTATTTTCTCTCCAGAGTTGTCAACATCGGACGGTGCTAAGGCAAGGTAATGGAAATATGTACCTGGCGTCAATATATCTGCCATTCGATGCGCCGACATTGCCACCTACGTCGGAATTACAACGTCTGGTGAGGGAATCCAAACACACAAGTAATGAGTTATTAGCTGGATGTGACGCCAACTCCCATCATATCGCTTGGGGTAGTACTAACACCAATAAAAGGGGACACGCCCTTATCGAATTTTTGAATACAAATGACCTCATAACTCTTAACATAGGAAACACTGCAACCTTTGTTAACAAAATTAGGGAAGAAGTATTAGATATAACGATATGTTCAGAAAATCTTATTGATGAGATTCATGAGTGGAGGGTTTCGGATGAACACTCCTATTCAGACCACCGTTATATAAGGTTTAAAATTGCACGGCCACCGCCAAACCCCATAAGTTTCCGTAATAAGGCTAAGACCGACTGGACTAAATTCGGAAATCTACTTAGAAATCGATTGGGGCAGCCTACACGCGATTATCTATGTGCAGAAGACATTGATATCAATGTGAAGAAGATTACCGAGGCTCTTGTAAAATCATTCGAAGATAGTTGCCCACTTCGAGAAAGGAAATCTGCCTTTGAAAATCCCTGGATGGCAGGACAAATTCGCTCGATTGGCAAAGATGTCCGCAGACTTTACAACAGAGCTCGACGTAAAAAACAATCAGTATATTGGGACGACTACCACAGAAGACTCAAAGAATACAATAAAATCATTAGATCGGCGAAACGTATCTCCTGGAGGCTTTTCTATGAACAGGTAGACAGCGTTAAAAAAGTTCCTCTCAAAAACTCATGTCCAAACCGAAACACTGGTGGATGAAACGGGTAAAAGGATGGAAACTATAGAGGATACTGTAAGGCTCTTGATGAAAACTCATTTCCCGACTGGTAATGCTGGACCAACAGAGGAACAGCTACAGAATGAAAATGTATTGCATCCAGTACCTATTACGGATATATCAGATGGTATGTTTAAAGAAGCGATAAAAAGTTTCTCTCCCTTTAAGGCTGCGGGACCTGTTGGAATATTTCCAGCACTTCTGCAGAATGAGGTGGATCTGGTATCAACGCATCGGTCTGGAGTGTTCACTGCATGCCTAACCCATTCGTATACCCCAAAAACCGGCAGGAATCAAAGGTGGTCTTTATACCAAAGTTTGGCAAGGCGAGTTATACGACCCCAAAGGCTTATCGACCCATTAGCCTAACTTCAAACAACACGCCTATGCCAAAGGAAGATCAGTGTAAACAGCTCTGCATGAGGTAGTGCACCACATAGAAGAGTCCTTCAGTAAAGAAATGTATACACTTGCTGTTTGCATAGACATTGAGGGCGCATTTAACAATGTACAGACCGTTACACTTATCCAGTCCTTAGACGAGTTTCAGGTTGACCGGGCGCTGAAAAACTGGATCAAAAATATGCTAAGGAATAGGTGGATTATTTGTGGGTGATATGACGTAAAAATTAGAGACAAGGTAAATCGTGGAATACCTCAGGGGGGCATTTTATCGCCTCTTCTATGGGTTACGACGATACACAGTCTCCTAAAAGCCCTCACCAATGAAGGACTTTAACCAGTCTGTTATGCAGACGACGTTGTAATACTTCTAAGGGGCTTTCATCCAAATCTATTATGCAGAAGATCTGAAGAGACACTTAAAATAGCATATTACTGGGCACAACCAAGGGGATTAAATGTTAACCCAGACAAAACAGAAATATGTCTATTTACAAGGAAAACGAAGATCCCACGTTTTACCTGGCCTCGATTCCTGAATAAGACAATTGCTATAACTAAAAAGGTAAAATACTTGGGAGTAATGTTGGATCAGAAACTGTACTGGAAAGATCATCTTGAAGAAAGAGTTAAAAAGCCCACAGATGTTGGTCGTTGTGCAGAAGAGCTATAGGTTTAAAATGGGGACTACGTCCAAATATGACTCACTGGCTTAACATGAACGTGATTAGACCAATAATCACCTACGCCTGTGTAGTGTGGTGGACATCAATGGACAAGAAGTGCAACATAATACCTTTGCAAAAAATTCAACGTATGTGCTGTCTAGGCATAAGCGGGGCATTTAGAACTGCACCAACAAAAGCGTTGGAGACTATACTGCACATCCAACCAATAGACATCCGCATAAAGTATGAGGTAGCCCTCACAGCAAGACGTCTACAAGTGATGGGTGAATGGATAAATCGAGACCACAAGTTGTACCATCAGAAGATTTTAGAATATCTAGTTGGTCACATTCAAACGCCAGAAATCTCGGACCGCATTCCTGAAGTGCGGCTTACGGCTACCTGTGATACGTTTGTGCCAGACAGACGCTCTTGGGAAAATGGAACTTTGGCCCATGTGCCAGTGGGAACCAGCTGCTACACGGATGGGTCCAAGCGAGGAGGAAGGACGGGTCTGGGACATTTTATTGATGATCCAGAAGTCGAACTTCACTTCCGCCTCCCTGACCATAACACGGTATTTCAAGCAGAAGTTCGAGCAATCACGGAGTGTGTGAACTGGCTCAGTAACACGACAAAGCCTAAATATGCCAACATCTTCACACATAGCCAAATGGCGATTAAAGCAATAACATCGGAAAGGGTCAAATCCAGAACTGTGTTGGACTGTAAAAGAACGATAAATGATTACTCAGCCCATGGTCAATTGCGTATTTGCTGGGTACCAGGACACAACGGAGTGATTGGAAATGAACGGGCAAACAGATTGGCTTCAAAGGGCAGAGAACTTCGAGTAATAAACTTGGGAAATTGGAAACCTTTCGAAGCCACGAAGGATGAGTTGAAGCACTGGGCAGAGATGGCTCACAAAACTGTGTGGCATAGCGCAACTGTAGGAGCAACTACAAATATACTGTGGGGTGACCCAAATGAAAAGAAAACAAGAAGTCTTCTGAAACTAAACAAGATCGATATTAGTAAGATGATGAGTGTTCTAACGGGACACTCAAGCTTACAAGCACATCTTCATCGCATAGGACTAGCAGGAAACGACGAATGCAGGGCATGCAGAGAAAACATCGAAACGATGGAACATTTTCTGTGTGTCACTGCCCGGCTTTTACACATGCAAGATCCCAACATTTCGGGTCCGACATATTACCAGACTTGACTCATCTCAGAGAATATGACTGGAAGATACTGAGAAAATTCGTGTCTAATACCGATCATAAATAAGGAGCGCACAACAGGCCGAACCACTGGCTTAAGTGTATGTCCATGGACATGAGACGTTTAAACGTCTCCTCTCTTCAACCTAACCTAATAATAATGCATGCTTTTATAATGCATTGTTGGTTGGACAAATAAATTATTTATATACCCTCCACCATAGGATGGGGGTATACTAACTTTGTCATTCCGTTCGCAACACCTTGAAATATAGATCTGCGACCCCATAAAGTATATATATTCATGATCGTCGTGAAATCGTAAGACCATGTCCTTCTGTTGAAATCACTCTACAGTCCGTAATAACTGAGCTAGGTTGATTAAATTTAGTAGAAATCTATATATATAAAAATGGAAAAATGTTTGTATGTATGTATGTATGTATGTATGTATGTATGTATGTATGTATGTATGTGTTTTATAGACGCTTAAACCACTGGACCGATTTTAAAATTTTTTCTTTTGTTTGAAAGCTATTTGGTCTGAGATGGTTTTGGGAAAAAAAATTTTGCAAATAGTGGGCGGGGAAAATGTGGGCGTGGCAAATCGTTTGTTTGTGGGTTTGTTTGTTTGTTCCGTATAGACGTCTAAACGGCTGGACCGATCATCTTGAAATTTTCACAGAATGTACATGTGTAGGGGGTGCTGAAAATAGGGTACTTGAATTTTCGATATATCAAGTGGGCGTGGACCCGCCCATATGGGTCCAATTTTGATATTGAGAACAAATTTTAGCTAGAGTGCTGAAATTTTGTGTGTATGCATTTAGTGGCATATTATGTGAATTTTCCAAAAATGGGCGGAATCGGACCAATGGGCGTGGCCCCGCCCCTATAAGCCAAATTTTGAAATTGAGATATGTTGCACAATTTGTTAGCGAGAGTGCTGAAATTTTATGTATATGTATATGGTGGCAGTCTACGTGATTGGTCCAAAAATGGGAGGGATCGACCCAATGGGCGTGGCCCCGCCCACATAGACCAAATATTGAAATTTTGATATCTTGCACCATTTGCTAACGGGAGTGCTGCAATGTTGCGTATATGTATCTGGTGGCATTCTACGTAATTGGTCAAAAAATGGGCGGGATCGGACCAATAGGCGTGGCCCCGCCCATACAAGCCAAATTTTTAAATTGAGATATCTTGCAGAATTTGTTAGCTAGAGTGCTGTAATGTTGTTCGTATGTATCTGGTAGCAGTCCACGTGATTTTTCCAAAAATGTGCGGGATCGGACCAATGGGAGTGGCACCGCTCATATAAGCCAAATTTAAAAAATGTGATATCTTGCACAATTTGTTACCGAGAGACCTGGAATTTTGTACATATATATATCCGTTGGCGACCTACATGATTGGTCCAAAAATGGGCGGGTTCGGACCAATAGGCGTGGCCCCGCCCATATAAGCCAAATTTTGAAATTGAGATATTTTGCACAATTTGATAGCGAGAGTGCTGCAATTTTGTGTATATGTATATAGTGGCAGTCTACGTGATTGGTCCAAAAATGGGCGGGATCAGAACAATGGGCGTGCCCACCCCCCCCATATAAGCCAAATTTTGAAATTGAGATATATTGCACAATTTTGTACCGAGAGTGCTGTAATTTCGTGTATAAATATCTGGTGATAGTCTACGTGATTGGTCCAAAAATGAGCGGCATCGAACCAATGGGTGTGGCCACGTCCATATAAGCCAAATTTTGAAATTAAAATATCTTGCACAATTTATTATCGAGAGTGCTGCAGTTTTGGACATATGTATCTGATGACTGTCTTAGCGATTCGCCCAAAAATTGGCGGGATCAGACCAATGGACGTGGCTCCGCCTATATAAGCCAAATTTTGAAATTGAGACACATATCTTGCACAATTTTTAGCGAGAGTGATGTCTGGTGGTAGTCTACGTTATTGGTCCAAAAAGGGTCGGGATCGGATCAATGACATCCGTATAAAGTATGAGGTAGCCCTCACAGCAAGACGTCTACAAGTGATGGGTGAATGGATAAATCGAGACCACAAGTCGTACCATCAGAAGATTTTAGAATATCTAGTTGGTCACATTCAAACGCCAGAAATCTCGGACCGCATTCCTGAAGTGCGGCTTACGGCTACCTGTGATACGTTTGTGCCAGACAGACGCTCTTGGGAAAATGGAACTTTGGCCCATGTGCCAGTGGGAACCAGCTGCTACACGGATGGGTCCAAGCGAGGAGGAAGGACGGGTCTGGGACTTTTTATTGATGATCCAGAAGTCGAACTTCACTTCCGCCTCCCTGACCATAACACGGTATTTCAAGCAGAAGTTCGAGCAATCACGGAGTGTGTGAACTGGCTCAGTAACACGACAAAGCCTAAATATGCCAACATCTTCACACATAGCCAAATGGCGATTAAAGCAATAACATCGGAAAGGGTCAAATCCAGAACTGTGTTGGACTGTAAAAGAACGATAAATGATTACTCAGCCCATGGTCAATTGCGTATTTGCTGGGTACCAGGACACAACGGAGTGATTGGAAATGAACGGGCAAACAGATTGGCTTCAAAGGGCAGAGAACTTCGAGTAATAAACTTGGGAAATTGGAAACCTTTCGAAGCCACGAAGGATGAGTTGAAGCACTGGGCAGAGATGGCTCACAAAACTGTGTGGCATAGCGCAACTGTAGGAGCAACTACAAATATACTGTGGGGTGACCCAAATGAAAAGAAAACAAGAAGTCTTCTGAAACTAAACAAGATCGATATTAGTAAGATGATGAGTGTTCTAACGGGACACTCAAGCTTACAAGCACATCTTCATCGCATAGGACTAGCAGGAAACGACGAATGCAGGGCATGCAGAGAAAACATCGAAACGATGGAACATTTTCTGTGTGTCACTGCCCGGCTTTTACACATGCAAGATCCCAACATTTCGGGTCCGACATATTACCAGACGTGACTCATCTCAGAGAATATGACTGGAAGATACTGAGAAAATTCGTGTCTAATACCGATCATAAATAAGGAGCGCACAACAGGCCGAACCACTGGCTTAAGTGTATGTCCATGGACATGAGACGTTTAAACGTCTCCTCTCTTCAACCTAACCTAATAATAATGCATGCTTTTATAATGCATTGTTGGTTGGACAAATAAATTATTTATATACCCTCCACCATAGGATGGGGGTATACTAACTTTGTCATTCCGTTCGCAACACCTTGAAATATAGATCTGCGACCCCATAAAGTATATATATTCATGATCGTCGTGAAATCGTAAGACCATGTCCTTCTGTTGAAATCACTCTACAGTCCGTAATAACTGAGCTAGGTTGATTAAATTTAGTAGAAATCTATATATATAAAAATGGAAAAATGTTTGTATGTATGTATGTATGTATGTATGTATGTATGTATGTATGTGTTTTATAGACGCTTAAACCACTGGACCGATTTTAAATTTTTTTCTTTTGTTTGAAAGCTATTTGGTCTGAGATGGTTTTGGGAAAAAAAATTTTGCAAATAGTGGGCGGGGAAAATGTGGGCGTGGCAAATCGTTTGTTTGTGGGTTTGTTTGTTTGTTCCGTATAGACGTCTAAACGGCTGGACCGATCATCTTGAAGATTTCACAGAATGTACATGTGTAGGGGGTGCTGAAAATAGGGTACTTGAATTTTCGATATATCAAGTGGGCGTGGACCCGCCCATATGGGTCCAATTTTGATATTGAGAACAAATTTTAGCTAGAGTGCTGAAATTTTGTGTGTATGCATTTAGTGGCATATTATCTGAATTTTCCAAAAATGGGCGGAATCGGACCAATGGGCGTGGCCCCGCCCATATAAGCCAAATTTTGAAATTGAGATATGTTGCACAATTTGTTAGCGAGAGTGCTGAAATTTTATGTATATGTATATGGTGGCAGTCTACGTGATTGGTCCAAAAATGGGCGGGATCGACCCAATGGGCGTGGCCCCGCCCACATAGACCAAATTTTGAAATTTTGATATCTTGCACCATTTGCTAGCGGGAGTGCTGCAATGTTGCGTATATGTATCTGGTGGCATTCTACGTAATTGGTCAAAAAATGGGCGGGATCGGACCAATAGGCGTGGCCCCGCCCATACAAGCCAAATTTTTAAATTGAGATATCTTGCAGAATTTGTTAGCTAGAGTGCTGTAATGTTGTTCGTATGTATCTGGTAGCAGTCCACGTGATTTTTCCAAAAATGTGCGGGATCGGACCAATGGGAGTGGCACCGCTCATATAAGCCAAATTTAAAAAATGTGATATCTCGCACAATTTGTTACCGAGAGACCTGGAATTTTGTACATATATATATCCGTTGGCGACCTACATGATTGGTCCAAAAATGGGCGGGTTCGGACCAATAGGCGTGGCCCCGCCCATATAAGCCAAATTTTGAAATTGAGATATTTTGCACAATTTGATAGCAAGAGTGCTGCAATTTTGTGTATATGTATATAGTGGCAGTCTACGTGATTCGTCCAAAAATGGGCGGGATCAGAACAATGGGCGTGCCCACCCCCCCATATAAGCCAAATTTTGAAATTGAGATATATTGCACAATTTTGTACCGAGAGTGCTGTAATTTCGTGTATAAATATCTGGTGATAGTCTACGTGATTGGTCCAAAAATGAGCGGCATCGAACCAATGGGTGTGGCCACGTCCATATAAGCCAAATTTTGAAATTAAAATATCTTGCACAATTTATTATCGAGAGTGCTGCAGTTTTGGACATATGTATCTGATGACTGTCTTAGCGATTCGCCCAAAAATTGGCGGGATCAGACCAATGGACGTGGCTCCGCCTATATAAGCCAAATTTTGAAATTGAGACACATATCTTGCACAATTTTTAGCGAGAGTGATGTCTGGTGGTAGTCTACGTTATTGGTCCAAAAAGGGTCGGGATCGGATCAATGGCCGTGGCCCTGCCCATATAAACTAAATTTTGAAATTGAGATGTCTTACACAATTGTTTAGCGATAGTTCTGTAATTTTGTGCATATGTATCTGATGATAGCCTACGTGAATGTTCTAAAAAGTGGCGGGATCGGATCAATGGGCCTCGCCCCGCCCATATAAACCAAATTTTGAAATTGAGATATCATGCACAATTTGTTAGCGAGAGTGCTGTGATTTTGTGCATCTCACGCAGTCTACGTGATTACACAAAAAAGGGCGGCACCGCCAATAGGAGCCTAATTTTTAAATTGAGATATCTTGCACAATTTGTTTAAGTGAGCGCTGCAGTTTTGGGTATATGTATCTGATGACAGTCTACGTGATTCGACCAAAAATAGGCGGGATCAGAACAATGGACTTTGCCCTGCCTATGCGAGTATAAGTCAAATTTTGAAATTGAGAGTCATATCTTGCACAATTTTTTACCGAGAGTGCTGTAATTTCGTGTATATATATCTGGTGATAGTCTACGTGAATGGCCCAAAAGGGTTGGGATCGGACCAATGAGCGTGGCCCCACCCTTATAAGCAAATTTCTGAAATTGAAATACCTTGAACAATTTGTTAGCGAGAGTGTTGTAATTTAGTAAATATGCATTTGATGGCAGTCTACGTAATTGGTTCAAAAATGGACGGGATCGGAAATCTCAATCTGGGGCAACGAAGTGGACCGGGTCCAGCTACACTGAAAAAAAAAATAGTAATAAAACTAATGATGACACATTCTTATATTAAGTATGCTACCTCGGCATCAATTCAATGAAAATTTTCATTAAAATTATGAAAATTTACACGTTTTTTACGAAATTTTCCTTAATATAAAGTTTTTTGAATTTGAATTAATGACTATCTAATCATTAGTTTTGTGTACGCGCTTCTTTAAATGTACGCATTTAAATTAAAGAAAAAAATCATTATTTTTGTGCCAATCCGCATTATTTTAAGTAATATTTCAATAGTTTTAAGGATTTTTTACATTAACACTATGACGTAGACATGTCATAGTTTTAATGCCGAATCGGACTTAATTAACAGTATGAGATATTTGAGTAATAAATTTAAGACTATGCTCCCCTTAAAGAAAAGGCTGTCTTGGTAATAAATTTTATGACTATTGTCATTATTTTTAAGAATACATACGAGAGAATTATACAATCTCTCCCTCCCTCTCTCGTTCGGAGAATCAGTTTTGTTGGTAATGTGTGAATCAATAATTGTTATGGAATGCTAGAAGAGAAAATAGAGAACAGTTCTGTTCGTTTTCTTTTAAATCTTCAGTTATTTACAAGCGATGGAAGGAAACGGTTGTCTGTTTTCGGGACGCGGATTGTGAAAAAATTTGGTTGCTGTGAATATGTAAGTATACGTGCACGTATGTCATATTGCACCTAAAATAATTTTAATATGGGCTGTTAACAGTTATTTTTGCTAAAGCATAGCAACAACAACAAATGAAACCGTCGTGTACATGTGTGTATGCATGTGGTTATGCCGTCGGCGTCACCATCGATCTCTGTGATAAGGGAGTGCGTGTGTCATAGTTATTTTTGCTGTATTTTATTTATGGCGATGTACATGCGTTTTTGAAGGAGATCTTGTTTGTATGTCCAGTGAAGAGATTTGTGCCAAATGGATGATAAAAATGTGAGTAATAGATTTTGTAATACAGAAAGAGACAATGGGAAAATGTTTACGTACGTGAAAAATAATATTATTATTCTGAAATAAACATCTTATTGGCAATTACAAAATTAACAAAACACATTTTAATTGAAAGTATTTATTTATTAAAAATACCAGCGCATAATGCAGAAATGTTAAATTATTTGTGGCAATATAGAAATTTATTATTAATAATATGTTATACATATAACTATCTTTTTAAATTTTTTTTTAGTAAAATAATTTTAGAATGGGTCTTTTGTGAGAAGAATGGCAAATTTTACAAAATATTTCAACGTAAGTATTATATTATATATTATATTTCTCTTAGTTTTCAGCGTTTTCCAATTGTGATATGATAAAATTTATTTGCATTTTTTTTAGTTTATAGATAATTTTATTTGATTTATTTTCAGAAAAAATTTAATTATTTTAATTTTATATCACGCAATATTTGAAGATAAATGTGATGGATATATGAAAAATGCAGTGCTGAATGCCATTTATAAATTACAACAAATAAGTGAGATTTGGAAACAATAGATTTGGAAACAATATTTGTAAGTACATATTATGTATTTCTGAACAAATATATTTTATTTGAAAATCAAGAAATTTAATTTGGAACGCATATACATATTAATGTATTAGAACAAAATATATTTGCGAACTGACGTTCACATATAAAATACGTGTTTTCACACAAACAAAGTTATTGTTAAAAAGTTTTCCAAATATAATTTATTTAAAAAGATGTTTTCCTTTTTTGAATTTTAGTTTAAATTTTTCCTTGATTTCGTGTTCATAATTGCTTCATAAGTACTTCATAATTAAACCTGCTGTTAGATTACGCCCGTTTGGTCTAATTTTTGTATCGTTTCCTTTATAAACGGTAATATATGTATGTATAAATATTGCCTTATAATTTGGTGCAAGGGATATTTTTGTTTTACTAAAATCAAAATAATGAGCGTTTTTGCTCAAAAATAATTGTAAATAAGCTGCTTTCTTTTCACGAAGTATTGAATAAAAATAAATATAAAATATTGTCTTCCATATTCATTTTATATGAAAAATGTAATGTTGACCAAATGGACTCTTAATCTAGGATTCGTACAGATTTGCTAATCTAACACCAGGGTTAAGAATGCCATAAGCAGCATTAGCTTTTGTTTTACAGAAGTAATTTTTAATATGTTTTTGTAGTTTTGTTTGCTAACAAATCTTAAGGTTTTAAAATCTAAGTCACGATTGATTTTTTTGAGAAAATTATTTTTGATAACTTAATTTATATGAAAAATTTCACTTTCAAAACAATCAGTTTCTATTATTAATAATATCTTACATAAATATATTTTTTTTAACTTTTAGTACAGCAAATTTTGTATGGATCTATTATGAGAATTTGTGTCGTAGAAGAGTGACTAAATATTTCAGTGTAAGTAAGTATATTCCAAAGATTTTAATATATCTCTTATTTTTCAACATTTTGTGACAGTTTTATGATAAAATTTATTTTAATACTTTATCGTATATAAATCATTCTGTTTGACTTATATTCAAATTATTTTCATTTCAGTTCGCGCAATTGAACTTTATTTGGATATATGAAAAATGTGGTGGGGAATTAAAAATTTACAAATTGCAGGAAATGAGTGAGCATACAAACTATGTATATGATATAATAATATAATATTTGTTTTATATAATTTCTATTTAAATTCCAGCCAAATTCTAGGTTAAAAATCATTAAGGTCGGTTCCGATAAAAATTGTTCATGGACAACAAATAGAGAAACGAATCCCGCTATAGAATCGATACATAACAATACAATATTCGAATAAAAGTCAAACTTCATAGTGTGTTGGCCGATTTGTCTTTATACAATTACATTTTGTTTTAAATTATAAAATGTTCAAGGTTATCCGTAATATGTATTATATTTTTTTGTATAAAAATATAATACAATATAAAATATAACAAATAAAATATATATTTAGAAAGATAAAGTGTTGTGTTATTGAATTTTCTATGAATATTAAATGATTTCAAAGAAAATGATTCATTTAAAAGAGTAACATTATAATCAATATAATGTAACGAATTTTCCATACATATTTAAAAAAACTGTATTTAAATTCATGTATGCCTTAAATTAATTACCAGTATATTCTTATATCAAGGACAAACATTTTAAATTTTATTACGATAATGTTTTAAATTATATGATATTTTACTAAAAATAAGCACGCGACATACTTAAATTTACGCAAAAATGTGCTTATTTTAAGACCAAACATAATTATTTTTATTACCCAAAATTCTTAATTCTATGAAATGCATCCTCAAAACAAGTACTATTCACGTCTTTAAATTAACTATAAAACCTTCTTATTTTTATAGCGATTGTCTTTGGCTCGAAATCATTGCCGAAATCTTAAACTTTACGAAAAATTCATTGATTTTCAGCACGCTTTTTTTTTAGTGTAGTACTTCTTATAGTTGCAGTTGCAGGTTTTAAAGCAATTTTGCTGAAACTTTGCAGTTTGTATTCTATTTTGACTAGAATTCATCACAGTAAAAATTTTGCAAATCGGCTCATATTTTGTTATAGTCACCCTATAGAGGTCGCTCAATAATAGGCTTATTTATGTATATCATAAATATCACATTTTCTAAGTATTTTAAGCGATTTTTTGCAGTTTGTGTTTTATTTAGACAAGAATTCACCACAGTAAACATTTTATAAATCAGTTAATATTTTGTTGTAGTCCACATATAGATGTCACTACCAAAAACGCTTGTTTAAGCCATAAACACCACATTTTCTAAGCAATTTAGCTGAAACTTTGCAGTTTGTAATCTATTTTGGCAAGAATTCATCTCAAAAAATGTAGTCAGTTTATATTTTGTTGCAGTCCCCGTAAGCCATAAATACCACATTTTTCAGATAAAGGGTTTGGTTAAAGAATTTGAGGCCTAACATTTGGCTAAAAATTACAGCGTTCATTGTTTTAATATTTTCTTCAACAAAAAGGATGGTTTGAAGATTTGCTCCATATCCAAAGATTTCCAGTAATAGAATTGAATGCAATCCATGGTGGAGGGTATACAAGATTCGGCATGGCCGAACTTAACGTTTTTTACTTGTTAATAATTGTAATTTTCCATGAAAAATGTTGTACCCAAACTCTGGCAGATTCCTGAGAAATATTACAGCCTCACTATTAAAAATCGTATAGAATCTCACGAATATAAATTACATACATATATTGTTAGTCTATTAATAAACGAACAATAATTTGCTTTATTGATTTTCAAAAGATAATCCTTTGTAATATCTATCATCTTTTGCATGCGTTCGAACCATTTGTCAAAGCATTTTGCCCATTCTGCTTTAAACACCTCCAAAAACCTCGTTAGTCTGGACACATATACACAAAATTACAGCACTCTCGCAAGCAGATTGTGCAAGATACCTCAATTTCCAAAGGTTGCTTATATGGGCGAGGCTACGTCCATTGATCCGATTCCTCCCGATCCGCACATTTTTAAAACAGTCAGGTAGACTACCACCAGATACATATGTACAAAATTACAGCACTCTAGGTAACAAATTGTGAAATATATCTAAATTTCAAAATTTGGCTTATACATGGCGGTGCCACGCCCATTGGTGCGTCTCCGCCCATTTTTGGACCAATCACGAAGACTGCCACCAGATACATATGCACAAAATTACAGCACTCTCGCTAACAAATTGTGCAAGATATCTCAATTTCAAAATTAGGCTTATATGGGCGGTGCCACGCCCATTGGTCCGATCCCGCCCATTTTTGGACCAATCACGTTTACCGTCACAGATACATGTGTACAACATTACAGCACTTTAGCTAACAAATTGTGCAAGATATATCAATTTCAAAATTTGGCTTATATGGGCGGGGCCACGAACAGTTGGTACATCGAAAATTCAAGTACCCTATTTTCACCACCCCCACACATGAACATTCTGCGAAAAATTCAAGAAGATCGGTCCAGCCGTTTAGACGCCTATACGGTACAAACAAACCAAACCGCCTATACGGTACAAACAAACGTTCTTCTTTATATATATAGATAGTGGGTACTTCAAAAGCAAAAGTTTCATTATTTTTAAAGACCTTTATTAGCGTTTTAAAATATTCCCCACTAAGGAGGGTTCAAATGACAGAGGCCACTTATCAAATTTAACTTCGGAGTTAAAAGTGACATATGGACGAACTATAGCCTTTGCCAAAACTCGACCTCGATATGCATACTGTTTTGATCGGACATCAAATGCCAACGCAGGATAATAAAATTAAAAGGTCGGCATGTAGGGTGAACAGAAAAAAAATTTGTTGCCCCGAAATTCTCTCTTCAAAACTAGGGGGTGACCGGCGCAACTTATCTTTGCGACCAACTCTAGTGTACACGGGGCAACAAAATTGCCTTTTTGGATATATTTGAATCGAAAGAAAAAATATTTTGAACACAAATAAATTTTATTTGAAAGACAATAAAATTTATTTGGAACGCATGTATTAATATTTTACACAAAAATATATTTGCAAACTAATTTTCTCAAATAAAATTTGTGTTTATATACAAATAAAATTATTGTTTAGGAATTTCTCCAAACTTGTTGTATTTAAAAAAAAGTTGTATTTAAAAAAAAAGATTTTTAAAACTTTGCTGACTTTTTCGAATGACAGTTTTAATTTTTTCAAATACAACATAAATTCCATATGTGTGTTTCTAAAGTAACGGTCGTTACCGATTTTCGAAGATTTTTTAAAGCAAATATGCCACGAGGATTGCTTAATTTTGGACTTACGAAAGTTCAAGCATCAGTAGCAACTAAAAACATTTATAAAAAAATTAATTTCAATAATTTTGTTGACCATTAAAAATGTAACGGCCCTTACTTTATAAATGTGCTGATTTCAAATTTCGGAAACAAACATCATTTATTGTAAAATTTTGCACATGATGTGTCAAGTAAAAAAATCTGATTAAATTCCTTGAAATGTTTTGTTTAAGGAATGGGTTTATTTTCAAACCAACGAAAATTAGTCAAATTTAAGAATTCATAATTTCACTTAATTTTTGTTTTTGATTAGTTTTAATTTAAATCTTGTCCAGCGTATATCTCCTTCTAAGGCGGTTATGACCTTCAAAATTTAGTAGTTATCGAGCCAGGATGTTTGGATGATTGAATAGTTTGCCCACGTAACATCGGCAAAATTTTTCAATTTCCTCTTTTACTGTTGGCATCCTTACACTAAAAAAAAGCGTACTGAAAATCAAAGAATTTGTCGTATAGTTTAAGATTTCGGCAATGATTTCGAGCCAAAGACAATCGCTATAAAAATAAGAATGTTTTATAATAAATTCAATGACATGAATAGTACTTGTTTTGATGATGCGTTTCATAGAATCAAGAACTTTTGGTAATAAAACTAATTAAGTTTGGTTTCGTGCTTATGTTTAGTAAAATATCATAAAATTTAAAACATTATCGTATTAAATTTTAAAATGTATGTCCTTGATATAAGCATATACTGGTAATTAATTTAAAACATAAATAAAGTTTTTTAAAGTATGTAGGGAAAATTCCTTACATTGTTTTTATTCGAATGCCACTCATACTAAAGAGGAACAGAAACCATTTCAATATTCATAGAAAATATGATTCTTGTATACAAGTTTCCACGATAAATTCAAAACACAATACTTCCTTTTCCTAAAAATTGGTATTATTATTTTAATATTAGAAAATACAATAAATGTCTAATACATATTACGGATAACTTTCAACATTTTATAATCCAAAACCATATTTTAGTCGTATGTATAAAGATAAACCGGCCAACACACCATCGAAATATTTGAAGTTTCGTATATTTGTTATCGATTTGTAAACTTATAGTGGATTCACATTTCTATATGTTCCCCAAACATCCATGAACAATTTTCGTTGGAACTTTTAATGATTTTGAACATTGAATTTGGCTGAAATTAAAATAAAAATATTAGAAAATTGTATACACGCTGAAAAATTGCTTCTATAGTATATTGCCCCAAACATATTCAGCTTGAAACGTACATATGTTTAGGGTACACTCCAAATCTTTATATATAAAATCCTTTGTACGTTTGTTAGTAAAGGTAAGTACAGACGATTTGCAAATCGGACAACATTGCCAGAAAAATGGCGGAAAAATGCAACCCTGTGAATTTACAACCGTGTGAACATACAATTTTTGTTTTGCAACGTTAGCAGAAAAGTCATTGCGAGATAATTTGCTGATTGTTATATGTTCGAAGTTTATGCAGGTGACAACGGCGCCATTGCCAGAAAATCATTTTATTTGCAACACTGTCTATAATGTATTTTTATTGGCAATCCTGCATATAAATATTTACAAAATATATTGTAATATATCAAATTGTAATGTCTGAACTGTCAATTCACCTTTGCCTAACAATCTGATATTGCCCGTATATTTGCAGCACTTTAACAGGGTTGATAACGTTTGCCGATCTGGCAATCGTCTATACTCAGCTTCACGCATGATCTCCGAAACCATAAAAGCGAATGGGTTGAAAATTGTACATAAGGTCCAGTTCGGGGTCACCTGTGTTTTAGAGTTATTGTAACCGCAAAAAATGGCGGAGTGGTCAAGTTATTTGCAAAATCCGCATTTCCCGACTGATTTGACTGAAACTGAAAATATATGTGTGCTTTGCCTTGGTAATAGTTTGTAGGTATGATTCTAACCGGTAGATGGCGCTGTAGTGGCCTTATGCCCAATACACATTTTTATGGTGATTTTTCCTGAAACTCGGAATGTCTGAATTTTTAATGAAATATCAATGAATAACAAACCAATTCATCCCAAACAGAACGGGCAGGACAACGTCTGCTGGGGTCAGCTAGTACCTATATAATATTCGAAACACACAAATATTATACGTTTGGGAGGATATTGTTCCAAACTGTGATTCCATCTTAATATTTTTTATTTGGAAGTAATATTTCCGAAACAATGATTTAATTGTATTTAAGTATTTTTTGGTAATTGATCAGTGCCTTAATTTAGATGCAAGTTTTCTGTTTTTCAGATGTTCAATGCAAACAAATTTAATATGTTTGTAAAATTCGATTCAAATTTAAATCGTATAATTTTTCGTAGCTAAAAATTGCTCTGATGGATTGTCAAAAAGAGATGAATAGGAATATTTATTAAATAATAATTAGTTAATGCAGCTTATGACATTCTTAATCCTGCTGTTAGACTGGAGAATATGTACAAATACTAGATTAAGAGACCATTTGGTCCATATTAAATTTCATACAAAACGAATATTTAACCCAATATTTTATATTTATTTTTATTCAATTCTTCGTGAAAGGAAAGAAGCATATTTACATATTATTTTTGAACAATAAAGGCTTATTTTGATGTCAAAAATCAAAAATATCCCTTGGACCAAATTATAAGGCTATATATATATTACCGTTTACAAAGGTGACGATGCAAAAATTTGACCAAATGGGCCTAATCTAACAACAGGTTTAACTATAAAGTATAACACGAAATCTAGGAAAAATTTAAACTAAAATTCGAAAAAGTCAAAAAGTTTTAAAAATCTTTTTAAATAAAATATATTTGGAAAACTCCTTTAACAATAACTTTGTTTGTGTGAAAATACATATATTATTTGTGAAAGTCAGTTCGCAAATATATGTTGTTCTAATATATTAATATATACGTTCCAAATACGTTCACAAATACAAAATACTTACACATTTTGTTTCCAAATTTATTTTCTTAAATTAAAATAAGTAAATTTGTTCTGAAAAGAAATCAAATATAAAAAATACACATACATTTTATCGTACCACACTTGGTAAACACTGAAAACTAAGAGAAATATTTCAACCGTTCATATATAATACTTACGTTGAAATATTTGGAAGAATTTGTCACTCTTTTCCCAAACGATCCATTCTAAAATTGTTTTACTAAAAAAATTAAAAAAGATAGTTTTATGTATAACATGTTAATAACACAATAATTTTACATTTCTTCATTATGCGCTGTTAGCAGTTATTTTTAATAAATATATACTTTTGAATTGAATGTGTTTTGTTGTGTTGTGTTTTGTTAATTTTGTAATTGCCAATAAGTTGTTTATTTAAGGGTTATAATATTATATTTCACGTATCTAAACATGTTCCTATTGTTTCTTTCAGTATTACAAAAACTATTACTCACATTTTTATCGTCCATTTTTTAGTGTTCGCACAAATCTCTTCACGGGACTTACTAAAAAGATCTATAAAAACGCATGTACATCACCATAAATAACATGCAGCAGAAATAACTATGACACACGCACTCTCTTATCACCAAGATCGATGGTGACGCCGACGGCATAACCACATACACACATGTACCCGACGGTTGCATTTGTTGTTGTTACTACCCTGTAGGAAATGCCATTAGTAAAATTGTAGCGATTTACTTGTGACATTGTCAGTAGTACTACAGACAAAATATGCCCCTGCGCATGTAATCTCCTATAGACATTTAACATTAGTTGTCATTGAAAAACCACCAGTAGACATACGATCCAAAGATTCAGTAGTAAATGTTAAATGTCAAAGTAAACCATATGTAGACATTTGCACCAAAGATTCACTAGTAAATGTTAAATGTCAAAGTTAACCATATGTAGACATTTGGAACAAAGATTCACTAGTAAATGTTAAATGTCAAAGTAATTTATATAGACACATTTGAACCAAAGATTCAGTAGTAAACTTTAGTGACCCTGGTCTACATCTTTATAAAGGTGGGCGCAGTACACTGAAACACATATATTTATATGCTCACTTTCTTCGAGGCTGGCTAAACCTTTTATTCATTTAATTAACAAAAAATAATAAATACTGGAATGTATATACAATTAAATTCATTTAATATTGACATAGTTTCTCCAAACATTTCCTAGAAGGAGTTGTTTCTATGTACCACTGCTTTAACTTCTCCCGCAACGTAAATTTCGGAACGCCAAATTCTCCACAAAATCTTTACTTTCTCCCACAATATTCATTTCGCTGTTTTCTTGCTCACATTGCAAACTTCTATTTTTAAATGATATTGTTTGTTTTTTACAAGTCTTTTATAATTTCTTTTACTAATTTTTTTATTTTTATAAAATAATTGCAATCATCTTTTTAACACACAAAAAATGTTTTCACAAAACGAACGCGTGCTTCCTTGACAGAAGAAAATCAAGGAATGAAAAAAGAGCAATTGTCAAAAAATCTCTACCTGCTGACTGCGCAGCTGTGCATTCTGCAGGCAGCTATTATAATGCGCAGTCAAACAAAAAAGACAAGCAATGACAATGTCGCCATAAATACTGTACAACAGTTGTCTGTAAAGTATTTCTACTCGCGCATAAAAGGAAAGTTGTAGACTTTTTACCTTGTTCAATTGTCACTATAGAACAAGTGGTGACATAGAGACATATAGTGCCTGGCTGACTGCAGGGTATGCTTTAGCAAAAATAACTGTTAACAGCCCAAAATAAAATAATTTTCGGTGCAATATGCACGTATGTATACACGTATACTTACATATTCGCCGCAATCTCATCGCTTGTAAATAACTGACGATTTAATAGAAAACGAACAACATAATTATTTTATATTTTGAGAGAGTAGAAGAGCTCTCGCATAACCATAACAATTATTGATTTGCACATTAACAAACAAAACTGAGCGAGAGAGGGGGAGAGATTGTATAATTCTCTCGTATGTATTCTTAAAAATAATGGCAATTGTCATACAATTTATTACCAAGACAGTCTTTCCTTTAAGGGGACCATAGATAGCCTTAAATTTATTACTCAAATATCTCATACGATTCGGCATTAAAACTATGACATGTCTACATCATAGTTTTAATGCAGAAAATCCTTACAAGTATTGAAATATTACTTAAAATAAAGCGGATTGTCACAAAAATTGTGATTAGTTTCTTCAATTTAAAGAAGCGCGTACACAAAACTAATCATTAGATAGTCATTAATTCAAATTGAAAAAACTTTAAATTAAGGAAAATTTCGTAAAAACATGTAAATTTTTATTATTTTTATTAAAATTGGGATTGAATTGATGCCGAGGTCGCATACTTAATTTAAAAATGTGTCGTCATTAATTTTATTAATATTTTTTTTCAGTGTATGGATGTTAGGGTTGCTTATATACCATGGTGCACCTGTAATTAATCGAAGAATATTCGATTGCCTTCTTTGTAATTTGCATACATTTGAAGCGCACGCTGCACCCCAGAGCTGGATAACATATGTCCAAATGGGCTTCAATACCGTTTTGTATAAAAGAACTTTATACTCTGAATCTAGGGCAGATCTTTGGCTGATAAGCCACTGAAGTTGATTAGGTTAGGTTAGGTTGAAGAGAGGAGACGTTTAAACGTCTCATGTCCATGGCCATACACTTAAGTGATTCGGCCTGTTGTGCGCTCCGTATTTATAATACTAGCTGGACCAGGTCCACTTCGTTGCGCCAGACTTCAGATTTCCGATCCCGTCCATTTATCAAAAGATGGCTTATGTAGACAGGGGCAGTAGGAATCTCGTTAATCTATTCGTAGGTACGGATAGTAGGAATCACTTAAAAATTGGCTTAAATGGGCGAACGCACGCCACCTCAATCAAGAACTTATAAAGCCTATATCACCCTCTAGGCTTATCTCAACATTCCCTGAAAATTTCATCAAAGCCGATCCAGCCGTTTTGGAGTCCATACGTAACATACACACATCCATTCATATATATAGCTGGCCCCGGTCCACTTCGTTGCCACAGATTTAGATTTCCGATCCCGTCCATTTTTGAACTAATCACGAATACTGCCACCAAAAACATATCCATAAAATAAGAGCACTCTCGCTAATAAATTGTAAAGATATCTCAATTTCAAAATTTGGCTTTGGTCAATTGGTCTGATCCCATCCATTTTTGGACTAAACACGTAGACTGCCACCAGATACATATAAACAGAATTACAGTACTATGGCTAACAAATTGTGCAAGATATCTCAATTTCAAAATTGGCTTATATGGGCGCAGCCACGCCCTTTGAAATGACAGAACTCTCGCTAATAAATTGTGCAACTCAATTTCAAAGTTTGGCTTATATGGGCGGGGCCACGCCCATTGGTCCGATCCCGCCCATTTTTGGAACAATCGTGTAGGGTGCTACCAGATACATATGCACATAATTACTGAACGCGCGCTAACAAATTGTGCGAAATATCTCAATTTAAAAATTTGTCTTATATGGGCGGGGCCACACCCATTAGTCCGATCCCTGCCATTTTTGGAACAATCACGTGGACCACCACCAGATACATGTGTACAAAATTTCATCACTCTCGCTAATAAATTCTGCAAGATATCTCAATTTCAAAATTTGTCTTATATGGGCGGGGCCACGCCCATTGGTCCGATCCCGTTTTTGGACGAAATTCGTAGAATGCCACCAGATATATATACACAACATTGCAGCACTCTCGCTGGAAAATTGTGCATGATATCTAAATTTCAAAATTTGGTCGATGTGGGTGGGGCCACGCCCATTGTCCCGATACCGCCCATTTTTGGACCAATCACGTAGACTGTCACCAGATACATATACACTAAACTACACAACTCTCGCTAATAAATTGTGGAAATATTTCAATTGCAAAATTTGGCTTATATGGGCGGGGCCGATTCCGCCCATTTTTGGAAAATTCACATAATCTGCCACTAAATTCATACACACAAACTTTCAGCACTCTAGCTAAAAAATTTTCTCAATATCAAAATTGGACCTATATGGGCGGGTGCACGCCCACTTGATATATCGAAAATTCAAGTAACCTATTTTCAGCACCCCCTACACATGTACATTCTGTGAAAATTTCAAGATGATCGGTCCAGCCGTTTAGACGTCTATACGGAGCAAACAAATATACAAACAACCCCACAAACATTTTATATATGGGGAAAAACACTTCAAAAGGCCCACTTTTTTCAATTTTATTCCGATCGCGTCAAAACTTGGTGGGGTTGCAAAAGTACTATGGATATGAGATGTGCCAAAAATACAGCTTCCTAGCCTGATGGATTGCGAAGATACAGGGTGTCAAAGTTTGCAATTTTGAGCATTGTATCTCCCGAGTACGTGGGCCGATTTGAATGAACCGTGGCTTATATTACAGCTATTTAGAAACGCACAAAATGTGCATTGATAATTGTTTGCAAATACTCAATTTTCATATTTTTTTCTCGCGACTTATGTTTTCCTCTCGATTTTAATTGTGTTCCGCGGATGGGATTCTATACCTTTAAACTACAAAAATTAAGTCCATTCTGTTTACTTTATAAATACGAATTTTCGCAATGGGATGACGACCACAACAAAAGTTGTGGAAATTTCCAATGTCAAACTTACTAATTTTTTATAATTTTTTTTCGTATTATAAATTGAGTTTACTTTAGTATGTGGACCATAAACACGATTTATAAAATGCAATGGTGACATTCTATAGCCAGTTATAACAGAACGACAAAAAAACTTATTTTGAAAAAAATCGACGTTGGATTTTTTGCACTGAACTACAATATTGCACTGATCAAACCCAGTCATAACGAGCAGATATCGGACCCGATCTCCAAGGAATTTGATGTTCTAAATCCGAATATAAAATGAAAAATGCAATATATAATCGAGTTTTTGAGATGGAGTATTAATCATGTGACGCTCTTTTACCAAAAAAAATTCAGGTTTCGCAAAATACTCACTTTTCTATTAAAACGAGCATCAAACTAATTAAAAGTTTATTTTATAAAGGGTCAAAATTTTAGACCATATCGTAGATATCATATTTTGAATTTTTTTTTATTTTTCCATTGCAGCTTTATTAAAAATTCGATTTCTCCGACTAGGTTTCCCGGGTGATATCTCTGAGATGACTTAAGATTATTACAGATTTTGGATACTCGTTTTAATAGGAAGGCGATTATTTTCCAAATCTCGAAATTTTTATGTTAAAAGAGTTCTGTCGTGATTCTGTTTTCAAAAAAGCGTAAAATCAGCATTTTTATCAAATAATTAATACTCCATCTCAAAAACGCGAATTAATACTCCATCTCAAAAATGCTCTTTTGATTTTATATTCGGATTTAGATCATCAAAATCCTTCGAGATCGGGTCCGATATCTGCTCGCTATGACTCAGTTTGACCAGTGCAATATTGTAGGTCAGTGCAAAAAATCCAACGTCGATTTTTTTCGAAATAAGTTTTTTTGTCATTCTGTTATAACTGGCTATAGAATGCCACCATTGCATTTTATTAATCGTGTTTATGGTCTACATCATAAAGTAAACTCAATTTATAATACGAAAAAAAATTAGTAGGTTTGACATTGGAAATTTCCACAACTTTTGTTGTGGTCGTCATCCCATTACGAAAATTCATATTGTTTAGTAAACAAAATCGACTTCATTTTTGTAGTTTAAAGATATAGAATCCCATCCGCGGAACATACTTAAAATCGAATGGAAAACTAAAGTCGCGTGAAAAGAGTATGAAAATTAAATATTTGCAAACAATTGTCAATGTACATTTTGTGCGCTTCTAATTAGCTGTCATATAAGCTACGGCTCATTAAAATCGGTCTACGTAGTCAGGAGATACAGTGGTCAAAATTGCAAACTTTGACACCCTGTATCTTCGTAATCTACCACGCTAGGACGCTGTATTTTTGGCACATCACATACCCATAATACTTCTGCACCCCCACCAAGTTTTGACGCAATTGGAACAAAATTGAAAATTGATGGCTTTTGACGTGTTTTCCCCATATATAGATTTTTAAACCTCACGAGTTACAGAAAATCGGAACTAGACACGAATTTTCTCAATATCTTCCAGTCATATTCTCTGAGATGAGTCAAGTCTGGTAATATGTCGGACCCGAAATGTTGGAATCTTGCATGTGTGAAAGCCGGGCAGTGACACAGAAAATGTTCCATCGTTTCGATGTTTTCTAGGCATGCCATGCATTCGTCGTTTCCTGCTAGTCCTATGCGAAGAAGATGTGCTTGTAAGCTTGAGTGTCCCGTTAGAACACTCATCATCTTACTAATATCGATCTAGTTTAGTTTCAGAAGACTTCTTGTTTTCTTTTCATTTGGGTCACCCCACAGTATCTTTGTAGTTGCTCCTACAGTTGCGCTATTCCACACAGTTTTGTGAGCTATCACTGCCCAGTGCTTCAACTCATTTTTCGTGGCTTCGAAAAGTTTCCAATTTTCCAAGTTAATTACTCGAAGTTCTCTGCCCTTTGAAGCCAAGCTGTTTGCCCTTCATTTCCAATCACTCCTTTGTACCCAGCAAATACGCAATTGATCATGGGCTGAGTAATCATTTATTGTTCTTTTACAGTCCAACACAGTTCTGGATTTGACCCTTTCCGATGTTATTGCTTTAATCGTCATTTGGCTATCTGTGAAGATTTTGGCAAATTTAGGCTTTGTCGTGTTACTGAGCCAGTTCACACACTCCGTGATTGCTCGAATTTCTGCCGTGTTATGGTCAGGGAGGCGGAAGTGAAGTTCGACTTCTGGTTCATCAATAAAATGTCCCAGACCCGTCCTTCCTCCTCGCTTGGACCCATCCGTGTAGCAGCTGGTTCCCACTGGCACATGGGCCAAAGTTCCATTTTCCTAGGAGCGTCTGTCTGGCACAAACGTATCACAGGTAGCTGTAAGCCGCACTTCAGGAATGCAGTCGAAGATTTCTGGCGTTAGAATGTGACCAATTAGAGATTCTAAAATCCTCTGATGGTACGACTTGTGGTCTCGATTTATCCATTCACCCATCACTTGTAGACGTCTTGCTGTGAGGGCTTTGAGTTTTATTTCAGTTACTTTAGAGTCTATGTGGCGCGACCACGTCAAACGCCGATCTAAATGGATTCCAAGATATTTTACATGATCCTTTTGGGGAATCTGTGAATTGAAAATATAAATTGGAGGACTTGTATCCCTTCGCAGGGTAAAAGTAACATGAGTACACTTTGAGGCATTCACCATTATTCTAAATTTTTTTAACCATTCTTCTAGGATTCGGACATGAGACTGCATTTCGGACGCAACTGAAATGTTTTTGTGAGTACTGAGGAAAGCAGTATCGTCCGCAAAAGTAGACGTGTGCGTAAAGTTGGTTATGGGCATATCTGCCGTAAAAATAACGTACATTATAGGGCCAAGAATGCTCCTCTGTGGGACACCGGCATTTATTTTCTTAGGGCTAGAAAAAATGCCATTTGATTTAACTTGAAAAGACCGGTTAGTCAAATAACTCCTGAACAGTTTATGTGTGTTGATTGGCAGAAGGTCGCATATATTGTACAAAAGTCCTTCGTGCCAGACTTTGTCAAATGCTTGGGAAATATCTATGAATAACGCCGAACAGTATTCTTTATTCTCAAAAGCTCTTTTTAACGAAATTTTCTTACGCGTTCGCGTTTGTTTTTTCGTTCCTGACTTTGGCGTTCGTCCGTCATCACGCCCTCTCTCTTCGGCCAAGAAGCCTAATGCTTTCCTTCGTCTTCTTTTTGTTTTTTCTGTATTTTTGCATCTTTGTAAGTTGGTTCATGACTTCAGTAAGAATCCAGTTAAGTAAGACGAAAACAGTTCAAATGCAAAATTCAAAAAAAGGTAACGGTCGTTACATCTTTAAAAAAAATTTTAAAAAATCAAAATAGGCTTTTAATGCTTGTTTGGCCTTTCAAAATTCTTCATCTTACTTACCTTCTTATTTTCCGCTACTATAAAATTAAATCGTTTGAATGAATTACGAAAAAACAAACTTTTGTGCTTTTGGTCTTTACAGTCAGTGCGTTTGTTTTTGAACCATTAAAAAAAATTAAATTTTAACTTGTCGCCTTTATTTTCCATAATTTATGTATATTATTTTTTAAAATTGTTGCTAATCATGAAGAAAATTTTCAGCTATCAGCTTGCTTCTGTTTTGTTCTAAAACCACGGTTAGAACAGTGTTTCCAAAGGTCTTATAAAGTGACGTGCAATTCGCGGGAAAAAACGCGCACGGTGTATTAAATTCCAAGTTACAAAATTTAGTTAGTATAAAGAAAATTAAAGTTAATCTTTCGGAAAATGCCAGATACATTTATTTTGTGTAATATTAGCGGAAAATAAATTAAAAATAATAATTTCATTTTTGAGCTGTAAGGGGTCATATTCTGTGGAAACACCCATATGCAACATTAACTTATATTTTAAATCACCCATTTTAAACTTCTGAGTATTCCAAGTCATCGTTTGTTGCACGGGGAAAATCGCCTTTTTTGATATGTTTGAATCGAAAGAAAATATATTTGGAACACAAATTTTTAAATGTTTTATATTTCTGAGTAAATAAATTTTATTTGAAAATCAATAAAATTTACTTGGAACGCATATATTAATATATTACAACAAAATATATTTGCAAACTAATTTTCTCAAATAAAATATGTATTTATCTTATATATATATAAAATTGTTGCGTGACTGGCTGACTGACTGACTGACTGATCATCGCCCAGGCCAAACGGCTGAATCTAGAATCATGAAATTTGGTGGGAGGGTAGACCTTGGGACGTAGACGAGCAATAAGGCGGGATTTTTTGAAATTCGTACTATTAGCCGCACAATAGGGCAAAAAGGGATAAATATGGTATCACCGCCAAATCTAAACGAAATGAGCTAGAATCTTGAAATTTGGTATGAGGGTAGCCCTTAGGACGTAGACTCAGAAATTGGCAGGATTTTTTGAAATTCGAACATTTACGCACACAGTGGGGTAAAAAGTGATAAATGTGGTACATCAGCCAAATCCAAATGGCAAGAGCTAGAATCGTGAAATATTGTGTGATGGTAGACCTTATGAGGTAGACTCTGAAATTGGCAGGATTTTTCGTAATTCGAACATTTACGCACACAGTGGGGTGAAAAGGGAAAAATGGGATAAATGTTGTACAACAGCCAAATTCAAATGGCAAGAGCTAGAATCGTGAAATTTGGTGTGAGGGTAGCTCTTATGAGGTAGACTCTGAAATTGACAGGATTTCTCGAAATTCGAACATTTACGTACACAGTGGGGTTAAAAGGGAAAAATGTGGTACAACAGCCAAATCCAAATGGCAAGACCTAGAATCGTGAAATTTGGTGTGAGAGTAGTTCTTAGGACGTAAACAAGAACAAGGAGTGATTTTTTTTTTAAAATTTAGAGGCACAGTGGGACAGAAAGGTATAAATATGGTACCACCGCCAAATTTAAAGCCTAATATTAGAATGGTGAAAATTGAAGCGAGGGGTGTCTTTATGACAACTGATCGGGGTATTAAGTTTTTTTTTTGTATTCGTAGTTTTCGGGGCACAGTGGGGCAAAAAGTGTAAAATATAGTACAGTGGTTAAAAATGTCAAACATGGATCAATGGTTCCAGGGTAACTTTTGGAACATAAACTGGAGATTGGAAGTGATTTTTAGTAATTCTAACTTTAAGAGGCACAGTGGGACACGACGGGTTAATTATGGAGCATGGGGAAAAAAGGGAACAATCTGCCAAAATTGGAACTTAAACATAAGATATGAAGAGTTTATATGGTTTTAGGAGCACTGCGGTCAAAAACGGTTAAATAGTGGAGTGGAACAGTGGGGCAAACATTTATTTACTATGATACAGTGGGGCAAAAAAGGTTAAATATGGTATAGTGTGACAAAAATGGTTAACTTTACAGTACAGTGGGGCATAACTGTGTTAAATATTGTACAGTGGAGCAAAGAGGGTTAAATATGGTACTGTGGGGCAAAAACTGTTAAACATGGTACAGTGAAACAAAGGGTTTAATATGACACAGTGGGGCAAAAAGGGTTAACTATAGTACAGTGGGGCACAATTAGTTGAATATGGTAACGTGGGACAAAATGGGTTAAATATGGTACAGTGGGGCAAAAAGCTTTAACTATGGAACAGTGGGGGAAAAATTTGTTAGAATGGTACAGTGGGACACAAATGGTTAATAATGGTACAGTATGACAAAAATGGTTACAGTGGGCACAAATAGTAAAATATGGTAACGTGGAACCAAATGGGTTAAGTATGGTACAGTGGGGCAAAAATGTGTTAACTATGGTACAGTGGGGCAAAACTGGTTAAATATAGTGGACAAAATATAGTAGGACAAAAAGGTGTTAAATTTGATTCAGTGGACCCAAAAGGTTAAATATAGCACAGTGGGTCAAAAAGCGTGCATTTAGTACAGTGGGTAGAAAATGTGGGACAAACATGGTTTTATATTGTACCAGGGTGTGAATGTAGGTATTGGAACATAAACAAGGAGAAAGTTGCTAACGTATGAACCAAAAAAATAGTTTTTCAACGTCCAGAGGTACTGTGGGAAAAGGGATAAATATTGTACAATGATGTCAGGGTAACTCTTGGAACATAAACTAGAAATGAAACGAGGGTTCGTATTTTATATATAAAAGCAATCAAATCTTCTTCATTTTGCACCATATGTAATAATCATGTCATTTTGAAAGAACGAGGTATAACTATTTTACAGTACCCTACACAGAAAATAAATAAAAGATGGGGGCTGCGAAGCGGACCGGGTTAAAGCTAGTATACCAATAAAATTATTGTTTAGGAATATCTTCAAATATATATAATTTAAGAAAGATTTTCAAAACTTTGGTGAATTTTTCTAATTTCATTTTTAATTTTTCCTTCGTTTCGAATTATTTCTCCCAGTCAAAAATACCATTAGCAGCATTGCATTCTGTTTTAAGGGACTCATTTTAAATTTCTGGGTATTTCATGTCAGCATTTTTTTCAATCCTTCGAGTAAATTAATGTTATCAAAAATTATACGATTTCAATTAAAAATTTCTAAAAAATTATCATTAAATTACTGAAAAACTTAACACAATTAAGGTTCGATATTTTCGGAATGCTTAAATTGAAATACATTTTTGTTTCGGAATTAAAATCCCAAATAAAAGGTATTAGGGTGAAAACAAGGATTTGTTTAGAACAACATCTTCCCAAATATATAATTTTTGTGTGTACCAAATATTATATATTTAGAGTGTACCATAAACATATATATGCTTCAAGCCGAATATGTTTGGGACAATATACTACAGAAGCGATTTTTTTCAGCGTGTAGAAGTACTTCTGGATCGCAATAATTACATCTTCATCACTTCCTTCAATTGTAAAGTAATTTTACAAACATAAAAAATTCTAAAATTTAACTAGGAATTGCTGAAAACCCTAACACAATTAAGGTATCGATTAGGGTAATCAAAAACCGCACCGGTTAACCGGTTTATCTTTAAAAACCGGCTATCGGTTTTTCTGCATTTTCGAATTACTCGAACCGTCGGTTTTTTCAACTCGGTTTTTTGAAACCATTATGAAATGATAATGAAAAATTTTGGAACCTACCTAAAATTTTGAAAACATCAATATAAAAACCGTTGACATCATTTGTGCATATCCATCGATTTCAAAATGCAGTTTTGTATGTATTTATACTGTTTACACTGCTAACTTCCCTATAGACTTCGTCTGCATATTTTATCATGGGTCTAGGTGATTATTACCGTATAGAAATTAATTAACAATCCTTTCTAATTGAAATGAAGGTATAAATAAAAATACATATGTCCAGTTTCACATTTCGACAAGTTTTCATCTCTATAGTATGCTCAAGTCAGAATCCGCTACTACTGATAATATATGTATATAATCGGTTTGCCATTTGAGCCATTCATATGATGGTAAAAGCTAAGATTTTGCTGATCTTTACTATTAGTCAAGTTTTATAAAAATCATAATCAATTTTTTTTTAAAGAAATCTTTTTAAAAATTTAACATATATATTATAAATATTGCAGAGATTATAATATTATATCATAATTGAAATCGGAACAATTACATATTATAAATAAAAATATGAAGTGTTTACAATACAATTTTCAAATAAATCTTAATTTAATTGGAATATGGTAGCGAATTGAATTTAAACTACGCTTATTTTACGTCATCTAACAAAATGTTAAGCATTATTTATGCATTTTTATTAAAAAAGAAAAAACCGAAAACAACCGGTTCACCGGTTTTTTAGTTTCGGTTAAACCGAAAACCGGTTTTATAGTTAACTTAATTTTCGAAGAAACCGAAAACCGTATTTTCAAAATAAACGGGTTTTTGATCACCCTAGTATCGATGTATTTTCTAAATACTTAAGTGCAAATAAATCTTTGTTTCGGGAATAATAGTCCCAAATAAAAAAATATTAAGATGAAAACAAAGATTTTTCTAGAAGAACATCTTCCCAAAAATATGAAATTTGTGTGTACCAAATATTATATATTACAGGGAACCATAAACATATGTATTATTCAAGCCGAATATGTTTGGGAGAATATATTACAGAAGCGATTTTTTTCAGCGTGTAGCCTTCTAAAGAGAGGCAAACAAATTCCACCAAATTTGCATACAATAATGATGAAACTCTTTGTTCATCTGTGCCTAAGAAGAAGAAATCGGTAGTGCACCTATCAACAAGACACATACATCAGGAGAAATCGAAGAGACTCAATCACAAAAGCCAATGATAATAAAATACTATAACAAATTCAAAGGTGGAGTCGACGTTACAGATAAAATGTTGTCAAAATACGCTGTGAAGCGAAAATTGCGGTGGCCTTTGATTTTTGTCTACAACATAGTTAATGTCACTGCGTTGGCATCTTATCAAAAGATCAAAGGAGTAAGTTTCGGAAAGATCTTGGTAACCAGCTTTGTATGCCTGAAATCGAAACTCGTAGTGAGAATCGTTTGCCATTATCTCCAAAGTCCGGCGGAATTGTGAAGAAGTACATGAGGCCGATAATTGCTTCATGGCAGTCGTGAAAGCTCCAATGTTGTTGGATGATTATTAATTAATCATAATATACATATAATAAAACCGTGTTATTTATTATTGAATAAAATCAACAAATTTTATGTCTCTTTATTTAATGCTTCATACAAATTATGCTGCCTGGTATGGGAGCAAAAACTTCAGGGCCCCCTACCCGATGAAGGTCTGAGATTGTTCTCAAGTTTGACGAATATAATCTAAATACAAAGTTCAGAGTTGTCAATAAAGTGTGGCATTCTTAAGAAGAAGAAAATCGTTGTACACATCTTTGATGTGTGTGACAAAAATGAGAAGATGTAATATTGAAAATTTTATTCTCTAGAGCTTCAAAAAGTGACATCGGTGGGGACCTTTATATGGGGGTACATGGACCGATGAATCCAATCTTAAAAGGAGTAATTAGGTCCAACGTATAGTACAAATTCTTAAGTATCAGCCAGATCAATTGAAAAATGTGTTCTCTACAGCATCAAGATGTGACATCGGTTTCACTTCTTGACCCTCTAGAGCAGACCTGGGCAAAATAACTATCCGGGGTTTTTCCTCTCCCGTGTATTTGAGCACATGCATTGAATGAGAGCTCTCCATCAGGTTGTCTCGTCGCTTGTTGCTTAGCATCAGCCTTACCAGATGACAAGTTTAAACTTATTTTTCAAGTTTTTTAAAATGAAATATAGCACTTTTAAGTTTTTATACCCTACACCACTCTGTGGTACAGGGTATTATAAGTTTGTTTCACGGCAGATGTTTGTAACACCTAAAAATAACACAGCTAGACCCACCTTAAAGTATACCGATCGACTCAGAATCACTAGCTGAGTCGATTTAAGCATGTCCGTCCGTCCGTCTGTGGATGTAAAGTTGTTCGTCGACTACAGGTCGCAATTTCACTCCGATCGTTCTGAAATTTTGCAGTTTAGAGTATTTCGCAGCTGTTAAGATCGCTATTGAATTTGGTTGAAATCGGTTCAGATTTAGATATAGCTCCCATATATATCTTTCGTCCGATTTGGCCCTTTAGTCCTATAGAAGCTGTATTTTACATCCAATCATTTTGAAATTTAGAATGGTAGAGTTTCTTGATCCATGAACCAACACTACCGAATTTGAAGAAAATCGGTTAAGATTTAGCTATAGCTCCCATATATATGTTTCGTCCGATTTGGCCCTTTAGTCCTATAGAAGCTGTATTTTACATGCAATCGTTTTGAAATTTGGAATGGTAGAGTTTCTTGATCCATGAACCAACATTGCCGAATTTGAAGAAAATCGGTTAAGATTTAGCTATAGCTCCCATATATATGTTTCGTCCGATTTTCCTCTTTAGTCCTGTAGAAGCTGTATTTTACATCCAATCATTTTGAAATTTAGAATGGTAGAGTTTCTTGATCCATGAACCAACACTACCGAATTTGAAGAAAATCGGTTAAGATTTAGCTATAGCTCCCATATATATGTTTCGTCCGATTTGGACCTTTAGTCCAATAAAAGCTGTATTTTACATCCAATCGTTTTGAAATTTGGAATGGTAGAGTTTCTTGATCCATGAACCAACATTGCCGAATTTGAAGAAAATCGGTTAAGATTTAGCTATAGCTCCCATATATATCTTTCGTCCGATTTGGCCCTTTAGTTCTATAGAAGCTGTATTTTACATCCAATCGTTTTGAAATTTAGAATAAATAAATAAATTTATACATGAACTACAAAATTTATATTTCAGAGTTATTCAATATTACGAGAGTGGTGTAGGGTATTATATAGTCGGCCCCGCCCGACTTTAGCCTTTCCTTACTGGTTTCTTCTACAAATACATTTTTTGAGTTCAATTTATAAATGAATTATATATATTTTTTAAGACATGTTAATGTTATGGGCATAATTAAGATTAAAAAAATAAAGTATTTTCAGAGAATCATATTTTCCAATTTAGGGGCTTCGAGTTTGCATTTTTCCGGCATAATTTCATAAATTCACTTTATTTCGTAAATTTTACAATAATTGTTTCCTATCGAACAGATTTTAAAATGATCCGATCATATTCCATGATATGGTATAGCCAATTGTTTAATTTAATTTTGTTGTACTGTTTGACTTTCTACCATTTAAACCCTAAACTTTATTAAGAGTTTCAAAGAAAGAAGAATTTTGACAATTTAAGATTGAATAGCTAATATTTTTCGATCTTATAAAATAGAAATAATAATTTTTTTTTTGTTGCAAAATATGTTTTTTCTTGGAAAATTTCAAGCTTTTAAAAAAACTGGCAAACCTGCTTAGCATGCACATAAAAAAAAATTATGATTAATGGGAGCAACATTGTTTGCTGATTTTTCTTCTGAAAATACGAATGTTAAGTGTATCAACGTACGTTGTCACCCGTAAGCGTAATATGCATTTTTATAAACTTTGACATTTCGTCGGCTTAATGCTATTTTGTTCCATACGCCATTTTGTATGAACGGAGAAAAACGCAATTTATTGTTTGAGTAAAAACGGGACCGAAGAGTTACACACATTTTATTCCATAGGGTTCCCAACAGTGTTTGTATGATTCTCATGCATTTCTATGCCATTACATTCAAAAATAAGCAAGTTATAACAATTTTTGTACATGGCATTTTGTTCCATATCCACTTTTGTTTAAATAATTTTTAGTATTTGTATTACATGGACCACAAAGAAGGTCGGTGTGGAAGGAGAGTAATTTACATATTGTGATCGAAAGAACGTAAAATATTGAGTAAAATATATAGGGCGATAACAAAAAGGAGACATAGAACAAAACCATCAAATGTATTTTCCGTAAATCAGAGTTAAATCGATTTACCCTACCAATATCTCGAAAACTAGACGAGATAGGAAAAAACTGATTGCAGATTCTGAAAGAGCATGCTTTAAACCCATAGTATCAACTCATAACTCAAAAAACACGAAAATGGCGTATGGACCAAAATAGCATTAAGCCGACGATTTATTGAAGCATATATAAAGTGCAAATATATTTAAATTCAAATAAAAAACTTGAACACTCGAAAATTTAAATATTAAATAAACTAAAGAATTGTTTTAAATATAATGTATACACCATGTGTATACATTATAAGGCAAAAAAGTCGCCATTGCTCAGTGAAAATCGTATTCTAGGGATCAAAATAAAAAACTTTGCCGAAGGAACCATACCTCTAAAACGAATTCTGATGTCCCGGAATTTGGGTTGAACTTTTGGGTAGGGGCAAATTTTGAAAAATCCCACATTGACCCATTTAGAGTGCTCCAATCGAGTCCAAATGTATGTCCGACCCCCACTAACTTTGGAGGCCCGACCCACCCATGCCAGTGGCACACCCCCTGGAACCCCCTGGGGGTTCCATTCATTTGGACTCGATTGGAGCACTCTAAATGGGTCAAAGTGGGATTTTTTCCGGGACATCAGAATTCGTTTTAGAGGTATTGTTCCTTCGGCAAAGTTTCTTATTTTGATCCCTAGAATACGATTTTCACTGAGCAATGGGCGATTTTTAAATCGACCCGCCCTAGTATACATACATATACATCTATATATATAAAATTGTTGCGTGACTGGCTGACTGACTGATCATCGCCCAGGCCAAACGGCTGAAGCTAGAATCATGAAATTTGGTGGGAGGGTAGTCCTTGGGACGTAGACGAGCAATAAGACGGGATTTTTCGAAATTCGTACTATTAGCCGCACAATGGGGCAAAAAGGGATATATATGGTACCACCGCCAAATCTAAACGAAATGAGCTAGAATCTTGAAATTTGGTATGAGGGTAGCCCTTAGGACGTAGACTCAGAAATTGGCAGGATTTTTCGAAATTCGAACATTTACGCACACAGTGGGGTAAAAAGTGATAAATGTGGTACATCAGCCAAATCCAAATGGCAAGAGCTAGAATCGTGAAATATTGTGTGATGGTAGCCCTTATGAGGTAGACTCTGAAATTGGCAGGATTTTTCGTAATTCGAACATTTACGCACACAGTGGGGTAAAAAGGGAAAAATGGGATAAATGTAGTACAACAGCCAAATTCAAATGGCAAGAGCTAGAATCGTGAAAATTGGTGTGAGAGTAGCTCTTAGGACGTAAACAAGAACAAGGAGTGATTTTTTTTTTAGAATTTAGAGGCACAGTGGTGCAGAAAGGTATAAATATGGTACCACCGCCAAATTTAAAGCCTAATATTAGAATGGTGAAACTTGAAGCGAAGGGTGCCTTTATGACAACTGATCGGGGTATTAAGTTTTTTTTTGTATTCGTAGTTTTCGGGACACAGTGGGGCAAAAAGTGTAAAATATAGTAAAGTGGCTTAAAAATGTCAAACATGGATCAATGGTTCCAGGGTAACTTTTGGAACATAAACTAGAGATTGGAAGTGATTTTTAGTAATTCTAACTTTAAGAGGCACAGTGGGACACGACCGGTTAATTATGGTGCATGGGGAAAAAAGGGAACAATCTGCCAAAATTGGAACTTAAACATAAGATATGAAGAGTTTATATGGTTCTAGGAGCACTGTGGTCAAAAACGGTTAAATAGTGGAGTGGAGAAAATATGATTAAATATGTTACAGTCGGGGAAAAGGTTTAAGTACGCTAGCGTGGATAAACATTTTAAATACGAGTACGGTACAGTTAGACAAAAATTTGTTAAATATGGTACAGTTGAATGGGGCACAGTTGTGCAAAAAGGGTTAACTATGGTACAGACATGTTAATGTTATGGGCATAATTAAGATTAAAAAAATAAAGTATTTTCAGAGAATCATATTTTCCAATTTAGGGGCTTCGAGTTTGCATTTTTTCATAAATTCACTTTATTTCGTAAATTTTACAATAATTGTTTCCTATCGAACAGATTTTAAAATGATCCGATTATATTCCAACATGTGGGGAATATTTCTCTTGATTTGAGAAATATGGTATAGCCAATTGTTTAATTTAATTTTGTTGTACTGTTTGACTTTCTACCATTAAAACCCTAAACTTTATTAAGAGTTTCAAAGAAAGAAGAATTTTGACAATTTAAGATTGAATAGCTAATATTTTTCGATCTTATAAAATAGAAATAATAATTTTTTTTTTTGTTGCAAAATATGTTTTTTCTTGGAAAATTTCAAGCTTTTAAAAAAACTGGCAAACCTGCTTAGCATGCACATAAAAAAAATTTATGATTAATGGGAGCAACATTGTTTGCTGATTTTTCTTCTGAAAATACGAATGTTAAGTGTATCAACGTACGTTGTCACCCGTAAGCGTAATATGCATTTTTATAAACTTTGACATTTCGTCGGCTTAATGCTATTTTGTTCCATACGCCATTTTGTATGAACGGAGAAAAACGCAATTTATTGTTTGAGTAAAAACGGGACCGAAGAGTTACACACATTTTATTCCATAGGGTTCCCAACAGTGTTTGTATGATTCTCATGCATTTCTATGCCATTACATTCAAAAATAAGCAAGTTATAACAATTTTTGTACATGGCATTTTGTTCCATATCCACTTTTGTTTAAATAATTTTTAGTATTTGTATTACATGGACCACAAAGAAGGTCGGTGTGGAAGGAGAGTAATTTACATATTGTGATCGAAAGAACGTAAAATATTGAGTAAAAAATATAGGGCAATAACAAAAAGGAGACATAGAACAAAACCATCAAATGTATTTTCCGTAAATCAGAGTTAAATCGATTTACCCTACCAATATCTCGAAAACTAGACGAGATAGGAAAAAACTGATTGCAGATTCTGAAAGAGCATGCTTTAAACCCATAGTATCAACTCATAACTCAAAAAACACGAAAATGGCGTATGGACCAAAATAGCATTAAGCCGACGATTTATTGAAGCATATATAAAGTGCAAATATATTTAAATTCAAATAAAAAACTTGAACACTCGAAAATTTAAATATTAAATAAACTAAAGAATTGTTTTAAATATAATGTATACACCATGTGTATACATTATAAGGCAAAAAAGTCGCCATTGCTCAGTGAAAATCGTATTCTAGGGATCAAAATAAAAAACTTTGCCGAAGGAACCATACCTCTAAAACGAATTCTGATGTCCCGGAATTTGGGTTGAACTTTTGGGTAGGGGCAAATTTTGAAAAATCCCACATTGACCCATTTAGAGTGCTCCAATCGAGTCCAAATGTATGTCCGACCCCCACTAACTTTGGAGGCCCGACCCACCCATGCCAGTGGCACACCCCCTGGAACCCCCTGGGGGTTCCATACATTTGGACTCGATTGGAGCACTCTAAATGGGTCAAAGTGGGATTTTTTCCGGGACATCAGAATTCGTTTTAGAGGTATTGTTCCTTCGGCAAAGTTTCTTATTTTGATCCCTAGAATACGATTTTCACTGAGCAATGGGCGATTTTTAAATCGACCCGCCCTAGTATACATACATATACATCTATATATATAAAATTGTTGCGTGACTGGCTGACTGACTGACTGGCTGACTGACTGATTGACTGACTGATCATCGCCCAGGCCAAACGGCTGAAGCTAGAATCATGAAATTTGGTGGGAGGGTAGTCCTTGGGACGTAGACGAGCAATAAGGCGGGATTTTTCGAAATTCGTACTATTAGCCGCACAATGGGGCAAAAAGGGATATATATGGTACCACCGCCAAATCTAAACGAAATGAGCTAGAATCTTGAAATTTGGTATGAGGGTAGCCCTTAGGACGTAGACTCAGAAATTGGCAGGATTTTTCGAAATTCGAACATTTACGCACACAGTGGGGTAAAAAGTGATAAATGTGGTACATCAGCCAAATCCAAATGGCAAGAGCTAGAATCGTGAAATATTTTGTGATGGTAGCCCTTATGAGGTAGGCTCTGAAATTGGCAGGATTTTTCGTAATTCGAACATTTACGCACACAGTGGGGTAAAAAGGGAAAAATGGGATAAATGTAGTACAACAGCCAAATTCAAATGGCAAGAGCTAGAATCGTGAAAATTGGTGTGAGGGTAGCTCTTATGAGGTAGACTCTGAAATTGACAGGATTTTCCGAAATTGGAACATTTACGTACACAGTGGGGTAAAAAGGGAAAAATGTGGCACAACAGCCAAATTCAAATGGCAAGACCTAGAATCGTGAAATTTGGTGTGAGAGTAGCTCTTAGGACGTAAACAAGAACAAGGAGTGATTTTTTTTTTAGAATTTAGAGGCACAGTGGTGCAGAAAGGTATAAATATGGTACCACCGCCAAATTTAAAGCCTAATATTAGAATGGTGAAACTTGAAGCGAAGGGTGCCTTTATGACAACTGATCGGGGTATTAAGTTTTTTTTTGTATTCGTAGTTTTCGGGACACAGTGGGGCAAAAAGTGTAAAATATAGTAAAGTGGCTTAAAAATGTCAAACATGGATCAATGGTTCCAGGGTAACTTTTGGAACATAAACTAGAGATTGGAAGTGATTTTTAGTAATTCTAACTTTAAGAGGCACAGTGGGACACGACCGGTTAATTATGGTGCATGGGGAAAAAAGGGAACAATCTGCCAAAATTGGAACTTAAACATAAGATATGAAGAGTTTATATGGTTCTAGGAGCACTGTGGTCAAAAACGGTTAAATAGTGGAGTGGAGAAAATATGATTAAATATGTTACAGTCGGGGAAAAGGTTTAAGTACGCTAGCGTGGATAAACATTTTAAATACGAGTACGGTACAGTTAGACAAAAATTTGTTAAATATGGTACAGTTGAATGGGGCACAGTTGTGCAAAAAGGGTTAACTATGGTACAGTGGGGTCAAAATAGTTATATGTATATGGTAAGTGGGACATATGGGTTAAAAATGGTACAGTGGGGCAAAAAGCGTTAACTATTGAACAATGGGGCAAAAATGTATTTACTATGATACAGTGGGGCGAAAAGGGTTAAATATGGTACAGTGTGACAAAAATGGGTAACTATACAGTACAGTGGAGCACAGAGGGTTAAATATGGTACAGTGGGGCAAAAACTGTTAAATATGGTACAGTGAAACAAAGGGTTTAATATGACACAGTGGGGCAAAAAGGTATTCAACTAATATAGTACAGTGGGGTACAATTAGTTGAATATGGTAACGCGGGACAAAATGGGTTAAATATGGTACAGTGGGGCAAAAAGCTTTGACTATGGAACAGTGGGGGAAAAATGTGTTAGAATGGTACAGATGGACACAAATGGTTAATAATGGTACAGTATGACAAAAATGGTTACAGTGGGCACAAATAGTAAAATATGGTAACGTGGAACAAAATGGGTTAAGTATGGTACAATGGGGCAAAAAGCGTGTACTATGGAACAGTGGGGCAAAAATGTGTTAACTATGGTACAGTGGGGCAAAAATGGTTAAATATAGTGGACAAAAAGGTGGTAAATTTGATTCAGTGTACCCAAAAGGTTAAATATAGCACAGTGGGTAGAAAATGTGGGACAAACATAGTTTTATATTGTACCAGGGTGTGAATGTAGGTATTGGAACATAAACAAGGGGAAAGTTGCTAACGTATGAACCAAAAAAATAGTTTTTCAACGTCCAGAGGTACTGTGGGAAAAGGGATAAATATTGTAACATGATGTCAGGGTAACTCTTGAAACATAAACTAGAAATGAAACGAGGGTTCGTATTTTATATATAAAAGTAATCAAATCTTCTTCATTTTGCACCATATGTAATAATCATGTCATTTTGAAAGAACGATGTATAACTATTTTACAGTACCCTAAACAGAAAATAAATAAAAGATGGGGGCTGCGAAGCGCACCGGGTTAAAGCTAGTTTCACTTTTATATGTTTGAATTGAAAGAAAATTTATTTGGAAACGAATTTTTTACATCTATATATATAAAAGAGAGTGTCTGTTTGTGGGTTTGTTTGTGGGTTTGTTTGTTTGTTTGTTTGTTTGTTTGTATGTTTGTTTGTTCCGTATAGACGTCTAAACGGCTTGACCGATCATCTTGAAATTTTCACAGAATGTACATGTAGAATGTACATGTGTGCTGAAAATAGGGTACTTGAATTTTCGATATATCAAGTGGGCGTGGACCCGCCCATATGGGTCCAATTTTGATATTGAGAAAAATTTTTAGCTAGAGCGCTAAAATTTTGTGTGTATGAATTTAGTGGCAGATTATGTGAATTTTCCAAAAATGGGCGGAATCGGACCAATGGGCGTGGCCCCGCCCATATAAGCCAAATTTTGAAATTGAGATATTTTGCACAATTTGTTAGCGAGAGTGCTGGAATTTTGTGTACATGTATATGGTGGCAGTCTACGTGCTTGTTCCAAAAATGGGCGGGATCGGACCAATTGACGTGGCCCCGCCCACATAGACAAAATTTTGAAATTGAGATATCTTGCACAATTTGCTATCGGGAGTGCTGCAATGTTGTGTATATCTATATGGTGGCAGTCTGCGTGATTGGTCCAAAAATGGGCGGGATCGGCTCAATGGGCGTGGCCCCGCCCACATAGACCAAATTTTGATATCTTGCACAATTTGCTAGCGGAAGTACTGCAATGTTGTGTATATGTAGCTGGTGGCATTCTACGTAATTAGTCAGAAAATAGGCGGGATCGGACCAATGGGCGTGGCCCCGCCCTTATAAGCCAAATTTCGAAATTGATATATCTTGCACAATTTTTTATCTAGAGTGCTGTAATGTTGTACATATGTATCTGGTGACAGTCCACGTGATTGGTGCAAAAATTGGCGGGATCTGACCAATGACCCTGCCACCGCCCATATAAGCCAAATTTTGAAATTGAGTTATCTTGCTCATTTTGTTAGCGAGAGTGTTGACATTTTGCGTATATGTATCTGGTAGCAGTCTACGTGATTGGCTTACAAATGGGCGGAATAGGACCAGTGGGCGTGGCCCAGCCCATATTTTGATATATCTTGCAAGTATAATATAGGAAATACATGAACAAAAATGCTCGGTATGCGATAATTACAGCTGCCCACTCCAATACAATCGCAATATGATAATGTGATGCATGACCAATGAAACCAGAATTTGGAAATTTTATAAGTATACATTTCTATTTTCTGGACTTTCCACTGAATTCCGTATTTTTTCATTCAGTGAATTTATTACTAATACCAGTAAGGAAAGGCAGAAAGTCGGGCGGGGCCGGCTATATAATACCCTACACCTCCCTAACAATGCGATAAGGGTCATTGCGATAATAATTTGGAATAATTGGTAAATGTGGTGTGTGTGTATGTATATCTTATTTTGAACCGATAATCGCTAAATTAAGCAATATTCGTTCCTAAATTGAGAAACATATTTCTGGAGAACTTTGTAATGATCGGAAGTAAACTACAACTTCTATAGCTCTTTGTAACCAAATCTGGAGGAACATATATATGGAGGTTATATATAAATCTGAATCGATTTTCCTTGAATACTCATTCATGTAAAATAGAAACCTGTTTCTGTCGAATTTCGTACTGATCGGATATAAAACACAGTCGCTACAGCGCTTACATGTCAAATTGGGGGTAACATATATATGGGGGCTATATCTAAATCTGAACCGATTTTCTCCGAATTTGGCAGTATTCCTTCATGTAATCAGAAACCTCTTTCTGCCGAATTTCGTACTGATCGGATATAAAATACAGTTTCTACAGCGCTTGAATTTCAAATCGGGGGTAACATATATATGGGGGCTATATCTAAATCTGAACCGATTTTCTCCGAATTTGGCAGTATTCCTTCATGTAATAAGAAACCTCTTTCTGCCGAATTTCGTACTGATCGGATATAAAATACAGTTTCTACAGCGCTTGAATTTCAAATCGGGGTAACATATATATGGGGACTATATCTAAATCTGAACCGATTATCTCCAAATTTGGCAGTATTCCTTCATGTAATAAGAAACCTCTTTCTGCCGAATTTCGTACTGATCGGATATAAAATACAGTTTCTACAGCGCTTGAATTTCAAATCGAGGGTAACATATATATGGGGACTATATCTAAATCTGAACCGATTTTCTCCAAATTTGGCAGTATTCCTTCATGTAATAAGAAACCTCTTTCTGCCGAATTTCGTACTGATCGGATACAAAATACAGTTTCTACAGCGCTAATTTTGACATGGGCAGCGAAGCGCACCGGGCTCAGCTAGTCTATATATATAAAAGAGAGTGTCTGTTTGTGTGTTTGTTTGTTTGTTCCGTATAGACGTCTAAACGGCTTGACCGATCATCTTCAAATTTTCACAGAATGTACATGTGTAGGGGGTGCTGAAAATAGGGTACTTGAATTTTCGATTTATCAAGTGGGCGTGGACCCGCCCATATGGGTCAAATTTTGGTATTGAGAAAAATTTTTAGCTAGAGTGCTGAAATTTTGTGTGTATGCATTTAGTGTCAGATTATGTGAATTTTCAAAAAATGGGCGGAATCGGACCAATGGGCATGGCCCCGCCCATACAAGCCAAATTTTGAAATTGAAATATTTTCCACAATTTATTAGCGAGAGTTCTGTAGTTTTGTGTTTATGTATCAGTCGACAGTCTACGTGATTGGTCCAAAAATGGGCGAGATCGAACCAATGGGCGTGGCCCCGCCCACATAGACCAAATTTTGAAATTTCGATATCTTGCACAATTTGCTATCGGGAGTGCTGCAATGGTGTGTATATGTTTGATATATTGATTATCTTGCACAATTTGCTAGCTAGAGTGCTGTAATGTTGTACATATGTATCTGGTGGCAGTCTAAGTTTTGAAATTGGAATATCTTGCACAATTTGTTTGCGATAGTGCTGTAATTTTGTGTATATGTTTCTGGTGGTTGTCTACGTGGTGGACCCAAAAATTGGCGGGATATGACCAGTGGGCGTGGCCCCGGCCATATAAGTCAATATTTTAAATTGATATATCTTGCACAATTTGTTGGCGAGAGTGCTCCAATTTTGTGTTTGATATATCTTGAGCAATTTGTGAGAGAGATCAATGTAATTTTGTGCATACATATTTGGTGTCAGTCTACGTAATTAGTCCAAAAATAAACGGGATCGGGAATCTGAAGTCTGGGGCAACGAAGTGGACCGGGTCCAGCTAGTCTATCTATCTATATATATAAAAGAGAGTGTCTGTTTGTGGGTTTGTTTGTATGTTTGTATGTTTGTTCCGTATAGACGTCTAAACGGCTAGACCGATCATCTTGAAATTTTCACAGAATGTACATGTGAAGGGGGTGCTGAAAATAGGGTACTTGAATTTTCGATATATCAAGTGGGCGTGGACCCGCCCATAGGGGTCCAATTTTGATATTAAGAAAATTTTTTAGCTAGAGTGCTGAAATTTTTTGTGTATGCATTTAGTGGCAGATAATGTGAATTTTCCAAAAATGGACGGAGTCGGACCAATGGGCGTGGCCCCGCCCATATAAGTCAAATTTTGAAATTCAAATATTTTCTACAATTTATTAGAGAGAGTTCTGTATTTGAGTGTATATGTATCTGGTGACAGTCTACGTGATTGGTCCAAAAATTGGCGGGATCGGCCCAATGGGCGTGGCCCCGCCAACATAGACCAAATTTTGAAATTTCGATATCTTGAACAATTTGCTAGCGAGAGTGCTGCAATGTTGTGTATATGTATCTGGTGACAGTCTACGTGATTGGCCCAAAAATTGGGGATCGGCCCAATGGGCGTGGCCCCGCCCACATAGACCAAATTTTGAAATTTCGATGTCTTGCACAATTTATTATCAAGAGTGCTGCAGTTTTGTTTATATGTATCTGGTGACAGTCTCCGTGATTGGTCCAAAAATGGGCGGGATCGGCTCAATGGGCGTGGCCCCGCCCACATAGACCAAATTTTTAAATTGAGATATCTTGCACAATTTGCCAGCGAGAGTGCTGCAATGTTGTGTATATGTATCTGGTAGCAGTCCACGTGATTTTTCCAAAAATGGGCGGGATCGGACCAATGGGCCTGGCACCGCCCATATAAGCCAAATTTTAAAAATGTGATATCTTGCACAATTTTATACCGAGAGACCTGGAATTTTGTGTATATGTATATGGTGGCAGTCTGCGTGATTGGTCCAAAAATGGGCGGGATCGGCTCAATGGGCGTGGCCCAGCCTACATAGACCAAATTTTGAAATTTCGATATCTTGCACAATTTGCTAGCGAGAGTGCTGCAATGTTGTGTATATGTATCTGGTAGCAGTCCACGTGATTTTTCCAAAAATGGGCGGGAGCGGACCAATGCGCGTGGCCCCGCCCACATAAGCCAAATTTTAAAATTGATATATCTTGCACAATATGTTAGCGAGAGTGCTGGAATTTTGTGTATATGTATATGGTGGCAGTCTGCGTGATTGGTCAGAAAATGGGCGGGATCGGACCAGTGGGCGTGGCCCCGCCCTTATAAGCCAAATTTCGAAATTGATATATCTTGCACAATTTTTTATCTAGAGTGCTGTAATGTTGTACATATGTATCTGGTGACAGTCCACGTGATTGGTCCAAAAATTCGCGGGATCTGACCAATCGGCGTGCCACTGCCCATATAAGCCAAATTTTGAAATTTAATTATCTTGCTCATTTTGTTAGCGAGAGTGTTGAAATTTTGCGTATATGTATCTGGTAGCAGTCTACGTGATTGGCTTACAAATGGGCGGAATAGGACCAGTGGGCGTGGCACAGCCCATATTTTGATATATCTTGCAAGTATTATATAGGAAATACATGAACATAAATGCTCGGTATGCGATAATTACAGCTGCTCACTCCAATACAATCGCAATATGATAATGTGATGCATGACCAATGAAACAAGAATTTGGAAATTTTATAAGTATACATTTCTATTTTCTGGACTTTCCACTGAATTCCGTATTTTTTCATTCAGTGAATTTATTACTAATACCAGTAAGGAAAGGCAGAAAGTCGGGCGGGGCCGACTATATAATACCCTACACCTCCCCAACAATGCTATAAGGGTCATTGCGATAATAATTTGGAATAATTGGTAAATGTATTTTGAACCGATAATCGCTAAATTAAGCAATATTCGTTCCTAAATTGAGAAACATCTTTCCGGAAAATATTAATGATCGGAAGTAAAGTACAACTTCTATAGCGCGTTGATACCAAATCAGGAGGAACATATATATGGGGACTATATCTAAATCTGAACCGATTTTCTCCAAATTTGGCAGTATTTCTTCATGTAATAAGAAACCTCTTTCTGCCGAATTTCGTACTGATCGGATATAAAATACAGTTTCTACAGCGCTAATTTTGACATGGGCAGCGAAGCGCACCGGGCTCAGCTAGTCTATATATATAAAGAAGAATGTGTGTTTGTTGGTTTGTTTGTACCGTCTAAACGGCTGAACCGATCTTCTTGAAATTTTCACAGAATGTACATGTGTGGGGCGTGGTGAAAATAGGGTACTTGAATTTTCGATATATGAAGTGGGCGTGGCCCCGCCCACATAAGACAAATTTTAAAGTTGAGATATCTTGAACAATTTGTTAGCGAGAGTGCTGCAATTTTGTACATATGTATCTGGTAGCAGTCTAAGTGATTGGTCCAAAAATGGGCGGGATTGGAACAATGGGCGTGGCCCCGTCCATATAAGCCAAATTATGGAATTGAGATATCTTACACAATTTGTTAGCGAGAGTGTTGTACTTTGGTGCATATGTATCTGGTGGTAGTCTACGGGATTGGTCCAAAAAAGGGCGGGATCGGACCAATGGACGTGGTCACGTCCACATAAGACGAATTTTTAAATTGCGATATCTTACACAATTTGTTAGCGAGAGTGCTGTAATTTGGTGCATATGTATCTGGTGGTAGTCTTCGTGATTGGTCCAAAAGTGGGCGGGATCGGACCAATGGGCGTGGCCTCGCCCGAATTTCGAAATGGAGATATCTTCCACAATTTGTTAGCGAGAGTGCTGTAATTTTGTGCATATGTATCTGGCGGCAGTCTACGGGACTGGACCAAAAGTGGGCGGAATCGGACCAATGGGCGTGGCCCCGCCCTTATAAAACAAATTTTTAAATTGATATATATTGTACAATTTGTTAGCGAGAGTGCTGTAATGTTGTGCATATGTATTAGGTGGTGGTCTACTCAAATGGTCCAAAAATGGGCGGGATCGGCCAATGGGCGTGGCCCCGCCCATATAACCCAAATTTTGAAATTGAGATATCATGCACAATTTGTTAGCGAGAGAGCTGGAATTTTGTGCCATGTATCTGGTGGTAGTCTTTGTGATTTGTCCAAATATAGACGGAATTGGACGAATGGGCGAGGCCCCGCCCATATAAACAAAGATTTTAAATTGACATATATTGCACAATTTGTTAGCGAGAGTGCTGTAATTTTTGCACATGTATTAGGTGCACATGTATTAGGATTGGACCAATCGGCGTGGCCCCGCTAATATAAACCCAATTTTGAAATTGACATAACTCGTACAAATTATTAGCGACATTACTCTAATTTTGTGCATATATATTAGGTGGCAATCTACGTGCTTGGTCCAAAAATGGGCTGGGTCGGACAAATGGTAGTGGCCCCGCCCATATAAGCCAATTAAATTTTGTTTTTGATATATCTTGAGCAATTTGTTAGAGAGATCAATGTAATTATGTGCATATATATTTAGTGTCAGTCTACGTAATTAGTCCAAAAATTAACGGGATCGGAAATCTGAAGTCTGGGGCAACGAAGTTGACCGAGTCCAGCTAGTAATATACATTTGTTAACAAATAAATTTTATTTGAAAATCAAAATTTAGTTTGGAACGCATGTATTAGAACATATTATAATAGGTGATCTAAGTAGAGATACTTTTTTCAATAGCCTTTTTTGACAGATCACGTGTGAGTCGTGTCATGCTGTCGTGTTATTTTTGTTAAGTATTGTTTGACATTTCATCATGGAAAGACTTACGCCTGAACAATTCAGTTTTGTTATCAAAATAATCGTTCGTCAATTGCGCTAAGTCCATTTTTTTTAAATCTAAAAAAAAAACACTTTCCAGTCTACCCACGACCTTGACACCCATGAGCAGGGACGTATCCATATTTCCATAACAAAGAAAAACAATTAAAAAATTGCGTTTATTGTGTAGGTAATGGAAGTTAAGTTCCTTAGTTTTTTATTCGAATTTTATTCCTAAATATAAATGTGTACTTTAGTACGAGATCAGTAAAACTTTTTATAATAAAACTAGCTGAGCCCGGTGCGCTTCGCTGCCCATGTCAAAATTCGCGCTGTAGGAACTGTATTTTATATCCGATCAGTACGAAATTCGGCAGAAAGAGGTTTGTTATTACATGAAGGAATACTGCCAAATTCGGAGAAAATCGGTTCAGATTTAGATATAGTCCCCATATATATGTTACCCCCAATTTGACATGTAAGCGCTGTAGAGACTGTGTTTTATATCCGATCAGTACGAAATTCGACAGAAACAGGTTTCTATTTTACATGAATGAGTATTCTAGGAAAATCGATTCAGATTTATATATAACCTCCATATATATGTTCCTCCAGATTTGGTTACAAAGCGCTATAGAAGTTGTACTTTACTTCCGATCATTACAAAGTTCTCCAGAAAGATTTTTCTCAATTTAGGAACGAATATTGCTTAATTTTGCGATTATCGGTTCAAAATACATTTACCAATTATTCCAAATTATTATCGCAATGACCCTTATCGCATTGTTAGGGAGGTGTAGGGTATTATATAGTCGGCCCCGCCCGACTTTCTGCCTTTCCTTACTGGTATTAGTAATAAATTCACTGAATGAAAAAATACCGAATTCAGTGGAAAGTCCAGAAAATAGAAATGTATACTTATAAAATTTCCAAATTCTTTTTTCATTGATATTGCATCACATTATCATATTGCTATTGTATTGGAGTGAGCAGCTGTAATTATCGCATACCGAGCATTTTTGTTCATGTATTTCCTATATAATACTTGCAAGATATATCAAAATATGGGCTGGGCCACGCCCATTGGTCCGATCCCGCCCATTTTCTGACCAATTACGTAGAATGCCACCAGATACATATACACAACATTGCAGCACTCCCGATAGCAAATTGTGCAAGATATAAAAATTTCAAAATTTGGTCATTGTGGGCGGGGCCACGCCTATTGGTCCGAACCCGCCCATTTTTGGACCAATCACGTAGATCGCCAACGGATATATATACACAAAATTCCAGGTCTCTCGCTAACAAATTGTGCAAGATATCACATTTTTTAAATTTGGCTTATATGGGCGGTGCCACGCCCATTGGTTCGATCCCGCCCGTTTTTGGATCAATCACGTAGACTGTCACCGTTTACATATACACAAAATTCCAGCACTCTCGCTAACAAATTGTGCAAAATATCTCAATTTCAAAATTTGGCTTATATGGGCGGGGCCACGCCCATTGGTCCGGTCCCGCCCATTTTTTCACCAATTACGTAGAATGCCACCAGATACATATACGCAACATTGCAGCACTCCCGCTAGCAAATTGTGCAAGATATCAAAATTTTGTCTATGTGGGCGGGGCTACGCCCATTGGTCCGATCCCGCCCATTTTTGGACCAATCACGTAGACTGCCACAGTTTACATATACACAAAATTCCAGCACTCTCGCTAACAAATTGTGCAAAATATCTCAATTTCAAAATTTGGCTTATATGGGCGGGGCCACGCCCATTGGTCCGATTCCGCCCATTTTTGGAAAATTCACACAATCTGCCATTAAATGCATACAAACATAATTTCAGCACTATACCTATAATAGGAGCAGAAATATCGGATTTTTAACCTGCGATTTGTATGGGAGGTACCACGCCCCTTTGTCCAATTAATTTTTTTTTTCTATATAAACCATCTCGTGAAAATTTAGAATCGAATAAAAAAAAAATCATCCAAATCGCTCCAGCCGTTCTGACGTGATGCCATTACACAGATGGACCGTTTCATTTTTATATATATAGATACGTAAGAGATAAAAATGTAATCTTCGACTTTTTGAAAGAAATATATCAATTATTTCATCGATTTTGACTTCATCTTTGTATATATACACCAAAGCCAGATAAGATAGTCTTTCTCCTTCCATTCTGTTGCGGAGATAAGTTTTTATTCTTCTTAACGTCGAGAAACTTCGCTCAGCAGATGCCGTTGTCACAGGTATTGTGACCAGTATCTGCAAAAGGGTAAAAACGCTTGGGAACATGTCCTCATCACAAACTGAAATAGCATCTAATGCATTTGATGGCTTATCATTCTTCTGCTTCCAATAATCAATCCATATACTTATTTCAGCTAAAACAGATTTTGCTGAATTTTTTAAATCGTTTTTGTAAAAAAGTGTGACTTCTGGCATCTGAACCAGGAATATTTTGAGTGCCTACTCTTCTAGGTAGTGCAGCTTCTATTCCAAAACTTCTTGCAAGTTGTGTAGATTCTTCAAAAAGTTTATCAAACTCCGCATCTGAATTTCTACGCATGTCACTTAATTTAGTCGTTGCCAATTTTATGATTTCGTAAGCCTTTATTATATATAGGTTAATCGTTTGCAAATACCGTGATAAGTTCTGTGTAATGGCCAAAACCATTTACATACACGGTTGTGCAAACTCATTCCATCACTGCAACCTACATGATAAAAAGGTAGATAGATAAGAAATCATAAATGTAATTTTAACTTAATTTTCGCCATATCTGGTTATCATAAATTTAAAGCCAACCAATAATTACACCGGTCGACAAAAACAACATTTTTTCTTGGGTATCTGTTTTAATGCATAGATTCTAGACGTCAAAAAACGTCTCCAATCTTAATCTCCAATCTTAACTTTTAAAATTTGTTTTTGTAAATTTTAAATCGATATGAAAATTTTAAAGTTAAACCTTACTAAATTAGCTATAACTTTTTAAATTATGCATCGGTTTTCTTCGGAATGGGCTCGTTTAATTCATGAACAGACTTTACGATAAAATCATAAAAATATAACATTTGTTAATTTTTAGATTGTTTTATGGGAGTTTTATTTTAAAAACATTAAAAATTTTATCAAAAAATCACATTTTTGGCAATATTTTGTAATATTTTGTAATACGTCGAAACCGCTGAACGGATGGAAAATGGTATTATATGAAGTTGAAAGCTACTTAATATTTAATTCTTTAACATTTTCCTCAACCAAATCAGATAAATGGTTCTCGAGTTATGCCACTATATGTGGTCCAACCACTAATTTCTTTCCATATCAAATGCTCGGTATGCGATAATTACAGCTGCCCACTCCAATACAATCGCAATATGATAATGTGATGCATGACCAATGAAACCAGAATTTGGAAATTTTATAAGTATACATTTCTATTTTCTGGACTTTCCACTGAATTCCGTATTTTTTCATTCAGTGAATTTATTACTAATACCAGTAAGGAAAGGCAGAATGTCGGGCGGGGCCGACTATATAATACCCTACACCTCCCCAACAATGCTATAAGGGTCATTGCGATAATAATTTGGAATAATTGGTAAATGTATTTTGAACCGATAATCGCTAAATTAAGCAATATTCGTTCCTAAATTGAGAAACATCTTTCCGGAAAATATTAATGATCGGAAGTAAAGTACAACTTCTATAGCGCGTTGATACCAAATCAGGAGGAACATATATATGGGGACTATATCTAAATCTGAACCGATTTTCTCCAAATTTGGCAGTATTCCTTCATGTAATAAGAAACCTCTTTCTGCCGAATTTCGTACTGATCGGATATAAAATACAGTTTCTACAGCGCTAATTTTGACATGGGCAGCGAAGCGCACCGGGCTCAGCTAGTCTATATATATAAAGAAGAATGTGTGTTTGTTGGTTTGTTTGTACCGTCAAAACGGCTGAACCGATCTTCTTGAAATTTTCACAGAATGTACATGTATGGGGCGTGGTGAAAATAGGGTACTTGAATTTTCGATATATGAAGTGGGCGTGGCCCCGCCCACATAAGACAAATTTTAAAGTTGAGATATCTTGAACAATTTGTTAGCGAGAGTGCTGCAATTTTGTACATATGTATCTGGTAGCAGTCTAAGTGATTGGTCCAAAAATGGGCGGGATTGGAACAATGGGCGTGGCCCCGCCCATATAAGCCAAATTATGGAATTGAGATATCTTACACAATTTGTTAGCGAGAGTGTTGTACTTTGGTGCATATGTATCTGGTGGTAGTCTACGGGATTGGTCCAAAAAAGGGCGGGATCGGACCAATGGGCGTGGTCACGTCCACATAAGACGAATTTTTAAATTGCGATATCTTACACAATTTGTTAGCGAGAGTGCTGTAATTTGGTGCATATGTATCTGGTGGTAGTCTTCGTGATTGGTCCAAAAGTGGGCGGGCCTCGCCCGAATTTTGAAATGGAGATATCTTCCACAATTTGTTAGCGAGAGTGCTGTAATTTTGTGCATATGTATCTGGCGGCAGTCTACGGGACTGGACCAAGAGTGGGCGGAATCGGACCAATGGGCGTGGCCCCGCCCTTATAAAACAAATTTTTAAATTGATATATATTGTACAATTTGTTAGCGAGAGTGCTGTAATGTTGTGCATATGTATTAGGTGGTGGTCTACTCAAATGGTCCAAAAATGGGCGGGATCGGCCAATGGGCGTGGCCCCGCCCATATAACCCAAATTTTGAAATTGAGATATCATGCACAATTTGTTAGCGAGAGAGCTGGAATTTTGTGCCATGTATCTGGTGGTAGTCTTCGTGATTTGTCCAAATATAGACGGAATTGGACGAATGGGCGAGGCCCCGCCCATATAAACAAAGATTTTAAATTGACATATCTTGCACAATTTGTTAGCGAGAGTGCTGTAATTTTTGCACATGTATTAGGTGGTAGTCTAATTGGTTGGTGCAAAAATTGGCCGGATTGGACCAATCGGCGTGGCCCCGCTAATATAAACCCAATTTTGAAATTGACATAACTCGTACAAATTATTAGCGACATTACTCTAATTTTGTGCATATATATTAGGTGGCAATCTACGTGCTTGGTCCAAAAATGGGCTGGGTCGGACAAATGGTAGTGGCCCCGCCCATATAAGCCAATTAAATTTTGTTTTTGATATATCTTGAGCAATTTGTTAGAGAGATCAATGTAATTATGTGCATATATATTTAGTGTCAGTCTACGTAATTAGTCCAAAAATTAACGGGATCGGAAATCTGAAGTCTGGGGCAACGAAGTTGACCGAGTCCAGCTAGTAATATACATTTGTTAACAAATAAATTTTATTTGAAAATCAAAATTTAGTTTGGAACGCATGTATTAGAACATATTATAATAGGTGATCTAAGTAGAGATACTTTTTTCAATAGCCTTTTTTGACAGATCACGTGTGAGTCGTGTCATGCTGTCGTGTTATTTTTGTTAAGTATTGTTTGACATTTCATCATGGAAAGACTTACGCCTGAACAATTCAGTTTTGTTATCAAAATAATCGTTCGTCAATTGCGCTAAGTCCATTTTTTTTAAATCTAAAAAAAAAACACTTTCCAGTCTACCCACGACCTTGACACCCATGAGCAGGGACGTATCCATATTTCCATAACAAAGAAAAACAATTAAAAAATTGCGTTTATTGTGTAGGTAATGGAAGTTAAGTTCCTTAGTTTTTTATTCCTAAATATAAATGTGTACTTTAGTACGAGATCAGTAAAACTTTTTATAATAAAATACGTAAGAGATAAAAATGTAATCTTCGACTTTTTGAAAGAAATATATCAATTATTTCATCGATTTTGACTTCATCTTTGTATATATACGCCAAAGCCAGATAAGATAGTCTTTCTCCTTCCATTCTGTTGCGGAGATAAGTTTTTATTCTTCTTAACGTCGAGAAACTTCGCTCAGCAGATGACGTTGTCACAGGTATTGTGGCCAGTATCTGCAAAAGGGTAAAAACGCTTGGGAACATGTCCTCATCACAAACTGAAATAGCATCTAATGCATTTGATGGCTTATCATTCTTCTGCTTCCAATAATCAATCCATATACTTATTTCAGCTAAAACAGATTTTGCTGAATTTTTTAAATCGTTTTTGTAAAAAAGTGTGACTTCTGGCATCTGAACCAGGAATATTAGCCCTATACTTTTGAGTGCCTACTCTTCTAGGTAGTGCAGCTTCTATTCCAAAACTTCTTGCAAGTTGTGTAGATTCTTCAAAAAGTTTATCAAACTCCGCATCTGAATTTCTACGCATGTCACTTAATTTAGTCGTTGCCAATTTTATGATTTCGTAAGCCTTTATTATATATAGGTTAATCGTTTGCAAATACCGTGATAAGTTCTGTGTAATGGCCAAAACCATTTACATACACGGTTGTGCAAACTCATTCCATCACTGCAACCTACATGATAAAAAGGTAGATAGATAAGAAATCATAAATGTAATTTTAACTTAATTTTCGCCATATCTGGTTATCATAAATTTAAAGCCAACCAATAATTACACCGGTCGACAAAAACAACATTTTTTCTTGGGTATCTGTTTTAATGCATAGATTCTAGACGTCAAAAAACGTCTCCAATCTTAATCTCCAATCTTAACTTTTAAAATTTGTTTTTGTAAATTTTAAATCGATATGAAAATTTTAAAGTTAAACCTTACTAAATTAGCTATAACTTTTTAAATTATGCATCGGTTTTCTTCGGAATGGGCTCGTTTAATTCATGAACAGACTTTACGATAAAATCATAAAAATATAACATTTGTTAATTTTTAGATTGTTTTATGGGAGTTTTATTTTAAAAACATTAAAAATTTTATCAAAAAATCACATTTTTGGCAATATTTTGTAATACTCGTATATCGTCGAAACCGCTGAACGGATGGAAAATGGTATTATATGAAGTTGAAAGCTACTTAATATTTAATTCTTTAACATTTTCCTCAACCAAATCAGATAAATGGTTCTCGAGTTATGCCACTATATGTGGTCCAACCACTAATTTCTTTCCATATCACAGCTTATCGCGAGAATTTAAAGAGACAACCCTTTAGGCTAAGAAAAAAGAGAGGTTGAACCACATATTATGGCATAACTAGAGAACCATTCATCCGAATTGGTTCAGGTAAGCTTTACAAACTTCAGAATTAAGTAGCCTTCAACTTCGCACAATACAATTTTCCATCCGTTCAGCGATTTCGACGATATTTTACAATGTATTGCAAAAAATCATATTTATTTTTTGAGAAAATTTTAATAATTTTTAAATAAAAACCTCATAAAAACATCTAGAAACACATAATTGTCATATTTTTGTGATTTTATCGTAAACTCTGAAAGGTTATGAGTAAATTGAGACCATTCCGAAGAAAATCGATGCATAATTTAAAAAGTTTTAGCGAGGAAACCATGTACTTCTTTTATTTTTAGTTGTTATTACTTTTACTGTTACCATTTTTTACGCTTTTGTATTGTTTTTTAACGGCCTTCCATTTTATGCCTATGTTTAAAAAATTTCTGTATACGTCCCTGCCCATGAGCAATATTTCAGCTCTCGTTAAGAGCTATCTTTTTGCCATTGACCGATTCCCGACCCGACGTACTGGAATCATCGGTCCATATTTCTTCCAAAATGATGCCGGTGAGAACGTAACCGTCAATGGCGACCGTTATCGTGCCATGGTAACCGACTATTTGATGCCTGAAATTGAAGTTCGTGATCTCGGCGACATTTGGTTTCCACAAGACGGCGTAACTTCCCACACATCGCATCAATCAATGGATTTATTGAGAAAACACTTCGGTGAGCAGATAATTTCGCGTTTTGGGCCGGTCGATTGGCTACCAAAATCGTGTGATATCACACCGTTAGACTTTTTCCTGTGGGGATATGTAAAGTCTAAAGTTTATGCGGACAAACCCGCTTCGATTCAGGCCTTGGAGCAAAACATCACGCGTGTCATTCGCCAGTTACCAGTCGAAATGCTCGAACGAGTCATCGAAAATTGGACTCAACGGATGGACCATCTGTTAGCCGCGGCCAACATTTTATAGACATAATCTTCAAAAAATAAATGCCAAAGAATGTTCTTTCAAATGATAATAAACATTCGCCATTCAATTTGAATGTTCTGTGTTTTTTTCTTTATAAAAGTAGGGAACCTCGAAATGGATCACCCTATATTTGCAAACTGACTTTCACAAATAAAATATGTGTTTACACACAATGAAAGTTATTGTTTAAGAAGTTTTCCAAATATATGTTATTAAAAAAAGGTTTTTAAAACTTTGCTGAGTTTTTCGAATTTTAGTTAGTTTTTCCCAGATTTCGTATTAAACATTATAGTTAGAAATGTCTTTAGCAGCATTAGCTTTAGTTTTGCATCAATAAATTTATAAATATTCCAATTTATCACTTTTTGTCAATCCATCAATGCTATTTATAGTTACGAAATATTATACGATGTAAATTTTAATAGTATTTTACAAACATAAAAAATTTAAAAAAAAAATTAACTTTGAACTTCTAAAAATATGTCTTTAAAAGAAGGCATTAATACATTGCCAAAATAGTTAAATACTAATGAATCTTTGTGTCGGAAATATTAGTTCCAAATAAAACCAGTAAGGAATGACAGAAAGTCGGGCGGGGCCGACTATATAATACCCTGCACCTACCTACCAATGCGAAAATGGACATTGCGATAAGAATTTGGCAGTGTTCATACATGTAATAAGCAAACTCTCTCTGCCGATTTTCGTACTGATCGGATATAAAACACGGTTTCTACAGTGCTTACATGTCAAATCGGGTGTAACATATATATTGGGACTATGTTTAAATCTGAACTGATTTTCCCCGAATTTGGCAGTGTTCATACATGTAATAAGAAAACTCTCTCTGTTAAATTTCGTACTGATCGGATATAAAACACGATTTCTACAGCGCTTAAATGTTAAATCGGGTGGAACATTTATATGGGGGCTATATCTAAATCTGAACCGATTTTCCCCGAATTGCGCAGAGTTTTTTCATGTAATAAGAGAACTTGCTCTGCCGAATTTCGTACAGGTCGGATGTAAAATACGGTTTCTACAGCGCTTTCCTGTCAAATCGGGTGAAACATATATATGGGGACTATATCTAAATCTGAACCGATTTTCCCCGAATTCGGCAGTGTTTATTCATGTAATAAGATAACTCTCTCTGCCAAATTTCGTACTGATCTGATTTAAAATACAGTTCCTACAGCGCTTACATGTCAAATCGGGTGAAACATATATATGGGGGCTATATCTAAATCTGAAAGGATTTTCTCCGAATTTGGTAGTGTTCATTCACGTAATATACGACCTGCACTTTGATTATAAGAATACATGGACAGACAGACGGACAGACAGACGGACATGGCTAAATCGACAATATATAAACAATGGGTCTATCTCTTCTCCTTTTAGGTGTTACAAACAAGTGCACAAAGTCATAATACCCTGTACCACAGTGTTGTGTAGGGTATAAAAATATTAGAATGAGAACATATTTTTGTTTAGAACAATATCCTCCCAAACAAATGTATTACGTTGTAACATATTTATATATGCGTTCCAAATATATTTTATTGATTTTCAAATAAAATTTATTTGGTCAGAAATATATTACATTTACAAATTTGTGTTCCATATATATTTTCTTTCGATTCAAACATATCAGAAAAGGCGATTTTACCCCGTGTAATACCAAATTCTCTAAGCATTTTAAGCGAATCTTTGCCGTTTATTTAGACAAGAATTCATCACATTAATTTTTTTTAAATCAGTTCATATGCTTTTATAGTCCACCTACAGATGTCGCTCCCAAAAAGCTTGTTTAAGCCATAAACAGTACATTTTCTAAGCAATTTAGCTGAAACTTTGCAGTTTGTATTCTATTTTAGCAAGAATTCCTTTCAGAAAATTTGGTCAGTATACATTTTGTTGTAGTCCCCGTGTAAAGGTAGCCCTCAAATATTCTAATGTAAGCCATAAATACCACTTTTTTCAGATGAAGAGTTTGCCTAAGAAATTGGTTCCTACACGGGCCAAAATCGCCATTTTTGATATGTTTGAATCGAAAGAAAATATATTTGGAACACACATTTTTAAATGTTTTATATTTCTGAGTAAATAAATTTTATTTGAAAATCAATAAAATTTACTTGGAACGCATATATTAATATATTACAACAAAATATATTTGTAAACTAATTTTCTCAAATAAAATATGTATTTATATACAAATAAAATTATTGGTTAGGAATATCTTCAAATATATATAACTAGCTGAGCCCGGTGCGCTTCGCTGCCCATGTCAAAATTAGCGCTGTAGAAACTGTATTTTATATCCGATCAGTACGAAATTCGGCAGAAAGAGGTTTCTTATTACATGAAGGAATACTGCCAAATTCGGAGAAAATCGGTTCAGATTTAGATATAGCCCCCATATATATGTTACCCCCAATTTGACATGTAAGCGCTGTAGCGACTGAGTTTTATATCCGATCAGTACGAAATTCGACAGAAACAGGTTTCTATTTTACATGAATGAGTATTCAAGGAAAGTCGATTCAGATTTATATATAACTTCCATATATATGTTCCTCCAGATTTTGTTACAAAGCGCTATAGAAGTTGTAGTTTACTTCCGATCATTACAAAGTTCTCCAGAAATATGTTTCTCAATTTAGGAACGAATATTGCTTAATTTAGCGATTATCGGTTCAAAATAAGATATACATACACACACACCACATTTACCAGTTATTCCAAATTATTATCGCAATGACCCTTATCGCATTGTTAGGGAGGTGTAGGGTATTATATAGCCGGCCCCGCCCGACTTTCTGCCTTTCCTTACTGGTATTAGTAATAAATTCCCTTAATGAAAAAATACGGAATTCAGTGGAAAGTCCAGAAAATAGAAATGTATACTTATAAAATTTCCAAATTCTGGTTTCATTGGTCATGCATCACATTATCATATTGCGATTGTATTGGAGTGGGCAGCTGTAATTATCGCATACCGAGCATTTTTGTTCATGTATTTCCTATATTATACTTGCAAGATATATCAAAATATGGGTTGGGCCACGCCCACTGGTCCTATTCCGCCCATTTGTAAGCCAATCACGTAGACTGCTACCAGATACATATACGCAAAATGTCAACACTCTCTCTAACAAAATGAGCAAGATAATTCAATTTCAAAATTTGGCTTATATGGGCGGTGGCACGCCCATTGGTCAGATCCCGCCAATTTTTGCACCAATCACGTGGACTGTCACCAGCTACATATGTACAACATTACAGCACTCTAGATAAAAAATTGTGCAAGATATATCAATTTCGAAATTTGGCTTATAAGGGCGGGGCCACGCCCATTGGTCCGATCCCGCCCATTTTCTGACCAATTACTTAGAATGCCACCAGCTACATATACACAACATTGCAGTACTTCCGCTAGCAAATTGTGCAAGATATCAAAATTTGGTCTATGTGGGCGGGGCCACGCCCATTGGGCCGATCCCGCCCATTTTTGGACCAATCACGCAGACTGCCACCATATAGATATACACAAAATTCCAGCACTCTCGCTAACATATTGTGCAAGATATCAAAATTTCAAAATTTGGATTCAATGGGCGGGGCCACGCCCATTGGTCCGATCCCGCCCATTTTTGGACCAATCACGCAGACTGCCACCATATACATACACACAACATTGCAGCACTCCCGATAGCAAATTGTGCAAGATATCTCAATTTCAAAATTTGGTCTATGTGGGCGGGGCCACGCCCATTGGTCCGATCCCGCCCATTTTTGGAACAAGCACGTAGACTACCACCATATACATGTACACAAAATTCCAGCACTCTCGCTAACAAATTGTGCAAAATATCTCAATTTCAAAATTTGGCTTATATGGGCGGGGCCACGCCCATTGGTCCGATTCCGCCCATTTTTGGCAAATTCACATAATCTGCCACTAAATTCATACACACAAAATTTCAGCGCTCTAGCTAAAAATTTTTCTCAATATCAAAATTGGACCCATATGGACGGGTCCACGCCCACTTGATATATCGAAAATTCAAGTACCCTATTTTCAGCACCCCCTACACATGTACATTCTGTGAAAATTTCAAGATGATCGGTCAAGCCGTTTAGACGTCTATACGGAACAAACAAACATACAAACAAACAAACAGACACTCTCTTTTATATATATAGACTAGCTGAGCCCGGTGCGCTTCGCTGCCCATGTCAAAATTAGCGCTGTAGAAACTGTATTTTATATCCGATCAGTACGAAATTCGGCAGAAAGAGGTTTGTTATTACATGAAGGAATACTGCAAAATTCGGAGAAAATCGGTTCAGATTTAGATATAGCCCCCATATATATGTTACCCCCGATTTGAAATTCAAGCGCTGTAGAAACTGTATTTTATATCCGATCAGTAAGAAATTCGGCAGAAAGAGATTTCTTATTACATGAAGGAATACCGCAAAATTCGGAGAAAATCGGTTCAGATTTAGATATAGCCCCCATATATATGTTACCCCCAATTTGACATGTAAGCGCTGTAGATACTGTGTTTTATATCCGATCAGTACGAAATTCGACAGAAACAGGTTTCTATTTTACATGAATGAGTATTCAAGGAAAATCGATTCAGATTTATATATAACCTCCATAGAAATGTTCCTCCAGATTTGGTTACAAAGCGCTATAGAAGTTGTACTTTACTTCCGATCATTACAAAGTTCTCCAGAAAAATGTTTCTCAATTTAGGAACGAATATTGCTTAATTTAGCGATTATCGGTTCAAAATAAGATATACATACACACACACACACCACGTTTACCAATTATTCCAAATTATTATCGCAAAGACCCTAATCGGCCCGCCCGACTTTCTGCCTTTCCTTACTGGTATTAGTGATAAATTCACTGAATGAAAAAATACCGAATTCAGTGGAAAGTCCAGAAAATAGAAATGTATACTTATAAAATTTCCAAATTCTTGTTTCATTGGTCATGCATCACATTATCATATTGCGATTGTATTGGAGTGAGCAGCTGTAATTATCGCATACCGAGCATTTATGTTCATGTATTTCCTATATAATACTTGCAAGATATATCAAAATATGGGCTGTGCCACGCCCACTGGTCCTATTCCGCCCATTTGTAAGCCAATCACGTAGACTGCTACCAGATACATATACGCAAAATTTCAACACTCTCGCTAACAAAATAAGCAAGATAATTCAATTTCAAAATTTGGCTTATATGGGCAGTGGCACGCCCATTGGTCAGATCCCGCGAATTTTTGGACCAATCACGTGGACTGTCACCAGATACATATGTACAACATTACAGCACTCTAGATAAAAAATTGTGCAAGATATATCAATTTCGAAATTTGGCTTATAAGGGCGGGGCCACGCCCACTGGTCCGATCCCGCCCATTTTCTGACCAATCACGCAGACTGCCACCATATACATATACACAAAATTCCAGCACTCTCGCTAACATATTGTGCAAGATATATCAATTTTAAAATTTGGCTTATGTGGGCGGGGCCACGCGCATTGGTCCGCTCCCGCCCATTTTTGGAAAAATCACGTGGACTGCTACCAGATACATATACACAACATTGCAGCACTCTCGCTAGCAAATTGTGCAAGATATCGAAATTTCAAAATTTGGTCTATGTGGGCTGGGCCACGCCCATTGAGCCGATCCCGCCCATTTTTGGACCAATCACGCAGACTGCCACCATATACATATACACAAAATTCCAGGTCTCTCGGTATAGAATTGTGCAAGATATCACATTTTTAAAATTTGGCTTATATGGGCGGTGCCAGGCCCATTGGTCCGATCCCGCCCATTTTTGGAAAAATCACGTGGACTGCTACCAGATACATATACACAACATTGCAGCACTCTCGCTGGCAAATTGTGCAAGATATCTCAATTTAAAAATTTGGTCTATGTGGGCGGGGCCACGCCCATTGGGCCGATCCCGCCAATTTTTGGGCCAATCACGTAGACTGTCACCAGATACATATACACAACATTGCAGCACTCTCGCTAGCAAATTGTTCAAGATATCGAAATTTCAAAATTTTGTCTATGTTGGCGGGGCCACGCCCATTGGGCCGATCCCGCCAATTTTTGGACCAATCACGTAGACTGTCACCAGATACATATACACTCAAATACAGAACTCTCTCTAATAAATTGTAGAAAATATTTGAATTTCAAAATTTGGCTTATATGGGCGGGGCCACGCCCATTGGTCCGACTCCGCCCATTTTTGGAAAATTCGCATTATCTGCCACTAAATGCATACACAAAAATTTCAGCACTCTAGCTAAAAAATTTTCTTAATATCAAAATTGGACCCCTATGTGCGGGTCCACGCCCACTTGATATATCGAAAATTCAGGTACCCTATTTTCAGCACCCCCTTCACATGTACATTCTGTGAAAATTTCAAGATGATCGGTCTAGCCGTTTAGACGTCTATACGGAACAAACATACAAACATACAAACAAACCCACAAACAAACCCACAAACAGACACTCTCTTTTATATATATAGATAGATTTAAAAAAAGATTTTCAAAACTTTGTTGCATTTTTATAATTTCATTTTTAATTTTTCCTTCGTTTCGAACTATTTCTCCCAGTCAAAACTACCATTAACAGCATTACATTCTGTTTTAAGGGACTCATTTTAAATTTCTAAGTATTTCATGTCAGCATTTTTTCAATCCTTCGAGTAAATTAATGTTAATCAATTAAAAATTTCTAAAAAATTATCATTAAATTACTGAAAAACTTAACACAATTAATGTTCGAAATTTTCGGAATACTTAAATTTAAATACATTTTTGTTTCGGAATTAAAAATCCCAAATAAAAGGTATTAGGGTGGAAACAAGGATTTGTTTAGAACAACGTCTTTCCAAATATATAATTTTTGTGTGTACAAAATATTATATATTTAGAGTGTACCATAAACATATATATGTTTCAAGCCGAATATGTTTGGGACAATATACTACAGAAGCGATTTTTTTTCAGCGTAAGGGTATATAAGATTCGGCATGGCCGAAACTGCAAAACACTTAAATATACTATCCAAAAAAAGTTGAAATCTCGAAAACGGTCAGTACAATAAATAAAGAATTAATTAAGTATAGAATATATCTAACTTCTCTTTTTGCTTCGAAAAATTGGATAAATAATTTTTCAAAATATTATTATGTGCCTAATCCTAATATAAGTTAAATTTCTAATTTGATGTATAATATCACCACATCACTTCAAAATGTTCGTTAAGAGTAAGTGAGCCCACCCCTGTTTTAGAGCACATATTTTCAATTTATCTGCCTGAAACTTAAGAATTAATACTTTTTATTGGTCCTAATCGTCTCTAGTAAAAATGGGGTACCACGGTCCATGTTTTGATACAGCCCCCATATGAAGGTCCACACCGAAGTCACTTCTTGATCTGGCTGAAATTTAAGAATTTATTATTTATATTGCACTTAATTGTTAGTCAAAATGGGGAACATCGGTCCATGTTTTGATATTAATAACATTCCGATTAGACCGCTTGGCGTTCTAGGGGGTGTACTTTTTAACCCATCATGCGGAAATTTAAGTTTTGTACTTCATATTGCATTAAATCGTCTCTATTTAAAATTGTTAACCTATAGCTTAGCTTGGAAATTTGAAATGTAATCTATTTAATCTGCAACCGTTGATGAATTGTTCTCAGTGAATTTGTTGGAAATCAATTGTGGAGGGTATTACACACAGTTAGAAGGTGTCGCTAATTGGCCGCTGCCATTTGTTTCAATCAGTGCTCTAGACCACCGCTTCACCGTTTTTTAAAAAACTATACATTTTATAATACATAATAGAGGCAAAGATGGTCTAGAGCGAGGAGAATATCCTAGTGTCAAATCAATAAATAATTAAAACCAGTAAGGAAAGGCAGAAAGTCGGGCGGGGCCGACTATATAATACCCTACACCTCCCTAACAATGCGATAAGGGTTATTGCGATAATAATTTGAAATAATTGGTAAATGGGTAAGAACATATATATGCGGATATATCTAATTCTGAACCGATAATCGCTAAATTAAGCAATATTCGTTCCTAAATTGAGAAACATCTTTCTGGAGAATTTTGTAATGATCGGAAGTAAAGTACAACTTCTATAGCGCTTTGTAACCAAATCTGGAGGAACATATATATGGAGGTTATATATAAATCTGAATCGATTTTCCCTGAATACTCATTCATGTAAAATAGAAACCTCTTTCTGTCGAATTTCGTACTGATCTTCTTTACAGCGCTTGAACGTCAAATCGGTGCTAACATATATATGGGGGCTATATCTAAATCTGAACCGATTTTCTCCAAATTTGGCACTATTCCTTCGTGTATCGGTTACAAAATGTTGCTTATACAGTGCATATATGCCAAATCGGAGGTACATATATATGGGAGCTATATGTAAATCTGAACCGATTTTAACCAAATTCAATAGGGATCGTCCTTGGGCCTAAAAAAAGATATGTGCAAAGTTTCGTTGAGATCGGACCATAATTGCGACCTGTACTTTGATTACAAGAATACGTCTACAGACGGACAGACAGACAGACAGACGGACAGACAGACGGACATAGCTAAATCGACTGAGAGAGTGATTACAAGTCGATCGGTATAATAAACAATGGGTCTATCTCTTCTCCTTTTGGGTGTTACAAACAAATGCACAAAGTCATAATACCCTGTACCACAGTGTGGTGTAGGGTATAAATATATATATACATATAAGAAAAGTTTGCATTAAATAACAATACCAAACAAATGTTTGAGTGTAAAAATAGTGAACGTCGTTCGTTTTATGCTGCTTCGCACTAAAACTCAAATGTGATAGTATGTGTGTTGCCCAACATGGTGAGTAGGGTGTCCAAAAAACCGGTTTCCGGTTTAACCGAAATATTGCTTTTTTTAAAACCCGGTTTTCGGTTATAATTTTTTGTCGAAACCGGTTAACCGGTTTTAACGCCGGTTTTTAAATAATATACGAAAGTGATTAAAATGTCACTAAATGTTTATTGTAAAGCAAAAAACAACTTACAATCATTTGTAGTAAAAACCAGTAAGGAAAGGCTAAAGTCGGGCGGTGCCGACTATATAATACCCTACACCACTCTCGTAATATTGAATAACTCTGATATATAAATTTTGTAATTCATGTATAAATTGTTTACATAAATTTACTTTTGGGACATTTTATACTTAAATAATACCCTGTACCACAGTGTGTAGGGTATAAAAACGATTGGATCTAAAGAGCCAAATCGTATGAAACATATATATGGGAGCTATAGCTAAATCTTTACCGATTTTCTTCAAATTCGGCAATGTTGGTTCATGAATCAAGAAACTCTACCATTCTAAATTTCAAAACGTTTGGATGTAAAATATAGCTTCTAAAGAACTAAAGGGCCAAATCGGACGAAACATATATATGGGAGCTATAGCTAAATCTTAACCGATTTTCTTCAAATTCGGTAGTGTTGGTACATGGATCAAGAAACTCTACCATTCTAAATTTCAAAACGATTGCATGTAAAATACAGCTTTCATAGGACTAAAGGGCCAAATCGGACGAAACATATATATGGGAGCTATAGCTAAATCTTAATCGATTTTCTTCAAATTCGGCAGTGTAGGTTCATGGATCAAGAAACTCTACCATTCTAAATTTCAAAATGATTGGATGTAAAATACAGCTTCTACAGGACTAAAGGGCCAAATCGGACGAAACATGTATATGGGAGCTATAGCTAAATCTTAACCGATTTTCTTCAAATTCGGCAGTGTTGGTTCATGGATCAATAGACTCTACCATTCTAAATTTCAAAACGATTGGATGTAAAATACAGCTTCTATAGAACTAAAGGGCCAAATCGGACGAAACATATATATGGGAGCTATAGCTAAATCTTAACCGATTTTCTTCAAATTCGGTAGTGTTGGTTCATGGATCAAGAAACTCTACCATTCTGAATTTCAAAATGATTGGATGTAAAATACAGCTTCTTCAGGACTAAAGAGCAAAATCGGACGAAACATATATATGGGAGCTATAGCTAAATCTTAACCGATTTTCTTCAAATTCGGCAGTGTTGGTTCATGGATCAAGAAACTCTACCGTTCTAAATTTCAAAATGATTGGAAGTAAAATACAGCTTTTATAGGACTAAATGGCCAAATCGGACGAAACATATATATGGGAGCTATAGCTAAATCTTAACCGATTTTCTTCAAATTCGGTAGTGTTGGTTCATGGATCAAGAAACTCTACTATTCTAAATTTCAAAACGATTGGATGTAAAATACAGCTTCTATAGAACTAAAGGGCCAAATCGGACGAAACATATATATGGGAGCTATAGCTAAATCTTAACCGATTTTCTTCAAATTCGGCAGTGTTGGTTCATGGATCAAGAAACTCTACCGTTCTAAATTTCAAAATGATTGGAAGTAAAATACAGCTTCTACAGGACTAAAGTTCCAAATCGGACGAAACATGTATATGGGAGCTATAGCTAAATCTTAACCGATTTTCTTCAAATTCGGTAGTGTTGGTTCATGGATCAATAAACTCTACCATTCTAAATTTCAAAACGATTGGATGTAAAATACAGCTTCGATAGAACTAAAGGGCCAAATCGGACGAAACATATATATGGGAGCTATAGCTAAATCTTAACCGATTTTCTTCAAATTCGGTAGTGTTGGTTCATGGATCAAGAAACTCTACCATTCTGAATTTCAAAATGATTGGATGTAAAATACAGCTTCTTCAGGACTAAAGAGCAAAATCGGACGAAACATATATATGGGAGCTATAGCTAAATCTTAACCGATTTTCTTCAAATTCGGCAATGTTGGTTCATGGATCAAGAAACTCTACCATTCTAAATTTCAAAGCGATTGGATGTAAAATACATCTTTTATAGGACTAAATGGCCAAATCGGACGAAACATATATATGGGAGCTATAGCTAAATCTTAACCGATTTTCTTCAAATTCGGTAGTGTTGGTTCATGGATCAAGAAACTCTACTATTCTAAATTTCAAAACGATTGGATGTAAAATACAGCTTCTATAGGACTAAAGGGCCAAATCGGACGAAAAATATATATGGGAGCTATAGCTAAATCTTAACCGATTTTCTTCAAATTCGGTAGTGTTGGTTCATGGATCAAGAAACTCTACCATTCTAAATTTCAAAATGATTGGATGTAAAATACAGCTTCTACAGGACTAAAGGGCCAAATCGGATGAAACATATATATGGGAGCTATAGCTAAATCTTAACCGATTTTCTTCAAATTCGGTAGTGTTGGTTCATGGATCAATTAACTCTACCGTTCTAAATTTCAAAACGATTGGATGTAAAATACAGCTTCTATAGAACTAAAGGGCCAAATCGGACGAAACATATATATGGGAGCTATAGCTAAATCTTAACCGATTTTCTTCAAATTCGGTAGTGTTGTTTCATGGATCAAGAAACTCTACCATTCTAAATTTCAAAATGATTGGATGTAAAATACAGCTTCTATAGGACTAAAGGACCAAATCGGACGAAACATATATATGGGAGCTATAGCTAAATCTTAACCGATTTTCTTCAAATTCGGTAGTGTTGGTTCATGGATCAATTAACTCTACCGTTCTAAATTTCAAAACGATTGGATGTAAAATACAGCCTCTATAGAACTAAAGGGCCAAATCGGACGAAACATATATATGGGAGCTACAGCTAAATCTTAACCGATTTTCTTCAAATTCGGTAGTGTTGTTTCATGGATCAAGAAACTCTACCATTCTAAATTTCAAAACGATCGGATGTAAAATACAGCTTCTATAGGACTAAAGGGCCAAATCGGACGAAACATATATATGGGAGCTATAGCTAAATCTTAACCGATTTTCTTCAAATTCGGCAATGTTGGTTCATGGATCAAGAAACTCTACCATTCTAAATTTCAAAACGATCGGATGTAAAATACAGCTTCTATAGGACTAAAGGGCCAAATCGGACGAAAGATATATATGGGAGCTATATCTAAATCTGAACGGATTTCAACCAAATTCAATAGCGATCTTAACAGCCGCGAAATACTCTAAACTGCAAAATTTCAGAACGATCGGAGTGAAATTGCGACCTGTAGTCGACGAACAACTTTACATGGACAGACGGACGGACGGACAGACATCGTTAAATCGACTCAGCTAGTGATTCTGAGTCGATCGGCATACTTTAAGGTGGGTCTAGCTGTGTTATTTTCAGTTGTTACAAACATCTGCCGTTAAACAAACTTATAATACCCTGTACCACAGTGTGGTGTAGCGTATAAATAGATTATACTGTGCTCGAAATGGACACTTTAAAAATGTAACTTTTTCTTCAAATTCGGCAATGTTGGTTCATGAATCAAGAAACTCTACCATTCTAAATTTCAAAACGATTGGATGTAAAATATAGCTTCTATAGAACTAAAGGGCCAAATCGGACGAAACATATATATGGGAGCTATAGTTAAATCTTAACCGATTTTCTTCAAATTCGGTAGTGTTGGTTCATGGATTAAGAAACTCTACCATTCTAAATTTCAAAACGATTGGATGTAAAATACAGCTTTTATAGGACTAAAGGGCTAAATCGGACGAAACATATGTATGGGAGCTATAGTTCATGGATCAAGAAGCTCTACCATTCTAAATTTCAAAATGATTGGATGTAAAATACAGCTTCTACAGGACTAAAGGGCCAAATCGGACGAAACATGTATATGGGAGCTATAGCTAAATCTTAACCGATTTTCTTCAAATTCGGTAGTGTTGGTTCATGGACCAATAAACTCTACCATTCTAAATTTCAAAACGATTGGATGTAAAATACAGCTTCTATAGAACTAAAGGGCCAAATCGGACGAAACATATATATGGGAGCTATAGCTAAATCTTAACCGATTTTCTTCAAATTCGGTAGTGTTGTTTCATGGATCAAGAAACTCTACCATTCTAAATTTCAAAATGATTGGATGTAAAATACAGCTTCTTCAGGACTAAAGAGCAAAATCGGACGAAACATATATATGGGAGCTATAGCTAAATCTTAACCGATTTTCTTCAAATTCGGCAACGTTGGTTCATGGACCAAGAAACTCTACCATTCTAAATTTCAAAACGATTGGATGTAAAATACAGCTTTTATAGGACTAAATGGCCAAATCGGACGAAACATATATATGGGAGCTATAGCTAAATCTTAACCGATTTTCTTCAAATTCGGTAGTGTTGGTTCATGGATCAAGAAACTCTACCATTCTAAATTTCAAAATGATTGGATATAAAATACAGCTTCTACAGGCTAAAGGGCCAAATCGGACGAAAAATATATATGGGAGCTATAGCTAAATCTTAACCGATTTTCTTCAAATTCGGTAGTGTTGGTTCATGGATCAAGAAACTCTACCATTCTAAATTTCAAAATGATTGGATGTAAAATACAGCTTCTACAGGACTAAAGGGCCAAATCGAATGAAACATATATATGGGAGCTATAGCTAAATCTTAACCGATTTTCTTCAAATTCGGTAGTGTTGGTTCATGGATCAATTAACTCTACCGTTCTAAATTTCAAAACGATTGGATGTAAAATACAGCTTCTATAGAACTAAAGGGCCAAATCGGACGAAACATATATATGGGAGCTATACCTAAATCTGAACCGATTTCAACCAAATTCAATAATGATCTTAACAGCCGCGAAATACTCTAAACTGCAAAATTTCAGAACGATCGGAGTGAAATTGCGACCTGTAGTCGACGAACAACTTTACATGGACAGACGGACGACGGACGGACGGACAGACATCATTAAATCGACTCAGCTAGTGATTCTGAGTCGATCGGTATACTTTAAGGTGGGTCAAGCTGTGTTATTTTCAGGTGTTACAAGCATCTGCCGTGAAACAAACTTATAATACCCTGTACCACAGTGTGGTGTAAGGTATAAAAATTTAAATCAAAAAATGTTATTACAAATATTTTCTGCTATGAACAGAAAAATACACAAATTATGTAGTAACTCTAAATCTGCTTAATTCTCATAAATAAGTTGAGAAAAGACTTATAGTATTTCTTCGCGAGGAATATTTTTCTCAACGATGCCTACTAAAAATTTCGACGATATGTATGATTTTTAGCATATGTTAATATTTCCTTGCACTTTTTCAAGGGTAAGAAGGTGAGAAGCATGGACGACTGTTTTGAGAGAAATAATTCTCCAAATTTTCCCTTTATTTCGATCTCTGGAGTGAATCAAATATTCAGAAGTCTTCCACTTCAAAATCACCAAAGTAATAGATAACCTCTCTGATTTCCCAACAAATTTTGTGGTTGAATATCGCGAAAACAAGAGCTAACATAGAAAAACGGCTAATGCCACTGGATTTAGCATGGTCGATATAGGTCTATCTATAGGGTCTCCTTTCTGTTACGTTTTTGGACTAGCACTGTGTTATTATTTCGTTTATTACAGGTTTAATTTTTTGTTTACTTTAAATAGAAAGTATTATATTTCTGAAATTTCTTAAAAAAATAATAAATCATTTAGAATGTTTTTTTTACAATAATATTGTTAACGCCACTGTCGTTTGTGAAGTTATCGATTTATTTATTTGTGTCGTATTTATCGATTAGTTGTATTTTTTTGTTTTTCGTCAAGTAATGTAATGTCAAAAGATAAAAGTAAACTCAAGCGAATGCAAGCGCCTTTTCTGCAGAAATAAGAAAAGTTGATTTGTGGTTACAACTTTTATATCTTTGTTTCAAAAAAATCATATAAAGATCTTGTAATTTTAATTTCGAATATTTAAATAATTTGCGCTTTGTTTTCATACCAAAAAAAAGTTAGTATAAGTATAATAAGACATTGTGTATTCCTTTATAAACGTACAATTTCTTTGCCTTTTTAATAGGAATTTTAATACTTAAATATAGAACCTTGGCTTGGAAATCTTGAGTTTTGTATTTGGTGTTAAAAATTCCGTGGAAACTTTGCGCTCGGGCAATTCCCGTAACAAATATCTTAAAAATAAAATACAATTGAAATGATTATTTTTAAATGATTTTTCTTTTAATTTTTTATGTAACTTGACGTTGAAAAAGCTCACAAACGTTGATGTAGTCAATATTAGTCCGATAGTCATTAAAGCATTGTATAAGTAAACAGCTTCTCCGTTTTCTTCTTAAACTTTTCAAAAAAAGCAAAGTCATCATACAATTTCGCTTGCATTTCGTTTTCCGATTATGTGTGTGACATAAATCCAAATTTGAATTATTTGACTCATCAATATAACAACTTATACAAGGTGGCGCAAAAGTAATCCTCCTATCAGAAAATGCTATAAATTTTGCGATTGGTCCGTAATGTCAGTTCTGTTTTGACATTTGTGTAGTAAACACATGCGAAATACACGTTAATAAACAATGTTACGCTACACTGCTCCAGAACGCGGAATATTGCTGACTATTTAATAATCGGTCGGTGACTTTGGCACAACGTGAATTTCGTCGCAGATTTCCTGGCCGTCCAACGCCTACTGGTGAAACACTGCGACGTTTAGCCGCTCGCCTCGAAGAGACTGGCACAACACGAGATGCTGCCAGGCGTGGCAGACCCCGGAGTAGCCGTTCTGCAGAGAATATTGCTGTTGTAGCCGAGGATGTCATGGAAGCGCCGTCGACATCGACCAGACGACGTGCCACGCAAATGGGTATCAGTCGACGGTCTCTACACCGAATTTTGGTACAAGATTTGAAGATGTTTCCGTACAAAGTCCAGACGGTGCATCAGCTGTTAGCTGCTGACCGCCAATCGCGTCTAACATACGCTCGAAAGGTTACTTTTGCGCCACCTGTTATATCAAACCGAATCAGAGGTATCTGGCTGTTTTAGATCAACTGAATTATTTAGTTCAACGTTATCTGGTTTTACACAAATTACAGACATATATATGTATATCTCGGCCTTCACACATACATTTATCTTCAAACTACTATTTCCGGTCACCGATGTGGTATCATAACCGGAGGTACAGCTCGTTTTAGCTCTCTGAATTCTGCTGGGCGGTACTTGCAATTCACTTGGATTCGTGAGTTTCATAAATCTCCTCAATTTTTCTGGAGGCAGTGTAAACTGTCAAAAATACAAGAAATTACTATATGAAAACCTTCTTCGAGTAGCTTCTGATTAACTAACACTCACTTTTGTTTCTTCTTTTAGTTCCTTTAATGCCTCACATGTTTGATTAACGCACTATTGTATGACTTCAATTTTAGGTTTGATTTTCCTCTGATTAAAAAATAATACCAAACAATAACCCAGTTCGACCAAGAAATTCTACAAACTGTCCTGAATTTTTCCTCTTCCTTACTCTTATACCCCTCTTCCCACCAGAAGCTTCCGGACGCCACTATTTCCAATATTCCGACATATTTTTTTATATTTTCCACCTCTACTCTTGACATTTGTTATTCCCTATTTTAAAATGTGTAAAACTTATTTGACGATTAAATCATTCATTAATGGAATGCGGCGGTGCCTGTCAAAAAAGTTTAAATTTGTTCAACTTCTCCACCACGCTGCTTGATTTGGCATTGCCACATTTAATTATTGTCATTCTGACACAATTTCTTGTTCAGCTGTTATTGAAAACAACCACATGTTTTTGTACTGACAATGCTGAAGCCGCACCGCGCCGGCAACGCCACACGAACCATTATGACACCAACGTCATTATCGCCGGATGAAATTTCTATTATCGATATCAAAACTGACATTTCATTTCATAAACAAACATGTAAGAAAGTTCAGTCTGGTAAACCGACTTATGAATCCCCTCACTTTGAGTCCCAAAAAATTTTTCGTAAATTTATTTAGTTTGTTGTTTTCATTAAATTATTATCAATTTAAATTGCATTTAATAACTTAAAAGTATGTCCGAGTACTGGTATTAAGGTTATAAGCTGGTAACTATTGGTACAAAATGGTCCTCTTGTGAGGGAGGTACCAAAAGGGGCGTGGAAATAACGCCCACTTTTCCCTGGATCATAGGTACTATAAAAGCATTACACTGTAAAAAATTTCAAATATTTGTATGCACTGGTATTAATGTTATAAGCTGTTAACTTTTGGTGCAAAATGGTCCATTTGTGTGGGAGGTACCAAAAGGAGAGTGGGAACTTCGTCCATTTTTCTCGAGGTGATAGCGACTAAAAAATGTATGTGTATGTGTGAAATTTCAGCAGATTCGAATAAGCAGTATAGATGTTATTAATGAATCAATATTTCACTAAATGTTAACCCTTTGTGGGGGAGGTACTAAAAGGAGTGGACCAATATGGCCCATCTTCAAACTTAGCCGGAGATAGAGACAAATATTACCGCATGCCAAATTTGAAGTCAATCGATTACTCCTTTCAAGAGTTACACAGACAGATAGATAGACGGACGGACATGGCTCAAATGACTTAACCCACTTGCCGCCACCGTCCTTTTAAAAGGTCTCGTTATTTTTCGTCTATTTTTTACCAATACTTGATCTGATGATATCTTTTGTTACAGAGCGAAAAGAGAACATGTAACAGTTTAGTGTGAGCACTGCAGTAGTGCGGTCAGTTATTTATAATAAGAAAAAAACAAATTTTTGCAAAAATATAAATTTTTACAACGATGGAAAACGAACGGTAGAAAACAGAGCAAACAAAAAAAAATATGTTGCATTTTTATTTTTGGATTGTTTACTTTATAATCTTTAAATTTATTGCGATTAAAAACAATGAAACCTCGTGTTTGATTTTTATGCAAAAAAAATATCTGTTCATTATAAAGGACAGTGGCAAAATAGCCTATTATTTACATACAAACATGGGATTGTATAGAACCAATATACTCTTAAGTTGGAATAAAATTGTATTTTCCAGATATAGGCAACTTTTGACATGTCGCTGCAAAATGCTTGGCACGTCTACCGTAACAGTGGCGGAAAACTAGATGGTCTTGCCTTTGACGATATATCGCAACAGGCTAATTGTTCTTGTTCAATGTGTAATGTGCCATTGCACCCAAAATATTGCTTTATGTTATACCGCTTCAAAAATTGTTTTGACATTCATTTTACTTTGTATTATAATATATTTGATATATAATATAGTTTTTGTAATGATTGCAGTAATACCAGTTGTGTTAATAAAATCACTGTATAATAATAATAATAATTAAAAGAACGTCATTTTCCGGGAAAACGTTGATAAATTCGAAGAAAAGTCACTAACGAAATTTTATTAGCGATCCATTTTCAGTATAAATCCAACAAAATAAAATACTTTTTCCAAAAAAAATTCGAAGCCAAGTGGGTCAAAATGACACAAAACGGATTTCCGCCGAACATACTTAGGGTCTTAGGTCACTGCTTCGATGTGTTACACTTTTGGCTCGTAGCAAATTATATATACCCTCTTCTCTAAGGTGAGGGGATAAAAACAGATGACAAAGCATACCGCACCACACAACCATAAGGAATAAAATAATTATTATTTCTATTATTTAATAAAAGAAAAAACGCCATCATAACAACACCTTAATAACGGAACGAAGTATCCTCTCACATCCTCGGAAACTTCCTCAGGTCCCAGATCCCTGACCCAAAAACCAACCAGCGAAATTTCGTCACCCAGCATGCCATTGAAGCACTCACTGACACATTCCACAAGGACACAGGAACAGCTTTGGCCATTTGACACTGCCGCCGCACGGTGGTCCAGAATTTAATTAAACTGGCCAAAACCAACGAGATTTTGCTACAAGTAGAAAGGTGAAAATGTCCTGTTTAAGCCCATATATAATTTTGCACCTGTATCGAACTGTTTGTAGAACACTTTTTAATTTGAATGAAATTCCTCGGAAAAATGTGTTTTTCTGTGTTTAATTTACCTGTTCATATGAGTTTGTATGTATGTACACCAATTACATAGTTATCAATATATGTTTTATTACATAGTTATCAATATATTTATATATCATATAGTTATCAATAATTAAAAAAAAAATCTTCTTTTTTTTGGGGAAATTTGTTCTTTTAATTTGTCAAAATTTATTATTAAAATGGTTTATTTACCCATATATGACCCTCTTTCAATAAATTAAGAAGATAAAAAAACAAAAAACCCACAATTCAATGCAAAATATTAAAAAAATTTAAATTATCAAATTGAAACTGGAGAAAAGCTTGAAGATTTATCTGTCGAATAAAAAATATTACTAAAATATCTCTATCGGTTCAAAAGTTACAGAGTTTTGGTCAGTAAAAAACTTTGTAATTTGGTGAAGATTTTCAGTTATAATAAGGTAACTTCTGAACCTATGTCGTCCCCACTCCAAAATTTGCACCATCGGTAGAGTACATATGGACCATTTGTTATAAAAAATTTTTGAAAAAAATTAGATCGATTCTGAGATATCGCAATTTATATTTTTGTTTCCGCGAAAAGTGACCGAAAAAAAATTTAAAAATAAAATTAGTATTTTTTATGAAAAGTACGCGGAAATTGCTTTAAGAAACGATATTGTCGATATGATACATTCATATCTACTTAGCATTTGTTTTCAGTACGTTTTTCCACTTTTTGAAGCAGGTGACAATCTATAAAAAGTATATTTTCATTGCTTCACACACAAAATAACAAGTGACTGTTTTTGACGTTTCGTACGCGCAGATCACAGTTCGTTCGAAATAGAGAAACCAAATTTGTATAAACTCTTACGTTTATACAAATTTGGGTTTCTTTCGAAGTAGAGAAACAGGCTTTTCTATCTCAAAAGAACACTTTCGTTCGTCTTCTAAGCGAATGAAAATCAATTTTTTCGCACACGACAAGTCGAAAGAAAGCGTAAGCCTTTTCACACGAATTAAGGTTTCTCTATCTCGAACGAACTGCCATCTGTACGAACGAAACTTCGAAATCGGAAATCAAAATCTGACATTTGTGTTCGCCCAGAAGACAGAGAAGAGAGATATATAAACCAAAATTTAAGGTATGTACTGACGATTCTCATATCGGACAACGTTATCAACCCTGTTAAAGTGCTGCAAATGTACGGACAATGACAAATTGTTAGGCAAGGGTGAATTGTCAATTCAGACGATTGCAAGAGTTGCCAATAAAATGTTTCTCTGACAATGGCGCCATTGTCAAATGCATAATCTTCGCATAATCTGCAAATTATCCCACAATGGCAACTTTGTGTGTCTACACGATTTCCAGATGTATACCAATATTGTTGTATTACTATTACTTTTTGGCAACGTTGCAAGACAAAAATTGTATGTTCACACGGTTGTAAGTTCACGGGGTTGCATTTTTCCGCAATTTTCCTGACAATATTGTTATATCTGACAATCGTGTGTACATCGTTTTACACTGAAATGATTACGTTTTCGTACGAGTATATTATCGTGCGACTTGTCGTTCTGATGGTAGTTAGTGAAATCCAAATCAGCTGTTTGTCGTCTGACAGGCGAACGAAAACAAATTTTCAAGTTACAGAAACAGGATGTTAGGTTGGGTCGTTGTTTAAACAGAACAATCAGTCATTATGTTTGGCGTTGTCGTTTTTCAACGGCAATCGTAATAGAAGGAGTCGGACTTATCTATGATTCACCACGTGCTGGTTCTACTAAACTTTTAATACAAAATTTTTAAAAGGTAATAAATACTATTTATTTAGGTTAGAACCGAATTTCCAAGAATTATCTTTTAAATCAGTTTGTGTTGCTTTCTTTCGTGCCAAAAAATGCTACATTTTTCTGCATTTCGCCCCAGAAAAGCCTTTTTGTTTTCGTTTGTAAAAAAATGGTGCACTGTGAAAGGGTTTCGTTTTTTTTCAAAAATGCAACATTTCATCCCTGTATTTAATCGAAGGGGTGGACGCTGCCCTACAAAACCGATGTTTTTCGTCGTCGAGCGAATAAATTAAATACCAGCGTGTGTACGTGCGTGTATTTGTTATTCATTGTTTTTATTTTTTTGTGAGTTAAAAGGCTAGCTTTATGCATTTTTGTTTTGGATTCTGGCCATAAAAAATGCAGTACTAAAAGAGGGTGTAGGCGACATTAAAATGTCACCAACTTTAAAAATCGAACAGAAAGGAGACCCTATTGAAATGCCTATTTCGACCATGGTAAATACAGTGGTGCTACTGGTTTTTCTAATTGAGCTAGTTAGTTTTCGAGATATTCGACCACAATGTTTGCTGGCCACACAGATTTCTTCTTTACTTCGATGCTTTGCTTCATTAGTATGTCAAAAAAGTTAAATGCCTATTTTCATCTTAAAGTACACTGATAAAAAACCGATGCGAAGCAAACATTTTGTCAGCTTTTACTTTTTTTTATTTTTTAATGTTTTTGTTTCCATTTGGATAATTCCAAAGCACTTCGACAAACTTAAAAAATGACCCCCTCGGATTTAAAAGATATTCTGCACACTTGTTCTCCTAGTATGTGGGAATCATATGGAGTTTTTATTTTATCGAATTTCGTTAAGGTTCATGTGATATGGAGATCTAAAGTTGCCTACCTCAAGGATTTTTCTCAAAACCTCCCTTTCTTCAAATGCTCATATCTTCTTAACCACTTGAAGTAAATGCACGACATTTATATCGATATAAAGCCCTCTACCCCTCTTAAAAACTGACCAAAAAATAAGTATGTCGTTTTGGAGGCAAGACATTGAATATCCTGAAAAACTATCAATTGATTTCCTTAATTTTTCAACTCTAAATCAACAACATTTTTTTTTTTGGCGAGTGTTTTCAATTCCTTGCTTTGATAGTTTACGCGAAGTTTTACAAGACTTTTTTGATAAGCATGATATTGAAACTGTATTATACAACTCATGGACCTCAGCCGATAGGTCAAATATGGAAACGGTAGTAGAACATGCTGACGGATTTATTGTTAACTTCATTGTTTGCTTTCCAAAAGTACTTAGGCATTCATTTATAACCAAACAACAAAATACATATTTAAATTATGTAAGAGAAAACATAAGTAACGCCGAATTCCTAGTTGTCCTGGACTTTGCCGAAAATAACAGCTTCGTTATAAAAGATGATATACAGTAGGCCGGGTCGATTTGTGGGGAGGCAAAAAAGTCGCCATTGCTCAGTGAAAATCGTATTCTAGGGATCAAAATAAGAAACTTTGCCGAAGGAACCATACCTCTAAAACGAATTCTGATGTCCCGGAATTTGGGTCGAACTTTTGGGTAGGGGCAAATTTTGAAAAATCCCACTTTGATCCATTTAGAGTGCTCCAATCGAGTCCAAATGTATGACCGACCCCCACTAACTTTGGAGGCCCGACCCACCCATGCCGGTGGCACACCCCCTGGAACCCCCTGGGGGTTCCATACATTTAGACTCGATTGGAGCACTCTAAATGGGTCAAAGTGGTATTTTTTCCGGGACATCAGAATTTGTTTTAGAGGTATGGTTCCTTCGGCAAAGTTTCTTATTTTGATCCCTAGAATACGATTTTCACTGAGCACTTCACTGAGTGGGGGTCGGTCATACATTTGGAATCGATTGGAGCACTCTAAATGGGTCAAAGTGGGATTTTTTCCGGGACATCAGAATTCGTTTTAGAGGTATGGTTCCTTCGGCAATGTTTCTTATTTTGATCCCTAGAATACGATTTTCACTGAGCAATGGGCGATTTTTAAATCGACCCGCCCTAATATACAGTCATATCATTGGACAAATTCCCAGGCAACAGTACATCCATTTGGAGTGTACTACCGTCTTGATGGCGAAATTAAATTCCCCAGCTGTGTGGCCATCAGTGATATAATGCGTAAGAAAAATTGCATTCAATATTTACGAGAGCATGTGGGAACCCCAGGAAAAATATATTATTTTTCAGATAGTTCAGCAGCTCAGCACAAAAATAAAAAGAATTTGTACTACCTCACACGCCACGAGGAGGATTTTAAGATAAAAGTTGAGTGGAATTTTTTTCTGTACATCCAATGGCAAAAATGTTTGTAATGGTCTCGGAGGAACACTTAAAAGATCTAAAGCAATCCTTCAAAATTCGGAAAATTTTTACGAGTGGGCAAGTGAAATTATTACCAACATAAAGAACAATTTAACAAAATATGTATTGGGTTGAAGTCGCTTCCCAAAACACAGTCGATCAATCACGTCGAGCCTGTCTGCATCGGGACGGCCAAAACTAAATACTTTATCCAACGAATTCAATACTCATACACTACACAAAAAATATTATAAAAAAGTGCATACAATTATTTTTAATATCATCAAAGAAACCATTAAAAATAATCGCGAATTTCTAAATTAAAAAGGATTAATTTTTGTTTACAAATCTAGAATATGTAAAGACTTGACTGGTCCGCTACGTATCTGTTCCCCGTCCAATGCGCATTGCAGTAACAGCATGATGCATATGCAAGTATGACGAATAAATCACGTAAATTTAACGACACGTTCAAAAATTAAACGAAAATAAAAGATGTTACAACAAACGTTTGTGTAAGAAATATGGGAAAAAATTATAATAGCATAAATAAAATGGGCATAAATCTCGAGTCCATTGCGGTTCCAACGTAAGATTTTTACAGTCCGTAGATTATAGTTGTACCTTTTTGTACGAAAAAATAAGGAAATCAATTAATAGTTTTTTAGGATATTCAAGGATTACAAATGTTTTTTATATTTTCATGTCCTGCTCCAAAAGGACATGCTTAGTTTTTGCTCAGTTTTTATATCGATATCAATATCGTGAATTTACGTCAAGTGGTTAAGAAGATATGAGCATTTGAAGAAAGGGAGGTTTTAAGAAAAATGCTTGAGGTAGGCAACATTGGACCTCTATATCACAGGAACCTCAAAGAAATTCAACAAAATAAGAACTCCATATAATTCCCAGACACTAGGAGAACAAGTATGCAGAATATCTTTTAAATCCGAGGGGGGTCATTTTTAAAAAGTAATTTTTTGGTCGAAGTGCTTTGGAATTACCCATTTTCAAAAATAATTGTTCTCAAAAAACATTGTCTTGCACTAAAAATTAAACAGAAAATAAGAAAAGTTGACGGAAATCTAAAAATTGTGTTCAAATATAAATAAAGAACCAGTAAGGAAAGGCTAAAGTCTGGCGGGGCCGACTATATAATACCCTACACCACTCTCGTAATATTGAATAACTCTGAAATATAAATTTTGTAATTCATGTATAAATTGTTTATTCTAAATATCAAAACGATTGGATGTAAAATACAGCTTCTATAGAACTAAAGGGCCAAATCGGACGAATCATATATATGGGAGCTATAGCTAAATGTTAACCGATTTTCTTCAAATTCGGTAGTGTTGGTTCATGGATCAAGAAACTCTACCATTCTAAATTTCAAAATGATTGGATGTAAAATACAGCTTCTACAGGACTAAAGAGCAAAATCGGACGAAACATATATATGGGAGCTATAGCTAAATCTTAACCGATTTTCTTCAAATTCGGCAATATTGGTTCACGGATCAAGAAACTCTACCATTCTAAATTTCAAAACGATTGGATGTAGAATACAGCTTCTATAGGACTAAAGGGCCAAATCGACTCAGCCAGTGATTCTGAGTCGATCGATTACAAACATCTGCCGTGAAACAATCTTATAATTCCCTGTACCACAGTGTGGTGTAGGGTATAAATAGTGGAAAGTGTATTGATTTCGCGGTCCAAAAATGTGCGGGACCGGGCCAATAGGTGTGGCCCCGCCCTTATAAGCCAAATTTTTAAATTGAGATATCTTGGACAATTTATTGGCGAGAGTGTTGTAATTTTGTGTATACGTATCTGGCGACAGTCTACGTGATTGAAGATCGGACCACTGGGCCTGGCCCCGCCCATATAGTTCAATCTATGAAATTGAGATAATTTTGTGTCGGGCGACCTGTATCTGGTGACAGTCTACGTGATTGGTCCTAAAATTTTCGGGATCGAACCAATGGGCATAGCCGTGCCCATATAAGCCAAATTGTGAAATTTAGATATCTTACACAATTTATTAGCGTGATTGTTGTTATTTTGTTTATATGTATGTATCTGGTGACAGTCTACATACGTAATTGGTTCAAAAATGGGTGAAACTGTGAAATTGAGATATCTTGCACATTTTATTAGCGAGAGAGAGTGTTACAATTTTGTGTATATGTATCTGGTGACAGTCTACGTGATTGGTCCAAAAATGGGCGGGATCGGACCAATGGGCGTGGCCCCGCCGATATAGTCCAAATTTTGAAATTGATATGTCTTTCACAATTTGTTAGCTAGAGTGCTGTAATTTTGGGGTTTATATATCTTGAGCAATTTGTTAGGGAGATTGCTGTAATATTGTGTATACCTATTTCGTTGCAGTCTACGTGATTAGTCTAAAAATGGACGGGATAGGAAATCTGAAGTCTGGGGCAACAAAGTGGACCGGGTCCAGCTAGTATTATATATTTGTGCCCGGGGGCCCGGGAACAAGAAAAGTGCATGGTTTCCTCGCTAAAACTTTTTAAATTATGCGTCGATTTTCTTCGGAATTGTCTCAATTTATTCATAACCTTTCAGAGTTTACGATAAAATCACAAAAATATGACATTATGCGTTTCTAGATGTTTTTATGAGGCTTTTATTTAAAAATTATTAAAATTTTGTCAAAAAATATGATTTTTTGAAATACTTTGTAAGATATCGTCGAAACCGCTGAACGGATGGAAAATTGTATTATGCGAAGTTGAAGGCTACTTAATTCTGAAGTTTGTAAAGCTTACATGAACCAATTTGGATGAATGGTTCTCTACTTATGCCATAATATGTGGTTCAACCTCTCTTTTTTCTTAGCCTAAAGGGCTGTCTATTTGTTGTGAAATGGAAAGAAATTAGTGGTTGAACCACATATAGTGGCATAACTCGAGAACCATTTATCCGATTTGGTTGAGGAAAGTTTTAAAGAATTAAATATTAAGTAGCCTTCAACTTCATATAATACCATTTTCCATCCGTTCAGCGGTTTTGACGATATACGAGTATTACAAAATATTGCAAAAAATGTGATTTTTGGATGTAAAATTTACAAAAACAAACTTTAAAAGCTAAGATTGGAGATTTTGACGTCTAGAATCAGAATCTAAGCATTAAAACAGAAACTCAAGAAAAATGTTGTGTTTGTCGACCGGTGTAATTATTGGTTGGCTTTAAATTTATGATAACCAGATATGGCGAAACTTAAGTTAAAATTACATTTATGATTTCTTATCTATCTACCTTTTTAACATGTAGGTTGCAGTGATGGAATGAGTTTGCACAACCGTGTATGTAAATTTGACTTTATATTGGGTGTGGTAATAAGTAGTACGGTTTTGGCCATTACACAGAACTTATCACGGTATTTTCAAACGATTAACCTTGATATAATAAAGGCTTACGAAATCATAAAATTGGCAACGACTAAATTAAGTGACATGCGTAGAAATTCAGATGCGGAGTTTGATAAACTGTTTGAAGAATCCACACAACTTGCAAGAAGTTTTGGAATAGAAGCTGCACTACCTAGTAGAGTAGGCACTCAAAAGTATAGGGCTAATATTCCTGGTTCAGATGCCAAGGCGTATTTTAGGAAAACATTGTTCATACCATATCTGGACGAAGTAATATCACATTTAAATAATAGATTTTCCGAAAATGAAGCTATAATTACAAGTCTGTTTAATATCGTTCCGATACGAGTTGTAAATCTAATAAAGGAAGATTTCGAAGAAGTCACACTTTTCTACAAAAACGATTTAAAAAATTCAGCAAAATCTGTTTTAGCTGAAATAAATATATGAATTGATTATTGGAAGCAGAAGAATGATAAGCCATCAAATACATTAGATGCTATTTCAGTTTGTGATGAGGACATGTTCCCAAGCGTTTTTACCCTTTTGCAGATACTGGCCACAATACCTGCGACAACGGCATCTGCTGAGCGAAGTTTCTCGACGTTAAGAAGAATAAAAACTTATCTCCGGAACAGAATGGAAGGAGAAAGGCTGTCTTATCTGGCTTTGATGTCTATATACAAAGATGAAGTCAAAATCGATGAACTAATTGATATATTTTCAACTCTTACGTATTTTATTATAAAAAGTTTTACTGATCTCGTACTAAAGTACACATTTATATTTAGGAATAAGATTCGAATAAAAAACTAAGGAACTTAACTTCCATTACCTACACAATAAACGCAATTTTGTAATTGTTTATCTTTGTTATGGAAAAAAAGGTTGACCCCCCGAACCAAAATCCTGGATACGTCCCTGGACCAAAATATACTTTTGAACTGACTGTAAGAAATAAAATGTGAGAAGAGGAGGCAGCTAAGTTCCGCCTAATGTCCTTGGACATATACATAAGCCAGTATTCGTCGTGTTGTGCGCTCTAACTATTAATGGACTTGTCCTTGGAAGTTATTTCACGAACTCTGTACTATCGACATAGTCCTTAATTGTTTTCCAGTCTACGCCCCTAAGTTGGGTCAAGTCTGGTAGAGTATCATTTCCTAAGAAACGGGATCTATGGTTCGCGAATGCTGGGCACTAGCAGAGGAAATGCTTCAACGTTTCGTCATCCTCCCCGCATGCCCTGCATAAGCTGTCATCTACAACTCCTATCTTATGCAGATGTGCTTGTAAGCATGTATGTCCTTTAAGGACACCCATGATCTTACTGGTCTCTATTTTGCTTAATTTCAGCAAAGTCTTGTCCTCGTTGGGGTCACCCACACCCACAAGGACAACGTTGTTTTCCCAACGTTTGCACGATTCCATAGCGTGATATGGGCTTTTTTTGCCAATATTTTTAGTTCAGAAGGAGTAACTCCGGAGGGTTTTGCGTTCTCTAAGGTTGTTGTTTACAAGTCCCTGGCTGCAGATGCCAAGGCATTTGCTTTCTCGTTTCCCCTTACTCCATAATGACCAGGCACCCATATTATGCATAAAATGTCGTTTTCGGAGTAAGCGTTAATCGAGTAAAAATATTTGACTCGTTCTGTTCTCGAAAATATTCTTCAGGAAGTGTCCTTTAAGATGAATATAAATATTTTATACTTTCTTTTAATAAATTCCTCTGTATCTCCAAAATACAACATATACCTTTTCGCAATAAAATACAAAAATTGCCTATGTTTTGAAAATATAAATTGATATGGCCACAACTTTTGTATGAGTGAGCACATTTGACTGAAATTTTTTACATTATATAGCAAATTTTGTTGTCAATTAAGAGAAGTTGATGTAAGAGAAATCAGTCTATATTCTAAACTGATATTAAGCAAATGCTAGGACAGGATAAGGAAAAAGGCGAAAAAATCACTTTTCAAATGCAGATAGAAATGTAAAAACGACATAAACTGCTTAAAAATTAACATATTTCAATGAAATATTTTGTAGTTTGTAGGTCTTGATATTACAAATCGAATGTAATTCGCGAATCAGTATATTTCAAGCCCACAATTCCCAAAATAATTTTGAAAATCCCCAAAAATCTGATTTTTTTGGATTTTCCCCTATAACTACTATACTAAAAGCCGGATTTCAGATTCCCTTTGCAATTCAACTTACATCACCTTACCACATATAAATATGCCAAAAGTTTTAACATGTTAGCTTTGCGATTGGAGAAAATGTGGCTTACTTTTGAAATTTGATTAAAAAATGGTGTAAATTGGAGAAGCTTGGTAACAATGCCCGTGAATATTTGTGACCTGTTCTTTTTTTGAGAACATTCTCTGGAAAGTTTACTTTAAGAGATAGTAAATACGTTATACATTTTTTGACTAACTTCTTCTAAAACTCGAAAATACAACATATACTTTTTTCCTAAAAAAATTACAAAAAATATTTTTTTTTTTAAATATAATATTAAGTGGCCATAACTTTTGTCTTTTGGTATATCGAAACAAATTTCCCGTCATTATGTAGGAAATTTTGTTGCCAATATAGGCGTGTTAAAGCGGATTAAATCGGTGCACATGCTGCTTCGATATTTACAAAATACTAGCACAGGGTCGGGGAAAAAATTTAAAATTAAATTTTCAAATGAAGATATCTCGGTAACTATACAAGATAACTGTTGATGCAAAAAGCCTTTTGTAGATCTCAGTTACTAGAATACACACAAAAAAAGATTTTATGAGTCGGACGAAAAAGACGAATGTTACACGCGCTTAAACATTTTGTTTACCCGAGGTTGCCAACTTTAACCGCCCCTGTATACCGCAGGTGGCCCAAACTTAAAACTGGGTCATCATAATGACCAATCTTCATGTTCCTTGTGAAAAGACATATTTCTGTTTTTTCTGGGTTTACACTTTGATCACTTGGTCGAGCCCAGTCATATGAAATTTTTAGAGCCGCTTCGGTCGTTCTACATAGTTGATTATTCTTTCCCCTCAAACGAATTATAACGTCGTCTGCGTAATAGACTGGTTTAAGTGGTTCATCCGTTAGGATCCTTAGGAGACTATTTACAGTAGTGACCAACAGGAGTGGTGATAATGTGATTTTGATATTCTATGATAGTCGTCCCAGTAAACTGGAGAGTTTTACGGCGTGCCCTCCAAGGCTTTTCTTGGGCTGAATTCCTTTCTCGAAGCGGACAGCTGTCTTCGAAATGTTATCAACATTAGTGTCAATATCTTCAACACTTACACGCTGAAAAAAAATCGCCTCTGTAGTATATTGTCCCAAACATATTCTGCTTGAAACATATATATTTTTAGGGTGCACTCCAAATATATAATATTTGACAGATACAAATATTATATGTTTGGGAGGATGTTGTTATAAACAAAACTGTGTTTACATCCTAATATTTATTATTTGGATATGTTATTTCCCAAACAAAGATCTATTTGCGTGAATATATATCTATTCTTTAATTGTTTAAGTTTTCAGCAATTCAAATGTAATTTTTAGAAATTTTTAATGTTAGTAAAATTTCTTTATAATTGAAAATAATGAGTTGGAGTAGTTAGAAAATAAAAATAAGTGGTTTCAAATAGAAGTTAATGCTAAGCAAGCCAATTTCATTCCTATTAAAATAGGCATAATTCGAAAACAAGGAAAAAATTAAAACTAAAATTCGAAAAATTCAGCTAAGTTTTGAAAATCTTTTTTTTAATAAAATATATTTGGAGATATTCATAAACAATAATTTTATTTGTATTTAAACACATATTTTATTTGAGAAAATTAGTTCGCAAATATATTTTATTCTAATATATTAACATATGCGTTCTAAATACATTTTATTGATTTTCAAATAAAATGTATTTGCTCGAAAATATATAATATTTAAAAATTTGTGTTCCAAGTATATTTTCTTTCGATTCAAACATATCAAAAAAGGCGATTTTGCCCCGTGTAGGCACTCAAAATTTCCGTGACCTAGTCTTTCTTTAAATAGCTTCCCGAATTTTGTCCATTTGGTTTTAATTTTATTTCGGAAAGTTATTTGTTTCGGCGGTGTCCGTGCTATCTTAAACCTTATGTAATGATGATCAGAAAAATATTGCTCTTTGGAGACCCTCCATTCCTGCATTTCGTCCATTAGATAGTAGAAGAAATAAGAAAAGATAAAAAAGGCTTTTCTTAGTCCATGTCAAACATCATTTTAAACCAGTAAGGAAAGACAGAAACTACACCTCCCTAACAATGTGAAAATGTGCATTGCGATAAGAATTTGACAGTGTTCATACATGTAATAAGAAAACTCTGTCTGCCGAATTTCGTACTGATCGGATATAAAACACGGTTTCTACAGCACTTACATGCCACATCGGGTAAAACATATATATGGGGCCTATATCTAAATCTGAACCGATTTCACTGAATTAGGTAGCGTTCATTCACGTTATAAGAAAACTCTCTCTGCCGAATTTTGAACAGATCGGGTGTTAAATACGGTTTCTACAGCGCTTACATGTCAAATCGGGTGTAATCGCATACTGGTGGTCTCTAGTTACTTGCCTTATGAAGATGTAGTACCGACAGCCCTATTCAGGGAAGTAGTAGAAGAAGCAACGTCTGACGAGGTCGAGCTGATTATTGGCGCAGACACCAACGCTCATCATACTATCTGGGGTATTAGGATACAAACAATACAATAGGGGTGATTCGCATCTTGACTTTATTCTAACTACCAACCTAAATATTTGTAACATAGGTAATAAACCGACCTGTTACGCTCTAACTCGATGTATTTAGGGGGTGATTCCGCTCCTGAATCCTGGTCTCCTCTATGGAGTTTACCTCTTGCGGTCGCTGCCGACGTCGCCGATGTCCAAGTTGCTTGATCGGTATACAGTTGGTTGTGTTGCTGCTTATCCCACTGAGGACGATGAGGTGGTTGGTGGTGTTGCCGGGATCGTGGCTGGCTGCTGTGGGTGCTTACGGGGCTTCTCGGCTCGCTGCTGGTCGAAGATGTCTCCTCTTGTCAGATGTGCGCCGCCGTACGCTGGTGGTTCGATATGAGAGGTGTTTTCACTGCCTTTTCTTTATTGGGTTTTATTTGCCCTTTTTGTTTTATTTAAACACTTATTGTTGGTTTAGTTTTAAGAGAATTTATTTATCTAATTTTTCGCTATATTTTCTTAGCTTTAGTTTAAACAATTTAGTTAGTTTTTGTTAAGTTTTTAAAATAAGGCACGGGAGATGTTGCTCGTAGCTAAGATAGATGAGAATGAATCGAATCGCAGCATCGCTTAGGCTATCAAAGGCAATGCACCTAAAGTGCGAGTATTTTAGGCTTTCAACACAGAGAATTCTGACCTTAAGCGAGCAACGAGACGCGCCACTCGCGTCGCCCTACCTTCGTTGTATGCGTCGGACAGCATGTCATTCTTGCTGTATAACGCCCACAATGAAAGCGTTCGGGGTATTGGCGCAAGGAGAGTTATTGCTCGTGAGTGGTTCGAACATTCCGCCCGCCTTGCACCAATGTGCAAAGAAACGTACTTAGAAATAATATAACATGATTTGTGTCTATGGACTAATAGACGTTCTACGCCAATGTTTATAAAAGAAGTAAAAATAATAAACAATGTAAAGAAAGATAGGATTATAATTAAAGCACCTTCTTTTCTGGGAGAAGCAACCTTTTATATATTTTTATTTTTGAGATCTTTCACTCAATTTCTTATCAGTATGACAAGGGGCATCCACAAAAAAAGAAAGCGCTGTACATAGGAAACAAACTAAATTATTATGAGATCAATTCAGTCTTGGTAATTGTGATACAAAAAATTAAAGGAAAATTAATTAATTACTAAAATTAATTCAGGACTAATACTTCTGAGCCACGTGATGTATTTGAGGAGACTATTGCTGCGCTTCTTCCGATTCTTCATCAGCCTGGGGTATCGACTCCCATTGTCCCTCTCCAAAGAACACTGGCCCGAAGATACTAAACTGGATGGCACATTGAGCTGGTGGACATATTGCAGCGCCCTTCAGCACCTTATGGACTGCGTCTCCACCAAGTACCATTTTGCGTTTTAAGCTCAGCGACCCGAACACGTTCGTCTGGACCACGAAATATCTTTGTAACCCGGCCTAAACGCCATTCAGTGGGACAGACTTGCTCATGCTTTATGACTACAAGATCGTTTTCTTGAATATCTATTTTAGGAACCTTCCACTTATTCCTTTTATTTAACTCGACTAGATATTCTTTCTTCCATCTGCGACAGAGTTCTGACTGCATTGCCTTGACTTTTCGCCAACGATTCAAGATCCTGTCCACAGAGGAAATTTCTTCTGGCTCAGCGGGAGTCAGAATTGGTGCACCAATGAGAAAATGGCCAGGAGTCAACGCCGACAAGTCGTCTACGTCGTTAGAAAGAGGACTTAGAGGACGAGAGTTGAGACACGCTTCTATAGACGCTAGGAGGGTCGAAAACTCCTCGAAAGTATATCTAAGCTGACCAGTGACCTTTTTTAAATGTGTCTTAAAACTTTTGACTCCGGCCTCCCACAGACCTCCCATGTGAGGAGCTCCAGCCGGGATAAAGTGCCACGACAGATGATTGTGACCATATCTAGAGACAACTTCATCTTTGAACTCCTTTATGTGAGTTTTAAAGTTGATATTAATCTGGCGGGCGGCTCCTACGAAGTTTCTGCCGTTATCGGAATACATATTGTTCGGACAACCACGGCGAGCCACAAAACGCGCAAAGGCAGCCAGGAAAGCTGGAGTAGAAAGGTCGCTTACCGCCTCTAAATGGATAGCCTTGGTCGAAAAGCAGACGAAGAGACACGTATATCCCTTCGTGATTCTACAATATCTTCCGGTGAAACTTTTGATCTCAAACGGGCCAGCAAAATCAACGCCTGAGTTGCAAAATGGCCGGCTGAAACTAACTCTTTCTTCGGGAAGGACTGACATTATCTGACTTTGACATTTCTTTTTGTAAAGGACACATTCCTTGCAGTTCCTAATATGAAATCTAACTAGATTTTTTACCTTTATAATCCAACATTCGAGGCGAATGGTATTGAGTAAAAGTCGGGGACCACCGTGTAGAGTCAATTTGTGGATAAAGTCAACGTAGAGGCGTGATAATCTACTCTCGTATGGGGGTATTATAGGGTGACACTCATTATAAGATAAGCTTTTGGTCGAGCCTAGGCGACCATTGGCTCGAATGATACCATTCTTGTCCAAGAAAGGGGTGAGGGTCAACAACGGACTGGCCGCGCTGATACTACATTTTTTGCTAAGGCACTTGTAATCTTCAGGAAAGTATCGAAGCTGAGTCAACGAGAAAAGACGATTTTTGACGAAGCTTAACTCTTCCGTGGTAAGACGCAAAGACCTTTGAGCCACACTAAGTCTATTTTTCTGATGCGTTTTACGGAAGAATCGAAATATATAAGATATGACGTGAATCGCTCTAGGTAACGAAGAGAATCGGTCCAAAATGTCACCGGTCTCGTCCGATCTAGCAATAAAAGCCTGAGATCCTCTCGACTCCTCAACGGTCTCAAACACTTCTGTCGTTACAGGCCACGATGAATTTTCTAGTATGAGCCACTCTGGACCATGCCACCATAAACTATTATCTTTCAGTTCCGAAGGGATCAGCCCCCGGGTTGCAAGATCGGCAGGGTTGAAATTAGAGGCCACGTGAAACCAAGATGCATTCCCCACTTTTTCGAGAATAATTGCAATTCTATTGGCCACGAAAGTCTTCCAACTGCAAGGCGGTTTTTTAAGCCATGCCAAAACTATTGTAGAATCAGACCACAAATACAGTGGAACATTTTTTGCTTCAAATTGTGACACCATTGAGTCAATTAGTTCCGCCAGAAGCACTGCGCCACATAATTCTAACCGAGGAAGAGAAGGTTTCTTTATTGGAGCCACTTTTGTCTTTGCAACTAAGAGATTTGAGTGAACCTGACATCCTATTTGTACCCTTGCGTACAAAGTTGCAGCATAAGCTGATTCAGAAGAGTCGCAGAAACCATGATACTCTATATTGCAACTTGGTGAAAACTGAATCCACCTTGGTATAGTAATACTATCTATTTCATTATACCTCGCGATGAAACCTCTCCAGTTTTTAAGAACTACTGGCTTTATTTCGTCGTCCCACTCAATTCTGTCAAGCCACATCTCCTGCATCATAATTTTTGCTGTTATTATAACAGGAGCTAGCCACCCGGCTGGGTCAAACAAACGAGCTATTAGTGAGAGAACCTGTCTCTTTGTATAAGTATTCCTCTCCTCTAATTTCTCAGTGACGAAATAAAAGTAGTCATCAGACGCATTCCAACGAACTCCTAAAGTTTTTGCTGTGCTCTTATCGTCAAGACAAAGAAAGGTGGAATTTAACAAATGTTCCGTGGGCAGGCCGAGCAAAATGTCACTATTATTTGTTGTCCATTTCCTTAACTCAAATCCTGCCGACTTTAAAATGCCAACCAACTGCTCTCGGGCCACTAACGCATCTGATAAATTGTGAGTTCCAACTAGAGCATCATCTACATACATAGAACCACGAAGGAGATCAGCTCCTATCGGGAAATTAACTTCCTCATCATCTGCAAGTTTCTGTAAAGTTCTAAGGGCCAAATAAGGTGCACAACTAACACCAAATGTAACCGTTCGTAGCTCAAAATCTTCAATTTCCTCAGACTCAGAACTTCTAAAAACAATCCTTTGAAAACGGGTATGATCAGGATTAATAATAATTTGTCTGTACATTTTTGAAATGTCCGCATTAAAGACAAATTTGAAAAAACGCCATTTTAAAACGAGGACCACTAAATCAGCCTGTAAGATTGGCCCTACATACAATAAATCGTTTAAGCTTGTCCCGGTGGACGACGGACTAGAAGCATTGAAAACGACTCTTAATTTTGTTGTCGTACTCTCTGGCTTAACTACTCCGTGATGTGGAAGATAGTAACAGGGCCCGTTGTCCAGAAACTTCACCTTTTCCATATGAGATAAATCTGCGTATTCTTTTATGACATCGTCATACTGTATCTTTAGTTCTGGCTTTCTTAACAATGACTTCTCGTTTCTCAGAAACTGTCGTAAGGCTATATAACGATTCGGACCAATTTTAGAGGCATCATATTTAAATGGCAGATCCACTATATATCTACCATCTGTTCGACGCTGTGTTGTGCTACAATATATTTCCTCACACCTTTTGTCCTCTTCTGTTAAAAACCTTCTTCGAGAAACTTCTTCAATCTCCCAAAATTTTGCTAATTGATCATCTATTGATACTTTCGTAATGTGAGAAACTCTAGACACACAAGACGTGACCCGATTTCTAGTTGGACCCGTCACTATCCACCCAAATATGGTCTCTTGAGCCACGAGAGAACCAAAGATACCATGCTTAACTCCACTACGCAAAATGGTTGGATATAAGTCGCCACCAAGAAGTACGTCTATAGGACTACTTCTATAAAACTCAGGATCAGCATAATCCAGATTGGGCAACTTTATATCTTCAGGGACACAAAATGACTGTGTCGGAATAGTTCCAGTAACATTCGATACTACCAAAGCCTCGATTTTAATTGAAATATTTGGATTTAATTTCGAAGTGATTACAAAATTAGCCATCTTTTCCGATTTACTGACTAATTCTCCGCCCAAACCAGTTACTTCTGCCGACACGGCAACTGTTGGCAACTTTAATATCTTCTGAATCTTTTCTGAGATGAAACTTTCATCAGAACACGGATCTATAAGAGCTCGCACTGGATATACTGAGCCGAAATGAACTATGTTTATCCATGCCGTTGCTAGCATCACTTTTTTAGAGACTGAAGTATGATGTGTTTGAACAGAATTATTTGTACTACAATTAGTGGACTGTATACTTTGACTTCTCGACGTACTAGGCTGTTGGGAATCTGAATAGCTTTGAGCCACTGTTCCCGATTGATTCTGTTTTCTATAAAAGTCTCTATGTAAAAGTGTGTGATGTTTGCCTTGGCATTTCGAACAACCATTCTGACTTGGACAACTAGTATACATATGTCCTATTTGTAAGCAGTTGAAACAATATTTAAACTTTCTAAGAGTCGAAGCTCGATTTTTCTGATCCATATTCAGAAATCTATTGCATGTACTAATTGAGTGAGGATCTTTACATAACTTGCATCGAGCCACGTCAGCTGTTGTATGATGTGTTCTATAATTCTTTACTTTCGTACTTGTTTGAAGGGATTTTTTTCAAAAACTTATCAGAGTTACTAGACCACTGGTTACTTGTATATAGAATGTCCGAAACACTTTCTAAGGCATGGAACCTATCGGTTAAAAAAGCGTCTAACTCGCTCCATTTTGGTAGCTCGGTTTTATTTTTTATTGATTGTTCCCAAAGACTCAAAGTCTGTTCTGATAATTTAGCCGAACAGAGAAACACGAATATTGGATCCCAAGAACCAATGTCTATTTTAAACAGCTTTAGAACTGACATGACGTTATTAACGTCTCTTTGAAGTCTCTTTATTTCTTGGAACGAATCTTGCTTACACGGGTTCATGTTGAATAATAGTCGCAGCTGCGTATTAACCAACACCCTTTTGTTCTCATATTGATTTTTCAGGTTAGACCACGCAATATCAAAATTTTCAGCCGTTAAGGCCACATTTCTATTTATTTCCCTTGCTTCCCCTTCCGTTTTTTTGAAATAAATAAAACAATTTCTCCACTGCACTAAGTCTTGTATTATTTATGAAAATCGCAGTGAATAAATCCCTGAATGTGGGCCACGAAATGTAATCGCCTTTAAAAATTCCAGTGTCACAAGGTGGGACATGTACCGACATTTCTGATCTAGAAGCCACAACAGTCGTAGAAACACCCTCTATAATTTTTTGTTTCGCTGCTGATATCAAATTAACGCATCTTATATAAACCTTGTGCGTACTGTTGTGTTTTGCATAAATCTTTTTCTTCTCTGAGGTCTCTGCACAATATCCCTCGTAAATTGTCTTATATTTGACCCACAACATTTCAAGTTCAGTTCTCTCACACTCAATAGCCTCCGTGCTGTACCCCGAAAAGTCCTCTTCTTTAAGCCGACTTTCGCACCTATTCATCTCATCAATCACCTCACTAAATTTTTCAGATGTCGACATTATCCTTAATTTGTATTATGGAAATACCTTAAACGCCCGGGTCTGCTTTATAGAAGAGAAAGGATCAGCCTTTACTCCTAAATTCCTGTGCACGAAAAAAGTAGTTTCTTGGAAAACACCAAATCACTTACTGCACTGCTTCTGTCAATATGATTCTTAAAATTTGCAGTATTCCAATTCGAATCGAAATCTAACAGAGAACAGGGACAGACTCGCCAAGATGACTACCAATTCAAAAACCACTGAATTTGGGCCCACTATGTGATGTCTCATAAAATTTCCCAATCCTGTAAATCGCGCAAAACAAATTTCCAAAAACCACAAAAGCCAAATCCAAATATTTTAAAAATTGTAGAAATGGGACAGCCAATTCTTTTTCAATATTTCGTAAAAAAAGAGTGGAAAACGAGCAGCTTGTCCTCACTCATAAAATTGAAGCACCAAGTTTCCTTTTATATACAACTTGAAATAAAAACACCAACAAAAAAGCAACACCGAAACTTCTATTTACTTTAATATCCAAGATGGCTGCTATGTACCAGAAGCGCGTTTTTTGTACATATGTATGTATATTAAAGATGGCTATTATTTATTTGAAGCGCGTCTTTTGTATATACGTATGTATATATAAGTACGTATCTGCGTTTTCAGTGAGGTGTTTCTAACCTAACCTCACTTTACCCACGCTAAAGTCCCCGAAAATTATCTTTAACTAACAGTATGCTTTCGGGCCACTTTATTCTCATATACTTATATACAAAAATTTCATTTGTACGCACCTTAAATAAATTACCCAGTTCCTTTACGGGAGAAGGACCAAATGTTACGCTCTAACTCGATGTATTTAGGGGGTGATGCCGCTCCTGAATCCTGGTCTCCTCTATGGAGTTTACCTCTTGCGGTCGCTGCCGACGTCGCCGATGTCCAAGTTGCTTGATCGGTATACAGTTGGTTGTGTTGCTGCTTATCCCACTGAGGACGATGTGGACATGTGGTTGGTGGTGTTGCCGGGATCGTGGCTGGCTGCTGTGGGTGCTTACGGGGCTTCTCGGCTCGCTGCTGGTCGAAGATGTCTCCTCTTGTCAGATGTGCGCCGCCGTACGCTGGTGGTTCGATATGAGAGGTGTTTTCACTGCCTTTTCTTTATTGGGTTTTATTTGCCCTTTTTGTTTTATTTAAACACTTATTGTTGGTTTAGTTTTAAGAGAATTTATTTATCTAATTTTTCGCTATATTTTCTTAGCTTTAGTTTAAACAATTTAGTTAGTTTTTGTTAAGTTTTTAAAATAAGGCACGGGAGATGTTGCTCGTAGCTAAGATAGATCGCAGCATCGCTTAGGCTATCAAAGGCAATGCACCTAAAGTGCGAGTATTTTAGGCTTTCAACACAGAGAATTCTGACCTTAAGCGAGCAACGAGACGCGCCACTCGCGTCGCCCTACCTTCGTTGTATGCGTCGGACAGCATGTCATTCTTGCTGTATAACGCCCACAATGAAAGCGTTCGGGGTATTGGCGCAAGGAGAGTTATTGCTCGTGAGTGGTTCGAACACGACCTTTACAATTAAAGACAGACAAGAAGTACTCGACGTAACGTTTGCTACTGACTTGCTGTCAGACAAAATTATTGGGTGGAATGTACTGGACGTCCACTCATTCTAAGATCACCATTATATTGAGTTCAAACTCGCTGAAAAAGCGCCTAATCCTGCCCTCCACAGAAATGTGATAAAGACAATGTGGCACCTGTATGAGAAGAATTTCAAGAAAGTCCTCAACTCCAAACTTCTGTACGAACCGAATAACAAAGCCGGTCTGAATAATCTGGTCGAGCGTATCACCATATCATTCAATAGTTCCCTTGAAGAAACCTGTCCAAAAACAAGATACAAGGGTAAAACGTCTCCAATGGTGGACTTCTGAGCTAACGGCTATAAAAAAGGCCCGCAACAAGCTATTCAACAAGGCTAAATCTACTGGGGTCGCTAATGTTTGGGATGCCTTTAAAGAGCAACTCAAGATCTATAAGAATGAGCTTAGGAAGGCGCAAAGACGCTCTTGGTACACCTTCTGTGGCGCAGTGGAAAGGTCCCAGACGCCGCAAGGCTGAGGAAGATATTATCTGCTTCAACCTGTACAGTGGGATATTTACAGGATGAGACAAATAACTGGACCAAAAACAGCGAGCAGTCGCTCAATGTACTGCTCGACACACATTTCCCGGGGAACTCTCTAACAGAACCTGGGGATCAGCAGGACCAACAAGAGGGTGAGTGGACTGCGAGCGTCGTTGACTTACAGATCCAGAATAAGCTGGGCTATTAAAAGCTTCGAGCCCTTCAAGTCACCTGGACCAGACGGCATCACTCCAGCAGAAATGCAGAAAATGTAAAAGTACATTATCCCCTGGCTGGTGAAAAATTATGTAGGCTGTATCAGGCTTTCATACATCCCGAATCGATGGAGGGATACCAAAGTGGTATCCATAACTAAATCGGGGAAGATATCACACACTAGGCCAAAAGACTTCAAGACTTCAGCACTGTCACATCTAAATGTTAACTCTTGTTACATTAGGCTAATTAAAAGTCTGCTCAACAGAAGACGCATAATAGCATGTCTAGGGTCCACAACTCTAACAAGGTTTGTAAACAGAGGGACCCCACAAGGAGGAGTACTGTCTCCACTTATTTGGAACCTAGCGGTGAATGAAATCCTGCTAGATCTATAACGTTGTGGCTGCAAGGTCGTGGCTTGTGCGGACGACGTGGCAATCGCAGTGAGTGGCAAATTCGTAAACGTCCTCAGAGACATCCTACAGGTGGCTCTGAACAAATTGGCTAGATGAGCCAGAAGCAGCGGTTTGGGCGTTAACCCAAACAAGTCTGAATTGGTTCTCTTTACTAGGATGAATAATGTCCCACATGTTCACCCTCCTCGGATGAATGGAACAGATCTAGTCTTTTCTGAAAGTGCAAAATTTTTAGGAATAATTCTAGATAGGAAACTGTTATTTAGACTTAACGTATTGGAACGTGTAAGGAAGGCCAACGTCGCCTTATATTCCTGCGAAAAGGCTATAGGGTCGCGGTGGAGCCTCTCTCCTAAAATGGTACACTGGATATCTATAGCAGTAGTTCGTCCAATACTGTTATACGGCATTGTATTATGGTGGACGGCAACTGACAAACTAACCATCACCAACCTACTAACAAAGGTTCAGAGAACTGCCTGCCTGAGAATTAGCGGAGCCTTAAGGGCTACAGCGACCGAGTCTCTACAAGCCCTACTCCCTATACTGCAGATTAATATTGTGGCGAGAGAAGTTGCAACCGAAGTGGCAATAAGATTAAACTGCCTATCAATGTGAAGGTACAAGAACTACGGTCACTTGAGGATATTAAAGTGTAGTGCTATGGTAACCGACCGAGTGGACTATATACCAACTGTGTACACCTTCGAGAGAAATTACATCACTATGATTCCCGCCAGAGATGAATGGATTGGCAAAATACCAGGTAATAGAGACCCTCTCCACTTTTACACGGATGATTCGAAGCTTGATGAAAAGGTTGACTTCGGAGTACACTGTGAAGAACTTAGTTTGTATATAGCTCACAGACTACCATATACCTGCAGTGCCTATCAAGCCGAAATAATGGCAATATGGGAAGTCGCCAAGAGGCTGAGTCGCAACATAGTAACCAACACTGGCATTGTCATTTACTCGGACAGCCAGGCTCAATTCTCTTAACGAGATGGCTGAGCAGCTTAATATACACCTCATATGGGTGCCTGGGCATAGGGATATCCCGGGGAACTGCAAAGCCGATGAACTTGTTTAACCTATTTTTCGTCTTCATTAATTCCTATTCATATTTTCTCTTCCAACATGTTTCACAAATGAAGTTTCAGTTATCTTCCAACTGTTAATAAACATGAAGATATAGTAAGGCAGACGAAAAATATGTAAAAAATAGCTGCGGTTTTGTGACCTATTTTTCGCCTGCATTACAATTTCTTCAAGTTTTCTCTTCCAACATGAAGAAAAAGTAATAAGACGAAAATAGGTAAAAAATTCACGGCACTCTTTATACCCTCACTTTAGTGATACGAGGGTATATATCATGTGCTACAGGCCAAAAGTGTAACATATCGAAGGAGTGATCTAAGACCCTAAGTATGTTCGGCGGATATTCGTTTTGGGTCATTTAAAGTCGAATGAGAAATGTCCGTCCGTCCGTCTGTATGTCTGTCTGTCTGCTGGCTGGTGCGCACGATAACTATCGAATGAAGTAACCAATTGGCTTCAAATTTGGTATACGGCAATATTTTGTTCTATCTCCGGCTAAGTTCGAAGATAGGCCATACACTCCTTCTGGTGCCTCACACACAAAGGGTTAACTTTTAGTGCAATATTGATTCTTTAATAACATGTACACTACTTATTAGAATCTTCTGAAATTTCACACATTGTATTATTTTATTAGTCGCTATTACGTCGAGAAAAATGGGTGAAGTTACCACGCCCATTTTGGTACCTCCCACACAAATGGACCATTTTGCATCAAAATTTAACTGCATATAACTTTAATACAAAGGCATAAAAAATTTTGTATACTCGTAGTATAATGTTCTTGTAGCACATATAGTCCGGTAAAAAATGGGCATTATTACAGTACAGTACAGCCCTTTTGGTACCTCCCACACAAATGGATTGTTTTATACCAGTACATACAAATACTTAAAATTTCGTACAGTGTAATGCTTTTATAGTGCCTAAAGGTCTGTGAGAAGTGGGCGTTGGTACCTCCCACACAAAATGACCAAATCATACACCCAGGAAAATAATTGGTTGGAATTAAATAAAAAATAGTACTAGCAACAGAAAGTATATTGCCTACAGGCAATATTGTTGTCGGTTGTATTTATAAATAATTAGTTGAAACAACAATAATAATATGGATACGATCAAATGAAAATGCTTGCAACTAAATCGATTGTTGTATCAATCGAATTAAAATAGTTTTTTTCATTGACACTCGGTTAGTTGTGGTAATCGATTTTAAATTTTCATTATAGTACCATATGATCGATTTTTGGTTGTGACAACCAATTTTTTATTCTTGACAACAGAAATTGTATCAATATACCAAAGATTATTATTGCAACGAATAATTGGTTACTACAACAGAAAAAATATTAATAAATAATCGTTTATTGGTTATCCCAATCATTTCCCAAATGTATTTTGGGAAATACAACCGAAAGATTGGTTGCTGTTCTTTTGCTGATACATGACAAACAAAAAATAAAATTACTCGACATAAAAAAATCTTCAACATTTTATTTAAGAACGGTATAGGTAATCAAGAATAATCTCGTGTGGATAATAATGTGTGGAATGCAGAATATGTTGTGCAAAATGTTTTACATAAATAAAAAATAAAAAAAACAATCATGAAATTGAAAGCACAGGGTTAAACGATATTTGCATAAAAGTTTTGTGTTTTTTTCGTGTACTAAAATGCGTGTCAAATATTTCCACATCTCATATTAGTGATGAATTTGTAATATGGGATTTTTGATTTCGCTATGAATTGTTTTGTTTTTGTTCAATAAATAAAATAAAAATTAATGAAAACTGTTTTTAATTAATTGTCGGTAGTAATGACTGATAAATTGTCAGAACAAGCTATTTTATAAAACAGTTGGTTGTGGCAACTACAACAAATAATTTAAGCCACCATTTTCGTAGTTGGCGCAACCAAATATGATTGTTGTCAACATGGAAGCAGAAGTATACCACAACCAAAATATTGGTTGTCCTGATGGAATCGCATGATAGTAGACAGAACAACGAAAATTCGGTTGGCAAATAATTCGGTTGAGGCAACCAAACTGTATTCTGTGTGTAACGTTTATATACCAGTGCACAAAAACGCTTATAGTTCGACACATTGCAATGTATTTAAAGAAAATACTGCTTACCAAAAAATAGGTGTATTTGTTAAAATCCTTCTGGTATCTCCCACACAAATTGACAGATTAATTAGTGCAATGTAATATATGCCATTACTCACAAAGTGTCGGTTTACAAGTCGGTTTACCATACTGAAACTTTCATACTTGTTTAACTTATTTTTCGTCTGCATTACTTTTTCTTCATGTTTGAAAACTGTTGGAAGAGAACTGCATTTTCATGTGTGAAATATGTTGGAAAAGAATTCTCTACCAAAAGTTTTTATGTTTTCTCATGTGTTCTCTTCCAATAGTTTTCAAACGTCAAGAAATAGTAATGCAGTAAAAAAATAGTTCGGAAATTTTTTTTTAAAATTTGTCGTCTGGATTACTCTTTCCCTATGTTTTCTGTTCCAACAGTTTTCATTCGCAAATTTTGAACTAAACACCTATTAAATACATTTCAAGAAAAATTACCATAAAAACAGTTGCAAAGCGGTTGAATAGTTGTTTAATACTACAGCCAGTTTTTGGGAAAATTTATGTATATTGCACAAAAACATATTTGTCTACACGAATATATTTGGAGTTAGGTTAGGTTAGGTTGAAGAGAGGAGACGATTAAACGTCTCATGTCCATGGACATACACTTAAGCCAGTGGTTCGGCCTGTTGTGCGCTCCTTATTAATGATCTTTTTATACCTCACGAGTTACAGAAAATCGGTACTAGACACGAATTTTCTCAGTATCTTCCAGTCATATTCTCTGAGATGAGTCAAGTCTGGTAATATGTCGGGCCCGAAATGTTGGGATCTTGCATGTGTGAAAGCCGGGCAGTGACACAGAAAATGTTCCATCGTTTTGATGTTTTCTCTGCATGCCCTGCATTCGTCGTTTCCTGCTAGTCCTATGCGATGAAGATGTGCTTGTAAGCTTGAGTGTCCCGTTAGAACACTCATCATCTTACTAATATCGATCTTGTTTAGTTTCAGAAGACTTCTTGTTTTCTTTTCATTTGGGTCACCCCACAGTATCTTTGCAGTAGCTCCTACTGTTGCGCTATTCCACACAGTTTTATGAGCCATCACTGCCCAGTGCTTCAACTCATTTTTCGTGGCTTCGAAAGGTTTCCAATTTTTCAAGTTTATTACTCGAAGTTCTCTGCCCTTTGAAGCCATGTTGTTTGCCCGTTCATTTCCAATCACTCCGTTGTGTCCTGGTAACCAGCAAATACGCAATTGACCATGGGCTGAGTAATCATTTATCGTTCTTTTACAGTCCAACACATTTCCGGATTTGACCCTTTCCGATGTTATTGCTTGAATCGCCATTTGGCTATCTGTGAAGATGTTGGCATATTTAGGCTTTGTCGTGTTACTGAGCCAGTTCACACACTCCGTGATTGCTCGAACTTCTGCTTGAAATACCGTGTTATGGTCAGGGAGGCGGAAGTGAAGTTCGACTTCTGGTTCATCAATAAAAAGTCCCAGACCCGTCCTTCCTCCTCGCTTGGACCCATCCGTGTAGCAGCTGTTTCCCACTGGCACATGGGCCAAAGTTCCATTCTCCCAGGAGCGTCTGTTTGGCACAAACGTATCACAGGTAGCTGTAAGCCGCACTTCAGGAATGCGGTCCGAGATTTCTGGCGTTTGAATGTGACCAACTAGATATTCTAAAATCTTCTGATGGTACGACTTGTGGTCTCGATTTATCCATTCACCCATCACTTGTAGACGTCTTGCTGTGAGGGCTGCCTCATACTTTATACGGATGTCTATTGGTTGGATGTGCAGTATAGTCTCCAACGCTTTTGTTGGTGCAGTTCTAAATGCCCCGCTTATGCCTAGACAGCACATACGTTGAATTTTTTGCAAAGGTATTACGTTGCACTTCTTGTCCATTGATGTCCACCACACTACAGAGGCGTAGGTGATTAATCTAATCACGCTCATGTAAAGCCAGTGAGTCATATTTGGACGTAGTCCCCATTTTAAACCTATAGCTCTTCTGCACAACGACCAACATTTGCGTGCCTTTGTAACTCTTTCTTCAAGATGATCTTTCCAGTACAGTTTCTGATCCAAGATTACTCCCAAGTATTTTACCTTTTTAGGTATAGCAATTGTCTTATTCAGGAATCGAGGCCAGGTAAAACGTGGGATCTTCGTTTTCCTTGTAAATAGACATATTTCTGTTTTGTCTGGGTTAACATTTAATCCCCTTGGTTGTGCCCAGTTATATGCTATGTTAAGTGCCTCTTCAGCTCTTCTGCATAATAGATTTGGATGAAAGCTGGTTTAAGTCCTTCATTGGTGAGGGCTTTTAGGAGACTGTGTATCGTCGTAACCCATAGAAGAGGCGATAAAATGCCCCCCTGAGGTATACCACGATTTACCTTTTCTCTAATTTTTACATCATATGACCCACAAATAATCCACCTATTCCTTAGCATATTGTTGATCCAGTTTTTCAGCGCCCGGTCAACCTGAAACTCGTCTAAGGACTGGATAAGTGTATCGGTCTGTACATTGTTAAATGCGCCCTCAATGTCTATGCAAACAGCAAGTGTATACATTTCTTTACTGAAGGACTCTTCTATGTGGTGCACTACCTCATGCAGAGCTGTTTCCACTGATCTTCCTTTGACATAGGCCTGTCAGCCGCTATTTTACCTTTGACCATGTCATCAATTATTCGCTCCATTGTTTTTAACAGGAAAGAAGTAAGGCTAATGGGTCGATAAGCCTTTGGGGTCGTGTAACTCGCCTTGCCAGGCTTTGGTATGAAGACCACCCTTGATTCCTGCCAGTTTTTTGGGGTATACGAATGGGTTAGGCATGCAGTGAACACTCCAGCCAGATGAGTTGATACCAGATCCACCTCATTCTGCAGAAGTGCCGGAAATATTCCATCCGGTCCCGCAGCCTTAAAGGGAGAGAAACTTTTTATCGCTTCTTTAACCATACCATCTGTTATATCCGTAATAGGTACTTGATGCAATACATTTTCATTCTGTAACTGTTCCTCTGTTGGTCCAGCATTACCAGTCGGAAAATGAGTTTTCATCAAGAGCCTTACGGTATCCTCTATAGTTTCCATCCTTTTACCCGTTTCATCCACCAGTGTTTCGGTTTGGACATGAGTTTTTAAGAGGAACTTTTTCATTTTAGACATGCTGTTAACGCTGTCTACCTGTTCACAGAAAAGCCTCCAGGAGTTACGTTTCGCCGATCTAACGATTTTATTGTATTCTTTGAGTCTTCTGTGGTAGTCCTCCCAATATACTGATTGTTTTTTACGTCGAGCTCTATTGTAAAGTCTGCGGACATCTTTGCGAATCGAGCGAATTTGTCCTATCATCCAAGGTTTCTCAAAGGCAGATTTCCTTTCTCGAAGTGGGCAACTATCTTCGAATGATTTAACAAGAGCCTCGGTAATCTTCTTAACATTGATATCAATGTCTTCTGCACATAGATAATCGCGTGTAGGCTGCCCCAATCGATTTCTAAGTAGATTTCCGAATTTAGTCCAGTCGGTCTTAGCCTTATTACGGAAACTTATGGGGTTTGGCGGTGGCCGTGCAATTTTAAACCTTATATAACGATGGTCTGAATAGGAGTGTTCATCCGAAACCCTCCACTCATAAATCTCATCAATAAGATTTTCTGAACATATCGTTATATCTACTACTTCTTACCTAATTTTGGTAACAAAGGTTGCAGTGTTTCCTATGTTAAGAGTTATGAGGTCATTTGTATTCAAAAATTCGATAAGGGCGTGTCCCCTTTTATTGGTGTTAGTACTACCCCAAGCGATATGATGGGAGTTGGCGTCACATCCAGCTAATAACTCATTACTTTTGTGTTTGGATTCCCTACCAGGCGTTGTAATTCCGACGTAGGTGGCAATGTCGGCGCATCGAATGGCAGATATATTGACGCCAGGTACATATTTCCATTTACTTGCCTCAGCACCGTTGCGTCCGATGTTGACAACTCTGGAGAGAAAATAAAACATAAGTTTTTATGGCACAGAATACAAGTCCTTGGACGAGTACCTGTGTTAGCGTAGAAAAGGTTATAGTTCACATGGTTTAATCCAGTAACCTTGTTGCTAGTTGTCCATGGTTCCTGGATCAAAGCAATATGAACCCTGCCTTTATTTATGATGTCCATCAGAGCGTTGGATGCTGTCTCGCTCCGGTGGAGGTTTATCTGGATGACCTCAATCATTGTCCTTCCAGTAAAAGTTTCTTTTGGGAGTCTATCCTATCTGGTGGCACCCCCTCTTTATTTGGTAGTGGGTCATTCTCCTCCTTTCGTTCACTACCTATTACACCATCTTCCAGTCGACAATTTTGGGAGGCGGTGTTATTTTTTGTCGCTCCCTCATTGTTTTGAATCGTTTTGTGGCTCTTATTATTTTGATCACCACCTTTGCTGGGAACTTCCTGCAAAAGTGGCGGTACTATTGGTGAACTGGTGGTGTTATTGACTACTTCCAGATCAGGTTTGGCAGTGTCTCACTTGTCTCCATCCGTTCAATACCATTGTTTGCCTCTTCAGACAGTATATTTGGACTCGATTCATTTGTCCTGCCAATCGGGACCTTTCCAATTTTGAAAAAGACTGTCCAGATCAAGAAGTACGCCATGCCCTTTGCCATGACAAGATTGTTCTTGGATTCTGGGTCTATGCCTAACACGAGGAGAGTACCCCCGGTATCATCCTTCCTATAGAAGACTTCCCACTTTCTCACGGAAAGTTTTGAATTCTGTTTGCCAATGATGTCGAGTATGTACTCTGATGAGAACTTACTGGGACATCCCTTAACATATAGGGTCGTTTTTATGAGTTCAGGAATGTCGCTTTTCCTTACCAATTTTAGCTTTGCGCCGTCCCAAGGTGAGGGGAAGCTATCCACAAGTTTTACGAGGACACCAGCGCAGCGTTGTGATGCCAGCCTTAGCATCAAAACACCCCTCTCAAACTTGCAACTCATTACTTCGATTGGTGGTTCATCCTTAGATTCGTGGACGTATTCCGCTACCCTCGTATAGACCAAAGCTTCGAAGTTACTCTTTTGGTCTTCGGGGATTCTGCCAGATGCACTACTGCTATCAATTATGGCGTAGCATAGATCGTCTCGAAAATATTGTTTAGCTATATTAGAATAAGACGGTGGCTTCTTACCCTTCTTTATGGCCAATTGATTTTTCCGTGTCTGTAGAGTCTTTTTGGTTAAAGCCTCATCCTTAACGGATGATTTGGTTGACTTGAACTGCGTTATTGGGTCAACTTTACCGCCCACAATCGAAGGACCCAGACTAGAGACCTCCTTTTGTGTGGTTACGTTAGGCTTATCCGAATTACTGGAAGACGGCGAGCCCTTTTTCTTCTTAGTCACTTTCACAGCGCTATGTTCTTCGGGAGACCTGACTCTTTTACCGGCCTCCATGTTTGTATTGGAGGTAGAATTGTCAGGTTCATCCCGTAATAAGTTCGGTCGGTTCAACTTATTCAGTTTCCTTCTTTGTGCCCCTGACAGTCTCTTTGAGTTAGCAACAATAGTGATATTGTTTTCATTTGATGATTCAGAGTCAGAGACCCCAATGGCTTTTAAAGGCTGGGGTTGCTTAAAGCCCCGGGTGGGTTCTGCTTCATCTGTCTTATCATTTGTTTTGCCTGCGGCTGGATGTGCTCTTGTTTCATTTTCGACTACGGGATCCAAGGCACCAAAGCTCGTAGAAGTTCCTTGCTCACGATTGTTCGATAACGACGACACATGACTCGTGAGTGAATCAACGCTTGTCGCCGGCACTGGGTTTTCCCTCCCCTGCGCCGTAATCTCCTTCGTCTTTTTTGGTTTAATCATAAATTGGTTGGGGAGACACCCCCATAGCCAGTATTAGCCCGTAATAGGTACGTCGGTATAGGCCTTCCAGACTGAGCTCAGAAATATCTGTCCAGAGACCGATGCATCCAATTCAACCTACGCTTTATAAACAACAAACCTCCTGGTTGCGTAGTAGGTAGGTGAATAGGTATTGCGTAATAGGTTAAAAACTATCCGCTCTGCGATAACACGTCCGTTCGCTACGACAGGCGGTGACATATTTGGAGTTAATTTCATTTGTTTGGGGATTTTTTCATTGGGGGTTATTTCTCATATTTTTGGGGAATTATATTTTTTTAATTTGACTAATGTTTTTTGGCGTTTGTTTCATGTTATATTTGGCTATTTTTTCATTTAATGTGGACTTTTTTCATATTTAACCCTTGGGCGTTCATTTCATTTTGGGCATATTTCATTGGGGGATTATATCATTTTCGGATTGGGGACTATTTCACTTTAGGGGTAATTTCGTGGCGCCTTCGGATGTACCACTGTTGGGTGTAAAACTGGACTCGAGGTAGTTTGTGAAAGCATTTACTTTCTCGTCTGCGCTTTTTGCCCAGTTCCCGTTTTCAAGGCGAATTGGAGATTCATGCGTACCAGGGCCTCGCAATTATTTTTGTGGCCTTCCAGAGACTATAATCTGTTTTCTGTGTTGGACCCAGAGAATGCACCCATTTTTATGATTGTTGTAAAACAGTGTCAAAATGGTAGGCGAATGATCCGAAGATAGATCAAATGATGGACATAGAGATATTTGTTCCCGTCTTATATATTTTATTATACATAAATAAAAACGAAAGATGTTCATCGATTTCTATGATCAATGTCTCATTTTGTTCATAGCTTATGTGGCTTTTCGTGAAAGTTTATAACTTTGATACTTTTCTCCGTTTTGGATATATGTATATGATTGAAAAAATAGAAAAAAATTATATTTGTTCACAAAAATATCATTTCAAAGTGGTTTGTGTGTGACCTTTTTCAATATTTAAATGGAATAAACGTTATTTTAGTCATTAATAGGCAAAAGTTCATTCATTCGTGCAACAGGAAATCATTTTTGAGAAAAAAATCAAAAAGTCATCACCCTACTGGACATACTGGGGTCGGCCTTTCTAGGCAGCCTAACAGATCTTTCCAGTACCGATATTCTTAATATCGATAAATTTATATATCAAACCGGTTGGTTTCGATGAGGGGCATTTCAGCCCGTGGTAACACTAGGGACCTAACTGGTCTATGTGAGCTTGTAAAAAAATACGCCTGCCATCCTAACCTAAACCTAAACCTATATGGGGACTATATCTAAATCTGAACCGATTTTCCCCGAATTTGGCAGTGTTCATTCAATTAATAGAAGAAATCTCTCTGAAAGATTTCGTACAGATCTGATATAAAATACAGTTTCTACATCGCTTACATGTCAAATCGGAGCTACATACATATATATGGGAGCTATATGTAAATCTAAACCAAATTCAATAGGGATCGTCCTTGGGCCTAAAGAAAGATATGTTCAAAGTTTCGTTGAGATCGAACCATAATTGCGATCTGTGCTTTGATTACAAGAATACATCTACAGAAAGTGATTACAAGTCGATCGGCATAATAAACAATGGGTCTATCTCTTCTCCTTTTAGGTGTTACAAACACATGCACAAAGTCATAATATCCTGTACCACAGTGTGGTAAGAGAGAGTGCCGTCGATGAAGTAGCTGCTACAAGATGTCGAATTGGTTGGGGGTATACCGAAGTGAGCATGCAGTTAAATTTATAAAACGTCGAATTCTGCATATTTGCTCATGCAATTCCAATTATAACGGCTTCGACGAGATACTAAAAAAGTATTTTCTTTGGACAACGCACAGTGGGTGGAATTAAAAAAGGAAAATAACTCGGCCGTTTCTGAACCAAACAACCGATTCCGACAAAACTTGACATGTTTGTAAAAGAGCTATTAGAGAACTTAAGTTTTAAATTTGGGTCCCCTATGGCATACAGGGTTGGAGTGACAGGGCCTAAATGTTGGCTACATCGAGTATACAGTTCCAGGGATAGCTGCACCAGTCCTAGTATCTTGTGAGTATCGGAGCAGAATATATACCTATTTCTTTCACATCAACTTTTCTGTATTGACATCAGATTTTGCTATATCTTCGTTTTCTTATGTCCTCTGGATCCTGGTGAAGTATAGGGCCTCAACAAAACTTCGCCATCTATTCCGATCCTTTTCTATAATTTTAACTTCCTTGAAAGAATAACTGTTTTGGTCCTCCTTGTGCTCTGCTGCCATGCGGGTTCCAATGAAGGGCTTGTCTGCAGATTTCAGTTGCTTGTTTCCGTAGAGTGGGCCCAAACCATTTCCACTTCCTCCTTTTCATTTTTAGATATATCGACTTTTCATAGTGTCTAATGTCCACAATATTTAAAAAATTCATTTAGAAGTGAAATACAGTTATTTTATTACTACTGTACCAAATTTGTTACAAAGCATCATAGAATAGACTAATTAGTCTGTAAGTGATTATCGAAGTCAACGCAAGATATTTTTGAAGAACTAAAATAGAAAATGCAAGTTTAAAGTTCAACTTCATATCGGGCTTTCGCAAAAACCCGAAGTTATTAATATTGTTGGATGAAAAACTAATATTTAGGCAAAAACATGAGTATTCGAATTATACTCGGTACAATTGTTATTTTGAAAAAATTAATGTTAAAATAATAACGTTTGTGAACAATTTAGTGTCGGCATTCATCATAACAACGCTCCTCTAGAGGATCTGTTAAAAAGTATCAAATGATGGCTAAAGTTAAAGCAGAGTGCTGAAAAAACTGTTTCAAAAAGGAAGGGAGTTCGTGATATTTTCGATGAGGAATGCATCAAAGAAAAAGAACTTGCGTCAGCAGTATCCTTTCCACATATGACGAAGCAACTCCACAGAACAGGTAGCAATGACATACCAAAGAATCCTACAACTCCAAATGAATTAAAAAAGCTATTCGAAGATGCAAAATTTCGAAACATAATTTCGAAATATATAAAAATAGCTTTTAATATGGTGCTGTTATGCCGAAAAATCCAAAAATATTAAATATTGTAATATTCTTTATTGACCGTACTACCCTGTGACAAGAACTCATAATGCACAACGCCCCTGCAATCAAAGAAAACTGTGAGCAACACCTTTACGTTCGACCGAACTTGGCGCGCTTTTTTCGGTCTTGGTTCATGCGGCAGCTTCCATTGGGATGATTGAGCTTTAGTTTCCACGTCGTAACCATAAACCCATGATTCGTCACCAGTTATGACCCTCTGGAGCAAATTTGTGTCGTCACGGACCGAGTTCAACATCTCCTGAGCAATGTTAACGCGATGCTGTTTTTGGTCCAAATTGACCAATTTTGGCACGATATTAGCGACTACCCGACTCATGCCCAAATTATTGGTTAAAATCGAATGGAACGAGCCAATCGATATGTTTAGATCCTCAGCAACATCTCTAATGGTAATTCGTCGATTGGCCAATATTATTTTATTCACTTTATCAATGTTTTCGTCTGTTGTTGACGTGCTCGGGCGCCCGGCACGCTGTTCGTCCTTCGCATCTTCTCGGCCCTCTAAGAACATTTTGTACCACCGATAAACGTTGCTTTTGTCCAAGGTAGCTTCACCATATGCCACAGTCAACATTCGGAATGCGTCAGCGCACTTTATTTTGTTTTTCACGCAAAATTTGATGCAGATTCTTTGATCCATTTTCTGAAATAGATAAAAATCGAAGACAAGTTAAAACACATCCAAGCACAACAGCTGTCAAAAATTAACTAAACATCCAAAATTGCCGATCTTGTCAACATAAGTAAGGGACATGAGTACCAACATAACGCTACAAAAATATCAAAAATCAAATACACGTAGCCCGCGGAAATTAAAAATTCGCGATATTTTTTGAACATACCTCGTATACATCTGTCTACGTGATTTGTCCAAAAATGGGCGGGGTATGACTAATGGGCGTGGCCCCATTAGTCATACCGGGCCAATGGGCGTGGCCCCGCTCATACAAGCCTAATTTTGAATTGTTTATATATGTGGTTGGATAGGTGTGGTGCCGCCCATATAAGGCAAATTTTTAAAATAATATATCTTGAACAATTTGTTAGCCAGAGTGCTGTAATTTTGTGTATATGTAGTTGGTGGCAGTCTACGTGATTGGTCAAAAATGGACGGGATCGGAAATCTGTAATATGGGGCAACGAAGTGGACCGGGTCCCGCTAGTTGAAAATAAAATATAAAAGTTCCAATTATACGTGCACAAAATTTCGAAAAAATTCTTTTGCTTTAGGTCTGAAATTTTCTTGCGACAAAATATTAACAGTAATGCATTTTATGGCAGTTGTTTGTAACACATAGGAATACTACTTGTAACGCCAGAATCACAAGCTGAGTCGATTTAACAATGTCTGTCCGTCCGACCGACTGTCCATTTTATGTTGTTCGCTGAGTACAGGTCGCAATTTCACTCCAGAGGAGTCTTTCGCACCTGGAAATAACCCTATTGAAATTGGTTGAAATCGATTCAGAGTAAGAAATAGTTCCCATATATATGTTCCGTCCGATTTGGCACTTTAGCCCTATAGACGCTGTATTTTACATTCAGTTGTTTTGATTTTAGCTTGTTTGTTTAATTAATTTAATTGATTGATCTATGGGCAACATTGCCGAATTTGAAGAATATCGGTTCATATTTAGCTATACCCCCATAGATATGTTTTGACCGATTTCGCTCTTTAATCCAATTGTTTTGAAATTTTTCAATGTAGATTTTCTTAATCCATGAACCAACATTTAAATAAAATCGGTTCAGATTTAGCTATATATATATATATATGTTTCGTCCGACTTGGGCCTTTAGCCCTATATAAGCTGTTGCATTGAGAACTAGCCTTGGGTTAGAAAACTCTCATGTTTGATTGGGTTTTATGGCACATAACACTGAGATGCCACGCTGTGCATTGAAATCACTGATAGGAGCGGCAAACGAGAAGAATAAGGACCTAATTGTGTGTAGTGATGTCAATGCACGCCGTCATATGTGGGGTAGTACTAACATCAACGACAGGGGCGATTTAATTATCGAATATATTAAAAGTAGTAACCTTGTAATTTGTAATAGAGGGCATGAACCTACCTTTATTACAAGAGGCACGACGTCACCCTTTTCTCCGAGAATATAAGTGGAATGCTTTCTGATTGGAAAGTTTTCGACACTATTAGCTTTTCCGACCAAAGATATATTAGCTTCTGCATGAATGGGAAGCCTCTTGATATCGTCTTCCCGCCCAATATTAAGAACGCTATTTGGGAAAAGTGTAGGCTTTAAACCATTTAGGTCGCCAGGACTAGATAAAGTCTTTGCGGCGGAGCTACAGGCAGTGGCTGAAATAATTGCAATATACACATGTTGTATCAATCAGGCCTACGTATCAATAAAATGGAGAGAAATCAAGGTGGGTTTCATCCCAAAAGCTGGAAAACCGTCCCACACTGGAGTTAAGGATTTCCGGCCAATTAGTCTATCATAAATTCTTCCTTAAAACTCTGGAGAGATTAATAGATAGTTAGTTACCTTAGGACTAAAATTGATTACTGGCTACTGTCCACTCAACAACATGCCTACATCAAGAGTAAGTCCACCGAAAACGCCTTGCATGATCTAGTCAGCTTTATTGAAGCTGAGGAATAGACTATAATAGCTTCCTTTGATATAGAGGGGGTTTCCATAACATAAATCCATCCGCTAAATTTACGGCTTTAGAATCATTCATAACCTTCTAATAAATGGCGATTTCGTTTCGAGAAAAAAATTTTTCTAATAAATGGCGATTTTGTTTCGAGAAAAAAATTTTGCCCTGTCGACGTGAAATACTAGAAAAAATTGTTGTACCTTTTAAATGGAAAATATGTAGTCCATCGAATTAAACATAACTCCAATATTCAAATTTTCAAAATGTGCTATAAAATAAAGTAAAAAGGTAAAGTTTTCGAGAAAAGCAGGGGAACGCCCCAAGGGGATTTTCTGCCTCCTCTGCTACGGAATCTCTCCATGAACAATATTTTGCTTTCTCTGGAGATGATGGGTGTCAGATTTGTTATCTATGTTAGAGGGAAGTTTCTGGATACTCTTAGATACATCCTACATACAATCGCAAGACGGGCTTCCGGTAATGGTCAGGTTAACACCAGACCAAGACGGAATTTTTTTTTTACACCTGCTTCCTTGGGTGTATCGAAATTCCCTTCTCTGAAAGCGCAAAATACTTAGGTATTTTACTGGACCGGAAGTTGAAACCCAACATTTTCGAAATCGAAATCGAAATCGCAAAGAACCCAACATTTTTGAAATCGCATTGTCGCCTGGTGGATAGCTCTGCTAAAATCCACCTTTTTTTTTTTTTTTTTTTTTTTTTTTTTATTATTGTTAGTCTATAGACTTATATCCTTACAGACTATTTACAATATATACACTATTCTATTTAAATTCATTTTAGCTTATATGTTATGATGATTTCATTAACGAGTTTATATACAATTGCAAGGAACTAAGAATTCAATAGTATGGTTATTTTTTTTTTTAAAGTAGATTTAGTCTCGCACAGTTCTATTAAGTGGTAGTATTTGTTAAAGGTAACACATAGGCGACGATACGGATCATTATTAGCATAATTAGTTCTGAAGTAGGTCAGGTGTAGCAGTTCAAAGTTTCTAGTTGGTCTAGATGGAACATTCAGTTTAATTTTATTAATCAGGAATTCAGAGGTAATATTTCCTTGTAATATATTTAATACAAAACAAATATTCAGCATTACGCGTCTGCTCTTTAGCGAAGGTAACTTAATAAGATCCAGTCTGTACTCATATGAAGGCAGATTTTGTTGAGACCAACCATTTCGACGTAGACAGAATAGTAGGAATTGTTTCTGAACAGATTCTATGCGATTGCAGTGAATTGTATAACACGGATCCCATATTACGGATCCATATTCAAGAATAGGTCGTACTAGCGAAGTATATAGATTTCTAGTAACAGATGGATCAGTAAACTCTTTACCCCAACGCTTCACAAATCCGAGAGCACCATAAGCCTTATTAGTTGTTAATGATATATGTGATCTGAAATTCATACGACGATCCAACAGAATACCAAGATCCATAAAGGATTCAACAGATTCCAGCATAACGTCATTTATATAATAATTGAATTGTAAATTAACATTTCTAGAGAAAGAAATATGTTTACATTTTTTTATATTAAGTTCCATTAAGTTGACCAGGCACCAGTTATGAAAACTATCAAGATCAGACTGAAGCAATGACTGTTCATCTTGATCATTAACAGTTTTAATAATTTTGACATCATCCGCATACATAAGAACTTTAGAAAAGTGGACAGCAGAAGGTAAATCATTTATAAATAAAGAAAACAATATTGGTCCAAGGTGACTACCTTGAGGGACGCCAGATGTAACAGCAATATTTTTTGATAGAGAATTACCAAATTTAACACACTGAGTACGGTTGAATAAATAGCTTTTTAACCAAATTAACAGATTCTTACTAAAACCTATACAATCCAGTTTATGTAACAGTAGTGTAAGATTAACTTTATCAAATGCTTTGCTGAAATCTGTGTAAATTACATCAGTTTGCATTCGGTTACGAAAACCATCATTTACTACGGATGTAAGTTCAAGAACATTCGTAACAGTTGAGCGGCATTTACGAAATCCATGTTGGTAAGGTGATAGTACAGTGGAAACTTGATGTGCAAGTATATCAGATACTATTTTCTCGAAAAGTTTAGGAATTGCACTCAGTTTAGCAATTCCTCTGTAGTTTGACACTTCAGTTTTACTGCCAGATTTAAATAGAGGTATTACGTATGATTCCTTCCACAGTTGAGGTAAACAACCAATTAGCAATGATTTATTAAATAGTGATGTTAAGGCAATAGATAAGCTATCAGCGCAATTTTTCAGGATACTGCTAGGAATTCCATCAGGGCCAGGGTTAAATGACGTTTTTAACTTCTTCATGTTCTCCAAAACAGTTTTATGATTCAATAATGGTATATTAATAGGACTATGTTCCAATAAGTGATACGGATAAGAGTTAGATTGATCATAAATGTATGCTGAATAAGTCGTTGCGAAGAAGTCTGCAAACATATTGCTTATTGATAGGTCATCATTTGCTGTAACAGATCCATATTTTAAGGAATTCGGTAAGGCATACGATCTTCGTTTAGAGTTAACAAATTTATAAAATGATTTTGGATTCTCCCTCAGCCGATTTTTCATGTTTATCAAGTAATTGCTATATGATATTTTATTAATTACATTATATTCCTTCTGTACGATACTGAACAAGGTTGACCCAATGGCTGATATATGTATTACTGGTGCTCTGAGAACGACACCAACTGCGGCACTAAATGTTATACTACATTTAATGTCGCTAGATATTATAGCAGTGCAATCTGCCGCATGTACTGCGATTAGACTCAGGGAACTGTCACTATGGTCAGGAAATGGCTACGGACTAGACAGTATGCTTGACCTTCCGGGCACTGCTGATTACACTGTGTGTAATTTTTTAAGTCATTGAAATATAACCATATACGGACACTACTACGTGATAAAAGACCAAAAAAAAGACCCGTGTCTCCCAGTTTTGCCCAAAGTCATGCACTTTTTTATTTTGATTTACTCTCTGAGGCGACGTATCCCAGCATAGAGGAGATTCGTTAACTTCTATACAGACGGTTCCAAACTCAATAACCTAGTGGGCTACGGTGTCTTCTCTGAGGAACTTGAGCTATCACTTGCAAAAAGGCTGCCTGATCACTGTAGTGTTTACCAGGCATTAATCTTAGTTATTGAAGAGGTAGCGGAATTGCTGAAAAGTAATGTGCTGACCAAATTTGGTATATATATTTTCTCTGATAGGCTGCTTTCAAGTCCCTAGAAACTATATTCCTGAATTCAAAAACTGCCCTCGACTAGGCATTTTTGAACAGTTCAATATTCACCTACTGTAAGGCACATGAACTTGCAAGACTAGACACTATCTTACACGATCCAGTGGAACTGGAACATGTGGGCATGCCTCTAGCGACTTGCAAGCTCTTCTTGAGAGATAGTGTGGCGACAAATGACAGGTGGTCCCTAGTCTGGAACTGCATATATTCCAGGCTGATGTGGCCCGGCCTATACTCAAAACGTACTAAGGCTCTGCTGTCGTTGTCGAAAACGGACGTCTGACTTATGGTGTCTCTCATGACAGGTCATTGTCTTATAGGACGCACGCAGAGAGATTGAAAATCTTCCAAGATGACTTTTGTAGAAGCTGTGGAGACGAAGAGGGGGTGGAATCAGTAGGACACCTTCTGTGTCTGTGCCCCGCTCTTTCTAGAAGTTGGCATACAATCTAAGGCTCTTATTTCTTTGAGAAGTTTGCTAACTGGTTTAAAGCAATCAAATTGGTTTAACTGGAGGGGCTAGGGATAACTTATGTTTTCCCATGCGTCACTATTGTAATACAATAAATTGTATACTTAGACATACCTAACCTACTAGAGTGGTGAAGGGTATCATATAGGCGGCACCGACCGACTTTTTCCTTTTCTTTAATGGTTTCAACAATAATTTTGTTTATTTTATTTATCAAAGTCAGTTCCCAAATGTATTACGAGTATGTTGTAATATATTAATATATGTGTTCCAAACAAAATATTATAATTTTCAAATAAAATGTATTTGTCCAAAAATAAAGAAAATTTAGAAATATTGGTTCCAAATATATTTTGTTTTAATTCATGCATTTCAAGTTAAGTAATTGTTCTCCGTGGGTCCGACATATTACCAGACTTGACTCATCTCAGAGGATATGACTGGAAGATAACTCGTGAGGTATAAAAAGATCATAAACAAGGAGCGCACAACAGGCCGAACCACTGGCTTAAGTGTATGTCCATGGACATGAGACGTTTAAACGTCTCCTCTCTTCAACCTAAACCTAACCTAATATCAATCGGTGCAGTGTGTGAGTGAGTGAGTGTGCTATAGAAGTTATAATTTACATTCTATCATTACGAAATTTGGCAGAGAGGAGTTTTATTACAGAAACGAAAACTGGTAGGGTAACGACATCGGTTTTGATTTATATATATATTGCTACCGATGTCGCGTATCGGCAATATACAAGAATTATTCGCAATCGAATACAATTTTGTAGAGGGGAGTTTCCCTAGGAACGTATAACGCCAAATCTTATTTTACATCTTTTCAAAATTTGCCAGAGGGAATTTCCTCATCCAAGAGGGAATTCTGTTAAAATAGAAGAAAATCGGCTCCGATTTATATGTAGCCCCCATAAATATTCTCCCCGGCTTGTTTAACAGAAGGGTAACAACTCAATATTTCAGTTGAGGCCAACAACTGCTCCCGTTAATAATAATGATATAAAAAAATATGAAATTATCTTTTTCAGGTATTTTCTAAAACAGCTGTATTTCACTTTCAATCATTTTGAAATTTTAGCAGGGTAGAGTTTTTTCGCATAAGGACCCACATTGCCGAGTTTATACGAATATAGCCCCCAAACTTGTATATATCGCTCACCTACTTCAAGACAGTCCTAACTCAAAATTGAAAATTGTCGAGATCTGTAACTTTCAGTCCGTATAAAAAGATGAAATAGGAGGTTTAAAAAAGGTGGAATAATCCGAAATATGATTGGTTACTTATAATCAAAATTTCGTTGAGATTAATTTGTGGATATTTACAAAATTCGTATTTCTGTAAGACAACCACAAACATTTTAAATTTTGAGTTAAGACACTTCTGAAGTAAGTGAGTGATATCTTTCTTCTGGTATGACCTTTTAGCGCTATAGAAGCTGTATTTAGCAAAAGAAACTTTACGTAAACAATTGTTATCTGAAGTATAACATGGCAATTTCAGTTTTATTCGATATTATTAGAGTGGTATAGGGTATTATATAGTCAGCCCTGCCAGACTTTTGCCTGTACTTACTGGTTATCATTTTGAGTTGTTGCTCTTTTGTTAAATACTCGTAACTTTAATAATTATCAAATTTCTCAGAGTATTTTCTGCATTCCGCCAAATTTGATGAAAATCACTTCCTATTTAGATAAAGGTCAAATTTATATATAGATTCCGTATATAAAAAGCAAACATCAACTGAGCATCTACTCTTAAAAAAATTCTAACCGGAAATTATACCGGAATTAAAGCTTTATCTGCTATATTACTATCCTGTAGGGTATTATAAGGTCGGCTTCGCCCGACTTTTGCCTTTTCTTAATGGTTCATTTGAGAAGTGTGGACGTGTAAACAGTATTTTGGTGGCTTTCTGTTGAGTAACACTTTATAATTAGAATAGACACTTGTATTTGGCGGAATGAGTTTTGAATTTTGTTTAACTTTCCTTACTGGTCATTATCAAAATTCGAGCTCTGTGAAAAATGTGTTATTATCGAAAAATATTTTCAAGGACGAGACTCCTTTTTGGCTCATGGTTTTATCAATAAACAAATTGTCGAATTTCGCCTTAAGAACAGCCAGAGGCTATGCAAGTACAGCTAACGCACCCTCAAACAGGCATTGTTTGGTGCGGTTTATGGGACATCATTACATCAGAGCTTCATCAATGACGATTTTTACGAACTTTACGGTCAATGGAGCAATGTATCATGAACCATTTGAGGTACGAGTTTAGTGAGAAATCAATTTCAATCTTTTGTGCTATCGATAGTTGAACATAAATTTAATTATACAAAGGGTCCGCAAAATAACTTTTTTTTTAAAACATCGCGCAAAACATCGGGTGTAGCTTCGGCTGTGTGGCACGTAGCGACGTCCTGTTGAAACCAAATGTTGCCAATATCCTCCTCTTCAATTTTTGTGAACAAAAATTCAACATGGCCCGATAACGATCGCCATTGACTGTAACGGCCACTCCTTGCTCATTTTCGAAGAAAAATGGCCCAATTATGCCTCTGGTCCAAAATCCGCACCAAACAGTGACTCGTTTTGGGTGTATCGGCTTTTCAATGTATGCGTGCGGGTTTTCTGTGCCCCAAATGCGACAATTTTGCTTGTTTACATACCCGCCAAGATGAAAATGAGCTTCATCTGAAAAGATGATTTTTTTTGGCAAAATCGGCATCTTCTGTAAGTCGATCGCTCCCAGCGTTGTTCAAGCGTATACACAACCATATTCGTTCAGCGGAAGGATAAAACTAATTATCTGTCGAATCAGACATGAGCTAAGTGTTACCATTCACGAAATAAGCACTAGTTGAAAAAAACGTTAGATAGCGAACCCTTTATAAGTACATACCTACAACAAATAAATAGAGTGTGGCTATTTTTACTTTCTGGGTAGTTCTTATTTTCTGCGTTCATAATCATCCTTTTAATATGCAATGTAATAAAGATTGGTCACGTCAATAATGCTGTAACTACATGAAGGTACCAGTAAAATTTAACTTTTACACTCCATAAACGATTTTAATAAATAGCACTGCCTAATCTTTCCAATAATTTCTTTATCGCACGCAACAAAAGAACAGATAACATACAATAGTCTTAGATGTACACCGTAATCGTCTCATTCCACATTTAGCCTTCATATATCTGTGGTCACAAGCAATAACATTCTAACAGTCTAGTCTTAGGTAAATGCGTTTTTGTTAATATATTTTTAAAAAATCCTTATTTCACTTAATACTAGTATAAAGTACTGTTAGTAGAATATGATAGCAGACATATGTAACTCAAATCTTTTTTAAGTCGACTTAGGCGGTTATCGATTGTGACCATAGACATTGTTTTGCTGTTTACCTACAATTCAAGGTGGGAAACACGAAACGTTTTCCAACCCGCCGCAATGTACTTACACGTTTTGCTAAGGAAACTAATTTACGAGGGTTGCTACATATATTTCTGGCCTAGGCAACACTAAGTGTTGCCTGGCGCCATCTGACATTTCCATTGGAAAGTTTGACATTTTTTAGCATAAACGTACTCAGAACGATTTGACGTACGACCATCATTTGTGCTGTTTACAGTGACTTGAAAAAATCAATTTGGCAAAAATGTCTCGTGAACATTTTCCTGCGATCACTCTTTGGGCATTTCTTCCACCAGCATACATTCGATATTGCATGAACACCTGGCCGTAAAAAATGTTTGTTCTCGTTGGATCCCGCACAATTTGACAATCGCTCAAAAAAGTCTAGTGTCGATTGGTGCAAAAAATTTTTTAAAAAATACGCGGTGCTTCAAAAGACGTTTATGAGATCGTCGAATCTTGGATCTATGCGTGTGAGCCCGAAACAAAACAGCAATCGACCGTGTGGGTCTTCGAAGACGAGCCTAATCTAACGAAAGTTGTTCGTGGAAGAAGCACTTTGAAGCAAATGGTCGCCTGTTTCTTCGGCAAAACTGGTCATGTGGCGACTGTTCCGCTTGAGCAACGTAGGACGGTCAATTCTGAGTGGTACACCACAATTTGTTTGCCTCAAGTCTTCGGAGAAATTCGAAAAACGAACAAGAGAAGACAAATCATTGTGCACCATGACAATGCGAGCTCTCACACATCGACTCAAACCAGCGCCTTTTTGACCGACCAAAACGTCGAATTGATGGGTCATCCGCCGTACAGCCCTGACTTGCCACCCAATACTTCTTTTTATTCCCGCACATCAAGAAAAAAATGCGTGGTCAACGATTTTCGTCGCCAGAAGATGCTGTTGAAGACGCTTGTTCGGAGTGGAAAAAGTGCTTCGACAATTGGTTTGAGCGCATGCAAAAGTGTATAAATCATGCTGGAGAATACTTTGAAAAACAATAAAACAATTTTTGATGATAAATATTCGCATTTTCATTATTAGGCCAGAAATATATATAGCAGCCCTCGTATAACTGGTGTAAATCCTTTGTTCGTAGTACTTCATCCCCATCTTCAATCTCTCTGGTTGAGTTTAACGATCTGAGATTGCAACTAATTTGCGTTGCAAGGCTCGGTGTCGGTGAATTTGTAGCGAAAGTTTTAATTATATTACAACACATTAAATGTTAAATGAAATCCGTGAGTCTTCTGTGCACTCATGTCTTAATAAAAATTTGCGAATTTAAATTCACTTTAGGAGATTCATCAAATGGATAGATTGCAAACAAGCCACCCACCATCACTTGAAATAAAAGTCGTTCGTTGCAATAATTACCCCGGTTCGTTAGGTTTAAACAGTTTTACAAGCTTGCAGAATATGTGGCGTGTGAGTACAAGTTTTCGTAGTTCAAAAACTTTCGGTTTTGCTATTCCTTACAACGATTTAATTTCGACATAAGTGAAAATGGGGGAATTGCTGGCAATTAAGTGCGATACGTCATTCACAATGGGATTGTTAGCGTTCAGAGAAACATGCAAGTACTTTTACCGGTAATTAAGTGCGATAAGTCACTGACAATGGGTATTTAATATACTTTCTGAAATATAACCAGTAGGGAAAGACTAAAGTCGAACGGTGCCGACTGTATAATGCCCTCCACCAAAGTTTTCCAACCAATAGACGTAGAAATATTTAGCATTAATACTATGAATTGTTGCAGGTTAAATAGAGTCAATTTCTATACCCCAGACACACCAGTTAAAAAACGTATCATATTCATATAAAAAAAAACACTTAAAAAATTTAAACAAATATATTTGTACTAGCTGACACGGCAAACTTCGTTGCGCCTAAATTCGGTAATATCATGAAAACAAAAAATCGAGCCTGTACATAAACACTTCTTCGTGTTTTTCACTCACTTGAAATTCTTTATTCAAAAGTTCTATTAAATACAATATCTGAGGTATAATAATGCAAAAGCCGATGTGCAGCGACATATTTATTCGAACAAATCTCAATAATCGAGTGGCATAGGCGGAGCTACCATCACTAAACATTTTTACCAGATAGTGTAGTGCTCTATCAAAAGAAAACTTCAAGACGATTGGTACAACAGTTCTCCATATTATAATTATCTCTTATGGGTGGGAGCCTTTAGGGTCACTCACTGGCCCGATCCAGCGTATTATTTCCGTGACCCCACATAGCATTATTAAGAACTGCCATGTCCATTTTCAATCTGTCCCTGCAATTATATTCGAAGTGTTTCAATTTTCAACCATGACCTGTCATAAATCTTTCTCTACGGTGTCCTTCCTTGGGCCAGTACGAATTGATCAAGCACAAATTCATGAAAATCAAATTATATGATCTCGTAGCCACTACGAATCCTTCAAGCCCAAAATCGAAAGATGCATTTTTGTGTTATGAGATTGTGTTATAAATGTTCCTCCATAGTGCTCTTCCTTAGGCCAATATGAACCCAATAAGCCCAAAATTGTAAAAATCAAACAATACGTTCTCTAAATATAAGCTTTTGCTGAATTGGCGCCCCTTTGGCCAATGCAAAATTTTCCTATGCAATGTTGAAAATCGAACGATCCTTTCTCGTGCTATAAAGTTTTCAAACGTACTGCTTTGAGTTTTATATAGAAACTAGCTGAGCCCGGTGCGCTTCGCTGCCCATGTCAAAATTAGCGCTGTAGAAACTGTATTTTATATCCGATCAGTACGAAATTCGGCAGAAAGAGGTTTGTTATTACATGAAGGAATACTGCCAAATTCGTAGAAAATCGGTTCAGATTTAGATATAGCCCCCATATATATGTTACCCCCGATTTGACATGTAAGCGCTGTATAAACTGTATTTTATATCCGATCAGTACGAAATTCGGCAGAAAGAGGTTTCTTATTACATGAAGGAATACTGCCAAATTCGGAGAAAATCGGTTCAGATTTAGATATAGTCCCCATATATATGTTACCCCCGATTTGAAATTCAAGCGCTGTAGAAACTGTATTTTATATCCGATCAGTAAGAAATTCGGCACAAAGAGGTTTCTTATTACATGAAGGAATACCGCAACATTCGGAGAAAATCGGTTCAGATTTAGATATAGCCCCCCATATATATGTTACCCCCAATTTGACATGTAAGCGCTGTAGAGACTGTGTTTTATATCCGATCAGTATGAAATTCGTCAGAAACAGGTTTCTATTTCTATCTATCAGATTTATATATAAACTCCATATATATGTTCCTCCAGATTTGGTTACAAAGCGCTATAGAAGTTGTACTTTACTTCCGATCATTACAAAGTTCTCCAGAAAAATGTTTCTCAATTTAGGAACGAATATTGCTTAATTTAGCGATTATCGGTTCAAAATAAGATATACATACACACACACACCACATTTACCAATTATTCCAAATTATTATCGCAATGACACTTATCGCATTGTTAGGGAGGTGTAGGGTATTATATAGTCGGCCCCGCCCGACTTTCTGCCTTTCCTTACTGGTATTAGTATTAAATTCACTGAATGAAAAAATACCGAATTCAATGGAAAGTCCAGAAAATAGAAATGTATACTTATAAAATTTCCAAATTCTTGTTTCATTGCTCATGCATCACATTATCATATTGCGATTGTATTGGAGTGAGCAGCAGTAATTATCGCATACCGAGCATTTTTGTTCATGTATTTCCTATATAATACTTGCAAGATATATCAAAATATGGGCTGTGCCACGCCCACTGGTCCTATTCCGCCCATTTGTAGGTCAATCACGTAGACTGTTACCAGATACATATACGCAAAATTTCAACACTCTCGCTAACAAAATGAGCAAGATAATTCAATTTCAAAATTTGGCTTATATGGGCGGTGGCACGCCCATTGGTCAGATCCCGCCAATTTTTGGACCAATCACGTGGACTGTCACCAGATACATATGTACAACATTACAGCACTCTAAATAAAAAATTCTGCAAGATATATCAATTTCGAAATTTGGCTTATAAGGGCGGGGCCACGCCCATTGGTCCGATCCCGCCCATTTTCTGACCAATTACGTAGAATGCCACCATATACATATACACAGCATTGCAGCACTCCTGTGAGCAAATTGTGCAAGATATCAAAATTTGGTCTATGTGGGCGGGGCCACGCCCATTGGGCCGATCCCGCCCATTTTTGGACCAATCACGTAGACTGCCACCAGATACATATACACAGAATTACATCATTCTAGCTACTAAAATGTGCAAGATAGCGCAATTTTGGGTTATATGGGCCGGGGCCACGCCCTTTGGTCAGATCCCGCTCATTTTTAGACCAATCACGTAGGCTTCCACAAGACACATATACACAAATTTACAGCACTCCCGCTTGCAAATTGTGCAAGATACCAAAATTTCAAAATTTGGTCTATGTGGGCGGGGCCACGCCCATTGGTCCGATCCCGCCCATTTTTGGAGCCATCACGTAGACTGCCATCATATACATATACATAACATTCCAGCACTCTCGCTATCAAATTGTGCAAAATATCTCAATTTCAAAATTTGGCTTATATGGGCGGGGCCACGCCCATTGGTCCGATTCCGCCCGTTTTTGGAAAATTCACATAATCTGACACTAAATGCATACACACGAAATTTTAGCACTCTAGCTAAAATTTTTTCTCAATACCAAAATTTGACCCATATGGGCGGGTCCACGCCCACTTGATATATCGAAAATCCAAGTACCCTATTTTCAGCACCCCCAATACATGTACATTCTGTGAAAATTTCAAGATGATCGGTCAAGCCGTTTAGACGTCTATACGGAACAAACAAACATTCAAACCCACAAACAAACCCACAAACAGACACTCTCTTTTATATATATAGACTAGCTGAGCCCGGTGCGCTTCGCTGCCCATGTCAAAATTAGCGCTGTAGAAACTGTATTTTATATCCGATCAGTACGAAATTCGGCAGAAAGAGGTTTGTTATTACATGAAGGAATACTGCAAAATTCGGAGAAAATCGGTTCAGATTTAGATATAGCCCCCATATATATGTTACCCCCGATTTGAAATTCAAGCGCTGTAGAAACTGTATTTTATATCCGATCAGTAAGAAATTCGGCAGAAAGAGATTTCTTATTACATGAAGGAATACCGCAAAATTCGGAGAAAATCGGTTCAGATTTAGATATAGCCCCCATATATATGTTACCCCCAATTTGACATGTAAGCGCTGTAGATACTGTGTTTTATATCCGATCTGTACGAAATTCGGCAGAAACAGGTTTCTATTTTACATGAATGAGTATTCAAGGAAAATTGATTCAGATTTATATATAACCTCCATATATATGTTCCTCCAGATTTGGTTACAAAGCGCTATAGAAGTTGTACTTTACTTCCGATCATTACAAAGTTCTCCAGAAAAATGTTTCTCAATTTAGGAACGAATATTGCTTAATTTAGCGATTATCGGTTCAAAATAAGATATACATACACACACACACCACATTTACCAATTATTCCAAATTATTATCGCAATGACCCTAATCGGCCCCGCCCGACTTTCTGCCTTTCCTTACTGGTATTAGTGATAAATTCACTGAATGAATAAATACCGAATTCAGTGGAAAGTCCAGAAATTAGAAATGTATACTTATAAAATTTCCAAATTCTTGTTTCATTGGTCATGCATCACATTATCATATTGCGATTGTATTGGAGTGAGCAGCTGTAATTATCGCATACCGAGCATTTATGTTCATGTATTTCCTATATAATACTTGCAAGATATATCAAAATATGGGCTGTGCCACGCCCACTGGTCCTATTCCGCCCATTTGTAAGCCAATCACGTAGACTGCTACCAGATACATATACGCAAAATTTCAACACTCTCGCTAACAAAATGAGCAAGATAATTCAATTTCAAAATTTGGCTTATATGGGCAGTGGCACGCCCATTGGTCAGATCCCGCGAATTTTTGGACCAATCACGTGGACTGTCACCAGATACATATGTACAACATTACAGCACTCTAGATAAAAAATTGTGCAAGATATATCAATTTCGAAATTTGGCTTATAAGGGCGGGGCCACGCCCACTGGTCCGATCCCGCCCATTTTCTGACCAATCACGCAGACTGCCACCATATACATATACACAAAATTCCAGCACTCTCGCTAACATATTGTGCAAGATATATCAATTTCAAAATTTGGCTTATGTGGGCGGGGCCACGCGCATTGGTCCGCTCCCGCCCATTTTTGGAAAAATCACGTGGACTGCTACCAGATACATATACACAACATAGCAGCACTCTCGCTAGCAAATTGTGCAAGATATCGAAATTTCAAAATTTGGTCTATGTGGGCTGGGCCACGCCCATTGAGCCGATCCCGCCCATTTTTGGACCAATCACGCAGACTGCCACCATATACATATACACAAAATTCCAGGTCTCTCAGTATAAAATTGTGCAAGATATCACATTTTTAAAATTTGGCTTATATGGGCGGTGCCAGGCCCATTGGTCCGATCCCGCCCATTTTTGGAAAAATCACGTGGACTGCTACCAGATACATATACACAACATTGCAGCACTCTCGCTGGCAAATTGTGCAAGATATCTCAATTTAAAAATTTGGTCTATGTGGGCGGGGCCACGCCCATTGAGCCGATCCCGCCCATTTTTGGACCAATTACGGAGACTGTCACCAGATACATATAAACAAAACTGCAGCACTCTTGATAATAAATTGTGCAAGATATCGAAATTTCAAAATTTGGTCTATGTGGGCGGGGCCACGCCCATTGGGCCGATCCCGCCAATTTTTGGGCCAATCACGTAGACTGTCACCAGATACATATACACAACATTGCAGCACTCTCGCTAGCAAATTGTTCAAGATATCGAAATTTCAAAATTTGGTCTATGTTGGCGGGGCCAAGCCCATTGGGCCGATCCCGCCAATTTTTGGACCAATCACGTAGACTGTCACCAGATACATATACACTCAAATACAGAACTCTCTCTAATAAATTGTAGAAAATATTTGAATTTCAAAATTTGGCTTATATGGGCGGGGCCACGCCCATTGGTCCGACTCCGCCCATTTTTGGAAAATTCACATTATCTGCCACTAAATGCATACACAAAAAATTTCAGCACTCTAGCTAAAAAATTTTCTTAATATCAAAATTGGACCCCTATGGGCGGGTCCACGCCCACTTGATATATCGAAAATTCAAGTACCCTATTTTCAGCACCCCCTTCACATGTACATTCTGTGAAAATTTCAAGATGATCGGTCTAGCCGTTTAGACGTCTATACGGAACAAACATACAAACATACAAACAAACCCACAAACAGACACTCTCTTTTATATATATAGACTAGCTGAGCCCGGTGCGCTTTGATGCCCATGTCAAAATTAGCGCTGTAGAAACTGTATTTTATATCCGATCAGTACGAAATTCGGCAGAAAGAGGTTTGTTATTACATGAAGGAATACTGCCAAATTCGGAGAAAATCGGTTCAGATTTAGATATAGCCCCCATATATATGTTACCCCCGATTTGACATGTAAGCGCTGTAGAAACTGTATTTTTTATCCGATCAGTAAGAAATTCGGCAGAAAGAGGTTTCTTATTACATGAAGGAATACCGCAAAATTCGGAGAAAATCGGTTCAGATTTAGATATAGCCCCCATATATATGTTACCCCCAATTTGACATGTAAGCGCTGTAGAGACTGTGTTTTATATCGGATCGTACGAAATTCGACAGCAACAGGTTTCTATTTTACATGAATGAGTATTGAAGGAAAATCGATTCAGATTTATATATAACCTCCATATATATGTTCCTCCAGATTTGGTTACAAAGCGCTATAGAAGTTGTACTTTACTTCCGAACATTACAAAGTTCTCCAGAAAAATGTTTCTCAATTTAGGAACGAATATTGCTTAATTTAGCGATTATCGGTTCAAAATAAGATATACATACACACACACACCACATTTACCAATTATTCCAAATTATTATCGCAATGACCCTTATCGCATTGTTAGGAAGTTGTAGGGTATTATATAGTCGGCCCCGCCCGACTTTCTGCCTTTCCTTACTGGTATTAGTAATAAATTCACTGAATGAAAAAATACCGAATTCAGTGGAAAGTCCAGAAAATAGAAATGTATACTTATAAAATTTCCAAATTCTTGTTTCATTGGTCATGCATCACATTATCATATTGCGATTGTATTGGAGTGAGCAGCTGTAATTTTCGCATACCGAGCATTTTTGTTCATGTATTTCCTATATAATACTTGCAATATATATCAAAATATGGGCTGTGCCACACCCACTGGTCCTTTTCCGTCCATTTGTAAGCCAATCACGTAGACTGCTACCATATACATATACGCAAAATTTCAACACTCTCGCTAACAAAATGAGCAAGATAATTCAATTTCAAAATTTGGCTTATATGGGCGGTGACACGCCCATTGGTCAGCTCCCGCCAATTTTTGGACCAATAACGTGGACTGTCACCAGATACATATGTACAACTTTACAGCACTCTAGATAACAAATTGTGCAATATATATCAATTTCGAAATTTGGCTTATAAGGGCGGGGCCACGCCCATTGGTCCGATCCCGCCCATTTTCTGACCAATTACGTAGAATGCCACCATATACATATACACAGCATTGCAGCACTCCTGTGAGCAAATTGTGCAAGATATCAAAATTTGGTCTATGTGGGCGGGGCCACGCCCATTGGGCCGATCCCGCCCATTTTTGGACCAATCACGCAGACTGCCACCATATACATATACACAAAATTCCACTAATCTCGCTAACATATTGTGCAAGATATATCAATTTCAAAATTTGGCTTATATGGGCGGGGCCAAGCCCATTGGTCCGATCCCGCCCATTTTTTGACCAATTACGTAGAATGCCACCAGATACATATACACAAAATTACAGCATTCTCGCTACTAAATTGTGCAAGATAGTTCAATTTTGGGTTATATGGGCGGGGCCACGCCCTTTGGTCAGATCTCGCTCATTATTAGACCAATCTCGTAGGCTTCCACCAGACACATATACACAAATTTACAGCACTCTCGCTAACAAATTGTGCAAGATATCTAAATTTCAAAATTTGGCTTATATGGGCGGGGCCACGCCCATTGGTCCTATCCCTCCAATTTTTGGACCAATCGCGTAGATCGCCAACGGATATATATGCACAAAATTCCAGCTCTCTCGATAACAAATTGTGCAAGATATCACATTTTTAAAATTTGGCTTATATTGGCGGTGCCACGCCCATTGGTCCGATCCGGCCGATTTTTGGACCAATCACGTGGACTGCCACCATATACATATACACAAAATTCCAGCACTCTCGCTAACAAATTGTGCAAAATAGCTCAATTTCAAAATTTGGATTTTATTGGCGGGGCCACGCCCATTGGTCCGATACCGCCCATTTTTGGACCAATCACGCAGACTGCCACCATATACATATACACAAAATTCCAGCACTCTAGCTAGCAAATTGTGCAAGATATCAAAATTTCAAAATTTGGTCTATGTGGGCGGGGCCACGCCCATTGGGCCGATCCCGCCTATTTTTGGACCAATCACGCAGAATGCCACCATATACATATACACAAAATTACAGCACTCTCGCTAACAAATTGTGCAAAATATCTCAATTTCAAAATTTGGCTTATATGGGCGGGGCCACGCCCATTGGTCCGATTCCGCCCATTTTTGGAAAATTCACATAATCTCCTACTAAATTCATACACACAAAATTTCAGCGCTCTAGGTTTTTTGGACCCATATGGGCGGGTCCACGCCCACTTGATATATCGAAAATTCAAGTACCCTATTTTCAGCACCCCCTACACATGTACATTCTGTGAAAATTTCAAGATGATCGGTCAAGCCGTTTAGACGTCTATACGGAACAAACAGACACTCTCTTTTATATATATAGATAGATAGATGTTAATATTGATACCCAAAAGGAGAAGAAAATGACCCATCATTTATTATACCGATCGACTATAGAAATTATAGAATCACTTTCTGAGTTGATTTAGCTATGTCCGTCTGTCTGTGCATGTATTCTTGTAATCAAAGTACAGGTCGCAATTATGGTCGGATGTCGACGAAACTTTACACATATCTTTTTTTGGCCCAAGGACGATCCCTATTGAATTTGGTTAAAATCGGTTAAGATTTAGATATAGCCCCCATATATATGTTAGCCCAGATTTGACATATAAACGCTGTAAAAACTTTATTTTTTATCTGATCAGTATGAAATTCGGCAGAAAGATATTTCTTATTACATGAATGAACACTGTTATATTTGGAAGAAATCGGTTCAGATTTATATATAGCCCCCATATATACGTTACCCCCGATTTTACATGTATGCGCTGTATAAACTTTATATCCGATCAGTGCGAAATTCGGCAGAAAGAGGTTTCTTATTACATAAAGCAATACTGCCCAATTCGGAAAAAATCGGTTCAGATTTAAATATAGCCCCCATTCCTGTCAGATCATTACTCTATAATGCCTATTTTTAGATTCCTTTTCATAGGAGTAACTACTCTTCTTTTGGACCAGTTTTAAGGTCATTAAAAGAGTTTAACAATATTAATAAACAATTTAGTTTAGATTTCTCGTACTCATTTTGTGAAACCTTAGATTTAATTTATTTTTAATTGCTAGTCTGTAAGGGTTGTAATCCATAGACTGAATAAATAAATAAATATATTCATATGTTACCCCGATTTGACATGTAAGCGCTGTAAAAACTTTATTTTATATCCGATCAGTGCGAAATTCGGCAAAAAGAGGTTTCTTATTACATGAAGGAATACTGCTTAATTCAGAGAAAATCGGTACAGAGTTGGATAAAGCCCCCATATATATGTAACCCCCGATTTGACATGTAAGCGCTGTAGAAACTATTTTATATCCGAGCAGTGCGAAATTCGGCAGAAAGAGGTTTCTTATAACATAAAGAAATACTGCCAAATTCGGAGAAAATCGGTTCAGATTTAGATATAACCCCCATATATCTGTTACCCCGATTTGACATGTAAGTGCTGTAGAGACTATATTTTATATCCGATCAGTACGAAATTCGACAGAAAGAGGTCTTTTTATATGAATGAGTATTCAGGGAAAATCGGTTCAGATTTATGTGTAACCTCCATATAATAGGAACGAATATTGCTTAATTTGGTGATTATCCGTTCAGAATTAGATAATATGTTCCTACCAGTTTACCAATTATTCTAAATTATCGCAATGACCCTTATCACATTGTTAGGAAGGTGTAGGGTATTATATAGTCGGCCCCGCCACAGTTTCTGCCTTTCCTTACTTGTTTTAAAGTGCAACAGTGACAAAATACACGGACTTGACAGTATAGGATCGATTCTACTACCAAAGGTTTAATTTTTATAAAGGTTTAACCCTTTAAGGACACAGGGGGATTTTTTCATTGGGCTCACAATGGGTTAATTATATATGGAAACTGCGCGTATGTGTATAAAATCGCTATAGTCGGCCCCGCCACAGTTTCTGCCTTTCCTTACTTGTTTTAAAGTGCAACAGTGACAAAATACACGGACTTGACAGTATAGGATCGATTCTACTACCAAAGATTTAATTTTTATAAAGGTTTAACCCTTTAAGGACACAGGGGGATTTTTTCATTGGGCTCACAATGGGTTAATTATATATGGAAACTGCGCGTATGTGTATAAAATCGCTATTGCAGTCACCGAAAAAGAAATTAAATTTATGATCCTGTTATATTTTTATATTCCGAAGTTTAATTTTTCTGTTTATTTCATTGAACATATTTTTAAAAAAATTAATTTGCATTAAATATTAAAAAATAAATAATTCGAATAATGTCGTTTTGCTTCAATTACCGACAAAGATGACGTTTTTTTGATTTTATATATTCACTGTTTTTGTTTTTTATGACAGAGTAAATCAAAATTCAGAACGGTTTGCAAGATATGAGCCTGAAAAAATGATCTCTTTTTTACAAAAATGACACCGAGGTCCCAAATCTTTGGGGGCCCCTTAAAAAAGTGCATGACTTTCAACAAAACTGGGAGACACGGGTCTTTTTTAGTCTTTTATCACGTAGTGGTGTCCGTATATGGTTATATTTGTTTGCCAATTTGTATATAAAAGTTATAAGTGAAGTTGACGAAATGTACAAAATAGCTGGAATACCCATAATAAGCACATCAGCCATTCGATATAAACTAAAGGGTGGTTAAATTGTAAGGGCCGATGTTAAACGTGAACCACACCCAAAAGAAAAGTTTTTTTCTGCATTTCATTTGACATTTCTCAATTTCAGACTAACTCAATTTGAACCATGGAAAGATACACAATCGAGCAACGCGTTAAAGTTTTTTAAGCCTTTTACGAAAATATGCGTTCAAATCAAAATGCATTTCGTGCACTTCGTGATGTTTTTTTGATTAGCATAATCGACCAAATGTTTCCACAATCGAGAGAATTGTGCGCAAATTTCAGCAAACCGGGTCTGTAGGAGATGTGCAAACACCTGTGCATGCTCGCCGAGTTCGATTGGTGCGGCTTATGGGCTGGCGACGTCATCGGGCCATACTTATTCGAAATGAGACCGGTCAGGCAGTTACTGTGAATGGTGTTCGCTATCGTGAGATGATAACGAACTTTTTAGGGCCCGAATTGGAAGATATGGATGTGGACAATATGTGGTTTCAACAAGACCGTGCCACTTGCCACACAGCTATCGAAACAATGGCTCTTTTGCGCAACAAATTCAATGGCCGTGTTATCTCACATCGTTGCGACTGTTATCTCACATCGTTGGACTTCTTGCTTTGGGGTTATTTTAAAGAAAAGGTGTACTTCGATAAGCCAGCAACAATTAAAGAGCTAAATGATGAGATAATTCGGCACATTAACGGCATAGAACCTCAATTATGCCTCAGCGTCATCGAAAATTTGGACCATCGGATGGAGGTGTGCGCCGAGGTCGCGACGGTCATTTGGTCGATATTTTGTTCCATACATAATTGAACCATACCAATTGTTGGTGTAGGGGTGCAAAAGGGGGGTTCGTGTGGTAAAGAAATAAATAAAAACAAACGAATTTTAGTTTTAAATATAAATAGTGGGGGATCTTTATTTGGGGTATTTTCAAATAAACAAGGATTTATTACCGTGTAAGTGGTTGGCGACAAGGCCTGTGTGCGCGAGCGTAGAGCGAAACGACAAGTGGTGAACGCAGAGGCTCGTTACAAGTGTTCGACTACCATAGATTTTGCGAATAGAGAGAGAGAGAGAAAGACCCGAAGATGAGCAAGGCAGCCACACAACAACCACCACCCATAGGCAATCCGCACTCTACACATCCGTACTAAGCGAATTAGGTCTCCGAAGAGAGGTGTAGAGGAGATTCCAGTGATGTCAATACGCAACCGGTCCCAGTGGTATAACATGAAGCCATCGCCACAAAGGGCGGGTGCAGGGTTAGCTCTTATTTGCTATTTCTATAAGTCGTTATGCATGTGACATGTAAAAAAGACACACCACCTTCACCAGGAAATAAAATCCTATGTTTCTTATACTAAGCGGTGCCCACTATTCGCCACCGCATTCCATAGTCCAAAGTAATGCACAGATCTGGTTTTTTTCTACGACACATTTTGTTATTGTCATACAAAAATCCCGTTAAACAAAATCAACCACTACTTCCAGCTCTTTGTTAAAAAAGAAAAAAACTGATCTTCAGTTGTTTCTTATTGTGCGTGGTGAACAGAAGGAAACAATTTAAAGTTGATAATGAGTACTGATTTTAGATGAAAATACAAAACGTGATAATCTTATTCAAGGTAACGGATTTTTATAATGGAATAATTTAATTGTTTTGAATTATATTTTTTAGATGAACTAAAATTCTTGGCAAAAGCTACAGCAAAACGAAATGTGCTTCTAAACGCCCTGCACAGCAAACAAACCGACGCCAAGTGGTTCCGAATCATCGGCCTAAATGCAATAACTTTTGTTCTAGTAAACATTTTTGAGTTCAAGGATTATTTTGAGATATTAACATTGAAAATCGGGCTGTCGGGTATATTTTAGAAATTGTACCAAAGTTGACTACTTTTCTTATTTTTGGATTTAAACGAAAAGTAAAATTTGAAGAATTTTTTTTATTTTATTTAGATTATATTTTAAATTTTAATTTATTTTAAGAATCATATTACACATGCATTTTTAATATGTATAGGTATTTAAGCTATGACTAAAAATAAAACATTTTTTTACTTTCTTTATAAAATCATATTATTTTTATCCCTTGAGTATACTGAAAGGGTATGTCACAAAGAGCTAGCCACATAACCACTAAGATAGGAGTGTCGAATTAGGTGGTTAATTGGCGATAGGGGAGATGGTTCCACCTACGAGGGACTGGCACTGTCACCCGTCCATTGGAGGCAGTGTAGTTTCTAGGCAAAATGTGCTAGCGCTTTTGGTGTGGAAAGGTAATGCAGTGAGGGGTCAATAACCCCCTTCGTAGGACATGCCCATGTTAAATTCACCAGGTAAAAGCATGGCAAGTAGATTGTGAGGGACTAGCGGTAGTTCTTCAAGGCCTAGCGAATATAGACGTGCGGCGCTAGTCCCCTATACCACTGGGGTATTGATCAGGCTCGGGAAGTTGAGACAATGCTGCGTACGTGAACACCAATATTAATAATAAAAATAAATGACAATAATTTCCTAAATAATTTGTTGTATTCAAAATCAACATCGGCCTTTAAAATTTAACCACCCATTAGTTAAGTTGCGTGAGGAGTATCGGAATGTCATAAGAAATCCGTCAATATTCACTGAAGCTGAATGGAATCGGCTATTTTGTATTTCAAGGTGCATGTGTGTGAATTCTCGTTCAAAGAAAGATTTTTGCAAATGTCCACCTGAGAAACATATTACAGGGAAACGTGCAAGATTTTTTAGAGATCGGTGTGGACCAAGATTACTCACTCTAGACACGGATATAAATTCTGTTCATGTGAGATCCCCATGGAATGTGATGATGGGAAGCTCCTGAGATCAGTGATGCACATATTGAAGACAATGCAGAAAGTCTTATTCCAAAATAACTTCATCATCCGAAGACAAATTAGAAGACTCTGACACTGGTCGTGCTATTTCACTTTTGAACTTTTATGCTGCCGTAGAACGGACAAATGTTTCAAGCCGCTTTGGAGCTTTATTGGCTACAACATTGTTAAAAGATTTAAATATTAATATTGTGATCATATTGTGATTGGTCGACATAAAATAGATAGTGAGCGTATGAAATAAAGATCAAAATCATTATAAACGATTGAATGTAATCAAACACTTGACGGTATTTCGTTTGATGGTAATAGAGAGCTAACTCTAAAGAAAATAATAGTAAAAAAATTACGAAATACAAAGTTATTGGAAGAAAATGTAACACTTATAAAAGAACCGCAATCGTGTTACCTTGGATACATTTCACCGAATGTCGGCACATGGTCCTGTATTGCCCAAGGAATACATAATTGATTTTTTTTTTCAAATCGCTTGGTTGCAGTTAATTGTGACGGAACAAGCACGAACACTGGAAAACACCACGGTGGATGTGAAAATATTACGGTAAGGTATTTAGAGATAATACATATGTTTCCATTGAATATCGTGGATTTTTACAAGGTGGGTCAAAATTTTGACATTGTGACAATGGGCGAAATGCCTTAAAACATTGATGGGTTGGATCTAAGAGGAGACTAGAAATATCTTTACGAGATGGTTTGGGCGTTTAATTCTGGACACTGCAGCGATTTGTTAGCAAGCATGAAGCCAGGCCCGTTGAATCATTCCCGCTGGATTACTACAGCATCCACAGTACTTCGTTTATACGTCACGAAAATGCGTGATTCATTGTCGTAAGATTTTAAAATACTTACAGCTTTTGCTGTTAAAGCACTTTTTTGGTTTTTGGTAAAAAACGAAAGGGAAGTCTTCATATTCACACATATATTAAATAGAATCGCCAAATGCCTACAGAAGTTTTAAAAACTATTTGCAAATCAGTTCAAATAAATGGCTATTTTACTCATCACGAAAACGAAATCCTCTCAATGATAACTGATGACAATAAAGAAATAATATATAATGGGTTCAATAAAATTTTTTAACATCGTACCACTGAAACTTCTCAAGTTCGCCAAATCTCCGTTCCAACTATAAATTTTGACTCTGAGATGTATACAGAGATGATAGATTGGAACAACGTTGTGATTACTGAGCCACCTTGTATCCAGTTTTTTTCAAACAACAAATTGATGGAGTATTATGATTCCATTAATATTATTGACTAGCTGGACCCGGTCCACTTCGTTGCCCCATATTTCCGATCCCGTCCATTTTTGGACCACTGACGTAGACTGCCAGCAGAACTGCAGTGGAACAAACAAACGATATATTACCAAAATATTTCGTTTCTGCGATCGCGAAATTAGGGGCTATTTTCGGTTGAAATAACCACTAACAATCAGGCTTTCCCTCAATAAAATTGTAAATTTATATTACTTTTAGGGATTGACCACTGGACATGGAAATCTGGACCATTATTTATAGGGCGACGTGACTTCCATTAAAAAATTGCAATCTAAAATCGCATTTTTCTCGATTTTATTGCAATTTTAGATTTAATTTTTATAAATGTTTAACCCTTTAAGGACACAGGGGGATTTTTTCATTGGGCTCACAATGGGTTAATTATATATGGAAACTGCGCGTATGTGTATAAAATCGCTATTGCAGTCACCGAAAAAGAAATTAAATTTATGATCCTGTTATATTTTTATATTCCGAAGTTTAATTTTTCTGTTTATTTCATTGAACATATTTTTAAAAAAATTAATTTGCATTAAATATTAAAAAATAAATAATTCGAATAATGTCGTTTTGCTTCAATTACCGACAAAGATGACGTTTTTTTGATTTTATATATTCACTGTTTTTGTTTTTTATGACAGAGTAAATCAAAATTCAGAACGGTTTGCAAGATATGAGCCTGAAAAAATGATCTCTTTTTTACAAAAATGACACCGAGGTCCCAAATCTTTGGGGGCCCCTTAAAAAAGTGCATGACTTTCAACAAAACTGGGAGACACGGGTCTTTTTTAGTCTTTTATCACGTAGTGGTGTCCGTATATGGTTATATTTGTTTGCCAATTTGTATATAAAAGTTATAAGTGAAGTTGACGAAATGTACAAAATAGCTGGAATACCCATAATAAGCACATCAGCCATTCGATATAAACTAAAGGGTGGTTAAATTGTAAGGGCCGATGTTGAACGTGAACCACACCCAAAAGAAAAGTTTTTTTCTGCATTTCATTTGACATTTCTCAATTTCAGACTAACTCAATTTGAACCATGGAAAGATACACAATCGAGCAAAGCGTTAAAGTTTTTTAAGCCTTTTACGAAAATAGGCGTTCAAATCAAAATGCATTTCGTGCACTTCGTGATGTTTTTTTGATTAGCATAATCGACCAAATGTTTCCACAATCGAGAGAATTGTGCGCAAATTTCAGCAAACCGGGTCTGTAGGAGATGTGAAAACACCTGTGCATGCTCGCCGAGTTCGATTGGTGCGGCTTATGGGCTGGCGACGTCATCGGGCCATACTTATTCGAAATGAGACCGGTCAGGCAGTTACTGTGAATGGTGTTCGCTATCGTGAGATGATAACGAACTTTTTAGGGCCCGAATTGGAAGATATGGATGTGGACAATATGTGGTTTCAACAAGACCGTGCCACTTGCCACACAGCTATCGAAACAATGACTCTTTTGCGCAACAAATTCAATGGCCGTGTTATCTCACATCGTTGCGATGTCAATTGGCCGCCAAGATTATGTGATTTGACACCGTTGGACTTCTTGCTTTGGGGTTATTTTAAAGAAAAGGTGTACTTCGATAAGCCAGCAACAATTAAAGAGCTAAATGATGAGATAATTCGGCACATTAACGGCATAGAACCTCAATTATGCCTCAGCGTCATCGAAAATTTGGACCATCGGATGGAGGTGTGCGCCGAGGTCACGACGGTCATTTGGTCGATATTTTGTTCCATACATAATTGAACCATACCAATATTAATAATAAAAATAAATGACAATAATTTCCTAAATAAGTTGTTGTATTCAAAATCAACATCGGCCCTTAAAATGTAACCACCCATTAGTTAAGTTGCGTGAGGAGTATCGGAATGTCATAAGAAATCCGTCAATATTCACTGAAGCTGAATGGAATCGGCTATTTTGTATTTCAAGGTGCATGTGTGTGAATTCTCGTTCAAAGAAAGATTTTTGCAAATGTCCACCTGAGAAACATATTACAGGGAAACGTGCAAGATTTTTTAGAGATCGGTGTGGACCAAGATTACTTACTCTAGACACGGATATAAATTCCGTTCATGGGAGATCCCCATGGAATGTGATGATGGGAAGCTCCTGAGATCAGTGAAGCACATATTGAAGACAATGCAGAAAGTCTTATTCCAAAATAACTTCATCATCCGAAGACAAATTAGAAGACTCTGACACTGGTCGTGCTATTTCACTTTTGAACTTTTATGCTGCCGTAAAACGGACAAATGTTTCAAGCCGCTTTGGAGCTTTATTGGCTACAACATTGTTAAAGATTTAAATATTAATATTGTGATCATATTGTGATTGGTCGACATAAAATAGATAGTGAGCGTATGAAATAAAGATCAAAATCATTATAAACGATTGAATGTAATCAAACACTTGACGGTATTTCGTTTGATGGTAATAGAGAGCTAACTCTAAAGAAAATAATAGTAAAAAAATACGAAATACAAAGTTATTGGAAGAAAATGTAACACTTATAAAAGAACCGCAATCGTGTTACCTTGGATACATTTCACCGAATGTCGGCACATGGTCCTGTATTGCCCAAGGAATACATAATTGATTTTTTTTTTCAAATCGCTTGGTTGCAGTTAATTGTGACGGAACAAGCACGAACACTGGAAAACACCACGGTGGATGTGAAAATATTACGGTAAGGTATTTAGAGATAATACATATGTTTCCATTGAATATCGTGGATTTTTACAAGGTGGGTCAAAATTTTGACATTGTGACAATGGGCGAAATGCCTTAAAACATTGATGGGTTGGATCTAAGAGGAGACTAGAAATATCTTTACGAGATGGTTTGGGCGTTTAATTCTGGACACTGCAGCGATTTGTTAGCAAGCATGAAGCCAGGCCCGTTGAATCATTCCCGCTGGATTACTACAGCATCCACAGTACTTCGTTTATACGTCACGAAAATGCGTGATTCATTGTCGTAAGATTTTAAAATACTTACAGCTTTTGCTGTTAAAGCACTTTTTTGGTTTTTGGTAAAAAACGAAAGGGAAGTCTTCATATTCACACATATATTAAATAGAATCGCCAAATGCCTACAGAAGTTTTAAAAACTATTTGCAAATCAGTTCAAATAAATGGCTATTTTACTCATCACGAAAACGAAATCCTCTCAATGATAACTGATGACAATAAAGAAATAATATATAATGGGTTCAATAAAATTTTTTAACATCGTACCACTGAAACTTCTCAAGTTCGCCAAATCTCCGTTCCAACTATAAATTTTGACTCTGAGATGTATACAGAGATGATAGATTGGAACAACGTTGTGATTACTGAGCCACCTTGTATCCAGTTTTTTTCAAACAACAAATTGATGGAGTATTATGATTCCATTAATATTATTGACTAGCTGGACCCGGTCCACTTCGTTGCCCCATATTTCCGATCCCGTCCATTTTTGGACCACTGACGTAGACTGCCAGCAGAACTGCAGTGGAACAAACAAACGATATATTACCAAAATATTTCGTTTCTGCGATCGCGAAATTAGGGGCTATTTTCGGTTGAAATAACCACTAACAATCAGGCTTTCCCTCAATAAAATTGTAAATTTATATTACTTTTAGGGATTGACCACTGGACATGGAAATCTGGACCATTATTTATAGGGCGACGTGACTTCCATTAAAAAATTGCAATCTAAAATCGCATTTTTCTCGATTTTATTGCAATTTTAGATTTAATTTTTATAAATGTTTAACCCTTTAAGGACACAGGGGGATTTTTTCATTGGGCTCACAATGGGTTAATTATATATGGAAACTGCGCGTATGTGTATAAAATCGCTATTGCAGTCACCGAAAAAGAAATTAAATTTATGATCCTGTTATATTTTTATATTCCGAAGTTTAATTTTTCTGTTTATTTCATTGAACATATTTTTAAAAAAATTAATTTGCATTAAATATTAAAAAATAAATAATTCGAATAATGTCGTTTTGCTTCAATTACCGACAAAGATGACGTTTTTTTGATTTTATATATTCACTGTTTTTGTTTTTTATGACAGAGTAAATCAAAATTCAGAACGGTTTGCAAGATATGAGCCTGAAAAAATGATCTCTTTTTTACAAAAATGACACCGAGGTCCCAAATCTTTGGGGGCCCCTTAAAAAAGTGCATGACTTTCAACAAAACTGGGAGACACGGGTCTTTTTTAGTCTTTTATCACGTAGTGGTGTCCGTATATGGTTATATTTGTTTGCCAATTTGTATATAAAAGTTATAAGTGAAGTTGACGAAATGTACAAAATAGCTGGAATACCCATAATAAGCACATCAGCCATTCGATATAAACTAAAGGGTGGTTAAATTGTAAGGGCCGATGTTGAACGTGAACCACACCCAAAAGAAAAGTTTTTTTCTGCATTTCATTTGACATTTCTCAATTTCAGACTAACTCAATTTGAACCATGGAAAGATACACAATCGAGCAAAGCGTTAAAGTTTTTTAAGCCTTTTACGAAAATAGGCGTTCAAATCAAAATGCATTTCGTGCACTTCGTGATGTTTTTTTGATTAGCATAATCGACCAAATGTTTCCACAATCGAGAGAATTGTGCGCAAATTTCAGCAAACCGGGTCTGTAGGAGATGTGAAAACACCTGTGCATGCTCGCCGAGTTCGATTGGTGCGGCTTATGGGCTGGCGACGTCATCGGGCCATACTTATTCGAAATGAGACCGGTCAGGCAGTTACTGTGAATGGTGTTCGCTATCGTGAGATGATAACGAACTTTTTAGGGCCCGAATTGGAAGATATGGATGTGGACAATATGTGGTTTCAACAAGACCGTGCCACTTGCCACACAGCTATCGAAACAATGACTCTTTTGCGCAACAAATTCAATGGCCGTGTTATCTCACATCGTTGCGATGTCAATTGGCCGCCAAGATTATGTGATTTGACACCGTTGGACTTCTTGCTTTGGGGTTATTTTAAAGAAAAGGTGTACTTCGATAAGCCAGCAACAATTAAAGAGCTAAATGATGAGATAATTCGGCACATTAACGGCATAGAACCTCAATTATGCCTCAGCGTCATCGAAAATTTGGACCATCGGATGGAGGTGTGCGCCGAGGTCACGACGGTCATTTGGTCGATATTTTGTTCCATACATAATTGAACCATACCAATATTAATAATAAAAATAAATGACAATAATTTCCTAAATAAGTTGTTGTATTCAAAATCAACATCGGCCCTTAAAATGTAACCACCCATTAGTTAAGTTGCGTGAGGAGTATCGGAATGTCATAAGAAATCCGTCAATATTCACTGAAGCTGAATGGAATCGGCTATTTTGTATTTCAAGGTGCATGTGTGTGAATTCTCGTTCAAAGAAAGATTTTTGCAAATGTCCACCTGAGAAACATATTACAGGGAAACGTGCAAGATTTTTTAGAGATCGGTGTGGACCAAGATTACTTACTCTAGACACGGATATAAATTCCGTTCATGGGAGATCCCCATGGAATGTGATGATGGGAAGCTCCTGAGATCAGTGAAGCACATATTGAAGACAATGCAGAAAGTCTTATTCCAAAATAACTTCATCATCCGAAGACAAATTAGAAGACTCTGACACTGGTCGTGCTATTTCACTTTTGAACTTTTATGCTGCCGTAAAACGGACAAATGTTTCAAGCCGCTTTGGAGCTTTATTGGCTACAACATTGTTAAAGATTTAAATATTAATATTGTGATCATATTGTGATTGGTCGACATAAAATAGATAGTGAGCGTATGAAATAAAGATCAAAATCATTATAAACGATTGAATGTAATCAAACACTTGACGGTATTTCGTTTGATGGTAATAGAGAGCTAACTCTAAAGAAAATAATAGTAAAAAAATACGAAATACAAAGTTATTGGAAGAAAATGTAACACTTATAAAAGAACCGCAATCGTGTTACCTTGGATACATTTCACCGAATGTCGGCACATGGTCCTGTATTGCCCAAGGAATACATAATTGATTTTTTTTTTCAAATCGCTTGGTTGCAGTTAATTGTGACGGAACAAGCACGAACACTGGAAAACACCACGGTGGATGTGAAAATATTACGGTAAGGTATTTAGAGATAATACATATGTTTCCATTGAATATCGTGGATTTTTACAAGGTGGGTCAAAATTTTGACATTGTGACAATGGGCGAAATGCCTTAAAACATTGATGGGTTGGATCTAAGAGGAGACTAGAAATATCTTTACGAGATGGTTTGGGCGTTTAATTCTGGACACTGCAGCGATTTGTTAGCAAGCATGAAGCCAGGCCCGTTGAATCATTCCCGCTGGATTACTACAGCATCCACAGTACTTCGTTTATACGTCACGAAAATGCGTGATTCATTGTCGTAAGATTTTAAAATACTTACAGCTTTTGCTGTTAAAGCACTTTTTTGGTTTTTGGTAAAAAACGAAAGGGAAGTCTTCATATTCATACATATATTAAATAGAATCGCCAAATGCCTACAGAAGTTCTAAAAACTATTTGCAAATCAGTTCAAATAAATGGCTATTTTACTCATCACGAAAACGAAATCCTCTCAATGATAACTGATGACAATAAAGAAATAAGATATAATGGGTTCAATAAAATTTTTTAACATTACTGAGCCACCTTGTATCCATTTTTTTTCAAACAACAAATTGATGGAGTATTATGATTCCATTAATATTATTGACTACCTGGACCCGGTCCACTTCGTTGCCCCATATTTCCGATCCCGTCCATTTTTGGACCACTGACGTAGACTGCCAGCAGAACTGCAGTGGAACAAACAAACGATTTGCCACGCCCACATTTTCCCCGCCCACTATTTGCAATTTTTTTTTCCAAAACCATCTCAGACCAAATAGCTTGCCACGCCCACATTTTCCCCGCCCACTATTTGCAATTTTTTTTTTCCAAAACCATCTCAGACCAAATAGCTTTCAAACAAAAGAAAAAAAATTAAAATTGGTCCAGTGGTTTAAACGTCTACAAAACACATACATACATACAAACATTTTTCCATTTTTATATATATAGAAGATAGAAGATATATATCAGGTAAAATTATTCAGGTAGTTGATAAAAATCGGCCGACGCATAAAGCAAATAGACTTAAGTCGAAGAAACATTTTAGTAAATTACACATCCGAAAAGATTTATTGCAGTAACATAAAATATTAATTGCTTGTTACATAAAATCATTATAATTGTTTTAAAATAATCGAAAATTCTGTTTTATTGTGGCAATATTTGTATTATTCTTTCGGATAACCTGTGATACAAATGTTATTAGATGATTCAAATACATTGAGTTGCTTTTTGGTGACTGCAATATCGATTTTATACACTTACGCGAAGTTTCCATATATAATTAACCCATTGTGAGCACAAAGAAAAAATCCCCCAGTGCCCTTAAAGGGTTAAACCTTTAAAAAATTAAATCTAGCGGATAGTAGCTTTACAACAAGCTGTAAGTATCGAAAATCGGTCCAAATTTGTGAAAGTTATTTTCGATTTTGTAAAAAATGCACTAAAAATTATAATAAACTCGAGAAAAAGCGACTTTACATTGCAATTTTTTAATGGAAGTCATGTCGCCCTATAAATAATGGTCCACATTTTCATGTCCAGTGGTCAATTCATAAAAGTAATCAAAATTGCAATTTTATTAGGGGAAAACCAGAGTTTTAGAGGTTATTTCAACCGCAATAGCCCTTAATTTCTCGATCGCAGAAGCGAAATATTTTCCTAATATAATTAAAACTAGGGATGTAACGAAGGTGACTTTAGCGAAAGCGAATAGTAAAATATGCATTTTTGCGAAAGCGAATGCGAATAATAGTTTGACCCTATAGTATCAACAAATATAAGGATCTGAATTGATACTTTTCCGGGATATTCAAGTATTAAAAATGTTTTCCATATTTTTAAATCCTGTTACTACATATGTTTTCAACTGTTTTGAAGAGATGTAGCGGAGGTTATTATTGGTATTAATATCTTCAAATTGTGTAAAGGGAATAAGTAGTTTTAACACTTTTAACAAATGGAAGCGAATACTGAAATATATTTTTGCGAAAGCGAATAATCCAAAGATGGTTTTTCCGAATCCGAAAGCGAATGTTAGATTGATGCGAATAAAACAAACCACATTTGCATATAAGCTTTGATCAATGTTGGCTATAAAATTTTACTATATGTGTCAGAACTCACCAAAGCCCAAAACATAACACAAAAACCAAAGAAACGGATGCTGAACAATGCTGAACATACCTTATACCAAAAAAATATTTTTGTTACAGAATAGTGGAATACTAAAATTTTTTAGGTACAATGTGTTTTTTGATCTATTTAGGGTGCCTAGACACGTTCAGATTGTGTGATATGTTCACAAAATTTGTTCATATTTACGTTGGCTACAATGTTCCCAAACATTGTTAGTGAAAAACCAGTAAGGAAAGGCTAAAGTCGGGCGGTGCCGACTATATAATACCATACACCACTCTCGTAATATTGAATAACTTTGATATATAAATTTTGTAATTCATGTATAAATTGTTTACATAAATTTACTTTTGGGACATTTTATACTTAAATAATACCCTGTACCACAGTGTGGTGTAGGGTATAAAAACGATTGGATCTAAAGAGCCAAATCGGATGAAACATATATATGGGAGCTATAGCTAAATCTTTACCGATTTTCTTCAAATTCGGCAATGTTGGTTCATGGATCAAGAAACTTTACCATTCTAAATTTCAAAACGATTGGATATAAAATACAGCTTTTATAGGACTAAATGGCCAAATCGGACGAAACATATATATTAGAGCTATAGCTAAATCTTAACCGATTTTCTTCAAATTCGGTAGTCATGGTTCATGGATCAAGAAACTCTACCATTCTAAATTTCAAAATGATTGGATGTAAAATACAGCTTCTTCAGGACTAAAGAGCAAAATCGGACGAAACATATATATTGGAGCTATAGTTAAATCTTAACCGATTTTCTTCAAATTCGGCAATGTTGGTTCATGGATCAAGAAACTCTACCATTCTAAATTTCAAAACGATCGGATGTAAAATACAGCTTCTATAGGACTAAAGGACCAAATCGGACGAAACATATATATAGGAGCTATAGCTAAGTCTTAACCGATTTCAACCAAATTCAATAGCGATCTTAACAGCCGCGAAATACTCTAAACTGCAAAATTTCAGAACGATCGGAGTGAAATTGCGACCTGTAGTCGACGAACAACTTTACATGGACAGACGGACGGACGGACGGACATGCTTAAATCGACTCAGCTAGTGATTCTGAGTCGATCGGTATACTTTATGGTGGGTCTAGCTGTGTTATTTTCAGGTGTTACAAACATCTGCCGTGAAACAAACTTATAATACCCTGTACCACAGAGTAGTGTAGGGTATAATTACGAGTCCCTTAAAGTTATGCTGAAAAAAACTATTTTTTCCTTCACTTTTTCTGTACCGGAAAAATGTTTATACCCTACACCACACTGTGGTACAGGGTATTATAAGTTTGTTTCAAGGCAGATGTTTTTAACACCTGAAAATAACACAGCTAGACCCACCTTAAAGTATACCGATCGACTCAGAATCACTAGCTGAGTCGATTTAACGATGTCCGTCCGTCCGTCTGTCCATGTAAAGTTGTTCGTCGACTACAGGTCGCAATTTCACTCCGATCGTTCTGAAATTTTGCAGTTTAGAGTATTTCGCGGCTGTTAAGATCGCTATTGAATTTGGTTGAAATCGGTTCAGATTTAGATATAGCTCCCATATATATCTTTCGTCCGATTTGGCCCTTTAGTCCTATAGAAGCTGTATTTTACATCCAATCGTTTTGAAATTTAGAATGGCAGAGTTTCTTGACCCATGAACCAACATTGCCGAATTTGAAGAAAATCGGTTAAGATTTAGCTATAGCTCCCATATATATGTTTCGTCCGATTTGGCCCTTTAGTCCTATAGAAGCTGTATTTTACATCCGATCGTTTTGAAATTTAGAATGGTAGAGTTTCTTGATCCATGAACCAACATTGCCGAATTTGAAGAAAATCGGTTAAGATTTAGCTATAGCTCCCATATATATCTTTCGTCCGATTTGGCCCTTTAATCCTATAGAAGCTGTATTTTACATCCAATCGTTTTGAAATTTAGAATGGTAGAGTTTCTTGATCCATGAACCAACATTGCCGAATTTGAAGATAATCGGTTAAGATTTAGCTATAGCTCCCATATATATGTTTCGTCCGATTTGGCCCTTTAGTCCTATAGAAGCTGTATTTTACATCCGATCGTTTTGAAATTTAGAATGGTAGAGTTTCTTGATCCATGAACCAACATTGCCGAATTTGAAGAAAATCGGTTAAGATTTAGCTATAGCTCTCATATATATGTTTCGTCCGATTTTGCTCTTTAGTCCTGAAGAAGCTGTATTTTACATCCAATCATTTTGAAATTTAGAATGGTAGAGTTTCTTGATCCATGAACCAACACTACAGAATTTGAAGAAAATCGGTTAAGATTTAGCTATAGCTCCCATATATATGTTTCGTCCGATTTAGCCCTTTAGTTCTATAGAAGCTGTATTTTACATCCAATCGTTTTGAAATTTAGAATGGTAGAGTTTATTGATCCATGAGCCAACACTACCGAATTTGAAGAAAATCGGTTAAGATTTAGCTATAGCTCCCATATACATGTTTCGTCCGATTTGGCCCTTTAGTCCTGTAATAGCTGTATTTTACATCCAATTATTTTGAAATTTAGAATGGTAGAGTTTCTTGATTCATGAACCAACATTGCCGAATTTGAAGAAAATCGGAAAAGATTTAGCTATAGCTCTCATATATATGTTTCATCCGATTTGGCTCTTAGATCCAATCGTTTTTATACCCTACACCACACTGTGGTACAGGGTATTATTTAAGTATAAAATGTCCCAAAAGTAAATTTATGTAAACAATTTATACATGAATTACAAAATGTATATATCAGAGTTATTCAATATTACGAGAGTGGTGTAGGGTATTATATAGTCGGCACCGCCCGACTTTAGCCTTTCCTTACTGGTTTTTCACTAACAATGTTTGGGAACATTGTAGCCAACGTAAATATGAACAAATTTTGTGAACATATCACACAATCTGAACGTGTCTAGGCACCCTAAATAGATCAAAAAACACATTGTACCTAAAAAATTTTAGTATTCCACTTGTTTAAGTATGATAATATCATCCTTTATATATGTAGTTTCTGTCTGTGCATATATCGCACAATTTGTCGTACGCCCTTATTCGTTGGAATCCGCCTACTCCTTGTTACTACATCTTTGTAATCCTAGCTTTGCGGATTCTAACGAGTAACGAGTTTTTTTGCTTTTTCTCAGACAGCTTTCGCCGCCACCTCTCTCCATCTTGGATTATCGTTCGAATCGGTTGTTTTCACTAAGTACCTCGCTGTACCATTATAAATAAAAAAGGTAAACTTCGTTGCCTATTCCCACCTAAATCAAATCAATAAACCTTTGGCACCTTGCCTATTATTATTTAAAAGTAACCTAATCGTGTTTTTATTTGCCTCCTCTCTTTTTATATATTTACACGCACTCGGCGTAAACATTGGTCGCATCGAACCGGATTGCGAGCCTACCACAACAACATCGGCAAAGCTTCGTTTGGAATAATTGGTGTTTTTTTGTTTCCTCAGGGTATCACCATCCCATACAGTCCATCTATCCATCCACATCATCACATACCTACATAGATATTAAACCATTTTAAGTTCCTAAATTTTTGTCTCAATAAATCACAGGTAAATATAGTGCAGTAACGTGAACTCGCGAAATAAAAAAGTGTTTCTTTTGTTCAAGCCGCCTTACAACGCGTCGTTACCCCTCCCGCTTTTCCCGTCTCGACTCTAGTTTCCGCGTATATATGTGCATTCGTTTTCTCGCGGACGGACATTGTAAAACAAAGTGTCAACAAACAGTGAACTTAAGTGTATTTTTCGTTTTAGTTGGTGGTAACATTAATTAAATTTATTAATAATTTTGCGGGAAAAGTGTTTAACACAAAGGTGTTAAAAATTGTTGCAATTTACCCTGAATAGTTATTAAAAACATTCGCAAAAATCGTTTCCTTTTTGTTTATTTTCTGCATCAATAATCGTTTGAAATCCACCCTAAAAAATACACATAATTTCATCCTCATTATTCGTGTCGTTTAAAAATATACAAACATTCGTACATATATATACGTGCCCATACCGACGCTGTCTGTCCGCGCTCATTTTCTGGCCGCGCGCGCTCGCATTGCATTGGATGAATATACATACCCGTGTATATTCGTATACATATGTACATATAAACATACGTTCAAGTCGGGATTTTTTCTTTTGGTTTTTTTTTGCTCGGAGGTGCGCTACACAACATTGAGGCGGTCAATTGCGTTCATTACAAAGTGTGTAACCTATAACGATTTTTGGTTGTAAATGTTATAGGACGGTATTAGGAACAATTTTAAAGATATTTTTGAACAAAATAAAAATCGCGTGCACCCTACATTCGGTCAATTCGACTTTTTTAAATAAAAGTGTGATCTTTGATCCTTTTCGTTTTCGATTCGATTTGATTGACTTTTTCGGTGGTTTTTCGGCACATAATCCACGTGCACCCTACAGTCTGTCAACTCGACATATAATCGAAGTCCAAAGTGTTTTTTTTTAATTTCTGAAATTTTCGTTTTCGGTCTTAAATTGTGTATATTTGGACACATACGTGCTACATTCGGTAGTTTTTTCGACGTAATAGACCGGTAAATTTCGTTATTTTCGTAAGAAAATATTTTTAAAATAAAAACATTGAAATTTCGGTACACCGCGAGAAATATTTTGAATATTTTTGGAATTTGTGAATATATATAGATACATATCTTTTTCCTTTTTTGAATTTATAACCTTGTGCAAAAGTGTCATTTATTTCAAAACATTACATTTCGCTTTGTTTTTACCTTGTTGTTGCAAATGTCGAGTCTGTGATTTGTGGGAGTTTTCTACAAAAAAATAAATAGTTGATTTCGTGATTGAGTTGAAATCGGTATTGGCAGGAATTTTCAATTGGTCGTTTTCCATCGAATTTTTGTTCCGTTTTTCTTTTTTTTTCTTCAATTGAGATTTTTCGTTTCGCTTTCGTTCGTGGGAAAACTACTGCTTAAAATGCCACTTACTCCCCTTGATTTTTTCATCAGCGCTTCGGAGGCGGTATTGAAATATGATTCGTCTTTCCGTGCTTTGAAGGAAGAGGATCTCGATTTTTATGATCTAGAGGTGCGTTGTACAGAGTTGAATAATATGTGGGCTACAACTCGAGAAATGTTTCAAAAATGTCTAGACTATTTACAAGCTTCTACTGACGCGGGGAAAGATGATTTGGACTTGGCACACACTAAGTACGACGTTTCTTATCAGACTTACATCCAATGTCGGTCCGCTGTAAATAGGAAATTGTCCGCATTCAAACGCTCGCGCAGAACGTCCCTGAATTCGACTATGAGTGGGTCCGTAGCTTCATTGGCACCACCCCTCTTCGGTGACACGCGTATTTCTGATCAGATAAACGACATGAGTACCTCAACCCACGCGTCTAGGGAAATCGGTACTCAGGTTGATTCTTCGCACATTTTAAACAAGGAAAATAGTACTAGGCATGCAGGCATTATTCAGCCAATTAGTGACGTCATGCACAATATTTCGATCCCGCCTTGTGATACTGACGTTTTTGAGGGCGATTTTCATTCGTGGCCCACGTTTCGAGATTTATTTACGGCGGTTTACATAAATAATTCCCGTCTCAGCGATATCGAAAGACTTTGTCATTTGCGTAGGAAAACGAGTGGTGAGGCCAGAGAAATTGTTGAGAAATTTCCCCTCACCCACCGGAGTTTCGATCTAGCTTGGAAAGCGTTGAAAGATACGTATGACAACAAGCGGATCCTGGTGAATAACCACCTTAAGCTTCTATTCGACCTTCCGATCCTAGAAAATGAGACGAGTTCGGGTTTAAAGACTCTGCAGCGTGGAATCAACGGCTGTCTATCGGCAATGGCCGTATATGATATCGTCACGGTCCACTGGGACCCTATCTTGGTATTTATTTGTATTCAGAGGTTGCCAAAGCTCACCCTAACTCTATGGGAACAGAGTATACGGGATAAGTCGTCATTATCCTCCTGGCAGACATTCGATTCTTTTCTTACTGAAAGAATTCAAACGCTGGCGTGTCTTCGCGATATTAAGGGCATCGAATCCTCTAAGGTTTCCCATTCGAGAAAAGTTAGGGCGCATTTCACCAAATCTGCTTCGTCGGAAACCACCACCTCTTCCCCCAGCTTGTGTGTACTTTGCCCAAGGGAAAGTCATGCGTTAAGTTCGTGCCAGCGTTTCAAGAAGTTTAATTTTGATCAAAGGTTTTCTGCGGTGAAAAAGCAGGGACGTTGTCTTAATTGCCTCTCGAAAGGACATGCCCTTAAAGAGTGTCCCAGCAAACGAAATTGCAATGTATGCAACGGAAGGCATCACACCCTGTTACACCGCCCTGATCGTTCAGCCCGTCCAACTGCACCACCACCTCAGTCCACCCTCCCCGCTCTAGTTGCTACCAGTTCCACTACTAATCTTAATAACGATAATGTCGCGTCGACATCTTCTGGTGCGAATCCCACCGTGCTTAATCGCCAGGTGTTTCACATGTCGCAAAATTGCAAGGTACTCTTAGGAACCGCGATGGTTAACATCATTCACCACGGAGTGTCATACCCGGTACGGGCTTTAATAGATCCAGCTTCCGAGGCGTCGTTTATTACGGAAGTATTACAGAATCGGCTTGGACTTCACGCTCGATCTGTAGTAGCTAGGGTCTCAGGGGTAAATGGTTCAGTTTCTGCCACTTCGCGAAGAAATTGTTTGGTGAGCATCGGTTCATTAATAGATTCTTCGGTGGTATTAGAAACAGTGGCGTTTGTCCTGCCACAAATTTCAGGAAACCTTCCCTCGTTCTCAGTTAGTTCCGAACTGGCGCGCCGTCTTCCTCAACTTCGATTGGCTGACACCCACCTCTTCGACTGCCGACCTGTTGATTTGTTGATTGGTGCGGATTTGTATCCACAGATTTTGCTTCCGGGGACCCACCAAAATATATTAGGCTCGCTTTTGGCACAAAACTCAATTTTCGGTTGGATCATTACTGGTCCTATTCCGTCGTCACCCGTCCAGGTCTTTACGACCACATTAGAGTTCGCGGAAGAAGACAATCTCAACAAAACTTTGTTGCGATTCTGGGAATTGGAGGAAACCCCCAAGCGGAAACTAATGTCTCCGTCGGACAAGTTCTGTGAGGACAATTACCGTTCCACCACTGTGAGAAATTCGGAGGGTCGTTACGTAGTGACACTTCCCATTCGTTCGGAATTTCCTCAAACCTTACAACTTGGGGACTCGCGTCACAACGTGTTACAACAGTTCCATCGTTCGGAAAATTCGCTCCTACGCAGACCGTCCGTTAAAGTCGTCTATGACAAGGTTCTCCGGGAATACCTAGATTTAGGTCATATGCGAAAAGTTTCCCCTTTACCCCCTTCGGATACTAGTGTTTGCTATTTACCCCATCACCCCGTTATTAATCCCTCGAAACAGACGACCAAATTACGCGTGGTATTTAATGCCTCAAATAAGACTTCGAATGGAAACAGTCTTAACGACATTCTCCATGTCGGGCCCACCCTTCAAGCAGACCTAGTCCTTTTGATTCTTCGATGGCGTTTACTCCAATTTGTTTTCAACTGTGATATTACCCAAATGTATCGGCAAATACGCGTCCATCCGAAGTATACTCCGCTTCAGCGTATCCTGTTCCGAGAATCTTCCTCCGTGCCAGTTCTTGATTATGAATTGCAAACGGTCACATTTGGAATCAATTGCGCTCCCTTTCTGGCCATCCGAACTCTTCTTCAGCTGGCAGATGACTGTGAGGCTGAGTATCCGCTAGCCGCCCAAATTCTGCGTAAATGCATGTACGTCGATGATGTTCTCGCGGGTGCTCATGATATAGAAACGGCGTTGATCGCTCGGGATCAACTTGTAGCTGCGTTAGCTATGGCTAAATTCGAACTGCGAAAATGGACTTCCAACCATTTTTCTATTCTTGAGTGCTTCCCCCCCGAACAATTGGTTGATGCCCAGGTTCTTTCGTTTGTGGAGTCAAGTAGTTCCAAGCCATTGGGCATTCGATGGAACGCAAGCCTCGATTCATTTTATTTTTGTGTTGAACCTATCCCTGCCAAGACTCAATATTCTAAGCGTGAAGTCTTGTCTGCTATCGCCAAACTTTTTGATCCTGTGGGCTGGCTGGCCCCAGTTATCGTCGTGGCCAAAATTATAATGCAAAATGTTTGGCTGGATAATATTCAGTGGGATGATTCACTCCTTGAATCGACAAAAAACGCGTGGCAGACTTTCGTTCGTAGTTATACTGATGTGAATTCCATTCGTATTCCGCGATGGGTTCGATACTATCCTGATAGTCGGGTGGAACTTCATGTTTTCTCCGATGCCTCAGAGAAAGCATACGCGGGCGTGATTTATATTCGTACCCAGAACATGCAAGGCGAAGTTCGGGTTCACTTATTATCATCGAAGACACGGGTAGCACCTTTAAAATCTATTTCTTTACCCCGCCTCGAACTTTGTGGAGCGGTTTTGGCCTCTGAGCTCCTTAAAGCAGTGCGGGGCGAGATAGGCATAGCAATTCAGAGAATTTATTGTTGGACGGATTCTACAATAGTCCAGTCATGGTTGCGTAAAACCCCTAGCACTTGGTCCACTTTCGTCGCGAATAGGGTCTGTCGTATCCAGCAAAACGTAGGCAATGGTGTGTGGTATCATGTTAGGTCTGAAGACAATCCTGCGGATTTAGGTAGTCGTGGTGTCTCCCCCTCAGATCTTCAAAACTCGTCTCTTTGGTGGCATGGTCCTCATTGGTTGTGTTTAGATTCATCTCAATGGGAAATGTCAAACCTAAACTCGATCGATACTGATCTGGAGGCTCGCGTTGTTAAAAGTCATGTTTCGTTTTTCTCGAGCTACAGTGATATTCTGGATAGATTTTCATCGCTGGATAGGGCGTTACGTGTCCTTTCATATGTCTTTCGGTTCTTCCATCGAACACATCCCGCCCATCGGACACAGAATGCGTTTGTCAATGCCACAATTACCCCCGGTGAAATAAAGGCGGTGAAACAACGTCTAGCCATCGTGGCACAAAAAGTTCATTACGCGGAGGATTATAAATGCCTCATGGATCGAGCCCCCTTATCGTCGAGCAGTTCGCTTCTTACTTTGAACCCATTTCTCGACGCGGATGGTGTCATTCGTCTGAACGGACGCTTGGTAAAATCACCCAGTCTTTCTTACCGGGAAAAGTATCCAATCGTTCTACCCTACGCAAGTCGGTTCACTCTTCTCCTGCTCAACTATATGCATATTTTAACCATTCACGGGGGAAATCAACTCATGCTTCGTGTTATGCGAACTGAGTATTGGGTTCCACGGTTAGCTACGCTTGTACGGGCAGTCATCCATCGTTGTAAGCCATGTATTCTCGAGAGGAAACGGTCTTGTCATCAGATAATGGCTGCGCTACCTCCTGAACGAACAGTTGTTACTCGGCCATTCACCACCACTGGGGTGGATTTCGCAGGCCCCTTTGATATGAAGACATTCACTGGTCGTGCGTGCCGAATAACCAAAGGCTACGTCTGTGTTTTTGTTTGTTTTGCAACTAAAGCGGTTCATTTAGAGCCTACCTCGGATTTATCGTCGGAAGCCGCGTTTAATCGATTTATTGCTCGTCGTGGCTGCCCCCGATCTTTGTTTTCCGATAATGGTACTAATTTTGTTGGTGCCTCTCGTGAACTTGAAAGAAATTTCAAATCATTTTTGCGCGAGAGTCGTGAGATTGTGTGCTCCTCCATGGGTTACCAGGAACTCTCCTGGCAGTTCATTCCAGCAGGCTCCCCCCATATGGGTGGCCTCTGGGAGGCAGCTGTCAAGAGTTTCAAATTGCAGTTTCGTCGGCAGGCGAGGGACCTGAAATATACCTTTGAAGAGTTTTCAACGGTTCTGTCTCGCATCGAAGCGTGTTTAAACTCGAGGCCTCTTTGCCCTATGTCTGACAATCCTGAAAGCGTGGTGGCTCTTACTCCGGGTCACTTTCTAATAGGCGCGCCCCTTTTGTCTCCCCCTGAGCTGGTCGTAGAAGAATCCCCTTTGAGTTTGGTTAATCGATATCGTAAAATTCAGGCGCTATCCCATCAATTTTGTATAAGGTGGAAGGAAGAATATCTGCATAGCCTGAACAGAAGATATAAATGGAAATATCCGCAACGAAATCTACAAAAGGACGATTTGGTAGTTATCAGACATGAGCAACTGCCACCAACGTCGTGGAAATTAGGTCGCGTCGAGTGTGTGCATCCGGGCACTGACGGTCTCGTTCGCGTCGTGGACGTTCGAACTGAAAACGGCTTGGTAAGGCGGCCTGTAACAAAATTAGTTGTTCTGCCTGATCCGCCTTCTGTTTAACATCGTATTCCCCCGCAGTATCATGGATAAAATAACTTTCTTCGATGATGATCTTGAGGACTTCGACGAATTAATGGAGATGTCCCAGGAAAACTCTCGTCCTGATGCTGCGCTGGCGGTTGTCTTGCCACCTATCTTACCTGCGGCCCTTGAGAACGATTCGAATACCGTCGCTGATACGTCATCTGCACATCCCCCGTTGCGCAAGGTCCAAGCCGAATTATCGACGGAGTCGAAGAGCAAACCTACCTCGAAGGGCGAACTCGACTCGAAGGTCGATCCCGCTTCGAAAGTCGATACCTCCTCGAAGGGTGCGTCTTCGAATCCGTCGATAAGTCAGTGCCGTGTATGCGATGGTTGGCACCCGCTCCGTTTCTGTGGAATGTTTTTAGGCATGTCGCTGGAGAAACGGCTTCGCGTGGTGGTTATGCACGGATTCTGTTCCCGGTGTTTGGCTTTGTCCCACCGGACTGACAAGTGCACCAGTCAAGGTCACTGCAGAAAATGTAGGGAAGACCACCACACTCTACTCCACTCAGGGTCAACGCCACCTGGAAAAGATCAAAAGTCCACCGTCCGTTCGTCTCGTCATTACAGTCCGTATTCAAAACCATGGTCCCGTCCGCGTCAAATGTCCGAATCTGGTTCGTCCGAAAAAAAAACGAACTTCGCTCAGCTCGTTGAGTAGCCCTCCATTAGTCGGCGTTATGACACTGTCGCCAAGCCTTGTTGTCCGTTTAAAGTCCATAAGTTCGTCCGTGCCTGTCAGAGCGGTGCTTGACCCCTGCAGTCGCCAGAGTCAGATTTGCTCATCCCTGGTGGACGGACTGCAGCTCCCCCTTACGTGGCTGGATGGGAAACCACTATGTCGCTTGACTGTCGCGTCTTCCTATGATTCGGAGCAGTGCATAACCTTGACGGCACGAGTGTGTAATCTGGGTCATGTTTTTACCCCTTCAGAAGCAGTTCCGGAGAAATTAAAGGAAGCGTACCTCGGATTGCCCCTGGCCGATCCACAATTCTACCAAGTGGATCGCGTTGCTCTGGTTTTCGGACCCGAGGTTTACGCAAAAATAGTTACTAGCCGAGTGCAGACAGCTCCAGGATTGCCGGTGGCCCAGTACACAATTTTTGGCTGGGTGCTCGCTGGAACTTGTAATGTTTAATCGCGGGGTTCCCTAATGGCCCTTCCGCATCGCGGGGTTCCCTAATGGCCCTTACGTTTCGCGGGGTTCCCTAATGGCCCTTTCGCATCGCGGGGTTCCCTAATGGCCCTTACGTTTCGCGGGGTTCCCTAATGGCCCTTTCGCATCGCGGGGTTCCCTAATGGCCCATTCGTTATTATATCTTTATAAAAAAAAAAAAAAAACCTTTGAATAAATATCAATGAATTTAATCGAAATAATCACGTTCAAGTAAATACTGCACTATATTACCTTCTCTTGTATTTAATTAGTTTTTAGTTACAACATCCCCTTGATGTTGCAAGGTGGCCGGCAATGTTTAAGTATGATAATATCATCCTTTATATATGTAGTTTCTGTCTGTGCATATATCGCACAATTTGTCGTACGCCCTTATTCGTTGGAATCCGCCTACTCCTTGTTACTACATCTTTGTAATCCTAGCTTTGCGGATTCTAACGAGTAACGAGTTTTTTTGCTTTTTCTCAGACAGCTTTCGCCGCCACCTCTCTCCATCTTGGATTATCGTTCGAATCGGTTGTTTTCACTAAGTACCTCGCTGTACCATTATAAATAAAAAAGGTAAACTTCGTTGCCTATTCCCACCTAAATCAAATCAATAAACCTTTGGCACCTTGCCTATTATTATTTAAAAGTAACCTAATCGTGTTTTTATTTGCCTCCTCTCTTTTTATATATTTACACGCACTCGGCGTAAACACCACTATTCTGTAACAAAAATATTTTTTTGGTATAAGGTATGTTCAGCATTGTTCAGCATCCGTTTCTTTGGTTTTTGTGTTATGTTTTGGGCTTTGGTGAGTAAAATTTTATAGCCAACATTGATCAAAGCTTATATGCAAATGTGGTTTGTTTTATTCGCATCAATCTAACATTCGCTTTCGGATTCGGAAAAACCATCTTTGGATTATTCGCTTTCGCAAAAATATATTTCAGTATTCGCTTCCATTTGTTAAAAGTGTTAAAACTACTTATTCCCTTTACACAATTTGAAGATATTAATACCAATAATAACCTCAGCTACTTCTCTTCAAAACAGTTGAAAACATATGTTTGTCCTTGTAGTAACAGGATTTAAAAATATGGAAAACATTTTTAATACTTGAATATCCCGGAAAAGTATCAATTCAGTTCCTTATATTTGTTGATACTATAGGGTCAAACTATTATTCGCATTCGCTTTCGCAAAAATGCATATTTTACTATTCGCTTTCGCTAAAGTCACCTTCGTTACATCCCTAGTTTTAATTATATTAGGAAAATATTTCGCTTCTGCGATCGAGAAATTAAGGGCTATTGCGGTTGAAATAACCTCTAAAACTCTGGTTTTCTCCTAATAAAATTGCAATTTTGATTACTTTTATGAATTGACCACTGGACATGAAAATGTGGACCATTATTTATAGGGCGACATGACTTCCATTAAAAAATTGCAATGTAAAGTCGCTTTTTCTCGAGTTTATTATAATTTTTAGTGCATTTTTTACAAAATCGAAAATAACTTTCACAAATTTGGACCGATTTTCGATACTTACAGCTTGTTGTAAAGCTACTATCCGCTAGATTTAATTTTTTAAAGGTTTAACCCTTTAAGGGCACTGGGGGATTTTTTCTTTGTGCTCACAATGGGTTAATTATATATGGAAACTTCGCGTAAGTGTATAAAATCGATATTGCAGTCACCAAAAAGCAACTCAATGTATTTGAATCATCTAATAACATTTGTATCACAGGTTATCCGAAAGAATAATACAAATATTGCCACAATAAAACAGAATTTTCGATTATTTTAAAACAATTATAATGATTTTATGTAACAAGCAATTAATATTTTATGTTACTGCAATAAATCTTTTCGGATGTGTAATTTACTAAAATGTTTCTTCGACTTAAGTCTATTTGCTTTATGCGTCGGCCGATTTTTATCAACTACCTGAATAATTTTACCTGATATATATCTTCTATCTTCTATATATATAAAAATGGAAAAATGTTTGTATGTATGTATGTGTTTTGTAGACGTTTAAACCACTGGACCAATTTTAATTTTTTTTCTTTTGTTTGAAAGCTATTTGGTCTGAGATGGTTTTGGAAAAAAAAAATTGCAAATAGTGGGCGGGGAAAATGTGGGCGTGGCAAGCTATTTGGTCTGAGATGGTTTTGGAAAAAAAAATTGCAAATAGTGGGCGGGGAAAATGTGGGCGTGGCAAATCGTTTGTTTGTTCCACTGCAGTTCTGCTGGCAGTCTACGTCAGTGGTCCAAAAATGGACGGGATCGGAAATATGGGGCAACGAAGTGGACCGGGTCCAGGTAGTCAATAATATTAATGGAATCATAATACTCCATCAATTTGTTGTTTGAAAAAAAATGGATACAAGGTGGCTCAGTAATGTTAAAAAATTTTATTGAACCCATTATATCTTATTTCTTTATTGTCATCAGTTATCATTGAGAGGATTTCGTTTTCGTGATGAGTAAAATAGCCATTTATTTGAACTGATTTGCAAATAGTTTTTAGAACTTCTGTAGGCATTTGGCGATTCTATTTAATATATGTATGAATATGAAGACTTCCCTTTCGTTTTTTACCAAAAACCAAAAAAGTGCTTTAACAGCAAAAGCTGTAAGTATTTTAAAATCTTACGACAATGAATCACGCATTTTCGTGACGTATAAACGAAGTACTGTGGATGCTGTAGTAATCCAGCGGGAATGATTCAACGGGCCTGGCTTCATGCTTGCTAACAAATCGCTGCAGTGTCCAGAATTAAACGCCCAAACCATCTCGTAAAGATATTTCTAGTCTCCTCTTAGATCCAACCCATCAATGTTTTAAGGCATTTCGCCCATTGTCACAATGTCAAAATTTTGACCCACCTTGTAAAAATCCACGATATTCAATGGAAACATATGTATTATCTCTAAATACCTTACCGTAATATTTTCACATCCACCGTGGTGTTTTCCAGTGTTCGTGCTTGTTCCGTCACAATTAACTGCAACCAAGCGATTTGAAAAAAAAAATCAATTATGTATTCCTTGGGCAATACAGGACCATGTGCCGACATTCGGTGAAATGTATCCAAGGTAACACGATTGCGGTTCTTTTATAAGTGTTACATTTTCTTCCAATAACTTTGTATTTCGTATTTTTTTACTATTATTTTCTTTAGAGTTAGCTCTCTATTACCATCAAACGAAATACCGTCAAGTGTTTGATTACATTCAATCGTTTATAATGATTTTGATCTTTATTTCATACGCTCACTATCTATTTTATGTCGACCAATCACAATATGATCACAATATTAATATTTAAATCTTTAACAATGTTGTAGCCAATAAAGCTCCAAAGCGGCTTGAAACATTTGTCCGTTTTACGGCAGCATAAAAGTTCAAAAGTGAAATAGCACGACCAGTGTCAGAGTCTTCTAATTTGTCTTCGGATGATGAAGTTATTTTGGAATAAGACTTTCTGCATTGTCTTCAATATGTGCTTCACTGATCTCAGGAGCTTCCCATCATCACATTCCATGGGGATCTCCCATGAACGGAATTTATATCCGTGTCTAGAGTAAGTAATCTTGGTCCACACCGATCTCTAAAAAATCTTGCACGTTTCCCTGTAATATGTTTCTCAGGTGGACATTTGCAAAAATCTTTCTTTGAACGAGAATTCACACACATGCACCTTGAAATACAAAATAGCCGATTCCATTCAGCTTCAGTGAATATTGACGGATTTCTTATGACATTCCGATACTCCTCACGCAACTTAACTAATGGGTGGTTACATTTTAAGGGCCGATGTTGATTTTGAATACAACAACTTATTTAGGAAATTATTGTCATTTATTTTTATTATTAATATTGGTATGGTTCAATTATGTATGGAACAAAATATCGACCAAATGACCGTCGTGACCTCGGCGCACACCTCCATCCGATGGTCCAAATTTTCGATGACGCTGAGGCATAATTGAGGTTCTATGCCGTTAATGTGCCGAATTATCTCATCATTTAGCTCTTTAATTGTTGCTGGCTTATCGAAGTACACCTTTTCTTTAAAATAACCCCAAAGCAAGAAGTCCAACGGTGTCAAATCACATAATCTTGGCGGCCAATTGACATCGCAACGATGTGAGATAACACGGCCATTGAATTTGTTGCGCAAAAGAGTCATTGTTTCGATAGCTGTGTGGCAAGTGGCACGGTCTTGTTGAAACCACATATTGTCCACATCCATATCTTCCAATTCGGGCCCTAAAAAGTTCGTTATCATCTCACGATAGCGAACACCATTCACAGTAACTGCCTGACCGGTCTCATTTCGAATAAGTATGGCCCGATGACGTCGCCAGCCCATAAGCCGCACCAATCGAACTCGGCGAGCATGCACAGGTGTTTTCACATCTCCTACAGACCCGGTTTGCTGAAATTTGCGCACAATTCTCTCGATTGTGGAAACATTTGGTCGATTATGCTAATCAAAAAAACATCACGAAGTGCACGAAATGCATTTTGATTTGAACGCCTATTTTCGTAAAAGGCTTAAAAAACTTTAACGCTTTGCTCGATTGTGTATCTTTCCATGGTTCAAATTGAGTTAGTCTGAAATTGAGAAATGTCAAATGAAATGCAGAAAAAAACTTTTCTTTTGGGTGTGGTTCACGTTCAACATCGGCCCTTACAATTTAACCACCCTTTAGTTTATATCGAATGGCTGATGTGCTTATTATGGGTATTCCAGCTATTTTGTACATTTCGTCAACTTCACTTATAACTTTTATATACAAATTGGCAAACAAATATAACCATATACGGACACCACTACGTGATAAAAGACTAAAAAAGACCCGTGTCTCCCAGTTTTGTTGAAAGTCATGCACTTTTTTAAGGGGCCCCCAAAGATTTGGGACCTCGGTGTCATTTTTGTAAAAAAGAGATCATTTTTTCAGGCTCATATCTTGCAAACCGTTCTGAATTTTGATTTACTCTGTCATAAAAAACAAAAACAGTGAATATATAAAATCAAAAAAACGTCATCTTTGTCGGTAATTGAAGCAAAACGACATTATTCGAATTATTTATTTTTTAATATTTAATGCAAATTAATTTTTTTAAAAATATGTTCAATGAAATAAACAGAAAAATTAAACTTCGGAATATAAAAATATAACAGGATCATAAATTTAATTTCTTTTTCGGTGACTGCAATAGCGATTTTATACACATACGCGCAGTTTCCATATATAATTAACCCATTGTGAGCCCAATGAAAAAATCCCCCTGTGTCCTTAAAGGGTTAAACATTTATAAAAATTAAATCTAAAATTGCAATAAAATCGAGAAAAATGCGATTTTAGATTGCAATTTTTTAATGGAAGTCACGTCGCCCTATAAATAATGGTCCAGATTTCCATGTCCAGTGGTCAATCCCTAAAAGTAATATAAATTTACAATTTTATTGAGGGAAAGCCTGATTGTTAGTGGTTATTTCAACCGAAAATAGCCCCTAATTTCGCGATCGCAGAAACGAAATATTTTGGTAATATATCGTTTGTTTGTTCCACTGCAGTTCTGCTGGCAGTCTACGTCAGTGGTCCAAATATGGACGGGATCGGAAATATGGGGCAACGAAGTGGACCGGGTCCAGCTAGTCAATAATATTAATGGAATCATAATACTCCATCAATTTGTTGTTTGAAAAAAACTGGATACAAGGTGGCTCAGTAATCACAACGTTGTTCCAATCTATCATCTCTGTATACATCTCAGAGTCAAAATTTATAGTTGGAACGGAGATTTGGCGAACTTGAGAAGTTTCAGTGGTACGATGTTAAAAAATTTTATTGAACCCATTATATATTATTTCTTTATTGTCATCAGTTATCATTGAGAGGATTTCGTTTTCGTGATGAGTAAAATAGCCATTTATTTGAACTGATTTGCAAATAGTTTTTAAAACTTCTGTAGGCATTTGGCGATTCTATTTAATATATGTGTGAATATGAAGACTTCCCTTTCGTTTTTTACCAAAAACCAAAAAAGTGCTTTAACAGCAAAAGCTGTAAGTATTTTAAAATCTTACGACAATGAATCACGCATTTTCGTGACGTATAAACGAAGTACTGTGGATGCTGTAGTAATCCAGCGGGAATGATTCAACGGGCCTGGCTTCATGCTTGCTAACAAATCGCTGCAGTGTCCAGAATTAAACGCCCAAACCATCTCGTAAAGATATTTCTAGTCTCCTCTTAGATCCAACCCATCAATGTTTTAAGGCATTTCGCCCATTGTCACAATGTCAAAATTTTGACCCACCTTGTAAAAATCCACGATATTCAATGGAAACATATGTATTATCTCTAAATACCTTACCGTAATATTTTCACATCCACCGTGGTGTTTTCCAGTGTTCGTGCTTGTTCCGTCACAATTAACTGCAACCAAGCGATTTGAAAAAAAAAATCAATTATGTATTCCTTGGGCAATACAGGACCATGTGCCGACATTCGGTGAAATGTATCCAAGGTAACACGATTGCGGTTCTTTTATAAGTGTTACATTTTCTTCCAATAACTTTGTATTTCGTAATTTTTTTACTATTATTTTCTTTAGAGTTAGCTCTCTATTACCATCAAACGAAATACCGTCAAGTGTTTGATTACATTCAATCGTTTATAATGATTTTGATCTTTATTTCATACGCTCACTATCTATTTTATGTCGACCAATCACAATATGATCACAATATTAATATTTAAATCTTTTAACAATGTTGTAGCCAATAAAGCTCCAAAGCGGCTTGAAACATTTGTCCGTTCTACGGCAGCATAAAAGTTCAAAAGTGAAATAGCACGACCAGTGTCAGAGTCTTCTAATTTGTCTTCGGATGATGAAGTTATTTTGGAATAAGACTTTCTGCATTGTCTTCAATATGTGCATCACTGATCTCAGGAGCTTCCCATCATCACATTCCATGGGGATCTCACATGAACAGAATTTATATCCGTGTCTAGAGTGAGTAATCTTGGTCCACACCGATCTCTAAAAAATCTTGCACGTTTCCCTGTAATATGTTTCTCAGGTGGACATTTGCAAAAATCTTTCTTTGAACGAGAATTCACACACATGCACCTTGAAATACAAAATAGCCGATTCCATTCAGCTTCAGTGAATATTGACGGATTTCTTATGACATTCCGATACTCCTCACGCAACTTAACTAATGGGTGGTTAAATTTTAAAGGCCGATGTTGATTTTGAATACAACAAATTATTTAGGAAATTATTGTCATTTATTTTTATTATTAATATTGGTGTTCACGTACGCAGCATTGTCTCAACTTCCCGAGCCTGATCAATACCCCAGTGGTATAGGGGACTAGCGCCGCACGTCTATATTCGCTAGGCCTTGAAGAACTACCGCTAGTCCCTCACAATCTACTTGCCATGCTTTTACCTGGTGAATTTAACATGGGCATGTCCTACGAAGGGGGTTATTGACCCCTCACTGCATTACCTTTCCACACCAAAAGCGCTAGCACATTTTGCCTAGAAACTACACTGCCTCCAATGGACGGGTGACAGTGCCAGTCCCTCGTAGGTGGAACCATCTCCCCTATCGCCAATTAACCACCTAATTCGACACTCCTATCTTAGTGGTTATGTGGCTAGCTCTTTGTGACATACCCTTTCAGTATACTCAAGGGATAAAAATAATATGATTTTATAAAGAAAGTAAAAAAATGTTTTATTTTTAGTCATAGCTTAAATACCTATACATATTAAAAATGCATGTGTAATATGATTCTTAAAATAAATTAAAATTTAAAATATAATCTAAATAAAATAAAAAAAATTCTTCAAATTTTACTTTTCGTTTAAATCCAAAAATAAGAAAAGTAGTCAACTTTGGTACAATTTCTAAAATATACCCGACAGCCCGATTTTCAATGTTAATATCTCAAAATAATCCTTGAACTCAAAAATGTTTACTAGAACAAAAGTTATTGCATTTAGGCCGATGATTCGGAACCACTTGGCGTCGGTTTGTTTGCTGTGCAGGGCGTTTAGAAGCACATTTCGTTTTGCTGTAGCTTTTGCCAAGAATTTTAGTTCATCTAAAAAATATAATTCAAAACAATTAAATTATTCCATTATAAAAATCCGTTACCTTGAATAAGATTATCACGTTTTGTATTTTCATCTAAAATCAGTACTCATTATCAACTTTAAATTGTTTCCTTCTGTTCACCACGCACAATAAGAAACAACTGAAGATCAGTTTTTTTCTTTTTTAACAAAGAGCTGGAAGTAGTGGTTGATTTTGTTTAACGGGATTTTTGTATGACAATAACAAAATGTGTCGTAGAAAAAAACCAGATCTGTGCATTACTTTGGACTATGGAATGCGGTGGCGAATAGTGGGCACCGCTTAGTATAAGAAACATAGGATTTTATTTCCTGGTGAAGGTGGTGTGTCTTTTTTACATGTCACATGCATAACGACTTATAGAAATAGCAAATAAGAGCTAACCCTGCACCCGCCCTTTGTGGCGATGGCTTCATGTTATACCACTGGGACCGGTTGCGTATTGACATCACTGGAATCTCCTCTACACCTCTCTTCGGAGACCTAATTCGCTTAGTACGGATGTGTAGAGTGCGGATTGCCTATGGGTGGTGGTTGTTGTGTGGCTGCCTTGCTCATCTTCGGGTCTTTCTCTCTCTCTCTCTATTCGCAAAATCTATGGTAGTCGAACACTTGTAACGAGCCTCTGCGTTCACCACTTGTCGTTTCGCTCTACGCTCGCGCACACAGGCCTTGTCGCCAACCACTTACACGGTAATAAATCCTTGTTTATTTGAAAATACCCCAAATAAAGATCCCCCACTATTTATATTTAAAACTAAAATTCGTTTGTTTTTATTTATTTCTTTACCACACGAACCCCCCTTTTGCACCCCTACACCAACAATTGGTATGGTTCAATTATGTATGGAACAAAATATCGACCAAATGACCGTCGCGACCTCGGCGCACACCTCCATCCGATGGTCCAAATTTTCGATGACGCTGAGGCATAATTGAGGTTCTATGCCGTTAATGTGCCGAATTATCTCATCATTTAGCTCTTTAATTGTTGCTGGCTTATCGAAGTACACCTTTTCTTTAAAATAACCCCAAAGCAAGAAGTCCAACGATGTGAGATAACAGTCGCAACGATGTGAGATAACACGGCCATTGAATTTGTTGCGCAAAAGAGCCATTGTTTCGATAGCTGTGTGGCAAGTGGCACGGTCTTGTTGAAACCACATATTGTCCACATCCATATCTTCCAATTCGGGCCCTAAAAAGTTCGTTATCATCTCACGATAGCGAACACCATTCACAGTAACTGCCTGACCGGTCTCATTTCGAATAAGTATGGCCCGATGACGTCGCCAGCCCATAAGCCGCACCAATCGAACTCGGCGAGCATGCACAGGTGTTTGCACATCTCCTACAGACCCGGTTTGCTGAAATTTGCGCACAATTCTCTCGATTGTGGAAACATTTGGTCGATTATGCTAATCAAAAAAACATCACGAAGTGCACGAAATGCATTTTGATTTGAACGCATATTTTCGTAAAAGGCTTAAAAAACTTTAACGCGTTGCTCGATTGTGTATCTTTCCATGGTTCAAATTGAGTTAGTCTGAAATTGAGAAATGTCAAATGAAATGCAGAAAAAAACTTTTCTTTTGGGTGTGGTTCACGTTTAACATCGGCCCTTACAATTTAACCACCCTTTAGTTTATATCGAATGGCTGATGTGCTTATTATGGGTATTCCAGCTATTTTGTACATTTCGTCAACTTCACTTATAACTTTTATATACAAATTGGCAAACAAATATAACCATATACGGACACCACTACGTGATAAAAGACTAAAAAAGACCCGTGTCTCCCAGTTTTGTTGAAAGTCATGCACTTTTTTAAGGGGCCCCCAAAGATTTGGGACCTCGGTGTCATTTTTGTAAAAAAGAGATCATTTTTTCAGGCTCATATCTTGCAAACCGTTCTGAATTTTGATTTACTCTGTCATAAAAAACAAAAACAGTGAATATATAAAATCAAAAAAAACGTCATCTTTGTCGGTAATTGAAGCAAAACGACATTATTCGAATTATTTATTTTTTAATATTTAATGCAAATTAATTTTTTTAAAAATATGTTCAATGAAATAAACAGAAAAATTAAACTTCGGAATATAAAAATATAACAGGATCATAAATTTAATTTCTTTTTCGGTGACTGCAATAGCGATTTTATACACATACGCGCAGTTTCCATATATAATTAACCCATTGTGAGCCCAATGAAAAAATCCCCCTGTGTCCTTAAAGGGTTAAACATTTATAAAAATTAAATCTAGCGGACAGTAGCTTTCAAACAAGCAGTAATAATGGAAAATCGGTCCAAATTTAAAGAAGTTAATTCCGATTTTGTAAAAAATGCACTAAAAATTGCAATAAAATCGAGAAAAATGCGATTTTAGATTGCAATTTTTTAATGGAAGTCACGTCGCCCTATAAATAATGGTCCAGATTTTCATGTCCAGTGGTCAATCCCTAAAAGTAATATAAATTTACAATTTTATTGAGGGAAAGCCTGATTGTAAGTGGTTATTTCAACCGAAAATAGCCCCTAATTTCGCGATCGCAGAAACGAAATATTTTGGTAATATATCGGGTTTTCCAATAGGGATAACATGATTTTGAAGTGACGTTTCGGCCATTTGTAATATGTCATGATCTGTCATTTGTTATACCCTACACCACACTGTGGTACAGGGTATTATAAGTTTGTTTTACGGCAGATGTTTGTAACACCTGAAAATAACACAGCTAGACCCACCTTAAAGTATACCGATCGACTCAGAATCACTAGCTGAGTCGATTTAAGCATGTCTGTCCGTCCGTCCGTCCGTCTGTCCATGTAAAGTTGTTCGTCGACTACAGGTCGCAATTTCACTCCAATCGTTCTGAAATTTTGCAGTTTAGAGTATTTCGCAGATGTTAAGATCGCTATTGAATTTGGTGATTTGGCCCTTTAGTCCTATAGAAGCTGTATTTTACATCCAATCGTTTTGAAATTTGGAATGGAAGAGTTTCTTGATCCATGAACCAACATTGCCGAATTTGAAGAAAATCAGTTAAGATTTTGCTATAGCTCCCATATATATGTTTCGTCCGATTTGGCCCTTACCGAATTTGAAGAAAATCGGTTAAGATTTAGCTATAGCTCCCATATATATGTTTCGTCCGATTTGGCCCTTTAGTCCTATAAAAGCTGTATTTTACATCCAATCCTTTTGAAATTTATAATGGTAGAGTTTCTTGATCCATGAACCAACATTGCCGAATTTGAAGAAAATCGGTTAAGATTTAGCTATAGCTCCCATATACATATTTCGTCCGATTTTTCTCTTTAGTCCTGAAGAAGCTGTATTTTACATCCAATCAATTTGAAATTTAGAATGGTCGAGTTTCTTGATCCATGAACCAACACTACGGAATTTGAAGAAAATCGGTTAAGATTTAGCTATAGCTCCCATATATATATATTTCGTCCGATTTAGCCCTTTAGTTCTATAGAAGCTGTATTTTACATCCAATCATTTTGAAATTTAGAATGGTAGAGTTTCTTGATCCATGAACCAACATTGCCGAATTTGAAGAAAATCGGTTAAGATTTAGCTATAGCTCCCATATATATCCTTCGTCCGATTTGGCCCTTTAGTCCTATAGAAGCTGTATTTTACATCCAATCGTTTTGAAATTTAGAATGGAAGAGTTTCTTGATCCATGAACCAACATTGCCGAATTTGAAGAAAATCAGTTAAGATTTTGCTATAGCTCCCATATATATGTTTCGTCCGATTTGGCCCTTACCGAATTTGAAGAAAATCGGTTAAGATTTAGCTATAGCTCCCATATATATGTTTCGTCCGATTTGGCCCTTTAGTCCTATAAAAGCTGTATTTTACATCCAATCCTTTTGAAATTTATAATGGTAGAGTTTCTTGATCCATGAACCAACATTGCCGAATTTGAAGAAAATCGGTTAAGATTTAGCTATAGCTCCCATATATATGTTTCGTCCGATTTTGCTCTTTATTCTTGTAGAAGCCTTATTTTACATCCAATCATTTTGAAATTTAGAATGGTAGCGTTTCGTGACCCATGAACCAACACTACCGAATTTGAAGAAAATCGGTTAAGATTTAGCTATAGCTCCCATATAAATGTTTCGTCCGATTTGGCACTTTAGTTCTATAGAAGCTATAATTTACATCCAATCGTTTTGAAATTTAGAATGGTAGAGTTTCTTGATCCATGAACCAACATTGCCGAATATGAAGAAAATCAGTTAAGATTTAGCTATAGCTGCCATATATATGTTTCGTACGATTTTGCTCTTTAGTCCTGTAGAAGCTGTATTTTACATCCAATCATTTTAAAATTTAGAATGGTAGAGTTTCTTGATCCATGAACCAACATTGCCGAATTTGAAGAAAATCGGTAAAGATTTAGCTATAGCTCCCATATATATGTTTCATCCAATTTGGCTCTTTAGATCCAATCGTTTTTATACCCTACACCAAACTGTGGTACAGGGTATTATCCAAAGTATAAAATGTCCCAAAAGTAAATTTATGTAAACAATTTATACATGAATTACAAAATTTATATATGAGAGTTATTCAATATTACGAGAGTGGTGTAGGGTATTATATGGTCGGCCCCGCTCGACTTTAGCCTTTCCTTACTGGTTTTTCTTTGTATTCAGTAGTGTTTACAATTTCATCATGCACTGAAAAAAAAAATAGTAATAAAACTAATGATGACACATTCTTATATTAAGTATGCTACCTCGGCATCAATTCAATGACAATTTTCATTAAAATAATGAAAATTTACACGTTTTTTACGAAATTTTCCTTAATATAAAGTTTTTTGAATTTGAATTAATGTCTATCTAATCATTAGTTTTGTGTACGCGCTTCTTTAAATGTACGCATTTAAATTAAAGAAAAAAATCATTATTTTTGTGACAATCCGCATTATTTTAAGTAATATTTCAATACTTTTAAGGATTTTCTACATTAACACTACGACGTAGACATGTCATAGTTTTAATGCCGAATCGGACTTAATTAACAGTATGAGATATTTGAGTAATAAATTTAAGGCTACGCTCCCCTTAAAGGAAAGGCTGTCTTGGTAATAAATTTTATAACTATTGTCATTATTTTTAAGAATACATACGAGAGAATTATACAATCTCTCCCTCCCTCTCTCGCTCGGAGAATCAGTTTTGTTTGGTAATGTGTGAATCAATAATTGTTATGGAATGCTAGAAGAGAAAAATAGAGAACAGTTCTGTTCGTTTTCTTTTAAATCGTCAGTTATTTACAAGCGATGGAAGGAAACGCTTGTCTGTTTTCGGGACGCGGATTGTGAAAAATATTGATTGCTGTGAATATGTAAGTATACGTGCATACATACGTGCATATTGCACCGAAAATAATTTTAATATTGGCTGTTAACAGTTATTTTTGCTAAAGCATAGCAACAACTATAAATGAAGCGGTCGCGTACTTGTGTGTATGCATGTGGTTATGCCGTCGGCGTCACCATCGATCTCTGTGATAAGGGAGTGCGTGTGTCATAGTTATTTTTGCTGTATGTTATTTATGGCGATGTACATGCGTTTTTGAAGGAGATCTTGTTTGTAAGTCTTGTGAAGAGATTTGTTCCAAATGGATGACGAAAATGTGAGTAATAGATTTTGTAATACTGAAAGAGACAATGGGAAAATGTTTAGGTACGTGAAAAATAATATTATTATCATGAAATAAACATCTTATTTTCAATTACAAAATTAACAAAACACATTTTAATTGAAAGTAGCAGTAATAATGGAAAATCGGTCCAAATTTAAAGAAGTTAATTCCGATTTTGTAAAAAATGCACTAAAAATTGCAATAAAATCGAGAAAAATGCGATTTTAGATTGCAATTTTTTAATGGAAGTCACGTCGCCCTATAAATAATGGTCCAGATTTTCATGTCCAGTGGTCAATCCCTAAAAGTAATATAAATTTACAATTTTATTGAGGGAAAGCCTGATTGTAAGTGGTTATTTCAACCGAAAATAGCCCCTAATTTCGCGATCGCAGAAACGAAATATTTTGGTAATATATCGGGTTTTCCAATAGGGATAACATGATTTTGAAGTGACGTTTCGGCCATTTGTAATATGTCATGATCTGTCATTTGTTATACCCTACACCACACTGTGGTACAGGGTATTATAAGTTTGTTTTACGGCAGATGTTTGTAACACCTGAAAATAACACAGCTAGACCCACCTTAAAGTATACCGATCGACTCAGAATCACTAGCTGAGTCGATTTAAGCATGTCTGTCCGTCCGTCCGTCCGTCTGTCCATGTAAAGTTGTTCGTCGACTACAGGTCGCAATTTCACTCCAATCGTTCTGAAATTTTGAAGTTTAGAGTATTTCGCAGATGTTAAGATCGCTATTGAATTTGGTGATTTGGCCCTTTAGTCCTATAGAAGCTGTATTTTACATCCAATCGTTTTGAAATTTGGAATGGAAGAGTTTCTTGATCCATGAACCAACATTGCCGAATTTGAAGAAAATCAGTTAAGATTTTGCTATAGCTCCCATATATATGTTTCGTCCGATTTGGCCCTTACCGAATTTGAAGAAAATCGGTTAAGATTTAGCTATAGCTCCCATATATATGTTTCGTCCGATTTGGCCCTTTAGTCCTATAAAAGCTGTATTTTACATCCAATCCTTTTGAAATTTATAATGGTAGAGTTTCTTGATCCATGAACCAACATTGCCGAATTTGAAGAAAATCGGTTAAGATTTAGCTATAGCTCCCATATACATATTTCGTCCGATTTTTCTCTTTAGTCCTGAAGAAGCTGTATTTTACATCCAATCAATTTGAAATTTAGAATGGTCGAGTTTCTTGATCCATGAACCAACACTACGGAATTTGAAGAAAATCGGTTAAGATTTAGCTATAGCTCCCATATATATATATTTCGTCCGATTTAGCCCTTTAGTTCTATAGAAGCTGTATTTTACATCCAATCATTTTGAAATTTAGAATGGTAGAGTTTCTTGATCCATGAACCAACATTGCCGAATTTGAAGAAAATCGGTTAAGATTTAGCTATAGCTCCCATATATATCCTTCGTCCGATTTGGCCCTTTAGTCCTATAGAAGCTGTATTTTACATCCAATCGTTTTGAAATTTAGAATGGAAGAGTTTCTTGATCCATGAACCAACATTGCCGAATTTGAAGAAAATCAGTTAAGATTTTGCTATAGCTCCCATATATATGTTTCGTCCGATTTGGCCCTTACCGAATTTGAAGAAAATCGGTTAAGATTTAGCTATAGCTCCCATATATATGTTTCGTCCGATTTGGCCCTTTAGTCCTATAAAAGCTGTATTTTACATCCAATCCTTTTGAAATTTATAATGGTAGAGTTTCTTGATCCATGAACCAACATTGCCGAATTTGAAGAAAATCGGTTAAGATTTAGCTATAGCTCCCATATATATGTTTCGTCCGATTTTGCTCTTTATTCTTGTAGAAGCCTTATTTTACATCCAATCATTTTGAAATTTAGAATGGTAGCGTTTCGTGACCCATGAACCAACACTACCGAATTTGAAGAAAATCGGTTAAGATTTAGCTATAGCTCCCATATAAATGTTTCGTCCGATTTGGCACTTTAGTTCTATAGAAGCTATAATTTACATCCAATCGTTTTGAAATTTAGAATGGTAGAGTTTCTTGATCCATGAACCAACATTGCCGAATATGAAGAAAATCAGTTAAGATTTAGCTATAGCTGCCATATATATGTTTCGTACGATTTTGCTCTTTAGTCCTGTAGAAGCTGTATTTTACATCCAATCATTTTAAAATTTAGAATGGTAGAGTTTCTTGATCCATGAACCAACATTGCCGAATTTGAAGAAAATCGGTAAAGATTTAGCTATAGCTCCCATATATATGTTTCATCCAATTTGGCTCTTTAGATCCAATCGTTTTTATACCCTACACCAAACTGTGGTACAGGGTATTATCCAAAGTATAAAATGTCCCAAAAGTAAATTTATGTAAACAATTTATACATGAATTACAAAATTTATATATGAGAGTTATTCAATATTACGAGAGTGGTGTAGGGTATTATATGGTCGGCCCCGCTCGACTTTAGCCTTTCCTTACTGGTTTTTCTTTGTATTCAGTAGTGTTTACAATTTCATCATGCACTGAAAAAAAAAATAGTAATAAAACTAATGATGACACATTCTTATATTAAGTATGCTACCTCGGCATCAATTCAATGACAATTTTCATTAAAATAATGAAAATTTACACGTTTTTTACGAAATTTTCCTTAATATAAAGTTTTTTGAATTTGAATTAATGTCTATCTAATCATTAGTTTTGTGTACGCGCTTCTTTAAATGTACGCATTTAAATTAAAGAAAAAAATCATTATTTTTGTGACAATCCGCATTATTTTAAGTAATATTTCAATACTTTTAAGGATTTTCTACATTAACACTACGACGTAGACATGTCATAGTTTTAATGCCGAATCGGACTTAATTAACAGTATGAGATATTTGAGTAATAAATTTAAGGCTACGCTCCCCTTAAAGGAAAGGCTGTCTTGGTAATAAATTTTATAACTATTGTCATTATTTTTAAGAATACATACGAGAGAATTATACAATCTCTCCCTCCCTCTCTCGCTCGGAGAATCAGTTTTGTTTGGTAATGTGTGAATCAATAATTGTTATGGAATGCTAGAAGAGAAAAATAGAGAACAGTTCTGTTCGTTTTCTTTTAAATCGTCAGTTATTTACAAGCGATGGAAGGAAACGCTTGTCTGTTTTCGGGACGCGGATTGTGAAAAATATTGATTGCTGTGAATATGTAAGTATACGTGCATACATACGTGCATATTGCACCGAAAATAATTTTAATATTGGCTGTTAACAGTTATTTTTGCTAAAGCATAGCAACAACTATAAATGAAGCGGTCGCGTACTTGTGTGTATGCATGTGGTTATGCCGTCGGCGTCACCATCGATCTCTGTGATAAGGGAGTGCGTGTGTCATAGTTATTTTTGCTGTATGTTATTTATGGCGATGTACATGCGTTTTTGAAGGAGATCTTGTTTGTAAGTCTTGTGAAGAGATTTGTTCCAAATGGATGACGAAAATGTGAGTAATAGATTTTGTAATACTGAAAGAGACAATGGGAAAATGTTTAGGTACGTGAAAAATAATATTATTATCATGAAATAAACATCTTATTTTCAATTACAAAATTAACAAAACACATTTTAATTGAAAGTATTTATTTATTAAAAATACCAGTGCATAATGCAGAAATGTAAAATTATTTGTGGCAATATAGACATTTATTATTAATAATATGTTATACATATAACTATCTTTTTTATTTTTTTTAGTAAAACAATTTTAGAATGGGTCTTTTGTGATAAGAGTGGCAAATTTTACAAAATATTTCAACGTAAGTATTATATATGAACGGTTGAAATATTTCTCTTAGTTTTCAGCGTTTTCCAATTGTGATATGATAAAATTTATTTTTTTTTGTTTATAGATAATTTTATTTGATTTATTTTCAGAAAAACTTTAATTATTTTAATTTAAATCACGCAATATTTGAAGATAAATGTGATGGATATATGAAAAATGCAGTGCTGAATGCCATTTATAACACCTACATGCGAATGTTTGAATTGAAAGGAAATAGATTTGGAAACAATATTTGTAAGTATTATGTATTTCTGAACAAATATATTTTATTTGAAAATCAAGAAATTTAATTTGGAACGCATATATGTATTAGAACAAAATATATTTGCGAACTGACGTTCACATATAAAATACGTGTTTTCACTCAAACAAAGTTATTGTTAAAAAGTTTTCCAAATATAATTTATTTAAAAAGATATTTTCCTTTTTTGAATTTTAGTTTAAATTTTCCCTTGATTTCGTGTTCATAATTGCTTCATAAGTACTTCATAATTAAACCTGCTGTTAGATTAGGCCCATTTGGTCCAATTTTTGTATCGTTTCCTTTATAAACGGTAATATATGTATGTATATATATTGCCTTATAATTTGGTCCAAGGGATATTTTTGTTTTACTAAAATCAAAATAATAAGCGTTTTTGCTCAAAAATAATTGTAAATAAGCTGCTTTCTTTTCACGAAGTATTGAATAAAAATAAATATAAAATATTGTCTTCCATATTCATTTTATATGAAAAATGTAATGTTGACCAAATGGACTCTTAATCTAGGATTCGTACAGATTTCCTAATCTAACTCCAGGGTTAAGAATGTCATAAGCAGCATTAGCTTTTGTTTTACAGAAGTAATTTTTAGTAAGTTTTTGTAGTTTTGTTTGCTAACAAAGCTTAAGATTTTAAAATCTAAGTCACGATTGATTTTTTTGAGAAAATTATTTTTGATAACTCAATTTATATGAAAAATGTCACTTTCGCCACTTTCAAAACAATCAGTTTCTATTATTATTAATATCTTACATAAATATTTTTTTTAACTTTTAGTACAGCAAATTTTGTATGGATCTATTATGAGAATTGTGTCGTAGAAGAATGACAAAATATTTCAGTGTAAGTAAGTATATTCCAAAGATTTTAATATATCTCTTATCTTTCAACATTTTGTGACAGTTATATGATAAAATTTATTTTAATACTTTATCGTATATAAATCATTCTGTTTGATTTCTATTAAAATTATTTTTATTTTAGTTCGCGCAATTGAACTTTATTTGGATATATGAAAAATGCAGTGGGGAATTAAAAATTTACAAATTGCAGGAAATGAGTGAGCATCCAAACTATATGATATAATAATATAATATTTGTTTTATATAATTTCTATTTAAATTCTAGCCAAATTCTAGGTTAAAAATCATTAAGGTCGGTTCCGATAAAAATTGTTCATGGACAACAAATAGAGAAACGAATCCCGCTATAGAATCGATACTTAACAATACAATATTCGAATAAAAGTCAAACTTCATAGTGTGTTAGCGATTTGTCTATATACAATTACATATTGTTTTAAATTATAAAATGTTCAAGGTTATCCGTAATATGTATTATATTTTTTTTGTATTTCCCAATATAAAATATAACAAATAAAATATTTATTTAGAAAGATAAAGTGTTGTGTTATTGAATTTTCTATGAATAGTACATGATTTCAAAGAAAATGATTCATTTAAAAGAGTAACATTATAATCAATATAATGTAACGAATTTTCCATACATATTTAAAAAAACTGTATTTAAATTCATGTATGCCTTAAATTAATTACCAGTATATTCTTATATCAAGGACAAACATTTTAAATTTTATTACGATAATGTTTTAAATTATATGATATTTTACTAAAAATAAGCACGCGCCATACTTAAATTTACGCAAAAATGTGCTTTTTTTAAGACCAAACTTAATTAGTTTTATCACCCAAAATTCTTAATTCTATGAAATGCATCCTCAAAACAAGTACTATTCACGTCTTTAAATTAACTATAAAACCTTCTTATTTTTATAGCGATTGTCTTTGGCTCGAAATCATTGCCGAAATCTTAAACTTTACGACAAATTCATTGATTTTCAGTACGCTTTTTTTTTAGTGTGGAGAACACGCAGGAACAACGTTTATAAATTATTCAGTTTTATTATATAATCGATCTCCAATTGCAACTTTTCGTGCGCTAAGTCCATTTTTTTAAATCAAAAAAAAAAACTTTCCAGTCGACATACGACCGTGACACCCATGAGCAGCTCTCGTTAAGAGCTATCTTTTTGCCATTGACCGACTCCCGATCCGACGTACCGTTAAGGAATTAGAGCAAAAACATTTGAAAACCAGTAAGGAAAGGCTAAAGTCGGGCGGTGCCAACTATATAATACCCTACACCACTCTCGTAATATTGAATAACTCTGATATATAAATTTTGTAATTCATGTATAAATTATTTACATAAATTTACTTTTGAGACATTTTATACTTAAATAATACCCTGTGCCACAGTGTGGTGTAGGGTATAAAAACGATTGGATCTAAAGAGCCAAATCGGATGAAACATATATATGGGAGCTATAGCTAAATCTTTACCGATTTTCTTCAAATTCGGTAGTGTTGGTTCATGGATCAAGAAACTCTACCATTCTAACTTTCAAAACGATTGGATGTAAAATACAGCTTTTATAGGACTAAAGGGCCAAATCGGACGACACATATATATGGGAGCTATAGCTAAATCTTAACCGATTTTCTTCAAATTCGACAGTGTTGGTTCATGGATCAAGAAACTCTACCATTCTAAATTTCAAAACGATTGGATGTAAAATATAGCTTCTATAGAACTAAAGGGCCAAATCGGACGAAACATATATATGGGAGCTATAGCTAAATCTTAACCGATTTTCTTCAAATTCGACAGTGTTGGTTCATGGATCAAGAAACTCTACCATTCTAAATTTCAAAACGATTGGATGTAAAATATAGCTTCTATAGAACTAAAGGGACAAATCGGACGAAACATATATATGGGAGCTATAGCTGAATCTTAACCGATTTTCTTAAAATTCGGTAGTGTTGGTTCATGGATCAAGAAACTCTACCATTCTAACTTTCAAAACGATTGGATGTAAAATACAGCTTTTATAGGACTAAAGGGCCAAATCGGACGACACATATATATGGGAGCTATAGCTAAATCTTAACCGATTTTCTTCAAATTCGACAGTGTTGGTTCATGGATCAAGAAACTCTACCATTCTAAATTTCAAAACGATTGGATGTAAAATATAGCTTCTATAGAACTAAAGGGCCAAATCGGACGAAACATATATATGGGAGCTATAGCTAAATCTTAACCGATTTTCTTCAAATTCGATAGTGTTGGTTCATGGATCAAGAAACTATACCATTCTAAATTTCAAAATGATTGGATGTAAAATACAGCTTCTTTAGGACTAAAGAGCAAAATCGGACGAAACATATATATGGGAGCTATAGCTAAATCTTAACCGATTTTCCTCAAATTCGGCAATGTTGGTTCATGGATCAAGAAACTCTACCATTCTAAATTTCAAAACGATTGGATGTAAAATACAGATTTTATAGGACTAAATGGCCAAATCGGACGAAACATATATATTGGAGCTATAGCTAAATCTTAACCGATTTTCTTCAAATTCAGTAGTGTTGGTTCATGGATCAAGAAACTCTACCATTCTAAATTTCAAAATGATTGGATGTAAAATATAGCTTCTACAGGACTAAAGAGCAAAATCAGACGAAACATATATATGGGAGCTATAGCTAAATCTTAACCGATTTTCTTCAAATTCAGCAATGTTGGTTCATGGATCAAGAAACTCTACCATTCTAAATTTCAAAACGATCGGATGTAAAATACTGCTTCTATAGGACTAAAGGGCCAAATCGGACGAAACATATATATGGGAGCTATAGCTAAATCGTAACCGATTTTCTTCAAATTCGGTTGTGTTGGTTCATGGTTCAAGAAACTCTACCATTCTAAATTTCAAAACGATTGGATGTAAAATACAGCTTCTATAGAACTAAAGGGCCAAATCGGACGAAACATATATATGGGAGCTATAGCTAAATCTTAACCGATTTTCTTCAAATTCGATAGTGTTGGTTCATGGATCAAGAAACTCTACCATTCTAAATTTCAAAATGATTGGATGTAAAATACAGCTTCTTTAGGACTAAAGAGCAAAATCGGACGAAACATATATATAGGAGCTATAGCTAAATCTTAACCGATTTTCCTCAAATTCGGCAATGTTGGTTCATGGATCAAGAAACTCTACCATTCTAAATTTCAAAACGATTGGATGTAAAATACAGCTTTTATAGGACTAAAGGGCCAAATCGGACGAAACATATATATGGGAGCTATAGCTAAATCTTAACCGATTTTCTTCAAATTCGGTAAGGGCCAAATCGGACGAAACATATATATGGGAGCTATAGCAAAATCTTAACTGATTTTCTTCAAATTCGGCAATTTTGGTTCATGGATCAAGAAACTCTACCATTCTAAATTTCAAAACGATCGGATGTAAAATACTGCTTCTATAGGACTAAAGGGCCAAATCGGACGAAAGATATATATGGGAGCTATATCTAAATCTTAACCGATTTTCTTCAAATTCGATAGTGTTGGTTCGTGGATCAAGAAACTCTACCATTCTAAATTTCAAAATGATTGGATGTAAAATACAGCTTCTTTAGGACTAAAGAGCCAAATCGGATGAAACATATATATGGGAGCTATAGCTAAATCTTTACCGATTTTCTTCAAATTCGGCAATGTTGGTCCATGAATCAAGAAACTCTACCATTCTAAATTTCAAAACGATTGGATGTAAAATATAGCTTCTATAGAACTAAAGGGACAAATCGGACGAAACATATATATGGGAGCTATAGCTGAATCTTAACCGATTTTCTTAAAATTCGGTAGTGTTGGTTCATGGATCAAGAAACTCTTCCATTCTAACTTTCAAAACGATTGGATGTAAAATACAGCGTTTATAGGACTAAAGGGCCAAATCGGACGACACATATATATGGGAGCTATAGCTAAATCTTAACCGATTTTCTTCAAATTCGGCAGTGTTGGTTCATGGATCAAGAAACTCTACCATTCTAAATTTCAAAACGATTGGATGTAAAATATAGCTTCTATAGAACTAAAGGGCCAAATCGGACGAAACATATATATGGGAGCTATAGCTAAATCTTAACCGATTTTCTTCAAATTCGATAGTGTTGGTTCATGGATCAAGAAACTCTACCATTCTAAATTTCAAAATGATTGGATGTAAAATACAGCTTCTTTAGGACTAAAGAGCAAAATCGGACGAAACATATATATGGGAGCTATAGCTAAATCTTAACCGATTTTCCTCAAATTCGGCAATGTTGGTTCATGGATCAAGAAACTCTACAATTCTAAATTTCAAAACGATTGGATGTAAAATACAGATTTTATAGGACTAAATGGCCAAATCGGACGAAACATATATATGGGAGCTATAGCTAAATCTTAACCGATTTTCTTCAAATTCAGTAGTGTTGGTTCATGGATCAAGAAACTCTACCATTCTAAATTTCAAAATGATTGGATGTAAAATACAGCTTCTACAGGACTAAAGAGCAAAATCAGACGAAACATATATATGGGAGCTATAGCTAAATCTTAACCGATTTTCTTCAAATTCAGCAATGTTGGTTCATGGATCAAGAAACTCTACCATTCTAAATTTCAAAACGATCGGATGTAAAATACTGCTTCTATAGGACTAAAGGGCCAAATCGGACGAAATATATATATGGGAGCTATAGCTAAATCGTAACCGATTTTCTTCAAATTCGGTTGTGTTGGTTCATGGATCAAGAAACTCTACCATTCTAAATTTCAAAACGATTGGATGTAAAATACAGCTTCTATAGAACTAAAGGGCCAAATCGGACGAAACATATATATGGGAGCTATAGCTAAATCTTAACCGATTTTCTTCAAATTCGATAGTGTTGGTTCATGGATCAAGAAACTCTACCATTCTAAATTTCAAAATGATTGGATGTAAAATACAGCTTCTTTAGGACTAAAGAGCAAAATCGGACGAAACATATATATAGGAGCTATAGCTAAATCTTAACCGATTTTCCTCAAATTCGGCAATGTTGGTTCATGGATCAAGAAACTCTACCATTCTAAATTTCAAAACGATTGGATGTAAAATACAGCTTTTATAGGACTAAAGGGCCAAATCGGACGAAACATATATATGGGAGCTATAGCTAAATCTTAACCGATTTTCTTCAAATTCGGTAAGGGCCAAATCGGACGAAACATATATATGGGAGCTATAGCAAAATCTTAACTGATTTTCTTCAAATTCGGCAATTTTGGTTCATGGATCAAGAAACTCTACCATTCTAAATTTCAAAACGATCGGATGTAAAATGCAGCTTCTATAGGACTAAAGGGCCAAATCGGACGAAAGATATATATGGGAGCTATATCTAAATCTTAACCGATTTTCTTCAAATTCGATAGTGTTGGTTCGTGGATCAAGAAACTCTACCATTCTAAATTTCAAAATGATTGGATGTAAAATACAGCTTCTTTAGGACTAAAGAGCAAAATCGGACGAAACATATATATGGGAGCTATAGCTAAATCTTAACCGATTTTCTTCAAATTCGACAGTGTTGGTTCATGGATCAAGAATCTCTACCATTCTAAATTTCAAAACGATCGGATGTAAAATACAGCTTCTATAGAACTAAAGGGCCAAATCGGACGAAACATATATATGGGAGCTATAGCTAAATCTTAACCGATTTTCTTCAAATTCGGTAGTGTTGGTTCATGGATCAAGAAACTCTACCATTCTAAATTTCAAAATGATTGGATGTAAAATACAGCTTCTACAGGACTAAAGAGCAAAATCGGACGAAACATATATATGGGAGCTATAGCTAAATCTTAACCGATTTTCCTCAAATTCGGCAATGTTGGTTCATGGATCAAGAAACTCTACCATTCTAAATTTCAAAACGATTGGATGTAAAATACAGATTTTATAGGACTAAATGGCCAAATCGGACGAAACATATATATGGGAGCTATAGCTAAATCTTAACCGATTTTCTTCAAATTCAGTAGTGTTGGTTCATGGATCAAGAAACTCTACCATTCTAAATTTCAAAATGATTGGATGTAAAATACAGCTTCTACAGGACTAAAGAGCAAAATCAGACAAAACATATATATGGGAGCTATAGCTAAATCTTAACCGATTTTCTTCAAATTCAGCAATGTTGGTTCATGGATCAAGAAACTCTACCATTCTAAATTTCAAAACGATCGGATGTAAAATACTGCTTCTATAGGACTAAAGGGCCAAATCGGACGAAACATATATATGGGAGCTATAGCTAAATCGTAACCGATTTTCTTCAAATTCGGTTGTGTTGGTTCATGGATCAAGAAACTCTACCATTCTAAATTTCAAAACGATTGGATGTAAAATACAGCTTCTACAGAACTAAAGCGCCAAATCGGACGAAACATATATATGGGAGCTATAGCTAAATCTTAACCGATTTTCTTCAAATTCGATAGTGTTGGTTCATGGATCAAGAAACTCTACCATTCTAAATTTCAAAATGATTGGATGTAAAATACAGCTTCTTTAGGACTAAAGAGCAAAATCGGACGAAACATATATATAGGAGCTATAGCTAAATCTTAACCGATTTTCCTCAAACTCGGCAATGTTGGTTCATGGATCAAGAAACTCTACCATTCTAAATTTCAAAACGATTGGATGTAAAATACAGCTTTTATAGGACTAAAGGGCCAAATCGGACGAAACATATATATGGGAGCTATAGCTAAATCTTAATCGATTTTCTTCAAATTCGGTAAGGGCCAAATCGGACGAAACATATATATGGGAGCTATAGCAAAATCTTAACTGATTTTCTTCAAATTCGGCAATTTTGGTTCATGGATCAAGAAACTCTACCATTCTAAATTTCAAAACGATCGGATGTAAAATGCAGCTTCTATAGGACTAAAGGGCCAAATCGGACGAAAGATATATATGGGAGCTATATCTAAATCTTAACCGATTTTCTTCAAATTCGACAGTGTTGGTTCATGGATCAAGAAACTCTACCATTCTAAATTTCAAAACGATCGGATGTAAAATACAGCTTCTATAGGACTAAAGGGCCAAATCGGACGAAACATATATATGGGAGCTATAGCTAAATCTTAACCGATTTTCTTCAAATTCGGTAGTGTTGGTTCATGGATCAAGAAACTCTACCATTCTAAATTTCAAAATGATTGGATGTAAAATACTGCTTCTACAGGACTAAAGAGCAAAATCGGACGAAACATATATATGGGAGCTATAGCTAAATCTTAACCGATTTCAACCAAATTCAATAGCGATCTTAACAGCCGCGAAATACTCGACCTGTAGTAGACGAACAGCTTTACATGGACAGACGGACGGACGGACAGACATCGTTAAATCGACTCAGCTAGTGTTTCTGAGTCGATCGGTATACTTTAATCGGTTAAGATTTAGCTATAGCTCCCATATATATGTTTCGTCCGATTTTGCTCGTTAGTCCTGAAGAAGCTGTATTTTACATCCAATCATTTTGAAATTTAGAATGGTAGAGTTTCTTGATCCATGAACCAACACTACTGAATTTGAAGAAAATCGGTTAAGATTTAGCTATAGCTCCCATACATATGTTTCGTCCGATTTGGCACTTTAGCTGTATTTTACATCCAATCGTTTTGAAATTTAGAATGGTAGAGTTTATTGATCCATGAACCAACACTATCGAATTTGAAGAAAATCGGTTAAGATTTAGCTATAGCTCCCATATATATGTTTCTTCCGATTTGGCCCTTTAGTTCTATAGAAGCTATATTTTACATCCAATCTTTTTGAAATTTAGAATGGTAGAGTTTCTTGATTCATGAACCAACATTGCCGAATTTGAAGAAAATCGGTAAAGATGTAGCTCTAGCTCCCATATATATGTTTCATCCGATTTGGCTCTTTAGATCCAATCGTTTTTATACCCTACACCACACTGTGGTACAGGGTATTATTTAAGTATAAAATGTCCCAAAAGTAAATTTATGTAAACAACTAGCTGAGCCCGGTGCGCTTCGCTGCCCATGTCAAAATTCGCGCTGTAGAAACTGTATTTTATATCCGATCAGTACGAAATTCGGCAGAAAGAGGTTTGTTATTACATGAAGGAATACTGCCAAATTCGGAGAAAATCGGTTCAGATTTAGATATAGTCCCCATATATATGTTACCCCCAATTTGACATGTAAGCGCTGTAGAGACTGTGTTTTATATCCGATCAGTACGAAATTCGACAGAAACAGGTTTCTATTTTACATGAATGAGTATTCTAGGAAAATCGATTCAGATTTATATATAACCTCCATATATATGTTCCTCCAGATTTGGTTACAAAGCGCTATAGAAGTTGTACTTTACTTCCGATCATTACAAAGTTCTCCAGAAAGATTTTTCTCAATTTAGGAACGAATATTGCTTAATTTTGCGATTATCGGTTCAAAATACATTTACCAATTATTCCAAATTATTATCGCAATGACCCTTATCGCATTGTTAGGGAGGTGTAGGGTATTATATAGTCGGCCCCGCCCGACTTTCTGCCTTTCCTTACTGGTATTAGTAATAAATTCACTGAATGAAAAAATACCGAATTCAGTGGAAAGTCCAGAAATTAGAAATGTATACTTATAAAATTTCCAAATTCTTGTTTCATTGGTCATGCATCACATTATCATATTGCGATTGTATTGGAGTGAGCAGCTGTAATTATCGCATACCGAGCATTTTTGTTCATGTATTTCCTATATAATACTTGCAAGATATATCAAAATATGGGCTGGGCCACGCCCATTGGTCCGATCCCGCCCATTTTCTGACCAATTACGTAGAATGCCACCAGATACATATACACAACATTGCAGCACTCCCGATAGCAAATTGTGCAAGATATAAAAATTTCAAAATTTGGTCATTGTGGGCGGGGCCACGCCTATTGGTCCGAACCCGCCCATTTTTGGACCAATCACGTAGATCGCCAACGGATATATATACACAAAATTCCAGGTCTCTCGCTAACAAATTGTGCAAGATATCACATTTTTTAAATTTGGCTTATATGGGCGGTGCCACGCCCATTGGTTCGATCCCGCCCGTTTTTGGATCAATCACGTAGACTGCCACAGTTTACATATACACAAAATTCCAGCACTCTCGCTAACAAATTGTGCAAAATATCTCAATTTCAAAATTTGGCTTATATGGGCGGGGCCACGCCCTTTGGTCCGATTCCGCCCATTTTTGGAAAATTCACACAATCTGCCATTAAATGCATACAAACAAAATTTCAGCACTATACCTATAATAGGAGCAGAAATATCGGATTTTTAACCTGCGATTTGTATGGGAGGTACCACGCCCCTTTGTCCAATTAATTTTTTTTTTTCTATATAAACCATCTCGTGAAAATTTAGAATCGAATAAAAAAAAAATCATCCAAATCGCTCCAGCCGTTCTGACGTGATGCCATTACACAGATGGACCGTTTCATTTTTATATATATAGATTTATACATGAATTACAAAATTTATATATCAGAGTTATTCAATATTACGAGAGTGGTGTAGGGTATTATATAGTCGGCACCGCCCGACTTTAGCCTTTCCTTACTGGTTTTTTTTTTTAAACAAAAAAACATTTTCCCGTCGACCTACGACCTTTGATGAGCAATATTTTAGCTCTCGTTAAGAGCTATCTTTTTTCCATTGGCCGATTGTGGCTACGAGCCACACAGCAAATGAAACAATTGAATTGTTGCGAGAAAAGTTTAGAGATTGATTATTTCAAGAAATTGTGATATTGAATGGCCTCCAAGAAGTTGTGATTTAACACCATTAGACTATTTCTTGTGGGGTTATTTGAAGTCATTGGTCTAAACCAGACCCTCTTCAAGCTTTCAATATTGAAAGTAAAATTCATGACATACGACTTGATTTAGTAGAAAAAGTGCGCGAAAATTAGGTTCATCGAATTCGTTCCTGCAGAAGAAGTCGTCGAGGCGTTTTGAATGACGTTTTATTTAGAACTTAATTATATCGATTGTAAAGGGTGGTTAAATTGTAAGGGCCAATGTTGAATGTGAATCACACCTAAACGTCACGTTTTTCTCTGCATTTCATTTGACATTTCTCAATTTCAGACTAACTTAATTTGAACCATGGATAGATACACAATCGAGGAACGCGTTAAAGTTTTTCAAGTTTACGAAAATGGGAGTTCAAATCAAAATGCACTTCGTGCTGTTTTTTTGATCAGCATAATCTACAAAATGTGTCCACAATCGGGAGAATTGTGCGCAAATTTCAGCAAACCGAGTCTGTAGGAGATGTGAAAACACCTGTGCATGCTCGCCCATTTCGTTTGGTGCGGCTTATGGGCTGGCGACGTCTTCGGGTCATACTTCTTCGAAATGAGGCCGGTCAGGCAGTTACTGTGAATGGTGTTCGCTATCGTGAGATGATAACGAACTTTTTATGGCCCGAATTGGATGATATGGATGTGGACAATATGTGGTTTCAACAGGACGGTGCCACTTGCCACACAATGGCCGTGTTATCTCACGTCGTGGCGATGTCAATTGGCCGCCAAGATCATGTGATTTGACACCGTTGGACTTCTTTCTTTGGGGTTATTTGAAAGAAAGGATGTACTTCGATAATCCAGCAACAATTCAAGAGCTAAAGAATGAGATAATGCGGCACATTAACGGCATAGAACCTCAATTATGCCTCAGCGTCATCGAAAATTTGGTACATCGGATGGAGGTGTGCCGCCGAGGTCGCGGCGGCCATTTGGCCGATATTTTGTTCCATACATAATTGAACCATACCAATACTATTATAATAAAAAGAAATGACAATAATTTGTGTTTTATTCAAAATCAACATCGGCCCCTAAAATTTAACCACCCTTTACTTCACATTAAATAAAAAACTTTTGAATTTCCTTCACAATAAGTGTGTTTTTTTTTCAAAGAAATCATATCACTCCTATTGGAAAATCCTGTAATTAAAACAAACAAAATTTTCATATAAGCTTTGATCAACGCGAAATTTTTGTTGACGCTACTCTAATTTGGGGGAGCTAGAGGGTTAATATGTTCCACAAAAATATTGTCCATAATATTTTCTATAATGTTGCTGAACATACCTTAACCAAAGAAATATTTTTGTTACATAATAGTGTAATACTAACATATTTTAGGTACATTGTGGTTTTTAGAGCTATTTTGGGTGCCTAGACCCGTTCAGATTGTAGTGATATGTTCAAAAAAGTTGTTCAGAGTTACGTTGGCTACAATTTTCCCAAACATTGGTAGCGAAAAATTACGAGTTAGTTAAAGTTATTCTGAAAAAAGTGGAAAAAATATTTTTTCCTTCACTTTTTCAAAAAAAGGTACCGGAAAAAATAGTTTTCGCATAAAATGTTAAAAAACTTTGTTCAGCATATTCTTAGCTAACATTATTGTCAAAGATAGTTAAGCGGTATCACCAAGTCGGAATTAGTTGTTGGCCAAAAGCTGATGACACCTGATTTTCAGAAACTTTGGAGGCCCAAAACTACACAAATGCGAAATCTGTCAAAGTCTAAAAGTACATTCATAGGAAAACGGTGAATTTGTACTTCACCTCGATTATATTTTCTTCTAAAGTCAGCTAACCTGCGGAATAATCCTATTGTAAAATGTGTTCTTTACCTTGACGAATATCTGTTTTAGAAATCTTTCGCACATAGGATGGTCACATTTCATCCCCTCGATGACTCACAGCCATCTATATGACGAAACTGATTCATCTGTATGATGAATTCGATTCATCTATATGAATTGTTTGTTTAGAAAGTGGCGTAAATCCATTTGTTTTTAATAGGAGATATAAAGGGTTTTCTTAAAAAAAAATTATGGTCATTTTTATTTTAGAAAAAATGTTTTCGCGAAATTATTAATCGCTCTCGAACGACTGAACCAATTTTTGCAGTGTTTATGTTGCTTTAATGAGGACACAAAGCGATTTTTTTTTTAAAAAATAACTTTCTTGAAAAAATTGCTCCCCTTTGATTTTTTTTAATTTTCACAGTATATGCGCAAATCTCACATGTAATTGGATTTTTGGAAACTCAATTTTTGCAAATGTTATGGACGAATTACTAAGACTGGTATGGCAATTTGTGACGTTTTTTCCGTTTCTGCACGTACATATGAATGTGTCTAGGAACTATAACATACTGATCCGGTTTGATTGTTATATTCCATCGTTTCGAAATTTTTGCTTAAATGAAAATACTTTTGTAATTACTGTATTCTAAAAAAGAATGAAAACATTTGTCTACTTTTTTGATCCCACAAAGTGCATAATATTACTTTATATTTCTTATAAAGTGAAGGTTTCGATGAAATGTTATTACTTATTTTTTCCATTCTCAGAATTAAACCAGTAAGGAAAGGCTAAAGTCGGGCGATGCCGACTATATAATACCCTACGCCACTCTCGTAATATTGAATAACTCTGATATATAAATTTTGTAATTCATGTATAAATTGTTTACATAAATTTAATTTTGGGACATTTTATACTTAAATAATACCCTGTACCACAGTATGGTGTAGGGTATAAAAACGATTGGATCTAAAGAGCCAAATCGGATGAAACATATATATGGGAGCTATAGCTAAATCTTTACCGATTTTCTTCAAATTCGGCAATGTTGGTTCATGGATCAAGAAACTCTACCATTCTAAATTTCAAAATGATTGGATGTAAAATACAGCTTCTACAGGTCTAAAGAGCAAAATCGTACGAAACATATATATGGCAGCTATAGCTGAATCTTAACTGATTTTCTTCATATTCGGCAATGTTGGTTCATGGATCAAGAAACTCTACCATTCTAAATATCAAAACGATTGGATGTAAATTATAGCTTCTATAGAACTAAAGTGCCAAATCGGACGAAACATTTATATGGGAGCTATAGCTAAATCTTAACCGATTTTCTTCAAATTCGGTAGTGTTAGTTCATGGATCACGAAACGCTACCATTCTAAATTTCAAAATGATTGGATGTAAAATAAGGCTTCTACAGGAATAAAGAGCAAAATCGGACGAAACATATATATGGGAGCTATAGCTAAATCTTAACCGATTTTCTTCATATTCGGCAATGTTGGTTCATGGATCAAGAAAGTCTACCATTCTAAATTTCAAAATGATTGGATGTAAAATACAGCTTCTATAGAACTAAAGGGCCAAATCGGACGAAACATATGTATGGGAGCTAAAGCTAAATCTTAACCGATTTTCTTCAAATTCGGCAATGTTGGTTCATGGATCAAGAAACTCTACCATTATAAATTTCAAAAGGATTGGATGTAAAATACAGCTTTTATAGGACTAAAGGGCCAAATCGGACGAAACATATATATGGGAGCTATAGCTAAATCTTAACCGATTTTCTTCAAATTCGGTAAGGGCCAAACCGAACGAAACATATATATGGGAGCTATAGCAAAATCTTAACCGATTTTCTTCAAATTCGGCAATGTTGGTTCATGGATCAAGAAACTCTACCATTCTAAATTTCAAAACGATTGGATGTAAAATATAGCTTCTATAAAACTAAAGGGCCAAATCGGACGAAACATATATATGGGAGCTATAGCAAAATCTGAACCGATTTTCTTCAAATTCGGCAATGTTGGTTCATGGATCAAGAAACTCTACCATTCTAAATTTCAAAACGATTGGATGTAAAATACAGCTTCTATAGAACTAAAGGGCCCAATCGGACGAAACATATATATGGGAGCTATAGCTAAATCTTAACAGATTTTCTTCAAATTCGGTAGTGTTGGTTCATGGATCAATAAACTCTACCATTCTAAATTTCAAAACGATTGAATGTAAAATACAGCTTCTATAGAATTAAAGGGCCAAAACGGACGAAACATATATATGGGAGCTATAGCTAAATCTTAACCGATTTTCTTCAAATCCGGCAATATTGGTTCATGGATCAAGAAACTCTACCATTCTAAATTTCAAAACGATTGGATGTAAAATACAGCTTCTATAGAACTAAAGGGCCAAATCGGACGAAAGATATATATGGGAGCTATCGCTAAATCTTAACCGATTTTCTTCAAATTCGGTAGTGTTGGTTCATGGATCAATAAACTCTACCATTCTAAATTTCAAAACGATTGGAATAAAAATATAGCTTCTATAGAACTAAAGGGCCAAATCGGACGAAACATTTATATGGGAGCTATAGCTAAATCTTAACCGATTTTCTTTAAATTCGGTAATGTTGGTTCATGCATCAAGAAACACTACCATTCTAAATTTCAAAATAATGATTGGATTTAAAATACAGCTTCTACAGGACTAAAGAGCAAAATCGGACGAAACATATATATGGGAGCTATAGCTAAATCTTAACCGATTTTCTTCAAATTCAGCAATGTTGGTTCATGGATCAAGAAACTATACCATTCTAAATTTCAAAACGATTGGATGTAAAATATAGCTTCTATAAAACTAAAGGGCCAAATCGGACGAAACATATATATGGGAGCTATAGCAAAATCTGAACCGATTTTCTTCAAATTCGGCAATGTTGGTTCATGGATCAAGAAACTCTACCATTCTAAATTTCAAAACGATTGGATATAAAATACAGCTTCTATAGAACTAAAGGGCCAAATCGGACGAAACATATATATGGGAGCTATAGCTAAATCTTAACCGATTTTCTTCAAATTCGGTAGTGTTGGTTCATGGATCAAGAAACTCTACCATTCTAAATTTCAAAACGATTGGATGTAAAATACAGCTTCTTCAGGACTAAAGAGCAAAATCGGACGAAACATATATATGGGAGCTATAGCTAAATCTTAACCGATTTTCTTCAAATTCGGCAACGCTGGTTCATGGATCAAGAAACTCTACCATTCTAAATTTCAAAACGATTGGATGTAAAATACAGCTTTTATAGGAATAAATGGCCAAATCGGACGAAACATATATATGGGAGCTATAGCTAAATCTTAACCGATTTTCTTCAAATTCGGCAATGTTGGTTCATGGATCAAGAAACTCTACCATTCTAAATTTCAAAACGATTGGATATAAAATACAGCTTCTATAGAACTAAAGGGCCAAATCGGACGAAACATATATATGGGAGCTATAGCTAAATCTTAACCGATTTTCTTCAAATTCGGTAGTGTTGGTTCATGGATCAAGAAACTCTACCATTCTAAATTTCAAAACGATTGGATGTAAAATACAGCTTCTTCAGGACTAAAGAGCAAAATCGGACGAAACATATATATGGGAGCTATAGCTAAATCTTAACCGATTTTCTTCAAATTCGGCAACGCTGGTTCATGGATCAAGAAACTCTACCATTCTAAATTTCAAAACGATTGGATGTAAAATACAGCTTTTATAGGAATAAATGGCCAAATCGGACGAAACATATATATGGGAGCTATAGCTAAATCTTAACCGATTTTCTTCAAATTCGGCAATGTTGGTTCATGGATCAAGAAACTCTACCATTCTAAATTTCAAAACGATTGGATGTAAACTAGGGCTTCTATAGGACTAAAGGGCCAAATCGGACGAAAGATATATATGGGAGCTATATCTAAATCTGAACCGATTTCAACCAAATGCGACCTGTAGTCGACGAACAACTTTACATGCACAGACGGACGGACATCGTTAAATCGACTCAGCTAGTGATTCTGAGTCGATCGGTATACTTTAAGGTGGGTCTAGCTGTGTTATTTTCAGGTGTTACAAACATCTGCCGCGAAACAAACTTATAATACTCTGTACCACAGTGTGGTGTAGGGTATAAAGAGGTGGTGTGGTTCACACTGTTTATACTTCAAGTTAACCGTTGTAAAATATTTCGAGAAGTCGGTCATAAATTTCTCAGCACCAGTGTCGATTTAGGTCAATACTTTTGAATGGATGGTGGAAATTCCTTGGAGTTTCCCAACCATAAATTAATGAATGTCAGTGAATAATATTTCATTTCAGTGGAGCCAAAAATATTGGTAAAAGTACACATATTTTGTTTAACAATCCTTCGTGCCAGACTATATCAAGAGCTTTCGATATATCTTTGAATAGAGCATAACAATATTCTTTGCTTTCAAAAGCCTTTCTGATGTATGTAACAACACGATGAACTTGATTTATGGGACTATGACTCTTCCGAAAACCAAATTGGTGATCAGGAATTATGTTATTTGAAATTATATGTGGGGTAATTTTCTTCATAAAGATTGATTCAACCATTTTTGAGAGTATCGATAGCACACTTATCGGATCCTTCCGATATCTTCTAGGATAAAGGGAAGCAACCCTCACGCAAAGTGCTATTAAAAATTAACAAAACCATTTTCAGGACAGATAATGGTAATTCTTGTATTCTGACATTTATACCATCTTTGCCAGCAGATTTCTTTATTTTAATGTCTTTGACCGAATTTTCGATATCTTTTAACCTAAATTAAATTGGACGAGGAATTGCTTCACCTTTCTCGGGAGGACAGATGGTGGACGTGCCAATATTTTGTGTAAGAACAGATTCAAGGTAATTTGCAAAAGGCATTGACTTTCTTTTCGGAGCTTGCCGGGGAGCGGTAACATTGCCATTCTCTTCTTATATTTCTTTTGTCATTGACTATGGCTTCAGTGTTTGTTTGATAAGTTGAAAATGTTTTCGTTATATTTCTGGACTTACGAGTGGCAACTTTTACCGCACCGTTTAGGACATCTGTCAGCAGATTCGCTGCTGTGTCAATCTCGTTTTCTGATCGTAACGATATACCTTCGGACAGGTTAGAACGTATTTTTTATATAGGGTGATCCATTTCGAGGTTCCCTATTTTTTTAAAGAAAATTCAAATTGAATGGGGAATGTTTATTATCATTTGAAAGAACATTCTTTGGCATTTATTTTTTGAAGATTATGTCTATCAAAAGTTGGCCGCGGCTACGTCTCAGATAGTCCATCCCTTGAGTCCAATTTTCGATGACTCGATTATGTTGACCATAAGTTGAGCGAAGTGCACGAAACACATTCCTCACAGAACGTGAATTTTGGTAATAAAGTTGAACGATTTGTAAACGTTGTTCAGGCGTAAGTCTTTCCATGATGAAATGCCAAACAATACTTAAGAAAAATAACATGACACGACTCACACGTGATCGTAAGACCCGATTATGTTGACCATAAGTTGAGCGAAGTGCACGAAACACATTCCTCACAGAACGTGAATTTTCGTAATAAAGTTGAACGATTTGTAAACGTTGTTCAGGCGTAAGGGCTATTGAAAAAAGTATCTCTACTTGGATCACCCGTTACTTCATCCAGTTTGTGTGTTTGTTAGGCAAAGTGGCGTGCGCACTTTCCTGGGCATTATTGGACAATGTTAAGATGTTTAGAGAAAGACCCGAAGAAAAACTCTAAAGTGGAATACTAATTCTCACCTTATGTTGGTGAGAATTAGTTTGAATAGTCGAATTAAAATTTGCTCAAATGAAGTCATTATATCAATGTTTTCTGAAAGTGATTTATCTGATAGTGGAGGTAAGTAGCACACTTATATTTAAATAACATGTTTTTCAGATGAATTTGTTATTGAAAGTTCAGTATTAAGCACTTATCAAAATGATGAGTACAAACTTGCAGAAGAAATCAAGGCGGCTCTTCCAAAAATAACCAATAACGCAGAAATAATTCAGCCGCTTAGAACTGTTCCTATTCACTGAAATGTATACAAGGTTCAAAATTAATTGAATGTCAGATCGTCATTACCAATTTCTACGTTAAATTTATTGCCCGGCAAGAAAGACTGTATATTGGTTTTAGAAGACGGAAGAAAGAAAACCATGGAAAAAATATTACTTCTCAGCAATTTGAAAGAACTACACGCTAAATTTTGTGCCACATATTCCGATAAGGACATAAGCTTGTCTAAATTTACAAAGTTTAGACCACGCCATTGGGTACCCGATGGATGTAAAGCAGCCATACTGTTTGTGTCTGCAAAATACACCAGAATCTAAAATTGAAACTTCAAGGGTTAAACAAAGCCCTTCGAGGATCCGGCGAAAATTACTCATCTAGAGAGATGGCAAGTCCAATGAAGCGAAAATTGCAATATGCTAATTTGTGAAAATTGCCCCGCCAATACCAAATGATTTACTAAATCTTTTTGGAGATTCGAATTTAAAAGAAAATAATTGAGAAATTTGAAAGGAACTGCTGATATATATAAAACACAGTCACATCACTTGAGTTTCCTAAAAACCAATTTAGAAGAAGGAGATTTTTTAATAACCTTAAATTTGTCGGAAAATTACGCATTCAAAATTCAAGATTCTGTTCCGTCTTATAACTGGTCAAACAGCCAGGCTACACTTCATCCTTATTTTATATATCACAAAAATGAATCTAACATCAACACTTATTGCTTCGTTGTAATATCCGAGGAAGAGCAACACGATGCATCATCATTTCATATGGTCGCTTGGACGACCAACCTACGTAACTGACAAAAAACGGTAAATGATTTTAGACGTAACTGACACAATGCCAAAAAAAATTTCACCAAGAGACGTAAGTGCAATATGTCACTTAATACTTCGTTTTCCCGAAATGTTTGTTCATTATTGCAAAATGTTATCGAGTACTAGCTGGACCCAGCCCACTCGTTGTCCAGTCCCAATCATCAGATAACGACAGTAGGAATCTCGATAATCCATTCGTAGGTAGGAACAGTAGGAATCACTAAGAAAATAATAACTCCACATTGGCTTATTTGCGCGGGGCCACGCCTCCTCAATAAATAACTAATATAGCCTATGTCACCCGCAAGCATAATCTAAAGATTACAGCATTTATCCCTTTTCCATTATGTGCCTCTAAATGCCATTAAACCACAACTGTACACCATTTAATCGTTTTTGCATCACAGTGCCACTATAAGTATGTATTAAGAGAAAAACATACTGTATATTCCAAACGCTAAATTCGCACCCTTAGCCCTACTCTACCATATTTAACCCTTTTTGCCATATCGTACCATATTTTACCATTTTTGCACTACGGTACCATATTTAACCCTTTTTGCCCCACTGTGCCATATTTAACACATTTTTGACCCACTGCACAAATTTAAATTTTTTCCCCCACTGTACCATATTTAGCACTTTTTACCCCACTGTACCATATCCAATATAGTTTTGTCCCACTGCACAATATTTATCATTTTTCCACCATTTTTGTCTAAAAAACTCCTTGTGTCTAGTCTACGTTCCAATGGCTACCCTCAAGCCAAATTAGACGATTCAAGCTCTTGCCATTTGGACTTGGCTTTGGTGCCATATTTATCCCTTTTTGTCCCAATGTGCGCGTAAATTTTTTAATTTCGAAAAATTTTGATTCATACCGAATCTTCGCCCTAGGCGCTACCCTCACACGAAATGTTGCAATTCTAGCTCCAGCCGTTTGGATTTGGCTGTGATACCATATTTATTTCTTTTTAGACCCATTGTGCGCCCAAAATTTCGAAAAACCCGTCCATATTGCACGTCTATATAGCAAGGACTACCATCCTACCAAATGTCATGACTCTAGCTTTAGCCGTTTGGGATGGGCGGTGATCAGTCGTAACTGACATTAAGTATAAATTTTTTTCCCACAAAGTGACATATCTTCATTGTTTATGAAAAACATGCATTATAATTAAATTTTTTTATTTTTTATACCCTACACCACACTGTGGTACAGGGTATTATAAGTTTGTTTCATGGCAGATGTTTGTAACACCTGAAACTAACACAGCTAGACCCACCTTAAAGTATACCGATCGACTCAGAATCACTAGCTGAGTCGATTTAACGATGTCTGTCCGTCCGTCCGTCCGTCAGTCCATGTTCGTCGACTACAGGTCGCAATTTCACTCCGATCGTTCTAAAATTTTGCAGTCTAGAGTATTTCGCAGCTGTTAAGATCGCTATTGAATTTGGTTGAAATCGGTTCAGATTTAGATATAGCTCCCATATATATCTTTCGTCCGATTTGGCCCTTTAGTCCTATAGAAGCTGTATTTTACATCCGATCGTTTTGAAATTTAGAATGGTAGAGTTTCTTGATCCATGAACCAACATTGCTGAATTTGAAGAAAATCGGTTAAGATTTAGCTATAGCTCCCATATATATGTTTCGTCCGATTTGGCCCTTTAGTCCTATAGAAGCTGTATTTTACATCCGATCGTTTTGAAATTGAGAATGTTTGAATGAATGAGTTTCTTGATCCATGAACCAACATTGCCGAATTTGAAGAAAATCGGTTCAGATTTAGATATAGCTCCCATATATATCATTCGTCCGATTTGGTCCTTTAGTCCTATAGAAGCTGTATTTTACATCCGATCGTTTTGAAATTTAGAATGGTAGAGTTTCTTGATCCATGAACCAACATTGCCGAATGTGAAGAAAATCGGTTAAGATTTAGCTATAGCTCCCATATATATGTTTCGTCCGATTTGGCCCTTTAGTCCTATAGAAGCTGTATTTTACATCCGATTGTTTTGAAATTTAAAATGGTAGAGTTTCTTGATCCATGAACCAACATTGCCGAATTTGAAGAAAATCGGTTCAGATTTAGATATAGCTCCCATCAGGGACGTATCCAGGATTTTGGTTCGGGGGGGGGGCCCAACCTTTGATTCCATACACGCTGAAAAAAATCGCTTCTGTAGTACATTGTCCCAAACATATTCGGCATGAAACATATATATGTTTAGGGTACAGTCTAAACATATAATATTTGTTTCCCACAAAAATTATATATATGGGAAGATGTTGTTCTAAACAAGTCTTTGTTTACATTCCAACATGTTTTTAGTTTGGAACTACTATTTCCGAAACAAATATTTATTTGCATTTAAGTATTCAGAAAATACCTAAATTGGGTTAAATTTTTCAGTTATTCAAAGTTAACTTTTTAGAAATTTTTAATGTTCGTACAAATAATAATTAATAATAATTGAAATCGTATAATCTTGGATCAACATAAATTACTTTGAGAATTGACAACTAATTATGGCATGGAATGCTCAGAAATTTGAAATAATTCAGGGTTGTTGTGGAATCCGATTGCTGTCGGAATCGGAATTGAAATCGAGAAAAAATAACTTTCTGTGACACACAATTTATTTTTTTCTAGTCGTGGAATTCGACTGTTGTTCGAATCGGAATTGAGATCGAAAAAAATAACCTTTTGTGACACCAAAGTTATTTTCTTTCTCGGTTTCAATTCCGATTCCGACAACAATCGGATTCCACAACAACCCTGATTAATTTAAACAGAAGTTAATGCTGCATTTAGTATGATAACTGGGAGGTACAAGTAGAATTCGAAACCAAGGAAAATTAAAACTGAAATTCGAAAAAGTCAGCAAAATTTTTGAAAAATCTTTTTTAAATAAAATATATTTAGAGAAATTCTTAACAATAATTTTAGTTGTATTTAAACACATATTTTATTTGAGAAATTTGGTTTGTAAATATATTTTGTTGTAACATATATGCGTTCCAAATATAATTTATTGATTTTCAAATAAAATGTATTTGCTTATAAATATATAATATTTAAAAATTTGTGTTCCAAATATATTTTCTCTCGAGTCAAATATATCAAAAAAACGATTTTTCTCCGTGTAACAAAGATAAACCATTAAAAATTAGGTTTATTGTGTAGGTAAGGGAAGTTAATTTCCTTAGTTTTTTATTCGAATTTTATTCCTAAATATAAATATGTACTTTAGTACGAGATCATTAAAACTTTTAATAATAAAATACGTAAGGGTTAAAAATAAAATCTTGGATTTTTGAAAGAAATATATCAATTATTTCATCGATTTTGACTTCATCTTTGTATATAGACATCAAAGCCAGATAAGATAGCCTTTCTTCCTCCAATCTGTTCCGGAGATACGTTTTTATTCTTCTTAACGTCGAGAATAAAAACTAAAATAGCATCTAATGCATTTGATGGCTTATCATTCTTCTGCTTCCAATAATCAATCCATATACTTATTTCAGCTAATCCATATACACTCCGGTTCATTTGGATAAAGGCAGATACAAAAATGAGCGATATTTGAAATTTACATATAAACAATTCACTTATCGAATGGTAAAATGAGCTAAAAAGGTTGCCCTGAGGCTTTTTCATATAAAAAAGTACAAAGCATTAACAGCAGAAAAGCAAATGGCTATATTAATAATCATTAATTATAACTCCCCCAACAAAAAAGGTAAAGAAATGGTTCATATGAATAAAGGCAACATCAATAAACTGTTCAAAACATGGATTTATCGCTACGGTTATTTTTTTTTTTTGACGAATCTTATACTCTAGTACTTATATAGTATAATTAATAATGCGTATATCCACCACGTTGTGAAATTACTTCATAAATACGGTTAGGAAGTGAGTCGTACAATGATTTTAAATAGTTTAATGAAATATCGAACCAGGCAGTGTTTATGCTGTCAATAATTGATTCTTTATCATTATATTGTTTTCCTCCTTCGTATATTTTACGTGTGAGCCATCCCCAAGCATTTTCTACGATGTTAAGATCTGGGGAATAGGGCGGCCAACTCATCAATTGAACATTTTGGCTTGCAATAAATGATTTTACAACCCCGGCGGTATGAATTGGTGCGTTATCTTGTTGCAGAATCCAAGGTAATGGTCCAAACAAATCGGTAATGTTTGGGAAAGCTGCTTCCAATAACCCTTTGTAGGTACTTCCCGTCATTCTTGAATTTTGGAAGCTCAAATCGAATGCTCCAAAGTAACTGATTGCACCCCAGACCATTACCCCACCCTCTCGGCTGTGATGACGGGTTAAAAATCGTTTTTCTTTTCTAAGATCATGGAAATAGAAGTTGTATCCATCGGGGCCATCAAGATTGAATTTCTTTTCATCAGTGAATACAACCATTCTCCAGTCCCTTTGAATTGATCCCTGGCCTATCGTCCAGTCCATATGATTCCTTGCGTATTGAAGACGGTGATCTTTTCGAGTAGCGGTTAGAGGTGGCTTTTTTTACTAATTTTGACAGCTTTAGGTTCTTAGCACTCAAAATTACGCGTCGAACAGTCGATTTACTGGCTTTTACTCCCACTTCATGCTTTATTTTTGAAATAGATTTGCTGGAATTAGAAGCGCATCGAAGAATTCTTCGTCTTTCAGCAGCTGAAATCGCCGTGGCTTTTCTTCCTTTATATTTTTTCCATAGGTACTTGGATTTTTAAGATAATTATCAACACAAGTTGGACCCCGACCAAATTTTTTTGCAATGTCACGATTGGAATAACCTTCTGTATGATAAACGTCGATTTTTGCCTTTTCAGACGTGCTTAGAGATCTGCCTTTGCCCATTTTTATTCAAAACTACTCTATTTTGTAGCGAACAAAACTTTACAACTTATTTTTTACATCTGTCCTTTCAAAAGTATTTAAAACTGTTGGATTCGCGACTGCCTTTATCCAAATGAACCATTTATTTGCATAGCATTTCTGACTACTTTTGTTTTGTTCGAGAATGTACCGTTATCTTAAACACAAAAGTGATGTTTGTTGCTATATTGTTTAAAGTACCACCGATACAGTTATTTTGTGTTGACTTTGCAAAAGATTAATCACATTTTCGAGATAAACTTGCAATATTTGAAAGAAAAACTATTGCCTTTATCTAAGTGAACCGGAGTGTACTTATTTCAGCTAATTTCTGGGTAGCACCAATCAAAAAATCGTGAAACATGCACTTTTCTTACACGGGGCAAAATCGCCTATTTTGATATGTTTGAATCGAAAGAAAATATATTTGAAACACAAATTTTTAAATATTATGTATTTCTGACCAAATCAATTTTATTTGAAAATCAATAAAATATATTTGGAAATCGTATATTAATATGCTACAACATATAATATTTGCAAACTAAATTCTCAAATAAAATATGTATTTGAATACAAATAAAATTATTGTTTAAGAATTTCTCCTAATATATTTTATTTAAAAAAGATTTTCGAAACTTTTGTTAAATTTTTCGAATTTCAGTTTTAATTTTTGTTGGTTTCTTTGGTTTGGACCTCCCAGTTATGACATCAAATGCAGCATTAACTTATGTTTTAAATCAATCATTTAAAATTTCTGAGTATTCCAAGCCATCATTAGTTGTCAATCCTCCAAGTATATATTTCGATCCAAGATTATATGATTTCAATTATTATTATTTATTATATTTACGACGTAAAAAATTTCAAAAAAATAACTTTGAGTTACTGAAATATTTAACACAAAAAATACCTAAAATACCTAAAGGAATACTTAAATGCAAATAAATATTTGTTTCGGAAAAATAGTCCAAAATAAACACATATTGGGATGTAAACAAAGATTTGTTTAGAAGAACATCTTCCCAAATATATAATTTTTGTGTGTACTAAATATTATATAGATTGTACCCTAAAGATATATATGTTTAAAGCCGAATATGTTTGGGACAATATACTACAGAAGCAATTTTTTTTCAGCGTGTATTTTTAGTTGTAATTACTTTTATTTTTTGAACTGCCTTCCAAATATTTTTCGTGTTTTATTTTCTTTTTTTTTTTTGTAATTTTGAAAATTGTAAATAGTTGATGCCAATGTTCTAAACATTTCGGGGGGGCCCGGGCCCCCGGGCCCACCCCCTAGATACGTCCCTGGCTCCCATATATATCTTTCGTCCGATTTGGTCCTTTAGTCCTACAGAAGCTGTATTTTACATCCGATCGTTTTGAAATTTAGAATGGTAGAGTTTCTTGATCCATGAACCAACATTGCCGAATGTGAAGAAAATCGGTTAAGATTTAGCTATAGCTCCCATATATATGTTTCGTCCGATTTGGCCCTTTAGTCCTATAGAAGATGTATTTTACATCCGATCGTTCTGAAATTTAGAATGGTAGAGTTTCTTGATCCATGAACCAACATTGCCGCATTTGAAGAAAATCGGTTCAGATTTAGATATAGCTCCCATATATATCTTTCGTCCGATTTGGCCCTTTAGTCCTATAGAAGCTGTATTTTACATCCGATCGTTTTGAAATTTAGAATGGTAGAGTTTCTTGATCCATGAACCAACATTGCCGAATTTGAAGAAAATCGGTTAAGATTTAGCTATAGCTCCCATATATATGTTTCGTCCGATTTGGCCCTTTAGTCCTATAGAAGCTGTATTTTACATCCGATCGTTTTGAAATTTAGAATGGTAGAGTTTCTTGATCCATGAACCAACATTGCCGAATTTGAAGAAAATCGGTTCAGATTTAGATATAGCTCCCATATATATCTTTCGTCCGATTTGGCCCTTTAGTCCTATAGAAGCTGTATTTTACATCCGATCGTTTTGAAATTTAGAATGGTAGAGTTTCTTGATCCATGAACCAACATTGCCGAATTTGAAGAAAATCGGTTAAGATTTAGCTATAGCTCCCATATATATGTTTCGTCCGATTTGGCCCTTTAGTCCTATAGAAGCTGTATTTTACATCCGATCGTTTTGAAATTTAGAATGGTAGAGTTTCTTGATCCATGAACCAACATTGCCGAATTTGAAGAAAATCGGTTCAGATTTAGATATAGCTCCCATATATATCTTTCGTCCGATTTGGCCCTTTAGTCCTATAGAAGCTGTATTTTACATCCGATCGTTTTGAAATTTAGAATGGTAGAGTTTCTTGATCCATGAACCAACATTGCCGAATTTGAAGAAAATCGGTTAAGATTTAGCTATAGCTCCCATATATATGTTTCGTCCGATTTGGCCCTTTAGTCCTATAGAAGCTGTATTTTACATCCGATCGTTTTGAAATTTAGAATGGTAGAGTTTCTTGATCCATGAACCAACATTGCCGAATTTGAAGAAAATCGGTTCAGATTTAGATATAGCTCCCATATATATCTTTCGTCCGATTTGGCCCTTTAGTCCTATAGAAGCTGTATTTTACATCCGATCGTTTTGAAATTTAGAATGGTAGAGTTTCTTGATCCATGAACTAACATTGCCGAATTTGAAGAATTATATATATATAGCTGGACCCGGTCCACTTCGTTGCCCCAGACTTCAGATTTCCGATCCCGTTAATTTTTGGACTAATTACGTAGACTGACACCAAATATATATGCACATAATTACATTGATCTCTCTAGGTTAGGTTGAAGAGAGGAGACGTTTAAACGTCTCATGTCCATGGACATACACTAACTCTCTAACAAATTGCTCAAGATATATCAAACACAAAATTTAATTGGCTTATGTGGGCAGGGCCACTCCCATTTGTCCGACCCCGCCCATTTTTGGACCAAGCACGTAGACTGCCACCTAATATATATGCACAAAATTAGAGTAATCTCGCTAATAATTTGTGTGAGTTATGTCAATTTCAAAATTGGGTTTATATTGGCGGGGCCACGCCGATTGGTCAAATCCCGCCCATTTTTGCACCAACCAATTACACTACCACCTAATACATATGCAAAAATTACAGCACTCTCGCTAACAAATTGTGCAAGATATGTCTATTTAATTCCAATTCCGAATATATTTGGACAAATCACGAAGACTACCAACAGATACATGGCACAAAATTACAGCACCCTCGCTAACAAATTGTGTAAGATATCTCAATTTCAAAATTTGGCTTATATGGGCGGGGCCACGCCCATTGGCCGATCCCGCCCATTTTTGGACGAATTGAGTAGACTACCACCTAATACGTATGCACAATATTACAGCACCCTCGCTAACAAATTGTGCAATATATGTCAATTTAAAAATTTGGTTTATAAGGGCGGGGCCACGCCCATTGGTCCTATCCCGCCCATTTTTGGAAGAATCACGTAGACTGCCACCAGATACATATGTACAACATTACAGCACTCTAGTTAAAAAATTGTGCAAGATATCTCAATTTCAAAATTTGGCTTATATGGGCGGGGTCACGCCCATTCGTCTGATTCCGCCCATTTTTGGACCAATCACGTAAGTCGCCAACAGATATATTTACCCAAAATTACAGCTCTTTCGCTAACAAATTATGCAAGATATCTCAAATTCAAAACTTGGCTTATATGGGCGGGGCCACGCCCATTGGTCCGATTCCCTCCATTTTTGAACCAATAACGTAGAGTGCCACCAGATACATATGCACACAATTACAGCTCTCTCGCTAACAAATTGTGTCAGATATCTCGATTTCAAACTGTGGCTTAAAGGGACGGGGCCACGCCCATTAGTCCGACCCCGCCCATTTTTGGACCAATCACGTAGCCTGCTTCCATATATATATATACAAATTTGTAGTTCCCTCACTAACAAATTGTGCAAGATATCTCAAATTCAAAATTTGGCTTATATGGGCGGGGCCACGCCCATTGGTCCGATCCCGCCCATTTTTTGACCAATCATGTAAGTCGCCAGCAGATATATATACACAAAATTACAGCTCTCTTGCTAACAAATTGTGCAAGATATCTCGATTTCAAAATTTAGCTTAATGGGGCGGGGCCACGCCCATTAGTCTGACCCCGCCCATTTTTGGACCAATCACGTAGACTGCCACCAGATACATATGTACAAAATTGCAGCACTCTCACTAACAAATTGTGCAAGATATCTCAATTTTAAAATTTGTCTTATGTGGGCGGGGCCACGCCCACTTCATATATCGAAAATTCAAGTACCCTATTTTCACCACGCCCCACACATGTACATTCTGTGAAAATTTCAAGAAGATCGGTTCAGCCGTTTAGACGTCTATACGGTACAAACAAACCAACAAACCAACAAACAAACAAACCAACAAACACACATTCTTCTTTATATATATAGATAGACTAGCTGGACCCGGTCCACTTCGTTGCCCCAGACTTCAGATTTCCGATGCCGTCCATTTATCAAAACATGGTTCATGTAGATAGCGACAGTAGGAATTCGTTAATCGTTAATCTATTCGTATGTACGGACAGTAGGAATCACTAAAAACATTGGCTTATATGGGCGGACCCACGTCCCCTCAATCAAGAACTTATAAAACCTATGTCACCCTTTAGGCTTATCTGAACATTCCCTGAAAATGTCATCAAAACCGATCCAGACGTTTTGGAGTCCATACGTAACATACACACATCCATGTATATATATATAGCTGGACCCGGTCCACTTCGTTGCCCCAGATTTAGATTTTCGATTCCGTCCATTTTTGAACCAATCACGATTACTTCCACCAAAAACATCTCCATAAAATAAGAGCACTCTCGCTAATTTTGAAGATATCTCAATTTCACGCCTATTGATCCGATTCCTCCCAGTTTTTGACCAATCACGTAGACTACCACCAGATACATGTGCACAAAATTACAGCACTCTAGATAAGAAATTGTGCAAGATATCTTAATTTCAAAATTTGGCTTATATGGGCGGTGCCACGCCCTTTGGCCTGATCCCGGCTATTTTTGGAACAATCACGTAGACTACCACCAGATATATATTTTCAAAATTACAGCACTCTCTCTAACATATTGTGAAAAATATCTGAATTTCAAAATATTAATTATATGGGCGGTGCCACGCCCAATGGTCCGTTTCCACCCATTTTTGGACCAATTACGTAGATTACCACCAGATACATATGCACAAAATTACAGCACTCTCGCTACAAATTTGTGCAAGATATATCAATTTCAAAACTGGCTTATATGGGCGAGGCCTCGCCCATTGGTCCGCTTTTGCCCATTTTTGGGCCAATTACGTAGACTACCACCAGATACATGTTCACAAAATTACAGCGCTCTCTATAACAAATTGTGCACGATATCTTAATTTCAAAATTTGGCTTATATGGGCAGGGCCACGCCCTTTAGTCCGATCCCGGCTATTTTTGGAACAATCACGTAGACTACCACCAGTTACATATGTACAAAATTACAGCACTCTCTCTAACAAAATGTGCAAGATAAGTCAATTTCAAAATTTGGCTTATATGGGCAGTGCCACGCCCATTGACCCTATTCGGCCCATTTTTAGACCAATCACGTAGACTGCCACCAGATATGTATACACAAAATTCCAGCACTCTCGCTAACAAATTGCGTGGCCTTCGGTAGCTTAGTGGTTAGTGCGTTAGACTTGGATACCGAAGGTGCTGGGTTCAACTCCCAGCCATGGCACCGGAAAAATTTAACAGCTAAAAATAACTCACCGGGCGCACTACCACTACAACAACATCTGATCACACAAGTCAACAGGGAAGCTAAAAATAGACATAACACCATGACGACTATTAACAGATATGCAGCGCTTCTAGTGGAGAATAGAAACGGCAACACTCAAATAACATCCATTCCCTGATATTAACAGACGAATGTTAATTTACAACCGGACAACATTGAGTGGATGAAAATAACATAAGGTTCCCGCGATAATCGGATATATGCCGGAACGAAGTCTGTAATAGAAATAGACTTAAGGATTATCAACTCAGCGTCTCCAAGCTGCTACAACAACAACAAATTGTGCAAGATATAACATTTTTAAATTTGGCTTATGTGGGCGGTGCCACGCCCATTGCTGCGATCCCGCCCATTTTTGGACCAAGCATGTAGACTGCCACCATATACATATGTACAACATTACAGCACTCTCGCTAACAAATTGTGCAAGATATCTTAATTTCAAAATTTGGCTTATATGGGCGGTGCCACGCCCTTTGGTCCGATCCCGGCTATTTTTGGAACAATCACGTAGACTACCACCAGATATATATGTACAAAATTACAGCATTCTCTCTAAAATATTGTGAAAAATATCTAAAATTCAAAATTTGACTTATATGGGCGGTGCCACGCCCATTGGTCCGCTTCCGCCCATTTTTGGACCAATCACGTAGACTACCACCAGATACATGTGCACAAAATTACAGCACTCTCGATAACAAATTCTGCAAGATATCTTAATTTCAAAATTTGACTTATACAGGCGGTGCCACGCCCATTGGTCCGATTCCGCCCATTTTTGGACCAATCACGTAGACTACCACCAGATACATATGCACCAAATTACACCACTCTCGCTAACAAAATGTGCAAGATAAGTCAATTTCAAAATTTGGCTTATATGGGCGGTGCCACGCCCATTGACCCGATTCCGCCCATTTTTAGACCAGTCACGTAGACTGCCACCAGATACGTATACACAAAATTCCACCACTCTCGCTAACAAATTGTGCAAGATATAACATTTTTTAAATTTGGCTTGTATGGGCGGTGCCACGCCCATTGCTGCGATCCAGCCCATTTTTGGACCAATCATGTAGACTGCCAGCAGACACCTATGTCCAAAATTACAGCACTCTCGCTAACAAATTGTGCAAGATATCTCAATTTTAAAATTTGTCTTATGTGGGCGGGGCCACGCCCACTTGATATATCGAAAATTCAAGTACCCTATTTTCACCACACCCCACACATGTATATTCTGTGAAAATTTCAAGAAGATCGGTCCAGCCGTTTAGACGTCTATACGGTACAAACAAACCAACAAACCAACAAACAAACAAACCAACAAACAAACAAACAAACAAACACACATTCTTCTTTATATATATAGATAGATAGATATATGTTTCGTCCGATTTTGCTCTTTAGTCCTGTAGAAGCTGTATTTTACATCCAAGCTGTATTTTACATCCGATCGTTTTGAAATTTAGAATGGTAGAGTTTCTTGATCCATGAACCAACATTGCCGAATTTGAAGAAAATCGGTTCAGATTTAGATATAGCTCCCATATATATCATTCGTCCGATTTGGTCCTTTAGTCCTATAGAAGCTGTATTTTACATCCGATCGTTTTGAAATTTAGAATGGTAGAGTCTCTTGATCCATGAACCAACATTGCCGAATGTGAAGAAAATCGGTTAAGAATTAGCTATAGCTCCCATATATATGTTTCGTCCGATTTGGGCCTTTAGTCCTATAGAAGCTGTATTTTACATCCGATCGTTTTGAAATTAAGAATGGTAGAGTTTCTTGATCCATGAACCAACATTGCCGAATTTGAAGAAAATCGGTTCAGATTTAGATATAGCTCCCATTTATATCTTTCGTCCGATTTGGTCCTTTAGTCCTACAGAAGCTGTATTTTACATCCGATCGTTTTGAAATTTAGAATGGTAGAGTTTCTTGATCCATGAACCACCATTGCCGAATGTGAAAAAATCGGTTAAGATTTAGCTATAGCTCCCATATATATGATTCGTCCGTCCGTCTGTCCATGTAAAGTTGTTCGTCGACTACAGGTCGCAATTTCACTCCGATCGTTCTGAAATTTTGCAGTTTAGAGTATTTCGCGGCTGTTAAGATCGCTATTGAATTTGGTTGAAATCGGTTCAGATTTAGATATAGCCCCCATATATATCTTTCGTCCGAGTTGGCCCTTTAGTCCTATAGAAGCTGTATTTTACATCCAATCGTTTTGAAATTTAGAATGGTAGAGTTTCTTGATCCATGAACCAACATTGCTGAATTTGAAGAAAATCGGTTAAGATTTAGCTATAGGTCCCATATATATGTTTCGTCCGATTTTGCTCTTTAGTCCTGTAGAAGTTGTATTTAACATCCAATCATTTTGAAATTTAGAATGGTAGAGTTTCTTGATCCATGAACCAACACTACCGAAATTGAAGAAAATCGGTTAGGATTTAGCTATAGCTCCCATATATATGTTTCGTCCGATTTGGCCATTTAGTCCTATAAAAGCTGTATTTTACATCCAATCGTTTTGAAATTTAGAATGGTAGAGTTTCTTGATCCATGAACCGACATTGCCGAATTTGAAGAAAATCGGTTAAGATTTAGCTATAGCTCCCATATATATGTTTCGTCCGATTTTGCTCTTTAGTCCTGAAGAAGCTGTATTTTACATCCAATAATTTTGAAATTTAGAATGGTAGAGTTTCTTGATCCATGAGCCAACACTACCGAATTTGAAGAAAATCGGTTAAGATTTAGCTATAGCTCCCATATATATGTTTCGTCCGATTTGGCCGTAAAAGCTGACGTAAAAGCTGATGTTCTTCTCAGATAGATGTGATGCACAATATAAAAACAAATAAAATTTTTTAAATTTATTGAACTGCAATGCTGACAATCATGTAATAATATATATTTTGAATATTGATCAAAAACAGAACACAAAACAGAGGAGATGAGGTTACAAAACCGCTTTAGAAAGGCAAAAATGATTAAAGGCACTCGTAAATAAATACTTACCCCCAGTTTTTGTAAAACGTTTTCGTTCGTCTACGACGAATCATCCAAAGTCAACTGATACGCGAAATATATAAGCCCCAGGAGTCTATAATTCGTCATGTACTATAAGAAAGCTGGGAAATAGTTTGTACCGAAAATATTTCATGTCTGTGGTTTATACATTACGAGTTATAGTTAATTGAAATTTGACGTTTCTTCGTAAACGAACGAAAAAGTTTTACAAAAAAAAGAGATTATGCCCACATTACCTACCTAGCAATAAACATGTGGTCACGAACAGGCAATGAAGCCGACCAAAATTTTCGGCGGCGGCGGCGGCTGATCGGCTGAGCCGATCAAATTTCAACAATCGGCTGAGCCGATAAATTTCCCAAAACCGAAAGTGCACGAATACGAATGGAATTCTCTGGCAAAAGTGGCGTTTTGAGATAATTAGCGTTAGAGGAAAAAACTTAAAATTAACACAAAGCTATGGAAGATTGATGTAATATTGAAAATTGGTTCAATAAATCTTCAATGGTTGATACCTTTGTTATTTAGTTGACTATTCTTGGCCAAAACAAATTGGGTCGTTCCGGAGTGTTGATCCGATGGTCTTAGGCCTCAGTATTTGTAAAAGGTATGAACGAAATACTACACTCAAAAAAGTGAACCCTGAAGTAAGTTAAAATGAACTAAGCTGTAGGAATATTGAACTACGTATGGCGCTAAAGCTTGTTTTCCTTATATCAAGTTCATACATTCTCTCACAATTATGAAATATTTTGAACTTAATTCTAGGTAACTCGTCCTTCCTTTAAGTAACTATTGAATTTAAAATAGGGAAAATGAACTCAATACTAACAAATTTTTGTCTTTATTGGAAGTAAATTTTTACTCAAATTTAGGAAAATTTAATTAAATGTATGCAAAAAAGAAAAATTAAAATTTTTCTTGGACCTTTTTAGTCCTTGACATTTTTTGGCGATTTTTTGTCACCTCCTCCATTTCACTCTTCTCCATATTTATGTTGGAATCTCTTACCACTCACTTGCTCTTTGGATTAATCTCTTCTTCTTTGTTTTGTGGAATTGAAATTGATTATTACACACGAAATGTTCAATATTATATGTATAACATTTTACCTCCGCTCCAAATGTGATTCGATCCCAGAACCTTCCGTTTTGTGAGCCAAATGTTTACCAACTGAGCTACGTAGACACAACAATTTTTTTTGAAATTAGTTTTTAAATACAATTATATCCCCAAATTTTTGAAGCAATGCATTTTTATGTACACTTGAATTTGATAAAAGGATTGCCATTGAATGATTATCATTGAATGATAAATAGAGTTGACATAAATATAGTATTATAGGCGACGAAGAAATTTTATTATGAATGACATTTTCATATCAATCCCAAAAGAGTTTCGTAGCTCGATATATAGTGTGTCTGGCTGACAATCATAAGGTTGTCGGTTCGACTCTCGTCCCGGGCGTAACATTTTAAATGTTTCGCCATAATTTTAAGTTAAATAAAAATTGCGGAATGAAAAAGGACATACAAAAATTTTGCATTTTCGGGACTACAACAAAGTCCAAAAATAGTTAATTTTTCCTTGATTTTAGTATGTTTTCCTAATTTTGAGTTCAAATTCACGGACTCAAAATGAGGATTCATGATTATTTTTAGTTAAAATTTCCTAAAACTCATGCTTTCCATTTCTAGTTCTTCATTTTCTTATGTCTATGTTGGGTGTCCAGCGCATATGTCTAAATTTAATAAATTTATGAATATTCGAACTATTTTCAAGAAATATTATTTTAGTAAAAATATGTCCTCATTTTTAGTTAATGAACTATTCTGCATATCCCCCAAAACAATAAAATTTAGTAGTTTTAAGAAAAAATAAACTAAATATGAATAAAAACAATGAACTACATTGGAGTATGGATTTTAAAAAAAAATTAGGAAATACATTTTTTTGAGTGTAGATTGGTCTGTTAATTTGGTCGCTTTTCTTCTATTTCTGCACATATGAAAAATCCCTTGCGTGAAATTTTGCATGTAGTTTTCCAGAAACAGAAGAAAAATGTAAAAAATGCCAGACCTGCTTTGGTTTTTATCCATAACTTTTACAAATATTTAGACATCGATTATTCTATTATATACAATATTCTGTGTGAATTTTAAACAAAATTAAACGTACACGCTGAAAAAAATCGCTTCTGCAGTGTATTGTCCCAAACATATTCTGCGTGAAATATATACATGTTTAGGGTCGTCTGAATTATTATTGACGTTATAATTTTCTATCATTAAACAACGAAAAATATTTTGACTAATTCCGTTTTTATGAGAACCAAATCGATGTGTCGATCCAAATCAGATTTTATATTAGGATTTTTTCATAAATTTAAAAGACTAGAATACAATGTTCTTCGTTTTGCAGACACAAACCCCATTCGTGGTTTTGTTTCAAGGTTGCTTGTTTATAATTAAATTTATGACATATTTTGGAATTCTTCTCCAAATTTCCATGAATCAATTACATCTGGTAGTGTCAACTTTTACCTCAGTTTTAGTTTAATTTGAATAAAGATAAAAATAGATAAAGCATAAATTAACTTTTGTTAAAAAATTAATTAAAATATTTCACAACATCTTAGCTATGGAATAATTTTGGTCCCACTTCAGTTCGTCGTCTGAATTATTATTGACCTTATAATTTTCTATCATTAAACCACGAAAAATATTTTTTACAACTTGAGAAATCATGCTGCTGTTTTCTACAACAACAACGAACAAAGTTTCATACAACAACAACAACTGCATGCAACAACAACGAGTAACTTTGACAATTGCCAACGACAACGCCAGGCCCCCAGAGGTGTTATAATAAGTTTTTGAGCAAGTGACTGTATCATGCAAATTTTTATATTTTCACCCGATTTTTTCAATGTTTTTTGATGTTAACAATTTGCTTCTTTGCCCAGCCACTTGAAAACTATAATTATCTGGAGGAATCCAGATTTTTTCATGAAGACCTTCTATATAGTCGATACTCTCTGAAGCTGACTTGTTCACGAATAAACCTATATCATATGGCGATACTTCGTTTGGGTTACTGGAAGATGTAGAGTTTGATGTAGTTGGCTTTTCCATATGGCCATCATTCGTTTCGACGGGCAAATTACATCTTTATGGATCCTGAATCATGAAGAATATTCAGAAAAATTAATTGTAGATATAGTAATAATCATTGCGGACGTTTAAGTATTTCGCTATACACACATACACATTAGGCCGGGTCGATTTGTGGGGAGGCAAAAAAAGTCGCCATTGCTCAGTGAAAATCGTATTCTAGGGATCAAAATAAGAAACTTTGCCGAAGGAACCATACCTCTAAAACGAATTCTGATGTCCCGGAATTTGGGTCGCACTTTTGGGTAGGGGCAAATTTTGAAAAATCCCACTTTGACCCATTTAGAGTGCTTCAATCGAGTCCAAATGTATGACCGACCCCCACTATCTTTGGAGGCCCGACCCACCCATGCCAGTGGCACACCCCCTGGAACCCCTGGGGGTTCCATACATTTGGACTCGATTGGAACACTCTAAATAGGTCAAAGTGGGATTTTTTCCGGGACATAAGAATTCGTTTTAAAGGTATGGTTCCTTCGACAAAGTTTCTTATTTTGATCCCTAGAATACGATTTTCACTGAGCACTTCACTGAGTGGGGGTCGGTCATACATTTGGACTCGATTGGAGCACTCTAAATGGGTCAAAGTGGGATTTTTTCCGGGACATCAGAATTCGTTTTAGAGGTATGGTTCCTTCGGCAAAGTTTCTTATTTTGATCCCTAGAATACGATTTTCACTGAGCAATGGGCGATTTTTAAATCGACCCGCCCTAATACAAATATTATAAAAAATGATTATATATTTTTTACATTCTGCTTATTAGTTAAATATTTATATTACAATTCTTACGTCATCCTCCTCAATTATTTGCCTTTTATTAAAATATTGTCGAATGTCCATCCTGTGTAGCACTTTTACGAATTGAAACAATCACTTCTTCGCGATTTAAAATTGAATGTCAAGTGTTCACTGCACTTACTTAAATTGAACTAAACGTTAGTATTGTGTATGTTTACAATGTCGCAACTCATGACACCATTGCTACCAGATAGTGGAAATCCGCCACATACTGCTTATGCACCAGTTGGTGGAAGTCAGTTGTTTTGCACTTCAAAGTGCTAAACTAAAATCGGTAGCTTGTAACGAAAACATGCCTAATATGGTACTACATATTCCGACTGTCTTTAGCTCTGCTCTAATTGTATATTTACTACAAAATGGAAAATTCTTAATAATAATTGGCACGAATAATTAATTTTAAATTTTATAATTTTATTCAATGATTTAATAGTTTTGTGCTATTTTCAACTAAAATGTCTTGTTCATTATCAACAATTCCATCATCTAAACTGTTAAAAATTTTCTGATTATTTTTTTCTGAAAAATATATTTATATATTATAGAATAATCTAATTTTTATTATCTAATTTTTATAAAACATACTAGCTGGACCCGGTCCACTTCGTTGCCCCAGACTTCAGATTTCCGATGCCGTCCATTTATCAAAACATGGTTCATGTAGATAGCGACAGTAGGAATTCGTTAATCGTTAATCTATTCGTATGTACGGACAGTAGGAATCACTAAAAACATTGGCTTATATGGGCGGACCCACGTCCCCTCAATCAAGAACTTATAAAACCTATGTCACCCTTTAGGCTTATCTGAACATTCCCTGAAAATGTCATCAAAACCGATCCAGACGTTTTGGAGTCCATACGTAACATACACACATCCATGTATATATATATAGCTGGACCCGGTCCACTTCGTTGCCCCAGATTTAGATTTTCGATTCCGTCCATTTTTGAACCAATCACGATTACTTCCACCAAAAACATCTCCATAAAATAAGAGCACTCTCGCTAATTTTGAAGATATCTCAATTTCACGCCTATTGATCCGATTCCTCCCAGTTTTTGACCAATCACGTAGACTACCACCAGATACATGTGCACAAAATTACAGCACTCTAGATAAGAAATTGTGCAAGATATCTTAATTTCAAAATTTGGCTTATATGGGCGGTGCCACGCCCTTTGGCCTGATCCCGGCTATTTTTGGAACAATCACGTAGACTACCACCAGATATATATTTTCAAAATTACAGCACTCTCTCTAACATATTGTGAAAAATATCTGAATTTCAAAATATTAATTATATGGGCGGTGCCACGCCCAATGGTCCGTTTCCACCCATTTTTGGACCAATTACGTAGATTACCACCAGATACATATGCACAAAATTACAGCACTCTCGCTACAAATTTGTGCAAGATATATCAATTTCAAAACTGGCTTATATGGGCGAGGCCTCGCCCATTGGTCCGCTTTTGCCCATTTTTGGGCCAATTACGTAGACTACCACCAGATACATGTTCACAAAATTACAGCGCTCTCTATAACAAATTGTGCACGATATCTTAATTTCAAAATTTGGCTTATATGGGCAGGGCCACGCCCTTTAGTCCGATCCCGGCTATTTTTGGAACAATCACGTAGACTACCACCAGTTACATATGTACAAAATTACAGCACTCTCTCTAACAAAATGTGCAAGATAAGTCAATTTCAAAATTTGGCTTATATGGGCAGTGCCACGCCCATTGACCCTATTCGGCCCATTTTTAGACCAATCACGTAGACTGCCACCAGATATGTATACACAAAATTCCAGCACTCTCGCTAACAAATTGCGTGGCCTTCGGTAGCTTAGTGGTTAGTGCGTTAGACTTGGATACCGAAGGTGCTGGGTTCAACTCCCAGCCATGGCACCGGAAAAATTTAACAGCTAAAAATAACTCACCGGGCGCACTACCACTACAACAACATCTGATCACACAAGTCAACAGGGAAGCTAAAAATAGACATAACACCATGACGACTATTAACAGATATGCAGCGCTTCTAGTGGAGAATAGAAACGGCAACACTCAAATAACATCCATTCCCTGATATTAACAGACGAATGTTAATTTACAACCGGACAACATTGAGTGGATGAAAATAACATAAGGTTCCCGCGATAATCGGATATATGCCGGAACGAAGTCTGTAATAGAAATAGACTTAAGGATTATCAACTCAGCGTCTCCAAGCTGCTACAACAACAACAAATTGTGCAAGATATAACATTTTTAAATTTGGCTTATGTGGGCGGTGCCACGCCCATTGCTGCGATCCCGCCCATTTTTGGACCAAGCATGTAGACTGCCACCATATACATATGTACAACATTACAGCACTCTCGCTAACAAATTGTGCAAGATATCTTAATTTCAAAATTTGGCTTATATGGGCGGTGCCACGCCCTTTGGTCCGATCCCGGCTATTTTTGGAACAATCACGTAGACTACCACCAGATATATATGTACAAAATTACAGCATTCTCTCTAAAATATTGTGAAAAATATCTAAAATTCAAAATTTGACTTATATGGGCGGTGCCACGCCCATTGGTCCGCTTCCGCCCATTTTTGGACCAATCACGTAGACTACCACCAGATACATGTGCACAAAATTACAGCACTCTCGATAACAAATTCTGCAAGATATCTTAATTTCAAAATTTGACTTATACAGGCGGTGCCACGCCCATTGGTCCGATTCCGCCCATTTTTGGACCAATCACGTAGACTACCACCAGATACATATGCACCAAATTACACCACTCTCGCTAACAAAATGTGCAAGATAAGTCAATTTCAAAATTTGGCTTATATGGGCGGTGCCACGCCCATTGACCCGATTCCGCCCATTTTTAGACCAGTCACGTAGACTGCCACCAGATACGTATACACAAAATTCCACCACTCTCGCTAACAAATTGTGCAAGATATAACATTTTTTAAATTTGGCTTGTATGGGCGGTGCCACGCCCATTGCTGCGATCCAGCCCATTTTTGGACCAATCATGTAGACTGCCAGCAGACACCTATGTCCAAAATTACAGCACTCTCGCTAACAAATTGTGCAAGATATCTCAATTTTAAAATTTGTCTTATGTGGGCGGGGCCACGCCCACTTGATATATCGAAAATTCAAGTACCCTATTTTCACCACACCCCACACATGTATATTCTGTGAAAATTTCAAGAAGATCGGTCCAGCCGTTTAGACGTCTATACGGTACAAACAAACCAACAAACCAACAAACAAACAAACCAACAAACAAACAAACAAACAAACACACATTCTTCTTTATATATATAGATAGATTCACAGGATGAACTTCGTAATGGAATCCACATATACATTTTTCTTTAAGATAAATTTGACTATTGCCGTAACTGATATTTGTTATCATCTACTACAAATCTTTTACATCAATTTTCTGAAGTGTACAGTCTTCTGAAAATTCACAAATGTGTAGCATATTTTCGATTTCTTAGGTGTATAACTTTTTAATTTAAAAGGATGTGATTTCTGAGAAAAAACTATAGAAAACTATAAAAAAAGCTGTAGAAGAATATATGTTTATTTGTCCTAAAACACATTTTTTAAATTTTTGTCCATCATTTTGTTTGTATGACAAATAAACCTATATTCCCAGCTTTAAATAAACAAAATATATATCGTTCGAAAGGTCTAAGTCTATTCTTTCCAAATTCGTTTAGAGATTGAAATTCGGTTAATATTTAACAAAGTTATATGCGAACAAGGGAAAAAAGGCAAGAATATCGGTTTTTTACCCGTAAATCCTGATTTTGGGGGTGGCCGGCAAATTTCGTAGGACAAACGTTGTTCTACTCGCCAACACCTACAAGAAAAAAAGAGTATCGCGGTTTTTGGACTGTCGCACCGTATTATTATCAACATATACCGGTATTCACTTTAAAAACTAAGGTATATCCTCACTTTGTGAGTAATGTAATATGGAATATTACACGAATTAATGTGTCAATTTGTGTGGGAGGTACCAGATTTATAAAATACACCTATTTTTTGCTGAAGAGTAGATACTTTAAATACATTTCACTGTGCCGAATTATAAGCGTTTATATGCACCAAAATATAGGGTGATCCCTACTTTTTTAAAGAAAAAAACACAAAAAATTCAAATTGAATGGGGAATGTTTATTATCATTTGAAAGAACATTCTTTGGCATTTATTTTTTGAAGATTATGTCTATCAAACGTTGGCCGCGGCTACGTCTCAGATGGTCCATCCGTTGAGTCCAATTTTCGATGACTCGATTATGTTGACCATAAGTTGAGCGAAGTGCACGAAACACTTTCCTCACAGAACGTGAATTTTCGTAATAAATTTGAACGATTTGTAAACGTTGTTCAGGCGTAAGTCTTTCCATGATGAAATGCCAAACAATACTTAACAAAAATAACATGACACGACTCACACGTGATCGTAAGACCCAATTATGTAGACAATAAGTTGAGCGAAGTGCACGAAACACATTCCTCACAGAACGTGAATTTTCGTAATAAAGTTGAACGATTTGTAAACGTTGTTCAGGCGTAATTCTTTCAATAATGAAATGCCAAACAATACTTAACAAAAATAACAGCATGACACGACTCACACGTGATCTGCCAAAAAAGGCTATTGAAAAAAGTATCCCTACTTGGATCACCCGTTATTTACGTTATGAGATATTCAATTTTGGTATAATTTGACCATTTTGTGTGGGATGTACAAAAAGGGGCGTTGTGGTAACGCCTATTTTTCACAGGACTATAGGTACTTCAAAAGCGTTACAGCGTGCAAAATTTTGTAGTAGTTTCGTGCATTGTTACTCATGCTGTAAGTTTTAAACTTTTTGTACAAAATGGTACCTTTGTCTGAGAGGTACCAAAAGGGGCATGGCAATAACGCCCATTTTCCACAGGACTGTAGGCGCTGTAAAAGCATTACCCTGTGCAATTTCAAGTATTTTTATGCGCTGGTATTAATATTATAACCTATTTAGTGTTTGTACAAAATGTTCCCTTTGTGTGGGAGGTACCAAAAAGGGGCGGGGCTGTTACTCCCTTCGAGAGATATCGTGCGCTCCAACCAGTCTGAGAGACAGATGGACGGACACTGCTCAAAAGACTGAAAATGGCTCAAACAGTTCTCTTCTAACAGTTTTCATGTTTGAAAACTGTTAGAAGAGAACTGAAAAATCGCCGCGATTTTTCACATATTTTTCGTCTCCATTAATTCCTAATCATGTTTTCTCTTCCAACATATTTCACACACGAAGTTTCAGTTCTCTTCTAACAGTTTTCAAACATAAAGAAATAGTAATGTAGACGAAAAATAGGTAAAAAAATCGCAGCGATTTTTTAACCTATTTTTCGTCTACATTACTATTTCTTCATGTTCAAAAACTACTACAAATCTTTTACATCAATTTTCTGAAGTGTACAGTCTTCTGAAAATTCACAAATGTGTAGCATATTTGCGATTTCTTAGGTGTATAACTTTTTAATTTAAAAGGATGTGATTTCTGAGAAAAAACTATAAAAATACATAGTAAAATTTTCCAGAGAGTACAGCCTTTAAAATAAAGCACACATTTGCAGTTTCTTAGGTGTACAACATTTTAATTTAAAAGGAGGTTAATTTTTGAGATAAAGCTCTAAAACAGTCAAATTTTATTTGAGGCTGTAGTCTTGTCTTGTTTATTTGAGGCTGTAGAAGAATATATGTTTATTTGTCCTAAAACACATTTTTTAAATTTTTGTCCATCATTTTGTTTATATGACAAATAAACCTATATTCCCAGCTTTAAATAAACAAAATATATATCGTTCGAAAGGTCTAAGTCTATTCTTTCCAAATTCGTTTAGAGATTGAAATTCGGTTAATATTTAACAAAGTTATATGCGAACAAGGGAAAAAAGGCAAGAATATCGGTTTTTTACCCGTAAATCCTGATTTTGGGGGTGTCCGGCAAATTTCGTAGGACAAACGTTGTTCTACTCGCCAATACCTACAAGAAAAATAGTATCGCGGTTTTTGGACTGTCGAACCGTATTATTATCAATATATACCGGTTTCACTTTAAAAACTAAGGTATATCCTCACTTTGTGAGTAATGTAATATGGAATATTACACGAATTAATGTGTCAATTTGTGTGGGAGGTCCCAGATTTATAAAATACACCTATTTTTTGCTGAAGAGTAGATACTTTAAATACATTTCACTGTGCCGAATTATAAGCGTTTATATGCGCCAAAATATAGGGTGATCCCTACTTTTTTAAAGAAAAAAACACTGAAAATTCAAATTGAATGGGGAATGTTTATTATCATTTGAAAGAACATTCTTTGGCATTTATTTTTTGAAGATTATGTCTATCAAACGTTGGCCGCGGCTACGTCTCAGATGGTCCATCCGTTGAGTCCAATTTTCGATGACTCGATTATGTTGACCATAAGTTGAGCGAAGTGCACGAAACACTTTCCTCACAGAACGTGAATTTTCGTAATAAATTTGAACGATTTGTAAACGTTGTTCAGGCGTAAGTCTTTCCATGATGAAATGCCAAACAATACTTAACAAAAATAACATGACACGACTCACACGTGATCGTAAGACCCAATTATGTAGACAATAAGTTGAGCGAAGTGCACGGAACACATTCCTCACAGAACGTGAATTTTCGTAATAAAGTGGAACGATTTGTAAACGTTGTTCAGGCGTAATTCTTTCAATAATGAAATGCCAAACAATACTTAACAAAAATAACAGCATGACACGACTCACACGTGATCTGCCAAAAAAGGCTATTGAAAAAAGTATCCCTACTTGGATCACCCGTTATTTACGTTATGAGATATTCAATTTTGGTATAATTTGACCATTTTGTGTGGGATGTACAAAAAGGGGCGTTGTGGTAACGCCTATTTTTCACAGGACTATAGGTACTTCAAAAGCGTTACAGCGTGCAAAATTTTGTAGTAGTTTCGTGCATTGTTACTCATGCTGTAAGCTTTAAACTTTTTGTACAAAATGGTACCTTTGTCTGAGAGGTACCAAAAGGGGCATGGCAATAACGCCCATTTTCCACAGGACTGTAGGCGCTGTAAAAGCATTACCCTGTGCAATTTCAAGTATTTTTATGCACTGGTATCAATATTATAACCTATTTAGTGTTTGTACAAAATGTTCCCTTTGTGTGGGAGGTACCAAAAAGGGGCGGGGCTGTTACTCCCTTCGAGAGATATCGTGCGCTCCAACCAGTCTGAGAGACAGATGGACGGACACTGCTCAAAAGACTGAAAATGGCTCAAACAGTTCTCTTCTAACAGTTTTCATGTTTGAAAACTGTTAGAAGAGAACTGAAAAATCGCCGCGATTTTTTACATATTTTTCGTCTCCATTAATTCCTATTCATGTTTTCTCTTCCAACATATTTCACACACGAAGTTTCAGTTCTCTTCTAACAGTTTTCAAACATAAAGAAATAGTAATGTAGACGAAAAATAGGTAAAAAAAATCGCAGCTATTTTTAACCTATTTTTCGTCTACATTACTATTTCTTCAAGTTTTCTCTTCCAACAGTTTTTGAACATGAAGAAATAGTAATGCAGACGAAAAATAGGTAAAAAAAATCGCGGCGATTTTTTAACCCAAGAAATAGTAATGTAGACGAAAAATAGGTAAAAAAATCGCAGCGATTTTTTAACCTATTTTTCGTCTACATTACTATTTCTTCAAGTTTTCTCTTCCAACAGTTTTTGAACATGAAGAAATAGTAATGCAGACGAAAAATAGGTAAAAAAAATCGCGGCGATTTTTTAACCCATTTTTCATGAGAAGAGAATTATCTTCCAAACATTTTCATGAATTCTCATGTATTATATTCCAGAAGTTTTCAAACGTCAAGAAATAGTAATGCATTACAAAAAATAGTTCAGAAACATTTTTTTTAATATTTCGTCAGGATTACTATTTTCTTATGTTTTCTGTTCCAACATTCAGTTGCAAAGCATAATAACCATTGCAAAGCAGTTGAAACGTTGTTTCTACATACGTCCATTAATAAATATCAATTTGCAGGTATTTAGTTTTTATTCTAATTTGTTTCGTCGGCCTATTGGGGATTCCATACAAGCGTTTCTGTAAATACTACAAACAGTTTTTGGGAAAAATTATGTATATTGCACAAAAAAATTTGTCTAGACGAATAAATTTAATTTGGAGTTTATTTCATTTGTTTGGGGTGTTTTTCATTGGGGGTTATTTCACTTTTTTTTGCGGGAAATTATTTTTTTTAATTTAACTAATATTTTTTGGGGGTTGTTTCATTTATTATTTGGCTATTTTTTCATTTAGTTTGGATTTTATTTAACATTTAATCTTTGGGCGTTATTTCATTTCATTTGGGTCATATTTCATTGGGGGTTATTTCATTTTCGGCTTGGGTGTTATTCCACTTGGGGGTTATTTCGTGGCGCCGTGAGGGGTATTGGACTGCACAAAAGCAGTTAAGTGAGTTAAACGCAATATGAATTACCCGAAAACGCTGCCGTTATAGGATTAATGAGCATGGCCTCTGCATGACCTATTTTTGAAAACGCAAGATCAACGGTGCCGATATATCATATGGCTCTATTTCACAAAAATTTAATATACGGGCAAAGAAGCGCACCGGGAACAGCTAGTATCGCTTTTTCCAAAAGTTATGATATGATTTTGATGTGACGTTTCGGCCATTTGTAATATGTCATGATCTGTAATTTTTTTCATTGTATTCAGTAGTGTTTACAATTTCCTCATGGAGAGATACACGCAAGAACAACGTTTACAAATTATTCAGTATTATTATGAAAATAATCGTTCTCCAATTGCAACTTTTCGTGCGCTAAGTCCATTTTTTTTAAATCCAAAAAAACCCATTCCATTCGACCTATTTTAGCTCTCGTTAAGAGCTATCCTTTTGCCATTGACGGATTCCCGACCCGACGTACCGTTAAGGAGCTAGAGCAAAAATAAACTTTCCGTTCACATTGATAATGATGCTAAGTCCATTTTGTTTAATCCAAAAAAAAAAAACTTTTAAGTCGACCTACGACCTTGACACCCATGAGCAATATTTTAGCTCTCGTTAAGAGCTATCTTTTTGCAACAGCAAATGAAACAATTGAATTGTTGCGAGAAAAGTTTGGAGATTCGATTATTTCAAGAAATTGTGATATTAAATGACCTCCAAGAAGTTGTGATTTAACACCATTAGACTATTTCTTGTGGGGTTATTTGAAGTCATTGGTTTTTCGAAATAAACCAGACTATCTTCAAGCTTTACAAGTCAATATTAATAGTGCCATTCATGACATACGACTTAATTTAGTGGAAAAAGTTCTCGAAAATTGGGTTCATCGAATTCGTTCCTGTAGAAGAAGTCGTGGAGGCCATTTGAATGACGTTTTATTTAGAACTTAATTGTATCGATTGTACTTCACATTAAATAAAAAACTATTGAATTTCTTTAACAATAAGTGTGTTTTTTTGAAAGAAATCATATCACTCTTATTGGAAACCCGTTATCTATGGGAAAAAATACCTCAAAAGGCCCACATTTTTCAATTTAATTCAGATCGCGTCAAAACTTGGTGGGGTTGCAGAAGTATTATGGGTATGAGATGTGCCAAAAAAAGCTTCCTAGCGTGATGCGAAGATACTGAGTGTCAAAGTTTGATATTTTGGCCGTTGCATCTCCTGACTACGTGGACCGATTTGAATGAACCGTGGCTTATATGTCCCGATTTAGACTGGCTGAATGTTCAGCAGATTATCGTCGTTTTGTTGGAGAGAGAGGCAGTCGGCAAGATGGAGGGGAAAAACTCTCCCTGAACGTTTTGAGTACGCAGAGACAAGTTGAAAAGAGAATTTGATGATAAGCTGATGAAAAAACTTGCCTAGTGTAAATCCGGACTACGACAGCTATTTAGAAACGCACAAAATCTGCATTGATAATTGTTTTCAAATATTTAATTTTCATCCCTTTTTCTCACCACTTATGCTTTCCTCGCGATTTTATTTGAGTTCCGCGGATGGGATTCTATATCTTTTAACTACAAAAATGAAGCCCATTCTGTTTACTTTATTAATACGAATTTTCGTGACATTTGGACAAAATAGTTGCGTACAGACGTGTTTATAGTGGCTCTCACAAAAATTCTATTAAAAACTTATTTTCCTTGGGATTATAAAGCGAGTTGGACGCTATTAACAAGTGATTTGGTTATAATTCTGTGTTAAAGTTTATTGCTAAAGTGTAACTTTTTGCAAGAAAAATAATCGAGTGAAAAATCATAGTGCTTGCTGTGTTGGTTGTTCATAAATAAACAAAGGAAATTTACAAAAACAAATATTCGTGCATGTCTCTCACTCCCTCCGTTGAGAGGCGGTTAAGTCATAATGGCAGAAATGCGTACATTTCTGTGACAAATACAGAATGTAACGCAACAACAACGCCTAGAAGAGATGACAGCCTCTTTTTGACCGCCAAAACCCCAAACAATGCTCGCTCTTTCTCACCGCAGTTGTCATGTAATGAAACAAATCAAACAGAAATGCTAACAAATACAATGCAAAATAACGTAGTGCCTAAAAGTATGCTTTCAAGTTCAGTAGCTAATCCGAAAGTGTTGCCACAGCAACAGGAACAATCCCCAAAGGTACAAATCCAAACAGTACAACGGGCAAAGATGAGAAAATACAAACTGGTATAGATAGATATATTTTAGTGACAAAACAAAAGGCAAGTGCAAGGTCTCCTCATAAAGAACCAGATCCCAAAGTTTCCAAAGGAATGAGTGCGGTAAGTTCGAACCGATTTGACCTCCTCAGCTCTGAGGATAGTAATGAAGAAACAAATTAAACTATAAGAGAACCCAAACCACCTCCGCTTTTCTTGCGGGAACAAACAACTAACGCGTTGGTAAATAAGCTGTCCCAGCTACTAGGCAAAGAAAACTTCTTTGTTGCTACTTCGTAGAGGCAATGTATACGAAACAAAAATGCAGACATACACCGAAGTGTCTTATAGAAAGGTGGTTGGGTTGCTCGATCTCGAGAAAAAGAATTACTACACTTACCAGCTTAAGAGTTCAAAAGGTTTTGTGGTAGTAATTAAGGGTATTGATAGTACAGTTTCAACAGCTGAAATAATCGATGAACTTGCTAAAGAGGGTTACGAAGTTAAATCCATAATAAACATTATAAATAAAAAGAAAATTCCTCAGCCCATGTTTAAGGTTGAACTAACATTTGATTCTTCAAGAATAAAGAAAAAAGACGCACTTCATTCTATTTACGACCTAAGATATTTGTGCAACCGTAGAATTCGAGTCGAGGAACCTTTAAAACGAGCCCAATGTACAAATTGTCAAGAATTTGGACACACCAAGGCATAGTGTAAATTACCGGCCGTTTGTGTCAGATGTGGCGATGTGCACAAGTCCGTTGACTGCCCCCATCCTAGAATAGATACCGGCGTAAAAAAATGTAGTAACTGCGGTGAGAACCATACAGCAAACTACAGGGGTTGCCCTGTCTATAAGCACATGAAAAAATCAAACAATGTTAACAAAACTCCAACATATGCAAGCTATATTCCATCGCCTTTCCCAGGCTTAAGAACTGTATCTCCTACGGAAAATGCTAATTCTAGCGACCCAAACGTAAACCGAATCCCAAAGAATACAATTCATCCAAATATGTCATACGCCCGTATGACAAGAAATGGTAATTCTTTACCCCCTCAATTTCCCCTCGAAAACTCAATAGAAAAATTAATAGAAACTATTAATTCATTCATGTTGAATATGCAAAGCATGATGCAAGAAATGATGAGAAATCAAAGTATGCTTATGCAACTCGTGTTAAATCAAAAATAAATCCAATGAGAATTTGTTATTGGAATGCAAACGGCCTGAGCCAACACAGAAATGAGGTAGAACATTTTCTCCGAAACTACTGTATAGATATTTTATTAGTCTCTGAGACACATTTTTCAACCAGAAATTGTTTTAGGATACGTGGTTATTCCACATACGATACTAAACATCCTAGCGGGAGAGCCTGTGGTGGTACAGCTCTTATTGTCCAAAATAAAATCAAACATTATCCTATGCCCGAATATAGGACTGAGCATATACAAGCAACTTCTATCGCTATCACAGGCACAAATCTGGTGATATCGTCGATATATTGTCCCCCTAGGCACAATATTAACAAAGATCAATTCATGGAGTTCTTCTCCACTCTTGGCACAAAGTTTTTGGTAGCATGTGACTACAATGCCAAGCACACATTTTGGGGCTCTCGCCTCACTACTCCAAAAGGTAGACAACTACTTAAAGCCATAACATCTGCTAAACTAGATGTAGCTTCGAGCGGTCACCCAACACATTGGCCCTCAGATCTGAACAAAATACCTGACCTTATTGATTTCGCTATAATAAAAAATATAAGGCGTGAACAATTATCTCTATGTCCATCACTTGATCTATCATCGGATCATTCGCCTACCATTTTGACACTGCTTTACAACAATCATGAAAATGGGTGTGACAGTTTGCCCAATAAGTATACCAACTGGCTAAAATATAAAAAATACGTTAGCTCACACCTATCCGATGGTGTATCATTACGTACAACGGATGAAATTGAAGCCGCGGTAAACCTATTCACAGACGTTGTAAACAGTGCTGTTAAAGTGGCTACTCGAAAAAGCGCATTCAAAAGAAATAACTCCAATAACCCAATAGGCATCCAAGCGTTAATCAATGAAAAAAGAAGCGTAAGAAGAGAGTGGCAACAATATCGCTCCCCAGCGCTGAAAAAAGAACTAAAAAATTGCCAGAAGAGATTGAAATCAGCCCTAAAATCAGCCGAGGTAAGTGATCTAAAAATATATTCTCAATCTCTGGCTCCAACCCAGAAAACAGATTATAGTCTCTGGAAAACCACAAAAAATATGCGAGGTCCTGTTGCGCAAGAAAATGGGAACTGGGCAAAAAGCACAGAAGAGAAAGTAAATGCATTCGCAAACTGCATCGAGTCCGTTTTTACACCCAACAGTGATACATCTGAAATCTATCCGCCCGTGATAGATAATTCCTCGCCCACACTATCCGCCCGTGATAAACGACACAATTCCTGGCCCAATTTATCCGCCCGTGATAGATGATACAATTTCTCACACAATCTATCCGACCGGGATAAATGACTCAATTCCTCTCCCAATCTATCAGCCCGTGATAGATGACATAACTTCTCGCCCAATCTATCCGCCCGTGATAGACGATATAACTCCACGCCCAATCTATCCGCCCGTGATAGATGATTTAATTCGTCGCCCAATCTATCAGCCCGTGATAGATGATATAATTCCTGGCCCAATCAAGCTTAGAATAAAGGATGTTGAAAAATCTGTCAAAGAACTAAAATTAAAGAAATCGCCCGGAGGAGATGGTATAACAGCGAAAATGATTAAAGAACTTCCCTTTTCAGCCTTGAAAATTGTTTTATTTTTATTCAATGCAATTCTCCGTGTAGGTTACTTCCCCCTATCTTGGAAGAGGTCTGAAATCGTGATGATACCGAAACCAGGCAAAGATCCAACTCAAGTCAAATCCTATCGCACTATAAGCTTACTATCGATACTTTCAAAAATGTTTGAGTCCATTCTCATGAAGAAAATCACACCTCACATAATTTCTCACAATATTATACCTGACCATAAATTTGGTTTTAGAAAAAGTCATAATACTATAGAACAGGTACACCATATCGTAACCTGCATCAAAAGAGCTTTTGAGAATAAAGAATACTGTTCGGCGTTATTCATAGATATTTCCCAAGCATTTGACAAAGTCTGGCACGAAGGACTTTTGTTCAAAATATGCGACCTTCTGCCAATCAACACGCATAAACTGTTCAGGAGTCATTTGACTAACCGGTCTTTTCAAGTTAAATCAAATGGCTTTTTTTCTAGCCCTAAGAAAATAAATGCCGGTGTCCCACAGGAGAGCATTCTTGGCCCTATAATGTACGTTATTTTTACGGCTTTACGCTCACGTCTACTTTTGCGGACGATACTGCTTTCGTCAGTACTCACAAAAACCCTTCAGTTGCGTCCGATCAACTGCAGTCTCATGTCCGAATCCTAGAAGAATGGTTAAAAAAAATGGAGAATAACGGTGAATGCCTCAAAGTGTACTCATGTTACTTTTACCCTGCGAAGGGATGCAAGTCCTCCAATTTATATTTTCAATTCATAGATCCAAAAGGATCATGTAAAATACCTTGGAATTCACTTAGATCGGCGTTTGACGTGGTCGCGCCACATAGACTCTAAAGTAACTCAAATAAAACTCAAAACTAATCAACTTCAGTGGCTTATCAGCCAAAGATCTGCCCTAGATCCAGAGTATAAAGTTCTTTTATACAAAACGGTATTGAAGCCAATTTGGACATATGGTATCCAGCTCAGGGGTACAGCGTGCGCTTCAAATGTATGCAAATTACAAAGAAGACAATCGAATATTCTTCGTTTAATTACAGGTGCACCATGGTATACACGCAAAGAAAAAATTCGTTTCTGCGAAACGAAATATTAGACAACTACAATTCTCGTTTGCCGGAACTGAAATTTCGTATGTTGTGACAGAAACTTATTTCGCCTAAGCGAAATTTCAGTCGTCGTAAACGAGAATTGTAGTTGTCTAATATTTCGTTTCGCAGAAACGAATTTTTTCTTTGTGTGTATAAGAAACGCTAACATCCATAAGGATCTCAACTTGCCAACAGTAAAAGAGGAAATTGAAAAATATTGCCGGTGTTACGTGGGTAAACTATTCAATCATCCAAACATCCTGGCTCGAGAACTACTAAATTTTGAAAGTCATGACCGCCTTAGAAGGAGAGATACGCTGGACATGATATAAATTAAAACAAATCCTAATCAAAAACAAATAAATGAAATGAAATTATGAATTCCTAAATTTGAAATGTTAACCTTTATGTTTAAGTAAAAAATCGTGTAAAGTGTCAATGGTTTATTCGCAATGGATATAACCCAGAGAATAGTATTTTAGGTTACGATTTGTCCACTTATTGTTATTTTCATTGTATAATAATGAAAGATTCAATAAAAAAATGTAATGAATTGGAAAAAAACGAATTTTCGCAATGGGATGAAAACCACAACAAAAGCTGTGGAAATTTTAAATGTCAAACCTGTTTTTTTTTGTCATTATTTCTTTCGTATTGTAAAATGAGTTTTTTAAGATGTGAACCAGAAACACGATTAATAAAAAGTAATGGTGGCATTCTATAGCCAGATATACCAGAACCACAAAAAAACTTATTTCAAAAAAATCGACGCACAGTGGCTCAGAATCGTTTTTAGTGGCCTGAACTCTGTAACTTTTGAACCGATAGAGATATTTTAGTAATTGTAGTAATGTTCGACAGGTAGCTCCTTAAGCTTTTCGCCAGTTTTTATTTTAATAAAATCGGGTCAGCAGTTATTGGAATTCAAGGTCAAAGTTGAACTTTTGAATTTTTTTAATATTTACAATGGTTTTGTTTTATTTTCATCTTCTTTATTTATTAAAAGAATGTCATACGTTGGTAAATAAACTATTTTAATAATAAATTTTGTAAAACTAAAAAAAATTTTGGTTTTCGACAAAAAATTTTCCTCCATATTTAAAAAACACCTTTTTTATATTTTGTATTTGAACAACATTAAGGGAAAGCATCTATTTTTTAGTTACATACATATGTAACAAAAACAGTAAATTATTATTTTTATTCGTTCGGTTGAAAAATTGCCTGCAAATATTCCATTTTTTGTTCCGTGTTATTCCTGCATCTAGTAGCCCTCTTGCATCTTCATCCCGATGTTTTACTTTCCATTGATTTCGAATGCTGGAGATGAGGAGATCTGACGTTGCCAACAAAATATTAAACAGATCTTCGTTTGTACCATTTCGAGATATTTTTCTGGTATTGTGCTCTCTATAAAACCTGTAATCCTTATTTCTTTTTTCCTGGGCTTCCTCTGATAGATCTCCGATTGGTACTAAATGATGCTTAATTACATCTCCTCCATGATAAAGAATTTTGTGAACTGTTGCAGACATTTATCCATGAATCTTTGGTATTATATATTCGTGCAGTTTCCATGGTGTATTCATGAAATGTTTTAGCATCAATTTGTTTACGGCACGCATCGCTAATTGTTTTAAATCTTGAATTGAGATTTACATATATTAACACCAGTTATTTTAGATGCTTCTTCGGGATCAGAAAAGAACCTTCTTGCTGTATTCCCATCATTGGTATTACCTGATCCTTGTTTTGGTTGGTCTATAACACTATGCAACAAAATTTTTGTCCAAGGGATGTGGATAACAGTTTCTGTTGCAATTAGGAGTCACAAACACGAAAAAATATTAAAAACATTTATTATGGTATTTTTTTTTTAAAAATTTTTTTTTTAGATTCCAGCTTTCACGGAGAGTACATTCAGTATTTGGACCACAACAAGAGTTATGCCGCAAATTAAAGGGAATTATGAGGGCTACATATGCTGCAAACAACGCTTTCACATAGAATCTTTGGTTTAGTAACAGTCGTCAAAAATAGGAGAAAACAATTATTTAAAAAAAAAACACTTTTTCCTAGTACAAAAAAAAACATAAAAAAATCGAAAAACTTATTTTATCACATTTTTAAAAAGCCAGCCAAAAAGAAAACACTGACTATTTGAAAAAAAATCTATAGATAGATGTAAAAGTTATGAGCCATTTTGTAAAAGTTAGGGAAATTCAAAAAAATCTTGTTTCATATTTTTTCGTTTTTAAATGATGTTTTTGCGTATATTAAATTCGCCATATGTGAGAGAGACATATAAGAGACATTGCACTTGCATTTTATTTTATGAGGATTGATGTCAACCGGTTTAAAATTATAGAGAGAATTATTTGTATACGCAATACAAAGTAGTACGCGAAAAAAATATTCGAAGCAAACTATATGGCAGCTACAGGTACTGCAACTTATGAACCTTAAACCCGGAATATATAAATTAAATTTCTTATTTATAAATTTGTGTAATTCAACGCCTTAAAGAGATAAGTCGATTTTCTGAAAAATATTACAAAGTTATATTTCGAAGTATGAGTAAAAGGCAAAGAAATTTTCAATGTGTAAATGATCCCGACAATTTCTGCTACATCTGCGGAAAATATGTAATTAAAGAAATCGACCTGCGATTAGTAAAATAATAGAAGAAATATATGTGTAATATTTTGGTATACGAGTTAAAAATATGAACGAACCGTTGACACCTAGTATTTTGTGTAATTCGTGTCATGTAAATCTTACTCGATGGACTAGTGGAAGCATGCGGTAAGTACTTTAAAATTAATGTATTACAATGTTTCGTGGAATAAAACGTTTTAATTTTAGAATTCACGAGCAATTTGGAATGCCAATGATTTGGAGACAACCATTCATTCACGATACGGACTGCTTTTTTTGTCTAAGTAAACAGATTGGAGTAGGAAGGAACATTCGCTGGAATTACGGTGAAGTAAAATCTGTCAATTTGCTAGTTGCACATTCGGAAACAATACCAATTCCCAAGTGTCCAAGTGTCCAAGTATAGCTAACAGCCTAATTACGGAAACATCATCAAGTTCGACTGAGTACTCATCTCTGAGCGATTCAAGTTTGAGTCAGAAGTCATCGCTTTTAACTCAGTTTCAACTCATTGATCTAGTGAGAAATTTGGAACTGACCAAAGATATGGCAGAACTACTTTCATCTGGGATGAAACAGTACAATATTTTGGCCCCAGATGTTAACATATCATATTATGGAGTCCGTGATATACCTTACAAACAATTTTATACAACTGTGGATAATAGATGATTTGCAAGGACATTCCCGGATTGTTCGAGGAACTTAATCAAACATACAATTCGAAGGAATGGTGGTTACTTGTTGACAGCAGTAAAATCAGAAACCGTCGATTCCCATTGCTCATGCTGCCAACACTAAGGAATCATACGAAACAACGGCTAAATTGATAAAATACATAAAATATGAACATGACTGGAACATTTTTTGCGATTTAAAAGTAGTTGGTATGTTATGCCTCTGGGATAGCCGATATTTTGCCACCACTGCATATTAAGCCGGGGCTCTTTAAAAATTTTGTAAAAGCCTTAAGGAAAAATTATTTTTTGCTTTATGTATTCCAACAGGTGTAAAAATGTCCCTCAAAATTCATTTCTTGCATTCTTAATTAAACTTTTTCCCCGAGAATCTTGGCGACGTAAGTGACGAACATGGCGAAAGGTTTCACCAAGAATTTAAGTCCATCGAGCGACGTTACCAAGGGCACTGGGATGAAAGAATGATGGGAGATTATATTTGGCTCCTGATTAGAGAAACCGATTCCGAAATCTACAAACGCCAACAAAGAACTCACAATTACTTCTAATGAAACTTGTTCATGTAAATAAACTCAAATGTACATAATATAAATAAAAGTAATAAATAAAATCGCTATTTAAACAGAAATTAAAAAAATATTTTTTGAAATTCTCTTAACTCTACCAAAAGGGATATAATTTCTACATTTATCCATAGATTTTTTTTAATAGGCATATGCTTCCCTGAATGCAAACTTTTAAAAAATAAAAAAAATATTTTTTTTCGATTTTTTTCTATTTTTTATGTTTCTTGAAGTTTCTTGATGCTAAAAAGTTTTATTCCACTAAAATTCCAATTTGACAAAATTATAGTACCTGTATAAATATGTTATAACATACCACGTGTAAACAGAACTGTAATACTTTGGGCAATTTCACAAAGAGTGCTATCCTACCGACGCACAATGGGAAAAATGTGGTAAATACGCGCGCATAACAGTATTTCTCATGACTATACCGTTAGAGATAGAGTCTTCCGGTTTGGACCACCTTCAAGAGAATTCTTAGGAGAAGAAACTGGTGCAGCCAGAATTTATTTTGCTGTTACCGTGTAGCGCACGATGGGCTTACAAAAGCGGCATTGTGGAAATTAATGTAAAAAACCATAATATCGCACCAACTACGGTGATCTTTTGATTTTAAATTAAAACTGACAAAATTTAGTTCAAAATCTATTTGGATTACTTGATTGTGTGTTGCTGCGTTTTAAACATATAACCCATTGAAGTTGAAACATATTTTAGTCAAAATTGCGTTAAAAGTCTACAAAACCGGTCAATGTTTTTGAAATTAAAACCAAAGCAACTTAAAAAAGATAAAATCGTAATCTGCAATATTTTTGAAAGCTGAAGTTTTCCAATAATGGACTTCTACAATGGGTCGTCGACTGTCAATACAAGAAAAGATAAATTAAAAATAAAAAATAATCGGTCCACCCTAATATACATTAACTGCAGAAGAGTTTAACTATATTTGTAGAAGAAGTAAACTATAAAAATTACACATATAATCTTAATAATATTAATAAGATCGCTAGTTTTGATTGTAGGACACTACAAACTTGCAGCGGGACTTGTATCGGACGTATTTATTATCCGATTTTGCCGAAATTTCGCAAAAAGTTTTTTTTTGGAACCAAGAAAATCGGTCTATTTGTTTCGGGAAAGTCGGTTTATAGATAGATGTAGCTCCCACACACATTTTCTATATTTAAAGTAAAAAAACCAAATATGTAAAATACAAAAATCTGCCATAATCGCAAAAAGTCGCAGATAAACTAGGTACAGTTGGATTCATCACTAAGTCACCTATCTTCTCTATGTCATATGGTAGTGATCCCACGTGATCCAAAAAAGTTGTATTCTATTTACTGTGGATAATTTTTTTTAAAAACTAAAAAAACTGTGTTTTTACTTCGAAATATCTCTTCATTTAAAGACGTTAGAAATACGTCTTATACCCAAAAAATTAGATGAATATAACCTTATTATATGTTACAAAGTCCGGTCGAATTCACCAACAAACGCGAATTCTACAAGCATTGTAGTATATACATTTTATCATCGCAATGTTATTTGCATTTATTAGTAAAAAAGACAAACTTTGAATGGTAATAACTCGAAATCGCCTGGACATATTTTCATAAAATGTAAAGGTATTTTCATTAAATGTTATCCACAATACAACAGCATTCCCAAAAAACTGATTTTTGGTAGTTGCTTTCAAAGTCCTATGCGCGCATATTTCATCATATTTTCCCATCGTGCGACGTAAGAAAAAAAATAACCCTCTATCGATAATAGTTTGCGAGAAATGACAATTTCCTTCTACAAAAATTACGTTTTTTTTTTTTAATTTGTTTTCAGCAGCACACCACGTTCACAATAATAACAAGTAAGGAAAGGCTAAAGTCGGGCGGTGCCGACTATATAATACCCTACACCACTCTCGTAATATTGAATAACTCTGATATATAAATTTTGTAATTCATGTATAAATTGTTTACATAAATTTACTTTTGGGACATTTTGTACTTAAATAATACCCTGTGTGGTGTAGGGTATAAAAACGATTGGATCTAAAGAGCCAAATCGGATGAAACATATATATGGGAGCTATAGCTAAATCTTAACCGATTTTCTTCAAATTCGGTAGTGTTGGTTCATGGATCAAGAAACTCTACCATTCTAAATTTCAACGCGATTGGATGTAAAATACAGCTTTTATAGGACTAAAGGGCCAAATCGGACGAAACATATATATGGGAGCTATAGCTAAATCTTAACCGATTTTCTTCAAATTCGGCAATGTTGGTTCATGGATCAAGAAACTCTACCATTCAAAATTTCAAAACGATCGGATGTAAAATACAGCTTCTATAGGACTAATGGGCCAAATCGGACGAAACATATATATGGGAGCTATAACTAAATCTTAACCGATTTTCTTCAAATTTGGCAATGTTGGTTCATGGATCACGAAACTCTACCATTCTAAATTTCAAAACGATCGGATGTAAAATACAGCTTCTATAGGACTAAAGGACCAAATCGGACGAAAGATATATATGGGAGCTATATCTAAATCTGCACCGATTTTCTTCAAATTCGGCAATGTTGGTTCATGGATCAAGAAACTCTACCATTCTAAATTTCACAACGATCGGATGTAAAATACAGCTTGTATAGGACTAAAGGGCCAAATCGGACGAAACATATATATGGGAGCTATAGCTAAATCTTAACCGATTTTCTTCAAATTCGGCAATGTTGGTTCATGGATCAAGAAACTCTACCATTCTAAATTTCAAAACGATCGGATGTAAAATACAGCTTCTATAAGACTAAAGGACCAAATCGGACGAAAGATATATATGGGAGCTATATCTAAATCTGAACCGATTTTCTTCAAATTCGGCAATGTTGGTTCATGGATCAAGAAACTCTACCATTCTAAATTTCAAAACGATCGGATGTAAAATACAGCTTCTATAGGACTAAAGGGCCAAATCGGCCGAAACATATATATGGGAGCTATAGCTAAATCTTAACCGATTTTTTTCAAATTCAGCAATGTTGGTTCATGGATCAAGAAACTCTACCATTCTAAATTTCACAACGATCGGATGTAAAATACAGCTTCTATAGGACTAAAGGGCCAAATCGGACGAAAGATATATATGGGAGCTATATCTAAATCTAAACCGATTTCAACCAAATTCAATAGCGATCTTAACAGCCGCGAAGTACTCTAAACTGCAAAATTTCAGAACGATCGGAGTGAAATTGCGACCTGTAATCGACGAACAACTTTACATGGACAGACGGACGGACGGACGGACGGACGGACGGACAGACATCGTTAAATCGACTCAGTGATTCTGAGTCGATCGGTATACTTTAAGGTGGGTCTAGCTGTTTTATTTTAAGGTGTTACAAACATCTGCCGTGAAACAAACTTATAATACCCTGTACCACAGTGTGGTGTAGGGTATAAATATTTTGATCCAATTGTGGGCTACCCTAGTCTCAATATGTTTGCTATTGAATGGCATTAAAATTTAGGAAATCGGCGATGACAAAAAATTTGACTTTTGGCCAGTAAAATTCAATTCTAAACTACAGTGCGACGTCGCATTTATTACACTGGCCTATAATATTGCAGATTGCGGACCCGATACCGAATAATTTTGATGTTTTTGTATTAATTACTTATATATGATAAAAATTCTGATTTCACAATTTATTGAAAACAGAATCGCAACAGATGCTATTTTACTTTGCTGCTTTCCTATTAATACGAGTATCCAAAAACTGTAATAATCGTAAGTCATCTCCGAGATATCACCCGGAAAACCTAGTCGGAGAAATCGTATTTATAGCCTACACCACACTGTGGTACAGGGTATTATAAGTTTGTTTCACGGCAGATGTTTGTAACACCTGAAAATAACACAGCTAGACCCACCTTAAAGTATACCGATCGACTCAGAATCACTAGCTGAGTCGATTTAACGATGTCCGTCCGTCCGTCCGTCTGTCCATGTAAAGTTGTTCGTCGACTACAGGTCGCAATTTCACTCCGATCGTTCTGAAATTTTGCAGTTTAGAGTATTTCGCGGCTGTTAAGATCGTTATTGAATTTGGTTGAAATCGGTTCAGATTTAGATATAGCTCCCATATATATCTTTCGTCCGATTTGGCCCTTTAGTCCTATAGAAGCTGTATTTTACATCCAATCGTTTTGAAATTTAGAATGGCAGAGTTTCTTGACCCATGAACCAACATTGCCGAATTTGAAGAAAATCGGTTAAGATTTAGCTATAGCTCCCATATATATGTTTCGTCCGATTTGGCCCTTTAGTCCTATAGAAGCTGTATTTTACATCCGATCGTTTTGAAATTTAGAATGGTAGAGTTTCTTGATCCATGAACCAACATTGCCGAATTTGAAGAAAATCGGTTAAGATTTAGCTATAGCTCCCATATATATCTTTCGTCCGATTTAGCCCTTTAGTTCTATAGAAGCTGTATTTTACATCCAATCGTTTTGAAATTTAGAATGGTAGAGTTTATTGATCCATGAACCAACACTACCGAATTTGAAGAAAATCGGTTAAGATTTAGCTATAGCTCCCATATACATGTTTCGTCCGATTTGGCCCTTTAGTCCTGTAATAGCTGTATTTTACATCCAATTATTTTGAAATTTAGAATGGTAGAGTTTTTTGATTCATGAACCAACATTGCCGAATTTGAAGAAAATCGGTAAAGATTTAGCTATAGCTCTCATATATATGTTTCATCCGATTTGGCTCTTAGATCCAATCGTTTTTATACCCTACACCACACTGTGGTACAGGGTATTATTTAAGTATAAAATGTCCCAAAAGTAAATTTATGTAAACAATTTATACATGAATTACAAAATGTATATATCAGAGTTATTCAATATTACGAGAGTGGTGTAGGGTATTATATAGTCGGCACCGCCCGACTTTAGCCTTTCCTTACTGGTTTTAATATGCTACAATAGGAAAAATACACATTTAAAAATTAAATATGATATCTACGAGAAGGTGTAAGACTTTGACCATTTATAAAATAAGATTTTAATTCATTTGATACTCGTTTTAATGAAACGAGTTTTTTTCGTAAAAAGGGTCTGCCTCTGATCTATTTTCTAAAAAGTGTCAAATCAGCATTTTTATCACATAATTAATACAATATCTCAATTTTTGATTATATATTAGGATTTAGAACATCAAAATCCTTCGAGATCTGGTCCAATATTTGCTCGCTAGGATTCGATTTGACCAGTACAATATTGTAGGCCAGTGCAAAAAATGCGACGTCGATTTGTTTTGGAAATAAGTTTTTTGTTGTTATGGTAACAGACTTTGTGGCTTTGTTTGTTTGTTCCGTATAGAAGCCTAAACGGATGGACCGATCTTCTTGAAATTTTCAGAGAATGTACATGTGTAGGGGTGGTGGGCATGAATACAGCCATATGAGTCAAGTTTTGTTATAAAAAAATTTTAGCTGGAGAGCTGAAATTCTGTGTGTATGCATTTAGTGGCATTTTATGTGATTGGTCTAAAAATGTGCGAAATTAGACAAAAATGAGGCCCGCCCATCTGAGCCAAATGTTTAAATTTATATATCCTGCACAATTTGTTAGCGAGAGTGCTGTAATTTTGTGTATATGTATCTGGTGGAAGTGTACGTGATTGGTCAAATAATGGGTGGGAACGGACCCCTCCCATATAAACCAAATTATGAAACTGAGATATCTTACACAATTTGTTAGAGAGTGTTTAAATTTTTTGTATATGTAGCTGGTGATAGTCTACGTAATTGGTCCAAAAATAGGCGGTATCGGATCAATGGGCGTGTCCCGCCAATGTGAGCCAAATTTTTAAATTTATATATTTTGAATAATTTGTAGCGAGAGTGCTGTAATTTTGTGTATATGCATTTAATGGCCGTGTTCGTAATTGTTCGAAAAATCGGAGGTATCGGACCAATAGGTGTGATCCAAGATTTTAAATGGTGATATTTTGCACAATTTATTAGCGAGAAAGCTGTAATTTTGTGTATATGCATTTGATGGTAGTCTACATCATTGGTACAAAATTGGGCGGGATCGGAAATCTGGTGCAACGAAGTGGACCGGGTCCAGCTAGTCTATATATATAAAGATGGATGTGTGTATGTTACGTATGGGGTCCTAAACGGCTGGACCGAGTTTGATGAAATTTTCAGGGAATCTTCAGATAAGCCTAGCGCGTGACGTAGAATATATAAGTTTAGAATTATACTTTTTGAGTGATTCCTACTGTACCATTTCAACTATTGGGACTGGACTGTGATCACAGATGAGCCACAAATCCTGGGTTTTCTGGGGTCCAACTGGAAGTAGTGGGAGTGGCCCCATCCAGAGAAGCAAAATTTTGAAATTGAGATATCTTGCACAATTTGTCAGTGAGAGTGCTGTAATTATGGGTATATTGTATAGATTGGTCCAAAAGTGGGTGGGATCGGAACAATGGGCGTGGTCCCGCATATATAAATCAAATTTTGAAATTGAGATATCTTGCACAATTTGTGAGCGAGACCGCTGTAAGTTTATGTATATGTTTCTTTGGCAGTCTACGTGATTGGTCCAAAAGTGAGCGGGATCGGACCTATGGGCGTGGTCCCGTGGAAGTGGGTAACGAAGTGGACCGGGTTGGCTAGTACATATATAAAGAAGAATGTGTGCTAGTTGGTTTGTTTGTTTGTAACGTATAGAAGCCTAAACGACTGGACCGAACTTCTTGAAATTTTCACAGCATGTACAATTGTTAGCGTAGTATGTAACTGGTCGGGATTGGACCAATGGGCATGGCGCCGTCCATATAACCCCAAATTTGAAATTGAAATATCTTGCACATTTTGTTAGCGAGAGTACTGTAATTTTGTGTGCTGGTTTTGTGATTGGCTCAAAAATTGACGGAATCGGACAATACAAACCAAATGCTTAAATTAAGATATCTTGAACAATTTATGATTGAGATTTCTGTAATATTTTGTGGTGTGAAGTATTTAACAGCACTGAGCGTGTCTCAACATAAAGTGGGAGATGTCGGAAAAGCATTTCACCGTCATTATGGAGTTTTCTACGAGAGTATTTCACTGCAATATTGTAAAAGCGGTCGTGACCCCGCCCACATGAAGTCGTTATTGACAACGAAATATCTGCAGAACTATTTCACCAATTCTTTTCAAATTTGTTTTGGGTGTATTTGAAATCAATATGTAAGACCCTATACAAAATTACGACACGAAGTGTTCCCATTTCACTAAACTGAAATTTGGGGCAACAATTTGGACCGAGTCCTAGGTAGTTTTGTATATAATCAGATAAAGCGCTGAATTTTTAACCAATCCAATGTTAGATGGTACGTGCAACTGATAATGTTGGTTGTCAAAAAATTCGGTTCGTGCAACCAAACTGTTTTCTGTGTGTAGACAAAGCAAGCCGGTGAGTTAAGATAGTAAAATAAGAGATCTCCGTAGATGGTGTAAAAAAAATGATAAGCATGACATTCATATAACTTTAAACAAATCCAAACATACTTCTAAAATATAACTGCAACCATCTTCACTTTATCACTTTATTCTATGGAAACTTGCTTCGTTTGTATTTCTCATCGGGCATTGTTGTATGAATTGTGTGAACAACTAATGGCGATTTCGTTTCGTATTGCCCCGTCGACGTGAAATACTACAAAATATTTGCACCTTTAAAGTTAAAATTATGTAGTCTCTCTAATTTAACTTAACTTAAATCTTAAAATTTCGAAATGTGTAAGAAAAGTACAGTTTTCGGGCAAAGGGTAAAGAAAATGCTACACTTTTCCGGAAACGAAATCGCCATAAGTTTAAACAAATAAGAAAGTTCGGTCGACCGACTTACGAATCCCCTCACCTTCAATCCCAAAAATATATTCGTAATATTTTTTTTAATTTTTTGCATGTTATAATTTTAAATTATGTACTGGTATTATAGTTATAAGCTGTAAGCTTTTGGTGGAAAATACTCCATTTGTGTGGGAGGTACCAAACGAGGCATGCCAATGACGACCATTTTTCACTGGACTATCAAATATTTGTATAAAGTAACCTAACACTATGTGTGGAATTTCAGATGATTCGAATAAGCAGTATAGAAGTTATTAAAGAATCAATATTTCACTAAATGTTAACCCTTTGGCCCATCTTCGAACATAGCCGGAGATGGAGAAAACTATTACCGCATACTAAATTTGAAGTCAATCGGTTACTTCTTTCGAGAGTTATCGTGCGCACCATCCAGCAGATAGACACACAGACAGAGAGACAGACGGACGGACGGACATTGCTCAAATGACTTCAAATTAAGTCGTAGAAAATTATAATATACCCTCCATTGCATTTTTTCCTTACAAAATCTATCAATCTTCTTGTACAGTATAGAAGTCAACACAAGTCAACACATGAATGTACATTAGGGCGGGCCAAAAAAAAATATTGCGGTTGTTCGCATCTCTAATGAAAGCTTGTTTTGTTTAATGAATATCCCCCTAATATATGTTGGCTTTATCTTGCCGCCAGTGAGCTAGAGCGATATTACATAACCTCTAAAATTCATGTTTTTCATGTGTGCAGCTAGAACTCGCTACTCCGCTTCTAACGATACCAATATTGTGATTCTCGCGATAATAGAACCAAAGATATTCACGATTTAAGAGCGTGATTTTACGTTTTTTCATTATACCCTACACCACACTGTTGTACAGGGTATTATAAGTTTATTTCACGGCATATGTTTGTAACACCTGAAAATAACACAGCTAGACCCACCTTAAAGTATACCGATCGACTCAGAATCACTAGTTGAGTCGATTTAACGATGTCCGTCCGTCCGTCCGTCCGTCTGTCCATGTAAAGGTGTTCGTCGACTACAGGTCGCAATTTCACTCCGATCGTTCTGAAATTTTGCAGTTTAGAGTATTTCGTGGCTGTTAAGATCGCTATTGAATTTGGTTGAAATCGGTTCAGATTTAGATATAGCTCCCATATATATCTTTCGTCCGATTTGGCCCTTTAGTCCTATAGAAGCCCTATTTTACATCCAATCGTTTTGAAATTTAGAATGGTAGAGTTTCTTGATCCATGAACCAACATTGCCGAATTTGAAGAAAATCGGTTAAGATTTAGCTATAGCTCCCATATATATGTTTCGTCCGATTTGGCCATTTAGTCCTATAAAAGCTGTATTTTACATCCAATCGTTTTGAAATTTAGAATGGTAGAGTTTCTTGATCCATGAACCAACATTGCCGAATTTGAAGAAAATCGGTTAAGATTTAGCTATAGCTCCCATATATACGTTTCGTCCGATTTGGCCCTTTAGTCCTATAGAAGCTGTATTTTACATCCGACCGTTTTGAAATTTAGAATGGTAGAGTTTCTTGATCCATGAACCAACATTGCCGAATTTGAAGAAAATCGGTTAAGATTTAGCTATAGCTCCCATATATATGTTTCGTCCGATTTGGCCATTTAGTCCTATAAAAGCTGTATTTTACATCCAATCGTTTTGAAATTTAGAATGGTAGAGTTTCTTGATCCATGAACCAACACTACCGAATTTGAAGAAAATCGGTTAAGATTTAGCTATAGCTCCCATATATATGTTTCGTCCGACTTGGCCCTTTAGTTCTATAGAAGCTGTATTTTACATTCAATCGTTTTGAAATTTAGAATGGTAGAGTTTATTGATCCATGAACCAACACTACCGAATTTGAAGAAAATCTGTTAAGATTTAGCTATAGCTCCCATATATATGTTGCGTCCGATTGGGCCCTTTAGTTCTATAGAAGCTGTATTTTACATCCAATCGTTTTGAAATTCACAATGGTAGAGTTTCTTGATCCATGAACCAACATTGCCGAATTTGAAGAAAATCGGTTAAGATTTAGCTATAGCTCCCATATATATGTTTCGTCCGATTTTGCTCTTTAGTCCTGTAGAAGCTATATTTTACATCCAATCGTTTTAAAATTTAGACTGGTAGAGTTTATTGATCCATGAACCAACACTACCGAATCTGAAGAAAATCGGTTATGATTTAGCTATAGCTCCCATATATATGTTTCGTCCGATTTGGCCCTTTATTTCTATAGAAGCTGTATTTTACATCCAATCGTTTTGAAATTTAGAATGGTAGAGTTTATTGATCCATGAACCAACACTACCGAATTTGAAGAAAATCGGTTAAGATTTAGCTAAAGCTCCCATATATATGTTTCGTCCGATTTGGCCCTTTAGTTTTATAGAAGCTATATTTTACATCCAATCGTTTTGAAATTTAGAATGGTAGAGTTTCTTGATTCATGAACCAACATTGCCGAATTTGAAGAAAATCGGTAAAGATTTAGCTATAGCTCTCATATATATGTTTCATCCGATTTGGCTCTTTAGATCCAATCGTTTTTATACCCTATACCACACTGTGGTACAGGGTATTATTTAAGTATAAAATGTCCCAAAATTAAATGTATGTAAACAATTTATACATGAATTACAAAATTTATATATCAGATTTATTCAATATTACGAGAGTGGTGTAGGGTATTATATAGTCGGCACCGCCCGACTTTAGCCTTTCCTTACTGTTTTTTTTATAAATACGCTTTGTTGAAGAACAGAATATAATTTGTAAATGTATATTTTTATACCCTCACTTTAGTGTGACGAGGGTATATATCATTTGCTACGAAAAAAAGTGTAACGCATCGAAGGAGTGATCTAAAACCCTAAGTATGTTCGGCGGATATTCGTTTTGGGTCATTTTAAGACGATTGAGCAATGTCCGTCCGTCTGTCTGTCTGTCTGTCTATCTGTCTGTCTGTCTGTCTGCTGGCTGGTGCGCACGATAACTCTCGAAAGGAGTAACCGATTGACTTCAAATTTGGTACGTGGTAATATTTTTTTCTATCTCCGGCTAAGTTCGAAGATGGGCCATATTGGTCCACTCCTTCTAGTACCTCCCCCACAAAGTGTTAAAATGTTGTAAAATATTGAATCTTTAATAACTGCTATACTACTCATTCGAATCTTCTGAAATTCCACACATAGCATTAGTTTATTAGTCGCTATCAACTCGAGAAAAATGGGCCAAGTTGCTACGCCCCTTTTGATACGTCCCACACAAATGCACCATTTTGCAGCAAAAGTTAACAGCTTATAACATTAATACCAGTGTATAAAAATACTTTAAATTTTGTGCAATGTAATGCTTTTATAGTGCCTACAGTCCAGTGAAAAATGGGTGTTATATTCACGCCCCTTTTGGTACCTCCCACACAAAGGTAACATTTTGCACCAAAAGTTAACAGCTTATAACGTTAATACCAGTTTCTAAAAATACTTGAAATTTTCTACAGTGTAATGCTTTTATAGTGTCTATAGCCCTGTAAAAAATGGCCGTTATCACCACGCCCCTTTTTGTACCTCCCACACAAAATGTCCAAATCATACCCAAATTTAATATCTCATAACGTTGATAAACCAGTGCAAACAAACGCTTATAATTCGGCGCAGTGCAATGTATTTAAAGTATCTACTATTCAGCGAAAATTGGTGTATTTGTTTAACCCGTTCTGGTACCTACCATACAATCTAACAGAATAATTCGTGGAATATTCAATATTACATTACTCACAAAGTGAGGGTATACCTTAGTCGGTTTACCCGACTCAAACTTTCTTACTTGTTGATTATTGGCTAGGTATATTTTTGCACTTCTTATATGTTCGCGATGCTATTATGCATGAAACTAGCTGTGGTCAGGGGATTGTGGACATCCCTATTACACAGAGAGAAATACTTGCCACTAATTTTAAGATTTGAATCAAAGTCAAAAATGAAAAAACGTAAAATTACGCTCTTAAATCGTGAATATCTTTGGTTCTATTATCGCGAGAATCACAATATTGGTATCGTTAGAAGCGGAGTAGCGAGTTCTAGCTGCACACATGGAAATGCCCCGATTGAGTCAATGATGTCCGACATTTTCAAGAAAAACATGAATTTTAGAGGTTATGTAATATCGCTCTAGCTCACTGGCGGCTCAAGATAAAGCCTACATATATTAGGGGGATATTCATTAAACAAAACAAGCTTTGAATTGAGATGCGGACAACCGCAATATTTTTTTTTGACCCGGCCTAATGTACAGTGATGAAAATAGGGTACTTGAATTTTCGATATATCAAGTGGGCGTGGCCCCGCCCCTATAAGCCAAATTTTCAAAATGGCGATATCTTGCAAAATTTGTTAGCGATAGTGCTGTCATATTGTGTTTATATATCTGGTGGCAGTCTACGTAATTGGTCCAAAAATGGGCGGAATCGGACGAATGGGCGTGGCACAGCCCGTATAAGTCAAATTTTAAAATTGAGATAACTTGTACAATTTGTTAGCGAGAGTGCTGTAATTTTGTGTAAATGTATCTTGTGGTGGTATACGTGATTGGTAAAAAAATGGGCGGGATGGGACTAATGGGCGTGTCCCTGCCCATATAAGCCAAGTTTTGGATTTGAGATATCTTCCACAATTTGTTAGCGAGAAGGCTGTAATTTTGTGCATATGTATCTGGTGGTAGTCCTCGTGATTGATCAAAAAATGGGCGGGATTGGACCAATGGGCGTCTTCCCGCCCATATGATCAAAATTTTGAAATTGAGATATTTTGCTCAATTTTTTGGCGAGAGTGCTGCAATTTAATGTATATATATCTGGTTCAATATTCGTGATTGGTCTAAAAATATGGTGCAGTATACGTAACTGATCAAAAATATGGCGGGATGGAGCCAAAGGGCGTGGGCGCGCGCGTGCCAGCAAAGTTTTGAAATTTAGTTATCCTGAAGAAGTTGTTAGTGAGAGTGTTGTAATTTTGTGTACATGCATTTGGTGGCAGCCTACGTAATTGGTGCAAAAATGGGTGGATCTGACCAATGGACGTGACCGTGTTTGAAATTGATATATCCCAAACAATTTGTTAGCGAGATGTGTATTGTATGTGTATTTTTTGGCAGCCTTCGTGATTTGTCAACAAATTTAGGGATCGGAAATCTGAAATCTGGGTCAACGAAGTGGACCGAGTCCAGGTAGTATATATAAAAGGAAATGTGTGTTTGTTTGTACCGTACAGAGGTCTAAACGGCTGGACCGATCTTCTTGAAATTTTCGCAGAATGTACATGTGTAGGGGGTGGTGAAAATGAATACTTGAATATTCTATATGTAGGTGCTCAAATTTTAAAATTAAGATATCTTGCACAATATGTTAGCGAGTGATTGATCAACGTGATTGGAGAAAAAATGGGAGGGATCGCCCATATAAGCCAAATTTTGAAAGTGAGATGTATTGCACAATTTGTTAGCGAGAGTGCTGTAATGCATATATATCTGGTGACAGTCTACGTAATTGATCGAAAAATGGGCGGGCTCGGATATAAGATATATTGCACAATGTGTTAGCGAGAGTGCTGTAATTTTGTCTATACCTATCCGGTGGCAGTTTGCGTGATTGTCCAAAAATGGGCGGGATGGAACAAGTTTTTAAATTGAGATATCTTCAACAATTTGTTAGCGAGAGTACTGTAATTTTGTGTAAATGCATTTGATGGCAGTCTACGTGATTGGTCCAAACATTTATGGGATCGGAAATCTGAAATCTGGGGCAACGAAGTGGACCGGGTCCAGCTGCTGTTATATTTGAACAAACATGGTTCCCATAGCGTGGAAAAAAAGTTATACAGTAATGTGCAATTTGTGTTAAAAGTTCTTTGCGATATTTGGAAGCGTACACACATTCCAATTTTCGGAAAACCCCCAATATGTAAATTACTAAATCTTCATTTGAGTAAATATTATCACTTTATTAAACTCCCTACGTTTTCCGAGAAAAAAAATGCAAAATCTAATTTGGATTTTCACCAATGAAATTTAACAAGGACTTGTCGCGCCGGTGAAGTACTTTGTCACCAAACCCGTTAAAGTACTGTAAGATTTCCTTTTTTGGAGTTGTATTTGAGCAATGATGGAACTCCCATCTGAAAAATTTCATAATGACGGGAAATAAATACGACTGTAATCAAATGAATCGTATATAGTGGTACTATACCTGCATCTGCACAGATTTTTTGGAATAATAACACTAGGTCACAAATAACAAAATTTTCTCTGTTATTTGTTTCTAGCATACTTTTTCTCATTGATTTTGACCTACTAAACACGAAAATGAGTTTTAAAAATTTTTCTGTCGATTGGTTTTCGAGATACAAATTGTTGAACTTTTTTTTTAAATTTTTGGAGGTACACTTACAATTTTGAGCATATCTTTCGTCTTCTTTGACGTATATCCTACTACTACTCAAATTAAAGCAAATTGAGCCGTCTACAACTCATTCTCAGAAAATTTTCAAATCGGGTGAGTAGTTTTGATGTTGGCGGCTTAAAAAGGTTAAAAAACTGCGTTTTTTTAGTAAAAATGTGGCAGAAAAATTCATATAAAAATTCATATAAAATATAAAACGCGATGCTAACAGCGATTTTGGTTTTTTTACGTATAGCTGGCATTTTTCCAAAGAAAATAAGCACTTACTTAACAAAATCTGACAACAAATGGCGGACTTATAATTTTTTTGGTAAAAGACCGAAATTCCGCTATTTCACGATATTTTGATTTTCTTTATTTGCACAGCTTACCTACCCAACGCAAACGAATAAATACATTTGAACTTAATTTAAAATAAACAAATTAGTCTTAGTATATTATTTTTTAATTTATTTAGAGCACTACATACTCAATGTATGGCACAATTAGAAATGGATGTGCCAGGTTAGCTAAACTAATGAAATTAACCAAATCAACGCAAAAAAAAATGAGTAGAAACAAAGATATAACTGTACATTTTATGCCATGTGGAAAAACAGCTGACTTCTTCTTTGTTTTTTGTATTCGCTGCAATTGGTCTCACGTATTAGGGTCCAAATGTAGTCACCCATCATAGCCGTGTCATAGATGCCCTGATAGCGTCGTTCCATAGCCTTCAATTCCTGATGAAAGCGCTCGCCGTGTTCGTCGCTCACGTCTCCTAAATTCTCAGGGAAAAAATCCAAATGAGAATGCAGAAAGTGTATTTTAAGTGACATGTGCACTCCTACCCAAAAATGAAAAAAAAACGAGAATTAAAACGCTATTTAAATTAACATTTGTTTCAAAAAAAACCTACCCATTGCTTCATAGTTCTTTACCAGATCCTCAACTATGTCCTTATAATTATCGCTTTTGTTGTTTCCTAAAAAGTTTTCCACAACAAGCCTGAAGGAATTCCATGCTGCGGCTTCGATGGATGATAACAGCTTCGGGAATGTTTCATCTTTCAACATTTTTTTTATCTGGGGTCCTGCGAAGACTCCTTCTTTAATTTTTGCCAGCGAAAGGTAAGGGAAAATTGACCGTAAATAGGCAAAAGCTTCACCTTCTTTGTCCAATTTTTTGGCAAAATTTTTAATCAAACCCAATTTTATGTGCAGCGGCGGAAGTATTATATTTTCACGGTTCTCTATTAGTGGTTTGCGCTGAACATTCGCTTCTCCAACTACAGGTTTCGTTCGTTCCGGCCATTTTTTTTGAATATAATGCTGATCATCAGCGCGGCTATTCCAAAGGCACAGAAAACAGCAATGTCGTGTATAGCCTCCTTGGAGTCCACACAGAATGGCCACAACTTTGAGGTCGGCGCATATTTTCCAATTATATTTGCTATACTCTATGCATTTCAGCAAAATGTTCATAGTTTCATAGTTCTCCTTTGAATGAACCGCATGAGAAATAGGAAGAGATGGCTTTTCATTCCCATTATGTAAGAGAACTGCCTTCAAGCTCTCTTTGTTGCTGTCAATAAACAACCTCCATTCATTGGGGTTGTGAATTTGGTGAAGCTCTTGGAACAAGCCGGAAATGTCGCTGCAAAAACATATTTCGTCTTTCTTTGTATAAAATTTTGCATACTGCTGGTGACGCTTCCTGTACGCTGTTACTTTCACTTCTGAATCCGCAAATCCACACTGTACCATCCGAGACGCAAAAAGTTCGGATTTCTCCTTAGTGAGACCAAAATCGCGCACCCAATCGTTTAGTTCGGCCTGTGACAGTAATTTTCGCTTTCTGCACGCCCCAAATTCGCTTGCACTTGACTCGGACTCTTGATCTGACGATTCTGCTTTTTGAAGAGATGCACCAGGGCACACTGGATATGGTACATCATTCGAATGTGGTACTGGAAGTGCAAACGATCCCACTTGAGCGTAGTTCCATTTTAAAAATCTCCCTACCCCACTGTTTGTGGTGAGGCAAAAATAACAGTCTGTGGAATGGCATAGCGGCTTTTTCCACATCATTGGTGTATCGAATTTCATATGGCGCCTAAAATTAAAATAAATTACTATATTTGCTTTGCTTAATGTGTTTAAATAAAAATTCTTACCTTCCGCCAGCTGCCCAGTTGGTTAGGATTATATAGCAAGGATCACATAGCGACTTAGGTGTCCATGGTTCTGTGATATTTGGTGAAATACCAAAATAATTCAAATAGTGCAATTGCACTGCTGGAGTAAACGTGTGTGCGTGATTATTCTTTATAAACTCGCCACAAACATTGCAGAAATTGTCTGGATTGTTCAAACACTTGAACACACGTAGTCTTTTACTCATTGTCTTACTTGTTGTAAGACAATGAGTAGAGTGCATATAATAGCACTTAAATTCAATTTGTTTCACTTTTTACTCGTACTACTCGCGTTCGTAGACACTTGTTGAATGACAAAAAACGATAAATGAACACCTATAAATACTAAGTATGTTACAATATTTTACTGACAGGTACTTATGAATGGGCGCATCTTTTAAGGGTGGCTATATACCTGATTCAGCAAGTGTGCGTTTCAAATTGTGGAAAAGTTTCCAAATAATGACCACTCACAAATGGGGGGGGGGGAATTTCTGTAAAAAAATCCGATACAGGTAGCCATCGGGAAAACACACATCAATAAAAAAGTGTAATTCCCTTTTTTTCCCTTCAATTGACTGTGAACGGAGTAGCAGTCATAAAGGAACACGAAGAGCGTCCACGCACATTCAGAAGCGTATATTACTCTGCAACCACAATCATAAAAATTAAATAACTATTTGTGTATTACTAATTTTTTTTAATTCTGAGAATCATAAAAATTACGTAAACGTTTTTTCCAAACAATTTTGTACATGTAAAGTGGGTTTGCCAAAATTCGTATCGTAAAATGCACCTGTGTTTCTATGTTCTGCATTTTCATTATACCATTTTCGACGAAACGTCCCTACGGTATTGTAAATAGGTTTTTTACAATTATGAAATATTTGTGTTATTAATATTAATTTAAAAATGTTATCAAAACTGCAAAGTGCTGTGACATTTGAAAAAACTTTCAAAAAAAAAAAATTGCTGATTTCACTAAATTTTTGAAATTTCACGTCCCTTGCCAGAACAGAAGACATTAACCCAGGGTGGTGAAATTTTGAACAGAAGTAACTTATGTATAGGAGCAACTGTTCCGTTCTATTCCAAAAGGATTATAAAAAACTTGCTTTTTCGATCCCTCCTAGTAGGTTAGCTGTGCAAATAATGAAAATCAAAATATCGTGAAATAGCGGAATTTCGGTCTTTTACCAAAAAAATTATAAGTCCGCCATTTGTTGTCAGATTTTGTTAAGTAAGTGCTTATTTTCTTTGGAAAAATGCCAGCTATACGTAAAAAAACCAAAATCGCTGTTAGCATCGCGTTTTATATTTTATATGAATTTTTATATGAATTTTTCTGCCACATTTTTACTAAAAAAACGCAGTTTTTTAACCTTTTTAAGCCGCCAACATCAAAACTACTCACCCGATTTGAAAATTTTCTGAGAATGAGTTGTAGACGGCTCAATTTGCTTTAATTTGAGTAGTAGTAGGATCAAATACGTCAAAGAAGACGAAAGATGTTCAAAAATTTGTATCTCGAAAACCAATCGACAGAAAAATTTTTAAAACTCATTTTCGTGTTCAGTAGGTCAAAATCAATGAGAAAAACTATGCTAGAACCAAATAACAAAACGACTGTTGGCTAGTGTAATAAACGTTGGGTGTCTTTGTTTATTTTTGGTGTTACAAACAAATGCACACAGTTATAATACCCTGTTCCACCGTGTGGTGTAGGTTATAATTAAATAATGTTAACGGAAATTATGGGAATTCATTATATCCTACAGGGTAAAAATCGGTTCATATTTAGATATAGCTCCCATATATATCAAACTCCGATTTGGCAGTTCATTCATTCCATCAAACCGAACGCTTTTTCGAAAAAGGTGTATTTTGGAAGTTATGTATTATGAAAACACGTAGACGAAATTTTACAAATAAACGCTCGTTTGTAAGGTCATGACTTGTACTTCCTAGTACATATATTTATGGCGGTTACTTTAAAGTTTTAAAATGCATTAGTTGCATATGCAACTTTATTTTGCATCATGCACATCAATGACACCAACTTAAAATTCTGAGAAAAATATTGCCCAATTTGTCCTAAACTGACCTTGTTAATTTCAATATGGTGTTCAGCCTCGTTCTATTTTAAAACAATATTTACAAAAAAATGCCAATGATTTTCCTTCATAAACTATGACAAATATTGAAATCAGAAAATAAACGGAATCGTTCCAATAACAAACAATTTCAATTTCTGACATTTTTAAGTAACAATGCTCTTATATAGAAACAGCTAAAATACATAACTCAAAACGTATGCCTTTTGGGAATATTTTCCTATTTTCTCTGATTTCAGATGCTAATGACATCTGGAAAAAGTTTTTGTATTTTTTTCGTCAACTATAAGTTGTTTTATTTTGAGCAGACAATCGATATGCAAATTTATTTTGAAATCGGGAATGATGACCCAAAAAAGGTGTTCGGTTTGACATGGAATGAACGATATGTGCACTATACCATTTATTATTTTGTCGGTACTGATTTCCGGGCCGAAAAAGTTTCCATTTGACCTACAAACCTTCAATAAAAAATTTGGTGCCGATCGGATAACGCTAAGGTCTGCCCATAGTTCTTTGAAAACACAAAACTCACTTTACATGAACAAAATTTGGGTTTTAATCAAATGTCACATGTTCAAGTAATTAAAAAATATTTTATTAGCATGAAATGATTGAATAAAATTTTCATTAAATGATCTTTGAATAAAATTTTCTTTCTTACAAGTCGTAAACAATCAAAATCGGCCGAAAAACGAAAAAGTTACAGCAGTTTTCATTTGAGTTTTACGGCATGACAGGGCATGCATGCACACCGACATGGCCTCAGGCATATATGTACATATGTATGTAGACCTAAGAGCAATCAGAATAAAAAATAGATCATTATATAACATGCTTGTGCATGCATGAAAAATAAAACAACAAACAAAAATGGTTGGATCTACATATTGGACGTATTTGCATGATAGTTGATTTTTCGCATCAGTCTGACATTTTTTACTGGTCAAATAAGAAAACATAAGCAGAACTTTGCAGCGCGCTATACGCCCATGCAACAGGGTCGTTTACAGAACGCGCTCTGCCTCCAGCCTAAGTGAATTGAGAAAGGGACAGCTTCGCACAATTTAATTTTAGTCATATTCTTATTAGTCTCCAGATCGACCACATCCAAAATGGTTACTAGATCCAGTGATAAATTTCGCACCGTAGAATCAGTTGGGCATGTATCACATACAATATCTGATACTGCCGTCAAACAGACAGATATTGCAAGTTTTCTTTTTTAATATGCGATTTGTTATTGTTGGCAGAAAAAACTGTGCAAAAGATAGTGCTACGCTGGCAGTGGATGCAGCTATAATTTTTTGGCAACAGGCGCGAATACCAACACGTGATAAATATAAATGTCAAGATAAATTGCTAAAGTTGTACGGCGACTGGAGAAATGTCCACAAACAAAGTGCAAACAGGAGATCGGATAAATCAAAATTAAACGTGAACATTTTCAAGGAAAAAATGAATGATCTGTTCGATAAGCTAGTGCAAATGCCCTAAACGAGATTTGTATAGAAGAAGACAAGAAGTTTTTGTTGATGCAAAGACAGAAAGGCAGACCAGGGTGCATGGCAGGCGTTGCCATGAAATTGTACGGGCGAGAACAGCGATCCGAGCAACGAATACAAAAAGCAGAATCCCGAAAGAGAAAGCATTCAGAACGTAACAATCAATCTTGTAAGTTAATAAATTGAAGTGTTTTACTCGTAATTCCTTAAAACAACTGTTAGTGTGTAGTACTCGATACAGTTTACATTGGAAGTGACGATGAAGATGAGTTCGATGATAGCATTTCGGATATGACATGCGAGTTTCATACCGATGATGACGATGATCACACCAAACGTGTAAGAGGACGACAACATTGGATCTCGTCACGTCTTACAGTAGTCCTTGATAAGGCCAAAGTTAGATGTTCAGATGCTGTACATATTTTGATAGCCTGCGCTCATGTTCTGATAACTGTAATGAATAATGCTGCGACGCCTCTGACCTCTGTTGGTGAGCTTGTGATTAATCGATCTACAATATATGAGCTACGAAAAGAAAATCGTAAGCGAGAAGCGGAGAAGGTGCAAACAGAATTCTTTACGAATCCATCGATTTGTATTTTATTTTTTATACTTAGATCAATAGCGGTCATTCATTGATTATTCACTGGGACGGAAAACATTTGACGGAGCTATTCGGCAGAAAAATCGTTGATAGAATAGCACTCATCGCCAGTTATGAAGGCACATCAAAATTTTTGGGCGCTCCTAAAATCCCGGCTGGTACTGGAGAAAATATGGCCAAAGTCGTTCATGATACTCTCATCAATTGGGATATTTCTAACAAAGTTTCCGCCATGGTTTTCGATACCACGTCGTCAAATACAGGTCAAAACACAGGATCGTGCATTTTGTTGCAGAACAAATTAGATCGAAAATTAATCAAGTTCCCATGTCGTCATCACCTAATGGAGATAGTATTGAAACATGTGTTTGAGGTTAAACTTTCGGCGACTTGTGGTAATGAAGTGCCTATTTTTAATCGTTTTGCTGCCGTATGGGTAAGTCTCGACCACAAATCGTTTAAAAACGGACTCGAAGATCCAATTGTACGCTCAAAAATAAGTAATGCTGACTGCGAAGTCATTAAGAAATTCTGCATTAAACAGCTAAATGAAACACAAATCCGAGCTGATTACAAGGAACTATTACAATTAACAATACTGTTTCTTGGTGGTGTCAGCGATAACTTCCGAACACCTGGTCCAACATCCCACGCAAGGTTCATGGGAAAAGGCATTTATGCCTTAAAAATATACCTATATCGAGAGCAGTTTCCATTGACAAAACGAGAGTCCAGTGGACCACGGGATATATGTATTTTTCTCGTGCGGCTGTATGTCAAAGCGTAGTTTACATGCACAAATGTCATACGAGCACCAAATCAAGATATACACTTGTTGAAAGACTCCATCGCATACGCAGAAATCGACCGAGATGTGTCTGAAGCGGTTTTGAAGAAATGGAAAAATCCAGAATCAATGGCTTTGGCATTTTTCGATTCGGATGTTTCACTCGAAGAGAAACGAAAAATGGTTAGGCATCTGCAATCAACAGAACCCGTCGTAAATCTGGAAAACGATCGAAAATTCTCCGACCCGAAACTATTGCTGTGTAATAATTTGAGCGATTTCGTCTCATACAAAACCAAACATTTTTTCGGTGCTTTTGGATTGAGTACTGAATTTTTAAAGCATGACCCATCCATTTGGGAAGTAAATGAAGATTATCAAGATGCTCTCGATGTTTGTCGTAATCTGTTTGTTGTTAACGACACTGCTGAACGCGGTGTACAATTTATGAATGATTACAACAGAATACTTACGAAAGACGAAGAGCAAAATTAATTTATATTACAGTGCATTGAAGAATATCGTAGAAAATGTCCCTCACATAACAAGTCAGATCTAATATAATATTGAAATAATTGTATTTTTTGTTTTTTTTTTTCACCGATCTCAATATCTAAAAACTATTTATTAATTAATAATACAAAGAAATGTAATTTTACTTACTTAAACATACGATTTTTGAATAAAAAAAATATTTCCCCTATAAAGTGTGTTCTAAATTTTGAATGAACTTTGCGCAGACCCTAGGGTTATCCGATCGGTACAAAATTTTTTATGGAAGTCTTGTAGGCCAAATCAATCAATCAATAGCCAACAAATCGGTCCGGAAATCATCATTGCATCATGTGCTATAAACGGTCTAATGTGCACTATATAAGCATAGGGGTATAATGGTAGATCGCTTCCACGTAGTGCACCCTGGGTAACGCCAAATGATACGAAGTAGCGGTACTACTTAAAAAAACTCCCCTAAAAATGGGGTGTAATGCCACCTCGTGCCCATCGGTGTATGGCCTTGCTGACACCTGGGCGCATCAGCAAGTAATAGGTGCTGTGCCACCCAGTCCTTGCCGCAGTACCGGGGGCTATGCTGTGGTGGACATGTTTTCCCACTACAGTAGTGGTTATACTTAAAACAAACTCCCCTAAGTCCGGAGTGTTATGCGTACCGTGCTCATCGGACTTTGCGGTTCGCAGTCAGGGGTTACCAGAAACTGTGTTTTGACAGCTGCCTTTGCTGACACCTGGACGCCTCAGCAACGACTCAGTCATTGTCACGTTTTTGGGGGCTATGATGTGATGGACCTACAAAACCCCCCACACTCGTGGGACCTAATAAGATGCCCTCTGTTGAGTGCTATCGCTGCGCTTTGAAGAAGATTGGCGAAATTTGGACGGATGCGGCGCTGGGTATTGTCAATAAGGAGGACATCCCGTCTCGGCCCAGGGCACATTCATGGATTCCGGCTATACCAGCCGAATCTCTACCTCACCGCGTCAAGTCCCAAGGCATGGTTTCATACCGATAACTTCATTCCAAAACATGGCCGACTAACTCGACTTAGCATGTTTTTAGGAAGATTGTTTTTTAACATCTAAATATTCCAAATTATATTCAGTAAAAATATGGTGTTTATCCGTTAACCCGATTAAAAGTTATTCACAAAACAGTACAGGTCATTCGATTTCCATTACAAAGGAATTCCACACAAATTTAAAAAATTAATTAAACTTTGATCGCCTCTCCTAAAAAACTACCTCTTTGCACTTAGCGTAGTTTAGAATGGAGGTATCGATATGGATTCATCAAAGTCCGACTTAAGGTATACAAGAGCGATGAGGGAGGAATTTCGAGAAATACTCCTCCAGATAACACTGCTGTAGTATCAAAAGAAGGACATCCCTCTTCGCAAGGATCAGAGCAGCATCTGGCGGGAAGTTGCGTTTCACCCTTTACCGATTTGTTAAGAAGCCCTTCATCACAGGTTCGGAAGAATCCTGTGGGGATGAATCCGGCGTAATCTCCACCACTTTAAGGAAGCATCAGCTGTCTTAAAAGAGGAGCTGAACCATGGTTGAATGGAACCAGGAACCATGGTTGAATGGAGATATGGTTTGTGGGCTCAGGACGCCAGGGTTTAAGCTGCTTCAAGGTACAGGTAACGGAAGACGTAGAGCCTGTATACTTACCAAGACCGACCTTAATATTTACCTTATTCCTTCTTTAAGTAGTGAAGACATAGTATCAGCCAGCCTCGAGTTAGAAAACTCCCATGTTTTTGTCTCCGAGAATTTAAGTGGAAAGAGTTCTGAGTGGGAATGTTTTGGACACTCATACCTTTTCCGACCATAGATATATTAGCTTCTGCTTTAATGCGAAGCCTCCTGATACCGTCTTCCCACCCAATATTAGGAAGGATAATTGGGAAAAATTTAGGCACATATTCAACAGGTCTATTCCAAAAAGTCCTGAAATGAAAATGCAAACTATCAGGGATATAGAAGAAACGGTGGAAAGAGTCATAGGAACTCTTAACGACTCGTTACAAGCCGCTTGTCCCAAACAGAAGCCAAGGGACAAACAACGACCGCAATGGTGTTCGTCTCAATTAGTTAAGCTGGAAAGTGCTGTAGGAAGCTCTTCAATAGGGCAAAGGCTCGTTGATGCATGTGCGGCATCTTACCAAAAAGTTGTTCATTACTGCTTGGAGAGTTGAGACGGGAATAGCCGCAATTGTATCTCGAATGGATTGCTTTAGATCATTCAAAGTTGTTGGTTTTGCTTTGTAGACTTCCTGTTTGCAATAACCCCACAAGAAAAAGTCAGGTGCAGTAAGGTCAGGCTACCTTGGGGGCCTCGTCAGACATGAAAAGACAGTTCAACATGTTTCCGTCCTCTTCCACCATTTGAAGCATCTTCTGGCAAAATTCCAAGCGAATCGGGAAGTCTGCTGGGTTCACTTTGTTGGCCATTTGTATTTTGTATGGGAATAACTGCAAATCTTTGTGCATAATTGACTGCAATGACTGTCTGCTTATACCCATTTCAGCAGATAAGGTTCTTGTCGAAACTCTTGGATTGTTTTGTATGGCATCAGCTACAGCAGCGATTGTTTCCTCCGTCCGAACTGAAGGGTTTCGATGGTAAGGTCTTCTGTTGACTGTCCCATGCTCGGAAAAATTATTAACAAGTCTCTTTATGGTCCATCTGCTCGGAGGTTTGCCGCCAAACGTGCCCATATACTCTCTTTGAACCGAAACTACGGACTTCAGTGCGTAATAGCGGCGGACAATCCAAATTTTTGTTTCAGTGTCCCAGTTATCCATTTTTGTTAAATCTAAAAATCAATCTGCAAAATAAAAAAAAAAATTAACCAGATTCATTAAATAGAAAAAAGTTATTTAATTTTTTTTGGTAGCTTTCATCAGCCACCCTGTACATGTTAATTGTATGCGGTGTAGAAACTGTAATTTATATCTGATCAGTACGAAATTAGGATATTAAATACAGTTTCTAGACATCTACAGGGTCCGCAATCTAACGTTTGTTTTCACCTAGTGCTTATTTCGTGAATGGTAACACTTAGCTCATGTCTGATTTGACAGATAATTAGTTTTATCCTTCCGCTGACCGAATATGGTTGGGTATACGCTTGAACAACGCTGGGAAATATGCCGAAGAAGAAGATGCCCATTTTGCAAAAAAAATCATCTTTTCAGATGAAGCTCATTTTGATCTTGGCGGGTATGTAAAAAAAATTGTCGCATTTGGGGCTGATACACCCGAAACGAGTCACTGTTTGGTGCGGATTTTGGTCCAGAGGCATAATTGGGCCAATTTTCTTCGAAAATGAGCAAGGAGTGGCCGTTACAGTTGAACGAATTTTTGTTCACAAAAATTTAAGAGGAGGATATTGGCAACATTTGGTTTCAACAGGACGGCGCTACGTGCCACACAGCCGAAGCTACACTCGATTTTTTGCGCTCTGTTTTTGAAGATCGTTTTATCAGCCGCAGAGCTGATGTCGTTTGGCCACCTCGGAGCTGCGATTTGACTCCGTTGGACTATTATTTGTGGGGTGCCCTCAAAGATAATGGTTACGACGACATGCCAGAGACAATTGAAATTTGAGAAAATATTCAGTTTTTTTTTATAGCATTTTCAAAAAAAAAGTTATTTGGCGGACCCTTTATATATATATATAACACTAGCTGGACCCGGTCCACTTCATTGCCCCAAATTGTAGTTTAGTAAAATAGGAAGATATCATGTGTTTCCTATAGTACTCTTGATAACCACAGATAACAATTTGAAAACTTTGCCCAAATATTATCTCAATTACTAATATCGCCAAGTTTTATGTTGAGCCACGCATAGTTTTTTCTAATATACCCATACCAAACACCATTACGATTGGTTTAATGGTTCTCCAGATATTTCGTTTTCAATATGGGAGTCTTGTGGGCGGTGCTACGGCGACTTTTCCGTTATCGCCAATTTTCTATAGGGTCTTACATATTACTGTCAAATACATAGCACACTTAAATACAATTGTGGCAATGGCGGAACCCCGGCCAATGTTAAACTATTGCTTGTTTATTGTTTGGGTACTGAATATTTCTGTCCAAACCAAATGGTTCTGAAAATATTACGTTTTCAATAATGGAGTCATGTGGACGGGGCCAAGCCCACTTGTCCAATATTGCAGTGAAATACACTCGTGTAAAAATCTAAGACGATTGGTGTAATGGTTTTCCAGATATTTCATTTTCAATAATGTAGTCGCATGGGAGGGTACGCGCCCTCTATCTGATATCTCCGACTTTGTGTTGAGTAACGAACAGTGTGTTCTCGAACAATCTAGCTAACAAATTGTTCAAGATATCACAATTTCAAATATATTTTCATATCATAATTTCAAATACTTTTTCATATGGACGGGGACACGCCCTTTGGTCCGATCTCGCCCATTTTTGCGTTAATCACGTAGCCTGTCACCAGAAATCTGAACCGATTTCCCTAAATACTCATTCATGTAAACAGACCTTTTCTGTCGAATTTCGTTCTGATCAGATATAAAATAAAGACACTGATCGGATATAAATTTGTACAGGGCTTACATGTCAAATCGGGGTAACTTATATATGGGGGCTATATCTAAATCTGAACCGATTTCTTCCAAATTTAAAAGTGTTCATTCATATAATATGAAACCTTGTTCTGCCGAATTGCATACTGATCGGATATAAAATGCAGTTTTTACATCGCTTACATATCAAATCGGGGGTAACATGTATATGGGGGCTATATCTAAATCTGAACTGATTTTCTCCAAATTTGGCAGTATTCCTTCACGTATAAGAGACCTCTTTCTGCCGAATTTCGCACTGATCGGATATAAAATACAGTTTCTACAGCGCTTACATGTCAAATCGGGGGTTACATATATATGGGGGCTATATCTAAATCTGAACCGATTTTCTCCGAATTTAGCAGTATTCCTTCATGTAATAAGAAACCTCTTTCTGCCGAATTTCATACTAATCAGATATAAAATAAAGTTTTTACAGCGCTTACATGTCAAATCGGGGCTAACATATATATGGGGGCTATATCTAAATCTGAACCGATTTTAACCAAATTCAATAGGGATCGTCCTTGGGCCAGACGAATGATATGTGTAAAGTTTCGTTGCGATCGGACTATAATTGCGACCTGTACTTTGATTACAAGAATACATGCACAGACGGACAGACAGACAGACAGACAGACAGACGGACAGACGGACATAACTAAATCAACTCAGAAAGAGATTCTAAGTCGATCGGTATAATAAACGATGGGTCGATTTCTTCTCCTTTTGGGTGTTACAAACAAATGCACAAAGTTATAATACCCTGTACCACAGTGTGGTGTAGGGTATAATAAAATGCGAACCGATTTTAAAAGTCCACGTTGTTTTAAAAAGAACACAAGGGGCCTTTTTAGAATTATTTTTTTTAAATTTAATAATTCTATTAAAACCTTGAGCGTAAAAAAAGAGCTTCCCTCGATTTTCTTCAAACTCACACAGAATATTCGGCGCAGATGAATCCAAAATAGTGTTTGGGGTTTTAGTGGCTAAATATTTGTAAAAGTTATGGATGAAATACTAGAGCAGGTCTAACATTTTTGAATTTTATCTTCTATTTCTGGAAAACAGTACATGTCAAATTGTATGCAAGGGATTTTAAAATACATAATTAACAGACTAATCTTAGCAGTTCGTTCATAACTTTTACAAATATTGAGGCCATCGGATCTACACTCCGGAACGACCCAATTCCTGTTTGGCCAAGGATCATCAACTTAGTAACAAATGTATAAACCATTTGCCTTATTCAAACAAATTCGATGTCGGCCTGACAAAACTCGAGGTCAGGTCAATTCATTTAACATCCAATAATTTAACAAATAGATCTTCGTGTTCATGTTCTCCACTTTTGTCGGAGAATGACATTCGTTCGCCTTCGTTGGTGGAACTTTATCGGCTCGACCGATTGTTGAAATTTGATCGGCTCAGCCGCCGAACGCTACTTTTCCAATCGAAGAAGAAGATATATATACATAGAAGAAGTTATAGAAGAAGATATGCATGGGTGCTATATCTAAATCTAAACCGATTTTCCTCAAATTAGTATTGCCTCTTAGTGTATCAATAAACTTCTCCCTGTAAATTTGTATACAGATCGGTTAAAAAATGTTTGCTTATGCAGTGCATATATGCCAAATCCGATGTACATATATGTGGGATCCATATGTAAAGCTAAACCGATTTCAACCAAATTCATAGGGATCGTCCTTGGACCAAAATAAAGATATGTGCAAAGTTTTGTTGAAATCGGGCAATAATTGCGACCTGTACTTTGATCACAAGAATACATGGACGGAAAGACTCAAAAAGTGATTCCATGTCGATCGGTTTAATAAACTATTTGTCTATTACTTCTCTTGTTAGGTGTTATAAACAAATACCTTGTACTAGAGACGAACACCCATATACATCTGGAAATAAAAAGAAACTGAAAAGTTAATTAATTGTCCATTGTTTAAGCAGGGCAAATTTGAAGGCCAGTTTTGAAGTCTACTTTCTAATAGGGGGTCTCCCTTTGAACTTATCTACGCACAGGATGAGCTCCTCCTAGGCTGTAGACTTAGTTTTCCATCAAATCGCATTTTTCTCCGAGTCTTCCATCTTAAATATCCCCCTTTTACATTTGGGTTACATATTTATTACAATGTAGAATAATTATATTAACATAACACATATTTGGTTATGAGTTTTTCGTAATGATACGCTAAAAAAATGTTGTCATAAAATTAAAGAATGACTTCAAAAGCGTCATTAATCTTTGTAATAAGTGCGTTTTGTACTTAAAATTAAGAAATTTCAATTAATATTAATTAAATTATCTACATTTTAAATACAAAATGTACTTACTTTAATAACTATGGACGTCTTTGGATCCATTCTTTTTATGACAAAATGGGATACATGCGAAATTTTAACCCGTTATAAAAACTTTTGGGGTTTTAGTGGCTAAAATGTAAGCCTAGAAAGGGATAGGAATGTAACAACACCTCAGAGCGGATGGCATGGGGCAACCAACAAAATCATTGGTGTTGCCAAGGTGGAACTTCAGGTTGTAATGGAAGGGGCCACCCGTAGACAGCAACTTCCGGGATCTATCTGGTGATTTTGGGGTAGTAAATCAATAAATACTTCAGCTGTTTTCAACCGATTTTTTATTTATACATTTTTATCCAAGTCTGGCAAATTTTAATTTTTATACCCGACACCACACTGTGGTACAGTACATACAGATAGACCCATAGTTTATTATACCGATCGACATAGAATCACTTTCTGAGTCGATTTAGCCATGTCCATCTGTGGGTCTGTCTGTTCATGTATTCTTGTTATCAAAGTTGTACAGAGGTATTTCTTAGACTATTGAAAATGGAGAACATCGGCCTATGTTTTGATATAGCCCCCATATAAAGGTCTACACCGAAGTCTGTTCTTGAGGCTCTAGAAAACACATTTTTCTATTGATCTGGCCGAAAGTTAAGAATTTACATTTTTTATTGAATCTCTTCGTCCATATTAAAAATGGTGTACTAGGGAACGGATTCTTCAATTGATCTGGTTGAAATTTAAAAATTTATATTATTTATTATATTGTGTGCCAAATATAATGTATTTCGAGTGTACTCTAAACATTTATATATTTGAAGCAGAAAATGTTTGGGACAATATACTACAGAATCGATTTTTTTAGCGTGTAGTAATAATGGTTATCCGTGCATTTGTTAGCAAACAATGGTGTAGAGTATTATTCAGTCGGTCCCCCCGACATTTGTCGTTCCTTACTGTTTTTATTTTCATACTGTCAGAAATGCTCTTTCTAAGATACAACGGTCCATATTGTGATATAGCCCTTATATGAATCCCTCTTGACGCTTCATTTTTAACCGATTATGCTGACATTTAGGAATTTATGTTTCTAATTGCATAAATCGTTAATAGTAAAATAATTAATATGAAGGTCCCTTCCGATTTGGCAATTCCTAGTAATTACTTGCCAAATAATGGTGGACGTTATTATACAGTAGGCTCCGCCCATCTTTAGTCTGCCCTTACTGGGTTTTCTGTAAATTGAATTTGTAAACAGTTATTACCATTTAATTTTTAAAAATATCAATGTGCCACTGTACATACTGCGTTCTTGCATCCATGTACCACATGTGTGAATGTAGGATATAAAACATATGTACATTTGTAAGATGTCTGTATGTGTTAACATGCATGTTGGGAATTTTAAACGAAATTGTTTTAACGAACTCACGTTTCCGCAATTTACACGCATCGTAACTTTCCTCACATTTGTGTAGTAAATATCGAGAAGACGTGTGGTGAGACGTATTGGCGGGAGCTTAAACATTTCCCAGCTCGTTTAAACAGCAACCACTATATTCTCAGACATGCGGTGCACATGATCTTGAAAATAAAAGTAAAACTTTTTCAACACTGTATAAAGTATTTGCTAAAACATTTATATAAAGGGTTTTCCAACAAGAGGTGTTATTTTGGTATTCAAAGCCGTTAATAATGAAAAATAACATCAGCCAAATGGCCACCACGACCACGCTTACAGGACAATATACTTTTCATGAAATTTTCCATAATCAAATCGCAAAGTGGCTGCCCTATGTCCTCGATAGCCTCACGAATTCTATCTTGAGGTCTTGAATCGACGCTGGGCTGTTGGCGTAGACCGTATCTTTCACGTGGCCCCAAAGGAAGAAGTCGCAAGGTGTTAAATCACAAGATCTCGGTATGATCAAACGTATGCCACGCAACACGATAGCTAGAATGTTCGCAAATCCAATGACATTCTTTATTGTAGGCACTTAATTAAGTGTTATTTTTTTCAAGTTGTAAATTTAACAATTATTTTCCATTGATTTCAAGTAATTGGGTGAAAATTGCAATATTTATTACAGCACTCGTCAACTTGTATCTCGGTGGCCAATTGTGATCACCTCTTCGAGAGATAACACGGTCCGGAAACTTTTCCCGTAACAGAGCAATGGTTTCGTTGCTTGTGTGGCACGTAGCGCCGTCTTGTTGAAAGTAAACGTTGTACAGATCAATGCCATCCAACTCCGACCATAAAAAATCATTAATCATCTCTCGATAACGAAATCTATTCACCGTAACTGTTGATCTAACCTCATTTTCGATAAAGTACGGTCCAATGACCCCGTCGGACCATAAACCGCACCAAACAGTCACACGTTGAGGATGGAGAGGCTTCTCAACAATAACTCTTGGGTTTTCCGAGCCTGAGATGCGACAATTTTCCTTGTTGACGTAGCCACCAAGGTGAAAATGGGCCTCATCAGTCAAGATGATTTTTCGATGGAATTCCGGATCATTTTCATGCATTTCAAGGACCCAATCAGCAAAGACACGACGTTGTTGATGATCGGCCGGCTTGAGTTCTTGTTTTAACTGAACTTTATAAGCCTTAAGACCCAAATCTTTATGCAAGATACGGTGTAATAACGTTTGTGGAATGCCCAATTCCAAAGAACGACGAGGAATGGACAAACCTAGGGTTTCTTCAACGCAGCAATATTCTCAGTTGTTCTTGAGCGACGTGCACGGGTTTTATTCTCCACATCACTAACTTCTCCCAACAGCTCGAATTTTTTCCACCAATTTCTGTATTGCGGTCCGACAAGATGCTTCACGACGACCCAAAAATGCTTTAGTTTTGCGAACTGTGACTGCAAGATTTTCACCATTTTTGTAGTGAATTTTCTGTATTGCGGTCCGACAAGATGCTTCACGACGACCCAAAAATGCTTAAGTTTTGCGAACTGTAACTGCAAGATTTTCTCCATTTCTGTAGTGAATTTTAATAATTTCAATGCGTTGTTGAATCGTGTATCGTTCCATTTTTAGTAATGGCGTGGCTTCTTCTTGTCAAATGTCAAAGAATAAAAGCTTCAAAAGTGACAGCTACAGAAATACCGGGTGATTCAAAATAACACCTCTCGTTGGATAACCCTGTAGTATACACAATCAAATACGTACTCGTATATGGGCTAAAGTCAACATTTTTAACATAGTAAACATGTGTGATGGGTGTCATTTTTCTCAATCTGAATACAGATTTTTTGCAGGAGTTGATAGAATTAGATAAAACATAAAAAAAGTTGCAGGCCGAAAAATTATGTTATTATCTAAGAGACTTTAGAAGATATGAGCACATACATATCAAAAATGCGGAAAATTAAACTAAATATTTGCAATCAATTATCAATGTACATTTTGTGCGTTTCTAAATAGCTGTCATATAAGCCACGGTTTATTTAAATCGATGCACGACGTAGTCAGGAGATATAATGGTAAGATTTCAAACTTTGATACCTTGTATCCTCGTAACCTATCACGTTGAGAAGCTGTATTTTTGGCACTGCTCGTTCCCATAGTATTTCTGCGGGAAATTTAAAACGTCAACGGTCTAAATTTAAAAGTTAAACGGCAAACAATTCATAGCACGAGAAAGTATCGTCGATTTTCAAGATTTTAACCTTAATATATTCGTATTGGCCTAAAGAAGCACATTGCATTGAAAATTAGCATTGGTCAAAGAGACGCCTTACAAAGAACAAAAATATTTTTCGTATTTGTTTACAAAATATAAGGATCCAATTGCAAAATTGTTTAAAAATCGGCCAATTAGAGATTTTGCGAAACTGATTACAATACCTGGGTAATTGAAAATATTTTTATTTTCACTCAATAAACCAGATATTATATGAATTAAAATAGCTATTGTTGGATGAGCTTTAATTGATTTTAGTGATTATTAAAGCAATAATAACCGGTAACAAAATAAATAATAAAAATGTCAGTTAATGGTTTTATCCAAGTAATAACTGTAGAGATTCAAAGCGTCTGCATATTTGATTACTGACTTAATGAAGCAATAATGATCGTAATCTGAAAAATAAATTGCTTGGCTGACTTCGTCATTGTATTGGCAAAAGGGATAATCAAATACGGTCACATTTTTGATTAGTTCGTTAATCCAATCAATACAACTTGTAAAGAAGAATTTTTCTTAATTTAATTTTTTACCCACAGAAAGAAAAACACTAACTTCAATTTATTATATACCTTTATATGTATTTATTTTAAAAACATAACCTAAAACGATACAATTGTAGTTGTTTTAAACATAAAAAATAACTTAAATGAAAAGTAATTTTGTATGAATAAAGACTTTATTAGACAAAGCTTACAACATAACTGTTCACGACGAAGTTAAAAGTGCAACTGAATGAAGAGACATTTAAAGTTAGTGAAATAGTAAAAAGAATTTTTCTTATTGAGATGTGACATGACCTAATAACGGTATCAGTTATACTTTCTGCAAGAACTGCACTAATCAGTTTTAAATCATATTGTTATTCATAAAAGGAAAATTCAAACGTATGCCACGCAACACGATAGCTAGAATGTTCGCAAATCCAATGACATTTTTTATTGTAGGCACTTAATTAAGTGTTATCTTTTTTTAGTTGTAAATTTAACAATTATTTTCCATTGATTTCAAGTAATTGGGTGAAAATTGCAATATTTATTACAGCACTCGTCAACTTGTAACATTTTCTTTGGCTTCAATTTTATTTTCAGTAAAAAAAAAATTATAGGCGATTTTTAAAAATTATTTTTTTCTGTGTATGTCTTGGGAACGTATTTTTGGTTTTTCACAGTGTTGGGCCTAATGGATTCGGCCTAAGGAAAAGCACTATGGAGGAAAATGTACAATTGGTCAAAATACGCGAAACGAAATAAATGATTTGCAAAAGGGGCTTGGCACCGCCCATTAGGTTTAGGTTTAGGTTTAGGTTAGGGTGGCAGCCGTATTTTTTTTACAAGCTCACATACACCAGTTTAGGTCCCTAGTGTTACCACGGGCTGAAATGCCCCTCATCGAAACCAACCTGTTTGATATATAAATTTATCGATAGTACGAATATCAGTACTGGAAAGATCTGTTAGGCTGCCTAAAAAGGCAGACCCCAGTATGTCCAGTCGTCGTTTACTCAAAGCGGGACAGTCGCAAAGCAAGTGCTCAATGCTCTCCACTTCTTCCTCATCTCCACAGCTTCGGCAGAAGTCATTGGAGTCAATACCCAATCTTTTGGCGTGTTCGCCGATCAAGCAGTGTCCCGTCAGAACCTGTATTAACGTAGACAATCGTTTCCTCTCAAGTGCGAGGAGATATTTTGACCTTCTCAGGTCATACTTTGGCCAGATTTGTCTAGCTACCCTGCAGGTGCCGATTTCTGTCCATCTTTCGTTGGACTGCCTGATTGCCTCTTGCCTAAGCCAAAGCTTGCACGTGGATAGTGGCGCACCAATATATGCAAATTCTTCGAGAATTTGTAATGTCGTCCCTTTCCTAGCAAGTTCATCGGCTTTGCAGTTCCCCGGGATATCCCTATGCCCAGGCACCCATATGAGGTGAATATTAAACTGCTCAGCCATCTCATTAAGAGATCTGCGGCAGTCGAGGGCTGTTTGTGAATTTAGGGATGTTGCCTCCAGAGAATTGATGGCAGCCTGGTTGTCCAAGTAAATGGCAACGCCAGTGTTGGTTACTATATTGCGACTCAGCCACTTGGCGACTTCCCATATTGCCATTATTTCGGCTTGATAGACACTGCAGGTATCTGGTAGTCTGTGAGCTATATCCAGACTAAGTTCTTCACAGTGTACTCCGAAGCCAACCTTTTCATCAAGCTTCGAACCATCCGTGTAAAAGTGGAGATGGTTTGTATTACCTGGTATTCTTCCAACCCATTCATCTCTGGCGGGAATCATAGTGATGTAATTTCTCTCGAATGTGTACACAGTTTGTATGTATATAGTCCACTCGGTCGGTTACCATAGCACTACACTTTGATATCCTCATGTGACCGTAGTTTTTATACCTCCACATTGATAGGCAGTTAATCTTATTGCCGCTTTGGTTGCAACTTCTCTCGCCACAATATTAATCGGCAGTATATGGAGTAGGGCTTGTAGAGACTCGGTCGCTGTAGTCCTTAAGGCTCCGCTTATGCTCAGGCAGGCTGTTCTCTGAACCATTGTTAGTAGGTTGGTGATGGTTAGTTTGTCAGTTGCCGTCCACCATACCACAATGCCGTATAGGACGAACTACTGCTATATATATCCAGTGGACGATTTTAGGAGAGAGGCCCCACCGCAACCCTACACTGATAGAAAAAGCTTCGTCATGACGACGAATTTGTACATCATCACGATTATCTTTTCGTCAAAAGTCAGCTAACGTACGGAATAATCATCTTGATGAATTTGTTCGTCATCATGACGAATCTATCTTTCCAAAAACTTTCGTCCTCAGGATGATCACATTTCATCCATACGATGAATTGAGTTCATTACCACGACGAATGCCATACATCACCACGATGAACACCATTCATTCCTACGATGAATCGAGTTCATCACCACGACGAATCCTATTCATCACCACCATGAATACCATTCGTCACCACGACGAATCCCATTCATCACCACGACGAATCCCATTTATCACTACGACGAACTCTATTCATCAGCACGACGAACTCCATTCATCACCACGACAAATTAATGTCCCCGACTATTTAAATTTTAAAAATTTCAATAAATATTCTTCTGGTTTTAGACCATTAAAAACAGTATGGAAAATAAAATTACTAGACTGCTTTGCCAGGTTCAGTTGTGATTATTCGGTTCGAAACGCAGTTCTTATCAGGAAAGGCTTAAAGCAAACAAACGAGAAGTATTCATTTCTTCTGATATTTCAAATCAAAAATAATCTCATCAAGTAATGTATTTGCCAACAGACGAATCCCATTCATCACCACGGGAATCCCAGTCGTCATCACGACGAATTTTATTCATCACCACGACGAATTCCATTCATCATCACGACGAATCCCATTCATCACCACGACGAACTTAATTCATCACCATTATTAGATTTTTAAAATTAAACTTTTTCAACAAATTATTTAACTAAGGTAATCAGAAAGCATATAGAACAGTACAATTAAGCATAAACAATAAATTGATTGCTTCGTTTTATCATATTTTCAGCAAAATGGTCAAATAAATCTTTTCGTTGTGGGAATGAAACCTTATCGTTCCCTCGACGAATTTCGAAATCACCAAAAACATGGGTTGATGATCGTGTTCGTTCTATTGACGTACAAACACATCGCATGTACGAAACTTTTCGTCACCAGTACGAAGATATATTGACGAAACTGATTCGTCATGGTGACGAACGGTTTTTCTATCAGTGTACAGCCTTTTTGCAGGAATATAAGGCGACATTGGCCTTCCTTATACGTTCCAATACGTTAAGTCTAAATAACAGTTTTCTATCTAGAATTATTCCTAAAAATGTTGCACTTTTAGAAAAGACTAGATCTGTTCCGTTTATCCGAGGTGGAGGGTCCACATGTGGGACTTTATTCATCCTAGTAAAGAGAACCAATTCTTTCTTGTTTGGGTTTACGCCCAAACCGCTGCTTTTGGCCCATCTAGCCAATTTGTTCAGAGCCACCTGTAGAATGTCTCGGAGGACGTTTTCGAATTTGTCACTCACTGCGATTGCAACGTCGTCCGCATATGCCACGACCTTGCAGCCACAACGTTCTAGATCTAGCAGGATTTCATTCACCGCTAGGTTCCAAATTAGTGGAGACAATACTCCTCCTTGTGGGGTCCCTCTGTTTACATACCTTGTTAGAGTTGTGGACCCAAGACATGCTGTAATGCGTCTTCTGTTGAGCAGACTTTAAATTAGTCTAATCAAACTAGAGTTAACTTTTAGATGTGACAGTGCCGCAATTACTGCATTTGAGTGAATGTTGTTAAAAGCCCCTTCTATGTCAAGAAATGCCACCATGGTGAATTCCTTGAAATGCTGGGACGATTCGATAGTGCTCACAAGTTCATGCAGGGCTGATTCTGTAGACTTCCCCTTATTGTAAGCATGTTGGTTCACCGACAGGAGTTTTGTATCCAGGTTTTCCCTAATGAAATAATCTAAAAGTCTTTCCAGACCTTTCAATAGGAAGGAGGATAGGCTAATTGGTCTGAAGTCTTTTGGCCTAGTGTGTGATATACATATTCCCCGCTTTAGGTATGAATACCACTTTGGTATCCCTCCATCGATTCGGGATGTATGAAAGCCTGATACAGGCTACATAAATTTTCTCCAGCCAGGGGATAATGTACTTCAACATTTTCTGCATTTCTGCTGGAGTGATGCCGTCTGGTCCAGGTGACTTGAAGGGCACGGCCCATACAACCTCATAAATCGAAAAGGGATCATTCGCTTTTCACAATTTTTGGTTTGATGAATTCGTATTTGCCCTATGATCGACACTATGGAGGGAACTTTATAATTGGCCAAAGGTAATGCACCGGCCACTCAAACTCATAACTCTAGAATAGATCGTTCGATTTGATTATTTTTCATAAGAACATGTTTCCAAATTTGTTACTGTTAGTATATAACTACAAAAATTTGCTAATTCATGAAATCTGTTATTTTATTAAATGGCCCACAGACAATGAAATTGATTGACATCAAACTTGTGTACGTGTGTTAATTATCGTCAAGCGTCACATACACTAAAATTGTCACTAACATTGTTTGTCAAACAAATTTGATCATCTGCGTGCCACTTTAGAGTGGGGCATCACAAATAATATTATGTAATCTTACAAAAGTGCTTCAATGCACTCGAAATGATCTAAACATTCAATACTCGTATCCATTAATTCTTAAAAGCTTTTTTGAGAAATTTTGTATTGAAATAGGACACATTCGAGTTCGAATTTTGAAACTTTTAATAACTTTTAAACTAATAGCGATATCTACATTCATTATCGCCTATTTTTTTCTTATATTATCTGATTTTATATAACGCGGGTTTGATATACATATTATGTTAATTCCCAATTCAAAATAATTCTGATCTACTGTATTTTTGCGAATAAGGAAGGCAAAGCGCATATTTTGACATATGCTGCACAATGCTCCACCTACATGTATTGATGTGACAAAAATAGGAGGAGTAATTGCAGAATTATGAAATTTGGTACCAAGCTATATTTGGTCATAGTTAAGAAAAATTTTAAATTTACACATCGGACCGCGGATCTCGTAACCCAATGCAAATTATTCCGGGTCCCCAAGAATTCAACAGACTATAGCACTGAATATTAGCATTGTATATTTATGAAATTTAACATGTCAGAACATTTCACATACGTAGTATGTTAAAAAAAATTTTGTAATTTTGTATTTTTTCAAAAAGTATTTATTTATTCATGAATATATATTTTGTCCCCTTCAAAGTAATTCCCCTCGGATATAATACACTTCTGCCAAAACTTTTTTCCAATCCTCGAAGCACTTCAAATAATCATGTTTTGTTTTTTGTGATCTTGTTTAGCTCCTCCTTCGATGCCGTCATTATCTCCTCGTAGCGTCGTCCTTTCATGGGCGTAGCGTCGTCCTTTCATGGGCCTTTTCAGTTTTGGGAACAAAAAATTGTCACAAGGGCTAGGTCAGGGGAATACGGTGGCTGCGGCACCATTACTGTGTTGTTTTTGGCCAAATATTCGCGCACAAGCAACGATGTGTGTGCAGGGGCGTTATCATGGTGCAAAAGCCAGTTTTTGTTCTTCCACAAATCCGGGCGTTTTTGGCGGATTGCTTCGCGCAATTTGCGCATAACTTGCATGTAATACTACCGTACTACCCTTTGGCAAGAACTCATAATGCACCACGCCCCTACAATCAAAGAAAACTGTGAGCTCGGGCGTCCGGCACGCTGTTCGTCATAGTCACAGAAGAAAAAGAAAATTTGAATATTTACTCGCACAGTGGAAAAAAGTGTTAAATATTGTACTGTAATATTTTTGAGTTTCAGAACAAGAATGAATAGTATTTTATTGAAAAAAAAAGTTACACAGAAAGAAAATAATCAAATACAATTTACAAAGGTTGCTTAGATAAGACTGTATAAAATTCATATTACAGCATTAAATATTGCAGAGCGCCCCAGTAGGTGAGTTGGTAGCGTACTCGCCTATGTGTTTGGGGGTCGTGGGTTCGATTCCCACCAGAGGCTCTGGTCTGTCGCTGCAAAATCCAGCCACATGGTCTTTGTAACACGGCTTTTCCCTGGACCGTAAAATTAGAATATAAATTTACTTTGTATTGTAATTCATATAAATACAAAATAAATAAATAAATAAATAAATAAATAAATAAATAAATAAATAAATAAATAAATAAATAAATAAATAAATAAATAAATAAATAAATAAATAAATAAATAAATAAATAAATAAATAAATAAATAAATAAATAAATAAATAAATAAATAAATAAATAAATAAATAAATAAATAAATAAATAAATAAATAAATAAATAAATAAATAAATAAATAAATAAATAAATAAATAAATAAATAAATAAATAAATAAATAAATAAATAAATAAATAAATAAATAAATAAATAAATAAATAAATAAATAAATAAAATAATAAATAAATAAATAAATAAATAAATAAATAAATAAATAAATAAATATTGCAGGTGTGGATTTCATATCCAAATAAATATCCCCTCCACCAGATACCATTTGTTTTAGGAGAAATGAATTTATTCTATACTTCACGCCGTCAGATACACTCTTTACAATATACGATCGCGGAGTTCCATAGTTTGTATTTACAATCCCTGAATTCCATTTGCATGATTTCCAATTTTTAAAAAATACAGCGTCACCAATTTTAAAACTTTCTCTTCTTCGTGTGTTCCGATTGTAATAATATTTCCATTTCATAATTCCTTATCTTCATATTCATCTCATTCTCTATACGCTCATTCATAATATACTTGCTGTTGGGCTTTAATAAATTATCCGCTATCGGAATCTTCCATCTCAAACGTATGAGTAGAAGTAACTGTGCTGGCGAGTAGCTCAAATCTTTAACAGGGGTGTTCCAGTTTTCTAATAGTGCATTAAATACCTCATCCTTATTATCCGATTTTCTCAAAATGTCCTTACCAATTCCAACAGCTCTCTCAGCCATGCCATTACTTCTCGAATAATTCGTACTACTCGTTATGATCCTAAAGTTCCATCTTTTAGAAAATTGCGAACATTCAGCTATGGCAACACTAGGTATACGTAATCTGGAAAACACCTCTATCCAGCACTTAATAACGTCCGAAGCTGTTATCGATCTCAAGTATAAAAATTCTATCCACTTACTATAATAATCTACTACAACTAAGAAATTCTTGCCAGCGTGTTCTAAAATATCCAGCCTATTTTCATGATGAGCACATGTGGAATCTCATGGAAAATTAACGGTGCCATCGCATTGAAACGTCTGTTCTCCTGACATTTCCTACACTTCAGTATTTTCCTCTCAATATCCTCATTCATATGTATTCAGTATAATAATTAAGAAGCCCTCTTCCTCGTTTATGCCCATATGACTCTCATGCAATCTTTCAAAAAACATTATCCTTCAATTTCCTCGGCACCATTATTCTCTCATTATAGAAAACAAGATCATCATCTACCAGAATGTCATTTCATTTATTATAATACCCTTTAACAAAATCATGTATCTTATCATTTCGGCCAACCGTTAAATATATAATGTTTAATCATTCTCAACAATTAATCATCCTCCGTGGCCCTTTTTATTTATTCCAAACTGCTATCGGTGATATTAGTACTATGTAACATCTCCGTCACCCCTGCCTCGTGTTCCGAACGCTTTGTATCAATGAAATTTCTAGACAAATAGTCAGCAGCCAGTATGCTCTTCCCAGGCTTGTATACAACTTCTACGTTATAGGAAAACATCTTTAATTTCAATCTTTGTAATCTTGTCAATCCAATCTTATTAATATCCTTCCTGAATATTGTTTCCAGCGGCTTGGTCAGAATTAACAATAACCTATTATAACCTATATTTGAATTGGTGAAACTTCCTACAGAAAAAGAAAATTGCTAGAAATTCCTTATCTATCCGGGAATATTGTTTTTCTCCTGAAAGATTCAACAGCATAAACCATCGTTGGATGTCCCTGTCTGAATCGTTATATCCTTTTTCTCATCAAAGGGAGTCAAAACCACGTGATTTGATACTACATTCTTAATCCGATCAAAGCATTCCAAATGGGTCGGTAAAATTTCATATTCAATATCCTTCTTAAGTAATTCTCTCAAGGGAGAAGTAATATCTGCCAAGTTGGGAATAAATTTCCTCAAATAGTTCACAAGACCTAGAAACGATTGAAGTTCAGTGCTATCCCTCGGGCACTTCAAGTGCATAATTGATTCAACCCTCTTTCATTCTGACTGAATGCCCATTCTAGAGACAACATGTCCCAAAAAACTCACCTCCTGTACTTAACCCAACCGTTTAAACTTATAACACCTGAAAGGAGTACTAAATGCAACCAAATTACTTGATTTATTACTTGAAAAATAGGCATATTCCTCCAAATTGGCAGTTATCTCCTCATATAATGATTCAGTATCACATATCGTCGGCTTAATGCTGTTTTGGTCCATACGCCATTTTTGGGTATTTTGAGTTAGGTGTTGATTATAGGGGTTTCAAGCATGCTTTTTCATAATCTGCAATCATTATTTTCCTATCTCATCTAGTTCTCGAGATATTTGTAGGGTAAATCGATATAACTCTGATTTACGGGAAATAATTTTGATATTTTTGTTCTATGTCTCCATTTTTCTATCGCCCTATATTTTTGACTCACTATTTTACGTTCTTTCGATCACAATTTGTAAATTACTCTCCTTCCATACCGACCCTCTTTGTGGTCCATGTAATACAAATACGAAAAAATATTAAAATTAAAGTGGATATGGACCAAAATGCCATGTAAAAAAATGTTACTTGCTTATTTTTTCAGTGTTAAGTCATAGAAATGCATGAGAATCATACAAACAATGTGGGTAACACTATGGAATAAAAAGTGTATAACTCTTCAGTCCCGTTTTTACTCAACCAATAAATTGCGTTTTTCTCCGATCATACAAAATGGCGTATGGAACAAAATAGCATTAAGCCGACGATATGTATCTATTTAACTCCCTCGGATCCAAACATAGACGCAAACTCCCATCTGACTTCTGCCTAATTACCAAATTGTTTACCCAAGCCTGCGGTTAATTAGTCTTCTCCATGATGTTCATCACAATCATTTCATCCAAATTCTTCTTCAATCTATCCCTTATTTTCAAAGGAAATCTCCTTGGAGGATGAGCAGCGGGAACAGCATTCTTATCTATCTCTTATTTGTAAAGGTTGAAACCTGCATACCTACACTCTCAAAGACATCACTGTACTCCTTGCATATATTCTCTAGTCAATCTGCTCCATTCTTAACATTATACATTGTCTTGAGCAATCCCAACTTCTTAATTATATCCCCCGCAATGTCGAAAGTGGAATTATATTTGCATCAGAAGCCGTATCCAGTTTGAAATTCACGGAAAGTCCACCTATTTTAATATCATGATCCCACATACATATCTCGTTAACTGCGAGACTTAATACTGTAAGTTAACGCAAATTCCCTACTGGATTAAAAATTATAAATATTCATCTGAGATAAAACATTAACACGAACTCCTCTAGACCTAGGTTTAGGTTTATGTTAGGGTGGCAGCCGTATTTTGTTATACAAGCCCACATAGACCAGTTTAGGTCCCTACTGTTACCACGGGCTGAAATGCCCCTCATCGAAACCAACCTGATTGATATACAAATTTATCGATAGTACGAATATCGGTACTGGAAAGATCTGTTAGGCTGCCTAGAAAGGCTGACCCCAGTATGTCCAGTCGTCGTTTACTCAGAGCGGGGCAGTCGCATAGCAAGGGCTCAATGCTCTCCACTTCTTCCTCATCTCCACAGCTTCTGCACAAGTCATTAGAGACAATACCCAATCTTTTGGCGTGTTCGCCGATCAAGCAGTGTCCCGACAGAACTGATACTAACGTAGACAATCTTTGCCACTCTAGTGCGAGGAGATATTTTGATCTTCTCAGGTCATACCTTGGCCAGATTTGTCTAGCTACCCTGCAAGTGCCGATTTCTGTCCATCTTTCGTTGGACTGCCTCTTGCCTAAGCCAAAGCTTGCACGTGGATAGTGGCGCACCAATATATGCAAATTCTTCGAGAATTTGTAATGTCGTCCCTTTCCTAGCAAGTTCATCGGCTTTGCAGTTCCCCGGGATATCCCTATGTCCAGGCACCCATATGAGGTGTATATTAAACTGCTCAGCCATCTCGTTAAGAGATCTGCGGCAGTCGAGGGCTGTTTGTGAAATTAGGGATGTTGCCTCCAGAGAATTGATGGCAGCCTGGCTGTCCGAGTAAATGATAACGCCAGTGTTGGTTACTATGTTGCGACTCAGCCACTTGGCTACTTCCCATATTGCCATTATTTCGGCTTGATAGACACTGCAGGTACCTGGTAGTCTGTGTGTACTCCGAAGCCAACCTCTTCATCAAGCTTCGAACCATCCGTGTAAAAGTGGAGATGGTTTCTATTACCTGGTATTCTTCCAACCCCATTCTTTGTCAGTTGCCGTGAACCATACCACAATGCCCTATAACAGTTTAGGACGAACTACTGCTATATACATCCAGTGGACGATTTTAGGAGAGAGGCCCCACCGCGACCCTACAGCCTTTTTGCAGGAATATAAGCCTTCCTTACACGTTCCAATACGTTAGGTCTAGATAACAGTTTTCTATCTAGAATTATTCCTAAAAACTTTGCACGTACAGAAAAGACTGGGACTTTATTCATCCTAGTAAAGATAACCAATTCTGTCTTGTTTGGGTTTACGCCCAACCCGCTGCTTCTGGCCCATCTAGCCAATTTGTGCAGAGCCACCTGTAGAATGTGTCGGAGGACGTTTTCGAATTAACCACTCACTGCGATTGCCACGTCGTCCGCATATGCTACGACCTTGCAGCCACAACGTTCTAGATCTAGCAGGATTTCATTCACCGCTAGGTTCCAAATTAGTGGAGACAGTACTCCTCCTTGTGGGGTCCCTCTGTTTACAAACCTTGTTAGAGTTGTGGACCCAAGACATGCTGTTATGCGTCTTCTGTTGAGCAGACTTTGAAATAGTCTAATCAAACTAGAGTTAACTTTTAGATGTGAGAGTGCCGCAATTACTGCATCTGAGTGAATGTTGTTAAAAGCCCCTTCTATGTCAAGAAATGCCACCATGGTGAATTCCTTGAAATGCAGGGACGATTCGATAGTGCTCACAAGTTCGTGCAGGGCTGATTCTGTAGACATCCCCTTATTGTAAGCATGTTGGTTCACCGACAGGAGTTTTTTATCCAGGTTTTCCCTAATGAAATAATCTAAAAGTCTTTTCAGACCTTTCAATAGGAAGGAGGATAGGCTAATTGGTCTCAAGTCTTTTGGCCTAGTGTGTGATATCTTCCCCGCTTTAGGTATGAATACCACTTTGGTATCCCTCCATCGATTCGGGTTGTATGAAATCCTGATACAGCCTACATAAATTTTCTCTAGCCAGGGGATAATGTACTCCAACATTTTCTTCATTTCTTCTGGAGTGACGCCGTCTGGTCCAGGTGACTTGAAGGGCTCAAAGCTATTAATAGCCGAGCTTATACTGGATCTCTCAGTCAACAAGATAGCGACGCTCGCAGTCCACTCCTGCTTATCCTCTGGTTCTGTAAGAGAGTTCCCCAGGAAATGTGTGTCGAGCAGTACATTGAGCGACTGCTCGCTGTTTTTGCTCCAATTATGCCTCATCCTGCATGTAACCTACTGTACAGGGTGAAGCTGATAGTATTTTCCTCAGCCTTGCGGCGTCGGAGACCTTTTCCACTTCGCCACAGAAGGTATACCAAGAGCGTCTTTGCGACTTTCTAAGCTCCTTCTTCTAGATCTTGAGTTGCTCTTTATAGGCATCCCAAACATTAGCGAGCCAAGTAGATTTAGCCTTTTTGAATAGCTTGTTGCAGGCCTTTTTCATAGCCGTTAGCTCAGAAGTCCACCATTGGGGTTTAGTTTTACCCTTGTACCTTGTTTTTGGACAGGCTTCTTCAAGGGAAATATTGAATGATGTGGTGATATGCTCGACCAGATTATCCAGAACGGCTTTGTCACTCGGTTCGTACAGAAGTTTGGAGTTGAGAACTTTCTTGAAATTCTTCTCATACAGGTGCCACTTTGTCTTTCTAACATTTCTGTGGACGGCAGGTTCAGGCGCTTTTTCAGCGAGTTTGAACTCAATATAATGGTGATCTGAGAATGAGTGGTCGTGCAGCACATCCCACCCAATAATTTGGCTGACAGCCGGTCAGTAGCAAACGTTACGTCTAGTATTTCTTGTCTGTCTTTAATTGTAAAGGTCGGTTTATTACCTATGTTACAAATACTTAGGTTGGTAGTTAGAATAAAGTCAAGAAGCGAATCACCCCTATTGTTAATATCCGTACTACCCCAGATAGTATGATGAGCGTTCGCCAATAATCAGCTCGACCTCGTCAGACGTTGCTTTTTCTACTACTTCCCTGAATAGAGCAGTCGGTACTACAGCTTCATAAGGCAAGTAACTGGAGACCACCCAATATATGCGATTACCGATCTCCAGACTAGCAGATGTTTGGTCTTTACCACTTAAATTAGCCAGGAGAAAGATACTTAGATCTTTCCTGGCCAAAATGCAGGTTCTTGGAGTACCTTCACAGTTGGCCACAAGCAGTTTAAAGTTGGGTGTCCTGATACCGCACACCCTTCCTCCCACTGCGTAGGGCTCCTGTATCAGGACGACGTCTACTGCACCTGTGAACAGGCGCAGCAATAGAGCCGCTGAGGCTGCTTTAGCGTGATGGAGGTTAATCTGTAGAATTCTTACCATCATTGGTAATTGACAGATTAACATCCACCTCGACAAGGGTGTTATCGAACTCATCGTACGTATCATCGAGAAGCGTGTGCCCGCCAGATGCGTCAAAGAGTCCGTAGACTCTCGTCAGCCCCTCTGTGTCAGAAGATCTGTGTTACGCTTTTTACCATCCGCCCCACCCACCATTCTAATTCTCCAATTATGGGTCGGCAGACCAGGATTGGAATCTGTCATTATCTCTAAAATGTCATCCAAGCTGGAGGGCTCTTCTGTAACCCAGATGACGGCTCTAGGGTGACTAGGGATGTTGTTTTTTTCCACAACATCCAACTGAGCACCCGGCTAAGAGATTAACTCTCCCCTGATGCCATCCTGCATCGGACATCGAGGTAATGAGCCAGAATGGCGGATTGCACATGGCTCCATTTGTCCTTGAGGATGGATCCATCCTCACTACTTCTGTCTATAACAGCCATCACTAGACTCTCCTTCGCGACTTCAATGAAGGGCTTGTTGAGTGCCCTGTTGATGATGAAATTAGGGCCTCTTGCCTTTTGTCCTTGAGGATGGATCCATCCTCACTACTTCTGTCTATAACAGCCATCACTAGACTCTCCTTCGCGACTTCAATGAAGGGCTTGTTGAGTGCCCTGTTGATGATGAAATTAGGGCCTCTTGCCTTTTTGAAGGCAGGGATTCATCAGGTGATCAGGTAATAGGACTCAACTATCCGCTCTGTGATAAACACGTCCGTTCACTACGACAGATCAGCAACGATTGAAATAATAATGACAAAGAAAGAAAATTATAAAATACAATTTACAAAGACTATACGAATATATAAAATTCATATTACATCAGGTACCAAGGTCAAATCCAACTGGCAAGAGGTAAAGTCGTGAAATTTGGTCGACACAAGGAGATATTTTTTTAAATATTAGGCGGGCAGTGGGACAAGATGGATAAATATGGCACCAACGCCAATTTCAACGTATTAAGTTAGATTCGCGAAATTGTGGAAAGAGGGTGAAATTTGATACAACAAAAATATGGTCCTAGGGATAGTGGGTAACTCTTAAATAACTTGAGATACGAAGGGTTTTTTAGGAGCACAGTGGGGCAAAAATGCTTGTATATGGAGCAGTGGTAAACATGTTTAAAAATGGTATAGAGGGGCAAAAAGTATTAAATATGCTACATTGAGGCACAGGGGTACATATGGTACATTAAGTCAAAAAGTGTTAAAAATGGGTTAAATATTTCACAATGTGGCAAAGGGTTGTTAAATATGGTACATTGGAGCAAAAAATTTTAAAAACAAGTAAAAAAGTTCAGTCGGTAAACCTTCTGAGTCAAAAAAATATTCGTAAATGTATTTATTTTTTTGTTTTAATTAAATTATTACTAATTGTAATTACATTTAGTAACTTAAAAGTATGTTCTGGTATTACAGTTAAAATTTGTTAACTTTTGGAACAAAATGGTCCAAAAGGGGCGTGCCAAAAACGCCCTTTTTATGTAGATTCTAAGTACTATAAAAGCATTGCACTGTACAAAATTTCAAGTTAAGGGTGTCCCAAGAAGAGCGCAATTTTTAAATCTCGCAACATTCGAAGTGTCATTGTTTGACATTTGAATAATTGTTATTGTTTGTTAGTAGAAGGTACGAGGTTAGTAAAAATGGAGCGCTACACGAATGAACAACGCATTCTCATTGTGAAATTGTTTTACCAAAATGGTGAAAGTTTTGCGGCTACAGTTTGCAAATTGCGATCAATTTGGGGTCACAATAATGCTCCAAAAGAGTCAACTGTAAAGAGATTAATGGATAAATTTGCCGAAACTGGGTCTGTTAGTGATGTAAAGACAACAACGCGCCATCGACCAGGTCGATTCGTAAAGATCCCTAATTTTTTTCGCAAGATTTATAATGGTATGCGCTCTTTAAACATAAAATATAAAAGTTCAAATTATACGCGCACAAAAAAGTAATTTTGCTTTAGGTTTAAATTAATTTTGCTTTAAATTATGGTGTTTTTATGTCGAAAAATAAAAAAAATTTTATGTATCAAAAAAAAAATCGTAAAGATCTAATTTTTTTCGCAAAAAAATTTAAATGCCATATCCTCTTTCAAAATAAAATATAAAAGTTCCAATTATTCGTGCAAAAAATTACGAAAAAGTACTTTTGGTTTAGGTCTAAAATTTTCTTGCGACAAAAAATTAACAGTAATAGAATTAAGGAGTTCCTAATAGCAACAAGGATAATAATTTGATGCGCTTCCAATGATGTTATATGCCAGTAGTGTACATAAATTACTAATTCATGGTTACGATGTCATTATTTACTTTAATTTGCCAGTAGGTATATAAATATTGACAATTTTATTTCCGGAAACATTTATTTACTTTAAGGTATCTGAGGAAGCCACTCACAAATTTATCAGAGAAGCTCGCGTGTTCCTACCGGAAAAAAATTTTCCAAATAACACAAACAAAGATTTAATGACGTACCTTACAATAAATTCTGATCCTAGGATAAGTTCAATGCGGGTTTAAAATCTTAACGTTGCCAATTTTTTAAGAGTAATGTATCAAGTATCCTTTAGGTTAGGTTGAGGAGAGGATGCGGTGAAATTCCGCCTCATTTCCTTGGACATACACATAAGCCAGTATTCGGCCTGTTGTGCGCTCTAATTGTTAATGAATGGTCCTTGGAAAGTTATTTTAGGAACTCGGTACTATCGACATAGTCCTTAATCTTCTTCCAGTCTACGCCCATAAGTAGGGTCAAGTCTGGTATAGTATCATTTCCTAAGAAGCGGGATCTATTGTTAGTGAACGCTGGGCACTGGCAGAGGAAATGCTCCAACATCTACAACTCCTATCCTATGTAGATGTGCTTGTAAGCCTGTGTGTCCTGTAAGGACACCCATGATCTTACTGGTTTCTGCCATGCTCAATCTCAGCAAGGTCTTGGTCTTGTCCTCGTTTGGGTCACCCCAGAAGACTTTCATTGTCTTCCCAACGTTTTCACTATTCCATAGCGTGATATGGGCCTTCCTTGTCCATATTTTTAGTTCAGAACGCGTAACTCCGAAGGGTTTTGCGTTCTCTAGGGTTGTTGTTTGCAAGTCTCTGTCTCTAGATGCCAAGGCATTTGCTTTCTCGGTACCCCTTACTCCGCAATGACCAGGCACCCATATGATGCATATAGTGCCGTGTTCGGAGTAGGCGTTAATCGCCATTTTACAATCTAAAACTGTCCTCGATGTCCATTTGGCTATCTGTGAATATATTCACATTTGTTGGTCTCGTGTTAGCGTCAAGCCAGCTCACATATTCTGTAATTGCTCGGACTTCCGCCTGCAGGACTGTGCTATGGTCTGGTAGACAGAATAAGAGTTCGGTTTCCGGTTCATCGATATAAAGTACTAGCCCCGTTCTCTCCCCTAGTTTCGATCCATCTGTATAACAGCAAATTCCAGATGTTGTCTGCACTACGGTTCCATCAATCCAAGATTGTCTGTCTGGTATCATGGTCTCACACTCAGCAACTATTGATTTGTCAGGTATTCTGTCGGATACTGATGGTATGTCAGTTAAATCCACCGTCACTAGCTCAACTATCTTTTGATGATATGACTTGTGATCGCTTTCGATCCATTCGCTCATCGCTTTGAGTCTCGTCGCCGTGAGGGCTGCTTCATATCTAATCTGTATTTCTATTGGTTGGATATTCAAGATCGTCTCCAATGCCCTACTGGATGTGGTCCTCATTGCCCCGCTGACGCCGAGACAACACATTCGTTGGACCTTTTGTAATATCATTATGTTGCACTTCTTTTTCATTGATGTCCACCACACTACTGATGCGTAAGTTAAAATAGATCTGATTACGCTCTTGTCGGTCGAGCCCAGTCATATGCAATTTTTAGAGCCGTTTCGGCCCTTCTACAAGGTTGATTAGGATTCTTCCCCCTCACAGAAGTATTATAACATCGTCTGCGTAACAGACTGGTTTAAGTCCTTCATCCGTTAATATCTTTAGGAGACTATTTATAGTTATTTATACAGGAGTGGTGATAATATACCACACTGTGGTGTTCCCTGTGCTACTCTGTATCTCATTTTTATGTCGTGGGACCCAACATTTATCCATCTATTCCTTGGCATGTGGCTTATCCATGTACTCGGAGAGCCCGGTCCACCTGAAACTGGTCTAAAGATTTGATGAGTGTGTCGGTCCGAATATTATTGAACGCCCCTTCAATGTCAATACATACCGCAAGTGTATACATCTTTCCATTGAAGGATTCTTCTATATTGTGTACGTACTACCTCGTGTAGGGCGGTGTCCACTGATCGCCCTTTAACATAGGCATGTTGTCTAAATTTTAGCATTTCGCCTGGTATCTTACTTTTAATCATGGTACCCACTATACGTTCCATGGTTTTGAGTAGGAAAGATATTATGCTTATTGGTCTATAAGCTTTAGGTGTTGCATAACTTGCCTTGACGGGTTTAGGTATGAAAGCTACTCTTGCCTACTGCCAGGCTTTCGGTGTGTATGCGAATTTTAGACATGCTGTGAAAATAGCGGCTAGATGAGTTGATATGTAATCCACTTCCATATGTAGTAGTGTCGGAAATATCCCATCAGGTACTGATGCCTTAAATGGTGAAAAGCTTCTTACGGCTTCTTTGACCATAAGGTCTGTAATGATATAACTTTGTTGTTCTTCATTTTCTCTGTAGTTCGGTATCTCAGTCTTGCCCGTCGTACCTTGCGGAAAATGGGTGTTCATCAAAAGCCTTACCATTTCTTCAGTTGAATCTACTCTACTGCCCATATCGTCTACCATTGTTTCGGTTTGGGTATGCGTTTTTATGATCAACTTTTTATTTTTAGCAACATCGTTAACGCTAACGACCTGTTCGCTGAATAGCTTCTTCCCTTATTCTATTAACGAAGGTAGCCGTGTTACCTATGTTAAGTGTTATTAGGTCGTTAGTATTCAAGAATTCTGCTAGGGCCTGGTCCTGTTTATTAATGTTAGTACTGCCCTACGCTACGTGGTGAGAGTTAGCATCGCAACCTACTAGTATTTCGTTACCTGTTTGTTTGACTTTCCTAACAAAGCGTTGTAGTTCCGACGTAGGTGGTAATGTCGGTGAATCGAAAGCAGATATACTGATGCTAGGTATACACTTACATTCCCTTGTTTCAGTACTGTAGCATCCGATGTTGACAACTCTGGAAAAAAAGATAACATAAATTTTTGTGACATATAATACAAGTCCTTGGTCTAGTTCCTGTATTTGCATAAAACAGTTCGTAATTGACGTGGTTTAATCCTTGTTTCGAATCGTTCATGGTTCTTGGATTAAAGCAATATGAGTCTTACCTTTATTTATTATTTCCATCAAAGCGTTGGTTGCCGTCTCGCTCCGATGGAGGTTTATCTGGATGACTTCAATCATTGATCCTCCAGTAACCGGTCTTCTTGGGAGTCGGAGATGGTAGATTCGGCTCCCTCATCATTTTTTGGCTGCAGTGGGCGCTTATCTTCATCGCTTCCTTTATTTATTAGTGGCTCATTTTGCCGGTTTTCAGCGCCAACCCAAGCCTTACCAATTTTGAAGTAGACTGCTTTGTTCACATAGAATGCCATGCCCTTCGTCTTGACCTGGCTGGCCATGGAGAGCCGATCCAAACCCACCACAAGGAGAGTGCCATCACGATCATTCTCCCTGCGGAAGACTTCCCACCTCTTCACGTCCAGTCCCTTGTTTTGCTGGCCAAAGAGTTTGAGCATGCGTTCTGATGTGACATTGCTGCCCCATCCTTTGACGTGTACTGTCGTTTTTATGAGCTGAGGGATGTCCCTCATCCTCACCAGTTTCATCTTAGCGCCTTCCCAGGGGGAGGGGGATGCTCTTTGAGGGTCACTATACATGCTGGTGACGCGAAATTCATCCTTAGTGTGTCCCCTTTGAACTCGCTGCTCATTATTTGAATTGGGGGCCCGTCGTCGGTGTTGAGGTCATGCTCCACAATTTTATTATTTGCCAAGTCTTCAACGTTGTTGTGTTGGTGAGTGGGGAGTTTGCCAGATGCTCTGTTGATATCGATCACTGCGTAGCAGAGCTCGTCTCTATATTGCTTCCTCGCTACTTTGGCATAAGATGGTGGCTTCTTACCTTTTTCATCAACCAACTTCCTCTTCCGTATAGATCGTGACTTCTTTTTAGATGTCCTAATCTTTCCTGAGGATTCCGTGGTTGCACTCACTTCCTTTGTAGTTGGATCGACTTTGTCGCCGCCCTCTTCATCAGGATACAGACTAGAGTCTCCTTCGTGAGGCATTTGATTTGTTCTCTCCAATTTACTTGAAAGCGGGGAGCCCTTTTTCTTCTTCGGCGATTTCGCAGTATTCTGCTCTTCTGGAGATCTGATCCTCTTTCCTGCTTCCGAGGAGGTGAATTGAGTCTCAGATAGCTGCTTTGGAGCATCCTGCATCTTGGTCTGTTTACTGTTTTGGTTCATCTTCTTCATCTTCTTTACTGTTTTGGTTCATCTTCTTCTTTGTGCCCCTGATAGATTTTTGTTTTTTGTCATGAGCTGTGCTATGCACGCGTTGACTTCTTCTACCATCTTGCTGACCTCGACGTCTTTGGAGTTAGCTAAGACAGTAATGTTAACGTATTCGTTTGAGTCGGAATCGGAATCGGATTCCCTACCTGTTCTTGAAGGCTGGGTCCAGTTTATACTCTCCCGTGGTGCCTCCTTTTCCTTCTCCGTATTTTTGCCAATGGCTAGATGCGCGCTTGTTGCATTGTCTGCAACTACAGGCGCCAAGGCACCCACACCTGTAGGAGGATTAGTTGCTCCTGTTCCAGTTACTACGACTACAGGTGCCAAGGCAGCCACACCTGAGAGACATTGAAAATTGTTTATGCTCGCTATTCTTGGATAACGACGACACATGACTAAAGAGCATATCAGCACTTGCCGCCGGTACTGGGGTTATTACTCCTTGCACTGTAACTTTATTCTCTCTTGTCTTACTTTCCATATTGTTTTTTATACCCTATACCACACTGTGGTACAGGGTATTATAACTTTGTGCATTTGTTTGTAACACCCAAAAGGAGAAGAAATAGACCCATCGTTTATTATACCGATCGACTTAGAATCACTTTCTGAGTTGATTTAGCTATGTCCGTCTGTCTGTCTGTCTGTCCGTCTGTCTGTGCATGTATTCTTGTAATCAAAGTACAGGTCGCAATTATGGTCCGATCTCGACGAAACTTTACACATATGTATTATTTGGCCCAAGGACGATCCCTATTGGTTCAGATTTAGATATAGCCCCTATATATATGTTAGTCCAAATTTGACATGTAAGCGCTGTAAAAACTTTATTTTATATCCGATCAGTCTGAAATTTGGCAGAAAGGGGTTTCTTATTATATGAATGAACACTGTTAAATTTGGAAGAAATCGGTTCAGATTTAGATATAGCCCCCATATATACGTTACCCCCGATTTGAAGTGTAAGCGCTGTAAAAATGTTATTTTATATCCGATCAGTATGAAATTCGGCAGAGTGAGGTTTCTTATTATATGAATGAACACTGTTAAATTTGGAAGAAATCGGTTCAGGTTTCGATATAGCCCCCATATACACGTTATCCCCGATTTGAAGTGCAAGCGCTGTAAAAATGTTATTTTATATCCGATCTGTGTGAAATTCGGCAGAAAGAGGTTTCTTATTATATGAATGAACACTGTTAAATTTTGAAGAAATCGTTTCAGATTTAGATATAATCCCCATATATACGTTACCCCCGATTTGACATGTAAGCGCTGTAAAAACTGTATTTTATATCCGATCAGTATGAAATTCGGCAGAAAGAGGTTTCCTATTATTTGAATGAACACTGTTTACTTTGGAAGTAATCGGTTCAGATTTAGATATAGCCCCCATATAAACGTTACCCCCGATTTGACATGTAAGCGCTGTAAAAATGATATTTTATATCCGATCAGTGCCAACATCGGCAAAAAGAGTTTTCCTTCTACATGAAGAAATACTGCAAAATTTGGAGAAAATCGGTTCAGATTTAGATATAGCCCCCATATATATGTTACCCCCGATTTGACATGTAAGCGCTGTAGAGACTGTATTTTATATCCGATCAGTACGAAATTCAACAGAAAGAGGTCTTTTTACATGAATGAGTATTCAGGGAAAATCGGTTCAGATTTATATATAACATCCTTTTATATGTTCCTCCTGATTTGGTTTCAAAGCGCTATAGAAGTTGTACTTTACTTCCGATCATTAAAATTTTCCAGAAATATGTTTCTCAATTTAGGAACGAATATTGCTTAATTTAGCGATTATCGGTTCAGAATTAGAAACTATGTTCCTACCCATTTACCAATCGCAATGACCCTTATCGCATTGTTAGGGAGGTGTATGATATTATATAGTCGGCCCCGCCCGATTTTCTGCCTTTCCTTACTGTTTTTTCTTTTTGTTTTAGGGGAAACAACCCCATAGTCAATTTTGGTCCGCGGGGTATGCAATATTCCCTAAGGAGGTGGACACACTGCTCCATCCCCCCAGGGGCGCCTCAGTAGGGATAGAAAAACCATCCTGCCTAAAGCATCCCTAGTTGAGATGAAATAGTGTCTCCATCCTCCTATCGGCCACAGGGGACGCGTCCGTTAGGAGACTGGCAAACTTCAGCGGGAGTTTTTCAGTCTCCTAGCGGGATAGATATATCATCGTATCCTTTAAACGATGATATATTTATGCGGTATTTTTGATGACATTTTTGACGATGATAATAATATTATTTTAGAAGTCAACGAAGGAAATTCTTCTGACAAATACATGCATTATACTTTTAAAACCAAACAATACAGTACAATGCTACGCATATCCACTGTGGTCCACATACCCGTCGTTTTCCAAATTGAGTCTTCAACTTTTTTCACCATATTTGTAATCTACGCAAAATTCCCTTTTATTTGATGGGTCGCACGATATATGGACCAAAAATCCATTTTTCATGATCTTCTAGGGGCTGTTTTGAGTGATCTTGAAACAATTCCTCCCAAATATGTACACACATGTACTCACAGCAAACCCAATTACGCTTTACAAAATTTGGTCAAAATCCAGCGCCACTCTTGAGCGATCTTTATATATATTTTTTAAATCCTTTGAACTCATTTGTGTGGGAGATACCAAAAGGACTCGTTATATCCCGTCGAAATTTTGCACCGCAACTGATATATATGAAATATTATGACATGTTCAATATCATAAATATACAATGCTCCAATTTAGTGTTATAGTCTGGTGATTTTTTGAGGACCCGCAACAATTTGCACGGGGTTACGAGACCCGCGGTCCAATTGGGTCCAAATTTAAAATGTCCCTTAATGACCAAATACAGATTGGTACCAAATTTCATAATTCTGCAATTACTCCTTCTATTTTTGTTACATTGATACATGAAGACAAAGCACTGTGCGATAGCACCTCTTGGAACATACATAAATGAGAAAAGTGAAAATTTTTTTCTAAATTTGTAGTTTAGAGGCACAAAGAAACAAAAAGTTATAAATATGGTACAATTGTAATAAATTGTTAAATATGGTACAGTGAGTGAATATAAATAAAAAAAAATATAATAGCTAATAACTATAAAAATAACTGACTCACCACAACTACAGTTAGTGTAGTCAAAAACCATAAAAGTTTTTTTGCATAGTGTGGTAATTTTCCATTTGATGGAGCAAAATTTGCTTCTCATTGGACATGGCTGGTGTTTTGTATTTACTTTGGTTAACAGTTGTTTTTGGAAGGTTTTGGAGAAGTGTGGTTTCACAACGATTTCTCATTCGCTTGTGTGTAGAAATCAACCATATAGAGCTCCGTATTTCCCATACAACTGCAGCAGAACTGTTGATAACGAGTGTCATGGCTCTGAAATCAAGATCCAGTATGTGTGCTGCCAGTTTTTAATACATATTTATACACCGCCATGTGTAAAATATTTGTTTCTATAATATTTGTTTCTATATGTAGAAACAAAATGGTTTTGAAGCCGGGAGAGTATCCTAGTTAGAATCACAAAAAATAAATAAAAATAGGGGCTGCGAAGCGTACCGGGTTAAAGCTGGTCTATATATATAAATGGATCTTGGTTTATTCGACTGCTTAAAACTTTAAAACTACTGGATCAAATTGGAAACTTCCTTCTGCGGATTTGACCGTAATTGTTACGCGAAGGTTTTTAAAAAATAAAAGCTGCACGTAGTCATTTTTTACCCTGTGGTCAGTTCGAGCGCTATCAAAAACTTCAGTATTGTGTTTGTCCTTTCAGAGGCCTTCTAATAAGATCAATTGCAAAAACTTAGTAGATATGAAGTACTATACACGACAAATATAAATGCGAAAAATAATTTGGATTTCTCTGACTTTGGTCAGCGTAGCAGTAACCACACTTTTTCCATTATTTCGGTGATTTTAAAAGTTATTTAAGAGCTAAGAATCTAAAAATGGAAACGTTCATACATATCTCACAGGGTATTCAGTACTTAAAAAGTTGTTTAAGAACTATGAGCCTACAAACTGATTTGCATATATAAAGACCTCCAACGGATGTGCTTCTATGCCAAATGTTTTGCTGACCACTTGGCTGCTGAATCTCCTTTAAGAGCTAGAAAGCTGAAATTTTGCATATGAATAGACTCGAGTGTTGTATAAACGCCGGACTTTTCACAGAATCGGATTTTGGAGAGTGGTTATTTCTCAAAGACGTGAGTGTTCTTTGTTCTTTCAGAAGCCTATTATAACAAACAAACCTAAATCTTTGTAAATATGTAGTACTATACATTTACCTCTTTGTACTATGGAGAAACATTTAGGATTGGTCAAAAGGGTGCGTCGCGGCACGTGAGAATTTTACGACATTAATCTTGATATATTCGAATTGGACCAAGGATGGACTCTATGGGGGAGTATTTTTATCTTTGGTCAAAGGGGGCGTGGCGCGGCCAACACAACCTAATACCTCAAGAATGGATAGTTCGATTTTCGCGATTTTGGGCACCATGAATTGGTATTGGCCCCAGGGAGTGACACCATGGAGGGACACCATGGAGGAAAATTTAGGATTGTTCAAAGCGATGAGACACGACCATCACAACCTCATATCTCGAGAACGAATCCTACGGTTTTTTGATTTGGGGCCTGGTGGGTTCGTATTGGTCCAAGGAAGGAAACTATTGAGGGAACATTAGAATTGGTCAAATGGGCGTGTCACAGTGAACACAATACAATACTAAAAACGAAATCTGAACAACCATTGCAACATTTACACTATGCAACAAAATGTTTGTCCAAGGGATGTGGATAACAGTTTCTGGGCCAATTAGGTGCCACAAACACGAAAAAAATATTAAAAAATTCAAAAAAATCTTGTTTTACATTTTTTCGTTTTTAAATGATGTTTTTGCTTATATTGACTTCGCCATATGTGAGAGAGACATATTAGAGACATTGCACTTGCATTTTATTTTATGGAAATTGATGTCAGACATTATAAAATTATATAGGACGAGGTTCTATGGCCGTTCGTACCCTCCATAAACCATTATATGCAATGTGAGAGCTATATTGGATGAGATCCTCTCTGTTTGAGGGTCATTCAACAATATTTGTGGTTTTTCATTTATGAGGTTTCCATATAGTTACGCCTTTTAGGGTCATGGACATCCCAGTCGCATATACATACAGGTGGTAAAATTATATGTACGCAATACAAAGTAGTAGGCGGCAGTCTTGAAAATATTGGGTGTCTACTGTCGAAGCAAACTATATGTCAACTACTGGTACTGTAACTTAAACCCGGAATTTATGAATGAAATTTCTTATTAATAAATTAGTGTAATTCAGCGCCTTAAAGAGATAAGTCGATTTTCTGAAAAATATTACAAAGTTATATTTCGAAGTATAAGTAAAAGGCAAAGAACTTTTCAAAGTGTAAATGATCCCAACAATTTCTGCGGAAAATATGTAATTAAAAAAACCGACGTGCGTTTAGTAAAATAATAGAAGAAATATATGTGTAATATTTTGGTATACGAGTTAAAAATATGAACGAACCGCTGACACATAGTATTTTGTGTAATTCGTGCCATGTAAATCTTACTCGATGGACAAGTGGAAGAATGCGGTAAGTACTTTACAATTAATGTATTACAATGTTTGTAACGAAACCGCCGTCTAGGATTCACGCTCGACAGTGCTCAGGAAAATATAAGGGTGGGTTTCTGACGGCCGATTACATAATCAAAATTTAGAGTGATAGAAAAATGGAGAAGGATCATAAAACAACTGTACAGGCCGGCCAAACTAACTACACGCTGAAAAAAATCGCTTCAGTAGTATATTGTCCCAAACATATTCGGCTTGAATTATACATATGTTTAGGGCACACTCCAAAAATATAATATTTGACATACACAAATATTATATGTTTGGGAGGATATTGTTTTAAACAAAAATATGTTCCCATTCTAATATTTTTTTATTTGGAACTAGTATTTTGTAATTATGTATTTTGACAATGTATCAATGCCTTAACTTAAAGACATGTTTTCTGTTTTTCAGACGTTCAAAGAGCATTTTTTTATAAATGTTATGTGTTTGTAAAATTTAATTAAAACTGAAATCGTATAATCTTTCGTAAATATAAATTGCATTGATGGATTGACAAAAAGTGATGAATTGGAATACTTATAAATTAAAATTTATCGATGGAAGACAACAGCTAATGCTGCTAAAGACATTTTTAACTATAATCTAGGAAAAACTAACCTAAATTCGAAAAATTCAGCAAAGTATAAAAAATCATTTTTAAATAAAATATATTTGGAAAACATCTTAAACAACAACTTTGTTTGTGGGTAAATACATATTTTATTTGTGAAAGTCAGTGCTCAAATATATATTGTTCTAATATATTAATATATGCGTTCCAAACAAAGTTACATGATTTTCAAATAAAATTAGTTTGTTAACAAATATTTAATATTTAAAAAATTCGTTTACAAATATATTTTCCTTCAATTCAAACATATCAAAAATGGCGATTTTGCTCCGTGTACATGTTGGGCCCTATGTTTTGTCAATGAAAAACTTGGAGTCTATTAATTCATGATATTATATATTAGTAATTAAGAAAAAAGGTCCATATAACAATACGTGGGTAATGGAATATTGGTAATGATAAACAAAATTAAATAAATAGATGTAATGGGTAATAGGTGTAACAGTTAATTAAGTAAAACTCATTAAGGAAGAGTAAACTTCCACGTGTGGTGACTAGGTTAGTGAAGTAATGTATGATGGTTATGCAAATAAATTATGGTTAACTGTTCTGCGATCGCTGCAACGTAGTTTTTGAACCATTGATTAAATTATAAAGTATAGTGGTAAGATAATTATGACGATAATGTTAGGTTAATAGCGATAAGTTAGTAGTTAGTAGTTTAAGACTTGTAACATTTGATCCCCATAATTTCCAATTAGTTAAGTGTAATTGACGCTGTTGTTTATCGGCTAAGAATCGTTAACAAGGAAAACATTAGCTTCCTCCTGGAAGGATTAAGGATATTTGACTTAGGAGGGCTTTCAGATTTCAGCTTCTTTTAAATTTAGGATTTGAATAATTTTTATATTAGAGGCATCTTATTTAAGATTTCGAATAAGTCATTGCCATAGGATAATCTTGCGAGATACTTCCTTTCTGTCTTTAAACAATATTTCCTACGTTTTGAATGAAAATTTTATATACTACTAGAAAATTGTATTCAATGACTTTCCTTTGTTGCTTTGAAAAATAAATTTCTGAACTACATTAAAGAGTACAGTAAATTTCTCCACATGTTTCGTGGAATAAAACTTTTTAATTTTAGACTTCACGTGCAATTTGGAATGCCAATGATTTGGAGACAACCATTCATTCACGATACGGACTGCTACTTTTGTATAAGTTAATAGATTGGAGTAGGAAGTGTCCAAGTATAGCTATCAGCCTAATAACAGAAACATCATCAAGTTCAACTGAGTACTCAAGTCTGAGCGATTCAAGTTTGAGTCAGAAGTCATCGCTTTTAACCCAGTTTCAACTTATTGATCTAGTGAGAGATTTGGAACTGACCAAAGATTGGGCAAGGCAGAACTTGCATCTGGGATAAAAGAGTACAATATTTTGGCCCCAGATGGTAACATATCATATTATAGAGTCCGTGATATACCTTACAAACAATTTGATACAACTGTGGATAACAGATGCTTTTGCAAGGACATTTCCGGATTGTTCGATGAACGTAACGCTGAAAAAAATCGCTTCTATAGTATATTGTCCCAAACATATTCGGCTTGAAATATACATATGTTTAGGGTATACACCAAATGTATAATATTTGACACACACAAATATTATATGTTTGGGAGGATATTGTTCTAAACAAAAATATGCTGCCATTCAAATATTTTTTTATTTGGAACTAGTATTTCCGAAACAAAGATATAGGTATTTGTAATTATTTATTTTGGCAATGCAAACACAAGTTTTTTTTTGTTTTTCAGACGTTCAAAGAACATTTGGTTTTATAATTTGTATATGTGTGTTAAATTTAATTAAAACTTAAATCGAATAATCTCTCGTAAATATAAATTGCATTGATGGGTTGACAACAAGTGATGAATTGGAATATTTATAAATTAAGAAATTTTTAGCTATAAATTTGTACTCGAAAACTAGGAAAAACTAACTAAAATTCGAATAAGTCAGCAAAGGTAAACTGCTTAAACAATAACTTTGTTTGTGTGTAAAAACATATTTTATTTGTGAAATTCAGGTTGCAAATAAATTATGTTCTAATATATTAATATATGCGTTCCAAACAAAATTTCTTGATTTTCAAATAAAATTAATTTGTTAACAAATATATAATATTTAAAAAAATCGTTTCCAAGTATATTTTCTTTCAATTCAAACATATCAAAAATGACGATTTTCCTCCGTGTATAATTCAAAGGAATGGATGTTACTTGTTGACAGCAGTAAAGAATGTTTAAAAGCAGTACTTTTACACAACGGAAATCAGGAACCGTCGATTCCCAATGCTCATGCTGTCAACACTAAGGAATCATACGAAACAATGGCTAAATTGATAAAATAAATAAAATATGAACATGACTGGAAAAGTTGTTGCGATTTAAAAGTAGTTGGTATGTTATGCCTCTGGGATAGCCGATATTTTGCCACCACCGCATATTAAGCTGGGGCTCTTTATAAATTTTGTAAAAGCCTTAAGGAAAGATGGCCATTCACTCTCATATTTAAAATGTTTATTTAAAAGTCTTTCTTTTCAAAAAAATCGAAGAAGGCGTTTTTGATGGGCCTAAAATAAGGAAACTGATGAAAGATGTGAATTTCGAATCATATTTGACGTCGGATGAAATTGCATGGAGGTCGTTTAAGCTTGTAGTTTCAAAAAAAGTCCGCAATATGAAACCATGATTAATGATTTGTTAAAAAATTATTAAAAAATTGGTTAGAAATATATTTCTAACCATGTATATAACACATATGTCTGTATTCTTCCAACTTATTTTTCGCTTTATGTATTCCAACAGGTGTAAATATGTCCCTCAAAATCATTTCTGGCATTCTCATTTAAACTTTTTCCCCGAGAATCTTGGCGACGTAAGTGACGAACATGGCGAAAGGTTTCACCAAGAATTGAAGTCCATCGAGCGGCGTTACCAAGGGCACTGGGATGAAAGAATGATGGGAGATTATATTTGGTTCCTCATTAGAGAAACCGATTCCGAATTCTACATACGATAACAAAGAACTCACAATTACTTCTAATGAAACTTGCTCATGTAAATAAACTCAAATGTACATAATATAAATAAAAGTAATAAATAAAATCGCTATTTAAACAGATATTTAAAAAAACAGATTTTTGAAATTCTGTTACCTCTACCAAAAGGGCTATAATTTTTACATTTATCCATAGATTTTTTTCAGATAGGCATTATTTTCTTCGCTAGGAGGCAAGCTTTTAAAAAATAAAATATTTATTTTTTATTTTTTTATGTTTTTTTTCCAATTTGTTTAATGACTGTTACTAAACCACTGTTTCTAAGTGAAAGAGATATTTCCAACATTGGTAGCCCACATTAATAGCATCAATTTAACGTATAAGTCGACCTGATCGGGCATATACTCCAAAAATTATAATGCAAATACTAAGGGTACCTTCGACGATAATATTTTTAATAAACATATTTTTAAAAAAAATTTATCCATAAAAAAATTTTTGGTTTTGATTTTATATAACAGTATGCCACAATCTATACAAAAAAATAATTTTTAGGTCTAGGACACAAAAAAAATTTTGTTGTTGCGTAGTGTTATCTTGAATTTTTGTAGTTTATATTTTTGACAGCATTCTAAAAAGTTGATCAGTGAGAGTGCCGGTAGATATATGTGTATCAACATTGTTATACTTCAGTTACTCCCATTGTATTTAATACAATACAAGGAATTTTAATCGACCGAATTACAGGAAGCAGCGTGAGCATGTTCGTATTTTTAATTAACGAGTTTGAGGCCCTATGCTCCATATAGGATCAACACGAATTTATATATATGTATACTAGGGCGGGTCGATTTAAAAATCGGCCATTGCTCAGTGAAAATCGTATTCTAGGGATCAAAATAAGAAACTTTGCCGAAGGAACCATACCTCTAAAACGAATTCTGATGTCCCGAAAAAAATCCCACTTTGACCCATTTAGAGTGCTCCAATCGAGTCCAAATGTATGACCGACCCCCACTCAGTGAAGTGCTCTGTGAAAATCGTATTCTAGGGATCAAAATAAGAAACTTTGCCGAAGGAACCATACCTCTAAAACGAATTCTGATGTCCCGGAAAAAATCCCACTTTGACCCATTTAGAGTGCTCCAATCGAGTCCAAATGTATGGAACCCCCAGGGGGTTCCAGGGGGTGTGCCACTGGCATGGGTGGGTCGGGCCTCCAAAGTTAGTGGGAGTCGGTCATACATTTGGACTCGATTGGAGCACTCTAAATGGGTCACAGCGGGATTTTTAAAAATTTGCCCATACCCAAAAGTTCGACCCAAATTCCGGGACATCAGAATTCGTTTTAGAGGTATGGTTCCTTCGGCGAAGTTTCTTATTTTGATCCCTAGAATACGATTTTCACTGAGCAATGGCGACTTTTTTTGCCTCCCCACAAATCGACCCGGCCTAATGTATACATATATAACGAATTTGGGCGGAACGAACTTATAACTTTGTGCGTTTGTTTGTAACACCCAAAAGAAGAAGAAATAGGCACATTGTTTATTATTCCGATCGACTTAGAATCCCTTTCTGAGTTGATTTTGGAAAATCGGTTCAGATATATCCTCCATATAAATGTTACACCCGATTTGACGTACTAACCTTTTAAAAACTGTATTTGCACATATTGTTCCTTCCAGTTCTTGATCTATGAAATAATACTGCGCTTTTTAAGGTTACTGTTTCAGATCTAGTTTATTATAATCAACATCTTCAACTCCCTCTTAGAATAAGCCTTGACGAGTGGTGGAACTAAGCAGTTAGTTAACTGAAACGAAACCAATCATTACAAATTATTATCGCAATACCCTTTTTGCAGAGTTCATTTCGAACATTTGACGAGTACGGACGTATTTTGTTTTTCTGTCAGAAAAAATATAATTGAAATTTTAATATCAAAAATTTTTGGAGAATTTTTTGAATTCAAACATTTGAATTTGTTCCTTTTGTTTGCGAAAAGGCTTTGATCTGCTTTATAATTTGAATTTGCAATGATAGTCTCTTCGCGAGTCCACTGGCAAAATAGCCCCAGTCAAAGTTTCGAAGACCCATCAGAAAAGGCACCTATGGGTGAAGTATTCGATACCGTATGTTTCAATGAAGAATCGCGTCTGGATGACTGCATTGCCTGAAAATGAAATCAATTATCAACAAGATCTTATATCTGCTTCCGAATTTGGAATAAAGCTAACTCCAAAAAACTGGTACAATTCCAAAATCTAAATTAGGAAAGAAAACTGAAAATATCGATCGCTCATAGGCAATGGAGGAAGTTATTACATTCCAAGAGTCCACTGATGCTCCTGACAATTCGACAGCATTTCCTTCTAAAACTGATGGTATGGAGCGTGAAGATCTACCACCTGAATCTGACGATAATACTTTTCATTTGGTGAGTAGCAAAAAAAGACGATACAATCAAGCTGGGCAACATTTGCCAAAGATTCGTGATGGAAATTCGTGCAATTTAACTGGTAATCGTGAAAATCGCTACTCTGCGAGGTGTTTGGCATATGACGAATGTAGATGAGATTAAGGCAGAGTTGGATCATATTGCCCCCAATACTATTGAATTAATTTCCTGAGGACTTCTTGACGAGGAAGAGTATACGAGATATCGTAGATACAGGTCTGTTCTTGGTCACTCTGTTCCCCGATAAATTTGTGGATATAATCGTTATATTTTGGGTCAAAAGTTTTCATGGAAATTACCAAAGGCGAATACAAAGGTAGTTCAATGTTGGGGATGCCAGCAGTAGGGGCATTTATCTCGAAATAGCAACAGACCGTATGTTTGCGTGAAATGTGATGAGAACCGTGTACCCGGTGAATGTAAATTTTATTTTTATCCGGTTTACGCGAAATATAAGGAACTTATGGTTAAATTGAGAACGAAGGAAGCAGAGATAAAGAGTAAGGCTGGAGATAATATGTTGAATACATTGGGGAATGACCAATTAGTTATAACAAATCAGCAATACGCCAGTCATTTTCGTAATAATGACATTTCCTACGAGACCGTTTCCGCTCCCAGGCCCGATTTGATACAGGAGTTTTGAGAATTGCACAGGCAATATGTCAACCTGAATGTGTTTCTCTTGAAACAAGAATATAAAACTTTATTAAGAAGTACAGAAATATGTCAAAGCGGAGGCCAAAGGGCGATGTATTTCTCTAGTGGAGAAAGTTTAACGATATTATTGTCCGTTGATATCTGATCCTATTAACTTTTAATGTCAGATCAGTTATTGAGATGAGTCGTAGGATAGATCTTGAGAAGACTTTAGGTACGAATAAAATAGATATCACATTTACGAAACTGTCGTGAGGTTGGATCATGTAATTATAATTTTATAAGAGACAGAGGGTTGGTATAGCCATTTGAAATTCCCCAGAAAAAAATAAAAGAAGTACTTCCAAAAGATTAACATTACAAGTACTTCCAAATCATAAGTATAAACATGTTTTCAGAATTTTATGAAGTTTTTCTAAATAACTTACCAAAATGTAATTTTGGAGTATAAATTATTAACTCTACAATCAAAGCGATTGGACGTAAAATAAAGCGAAGTGATAAAAACTCGGCAATGTAGGTCCTAGTATTGAGACACTCCACTGCTAAATTTCAAAATGATTGAATAGGAAATACAGCTTCTATAGTGATAAAGGGCCAAATCGGAAGAAATATATGTATATCTAAACCGATTTTCTCCAAATTTAGTATTGTCAATTTGTACATCAAGAACTTCTTTCTGCCAACTTTTATTCAGATCGGTTAAAATGTGTTCTTATATAGTGCATATATGCCAAATCGGAGGTAGATATGTATGGGAGCTATATATAATTATGAACCTATTTCTTTGAGATTGGACTATATTTGCGACCTGTACTTTGATTACAAGAATACATGAACAGACAAACACAGTTAAATCGACTCAGAAAGTGATTCTAATACCCTGTACCACAGTGTGGTGTATGTAGGTTATAATTAAATATTTCAAAATAAATTATGGGAATTAATTATACCCTATACCACACTATGGTACAGGGTATTATAACATTGAGCAATTGTTTGTAACACCCAAAATGAGAGGAGATAGAACCATCGTTAACTATTATTATAAGAAAATCAGATCACATGTAGGTTTAGTACCAATATACATCTGTATACGCTTTAGATTTCCTCTAACATATATAGGATTTATACCCTCCCTTCCCTATGTTAGGTTTATAAAAATACGTGGACAGCCCTTTGTTATGAATTGGAAATCAGTCTAATCCTATTAATTTCAACTAATAAGTCACGTTCAAGACGTGAAGCAGACCTTTAATAGAAACGCTTACAAAACGATCATGTTCATCACAATCGAAGGCAGCAAAAATATCATGGGACTTATAATTTATTTACTTATGCTTGAAATTTTGAAATTGAAATGTATAAAGAGAGAAGGATATTTTCATTTTAAAATATTTGGATTCAAAGAATAACAAAATAAATATTTATATTACATTAGAATGGGTTAAATTTCTAGATTTAGATCAGAGTAAGCGTATTAAAATTACATTTAAGGCTCAACATTTGTATTAATTTAAAAGATGCGAATTATCAATGCACCCAAAGAACGACATACCGGCATCAAGTAAATACAACACCAAAAAAGCAAATCTTACGGTGCTTTTAACGGAGTGATGCAAAAGTGGTGACAAATAAGTACTTCCCCGGCGCGACAAGCCCTTGTTAAATTCATTGGTGAAAATCCAAATTAGAACAACTTCCGAATCATAAGTTGGGGTTTTTTTGTGAAGTTTTTCTAAATTTTCTATCAAATTTAATGTGATGAAAATTTCAAGTCTGAATTTTCCCGGTATTTTTATAAGCGTGGACATTGTGGTGTATGGTACCGAAAGGAGAATTCTGTTCGGGTCGATTTACATCCCAGCAAAAAATAAAAGAAGTACTTCAAAAGAATAACATTATAAGTACTTCCAATTCATAAGTATGAACATTTGTTCGACATTTAATGAAGTTCTTCTAAATAACTAACAAAAACGTAATTTCGGAATATAAATTATTAACCCAAGAATGCATAATTTTAAAACGATTGGATGTAAAATGAATCTTGTGAAGTGATAAAAGTCCAGATCGGAAGGAACATATGTATGAGGGCTATGATATATATGTAAAATACGTCTATAGTGCTAAAGGGAAGAAATATATATTTATATGGCGGCTATATCAGCATTAGTGAATGGTTCTGGAAGCTAGTCGACTTTTTCATCAATTACATTTCGTTTCAGTCGACTAGGTCGATAAATCGGACCTACAAGTCGACTTTTTCATAGCCGATTAAAATAACATAAAGTCATTTCAAAGTTTGCTGATTTTCTTCGAAATATGTTAAATTTTGGAATTGTAGTACATTGGATTGCGATCAAAACTTAATATAGCATCACCAGAAATGCCCAAGAGCGTAACCCTCAAAAAATTAAAATTCGTTTTTCGTAAATCACGATTTTATTCAAGAAAAAAAGACGTAACATCAAGTGCTCGTTTTTGATAAAGAACAAAAGGCGTAACTCACATTGTATTAGACAGAACGTACTGTATTCATCTATTTAACCTTTGTAGTTGTTCTCTTGTTGCCGTTTTGATTTTTATAAATCGTGTTTGACACCTATTTTAGATGCAAAATTCTATATGGGTCTGTATTTAAATTTGGCCTTTATCTGAAGGGTATCCATTTTTTTTATCAAATTTCGCAGTGTTCGTGATTCTATAAACTAATCTCTGCCAAATTTAATAATGCTCTGATGTAAAACATGAAAACACATTTTTCCAACCTTGGTAGTGACCGTTTATTCTCGGATTATAAAATTCTTTGTGCAAAATATACTACATTTGGCTAAAATATGACTTCTATGGAGCTTAGATGCTAAATCGGAAGGTACACATCCATGCGAGTATGTGGGGCTATATGTAAATTTGAACCGATATTGTTCACACAGATATTAACTGTTAAAATAAGACACTCTTTACCAAATTTCATGAACATCGAAAGGAAATTATATCTTCTATAGAGGGTATAAGCTAAATCGAAGGTACATTCATATATATTACGATATCTGGTTCTAAACTGATATTCAAATAGTTAAGAGATTTTTGATCGTTCGCCGTAGACGAAAGAAATACAGATTGTCTTTCAATTTCAATACGAATTGTCTTGTCCCAAAATAAAGATATGTACAAAATTTCTTTGAGATCGGACTATATTTGTGACCTGCACATAGATTACAAGAACGCATGCACAAACTGACGTAGCTAAATCGGTTCAGAAAGTGATTCTAAGTCGATCGGTATAATAAACGATGGTTCTATATATCTCTTCTCATTTTTGGTGTTAGAAACAAATGCATAAAATCATAATAAATTGTACCACAGTGTGGTGTAGGTTATAATTAAATAATTTTAAAAGAAATTATGGTAATTAAATATACCATACATACTGTACCACACTGTGGTCCTTTACTACTCTCTGAACCGGGCCTACGGAAAACTTTTTTTTGTGAGAATGTTAATTACACTATGGGGTCACACTTTTCAAGAGCCATCTACACCATACAGATTACAGACATCTTCAAATGTTCTAAACATACATACATGTATATATGATCGTTAATCTCTGTGGCCAATAGTATATTATTTATACGTTCCCTTTCCTATGTCAACATATGAAATCTCTGGACCCAAAGATGTAAATAACAAGTAAGAAAGTTTCAGTCGGGTAAACCGACTAAGGTATACCCTCACTTTGTGAGTAATGTAATATTGAATATTACTCGAATTATTCTGTCAATTTGTGTGGGAGGTACCAGAAGGGGTTTATCAAATACACCTTTTTTTTGCTGAACATTAGATACTTTAAATTCATTGCACAGTGCCGACTTATAAGCATTTATGTGCACTGGTATAAACGTTATGAGATATTAAATTGTGTTAATGCGTGGCAATAACTCCCATTTTTCACAGGGCTATAGACACTATAAAAACATTACACTGTACAAAATTTCAAGTATTTTTTTACACTGGTTTTAATGTTATAAGCTGTTAACTTTTGGTGCAAAAAGGTACCTTTGTGTGGGAGGTACCAAAAGGGGCGTGACAACAACACCCATTTTTCCCTGGACTATAAACAATATAAAAGTATAATACTGTACAAAATTTCAAGTATTTTTATACACTGTTATTAATGTTATAAGCTGTTAACTTTTGGTGCAAAATGGTGCATTTGTGTGGGAGGTACCAAAAGGGACGTGGCGACTTCGCCCATTTTTCTCGAGTTGATAACGACTAATAAGCTAATACTATGTGTGGAATTTCAAAATATTCGAATAAGTACTATAGCAGTTATTAAAGAATCAATATTTCACAACATTTTAACCCTTTGTGGGGGAGGTACTAGAAGGAGTGGACCAATATGGCCCATCTTCGAACTTAGCCGGAGATAGAAAAAAATATTACCACATACCAAATTTGAGGTCAATCGGTTACTCCTTTCGAGAGTTATCGTGCGCACCAGCCAGCAGACAGACAGACAGACAGACAGACGGACGGACATTGCTCATTCGACTTAAAATGACCCAAAACGGATTTCCTCCGAACATACTTGGGGTCTTAGGTCACTCCTTCGACGTGTTACACTTTTTTCCGTAGCAAATGATATATACCCTCGTCACACTAAAGTGAGGGTATAAAAACGACATACATTCATCAAATAAATACAACACCAAAAAAGCAAATCTTACAGTGCTTTAAAAGAGTTGTGCAAAAGTGGGGACAAAGAAGTACTTCCCCGGCGCGACAACCCCTTGTTAAATTCATTGGTGAAAATCCAAATTAGAACAACTTCCGGATCATAAGTTGGGGATTTTTATTGCTTCTTTGGGTGCTCTTTTTTTGCTGGGATTCCTTGTAACTGTGATAATTCGTAGCTCGTACTTTTAACGGTTCGTGCTTAGGTTGTGATTTGAATGGTAGACATGTGTCGTGGGGTGGTTCCATGACGAACACAAAAGGTAATGTGCTTTTGATCGGATATTTCCCATTTTTGATTATATCCCATTTTACCCAAATGCATCACCATATTTGCACCACTGTATTTTTAGTACAGATTTAATGAATAGTGACAGGACAAACGTAAAGGTTACCTTGCCTACCTTCTCTGACCTTTTCCCCAATTTTGATATTATTTTAAATAATCCACGAACATATGTGTCATTCAGTAATACGAAATGGGAATCCGTGTGCTGATTTGAAGGATTGAAATGTTGTGTTTTCCTGGTGAATACTCATTTCTTTTTGGCCACTCTTTTCTGACGTAATTATGACATGTAGCGCGACTATCCCAAAGACAAAGAAACAACAATATTTTGTGAAACCTCCTTGCATACCAATTAACAAACCAATGACCTGAAACAGATTAATTTACGATGGTCTATCTAAATATATATATAAAAGAGAGTGTGTGTTTGTTTGTATATTTGTTTGTTTGTTCCGTATAGACGTCTAAACAGCTGGACAGATCTTGAAATTTTCACAGAATGTACATGTGTAGGGGGTGCTGAAAATAGGGTACTTAAATTTTCGATATATCAAGTAGGCGAGGACCCACCCATATGGGTCAAATTTTGATATTGAGAAAATTATTTAGCTCAAGTCCTGAAATTTTGCGTGTATGCATTTAGTGACATTTCATTCGATTGGACAACAAATGGGCGGGATCCGACCAATGGGCGTGGCCCCGCCCATATAAGCGAAAGGTTGTTAGCGGGAGTGCTGTAATTTTGTGCACATGTATCTGATAGCAATCTACGTGATTGGTTCAAAAATGGGCGGGATCGGACCAATGGGCGTGGCCCCGCCCATCCAAGCCAAATTTTGAAATTGAGATATCTTGCACAAGTTGTTAGCGAGAGTGCTGTAATTTTGTACATATGTTTCTGGTGACAGTCTACGTGATTGGTTAAAAAACGGGGCAGGATCGGACCACTGGTCGTGGCCCCGTCCATACAAGCCAAATTTTGGAATTTGGATATCTTGCACAATTTGTTAGCGATAGTACTGTAATTTTGTGTATATGTATCTTGTGGCAGTCTACGCAATTGGTCCAAAAATGGGCGGGATCGGACCAAGATGAACCATGTTTTGTAATTGATATATCTTCAACAATTTGTTAGCGAGAGTGCTGTTATTTTTTTATATGTATTTGGTGGCAGTATTCGTGATTGGTACAAAAAATGGACTTAATCGGAAATCTAAATCTGGGCAACGAAGTGGACCGGGTCCAGCTAGTACCATATATACAATCACACACTTTAAGGTCACCAGAGATTTTCCATTTACATATTATCGTTGTATTTGAGTAATGTCAAAATTTCAGTCATTGATTCGTAATTTTCTTTTGGATTAATGGCATGAGCTATGGGTGTGGATGGTTTTCGAAACCATTACGATAAAGAAGAGCCTTTAAACTGTACTTAGAGCCATCAATTAATAATCTGCATTCAGTTTTGTCATATGGCTGGTTCACTTTTTGTAATAAACCATCAACATTAGTACTGTATAGAATAGAGTGTTTCTTTTCAAAATATGCAGTCAATTCCAAGCTTCTATCTCTAAAGATTGTTACTTTTGTCCCAACTGCAAGATGTTTCCACAGCTGCATGCGTGAAGCTAGTAATTCTGCGTCTTGCTTCGTTAAATGTAAATCATTCAGTTCAGCTTGAATCACTAAATGGCGTTCATCATCAGCCGTATACAAACTACCACTGCTGGTGAAAGATGTTTCGTACTCACTGCTCGTAGCACTGGGAATGACTGGTAATGGAGCATTTGGAAGACGTTGAACTGGTGTGGAAACCGATGGGACATTCGCGTAAGAAATATTTTTTCGATTTTTCATATTGAATCTAGCTACTTTTGTTCAACAGAAATAACAATAATGGAATTGAAAACCAGTAAGGAAAGGCAGAAAGTCGGGCGGGGCCGACTATATAATACCCTACACCTCCCTAACAATGCGATAAGGGTCATTGCCATACTAATTTGGAATTTTGGAAACGATAATCGCTAAATTAAGCAATATTCGTTCCTAAATTGAGAAACATCTTTCTGGAAAATTTTAATGATCGGAAGTAAAATACAACTTCTATAGCGGTTTGATACCAAATCAGGAGGAACATATATATGGAGCTTTAATATAAATCGGAACCGATCTTCCCTGAATACTCAGTCATGTAAAAAGATCTCCTTCTGTCGAATTTCGTACTGATCGGATATAAAATACAGTCTCAACAGCGCTTACATGTCAAATCGGGGGTAACATATATATGGGAGCTATATCTAAATCTGAACCGATTTTCTCCGAATTTGGCAGTATTCCTTCATGTAATAATAAACCTCTTTCTGCCGAATTTCGCACTGATCGGATATAAAATACAGTTTTTACAGCGCTTACAGGTAAAATCGGGGGTAACATATATATGGGGGCTATATCTAAATCCGAACCGATTTTCTCCGAATTTGGCAGTATTCCTTCATGTAATAAGAAACCTCTTTCTGCCGAATTTAAAAGTGTTCATTCATATAATAGGAAACCTCTTTCTGACGAATTTCATACTGATCGGATATAAGGTAAAGTTTTTACAGCGCTTACATGTCAAATCGGGGCTACCATATATATGGGGGTTATATCTAAATCTGAACCGATTTTAACCAATTAAAAAGGGATCGTCCTTGGGCCAAAAAAAGATATGTTTAAAGTTTCGTCGAGATCGGACCATAATTGCGACCTGTACTTTGATTACAAGAATACATGCACAGACGGACAGACAGACAGACGGACATAGCTAAATCAACTCAGAAAGTGATTCTAAGTCGATCGGTATAATAAACGATGGGTCTATTTCTTCTCCTTTTGGGTGTTACAAACAAATGCACAAAGTTATAATACCCTGTACCACAGTGTGGTGTAGGGTATAAAAACGAAATAGACCTTCTTGCTGATTTGACCACTTGTATAAAACAGTTCAGCAACTATTGCGAAACATTGTCGGTGTCCACGGTTCGTCCGAGTTTCTGACATCAAAAACCAAAAAAAATTTAAGTATGCATATTTTAAAGATTTTGATATTGCATATAATTTTTCAACCAAATATTCACCATACACGAAGCAAAAATAGCTTGAATCGGTAACACACGATCTCCCCGACATGCTTAAACGCTACTATTATGAAGATTTAGAATGAATGTGGGCTTCTTTCAAATTAATAATTGTGAAATTGTAGTGTCAGTAGTGACAGTTTTACAGTATTGCTGGCATGCTATAAAAAATTAACAATACGTGATGATAGCACAATTTTTACGCCAGATTCGAATTCTGCGTACTGAGATTAGTTAAAAAACATGCTTCGTTTCTGCAGTTGTAGAACAGTGTTAGTGTCCGTCTATCTGTCAGTTGGACTGAATGGTGCTAACGATAACTCTGAAAAGGAGTGATCGAATGACTTGAAAATTTCCTTGATTATAATATTTTATTCAAAGTATCGAGCCAGAATTTTCAAACTGTCAATAAAACACTAAAAAAGGGTGTTGCATTTTATCGTATGTGATTGTTGAAATTATTTGTGAAAACACTTTATCGTAAGTCACATAGGCAAATTCGTAAACGTCCTCAGAGACATCCTACAGGTGGCTCTGAACAAGTTGGCTAGATGGGCCAGAAGCAGCGGTTTGGGCGTTAACCCCAACAAGACAGAATTGGTTCTCTTTACTAGGATGAATAATGTCCCACATGTGGACCCTCCACCTCGGATAAATGGAACAGATCTAGTCTTTTCTGAAAGTGCAAAATTTTTAGGAATAATTCTAGATAGGAAAATGTTATTTAGACTTAACGTATTGGAACGTGTAAGGAAGGCCAACGTCGCCTTATATTCCTGCAAAAAGGCTGTAGGGTCGCGGTGGGGACTCTCTCCTAAAATCGTCCACTGGATATATATAGCAGTAGTTCGTCCAATACTGTTATACGGTATTGTGGTATGGTGGACGGCAACTGACAAACTAACCATTACCAACCTACTAACAAAGGTTCAGAGAACTGCCTGCCTGAGCATAAGCGGAGCCTTAAGGACTACAGCGACCGAGTCTCTACAAGCCCTACTCCATATACTGCCGATTAATATTGTGGCGAGAGAAGTTGCAACCAAAGCGGCAATAAGATTAAACTGCCTATCAATGTGGAGGTACAAGAACTATGGTCACATGAGGATATCAAAGTGTAGTGCTATGGTAACCGACCGAGTGGACTATATACCAACAGTGTACACCTTCGAGAGAAATTACATCACTATGATTCCCGCCAGAGATGAATGGGTCGGCAGAATACCAGGTAATATAAACCATCTCCACTTTTACACGGATGGTTCGAAGCTTGATGAAAAGGTTGGCTTCGGAGTACACTGTGAAGAACTTAGTCTGGATATAGCTCACAGACTACCAGATACCTGCAGTGTCTATCAAGCCGAAATAATGGCAATATGGGAAGTCGCCAAGTGGCTGAGTCGCAACATAGTAACCTACAATGGCGTTGTCATTTACTCGGACAGCCAGGCTGCCATCAATTCTCTGGAGGCAACATCCCTAAATTCACAAACAGCCCTCGACTGCCGCAGATCTCTTAACGAGATGGCTGAGCAGTTTAATATACACCTCATATGGGTGCCTGGGCATAGGGATATCCCGGGGAACTGCAAAGCCGATGAACTTGCTAGGAAAGGGACGACATTACAAATTCTCGAAGAATTTGCATATATTGGTGCGCCACTATCCACGTGCAAGATTTGGCTTAGGCAAGAGGCAATCAGGCAGTCCAACGATAGATGGACAGAAATCGGCACCTGCAGGGTAGCTAGACAAATCTGGCCAAGGTATGACCTGAGAAGGTCAAAATATCTCCTCGCACTAGAGAGGAAACGATTGTCTACGTTAGTACAGGTTCTGACGGGACACTGCTTGATCGGCGAACACGCCAAAAGATTGGGTATTGAGTCCAATGACTTCTGCCGAAGCTGTGGAGATGAGGAAGAAGTGGAGAGCATTGATCACTTGCTTTGCGACTGTCCCGCTTTGAGTAAACGACGACTGGATATACTGGGGTCGGCCTTTTTAGGCAGCCTAACAGATCTTTCCAGTACTGATATTCGTACTATCGATAAATTTATATATCAAACAGGTTGGTTTCGATGAGGGGCATTTCAGCCCGTGGTAACACTAGGGACCTAAACTGGTCTATGTGAGCTTGTAAAAAAAATACGGCTGCCACCCTAACCTAAACCTAAACCTAAGTCACATATTGAACTACTGCGGCGACCACAAATACGTAGCGATTTTGATGAAATTTTGCATACACGATAAAAAAAATATCTTCTGTAGTATATTGTGCCAAACATATTGAAACAAACAAATATTTGCGGAGATTATTCTTCTAAACAAATCTTTGTTTCCACCTAATACACAATGCAACAAATTAACACTTTTTGAAAAATACACGGACTTGACAGTATAGGTTCGATTCTGCTATCGAAGGGTAGTATAACCCTATACACGGTTTGGCGAAATTGGTGACCAATTTTTTTTTAATAGGCCTCAAAGTTTCTGAAAATCAGTGGGCCCCTCGAAAAAGGTGTAATCAGCTTTTGTCCAACAACTGATTCAGACTTGGTGAGTATATTAAGTATATTTGGCAATAATGTAGCTAAGAATATGCTGAACGAAGTTTCTTAAAATTTTTTGGGAAAACAAATTTTTTCCGTTACTTTTTTTTGGAAAAGTAAATGAAAAATATATTTTTTCACTTTTTTCAGACTTTTTTCACAACTTTTGTGAACATATCTGAACGTGGCTAGGCACCCTAAATAGCTCAAAAAACCACCTTGTACCCCAAAAATTTTAGTATTTCGCTATTATGTAACAAAAATATATTTTTTGGTATAGGGTATGTTCAGCAACTTTATAGAAAATATTAAGGCCAATATTTGTGTGCAACATATCAACCTATAGCTCCCCCACATAACTGTAATTTTTGGACCCATGTTAACAAATCGTAAAAAACACACAAGCAGGTGGAAATGGGCCTCATTCAAGATTATTTTGTATCGTTCGTATCACTTTTTGATCATTTTGTATCGTTCGATGATTGTGTATCGTTCCATTTTTAGTAATGGCGTAGTTTCTACTTGGCAAATGTCAAAGAATAAAAGCCTCAAAAGTGACATCTACCGAAATACCGGGTGATTCAAAATAAAACCTCTTGTTGGAAAAATACAACAAAATATATTTGAGTCATTCCATGCCAAACGGGACGATTTTTGACATCACTATTTTTGATTGCTTCGAAATATCGTGTATGCATTATTTACCTAAAAATATCTTATACGTATTTCAAGAAAAAATTTTAAAAAAATGTCTTTAAGAGTTATGAGCAATTTTAAATTGACGATTTGTATCTCCTGAAATACGTGACCGATTTTAATGTGTTATACCTTGTTTTGAAGGTAATTTCAACTACTACAACTAACTGTAGTAAGCACTGCCACAAATGTACCAATTTTTAATATTTGTGCCCTTTCATACTTTCTTTACAGCAATCATGAAAATGGGTGTGACAAATTGGCCAATAAGTATACCAACTGGCCCTGTAACATGCCCTGTTGCGCATGAATCCCCAATTCGCTTTGAAAGCGGAAACTGGGCAAACATCTCAGACAAGAAAGTAAATGCATTCGCAAACCACCTCGAGTCCGTTCCAATTTCTCGCCCAATCTATCTGCCCGTGATAGATGATACAACCCCTCGCACAATCTATCCATCCGGGATAAATGATTTAATTCCTCGCCCAACCTATCAGCCCGTTATAGATGATATTATTCCTTGCCCAATCAAGCTTACATTGAAGGATGTTAAAAAATCTGTCAAAGATCTAAAATTAAAGAAATCGCCCGGAGTAGATGGTATAACAACGAAAATGATAAAATAACTTCCGTTCTCAGCCGTGAGAATGGTGTTATTTTTATTCAATGCTATTCTGCGTTTAGGTTACTTCCCCCTTTCTTGGAAGAGGTCAGAAAGATGAGACCGAAACTAAGAAAAGATCCAACTCAAGTTAAATCCTATCGCCCCATAAGCCAACTATCGATATTATCAAAAATGGTTGAGTCTATTCTTCTGAAGAAAATCACACCTCATATTATTTCTAACAATATTATACCTGACCATCAATTTGATTTTCGAAAATGTCATAAAACTATAGAATAGGCCGTATCATAACCTACATCAAAACAGCTTTTGAGAAAAAAGAATACGTTTCGGCGCTATTCATAGATATTTCCCAAACATTTGACAAAGTCTGGCTCGAAGCACTTTTGTACAAAATATCCGAACTTCTGCCAATGAACACTCACAAAATGTTCAAGAGTTATTTGACTAACCAATCTTTCCAAGTTAAATCAAATGCCATTTTTTCTAGCCCTAAGAATGTAAATGCTGGTGTCCCAATGGGGAGCATTCTTGGCCTAATACTGTACGCTATTTTTACGGCAGATATGCCCATAAAAAACTTTACGCACACGTCTAGCTTTGCGGACGATACTGCTTTCGTCAGTATTCACAAAAAGTCATTCGGATGCGTCCAACTGAAGTAACGACCAACTGCAGGTTAAAAAAAGGGAGAATAATGTTGAATGCCTCAAAATGTACTCATATTACTCTTACGCTACGAAGGGATACATGCCCTCCAATTTCTATTTTCAATCTATCCATTTAGATCGTCGTTTGACGTGGTCGCATCACATAGAATCTAAAGTAACCCAAATAAAACTTAAAACAAATCAACCTCAGTGGCTTATCAGACAAAGATCCGCCCTAGATCCAGAGTATAAAGTACTTATATACAAATCGGTATAGAAGCCCATTTGGACATATGGTATCCAGCTCTGGGGTATCCAGCGCTTAAAATGTATGCAAATTACAAAGAAGACAATCGAATATTATTCGTTTAATTACACTATGATAGGAACGGGGCCGTGCGCAGGACTGTTAAAAACTTTCTGATTATTTTTGTCTGAAAAAAATATATTTATATATTATTGAAAAATATTATTATTTAACAATATTTTATTTATTACTTTTATAAACCATATTCACAGGATGAACTCGTAATGGAATCCACATATAAATTTTTCTGTAAGATAAATTATCCTATTTTGCCGTAAACGATATTTGTCATCATCTGTTACAACAATTTTCTGAAGTGTACAGTTTTCTGAATGTTAAAGTCACAAATGTGTAGCATATTTGTGATTTCTTAGGTGCACAACTTTTTAATTTCCAGAGAGTATAGCAAGTAAAGCAAACATTTGCAGTTTCTTAGGTGTACACCTTTTTAATTTAAAAGGAGGTAATTTTTGAGATAAAGCTCTAAAAACAGTCAATTTTTCCGGATAGTATAGCCTTTGACTTCCTTTTAATAAATTAATCTGCCATCATATGCTACAATTTACTACATTTTAGACATACAACTTTAAAGTAAACAACGCACAGTGGGCTAAAATGGAAAAAATGGACATAATTCTGCCATTTCAAAACCACTTATCGTATGGCGATGAAATTTTAGGTGTGTATACAAGAGGTGTTAGAGAGTTTAAGTTCCGATCTTGGGCTCCCTACCTCATACAGGGGCGGAGCTACAGGGCCCTAAATTTGACCACCTCGGGTGTACAAAATTTTCATCGGCTTCTAACTTTTGAATGGAGTGTCCGGTTTAAGTGGATACTCCTAGACCAGACCTACAATAAACATTTTATAGGTTGAAGATATCTTGAATAGTTTCCGAGATATGTGGATTTTAAGTTTGAATTTTTCATTTTTTCGCCGACTTTGCCTTGGAGTTTAGCCAATATCTCAGTCAAAACTTACCGATTTTGTTCGCGTGTTTTTTATGGATTGCCAATAAAATTTACAATATCATGAAAAAAGAATCGATAAGATATGTGAAGAAATATCTTTTTGAAAAAATAAATCAAATTTTTGAAAAAAAATCATTTTTGTGGAAAAAGTTTGTTACACAAAGAATATTAAATTTATACTCATTTTAAAGGAGACGTTTCACAGAATCTGTTAGAGAAAATCCGAAGCCAAAATTTTTTAATTGGTGTGGTTGCCACCCTTCTCCGATTTGGATTTTTTTTTTACATAAACTTCGAAAGTTTGAACGATTTTCTCCAATCGCAAAGCTAAATTTTTAAATTGTTCTTTTTATTTATTTGTATTAGGTTGTAACAAAATCGACTGCAAAGGGAATCCCGAGTGCGGCTATTCATATCGAAGTTATAGGACTAAAAGTAAAAAATCCCATTTTTGGGGATTTTTGATGTATTTTTTGGGAATTAAGGGATTTTCTATTAGAAATTTCCACATGTTGCGTTTCATTATTATTTCTAATATCAAAACAAAGAACTTTTAAAAAAATTCATCGAAATATATACATTTTTAAGAATTTTATGCAAATTATATGCAAAATATTTGTATACCCTACACCACACTGTGGTACAGGGTATTATAACTTTGTGCATTTGTTTGTAACACCCAAAAGGAGAAGAAATAGACCCATCGTTTATTATACCGATCGACTTATAATAACTTTCTGAGTCGATTTAGCTATGTCCGTCTGTCTGTGCATGTATTCTTGTAATCAAAGTACAGGTCGCAATTATGGTGCGATCTCGACGAAACTTTACACATATCTTTTTTTGGCCCAAGGACGATCCCTATTGAATTTGGTTAAAATCGGTTCAGATTTAGATATAGCCCCCATATATATGTTAGCCCCGATTTGACATGTAAGCGATGTAAAAACTTTATTTTATATCCGATCAGTATGAAATTCGGCAGAAATCGGTTCAGATTTAGATATAGCCCCCCATATATATGTTACCCCCGATTTGACATGTGAGCGCTGTAAAAACTGTATTTTATATCCGATCAGTGCGAAATTCGGCTGAAAGAGGTTTCTTATTACATGAAGTAATACTGCCAAATTCGTAGAAAATCGGTTCAGATTTAGATATAGCTCCCATATATATGTTACCCCCGATTTGACATGTAAGCGCTATAGAGACTGTTTATACCCTACACCACACTGTGGTACAGGGTATTATAACTTTGTGCATTTGTTTGTAACACCCAAAAGGAGAAGAAATAGACCCATCGTTTATTATACCGATCGACTTAGAATCACTTTCTGAGTTGATTTAGCTATGTCCGTCTGTCTGTGCATGTATTCTTGTAATCAAAGTACAGGTCGCAATTATGGTCCGATCTCGACGAAACTTTACACATATATTTTATTTGGCCCAAGGACGATCCCTATTGAAATTGGTTAAAATCGGTTCAGATTTAGATATAGCCCCCATATATATGTTAGTCCAGATTTGACATGTAAGCGCTGTAAAAACTTTATTTTATATCCGATCAGTCTGCAATTTGGCAGAAAGAGGTTTCTTATTATATAAATGCACACTGTTAAATTCGGAAAAAATCGGTTCAGATTTAGATATAGCCCCCATATACCCTCGTATATGTTACCCCCGATTTGATATATAAGCGCTGTAAAAACTGTATTTTATATCCGATCAGTATGAAATTCGGCAGAAAGAGGTTTCGTTTTATATGAATGAACACTGCCAAATTCGGAGAAAATCGGTTCAGATTTAGAAATAGCCCCTGTGGAGACTGTATTTTATATCCGATCAGTACGAAATTCGACAGAAAGAGGTCTTTTTACATGAATGAGTATTCAGGGAAAATTGGTTCAGATTTATATATAACCTCCATATATATGTTCCTCCTGATTTGGTTTCAAAGCGCTATAGAAATTGTACTTTACTTCCGATAATTAAAATTTTCCAGAAAGATGTCTCAATTTAGGAACGAATATTGCTTAATTTAGCGATTATCGTTTCAGAATTAGATAATATGTTCCAACCCATTTACCAATTATTACAAATTATTATCGCAATGACCCTTATCGTATTGTTAGGGAGGTGTAGGGTATTATATAGTCGGCCCCGCCCGACTTTCTGAATTTCCTTACTGGTTATACCTGTCAATCTTTAAGGGTTTCCTAGAAATAGTGCCACAAAACAATATTTTGTGAAAGGTAAATCTTACTAAATTTTATAATTGTTTGATAAAAACATATGATCTACAAGAAATCAGTGCATATTGACTGATATAATAACTAATAAGTACAAGAAGGTAGGGAAAAATTAAAAAAAAAATTTGCATATAGACAGAAACCTAAATACGGCATAAAATTCCTAAAAATGTATATATTTCGATGAATTTTTTTAAAGTTCTTTATTTTGATATTATAAATAATAATCAAACGCAACATGTGGAAATTTCTAATGGAAAATCCCTCAATTCCCAAAAAATACATCAAAAATCCCCAAAAATTGGATTTTTTACTTTTAGTCCTACATATATCTTCGATATGAAAAGCCGCGCTCGGGATTCCCTTTGCAGTCGATTTTGTTACACCCTGATACAAATAAATAAAAAGAAAAATTTAACAATTTAGCTTTGCGATTGGAGAAAATCTATCAAACTTTTGAAATTTATGTAAAAAAAAGGTCCAAATCGGAGAAGAGTGGCAACCACACCAGTTAAAATGTTGGCTTCGGATTTTCTCTAACAGATTGTCAAACGCGTCCTTTAAAATGAGTATAAATTTGATATACTTTGTGTAACAAACTTTTTCTTCTAGACCTAAATACGAATTGGACTTTTTTAAATTAAATTTTTTCTAAAATTTGACTTTATAGGCCCATAACTTTCTTCTAGACATATCGATTCTTTTTTCATGATATTGTAAGTTTTATTGGCAATCCACAAAAAAACAAGCAAACAAAATCGGTAAACTTTTGACTGAGATATTGGCTAAACTCCAAGGCAAAGTCGGCGAAAAAATTAAAAATTCAAATTTAAAATCCACATATCTCGGAAACTATTCAAGATATCTTCAACCTATAAATTGTTTATTGCAGGTCTTGGTAGGAGTATTCACAGAAAAAAAATCGGAAACTCCATTCAAAAGTTAGAAGCCGATCAAAATGTTGTATACCCGAAGTGGTCAACTTTAGGGCCCTGTAGCTCCGCGCCTGTATGAGATAGGGGGCCCAAGTTCCGAACTTAAACTCTCTAACACCTCTTGTATACACACCGAAAATGTCATCGCCATACGATAAGTGGTTTTGAAATGGCAGAATTATGTCCATTTTTTTTCATTTTAGCCCACTGTGCAACGGTTACATTTTTAGTCAATGATTTACTTTTTGGAACAGGAAAAACATGTTACCCGTTAAAATCAGTAGTAAAAATGTTTAATTCCAAATCTTTTGGGGTGGGGGGGTTTGTTATGGATAATGTAAACTTTTATTTATAAATGGTTTCATCCAATTTTGGTTGTTGCACTGTGTTACATGTGCACCATGGTATATAACAAACGCTAACATGCATAAGGACCTCAACATGCCAAGAGTAAAAGAGGAAATTGAAAAATATTGTCGGCGTTATGTGTGCAAACTGTTGAATCATGAAACATCTTGGATCGAGAACTACAAAATTTTGAAGGTCATACCCGCTTTAGAAGGAGAGATACGACTTGATTTTAAATTAAAAATAAACAAAAATTAAATTATGAATTCTTAAATTTGAAATGTTAAACTTTTGTTAAAGTAAAAATCGTGTAAAGTCTCAATGGTTTATTCACATTGGCAATAACCCAGAGAATAGTATTCTAGGTTAAGATTTGTCCACATATTGTAATTTTTATTGTTTAATGAAAGATTCAATAATAAATTTAATGAATTGCAAAAAAACATAATATTTTATTCAAACCTAGTTCATGTTTGATGGATACTACTCTTTGTAGTACCTCCCCCACAAATGGTTACAATTTTATGTCTTGCTAAAGCTCCTATAAGTTCTATACTACTCATGGGTATCCTGTAAAATGTCATACATAGTAATAATTTTACCGTCTCTATAAGCTGAAAATGCCACGCAGCTTTTGGTACCTCCCACACAAAGGGACCAATTTGTCCGAAATTGTACAGCTTATTAGATTAATACCAACACTTACAAATACGTGAAACTTGAGGAACCAAAAGGGGCGAGGCATTTTCGCCCATTACTGTTCAGCTTATAGAGACGGTAAAATGATTACTATGTATGAAATTCTACTGTATAGAATGAGTAGTATAGAAGTTATAAGAGCTTCTTCTTCTAGCGTACGCGTGTAAAATTTCATTGAAATCTAAATCCATAAATATTTGGAGTTGCTCGGTTTCCTTTGGAATTACCCAATACCTTCATTTTAAAACAAGTTTTGTGTCTTGCAGTAATTCAACGTGATTTTTTCGGTTATTTTAAATGTTTGCAAAATTCCTTTTAAATTTATATCTTATGATCTTGCATGATCACACATTATGCAGATGGGCTGACAGAAAATGATGGCTTGGAATAAATAGATAGAATAGAAAAATTAGTGCTTTTAAACAAATGTTACTGCTAATCATGCCATTTTAAATTATAACTCGAAAGCAATGAAAAATTCCAAAAATCTGCAACGTTTTGAAAATCTTTTTTAAACAAAAAATATTTGGAGAAAATCCTTAACAATAATTTTATTTGGATATAAACACATATTTTATTTAAGAAAATTAGTTTGCAAATATATTTTGTTTTAATATATTAAAATATGCGTTCCAAATATAGTTTATTGATTTTCAAATAAAATTTATTTGCTCATAAATACATAATATTCAAAAATTTTTGTTTCAAATCTGTTTTCTTTCAAACATTAAAAAAAACGATTTTGTCCCGTGTATATGTATGTATTTAGTAATAGATCGCTTTGCGCGACTGGCAGTGTTTTATGAGTAATTTAATACCCATGACCCCCACTAACACACATTTCATGGTGTGTGTTTAATTAGTATCATAATTACAACGATTATCGCCACATGAAGAAGCCTTTGTATCCAAAATGCATATGAATTATGGCGATAATTAACTAATTCCCTTTAATTGATTTTAAGGCTCAATAGACTCGTATCTGTCTATTGATATAATTGTACATAATTGGACATTTGTTGCATTAACACACACACATACTTTATACAAAGTGAAAAATCGACGCTAATGCAACTCCCTTTTTATAACTCAATTTTTGGAGTACCATTGCAGCAATTATCTTAAAATTACGTGTATCTATGTATGTTTGTCCATTGCATTGTATAGGGACACGAAAAACCATTGATTTTTTATGTAACATTATTAATCACCACCTCCGACCATATATATACCGATTATTCCACCATAACCGTATAAATCTATTTATATAGGTAAATTATTATGCAAAGCATAGTTCCAGACATTTTATATATCGAATGCGGTGGTTATCTTTATAAGCATGCCTGCCTTTGACTTTTTCTTTGAAAATTAAAGATTCTCTTCATTCAATTAAATGGTGTTTTTTAGACGTGTGGTTTTCAAGAAGAAATAAAACGCATATAGTATAATGTTATGGCCAAGAATTTAGTTTTATTATAAAGATAAGGACTTGCCATTATGTTTTAAAAATGATTTCCGAAAACACTGATAAAAAAGATTCGTCATGACCAGGAATTTGTACATCATCACGATTATTTTTTCGTCAAAAGTCAGCTAACGTACGGAATAATTCTCTTGATGAATTCCACTGTTTCCAAAAACTTTCGCCCTCAGGATGATCACATTTCATCCCTACGATGAATCGAGTTCATTTCCACGACGAATACCATTTATCACCACGACGAACTCCTTTCATCACCATGACGAATTTATGACCCCGACTATTTCAATAAATATTCTTTTAGTTTTAAACCATTAAAAACGGTATGGAAAATAAAATTACTCGTACTTCAGTTGTGATTATTCGGTTCAGGAAAGGATTAAAGCAAACGAACGAGAAGTATTCATTACTTCTGATATTTTAAATCAGAAAAAAACTCATCAAGTAATGTATTTGCCAATAGACGAATCCTATTCATCATCACGACGAATCTCATTCATTACCACGACGAACTCCATTCATCACCATTATTAAATTTTTTAAAGTAAACTTTTACAACAAATTAGTTAACTAAGGTAATCAGAAGGCATATAGAACAGTACAATTAAGCACAAACTTTAAATTGATTGCTTCGTTTTATCATACTTTCAGGAATTTCATTCCCACAACTCAATCTTTTCGTCGTGGGAATGAAACCTTATCGTTCCCTCGACGAATTTCGAAATCACCAAAATCATGAGTTAATGATCGTGTTCCTTCTATTCACGTACAAAAACATCGAATGTACGAAACTTTTCGTCACCAGTACGAAGATATATTGACGAATCAGCCGGCTGAAAGAGCCACAAATTCAGTTAACGGCTAATAAAGTCAAAAGAATCAGATCACCTGATGAACCCCTGCCTTCGAAAAAGACAAGAGGCCCTAATGTCACCATCAACAGGACACTCACCAAGCCCTTCAATGAAGTGGCGAAGGAGAGTCTAGTGATGGCCGTTATAGACAGAAGTAGTGAGGATGGATCCATCCTTTTTTTTTTTTGTTCAATGCATTACATTTTTTTATTGAATCTTTCATTATTATACAATGAAAGTAGCAATAAGTGGACAAATCTTAACCTAAAATACTATTCTCTGGGTTATTGCCATTGCGAATAAACCATTGAGACTTTCCACGATTATTTTACTTAAACAAAAAGGTTAACATTTCAAATTTAGGAATTCATAATTTCATTTCATTTTTTTGTTTTAGATTTTGATTAGGATTTTGTTTTAATTTATATCATGTCCAGCGTATCTCTCCTTCTAAGGCGGTCATGACCTTCAAAATTTAGTAGTTCTCGAGCCAGGATGTTTGGATGATTGAATAGTTTACCCACGTAACTCTCTTTTACTGTTGGCATGTTGAGATCCTTATGGATGTTAGCGTTTCTTATATACCATGGTGCACCTGTAATTAAGCGAAGAATATTCGATTGTCTTCTTTGTAATTTGCATACATTTGAAGCGCACGCTGTACCCCAGAGCTGGATACCATATGTCCAAATTGGCTTCAATACCGTTTTGTATAAAAGAACTTTATACTCTGGATCTAGGACAGATCTTTGGCTGATAAGCCACTGAAGTTGATTAGTTTTGAGTTTTATTTGAGTTACTTTAGAGTCTATGTGGCGCGACCACGTCAAACGCCGATCTAAGTGGATTCCAAGGTATTTTACATGATCCTTTTGGGGAATCTGTGAGTTGAAAATAGAAATTGGAGGACTTGCATCCCTTCGCAGGGTAAAAGTAACATGAGTACACTTTGAGGCATTCACCATTATTCTCCATTTTTGTAACCATTCTTCTAGGATTCGGACATGCGACTGCAGTTGATCGGACGCAACTGAAGGGTTTTTGTGAGTACTGACGAAAGCAGTATCGTCCGCAAAAGTAGACGTGAGCGTAAAGTTGGTTATGGGCATATCTGCCGTAAAAATAACGTACAGTATAGGGCCAAGAATGCTCCCCTGTGGGACACCGGCATTTATTTTCTTAGGGCTAGAAAAAATGCCATTTGATTTAACTTGAAAAGACCGGTTAGTCAAATAGCTCCTGAACAGTTTATGCGTGTTGATTGGCAGAAGGTCACATATTTTGTCCAAAAGTCCTTCGTTCCAGACTTTGTCAAATGCTTGGGAAATATCTATGAATAACGCCGAACAGTATTCTTTATTCTCAAAAGCTCTTCCTATGCAGGTTACGATACGGTGTACATGTTCTATAGTATTGTGACTTTGTCTAAAACCAAATTGATGGTCAGGTATAATATTGTGAGAAATTATGTGAGGTGTGATTTTCTTCATGAGAATGGACTCAAACATATTTGAAAGTATCTATAGTAAGCTTATAGGGCGATAGGATTTGACTTGAGTTGGATCTTTGCCTGGTTTCGGTATCATCACGATTTCAGACCTCTTCCAAGATAGGGGGAAGTAACCTACACGGAGTATTGCATTGAATAAAAATAACACAATTTTCAAGGCTGAAAAGGGAAGTTCTTTAATCATTTTCGCTGTTATACCATCTCCTCGGGCGATTTCTTTAATTTTAGTTCTTTGACAGATTTTTCAACATCCTTTATTCTAAGCTTGATTGGGCCAGGAATTACATCATCTATCACGGGCTGATAGATTGGGCGACGAATTAAATCACCTATAGGCGGATAGATTGGGCGTGGAGTTATATCGTCTAACACGGGCGGATAGATTGGGCGAGAAGTTATGTCATCTATCACGGGCTGATAGATTGGGAGAGGAATTGAGTCATCCATCCCGGGCGGATAGATTGTGTGAGAAATTGTATCATCTATCACGGGCGGATAGATTGGGCGAGGAATTGTGTCATTTATCACGGGCGGATAGTGTGGGCGAGGAATTATATCTATTACGGGCGGATAGATTTCAGATGTATCACTGTTGGGTGTAAAAACGGACTCGAGGTAGTTTGCGAATGCATTTACTTTCTCTTCTGTGCTTTTTGCCCAGTTCCCATTTTCAAGGCGAATTGGCGATTCATGCGCAACAGGACCTCGCATATTTATCACGGGCGGATAGTGTGGGCGAGGAATTATATCTATTACGGGCGGATAGATTTCAGATGTATCACTGTTGGGTGTAAAAACGGACTCGAGGTAGTTTGCGAATGCATTTACTTTCTCTTCTGTGCTTTTTGCCCAGTTCCCATTTTCAAGGCGAATTGGCGATTCATGCGCAACAGGACCTCGCATATTTTTTGTGGCCTTCCAGAGACTATAATCTGTTTTCTGGGTTGGATCCAGAGATTGCAAATATATTTTTAGATCACTTTCCTCGGCTGATTTTAGGGCTGATTTCAATCTCTTCTGGCAATTTTTTAGTTTTTTTCTCAGTGCTGGGGAGCGATATTGTTGCCACTCTCTTCTTACCCTTCTTTTTTCATTGATCAATGCTTGGATGCCTATTGGGTTATTGGAGTTATCTCTTTTGAATGCGCTTTTTCGAGTAGCCACTTTAACAGCACTGTTTACAACGTCTGTGAATAGGTTTACCGCGGCTTCAATTTCATCCGTTGTACGTAACGATACACCATCGGATAGGTGTGAGCTAACGTATTTTTTATATTTTAGCCAGTTGGTATACTTATTTGGCAAACTGTCACACCCATTTTCATGATTGTTGTAAAGCAGTGTCAAAATGGTAGGCGAATGATCCGATGATAGATCAAGTGATGGACATAGAGATATTTGTTCACGCCTTATATTTTTTATTATAGCGAAATCAATAAGGTCAGGCGTTTTGTTCAGATCTGAGGGCCAATATGTTGGGTGACCGCTCGAAGCTACATCTAGTTTAGCAGATGTTATGGCTTTAAGTAGTTGTCTACCTTTTGGAGTAGTGAGGCGAGAGCCCCAAAATGTGTGCTTGGCATTGTAGTCACCTGCTACCAAAAACTTTGTGCCAAGAGTGGAGAAGAACTCCATGAATTGATCTTTGTTAATATTGTGCCTAGGGGGACAATATATCGACGATATCACCAGATTTGTGCCTGTGATAGCGATAGAAGTTGCTTGTATATGCTCAGTCCTATATTCGGGCATAGGATAATGTTTGATTTTATTTTTGACAATAAGAGCTGTACCACCACAGGCTCTCCCGCTAGGATGTTTAGTATCGTATGTGGAATAACCACGTATCCTAAAACAATTTCTGGTTGAAAAATGTGTCTCAGAGACTAATAATATATCTATACAGTGGTTTCGGAGAAAATGTTCTACCTCATTTCTGTGTTGGCTCAGGCCGTTTGCATTCCAATAACAAATTATCATTGGATTTATTTTTGATTTAACACGAGTTGCATAAGCATACTTTGATTTCTCATCATTTCTTGCATCATGCTTTGCATATTCAACATGAATGAATTCACAGTTTCTATTAATTTTTCTATTGAGTTTTCGAGGGGAAATTGAGGGGGCACCGAATTACCATTTCTTGTCATACGGGCGTATGACATATTTGGATGAATTGTATTCTTTGGGATTCGGTTTACGTTTGGATCGCTAGAACTAGCATTTTCTGTAGGAGATACAGTTCTTAAGCCTGGGAAGAACTGTATCTCCTACAGAAAATGCTAGGATCCATCCTCAAGAACAAATGGAGCCATGTGCAATCAGCCATTATGGCTCATTACCTCGATGTCCGTAGAGAAATGCCGGGCACACCACCAATCTGCAACGATACAGGATGGCATCAGGGGAGAGTAAAGCTCTTATACTTCGGTGATGCCAGATCAGTAGAGCTGTATAAGGCTGATCTGAGTCGAGCGGGTGAGGTGTGGCCGGGTGCCCAGTTGGATGTTGCCGAAAAAAACAACATCCCTAGTCACCATAGAGCCATCACCTGGGTTACAGACGAGCCCTCCAACCCGGCTGACATATTAGAAATAATAAAAGATTCCAATCCTGGTCTGCCCCCATAATTGGAGAATCAGCAAGGTGGGTGAGGCGGATGGTAAAAAGCGGCAGGTAAATTTGATCCTTAACGCTGAATCCACCTCCCATATACAACGTGCAAGTGCAACCCTACAGTATGGCTTCGAGACTATAGTCTTGAAGGTATACAAGCAGGATATAGTTCCCACTGCGGAAGGTGACTCGTCCACCGTGGTTGATACACAGGAACTTTCTGGAAGTGCGGAGGTATCCAAGCCCATTATTTCGGGTGACTCCAACTCTAACAGAAGATCTGTAACGTCCTACACTGAGGACGAAAGCTCTACTTCTGACACAGAGGGGCTGAGGGGAGTCTCCGGACTCTTTGACGCATCTGGCGGGGACACGCTTCTCGATGATACGGACGAAGAGTTCGATAACACCCATGTCGGGGTGGATGTTAATCTGTCAATTACCAATGATGGTAAGAATTTTACAGATTAACCTCCATCACGCTAAAGCAGCCTCAGCGGCTCGATTGATGCGCCTGTCCACAGGTGCAGTAGACATCGTCTTGATACAGGAGCCCTACGCAGTGGGAGGAAGGGTGTGCGGTATCAGGACACCAAACTTTAAACTGCTTGTGGCCAACTGTGAAGGCACTCCAAGAACCTGCATTTTGGCCAGGAAAGATCTAAGTATCTTTCTCCTCGCTAATTTAAGTGGTAAAGACCAAACATCTGCTAGTCTGGAGATCGGAAATCGCATATATTGGGTGGTCTCCAGTTACTTGCCTTATGAAGCTGTAGTACCGACTGGAAGTAGTAGAAGAAGCAACGTCTGACGAGGTCGAGCTGATTGTTGGCGCAGACACGAACGCTCATCATACTATCTGGGGTAGTACGGATATAAACAATAGGGGTGATTCGCTTCTTGACTTTATTCTAACTACCAACCTAAGTATTTGTAACATAGGTAATAAACCGACCTTTACAATTAAAGACAGACAAGAAGTACTAGACGTAACGTTTGCTACTGACCGGCTGTCAGACAAAATTATTGGGTGGAATGTACTGGACGACCACTGATTCTCAGATCACCATTATATTGAGTTCAAACTCGCTGAAAAAGCGCCTGAACCTGCCGTCCACAGAAATGTGAGAAAGACAAAGTGGCACCTGTATGAAAAGAATTTCAAGAAAGTCCTCAACTCCAAACTTCTGTACGAACCGAATGACAAAGACGGTCTGGATAATCTGGTCGACATCATTCAATAGTTCCCTTGAAGAAGCCTGTCCAAAAACAAGGTACAAGGGTAAAACTAAACCCCAATGGTGGACTTCTGAGCTAACGGCTATGAAAAAGACCTGCAACAAACTATTCAACAGGGCAAAATCTTCTGGGGTCGCTAATGTTTGGGATGCCTATAAAGAGCAACTCAAGATCTATAATCTATCTATAAAGGAGCTTAGGAAGGCGCAAAGACGCTCTTGGTATATCTTCTGTGGCGAAGTGGAAAATGTCTCCGCCGTCGCAAGGCTGATGAAAATACTGTCACCTTCACCCTGTACAGTGGGTTACTTGCAGAATGAGGCAAATAACTGGACAAAAAAACAGCGAGCAGTCGCTTAATGTACGTTTACTGCTCGACACATATTTCCCGGGGAACTCCCCAACAGAACCCGAAGATCAGTAGGACCAACAAGAATGCGAGCGTCGCTAGCTTGTTGACTGAGAGATCCAGAATAAGCTGGGCAATTAACAGCTTTGAGCCCTTCAAGTCGCCTGGACCAGACGGCATCACTCCAGCAGAAAATGTTAAAGTACATTATCCCCTGGCTCGAGAAAATTAATGTATCCTGTATCAGGCTTTCATACATACATCCCATATCGATGGAGGGATACCAAAGTGGTATTTATACCCACAGCGGGGAAGATATCACGTACTAGGCCAAAAGACGTCAGACCAATTAGCCTATCCTACTTCCTAGGATAGCCTATTGAAAGGTCTGGAAAAACTTTTAGATCATTTCATTAGGGAAAACCTGGATACAAAACAACTGTCGGGGAACCACATGCTTACAATAAGGGAAGTCTAAAGAATCAGCCCTGCACGAACTTGTGAGCACTATGGAATCGTCCCGACACTCCAAGGAATTCACCATTGTGACATTTCTTGACATTGAAGGAGCTTTTAACAACATTCACTCAAATCCGGTAATTGCGGCAATGTCACATCTATCTTGAATAGACTAATACAAAGCCTGCTCAACAGAAGACGCATAACAACGTGTCTAGGGTCCACAACTCTAACAAGTTTTGTAAACAGAGGGACCCCACAAGGAGGAGTACTGTCTCCCCTAATTTGGAACCTAGCGGTGAATGAAATTCTGCTAGATCTAGAACGTTGTGGCTGCAAGGTCGTGGGATATGCAGAGGACGTGGCAATCACAGTGAGTGGCAAATTTGAAAACGTCCTCAGAGAAATCTTACAGGTGGCTCTGAACATGTTGGCTAGATGGGCCAGAAGCAGCGGTTTTTGCGTTAACCCAAACAAGACAGAATTGGTTCTTTTTTCTATGACGAATAATGTCCCGCATGTGGACCCTCCTCCTCGGATAAATTGAACAGATATAGTCTTTTCTGAAAGTGCAAAATTTTTAAGAATAATTCTAGATAGGAAACTGTTATTCAGAAATCGGCACCTGTAGGGTAGCTAGACAAATCTGGCCAAGGTATGACCTGAGAAGGTCAAAATATCTCCTCGCACTAGAGAGGAAAAGATTGTCTACGTTAGTATCAGTTCTGACGGGACACTGCGTGATCGGCGAACACGCCAAAAGATTGGGTATTGAAGGCGGTTTTAATTTTTGGCGCTCCCTCATTGTTTAGAATCGTTGTGTGGCTCTTTTTATTTTGATCACTACCTTTGCTGGGAACTTTCTGGAAAAGTGACGGTACTATTGGTAAACTGGTCGTGTTATCGACTACATCCACATCAGTTTTTGCCTGTGTCTTACTTATCCCAATCCATTCACTACCAGTGTTTGCCTCTTCAGACAGTATATTTGGACTCAATTCCTCAGTCCTCAGTCCATTCATCACGACGAAAAGATTTATTTGACCTTTTAGCTGAAAATATGATAAAACGAAGCAAACAATTAAAAGTTTGTTCTTAGTTGTACTGTTCTAACTATATACGTTCTGGTACCTAAGGAAGTTAAATAATTTGTTGTAAAAGTTTATTTTAAAAAATCGAATAATTGTTATGAATGGGGTTCGTCGTGATGATGAATGGGATTCGTCGTGGTGATTAATGGAGTTCGTCGTGGTGATGAATGGTATTCTTCGTGGTGATGAATGGGATTCGTAGTGATGATGAATGGGATTTGTCGTGTTGATGAATTAAATTCGTCGTGTTGATGAATTAAATTCGTCGTGGTGATGAATTAAATTCGTCGTGATGACGACTGGGATTTCCGTGGTGATGAATGGGATTCGTCTATTGTCAAATACATTACTTGATGAGATTATTTTTGATTTGAAATATCAGAAGTAATGAATACTTCTCGTTCGTTTGCTTTGAGCCTTTCCTGATAAGAACTGCGTTTCGAACCGAATAATCACAACTGATCCTGGCAAAGCAGTCAAGTATTTTTATTTTCCATAACGTTTCAAATGGTCTAAATCTAGAAGAATGTTTATCGAAAGTTTTAAAATTTAAATAGTCGTGGGCACGAATTCGTCGTGGTGATGAGTGGAGTTCGTCGTGCTGATAAATGATGTATGATGCTGATGTATTTTCTTCACTATTGTCTGGACGCCAACGTCACATGAACCATTTTTTTCCTTTTTTGGCAACAAAGACATACTCTCAAATGTCTTCTGTCAAGTGTCCTGTGTAAACGCAGGGTTAGAAATGCAAATACTGGATCCAAAGAATCCATAGATCTGTGAAAAACATCAGTTATATTATAAATCCGGCTACTTTCTAGCATGTGACCGTCTGTCTTGCGTACACAATTTGTTCAGTGCCCCAGAAGCATTTCCCCTAAGCAGACAACAGGAAGAGCAGAAGCGAAAATAATTTGAGAACTATGCGCTAATATTTTAAGAACAATTACTGCATGAGATAACAAGTATATTATTCCATGTGTAACAAGTTTGTGTTAATTTTTAAAACAAACGAATCAACGGTATCTTTTGTCTCACTAGTACTTTTTCCCTTTCAGTGTAGGTCAAGCGTGGACGTATTGTAACATTGAACATTGGTATCGCATAATCATCGTATTGAATATTTATGGAAAGGATTGCAGAAACCCACTCTGAGTGGACTTCCACTAACCAGACCAATTTTCTTCTGAACTTTGGTAAATATTTCTAAACATAAACTATAAAACTATGAACTTGATTCTTTATCTGTTCTATATTGTTTTGTTTCAATTTTATAAATTTTTTTAGTACCAAATTCGAAACGGCATTATGTTTGCGTCCTTTAACGTCCTAAATAGCTAAGATTTCAGCACAGCTAAACAAGAGTTTGACTGGAAAAAAAATATTTTGATCACTTTCCGCACAAAAACTAGCTATACTAACTACATGATCAAACAATCGTGCGTTTAAACGTTCATGAACACGCGAGTATATCTATCACTTTTACTCCACTAAACACAAATAACGTGAGGTTATGTATCTCTAAAATACCACACCATATCAACACGAAATAACAACTAACAACCCTTCATCCAAGCCCACGGTACAGTCACAGTCGCCCTTCCCTACCTTGGTCATGATGTTGTTCCACTCTTTTCATCATGACCCCTAAAACCCGCATTTCCACTCATACTTACCTCACATTAACATTCCCCCACCTCAAATGATCTCACACCAACATAATTTCGATTCTTACATCTAATAAATATGACATTATTTCATATAGATTTGGACTAACAACTAATTGAAATATTTTGTTTGTTTTACTTAACCTAAGTCTATAAATTCCTATCACAGAGCCTACAAAATCGTCCCTATCCCTTTGGCTCTATAGGGACGATTTTCGATTCTTACATCTAATAAATATGACATTATTTCATATAGATTTAGACTAACAACTAATTCAAATATTTTGTTTGTTTTACTTAACCTAAGTCTATAAATTCCTATCACAGAGCCTACAAAATCGTCCCTATTCCTTTGGCTCACTTTTAGCCACTAAAACCTACTGTCCTACGTATCTTTCCTACCTAAAAGAGCTGGATTAGAAGGAATATCAGATAACAATTTTTCCAATACTGGAACACTTTACCTTACTCGGACGATTCTTTGTAGGTCCCTCACAGAACACAAGAAACAACTATAACAATTTTCGAAACACTACATACACTTAACTCTAAAAACTAAAATAATTAACTCTAAAGATTTTTTTTTGTATTTTACTCAAAAATTATTATTCTCCTCTAACTTCCTCAATTGTTCTCTTCACTGTTTTCTTTGTCTTGAAATTACTTTAAATTAGTTAAACTCATCCATATCTCTCGCAACTCAACGTTTACAAATACATTTATACTGAAACTACCATTTCCGGTCACCAATGTGGTTAAGGTTATACAGCTCTGCATTTAAGGTCACAAGGTGACTCCGATAGTATGTTTATTTTACCCAGTTGTCGGGGTTAAGACCTCAGATATGTGACGCCACCGGATATTTACGATAATCACTCGTGACACCTTTACCGACACCAGACGTATTTATTATTCAAGGGTGCTTTCCACCAGATGGTGTTACTCCTAACTTAGGGGACTTTTACACTAGTATCTTGCCTGGATTCTCAAAGTACGTGGATTAAATTGGCCTAACTTGTACTTGCCTTTGACTGGGATATTTGATTTTTATTCTGCGCGGAAGTTCTTCACACTTTGGAGTTTCACCTCTCTCCCGTTTTTAGGAGCCTCCTGTTACACAGGAGGCAGAGTAAACTATCAAATATAAAAGGAATCACTATACGGAAAACTTCTTTGAATATTTTCTGATTAACACTCTCTTTTGTTTCTTCTTTTAGTTTGTTTAATGTCTTATGTTTTTGCTTAACGCATAAAAATAATTGCTGTTCGCATATAATGCTCTATTTGTTCACTTAATGTTGTAGGTTTTTTTGCTTAACGCACAAAACTGATTGTTCATGGCATATGATGCTCTATTCGTTCACTTGAAATCAATTTTAAGGTTTTTTTTTGTTTTTTGATTAGAACTTAATACCGCGCAATAACCCACTTCGGCCAAGACATTCCACACTCTGTCTCGAATTTTTCCTCTTTCTTGCCATATATACCCTCTATTCCCGCCAGAAACTTCCAGATACCACGATTTCCAATTTTCCGACATCTTTTTTTACTCCTGTCATTATTCCCTACTTTAAAAATGCGTAAATCTTATTTGGCGGTTAACTTATTCATTAATGAATTCTAACGTCTAAAGGGTATTTGTTGTTGGATTTTCTTGTACTGGCAACGTCCCACTACTATTATGACACCAACTTCATTATCGCCCTATGAAAACGCTCTTACCAATATATAAATTAACATTTCAATTCATAAACGAAAACAGATGAACCAAGCACATCGCACCACACAATCATTTGAAATAAAAACAACCTGTTTTATTTAATAAAAAAAGGAAGAAGCCAGCGAAGCAAGCATTACAAACTTACAAATGGATCGAATTGTCCTCTCGACATCCTCGGGACTTCCTCAGGACCCAGATTACTGACCCAAAAAACCTCCAGCGAACTTTCGCCACCCTGCAGCCCTGAAGGAGCACCCAACGCCGTTTACCACGGTCGCCGTGGTTCGTTGATGGTTCCATCGTCCACACGAGAGACCCTGGCACATGTTCCCAGTCGGCTTACCCTGAACACCTAAAGGAACCCATACGCAACAATGCTCCGGATCTGACCGGTGTACGCCGGAAGAGGCGGAGTGCGGATATAAATATCCAAATGCCGCTGAACACAACTCTGTTCAACGTGGGGAACACTCACGACCCAGCCGGGCATTCGATAACCGTCCGTCACAAACTGGGAAGTAGGCAGAAAGTAAAACTACTATCACGTTTTCATGTTTTGTGCTTTTGTTTGTACCATATGTTAGGTCTTTCAGTTATAACTTCCTGGCCTATGGATGGTATGCAATTTTGATTTGGGGCTTGCATTCTTTACACGTTTGCCATTTATTCACGAAATTTTTCATTTGTGTAACCATCTTTGGCCAATAAAAGAAACGCCGTACCCGCTCTAATGTTTTGGCACAGCCTCCATGAGCTGAAGTTAACTCTGAGTGAGCTTTCTCTCTGCTTCGAGACCTCGATCGAAATTGACTTTCTAGAAAACTACCCCATCATTAACATTTAGGTCTGGAAGCTTGCGTGATCAGTGATGACAGTAAACGGCACCATTTCTACATAAGCCCGGAACTTTTTTATGGCCATTACCGCTGCCAAACACTCCTTCTCTGTCACGCTATAATTATTTTGTGCGCTGTTCAACTTCTGAGAGTAAAAGGCTGTAGGGTGCTCCTCGCTTTTATCATTCAATTGATATAATACGGTCCCTATGCCATATTCAGACGCGCCGCATTGCACATAGAATCGTTTTTTGAAATCTGCGTGACTGAGAACCGGCGCTGAGGTCAAGGCCTTTTTCAGTTCCTCAAACGCTTTGATAGCCTCCAGTGACATGGTGAACTTTTTGGCTTTCTTAAAGTATCTGTCATCGGGATTGAAATTGATGCAAAATCCTTAATAAATCGTCGGGACCAGCCGGCTGTACCTAGAAAACTTCGAACTTCGCGGGGAGTTTTTGGAACTCTTATGTTTTTAATTGCCAACATTTTGTCGGGTTCAGTCCTCAATACCCCGCCACCAATAATGAAACCTAAATATTTAAGTTCCCTGAAGCAAAAATGGGATTTCGCTAGACCAATTGTGAGATTGGCTTCTTGGAGACACTTTGCAACTTCAGGGAGTAGAAGTAGATGTTCAGAGAATGAGCTCGAGATGACCAAAAGGTCATCCAAATATAAAAAAACGTTGCACAATGGGAAAAAAGGGTAAATACGCGCGCATAGCAGTATTTTCTATGTCATGACATGGTTTGGACGATATTGAAGAGCATTCTTTAGAGAAGAAATTGGTGTACCTAGATTGTATGTTACTGTTACCATGTATCGCACAGTGGTACTACAAAAGCGACTTTGTGGAAATTAGTATAAATATCAGAATATTGTACCAACTTTACTGATCTTGATTTTAAATTAAAGCTGACAAAATTTGTGTTACTTGATTGTGCGTTGCTGCGTTTTAAATATATAGACCGTTGAAGTTCAGACATATTTTTGTCAACATTGCGTTAAAAGTCTACAAAACCCGGCAATGTTTTTAAAATTGGAACCAAAACAACATAAATAGGATAAAATCGTAGTCTGCAATATTTTTGAAAGCTGAAGTGTTGCACTAATGAGCTTACACAATGGGTCGTCGACTGGTAAGAAAAGAAAAGTTAAATTGAAAGCAAAAAAGAATCGGTCCACCCTAATATACGTAAACTGCAGAAGCGTTTTTATAGTTTTTGTAGAAGAAGTAAACAATAAAAATTACGCGGATAATTTTTTTGAAAATCAGAACCGAATCTTCCCAGGCTTCCTCACAATTGTTGTCCTGTTCGACCACAGACTTTCGCTCTTCTCTATTACACCTAGCCTCAGAATGTTGTCTATTTCTGCTTACGTTATGGCTTGAACAGCAGGAGAAATCGGATAGAATCGATCCTTGGAACCGCTCCTTCTACTAGCTTGATGGAATATTTCTCCATACCTGTATGACCCAGTCCGTTAATTTCAAAACTCATAAATTCTTTTATAACTTCGTTCAACTGATCCTGTTGTTCCGAGGTTAGGATGTGTGGGCGAAGTTAATTTATTTCCTTCTTCGTCCCCAGATCTGTTTTAATTTTCTCCATATTGATTTCATCACTATTTATTACCTCTGGAGCTAGATTAAACAATCTCCAGAAGCTAATACCGAGGTACAATTTTTGTTGCAGATAGGGAAATATATAAAAATTCATTAAATGTTCACTATCCTTATATCTAACTAACAATTTCACTTTTCCTTACATACGGTAGGGTTGACCTCCAGCCGTCTTCATGTTACTTAAAACCCTCATTACTTCGCAATCCATATTTTGAATGAATTCTCGACTGTCTTTTCCTAGAAAACTTACCGACGTACCCGTATCTAGTAACCCTCTTAATGTCTGACCTTTTACTTCAATATCAGAAAATATTCTGGGGTCCATGCCACTCTGGCTGGCTCGGTGCACGGATTCTAGGATACATCGTTTTTCTACACTTAAAAAAAGCCTACTGAAAATCAAAGAATTTGTCGTAAAGTTTAAGATTTCGGCAATGATTTCGAGCCAAAGACAAGCGCTATAAAAATAAGAATGTTTTATAGTTAATTCAAAGACATGAAAAGTACTTGTTTTGATGATGCATTTCATAGAATCAAGAACATTTGGTAATAAAACTAATTATGTTTGGTCTTAAAATAAGCACGTTTTGGCGTAAATTGAAATATGCCTCGTGCTTATGTTTAGTATAATATGTGATTCTAACTAGGATATTCTCCCGGCTTCAAGACCATTTTGTTTCTATATTACTATAGAAACAAGTATTTTATACATGGCGGTGTATAAATATGTATTAAAAATTGGCAGCACACATACTGGATCATGATTTCTGAGCCGTGACACTCGTTATCAACAGTTCTGCTGCAATTGTATGGGAGATACGGAGCTCGTATAATATCATAAAATTTAAAACATTATCGTATTAAATTTTTAAATGTATGTCCTTGACATAAGCATATACTGGTAATTAATTTAAAGCATAAATAAAGTTTTTAAAATATGTAGGGAAAATTCCTTACATTGTTTTTATTCTAATGCCACTCATACTAAAGAATCATTTGTTTTAAAGCCACAGAAACCATTTCAATATTCATAGAAAATATGATTCTTGTATACAAGTTTCCACGATAAATTCAAAACACAACACTTCCCTTTTCTAAAAATTGGTTTTGGTATTTAAATATTATAAAATACAATAAATGTATAATACATATTACGGATAACTTTCAACATTTTATAATCTAAAACCGTATTTTAGTTGTATGTATAAAGATAAACCGGCCAACACACCATCGAAATATTTGAATTTTCGTATATTTGTTATCGATTTGTAAACTTATAGTAGATTCACCTTTCTATACGTTCCCCAAACATCCATGAAGAATTTTCGTTGGAACCTTTAATGATTGTGAACATTGAATTTGGCTGAAATTAAAATAAAAATATTATAAAATTGTATACACGCTGAAAAATTGCTTCTGCAGTATATTGCTCCAAACATATTCAGCTTGAAACGTACATATGTTTAGGGTACACTCCAAATACCTATATAATATTTGACACACACAAATATTATACGTTTGGGAGGATATTGTTCTAAACTATGATTCCATCCTAATATTTTTTATTTGAAAGTAATACGAGTATTTCTGAAACAACGATTTAATTGTATTTAAGTATTTTTTGGTCATTTATCAGTGCAAGTTTTCTCTTTTTCAGATGTTCAATGTGCAAACAAATTTAATATGTTTGTAAAATTCGATTCAAATTTAAATCGTATAATTTTTCGTACCTATAAATTGCTTTGATGGTTTGTCAAAAAGAGATGAATAGGAATATTTATTAAATAATAATTAGTTAATGCTGCTTATGACATTCTTAATCCTGCTGTTAGACTGGAAAATATGTACAAATCCTAGATTAAGAGACCATTTGGTCCATATTAAATTTTCATACAAAACGTATATTTAACCCAATATTTTATATTTATTTTTATTCAATACTTCGTGAAAAGAAAGCAGCTTATATACATATTATTTTTGAACAAAAAAGGCTTATTTTGATGTCAAAAAACAAAAATATTCCTTGGACCAAATTATAAGGCAATATATAAATATATTACCGTTTATAAAGGAGACGATGCAAAAGTTGGAACAAATGGGCCTAATCTAACAACAGGTTTAACTACAAAGTATAACACGAAATCTTGAAAAAATTTAATCTAAAATTCGATAAAGTCAAAAAGTTTAAAAATCTTTTTAAATAATATATATTTGGAAAACTCCTTTAAAAATAACTTTGTTTGTGTGAAAACACATACAGGGTTGCCCATATTCGACGGACCCATCTGGCAACGCCATAACTTTTGACAGAGATGTCAGATCGCTTAATGACATACCGCGTTTGAAGCGTCAGTCCAAGCAGAAATAGTTGAAATTTACATTCAACAGAAGAAGTCAATTGTGAAAACTCAACGTGCTTTTAAAATATTAAAAAATGTGAGAAGTGCGCCTTCTAAGAACACCATTAAGCGTTTATACGAAAAATTTTCGACTGGTGAGGCTCTTTCTAATCCGAAGAGGCCAAATAAAAGTCGACCAAGGCGATCGGCCGAGAATATCGCTGCCGTACGAGCCAGTGTTGAGAGGTCCCCAAGAACATCCCAAAAACGCCGTTCTCAGCAGTTGGGCATGGCTCGGTCCACTTTACAACGGATTATTCGCGTTGATTTGCATTTGTTCCCGTACAAAATTCAATTGACGCAAAGATTGTTGCCTGCGGACAAGCCTCGTCGATTGGAATGGGCCCAACGAGTCATCGAAATGGCCGATGATGACGAGCAATTTTGGAACAAAATTATCATGTCCGATGAAGCCCATTTCACATTGAATGGGACCGTAAATAAGCAAAATTGCCGTATTTACGCCACTGAAAATCCTCAGGAGATTCAAGAATTGCCTCTTCATGACGAAAAAGTCACAGTTTGGTGCGGCGTTAGTGCGAAAACGGTCATTGGGCCGTTTTTCTTCCAAATCGAAAATGGCCATGCTGTTACCATCAACCAGGAGCGTTATCGCGACATGATGACCAATTTTGTGATGCCAATTATTCGTCGAAAGCGTATGAGGCAGTTCTGGTTTCAACAAGACGGCGCTCCACCGCACACAAGTCGCATAACAATCGATTTTCTGAAGAATTTGTTTCCGGGCCGTTTGATGTCGAAAAGTGGTGATTTGGACTGGCCACCGCGTTCGCCCGATTTGACGCCGCCTGACTTCTTCTTGTGGGGATATTTGAAGTCAAAGGTTTACGTTAACAAGCCAAGGACCGTAGAAGAGCTCAAGGACAACATTCGTGAAGAAATAGCCGCTATTCCGGCCGAAATGTTGGCGAAAACGATGGAAAATGCTGCAAAAAGGGCACAATACGCCATCAACGCCAGAGGCGGCCATTTGAGAGATATCATATTCAAAAATTGATGTAAACAAATCTACTTGGAACAAATTAAATGATTAAGATTGCCAACCGCCAAATTTTTATTTTTTTCTTTGATTTTTTTTAAAAAAACATGGGTCCGTCGAATATGGGCAACCCTGTATATTATATGTGAAAGTCAGTTCGCAAATATATTTTGTTCTAATATATTAATATATACGTTCCAAATAGGTTCACAAATACATAATACTTACACATTTTGTTTCCAAATATATTTTCTTTCAATTCAAACATTCCCGTGTAGGTGTATGATCACTTATTTGTTGTAATTTATAAATGGCATTCAGCACTGCATTTTTCATATATCCATAACATTTATCTTCAAATATTGCGCGATCTTAAATTAAAATAATTAAATTTTTTCTGAAAAGAAATCAAATATAAAAAATACACATAAATTTTATCGTACCACAATTGGTAAACACTGAAAACCAAGAAAAATATTTCAACCGTTCATATATATAATGCTTACGTTGAAATATTTGGTAGAATTTGTCACTCTTTTCCCAAAAGATCCATTCTAAAAATGTTTTACTAAAAAAATTAAAAAGGATAGTTTTATGTATAACATATTAATAACACAATAATTTTACATTTCTGCATTATGCGCTGTTAGCAGTTATTTTTAATAAATATATACTTTCAATTAAATTGTGTAGTGTTTTGTTAATTTTGTATTTGCCAATAAGTTGTTTATTTAAGGGTTATAATATTATATTTCACGTATCTACATATTTTCCTATTGTCTCTTTCAGTATTACAAAACCTATTCCTTACATTTTTATCGTCCATTTTTTAGTGTTTGCACAAATCTCTTCACAGGACTTACTAAAAAGATCTACTATAAAAACGTATGTACATCACACGCAGCGTCGCACAATGGGAAAAAATGGGTAAATACGCGCGCATATCAGTATTTTTAATCTCACGACTATACCGTTAGAGATAGAGTCCAACGGTTTGGACCATCTTCAAGAGAATTCTTTGGAGAATAATTTGGTGTAGCCAGATTTTTCTTACTGTTACCATTTATCGCACAGTGGGGCTTCAAAATCGACTTTGTGGAATATAGTGTGAAACTCCGAATATCGTGCCAAATTCAGTGATCTTGATTTTAAATTAAAGCTGACAAAATTTAGTTTAAAATATGTTTCAGGTGCTTGATTGTGTGTTGCTGCGTTTTAAATATGCAGACCATTGAAGTTCAAAAATATGTTTGTCAACATTGCGAAAAAAGTCTACAAAACCTGCCATGCTTATAAAATTGAACCTAAGACAACTTAAATAGGATAAAATTGTGGGCTGCAATATTTTTGAAAGCTGAAATTTTACTATAATATACTTTACACAATGGTTCGTAGACTGATAATAATTGAAAGTTAAATTAAAAACAAAAAATAATCGGTCCACCCTAATACACACAAACTGCGGAAGCGTATATATTTTATTGTAATTATATTTTTATAGGTTTTGTAGAAAAAGTGAAGTATAAAAATTACTATAATCCTTATAATATTAACAAGATCTCTATTTTTAATCGTACTTGATAAAACTTGCAGCCGCGTGTTAATCCATTTATTCTCGTCCGTTCAGTACCCTTCGTAATTATTATCCGATTTTGCCGAAATTTCACAAACGTTATTTTTTTTAACCAAGAAGATCGGTCCATATGTTTCGGGAAAATTGGTTCATAGATTGATACAGCTCCCACACATATTTTCTATATTTAAAGAAAAAAAGCACATATTTAAAGTACAAAAATCTGCCATAATCGCAAAAGGTCGCAGATAAACTAGGTACCGTTGGATTCATTCCTAAGTCACCTCTCTTCTCTATGTCATATGGTAGTGATCCCACGTGATCCAAAACAGTTGTATTCCATTTACTGTGGATCATTTTTTTGAAAAACAAAAAAAAACTGTTGTTTTTACTTTGAAATATCTCTTCATTGGAAGGCGTTAAAAATACGTTTTATACACAAAATTTAAGATGAATAGTACCTTATTATATGTTGCAAGTCCTATCGCATTTCACCAATAAACGCGAATTCTACAAGCATTTTAGTATATGCATTTTATCATCGCAATGTTATTTGCATTTATTAGTAAAAAAGACAAACTTTGAATGGTCATAACTCAAAATCGCCTGGAGATATTTTCATAAAATTTGTAGGTATTTTCATTAAATGTTATCCACAATAAAACAACACTCCCAAAAAATTGATTTTTGAAAGATGTTTTCAAAGTCTATGCGCGCATATTTCATCATATTTTCCCATCGTGCGTCGCTTGTAAATAACTGACGATTTTAAAGAAAACGAACAACAGAATTATTTTCTATATTCAGAGAGTAGAAGAGCTACGCATCACCATAACAATTATTGATTTACACATCAACAAACAAAACTGATTCTCCGAGCGAGAGAGGGAGAGAGATTGTACAATTCGCTCGTATGTATTCTTAAAAATAATGGCAATTGTCATACAATTTATTACCGAGACAGTCTTTCCTTTAAGGGGAGCATAGCCTTAAATTTATTACTCAGACATCTCATAATGTTAATTAAGACCGATTCGGCATTAAAACTATGACATATCTACATCATAGTTTTAATGCAGGAAATTCTTAAAAGTATTGAAATATTACTTAAAATAAAGCGGATTGCCACAAAAATTATGATTAGTTTCTTCAATTTAAAGAAGCGCGTACACAAAATGATTATGATTAGATAGTCATTAACTCAAATTGAAAAAACTTTAAATTAAGGAAAATTTCGTAAAAAACATGTAAATTTTCATTATTTTTATGAATATTGGGATTGAATTGATGCCGAGGTCGCATACTTAATTTAAGAATGTGTCGTCATTAATTTTAATACTATTTTTTTCAGTGTACGCTTCGCGAATTTTTCACGAAGTTTTAGGATTTGTTTCGAAGGCAGCTTTAATGCTGAATCAAATATTCTTTTCTTAATCCTATCGTAAATTTCCTTTCTTATGTCAACTGGAATATAGTGCCGAAGTTCAGGCCTGTAATTAAAACTATTTAAACTAATTATTAAATCTATTTTCTCTCCATCCCTAGCTCTTTCACGACATTCAATATTGCTTAATTTCGGGACATTGATGATTTTTCGGACGGTCGAGTTTCCCCTGCTATCAATCCGCCCCTGTTCTGGTTTCCCGACTGGCAAACAGGACATTTTGGTGTCACGACATTTGACCTGCCACGTCGATAGCAGAATATGGACCTCTCCTCAGACGGGCAATCCATAAACACAGGCTGACGGCAATTCCAGCACACAAGCTGTGTTCTGGGCGCTTGAGTGGTCAGGTTCTTGGCAGCCAGATTCTCGGTTTCTATATCTTGGCCTTCTGGTTCCGATTGGTAATAACCGAGATCTGCCGAATAGACCCCATTTACGAGTCGAGGAGCATGAGGAATGGAGGGACAACCAGGATAATCGCGGCGAGTGAAAATTGTATCTGCATCATTGCATTCCCAGCGCAGTTGTTCGACGGATGAAACCTGCATTTGGTAAATATTTGTTCTAATAGTCTCTCTCACATCGAGAGACTATTAGAACAACTCGCAATCGAGCACTTGAAGTGAACGGACGTGATTTTTGCTAGCGGAAAAATTTTGTATTCGGGTGAAAATTGTGAAAGACCTTCAGAGTGTATATATTGAATCGTTCCCTTAAGTAACACGCTTAGTGCCTTAAGGTGATTCGTTGTTTAATTAATTTGCGGAAAAGTGATTGATAGTGGTTTTTGATCGTTAATCTGTTGGTGGACAGGTAATCAATTATTTATTTGTTAATTAATTGAATTTATTTTGATTATTTGATAGATAAACAAGTAAGAAAGTTTCAGTCGGGTAAACCGACTAAGGTATACCCTCACTTTGTGAGTAATGTAATATTGAATATTGCACAAATTATTCTGTCAATTTTTGTGGGAGGTACCAGAAGGGGTTTAAGAAATACACCTATATTTCGCTGAACAGTAGATACTTTAAATACATTGCACTGTGCCGAATTGTAACCGTTTATATGGACTGGTATATTAACGTTGAGATATTAAATTGTGGTATAATTTGGCCATTTTGTGTGGGAGGTACAAAAAGGGGCGTGGTGATAACGCTCATTTTTCACTGGACTATAGGCATTATAAAAGCATTACACTGTACAAAATTTCAAGTAATTGTATACACTGATATTAATGTTATAAACTGTTAACTTTCGTTGCAAAATGGTGCATTTGTGTGGGAGGTACCAAAAGGGGAGCGGCAATAACGTCCATTTTTCACTGGACTGTAGGCACTATAAAAGCATTACACTGTACAAAATTTCAAGTATTTTTATACACTGGTATTAATGTTATAAGCTGTTAACTTTTGGTGCAAAATGGTGCATTTGTGTGGGAGGTACCAAAAGGGGAGCGGCAATAACGTCCATTTTTCACTGGACTGTAGGCACTATAAAAGCATTACACTGTACAAAATTTCAAGTATTTCTAAACACTGGTATTAATGTTATAAGCTTTTAACTTTTAGTGCAAAATGGTGCATTTGTGTGGGAGATACCAAAACGGGCGTGGCAATTTCGCCCATTTTCCTCGAGTTGATAGCGACTAACAAACTAATACTATGTGTGGTATTTCAGAAGATTCGAATACGTATAATAGCAGTTATTAAAGAATCAATATTTCACAACATTTTAACCCTTTGTGGGGGAGGTACCAGAAGGAGTGGACCAATATGGCCCATCTTCGAACTTAGCCGGAGATAGAAAAAAATATTATTAGAAAAAAATATTAGAGTTATCGTGCGCACCAGCCAGCAGACAGACAGACAGACGGACGGACATTGCTCATTCGACTTAAAATGACCCAAAACGGATTTCCGCCGAACATACTTGGGGTCTTAGGTCACTCCTTCGATGTGTTACACTTTTTTCCGTAGCAAATGATATATACCCTCGTCACACTAAAGTTAGGGTATAATTAATTGATTTTGGGATCTGGTGAGATATTTATATTGATTTTTGGATTGTGATATTTGGTTACTGGTTTTTCGATTGATTGTCTGATAAAGAATTCGTGCGTTTATTGCTCAATTAATTAAACTTGTTTAATTGATTGAGCGATAGATAATTAATTTTTGATTAGTCGATCAATTAATAAACTAATACCTGTTGTGATATTGCTTTGATTTTGATTTTGATTTGGAACTTATTTGAATTGATTGTTTTTGATATTATAAGGCTTCCCTGCTGACTCGTCAGAGTCGTAAGTAGGGTAATCAAAAACCGCACCGGTTAATCGGTTTCTCTTTAAAAACCGCCTATCGGTTTCCGGTTTTTCTGCTTTTTCGAATAACTCGAACCGTCGGTTTTTTCAACTCGGTTTATTCGACTTTTCGGTTTTTTGAAACCATTATAAAATGATAAAGAAAATATTATTTTTTGAAACAGGAACCTACCTAAAATTTTGAAAACATCAATATAAAAACCGTTGACATCATTTGTGCATATCCATCGGTTTCAAAATTCAGTTTTATATGTATTTATACTGTATACATTGCTAACTTCTCTATTGACTTCGTCTGCATATTTTATCAAGGGTCTTATTGCGGTATAGAAATTAATTAACAATCATTTCTAATTGAAATGTAGGTATAAATAAAATACATATGTTCAGTTTCACATTTCGACAAGTTTCCATCTTTATAGTATGCTCAAGGCAGAATCCGCTACTTCTGATAATATATGTATATAATCGGTTTGCCATTTATAAGTTGCTAAAAGCTAAGATTTTGCCGATCTTCACTATTAGTCAAGTTTTATAAAAATCATAATCAATTTTTTTGAAAGAAATCTCTTTAAAAATTGAACATAAATATTACAAATATTGCAGAGATTATAATATTATATCATAAATGAAATTGGAACAATTACCTATTATAAATAAAAATATGAAGTGTTTAAAATAAAATTTTCAAATAAATCTTAATTTAATTGAAATATGGTTACATATTGAATTTGCACTACGCTTATTTTACGTCATCTAACAAAATGTTGAGCATTATTTATGCATTTTTATTAAAAAAGAAAAACCGAAAACAACCGGTTGACCGGTTTTTTATTTTCGGTTAACCCGAAAATCGGTTTTAGAGTTAACTTAATTTTCGAAGAAACCGAAAACCGTATTTTCAAAATAACCGGTTTTTTGATCACCCTAGTCGTAAGACAAGTGTTGCCCTTGTATAGGAGTTGTTGCTATTTTAGCGGTAGTTATTTTATTGGTGACAAACAAGTAGCTTTGGTGTTCTTATAGTGTAGTTTGCAACGCTTTTTGTTGCTACAAACTAGCGGTCAGATTTTTGTTTACTCGTCTTGTTACGGTGCTTTCTCTGAGTGTCGATGACCAGAAGGAGGAAAGATCCCTCTGGTGAGACGACGGGAGCAGAGGAGGATGATCTGGACATGGAGAGTGAGGAGGAGAATGCGGCGAAGAGAGTTGACGCGATGACTAGTCCAGAAAAGAGAGTTAAGAGTGTGACATCGAGTCTGAGAAGTGCTGGTGGACCCAGAGGTAGTAAGGCGAGAGCAGGTCCTCCGTTACCGCTCGTGCCCTTATTTTCGGATGAGAGTGTTGGTGGTAGTGGTAAGGGAAGTAGTAAGGCGGCGAGTAAGAGTGCCAAGGCTGCGGAAGTGAGAGGCAAGGCGAGTAAGCCTGTAAGAGCCCCAGCTAAGGGAGCCGCCTCTAAGGCTGCGGAGTGCGTAACTTCGGACAGTGAAGTTGCTGAGAGGGCTGCTAGGCAATCGCGTACGCCTAGGCGCGTCACGGCTGCTGGTGGTACAGCTGAAAGCCTCATTGCGAAGATGAAGGTGATCACAGGGAGAATGTTGCCCACTCTCATTGATGTCTATGGAGTGGAGGGCTCTTTAGTGAGAGAGATGATGGGACTCTCGGGAGAGTACAAGTCGGTGTTGATGGGACTGGTCTCTGAGAATGAGAGATTGCGTGGTAGGCTAGATGTCTACTCGAGTAGGGGAATGCCTCAAATGGTGATGCCCCCAGTGAGAGCGGTGCTGTCCCTGCGAGAGTGAATGTGGTTCCAGCGACTGTAACGACCCACCCCCTATCTGGTCCTACTTCCGTTGGGAATGGCTACCTTCTGGCCCCAGCCGTGCTCAGTGGTGGGCGGTTCTTCTCCCAACGGAAATAGAAACGGGATCAAGTACATAAAGAAAAAAAAAATTAAGGTAGCTCTTGACTGATAGAGGGAAGAAAAATAGAAACTGAAGCAGGGAGATAGGTAGTGAGAAATAGAAAGAGAAAGAAAGAGAAAGAGAGAGGGGAAATGACGTTGGAGGAAGAGTGTGGCATTAGATGTTACTCTGCCACTATATACTTCAATACCCTCCCTACCATGCCGGTCCGGTCAGCAGGAAATCAGCCCATTAAAGCACCCTAAATCAAGAACCTTTCACCTTTCGTGAATGGTTAATCGAAATTAAAAGTTCATTTTAACTATATTTAATTCATTCAGGAAAATTGTGAGTATGTATAAACCAAGTACGCGGGAAGTAATATACTATATAGTAATTAAAGATGAGTAATTGTTAATAACATGTAATATGATCAAAATGTAGTGTAATCGAGAAGGTTATCGAATACCGTGAAGTTTAGTGAATAAGAAACTTATAATTATTTATAGTTTATTTAAAGTGGTAATAAATGTGAATATATTAGTGTCGCGTATTGGGTATGAGAGAAAACAGACGAGCATCTAATAACGAACAAATAATATTTGTATATTGAAACTTACCGAACTCATCCCACGAAGTCATCTGGCCAGGTGACGATTCAGGATCATGGTAGATACTGTTGAGTAATAGTCAAAATTCGTTTTTACGATGCTCGTTTACAAAATTTGATTGTGGAGTGTTGTGCAAAATTGATTTTTAGATAAAAGTATGTTCTGAAACTTCCAAAATTAGATAGGTTACTTCCGGTTCCAACTGTATTGTTAAGTTAATGTCTTGTGGATGATATTGATTATATTAAAGATTAATTTTCGCCCTATGGGCCTGTATCTTGCATGATGATCAGTTCTTGAATATTCCAAATTTTCAAAATGCCACGGAATCTTATATGTTACCAAAACGGCATCTTGCAACACGGGTAGAAAACTTTATACCACTAAATGCTCTTGTTCCACCATGACTGGGTGGGGACTTTACCCAGGATATAATTAGGATAGGATATTCACAAAATCGAGATCTGCCAATAACTGACGAAATTCGGAATCCCAGATATGATTGTAGAACAAAAAAGGTCTCTGGCATAAAGCCACCAAATCTTCAAAAAAATTGCTCGACCAATAGAGTTTGCGTCAAGAGATCCTTACACTGGCGTGTCCTTTGTTATTTTTAATTTATCTTAATATAGGCGTTCACCGCCAACGAAAGGCTCAATCAGGATTAATTTGTTCACGATGATAATTTCAAAATAGTCCAACAATATAATTATAATTCACGAGGACAGGTTGCAAGGAAATATTAATTACGAATAATTTTAACTTTCTTCTGACTCCGAAGAGCTCGAATTCCAAAAATCTTTCAAAATTATTTTCGTATCCCTGACAATCAAATTATATCGGAGCTCTTGTGCGCACCATTTTTCCTTTTTTTTTCTTTAAATTTCAAAGTGGAAATACAAAGGTGTGTCACATAGGTTATTACGTCTCAAGTATGCTGTCACACGACGCCAGCGCCGGCTAAGCCTGATCCGGTAGTGGAAACTTGGGCATGCAAGGTGAAGAGCACGATTGCAACGGAGACTGCGAAACAAGTGGCTGAGAAAGTGATGAGAGAAGTAGGGCCTCATTTAGATGCGAGAGTGTTCGATGTAAGGCCATTGCGAAGAGGGGATGTGGTTATCCGCGCTCCGTCTCATGCTGAGCGGGATAAGATCGTGAGGAACGATAAGTTCAGAGAGGCTGGCCTAGTCGTGAGTGCCGATGACAGGCTCGGACCTAGGGTTGTTGTCCAGGGTGTTCACACACAGCTCTCCCCTGATGAATTCATGGAGGAGTTGTATGTGAAGAACCTTAAGGATAGGCTCTCTAGAGAAGAGTTTGATAAGGCAGTTAAGATTGTGAGTAAGCCGTGGACTGTTTCACCAAATGGTCAGGTCACAGTTGTGTTGGAAGGCAGTGAGGCAGCGATGGAGCATATATTGCACCAGGGAAGATGTTATGTCAAGTGGTTTAGTTTCCGTGTCCGTCCGTTTGACTTGGTACAGTCGTGTAGAAGATATTTGGGCTTTGACCACTTGGTCAAAGATTGCAGGATGGCCCAAGATGTTTGTTACCAGTGTGGACAACCTGGTCACTTAGCTAGAGAGTGTGTTTACTCAATAAACTGTAGGAATTGTGCGTTTAAGGGTAAGCATTCTGGGCATCGAATGTTGTCCCAAGCTTGCCCAGTGTATGTGTCGTTGATCGCCCGTGCAACTGCAAGACACTAATGTCCGTCCGATTTATGCAATTAAATTGTCAGAGAAGCAGATCGTCGATGTACGATCTGGGCCAGTGTGTATGTGAATTAGATTGTTGTGTTGCACTCATAAAGGAGCCGTATGTGGCCCAAAATGAGGTGAGGGGTCTCCCTTTGGAATTTCTTGTTTATTGTGATTTGCGTTTAAATGCTGCCGTTGTTGTTAGGAACAACAATGTCGATGTAGTTGTTGTCGACCAGTCTGACCATGGTGTATGTGTGAGACTCGAGGGTAGTTTTGGTGTACTGTTTGTTGTTAGCGTATATTGTAAATCTGGAGAGAATTGTTGAGCTTGTTGAGGGTGAGCCGCTCTTGGTAGGTATGGATGCCAATGCGCAACCAACGCTGCATAAGCGATGGTCCATGAGGAATGTTGATTGGGCATTCTATGAGGAAGAGATTCGTGAGGTGTTTCGCCCGTATCCCTTGGCGCACTTCGCAGCCTTACAAGTTGATGATAGGATTGGTCTTCTTAATCAGTGGGTTACTGACGTTAATAATAGGGTGTTTCGAGTGAGCCGTTCCCCTCCTCTCCGTGAGTTGAGATGGTGGACCAGGGACCTCCATGACAAGAGAGTCGTTCTGTAACGCTTACGTAGGCGCCTGCAAAGGTCGCGACGTAGACAGCTTCCAGATAGAGAAGAGCTTGAGATCTCGTACAGACGATGCTCTAGGGAGTACAAGTTGATGTTGAGAGAGGAACGCCATTGGAGGGAGTTTGTCACTGAGAATAACGCCGATCCCTTGGGTCAAGTTTATAAGATTTGTCGCACGAGAAGAAACGTGGCTGATTTGACAGCTCTGAGGGTGGGCGGTGAAACGCTTACCACTTGGACAGGCTGTGCAACAGCTCTTATGGAGTCTTTTTTCCCGAGGGCAGGTGAGGAGCTTTTTGTGCCGTTTGAGCGTGCTCCTAGTCCCCCGGCTTTTGAGCGGGGTGTGTTAGACCTGTCCATGGCAAGGGTTCGGTCAAGGAAATCTCCTGACATGGATGGCATAACTGGGGAGATGTGGAAGCATGTCTACCGAGTCATCCCTGAATTGCTGGAAGATTTGTTTGCTGAGTGTTTTCGCTAGGGATATTTCCCCTCAGTTTGGAAGGTAGCGAGAGTAGTGGTCTTATTGAAGTCCCCAGATAAGATCAGGAGTGATCCTCAATCGTATCGGGGCATTAGCCTCCTTCCAGTTCTTGGAAAAGTTCTGGAGAGAGTGCTGGTGTTTAGACTTCAAGATAGGCTGCTGGATAGAATGTGTCGCTACCAGTTTGGCTTTAGAGAGGGTAGCTCAACTGAGGATGCATGGCTCCATGTTAGAGGTAAAGTTGATGCTTCGGAATGCAAGTATGTGTTGGGCATTTTCGTGGGGCGTTTGACCATTTAGGGTGGTCCAGTATTATGGAACGTCTGAGAGAGATAGGTTGTCAGGAGTTGTCTTTGTGTGTCTTATTTTAGTGATCGTTCTGCCACTGTAATGAGTGGTACGAACTCAGTCACGGTCCAAGTCGAGAGAGGGTTTCCACAAGGATCCATTGGAGGTCCAATCCTTTGGAATCTGATGATGGACCCGTTGCTGTTTCAGCTAGATGGATCTTGTAATTTTTGTGCATGTGCTGATGACTTGCTCTTGCTGATTGAGGCCAATTCGAGACTGCAGCTAGAGAGAGAGGGCGCTGCAATGATGAGAATTGTTGAGAGTTGGAGTGGAAGTGTGGGCGTCAGTATAAATTTTGAAAAGACAGTGATGATGAGCTTAAGGGCACCTTGTCTTCCAGCAGGCACCCGATAGTTAAGATTGGTGATCGAGCTCTGTCGTATGTCCGCAAGGTGAAATATTTGGGCATTGTAGTGGGCGAGCGGAAGAATTTCTTGCCGCACATAGATTATGTGCGAGATAAGATAGTCTCCGTTGTCGGATGTTGAGCATGTACTTTGCGACAGCCAGTTGTACAGTGCTTTCAGGAAACTCCCAGGTATGGGTGTTCTTTTTGATGGCCTTGAGCGTTTTGAGGGCCTAGTTTCATCTCCTGAAACACTGGCATGTGCTGAAGATTTGCCTCACCGACTGTTTGTAGTTCGGCGAACCCTTGTGAACGAGAACGGTGCTGCGTAGAGCCAAAACTGGGAGTAGTTTCGGCTACGGGACCTGACCAGAGGTTTCTGGCACCACGGGCACATAGATGTGAGTCTTGACTCCCCATGTGTTATAGACTTAGGTCTTGTTGGGGGCTCGGCCGGGCTAAGCTTATATTAGGTGCCGTTCACCGACTCCGAACGGAAGAGGTTGGGATGGACCTCGTCTCCTCACGGTGAGAGGTGCATATCTACGCTGTCTGCATCTGACCGTTCCAAATGCGTGTTTACGCTAACCATCCCACGGCCGCAGCTTAAACTTACATATACGGCGACCAGTCCAGCATCGTATGGGGTGCAACTGGTAGTAGCTTTATTCTACGAAGTCTGACCAGAGGCTTTATTCTGGTACCACGGGAGTCAGGAGCCCCTGGAACTTGTTTCCAGCCTGGCTATTGGTGTGGCCCCTGTTGGGGGCTTCGTGTTGGCTGTGGTTTAAAACCAAATCGCGGGGAGAGTTTTTATACTCGGTGTGGAGTTGCATTTCATCAACCGGGCGCTATTACCCTTAGAGTAGCAGAGGTATTAGATAGACCTCGACCCCTTACCAAGACGGAAGTGTATACCCATAGGTATGCCTTCAAATTGGTACATGCGTGTTAGTAATGGTATCCCTGTGGAGGATTACCACGCTATGACCCTTAGAGTAGCAGAGGTATTAGATAGACCTCGACCCCTTACCAAGAGGGAAGTGTATACCCATATGTATGCCTTCAAATTGGTACCTGCGTGTTAGTAATGGTATCCCTGTGTAGGATTACCACCCTCTAAGGTCCTATTGTTACTAACACAAAGGGGCGCTGGCCGTCGCATTGTAACGTGCCCTTGTTGCGCTTGCGCACGTGAGTAAACTTTGTAGCAAGACTTACTGAAAACAAATACTTATGTCTCTCTCACATTTGATTTTAATATTTTGATCATATCGAACTCGGATATAGGTTGCAACAACCGGTATCTGTGCCGACCCATCACGTGAAAATATGACTCAATATATTCTCCTTTCCTGGTCGTTATTTCCTATCCACAAGCTCTCTCATCACATCAAAAGCAGATCTATTCGACTGGTATCGGCTTTTTAGGGAATACTCCAATCCTGGCCAATCAGTCACGCCATTCGATTGTGCATACCACAAATACCATTCCTTCGCCGGATCAGTCACGATTAAGTGAAAATCCCTAACAATTTCTTCGCATGGGATGTTATACTGCCGTTGGAAGTGCTTGAGCCGGAGTACGATGTCGTCTACTGACATATTTCGGGGATCCCTAATTTATTAATCCTCGTTGGCATTTTGACTATTTGCAGCGGATGTTGCTATTTGGCTATTTGCGGTGGCTAATGGCGGCTGGCTTGGAAGTTCTGGTCCTTTCGAGACGTTGTTCCTAACAACAATTTGCGCGGTATTGTGATTTTGGACCGTTAATTGGGTTAATTCTTTAAGTCCTTCCGCCAGTTCTGAAACCCTTTTTGGTAAACCTTCTAACTCCCTATACATACTTTTTTCATTTCCTTCCTTCCCCACAGTCATATTCTGAGATTCCGTATCCTCTGGTGAAGTTTGGGATTTGTCTGTTTCTTTAGCGTTATTCCCCCTTGCGCTATTCAAAGGAGGTGGAACGACTGGTGTCATAGGGGTGCCTTCAATATCCCCATCAGCTCTTCTCATTATAGACTGGGAGGTATCGATGAACAGCGTCATTACGCTATTTGGGTTAGTTTTTCTTATTTTATTAACTATCGTTTCTGAATTATTCAGATCAAAATTTTCTGGTAGTATTCTTTTTCTATATTGGGAACGAGTATCTACATTCATCCCCTTGACCTTTTTTGAAGATTTACTCCCTTCTGAACCAGTCTTTTTTAGTAGACTTTATTAATTTTGGTTCTAGTTATACCCTCACTTTAGTGTGACGAGGGTATATATCATTTGCTACGGAAAAAAGTGTAACACGTCGAAGGAGTGACCTAAGACCCCATGTATGTTCGGAGGAAATCCGTTTTGGGTCATTTTAAGTCGAATGAGCAATGCCCGTCCGTCTGTCTGTCTGTGTGTCTGCTGGCTGGTGCGCACGATAACTCTCGAAAGGAGTAACCGATTGACCTCAAATTTGGTATGTGGTAATATTTTTTTCTATCTCCGGCTAAGTTCGAAGATGGGTCATATTGGTCCACTCTTTCTAGTACCTCCCCCACAAAGGGTTAAAATGTTGTGAAATATTGATTCTTTAATAACTGCTATACTACTTATTCGAATCTTTTGAAATTCCACACATAGTATTAGCTTATTAGTCGTTATCAACTCGAGAAAAATGGGCGAAGTGGCCACGTCCCTTTTGGTACCTCCCACACAAATGCACCATTTTGCACCAAAAGTTAACAGCTTATAACATTAATAACAGTGTATAAAAATACTTGAAATTTTGTACAGTATTATGCTTTTATATTGCCTACAGTCCAGGGAAAAACGGGTGTTGTTGTCACGCCCCTTTTGGTACCTCCCATACAAAGGTACCTTTTTGCACCAAAAGTTAACAGCTTATAACATTAAAACCAGTGTATAAAAATACTTGAAATTGGGCGTTATTGCCACGCCCCTCTTTGCACCTCCCACACAAAATGCCCAAATCATACCACAATTTAATGTCTCATAACGTTTATACCAGTGCACATAAATGCTTATAAGTCGGCACAGTGCAATGTATTTAAAGTATCTAATGTTAAGCAAAAAAAAGTGTATTTGATAAACCCCTTCTGGTACCTCCCACACAAATTGACAGAATAATTCGAGTAATATTCAATATTACATTACTCACAAAGTGAGGGTATACCTTAGTCGGTTTACCCGACTGAAACTTTCTTACTTGTTTTAATTTTTTTATCCCTAGTGGTATCAAGTAATTCTCATAAATCTTAGCGGTAAAAAATTTAATTCTATTTTGTGATAATCGCTCGCTATAAACCTGTATTTGATTTCTCTAAATTCAAAAAAAAAACTTTATCTTAAAAACAAAATTCTGGGGGATGTTAATGTGAGTAAGGGACGGTACGGTTTCAACTTTCAAGACTCTTCACAAAAAAATATTGAAGCATTCCAAGCTTCTGTCCATACGATTATCATATGGAACAAATCAATCGGTGGTATGAGGCTTTACCAGCGAACTTGTCACGCTATGCTATAATATTTCACTTCAAATTCACTTAACTTTAAATTCGTATAGAGTCGGTTTTCGAAGAGTTCAAATATTTTACCCATACCACTCTACTTATTGAAACTATTAACTATACAAAACAACAAAATCGGAGAAAATTGGATTTCAGATAGTGCTTATAATCATGAATGACTGATATGTCACTAATCTTAACCAATTGTTCCTGAAACTCATTTATAGCTTTACATCAAATACACCACGATTCCTACATCAACTTTCGATATTCAAAAGTGGCTAAGACCCTATTTGTCTTTAACAAAAACTTTTTTTTATATCTGGGCTATTCGTTTTCTCTCTATTGGGATATGGTAGTGTGTTTAGGTCTTATACACATTTAACAGCCGTATTTTACGCCGAAACTTTCAATCGGGCGCCATTCTGTTATGATTACCTTCGCGGCAATTGGATGAATGGGACCGGATAGCTCAATCGTCAGACTCAGGCGGGCTCATCCCTTCATCCAAGCCCACGATACCGTCACAGATAAAAATTTACACGAACAAATACTCTACTCTAAACTCACATGGACAAAAACCGTAGAATGGAAGGACAGATGTTACCCCTCAGTCGCCCTTCCCTACCTTGGTCATGAAGTTGTTCCACTCTTTTCATCATGACCCCTAAACCCCGCATTTTCACTCACACTTACCTCACATTAACATTCCCCCACCTTAAATGATCTCACACCAAGATAATTTCGATTCTTACATCTAACAAATATGACATTATTTTATATAGATTTGGACTAACATAGTTTGTTTGTTTTGCTTAACATAAGTCTATAAATTCCTATCACAGAACCTACAAAATCGTCCCTATTCCTTTGGCTCACTTTTAGCCACTAAAACATAGTCCTAAGTATTTTTCCTACCCAAAAGAGCTCGATTAGAAGGAATATCGGTGGACGATTCTTTGTAAGTCCCTCACAGAACACAAGAAACAACTATAACAAAAGTTTTAAACCTACCAAATCTTAAACTCATCCATATCTCTAGCAACTTAACGTTTACAAATGCATTTATACTGAAACAAACATTTCCGGTCACCAATGTGGTTAAGGTTATACAGCTCTGCATTTGAGGTCACAGGTTGACTCCAATAGTATGGTAGTAGATTCTGCGGGGCAGTACTTCACACTTTGGAGTTTCACCAATCTCCCGTTTTTGGAGCCTCCTCTCACACAGGAGGCAGAGTATACTATCTATATATATAAAAGAGAGTGTCTTTTTGTGGGTTTGTTTGTGGGTTTGTGTGTTTGTATGTTTGTTTGTTCCGTATAGACGTCTAAACGGCTTGACCGATCATCTTGAAATTGTCACAGAATGTACATGTGTAGGGGGTGCTGAAAATAGGGTACTTGAATTTTCGATATATCAAGTGGGCGTGGACCCGCCCATATGGCTAAAATTTTGGTATTGAGAAAATTTTTTAGCTAGAGTGCTGAAATTTCGTGTGTATGCCTTTAGTATCAGATTATGTGAATTTTCCAAAAATGGGCGGAATCGGACCAATGGGAGTGGCCCCGCCCATATAAGCCAAATTTTGAAATTGAGATAGTTTGCACAATTTGTTAGCGAGAGTGCTGGAATGTTATGTATATGTATATGGTGGCAGTCTACGTGATGGTTCCAAAAATGGGCGGGATCGGACCAATGGGCATGGCCCCGCCCACATAGATCAAATTTTGAAATTTTGATATCTTGCACAATTTGCTAGCGGGAGTGCTGCAATGTTGCGTATATTTATCTGGTGGCATTCTACGTAATTGGTCAAAAAATGGGCGGGACCGGACCAATGGGCGTGGCCCCGCCCATATAACCCAAAATTGAGCTATCTTGCACAATTTAGTAGCGAGAATGCTGTAATTATGTGTATATGTATCTGGTGGCAGTCTACGTGATTAGTTAAAAAATGGGCGGAACAGACTAATGGGCGTGGCCCCGTCCATGTAAACCACATTTTGGAATTGAGATATCTTGCACAATTTGTTAGCGAGAGTGTTGTTATTTTATGTATACGTATTTGGTGGCAGGATTTGTGATTGGTTCAAAAATGGACGGGATCGAGATCTCAATCTGGGGCAACGAAGTGGACCGGGTCCAGCTAGTTTATATATATAAAAGAGAGTGTCTCTTTGTGGGTTTGTTTGTTCCGTATAGATGTCTAAACGGCTGGACCATTGACATTTTTACAGAATGTGCATGTGTAGGGGGTGCTGAAAATAGGGTACTTGAATTTTCGATATATCAAGTGGGCGTGGACCCGCCCATATCGGTCCAATTTTGATATTGAAAACATTTTTTAGCTAGAGTGCTGAAATTTTGTGTGTATGCATTTAGTGGCAGATTATATGAATTTTCCAAAAGTGGGCGGAATCCGACCAATGGGCGTGGCCCCGCCCATATAAGCCAAATTTTGCAATTCAAATATTTTCCACAATTCATTAGCGAGAGTTCCGCAATTTTGTGTATATGTATCTAGTGGGATTATGCGCGATTTGTCAAAAAATTGGGCGGGATCGGACCAATGGGCGTGGCACCGCCCATACAGGCCAAATTTTGAAATTGAGATATCTTACACAATTTGTTAGCAAGAGTGCTGCAATTTTGCGTCTATGTATGTATCTGGTGACAGTCTACGTGTTTGGTCCAAAAATGGGCGGGATTGGACCAATGGGCGTAGCCCCGCCCATATAAGCCAAATTTTGAAATTGAGATATCTTACACTATTTGTTAGCGAGAGTGCTAAAATTTTGTGTAAAAGTATCTGGTGACAGTCTACGTGATTGGTCCAAAAATGGATGGGATCGGATCAATGGGCGTGGTCCCGCCCATATAGGGAAAATTTTGAAATTGAGATATCTTACACAATTTTTTAGCAAGAGTGCTGCAATTTTGCGTCTATGTATGTATCTGGTGACAGTCTACGTGTTTGGTCCAAAAATGGGCGGGATTGGACCAATGGGCGTAGCCCCGCCCATATAAGCCAAATTTTGAAATTGAGATATCTTACACTATTTGTTAGCGAGAGTGCTAAAATTTTGTGTAAAAGTATCTGGTGACAGTCTACGTGATTGGTCCAAAAATGGATGGGATCGGATCAATGGGCGTGGTCCCGCCCATATAGGGAAAATTTTGAAATTGAGATATCTTACACAATTTTTTAGCAAGAGTGCTGCAATTTTGCGTATATGTACGTATATGGTGACTGTCTACGTGATTGGTCCAAAAATGGGCGGGATCTTAACCAATGGGCGTATCCCCGCCCATATAAGCCAAATTTTGAAATTGAGATATCGTACATATATCTGGTAGCAGTCTACGTGATTGGTTCAAAAATGAGCGGGATCGGAACAATGGGCGTGGCCCCGCCCGTATAGACCAAATTTTGAAATTGAGATATCTTGCATAATTTATAAGCGATAGTGCTGTAATTTTGTGTATATGAGTCTGGAGGCTGTCTACATGAGCCCGTATACGCCAGTATTTTAAATTTATGTGTCTTGCACAATTTGTTAGCGAGAGTGCTGTAATTTTGTGTATATGTATCTGGTGGCAGTGTAGGTTATTTGTCCAAGAATGGACGGGATCGGAAAATAGGCGAGTTCGTACCAATGGGCTTTGCCACGCCCAAATACAGGGTGGCTGATATGTATTGCAACCAACTTCAGGTTGCTATCATTTCTAAACCGCTAGTCTGATAGCTGACAGATTTATTTCAGTGACAGTTAATTTTATTGTTTACAAGCTTACAAAAGCATTATGATCTATTGCGTTCAGAAAAAAGCTTTTCGTGATGGAATTCAAGCGTGATAGTGTGATTGCTTTTTATTTGGGTGGAAAACAGAAGTGGCTATCGTTAGAGCCCTCCAGCATTTAAATGTGAATAAATCTTTTGCTTCTCGTACCATTGCTCGTTACCGTGATACTGGCAGTGTTGCATCGCGTCCAAAAAGTGGGCGAAAAAAAACGGTAACAACACCAGAAATGATCCGAAAAGTGAAGGCCAGATTTGATCGAAATCCACGCCGCAGTGGTAGAAAAATTGCTCGTGAGCTGAACATATCGCAAGAACGGATACAACACATATTACAAAATGAGCTTGGACTAAAGCCATTGAAGTTCCAAAAAGTGCAAGAGTTCACTGATGCACAAAAAAAAGTTAAACTGGAAAGAGCCAAGGAGTTGCTTCGCTTGCACGAAAGTGGCCAGTTACTGAATTTGGTTTTCTCCGATGAGAAGCCATTCCAAATTGAGCAGTTTGTGAACAAACAAAATGATCGGGTTTACTTGCCAAAGAGGTCAGCTGAAAATTTACACCTTCGATTGGCCAGCAGAACTCAAGCGCCGCCTATGGTAATGGTGTGAGCCGCCGTAACGGCCAATGGTCGCTCCCCGCTCGTATTCCTCGACCATGGGGTCAAAATAAATGCCGAATATTATCGGGAAAATGTCCTAAAGACAGTATTGAATCCCTGGGCAGACAAGCATTTCGGCCGCAGACCATGGACATTCCAAAAGGACTCAGCACCATCGCACTCAGCACGCGTCAACCAAGAATGGCTTAAAAAGGAGGTTCCTAGCTTCATTTCTACCGCACAATGGCCACCAAGATCTCCGGATCTCAATCCGTTGGACTTTTGCGCCTGGAGCATTTTAGAGAGTAAGGTTCGCACTAAAGAATACCAAAGTATCGATCATCTCAAGACAGCGCTTCGCCGGGAATGGGCCAAAATACCGAAGAGCCACTTTCGTGCAGCGTGTGATGGCTTTGTCGGCCGTTTGAAGGCCATAATTCGTGCCAAATGTGGCCGCTTTTACTTGTTATATATATACTTTGTAACATAAAAGTCGACGCTCGCTTTTACTCACATACCTAATTATACCCTCCACCCTAGGATGGGGGGTATATTCATTTTGTCACTCCGTTTGTAACACCTCCAAATATTGATCTGAGACCCAATAAAGTATATATCGTCATCAGAAACGAAAAAGGGCGCAACAACAAGAAACATGGAAATTCCGGTTTTGATGGATTTTGGTACTCTGCATCAAAATACGCATCCTGACTATTTTTTAGCGGTGAAATATTAAAAATGGCCAATTTATTAACGAAATTCAAAAGGGCCTAACAACAAATTATTTATTTTTTCATAGTTAAAAAAATCCTATTTTACGTAATTTTCACAAACATGTTATAAATCATGTTTGTGTGATTTTATATATGCATCGTTATGTTTAGATATTATTCTGAAAACCCTGTTCTTCTAACGACAGGACTTTACATTTTGTTTAGTTTTTGCTTCTCCTGTAAAATTTTCAGATATGATGATAGGCCCTTTTTCGTTTCTGATGACGATATATTCTTAATCGTCGTAAAATTCTAAGACGATTTAGCCATGTCAGTCTGTCCGTCCGTCGGTTGTAATCACGCTACAATGTATAATACTTGAGCTAAGTGGCTGACATTTTTGTACAGATACTTATTATTGCTGCAGGTAACTTGGGATTGAAAGTGGGCGATATTGGTCCATATTTAGATATAGCTGCCATATATAGCATCTAACTTGTTGTGATTGATTTTGACTATATATACATATAGTATATTTTTTTGGTGTTTTTCGGTGTTATTATACCCTACACCACACTGTGGTACAGGGTATTATAAGTTTGTTTCACGGCAGATGTTTGTAACACCTGAAAATAACGCAGCTAGACCCACCTTAAAGTATACCGATCGACTCAGAATCACTAGCTGAGTCGATTTAACGATGTCCGTCCGCCCGTCCGTCCGTCTGTCCATGTAAAGTTGTTCGTCGACTACAGGTCGCAATTTCACTCCGATCGTTCTGAAATTTTGCAGTTTAGAGTATTTCGCGGCTGTAAAGATTCCTATTGAATTTGGTTTAAAATCGGTTCTGATTTAGATATAGCTCCCATATATATGTTTCGTCCGATTTGGCCCTTTAGTCCTATAAAAGCTGTATTTTACATCCAATCGTTTTGAAATTTAGAATGGTAGAGTTTCTTTATTCATGAACCAACATTGCCGAATTTGAAGAAAATCGGTAAAGATTTAGCTATAGCTCCCATATATATGTTTCATCCGATTTGGCTCTTTATATCCAATCGTTTTTAAACCCTACACCACACTGTGGTATAGGGTATTACTTAAGTATAAAATGTCCCAAAAGTAAATTTATGTAAACAATTTATACATGAATTACAAAATGTATATATCAGAGTTATTCAATATTACGAGAGTGGTGTAGGGTATTATATAGTCGGCCCCGCCCGACTTTAGCCTTTCCTTACTGGCTTTCTTTAGGTTTGCGTTATTTTGTGAGGTCATATAAGATACGCTTTTACTTGTTTTAGAATAAAATTGAATTGAATTTAAATAACTGAATTAAATACATACAGATATATCTGAAGTAAGCCAGCCATATTCTTTTTTATTAAAGGGATATATTTAATATATTGTATCCTTTAATACTATTCTAATAAGCAATCAAGTTCACATATCCTGGATGAAATGTGAATTACTTGGATATCCATAATAGGTACTTCCTATTACGGACGTATATCACCATATTCGGCAAGAAATATAAAGTACAAGCTGACCCGGCAAACTTCGTTTTGCCATAATATATTTTTGGGTTGCATTACTTTTTTTTGGATCGAAAATTAGCTATTGTCACGAGTAATTGATATTTATTTATCAGAAAGCAGATTCGGCAAAATTCGTACCGTTAAAATTTTTTTTAAATAGTATAAAATCAAGTATTTGTTGCAGTGAATATTATTTTTAATGAAATCTTACAAAAGTAATGTTTTATTATTTTATTCAATTTAAAGCCGATCGATACACATTTTTAGCTTTATGCTTCGGAGCGAAAATGAAGAGTGGGGATGATTTCCCTACTCGGGAACATGCCACATACAGCTGGCCGTGTGAAAGGCATGACATTTCCAGATTGATCCCACTCACTTCCGGCGACTGTCCTTGTGGCTTATTTATAGTCATCTCAAATGCACTGGGAACTGAAGGCGTTTGAACTTGAATGGTAAATCTGTTGAAGTCAAGGGAATTCACAGAATTAGGCATTCTTCTCCCTGGAATGGTCCTTTCAAAATCTTTGCCACCATCACATTGTTCATTAGTTTTTCACTATCAGTCGGGTTCAATTGCATAGTTTCGAAGCATGAAAATTTCGTAACATAATTATTACAAATCCAAACTTAAGACGTAGGTTATGGGGCGGCATGCCTGGCAAATCCAACACGCTGAAAAATAATCGCTTCTGTAGTATATTGTCCCAAACATATTCGGCTCGAAATATACATATGTTTAGGGTACACTCCAAATATGTAATATTTGACACACATAAATATTGTATGTTTGGGAGGATATTGTTCAAAACAAAAATATGCTCCCATTAAAATATTTTTTATTTGGAAATAGTATTTCCGAAAAAAAGATTAATTTGTAATTATTTATTTTTTTTTTTCAATGTAATAATGTCTTAACTTAAAGACAAGTTTTCTGTTTTTCAGATGTTCAAAGAGCATTTTTTATAAATTTTATATGTTTGTAAAATTTTATTAAATTTAAATCTAACCTAATAATCTTTCGTAAATTAAGATTGACAAAAAGTGATGAATTGGAATATTTATAAATTAAATGACATTTTTGGCTATACATTTTAACACGAAAACTAGGAAAAACAAACTAATATTCGAACCAGTCAGCAAAGTTTTAAAAATCTTCTTAAAAAAAAATATATTTGGAAAACTTCTTAAACAATAACTTTGTTTGTGTGTAAACACATATTTTATTTGTGATATTCGGTTTGCAAATAAATTATGTTTTAATATATTAATACATGCGTTCCAAACAAAATTTCTTGATTTTCAAATAAAATTTATTTGTTAACAAATATATAATATTTAAAAAAATCGTTTCCAAGTATATTTTCTTTCAATTCAAACATATCAAAAATGACGATTTTCCTCCGTGAAAGAGTTTAGGAATTCAACAGGATAATTGAAAACATTGTCTGCATTTTCAACGCGGTCGATTGATTTGTATGAACGCAATTCTCCCGGAATTCGATTTTGAATCGTCCAATGCAATTACATAATTCACATCAGAATTTTTTGCTGCTATAATTGCGCGTGCCCTTAGCCAATCGCAGTTACGATAATTATACCCTCACTTTAGTGTGACGAGGGTATATAACATTTGCTACGAAAAAAAGTGTAACACATCGAAGGAGTGATCTAAGACCCTAAGTATGTTCGGCGGATATTCGTTTTGGGTCATTTTAAGACGAATGAGCAATGTCCGTCCGTCTGTCTGTCTATCTGTCTGTCTGTCTGCTGGCTGGTGCGCACGATAACTCTCGAAAGGAGTAACCGATTGACTTCAAATTTGGTACGTGGTAATATTTTTTTCTATCTCCGGCTAAGTTCGAAGATGGGCCATATTGGTCCACTCCTTCTGGTACCTCCCCCACAGTGTTAAAATGTTGTGAAATATTGAATCTTTAATAACTCCTATACTACTTATTCGAATCTTCTGAAATTCCACACATAGCATGAGTTTATTAGTCGCTATCAACTCGAGAAAAATGGGCCATGTTGCTACGCCCCTTTTGGTACCTCCCACACAAATGCACCATTTTGCACCAAAAGTTAACAGCTTATAACATTAATACCAGTGCACACAAAGACTTGAAATTTTGTACAGTGTAATGCTTTCATAGTGCCTACAGTCCAGTGAAAAATGGGTGTCATATTCACGCCCATTTGGTACCTCTTACACAAAGGTACCATTTTGCACCAAAAGATAACAGCTTATAACATTAATACCAGTGTATAAAAATACTTGAAATTTTTTACAGTGTAATGCTTTTATAGTGTCTTTTGCACTGTGAAAAATGGACGCTATTTCCACGCCCCTTTTTGTACCTCCCACACAAAGGTACCATTTTGCACAAAAAGTTAAGAGCTCTCAGCATGAGTACCAATGCACGAAAATGCAACAACATTTTGCACAGTGTAATGCTTTTGAAGTCCCTATAGCCCCGTAAAAAATGGCCGTTATCACCACGCCCCTTTTTGTACCTCCCACACAAAATGGCCAAATTATACCAAAATTTAATATTTCATAACGTTAATATACCAGTGCAAAAAACGTTTATAATTCGGCGCAGTGTAATGTATTTAAAGAATGTACTATTCAGCGAAAAATTGGTTGTATTTGTTAAAAACATTCTGGTATCTCCCATACAAATTGACAGAATAATTCGTTTAATATTCCATATTACATTACTCACAAAGGGTATACCTTAGTCGGTTTACCCGACTGAAACTTTCTTACTTGTTTTGTTTTATATTTGGATACACATTAGTTCATGAGTTCACCTTTTGTTTGAGTGAATTTTCAAATGGTGGGTGGAATTGATATTAAACCACTATAAGTATCTACCGCTATTTGTCCATTTCCAATTTTCATTAGTTCTTTAGAAAAAACTTCTGCGGTTTTATCCTGTTGAGCACGTATTGGTACTAATATCAGACTTGGGTTCTAGGTGTTCATTTGGTATATAGATGTTACAGATTCTTAGCTCTTTAATAGCTTTTATAAACACTAAAATAATGGAAAAAGGTGGTTACTGCTACACTGACCATTTTTTGACCTGTGGTCAGTTCTGGCGCTATCAATAAATTGAGTATTGTGTTTGTTCTTTCAGAAACACCTTATAAGATCAAAAGATAAATTTTTTTACATATGGAGTACTATACAAGACATTTTAATCCTCTGCCCCTTCGTCATAAGCGTGAGGTTGAATCCTCTGCTCCGGTAAATTCTGTGTTCGTTGCCGTCATCAGCGTGAGGTTGAGAGGATTCAACGACTACAGATTCCCGTCGAATCCTGTAGTCGTTGTCGTCATAAGCGTGAGATTGTATCCTCTACACCGTCGAATTCTGTCTTCGTTACCGTCATCAGCGTGAGGTTAAATCCTCTGCCCGTCGAATCCTGTCTTCATTGGCGTTATCAGCGTGATGTTGAATCCCGTCGAATCCTGTCTTCGTTGCCGTCATATGCGTGAGGTTGAATCCTATGCTCCGTCGAATCCTGTCGTCGTCAGCGTGAGGTTAAATCCTCTGCCCAGTCATCATATGCGTGAGGTTGAATCCTCTGTTTCGTCGAAGCCTGTTATCATTGCCGTCATAATCGTGAGTTTAAATCCTCGCTTCATTCCTGCAACCGTGATTTGAAATCCTTTGTCCATCATATACACCCTCCAAAGCATTAATCTTAAAGAATTTGTAGATTTTTACCCTATTGTTTTATAAATAAATTTATTTTCCATTTTTACTTTAATGGTCAAAATAATATTGTTTCCTTTCTCTCTCGTATCTCAAAATAAATAATTGTAACTGAACCTGGCCCGCTGAGATTTACCCCGTTTAAAAGTGTAAACAGGTCGTTACAATGGCGCCCGAGCAGGTACAGATTTACCTGCTTCTTGGGCCTACACCTTACGACAGGATGATCTTCAGACTTACTTAAATGAGTTCGGATTAGAAGCCAGCGGAAGGGTGTACAAACTGCGAAACGGCTAGCTAAATTCTTGGGTAGTGACCGCAAAGAGGATGAACTTCAAAGCTTATTGGAAATTCAAACCAAAGACGAGGTATTGGGCACGCTTGCCTCTCCGTGTCCCGAGCCGAAAACGATATCGAATCCTCTACTTGTAGCTCCTACAGAAGGCAGGCATCATTTCAAACCTTCGTCCCCAATAACAAATGAACTTTGTATGACCCAAGACTTAAAGGGTAACCATAATATCACCCAACACAACATCGATACTCAAAAGATGGCAATCATTGACAAATGTTGGAGAGATTGGAGATCCTTTAAGAGCAACTTTCATAAATTCTTTCTCCCTCCCAGGTATTTTGAAGAATTGCAAGATGAAGTAAGGAAACGGACACAACGGCCAAAGGAATGTTTTAAATAATATTTCCTAGCACTTCAGGACCTAATGCGGCCTACTGAGCTATCAGAAGTTGAGAAGTTGGAAAGAACATTTCGAAATGCTAATCCGGACTACCAGTGGTTTATGCGAAGAAAAGACTTTACTTGCCTCAGTGAACTTATGGACTTGGCCGAGGAATTAGAGAGTATACCATGTACATACCACTTTGCAAAAAGGCCCCAAAGCCGAACGTAACGAATGGGGTGTTTTGGTTTTACACTATTGACCCATATTGTTGATTGTACTTTTAGCGGCCATATTGGTGGCGTCCATGCCAATTATGGATCAAAGATACCATGTACATCACAACATTATCGTCCCGAACAATCACGATCTTATCCCCAACAAGTTTTGAAATTAACAAGAACAGTCACACCATAGTTTCTACCAATGTGTGACCAGAGGCCATAGCTCCAATAATGACGACCACCGTAGAAAAAACAAATTAATCCCAACTCTATAAATATTAACAACGAAAACAACTTAACTTTCCACAAATCTCGTACTTTAGCTACATTAATAGTGGAAGGAAAAACTATCACAGCAATGATCGATACCGGAGCCACACGAAATTTTGTCAAACGTGAAGTTTTGAAATTACGAATACAGAGAGGAAAACCTGGAAATTGTGTTGGCGGATGGATCAAAGATGACTGTATACCAGGCTACAAGCTTCAACGTAAAATTTGAAAATACCGAGGTCAGATATACATTCTTGTTCTTTTCCGAATTTAATGACGATATGATCCTTGGATTGGTCCATAAATTCTCTACAACCATATCAATTGCTGGTATATTGCTTCAATATACAAATAAGCAAAATCGTAGTGAAGAATGTCGTGTTATGGGTACTTCAGAGAATGCTGTCCAACCGTCGGTGAGTGAAACCCCAATTAGTGTTCCCAAGATTTAAAATCCTCGTAGTGCTAAGTCTCCCTCAAATGTATTGTAGGATAAACTGATTTTGAACAAACATTTACTCTCCAAACTGATGCCAGTGATTACGGACTGGGGTCTGTTCTCTCACAAACACTAGATAGAGAGGAAAGAGTAATTGCCTACGCGAGTCGGCATTTAAATGGCGCAGAAAAGAACTACTCAGCGACAGAAAATGTGTGTTTAGCTATAATTTGGGCATTCTTTATATGAGACCTTATCTAGAAGGTTATACACTTGTGGTGCTAACTGACTTCCACAACATGACAGATGTGTGTATCCACGCCATTACGACCTCGTGTACTTGCGGAAAATCATGATAACCCTACAGCGGGTCACCTAGGTATTCGGAAAACTTTCATTAAATTTGCTAGTCGTTATTGTTGGCCAGGAATATCCAAGGATATAACTAGATATGTACGAAATGCGACGCTTGTCAACGCTATGAAGTAAGTCAATGGTGTATCCAAAACACGGAATGGTGTATCCAAAACAATTATCATGGATAACGGTTAGCAGTTTACTTTCAAGATCTTCCAACGGTTTTTAGAGAGTTCAGGAATTAAACATTAACTAACTGTTCCGTACACCCCTCAGGAAATCCCTACTGAGCGATCAAATCGCACTATAATCAACTATCTGACTTGTGGGATGCGTTTTTACTCGAAGTCATGTTAGCCATCAACACTTACGCCTCGGAATCGACGGGATACTCACCAACCTATCTTACTCAAGGAAGAGAGTAAGCCTCATGCGACGAGGTCACCCTGAATACCGGATCTGAGGGCAAACCCCAGACGAAGTTGCATAAACAATGATAGACATATTCTCGATTGTACGGAGGAATTTAGCTAAAGCTTCGCAAGACCAGCAACGGTTCTATAATTTAAGAATGAGATCATGAAGACCAAAAATCGGGGATCGGATATTAGTTGGCTTGCACCATTTATCTAATGCAAATGAGAAATTCGCCTCAAAATTAGCGCCGAAATTCGGGGGGCCGTTTTGGGTGGAAAATTGTGTATCCCCGGTGATAGTACAGCTACAGGATGAAAGCAAAGCTGTCGCAGGACGGCCCATATAATTGAACTGAAGCCTTACATTACATGACGGGGAGGCACGCCTCCGCTGATTTAATATACCAACTAATTTTATGCTTAAACTTGATAGAGTACTAACAATTGTTAATTATCTTTTCTTATAGCATCCCTGTTCAAAACACGCGCATTATCATTAAAATTATGAAGGAAGATTTCAAAAAGAAATTCGAAGTCTCTAGTGAAAAACTCAGGTTCAATATTGAAAGAAAGGCGGCGAAGAGGAAAAAATTATTTTCTTATCTGAAAGCATCCCTGACAGAAAACCGAAAAATTGCAGGACCCGGAAATGGTGGATTCCAAAAAGCGGAGGGAACAACCTCCCCGCGAATTGAGAATTGAGTTGTAGACAAACTGTAAATAAGAAACCATGTATTTTAGAACATATTAAAAATGTAGTACAAGCAAAGAAAAAATTCGTTACTCCCAAACGAAAAATTAGACAAACGAATTTCGTTTGTGGTGTATGTTTATCGCAAACGATTTATGTTTATCCCAAAACCCAAAGAAACGTTTATAGCAAACGGTTAATGTACTTATCGTAAATGATTTACATTTATTACAAACCCTGTGAAACGTTTAGTGCAAACGGTTATTGTGTTTGTCACAAGCAATGCCTGTTTATCCCAAACCCGGAAAAACGTGTGTTGCAAACAATCATTGCGTTTGTCAAAAGCAATGACAGTTTAACAATAAATGAGAAAACGATTGTCACAAAAGAATAATTTGATTGAATTATGATATTTAATATGTTTTGTAATATTATGTTTATAATCAAAAATGTCACAATTTTTAGTAAAATGTCCCCGGGAGCTCCCCGACAAACACCTCTGCTATTATTTGGCTGCTATCTTCTAATTGGGTTGTAGACAAACTGTAAAAAAGAAAGCATGTATGTTAGAACATATTAAAAATGTAGCGAGATGTTATCTTACCATATATCAAACTTTTTAGTCAAAAGTGAGTTTTATATCAGCAGTTTCCAGAAGTATTCAGTTGTATTGTGCGTGAATAAATTTATTTCACAATTACCATTAGCAGCTTCAGTACCTAAACGTGGGATGATTGATTGTTAATGATTTTAATTTGCGTATTCACAATTTAAGGCGAGTGGAAAAATAACCAGTTAGTCGTTAACAAAAGCAATAGATGGTCTCAGTTTCTGTTAAAATCTATTGTTTTTGTTATTCCGGCTTTCCACAAAGTATTCAATATTTTCATGCAGTGCTCGATCCATTTTTTTGCTATTAACAATTTGGTTATTTTCCCACATGTCTTCACTTCATTTACCATTTACCTATAACATTAAATTGGAGTCCACAGTATATTTGCGAGATATCGCACCTCCGATAATTTAGATTCTTTGATTTAATTAATTCTTTGAATAAAATCATTTTGAGTTAACTGATAAAAACATTTCTAATTTTGCCACACACGCGCACAAATACCGAACACCACAAGCGCCAGTACAAAACTAAAGGCCCACCAGCATACGACTCTACGCATGCTGAGTACGATTGCAAATGTTACGAAATTGTATAACAATGCGGAGGGAGGGATGCAGATAACTAAATATCCACCACCGTCTGTTAATAAAGCAACGCGGACAAACATGTATGCAACTTTGCAACGTTTCTTTTTTTGTGTTTTGTACACACACATCTGCATCTTTTTGCAGAAACACTGCAACGTCGCTTTTTGTGTTGTATACACACACATCTGCATCTTTTGAGTTCTGTACACATACATCTACACATATTATTCCGTCATATAAGTAATAAAAAAAGTTATAAAACCGCACTCTCACAAAATGAAAACAAGTTTAGCTCTTTGTTCTCTCAACTCTCTTTAATATATTCAATCATGTTTAAATACAATATGGTTCCGTAAACGTTTTTCGTTTACCATAAAATAAATTACGAAAATTTTGGAATGAAAGAATGTTCGTTTACAGTAAGAGAAACTACGTTTACGATAAACTTTTGCATTCACCGCAAAAATTTTAACCGTTACGGGAAAAGTAGAGCGTTTGAGACAAACAATAATGTTTGCCATAAACAACGCCCAAACGTTTTTTTCTTTGCGTGTAGTCCATTGTATGGATCAAAGCGATATGTTATTAATATATGTTAACACCTCTAAATATTGATCTGAGAACCCATAAAGTATTCTTAATCGTCGTAAAATTCTCAGCTGATTTAGCCATGTCCGTCCGTCCCTCCGCCCGTCCGTCCGTCTGTGGTAATCACGCTACAGTCCGCAACCTAGCTCAGGTTGATCAAATTTGGTATAAATATTTCTTATAGTTTCAGGTTGTTTGGGACTGCAAACGGGCCATATCGGTCAATGTTTTCATATAGCCCCCATATATAGCATCCAACTTGCTGTGATTCCTACTGTTCTCATTTACTATATGTTTCCTACTGTTCTCATCTACTATATTTTTATACCCTCCACCATAGGATGGGGGGTATATTCATTTTGTCACTCCGTTTGTAACACCTCTAAATATTGATCGGAGACCCCATAAAGTATATATATTCTTAATCGTCGTAAAATTATAAGACGATTTAGCCATGTCCGTCCGTCCGTCCGTGGTAATCACGCTACAGTCCGCAATAATTGAGCTAGGTTGATCAAATTTAGTACAAATACTTTTTATAGTTGCAGGTTGTTTGGGATTGCAAATGGGCCATATCGGTCCATATTTATCTCACTTGTTGTGATTCCTACTGTTCTCATCTACTATATTTTTTGTGTTCGGTGTTATTATACCCTACTGTCGTACAGGGTATAATAACTGTCGTACAGGGTATAATAACTTTGTGCATTTGTTTGTAACACCCAAAAGGAGAAGAAATAGACCCTTCGTTTATTATACCGATCGACTTAGAATCACTTTCTGAGTTGATTTAGCTACGTCTGTCTGTCTGTCTGTGCATGTATTCTTGTAATCAAAGTACAGGTCGCAATTATGGTCCGATCTCGACGAAACTTTACACATATATTTTATTTGGCCCAGGGACGAGCCATATTGAATTTGGTTAAAATCGGTTCAGATTTAGATATAGCCCCCATATATACGTTACCCCCGATTTGAAGTGTAAGCGCTGTAAAAATGTTATTTTATATCCGATCAGTATGAAATTCGGCAGAAAGAGGTTTCTTATTATATGAATGAACACTGTTAAATTTTGAAGAAATCGTTTCAGATTTAGATATAACCCCCATATATACGTTACCCCCGATTTGAAGTGTAAGCGCTGTAAAAACTTTATTTTATATCCGATCAGTCTGAAATTTGGCAGAAAGAGGTTTCTTATTATATGAATGAACACTGTTAAATTTGAAAGAAATCAGTTCAGATTTAGATATAGCCCCCATATATACGTTACCCCCGCTTTGAAGTGTAAGCGCTGTAAAAATGTTATTTTATATCCGATCAGTATGAAATTCTGCAGAAAGAGGTTTCTTATTATATGAATGAACACTGTTAAATTTGGAAGAAATCGGTTCAGATTTAGATATAGCCCCCATATATACGTTACCCCAGATTTTAAGTGTAAGCGCTGTAAAAATGTTATTTTATATCCGATCAGTATGAAATTCGGCAGAAAGAGGTTTCCTATTATTTGAATGAACACTGTTTACTTTGGAAGAAATCGGTTCAGATTTAGATATAGCCCCCATATACACGTTACCCCCGATTTGACATGTAAGCGCTGTAAAAATGTTATTTTATATCCGATCAGTGCGAACTTCGGCAAAAAGAGGTTACCTTCTACATGGAGACATACTGCCAAAATTGGAGAAAATCTGTTCAGATTTAGATATAGCCCCCATATATATGTTACCCCCGATTTGACATGTAAGCGCTGTAGAGACTGTATTTTATATCCAACCAGTACGAAATTCGACAGAAAGAGGTCTTTTTACATGAATGAGTATTCAGGGAAAATCGGTTCAGATTTATATATAACATCCTTTTATATGTTCCTCCTGATTTGGTATCAAAGCGCTATAGAAGTTCTACTTTACTTCCGATCATTAAAATTTTCCAGAAATATGTTTCTCAATTTAGGAACGAATATTGCTTAATTTAGCGATTATCGGTTCAGAATTAGATAATATGTTCCTACCCATTTACCAATCGCAATGACCCTTATCGCATTGTTGGGGAGTTGTAGGGTATTATATAGTCGGCCCCGTCCGACTTTCTGCCTTTCCTTACTGGTTTATATCCGATCAGTACGAAATTCGACAGAAGGAGGTCTTTTTACATGAATGAGTATTCAGGGAAGATCGGTTCAGATTTATATTAAAGCTCCATATATATGTTCCTCCTGATTTGGTATCAAAGCGCTATAAAAGTTGTATTTTACTTCCGATCATTAAAATTTCCCAGAAAGATGCTTCTCAATGTAGGAACGAATATTGCTTAATTTAGCGATTATCGTTTCAGAATTAGATAATATGTTTCTACCCATTTACTAATTATTCCAAATTATTATGGCAATGACCCTTATCGCATTGTTAGGGAGGTGTAGGGTATTATATAGTCGGCCCCGCCCGACTTTCTGCCTTTCCTTACTGGTTTTCTTTAGGTTTGAGTTATTTTGTGAGGTCACATGCTATCCATGGTGGAGGGTATATAAGATTCGGCATGGCCGAACTTAACGCTTTTTCTTGTTTGGTTTTTCGGTGTTATTTTCTTTAGGTTTGAGTTATTTTGTGAGGTTACATGCTATCCATGGTGGAGGGTATATAAGATTCGGCATGGCCGAACTTAACGCTTTTACTTGTTTCTGGTTATTTTCCCACATGTCTTCACTTTATTTACCATTTACCTAACACGATTGCAAATGTTATGAAATTGTATAACAGTGCGGTGGGAGGGATGTAGATAAATAAATTTCCACCACCGTCTGTTAATAAAGCAACGCGGACAAACATGTATGCAATGTTTCTTTTTGTGTTTTGTACACACACATCTCCATCTTTTTGCAGAAACGTTGCAACGTCGCTTTTTGTGTTGTATACACACATCACCAGTCAGCATTTTGGGAAAATATTAATCATATTCGGGTACTATTTGACTCCACCTCGCGATTAAAATAATCATCAATGCGCTCATTTTCTGATCATAAAAGAATGTTTTGTCGGGAGAAAATGGTACCTTACCCGGGACTCATCTTGGAGAGTCTATTATAAGCCGCTTTTCAGGTCACTTTCGAGACATTTCTCAGTTGTAGTTACAATCATTTATGAGTCATTTATCAGTCATATTTAGTGTAATTTTCGAGGCCATTTTGAGCAATATTTCGTTCGAATGATCTACCATCTACGAGCCTTTTTCGAGCCATTTTTAAGCCGTATTTATAATCCTTTGCACTTCAAAAAAAATATTTGTTGGACGTAAATTATTACATTAAAAAAATAAAGAAATTAAATAAAAACCAGTAAGGAAAGGCTAAAGTCGGGCGGTTGAATAACTCTGATAAATAAATTTTGTAATTCGTGTATAAATTGTTTACATAAATTTACTTTTGGGACATTTTATACTTAAATAATACCCTGTACCACAGTGTGGTGTAGGGTATAAAAACGATTGGATCTAAAGAGCCAATTGGATGAAACATATATATGGGAGCTATAGCTAAATCTTTACCGATTTTCTTCAAATTCGGCAATGTTGGTTCATGAATAAAGAAACTCTACCATTCTAAATTTCAAAACGATTGGATGTAAAATACAGCTTTTATAGGACTAAAGGGCCAAATCGGACGAAACATATATATGGGAGCTATAGCTAAATCTTAACCGATTTTCTTCAAATTCGGTAGTGTTGGTTCATGGATCAAGAAACTCTACCATTCTAAATTTCCACACAATTGGATGTAAAATACAGCTTTTATAGGACTAAAGAGCCAAATAGGACGAAACATATATATGGGAGCTATAGCTAAATCTTAACCGGTTTTCTTCAAATTCGGTAGTGTTGGCTCATGGATCAAGAAACTCTACCATTCTAAATTTCAAAATGATTGGATGTAAAATACAGCTTCTACAGGACTAAAGGGCCAAATCGGACGAATCATATATATGGGAGCTATAGCTAAATCTCAACCGATTTTCTTCAAATTCTGCAGTGTTGGTTCATGGATCAATTAACTCTACCGTTCTAAATTTCAAAACGATTGGATGTAAAATACAGCTTCTATAGAACTAAAGGGCCAAATCGGACGAAACATATATATGGGAGCTATAGCTAAATCTTAACCGATTTTCCTCAAATTCGGCCATGTTGGTTCATGGATCAATTAACTTTACCGTTCTAAATTTCAAAACGATTGGATGTAAAATACAGCTTCTATAGAACTAAAGGGCCAAATCGGACGAAACATATATATGGGAGCTATAGCTAAATCTTAACCGATTTTCTTCAAATTCGGCCATGTTGGTTCATGGATCAAGAAACTCTACCATTCTAAATTTCAAAACGATTGGATGTAAAATACAGCTTTATGTATATGCGAGCTATAGCTATATCTTAACCGATTTTCTTCAAATTCTGCAGTGTTGGTTCATGGCTCAAGAAACTCTACCATTCTAAATTTCAAAATGATTGGATGTAAAATACAGCTTCTACAGGACTAAAGAGCAAAATCGGACGAAACATATATATGGGAGCTATAGCTAAATCTTAAAAGATTTTCTTCAAATTCGGCAATGTTGGTTCAAGAAACTCTACCATTCTAAATTTAAAAACGATCGGATGTAAAATACAGCTTCTATAGGACTAAAGGACCAAATCGGACGAAAAATATATATGGGAACTATATCTAAATCTGATCCGATTTTCTTCAAATTCTTCAATGTTGGTTTATGGATCAAGAAACTCTACCATTCTAAATTTCAAAACGATCGGATGTAAAATACGGCTTCTATAGGACTAAAGGGCCAAATCGGACGAAACATATATGTGGGAGCTATAGCTAAATCTTAACCGATTTTCTTCAAATTCGGCAATGTTGGTTCATGGATCAAGAAACTCTACCATTCCAAATTTCAAAACGATCGGATGTAAAATACAGCTTCTATAGGACTAAAGGACCAAATCGGACGAAAGATATATATGCGAGCTATATCTAAATCTGAACCGATTTTCTTCAAATTCGGCAATGTTGGTTCGTGGATCAAGAAACTCTACCATTCTAAATTTCAAAACGATCGGATGTAAAATACAGCTTCTATAGGACTAAAGGGCCAAATCGGACGAAACATATATATGGGAGCTATAGCTAAATCTTAAAAGATTTTCTTCAAATTCGGCAATGTTGGATCATGGGTCAAGAAACTCTACCATTCTAAATTTCAAAACGATCGGATGTAAAATACAGCTTCTATAGGACTAAAGGGCCAAATCGGGCGAAACATATATATGGGAGCTATAGCTAAATCTTAACCGATTTTCTTCAAATTCGGCAATGTTGGTTCATGGATCAAGAAACTCTACCATTCTAAATTTCAAAACGATCGGATGTAAAATACAGCTTCTATAGGACTAAAGGACCAAATCGGACGAAAAATATATATGGGAACTATATCTAAATCTGAACCGATTTTCTTCAAATTCGGCAATGTTGGATCATGGGTCAAGAAACTCTACCATTCTAAATTTCAAAACGATCGGATGTAAAATACAACTTCTATAGGACTAAAGGGCCAAATCGGGCGAAACATATATATGGGAGCTATAGCTAAATCTTAACCGATTTTCTTCAAATTCGGCAATGTTGGTTCATGGATCAAGAAACTCTACCATTCTAAATTTCAAAACGATCGGATGTAAAATACAGCTTCTATAGGACTAAAGGACCAAATCGGACGAAAGATATATATGGGAACTATATCTAAATCTGAACCGATTTTCTTCAAATTCTTCAATGTTGGTTCATGGATCAAGAAACTCTACCATTCTAAATTTCAAAACGATCGGATGTAAAATACGGCTTCTATAGGACTAAAGGGCCAAATCGGACGAAACATATATATGGGAGCTATAGCTAAATCTTAACCGATTTTCTTCAAATTCGGCAATGTTGGTTCTTGGATCAAGAAACTCTACCATTCTAAATTTCAAAACGATCGGATGTAAAATACAGCTTCTATAGGACTAAAGGACCAAATCGGACGAAAGATATATATGGGAGCTATATCTAAATCTGAACCGATTTTCTTCAAATTCGGCAATGTTGGTTCATGGATCAAGAAACTCTACCATTCTAAATTTCAAAACGATCGGATGTAAAATACAGCTTCTATAGGACTAAAGGGCCAAATCGGGCGAAACATATATATGGGAGCTATAGCTAAATCTTAACCGATTTTCTTCAAATTTGGCAATGTTGGTTCATGGATCAAGAAACTCTACCATTCTAAATTTCAAAACGATCGGATGTAAAATACAGCTTCTATAGGACTAAAGGACCAAATCGGACGAAAAATATATATGGGAACTATATCTAAATCTGAACCGATTTTCTTCAAATTCTTCAATGTTGGTTCATGGATCAAGAAACTCTACCATTCTATATTTCAAAACGATCGGATGTAAAATACGGCTTCTATAGGACTAAAGGGCCAAATCGGACGAAACATATATATGGGAGCTATAGCTAAATCTTAACCGATTTTCTTCAAATTCGGCAATGTTGGTTCATGGATCAAGAAACTCTACCATTCTAAATTTCAAAATGATCGGATGTAAAATAGCTTCTATAGGACTAAAGGACCAAATCGGACGAAAGATATATATGGGAGCTACATCTAAATCTGAACCGATTTTCTTCAAATTCGGCAACGTTAGTTCATGGATCAAGAAACTCTACCATTCTAAATTTCAAAACGATCGGATGTAAAATACAGCTTCTATAGGACTAAAGGGCCAAATCGGACGAAACATATATATGGGAGCTATAGCTAAATCTTAACCGATTTTCTTCAAATTCGGCAATGTTGGTTCATGGATCAAGAAACTCTACCATTCTAAATTTCAAAACGATCGGATGTAAAATACAGCTTCTATAGGACTAAAGGGCCAAATCGGACGAAAGATTTATATGGGAGCTATATCTAAATCTGAACCGATTTCAACCAAATTCAATAGCGATCTTAACAGCCGCGAAATACTCTAAACTGCAAAATTTCAGAACGATCGGAGTGAAATTGCGACCTGTAGTCGACGAACAACTTTACATGGACGGATGGACAGACATCGTTAAATCGACTCATCTAGTGATTCTGAGTCGATCGGTATACTTTAAGGTCTAGCTGTGTTATTTTCAGGTGTTACAAACATCGGCCGTGAAACAAACTTATAATACCCTGTACCACAGTGTGGTGTAGGGTATAAATATTTTGTTTATTGTTTGGACTGACACTATTTTTTTATTAAAATTAACTCAAGTTCTAACAAGTAAGAAAGTTTCAGTCGGTATACCCTCACTTTGTGAGTAATGTAATATTGAATATTCCACGAGTTTTTCTGTTATATTGTATGGGAGGTACCAGAACGGGTTTAACAAATACTCCTATTTTTCGCTGAACAGTAGATACTTTAAATACATTACACGGTGCCGAATTATAACAGTTTATGTGCACTGGTATATTAACGTTATGAGATACTAAATTGTGGTATTATTTTGCCATTTTGGGAGGTAGAAAAAGGGGCGTAGTGGTAACGCCCACATACCAAATTTGAAGTCAATCGGTTACTCCTTTCCAGAGTTATCGTGCGCACCAGCTAGCAGACAGACAGGCGAACGGACGGACATTTCTCATTCGACTTAAAATGACCCAAAACGAATATCCGCCGAACATACTTAGGGTCTTAGATCACTCCTTCGATGTGTTACACTTTTGGCCGTAGCAAATGATATATCCCTCGCATCACTAAAGTGAGGGTATAAAAATGTAATTCACTAATCATAGAACATCTCACCACGATTCGACTGATAAAAATAAACTAAAATTCACAATGACCAACTATTGGATTCTTGCTTTAACAAGAAAGCAAATTGTCCCGTTATAAACAAAAGCACCACCATAACGAGAACTTTCAACCATCCATGTGCGAGAATTGTCATTGCAAAATAACGATCAAAACAGTCACATTTCAAACACCTGCATTATATCTTAGTGATTGGTGTATATTTTGTTATTTTCTAGTCCTTTTCCACGCGTGCAAGTGATTAATCACTTTATGGTCATCAAAAGTACTCGAATAGGACCCAGATGCTTTTTGACAAAATGATCTTCCAATTGCTGGGTGGGATAAATCGATACCTCCATTCTAAACTATGCTAAGTGCAAAAAGATAGTTTTTCAGGAGAGGCGATCAAAGTTTGATGATTTTGTTAAATTTGTGTGGAATTCCTTTATAATGCAAATCGAATGACCTATACTGTTTTGTGAATAACTTTTGATTGGATTGACAGATAAACACCAAATTTTGACTGAATATAATTTGGAATATTTAGAAATAAAAAATGCAATCTCCCGAAAAACATGCTAAGTCGACTTAGCATGTTTTAGAATGGAGGTATCGAAGTAATAAAAAAAATTATAAAACCGCACTCTCACAAAATGAAAACAAGTTTAGCTCTTTGTTCTCTCAACTCTCTTTAATATATTCAATCATGTTTAAATACAATATGGTTCCGTAAAAGTTTTTCGTTTACCAAAAGTAAATTACGAAAATTATGGAATGAAAGAATGTTCGTTTACAGCAAGAGAAACTACGTTTACGATAAACTTTTGCACTCACCGCAAATATTTCAACCGTTACGGGAAAAGTAGAGCGTTTGAGACAAAGAAAAATGTCTGCGACAACTGACGCCAAAAAGTTTTTTTCTTTGCGTGTATCCGCCAACCCGAAAGAGGAGTGGTAATGTAACGTAAAAGACGACCCTCGTTTTTACCCACATACCCTATTTTACAATAAAATTTAATTGAATTTAAATAACTGAACTAAATACATACAAATATATCTGAGTTACGCCAGCCATATTTTATTATTAAAGGGATAGAATAAATATTGTATCCTTTAATACTATTCGAATACGCGGTCAAGTTCACATTTCCTGGATGAAATGTGAAATACTTGGGTATCCATAATAGGAACTACGGACGTGTATCACCTTATTCGGTAAGAAATTTAAAGTATTTAATCAAGCGTAATAGGTACTACATAGTACGGGCATATGTCAGATAAAATCGACAGTAATTCAATCTTGCATAATAGGTACTACCTATTGCGGTCCTAAATTATGATATAAAAGGAAGAGCCTGACTGAGTAGGAGCCAGTTGATGAGTAAACGTGAACCAACGCGAATATCCGGGTGAGTATGCATTTTTAATTTAAAGTCGGTGATTAAGCGTGAGGCTCCAACATCTACTACCACCGTCTTAGCGTGAGGTTGAATCCTCTGCCCTTTCGTTATAAGCGTAAGGTTGAATTCTGTTCTCGTTGTCGTCATAAGCGTAAGGTTAAATCCTCTGCCCTTTCGTCATATGCGTAAGGTTGAATCCTCTGTTCCGTCGAAGCCTGTTATTATTGCCGTCATAACCGTGAGTTTGAATCCTCGTCGTCGTATCCTGCCACCGTGATTTGAAATCCTGTCCATCATTACACTATCCAGAGCATTAGTCATAAAGAATTTCAAGATTTTTACCGTTTTTTATAAATAAATTCATTTTATTTTAATGATCGAAATTATATTGTTTCCTTTCTCTCTCGTATCGCCTCAAAATAAACAGTTGCAGCTGAACCTGAAAAATTTGATTTTGGACCAGTGTGCAATGTAAGTCTTTCAATTTCACCGGCTCTTTTCCTGTTAAAAACTTGAATGAATGTTAAGGATGATTTCACCAACTCTTTCCATGATTCTAATTCGAAACCTTCTTCTAAAGCGGAGACCGCATTGATAATTTTGTCTCTTGAATAACAGTATAATTTGTGTATGTCTTCTTTTATTGGCAAAATAATTTTTTTTACCTTTTTTTGTTTGTTTGGTCTTCTACCGCTTGTTTGTTGAATAGGCACATCCTCCTCCAACAAGGTTGAAAAATCTTCAACATTTTTTTGTCGTCTTCCGATTGTGTTTTTATATATTCCGATCGTTGCTTCCGGCCACATTTTTTTATTAGAGATGATAAAGATACCGCTGTTGCGGGGTGTTTGTAGCACAGTTTTTTGTTGTCCCACTCTGCAACATTACGTATGGCGACTAAGCAAATGTAATTTTTATCATATCATACTGATGCGGCATTGTATACTTCATCGCAAGCTTGTTTCCAAATTTGATCATCAACTCATGGTATTTAATAGCTTGTCCAATTTCTTCATCTCTCAACACCGATAATATTTTTGTTCTTAGTACTTCACTTGCAGCCGGATAAAAATACTGCGTTAATTGCCGTCTAGCTAAAATATTTGATAGTCCATTTTTCTCATTGGAGCCGCATTTTGGTTGATGTAACCGTAATGTTTTTTAGAAAAAAATCTTTTACAGATTTTGCAGCACGCATAATCCTTTGCTGTGTTTTTGTATTTTTCTCCTTGGTATCTTGTTATAATTATAATTCCGCTATTTAAATCGCTTGATGTGTTATGCATAAAATCACTTTCCTTGCGCAACTTCCAATAATTTGTAATCTTTCAGAACTTTGTTTTGGAATAGTACATGCTTTTTTAACTATGTTCTCCTTAGGGAATCGGGTGCTTCTGCACCACACTCTTCAGCATATTTGTTTAAAAGACTACAATCACTATGATATTGTTTTGAGTATTCCGATGTCCCTGGTTTACAAGAGACGTAAATATTTTTCAGTGTTTAATATTAAGTCGACTGCCTTTATGTAATCGGCCAAATCCGCCGAAACTCTACCATGATAAATTTCAAAACAATTGGATGTAAAAACAGCTTCTCTAGGGCTAAAGTGTCAAATCGGACGAAACATATATGGGAGCTATATCTTAATCTGAGCCGATTTTTTTCAAATTCGGCAATGTTTGTCCATTTATTAAGAAACTCTACCATGCTATATCTAAATCTGAACCGATTTTCTTCAAATTCAATAGGCTTCTTCCCAGGTACTGGTCAGCACGATCAAAACTCGTTTTGATTCTCGATCATATTTAGCAACAACATTACCTGTGGAATATTCAGTAATAAACCATCATGTACCACAGTTAACATTAACTGTTCTTTCGAAAATAAATAAGTTTGCTGTGGTGTCCCATTTCTCTGTATAAAAGAAGACCATTTCTTATCCTTTTGCATCAAACGAACATCCGTAGCAGGACCATTATGTCGCTCAAAACAATGTAGAGCTTCTGACCGTATCTTTCTGCATACATCATCTGAAACTACATTCCCTAAGTTGCCAACATCTCGAAGGTTACTTGATAGTTGATTTTGCGTTTTATCACGATAATTCGAAGGAAGATCATTTTTCAATTCTTCTTTAGCAATAGATCTACTAATCCCCCTGATATGTTGTGTTATTTGTTCATCTTTTGGATGCATAACTACTTCCATATCTGAAAAAAACTTTACTTCTGGAAGATTTTTGCCAAAGACACAACAAATTTGTATCGACGACATGTTCTTTTAATATAAATGCATCTCGCATACAATGTCTAAATCGTTTTATTTTTATTAAAAGTGGGACTAGAAGTAAAATTTATACGACAGACATTATTTATTGTTCTGTAGTTTCTGCGAACTCTATCTTGTGTATATTTCAAAAATTCTGCTTCGTTTTCGTTAATTTTATAGTCTTCGTAAAATATGTCTTCACGCCGTTGAATCTTAACCTCCCCGCACTATATATGTAGGATAGGATTTGGTTTTTCAGTTAACAGGATGTTCATATTTTTTTCCATATCCAAATCGGTAAAAACAGCCATGTCATCTACAATTTTCACATCTTGATTTGGCTTAGAATCTATTTTGAGTTTTGTTGTTATTAGAGCATATTCCAAAAACTTTTTTGCTGTCTTCTGTAACCTCTATATCCGATAATTTTGTCGAATGAAAGACCGTCGCTTCCCTAGGGGATGCACTTTTCACACTTTATGAAGTTGTAGTATCCAAAAGAACTTTATCTACCAGTTTCTGTAATGGTCTTTCTTCAACATTGTTTGTATTATGAATAAGTTCAAAACTTTGGTCGGTATCCATTGGTGTGTTGGTATTACATAAATCAATAAAATAACATACGTCCATGTTTTCCTTTTCTACTACTACGTCCGTCTACATTGGCACAAAGATTTCGTCCATACACGCTGAAAAAAATCTTTTCTGTAGTATATTGTCCCAAACATATTCGGCTTGAAACATATAAATGTTTAGGGAATACTCTAAACATATAATATTGGGTACACACAAAAAGTATATATTTGGGAAAATGTTATTCTAAACAAATCTTTGTTTACATCCCAATATGATTTTATTTGGGACTATCACTTCCGAAACAAATATGTATTTGCACTTAAGAATTCAGAAAATACGTTAAAATGTTGTGTTAAATTTTTACTAATTCTAAGTATTTTTTTTAGAAATTTTAAATGTTTGTAAAAATAATAAGTAATAATAATTGAAATCGTATAATCTTGGATTTAAATAAATTACTTGGAGGATTGACAAGATATGATGACTTGGAATAAAACTCAGAGATTTGAAATGATTGTTTTAAACAGAAGTTAATGCTACATATGGTATTGTAACTGGAAGGTACAATTCGAAACTAAGGAAAAATTTAAACTGAAATTTTAAAAAGTCAGCAAAAGTTTTGAAAACTTTTTTGAAATAAAATATATTTGGATAAATTCCTAAACAATAATTTTATTTGTATTTAAACACATATTTTATTTGAGAAATTTAGTTTGCAAATATATTTTGTTGTAATATATTAATATGTGCGTTCCAAATATATTATATTGATTTTCAAATAAAATTTATTTGCTCAGAAATATACAATATTTAAAAATTTGTGTTACAAATATATTTCCTTTCGATTCAAACATATCAAAAAAGGAGATTTTGCCCCGTGTTGGGTTACAGACATTATCAATACTACCTACATTCATATTATGCAAATTTTCATGTCGAACTATCACGCCTTTGCTCTGATTTCTTTCTGTCTTTCTCATTAATAAAAATATTTACTTCTTTAAACAGATCGGTGAACTGATATCTTTCACAATATATATCAAAATCATTTAGTCTCCAAATTTGATATTGTTGTATCCTGTCAAAAAAAAAATAAAATATATATATAATCCATTGTACGTATTTTGTTCTTGTACTCAGGCTCAAGATCATTATTGTTGTTTTCAGTATATGAAAACAACTTTGTTAAAAATTAAAGAAGAAGTAAGTGACATGTATTAGGGGCGGTTGTAATGGTTGGATAGACAGATCTGTTTCGGGAGCCACCAAACTCCCATTATCAATATCCTTATTACAACGATTACTTCAGTCGAAATTATTAAATATATACGCACAGCCAAGTATCATTAAACGAGAACTGTTTGCTAAAAGCGCATATCTTCAAAAAAAGACAATTCAGTAATCATCGTCCCTCGTACATGCACCAACTTCCACTCTCGTGAGTCTTTACAATGTAAAGAATTCACACGAATGATTTGCTGTAGTTGACTATGCAACAACAACGTATTTGGTCGTGCCCTACCATTTCTTCTTGTTTTTGTTTTTTTGTTTTATTCGATCTGCTTTCATAGTACGTATTTTGTTCTTGTACTCAGGCTCAAGATCATTATTGTTGTTTTCAGTATATGAAAACATTGTAAAGACTCACGAGAGTGGAAGTTGGTGCATGTACGAGGGACGATGATTACTGAATTGTCTTTTTTTGAAGATATGCGCTTTTAGCAAACAGTTCTCGTTTAATGATACTTGGCTGTGCGTATATATTTAATAATTTCGACTGAAGTAATCGTTGTAATAAGGATATTGATAATGGGAGTTTGGTGGCTCCCGAAACAGATCTGTCTATCCAACCATTACAACCGCCCCTAATACATGTCACTTACTTCTTCTTTAATTTTTAACAAAGTTGTTTTCATATACTGAAAACAACAATAATGATCTTGAGCCTGAGTACAAGAACAAAATACGTACTATGAAAGCAGATCGAATAAAACAAAAAAACAAAAACAAGAAGAAATGGTAGGGCACGACCAAATACGTTGTTGTTGCATAGTCAACTACAGCAAATCATTCGTGTGAATTCTTTACATTGTAAAGACTCACGAGAGTGGAAGTTGGTGCATGTACGAGGGACGATGATTACTGAATTGTCTTTTTTTGAAGATATGCGCTTTTAGCAAACAGTTCTCGTTTAATGATACTTGGCTGTGCGTATATATTTAATAATTTCGACTGAAGTAATCGTTGTAATAAGGATATTGATAATGGGAGTTTGGTGGCTCCCGAAACAGATCTGTCTATCCAACCATTACAACCGCCCCTAATACATGTCACTTACTTCTTCTTTAATTTTTAACAAAGTTGTTTTCATATACTGAAAACAACAATAATGATCTTGAGCCTGAGTACAAGAACAAAATACGTACTATGAAAGCAGATCGAATAAAACAAAAAAACAAAAACAAGAAGAAATGGTAGGGCACGACCAAATACGTTGTTGTTGCATAGTCAACTACAGCAAATCATTCGTGTGAATTCTTTACATTGTAAAGACTCACGAGAGTGGAAGTTGGTGCATGTACGAGGGACGATGATTACTGAATTGTCTTTTTTTGAAGATATGCGCTTTTAGCAAACAGTTCTCGTTTAATGATACTTGGCTGTGCGTATATATTTAATAATTTCGACTGAAGTAATCGTTGTAATAAGGATATTGATAATGGGAGTTTGGTGGCTCCCGAAACAGATCTGTCTATCCAACCATTACAACCGCCCCTAATACATGTCACTTACTTCTTCTTTAATTTTTAACAAAGTTGTTTTCATATACTGAAAACAACAATAATGATCTTGAGCCTGAGTACAAGAACAAAATACGTACTATGAAAGCAGATCGAATAAAACAAAAAAACAAAAACAAGTATAATCCATTGTAATATACCTAATTTGAAAGTTCTGAATGTCAATTATCCACCAATGAGCACATTAGGCTGTACCGAAAACTCACTTTTTACGTAAGAGGTCTTACATTGACTGGATTTCGACGGAAATATCAAACTTTTGTATTTTTAGGTCATTTTTGATTCCCAGTGTTATTTCACCAAATAAAACTAAATGAAAGAAATATTAGTTCAAAATATTTGCACAAAATATTACACAAAATCAAATTTATAATTTTTCATGGTACTCTTTTGATTTAATTTTTTATGACATAATTAAGAATTTATTTTATTTATATTTTTCAATCTCCCGAATGTGATTCACGCGGATGATCGAAATAAATAGAAAATAAATAATAAAATTTAATATATGTATAACAAACTCAAAAAAAAAGAACCAAAAAATACTAAATAAAAAATCTATTTTAGGCAATTTAGTATGTTTTCGAAAGTACAATCGAAACGTGAACAACCGTTAGAGTTCTAAAAGTACCCTCATAGAAACAAAAGCCTAGGATTGTTTTGAATTCTCTTACACGCTTCTGTAGTTATACCAAACATATTCTGCTTAAAACATACATATGTTTAGCGTAGGCTCTAAATATATAATATTTGGCACACACAAATATTATATGTTTGGGAGGATATTTTTCTAAACAAAACTATGTTGTTATCCTAATACTTTTTGGATCTAATATTTCCGAAACCAAAATTAATTTGTTTTGAAGTAATTTGACAATTTGTCGATACCTTAAGTATGTTTTCAGTTTTTAAAAAATTCAAAATTAATCTTTTTTAGACATTTTAAATGTTTGTAAAATTTGATTAAAATTAAAATCGTATAATCTTTCGTAACTGTAAAATGTATATATGTATGGATTGACGAAAAGTGATGAATTGTAAATTACAAATTAGTGCTGCAAAACAGAAGCTAAGTTACAAAGTTAACACGAATTCTAAGAAAAATTGAACTAAAATTTGAAAAAGTCAAGAAGTTTTAAAAATCTTTTTTTAACAAAATATATTTGGAAAACTTCTTAAGCAGTAATTTTGTTTGTTCTAATATATAAATACATATATGCGAATCAAAATAAATTTATTGTTTTTTCAAAAAAAGTTTTTTCACAAATATATATATATATATATTGTTTCCAAACATATTTTTTTTCATTCCAAACGTATCAAAAATGGTGATTTTCCCCGTGTAGGAATTGAAATTCCTATAACCGAATTTCGGTACAGCCTAATGCTTAATATTACGTTCGCACAGTTTTGTTACGATCATCCAAAAGTTCGCTTGTTCAATATTTAATAGACTTTTCATGTTTATATCTAGTAATTTATTAATGCTAAAAATGTCGTACTTACGATTCGTTCCACGACATATACAATTTTCATCTTGTTGTTTTTGTTATTGGCAAAACAATTTACTTTTTCAAACTGCCAGTGCAATCCACCACAAAATTTGAAAAATTCTTCGAAAAATCCACCTTTTTTATTAAATTCTTTAAATGTATTTTGTTTGGGTGCTTGGAAATCCTTCTCTTTTTTCATAAAAAAGAAAATTTGAATCAAATATTTGAGGAGCGTTTCAGCTTGCGGAATTGCTGTTGATCTAAAGTCAGAACATTTCAAGTCAAATCATGGAATTCTAAATACCTATGTATACTTACCAAATTCAATACTCCAAAAACTATATTTATTAATGTGTCAGTTTGTGTCAATTCATTTGTATGTAATTATGTATATAGTTGTTAAACGTTGATATTAAACAATTAATTATACAAAGTATGCTTTTCGTTTCCTCCCTTTGTTATTACTTTTCTTGCTCTTATTTTGTTTTCTTCACCCAAATCAGTTTTGTGTGATGGTGTGATAAAGCGTGACGCTTAACGTGGAAAAAATTTACAATTCTTAAACATCGTATACCTACTTACCAAATAAATATAAAACTTGTGACAGTGATGATTAAATAATAACTTTTTATTATTAAAGCCAAATTATGAGGTCAATATGCAATTATTACAACTATGATTTACAAAATTAAACACGTTAACGTAAAAAGATACGTCACACTTTCAATTAGGTCTTCCCATCTAAATTCTTTCTACTTTTACACATATGCATATTTGGTAGCTTCAGTGTGGTGAGTATATAACGAATGTAATACTAAAGAAAGTAATGTAAACCACATGTAACAGATCGACAAATCTGGCAAAGCCTCGCTAAAAGCAACAAGGAAGAACTTCAAGAAAACTTAAGTACATATTTGAATAACAGTAAGGTTGAATTTTGTATGCAAAATCTATTATAACACTTAAAAGCTATGAAGTGAAACCATTAAAACATTTTAAAATAATAAAGTGTTTTAATTTGTTCCACTAAATTCTTTGAATTACTTGTGATGCATTTTAAGGGGTGATAAAATATCAGACTTATTATATCATAAATCCATAAAATAGCACGCAGACATCCAATCTGCTGGTAGTGCAGCGAGCAGGACGTCCGCCTCAAAAACGTTAGGTCGTGAGTTAGAATCCCAGCTCTTGTCATTAGTTTTGATTTGTTTTTTAATTATATGAAATATTTTTTACAGATGTCCTCACCTCAGCACAGAAACCTCGAAGAGCAAAAATGCAAATTGTGCAACAAAGACCACTCCATAATGTAATGCTATAAGTTTAAATATATGTCGGTTGACAACCGTATAAAAACAATAAACTATTTAAAATTATGCTACAACTGTTTTTCGGCAGAACATAAAGTGGCGTTTTGCAATGAACGTGCAACAAATGTTTAAGGCTACATCATACGATGTTGCACAGAAAACAGAGTCGATACTTTTCGTTTAATTTTGGGGGGCCATGAAAAATACCGAAATAACCACTACTGTCATACTGATATTTTTGCTCGATTTTCTCGAAAATGTACGCTGAGACCAACATTTCTGAACTTCTGTCTTCTTATACTCCTCTATTCGCGGCCTGTCGTAGCGAACGGACGTGTTATCGCAGAGCGGATAGTTTTTAACATATTACACAATATCTATTCACCTACCTACTACGCAACCACGTGGTTTGTTGTTTTTAAAGCGTAGGTTAAATTGGATGCATCGTTCTCTGGACAGAAATGTGTGTGCTCAGTCTGGAAGGCCTATATCGACGTACCTATTACGGGCTAATACTGGCTATGGGGGTGTCTCCCCCAACCAATTTATGATTACACCAAAAAAGACGAAGGAGATTACGGTGCATGGGAGCGATAACCCAGTGCCGGCGACAAGCGTTGATTCACTCACGAGTCATGTGTCGTCGTTATCGAACAATCGTGAGCATGCAACTTCAACCAGCTTTGGTGCCTTGGATCTCGTAGTCGAAAATGAAACAAGAGCACATCCAGCCGCAGGCAAAACAAATGATAAGACATATGAAGCAGAACCCAGCTGGTGCTCTAAGCAACCCCAGCCTTTAAAAGCCAGTGGGGACGCTGACTCTGAATCATCAAATGAAGACAATATCACTATTGTTGCTAACTCAAAGAGACTGTCAGGGGCACAAAGAAGGAAACTGAATAAGTTGAACCGACAGAACCTATTACGGGATGAGCCTGTCAATTCTACCTCCAACACATACATGGATGCCGCTAAAAGAGTCAGGTCTCCCGAAGAACATAGCGCTGTGAAAGTAACTGAGAAGAAAAAGGGCTCGCCTTCTTCCAGTAATTCGGAGAAGCCTAACGTAACCACACAAAAGGAAGTCTCTAGTCTGGGTCCTTCGATCGTGGGCGGTAAAGTTGATCCAGTAACGCAGATCAAATCAACCAAATCATCCATTAAGGATGAGGCTTTAAACAAAAAGACTCTACAGACACGAAAAAATCAATTGGCCATAAAGAACGGTAAGAAGCCACCATCTTATTCTAATATAGCCAAACAACATTTTCGAGACGATCTATGCTATGCCATAATTGATAGCAGTAGTGCATCTGGCAGAATCCCCGAACACCGAAAGAGTAACTTCGAAGATTTGGTCTACACGAGGGTAGCGGAGTACGTCCTCAAACTAAGGATGAACCACCAATCGATGTAATGAGTTGCTAGTTTGAGAGGTGTGTTTCGATGCTAAGGCTGGCATCACAACGCTGCGCTGGTGACCTCGTTAAACATGTGGATAGCTTCCCCTTACCTTGGGACGGCGCTGTTACATTTTTTTTTTACTGAAAAGTAACCTTCGAAATCTTTTTATCCTGATCATCTACAAATTTCCCCAATACATTCGTCCACAAAGGAACATATGGCATATATTTTGTAAGAACTGTATTTAAAAATTACTCGTTATGAAAGTCATTGGTTGCATCTGCTGGTTTGCCAACAACTGAGCGACCTTTAAGTAAAATGGGCTTTTTTTGTATATAGTTGTAGTTTTTGCTAAAATTGTTGGGCTATCTATATCAGTGTATGCTTCGACTAAAAAATCGTCCGATTCACACGTAAATATTTTCTGTTTGGAAGTCACTACTTCGCTACTCAGAGTTGGATGTAACAAAATTATACATAGGAGATTGAACCATTCCCATATATCATCTAACTGAGAAATATTAATTGCAGTCCGTAATGCTCTTTTAACAAAATCAATAAACTCAACATTGGCAGTACGATGTGCGATATCGTTTTTGACTATTCGCATAAAATGATTGTAGCATATTTGGACTATTAAAAATGTAAGTTTTTTGAGATCTTTAGTCAGGAATCCATAACATTTGTTCAAATAATCGGTAATCGATTTTATATTTGCGTTACACGTCTTTATGCACGTATTAATTACAACCCAACTCCAGTCAGTAACGATTCTTTTACATATGGGCCATTTAATTCCAATTTGGGCACTAAATTTCTTTAAGTCGAAGAAGAACTTAGTTATGTCAGATTCGTAGTGCTCACAAATTAGAGCTACGGCCACAGGATTAATAAACCTTTGGCATCAACGCCTGTAACATGATGTATGTACTAATGAATACGGGAAAACTCGTTTTGATTCTCGATCATATTTAGCAACAACATTACCTGTGGAATATTCAGTAATAAACCATCATGAACCACAGTTAACATTAACTGTTCTTTCGAAAATAAATAAGTTTGCTGTGGTGTCCCATTTCTCTGTATAAAAGAAGACCATTTCTTATCCTTTTGCATCAAACGAACATCCGTAGCAGGACCATTATGTCGCTCAAAACAATGTAGAGCTTCTGACCGTATCTTTCTGCATACATTATCTGAAACTACATTCCCTAAGTTGCCAACATCTCGAAGGTTACTTGATAGTTGATTTAGCGTTTTATCACGATAATTCGAAGGAAGATCATTTTTCAATTCTTCTTTAGCAATAGATCTACTAATCCCCCTGATATGTTGTGTTATTTGTTCATCTTTTGGATGCATAACTACTTCCATATCTGAAAAAAACTTTACTTCTGGAAGATTTTTGCCAAAGACACAACAAATTTGTATCGACGACATGTTCTTTTAATATAAATGCATCTCGCATACAATGTTAAAATCGTTCTATTTTTATTAAAAGTGGGACGAGAAGTAAAATTTATACGACAGACATTATTTATTGTTCTGTAGTTTCTGCGAACCCTATCTTGTGTATATTTCAAAAATTCTGTTTCGTTTTCGTTAATTTTATAGTCTTCGTAAAATATGTCTTCACGCCGTTGAAGCTTAAGCTCCCCGCACTATATATGTAGGATAGCTTTGGGTTTTCACTTAACAGGATGTTCATATTTTTTTCCATATCCAAATCGGTAAAAACAGCCATGTCATCTACAATTTTCACATCTTGATTTGGATTAGAATCTATTTTGAGTTTTGTTGTTATTAGAGCATATTCCAAAAACTTTGTGCTGTCTTCTGTAACCTCTATATCCGATAATTTTGTCGAATGAAAGACCGTCGCTTCCCTAGGGGATGAACTTTTCACACTTTATGAAGTTGTAGTATCCAAAAGAACTTTATCTTCCAGTTTCTGTAATGGTCTTTCTTCAACATTGTTTGTATTATGAATAAGTTCAAAACTTTGGTCGGTATCCATTGGTGTGTTGGTATTACATAAATCAATAAAATAACATACGTCCATGTTTTCCTTTTCTACTACTACTTCCGTCTACATTGGCACAAAGATTTCGTCCATACACGCTGAAAAAAAATCTCTTCTGTAGTATATTGTCCCAAACATATTCGGCTTGAAACATATAAATGTTTAGGGAATACTCTAAACATATAATATTGGGTACACACAAAAAGTATATATTTGGGAAAATGTTATCGCAGAGCGGATAGTTTTTAACATATTACACAATATCTATTCACCTACCTACTACGCAACCACGTGGTTTGTTGTTTTTAAAGCGTAGGTTAAATTGGATGCATCGTTCTCTGGACAGAAATGTGTGTGCTCAGTCTGGAAGGCCTATATCGACGTACCTATTACGGGCTAATACTGGCTATGGGGGTGTCTCCCCCAACCAATTTATGATTACACCAAAAAAGACGAAGGAGATTACGGTGCATGGGAGCGATAACCCAGTGCCGGCGACAAGCGTTGATTCACTCACGAGTCATGTGTCGTCGTTATCGAACAATCGTGAGCATGCAACTTCAACCAGCTTTGGTGCCTTGGATCTCGTAGTCGAAAATGAAACAAGAGCACATCCAGCCGCAGGCAAAACAAATGATAAGACATATGAAGCAGAACCCAGCTGGTGCTCTAAGCAACCCCAGCCTTTAAAAGCCAGTGGGGACGCTGACTCTGAATCATCAAATGAAGACAATATCACTATTGTTGCTAACTCAAAGAGACTGTCAGGGGCACAAAGAAGGAAACTGAATAAGTTGAACCGACAGAACCTATTACGGGATGAGCCTGTCAATTCTACCTCCAACACATACATGGATGCCGCTAAAAGAGTCAGGTCTCCCGAAGAACATAGCGCTGTGAAAGTAACTGAGAAGAAAAAGGGCTCGCCTTCTTCCAGTAATTCGGAGAAGCCTAACGTAACCACACAAAAGGAAGTCTCTAGTCTGGGTCCTTCGATCGTGGGCGGTAAAGTTGATCCAGTAACGCAGATCAAATCAACCAAATCATCCATTAAGGATGAGGCTTTAAACAAAAAGACTCTACAGACACGAAAAAATCAATTGGCCATAAAGAACGGTAAGAAGCCACCATCTTATTCTAATATAGCCAAACAACATTTTCGAGACGATCTATGCTATGCCATAATTGATAGCAGTAGTGCATCTGGCAGAATCCCCGAACACCGAAAGAGTAACTTCGAAGATTTGGTCTACACGAGGGTAGCGGAGTACGTCCTCAAACTAAGGATGAACCACCAATCGATGTAATGAGTTGCTAGTTTGAGAGGTGTGTTTCGATGCTAAGGCTGGCATCACAACGCTGCGCTGGTGACCTCGTTAAACATGTGGATAGCTTCCCCTTACCTTGGGACGGCGCTGTTACATTTTTTTTTTACTGAAAAGTAACCTTCGAAATCTTTTTATCCTGATCATCTACAAATTTCCCCAATACATTCGTCCACAAAGGAACATATGGCATATATTTTGTAAGAACTGTATTTAAAAATTACTCGTTATGAAAGTCATTGGTTGCATCTGCTGGTTTGCCAACAACTGAGCGACCTTTAAGTAAAATGGGCTTTTTTTGTATATAGTTGTAGTTTTTGCTAAAATTGTTGGGCTATCTATATCAGTGTATGCTTCGACTAAAAAATCGTCCGATTCACACGTAAATATTTTCTGTTTGGAAGTCACTACTTCGCTACTCAGAGTTGGATGTAACAAAATTATACATAGGAGATTGAACCATTCCCATATATCATCTAACTGAGAAATATTAATTGCAGTCCGTAATGCTCTTTTAACAAAATCAATAAACTCAACATTGGCAGTACGATGTGCGATATCGTTTTTGACTATTCGCATAAAATGATTGTAGCATATTTGGACTATTAAAAATGTAAGTTTTTTGAGATCTTTAGTCAGGAATCCATAACATTTGTTCAAATAATCGGTAATCGATTTTATATTTGCGTTACACGTCTTTATGCACGTATTAATTACAACCCAACTCCAGTCAGTAACGATTCTTTTACATATGGGCCATTTAATTCCAATTTGGGCACTAAATTTCTTTAAGTCGAAGAAGAACTTAGTTATGTCAGATTCGTAGTGCTCACAAATTAGAGCTACGGCCACAGGATTAATAAACCTTTGGCATCAACGCCTGTAACATGATGTATGTACTAATGAATACGGGAAAACTCGTTTTGATTCTCGATCATATTTAGCAACAACATTACCTGTGGAATATTCAGTAATAAACCATCATGAACCACAGTTAACATTAACTGTTCTTTCGAAAATAAATAAGTTTGCTGTGGTGTCCCATTTCTCTGTATAAAAGAAGACCATTTCTTATCCTTTTGCATCAAACGAACATCCGTAGCAGGACCATTATGTCGCTCAAAACAATGTAGAGCTTCTGACCGTATCTTTCTGCATACATTATCTGAAACTACATTCCCTAAGTTGCCAACATCTCGAAGGTTACTTGATAGTTGATTTAGCGTTTTATCACGATAATTCGAAGGAAGATCATTTTTCAATTCTTCTTTAGCAATAGATCTACTAATCCCCCTGATATGTTGTGTTATTTGTTCATCTTTTGGATGCATAACTACTTCCATATCTGAAAAAAACTTTACTTCTGGAAGATTTTTGCCAAAGACACAACAAATTTGTATCGACGACATGTTCTTTTAATATAAATGCATCTCGCATACAATGTCAAAATCGTTCTATTTTTATTAAAAGTGGGACGAGAAGTAAAATTTATACGACAGACATTATTTATTGTTCTGTAGTTTCTGCGAACCCTATCTTGTGTATATTTCAAAAATTCTGTTTCGTTTTCGTTAATTTTATAGTCTTCGTAAAATATGTCTTCACGCCGTTGAAGCTTAAGCTCCCCGCACTATATATGTAGGATAGCTTTGGGTTTTCACTTAACAGGATGTTCATATTTTTTTCCATATCCAAATCGGTAAAAACAGCCATGTCATCTACAATTTTCACATCTTGATTTGGTTTAGAATCTATTTTGAGTTTTGTTGTTATTAGAGCATATTCCAAAAACTTTGTGCTGTCTTCTGTAACCTCTATATCCGATAATTTTGTCGAATGAAAGACCGTCGCTTCCCTAGGGGATGAACTTTTCACACTTTATGAAGTTGTAGTATCCAAAAGAACTTTATCTTCCAGTTTCTGTAATGGTCTTTCTTCAACATTGTTTGTATTATGAATAAGTTCAAAACTTTGGTCGGTATCCATTGGTGTGTTGGTATTACATAAATCAATAAAATAACATACGTCCATGTTTTCCTTTTCTACTACTACTTCCGTCTACATTGGCACAAAGATTTCGTCCATACACGCTGAAAAAAAATCTCTTCTGTAGTATATTGTCCCAAACATATTCGGCTTGAAACATATAAATGTTTAGGGAATACTCTAAACATATAATATTGGGTACACACAAAAAGTATATATTTGGGAAAATGTTATTCTAAACAAATCTTTGTTTACACCCCAATATGATTTTATTTGGGACTATCACTTCCGAAACAAATATGTATTTGCACTTAAGAATTCAGAAAATACGTTAAAACGTTGTATTACATTTTTACTAATTCTAAGTAATTTTTTTAGAAATTTTTAATGTTTGTAAAAATAATAATTAATAATAATTGAAATTGTATAATCTTGGATCTAAATAAATTACTTGGAGGATTGACAAGATATGATGACTTGGAATAAAACTCAAATGAAAGAAATATTAGTTCACAATATTTGCACAAATATTACACAAAAACAAATTTATAATTTTTCATGGTACTCTTTTGATTTAATTTTTTATGACATAATTAAGAATTTATTTTATTTATATTTTTCAATCTCCCGAATGTGATTCACGCGGATGATCGAAATAAATAGAAAATAAATAATAAAATTTAATATATGTATAATAAACTCAAAAAAAAGAACCAAAAAATACTAAATAAAAAATCTATTTTAGGCAATTTAGTATGTTTTCGAAAGTACAATCGAAACGTGAACAACCGTTAGAGTTCTAAAAGTACCCTCATAGAAACAAAAGCCTAGGATTGTTTTGAATTCTCTTACACGCTTCTGTAGTTATACCAAACATATTCTGCTTAAAACATACATATGTTTAGCGTAGGCTCTAAATATATAATATTTGGCACACACAAATATTATATGTTTGGGAGGATATTTTTCTAAACAAAACTATGTTGTTATCCTAATACTTTTTGGATCTAATATTTCCGAAACCAAAATTAATTTGTTTTGAAGTAATTTGACAATTTGTCGATACCTTAAGTATGTTTTCAGTTTTTAAAAAATTCAAAATTAATCTTTTTTAGACATTTTAAATGTTTGTAAAATTTGATTAAAATTAAAATCTTATAATCTTTCGTAACTGTAAAATGTATATATGTATGGATTGACGAAAAGTGATGAATTGTAAATTACAAATTAGTGCTGCAAAACAGAAGCTAAGTTACAAAGTTAACACGAATTCTAAGAAAAATTGAACTAAAATTTGAAAAAGTCAAGAAGTTTTAAAAATCTTTTTTTAACAAAATATATTTGGAAAACTTCTTAAGCTGTAATTTTGTTTGTTCTAATATATAAATACATATATGCGAATCAAAATAAATTTATTGTTTTTTCAAAAAAAAAGTTTTTTCACAAATATATATATATATTGTTTTCAAACATATTTTTTTTCATTCCAAACGTATCAAAAATGGTGATTTTCCCCGTGTAGGAATTGAAATTCATATTACCGAATTTCGATACAGCCTAATGCTTAATATTACGTACGCACAGTTTTGTTACGATCATCCAAAAGTTCGCTTGTTCAATATTTAATAGACTTTTCATGTTTATATCTAGTAATTTATTAATGCTAAAAATGTCGTACTTACGATTCGTTCCACGACATATACAATTTTCATCTTGTTGTTTTTGTTATTGGCAAAAGAATTTACTTTTTCAAACTGCCAGTGCAATCCACCACAAAATTTGAAAAATTCTTCGAAAAATCCACCTTTTTTATTAAATTCTTTAAATGTATTTTGTTTGGGTGCTTGGAAATCCTTCTCTTTTTTCATAAAAAAGAAAATTTGAATCAAATATTTGAGGAGCGTTTCAGCTTGCGGAATTGCTGTTGATCTAAAGTCAGAACATTTCAAGTCAAATCATGGAATTCTAAATACCTATGTATACTTACCAAATTCAATACTCCAAAAACTATATTTATTAATGTGTCAGTTTGTGTCAATTCATTTGTATGTAATTATGTATATAGTTGTTAAACGTTGATATTAAACAATTAATTATACAAAGTATGCTTTTCGTTTCCTCCCTTTGTTATTACTTTTCTTGCTCTTATTTTGTTTTCTTCACCCAAATCAGTTTTGTGTGATGGTGTGCTATTATAAAGCGTGACGCTTAACGTGGAAAAAATTTACAATTCTTAAACATCGTATACCTACTTACCAAATAAATATAAAACTTGTGACAGTGATGATTAAATAATAACTTTTTATTATTAAAGCCAAATTATGAGGTCAATATGCAATTATTACAACTATGATTTACAAAATTAAACACGTTAACGTAAAAAGATACGTCACACTTTCAATTAGGTCTTCCCATCTAAATTCTTTCTACTTTTACACATATGCATATTTGGTAGCTTCAGTGTGGTGAGTATATAACGAATGTAATACTAAAGAAAGTAATGTAAACCACATGTAACAGATCGACAAATCTGGCAAAGCCTCGCTAAAAGCAACAAGGAAGAACTTCAAGAAAACTTAAGTACATATTTGAATAACAGTAAGGTTGAATTTTGTATGCAAAATCTATTATAACACTTAAAAGCAATGAAGTGAAACCATTAAAACATTTTAAAATAATAAAGTGTTTTAATTTGTTCCACTAAATTCTTTGAATTACTTGTGATGCATTTTAAGGGGTGATAAAATATCAGACTTATTATATCATAAATCCATAAAATAGCACGCAGACATCCAATCTGCTGGTAGTGCAGCGAGCAGGACGTCCGCCTCAAAAACGTTAGGTCGTGAGTTAGAATCCCAGCTCTTGTCATTAGTTTTGATTTGTTTTTTAATTATATGAAATATTTTTTACAGATGTCCTCACCTCAGCACAGAAACCTCGAAGAGCAAAAATGCAAATTGTGCAACAAAGACCACTCCATAATGTAATGCTATAAGTTTAAATATATGTCGGTTGACAACCGTATAAAAACAATAAACTATTTAAAATTATGCTACAACTGTTTTTCGGCAGAACATAAAGTGGCGTTTTGCAATGAACGTGCAACAAATGTTTAAGGCTACATCATACGATGTTGCACAGAAAACAGAGTCGATACTTTTCGTTTAATTTTGGGGGGCCATGAAAAATACCGAAATAACCACTACTGTCATACTGATATTTTTGCTCGATTTTCTCGAAAATGTACGCTCAGACCAACATTTCTGAACTTCTGTCTTCTTATACTCCTCTATTCGCGGCCTGTCGTAGCGAACGGACGTGTTATCGCAGAGCGGATAGTTTTTAACATATTACACAATATCTATTCACCTACCTACTACGCAACCACGTGGTTTGTTGTTTTTAAAGCGTAGGTTAAATTGGATGCATCGTTCTCTGGACAGAAATTTCTGAGCTCAGTCTGGAAGGCCTATATCGACGTACCTATTACGGGCTAATACTGGCTATGGGGGTGTCTCCCCCAACCAATTTATGATTACACCAAAAAAGACGAAGGAGATTACGGTGCATGGGAGCGATAACCCAGTGCCGGCGACAAGCGTTGATTCACTCACGAGTCATGTGTCGTCGTTATCGAACAATCGTGAGCATGCAACTTCAACCAGCTTTGGTGCCTTGGATCTCGTAGTCGAAAATGAAACAAGAGCACATCCAGCCGCAGGCAAAACAAATGATAAGACATATGAAGCAGAACCCAGCTGGTGCTCTAAGCAACCCCAGCCTTTAAAAGCCAGTGGGGACGCTGACTCTGAATCATCAAATGAAGACAATATCACTATTGTTGCTAACTCAAAGAGACTGTCAGGGGCACAAAGAAGGAAACTGAATAAGTTGAACCGACAGAACCTATTACGGGATGAGCCTGTCAATTCTACTTCCAACACATACATGGATGCCGCTAAAAGAGTCAGGTCTCCCGAAGAACATAGCGCTGTGAAAGTAACTGAGAAGAAAAATTCTTCCAGTAATTCGGAGAAGCCTAACGTAACCACACAAAAGGAAGTCTCTAGTCTGGGTCCTTCGATCGTGGGCGGTAAAGTTGATCCAGTAACGCAGATCAAATCAACCAAATCATCCATTAAGGATGAGGCTTTAAACAAAAAGACTCTACAGACACGAAAAAATCAATTGGCCATAAAGAACGGTAAGAAGCCACCATCTTATTCTAATATAGCCAAACAACATTTTCGAGACGATCTATGCTATGCCATAATTGATAGCAGTAGTGCATCTGGCAGAATCCCCGAACACCGAAAGAGTAACTTCGAAGATTTGGTCTACACGAGGGTAGCGGAGTACGTCCTCAAACTAAGGATGAACCACCAATCGATGTAATGAGTTGCTAGTTTGAGAGGTGTGTTTCGATGCTAAGGCTGGCATCACAACGCTGCGCTGGTGACCTCGTTAAACATGTGGATAGCTTCCCCTTACCTTGGGACGGCGCTGTTACATTTTTTTTTTACTGAAAAGTAACCTTCGAAATCTTTTTATCCTGATCATCTACAAATTTCCCCAATACATTCGTCCACAAAGGAACATATGGCATATATTTTGTAAGAACTGTATTTAAAAATTACTCGTTATGAAAGTCATTGGTTGCATCTGCTGGTTTGCCAACAACTGAGCGACCTTTAAGTAAAATGGGCTTTTTTTGTATATAGTTGTAGTTTTTGCTAAAATTGTTGGGCTATCTATATCAGTGTATGCTTCGACTAAAAAATCGTCCGATTCACACGTAAATATTTTCTGTTTGGAAGTCACTACTTCGCTACTCAGAGTTGGATGTAACAAAATTATACATAGGAGATTGAACCATTCCCATATATCATCTAACTGAGAAATATTAATTGCAGTCCGTAATGCTCTTTTAACAAAATCAATAAACTCAACATTGGCAGTACGATGTGCGATATCGTTTTTGACTATTCGCATAAAATGATTGTAGCATATTTGGACTATTAAAAATGTAAGTTTTTTGAGATCTTTAGTCAGGAATCCATAACATTTGTTCAAATAATCGGTAATCGATTTTATATTTGCGTTACACGTCTTTATGCACGTATTAATTACAACCCAACTCCAGTCAGTAACGATTCTTTTACATATGGGCCATTTAATTCCAATTTGGGCACTAAATTTCTTTAAGTCGAAGAAGAACTTAGTTATGTCAGATTCGTAGTGCTCACAAATTAGAGCTACGGCCACAGGATTAATAAACCTTTGGCATCAACGCCTGTAACATGATGTATGTACTAATGAATACGGGAAAACTCGTTTTGATTCTCGATCATATTTAGCAACAACATTACCTGTGGAATATTCAGTAATAAACCATCATGAACCACAGTTAACATTAACTGTTCTTTCGAAAATAAATTCTTATCCTTTTGCATCAAACGAACATCCGTAGCAGGACCATTATGTCGCTCAAAACAATGTAGAGCTTCTGACCGTATCTTTCTGCATACATCATCTGAAACTACATTCCCTAAGTTGCCAACATCTCGAAGGTTACTTGATAGTTGATTTAGCGTTTTATCACGATAATTCGAAGGAAGATCATTTTTCAATTCTTCTTTAGCAATAGATCTACTAATCCCCCTGATATGTTGTGTTATTTGTTCATCTTTTGGATGCATAACTACTTCCATATCTGAAAAAAACTTTACTTCTGGAAGATTTTTGCCAAAGACACAACAAATTTGTATCGACGACATGTTCTTTTAATATAAATGCATCTCGCATACAATGTCAAAATCGTTCTATTTTTATTAAAAGTGGGACGAGAAGTAAAATTGATACGACAGACATTATTTATTGTTCTGTAGTTTCTGCGAACCCTATCTTGTGTATATTTCAAAAATTCTGTTTCGTTTTCGTTAATTTTATAGTCTTCGTAAAATATGTCTTCACGCCGTTGAAGCTTAAGCTCCCCGCACTATATATGTAGGATAGCTTTGGGTTTTCACTTAACAGGATGTTCATATTTTTTTCCATATCCAAATCGGTAAAAACAGCCATGTCATCTACAATTTTCACATCTTGATTTGGTTTAGAATCTATTTTGAGTTTTGTTGTTATTAGAGCATATTCCAAAAACTTTGTGCTGTCTTCTGTAACCTCTATATCCGATAATTTTGTCGAATGAAAGACCGTCGCTTCCCTAGGGGATGAACTTTTCACACTTTATGAAGTTGTAGTATCCAAAAGAACTTTATCTTCCAGTTTCTGTAATGGTCTTTCTTCAACATTGTTTGTATTATGAATAAGTTCAAAACTTTGGTCGGTATCCATTGGTGTGTTGGTATTACATAAATCAATAAAATAACATACGTCCATGTTTTCCTTTTCTACTACTACTTCCGTCTACATTGGCACAAAGATTTCGTCCATACACGCTGAAAAAAAATCTCTTCTGTAGTATATTGTCCCAAACATATTCGGCTTGAAACATATAAATGTTTAGGGAATACTCTAAACATATAATATTGGGTACACACAAAAAGTATATATTTGGGAAAATGTTATTCTAAACAAATCTTTGTTTACACCCCAATATGATTTTATTTGGGACTATCACTTCCGAAACAAATATGTATTTGCACTTAAGAATTCAGAAAATACGTTAAAACGTTGTATTACATTTTTACTAATTCTAAGTAATTTTTTTAGAAATTTTTAATGTTTGTAAAAATAATAATTAATAATAATTGAAATCGTATAATCTTGGATCTAAATAAATTACTTGGAGGATTGACAAGATATGATGACTTGGAATAAAACTCAAATGAAAGAAATATTAGTTCACAATATTTGCACAAATATTACACAAAAACAAATTTATAATTTTTCATGGTACTCTTTTGATTAAATTTTTTATGACATAATTAAGAATTTATTTTATTTATATTTTTCAATCTCCCGAATGTGATTCACGCGGATGATCGAAATAAATAGAAAATAAATAATAAAATTTAATATATGTATAATGAACTCAAAAAAAAGAACCAAAAAATACTAATTAAAAATTCTATTTTAGGCAATTTAGTATGTTTTCGAAAGTACAATCGAAACGTGAACAACCGTTAGAGTTCTAAAAGTACCCTCATAGAAACAAAAGCCTAGGATTGTTTTGAATTCTCTTACACGCTTCTGTAGTTATACCAAACATATTCTGCTTAAAACATACATATGTTTAGCGTAGGCTCTAAATATATAATATTTGGCACACACAAATATTATATGTTTGGGAGGATATTTTTCTAAACAAAACTATGTTGTTATCCTAATACTTTTTGGATCTAATATTTCCGAAACCAAAATTAATTTGTTTTGAAGTAATTTGACAATTTGTCGATACCTTAAGTATGTTTTCAGTTTTTAAAAAATTCAAAATTAATCTTTTTTAGACATTTTAAATGTTTGTAAAATTTGATTAAAATTAAAATCGTATAATCTTTCGTAACTGTAAAATGTATATACGTATGAATTGACGAAAAGTGATGAATTGTAAATTACAAATTAGTGCTGCAAAACAGAAGCTAAGTTACAAAGTTAACACGAATTCTAAGAAAAATTTAACTAAAATTTGAAAAAGTCAAGAAGTTTTAAAAATCTTTTTTTAACAAAATATATTTGGAAAACTTCTTAAGCTGTAATTTTGTTTGTTCTAATATATAAATACATATATGCGAATCAAAATAAATTTATTGTTTTTTCAAAAAAAAGTTTTTTCACAAATATATATATATATTGTTTTCAAACATATTTTTTTTCATTCCAAACGTATCAAAAATGGTGATTTTCCCCGTGTAGGAATTGAAATTCCTATTACCGAATTTCGATACAGCCTAATGCTTAATATTACGTTCGCACAGTTTTGTTACGATCATCCAAAAGTTCGCTTGTTCAATATTTAATAGACTTTTCATGTTTATATCTAGTAATTTATTAATGCTAAAAATGTCGTACTTACGATTCGTTCCACGACTTATACAATTTTCATCTTGTTGTTTTTGTTATTGGCAAAAGAATTTACTTTTTCAAACTGCCAGTGCAATCCACCACAAAATTTGAAAAATTCTTCGAAAAATCCACCTTTTTTATTAAATTCTTTAAATGTATTTTGTTTGGGTGCTTGGAAATCCTTCTCTTTTTTCATAAAAAAGAAAATTTGAATCAAATATTTGAGGGGCGTTTCAGCTTGCGGAATTGCTGTTGATCTAAAGTCAGAACATTTCAAGTCAAATCATGGAATTCTAAATACCTATGTATACTTACCAAATTCAATACTCCAAAAACTATATTTATTAATGTGTCATTTTGTGTCAATTCATTTGTATGTAATTATGTATATAGTTGTTAAACGTTGATATTAAACAATTAATTATACAAAGTATGCTTTTCGTTTCCTCCCTTTGTTATTACTTTTCTTGCTCTTATTTTGTTTTCTTCACCCAAATCAGTTTTGTGTGATGGTGTGCTATTATAAAGCGTGACGCTTAACGTGGAAAAAATTTACAATTCTTAAACATCGTATACCTACTTACCAAATAAATATAAAACTTGTGACAGTGATGATTAAATAATAACACTTTATTATTAATGCCAAATTATGAGGTCAATATGCAATTATTACAACTATGATTTACAAAATTAAACACGTTAACGTAAAAAGATACGTCACACTTTCAATTAGGTCTTCCCATCTAAATTCTTTCTACTTTTACACATATGCATATTTGGTAGCTTCAGTGTGGTGAGTATATAACGAATGTAATACTAAAGAAAGTAATGTAAACCACATGTAACAGATCGACAAATCTGGCAAAGCCTCGCTAAAAGCAACAAGGAAGAACTTCAAGAAAACTTAAGTACATATTTGAATAACAGTAAGGTTGAATTTTGTTGCCAAATCTATTATAACACTTAAAAGCTATTAAGTGAAACCATTAAAACATTTTAAAATAATAAAATGTTTTAATTTGTTCCACTAAATTCTTGAAATTACTTGTGATGCATTTTGAGGGGTGATAAAATATCAGACTTATTATATCATAAATCCATAAAATAGCACGCAGACATCCAATCTGCTGGTAGTGCAGCGAGCAGGACGTCCGCCTCAAAAACGTTAGGTCGTGAGTTAGAATCCCAGCTCTTGTCATTAGTTTTGATTTGTTTTTTAATTATATGAAATATTTTTTACAGATGTCCTCACCTCAGCACAGAAACCTCGAAGAGCAAAAATGCAAAGACCACTCCATAATGTAATGCTATAAGTTTAAATATATGTCGGTTGACAACCGTATAAAAACAATAAACTATTTAAAATTATGCTACAACTGTTTTTCGGCAGAACATAAAGTGTCTGTCTTCTTATACTCCTCTATTCGCGGCCTGTCGTAGCGAACGGACGTGTTATCGCAGAGCGGATAGTTTTTAACCTATTACACAATATCTATTCACCTACCTACTACGCAACCACGTGGTTTGTTGTTTTTAAAGCGTAGGTTAAATTGGATGCATCGTTCTCTGGACAGAAATTTCTGAGCTCAGTCTGGAAGGCCTATATCGACGTACCTATTACGGGCTAATACTGGCTATGGGGATGTCTCCCCCAACCAATTTATGATTACACCAAAAAGACGAAGGAGATTACGGTGCATGGGAGGGATAACCCAGTGCCGGCGACAAGCGTTGATTCACTCACGAGTCATGTGTCGTCGTTATCGAACAATCGTGAGCATGCAACTTCAACGAGCTTTGGTGCCTTGGATCTCGTAGTCGAAAATGAAACAAGAGCACATCCAGCCGCTGGCAAAACAAATGATAAGACATATGAAGCAGAACCCAGCTGGTGCTCTAAGCAACCCCAGCCTTTAAAAGCCAGTGGGGACGCTGACTCTGAATCATCAAATGAAGACAATATCACTATTGTTGCTAACTCAAAGAGACTGTCAGGGGCACAAAGAAGGAAACTGAATAAGTTGAACCGACAGAACCTATTACGGGATGAGCCTGTCAGTTCTACCTCCAATACATACATGGATGCCGCTAAAAGAGTCAGGTCTCCCGAAGAACATAGCGATGTGAAAGTAACTAAGAAGAAAAAGGGCTCGCCTTCTTCCAGTAATTCGGAGAAGCCTAACGTAACCACACAAAAGGAAGTCTCTAGTCTGGGTCCTTCGATCGTGGGCGGTAAATTTGATCCAGTAACGCAGATCAAATCAACCAAATCATCCATTAAGGATGAGGCTTTAAACAAAAAGACTCTACAGAAACGAAAAAATCAATTGGCCATAAAGAACGGTAAGAAGCCACCATCTTATTCTAATATAGCCAAACAACATTTTCGAGACGATCTATGCTATGCCATAGTTGATAGCAGTAGTGCATCTGGCAGAATCCCCGAACACCGAAAGAGTAACTTCGAAGATTTGGTCTACACGAGGGTAGCGGAGTACGTCCTCAAACTAAGGATGAACCACCAATCGATGTAATGAGTTGCTAGTGTGAGAGATGTGTTTCGATGCTAAGGCTGGCATCACAACGCTGCGCTGGTGACCTCGTAAAACTTGTGGATAGCTTCCCCTTACCTTGGGACGGCGCTGTTACATTTTTTTTTACTGAAAAGTAACCTTCGAAATCTTTTTATCCTGATCATCTACAAATTTCGCCAATACATTCGTCCACAAAGGAACATATGGCATATATTTTGTAAGAACTGTATTTAAAAATTACTCGTTATGAAAGTCATTGGTTGCATCTGCTGGTTTGCCAACAACTGAGCGACCTTGAAGTAAAATGGGCTTTTTTTGTATATAGTTGTAGTTTTTGCTAAAATTGTTGGGCTATCTATATCAGTGTATGCTTCGACTAAAAAATCGTCCGATTCACACGTAAATATTTTCTGTTTCGAAGTCACTACTTCGCTACTCAGAGTTGGATGTAACAAAATTATACATAGGAGATTGAACCATTCCCATATATCATCTAACTGAGAAATATTAATTGCAGTCCGTAATGCTCTTTTAACAAAATCAATAAACTCAACATTGGCAGTACGATGTGCGATATCGTTTTTGACTATTCGCATAAAATGATTGTAGCATATTTGGACTATTAAAAATGTAAGTTTTTTGAAATCTTTAGTCAGGAATCCATAACATTTGTTCAAATAATCGGTAATCGATTTTATATTTGCGTTACACGTCTTTATGCACGTATTAATTAAAACCCAACTCCAGTCAGTAACGATTCTTTTACATATGGGCCATTTAATTCCAATTTGGGCACTAAATTTCTTTAAGTCGAAGAAGAACTTAGTTATGTCAGATTCGTAGTGCTCACAAATTAGAGCTACGGCCACAGGATTAATAAACCTTTGGCATCAACGCCTGTAACATGATGTATGTACTAATGAATACGGGAAAACTAGTTTTGATTCTCGATCATATTTAGCAACAACATTACCTGTGGAATATTCAGTAATAAACCACCATGAACCACAGTTAACATTAACTGTTCTTTCGAAAATAAATAAGTTTGCTGTGGTGTCCCATTTCTCTGTATAAAAGAAGACCATTTCTTATCCTTTTGCATCAAACGAACATCCGTAGCAGGACCATTATGTCGCTCAAAACGATGTAAAGCTTCTGACCGTATCTTTCTGCATACATCATCTGAAACTACATTCCCTAAGTTGCCAACATCTCGAAGGTTACTTGATAGTTGATTTAGCGTTTTATCACGATAATTCGAAGGAAGATCATTTTTCAATTCTTCTTTAGCAATAGATCTACTAATCCCCCTGATATGTTGTGTTATTTGTTCATCTTTTGGATGCATAACTACTTCCATATCTGAAAAAAACTTTACTTCTGGAAGATTTTTGCCAAAGACACAACAAATTTGTATCGACGACATGTTCTTTTAATATAAATGCATCTCGCATACAATGTCAAAATCGTTCTATTTTTATTAAAAGTGGGACGAGAAGTAAAATTTATACGACAGACATTATTTATTGTTCTGTAGTTTCTGCGAACCCTATCTTGTGTATATTTCAAAAATTCTGTTTCGTTTTCGTTAATTTTATAGTCTTCGTAAAATATGTCTTCACGCCGTTGAAGCTTAAGCTCCCCGCACTATATATGTAGGATAGCTTTGGGTTTTCACTTAACAGGATGTTCATATTTTTTTCCATATCCAAATCGGTAAAAACAGCCATGTCATCTACAATTTTCACATCTTGATTTGGTTTAGAATCTATTTTGAGTTTTGTTGTTATTAGAGCATATTCCAAAAACTTTGTGCTGTCTTCTGTAACCTCTATATCCGATAATTTTGTCGAATGAAAGACCGTCGGGTCTTTCATTCGACAAAAGTTCATCCCCAGGGGATGAACTTTTCACACTTTATGAAGTTGTAGTATCCAAAAGAACTTTATCTTCCAGTTTCTGTAATGGTCTTTCTTCAACATTGTTTGTATTATGAATAAGTTCAAAACTTTGGTCGGTATCCATTGGTGTGTTGGTATTACATAAATCAATAAAATAACATACGTCCATGTTTTCCTTTTCTACTACTACTTCCGTCTACATTGGCACAAAGATTTCGTCCATACACGCTGAAAAAAAATCTCTTCTGTAGTATATTGTCCCAAACATATTCGGCTTGAAACATATAAATGTTTAGGGAATACTCTAATTAAATATTATAATATTGGGTACACACAAAAAGTATATATTTGGGAAAATGTTATTCTAAACAAATCTTTGTTTACACCCCAATATGATTTTATTTGGGACTATCACTTCCGAAACAAATATGTATTTGCACTTAAGAATTCAGAAAATACATTAAAACGTTGTGTTACATTTTTACTAATTCTAAGTAATTTTTTTAGAAATTTTTAATGTTTGTAAAAATAATAATTAATAATAATTGAAATCGTATAATCTTGGATCTAAATAAATTACTTGGAGGATTGACAAGATATGATGACTTGGAATAAAACTCAAATGAAAGAAATATTAGTTCAAAATATTTGCACAAAATATTACACAAAAACAAATTTAGAATTTTTCATGGTACTCTTTTGATTTAATTTTTTATGACATAATTAAGAATTTATTTTATTTATATTTTTCAATCTCCCGAATGTGATTCACGCGGATGATCGAAATAAATAGAAAATAAATAATAAAATTTAATATATGTATAATAAACTCAAAAAAAGAACCAAAAAATACTAAATAAAAAATCTATTTTAGGCAATTTAGTATGTTTTCGAAAGTACAATCGAAACGTGAACAACCGTTAGAGTTCTAAAAGTACCCTCATAGAAACAAAAGCCTAGGATTGTTTTGAATTCTCTTACACGCTTCTGTAGTTATACCAAACATATTCTGCTTAAAACATACATATGTTTAGCGTAGGCTCTAAATATATAATATTTGGCACACACAAATATTATATGTTTGGGAGGATATTTTTCTAAACAAAACTATGTTGTTATCCTAATACTTTTTGGATCTAATATTTCCGAAACCAAAATTAATTTGTTTTGAAGTAATTTGACAATTTGTCGATACCTTAAGTATGTTTTCAGTTTTTAAAAAATTCAAAATAAATCTTTTTTAGACATTTTAAATGTTTGTAAAATTTGATTAAAATTAAAATCGTATAATCTTTCGTAACTATAAAATGTATATATGTATGGATTGACGAAAAGTGATGAATTGTAAATTACAAATTAGTGCTGCAAAACAGAAGCTAAGTTACAAAGTTAACACGAATTCTAAGAAAAATTTAACTAAAATTTGAAAAAGTGAAGAAGTTTTAAAAATCTTTTTTTAACAAAATATTTTTGGAAAACTTCTTAAGCTGTAATTTTGTTTGTTCTAATATATAAATACATATATGCGAATCAAAATAAATTTATTGTTTTTTCAAAAAAAAAGTTTTTTCACAAATATATATATATATTGTTTTCAAACATATTTTTTTTCATTCCAAACTTATCAAAAATGGTGATTTTCCCCGTGTAGGAATTGAAATTCCTATTACCGAATTTCGATACAGCCTAATGCTTAATATTACGTTCGCACAGTTTTGTTACGATCATCCAAAAGTTCGCTTGTTCAATATTTAATAGACTTTTCATGTTTATATCTAGTAATTTATTAATGCTAAAAATGTCGTACCTACGATTCGTTCCACGACATATACAATTTTCATCTTGTTGTTTTTGTTATTGGCAAAAGAATTTACTTTTTCAAACTGCCAGTGCAATCCACCACAAAATTTGAAAAATTCTTCGAAAAATCCACCTTTTTTATTAAATTCTTTAAATGTATTTTGTTTGGGTGCTTGGAAATCCTTCTCTTTTTTCATAAAAAAGAAAATTTGAATCAAATATTTGAGGGGCGTTTCAGCTTGCGGAATTGCTGTTGATCTAAAGTCAGAACATTTCAAGTCAAATCATGGAATTCTAAATACCTATGTATACTTCCCAAATTCAATACTCCAAAAACTATATTTATTAATGTGTCATTTTGTGTCAATTCATTTGTATGTAATTATGTATATAGTTGTTAAACGTTGATATTAAACAATTAATTATACAAAGTATGCTTTTCGTTTCCTCCCTTTGTTATTAGTTTTCTTGCTCTTATTTTGTTTTCTTCACCCAAATCAGTTTTGTGTGATGGTGTGCTATTATAAAGCGTGACGCTTAAAGTGGAAAAAATTTACAATTCTTAAACATATATATAAATAAATATAAAACTTGTGACAGTGATGATTAAATAATAACTTTTTATTATTAAAGCTAAATTATGAGGTCAATATGCAATTACAAAAAAAAAAATTTACAAAATTAAACACGTTAACGTAAAAAGATACGTCACACTTTCAATTAGGTCTTCCCATCTAAATTCTTTCTACTTTTACACATATGCATATTTGGTAGCTTCAGTGTGGTGAGTATATAACGAATGTAATACTAAAGAAACTAATGTAAATCACATGTAACAGATCGACAAATCTGGCAAAGCCTCGCTAAAAGCAACAAGGAAGAACTTCAAGAAAACTTAAGTACATATTTGAATAACAGTAAGGTTGAATTTTGTATGCAAAATCTATTATAACACTTAAAAGCTATGAAGTGAAACCATTAAAACATTTTAAAATAATAAAGTGTTTTAATTTGTTCCACTAAATTCTTTAAATGTTTTAATAGATTCGATTTTGTTACTTGTGATGCATTTTAAGGGGTGATAAAATATCAGACTTATTATATCATAAATCCATAAAATAGCACGCAGACATCCAATCTGCTGGTAGTGCAGCGAGCAGGACGTCCGCCTCAAAAACGTTAGGTCGTGAGTTAGAATCCCAGCTCTTGTCATTAGTTTTGATTTGTTTTTTAATTATATGAAATATTTTTTACAGATGTCCTCACCTCAGCACAGAAACCTCGAAGAGCAAAAATGCAAATTGTGCAACAAAGACCACTCCATAATGTAATGCAATAAGTTTAAATATATGTCGGTTGACAACCGTATAAAAACAATAAACTATTTAAAATTATGCTACAACTGGTTTTCGGCAGAACATAAAGTGGCGTTTTGCAATGAACACTGAACGTGCAACAAATGTTTAAGGCTACACCATGTTGCATCATGTTGCACAGAAAACAGAGTCGGAACTTTTCGGGCCATGAAAAATACCGAATTAACCACTACTGTCATACTGATATTTTTGCTCGATTTTCTCGATAATGTACGCTCAGACCAACATTTCTGAACTTCTGTCTTCTTATACTCCTCTATTCGCGGCCTGTCGTAGCGAACGGACGTGTTATCGCATAGCGGATAGTTTTTAACCTATTACGCAATACCTATTCACCTACCTACTACGCAACCACGTCGTTTGTTGTTTTTAAAGCGTAGGTTAAATTGGATGCATCGTTCTCTGGACAGTAATTTCTGAGCTCAGTCTGGAAGGCCTATATCGACGTACCTATTACGGGCTAATACTGGCTATGGGGGGTGTCTCCCCCAACCAATTTATGATTACACCAAAAAAGACGAGGGAGATTACGGCGCATGGGAGGGATAACCCAGTGCCGGCGACAAGCGTTGATTCACTCACGAGTCATGTGTCGTCGTTATCGAACAATCGTGAGCATGTAACTTCAACGAGCTTTGGTGCCTTGGATCTCGTAGTCGAAAATGAAACAAGAGCACATCCAGCCGCAGGCAAAACAAATGATAAGACAGATGAAGCAGAACCCATCCGGGGCTTTAAGCAACCCCAGCCTTTAAAAGCCAGTGGGGACGCTGACTCTGAATCATCAAATGAAAACAATATCACTATTGTTGCTAACTCAAAGAGACTGTCAGGGGCACAAAGAATGAAACTGAATAAGTTGAACCGACAGAACCTATTACGGGATGAGCCTGTCAATTCTACCTCCAACACATACATGGATGCCGCTAAAAGAATCAGGTGTCCCGAAGAACACAGCGCTGTGAAAGTAACTAAGAAGAAAAAGGGCTCGCCTTCTTCCAGTAATTCGGAGAAGCCTAACGTAACCACACAAAACGAAGTCTCTAGTCTGGGTCCTTCGATCGTCGGCGGTAAAGTTGATCCAGTAACGCAGGTCAAGTCAACCAAATCATCCGTTAAGGATGAGGCTTTAAACAAAAAGACTCTACAGACACGAAAAAATCAATTGGCCACAAAGAAGGGTAAGAAGCCACCATCTTATTCTAATATAGCTAAACAACATTTTCGAGACGATCTATGCTATGCCATAATTGATAGCAGTAGTGCATCTGGCAGAATCCCCGAAGACCAAAAGAGTAACTTCGAAGTTTTGGTCTATACGAGGGTAGCGGAGTACGTCCTCGAATCTAGGGATGAACAACCAATCGAAGTAATGAGTTGCAAGTTTGAGAGGGGTGTTTTGATGCTAAGGCTGGCATCACAACGATGCGCTGGTGTCCTCGTAAAGCTTGTGGATAGCTTCCCCTCACCTTGGGACGGCGCAAAGCTAAAATTGGTAAGGAAAAGCGACATTCCGGAAATCATAAAAACGACCCTATATGTTAAGGGATGTCCCAGTAAGTTCTCATCAGAGTACATACTCGACATCATTGGCAAACAGAATTCAAAACATTCCGTGAGAAAGAGGGAAGTTTTCTATAGGAAGGATGATACCGCGGGTACTCTACTCGTGTTGGGCATAGACCCAGAATCAAAGAACAATCTTGTCATGGCGAAGGGCATCTGGACAGTCTTTTTCAAAATTGGAAAGTTTCCGATTGGCAGGACAGATGAATCGAGTCCAAATATACTGTCTGAAGAGGCAAACACTGGTAGTGAACGGATGGAGACAAGTGAGACCAGTTCACCAATAGTACCGCCACTTTTGCAGGAAGATCCCAGCAAAGGTGGTGATCAAAATAAAAAGAGCCACAAAACGATTCAAAACAATGAGGGAGCGACAAAAAATAACACCGCCTCTCAAAATTGCGGACTGGAAGATGGTGTAATAGGTAGTGAACGAAAGGAGGAGAATGACCCACTGCGAAATACTGAGGGAGTGCCACCAGATAGGATAGACTCCCAAAAGAAACTTTTACTGGAAAGACAATGATTGATGTCATCCAGATAAACCTCCACCGGAGCGAGACCAACGCTCTGATGGACATCATAAATAAAGGCTGGGTTCATATAGCTTTGATCCAGGAACCATGGACAACTAGCAACAAGGTTACTGGATTAAACCATGTGAACTATAACATTTTCTACGCTATCACAGGTACCCGTCCAAGGACTTGTATTTTGTGCAATAAAAACTCATGTTTTATTTTCTCTCCTGAGTTGTCAACATCGGACGCCACGGTGCTGAGGCAAGGTAATCTCTGCCTACAGGACAAATTCGCTCGATTTGCGAAGATGTCCGCAGACATTACAGCAGAGCTCGACGTAAAAAACCATCAGTATATTGGGACGACTACCACAGAAGACAGAAAGAATACAATAAAATCATTAGATCGGCGAAACTTAAATCCTGGAGGCTTTTCTGTGAACAGGTAGACAGCGTTAACAGCATGTCTAAAATGAAAAAGTTCCTCTCAAAAACTCATGTCCAAACCGAAACACTGGTGGATGAAACGGGTAAAAGGATGGAAACTATAGAGGATAACGTAAGGCTCTCGATGAAAACTCATTTTCCGACTGGTAATGCTGGACCAACAGAGGAACAGTTACAGAATGAAAATGTATTGCATCAAGTACCTATTACGGATATAACAGATGATATGGTTAAAGAAGCGATAAAAAGTTTCTCTCCCTTTAAGGCTGCGGGACCGGATGGAATATTTCTAGCACTTCTGCAGAATGGGGTGGATCTGACATCAACTCATCTGGCTGGAGTGTTCACTGCATGCCTAACCCATTCTTATACCCCAAAAAACTGGCAGGAATCAAGGGTGGTCTTCATACCAAAGCCTGGCAAGGCGAGTTATACGACCCCAAAGGCTTATCGACCCATTAGCCTAACTTCTTTCCTGTTAAATACAATGAAGCGAATAATTGATAACATGGCCAAAAGTAAAATAGCGGATGCCAGGCTGAAATTCAAACAACACGCCTATGTAAAAGGAAGATCAGTGGAAACAGCTCTGCATGACGTAGTGCACCACATAGAAGAGTCCTTCAGTAAAGAAATGTATACACTTGCTGTTTGCATAGACATTGAGGGCGCATTTAACAACGTACAGACCGATACACTTATCCAGTCCTTAGACGTGTTTCAGGTTGACCGGGCGCTGAAAAACTGGATCAACAATATGCAAAGGAATAGGTGGATTATTTGTGGGTCATATGACGTAAAAATTAGAGACAAGGTAAATCGTGGTATATATTCCTTAGCATATTGTTGATCCAGTTTTCAGGGGGCATTTTACCGCCTATTCTATGGGTTACGACGATACACAGTCTCCTAAAAGCCCTCACCAATGAAGGACTTAAACCAGTCTGTTATGCAGACGACGTTGTAATGCTTCTAAGGGGCTTTCATCCAAATCTATTATGCAGAAGAGCCGAAGAGGCACTTTATATGGCATATAACTGGGGACAACCAAGGGAATTAAATGTTAACCCTGACCAAATAGAAATATGTCTATTTACAAGGAAAACGAAGATCTCACGTTTTACCCGGCCTCGATTCCTGAATAAGACAATTGCTATAACTAAAAAGGTAAAATACTTGGGAGTAATCTTGGATCAGAAACTGTACTGGGAAGATCATCTTGAAGAAAGAGTTACAAAGGTCCACAGATGTTGTTCGTTGTGCCGAAGAGCTATAGGTTTAAAATGGCGACTACGTCCAAATATGACTCACTGGCTTTACATGAGCGTGATTAAACCAATAATCACCTACGCCTGTGTAGTGTGGTGGACATCAATGGACAAGAAGTGCAACGTAATACCTTTGCAAAAAATTCAACGTATGTGCTGTCTAGGCATAAGCGGGGCATTTAGAACTGCACCATCAAAAGTGTTGGAGACTATACTGCACATCCAACCAATAGACATCCGTATAAAGTATGAGGCAGCCCTCACAGCAAGACGTCTACAAGTGATGGGTGAATGAAGAAGATTTTGGAATCTCTAGTTGGTCATATTCAAACGCCAGAAATTTCCGACCCCATTCCTGATGTATGGCTTACAGCTACCTGTGATACGTTTGTGCCAGACAGACGCTCCTGGGAAAACGGAACATTGGCCCATGTGCCAGTGGGAACTAGCTGCTACACGAATGGGTCCAAGCGAGGAGGAAGGATGGGTCTGGGACTTTTTATTAATGAACCAGAAGTCGAACTTCACTTCCGCCTCCCTGACCATTACACGGTATTTCAAGCAGAAGTTCGAGCAATCACGGTGTGTGTGAACTGGCTCAGTAACACCACAAAGCCTAAATATGCCAACATCTTCACAGATAGCCAAATGGCGATTAAAGCTATAACATCGGAATGGGTCAAATCCAGAACTGTGTTGGACTGTAAAAGAACGATAAGTGATTACTCAGCTATGATCAATTGCGTATTTGCTGGGTACCAGGACACAACGGAGTGATAGGAAATGAACGGGCAAACAGCTTGGCTTCAAAGGGCAGAGAACTTCGAGTAATAAACTTGGGAAATTGGAAACCTTTCGAAGCCACGAAAAATGAGTTGAAGCACTGGGCAGTCATGGCTCACAAAACTGTGTGGAATAGCGCAACAGTAGGAGCAACTGCAAAGATACTGTGGGGTGACCCAAATGAAAAGAAAACAAGAAGTCTTCTGAAACTAAACAAGAGCGTGATTAGTAAGATGATGAGTGTTCTAATGGGACACTCAAGCTTACAAGCACATCTTCATCGCATAGGACTACCAGGAAACGACGAATACAGGGCATGCAGGGAAATATCGAAACGATGGAACATATTCTGTGTCACTGCCCGGCTTTCACACATGCAAGATCCCAACATTTCGGATCCGACATATTACCAGACTTGATTCATCTCAGAGAATATGACTGGAAGATACTGAGAAAATTCGTTTCTTGTACCGATTTCTGTAACTCGTGAGGTATAAAAACATCATAAATAAGGAGCGCACAACAGGCCGAACCACTGGCTTAAGTGTATGTCCATGGACATGAGACGTTTAAACGTCTCCTCTCTTCAACCTAACCTATACTCCTCTTTGGCTCCCCAAAAGTGCAAACAGACCTGAGTCGGAACTTTTCGTTTCATTTTGGGGGGCCATGAAAAATACCGAAATAACCACTACTGTCATACCGATATTTTTGGTCAATTTTCTCGAAAATGTACGCTTAGACCAAAGTTTCTGCACTTCGGTGTTGTTAAACTCCCCTTTGGCTACCCAAAAGTGCAAACAGACCTGAGTCGGACCTTTTCGTTTAATTTTGGTGGGCCATAGAATAATGACAAAACAATTAGTAAGTTCCCAATGACTTGTGTATGTATGTATTTGTTGAAAATTTTCCTTCAAACCAATATTTATATTTTTTGGAATATTTATACTTTCGCTATGTTTAAAAAAATATATAAAATGTTAGTGGTATATTTCAAACTATGGAGGCCATACAAAAATCCATAAGAAAATAACCATATTTACATTTGACTATACAGTCAGTTTTGACTATAAATTTGACTATAACTTTGACTTTGAGAGTCAGTTTTTGACTATGTATACCAGTATAACATTTATACAGGAGGGTTGTTGTCTCGAATATTTAACTATAACTTTTTGACTCTATCTTCACTCTTTTGTCGTTGATTTTGTACAGATTGATTAAGAATTGACGGAGATATTCGCCCATGTGTAGCAATCGCGTGAGTTCGAATCGCAAAAATTTCCACTCCAATTTTAATGATCTTCGAAATATAATTTTAATAAAATGCACACATAGATGTAGTTATTTATCACTGTAATTAATAATTTGATTTTAATAAATCCAAATTGTTGTGCTAAAAAAGAATTCAGAAGATACATTTTGCGACTTGAAATCACAATCGCAAATTTTTGGCGAAATGCGATTGCCATCACATGGGCGATTTCAAATTATATATCCACAGTTTGGAGGCTCGCGATACTGAGAACTTGATCCGCCGAAAAAAATAATGCGTAATTGGTCTCACAACTAAGGAATTTAGCTACTGTGTAAATTTGGACAAAATTGGTGGGTCCCTTGAGGTCCTGTAATCATGAACCAAAAATATTTAGAAAAAGGTAGTGTCCGTAAATTAGCTGTAACTTTTTACAAAGCGCGATCTACCAAAATGTTTTTTATGATTCTAGTCGACGTCAACATAGGACGCATTCTAAATATAAAATATTTCAAATCACTTCTCCAGAAAGTGAAATTATTCGAAAGTGAAATTATTCGCATGTGCAAACAATGTTTTGCAATATTTTTCATATCGTCAGTTGGTAATTAAAGTTCATGATTTATTTAGATTTTAGGAAGTGTTTCAGATCTAACTGCAAAAATTTCAGTCGAATTCGTTCAATATTTCCAGAGAAAATTTCAGTTTTCTAAACACACTCGGAAAAATTTAATAGGTCATATATCGCGAAAAAATCAAAATTTTGCTAAACGTTTCAAATCGTTTTATTTTCTCTAAATTCTCAACCAGATTATTAACACATTTCAAAAAAATCTTGACCTTCCAAAAAATGTTGACACACTTGTTTTATTTTTTTCCATATTTGCATATGTAGTTACATTAGGCCGGGTCAAACAAATTATAGCGATTGTCCGCATCTCAAAAGAAAGCTTGTTTTTTTATTACATAACCTCTAAAATTCTTGCAAATATCGAATACCTCTGTAATTTATCATAAAAGCAATAATATTTTACGTTTGGTATAGACACCGCCTCAACAGTATTTAAAAAGATCGCTCCGTATGTTGTCGATCGCCGCCGTGTTGCATTTTTCGTGTCAATATTGTTAGATCGTGTGGACATAGCTTAACATTGGATCCGCTTAATGTATAAACCAGTAAGGAAAGGCTAAAGTCGGGCGGTGCCGACTATATAATACCCTACACCACTCTCGTAATATTGCATAACTCTGATATATAAATTTTGTAATTCATGTATAAATTGTTTACATAAATTTACTTTTGGGACATTTTATACTTAAATAATACCCTGTACCACAGTGTCGTGTAGGGTATAAAACCGATTGGATATAAAGAGCCAAATCGGATGAAACATATATATGGGAGCTATAGCTAAATCTTTACCGATTTTCTTCAAATTCGGCAATGTTGGTTCATGAATAAAGAAACTCTACCATTCTAAATTTCAAAACGATTGGATGTAAAATATAGCTTCTATAGAACTAAAGGGTCAAATCGGACGAAACATATATATGGGAGCTATAGCTAAATCTTAACCGATTTTCTTCAAATTCGGTAGTGTTGGTTCATGGATCAATAAACTCTACCATTCTAAATTTCAAAACGATTGGATGTAAAATACAGCTTTTATAGGACTAAAGGGCTAAATCGGACGAAACATATATATGGGAGCTATAGCTAAATCTTAACCGATTTTCTTCAAATTCGGCAGTGTTGGTTCATGGATCAAGAAACTCTACCATTCTAAATATCAAAACAATAAACTCTACCATTCTAAATTTCAAAACAATTGGATGTAAAATACAGCTTCTATAGAACTAAAGGGCCAAATCGGACGAAACATATATATGGGAGCTATAACTAAATCTTAACCGATTTTCTTCAAATTCGGTAGTGTTGGTTCATGGATCAAGAAACTCTACCATTCTAAATTTCAAAATGATTGGATGTAAAATACAGCTTCTTCAGGACTAAAGAGCAAAATCGGACGAAAAATATATATGGGAGCTATAGCTAAATTTTAACCGATTTTCTTCAAATTCAGCAATGTTGGTTCATGGATCAAGAAACTCTACCATTATAATTTCAAAACGATTGGATGTAAAATACAGCTTTTATAGGACTACATGGCCAAATCGGACGAAACATATATATGGGAGCTATAGCTAAATCTTAACCGATTTTCTTCAAATTCGGTAGTGTTGGTTCATGGATCAAGAAACTCTACCATTCTAAATTTCAAAATGATTGGATGTAAAATACAGCTTCTATAGGACTAAAGAGCAAAATCGGACGAAACATATATATGGGAGCTATAGCTAAATCTTAACCGATTTTCTTCAAATTCGGCAATGTTTAGCTATAGCTCCCACATCCGATTTTGCTCTTTAGTCTTGTAGAAGCTGTATTTTACATCCACTCATTTCGAAATTTAGTATGGTAGAGTTTCTTGATCCATGAACCAACACTACCGAATTTGAAGAAAATCGGTTAAGATTTAGCTATAGCTCCCATATATATGTTTCGTCCGATTTTGCTCTTTAGTCCTGTAGAAGCTGTATTTTACATCCAATCATTTTGAAATTTAGAACGGTACAGTTTCTTGATCCATGAACCAACACTACCGAATTTGAAGAAAATCGGTTAAGATTTAGCTGTAGCTCCCATATATATGTTTCGTCCGATTTGGCCATGTAGTCCTATAAAAGCTGTATTTTACATCCAATCGTTTTTATACCCTACACCACACTGTGGTACAGGGTATTATTTAAGTATAAAATGTCCCAAAAGTAAATTTATGTAAACAATTTATACATGAATTACAAAATGTATATTTCAGAGTTATTTAATATTACGAGAGTGGTGTAGGGTATTATATAGTCGGCCCCGCCCGACTTTAGCCTTTCCTTACTGGTTTAAAATTGTTTTTTATTTCTCAACATAATCTCGTTTTATCTCGATACACTTTTTCCAGCTATTTGCAATAGCATCGATACCCTGTTTATAGTAAAAACTGACTAGCTCCTGAAAAAACCCATCAACCGCAACCTCTACCAAAATATTTCTGACAAATCTTTTTCCGTCGAGGAAGTTTGCAAATAAAAAAATCCGAGGGGGCTATGTCTGGCGAATTAGGTGCGTGCTGAAGCAATTTGAAGTTTAATTCATTGATTTTGGCCATCGCAATAATGGATGTGTGAACTGGTGCATTGTCTTGATTGTGAACAAACGCAGCACCCATCTTGCGCACAGCTTTCCCATCGTCAAATGTTTCATCAATACGCTTTGTAAAGAATTTTTTGAAATACCTATGACTTCAGCTAACTCACGAACTTTCCACCGACGGTCATCCAAACCATTTTGTTGATGTGTTAACCCATTTCTAGCGTGGACACCTCAATTGGTCAACCACTGCGGTGTTCGCCTTGGCAGCTCGTACGGCCCCGTTTAAACTATGCCACCTAATGTTTTATAGTTGTAAACGAAGGAGCAGACGCCCCCAAAGTAGAATCTATTTCAGTGTTAATATAGGCTGGACTGAGAACTTTCAAAAAAAGTATTGTATTACATATCGGTGACCAATTTTTTTTTCATATTTACAAATTCACTGAGATCGTTTACTTTTGAGTGCTCAAAAAAAATTATACAACGTGGCGCCTTGAAACATAAACCATACGTTTTAGAGATGTGACACTGTTCACGAAGTATTTTTTTTTTCAAACTACTACCGCCGTCTATATTTCAGGTCGGCTAATTTTTGTACCGCCCTCGTACTTTGTTTAAACAATTTTCTTTAAATATAAGTAATCCCATATCTCAACGCTTCATTGGACAATTGTTAAGCACAACATCATACATTTACAGTCTTTCAAAAAGTAATAAAGCAGATTTGTGAAATAGGCATTGCAATTCGAATTAAAATTTTAATTACCAAATACGGATTTGACTCCGGGGAGGCTAAATACAAGAACAATATGTAATTATGCTGTTGACAAATTTATAATAATCACTCTGACACATAAATGTAATTGCTATTAAAATTGTTTATGAACGATTTGCATAAAGGATTAAAATGACAATGAACCTAAATATGTTTATTTATTTAAGTAATTTGCTGTGGTTGTAGAAGGAGTTAATTGCCTTTGAAGGATGAAGAAATGTATCGTTCTTAATTTAATATTTATTTATTTTGGACTAAATCCTAGCCAACGATGAACGTTCAAGTTGAAGAATAGTTGATAGCATTATAAATTATTTGTTCCCTATAAAGTAAATCTCAACCAGGTGATCAACGTCAAACTGGATTTTACTTAAACGGTATCACTACGTCGTATTGATACTGTTCTTTTGAACAAAACACTATAAGTATCACTACGTTTAGCGTTCCGTTATTTTTTATATTCGACACCACTGGTCGCAAATATAAAGCAATCTTAAAGAAAATTGGTACAGACGCATTTCTTAACCCAGGGACGATCCCTATTTAAAATGGGGCATATCGGTCCATACTTTATATAGCCCCCATACGAAGGTCCCTTTCGATAAGACATATTAACGCTCTAGAGAACGCATTTTTTTTACCGATCATGCTTAAATTTAAATACTTGTACTGTGTCTTACATACAATCGTGTCTAGTGAAAATTAGGCATATCGGTCCATATTTATATATATAGCTCCCGTACAAAGGTCCCTTTCGTTTAGACATAGAGGGCGCATATTTTTATTCGATCGTACCGAAATTTAAATATGTGTTATTTCCATTGAATTCAATCATGGCTAGTGAAAATGAGGCATATCGGTCAATATTTTGATATAGCCCCCATACAAAGGTACTTTGGATAAAACATATTTACGCTCTGGAGGGTAAATATCACCGATCATGCTGAAATTTAAATATGTGTACTTTGTATTATATAGCCCCCATACGAAAATAATTTTAAAAAATAAGTTTGCACGTTGTAGCAATTTTTTATATGCTATACTATGGATATATTAGCCTTCAAAATAAAAATAATACGGAAGGTGAACAAGGCTGAACAAACGACGAAAACCTTTACCCAATGTACAACTTATAAAAAATATGGATCTAACTAATTAGTGTCGCTGACACTATACTGTAATATTAAATAATAATTTTAATGTTTATATTTACTTACCACACTTCCAAAAACAGTACAAATATATCAAAAATATCAAGATGATTTAACCAAGACACAAGCGTTACTCACAATTTTCAATCCGAAAATGATCACTTTGGGTGGTCTTCACTATACTGGTTTTGAAGGTACCGTTAATCTTACACCAACAATTATATTAACAAAATAATAATGCAGTTTAGTACAGTAACAACCTAAGTTTAATAACACACGGTTGGTTTTTCATAATTCTTAACTTTGATTTTCTATTTTTCCGCGCTAGATTGGGAAAATTGACCACAGCAATGAGAGTAAAAAAAAAACAAAAAAGAATCGAATGTATAAAATGGCGACACTGTAAAGGCAACCTTACACTATCATGCAAGTTGGACCAACACCTGTGTTGGATGGATTTATCCCAGTGTTGGGGAAAAAACGAACGTACGGTTTCCAAACAGAATACCGTACACTAGAATTTGAGATGAGATCGCAAACACTATGATAACGTACCGTTCTTCGGACGCAAACGCTACCTCGTAGTGGTTGTATTTTTTTAAGAGAACGCAAACAGAATACGCTACCTTCAGAATTCTTTGTTATATTTTTTATGTTCGACACCATGGGTGGCAAATATGAAGCGATCTTTATGAAAATTGGTACAGAATCATCTATTAGACTAGGGACGACCCCTATTGAAAATGGGGCACATCGGTCCATGTTTTGATATTGCCCCCATCGATTTCACTTCTTTACGCCCCACTTAGGGATCGATACCACTAATGCGGATGATTATTTAAAAACATCAAAATTATCTCATCGTGTTATTTTTGGTACTCACTTAAAGATCACAAAATTCAGCTTTATTCGTTGAAAAAACTTTCTTTTTGTCGTCTTTGGTTTAGCTGTCATTACCTGTAAATGTTATTATTATAACTATTAAAATTAAAAATAAAAAAAATCTATAAAATTACAACATATTACATTAGATCCACCAACTACAGGTATTTATTTATACACAGTCACGCGAATTTATTTAAATTACAGGGTTGCCCATATTCGACGGACACACGGACTCGTTGGGCCCATTCCAATCGACGAGGCTTGTCCGCAGGCAACAATCTATGGGTCAATTGAATTTTGTACGGGAACAAATGCAAATCAACGAGAATAATCCGTTGTAAAGTGGACCGAGCCATGCCCAACTGCTGAGAACGGCGTTTTTGGGATGTTCTTGGGGACCTCTCAACACTGGCTCGTACGGCAGCGATATTCTCGGCCGATCGCCTTGGTCGACTTTTATTTGGCCTCTTCGGATTAGAAAGAGCCTCGCCAGTCGAAAATTTTTCGTATAAACGCTTAATGGTGTTCTTAGAAGGCGCACTTCTCACATTTTTTAATATTTTAAAAGCACGTTGACTTGACTTCTTCTGTTGAATGTAAATTTCAACTATTTCAGAGCGCTCGCGTGGCGTGTATTGTTCCATGGTAAAAATCTGCTTGGACTGACGCTTCAAACGCGGTATGTCATTAAGCGATCTGACATCTCTGTCAAAAGTTATGGCGTTGCCAGATGGGTCCGTCGAATATGGGAGACCCTGTATATAGGACATGTTTGTTTTAAATATGGATTTTAGTATTGCTTTAAAATACGACATTCTTCAAAGAAAGATCTTTTGTATTTTACTAAGCAATTTTAATCGAAAATTACCACATATTTTAATGTGGTAATTTTCTTAAAAAATCGCATTTGAGAAATTTTTTTGTTTAATTTTTTAATTTATCGTTTTTTTAAATAATTTGTAATGAGTTATAAAAATTTTTAAATTAGGAATGTGCTCAAATGTATTTGCAATGTCTCGCCAAGAACTGTTTGATATTAAGGAAAAATCAAATTCCAAGAGCAAATCCTACAAGTTGTTAATCCAAATATAAATAATACTCCAAACGTTTTGTGCACAGTATATGATCCGCCGGGATAGAAACCAGAATAGATTTCTGTATAATAATAAAAATTGGTTTACTAAATCAATTTCATTTGAAATTTTAAAGAAAACGGTTTTTGAAGAGTGCACAAATAATACAAAAAATGTAAAATTTTAAGAGATAACATCCCGTTGCGTGTTTTATCTCATGCAACATAGTTATGTTTAAGATCTTCCGGACAATTTCGTGCATCACAGATATTAAAAGACAAAATCTTCTCCAACAAGAGCTGAGAAGTATATTAATACACGTACTAAAGAACCACAAAAATTAATCGCTGAGAAAGCCCTTTCAGTCTTGGTAGAAGCAAAATTGACACGAAATCAGTACAATGCTATAAGAAGGGCTGCAACCCCAAACATTTCCGTCATACACCGAAGTCCAAAAAGCCAAACAGAAGTGTTATCCATAAAAACAAATATTTACTTCAGAAACTTATGTGCAAGTAAGTCTACAAGGCCTCTCAGATCATACTACGGAACTGCATATTTGAATTGAAGAAATCGGAATATGCCTTTTTTAAATATGAAGAACTATCTCAAGTAAGCCTTCACTCCAAATGGAACCCCCAAGATGCTCGAAACAAGGTTTTAAAACAACAACAGGAGAATTATGCACACAGATGCAGCCGAAAAAATTTAATATCTACTTATTTAACAGATTCCTCTTAATTTCAGATTCAGCGGTAAAGCAAAAAAAACAATGGAATGGGTATTCCAAATATGGTACAGTGGTGTTTTTTTTGACATTTCCACATTTCTTTTCATTTGATATTCGTAGTTTTGTTGTGCTCGGTTCAACATATGAAAATTTGTGCGACATATGTACATTGTAATTAAATTTAATGAACGATGAAAAAAATTGTCGAAACAGAATATTTCGTCTGAACGCAAATGCAACTTCAAAAGAAAATTGCAAGTGTGAATATGGATTTTCTGAAAAATATTTTAAAAATTCCCCCTGCACCCTCTGCTAATTTCTCATTTTGCATTCGCACAATCGAACAAAAATCGTGCGTTGAGTTAAACCCATACCTACATTACTGCGCAGCCATTTGGTATTGCATTAAATATGTGCGCTTTCATTTATGTTTGGTTCTGAAATCTGCTTTTTGACAGTGCAATACTCCACACCCTGGACTGGGCGGAGTGTGGAAAATGCGATATTTTCGCATAAGACTAATTAGACTAGCCACAATAATAGACGTGTTTTCGTTACACCATAAGTGTTTAATTTGTATGGGGAGCTAAGCACTTTTAAGCACTATTAGTTCCCGATGAAGTTTGGTGCTTGTGTTCCTGTCTTAATCGAGTATGATGTTGCCAGATTGGGCACCCTATATTTAGCAATATGGCATCCCATTTTTGGAGAGATTGTTATCAATTATTGTGGATTAACGGGAAAAAGAAGAACAAAAATGGGAAATTATTTTAATATTTGCAAAAAGAGTGTAAACAATTGAACATAGTATAGTAAATATATGTTTTGTAAATACTTTTCACGAATTGTTTGTTTGTTTCGCACTGTTTTTTCTTCACAACTCATGATACCATTGCTACCAGATAGTTAAAATCCGCCACTTATTGCTTATGTGCCAGTTAGTGGAAGTCAGTTGTTTTCGTTGCAAAGTGCTAAACTAAAATTGCTAGCTTGTAACGAAAACATGCCTAATGTATATTTACATATATCGTTTTTGTAAAACACATGAATAACTCTTTTTGTTGCTCTTATCCGTTTTATCCTACGAGATATTGTTGAATATGGTGAATTTTATCTTGTTACTTGTTATTTTGCCAAAAATTAAAGATTTTCGATTAATTTAAATGGTATCTAAATTGTCCTCCTCATACCTATGTTTTAACCCAATGTTCGGACTGGAGAACACGTTTTTCAATAGATCTGGCTGAAATTTAAGAATTTATATTTTATATTTAATGTAATCGTCCCTAGTAGAAACGGGGAACATAGGTCGATGTTTTTTTAAAGACTTTTTAAGTACTGAAATAGTGAACATTGCTTTTGTCACTGTAATTTGACCCCATGCTGGACATTGAATAGTTGTTTTCGAATGACTTTAAAGATATGCAAGTACATTTACAATTTTAGATTATTAGCTCTTAAATAACATTTAAAATTACTGAATTAATGACAAAATGTGGTTACTGCTGCACTGACAACAGTCAGAGAATTCAAAACTATTTTCGCGTTTATATTTGACGTTTATAGTACTGCATATTTGCAAAATTTTAGCTTTGGGTCTTATAAGATGCTCCTGAAAGGACAATTACAATACTCACGGAAAAAAATGACTACGTGAAAAGTTTGTTTATTTTTATACAACACTCTGGTCTATGGTTGTGCAAAATTTCACCTTTCTAGCTCTTACACGAGCCTCAGCGGTCAAGTAGCCAGCATTTTCGAGGATTTTTAGGAAATTTTCGTTGGTACTTCTTGTTTAGCCGGAGATCAGTCCGGATTGGTGCGAATCATCGATATCGCTCCAAGTGTTATTGTGTTATATATATAGATTAATAAAAATATAATCGCACGGTCATAACAACAAATTAATTTTTCAATTATTCAGTTTGTTACATATAAATGAAATGAAATCGTACTTAAATGTTTACTTTCGTTTATTCCCAGTATTTCTAAAACCAAATAGAAAACGACGAAATGATTATAATTGGTGTATAATATTATAAGTTTAGTTTCCTAGAATGAAAGTTTAATTTAATTTAAAACTAAGAAGAAACAGTTTTTATCAATTTACCAGTCCAAGTTGTTTTCCGGGCATGTATCAATTTTTGTGCGAAAATCATACATAAATGTAAGAGCCAAGTAAGAGCAAAACTAAAATCCTTCGTACGTTTGTTTGTAACGCATGATCTCCGAAACCATAAGAGCGAATGGGCAAAATTGCACAATAGGTTCAGTTCGGGGTCATCTGTGTTTTAGAATTATATTCACCGCAATAAATTAGGAAGTGATCAAGTTGGTTGACAATAGTTTGTATGTATGTATGATTCTGATTTCCAAGCTATCGTCAAAGGTTGTTGGAGAGAGAGGCAGGCGGAAAGAGGCGGAAAGAGTTCTCTGCCTCTCTCCCCTACAAACTTCGACAATTGCTTGGAAAAAATTGCAGAGTGTGAAGCAGGACTATCCAGTAGATGGCGCTGTAGTGGACTTATGGTCAATATAAATTTTTTTCCTGAATCTTGGGATGGATACATTTTTGAATGAAATATCAATGAATAACAAACCCAAATATCCCAAACAGAACTGGCAACGTCTGCTGGGGTCAGCTGGTTAATATTTATAATCGGTTGTTTGTTGGTAACACCATCACGCCTACACGGCTGAAACTTGGTGGTCAGATAGACCAATGCCTGGGAAGTGTCATAGGCTACATTGATTTTTAATTTCGACCACTTGACCGCTGATGTTTCTATTATAGCTAGAAATCTGAATTTTTGCACATGCATAGACAGGAGTGTTGTCTAAACCGCTAGCTACTCATGCAGTCATTTTTGCCAGTGGTAAAGTCTAGCGTGATCAAAAATATGAGTATTGCTTTTGTCTTTTCAGAAGCCTCTTATTAAAATACAAAGCTAACGGCCTGTTTCTGTATTTCCAACGAGAGTTTCTGCGAACGAAAACCAGTAACTCACTTTCGTCAGGAATTTGGTTTCTCTAAGGTTCGTTCGTTCGCTTGGCCTTACGTCAATGACGTTAGCAATTTACCAATTGGAAAATAATGTAATTGCCAGATCAATAATTTCACAACTTCCGGTTTAAAAAAGCACACATTTTCGTATGGTCGTCCTTAGTAAATACACCTCTGTACTCTTTACACTATCGGTGCCCAAAAAATCAACCCTGGGTGGGTCGGCTGAGTTGAATCAACTCTCTTTTGTTTCTCTCTCTCTCACGTCTCTCTCATTGTGCACTGATGATTTTTTCCATCTTAGCGAGCTGCCAATGTTGACTTCTTTATTCTTAAATATGTATACATATGTATACAATTGTATTATTAGTTAATTGTTTTTATCATAATTATATTAATATCTACTTATTTTTTCTTTATAACGTTTTTTTGTCATTGTTCCTACCAGTCGACAAATAAAATAACGTGACTCGATCTGACATTTGTGTTCGCCCAGATGACAGCAAAGAGAGATAGAGAAACCAAAATTTACACATTACATTTACGAAAGCTAATTTTTAAGTTACAGAAACAGGCTGTAAGACTTAAGACGTAAATGTGTAGTACAATACCCGATAAATATACCCGGGTATTGTACTACACATTTCACTGCTTTTAATAAAACTTTAAGAGCTAATAATCTAGAAATGTATATATAAATACTGACCTCGAATGAGATGCGAAAGCTGCTATTCGCTACTACATCCAGCCTGAGGTCAAACCGCGTCTAAAAATTTCTATAGCCTTTTCAAAATATATCGCTCACCACTTACTGTGTCGACATATTTAACGTTGTCAATTCGGTAAATTTTCAGAATGTGGTTAAAGTAGCAGTGACCAAAACTATTTAGGCTCTTTCAATAATTTAAAAGTCCCATAAGAGCTATGATTCTGCTAATTTATGTGTATATACTGAACTCTAGCGGATGCGCTTCTACAACAGGCGACTTCTGACCGCTTTCAAAATCTTTAATATTATGTTTGCACTTTAGAAGCGTCTTAAGTGATACAAAAAATATAATATGTAGTAATATACACGGGAAAAACAATTTTAAATGCTATGATTGTGGTCAGTGTAGCAGTGACCACAGTTTTTAAAAATTCTTTAAAAGCTAAAACTCTACAAATTGATGTGTATATAAGTACATATACTGATATCAAAGAAGATACGAAAATAACTATCCAGCCTAAGGTCAACCCGGACATAAAACAGTACATTAAAACCTAACAGGATCAATTTCAAATTCTCAAAGAGAGGTCAGTGTAGCAGTAACCAATGCAATCTTTATTCTTTCAATACTTTAAGAATTCTATAGAATTATATTATATCTCTTATAAGGTATGGACCTACACATATACGTGCATATACCGATATTCAAGACAATGCGTCGTCCGACCGGGGGACAAAATGGACATATTTAGTCTTAAAGAAACTTTAATAACTCAGTCAATTGCAATGGATTTTTAAGAGACTGGTTGTATTTTTTTCCTTACAAAATATACTATATACGTAAATCAATTGACCGTGCTATCTCACAAAATAATTGGTAAAAACATTGGCTAAACCAGATGTCGAAAAAATGATAAAATGTGTTTGTAGGACAAATAAACAACATATTCTTATATCGTTCTAAAGGCCTAAGTGTCCTATTCCTAAATTTTTAAATAAACAACATATATGTATATCGTTCGAAATGTCTTTGTCTCCTCTTTCCAAATTCCACTGTGACCACTGGAATTATCTTGAACTTGAAAAAAATTAAATTTCTTTCTATGACAAGTTGGCTTTTAGACCTACATCAAATAAAGATGTAACTTATAACAAGAAATACTACAAAAAAATTTGTGTTGTAGTCGGAGCTATGGATTTTCATACTAGAATTAGGATCAGCTTCAAAATTGTACTTGTTATACCCTCCACCATAGGATGGGGGGCATATTCATTTTGTCCCTCCGTTTGTAAAATCATTAAATATTTATCTGAGACCCTATAATGTATATATATTATTAATCGTTGTAAAATTCCAAGACGATTTAGCCATGTCCGTATGTCCATCCGTCCCTCTTATGTAATCACGCTACAATCTATAATACGTGAGCTAGGTGGCTGAAAGTCATAGGTAGTCGTATGTCCATGTTTTGATATAGCCCCCATGCAAAGGTCCCTCTAGATTTGACTTCGTAACGGCACAAAAACCTCAAATTTCAACGGATTTAGCTGAAATTTGGTATAATGAGTTTATTTGTATCCGACACCATTCACATGGGATCCATGGTGGAGGGTATATAAGATTCGGTATGGTCGAACTTAATCCGTCTTTACTTGTTTGATGTTGTCTTTTATCCAGAGTTTTTATTGGAATATCTTCAAGCTTCCGAGGTTTTGATATGCTTGAGACTTAAATAGGTACTTTTCAGCCTTAATTCAATATCGAAGCTCATTTTGCACTCAAATCAATCCGATTAAATTCTTAAGCCTATCGCAATATTATTGTAATTAGTATGTATATTTTCTTCCTAATATCAAGCCTGAAAGATTTTTTTATTTAAGAAAAAATCCATACTTACCGTACTTTTGACATCGCAAAGTATTACTTAATTGTTTTCTGTACCCACAAATCAGATATTTCAAGGACGAATCAGAATGATTTGTGACATCTAGTTTTCTAACGTTAATATAACACTTCTACCTTCTTAATGGAAGCTATTGATATTGCCGTACATAGGGTCACTGTTGATGCGTATGCCAACGGCGTGTTCGCTATTCATTTAGACCAACGATTAATTAATAGATAACACTACGATGAATTTTACCTCCCGCATTGTGGGTTTGAAGTCATCATCATTTGCGATGTTTATCGCTTAAGTGCTATTCCCCAACTCGTGACTCGTGGCAGAAACAGCGTTAAAAATTGAAGTGTTAAACAGTCACTTAGAAAACAATTTACGATTATTACATGCATTTTCGCCGTTTTTCTGTTGAGTTTTTTGTTCGTTTTCAGTTTTCATTTTCAAACATCATTATCCTTTTGTTTTACTCGCGGCTTGTGCAAATCGATTTTAGTTAAAGTTAAACGAAACTTTTCAAACTTCAATCGCTGCAAGTGGCCGAAGCACACAGACTGATAGATACATTTTCCCCAACGGATGTGTTCCGATTCGGACAAATACTTATACAGACAGCCCGGGGAAAACGTAGATTTTCCAAGCACTAAGCACATAGATACAATATAGCCAAAGGGTAGCATGGTGAGCGCTACCAGAGTGTCCTTTGAAATGAACAATAGGAAGAAATTGCCTATATATACTCGTTTATTGTATGTACAACACGTACAGTGTATGAAATATAGATATGTATGTATGTACGCTTAGTTGATTTTCAACTGCCTGCTGCATTTATACACGCCATATATCTACGTACATTTGTATGTATTTCATTTTATTTATTCATCTTCAAGAGACGGACCACTCCTTTCAGCAGACTCATGGAGGACTCGAGAGGAAAGCGGAAATGTACTTCAAACTTTAAAGAGTTCCTAAACGTCTTTGACATGTAAACTTTGGAGTTGTAAGAGTGAATCCCGATAAGAACGAATGTAGAGATGCAGAAGGACACTGAAACAGTCAAGAGTGTGCATGCAGTTTGTTTCAAATTTATGTCATCGTCGTCAAGGATCAAAAGAAAGAAAAAAAGACTAATGCCGATGTAGATATACAGATACGAGTATACACCCACACGTTGCAGTGTCCTCCATTTAGGCCATCAGTTGGTTAAGGTTGACTTCAGCTGGCTTGGCCTTGCGAGAATAAAATTAATGGTTCGCTTGTTGAAACAGTCTATATAAAGAATGGCTAACTCAACATTATTTACATTGAAGTCGATTGAAAAATGACTCTTGGCCGCAAGACCTCTGAACTAAGAGCAAATAGCCTGAATAGTATTAAGTTGTTAGTTTTAAAGCAGTTTTTTAATCAAAGATATTGAAAAAATTACATAACGAAACGTAGACATTGCTAGGACTTTTGAAATTACATTGATTACACCTTGCGATAAATGCTGCAAGTAGCAAACCTGCATATTCAGTTTGATTTAGTTTGTCCACATTACAGTATTTTTAAAAATAAAAAAATTCTATAAGCATATCACAAACGAGTGGCATCAATTACTACCAATTTCGGTTTTTTATTATTTATTTAAGGACAATGGAAATCTGAAATATGTATATATCATTACTACTGCAGCAATAGCAATCATGTGAATTTCATATACTCTATAAATGTATTAGTGTAATGTGTAATGATTATTTGAGGGCCACTAAACAAACAATTGTTGACCTATCAATATTATTGGATTCCTTGATCACTAAAATATTACAACGAATATTAGATTGAACTTCATTCATCCAGAAAAACAGTTTATTTAATACATTAATAATTGAGTTAATTGTGTAAAATTTCCATCAAAAAAAGGGACAACAAAATTTTATAACTTAAAATATGAGTTCATACTCAAATACATAATGGTTAAAATAATAAACTCATTGCAATATAATTTAATTAAGGCGAGTTCCTGCCGTTAGGCTTAACCCCACCGTGCTCCAAGCACATGGGTGAATACATGCATCAACCAACGTCCAAAAACATTGTGCATGATTACCAAACAATTCCGTTTTTCTGGGCACTTTTGCCCACCTCCTTGGTTAGGAGCGGAGCCCATCTAAAACTCCTTACCATTCTATGGGTCATAACACCCGGTTGGTTTGCTACTCCACATTCGCGACTATTCTCTCCCAGATATTTTTGATTCAACCACGGCCACAACGATGACCCCCGAAGGAACCATACGAATAGTCAGGCCAGAACCTACGTTCCAGGGACGTTCCTGACTCCCGTGGTGGTGGCATCAATTACTACCAATTTCGGTTTTTTATTATTTATTTAAGGACAATGGAAATCTGAAATATGTATATATCATTACTACTGCAGCAATAGCAATCATGTGAATTTCATATACTCTATAAATGTATTAGTGTAATGTGTAATGATTATTTGAGGGCCACTAAACAAACAATTGGTGACCTATCAATATTATTGGATTCCTTGATCACTAAAATATTACAACGAATATTAGATTGAACTTCATTCATCCAGAAAAACAGTTTATTTAATACATTTATAATTGAGTTAATTGTGTAAAATTTCCATCAAAAAAAGGGACAACAAAATTTTATAACTTAAAATATGAGTTCATACTCAAATACATAATGGTTAAAATAATAAACTCATTGCAATATAATTTAATTAAGGCGAGTTCCTGCCGTTAGGCTTAACCCCACCGTGCTCCAAGCACATGGGTGAATATATGCATCAACCAACGTCCAAAAACATTGTGCATGATTACCAAACAATTCCGTTTTTCTGGGCACTTTTGCCCTCCTCCTTGGTTAGGAGCGGAGCCCATCTAAAACTCCTTACCATTCTATGGGTCATAAGACCCGGTTGGTTTGCTACTCCACATTCGCGACTATTCTCTCCCAGATATTTTTGATTCAACCACAGCCACTACGATGACCCCCGAAGGAACCATACGAATAGTCAGGCCAGAACCTACGTTCCAGGGACGTTCCTGACTCCCGTGGTAACAGATTAAAGACTCTGGTCAGACTGCTTAGCCGAAGATACTACCAGTTAGACTACATAAAATCAAGGACTGCTGATCCATCTGGATCCATCCATAGGATTCGTAGATCCCCCACCAAAACACTTCAAGTTGAGCAAGAGATACAAAGTTCAACTTTGGTAAGGAATATTATCCTCATCGGCTTCAGAAAAATCATCCGAACAATAGTCATTAGTTAAAACTTCGTCATCGCCATTTGTGTCGCTTTCAAAAACATATTTCGTCATTGTTTTGCTAACATATCATAATATGTGTCGAGTATCATCACAGGTCTAAAAAAATTAGTAAATTTAGTAACTGTAATTGTTTGCTTAAAACATTTTAGCTTCCGACTGAAGTGAGAATATGGAGAATATACAATATGAATCACTCTCGAGACAAAGACAACCGCTATTAAAATAAGATTGTTCATAGTTAAGTTAAATCCATGCAAAGTTCTTGATTAGTTTTTGTACTTCAATAGAACGAACACGGCCATCAACCCATGTTTTTGGTGATTTCGAAATTCTTCGAGGGAACGATAAGGTTTCATTCCCACGACGAAACGATTTTGTTTGACCATTTTTCTGAAAATATGATAAAACGAAGCAATCAATTTATATTTTGTGCTTAATTGTACTGTTTGATATGCGTTCGGATTACCTTAGTTAAATAATTTGTTGTAAAAGTTTAATTTAAAAAATAAAATAAATCAAATAATGGTGATGAATGGAGTAGATGAATGGTATTCGTCGTGGTGATGAATGGAATTCGTCGTGGTGATGAATGGGATTCGTTGTGGTGATGAATGGAGTTCGTCGTGGTGATGAATTGGATTCGTCGTGATGATGAATGGGATTCGTCGTAATGATGAATGGGACTCGTCTGTTGGCCAACACAGTACTTGATGAGTTTATTTTTGATTTTAAATATCAGAAGTAATGAATACTTCTGTTTCGTTTGCTTTAAGCCTTTCTTGATAAGAACTGTGTTTCGAACCGAATATTCACAACTGGACATGACAAAGCAGTCAAGTAATTTTATTTTCCATACCGTTTTTAATGGTCTAAAACCAGAAGAATATTTATTCAAATTTTAAAAATTTAAATTATGGCATGCCACCATTTCTTTTAATGACTCTAGATCTCGCGATAAACCACGAAATGCAAAAATAGAGAGAACCACATATTGTACCATAACTGGAGAACCATTTCATGTAGCCTTAAACTTCGTCAACCATATCTTTAAAGCTATCATTGTAGCTAATTTGGCAAATTTGCCGACTTGACCTCCTCCGCAAATTAGCAATATAAAATACAAACGTATTTTAACTTCAACGCTACTTAACCGAATATTATTTGATGTAGAATTGATAAATTAGATACAACTGTTTAAATTAAGCATCGACTTTCTTCGGAATGGTTTCATTTTATTCATGGCCGATCAGACTTTACGAGTACGATAAAATATTAAAAATATTATAATACTCGTATATATGGGCAAAAGTCAAAATTTTTTACATAGGGGTAATCTATGTTAGTTGTCACTTTTCTCGCGTTGTGTACATATTTCGGTGCAAAAGTTGATGGAATTAGATTAACCACAAACGTAAATGCTTTTTCCCAAAAAATTTTGTTATTATCTTATATAGTTTAAAAGCTTTAAGCACATACATTTCAAAAATGTAGAAAAAACCTAGAAATTTGCATGTATTTATTAATTATTTTAGAGGCTGTGGCCAAACTATTTCTTCCAGATGTACTACTAATCAGTTCCAAAAAATACAAGGGACACAGGAGAAAGAATTTTTCGTGGGCATTGTTCATGTGAGGTCTTTCCGCGAAAAAATAAAGCTCATAACTTTCGGAAATGCGATTTCAAGTGTTTTTTGTTTTTTTTTTGGCCGCGGTCAGCGCGATATTCTATGTAATGAAATATCGCCGAATAAGCGATTATAGTGGCTGGAAGTACCTACAAATCCATATAGGAGTCGACGATGTGCTCCAAATGGAACCAACGCTAGAGCTCTCCAAAACTGAGTTAAACTTGCGTGAATTTTTTTTTGATAGTGTATTTCTCGGGGCACATCGACAGGTTTTTTACATTGCGAATTCTAAAATTAATAACTGAAATTTTATTCACCTTTTTCACATTTTGCAAATGTTGTTCTTGACAATTTGTATAGTGTAAAGTTCTTACATTCATTTCTATGTTCTTTGGGGGTACTGCTGAGGTGTTCCTAACAACCTTGGATACGTATTTGAAGATTGAAGTCTTGTACGCGAAGAACGAGACACTTTTGTCTCAGCGATGATCATCAAGGCACACGTAGTGCGAGGCACAGATATGGCGGAAGTTCATATGAATTAAAACGATAATATATTAACGATATATTCCGAAATCCGAAACTTTTTTATTTCATTCCCAAATAAGCAAATTACCGCGATCCACCCTGTATTATATAAAACTAGCTGAGCCCGGCGCGCTTCGCTGCCCATGTCAAAATTAGCGCTGTATAAACTGTATTTTATATCCGATCAGTACGAAATTCGGCAGAAAGAGGTTTCTTATTACATGAAGGAATACTGCCAAATTCGGAGAATATCGGTTCAGATTTAGATATAGCCCCCATATATATGTGATACCCCCGATTTGAAATTCAAGCGCTGCAGAAAATGTATTTTATATCCGATCAGTAAGAAATTCGGCAGAAAGAGGTTTCTTATTACATGAAGGAATACCGCAAAATTCGGAGAAAATCGGTTCAGATTTAGATATAGCCCCATATATATGTTACCCCCAATTTGACATGTAAGCGCTGTAGAGACTGTGTTTTATATCCGATCAGTAGGAAATTCGACAGAAACAGGTTTCTATTTTACATGAATGAGTATTCAAGGAAAATCGATTCAGATTTATATATAACCTCCATATATATGTCCCTCGAGATTTGGTTACAAAGTGCTATAGAAGTTGTACTTTACTTCCGATCATTACAAAGTTCTCCAGAGAAATGTTTCTCAATTTAGGAACGAATATTGCTTAATTTAGCGATTATCGGTTCAAAATACATTTACCAATTATTCCAAATTATTATAGCAATGATCCTTATCGCATTGTTAGGGAGGTGTAGGGTATTATATAGTCGGCGCCGCCCGACTTTCTGCCTTTCCTTACTGGTAATAAATTCACAGAATGAAGAAATACCGAATTCAGTGGAAAGTCCAGAAAATAGAAATGTATACTTATAAAATTTCTAAATTCTTGTTTCATTGGTCATGCATCACATTATCATATTGCGATTGTATTGGAGTGAGCAGCTGTAATTATCGCATACCGAGCATTTTTGTTCATGTATTTCCTATATAATACTTGCAAGTTATATCAAAATATGGGCTGTGCCACGCCCACTGGTCCTATTCCGCCCATTTGTAAGCCAATCACGTAGACTGCTACCAGATACATGTACGCAAAATTTCAACACTCTCGCTAACTAAATGAGCAATATAAATCAATTTCAAAATTTGACTTATATGGGCGATGGCACGCCCATTGGTCAGATCCCGCCAATTTTTGGACCAATCACGTGGGTTGTCACCAGATACATATGTAGAACAGTACAGCACTCTAGATAAAAAATTGTGCAAGATATATCAATTTCGAAATTTGGCTTATAAGGGCGGGGCCACGCCCATTGGTCCGATCCCGCCCATTTTCTGACCAATTACGTAGAATGCCACCAGATACATATACACAACATTGCAGCACTCCCGATAGCAAATTGTGCAAGATATCAATATTTGGACTATGTGGGCGGGGCCACGCCCATTGGGCCGATCCCGCCCATTTTTGGACCAATCACGGAGACTGCCACCATATACATATACACAAAATTCCAGCACTCTCGCTAACATATTGTGCAAGTTATATCAATTTCAAAATTTGACTTATATGGGCGGGGCCAAGCCCATTGGTCCGATCCCGCCCATTTTTTGACCAATTACGTAGAATTCCACCAGATACGTATATTCAACATTGCAGCACTCCCGCTAGCAAATTGTGCAAGATATCAAAATTTCAAAATTTGGTCAATGTGGGCAGGGCCACGCCTATTGGTCCGAACCCGCCCATTTTTGGACCAATCGCGTAGATCGCCAACGGATATATATACACAAAATTCCAGGTCTCTCACTAACAAATTGTGCAAGATATCACATTTTTTAAATTTGGCTTATATGGGCGGTGCCACGCCCATTGGTTCGATCCCGCCCGTTGTTGGATCAATCACGTGGACTGCCATCAGATACATATGTACAACACTCTAACTCACAAATTGTGCAAAATATCTCAATTTCAAAATTTGGCTTATATGGGCGGGGCCACGCCCATTGGTCCGATTCCGCCCATTTTTGGAAAATTCACATAATCTGACACTAAATGCATACACACGAAATTTCAGCACTCTAAAAAAAATGTTCTCAATATCAAAATTGGACCCATATGAGCGGGTCCACGCCCGCTTGATATATCGAAAATTCAAGTACCCTATTTTCAGCACCCCCTACACATGTACATTCTGTGAAAATTTCAAGATGATCGGTCTAGCCGTTTAGACGTCTATACGGAACAAACAAACATACAAACAAACAAACAAACCCACAAACAGACACTCTCTTTTATGTCCCATGTCAAAATTAGCGCTGTAGAAACTGTATTTTATATCCGATCAGTACCAAATTCGGCAGAAAGAGGTTTGTTATTACATGAAGGAATACTGCCAAATTCTGAGAAAATCGGTTCTGATTTAGATATAGCCCCCATATATATGTTACCCCCGATTTGACATGTAAGCGCTGTAGAAACTGTATTTTATATCCGATCAGTACCAAATTCGGCAGAAAGAGGTTTGTTATTACATGAAGGAATACTGCCAAATTCTGAGAAAATCGGTTCTGATTTAGATATAGCCCCCATATATATGTTACCCCCGATTTGACATGTAAGCGCTGTAGAAACTGTATTTTATATCCGATCAGTACGAAATTCGGCAGAAAGAGGATTCTTATTACATGAAGGAATACTGCCAAATTCGGAGAAAATATGTTACCCCCGATTTGAAATTCAAGCGCTGTAGAAACTGTATTTTGTATCCGATCAGTAAGAAATTCGGCAGAAAGAGGTTTCTTATTACATCAAGGAATACCGCAAAATTCGGAGAAAATCGATTTAGATTTAGCCCCCATATATATATGTTACCCCCAATTTGACATGTAAGCGCTGTAGAGACTGTGTTTTATATCCGATCAGTACGAAATTCGACAGAAACAGGTTTCTATTTTACATGAATGAGTATTCAAGGAAAATCGATTTAGATTTATATATAACCTCCATATATATGTTCCTCCAGATTTGGTTACAAAGCGCTATAGAAGTTGTACTTTACTTCCAATCATTACAAAGTTCTCCAGAAAAATTTTACTCAATTTGGGAACGAATATTGCTTAATTTAGCGATTATCGGTTCAAAATAAGATATACATACACACACACACACCACATTTACCAATTATTCCAAATTATTATCGCAATGACCCTTATCGCATTGTTAGGGAGGTGTAGGGTATTATATAGTCGGCCCCGCCCGACTTTCTGCCTTTCCTTACTGGTATTAGTAATAAATTCACTGAATTTAAAAAATACCGAATTCAGTGGAAAGTCCAGAAAATAGAAATGTATACTTATAAAATTTCCAAATTCTTGTTTCATTGGTCATGCATCATATTAGGCGTGTTTTCGTTACACCATAAGTGCTTAATTTGTATGGGGAGCTAAGCACTTTTAAGCACTATTAGTTCCCGACGAAGTTTGGTGCTTGTGTTCATGTCTTATTCGAGTATGATGTTGCCAGATTGGGCACCCTATATTTAGCAATATGGCATCTCATTTTTGGAGAGATGTTATCAATTATTGTGAATTAACGGGAAGAAGAAGAACAAAAATGGGAAATCATTTTAATATTTGCAAAAAGAGAGTATACAATTGACAATAGAATAGTAAATATATGTTTTATTAATACTTTTCACGAATTTTTTGTTTGTTTCGCACCGCTCTTTCTTCGCAACTCATGACACCATTGCTACCAGATAGTGAAAATCCGCCACTTATTGCTTACGTGCCAGTTAGTGGACGTCAGTTGTTTTCGTTGCAAAGTGCTAAACTAAAATTGCTAGCTTGTAACGAAAACATGCCTATTATCATATTGCGATTGTATTGGAGTGAGCAGCTGTAATTATCGCATTCCGAGCATTTTTGTTCATGTATTTCCTATATAATACTTGCAAGATATATCAAAATATGGGCTGTGCCACGCCCACTGGTCCTATTCCGCCCATTTGTAAGATAATCACGTAGACTGCTACCAGATACATATACGCAAAATTTCAACACTCTCGCTAACAAAATGAGCAAAATAATTAAATTTAAAAATTTGGCTTATATGGGCGGTGGCACGCCCATTGGTCAGATCCCGCCAATTTTTGGACCCATCACGTGGATTGTCACCAGATACATATACACAACATTGCAGCACTCCCGATAGCAAATTGTGCAAGATATCAAAATTTGGTCTATGTGGGCGGGGCCACGCCTATTGGGCCGATCCCGCCCATTTTTGGACCAATCACGCAGACTGCCACCAGATACATATACACAAAATTCCAGCACTCTCGCTAACATATTGTGCAAGATATATCAATTTCAAAATTTGGCTTATATGGGCGGGGCCAAGCCCATTGGTCCGATCCCGCCCATTTTTTGACCAATTACGTAGAATGCCACCAGATACGTATAAGCAACATTGCAGCACTCCCGCTAGCAAATTGTGTAAGATATCAAAATTTCAAAATTTGGTCATTATGGGCGGGGCCACGCGCATTGGGTTGATCCCGCCCATTTTTGGACCAATCACGTAGACTGCCACCAGCTACATATACACAAAATTACAGCATTCTCGTTACTAAATTGTGCAAGATCGCTCAATTTTGGGTTATATGGGCGGGGCCACGCCCTTTGGTCAGATCCCGCCCATTTTTTGACCAATTACGTAGAATGCCACCAGATACATATACGCAACTTTGCAGCACTCCCGCTAGCAAATTGTGCAAGATATCAAAATTTCAAAATTTGGTCAATGTGGGCGGGGCCACGCCCATTGGTCCGAACCCGCCAATTTTTGGACCAATCACGTAGATCGCCAACGGATATATATACACAAAATTCCAGGTCTCTCGCAAACAAATTGTGCAAGATATCACATTTTTAAAATTTGGCTTATATGGGCGGTGCCACGCCCATTGGTTCGATCCCGCCCGTTTTTGGATCAATCACGTGGACTGCCATCAGATACATGTGTACAACATTACAACACTCTAACTAACAAATTGTGCAAGATATATCAATTTCAAAATTTGGCTTATATGGGCGGGGCCACGCCCATTGGTCCGGTCCCGCCCATTTTTTACCAATCACGTAGAATGCCACCAGATAAATATACGCAACATTGCAGCACTCCCGCTAGCAAATTGTGCAAGATATCAAAATTTCAAAATTTGGTCTATGTGGGCGGGGCCACGCCCATTGGTCCGATCCCGCCCATTTTTGGAGCCATCACGTAGACTGCCACCATATACATATACATAACATTCCAGCACTCTCGCTAACAAATTGTGCAAACTATCTCAATTTCAAAATTTGGCTTATATGGGCGGGGCCACGCCCATTGGTCCGATTCCGCCCATTTTTGGAAAATTCACATAATCTGACACTAAATGCATACACACGAAATTTCAGCACTCTAGCTAAAAAATTTTCTCAATACCAAAATTTGACCCATATGGGCGGGTCCACGCCCACTTGATATATCGAAAATTCAAGTAACCTATTTTCAGCACCCCCTATACATGTACATTCTGTGAAAATTTCAAGATGATCGGTCAAGCCGTTTATACACGACGTCTATACGGAACAAACAAACATACAAACAAACAAACAAACCCACAAACAGACACTCTCTTTTATATATATAGATTTCAATTAAAAAAGTTTTGTTTCGCTATATTGTTGCAAATAATGAAGGCACTACACATATTTTGACATATGCTGAGATGGGAATGGTCTACGATTGTAAGTTTAGTTTTCTTAATTCCGGTAAAAATTGCACTTTATACAATTTTTATAAAATTTAAATTTTACACTGCCATAACTTTCGCGCTCCTTAATGAAATTAGTTCACAACAACAGTTTTTGCTCGCTTACATTTTTAGCTACTACAAAAGCGAAATTACTCGAAAATTAAAAAAAAAATACTTTTGCCCATATATGTATGATTGAGGCTTTTATTTATAAATTATTGAAATGTTATACATTTTTTTATACAGAAAGCTATCGTCGAAATGAAAATGTTATATTAGAAGAAGACTAAGGCTACCTAATTTTGCATTCTTTAGTTCTCGAGTTAGGGTATAATATGTGGTTCAACCTCTCTATTTTTTCATATCGCGGTTTATCGCGAAAACTAGAGGCAATTTAAAGAAACCAAATTTTTTTGGAAAATACTAAGAAATTTCTTGTCTATTACCGTTTTTTTGTAAGCATGAGGTGTAAAAATATCATAAATAAGTATAACATAACAGACCGAACCACTGGACATGAGACGGATCCGAATGTGAATGGACATGAGACGTTGAACGTCTCCTCCCTTAACCTAACCTACAGCAAATGATGCAATGAAATCATCAATTTGAATTAAAAGATCAAAATTCGCACCAAATCTTCTAAAATCAATTAACGAACACTTTATTTTGAGTGTATAAGTGCATTTATTCTTTCAAAGCGATGTTTAAAAGTGGCTTAACTACATTTACCATTGTAAAAAGCGGGTTAATAGGCCTCCAAAGCGAAAAATTTTACACATTGCAGAAACTTTGAATACTTGTGATGAGCTGTCTGCAGATATTTTATTTCTACTATTTACCCAGATTTTTAAACGAACTGAAACGCAAAACCCTTTAAAACGGGCGATCCAAGTTGAGATACTTTTTTCAATAGCCTGTTTTTGGCAGATCACGTGTGAGTCGTGTCATGCTGTCATGTTATTTTTGTTAAGTATTGTTCGGCATTTCATCATGGAAAGATTTACGCCTGAACAACGTTTACAAATCGTTCAACTTTATTACGAAAATTCACGTTCTGTGAGGAATGTGTTTCGTGCACTTCGCTCAACTTATGGTCAACATAATTGGCCTCATGTAGCGGCCGTAGCTGAGAGTGTACACGAAGACCGTGGAGAGTCGCTTCGGCGCCGTTCGCAGCAACTCGGACTGACGTATGGAACGACTTGGCGCATTTTACGTCGAGATCTTAAATTGAAAGCATACAAAATACCGCTTGTGCAAGAACTGAAGCCGTCCGACCTTGCCAAGCGACATCTCTTCGCTCTTTGGTCTCTTGAAAAGTTCCAAGAAGATCCGACGTTTTCGAGCCAAAATTTGTTCAGCGATGAGGCCCATTTCAGACTGAATGGTTATGTAAGCAAGCAAAATTGCCGCATTTGGGACGTAGAGCAACCTGAAGAGATTCAAGAGCTGCCACTTCATCCAGAAAAAACAACGGTTTGGTGTGGTTTGTGGGCCGGTGGAATCATCGGTCCATATTTCTTCAAAAATGATGCCTGTGAGAACGTAACCGTCAATGGCGACCGTTATTGTGCCATGATAACCGACTATTTTATGCCTGATATTGAGGCTCGTGATCTCGGCGACATTTGGTTTCAACAAGACGGCGCCACTTCCCACACATCGCATCAATCAATGGATTTATTAAGAGAACTCTTCGGTCAGCATATAATTTCACGTTTTGGGCCGGTCGATTGGCCCCCAAGATCGTGTGATATCACACCGTTAGACTTTTTCCTGTGGGGATATGTAAAGTCTAAAGCTTATGCGGACAAACCCGCTTCGATTCAAGCATTGGAGCAAAACATCACGGGTGTCATTCGTCAGTTACCAGTCGAAATGCTCGAACGAGACATCGAAAATTGGACTCACCGAATGGACCATCTGAGACGTAGCCGCGACCAACATTTGATAGGCATAATCTTCAAAAATAAATGCCATAGAATGTTCTTTCAGATGATAATAAACATTCCCCATTCAATTTGAATTTTCTGTGTTTTTTTCTTTAACAAAGTAGGGAACCTCGAAATTGATCACGCTATATATCGTTTTAAAAACACTTTCAAAACAAACAGTTCAATTTAAGTTAAACATTTTTATTTCCATATGCGAAAGCCCCACCAAAGAATACCCAGAATTAAACACCTAACGTAACAAAATCTAGCCGATAGAAGAGCTAGGATTGTTAGAAATAACCTAACTCATGATCCCAGACTCATGGCTCTTAGAAGTACTGCAGATATATGAAATTGACCCCAATATAATAAACTGCATAAAAAACCTAATAAAATCCTGGGTAACTACCCTACATATCAGAGAGGGAACCACAAATATAGTATCCCAGGCAATAAAAATTGGCGAGGCTTATTGTTAGAAATAACCTGACTCATGATCCCAGACTCATGGCTCATGGAAGTACTGCAGATATATGAAATTGACCCCAATATAATAAACTGCATAAAAACCTAATGAAATCCTGGGTAACTACCCTACATATCAGAGAGGGAACCACAAATATAGTATCCCAGGCAATAAAAATTGGCGAGGCTTATACCAAGGCGACTCTCTAAGCCCTCATCTATTCTGCCTAGGACTAAATCCCCTTTCACTACTTTTACAATACAGCCGATACGGCTACAAACTAAAGACAACCGATCCATACAAGATAACACAGTTTCTGTTTTGTATTTACACAGGATATAAAAATGCAATTCGGTATCGATAAATGAAAATTTTCAACTTCACAGAACTTCACCACCGCTGACGGAACCCAAAAAATCCAATCTCCAAAAAAGAGCATTACAAATACTTGGGTATTAAACAGCATATGGCTATTGTACCACATAACGCAGAACAAAGGAATAAGAAAGGAATTTACAAACAGAATATATAAATTAGGTAAAATTAATTTAAATGGACGAAACCGCATAAAAGCAATAAACACATTCGCCATACCTCTGCTTACAGATACATTCGGAATCATAACGTGGTCAAATTCAAATCTAGACAGGAAGATAAGAACCACACTCACAAAAACTAACCACCACCACACCAGGTCTTCCATAGAAAGAAGCAACATACCAAGAAAACTGGGAGGAAGAAGATTACTCAACAGCCAAATCCTACATGACAGCCAAATCGAGACCGTGACCAAATACTTCCTCAGATCAGAAACATCATCAACCCTATATAAAACAGTAGTAGAAACTGATGATAACCTCATACCATTAAATCTAAAAAACAATAGCAATGTACAACCAACTTCAATAGAAAATTTAATAGTCAACTGGAACAACAACACATTGACTTTGACCAGACAAATAACAGGCTCAAATACAGTAACATATTTTCGGAATCAGAGGGTTTCATTATAGTCATCCAGGATGGAGTCGTAAACACGAAAAACGATCGGAAATATATAAGCCACGACACCTTAACAGACGATACTAAGATAATGGACGTAAAACATGGATTATGTCCCCACAGAGCGCAACCTTTGGTCATCGACCCGGTGCGTGAATTCCAGCTGTTTAAGTATGATTATTTCTTTGAATATCGTCGATGTCATTAATTTCTGCCTGTACATATATCGTACAATTTGTCGTATGTACGTATTCGTCAGAATCCGCCCTTGTTACTGCATCATTGTAATCTTGGCTTTGCGGATTCTAACGAGTCCTTTAGTTTTTCTAAGAAAGCTTTCGCCGCCAACTTACTCCATCTTGGATTATCGTTCGAATCGGTTTCTCTGTTTTTCGCTAAGTACCTCGCTGTGCCATTGTAAAAGGTAAACTTCGTTACCTAAACCCACCTAAATCACTTCAAAAAACCATAGCATCTTGCCTATTATTATTTAAAAATTAACTAATCGTGTTTTTATTTATCTCCTCCTTTCTTTTTATTTACACGCACCACAACAACCTCGGCAAAGTTTCGTTTTTTAATCGGTGTTTTTCCCCCGCAGCATTTGTTAATCACATCATCCATCCATCCTTCCATTGGAGATATCATAAACATTTAAAGTTAACAAATCTTTGTCTCAATAAATAACAGGTTTGTATAGTGCAGTATTTAAGTGAGCTCGGGAAAAAAGTATTTAAACCAAAAAAAAGAGTGTTTCATTTACAGGCCGTCTAACCAAAAATAATGAATAATAAAGGCCCAGTTAGGCAAACTTAACCGTAACGCCCCCGTAGCGTAACGAATCAGCTGATTCAATCTGTCATATGCAAATCAGTGTAAACGATTAGCCAACGGAAACGAAACGTAAACGGACGGCTGAATCTGTTGAAAACAGAATTGGACGTTCCGTTTACGTACAATTTGACAACAGCTGATACTACATGTTGTTTACAATTACAATTCTATGTTCACCGAGAAAAGTAAAGAAAATAATTTATTAATTATTTGTTGTTTAAAAGTGCAAATAAACATGAAAGACCAATATTTGATTTCATTGGTGCAGTCGCACGAGTATTTATACAATAAATATAAGCATATAGGATATCTGAAAAAAGCGAGAAGCTTGGAAGCAAATTGGCAAGGAGCTGGGCGTTACAGGTGAGTTTTATGAAGATCGCGGCTGACTCCATTAAAAATTAAATTTATAATCTACTTCAGGATTCTTTTAACGACAGTACGAGACAATCATTGCGCCAATCTTCTTCATTGTGGGTTAATTTGACAGCAATATAAGCGTCCCTACAAACGTGGACTTATTTATAGATAGAGATTGCATTGGATTTGGCCGAGTCCCTCTTCAGTGGAAATAGACATAGGTAAAAGGTTTTCCATTAAGGACATAACAATTTTATTTAAGATATTGAGTTCAAAATCCAGGTGTAGTGCAAATGTTACATTTTGAGAATGAAATTCAATTTCGGTCATATGACCACCACGAGCCCGTCAACAGCGATCTATTCTTTGGACCGGAACGTTGGCAATTTCGCGTTGGATGCTGTCTCTGAGCTCGTCTAAAGTTGTTGACTTAGACCAAGGATATTCCTCAGGGGAAACGCCGCATCGCCAATAAAAAATTAGGAAAGGCTTCAGAGGATGTGACGATAATGGTTTACTAGGAGGTACAGGTACTGTACCTAAAATAACTGGTTGGCCAAACGGAGAGTACTGGAATATAGCTGTATTTAATTTAAATTAAGAAATGGAAATTGTTTGTATTAAAATAGATTATAAATAAATTGAAGTTTAATGGACATACCCCCATCGTGTTGGCTGCCATAACTTCCAACATTAACTGATATGAATGTGTAGTTAGCATCACAGATTCCCACACAATTGGGCATGTCCCACATTCGTTGAAAATCATTGGCAATGTGTTTGTACTGGTGTGTAGTTTGTTCACTTAAATAAATCGGCGAAAGCAAGCGCCACAAAACTTCACTGCATTCTAAAATACATAATATTTCGAATTGTTGTTTTCCCCAGCTTGTGACTCCATGCAATCGATTGTATGGAACAACTGTGACCCAAATATCTACAATATTAAAGAATAGAATGTTAATATTTCCCATCTTGGAATCGTAGGATAAAGCAATATTTGACATACAGTGGTGTTGTTACTAGCCTCTCTGTCGGTTTAACCCGTTGATTTGGCGTAGTTAACTCATATTTTATTAATATTAATAGCAAATTAAAAACTGCCATAGGCATTCTATTGTCCGGCTTTCGCCCAGTCATTGTTTATAGGACGTCCACCCCATCTTCTTATCCGACGATAATTTATTGATTACTATTATTGTAAATTCCGCACAGATTTAAAAAACACAAATTTATAAACATTCTTTTTAATTTCATTTTTAATAAACCTAAACAAAAAGAATTAGCAGCTTTTTTGTTTACTTATGTGTTGTTGTTGTCAGAACATATGACTCGTTTTCTCAACGTTGGATAATCGCTCAAACGGGCAACGTTACGGCAACGTTAAAGATAAATTACGGTTACGTATTCCTAACCCGGCCTTAAGATATGTCATCCCGGAGCGAGTAAGTTGTCAGTTACGAACGAATAGAAATTTCAACGAGTAGGACTTCAAAGAGTGAGGTTTTTCGCGGATTTCGGACCGATTTTCCCGAATTTTTTATAAATGTCACAATTAATATTAATTGATTAGTGCAAATAAAGTTCTAATTGTGTTCGCGGAAAAGTGTTTTTTCGCGTGTGATTTTTCATTCCTATTCGTTCGTAACTAATAGATTTTGACATTTTGTCCGGACGGCACATCTGTCTCATTTAAGGTCTGTGCGTCTAACAATGCGTCTCGATACCCCTCCTCCAGCTTATCCCGCCTCGTCTCTTGTGTGTGATTTCGCGGATATATTACAATGTCAACAAAACAGTGAAATTCAGTGTATTTTTTATAATAATTGGTGGTGAAATTAATTACTAATAATTTTGCAGATTTTGCACCCTTAAAAATACACATAATTCCATCCTAATTATTCGCGTCATGCAAACATATATACAAATATTCGTGCACATATGATAGAGCCTATTACACAGATGTTCCGTCGTGACTTTGTTTACATTTGCGTGAGTTACGAACGAATAGAAATGATTTTCAATCGCGAAAAATATAGTTTTCTGGAGTATTCTTTTGAACTTTTTTGGTATATAACGATCGATATTAATTTTCTAAATGTGATAATAACAAAAAAATGTCGGAAATCGGTCTTGAAATACGCAAAAAAATCACTCGCTGAAATCAAATTTCTATTCGTTCGTCACTGATAGACTACTCGCTACTTGACGGAACTTCTTTATAACTTTATTTTCTTTGCTATACTTCACTCACTTTCTTTATTTCAAACAGAGAAGTGAACTGCCGTTATTTTTTTCGAGTAGTTAGTGAAGAGAGACAAATGAGAGTAAGTAGTCTGTTCTCGTTGTGTTTGCTAAAACGGTCCATGCGAGAACCAAGATGTTCGAAAAACGGTCCAAATAAAATAAAAGTATTCGAAAACTTAGTGTATAGTAACGAGTATTTTTCGGTATTTAGGGTATTTTTTTCTATGAGCTGGGTAAAAGAAATCAAGTCACAAATATATCAATGGAAATTTCATATTTGTTAGCTAATAACCTGTTATATAAAATACAATAAAAATTACTAATATGGGTTTACCACCAAATCCAAAAGACTAGAGTTATTAATCATGATATTTGGTAGCCCTTGATAAGGTAACATTTTAAGAAATTTAAATTTGTGGGCGCACAAAATGCCGAATGGTGGATAAATATGGTACATTTTTAAATGTGGTACAGTGGGTCAACAAGTTGTAAAATATGGTACTGTGGGGCAAACATTTTTAAATTTGGTACAGTGAGTCAAAAAGGTGTAAAATATTTTACAGTGGGACAAAAATGGTTAAATGGTGGGGTAAAAATTGTTTTATATGGTGCAGCAATAATTTGTATGTACAGTCGAGCAAAAAAGAGTTAAATAATGTACTGTGGGGTCAAAAAGAGTTCAGTGTGGTGCAGTGGGTCAAAAATGGTTATATAGGTTTTTCGCGGATTTCGGACCGATTTTCCCGAATTTTTTATAAATGTCACAATTAATATTAATTGATTAGTGCAAATAAAGTTCTAATTGTGTTCGCGGAAAAGTGTTTTTTCGCGTGTGATTTTTCATTCCTATTCGTTCGTAACTAATAGATTTTGACATTTTGTCCGGACGGCACATCTGTCTCATTTAAGGTCTGTGCGTCTAACAATGCGTCTCGATACCCCTCCTCCAGCTTATCCCGCCTCGTCTCTTGTGTGTGATTTCGCGGATATATTACAATGTCAACAAAACAGTGAAATTCAGTGTATTTTTTATAATAATTGGTGGTGAAATTAATTACTAATAATTTTGCAGATTTTGCACCCTTAAAAATACACATAATTCCATCCTAATTATTCGCGTCATGCAAACATATATACAAATATTCGTGCACATATAATAGAGCCTATTACACAGATGTTCCGTCGTGACTTTGTTTACATTTGCGTGAGTTACGAACGAATAGAAATGATTTTCAATCGCGAAAAATATAGTTTTCTGGAGTATTCTTTTGAACTTTTTTGGTATATAACGATCGATATTAATTTTCTAAATGTGATAATAACAAAAAAATGTCGGAAATCGGTCTTGAAATACGCAAAAAAATCACTCGCTGAAATCAAATTTCTATTCGTTCGTCACTGATAGACTACTCGCTACTTGACGGAACTTCTTTATAACTTTATTTTCTTTGCTATACTTCACTCACTTTCTTTATTTCAAACAGAGAAGTGAACTGCCGTTATTTTTTTCGAGTAGTTAGTGAAGAGAGACAAATGAGAGTAAGTAGTCTGTTCTCGTTGTGTTTGCTAAAACGGTCCATGCGAGAACCAAGATGTTCGAAAAACGGTCCAAATAAAATAAAAGTATTCGAAAACTTAGTGTATAGTAACGAGTATTTTTCGGTATTTAGGGTATTTTTTTCTATGAGCTGGGTAAAAGAAATCAAGTCACAAATATATCAATGGAAATTTCATATTTGTTAGCTAATAACCTGTTATATAAAATACAATAAAAATTACTAATATGGGTTTACCACCAAATCCAAAAGACTAGAGTTATTAATCATGATATTTGGTAGCCCTTGATAAGGTAACATTTTAAGAAATTTAAATTTGTGGGCGCACAAAATGCCGAATGGTGGATAAATATGGTACATTTTTAAATGTGGTACAGTGGGTCAACAAGTTGTAAAATATGGTACTGTGGGGCAAACATTTTTAAATTTGGTACAGTGAGTCAAAAAGGTGTAAAATATTTTACAGTGGGACAAAAATGGTTAAATGGTGGGGTAAAAATTGTTTTATATGGTGCAGCAATAATTTGTATGTACAGTCGAGCAAAAAAGAGTTAAATAATGTACTGTGGGGTCAAAAAGAGTTCAGTGTGGTGCAGTGGGTCAAAAATGGTTATATATGATACAGTTGGTAAATATTGCTATTACTTACGGTACTGGGGAGAAAAACGTATTTGGTGCTGTGAGCCAGAATTAGATAAATTTGGTACAGTGGGGTAAAAATTGTTAAATATGGCACAGTGGGGAACACAAGTGTTGTCCCAGGGCGCGAAGAAATATCTTGGAGCATAAATTAAATATAAGATGCTGTGCGAAATTTGAAATTTTGAGGCACAGTGGAGCAAAAAGGTTTAATAACGGTGTGAGACATAAAGGGTGAAATGGGTTATCGGAAAGCGAGGCTAACTATCACTACATAAACCGGACACTCCGTGGGGCAAGAAAAGCTAACATTGTTTTATATTTTCCCAGAATGTGAAGGTAGCTATTGCAACAAAAATAAAATGGTTCACAGAGCCATTATCTCCGAAGTCCACTTGTGCTGCGAGAAACAACCATATTAACCATTCATAAACAGGAAATTAATGCGAAACGCACCGGGTTATAGATATAGCTAGTACTATTATATTCATTTTATTTAAAAATTGTATATATGTACATTAATTTTTTTTAAACTATTTTAAAATATTACCGTTTAAAGTCAATGGCAACTTCTTAGCTTATGTGAAAAAATAAAATCTGCTCTTCTGAACAATTTTTAAAATATTAGTTCCGTCAGTTGGTCACCAAAGCGACGATATGTATCCCTTTTCCCCACTGTGAGTCTACATGCCGAAAACAAATTTGTGGATCATATTACCCCTATTTACCCACTTTACCATATTTAACAAATTTTTGCCCCACTCCAGCATGTTTAACACTTTTGGCCCACTGTACCACATTCTACCTTTTATGTACTGCTGTACCACATTTAAAACATGTCTGCACCCCCTTCACCATAACTTAACCTTTTTGCACCACAGTGCGCGCTTCTAAAAGCAAAACAAAAATTAAAATCTCTTATTATCTCATATTTATGTACCAAAATTACTCTCGCTACCCGGAGCCATATTTTTGACTATTTATTTAATCCTTTTTGTCCCAAATGTATCATATTTAACAAATTTTTGCCTCACTTTACCATTCTTAACAGTTTTTGCCCCACTGTGCCATATATAACCCTTTTTGTCCCACTGTATCTTTTTTGCCCCACTGTAACATATGTATTTAGAAAACCTCTTACACCCACTGTACCATATTTTAAACCTTTTTAGCTGTACAATATGTAACACTTTGTCACACTGTACCGTATGCAACACATTTTTACCTCCCCTCTATCATATTATTTATTTCAAATCTTTTCATCACACTGTGCACCAAAAAATCGTTTCTGATGCGTGCCAAGGCCCCATACACAAACTTTCAAGATTCTAGGTCATGCAAATTAAATTTGGCCACGTAAACATATATATCTATGTTCGAACTTCGAAAAATGCCTCATTCTTTCGAGTCTACGTCCGAAGAGACACCCTAACATAAAATTTCACAATTTTAGTTCTTGCCGTTTGGATTTATTGGTGGCACCATATTTTCCCTTTTTTGTCCCACTGTGCGTTCAATATTCCTGTCTATGTCCCAAGTACTACCATCCCACCAAATTTCATGAATGTAAATTCAGCCGTTTGGGCAGGGTCAGGCGCATCTTATCGTTATTTAATTTTCTCAATATCTACCTATCTTCTATCTTCTATCTATCTATCTATCTATCTATCTATCTATCTATCTATCTATCTATCTATCTATCTATCTATCTATCTATCTATCTATCTATCTATCTATCTATCTATCTATCTATCTATCTATCTATCTATCTTCTATCTGTATATATAAAAGAGAGTGTCTGTTTGTGGGTTTATTTGTTTGTATGTTTGTTTGTTCCGTATAGACGTCTAAACGGCTAGACCGATCATCTTGAAATTTTCACAGAATGTACATGTGTAGGGGGTGCTGAAAATAGGGTACTTGAATTTTCGATATATCAAGCGGGCGTGGACCCGCCCATATGGGTCCAATTTTGAAATTAAGAAAAATTTTTAGCTAGAGTGTTGAAATTTCGTGTGTATGCATTTAGTGTCAGATTATGTGAATTTTCCAAAAATGGGCGGAATCGGACCAATGGGCGTGGCCCCGCCCATATAAGCCAAATTTTGAAATTGAGATATTTTGCACAATTTGTTAGTTAGAGTGTTGTACATATGTATCTGATGGCAGTCCACGTGATTGATCCAAAAACGGGCGGGATCGAACCAATGGGCGTGGCACCGCCCATATAAGCCAAATTTAAAAAATGTGATATCTTGCACAATTTGTTAGCGAGAGACCTGGAATTTTGTGTATATATATCCGTTGGCGATCTGCGTGATTGGTCCAAAAATGGGCGGGTTCGGAACAATAGGCGTGGCCCCGCCCACATTGACCAAAATTTTGAAATTTTGATATCTTGCACAATTTGCTAGCGGCAGTGCTGCAATGTTGCATATATGTATCTGGTGGAATTCTACGTAATTGGTCAATAAATGGGCGGGATCGGACCAATGGGCTTGGCCCCGCCCATATAAGCCAAATTTTGAAATTGATATAACTTGCACAATATGTTAGCGAGAGTGCTGGAATTTTGTGTATATGTATATGGTGGCAATCTGCGTGATTGGTCCAAAAATGGGCGGGATGGGCTCAATGGGCTTGGCCCCGCCTACATAGACCAAATATTGATATCTTGCACAATTTGCTATCGGGAGTGCTGCAATGTTGTGTATATGTATCTGGTGGCATTCTACGTAATTGGTCAGAAAATGGGCGGGATCGGACCAATGGGCGTGGCCCCGCCCTTATAAGCCAAATTTCGAAATTGATATATCTTACACAATTTTTTATCTAGAGTGGTGTAATGTTGTACATATGTATCTGGTGACAACCCACGTGATTGGTCTAAAAATTGGCGGGATCTGACCAATGGGCGTGCCACCGCGCATATAAGCCAAATTTTGAAATTGATTTATATTGCTCATTTAGTTAGCGAGAGTGTTGAAATTTTGCGTACATGTATCTGGTAGCAGTCTACGTGATTGGCTCACAAATGGCCGGAATAGGACCAGTGGGCGTGGCACAGCCCATATTTTGATATAACAAGTATTATCAGTCGCTTTCTGACTGTGAACGTGAGCAAACGTGTGTTTATCTACACTCTCTTTCTTTCGATCAACATAAAAAACAATAACCACTATGAGCAAAAGAACAACCCAAAATCAATCAAACCAATTAAAATTTGAAATGGACAATAATAAGCTATTAAACATTCTTTCGGTCGGACCTAAATATTTAATTATGTCTAGAACTGGAAGTGAAAAAACCTTAAAGGAAGTTTCCCCATTTCTAATTAAAAAAGTGATTGACAGTGTGTGCGGACAAGTTGACATGTGCAAGAAATTAAGAAGTGGCGATTTACTTCTTAAAACAAAAAACGTCACTCAGGCCACAAAGCTAGTTAAACTGGTTGCGCTGACACCAAACATACAAGTTAATGTAACCGAACACAGTTCCCTCAATTACACTAAAGGAGTTATTTATTGTAATGGTCTACGAGACATCCCTGAAGAAGAAATTCTTGAAGAAATGAGGCAACAAAGAGTAATTGCGGTAAAAAAAATCATGAAGAAAGAAGAGGAAGAGCTGGTAGAGACTGGTCTCATAATTCTCACTTTCTCATCAATTACATTACCTGATGAAATAGAAGTCGGTTACGAGATCACCAATATAAGACCGTATATACCTTTGCCCATAAGATGTCGCAACTGTCATCGCTATGGGCACACAACAAAACTCTGCAAAAAAGACAAACTTTGCACAAATTGCGGAGAGATCGATCACATTACTAAAGATGAATCATGTAAAAATCCAAAAAATTGCGTGAACTGCAAAGAAAATAAACTGCCGGAATGCAAACACTCTGTTCTAAGTAAGTCTTGTCCAATTTTCCTCAAACAAAAGGAAATCCAAGCCATCAGAACTTTGAACAAAGTCGACAACAAAACTGCTCATAACATTTATAAACAACGTCACCCAACACAGACGTCATACTCAGCCATCACAAGAAATGTCATAACATATGAATCTTCTGATGACAAACCAACCTGCTCAAACAACATAAAACCCACCGAAAAAAAGACAGATGTTAAAAAAGCAAAAGAGAAGGAGCAAAATAACAATACAGCAAAACAAACGTCATCTCAACCACCTCCAACTGTCATCAAAAAATTGCTGCCTGAGAAACTCCATATTCTTCCTAGGAATACATCAAAACGAACGAGAAAAGAACTCAAAAATACTCTATCAATCAACGATGCAAAGAAACACTGCAAGAACAATGAAAGCGAATCTAACGGCATTGATTCGGATGAGTAAAATGAATATTTACAAAATCTTACGTACTCTCCTATTCGGCGAATTGAGATCAACGATTGAAGTTTCGTTTACTGTTGTTGTTGCAATAATAGTATACGCAGTCTTTATCATTGATACTGAATTCCAACTGCTCAAGAGAATATTTTCTCTTCATTTATTTTATATGATACTCTTTTATTTTTTAACTTCCAATCTCTCTCATTCAATGTTTAAGAAACTACTGTCTCTTAATATCTCTTATGCAGTTCTCTCTTATTATGTAAATGTATTTCTTCCTCAAACAATGTATCTGTATTTATTTGAATCTTATGGCCCTAAAGATACTTCAATGGAACATTAAAGGTTACAATAATAACTTCAATGAACTGCAAACACTCATAAAAAAGCACAAACCAGCTATAGTGTCTTTACAGGAGACGCACTTTAAAAATCAAAATCCTATTCCAATTCCAATAAATTTTTGTTTATATATGTCTAAAAACTCAGCTTTGTTAGTACATAATTCAATACAGCACGAATTTATCGGTATTAACAGTATCCTAGATTCGGTAGCTGTAAAAATTTTCTCAAAAATTACTTTTACAATTTTCTCTACTTACATAAACCCAGCAACATCATATTCCCTTACTGACCTTGAACAACTTTACCAGCCTTCCTATGAACCGATTTTGATAACCGGTGACATGAATTGTTGGCATTCGTTGTGGGGCTCTAAAACCAATAATGCCAAAGGTAAAATTTGGACAAAATTTATTAGTCAATCGAATTTCATTGTATTAAACGATGGTTCTCCTACACATTTCTCAACACACAAAACATTTACACACATTGACTTAACTATAGCTTCACCATCATTAGCAATTCATTCCAATTGGGAAATTGAAACCGAACTTTACGGTAGTGATCACTACCCCATTTTAACATCCTGTTTTTTCGACAATCAATCAGAAAACAGTATGCGTTACAAAGCGTTTTTCAATATGAATAAAGCTGATTGGCCCCAATACGAAGCAGTATCACATAAATATTGCTCGGAAAGACCTTTCAGTTCAAATATTAATAAAGAAGCAGCCAATATTCAAAAAATAATACTTCAGAGTGCCAATGAAACAATTTCACGATATCCACCTCTTAATAACAGACCATTTGTTCCATGGTGGAACCATAAATTGGAACAATTAAAAAAGAAGAGGAATCACCTTTTTAACAAATTCAAGAAAAATTGTACAAATGAAAACCTTATTAACTACCGAAAAATGAATGCAATATATAAAAGGGAACTTAAAACTTCTAAAAAATTATCAATCGAAAAATTTACGTCAGAAATTAATACAACTACACCACCGGAAAAAGTTTGGACTAATATCCGCAGATTTTGTGGAATCAATCCAAAAACAGGAATACACTGTATTTCTACAAACGGTAAGACAACAATTACTGACAGATCTGATATTGCTGCTGCCTTTTGCAATTTCTGGTCTTCTTCCTCAGAAGATTCTAATTTTCCTCAAACATTTCAAAACGCCAAAAAAGAAGTTATTCAAGAAACTAAATATTTAGTACCAAGCAAAAACGCTGCAACTATTGAAAGCAGAATTACTTTCATTGAATTCACTAGCGCTTTATCCAAACTTAAAGGCAAAACGCCCGGCATTGACGGAATATCATATAAAATGATAAAACATCTTTCAATGTCAGCAAAAAAACGATTGTTCACTCTATACAACAATATATTTAATACATTCATACCTCAATTCTACAAAAATAGCTTAATTATTCCAATCCTGAAACCCAATAGCGACAAAACATCTCTAAACTCGTACCGCCCAATATCCTTAAATCCTTGTTGTTCAAAAGTACTGGACAAAATAATTGCCAACAGACTATGGTGGTTTGTCACCGCCAACAAACTTATCAATAGTAACCAATTTGGCTTTAAAAAAGGGAAATCGATAGCTGATCCATTTATCTATATTGACTACTTTATAAAAAAATCCCTCAAAACCAGTAAACACATATCGATAGTATCTCTCGATTTCGCAAAGGCTTTTGACAAAATCGGTATGCATACTATTTTGAACCAACTGGAAGATTGGAACATAGGACCGAAAATTTATAACTATGTTAAAAATTATTTAACAAAGAGGAAAATCTGGGTCCGAGTAAGCACATATTATTCAGATCCTAAAACACTTTCAAACGGCATCCCACAAGGCTCACCCCTTTCGGTAATTCTATTCTTAATAGCATACAATAAACTTTCAGAAACTATTAAATTACACAAAAATCTGGATTTTATAGCGTATGCTGACGATTTTGTTATAATAAAAAAACTGAACAGAAAAAATCAAAGATATGTAAATATCGATAACCTAGTAACCGATATAGAGGGTTGGTGTAACTATTCTGGAGCCCAACTATCACTTAACAAGTGTAAACATCTACATATATGCAGAAAAAGAAAGTGTTTACCCACTCTGAAATGCAACAACTTTCACATACAGTCGGTTGATAACTTAAAAATACTTGGGATAATCTTTAAGAAACGCTACAGTTGGAAGCAACACATTGACCAATTGACCACTTCTATAAATAAACAACTAAACATAATAAAATGTCTCTCCAACAAGAAATTTTGTTGCAATACATACTCCTTAGTTTCCCTAATAAAATCATTACTAATCTCCAAAATAGTTTACGGTATATACCTTTATGGATATACGGCAAAAAGTAATATAAATAAAATTAAATCTATCATCAATTCTGCATTAAGAATATCTCTTGGTGCTCACAGAACAACAAGAATATCAAACATGCTCCAGGAAGCTAATATTTCTACCCTAGAAAATTACAGATTCTTACATACTTGTAAGCTCTTCAAAACCATCATAATCAATGATGGATCTCCTATACCAAAACTCTTAAATAAAGTTAAAAAAACAAAAGTATTTAAAATTACGGATTCCATACTCTATCGTATAGTATCTCTATGCGATGAATGGTGCATACCATATAACCAAAAAACGACAAGAACATACCAACCTTTCTGGAAATTCGAACCATCGCTTGTAGATACCTCCCTAAGGAAATATAATAAAGAACACACTATCACGGAAATATATCAAAACGAATTACACAATATACAAGATAAAATGAAAGGATACAATTTTATATACACTGATGGATCAAAGTGCAATGGAAATGTAAGCTACAGCATTGTACAAACCGAACAGGTTCTTAAAATCTCTAATTTACCAGAGTATAGTTCAAGTTTCTCTTCTGAAATTATAGCAATACTCGAAGCCATTCAGTTCGCAAAAAAGACCAACCAAAAACATGCTATCTTTACAGATTCTTTATCTGCCCTAGACTCTATTTCAAACCTTAATAACAATGACTTCTACCCTAACACCATTAGGGATATACTGATCCAACAAAATCCTAAATGTAAACTTATTTGGATCCCAGGACATAAAAACCTATTTGGAAATGAACTAGCTGATATAGCCGCAAAGTCTGCTATAAATCGTCCTTTGATCGGCACTGATAATCTGTCGACAAATGACGTTAAAAAATATATCACTTCAATATTTACTACAAAACAAACTGAAATTTGGAATTCGACCTCCAATTGGTACAAATCTATAAATATAAATAAGAAATGTTTATTGGACTACCTCAAAAATGATAAATTATTGACTAGAAAAGATCAAATCACAATTCTTCGACTAAGGCTAGGCCACTGTAAATTTACTCATGACCACATAATGGACAAACAAAAAGACAAACTTTGCATTCTTTGCAAATCAAATATATCTAGCATGCAACATTTTTCGTTGTGTCCAAATCTAAAAACTCTCGAAAATAGACATATACCAAACAAAACTATTTTGGAAATGTTAACAAACATAGATAATAGTAGTAATAAAACAAGTTTAATAAAGTTCTTGAAAATATGTAACCTTTACAATTCCATATAATATTTACTATGTATACACATTTACTATTAAGCATTTTGAATTCCTTATATACTATTTCTAACTATCATATAACTAAGTAATTCATACATTGAAGTTTTCATAAGTAGTAGTTATTGCTCAAAGCCTAAGACCTCTGCAGTCATGGCTTTATCCATTATGCTTATAATTTAGTTATAAGTATAATCATTAAATAAATAAATAAATAAAATAACAAGTATTATATAGGAAATACATGAACAAAAATGCTCGGTATGCGATAATTACAGCTGCTCACTCCAATACAATCGTAATATGATAATGTGATGCATGACCAATAAAACAAGAATTTAGATTTAAGAATTAGATTTATTTAATTTATAAGTATACATTTCTATTTTCTGGACTTTCCACTGAATTCGGTATTTCTTCATTCTGTGAATTTATTACTAATACCAGTAAGGAAAGGCAGAAAGTCGGGCGGGGCCGACTATATAATACCCTACACCTCCCTAACAATGCGATAAGGGTCATTGCGATAATAATTTGGAATAATTGATAAATGTATTTTGAATCGATAATGGTTAAATTAAGCAATATTCGTTCCTAAATTGAGAAACATTTCTCTGGAGAACTTTGTAATGATCGGAAGTAAAGTACAACTTCTATAGCGCTTTGTAACCAAATCTCGAGGAACATATATATGGAGGTTATATATAAATCTGAATCGATTTTCCTTGAATACTCATTCATGTAAAATAGAAACCTGTTTCTGTCGAATTTCCTACTGATCGGATATAAAACACAGTCTCTACAGCGCTTACATGTCAAATTGGGGGTAACATATATATGGGGTCTATATCTAAATCTGAACCGATTTTCTCCGAATTTTGCGGTATTCCTTCATGTAATAAGAAACCTCTTTCTGCCGAATTTCGTACTGATCGGATATAACATACATTTTCTACAGCGCTTGAATTTCAAATCGGGGGTATCATATATATGCTGACTATATCTAAATCTGAACCGATTTTCTCCGAATTTGGCAGTATTCCTTCATGTAATAAGAAACCTCTTTCTGCCGAATTTCGTACTGATCGGATATAAAATACAGTTTGTACAGCGATTACATGTCAAATCGGGGGTAACATATATTTGGGGGCTATATCTAAATCTGAACCGATATTCTCCGAATTTGGCAGTGCGCGAGTGCTGTAATTTGGTGCATATGTATCTGGTGGTAGTCTACGTGATTGGTCCAAAAGTGGGCGAGATCGGACCAATGGGCGTGGCCTCGCCCGAATTTTGAAATGGAGATATCTTCCATAATTTGTTAGCGAGAGTGCTGTAATTTTGTGCATATGTATCTGGCGACAGTCTACGGGACTGGACCAAAAGTGGGCATAATCGGACCAATGGGCGTCGCCCCGCCCATGTAAGACAAAATTTTAAATTGAGATATCTTGCACAATTTTTTAGCAAGAGCGTTTAATTTTGTTTACATGTATCTGGTAGCAGTCCACGTGTTTGGTCTAAAAAAGGGCGCGATCGGAGCAATGGGCGTGGCCCCGCCTTGAAATCGAGATATCTTACACAATTTGTAAAAGAGAGCGCTGAAATTTTGAGGATATGTATTTGGTACAAGACTGCGTAATTGGTCCAAAAATGGGCGGGATCGGTCCAATGGGTGTGGCCCCGCCTATATAAGCAAAATTTTAAAATTGAGATATTTTGCACAATTTATTAGCGAGAGTGCTGTAATTTTGTGTATATGTATCTGGTGGCATTCTACGTGATTGGTCCAGAAATGGGCGTGGCCCCGCCCATATAAGGCAAATTTTGGAATTGAGATATCTTGAGCAATTTTTTAGCGAGAGTGCTGCAATTTTGTGTATATATATCTGGTGGCAGTCTACGTGACTGGTCCAAAAATGGGCTGGATCGGACAAATGGGCGTGGCCCCGCCCATATAAGGCTAATTTTGGAATTGAGATATCTTGAGCAATTTTTTAGCGATAGTTCTGTAATTTTGTGTATAAGTATCTGGTGACAGTCTACGTGATTTGTCCAAAAATGGGTGGGATCGGATCAATGGGCGTGGTCCCGCCTATATAGGCCAAATTTTGAAATTGAGATATCTTACACAATTTGTTAGCAAGAGTGCTGACATTTTGCGTATATGTATCTGGTGGCAGTTTTGGTTATTTGTCCAAGAATGGACGGGATCGAAAAATGGGCGAGTTTGCACCAATGGGCTTGGCCTCGCCTATATAGGTGAAATTTTTAAATTGAGATATCTAGCACAATTTGTTAGCGAGATCGCTGTAATTTTGTGTATATTTATCTGGTGACAGGCTACGTCATTGGTAAAAAAATTGGACGATTGGACCAATGGTAGTGACCCCGCCCACATGAGCATTGTTTTGAAATTGATATATCTTGAGAAATTTGTTAAAGAGATTGCTGAGGTTTTTGTATATGTATTTGGCGGCAGTCTACGTTATTAGTCCAAAAATGGACGGGATCAGAAATCTGAAATCTGGGGCAACGAAGTGGACCGGGTCCAGCTAGTATATTCACTCATCTAAACATTTTCCTATTGCCTCTTCCAGTATTACAAAACCTATTACCGCATTTTTAGTGTCCATTTGTTCCCCTTACAGGACTTTCTAACAAGATCACATCAAAAATGTATGTACGAGGTATATTCAAAAAATACCGCGAATTTTGTATTTTTTAAGAAGTATTTATTTATTCATGAATATATATTTTGTCCCCTTCAAAGTAATTCCCCTCGGATATAATACACTTCTGCCAACGTTTTTTCCAATCCTCGAAGCACTTCAAATAATCATTTTTTGTGATCTTGTTCAGCTCTTCCTTCGATGCCGTCTTTATCTCCTCAATCGTGGCGTAGCGTCGTCCTTTCATGGGCCTTTTCAGTTTTGGGAACAAAAAATAGTCACAGGGGGCTAGGTCAGGGGAATACGGTGGCTGCGGCATCATTACTGTGTTGTTTTTGGCCAAATATTCGCGCACAAGCAACGATGTGTGTGCAGGGGCGTTATCATGGTGCAATAGCCAGTTTTTGTTCTTCCACAAATCCAGGCGTTTTTGGCGGATTGCTTCGCGCAATTTGCGCATAACTTGCAGGTAATATTCTTTATTGACCGTACTACCCTGTGGCAGGAACTCGTAATGTGTGGCAGGAACGCCCCTGCAATCAAAGAAAACTGTGAGCAAAACCTTTACGTTCGACCGAACTCGGGCGTCCGGCACGCTGTTCGTCCTTCGCATCTTCTCGGCCCTCTAACAACATTTTGTACCACCGATAAACGTTTCTTTGGTCTAAAGTTGCTTCACCATATGCCACAGTCACATATCTACCATTCGATGCGCCGACATTGCCACCTACGTCGGAATTGCAACGTCTGGTGAGGGAATCCAAACACACAAGCAATGAGTTATTAGCTGGATGTGACGCCAACTCCCATCATATCGCTTGAGGTAGTACTAACACCAATAAAAGGGGACACGCCCTTATAGAATTTTTGAATACAAATGACCTCATAACTCTAAACATAGAAAACACTGCAACCTTTGTTAACAAAATTAGGGAAGAAGTATTAGATATAACGATATGTTCAGAAAATCTTATTGATGAGATCCATGAGTGGAGCGTTTCGGATGAACACTCCTATTCAGACCACCGTTATAAAGGGTGTCCCAAGAAGAGCACAATTTTTTAATTTTAAATAAAACACAGATATTTAAGAAAAAATCGTGAAACTTTATTATATCGTAAAGTAGACAGAATGAGGTTATGTATGGAACAATATATCGTGCAGATGGCCGCCGCGGCTTTGCTGGCATGCACGCGATCTTTTAATGAAATTTTCAATGACCGTTTTGCATGAATGCTGCGGTATTTCATTAATGCAGCGTCCAATTTCGTCTTTTAAGGCTTGAGTCGTCCTCGGCTTATTCGCGTAAACCATCGACTTCAAAAAACCCCAAAGAAAAAAATCTAATGGTGTTAAATCGCACGATCTAGGCGGCCAATTCTGATCTCCAAAACGCGAAATAACACGACCGGGAAATGACTGATGCAGCAATTGAATTGTTTCTCTGGCTGTATGACATGTGGCGCCGTCTTGTTGGAACCACATGCCCTCCACATTAATTTCTTCAATTCTAGGCAAGAAAAAACTGGTTATCATTTCACGATACCGAACACCATTGACTGTTTGCGCTTGACCTGCCTCATTTTCATAAAAAAAGGTCCAATGATTCCTCCAGCCCAAAAACCACCCAAAAACCGGTCGATCGACCTGGTCGATGGCGCGTTGTTGTCTTTACATCACTAACAGACCCAGTTTCGGCAAATTTATCCATTAATCTCTTTACAGTTGACTCTTTTGGAGCATTATTGTGACCCCAAATTGATCGCAATTTGCGAACTGTAGCCGCAAAACTTTCACCATTTTGGTAAAACAATTTCACAATGAGAATGCGTTGTTCATTCGTGTATTCGTACCTTCTACTAACAAACAATAACAATTATTCAAATGTCAAACAATGACACTTCGAATGTTGCGAGATTTAAAAATTGCGCTCTTCTTGGGACACCCTTTATAAGGTTTAAAATTGCACGGCCACCGCCAAACCCAATAAGTTTCCGTAATAAGGCTAAGTCCGACTGGACTAATTTCGGAAATCTACTAAGAAATCTATTGGGGCAGAAGACATTGATATCAATGTGAAGAAGATTACCGAGGCTCTTGCAAAATCATTCGAAGATAGTTGCCCACTTCGAGAAAGGAAATCTGCCTATGGGAAACCCTGGATGACAGGACAAATTCGCTCGATTGGCAAAGATGTCCGCAGACTTTACAACAGAGCTCGACGTAAAAAACAATCAGTATATTGGGATGACTACCACAGAAGACTCAAAGAATACAATAAAATCATTAGATCGGCGAAACGTAACTCCTGGAGGCTTTTCTGTGAACAGGTAGACAGCGTTAAAAGCATGTTTAAAATGAAAAAGTTCCTCTCAAAAACTCATGTCCAAACCGAAACACTGGTGGATGACACGGGTAAAAGGATGGAAACTATAGAGGATACCGTAAGGCTCTTGATGAAAACTCATTTTCCGACTGGTAATGCTGGACCAACAGAGGAATAGTTACAGAATGAAAATGTATTGCATCAAGTACCTATTACGGATATAACAGATGGTATGGTTAAAGAAGCGATAAAAAGTTTCTCTCCATTCAAGGCTGCGGGACCGGATGGAATATTTCCAACACTTCTGCAGAATGAGGTGGATCTGTTATCAACTCATCTGCCTGGAGTGTTCACTGCATGCCTAACACATTCTTATACCCCAAAAAAGTGTCAGGAATCAAGGGTGGTCTTCCCCAAAGGCTTATCGAGCCATTAGCCTAACTTCTTTCCTGTTGGTCAAAAGTAAAATAGCGGATGACAGGCTAAAATTCAAACAACACGCCTATGTCAAAGGAAGATCAGTGGAAACAGCTCTGCATGAGGCAGTGCACCACATAGAAGAGTCCTTCAGTAACGAAATGTATGTATACACTTGCTGTTTGCATAGACAATGAGGGCGCATTTAACAATGTACAGACCGATACACTTATCCAGTCCTTAGACGAGTTTCAGGTTGACCGGGCGCTGAAAAACTGGATGAACAATATGCTAAGGAATAGGTGGATTATTTGTGGGTCATATGACGTAAAAACTAGAGACAAGGTAAATCGTGGTATACTCCAGGCGGGCATTTTATCGCCTCTTCTATGGGTTACGACGATACACAGTCTCCTAAAAGCCCTCACCAATGAAGGACTTAAACCAGTCTGCTATGCAGACGACGTTGTAATACTTCTAAGGGGCTTTCATCCAAATCTGTTATGCAGAAGAGCTGAAGAGGCACTTAACATAGCATATAGCTGGGCACAACCAAGGGGATTAAATGTTAACCCAGACAAAACAGAAATATGTCTATTTACAAGGAAAACGAAGATCCCACGTTTTACCCGGCCTCGATCCCTGAATAACACAATTGCTATAACTAAAAAGGAAAAATACTTGGGAGTAGTCTTGGATCAGAAACTGTACTGGAAAGATCATCTTGAAGAAAGAGTTACAAAGGCGCACAGATGTTGGTCGTTGTGCAGAAGAACTATAGGTTCAAAATGGGGACTACGTCCAAATATGACTCACTGGCTTTACATGAGCATGATTAGACCAATAATCACCTACGCCTGTGTAGTGTGGTGGACATCAATGGACAAGAAGTGCAACGTAACACCTTTGCAAAAAATTCAACGTATGTGCTGCCTAGGCATAAGCGGGGCATTTAGAACCGCACCAACAAAAGCGTTGGAGACTATACTGCACATCCAACCAATAGACATCCGTATAAAGTATGAGGGAGCCCTCACAGCAAGACGTCTACAAGTGATGGGTGAATGGATAAATCGAGACCACAAGTCGTACCATCAGAAGATTTTAGAATGTCTAGTTGGTCAGATTCAAACGCCAGAAATCTCCGACCACATTCCTGAAGTGCGGCTTACAGCGTGATTCGTTTGTGCCAGACAGACGCTCCTGGGAAAATGGAACTTTGGCCCATGTGCCAGTGGGAACCAGCTGCTACACGGATGGGTCCAAGCGAGGAGGAAGGACGGGTCTGGGACTTTTTATTGATGAACCAGAAGTCGAACTGCACTTCCGCCTCCCTGACCATAACACGGTATTTCAATCAGAAGTTCGAGCAATCACGGAGTGTGTGAACTGGCTCAGTAACACCACAAAGCCTAAATATGCCAACATCTTCACAGATAGCCAAATGGCGATTAAAGCAATAACATCGGAAAGGGTCAAATCCAGAACTGTGTTGGACTGTAAAAGAATGATAAATGATTACTCAGCCCATGGTCAATTGCGTATTTTTTGGGTACCAGGACACAACGGAGTGATTGGAAATGAACGGGCAAACAGCTTGGCTTCAAAGGGCAGAGAACTTCGAGTAATAAACTTGGAAAATTGGAAACCTCGAAAAATGAGTTGAAGCACTGGGCAGTGATGGCTCACAAAACTGTGTGGAATAGCGCAACAGTAGCAGCAGCTGCAAAGATACTGTGGGGTGACCCAAATGAAAAGAAAACAAGAAGTCTTCTGAAACTGAACAAGATCGATATTAGTAAGATGATGAGTGTTCTAATGGGACACTCAAGCTTACAAGCACATCTTCATCGCATATGACTAGCAGGAAACGACGAATGCAGGGCATGCAGGGAAAACATCGAAACGATGGAACATTTTCTGTGTCACTGCCCGGCTTTCACACATGCAAGATCCCATCATTTCGGGTCCGACATATTACCAGACTTGACTCGTCTCAGAGAATATGACTGGAAGATACTGAGAATATTCGTGTCTAGTACCGATTTTCTGTAACTCGTGAGGTATAAAAAGATCATAAATAAGGAGCGCACAACAGGCCGAACCACTGGCTTAAGTGTATGTCCACGGATATGAGACGTTTAAACGTCTCCTCTCTTCAACGTAGCCCGCGGAAATTAAAAATTCGCATTTTTTTTGAACATACCTCGTACATTACCTCCCTTATCAACGAGATCGCGCCGACGGCATAACCACATACATAGACACATGTACACGAATCCTCGTGATTCACAGCTGCCGTTATTTTGAGTTACAGTTGTTGTTGTTTCTATGGTATGGTGCCAAGCAACCTGCACGTATACTTACATATTCAACGAAATTTCATTTTTTTCACCATCCGCGTCTCAAAACACACGACCACTTCCCTCCATCGATTCCAAGTAACTGATTTGAAAGAAAACGAACAACAGAATATTCTCTATATTCAGAGAGCTCTTCCATTCCATAACAATTATTTATTTATATATTAACAAACAACTCTAATTCTCCGAAAGAGATAGCATAATTCTCTCGTGTGTATTCTTAAAAATAATGGCAATAATCATAACATTTATTAACAAGACAACTTTTCCTTAAAGGGGAGCATACCCTTAAATTTATTACTCAAATATCTCATACTGTCAATTAAGTCATATTCGACATTAAAACTATGAGATGTCTACGTCATAGTTTTAATGTAGAAAATCCTTAAAAGTATTGAAATATTACATAAAATAATGCGGATTGTCAGAAAAATAATGATTTTTTTCTTTAATTTAAAGGCATACATTTAAAGAAGGGCGTACACAAAACTAATGATTAGATAGTCAATAATTCAAATTTAAAAAACTTTAGATTAAGGAAAATTTCGTAAAAAGCATGTCAAATTTCATTATTTTAATGAAAATTGTGATTGAATTTATGCCGAGGTCGCATACTTAATTTAAGAATGGTCGTCATTAATTTTATTACTATTTTTTTTCAGTGTATTTACATAGTTTGCATAAACGCTACAAATGGAAATTTCCACATCGAAAGATTCGAGTTGACGATTTAGTAGTGGTTCGGCATGAAAACCTTCCGCCTACTTCGTGGAGATTAGGTCGTGTGGCTAACATTCATCCCGGTGATGACGGTAACGTGTGCGTCGTAGTAATATGTACCGATCACGGCATTGTAAGAAGGCCTGTCACAAAATTGGTCGTTCTGACCGATCCTTCCTCGCCTGCATTTAAAATAGTTTTTTTCGCAGTATCATGGACAAAATTACCTTCTTCGATGATTACGAGTTAATGGAGATGTCCCAGGAGAACTCGAGTCCTAATACTGCGCCGGTAGTTGTCTTACCTGCGGTCCTTAAAGAGACGGTCGCTGTTACTTCACCTGTAGCCCTCGATTCCCAACCTCAATTGCCCAAGGTCCAGGCCGAGTTGTCGACGGAGTCGAATGTCGATCCCGCCTCAAAGGTCGACCGCGCATCGAAGGATGCGCCTTCGAATCCGTCGATAAGTCGTTGCCGTGATTGCGATGATTGGCACCCGCTCCGTTTCTGTGAAAAGTTTTTAGACATGTCGCTGGAGAAACGGCTTCGCGTGGTGGTACGCACGGTTTCTGTTCCCGTTGCTTGGCGTTGTCCCACCGGACTGACAAGTGTTCCAGTCAAGGCCACTGCAGAAAATACAGGAAAGACCATCACACTCTGCTCCACTCCGGGTCAACACCACCCGGCAAAGATCAAAAGTCCAGCGTCCGTTCCACTCGTCATTACAGTCCGTATTCAACGCCACGGTCCCGTCCGCGTCTGGTCCGTCCGAAAAACCCGATCTTCGGCCAATTCCTCGGTCAGCTCGCTCGTGTAATTTGGATCATGTTTTTACCCTTCCAGTTCCAGAGAAGTTAAAAGAATCGTACGTTGGATTCTCCCTGGCCGATCCACAATTCTACACAGTAGGTCGCATTGCTTTTTCGGGCCCGAGGTTTACGCGAAAATAGTGACGAGTCGCGTGCAGACAGCACCAGGATTGCCGGTGGCCTAATATACTATATTCGGCAGGGTACTCGCGGGAGTTTGTAATGTTTAATCGCGGCGTTTCCTAATGGATCTTTCGTTTCGCGGGGTTCCCTAATGGCCCATTCGTTTCGCGGGGTTCCCTAATGGCCCATTCGTTCCGCGGGGTTCCCTAATGGCCCTTTCGCCGAGTATATGTTTGTATTTGTATTTTGAAATAAATAAAAAAATAATTTAATCGAAATGCTCACATAGAAATGTTTACTGCACTATACTACATGAATTATATAAATGTTAGTTACAACATCCCCTTGATGTTGCATGGTGGCCGGCAATGTTTAAGTATGATTATTTCTTTGAATATTGTCGATGCCATTAATTTCTGTCTGTTCATATATCGTACAATACCTCGTAAGCATTTATTCGTCAGAATCCGCCTACTCCTTGTTACCGCATCTTTGTAATCTTGGCTTTGCGGATTCTAACGAGTCCTTTAGTTTATTTAAGAAAGCTTTCGCCGCCAACTCACTCCGTCTTGGATTGTCGTTCGAATCGGTTTCTCTGTTTTTAGCTAAGTATATCTAAATAAAAAGTAATCTTCGTTACCTAAACCTACCTAAATCACTTCAATAAACCTTTGACACATTGCCTATTATTATTTAAAAATTAATTAATCGTCTGTTTATTTATCTCCTCCTTTCTTTTTATTTAGACGCATTCGGCGTAAACACCAGCAAACGCTGAGAATGTAAAATTTATAAGAGCAATAATATAAGTAACTAGCTGGACCCGGTCCACTTCGTTGCCCCAGATTTCAGATTTCTGATCCCGTCCATTTTTGGACTAATAACGTAGACTGCCGCCAAATACATATACAAAAAACTCAGCAATCTCTCTAACAAATTTCTCAAGATATATCAATTTCAAAACAATGCTCATGTGGGCGGGGTCACTACCATTGGTCCAATTTTTTTACCAATGACGTAACCTGTCACCAGATAAATATACACAAAATTACAGCAATCTCGCTAACAAATTGTGCTAGATATCTCAATTTAAAAATTTCACCTATATAGGCGGGGCCAAGCCCATTGGTGCGAACTCGCCCATTTTTCGATCCCGTCCATTCTTGGACAAATAACCTAAACTGCCACCAGATACATATGCAAAATGTCAGCACTCTTGCTAACAAATTGTGTAAGATATCTCAATTTCAAAATTTGGCCTATATAGGCGTGACCACGCCCATTGATCCGATCCCACCCATTTTTGGACAAATCACGTAGACTGTCACCAGATACTTATACACAAAATTACAGCTCAAATTGCTCAAGATATCTCAATTCCAAAATTAGCCTTATATGGGCGGGGCCACGCCCATGTGTCCGATCCAGCCCATTTTTGGACCAGTCACGTAGACTGCCACAGACATATATAAACTAAATTGCAGCACTGTCGTTAACATTTTTTTCAAGATATCCCAATTCCAAAATTCTCAATTTAAAATGTTGTCTTACATGGGCGGGGCCACGCCCATTGGTCCGATTCCGCCCACTTTTGGTCCAGTCCCGTAGACTGCCGCCAGATACATATGCACAAAATTACAGCACTCTCGCTAACAAATTGTGGAAGATATCTCCATTTCAAAATTCGGGCGAGGCCACGCCCATTGGTCCGATCCCGCCCACTTTTGGACCAATCACGAAGACTACCACCATATACATATGCACCAAATTACAGCACTCTCGCTAACAAATTGTGTAAGATATCGCAATTTAAAAATTCGTCTTATGTGGGCGTGACCACGCCCATTGGTCCGATCCCGCCCTTTTTTGGACCAATCCCGTAGACTGCCACCAGATACATATGCACCAAAGTACAACACTCTCCCTAACAAATTGTGTAAGATATCTCAATTCCATAATTTGTCTTATATTGGTCCGATCACGCCCATTTTTGGACCAATCACGTAGACTGCTACCAGATACATATGTACAAAATTACAGCACTCTCGCTAACAAATTGTGCAAGATATCTCAATTTTACAATTTGTCTTATGTGGGCGGGGCCACGCCCACTTAATACATCGAAAATTCAAGTACCCTATTTTCACCACGCCCCACATATGAACATTCTGTGAAAATTTCAAGAAGATCGGTCCAGTCGTTTAGACGTACAAACAAACCAACACACAAACAAACACACATTCTTCTTTATATATATAGAAGATAATATTTATGAAATGTTACCAATAATAAAAACAATAATAATAATCATAATACAATAACAATAATAACATTAGTAATGATGATAATACTGTTGCGGTTGCTGTACATATATCCTCCTCCCCTTGTTGAACCCATCTCCGTGCGATCAATCCAATTCGTTATGTCCCTAATTTGAAAAATGTAAGAAAATGTCTTTCTCCCGTTCATTAATCAGTCAGACTACTTACGCTATAGGCAATTACACCCTTGAGAATGTTTATAATTTTAATGATCTAGGTGTTTTACTTGACCCCAACCAAACTTGAATTCAACATACACATTGAATCATGTGTGGCGAAAGCTATGAGTTTATTAGGATTTATCAAACGATGGTCTAAAGAATTTATTGACCCATATTTGGCTAAACATAAACATTTATACATCTCTTGTTAGGCCTACTCTTGAATATGCCTCTGCATTGTGGACTCCTCATTATAACATTTACGTTGATAGGCTTGAATCCGTACAAAAGCAATTCCAATTTTTTACCTTACGTGTACTTGGCTGGGGTGACCCTCTTGATTTACCACCTTCTTCATTCTCTTGAAAAAATAAGGTTTATGTTAGGTATTGTGTTTATAGTAAAATTGATTAATATAGGAATAAATTCACATTATTTAGTTAGCGAATTACACTTTAATACTCCTGCTTGTTCGACTCATAATTTCATTCCGTTGAAAATAGATTTTTGTAGATATAATTATGACTATTCAATCCTTTAAACTCACTTCGTAGAAACTTTAACTCGGTTTACTCTCTCTCTTCTACTTCCGACTCGATAAACGATAAAACGCGTAGTCCTTCAGTCTAATCATTAATGTAATTGTAACTCCGTAAACTACTGTTCTTTTTCATAATTGTCAGTTCAGTCATGTTTCCTGCTACGATTTGTTCCTGCTATGTTTCGGATGCTGCTACGCTACGTTCCTGCTATGTTCTGTTCCCGACAAAGTTCTAGCTCAATATTCATTCTTGCAACGATCTGTTCCTGAAACTCCCTGGTCCTGCTATGCTCCTGCTACGTTCTCTTCCTGCCATGCTGTTCGGCTACGTCTTGTTACTGTAATGCTCTGCTCCTGAAAAGCTTTGTTCCTGCAATGCTCTGTTCCTTGAACCCCTGTTTCATGCTGTGCTCTGTTACTGCTTCGCTCCGATCCTCTAGTTCATGCTATGTTCTGGTCCTGCTTCGCTCTATTATCGCTTCTTTGTATTCCTGTTGATGCCCTGTTCCTGGCGTGCTCTAGTCCTGCTACGCTCTGACCCTACTACGCACAGTGGGCTAAAATGGGGAAATGTGGACATAATTCTGCCATTTAAAAACCACTTATCGTATGGCGATGAAGTTTTAGGTGTGTATACAAGAGGTTTTAGAGAGTTTAAATTCGGAACTTGGGTCCCCTATCTCATACAGGGGCGTAGCTACAGAGCCCTAAAGTTAACCGCCTCGGGTATACAAAATTTTCGTCGGCTTCTAACTTTTGGATACTCCTAGACCAGACCTACAATAAACATTTTATAGCTTGAAGATATCTTGAATAGTTTCCGAGATATGTGAATTTTAAATTTGAATTTTAATATTTTTCGCCGACTTTGCCTTGGAGTTTAGCCAATATCTCAGTCAAAAGTTTACCGATTTTGGTCGCGTGTTTTTTTACGGATTGCCAATAAAATTTACAATATCATGAATAAATTAATCGATAAGATATGTCAAGAAATAAGAAAGTTATGGCCCTATAAACAAAATTTTTGAAAAAATTTAATTTTATTAGATTTTTTGGCGAAGAAAGTCCAATTCGTATTTAGGTCTTGTAGAAAAAGTTTGTTACACAATATATGTATATCAAATTTATACTCATTTTAAAGGAGACGTTTCACAGAATCTGCTAGAGAAAATCCGAAATTGGTGTGGTTGCCACCCTTCTCCGATTTGGACCTTTTTTTACATAAATTACAAAAGTTTGATCGATTTTCTCCAATCGCAAAGCTAAATTGTTAATTTTTTTTTTATTTGTATTAGGGTGTAACAAAATCGACTACAAAGGGAATCCAGAGCGCGGCTTTTCATATCGAAGATATAGGACTAAAAGTAAAAATCCCATTTTTGGGCATTTTTGATGTATTTTTTCTTCTTCTTCTCCTTCATCCTAAATTTCACTATGGTCGATGGGAAAGTTTGCAATGCTGTTACGGGAACATCATCTACGTGGAGATGTACACTATGTGGAGGAAAAAATGAATTTTCGGATTTATCGAAGAACAAAACAAACAAAGCACGAAATCGCGATTTTCGCAATGTTCAGCAATTTCACTCCCGAAAAAGTTCAAGAGAATTTCAAAATGAAGATATATTTGTAAATCTTCTCCTATCTTACGATCCTGTTCTATCTTTAATAAGAACAAGTAAGAAAGTTTCAGTCGGGTAAACCGACTAAGGTATACCCTCACTTTGTGAGAAATGTAATATTGAACATTACTCGAATTATTCTGTCAATTTGTGTGGGAGGTACCAGAAGGGGTTTATCAAATACACCTTTTTTCGCTGAACATTAGATACTTTAAATTCATTGCACTGTGCCGACTTATAAGCATTTATGTGCACAGGTATAAACGTTATGAGACATTAAATTGTGGTATGACTTGGGCATTTTGTGTGGGAGGTACAAATAGGGGCGTGGCAATAACGCCCATTTTTCACAGGGCTATAGACACTATAAAAACATTACACTGTACAAATTTCAAGTATTTTTATACACTGGTTTTAATGTTATAAGCTGTTAACTTTTTGTGAAAAAAGGTACCTTTGTGTGGGAGGTACCAAAAAGGGCGTAGCAACAACGCCAATTTTTCCCTTGACTGCAGGCAATATAAAAGCATAATACTGTACAAAATTTCAAGTATTTTTATACACTGTTATTAATGTTATAAGCTGTTAACTTTTGGTGCAAAATGGTGCATTTGTGTGGGAGGTACCAAAAGGGACGTGGCGACTTCGACCGTTTTTCTCGAATTGATAGCGACTAATAAGCTAATACTATGTGTGGAATTTCAAAAGATTCGAATAAGTAGTAAAGCAGTTATTAAAGAATCAATATTTCACAACATTTTAACCTTTTGTGGGGGAGGTACTAGAAGGAGTGGACCAATATGGCCCATCTTCGAACTTAGCCGGAGATAGAAAAAAATATTACCACATACCAAATTTGAGGTCAATCGGTTACTCCTTTCGAGAGTTATCGTGCGCACCAGCCAGCAGACACACAGACAGACAGACAGACGGACGGACATTGCTCATTCGACTTAAAGTGACCCAAAACGGGTTTCCTCCGAACATACTTGGGGTCTTAGGTCACTCCTTCGACGTGTTACACATTTTTCCGTAGCAAATGATATATACCCTCGTCACACTAAAGTGAGGGTATAAAAAGATGGATATGTTACCGATCTTTGACATGTGACAAATTTGAGGAATACAAGGATTTGCTTTATCTCCTAGACATGAATTATTCAGATTATTTTACAGAAATAAAATATATATTACAGTAATAAAATATGAAAATAAATTATTTTTCTCAAGAAGTGGGTCTTTCGCTTACAAAATGGGTATACACAAATTTAAGGTCGACATCTTTTATCCTTCTTACTCAATTTTGTGATGGATCTTCTTACTAAAATTTATTGTTGTTTGATAAAAACATGTGATCTACAAGAAATCAGTGCATATTGACTGATATAATAACCAATAAGTACAAGAAGGTAGGGAAAAATTAAAAAAAAATATTTTGCATATAGACAGAAACTTAAATATGGCATAAAATTCTTAAAAATGTATATATTTCGATGCATTTTTTTTAAAGTTCTTTATTTTGATATTAGAATTAATAATCAAACGCTACATGTGGAAATTTCTAATGGAAAATACAAATAATCCAAATACATTAAAAATCCCCAAAAAAGGGATTTTTGCTTTTAGTCCTATATCTTTGATATGAAAAGCCGCGCTCGGGATTCCCTTTGCAGTCGATTTTGTTACACCCTAATACAAAAAAATAATAAAAAATTTTACAATTTAGCTTTGCGATTGGAGAAAATCGATCAAACTTTTGAAATTTATGTAAAAAAAAGGTCCAAATCGGAGAAGGGAGCAACCTAACCAATTAAAATTTTGGCTTCGGATTTTCTCTAACAGATTTTATTTGCCAAAAAATCTCCAAAAATTACATTTTTTCAAAAATTTCACATTATTTCTTGACATATCTTATCGATTCTTTTTTTCATGATAAATGTTATCCATCACGCGAACAAAATCGGTAAACTTTTGACTGAGATATTGGCTAAACTCCAAGGCAAAGTCGGCAAAAAAATGAAAAATTCAGATTTAAAATCCAATTATCTCGGAAATTATTTAAGATATCTTGAAGCTATAAAATGTTTATTGTAGGTCTGGTCTAGGCGATGAAAATTATGTTTACCCGAGGTGGTCAACTTTAGGGTCCTGTAGCTCCGCCCCTGTATGAGATAGGGGGCCCAAGTTCCGAACTTAAACTCTCTAACACCTCTTGTATACACACCATACGATAAGTGGTTTTGAAATGGCAGAATTATGTCCATTTTAGCCCACTGTGCTACGATCTGGGGCCAAATCACGGCATTCGATATCGATAACTTTTCGATCGAAAAGCCATTTTTGTTACTAAGAAAAAGTGGTCATTGAAAAACTATCCAGATTTGCTATATAAGAATGTATTTAAACAATCTACTTGAATTCGACAGAACCTATACTCTTTTAACGATAATAAACAACACATTTCGATCGTAAAGTATTCGATATCGAATGCCGTGATTTGGCCCCTGGTTCAGTTAAACTCTGTTCCTGTTTTCGTTCTGTTGCTACTATATCATCCATTTTCTTTAATTTCGTTCCTGTCACTCCCTGTTCCCCGTTTTTTCTGCTTTATTTAATTTTGTTTCGTTTTTTTTATATTCCTGTTACATCATGTTCCAGTGCCCTGTTTACTTTATTTTTCCCCCTGTCATCTTGTTTTATCTGCCTACTTCGTTTCTTTGCCTGGTATACACAAACATATTTAGATTTTTATACCCTACACCACACTCTGGTACAGGGTATTATAAGTTTGTTTCATGGCAGATGTTTATACCACCTGAAAATACTATAGCTAGACCCACCATAAAGTATACGAATCGACTCATAATCACTAGCTGAGTCAATTTAACCCTACACCACACTACGGTAAGGGGTATTATTTAAGTATAAAATGTCCCAAAAGTAAATTTATGTAGACAATTTATACACGAAGTACAAAATTTATATTTCAGTGGTATTCAATATTACAAGAGTGGTGCAGGGTATTATTTAGTCGGCCCATCCCGAATTTAGCCTATCCTTACTGGCTTTCCTTTACTTTTTGTTCTCTCAATTTTTTTGTTTCTTATCAATCATGCATTTATTTTTTCGTTTTCATATATTTAAATGTAGTTGATTTTTGATTTTATTTTGTATCCATTATTTTAGCATGTCTTTTTTTCCTTTTCTTTGAAATCTTACTATTTTTTGTTTTTTTATTTTCCATACGCCATTTTTGTGTTTTTTGAGTTAGGAGTTGATAATATGGGTTCCAAGCATGCTCTTTCAGAATCTGCAATCATTTTTTTCCTATCTCGCCTAGTTTTCGAGATATTGGTAGGGTAAATTTGTTTTACTCTGAATAACGGGAAATAATTTCGATATTTTTGTTCTATGTCTCAATTTTTCTATCGCCCTATATTTTTCACTCAGTATTTTACGTTCTTTCGATCACAATATGTAAATTAGTGTCCTTCCATACCGACCCTTTTTGTGGTCCATGTAATACAAATACGAAAAAATATTACAATAAAAGTGGATATGGACCAAAATGCCAAGTACAAAAATTGTTATAACTTGCTTATTTTTGGATGTAATGGCATAGAAATGCATGACAATCATACATATAAATATGTATTAAAAACTGGTATTTGACAGCACACATACTGGATCATGATTTCTGAGCCGTGACAGTCTTTATCAAGAGTTCTGCTGCAGTTTTATGGAAGACAGCAGATGGACGGACATGGGTAAATCGTCTTAGAGTTTAACGATTAAGAATATATACTTTATAGAGGTCTTTTAGGGAGATTTATAAACTCAAGCGAATGAAAAATCTTTGTGAAACCTCACTTCTCCAAAATCTTCCAAAAACAACTGTTAACCAAAGTTAATACAAAACACCAGCATGTCCAATGAGAAGCAAGTTTTGCTCTATCAAATGGAAAATTACCACACTATGCAGAAAAGCTTTTATGGTTTTTGACAACAGATGGACGGACATATACTATATACATACTTTTTTATGTTTGTATCTTTTAAGAAGATTCTTAAAGTGTAAAAATAATATTAAAGTTTTTGTTAGTGCGACTATCAAAAATCAAAAGCAAAAAACATGAATATTGGACGAAACATGGTCTTTGATAGATGAAAGGAGAAAGGCTAAAGCTGATATCAACTCAGCGAGAACTCGTTCATTGAAAACCTCAGAACATTCGCATTTCTCAACCCTGGACAAACTTGAAAAAGCAAAGATAAGTACACAGCGGCAACTAACATTGCCACTGAGGCTCAGGCTGCAGCCGACACAAATAGAACCGGTGACCTAACGCTTCGGGAAGATTACTCAGAGATAATGATGGAGTACTTGTCACGTCTAAAGTTGAACAACTGGATCTCTGGGCTGATTATTACTCAAAAATACAATCTTCTAATACAAGCCAAGAAGAATCCCTTTGCAGTTGCTCGAATCGTCTCATCCTGAACAACGTATCAAGCAGCACACCGACGTTGCCCGACATATTATATGTCATTAAAGCGCTAAAAAAACAACAAAGCACAGGAAAGGACAACATATTCCTAGAGATAATTAAGATTGACCCTTTGTTATTTAATATTGTGCTGGACAACGTTATGAAACACGCTATTGCTGATAATAACGGCATAAATTGGGGTAAAATGCATAAAATGCTACATTTTGATTTCTTTTTGTAAAAATGCTGCATTTTAATAGGGGTTCGTTTTTTTTGTAAAAATTGTCGCACTTGCACGGTGCAAAAACGCAAAATTTCAGCCCTGTATTTAATCGAAGGGGCGGACACTGCCCTACATAACAGATGTTTGTTCAGCGTCGAACGAATAGCCTAAATGCCCGCGAGTGTACGTCCGTGTTTTTTTATCCCGTTACCTTAGAGAGGAGGGTATATGTATATCATTTGCTACGAGCCAAAAGTATAACACATAGCAGGACTGACCTAAGACCCTAAGTATGTTCGACCGAAATCCGCTTTGGGTCATTTTAAGTCATTTGAGCAATGTCTGTCCGTCCGTCCGTAAGTCGGTTTACCCGACCGAACTTTCTTACTTGTTTCTAATGAAGTTTGGACGGATGCTTTATTTAGGCGGCGCCGTGGAGTATTACAAGAGGGTGTATTAAAATGCTGCTCACTGACAGGGCAAAATCTTTTTTCAGAAAGGAAAACACCATAAGTGACCTTAAGTATGCTGATGAAATTTGCCTTCTTTCTCACAGATACTCTGATATGAGCCTCAAGCTGAAACGGCTTACGGAAGAGGCGAGGAAAGCCGGACTTAAAATAAAAATAGGAAAAACGAAAGTGATGCGCATGAACTCTGGAAAAAAATAACATATTCACAATTGGCGACAGCACTCTAGGTTCCTCTAGTCACCTACTTCCGTAGACCAAATCTGTTTTCCGGAGCCACAATAACACAAACTGGCGGTTCGGGTGAAGACATCGACAATCGCATTAAGAAAGCCTCACAACCCTATGCCAAACTAAGCAAGGCATGGAAATCTGCAACTCTCTCACGGAGAGCTAAAATAAAACTTTTTAATTCAAATGTGCGATTAATACTTTTATATGGAAGCGAAACCTGGAATGCATCCACTCGTGATGTGAGGCTCTCTAAACCTTTACAAACAAATGTCTTCTAAAAATCCTTCGAATATTCTGGCCATAATCTATATCAAACAACAATTTGTAGAATGAGACACAGCAACCCCCTATAGCTGTTCAAACTCGTAGGCGGAAATGGACTTGGCTAGGCCACAACCTTCGTAAACCACCTCACTATATTGCCAGAACTGCAATCCAATGGAATCCTCAGGGCAGTTTCAGGCTACTTGCCCGAAACCATTTTTAAAACATAATGGCAAACCCTTATCTTTATAATAAAGCTAAATTCTTGGCATTAAACTATATGCGTTTTATTTGCTCTTGAAAACCATAAAATGCCAAAAAATCAATGGTTGGCATTTTTAATGCATAGACATATATTTATACAGCCAAACTTACAACATTTTTATAAACGGATAATAGAGTATTTTTCCCAAATGTGTACTCAAAAACAAACAATAGCGTTATACGCCTTTAATAAAGGTTAGTTTAACTGAAAAATTGTATTGTATTCCACGAGTATAAACCTACACAGAAAGAAAAATGCCATACTAAATTCAAGTAAAAAATTCTTAATTTAAGCCGAAATCGTACTTAAAAATTTAAGTACGTTCGTACTAAGTTTTTCCTAAAACAAGTATAAATCGGCTTAAAAAAAAAAAAATAAAGCGCTGAAAGGCTTACAATAAGCATTTAATGTTTGAAATCAAGTAAATATTTCTTGAAAAGGAAAATTAAGCCTAATATGGCTTAAAGTAAGAAAAAAAGCTTACTTTAATCTCTGAGAGATTAAAGTAAGCTTATAGAGCTTATAGAGCTCAATAAAATTACCCTCTCAACCACTCTCATGCAAGTGGTTGATTTTGGCTGACGCAACATCAAACACACATGCATATAAATTGTTCAAGCAGTGTTTGCAAATACATTACTTGGCGTGATTTTTTATGATTTTAGTTTTTTGAAGTTGTTAATAATTCTTATTCATTTCGTTGATGCTATTCCTTATATGTTTCATATTTAAATCTAATAAATGCAGCAAAACCTTTAATTTTGCAGTCAAGCAATTGTATTTTGACATACCATTTTAAAAAATTGCATTCTTTGCAATACAGTGGCAAAAATGGTATATAGGTGTAAAACGAACGAAAGCACAATAAATCTAGTATGACCAGGCTTAAATCAAGAACTTATCTGGCTTAAATCAAGTATTGGTTAGGATTAAATCAAGAACTGATCAGGATTAAATCAAGTATTATCAGACTTAAATCAATTATTGGGCAGGCTTAATTCAATTAAAAATTTCTTCATTGAAGCCCGTTTCGCACTCAAATTAATCCGATAAAATTCTTAAATCAATCTCTTTATGCTTAAAATAAGAATTTTTCGGCTTAAAATCAAGCCTAATCAGGCTTAATTAGCGCTAATATTCAGAATTCAGGGCTTAAAAATCCGTACTTGATTCAAGTATTTTGTACTTGGTTTAAGAAAATCCGTACTTAACGTACTTTTGACACCGCTACGGCTTGATTCAAGTACGGATTACTCATTTTTTTCTTTCTGTGTACAATAAGTGATATTGTCATTTTGAACTTTAATGTATTTATTTATTTTTGTGTATTGTGCACTGAAATGCTATTATTACTATTATAGGACAAAATAATTTCAGTGAAATATGAAAACAATAAAAACAAAAGCAGCTTGTAGGCGTAGTTAATTGGCCTGAGATTGTAACAAACCATCAGCTGGAGTGTGAAAATCAATATTTTGTCGGGGTCCAGGAGATTGTTGTAGAACTCCTGAAGGTTTTGCAGATCAATTTTAAGATTATTTAGCTTAGTTACATCGTTGCTCGACGTGGTCTCCTCCAGCATGGATAGTTTCTGACGCAGACTCAATGGATTGTTCTATGCGTCGTCTAGTAACTTGCATCTCCAATGTAAGCCATGTTTTGGCGCACTTTCATTTCGGTCATGCGTTCATTGCCCGAATTCAACACCTCTTGGGCAACTTTCATTGAAATGTTCTTGCTGTTTCGACTATTCTTCCAGGCGGCATCCAGGACACAAAAAAAACATGCAATTCATTGGAATGAATTCTATGGAAGAAACTTGGCGGAAGGCTGCAGTTTGTCGATTAACCTTTAGTTGCTTCATTAGTTTTCGGACTTAACATACAGGACTTTCTTTTGTTCTTCACAGCGTACCAGGGTCATTTGCAGTTCGTTTATTTAATTCTTGCCTTTATATCTCGATCAGTTGTTCTCTGGGTACCAATGAAGCTGTAGCAGTGCCAGACTTTGATATGGTTTGTCTCGCATATTGCTCAGCCTCGACAGCGCTCGATGAGAAAATATGATGAAATATGCGCGCATAGGACTTTGAAAACAACTTTCAAAAAATCAGTTTTTTGGGAATGTTGTTTTATTGTGGCTAACATTTAATGAAAATACCTTCAAATTTTATGAAAATATCTCTGGGCGATAGCGAGTTATGACCTTTCAAATTTTGCCTTTTTTACTAATAAATGCAAATAAAATTGCGATGATAAAATGTATATACTAAAATGCTTGTAGAATTCCCGTTTCTTGGTGAAATGCGAACGGACTTGTAAAATATAACACGAGGTTATATTCACCTAATTTTTGTGTATAAAACGTCTTTAAATGAAGAGATATTTCAAAGTAAAAATACAGTTTTCTTTTGTTTTAAAAAAAATTATCCGCAGTAAATGGAATACAACTTTTTTGGATCACGTGGGATCAGTACGATATGACATAGAGAAGAGAGGTGACTTAGTGGTGAATCCAACGGTACCTAGTTTATCTGCGACTTTTTGCGATTATGGTCGATTTTTGTACTTTAAATATGAGCTTTTTTACTTTAAATAAAGAAAATATGTGTGGGAGATACATCTATCTATGAACTGATTTTCCCGAAACATATGGGCCTATTTTCTTGGTTCAAAAAAAAAATGTTTACGAAATTTTGTCAAAATCAGACCGGTACAAGTCCGGTTGCAAGTTTGTAGAGTTCTACGATCAAAATTATCGATCTAATGAATATTATTATGAGTATATGTGTAATTTTTATAGTTTACTTATTCTACAAAAACTATAAAAATATAGTTAAACGCTTCCGCAGTTTATGTATATTAGGGTGGACCGATTATTTTTGTTTGTTTTTAATTTAACTTTTCTCTTATTAACAGTCGACGACCCATTGTGTAAATGCATTAGTGCAAAACTTCAGCTTTCAAAAATATTGCAGACTGCAATTTTATCCTATTTGAGTTGTTTTGGTTTCAATTTCAAAAACATTGCTCGGTTTTGTAGACTTTTAACGCAATTTTCACAAAAATATGTTTGCACTTCAATGGTCTATATATTTAAAAAGCAGCAACACGCAATTAAGTAACTCAAATAGATTTTGAACTAAATTTTGTCAGCTTTAATATAAAATCAAGATCACTGAAGTTAGTACGATTTTCTGATTTTCACACGAAATTTCCACAAAGTCGCTTTTGTAGCCCCACTGTGCGTTACATGGTAACAGTAAAATAAAATCTGGGTACACCAAATAATTCTCTTGGAGATGGTCCAAACGGTAGGACTCTATCTCTAACGGTATAGTCATGAGATAGAAAATACTGCTATGCGCGCGTATTTACCCCTTTTTTCCCATTGTGCAGCGGTCTTTGTCTTTTTATCCGTGGTGTCTTCACGTTTATATTCTGCAATATATGGTGTTATTTTTACAAGAGCATCTACGGAGAGATTATCAACATATACAAGACAGCGGTGAAGAATTGAAATCACAGGGTATAAAGGGTATGTGGACTTAGCGCTTTTACAATGCAGCTTTTAAAGATGACAAAGCATGATTTTTTTGGCTTTTTGTTTTCAAATCGATGTATATCCAACTTATCTTACATTCTGCTTCAAAATATACATTTTGGCAAAAAGTGGACTTTGCGCCTTTTCACTCTAAGTTCGCGATATGTATATGCACTTACCATGTCATCCTCCATTTTCATGCAGGAAAAGATCATTTTTGTACAACTTTCTCTTTAATTTTTTTCAATTCCATTGTAATTTCTACAGCTCACAAATTATTTGAGGCAATTTAATATGTTAGCGACGTCAAAAAAATGCAAACAAACTTGTTATTCAAATACCTGCGGTCTTTGTCTGCAAGAATATATCTTAACGAATGATAATTTTATTACAATGTGTTAATTTTTTTACATATGCTTTATGGTAAACAAATCATATAATTTTTATAAAATATATATATTTTTATTTCTTCAAAAAGTATGCCAGTATGTAGTCATTTAGACTTGATCATTTAGACGGATAAATTGTAACCGGATTTTTTTCATATCTAATTATTAAATGACAATCAAGAATCACATAAGTTGCCAGATGCAAACACAAATTTGCTATCAGATATATTTTAGTTATTAAACCTTTATTGTGGGATTTTGAATACGCTGTTCTATTAAAGGTTTATTGCACAAAATGGGTTTGGTAAGTATTGTGTACTTTAAAGCTACAAGCTAGTGATTAACATTAAAAAATACTTAGGTAATATTTTCATTAAGAATTTTATTAATTTAAATCATATATTAATAGTATTAATGTTTTAATAAATTGACACGACGAAGTGAAATAAAAAATTCGTCTAATACTGCGTTAACATCTACTGGAATGTCTCGATGAATATTCAGGGAAGCCAATCCATTTAAACGATTTTCAGTCATAATTGACCGCAAGTAATTTTCAGTACATTTCAGCTGACGCAATGTTGAAAAAGAGCGTTCGTTTGTCGCTGTACGAGGGTTGCTATATACATTTCTGGCCACATACTGTTGCCTGGCGCCATCAGAAAGATTTGACGTACGACCATCATTTGTGTTGTTTACAGTGACTTGAAAAAATCAATTTGGGAAAAAAATGGAATTAACTCGTGAACATTTTCGTGCGATCTTTTCACAACATTCGACGTGGATTATCCCGACAAGTGTGCATCGGTGAACTTAAATCTTTGTATAGCGATGAAGCACCATCCTATAGCACTGTGAAAAACTGGTTTAATGAATTCAATCGTGGCCGACGCACGCTCAAAGACGAAGGTCGTCCAAAAACGGCCGTTGTGCCAGAGAACATTGATTCCGTGCGTGAACTGATAATGCAAGATCGTCATGTGACATACCGTAAGATAGAGACATCCGTGGGCATTTCTTCCACCAGCATACATTCGATATTGCATGAACACCTGGCCGTAAAAAAGGTTTGTTCTCGTTGGATCCCGCACAATTTGACAATCGCTCAAAAAAAAGGCTCGTGTCGATTGGTGCAAAAAAATTTTTAAAAAATACGATCGCGGTGCTTCAAGAGTCTTTTATAAGATCGTCACAAGTGACGAATCTTGGATCTATGCGTATGAGCCCGAAACAAAACAGCAATCGACCGTGTGGGTCTTCGAAGACGAGCTAAATCCAACGAAAACCGAAAAAAATTTTCGTGGAAGAAGCACTTCGAAGTAAATGGTCGAATGTTTCTTCGGCAAAACTGGTCATGTGGTGACTGTTCCGCTTGAGCAACGTAGAACGGTCAATTCTGTGTGGCACACCACAATTTGTTTGCCTGAAGTCTTCGGAGAAATTCGAAAAACGAACAAGAGAAGACGAATCAGCGCCTTTTTGACCGGCCGAATCACATCGGCTCAAACCAGCGCCTTTTTGACCGGCCAAAACGTCGAATTGATGGGTCATCCGCCGTACAGCCCTGACTTGGCACTCATTGAATTCTTTTTATTCCCGCACATCAAGGAAAAAATGCTTGGTCAATGATTTTCGTCGCCAGAAGATGCTGTTGAAGCGTTCAAAAACCATGTTTTGGAGGTGTCTCAATCGGAGTTGAAAAACTGCATCGACAATTGGTTTGAGCGCATGCAAAAGTGTATAAATCATGTTACTTTAAAAAACATTTATTTATCATCATTATTGATGATAAATATTCGCATTTTCATTATTAGGCCAGAAATATATATAGCAGCCTCGTAGTCACAGGTAAAACCGCCATCACTGTCAATTTCTTGTAAACGTTTGGAAATGCATCTATATTACATATATCAAGAGCTTCCAGGGACTTTCTGACATTCTCCGCTTCAATTCTTCCTCTCCAAAGCTTCACTTCACTAATCCATCCACACTTCAAAATAATTATCAGGCACAATTTATGAATATTTTTCAAATAATTGTTCTTAATTTAGTATTGCCATTTTAGATGGAAAAAGACATTGGAAATTTGACAAAATTCCACGGTGTTTCAAAAAGCGATCTTCGAGATAAGTGATAAATAAATCTAGATATGGAATATAGGTCGAAATCTTGTAATATTCTTCAATATTTGATGCATCAACATTGCAACGATGACTTTGTCGGGACGCAATCCTAGGTTTCTTGATTTGAATGTCTTGTTCTCCAAAAAATATTTTAATAGACTTAAAAATGGTGAGTACAAGTTTCGCGCATGTCCATAAATTCGTTTTTCTGCTAGATGGACGGCTTCAGCTAAATCTTGATTTTCTCTTTGAATAACGCGACTTAATGATAATGCCAAGCAGTGAACTGAATGAACTACATGGACCGAAACTTGAAAATTCAACGTTTTTATAGCCATCAGCAACTGAAATGCAGATGTTGTAATTTTCTGATCAGACCAGGTGGTGTAGATATCGCTTTAATTTTTGCTTTTTATCGTGAAGGAGATTGCTAAATCTTGATTTTCTCTTTGAATAACGCGAATTAATGATAATGCCAAGCAGTGAACTGAATGAACTACATGGACCGAAACTTGAAAATTCAACGTTTTTATAGCCATCAACAACTGAAATGCAAATGTTGTGGTTTTCTGATCAGACCAGGTGGTGGAGATGCATTCCAAAGCCTCGATATCGGCTACTTGTAGGTGATGATATATTTCAACAGACTCATGATGTTCTACCCATCGAGTTGCGCAATACCACTTTCATTTTTGTATCGTGAAGGAGATTGCTGTTGTTATTGTTTCTTGAAGAGATATTTGCTTTTTAGGATATTTAAAAAAGTGGTATATGGTTTGGATAGTGCCGAGATAATTTCTAATTGGGACTACTTTGCATGCGCAACTTACAACCAAATTGAAGCTGTGAATACAGTGCTAAGCTGTACTTTTCTTGGATATATGCTTGCGCCCCATGAAATTCTCCGTTCATTGCTCTTGCGCCATCATAGCATTGCCCAAATAAATACTTACAATCAATACCAGAAGTTTCGAGGAAATTTAGAATAACTTCAGCCAAACCTTTTCCATCGAAGTGTTTTGTGTTTGATAAATATCAGCTTATTCGTCTGCCATGACGGTGGAAGCTTTGGAATTATTGATTCACTTAATAAGTTGTCGGTATATAAGAGTGTGACAAATACTTACTTACTTACTTACTCGTATAAAAAAATAACTTTTACTTTTTTTGGGACACCCTAATACACATACAAAGTTTCTGCGTTCTAGCTTTTAGAGGAGCCGTAATGGTCCAAAATCGAATGGCGAGAAATCGTATCAGTTGGAGATCACATACATTTGCAGTAACACGCTCTTAAGTGACTTTTTAAGTACTGAAAGGGTGGAAATTACATTTGTCACTGACCACAGTCCTAACAGTAAAATTCTTTATTAATTTAAAAACGAGTTTTTACGTCCGGTTTTACATTAGACTGCACATCAAATAGATTTTTTCCCATCTCCTTTGAGGTCAGTATGTACAATACACTTTTAGCTCTTAATGAACTTTTAAAATCACAACATTTGTTTGATAACTGCTACATTGACCACAGTCTACGAATTCATGTTACATATTTAGAAAATTTTAGCCTTAGAAAGGCTTCTGAGAAGACAGACTTAATACTTACGTTTTTGTAGCGACAGAACTGACCACAGACCAAAAAATTATAACGGGAACAGCCCGTGGTTTATGCAACATATCTGTCTATGCGTGGGCAAAATTTCAGCTTTCTAGCTCTCACACTCGGAAAAATGTGAACCCTTAAAAAAAATAAAATGAACTAAACGTTAGGAAAATTAAACTTCATATGGTCCTAAAGTATTTTTTCTTAAACCAAGTTCACATTTTTCCTCAATATGAGTAAATGTTTTGAACATAATTATACATATATGACAAAGCTTCAATACTCTGTTGCAATTAGTTAACGTAGTTTTTGATGATATTAACATAAGTTTTAACTGTGATATTTTCAATTATTTATTATATTAATTAATGTGTTGTGAAGTCCCGTTTTTTAATTTTAATGAATAATGACGAAATAATATTAAATAATTCGCAAATAAAAAACATCACTCCTGATGAAGTTGGAAATAAACCATCGAAACGTTGAGTGCAACATGATATAAATTAGTTTTATTTATATTCAAAAAAAGCATCTGACCAAAAAAGCCCGACAACAACATTACCACAAAAAATAATTATAGTTAGTCCAAGGGGCCTTTTTATATGTTTGAATCGAAAGAAAATATATTTGGAACACAATATCAGATATTTTAAATATTATAACGGGTGATCCAAGTAGAGGTACTTTTTTTGACAGATCACGTGTGAGTCGTATCATGCTGTCATGTTATTTTGTTAAGTATTGTTTGGCATTTCATCATGGAAAGACTTACGCCTGAACAACGTTTACAAATCGTTCAACTTTATTAAGAAAATTCACGTTCTGTGAGGAATGTTTTTCGTGCACTTCTCTCAACTTATGTTCAACATAATCGGCCTACTGAGCGTACTATTCGCAACACCATCACCCATCTTGAGACCCAGCATTTATTATTGGATAATATTCGACCGAATAGACCACGTCCAGCACGCAGTGCAGAAAATGTAGCGGCCGTAGCTGAGAGTGTACACGATGACCGTGGATAGTCGATTCGGAGCCGTTCGCAGCAACTCGGACTGACGTATGGAACGACTTGGGGCATTTTACATCGAGATCTTAAATTGAAAGCATACAAGATACAGCTTGTCCAAGAACTGAAGCCGCCCGACCTTCCCAAGGGCTCTTGAAAAGTTCGCTCTATGGGCTCTTGAAAAGTTCCAAGAAGAAAATTTTGTTCAGCGATGAGGCCCATTTCTGGCTCAATGGGTATGTAAACAAGCAAAATTGCCGCATTTGGGACGAAGAGCAACCTGAAGAGATTCAAGAGCTGCCACTTCATCCAGAACAAGCGTTAAGTTCGGCCATACCGAATCTTATATACCCTCCCCCATGGATAGCATGTGACCTCACAAAATAACTCAAACCTAAAGAAAATAACACCGAAAAACACAATACACAATATAGTAGATGAGAACAGTAGGAATAACAACAAGTTAGATGCTATATATGGGAGCTATATCCAAATATGGACCGATATCGCCCATTATCAATCCTAAGTAACCTGCAGCTATAAGAAGTATCTATACCAAATTTCAGCCACCTAGCTCAAGTATTATAGATTGTAGCGTGATTACAACAGACGGACGGACGGACATGGCTAAATCGTTTTAGAAGTTTACGACGATTAAGAATATATATACTTTATGGGGTCTCAGATCAATATTTAGAGGTGTTACAAACGGAGTGACAAAATGAATATACCCCCATCCTATGGTGGAGGGTATAAAAAACAACGGTTTGGTGTGGTTTGTGGGCCGGTGGAATCATCGGTCCATATTTCTTCAAAAATGATGCCGGTGATAACGTAACCGTCAATGGCGACCGTTATCGTGCCATGATAACCGACTATTTGATGCCTGAAATTGAAGCGCGTGATGTCGGCGACATTTGGTTTCAACAAGACTTCCCACACATCGCATCAATCAATGGATTTATTGAGAGAACACTTCGGTGAGCAGATAATTTCACGTAAGTTTTAATCAAATTCCGAAAAAAATAACGTTACTGAAAATATAAAACTTGTCCTAAAATTAAGGTATTGATATATTTGCTTGATACCTACATACATAAATGCAAATACATATTTGTTTCGTAAATAATAGTTCCCAATAAAAAATATTAGGACGGAAACAAAAATTTGATTAGAACAACATCTTCCCAAATATAACTTTTATGTGTGCTAAATATAATATGTACATATTTTGTTTTTGCACTCAGGCTCAAGATCGTTATTGTTGTTTTCAGTATATGTAAACAACTTTGTTAAAAATTAAAGAAGAAGTAAGTGACATGTATTGGGGGCGGTTGTAATGGTTGGATTGACAGATCTGTTTCGGGAGCCACCAAACTCCCATTACACAGTACAACACAAAAAAAAATAACAGGGTTCTGTCAATGGATTATGGTAGAGGAGACCAAAAAAATATATACGTATATCGGCGTTTTGAAAGATCACATCGGAATTTTATTTTAGGGGGGGTTAAAGTTTTCCCCCCTTTGCTAGTTCGTGCAGAATATCGGTATATAAAACTATGTGTTCTGTTCATCTGAGGTGTAGGTTATCTTCAGCAACTTTGTAGCAAATGTTAAGGCCTATATTTTTGTGGAATATATTAACCCTCTAGCTTCCCCCCATAACGGTGATTTTTGCCTATATTTTAACACATCGTAAAAAACTCCCCTAAAAATTGGTGGAGCGGGGTTGAAATGTTCTACAAAAATGTCGGCCATAAAATTTTACTATAAGTGTCAGAACACACCAAAGCCCAAAACTTAACACAAACACCAAAAAGCCGGCCAAATTCAAGATTTCCTGTTAAGGGTTAATTTAGATATTATATAGTGTTAGTACCAAAAAGGTCTTTAAATAATGGATTTTTCGGGGTTGATGTGAGAGATGGCAAAAAAATAATGATTTTATTTTACAATTAAATAATATTTATTTTATATTAAATTATATTTCAGGACTATAAACAAAAAATCTATTAATAACGCATATACAAGGAGAAATACTTATTAAATACATATGTTCATTTATTTTTAATTCACTTTTTTCACTCTTGGCAATTCGACGCCATTATCAAACAATGTCCAACATAAATCTGTTATAAGTGACAAAATGCTCTTGCCTTTATAGCGTTTTTAAATAGGAAGACATATCTGATGGAACCGTTCGCCATGCTCATCAGTTTCAGTTGAAAACTGAAAATCAAAATATAAATATATATCTATAATCAAATATAAATCAAAACTTGTATTACCTTTAGACCACAGCATCAAACCGATATAGCAATTTCGGCATATATGTTTTGGCACCCATGGCACATCTGGAAAAACTTCCAGTTCAAAATAAACTTAATATATATCCTCCACTTTGCTCGTAAAAAATGAAACCCTATGTTCCATAAGGGTATGCTTGCCACAGACGTAGCAAAACCAGTCAAGTTTTCCCAAACAGTCAGTCATTATTATTCTTACAAATTCCCTTGTAGACTATTGTAAGAAAATAAAAAGATTATCAGGTTGACCCACGATGTCAAACGTTAACGTTCATAAGTAACGTGCCACTCAAAAGTTCCGTTATGGTAATTTTGAGTGACAAAAATATAATGACAGAAATAATGAAGAAGAACAAAAGTACTCTTGGTAGTTGTTGAATAACAACCTTCTCTTCAGAGCTGGGAGAACCTACATATGCGAGGAATAACAAATTAACCCCTAACAGGCTATCTTAAATTTGGGCGTTTTTTGGAGTTTGTGTTAAGTTGTGGGCTTTGGTGTGTTCTGACACTTATAGTAAAATTTTATGGCCGACATTTTTGTAGAACATTTCAACCCCGCTCCACCCATTTTTAGGGGAGTTTTTTACGATTTGTTAAAATATAGGCAAAAATAGCCGTTATGGGGGGAAGCTAGAGGGTTAATATATTCCACAAAAATATAGGCCTTGGCATTTGCTACAAAGTTGCTGAAGATACCCTACACCTCAGATGAACAGAACACATAGTTTTATATACCGATATTCTGCACGAACAAGCAAAGGGGGGAAAACTTTAACCCCCCCTAAAATAAAATTCCGATGTGATCTTTCAAAACGCCGATACACGTATATATTTTTTTGGTCTCCTCTACCAGAATCCACTGACAGAACCCTGTTATTTTGAAAAAAGTTTGAAATTGTTGTACAGTGTTATCAATATCCTTATTACAACGATTACTTCAGTTGAAATTATCAAATATATACGCACAGCCAAGTATCATTAAACGCGAACTGTTCGATAAAAGCGCATATCTCCAAAAAAAGACAATTCAGTAATCATCATCCCTGGTACATGCACCAACTTCCACTCTCGTGATAAATATAATATGTTTAGAGTGTACCCTAAACATTTGTATATTTCTAACAAAATATTTTTACACAATATATTACAGAAACGATATTTTCAGCGTGTATTAACTTAATACTTGCTTAAAATCCTTTATACATAGGTCAGCTGAATTAAAATTAAGGAAATATTAACTCAGTTCAAGTAAAAATTGTTTTGAAATTTGGAAAAATCTAGTTAAATTTTTCATAAAATCAAGTACATTATTACTGTGTTACTCAAATTAAGTTCAATTCATTCATATCAAGTAAAATTAATTGAACTTAATTTAAATTTAATTAAAATAATATAGGGTGATCCATTTCGAGGTTCCCTACTTTTTTTAAAGAAAAAACAAATTGAATGTGGACTGTTTATTATCATTTGAAAGAACATTCTTTGGCATTTATTTTTTGAAGATTATGTTTATCAAATGTTGGCCTCGGCTACGTCTCATATGGTCCCTCCCTTGAGCCCAATTTTCGATGACTCGTTCGAGCATTTCGACTTGTAACTGGTGAATGACGCGCGTGATGTTTTGCTCCAAGGCCTGAATCGAAGCGGGTTTCTCCGCATAAACTTTAGACTTTACGTATCCCCACAGAAAAAGTCTAACGGTGTGATATCACACGATCTTGGTGGCCAATCGACCGGCCGAGATCACGAGCCTGAATTTCAGGCAGCAAATAGTCGGTTATCATGGCACGATAACGGTCGCCATTGACTGTTACGTTCTCACCGATGATTCCGGTACGTCGGATCGGGAATCGGTCAATGGCAAAAAGATAGCTCTTAACGAGTGCTATAATATTGCTCATGAGTGTCAAGGTAGTGGGTCGACTGGAAAGTGTTTTTTTGGATTTAAAAAAAAATGGACTTAGCGCAATTGGCGAACGATTATTTTGATAATAAACCTGAATAATTTGTAAACGTTGTTCAGTCGTAAGTCTTTCCATGATGAAATGCCAAACAATACTTACCAAAAATAACATGACATCATGACACTACTCACACGTGATCTGACAATACAAGGCTATTGAAAAAGTATCTCTACTTAGATCACCCTATAGAAACCGTTAACTATAAATGCGTAATTTTTGTACTTGCAACTGGCAAAATTGAACAAAATTTTTTCGGGAATTTTCAATTAACTGTTTTGCTTCAATGCATTTGAAACATATTCAAAAAAAACGTTGAACAAAAATAATGCTCATTCAATATATAATGCTATACTTATACACGAGTATTTGCTGCGAAGTTAAATTACTTAACTTCGCAGCTGCTGGGAAATAATATTTGAACAGTAAAGGAAAGAATCTCTTGAACCGAACGGGAATTTTTTCCTTAACAAATATTCAAGCATTATTAGAAAACAGTTCCATAAATTTCAGAAAAACAAGAACTAGAATTAAGGAAAATAAGATATTTCTAGTTAAAATACCCTAAAATGAATTTTTTCGAAAAATATTAAACTTTTCCTCGACGTTAGGAAATCCTTCCTAAGTATAAGTATACTTATAAGGATTTACCAAATGATAGGAAATTTTTAAAGATCGATGGAATTTTAAGTAAGTAAAATCATGTCCTATTACCGAGTAAGTGACAAATTTTTTATATCTTTGAATTTAGTTCAATTTACTCATTGCATGTAAAATTTCCTAGTTTTGAGAAAAACTTAACCAAAAATTAGTACAAATGTTGAAATAAATTAAAGTATAGTTTTTACTTACATAAATGATCGTCAAATTTCTCAGTGTACAGTGGTTGAGAATTACTAGGCGGAAAATCGAAAGTCAATGTACCCTATTTTAATTTCTGAATACTGGTCTATCTGTCCACTAAGTTTCAAAAAAATCAATTCAAGCGTTTAGGAGTGATGCTTGAACAGACAAACATACGATTTTTATTATACTAGCAAATACCCGCTGATTCGCATGCGAACATTTATAAATATCATTGGTGTTAAAAGTAATAGATAAACTGGAGCATGTTTTTATCCTTTATTTTTCTGGTTTCCCTGAGCTCCAATACAGAACTTCACTCTATAATCAGATAGACTTGTTGATCAACACTGTGCCTTTTTAACATAAAATTCAGTATAAAGAATTTTCAGAAACTTTCAGTGATTCAGCCAAATTTTAGTTAATAAAGCGGCTCTACCAATCGTAATATTTCCAATTTTAATCAAGTCCACTTTCTTATTTATTTACAAAGCTTATATGACCAAGTAACAATACAAAAAATAAGGTGATCTAGTTGTTTTGTGCTATTCCCAAACAAATATATCACATATATGTTGATACACACATAGGTAGAGAATGAAGCAACATGTAAACAGATCCGATTAACATAAGAACAAAGACCAAATTTAAAGATGGTCGGTATCATCGACATCTGGGTATATTATAATAGTTATTTAATTCGTATTGGAGGAGCCACATCTACTTATCCCATCCCTTCCAATTCAGGTGAAGTTATTTTCATAGAATCTACCAGCTGACAAAGTAAATTTCATTCTTCTACGATTTCTGAGATATTACCTTCGTAAAGAATGCCACGCCCATTTATTTGTTCCCACCAACTTTTGGTGAAATTGCTGATACGAACTCGGGTAACATGTTTACCAAAATTCGTTTCTCTTTGATCAAATCTTTCCGGGATATTTTTTCTTTAGATAATGCCACGACCACTAATCCCATAACGCCCACTTTTGGAAAAATACTAATATTGACCACAATAACTTGCAAAACTAAATTCGTTCTTCTACGATAAACATTATCTGAGATATATGGCTCCCATTTTTGGTGAAATTATTAAAATTTCCTCCAATAACGTACAATCCAAATAATTATTAGTTATGTTATCGATAATAGCTCCTCAAACATACGCAAGAAACTTCTTTCTAGTACGATCAATATTCTTTGAGTTATGCAAGTTTTAAATAATACCACGCCCACTTTGGCCCGCCCACTTTTAGTTTTTAATATTATTCTGTGGCTAAACTAACATTCACTGCAATAAATTACATAACAAATTTCGTTTTTTACCATAAATAGTTTCTGTAATATTAAAAATTTAAATATTGTCACGCCCACTTATTCAATCCCGCCCACTTTTGGTGAAATTACTAATAGTGACCCCAAAAACTAACTACCAAAATGTCGTCCTTCTATGGTCCATACACGTTCGGGGTATGTCTGTCGCAAACGATTTATGTTTATCCCAAAACCCAAAGAAACGTTTATAGCAAACGGTTTGTGTACTTATCGTAAATGATTTATATTTATTACAAACCATGTGAAACGTTTGGTGCAAACGGTCACAAGCAATGCCTCTTTATCCCAAACCCGGTTAAACGTTTTTTGTAAACGGCTACTGCGTTTGTCACAAGCAATGTCAGTTTATCAATAAATGAGAAAACGTTTGTCGCAAAAGAATAATTTGTTTGCATTATGATATTTAATATGTTCTATAAAATTATATTTATAATCAAAAATGTCCCAATTTTTAGTAAAATGTACCCGCGACGTTTCCCGACAAACAACACTGCTATTATTTGGCTGATATCTTCTAATTGAGTTGAAGACAAACCGTAAATAAGAAAGCATGTGTGTTAGAATATACTAAATATGTAGGAGTCATACATATTAAATACTGCATGGATCAAAGCGAAATGTTATCTTACCATATATCAACCTTTTTCGTCAATAGTGAACTTCATAGGTCAATATACTGACCTAAATGCTGACCATTCAACAGTTTCCACGTCCGTGATTAAAATACCAAACTACATCAGAAAATAACATGAAAAACTTCGGGTGAAAAATTGTGTTGCATAGTGTCATTAAAAAACAAAGTTTACCTCTTTAGTGTTGAAAATTTCAGCAGTTTCCAGAAGTATCCAGTTGTATTGCGCCTGATTGAGATGTCGATGGGTTTGACAATAAATTTATTTCACAATTACCATTAGGAGCTTCAGTACCTAAACGTGTGATGATTGTTAATGATTTTAATTTGCTTATTGACAATTAAAGATGAGTGGAAAAATAACCAGTTAGTCATTAACAAAAACAATAGATGGTCACAGCTTGTGTTAAAATCTAATGTTTTTGGTATTCCGGCTTTCCACAAAATGTTCAATATTTGCATACAGTGCTCGATCTATTTTTTTGTCATTGACTATGTGGTAATTTTCCCTTCACTTCATTGTAAACATTAAATTGGAGTCCGCAGTATAATTGCGAGATATCGCACATCCGATTATTTAGATTCTTTGGTTTAATTAATTATTTGAATGAAATCATTTTGAGTTCACTGATAAAAATATTTTTAATTTTGCCACACACGCGCACAAATACCGAACACGACAAGCACCAGTACAAAACTAACGGCCCAACATCATACGACTCTACGCATGCTTAGTACGATTGCAAATGTTGTGAAATTGTGCAACGGGTCGTCTGTTAATAAATCAACGCGGACAAACATATATGCGAACAAACATGTAACGCGGACAAACATTTAGGCCCAACAGGATTAAGGACAGCAACCAAAAGTTGTTATGGGTGCCTTAACCGCCGATGACTTTCTCCTACATTTCAGCTCGTTGCTGCAGAGTTCTCATAACAGTCAAATGGTATCTTGGTGTATGCCCCTTTTCACTGATGAAATTCTTGTTTCTCCAATCGAATTATGTGAACTAGCCAGCGTTTTGAGAGGTTTGAAACATGATAAAGCTCCAGGAAAAGATGGAATTTGCTACGAATTTTACAAATATGCTCCACATGGTTTTAGAATCGCAATTCTCTCTGTTCTGAATAAAATAGAATAAATTCCCACAAGCTTTCGTAATTCCGTTACCATTCCCCTTTTTAAGAAAGGTGACCCAAACTGTCCATCAAACTATCGTGGCTTGTCTGTAATGGATGCATTAGGAAAATATTTAACACAGTCATACTGAACCGCAAGAATGAGTGGATTGAAGATAAACAAATTTCAAATGAGTACCAAGCTGGTTTTAGGAAGCATTACTCAATTGTTGATAATATTTTTAACCTTGTTAATATTATACACTTAAACTAGCTAAAAGGTAAAAAACGTATGCTTTCTTTGTCGATATTTCGTCTGCCTTCGATATGATCCCAAGAAATTGCCTCTTTTACAAGCTTTTTTGTATGGGTCTATCGTCAAATATAATACGTATCATCCAAAACTCATATATCAACACTAATAGCACAATATGGGATGTGTCTAGAATGTCAAAATCTTTTTCTGTAGAGTTTGGTGTCAAACAAGATTGTATTTTGAGCCCTATTCTGTTTTAATTGTATATAAATGACATTTGCTGATATACTACCAGATGGTGTAGAAGTTGCTGGTGTATGTCTAAAAATTCTACTATATGCAGATGACATCGTAATTTTATCGGATTCAACATCAGGACTGCAGGAAGTGATAAGTGCTTTATACCAATATTGTTTAACCTGGAGTTTGAAAGTCAATCTGGATAAATCGAAGGTACTAATATTTCGAAAAGCGACAGGTCAATTTGATCCTTAACGCTGAATCCACCTCCCATATACAAAGTGCAAGTGCAACCCCGCAATATGGTTTCGAGACTATAGTCTTGAAGGTATACAAGCAGGATATAGCTCCCACTGCGGAAGGCGAGTCGTCGACCATGGTTGAAACAAGGCTTTCTGGAAGTGCGGAGGTCCACACGACCATTATTTCTGGTGACTCTAACTCTAACAGAAGATCTGTAACGTCATTCTCTGAGGATGAAAACACAACTTCGGATACTGAGGGGCTGAGGGAAGTCTCCGGACTCTTTGACGCACGAACGAACTCTTCGTCCGTATAATCGCATATCTATCTATATATATAAAGAAGAATGTGTGTTTGTTTGTTTGTTTGTTTGTTGGTTTGTTTGTTTGTTGGTTTGTTGGTTTGTTTGTACCGTATAGACGTCTAAACGGCTGAACCGATCTTCTTGAAATTTTCACAGAATGTACATGTGTGGGGCGTGGTGAAAATAGGGTACTTGAAATTTCGATATATGAAGTGGGCGTGGCCCCGCCCACATAAGACAAATTTTAAAATTGAGATATCTTGCACAAATTGTTAGTGAGAGTGCTGCAATTTTGTACATATGTATCTGGTGGCAGTCTACGTGATTGGTCCAAAAATGGGCGGGATCGGACCAATGGGCGTGACCCCGCCCATATAAGCCAAATTTTGAATTTGAGATATCTTGCACAATTTGTTAGCGAGAGAACTGTAATTTTCTTTATAGATATCTGGAGGCAGTCTACGTGATTGGTCCAAAAATAGGCGGCGTCAGACTAATGGGCGTGGCCCCGCCCCATTAAGCTAAATTTTGAAATCGAGATATCTTGCACAATTTCTTAGCAAGAGAGCTGTAATTTTGTGTATATATATCTGCTGGCGACTTACGTGATTGGTCAAAAAATGGTCGGGATCGGACCAATGGGCGTGGCTCCGCCCATATAAGCCAAATTTTGAATTTGAGATATCTTGCACAATTTGTTAGCGAGAGAACTGTAATTTTCTTTATAGATATCTGGAGGCAGTCTACGTGATTGGTACAAAAATGGGCGGGGTCAGACTAAAGGGCGTGGCCCCGCCCCATTAAGCTAAATTTTGAAATCGAGATATCTTGCACAATTTGTTAGCAAGAGAGCCGTAATTTTGTGTATATATATCTGCTGGCGACTTACGTGATTGGTCAAAAAATGGGCGGGATCGGACCAATGGGCGTGGCCCCGCCCATATAAGCCAAATTTTGAATTTGAGATATCTTGCACAATTTGTTAGCGAGAGAACTGTAATTTTCTTTATAGATATCTGGAGGCAGTCTACGTGATTGGTACAAAAATGGGCGGGGTCAGACTAATGGGCGTGGCCCCGCCCCATTAAGGTAAATTTTGAAATCGAGATATCTTGCACAATTTGTTAGCAAGAGAGCTGTAATTTTGTGTATATATATCTGCTGGCGACTTACGTGATTGGTCAAAAAATGGGCGGGATCGTACCAATGGGCGTGGCCCCGCCCACATAAGACAAATTTTAAAATTGAGATATCTTGCACAATTTGTTAGTGAGAGTGCTGCAATTTTGTACATATGTATCTGGTGGCAGTCTACGTGATTGGTCCAAAAATGAGCGGGATCGGACCAATGGGCGTGGCCCCGCCCATATAAGCCAAATTTTGAATTTGAGATATCTTGCACAATTTGTTAGCGAGAGAACTGTAATTTTCTTTATAGATATCTGGTGGCACTCTACGTGATTGGTTCAAAAATGGACGGAATCGGACCAATGGGCGTGGCCCCGCCCATATAAGCCAAGTTTTGAATTTGAGATATCTTGCACAATTTTTTAGCGAGAGAGCTGTGATTTTCGGTAAATATATCTGTTGGCGACCTACGCGATTGGTCCAAAAATGGGCGGAATCAGACGAATGGGCGTGGCCCCGCCCATATAAGCCAAATTTTGAAATTGAGATATCTTGCACAATTTTTTAACTAGAGTGCTGTAATGTTGTACATATGTATCTAGTGGCAGTCTACGTGATTCGTCCAAAAATGGGCGGGATAGGACCAACGGGCGTGGCCCCGCCCTTATAAACCAAATTTTTAAATTGACATATATTGCACAATTTGTTATCGAGGGTGCTGTAATATTGTGCATACGTATTAGGTGGTAGTCTACTTAATTGGTCCAAAAATGGGCGGGATCGGCCAATGGGCGTGGCCCCGCCCATATAAGCCAAATTTTGAAATTGAGATATCTTACACAATTTGTTAGCGAGAGTGCTGTAATTTTGTGCTATGTATCTGGTGGTAGTCTTCGTGATTTGTCCAAATATAGGCGGAATTGGACGAATGGGCGTGGCCCCGCCCGTATAAACAAAGATTTTAAATTGACATATCTTGCACAATTTGTTAGCGAGAGTGCTCTAATTTTTGCATATATATTAGGTGGTAGTCTAATTGGTTGGTGCAAAAATGGGCGGGATTGGACCAATCGGCGTGGCCCCGCCAATATAAACCCAATTTTGAAATTGACATAACTCGCACAAATTATTAGCGAGATTACTCTAATTTTGTGCATATATATTAGGTGGCAGTCTACGTGCTTGGTCCAAAAATGGGCGGGGTCGGACAAATGGGAGTGGCCCCGCCCATATAAGCCAATTAAATTTTGTGTTTGATATATCTTGAGCAATTTGTTAGAGAGATCAATGTAATTATGTGCATATATATTTGGTGTCAGTCTACGTTATTAGTCCAAAAATTAACGGGATCGGAAATCTGAAGTCTGGGGCAACGAAGTGGACCGGGTCCAGCTAGTACTATATATAGAGCGTTGTGGCTGCAAGGTCGTGGCATATGCGGACGACCTTTCAATCGCAGTGAGTGGCAAATTCGAAAACATCCTCCGAGATATTCTACAGGTAGCTCTGAACAAGCTGTGTAGATGGGCCAGAAGCAGCGGTTTGGGTGTTAACCAATACTATTGGTTCGTCCAATACTGTTATACGGCATTGTGGTATGGTGGACGGCAACTGACAAACTAACCATTACAAACCTGCTATCAAGGGTTCAGAGAACTGCCTGTCTGTGCATAAGCGGAGCGTTAAGGACTACAGCGACTGAGTCTCTACAAGCCCTTCTCCATATACTGCCGATTAATGTTGTGGCGAGAGAAGTTGCAACCAAAGCGGCAATAAGATTAAACTGCCTATCAATGTGGAGGTACAAGAACTGCGGTCACATGAGGATATCAAAGTGTAGTGCTATGGTAACCGACCGAGTGGACTATATATCAACGGTGCCCACCTTTGATAGGAACTACATCACTATGATACCAGCCAGGGATGAATGGGATGACAGAATACCTGGAAATAGAAAACTTCTATACTGATGGTTCGAAGCTTGATGAAAAGGTTGGCTTCGAGTACACTGTGAAGAACTTAGTTTGGATATAGCTCACAGACTACCGGATACCTGCAATGTCTATCAAGCCGAAATAATGACAATATGGGAAGTCGCCGTGTGGCTGAGTCGGAACGTAGTTACCAACACTGGCGTTGTCATTTACTCGGACAGCCAGGCTGCCATCAATTCTCTGGAGGCCACATCCCTAAATTCACAAATAGCCCTCGACTGCCGCAGATCTCTTAACGAGATGGCTGAGCAGTTTAATATACACCTCATATGGGTGCCTGGGCATAGGGATATCCCGGGGAACTGCAAAGCCGATGAACTTGCTAGGAAAGGGACGACTTTACAAATTCTCGAAGAATTTGCATATATTGGTGCTCCACTATCCACGTGCAAGCTTTGGCTTAGGCAAGAGGCAATCAGGCAGTCCAACGAAAGATGGACACAAATCGGCACATGTAGGGTAGCTAGACAAATCTGGCCAAGGTATGACCTGAGACGGTCAAAATATCTCCTCGCACTGTAAAGGAAAAGATTGTCTACGTTAGTGTCAGTTCTGACGGGACACTGCCTGATCGGCGAACACGCCAGAAGATTGGATATTAACTCCAATGACTTCTGCAGAAGCTGTGGAGATGAGGAATAAGTGGAGAGCATTGAACACTTGCTATGCGACTGTCCCGCTTTGAGTAAACGACGACTGGACCTACTGGGGTCGACCTTTCTAGGCAGCCTAACAGATCTTTCCAGTACCAATATTCGTGCTATCGATACATTTGTATATCAAACAGGTTGGTTTCGATGAAGGGCATTTTAGCCCGTGGTACCACTAGGGACCTAAACTGGTCTATGTTAGCTGAAGAAATAAAAAAGAAAAAGGCTGCCACCCTAACCTAAACCTAATCCTAAATATTTCGAACTGGAGCTCGAATATCATCCAATTTGAGATGGAATTATGGTTTCGATAATATAAAGGTTGTTAACAATTATAAATATCTTGGGGTTGATTTTGCATACAACTTATCATTTAAGGATCACTAAAATTACAAACTGTCTTCATCTAAGCTGGCCATTTCTTCAACCTGGAGCAAATACATTAATAATCCCTCAATATCCATGTCAAATAAGTTACAAAATATTCAATGCTGCTTCTACTTTAATCATGTGTTAAGCCGACCAGGTATGGGGTTTCAAAAAATATGATGAGGTTGAAAAGCTGTTTAGGTTTTTCATCAAAAAAATTTTACATCTTCCAACTAACACGCCAAGCTATTTGCTTAATCTCGAGACTGGTATCGATTCTCTATATACATCAACGTTAAAGCTACATTTTGCATATATCAACAAAGTTCTTCAACTTCCAACAAGTAGACTGCCCAGGGTTTTGGCTACCCGCCCACATAAGACAAATTTTAAAATTGAGATATCTTGCACAAATTGTTAGTGAGAGTGCTGCAATTTTGTACATATGTATCTGGTGGCAGTCTACGTGATTGGTCCAAAAATGGGCGGGATCGGACCAATGGGCGTGACCCCGCCCATATAAGCCAAATTTTGAATTTGAGATATCTTGCACAATTTGTTAGCGAGAGAACTGTAATTTTCTTTATAGATATCTGGAGGCAGTCTACGTGATTGGTCCAAAAATAGGCGGCGTCAGACTAATGGGCGTGGCCCCGCCCCATTAAGCTAAATTTTGAAATCGAGATATCTTGCACAATTTCTTAGCAAGAGAGCTGTAATTTTGTGTATATATATCTGCTGGCGACTTACGTGATTGGTCAAAAAATGGTCGGGATCGGACCAATGGGCGTGGCTCCGCCCATATAAGCCAAATTTTGAATTTGAGATATCTTGCACAATTTGTTAGCGAGAGAACTGTAATTTTCTTTATAGATATCTGGAGGCAGTCTACGTGATTGGTACAAAAATGGGCGGGGTCAGACTAAAGGGCGTGGCCCCGCCCCATTAAGCTAAATTTTGAAATCGAGATATCTTGCACAATTTGTTAGCAAGAGAGCCGTAATTTTGTGTATATATATCTGCTGGCGACTTACGTGATTGGTCAAAAAATGGGCGGGATCGGACCAATGGGCGTGGCCCCGCCCATATAAGCCAAATTTTGAATTTGAGATATCTTGCACAATTTGTTAGCGAGAGAACTGTAATTTTCTTTATAGATATCTGGAGGCAGTCTACGTGATTGGTACAAAAATGGGCGGGGTCAGACTAATGGGCGTGGCCCCGCCCCATTAAGGTAAATTTTGAAATCGAGATATCTTGCACAATTTGTTAGCAAGAGAGCTGTAATTTTGTGTATATATATCTGCTGGCGACTTACGTGATTGGTCAAAAAATGGGCGGGATCGTACCAATGGGCGTGGCCCCGCCCACATAAGACAAATTTTAAAATTGAGATATCTTGCACAATTTGTTAGTGAGAGTGCTGCAATTTTGTACATATGTATCTGGTGGCAGTCTACGTGATTGGTCCAAAAATGGGCGGGATCGGACCAATGGGCGTGGCCCCGCCCATATAAGCCAAATTTTGAATTTGAGATATCTTGCACAATTTGTTAGCGAGAGAACTGTAATTTTCTTTATAGATATCTGGTGGCACTCTACGTGATTGGTTCAAAAATGGACGGAATCGGACCAATGGGCGTGGCCCCGCCCATATAAGCCAAGTTTTGAATTTGAGATATCTTGCACAATTTTTTAGCGAGAGAGCTGTGATTTTCGGTAAATATATCTGTTGGCGACCTACGCGATTGGTCCAAAAATGGGCGGAATCAGACGAATGGGCGTGGCCCCGCCCATATAAGCCAAATTTTGAAATTGAGATATCTTGCACAATTTTTTAACTAGAGTGCTGTAATGTTGTACATATGTATCTAGTGGCAGTCTACGTGATTCGTCCAAAAATGGGCGGGATAGGACCAACGGGCGTGGCCCCGCCCTTATAAACCAAATTTTTAAATTGACATATATTGCACAATTTGTTATCGAGGGTGCTGTAATATTGTGCATACGTATTAGGTGGTAGTCTACTTAATTGGTCCAAAAATGGGCGGGATCGGCCAATGGGCGTGGCCCCGCCCATATAAGCCAAATTTTGAAATTGAGATATCTTACACAATTTGTTAGCGAGAGTGCTGTAATTTTGTGCTATGTATCTGGTGGTAGTCTTCGTGATTTGTCCAAATATAGGCGGAATTGGACGAATGGGCGTGGCCCCGCCCGTATAAACAAAGATTTTAAATTGACATATCTTGCACAATTTGTTAGCGAGAGTGCTCTAATTTTTGCATATATATTAGGTGGTAGTCTAATTGGTTGGTGCAAAAATGGGCGGGATTGGACCAATCGGCGTGGCCCCGCCAATATAAACCCAATTTTGAAATTGACATAACTCGCACAAATTATTAGCGAGATTACTCTAATTTTGTGCATATATATTAGGTGGCAGTCTACGTGCTTGGTCCAAAAATGGGCGGGGTCGGACAAATGGGAGTGGCCCCGCCCATATAAGCCAATTAAATTTTGTGTTTGATATATCTTGAGCAATTTGTTAGAGAGATCAATGTAATTATGTGCATATATATTTGGTGTCAGTCTACGTTATTAGTCCAAAAATTAACGGGATCGGAAATCTGAAGTCTGGGGCAACGAAGTGGACCGGGTCCAGCTAGTACTATATATAGAGCGTTGTGGCTGCAAGGTCGTGGCATATGCGGACGACCTTTCAATCGCAGTGAGTGGCAAATTCGAAAACATCCTCCGAGATATTCTACAGGTAGCTCTGAACAAGCTGTGTAGATGGGCCAGAAGCAGCGGTTTGGGTGTTAACCAATACTATTGGTTCGTCCAATACTGTTATACGGCATTGTGGTATGGTGGACGGCAACTGACAAACTAACCATTACAAACCTGCTATCAAGGGTTCAGAGAACTGCCTGTCTGTGCATAAGCGGTGCGTTAAGGACTACAGCGACTGAGTCTCTACAAGCCCTTCTCCATATACTGCCGATTAATGTTGTGGCGAGAGAAGTTGCAACCAAAGCGGCAATAAGATTAAACTGCCTATCAATGTGGAGGTACAAGAACTGCGGTCACATGAGGATATCAAAGTGTAGTGCTATGGTAACCGACCGAGTGGACTATATATCAACGGTGCCCACCTTTGATAGGAACTACATCACTATGATACCAGCCAGGGATGAATGGGATGACAGAATACCTGGAAATAGAAAACTTCTATACTGATGGTTCGAAGCTTGATGAAAAGGTTGGCTTCGAGTACACTGTGAAGAACTTAGTTTGGATATAGCTCACAGACTACCGGATACCTGCAATGTCTATCAAGCCGAAATAATGACAATATGGGAAGTCGCCGTGTGGCTGAGTCGGAACGTAGTTACCAACACTGGCGTTGTCATTTACTCGGACAGCCAGGCTGCCATCAATTCTCTGGAGGCCACATCCCTAAATTCACAAATAGCCCTCGACTGCCGCAGATCTCTTAACGAGATGGCTGAGCAGTTTAATATACACCTCATATGGGTGCCTGGGCATAGGGATATCCCGGGGAACTGCAAAGCCGATGAACTTGCTAGGAAAGGGACGACTTTACAAATTCTCGAAGAATTTGCATATATTGGTGCTCCACTATCCACGTGCAAGCTTTGGCTTAGGCAAGAGGCAATCAGGCAGTCCAACGAAAGATGGACACAAATCGGCACATGTAGGGTAGCTAGACAAATCTGGCCAAGGTATGACCTGAGACGGTCAAAATATCTCCTCGCACTGTAAAGGAAAAGATTGTCTACGTTAGTGTCAGTTCTGACGGGACACTGCCTGATCGGCGAACACGCCAGAAGATTGGATATTAACTCCAATGACTTCTGCAGAAGCTGTGGAGATGAGGAATAAGTGGAGAGCATTGAACACTTGCTATGCGACTGTCCCGCTTTGAGTAAACGACGACTGGACCTACTGGGGTCGACCTTTCTAGGCAGCCTAACAGATCTTTCCAGTACCAATATTCGTGCTATCGATACATTTGTATATCAAACAGGTTGGTTTCGATGAAGGGCATTTTAGCCCGTGGTACCACTAGGGACCTAAACTGGTCTATGTTAGCTGAAGAAATAAAAAAGAAAAAGGCTGCCACCCTAACCTAAACCTAATCCTAAATATTTCGAACTGGAGCTCGAATATCATCCAATTTGAGATGGAATTATGGTTTCGATAATATAAAGGTTGTTAACAATTATAAATATCTTGGGGTTGATTTTGCATACAACTTATCATTTAAGGATCACTAAAATTACAAACTGTCTTCATCTAAGCTGGCCATTTCTTCAACCTGGAGCAAATACATTAATAATCCCTCAATATCCATGTCAAATAAGTTACAAAATATTCAATGCTGCTTCTACTTTAATCATGTGTTAAGCCGACCAGGTATGGGGTTTCAAAAAATATGATGAGGTTGAAAAGCTGTTTAGGTTTTTCATCAAAAAAATTTTACATCTTCCAACTAACACGCCAAGCTATTTGCTTAATCTCGAGACTGGTATCGATTCTCTATATACATCAACGTTAAAGCTACATTTTGCATATATCAACAAAGTTCTTCAACTTCCAACAAGTAGACTGCCCAGGGTTTTGGCTACCCGCCCACATAAGACAAATTTTAAAATTGAGATATCTTGCACAAATTGTTAGTGAGAGTGCTGCAATTTTGTACATATGTATCTGGTGGCAGTCTACGTGATTGGTCCAAAAATGGGCGGGATCGGACCAATGGGCGTGACCCCGCCCATATAAGCCAAATTTTGAATTTGAGATATCTTGCACAATTTGTTAGCGAGAGAACTGTAATTTTCTTTATAGATATCTGGAGGCAGTCTACGTGATTGGTCCAAAAATAGGCGGCGTCAGACTAATGGGCGTGGCCCCGCCCCATTAAGCTAAATTTTGAAATCGAGATATCTTGCACAATTTCTTAGCAAGAGAGCTGTAATTTTGTGTATATATATCTGCTGGCGACTTACGTGATTGGTCAAAAAATGGTCGGGATCGGACCAATGGGCGTGGCTCCGCCCATATAAGCCAAATTTTGAATTTGAGATATCTTGCACAATTTGTTAGCGAGAGAACTGTAATTTTCTTTATAGATATCTGGAGGCAGTCTACGTGATTGGTACAAAAATGGGCGGGGTCAGACTAAAGGGCGTGGCCCCGCCCCATTAAGCTAAATTTTGAAATCGAGATATCTTGCACAATTTGTTAGCAAGAGAGCCGTAATTTTGTGTATATATATCTGCTGGCGACTTACGTGATTGGTCAAAAAATGGGCGGGATCGGACCAATGGGCGTGGCCCCGCCCATATAAGCCAAATTTTGAATTTGAGATATCTTGCACAATTTGTTAGCGAGAGAACTGTAATTTTCTTTATAGATATCTGGAGGCAGTCTACGTGATTGGTACAAAAATGGGCGGGGTCAGACTAATGGGCGTGGCCCCGCCCCATTAAGGTAAATTTTGAAATCGAGATATCTTGCACAATTTGTTAGCAAGAGAGCTGTAATTTTGTGTATATATATCTGCTGGCGACTTACGTGATTGGTCAAAAAATGGGCGGGATCGTACCAATGGGCGTGGCCCCGCCCACATAAGACAAATTTTAAAATTGAGATATCTTGCACAATTTGTTAGTGAGAGTGCTGCAATTTTGTACATATGTATCTGGTGGCAGTCTACGTGATTGGTCCAAAAATGGGCGGGATCGGACCAATGGGCGTGGCCCCGCCCATATAAGCCAAATTTTGAATTTGAGATATCTTGCACAATTTGTTAGCGAGAGAACTGTAATTTTCTTTATAGATATCTGGAGGCAGTCTACGTGATTGGTACAAAAATGGGCGGGGTCAGACTAATGGGCGTGGCCCCGCCCCATTAAGGTAAATTTTGAAATCGAGATATCTTGCACAATTTGTTAGCAAGAGAGCTGTAATTTTGTGTATATATATCTGCTGGCGACTTACGTGATTGGTCAAAAAATGGGCGGGATCGTACCAATGGGCGTGGCCCCGCCCACATAAGACAAATTTTAAAATTGAGATATCTTGCACAATTTGTTAGTGAGAGTGCTGCAATTTTGTACATATGTATCTGGTGGCAGTCTACGTGATTGGTCCAAAAATGGGCGGGATCGGACCAATGGGCGTGGCCCCGCCCATATAAGCCAAATTTTGAATTTGAGATATCTTGCACAATTTGTTAGCGAGAGAACTGTAATTTTCTTTATAGATATCTGGTGGCACTCTACGTGATTGGTTCAAAAATGGACGGAATCGGACCAATGGGCGTGGCCCCGCCCATATAAGCCAAGTTTTGAATTTGAGATATCTTGCACAATTTTTTAGCGAGAGAGCTGTGATTTTCGGTAAATATATCTGTTGGCGACCTACGCGATTGGTCCAAAAATGGGCGGAATCAGACGAATGGGCGTGGCCCCGCCCATATAAGCCAAATTTTGAAATTGAGATATCTTGCACAATTTTTTAACTAGAGTGCTGTAATGTTGTACATATGTATCTAGTGGCAGTCTACGTGATTCGTCCAAAAATGGGCGGGATAGGACCAACGGGCGTGGCCCCGCCCTTATAAACCAAATTTTTAAATTGACATATATTGCACAATTTGTTATCGAGGGTGCTGTAATATTGTGCATACGTATTAGGTGGTAGTCTACTTAATTGGTCCAAAAATGGGCGGGATCGGCCAATGGGCGTGGCCCCGCCCATATAAGCCAAATTTTGAAATTGAGATATCTTACACAATTTGTTAGCGAGAGTGCTGTAATTTTGTGCTATGTATCTGGTGGTAGTCTTCGTGATTTGTCCAAATATAGGCGGAATTGGACGAATGGGCGTGGCCCCGCCCGTATAAACAAAGATTTTAAATTGACATATCTTGCACAATTTGTTAGCGAGAGTGCTCTAATTTTTGCATATATATTAGGTGGTAGTCTAATTGGTTGGTGCAAAAATGGGCGGGATTGGACCAATCGGCGTGGCCCCGCCAATATAAACCCAATTTTGAAATTGACATAACTCGCACAAATTATTAGCGAGATTACTCTAATTTTGTGCATATATATTAGGTGGCAGTCTACGTGCTTGGTCCAAAAATGGGCGGGGTCGGACAAATGGGAGTGGCCCCGCCCATATAAGCCAATTAAATTTTGTGTTTGATATATCTTGAGCAATTTGTTAGAGAGATCAATGTAATTATGTGCATATATATTTGGTGTCAGTCTACGTTATTAGTCCAAAAATTAACGGGATCGGAAATCTGAAGTCTGGGGCAACGAAGTGGACCGGGTCCAGCTAGTACTATATATAGAGCGTTGTGGCTGCAAGGTCGTGGCATATGCGGACGACCTTTCAATCGCAGTGAGTGGCAAATTCGAAAACATCCTCCGAGATATTCTACAGGTAGCTCTGAACAAGCTGTGTAGATGGGCCAGAAGCAGCGGTTTGGGTGTTAACCAATACTATTGGTTCGTCCAATACTGTTATACGGCATTGTGGTATGGTGGACGGCAACTGACAAACTAACCATTACAAACCTGCTATCAAGGGTTCAGAGAACTGCCTGTCTGTGCATAAGCGGAGCGTTAAGGACTACAGCGACTGAGTCTCTACAAGCCCTTCTCCATATACTGCCGATTAATGTTGTGGCGAGAGAAGTTGCAACCAAAGCGGCAATAAGATTAAACTGCCTATCAATGTGGAGGTACAAGAACTGCGGTCACATGAGGATATCAAAGTGTAGTGCTATGGTAACCGACCGAGTGGACTATATATCAACGGTGCCCACCTTTGATAGGAACTACATCACTATGATACCAGCCAGGGATGAATGGGATGACAGAATACCTGGAAATAGAAAACTTCTATACTGATGGTTCGAAGCTTGATGAAAAGGTTGGCTTCGAGTACACTGTGAAGAACTTAGTTTGGATATAGCTCACAGACTACCGGATACCTGCAATGTCTATCAAGCCGAAATAATGACAATATGGGAAGTCGCCGTGTGGCTGAGTCGGAACGTAGTTACCAACACTGGCGTTGTCATTTACTCGGACAGCCAGGCTGCCATCAATTCTCTGGAGGCCACATCCCTAAATTCACAAATAGCCCTCGACTGCCGCAGATCTCTTAACGAGATGGCTGAGCAGTTTAATATACACCTCATATGGGTGCCTGGGCATAGGGATATCCCGGGGAACTGCAAAGCCGATGAACTTGCTAGGAAAGGGACGACTTTACAAATTCTCGAAGAATTTGCATATATTGGTGCTCCACTATCCACGTGCAAGCTTTGGCTTAGGCAAGAGGCAATCAGGCAGTCCAACGAAAGATGGACACAAATCGGCACATGTAGGGTAGCTAGACAAATCTGGCCAAGGTATGACCTGAGACGGTCAAAATATCTCCTCGCACTGTAAAGGAAAAGATTGTCTACGTTAGTGTCAGTTCTGACGGGACACTGCCTGATCGGCGAACACGCCAGAAGATTGGATATTAACTCCAATGACTTCTGCAGAAGCTGTGGAGATGAGGAATAAGTGGAGAGCATTGAACACTTGCTATGCGACTGTCCCGCTTTGAGTAAACGACGACTGGACCTACTGGGGTCGACCTTTCTAGGCAGCCTAACAGATCTTTCCAGTACCAATATTCGTGCTATCGATACATTTGTATATCAAACAGGTTGGTTTCGATGAAGGGCATTTTAGCCCGTGGTACCACTAGGGACCTAAACTGGTCTATGTTAGCTGAAGAAATAAAAAAGAAAAAGGCTGCCACCCTAACCTAAACCTAATCCTAAATATTTCGAACTGGAGCTCGAATATCATCCAATTTGAGATGGAATTATGGTTTCGATAATATAAAGGTTGTTAACAATTATAAATATCTTGGGGTTGATTTTGCATACAACTTATCATTTAAGGATCACTAAAATTACAAACTGTCTTCATCTAAGCTGGCCATTTCTTCAACCTGGAGCAAATACATTAATAATCCCTCAATATCCATGTCAAATAAGTTACAAAATATTCAATGCTGCTTCTACTTTAATCATGTGTTAAGCCGACCAGGTATGGGGTTTCAAAAAATATGATGAGGTTGAAAAGCTGTTTAGGTTTTTCATCAAAAAAATTTTACATCTTCCAACTAACACGCCAAGCTATTTGCTTAATCTCGAGACTGGTATCGATTCTCTATATACATCAACGTTAAAGCTACATTTTGCATATATCAACAAAGTTCTTCAACTTCCAACAAGTAGACTGCCCAGGGTTTTGGCTACCGAAATTATAGAGAAGAAAACATTTTGGGCTGAGGAATGGTTAAATACGTGCCAAGCGCTACAATACTCTCCTGTTAATTTGTATCGGCCTCTATGTTCATACAGCAAACAAATATTGAGCTTACTTTGTGAAAAGGAACGCAATGATGCCATTGAAAAAGCCAGAAGTTCGCAGTTTAACTATGATATATCTAGCATATACTACGTTCTTGGTTGGTCAAATCATGCTGCAAGCTTTATTATTAGGGCCAGAGGCGAATTACTTAACATTTACGCGAGAACCTTTAAAAATAACAATCTTGGTTTTTATACTATCTTCCACTTCCTTCCTTCCACTTTATAGGAGTTTGTCCTATATAAAAAAACACTAGATTCCGTTGTTTTGGCAAACCTATCCTAGATTATGATGATGTGATTGCCTTGTTAAATGGAACAAATATGTTACCTTTATACAATTATGTTTAAAAGCCGACCCACAATTGTGTGGCCTGAGATTTTCGAACAGGCATGTCCCTTGCAATATGAGTGTTTGTATTTCATCTTTGAACAGTTATTGTTAATAAATAGATGGCCGAATAGTGATATCGTCTGCTCAATTGGAGACTGAAGAGACCTTGACATACATATCTATACCTCCATTCTAAAACATGCTAAGTCGACTTAGCATGTTTTTTAGGGAGATTGCATTAGCAAAATTTAATATTCCAAATTATATTTAGACAAAATTTGGTGTTTATTCACCAACCCATTCGAAAGTTATTTACAAAACAGTACAGGTCATTCGAATTTCGTTACAAAGGAATTCCAAACAAATTAAAAAAAATGCATCAAACTTTTATCGCCTCTCCTGAAAACTACCTTTTTGCACTTAGCATTGTTTAGAATGGAGGTATCGATATGTATATAGACTATGTTTTAAACTATCTATCAAGTGTAAGCAACATTGACCAGAGACGTACATACCCGTACATATATTCCTAATGTACATAATTTAAGCTAAAATCTGATTGCACTATGCGCTTGTCCAACCAACAAGACAGCCGTTGATCATAGTTTCACAACGAAATGCAAAATAACATGTTTACATCAATGAATGACTGGAGAAAGTGGTAACCGTATCCAATAATAAAACAGAATACCAAATAATTTCGTATAAACTGAAACTATTGGAACTGTACATATTGTACAATAGTTCTTTAAAAATCTATATGTCTGTGTCTCAGAAGTACACTGATTAAAAGAGGTCCTCCAAAATATGTTATCCAGAAACAAATATAGACGCCGATGTTATTTCTAATAAAGGCCAGATCCAAACGCCTGGTGTGAGAAGTTGGTAACATAGATTCATACGGTCCTGCTGTAGCAAATTTCTCAAGAACTTAAGGTATAGTCGTATTGCACTTTTCTTCCCTGCAGGTTGGTGGTGGTACGGAGCATACGTATTTTAATGCACTTGTTTCACTTGACATATTTTGGTGTAGAAGGAATGAAGTCATTACAATAATAAACAAAGTTAGATGTTATTACAAATTCTAATTGAATGCACTTCCTACCTTTCGTTCTGTGAAAATTGATTTTAAATGAATTTAATTAATAACTATTTTGTTATGCCGATCTGGCAAACAACGTTCAATGTTACGCTAAATATAGATTGTAGAAAACATCTGTGGTCACAAGGCATAACAACATAACTCGAATTATGCTGAAATTGCGTTTTTGATGCCACGAAGTTCCCCATATTCGATTACATATTGTGAAAAATTTTGGTGATGATACCTTGTTTAGTTGTTTAGATATAAGGCAAGACTTATTAGCATATCTCACTGTGTCACTACATTTCATAACGTACATAACAGCATATCTCACTGTGTCACTACATTTCATAACGTACATAACAGCATATCTCAAATTTTTTCCTTTGAAAACTATACTTTTGTTTTTATTCCCCAGTTATCTTTGGACTATTGACGATGTAAATTGTATGAAGTCGTAACAGCATGTTATTATTCCAAATTGAACTAAGGCGTAGCACAAAAGCATAACTCAACTTATGCTGTTATTCCCAAATCTAATATTGACTACTGAATGTTGTAAATTTCGAAATCATCCTTTGATTTATCAGCATAAGTCGATATACTCTACAATCTATCTATATATATAAAAATGAAACGGTCCATCTGTGTAATGGCATCACGTCAGAACGGCTGGAGCGATTTGGATGATTTTTTCTTCAGTTCTTCGTATTTGCCTGGAGAAGGTTTGTACGAAAGAAAATTTTGGGAAAACCCTCCGGAAAAGTCGGAAAATTAGGAAAATCGAAAATTGCTATTTCTTGCGAGATTCCTACTGTTCCTATCTACTGCGAGATTCCTACTGTTCCTATCTACTGCTCTCTTTTTGAATCCAATTTTTTTATTAATTTTCTATTAAACAAAAAAGTTTTCTATTAAACATATCTACGAGTATGTGCTATTTTTCTTGCTGCAATTCATTCGAGTTTTGCGTATTGTTACACTGATTTCGCGTATCACATCGACAAACGGTACAAGCATTACGATCAATTAAAATTCAACGCGATATTTATCAGTTCGAAAATTTTTTCAGATAATAAGTTTGAGTATAAGAGGTAAGGTTATCTTATTGGATTGCGGGCACTGCAAAATCATAATTTCGGATGAATGCACGATGGCGCATAAACGAGCTCTGGAGGCAATTGACCGAACGATGAAGGATTTACGACGTGATTTGAGACAATTTGGTGAGTCTGATATTGCTCTCCGGAGATTTTCGTCAAACGCTTCCCGTCATCCCGAAATCTACTGCCGATGAAATTAATGCATGCCTGAAATAGTGGTCTTTGTGGCTGCATGTCAAGAAGTTATGTCGAGAAGTTGAAATTGACCACGAACATGAGAGTCGCGTTGCAGAACGACTCATCGGCTCTTGAATTCTCGAAACAACTGTTGGCGCTTGGCAATGGCCAAATTACTATTGATGTTTCCACTGCATTGATATTGTTCCCGGCAAATTTTTGAAGAAGTTGAAATTGACCACGAACATGAGAGTCGCGTTGCAGAACGACTCATCGGCTCTTGAATTCTCGAAACAACTGTTGGCGCTTGGCAATGGCCAAATTACTATTGATGTTTCCACTGCATTGATATTGTTCCCGGCAAATTTTTGCGAGTTCACATCGTCGAACGAGGAACTCATCACCAAAGTGTTTCCAAATCTCGATTAGATTAGTGAATGGGCAATATTAGCAGCGAAGAATAAGGACGTCGATAGCATGAATTTTATTATTCAAAGTAAAATCGAACTCGCTTGATGTGCCAGGAGCTCCGCCGCATAATTTACAGCTGAAGGTGGAATCGATCATAATCATGTTGCGGAATCTGAAACATCCGAAATTGTGCATAGTTCGCGGTTGTCCATTATGAAACTGATGGACAATGTGATTCAGGCGACGATCATCAAGGGAAAATTCAAAGGAGAGGAAGTCCTTATCCCACGAATTCCGATTATTCCAACTGATCTTTCATTCCAATTCAAGCGGATTCAGTTCCCTGTACGATTGGCTTTTGCGATGACAATCAATAAATCTCAAAACCAATCGTAGGAAGTCTGTGGAATTAATCTCGAATTTCCCTGTTTTTCGCACGGTCATCTGTACGTTGCCTGTCTTCGTTGTTTGTTGTTTATCATCTGATTCGATTTATCTCTACTGATTTCGATTCCTTTTAAACAAATCGCATTAAAATTTTAACTATCTGTGTTTTATTATCACTCTGGAGTTTATCTGAAGGCGTTAAATTGGGGCGAGGCGAAGTTCGCCGGGTCCGCTAGTATATAATATAATACATTTTGTAAAAACGACACAACTCGATTTGTGTGTTTTATAACTTAATTTATTTAAAAAAGGGAATAACAGCATAAAACAGTTTTTGGCTTATAACATTTATAATTAAAATAATTATATAAATGTTTTCTTATTAATTCATTTCCCTTCCAAGGCCTGATAAATTGCAGGCGTAAAATTCAAAATAAGTTTATAAATATTTTTGCTATATTGATTCAAAACTTTAAAATGCTCTCCTGAAAACTTGCAAAAACAACATATGCTGTTATGTCTTGTGACCACAGATATGTACTTATTTTGAATTACATTATAATGAATTTTAAATGTTTGTTGAAAAATCTATTAATAAATAATAATAACAATAACATGTATGCGAAGTTGCAACGTTTCTTCCCAGTAAGGAATGTCTTAAAGACATCCCTGAAGCGGGTGCAAGATCCTTTATAAATCATCGAAGACACTTAGAGGACGGGCAAAGAGAATCCTCGACGACATTTTCACACAAGTGCCATAAATGTCATGCAAGACACTCGCTTATATTCTCATTAAGGAAAAGAGGCACAATGCTGTCACCGAAATTTTCGACAACAGATTGTCATGCCCGACAATCTTGAACTTTAGGTAAGTACACACGATTTGCTGATCGGACAACATTGCCAGAAAAATTGCGGAAAATGCAACCCTGTGAATTTACAACCGTGTGAACACACAATTTTTGTTTTGCAACGTTAGCAGAAAAGTCATTGCGAGATAATTTGCAGATTGTTATATGTGCGAAGTTTATGCATGTGACAACGGCGCCATTGCCAGAAAAACATTTTAATTTACAACACTGTCTATAAAGTATTTTTATTGGCAATCCTGCATATATATATTTACAAAATATATTGTAAATATATGAAATTGTAATGTTTTCTTGCAATCGTCTGAACTGTCAATTCACCTTTGCCTAACAATCTGTCATTGTCCGGATATTTGCAGCACTTTAACAGGGTTGATAACGTTTGCCGATCTGGCAATCGTCAATCGTACGCAGCTTTTGTCTTGCAGTGTATATTCAACATGTTCTATGCACCATTTTGTCATGGAACTTGCCTTGAAAAAGGTCCGGAGTGAAGATTTCCCTTATGTTGTCATTGAAGGAAAGCTTAGATGATTTAGGTCCTGCATGACATGATCATTGGCGACAATGTCATCGAAGGCCAAAAAGCCTACTGGGTTTTTATGTTGTATACAGACACATCTGCATCTTTGTGTTCTGTACACAGACATCTGCATATATTATTCCATCATATAAATAATAAAAAGGTTATAAAACAGCACTCTCACAAAATGAAAACAAGTTTCGCTGTTTGTTCTCTCAACTCTCTTTAAAATATTCAATCATGTTTAAATGCAATATGGTTCCGTAAACGTTTTTCTTTTACCATAAACGTAAATTACGAAAATTTTGGAATGAAAGAATGTTCGTTTACAGCAAGAGAAACTACGTTTACGATAAACTTTTTCATTCACTAAAAATATTTTAACTGTTACGGAAAAAGCAGATCGTTTGAGACTAGGAAAAATGTTTGCGATAAACAACCCCAAACGTTTTTTTCTTTGCGTATAGTTTCCGAGATATTCAATTTTCAAAAATTGCCACGTTTTGCCACACCCTCTTATCCGATCCCGTTAATTTTTGTTTTAGATCATAGCTCAAGTAACGTATGAACAAAATTTTGTTCTTCTTCGATGAATACTTTCTGAGATATACTAATTTTAAATATTGCCACGCCCACTTTTTTATTTTTTGAGAACCATCTGTGGCCATGAAGCGTTCATATAAAAGAAACATTTTTAAAATCTGTCCAGTAGTTTTTGCGTGATGGCGTTACAAAGAATTTGTCTTCGTTTTTATAAAGGGTTTTCCAATAAGAGTGATATGATTTTTTTGAAAAAAACACACTTATTTTTAAGGAAATTCAAAAGTTTTTTATTTAATGTCAAGTAAATACAATCGATACAATTAAGTTCTAAATAAAACGTCAGTCAAATGGCCCCCACAACTTCTTCTGCAGGAACGAATTCGATGAACCCAATTTTCGACCACGTATTCCACTACATCAAGTCGTATGTCATGAATGGCACGTTCAATATTGACTTGTAAAGTCAATATTCAATATCATAATTTATAATATAGCAATATCATAATTTCTTGAAATAATCGAATCTCCAAACTTTTCTAGTAACAATTTAATTGTTTCATTTGCTGTGTGGCACGTCGCACAGTGGATTATTTTCACACAAGGGGCGGCAAAAATTAGAAGGAATTGAGCTAGAGCTTTGAAATTTGGTACATATCACTCATTTCGCCTAATTAGCTAAAAACCAATTTTTTGTTTAAATCCGCCCATAACCACGGCTACTTCCCAAATAACCTACAATTAAAAATCTTGGTATTTTTCTCAATTTAGCATTTATATTATTACAAATCACTTGTAGAGATTGTATTTGAGTCCTCAATTATATAAAAATTACAAGTGCCACGCCCAACGCCCATATATCAATTTAAATTTTATACGATGTTGGAAATTACAGGAAATTTTTTTATAAAACGCTTTGTATCTTTTGTTCGATGTAAATCAGTACATAGAACAAAGTATATAACTAAAGTGCAATACATTAGCTAAACATTTGCAAAAAATCATGATGAAATAGTTTACAGTTTTTTGTTAATTAATCAATCATTCCAACTATCCAGAAAAAATCATCATTGATTTAGCAATGTGTTCATTAATAATACGACATTTTTAAAGCATACTTTTAGGAATATGTGGAAAGGGCACGCAAACAATGAGGCATGTATATATAGTAGATTGGCAAACAAATGTTCGCTTATATGAATATTTACCTTGTTCATGTCGGTTGCCGTTTAATTCGGTCTGTAATCGTTGATGTAATCTGAGATACTCTTTCGGATCAAGACCAACTTGCTTTTATACATGCTTTATATGCTTTTTGTTATATTTGCAGTCAATTTATCATTTGCCCCATAAGGTATGCTTTGGTAATGTTGTTTAATACATAGCAACATGGACTAAAAATAACGAATTTTGGATTGTTTTTTGCCGAGTAGGTTTTACCATTTCGTTAAATAAATCAACATAGGCAGGTATAGGCAGAATTTTCTTTTCGCAATGGTTAACTAAATCCCTAGTTTATAAATTTTTATTAATGACAAGACCTCGGTCAGCCTCGGAAGTATAGTTTTATCCTGGAGAAAATGAAACACCCTGATTTTTGGCAACTTGCAAGTAAACCACAGATTAAATAGGAAAATGACAACACAATTATATTTTTTTTAACACAAAAACTCTTCAAAAGGTTCTGTATAGTATGACTTAAACGAAGTTCCAATGCGTTTCATAGTTTCGGTGATATGGGCTTACAAATTGCTCTCTTAAATGATAAACTTTGGAACCATTTTACCATTTATGAATTTCCAAGATATCGGCAAAACCTTTAAAGATTTAGTTAATTGGAATGAGCTTTACAGCTTGGAATCAAACATTTTGAGATTGGGCCTCATGAAAATTGGGAGTTTTTGCCGCTCATAATATGTACACTGTGCGTCGCCACAATCGGCCAATGGCAAAAAGATAGCTCTTAACGAGAGCTAAAATATTGTTCCTTGGTGTCAAGGTCGTAGGTCGACTGGAAAGTGCTTTTTTGATTTAAAAAAAATGCACTTAGCGCACGAAAATTTGCAAATGGAGAGCTTTTGATAATAAAACTGAATAATTTGTAAACGTTGTTCTTGCGTATATCTCTCCATGATGAAATTGTAAACACTACTGAATACAATGAAAAACAAATGATAGATCATGACATATTAAAAATGGCCGAAACGTCACTTCAAAATCATATCATCCCTATTGGAAAACCCGTTATATAAACTAGCATGGACCCGCTGCTTCGCATACAAACATTTATAATATAATCAAAAATTTCCGTATAAAATCATCTAAATGTGCTAAAATCATTTTAATTCAGATATGTAGTCATGTTAACACTTACTGTGATATTTAACTATTGTAGAACGTCTAAAGAAATTTCAGGAAACTTGCTGTCATCCAGCCAAATTTTAGCTAACAGTTCTGTCATTTTTAAAAGGCACTTGACATGGTAACACATAGTTTCAAAAACTCCGATTTAGTAATGTCACTCACACTCTTTTAATTTAAGTACAAAGAGTATAGACAAAGTTATAATACGAAATAATAAGTCGATCTAGTTGTTCTAGTCAACCTACAAAATATATCGTACAAATATGTATACATATTTATCAGTCAGATCTCACCCATTATTTGACGGGGGAACTCACTTTGTTAACATAATAACGCACAAAAAATTTAAGATTGTCGGTACCATATACACCTGGGTATTCGAAAATAGTTATTTACTTCGTATGATATGAACGACTCCAGCAAGGCTGGACATCGGATAGTTATTTTAGAATCTTCTTTGAGATCAGTAATCAATTTGTAGATTTTATTTCTTACAGAATTTTTAAATGAAAGAGTAAAAATTGCGTGGGTCACGGCTAAACTGGCCACAATCTTAGTAATCAAAATTGGTTTTCCCGTGTATAATTGTGCTTATTATTTTACATTTGCATCATTTAAGATGCTTCTGAAATACAAAAATAATATTAAAGATTTTGATAACGCGACAACTGACCACTGGCCAAAAAACGACTATGTGAATAGTCCATAGGAAATACAACACTCGAGTCTATAAATATGCAAAATTTCACCTTTCTAGCTCTTATAGGAGCCTCAGCTGTCATGTGGCCAAAACCCGTTTAGCGTAAAATCTCATTTCCTGGAGATCAGTATAAACACATACATTTACGGGCTAATAGTTCTTAAGGGACTGTTTTAAGTACTGCTTTGGTCACTTCTACACTGACCACAGATAGTGAATTGACCATATTGACAGTTAGATATGTTACCGTTGTAAGTGGTAAGCGATATATTTTGAAAAGGCTTTAGAAAATTTCAAGACGCGGTTTGACCTTGGGCTGCACATCGATTAATTGTTTTCGCATCTCATGTTTACATGTACATACGTACATGTACATTTTTATATTTTGGAAGGATCTTTTAAAATCAGCGAAATAATGAAAATTGTTCTGTTCAAAGCTACTCTGACAACAGTCAGAGTATTATAAATTATTTTTCGCGCATATTTTTGCAGTTTATAGTACCAAATATTTACAAAGTTTTAACTTTGTATCTTATAAGAGGCTTTTGAAAGGGCAAAAATAATATTAAAGGACTGACCACGGTCTAAAAAAAACGAATTTCTGAATATTACGTGGTTTATACAACATTCCTGCCTACGTGTGTGCAATATTTCAGCTTTCTAACTCTTATAGAAGCCTCAGCGGTCAAGTGGTCGAAAATCACCAATACACATACAAAGACCATTTAGGTTTAGGTTAGGGTGGCAGCCGTATTTTTTTACAAGCTCACATAGACCAGTTTAGGTCCCTAGTGTTACCACGGGCTGAAATGCCCCTCATCGAAACCAACCTGTTTGATATATAAATTTATCGATAGTACGAATATCAGTACTGGAAAGATCTGTTAGGCTGCCTAAAAAGGCCGACCCCAGTATGTCCAGTCGTCGTTTACTCAAAGCGGGACAGTCGCAAAGCAAGTGCTCAATGCTCTCCACTTCTTCCTCATCTCCACAGCTTCGGCAGAAGTCATTGGAGTCAATACCCAATCTTTTGGCGTGTTCGCCGATCAAACAGTGTCCCGTCGGAACCTGTACTAACGTAGACAATCGTTTCCACTCTAGTGCGAGTAGATATTTTGACCTTCTCAGGACATACCTTGGCCAGATTTGTCTAGCTACCCTGCAGGTGCCGATTTCTGTCCATCTTTCGTTGGACTGCCTGATTGCCTCTTGCCTAAGCCAAAGCTTGCACGTGGATAGTGGCGCACCAATATATGCAAATTCTTCGAGAATTTGTAATGTCGTCCCTTTCCTAGCAAGTTCATCGGCTTTGCAGTTCCCCGGGATATCCCTATGCCCAGGCACCCATATGAGGTGTATATTAAACTGCTCAGCCATCTCGTTAAGAGATCTGCGGCAGTCGAGGGCTGTTTGTGAATTTAGGGATGTTGCCTCCAGAGAATTGATGGCAGCCTGGCTGTCCGAGTAAATGACAACGCCAGTGTTGGTTACTATGTTGCGACTCAGCCACTTGGCGACTTCCCATATTGCCATTATTTCGGCTTGATAGACACTGCAGGTATCTGGTAGTCTGTGAGCTATATACAGACTAAGTTCTTCACAGTGTACTCCGAAGCCAACCTTTTCATCAAGCTTCGAACCATCCGTGTAAAAGTGGAGATGGTTTCTATTACCTGGTATTCTGCCGACCCATTCATCTCTGGCGGGAATCATAGTGATGTAATTTCTCTCGAAGGTGTACACAGTTGGTATATAGTCCACTCGGTCGGTTACCATAGCACTACACTTTGATATCCTCATGTGACCATAGTTCTTGTACCTCCACATTGATAGGCAGTTTAATCTTATTGCCGCTTTGGTTGCAACTTCTCTCGCCACAATATTAATCGGCAGTATATGGAGTAGGGCTTGTAGAGACTCGGTCGCTGTAGTCCTTAAGGCTCCGCTTATGCTTAGGCAGGCAGTTCTCTGAACCTTTGTCAGTAGGTTGGTGATGGTTAGTTTGTCAGTTGCCGTCCACCATACCACAATACCGTATAACAGTATTGGACGATCTACTGCTATATATATCCAGTGGACGATTTTAGGAGAGAGTGCCCACCGCGACCCTACAGCCTTTTTGCAGGAATATAAGGCGACGTTGGCCTTCCTTACACGTTCCAATACGTTAAGTCTAAATAACATTTTCATATCTAGAATTATTCCTAAAAATTTTGCACTTTCAGAAAAGACTAGATCTGTTCCATTTATCCGAGGTGGAGGGTCCACATGTGGGACATTATTCATCCTAGTAAAGAGAACCAATTCTGTCTTGTTGGGGTTAACGCCCAAACCGCTGCTTCTGGCCCATCTAGCCAACTTGTTCAGAGCCAACTGTAGGATGTCTCTGAGGACGTTTACGAATTTGCCACTCACTGAGATTGCCACGTCGTCCGCATATGCCAGGACCTTGCAGCCACAACGGTCTAGATCTAGCAGGATTTCATTCACCGCTAGGTTCCAAATTAGTGGAGACAGTACTCCTCCTTGCGGGGTCCCAAAGACCATACATACATAAAACTTTCATGGGAAATTTACAGAAACAAAATCGGTTCACGCATTACAGAGAATATCAATTACAAAGAAAATCAAGTTATTTTAATATATATATAGAGAGAGAAAGAATATGAATAGGATTGGAAACATTAAATCACAATTTTTAAACAAAATGTTCCCATACATTGTGACACTTTTATCATTTTTGTAATGGGTAAAAATAAGAGTGAGCAAGACATATTTTTTTTTTAAATCCAAGATGAATTACATTTACAAGAGTTTTTGCGTGAAAGTTTTGTCTATGTTAATTTGGTTTGAGTTCGCTATAAAGTTGGTTATGTCAATATTGTTGCAACAAATAAAATACACATTTTTATTTTTGTGTTTAAAACCGATTTTAGACTAAAATGGAAATAAATACTCGTATACCAGGCATTACTGTAAACTGTTCATTGAAAAAGTAGAAAGAAGTTATAAGGGAAAAATTCGTAATATAAAATCATTTTCATTTAAGTATGGACGTTTTAATGCAAATGAAGCAAAAAACTCTGTATGGAATATTTGCTCTCTCTGTTGACTAACATTTGCAATAACTCGATGCCAAATATTTGATTATATCACAAAATCAAAATGATTTCCTTTTGGATCTGCAAACAATCGCATTATAAATCACAATGGTGGATAAGTACTTATACAAACTAGCCCAGCAGCGGATGTTGCGGCATTCGATAAAGGCGCCACAAAGAACTCGGTTGATATAATTTAACCGACTAAATTTAACTCGGGTTTCAAAACTTTTTAAACGCTATAATAACAAATTATTTATAATACGCTTTTAAGGTTATCGTTTAATATCTAGTTTATTATGATAAACATCTTCAACTCTTCCTTGGAATAATTCTCACACACATAAATGTTAGTCCCGATTCAAACCAACTTTAGTTGCTGTAATTTATAGGGAGAGAGGCAGGAGGAATATAAAGGGAAACTCCTCCCTTTCTATTCCTCCTTCCTCTCTCATCTACGAAGTTCCGAATTGATGCAACTAAAGTTACATCGTGTGAATCGGGACTTACAATTCCCAAAACACCTCACCACAGCAACAAATATAATGCTGGATGTATTCATTTTCAACAACACTTCGAGAATTGTTTTCTATAACCAACCTTCAGTGCCTTGTTTTTCTAAACATGATCTTATTTTCCGTAAATTATATTTATTTGATTCCATTGAAATATAAACGTATTGAACCACATCGAAGATTACTTCCATCTTCTACTAATAGCGACATATTACTTGATGATCAGAGAATTAAATTGTCACATCCGGCAAAAATTTCGCAGTGTTGTCACCACTCCAAAATTTATACCATCGGTAGAGTACAAAAATTAGATCGATTCTGAGATATCGCAATCTGTCCTCTCTCAACTTTGTTTATCCATTTCCTTCCTATGAATCTCGATGTAAACTTATTCACCTTCCAATATTAGCTAACCGAAGAAGCTACCAATCTTTAATATTTTTATATTAAGTTATTTGTGGACTTATTGATTGTCCGTATTTATTAAGTTTAATTCCTTTTAATGTTCCTTTAAGGAGGTTACGAAACTATGAATTTTTTAATGTACCACCTCATAGAACTAATTATAGCCTTAATGAGCCCATTGTTCGACCCCTTAGAGAATTTAACAAACGTAGACTGCCGCCAAATACATATACCCGTACACAAAACTAAGCAATATCTCTAACAAATTTCTCAAGATATATCTATTTCAAAACATGGCTTATGTGGGCGGGGTCACTACCATTGGTCCAATCCCTCCAATTTTTTTTCCAATCACGTAGCCTGCAATCTCGCTAACAAATTGTGCTAGATATCTCAATTTCAAAATTTTACCTATATGGGCGGGGCCAAGCCCATTGGTGCGAACTCGCCCATTTTCCGATCCCGTATATTCTTGGACAAATAACCTATATACAAAATTACAGCACTCTCGGTAACAAATTGTACAAGGCCCATTAATTTAAAATATTGGCTTATAAGGGCTGGGCTACACCCACTGGTCCTATTCCGCCAATTGTTGTGTCAATCACGTAGACAGCCTCCAGACACATATACACAAAATTACAGCACTATCGCTTATAAATTGTGCAAGATATCTCAATTTCAAAATTTGTACAAAAAATTTCAGAATTTTCGCTAATAAATTGTGTAAGATATCTCAAGTATCAAGTGGGCGTGGACCCATATGGGCGGGTCCACGCCCACTTGATATATCGAAAATTCATGTATCCTATTTTGCACATGTACATTCTGTGAACATTTCAAGATGATCGGTCCAGCCGTTTAGACGTCTGTACGGAACAAAGAAATATACAAACAAACCCACAAACAGACACTCTCTTGTATATACATATATAGATGTCCCAAAAAAAGTCTTACAATTAGAACAACAATTCCAATACTAGAAGTATTTCATCTGATCAATTTTGTTATTATTACACCATGTGGAAGATCATCTCTGTTATTATTACACCATTTGAAAGATCATCTCTGTAAGCTATATCTTCGCGAAGAAGCAACACTCACTTCAGTCATTCCAGCTCAAATATAATTTTGTCACAAGGTCGCAAGTTCCTAAACCTGTTGATACAATTTTGTTGAGATTCTTTTCACATTTCATTTATTTAAGCGTGTTTTATTCGCCAAATTGTGACAAAATTTTCCTTTTACATACATTTTGCGAAATAAGTTCATATTTAAAACAACTCGTCTGTGGAACCCGATGTGTTGGCGGTGCACAGTGTGACGGCCGTGGCCATAAATGGTATAAGTCAACCTGCAAAATTTGAGACAACATTAAATTAGTTTAATATTAAACTAATATTATAATTTTTGTTGTTAGATATTCAAGCTCAAGGTCATCTTGAGCTTGAATATCTAACAACAAAAATTATAGTGTAAAATTAAGGTCGATTGACAAAAATAGAAGTAAAAATTAAACTAATATTATTAATATTATTAATACGTCAGCCAGTTTTTATGTTGTTGTATCTCAAAGTTGGTAGTTATTAGCAATGTCATGTTTTCGCTGTAAAGTGCTGAAATTTAGAGTTTTGGTGCTTGGTGTGAATTCAAATATTTAAAGTAACTGTCGGCATAAATTGTACTAGAATGATACGTTCGGTGAGTATTTAATCTGGCAACACTGTTTCTGATTCATAAAACTCGTTCATATGATAAGTACACAAATTACATGTTTAGTGGACAATTAAAAAATATATCTCAAAAGACCTTCACAATTGTTTCATATGTATGTATTTACATATATATAAATATCAGCTGCAGCTACGCTTTTTATCCCCTCACCTTAAATAGGTGGGTACATATCTTTTGTTACGAGCCACAAATGTAATACATCGATGGAGTGACCTAAGACCCCAAGTATGTTTGGTGAAAATTGGATTTGGGCAATTTTAAGTCATTTGAGCTATGTCCGTTCGTCGGTCTGTCTGTTAGTCTGCTGAGGGTCTGTCTGCTAGCTGGTGCACACGATAACTCTCAAAAGGAGTAACGGATTGACTTCAAATCTGATATGCGGTAATATTTTTTCCATCTCAGGCTAATTTCGAAGATGGGCCATCACCTCGACAATAATAGGCGAAGTTGCCACGCCCCTTTTGGAACTTCCCACACAAATGAACTATTTTGCAAAATTTATTAAATGCAATTCAAATTGATAATAATTTAATTGACACAAAAAGTACATTTACGAATATTTTTTGGGACTGAAGGTGAGGGGATTCGTAAGTCGGTTTACCTGACTGAACTTTCCTACTTGTTTTTGACAAATACTACTACGAAATTAATTTCAAGGATATCTGGGGGCGCATCCTTTGCGACAATTTCATGAGATTCTTCATACAAAACTATACCTCGAACATAATTACTTCCATATTTGGTTCAATTCTGGCAACCTTTTGCAGAAAATATGCGATTTTTTGTTTCAGTATATATGGGCGCTGGCGTATCCTTTGAGATAATTTTCTGAAATTCTGCAGAACTATTTATTATGCATAGTACAGAAATCCTGCCATGAGTGAACCAATTTTCACAGAACTTTATATATTTTCGTGCTTACTCACAAAAATGACTTGTACCAATTTTCATGCGCCTATGACAACTCCTTCTATTTTTGGCCAACGTTTACATGAAATCACGACACTGTGCGGTGGTTGTTGGGCAGTGTTTGCCGTTTTGGGCGTTTCCGACAAAGCGGACACAGACGACGATGCAGATATAACGGTGGTGGCGAAACCTGACAATGGTCCGGTTCCTACAGGTAAACCTCCACCACTATAAGGCAGCATTAGCTTCTTTAAAAGACATCCTAATGCAATGAGGGGCTGAAATGGTCCTAATCCAGAAACTATGGTTAAATTGAGATATGGTTTGTGGGCTCAGGACGCCAGAGTTTAAGCTGCTTCAAGGTACAGGTAGTAGCGAAGACATAGTATCAGCCAGTCTCGAGTTAGAAAACTTACATGATTCGTTGGTCTCTATTTATAATCATAACACTGAGACACCACCTTGCACATTGAAATCACTGGTAGGATCGGTGAAAGAGAAGATTCTACGTTAATTAGTTTATTTTTTAGAGCAATTTTAATTCAAATTTACTGAACCATAAAATAATATAAACGACTATGTATGTTAATAAGAAAATAACAAAATAACCATCAATATACAATTAAAGTAGTTCTAAAAAAACAAACTAATCAATGTAGAATCCTAAAATTTGGATATGAATAAGTGCACAGTAAGATCCGCAAAAAATATATTTTTTGTTTTAATTTTCTACCGTGGATGTTAAAGGATAGTGAAGGACTACATTTTGCAACCTTTTAGTTCCAGTTTCTAAAAACAAAACCAGTAAGCAAATGCAGAAAGTCGGGCGGGGCCGACTTTATAATACCCTACACCTCCCTAACAATGCGATAAGGGTCATTGCGATAACAATTTGGAATAATTGGTAAATGGGTAAGAACATATATATGTGGATATATCTAATTCCGAACCGATAATCGCTAAATTAAGCAATATTCGCTCCTAAATTGAGAAACATCTTTCTGGAGAATTTTGTAATGATCGGAAGTAAAGTACAACTTCTATAGCGCTTTGTAACCAAATCAGGAGTAACATATATATGGAGGTTATATATAAATCTGAATCGATTTTCCCTAAATACTCATGCATGTAAAATAGAAACCTCTTTCTGTCGAATTTCGTACTGATCGGATATAAAATACAGTCTCTACAGCGCTTGGATGTCAAATCAGGGCTAACATATATAGGGGGGGCTATATCTAAATCTGAACCGATTTTCTCCGAATTTGGCAGTATTCCTTCATGTAATAAGAAACCTCTTTCTGCCAAATTTCGCTGTGATCATATATAAAATACAGTTTCTACAGCGCTTGAATTTAAAATCGGGGGTAACATATGTATATATGGGGGCTATGTCTAAATCTGAACCGATTTTCTCCGAATTTGGCATTATTCCTTCATGTAATAAGAAACCTCGTTCTGCCGAATTTCGTACTGATCGCATATAAAATACAGTTTCTACAGCGCTTACATGCAAATCGGGGGTAACATATATATGGGGGCTATATCTAAATCTGAACCGATTTCACTCAAATTTTGTATTGTATCTAAGTGTATCACGAGACTACTCTCTGTCAATTTTTGTACAAATCGGTTACAAAATGTTGCTTATACAGTGCATATATGCCTGTACTTTGATTACAAGAATACATCTACAGACAGACAGACGGACATAGCTAAATCGACTCAGAAAGTGCCCTGCAGCCAAAATGACTAGTTTGTATATAGAAATATATTGCTAGTTGCTTTCTACTTCAAACTAGTAACATATCTGTCCTTTTTTCATATAACGAACTATCGATTTTAACATTGGGTTGTCATAGGCACCCAACTAGTTCATTTGTTTACAATTCAGCACTAGTTAATATCTAGTTCAGTTATTACTATATTTGAGAATAAGAGAGTACAAGAGAATGGTGGTGGGAGAGAGACACATTTACACTGCCACCACCAAGCGAGTACTTGCTCGTAAAGCAGTTCAGACCACTGATGGAATTTCAAAAAAATCGAATTGTACCACGACGTCAACAAAAATGTACCAAATTGAAGTAAATTGTACCAAAGAAAAAAATATTCAAAAAAAAACGATTAAATTTTTGTTAAAAAAATAAAAAATCTTATGGTAAATTTTGTTCCGTTACAGTTCCAAACGTATAGTTTTTGTACTTGTAAGATGGGCTATTTCGTTTTTCGCTATAAAATCAAAAATATATCCATTTGTCATGCTAACTTTTAAAAAATCATACAAACATAATTATTTTTACATTTTATCTAGTTTTCTTGCAAATCTAGGATACTCACCCGCCTCAAGACCATTTTGTTTCTATGTTATTATAGAAACAAGTATTTTATACATGACGGTGTATACAACTTAATAGTTTACCATCGAAGAAAAAAATTTGAAATTATTGATCTTAAAAATGTTAATTATTACAATAGTATTGTAGGAAGTCAGCTGATTTGTTTTCATATAGTATCAGAGGAAGTCAGCTGACTTGTTTTCATATACTACGAACTATTATTGGGAATCGTCAGTCACTAGTCACAGCGTACTGACCATAATATTTATGGGCTGCCTATTTTGGTAACGAGTTTTTTCTGTGATTTCAGTAACGATACGAATATTTTATACAAATTTAGAGGTTATATTGTACCCAAATCTGGCAAAGTGTACCACCATATAATTTTACAAAAATGAAATTGTACCATAATCGTCATTTGTGTACCAACGTACCAGTCATAAACGAATTGTACCAGAAATGGTACAATTGTACCACTTTTTCCATCTATGGTTCAGACAATCGTTTTTGCTTATTTCTCTGCTGCTGACGGCAGAGAGACGAACGTGTCGATCTGCAACCATCATAGGTACCATGCAAGTACTGTAAAGCAGCACAGGTAATCGTTTTTGCTGGCAGAGATACGAATGGGTTTGCATAGGTCACATTGCAACTAGCTTATGACTGGTTCAATACGCAACTGGAAATGATTTTAGCTGCAGGGTGATTACAAGCCGATCGGTATAATAAACAATGGGTCTATCTCTTCTCCTTTTGGGTGTTACAAACAAATTCAAAAAGTCATAATACCCTGTACCACAGTGTGGTGCAGGGTACAAATATCAGTTAGGCGAGCAAGTTGTCTGGAGGAGACCACTGTAAACTGCCTTCACAGAGACAAGAGGTGTATCCGGTCTTATTATGAGTCAGTGAAGGTCAAAACAAATACTATCACATTTGCGTTTGTGTGGGAAGCAGCAAAAAACGAAAGCCGACGTATCTAATTTTACTGCGTATAACAACAACAAACGACAATGCATCAGCCGAACGTTACCCTGCAGCTAAAATCATTTCTAGTTGCGTATTGAACCAGTCATAAGCTAGTTGCAATGTGACCTATGCAAACCCATTCGCATATCTGCCAGCAAAAACGATTATCTGAGCTGCTTTACAGTACTTGCGTGGTACCACATGGTGGTTGCAGATCGACACGTTCGTCTCTCTGCCGTCAGCAGCATAGAAATAAGCAAAACGATTGTCTGAACTGCTTTACGAGCAAGTACTCGCTTGGTGGTGGTAGAGTAAATGTGTCTCTCTCCCACCACCATTCTCTTGTACTCTCTTATTCTCAAATATAGTAATAACTGAACTAGATATTAACTAGTGCTGAATTGTAAACAAATGAACTAGTTGGGTGCCTATGACAAGCCAAAGTTAAAATCGATAGTTCGTTATATGAAAATAGGACAGATATGTTACTAGTTTGAAGTAAAAAGCAACTAGTATATTTCTCAAACTAGTCCTTTTGGCTGCAGGGTAGCTACACGAAGATGCTTACTGTGTACATGTGTCAAAATCACACAAGCAGTATTTTGCATGCGTGCTTAGGATTTCGCGACCTAAGGAAGAAAAGGCGCTAAGTCCACTTTTTTCCAAAATGTAATTTTTGAAGCCGAACGCAAGTTTGGAAACAAAAAGTCAAAAAAATTATGCTTTGTCATCTTTAAAAACAAAATCGTAAAAGCGCTAAGTCCATATACCCTTTATAAAAACATACATATACAGTACGTAGTTTGCCTCTCCTGTAAAATTTGCAATATTTGACTTACCGCCTTTACACTCTTAGGTCGCGATTTGAAAATGTGCCCATCACTGTTAAATGCCAAAATCCTTAAATGCAAATGAATATTTGTTTCGGAAATATTAGTTCCAAATAAAAAAATATTAGAATGGGAACATATTTTTCTTTAGAGCAATATCCTCCGAAATATATAATATTTGTAAGTGTAAAATATTATATATTTGGAGTGTACCCTAAACATATGTATATTTCAAGCAGAATATGTTTGGGACAATATACTACGGAAGCGATTTTTTCAGCGTGTAGCGTTACCAGATATTTTTTAAAAAAAACTTAAAATTTTCAAAGAAAAAACTTATAAAATATTACCAATTAAATTATAAATTGTTGAAATGCTTCTTTCTTTAAAACCCTTAATATAAATTAGGTTTTAAATGGTAATTAGACCAGTAGTACATCAAATTAAAATTAATTAATTGGCGATGGGTCATATTTTTCGAATCAGGATAATATCTAGTCTATACTGTACAGGGTTACTATAACATTTTTTCGGAAAGTAGGACATTTGTGCAAGAAAAAGAAACTTTTGGAGGACATTTAAAAAAGAATGATCATTTTACTATGATCAACAATTAAACCTTACCCGTAAGGAATGTCTAAAGTCGGGCAGAGTTCACTATGTGACACGGTACATATATAAAAATATAAACAAGATGTATAAATGTTACTTTTCTAATAATACTGATTTGTCCAACAATTTGTATTTTATAGCGCTTAGATTCCAAATCGGAGGTACATATACATTAGGCCGGGTCGATTTGTGGGGAGGCAAAAAAAGTCGCCATTGCTCAGTGAAAATCGTATTCTAGGGATCAAAATAAGAAACTTTTAGAGGTATGGTTCCTTCGGCAAAGTTTCTTATTTTGATCCCTAGAATACGATTTTCAATGAGCACTTCACTGAGTGGGGGTCGGTCATACATTTGGACTCGATTGGAGCACTCTAAATGGGTCAAAGTGGGATTTTTTCCGGGACATCAGAATTCGTTGTAGATGTATGGTTCCTTCGGCAAAGTTTCTTATTTTGATCCCTAGAATACGATTTTCACTGAGCAATGGGCGATTTTTAAATCGACCCGCCCTAATATACATATCGTCGGTGCGCCGACAAAAACTCCAATGTGTAATTTTTCGAATTTTTTTTTATTGTCGAATTAGACGTCCTAGATCAAAATTGGATCTGCTTCCATTCGCGAGTTATCGCGAAAATAGTGCTTTTACTAAAAAAAAACCTAAATTTAGAACTGTAACACAATTTCTTTTAAATATGATTATTTGTAAGACGCTTTGTAACGTCCGCGACATTTGCCATGTTTTTATATTGCGAATTTTGAGTAATCCATAAAATCGACTTACACCGCCAAATTTTTCCAAAAATATTATACCGAATTTAATAAGATTAATATATTTGCATTTTATAATCTCTGAGGAATAAATTAATATCAGCATTTTCGCGAAAAATATCACTCGACGAATAAATTTTATAAAAAAAAAATTAGTTCGGAAATATTTTACTATATAATGCTATTATCTCGCGAATGAACAGTTCTAGGGAAAAGTAGTCAAAGGAAGTTTGGGAGATAAGCGAAAAGCCTACAACTCTTTCTTTAACAAACAAAATTTATAGTAATTTGGTAAGGATTTACAGTGTCTTAAAACTTTTGTATGCTTTTCCCTTTATATGAGGCATATTTTGATTTGACACATTGTAAATCCCTACCAAATTATTATAATTTTTTGTTAAAGAAAGACTTGTAGTCGTTTTTAATATCTCCCAAACTTTCTTTGACCACTTTTTCCTAGGACTAATTTTTTAACTATATAATAGCATTATATAGTTAAAAAATTCTGAACTTAAATGTTTTTTGTTCGAAATGTACACATTCGTCGCAGGATGTTAATCGCGGAAATGCTAGTGCCAATCTATCCCTCAGAAATCATAGAATGTAAATATATTAATTTTAATAAATTCGCATTAATATTTTTGAAAAATTTAGCGGAATAAGTCGAATTTTTGGATTACAAAAATTTCGCTATAGAATAATATAACAAATATCGCGGACTTTACAAAGCGTCTTACAAATGTTCATATTTATGGGAAAGTATGTTATAGTTTAAAAATTTCCGCGATTCAATGTAATTAAGTTCGGTTTTTTGGTTAAAAAATGTTTTTATCGCGATAACTCACGAAAGGAAGCAGAACAGATTTGGATTTCTTCTTATCTGAGTAGAGGGGATGATTCTGTACAAAACTTCATTAGCCGTTTTTAGCCACAATTCAGGCCAACTTTCGTTTGCTTGAGGTGTAATTTGTGTATTTTTTTTGTTTTATAAATATTTAAAATGCTCCAAACAAAACATCCTATGTGTCGATTTTCATGAAAACCATTTACCACGTCATGGGCTTTTCACATATACGATTTGTGTTGTGATATATTTGTGGTAAATAATTAAAAGAAAAATTCAAAAATCTGAGATATTAAAAATATCGCGATTTGACGAAATAGCAACGTTTTTTGTCTCTCCTGAAAACTAGTAAAAAAACACATAGGAGTTTTCGTCGGCGCACCGACGATATATGAGGGCTATATCGAAATCTGAACAAATTTTTACTTTAAAGTCTAGCTCCAGTATTTTTAGATGTTGATTATAACAGACAAGTGAAAGCGGCGTTAAGTTCGGCCATGCCGAATCTTATACACCCTCAACCATGGATCACATGGCCATTGTTTTGGGTGCAAATAAACTCATGTTACCAAATTTCAACCCGATTCGTTGGAATTTTTGGTGTTTGTAGCGTTAAAAAGTAAAATCTTGAGGTAACTTTGTATGGGGCTAAATCAAAACATGGACGTATGATGACCGTTGTTCGTGTGAAGGGTTCTAGATATAAATACACTCAAATTACCAATTTTTAGCCTGAACAGTTAAAATTTGCCGTCTCTATGGCGTTATTAAGTCAAATCGGACAGATGCTATATATTGGGGCTATACCAAAAAATGGACCGATACACAGTGGGAGGAATTCCAAAAAAAAGGGAAATAATTCTGCCGTTTCTTAACCAGACAACCGATTGCGACCAAACTTGGCATCTTTGTAGAAGAGGTATTAGAGAAGTTAAGTTTTGAGTTTTGAGTTTGGGCCCCCTGTGGTATACAGGGGCGGAGCTGCAGGGCCTCAAAGTTGGCCACCTCGGTTCAACAAAATGTTTATGTTTATTCATAAAATCTTTTTTTACGTGTATTCTAACCGAGGCCTACAAAAGGCTTTTTGCACCTAACAGTTATCTTGTATACTTACCGAGATATCTGCATTTGAAAATTTAATTTTTTCCCCGACCTTGTGCTAGTATTTTGTAAATATCGAAGCAGAGTATGCACCAATTTTATCCACTTAAGCATGTCTGGATTGGCAATAAAATTTCCTATATGATGAAAAAAAAGTGGTTCGATATAACCAACAGGACAAAAGTTATGGCCCCTTGAAGTCATATTTTCAAAAAAAAATCGGGTTTTTGTCATGTTTTTAGTGAAACAGTTTATGTCGTATTTTTGAGTTTTAGAAGAAGTTAGTTAAAAAATGGATAACATATTTACAATTATCTTAAAGGAAACTTTTCAAAGTATGCTCTCAAAGAAAGAACGGGCCAAACATATTTACTGGTATTGTTACCAAGCTTCTCCAATTTACACAATTTTTTAGAAAAATGTCAAAAGTATGCCACATTTTCTCCAATCGCAATGCTAAAATGTTAAAACTTTTGGCATATTTATGTGTGCGATATTGCTCATTTTCAATCCCAAGTTACTTGCTTTTATAAAATGTAATTCAGTAATCTAGCTCAATAATTGTATTCGTAGTAGTAACTTTGTACTAAAAGTATACTTTTAGTACAGTATACTTTAGTACGAGTATACTTTAGTACGAATATACTTTAGTACGAGTATACTTTAGTATACTCGCAACTATAGTCTTTTTACGGTTAATTTATTCTTATTCTTTCAATTAAGTGATTTATTTTATTTATATATATACTAGCTGACCCGGCGAACTTCGTTGCGCTTAAATTCGGTAATATAATGAAAACAATAATTCTAGTCTGTACATATACGCTTCTTCGTGTATTTCACTCATTTCAAATTCGTTGTTCTATATCGTCGCGCCAATAAAAGAATAGTGTATAATTTTTTTTGTACTTTCGAGAAAATCACATTTGAAGTTTTTGTGAAATTAGACTTCTTAGAAGATAAATATGTATATTTTATAAGAGAATCGATGTTTTCAATTTCTTGTAATTTTGATATGTGGTGAAATTAGCAGGCTACAGCCAGTTGATATTCTATTAGTCTAAAAGTGCGTTAATTGTATATAAATGGGATGAAATTACCATACTACATATATATACTATTTTTTCAATTTACCTTTTGACCCACTTTGTGGAAGTAGAATTCCACCAAATTCAGTAATATAGCTCATTCGAATTATTCTGGTCCGTGCCGGGACCGATCAAAATCCCGGACCACAACATCAACAATATTTCTGCACAGTCTGCGGGAAACTTATTCATGGCAAATCATCGTCAGTAAGGTGTACCCCTGGGAGTCTCCGGACTCTTTGACGCATCTGGCGGGGACTCGCTTCTCGATGATACGGACGAAGAGTTCGATAACACCCTTGTCGGGGTGGATGTTAATCTGTCAATTACCAATGATGGTAAGAATTCTACAGATTAACCTCCATCACGCTAAAGCAGCCTCAGCGGCACTATTGCTGCGCCTGTCCACAGGTGCAGTAGACATCGTCCAAATACAGGAGCCCTACGCAGCGGGAGGAAGGGCCTTTCAGACAAACTTATTGGGTGGAATGTACTGGAGACCACTCATTCTCAGATCACCATTATATTGAGTTCAAACTCGCTGAAAAAACGCCTAAACCTGCCGTCCACAGAAATGTGAGGAAGACAAAGTGGCACCTGTATGAGAAGAATTTCAAGAAAGTCCTCAATTCTAAACTCCTTTACGAAAGGAAGCAGAACAAATTTGGATTTCTTCTTATCTGAGTAGAGGGGATGATTCTGTACAAAACTTCATTAGCCGTTTTTAGCCACAATTCAGGCCAACTTTCGTTTGCTTGAGGTGTTATTTGTGTATTTTTTTTGTTTTATAAATATTTAAAATGCTCCAAACAAAACATCCTATGTGTCGATTTTCATGAAAACCATTTACCACGTCATGGGCTTTTCACATATACGATTTGTGTTGTGATATATTTGTGGTAAATAATTAAAAGAAAAATTCAAAAATCTGAGATATTAAAAATATCGCGATTTGACGAAATAGCAACGTTTTTTGTCTCTCCTGAAAACTAGTAAAAAAACACATAGGAGTTTTCGTCGGCGCACCGACGATATATGAGGGCTATATCGAAATCTGAACAAATTTTTACTTTAAAGTCTAGCTCCAGTATTTTTAGATGTTGATTATAACAGACAAGTGAAAGCGGCGTTAAGTTCGGCCATGCCGAATCTTATACACCCTCAACCATGGATCACATGGCCATTGTTTTGGGTGCAAATAAACTCATGTTACCAAATTTCAACCCGATTCGTTGGAATTTTTGGTGTTTGTAGCGTTAAAAAGTAAAATCTTGAGGTAACTTTGTATGGGGCTAAATCAAAACATGGACGTATGATGACCGTTGTTCGTGTGAAGGGTTCTAGATATAAATACACTCAAATTACCAATTTTTAGCCTGAACAGTTCAAATTTGCCGTCTCTATGGCGTTATTAAGTCAAATCGGACAGATGCTATATATTGGGGCTATACCAAAAAATGGACCGATACACAGTGGGAGGAATTCCAAAAAAAAAGGGAAATAATTCTGCCGTTTCTTAACCAGACAACCGATTGCGACCAAACTTGGCATCTTTGTAGAAGAGGTATTAGAGAAGTTAAGTTTTGAGTTTGGGCCCCCTGTGGTATACAGGGGCGGAGCTGCAGGGCCTCAAAGTTGGCCACCTCGGTTCAACAAAATGTTTATGTTTATTCATAAAATCTTTTTTTACGTGTATTCTAACCGAGGCCTACAAAAGGCTTTTTGCACCTAACAGTTATCTTGTATACTTACCGAGATATCTGCATTTGAAAATTTAATTTTTTCCCCGACCTTGTGCTAGTATTTTGTAAATATCGAAGCAGAGTATGCACCAATTTTATCCACTTAAGCATGTCTGGATTGGCAATAAAATTTCCTATATGATGAAAAAAAAGTGGTTCGATATAACCAACAGGACAAAAGTTATGGCCCCTTGAAGTCATATTTTCAAAAAAAAATCGGGTTTTTGTCATGTTTTTAGTGAAACAGTTTATGTCGTATTTTTGAGTTTTAGAAGAAGTTAGTTAAAAAATGGATAACATATTTACAATTATCTTAAAGGAAACTTTCCAAAGTATGCTCTCAAAGAAAGAACGGGCCAAACATATTTACTGGTATTGTTACCAAGCTTCTCCAATTTACACAATTTTTTAGAAAAATGTCAAAAGTATGCCACATTTTCTCCAATCGCAATGCTAAAATGTTAAAACTTTTGGCATATTTATGTGTGCGATATTGCTCATTTTCAATCCCAAGTTACTTGCTTTTATAAAATGTAATTCAGTAATCTAGCTCAATAATTGTATTCGTAGTAGTAACTTTGTACTAAAAGTATACTTTTAGTACAGTATACTTTAGTACGAGTATACTTTAGTACGAGTATACTTTAGTACGAGTATACTTTAGTATACTCGCAACTATAGTCTTTTTACGGTTAATTTATTCTTATTCTTTCAATTAAGTGATTTATTTTATTTATATATATACTAGCTGACCCGGCGAACTTCGTTGCGCTTAAATTCGGTAATATAATGAAAACAATAATTCTAGTCTGTACATATACGCTTCTTCGTGTCAATAAAAGAATAGTGTATAATTTTTTTTGTACTTTCGAGAAAATCACATTTGAAGTTTTTGTGAAATTAGACTTCTTAGAAGATAAATATGTATATTTTATAAGAGAATCGATGTTTTCAATTTCTTGTAATTTTGATATGTGGTGAAATTAGCAGGCTACAGCCAGTTGATATTCTATTAGTCTAAAAGTGCGTTAATTGTATATAAATGGGATGAAATTACCATACTACATATATATACTATTTTTTCAATTTACCTTTTGACCCACTTTGTGGAAGTAGAATTCCACCAAATTCAGTAATATAGCTCATTCGAATTATTCTGGTCCGTGCCGGGACCGATCAAAATCCCGGACCACAACATCAACAATATTTCTGCACAGTCTGCGGGAAACTTATTCATGGCAAATCATCGTCAGTAAGGTGTACCCCTGGGAGTCTCCGGACTCTTTGACGCATCTGGCGGGGACTCGCTTCTCGATGATACGGACGAAGAGTTCGATAACACCCTTGTCGGGGTGGATGTTAATCTGTCAATTACCAATGATGGTAAGAATTCTACAGATTAACCTCCATCACGCTAAAGCAGCCTCAGCGGCACTATTGCTGCGCCTGTCCACAGGTGCAGTAGACATCGTCCAAATACAGGAGCCCTACGCAGCGGGAGGAAGGGCCTTTCAGACAAACTTATTGGGTGGAATGTACTGGAGACCACTCATTCTCAGATCACCATTATATTGAGTTCAAACTCGCTGAAAAAACGCCTAAACCTGCCGTCCACAGAAATGTGAGGAAGACAAAGTGGCACCTGTATGAGAAGAATTTCAAGAAAGTCCTCAATTCTAAACTCCTTTATGAACCAAATGACAAAGCCGGTCTGGATAATCTGGTCGATCATATCACCACATCATTCAATAGTTCCCTTAAAGAAGCCGGTCCAAAAACAAGGTACAAGGGTAAAACTAAACCTCAATGGTGGACTTCAGAGCTAACGGCAAGGAAAAGACCTGCAACAAGCTATTTTACAAGGCGAAATCTACTGGAGTCGCTAATGATTGGGATGCATATAAAGGGCAACTCAAGTGGGTGGGTGGGCTATTAATAGCTTTGAGCCCTTCAAATCACCTGGACCAGGCGGCATCGCTCCAGCAGAAATCCAGAAAATTTTAAAGTACATTATCCCTATCATTATCCATATCAGGCTTTCATACATCCCGAATCGATGGAGGTATACCAAAGTGGTATTCATACCCAAAGCGGGGAAGATATCACACACTAGGCCAAAAGACTTCAGACCAAGTAGCCTATCCTCCTTCCTATTGAAAGGTCTGGAAAGACTTTTAGATTATTTCATTAGGGAAAACCTGGATAAACTCTGTCGGGCAACCAACATGCTTACAATAAGGGGAAGTCTACAGAATCAGCCCTGCACGAACTTGTGAGCACTATCGAATCGTCCCTGCATTTCATGGAATTCACCATGGTGATATTTCTTGACATAGAAGGGGCTTTTAACAACATTCACTCAAATGCGGTAATTGCGGCACTGTCACATCTTAAGGTAAACTCTGGCTTGATTAGACTTATACACAACCTGCTCAACAGAAGACGCATAAGAGCGTGTCTTGAACCTAGCGGTGAATGAAATCCTGTTAGATCTAGAACGTTGTGGCTGCAAGGTCGTGGCACATGCGGACTACGTGGCAATCGCAGTGAGTGGCTAATTGGCTAGATGGGCAAGAAGCACTGTTATTTACACTTAACGTATTGGAACGTGTAAGGAACGCCAACGTCGCCTTATATTCCTGCAAAAAGGCTGTAGGTTTGCGGTGGGCCCTCTCTCCTAAAATCGTCCACTGGATATATATAGCAGTAGTTCGTCCAATACTGTTATACTGAATTGTAGTATGGTGGACGGCAACTGACAAACTAACCATCACCAAGCTACTAACAAAGGTTCAAAGAACTGCCTGCCTGTGCATAAGCGGAGCCTTAAGGACTACAGCGACTGAGTCTATACAAGCCCTACTCCACAAACTGCCGATTAATATTGTGGCGAGAGAAGTTGTCATTTGCTCGGACAGCCAGGCTGCCATCAATTCTCTGGATGCAACATCCCTAAATTCACAAACAGCCCTCGATTGTCGCAGATCTCTTAACGAGATGGCTGAGCAGTTTAATATACATATACCTCATATGGGTTCCTGGCATAGGGATATCCCGGGGAACTGCAAAGCCCATGAACTTGCTGGGAAAGGGACGACATTACAAATTCTCGAGGAATTTGCATATATTGGTGCGCCACTATCCATGTGTAAGCTTTGGCTTAGGCAAGAGGCAATTAGGCATTCCAACGAAAGATGGGCAGAAATCGGCACCTGCAGAGTAGCTAGGCAAATCTGGCCAAGGTATGGCCTGAGAAGATCAAAATATCTCCTTGCGCTAGAGAGGCAAAGATTGTATACGTTAGTATCAGTTCTGACGGGACAATGCTTGATCGGCGAACACGCCAAAAGATTGGGTATTGACTCCAATGACTTCTGCAGAAGCTGTGGAGATGAGGAAGAAGTGGAGAGCATTGAGCACTTGCTATGCGACTGTCCCGCTCTGAGTAAACGACGACTGGACATACTGGGGTCGGCTTTTCTAGGCAGCCTAATAGATCTTTCCAGTACCGATATTCGTACTATCGACGAATTTGTATATCAAACAGGTTGGTTTCGATGAGGGGCATTTCAGCCCGTGGTAACACTAGGGACCTAAACTGGTCTATGTGAGCTTGTATAAAAAATACCGCTGCCACGCTAACCTAAACCTAGAGTACCAGGTAATAGAAACCATCTCCACTTCTATACGTATGGTTCGAAGCTTGATGAAAAGGTTGGCTTCGGAGTACACTGTGAAGAACTTAGTTTGGTTATAGCTAACAGTGTCTATCAAGCCGAAATAAAGGCAATATGTTAAGTCGCCAAGTGGCTAAGTCTCAACATAGTAACCAACACTGGCGTTATCATCTACTCGGACAGCAAAGCTGCCATCAATTCTCTGGTTGGCTACGGAGTACACTACACTGATAGAAAAACCGTTTGTCACCATGGTTCGTACTGGTGACGAAAAGTTTCGTACATGCGATGTTTGTGTACGTCACACAGTGTGAGGAATTCCAAAAAAAGGGAAATAATTCTGCCGTTTCTTAACCAGACAACCGATTGCGACCAAACTTGGCATGTTTGTAGAAGAGGTATTAGAGAAGTTAAGTTTTGGGTCCCTGTGGTATACAGGGGCGGAGCTGCATGGCCTCAAAGTTGGCCACCTCGGTTGAACAAAATGTTTAAGCGCGTGTAACTTTCGTATTTTCCGGCCGATTCATAAAATCTTTTTTTGTGTGTATTCTACCGAGGTCTACAAAAGGCTTTTTGCACCTAACAGTTATCTTGTATACTTACCGAGATATCGTCGCTTGGATGACCAACTGCAGTAACTGACATTTTCAAAATTGTTCAGGAGAGCAGTTTTTCTGTTTTTGAGACAATGTCCATTCTTCCCCACGGCGTAATATTTATTATATTTCCAGTTTGCTTTTCTTATTGTGTACTTAACTCCATCTTTTTCAATATTATTAACAAAAAAATAAAAAAATTTAATTATAATGCATGTTTTTCATAAACAATGCAGATACGTCACTTTGTGGGAAAAAAATTATACTTAATGTCAGTTACGACTGATCACAAACAGCTAAAGCTAGAGTCATGAAATTTGGTAGGATGGTAGTCCTTGCTATATAGACGTGCAATATGGAAGGGTTTTTCGAAATTTTGGGCGCCCAATGGGTCAAAAAAGAAAAAAATATGGTATCACAGCCAAATCCAAACGGCTGGAGCTAGAATTGCAACATTTCGTGTGAGGGTAGCGCCTAGGGCGAAGATTCGGTATAAATCACAATTTTTCGAAATTAAAAAATTTACGCGCACATTGGGACAAAAATGGATAAATATGGCACCAAAGCCAAGTCCAAATGGCAAGATCTTGAATCGTCTAATTTGGCTTGAGGGTAGCCATTGGAACGTAGACTAGACACAAAGAGTTTTTAAGGCAAAAATGGTGGATATGGTACAGTGGGGCAAAAAGTGCTAAATATGGTACAGTGGGGGAAAAAATTTAAATTTGTGCAGTGGGTCAAAAATGTGTTAAATATGGCACAGTGGGGCAAAAAGTGTTAAATATGGTACAGTGGGGGAATAAATTAAATTTGTGCAGTGGGTCAAAAATGTGTTAAATATGGCACAGTGGGGCAAAAAGGGTTAAATATGGTACCGTAATGCAAAAATGGTAAAATATGGTACGATATGGCAAAAAGGGTTAAATATGGTAGAGTAGGGCTAAGGGTGCGAATTTAGCTTTTGGAATATACAGTGCAAAAACGATTAAATGGTGTACAGTTGTAGTTTAATGACATTTAGAGGCACATGACGGAAAAGGGATAAATACTGTAATCTTTAGATTATCCTAGCGGGTGGAGTAGGCTATATTAGTTATTTGTTGAGGAGGTGTGGCCCCGCGCAAATAAGCCAATTTGGAGTTATTATTTTCTTAGTGATTCCTACTGATCCTACCTACGAGTGGATTATCGAGATTCCTACTGTCGTTATCTGATGATTGGGACTGGACCGTTTCGAACGCAATCGGTCCAAAAATGGGCACCGAGTGGGCTGGGTCCACTTTAATTTTTTTCCCCGACCTTGTGCCAATATTTTGTAAATATCGAAGCAGAGTATGAACCAATTTTATCCCCTTAAGCATGTCTGGATTGGCAATAAAATTTTGGTTCGATATAACAAACAGGATAAAATTTATGGCCCCTTGAAGTCATATTTAAAAAAAATCGATTTTTTGTATTTTTTTAGGAAAAAAATGTATGTCGTATTTTTGAGTTTTAGAAGAAGTTAGTTACAAAATTTATAACATATTTACTATCGGCTTAAAGGAAACTTTCCAAAGTATGCTCTCAAAGAAAGAACGGGTCTAAAATATCTACTGGTATTGTTACCAAGCTTCTCCAATTTACACAATTTTTTAGACAAATTTCAAAAGTAAGCCACATTTTCTCCAATCGCAAAGCTAAAATGTAAAAACTTTTGGCATATTTATGTGTGGTAAGGTGTTGTAAGTTGAACTGCAAAGGGAATCTGAAAACTCGCTTTTAGTATAGGGGAAAATCCAAAAAATCCAATTTTTGGGGATTTTCAAAATTATTTTGGGAACTGTGGGATCGACTTTTGGAAATAGAATAATTCGCGAATTACATTCGATTTGTTATGTTAGAACCTACAAACTACAAAATTTTTCATTGAAAAATTTTCATTTTTAAAAATTTTATGTCGTTTTTACATTTCTGTCTGCATTTGAAAAGTGATTTTTTCACTTTTTTCCTGGCCCTGTCGTAGCATTTGCTTAATATCAGTGCAGAATATGTACCGAATTCTCTCACATCAACTTCTCTAAATTGACAACAAAATTTTCTGTGTGATGCAAAAAATTTCGGTAAAATGTGCCCAACTATACAAAAGTTATGGCCACATCAATTTACACTTTCAAAATATAGACAATTTTTGCATTTTATTGCGAAAAGGTATATGTGGTATTTTGGTGATACAGGGAATTTATAAAAAGAAAGTATAACATATTTATATTAGTCTTAAAGGAAACTTCCTGGAGAATATTTTCGAGAAAAGAACGAGACACAAATTTGTATTTATAGTGTTGCCACGCTTCTCCAAATTACACAATTTTTTACGAAAATTTCAAAACTAGGCCACATTTTCGGCAATCGCAATGCTTGGATATGAAAACCTTTACAATTTTTATATGTAGTAATCTGTTATACGATAAACTGCAAAATGATTTCCTTTGTTGTTCATTTTTTCCTTTGTTGTTTATTTTTTCCCGATCCTTTCCTACGAATCGCTATATATTAGATCCTGTTATATACCGATTCCTTTCTCATTATCTTTTCTGGATAGACAACAAAATTTGCTATTTGATGCCAATATATTGCAATTTGATATACCCACTGAGACAAAAGTTATGGCCTTTTGAAGTTATACTTTACCAAAAAGGGAAATTTTATTGCCAATTCAGACATGCTTAAGTGGATAAAATTGATATTTACAAAATACTAGCACAAGGTCGGGGAAAAAATTAACAATTCAATTTTCAAATGCAGATATCTCGGTAAGTATACAAGATAACTGTTAGGTGCAAAAAGCTTTTTGTAGACCTCGGTTATTAGAATACACACAAACAAGGATTTTGCGTCAATAGAACGAACGCGATGTTTTTCGTGATTTCGAAATTCGTCGAGGGAACGGTTAGTTTTCATTCCCACGACGAAAAGATTTATTTGACTATTTTGCTGAAAATATGATAAAACGAAGCAATCAATTTATATTCTGTGCTTAATTGTACTGTTCTATATGAGTCATTCCATGCCAAACGGGACGATTTTTGACATCACTATTTTTGATTGCTTCGAAATTTTGTGTATGTATTATTTTCCTAAAAATATCTTATACGTAGTTAAAGAAAAAATTTTAAAAAAAATTCTGTAAGAGTTATGAGCAATTTAAAGTTGACGAAATTACGTTTTTTTCTAAAAGGTGTGTTCATTCTTTAGCTTGTATCTCCTGAAATACGTGACCGATTTTAATGTGATGTACCTTGTATTGAAGGTAATTTCAACTACTTCAACTACTACCAGCAAAATTTCTCATTACCAAATAATCCGACGAGTAAGCAAAGTTCGATAATGGTAAGTACTTATTATTTAGCCACTTTTCTCATTATTTTAACATGGGGATGTCATTGGAGGGAAGTACTTCCCAAAAGCATACAATAAAGTAGCATAATAAGTACTTATTTGTAGCATAGGCATACCACATAAATATGTGCTTATGCTTTCACGATTTTAAGTACTTGAATAATGCATTACCAATAAGTTACAAAATACGTAGTAGATATGGTAGATATGTAGAGATGGCCATTGAAAGTAATTTTGTGCATATTGTCCCGCATATTTCGAATTTCTGAACCCAAACCACCATGTGAAAAATTCTTCAATGGTGTAACATCATACGATATACGTAAATATTTTTGGTATTTTCATTCAATTTGCACGTATTTTTGGAAAACTTGTTGAAAATAAATAAATCTTCTACAATAACCCACATATAGCCAAAATTGCATTATACAAAAATTTGCCAAAATTTATTTTGATAAAAAAATCACTTATTTCTGTTATTATTGGTAAGTCATTATTAATAAGCCGAAAGTAATTCAGCGAATAATGAGATGTCATTATTTGGTAATGCAGGGAATAATGACAGGTACTTACCAAGATTTTGCTGGGTGGAGTCAGCACTTCAACAAATACACTAATTTTTAATGCTTTTGCCCATTTATACTTTCTATTGCGATTTTCAAAATGATTACACCCTTTGATTTTTTTTTTTCAAATTTTAATGTCGTGGAAGTGGTGAATTGATGGGAACAATTTTTTACAATTTTTAAAAAAAAAACGTTTGCATAATTTCTGTGAATGTGCTTTAAATAATTTTCAGAATAATACGGTGCGACAAAATAAACTCAAGTTGAGGAGCAAGTGACGCAAAACAATTTTTCCAGTAGGTCTTGTCGAGTAAAACACGAATCTTTCTTTGAAATTCCCCGGACACCCCCAAAAACCGAATCTGTGGGTAAAAACACGATTTTCTTGCCTTTTTCACTTGAACGCCTTTAACTCTGTTAATTATTATAAACGATTTTCAATCTCTAACAGAATTTGGAAAGAAGAGAATTAATTCGAACGATGTATATTTTGTTTATTTGAAGCTGTAGGAACATAGGTTTATTTGTCCTAGAAATGCATTTTTTCATTTTTGTAGGTCATTTTCTAGTTAGGCAATGTTTTTACCAATTATTTTGTGACATAACCGTACGAATAATTTATTTACCTATACTCGTATAGTATACTTTATAAGAAAAAAATGCAACCAGTCTCTTAAAAATCCGTTTGCAATTGACGGAATTATTAAAGTTTCATTAAAACTAAATTGGTATGTAAACGCTAGTTTTGAGCGTTTCATTTTTTACTCATCATCGTCAAACCTAGTATTTATTTATTTCTAGGTAACATGAAAATCGGTTACGTATGTCAGGAGATTCAAGCTAAAGAATGAACACACCTTTTAGAAAAAAACGTAATTTCGTCAACTTTAAATTGCTCATAGCTCTTAAAGAAATTTTTTTAAAATTTTTTCTTTAACTACGTACAAGATATTTTTAGGAAAATAATACATACACACAATTTCGAAGCAATCAAAAATAGTGATGTCAAAAATCGTCCCGTTTGGAATGACTCATATGCGTTCTGATTACCTTAGTTAAATAATTTGTTGTAAAAGTTTAGTTTAAAAAAATCAAATAATGTTGCTGAATGGAGTTCGTCATGGTGGGATTCGTCATAGTAATGAACTCGATTCATCGTAGGAATCATATGTGATCATCTTGAGGACGAACAAGATGATCACATTCATGGTGACGAACATTAATTCATCAAGAGGATTATTCCGTACGTTAGCTGACTTTTGACGAAAAAATAATCGTGCTGATGTACAAATACGTCGTTATGACGAAGCTTTTCCTATCAGTGTGTGAAGAACATAGATTGGTTACAGCTATCAGACTACCAGATACTTGCAGTTTCTATCAAGCCGAAATAATGGCAATATGGGAAGTCGCCAAGTGGCTGAGTCGCAACATAGTAACCAACACTGGCGTTATCATCTACTCGGACAGCAAAGCTGCCATCAATTCTCTAGAGGCCACATCCCTAAATTTATAAACTGCCCTCGACTGCCGCAGATCTCTTAACGAGATGGCTGAGCAGTTTAATGTATGCGTGCCGGGGAACTGCAAAGCCGATGAACTTGCTAGGAAAGGGACGACATTACAAATTCTCGAAGAATTTGCATATATTGGTGAGCCACTCTCCAGGTGCAAGCTTTGGCGTAGGCAAGAGGCAATCGTACAAAAGATGGACATAAATCGGCACCTGTAGGGTAGCCAGACAAATCTGGCCAAGGTATGACCTGAGAAGCTCTAAATATCTCCTCGCACTAGAGAGGAAAATATTGTCTACGTTAGCATCAGTTCTGAAGGGACACTGCCTGATCGGTGACCACGCCAGAAGATTGGGTATTGACTCCAATGACTTCTGCAGAAGCTGTAGAGATAGGGAAGAAGTGGAGAGCATTGAGCACTTGCTTTGCGACTGTCCCGCTTTGATTAAACGATGACTGGATATACTGGGGTCGGCCTTTCGAGGCAGTCTAACAGATCTTTCCGGTACCGATATTCGTACTATCGATAAATTTTTAAATCAAACTGGTCGGTTTCCATTAGGGGCATTTCAGTCCGTGGTAACACTAGGGATCTAAACTGGTCTATGTGAGCTGGCCAAAATACACGGCTGCGCTAAGGAGTTGGACTGATTTATGTTTTGTGTCTAGTCAGCTTTCAGAATTCTATACACATTTCTACGACCAAGAATTTTTGTTCAATTTTGTCGCACGGTGTTAAATATGGGCGGGTGCAAAGAAAATAAATTTATAAAGAAGTTCCGTCCAGTAGCAAGTAGTCTATCAGTGACGAACGAATAGAAATTTGAATTCAGCGAGTGATTTTTTGTGTATTTTAAGACCGATTTTCGAGATTTTTTTTGTAATTATCACATTTATAAAATTAATATCGACCGTTAAGTACTAAAAAAGTTCAAAAAAGACTCCAGACAACTATTTTTTCTTTTGCCGTGTTTATGCATAAACCATGGACATCGCAAATGCAAGTTTCTCTGCAAACTGAAGACGTTTGAACTTGGATGGTAACTCGGTCACGGGAATTTGGCATTCTTCTCCCTTGAATGGGTCTTTCAAAATCCTTGCCACCGACACATTGTTCATCAGCTTCATCATAATAAGTCGGTTTCTATTGCATAGTTTCGGAGCATGAAGATTTCGTAACATAATAATAATAATAAATTCAAAGTTAAGACGTAAATTATGGGTACATATGTACATATTAGGCCCAATAATGTTTTAATTAGAATTTTCTGGCTAGTTAACCAAATTCAATTATACGAATCATACAATATTGCTTGCAGGTTTAAAATCACAAAAATTCAGTATATCATTTTCTATGCATCGAAGGCCCGCTTGTGGGCTTAAGCAACATCTCTGTCAGCCCATGTGGGGATATCGCTAACTTGGATTTTTGGTGTTGGAATTGACATGTGTTTCCATTGACTGCGACAAAACAGTTTTTCGAGTCCTGGGATTCGGTTGATTTATTGTACTAAAATTGAATGTACGTGGAAGTAAATGTATCTTTGTATGTGTGTGTTTATGATTTGTTTGCTTACATTTCCATAACAAATTTGAAGTGTCCTATCAAAACGTCGATTTCACGTGGTGGTAAGGTATCTGTATCTATTGGTTCTATATGCCCGTGCGCGGCCATGAGTATGTCTAAATACATATGTATGCATGTATGTATGGATGTTCACATACCTATTGATTCACAGGTTCGTTCAATGTTTCATATGCAGTTGATGAAAATGGCATACATAAAATTTTCCATTTTCGATTTCACTATTGACATTTACATATATATCATTAAATACATTTGTATCTGTCAAAATCAAATTGTGCTATTGACGAAAAATTCACAATTCTCTTTCTTGAACAAAAAATAGGCGTAGAACGGTTTACAGACACCAGTCTGAATTACGCCACATATGTATGTGCGGAGTCTCAAAGCACACATTGTGGCTCTGCACTTTACAAATTGATCTACCTGTTGAAAGTTTAGTAGAGTGTTGAGGGCCGCTCGTGGTGTGCTCTTCCTCGCACTGATTTCACTATGAAACAAAATGTTTGTATTCTTGTAATCAAAGTACAGGTCGCAATTATGGTCCGTTCTCGACGAAACTTTACACATATCTTTTTTTGGCCCAAGGACGATCCCTATTGAATTTGGTTAAAATCGGTTCAGATTTAGATATAGCCCCCATATATATGTTACCCCCATTTGACATGTAAGCGCTGTAAAAACTTTATTTTATATCCGATCAGTATGAAATTCGGCAGAAAGAGGTTTCTTATTATATAAATGAACACTGTTAAATTTGGAAGAAATCGGTTCAGATTTAGATATAGCCCCCATATATACGTTACCCCCGATTTGACATATAAGCGCTGTAGAAATTGTATTTTATATCCGATCAGTGCAAAATTCGGCAGAAAGAGGTTTCTTATTACTCGAAAGAATACTGCCAAATTCGGAGAAAATCGGTTCAGATTTAGATATAACTCCCATATATATGTTTCCCCCGATTTGACATGTAAACGCTGTAAAAACTGTATTTTATATCCGATCAGTGCGAAATTCGGCAGAAAGAGGTTTCTTTTTACATGAAGGAATACTGCCAAATTCGGAGAAAATCGGTTCGGATTTAGATATAGCCCCCATATATATGTTACCCCCGATTTGACATGTAAGCGCTGTAAAAACTGTATTTTATATCCGATCAGTATGAAGTTCGTCAGAAAGAGGTTTCCTATTATATGAATGAACACTTTTAAAGTTGGAAGAAATCGGTTCAGATTTAGATATAGCCCCCATATATACGTTACCCCCGATTTGACATGTGAGCGCTGTAAAAATGTTATTTTATATCTGATCAGTGCGAAAGTTGGCAAAAAGAGGTTTCTTTCTACATGAAGGAATAGTGCCAAATTCGGAGAAACTCGGTTTAGATTTAGATATAACACCCATATATATGTTACCCCCGATTTGACCTGTAAGCGCTGTAGAAATTGTATTTTATATCCGATCAGTGCAAAATTCGACACAAAGAGGTTTTTTATTACTCGAAAGAATACTGCCAAATTCGGAGAAAATCGGTTCAGATTTAGATATAGCCCCCATATATATGTTACCACCGATTTGACATGTAAGCGCTGTAGAGACTGTATTTTATATCCGATCAGTACGAAATTCTACAGAAAGAGGTATTTTTACATGAATGAGTATTCAGGGAAAATCGGTTCAGATTTATATATAACCTCCATATATATGCTCCTCCTGATTTGGTATCAAAGCGCTATAGAAGTTGTACTTTACTTCCGATCATTAATATTTTCCGGAAAGATGTTTCTCAATTTAGGAACGAATATTGCTTAATTTAGCGATTATCGTTTCAGAATTATATAAAATGTTTCTACCCATTTACCAATTATTCCAAATTATTATGGCAATGCCCCCTATTCACATTGTTAGGGAGGTGTAGGGTATTATATAGTCGGCCCCGCAAGACTTTCTGCCTTTCCTTACTGGTTTTTCAATAAAATTTAAATTTCAAAAATTATGGACTAAATGAATGAACTGAAACCGAAGGAATATTTTTAATGTTTCAAACTACACATTCTAACATGGACCATACGTTTATAATTTTGTCCAAAAATGGAACACATTTTTAAAGATGAAGAAAGGATGAAAAAATCTACAATTGCGCCTTTTGGAAAAAAAGTATGAAACAAAGAGATTGCGGAAAATGTATAGATAGTCTAGTCTTCTCGCACTAGAGAGTAAAAGATTGTCTACGTTATCAGTTCTGACGGGACACTGCCTGATCGGCGAACACGCCTGAAGATTGGGTATTGACTCCAATGAATTCTGCAGAACCTGTGGAGATAAGGAAGATGTGGACAGCATTGAGCACTTGCTCTGCGACTGTCCCGTTTTGAGTAAACGACGTTTGGACATATTGGGTCAGGCTTTCTAGGCGGTCTAACAGATATTTCCGGTACCGATATTCGTACTATCAATAAATTTGTATATCAAACGGGTTGGTTTCGATGAGGGGCATTTAAGCCCGTGGTAACACTAGCGACCTAAACTGGTCTATGTGAGCTGGAAAAATAAATAAATAATTCCATCAATATTGCCCAGATATAAATAGGGTCTGAAAAGATTAGCATCTACCTATAAGATTTACGTAACTTGAAATGACCTTAAAATGACTTTTGAGCAACAATTTTTAAATTAATCTTAAAAGATAATTTTTATACTACATGCCTTAAAATGGCTTTTGAGCAACAATTTTTAAATTAATCTTAAAGATAATTTTTAGATTGAGTATAAACAGCTGTATCTAACGATTCAAAATACGGTTTCGGTTTAAGGTGGGTACTATGTTTTTTCAGCTTGAAAAAATTCCACAAAATGTTATTTCAAGTTGAAAAATGGAACTCTTTTTTACTAAGGTCGCATTGCATTTTTGAAGTGTGTGTGTCGAAATGTCACTTTTATATGTATGTGTGTGTATAAGCATGTACATTTTTTCCTTTTTGCTTTTCTTGAAAACAAACACGAGTTTAAATTAGAATCAATAAGCAATTAAATGGAATAATGCTGACTTAGAAAATAGTTAATTTAAATTGCAGAATGGAAATATGGTTGAAGATCATTGTGCTAATGTTATAACTAAATAAATTATTTATTTTGTGTTGATACGATGGCGATGCTTGTGAGGTATCAGAAGCCAGGGTAATACAATGTTACAAATAACAAAATAATTTCCTACAGTTGTACGAATATAAATAAATAAAATGATGTTTTGATGAACCGAAAAATATGTTTTATTATTTTTAAGGATTTACATTATATGTGTTGACATACATATATAAATTATACTTCCATCCATAAACGGATTTTCTTCTTCCAACTCCTACGGCTGGCAAGAACTCACTATGTTCTTTATAACCATTTAAAAACGAGTGCCTGTGATGCCCAATACCATTGTCCTACTGCTTCGGTAGCGTTTGCCGTCCACGAATTTTTTCCAGGCTTTTCGTCACGATTGTTCTAAACATACAAACGTAAATGTACATACGTAATTATAAGACATATTCCACATTATTACATATAGTTACATGTCCTTCCAGTGTTTTGCACTTTTTTGCTTTGCTAACCAATAGGAATGTCGCTCTTCTCGTTTATTCAATATACATAATTATTTTCTGTGCCAAAGCTTTGCATTAGTTTTCTTTCAGATAATTTAATTTTGTATTCTTTATTAGGAAATTGTATCGCTAAGATTGACAACAATTGAATTTCTCGCGGACAAACATGAATATAAATAAATAGGAGCCTAACGAACTCTTCGTTCCATAAAATTTCTTTCCACAAAAGTAGTTATGTGTATGAAATAACGAAATTTCAATAAATAAATTCCGTAATAAAAATAGCCATGTGTAGATTTTTAAAAAATCATTTTACCACGCGAAGACGGGATAAAATAATGGATTTTATTTAGTAAATTTATGAGAAATGGCCCTAGGGAAAAGCAAAAATCGATCATATTACAATTATCGCGAAATGAAAAAAATAAAGAGTATATTTGCTCTCCTGAAAAATTAGGAAAAAACACATAACTACTTTTGCCACGACGGCGACTATATACAATATGAGAATTACATTGAATGAGATAAACAAAGGTAGGAAGGCAATACACAATAATTTGTGTTTTTTATGTGAATGATCCCAACAGTTTCTGCTATATCTGCGGAAAATATACATTTAAAAAAAGCGACGACCGCTATGTAAAACAATATAAACAATTTTTGTACAATATTTTGGTACTTATACCAGTTAAAAATCTGAACGAACCGTGGACACCTAGTATTTTGTGTAGCTTGTGTCATGCTAATCTGACTCGTTGGAGTTTGTGCTGTAAGTACTTTTCGATTAATGTATGACACTTTTACTGTAATAAAACGTCTTATGGTGATTTCGTTTGTGCAAAAAAATTTTAAATTTTTTATACATTTTACACTGAAACCGCATTTTTAGGTTCGTTTGTAAAAATGGTGCAGCCGTATGAACGTGTTTTGATTTCGGTTGTAAAATTATTACACTCCGCAAATGAGAAAATATTGCATTTTCCACACTCAGCCCAGTGTGGAGTGTTGTACCGTCAAAAAGCAAACTTCAGAACCAAACCTAATTGAAAGCGTACATTCTTAATGCAATATCAAATGGTTGCGCCATAATGTAGGTATAGGTTTTACTCACTGCACGATTTTTGTTCGATTGTTCGCATGCAAAATTAGCAGTGGGTGCAGGAGGAATTTTTAAAATGTCGCAACATGATGTGGTGATATTATTTTTCAGAAACGAAATCACCATAACATTTAGGCCTATCAATGATTTGGAGAGTTCGGATCTAACAGTCATGTGAGACGGTCGTTCTACTCATACATAGCTATTACAACTTTGTGATTACTTCGAAGATTCTAGCTATCATACATCGTTTAAAACAATTTTTTGTTATTATTGCACTGAGCCAAAAATTAACCTTATATAAGGTTAACTTAACCACAAATAAACATGATTTGGAGTCTACGTTATATAAGGTTAATTTGAACATTTTCTTGTTGACTGGTATTTAACAATAATAATATTTAATTTAACTATTCCATGGTTGAATTTTTTAATCATGAAAATTGTTTATATTATAATAATAATTGTTACTTTAACAATGCATTTTTGAATTTTTTAACCATGAAAATTGTTAATATTAACATTTCATAGTTAATTTATTGAAACAATGCATGTTCAATTTAACAATGAAATTGTTAATATTATTAACTATGATGATTGTTATTGAAACCTTTTTTATTGTTAATTTAACTATTTAGTGGTTAATTCATCTAACCAGAAACAGAAATAAAACAAGAAAAATTTAACTTTTCGCAACTTTATTTTTTATTTTATTTACAAAATATATGTTAATATATATGTATCTATGAGAAATACCTGAAAAGAAAAAAAACAAAAATGTTAGAAAATATAAGTATAAATTTAAAAAAAGGGTGCTAAGAAGATCTTTTGACTTTTTACCTAAATTCGGTGGTTCAAAGAGCATAAGCATTTACCGATGGGCTGATCTGATGGAAAAATGTGTTCTGTGACTATAAGTTAAGTGCCTACGGTTCTGTGCTTGACCAACATGTGATCAGTCCCCGCTCAAAAGGTGCCGTCCACGTAAACTCCCCGAATCTTTCGATTATTAAGGGCCCAGGACTTAGTTTGGGGTACAGAGCTTAGTCCGATCTTACGGCAAACTTACAGGAGAGAGGAGATTAATAACAAAGGCAATCTGATAGAAAGCCGATGTCCCACCAAAATCATAATCGGAATAGATATAAAAATCAAGGATTGGGCAAGTCAATGGATGATGATACTTCAAGGAAGTGCACTGAATTGTATATGAAAACCAGTAAGAAAGTTTCAGTCGGGTAAACCGACCAAGGTATACCCTCACTTTGTGAGTAATATATAACATTTAACTATTATTCTGTCAATTTGCGTGGGAAGGGATTGAACAAATTCACCTATTTTTCGGTAAACAGTAAGTTCTTTAAATACATTGCACTGTGTCGAACTAACAGCGTTTGGGTGCACTGGCGAGCTATTTCGGTATGATTTGGTCATTTTGTAGGGCGTGGTATAACGCCCACTTTTCACCGGGCTGTAGGCACTATAACAGCATTACACTGTAAAAAATTTAAAGTATTTTTATGCACTTGCATTAAAGTTATAAGTTCAATTTTGATGCAAAATGGCCCACTTGTGTGGGAGGTACCAAAAGGGGCGTGCAACTTCGACCATTTGTCTCGAGGTGATAGCGACCAATAACATAATACAATGTGTGAAATTTCAGAAGATTCGAGTAAGTAGTATAGATGTTATTAAAGAATCAATATTTCACTAAATGTTGACCCTTTGTGTGGGAGGTACCAGAAGGAATGGACCAATATGGCCCATCTTTAAACTTAGCCAAATATTACCGTATATCTCATTCGACTTAAAATGTTCCAAAACTAATATGCGCCGAACATACTTAGGGTCTTAGATCACCCCTTCAATGTGTTACACTTTTGGCCCGTTGCAAGTGATATATACCCTCGTATTACAAAAGTGAGGGTATAAAAAAACAAATGTATGCATGCATACCACTTTTCCTGTAATTACTTCGCACACTACAACTAGTATTGGTACAGCTTATCAACAGTTTCTAGTATTGGCACAACTTACCAACAGTTTTAAGGCCGGACTCCCAGCACAAGCAGCCACAAGCCACAGAAAAAGAAACAACTGAAAAGAAAAAACAAAAACATCGTTTATATGTATGTATGTAGGTATTACGAAAGCACTTCTAACAACATATGTATGTATGTACATTTAACAGTATCAACATCGCACAACAAAAAAACTAACGTATGTATGTACGGCGTAGCAGCCACAAGTGCTCAAACGAAAAGACAAGATGAACACATACCCACACGTACACATCACTTCTCACCGTATGTTTCCTTGCTGCTGCATATACTTACGTACATACAATGTTGTTGGTTGTTTTTTCATGCTCAGTTAATGTGACAGCGTGTACATATTTTTTCCACTTTTAACCACTGAATTTCACAATTTTAATGGTATAATCACAAAAAATAATGTTAATATTACATTCGCCTTTACTATAATTACACATGCACAAAACACTATTAACATTTTTAACACATACCTATATTTTATTATTTCACTTTTTAAATACACATATGTACATACATACTAATGAATGTAGTTCTTTACAAAGTGTTTTACTACTTACCTCTATACTAACAGCTTCCGACACCACCATCGACTATTCAACACCAACTGAACTTCCGCACTCGATCAAGCACCGAAGCTGGCATTTGGTGGTGTTTTGAATGAGCGAGATAAATTCTCTTATGACGACAGTCGCATTCGTTTCAACTTCGTTTAACTTAATACTCAACTTCGTCTAACACAAAGCAGTTGAAAAACGTCGACCACAACAGAGTCGAATTGTTGTTTATCTCGCACATTTTTCTGCCTCTCTCTCAAAAAAACCAACCATATATAATGTTAACTTAACCATTTTTCATGTACATTTGAACTTATATAAGGTTATTTTTGTCTTCGTAATCAAACATTTAACATGAAAAATTTAACCAGACACATGGTTAAAAAAATCATTGTATTTTCGGCTCTGTGTGTACTATAATAATTGTGTTACTCTAGCCACCAAAATGTTGTGTATTTTGATGCTAATGTTATATATTTATTTGATATGATTGTATTGAATCTGAAATCGTTACTATTATACGTTATGCTTTGAATTGCTTTAATATTTGCCCGTCTACATATACCCAGCAAATTTTTGGTAAGTACCTGTCATTATTACCTGCATTACCATATAATGACATCTCATTATTCGCTGCATTACTTTCGGCATGAATAATGCCTTACCAATAATAACAGAAATAAGTGATTTTTTGTTATCAAAATCATTTTGGGAAATATTAATAGTTATAATGCAGTTTTTGCATATGTAGGTTATTGTACAAGATTTATTTATTTTCAGATTTGAATGAAAATACCATAAATATTTACGTATATCGTATGATGTTAGACCATTGAAGAATTTTTCACATTGGGGTTTGGGTTCAGAAATTCAAATCTGGCACGAGGAAATTGTTTGTTTCGACAAACATGCGCGAAAATATGCAAAAAATCACTTTAAATGGCCATTTCTACATATTTACCATATCTACTACTTATTTTATAACTATTTGGTAATGCATTATTCAAGTAATTAAAATCGTGTCAATCTAAACACATATTTATGTGGTATACCAATGCTACAAATAAGTACTTATTATGCTACTTTATTATATTCTTTTGGGAAGTACTTTCCTCCAATGACATCCTCATGTTAAAATAATGAGAGAAGTGGCTAAATAATAAGTACTTACCATTATTGAACTTTACTTACTCGTCGGATTATTTGGTAATGAGAAATTTTGCTGGGTATACACTCGTGGAAATAAGTATACTTCCATACATAACTGTTGCGCTAAAATTGCAGCTATGCGAAAAAATGCAACAATACTTATTTTCTATTCTTTATGTGATCGTTCTTGATACCGTTATATGTAAAAGAGCTTTGTCATCTCTCTGTTTAGCAAATGCTGTCTCAAATTATTTTTGTGTTGAAGGAAATAAGTATACTTCCAATCGGTATTTTGCAGGAAATCGGAAACATCCTAAGTGAGACCCGATTTACACGGCGCAACTTGTCCCCGCGACTTTTTTGAATTCTCTTTTGAAATACCTACGTAAAATCATGCTTTATGTTTTTATTCGTTCACTAACATTTATTTTATTGAATTTGTTTTTCGTATTCAGTCACTCATAAAATGAAATGTCAATTTGTCCCTTGTATTTTCATTTCGAGCAACTTTTTCTACCCCTGAAGATTCTCTACACTTTTCGTCTACAAACTCTTGTCGCAAGCCTCGTGTCGCAGGGACAAGTTGCACCGTGTGAATTGGGTCTGAATTGCGGATCGATTAACAACAAAACTTCAAAGTAAGGAGTAATTGATTGCTACGCTTAATTATTGATATTATTGATTTTGGTCAAAAAATATTTTTTACAGAAATGCCACAAGGAAAGACGAAAGAAATTGCAAAAATCTCAGCATACAAAGAGCGTAGACTTTCTAATGATAAATTGCTGAACGTATCCAAAGATCGCATGTTGGAGTTGCAAATGTTTTACGACTAGGCCCCCGTTATGCAGAAACCAAAAAGTCGGGGCGACCTTCCATAATAACTCCTCGCCAAGAATGCGAAATTTTGCGAGTGGCAAGTTCCAGAAAGTTAATTTCAAATGAAATTCGACGTTTTAGACAAATTTTGCGTGACTCTGAAAATCGTTTGTGGACTAAACTTAAAGGAAAACCTGAGTTAACAGACCGCCATAAATGGAATGATCAATGGAATAAAGTCATCTTTAGTGACGAAAAGAAGTTTTAGACGGTATTGGCATTACAAAAGAAAGGAAAAAGAAGTCAGCTTGCATAGAAATTTTGGAGGAGGCAATATCATGGTTTGGGCTGCATTCTGTTATAAAAGTAAGACCCCATTTTGCTTCATAAGTAATAAAGTAAATTCTAATGGGTACATCGATCTATTAGATGAGGATATTGATGAACCATTTTTGGACGATATTGATGAACCAATGGCTATTTCCTAGCAAGATAATGCTCCTGTTCATAAAGCAAAAGTTGTAACCGACTGGTTTAATGCAAAAAATATTCCACTTTTGCCATGGCCAGCATTAAGTCCCGACTTAAATCCAATCGACAACCTCTGATTTCGTTTTCCAGCCTTAGAGATCTTCGAGCAGCAATAAACCAATCCTGGAGGAAAATTCCCACCGCAGATCTAAGGAATTTAATTGATCTGTATCTGGCTCTCACACTCATTACTTAAAAATAGTTACATAAAAAAGAATAAGTTTATATTAAGTTTTTTTAATTTTTTTTTATTTAAAATTGTTTCCTTTATTCAGTTGGTTTTAAATGAATACATATTATGAGATTTTACAATAGATGTATTACAGCAATAGATAACGATTCAGATAGACCATTTGTACAAATATAATATCACAGATTAAGGTGAAAAAATTAGGTATGAAAAACCTTTGAGAGACATTATGTATTTAAGAAATTTACGAAACGTTAGGTATTAATCTACTTTTTTGCAAAAGAAAGTTATAAATAAAGTTTATATTAAATTTCTTATGATATCAAAATTAGACATTCTGCATCGTTCTTCGCATGACAGAGTCAGCAGTCTTAGAACCATGTGTATGGTTTTGTGTTCGTAATGTGTATGTAGGTGATGTGTGGAATGTCTCCAACTTAGCCCATGTATGATTTTCAGGTTCTTGTTTTGGATTATTTGTAATCTTTTAATGTGACTTAAGGCTGTGAACTTGTACCAGGATTGACAAGCATAAGTCATTATCGGCCGGATGCACATATTGTATAACAATAATTTGTTTTTTAAATTAAGTTTCAATTTTCTATTCAACAGAGGATATAATGCTTTTCCACAGTTTATAGCTTTTTCACACACCGAGCGAATATGTTCTGCAAATGTAAGTTTGTAGTCCAATGTTACTCCTAAGTACTTTACAGACTTTTTAATTTCAATGCAGATATAGTGGAAACGCTAGTTTATTAAGTTTATATACTAAGCCATCATGCCATATTGAGTCGAACGCCTTTTCGATATCCAGTAAGACAACGCCGGTACTATGTCTAGCTGATTTATTGTTTTTAATTATGTTAATAACTCGTCTAATTTGGTGCACAGTCGAGTGTTCTTTACGAAATCCAAATTGTTTTTTATGTAATATATTGTTATTATCTGCTTGTCTCATTATACGTTTATAAATCACTTTTTCAAACAGCTTGTCTAATACGCTTAGTAAGCTTATTGGTCTGTAACTATTTGGGAGTTTTGGATCTTTTCCTTTCTTCGGAACAGGAATAACTATAGCCACTTTAAATACATCGGGGAATACTCCCTTACTAATGAAAGAATTGAATATTTTAGCAAGAGTTGTGAAAAATAATTGAGACATGTTTTTTAAGACGATGTTGTGGATATTGTCAAATCCTGGAGATTTATTATTTTTAAAGTTGAAAGCGATTTCAGATAGTTCGCTGGCATTTGTCAGGTTCTCCGAGCTTAGGGATCCAATAGATTCAATTTCAACTTTTCTGGCCAATTTCTTGACTTTTGAGTCCAAGAAAAAAAATCAACTCCGTTATCTGCCAGGGTCGGAATAAAGTTCGGTTTATTAATTTTGAAAGTTTCCAAAATTGTTTGCTGCCTGAAGGAAGCTTGGATATGACTTTAGACCATCTAGTATTCCTATCATTATCGAGATGGAAATCTATTAACCTATTTAGTTGTTTCAATGTACTGGCAAGTGAGGCTCTACGGTGAGAATCTAGACATCTCTGATATTTCCTTTGAAATATTTTTTTTGTTTGATCAGGCTACATCTTTCATTATGTTAATAATTTTTCCAAGTGAGTTGATTTCATCATCAGATGTAGAGATCTGGGATTTGATTTTGTTATCAACCCATATGCTGATTGAGTTCCAGTCAGCTAGATGGTATAGGGGGAATCTCTTAGAAATGCATGTGACAGAACCATATATATGACAGGTGATAGGAACATGGTCAGCGTTTAATGTGTTTGGATGCGTTCTTAGGTCAGATGTTATTAAAGATGAATTAGAGATTAGGATATCTACTGTCGATGGAGTCGCCGGAACAAGGTTTTGGCTAAAACGAGTTGGGCAAGGAGGATAATAGACGTAATAATTGGATTGTATTAGTTGGTTGTACAAAATATTCCCAGCTTGGTTATTACAGGAACAATTCCAGCTGGTATGCTGCGCATTAAAATCTCCAAACATAAGGAATTATTTACTATGTTTAGTAAGAATTTGGAGATCATCTTTAAAGTTGCGGTTATAATGTGGCGAATATGCAGCCTTTATTGAAAAGGGAATACCATTTATTTTAATTGAAATTGAGATATTTTCTATATATGATGGTTTGTTGAGTGGTAAAAGGGAGTGTTCGATAGATTCTCTGATTCCAATTAGAACACCGCCGCCATGCAAAGTCCGATCTCGTCAATACATATTTTATATCCGCTGATATTTAATGTGTTTTGATTTTAAAAATGTTTCATTCAAAAGAAGTATGTCTATATGCTTTTCTTTCATAAAATGTTCCAACTGCATAATTGCTGAATTAGTCGTTATGCCTTGACAATTCCAGTGCATAACATGAATATCATTCATGTTTTGAGGATTATAATGCATGTCTCAACATCATTCCTAACACTCTCAATTTATCACATTTATTTCTACATTGTTGTAGAGCATCGATGGCTTGGAAATAGATATCGAGCAATTTATCGTTCGACAGATCGTCGGAATCGTCATAATGACCATTATGGCTTGTTACCTTGGAGTACAACACTTTTTGGCTGGCAGCTGTACGAGCATGTGCTCTAGCATCGCCAGCTGTTGGGTGAACAGCTGATCGAGCTAATGACCTACTAGTGCCAGGCGATGGATCGTCTCGAGTATTCAGGTGACGTATCTACAGCTGGGTGAACATATGACTTGCACATACCTGGGGTGTTTTTGTAAACAGGTGATGGAAAATCATCTGGACAACAAAAGAATTCGGGAAGTTTTCTTGGATTTTGGCGAGAAGATGTAATTCTACTGCGGATCTCCAAATAGTCTTGTCTACAGGGTCATCGGTGGTCATCAGCCTTATGGTTGACATTACTCAAGTTTTTCTTTACACAATTGGAACATTTATACACAACAGGGCCTTCGTGTTGTGTTTTATTTAGAGTGCAAACCGACAGGTCATGGTTTCCGGCACAAGCTGAAAAGACGGGCGAACGATGGCAGTTTCTAGAACCATGTCCAAATATTGAGCATTTATTGCATTGAGTTGGGCCTTTGTTGCCCTTGACTGGGTCCTCCACTTCACGGCAATACCATAAAAAAAGCGAATTTGTCTAATTTCTGCTTTAGAAACTTGTTGTCTGTCAAATTCGATCATTTATATCGCATCGTCGATATTAGAGCGATTCGTAGTAATATTCTTGATACTAACAGGCACAATATTGTGAGAATCCTTAAATTCCTCCATTATTTATTTAGTACCTAATTTGTGCAATCCGAATAACACGAATTTGAACATTTTATGGTTCTCCACTTGATGAGTATAAAATTTATAACCCATTTGAGTCAGTTTCTTAATAGCTTCTTCGTACAAAACCATTGAACTGGATATTATTTTAGTTCCAATTGACATTTTCTGGAATTTGTATTGGTTTCCCATAATTCGGAACACAGTTTAGAAACTGGAACTGTCGTCGACCACTATCGGTGGAAACTTTTCTTTTGGGGTATTAACTTGGATCTCTTCATCGCTTGAAGCGTCCATATCTTCTACTTCAAGATCCTTGAATCGGTTGCTTGAAGCAATGAAACTAGAAGTCTTTTGGGATTTGAAGCGCGGGATTTGAAGCCCGGCAAACTTAGATTTCCTTTTCACATTCCTTGTTGTCATATTCACTACAATATGACAACAGGATTAAATAAACAAATAGATTTTTTTTGTAACTTTTGGTGAAAAATATCGCTTGCACAGAAAAATGCGTGTGGGATCAGCTGATTACCAAAACGAACTGTTTTTTTAATTTTAAATTATGTGGTAGTATATTTTTTTCCAATGAAGTTTATTTTAGTTTTCAGTACAATTTTTAAATTTTTTTAAAAAATAATAAAATGTATCACTTCTTTATGTCTTATGGTACAGTAAAGCTTTGAAAATAAAACTACAACAAAAAGTTATATTAAAAACAAAATAACTAAAAATAAATAGATTTTTTCTCGACTATTCAACACCAACTGAACTCCCGCACTCGATCAAGCACCGAAGCTAGCATTTGGTGGTGTTTTGAATGAGCGAGATAAATCTCTTATGACGACAGTCGCATTCGTTTCAACTTCGTGTAACTTAATACTCAACTTCGTCTAACACAAAGCAGTTGAAAAACGTCTCGCACATTTTTCTGCCCCTCTCTCAAAAAAACCAACCATATATAATGTTAACTTAACCATTTTTCATGTATATTTGAACTTATATAAGGTTATTTTTGTCTTCGTATTCAAACATTTACCATGAAAAATTTAACCAGACACATGGTTAAAAAAATCATTGTATTTTCGGCTCTGTGTGCAAGTGATCGGAGTTTGATCATGAATCAAATTTAATAGTAATACAAAACAACCCATGTGATAATGACAGAAAACGTAAAAATCTCGCAATACACGATAATTACAAAACATACAATTTACAAAACATATCATCTTCTCGATACAGTCACGAGTACATGAGCACACACATTGAATGAGAGTTCACTATCATTCAGTCGCGCTTGGACATTCGATCGACGAGGTTGTGTCGTCGCTTGTTGCTTAGCGTGCACATAAAGAAACCAGTAAGGAAAGGCTAAAGTCGGGCGGTGCCGACTATATAATACCCTACACCACTCTCGTAATATTGAATAACTCTGATATATACATTTTGTAATTCATGTATATATTGTTTACATAAATTTACTTTTGGGACATTTTATACTTAAATAATACCCTGTACCACAGTGTGGTGTAGGGTATTAAAACGATTGGATATAAGAGCCAAATCGGATGAAACATATATATGAGAGCTATAGCTAAATCTTTACCGATTTTCTTCAAATTCGGCAATGTTGGTTCATGAATCAAGAAACTCTACCATTCTAAATTTCAAAATAATTGGATGTAAAATACAGCTTCTATAGAACTAAAGGGCTAAATCGGACGAAACATATATATGGGAGCTATAGCTAAATCTTAACCGATTTTCTTCAAATTCGGTAGTGTTGGTTCATGGATCAAGAAACTCTACCATTCTAAATTTCAAAATGATTGGATGTAAAATACAGCTTCTTCAGGACTAAAGAACAAAATCGGACGAAACATATATATGAGAGCTATAGCTAAATCTTAACCGATTTTCTTCAAATTCGGCAATGTTGGTTCATGGATCAAGAAACTCTACCATTCTAAATTTCAAAACGATCGGATGAAAAATACAGCTTCTATAGGACTAAAGGGCCAAAGCGGACGAAACATATATATGGGAGCTATAGCTAAATCTTAACCGATTTTCTTCAAATTCGGCAATGTTGGTTCATGGATCAAGAAACTCTACCATTCTAAATTTCAAAACGATTGGATGTAAAATACAGCTTCTATAGGATTAAAGGGCCAAATCGGACGAAAGATATATATGGGAGCTATAGCTAAATCTTAACCGATTTTCTTCAAATTCGGCAATGTTGGTTCATGGATCAAGAAACTCTACCATTCTAAATTTCAAAACGATCGGATGTAAAATACAGCTTCTATAGGACTAAAGGGCCAAATCGGACGAAACATATATATGGGAGCTATAGCTAAATCTTAACCGATTTTCTTCAAATTCGGCAATGTTGGTTCATGGGTCAAGAAACTCTGACATTCTAAATTTCAAAACGATTGGATGTAAAATACAGCTTCTATAGGACTAAAGGGCCAAATCGGACGAAAGATATATATGGGAGCTATATCTAAATCTGAACCGATTTTCTTCAAATTCGGCAATGTTGGTTCATGGGTCAAGAAACTCTGCCATTCTAAATTTCAAAACGATTGGATGTAAAATACAGCTTCTATAGGACTAAAGGGCCAAATCGGACGAAAGATATATATGGGAGCTATATCTAAATCTGAACCGATTTCAACCAAATTCAATAGCGATCTTAACAGCCGCGAAATACTCTAAACTGCAAAATTTCAGAACGATCGGAGTGAAATTGCGACCTGTAGTCGACGAACAACTTCACATGGACAGACGGACGGACGGACATCGTTAAATCGACTCAGCTAGTGATTCTGAGTCGATCGGTATACTTTAAGGTGGGTCTAGCTGTGTTATTTTCAGGTGTTACAAACATCTGCCGTGAAACAAACTTATAATACCCTGTACCACAGTGTGGTGTATACTTTGAGGTTGTGTCGTCGCTTGTTGCTTAGCGTGCACATAAAGAAAAAATGGATGATACAATTATTACAATACATACTTCAAGTACAGGAATAAAGTTTAGCATGTATTGTATTTTTACCGAAGAATTTATAAACATTTCTAAATACAAGTTTAAATTATTATTTATTATGTTACTGCAGAAATGTATTTAATAAAGTAACGTAATAATTATACCCTACACCACACTGTGGTACAGGGTATTATAAGTTTGTTTCACGGCAGATGTTTGTAACGCCTTAAAATAACACAGCTAGACCCACCTTAAAGTATACCGATCGACTCAGAATCACTAGCTGAGTCGATTTAACGATGTCTGTCCGTCCGTCTGTCCATGTAAAGTTGTTCGTCGACTACAGGTCACAATTTCACTCCGATCGTTCTGAAATTTTGCAGTTTAGAGTATTTCGCGGCTGTTAAGATCGCTATTGAATTTGGTTGAAATCGGTGCAGATTTAGATATAGCTCCCATATATATCTTTCGTCCGATGTGGCCCTTTAGTCCTATAGAAGCTGTATTTTACATCCGATCGTTTTGAAATTTAGAATGGTAGAGTTTCTTGATCCATGAACCAACATTGCTGAATTTGAAGAAAATCGGTTAAGATTTAGCTATAGCTCCCATATATATGTTTCGTCCGATTTGGCCCTTTAGTCCTATAGAAGCTGTATTTTACATCCGATCGTTTTGAAATTTAGAATGGTAGAGTTTCTTGATCCATGAACCAACATTGCCGAATTTGAAGAAAATCGGTTCAGATTTAGATATAGCTCCCATATATATCTTTCGTCCGATTTGGCCCTTTAGTCCTATAGAAGCTGTATTTTACATCCGATCGTTTTGAAATTTAGAATGGTAGAGTTTCTTGATCCATGAACCAACATTGACGAATTTGAAGAAAATCGGTTAAGATTTAGCTATAGCTCCCATATATATGTTTCGTCCGATTTGGCCCTTTAGTCCTATAGAAGCTGTATTTTACATCCGATCGTTTTGAAATTTAGAATGGTAGAGTTTCTTGATCCATGAACCAACATTGCCGAATTTGAAGAAAATCGGTTCAGATTTAGATATAGCTCCCATATATATCTTTCGTCCGATTTGGTCCTTTAGTCCTATAGAAGCTGTATTTTACATCCGATCGTTTTGAAATTTAGAATGGTAGAGTTTCTTGATCCATGAACCAACATTGCCGAATTTGAAGAAAATCGGTTAAGATTTAGCTATAGCTCCCATATATACGTTTCGTCCGATTTGACCCTTTAGTCCTATAGAAGCTGTATTTTACATCCGATCGTTTTGAAATTTAGAATGGTAGAGTTTCTTGATCCATGAACCAACATTGCCGAATTTGAAGAAAATCGGTGCAGATTTAGATATAGCTCCCATATATATCTTTCGTCCGATTTGGTCCTTTAGTCCTATAGAAGCTGTATTTTACATCCGATCGTTTTGAAATTTAGAATGGTAGAGTTTCTTGATCCATGAACCAACATTGCCGAATTTGAAGAAAATCGGTTAAGATTTAGCTATAGCTCCCATATATATGTTTCGTCCGATTTGACCCTTTAGTCCTATAGAAGCTGTATTTTACATCCGATCGTTTTGAAATTTAGAATGGTAGTGTTTCTTGATCCATGAACAAACACTACCGAATTTGAAGAAAATCAGTTAAGATTTAGCTATTGCTCCCATATATATGTTTCGTCCGATTTTTGCCCTTTAGTCCTATAAAAGCTGTATTTTACATCCAATCGTGTTGAAATTTAGAATGGTAGAGTTTCTTGATCCATGAACCAACACTACCGAATTTGAAGAAAATCGGTTAAGATTTAGCTATAGCTCCCATAGATATGTTTCATCCGATTTGGCTCATTAGATCCAATCGTTTTTATACCCTACACCACACTGTGGTACAGGGTATTATTTAAGTATAAAATGTCCTAAAAGTAAATTTATGTAAACAATTTATACATGAATTACAAAATTTATATATCAGAGTTATTCAATATTACGAGAGTGGTGTAGGGTATTATATAGTCGGCACCGCCCGACTTTAGCCTTTCCTTACTGGTTTTAAATGGATATATTATTATCTTTTAACGATTTTTTAATAAAATTTTTATAAGCACTAACCAAAAAAAGTTGGACACTGGAAAACGGTTAATAGAAAAAATAAAGAATTAAATAAAGATAATGGCGTATGTAGTACTTTTATTGGAAAATTTGGATTGATTACTTTACACAGCATAATAAATATGTATGTATGTGGCTAATCATAACATATTTAAAGTTTGATTTCTTTATGTGCGAGTATAGTATCCCCAAATCTACTTAATGGTGATGATATGATGAATGATAAACATATTTAATGTAAAAGCAAATAAATTGATATCATTCATTAAAAATGGTCTCAAAATCGATGACTTTAAAATTAAGGATCTAAATCATAGAAACAAAAAATAACTTATTTAAATACATTACCTAACTACATTCGTGTTAAAAAGCACTTACTAAAAACTAAAATAAAATTTTATACATTTACATACATAAAAAAGTATAAAAAACAAGTAAGAAAGTTTCAGTCGGGTAAACCGACTAAGGTATACCCTCACTTTGTGAGTAATGTAATATTGAATATTACACAAATTATTCTGTCAATTTTTGTGGGAGGTACCAGAAGGGGTTTAAGAAATACACCTATATTTCGCTGAACAGTAGATACTTTAAATACATTGCACTGTGCCGAATTGTAACCGTTTATATAGACTGGTATATTAACGTTGAGATATTAAATTGTGGTATAATTTGGCCATTTTGTGTGGGAGGTACAAAAAGGGGCGTGGTGATAACGCTCATTTTTCACTGGACTATAGGCATTATAAAAGCATTACACTGTACAAAATTTCAAGTAATTGTATACACTGATATTAATGTTATAAACTGTTAACTTTTGGTGCAAAATGGTGCCTTTGTGGGAGAGGTAACAAAAGGGGCGTGACATTAACGCCCATTTTTCAAAACATTACGCTGTACAAAATTTCAAGTATTTTTATACACTGGTATTAATGTTATAAGCTGTTAACTTTTGGTGCAAAATGGTGCATTTGTGTGGGAGGTACCAAAAGGGGAGCGGCAATAATGCCCATTTTTCACTGGACTGTAGGCATTATAAAAGCATTACACTGTACAAAATTTCAAGTAATTGTATACACTGATATTAATGTTATAAACTGTTAACTTTTGGTGCAAAATGGTGCCTTTGTGGGAGAGGTAACAAAAGGGGCGTGACATTAACGCCCATTTTTCAAAACATTACGCTGTACAAAATTTCAAGTATTTCTAAACACTGGTATTAATGTTATAAGCTTTTAACTTTTAGTGCAAAATGGTGCATTTGTGTGGGAGATACCAAAACGGGCGTGGCAATTTCGCCCATTTTCCTCGAGTTGATAGCGACTAACAAACTAATACTATGTGTGGAATTTCAGAAGATTCGAATACGTATAATAGCAGTTATTAAAGAATCAATATTTCACAACATTTTAACCCTTTGTGTGGGAGGTACCAGAAGGAGTGGACCAATATGGCCCATCTTCGAACTTAGCCGGAGATAGAAAAAAATATTACCACATACGAAATTTGAAGTCCATCGGTTACTCCTTTCGAGAGTTATCGTGCGCACCAGACAGCAGACAGACAGACACACAGACAGATGGACGGACATTGCTCATTCGACTTAAAATTACCCAAAACGGATTTCCGCCGAACATACTTGGGGACTTAGGTCACTCCTTCGATGTGTTACACTTTTTTCCGTAGCAAATGATATATACCCTCGTCACACTAAAGTGAGGGTATAATAATACGCTTATATTTAAAGGCATTAGGAACAGTATTACACGAACTACGAAAATATGAAAAAGATGATTTGATGTTTGTTAAAGTTAACCCCATTCAAACATCTAAATCGAAGAAAAACGGTTATGATTTTTCATCCTCCATCGTTCAACTAGTATAAAAGTATATAAAATAATACCCTTATATTTAAAGGCGTTAGTAACAGTATTACACGAAAATATGAAAAGGATGATTTGATGTTTGTTAAAGTAAACCCCTTTCAAACATGTAAATCGAAGAAAAACGGTTATGATCTTTCATCCTCCATCGTTCAACTATCGGCCAATAGTGACATTCGCCATCTAAAAAATGTAAGAGTTATTCTTCACCGTTGCGTTCAATGGGAAGCTCTCCGCAAACCCGAAATTCAACAATGCCAAAAATGCCAGGGTTTCTTCCATAGCGCATCAAATTGCTACCGACAACCGAGATGCGTAAAATGCAATCAAACGCACGAGATTGGGAATTGTTCTATCTCAAATGTAAATGCAGACAAACATGATAAACTGTTTTGTGTTCTATGCAACAAGTTTGGCCATCCAGCCTCATACAAAGGATGTGAAAAATACAAGGAATTACAAAACAAGGTGAAACAAAGAAGATAACTTCTCAAACAAAACCCACGAGTTAATCGAACTATGGTGGACCCTAATAAAAGCTACGCTAATGTAGTAACAACAGATGCGCAACAGTTTGCTGATAACTAAGCATACAACGACATAAATCTAGTAATCCCCATAATAACAGAACTTAAAAATACAATAATGAATTTAACAAATCAAATAATTAATCTAGAAAAACAACTACATTTACAATCTAGAATAATATACACTTTATTCTCAGTTTTTGATGTATAATAGTCTTAATACCAATCACAATATTATATGTAAACAACTAAGCATAGTTCAAATAAAAGTAAATTCTTTAATAACATTAAATATGCACTATGAATGAACTAACTTTCTAAATAATAGTAAGCAACAACACCAAGAAAAACTAAATCTATACTACCGAAACATGAACTGGAGATAATTACAAAACGAAATACTTAATTCTTTGGATATGTATAATAGTATGTATACATGATAATATTATTCTCTCCAAAGACGATATCGATTAACACTAACAACACATAATCTTAAATGTCATCGAGCAAACACAGTTCCAAATTTCAAGACAAAGATCATTTACATATATTTACATCACGTGTTATCACAATTTTACAAAAGGAGAAAAATAAACTTCTTACATCTATTAAACAATACAATAGATTGCAGAGGTTTCTATGAAATGTGGATCTTAGAATTTAGAAATACAAATTAAAATTAATTCGAAAACTTTTTGAAAAATCTTGTACTAGCAGTGAATTAATACCATAAAAAGCGACTGAATAATCTGACTCCATAAGACCAACTTTGAATATTCCCTGAAGCTAAAAACAATATATGAGTAGCGACTCCAACAAAATTGAAATTATACGCCTTCCACAAACAGATGTAAACCTTCTTGATAAAATGAACATAGATGTACAAAATTTAGAAAAAGAAACAGTTTCCAATAAATTTATTATTACATCCAAGTTGAATTTCTACACTGAAAAAAAATAGTAATAAAATTAATGACGACACATTATTAAATTAAGTATGCGACCTCGACATCAATTCAATCCCAATTTTCATAAAAATAATGAAAATTTACATGTTTTTTTACGAAATTTTCCTTAATGATGTTTTTGATCGTTGACCTGTTGAGTATTCAGTTTTGATTATTGTTCGGCTTGAGGTCCTTTTTTTATAATTAAAAAAGCGATTTGATCTTTTTTAATTATTTATTTTTGTTTTCCTATATTTCGACTAACTTCGTTAGTCATCATCAGGGAGTTTTAATCTAATACAAAAACACGAAAAACAGGTTCAAAAAACACAATTACTTAAACAATAATATTTTAACTTACAATTTTAAATTTCGCTTTTAAACAGTTCGACTTGCTTCCTTGAAATTACTTGTCAACTAACATTTTTTTCCGTCCGTGCTTATTAATTATATGTCTATACATCTGAGAGCATTTATCTGTGTCTGTCTTATAGTTAAGTCTCTTCTCTGTCGGGATATTTGTTATGAAGATCATCTCTAATGTGTATCGTCTGTATGGATTTTTCTCTTCTATTAATACATCTACATTATTGAAGTCAGGTTTGTGTCCAGTTAGTATGCAATGAGCTGCCAAAGCCGTCTTCTGCTCCAATGGTTTTTCCATAGCCTTTTGGTCCGATTTATGTGACGATAATCTAGTTTTAAGTTTAGTCCTTGTCGTCCCTACATATACCTTTTGGCATACGTCGGATTCATCACCATTGCACCTTATCTGATATACCAAATTTGATTTGTCTTCTTTTTTCAGCTTTGATTTTGTCCTGCTGAATAATTGGTTGGTTGTGTTTTGTGTCCTAAATGCTAGTTCGATTTTATTTTTGTCATATATGTTAGAATTTTTAAATCGTTCAGATAGCCCGGTATATAGGTTACAGACTTATATATTCTTGGTTCTCCGTTATTATCTTTCTTGTCCTTTTTTTATCATCGCTCTCCTTAATAGTTCGTTTATCGTTCTTTTCGGAAATTCATTCTTGGTCAATATATTTTTTATTCTATTTTTGTTGGTTTTGTGAAATTCTACGTCGCTAATGGTCAGTACTCTGGATATGAAATTAGTCGTTGTATTTATAATAGTCCTTCTTGGGTGCTTGGAGTAAAAGTTTATTAGTCTTCCAGAGGCTGTCGTCTTTTGGTACCAATCCATTTTAAGTTCGTTTCCTCGTCTGATTATCAATGAGTCCAAATAAGGTAGCTTGTTGTCAATTTCCTTTTCCATTGTGAATTGAATGCATCTGTTGAATGAATTGAGCGTGTGAGAAAATCTTTTGTATGTTTTTGGTTGCGTTTGAAATAAAATTTGGTATGATACCTACTTGGCGGCATTTGATTAGAAAAGATGTGGATGCTTTTAAGTTGGCTATTGATTTGTTGTGCTTTGAAAATTGTTTTATGATGTTGTTTGTGTTCTTGTTGTATTTCTGTTTGATCGTTGTATAAATCATCTTGTTGATAATCTATGTTGCGGTGTGCCTTCCGTGTAATTTATTGATGTTTTTGATCGTTGACCTGTTGAGTATTCAGTTTTGATTATTGTTCGGCTTGAGGTCCCTTTTTTGTAATTAAAAAAGCGATTTGATCTTTTTTTAATTATTTATTTTTGTTTTTCAATTTGAATTAATGACTATCTAATAATTAGTTTTGTGTACGCGCTTCTTTAAATGTACGCCTTTAAATTGAAGAAACTAATCATAATTTTTGTGACAATCCGCTTTATTTTAAGTAATATTTCAATACATTTAAGGATTGTCTGCATTAAAACTATGATGTAGACATGTCATAGTTTTAATGCCGAATCGGACTTAATTGACAGTATGAAATATTTGAGTAATAAATTTAAGGCTATGCTCCCCTTAAAGGAAAGACTGTCTTGGTAATAAATTTTATGACAATTGCCATTATTTTTAAGAATACATACGAGGGAATTATACAATCTCTCTCCCTCTCTCGCTCGAAGAATCAGTTTTGTTTGTTAATGCGTAAATCAATAATTGTTATGCGATAGCTCTTCTACTCTCTGAAAATAGAAAATAATTCTGTTGTTCGTTTTCTTTTTAATCGTCAGTTATTTACAAGCGATGGAGGTAGACGGTTGTATGTGAACGCGGATTGTGAAAAAATGAGATTGCGGCGAATATGTGAGTATACGTGTATACATACTCGTACGTGCATATTGCACCGAAAATTGTTTTATTATGTGCTGTTAAGAGTTATTTTTGCTAAAGCATAGTAACAACAACAAATGTAACCGTCGTGTATGTGGTTAAGCCGTCGGCGTCACCATCGATCTTGGTGATAAGAGATTGCGTGCGTCATAGTTATTTTTGCTGCATGTTATTTATGGTGATGTACATACGTTTTTATACCCTCACTTTAGTGTGACGAGGGTATATATCATTTGCTACGGAAAAAAGTGTAACACATCGAAGGAGTGACCTAAGACCCCAAGTATGTTCGGCGGAAATCCGTTTTGGGTCATTTTAAGTCGAATGAGCAGTGTCCGTCCGTCTGTCTGTCTGCTGGCTGGTGCGCACGATAACTCTCGAAAGGAGTAACCGCTTGACTTCAAATTTCGTATGTGGTAATATTTTTTTCTGTCTCCGGCTAAGTTCGAAGATGGGCCATATTGGTCCACTCCTTCTGGTACCTCCCCCACAAGGGGTTAAAATGTTGTGAAATATTGATTCTTTAATAACTGCTATTATACGTATTCGAATCTTCTGAAATTCCACACATAGTATAAGTTTGTTAGTCGCTATCAACTCGAGGAAAATGGGCGAAATTGCCACGCCCCTTTTGGTACCTCCCACACAAATGAACCATTTGGCACTAAAAGTTAAAAGCTTATAACATTAATACCAGTGTTTAGAAATACTTGAAATTTTGTACAGTGTAATGTTTTTATAGTGCCTACAGTCCATTGAAAAAATGGGCGTTATTGTCACGCCCCTTTTGGTACCTCTCCCACAAAGGTACCATTTTGCACCAAAAGTTAACAGTTTATAACATTAATATCAGTGTATACAATTACTTGAAATATTGTACAGTGTAATGCTTTTATAATGCCTATAGTCCAGTGAAAAATGAGCGTTATCACCACGCCCCTTTTTGTGCCTCCCACACAAAATGGCCAAATTATACCACAATTTAATATCTCAACGTTAATATACCAGTCCATATAAACGTTTACAATTCGGCACAGTGCAATGTATTTAAAGTATCTACTGTTCAGCGAAATATAGGTGTATTTCTTAAACCCCTTCTGGTACCTCCCACAAAAATTGACAGAATAATTTGTGTAATATTCAATATTACATTACTCACAAAGTGAGGGTATACCTTAGTCGGTTTACCCGACTGAAACTTTCTTACTTGTTATAGGAGATCTTTTTAGTAAGTCCTGTGAAGTGATTTGTGCGAACACAAAAATGTGAGTAATAGGTTTTGTAATACTGAAAGAGACAATAGGAAAATGTTTAGATACGTGAAATATAATATTATAACCCTTAAATGAACAACTTATTGGCAATTACAAAATTAACAAAACACATTTTAATTGAAAAGTATATATTTATTAAAAATAACTGCTAACAGCGCGTAATGCAGAAATGTAAAATTTTTGTGTTATTAACATGTTATACATAAAACTATCTTTTTTAATTTTTTTAGTAAAACAATTTTAGAATGGATCTTTTGGGAAAAGGGTGACAAATTCTACCAAATATTTCAACGTAAGTATTATATATGAACGGTTGAAATATTTCTCTTAGTTTTCAGTGTTTACCAATTGTGGTACGATAAAATTTATGTTTATTTTTTATATTTGATTTCTTTTCAGAAAATATTTAATTATTTTAATTTAAGATCGCGCAAAATTTGAAGATAAATGTTATGGATATATGAAAAATGCAGTGCTGAATGCCATTTATAAATTACAAGAAATAAGTGAGCATACACCTACACGGGAATGTTTGAATTGGAAGAAAATATATTTGAAAACAAAATGTGTAAGTATTTTGTATATGTGAACGTATTTGGAACGTATATATTAATATATTAGAACAAAATATATTTGCAAACTGACTTTCACAAGTAATATATGTGTTTTTACACAAACAAAGTTATTGTTAAAGGAGTTTTCCAAATATATTTTATTTAAAAAGATTTTTCAAACTTTTTGACTTTTTCGAATTTTGGATTAAATTTTTCCTAGATTTCGTGTTATACTTTATAGTTAAACCTGTTGTTAGATTAGGCCCATTTGGTCCAATTTTTGCATCGTCTCCTTTGTAAACGGTAATATATATATATTGCCTTATAATTTGGTCCAAGGGATATTTTTGTTTTTTGACATCAAAATAAGCCTTTTTTGTTCAAATAGTATGTAAATAAGCTTCTTTCCTTTCACGAAGTATTGAATAAAAATAAATATAAAATATTGGGTTAAATATTCCTTTTGTATTAAAAGGAATAAATATTCCTTTTGTATTAAAAGGAATAAATATTCCTTTTGTATGTTTTGCCGCAGGCAAAACAAATGATAAGACAGATGAAGCAGAACCCAGCCGGGGCTTTAAACAACCCCAGCCTTTAAAAGCCAGTGGGGACTCTGAATCATCAAATGAAAACAATATCACGATTGTTGCTAACTCAAAGAGACTGTCAGGGGCACGAAGAAGGAAACTGAATAAGTTGAACCGACAGAACCTATTACGGGATGAACCTGACAATTCTACCTCCAATACAGACATGGAGGCCGCTAAAAGAGTCAGGTCTCCCGAAGAACATAGCGCTGTGAAAGTGACTAAGAAGATCATCCGTTAACGATGAGGCTTTAACCAAAAAGACTCTACAAACACGGAAAAATCAATTGGCCATAAAGAAGGGTAAGAAGCCACCGTCTTATTCTAATATAGCTAAACAACATTTTCGAGACGATCTATGCTACGCCATAATTGATAGCCGTAGTGCATCTGGCAGAATCCCCGAAGACCAAAAGAGTAACTTCGAAGATTTGGTCTATACGAGGGTAGCGGAATACGTCCTCGAATCTAAGGATGAACCACGAAGTAATGAGTTGCAAGTTTGAGAGGGGTGTTTTGATGCTAAGGCTGGCATCGCAACGCTGCGCTGGTGTCCTCGTAAAACTTGTGGATAGCTTCCCCTCACCTTGGGACGGCGCAAAGCTAAAATTGGTAAGGTAAGTTCCTGAACTCATAAAAACGACCCTATATGTTAAGGGATGTCCCAGTAAGTTCTCATCAGAGTACATACTCGACATCATTGGCAAACAGAATTCAAAACTTTCCGTGAGAAAGTGGGAAGTCTTCTATAGGAAGGATGATACCGAGGGTACTCTCCTCGTGTTGGGCATAGACCCAGAATCCAAGAACATGGCGAAGGGCATGGCGTACTTCTTGATCTGGAAAGTCTTTTTCAAAATTGGAAAGGCCCCGATTGGCAGGACAAATGAATCGAGTCCAAATATACTGTCTGAAGAGGCAAACACTGGTATTGAACGGATGGAGACAAGTGAGACACTGCCAAAAACTGATGTGGAAGTAGTCAATAACACCACCAGTTCACCAATAGTACCGCCACTTTTGCAGGAAGTTCCCAGCAAAGGTGGTGATCAAAATAAAAAGAGCCCCAATACGATTCAAACCAATGAGGGAGCGACAAAAAATAGGTAGTGAACGAAAGGAGGAGAATGACCCACTACCAAATAATGAGGGGGTGCCACCAGATAGTATAGACTCCCAAAAGAAACTTTTACTGGAAGGACAATGATTGAGGTCATCCAGATAAACATCCACCGGAGCGAGACAGCATCCAATGCTCTGATGGACATCATAAATAAAGGCAGGGTTCATATTGCTTTGATCCAGGAACCATGGACAACTAGCAACAAGGTTACTGGATTAAACCATGTGAACTATAACCTTTTCTACGCTAACACAGGCACTCGTCCAAGGACTTGTATTCGGTGCCATAAAAACTTATGTTTTATTTTCTCTCCAGAGTTGTCAACATCGGACGCAACGGTGCTGAGGCAAAGTAATGGAAATATGTACCCGGCGTCAATATATCTGCCATTCGATGCGCCGACATTGCCACCTACGTCGGAATTACAACGTCTGGTGAGGGAATCCAAACACACAAGTAATGAGTTATTAGCTGGATGTGACGCCAACTCCCATCATATCGCTTGGGGTAGTACTAACACCAATAAAAGGGGACACGCCCTTATCGAATTTTTGAATACAAATGACCTCATAAAATTAGGGAAGAAGTATTAGATATAACGATATGTTCAGAAAATCTTATTGATGAGATTCATGACTGGAGGGTTTCGGATGAACACTCCTATTCAGACCACCGTTATATAAGGTTTAAAATTGCACGGCCACCGCCAAACCCCATAAGTTTCCGTAATAAGGCTAAGACCGACTGGACTAAATTCGGAAATCTACTTAGAAATCGATTGGGGCAGCCTACACGCGATTATCTATGTGCAGAAGACATTGATATCAATGTTAAGAAGATTACCGAGGCTCTTGTAAAATCATTCGAAGCTAGTTGCCCACTTCGAGAAAGGAAATCTGCCTTTGAGAAACCCTAGATGACAGGACAAATTCGCTCGATTGGCAAAGATGTCCGCAGACTTTACAATAGAAAGACACTGGTGGATGAAACGGGTAAAAGGATGGAAACTATAGAGGATACCGTAAGGCTCTTGATGAAAACTCATTTTCCGACTGGTAATGCTGGACCAACAGAGGAACAGTTACAGAATGAAAATGTATTGCATCAAGTACCTATTACGGATATAACAGATGGTATGGTTAAAGAAGCGATAAAAAGTTTCTCTCCCTTTAAGGCTGCGGGACCGGATGGAATATTTCCAGCACTTCTGCAGAATGAGGTGGATCTGGTATCAACTCATCTGGCTGGAGTGTTCACTGCATGCCTAACCCATTCGTATACCCCAAAAAACTGGCAGGAATCAAGGGTGGTCTTCATACCAAAGCCTGGCAAGGCGAGTTACACGACCCCAAAGGCTTATCGACCGATTAGCCTTACTTCTTTCCTGTTAAAAACAATGGAGCGAATAATTGATGACATGGTCAAAGGTAAAATAGCGGATGACAGGCTAAAATTCAAACAAAACGCCTATGTCAAAGGAAGATCAGTGGAAACAGAACTGCATGAGGTAGTGCACCACATAGAAGAGTCCTTCAGTAAAGAAATGTATACACTTGATGTTTGCATAGACATTGAGGGCGCATTTAACAATGTACAGACCGATACACTTATCCAGTCCTTAGACGAGTTTCAGGTTGACCGGGCGCTGAAAAACTGGATCAACAATATGCTAAGGAATAGGTGGATTATTTGTGGGTCATATGGCGTAAAAATTAGAGACAAGGTAAATCGTGGTATACCTCAGGGGGGTATTTTATCGCCTCTTCTATGGGTTACGACGATACACAGTCTCCTAAAAGCCCTCACCAATGAAGGACTTAAACCAGTCTGTTATGCAGACGATGTTGTAATACTTCTAAGGAGCTTTCATCCAAATCTATTATGCAGAAGAGCTGAAGAGGCACTTAACATAGCATATAACTGGGCACAACCAAGGGGATTAAATGTTAACCCAGACAAAACAGAAATATGTCTATTTACAAGGAAAACGAAGATCCCACGTTTTACCCCGCCTCGATTCCTGAATAAGACAATTGCTATAACTAAAAAGGTAAAATACTTGGGAGTAATCTTGGAGCAGCAACTGTACTGGAAAGATCATCTTGAAGAAAGAGTTACAAAGGCACACAGATGTTGGTCGTTGTGCAGAAGAGTTATAGGTTTAAAATGAGGACTACGTCCAAATATGACTCACTGGCTTTACATGAGCGTGATTAGACCAATAATCACCTACGCCTCTGTAGTGTGGTGGACATCAATGGACAAGAAGTGCAACGTAATACCTTTGCAAAAAATTCAACGTATGTGCTGTCTAGGCATAAGCGGGGCATTTAGAACTGCTCCAACAAAAGCGTTGGAGACTATACTGCACATCCAACCAATAGACATCCGTATAAAGTATGAGGCAGCCCTCACAGCAAGACGTCTACAAGTGATGGGTGAATGGATAAATCGAGACCACAAGTCGTACCATCAGAAGATTTTAGAATATCTAGTTGGTCACATTCAAACGCCAGAAATCTCGGACCGCATTCCTGAAGTGCGGCTTACAGCTACCTGTGATACGTTTGTGCCAGACAGACGCTCCTGGGAAAATGGAACTTTGGCCCATGTGCCAGTGGGAACCAGCTGCTACACGGATGGGTCCAAGCGAGGAGGAAGGACGGGTCTGGGACTTTTTATTGATGAACCAGAAGTCGAACTTCACTTCCGCCTCCCTGACCATAACACGGTATTTCAAGCAGAAGTTCGAGCAATCACGGAGTGTGTGAACTGGCTCAGTAACACGACAAAGCCTAAATATGCCAACATCTTCACAGATAGCCAAATGGCGATTAAAGCAATAACATCGGAAAGGGTCAAATCCAGAACTGTGTTGGACTGTAAAAGAACAATAAATGATTACTCAGCCCATGGTCAATTGCGTATTTGCTGGGTACCAGGACACAACGGAGTGATTGGAAATGAACGGGCAAACAACTTGGCTTCAAAGTTCAGAGAAATTCGAGTAATAAACTTGGAAAATTGGAAACCTTTCGAAGCCACGAAAAATGAGTTGAAGAAGTGATGGCTCATAAAACTGTGTGGAATAGCGCAACAGTAGGAGCAACTGCAAAGATACTGTGGGGTGACCCAAATGAAAAGAAAACAAGAAGTCTTCTGAAACTAAACATTATTAGTAAGATGATGAGTGTTCTAACGGGACACTCAAGCTTACAAGCACATCATAAAACTGTGTGGAATAGCGCAACAGTAGGAGCAACTGCAAAGATACTGTGGGGTGACCCAAATGAAAAGAAAACAAGAAGTCTTCTGAAACTAAACATTATTAGTAAGATGATGAGTGTTCTAACGGGACACTCAAGCTTACAAGCACATCTTCATCGCATAGGACTAGCAGGAAACGACGAATGCAGGGCATGCAGAGAAAACATCGAAACGATGGAACATTTTCTGTGTCACTGCCCGGCTTTCACACATGCAAGATCCCAACATTTCGGGTCCGACATATTACCAGACTTGACTCATCTCAGAGAATATGACTGGAAGATACTGAGAAAATTCGTGTCTAGTACCGATTTTCTGTAACTCGTGAGGTATAAAAATATCATAAATAAGGAGCGCACAACAGGCCGAACCACTGGCTTAAGGTTATGTCCATGGACATGAGACGTTTAAACGTCTCCTCTCTTCAACCTAACCTAACCTAAATGGTCTCTTAATCTAGGATTTGTACATATTTTCCAGTCAAACAGCAGGATTAAGAATGTCATAAGCTGCATTAACTAATTATTATTTAATAATTATTCCTATTCATCTCTTTTTGACAATCCATCAAAGCAATTTATTGCTACGAAAAATTATACGATTTAAATTTGAATCGAATTTTACAAACGTATTAAATTTGTTTGCGCATTGAACTTCTGAAAAACAGAAAACTTGCATCTAAATTAAGGCACTGATAAATTACCAAAAAATACTTAAATACAATTAAATCATTGTTTCGGAAATATTACTTCCAAATAAAAAATATTAAGATGGAATCATAGTTTAGAACAATATTCTCCCAAACGTATAATATTTGTGTGTTTCAAATATTATATAGGTATTTGGAGTGCACCCTAAACATATGTACTTTTCAAGCTGAATATGTTTGGGGCAATATCATACCGAAGCAATTTTTCAGCGTGTATACAATTTTATAATATTTTTATTTTAATTTCACCCAAATTCAATGTTCAAAATCATTAAAGTTTCCAACGAAAATTGTTCATGGATGTTTGGGGAACATATAGAAAGGTGAATCCACTATAAGTTTACAAATCGATAACAAATAGTATACGAAACTTCAAATATTTCGATGGTGTGTTGGCCGGTTTATCTTTATACATACAACTAAAATACGGGTTTAGATTATAAACTGTTGGAAGTTATCCGTAATATGTATTATACATTCATTGTATTTTCTAATATTAAAATAATAAAAACAATTTTTAGAAAAAGGAAGTGTTGTATTTTGAATTTATCGTGGAAACTGGTATACAAGAATCATATTTTCTATGAATATTGAAATGGTTTCTGTGGCTCTTTAGTATGAGTGGCATTCGAAAAAAAAACTTTATTTATGCTTTAAATTAATTACCAGTATATGCTTATATCAAGGACATACATTTTAAAATTTAATCGATAATTTTTTAAATTTTATGATATTTTACTAAACATAAGCACGAGGCATACTTCAATTTACGCCAAAACGTGCTTATTTTAAGACCAAACTTAATTAGTTTTACTGCCAAATGTTCTTGATTCTGTGAAATGCATCATCAAAACAAGTACTATTCATGTCTTTGAATTTACTATAAAACATTCTTATTTTTATAGCGATTGTCTTTGGCTCGAAATCATTGCCGAAATCTTAAACTTTACGACAAATTCTTTGATTTTCAGTACGCTTTTTTTAGTGTAGATACTGTGGGTGCTTATTTAGGAACAATTTATGACCATAAAGACATTGATACAGAAAATGCAATACCTAGAGAGGTAATGAATAGTTTCACCAGATTTTTGGAAACAAAATCGACATTCGATAACAATTCAATACATAATACCAATTTCTCGAATAACATAAGAGCAAATGCAACGAATAGTGAACATTTCGTAACAGACACTGAATTAATTCACATATTCAAAAACTTGACGGGGAACCTATCTTCTGGAATCGACAAAATCCCAAATATAGCCCTTAAGAAAGTGCCCGAGAAATTAATACTCGAATATTGCAAAATATTTAACAATATAATAAACAATTCTTACTTTCCAAAGATTTGGAAAATAGGTGAAATTGTTACTTTAAACACTAAAATACTGAAGTTTTTAGAAAACAAAGTTTTTATAACCATTCCACAATCCGTGCTAAACCTAGCCTTGTTTCAAATATACAATGGAATTTCAATAAAAATTTGTGCGTTGGTGCATGATAGACTTTCAAAAACCTTTTGATAATACGTGGATTCCTGGATTATTCTGTAAGATACAAAAATATAATTTTCCACTCAACCTCACAATTCTGCTATATAACATTAGTTAAGTGAAAGATACTTTGTAGTATGCAATCAGGGAAACACAAGCTCGTGAAAGTTTCGTATAGTAAATGGCTTACAACAGGACAAGGTTTGTGCTCCAATTTTGTTACTTTAGCGAACACATGTCAAAAAAAACACCACGTCATCCAAAATGACCCCAACGTGCCCTGGAGCCTTTGCCCTCAAAAACGATATGGTACTCAAATGAAAGGAAATTCCTCAGAATTCCAAAAAACAAATACAAATCAATTTGGCCTTAAAATATGGATTCCCCAGAAAAGTCCCCGGAGGTCCAAAACCAGCTAAAGTTTAAAAATTGATAAATTTAATTTAAAAATGTTGAGACCTAATACATATAAAATAGAAATACATATTAAAATATTAAGACATTTTTGTTTTGTCTCTATGATCACCGCGACTGGTTTTTTGTACCATCCACCATAGGATGGGGTTATATTCATTTTGTCACGCCGTTAGTAACACCTCTAAATATTGATCTGTGACCCCATAATATATTTTTGGGCATTTACAAAGAGATGTCAACCGCAGCCAAAAAATTTAAAGTTTATAAAAGTATGTTGTTCTGACACTTGTTTATAGGCAATCTATCAAATTTTGACTAATTTTCCCAAAAGTTACATTTATTCATAACACATTTTGAAATATTCGAGTGCAAAGTCGAACAACCGCAAAATTTATGTTTTAAACATTTGCATGCATGTTATGTTATGATTAATTATCACCCTTTTAAATCTCGATTTATATTTAGAGAATATAAGAAAAATAATTTTTGTTGTGAAAATAAATATATTGAAATATTAAAAGTAAAAAAATAAACATAAAAAGAATAATGGTATAAAATGTCGCAGGCGACATGTCGTGTGCGAATGTGGTTAAAATTAAATAAAAAATAAATTACTTAATTTTTTTGAATGAAATAAAAAACATTATTAAGATACATCACTGCATAACATTTTAAAATTAGTCGCATTGAAATATTCCATCAGGTTTCGCTGAAATCAGTGTTTGCTTTGAAAGCGATTTCTGTTTTTGTCGCATGCGAATGGCTTGGTTTTGTATACCCAGCAAAAACATGGTAAGTACATGTCTTGCATTACCAGGTAATGACATATCATTACCCTCAGCATTACATGTAGTCAATAAATAACGACTTACTTATATTGACATATATATGCACTTATTTCTAAGTTATTTTAAGTCGGGTATTGTAAAATATGCGACAACGCCAATTTTTATTTTCTTATCAAATCAACTTTTCTTTAATAAAAACTGTTGTTGTTGCATATTTTACAATACCCATCTTAAGTTGACTTACAAATACATATCTATGTCAATATAAGTAAGTCATTATTTGTTGACTACATGTAATGCAGAGGGCAATGACATGTCTTACATGCTAATGCAATGTACAATGACATGTGCTTACCATGTTTTTGATGGGAATATTCCGAGTAAAAAATATGTCTCGTCGTATTTAATTTCACTTACCCGCCAGTTTACCTGGTAATGAGAGTTTTTGGTGGGTAGTTATTTTGAAAACGAACAATTGGCCAAAATCAACCCTAGCAACAATTATAGTGCTAATCAAGAGCTATAAATTTCACTTCTTGTCAAAATGAAATAATGTTTTGGCATATGTTTTTTTAATTTTGAATGTGAATGAATGTCGCATTCGGCATTGGAGAAATGCCGATATACTTACATATGAGTCATTCTACGCCAAACGGGACGATTTTTGACATCACTATTTTTGATTGCTTCGAAATTTTGTGTATGCATGATTTACCTAAAAATATCTTATACGTAGTTCAAGAAATAATTTTAAAAACATTTCTTTAAGATTTATGAGCAATTTAAAGTTGACGAAAGTACGTTTTTTTCTAAAGGGTGTGTTTATTCTTTAGCTTGTATCTCCTAAAATACGTGACCGATTTTAATGTGCTATACCTTGTTTTGAAGGTAATTTCGACTACTACAACTAGCTGGTGTAGGCACTGCAACATAAATACAAATTTTTAATGTTTTTGCCCTTTTATACTTTCTATTGCGATTTTTAAAATGATAACACCCTTCGATTTTTTTGAAATGTTAATGTCGTGTTCTGATATGTCTTTGTTTGCTACTGTATGAATTTGGAAGTGGTGAATTGATGGAACTATTTTTTACGATTTTTTATAAAAAACCATTTGCATAATTTCTGTGAATGTGCTTTTAACAGAATGATAATTTTTAGCCGTTAGTTTATGAATATAACAATAACAACAATAAATATTATTAATTTTGCAAAATTATTTGCAAAAACGCAAAAATCAGCGATGACTTGATATTTAAAAAACAAAACTCATTAAACAATAGAAAGAGTCAAAAGATAAGAAAGTACTTGTTAAACTATATTCTGATATGAAATTTTTTAAAATCACAGCAACCTGGATTTCAGTTTTTGATGTAGAAAAAAATACTATAACTTTTTTAGTCCTTTTTTCAATAATAAAGCAAAAGTAATTTATTGAACTCAAAACTACCACGTCCGATAAAAAAATTAGAGTTCAGACATCATTAACTTCCGAAAAGTACTGTGTTAAGACGGTGTACAATGATTAATATGTTTATACCCATTTTCTTCTTTTTTACTGTTAATAGTATATTTGATTCGAATCTTTCTAAAACATTTTTTATTGATCTTATTACTGTTTCAATAAACTAATGACTAAATTATCATTTGTTACTTATTTAAAGCACATTCACAGAAGTTATGCAAATGTTTTTTTTTATAAAAAATCGTAAAAAATAGTTCCCATCAATTCACCACTTCCAAGTTCATACAGTAGCTAACAAAGACATTACAATTTCAAAAAAATCGAAGGGTTTAATCATTTTGAAAATCGCAATAGAAAGTATAAAAGGGCAAAAACATTACAAATTAGTATATTTGTATTTCAGGAGATACAAGCAAAAGAATGAACACTTTATTATGCTTTAAATTAATTACCAGTATATGCTTATATCAAGGACATACATTTTAAAATTAGTAGTAGGGAGATGGGGATTCTCACTCAGAGCGGCAGAGGAGCAGCAGAGCGCACAAGAGCGGAGCGGTCCCTTTGATGTAGCGTGGGAATTTTCGCTCAAGAGGAGCTGGGCACAAATGAGTTGTTATTTTAGCGCGCTAAAATAATAAGGTATTTGTGCGCACTGTTCTTGGTGGGGAATCTCCGTATGAGTTGGCGCATTGTTTATTGGGGGTGTCAAATTACAAAGATGTGTTTATTCAAAGTTTGAGCTGTACTTGGTGGATGCATGGAGTTTTGAATGGAAGGTATATTTGTTTGTGTGTGTAGATTTGTGGTGTGTAATGTATTATGAGATTAGAGTGGGGTAAGTACTGTAGATATGTGATTGGCCAGCCTGTCCGCGCCTGTCTGTTATGAAAGGGAATGTACATTGTTTTTAGTAATATGATGTGTGCGTTATATAAGTTTGGCATGCAGAATTTTGATGCTAGGCATGAAACGACATGCACTTTGGTTTTAGTAATATGATGTGTGCGTTATATAATTTTGGCATGCAGAATTTTGATGCTAGGCATGAAACGACATGCACTTTGGTTTTTGTAATATGATGTGTGCGTTATATAAGTTTGGCATGCAGAATTTTGACGACGATGCACTTTGTTTTTGGTGCGGTGAGTGTTTATATAAAAGTAGTCATGCAGAGTTTTGTTCGTCCATGTAAAGCAGGGGTCGACACACGCATACAACCTTAAATGTGTTTGTGTGGGTGAGCGAAGTTGTCCCTCTCTCAATGCACGTAAATAATACGATATTGAATTATTTTTATTGTGATTGCTCTCACACCCATATACTTGAGAGGAAGTAAGTGTGAGAGAGCCGCCCATGGCGCCGTTTTGCCGATATCTGATATAAAGTGTCATTTGGTGTACTGAAAGTGTATTGAAAACATGTATAAATACTCGTCCGATTCCGGTCTACATAATGAAGTCGTGCGACTAAGAACGTTTGATAATTGGCCGCTCGACTTTATCAATGTCAAAGAATTGGCCATGACGGGGATGTATTACACAGGAGATCAGGATAAAACAGCATGCCATTTCTGTGGAGTAGAAATATTTAACTGGCAAGATGGGGATTTTCCGGTAATCGAACATTTGCGTTGGTCTCCGAGCTGTTTGCTGATGAGACGTCACATCACTTGCAATAATCCTATAAACCCCGACCGCTTGGATAAATTACTACCACCACTATCGTATGATGTGTGCGGTAAAGGATATTAGTATAATACATAATAAACTTTGTATACTCAATTTGCAAATAAATATAGTTAATAAGAAATGAAAAGGTTTTGTTTTTTATTTTCAATCATTTATTTTATTATATATTAAATTCTCAATTGTACAGAAATTTTGTTCTATAAAAATAAAAATTTTAAATACATTATTAAGAGAACATTTATATCTCAAATCGTAATGATTAGGACAGCCAGTAAAATAATTTGTTCGATTTTTTAGACTCATTTGATTCTCCAAATTTATAATATTTGGCTTATTATATTTTGTTAAGAAATCCTTTTTAGCTCTACCAACAACAAAGATATACTTAAAATTATCAAGTGGCGAAAGAATGTCTCCAACAGTAGAATAATCCAAATGTCCATCCGTCCAATCCAGCCCATTTATAAATTTTTTACAATACATGTTTGTTTTGTATGCTGCTCTTGTGAGTTTTCTCCCATCGAAGGGGGGTCGAAATAAAAAGTTATTAGGTACAACGGATGTGCCACACATATAGGATAGCTCCTTGATATAAATATTTTTATCATTTCCATTACAGAATTGGAAATCGACCACCACAAAATCCGCTCTATCTAGTTCAAACATTTTATTTGTGTTATCGCAAGCAACTGATGAAAAAAATTGGAGTTTCACCCTTTTATCTAAATTCTGTTGTTCAATTTTCTATTCATTTTTATCAAAAAATTTAAACATAGATGGCCACAGTTGAAGGTATTGAATTGTTGTTCTCTTTTATAATTGTACGTTACATTATATCCTAAATAACGTAATACCTCTAGTGGAGGTTGTAAATTTCCAAAACTATCATAATATTCAGCATCCTTATTATTTTTATAGTAAGCTACCCAATGTGTACCAGGTCCACTGAACGAATCCAAGTTAATGATACCACATTCTTTACGATTACGTTTTTTCGGCAATTTATCTCTCATGTAAACACCTCTAAAATGTGGAATATATTTTTGACCGAAATGTAATAAATCTGCGTCGGTTAGCGGTCGTCTGGGTAGATGCTTTATTAGTTTTTTGGAGTGTTATTGACAAATATTCCATACCCCTTCTTGTAAGGTTTGAGGAAAAGTCCTTTTCCCATTGCTATAGATTCCATAGTTTTATTGTGTCTAACTTTTTCTTCCATTTCTTTTTTGGCGTTACTGGTAGAGATAACAGCCCTCGCAATCGCTGAGCCGCCGGAAGCTAAGGCCCCTAAAGCTCCAAGTCCAGTCAAAATGGGTATAAGGGGTAGGAACCCACCATTCTTTGGTACATTAATTACTCTTGGAATAACAGCTTTAGACTTTTTTCCTCGAAAAGACTCTTTTTACCACACATTTTCCTTGTTTTCTTCTTGGCATTCTCCATACCCAAACCGAATTTAGTTTTAGCTTTCATAGCGTTTGTAACAATGTAGGCGTTAACTTTTTCTCCAACGGAACTATCTTTGGCTTTTACTCGTTCCCAAGCTCTTTCTGTAAGTTCTCTATCAGCTCGATGGCGATGATTAATGTCTTTGTTTTGTGAATAAGCAATATCATGTACTCTGCAAGCTGCATCCAATGGATTTATCCCCTTATCACCTCTATCCAATCGCTTTTTCAACCTTGTACCAGGGCCGCAAAATTGATAACCAGGTAAATGAAGTTCAATCGGTAACGAATTTATCAAGTTATTTATTAATCCTCTTCCTTCGACGTTTCTTTTGGAATTAATTTTCTTTTTATTATACACAATCATTTTATAGTTTTTTTCCGCTAAAAATATTCATTTTAAATATTTTTGTTATAAAAGATGTTAATTTTCATACATTTGTTTAGTAATCAAAATGCGATTAGTAAAGCAACAATCAAATATTTTAGTGCGAAATTTAGATTTCGTACAAAATAATAAAAGAAGACACAGTTCACTGCTACCCAATTCTATTAGAGCATTAATAGTGCGTCCATCTAATTGTGGAAAGACTAATGTAATGTTAAGTCTAATTGAAAGTCCCAATGGACTGAAATTTGGAAATATTTACATTTATTCAAAATCGTTATATCAACCGAAATATGAATACTTGAAGAGACTTGTGACATCTGTTAAGGGCATGGGGTTTTACACCTTCTCTGAAAACGCTGATGTTATACTACCAGAAAATATAAAACCAAATTCAATTATGATATTCGATGATGTAGCATGCGAGAAACAAAACAACATCCGGTCTTATTTTTGTATGAGTCGTCATAAAAATGTAGATTAATTTTATTTGTGTCAAACCTACACACGCATACCAAAACACCTGATTCGCGATAATGCAAATATGATTATCATGTTTAAACAAGATGAATTGAATTTACGAAACATTTTCAACGATCATGTGGGGAGTGATATGAGTATGGAAAATTTTCGAGAGATCTGTCGAGAATGTTGGAAGGATAGATATGGATTTCTAATTATTAGTAAAGATGACGAAATTCATTGCGGAAGATATAGAAAAGGCTTTGATATCTATATTCAAGTTTAGTTGTATTTATACATTTAAATATAAAGGACGTTATCTTCAATAACCTGCTCTACACCCCGTATTCAAGCGTCACATCATGGAGGAGCAAATGCTTAAACAATTAGTGAAATCAAAAAATTATTTTAAAGAAAAAGTTTCAAAGTATAAAAATGGGTGAAGAAGTTACATCACAAGAATTACAAAATACCTTTAAACCTTTAACAGAGCCACTACAGAAACTTGTTAAATTATCAAACGATAATACTTTTAATTCCATCATACCAAAGAATGAAAACACGTTTTTCCCCAAAAAATCCTTTCACGAGTCATTAATTACGAGTACTCCTAACAAAAGAATTGTTAAACAAGAATTTTTGTCTAAAAGTGCTCTTAAAAACAATCTTGATAGTCTGGAAGAGGATGGTGAAGAAACTTTTAATGATGGGGAAAATTATGTCAAGGATGATACATTTTATTCTCAAATGGATGATGACGTACCTAATCTATCTTATTTGAAAGCTAATAAAAAACTAGATTATGTATTTGGACCTCATAAAGATGTGAATGGTGAATGGAAATTTGGAAGCGAAAACTTGAAAGTTAATGATGAGAAAATAATTATTGGGAACCAACACTGGGCTTATACTCCTGGATTATTTGAACTGCTTTTTTATAAAAACCCTAAAAACTATGATAAATATGAACTGGAAATATACAAAAAGATTCTACTAAACACAAATGCTCACAAAGTAAACTATGAGCCAAATGAACGCATTAAAGCAAATAGAGGAAACAAGTACAAGAACATTATAAAAAAGTTAATTGATAATACTCACACGGGTAAAGGTCTAATGAGAGTGAATCTTCAAAAACCAAACTATATATACTGGGACAATCCTAATGAATTGGTAGAACGATTAAAGCTTTTGATAGCATCACAACAGGCTGGCAATAATAATCAAACTAATGAAATTGTGTCAATTATTGAAGAATTGCGAGAAGCTAATATTATAGAATAAAATTACAAAAATATCTATGAATTCATGACGGTTGACAAATTTGGACATTATTATAATCAAAAATACAACTCTGAAGTATTAAAGAAAAATGTTTCGAAAATGTTGGGCATCACTGTGGATGAAGATTATAACATTAACATCCAAAATATAAAAATCAGAAACATCGCGCCCCCAACGGAAGATTCAGACGCAGTCAACAAAGCATATCTATATTCGCAAATCAAACACATACAAGAAATATTAAAACATGATTTGAATATAGAATTTAATAGTATTAGAAGTGAAATATCTGAGCTAAAGAAAAAACTTAAAGACATTTATGCAGTTTTATCGTCAATGTCACAAACGCCAACTATAATTTACAACAATAACAACGAAAAAACCACACGCTAAATAATGGAAAAGAGGGCGATAGTCAAAGAACTTCATACGCAAGCCCGTAAAAACTTTAAACGACGAAGAGTTATTGTGAAAGGGATCGATGATCTATGGCAAGCAGATTTAGTTGAAATGGGGAACTATTCTACACTCAATAATGGATACAGATTTTTACTCACTGTTATCGATACATTTTCCAAATACGCCTGGGCTGAAGCTACTAAAACCAAAAATGCTAATGATGTGTCGGAGGCATTTAAAAAAATTTTAAAATCAGATCGAACACCAAAGAACTTGCAAACTGATGATGGAAAAGAATTTTTTAATAAAGAATTTGGAAAGCTTATGAAAAAATATTCAATTAATCACTATTCTACCTATAGTGTAATGAAAGCGTCTATTGTCGAGCGCTTTAATAGAACGCTAAAAGGAATGATGTGGAAAGAATTTAGTCATAATGGTACATATCATTGGCTTGATATTTATAAAAATTTAATTAAAAGATATAATAATAAGACTCATCGAACAATCAAAATTGCCCCCATTAAAGTCAATACTTCAAATGAGGCAACCCTGCTGAAAACTGTATACAGCCATCTAAAAATGTTCAAACCCTCTAACTTTCATGTTGGTGACCACGTCCGCATCAGTAAATATAAAAATATATTTGAAAAGGGGTACACTCCAAACTGGACTACAGAAATATTTAAAATACGCGATATACAAGTAACTCACCCTATAACATACTTGTTGGAAGACTATGAAGGACATCCGATACAAGGTGGATTTTATAAGGAGGAGATTTTACGCTCCAGATATCCTAATGTCTATCTGGTGGAAAAGGTTTTGAGAACGAAAGGTGACAAGGTTTTGGTGAAATGGTTGGGGTTCTCAAATCTACACAATTCTTGGATAAGAAAAAAGGATGTATTGTAAATTTCTTATATAAAATTAATAAACTTAAATAAATTATAAAACCCAATTACATTACGTGTTTTCCTTTATTCGTATATAGACTTTCAAAATGTTGAGAACTTTAACATTAAGTGGTAAAAAGTCAATTTTGACTTCAAATTACACTCCACCCATCGAATTGGGTGATGATGACTACGAGTGTTGTCTAATTGACTTTCAGTCATATAATTCAATTCCAAATGTCGACTCTGACAATAATCTATTTCACATTGGAGATGATGTAATAGAAATACCTATTGGGTCATATGAACTTCAAGACATTGTTGATTTTATAACGATCAAATATAAATTACTAAGATCTAATAAAGTAGTTGAAATTGAAGCAAACAATAATACACTACAAATTGAGATTACGTCTTCTCATGATTCTATATTTTTCAATAAAAATCGATCAATTGCCAAACTCTTTGGCTTTGGTGAACGAATTTTAGATCCTGGAAAAAAACACATTTCAAATCTCCCAGTAAACATTCTAAAGGTCAATGTGCTTCAACTTCACTGCAACATCATAACGGGTTCTTTTATGAATGACTCTCCGGCACACATACTTCACGAGTTTGCACTAGATGTTCCTCCAGGCTATAAATTAGCGGAAAGACCTAGAAATCTTATCTATTTACCTGTAAACGTCAGAGAAATCAGTCGCCTTGAGATTAGGATTTTGGATCAAGAAGGACGTTTAATAAATTTTCGAGGAGAAGAAATCACCCTTCGAATTCATTTGAGACCGAGAAAAAATGATTATTTATAATAAATATAAATATAAAAGAAATGTTGCAAACATTCCTGCGCGGCATGTCACAGCGACAAGACCACCTCTAAATAAAGAAAATAAAGACTTTTTAAAGCTACTCAAATTGAAAGTAAAGCATCATGTCTGAAATTTTAAATATCTCTGAAAAACCACTCTCAGATGATGATATTGTAAAGCGAGACTACCATAGCTATGTACCATACATTCAATCTTTTAAAAATAATGATGAAATAAGAATAAGCATTCAAAACCAAGATCTATATATTTTACCATCAGAAAGCTACTTGTATATTGAGGGGAATTTAAAGAAAGCAAATGGTGAAGTTAGCAATAATGCCAGACTAAGAAATAATTGTGTGGGATATATTTTTGATGAAATTCGTTATGAATTAAATGGTATCGAAATTGATCGTACTCGATATCTGGGTATCACAAGCAAAATCAAAAATTACATTTCCCTGAATACATCTGAGAGCAATATGATGAGCAGTGCTGGATGGGGAACAGATGGTGATATATCGAGCTCTACGTTTAATTTCTGTGTACCGCTTAACCGTTTACTTGGATTTGCTGAGGACTTTCGTAAAATATTATGCAATAGCAAACATGACTTAATTCTACTGCGGAGTGCTAATGATATTAATGCTTGCTACTCTACCGAAAAAGAAGAAGATATTCGTTTAACAATCACAAATATTGTCTGGAAAGTACAACACATTAATTTATCAGACTATAGAAAAATTAATTTCTTAAAGACTATCAAGGAGGGGAAATCGCTTCCAATAGCATTCCGTAGTTGGGACAGCTATTTTAATCCTACATTTGCAGGTGGAATGAAACATAGCTGGAACGTTAAGCTTTCTACAAACCGAGAGAGACCACGATATGTTGCGTTTGTTTTCGTAAACGATAATAAAATTGTACACTGCGATCTGACAAACATTAAGGTACACTTGAATTCTGATACCTACCCCTACGACGACTTAAATCTGAAATTTGGAGAAAACCGTTATGCTATTTTATACGACATGTATGCAAAGTTTCAACAAAACTTTTATATGAAGGAACCTCAACCACTACTCTCCTTTAAACATTTTAAAGAGAATCCTATTGCTATAATCGATATCAGTAACCAAAATGAAGCTGTCAAGAGTGGTCCGATTGATTTAAAGATTCAGTTTGAGACTGGCACAACCATACCTCAAAACACAACAGCTTACTGTCTAATTATTCACGATCGAATGGTGGAATATACTCCCTTGACTGGAATTGTGCGCAAAATTATTTAAAATAAGAGAAATAATTATACTTACCCTTATACTTTCCATAATGAAATTATAAAGTCAATAAAATTATTTTAAAATTTAAAAACAATGTTCTTATTTATTTTTTTAAATGAAACGTATAGCTAAACATACACTTTGGATAATAGATCTTTGATAAATATTATTTATTAATATCCAATAAATTAAATTATAAAATTATCCATTTTCTTCCTGAAGTTTTTGAATATCTAATAATAACATATCCAATTCATATTCTGGATTTTCTTCATTTCTAATTCTATAATGACCCCATGCATATGTACTTATACCGTCACTTCTAATTTTTCTTTTGTCATCATTGTAGCTTAAAGTTACCTTATTTAACTTATTAGTGTATATTTGATGCATCTTAGACTTAAATGTTAACATATCATCATGATATACTTTTTTATTCAGTACACTATCTCTATAATTACTAATACTATACTTTTCTAAAATGCATTTTTTTACTCCTTTAGATTTTTTAATTTCATCTCCAGTATCTAAAGTGAAAGAGTACATTTTTGAACGAAGGCCAACAAATTCAGTCATTATTTTTCCACAATTTTCGTCTTTCATCATTCCTAACTTTTTTTTATTCTGTCGAGGGAAATTAAATACATTATTTTCCGGATACTCCGATGTATCAAAATACTTTTCAATATCTTCTAGAGTTATCCTAATAAAAAAGTTTACGTTACGTATGGAATAAATGAAAGAGTCAGTGTCCATGTAAAGTAGATCTAAATTTTCACCAAACAGTGGCTTCATGACATTATAATGAAAATCGTACATTTTCCATTTAGATAAGTCCAAAACACAAAAACCTAAATATATTGGTTTATCATAGACAACTTTAACCTTTTTCATTTGTATTGCAACCATATCTTCAGAAAAATAAGATACACTATGAAAATTACTTTTTGCAATCCAATCCTCAGCACCTAAACGATTTTTATTAGTTCGTTCCCAACTAGTCACTATATGTACTTCCTTTCTCTTATCGACATTTTCCATTGTCTTCCCATACACAGCATTATTAAGAAGTTTAAAGAAATTTTTGTCAAAATTGCTCGTTGCTGCCATCCTGTGTTTTGTATTTTCATCTATATACTTCTTTAACCAGGGTTCTTGATCAAAAGAGAGAATTCTGTGTACTTTACTCAAAACGAGATTGTTGTCTAAACATTGATTCAGCACTCTATAGTGTATATTGTAATCACGTTTTGGAGTAAGGTCTGCTATTAATTTCTTATATTTCGCTGACTCTACAGTTTTGTTTTCGGGACAAAACGGTAAGTCATTTTGCAAATCGTGACATTCGTCAGGACAGTCAAGATCAACACTCAAAACATATCCTGTGGGTGAATCTTTCGGTGTATTCCTTATTTTTTTAATTATATCATCAGTGACCTCTTCCCATTTAAAATTGCCAGTGGGGAGATATTCACACATTGCCCAACCGTATAAGTTATTAGCATCAAAATATAATATCGTCTCTTCAGACTTAGTGTCGTCATAGTCTTTCATGTAAATGTTATTCGCTATAGCATGCCTCTTACAACATTGAACCAATCCCCCCCGAATACCATTTTTAAAAAGATTGTACATATCCACGTCTACTAAGAGTTCTAAATGTGCGTTAGTACATTTTAACATAGCATCAAACGAAAGTCCAGGAGCTGTAAAAAAATGACACGGATCTAAACCATAAATATCCATACATACTTTTCTAAATTTTTCAAAAACATCTGTTAGAATTAACACGTCGGCTGTCAGATACAGTTCCAAGTAAGATTTAACTGTGGAACAATTGAAAGTTTCCCACACTTTTCTAGCATGATTATAGTCTTCGTCAGAACACTTTTTATTATTTAAAGTATTGAAAAATGCATCGATAGGAGGAAGTTTATTGTCATCTAGACGGTCAAATGAGTCTAGGAACTCATAAGGGAGGACACCTTTTCTTATCATTAGCGTACATTTATAAGGGTCTGAGAAGAGTGATTTTACCGAGTGAAAGTCTTCTTCTGCCAGATTGGAAGCTAATTTATCTAAACTCTCTGGCATAAAACGTAAAGAGTCTAGAAACCTCATTTCTAAATAACTTCTTTCTCTCTTATACGTAATATGGGATAGTGAAATATATAATTCCTTGTTTAACGGAATTACTTTAATGTCCCCCTCAATTTTCGACAATTAAGGAATTTCATATCCTAAGGAATTTCATATCCTAATTCCTTTTTACAAATATGACAAACAAGAGAATTTGAAAAAAGTGACTCTTCTGTTGGAGTTAATGTAATTATACCTTTTTTTACGCTTAAGTAGTTATCATATATAAAATTACAATCTTGAGAAAGAAAGTCAACAAATTTCTCCGCTGCATCCTCCCCTGTATAAATTTTAAATTTACTTAATTTACTATCAAAGTTACATTTAATGTAATATGCAAAAGCACATGGAACATGCTTTCTTTCAAATTTATTTCTAGCGCTTACTACTTCATCGACTTTTACAAGTATACACTCGAAATCTGCATACACAACGCACGGAACCTCCATCATTTTGTTGTAGTGTGTAAATTCCAAAATAGCTTTTTCAGGTACCGGCATCTCTGTAACAGTTTTGTTACATTCCATTTTATGTTTAGTATGGATTGTTGACGAGTATGTATACTGTAAACATCCGTTGCAGAGTATTATGCTTTCACGGTGAGCTGTCAGCTGATTTCTTAGAAGTCTGTTAAAAAATATTTTTTGTTTTAATTATAATATTGAATAACAATGATTATTTCATTAGCTTACCTTGAAATATCTTTTACCAAAATATAGTGACTTTGATCTTTGTCCTCCAACAGTAAGAGATTTATGTGAGTATCTCTTTCCTCCTTCGTTAGTTTATACGGTCCAACAACTTCACTTTTCATCTCATTCCAGCCAAATACATTTATACTTATACCGACATTATTTTTCTCAAATATTTTAATTTCTTTCAGTGATAATGGAAATCTTAAACCTTTAAAATTTAAGGTCACCCCATTGCTGAGAGTTATAATGTCGGAGGTAATGGATTCTATATCATACGAAGAGCAACGTTCACCATTAACATCTACATTAATTAATGCTGCAATTATACACCATTTGAAACAAAACTCGTCTTCGTTATGTATATTGAGACATGCTTTTTTCAGAGCCAGCTTAAAGGGAGTTTTTATATAACTCGATCCTTTTATTAAAGCAGTTTTATTGATATTTATATCTATCCAACATATTTTTAGCATAGCCCATCCCGAATCACGTTCTTGGAATTCAGACATTCTGCTATGTATACGCTGAAGTTGATCGTTCAAGACATCTTCTAAATCGTCTTCTTTTGTGATAGGGACCATTTTTCCTATATGAGTAAACCTAGATAGTTCAACGTTATTGTCTTTATCATTAACATTTTTCACATATTCAGCGCAAAGTTCCATATTGAACTTTAAGACAGTATGTTTATTAATCTCGTCGTCTAAAAGTTTTAAAATACTTGACTTTTTGCCATCGATAAATTCTTCTAAGAGAAGCATGTCCGTTTCAATTGTGCAACGATACGTGATTATTCGATTCTTAAAAGCTGTATTTATAACGTAGATGTCCTCACATACTTTGTCTCCAACTTTTCGTATAACTCTAGGTTTTTCTATCATTCTCAATACCGACGAAGATGTGGATGGAAGATTTGTTTCTTGTTCTTCTATAGCGTATTCTGCGACAGGTAAGTCTTTTGACGATGAAGTGCTCGGTTGTTCTTTATTACGTTGATCTCTCGGAAGAATGACAGTGGATTTTATACGACATTCTTCATCCCCCTGTATCTCACCTATATCTTTTGATGCTATAGGATATTGTTCTTGATCCGTAATGTCTTCTCTTTCTATCACATTAATATTTCCTGCTTTTGTAGGATGTTGTTCTCGCTCTATCTCTTGTTCCTCTTGTACCTCGGTTGGAATTGGGGGTTGTCGTTGTTCCTCCCACTGTGGGTATTGAAGTACAGCACCTTGGAAATATTGTTTCATGGGGTATACTTCAGTCCCTTCTCCATATTGTTGTATGGGGTACACATATTGTGGGTTAAATGTAGACCACTGTGGGTAATACTGTTGTAAACATGGTGTGTGATAGGAATATTGTTGTGGGTCAATATAGTGTACGAAGGGTGGTTGAGGGAATTGATATCCCCAATTCACGTTTTGCATATTGTACGGATATTGTATCAGAGGGTTAATTAATGGATTAAAATATTGTTGTGGGGGTTGATATCCTCCATACGGATATTGCTGACCAAATGCAGTCTGAGGATTCGTCCATTGAACGGATTGCTGCTGAGGTGCATTACCCTCTAATTGTTGTTGTCCTTGTGGTTGTAGTTGATAGGAATGCTGCTGATTTTGTAGAGATAAATTATCCTCTAATTCTTGTTGACATTGTAGTTGGTTTTCGGCATCATTGTAGTTACCCACACTTGCTATAGGTTCAGGATTCCCTGCGGTTAACGTTTCCACCGAAAGGTTCAAATGTTCCGTTTGGTGCTTCTTAAAATTGCGGATGCTACAAAAATGTTTTGAACAAACATTACATATGTGGACATTTTTTAAATGCCTTTTGAAACTCCACTTTAAGGGGAAGCTAACATTGCAGAAATTGCAAATACTGGGATGAGCTTCAGAATGAGATTCCATTTTTAAATATATATTTTTGTAAACAAATTTTATATAAAATTTCTTCGTCGATGTCTGATATTCGCACAATATTTTTTTAATTTTTTGTATCTTGTAAAGATAAAGTCAATATATGACTTTAATGTGTTCACTTAATCACAAATTGTAACAAAATAATTTAAAGAAACAATTTTTAATGAAACGATTTGGGTTTTAATAAATCGAGATTAACAGACCGAGCTACAAACAGGGACTGAATCTTTGTTCTTCATATTTTGTAATTTGTAAAACATTTCAATCAAAATTATGTGTAAACAAAAATTTTGTCTCCATAAAATCCCTATTGATTTCAATCCTAAAAGCAAAGTATATGACGAATGACAGACTGGTCAATCACAGCTCACTTATATCTCCATTGAATAACGTAAACACAAATCTGCTGTATTTACCCCCACATTGTTCTCATACCACATAACCAACCCAACTGATTTGTCTTCGTCACTTACTCCAACGGGAAATCAGCTAATATTTACAATAAACATACATGTCGCGGCTCACTGCAAAAATCAGAATCATAAACATATTTTCAAATTCAACTTCAGATTTATGCTTATAAAATTCGCATCGCCCAAAATGAAATTCATTTTTGTTTACATGATCTTTTCTCAATCACAAGGAATGATTTGGCTTCTTTTTTGCTGACGATTATTAAGTTCGAGCATCTTTAAACCCGCATTTACTTTAATCATTGTTTTCAAGTTCAGTTGAAAAATACACTGAAACCAATTCGATAATAATCAGATTTATGTTTATGACATACATATTTACCCATACGAAACTTTTGTTGCACTTTAAGAAATAAAAACATAAAAACATTTTTTTATATTTAACATATTATATTCCTCTTTATTTATAAAGTACATTTTATAGAGTAAATTTTTTACTTTAAATATATAATTTTTTTAAATTAAAAAGTAGAGTAATACTTAGTACATACAAAATTTCTCAATAAAATACATTAAAACATTTCACATATAATCGTTAAAGAATAATTCGGCATTTAAAGCGTTGCTCAACTCCAATTTAGTTAACGAATTATCCTTTTGTTCATTTAGGGCTCTCTTTGAAATTGTGTATTTTCCATCCTTCAATAGTTCTATCATTTCATCGGTTAATGCATTGAACCTCTTCGGTAGGTATAGTATTTGATTTTCTAATTGCAGTACTATACATTCACCATATTTCGTTGGTGACCTATGAGCACCTTCGATGGGGAATGCCTTATTTAGCTCCATCTCCTTGATACCAAGTATCTTCTTAGCATTTAGCGAGTTGAACGTGGATATTATTTCTATACTCATTGCGGTTTTTATAAAGAGTTCATCGATATTGACACACTTCACTGAATCGGACGAGTATTTATACATGTTTTCAATACACTTTCAGTACACCAAATGACACTTTATATCAGATATCGGCAAAACGGCGCCATGGGCGGCTCTCTCACACTTACTTCCTCTCAAGTATATGGGTGTGAGAGCAATCACAATAAAAATAATTCAATATCGTATTATTTACGTGCATTGAGAGAGGGACAACTTCGCTCACCCACACAAACACATTTAAGGTTGTATGCGTGTGTCGACCCCTGCTTTACATGGACGAACAAAACTCTGCATGACTACTTTTATATAAACACTCACCGCACCAAAAACAAAGTGCATCGTCGTCAAAATTCTGCATGCCAAACTTATATAACGCACACATCATATTACAAAAAACAAAGTGCATGTCGTTTCATGCCTAGCATCAAAATTCTGCATGCCAAAATTATATAACGCACACATCATATTACTAAAACCAAAGTGCATGTCGTTTCATGCCTAGCATCAAAATTCTGCATGCCAAACTTATATAACGCACACATCATATTACTAAAAACAATGTACATTCCCTTTCATAACAGACAGGCGCGGACAGGCTGGCCAATCACATATCTACAGTACTTACCCCACTCTAATCTCATAATACATTACACACCACAAATCTACACACACAAACAAATATACCTTCCATTCAAAACTCCATGCATCCACCAAGTACAGCTCAAACTTTGAATAAACACATCTTTGTAATTTGACACCCCCAATAAACAATGCGCCAACTCATACGGAGATTCCCCACCAAGAACAGTGCGCACAAATACCTTATTATTTTAGCGCGCTAAAATAACAACTCATTTGTGCGCAGCTCCTCTTGAGCGAAAATTCCCACGCTACATCAAAGGGACCGCTCCGCTCTTGTGCGCTCTGCTGCTCCTCTGCCGCTCTGAGTGAGAATCCCCATCTCCCTACTACTAAAATTTAATCGATAATTTTTTAAATTTTATGATATTTTACTAAACATAAGCACGAGGCATACTTCAATTTACGCCAAAACGTGCTTATTTTAAGACCAAACTTAATTAGTTTTACTGCCAAATGTTCTTGATTCTGTGAAATGCATCATCAAAACAAGTACTATTCATGTCTTTGAATTTACTATAAAACATTCTTATTTTTATAGCGATTGTCTTTGGCTCGAAATCATTGCCGAAATCTTAAAATTTACGACAAATTCTTTGATTTTCAGTACGCTTTTTTTAGTGTAGATACTGTGGGTGCTTATTTAGGAACAATTTATGACCATAAAGACATTGATACAGAAAATGCAATACCTAGAGAGGTAATGAATAGTTTCACCAGATTTTTGGAAACAAAATCGACATTCGATAACAATTCAATACATAATACCAATTTCTCGAATAACATAAGAGCAAATGCAACGAATAGTGAACATTTCGTAACAGACACTGAATTAATTCACATATTCAAAAACTTGACGGGGAACCTATCTTCTGGAATCGACAAAATCCCAAATATAGCACTTAAGAAAGTGCCCGAGAAATTAATACTCGAATATTGCAAAATATTTAACAATATAATAAACAATTCTTACTTTCCAAAGATTTGGAAAATAGGTGAAATTGTTACTTTAAACACTAAAATACTGAAGTTTTTAGAAAACAAAGTTTTTATAACCATTCCACAATCCGTGCTAAACCTAGCCTTGTTTCAAATATACAATGGAATTTCAATAAAAATTTGTGCGTTGGTGCATGATAGACTTTCAAAAACCTTTTGATAATACGTGGATTCCTGGATTATTCTGTAAGATACAAAAATATAATTTTCCACTCAACCTCACAATTCTGCTATATAACATTAGTTAAGTGAAAGATACTTTGTAGTATGCAATCAGGGAAACACAAGCTCGTGAAAGTTTCGTATAGTAAATGGCTTACAACAGGACAAGGTTTGTGCTCCAATTTTGTTACTTTAGCGAACACATGTCAAAAAAAACACCACGTCATCCAAAATGACCCCAACGTGCCCTGGAGCCTTTGCCCTCAAAAACGATATGGTACTCAAATGAAAGGAAATTCCTCAGAATTCCAAAAAACAAATACAAATCAATTTGGCCTTAAAATATGGATTCCCCAGAAAAGTCCCCGGAGGTCCAAAACCAGCTAAAGTTTACAAATTGATAAATTTAATTTAAAAATGTTGAGACCTAATACATATAAAATAGAAATACATATTAAAATATTAAGACATTTTTGTTTTGTCTCTATGATCACCGCGACTGGTTTTTTGTACCATCCACCATAGGATGGGGTTATATTCATTTTGTCACGCCGTTAGTAACACCTCTAAATATTGATCTGTGACCCCATAATATATTTTTGGGCATTTACAAAGAGATGTCAACCGCAGCCAACAAATTTAAAGTTTATAAAAGTATGTTGTTCTGACACTTGTTTATAGGCAATCTATCAAATTTTGACTAATTTTCCCAAAAGTTACATTTATTCATAACACATTTTGAAATATTCGAGTGCAAAGTCGAACAACCGCAAAATTTATGTTTTAAACATTTGCATGCATGTTATGTTATGATTAATTATCACCCTTTTAAATCTCGATTTATATTTAGAGAATATAAGAAAAATAATTTTTGTTGTGAAAATAAATATATTGAAATATTAAAAGTAAAAAAGTAAACATAAAAAGAATAATGGTATAAAATGTCGCAGGCGACATGTCGTGTGCGAATGTGGTTAAAATTAAATAAAAAATAAATTACTTAATTTTTTTGAATGAAATAAAAAACATTATTAAGATACATCACTGCATAACATTTTAAAATTAGTCGCATTGAAATATTCCATCAGGTTTCGCTGAAATCAGTGTTTGCTTTGAAAGCGATTTCTGTTTTTGTCGCATGCGAATGGCTTGGTTTTGTATACCCAGCAAAAACATGGTAAGTACATGTCTTGCATTACCAGGTAATGACATATCATTACCCTCAGCATTACATGTAGTCAATAAATAACGACTTACTTATATTGACATATATATGCACTTATTTCTAAGTTATTTTAAGTCGGGTATTGTAAAATATGCGACAACGCCAATTTTTATTTTCTTATCAAATCAACTTTTCTTTAATAAAAACTGTTGTTGTTGCATATTTTACAATACCCATCTTAAGTTGACTTACAAATACATATCTATGTCAATATAAGTAAGTCATTATTTGTTGACTACATGTAATGCAGAGGGCAATGACATGTCTTACATGCTAATGCAATGTACAATGACATGTGCTTACCATGTTTTTGATGGGAATATTCCGAGTAAAAAATATGTCTCGTCGTATTTAATTTCACTTACCCGCCAGTTTACCTGGTAATGAGAGTTTTTGGTGGGTAGTTATTTTGAAAACGAACAATTGGCCAAAATCAACCCTAGCAACAATTATAGTGCTAATCAAGAGCTATAAATTTCACTTCTTGTCAAAATGAAATAATGTTTTGGCATATGTTTTTTTAATTTTGAATGTGAATGAATGTCGCATTCGGCATTGGAGAAATGCCGATATACTTACATATGAGTCATTCTACGCCAAACGGGACGATTTTTGACATCACTATTTTTGATTGCTTCGAAATTTTGTGTATGCATGATTTACCTAAAAATATCTTATACGTAGTTCAAGAAATAATTTTAAAAACATTTCTTTAAGATTTATGAGCAATTTAAAGTTGACGAAAGTACGTTTTTTTCTAAAGGGTGTGTTTATTCTTTAGCTTGTATCTCCTAAAATACGTGACCGATTTTAATGTGCTATACCTTGTTTTGAAGGTAATTTCGACTACTACAACTAGCTGGTGTAGGCACTGCAACATAAATACAAATTTTTAATGTTTTTGCCCTTTTATACTTTCTATTGCGATTTTTAAAATGATAACACCCTTCGATTTTTTTGAAATGTTAATGTCGTGTTCTGATATGTCTTTGTTTGCTACTGTATGAATTTGGAAGTGGTGAATTGATGGAACTATTTTTTACGATTTTTTATAAAAAACCATTTGCATAATTTCTGTGAATGTGCTTTTAACAGAATGATAATTTTTAGCCGTTAGTTTATGAATATAACAATAACAACAATAAATATTATTAATTTTGCAAAATTATTTGCAAAAACGCAAAAATCAGCGATGACTTGATATTTAAAAAACAAAACTCATTAAACAATAGAAAGAGTCAAAAGATAAGAAAGTACTTGTTAAACTATATTCTGATATGAAATTTTTTAAAATCACAGCAACCTGGATTTCAGTTTTTGATGTAGAAAAAAATACTATAACTTTTTTAGTCCTTTTTTCAATAATAAAGCAAAAGTAATTTATTGAACTCAAAACTACCACGTCCGATAAAAAAATTAGAGTTCAGACATCATTAACTCCCGAAAAGTACTGTGTTAAGACGGTGTACAATGATTAATATGTTTATACCCATTTTCTTCTTTTTTACTGTTAATAGTATATTTGATTCGAATCTTTCTAAAACATTTTTTATTGATCTTATTACTGTTTCAATAAACTAATGACTAAATTATCATTTGTTACTTATTTAAAGCACATTCACAGAAGTTATGCAAATGGTTTTTTTTATAAAAAATCGTAAAAAATAGTTCCCATCAATTCACCACTTCCAAGTTCATACAGTAGCTAACAAAGACATTACAATTTCAAAAAAATCGAAGGGTTTAATCATTTTGAAAATCGCAATAGAAAGTATAAAAGGGCAAAAACATTACAAATTAGTATATTTGTATTTCAGGAGATACAAGCAAAAGAATGAACACTCCTTTTAGAAAAACACGTAATTTCGTCAACTTTAAATTGCTCATAACTCTTAAAGAAATTTTTTTAAAAGTTTTTCTTGAACTACGTATAAGATGTTTTTAGATAATTCATGCATACACAAAATTTCGAAGCAATCAAAAATAGTGATGTCATAGTGATGCAATGACTCATATATATTCTCAATCGTCGTAAAATTCTAAGACGATATAACCATGTCCGTCCGTTTGTCTGTCGCAATCGCGCTACAGTCTGGTTATTTGTATACATTTTATTGAGATAATTTCTTGTCAAAATAGAATACAAACTGCAAAGTTTCAGCTAAATTTCTTAGAAAATGTGGTTTTAGAAATAAGGCTTTTTGGGAGCGACATCTGTAGGTGGACTATAACAAAATATTAACTGATTTAAAAATGTTTTACTGCGATGAATTCTTGTCTAAATTAAATATAAACTGCAAAGATTTAGTTAAAATGCTAAAAAATATGGTATTTATGGCTTAAATACATATATTTTGGAGCGACCTCTATAGGGTGACTAAAACAAAATTTGAATCGATTTGTAAAATTTTTGCTGTGATGAATTCTTGTCAAAATATATTCCAAACTGCGAAGTTTCTGCTAAATTGCTTTAAAAAAGTGGTATCTACGGCTCAAAACCCGTATTTTGGAGCGACCTATATAGGGGAGCTATATCAAAACATTGACCGATATGGCCCAGTTGCAATCCCAAACAACCTGCAACTATAAGAAATATTTCTACAAAATTTGACCAACCTAGCTCTGTTATTACGGACTGTAGCGTGATTGCAACACACGGACGGACGGACATGGCTAAATCGTCTTAGAATTTTACGACGATTGAGAATATATAGGGTGATACATTTCGGGGTTCCCTACTAGACGCGGCTACGTCTCAGATGGTCCCTCCGTTGAGTTTAATTTTCGATGACTCGATTATGTTGACCATAAGTTGAGCGAAGTGCACGAAACACATTCCTCACAGAACGTGCATTTTCGTAATAAAGTTGAACGATTTGTAAACGTTGTTCAGGCGTAAGTCTTTCCATGATGAAATGCCAAACAAACACAACTCACACGTGATCTGTCAAAAAAAGGAAATTGAAAAAAGTATTTCTACTTGGATCACCCTATATATACACGCTGATAAAAAATCGGTTCTGTAGTATATTGTCCCAAATATATTCGGCTTGAAACATATATATGTTTAGGGTACACTCTAAACATATAATATTTGATACACACAAAAATTATATACATATTTGGGAAGATGTCGTTCTAAACAAATCTTTGGGTACATCCCAATATATTTTAATTTGCGACTATTATTTCCGAAACAAATATTTATTTTCTCTAAAGTACTCAGAAAATACTTTAATTTTTTTTTAATTTTTCAGTAATTCAAAGATCATTTTTTAGAATTTGTTAATGTTTGTAAAATAATAAATAATAACGAGTGAATTCGTATAATCTTGGATCAAAATAAATTACTTTGAGGATTGACAACTAAATATGGCTTGGAATACTCAGAAATTGTAAATGATTCATATAGAACAGAATTTAAAGTTGCATATGGTACAATTCGAATCCAAGTCAAAAGTTTTAAAAATCTAAAATAAAATGTATTTGCAGAAATTCCTTAACAACAATTTTATTTGTATTTAAACATATATTTTATTTGAGAAATTTAGTTTGCAAACATATTTTGTTGTAACATATTAACATACGCGTTTCAAATATATTTTGTTGATAAAATTTATTTGCTAGGAAATATACAATATATAAAAATTTGTGTTTCAAATATATTTTTTTCGATTCAAACATATCAAAAAAGACGATTTTGCCCCGTGTACTTTATGGGGTCTCAGATCAATATTTAGAGGTGTTACAAACGAAGTGACAAAATTAATATACCCCTCATCATATGGTGGAGGGTATAAAAAGAGAATGCTGCATATGCCGTTTTTATTAGGGAGGTCGTTTTCGAAAGGAAAGAATAATTAAACCTGATGTTCGAAAAGTCAGCAAAGTTTTAAAAATATTTTTTAAATAAAATATATTTGGAGAAATTCCTAAACAATAATTTTATTTGTATTTAAACACATATTTTATTTGAGAAAATTAGTCTGCAAATATATTTTGTTGTAATATATTAATATATGCTTTCCAAATAAATTTTATTGACTTTCAAATAAAAATTGTTTGCTTAAAAATATATTATTTAAAAATTTGTATAATTAAAAAAAAGCCGATTTTGTAATATGAAAAACACCGTAGACAAAAAATTGCTGAAGATGGTTTTTGCTCTCCTGAAAAATTGGGTTTTTAATATAGCCAAATTTAGACATAAGCCATCGATATATAATTAACTCTTGTTTCAAAGCGCCTATATTTAATTTCTAAATATTCCAAGTCATAATTTGTTGTTTATAAATTTGAAAGGAATTTTTGGAAAATTTAAAAATTCGTAAGAATGAGCTTTGTATTACTTAAACTTTTGCTTACATTATAGTTTCGACATCATTTTAAAATTAGTAAGTTAACAAATATTGCTATAACACTTCCAAATCTTCCCAAGCATATAATATTTGTGTATACCAAATATATGTGTTATATTTGGACTATACTCAAAACACACATATACATATGTATATCAAACAGAATATGTTTGGGACAATATACTACAGAAACGATTTTTTTCTGCGTGTACATATGAATAAATTAATGCTTCACTACTTTTAAAATTTCAGTTAAAGTATAAATTGAGAACTCAAAATCGACGTCGAAATATGTTTGTCACATTCCAAACTGCGAACAATAGCATTGCTTCAATCTCCCTAGGCGACAATGAAAATGTTTCCCATTTATACCAAACTCTTCACGTCAGATGAATAGATGGATGAATGTTGTATGGTTGTTTATAGTACGCCAACTAATATCTTTGATAATGACATTTTTGTTTAGATAAACGTTAGGTATTAACACTCGTACGAAAAAATATTCATGCTTATTATGGATGTTGTGCTGTAACCCGGGTAACCGATTTTATTAATGATGTGAATGTATACCCAATGAAAAAATTACTTCTGTAGCATATTGGCCGGAAATTTTTTTGGTTTGTAAATATAATATATTTGCACACAAACATATTTTATTTACATTTACTCTTAAACATATTTTGTTTAATTTTTTCTTTTCTGAGTTATTTTCAGTAAACAGAAGGCATATATTTATCAAATGTAGCACGTTTTCAATACGAATGCAATAGAGTCCCTGTAACACTCAATAATTTTTCAACTTGCATTCCACTTGCTTCATTTAAACCGTTGACATTAATATCTGTTTTTAGTAGAGAATGCTATAATTCCCAAAAGTTGGTCCAGTAGAAATCTGTGTTCCGAAGAATACGTTCTATCATTGAGTGGAAGTGAGTTAAAAGCGATGACTTCTGACTCAAACTTGAATCGCTCAGATTTGAGTAGTCTGTTGTACTTGGTGATGTTTCCGTAATTAGGCTGTAAGCTATACTAAGACACTTGGGAATTGGTATTTTTTGTGCAAATGGCAAAGTGACAGATTTTACTTCAGCGTATTTCCAGCGAATGCTCCTTCCTACTCCAATCCTTTTACTTAGACAAAAATGGAAGTACGTATCGTGAATGAATGGTTGTCTCCAAATCATTGGCATTCCAAATTGCACGTGATGACTAAAATTAAAACATTTTATTCCACAAAATATTGTAATACATTAATTGTAAAGTACTTACCGCATGCTTCCACTACTCCATCGTGTAAGATTTACATGGCACGAATAACACAAAATACTAGGTGTCCACGGTTCGTTCATATTTTTAACTCGTATACCGAAATTGTCGGGATCATTTACACATTGAAAAGTTCCTTGCTTTTTACTCATACTTCGAAATGTAACTTTATAATATTTTTCAGAAAATCGACATATCTCTTTAAGGCGCTGAATTACACTAATTTATTAATAAGAAATTTCATTCATAAATTCCGGGTTTAAGGTACATAAGTTACAGTACCTGTAGCTGACATATAGTTTGCTTCGAATGTAGAAACCCAATATTTTCAAGATTGCCGCGTACTACTTTGTATTGCGTACATATAATTTTACTACCTGTATATACGACTGGGATGTCCATTCACCTAAAAGGCGTAACTGAATGGAAACCTCATAAATAAAAAACCACAAATATTGTTGAATGACCCTCTACCTGAGCGGATCTCATCCGGCCATAAAACATCGTCCTCACACATGACGAATTCAATACAAGCAAAAACAAGATTTTATTGAATTTCCCTAACATTTACAAAATGGCTCATAACAAATAGACAGTTTTTTCATCGTTAACATGATGGCTTTTTAAAAATGTGATAAAATAATTTTTTCGACTTTTTTCTATTTTTTATGTTTTTTTTTTGTAACAGGAAAAAGTATTTAAAAAAAAAATTATTTCTTCAGCTCACATAGACCAGTTTAGGTCCCTAGTGGTACCACGGCCTAAAATGCCCTTCATCGAAACCAACCTGTTTGATATACAAATGTATCGATAGCACTAATATTGGTACTGGAAAGATCTGTTAGGCTGCCTAGAAAGGCCGACCCCAGTAGGTCCAGTCGTCGTTTACTCAAAGCGGGACAGTCGCATAGCAAGTGTTCAATGCTATCCACTTCTTCCTCAACTCGACAGCTTCTGCAGCAGTCATTAGAGTTAATACCCAATCTTCTGGCGTGTTCACCGATCAGACAGTGTCCCGTCAGAACTGATACTAACGTAGATAATCTTTTCCTTTCCAGTGCGAGGAGATATTTTGACCTTCTCAGGTCATACCTTGGCCAGATTTGTCTAGTTACCCTACAGGTGCCGATTTGTGTCCATCTGTCGTTGGACTGCCTGATTGCCTCTTGCCTTTGGCGCACCAATATATGCAAATTCTTCGAGAATTTGTAAAGTCGTCCCTTTCCTAGCAAGTTCTTCGGCTTTGCAGTTCCCCGGGATATCCCTATGCCCAGGCACCCATATGAGGTGTATATTAAACTGCTCAGCCATCTCGTTAAGAGATCTGCGGCAGTCGAGGGCTATTTGTGAATTTAGGGATGTGGCCTCCAGAGAATTGATGGCAGCCTGGCTGTCCGAGTAAATGACAACGCCAGTGTTGGTTACTATGTTCCGACTCAGCCACTTGGCGACTTCCCATATTGCTATTATTTCGGCTTGATAGACACTGCAGGTATCTGGTAGTCTGTGAGCAATATCCAAATTAAGTTCTTCACAGTGTACTCCGAAGCCAACCTTTTCATCAAGCTTCGAACCATCCGTATAGAAGTGGAGATGGTTTCTATTTCCTTGTATTCTGCCATCCCATTCATCCCTGGCTGGTATCATAGTGATGTAGTTCTTCTCAAAGGTGCGCACCGTTAATATATGTATAGTCCACTCGGTCGGTTACCATAGCACTACGCTTTGATATCCTCATGTGACCGTTGTTCTTGTACCTCCACATTGATAGGCAGTTTAATCTTAGTGCCGCTTTGGTTGCAACTTCTCTCGCCACAACATTAATCGGCAGTATATAGAGAAGGGCTTGTAGAGACTCAGTCGCTGTAGTCTTTAACGCTCCGCTTATGCACAGGCAGGCAGTTCTCTGAACCCGTGATAGCAGGTTTGTGATGGTTAGTTTGTCAGTTGCCGTCCACCATACCACAATGCCGTATAACAGTATTGGACGAACCACTGCTATATACATATACCACTGCTATATAATGGACAATTTTAGGAGAGAGGCCCCACCGCGACCGTACATATATATACATATACCACTGCTATATAATGGACAATTTTAGGAGAGAGGCCCCACCGCGACCGTACAGCCTTTTTGCAGGAATATAGGGCGATGTTGGCCTTCTTTACACGTTCCAGTACGTTTAGTCTGAATGACAGTTTCCTATCCAAAATTATTCCTAAAAATTTTGCACTTTCAGAAAAGACTAGATCTGTTCCATTTATACGAGGAGGAGGGTCCACATGAGGGACATTATTCATCCTGGTAAAGAGAACCAATTCTGTCTTGTTTGGGTTAACACCCACACCGCTGCTTCTGGCCCATCTAGCCAACTTGTTCAGAGCCACCTGTAGAATATCTCGGAGGATGTTTTCGAAAGTGCCAGGTCGTCCGCATATGCCACGACCTTGCAGCCACAACGTTCTAGATCTAGCAGGATTTCATTCACCGCTAGGTTCCAAATTAGTGGAGACAGTACTCCTCCTTGTGGGGTCCCTCTGTTTACAAACCTTGTTAGAGTTGTGGACCCTAGACATGCTGCTATACGCCTTCTGTTGAGTAGTCTTTGAATTAGTCAAGCTAGAGTTCACCTTTAGATGTGACAATGCCTCGATTACTGCATCTGTGTGTATGTTGTTAAAAGCCCCTTCTATGTCAAGAAATGCCACCATGGTGAATTCTTTGAAATGTAGGGACGATTCGATGGTGCTCACAAGTTCGTACAGGGCTGATTCTGTAGACTTTCCCTTATTGTAAGCATGTTGGTTCTCCGACACGAGTTTTGTATCCATGTTTTGCCAAATGAAATAATCTAAAAGTCTTTCCAGACTTTTCAATAGGAAAGAGGATAGGCTAATTGGTCTGAAGTCTTTTGGCCTAGTGTGCGATATCTTCCCCGCTGTGGGTATGAATACCACTTTGGTATCCCTCCATCGATTCGGGATGTATGAAAGCCTGATACAGCCTACATAAATTTTCTCCAGCCAGGGGATAGTGTATTTCAACATTTTCTGCATTTCTGCTGGAGTGATGCCGTCTGGTCCAGGTGACTTCAAGGGCTCAAAGCTGTTTATAGCCCAGCTTATTTTGGATCTCTCAGTCAACAAGCTAGCGATGCTCGCAGTCCACTCGCACTCTTGTTGGTCCTGTTGATCCTCGGGCACTGTTGATGAGTTCCCTGGGAAATGTGTGTCGAGCAGTACACTTAGCGCTCGCTGTTTTTTGTCCAGTTGTTTGCCTCATCCTGCAAATACCCCACTGAACAAGGAGACGCGGATAGTACCTTCCTCAGCCTTGCGGCGTCGGAGACTTTTTCCACTTCGCCACAGAAGGAATACCAAGAGCGTCTTGCGCCTTCCTAAGCTCCTTCTTATAGATCTTGAGTTGCCCTTTATATGCATCCCAATCATTAAATGCTCCTGTAGATTTCGCCTTGTTGAATTGCTTGTTGCAGGTCTTTTTCCTTGTCGTTAGCTCAGAAGTCCACCATTGGGGTTTAGTTTTACCCTTGTACCTTGTTTTTGGACAGGCTTCTTCAAGGGAACTATTGAATGATGTGGTGATATGCTCGACCAGATTATCCAGACCGGCTTTGTCATTCGGTTCATAAAGAAGTTTAGAGTTGAGGAACATTTTAAAATTCTTCTCATACAGGTGCCACTTTGTCTTCCTCACATTTCTGTGGACAGCAGGTTTAGGCATTTTTTCGGCGAGTTTGAACTCTATATAATGGTGATCCGAGAATGAGTGGTCGTCCAGTACATTCCACCCAATAACTTTGTCTGACACCCGGTCAGTAGCAAACGTTACGTCTAGTACTTCTTGTCTGTCTTTAATTGTAAAGGTCGGTTTATTGCCAATGTTACAAATAGTTAGGTTGGTAGTTAGAATAAAGTCTAGAAGCGAATCACCCCTATGGTTTATATCCGTACTACCCCATATAGTATGATGAGCGTTCGTGTCTGCGCCAATAATCAGCTCGAGCTCGTCAGACGTTGCTTCTTCTACTACTTCCCTGAAGAGAGCTGTCGGTATTGCAGCTTCATAAGGAAAGTAGCTGGAGACCACCCAGTATATGCGATTACCAATCTACAGACTAGCAGCTGTTTGGTCTTTACCACTTAACTTAGTCAGGAGAAAAATACTTAGATCTTTTCTGGCCAAAATGCAGGTTCTTGGAGTGCCTTCACAGTTGGCCACAAGCAGTTTAAAGTTTGGTGTCTTGATACCGCACACTCGTCCTCCTACTACATATGGCTCCTGGATCAGCACGATGTCTACTGCACCTGTGGACAGGCGCAGCAATAGAGCCGCTGAGGCTGCTTTAGCGCCATGGAGGTTAATCTGTAGAATTCTTACCATCATTGGTAATCGACAGATTGACATCCACTCCGACAAGGGTGTTATCGAACTCTTCGTCCATATCATCGGGGAGCATGTCCCCGCCAGATGCGTTAGAGAGTCCGGAGCAGAGAATGATGCCGAGCCAAAATTGGCGGCGGCGGCTGCCATTGAAAATTATAGATCGGCGGCGGCGCCTAAGCCGACATAAAATTTACATTCGGCGGCTCTATGATAGACATTTTAACATTTAAAATAATAGTTGAAAAGTTAAGCTCTGGTAGTTATTCTTAAATAATAGATGTTTTTAAGTCAACTGTAAGATATTGTGGGGTAAAAAAATCATCGATTCCATGCCGCTAGGCGGCTCTATGATATACTCTATTTTCAAAGTATGCTAAAGCTATGTGTAGACGATTGTCAGATCGGACAACTTTATCAACCCTGTTAAAGTGCCGCAAATGTACGGACAATGACAGATAGTTAGGCAAAGGTGAAGACGATTGCAAGAAACCCTTACAATTTCATATATTTAAAATATATTTTACTAGCTGGATCCGGTCCACTTCGTTGCCCCAGATTTAGATTTCCGATCCAATCCATTTTTGAAAACAAACGATTTTTTGGCGCCGCCCACTTTTGCAAAATTTTTTTTTTCAAAACCATCTCAGACAAAATAGCTTTCAAACAAAAGAAAAAATGTTTATATCGGTCCAGTGGTTTAAGCGTCTATAAAACACATACATACATACAAACAGTTTTCCATTTTTATATATATAGATAAATATATATTTATATGCAGGATTGTCAATAAAAATATTTTATAGGCAGTGGCCAATAAAATGTTTTTCTGGCAATGGCGCCGTTGTCACATGCATAAACTTCGCACATACTACAATCTGCAAATTATCTCACAATGACTTTTCTGCCAACGTTGCAAGACAAAAATTATATGTTCACACGGTTGTACGTTCATAGGGTTGCATTTTCCGCCATTCTTCTATACATAGCTTAAGTCGAAACAGGTTGTTTCCAAGAGAGGCGAATAGACGTTTTAGTGAAATTTAAAATTTGTCTGGAATTACCTTGTGGTTTAAATATAATGACATCTACTGTTTTGAGCTTAACTTGATTGATTCTTTAGAATGGAGGTATTAATTTATATGTTATACTATTCTTTAATACTCCATTGATTTTTTTCCGAAAATATTTTTATCTCTATATGTACATAATCTAATAATAAATAAAAAATCTTATTATTTCCTTTAAAAGAGAATTTTTATAATTATTTTTCTATTACTATCAATTTTATGATTTTTAAGACATGTTAAGCTCCCGCTTGTGACAATAAACGAATCTAAAAGAAATTTACTCACTTCCATATCGTCCACCCAATAAATGAATAGTGTATAATTTATTTGTCGTTTCGAGAAAATCATATTTAAAGTATTTGTGAAATTGAAACTCGATATTATTATTTATTAATGAACAATTTCAAACACCTAATAACCCAATTTGTGGAAGTAGAGTTTCAACAGATATACAGGGTGGCTGATATGTTTTGCAACCAACTTCAGGTTGCTATCATTTCTAAACCGCTAGTCTGATAGCTGACAGATTTATTTCAGTTACAGTTCATTTTATAGTTTACAAGCTTACAAAAGCATTTTGATCTATTGCATTCAGAAAAAAGTTATTCGTGATGGAATTCAAGCGTGATAGTGTGATTGCTTTATATTTGGGTGGAAAAACACAAGTGGCTATCGTTAGAGCCCTCCAGCATTTAAATGTGAATAAATCTTTTGTTTCTCGTACCATTGCTCGTTACCGTGATACTGGCAGTGTTGCATCGCGTCCAAAAAGTGGACGAAAAAACGGTAACAACACCAGAAATGATCCGAAAACTGAAGGCCAGATTTGATCGAAATCCACGCCGCAGTGGTAGAAAAATTGCTCGTGAGCTGAACATATCGCGAGAACGGATACAACACATATTAAAAAATGAGCTTGGACTAATGCCATTGAAGTTCCAAAAAGTGTAAGAGCTCACCGATGCACAAAAAAAAGTTAGACAGGAAAGAGCCAAGGAGTTGCGTCGCTTGCACGAAAGTGACCAGTTACCGAATTTGGTTTTCTCCGATGAGAAGCCATTCCAAATTGAGCAGTTTGTGAACAAACAAAATGATCGGGTTTACTTGCCAAAGAGGTCAGCTGAAAATTTACACCTTCGATTGGCCACCAGAACTCAAGCGCCGCCGATGGTAATGGTGTGGGCCGCCGTAACGGCCGATGGTCGCTCCCCGCTCGTATTCATCGACCATGGGGTCAAAATAAATGCCGAATATTATCGGGAAAATATCCTAAAGACAGTATTGAAGCCCTGGGCAGACAAACATTTCGGCCGCAGACCATGGACATTCCAACAGGACTCAGCACCATCGCACTCGGCACGCGTCAACCAATCCGTTGGACTTTTGCGCCTGGGGCATTTTAGAGAGTAAAGTTCGCACTAAAAAATACCAAAGTATCGATCATCTCAAGACGGCGCTTCGCCGGGAATGGGCCAAAATACCGCAGAGCCACTTTCGTACAGCGTGTGATGGCTTTGTGGCCGTTTGAAGGCCATAATTCGTGTCAAAGGTGGCCAATTCGAACAAATCTAAACTGTTTCTAAAATTTTATGTTATTTCCGACATTTTTTGCTTTTGAACAATAAAATTTAAAAAAAAATTAAAAAAATATAGCGCTTTACTTTGTTGCATTACATATCAGCCACACTGTAGAGCCAATTGAGTAGATTCTTAGAATGCAATAAAAAATAATAGTGTATATGCGTACAAATTATTCTTCTATTAAGGGGCCGATATATCTGTTGTATAGCTATTTGCTTATCAAAAATGATTGTATCTATATACTTTTTAAAGTTTTTCCATAGAACGGCGGCTGTGTTTGAGCCGATTTGAGCCGCAAAGATCGGCGACGGCTTCGGCTGTTGAAAAAAGGTCGGCGGCGGCTAAAATCGGCGGCTCGGCTCGGCGGCTTCATACTCTGGTCCGGAGACTTCCCTCAGCCCTTCCGTATCCGAAGTAGTGTTTTCATCCTCAGAGAATGACGTTACAGATCTTCTGTTACAGTTAGAGTCACTAGAAATAATGGTCTTGTGGACCTCCGCACTTCCAGAAAGCCTTGTATCAACCACGGTCGACGACTCGCCTTCCGCAGTGGAAGCTATGTATATCCTGCTTGTATACCTTCAAGACTATAGTCTCGAAACCATATTGCAGGGTTGCACTTGCACTTTGTATATGGGAGGTGGATTCAGCGTTAAGGATCAAATTGACCTGACGCTTTTTACCATCCGCCTCACCCAACTTGCTAATTCTCCAATTATGGGTCGGCAGACCAGGATTGGAATCTTTCATTATCTCTAATATGTCAGCCGGGTTGGAGGGCTCTTCTGTAACCCAGGTGATGGCTCTAGGGTGGCTAGGGATGTTGTTTTTTTCGACAACATCCAACTGGGCACCCGGCCACACCTCACCCGCTCCACTCTGAGCAGCCTTATACAGATCTACTGATCTGGCATCACCGAAAGATAAGAGCTTTACTCTCCCCTGATGCCATCCTGCATCGTTGCAGACTGGTGGTGTGTCCGGCATTTCTCTTCGGACATCGAGGTAATGAGCCATTATGGCGGATTGCACATGGCTCCATTTGTCCTTGATGGATCCATCCTCACAACTTCTGTCTATAACAGCCATCACTAGACTCTCCTTCGCCACTTCATTGAAGGGCTTGGTGAGTGTCCTGTTGATGGTGATATTAGGGCCTCTCAGGTGATCATCAGGTGATCTGATTCTTTTGAATTTATTAGCCGTTAACACAGCTGAATTTGTGGCTCTTTCAGCCGGCTGATTGGCCTTAGATGCATCTATGACGCCTTTGGCCCAGGTAAGTGACTAGTTTTGTTTTTCGGTAAGAGCCGAAACCTCAACAGCCTCCAATTTCGTCAAAACTCTGAGCGCTATCTGGTGCTCATTGTGCTTCCGTTTTGACGGTCGGACATGACGTTTTCCCCTCACCGTACCACCTGTTGTGAGTACTGGGGGGTAATTTTCACCATGCTTGGTTTGGTCGGCTTTGGCCAAGACCAACGGACGGACAGTAGGACGATTGGGGAACCCCGCTCCATCGGAACGCGAAGGCATCCCCGTCGACGAATTTATTAATTTCTGTATTAGCCCGTAATAGGTACTACGATGTAGGCCTTCCAGACTTTGTACAGATTTTTTTTGCGATTGCGTAATAGGTACTGCGTAATAGATTTTAAATACCCGCACTGTGCTAAACACGTCCGTTCACTACGACTGATCAGCAACGACATCCTCATAATTCCCTTTAATTTGAGGCATAACACGGCTCAATCAGGCTTATATATTATGGTCCAAATACTAAATGTACTTTCCATGGAAGTTGGAATTAAAAAAAATTACCATAAACATTTTTCTTAATATTTTTTTCGTGTTTGTGACACCAAATTACACCAGAAACTGTTATCCACATCCCTTGGACAACATTTTTGTTGCATAGTGTTATTACTTAGCGTTTAAGTGACAACATTTGTATATTTTAAGCCTTTAATATTTAAATATGTTTTCTTTTATAGCTTTCCAATAATTTGTAATAAAAAATATTATATGTTAATATTTAGCAGCTATCATAGCTTTCTATTGAAATTCGAAAAATGTAAACACAATTAATACTGTATGTTAGTTACAGTATGTATACAAATTTTAAGTGACAACATTTGTATCATTTAAACTTTTAATATTAAAATACGAAGCGAGCGTAGTAATCTTATGACACATTTTAAGTATGAATTATATAGTCCTACACTGAAAAAAAAGTGCACTGGAAATCAATTTAATTTTCTTATCTTAAGATTTTTAATTTGATTTGGCTCCAAAGACAAATACTATTAAAATAAGAACATTTTGTACGACAATTAAAGTCATTAATCATCTTTAAATCATGACATAAACGACTTTGAAAAAATTACTTTGATTTAAGACTTCACATTTTAAAATCTACTACGCCTTGTGCTTACATTAAATACATAAAATTACTTTAGATTAAGTACATTCTGTAATTAAACCAAGCACATGCTGTAATTTTGTCAAGTGTAAAATATGTTTAGTAAAATATTTTTTTTTCATTTAATTATTTGTTTAATGGTTCCTGGTAATTATCCCCTCACCTTAGGGAGGAGGGTATATATCATTTGCTACGGGCCAAAAGTGTAACACATCGAATGAGTGACCTAAGACCATAAGTATGTTCGGCGGAAATCCGTTTTAGGTTTATCGTGCGCCAGCAGACAGACACACAGACGGACGGACGGACATTGCTCAAATGACTTAAAATGATTTCGGATTTCCGCCGAACATACTTATTTTTGCCCAATTTCTAATGTTTAAATGTACATATCCTCTATAGTTTTGAAGACTTTTCAACAAAATTGTATATCCGATAATAGAGCACCATATTTAACATGTCCATCAAGTTTCATCAAAATCGGAGACGATCGGCAATTTTTATAAACAATTATCGTGTTTCTCGTTAGAGGTACAAATCAAACGTATTCCATATAGGAATAATTGGGAATCAGTGCTCAAAAGAGAAATTAGTGCAAAAATATTTTGCAATAATTTCCTCATGGTCAGTTGGTAATTCAAGTTGATGGTTTAATTAGATATTAGTACATGTTTCGGACTGCGAAATTTCAGTTGAAAGTTTAAGAGATAATAGCAATCTTCTGAACACACTCGGAAAAATTGAGAAGGTCATATCTCGCGAAAAAATTAATTTTGCCTAACGGTTTAAATGGTCTTATTTTTCCTAAATTCTCAATCTGGTTGTACAAAATATGCAAAAACAATACTTTCCAAATTTAATCTTAAATACATTTGCTGAGGTCATTATTTACAAAATATTGTAATTGTTGTACTCAAAAGGTTATTTTGTTTGCAGTTATGAGTTACGAAAAAAATAAAATAATGTTGCTTTTTTTAATTATACGATAGAAGGTATTACAACATATCCAAAACATTTTCTTTTAATTTTCAACAGGGTGAGTAATCCTCCTACTGGCGCGGGGTAGGATTTGGTTTTTGGACCCATGTTTTCTTGGCAAATATTTTTTAGAATTCTCCGTAGATTACGTTTTCGCTATACGATTTCTGACAAAAATTTGACCCGCCCTAATGTACATACATATTTATCATACTGTTGCCACTTTGACTTCCTTAGCTTTGTGGACATGTTTAGGTATTTTCTCAATGAATTTGAACTATATTTAATGGTGATCTGAGAACGAGTGGTCGTTCAGTACAATCCAAAGAATACTTTTGTCTGACAGCGGGTCGGTAGCTGATGTTACATCGTATTTCCTGTCTGCCTTTATTTGTTCATTCGAAGCCTCAAGGTTACTGAAAAGTTTACTTTGAACACGTTGCAATATGGGGTACATCAAGAAATATGACCTACGTCCAGTGAGGAATCGGTGGAGGTGCTCCTGGATACAAATTTCGCGGGCAACTCTGATAAGAACTGAGTACTTCGACTGGGGATGCTTTCTTCGTACATACAGGGTGGATGATGAAAGCTGCTAACAAAAAAAATTTAATAACTTTTTTCTATTTAATGAATCTGGTTAATTTTTTTTTATATTGCAGATTGATTTTTAGATTTAACAAAAATGGATAACTTGGACACTGAAACAAGAATTTGGATTGTCCGCTAGAATTTGGATTGTCCGCTATTACGCACTGAAGTCCGTAGTTTCGGTTCAAAGAGAGTATAGGGGCACGTTTGGCGGCAATCCTCCGAGCAGATGGACCATAAAGAGACCTGTTAAAATTTTTACGAGCATGGGACAGTCAACAGAAGACCTTACCATCGAAACCCTTCAGTTCGGACGGAGGAAACAATCGCTGCTGTAGCTGATGCCATACAAAACAATCCAAGAGTTTTGCACAAAGTTTTGTTATTCTCATATAAAATTCAAATGGCTAACAAAGTGAACTCAGCAGACTTCCCGATTCGCTTGGAATTTTGCCAGAAAATGCTTCAAATGGTGGAAGAGGACGGAAACATGTTGAACTTTCTTTTCATGTCTGACGAGGCCCATTTCGATTTAAACAGCAACATAAACAAACAAAATTGTCGAATATGGAGTGCTTCCAACCCACAGATACTCCATGAGACGGAATTGCATCCACTTCGTGTCACAGTGTGGTGTGCAGTTTCATCACGCTTAATTGTCAGGCCCTACTACTTCGAAGAAAACGGTCACACCGTTACAGTTACTGGAGACCGTTACTTGAGCATGTTGAGAGAGTTTTTCTATCCAGAATTACGCCGAATGAGAATTTCTTTCAACTCTGTGTGGTTTCAGCAAGATGGTGCAACTGCTCACATAGCCCGGCCTGTTATGACAGAGTTGCGGCGAAAATTTCCCAATAAGCTGATATCCAGAAACTCCACATTCCGTGGCCCCCCAGGTCGCCTGACCTTACTGCACCTTACTTTTTCTTGTGGGGTTATTGCAAACAGGAAGTCTACAAAGCAAAACCAACAAATTTGAATGAACTAAAGCAATCCATTCGAGAAACAATTGCGGCTATTTCCGTCTCAACTCTCCAAGCAGTAATGAACAACTTTTTGGTAAGATGCCGCACATGCATCAACGAGCAGGGGGGCATTTAAATTCCATTATTTTTAAAACTAATTAAGCTACTGAAAAAAAAAGTTATTTGAGTTTCTTAATGTAGCAATATTCATATATAATTCGCGTACAGGCGATGAAAAGCGTCACTATAAACTCACTGTGCCATGTTTAATGGCTCTGATTAAATCTCCACCCTGGACGAAATACGTATCAGGGTATGTGTTTACATGACTTCCAGAGCGCAGTGTCTTATCTTTTTCAATTCAGCACAAAAACATCTCTTTCGCAAAAAAGTGTTTTGATCGAAAAATCTGAATGATTCCAATTTGCAAACATTCAAACAAAAAATCGAGTAAAGTTAAAAAACTGTATAATATAAATATCACGCGGGCGGTTAGTCGTTAAAAATGTGGTCATAGTAAGCTTGAATGGTAAGATGGATATCAACAACTGTTTCTGTAAAAGAAAAAAATAATAAATAATATTGCCGAATTAAAAGAACAGCCCTTGAATGTCACTGATATTTTAACGATATAGCTACGGTGACTATCCGTACACTATTATAGTGAACAGTACACTATTTTAGACTCTTGTACTTTATTTTTTAATGTACACTTTTTTCCACAATGTTTCTTCACATGTCAACATCTTTTAAAGAAAAACTAACGTATGCCTGGGAATTTTTAAACGTCTCAGTCGATCGAAAAATTGTTGGCTAAAGTAACAGAAATAAAAATGACATAATTAATGTATTTTCTTACATAAAAATACAAATACATGGAAAAAATCCGATACAAATCCAGACACACGAAAATTTCATTATTAAAAAATTTTGAAAAAAGGGTTTTTTAAATATCTAACGATATTTGGACTTTAGAAAAATCTGAAATGAAAAGTGGACACTCTAGAATCACTATTAATCACTTTCTTACTGAATGTAAAATAAAATACATTCAGTAGAGAAATATCAGAAGTAAAATATCGATATATTGTTAATTATTTACATGCATTTTTTAGTTCCTTCCTATGTAATTACTACAATAAATAATTATACCCTACACCACACTGTGGTCTACGGTATTATGACTTTGTGCATTTGTTTGTAACACCCAAAAAGACAAAAGATATGCCCATAGTTTATTGAACCGATCAACATAGAATCACTTTTTGATTCGATTTAGCCGAAAGAGAAAGAGGTTTCTTATTAAATGAAGGAATACTGCCAAATTCGGAGAAAATTGGTTCAGATTTAGATATAGTCCCCATATATATGTTACCCCCGATTTGAAATTCAAGCGCTGTAGAAACTGTGTTTTATATCCGATCACAGCGAAATTCGGCAGAAAGAAGTTTCTTATTACATGAAGGAATACTGCCAAATGCGGAGAAAATCGGTTTGACATCTAAGCGCTGCAGAGACTGTATTTTTATCCTATCAGTACGAAATTAGATAGAAAGAGGTTTCTATTTTACATGAATGAGTATTCAGGGAAAATCGATTCAGATTTATAAAGGGTCCGCAATGTAACGTTTTTTTTTTTCAACTGGTGCTTATTTCGTGAATGGTAACACTTAGCTCATGTCTGATTTGACAGATAATTAGTTTTATCCTTCCGCTGAACGAATATGTGTATATTGCGAATATTGCGACATTACTTTGAAAATCATGGTAATGTTGCAGAATGTGTGCGAAAATTGCATACGGACTTTGGAAGAAGAGAAGCACCGTCAGTTTCGTATGTTCGTTATCTTGTGAAAAAAAGTGAAAGAAACTGGCATCCTCATCTATAAACCAAAGCGTGAAAAGGCAAAAACAGTACGTACACCCGAGAATATTGCTGTCGTGGCAGAAAGTGTATGTGAAGCGCCATCAACATCAATTCACCGTCGTTCTCAACAATTGAACATTTCGGAGACATCATTGAGACGAATTTTGCATAAAGACCTTAGTATGACGTCATACAAAGTCCAATTGGTTCAGGAGTTGAAGCCAACTGACCATCCAATGCGTTTTCAGTAGTTTTTTTTATAGCATTTTCAAAAAAAAAAGTTATTTGGCGGACCCATTATATAACCTCCATATATATGTTTCTCCTGATTTGGTTACAAAGAGCTATAGAAGTTGTACTTTACTTTCGATCAATACAAAATTCTCCAGAAAGATGTTTCTAAATTTAGGAACGAATATTGCTTAATTTAGCGATTATCGGTTCAGAATTAGGTATATCCACATATATATATTCTTGCTCATTTATTCCAAATTATTTTCGCAATGACCTTTATCGCATTTTTTGGGAGGTGTAGGGTATTATATAGTCGGCCCCGCCCGACCTTCTGCCTTTCCTTACTGGTTTTTATTTTGTTTTTAATAAAATTAAAGCAAATCATAAACATGTGTACGTACACAATTTCTTCATGGAATTAATGGTCCCCGTAGCTGAACAGTACAATATTTATATGATTTGGATTCCGGGAATTGCAAAGCAGATGATCTTACAAAACATGGAACTACCTTACACGCTCCAGCGAATCTGAATGTTCTTCTTGAGAGATAATGCCCTTCCGGCAACAAATGACACGTGGTAATTAGTCAAGAAGCACATACATACATTCCAGACTGATGAGGCCTTGGCTAAACTCCAAACGCACCAACTGGTTGTCGCCAGCGAGACCGGACGTCATGACGGATCACTGCCTAATTGGACGGCACACAGGCACAATTGACTATTGACTATAGTCAAAGTGAGCTTGTTGTATCTTTACGCTAGGCTCATTCCACATAAACAAATAAAGATTTAATGATGACGATGTGAGGAACACATTAAGTGTGCGATTCTTTACAGTTCCTTTCGAGTTTGTTTGTATAAGTATATAAATTAAATAATTTTTTGTTCTCCCGAAAACCCGGAAAGTCTTCACGAATGATTTTCACAAAACACCAATTATTATTTCCCATATAAGACAAAGCTTCCATGGAATATTTAAGTAGCACAGAGTTTACCACAACAAATACATTTCGAGAACCAGCAAAAGTAGATATTTAAACGAAAAAGCGAATCGGTTCTCAAATCGGATCAAGTGGAAAAATCTCCTCAAATTGCCACCTTTTGAGGTGCCCCTATCCCCATAGTCTTGTAAACGCATATCTTTCTTTAACAATGACTGAAAAATGAAGTAAATTTTTGAATACATTGCATACTCGGGGATGAGAGCTATTATTCTCTATTGCACGAACATATTGACGCAAAAACACGCCCTCGCATCCACACGTACGTACTAAAGCCAAGCCAAAGTAAATATATTGTCTTTATCGATTTTCCGTCAGGAAGGAAAGAAAACGTGAACGAAACAACAACAACGGTTGCAAGCATCAACAATGGCAACCATTTACACGCACACGACATAAGGACCCATAGTCGGAGCACATATGCTCCTGTGTATGAAGGAGCATACACAGGAGCTCCCACCGTACGTGGGAGCGTTTTAAAATGATACGTTATAATGTAGCAATGTTTGCTTATGGCTAGTTTAAAATAGTACAGTGGAGGATTTGGAAATAAGAATTCATTGTATCTATTCAAAAAGCTTTCGCGATTTTATTCATACTCATGGCAAAACCATGTATGTATATTATTCTATTTATATATTTGTATCTATATAATTTGTTCAATTATCACTGTACAAAAGAATTTTTTAGAACTATGTAATCCAGCAAAATTAGAAAATGGTAACTACACTGAAAGAAGCATACTAAAAATCAATGAAATTATCCTAGTTTTTATGATTTTCGCTTTGATTTGTGATTACAGACGGTCGGCAAATACGATTACTTGATGTGATTTTTATACCTTACACCACACTGTGGTCCAGGGTATTATGAGTTTGTGCATTTGTTTGTAACACCCAGAAGGAGAAGAGATAGATCCATCGTTGATTGAACCGATCGACTTGGAATCACTTCCTGAGTCGATTTAACTATGTGCGCCCATCCGTCCGTCTGTAGATGTATCTTTGTAATCAAAGTGCAGGTCGTATTTATGGTCCGATCGAAAGAAATTTAACACAGTGCTCTTTTTCGGTTCAGATTTAGATATACACCGATTGATATGTAAGCGCTGTAGAAACCGTACGAAATTCAACAGAGAGAGTTTTCTTATTACATGAATGAAAACTACAAAATTGGGGAAATTCAGTTCAAATTTAGATATAGCCCCCATATATATGTTTCACCCTATTTGACATGTATGCGCTGTAGAAACCGTGTTTTATATCCGATGAGTACGAAATTCGGCAGAGAGAGTTTTCTTATAACATGTATCAACACTGCCAAATTCGTATCGCAATGCCAATTTTCGCACTGTTAGGAAGGTTAGGTAGGGTATAATATAATCGGACCCGCTCGGCTTTCTGTCTTTCCTTACTGGTTTCGTGTAAAAATAACAGAAGTGGGGTAATATTTCTTATTCGTTTGGAAGAAGCTATGCCTATTAGAGTTGGTTTTTTGACCTAATAATCACAGCTAAACCTCGCTAAATGACCGGAGTAGCATCTGTGAAATCGCGATACGAGGAGCTCAGCTGTCAAGTAATTGCATTTGCTTCACCGTTTTAAAAAACTTTGCATTCTACAATACATAATAGAGGCAAAGATGGTCTAGAGCGAGGAGAATATCCTAGTGGAATATTTATATAAAGAAATCATATTGTACTAAAGTTGTTCATAGTTTAAAAGCGATGTTTTATTTATAAGAATAAAAAATACTAAACACATTTCTTTGGTTTTCTGGGATAACAAAACATCTGAAAAAATTAAAATGTTCAGGAAGTCCAAAATACGTTTTCTATCGCAGTGCATTTGATACAAAATGTGCATAGTTGAGTCTTAAAATTAGTCGCTAAAAATTTGACAAACATACACGGGGCAAAATCGATTTGATATGTTTGAATCGAAAAAAATATATTTGGAATCTAAATTTTAAAATATTATTTATTTCTGAGCAAATAAATTTTATTTGAAAATCAACAAACTTTATTTGAAACGCATATTTTAATATATTACAAAAAATTATATTTGTAAACTAATCTTCTCAAATAAAATATGTATTTATATACAAATAACATTATTGTTTAGGAATACCTCCAAATATATTTTGTGTAAAAACGATTTTCAAAAAGTTGCCTCTCCGAGCCTTGCATCTGTTGTCTTAAATTATCTGCTTAAATTATTTATGTTTTGTAGAGCAGTGTTAAATGCGTGAAGTTTCATAACGAATTCTGGTTGAGTGATTATATTTAATAATCCCAAAGCTTCCACTGCATTTTTGTGTCGTGGTGCACATGCTTCCTATTTTTTTATACCAACATAAATTAATGCATTCGATCTACAATTATGGTATCTGCAACTCCATCTAGTTTTACAGAGACTTCAAACTTCCAAATATTTTATTTGTACAACATAGCTTATTCTTTTGAAATCAATATGATTTCCAGGTTCGGAAAAATAAATATACAGCCTTTACAGCTTAAAAAATGTTGATGCAATTATTATGATATTGCCAAAGTTATTCGCAATCGGTTTTATGTCACATTACATTTGCAGAACTGGCATATCTACACAGAAAAAAGTAACAAATACTTTTAACAAATTCAACAACTTTGTTGGTTAAATCGTACCCAACAACTTGTTTTATTTTTCTGTTTGTTACTTATAGAATAATCTACGTAACCTAAAAATCGTTATTCAACTTCCAAATTGATTGACAATTTTGAATTTTGAGATTCATTGCACCATATGCAAAAATTTATATTATTTCTGTCATTAGTAACTGTAAAATTGATAGATAGATCTAATGACAACCTAGTTCGAATTTTTGTGAAGCTTTATATTTCCTATAAATCAAGGAACAAAATATTTCCTTGTCTGTGTATAAAAACCATGTCTACACAGAATAAAAAAGGAGTAATCCATACTTGAATCAACCGTAGTGGTGTCAACAGTACAGTACAAAATACTTGAATAATTTTAACGCTCTTTATGCATGATTAGGCTCGATTTAAGCCGAAATATTCTTATTTCAGAATAAAGCGATTGAATTAAGAATTTATGTGATTGATTTGTATGCGAAACGGGCTTCAATGAAGACAATTTTGATTGAATTAAGCCTGCCCAATACTTGATATAAGCCTGATCATACTTCATACTAACATTTATATTATACCATTTTGCCTCTATATAAGTTTAGCTGTAATTATTCAATTTAAAACACAAATGTATAATGAATAGCCTGAACGGAATGAACAAGAATTGCTAAAAACTTCTGTCATCTCAACTCAAAAAAAATCAAGCCAAGTAATGTATTTACAAACGCCGTTTGCACGAGAATCCAATTAGATATCGCTGAGCACGTACATCTCGTCGAGTTATATATGTGTGTGTGTGTGTGTTTGATCCCTGCAGTTCGTGAGGCTGGTACCCAACTGGTGAACCGGTTTATTCACCGGTTCATGAGACTGGTACTAAACTGGTGATTTTACCGAGAACCAGTACCAGTGTGGCCGCTGGAAAAATTTTTTTCGGCCAAAAATGTTCCCAGAAACTGCCCAATATCGACTTCATCTGCCCAAATAAAGAACAACTAAAGACGGATTAACTTGAGCATTGCCGAATCTTATGTACCCTCCACCATGGATCGCATGAGAATGTTTTCGGGTACAAATAAACTAATACCAAATTTCAACCCTATTCGTTGAAGTTTTAGGTTTTTGTGGCATTACGAAATCAAATCTAGAGGGACCTTTGTATGGGACCTATGTCAAAACATGGACCTATATCTACCGTTGTTCCAGTTTCCAATTTTCAGCCCGATCAGTTGACATTTGTTGTCTCTATGACAGAAGGACATGGCTATATCGTCTTAGAATTTTACGACGATTAAGAATATATATTTTTTGTGGTCTCAGGTCAATATTTAGAGGTGTTACAAACGGAGTGATAAAATTAATATACCCGCATCCTATAGTGGAGGGTTAAAAATAATTTGTGCTTCTTTTATAACATAGAAATACTATGTACAATTTATTCTGTGCAGAAAAAAGGAAGTTATAAATCATAAACGATGTATATACAGGGTGGAGCGCGGTAATTTGCTTATTTGGGAATGAAATAAAAAAGTTATAAACCTTAGAAAAACTTATTTAATATTTTAATTATATTGAACAGTAAGGGAATTTTTAAATTACATGGTTTTATCATGGTATCTGGCAAATGTCGCCCTAAGCTATCCACATCTGAAGTTTTCATGAACAATTTCAGCCTCAATATTGTTAATTAGGTCTAAGGTCTTGATATACAACTTCGCATGGAAAAAATCGCATGGGGTTAAGTCTCGTGAGCGTGCCGGCCAGTTCACATCACCTCGAGTGATTCACATCACCCCGAGCGAGTGCGCATTTGAATACGCTTCAACACAAAATGACCTCTCCTCACATGTCCAATGCATGATGGCAACTGAAGGGTAGACGAATACAAATCTCCCGTCAGCCACTATAAGCCACGCACACTCTTTTCGACCAACAGTACCGCACAGCCTGCAGTGCAAAAAAGCAAATTACCAAATAGCTGATCCAAAATAGCTGATTTTACTTCTGTTTTTGTGATAGAGTTTAATCATTTTGAATGTATTTTTTTTAGTAACACGAAATGAAATGTATTTTTAAACAATGCTATTGCTCAAAAATTCTTGAATAACGAAAATTTTGTGTTAATTAATGCTAGTTTTTTTTTTAAAGAGACCTCCAACTACTCCAGACACCGCCTGTTGCTAAAAAATCATATTTTGCAAAAGGAAAATATTCTGGCGGAAAAAATCGGCCCAAAGTCTGTCCAAATTACAAATTTTTTCTGCTCAAATTTGGTCCGAAATTCCCAAAACGGCAACACTGACCAGAACCGGTACTTTAACTATAGAAATGACCGGTGCTCGGTGCTCGCGTACAACTCACGTGCCTATTCCTTTCCAACCTCTTTCCTATCCAGTACCAATAACACTATGCAACAAAATGTTTGTCCAAGGGATGTGGATAACAGTTTCTGGTGCAATTTGGTGTCACAAACACGAAAAAAATATAAAAAAAAATTGTATGGCAATTTTTTTTTTAATTTTTTTTTAAATTCCTGCTTTAATGGAAAATACATTCAGTATTTGGACCAAGTATAAGACTGATTGAGCCGTGTTATGCCTAAAATTAAAGGGAATTACGAGGGCTACATATGCTGCAAATATGGCTTTCACGTACAATCTTTGGTTTAGTAACAGTCGTCAAAAATATGAGAAAAACATGATTTTTTTTTAAAAAAACTCTTTTTCCTGGTACAAAAAAAAAACATAAAAAAAATCGAAAAAAATATTTTATCACATTTTTTAAAAGCCAGCATGCTTACGAAGGAAGCACATAACTTTTAAATCTATGGATAGATGTAAAAGTTATGAGCCATTTTGTAAATGTTAGGGAAATTCAAAAAAATCTTGTTTCATATTTTTTCGTTTTAAATTATGTTTTTGCTTATATTGAATTCGCCATATGTGAGAGAGACATTGCACTTGCATTTTATTTTATGAGGATTGATGTCAGACATTATAAAATTATAGGATGAGGTGTTAGGGCCGTTCGTAACCCTCCATAAAACATGATATGCAATGTGAGAGCTATATTGGATGAGATCCGCTCAGATAGAGGGTCATTCAACAATATTTCTGGTTTTTATTTATGAGCTTTCCATTCAATTACGCCTTTTAGGGGCATGGACATCCCAGTCGTATATACAGGTAGTAATATACGATAATTATATGTACGCAATACAAAGTAGTACGCAGTCTTGAAAATATTGGGAGTCTACTTTCGATGCAAACTATATGTCAGCTACAGGTACTGCAACTTATGAACCTTAAACCCGGAATTTATGAATGAAATTTCTTATTAATAAATTAGTGTAATTCAGCGCCTTAAAGAGATAAGTCGATTTTCTGAAAAATATTACAATGTTATATTTCGAAGTCTGAGTAAAAGGCAAAGAACTTGTCCATGTGTAAATGATCCCAACAATTTCTGCTACATCTGCGGAAAATATGTAATTCAAAAAATCGACGTGCGTTTAGTAAAATAATAGAAGAAATATATGTGTAATATTTTGGTATACGAGTTAAAAATATGAACGAATTGTGGACACCTAGTATTTTGTGTAATTCGTGCCATGTAAATCTTACTCGATGGACTAGTGGAAGCATGTGGTAAGTACTTTAAAATTAATGTATTACAATGTTTCGTGGAATAAAACGTTTTAATTTTAGAATTCACGAGCAATTCTGTTCAACTGAGTACTCAACTCTGAGCGATTCAAGTTTGAGTCAGAAGTTATCGCTTTTAACTCAGTTTTAACTCATTGATCTAGTGAGAGATTTAGAACTGACCAAGGATAAGGCAGAACTACTTGCATCTGGGATGGAACAGTACAATATTTTGGGCCCAGATGTTAACATAACATATTATAGAGTCCGTGATACACCTTACAAACAATTGTATACAACTGTGGATAACAGATGCTTTCGCAAGGACGTTCCCGGATTGTTTGAGGAACTTAATCAAACATACAATTCAAAGGAATTGGATTATGTGTTGACAGCAGTAAAGAAAGTTTGAAAGCAGTACTTTTACACAACGGAAATCAGAAACCGTCGATTCCCATTGCTCATGGGATCATACGAATCTATGGAATCATACGAAACAATGGCTAAATTGATAAAATACATAAATATGAGGATGACTGGAAAATTTGTTGCGATTTAAAAGTAGTTGGTATGTTATGCCTCTGGGATAGCCGATATTTGCCACTACTGCATATTAAGCTGGGGCTCTTTAAAAATTTTTGTAAAAGCCTTAAGGAAAGATGGCAATTCACTCTCATATTTAAAAAGTCTATTTAAAAGTCTTTCTTTTCAAAAAATTGAAGGAGTTTTTGATGGGCCTAAAAGAAGGAAACTGATGAAAGATGTGAATCATATTTGACGTCGGATGAAATTGCAGCATGGAGGTCGTTTAAGCTTGTAGTTTCAAATTTCCTTGGAGCCAATAAAAGCCCGCAATATGAAACAATGATTAATGATTTATTAAAATATTATGAAAAAATTGGTTAGAAATATATTTTTTTATATTTATGTATATAACACATATGTATGTATTCTTTCAACTTATTTTTCGCTTTATGTTTTCCAATAGGTGTAAATATGTCCCTCAAAATTCATTTCTTGGATTCTCATATAAACTTTTTTCCCGAGAATCTTGGCGACGTAAGTGACGAACATGGCGAAAGGTTTCACCATGAATTGAAGTTCTTCGAGCGGCGTTACCAAGGGCACTGGGATGAAAGAATGATGGGAGATTATATTTGGTTCCTCATTAGAGAAACCGATTCCGAAATCTACAAACGTCAATAAAGAATTCACAATTACTTGTAATGAAACTTGTTCATGTAAATAAACTCAAATGTACATAATATATATAAAGTAATAAATAAAATCGCTATTAAACAGAAATTTAAAAATTTTTTTTTTGGAAATTTTCTTACCTCTGCCAAAAGTGCTATAGTTTCTACATTTATCCATAATTTTTTTTTTCAAATAGGCATTATTTTCTTCGCTAGGATGCAAACTTTTAAAAAATAAAATATAATATTTTTTTGTCCAAGGATTTTTTAATTTTTGTTGTTGAAAAAAATCTACTTTTTCCAATTTGTTTAATGACTCTTACTAAACCACTGTTTCTAAGTGAAAGAGATATTTCCGACAGTGGTAGCCCACATTAATAGCTTCAATTTACCGTATAAGTCGACCTGATCGGTCATATACTCCAAAAATTATAGTGCAAATACTAAGGGTACCTTCGACGATAATAGTATTTTTAATAAAAAATTTGTTAAAAAAAATTTATCCATAAAAAAATTTTTGGTTTTGGTTTTATATAACAGTATGCCACTATCTAAACAAAAAAATAATTTTTAGGTCTAGGACACGAAAAAAAAAATTTTTATGTTGCGTAGTGTAATTAAATAATTATAAATAAAATGAATGAAAAATAAAATACTTAAACGTCTTGCAATAAATTGTTTATCAATTACAAAAACATATGCAAATATAAAATGTATTAATAATATTATTTCGTCCATTTGCTTTTAAAAATCGTTTTTTGAAGATAAAATGGATCTCTCGTTGTTATATTTTTATTTACACTTCTACAAAATGTACTTGCACTTCACTTCTTCGCTGATTGAAGTTCAAATAACAATTGAAGCACATTTTATTATTTTGAGAGAAGGCATCAAATTGTTTCCCTACAAAAATAACGGGATGCTGTATCTACACATTGCGTTTGCTAATAGCATAGCTACGCAAACAAAATTAAAACAGCTTAGAGCTATGATAGTATGAAAAAATCAACTGTCCCCACAATGCATAACTATCAATAATTGACCCCATCGTAGAGAACTATGGATCGATAAAATATCCAGAACATAATGTGAGGCACAAGAAAACAGGGTCATTTGGCACCACAAGAACTGAAGGGATGTTCCTTCAAATTCAAATCATTGACGGAAAAAGTGGTACAATTCAATTCTGATTGGTACGCTGGTACACAAATAACCATTTTGTATGGTGGTACACTTTTTAATTTCTTGATATAATTATTTTCTAACAAAAGTATAGATTATTAAAATCCGTTCAATCATTTATAGAGCGAGAGCTTGATGTAGAACAAGAACAATTGCACCCAGGAAAATAATTGGTTGGAATTCGATATATTTGGAAAAATAATATACATATATTTCAAAATATTTGAACAGACGAAAAAATCGCACTGAAATGGAGTGTACAATTTTCGCGTACGTCCAAAAATTCCTTTCAGCCTGGTATTGCGAACTCCATGGGTAGAACAACATGAGTCTGTTGAAATAGTTATATCTTCACCTACTAGTAGCTGTTATCGAGGCTTCAGAATAAATGCATTCCACCTGGTCTGTTTGGAAAACTACAATATCTGCATTTCAGTTATTGCTGGCTATAAAAACTGGGAATTTGCAAGTTTCGGTCCATGTAGTACATTAAGTTCAATGCTTGGCATTATCATTAAGTCGCGTTCTTCCAAGTGAAAAAAATCAGCTTGCTTCTTGGGTAGATATTTGCCTTTCAGGATATTGATAAAGGTGGTATGTGGTTTGGATAGTGCCGACACAATTTCTAACTGAGACTATTTTGCGTGCGTAACTTCAGCTATGTACAGACGATTGTCAGATCGGACAACGTTATCAACCCTGTTAAAGTGCTGCCAATGTACAGACAATGGCGATTGCAAAAAAGCTTACAATTTCAAATTTATGCAATATATTTTGTAAATACGAGGTTGCTATTTATATTTCGGTACTGGCAATGCTAGTGATGCCAGATGAAAACTGGAACTTCCATTGGAAGTATGACATTTTTTAGCATAAATTCACTCAGACCGTTTTGTCATTTGAGCGCGAATTGTTTTGGTCACAGTGTGTTGAAAATTAACCTCCAAAACATGGTTTTCGAACGCTTCAGCAGCTGCTTCAGGCGTCGAAAAACATTGACCAAGCAGTTTTTTCTTGATGTGAGTGATTAAGAAGAAGTCATTGGGTGTCAAAGCAGGGCTGTACGGCGGATGACCCATCAATTCGACGTTTTGGCCGGTCAAAAAGGCACTGGTTTGAGCCGATGTGTGAGAGCTCGCATTGTCATGGTGCACAAGGATTCGTCTTCTCTTATTCGTTTTTCGAATTTTTTCGACGACTTCAGGCAAACAAATTGTGGTGTACCACTCAGAATTGACCGTCCTACGTTGCTCAAGCGGAACAGTCGCCACATGACCAGTTTTGCCGAAGAAACAGGCGACCATTTGCTTTGAAGTGCTTCTTCCACGAACAACTTTCGTTGGATTTGGCTCGTCTTCGAAGACCCACGCGGTCGATTGCTGTTTTGTTTCGGGCTCATACGCATAGATCCAAGATTCGTGACGATCTTAAAACGTCTTTTGAAGCACCGCGATTGTATTTTTTCAAAATTTCTTTGCACCAATCGACACGAGCCTTTTTTTGAGTTATTGATTCTCTCAATAAGCTGTCGGTGTATAAGAGTGTGAAGCTATGTACACACGATTGTCAGATCGGACTACGATATCAAACCTGTTAGAGTGCTGCAATGACAGATTGTTATGCAAAGGAGAATTGTCAGTTCAGACGATTGCAAGAGTTCCAAATAAAAGTTTCGCACATCTGACAATCAAAAGTGTCTGCAAATTATATCGCAAGCGCAACGTTGAGTGTTTACACTATTGCCAGATATCTAGCAATATTAGTGTCTTACAATAACTTTTCTGTCGACGTTGCAAGACAAAAATTGTATGTTCACACGGTTATCAGCTCACAGGGTTGCATTTTTCTGCAATTTTCCTGACAATGTTGTTAGATCTGACAATCATGTGTACATAGCTTGACAAATACTATTAATTTAATTTTAAACACGATATAAGAATATATGTACATTACATTTCGCGGTGAATTTGTCAAGTGACCATTCAAGCAAGGCTCTAAAATTGTCAACATTTTGAATAGTTTCATTTGAATAGCCTTGTCGACCACAAAGGACGACTGTTTGAACTATTGCTTCCAAATGCTTTCTATTTGCGTTTACGAACTGCTTTTCATGAATTTGTAATTGTTTATCGATGGACTATCTACTTAGATCTCATTTCAGCTTTCAATACATTACATACGTTTCTATGGGGGATTTGTTTTGTGGTCGTCTGTAGTTTTGGATTGGAGTAAAAGAATACGATAACTTAATAATTTTTCATATATGTCGCAATATATGTTACCATCTGGTCCACATTTTTTCAAGATTTTAGTTACTATTTTTAAATAAAAATATGTCAGGCAGCCTATACAAATGAACGATTCTGCTTTTCTGCAACTTGAAATTTTGTACAGTGGAATGTTTTTCTAGTACTCATAGTCTATTAAAAAATTTTAGTTACTGCCATGCCCTTTTTGGTACATCCCATATAAAATGGCCAAAATAAAATGTATGAAAAATATGTTTGTTATTACCCCTAATTTTACAATATGGGTCATAATATTTATATCGATGCCTTATATCCAAAAGGTGCTATTACGATTTTTCGCACATGAGATTTTGATGACAAATGCTTCACATGATTGTCCTACGGTGTAAATGTTTAATCCAAAAAATATCCTAACACGCCTTTTTTAACGTTTTTGTTGTTTTGCTATGTTGTTTTATGTGTTTTTACGAAGAAAAATCAGGCTATACTATCATTTTTTATTTGAATTCCAAATTGCTAACAATTTAAAAAAACGCCATCTACTGGCGATTGGTGTAGAGACAACTATGTCGAACTGGCAACCCTTACCAGTCACATGGGTGGTGAAAATGGTGATTTTAAGTCTCACTTGGAGCTTTGGCCATGTGACTTGTAAGTCCAGATTTACACTAGTATATTTTTTTCAGCAGCTTATCCGCTAATTCTCTTTTAAACTTGCCTTTGCGTTTAGACACATAACTTTGTTTTGGATATTTCTGTGTGAATTGTTGTTGTTTCAAAGGCCGAGTGAAAAACACAAAACGTCCAGACCGATAAGCCCGAGTACGGGAGAGTTTTTTCCCCCCTCTTGCCGACTGCCTCTCTCTCCTACAAAACGCCGATAATCTGCTGAACATTCAGCCAATGTAAATAGGGACTAAGCTTTCTTCGTAGGTATATAATACCCATATGCGAATTTCTTTGTAGATTGGTATATATACAAGTGATGATCGCCACAACTACAAGCTCACACTGTATCATGTATAAGTCCCTCTGATGATATCCCCGCACAGGATTGAAATACGTATAAGGATATGTGTTTACATGGCTTCCAAAGCACAGTGTCTTATCTTTTCCAATACACCACAAAAACCTCTCTTTCGAAAGGAGGAATTGATCGAAAAACTGCGGTAGAAATATTAAAAATCATTAAATTTGATGAATTTTGCAAGTGTAGCACTCTTATCGTCTCCTGATAAATTGGGTTTTTTAATATAGCCACAAATGGATATAAGCCATCGATATACATTTATCCATAAATTGAATTTTTCAAATATGCATTTTCTCTTCGTTAGGATATTAGCTTTCAAAAATGGAACAAACTGTCTCTACGTGGAAGTGATATTCCCAATTTAATTTAAAGTGTATCACTGATCTATCAGGCTTAAACATAGTTAAACAAGTAAGAAAGTTTCAGTCGGGTAAACCGACTAAGGTATACCCTCACTTTGTGAGTAATGTAATATTGAATATTACTCGAATTATTCTGTCAATTTGTGTGGGAGGTACCAGAAGAGGCTTATCAAATACACCTTTTTATACCCTCACTTTAGTGTGACGAGGGTATATATCATTTGCTACGGAAAAAAGTGTAACACATCGAAGGAGTGATCTAAGACCCTAAGTATGTTCGGAGGAAATCCGTTTTGGGTCATTTTAAGTCGAATGAGCAATGTCCGTCCGTCTGTCTGTCTGTCTGTCTGTCTGCTGGCTGGTGCGCACGATAACTCTCGAAAGGAGTAACCGATTGACTTCAAATTTGGTATGTGGTAATATTTTGATCTATCTCCGGATGAGTTCGAAGATGGGCCGTATTGGTCTACTCCTTCTGGTACCTCCCACACAAAGGGTTAAAATTTAGTGAAATATTGATTCTTTAATAACTTCTATACTACTTATTCGAATCTTTTGAAATTCTGCACATAATATTAGTATATTAGTCGCTATTAACTCGAGAAAAATGGGTGAAGTTGGCATGCCCCTTTTGGTACCTCCCACACAAATGGACCATTTTGCATCAAAATTTAACTGCTTATAACTTTAATACAAGTGCATAAAAATGCTTGAAATTTTCTACAGTATAATGTTTTTGTAGCGCCTATAGTCCGGTAAAAAATGGGCATCATTGTACAGCCCCTTTTGGTACCGCCCACACAAATGGCCCGTTTCGTACCAAAGTAAACGGCTTGTAACTTTAATACCAGTGCATACAAATACTTGAAATTTCGTACAGTGTAATGCTGTTGTAGTGCCTATAGTCCTGTAAAAAGTGGGCGTTATCACCCCGCCCCTTTTTGTACCTCCCACACAAAATGACCAAATCATACCAAAATTACATAGCTCGTAACTTTAATATACCAGTGCACACAAACGCTTATAGTTCAGCACAATGCAATGTATTTAAGAATGTACTGTTTACCGAAAAATATGTGTATTTGGAAAACCCCTTCTGGTACCTCCCACACAAATTGACAGATTTATTGGTGTAATGTTATATATTACATTACTCACAAAGTGAGGGTATACCTTAGTCGGTTTACCCGACTGAAACTTTCTTACTTGTTTTTGCTGAACATTAGATACTTTAAATTCATTGCACTGTGCCGACTTATAAGCATTTATGTGCACTGGTATAAACGTTATGAGACATTAAATTGTGGTATGATTTGGGCATTTTGTGTGGGAGGTACAAAGGGGGGAGTGGCAATAACGCCCATCTTTCACAGGGCTATAGACACTATAAAAACATTGCACTGTACAAAATTTCAAGTATTTTTATACACTGGTTTTAATGTTATAAGCTGTTAACTTTTGGTGGAAAAAGGTACCTTTGTGTGGGAGGTACCAAAAGGGGCGTGACAACAACGCCCATTTTTCCCTGGACTGTAGGCAATATAAAAGCATAATACTGTAAAAAATTTCAAGTATTTTTATACACTGTTATTAATGTTATAAGTTGTTAACTTTTGGTGCAAAATGGTGCATTTGTGTGGGAGGTACCAAAAGGGACGTGGCGACTTTGCCCATTTTTCTCGAGTTGATAACGACTAATAAGATACTATGTGTGGAATTTCAAAAGATTCGAATAAGTAGTATAGCAGTTATTAAAGAATCAATATTTCACAACATTTTAACCCTTTGTGGGGGAGGTACTAGAAGGAGTGGACCAATATGGCCCATCTTCGAACTTAGCCGGAGATAGAAAAAAATATTACCACATACCAAATTTGAGGTCAATCGGTTACTCCTTTCGAGAGTTATCGTGCGCACCAGCCAGCAGACACACAGACAGACAGACAGACAGACGGACGGACATTGCTCATTCGACTTAAAATTACCCAAAACGGATTTCCTCCGAACATACTTGGGGTCTTAGGTCACTCCTTCGACGTGTTACACTTTTTTCCGTAGCAAATGATATATACCCTCGTCACACTAAAGTGAGGGTATAAAAATATGGTCCAAAAACTAAAGGTACCTTGCATAAAAATTGGAATTAAAAAAAATAAAAAAAACTACAATTAAAAATGTTTTGTTTTGATTTCATAAAATAGTATGCTTCAATGTACTCCAAAAAAGTTTTTAGGTCTTGGGCACAAAAAATTGTTGTGCATAGTGATATAGACAAGTCATGGCCTTTCTAATGAGCATTCATTTCCGCGAACTTCCTTAAATATTCTTACGAAAATATGATTCCTATTGTTTTTAATATCAAATCGGAAAATACTACTACTAAACAAGAAACCACATTGCCATTTTGATGAAAAAAGGTACACAAATATAAATACTGCCCACCTCCTGACCATCCAAATGTGACATAAACAATGCAACGCCACCTCATCTTTCATGTATTCTCAGTCAAAATTTAAGAAAGCGATTATGAATATACGTTATAGTGTAAAATTTGGTATAAATAGTACAGTTTGCATGACACTTTTACACACATGTTTGTAGAAACACATTAAGAGCCCCTAATTCATTACCAAAATTATTTAACTTAATAATATTTATTCAAAGGTACCCATTGTGCGAATGGCAGGTAGATAAACAACTAAGGTGAGTCGCGGTAATGGAAAACGGCACAAATCGATTGGAATTGTTTAAAATGAAACGGAACATCTGCTCATAAAAATGATTTAAACTTTTAATAACAATTTAAGGAGTGTCTATCCTGTCTCTCGAAGAGAATCGAAGTACTTCCATACATTCGTCCGCTTAGAAACGTACATATAACTGATACAGAATGGAGCTGAATGGGGCGGAACAATGCTATGTCAAGAATTGTTCTTTTGAATGTCATGTGATAGGCATGTGATGGAAAATATGCATAAACACGTTTATGATTGATACATTAAAAGTCCTGAAATATGACAAATATATTTAAATTGCACCAGGGGATTGTTTGATTATGCGAAAAGGGAAAACAGTAGTCATGGCGAATGGAATGAAAAGTGGAAATGTATGAGCACTTCCATATACATACAGACGGGGGAAAATCGGGATTTTTGTTATGTTTAAATTGAAAGAAAATATATTTGGAAACAAATAAATTTTATTTGAAAATCAAGAAATTTTGTTTGGAAGGCATATATTAAAATACTAGAACATAATATATTTGCAAACTGACTTTCACAAATAAAATATGTGTTAACACACAAACAAAGTTTTTGTTTAAGAAGTTTTCCAAATATATTTTATTTAAAAAAGATTTTGAAAACTTTGCGGTATTTTTCGAATTTATGTAAGTTTTTTCTAGATTTCTGTTAAACTTTATAGTTGAAAATGTCTTTAGCAGCATACGCTTTAGTTTTACATCAATAATTTTTAATATATAAATTTTCCAGTTCATCACTTCTTGTCAATCCATCAATGCAATTTATAGTTACAAAAGATTATACGATTTAAGTTTAATTTGAATTTTACAAACATATACAATTTATAAAAAAATTGCACTTTGAACTTCTGAAAAACAGAAAACTTGTCTTTAAAATAAGGCATTGATACATTGCCAAAATACTTAAATTAATCATTGTTTCGGAAATATTAGTTCCAAATAAAAAAATATTACAATGGGAACATATTTTCGTTTAAAACAATATCCTCCCAAACATATACTATTTGCGTGTGTCAAATATTATATAAGTATATTTGAAGTGTACCCTAAACATATATGTATTTCAATCAGAATGTGTTTGGGACAATATACTACAAAAGCGATTTTTTTCAGCGTGCATATGTATGTTTGTGCAAACAACAACTTCTCATAACATTTATTTGAAGACGGCCAAGTACTTGTTTTACCTATGGCACTTGATCCCAATGACATTGCCCACACGAAGAAGAATCACCATTGAAAGGAAATATATTTGGAACAAAGATTTTTAAAAAGAATTTATTTTTGAGGAAATGTATTTTATTTGTAAATGATGAACATTTTTTGTATCGCATACATACCTATATGGGAAAACAAGTAAGGAAACTATAAAGTCGAGCGGAGTCGACTGTATAAAACCCTCCACTATCCACAATGCACGGTGAAATATGAAGGGACTATATCAAACCATTATTACTATGAATTTTGCAGGTTAAATGAAGTAAATTTCTCACTTCCATGCTCATCGGTTAAAAATTTAGGATTTACACCGCTTATAAGTCAAATTCGTCCGTGACATTCATAGTGTGGTTTTTTATTATTACATCCTTACTAGCTGGACCCAGCCCACTTCGTTGCCCCAGATTTCCGATCCCGTCCATTTTTGAACCTATCAAAAACATATGTATATACAAAATTAGAGCACAATCGCTAACAAATTGTTCAAGATATTTCAAATTCAAAATTTAATTTATATGGGCGGGGCCACGCCAGTTGGTCCGATCCCTCCCATTTTTGGGTCAATCACGTAGACTGCCACCATATACTTATACACAAAATTACAGCACTTCCTCACAATATAAGACCCATCAGCTTACTCCCCAATATAGGAAAAGTTTTCGAGATATGCATAAACAGTAATATCAATAATTTCTTACGTAAAAACCGAATTGTAAATGATAAACAATTTGGATTCAAATACAAGCATTCAACAATCAATGCAATAAGCCTTCTTACTTCAAACATTAACAGGAATTGGAACAAGGGTCTATGTACAGGCGCATGCTTTATTGATATGGAAAAAGCTTTCGATAATATTTGGATACCAGGCTTAGTTTCAAAACTAATTTCTTACAAATTTTCTAGAAATATGGTGATGTTAATATACAACATGATTAATGAGCGACAATTTATAATTTCACATAACGACAAAACTAGTAAAAATATATTTCATATTGAAAATGGATTACAGCAAGGTTCTGTTAATTCACCCACCCTGTTTAACATTTTCCTATTAGATCTAATGGACAAAATAGAAAACATTATAGCATTTGCCGATGATATTGTTATATATCAGGCGGACAGTAAAATAGGAAGAATCAACGAGGGTCTACAGCGTAGAGCAATTTTGCATTGACTGGCACTTAAAATTCAACACTGAAAAATGTGAGACCATTCTTTTTAGACCACCAGTAGGAAAATGTAATAATGACATAAAAAGAAACTGGAAAAAATTTGGATTAAAATCTTATTCAACCAATAAAACAAGTAAGAAAGTTTCAGTCGGGTAAACCGACTAAGGTATACCCTCACTTTGTGAGTAATGTAATATTGAATATTACACGAATTATTCTGTCAATTTGTGTCACTTTATGAGTAATGTAATATAGAATATTACACGAACTATTCTGTCAATTTGTGGGGGAGCTACCAGAAGGGGGTTAGGTTAGGTTAGGTTGAATAGAGGAGACGTTTAAAACGTCTCATGTCCATGGACATACACTTTAGCCAGTGGTTCATATGTATATACAAAATTAGAGCACAATCGCTAACAAATTGTTCAAGATATTTCAAATTCAAAATTTAATTTATATGGGCGGGGCCACGCCAGTTGGTCCGATCCCTCCCATTTTTGGGTCAATCACGTAGACTGCCACCATATACTTATACACAAAATTACAGCACTTCCTCACAATATAAGACCCATCAGCTTACTCCCCAATATAGGAAAAGTTTTCGTGATATGCATAAACAGTAATATCAATAATTTCTTACGTAAAAACCGAATTGTAAATGATAAACAATTTGGATTCAAATACAAGCATTCAACAATCAATGCAATAAGCCTTCTTACTTCAAACATTAACAGGAATTGGAACAAGGGTCTATGTACAGGCGCATGCTTTATTGATATGGAAAAAGCTTTCGATAATATTTGGATACCAGGCTTAGTTTCAAAACTAATTTCTTACAAATTTTCTAGAAATATGGTGATGTTAATATACAACATGATTAATGAGCGACAATTTATAATTTCACATAACGACAAAACTAGTAAAAATATATTTCATATTGAAAATGGATTACAGCAAGGTTCTGTTAATTCACCCACCCTGTTTAACATTTTCCTATTAGATCTAATGGACAAAATAGAAAACATTATAGCATTTGCCGATGATATTGTTATATATCAGGCGGACAGTAAAATAGGAAGAATCAACGAGGGTCTACAGCGTAGAGCAATTTTGCATTGACTGGCACTTAAAATTCAACACTGAAAAATGTGAGACCATTCTTTTTAGACCACCAGTAGGAAAATGTAATAATGACATAAAAAGAAACTGGAAAAAATTTGGATTAAAATCTTATTCAACCAATAAAACAAGTAAGAAAGTTTCAGTCGGGTAAACCGACTAAGGTATACCCTCACTTTGTGAGTAATGTAATATTGAATATTACACGAATTATTCTGTCAATTTGTGTCACTTTATGAGTAATGTAATATAGAATATTACACGAACTATTCTGTCAATTTGTGGGGGAGCTACCAGAAGGGGGTTAGGTTAGGTTAGGTTGAATAGAGGAGACGTTTAAAACGTCTCATGTCCATGGACATACACTTTAGCCAGTGGTTCGGCCTGTTGTGCGCTCCTTATTTATGATTTTCATACCCCACGGATTACAGAAAATCGGTACTAGACACGTATTTTCTCAGTATCTTCCAGTCATATCCTCTGAGATGAGTCAAGTCTGGCAATATGTCGGAACCGAAATATCGGGATCTTGCATGTGTGAAAGCTGGGCAGTGACACAGAAAATGTTCTATCGTTTCGATGTTTTCCCTGCATGCCCTGCACTCGTCGTTTTCTGCTAGTCCTATGCGATGAAGATGTGCCTGTAAGCTTGAGTGTCCCGTTAGAACACTTATCATCTTACTAATCTCGATCTTGTTTAGTTTCAGAAAACTACTGGTTTTCTTCTCATTTGGGTCACCCCACAGTATCTTTGCAGTTGCTCCTACAGTTGCTCTATTCCACACAGTTTTGTGAGCCATCACTGCCCAATGCTTCAACTCATCCTTCGTGGCTTCGAAAGGTTTCCAATTTTCCAAGTCTATTACTCGAAGTTCTCTGCCCTTTGAAGCCAAGCTGTTTGCTCGTTCATTTCCAATCACTCCGTTGTGTCCCGGTACCCAGAAAATACGCAGTCCGATGTTATTGCTTTGATCGCCATTTGGCTATCTGTGAATATGTTGGCATATTTAGGCTTTGTGGTATTACTGAGCCAGTTAACACACTCCGTGATTGCTCGAACTTTATTTTTTTTTTCCCCAATTCATTACATTTTTTTATTGAATCTTTCATTATTATACAATGAAAATAACAATAAGTGGACAAATCTTAACCTAAAATACTACTCTCTGGGTTATTGCCATTGCGAATAAACCATTGAGACTTTACACGATTTTTTTACTTAAACAAAAAGGTTAACATTTCAAATTTAGGAATTCATAATTTCATTTCATTTTTTTGTACTAGATTTTGATTAGGATTTGTTTTAATTTATATCATGTCCAGCGTATCTCTCCTTCTAAGGCGGTCATGACCTTCAAAATTTAGTAGTTCTCGAGCCAGGATGTTTGGATGATTGAATAGTTTACCCACGTAACACCGGCAATATTTTTCAATTTCCTCTTTTACTGTTGGCATGTTGAGATCCTTATGGATGTTAGCGTTTCTTATATACCATGATAATTAAACGAAGAATATTCGATTGTCTTCTTTGTAATTTGCATACATTTGAAGCGCACGCTGTACCCCAGAGCTGGATACCATATGTCCAAATTGGCTTCAATACCGTTTTGTATAAAAGAACTTTATACTCTGGATCTAGGGCAGATCTTTGGCTGATAAGCCACTGAAGTTGATTAGTTTTGAGTTTTATTTGAGTTACTTTAGAGTCTATGTGGCGCGACCACGTCAAACGCCGATCTAAGTGGATTCCAAGGTATTTTACATGATCCTTTTGGGGAATCTGTGAGTTGAAAATAGAAATTGGAGGACTTGCATCCCTTCGCAGGGTAAAAGTAACATGAGTACACTTTGAGGCATTCGCCATTATTCTCCATTTTTTTAACCATTCTTCTAGGATTCGGACATGCGACTGCAGTTGTTCGGACGCAACTGAAGGGTTTTTGTGAGTACTGACGAAAGCAGTATCGTCCGCAAAAGTAGACGTGAGCGTAAAGTTGGTTATGGGCATATCTGCCGTAAAAATAACGTACAGTATAGGGCCAAGAATGCTCCCCTGTGGGACACCGGCATTTATTTTCTTAGGGCTAGAAAAAATGCCATTTGATTTAACTTGAAAAGACCGGTTAGTCAAATAGCTCCTGAACAGTTTATGCGTGTTGATTGGCAGATGGTCGCATATTTTGTACAAAAGTCCTTCGTGCCAGACTTTGTCAAATGCTTGGGAAATATCTATGAATAACGCCGAACAGTATTCTTTATTCTCAAAAGCTCTTCTGATGCAGGTTACGAGACGGTGTACCTGTTCTATAGTATTGTGACTTTTTCTAAAACCAAATTGATGGTCAGGTATAATATTGTGAGAAATTATGTGAGGTGTGATTTTCTTCATGAGAATGGACTCAAACATTTTTGAAAGTATCGATAGTAAGCTTATAGGGCGATAGGATTTGACTTGAGTTGGATCTTTACCTGGTTTCGGTATCATCACGATTTCAGACCTCTTCCAAGATAGGGGAAGTAACCTACACGGAGAATTGCATTGAATAAAAATAACACAATTTTCAAGGCTGCAAAGGGAAGTTCTTTAATCATTTTCGCTGTTATACCATCTCCTCCGGGCGATTTCTTTAATTTTAGTTCTTTGACAGATTTTTCAACATCCTTTATTCTAAGCTTGATTGGGCCAGCAATTATATCATCTATCACGGGCTGATAGATTGGGCGACGAATTAAATCATCTACCACGGGGGGATAGATTGGGCGTGGAGTTATATCGTCTATCACGGGCGGATAAATTGGGCGAGAAGCTATGTCATCTATCACGGGCTGATAGATTGGGAGAGGAATTGAGTCATCCATCCCGGGCGGATAGATTGTGTGAGAAATTGTATCATCTATCACGGGCGGATAGATTGGGCGAGGAATTGTGTCGTTTATCACGGGCGGATAGTGTGGGCGAGGAGTTATATATATCACGGGCGGATATATTTCAGATGTATCACTGTTGGGTGTAAAAACGGACTCGAGGTAGTTTGCGAATGCATTTACTTTCTCTTCTGTGCTTTTTGCCCAGTTCCCATTTTCAAGGCGAATTGGCGATTCATGCGCAACAGGACCTCGCATATTTTTTGTGGCCTTCCAGAGACTATAATCTGTTTTCTGGGTTGGATCCAGAGATTGCAAATATATTTTTAGATCACTTTCCTCGGCTGATTTTAGGGCTGATTTCAATCTCTTCTGGCAATTTTTTAATTTTTTTCTCAGTGCTGGGGAGCGATATTGTTGCCACTCTCTTCTTACGCTTCTTTTTTCATTGATCAACGCTTGGATGCCTATTGGGTTATTGGAGTTATCTCTTTTGAATGCGCTTTTTCGAGTACACTGAAAAAAAAATTGTAATAAAATTAAAGAAATGCTCCAAAGACGTCCTTAGTCTTCAAAATAAGTAAATTTTGTACTTAAAGTTAAGAAAATTTACTTAACATTAAGTAAATTACTTAATATTATTGAAACTATCTATATTTTAAGTACAAAATGTACTTATTATAAAAACTAATGACGTCTTTGGAGCATTTCTTTAATTTTATGACAAATTTTTTTTCAGTGTAGCCACTTTAACAGCACTGTTTACAACGTCTGTGAATAGGTTTACCGCGGCTTCAATTTCATCCGTTGTACGTAACGATACACCATCGGATAGGTGTGAGCTAACGTATTTTTTATATTTTAGCCAGTTGGTATACTTATTGGGCAAACTGTCACACCCATTTTCATGATTGTTGTAAAGCAGTGTCAAAATGGTAGGCGAATGATCCGATGATAGATCAAGTGATGGACATAGAGATAATTGCTCACGCCTTATATTTTTTATTATAGCGAAATCAATAAGGTCAGGCGTTTTGTTCAGATCTGAGGGCCAATATGTTGGGTGACCGCTCGAAGCTACATCTAGTTTAGCAGATGTTATGGCTTTAAGTAGTTGTCTACCTTTTGGAGTAGTGAGGCGAGAGCCCCAAAATGTGTGCATGGCATTGTAGTCACCTGCTACCAAAAACTTTGTGCCAAGAGTGGAGAAGAACTCCATGAATTGATCTTTGTTAATATTGTGCCTAGGGGGACAATATATCGACGATATCACCAGATTTGTGCCTGTGATAGCGATGGAAGTTGCTTGTATATGCTCAGTCCTATATTCGGGCATAGGATAATGTTTGATTGTATTTTTGACAATAAGAGCTGTACCACCACAGGCTCTCCCGCTAGGATGTTTAGTATCGTATGTGGAATAACCACGTATCCTAAAACAATTTCTGGTTGAAAAATGTGTCTCAGAGACTAATAAGATATCTATACAGTGGTTTCGGAGAAAATTTTCTACCTCATTTCTGTTTTGGCTCAGGCAGTTTGCATTCCAATAACAAATTCTCATTGGATTTATTTTTGATTTAACACGAGTTGCATAAGCATACTTTGATTTCTCATCATTTCTTGCATCATGCTTTGCTCGAACTTCTGCTTGAAATACTGTGTTATGGTCTGGGAGGCGGAAGTAAAGTTCGACTTCTGGTTCATCAATAAAAAGTCCCAGACCCGTCCTTCCTCCTAGCCTGGACCCATCAGTGTAGCAGCTGGTTCCCACTGGCGCATGAGCAAGTGTTCCGTTTTCCCAGGAGCGTCTGCCTGGCTCGAACGATTCACAGGTAGCTGTAAGCCGCACTTCAGGAATGCGGTCGGAGATTTCCGTTGTTTGAAAATGACCGACCAGTGATTGTAATATCTTCTGATGGTACGACTTGTGGTCTCGATTTATCCATTCACCCATCACTTGTAGACGTCGTGCTGTGAGGGCTGCCTCATACTTTATACGGATATCTATTGGTTGGATGTGCAGTATAGTCTCCAACGATCTTGTTGTTGCGGTTCTAATTGCTCCGCTTATGCCTAGACAGCACATACGTTGCACTTTTTGCAATGGTATTACGTTGTACTTTTTGTCCATTGATGTCCACCACACTACAGAGGCGTAGGTGATTATTGGTGTAATCACGCTCATGTAAAGCCAGTGTGTCATATTTGGACGTAGTCCCCATTTTGAACATATGGCTCTTCTGCACAACGACCAACATCTGTGGGCCTTTGTAACTCTTTCTTCAATATGATCTTTCCAGTACAGTTTCTGATCTAAGATTACTCCCAAGTATTTTATCTTTTTAGATATGGCAATATTCTTATCCAGGAAACGAGGCACGGTAAAAGGATGAATCTTCCTTTTCCTTGTAAATAGACATATTTCTGTTTTGTCTGGATTGACATTTAGTCCCCTTGGTTGTGCCCAGTTATATGCTATGTTAAGTGCCTCTTCAGCTCTTCTGCATAGTTGGTTTGGATGTGTGCCACTTAGAAGTATTATAACGTCGTCTGCATAACAGACTGGTTTAAGTCCTTCATTGGTGAGGGCTTTAAGGAGACTGTGTATCGTCGTAACCCATAGGAGAGGCGATAAAATGCCCCCCTGAGGTATACCACGATTTACCTTGTCTCTGATTTTTACGTCATATGACCCACAAATAATCCACCTATTCCTTAGCATATTGTTGATCCAGTTTATCAACGCCCGGTCAACCTGAAACTCGTCTAAGGACTGGATAAGTGTATCGGTCTGAACGTTGTTAAAAGCGCCCTCAATGTCTATACAAACGGCAAGTGTGTACAATTTTTCACTGAAGGACTTTTCTATGTGGTGTACTACCTCATGTAGAGCTGTTTCCACTGATCTTCCTGTAGGTTTAGGTTTAGGTTAGGGTGGCAGCCGTATTTTTTTACAAGCTCACATAGACCAGTTTAGGTCCCTAGTGTTACCACGGGCTGAAATGCCCCTCATCGAAACCAACCTGTTTGATATATAAATTTATCGATAGTACGAATATCAGTACTGGAAAGATCTGTTAGGCTGCCTAAAAAGGCCGACCCCAGTATATCCAGTCGTCGTTTACTCAAAGCGGGACAGTCGCAAAGCAAGTGCTCAATGCTCTCCACTTCTTCCTCATCTCCACAGCTTCGGCAGAAGTCATTGGAGTCAATACCCAATCTTTTGGCGTGTTCGCCGATCAAGCAGTGTCCCGTCAGAACCTGTACTAACGTAGACAATCGTTTCCTCTCTAGTGCGAGGAGATATTTTGACCTTCTCAGGTCATACCTTGGCCAGATTTGTCTAGCTACCCTGCAGGTGCCGATTTCTGTCCATCTATCGTTGGACTGCCTGATTGCCTCTTGCCTAAGCCAAAGCTTGCACGTGGATAGTGGCGCACCAATATATGCAAATTCTTCGAGAATTTGTAATGTCGTCCCTTTCCTAGCAAGTTCATCGGCTTTGCAGTTCCCCGGGATATCCCTATGCCCAGGCACCCATATGAGGTGTATATTAAACTGCTCAGCCATCTCGTTAAGAGATCTGCGGCAGTCGAGGGCTGTTTGTGAATTTAGGGATGTTGCCTCCAGAGAATTGATGGCAGCCTGGCTGTCCGAGTAAATGACAACGCCATTGTTGGTTACTATGTTGCAACTCAGCCACTTGGCGACTTCCCATATTGCCATTATTTCGGCTTGATAGACACTGCAGGTATCTGGTAGTCTGTGAGCTATATCCAGACTAAGTTCTTCACAGTGTACTCCGAAGCCAACCTTTTCATCAAGCTTCGAACCATCCGTGTAAAAGTGGAGATGGTTTATATTACCTGGTATTCTGCCGACCCATTCATCTCTGGCGGGAATCATAGTGATGTAATTTCTCTCGAAGGTGTACACTGTTGGTATATAGTCCACTCGGTCGGTTACCATAGCACTACACTTTGATATCCTCATGTGACCATAGTTCTTGTACCTCCACATTGATAGGCAGTTTAATCTTATTGCCGCTTTGGTTGCAACTTCTCTCGCCACAATATTAATCGGCAGTATATGGAGTAGGGCTTGTAGAGACTCGGTCGCTGTAGTCCTTAAGGCTCCGCTTATGCTCAGGCAGGCTGTTATCTGAACCCTTGTTAGTAGGTTGGTGATGGTTAGTTTGTCAGTTGCCGTCCACCATACCACAATACCGTATAACAGTATTGGACGAACTACTGCTATATATATCCAGTGGACGATTTTAGGAGAGAGTCCCCACCGCGACCCTACAGCCTTTTTGCAGGAATATAAGGCGACGTTGGCCTTCCTTACACGTTCCAATACGTTAAGTCTAAATAACATTTTCCTATCTAGAATTATTCCTAAAAATTTTGCACTTTCAGAAAAGACTAGATCTGTTCCATTTATCCGAGGTGGAGGGTCCACATGTGGACATTATTCATCCTAGTAAAGAGAACCAATTCTGTCTTGTTGGGGTTAACGCCCAAACCGCTGCTTCTGGCCCATCTAGCCAACTTGTTCAGAGCCACCTGTAGGATGTCTCTGAGGACGTTTACGAATTTGCCACTCACTGCGATTGCCACGTCGTCCGCATATGCCACGACCTTGCAGCCACAACGTTCTAGATCTAGCAGGATTTCATTCACCGCTAGGTTCCAAATTAGTGGAGACAATACTCCTCCTTGCGGGGTCCCTCTGTTTACATACCTTGTTAGAGTTGTGGACCCTAGACATGCTGTTATGCGTCTTCTGGTGAGCAGACTTTGAATTAGTCTAATCAAACTAGTGTTAACTTTTAGATGTGAGAGTGCCGCAATTACCGCATCGGAATGAATGTTGTTAAAAGCCCCTTCTATGTCAAGAAATGCCACCATGGTGAATTCCTTGAAATGCAGGGACGATTCGATAGTGCTCACAAGTTCGTGCAGGGCTGATTCAGTAGACTTGCCCTTGTTGTAAGCATGTTGGTTCCCCGACAGGAGTTTTGTATCCAGGTTTTCCCTAATGAAATGATCTAAAAGTCTTTCCAGACCTTTCAATAAGAACGAGGATAGGCTAATTGGTCTGAAGTCTTTTGGCCTAGTGTGTGATATCTTTCCCGCTTTAGGTATGAATACCACTTTGGTATCCCTCCATCGATTCGGGACGTATGAAAGCCTGATACAGCCTACATAAATTTTCTCCAGCCAGGGGATAATGTACTTTAACATTTTCTGCATTTCTGCTGGAGTGATGCCATCTGGTCCAGGTGACTTGAAGGGCTCAAAGCTGTTAATAGCCCAGCTTATTCTGGATCTCTCAGTCAAGAAGCTAGCGACGCTCGCAGTCCACTCGCACTCTTGTTGGTCCTGCTGATCCTCGGGTTCTGTTATAGAGTTCCCCGGGAAATGTGTGTCGAGCAGTACATTGAGCGACTGCTCGCTGTTTTTGGTCCAGTTATTTGCCTCATCCTGTAAATATCCCACTGTACAGGGTGAAGCAGATAATATCTTCCTCAGCCTAGCGGCGTCGGAGACCTTTTCCACTTCACCACAGAAGGTATACCAAGAGCGCCTTTGCGCCTTTCTAAGCTCCTTCTTATAGATCTTGAGTTGCTCTTTATAGGCATCCCAATCATTAGCGACCCCAGTAGATTTAGCCTTATTGAATAGCTTGTTGCAGGTCTTTTTCATAGCCGTTAGCTCAGAAGTCCACCATTGGGGTTTAGTTTTACCCTTGTACCTTGTTTTTGGACAGGCTTCTTCAAGGGATCTATTGAATGATATGGTGATATGATCGACCAGATTATCCAAACCGGCTTTGTCATTCGGTTCGTACGGAAGTTTAGAGTTGAGGACTTTCTTGAAATTCTTCTCATACAGATGCCACTTTGTCTTCCTTACATTTCTGTGGACGGCGGGTTTAGGCGCTTTTTCCGCGAGTTTGAACTCAATATAATGATGATCTGAGAATGAGTGGTCGTCCAGTACATTCCACCCAATAATTTTGTCTGACAGCCGGTCAGTAGCAAACGTTACGTCGAGTACCTCTTGTCTGTCTTTAATTGTGAAGGTCGGTTTATTACCTATGTTACAAATACTAAGATTGGTAGTTAGAATAAAGTCAAGAAGCGAATCACCCCTATTGTTTATATCCGTACTACCCCAGATAGTATGATGAGCGTTCGTGTCTGCGCCAATAATCAGCTCGAGCTCGTCAGACGTTGCTTCTTCTACTACTTCCCTGAATAGAGCAGTCGGTACTACAGATTCATAAGGCAAGTAGCTGGAGACCACCCAATATATGCGATTACCGATCTCCAGGCTAGCAGCTGTTTGGTCTTTACCACTTAAATTAGTCAGGAGAAAGATACTTAGATCTTTCCTGGCCAAAATGCAGGTTCTTGGAGTGCCTTCACAGTTGGCCACAAGCAGTTTAAAGTTGGGTGTCCTAATACCGCACACCCTTCCTCCCACTACGTAGATCTCCTGTATCAGGACGATGTCTACTGCGCCTGTGGACAGGCGCAGCAATAGAGCCGCTGAGGCTGCTTTAGCGTGATGGAGGTTAATCTGTAGAATTCTTACCATCATTGGTAATTGACAGATTAACATCCACCCCAACAAGGGTGTTATCGAACTCTTCGTCCGTATCGTCGAGAAGCATGTCCCCGCCAGACATATGCGTGTCCCCTTCCTGTAACATATGCGTGTTGCTTGAATTTTAGCTTGTCATCGGCTATCTTACCTTTGATCATGTCGTCAATTATTCGCTCCATTGTTTTTAAGAGGAAAGAAGTTAGGCTAATAGGTCGATAAGCCTTTGGGATCGTATAACTCGCCTTGCCAGGCTTAGGTATGAAGACCACCCTTGATTCCTGCCACATTTTTGGGGTGTATGCATGAGTTAGGCATGCAGTGAAAACTCCAACAAGATGAGTTGATACCAGATCCACCTCATTCTGAAGAAGCGCTGGAAATATTCCGTCCGGTCCCGCAGCCTTATAAGGAGAGAAGCTTTTTATTGCTTCTTTGACCATAGCATCCGTAATAGGTACTTGGTGCATTACATTTTCGGTCTGTAACTGTTCCTCTATTGGCCCAGCATTACCACTCGGGAAATGAGTTTTCATCAAAAGCCTTACGGTATCATCTATAGTTTCTATCTTTTTACCCGTTTCATCCACAAGTGTTTCGGTTTGGATATGAGTTTTTGAGAGGAACTTTTTTATTTTGGACATGCTGTTAACGCTGTCTACCTGCTCACAGAAAAGTCTCCAGGAGTTACGTTTCGCCAGTCTAATGATTTTATTGTATTCTTTGAGCTTTCTGTGGTAGTCATCCCAATATACTGATAGCTTTTTACGTCGAGCTCTGTTGTAAAGTCTGCGGACATCCTTGCCAATCGAGCGAATTTGCCCTGTCATCCAGGGTTTCTCATAGGCAGATTTCCTTTCTCGAAGCGGGCAACTATCTTCGAATGATTTTACAAGAGCCTCCGTAATCCTCCTCACATTGATATCAATGTCTTCTGTACTTGGATAATCGTGTTTAGGCTGGCCCAATCGATTTCTAAGTAGATTGCCGAATTTGGTCCAGTCGGTTTTAGCCTTATTACGGAAACTTATTGGGCTAGGCGGTGGCCGTGCAATTTTAAACCTTATATAACGGTGGTCCGAATAGGAGTGTTCATCCGAAACACTCCACTCATGGATCTCATCAATGAGGTTTTCCGAGCATATCGTTATATCTAATACTTCTTCCCTAATTTTGTTAACAAGGGTCGCCTTGTTCCCTATGTTGAGAGTTAGGAGATCGTTAGTATTCAAAAATTCTATAAGGGCTTGTCCCCTTTTATTGATGTCACTACTACCCCAAGCAATATGGTGTGAGTTGGCATCACAACCAGATAGTAACACATTACTTGTATTTTTGGATTCCCTTACCAGACGTTGTAATTCCGACGTAGGTGGCAATGTCGGCGCATCGAATGGCAGGTATACTGACGCCAGGTACATACTTCCATTACCTTGTATCAGCACAGTTGCGTCCGACGTTGACAGCTCAGGAGAGAATAGATAGCATAAGTTTTTATGGCACAGAATACAAGTCCTTGGACGAGAACCTGTGTTAGCGTAGAAACGATTGTAGTTCATATGGTTTAATCCAGTAACATTGTTACTAGTAGTCCACGGTTCCTGGACCAAAGCAACATGAACCCTGCCTTTATTTATTATGTCCATCAGAGCAATGGATGCCATTTCGCTCCGGTGGGGGTTTATCTGGATGACCTCAATCATTGTCTTTCCAGTAAAAATTTCCTTTGGGAGTCGTCTATCCTATTTGGTTGCAGAAGGGGTTTAACAAATACACCTATTTTTCGCTGAACAGTAGATACTTTAAATTCATTGCACTGCGCCGAATTATAAGCGTTTATGTGCACTGGTATAAACGTTATGAGATATTAAATTGTGGTATTTTGGCCATTTTGTGTGGGAGGTACAAAAAGGGGCGTGGCGATATCGCCCATTTGTCGCAGGACTATAGGCACTATAAAAACATTACACTGTACAAAATTTCAAGTATTATTATACACTTGTATTAATGTTATAAGCTGTTAACTTTTGGTGCAACATGGTACCTTTGTATGGGAGGTACTAATAGGGGCGTGGCAACAACGCCCATTTTTCTCTGGACTGTAGGCAATATAAAAGCATAACACTGTGCAAAATTTCAAGTATTTTTATACACCGTTATTAATGTTATAAGCTGTTAATTTTTGGTGAAAAACGGTGCATTTGTGTGGGAGGTACCTAAAGGGACGTGGCAACTTCGCCAATTTTTCTCGAGTTGATAGCGACTAATAAACTAATACTATGTGTGGAATTTCAGAGGATTAGAATAAGTAGTATAGTAGTTATTAAAGAATCAATATTTCACAACATTTTAACCCTTTGTGGGGGAGGTACTAGAAGGAATGGACCAATATGGCCCATCTTCGAACTTAGCCGGAGATAGAAAAAAATATTACCACATACCAAATTTGAAGTCAATTGGTTACTCCTTTCGAGAGTTATGGTGCGCACCAGCCAGCAGACACACAGACAGACAGACGGACGGACATTGCTCATTCGACTTAAAATGACCCAAAACGGATTTCCTCCGAACATACTTAGGGTCTTAGATCACTCCTTCGATGTGTTACACTTTTTTCCGTAGCAAATGATATATACCCTCCTCACACTAAAGTGAGAGTATAAACATTGCTAATAAACACATTGTTAAATATTTAGGAATACACCGTGACAAATTCCTATACTTCAACGAACATATAAAAGAAACAGTCACAAACGGAAGAAAAGCTTTTTTCGCCTACGGGAGTCTTTTCCGTTCTAAACACGTAAATACTAGAGTCAAAATTATTATGTATCAAATCTTGATTCGAACTATCATAACTTATGGCTGCCCAGTCTGGTTCAACGTATCGCCATCTATCATAAAAAAAAGAGTATTTGAAAGAAAATCTTTAAGAGCTTGCACATCGCTTTATAGAACACAAAGTCAGTACACAAAATATATATCAAACTAGCGGACCCGGCGAACTTCGACTCGCCCCAATTTAACGCCTTCAGATAAACTCCAGAGTGATAATAAAACACAGATAGTTAAAATTTTAATGCGATTTGTTTAAAAGGAATCGAAATCAGTAGAGAGCGATGTGATAAACAACAAACAACGAAGACGGAAGACAGGCAACGTACAGATGACCGTGCGAAAAACAGGGAAATTCGAGATTAATTCCACAGACTTCCTACGATTGGTCTTGAGATTTATTGATTGTCATCGCAAAAGCCAATCGTACAGGGAACTGAATCCGCTTGAATTGGAATGAAAGATCAGTTGGAATAATCCGAATTCGTGGGATAAGGACTTTCTCTTGAATTTTCCCTTGATGATCGTCGCCTGAATCACATTGTCCATCAGTTTCATAATGGACAACCGCGAACTATGCACAATTTCGGATGATTCAGATTCCTCAACATGATTATGATCGATTCCACCTTCAGCTGTAAATTATGCGGCGGAGCTCCTGGCACATCAAGCGACGTCGATTTTACTTTGAATAATAAAATTCATGCTATCGACGTCCTTATTCTTCGCTGCTAATATTGCCCGTTCACTAATCTAATCGAGATTTGGAAACACTTTTGTGATGAGTTCCTCCTTCGACGATGTGAACTCGTAAAAATTTGCCGGGATCAATATCAATCCAGTGGAAACATCAACAGTAATTTGGCCATTGCCAAGCGCCAACAGTTGTTTCGAGAATTCAAGAGCCAATGAGTCGTTCTGCAACGCGACTCTCATGTTCGTGGTCAATTTCAACTTCTTGACATGCCGCCACAAAGACCACGATTTCAGGCATGCATTAATTTCATCGGCAGTAGATTTCGGGATGACGGGAAGCGTTTGACGAAAATCTCCGGGCAGCAATATCATAGACTCACCAAATTGTCTCAAATCACGTCGTAAATCCTTCATCGTTCGGTCAACTGCCTCCAGAGCTCGTTTATGCGCCATCGTGCATTCATCCCAAATTATGATTTTGCAATGCCCGCAATCCAATAAGATAACCTTACCTCTTATACTCAATCTTATTATCTGAAAAAATGTTCGAATTGATAAATATCGCGTTGAATTTTAATTGATCGTAATGCTTGTACCGTTTGCCGATGTGATACGCGAAATCAGTGTAACAATACGCAAAACTCGAATGAATTGCAGCAAGAAAAATAGCACATACTCGTACATATGTTTAATAGAAAACTTTTTTGTTTAATAGAAAATTAATAAAAAAATTTGGATTGAAAAAGAGAGCAGTAGATAGGAACAGTAGGAATCTCGCAAGAAATAGCATTTTTCGATTTTCCCAATTTTCCGACTTTTCCGGAGGGTTTTCCCAAAATTTTCTTTCATAACAACCTTCTCCTGGCAAATACGAACAACTGAAAAAAAAATTGAGCCAAATCGGTCCAGCCGTTCTCAATTGATGAATTACTATACATTTTTCACACCATTTTTATATATATAGAATAAACATTTATACAACAAAGCAAATGTTATCCGAATTGATAATTTTATCATAAATTTGATAAGAAAACACATACTACGTTGTACGTCAAATTGTGAAAACAATTTGATATTTGCTCTCGACGAATATATAATGGCCGCACTACAAAAAGGGTTCGTACCTCCTGAGGCCTTCATGTATCTAGACAAAAATAATTATATCCAAAACATATCAGGGCTACCAGTCATATATCATATACACTCATGGAAATAAGTATACTTCCACATAGAAAAGATCTATTTATTTTTAGTTATTTTGTTTTTAATATAACTTTTTGTTGTAGTTTTATTTTCAAAGCTTTACTGTACCATAAGACATAAAGAAGTGATACATTTTATTATTTTTTAAAAATTTTACTGAAAACTAAAATAAACTTCATTGGAAAAAAATATACTACCACATAATTTAAAATTAAAAAAACAGTTCGTTTTGGTAATCAGCTGATCCCACACGCATTTTTCTGTGCAAGCGATATTTTTCACCAAAAGTTACAAAAAAAATCAATTTGTTTATTTAATCCTGTTGTCATATTGTAGTGAATATGACAACAAGGAATGTGAAAAGGAAATCTAAGTTTGCCGGGCTTCAAATCCCGCGCTTCAAATCCCAAAAGTCTTCTAGTTTCATTGCTTCAAGCAACCGATTCAAGGATCTTGAAGTAGAAGATATGGACGCTTCAAGCGATGAAGAGATCCAAGTTAATACCCCAAAAGAAAAGTTTCCACCGATAGTGGTCGACGACAGTTCCAGTTTCTAAACTGTGTTCCGAATTATGGGAAACCAATACAAATTCCAGAAAATGTCAATTGGAACTAAAATAATATCCAGTTCAATGGTTTTGTACGAAGAAGCTATTAAGAAACTGACTCAAATGGGTTATAAATTTTATACTCATCAAGTGGAGAACCATAAAATGTTCAAATTCGTGTTATTCGGATTGCACAAATTAGGTACTAAATAAATAATGGAGGAATTTAAGGATTCTCACAATATTGTGCCTGTTAGTATCAAGAATATTACTACGAATCGCTCTAATATCGACGATGCGATATAAATGATCGAATTTGACAGACAACAAGTTTCTAAAGCAGAAATTAGACAAATTCGCTTTTTTTATGGTATTGCCGTGAAGTGGAGGAACCCAGTCAAGGGCAACAAAGGCCCAACTCAATGCAATAAATGCTCAATATTTGGACATGGTTCTAGAAACTGCCATCGTTCGCCCGTCTGTTCAGCTTGTGCCGGAAACCATGACCTGTCGGTTTGCACTCTAAATAAAACACAACACGAAGGCCCTGTTGTGTATAAATGTTCCAATTGTGTGAAGAAAAACTTGAGTAATGTCAACCATAAGGCTGATGACCACCGATGACCCTGTAGACAAGACTATTTGGAGATCCGCAGTAGAATTACATCTTCTCGCCAAAATCCAAGAAAACTTCCCGAATTCTTTTGTTGTCCAGATGATTTTCCATCACCTGTTTACAAAAACAACCCAGGTATGTGCAAGTCATATGTTCATCCAGCTGTAGATACGTCACCTGAATACTCGAGACGATCCATCGCCTGGCACTAGTAGGTCATTAGCTCGATCAGCTGTTCACCCAACAGCTGGCGATGCTAGAGCACATGCTCGTACAGCTGCCAGCCAAAAAGTGTTGTACTCCAAGGTAACAAGCCATAATGGTCATTATGACGATTCCGACGATCTATCGAACGATAAATTGCTCGATATCTATTTCCAAGCCATCGATGCTCTACAACAATGTAGAAATAAATGTGATAAATTGAGAGTGTTAGGAATGATGTTGAGACATGCATTATAATCCTCAAAACATGAATGATATTCATGTTATGCACTGGAATTGTCAAGGCATAACGACTAATTCAGCAATTATGCAGTTGGAACATTTTATGAAAGAAAAGCATATAGACATACTTCTTTTGAATGAAACATTTTTAAAATCAAAACACATTAAATATCAGCGGATATAAAATATGTATTGACGAGATCGGACTTCGCATGGCGGCGGTGTTCTAATTGGAATCAGAGAATCTATCGAACACTCCCTTTTACCACTCAACAAACCATCATATATAGAAAATATCTCAATTTCAATTAAAATAAATGGTATTCCCTTTTCAATAAAGGCTGCATATTCGCCACATTATAACCGCAACTTTAAAGATGATCTCCAAATTCTTACTAAACATAGTAAATAATTCCTTATGTTTGGAGATTTTAATGCGCAGCATACCAGCTGGAATTGTTCCTGTAATAACCAAGCTGGGAATATTTTGTACAACCAACTAATACAATCCAATTATTACGTCTATTATCCTCCTTGCCCAACTCGTTTTAGCCAAAACCTTGTTCCGGCGACTCCATCGACAGTAGATATCCTAATCTCTAATTCATCTTTAATAACATCTGACCTAAGAACGCATCCAAACACATTAAACTCTGACCATGTTCCTATCACCTGTCATATATATGGTTCTGTCACATGCATTTCTAAGAGATTCCCCCTATACCATCTAGCTGACTGGAACTCAATCAGCATATGGGTTGATAACAAAATCAAATCCCAGATCTCTACATCTGATGATGAAATCAACTCACTTGGAAAAATTATTAACATAATGAAAGATGTAGCCTGATCAAACAAAAAAAATATTTCAAAGGAAATATCAGAGATGTCTAGATTCTCACCGTAGAGCCTCACTTGCCAGTACATTGAAACAACTAAATAGGTTAATAGATTTCCATCTCGATAATGATAGGAATACTAGATGGTCTAAAGTCATATCCAAGCTTCCTTCAGGCAGCAAACAATTTTGGAAACTTTCAAAATTAATAAACCGAACTTTATTCCGACCCTGGCAGATAACGGAGTTGATTTTTTTTCTTGGACTCAAAAGTCAAGAAATTGGCCAGAAAAGTTGAAATTGAATCTATTGGATCCCTAAGCTCGGAGAACCTGACAAATGCCAGCGAACTATCTGAAATCGCTTTCAACTTTAAAAATAATAAATCTCCAGGATTTGACAATATCCACAACATCGTCTTAAAAAACATGTCTCAATTATTTTTCACAACTCTTGCTAAAATATTCAATTCTTTCATTAGTAAGGGAGTATTCCCCGATGTATTTAAAGTGGCTATAGTTATTCCTGTTCCGAAGAAAGGAAAAGATCCAAAACTCCCAAATAGTTACAGACCAATAAGCTTACTAAGCGTATTAGACAAGCTGTTTGAAAAAGTGATTTATAAACGTATAATGAGACAAGCAGATAATAACAATATATTACATAAAAAACAATTTGGATTTCGTAAAGAACACTCGACTGTGCACCAAATTAGACGAGTTATTAACATAATTAAAAACAATAAATCAGCTAGACATAGTACCGGCGTTGTCTTACTGGATATCGAAAAGGCGTTCGACTCAATATGGCATGATGGCTTAGTATATAAACTTAATAAACTAGCGTTTCCACTATATCTGCATTGAAATTAAAAAGTCTGTAAAGTACTTAGGAGTAACATTGGACTACAAACTTACATTTGCAGAACATATTCGCTCGGTGTGTGAAAAAGCTATAAACTGTGGAAAAGCATTATATCCTCTGTTGAATAGAAAATTGAAACTTAATTTAAAAAACAAATTATTGTTATACAATATGTGCATCCGGCCGATAATGACTTATGCTTGTCAATCCTGGTACAAGTTCACAGCCTTAAGTCACATTAAAAGATTACAAATAATCCAAAACAAGAACCTGAAAATCATACATGGGCTAAGTTGGAGACATTCCACACATCACCTACATACACATTACGAACACAAAACCATACACATGGTTCTAAGACTGCTGACTCTGTCATGCGAAGAACGATGCAGAATGTCTAATTTTGATATCATAAGAAATTTAATATAAACTTTATTTATAACTTTCTTTTGCAAAAAAGTAGATTAATACCTAACGTTTCGTAAATTTCTTAAATACATAATGTCTCTCAAAGGTTTTTCATACCTAATTTTTTCACCTTAATCTGTGATATAGTTGTACAAATGGTCTATCTGAATCGTTATCTATTGCTGTAATGCATCTATTGTAAAATCTCATAATATGTATTCATTTAAAACCAACTGAATAAAGGAAACAATTTTAAATAAAAAAAATTAAAAAAACTTAATATAAACTTATTCTTTTTTATGTAACTATTTTTAAGTAATGAGTGTGAGAGCCAGATACAGATCAATTAAATTCCTTAGATCTGCGGTGGGTATTTTCCTCCAGGATTGGTTTATTGCTGCTCGAAGATCTCTAAGGCTGGAAAACGAAATCAGAGGTTGTCGATTGGATTTAAGTCGGGACTTAATGCTGGCCATGGCAAAAGTGGAATATTTTTTGCATTAAACCAGTCGGTTACAACTTTTGCTTTATGAACAGGAGCATTATCTTGCTAGGAAATAGCCATTGGTTCATCAATATCGTCCAAAAATGGTTCATCAATATCCTCATCTAATAGATCGATGTACCCATTAGAATTTACTTTATTACTTATGAAGCAAAATGGGGTCTTACTTTTATAACAGAATGCAGCCCAAACCATGATATTGCCTCCTCCAAAATTTCTATGCAAGCTGACTTCTTTTTCCTTTCTTTTGTAATGCCAATACCGTCTAAAACTTCTTTTCGTCACTAAAGATGACTTTATTCCATTGATCATTCCATTTATGGCGGTCTGTTAACTCAGGTTTTCCTTTAAGTTTAGTCCACAAACGATTTTCAGAGTCACGCAAAATTTGTCTAAAACGTCGAATTTCATTTGAAATTAACTTTCTGGAACTTGCCACTCGCAAAATTTCGCATTCTTGGCGAGGAGTTATTATGGAAGGTCGCCCCGACTTTTTGGTTTCTGCATAACGGGGGCCTAGTCGTAAAACATTTGCAACTTCAACATGCGATCTTTGGATACGTTCAGCAATTTATCATTAGAAAGTCTACGCTCTTTGTATGCTGAGATTTTTGCAATTTCTTTCGTCTTTCCTTGTGGCATTTCTGTAAAAAATATTTTTTGACCAAAATCAATAATATCAATAATTAAGCGTAGCAATCAATTACTCCTTACTTTGAAGTTTTGTTGTTAATCGATCCGCAATTCAGACCCAATTCACACGGTGCAACTTGTCCCTGCGACACGAGGCTTGCGACAAGAGTTTGTAGACGAAAAGTGTAGAGAATCTTCAGGGGTAGAAAAAGTTGCTCGAAATGAAAATACAAGGGACAAATTGACATTTCATTTTATGAGTGACTGAATACGAAAAACAAATTCAATAAAATAAATGTTAGTGAACGAATAAAAACATAAAGCATGATTTTACGTAGGTATTTCAAAAGAGAATTCAAAAAAGTCGCGGGGACAAGTTGCGCCGTTTAAATCGGGTCTCACTTAGGATGTTTCCGATTTCCTGCAAAATACCGATTGGAAGTATACTTATTTCCTTCAACACAAAAATAATTTGAGACAGCATTTGCTAAACAGAGAGATGACAAAGCTCTTTTACATATAACGGTATCAAGAACGATCACATAAAGAATAGAAAATAAGTATTGTTGCATTTTTTCGCATAGCTGCAATTTTAGCGCAACAGTTATGTATGGAAGTATACTTATTTCCACGAGTGTATACCCAGCAAAATTTCCCATTACCAAATAATCCGACGAGTAAGTAAAGTTCAATAATGGTAAGTACTTATTATTTAGCCACTTTTCTCATTATTTTAACATGAGGATGTCATTGGAGGAAAGTACTTCCCAAAAGCATATAATAAAGTAGCATAATAAGTACTTATTTGTAGCATTGGTATACCACATAAATATGTGTTTAGATTGACACGATTTTAATTACTTGAATAATGCATTACCAAATAGTTATAAAATAAGTAGTAGATATGGTAAATATGTAGAAATGGCCATTTAAAGTGATTTTTTGCATATTTTCGCGCATGTTTGTCGAAACAAACAATTTCCTCGTGCCAGATTTGAATTTCTGAACCCAAACCCCAATGTGAAAAATTCTTCAATGGTCTAACATCATACGATATACGTAAATATTTATGGTATTTTCATTCAAATCTGAAAATAAATAAATCTTGTACAATAACCTACATATGCAAAAACTGCATTATAACTATTAATAGTTCCCAAAATGATTTTGATAACAAAAAATCACTTATTTCTGTTATTATTGGTAAGGCATTATTCATGCCGAAAGTAATGCAGCGAATAATGAGATGTCATTATATGGTAATGTAGGTAATAATGACAGGTACTTACCAAAAATTTGCTGGGTATATGTAGACGGGCAAATATTAAAGCAATTCAAAGCATAACGTATAATAGTAACGATTTCAGATTCAATACAATCATATCAAATAAATATATAACATTAGCATCAAAATACACAACATTTTGGTGGCTAGAGTAACACAATTATTATAGTACACACAGAGCCGAAAATACAATGATTTTTTTAACCATGTGTCTGGTTAAATTTTTCATGTTAAATGTTTGATTACGAAGACAAAAATAACCTTATATAAGTTCAAATGTACATGAAAAATGGTTAAGTTAACATTATATATGGTTGGTTTTTTTGAGAGAGAGGCAGAAAAATGTGCGAGATAAACAACAAGTCGACTCTGTTGTGGTCGACGTTTTTCAACTGCTTTGTGTTAGACGAAGTTGAGTATTAAGTTAAACGAAGTTGAAACGAATGCGACTGTCGTCATAAGAGAATTTATCTCGCTCATTCAAAACACCACCAAATGCCAGCTTCGGTGCTTGATCGAGTGCGGAAGTTCAGTTGGTGTTGAATAGTCGATGGTGGTGTCGGAAGCTGTTAGTATAGAGGTAAGTAGTAAAACATTTTGTAAAGAACTACATTCATTAGAATGTATGTACATATGTGTATTTAAAAAGTGATATAATAAAATATGTGTGTTAAAAATGTTAATAGTGTTTTGTGCCTGTTTAATTATAGTAAAGGCGAATGTAATATTAATATTATTTTTTGTGATTATGCCATTAAAATTGTGAAATTCAGTGGTTAAGAGTGGAAAAAAATATGTACACGCTGTCGCATTAACTGAGCATGAAAAAACAACCAACAACATTGTATGTACGTAAGTATATGCAGCAGCAAGGAAACATACGGTGAGAAGTGATGTGTACGTGTGGGTATGTGTTCATCTTGTCTTTTCGTTTGAGCACTTGTGGCTGCTACGCCGTACATACATACGTTAGTTTTTTTGTTGTGCGATGTTGATACTGTTAAATGTACATACATACATATGTTGTTAGAAGTGCTTTCGTAATACCTACATACATACATATAAACGATGTTTTTGTTTTTTCTTTTCAGTTGTTTCTTTTTCTGTGGCTTGCGGCTTCTTGTGCTGGGAGTCCGGCCTTGAATCTGTTGGTAAGTTGTGCCAATACTAGAAACTGTTGATAAGCTGTATCAATACTAGTTGTAGTGTGCGAAGTAATTACAGGAAAAGTGGTATGCATGCATACATTTGTTTTTTTATACCCTCACTTTAGTAATACGAGGGTATATATCATTTGCAACGGGCGAAAAGTGTAACACATTGAAGGAGTGATCTAAGACCCTAAGTATGTTCAGCGCATATTAGTTTTGGGTCATTTTAAGTCGAATGAGATATGTCCATCCGTCTGCTGGCTAGTGCGCATAATAACTCTCGAAAAGAGTAAGAGTGATATTTTTTTCTATCTCCGGTTAAGTTCAAAGATGGGCCATATTGGTCCATTCCTTCTGGTACCTCCCACACAAAGGGTTAACATTTAGTGAAATATTGATTCTTTAATAACAACTATACCTTGGTCGGTTTACCCGACTGAAACTTTCTTACTTGTTTTTAATATACAATTCAGTGCACTTCCTTGAAGTATCATCCATTGACTTACCCAATCCTTGATTTTTATATCTATTCCGATTATGATTTTGGTGGGACATTGGCTTTCTATCAGATTGCCTTTGTTATTAATCTCCTCTCTCCTATAAGTTTGCCGTAAGATCGGAATAAGCTCAGTACCCCAAACTAAGTGCCTAACCGTCCTGGGCCCTTAATAATCGAAAGATTCAGGGAGTTTACGTGGACGGCACCTTTTGAGCGGGGACTGATCACATGTTGGTCAAGCACAGAAACGTAGGCACTTAACTTATAGTCACAGAGCAGATTTTTCCATCAGATCAGCTCATCGGTAAATGCTTATGCTCTTTGAACTACAGAATTTAGGTAAAAAGTCAAAAGATCTTCTTAGAATTGCACCCTTTTTTACATTTATACTTATATTTTCTAACCTTTTTGTGTTTTTTTTTCTTTTCAGGTGTTTCTTATACATACATATATATTAAAATATATTTAATTTTTTCTTGTTTTATTTAATATAAATATTAAAAATTATTGAAACAACTATGTTTCTGGTTACATGAAGTAACCACTAAATAGTTAAATTAACAATAAAAAAGGTTTCAATAACAATCTTCATAGTTAATAATATTAACAATTTCACTGTTAAATTGAACATGCATTGTTTCAATAAATTAACTATGAAATGTTAATATTAACTATTTTCATGGTTAAAAAATTCAAAAATGCATTGTTAAAGTAACAATTATTATTATAATATTAACAATTTTCATGGTTAAAAAATTCAACCATGGAATAGTTAAATTAAATATTATTATTGTTAAATATCAGTCAACAAGAAAATGTTCAAATTAACCTTATATAACGTAGACTCCAAATCATGTTTATTTATGGTTAAGTTAACCTTATATAAGGTTAATTTTTGGCTCAGTGCAGAAATGTATCCTTCTCCTTTTAACATTAGACCATAACTTTTATTATATATATATAAATCAATAGAAATGTAATGTTTTTTAATGTTAACCTTTTCATTACAAATTTGCTTTATATAATTGTAGAAATTTCAAACAACTTAACTTATTATCAAATTGTACAAATACAACATTTTTTTTAATAGAATATACTCGAGAGACCGATATGGGGACTATGTATAGAAAAAATTAATTATATATTACTATTGTTTATTATGGTAGAAACTTTACATTATTTACATAAAATAAACGCTTAAAAAAATTACAGCACTATCTCTAACAAATTGTGCAAGATATTTCAATATCAAAATTTGGCTTATATGGACAATCATATAAACTGCCACTGAATGAATACATACACGATTTCAGCACTGTAGCAACAAATTTTTCTCAATATTTTGCTATTGCAGTACGTCTAAAGAAATTTCAGAGAACTTGCTGTCATCCAGCCAAATGTTAGCTAATAAAAACATCATAATACATTGTTTCAAATACTCCGATTTAGTAGTTCCACTCACTCTATTTTTATTTAAGTACAAAGTGTATAAGACCAAGTAATAGTACAAAATTTTAACTTGTCTAGTTGTTGGTGAAATGACTACCTACAAAATATGTATATCGTAGAAATAAGCAGTCCGATGGCACCCATTATATGAAGGGGGACTTTCTTTGTTAACATAATAACGCACACAAAATTTAGAGATTCTCGATAATAGTTATTTACTTAGTATGATAAGAACCACGAATACTTGTTCCATTCCTAACCCTTCTGGAGCATTAAACACTAAGTAATCCTATCACGACCACTTTTGGTGAAATTAATAATATTGACTCCAATAACATGTAATCCAAATATCTTTTTTCTACGGTCAATAGTTTCCGAGATACTGAATTTTAAATATTGCTACGCCCACTTTTGCCACGCCCGCCAATCCGATCCCACCTATTTTTTTTTGGCAAGATTTAAATAATAATTCCGCTACAGTATATACACAATGTTATTCTTCTACTACCAACTATTTCTAAGGTATTCACATTTTATATAATGTCATGCCTACTTTTGACCGCTCCCACTTTTATATTTATCATGAACCATATGTGGCTAATCTAATATTAACCAGTAAGGCTAAAGTCGGGCGGGGCCGACTATATAATACCCTACACCACTCTCGTAATATTGAATATCTCTGATATATAAATTTTGTAATTCATGTATAAATTGTTTACATAAATTTACTTTTGGGACATTTTATACTTAAATAATACCCTGTACCACAGTGTGGTGTAGGGTATAAAAACGATTGGATCTAAAGAGCCAAATCGGATGAAACATATATATGGGAGCTATAGCTAAATCTTTACCGATTTTCTTCAAATTCGGCAGCGTTGGTTCATGGATCAAGAAACTCTACCATTCTAAATTTCAAAATGATTGGATGTAAAATACAGCTTCTACAGGACTAAAGGGCCAAATCGGACGAAACATGTATATGGGAGCTATAGCTAAATCTTAACCGATTTTCTTCAAATTCAGTAGTGTTGGTTCATGGATCAATAAACTCTACCATTCTAAATTTCAAAACGATTGGATGTAAAATACAGCTTCTATAGAACTAAAGGGCCAAATCGGACGAAACATATATATGGGATCTCCCATATGGGATCTCCCATAGCTAAATCTTAACTGATTTTCTTCAAATTCGTTAGTGTTGGTTCATGGATCAAGAAACTCTACCATTCTATATTTCAAAATGATTGGATGTAAAATACAGCTTCTTCAGGACTAAAGAGCAAAATCGGACGAAACATATATATGGGAGCTATAGCTAAATCTTAACCGATTTTCTTCAAATTCGGCAATGTTGGTTCATGGATCAAGAAACTCTACAATTCTAAATTTCAAAACGATTGGATGTAAAATACAGCTTTTATAGGACTAAATGGCCAGATCGGACGAAACATATATATGGGAGCTATAGCTAAATCTTAACCGATTTTCTTCAAATTCGGTAGTGTTGGTTCATGGATCAAGAAACTCTACCATTCTAAATTTCAAAACGATTGGATGTAAAATACAGCTTCTATAGGACTAAAGGGCCAAATCGGACGAAAGATATATATGGGAGCTATATCTAAATCTAAACCGATTTCAACCAAATTCAATAGCGATATTAACAGCCGCGAAATACTCTAAACTTCAAAATTTCAGAACGATCGGAGTGAAATTGCGACCTGTAGTCGACGAACAACTTTACATGGACAGACGGACGGACGGACATCGTTAAATCGACTCAGCTAGTGATTCTGAGTCGATCGATATACTTTAAGGTGGGTCTAGCTGTGTTATTTTCAGGTGTTACAAACATCTGCCGTGAAACAAACTTATAATACCCTGTACCACAGTGTGGTGTAGGGTATAAACACAAATGACCCCAAACTGAATATATTGTTAAATTTTCAGCCCATTCGCTCTTATGGTTTCGGAGATCCTGCGTTACTAACAAACGTACAAAGGATTTTATATATAAAGAAGAATATATATATATATAAGAATATATATATAATCGTCCAACTAATCTCAGAATCCACGACATCTAACTGGCGATTGGTGTAGAGACAACTGTGTCGAACTGGCAACCCTTACGAGTCACATGGGTGGTGAAAATGGTGAATTTAAGTCTCGCTTAAAGCTTTGGCTGTGTGACTTGTACGCTTTCTTCGTAGGTAAATAATTCCCATATGCAAATTTCTTTGTAGATTGGTATATATACAAGTGATGATCGCCACAACTACAAGCTCACACTGTGTGTCATGTATGAGATGATATCCCCGCACAGGATTGAAATACGTATAAGGGTATGTGTTTTTACATGGCTTTCAGAGCGCAGTGTCTTATCTTTTCCAATACACCACAAAAACCTCTCTTTCGAAAGGAAGAAGAGTTGATCGAAAAAGCTGAACAATTCGAATGTGAAAACATTCAAAAAATAAATCGAATTAAAAACCAGTAAGGAAAGGCTAAAGTCGGGCGGGGCCGACTATATAATACCCTACATCACTCTCGTAATATTGAATAACTCTGATATATAAATTTTGTAATACATATAGAAATTGTTTACATAAATTTACTTTTGGGACATTTTATACTTAAATAATACCCTGTACCACAGTGTGGTGTAGGGTATAAAAACGATCTAAAGAGCTAAATCGGATGAAACATATATATGGGAGCTATAGCTAAATCTTTACCGATTTTCTTCAAATTCGGCAATGTTGGTTCATGGATCAAGAAACTCTACCATTCTAAATTTTAAAACGATTGGATGTGAAGTATAGCTTCTATAGAACTAAATGGCCAAATCGGACGAAACATATATATGGGAGCTATAGCTAAATCTTAACCGATTTTCTTCAAATTCGGCAATGTTGGTTCATGGATCAAGAAACTCTACAATTCTAAATTTCAAAACGATTGGATGTAAAATACAGCTTTTATAGGACTAAATGGCCAAATCGGACGAAACATATATATGGGAGCTATAGCTAAATCTTAACCGATTTTCTTCAAATTCGGTAGTGTTGGTTCATGGATCAAGAAACTCTACCATTCTAAATTTCAAAACGATTGGATGTAAAATACAGCTTCTATAGGACTAAAGGGCCAAATCGGACGAAAGATATATATGGGAGCTATATCTAAATCTAAACCGATTTCAACCAAATTCAATAGCGATATTAACAGCCGCGAAATACTCTAAACTTCAAAATTTCAGAACGATCGGAGTGAAATTGCGACCTGTAGTCGACGAACAACTTTACATGGACAGACGGACGGACGGACATCGTTAAATCGACTCAGCTAGTGATTCTGAGTCGATCGATATACTTTAAGGTGGGTCTAGCTGTGTTATTTTCAGGTGTTACAAACATCTGCCGTGAAACAAACTTATAATACCCTGTACCACAGTGTGGTGTAGGGTATAAACACAAATGACCCCAAACTGAATATATTGTTAAATTTTCAGCCCATTCGCTCTTATGGTTTCGGAGATCCTGCGTTACTAACAAACGTACAAAGGATTTTATATATAAAGAAGAATATATATATATATAAGAATATATATATAATCGTCCAACTAATCTCAGAATCCACGACATCTAACTGGCGATTGGTGTAGAGACAACTGTGTCGAACTGGCAACCCTTACGAGTCACATGGGTGGTGAAAATGGTGAATTTAAGTCTCGCTTAAAGCTTTGGCTGTGTGACTTGTACGCTTTCTTCGTAGGTAAATAATTCCCATATGCAAATTTCTTTGTAGATTGGTATATATACAAGTGATGATCGCCACAACTACAAGCTCACACTGTGTGTCATGTATGAGATGATATCCCCGCACAGGATTGAAATACGTATAAGGGTATGTGTTTTTACATGGCTTTCAGAGCGCAGTGTCTTATCTTTTCCAATACACCACAAAAACCTCTCTTTCGAAAGGAAGAAGAGTTGATCGAAAAAGCTGAACAATTCGAATGTGAAAACATTCAAAAAATAAATCGAATTAAAAACCAGTAAGGAAAGGCTAAAGTCGGGCGGGGCCGACTATATAATACCCTACATCACTCTCGTAATATTGAATAACTCTGATATATAAATTTTGTAATACATATAGAAATTGTTTACATAAATTTACTTTTGGGACATTTTATACTTAAATAATACCCTGTACCACAGTGTGGTGTAGGGTATAAAAACGATCTAAAGAGCTAAATCGGATGAAACATATATATGGGAGCTATAGCTAAATCTTTACCGATTTTCTTCAAATTCGGCAATGTTGGTTCATGGATCAAGAAACTCTACCATTCTAAATTTTAAAACGATTGGATGTGAAGTATAGCTTCTATAGAACTAAATGGCCAAATCGGACGAAACATATATATGGGAGCTATAGCTAAATCTTAACCGATTTTCTTCAAATTCGGTAGTGTTGGTTCATGGATCAAGAAACTCTACCGTTCTAAATTTCAAAATGATTGGATGTAAAATACAGCTTCTATAGGACTAAAGGGCCAAATCGGACGAAACATATATATGGGAGCTATAGCTAAATCTTAACCGATTTTCTTCAAATTCGGCAATGTTGGTTCATGGATCAAGAAACTTTACCATCCTAATTTTCAAACGATCAATTTCAGAACGATCGGAGTGAAATTGCGACCTGTAGTCGACGAACAACTTTACATGGACATACGGACGGACGGACGGACAGACATCGACTCAGCTAGTGATTCTGAGTCGATCGGTATACTTTAGGGTGGGTCTAGCTGTGTTATTTTCAGGTGTTACAAACATCTGCCGTGAAACAAACTTATAATACCCTGTACCACAGTGTGGTGTAGGGTATAACTACAATAACATACACATTGTTCTTGTACGATAAATGCTTTCTGAAATATTCGAAAAGTAAATAATGCCACGCCCACTTTTAATATGTTAAGATTAATCTGTGGCTTATATTATATTGACTCCAATAACTTACAAAGTGTTCTTCTACGACAAATAGTTTTGACAAATTTTTACAATTTAAATATTACCACGCTCTCTTATTAAATCCCACCCACTTTGGTGAAAGTACTAACATTGACTCCAATAACTAACTATCCAAATTTCGTTCTTCTATGGTCAATAGTTTTCGACATATTATATTTTCAAACATTGCTGAAATTTCCAGACAATTTGTTTTCGACTACCTTTGAAATATCATGGCCGCTAACATTTTTCTAGATGGCACACACTGCCGACAAACAGCCGCCAAAATTGTTGCTATTCATGTAGAATTAAAAATGGACAAGCGCACACAACCGCTACACAAGAACTGATTTCAAAAATTCCAAACAAACTTCACATAACTCTCACTATTATTCTCAATATTGCGAACAAAAAGAGTCTAAATTATCCTCTCGCATTTAAAAATGATCTCTTTACTTAAAAGATAAATAATTCTTAATTCAACGTTACCAAAAACAGGACTGAAAATTAAAGTTATATTGTCTTTAAAACACATGACATGATAATTTCTACAATTTTAAGGAAAAAATCTTACAAACTATTAAAATATATACTTGAGCTAATGACAGTTGTACTATAATCAATTATTATTTCTTTAATTTTATTACGTAACGTTAAAGTCAACATGACATATTGTCATTAACATCTTATCATAGAAGTAAGGTATTTTACTTTAAACGAATGAAAATTTCGTTGGAATCAAGTAAATTTTCATAAATTGAAAGACATTTATTCTATAAACAAATACATATTATATCTTTGATTTAAGGGCAAAAATGTTTTTAATTTCAGGTCACTATTTTTTTCAGTGTATGTAAAATTAATACAATTCTTAATGAAAATACTACCTAAGTATTTTTTAATGTTAATCACTATAAATATATGTACATATATGCGTTAAAAACGCCAACCCTTGATTTTTAATAAAAAAAAGTTGGGTACCATACGAGGGTTGCTATTTATATTTCGGTCCTGGCAATGCTGGTGTTGCCAGATGAAAATTGAAACTTCCATTGGAAAGTGTGAAATTTTTTAGCATAACTTCACTCACCGTTTTGTCATTTGAGCGCGAATTGTTTTGGTTACAGTGTGTTGAAAATTCACCTCCAAATATGGTTTTTGAACGCTTCGACAGCTGCTTCAGGCGTCGAAAAACGTTGAACAAGCAGTTTTTTTGATGTGAGTGAATAAGAATAAGTTATTGGGTGCCAAGTCAGGGCTGTACGGCGGATGAGCCATCAATTCGACGCTTTGGCCGGTCTAAACGGCGCTGGATGTGTGAGAGCTCGCATTGTCATGGTGTACAATGATTCGTCTTCTCTTGTTCGTTTTTCGAATTTCTCCGAAGACTTCAGGCAAACAAATTGTGGTGTGTGCGGAACAGTCGCCACATCACCAGTTTAGCCGAAGAAACAGGCGACCATTTACTTCGAAGTGCTTCTTCCACGAACAACTTTCATTGGATTTGGCTCGTCTTCGAGGACCCACACGATCGATTGCTGTTTTGTTTCGGGCTCATACGCATAGATCCAAGGTTCGTCACCTGTGACGATCTTATAAACGTCTTTTGAAGCACCGCGATCGTATTTTTTTTTCAAAATATCTTTGCACCAATCGGCCGAGCTTTTTTTTGAGCGATTGTCAAATTGTGCGGGATCCAACGAGAAAAACCTTTTTTACGGCCAGATGTTCATGCAATATCGAATGTATGCTGGTGGAAGAAATGCCCAAGGATGCCACTATCTCACGGTATGTCACATGAAGATCTTGCATTATCAGTTCACGCACGGCATCAATGTTCTCTGGCACAACGGCCGTTTTTGGACGACCTTCGTCTTTTAAGTTTTTCACAGTGCTATAGGATGGTGCTTCATTGCCATACAAAGATTTAAGTTCATCGATGCACACTTGTCGTGATAATCCACGTCGAAAGTTGTGAAAAATGATCGCACGAAAATGTTCACTGTAAACAACACAAATGATGGTCGTACGTCAAAACGTTCTGAGTACGCTTATGCTACACGGGGCAAAATCGCCTTTTTTGATATGTTTGAATCGAAAGAAAATATATTTGGAACACAAATTTTTAAATATTATATATTTCTTAGCAAATAAATTTTATTTGAAAATCAATAAAATATATTTGGAACGCATATATTGATATATTACAACAAATTATATTTGCAAACTAAATTTCTCAAATAAAATATGTGTTTAAATACAAATAAAATTATTATTTAGGAATTTTTCCAAATATATTTTATTTAAAAAATATTTCCAAAACTTTTGCTGAGTTTTTCATATTTCAGTTTCAATTTTTCTTGGGTTTCGAATTGTACCTCCCAGTTATGATACCATATGCAGCATTACCTTCTGTTTTAAATCAATCATTTCAAATTTCTGAGTATTCCAAGCCGTCATTAGTTGTCAATCCTCTAAGTACTTTATATTGATCCAAGATTATATGATTTCAATTATTATTTTTTATGAACATTAAAAGTTTCTAAAAAGTTAACTTTGAATTACTGAAAAATTTGACACAATTTATGTATTTTATGAATACTTAAATGCAAATAAATATTTGTTTCGAAAATAATGGTCCCAAATAAAAACATATTGGAATGTAAACAAATATTTGTTTAGAACAACATCTTCCCAAATACACAATTTTTGTGTGTACCAAATATTACATGCTTAGAGTCTACCCCAAACATATACATGTTTCAAGCCGAATATGTTTGGGACAATATACTACAGAAGCGATTTTTTTCAGCGTGTAAAAATGTCAAACTTTCCAATGGAAATATCAGATTGCGATAAATGTATATTTTAGAAGAGAATCTATGTTTTCAATTTCGTGTAATTTGAATATGTGGTGAAATAATGAGGCTACAGCCAGATGATATTATATTAGTATAAAAGTGCGAGGGGATGATATGTTGTAAAACGTGACCTTCATGATGGGCTTATACTTATCAAGACACGGACCGATATACTCCATTTTCACTAAGCTACAAAAAAAAGCGTAGGGAAATTAAAGAATTTGTCGCAAAGTTTAAGATTTCGGCAATGATATCGAGCCAAAGACAGTCGCTATGAAAATAATAATGTTTTATTGTTAGTTTTAAGACATGAATAGTATTTGTTTTGAGGATGCATTTCACAGAATCAAGAACTTTGGGTAAAAAATCTAAATATGTTTGGTGTTAAAAGAATATACTAGTAATTGATTTAAGACATACATGGATTTAAATGTAGTTATTTAAAATATGTATGGTTCATTTTCTTTGAACCATTGAAATCATTTAGTATTTATTTCTAGTGGTAACTTATAAATTCAAAGCACAACGCTTTATCTTTTTAAAGATTGGATTTGTTATATTTTATATTAAAAAAAAAAGTATAATACATTTTACGGATAACTTTGAACATTTTATAATTTAAAACAATAGTATAGTTGTATAAACACAAACCGGCCTTGTATTGTTGTTACTTATTGGTACATATGAATTTGTAAATATATAGTGGTATTCGGTATTCTATTTTCCATGTACAATTTTCATCGGAACCGACATTAATGATTTTTAACATGGAATTTGGCTGGAATTTAAATAGAAATTGTATAAAATAAATATTATTTTATTTGTTTTACATATCAAATAGTTTGTATGCCCACTTATTTGCTGCAATTTGTAAATTTCATTCCCCGCGGCATTTTTCATATATCCAAATAAGTACGTTGCGCAATCTAAAATTAAATTAATCTGAAAATAAATCAAACAGAATAATTCATATACGAAAAATTATTAAAATAAATTGTATCATATTACAGTAAGAAAATGTTGAAAATAAAATATATATTTCAATCTTTAACATATAATACATACTTACATTGAAATACAATAGGCCACTCTTCTACGACACAAATACTCATAATAGATCCATTCAAAAATTGCTTTACTCAAAAATTTAAAAAATATATTTATATAACAAATTTTATCATATAACAATAAGAAAATGTTGACAATAAGAGATATATTTCAATCTTTGACATATAATACTTACTTTGAAATATGTGGTATAATTGGTCACTCTTCTACGACACAAATACACATAATAGTTCCATTCAAAAATTGCTTTACTGAAAAATTTAAAAAATATATTTATATAACGAATTTTATCATATAACCGTAAGAAAATGTTGACAATAAGAGATATATTTCAATCTTTGACATATAATACTTACATTGAAATACGTGGTATAATTGCCCAGCGGCGTAAATACGGAGGCCTACTTGGAAGAGGCCTTCAAGAAGACCTTATAAAAAAAGTCAATACCCATACTTGCTGGCCTTCCTTGACAACGCCTTCTGTAATCCCTATTTTCGCCTTACAAAAAATCGTGTATTCATTCTCGTCCGCCTTGCGCGTTAAGACCTTACACATGGCGTTCATATGGAAGTGAATTCATAAGGTCTTTGCAAATAATAAAAAATAGTTGTTGGGCAACTTATTCCGTTACTTTAAAAATCATGCGAGAGCGAAAGAACTAGGAGGGAGCAAAGCAATTCCAAACAGAAGACAGCAAGCAAAAAACAATTGCGTTTCCAAAAAGAGTAAAGCAGCCGTATTGTGTTTTTAGTCTTTAGAAGAATTTTGTTGAAGTCAGTTATGTTTTTTGTGGTTCGCGTGGTAAGTGGGTTTTTCTAAACAAGCAAATAAAACAAATGTTACATATCGGCATCAGAAAGGAGAAAGGGCGTATCATCATATTTGAAAATTTTATAGGAGAAGCAAAAAACAAAGTAGAGTGCAAAATGTTTTCGTTAGAAAAACGGGGGTTTCAGTATAATACCTAAACGTAATAAATATAAATTCCTACAAACATGATTTATAACATCTTTGTGAAAATTGCGTGAAATAGGAATTTCTAACTATAAAAAAAGAAATAATGTTTTGTTAGGCCCTTTTGAAATTTTGTTAATAAATTCGCTATTTTTGATAGTTGGTTGCTAAAAATTTGTCAGGATGTGTATTTTGATGCAGTGTACCGAAATCCATCAAAAACTTAATTTCCATTTTTCTTTTTGTTACGCCCTTTTTTGTTTCTGATGACGATATACATACACGGGGGAAAATCGTCATTTTTGATATGTTTGAATTGAAAGAAAATATCTTTGGAAGCGATTTTTTCAAATACTATATACTTGTTAACAAATAAATTTTATTTGAAAATCAAGAAATCTTGTTTGGAACGCATATATTAATATATTAGAACATAATATATTTGCTAAGTGACTTTCACAAATAAAATATGTGTGTACCCACAAACAATGTTATTGTTTAAGAAGTTTTCCAAACATAATTAATTTAAAAAAATTGTTAAAACTTTGCTGATTTTTTCGAATTTTAGTTAGTTTTTCCTAGTTTTCGTTTAAAACTTTATAGCTAATAATGTATTTTAATTTATAAATATTCCAATTCATCACTTTTTGTCAATCCATCAATGCAATTTATATTCACGAAAGATTATACGATTTAAGTTTTAATTAAATTTTAAAAACATTTAAAATTTATAAAAAAAGATCTTTCAGCATCTAAAAAACAGAAAACATGTCTTTAAATCAAGGCATTGATACATTGCCAAAATAATTAAATACAAATTAATCTTTTTTTCGGAGATACTAGTTCCAAATAAAAGAGAGACCTTCTTTACGCCGCTGGGTGGTCACTCTTCTACGACACAAATACACATTCAAAAATTGCTTTACTAAAAAATTTTAAAAAAATATATTATTAATTATTTTAACTGTTTATTTTGAAAGTGGCGTAAGCGACATTTTTACTTACAAATTGAGTTAAACGTGGATTCGGCATCAGATGAGCCGCATATAATTTTATCAAAAAGAATCTTAAGATTTGCTAGCAAACAAATCTACAAAAACGTTTGTTTTGAAAGTGGCGAACTCCGCGTACGGTGAAAAATGTTTATTCGTTTAAAATTGAAATTTATTTACATTTATTCATAAACATTATTTAAAATAAAAATTAATGGTGTTTTCTTTTATGTCAAAAAATTCTACACTGCGAAAGGGGTTTGTTTCGCTACATTTTCAGCCCTGTATTAAATCAAAGGGGGAGCATTGCCCTATAAAACAGATATTTTTCAGCATCAAGTGAATAACCTAAATACCGGTGTGTGTATGTATTTGCGTGGTGTCAAAGTATGTTTTCTAATTAACAGTTTTTATTTAGGTAACGCATTGGAGTATACTTTGTATATATTTAATTAAAAGATTCTGACCATAAAAAATGCAACAGAACAACAGGGTTTGGCGACAGTTTTCAAATGCTGCTATCTGACAGGGCAACATCATTTTTTAAAAAAGAAACACCAAAATATTATACTAGACCATGAGGCTGTTTATTAAAGGTCATTCTTAGGAAGGTAATGCATATTTATCTTATGTAAGAACATTTTATTAAATGCAAACGAAAATCCATCAGGAACATTTCCCAAGTTACTGCAAATGATTCACTGATGTATTTAATTTAAATAATTTTATTTAAAAGGTTTGTTTTGAAGTTGGCTTAATTAGATTCACCATTAAAAAAATAGTTAATAGAACTTAAACGCGAAGATTTTTACACCATACAGGAACTTTGAAGTATTGCGATGAGCTGTATATAAATATTTAAGTTCTGTTATTCACACAGATTTCTAAAGAAAAGAAACGTTGTGATGAATTGGAATATTTATTAATTAAAAATTAGTTCTCTAAAACAAAAGCTAATGCTGCTTATGACATTCTTAACCCTGCTGTTAGATTAGCTAATATGTACAAATCCTAGATTAAGATACCACTTGGTACACATTACATTTTGCATATAAAACTGAATATTTAATCCAATATTTTATATTTATTTTTATTCAAAACTTCGTGAAAAGAAAGCAGCTTATTTACAAATTATTTTTCATTAAAAATGCTTATTATTTTGATTTCAGTAAAACAAAAATATCCCTTGAACCAAATTATAAGGCAATATATATTACCGTTTATAAAGGAAACGATGCAAAAGTTGAACCAAATACGCCTAATCTAACAGCAGGGTTTACTATAAAATATAACACGAAATTAAGAAAAAAAATAAATTAAAATTAGAAAAAGTCAAAAGTTTTAAAAATCGTTATTAAATAAAATATATTTGGAAAACTTCTCAAACAATAACTTTGTTTGTGTATTGCATATTTATCGTATGTAATAAAATTTTATTAAATGCGGAAGAACAATCCATCAGAAAAATTTCCTAAGTTACTGCAAATTATTCAATGAAATATTAAATTTAAATAATTTTATTTAATACGTTTGTTTCGTAATAAAATTTTATTAAATGCGGAAGAACAATCCATCAGAAAAATTTCCTAAGTTACTGCAAATTATTCAATGAAATATTAAATTTAAATAATTTTATTTAATACGTTTGTTTCGAAAGTGGCTTAATTACATTCACCATTGAAAAAACCAGTTAGTAGGACTTAAACGAGGACAATTTTACACCATACATAAGATTTGAAGTTTTGTTATGACTTTAATTTTATTATTCACTCGAAAAGAAACACGAAAGCCTTTATATCTCGTTTTAAAGCAAATTGATTTATGACACTTTCAAAAACTATCGGTTAATTACGTATTGTGTTATTTATGCATTATTAGCAGTTATTTTTAATAAATATTTACTTTTAATTAAAATAAAAGTGTTTTCCTAATTCCATACTTTGCTAATAATTTTTATTTCATGCTTATAATATTAAATTCCAACGTTTCTAAAAATGTTTCTTTATTAAACCTGTTAATCTTCACAGACTTATTCACAAGATCATCTCCTTCATAATTGTGTGTACTTCACAATAAATAATATAGGTACAGCCAAAATAAGTATGGCACACAATCCCCATTTGTTCACTTAACATCAGGCCATATCCACATACATGCATACACACATTTGAAATCTATACATTTAGGAATGCTTTTTTATTTCCTTTTGTTGTTGCAAAAAGATTTGCCAATCTATTTATGTCCACATTTTACTTTTATTTGTTTCAGATATGTATTTTAACAAAGTTTTCATTTAGCAAAAATAACTGTTAGCAGGCCATAATTAAATTATTTTCGATATAATATGGAAATACATATACGAGTATACGTAAATAAAATTACGTATACATACATATTTCCAGCAATTTCGTTTTCTCACAATCCGCGTCCCAAAAACACACAACAGGTTCCCTCTATCGCTTCTAAATAACTGACGATTTAAATTTTAAAACAGCGCTGGGCACACACTTACTTTCACAAAATTCAATATCGTATGTCTGTATATGTGAGAAGTGCTAACGCTCTCTTTGTACAATGCTAAAGGCCCAGTTAGGCAAACTTAACCGTAACGCCCCCGTAGCGTAACGAATCAGCTGATTCAATCTGTCATATGGAAATCAGTGTAAACGATTAGCCAACGGAAACGAAACGTAAACGGACGGCTGAATCTGTTGAAATCAGAATTGGACGTTCCGTTTACGTACAATTTGACAACAGCTGATACTACATGTTGTTTACAATTACAATTGTATGTTCACCGAGAAAAGTAAAGAAAATAATTTATTTGTTATTTGTTGTTTAAAGGTGCAAATAAACATGAAAGACGAATATTTGATTTCATTGGTGCAGTCGCACGAGTATTTATACAATAAATATAATCCAGCATATAGGATATCTGAAAAAAGGCGAGAAGCTTGGAAGCAAATTGGCAAGGAGCTGGGCGTTACAGGTGAGTTTTATGAAGACCGCGGCTGACTCAATTAAAAATTAAATTTATAATCTGCTTCAGGGTTCTTTTGACGACAGTACGAGACAATCATTGCGCCAATCTTCTTCATTGTGGGTTAATTTGACAGCAATATAAGCGTCTCTACAAACGAGGACTTATTTATAGAGATAGAGATTGAATTGGATTTGGCTGAGTCCCTCTTCAATGGAAATAGACATAAATAAAGGGTTTCCCGTTAAGGACATAAGAATTTTATATACATATTAATAAAACACAGAATATTTAAGATATAGAGTTCAAATTTATTCCAGGTTAAGTGCAAATGTTACATTTTAAGAATGAAATTCAATTTCGGTCATATGACCACCTAGAGCCCGTCAACAGCGATCTATTCTTTGGACCCAATTTTCCACCACTCTTGGACACATTTCGACCGGAACGTTGGCAATTTCGCGTTGGATGTTGTCTCTGAGCTCGTCTCAAGTTGTTGACTTAGACCAAGGATATTCCTCAGGGGAAACGCAGCATCGCCAATAAAAAAAATAGGAAAGGCTTCAGAGGATGCTGACGATACTGGTTTACTAGGAGGTACAGGTACTGTTCCTAAAATAACTGATTGGCCAAATGGAGAGTACTGGAATATAGCTGTATTTAATTTAAATTAAGAAATGGAAATTGTTTGTAATAAAATAGATTATAAATAAATTGATGTTTAATTGACATACCCCCATCGTGTTGGCTGCCATAACTTCCAACATTAACTGATATGAATGTATACACTGAAAAAAAAAAAAATAGTAATAAAATTAATGATGGCACATTCTTAAATTAAGTATGCGGCCTCGGCATTAATTCTATCACAATTTTCGTTAAAATAATGAAAATTTACACGTTTTTTACGAAATTTTCCTTAATCTAAAGTTTTCTGAATTTGAATTAATCACTATGTAATCATTAGTTTTGTGTACGCCCTTCTTTAACTGTAAGCCTTTAAATTAAAGAAAAAAATCATTAAATTTGTGACAATCCGCATTATTTTATGTAATATTTCAATACTTTTTAGGATTTTTTACATTAAAACAATGACGTAGCCACGTCATAGGTTTAATGCCATATCGGACTTAATTGACAGTATGAGATATTTGACTAATAAATTTAAGGCTGAGCTCCCCATAAAGGAAAGGTTGTCTTGGTAATAAATTTTATGACTCTTGGCATTATTTTTAAGAATACATACTTTTAAATTAACTCTCTTTCTCCGAGAATTATTCTTTCTCTCTTTCGGAGAATTATTCTATATCTCGGAGAATCAGAAATGTGTGTTAATGTGCGAGTCAATAATTGTTATGGAATGTTGAAGAGCTCTCTGAAAATTTGAAGCAACTCGTCGTTTGTTTTCTTTTACGTCGTCAGTTATTGACAAATGATAGAAGCAAACGGTTGAGGTTTTTTTCGTCGCGAATTGTAAGAAAACGAAATTGCTGGAAATATGTAAGTAGATGTACGTGTACATACAAAAGTGTAATTTTATTTAAAATTTTTTTACTTTTCCATATTATTCCGAAAATAATTTCATTATGGGCAGTAACAGTTATTTTTGCTTAATGAAAACACATATCTGAAACAAATACAAAATAAAGTGTTGACATAAATAGATTGGCAAATCGCATAGCAGCAATAAAAGAAACAAAAAAGGGATACATAAATGTATAGATTTCACATGTGTGTATGCATGTATGTGGTTGTGGCTTGACGATAAGGAAAAGGGATAGATGTTGTGCGTCTTAGTTATTTTGGCTGTATGTCATTTATGGTGATTTACACACAATTATAAAAGAGATGTGGTTAGTACGTTATGTGAAGAGAATTATGCGCGAACACTACAAAACGAATTGGGAAAACAAAATAACAATAACAGGTTTTGTAATACTGAAAGTGACAATAAGCTAAATTGATAGAAATGTTAAAATGTTATATTATAAAACTGAAGCAAAAATTATTGGCAAATTATGGAATTAGGAAAACACTTTTGTTAATAGTAAATATTTATTAAAAATAACTGCTAACAGCGCATAAATTAGGCAAAATGTAACATTATTTCTCGAAATATGGAAATGTATTATAAATACGCAACTTTTTTTTTGAGACACGGGGTTCACAGCCGATTAGGATATAGATGTAATACAGTTCTTACCCTAAAAGGTAGTTTCTTTGAACTTCCTCTAGTTCTCGCGATTAATCGATATTTACAAAAATAGAGAGGTTGCGACACATATTATATCATAACTCGAGAATCTTTTATACGAATTATTTGGGGAAAGTTTTAAATAATGCAAAATTAAGTAAACTTCTTCTAATACCAATTTTTTATCCGTTCGGCGATATCTTACGAAATAGCGTTAAACCCTATTTTGTTGAGAAAATTCTAATAATTTGTAAAAAAACGCGTAATACAAATGCCGAAAAGCATTCAATTATTAAATTTTTATTATTGTATCGTAATGCACGACAAAATAAAACTATTCCGAAGGAAATCGATGCACAACTTCAAAAGTTATAGCTAAATTAAAAAGAAAAGAGAAGCGTTTTTATGAGATTTTCTGTGAAATTTTTGATCGGGACATTGTCTTAAGGTGAAATAAATTTCGGGGTAGATTTAATAAATTCGATACAACTTTTTAAGTTATGCATTGGTTTTTTTTCGTAATGATCTAATCTTAATCATGACCGATCAGACTTTATGAAAAGTTAATAAACATTTTATAATTGAGCATTTGTCGTTGTTTTTATTACGCGTTTATTTCACAATTATTAAAATTTTCTAAAAAAATATGAATTTGTAGCACTATCTTGTAATATATCGTCGAAACAGCTGAACGGATGAAAAATTTGTGTTTGAAGAAGTTGAAGGCTATTTAATTTTGGATCATTTAAAACTTACCCAGAATAATTCGTATAAATTATTATCGAGTTATGCTATAATATGTTTAGCACTCTCTATATTATTTATCGTGAGAACTAATTCAAAGAAACTACATTTAAGGATAAGATCTTTATTATCTCATATATCCAAATCGGCTGCGAAATCCTGTGCCGCAGCAAAACTATTTTTTTTTGTTGAGCTGTGTAATTAATAATTTGTTATATAAATATATTTTTTAAATTTTTTAGTAAAACAATTTTTGAATGGATATATTATGAGTATTTGTGTCGTTGAAGAGTGAACAACTGTACCAAATATTTCAACGTAAGTATTATATGAGAAAGATTGAAATATATCTCTTATTTTCCAAAATCTTCTTACTATGATATGATGAAATTTATTTGATACCTTTTTGTACGTAAATCATTCTGTTCGATTTCTTTTCAGATTAATTTATTTTAGATCGCGCAATAAACTTTGCTTGAAAAAATGAAAAATGTAGTGGGGATCTAAATTTACAAAGTGAAGCAAATAATTGAAAACTACACATTTTATGATATGTAAAACTAATTATATAATATTTATTTTATACAACTTCTATTTAAATTCCAGGCAAATTCCTTGTTCAAATCATTGATGTCGGTTCCAATGCAAATTGTTCTTGGACAATAAATAGAGAAATTAAACTCACTACAGATTTACAAATCCATACCAAATATTTGAACAAGGTCAAACATAAAATATTTCGGTAGTGCGTTGGAGGGCTTGTCTTTAGACAACTAAAATATTGTTTTAAATTATAAACTGTTCAAAGTTTTCCGTAATATGTATTATACATTTTTAGTATTTCCAATAAAAATATAACAATTAAAATTTTTAGAAAGATAAAACGTTGTGTTAACACTATAAATAGCATTAAGCACATTTTCTATGAATATAAAATGATTTCAATGGTTCAAAGAAAATGATTCATTAATAAGAGTAAAATTATAATAAATACAATTTAAAGAATTTTCCATATATATTTTAAAAAACTATATTTAAATCCATGTATGCCTTAAATTAATGACTAGTACATTCTAACATCAAGGACAGACATTTTTAATTTTATTACGATAATGTTTTAAATTTTATGATATTTTACTACAAATAAGCACGTGTCATACTTAAATAAACGCCAAAACGTACTTATTTTAAGACCAAACATAATTAGTTTTATTACACAAAGTTCTTGATTCTATGAAATGCCTCCTCAAAACAAGTACTATTCATGACTTTAAATTAACTATAAAACATTCTTATTTTTATTGCGATTGTCTTTGGCTCGAAATCATTGCCGAAATCTTAAACTTTACGACAAATTCATTGATTTTCAGTACGCTTTTTTTTTAGTGTAGTTAGCATCGCAGATTCCCACACAATTCGGCATATCCCACATTCGTTGAAAATCATTGGCAATGTGTTTGTACTGCTGTGTAGTCACAAAACTTCACTGCATTCTTAAATAATATTTCGAATTGTTGTTTTCCCCAGCTTGTGACTCCATGCAATCGATTGTATGGAACAACCGTGACCCAAATATCTAAAATTTTAAAGAATAGAATGTTAATATTTCCCAACTTGGAATCATAGGATAAAGCAATATTTGACATACAGGGGTGTTATTGCTAGTCTCTCTGCCGGTCTAATCCGTTGCTTTGGTGTAGTTAACTCATATTTTATTAATGTTAATAACAAATTAAAAACTTCCATAGGCATTCTAGTATCCGGCTTTCGCCAGTCATTGTTTATAGGACGTCCACCCCATCTTCTTATTTGATTACTTTTATTGTCAATTCTGCATAGATTTAAAAAAACACAAATTTATAAACATTCTTTTTAACTTCATTTTTAATAAACCTAAACAAATAGAAATCGCGGCTTATTTGTTTACTTATGTGTTGTTGTTGTCAGAACATATGACTCGTGTTCTCAACGTTGGCTAATCGCTCAAACGGGCAACGTTACGACAACGGTAAAGATAAATTACGGTTACGTATGCCTAACCCGGCCTTAAAAATGGTATGTTCATTTTTTAACATATTTCATTTGATAGGTTAAAAAGGAAAAAAATATTTCAGAAGCAAAAAGAAAAGTTGTAATTGTAATTTTTTCCTTATTTATTGTATTTAAATTTTTCGGGTGTCCAAACTTTTTTTGGTTGTGTGTATTTAAAAATGTTTGAACTTTTAAATATGTTATAAACAATAAATATCTATAGGTAAACATAGAATATCAGATATGCTTCTACCATTATAAAAAATATCATACGAGTTTATGCATGACAACGTACGTTGGCACACTTAAAAATTTGCATTTACCGAAAAATACAGCAAACAAAAATTTTTGCTGTATTTATCATACACGCTAAGTGCACGCTAAGCAACAAGCGACGACACAACCTCGTCGATCGAATGTCGAAGCGCGACTGAATGATAGTGAACTCTCATTCAATATGTGTGCTCAGGTCAGCGTTACCAGATGATAAGTTTAAACTTATTTTTCAAGTTTTTTCGAGTAAAAAATATAATATATAAAAAAATATAATATATATAATATATAAGTTTTTTCTTCAACAAATAAGTCTTTTTTTTTTAATTCTGTAAAAATGTAATATTATATTATTATCTCAGAAAAACACAAAACCTTTCCCAAACCAGTTAATTTTAGGTTTAATTTTAAATTAATATTAAATTTTGAAAATATAATAAATCACTTAGGTGGAAGAATACGACAAAATTTACTGTAAAATGAAATGCACATTTTTAAAGAACAAGAAAATAAAAGGGCTTAATAAGAAACACAAAATTTAAGAATTTTCAGAAATCACATTTTCCAATTTAGGGTTTTCAAACTTGCAATTTAGCGGGGTAAAGGGCGGAATGCACCATGGAGTTACAGGAACAATTTCTATTTTGGATCATCCCTTTATTTTGAAAATTATACAATAATTGTTTTGTATATTTATACCTTTGTCGACTACATTTTATCCTGATTTGAGAAATATGGCCCAACGCCAATTATTTAATTTATAACGGGTTTTCCAATAGGGATGATATGATTTTTAAGTGACGTTTCGGCCATTTGTAATATGTCATGATCTGTCATTTGTTTTTCATTGTATTCAGTAGTGTTTACAATTTCATCATGGAGAGATATACGCAAGAACAACGTTTACAAATTATTCAGTTTTATTATCAAAATAATCGTTCTCCAATTGCAACTTTTCGTGCGCTAGTTCCATTTTTATACCCTACACCACACTGTGGTACAGGGTATTATAACTTTGTGCATTTGTTTGTAACACCCAAAAGGAGAAGAAATAGACCCATTGTTTATTATACCGATCGACTTAGAATCACTTTCTGAGTTGATTTAGCTATGTCCGTCTGTCCGTCTGTCTGTCTGTCTGTCTGTCCGTCTGTCTGTCTGTCCGTCTGTCTGTGCATGTATTCTTGTAATCAAAGTACAGGTCGCAATTATGGTCCGATCTCGACGAAACTTTACACATATCTTTTTTTTGGCCCAAGGACGATCCCTATTGAATTTGGTTAAAATCGGTTCAGATTTAGATATAGCCCCCATATATATGTTAGCCCCGATTTGACATGTAAGCGCTGTAAAAACTTTATTTTATATCCGATCAGTATGAAATTCGGCAGAAAGAGGTTTCTTATTATATGAATGAACACTGTTAAATTTGGAGGAAATCGGTTCAGATTTAGATATAGCCCCCATATATACGTTACCCCCGATTTGACATGTAAGCGCTGTAAAAATGTTATTTTATATCCGATCAGTGCGAAATTCGGCAAAGAGAGGTTTCTTATTACATGAAGGAATACTGCTAAATTCGGAAAAAATCGGTTCAGATTTAGATATAGCCCCCATATATATGTTAGCCCCGATTTGACATGTAAGCGCTGTAAAAACTGTATTTTATATCCGATCAGTGCGAAATTCGGCAGAAAGAGGTTTCTTATTACATGAAGGAATACTGCCAAATTCGGAGAAAATCGGTTCGGATTTAGATATAGCGCTCATATATATCTTACCCCCGATTTCACATGTAAGCGCTGTAAAAACTGTATTTTATATCACATCAGTATGAAATTCGTCTGAAAGAGGTTTCCTATTATATGAATGAACACTTTTAAATTTGGAAGAGATCGGTTCAGATTAAGATATAGCCCCCATATATACGTTACCCCCGATTTGACATGTAAGCGCTGTAAAAATGTTATTTTATATCCGATCAGTGCGAAAGTCGGCAAAAAGAGGTTTCTTTCTACATGAAGGAATACTGCCAAATTCGGAGAAACTCGGTTTAGATTTAGATATAACACCCATATATATGTTACCCCCGATTTGACCTGTAAGCGGAGGTCGGAGAAAATCGGTTCAGTTTTAGATATAGCTCCCATATATATGTTACCCCCGATTTGACATGTAAGCGCTGTAGAGACTGTATTTTATATCCGATCAGTACGAAATTCGACAGAAGGAGGTCTTTTTACATGAATGAGTATTCAGGGAAGATCGGTTCAGATTTATATTAAAGCTCCTCCTGATTTGGTATCAAACCGCTATAGAAGTTGTATTTTACTTCCGATCATTAAAATTTTCCAGAAAGATGTTTCTCAATTTAGGAACGAATATTGCTTAATTTAGCGATAATCGTTTCAGAATTAGGTAATATGTTTCAACTCATTTACCAATTATTCCAAATTATTATGGCAATGACCCTTATCGCATTGTTAGGGAGGTGTAGGGTATTATATAGTCGGCCCCGCCCGACTTTTTGCCTTTCCTTACTGGTTTTAAAATAAAAAAAAAACACTTTCCAGTCGACCTACGACCTTGACACACATAATCATTTTGTCATTGACCGATTTCCGATCCGACGTACCTTTAAGGAGCTAGAGCAAAAATAAACTTTCCGGTCACATTTGAAAATGATGCTAAGTCCATTTTTTAAATCCAAAAAAAAAACACTTTCCTGTCTACCTTAGACCTTGACATCCATGAGCAATATTTTAGCCATTGACCTATTGTGGCTACGTGCCACACAACAAGTGAAACAATTGAATTGTTGCGTGAAAAGTGTGGAGATTCGATTATTTCAAGAAATTGTGATATTGAATGGCCTCCAAGAAGTTGTGATTTAACACCATTAGACTATTTCTTGTGGGTTTATTTGAAGTCATTCCTTAACAATAAGTGTGTTTTTTTCAAAGAAATCATATCACTCTTATTGGAAACCCATGTATTTCTTGTACTATTTGAATTGCAACTATTTTCCATTTTTTTTTTCATAAAAGAGATATAGGTTTTTTTGTTCCAAAATAAGTTTTTTCTTTGAAAATTTTAAGTTTTTTTCAAAAAATACCTGGCAACGCTGGCTCAGGTACACGTGGGAGGAAAAACCCCGGGTAGTGCTTTTGCCAATCGCTGATTTAAAAGAAAACGAACAACTGAATTGTTCTCTATTTACAGAGAGCCCTTCCACAACAATAATTGACTCTCGCCAGCGCTGCCAGATTAGGGGATTTATCCCCAATTTGGGGATATTTCTTCGCGAATGGGGATATATTTTTTGGTTTGGGGATTACATGTCTATATTTATGTTAAAATTTGTATTTTCTATTAAATCTACATTTTTTTAGAAAATGCGTCCGTAAAAATTGTGTCAAAAGTTCCTACAAAAAGTTTATTATACTCTAGTATATTAGAGTACGACTTAAATAGACAACCTGTAGTAATTGCCAATACGTATTTCTATAGATATTTATAAATCAATTAAAGCCAAATGCGGCTTATAAAATGCTTCCCAGACGACATTACGAACAATTTAAGCTAATTTTGGAGTAAAGTTTACTAGTAACAGGATTCTGCTGGTCCATGATGTACTTCAACAATTATTTAGTCCATTGGCAGAAATGATCAAACTTTTAATACCAAAAACGTGTACAAAAAATTAGATGATGTAGATGAGATGGAAGATTTTGAATCAGATATATTTGACAACGTACATTTTGTACAAACAAAATGAATTTTAGTACAAAGTACATTGAATTGTAAAATACATCATTCACATAAGTTAAAATATTTTCTGGGGATTTAGGGGATAACAAATTTAAATTTGGGGATTCGGCACTAAAAAAAACTGGCAAGCCTGACTCTCGCATGAACAAACAACTATAATTGTCCGAGAGAGAGAGAATAATTATCCTTGAAGGAGAGTTAAAAATAATGGCAAGAGTCATAAAATGTATTACCAACACAACCTTTCCTATAAAGTTTATTACTCAAATATATCATACTGTCAATTAAGTCCGATTCGGCATTAAAACTATTACATGTCTACGTCATTGTTTTAATGTAGAAAATCCTTAAAATTATTGGAATATTAAATTGCAGATAGTCACAAAAATAATGTTTTTTTCTTTAATTTAAAGGCGTACATTTAAAGAAGGACGTAAACAAAGCTAATGATTAGATTCTCATTAATTCAAATTCAAAAAACTTTAGATTAAGGAAAATTTCTTAAAAAATATGTAAATTTTCATTATTTTAATGAAAATTGTGATTGAATTAATGCCGAAGTCGCATATTTAATTTAATAATGTGTCGTCTTTAATTTTATTACTATTTTTTTAGTGTAGAGACGATTTAATTCAATTTTATGTACAACAGCTTAAATTTCCGCATGATGGGTTAAAAAATGCGTTCCATAGAACGCCAATAAGTCTAATAGGAAGGGACCTTCATATGGTAGCAATATTAAAATATGGACCGATGTTTCTCAATTTCACTAGGGAGGATTAAGTGCAATATAAAATATAAATTCTTAATTCTTAGAGCGCCAAGAAATGACATCTGTAGAGACCTTTATATGGGAGCTATATCAAAACATGGACCGATGTTCCCAATTTTTACTAGGAACTATTATGTCCAACAATAAGTATAAATTATCAAATTTCAGCCAGATAAATTGAAGAATCCGTTCTCTAGTGCGTCAAGAAGTGGCATCGGTGGGGACCTTTATATGGGGGCAATATCAAAACATGGGCCGATATTACCCATTTTTACTAGGAACTATTAGGTCCAATATTAAGTATAAATTCTCAAGTTTCAGCCAGATTAATTGAAGAATCCGTTCTCTATACCAAAACATAGACCGATTTTCCCCATTTTTACTAGGGACGATCAGTTTCAATATAACGTGTAAATTCTTAAATTTTAGCCAGATCAATTGAAAAATGTGTTCTGGACCTTTACATGGCGACTATATCAAAATATGGACCGATATGTCCCATTTTCAATAGTGATCGTCTTTAGTCTAAGAAATGCCCCCGTACCAATTTTCGTAAAGATTGCTTTATATTTACGACCTGCACTTTAATAACAAGAATGCATGGATAGACAGACAGACGGACATGGCAAAATCGACTAAGAAAGTAATTCTATGCCGATTGGTATAATAGTTAATAATAGTTTATTGGGTTATCTCTTGGCTTTTTAAGCGTTACAAACAAATGCACGAAGTCATAATACCCTGTACAAACAGTGTATTGTCGGGTATAAAGACCCAAAATGATCATTATATAAAAAAGAATCTGCGATACAAAAAAAGATTGAATCTTTTGAATCGAAATGTGTGATGTTGCAAAATTAATTGGTAACGATAACTTTAGCTATATTTGGGGAGCACTATTAAACACTGAACTGTCTTCCTTGTTACTTTCACTTTGCCCCAGTAATTATGCACGATGAATTGCTAAACGGGAATATCACAATACATGAAGTTAAATTCATGATATCTAAGATCAAACTCAATAAAGCACAAGAGAGAGTGCATTACGAATTTTATATAAATCCTACAGATGAGTTCCTGATGGAACTGGCTCAAATGTATTCAAAAATTTACAGGATGGTTGTGTTTACGAGTCAATGAATACGGGAATGTCAAAGAACCGGCGAATTACAGGGCAATATCCTTTATGAATACCGCAGCAAAATCCTAATAGGCATCAGAAATAATAGATTGGTCAGCTGGGTCGAAGAGAAGAATATTATGGTGTAGTATCAAGAAGGTTTTAGGAAAAACTACTCAACAGCAGACAATTTATATAGGGTGATACATTTCGAGGTTCCCTACTTTTTTAAAGAAAAAACACTGAAAATTCAATGGGGAATGTTTATTATCATTTAAATGAACATTCTTTAGCATTTATTTTTTGAAGATTATGTCTATCAAATGTTGGCCGCGGCGACGTCTCAGATGGTCCATCCGTTGAGTCCAATTTTCGATGACTCGATTATGTTGACCATAAGTTGAGCGAAGTGCACGAAACACATTCCTCACAGAACGTGAATTTTCGTAATAAAGTTGAACGATTTGTAAACGTTGTTCAGCCGTAAGTCTTTCCATGATGAAATGCCAAACAATACTTAACATAAATAACATGCCAGCATGGCACGACTCACATGTGATCTGTCAAACAAAGGCTATTGAAAAAAGTATCTCTACTTGGATCACCCGTCATAACCTTGCCTCTATCGTATACATGAGGATAGCAGAAAAGAAAAAAACCTATACGTTTTTTTTTGTTGATTTCAGAGCCGGTTTCGATAAGGTCTTCAGAAAGGCGCTTATATAAACTTTATTCATTGGGAGTTTCATGTAAGAGTACTAGAATGTTTGAGTATATATGAAAACACATAATCGGCTGTATGAAACCGAGTTAAACTCTCAAATATTTTTCACTACTTTATCAGGTGCTAAACAAGGCTGTCTGTTTTAAAACACTACTTTTTGCCCTTTACGTTAATGACATTCATGATTCACTAGAAGGAGGCACAAATATTAAAGGCGTAAATATACGTATTCTAATGTACGCATATGATCTCGTGATTATGGTCGAGCAAATAAGTACTCTACAGAGGAAGATTGATCGACTAGATCAGTGTTGTGATCTTTGAAATAAGGAGGTGAATATCAGCAAATCAAAAATCATGGTGTTCAGAAATGGGGCCAGGCTGCCAAGCCAAGAAAGGCCAAAATATAGAAGTTGTTGCTGAGTACAATTACCTCGGAGTAGCACTTACGCCAAAACTGAACTTCATAAGCAACGTAGATCGTAGAATTACGTGAGCGAAAAACTCAATTAAGTCTCAAAATTTTGTACTGTGTAATGCTTTTATAGTACCTAGAGTCCAGAGAAAAGTGGCTGTAATTGGCACGCCCCTTTTGGTGCGTCCCACACAAATGGAGCATTTTACACCCAAAGTTATTTGTACAGTGTACAAATAATTTGTACAGTGTAACTGTACAATTTTGTACAGTGTAATGCTTTTATTGTACCTAGAGTCCAGTGAAAAGCGGGGGTTATTGCCACGCCCCTTTTGGTTCCTCCCGCACAAATGTACCATTTTATACAAATAGTTAAGAGCTTATAACGTGAGTACCAATGCACGAAAATACAAAAAAAATGTTCACAGTGAAATATTTTTAAAGTACAAATAGCCCTATGAATAATGGGCGTTATCAACACGCTCCTTTTGGTACCTCCCGCACAAAATGTCCATATCATACCAAAATTAAATAGATCGTAACTATAATATACAAGTGCACATAAACGCATACAACTCGGTACTCGATGCAATATATTTGGAGTATTTACTGTTTAGCGAAAAATATGAGTATTTCTTAAAACCCCTCTGGTACGCTCACAAAGTGAGGGTATACCGTAGTCGGTTAACAGACTGAAGCTTTCTTACTTGTTTTGTTTATTTACATTTGTACGTTTTTGTTTATTATATGTAGATGCTTAATTAGAAGTGATTGTGAGATCTTTTTTGGCGCTTGTAGATTTCGGAATTATCATGTGCGCCTTAAAGGGTTAATGATGGTAACGGAAATCTTTAAAATAAATATGGGGAAATTCCAAACCAGGCGATCTGGCAATAACGAATGACAGTTGAGAAGGTTAGGGCGAATGAAAACAACAAAATTTACAGGAAGAATGTTCATATGTATTTTTCATATGGACGTGACAAGGAGAAGTTTATTGGAGAAACCAAACCAATAAACCAAACCCTTACCAAAATCGACGCAGTGGCTCTCCAGAAGATGCTCGTTAAACCCCAATATAAAAAAGTTGATATGCGATTTGACATCGTTTATTGTTTTCTTAAATTGTCAAAGCCACACAAAAAGTTTACAATTCAGAGCTTATGAACTTCTCGTAAAATACATATGAACCTAACAAGCAAACAGAACAATTACAAAGAAATTTTAAAAGTTTAAAGGAAACCTAAAGGAGTAAAAAATACAAAAAAAAAACAATACAAACTTTTGAGCTAAATAGAAAAGGCTTACAAACTATAAAACAATTTAAACTAGACCACAGGACATTTACGAGAGTGCGCACAACTGAAGACACCATCGCTCCAGCGTCCGATCCACTCAGGGAGGCGCAGATAAGCATTGCCAAGCCAGGCTTTGCGGGGTATACCCAAAAGCTTGATATTTAAACCATTACTTTCCTTGACTTTGGACAGACAGACGGACATCGACTTTAATACCTATTTATATTTGGAATGGGATTGGAGGAAGACAAAATAAGTTATTAGAGGTGTTCAATAGGGTTCAAACAATTGGTTTTTTGCACTTACTGTTTGGTGAATTCAGGCACACTTATTCCAGGGTTGAAACAATTGGTTTTTTGGTGAATTCAGGGACACTTATTCTTATATGGCTCTAGTTAGCGCTAGCCCAATTGTTCGTCCCTCCTAGAAAATGAAAGAAACCCCAAACATTACCTTTTTGACCACAAAAAAACGAAAGAAAGCCCGTATGTATAATCTAGACTGTGTCACTTACAATACATACTCTCGGACGGACAAATACGAACGACGAGAACATTTGGGTCCCTTTGGCGAACTGGAGAGGAGCCCAGAGGTCCCAAATACTTCATCCAATCTCCAAAACTGAAAATGAAGAAAAGTTAGATGCCATTACCAATCATCCCATGTAATTTTGTTTACGGTCATACTTACCAAAACGAAGCCAGAACCATCAATGCATGATTAGGGACATGTTTACACTTGTTGGAATATATAAAGCGAAAAATAAGTTACAAGAATAAATATCTGTAGTTTAGATGAATATAAAAATATTAAAGCGTTTTCTTACCAAAATTTTTTAACAAATCATAAATCATTGTTTCATATTACGGGCTTTTATTGGATCCAAGGAAATTTGAAACTACAAGCTTAAATGACCTCCATGTTGCAATTTCCTCCGATGTTAATTATGATTCGAAATTAGTATCTTCTTATTTTGGACAATCAAAAATACATTCTTCGATTTTTTGGAAAGAAACACTTCTCAATACAATTTTTAACTATGAGAGTGAATTGCCATCTTTTCGTAAGGCTATTATAAATTGTTTAAATAGTCCCAGCTTAATACTCTTTTTTGACGAGAGGTGTGTATTTGATGTTTTTTTCACCCAATGTAATTTGTTCTCTAGTTGGCCATTCCTTCCATTTGTAATGATCTTCTTGAGCACGGCTATACCAGAGGCATAGAAATAGCAATAGTAGCAAATACTTTTAAATCGCAACAAATGTTCCAATCATGTTGTTCATATTTTATGTATTTTAAGAATTTAGACGTTGTTTCGTATGATTCCTTGGGGTTGACTGCATGAGCGATGGGAATCGATGGTTTCTCATTTCGGATATGCAAAAGTACTGCCTTTAAAGTTTAAACTTTCTTTACTGCTGTAAACAAATAACCGCCATTCATTTGAGTTGTGTGTTTTATTAAATTCCTCAAACAATCCAGGAATGTCCTTGCAAAAGCACATGTTACCCAGTTGTACAAAACTTTGTGTAAGGTATATGACGTACTCTGTAACATGTTATGTTAACCCCTGGACCCAACATATTGTATCATTTTATGCGAGATGCAAGTATTTCTGCTTTAAATTTGGTCAGTCCCAAATTTCTCACTATATCATTAAGTTGAACTTGAGTTATAAGCGCTGGCTTTTGACTGAAACTGGTACCGCTGTGAGTTGAGAACTTAGTTAAACTTGGTTATGTTTCCGAAATTATGCTGTAAGCTATACTAGGACATTAGGGAACTGGTATTTTGTCCGAATGTTCAACTGGCAAGGTGTTAGATTTAGCTTCGGCGTAGTTCCAGCGAATGCTCCCTCCAACTCCAATCCGACAACAAAAATAGCAGTCTGTATCTGAGTGGATGGTGCCTCCAAATCATTGGTATTCCAAATTTTAGGTGATGTCTAAAATTGATACGTTTTAGTACAGAAACAGTATCATACATTAACCGAAAAGTACTAACCGCATACTCCCTAAACTCCAACGATTGAGATTGCATGCCAGCAGCTACACAAAATACTAGGTGTCCAAGTCGTTCAGATTTTTTAGTGGTATACCAAAATATTGTACATAAATTGCTTCTAAATGAAAATTTTCCGCAGGTATAGCAGAAATTGTTGGGACCATTTACAGATTGAAAAGTTCTTTGCTTTTTAGTCATAGTTTATAATTTTTACAAAATCAACTTTGTTCAGACAGTTCTCAACTTTTATTTAATTTTGTTCCTTATTTTTCAATCTTTAACGGTCTTTTACTGAGTTTCTTCTTATACTATACTACACTTTGTTCTCCCAACCAATCATTAACTCTAACGTCACACAACTTTTTTGAATTGGTTGGTTACCGCACTCGTATATTTATTGAAAAATATACAAGCGTGCAGGCGATACTAAATCCCCGCGGTATAAAAACAATTTTCGTAGTATTAACACAGTGATAATACCAACAAAATTTGTGCGTTTGTTAATAAAACAACCGCAACAAGAAAAACCAGTAAGGAAAGGCTAAAGTCGGGCGGGGCCGACTATATAATACCCTACACCACTCTCGTAATATTGAATAACTCTGAAATATAAATTTTGTAATTCATGTATAAATTGTTTATTCTAAATTTCAAAACGATTGGATGTAAAATACAGCTTCTATAGAACTAAAGGGCCAAATCGGACGAAACATATATATGGGAGCTATAGCTAAATCTTAACCGATTTTCTTCAAATTCGGCAATATTGGTTCATGGATCAAGAAACTCTACCATTCTAAATTTCAAAACGATTGGATGTAAAATACAGCTTCTATAGGACTAAAGGGCCAAATCGGACGAAAGATACATATGGGAGCTATATCTAAATCTGAACCGATTTCAACTAAATTCAATAGGGATCACTCCGATCAGAACGATCGGAGTGAAATTGCGACATGTAGTCGACGAACAACTTTACATGGACAGACGTGGTTAAATCGACTCAGCTAGTGATTCTGAGTCGATCGGTATACTTTATGGTGGGTCTAGCTGTGTTATTTTCAGGTGTTACAAACATCTGCCGTGAAACAAACTTATAATACCCTGTACCACAGTGTGGTGTAGGGTATAAACTTTATCATCCCCAAAGCCTATTGAAGGAAGGAAGGAATTCATCGCCTGTTCCAGTGCTACACAAATGCCGAAATGTAACTGCATCTTGTGCCAAAAGGAAAGTGCCGAAGGTCAACAGACCTCTAACCGGGTATATAAGAACTAATAATTAGTGTGAGACTTTGCATTTACAATTTGATGAAATTTTAATTATAAAATTTAATATTTGCAAAAGTTATCATTCCACACCAGAAATTATTCGTTCTTTTAATAAATGTTTTAGATATAAAATAGTGACACACACACAAATTGCTTTATTGTCCAAACTTAGTTATCACAAAAATATGTAAAACTTCATTCTCACTTAACACGTGATAGTTACAAAACCCCAAACTTTGAGCTAAAAAGTACGCCTCCTAGCTGCAATTGTTGCCTTCACTTACAGTCCGTTCTCTCTTCTCTTCGGTATTCTTCGTTTTTGCCCTATAATATAATAATTCATTTTGTTATATTGTAAATATTTAAAATTTTCAAATACTTACCTTTTTCTTGCTTTTTGATTTATTCCACTTTCGCTTTGTCGTAATTATTTGACGTTTGCCTACACCACACTGTGGTACAGGGTATTATAAGTTTGAAATGTTTGTAATGTTTGTAACACCTGAAAATAACACACCTTAAAGTATACCGATCGGCTCAGAATCACTAGCTGAGTCGATTTAACCATGTCTGTCCGTCCGTCTGTCCATGTAAAGTTGTTCGTCGACTACAGGTCGCAATTTCACTCCGATCGTTCTGAAGTTTTGCAGTTTAGAGTATTTTGCAGCTGTAAAGATCCCTATGGAATTTGGTTGAAATCGGTTCAGATTTAGATGTAGCTCCCATATATATATTTCGTCCGATTTGGCCCTTTAGTCCTATAGAAGCTGTATTCTACATCCAATCATTTTGAAATTTAGAATGGTAGAGTTTCTTGATTCATGAACCAACATTGCCGAATTTGAAGAAAATCGGTTAAGATTTTGCTATAGCTCCCATATATATGTTTCTTCCGATTTTGCTCTTTAGTCCTGTAGAAGCTGTATTTTACATCCAATCATTTTGAAATTTAGAGTGGTGGAGTTTCTAGATCCATGAACCAACACTACCAAATTTGAAGAAAATCGGTTAAGATTTAGATATAGCTCCCATATATATGTTTCGTCCGATTTGGCCCTTTAGTTCTATAGAAGCTGTATTTTACATCCAATCGTTTTGAAATTTAGAATGGTAGAGTTTTTTGATCCATGAACCAACACTGCCGATTTTGAAGAAAATCGGTTAATATTTAGATATAGCTCCCATACATATCTTTCGTCCGATTTTACCCTTTAGTCCTATAGATGCTGTAGTTTGCATCCAATCGTTTTGTTATTTAGAATGGTAGAGTTTCTTGATCCATGGACTAATATTGGACTAATTTAGTCCTGTAGAAGCTGTATTTTACATCCAATCGTTTTTATACCCTACACCACACTGTGGTACAGGGTATTATTTAAGTATAAAATGTCCCAAAAGTAAATTTATGTAAACAATTTATACATGAATTACAAAATTTATATTTCAGAGTTATTCAATATTACGAGGGTGGTGTAGGGTATTATATAGTCGGCCCCGTCCGACTTTATACTTTCCTTACTGGTTTAGTTATGATTCCGTTCAGCCTTCAACTTCGACGGTATTTACACATATATCGTCTTCAAATAAAGACAATGTGGTCTTGGCAACAGCTTTGGTTAAAATCAGAGATTAGTCTGGCCAATATATACGGCCAGAGCTTTGTTGGAGTCCGGTTCACAAATAAATTTTGTAACTGAGGAACTAGCTCAGCGACTTCAAGTACGAAAAGAGGAACGAAATCTCAGTCTAGTTGGAATTGGAACGACGGATTTTTCTGCCAAGATTAAATTGCAAGCCACGGTAAAATCTCGAACGAATTCCCACGAATTTTCTTCTGATTATTGGGTTCTTCGTTCGATTTCTTCTTACCAACCAGATCGAGTTATATCAACTTCTGGTAGGAATTTGCCTGGTTATATAGAATTTTCTGATCCATACTTTTTCAAACTTCAGAAAATTAATATGTTAATCGGCGCTGAGATGTTCTTTGAAATACTATGTGTTGGTCAAATCAAAAAAAGCCCAAACATTCCAACACTTCAGAAAACGCTTCTGGGTTGGATTGTCTCGGGAAAATACAATGATTCGAAGAATTTAATTAGTAATTCGTGTCATTTAGGTACGCTAAATGACAACGAATCTTTGGATTCATTAGTCAACAAATTTTGGGAATTGGAAGAAATTCCTCAGGAGGCAAATGTTCTGTCTAACAATGTGAGGAACATTTCTTGAAGTCGATTCGATAATTGCCGTCGGGTAAATTTGAAGTGGCGCTACCTTTCAAAGCGTATCCAAAAACGTTGGGTCTCTCTTTTGAAACAGCCAAGCGACGATTCTTATCGTTGGAACGTCGGCTGTCAAAAGAACCACAAATGAAAGAGATGTATAATGCTTTTATGAATGAATACATTAATTTGGGACATATGTCTATTGCAGACAATAATGTGCATGATTTGCCTCATTATTTCATATCACATCAGTGTGTATTACGCCCGCAAAGTTCTACTACAAAACTTCGGGTGGTTTTCGATGCCTCTTGTAAGACGTCAACACAACGTTCTCTGAACGATTTATTAATGATCGGCCCTATTGTTCAGGAGGAGTTGTACTCGATTTGATTCGATTTCGGCTGCATAAATACGCAATGACGGCTGACATTGAAAAAATGTACCGTTAAGTTTTAATTTTGAAATTTTCAGTTGATTTTATGGCGTGAAAGGCAGACTGACAATATTGAAATATTTAGACTGAATACTGTTACTTATGGCAAGTCTTCGGCTCCGAATTGTTCGTAAAATCGTTACCAATAGGGTCTGAGGTCATACGAAAAGACTTCTACGTTGATTATCTGCTAACTGGTGCAGATTAAATTGAAGAACTTGACGTAATAAGAACTCAAGTTACTGAAATATTGAAATCCGCAGGGTTTAATTTAACAAAATGGTTTTCAAACCACTACAATCGAGCTAACGCATCTATAGTAGAGAAATCTGTACAGATAGATCCGGATTTCACGAAAAATTTAGGCACATATTGGCGTCCGAAGAGTGATGTTTTTAAATATCATTTAGACGATTCTTTTCAGCATCTGAGAGCTACGAAACGTAGCATTTTGTCTGTTTCATCTAGGCTTTTTGATCCACTTGGAGTTTTGTGCCCCTTGGTGGTCAAAGCCAAAGTTCTACTTCAAGAACTTTGGCTGCTAAAATTGGACTGGGATGAATCAATACCCACTCGTCTTGACGTTTCTTGGGAGAATTTCAAAGCTAATTTAGTAAAAATGTATGCTATTGAAATTCCGAGATATGTCATAAAGACTTCAAGGACCAAATGTCAAATTCATGGATTTGCTGATGCTTCCATGCGAGCATATGGCTACTCTATTTACATCCGAAGTCGAGCTTTGGTTAAGATTTGGTTAATAAATGCCAGAGAGGTTTGTTCGAAAGTGTCTGCATTAAACCTAAACTTATGGGCCAAATTATGGGAAATCTGCCCGCTGATAGGGTGAGAGCTTTACGCCCATTTAAAATATGTGGTGTAGACTTTTGCGGCCCAGTGAATATAACACTAAAGCTAAATGGCCGTCCACCCGTACAAATGCATATGGCTGTACATATTGAATTGGTAACTGATCTGTCTTCGAATTCTTTCATTCTGTGTCTTTCAAGGTTCGTCGGCAGGACGAACCAGATCGAATATACTGCGACAACGCAACCAACTTCGTCGGCGCCAATCGCGAGCTCGGTGGGTCCAACAAGCAATGCTCAACCATGCCAACAAAGTAGTGTCATACTCTGCCTGCAAGGGGGTCAACTTCACATTCATTCCGCCTCGAGCTCCACACTTCGGAGGGCTGTGGGAAGCGGCGGTCAAATCTGCCAAAGGGCAGCTAATACGAACCGTAGGCAAGGCATTGCTAACCGTGGAAGAGTTACAAACGGTTCTCATCGAGGTAGATGCAGTACTCAACTCCAGACCAATCGCCCCTGTCAGCAACGATCCGAGCGACGGCGAAGCCTTGACTCCAGGTCACCTTCTAATAGGAGAGATCCTTCTAGCACTGCCGCAAGAATTGCCTCGCGAAGATCTGGTCAAGCTAGAACCAAGAACCAATCCTTAAAAAGAGCTTAAGGAAAAACAAACTTATCACTTTAAAAAGTTGAATTGCGAATGAAACAAAACTCATTCATGGATGCGACTTTAATGAAAATAGGTACGTACATTACACTTCCTGTATCTGCAATGTCGATACCTTTCAGAAAAAAAGATAAACAAAATATTAAAGAAACCGTTGAATTGCCATAAACGTGTATTGTTCACCTATAGCAGTAACTTTTGAACGAGTTATCGGAAAAATCTTAAAAAATTCAACAAAGTTCTTCAGGTGTACTAAAAATATAAAAAACGGGAAAAATTGAAGCCCAAATTTCTATGAACCCGTCCATTTGCCATTGAATTCCCCATGTATGTAATGCGGCGTAACGGGGTGGTTTAGGGTATTATAAGTCGGGTTGGTCCTTTCCATACTTATTTTTAATAAATGTTCGCAAATGCTTTACTTAGATTAGAACAGTTTAGACCCCGAATTTATATAGAATACCCGGTGGTGACCGGGATGTTTTTAATACCGCGATCCAAACTTGAAGATATTATAATAAAAACTCCGATTAAAAGATAACATCAAAACAATACAATTTTGCAGCTGATCCAAATTCTAGTATGAGAATCCTTAGGTCTGACTACCACAACAATTTCGTAATAAGTATTTCTTATCAAAAGTTAGCTTTATATTTTTGTTTGCTGTAGAATTAAAAATAATTAAATCAAATAACATCAATTTTCAACTAATAGCTGATTTGTCAAAGAGTAGCAATTTTAAATTTTCCAATTTTAAGATAGTTTCAACGGCCATGAAGTCTCATACACCGACTAAGGGATATTTTTAGTTCTGAAACACATTTTGTCGGTTTGATCACAGACCTATCATAAAATGTTTCAATCCGTAGTTTATACAACACCAGAGTCTATACATACACAAAATTTCTACACACAGAAAAATATAACAAGTACTTTTAGCACTTGATAAATTGTAACAAAATGTATTTGGCGCAGCATTTGAATTCTTATCTTAAGAACGAAATCTTATTTCAACAACTCTAATTCTTTTTTAAAGAACGAAATCGTCATTTCAACTACTTTTTGTACTTGAAACAACAACTTTAATCTTAAAAAAACGACAGCAGTCTTGAATCAAGAGCTCAAGGTTGTTGGGTACGATTTAACCACAAAGTTGTTCTACCAACAATTTGGTATTTCATTTCCACAACTTTGTTGGTTAAATCGTACGCAACACCTTGTGTTGTTTTTGTGTGTGTAGCTTTCTCGTTCATTCCATATCAAACCGAACGATTTTTGCAAAAAATCTGGTCAACATTGCCGATTGTCTTGACAATTTGTATATGAGTGGTAATATGGAAATTAATCATCTTGTAGTTGGCGAGATCGATCAAGATCGTTTTTGTTGTTTTCAGTATATGAAAACAACTTTGTTATAAATTAAAAAAAAGTATAGTGACATTTATTGGTGGTGGCTGTCATTGTTGGATAGATAGGATGTTAATTTTTAACAAAGTTGTCTTTATATACCGAAAACAACAAAAACGATCTTGAGCCTAACTAAAAACAAAATACATAGTATTTTTAATTATTTAGCCGTTTATAGCACATCATATTTAAAAAGTTTTAAATTTGTAACCTATAAGAGTCTTCCGAAAGGACAAAAAAAATACTCTAGTTTTTGATGTCGCTATAACTGACCACAGGCCGAAAAATGACTACGAAAATGGTCGAAAATCATATGGCGGAAAAACGAAAATAAAAGTAGCCTATTTTTGAGCATTGGTCTATCTGTTCACCTATTATTAATACATCTATTTTATAATATTAATGGGATATCAGCTTATCTACTAACCAAAATGTAAATTTTTCATTTCAGAATTATGACTATGTAATTGTCTTCATTCCTTCTTTCCGAATTCATTTTGGTAGCATTTTATCTACAAACCGATGTAATATCTATATATATAAAATTGTTGCGTGACTGGCTGACTGATTGACTGACTGATCATCGCCCAGGCCAAACGGCTGAAGCTAGAGTCATGAAATTTGGTGGGAGGGTAGTCCTTGGTACGTAGACGAGCAAAAAGGCGGGATTTTTCGAAATTCGTACTATTAGCCGCACAATGGGGCAAAAAGGGATAAATATGGTACCACCGCCAAATCTAAACGAAATGAGCTAGAATCTTGAAATTTGGTATGAGGGTAGCCCTTAGGAGGTAGACTCAGAAATTGGCAGGATTTTTCGACATTCGGACATTTACGCACACAGTGGGGTAAAAAGTGATAAATGTGGTACATCCGCCAAATCCAAATGGCAAGAGCTAGAATCGTGAAATATTGTGTGATGGTAGCCCTTATGAGGTAGACTCTGAAATTGGCAGGATTTTTCGTAATTCGAACATTTACGCACACAGTGGGGTATAAAGGGAAAAATGGGATAAATGTGGTACAACAGCCAAATTCAAATGGCAAGAGCTAGAATCGTGAAATTTGGTGTGAGGGTAGCTCTTATGAGGTAGACTCTGAAATTAACAGGATTTTTCGAAATTCGAACACTTACGTACACAGTGGGGTAAAAAGGAAAAAATGTGGTACAAAAGCCAAATCCAAATGGCAAGACCTAGAATCGTGAAATTTGGTGTGAGAGTAGCTCTTGGGACGTAAACAAGAACAAGGAGTGATTTTTTTAAAAACTTAGAGGCACATTGGGACAGAAAGGTATAAATATGGTACCACCGTCAAATTTAAAGCCTAATATTAGAATGGTGAAAATTGAAGCGAGGAGTGTCTTTATGACAACTGATCGGGGTATTACGTTTTTTTTGTATTCGTAGTTTTCGGGACATAGCGGGGCAAAAAGTGTAAAATATAGTACAGTGGATTAAAAATGTCAAACCTGGATCAATGGTTCCAGGGTAACTTTTGGAACATAAACTAGAGATTGGAAGTGATTTTTAGTAATTCTAACTTTAAGAGGCACAGTGGGACACGACGGGTTAATTATGGAGCATGGGGAAAAAGGGAACAATCTGCCAAAATTGGAACTTAAACATGAGATATGAAGAGTTTATATGGTTTTAGGAGCACTGTGGTCAAAAACGGTTAAATAGTGGAGAGGAGAAAATATGGTTAAATATGTTACAGTCGGGGGAAAAGGTTTAAGTACGCTAGCGTGGAGACACATTTTAAATACGAGTATGGAACAGTGAGACAAAAATTTGTTAAATATGCTACAGTGGGTAAACATTTTGTACAGTGAGATAAAGAGTTGAATGGGGCACAGTTGTGCAAAAAGGGTTAACTATGGTACAGTGGGGTAAAATAGTTATATGTATATGGTAAAGTGGGACAAATGGGTTAAAAATGGTACAGTGGGGCAAAAAGCGTTAACTATGGGCAAAAAGGGTTAAATATGGTACAGTGTGACAAAAATGGGTAACTATACAGTACAGTGGGGCATAACTGTGTTAAATATTGTACAGTGGAGCACAGAGGGTTATATATGGTACAGTGGGGCAAAAACTGTTAAATATGGTACAGTGAGACAAAACGTTTAATATGACACAGTGGGGCAAAAAGGGTTAACTATGGTACATGGTAACGTGGGACAAAATGGGTTAAATATGGTACAGTGGGGCAAAAAGCTTTAACAATGGAACAGTGGGAAAAAATGTGTTAGCTATGGTACAGTGGGACACAAATGGTTAAATATGGTACAGTATGACAAAAATTGTTACAGTGGGCACAGAAAGTAAAATATGGTAACGTGTAACATAATGGGTTAAAAATGGTACAGTGGGGCAAAAAATTATTTACTATGATACAGTGGGGCAAAAAGGGTTAAATATGGTACAGTGTGACAAAAATGGTTAACTACACAGTACAGTGTGGCATAACTGTGTTAAATATTGTACAGTGGAGCAAAGAGGGTTAAATATGGTACTGTGGGGCAAAAACTGTTAAACATGGTACAGTGAAACAAAGGGTTTAATATGACACAGTGGGGCAAAAAGGGTTAACTATAGTACAGTGGGACAAAATGGGTTAAATATGGTACAGTGGGGCAAAAAGCTTTAACTATGGAACAATGTTAAATATGGTACAGTGGGGCAAAAAGCTTTAACTATGGAACAATGGGGTAAAAAATGTGTTAGAATGGTACAGTGGGATACAAATGGTTAAATATGGTACAGTATGACAAAAATGGTTACAGTGGGCACAAATAGTAAAATATGGTAACGTGAAACAAAATGTGTTAAGTATGGTACAGTGGGGCAAAAAGCGTTTACTATGGAACAGTGGGGCAAAAATGTGTTAACTATGGTACAGTGGGGCAAAAATGGTTAAATATAGTGGACAAAATATAGTAGGACAAAAAGGTGTTAAATTTGATTCAGTGGACCCAAAAGGTTAAATATAGCACAGTGGGTCAAAAAGCGTACATTTAGTACAGTGGGTAACAATATGGATGCAGGGAGAGAGGGTAAGTTAAATATGAAATAAGAATGTTTTTTTTCTAAATGTATGCTTTTAGTAGCACTGTGGATCAAAAAGGTTAAAATTATGATGCACTGCAATTATGTAGCACTGTGGTGCAAAAAGGTTAAAATTATGATGCAGTTGGGGCAAGCAAACATTGTTCAACATGTTACAGAGGGGAAACAATGTGTTAAATATGGTTTAGTGGAGCAAAAAGGGTTAAAATGGTTAAATGTAGTAAGTGGGGAAAAAAGGGAACAAAATAGTCCCAGATATGTATAAAAATTCGTACTTTAGAAGCACAGTGTAATAAAAAGTGTTTAATTTGGAACAGTGGTGCAAAAGGTGTGGAATGTGGTCCCTGAGTGCAAAGGTAGCTCTTACAGCATAAACCAAAGCTAAGAAATTGTTTTTTTCCAAATAGGTTATTCTATTTAAACCGTGGGGAAAAAGTTAATTAAATGGCACAGATAGGGGACAAGAATGTTGAAATACGGCCTAAGCTTGCGAATTTGGATCTTGAATTATCAATTATCATTTTAAAATATTGTACAATCGTGCAAAGTGGTTAATTATGACACACTAAAGGTTAAATGTGGTACAATGGAGCGATTTACTTTAGAATTTTAAATTCGTACCTTTATAGACACAGTGGGACAAACATGGTTTTATATTGTACCAGGGTGTGAATGCAGGTATTGGAACATAAACAAGGGGAAAGTTGCTAACGTATGAAACAAAAAAATTAGTTTTTCAACGTCCAGAGGTACTGTGGGAAAAGGGATTAATATTGTACCATGATGTCAGGGTAACTCTTGGAACATAAACTAGAAATGAAACGAGGGTTCGTATTTTATATATAAAAGTAATCAAATCTTCTTCATTTTGCACCATATGTAATAATCATGCCATTTTGAAAGAAAGAGGTATAGCTATTTTACAGTACGGGGGCTGCGAAGCGCACCGGGTAAGCTAGTTTAGAATAAGTTAATTGAAAGATGCTGTTCGAAACAAATCTTTGTTTCCAACCTAATATTTTTATAACCAACATCACTCTGTGGTACAGGGTATTAAGACTTTGTGCATTGGTTTGTAACGCATAACAAGAGAAGAGATAGACCCCAGATTAGTATACCGATCGGTACCGAATCATTTTTATACCCTACACCACACTGTGGTAAAGGGTATTATAAGTTTGCTTTACGGCAGATGTTTGTAACACCTGAAAATAACACAGCTAGACCGACCTTATAGTATACCGATCGACTCAGAATCACTAGCTGAGTCGATTTAACCATGTCTGTCCATGTAAAGTTGTTCGTCGACTACAGGTCGCAATTTCACTCCGATCGTTCTGAAATTTGCAGTTTAGAGTATTTCGCAGCTGTAAAGATTCCTATTGAATTTGGTTGAAATCGGTTCAGATTTAGATATAGCTCCCATATATATCTTTCGTCCGATTTGGCCCTTTAGTCCTATAGAAGCTGTATTTTACATCCAATCGTTTTGAAATTTATGGTGAATTCTTTTCTGCAAAAAAGTGCAACACTTGCATTGCCCTTTTACCGAAAACAGCACTATTATATCGTTTTTTTTGAATTTTGAAATTTTAGTTGTGCTAAATTCGAGTAACTTAATTACCAAATTTCAAAAAAGTATCACAAAAGTGCCGTTTTCGGAAAAAGGGCAATGAAAATGTTGCACTTTTTTGCAGAAAAGAATTCGCCATTAGAATGGTAGAGTTTCTTGATCCATGAACCAACATTGCCGAATCTGAAGAAAATCGGTTAAGATTTAGATATAGCTCCCATATATATGTTTCGTCCGATTTTGCTCTTTAGTCCTGTAGAAGCTGTATTTTACATCCAATCATTTTGAAATTTAGAATGGTAGAGTTTCCTGATCCATGAACCAACACTACCGAATTTGAAGAAAATCGGTTAAGATTTTGCTACAGCTCCCATATACATGTTTCGTCCGATTTTGCTCTTTAGTCCTGTAGAAGCTGTATTTTACATCCAATTATTTTGAAATTTAGAATGGTGGAGTTTCTTGATACATGAACCAACACTACTTTGAAGAAAATCGGTTATGATTTAGCTATAGCTCCCATATATCGTCGCGTGGATGACCAACTGCAGTAACTGACATATTCAAAATTGTTCAGGAGAGCAGTTTTTCTGTTTTTGAGACAATGTCCATTCTTCCCCACGGCGTAATATTAATTATATTTCCAGTTTGCTTTTCTTATTGTGTACTTAACTCCATCTTTTTCAATATTATTAACAAAAAAATAAAAAAATTTAATTATAATGCATGTTTTTCATAAACAATGCAGATACGTTACTTTGTGGGAAAAAAATTATACTTAATGTCAGTTACGACTGATCACCGCCCAGCCCAAACAGCTAAAGCTAGAGTCATGAAATTTGGTAGGATGGTAGTCCTTGCTATATAGACGTGCAATATGGAAGGGTTCTTCGAAATTTTGGGCGCACAATGGGTCAAAAAAGAAAAAAAATATGGTATCACAGCCAAATCCAAACGGCTGGAGCTAGAATTGCAACATTTCGTGTGAGGGTAGCGCCTAGGGCGAAGATTCGGTATGAATCACAATTTTTCGAAATTAAAAAATTTACGCGCACATTGGGACAAATAGGGATAAATATGGCACCAAAGCCAAGTCCAAATGGCAAGAGCTTGAATCGTCTAATTTGGCTTGAGGGTAGCCATTTGAACGTAGACTAGACACAAGGAGTTTTTAAGGCAAAAATGGTGGATATGGTACAGTGGGGCAAAAAGTGCTAAATATGGTACAGTGGGGGAAAAAATTTAAATTTGTGCAGTGGGTCAAAAATGTGTTAAATATGGCACAGTGGGGTAAAAAGTGTTAAATATGGTACAGTGGGGGAATAAATTAAATTTGTGCAGTGGGTCAAAAATGTGTTAAATATGGCACAGTGTGGCAAAAAGGGTTAAATATGGTACCGTAATGCAAAAATGGTAAAATATGGTACGATATGGCAAAAAGGGTTAAATATGGTAGAGTAGGGCTAAGGGTGCGAATTTAGCTTTTGGAATATACAGTATGTTTTTCTCAGATGCAAAACCGATTAAATGGTGTACAGTTGTAGTTTAATGACATTTAGAGGCACATAACGGAAAAGGGATAAATACTGTAATCTTTAGATTATCCTAGCGGGTGGAGTAGGCTATATTAGTTATTTATTGAGGAGGTGTGGCCCCGCGCAAATAAGCCAATTTGGAGTTATTATTTTCTTAGTGATTCCTACTGTTCCTACCTACGAGTGGATTATCGAGATTCCTACTGTCGTTATCTGATGATTGGGACTGGACCGTGATCCCGTTTCGAACGCAATCGGTCCAAAAATGGGCACCGAGTGGGCTGGGTCCAGCAAGTACTCCATAACATTTTGCAATAATGAACAAACATTTCGGGAAAACGAAATATTAGGTGACATATTGCACTTTCGTCTCTTAGTGAAAATTTTTTTGGCATTGCGTCAGCTACGTCTAAAATCATTTAGCGTTTTTTGAGAAAACGGTAATATATATATGCACAAAATTTATACACACGTTGTACTTTGACTAGACTAATCGAATGGCAGCCTTAACTCAATTTCTGAAAAATGGTCAGTTACGTCGGTTGGTCATCCAAGCGACGAATATGTGTATGTTTCGTCCGATTTGGCCCTTTAGTTCTATAGAACCTGTATTTTACATCCAATCGTTTTGAAATTTAGAATGGTAGAGTTTTTTGATCCATGAACCAACATTGCCGAATTTGAAGAAAATCGGTTAATATTAGATATAGCACATATCTTTCGTCCGATTTTAACCTTTAGTCCTATAGATGCTGTTGTTTACATCCAATCGTTTTGATATTTGGAATGGATCCATGGACTAACATTGCCGAATTTGAAGAAAATCGGTTAAGATTTAGCTATAGCTCCCATATATATGTTTCATCCGATTTGGCTCTTTAGTCCTGTAGAAGCTGTATTTTACATCCAATCGTTTTTATACCCTACACCACACTGTGGTACAGGGTACTATTTAAGTATAAAATGTCCCAAAAGTAAATTTATGTCAACAATTTATACATGAATTACAAAATTTATATTTCAGAGTTATTCAATATCACGAGGGTGGTGTAGGGTATTATATAGTCGGCCCGCCCGACTTTAGCCTTTCCTTACTGGTTTGAGTTGATTTAGCTATGTCTGTCTGTCCATATATTCTCTGTCGTTCTTTTGCCTTCAGATATTTCCACAAATTTTCTATTGGACTTACCCCCGGACTTTGAGGAGGCGTTGGTAAATGTTTGGAATTATTAAACATAGCTGGGCCCTGTCCACTTCGTTGCCCCAGATTGAGATTTCCGATCCCGTCCATTGTTAAACCAATCACGAATCCCGCCGCCAAATAAATATACATAAAATAAAAGCACTATCGCTAACAAATTGAGCAAGATATCTTAATTTCAAAACGTGGTTTACATGGGCGGGGCCATGCCCATTAGTCTGATCCCTCCCATTTTGAACTAATCACGTAGACTGCCACCAGATACATATAAACAGAATTACATTACTATCGCTACTAAATTGTGCAAGAAAGCTCAAACTTGGGTTATATGGGCGGGGCCACGCCCTTTGGTCTGATCCCGCTCATTTTTAGACCAATTACGTAGGCTTTCACAAGACACACACAAAATTACAGTTACAGTTACAAAATAACAATTACAGCACTCTCGCATTGTGGAAGATACCTCAATTTCAAAAGGTTTCTTATATGGGCGGGCCACGCCCTTTGGTCTGATCCCGCTTATTTTAGACCAATCACGTAGACTGCCACCAGATACACATGCACACAATTACAGCACTGTCGCTAACAAATTGTGCACGATATTTTAATTTCCAGATTTGACTTATAGGGGCGGGGCCACGACCATTAGACCGATCCCGACCAATTACGCGGACTGCCACCAGATACATATTCGCAACATTTCAGCACTCTCTTTAACAAATTGTGTAAGATATCTCAATTTCAATATTCATGGGCGGGGCCACGCCCCTTGGTCCGATCACGCCAATTTTTAGACCAATAACGTGGACTACCACCAGATACATATACACAGAATTACAACACTCTCTCTAACATATTGTAAAAAATATCTAAATTTCGAAATTTGCCTTATATCGGCGGTGCCACGCCCATTGGTTCGTTTCCGCCCAATTTTGGACCAGTCACGTAGACTACCACCAGATACATATACAAAAAATTCCAGCTCTCTCGCTAAAAAATTGTGCAAGATATAACATTTTTAAAATTTAGCTTATATGGGCGGTGCCACGCCCATTGGTCCGATCCCGCCCATTTTGGGACCAATCACGAAGATACATATGTACAACACTACAGCACTCTAGATAACAAATTGTGCAAGATATATCAATTTTGAAAATTTGGCTTACATGGGCGGTGCCACGCCCATTGGTCCGATCCAGCCCATTTTTGAACCAAGCACGTAGACTACACCAAGATACATATGTACATAATTACAGCACTCTCGCTAATAAATTGTGCAAGATATGTCAATTTCAAAATTCGGTTTATATGGGAGAGGCCACGGCCATTGGGCCAATCCCGTCCATTTTTGGGCAAATCACGAAGACTATCACCAGGTACATATAAACAAACTTCCAGCTCTCTCACTAACAAATTGTGCAAGAAATCACATTTTTAAAATTTGTCTTATATGAGCGGTGCCACGCCCATTGCTCCGATCTCGCCCATTTTTGGACCAATCACGTATACTGCCACCAGATACATATGTACAATATTACAGCACTCTAACTAACAAATTGTGCAAGATATATCAATTTGAAAATTTTGCTTATGTGGGCGGGGCCACGCCCATTCGTCCGATTCCGTCCATTTTTGAACCATTCACGTAGACTACCACCAGATACATATGCAAAAACTTACAGCATTCTCGCTAAAAAATTGTGCAAGATATATCAGTTTCAAAACTTTGCTTATATGGGCGGTGCCACGCCCATTGGTCCGATCCCGCCCATTTTTGGATCAATCATGTAGACTGCCACCAGATACATATGTACAAAATTACAGTACTCTCGCTAACAAATTGTGCAGGATATCTCAATTTTAAAATGTGTCTTATGTGGGCTGGGCCACTCCCATTTGATATATCAAAAATTCAAGTACCCTATTTTCACCACGCCACACACATGTATATTCTGTGAAAATTTCAAGAAGATCGGTCCAGCCTTTTAGACGTCTATTCGGTACAAACAAACCAACAAACAAACAAACCCACATTCTTCTTTATATATATACTAGCTGGACCCGGTCCACTTCGTTGCCCCAGATTTCAGGTTTCCGATCCCGTTCATTTATTAAAACATAGCTCATGTAGATAGGGACAGTAGGAATCTCGTTAATATATTCGTAGGTACGGACAGTATATATATACTCATTTTTGAACCGATCACGAATACTTCCACCAAAAACATCTCCATAAAATAAGAGCACCCTCGCTAAGAAATTGCGAAGATATCTCAATTTAAAAATTTGGCTTTGGCCCATTGGTCTGATCCCGCCCATTTTTGGACTAATCACGTAGACTGCCACCAGATACATATAAACAGAATTACAGTACTATAGCTAGCAAATTGTGGAAGATATCCCAATTTAAAAATTGGCGTGTATGGGCGGAGCCACACCCTTTGGTCTGATACCGCTCACTTTTAGACCAATCACATAGACTCCCACCAGAGACATATACAGAAAATAACAGCACTCCCACAAATAGATTGTGCAAGATACCTCAATTTCAAAATGTTGCTTACATGGGCGGTGCCACGCCCATTGGTCCGTTTCCGCCCATTTTTGGACCAATCACGTAGGCTACCACCAGATACATATGCACAAAATTACAGCACTCTCGATAATAAATTGTGCAAGATATCTCACTTTCAAAATTTGGCTTATATGGGCGGGGCCACGCCCTTTGGTCCGATCCCTGCTATTTTTGGAACAATCACGTAGACTACCACCAGATATATATGTTCAAAATTAACAACACTCTCTCTAACCACATTTTCAAGGTATCTCAACTTCAAAATTTGGCTTATATGGGCGGGGCCACGCCCATTAGTTCGATCCCGCCCATTTTTGGACGAAACACGTAGACTACCAAAATTACAGCACTCTCGATAACAAATTGTGCAAGATATCTCAATTTCAAAATTTGGCTTATATGGGCGGGGCCACGCCCTTTGGTCCGATCCCGCCCATTTTTGAAATAATCACGTAGATTACCACCAGATACATATACACAGAATTACAACACTCTCTCTAACATATTGTGAAAAATATCGAAATTTCAAATTGTGGAAGATATCCCAATTTAAAAATTGGCGTGTATGGGCGGTGCCACGCCCATTGGTCCGTTTCCGCCCATTTTTGGACCAATCACGTAGGCTACCACCAGATACATATGCACAAAATTACAGCACTCTCGCTACACATTTTTGCAAGATATATCAATTTCAAAATTGGCTTATAAGGGCGGGGCCACTCCCATTCGTCCGATTCCGCCCAGTCACGTAGACTGCCACCAGATATATTTACACAAAATTCCAGCACTCTCGCTAACAAATTGGACAAAATAAAATTTTTTTTAAATTTGGGTCGGTGCCACGCCCATTGGCCCGATCCCGCCCATTTTTTCGCCAGTCACGTAGACTGCCACCAGATACATATATACAAAATTACAGCACTCTCGCTAACAAATTGTGCAAGATATCTCAATTTTAAAATTTGTCTTATGTGGGCGGGGCCACGCCCACTTAATATATCGAAAATTCAAGTACCCTATTTTCACCACGCCCCACACATGTACATTCTGTGGAAATTTCAAGATGATCGGTCCAGCCGTTTAGACGTCTACACGGTACAAAGAAACCAACAAACAAACAAACCAACAAACATAGAAACACACATTCTTCTTTATATATATAGATAGATTCACCGTTTAACGTCCAAAGCTGTGTATTCAGAATAGTTATCATATTGGAAAGTTATCATATTGAAATTAAGATTTTCTTGAAAAATTTATAAATGCACATGCTTGTCCATAAATCCATCTACAAATACTACATTTCCAACTGCCATGGCCAAGCCCCATTATCAGAGAAAAGGTAAGAAAAAAACATATTATTTCTGGAATAAATCAAAAGAAGAGACTGCCATTCACTTATCTCCACAGAAAAACGATTTTGGATTTTGGCAGTAAGCAATATTTAGCGATGAATGCAAATAAAATATTTTTTGATCTGTGTGGTGTAAATTTTGGTTCAGAAGTTACATTTATAATGACCAAAAGCAAGAAAAAATATTTGAATTTGTTTAGAAAAAATTTTGTCATTGTTGGAATTTGTTTAAAAATATTTTTTCTGTTGTTGTTATTTATTGTTGGTCTGTGTTTTTGTTATTCAGTCATAATTTATTTGGTTTAAGACCATATGTTTCAGTTACTTTCTGTCTATTGCAAAAAAGTAATAGAAACAAATACATACAAAAATTGGTAGAGAGTTTTAATTGTTTGGTAGAATTGACTGCAGTTTCGATAGACACCATTCTATCATCTTCAGAATTCAATAGCAATAATGTATGTCTTTAACATAAATCTGCTGAAATACTTATGGAAGTAGTAAATTGAATGTAACAAGAACTACTAACAAAACCCGTATTTTGCCGAACTAAGTCAACATACTAAAAATCTCATACCAATAAATTTTTGTTTTTTGCTTGGGTTCGCTTCGCAAACTTTTTTATTTAGTGATGATTTTTAGTTATTAGGCAATTCCAAATACAACGAACTATAAATTACAATTTGAATATTAAACCCCTTCGATTTCTTTAAAATTTAGCACGCGTATACTATAGACAATATATTTTATAGTATGTCGTTTGTCCCAATTAATAACGTTTAGGGTTTATAGACTGCCAAAGGTGGTCATCTAAAATTTTTTTTTACAAATTTAGCTATTTTGAAGTCGACATAACTTTTGAGTGGAATATCAGATTTGAATGATATAAGTACCATTTGAAAGATTTTTGTATCATCTCAATCATCAATCATTGAATTAGGTAATCAATTTGTGTCAAATCAATCAATATGGGCATCAAAAGGACGGAAATTTCCTTAATCCTCGATTATCCTGAAAAGCGTATTTTTAAATATTACCCACATAATTTCCCAATAAATGTACAAATTGCAGTATTGATTCTCCCTGGGTTAAAAAAATATGAATTATGTCAGTTCGACTGAATGGTGCTAACGGTAACTTTGAAAAGGTGTGGCCAAATCACTTCAAATTTCGTAGGTAGTAATATTTTATTCAAACAACCATAGGCCTATTCTTTGTTACCTTCCCAAGTACAATGCAAAGTGGCCGTTACTGCCACGCCCCTTCTCGTACCTCAAACACAAATGGTAACATTTTGGTGAAATTTTAAAAATGGGAAACTTATTAAGGTAAATAAATAAAGAGTTTTATTATTTTTATTTTATTTTTATTCCATAGCTAGTGCCACTTTGCAGTTGCCTTACTTCAATTTAAGAATGCCACACTTAGCGTGCGTTTCTTATTCCATTTTCTTTGATACAAGAATTACAAGCGTGTTTTCTCCTCGCAACAAATAAAGATTTTTATTAGCAAAGTTTGGCTTTTCTTTCACTTTTGGAAAACTTTAACTTCATCTTTGAGTTTTTGTTTCCACGAAAAAGTTGTTATGTTCGCGCTCACGTTTTCTGGTTTGTTCAATGTTCCAGTCAGATTTCTGCTGACTATCTTTGGTTTGTAATAAACTCGGTGAAACGTACAACTGTTGTTGGCATTAAGCTATTAGATTTTTTGCAAATTCGCAGGTTCACTTTGCAGTAGCTGTGGTGTTTGGTGCTGACGTTTGTGAATTTAATCAAATGCTAACAAAGTTTTAGAAGATCTAGCGGATATAAATGTACTGACAGTATTTGCATATTTTACACACGCGCCTTAAACTTTTATTACATGGAATTGTTACCCACAATGCGGCCAAATTACTTATAATTGGAATGGATACAAAGTTTTAATATCTGTTATTGATGACACTTTATCTCTAAATGAGTCTTTAACAAAGCGGGCGTTTCTCTCAAATATTGAACTATTATGTGTCCGCTTTGTCCAATAAGGGTTTCCTATAAATATTGGTCATTATTTAAGGGAAACAGTAATACTTCTGAGGGGTAGGAGTCGAAGGCAATTGTGTGGACGAGCCGAGGAAGGAGACACTTAAGATAGAATATGACTTGGCGCAACCAAATGGAAATGTAAGCTCAGAAATGTAAATATAAATATGTCTATTTACAAGGTAAACGAAGATCAGGCAATACGGCGACCCTCGTTTTCTGAATAAGGCAAATACAATGGCGGAATGAAGATGGGCGGCAGGAAAGTATACATCAGTATTTTTATGAATAGGGGCTCTAAAAAATTACATGTCAAACACAATTTTTTTTGACGCCTAACATCCTTTTTTTGTCTCCTCTTTGGGGATTTTTTAATCTTTAATTTTAGAAACAGGAGACGCAATGAGAATGTCGTACATAAATTGAAGCAGAGGTCGAACTTTACTTCCGCCTTCCTGCCCATAACACCATGTTTCAAGCGGATACATCCTCACAGAGAGCCTAATAATGATCAAAGCAGTAACGTCCGAAAGTGTAAATTTCAGAATTACAAAAACGATTAATGATTACTCAGAACCATTAATGATTACTTCATGGTCAACTGCGTATCTTTGGGGTGCCAGAACACAACGGAGTGATTCGAAATTAACGAGCACATAGCCTGGCCTCAAAGGACAGAGAACTTCAAGTATATTCGAAAACTGTATCTATACATATATTTATTTATTTATTCTTAGCTAATAGCAGCCGTAGAGATAGCAATATATATACGTATAAAAAATAAATTACATTTAAAACAAAAAGAATAGGTATATAAATAAGAGGAAATTGGAATAACAGGAAATTAAAAAACAAGCAAACACAATTTAAGTGAAGTAGAAATTAGAAATGGGACAGGTACATGTACAGTCAGGAACTAAATTTAAGTAAACAGATGGTAAAGATGGAACAGAACGTAGCAAAAACAAGGCGAAAACAGGAACAGAGCGTAGCAGGAACAGAATACAGCAGGATCAGAGCACAGCGGGAACACAACGATGAAGAATCAGAGTCTGCCAGGAATAGAACGAGTCAAGCAGGAACAGAGTGTTTCAGGAACAGAGTGTTTCAGGAAAAGAGTATAACAGGAACAGATCACAACAGGAAACCTGGACTTCCAGGAATAGTGTATTACAGAATAGAACGTATTAGGAACAGAGCATAACAGGACAGGAGCACAGCAGGGATAGAGAGTTTCAGGAAGAAATCATCGCAGGAACATATCATTACAGGAACGTGGTTTAGTAGAAACCGAGCATGGCAGGAACAGAAAGAAGCAGGAGCAGTGCGTTACTGGAACGGATATGTCAGGAACATAATATATCAGGGACGAAGCATAGCAGGAACCGAACATTTCAGGAAACAGAACGTAGCAGGAACAGAGCATTGCAGGGACAGAACGTAGCAGGAGCACAGCAGGACCAGAGCATTACAGGAACGGATATTGACAGAAACATAACATAACAGGAACGAAGCAGGAACCGAAACATAGCAGGAAACAGATCGTAGCGGAATAGGACATAGCAGGAACAAGACGTATCAGGAAACTGGACTTGCAACCGTCTTTTAAAATAGCGCGAGATAACGTAGGTCAATAAAAAAAGAAAAGAATAGTTAAAGAATAGGTTCAATTACTACCCGTTTTATCATTAAACTCGAGTCGGAAGATGAGAAGAGGGAGTAAACTGAGTTAGAGTTTCTGCGAAGTGAGTTTAAAGATTAGATTCGAGGATTACGCGTTTTATCATTGAAATAGAGTCGGAAGTTGAGAAGAGCGAGTAAACCGAGTTAAAGTTTCTGCGAAGTGAGTTTAGAGGATTGAATTGTTCATAATTAAATCTACAAAAGTCATTTTTAGAGAAATAAACTTACGAGTCGAACTAGCAGGAATGCTAAACCGTAATTCGCTAAATAAATAATGTGAATTTATTTCTCCATTAATCAATTTAACCATAAACACAATACCTAACATAAACCTTTTTTTCTCAATCGAAGGACGACCAATCAGTTACAGGCGATTGAAGTATGGTGGCAAATCTAGAGGGTCACTCTAGCCAAGACCACGTAATGCAAAAAGTAAAAATTGTTTTTGTACTGACTCAATCCTATCAATGTAAATGTTATAATGAGGGGACCATAAAACCGAAGCCTATTCCAAAGTAAACGTAACAAGAGATGTGAAAAGTTGTTAAGCCAAATATGGCCAAATCCTAATCAAAATCTAAAAATTATGAAATTATGAATTCCTAAATTTGAAATGTTAACCTTTTGTTTAAGTAAAAAAATCGTGTAAAATCTCAATGGTTTGTTCGCAATGGCAACAACCCAGAGAATAGTATTTTAGGTTAAGATTTGTCCACTTATTGTTATTTTCATTGTATAATAATGAAAGATTCAATAAAAAAATGTAATGAATTGGAAAAAAAATATGGGTCGTTAAATTCCTTATACCATCGTTTGGTAAATCCTAATAAACTCATAGCTTTCGTCACACACAATTCAATGTGTAAGTTAAATTCAAGTTTGGGGTCAAGTAGAACACATAGATCATCGAAATTATCAACATTCTCAAGGTTGTATTTGCCTAAATAGTAATTAGACTGAATGATTAATGAACGAGTGAAAGACTTTTTCTTAAATTTTTCAAATTTAACGACATACAGTTTCTGTTACACCAATCTGACAAACGCAAAAGGTCATCTTGTAAAGAAGTTATACAAGGAACTGAGTTAAAGGATAGGAACAACTTGACACCATCTGCATTCATTAATATCTTAGAATAGTTTACCACCGACGGAGGATCATTAACATATAGATTGAACAGAATAGGACCTAAGTGACTAGCTTGTGGAACACCTGAAGTTACAAAAATGATACGAGACAAAACAGCTTTAAAAAAACTTCTGAGTCCTACGAAGATATCCAACGGATTAAGTCATGAGGGAAACCAATTAATTGCAAGCTTAAGCACAATAAGAGATCATGATTTACGGTGTCAAAAGCCTTGGTGAAATCAGTATAAATAACATCGGTGTGTGAATTCCATTAGATTGGTAACCGTGGACCTATCCTTTACAAAACCATGTTGAACGTCCGATAAGATATTGCCCAGTGAATGAGAGAGTCTATCAGTGATTAGTTTCCTAAAAAGTTAGGGTATATCTCTAAGTTTTGCGATACCTCTGTAATTTTCGATATTAAATCCAGAGCATGTTTTGTACAAATAAATAATAAAACTTTCCTTCCATACGGGAGGGAATATACCAGAAGATAGAGATATATTAAATATGTTGGTAAGGGGTTTGTATAACTCATAAGCACATTCGCGTAATATGAAATTTGGGACTCTATCCGGACCTGGAGAATAGTTTAAAGACAGACATAGTAAACCTTCTAAAACCTCATTATAAGATAATGATATTTGTGAAAAAAAATTAGACAAGTATGAAAGTTTCAGTCGTGTAAACCGACTGAGGTATACCATCACTTTGTGAGTGCTGTAATATGAAATATTACACGAATTAATCTTTCAATTTGTATGGGAGCTACCAGGGGGGCGTGGCAACTTCGCCCATTTTTCACTGGATTGTAGGTACCATAAAACCATTATACTGCACAAAATTTCAAGTCTTTGTATGCACGGGTATTCAAGTATAAGCTGTTAACTTTTGGTGCAAAATAGCACATTTGTATGGGAGGTAACAAAAGGGGCGTGCCAACTACGCCCAATTTTCACTTGACTATAGGAACTATAAAAGTATTACACTGTACAAAATTTTAAGTATTTGCATGAAGTGATATTATAGTTAAAAACAGTTAACTTTTGGTGTAAAATGGTCCATTTCTGTGGGAGGTACCAGAAGGGGCGCGGCAACTTCGCCCATTTTTTTCGAGGTGACGGTGACTAATAAACTAATATTATGTGTAGAAGTTCAGAAGATTCGAATAAGTAGTACAGAAGTTATTAAAGAATCAATATTTCACTAAAAGTTAAACCTTTTTTATCTACCTCCGCGAACTCATGCGGAGGTAGATAAAAATATTACCGCATACCAAATTTGAAGTCAATCGGTTACTCCTTTCGAGAGTTATCGTGCGCACCATCCAGCAGACAGACAGACGGACGGACATTGCTCAGTCGACTTAAAATGAGCCAAAACGTATATCCGCGGAACATACTTAGGTCATAGGTCACTCATTCGATGTGTTACACTTTTGGTTCGTAGCAAATGATATATACCCTCCTCTCTAAGGTGAGGGTATAATGAGGAAATTTTATACGGGTAATCAGTACAGGACAGGATGTTTTTAGTATAAGTAATTTGAAAGAAATTCTCGAAAAGGTCCACAATTCCCGATTCTACGGATGATTCCAAGTCGCCATATTTCATAGTGCTTGGAATCCATCAGTTTTTATTTTACTGCTAACGAATTTATAGAAATCTTTTGGATTTGATTTCAGTTTACATCTCATTTTATTTATGTAATTATTATAACAAATATAGTTCATGTTACTTAAACTAGATTTTTCTACGGAGTATTTTATGTAATCAACCGACGAGCCACTACGTTGGAATTTGTTATGCATTTTATTTCGAAAAAGGAGAAGTTAAAGCACTAGGTAGAGTTGGCTCAGAAACTGTGTGGAATAGGGAAGCAGAGGGAGAGACTGCGAATATTTAGTTTACTGAAACTAAACAAAATCAGGACTAGTAAGACTCAAGCACACCTGTACCGTATAGTAAATGCAGAGAATACATCAAGACGATTGAACATTTTCTGTGCCAGTACCCAGCATTCGCCATGCAAGATGCCGATACTTCTTATCCGATACGTTACCAGATCTGGCTCATCTCACAGAATATGAATGGAATATACTTGGCAATTTTGTGTCTAGCACAGATTTTCTATAACTTCAAAGGGTTAAAAATATCATAAATAAAGAGAACACAACCGGCCAAACTGACTTAAGTGTACGAGTATGTCAACCTAACTTCAATTTAACTGAATTATATCAATTCATACGAATTATAGCTACAACGATAGGCCGTGGGGAAAATTGTCTACAAATGGGCGAAAATACGTCAAACTTTTTTTAATTTTATTGCAATCGCGTCAGAATTTAGGGAGATTACAGAAGTACTATGTGTATGAGGTGCAGGGTTACCGTTGTGCGACTAATGGGGCACTTTTGCTCCCTTTTTCAGTTACGCTACTTTTACGGCCCTTTTCGTTTGTATTACAAAATGTGCCGCTTTATACTTTTTTGGTACCACTTTTTATAAATTTGTGTCACTTTTTTTGCTTTGTAAGAAAATTCATAATTTTACACTATTTTTACAGAATTTTACTTGTTAATGTACGTAAGGAGACGTACCAAAAAGTAACGATAAATTAAGAAATACATGTAAACATATTCTTAGAAGGTATACACAAAAACATTTTTGTGTAACATCATTAATTATCCCCTAACCTTAGAGTGGAGGGGATAATTTGCTACGAGCCACATCGAAGGAATGACCTAAGACCCCCACAAAGGGTTAACATTTAGTGAAATATTGGTTCTTTAATAACTTTTATACTACAGGGTGGGCCTAACGAAACCAAGGGGTGTAAAAGTTTAATAACTTTTTCGTTTATTAATTTTTTTTAATTTTTCTTTCAGATTATATAGACAACACTTGAAGAATTTATAATGGAGAGGTTCACAATTGAACAGAGAACCAGTACAATAGAATTTTATTATTTAAACCAGAGATCAATTATTTTAACGCAAAGAGCATATCGTCGATATTTTAACGTCAGAATTTCGCCCTCTGAAGCAACGATTCGTTGCTTAGTTGATCGTCATCACCAACATGGCAGCGTAAGAGATTTGCCTCGAACCGGTAGACCACGTGTAAGTCGCACTGCGGATAATATAGAACGAGTACAGCAAAGTGTTAACGAAGCACCAGAAACATATGTCAGAAGGCGTTCTGCTCAGCTAGAAATGTCTCGTACGTCACTACGGCGCATTTAAACAAAAGATTTACAGTTATACCCATATAAGGTCCAATTGGTGCAAGAATTAAAATCCCCAGATCATCGGCAACGTCTAAATTTTGCAGTTAAATTTCAAGAGTTGGCCAGAAATGAAATCAACTTTATTAAAAATTTGATTATGAGTGATGAAGCTCATTTTCATTTGAATGGCTTTGTTAATAAGCAGAACTGTAGGTCCTGGGGTTCTCAAAATCCAAGAGCCATTCATCAACGCCAATTGCACCGCATCAGGTGTACAGTATGGTGTGGGATCACATCTGAAAATGTCATTGGGCCTTACTTCTTCGAGAATGAAGATGGAAGTGCTGTAACCGTAAATGGAGAGCGGTATCGGTTTATGATAGAAAATTTGTTACGTCCTGCTCTTGAAAACAGACCTGGTATGTGGTTTCAGCAGGACGGAGCCACTGCCCATACTGCCCGAGACATAATGGCACTTTTAAGTCAAATTTTTGGAGAGCGAATAATTTGCAGAAATTCGGAAATTATTTGGCCAGCGCGATCGCCAGATTTGACAGCACCCGACTATTTTCTTTGGGGTTACTCGTATTTGAAGGAGCGAGTGTATGTGAACAAGCCAGAGACAATCCTTGAACTCAAGGCAAACATTGTTGGACAAATTCGAACGCTAAAGCCACAAGTTTTGAAAGGTGTTATGGAAAATGCTCTAAAAAGAGCTCATCAGTGCGAAGCTGAAAACGGTGGTCATTTAAGAGACATTATTTTTCATACTTAGTGTAAAAAAATTTGCCTTTTGTATATTATATAATCTGGAAGGAAAAATAAAAAAAATTAATAAACGAAAAAGTTATTAAACTTTTACACCCCTTTGTTTCTTTAGGCCCACCCTGTACTTACTCGAATCTTCTGAAATTCCACACAAAGTATTGGTTTATTATTCGCTAACACCGCAAGAAAAATGGGCGTAGTTGCCACGCCCCTTTTAGTACCTCCCACAAAAATGGACCACATTGCACCAAATGTTAACAGAATATATAAAATTTCACAGGTTATAGCTTTAATACCAGTGCGTACTTTAAAGTTATTAAATGCAATTTAAATTGATAATAATTTAATTTAAACAAAAAAATAAATACATCTACCAATATTTTTTTGGACTGAAGCAGAAGGGATTCGTAAGTCGGTTTACCCGACTGAACAGTCTTATTTGTTTGAGTAAATATTAATCACATTTAAATCAAAGTGACTTAAAAAGATAGAAAAAATTACAATTATTATTTTATTAAAAAAATTCATCCCAATAACAGGCAAAATAACTACAAGGCACATGAAATAAAATTGTATCGAATAAATTTAGACGGCGACGTCGATCACTGAACAGCACATATGCACACACACACGCAATCATAAAATATCGTATCCATGTACTACTTACATCTTCATCACAATTTAATTTTAATACAATCGCGACGTGCACCGCAAAAAACACAACCCTATTCGTATACTATTTGCCAAAAACTGATCATGCAAAAATTAAAAAACAATATATTCTCTATTTTCTGAAACTCAATATTACGCTTTTATCTTTGTTAACGTTAACAAAACAAGTAAGAAAGTTCAGTCGGGTTTACCGCAGTTTGTCCTCAGGCTAGACATTGAATAGTTATTTTGTAATCCCTTTCGTGATATGTAAAGGGGTTTCCAACAAGAGGTGTTATTTTGAATCACCCGGTATTTCGGTAGCTGTCACTTATAAAGCTATTATTCTTTGACATTTGACAAGTAGAAACTACGCCATTACTAAAAATGGAACGATACACGATCATCGAACGATACAAAACGATCGAACAAAAAACGATACGAACGATACAAAATCATCTTGACTGACGATGCCCATTTCTAAATCGGTGGCTACGCCAACAAGCCAAATTGTCGCATCTGGGCTTGAAAATGAGGTTAGATCAATCGCTATCGAGAGATGATTAATAATTTTTTATGGTCGGAGTTGGATGGTATTGATCTGGACAACGTTTACTTTCAACAAGACGGCGCTACTACGCTAATTGGCCACCGAGATCTTGTGATTTAACACCTTGCGACTTCTTCCTTTGGGGCCACGTGAAATATAAGGTCTACGCCAACAGCTCAGCGTCGATTCAAGACCCCAAAGATAGAATTCGTGAGGCTATCGAGGACATAGGGCAGCCACATTGCGATTTGGTTATGGAAAATTTCATGAAAAGGATATGGTCCTGTAGACGTGGTCGTGGTGGCCATTTGGCTGATGTTGTTTTTCATTATTAACGGCATACCTTCCTCTTTATTATGAAATAAACATCCGATCATTTGAATACCAAAATAACACCTCTTGTTGGAAAACCCTTTATGTACATACATTTACATTTTTAGTTTCTTAGCTCTTAAATAATTTTTCTTACTGAAAAATTACAAAAAATGTGGTTAATGCTACACTAACCACAGTCAGAGAATTCAAAATTATTTTTCGCGTTTATAGTACTTCATATTTACAAAATTTTAATTACACCCTCACTTTAGTGATACGAGGGTATACATCATTTGCTACGGGCCAAAAGTGTAACACATCGAAGGAGTGACCTACGACCCCAAGCATGTTTGGCGGAAATTCGTTTTGGGCCATTTTACGTAATTTGAGCGATGTCCGTCCGTCTGTCTGGTGCCCACTATAACTCTCGAAAGAAGTAACCGATTGACTTCAAAATTTGGTGTGTGGTAATATTTTTCTCTATCTCCGGCTAAGTTCGAAGATGGTCCACTCCTTCTAGTACCTCCTCCACATAGGGTTAATATTTAGTGAATTATTGATTATTTGATAACTTCTATACCATTTATTGGAATCCTCTGAAATTCTTCACAAAATACCACGAGAAAAATGGGCGAAGTTGCCGCGCGGCTTGGTGCTTGGTACCTCCTACACAAATGGACCATTTTGCACCAAAAGTTAACTGCTTATAGCAATAATATCACTTCATGCAAATACTTAAAATTGTACAATGTAATGATTTTATAGTACCTATATAGTAATTGGCATGTGCCTTTTTGTACCTCCCACACAAATGTACTATTTTGCACCAAAAGTTAACTGCTTATAACTTGAATACCTGTGCATACACAGACTTGAAATATTGTACAGTGAAATGGTTTTATAGTACCTACAATCCAGTGAAAAATTGGCGAAGTTGCCACGCCCCTTTTGGTATCTCCCACACAAATGGACCATTTTGCACCAAAATTTAACCGCTTATAAACTTAATACCAGTGCATAAAAATACTTGAATTTGTGCACAGTGTATTGCTTTTATAGTGCCTACAGTCCAGTGAAAAACGGGGGTTAATGTCATTCCCCTTTTGGTACCACGCACACAAATGTACCATTTTATACACAAAGTTAAGAGCTTATAGCGTGAGTACCAATGCACGAAAATACTCGTACAACAAAATTTAGCACAGTGTAATATTTTTAAAGTACATAAAGCCCTATAAAGAATGGGCGTTATCAACACGCTCCTTTTGGTATCTCCCACACAAAATGGCCAAATCATGCTAAAATTGAACAGATCATAACTTGAATATACCAGTGCACATAAACGCTTACAATTCGGTACAGTGCAATATATTTGAAGAATCTAGTGCGAAAAATAGGGAAAATTTGTTAAACCCCCTCTGGGACCTCCCATACAAATTGACAGATAAATTCGTGTAATATTTCATATTACAGATCTCACAAAGTGAGGGTATACCTTAGTCGGTTTACCCGACTGAAGCTTTCTTACTTGTTTTCGATCTTATAGAATGCATCCGAAAGGTGGAGTTCTATCGTGACTGTCATGGTAAACGGACGTCAAGCGGAGAAAACTACTTGTTCTCGTATTTTTTTTGTGCGAATCACATTTTTTTCCAATCGCCTTATATACCTGCAGAAAGGCTGTAGCGTCGCGATGGGGCATCTCTCCTAAAATCGTCCACTGCATATATATAGCAGTAGTTCGTCCTATACTGTTATATGGAATTGTGGTATGGTGGTCGGCAACTGACAAACTAACCATCACCAACCTACTAACAAAGGCTCAGAGAACAGCCTGCCTGAGCATAAGCGGAGCCTTAAGGTCTACAGCGACCGAGTCTCTACAAGCCCTACTCCATATACTGCCGATTAATATTGTGGCGAGAGAAGTTGCCACCAAAGCGGCAATACTATTAAACTGCCTATCAATGTAAAGGTACAAGAACTACGGTCACATGAGCATATCAAAGTGTAGTGCTTTGGTAACCGACCGAGTGCACTATATACCAACTGTGTACACCTTCGAGTCCTCGACTGCCGCAGACAGCGATGCCAACTTGGTGATTTTTCCGCTACTTGTGGATTAATTTAGGTCTCCAAATACCACTGTTTTGTAAAAGTAGTGGTTTTTCAGAAAAACCACTATCGTAGCGTTTTTAACAATTTTTTGTAGCGCTTTTAGTGATTTTTTCATACATCGGCGAAGAATGCAAAATGACGGCGACATTAAAAAAATTCATGTATTTAACGCAACGTATCGTCGCACTCTTTTAAAGCACATAGAATGTAAAAACGATGTCGCTTTCGTTTATGTTTCTCCATATGTTCATATGTGATTTGTGCCCGTAACTCACAACTGAGTGTTATGAATTTCTATAAGAACAACGTAAGTCCTGAATCCAAGCAAGTGTCAACGTTTGTAGGAGAGAGATTTTGACACTTGCTTGGAAAAATTGGCTCGTGTGATGCAGGACTTAGGAACCGATTGTCTTTAAATACAGTAAATTCTTTAATACAAATAAGATATGTGTTAAAGTTTCAAAATGTTTGCTGCTCGAAGTATAAAATACCCAATAATTTATGTTTAAAAATAAATGCCAATGAAACATTTAGAAATCAAACTTTTATACACAATCAATATTAAAGCCAGAAGAGGTAGACGAAAATTATACTATTTTATTTGGCAAAGAACAAGTCATTTATTTATAATTTAATCCTAAGAATGGAAAACAAAAAAAGACTGTTACGTTTATGTTATAAATATAAGTTCTTACATATGTTTTCATAGAAAAATGTTACAAACATTATCTAAATGTTTAAAAAATTAATGGAATTCAAAAATATTTTGTTGGTGGTAATTTAAAAAAAGGTTAACATTTTTGTCAGTGTTAGCGTTTTTTGGAGATTTTGTTATTTTATCACAACGATTTTTGGCGTTTTTATACTTGGTTGGTAGTGGTTTTGTGGTGGTTTCTGCACAGTTGTTTCGTAGTGATTTTTGCCTCGGAAGAGTTGGGAACACTGGCCGCAGATCTCTTAACGAGGTGGCTGAGCAGTTTAATATACACCTCATATGGGTGCCTGGGCATAGGGATATCCCGGGGAACTGCAAAGCCGATGAACTTGCTAGGAAAGGGACGACATTACAAATTCTCGAAGAATTTGCATATATTGGTGCGCCACTATCCACGTGCAAGCTTTGCCTTAGGCAAGAGGCAATCAGGCAGTCCAACGAAAGATGGACAGAAATCGGCACATGCAGGATAGCTAGACAAATCTGGCCAAGGTATGACCTGAGAAGATTAAAATATCTCCTCGCACTAGAGAGGCAAATATTGTCTACGTTAGTATCAGTTCTGACGGGACACTGCTTAATCGGAGAACACGCCAAAAGATTGGGTATTGACTGTAATGACTTCTGCAGAAGCTGTGGATATGAGGAAGAAGTGGAGAACATTGAGCACTTGCTATGCGACTGACCCGCTCTGAGTAAACGATGACTGGACATACTGGGGTCGGCCTTTTTAGGCAGCCTAACAGATCTTTCCAGTACCGATGTTCGTACTATCGATACATTTTATATCAAACATAACGCTTTTACTTGTTGTAGCTCTACGTATTTCTCGCAGCCTTTGTATGATGCTGGGTGACCATAGATTTAGGTTAGGGTGGCAGCCGTATTTTTTTTTACAAGCTCACATGAACAGTTTAGGTCCCTAGTGTTACCACGGGCTGAAATGCCCCTCACCGAAACCAACCTGTTTGATATAAAATGTATCGATAGTACGAACATCGGTACTTTCTTTCTTTCGATTCAAACAAATCAAAAAAGGCGATTTTGCCCCGTGTATAGATTAGAACAGTAGGAATCACAAAAAGTTAGATGCTATATATGGAAGCTATATCTAAATATTGACCGATATCGCCCATTTTCAATCCCAAGTTACCTGCAGCTATAAGAAGTATCTATACCAAATTTCAGCCACCTAGCTCAAGTATTATAGATTGTAGCGTGATTACAACAGACGGACGGACGGACTGATGGACGGACACGGCTAAATCGTCTTAGAATTTTAAGAAGATTAAGAATATATATACTCATATCTCAGATATTTAGAGGTGTTACAAACGGAGTGACAACATGAATATACCCCCCATCCTATGGTGGACGGCATAAAAAAGCTGCGAGCCAAACAACAAAATTTGTCACAAAATAGAACTAACAGATCTCAAATAATAGTTAATCCTAACATAAGCTATTCAAATATTTTACAAAACAATACACTTCCTAATGGAGATAATATGAATTCCACACGCTGAAAAAAAATCGCTTCTGTAGTATATTGTCCTAAACATATTCGGCTTGAAACATATATATGTTTAGAGTACACTCAAACATATAATATTTGGTCACACAAAAATTATATATTTGGGAAGATGTTGTTCTAAACAAATCTTTGTTTACAACCCAATATATTTTTATTTGGGACTATTATTTTTGAAAAAAATATTTATTCGCAAATAAAAATTCAGAAAATACCAAATTGTTAAATTTTTTAGTAATTCAAAGTTAATTTTTTAGAAATTGTTAATATTGGTAAAATAATAATTGAAATTGTATAATCTTGGATTAAAATAAATAACTTGGAGGATTGCCAACTAATGATGGCTTGGAATACTCAGAAATTTGAAATGATTGATTTAGCATAGAAGTTAGTGCTGCACATGGTATCGAAATCAAGGAAAAATTTAAACTGAAATTCCAAAAAGATCAGCTAGTTTTGATATTTTGTAAACAAAATATATATGGAGAAATTCCCAAATAATAATTTTATTTGTATTTAAACATATATTTTATTTGAGAAATTTAGTTTGCAAATATATTTTGTTGTAATATATTTATATATGTGTTTCAAATATATTTTGTCGATTTTCAAATAAAATTGATTTGCTAGAAAATATATAATATTTAAAAATTCAAACACATCAAAAAAGGTGATTTTGCCCCGTGCATACATTTCGCATTAAAAGAATTTACTAACTCAATGCACAAGTTATCAATTCAGATCTTAAATTTGTAAAAACAGCTCCAAATTCAAACATCCAGAATAGATTCAAATTTCTTATTATTGATGCTTAAATGGCAGATCTGAGGAAGAAACTTAACATAATACACGGGGCAAAATCGCCTTTTTTGATTTGTTTGAATCGAAAGCAAATATACTTGGAACACAAATTTTTAAATATTATATATTTTCGAGCAAATAAATTTTATTTGAAAATCAATAAAATGTATTTAGAACGCATATGTTAATATATTAGAATAAAATATATTTGCGAACTAATTTTCTCAAATAAAATATGTGTTTAAATACAAATAAAATTATTGTTTATGAATATTTCCAAATATATTTTTAAAAAAAAAAAGATTTTCAAAACTTTGCAGAATTTTTCGAACTTTAGTTTTAATTTTTTCCATGTTTTCGAATTATGCTTTCCTATTAAAAATGGCATACTTAGCATTAACTACTATTTGAAACCACTTATTTTTATTTTATAACTATTCCCAGTCATTATTTTCAATTATAAAGAAATTTTACTAACATTAAAATTTTCTAAAAATTACCTTTCAATTGCTGAAAACTTAAAACAATTAAGGAATAGATATATATTCACGCAAATAGATCTTTGTTTGGAAAATAACATATGCAAATAAAAAACATTAGGATGTAAACATAGTTTTGTCTAGAAGAACATCCTCCCAAACATATAATATTTGTATGTGTCAAATGTTATATATTTGGAGTGCACCCTAAAAATATATATGTTTCAAGCAGAATATGTTTGGGACAATATACTACAGAGGCGATTTTTTTTCAGCGTGTAGAAATCAACGTAAATTCATTAATACGTTTAAGTAGAAGATATGATTTATATAACCTCGTAGATAAATACAGGGTGCGGCAAAGGTTTGAAAAATTAATAACTTCTAATTTAATTTTTTCCCGCTTTTTCTTTTTAAAATAAATCTGGGAGATTAATCATGGAAAGTTACAACGTTATCCAACGAACCAAAATCATAGACTTTTATTTTGAACATCATCGATCAATAATTCAAACTCAACGAGCCTATCGTCGTCATTTTAATGTGCGTAATTCACCCTCCGAATCAATGATTCGACGCTTAGTGACGCGATTTCGAGAACAAGGCTCAGTGAGGGATCTTCCACGAAGCGGAAGACCACGTTCTGTAATTAATGTAGGAAATATTCAATATTATTGGACCATTCTTTTTCTAAGATAACAATAGCAATGCTGTAACTGTAAATTGCGAGCGATACCGATATATGCTCAACAATTTTTTAAGACCAGCTCTTTCTGGCAATCCATAGATATGGTTCCAACAAGATGGGGCCACTGCTCGAACCACTATGCACCTCCTAAGGGAGATTTTTGGCGAACGATTAATTTTCAAAAATTCAGCATTCGATTGGCCGGTCCGTTCGCCGGATTTAACAGCACCTGATTATTTCCTTTGGGCATATTTAAAAGAGAGGGTGTCTATCAATAAACCAAGAACACTTGAGCAGCCTAAGGAGAATAATAGAGCCGAAATAAGAGCGTTGCAGCCAGATACTCTGATTCGTGTCTTGGAAAATGCTCTTAAAAGAGCTCAACTTTGCGCGGCTGAAAATAGTGGTCACTTGCGTGACGTAGTCTTTCACACACGTAGTCTTTAAAAAATCTACAGATATTATATTTTATTATTTTGTAAGAAAAATTAGAAGATTAGAAAGAAAATTAAATAAGTAATGATTGTTTTAAACCCCTTCGTGACTTTTTCTGCAATCTTAATAAAAAAAGGAATGAAATATAAGGAATACAGGGTTGCCCATATTCGACGGACCCATGTTTTTTTTGGGCCCATTCCAATCGACGAGGCTTGTCCGCAGGCAACAATCTTTGCGTTAATTGAATTTTGTACGGGAACAAATGCAAATCAACGCGAATAATCCGTTGTAAAGTGGACCGAGCCATGCCCAACTGCTGAGAACGGCGTTTTTGGGATGTTCTTGGGGACCTCTCAACACTGGCTCGTACGGCAGCGATATTCTCGGCCGATCGCCTTGGTCGACTTTTATTTGGCCTCTTCGGATTAGAAAGAGCCTCACCAGTCGAAAATTTTTCGTATAAACGCTTAATGGTGTTCTTAGAAGGCGCACTTCTCACATTTTTTAATATTTTAAAAGCACGTTGAGTTTTCACAATTGACTTCTTCTGTTGAATGTAAATTTCAACTATTTCGCGTGGCGTGTATTGTTCCATGGTAAAAATCTGCTTGGACTGACGCTTCAAACGCGGTATGTCATTAAGCGATCTGACATCTCTGTCAAAAGTTATGGCGTTGCCAGATGGGTCCGTCGAATATGGGAGACCCTGTACACGAATAACATTATAAACTCTTTCAAATTTTTAGAAATTTGAATAATTAAAATTCCTTTCTCATCGAACAAGTGTTTATTCATCGTTTCAGCTTATTGCCCTTCTGGAAATAATAACAATATCTTCAAAACTGACTTGCAACAACTCTTTCTATCCTTAAACTTTCAAGACGCTAACAACTACTACATTATCGCCGGTGACTTGAACGGCAAACATTCGGATTGGGGTTACTAATCTATTAACACAAAAGGAAACATGTTACGAGATTGACTATCTGTCAACGAGATATATTTTAAATGTAACCTTTATGCCTCGACCACACCATCATACCCGAGATGTGGTTCATACCTATCCATTTGCTTAGCGGACTCACGTTTATGCATACAAAAGCAAAGAAATTCAGTCAATTGCCTTAAAACTCTAGACTACGATAGTGACCATAACGCAGATTATTGTTCTGAGCGACGAAAACTCGAATCCCCTTATACTTTCGGAGGAATCTCCAGTTTCAAGTTTAAACTATAAAAAAAACTAACTGGAAAAAAATTTAAAAAAGATATCTTAAACAAGATCGCTCGATAAGAGACTATTCCGAACAACAAGAATCTTACAACTTCTAAGATAGACTATTATTTACTCAAGCTTAACGTTTTGATAATCCAATCAGTGGAAACATCGGTTCCAAAGTTTAAGAATTACGATTCAACAAAAAAATTCTCAAATCAAACAATTAAGTTACTTCAACAAGAAAACTGTAAAATTGTCACTATCATCAAAAAACACAACAGACTGAAATGTTTCCTGAATGCGTCTGAGCTTAATTTATATAAAACAAAACTTAAGTTAATAAAGAAACTCTTCACTCTTTCCATAAATAACCATTTTCAAACGAAACTCAAAAATATAGATCACAGAAATTCCTCACATATGTTTAGTGAAACACTATTGGATCTTATTTAGAATCAGTTCACGCCTTTAAGAAAATTGACCCCAAAACAATATACATGTTGACGTGTATGACAGATTCACAAATTTCTTGGGAACAAAAACTTCATATGAATCCACTCAATCAACCTTTACTACATTTCGAATAACAACAAGTAAAAGCGTTAAGTTCGGCCATGCCGAATCTTATAGACCCTCCACCATGGATAGCATATGACCTCACAAAATAACTCAAACCTAAAGAAAATAACACCGAAAAACACAAAAAATATATAGTAGATGAGAACAGTAGGAATCACGTTAGATGCTATATATGGGAGCTATATCTAAATATGGACCGATATCGCCCATTTGCAATCCCAAACAACCTGCAACTATAAGAAATATTTATACAAAATTTTATTAAACTAGCTCTATTATTACTGCGTGATTACAACAGACGGACGGACGGACATGGCTAAACCGTCTTAGAATTTTACGACGGTTATGAATATATATACTTTATGAGGTCTCAGATCAATATTTAGAGGTGTTACAAACGGAGTAACAAAATGAATATACCCCCCCATCCTATGGTAGAGGGTATAAAAACGGATAATGGATTAAATGAATCTATGACAGACGATTACTTCATTATCCATTGTAATGAAGTAATCGTCTGTCCTTACTTTACATATTCAGAATTTTAAGAAAACAATTTTCATCCGGTTTTGACAACATCCCCAATATTATTTTAAAAAATATCCCAGAGCCAATGATCCTAGCTTACTGTACCCTCTTTAATAATATGCTCAACAATTCCTATTTTCCTCGAACATGGAAAATTGCAAAAGTTGTAATATTACCACAAAAAAATAAAGATTGTTGTAACCCGGCAAACTTACGTGCTGTATGTTTATTAACGAATATTAGTAAGGTTTTTGAGATTTGTCTAAATAAAAACATTTTAAAGCATTGCGAAAGCGTGAAAATTATAAACGATAAGCAATTCGGATTTAAACATAAACAATCAACCATTCATGCAATCCACCAACTTGTTTCAAAAATTAACTGGAACTTAAATAAATCCCTATGCACAGGTTCCTGCCTAATACATTTCGAAAAAGCTTTTGACAGTATTTGGATCCCAGGTTTGATCTACAAGCTCCTTAAATACAAATTTCCATTACACTTGACCATTCTTATTCATAATATGATTAATAAAAATTTTTTTGCCGTATGCAATAAGAAACAGGAATGTTCTAACAAGTTCCTTATTGTAAATGGATTGCAGCAAGGAACTGTGAACTCCCCTATTCTATTTAACATATTTATATATGATCTACTTGAAAAGATTGACGATAATATTGGGTTCGCCGATGATATCATTGTATTCCATGCTGATGATAAAATTAGGAAAATCAACGACAATCTCAAGTCACACTTCAACACTGTAGAACCAGTAAGGAAAGGCAGAAAGTCGGGCGGGCCGAATATAAAATCCCCTACACCTCCCTAACAATGCGATAAAGGTCATTGCGATAATAATTTGGAATAATTGGTAAGTAGGCAGGAACATATTATCTAATTCTGAGCTGATAATCGCTAAATTAAGCAATATTCGTTCCTAAATTGAGAAACATCTTTCCGGAAAATATTAATGATCGGAAGTAAAGTACAACTTCTATAGCGCTTTGATACCAAATCAGGAGGAACATGTACGAGTATATGGAGGTTATATAAATCTGAACGGATATTCCTTGAATACTCATTCATTTAAAAAGAAACTTCTTTCTGTCAAATTTCGTACTGACCGGATATAAAATACAGTCTCTACAGCACTTACATGTCAAATCGGGGGTAACATATATATGAGGCTATATCTAAATCTGAACCGAATTTCTCTGAATTTGCAAGTATCCCTTCATATAATAAGAAACCTCTTTGTGTAGATTTTTTTACTGATCGGGTATAAGATACAGATTGTACAGCGCTTACATGTTAAATCGGGGGTAACATATATATGGGGGCTATATCTAAATCTGAACCGATTTCCCTCAAATTTGGCAGTGTTAATTCATGTAATGGGAAACCTCTTCTGACAATTTTTTTTACTGATCGGATTTAAAATACAGTTCTACAGCGCTTACATGTCAAGCCGGGGGTAACATATACATATATGGGGGCTATATCTAAATCTGAACCGATTTCCCTCAAATTTGGCAGTGTTAATTCACGTAATGAGAAACTTCTTTCTGCCAATTTTTTTACTGATCGCATATAAAATACAGTTTCTACAGCGCTTACATGTCAAATCGGGGGTAACATATTGTAACAACAAAAGTCGACGGGTTGGTGATAAGGAGTACTTTGGCATTACCAGTACTACTCATCCCCACCAATCGTTTGTAGTGTCTGCCGACAGAGCTCACGGTGGAGTGTATTGGTTTCACCTGCACTCGATCGATAGTTCCACCGGCAGCCGTGGTGAAAGGCCGTCGGTCGCTCTAAATTGGTATTGGCTATACCTCATCGTAAAACGTGTGCCACATTTCGGTTCTTCACCACACGGGAAATAAGGGATTCGCCGTCGCCACCGTGTACATTCAACGCCGCTCTACCGAAATCGAGAAAAATAGCCGCCGTTCTACACCGCTAAGTGATCTAATAAAACTGCGTTTGTGAAATAATGTGACTGTGTAATAGGAAAATAATAAAGACTGTAACAAGCAAATAAAAATAGTGATTTTATCTTATTCTCTCTGCCACCCGCGAATATAAATGTTTGTAACTACCCTGGACCCACTGAGCCTATCCCAGCTTCAAAGTGATAAATCACGTCGTTACAATATATATGTGGGCTATATCTAAATCTCAACCGATTTCCCTCAAATTTGGCAGTATTAATTCGTGTAATAAGAAACCTGTTTCTGCCGAATTTCGTACTGATCGGATTAAAAATACTCTTTTTACAGCGCTTACATGTAAACTCGGGGGTAACATATATATGGGGGCTATATCTAAGTCTGAACCGATTTCTTCCAAATTTAACAGTGTTTATTCATATAATAAGATACCTCTTTCTGCTGAATTTCATACTGATCGGATATAAAATAAAGTTTTTACAGCGCTTACATGTCAAATCGGGGCTAACATATATATGGGGGCTATATCCAAATCTGAACCGATTTCTTCCAAATTTAATAGTGTTCATTCATATAATAAGAGACCTCTTTCTGCCAAATTTCACACTGATCGGTTATAAAATAATTTTTTTACGGCGCTTACATGTGAAATCGGGGGTAACGTATATATGGGGGCTACATCTAAATCTGAACCGATTTCTTCCAAATTTAAAAGTGTTCATTCATATAATAAGAGACCTCTTTCTGCTGAATTTCATACTGATCGGATACAAAATAAAGTTTTTACAGCGCTTACATGTCAAATCGGGGCTAACATATATATGGGGGCTATATCCAAATCTGAACCGATTTTAACAAAATTAAATAGGGATCGTCCTTCGGCCAAAAAGTGTGTAAAGTTTCGTCAAGACCGGGCCATAATTGCGACCTGTACTTTGATTACAAGAATACATCTACAGACGGACAGATGGACAGACAGACGGACATAGCTAAATCGACTCAGAAAGTGATTACAAGTCGATCGGTATAATAAAAAATGGATCTATCTCTTCTCCTTTTGGGTGTTACAAACAAATGCACAAAGTCATAATACCCTGTACCACAGTGTGGTGTAGGGTATAAAAATATGCAACTGATTGGGAAACGAAAATAAATCTGATCAAATCTGAAACTATACTATTCCGTCCCCCTGTTGGAAAATGTAAAAGCGATATCAGAAGAAATTTCGTTCTGAAATCTGCAGACAGTATAAATATTAGTAACAAACAAATAGTTAAATACTTAGGTATCAACATAGACAAATTTTTGTACCTTAAGGGCCATCTATCTTCTATCTATCTATCTATCTATATATATAAAGAAGAATGTGTGTTTGTTTGTTTGTTGGTTTGTTTGTACCGTATAGACGTCTAAACGGCTGGACCGATCTTCTTGAAATTTCCACAGAATGTACATGTGTGGGGCGTGGTGAAAATAGGGTACTTGAATTTTCGATATATCAAGTGGGCGTGGCCCCGCCCACATAAGACAAATTTTAAAATTGAGATATCTATATACATATGTATCTGGTGGCAGTCTACGTGACTGGTGAAAAAATGGGCGGGATCGGGCCAATGGGCGTGGCACCGACCCAAATTTAAAAAATTTTATATTTAGCCCAATTTGTTAGCGAGAGTGCTGGAATTTTGTGTATATGTATCTGGTGGCAGTCTACGTGACTGGTCCAAAAATGGGCGGAATCGGACGAATGGGCGTGGCCCCGTCCATATAAGCCAATTTTGAAATTGATATATCTTGCAAAAATTTGTAGCGAGAGTGCTGTAATTTTGTGCATATGTATCTGGTGGTAGCCTACGTGATTGGTCCAAAAATGGGCGGAAACGGACCAATGGGCGTGGCACTGCCCATATAAGTCAAATTTTGAAATTTAGATATTTTTCACAATATGTTAGAGATAGTGTTGTAAGTTGGTATATGTATCTGGTGGTAGTCTACGTGATTGGTTCAAAAATGGGCGGGATCGGACTAATGGGCGTGGCCCCGCCCATATAAGCCAAATTTTTAAATTGAGATATCTTGCACAATTTGTTATCGAGAGTGCTGTAATTCTGTGCATATGTATCTGGTGGTAGTCTACGTGATTCGTCCAAAAATGGGCGGGATCGGACTAATGGGCGTGGCCCCGCCCATATAAGCCAAATTTTGAAAGTGAGATATCTTGCACAATTTATTAGCGGCGGTGCAGTAATTTTGTTCATATGTATCTGGTGGTAGTCTAAGTGATTGGCCCAAAACTAGGCGGAATCGGATCTATGGGCTTGGCCCAGCCCATGTAAGCAACCTTTTGAAATTGAGGTATCTTGCACAATCTATTTGTGGGAGTGCTGTTATTTTCTGTATATGGCTCTGGTGGGAGTCTATGTGATTGGTCTAAAAGTGAGCGGGATCAGACCAAAGGGTGTGGCTCCGCCCATATACGCCAATTTTTAAATTGAGATATCTTCCACAATTTGCTAGCCATAGTACCGTAATTCTGTTTATATGTATCTGGTGGCAGTCTACGTGATTAGTACAAAAATTGGCGGGATCAGACCAATGGGCCAAAGCCAAATTTTGAAATTGAGATATCTTCGCAATTTCTTAGCGAGGGTGCTCTTATTTTATGGAGATGTTTTTGGTGGTTGGTTCAAAAATGAGCATATATATACTGTCCGTACCTACGAATATATTAACGAGATTCCTATTGTCCCTATCTACATGAGCTATGTTTTGATAAATGGACGGGATCGGAAATCTGAAATCTGGGCCAACGAAGTGGACCGGGTCCAGCTAGTTAACAATAAATAAATAAACTAGGGTTAAGACCTAACTATCGGTTATAGCTGTCAAATTCCATACAATTTAACTTTCGTTAGCTCTAACGCTCGGATATTTCGTTTTGTGTTAATGGGGGTAAGAAACATATTGATATATCTATATATATAAAAGAGAGTGTCTGTTTGTGGGTTTGTTTGTGGGTTTGTATGTTTGTTCCGTATAGACGTCTAAACGGCTAGACCGATCATCTTGAAATTTTCACTGAATGTACATGTGTAGGGGGTGCTGAAAATAGGGTATTTGAATTTTCGATATATCAAGTGGGCGTGGACCCGCTCATATGGGTCCAATTTTGATATTGAGAAATTTTTTTAGCTAGAGTGCTGAAATTTTGTGTGTATGCATTTAGTGACAGATTATGTGAATTTTCAAAAAATGGGCGGAATCGGACCAATGGGCGTGGCCCTGCCCATATAAGGCAAATTTTGAAATTGAGATATTTTGCACAATTTGTTAGCGAGAGTGCTGGAATTTTGTGTGTATATATATGGTGGCAGTCTACGTGATTGGTCCAAAAATGGGCGGGATCGACTCAACGGGCGTGGCCCCGCCCACATAGACCAAATTTTGAAATTTTGATATCTTGCACAATTTGCTAGCGAGAGTGCTGCAATGTTGTGTATATGCATCTGGTAGCAGTCCACGTGATTTTTCCAAAAATGGGCGGGATCGGACCAATGGGCGTGGCACCGCCCATATAAGCCAAATTTTAAAAATGTGATATCTTGCACAATTTGTTACCGAGAGACCTGGAATTTTGTATATACATATCCGTTGGCGAACTACATGATTGGTCCAAAAATGGGCGGGTTCGGACCAATAGGCGTGGCCCCGCCCATATAAGCCAAATTTTTAAATTGAGATATTTTGCACAATTTGATAGCGAGAGTGCTGGAATTTTGTGTATATGTATATGGTGGAAGTCTTCGTAATTGGTCCAAAAATTGGCGGAATCGGACCAATGGGCGTGGCCCCGCCCATATAAGCCAAAATTTTAAATTGAGATATCTTGCACAATTTGTTAGCTAGAGTGCTGTAATGTTGTACGTATGTATTTGGTAGCAGTCCACGTGATTTTTCCAAAAATGGGCGGGATCGGACCAATGGGCGTGGCACCACCCATATAAGCCAAATTTTAAAAATGTGATATCTTGCACAATTTGTTACCGCGAGACCTGGAATTTTGTATATATATATCCGTTGGCGACCTACATGATTGGTCCAAAAAAGGGCGGGTTCGGACCAATAGCCGTGGCCCCGCCCATATAAGCCAAATTTTGAAATTGAGATATTTTGCACAATTTGATAGCGAGAGTGCTGGAATTTTGTGTATATGTAGATGGTGGCGGTCTACGTGATTGGTCCAAAAATGGGCGGGATCAGAACACTGGGCGTGGCCCCCTCATATAAGCCAAATTTTGAAATTGAGATATATTGCACAATTTTTTACCGAGAGTGCTGTAATTTTGTGTATATATATCTGGAGCGGCATCGAACCAATGGGCATGGCCACGTCCATATAAGCCAAATTTTGAAATTGAAATATCTTGCACAATTTATTATCGAGAGTGCTGCAGTTTTGGACATATGTATCTGATGACTGTCTACGCGATTCGCCCAAAAATTGGCGGGATCAGACCAATGGACGTGGCCCCGCCTATATAAGCCAAATTTTGAAATTGAGACACATATCTTGCACAATTTTTAGCGAGAGTGATGTCTGGTGGTAGTCTACGTTATTGGTCCAAAAAGGGTCGGGATCGGATCAATGGCCGTGACCCTGCCCATATAAACTAAATTTTGAAATTGAGATGTCTTACACAATTGTTTAGCGATAGTTCTGTAATTTTGTGCATATGTATCTGATAATAGCCTACGTGAATGTTCTAAAAAGTGGCGAGATCGGATCAATGGGCCTGGCCCCGCCCATATAAACCAAATTTTTAAATTGAGATATCATGCACAATTTGTTAGCGAGAGTGCTGTGATTTTGTGCATCTCACGCAGTCTACGTGATTACACAAAAAAGGGGCGGCACCGCCCATAGGAGCCTAATTTTTAAATTGAGATATCTTGCACAATTTGTTTAAGTGAGCGCTGCAGTTTTGGGTATATGTATCTGATGACAGTCTACGTGATTCGACCAAAAATAGGCGGGATCAGACCAATGGACGTTGCCCCGCCTATGCAAGTATAAGCCAAATTCTGAAATTGAGAGTCATATCTTGCACAATTTTTTATCGAGAGTGCTGTAATTTTTTGCATATCGATCTGGTGATAGTCTACGTGAATGGTCCAAAAGGGTTGGGATTGGACCAATGGGCGTGGCCCCACCCTTATAAGTAAATTTCTGAAATTGAAATACCTTGAACAATTTGTTAGCGAGAGTGTTGTCATTTTGGAAATATGCATTTGATGGCAGTCTACGTAATTGGTTAAAAAATTGACGGAATCGGAAATCTGAAGTCTGGGGCAACGAAGTGGACCGGGTCCAGCTAGTACATTATAAAGGCAAGAAAGGCTTTTTTCTGCACAAAAAACTTTTCTTCTCAAAGTATTTAAATTCCACAGTAAAAGTTTTATTGTATCAGGCTCTAATACGACCAATCTTAACTTATGGTTGCCAAGTATGGTTTAACATTTCTCGTTCCTGTGTGGAACAACTAAGAGTCTTTGAAAGGAAATGTTTGAGATCTGGTACATCTCTCTACAGATCTACAGTAAGGCAATTTACAAAATACATATCGAACTTGAAGTTATATAATTCAGCAAAAATAAGTAGAATCGAAAATTTTATCATACATACAATACGAAACCAAATATAAAAGCCTTTCTTGTAAGGAAAACAATTTAATAATGTTTTCCTTACAAGAAAACATTATAAATATTCAGAGACGAATACATACTTAACACTTTACTATCAGGTTACGTACCACCAGAAGCTTTTCTGTACCTAAATAGTCATGGATTTATCCAAGATAATTCCTATATTGTATCACATATACATATAGACGGGACAATATTAAAAGAATTACAATTAATCAATTAACAATATATAACAAAAGCGAAGTTTTTAAACTACTTTCTTTGCTCAAAACAATATTTTTGTACGTACGAATATGCTGTATAATTATAATAATAAATTCTAAATAATGTTGTATAAATATATATAGTAATTATACTTGAGAGCCCGATTACGAGACTGCGTATAATATATTTAAGTACTACTGGTTGTTTATTTCTAGTTTAACCTTATGAAATTATATCCAAATAAACAAAAAAAGTGCATCCCAAAAGGACCAACACAATTCCCAAGTTTTTGTTTGGCCGTATACCAATCCGAATTGGTGCGAATCATCGAAATCGGTCCAGGCTTTCTTGAGTTATAAGCGTAGTAACTAGCATAACACACGTCAAATTTATTCAACTTTATTCCGATCGCGTCAAAATTTGGTGGGGTTGCAGAAGTATTGAAGCAAAATTCACATTTGTGATTTTTGCTTCAATATAAAAAATAATACTCGTGCTATAGTTTCCATAACACTAAAATGGACTACGGCCCATACATCTGAGAGTCTATCTAATAAGCCCATGCTAAACGCACTTTCTATACGCGTGTCATTAGCTATCAAGTGGTCGAAAATCTCTTTGCGGAGATCCAAAATATAAGTATGTAACTATAAAAATGTTGGCGTAAACCTTTAAGAAAATATGTTCAACCTTGTAGACGTTATGTCGATCTGCGGTCAAACCGACAAAAATTTTTGTGTTGGCACACTTGTCTCTTAGTTGAGTTTGTTTGTGTTTAGTTTAGTTTGTTGGTAAGAGACATAACAGTTAGACGTGTTTTGCTTGTTCGGCGATTCGGTTTTCATCTCCTCAATCGTCGTCAATGGTTTGGGAACGGAAAAATGCTAATCGAATGCACGTATGCCGCGAAATTTCAAAATTCACCTTTTGTATTGAAAATACCTTGTACATTCACATATGTATACAACTAACTTATTATAATACATACCACAAAGTTAACTTTTGTGGTAGTTAGGATTTTCATACTAGAATTTCAGCTTAAAAATTTTACTGTTTCTATTGTCTTTTAATCTGAGTTTTACTAGACTATCTTCAAGCTTACGATGACTGGATTACGGCGTTAAAAGACTACCCGGACAACGCCAGGTATTTAAATGCTAGTAAATAATCTATATATATATAAGAGAGTGACGTTAGTTACTACGCTTACAACTCAACGGACTGTTCACGTAGTCATTTTTTGACCTGTGGTCAGTTCTAGCGCTATCAAAAAATTGAGTATTGTGTTTGTCCTTTCAGAAGCATCTTATATGATCAAAAGCTTAAATGTTGAAAATAGTATTGTGTTTGTCCTTTCAGAAGCATCTTATATGATCAAAAGCTTAAATGTTGAAAATAGTTCTAAATCCGTCAAATGTAAACGCGAAAAATAATTTTGAATTCTATGACTGTGATCAGTGTAGCAGTAACCACATTATTGTCATTATTTCAGTAATGTTAAAAGTTAATTAAGAGCTAAGTTTCTAAAAATGTGAATGAACATACATATCTCAAAAGGGATTCGAAAATAACAATGTAGAAAATGCAATTGGCACTATTTCAGTACTTAAAAAGTCTTTGAAGAACATCAGCTTGTAGCTTAATAACCTGATGTGCATATATACAGATCTCGGATGATCACCGGATGTGCTTTTACTCCAAGCGATTTTTGACAACTTGGCCGCTGAGTCTCCTGTAACAGCTACAAAGCTGAAATTTTGCATATGGATAGATATACTCTAGTGCTGTATAAAAGCCGGACTTTTCACAGAATTGGATTTTAGCCAGTGCTCAGTTCTCGCGCTATCAAAAACGAGATTATTATTTTTAGAAGCCTTTTATTAGAAACGAAGCTAAATCTTTGTAAATATTCGTATGTAGTACTATACATCGAAAATCTATCCTTTTGTGGCCATCATAACCACATATTTCGGGAACGGATCATTCGATTTTCCCGATTTTGGTTTTGATTGTTTCGTATTGGACCCAAAAGTGACAAAGTGGAAGAAATTTTCGGATTGGTCAAAGGGGCGCTACAGGGCCAACACAACCTCAAAGCACGAGAACGGATTGAACTTGTTGAACAATTTAGGATTGGTCAAATGGGCGTTGCGCGCCCGGCATAATCACGTAGCTTGTAAACATATGTGAATCAATTTATCATTGCCTAAACTAGAAAATGGTGAAAAAAATTAAAAAAAATGTGTTTGTGGGACAAATAAACAGACATTCCTACAGCTTTATATAAACAAACTATATATCGTTCAAAAGGTCTAATTCTCTTCCAAATTCGTTTAAAGATTGAAAATCGGTTAGTAATTAACAAAGTTATAGGCGTTCAAGAGAAAATAGTTAAGAAAATCGGGTTTTTACCCGTAAATCCGGATTTTGAGGGTATCCGGGGAATTCCGAAAAAAAATCGTGTTTTACTCGACAAGACCTACAGGAAAAATAGTATCGCGTCATTTGCTTCTCAACTTGAGTTTATTTTGTAGTACTGTGTAATAGCGTCACAGTGAACACAATTTCATAACTCGGGAATGGATCTTTGGTTTTCACGGTTTTGGGCTTGAGGAAATCGTATTGGCGCAAAGGGCACTATTTACGAACATTTGAACCTCTTAACTCGAGAAAAGTTCTTTCGATTTTCACGTGTTCTCGAGGCATATCGAATTAGCAAGAATCAATACTGAAAACGAAATATCAAAATCATTGCACCAATCGTCTAAAAGTTCTTAATATAAACTTTTGCTAGTATTGTAAACAACTGATCAGTACGGCGTGGTAGTGATGTTCATCGACATTGTTATAAACAATTCGGACTGGTTTCCGACCAAACAAGAAGAATACCCAAGAAAATTCCCGAAAAATCTCCCATATTAAGTGAAACTATTAGTAGTTTCATGTGAGCCAAGTTTGATATTGAGAAAAAATTGTATTTTGTGTATAAGCATTTAGTGGTAGTTTGTATGATTGGTCCAAAAACGGGCGGGATCGGACAAATGGGAGTGGCCTCGCCCATATGAGTCAAATTTTAAATTGAGATATCTTACACAATTTGTTAGCGAGAGTGCTATAATTTTGTTTGTATACATCTGGTGGCAGTCTACGTTATTGGTCCAAATAGTGCGGGATCGGACCTATAGGCGTGACCCCGCCTATATGAGCCATGTTTTGAAATTGATATATTTTGAACAATTTGTCAACGAGACAAATTGTTCAAAATTGTTCATTTGGTAGCAGGATTCGTGATTGGTCCAAAAATGGAAGGGATCGGAAATCTTATAACTGGACCGGGTCCAGCTAGTATATAACAACTGTAACTACCTAAAGTCGCTATATTCCACCTAAACGCTGAAAAAATTGCTTCTGTAGTATATTTTCCCAAACATCTTCTTGAAACATACATATGTTAAGGGTATGTTATCTGGTAGTCTGTGAGCTATATCCAGACTAAGTTCTTCACAGTGTACTCCGAAGCCAACCTTTTCATCAAGCTTCGAACCATCCGTGTAAAAGTGGAGATGGTTTCTATTACCTGGTATTCTGCCGACCCATTCATCTCTGGCGGGAATCATAGTGATGTAATTTCTCTCGAAGGTGTACACAGTTGGTATATAGTCCACTCGGTCGGTTACCATAGCACTACACTTTGATATCCTCATGTGACCATAGTTTTTGTACCTCCACATTGATAGGCAGTTTAATCTTATTGCCGCTTTGGTTGGAACTTCTCTCGCCACAATATTAATCGGCAGTATATGGAGTAGGGCTTGTAGAGACTCGGTCGCTGTAGTCCTTAAGGCTCCGCTTATGCTCAGGCAGGCTGTTCTCTGAACCTTTATCAAACTAGTGTTAACTTTTAGATGTGAGAGTGCCGCAATTACCGCATCTGAGTGAATGTTGTTAAAAGCCCCTTCTATGTCAAGAAATGCCACCATGGTGAATTCCTTGAAATGCAGGGACGATTCGATAGAGCTCACAAGTTCGTGCAGGGCTGATTCTGTAGACTTGCCCATATTGTAAGCATGTTGGTTCCCCGACAGGAGTTTTGTATCCAGGTTTTCCCTAATGAAATGATCTAAAAGTCTTTCCAGACCTTTCAATAGGAAGGAGGATAGGCTAATTGGTCTGAAGTCTTTTGGCCTAGTGTGTGATATCTTTCCCGCTTTAGGTATGAATACCACTTTGGTATCCCTCCATCGATTCGGGACGTATGAAAGCCTGATACAGCCTACATAAATTTTCTCCAGCCAGGGGATAATGTACTTTAACATTTTCTGCATTTCTGCTGGAGTGATGCCATCTGGTCCAGGTGACTTGAAGGGCTCAAAGCTGTTAATAGCCCAGCTTATTCTGGATCTCTCAGTCAAGAAGCTAGCGACGCTCGCAGTCCACTCGCACTCTTGTTGGTCCTGCTGATCCTCGGGTTCTGTTACAGAGTTCCCCGGGAAATGTGTGTCGAGCAGTACATTGAGCGACTGCTCGCTGTTTTTGGTCCAATTATTTGCCTCACGCTGTAAATATCCCACTGTACATGGTGAAGCAGATAATATCTTCCTCAGCCTAGCGGCGTCGGAGACCTTTTCCAATTCACCACAGAAGGTATACCAAGAGCGCCTTTGCGCCTTTCTTAATCTGTAGAATTCTTACCATCATTGGTAATTGACAGATTAACATCCACCCCAACAAGGGTGTTATCGAACTCTTCGTCCGTATCGTCGAGAAGCATGTCCCCGCCAGATGCATCAAAGAGTCCGGAGACTCCCCTCAGCCCCTCTGTGTCAGAAGTAGAGCTTTCGTCCTCAGAGTAGGACGTTACAGATCTTCTGTTAGAGTTGGAGTCACCAGAAATAATAGGCGTGGCTACCTCCGCACTTACAGAAAGTGCCACGGTGGACGACTCACCTTCTGCAGTGGGAGCTATATCCTGCTTGTATATCTTCAAGATTATAGTCTCGAAGCCATATTGTAGGGTTGCACTCGCACTTTGTATATGGGAGGTGGATTCAGCGTTTAGGATAAGATTGACCTGCCGCTTTTTACCATCCGCCTCACCCACCTTGCTGATTCTCCAATTATGCGCCGGCAGACCAGGATTGGAATCTTTTATTATTTCTAAGATGTCAGCCGGGTTGGAGGGCTCTTCTGTAACCCAGGTGATGGCTCTAGGGTGACTAGGGATGTTGTTTTTTTCGACAACATCCAACTGGGCACCCGGCCACACCTCACCCGCTCGACTCAGAGCAGCCTTATAAAGGTCTACTGATCTGGCATCACCGAAATATAAGAGCTTTACTCTCCCCTGATGCCATCCTGCATCGTTGCAGATTGGTGGTTTGCCCGGCATTTCTCTACGGACATCGAGGTAATGAGCCATAATGGCTGATTGTACATGACTCCATTTGTCCTTGAGGATGGATCCATCCTCACTACTTCTGTCTATAACAGCCATCACTAGACTCTCCTTCGCCACTTCATTGAAGGGCTTGGTGAGTGTCCTGTTGATGGTGACATTAGGGCCTCTTGCCTTTTTCGAAGGCAGGGGTTCATCAGGTGATCTGATTCGTTTTACTTTATTAGCCGTTAACACAGCTGAATTTGTGGCTCTTTCAGCCGACTCATTGGCCTTAGAAGCATCTATGACGCCTTTAGCCCAGGTAAGTGACTCTTTTTGTTTTTCGGTAAGAGCCGAAACCTCAACAGCCTCCAACTTCGTCAAAACTCTGAGCGCTACACGATGCTCATTGTGCTTCCGTTTTGACGGTCGGACATGACGTTTTCCCCTCACCGCACCACCTGTTGTGAGTACTTGGGGGAGATTTTCACCATTTTTGGTGTGGTCGGCTTTGGCCAAGACCAACGGACGGACAGTCGGACGACTGGGGAACCGCGCTCCATCGGAACACGAAGGCATCCCCGTCAAGAGAATTTATTTTAATTTTGTCTGTATTAGACCGTAATAGGTACTACGATGCAGGCCTTACAGACTTTGTACAGATTTTTGCTATTGCGTAATAGGTACTGGTAACTATCCGCTATGTGATAAACACGTCCGTTCACTGCGAATGATCAGCAACGAATCTTATTAGCCGTTAACACAGCTGAATTTGTGGCTCTTTCAGCCGACTCATTGGCCTTAGAAGCATCTATGACGCCTTTAGCCCAGGTAAGTGACTCTTTTTGTTTTTCGGTAAGAGCCGAAACCTCAACAGCCTCCAACTTCGTCAAAACTCTGAGCGCTACACGATGCTCATTGTGCTTCCGTTTTGACGGTCGGACATGACGTTTCCCCCTTACCGCACCACCTGTTGTGAGTACTTGGGGGAGATTTTAGCCATTTTTGGTGTGGTCGGCTTTGGCCAAGACCAACGGACGGACAGTCGGACGATTGGGAAACCGCGCTCCATCGGAACACGAAGGCATCCCCGTCAAGAGAATTTATTTTTATTTTGTCTGTATTAGACCGTAATAGGTACTACGATGTAGGCCTTACAGACTTTGAACAGATTTTTGCTATTGCGTAATAGGTACTGGTAACTATCCGCTATGTGATAAACACGTCCGTTCACTGCGAATGATCAGCAACGACTATAGGATGATACTCTGGCATCAAGATCGTCCACAGGCTGAGTGGGAGAGGATTGACGAAATAGTGAAGAGTAGAATTTTTGAAAATGTTCGGCTATTTCCGTACTGTTAGTGATGGAGTTGTTGTCGACCCGTAGTTGTTGGCAAAATGCATACCCTTGTTGGCAAAAAGCATACCCTTAACATATGTATGTTTCAAGAAGATGTTTGGGAAAATATACCAGAGAAGCAATTTTTTCAGCGTTTAGGTGGAATATAGCGACTTTAGGTAGTTACAGTTGTTATATACTAGCTGGACCCGGTCCAGTTATAAGATTTCCGATCCCTTCCATTTTTGGACCAATCACGAATCCTGCTACCAAATGAACAATTTTGAACAATTTGTCTCGTTGACAATCTTGATGCCAGAGTGGACGATCTTGATGCCAGAGTATCATCCTATAGTCGTTGCTGATCATTCGCAGTGAACGGACGTGTTTATCACATAGCGGATAGTTACCAGTACCTATTACGCAATAGCAAAGATCTGTACAAAGTCCGTAAGGCCTACATCGTAGTACCTATTACGGTCTAATACAGACAAAATAAAAATAAATTCTCTTGACGGGGATGCCTTCGTGTTCCGATGGAGCGGGGTTCCCCAATCGGTCTTGGCCAAAGCATCGTGTAGCGCTCAGAGTTTCGACGAAGTTGGAGGCTGTTGAGGTTTCGACTCTTACCGATAAACAAAATGAGTCACTTTCCTGGGCTAAAGGCGTCATAGATGCTTCTAAGGCCAACGAGTCGGCTGAAAGAGCCACAAATTCAGCTGTGTTAACGGCTAATAAAGTAAAACGAATCAGATCACCTGATGAACCCCTGCCTTCGAAAAAGGCAAGAGGCCCTAATGTCACCATAAACAGGACACTCACCAAGTCCTTCAATGAAGTGGCGAAGGAGAGTCTAGTGATGGCCGTTATAGACAGAAGTAGTGAGGATGGATCCATCCTCAAGGACAAATGGAGTCATGTACAATCAGCCATTATGGCTCATTACCTCGATGTCCGTAGAGAAATGCCGGGCAAACCACCAATCTGCAACGATGCAGGATGGCATCAGGGGAGAGTAAAGCTCTTATATTTCGGTGATGCCAGATCAGTAGACCTGTATAAGGCTGCTCTGAGTCGAGCGGGTGAGGTGTGGCCGGGTGCCAAGTTGGATGTTGTCGAAAAAAACAACATCCCTAGTCACCCTAGAGCCATCACCTGGGTTACAGAAGAGCCCTCCAACCCGGCTGACATTTTAGAAATAATAAAAGATTCCAATCCTGGTCTGCCGGCCCATAATTGGAGAATCAGCAAGTTGGGTGGGGCGGATGGTAAAAAAAGGCAGGTCAATCTTATCCTAAACGCTGAATCCACCTCCCATATACAAAGTGCGAGTGCAACCCTACAATATGGCTTCGAGACTATAGTCTTGAAGATATACAAGCAGGATATAGCTCCCACTGCAGAAGGTGAGTCGTCCACCGTGGCACTTTCTAGAAGTGCGGAGGTACCCACGCCTATTATTTCTGGTGACTCCAACTCTAACAGAAGATCTGTAACGTCCTTCTCTGAGGACAAAAGCTCTACTTCGGACACAGAGAGGCTGAGGGGAGTCTCCGGACTCTTTGACGCATCTGGCGAGGACATGCTTCTCGACGATACGGACGAAGAGTTCGATAACACCCTTGTCGGGGTGGATGTTAATCTGTCAATTACCAATGATGGTAAGAATTCTACAGATTAACCTCGATCACGCTAAAGCAGCCTCAGCGGCTCTATTGCTGCGCCTGTCCACAGGCGCAGTAGACATCGTCCTGATACAGGAGCCCTACGTAGTGGGAGGAAGGGTGTGCGGTATTAGGACACCCAACTTTAAACTGCTTGTGGCCAACTGTGAAGGCACTCCAAGAACCTGCATTTTGGCCAGGAAAGATCTAAGTATATATCTCCTGACTAATTTAAGTGGTAAAGACCAAACAGCTGCTAGCCTGGAGATCGGTAATCGCATATATTGGGTGGTCTCCAGCTACTTGCCTTAAGAATCTGTAGTACCGACTGCTCTATTCAGGGAAGTAGTAGAAGAAGCAACGTCTGACGAGCTCGAGCTGATTATTGGCGCAGACACGAACGCTCATCATACTATCTGGGGTAGTACGGATGTAAACAATAGGGGTGATTCGCTTCTTGACTTTATTCTAACTACCAACCTTAGTATTTGTAACATAGGTAATAAACCGACCTTCACAATTAAAGACAGACAAGAAGTACTCGACGTAACGTTTGCTACTGACCGGCTGTCAGACAAAATTATTGGGTGGAATGTACTGGACGACCACTCATTCTCAGATCACCATTATATTGAGTTCAAACTCGCGGAAAAAGCGCCTAAACCCGCCGTCCACAGAAATGTAAGGAAGACAAAGTGGCATCTGTATGAGAAGAATTTCAAGAAAGTCCTCAACTCTAAACTTCTGTACGAACCGAATGACAAAGCCGGTCTGGATAATCTGGTCGATCATATCACCATATCATTCAATAGATCCCTTGAAGAAGCCTGGGTACAAGGGTAAAACTAAACCCCAATGGTGGACTTCTGAGCTAACGGCTTTGAAAAAGACCTGCAACAAGCTATTCAATAAGGCTAAATCTACTGGGGTCGCTAATGATTGGGATGCCTATAAAGAGCAACTCAAGATCTATAAGAAGGAGCTTAGAAAGGCGCAAAGGCGCTCTTGGTATACCTTCTGTGGTGAATTGGAAAAGGTCTCCGACGCCGCTAGGCTGAGGAAGATATTATCTGCTTCACCATGTACAGTGGGATATTTACAGCGTGAGGCAAATAATTGGACCAAAAACAGCGAGCAGTCGCTCAATGTACTGCTCGACACACATTTCCCGGGGAACTCTGTAACAGAACCCGAGGATCAGCAGGACCAACAAGAGTGCGAGTGGACTGCGAGCGTCGCTAGCTTCTTGACTGAGAGATCCAGAATAAGCTGGGCTATTAACAGCTTTGAGCCCTTCAAGTCACCTGGACCAGATGGCATCACTCCAGCAGAAATGCAGAAAATGTTAAAGTACATTATCCCCTGGCTGGAGAAAATTTATGTAGGCTGTATCAGGCTTTCATACGTCCCGAATCGATGGAGGGATACCAAAGTGGTATTCATACCTAAAGCGGGAAAGATATCACACACTAGGCCAAAAGACTTCAGACCAATTAGCCTATCCTCCTTCCTATTGAAAGGTCTGGAAAGACTTTTAGATCATTTCATTAGGGAAAACCTGGATACAAAACTCCTGTCGGGGAACCAACATGCTTACAATATGGTTAAGTCTACAGAATCAGCCCTGCACGAACTTGTGAGCACTATCGAATCGTCCCTGCATTTCAAGGAATTCACCATGGTGGCATTTCTTGACATAGAAGGGGCTTTTAACAACATTCACTCAGATGCGGTAATTGCGGCACTCTCACATCTAAAAGTTAACACTAGTTTGATTAGACTAATTCAAAGTCTGCTCACCAGAAGACGCATAACAGCATGTCTAGGGTCCACAACTCTAACAAGGTATGTAAACAGAGGGACCCCGCAAGGAGGAGTATTGTGTCCACTAATTTGGAACCTAGCGGTGAATGAAATCCTGCTAGATCTAGAACGTTGTGGCTGCAAGGTCGTGGCATATGCGGACGACGTGGCAATCGCAGTGAGTGGCAAATTCGTAAACGTCCTCAGAGGCATCCTACAAGTGGCTCTGAACAAGTTGGCTAGATGGGCCAGAAGCAGCGGTTTGGGCGTTAACCCCAACAAGACAGAATTGGTTCTCTTTACTAGGATGAATAATGTCCCACATCTGGACCCTCCACCTCGGATAAATGGAACAGATCTAGTCTTTTCTGAAAGTGCAAAATTTTTAGGAATAATTCTAGATAGGAAAATGTTATTTAGACTTAACGTATTGGAACGTGTAAGGAAGGCCAACGTCGCCTTATATTCCTGCAAAAAGGCTGTAGGGTCGCGGTGGGGACTCTCTCCTAAAATCGTCCACTGGATATATATAGCAGTAGTTCGTCCAATACTGTTATACGGTATTGTGGTATGGTGGACGGCAACTGACAAACTAACCATTACCAACCTACTAACAAAGGTTCAGAGAACAGCCTGCCTGAGCATAAGCGGAGCCTTAAGGACTACAGCGACCGAGTCTCTACAAGCCCTACTCCATATACTGCCGATTAATATTGTGGCGAGAGAAGTTCCAACCAAAGCGGCAATAAGATTAAACTGCCTATCAATGTGGAGGTACAAAAACTATGGTCACATGAGGATATCAAAGTGTAGTGTTATGGTAACCGACCGAGTGGACTATATACCAACTGTGTACACCTTCGAGAGAAATTACATCACTATGATTCCCGCCAGAGATGAATGGGTCGGCAGAATACCAGGTAATAGAAACCATCTCCACTTTTACACGGATGGTTCGAAGCTTGATGAAAAGGTTGGCTTCGGAGTACACTGTGAAGAACTTAGTCTGGATATAGCTCACAGACTACCAGATAACTGCAGTGTCTATCAAGCCGAAATAATGGCAATATGGGAAGTAGCCAAGTGGCTGAGTCGCTACATAGTAACCAACACTGGCAACACTGTAATTTACTCGGACAGCCAGGCTGCCATCAATTCTTTGGAGGCAACATCCCTAAATTCACAAACAGCCCTCGACTGCCGCAGATCTCTTAACGAGATGGCTGAGCAATTTAATATACACCTCATATGGGTGCCTCGGCATAGGGATATCCCGGGGAACTGCAAAGCCGATGAACTTGCTAGGAAAGGGACGACATTACAAATTCTCGAAGAATTTGCATATATTGGTGCGCCACTATCCACGTGCAAGCTTTGGCTTAGGCAAGAAGCAATCAGGCAGTCCAACGAAAGATGGACAGAAACCGGCACCTGTAGGGTAGCTAGACAAAGCTGGCCAAGGTATGACCTGAGAAGGTCAAAATATCTCCTCGCACTAGAGAGGAAACGATTGTCTACGTTAGTACAGGTTCTGACGGGACACTGCTTGATCGGCGAACACGCCAAAAGATTGGGTATTGACTCCAATGACTTCTGCCGAAGCTGTGGAGATGAGGAAGAAGTGGAGAGCATTGAGCACTTGCTTTGCGACTGTCCCGCTTTGAGTAAACGACGACTGGACATACTGGGGTCGGCCTTTTTAGGCAGCCTAACAGATCTTTCCAGTACTGATATTCGTACTATCGATAAATTTATATATCAAACAGGTTGGTTTCGATGAGGGGCATTTCAGCCCGTGGTAACACTAGGGACCTAAACTGGTCTATGTGAGCTTGTAAAAAAAATACGGCTGCCACCCTAACCTAAACCTAAACCTAAAGGGTATGCTTCAAATATATAATATTGGACACACACACAAAATATTACATATGTATATGTTTGGGAGGATGTTGGTCTAAGCAAAACTATGTTTTCATCCCACATTGGAACTTATATTTCCGAAACACAGACTTGTTTGTGGTTAAGTATTAGGCAATGTTTCAACACATTAATTTAAAGACAAGTTTTGTCTTTTTCATAATTTCGAAGTGCAATTTTTGGAAATTTTATACACGGGGCAAAATCGCCGTTTTTGATATGTTTGAATAGAAAGAAAATATTTTTGGAACAGAGATTTTTAAATATTATATATTCTGAGTAAATAAATTTTATTTGAAAATCATTAAAATTTATTTGCAGCGCATATGTTAATATATTACAAAACAAGTAAGAAAGTTTCAGTCGGGTAAACCGACTAAGGTATACCCTCACTTTGTGAGTAATGTAATATTGAATATTACTCGAATTATTCTGTCAATTTGTGTGGGAGGTTTATCAAATACACCTATTTTTCGCTGAACATTAGATACTTTAAATTCATTGCACTGTGCCGAATTATAAGCATTTATGTGCACTGGTAAAAACGTTATGAGATATTAAATTGTGGTATGATTTGGCATTTTGTGGGGGAGGTACAAAAGGGCGTTATCGCCATTTTTCGCCTGTGAAAAATGGCTATAACGCCCATTTTTCACAGGTCTATAGGCACTATAAAAACATTACACTGTACAAAATTTAAGTATTTTTATACACTGGTTTTAATGTTATAAGCTGTTAACTTTTGGTGCAAAAAGGTACCTTTGTGTGGGAGGTACCAAAAGGGGCGTGGCAACAACACCCATTATTCCCTGGATTGTAGGCAATATAAAAGCATAATACTGTACACAATTTCAAGTATTTTTATACACTGTTATTAATGTTATAAACTGTTGACTTTTTGTGCAAAATGGTGCCTTTGTGTGGGAGGTACCAAAAGGGACGTGGCGACTTCGCCCATTTTTCTCGAGTTGAGAGCGACTAATAAGCTAATACTATGTGTGGAATTTCAGACAGACGGACGGACATTGCTCATTCGACATAAAATTACACAAAACGGATTTCCTCCGAACATACTTGGGGTCTTAGGTCACTCCTTCGACGTATCACTAAAGTGAGGGTATAAAAATATATTTGCGAACTATCTTTCTCAATTAAAATATGTGTTTACAACCAAACAAAATAATTTTTTAGAATATATTTTATTTAAAACCAGTAAGGAAAGGCTAAAGTCGGGCGGTGCCGACTATATAATACCCTACACCACTCTCGTAATATTGAATAACTCTGATATATAAATTTTGTAATTCATGTATAAATTGTTTACATAAATTTACTTTTGGGACATTTTATACTTAAATAATACCATGTACCACAGTGTGGTGTAGGGTATAAAAACGATTGGATCTAAAGAGCCAAATCGGATGAAACATATATATGGGAGCTATAGCTAAATCTTTACCGATTTTCTTCAAATTCGGCAATGTTGGTTCATGAATAAAGAAACTCTACCATTCTAAATTTCAAAACGATTGGATGTAAAATACAGCTTTTATAGGACTAAAGGGCCAAATCGGACGAAACATATATATGGGAGCTATAGCTAAATCTTAACCGATTTTCTTCAAATTCGGCAATGTTGGTTCATGGATCAAGAAACTCTACCATTCTAAATTTCAAAACGATCGGATGTAAAATACAGCTTCTATAGGACTAAAGGACAAATCGGACGAAACATATATATGGGAGCTATCGCTAAATCTTTACCGATTTTCTTCAAATTTGGCAATGTTGGTTCATGGATCAAGAAACTCTACCATTCTAAATTTCAAAACGATCGGAGGTAAAATACAGCTTCTATAGGACTAAAGGACCAAATCGGACGAAAGATATGTATCGGAGCTATATCTAAATCTGAACCGATTTTCTTCAAATTCGGCAATGTTGGTTCATGGATCAAGAAACTCTACCATTCTAAATTTCAAAACGATCGGATGTAAAATACAGCTTCTGTAGGACTAAAGGGCCAAATCGGACGAAACATATATATGGGAGCTATAGCTAAATCTTAACCGATTTTCTTCAAATTCGGCAATGTTGGTTCATGGATCAAGAAACTCTACCATTCTAAATTTCAAAACGATCGGATGTAAAATACAGCTTCTATAGGACTAAAGGGCCAAATCGGACGAAAGATATATATGGGAGCTATATCTAAATATGAACCGATTTTCTTCAAATTCGGCAATGTTGGTTCATGGATCAAGAAACTCTACCATTCTAAATTTCAAAACGATCGCATGTAAAATACAGCTTCTAAAGGACTAAAGGGCCAAATCGGACGAAACATATATATGGGAGCTATAGCTAAATCTTAACCGATTTTCTTCAAATTCAGCAATGTTGGTTCATGGATCAAGAAACTCTACCATTCTAAATTTCAAAACGATCGGATGTAAAATACAGCATCTATAGGACTAAAGGGCGAAATCGGACGAAAGTTATATATGGGAGCTATATCTAAATCTGAACCGATTTCAACCAAATTCAATAGCGATCTTAACAGCCGCGAAATACTCTAAACTGCAAAATTTCAGAACGATCGGAGTGAAATTGCGACCTGTAGTCGACGAACAACTTTACATGGACAGACGGACGGACGGACGGACAGACATCGTTAAATCGACTCAGCTAGTGATTCTGAGTCGATCGGTATACTTTAAGGTGGGTCTAGCTGTGTTATTTTCAGGTGTTACAAACATCTGCCGTGAAACAAACTTATAATACCCTGTACCACAGTGTGGTGTAGGGTATAATAATTAAAAACATTGCTGAATTTTTCGAATTTCACTTTTATTTTTTCTTTATTGCAGGTGATGTCTTACAGTTAAAAATTAAAAAAAAAACAGTTAAAAAACTTTTGTGTTAAAGTTTCTAAATATTCCAAGTCATCATTTGTTGTCAATAAATAAACAATTTATAGTTATGCAAGATTATACGATTTCAAGTATAAAAGAATTTTACACAGATTTAAAATTTCTAGAGCCCGACCGAACGTTCGGCTTCGGCTACGACTTCGGCCGAAACGCAATATTCGGCATTTGGACACAAAATCAGCCGAATTTGGCCGAATTTTTGTTCAAAAGTACAATTATATGACCTTTTAAAAATAATTATTTTATGGAAATCTTTATAGGAGCAGCAAAGTGTACAGAAGGGAACAATCCTACAAAACTGATTGGAGAAAGGATCATCAACAAAGAAAAACATGACCCATTTTTGCACAAGTAGAGCAGCTGTATTCAAATAAAAGAAATTGTGTACAAGGTATTTATGCAGAAAAATTACTGTTTTGTCATTATAACATACAAATTTTTATTTTTATGTTCTAAGTAATTAAATACGTAAGCAGTAGACATAAACTGATTAAAAAAGCATAATTTTTTGATACAAAGTAAACAATTCTTTAACAAATATCAAAATATTCGGCTTCGGCTACGGCTGCTACCGAAGGTTGCAAATTTAGCCGAAGTTCGGCTACGGTTTCGGCCTTAAAATCCGACTTTTGTCGGGCACTAAACATTTCTAAAAAAATATCTTTGAATTACAGAAAAGTTAAATCTTGCATTAAGTTTAAGTTATCGATATATTTGAATACTTTTTTTCATATTTATATTTATTTATTGAATCTTTCAGTTAATGAAAATAACAATAAGTAATCAAATCTTAACCTAATTTATTCTAAGGGGAATTACCAGTTTAATAAACCCTGCGAGATTGCACCTTATATTTATATACAAAATTTTATTCAAAATGTTAACATTAAGTTATTTGAATTTACATATAATAAAAAAATATAGTATTCAAATTATGAACTTAGGAAGTTGGTGGCAAATTGTTCTCAAGCTTTTTCTATATCAGGTCTATATCTGAGGCGTGTATGTTCTTCGAAGTTTAAAAGTTCTCTGGCGAGAATATTTGGATTAGAGTTTAATCTGTTTATATAGTTTCGGGAAAGATATCCGATTTCTTCAGTTATTGTTGTTACGTTAAGGTCTTTATGAATATTTGCGTTCCTAATATACGAAGGGGCATTAACGATTTTTCGCAGAATGGTAGATTGTCTTCTTTGTAATTGATATTGGTTGCACATGCGGTTCCCCAGAGTTGAATGCCGTACGTCCATATTGGTTTTATAATTCTTTTGTACAACAAGACTTTGTATTCTATGTGTAGATTTGACCTGGGACTTATAAGCCATTGCAGCTGGTTTGATTTCAGCTTTTTTGGGTTCATTTTGCGAAATTACAGTGAAATTTTTTAGGTAAATTTGCTTCTAAATTGGAAAGAAATTTTTTTCTTTGGAGCAATGAAGTCAAATCGGTTTTGACAGTTGTATGGGACTATGCCGAAATATGGTCCAATGGAGCCACTTGATCCATGAAATGGTTTTGGGTATAATAAAATACAAATTGTCGAATTTTAGCCCAATCAAAATACAAATTGCCGAATTTTATCCCAATCGATTGGTATTTGTGGTTTCTAACGCGCTAAAAAGTCACATCGCGTGTGAGCTATACCAAAATGTTGACCAATGACGTCAGTACTCGTATGAATGATTATGGGTAAAAGTAAACACAAATAACCAAAGTTCAGTCTCCCTTTGAGTTGTTCTAGATAATATTAAATTGTCAAAATTCGGTCTAATCGGTTGGTACTAGTGATTTCTAATGCGTCTAGATGTTGAATCTAATGGAACCTCTTATGGGGGCTGTATAAAAAAATGGATCTACGCTGCACCTTGTTGACGTGAATGGTAATATGCATTTTGTCAAACTTCGTCCGAAAAAGTTAAAGCTATTGGCTTTCATGACGTTAAGAACGTTGCTGGTAGATATTTGTGTTGACGATTTTTTGACGATTTCGAAAATTTATTTTGAAGATTTTCGGTCAAATTCGTCTGGCAACACTGGGTGGCGCTGACGATTTGACCGCTGATGCTCCTGTAAGATCTAGAAAGCTGAAATTTTGCACAAACATAGACCATAGTTTTTTTTTCATTTTTTCATTTCTTTTTTTGCCCTGTGGTCACTTCCAGCCAGTATTGCCGGAAACGAGATTTAAAATAAACAACAAATACGCCGTTCGAAAGGTCTAAGTTTCTTGCAAATCCGTTTAGATATTAGAGTTCGGTTAATAATTAACATCGCTACATGCGTTTAAGTGCAATAAGACAAGAAAATCGTTTTTTACCCATAAATCCGGATTTTGGGGTGTCCGGCAAATTTCACAGAACAAACGTTGTTCTCGCCAAGACCTACAAGAACAAGTAAGAAAGTTTCAGTCGGGTAAACCGACTAAACTATACCCTCACTTTGTGAGTAATGTAATAAACAATACCATACGAATTTATCTGTAAAATTGTGTGGGAGGTACCAGAAGGGGTTTAACAAATACACCTATTTTTCGGTAAACAGTAGTTTTTTCAAATACATTGCACTGTGCCGAACTATACGCATTTAGGTGCACTGGTATATTAACGTTACGAGCTATTCAATTTTGGTATGATTTGGCCATTTTTTACAGAACTGTAGGCACTTTAACAACATTACACTGTAAAAAATTTCAAGTATTTATATGCACTGCTATTAATGTTATAAGCCGTTAACTTTTGGTATAAAACGGTCCATTTGTGTGGGATGTACCAAAAGGGGCTGTACAATAATGCCCATTTTTTTACCAGACTATAGGCGCTACGAAAACATTGTACTGTACAAAATTTCAGGTATTTTTATGCACTTGTATTAATGTTATAAGCAGTTCAATTTTGATGCAAAATGGTCCATAAGGAGTGGGACAATATGGCCCATCTTCGAACTTAGCCGGAGATAGAAAAAAATATTACCGTATACCAAATTTAAAGTCAATCGGTTACTCCTTTCGAGAGTTATCGTGCGAACCAGTCAGCAGACAGACAGACAGACGGACGGACGGACATTTCTGATTCGACTTAAAATGACCCAAAACGAATATCCGCCGAACATACTTAGGGTCTTAGATCTCTACTTCGATGTGTTACACTTTTGACCCGTAGCAAATGATATATACCCTCGTATCACTAAAGTGAGGGTATAAAAATGGCGCCTTAGTATGGGGGCTATATCGAAACATGGACCTATGATGACCGTTGTTCGTGTAAAGGGATAAATACAACCAAAAATCAATTTTCAGCCCGACTAGTTGAAATTTGCAGTCTCTATGGCGTTAATAAATAAAATGGAACAGATGCTTTATATGGGGCTATACCAAAAAATGGACCGATATTGTCCATTTTCAATACAAAGTTACCTGCAGCGATAAGAAGTATCAATACCAAATGTCAGTCATGTAGCTCAAATATTGTAGTTCGAACTGTACTGAAAGTAGTTGCGAATATAATTCATGTGAAGGTTTACTGTTTGTGAAAAAGTTGAATGAGGAATGACGGGAGGACACTGGTTAAAAAGGAGGACTTATGGTGACCCTCTGTGTGAGGAATGTTTGGGCGTACCAGTTCTTTTCACCGGGAGAAATAAGGTATCACCACTTACACCGGTCTCCTTGGGGGTATTGAAAATCACTTCTCTGAAAGCGCAAAATACTTACGGGAGAGAAAGATGCATTTAAACCCCAACATTTTGGATAGAGCAAATAATTCTGTGACAGCGCTATACACCTGTAAACGTCTGAACCCGCTTATAGTTTATTTATTGCCGCTAGACATTATAGCAGTGCAATATTAGACTCAGGAAACTGTCACTCAGATCAGGAAATGGCTACGGACATCTTGTCATTCTAGACAAAATATCTGACCTTCAGGACACTGTTGACTACACTATGGCTTTACCACTCTTTGACAAGAAGCATCTCACTCTTATACCTGATAGATCGGAATGGAATGGTCGTATCTAAGGACATAACAAAATGGGCTTTGGTGGCTTTTCAGAGGAAATTGAGCTATTGCAAAAGAACTGCCTGATCACTTTAGTGTTCCCCGGGCAGAAATCTTAGCTATTAAAGAGGTGGCAGAATGGCTGAAAATTAATGTTTTGACCAAAGTCGGTATAAATATGTCTCTGATAGTCAAGCTGATATAAAGTCCCTGGAATCCTAGCTGAACAGTACACTATTCACCTGATATGTGTGCCGGTCACAGAGACATACAAGGGAATCGCAAGGCTGATGAACTAGGAACTACATTGCACGCTCAGGGGAACTGGAATATTTGGGTATTCCTCTCTCGATCTGAAAACTTTCTTAAGAGCTAGTGTTCTTACGGCAACAAATGACAGGTGGTCACTTGTCAGGAATTGCATACATTCCAGGCTGATATGGCCCGGCCAAGACTCAAAACGCATCAACGCACTGCTATCTTTGTCGAGACCGAACGAATCATTTATCGTGTTTGTCATGACAAGTCACTGAATTATTGGACGGCACGCAGAGAAAGTGAAGGTCATGCATAATGACATTTGCAGAAGCTATAATAGAATGGACCGTATAGCCTAAGCGAGTCTGTTTTACAGGCTGCCACTCTTAACATAACCGAATCTAACGAGTTTTGAATGATGGGAGAAATACTTCTTGAAGTGTCTCCTTTATTTTGTTCTTTGAAATAAAACATCTATTCCGAATCCTTCCATACCATAATCGTGTCTAAATTTAAAAAAAGCTCTTTGTGTCCCTATCAAACTTTTTGGCTAAATATCTCACGTTATGTTACAGGAAAAATCGAATAATGCCTTTTGATTTAGCAGGTCGAAAATATGCGGTGTGTAAGTTGCTTTCATCGAGGATAGATTTCAAAGTACATTTTGCACATATTATGTAATCAGATGTAAAATACATAGGATTTCAATAACGTTGTATTTGACAGTATTCGTTCCTGGATCAAAAAACTCTTCTCAGCAAAATTTCATAATGATAGGATGTAAAACACCACTTCTATAGATCTCAGATTGTGAATCGGAAGGAACATTTATATAAATCTGAACCTATTGTCTTTAAACGAGGATGTATTTGTATATCTATTAAGAAACTCTATCATTCCAAATATAATAATTACAGTGTGTAAAAAAATGTTTTGTGTCCGAGAAATAAAATTGTTTTGGTTGTTTTTTTTTAATTCCATTTCCAATTTTCGTTTATGGACGCTTCGGTATTTTGAATATATTGTTGACGTATAAGAGCCGCGTTAATGATTATAAGTGTTGGCAACTATCAGGTAAAAAGTGGTTAAGTAACAGTCTTTAAAAAAGTAAAAAAATAACTTTTTTCCAGAAAAATTGTTGTTTTTGCTTGCACGAAAAGTAGAAAAAGAATCGCAAACCGTCCGTCCGTCTTTATGCCTGTCTGCTGGCTGGTGCGCACGATAACTCTCGATAGGATTAACCTTGACCTTGACTTAAAATTTGGTATGCGTTAATATTTTCCTCTATCTCCGGCTAAGTTGAAGATGGGTCATATCGGTCTACTCCTTGAAGTGCCTCCCCCACAAAGGGCTAACATTTAGTGAATAATTTGAACAACTTTAATAAATTATGTATATACTACAACTCGAATCTTCTGAAATTCCACACATAGTATTCTTGAGTTATCAGGGACTAAACTCAAGAAAAATGGGCGAAGTTTCCAACCCCTTTTTGGTACCTCCCCCACAAATGGACCATTTTGCACCAAAAGTTAACTGCTCATAGCTTTAATATCAGTTCATACAAATACTTCAAATTTTGTACAGAGTAATGCCTTTATAGCACCTAGAGTACAGAGAAAAGTGAGCGATATTGGCACGCCCCTTTTGGTACCTTCCACACAAATGTGACCATTGTGCACCAAAAGTTAACAGCTTATAACTTTAACACCAGTGCATATAAATACTTGAAATTTTTTACAGTGTAATGTTGTTATACTGCCTACAGTTATGTAAAAAGTGGACGTTATCACCACGCTCGTTTTTGTACCTCCCACACAAAATGACCAAATCATACCAAAATTGAATATCTCGTAACGTTGATATACCAGTGCACCTAAACGCGTTCGGCACAGTGCAATGTATTTGAAAAAACTAATGTTTACCGAAAAATAGGTGTATTTGTTAAACCCCTTCTGGTACCTACCACACAATTTTACAGATAAACTTGTATGATATTGTTTATTACATTACTCACAAAGTGAGGGTATACTTTATGTAGTCGGTTTACCCGACTGAAACTTTCTTACTTGTTCTTGTAGGTCTTGGCGAGAAAAACAACGTTTGTTCTGTGAAATTTGAAATCTTTTTTGAGACCGAAGGTGAGGGGCTTCTTATGCCCGACTGAACGCTCTTACTTGTTTTAAGTCATTTGTACACGCTAACTCTCGAAAGGAGTTTTTGAAAAAAAAACTTTTTTCCTATTTTTTAACGATTGTCCAAATAATAATGTTACTCTCCATGAAAATCGAAATTAAAAAAATAATAAAAAAATTACAGTGAGCAAATTTTTAAATATTTTTTCATGACAATTTTAATTTCACCAGACAATTTTATGCACAGCCCTTCGTCAAAATTTTCGTAAAATAGTGTTAACGTATATGAAAAAATCCCGAATTAACCGGAACTGAAAGAATCCGAAAAAAACTCTATTTTCAAACTATATGTGTTTAATCTAAGCATTATTAAAGTAATTTAAAATGAGTATTAAACCTTTTTATGGCGCTATTAAAATCAATATTTCTAGTGCTGGAGGCATTTCTACCATAACATTGATTCAAGACTTCTCTTTCACTTAACATTATCTACATGGAAATTTATGGAGTTTGTTTTGTAGCTATACTCGCCTTAGCTCCATAACCAACTGTGTGTATTTTATTGTCTATTTGGGTGCTATATATTAAATGTATATTTATTGTTTTCCATTTTATGAATAATTTTTTATATATATGTGTGTATTAGACCGGACCTGGAATATGATCATCATTCTCGAATCATTCTATACACTTTTGACAGAAATTTTCTCATGTTTTCTTTGGTCGATTTTGTTAAGCTTTTAAATTAGGAATTAAGTAATAAATTTGTTTCGTCTCCTGATTATTGTTTTTTATAAAAAAAAATAATTTCTTGTGTGCATTTTTCATTATTATAAAATAAGAGGTATGCGAAACAGTTGAACTAAACAAAGAGATTTTAAAATTGAAGTCGTCAATTTCTCTTCAAAGTTCTATTCAGGAACACCACCAGCAATTTCCCATTTGACGTAATACAAGAACCATTATCTATTGCACCTGGGCAAGACCACTAGCCGAGGCTTTTCCTCTCACGTGTACATGAGCACGTATTGAATCAGAGTCCCCGGTTGGCGTTTTGGCCTTTGATGACATTGTCGTCAGTGATCATGTCATGCTGGACCTAAGTCACTTTTCTTAAATGACATCAAAATTTCATTCACGACCTTTTCCATGACAAAATGGTGCAAGATTGTCGGGCATGACAATGCGTTGGCGCCAAGTTTGGTGACGGCACCGCACATCTTTTAATTAATGAGAATGTAATCGATCATGTATGCATAATTTAGACGTCAATAAGCGTACTGCTCCAGCAACGACTTACTATACGATTTGTGACATTAAACATTGCCATAGGTCTGAAGAAAAAATATTTTTTAAATATTTTCTTGTATATTTTATTGAAGGCATTGTACATTAATTGATCGTCAATGATTTGCTGCAAGACAATGTATTGGTTGACATTTATGGCACTTGTATGAAAATGACGTCGACGATTCTCCTTGCTTGTCCCCTACGATTTTTAAAGGCCTTGCACCCGCTTCGAGGATGTCTTTAAGGCACCCCCTACTGGGCACATTCGATTTGTGTCGTAGCTTGATGCTTTCCATACACATAAAAAAATTATGATAGTTTCTGAGTGTCTAGAAAATTTGATTATAATTTTTGTCTCTAATACACAAAGCTAAAATTTTGCAAATATTAACTACTACACACTACAAATATATGCGCGATAAATAAAAAAAATCCTTAAGAGCTAATAATCTAAAAATGTATACGTACATACTGGCTTTAAAGGAGAGTCAAAAACAACTATTCGATGTCCAACCTAAGGGCAAACAGGATATAAAACGCATTTTAAAATTTCTAATTCCTTTTCAAAATATTTCGTTCATCACTTTCCCTGTTAACTTATCAACGTGTTTAATATTAATTTTCAGACTGTGGTCAGTGAAGCGGTGCACACAGAAATTTTCACTCACTCGTTACTTAAAATGTCCCGTAAGAGTTAAGAGTCTACAAATTAATGTATGGATAGTAATCACAAAAGCATGCGATTTACGAAGAGTGATTTTTGACCGCAATTCTCATGCAAGATTTAGAAAGCTGTATAGACTACACGCAAAAAAAAATTCGTTACTCCCAAAAAAATTCGACAAACGAATTTCGTTTGTGGTGTATGTTTGTCGCAAAGGATTTATGTATATCCCAAAACCCAAAGAAACGTTTATAGCAAACGGTTAGTGTACTTATCGCAAATGATTTATATTTATTACAAACCCTGTGAAACGTTTGGTGCAAACGGTTATTTTGTTTGTCACAAGCAATGCCTGTTTAACAATAAATGAGAAAACGATCGTCGCAAAAGAATAATTTGATTTAATTATGATATTTAATATGTTTTATAAAATTATGTTTATATTCAAAAATGTCACAATTTTTGGCTGCTAATTGAGTTGTAGGCAAACTGTAAATAAGAAAGCATGTATGTTAGAACATATTAACAAGTAAGAAAGTTCAGTCGGGTAAACCGACTTATGAATTCCCTCACCTTGAGTCCCAAAAAATATTCGTAAATTTATTTATTTATTTGTTTTAATTAAATTATTATCAATTTAAATTGCATTATATAGCTTTAAAGTACGTACTGGTATTCAAGTTATAAGCTGTTAACTTTTGGTGCAAAATGGTCAATTTGTTTGTGGGAGGTACCAAAAGGGGCGTGGCAACCTTACCCATTCTAGAGGTGATAAACTAATACTATGATTGAAATTTCAGAAGATTCGAGTAAGTAGTATAGGAGTAGAAGTTATTTAAGTAACAATATTTCACTAAATATTAACCCTTTGTGGGGGAGGTGCTAGAAGTAGTGGACCAATATGGCCCATCTTCGAACTTAGCCTGAGATAGAGAAAAATATTAGCGCATACCAAATTTGAAGTCAATCGGTTAATCCTTTCAAGAGTTATCGTGCGCACCAGCCAGCAGATAGACATACAGACAGACAGACAGACGGACGGACGGACGGACATTGCTCAAACGACTTAAAATGACCCAAAACGGAAATCCGAACATACTTAGGGTCTTAGGTCACTCCTTCGATGTGTTACACTTTTGGCTCGTAGCAAATGATATATACCATCCTCTCTAAGGTGAGGGGATAAAAATGTAGTAGTCCATTGTATGGATCAAAGCGAGATGTTATCTTACCATATATCAAACTTTTTAGTCAAAACTGAATTTTATAGGTCAATATTCAAAAGTTTCCACGTCCATGAATAGAATACTAAACTACATCAGAAAAGAACATGAAAAACTTCGGGTGAAAAATCGTGTTGCAGCAGAAGTATACAGTTGTATTGTGCCTGAATACATTTATTTCACAATTACCATTAGCAGCTTCAGTACCTAAACGTGTAATGATTGATTTTTAATGATTTTAATTTTCTTATTCACAATTTTAGGCGTGTGGAAAAAGAAATCAGTTTTTGTTAAAATCTGTTGTTTTTGTTATTACGGCTTTCCACAAAATATTCAATATTTTCATGCAGTGCTCGATCCATTTTTTGCTATTAACTATCTGGTTATTTTCCCACATGTCTTCACTTCATTTACCTATAACATTAAATTGGTGTCTGCATGTATTTTTGGCGAGATATCCCACTTCCGATAACTTAGATTCTTTGGTTTAATTAATTCTTTAAATGAAATCATTTTGAGTTCACTGATAACAATATTTTTAATTTTGCCACACACGCGCACTAATACCGAGCACCACAAGCGCCAGTACAAAACTAAAGGCCCAGTTAGGCAAACTTAACCGTAACGCCCCCGTAGCGTAACAAATCAGCTGATTCAATCTGTCATATGGAAGTCGATGTAAACGATTAGCCAACGGAAACGAAACGTAAACGGACGGCTAAATCTGTTGAAATCAGAATTGGACGTCCCGTTTACGTACAATTTGACAACAGCTGATATTACATGTTGTTTACAATTACAATTGTATGTTCACCGAGAAAAGTAAAGAATATCATTTATTAATTATTTGTTGTTTAAAAGTGCAAAGAAACATGAAATACGAATATTTGATTTCATTGGTGCAGTCGCACGAGCATTTATGCAATAAATATAATCCAGCATATAGGATATCTGAAAAAAAGCGAGAAGCTTGGAAGCAAATTGGCAAGGAGCTGGGCGTCACAGGTGAGTTTAATGAAGATCGCGGCTGACTCCATTAAAAATTAAATTTATAATCTGCTTCAGGATTCTTTTGGCGACAGTACGAGACAATCAATGCGCCAATCGTCTTCATTGTGGGTTAATTTGACAGCAATATAAGGGTCTCTACAAACGTGGACTTATTTGTAGATAGAGATTGGATTGGATTTGGCTGAGTCCCTCTTCAATGGAAATAGACATAAGTAAAAGTATTAATAAAACACAGAATATTTAAGATATAGAGTTCAAATTTATTACAGGTGTAGTGCAAATGTTACATTTTAAGAATGAAATTCAATTTCGGTCATATGAACACCACGAGCCCGTCAACAGCCACGTTCGCGTTGGATGTTGTCTGTGAGCTCATCTATAGTTGTTGAGTTAGACCAAGGATATTCCTCAGGGAAAACGCCACATCGCCAATAAAAAAATGAGGAAAGGCTTCAGAGGATGTTGACGATAATGGTTTACTAAGAGGTATAGGTACTGTACCTAAAATAACTGACTGGCCAAACGGAGAGTACTGGAATATAGCTGTATTTAATTTAAATTAAGAAATGAAAATTGTTTGTATTAAAATAGATTATAATTAAATATAAGTTTAATGGACATACCCCCATCGTGTTGATGCAATCGATTGTATGGAACAACCGTGACCCAAATATCTACAATTTTAAAGAATAGAATGTTAATATTTCCCAACTTGGAATCATAGGATAAAGCAATATTTGACATACAGTGGTGTTATTGCTAGTCTCTCTGTCGGTCTAATCCGTTGCTTTGGCGTAGTTAACTCAGTCATTGTTTATAGGACGTCCACCCCATCTTCTTATCCGACGATATTTTCGTGATTTACTTTAATTGTAAATTCTGCACATATTTAAAAACACAAATTTATAAACAATCTTTTTAACTTCATTTTTAATAAATCTAAACAAAAAGAAATCGCTGCTTTTTTGTTTACTTATGTGTTGTTGTTGTCAGAACATATGACTCGTTATCTCAACGTTGGCTAATCGCTCAAACGGGCAACGTTACGGCAACGGTAAAGATAAATTACGGTTACGTATGCCTAACCCGGCCTTTAAGGCCCACCAGCATACGAGAGTATTCTATAAATCACGTACCATTAACATATTCGTTTTTGGCCCCTGGTCAGTTCTCGCCTTATCAAAAACTTTAATATTATATTTGTAGTTTAAGAAGCCTCTTATAAGATACAAAACTAAAACATAAGGAAACAAGTAAGGAAAGACAGAAAAGAAAGAATGGGCTTTGTGATAATAATTTGGAATAATTGGTTTCGTTCCAGCTAACAAAGTACTTAGCTTCACCTCCTCATCAAGGCTTATTCCAAGGAGGAGATGTTGATCATAATAAACTAGAACCGATTTTCTCCGAATTCGGCTGTGTTCATTCATGTAGTAAGAAAACTCTCTCCGACGTATTTTATATTCGTACTGATCGGATATAAAATACAGTTTATTTTCTACATCACTTTCATGTAAAATCGGGGGTAACATATTAGTAAGGGTCGAAAAAAGTTGAGGCGGACACCTCGTACATTTAAAGATTATTCAAAGACAATTTCAGAACAACAAAACATATTTTGATCCGTGCACCCTACATACGGCCCAAATAGGTTTTATTTGCAGCGCTGTTATTTGGTATCCTATCAAAACAAACCGCTTACCGTTCTTCATGGTTTGTCAGTGGCTCCATTTAGCCCTTTGATTACTTTTGACTCCGAGGTCAATTTTGACTGTTGACTTGCTGTATTTCCTTACCTGTATCTATATGCTGCATATTTCTCATTCCGAACATAAAGACTCCTTAAAATTATGAAACTGTTGCCTTAACACCATTAATTTGTATTCATAAACAAAAAAGTTATGAAGGTTTCAAAAAAGGGCAGGTCACCCTACTCCTCCTATAATGTTTTTGTGCTGTGATGTCAATTGTTGTCCTATCAAAACGAAACACATACCTTTGTTCATTGTTTGTCAATGGCTCCATTTTGATCTATGATAGCTATTGACTCTGAAGTCAATTTTGACTGTTAACTTCCTGTATTTCGTTTACTATATCTGAACCGATTTTCTACAAATTTAGCAGTGTTCATTTTTGTTATAGGAAACAGCGCTTACATGTGAAATCGGTGCTGAGATATATATTGGGGCTTTATCTAAACCTGAACCGACTTTCTCAAATTTAGTATTATCTCTAAGTTTACTTCTCTTTGTCCATTTTTGTTCAAATCGATTCAAAAATGCTGATTATACTCGTACAGGGCATATATGCAAATCGTAGGTACATATAAATGGGAGCTATATGTACATAAACCCGATTTTGGCCAATTTCAATAGCGACCCAAAAAGAGCGCTGTGCTAAATTTTATAACAATCGGACAATAAATACGACCTGTGTCGGATAATAAATACGACATGGTTAAATCGACTCAGGAAGTGATTCCAAGTTGATCGCTATAATAAGCGATGGGCCCATTTCTTCTCCTTTTGGGTGCTACAAACAGATGCACTCAGTTTTGTGTAGGGCATAAATATATCGTTCAACACTTGCTGTTGTAATATGTCTAACGTTGTCAATTCTCAGACTATGGTCGGTGTAGCAGTGACCAAAGCAATTTTCGCCCTTTCGGAATTTTATAAGTCCCTTAAGAGCTATGATCCTACTCATTTATGTGTATATACTGATCTGTAATGGATGCGATTTTACATGAAGCGACTTCTGACTGATTGACCGCTGCGGTTCCTATAAGAGGTAGAAATCTAGAAAACTCTCAATCAGTCCTATTGAGACAGGCAAATGGAAACATTTGCAAGAATTAAAGTCTGTTATTCTCCCATCATATCAATATTTTTATGATAACTTAAAGCAGGAGAATGCAAACTAATAGTAAAAACGTCGCAATCTCCATTCAATATTCGAAATATTTAATTTCTAACCTCCAAGTTGCGTTGGCGGTCACACACACTTTTATCTAATCACTCATTTTCCTTTCTCGAGTCCTTTGTATTGGCGAATTTGTATTGGTCCAATACCAATACAAATTCGCCAATACAAATTCCATTGACCAATTGTAAATGTTTCTCAATAGTATCGATCATTGGGAAATACGAATTCATCAAACCCAAAATTGTGGAATGCGAATGATCCGATTTCGATTTATGAGCTTCTATGGCAAATCATAAAATTCCCTCCAGAGTTTCGCTCCTTGGGCCAATACGAATCCGTCGAAATCATGAAAATCAAATGTGGTGTTCCATAAATTGTCCTAACTTATGTCCTTTTTGGGCCTATATATGAATTCATCAAGCAGAAACATCGTGAAAATCGTTCGTTCTCTTGTTATGAGGTTATGTGTACGGTGATATGCCTCCTTGACCATGCCATACATCCTTGACCAGTCATACATCTCCCTCCATGGTGTCCTTTCTTGGACCAGTACGAATTAATCAAGCCCAAATTCATGAAAATCGAATGATCTGCTCTCGAGTTATGACGTTGTGTGTAGTCAGTTCCACGCCCTTTTGACCAATCCCAAATGTGCTTCCATAGCGTCCTTCCTGTGCCAATACGAATCTACGAAGCTCAAAATTTTGAAAATCAAAGAAACAAACTGTTCCGAGACAGAGACGAAAGATCGAATCGACATACAGTTTCCAAAAACGCATATATTTCACATACGCCAATTTTTGCACTGATATCGATACCGTCACGTATGCCAAGTCGACGAAGCATAATTTTAGGGACATTATGTTTTTAAATTCTAAATATTCCAAATTGTATTCAGTCAAATTTTGGTGTTTATTGGTCAACCCCATAAATTGTAAGCACAACACAATAAAGATCATTCGATTAGCCAGGGCTGTGGAGTCTAGGAGTCGGAGTCTGGGAAATTTGCCCAGAGTCCGGAGTCGAAAAATTATGGTCGACTCCGAGATGTATTATGCAAAATGAACCAATTATGTGATTTGGGAAAACAATTTTGGTAAAAAAGAAGGATAAAATATTCGAGGTTTTTAACCAAATATTTAAGTATGCCAAAAATATCTATATAGTTTTAGGAAGCTCTGAATATATTTAGCTAACAAAATAATTATTTTTGCAAGGCTATACACTATTCCTAAGCGAGTACAAAACAAGTAAGGAAAGGCCGAGCAAAGCCAACTATATGATGCAGTTCGACATCTTGTTAGAGCAGAATAAGCTCAGATATTGTAAATATCCATATGAGATAATGACATTATACATCTAAATCTAAACAGAATATGTTAAAATTCGATAGAATTTATATCTGGGGCAATATCAACCTGAACCGATTTTCACCAATTCCAATAGGTTTCCTCCCTAGTGTGAAAGAGTTATTATTGCCAAATTTTAATACTGGTACCTTTTAATATGGTACATGTACATACTTAACGATGGTACAAATACTTAATATGGTACAAATACTTAACGAACAACTTAAGATGGACAGACGGACAGCTGAGTCTAGCTGCAGCATTTTTACAAATCTGTCAAAAAACAAATTTAAAACCTCCTGTACCATAGTGTGGTGTAGGGTATAATAACTAACGAATAAACTGGTTGCCTGAAGCGAACATAATTTCCAAAAATTCCCGTATATTAAAACAGATGCAGTGATTGATGAAAATTTTATCATGATTCCATGTTGAAAGAATTGTCATATTAGTTGCAACTTGCAGGTCAAGCGCCGATAAATAAATAATACAATTTTTTTTTGTTTTTTTTATTATTTTTATGTATAATTAGATCTATAAATAAATAACTAGATAATAATATAGTTTAATAATACACAGTCCCGTTAACGAGCTCTCAAGTACAATTACTATAATTACTTGATATACAGGTTTCTTTTCGGAATTAGTAATATTTTTAAGAATATATATGCAATATGCATTAACATCATTTTAATGGTAATGAAAACTTTAAAAAACAATACCTTTGTTATGTAGAAGACGTTTTTTTAAAAGAAGTCAAAGGTAAAAAAAGAATGCGTAGACTAGAGTTTAGTCCACCAGTATTTATTTGTGTTTATTGTTCTCAATTCATGTTTATCTTTTGAAGGAAAATTGGTGTCAAATCTTATTTCATTGTTGAGGATAGAATTTACATCTACTGTTTTTTTGTTAGCTCTTCTATAAAGATGATAGAAGATAGGAACGCCTTCATTATTTTGTATAAAACCTTTACTATCAAGGTATAAAAATGCCTCAGGGGGAACGAAACCAGTTGTTAGGGTTTTGCATATATATTCTTCATCTACATAATATGGTGCCATGATTAAATTATTTGTTGTGCATTCCATACATTTGGCTATATGATTTCTTATTAATTTTATTATGAAATTGTCAATTCTGTTCGTTTGTGAAGTGTTGTACAGCAATTTACTGGATACATATTTGGTAAAATTACTATTTGCAGATCTATATAGCTGAGTACATGCTCTTAGACATTTCCTTTCGAATTTTCTAATTTTTTCCATATATGAAGGCGAAATGTTAAACCAAATGGGACAACTATATGTTATTATTGGGCGTATTAATGATTGGTACATTATGGTTTTTACTTGTTGTTTAATATGTTTTGAATAAAAAAGAGACTTGAAGTTAAAAAATGCATTTCTGGCCTTTATTAACTGCCTGTTTACATGAATGTTAAAGTACAGAAATTTATCCATGTATATTCCTAGATATTTAACGACTTCTTTGTTAGGAATTATCATATTTTTTAAATTAGATTTTATACCAAAGTTCTTCCAATTAGTTTTGATGTTATAATTGCATTGATTTACGGGGGGCCTAAAAAGAATTGTTTCACATTTATCTGTGTTTATTTTCATGTTCCAATCAATGGCATATTTTTCAACGATATCGAATTTTTCCTGTAATTTGCAATTAATTTTTGCAATGTTGTTATCAGGGTGAAATAATTATTTAATTACTGGTATTGAGTACCAGCTTTTTTGTATTTTTTTAACAAAACTATATCTTATTTTCAATAACATGAACTCTCGTCTTAGAAGAAATATAATTTCAGAAATTTATGTTATAAAAATTAAAAAAGTTTTAATAATTTTTGAATTCTTTGAATTGAATTTAATTGACATTTTTCAGTCTTAGTTGGGGAATTTCAAAAACCGTTAAATTATATATGGTTCCCATCTTGTTACTCGTGTGTGTACATATTTTCTGTCAACAGACTGACTCAGTCTAATGTCCATCACACACAAATACATATTGATGGTATACTCGTAGGTGCTTTACGAGCTTACTGTCGACAATGTTTAGCCTTATATAGGGATAGGGATAAGGTTAACCATTTCAAATACACCCGTCATAATGTAGGAAAATGTTCATAAAAATGGATACCGAATATCGGTCTGGAATCTTCCATTCTTTTCGCATGTTTCTATGCATGCATGTAGATATGTAAATATATTCTCTAACAGGAAATCCGATACAATCCATCCTACAATTCATACGTTCAACGAAGGCAAACAAATACATAAATAAAATCCTGTGTACAGGACATTTTGTTGAAAACAACGCTTGCCGCTGCATATAAAAAATGGAATCACAAAAAGGTACTTGTATATACACTACACAGTAAATGTAAAAAGATTGCAGACGTTTAACCTAGAGTCTAGTAAGACATAATTGTCTACTTTTGGAAACAAGATATCATAGTTTTTAAGTAACAACATAACCTTGGTACAATGACACTTTCAACATGGGTTTCACGAGGGGTCCCACGTTACTGGATTAAACCATGTGAACTATAACCTTTTCTACGCCAACACAGGTACTCGTCCAAGGACTTGTATTTTGTGCCATAACAACTTATGTTTTATTTTCTCTCCAGAGTTGTCAACATCGGACGCAACGGTGCTGAGGCAAGGTAATGGAAATATGTACCTGGCGTCAATATATCTGCCATTCGATGCGCCACCTAACTCGGAATTACAACGTCTGGTGAGGGAATCGAAACACACAAGTAATGAGTTATTTGCTGGATGTAACGTCAACTTCCATCATATCGCTTGGGGTAGTACTAACACCAATAAAAGGAGCATTTTTGAATACAAATGACCTCATAACTCTTATCATAGGAAACACTGCAACCATTGTTAACAAAATTAGGGAAGAAGTATTAGATATAACGATATGTTCAGAAAATCTTATTGATGAGATCCATGAGTGGAGGGTTTCGGATGAACACTCCTATTCGGACCACCGTTATACTCGTATAAGGTTTAAAATTGCACGGCCACCGCCAAACCAAATAAGTTTCCGTAATAAGGCTATGACCGACTGTACTAATTTCGGGAATCTACTTAAAAATTGATTGGGGCAGCCTACACGCGAATTTCTATGTGCAAAGGACATTGATATCAATATGAAGAAGATTACCGAGGCTCTTGCAGGTAGGCAGCGTTAACAGCATGTCTAAAATGAAAAAGTTCCTCTCAAAAACTCATGTCCAAGCCGAAACACTGGTGGATGACGCGGGTAAAAGGATGGAAACTAAAGAGGATACCGTAAGGCTCTTGATGAATACTCATTTTCCGACTGGTAATGCTGGACCAACAGAGGAACAGTTACAAAATGAAAATGTATTTCATTATGTACCTATTACAGATATAACAGATGGTATGGTTAAAGAAGCGATAAAAAGTTTCTCTCCCTTTAAGGCTGTGGGACCGGATGGAATATTTCCAGCACTTCTGCAGAATGAGGTGGATCTGGTATCAACTCATCTGGCTGGAGTGTTCACTGCATACCTAACCCATTCTTATACCCCAAAAAACTGGCAGGAATCAAGGGTGGTCTTCATGCCAAAGCCTGGCAAGGCGAGTTATACGACCCCAAAGGCTTATCGACCCATTAGCCTAACTTCTTTCCTGTTAAAAACAATGGAGCGAATAATTGATGACGTGGTCAAAAGTAAAATAGCGGATGACAGGCTAAAATGCAAACAACACGCCTATGCCAAAGGAAGATCAGTGGAAACAGCTCTGCATGAGGTAGTGCACCACATAGAAGAGTCCTTCAGTTATGAAATGTATACACTTGATGATTGCATAGACATTGAGGGCGCATTTAACAATGTACAGACCGATACACTTATCCAGTCCTTAGACGAGTTTCAGGTTGACCGGGCGCTGAAAAACTGGATCAACAATAGAGACAAGGTAAATCGTGGTATACCTCAGGGGGGCATCTTATCGCCTCTTCTTTGGGTTACGGCGATACACAGTCTCCTAAAAGCCCTCACCAATGAAGGACTTAAACCAGTCTGTTATGCAGACGACGTTGTAATACTTCTAAGGGGCTTTCATCCAAATCTATTATGCAGAAGAGCTGAAGAGGCACTTAACATAGCATATAACTGGGCACAACCAAGGGGATTAAATGTTATAACAAAAAAGGTGAAATACTTGGGAGTCATCTTGGATCAGAAACTGTACTGGAAAGATCATCTTGAAGAAAGAGTTACAAAGGCCCACAGATGTTGGTCGTTGTGCAGAGGAGCTAAGGGTTCAAAATGGGGACTACGTCCAAATATGACTCACTGGCTTTACATGAGCGTGATTAGACCAATAATCACCTACGCATGTGTAGTGTGGTGGACATCAATGGACAAGAAGTGCTACGTAATACCTTTGCAAACAATTCAACGTATGTGCTGTCTAGGCATAAGCGGGGTATTTAGAACTGCGTCAACAAAGCGTTGGAGACTATACTGCACATCCAACCAATAGACATCCGCATAAAGTATGAGGCAGCCCTCACAGCAAGACGTCTACAAGTGATGGGTGAAAGGATAAATCGAGACCACAAGTCGTACCATCAGAAGATTTTAGAATCTCTAGTTGGTCACATTCAAACGCCAGAAATTTCCGACCGCATTCCTGAAGTGCGGCTTACAGCTACCTGTGATACGTTTGTGCCAGACAGACGCTCTTGGGAAAATGGAACTTTGGTCCATGTGCCAGTGGGAACCAGCTGCTACACGGATGGGTCCATGCGAGAAGAAAGCACGGGTCTGGGACTTTTTGTTGATGAACCAGAAATCGAACTTCGAATCGAACGTCCGCCTCCCTGACCATAACACGGTATTTCAAGCAGAAGTTCGAGCAATCACGGAGTGTGTTAACTGGCTCAGAAATACCACAAAGCCTAAATATGCCAACATCTTCACAGATAGCCAAATGGCGATTAAGGCAATAACATCGGAAAGGGTCAAATCCAGAACTGTGTTGGACTGTAAAAGAATGATAAATGATTACTCAGTCCATGGTCAATTGCGTATTTGCTGGGTACCAGGAAACAACGGAGTGATTGGAAATGAACGGGCAAACAGTTTGGCTTCAAATGGCAGAGAACTTCGAGTAATTAACTTGGAAAATTGGAAACCTTTCGAAGCCACGAAGAATGAGTTGAAGAACTGGGCAGAGATGGCTCATAAAACTGTGTGAAATAGCGCATCAGTGGGAGCAACTGCAAAGATACTGTGGGGTGACCCAAATAAAGAAAACAAGAAGTTTTCCGGAACTAAACAAAATCGATATTAGTAAGATGATGAGTGTTCTAACGGGACACTCAAGCTTACAAGCACATCTTCATCGGATAGGACTAGCAGGAATCGACGAAAGCAGGGCATGCACGAAAAACATCGATGGAACATTTTCTGTGTCCCTACCCGGCTTTCACACATGAAATATCCAAACATTTCGGGTCCGACATATTACCAGACTTATCTCATCTCAGAGGATATGACTGGAAGATACTCAGAAAATTCGTATCTACCATGGACATGAGACGTTTAAACGTCTCCTCTCTTCAACCTAACCTAACCTAAGTATTCAAAAAACATATCGATACCTAAAACATAATGCAAATTTGAGGTTTTTCAGTAATTGAAGGTTATTTTTTTTAATTTTAAATGTTCGTAAAATTCCTTTATAATTAAAATCATTTCATCTTGCATTATGATACATTGCTTGACGTGTTAAAAAGAAATGATGACTTGGATTAATTAGAAATTAAAAAAATAGTGCTTTACTTCAAATGTCATTGTTTCTTACGTAATTTTAAATTCTATAACTCGAAAGCAAGGAAAATATAGAAATGAAATTCGAAAAATCTGCAATATTTTGAAAAGCTTTTTTAAACAAAATGAATTTAGGGAAATTTCTAAACAATAATTTTATTTGTATCTAAACACATATTTTATTTGGGAAAACTAGTTGCAAATATATTTTGTTGTAATATATTAATATATGCGTTCCCAATAAATTTCAAATAAAATTTTTTTGCTCAGAAATATATACAGCCTGTTTCTGTAACTTAAAAATTAGATTTCTTTCGCCTGCCAGACGACAAACAGCTGATTTGGGTTTCACTAACTACCATCACAACGAGAAGTCGTACGATAATAAACTCGTACGAAAACGTAATTATTTCAGTTCAAATTTTGGTTTCTCTATCTCTCTTTGCTGTCATCTCGGCGAACACAAATGTCACATTATTTTATTTGTTGACTGATAGGAATAATGACAAAATAAACATTATTAAAAACAAAAAAATAGGAAGATATTAATATAATTTGGTAAAAACAATTAAGTAATAATAAAATTGTGTACATATGTGTACATATTTTAGCATAAAGAAGTCAATATTGGTTGCTCGTTAAGATGGAAAAAAATGTTCAGTGCGCAATGAGAGAGACGTGAGAGAAAGAAATGAGAGTGTTGGTGCAGCTCAGCTGACCACCCAGGGTTGCTTTCTTGGCCACCGCTAGTGTAAATAGTACAGAGATGTATTTGCTAAGGTCGACCATACAAAAATGTGTGTTTTTTAGACCGGAAGTTGTGAAATTATAGATCTGGCAATTACATTAGTTTCCAATTGGTAAATTTGCTAACGTCATTGACGTAATGCCAGGCGAACGAACGATAGTACGTTAGAGAAACCAAACTCCTGACGAAAGTGAGTGACTGGTTTTCGTTCGCAGCGACTTTCGTTAGAAATACAGAAACAGGCCGATAATATTTAAAAATTTGTGTTCCAAATATATTTTGTTTCGATTCAAACATATCAAAAATGTCAATATTGCCCCGTGTATGTATTAAAATACTAAGGACAAAATATGCATATTTTGCCAAATTAAAATTTTGAGCACTTCATATCTATTCTGAGATTCGTCATGCAAAATGCCGTCTGGGACAAGTTTGATTTTTTAGAAATAACATAATGTCAAAAACTGTTAATGTCAAAAACCTGACGAAAGTGAGTGACTGGTTTTCGTTCGCAGCGACTTTCGTTAGAAATACAGAAACAGGCCGATAATATTTAAAAATTTGTGTTCCAAATATATTTTGTTTCGATTCAAACATATCAAAAATGTCAATATTGCCCCGTGTATGTATTAAAATACTAAGGACAAAATATGCATATTTTGCCAAATTAAAATTTTGAGCATTCATATCTATTCTGAGATTCGTCATGCAAAATGCCGTCTGGGACAAGTTTGATTTTTTAGAAATAACATAATGTCAAAAACTAAACTCATCATACAATTTTACCACACGCTGAAAAAAAATCGCTCCTGTAGTATATTGTCCCAAACATATTCGGCTTGAAACATATAAATGTTTAGGGTACACTCTAAATATATAATATTTGGTACACACAAAGGTTATATATTTGGGAAGATGTTGTTCTAAACAAATCTTTGTTTACTCCAATTTTTTTTGTTTGGGACTATTATTTTTCGAAACAAATTAAAAATTTGCACTTAAGTATTCAGAAAGTACCTAAATTGCCTTATATTGCTCAGTAATTCAAAATAATTTTTGTTAGAAATTTTTAATGTTCGTAAAAATAATAAATAATAACTGAAATTCTATAATTTTGGATCAAAATAAATTTTTCGGTGGATTGACAACTAATGATGGCTTGGAATACTTAAATTTAAAATGATTGATTTGAAACAAAAGTCAATGCTGCATAAGGTATCATAACTGGGAGAAAAAATTAAAAATGAAATTCGAAAAAGTCAGCACAAGATTTGAAATTATTTTTTAAATAAAATATATTTGGAGAAATTCCTAAAGAATAATTTTATTTGTACTTAAACATATACTTTATTTGAGAAATTTAGTTTGCAAATATATTTTGTTGTAATATATTAATATATTCGTTCCAAATATATTTTATTGATTTTCAAATAGAATTTATTTGCTCAGAAATATATAATATTTAAAAATATGTGTTCCAAATATATTTTCTTTCGATTCAAACATATCAAAAAAGTCGATTTTGCCCCGTGCAGGTAGTATATCAATGGGCAAGAATATTGAAGACATCGCTGTAGTTTCGAAACATTATAATATAGGGAGCTCTTCTTTTGCTCCCACAACAGATGGTGGAATCAGTCTAACACTTAGCTTTAAATATTCTACATGGAAGTTATTTCATGGAAATAAAGATTTGTTTATCTCTTTAAACACACAATATTTATTGGTGTTAAATGTAATATATTTGAAGTGTATCTATCAGGTATGTTTCAAGCAGAATGTGTATTGAAGAATATACTATAGAAGCGATTTTTCCAGCTGTGAGCAATAATTTTTGGCGGTTAGGTCTCAGATTAACAAAGTTCCTACAAAATCTTCCTCTATGACTTCTTCGTATTTTTATAACTGTTCAGAACTTCTAAATGAAATAAGCAAAAACAATGGACAAAAATATGAAATTACTTTGTGCACATTACATCCATTCTAAACTATGCGAAGTACAGACGGTAGTTTTTCAGGAGAGGCGATCAAAGTTTAATTAATTTTTTAAATTTGTGTGGAATTCCTTTATAATGCAAATCGAATGACCTGTACTGTTTTGTGAATAACTTTTAATTGGGTTAAAGGATAAACACCAAATTTAAACTGAATATAATATGGAATATTTAGAAGTTAAAAATGCAATCTCCCTAAAAACATGCTAAGTCGACTTAGCATGTTTTAGAATGGAGGTATCGATTTGTTAAATTTATGTGCTCATGTCTTTCAAAGTTATTCCCATAATAACAAAATGTTTGCCATGTTACCGTTTACTTGGTGTTTTGGTGTATCCCTCATATAAATGACCCATCTGATGAATTCGAACGTGTATAACATATGCCTTCAAATTCCTAATTCATATCATATTAAAATTATCGCGAAATACTAAAATTAAACAGTTTATATCCTCTCCTGAAAAAGAGGAACAAACACATAGCTAATTTTGCCACTAATTTTTTATTTATGTAAAAAAAATATTTATTTACATAAATATTTTTTGTCCATACATATGAGTAAATTAAAGGGTAACAAATCAGGTACAAAATAAAAACCAGTAAGGAAATGATAAAGTCGGGCGGGGCCGACTATATAATAACCTTCACCACTCTCGTAATATTGAATAACTCTGATATATAACTTTTGTAATTCATGTATAAATTATTTACACAAATTTACTTTTGGGACATTTTATACTTAAATAATACCCTGTACCACAGTGTGGTGTAGGGTATAAAAACGATTGGATCTAAAGAACCAAATCGGATGAAACATATATATGGGAGCTATAGCTAAATCTTAACCGATTTTCTTCAAATTCGGCAATGTTGGTTCATGGATCAAGAAACTCTACCATTCTAAATTTCAAAATGATTGGATGTAAAATACAGCATCGACAGGACTATAGAGCAAAATCGGACGAAACATATATATGGGAGCTATAGCTAAATCTTTACCGATTTTCTTCAAATTCGACAATGTTGGTTCATGGATCAAGAAACTTTACCATTCTAAATTTCAAAACGATTGGATGTAAAATACAGCTTCTATAGAACTAAAGGGTCAAATCGGACGAAACATATATTTGGGAGCTATAGCTAAATCTTAACCGATTTTCATCAAATTTGGTAGTGTTGGTTCATGGATCAAGAAACTCTACCATTCTAAATTTCAAAATGATTGGATGTAAAATACAGCTTCTACAGGACTAAAGAGCAAAATCGGACGAAACATATATATGGGAGCTATAGCTAAATCATAACCGATTTTCTTCAAATTCGGTAGTGTTGGTTCGTGGATCAAGAAACTCTACCATTCTAAATTTCAAAACGATTGGATGTAAAATACAGCTTCTATAGGACTAAAGGGCCAAATCGGGCGAAAGATATATATGGGAGCTATATCTAAATCAGAACCGATTTCAACCAAATTCAATAGCGATCTTAACAGCTGCGAAGTACTCTAAACTGCAAAATTTCAGAACGATCGGAGTGAAATTGCGACCTGTAGTCGACGAACAACTTTACATGGACAGACGGACGGACAGACATGGTTAAATCGACTCATCTAGTGATTCTGAGTCGAGGTGGGTCTAGCTGTGTTATTTTCAGGTGTTACAAACATCTGCCGTGAAACAAACTTATAATACCCTCTACCACAGAGTGGTGCAGGGTATAATTAATAAAAGTCGTAACAAAAATTTGCAAAATCGCTCAAATATATGTAAAGAATGGCATACAATAAAAGCCATATTATTTACAGACAGTCTTTATTGCACTCAGATGTAGAATAAAAACCAGTAAGGAAAGGCTAAAGTCGGGCGGTGTCGACTATATAATACCCTACACCACTCTCGTAATATTGAATAACTCTGATATATAAATTTTGTAATTCATGTAAAAATTGTTTACATAAATTTACTTTTGGGACATTTTATACTTAAATAATAACCTTTACCACAGTGTGGTGTAGGGTATAAAAACGATTGGATCTAAAGAGCCAAATCGGATGAAACATATATATGGGAGCTATAGCTAAATCTTTACCGATTTTCTTCAAATTCGGCAATGTTGGTTCATGAATCAAGAAACTCTACCATTCTCAATTTCAAAACGATTGGATGTAAAATATAGTTTCTATAGAACTAAAGGGCCAAATTGGACGAAACATATATATGGGAGCTATATCTAAATCTTAACCGATTTTCTTCAAATTCGGTAGTGTTGGTTCATGGATCAAGAAACTCTACCATTCTAAATTTCAAAACGATTGGATGTAAAATACAGCTTTTATAGGACTAAAGGGCCAAATCGGACGAAACATATATATGGGAGCTATAGCTAAATCTTAACCGATTTTCTTCAAATTCGGCAGTGTTGGTTCATGGATCAAGAAACTCTACCATTCTAAATTTCAAAACGATTGGATGTAAAATACAGCTTCTATAGAACTAAAGGGCCAAATCGGACGAAACATATATATGGGAGCTATAGCTAAATCTTAACCGATTTTCTTCAAATTCGGCAATATTGGTTCATGGATCAAGAAACTCTACCATTCTAAATTTCAAAACGATTGGATGTAAAATACAGCTTTTATAGGACTAAATGGCCAAATCGGACGAAACATATATATGGGAGCTATAGCTAAATCTGAACCGACTTCAACCAAATTCAATAGCGATCTTAACAGCAGCGAAATACTCTAAACTGCAAAATTTCAAAACGATCGGAGTGAAATTGCGACCTGTAGTCGACGAACAACTTTACATGGACAGACGGACGGACGGACATGGTTAAATCGACTCAGCTGGTGATTCTGAGTCGATCGGTATACTTTAAGGTGTGTCTAGCTGTGTTATTTTCAGGTGTTACAAACATCTGCCGTGAAACAAACTTATAATACCCTGTACCACAGAGTGGTGTAGGGTATAACCAGTAAGGAAATTAGCTAGTGATTCTGAGTCGATCGGTATACTTTAAGGTGTGTCTAGCTGTGTTATTTTCAGGTGTTACAAACATCTGCCGTGAAACAAACTTATAATACCCTGTACCACAGAGTGGTGTAGGGTATAACCAGTAAGGAAAGGCTAAAGTCGGGCGGTGCCGACTATATAATACCCTACACCACTCTCGTAATATTGAATAACTCTGATATATAAATTTTGTAATTCATGTAAAAATTGTTTACATAAATTTACTTTTGGGACATTTTATACTTAAATAATACCCTTTACCACAGTGTGGTGTAGGGTGTAAAAACGATTGGATCTAAAGAGCCAAGTCGGATGAAACATTATTATGGGAGCTACAGCTAAATCTTTACCGATTTTCTTCAAATTCGGCAATGTTGGTTCATAAATCAAGAAACTCTACCATTCTAAATTTCAAAACGATTGGATGTAAAATATAGCTTCTATAGAACTAAAGGGCCAAATTGGACGAAACATATATATGGGAGCTATATCTAAATCTTAACCGATTTTCTTCAAATTCGGTAGTGTTGGTTCATGGATCAAGAAACTCTACCATTCTAAATTCCAAAACGATTGGATGTAAAATGCAGCTTTTATAGGACTAAAGGGCCAAATCGGACGAAACATATGTATGGGAGCTATAGCTAAATCTTAACCGATTTTCTTCAAATTCGGCAGTGTTGGTTCATGGATCAAGAAACTCTACCATTCTAAATTTCAAAACGATTGGATGTAAAATACAGCTTCTATAGAACTAAAGGGCCAAATCGGACGAAACATATATATGGGAGCTATAGCTAAATCTTAACCGATTTTCTTCAAATTCGGCAATGTTGGTTCGTGGATCAAGAAACTCTACTATTCTAAATTTCAAAACGATTGGATGTAAAATACAGCTTCTATGGGACTAAAGGGCCAAATCGGACGAAACATATATATGGGAGCTATAGCTAAATCTTAACCGATTTTCTTCAAATTCGGCAATGTTGGTTCATGGATCAAGAAACTTTACCTTTCTAAATTTAAAAACGATCGGATGTAAAATACAGCTTCTATAGGACTAAAGGGCCAAATCGGACGAAACATATATATGGGAGCTATAGCTAAATCTTTACCGATTTTCTTCAAATTCGGCAATGTTGGTTCATGAATCAAGAAACTCTACCATTCTAAATTTCAAAACGATTGGATGTAAAATATAGCTTCTATAGAACTAAAGGGCCAAATTGGACGAAACATATTTATGGGAGCTATATCTAAATCTTAACCGATTTTCTTCAAATTCGGTAGTGTTGGTTCATGGATCAAGAAACTCTACCATTCTAAATTCCAAAACGATTGGATGTAAAATACAGCTTTTATAGGACTAAATGGCCAAATCGGACGAAACATATATATGGGAGCTATAGCTAAATCTTAACCGATTTTCTTCAAATTCAGTAGTGTTGGTTCATGGATCAAGAAACTCTACCATTCTAAATTTCAAAACGATTGGATGTAAAATACAGCTTCTATAGAACTAAAGGGCCAAATCGGACGAAACATATATATGGGAGCTATAGATAAATCTTAACCGATTTTCTTCAAATTCGGCAATATTGGTTCATGGATCAAGAAACTCTACCATTCTAAATTTCAAAACGATTGGATGTAAAATACAGCTTTTATAGGACTAAATGGCCAAATCGGACGAAACATATATATGGGAGCTATAGCTAAATCTTAACCGATTTTCTTCAAATTCAGTAGTGTTGGTTCATGGATGAAGAAACTCTACCATTCTAAATTTCAAAATGATTGGATGTAAAATACAGCTTCTACAGGACTAAAGAGCAAAATCGGACGAAACATATATATGGGAGCTATAGCTAAATCTTAACCGATTTTCTTCAAATTCGGCAATGTTGGTTCATGGATCAAGAAACTCTACCGTTCTAAATTTCAAAACGATCGGATGTAAAATACAGCTTCTATAGAACTAAAGGGCCAAATCGGACGAAACATATATATGGGAGCTATAGCTAAATCTTAACCGATTTTCTTCAAATTCGGCAATGTTGGTTCATGGATCAAAAAACTCTACCATTCTAAATTTCAAAACGATTGGATGTAAAATACAGCTTCTATAGGACTAAAGGGCCAAATCGGACGAAAGATATATATGGGAGCTATATCTAAATCTGAACCGACTTCAACCAAATTCATAGCGATCTTAACAGCTGCGAAATACTCTAAACTGCAAAATTTCAGAACGATCGGAGTGAAATTGCGACCTGTAGTCGACGAACAACTTTACATGGACAGACGGACGGACGGACATGGTTAAATCGACTCAGCTAGTGATTCTGAGTCGATCGGTATACTTTAAGGTCGGTCTAGCTGTGTTATTTTCAGGTGTTACAAACATCTGCCGTGAAACAAACTTATAATACCCTGTACCACAGAGTGGTGTAGGGTATAAAACTCGAAATGTTTATCTCCGCATTTAACATTTAGCTCAAACGGTCTGAACATTTTTTTGATCACAAAACTGAAAATTTAATGTGTGAATATTTCCTAACCCGCACCTAATATACCGGGTTTTCCAATAGGTACATAATAATTTCGTATCGTTATGTTAACGCACCCTCAAACATTTTAAATGATCTTTCAATGTCAAAACGTTAGTCGAAGTCAACATTTCCATCATTGTAAAGTTCACATACGTGCAACGCTTAGAAATCATCAAAAATTACTACCGAAATTTTAAATCGGTGGTCGCAACGAAAATCCAGAATTTCATCGAAAAATCTTCTTCAGCGATGAAGCTCATTTCTGGCTGAGTGGTTCTGTCAATAAACAAAATATGCGTTATTGGACAGCAACAAACCCACATGTGCATTAAGAGCACTGTTGCCATAAATGACGATTTATCGTCATTTGACGATTTTCAGAGCCAAAAAATCGGACATGATGAGTTGACGATTTTTGCCCCGAAATGACGATTTTTTATAATATGAAAAAAGTAAGGAAAACTTCACAAATTGTTCTTATATTAAAGTTTTTTTATTATTCCTTCGGGATATATTTATACTCCCATTTATATTTTTAAAATAAAAATCAGAAATGTTAGAAAATGTATCAAATATTATGGACCGCATTCAATAACATAACAAGAAAAATGTCTTAAATGACAATAATTTTAATTTCAGGGTTATAATATTAAATTTTAAATTTAACGTTTCTAAATTTTTTTCTAATTGTCTCTTCCAGTATTACAAAACCTGTTAATCTTATTTTGTTCGTCCATTTCGTTGAATAGTGTTCGTGCATTAATCTCTTCACAGAACTTCCTTACAAGATTATCTCCTTCATAATTGTGTGTACATCACCATTAATGACATTCATCCAGAATAACTAAGACGCACATTCTCCATTTTTTCCCTTATCATCAACACATAACAGATATTTATTTTTAACAAGGTTTTTATATAGCCAAAATAACTGTAAACAGCCTATTATAGAATTATTTTCACAATCCTAAGTATGTTCGTCGGATATCTGTTTTGGGTCATTTTAAGTCGAATGAGCAATGTCCGTCTACTGGCTGGCGCACGATAACTCTCGAAAGCATCTACCGATTGACTTCAAATTTGGTATGTGGTAATATTTTTTTCTATCTCCGGCTAAGTAGTGAAATATTGATTCTTTAATAACTTCTATACTACTCATTCGAATCTTCTGAAATCTCTATCACCTACAGTCTACTGAAAAAAGGGCGTTATGGCCACGCCCCTTTTGGTACCTCCCACCGAAACGTACCATTTCGCACCAAAAGTAAACAGCGTATAGCATTAAAACCAGTGTATAAAAATGCTTGAAATTTTATAGAGTGTAATGATTTCATAGTGCATACAGTCCAGTGAAAAATTGATGTTTTTACCACGCCCCTTTTTGTACTTCCCACACAACGGTAGCATTTTGCACAAGAAGTTAAGAGCTTACAGATTGAGTACCAATGCAAGAAAATACAGCAACAATTGCGCAGTGTGACGCTTTTGAAGTACCTATAGCTCCGTGAAAAATGGGTGTTATCACCGCGCCCCTTTTTGTACCTCCCACACAAAAAGGGCAAAATCTTACCAAAATTTACTATCTTAAAAAGTTAAAATACCAGTGCCCATAAACGCTTATAACACTGTGCAACAGGAAAATCTTTCCCGAACGAGACCAATTGGACATGATGGTACACCACTAGTATATCAAAACCCCCAAAGGGTTTTTCGAAGTTAGCTCAAATTTTTGTTTTATAGGCCTTTGAACTTGGGTTATTTTTAGTCAAATTTCCAGCCTGTTTTCATTTATATACGCGAATTTGAATTTAAGCGAAATGACCCCAAAATTCAAAAATGTGCACAGTCAAGCACGGGCCCATGGGCCTTGGGGCTCAAACAAGGGCCGACCTAAGGCCGACAGATAAACGATATGGTAATCAAACGAAAGAAAATTCCTTAGGATTCCAAAAAGCAAAATATAACTCCAGTGGCGTATGTGGCCTTAAAATTTTGATTCCCCCAAAAAAGTTCGCGGATGTCCAGAATCACATAAAGTATAAAAATTTACAAATTAAAATATTTGGAGCCTCAAATATTCAATTCCTAATCTTTTATATATGCATTGATACACTATATTGGATCACATGGATAAATATTAAGACATTTTTTGTATCTACGGACTTTTTTCGGCCCCAAATTTTATGACCTGCTAACCGCCAGGGTCCGTTGCACCACTAGGTTTTTTTTGTTGTCTTTTTAGGGCAGCGATAGGCACACAATATTTCTACAAAATGTTTATGTATTTGTGAGAAGTGTTAACACTCTCTTTATGCACTGCGAGAAATGTATTTGCAGTTTCCTAGCATATATTTGATGGGTAAGATAATAAATAAAGTGGACAACGAACATCATGAAGTAGATTTGGGGTTATTATACGCGTACATAAAGAAATCGAACTTTAAATATGTTATGATTAGCCACATACATACATATTTATTATGCTATGTAAAGTAATCAATCCAAATTTTCCAATAAAAGTACTGCATACTCGTATTGATTATGCCATATTCTTCATTTAATTCTTTATATTTTCAATTAACCGTTTTCGAGTGTCCATGGTTAGTATATTTAGGTGTTTATGCAAATTTTATTAAAAAATTGTTAAAAGATAATAATATATACATTTAAAATTATTTTAAAAAATTCGCTACCTTATTTAATTTTGACAAAAAAAATAATATATACATTTCTGCAGTAACATAATAAATAATTTAAACTTGTATTTAGAAATGTTTATAAATTCTTCGGTAAAAATACAATACATACTAAACTTTATTCCTATACTTGAAGTGTGTATTGTAATAATTGTGTCATCCATTTTTTCTTTATGTGCACGCTAAGCAACAAGCGACAACACAACCTCGCCGATCGAATGTCCAAGCGCGACTGAATGATAGTGAACTCTCATTCAATGTGTGTGCTCATGTACACGTGAGAGGAAAAACCCCGGGTAGTGCTTTTGCCCATCGCTGTTTTAGGGTCACTTCGGAGGCAGTGATGTATTTTTTTTTTGTTTAAACATCTGCCCGCTATAGTACACTTTTGCCTGCAAATTTGACTAAAAATACCACAACTTTAAAGGGCTATAAAACAAAAATTCGAATAAAGTTTGAAAAACCCTTTGGGGTTTTGATATACTAGTGGTGTAATATCATGCCCAATTGGTTATGTTCGGGAAAGATTTTATGACCCAAAATTTGTTGCACAGTGCAATGTATTAAAAGTATCTACGAAATATATATCGTCATCAGAAACGAAAAAGGGCCTATCATCATGTTTGAAAATTTTACAGGAGAAGCAAAAAACTAAATAAAATGAAAAGTGTTGCCGTTAGAAAAACGTAGTTTTCAGGATATTATCTAAACATAATGATGCATACATAAAATCACACAAACATGATTTATAACTTGTTTGTGAAAATTGCGTGAAATAGTATTTTTTAACTATGAAAAAAGAAATAATTTGTTGTTTGGCCCGTTTGAATTTCGTTAAAAAATTCGCCATTTTTAATATTACGCCGCTAAAAATTTGTCAGGATGTGTATTTTGATGCAGGTTACCGAAATCCGTCAAAAACTGAGTTTCCATTTTTCTTGTTGTTACGCCCTTTTTCGTTTCTGATGACGATATGTATTTTCCTCCCACACAAATTGACAGAATAATTCGAGTAATATTCCATTTCACATTACTCACAAAGTCAGGGTATGTGTATACCTTAGTAGGTTTACCCGACTGAAACTTTCTTACTTCTTTTTAAGCCAGATTGGAAGGAAATTTTTTCTTTGGGGCTATGAAATCGGGTTTGACAGTTGTATGGGACTACGCCGAAATATGGTCCAATGGTGTCACTTGCTCCTTGATATGGTTTAGGTATCATAAAATACAAATTGCTGAATCCCAATCGATTCGTATTTGTGGTTTCTAACGCGCTAAAAAGTCACATCGCGTGGGAGCTATACCAAAATGTTGACCAATGACATCAGTACTCGTATTAATGATTATGGGTAAAAGTAAACACAAATAACCAAATTTCAGTCTCCCTTGAGTTGTTCTAGATAATATTAAATTGTCAAAATTCAGTATAATCGGTTGGTACTAGTGATTTCTAATGCGTCAAGATGTTGACTCTAATGGAACCCTCGTATGTGGGCTGTATAAAGTAATGGATCTACACTGGACCTTGTTGACGTAAATGGTAATGCATTTTGTCAAACTTCTTCCCAATAAGTTAAAGCTAGTGGCTTTCATGACGCAAAGAAATAAATAATATATGAGCCAGACTATTTTCAAATGTAAGAAATTAATATGTATGATATATGTTTCCGCCAAATTAATTAACTAATGTCGTTCCAGAATGTGAGATCCGCCAACAAAATTCATTTTAAGTTCATTTTGAGGAACCCCAAAAATCATTTGAGAGTACCAATTAATACATATCTATCTCCGGAACATGTCTTTCGTCATAAAAAACTCAAAAGCTGTACGTTGCTGGTAGATTAGATTAATTCGTACAAAAAACGGCAAATTTTTATAATTTTTTTTTTTTACGAAACGGTTAAAATTTGTTGATTGAAACCAATGGTACATTAAAGTATAACTTTCAACGTTTATTGTGTAAAAATTTCCATAAAAAATATTAAAATATATGGCAACGACAGCAGTTATGCGGAAGCGTTTCGAAAAAGGTTGAATTGCGGTGCCCCTCATAACTCGATACCGGATCATGAGAAATTAAAAAAATAATTTATTTAGCTAGATAATCGTTACAGCAAGGTACCGCAGTCAAGTTTTTGTCTCGAACGCACTACTTTCTCGTAACAGGTGAAATATTGCCAGTGAATGAAAGCGTTTATCTTAACGTAGTTTCTCTTGCTTTACATAAACATTCTTTCATTCAAAATTTTTATGATTTGCATTTACGCTAAACGAGAAACTTTTAAGAAAACTCATTGTGTTTAAACATGATTGAACATTTTAAAGAGAATTAGGAGAACAAAGAGCGTAACTTGTTTTCATTTTTGCAGGACTTCACGACATTTGCAATCGATATTTGTGCGGGTGTTCACAATATTTGCAATCGTACTCAGCATGCGTAGAGTCGTATGCTGTTGGGCCTTTAGTTTTGAACTTGCGTTTGTGGTTTTCGGTACAGGTGCGCGTGTGTGGCAAAATTAAAATGTTTTTACCAGTGAACTAAAAATTATTTCTGCCAAAGACTTAATTAAACCAAAGAATTTAAATTATCGAAGGTGCGATATTGTTCTAACATAAATATTTGAAATTTGACATTGATCGAATACTTGATATCGATTTGTAAGTCTATAGTAGGATTCATTTCTCTATTTGTTGTCCACGAACAACTTTCATCGGAACCGACATTAATGATTTTGAACATGAAATTTGGCTGCAATTTAAATAGAAATTGTATAAAATAAATGTTGTGTAATTAGTTTTATATTTTTTTAATCTGAGATAAGAAATAAAAGGCTTTTTTGAAAAGTCGGTCATGTAGATTACTGATGAAGGGGGTCACACCCAGAAATCAAGATATAATGAAATACTTGCAATATATTTTGCCATGTCAAATACTTGCTTTCTATCACTGTGTAGAAGCAGGTTGGTCTTGAGCCGAGAGAGTATCTCAGTTTAAATCATAACGATTACATACTGAATAATAACGTGCAAACGACATGTTTTATATTTAATATAATACTAGCTGGACCTGGTTCACTTCGTTGCCCCAGATTTCCGATCCCATAAATTTTTGGACCAATCACGTAGACTGTCATCAAATGCATATACATAAATTTACAGCACTCTCGCTAACAAATTGTTGAACACATCTCAATTTAAAAACTTGGCTCACATGGGGCCACGAACAGTGGTTCCACCCCATTTGTGGACCAATCACGTAGACTGCCACCAAATACTTATATAGAAAATTACAGCACTCTCGCTAACAAATTGTGCAATATATCTCAATTCCAAAATTTAGATTAAATGGGCGGGGCCACGTCCATTGGTCGTATCCCGCCCATTTTTGGACCAATCGCATAGACTGCCACTGGATATTATACACTAAATTGAAGCATTCTCGCTAACAAATTGTGCAAGATATCTCAATTCCAAACTTTGGCTTATACGGGCGGGGCCACGCCAATTAATCCGATCCCACCCATTTTTGGACTAATCAAGTAGACTGCCACCAGAGAAATATACACAAAATTACAGCACTCTGGCACTCAAAAATTCAAGTACCCTGTTTTCACCACCCCCATTTCTGTGAAAATTTCAAAAAGATGGGTTCAACCGTTAAGACGTCTATACGGTTCATACTCGTATTAATAGGAAAGCGATTATTTTGCGAAACCTGTTTTTTTGGTAAAAGTGCGTCTGTCGCGATTCTGTTTTCAAAAAAGCGTGAAATCAGCATTTTATCACATAATTAATGCCATATCTCAAAAGCGCGAATATATATCGCATTTTGATTTTATATTCGGATTTAGAACATCAAAAACCTTCGAGATCGGCTCCGATATCTGCCCGCTAGGATTCGATTTGACCAGTGCAATATTGTAGTTCAGTGTAAAATTGTTTTATTAATCCTGATTCTGGTCCACATCTTAAAGTAAAGTAACTTTATAAAACGAAAGAAATAATGAAAAAATAGTAAGTTTCCACAGCTTTTGTTGTGGTTTTCATCCCATTGCAAAAAATCGTATTGATAAAGTAAACAGAATGGGCTTCATTTGTGTAGTTTAAAGATATAGAATCCCATCCGCGGAACACAACTAAAATCGCGAGGAAAACATAAGTAGCGAGAAAAAAATTCTGAAAATTTAATATTTTCAAACAATTATCAATGTACATTTTGTGCGTTTCTAAATAGCTGTCATATAAGCCACGGTTCATTCAAATCGATCCACGTAGTCGGGAGATACAATAGTGAACATTTCAAACTTTGACACCATGTATCTTCCTAACCTATCATGCCAGGAAGCTGTATTTTTGGCACATCTCATACCCATAGTACTTCTGCAACCCCACCAAGTTTCGACAAGATCGCGATGCTTTGGCATTGAGGAATTTTCAGTTTTTACTTTCTACAGTGATTAGCATAACATCATCTCTATACTTTTGAATCTCTATTGAACAAATCGTTCAGTCTGATGAATGTGTGATGGAATTTCTGAATCAGGGAGTGGCGGATCATCAAACTCTATATAATCCAACAATAATTGTTTGTTTCATGGACTAGTCCTAAGAAAGATATTGTAGGAACTCTGTACTATCGACATATTCCTTCATTGTTTTCCAGTCTATGCCCTTAAATTGGGTCCAGTCTGGTAAAGAGTCATATCCCATGAAACGGGATCTACAGTTTGCAAACGCTGGGAACTGGCAGAGGAAGTGCTCCATTGTTTCGTCATCCTCCCCATATGCCCTACAGACGCTGCTGTCCACAACTTCTGCTTTATGCAGACCATCTGTATAACAGCAAGTTCCAGCGAGTGTCCGCGCTAGGGTTCCACGAATCCAAGATTGTGTGTCTGGTATCAGGGTTTCACACTCAACAATTATTTGATGTTTCAGGTATTCTGTCGGAATTTATGTGACATGCTACGTCACATAAATTCCCTGCCACTACCTCAATTATTTTGTGATGATATGACCTGTGATCGCTTTCGATCCATTCGCCCATCACTTTAAGTCTCACTGCTGTGGAGTGGTGATGATATACCGTGCTACTCTGTCTCTTATTTTTTATGGAGAGACCCACAATTTAGCATGTGGCTTATCTAGTCTCGGAGAGCCCGGTCTACCTGAAACTGATCTAAGCATTGGACACGTGTATCGGTCCGAACATTGTTGAAAGCACCTTTAATGTCAATACATATCGCAAGTGTACATACATCTTCCCATTGAAGTTTTTTTTACATGGACTACCTCGTGTAGGTCGGTTTCCACAGATCGTCCTTTAACATATGCGTGTTGTTTAAATGTCAGCATTCGCTTTGTATCCTACTTTTAATCATGGTATCCACTATGCGTTCCATGATTTTGAATAAGAAAGATGTTAGGCTTATTGGTGTGTAGACCTTGCATAACTTGACTTGGAGGGTATAGGTATGATAACTACCCTTGCCTCCTGCCAGGCTTTCGGTGTGTATGCGAATTTCAAGCATGCTGTGAAAATAATGCAATCCGCCTTCATCTGTAGTAGTGCCGGAAAGATTCCATCAGGTCATGATGCCTTAAATGATGTGAAGCTTTTAACGGCTTCTTTGACCATATGGTCTGTAATGATAACATTTGTTGTGCTTCATTTTCCCTCTAGTCCGGTATCCCTGTACCTGTCGTACCTTGTGGAATGTGGGTGTTCATCAGAAACCTTACCATTTCTTCAGTTAATTCCAATTTTCTGCCCATATCGTATACCATTAAGGCCAAAAATCGTTCTAACCGAAAGAAATTCGATGTGGAGAAACTCAAGAGCGAGACCATACGCAGCAACTACACACAAGCATTACAATCAGCGGTGTGGCAAAATGAAGATAACGCTAATCTTAGCTGGGACGAAACAAAGGAAATAATAACAAGAGCAGCAGAATCGGAAATTGGCTTCAAGAACAATGCTCGTAAAGAGCGATGATACTTGGAGACTTATATTGCATAGGAAGGAAGCTAAAGCTTCCCTAAACACCTGTAGAACCCGCTCTAGTAAGGAAATATGCCAAAGCCTGCCTAATCAAATCAACCGGAAGGTAAAAAGAAGTGCCCGAAGAGACAAACGGAAATGGATTAATAACATCGCACAGGAAGCTCAGGCAGCCGCCAGGCAACCAAGAAACTCACTGATAACAACTTATTCCCAGCTACTAAATCACTGCGAAATAAACAAGGAGAACTTGTTACAGCCAAAGAACAACAACTCAAACTATGGTACGAATTCTACGATTCAATGCTCTCATCATCCGTTACACCTGAACTGACATTATGTGTATGTGATACGCACACTGAAAACAACAATATATCTACCAACCCACCCAGTGTCGATGAAATATGCGAAGCTATAAAAATGTTAAAAAGCAATAAATCTCCAGGACTGGATAATATATATCCAGAGTTATTACGAGCAGATCCCGAATGTAGCGCTCAACTCCTTTTACCTACCATCAATAGTTTTTGGCAAAATGAATCCCTTCCCCAGGAACTAACCGAAGGAATTATTGTCAATGTACCCAAGAAAGGAGACTTAACAGAGCGAAGGAATTGGAGGGGCATTACGTTACTCAGTATGGTCAACAAGGTGATTGCTCACATATTAAATAAGAGAGTATCGGACGTGATCTTACCCGGACTCAGAAATGAACAAGCCGGATTTCGCCCACAAATGTCCTGTGTCGACCATGTCAACAGCATATGTCAACAGCCGATATGCAAACTAAACTGAACTTAGTCCAGGAAACAGCATCTCGTGTAGGCCTAAAAATAAATATAAACCAGTAAGGAAAGGCTAAAGTCGGGCGGGGCCGACTATATAATACCCTACACCACTCTCGTAATATTGAATAACTCTGAAATATAAATTTTGTAGTTCATGCATAAATTGTTTATTCTAAATTTCAAAACGATTGGATGTAAAATACAACTTCTATAGAACTAAAGGGCCAAATCGGACGAAACATATATATGGGAGCTATAGCTAAATCTTAACCGATTTTCTTCAAATTCGGCAATGTTGGTTCATGGATCAAGAAACTCTACCATTCTAAATTTCAAAACGATTGGATGGAAAATACAGCTTTTATAGGACTAAAGGTCCAAATCGGACGAAACATATATATGGGAGCTATAGCTAAATATTAACCGATTTTCTACAAATTCGGTAGTGTTGGTTCATGGATCAAGAAACTGTACCATTCTAAATTTCAAAATGATTGGATGTAAAATACAGCTTCTACAGGACTAAAGAGGAAAATCGGACGAAACATATATATGGGAGCTATAGCTAAATCTTAACCAATTTTCTTCAAATTCGGCAATGTTGGTTAATGGATCAAGAAACTCTACCATTCCAAATTTCAAAACGATTGGATGTAAAATACAGCTTCTACAGGACTAAAGAGGAAAATCGGACGAAACATATATATGGGAGCTATAGCTAAATCTTAACCGATTTTCTTCAAATTCGGCAATGTTGGTTAATGGATCAAGAAACTCTACCATTCTAAATTTCAAAACGATTGGATGTAAAATACAGCTTCTATAGGACTACATGGCCAAATCGGACGAAACATATATATGGGAGCTATAGCTAAATCTTAACCGATTTTCTTCAAATTCGGCAATGTTGGTTCATGGATCAAGAAACTCTACCATTCTAAATTACAAAACGATTGGATGTAAAATACAGCTTCTATAGGACTAAAGGGCCAAATCGGACGAAAGATATATATGGGAGCTATATCTAAATCTGAACCGATTTCAACCAAATTCAATAGCGATCTTAACAGCTGCGAAATACTCTAAACTGCAAAATTTCAGAACGATCGGAGTGAAATTGCGACCTGTAGTCGACGAACAACTTTACATCCACAGACGGACGGACTGACGGACGGACGGCAATGTTGGTTCATGGATCAAGAAACTCTACCATTCTAAATTACAAAACGATTGGATGTAAAATACAGCTTCTATAGGACTAAAGGGCCAAATCGGACGAAAGATATATATGGGAGCTATATCTAAATCTGAACCGATTTCAACCAAATTCAATAGCGATCTTAACAGCTGCGAAATACTCTAAACTGCAAAATTTCAGAACGATCGGAGTGAAATTGCGACCTGTAGTCGACGAACAACTTTACATCCACAGACGGACGGACTGACGGACGGACGGACATGCTTAAATCGACTCAGCTAGTGATTCTGAGTCGATCGGTATACTTTAAGGTGGGTCTAGCTGTGTTATTTTCAGGTGTTACAAACATCTGCCGTGAAACAAACTTATAATACCCTGTACCACAGTGTGGTGTAGGGTATAAAAAGACCAAAACTTTATGCCTAAACACAACAAATACTGAAATGTTCCGTATAAACGGCAAAGTATTAGATGAAGTGGATTCGTTTTGCTACCTAGGAAGCGTAATCGACAAGACTGGTGGATCCAAAAATGACATATTTAACCGAATAAACAAAGCCAATCAAGCATTTGGCATATTAAACTCTGTCTGGAGATCAAACTCTATCTCGAGAAGGACGAAACTGAGCATATTCAACTCAAATGTAAAATCTGTCCTACTACATATGTATATGGATGCGAATCATGGAATGCTGCATCACGAGACATGAACCATATGCAAGTATTCATGAACAAGTGCTTGCGCAAAATTGTTCGTATATTCTGGCCCAGGACAATTAACAATAACGATTTGTGGGCACTAACACAGCAACCAATCCATATTGAGATTAGAAGGCTTAAATGGGGATGGGCCTATCCATCCCCATTTACACTTTGAGGAAACCAGCGGATGATATTGCCAGACAAGCCATCGATTGGAACCCGCAGGGCAGCCGACGCAGGGGGCACCCATCACACACTTGGAGACGACAAATTGAATCGGATATAGCGATCCTTAACCTAAGCTGGAATGAAATTAAATACTGTGCATTAAATAGAGTAAATTGGAAATCCATTGTTACGGCCCTATGCTCCTCACAGGAGTAAAAGGAATTAATATATCGTATACCATTGTTTCGGTATGGTTTTTTTTTTATTTTAGAAACATCGTCAACGCAATCGACCTGCTCGTTTCGTTTTGTTGTTCTTGTGATTTTGATGTATTCTCTGAGTCTTCTATGGTAGTCGTCCCAGTATACTGGCGATGTTTTACGGCGTAAAGTATTGCGAATCTTCCCTGTCATCCAGGGTTTTTATTGGGCTGATTTCCTTACTCGAAGCGGACAGCTATCTTCGAATGACCTCACTAGTATATCCATAATATTATGAATATTAGTGTCAATGTCTTTATCACTTAGGCACTCACAATACTCATGCCCTAGCATTTCTCTAATTAACTTCATTTAAATCTTATGTAACGATGATCAGAAAAGAATGTTCTATGGAGAATGTTCTTTGTCTATTAGATTCTCTGAACATATAGTTATGTCTAATACTTCTTCCCTAATTTTGTTAACGAAAATAGCCGTATTACCTATGCTAAGGGTTATTATGTCGTTAGTATTCAAGAATTCTACTAGGGTATAGCCCGTTAATTTGTGTTAGTACTGCCACAGGCAACGTGGTGAGAGTAAGCATCGCAACCTACTAGTGCTTCGTTACCTGTTTGTTTGACTTTCCTCAACAGGCTTTCTAGTTCCGACGTGGGTGGTAATAACGGTGAATAGTAAGGCGATGTTGACAACTCTGGAGAAAAAAGGTAATTTTCTACATTTTTGTGACATATAATACTGGTTCTTGGTCTAGTTCACGTATTTGCATGATTTATTTGACGTGATTTAATCCAATAACCTTGTTTCGAATCTTCCGTGGTTCTTGGATTAAAGCAATATGAGTCTTACCATTATATATTACTAGCTGGCCCAGCGAACTTAGGTCCGCCCAAATTTGCTTTCCGTTATTCGGTCAATTCTAATTATTTTCAATGCTTAGTATTGTATTAAATACAATGAGAACAACTGAAGTATAATAAAGTCGATGTACATCTAGCGGCAGTCTCAAGTCGTATAGAAGCACTGATAACTTTTGTAGAATGCTATCAAAAACTCCAAACTTCAAGCCGAATGGTGCAATGATTTAGCTTGCTAATTCGATATAGTACTCAAAATACAAGTACTATATTTTTTGTGTGGAAGGTACCGCGCCCGTGGCAATCGAAAAATCTGTTCCCGAGTTATGAGGTTATACTGACCATACCACGCCTCTTTGCACAATACTAAATAGTGACAATCCTTGGCCCAATACGAATTCGCCAAGCCCAAAATCGTGAAAATCGAAAGATCCGTTCTGGAGTTATGAGGTTGTTTACGCTGTGACATGCCCATTTCACCAATCCCTAAGCTTCCTCCACAGTTTACTTCCTTGGACAATACAACCCCATCAAACCCGAAATCATAAAATCGAAAGATTCTTTCTAGAGTTATGAGGTTGTGTTGTACGCACCACGCCCTTTTGACAAATAAAAAACATGGTTTCCTCCATAGAGTCCTACCTCGGGCATATACGAATACATCAAGCACAAAATCGTATAATTCAAACAATCCGTACTTCAGCTATGATATGAGGTTGCGTTGGTCATATTTGTCTCCATAGTGTATGGCGCCAATACGAATCCATCAAATCCAAAATGGTAAAAATCGAACGATCAGTTCTCGAATTATGAAGTTATGTTGACCGAGCAACACCCGTTTGACCAAACCATAGTATCCTTCCTTGGGCCAATACAAATCAATCAATCCCAAAAACGTGAAAAATCGAACGAACCGCTCTCGAGCTGTGAGGTTAGTATGGCCTTGAACGATATATTCTCGGGTTATGAGGTTGAGTGGGCGGTGTCATGACCATTGACCAATATAAATTGTTCTCCATAGTGTCGATCATTGGTTCGAACTATATCATCAAACCCTAATATGTGAAATCCATTTGGGTGGTGCCTCACCGCTTTGGCAAATCATAAAATTTCCACCACAGTAAATTATATGTTCTCGAGTTATACGATTGTATGTACGGACCGCGCTCCTTTGATCAATCATAAATTATCCTTGTTCTTCCTTGGACCAATACGAATACATCAAGCCAAAAATCGTGAAAATCAAACGATCTGTTCTCGAGTTATGAGGTTATGTGGGCAGTTCCACGTCCCCTTGACCAATCATAAATTCTTTCCCAGAGTGTCCTGCTTCGGGAAAATACGAATTCATCAAGCCCAAAATTATGGAAATCAAATAATTGAATCGAATGTTCTCGAGTTATGAGATTGTATGGACGGTACTGCTCTCAATTGACCAATCAGAAATTGTCCCTCACTATGTCCTTTATCGTTTACCTGTATCACATTTCGATGAGTTTTTATTTAGGATTAGATAAAATCTTACATATAAGGTGACTCGATAAAAAAGCTCACGCACAAACATTTTTATTTATCAGCATTTTGAGTAATTTTTTAATTTTTTCAAAAGTTTCAAAATAATGACCGTTAATAAATGTGGTTTCTGTAAAAAATCTGAAAAAATGAGAATCATAAAAAAGTCGTCAACGTTTTTCCAAAGATATACATTCGATTCAGAATGAGATACCTTCACTTAATTGTAAACAAAAACGAAAGATTTTCATCGATTTCTATGATCAATGTCTCATTTTGTTCATAGGTTATGTGGCTTTTCGTGAAAGTTATTAGACTTGAGACTTTTCTCCGTTTTGGATTTATATGATTTAAAAAAAAGAAAAAAAATTATTTTTTTTTGAAAAAATATCATTTCAGATTGGTGCGTCACCTTTTTATACCCTACACCACTCTGTGGTACAGGGTATTATAAGTTTGTTTCACGGCAGATGTTTGTAAGACCTGAAAATAACACAGCTAGACCCACCTTAAAGTATACCGATCGACTCAGAATCACTAGCTGAGTCGATTTAACCATGTCCGTCCGTCTGTCCATGTAAAGTTGTTCGTCGACTACAGGTCGCAATTTCTCTCCGATCGTTCTGAAATTTTGCAGTTTAGAGTATTTCGCAGCTGTTAAGATCGCTATTGAATTTGGTTGAAGTCGGTTCAGATTTAGATATAGCTCCCATATATATCTTTCGTCCGATTTGGCCCTTTAGTCCTATAGAAGCTGTATTTTACATCCAATCGTTTTGAAATTTAGAATGGTAGAGTTTCTTGATCCATGAACCAACATTGCCGAATTTGAAGAAAATCGGTTAAGATTTAGCTATAGCTCCCATATATATGTTTCGTCCGATTTGGCCCTTTAGTCCTATAGAAGCTGTATTTTACATCCGATCGTTTTGAAATTTAGAATGGTAGAGTTTCTTCATCCATGAACCAACATTGCCGAATTTGAAGAAAATCGGTTAAGATTTAGCTATAGCTCCCATATATATGTTTCGTCCGATTTGGCTCTTTAGATCCAATCGTTTTTATACCCTACACCACACTGTGGTAAAGGGTATTATTTAAGTATAAAATGTCCCAAAAGTAAATTTATGTAAACAATTTTTACATGAATTACAAAATTTATATATCAGAGTTATTCAATATTACGAGAGTGGTGTAGGGTATTATATAGTCGGCACCACCCGACTTTAGCCTTTCCTTACTGGTTTAATATTGAAATGGAATAAACGTTATTATAGTCATTAATAGGCAAAAGTTCATTCATTCGTGTAACAGGAAATATTTTTTGAGAAAAAAAATCAAAAAGTCATCACCCTAGTGTACATCCTTAGGTCGCGTCCTTTGACCCACCATAATAGTCCCCACATGGTGATACTTCTGTAGCCAATATGAACCCTTGAAGCCAAAATCTTCAAAATTGAACTATGCATTTTCGAGCTATGTAGACCGCGCGAAGTCTCTTTGATCAATTGTAAATTTCCCTCCATAGTGCTCTCCCTTAGGCCAATACGAATCCATGAAGCCCAAAATTGTGAAAATCAAACAATCCGTTTTCGTGTAATAATGCTGTGCTGGCTGTGTCGCGCCACCTTGACCAATGCAAGAATTTTCCTCTATGGGGTTCTTCCTTAGATCAATATGAATACATTAATCCCAAAATCGAACAATTTTAACGCTCCTTTCTTGGGCTATTAACTTGTGTTGGTTGTTTCGCGCCTCTTTGACCATTTTTAAATTTTCCTCCACAGTGTCACTTCTGGAGTCACTACGAACTCATCAAGCCCAAAATCATTAAATTCGAACGATCCATTGTTGAGTGTTCAAACATACGTCATTGTCTTTTATATATAAAGAAGACTAGCATTTAAATACTCGGGTTGTCTTTTAACACAGTGATCCAAACTTTGTAAGCTTGAAGATATTCTAATAAAATAGACAACACCAAAACAGTACAAGTTTGAAGCTATAAAACAGTACAATTCTAGTATGAAAGTTCTTTGCTCTGACTACCATAAAAATTAACTTTGAAATATTTTTTTGTATAGGTTAGTTGTATATGTTTATTTGCTGTAGGATTCAAAGCCAACTTGTGAAAAAACAGCAATTTTAAATTTTCCAGAAAATCAAAAATGTAGGCAATTATAACAGATGTTTTTGTTTCTCATATACTTTTGTCGGTTTGACTACAGCCCGATCACTTATTTTCTTAAAAGTTGGTCAATAGGTACGCCAATATTTTGAAAGTTGCGTTCTTTGATTTTGGGTTTACGCCAAGTGATTTTTGACACTTGTCGTATAGAATATTACATTGTTGATGGGCTACTTTAGATAGTTATTTATATGTTTGATCCGTAGTCAGTTCTGGTGCTATTGAAACTTTAGTATTATTTTTGTTATTGAATCAACAACAGGACCCCAAAAATTAAAAAATGGATATAGTGAAACATATGTATAATTATTTAAAATCTTTGGTTGACAAATAGCTTTGTCTGTTTTGTCATACACCGATCATAAAAAAATTGGTTTAATATTCACGATCAGACTACATGAAAGTCTATCAAACTCCTGGTATAAAATATTGTTGTTGATCCTAATCGACACTTTAAATATCAGAAAGAATTATATTATTTTGGTTCCTGTCAGAGTAGGGTGTTATTGCAAATACGCTCTTAACTATATGTGTGCCAAGTTTCTGCATAATACATCTCAGAGTTCGCTAAACGTGTCTCGGAAAATCAATAACAATGATTTCTGCGTTGAATGCTTCGATTTATTCACTTTAGTTATTGTAGATTTGAGCCCAGGCTGGACATAAAATAGTTGATTTCGAATCACCTTGAAGATGAGTATATTCACATTAATTAATAGATACTTAGCTCCTAAGTGAATTTTAAAAGTTGAAAATTGTTTTGGTCGCTACTGCACTGACCGCAGTTTAAATCGTGTGAATGGCATATTCCAGCCACGTCCTATATGTGTGCAAACTTTCAGATTATTACTGTTACATGTTGGCAGTGGTCAAGAGGTCACCGAACATTTGGCGGCGAAACAAATGCTTAATATGCTATGTATGTTTCGAATTTCTATATAATCTGTGTAGTCATGATAATAGAAATCATATCACACAATTTGACCACACCCAAAAATTAGCTTATTTTTTGTTAAATAAAAAATTTTGTTACATTTGTAGTTGGGAAGCTATGCATTTCGAAAAGACTTTTAAAAATATTTATTTATTTATTTATTTGTTGTGCACGTGTTTCCAATACAACAAGATGTTCATCTTATAAGTGATAGTATTGGAAAATATTCTGTTACAAAATTAATGTGTGTGAGTGTACACAATGAAATGAATAAAAAAATTAATGTATACATTTAACAATTATAAATAGAGTACAAAATTCGAGATAACCTTTTTTTGATTATTGCATTTAAAAGTTTATGTTTAAGTTTATATTTATATAATTATAACATTGAAACATAATATTTAAAAAGACATCTCTTGAATTTTGCTGCGTTGCTACATATTTGAATTTCGTTGGGGAGCTGGTTCCAGAGACGGATTGTTCGTATGTAGAATTGTCTTTAGGATGATTGTCGACGGTGAAGTAATTGAATAATGTTATTTCCACGGTTAGATCTGGATAGCGTTATTTTTATGTACAAGTATTGAGGTTCTCGGTTATATACTACTTTATGTAGAAAAATTAATGACTTATACTTTAAGTATGCATCCAGTGGAATTTGTAGGATTTGATTTGCATAGAATGATACCCGCTCAAAGCGTTTTAGGCCATATACATACCGCGCAATGTTGTTGAACGTTGTGTTTAGCTTTCTCCAGTCTTTGGCATTACAACCAGAAAACACTTCAGCTACATATAGCAAGGTTGACAGAATGTAGTTTTTTGCTAAAAGCAGACGAATGTGCTGTGGGACAAACGAATGCGTGGTCCACAGGTTTCTCAGCATAGAGTATATTTTGCCACATACGGCATTTATATGATCTGACCAATCTAAATGTTTGTTAAAGATAATTCCTAGATTTCTTGCTTTATCTACAATATCAATGTTTGTGTCTCCGAGACGGATATGTACATCACCTGGTATGTTCACATTGCGGTTACGAATTAAAATCACTTTTGATTTATTGGGATTTAGACGCAAATTGTTATTGGACGCCCAACTGTGTATTCTTGACAGATCTTCATTCATTTGATTAACTGCAGTGCTAATGGAGTTCACTCGACAGGATTGGTATAATTGGACGTCATCGGCATACATATTGCTTGGTGCGGTAGATCATTGGAGTACAGAGAGTACAAAAGTGGCCCAAGAATTGATCCCTGTGGAACACCTTTTCTCAATGTTAATAGTGATGAGCAACAGCCTTTGTTAATTGTATATTGGGATCTCTGTGACAGGTATGAATATATTAATTTCACTGCTGTGCTGGAGAAATTGATGTCGCTTGCTAGTTTACGGCAGAGCGTTGTATGACGTACTGAGTCAAACGCTTTTGAGTGGTCAAGAAGGACCAGCAGGACGATTTCACTATCATCCAAACTGGCCCGAATACTTTCCACTACGTCTGTTAACGCAGTCAAACAGCTGTGTTTTGGCCTAAATCCGGATTGCCTGGGGGATAGTAAATTGTTTTGCGAAATGTATGTTTGTATTTGCGAATGTATTATTCTTTCAAAGGCTTTGGACATGTAAGGTAGTATTGCGATTTGTCTGAATTCGTTACTGGTTTTTGGTATGGGTATAACTTTGGCAATTTTCCAGGCCTGTGGGAAAGTGCTACTAAGTATTGCAGTATTGAAAATATCTGTAATGTAGTAGATTATGTGAGAAAGTATTAGTTTTAGAAACTTGGGATTGATGTCGTCGTATCCAACGGAGTTTGATTTTATAGACATTACACTGTTGAATGCTTCAATCTGAGATACGTTGCGGAAACTAAATTCATTTTCTCTCATCTGAAATTCGAATGAATCTCTGTGTTCTTCTGGCTCGGAGTCGATTTCGGGAATATTTACAAACTTCTCGTTCAACTCATTGACGTCTACGTTAATATTTGAGGAGTTTGAATTTCCTAAGTTAATTTTCTTAAGTTCTGCCCAAGTCTTCTTGCTTGAGAGTGCGCCATTAAATTTGTTGCAGTAATACATTTTCTTGTCTCTTTGTATTTTTGCTACTACTGCTCTCCGCGCTGACTTATACATTGTGTGATGTTCTGGTGTCTTAAACCGTTTCCATTTTTGGTAAGCTACATCACGACGTTGTGTTAAGAGCTTCGTTTGAGGGTTGAACCAAGGCTTTGCTTCTGGTCGGATACGTTTATATTTTATAGGAACGTGTCTATTGTATAGGTTAATTACATTGTGGTTCAGGATGTTTAACTTATCGTTAACATTCGAGTGGTACAAAATCTGGTCCCAATTCAATGTTGCAAGATAGTTTTCCAAATCGATGACATTTATATTTTTATAATCACGATAATTAAAATATAGATCCTCCAGTGGTACATTCCAGTTGTACGACAACATAATAATGTCGTGTTTTGAGAAAGCAGATCCGCATAATTGCTCATAGCGTAACACATCATTCGTGTTGTTAACAAAAAATAAATCAAGGAGTGTATTTGCTGTTGAAGAAAAGTGGGTGGGTGTATGAGTATTTACGGGTATCATATTAATGGATTCCATGGCGGAAGAAAGATGTGTTTCTTTCAGAAGATTGCTGTTAAAGTCTCCTGCGAGTATAACGTCATTGTAGCATATAGTGGTTTCCTGGAGTTTTGTTATTACCGGATCAATATCAATTCGACAGTTGGGTCTGTAGATACATCCAAGCATTGCTTTATTATGGTTACCGGAGATTTCAAGAAGTATGTATTCTATGTTGTCGCATATTTCGGATTTCGAGATCAGTTTACCTCTCAGTGTGTTTCTTAAATATATTGCTACCCCGCCGCCATGTGATATTCTATCAGATCGGTATATTGTGTATCCATTTATACTGTAGGTGCTGTCTGGTAAATCGTGGTGGAACCATGTTTCAGAAACACATATGACATCAACTCCAGAGTTTTCATACAAATATTTAAACTCATCCAATTTCCTGGATAAGCTTTGCGCATTTATGTGGCATATGTGGATTCCTGTATTTAACTTGGTAAGCACGCGTATTACATGAAAATTACCGTCTCTGGAATGCTGACAACTATTTCGTGAAAAACTTGACATTACATAGCAACAAGGACGCAACGCAGTAGTTTCCAAGAGTAAAAAATATTAGATAACATTGTGGGATATATTTTAGATTAATTTCATTATTCAGAAAAATTAAATGTATTATTGATAACAGTCGTATAATTAATATTAAGAAAAATTTAGTTATTTCGCATTCAAGTAAGTTTAGGTTACTAGTTATTGCTGTTGACATCTGAGTAATTTGTGTCACGAAAAAATGTATCCAGCTGATCAGGAAATTCTATTAGTAATGGTTCATCAGATGTTGATTGCTTTATGTAGACCAGACCTCGCTTCGTGTAGGCGGCATGTATATGCTTTCTCTTCTTTAATTTTAGTGCATTTTTAAAGATATTGTAGTTGTGTGGTGTTAGGTTTTCATTCACATAGAATATTTGACTACTGTCGATTCCAATTTGATTTAATAGTAGTTGTCTTTTTGTTTCTCGCTTATAATTCGCAACACTTTTTAATAAGAAGTTTTTATCATATGGAGAATGTAGTTTTACTACAACAACACTATCAATTTCATAAGATCTCTTTCGATTTCTAATCTTTTCAAGTCTATATATGTTGTCAATCTTTGGTGGATCCATATTAAGACTTCCACAAAGATTGTTAAACAATGTGTACAGATTTTCATTTTCCATTTTGGGCACACCCGTTATACGAAGACTAGATGAGACTACCGAGTTCTCTTGTATTAAGATTTTCCTTTTCAGTTCCATCATATCACTTTGTAAAAGAGTAACTTCGGATTTAAGAGAGTCTATTTCAATTATTTTGTGTTTTAATATTTCAACTTCACTTTTGACGTCATCTATTTTTTTCTCTAGCCAGGTAAGGATCCTAGTTTCACTTTCTTTTATCCAATTCTGGATCATTTCGTTTTGTGATTGTATTTTATTATTTATTATTGTTATTAATTTTTGGTTAGGTGAGTCATTAGTTTTTATTTTAGGTGTCTTTGTTACACTTTCTAATAAAGGATTCTTTCTTGGACGATTTGGTGTAAAGTTACTCATTTTAAATGTAACTGATATTGTGCTTCGGTGTAAACGTAGTGTCGGTTACAATACGCAGTTATGTATTTTTCAACTACTATCCAAATGCAACACTGTATGTAGTTTACGAGTTAATACAACTGCGTGCCAGTATTTTGCAAGAGTAGATCAGTTGATGTCGTTCAATTGTTTACTTTTTTATTCCGCACATTTAACACACTGTTCTTCTTTTTTTTTCGCGATTGAGTGTTTTTCGAAGTAATTTAACAAATTACTTCAAAAAACAAAAGAAAAATGTAAGGGAAGATTAGCCAATTAACGACCTGGCAAACAAAAAACACAAGAACACACGCACAGTACAGGAGGAGGATGGTTGAATCAACTATAGAAAACCTCCACACGGTGGATTGGAATGCCAAAATAAGGAAAATATCAGGAGCCTCCGAAAACACGTCCAAACAAAACGAGTGTAAGTAATATATATGTCCTCAGGCCGGAAAAAACATTTCTTTGAAGATCAGTATATGCGCATATTTCGTTTAAAGTCTTTAGGTAGCTCCTTGTGGAATTTTTAACATATTGGAAGAATCAAACAAATGTTGAAGAACTTCGCAGTTAATAAACGAAAATAGCTTTGGTCACTGCTAAACTGACCACAAAAAAACAAAAGTCGACTATGTGGATAGTCCGTAGGTTATACAACACATGAGTGTATACATAAGCAAAATTTCTAGCTTTCTACCTCTTTTAGGGGCTGCAATGGTCAAGCGTTCAAAGTCGCTTGATGTAAAATCGCATACGTTGGGGATCAGTATATACACATTAGTAGGATCATAGCTCATTAGGTATTTTAAAGGAACAGAAAGTGTGAAAATTGCTTTGCTCACTGCTACACTGACCACAATCTGAGAATTGACCGAATTGACAATGTTAGATAAATTACCACAGTAAGTGGTGAGCGATATATTTTGAAAAGGCTTTAGAAATGTTAAGACGTGGTTTTATGTCCACTTTGACCTCAGACTGGACATCAAATATTTGTTTTCGCATCTCCTTTGAGGTCAGTATATACATATATATTTTTAGATTATTAGCTCTTAAGGAACTTTTAAAAGCAGTGGAATAATGCATTTTTTTTGGTCACTGCTATTGAAAATTATTTGTTCGCGAATATATTTGTCGTGTATAGTACTTCATATTTACAAAGTTTAAAATTATTTTACCTTTTAAGAGGCTTCTGAAAGGACAACAACAAAACTCAAGTTTATCATACCGCTGCAACTGACCACTGTCAAAAAACTGGCTACATGAGTAGCCACTGGTTCATAAAACAATCCTGTCTATGCGTGTACAAAATTTAAGCTTTCTAGCTCTAACAGGAGCCTTAGCGGTCAAGTGGTCAAAAATCACTTGGCGGAAAATCAAAAATCGAAGTAACCTATTTCAAGAAAATCGGTTCAGCCGTTAAGCCGTGATGCGGCAACAGACAAACAAACGATTTTTTTGACTGCGATGGGAGCTTCATAAAATTGGTCTTCTGCGCCAACCCTTGCCTTACCAGTTTTTAATAAGACAGCTTTGGACACATAGAAAGCCATACCCTTCGTCACACATAGAAAGCCGTACCCTTGGCCACATCCTTTGACATAGACTGTCGCTTTTATGAGTCGCTTTGGTCTTCTGCGCCAACCCTTGCCTTACCAGTTTTTAATAAGACAGCTTTGGACACATATAAAGCCATACCCTTCGTCACACATAGAAAGCCGTACCCTTGGCCACATCCTTTGACATAGACTGTCGCTTTTATGAGCCGGGGAATTACCCTCATCCTCACCAGTTTCAGCTTAGCGCCTTCCCAGGGAGAGGGGATACTGGTCACAAGCTCTTTGAGGGTCTCTACTCATGCTGGTGAAACCAACTTCAGCCTCAGGAGGGCGTACTCGTCTCTGTATTGCGTCCTCGGTACTTTGACATAATATGGTGGCTTCATAACTTTTTATCAACCAACTTCCTCTTTCTTTGTAATTGGATCACCTTTGTCTTCGCTTTTTCCATCAGGATACTGGCTAGAGTCTCCTTTGTGAGGGTATTGACTTGTTCTCTCCAACTTACTTGAAATCGGGGAGATATTTTTTTCTTTGGCGGTTTCGCGGTGTTCTGCTCTTCAGGAGATCTGACCCTCTTCCCTTCTTCCGAGGAGGTGAAATGCGCAGTATTCTTTTATATGTATATCAAGAATCGGAAGGAACAAGTAGATGGGATCTAATAACACTATGCAACAACAATTTTGTCCAAGGGATGTGGATAACAGTTTCTGGTGTATTCTAGTGTCACAAACCCGAAAAAATATTAAAAAAAAAATTTTATGGTAAATTTATGTGGGCTACATATCGTCGGCTTAATGCTATTTTGGTCCATACGCCATTTTTGTGTTTTTTGAGTTAGGAGTTGATAATATGGGTTCCAAGCATGCTCTTTCAGAATCTGCAATCATTTTTTTCCTATCTCGCCTAGTTTTCGAGATATTGGTAGGGTAAATTTGTTTTACTCTGAATAACGGGAAATAATTTCGATATTTTTGTTCTATGTCTCAATTTTTCTATCGCCCTATATTTTTCACTCAGTATTTTACGTTCTTTCGATCACAATATGTAAATAAGTGTCCTTCCATACCGACCCTTTTTGTGGTCCATGTAATACAAATACGAAAAAATATTAAAATAAAAGTGGATATGGACCAAAATGCCAAGTAGAAAAATTGTTATAACTTGCTTATTTTTGGATGTAATGGCATAGAAATGCATGAGAATCATACAAACACTGTTGGGAACCCTATGAAATAAAAACTGTGTAGCTCTTCAGTCCCGTTTTTACTCAAACAATAAATTGCGTTTTTCTCCGATCATACAAAATGGCGTATGGAACAAAATAGCATTGAGCCGACGATATGCTGCAAATATCACTTTCACATAGAATCTTTGGTTTAGTAACAGTCGTTAAAAATATGAGAAAAAAATTATTTTTTTTTTTTTGAAAAAACACTTTTTCCTGGTACAAAAAAAATAATAAAAAAGTCTTGAAAATATTGGGTGTCTACTTTCGAAGCAAACTATATGTCAGCTACAGGTACTGCAACTTATGAACCTTAAATTAGTGTAATTCAGCGCCTTAAAGAAATAAGTCGATTTTCTGAAAAATATTACAAAATTATATTTCGAAGTATGAGTAAAAGGCAAAGAACTTTTCAATGTGTAAATGATCCCGACAATTTCTGCTACATATGAGGAAAATATGTAATTAAAAACCAGTAAGGAAAGGCTAAAGTCGGGCGGTGCCGACTATATAATACCCTACACCACTCTCGTAATATTGAATAACTCTGATATATAAATTTTATAATTCATGTAAAAACTGTTTACATAAATTTACTTTTGGGACATTTTATACTTAAATAATACCCTTTACCACAGTGTGGTGTAGGGTATAAAAACGATTGGATCTAAAGAGCCAAATCGGATGAAACATATATATGGGAACTATAGCTAAATCTTTACCGATTTTCTTCAAATTCGGCAATGTTGGTTAATGAATCAAGAAACTCTACCATTCTAAATTTCAAAACGATTGGATGTAAAATATAGCTTCTATAGAACTAAAGGGCCAAATTGGACGAAACATATATATGGGAGCTATATCTAAATCTTAACCGATTTTCTTCAAATTCGGTAGTGTTGGTTCATGGATCAAGAAACTCTACCATTCTAAATTTCAAAACGATTGGATGTAAAATACAGCTTTTATAGGACTAAAGGGCCAAATCGGACGAAACATATATATGGGAGCTATAGCTAAATCTTAACCGATTTTCTTCAAATTCTGCAGTGTTGGTTCATGGATCAAGAAACTCTACCATTCTAAATTTCAAAACGATTGGATGTAAAATACAGCTTCTATAGAAATAAAGGGCCAAATCGGACGAAACATATATATGGGATTTTCTTCAAATTTGGCCATATTGGTTCATGGATCAAGAAACTCTACCATTCTAAATTTCAAAACGATTGGAAGTAAAATACAGCTTTTATATGACTAAATGGCCAAATCGGACGAAACATATATATGGGAGCTATAGCTAAATCTTAACCGATTTTCTTCAAATTCAGTAGTGTTGGTTCATGGATCAAGAAACTCTACCATTCTAAATTTCAAAATATAGCTAAATCTTAACCGATTTTCTTCAAATTCGGCAATGTTGGTTCATGGATCAAGAAACTCTACCATTCTAAATTTCAAAACGATCGGATGTAAAATACAGCTTCTATAGGACTAAAGGGCCAAATCGGACGAAACATATATATGGGAGCTATAGCTAAATCTTAACCGATTTTCTTCAAATTCGGCAATGTTGGTTCATGGATCAAGAAACTCTACCATTCTAAATTTCAAAACGATTGGATGTAAAATACAGCTTCTATAGGACTAAAGGGCCAAATCGGACGAAAGATATATATGGGAGCTATATCTAAATCTGAACCGACTTCAACCAAATTCAATAGCGATCTTAACAGCTGCGAAATACTCTAAACTGCAAAATTTCAGAACGATCGGAGTGAAATTGCGACCTGTAGTCGACGAACAACTCTACATGGACAGACGGACGGACGGACGGACATGGTTAAATCGACTCAGCTAGTGATTCTAAGTCGATCGGTATACTTTAAGGTGGGTCTAGCTGTGTTATTTTCAGGTGTTACAAACATCTGCCGTGAAACAAACTTATAATACCCTGTACCACAGAGTGGTGTAGGGTATAAAAATCGAAGTGCGTTTAATAAAATAATAGAAGAAATATTTGTGCAATATTGGACTATTGGAATCATGCGGTAAGTACTTTACAATTAACGTATTACAATGTTTTGTGGAATAAAACGTTTTAATTTTAGACATCACGTGCATTTGGAATGCCAATGATTTGGAGACAACCATTCATTCACGATACGGACTGTCTAAGTAAACAGATTGGAGTAGGAAGGAGCATTCGCTGGAATTACGCTGAAGTAAAATCTGTCACTTTGCCAGTTGCACATTCGGAAACAATACCAATTTCCAAGTTTCCAAGTATAGCTAACAGCCTAATTACGGAAACATCAGCAAGTTCAACTGAGTACTCAACTCTGAGCGATTCAAGTTTGAGTCAGAAGTCATCGCTTTTAACATTCCAGCATTGTTCAAAGAACTTAATCAAACATACAATTAAAAGGAATGGCGTTTATTTGTTGACAGCAGTAAAGAACGTTTGAAAACAGTACTTTTGCACAACGGAAATCAGAAACCGTCGATTCCCATTGCTCAACACTAAGGAATCATACGAAACAATGGCTAAATTGACAAAATACATAATATATGAACAACATGACTGGAAAATTTGTTGCGATTTAAAAGTAGTTGGGATGTTATGTGGAATGCAAGGCGGATATACAAAATATTGCTGTTTTTATGCCTCTGGTATAGCCGTGCTCGCGAAGATCATTACAGGAGAAAAAAATGGCCAACAAGAATACTCATTACATTGGGAGAAAACAACATAAAATACACACCTCTCGTCCAAAAAGAAAACATTATTTTGCCAAAACTTCATATTAAGTTTGGGCTCTTTAAAAATTTTGTAAAAGCCTTAAAGAAAGATGGCAATTCACTCTCATATTTAAAAAGTTTATTTAAAGTCTTTCTTTTCAAAAAATCGAAGAACGCGTTTTAGATGGGCCTAAAGTAATAAAACTGATGAAAGATGTAAATTTCGAATCATATTTGACATAGGATGAAATTGCAGCATGGAGGTCGTTTAAGCTTGTGGTTTCAAATTTCTTTGGATCCAATATAAGCCCGCAATATGAAACAATGATTAATGATTTGTTGAAAAATTATGAAAAATTATGTACATGTAAATAAACTCAAATTATGTACATTTGCGTTTATTTATATGTACACATATAAGTAAAAGTAACAAATAAAATCGCTATTTAAACAGAAATTAAAAAAAAAAGATTTTTTGAAATTCTCTTACCTCTCTTACCTACCAAAAGGGCCATAATTTCTACATTTATCCATAGATTTTTTCAAGTAGGCATTATTTTCTGCGCTAGGATGCATACTATTAAAAAATAAAATAAAATATTTTTTTCGACCTTTTTTCTATTTTTTATGTTTTTTTCGTCCCAGGAAATTTTTTTTTTGGAAAAAATCTACTTTTTCCAATTTGGTGAATGACTGTTACTGTTTCAAAGTGAAAGAGATATTTCCAACATTGGTAGCCCACATTAATAGCTTCAATTTAACGTATAAGTCTACCTGATCAGGCATATACTCCAAAAATTAAAGTGCAAATACTAGGGGTACCTTCAAATAAAAAAAATTAAAAAAAAAATGTATCCATAAAAAAATTTTTGGTTTTGATATTATATAACAGTATGCCACAATCTATACAAAAAAATAATTTTTAGGTCTTGGTTACAAAAATTTTTTTTTTCTTAGTGTAATTTAAACAGATTTTCATCAACTTGGATCATAATCCTCATTTCTGCCAAATAATGTAAAGATCGTACGTTAATTATTAATTATCCCCGAATTTGGCAGTGTTCATTCATGTTATAAGACCCCTCTTTCTACCAAATACTGATGGGATAAAGACTACTGTTTCTACTGTGTTTGGCTATATTTAAATCTGAACCGATTTTACACAAATTTTGCAGTGTTCATTCGGTTTCTAAAGCGCTTACATGTCAAATCGGGAATAACATATCGTCGGTACGCCTACGAAAACTCCTATGTATTTTTACTAGTTTTCAGGAGAGACAAAAAACCGTTCCATTTCGTCAAATCGCGATATAATTAATATCTTAGATTTTTGTATTTATCTTTTAATTACACAGTGCAACAACCAAAATGGGAATGGGATGAAACCAATTGCAAATGAAAGTTTACATTATCCATAACAAAACCTACACCCATTTGAATTTGCAGATTTTGGAACGCTGTCTAACAAGAAAAGATCATTGCAAAATTGATGCCAACATCAAAAATTGATTTTTCAGCCTACAAAAATAAATACACCGTTTTTTTATGAAAATCGACAAGAAATAGCACCATTTGTATGATAGCGCCATCCAGCGTGAGTTGTAGGTATAAATAAATATCAAACCAGTTAGGAAAGGCAGAAAGTCGGGCGGGGCCGACTATATAATACCCTACACCTCCCTAACAATGCGATAAGGGTCATTGCCATAATAGTTTGGAATAATTGGTAAATGGGTAGAAACATATTATCTAATTCTGAAGCGATAATCGCTAAATTAAGCAATATTCGTTCCTAAATTGAGAAACATCTTTCTGGAAAATTTTAATGATCGGAAGTAAAATACAACTTCTATAGCGGTTTGATACCAAATCAGGAGGAACATATATATGGAGTTTTAATATAAATCTGAACCGATCTTCCCTGAATACTCATTCATGTAAGAAGACCTCCTTCTGTCGAATTTCGTACTGATCGGATAAAAAATACAGTCTCTACAGCGCTTACATGTCAAATCGGGGGTAACATATATATGGGGGCTATATCTAAATCTGAACCGATTTCTTCCAAATTTAAAAGTGTTCATTCATATAATAGGAAACCTCTTTCTGACGAATTTCAGACTGATCGGATATAAAATACAGTTTTTACAGCGCTTACATGTGAAATCGGGGGTAACATATATATGGGGCTATATCTAAATCTGAACCGATTTTCTCCCAATTTAGCAGTATTCCTTCATGTAATAAAAAACCTCTCTTTGCCGAATTTCGCACTGATCGGATATAAAAAACATTTTTACAGCGCTTACATGTCAAATCGGGGGTAACGTATATATGGGGGCTATATCTAAATGTGAACCGATTTCTTCCAAATTTAACAGTGTTCATAAATATAATAAGAAACCTCTTTCTGCCGAATTTCATACTGATCGGATATAAAATAAAGTTTTTACATCGCTTACATGTCAAATCGGGGCTAACATATATATGGGGGCTATATCTAAATCTGAACCGATTTTAACCAAATTCAATAGGGATCGTCCTTGGGCCAAAAAAAGATATGTGTAAAGTTTCGTCGAGATCGGACCATAATTGCGACCTGTACTTTGATTACAAGAATACATGCACAGACAGACGGACAGACAGACGGACATAGCTAAATCAACTCAGAAAGTGATTCTAAGTCGATTGGTATAATAAACGATGGCTCTATTTCTTCTCCTTTTGGGTGTTACAAACAAATGCACAAAGTTATAATAACCTGTACCACAGTGTGGTGTAGGGTATAATAACATTTTTACAGCGCTCACAGTCAAATCGGGGGTAACGTATATATGGGTGCTATATCTAAATCTGAACCGATTTCTTCCAAATTTAAAAGTGTTCATTCATATAATAGGAAACCTCTTTCTGACGAATTTCAGACTGATCGGATATAAAATACAGTTTTTACAGCGCTTACATGTGAAATCGGGGGTAACATATATATGGGGGCTATATCTAAATCTGAACCGATTTTAACCATATTCAACAGGGATCGTCCTTGGGCCCAAAAAAAAGATATGTGTAAAGTTTCGTCTAGATCGGACCATAATTGCGACCTGTACGTTGATTACAAGAATACATGCACAGACAGACGGACAGACGGACATAGCTAAATCAACTCAGAAAGTGATTCTAAGTCGATCGGTATAATAAACGATGGGTCTCTTTCTTCTCCTTTTGGGTGTTACAAACAAATGCACAAAGTTATAATACCCTGTACCACAGTGTGGTGTAGGGTATAAAAAGCAATTCCTCGACCCCAAGAACAGTAAGATACCACAACTTTCCATGATAATAAAAAGAAATAAGCATTATTATTTCAAATTTTCAAAGATCTTTTCTTGTTAGACAGCATTCCAAAATAACCAATTTCAAATGCGTTTAAAAAAAATTGGCACTGAACTGAAAAAAAACCCTTGAAGGTTTTGTTATGGATAATGCTAACTTTCATTTGCAATTGGTCTCATCCCATTTCCATTCGGAAAGTTCGATCATAGTGTTATTTATCACCAATATAAGTGTATCATAACAAATATCGTATATGTGAAAAAACACGCCATGGTAAATGGTTTTCAAGAAAATCCATACAAAGGACATTTTGTTTGGAGCAATTTAAATATTAATAAAACGAAAAAGAGTTCACAGCGTGCCTCAATTAATCGAAAGTTGGCATAGATTAACGGCAAATGAGGTTTTGTTTGGAAACATCTCCTCTTTTGACTACGAATAGATCAAAATCAGATTTGCTTGGTTTCGCGAGTTATCGCGAAAACAGTATTTTTGCTCAAAAAGAACTTAATTGCTTTGTGAAGCGCAAAATGCTTCGCTTGGTAGTCGTATGATCGCTAGGACATTCTAATTCGATAATAAAAAAAAATCGAAAAATTACACATACGAGTTTTTTTGTCGCACCAACGATGCACAGTGGGCTAAAATGAAAAAAAAATGGACATAATTCTGCCATTTCCAAACCACTTATAGTATGAAATTTAGGCGATGAAATTTTAGGTGTGTATACAAGAGGTGTTAGAGAGTTTAAGTTCGGAACTTGGGCCCCCTATCTCATACAGGGGCGGAGTTACAGGGCCCTAAAGTTGACCACCTCGGGTATACAAAATTTTCATCGGCTTCTAACTTTTGAACGGAGTGTCCGGCTTTAGTGGCGTGTGGATACTGCTAGACCAGAGTAGTCGCAATCAACTAAGGAAAATGAATCTATCTTGTCAACAGAAAAGTCAAATGTATTGACACAACACTCTTCACGACTATATTCACCATCTTTATCTAGACGAAGCTCTACAGAATCAAGAGAATCATTCGTAACATTGTCTGATATATTGAATGAAACCCCGACAGCATCAGTTGTAACAGAATATTTCAAGAAACATTCAAAAATTACGGATAATCATCGAATCATGTTAATTAAATTAATATCCAATTACTTTCAACAACATCAATATCACATGTCTCTCCACAAAAGCTGCGCACTTGAACAAGAAATAATACATCGATTTCCCGGAGAGAAAATTGAATATTATCGCCCTGGAAAACGAGGAAAAATTTACGTTAAATGTAGCAATGAAAAATCTAATATAAATTCATTAAAGCGAGTCTTAGGTGGCGACGCGAATAGGCCTTTAAACTGCAGTAAACCTGAACTCAAAACCTTCAGTAAGTGCAGTAAGATGGAAATTAAATATTTAAGTCCGTTATTTATTTATTTTTCTCTTTATTTAAAAGATCCTGAAAGTAATGCAGAAGATTGTGTTAGAATGTTAAGGTTTGATAACTTATCGGCTGCAGACTTTGACAGCTATTGGGAAACATGCAGCCAGTATAGACTTCAGCAAATTAAATTTATATTTTAATTAGACTGACATAGATTTTGGAGCTGTTTTTGCCAATCGATTAGGAGTTCTTGCTGATTGGCCGGAACATTTCAGCAAAATTAAAACATTTCTTCTTGCTGAAAATCACATACTTGAAAAAGGATTACGAGATATGCTCAAAAATATAGATAATACAGAGGGCAATAAAGGTAAGTTGCATTTATTAATTAAAATAGAGATTGGCATGAACGTTTAACATTATTAGTTTATTTATTAAATTCGAAGTTTTTTGATTAGTAGTATTTTCCTTCGCTATACTTATTTAATACTCAGCTGTATATCTCCCTAACAACATATCTATAAAATATTTTTGAATTAAGTTTTATACCAATATTGTAAGATAATTCTTGAATAAAGAATAATAAAATTTGTTTATTTTATTAGAAATTGCTGCAGTCCAACTTATGTGGTGCATCCATGGATACCTTATACCAACCCAAAATGTTGTGCGAAGGGACCAAAACAACAAAAAAATCATTATTAAGCACACAATTAAAAACTCGCAGGAGTCGTTCTTTTTCGTTGGAAGTAGCGCACAAGAAATTGAAGACCACATATGTTTCCTAAATAAAAAATCGGAGAACATACAACCATTTATATTTACTATAGGCGATAAGAACCTCAAGTTTTTTCAAAGCTATTTTTTGTATTTAGATGGTATCAAATTTGAGTTTACTACTTTTTTGAGAGCTGTGGATATTTGTTTTAAGTGCTTTCATTTGTTTAATTTAGAATATCCGATTGCCTGTACTAACTTTTTTATTGAAGACTACTTTTACAACATGAGTTAAGAAAGAAAATAAAAGATCAAAAATTGCCATTATGTCAGACAAACTAAAGCAAATTGTTGAGATTGTTAACTAAAACAGATAAAATCAACTTTCAACAACACAAAAATTATTAAAATGTCAAATTATTTTAAGTACTTTTTTTAATGCAATTTTCAAAATAAGTTACGAATTCATATAATCTTAGAATACATACACTTACTTTTTTTGATTTCTAAATAAATATATAAATAACACAGATTTTTGGAATTTATTCTTTGAATTGAAAATTAATTGCATGCATTTTAAGAATCATTGAGTTAATGATCTGGTTCATTGAGTAAACCTATTCATACATTGAAATTAATGAATATATTCATTGAGTTAATGTTAAATTACTTTGGGATAATGTACGCGTTCATCGGTTCAATGTATTCATACATCAAAATTGATGTAAGAGTTCATTAAATTAATGTCCGTATTCATTGTATAAATGTTTTCATTCATTAAAATTTATGTACCCATACATTGGGCGAATGTATGCCATTCATTAGCTCAATGTACCAGTTCATTGAGACAATGTATTCATACATTATAATTGATGTACGAGTTCATTGGATTTAATGAGCGCTATTCATTGGCTCAATGTACCAGTTCTTTGAATCAATATATGCATACATTGAATCAGTAAGTTAATGAACAGCATACATTGAAATCAATGAACGCAATCAGTGGCGCAAAATTAATGAACAAATTCATTGTCTCAATGTACATTTTCAGTATTATTATGTACCTTTTTTTTCAGTGTAAGCGAGCTCTACAAAAGACTTTTTGCACCTAACAGTTACCTTTTTCTTTTTTTTCATCGACCCTGTCCTAGTGTTGTGTGAATAGCGTTGCAGAAGAATATGCACCGATTGGCAAAAAATTTGCTATATGATGAAAAAATTTATCCGATATAACTTATAAGACAAATGTTATGGTCATTTGATTAATATTTAAAAAAAAGATTTCTTGTATTTTTTTGGGAAAAAGTATATCGATGGCCTATATCTAAATGTGGCTATATTATAAAACCCAATTTTTTAGGAGAGCAAAAATAACTGATTTCTTGTCATATTATTTGATATTCAGAGAATTTTTGTTCTACGATATGTTCTACATATTGCTACTATGTTCTACAAACAAAAAAAATATAATCCATTATGCGCGAAGTTCTGAAATATATCTCATTTTTTCTTCGTAAATAGTCTTTGTTTTGTGGAATTTGTAAGTATAACAGCTTTTGTTCGAATTTAAATTTATATTGAAAATAAAAATAAATATAAACAATAGCTAATAAATAGCTCGATTATCGCATGCGATACATCAATGTGAAAGTCTCGATAAGTACTACATTTGTCTCATAGAAGTCGCAGATGCACAAAGTAATGATGACTTCACTTACTGCAGTTTCTACGCCTAAAATTTAAAAATATGTTTCTATAGGATTAAAGTGCTTTAAACCCCATGAACATTTTGCGGGTAGACCAGGGATTACTTTCAAAACTGCATGGAAAAGTTTTAAACCACACACTCCAAACATTCGTTGAACCACTATTATTAGACTTTCTTCATTTTTTATCCACATGCGACCGGTCACAAATGTCTTTTACAACAGCTTCACAAGAACTCCAGTTTTTACGATTACGTATAAATTATAATTAAGAACATATTGTATTTGAAAACATGGCATGGAAATTTGTAAAATTTTATGTCATTAAAACTATTAAAATGTATCCTGAAATTGTGGACTAACGCTCTATAAGCGCAATTGCATTTAAACGAATGAAAATTCCCTGAACTCAAGTAAATTTCAATGAATTTTGTTCTTCAACAAGTGACAGAATAAATTTTTATTTTAAGGACAATATTGTTTTTATTTTCAGGGAAATTTATTTTCAGTGCGTGTAAATACATAAATATATTCTAAGTTAGGCAAGGTGGCAACACCGTTTTAATGGTTTTAAAAATTCCATTCAGTTTACAGAAAAAAACAATGTAATGCGAATCTACCAATTTTTTTCGATTAACTGTGCTCACAAACACAAACATTCTTGTAACACGAATGAAAAAGGGCAAAACGAAAAATACGTCGCGGAATAGAAATAAAAACCTACGGGTTCAAATAAAAATAATAAAAACGCTTATTCAACATAATTTTTTTCTGTTAGCTTAGCAACGAAAAATACAACAAAATTGTCCCATTTGGATTTCTTTGAAAATGCTCTAAAATGTGTGTCTCTGTATTTGTTTGTTTAATTCTCGGGCATTCAGCGAGTTTTTCCATGCAGATCATGAATTGTTTTATTGCTTTCCGACCCGCACTGAAGGCTGTGGAAGGAACAACAATGAGACCCGAGCACAAAGGCCAACAAGAATAAGAAAGCAACAGTCTTTTTCTTCGCACGACACGAGTCGAGTCAACCTTTATTGCACGGCATTCAATGGGAGTGATGGAAAACAGGATTCGGTGTCCTTTTTGGTACTTTATATAATTCACTTATTGTCTAATTTACAAGGTATTTTCACTTTATTGTTTATTTAAAAAAATCTGTAATATTTTATTTTGTGAGATTTGTCAGGGACAAGACTCTTGATACAAGAACGAATCCATTAAAATGCAAAGAAAATCGGTTCATAGTTAGCTATAATCCACATATATATAAATTCCTTCCAATTTTTATACCCGACCGTTATGGTAATTTGGTAGAGAGGATTTCAGAATCCAAGAACGACAACTGTCAAATTAATGGAAAATCAAATTATATTTAGATACAGGCCCTCTAGATATTGAATCCAATTCTACGTGTACGCATTACAAAATCTTAATTTTTAATCAGACCTTTATACATTTTGGAAGTTGCGAATACTGCGAGTTTAAATGCCAAGCAAAATCTTGGTACGTACATGTCATTACCACTACCATTACCACGTAATGATATCTCATTATCGCCAGCATTACTTTCGGTAAATAAATAACGACTAACAAAATAATGACAAAAATAAGTTATTGCTAGTAATCTAAGTTAGAAAATCTTATTTTAATTCATAAACTTCTCTTTAAATGATTTACGATTTATGATTTTTTTCTTAAATGATTTACGTATATACGTTGTAGTTTGTATTCAGTTAAATCATTTAAAGAAAAGTTTATAAATTTAAATTCGATTCTCTAAATACGATTGCTAATAATAACTTATTTTTTGTCATTATATAGTTAGTCGTTGTATATTTACCGAAAGTAATGCTGGCGATAATGAGATATCATTACCTGGTAATGGATGTGGTAACGAGATTTACTTACCAAGATTTTGATGGGATATATTTGTGTATTTGATTATTAGGCGACGTATCTATGAATCGCGAGGTTGGCCAGTGGTTGTGATGCTAAACTACGAAACCATGAGGTCGCGAGTACAATCCCACCTCCCCCCAAATGAAATTTTTCGTCATATGACGACAACAATCGATAACTACTCTCTCCCAATTTTACGCTCTTACCAATGTTTCGCTCTCCCCAATTTTACGCTCTTCTACGTTCTCACCACATTCCACCACTGATGGTTGTGAACAAGCAATAGCAACTCGGAAATATCCACTACTACACACAACACACTCGTAAAATTATCTCTTTTGTCCACGCTTACTTTTGAACAATTGTAAGCGTGGGAGTAAGTGGTTATTTTTCAGCTACTTGTATGCTTGAGTGGAAGCACTTTCCTCCATGACATTTACATGTAAAAATAATTCGAGGGGAGGTTATAATTAAAAGCAGTTACTAGTTTTGAATTTAGCTTACCCGTCAGGTTATTTGGTAATGGGAAATTTTGCTGGGGTGTCGTAACTTCACTGTACGGTTCGCCTAAAATGTAAGCAGTAGAGTTTGGTCAATGAAGTTGAGAACCTCTCAGATTTATTTTGTTTAGGATATGTTTGGTTTATAATACGAATATTAGCTATTAACTATTCCAAATTTAGATTCCTCAAGATTTTAGACCCAATGAGCAAATTTAAGGGTTGGAAGCTAAACATTTTCATTGCTTAAAATTCCCCATTCTAGCGACGGCCGGTCTAGTTATACGAGTATATTGACACCTATATTCCATACCTATATTTTCTTCATTGATTTCAGTAAAAACATTACTAAGTTTAAGGAAAAAAAAGGAACTCAATCGTAGATCAATTTTTTTTTTTCGGAAAATACTATGTTTTAGTTCAATTTACTTACAATGAACTATTGAAGATATTATAACTAAATATTCTTCTTCAATTTATAAAACATTCTTTTTTATACAAATCTGCAGTTATATGGAGCCCCAAAAAGATAACGTAAAATATCTAGAAATACACTTAGTCCGTCGTCTGACTTGGTCACACCATATAACCACAAAACTATTCCAAATAAAGCGGAAAACAAATCGGCTGCACTGGCTTATCAGTCCCCGGTCAACTCTATACTTATACAAAGTCTTCAAAACACGACCATGCAAAATTTCAAAACGATTATATGTAAACTACAGCTTCTATAGGGCAAAAGGGCCCAATCGGACGAAATATCTAAATCTAAACCATCTTTCTTCATATTCGGCAATGTTGGCTAAACGGCCAAATCGGACAAAAGGTGTGAAAGTCCCAACTGCAAAATTTCGGCACGATCGGAGTGAAATTGCGACCTGCACTCAACTAACAACATAAGACGGACGGACAGACATGGTTAAATCCACTCAGTTAGTGATTCTGAGTCGATCGGTATACTTTAAGGTGGGTCTAGCTGTAGTATTTCCGGGTATTACAAACATATGCAATGAAACAAACTTGTAATACCCTGTGTGGTGTAGGGTGTAATAAGCTACAATTCCATTCTGCGGAACGGAAATAAAAGCCTTCTGACATATTTCCAGAAGCTATGAGAACAGATTATGTTCTCATACACAACCGCTTGCCAGAGATCATTTAAATTTCGAGCGACTTATACGCCTCAGACGAATAAACACCATAGGTTTAGATTAGGGTGGCAGCCGTATTTTTTATACAAGCTCACATAGACCAGTTTAGGTCCCTAGTGTTACCACGGGCTGAAATGCCCCTCATCGAAACCAACCTGTTTGATATACAAATTTGTCGATAGTACGAATATCGGTACTGGAAAGGTCTCTTAGGCTGCCTAGAAAAGCCGACCCCAGTAAGTCCAGTCGTCGTTTACACAGAGCGGGGCAGTCGCATAGCAAGAGCTCAATGCTCTCTACTTCTTCCTCATCTCCCCAGCTTCTGCAGAAGTCATTAGAGTCAATACCCAATCTTTTGGCGTGTTCGCCGATCAAGCAGTGTTCCGTCAGAACTGATACTAACGTAGACAATCTTTGCCTCTCTAGTGCGAGGAGATATTTTTATCTTCTCAGCTAATACCTTGGCCAGATTTGTCTAGCTACCCTGCAGGTGCCGATTTATGTCCATCTTTCGTTGGACTGCCTGATTGTCTCTTGCCTAAGCCAAAGCTTGCACGTGGATAGTGGCGCACCAATATATGCAAATTCTTTGAGAATTTGTAATGTCGTCCCTTTCCTAGCAAGTTAATCGGCTTTGCAGTTCCCCGGGATATCCCTATGCCCAGGCACCCATATGAGGTGTATATTAAACCGCTCAGCCATTTCGTTAAGAGATCTGCAGCAGTCGAGGGCTGTTTGTGAATTTAGGGATGTTGCCTCCAGAGAATTGATAGCAGCCTGGCTTACCAAGATACCTGGTATTCTTCCAACCCATTCATCTCTGGTGGGAATCATAGTGATTTAATTTCTCTCGAAGGTGTACACCGTTGGTATATAGTCCACTCTGTCGGTTTCCATAGCACTACACTTTGATATCCTCATGTGACCGTTGTTTTTGTACCTCCACATTGATAGGCAGTTTAATCTTATTGCCGCTTTGGTTGCAACTTCTCTCGCCACAATATTAATCGGCAGTATATGGAGTAGGGCTTGTAAAGACTCGGTCGCTTTAGTCCTTAAGGCTCCGCTTATGCTCAGGCAGGCTTTTCTCTGAACCTTTGTAAGTAGGTTGGTGATGGTTAGTTTGTCAGTTGCCGTCCACCATACCTCAATGCCGTATAGCAGTATAGGACGAACTACTGCTATAACAGGTGGCGCAAAAGTAACCTTTCGATGTTATATTAGACGCGATTGGCGGTCAGCAGCTAACAGCTGATGCACCGTCTGGACTTTGTACGGAAAAATCTTCAAATCTTGTACCAAAATTCGCTGTAGAGACCGTCGACTGATACCCATTTGCGTGGCACGTCGTCTGGTCGATGTCGACGGCGCTTCCATGACATCCTCGGCTACAGCAGCAATATTCTCTGCAGAATGGCTACTCCGGGGTCTGTCACGCCTGGCAGCATCTCGTGTTGTGCCAGTCTCTTCGAGGCGAGCGGCTAAACGTCGCAGTGTTTCACCAGTAGGCGTTGGACGGCCAGGAAATCTGTGCCAAAGTCACCGACCGATTATTGGTCAAATAAATAGTCAGCAATATTCCGCGTTCTGGAGCAGTGTAGCGTAACATTGTTTATTAACGTGTATTTCGCATGTGTTTACTACACAAATGTCAAAACAGAACTGACATTAGGGGCCAATCGCAAAATTTATAGCATTTTCTGATAGGAGGATTACTTTTGCGCCACCTGTTATATATCCAGTGGACGATTTTAGGAGAGAGGCCCCACCGCAACCCTACAGCCTTTTTGCAGGAATATAAGGCGACGTTGGCTTCCTTACACGTTCCAATACGTTAAGTCTAAATAACAGTTTTCTATCTAGAATTATTCCTAACAATTTTGCACTTTCAGAAAAGACTAGATCTGTTCCATTTATCCGAGGTGTAGGGTCCACATATGGGACTTTATTCATTCTAGTAAAGAGAACTAATTCTGTCTTGTTTGGGTTTACGCCCAAACCGCTGCTTCTGGCCCATCTAGCCAATTGGTTCAGAGCCACCTGTTGAATGTCTCGGAGGACGTTTTCGAGTTTGCCACTCACTGCGATTGCCGCGTCGTCCGCATATGCCACGACCTTGCAGCCACAACGTTCTAGATCTAGCAGGATTTCATTCACCGCTAGGTTCCAAATTAGTGGAGACAGTACTCCTCCTGGTGGGGTCCCTCTGTTTACGAACCTTGTTAGAGTTGTGGACCCAAGACATGCTGTTATGCGTCTTCTGTTGAGCAGACTTTGAATTAGTCTAATCAAACTAGAGTTAACTTTTAGATGTGACAGTGCCGCAATTACTGCATCTGAGTGAATGTTGTTAAAAGCCCCTTCTATATCAAGAAATGCCACCATGGTGAATTCCTTGAAATGCAGGGACGATTCGATAGTGCTCACAAGTTCGTGCAGGGCTGATTCTGTAGACTTCCCCTTATTGTAAACATGTTGGTTCACCGACAGGAGTTTTGTATCCAGGTTTTCCCTAATAAAATAATCTAAAAGTCTTTCCAGACCTTTAAATAGGAAGGAGGATAGGCTAATTGGTCTGAAGTCTTTTGGCCTAGTGTGTGACATCTTCCCGGCTTTTGGTATGAATACCACTTTGGTATCCCTCCATCGATTCGGGATGAGAGAAAGCCTGATACAGCCTACATAAATTTTTTCCAGCCAGGGGATAATGTATTTCAACATTTTCTGCATTTCTGCTGGAGTGATGCCGTCTGGTCCAGGTGACTTGAAGGGCTCAAAGCTATTAATAGCCCAGCTTATTCTGGATCTCTCAGTCAACAAGCTAGCAACGCTCGCAGTCCACTCGCACTCTTGTTGGTCCTGCTGATCCTCTGGTTCTGTTAGAGAGTTCCCCGGGAAATGTGTGTCGAGCAGTACATTGAGCGACTGCTCGCTGTTTTTGGTCCAATTATTTGCCTCATCCTGCAAGTAACCCACTGTACAGGGTGAAACTGATAATATTTTCCTCAGCCTTGCGGCGTCGGAGACCTTTTCCACTTTCTAAGCTCCTTTTATAGATCTTGAGTTGCTCTTTATAGGCATCCCAAACATTAGCGACCCCTGTAGATTTAGTCTTGTTGAATAGCTTGTTGCAGGTATTTTTCATAGCCGTTAGCTCAGAAGTCCACCATTGGGGTTTACTTTTACCCTAGTACCTTGTTTTTGGACAGGCTTCTTCAAGGGAACTATTGAATGATGTGGTGATATGCTCGACCAGATTATCCAGACCGGCTTTGTCATTCGGTTCGTACAGAAGTTTGGAGTTGAGTGGTCGTCCAGTACATTCCACCCAATAATTTTGTCTGACAGCCGGTCAGTAGCAAACGTTACGTCTAGTACTTCTTGTCTGTCTTTAATTGTAAAGGTCGGTTTATTACCTATGTTACAAATACTTAGGTTGGTAGTTAGAATAAAGTCAAGAAGCGAATCACCCCTATTGTTTATATCCGTACTACCGCAGATAGTATGATGAGCGTTCGTGTCTGCGCCAACAATCAGCTCGACCTCGTCAGACGTTGCTTCTTCTACTACTTCCCTGAATAGAGCAGTCGGTACTACAGCTTCATAAGGCAAGTAACTGGAGACAACCCAATATATGCGATTACCGATCTCCAGACTAGCAGGTGTTTGGTCTTTACCACTTAAATTAGCCAGGAAAAAGATACTTAGATCATTCCGGGCCAAAATGCAGGTTCTTGGAATAAACACCATAGAAATAGCTTGAAAAAAATGTGCTTTACCTTTGGAGTTTGGAAATTCCCGGTAATTCCCAAGGATTTGGGAATTAAAGCATAGATTATAGATTATATAATTGGTAAAAAACTAAGTATTTTATCTCATTTAAATTGTTACATACTTTTTGTTATAGGGTAATTCCAAAAAAAAACGACACAAAAATTACAATTTAAATATTTGACCCTTTCGATTTCGATAAAATTTTGTTTAGATTTGTTTAGAGGGACGAAAATGTTTTATTTTTAAAAATTATCCGCATATTTTACTACAGAATGTAAAAATTTCAGCGTGGGTCTTAATTAGTGTCCGTCCGTCTGTCAGTTCGACTGAATGGTGCTAACGATAACTCTGAAAAGGAGTGACCGAATGACTTAAAATTCTGTACGTTGTAATATTTTATTCAAACCCCAGATTATGTTTGATGGACAACCATATCGACCTACTCTTTATGGTACCTCCACCACAAATGGTTTGTGGAGGTTAAAGCTCTTATAACTTCTATACTACTCATGGGTATCCTGTAAAATGTCATAGCTAGTAATCATTTTACAGTCTCTATAAGCTGAACAAATAAGGGAGAAAATGCCGCACCCCTTTGGGTTCCACCCCATACAAAAAGACCAGTTTGTTCAAAGAGTTCTCATCTTATGCCATTAATACCAGCGCATGCAAATACTTGAAATTTTGTGCAGTGTAATGTTTTCATAGTACCTACAGTCCAGTACAAAGTGGTCGTTATTGCCACGCCCCTTCTAGTACCTCTCACACAAATGGTAACAATTTTGTAAAATGTTAAAAAATAAGAAACTCATTAAAGTAAATATAACGGGTGATCCAAGTACAGATACTTTTTTCAGTAGCCTTTTTTTGACAGATCACGTGTGAGTCGTGTAATGCTGTCATGTTATTTTAGTTAAGTATTGTTTGGCATTTCATCATGGAAAGACTTACGCCTGAACAGCGTTTACAAATCGTTCAACTTCATTACGAAAATGCACGTTCTGTGAGGAATGTGTTTCGTGCACTTCGCTCAACGTATAGTCAAAATAATCGGCCTACTGAGCGTACTATTCGCAACACCATCATCCATCTTGAGACCCAGCATTCATTATAAGATAATATTCGACAGAATAAACCACGCCCAGCACGCAGTGAAGAAAATGTAGCGGCCGTAGCTGAGAGTGTACATGAAGACCGTGGAGAGTCGAGGTCTTCAATTGAAAGCATACAAAATAAAGCTTGTGCAAGAACTGAATCCGCCCGACCTTTCCAAGCGATATCGTTTCGCTCTTTGGGCTCTTGAAAAGTTCCAAGAAGTTCCGACTTTTTCGAGCCAAATTTTGTTCAGCGATGAGGCCCATTTCTGGCTCGATGGGTACGTAAACAAGCAAAGTTGCCGCATTTGGGACGAAGAGCAACCTGAAGAGATTCAAGAAAAAACAACGGTTTGGTGTGGTTTGTGGGCCGGTGGAATCATCGGTACATATTTCTTCAAAAATTATGCCGGTGAGAACGTAACCTTTAATGGCGACCGTTATCGTGCCATGATAACCGACTATTTGATGCCTGAAATTGAAGCGCCTGAATTTGATGCCAAGACGGCGCCACTTCACACACATCGCATGAATCAATGGATTTATTGAGAGAACACTTCAGTGAGCAGATAATTGCACGTTTTGGGCCGGTCGATTGGCCACCAAGATCGTGTGATATCACACCGTTAGACTTTTTCCTGTGGGGATATGTAAAGTCTAAAGTTTATGCGGACATACCAGCTTCGATTCAGGCCTTGGAGCAAAACATCACGCGTGTCATTCGCCAGTTACCAGTCGAAATGCTCGAACGAGTCATCGCAAATTGGACTCAACGGATGGACCATCTGAGACGTAGCCGCGGCCAACATTTGATAGACATAATCTTCAAAAAATGAATGCCAAAGAATGTTCTTTCAAATGATAATAAACATTCCCCATTCAATTTGAATTTTCTGTGTTTTTTCTTTAAAAAAGTAGGGAACCTCGAAATGGATCACGCTATATAAATAAAGAGTTTTAACATTTCCCAAAATTGTTACCATTTGTGTGAGAGGTACCAGAAGGGGCGTGACAATAACGCCCACCCATAACGACCAAAGCAAATTCCATTCTATCGCTGTATTTCACAATTCTTAAAGAATCCCATAAGGAGCTATGTATACAGATCGTTAAGGAAATTTGTCGTCCGCCCTAGGTCAAAAGGGACACAAAAACCGCGACAAAACAATTTTTATTTTTTTTTTAAATATACAGCCCGCTTATTACTACGGTAATAGACATATACAACGAACTTATAATAAGAAATATTACAAAGTTAATTTTTGTGGTAGTCAGAACTAAGGATTTTCATAATAGAATTTGGATCAGCTTCAAAATTGTAATATTTTGAAGTTGTCTTTTAATCGTAGTCTATGTTAGAATATCTTCTAACTTACGGAGTTTCGATCTCGGTGTTAAAAAACAAATCAAGTAAAAACGGTAGTAATTTCGACCGGTCCGTATCGTATATACCCTTCTCTATGGATTGCATTTAATTCTATAACCAGGAATTTATTTAAAAATAAAAACAAATAGCTTAGCAGTGACATATAAGAGCGGCCTATATATGTGGACTATAACTGACCGATATAATTTCGGTTACAGATTTTTAATTAATTAAAAAAACTGTAAAATTTCAGACAATTTGAATGGAAAATGTGGTATTTATGGCATACAGACTCTATATATAGCAAAACATGGATAGATATGATTTTCATCCGCTGAAGGAAAAACGGTGTGACAGTCCAAAAACTGCGAGAAGTTATATTATATTTCTTGTTGGTCATGTCGCATAAAACAAGAATTGTTTGTGCTGTTATCTTTCAAAATAAATTGTAAAATCATTTCTTTTGTTAGAAAATGGCGAAAAAATGTGTTTGCTGCTTAAATAAACAAAGTATATATCGTACTAAAGGTCTAAGTTTCTTCTGTTCAAATCCGTTGATAGATTAAACATTGATAATTATCAAATTAATTATAGTTAACTAAGTTACAGGCTTATAAGTCCGGAAAAAAACTACACGGAAAGTAAAATAACGTCCCAGAGTTCTCAGCTTCATCCTTTTTTCACTCTGTGTAATTCTTGTCAAAAAAAGTCGAACTGCATAGTTTCAGCCAAATTGTTGGAAAAAAATGCGGTATACTGATTACATATACATATTTAAGAGTGACCTCTATAGGAGAGCTATATTAAAACGTGTACTGATATGGTAAATTTTCGGTGTTCAGAATTTAACTAGATATAAAACACAAACTGCAAAATTTTAGCATAATCGTTAGGAAAATGTGGTCTTAAATAAGCATATTTGAGAGCGAAATCTAAAAAAAAATGTGAACTGATTTGTATAATTTTTGGCTTGGTGAATGCTCGTCAAAATAAAATACAAACTGCTAACTTTAAGATAATTTGCTTGAGAAATGTGGTTTTTATGTGAAGCTACGTATATCAAAACATTGACCGATGTGGACCATTTGCAATCGCAAACGACCTGCAACTATAAGATATATTTCTACCAAATTTAATTTGAACCTAGCTCTATTAGTACGGACTGTAGCTTGATTTCAACAGATAGACGTATTAAAAATATCGATGACTTAATAAAAAAATGGCGCATCTTGATTTCTATTAGTACGGACTGTAGCTTGATTTCAACAGATAGACGTATTAAAAATATCGATGACTTAATATAAAAATGATTTTCTCCATAATTTTGTTTTCCGTTCATTCTGGTCGAAAACTATCAAATGCACTTTAGATTTTTTTTTAATTTTCGGGGCTATAGTTGCAATTATAGGATTTATAGGTATTTTAAAAACCCCATTAGTCTAGTCAACGGATTTGTTTGGTTTTTATTCGGCTTTTTGTGTCCCTGTATAGAAACAGCAAAATCGAGATACGCCCTTTTTATACTTTTGCTACATGCCAAAAGTGTAACACATCAAATGAATGATCTAAGACCCCAAGTATGTTCGGCGGATATTCGTTTTGGACATTTTAAGTCGAATGAGCAATGCCCGTCCGTCTGCCACGATAACTCTCGAAATGAGTATCCGATTTACTTCAAATTTGGAATAGGGTAATATTTTTTTCTCTCTCCAGCTAAGTTCGAAGATGGGCCATAGTGGTCCACTCCTTTGGGTACCTCCCCCACAAAGGGACAACTTTTAGTTAAATATTGGTTCTTTAATAACTTCCATACTAATCATTAGAATCTTCTGGAAGTCCACACATAGTATTAGTTTATTAGGCGCTATTACCTCGAGACAAATGGGCGAAGTTGCCATGCCCCTTTTTGTACCTCCCTCACAAATGGACCATTTTGCACTAAAATGTAATTGCTTATAGCATTAATATCACTTACTACAAATAGTTGCAATTTTGTACAGTGCAATACTTTTATAGTACCTAAAGTCCAGTGAAAAGTGGGCCATATTGGTACCTCCCATACAAATGGACAATTTTACACCAAAGTTAACAGCTTATAACTTTAATATCAGTGCATACAAATACTTGCAATTTGGTAAAGTGTAATGGTTTTATAGTACCTACAGTCCGCTGACCAATGGGCGTTAATGCCACGCCCCCTTTGGTACCTCCCACACAAAGGTACCATTTAGTACGAAAAGTTAACAGCTTATAACTTTATTACTAGTACACACAAATGCCTAAAATTGTGTACAGTGTAATGATTTTATAGTACCCTACAGTCTGTAAAAAATGGGCATTATTAGCATGCCACTTTGGCACCTCCCACACATTTTATAAAAAAAATTAAGAAAAAAATTATCGTGAATACCAATGAATATAAATAATCACAAATTTTTCAGTGTACAGTTTTTAAGATTCCCATAGCCCTGTTAAAATGGGAGTTATCTCCATATCTATTTTAGTACGTCCCATACAAAAACAACTAAGAAAATTAAATAGCTCATAATATTAGTACATATACCAGTGCATATTTACATTGCTCAGAAAGTGTGGGTATATCTAAGTCGGTTTATCCGACTGAAATTTTGTACTTGTTATATTAAACAATCGATATATATTTTACTACGAGTATACCCAATTTGTATACCCTCACTTTAGTGTGACGAGGGTATATATCATTTGCTACGAAAAAAATTGTAACACATCGAAGGAGTGATCTAAGACCCTAAGTATGTACGGCGGATATTCGTTTTGGGTCATTTTAAGACGAATGAGCAATGTCCGTCCGTCTGTCTGTCTATCTGTCTGTCTGTCTGTCTGTGTGTCTGTCTGTCTGCTGGCTGGTGCGCACGATAACTCTCGAAAGGAGTAACCGATTGACTTCAAATTTGGTACGTGGTAATATTTTTTTCTATCTCCGGCTAAGTTCGAAGATGGGCCATATTGGTCCACTACTTCTAGTACCTCCCCCACAAAGTGTTAAAATGTTGTGAAATATTGAATCTTTAATAACTGCTATACTACTTATTCGAATCTTCTGAAATTCCACACATAGCATTAGTTTATTAGTCGCTATCAACTCGAGAAAAATGGGCCATGTTGCTACGCCCCTTTTGGTACCTCCCACACAAATGCACCATTTTGCACCAAAATTTAACAGCTTATAACATTAATACCAGTGAATAAAAATACTTGAAATTTTGTACAGTGTAATGCTTTCATAGTGCCTACAGTCCAGTGAAAAATGGGTGTCATATGGTACTTTTGTGTAAGAGGTACCCTTTTGGTACCTCTTACACAAAAGTACCATTTTGCACCAAAAGATAACAGCTTATAACATTAATACCAGTATATAAAAATACTTGAAATTTTTTACAGTGTAATGCTTTTATAGTGTCTTTTGCACTGTGAAAAATGGACGCTATTTCCACGTCCCTTTTTGTACCTCCCACACAAAGGTACCATTTTGCACAAAAAGTTAAGAGCTCACAGCATGAGTACCAATGCACGAAAATGCAACAACATTTTGCACAGTGTAACGCTTTTGAAGTCCCTATAGCCCTGTAAAAAATGGCCGTTACCACCACGCCCCTTTTTGTACCTCCCACACAAAATGGCCAAATTATACCAAAATTTAATATTTCATAACGTTAATATACCAGTGCAAAAAACGTTTATAATTCGGCGCAGTGCAATGTATTTAAAGAATCTACTATTCAGCGAAAAATAGGTGTATTTGTTAAAAACATTCTGGTACCTCCCATACAAATTGACAATACCAAAATTTAATATTTCATAACGTTAATATACCAGTGCAAAAAACGTTTATAATTCGGCGCAGTGCAATGTATTTAAAGAATCTACTATTCAGCGAAAAATAGGTGTATTTGTTAAAAACATTCTGGTACCTCCCATACAAATTGACAGAATACTTCGTTTAATATTCCATATTACATTACTCACAAAGTGAGGGTATACCTTAGTCGGTTTACCCGACTGAAACTTTCTTACTTGTTTTTTTGAGTTTGGGTCCTGTTTTTTCTTTTGATCAGGCAAATTTCCGTTGTGCAGAATTTTAGTATAAATAAAACAACAACTGCAAAATTTTATAAAAATCGACTGGGAAAGGTGGTAATTAAAATTTTGTTTTAATTTTACACTCCTACTTTCTCAGCGGACTCAGAACCAAGTATCACATTTTGCATTGACAAGTTTCTCTCACAATTGTGCAAAATTAAAAAAAAAAATTGTGAAGTCCCATCACTGGTAGAGCGACGCGCTTGTGACGGTGTAAATTCATAATTCTTGGCTTTTGTACGCACTCTTTCTATGTGTTTTCTGTGTACTTGTTCGTTGTGCTTTTTGTTATGTTTTTCATTTTATGGGTTTCTCTTGTTCGTTGTTTTCGTTTGTGCCTTTTTTTATTACCGCCGCAGTATGAAAAATGTCCTAGTGTTGGTAGTGACACGTATATACACACGTGTACACCTACATCCCTACGTGTTTTTGTGTGTGTGTTTTATATGCGTACATCATAATGCTTGAATTTATGAGCGATGGCAGCCCCAAAAGACCTTAAAGTTTTATGCGAACATTTCACTCACTGTCACAGTCCCTTCGCGGAGGGACGGACGGACGTCATTTGATTGACCTTAGGACGGAGAAGAAGGAATTTCGCCAATGCTTCTCTTCTCACTGCCGATTGTTGTCCTTTTGTTCGTCTCTTTCCTCATATGCTGATAATTCCTGAAGCGTAAAAAGGTTAATGCGTAAATAATATGGCATTGTATTTTCGTTTGGTCTCGGTCTTGGTTTCGGTTTCGGATCAGTTTCAGTTTTTGACTTGAACCATTATGTTCCCGCCGACCCATACGCTTGCAAATGGGATTTTGAGAGGACCGGAAAGGATTACCTAGCGAAGGGGAATTTAGAAAATAGAACATAAAACAATATTTGATTTATTTGAATATTCGGTCATTTATTAGTTAAAAATCACTTTTTGCGTCAATTTAAAGCAAATAAATCCCCAAATGGGATGGATATGGAAATGGAAATATTTGAGCCTTTTATGACATCCAAATTGTGTAAATGGGCAACCAAATACAATGGTATTCATAAAATTCAAATGTGTGCATATAATAGTACATACATGCTACGCAATCAGTATAATAGACCCTATGATATATACGGGGGAATTTATTTGGGATTTCGGTACATTTAAATATAGGAAATCTCATTTCATGGATAGTCCCATTGTTGAGTTTACACCATGGAAAATGTCAATCATTCGATCATCCCATAATGCAAATGGCTATAAAAGTATTAAGATATGAATGACAGTCATTTTAGCCGACAACTAAAAATTTACCTTTTTACGTGTGAGAAGGGTTCTGATATAATACATTCAATTAAAACGTCACCTCAGAAATCGAGGCAGGATATTATTTTCCAAATGCCCATCAATGCTCCGTTCTCAACGCTTGAATAATACGACGTGAAGACCAGTAACGAAATGATAAAGTCGGGCAGAGTCGACTATATAATACACTACACCACCTTGTAGCACACACATATAGTTGTTCTGAATTTGAAACGCTTACATTTAATCTAGCTTCATTCAAAATTATTATCCATAATAAATAACAACATTGAGGCTATAATAATAATTTAATATATATTTAAATTTTTTGCAAATATCAAAATGGCCCTTGCATAGTCGAATAAGCCATTGCAAATTATTTAAAAAATTGTATTACTTTTTCGCGGCTGTCGAAAAAGTTCTCCAACAAAACTCGGTAAAGTTTGGAAATCAATTTTTTTTTATTTATTTATCAAAAAAACGAAAACATGTGGTTTGTTATATAAATACTAGCTGACCCGGTCCACTTCATTGCCCCAGATTTCCGATCGCGTCCATTTTTGGACCAATCATGTAGACTGCCTCCAGATACAACGCAGAATTACAGCACTCTCGCTCAAAAATTGTGCAATTTATCTCAATTTCAAAATGCTCCCATTTTTGAAATGTCCAGGAATGGTGACCCATCTGGGATCACGGCCACGTACCAATCATAGAAGGGCAGTAGGTAAATCCATTCGTAGATACAGTAGGAATCACTTAATTATATGGGTGGGGCCACGGCCCACAATGGGAAAAAGCGGAAAATACAAGCGCATAGCAGTATTTTCTATGTCACGACTATACCGTTAGAGGTAGTCATACGGTCTGGACCATCTTTAAGAGAATTCTTTGGAGAATAAATTGGTGTATCCAGATTTTACAAAGTGACGTTGTGGACATTAGTGTAGAAATCAAAATATCTACCAACTTCAGTGATCTATATTTTAAATAAAAGCTGTCAAAATTTAGTTTAAAATCTACGTTGCTTGATTATGTGTTAAATATGCAGACTGAACTTCAAAAATATTATTGTCAAAACTACGATAAAAGTCAACACGGCAATGTTTTTGCAATTTAAACAAAAGACAGCTTAAATAGGATACCATATGGGCTTCAATATTTTTGAAAGCTGAAGTTTTGCACAAATGCACTTTACAAAATGGGTCATCGACTGATAACACTATGCAACAAAAATATTTTTTTTGTGTCCTAGAACTAAAAATAATTTTTTTGTATAGATTGTGGCATACTGTTATATAAAATCAAAACCAACAATTTTTTTATGGATAAATTTTTTTTAAACATTTTTTTATTAAAAATACTATTATCGTCGAAGGTACCCTTGGTATTTGCACTATAATTTTTGAAGTATATGCCCGATCAAGTCGACTTTTATGTTAAATTGGAGCTATTAATGTGGGCTACCAATGTTGGAAATATATCTTTCACTTAGAAACAGTGGTTTAGTAAAAATCATTAAACAAATTAGCTGGGACAAAAAAAAACATAAGAAATAGAAAAAAATATTTTATTTTATTTTTTAAACGTTTGCATCCTAGCGAAGAAAATAATGCCTATTTGAAAAAATCTATGGAAAAATGTAGAAATTATAGCCCTTTTGGTAGAGGTAAGAGAATTTCAAAAAATCTTTTTTTTAATTTCTGTTTAATTAGTGATTTTATTTATTACTTTTATTTATATTATGTACATTTGTTTCTCTAATGAGGAACCAAATATAATCTCCCATCATTCTTTCATCCCAGTGCCCTTGGTAACGCCGCTAGATGGACTTCAATTCTTGGTGATACCTTTCGCCATGTTCATCGCTTACGTCGCCAAGATACTCGGGGAAAAAGTTTAAATGAGAATGCAAGAAATGAATTTTGAGGGACTTATTTACACCTGTTGGAATATATAAAGCGAAATATAAGTTGGAAGAATACATACATATGTGTTATATACATATATATAAAAAACAAGTAGGAAAGTTTCAGTCGGGTAAACCGACTAAGGTATACCCTCACTTTGTGAGTAATAATTATAATTAAACCAATTATTCTGTCAATTTGTGTGGGAGGTACCAGAAGGTTTTTAACAAATACACCTATTTTTCGCTGAATAGTAGATACATTAAATACAATGCACTGCGCGGATTATAAGAGTTTATTTGTGCTGTTATATTAACGTTATGAGATATTAAATTTTGGTATGATTTGGCCATTTTGTGAGGGAGTTGGAAAAAGGGACGTGGTGATAACACCCATTTTTCACAGGGCTATAGACACTAAAAAAGCATTACAATGTACAAAATTTCAAGTATTTTTATACACTGGTATTAATGTTATAAGCTGTTAACTTTTGGTGCAAAATGGTATCTTTGTGTGGGAGGTACCAAAAGAGGCGTGAATATAACACCCATTTTTCTCTGGACTGTAGGCACTATAAAAGCATTACACTGTACAAAATTTCAAGTATTTTTATACACTGGTATTAATGTTATAAGCTGTTAACTTTTGGTGCAAAATGGTGCATTTGTGTGGGAGGTACTAAAAGGGGCGTAGCAACTTGGCCCATTTTTCTCGAGTTGATAGCGACTAATAAACTAATGCTATGTGTGGAATTTCAGAAGATTCGAATAAGTAGTATAGCAGTTATTAAAGATTCAATATTTCACAACATTTTAACACTTTGTGGGGGAGGTACTAGAAGGAGTGGACCAATATGGCCCATCTTCGAACTTAGCCGGAGATAGAAAAAAATATTACCACAACAAATTTTAAGTCAATCGGTTACTCCTTTCGAGAGTTATCGTGCGCACCAGCCAGCAGACAGACGGACATTGCATATCCGTCGAACATACTTAGGGTCTTAGATCACTCCTTCGATGTGTTACACTTTTTTTCGTAGCAAATGATATATACCCTCGTCACACTAAAGTGAGGGTATAAATATATTTCTAACCAATTTTTTCATAATTTTTTAACAAATCGATAATCATTGTTTCATATTGCGGGATTTTATTGGATCCAAGAAATTTGAAACTACAAGCTTAAACGATCTTCATGCTGCAATTTCATCCGACGTCAAATATGATTCGAAATTCAAATCTTTCATCAGTTTCCTTATTTTAGGCCCATCAAAAACTCCTTCTTCGATTTGTTGAAAATAAAGACTTAAATAAACTTTTTAAATATGAGAGTGAATTGTCATCTTTCCTTAAGGCTTTTACAAAAATTTTAAAGAGCCGCAGCTTAATATGCAGTGATGGCAAAATGTCGGCTATCCCAGAGGCATAACATACCAACTATTTTTAAATCGCAACAAATTTTCCAGTCATGTTCATATTTTATGGATTTTATCAATTTAGCCATTGTTTCGTATGATTCCTTAGTGTTGACAGCATGAGCAATGGGAATCGGCGGTTTCTGATTTCCGTTATGTAAAAGTACTGCTTTCAAACTTTCTTTTCTGCTGTCAACAAGTAACCGCCATTTCTTTGAATTGTATGTTTGATTAAGTTCCTCGAACAATCCGGGAATGTCCTTGCAAAAGCATCTGTTATCCACAGTTGTATAAAATTGTTTGTAAGGTACATCACGGACTCTATAATATGATATGTTAACATCTGAAGCCAAAATGTTGTACTGTTTCATCCCAGATGCATGCAGTTCTGCTTTATGTATGGTCAGTTCCAAATCTCGCACTAGATCAATGAGTTGAAACTGAGTTAAAAGTGATGACTTCTGACTCAAACTTGAATCGCTCAGAGTTGAGTACTCAGTTGAACTTGATGATGTTTCTGTTATTAGGCTGTTAGCTATACTTGGACACTTCCTACTCCAATCTATTAACTTAGACAAAAATAGCAGTCCGTATCGTGAATGAATGGTTGTCTCCAAATCATTGGCATTCCAAATTGCACGTGAAGTCCAAAATTAAAACGTTTTATTATACAAAACATTGTTATACATTAATTTTAAAGTACTTAGATCTTTGCCTTTTACTCATACTTCGAAATATAACTTTGTAATATTTTTCAGAAAATCGACTTATCTCTTTAAGGCGGTGAATAACACTAATTTATTAATAGGAAATTTCATTAATAAATTCCGGGTTTAAGGTTCATAAGTTGCTGTACCTGTAGCTGACATATAGTTTGCTTCGAAAGTAGACACCCAATATTTTCAAGACTGCCGAGTACTACTTTGTATTGCGTACGAATACACATAATTTTAGTACCTGTATATACGACTGGGATGTCCATGCCCCTAAAAGGCGTAACTGAATGGAAACCCCATAAATAAAAAACCACAAATATTGTTGAATGACCCCCTATCTGAGCGGATCTCATCCAATATAGCTCTCACATTGCATATTATGTTTTATGGAGGGTTACGAACGGCCATAAAACCTCGTCCTCTCTATAATTTTATAATGTCTGACATCAATCCTCATAAAATAAAATGCAAGTTGAATGTCTCTCTCACATATGGCGAATTCAATATAAGCAAATACATCATTTAAAAACGATAAAATATGAAACAAGATTTTTTTGAATTTCCCTAACATTTGCATGGAGCCCTTATAATTCCCTTTAATTTTAGGCATAACACGGCTCAAGGATTATACTTGAAAAATTATGGTCCAAATACTGAATGTACTTCCCATGAAAGCTGGAATTTAAAAAAAAAATTTGTAAAAAAAAATTTAACATAAAAAATGTTTTTAATATTTTTTTGGTGTTTGTGACACCTAATTTCACCAGAAACTACTATCCACATCCCTTGGACAAAAATTTTGTTGCATAGTGTATTAAAGAAAAAACTAATTAAAAAATAAAAATAATCGGTCCACCCTAATAAACATAAACTGCAAAAGCGTTTAACAATATTTTTATTGTTTTTGTAGAAAATTAGATTATAATATTAATAAGATTTATATTATTTTTTCGTAGGACACAACAAACTGGCTGCCGCCTGTAAACCAATCTATCCTCATCCGCTCAATACCGGTCGTATTTATTATCCGATTTTTCCGAATTTTCGTAAAAGTAATGTTTTAGGATCAAGAAAATCGGTCCATATGTTTTACATTTAAAGTACAAAAATCTGCCAGTGTCGCAAAAATCCGCAGATAAACTAGGTGCTGTTGGATTCCTCACTAAGTTGCCTCTCTTTTCTATGTCGTTTCCCCAACAAACGCGAATTCTACAAGCATTTTAGTTCAAACATTATGTCACCGCAATGTTATTTGCATCTAATAATAAAGAGACAAGATTTGAATAGTGATGAACTCGAAATCGGCTGGAGATATTTTTATAAAATTTGAAGGTATTTTCATTAAATGTTCTCCACAAGAAAACAACGTTCCCAAATAACTGATTGTTGAAAGTTATTTTCAAAGTCCTATGCGCGTATTTCAACATATTTTCCCACCGTGCGGCCCCTCAATCAAGAACTAATACAGCCTACGTCACCCGATAGGCTGATCTGATCATTTGTATCTCACCTTTGAGAGGAGAATATGTATCATTTGCTAAGAGCCAAAAGTGTAACACATCCAAGGAGTGACCTAAAACCCCAAGTATGTTTGGCGGATATCCATTTTGGGTAATTTTAAGCCATTTGAGCAATGTCCGTCAGTCTGTCTGCTGGCTGGTGCGCACAATAACTCTCAAAAGGAGTAATCGATTTGAGAGTTAAAATTTGGTATGCTACAATATTTTTCTCTATCTCCGGCTAAGTTCAAAGATGGGCCATATTCGTCCACTCCTTCTAGTACCTCCCCCACAAACGGTAAACATTTAGTGAAATATTGATTCTTTAATAACTTCCATACTGTTTACTCGAATCTTCTGAAATTCCACAAATAGTATTAGTTTATTAGTCGCAATCATCTCGAGAAAAATGGGCGAAGCTGCTATGCCCCATTTACTTCATCCAAAACAAATGGACCATTTTGCACTAAAAATTAACAGCTTACAACTGTAATACCAATTCATACAAATACTTCAATCAGTTTAATGCTTTTATAGTACCTACCGTCCAATGAAAAGTGGTCGTCATTGACACTGACACGCCCCTTTTGGTATCTCCCATACAAAAGGACTATTTTGCACCAAAAGTTTACTGCTTATAAATTTAATACCAGTGCATCATTTCAATTTATTAAATACAATTTACGTTGATAATAAATTAATTAAAACAACAAAATTAATAAATTTACGGATATTTTTTGGGAATGAAGGAGAGAGGATTCTTAAGTCGGTTTACCCGAGTGAACTTTCATACTTGTTATATATAGATATAAACGTGGCTCGAATCGAGGTACCAAAAGGAGCTTCCCAATAACGGTCACTTTTCTCTGGACTCTAGGTACTATAAAAGCATTACACTGTACGAAATTTCAAGTATTTGTATTCACTGATAATAAATTTATAAGCTATTATCTTTTGGTTAAAAATCGTCCATTTGTGTGGGAGGTACCAAAAGGAGCGTGGACACTTCGCCCATTTTTCTCGAGGTAATAGTGACAAATAAACTAATACTATGTGTGGAATTTCAGAGGATTCAAGTAAGTTATATAGAAGTTATTAAATAATCAATATTTCACTAAATGGTAACCCTTTGTGGGGGAGGTACTAGAAGGAGTGGACCAGTATGGCCCAACTTCGAACTTAGCCGGAGATAGAAAAAAATATTACCACATACAAAATTTGAAGTCAACCGGTTAATCCTTTCGAGAGGGCTCTGCGAAATACGACCCCAATGAAAAATTACCCCAAACCGAAAATGAATTTTGGCCCAAAAAATTTACATTGGTTACAACAACACGAAATTTGGGGGAATTTTGTAGTTTTTTTGGGACTTTTTTCATTTTGGAATTGGGGCAAAATGTCACAATCGAACAAATGTAAGATGGCCCCAAATGTGTCGCGCGATTTTTCAAATAATTTTTCGATCACTCTTCTTGTAACTGATTTCTTTTCTTTCAACATTTCTTTGTGAACAAATAAAATATGTCATTAATACGTAGAATCACAACAAATATTATGAACATCGCTCATTACTTAAAACTAATCACGTGTATCAATTCGGTAAAGGTTTCATTACTGTCAGGCTATACACAGACATGTTAGTAAAAACAAAGTACACCTACAATTTCTAAAGTCATCAAAACCTGCATCCACAGCATACCACAAGATCATGGCTCTACCACTACTTCCACCATTGTTGATTAAAGAGGCATTTTTACAAATTCGAGCAGGAATATACCTTATGGACAGCAAGAATACGTTCGGTAATTTTTTGACGTATTTTGAAAATCAGTGGTTGAGGAAGGTTTGTACTATTCATATTATTTATTTTAATTTGTGGTACATTTTAGGTTGGGTGCGATAATTTCACTGTGTATAAGCAAAGCACACGAAGTACATCGGCTGTTGTAGCATACAACGGCGTTTTAGGCAGATCAATTTAAAAAAATGCGATTTTTTTTAATTCATAAAGGCGATAAAAATAGAGGAATTCTTCAAGAGTAGCAATTTCGCTATGATTGCCGAAAGTGGTGGTTGGCTTAAAAAATATCGGAAGAAGGATTGTGTGGAAAGCTATAACCGAAATCAAGAAGCTACTGACCTATTAATTTCTTTGCCCTTATTGTAGACATACATATATAAATAAAAATATTTACAATTAAACTCATGTTTAAATTTAGTAGCAAAAAATGGGGTGAAATTGCATTTAATGTATTGGGGCTAAAGTGCATTATGAAAAATAAGCCCAAAAAGTGAGGTCATTTTTCATTTTAGTTTTGGGGCAATTTTTCTTAATAATGGGGTGAAATTTCATTTTTATATTGGGGTCATATGACGCAATGAAAAATGGCCCCATTTTTGGGGTAAATTTTCACAACGAGAATTGGGGCCATATTTCCTGGGGCCATTTTTCGCAGAGCCTTTCGAGAGTTATCGTGCGCACCCGCCAGCAGACAGACAGACGGACGGACAGACATTGCTCATTCGACTTAAAATGGCCCAAAACGGATATCCGCCAAACATCCTTAGGGTCTTCGGTCACTCCTTCGATGTGTTACACTTTTGGTTCGCCTCCTCTCTAATGTGAGGGTATAATAACGCTTAACAATCACACAGTTTGTTTTCTGATTTGACTTACCGGTCTATACACATAAAATTGTTTGTTCATAGCTCTTAAGGGACTTTTAAAAGTACTGAAAGAATGTAAATAGTTTTGGTCACTGCTAAATTGACCAAAATCTTGGAATTCAAAATAAATTTTCCCCTGTATATTTTTACACAGAAAAAAATTGATTAATCCATACCTGAATCAAGCCGTAGCGATGTCAAAAGTACGTTTTTTTAACCAAGTACAAAATACTTGAATCAAGTACAGATTTTGTTTACGCTTGACTTTAAGTCGAAAAATGCTTATATTTTTATGTTCTTATATCGTTTAACTCCGCGCCAGAGTGGCGGGAGTTTAAAAAAAGATAAACAGAAATATTTTTTATTTAAATTTTATTGTGGCAGTGTGCCGTATGCGGTGCGGATGATTTGAGAACTAACTCAAGCAACTCGGAGGGCGTTTCCATAACGGAGAGAGGTTAGCGGCGTTGTGTCAATGACCGGTGCCAAATGTGATGCGGGGGCGATGAAGTCGAAACACAAATATTCTTTTTACCAATCTGGGCGGCCAAAATTCGATTTTTCAAAAATCGATGTTTTTAATAATTACCGATTGTAGGGTAAAGAGAATAGAATGCTTAACTAGATTCCGTTATTTTTTCATTCCTTTCTGCTTACATTCGTTTTCTACACGCTTTCAAAGTTTCTAGTTGCTAATTGTGCATTTACTATTTTGTTGCGTTCAAGTAAAGTAAAAGTTTAAGCAGGCTGTGCGAAGGCTGTATTCAGTTGAAACATATAAGTAAAATGGAAAATTGTACAGCAGGTAAATATTATTTAATCCAATTAGCTAAATAAAATTATAATTTAAATTCCTACTAGTAAAGCAGCATTGAAAAATATGGTATTTTAGTAAATTTCAATGGGTACCAAAAGCGAACTCTGGTCAAAAAGTTATGCCCCACCACTCACCACCACTTCAATCTGTGATTAAATGTAATCTTAAACATTGTATTGGGCACATGGGGGAACAAAATTGCTGGTTTTTGCGGTTTTGTGTTTTATAGCCATTTACCTTCTGCGGAAAAATATATCATAATTTCTGCTGCTTTACTGTATATTGTTTTGTATATTGAAAAAAACATTTATTGCAAATTTAGGTCCTTCAAAAATCAAGTACATAGTTCGTGGAGACGTTCTGAAAATTACCGATAAAAGCAATCTGTCTGAAATAAACGCTAACATTGACGATAGCAAAAATAGTGAGCTGCAATTGGGTAATTTTTCTAAAGAAAAGCGAGCTTTAGTAACCAGTAGTTTTGGGAAATTAAAAGGGGTATTTAAAGCAAAATGGCTTAAAGCCCAAAGAAAACCCAAAGATTTTATGAAAAATAATCATTCATGGATCACGGGATATTTTTCGATACCGAGTGCTGTTAGTTGTGCTGGGCGCCCAGTTAAACGTTTCGAAGAGTCCTCCGCAAGAACCCAAAGGCGCAAAACAGAGGATTTACGCAAATCCAACGACACACGTGTGTTGGTCGCAGCCACGCAAATCAAGTTGGACACAGACGGAAAGAGAAATGCTGCTGAAATACTGAAAAACATAACTTCGTCGCCAAATCGCGCACACAAATATTAAGTGGCTTACCAACAGAGTCAATCTAACTCGAAATGCACGGGACGGTTGCCAGTATTAAAAGCCCTTTCTATGTTCGTTGAAGGCAATCTTACACGAAAACAGTACGAGGTAGTTAGGATGAGCCACGGTAAGTACTACCCTTGCTACAGCTATCTCCAAGAGGCTAAGAAAGATTGTTACCCTCCACCGGGGGCTTTCAAAATTACTGCTACCTGTGCTGAGATAAGATTACAGGATCTCTTGAACCACACGGCCACTCGACTTCTGCAGTATCTTCAAGAAGTACTTGAATCCTTAGAAGAGAGTGAGATTTCGAGTTTGCGGCTTATTTATAAATGGGGTTGTGATGGGTCCAATCAATCTGAATACAAGCAAGCTTTTGAAAACGATGCCGATTCGGACGCTTATATTTTTCAAAGTTCTCTTGTCCCATTGCAACTTTTGTCAACAACAAAGGAAAAGGTGATTTGGAAGAACCCGACTCCATCTTCACCACGCTACTGTCGGCCGATACGAATTCAATTTGTGAAGGAGTCGTTAGACGTTACAAACCAAGAAGTACAATACATTCAAAACGCTATTAGCGCCTTGGTTCAAATGGAGTTTGAATTAAATGGAATTACAATTAGTGTGCATCATACATTGGTACTCACTATGATCGATGCTAAAGTTTGTAACGCAATTACTAACACCAGCTCCACCATGAGGTGCTACATTTGCAAGAAAACTTCGAAAGATTTTAATATTTTGGACAAAATTGGTGAAATTGATGAAAGCTCGCTAACGTTTGGTCTTTCAACACTTCACGCTCGAATTCGGTTCTTTGAGGGTATTTTGCATTTGTCCTATAAACTTCCTCTGAAGAAATGGCAAGCAAGGACCGAAATAGAAAAAGATGTTGTGAAAACCCAAAAAGCAAAGATGCAGCAAGAGTTTAGATGCCGAATGGGACTAATTGTGGACGTTCCAAAGCCTGGATTTGGCAACAGTAATGACGGCAACACAAGCAGGCGTTTTTTTTCCGATCCAGATTTGGCAGCAGAGATTACGGGGGTTGACCGAAACCTTATTTTTCGTTTAAAAGTAATTTTAGAAGCAATCTCCAGTGGCCACAACATTGACGGCGAAAAATTTAATAACTATGCAACCGAAACAGCAAAAATGTATGTTAGTTTGTACCACTGGTACCCGATGTCTCCAACAATGCACAAAATTTTGATACATGGACAACTTGTGATTGAAAAAGCTCTACTACCTATAGGTCAGCTGTCCGAAGAAGCCGCTGAGGCCAGAAATAAACACTTTCGCCAATACCGTCAAAACTATGCGCGAAAGTTTTCAAGAGAGGCCTGCAATAGGGATGTTATAAATAGATTGCTGCTAACTTCCGATCCTTTGCTAACGGGCATTAGGTCGAAGCCAAAAAAATTACCAACACCTTTCACAAAGGTATGTTTAGAAATGCTTGTTTCGACAGATCACAGCGACAGCCACGAAAATATGGCGGACACAATGAACGAAAATACTTCATGCTCAAGTGATGACCATATGTCCGAATAATTAAGTTAACTCTGAATAACAATTATATTTAAGTTGTAAGTTATTGTTTTTTTGAAAATATGCCAAACACTTATTTAAAATAAACGTAATACATTTATTACACATAATACATTTAGTACACATTTATTTCATATCTAGCATTTTCAACATGAAAAATTTGAGGTATTATCTTCCAAATGCTGTAAAAGATCCCCTCTACCCCCCAAATGTTAGCCAATTATTTTTTTACGCCTCACCGAGTAATTTTTTAACATTCTGCTTCATAAATTTACTTCAAATAATTTTGGCCGCCCAGATCGTTAAAATATTTTCCAGAATTTTTTGTAATTGTCACAATTAAAAAAAATAATATGAATCGATTAGTGCAAAAAAAAGTTCAATCAATGTTCGCGGAAAACAGTTTTTCGCGTGTGACCTATTCGTTCGTACCTGATAGATTTTGGCGTTTCGACCTGAAGGTCTTTGCTTTATCTATTCTATTTTGTTTTTGTTCAAATTGTTATCATATTTTGTTTTTGTTCCAAATGTTATCAATTTTTTTAGTAACAAATTCGAAACGGCATTATTTTTGCGTGCTTTACCATTACAAATAGTTAACATTTCAGCACATCTAAACAAGAGTTTTACTGAAAAAACCTAATGCGGGTACATCTATAAGTTTTACTCCACGAAACACAAATAACGTGAGGTTGTGCATCTAAAATACCACACCACATAACCACGAAATAACAACGACAAAGACAAAACAATTATGAATTATGCTATAATAATTATAAATAACATCCCTTGAGCTTGATTTTCCATATTTTACAAATTAATTAAAATTTTAGTTTTCATTTTTCCAGTATAAAATATATTGTCAATATTTTTTCAAGAAGAAGTGCTTACGATCACATGATTGAACATTTAACTTTGACCGCATGGAAAAAAACAGAGTTGCCACCTAAGTTTAAAAAATTATATTTTCTAGGTCCCCTATGGGGTTATCTTTTTGAGTACATATATACTTCAATATGCTAAAAAAAAATTGGATTTGTGACCAGTGTGCATTGGATAATTCTAATTTTACTAGAGTGGTGTAGGGTATCATATAGTCGGCACCGCCCGACTTTAGCCTTTCCTTACTTGTTTTTTTAGATCTAGAACGTTGGGGCTGCAAGGTCGTGGCATATGCGGACGACCTGGCAATCGCACTGAGCGGCAAATTCGAAAACATCCTCCGAGATATTCTACAGGTGGCTCTGAACAAGTTGGCTAGATGGGCCAGAAGCAGCGGTTTGGGTGAGAACTTGAATTGGTTCTCTTTACTAGGATGAATAATATCCCTCATGTGGACCCTCCTCCTCGGATAAATGGAACAGATCTAGTCTTTTCTGAAAGCGCAAAATTTTTAGGAATAATTTTGGATAGAAAGCTGTCATTCAGACTAAACGTACTGGAACGTGTAAAGAAGGCCAACATCGCCCTATATTCCTGCAGGAAGGCTGTAGGGTCGCGGTGGGGCCTCTCTCCTAAAATTGTCCATTGGATACATATAGCTGTGGTTCGTCCAATACTGTTATACGGCATTGTGGTATGGTGGTCGGCAACTGACAAACTAACCATCACAAACCTGATATCAAGGGTTCAGAGAACTGCCTGCCTATGCATAAGCGGAGCGTTAAGGACTACATCGACTGAGTCTCTACAAGCCCTTCTCCATATACGAGTACCGATTAATGTTGTGTCGAGAGATGTTGCAACCAAAGCGGCACTAAGATTAAACTGCCTATCAATGTGGAGGTACAAGAGCTACGGTCACATGAGGATATCAAAGTGTAGTGCTATTGTAACCGACCGAGTTAACGGTGCACACCTTTGAGAAGTACTACATCATTATGATACCAGCCAGGGATGAATGGGATGGCAGAATACCCGGAAATAGAAACCATCCCCACTTCTATACGGATGGTTCGAAGCTTGATGAAAAGGTTGGATTCGGAGTACACTGTGAAGAACTTAATTAATTAATGGATATAGCTCACAGACTACCAGATACATGCAGTGTCGCCAAGTGGCTGAGTCGGAACATAGTAACCAACACTGGCGTTGTCATTTACTCAGACAGGCTGGCTGCCATCAATTCTCTGGAGGCCACATCCCTAAATTCACAAATAGCCCTCGACTGCCGCAGATCTCTTAACGAGATGGCTGAGCAGTTTAATATACACCTCATATGGGTGCCTGGACATAGGGATATCCCGGGGAACTGCAAAGCCGATGAACTTGCTAGGAAGGGACGAATTCTCGAAGAATTTGCATATATTGGTGCGCCACTATCCACGTGCAAGCTTTGGATAAGGCAATCAGGCAGTCCAACGAAAGATGGACAAAAATCGGCACCTGTAGGGTAGCTAGACAAATCTGGCCAAGGTATGACCTGAGAAGATCAAAATATCTCCTCGCACTAGAAAGGAAAAGATTGTCTACGTTAGTATCAGTTCAGACGGGACACTGCCTGATCGGCGAACACGCCAGAAGATTGGGTATTAGCTCCAATGACTTCTGCAGAAGCTGTGGAGATGAGGAAGAAGTGGAGAGCATTGAGCACTTGCTATGCGACTGTCCCGCTTTGAGTAAACGACGACTGGACCTATTGGGGTCGGCCTTTCTAGGCAGCCTAACAGATCTTTCAAGTACCAATATTCATTCTATCGTATATCAAACAGGGTGGTGTCGATGAAGGGCATTTTAGCCCGTGGTACCACTAGGGACCTAAACTGGTCTATGTGAGCTGAAGAAAACAAAAAGAAAAACCTAACCTAACTTGTTTTTATTTGGAACTAATGTTTCCGAAACAAACATTAATTGAGGTAGTATGGCAATGTATCAAACTATTCACACAGGAAAAGCCGAAACAAAACCAATGAAAAGAGAATAAGCCCTGCAGCTAAAATCCCCACTTCTATACGGATGGTTCGAAGCTTGATGAAAAGGTTGGATTCGGAGTACACTGTGAAGAACTTAATTAATTAATGGATATAGCTCACAGACTACCAGATACATGCAGTGTCGCCAAGTGGCTGAGTCGGAACATAGTAACCAACACTGGCGTTGTCATTTACTCAGACAGGCTGGCTGCCATCAATTCTCTGGAGGCCACATCCCTAAATTCACAAATAGCCCTCGACTGCCGCAGATCTCTTAACGAGATGGCTGAGCAGTTTAATATACACCTCATATGGGTGCCTGGACATAGGGATATCCCGGGGAACTGCAAAGCCGATGAACTTGCTAGGAAGGGACGAATTCTCGAAGAATTTGCATATATTGGTGCGCCACTATCCACGTGCAAGCTTTGGATAAGGCAATCAGGCAGTCCAACGAAAGATGGACAAAAATCGGCACCTGTAGGGTAGCTAGACAAATCTGGCCAAGGTATGACCTGAGAAGATCAAAATATCTCCTCGCACTAGAAAGGAAAAGATTGTCTACGTTAGTATCAGTTCAGACGGGACACTGCCTGATCGGCGAACACGCCAGAAGATTGGGTATTAGCTCCAATGACTTCTGCAGAAGCTGTGGAGATGAGGATGAAGTGGAGAGCATTGAGCACTTGCTATGCGACTGTCCCGCTTTGAGTAAACGACGACTGGACCTATTGGGGTCGGCCTTTCTAGGCAGCCTAACAGATCTTTCAAGTACCAATATTCGTTCTATCGTATATCAAACAGGGTGGTGTCGATGAAGGGCATTTTAGCCCGTGGTACCACTAGGGACCTAAACTGGTCTATGTGAGCTGAAGAAAACAAAAAGAAAAACCTAACCTAACTTGTTTTTATTTGGAACTAATGTTTCCGAAACAAACATTAATTGAGGTAGTATGGCAATGTATCAAACTATTCACACAGGAAAAGCCGAAACAAAACCAATGAAAAGAGAATAAGCCCTGCAGCTAAAATCATTTCTAGTTGCGTATTGAACCAGTCATAAGCTAGTTGAAATGTGACCATTACAAACCCATCCGCATATCTTCCAGCAAAAACGATTATCTGAGATGATTTACAGTACATGCTTGGTACCTACTTGGTGGTTGCAGATCGACATGTTCGTCTTTCTGCCGTCAGCAGCAGCGAAATAAGCAAAAAACGAGTGTTTAAGCTGCTTTAAGAGCAAGTACTTGTTCGGGAGAGCGACATGTGCTCTTCCACCAGAATTCTCCTTTCTCTCTTATTCTCAAATATAATAATAGCTGAACTAGTTATTAACTAGTACTGAATTGTAAACAAATGAACTAGTTGGACGCCTATAACAAGCCAATGTTAAAATCGATAGTTGGTTATATGAAAAAAGGACAGATATGTTACTAGTTTGAAGTAAAAAAGCAACTAGTATATTTCTATGTACAAACTAGTAATTTTAGCTGCAGGGAGTCGATAAGTTACTTAAAAAAAGTACCATGTAAATGGGGTACCTCCCACACAAAGGTAAAATTTTGTACAGATTATAGCGCGAGTATTGAATTTTGCACAGTATAATACTTTTAAAGTATCTATTACCCTATGAAAAATAGACGCTATGTGAAAAATAGACGCCCGTTTTGGTACCTCCCACACAAATGGACTATTTTGCACCAAAAGTTAACTGCTTATAACTTTAATACCAGTACATACTTTAATGTTAATAAATACAATTTAAATTGGTGATAATTTTATTAAAACAATAAAATAACATTGTATTTTCGTTTGTTTTAATATCAGTCTTTTAATCGTTATTGATTTGTCACTAGGATATTATATTGGGTTTAGATTATCATTGCCTCTATTATGTATTATAGAATGCAAAGGTTTTTAAAAACGGCTCAGCTCCTCGTATAGCTATTTCACGGATGCTACTCCGATCATTCAGTGAGGTTTATATCTGATTATTCGGTCAAAAATCCAGCTCTAAGAGGCACAGCTTCTTCCAAACGAACAAGAATTATTATTTCACTTCTGTTATTTCAACAACAAATTACGAATATTTTTTGGGACTGAACTTGTTTACTTTTTTTTAGAAATTTTATATGTTTGTTAAACTTGATTAATATTTAAATTGTATAATCTTTCGCAACACTAAATTGGCAACAAGTTATATATTGGAATATTTAGAAATTTAAAAATTATACTGTAAAATAAAACTTAATGGTACTTATGTCATTTGAAAATTTAGAAAAATAAAACTAATATTCGAAAAAATCACAAAAGTTTTAAAAATCTTTTTTAAAAATAATATTTTTTTAATATAATACCCTCCACCATTGTTTGCCTCAAATGCACGGACCTATATGAGTGGATTATACCTAAGAGATCACGGACCGATATACTCCATAAAAATTAGCGTCTAGAGCGTCAAGAAGTGGGATCGGCGGGAACCTTTATATGGGGCTATACCAAAACATGAACTGATGTTCCCAATTTTTATTAGGGACGATTAGATCCAATATTAAGTACGATTTCTCACATTTCAGCCAGATCAATTTAATAATCCGTTCTCAGGAGCATCAAGAAGTGACATCGGCGGGGACCTTTATATGGGGGTTATAGCAAAACATGGACCGATGTGCTCCATTTTTACCAGGGACGATTAGTAATATAAAGTGTAAATTCTTAAATTTCAGCCAAATCCATTGAAAAATGTGTTCTCTAGATTATCAATAAATTACATCGGTATGGGGGGCTATACCAAAATATGGACCGATATTCCCCATTTTCAAAAGGGATCGTCTCTAGTCTAAGAAATGTCCCTGTACCAATTTTCGTAAAGATTGCTTTTTATTTACGACCTGGACTTTGCTAACAAGAATACATTGACAGACAGACGGACATGGCTAAATCGACTCAGAATGTGATTCTATGCCGATCGGTTTAATAAACTATGAGTCTATCTCTTCGTTTTTTAAGCGTTACAAGAAAATGCACAAAGTCATAATACCCTGTACCAAAGTGTGGGGTCGAGTATAAAAATTCGAAAACAATAACTGTGTTTGTATACAAACACATATTTTATTTGCGAAAGTCAGTTTGCAAATATGTTTTCTTGTAATATATACATTCCAAACAGAATTTTTTGATTTTCAAATAAAATGTGTTTGTTCCAAAAAATATAATATTTAGAAATGTTGTTTCCAAATAAAGTTTCTATTAATTCAAATATGTAAAAATTGCAATGTTCTCCGTGTTTGTATGTAATTTTGTGTATCTTCACTTAAGAAGCGTTCAGCACCAGTCTGTTCGATATAATTGATATAAATAGGGCTGAATGGCCCTATTATATCAATATAATCTCCAACAATTAATACGTTCTAAAACTAAATCAAAGTTTGTTTCATTTACTGAGTTGATTTACAATTTATCTAATAAACATTGGGTCAAACATGTTATTTTAATTACTATTAAATATTTTTTGTACTACGTAAAAATCTGCAAACTATGTATAATATTTATACTTCGCATAACCGTATGGGACTGAAAACGAAATATTTCGGTATAATATATTATTACCATATAAAGGGTGTCTCAAGAAGAACGCAATTTTTAAATCTCGCAACATTCGAAGTGTCATTGTTTGACATTTGAATAATTGTTATTGTTTGTTAGTAGAAGGTACGAGGTTAGTAAAAATGGAGAAGGACAGCGAAGGGAGTTCGTTAATTGGGTATTGGAGAGACAACGTGAACATGCTGATTTTGCCGATAAAATCATCTTCAGTGACGAGGCCCATTTTCATCTTGATGGCTTCGTCAATAGGCAGAATTGTCGCATTTGGGGTGCGGAAAATCCTCGAGTGATTCACGAGAAGCAAATTCATCCTCAACGTGTCACTGTGTGGTGTGGTTTTTGGGCTGGAGGAATCATTGGACCTTTAAGGCAGGTCAAGCGCAAACAGTCAATGGTGTTCGGTATCGTGGAATGATAACCCGTTTTTTCTTGCCTAGAATTGAAGAAATGAATGTGGAGGGCATGTGGTTCCAACAAGACGGCACCACATGTCATACAGCCAGAGAAACAATTCAATTGCTGCATCAGTAATTAAAAAATTGCGCTCTTCTTGGGACACCCTTTACATACAGTTTTGTAATAATACAACTTTTCCAAAAGTTAGTTTTCCTTGTTCCTGTAGTGTTTATCTTGCGACATTATTATTACATTATGGTGCCGCAATGTACAATAAAACTACTTAAATCTGTCATTAAAACTTTACTAATAAATAAAAATGCAATTAAAAACTAATATTGTGTGAAGTTAATTCATGGTTGGATATACCTCTCTATAAATGTATGTATGTGTGTATATACATACGTATACGTATGCATACTTTGATATGTATATATTAATATAAATACATAATAGGTATATTCACATGCGAACATGCATGAGTATGTACATTTTAAAAGGAAATGAATTTGGGTCCAGCAACTTTTTTGAAACAGTAACAATAACATCTAAAGGAATGCAACTTTCAAATACAAATGGGTCAATGTTGGGCATTTGGGCAGTGAAAAGTTTGAAACCAAACTAAATTCTAGAAGAGATGTTGTTAAATATATAAATATTACATACAGATATATGCACAGTAATTTAAAACCGATTTCCATCGGCCAACATCAGGGACGTATCCAGGATTTTGGTTCGGGGGGGGCCAACTATTTTTTCTATAACAAAGATAAACAATTAAAAAATTGCGTTTATTGTGTAGGTAGTGGAAGTGAAGTTCCTTAGTTTTTTATTCGAATTTTATTCCTAAATATAAATGTGTACTTTAGTACGAGATCAGTAAAACTCTTTATAATAAAATACGTAAGAGTTAAAATGTAATCTTCTTTTTTTAAGAAATATATCAATTATTTCATCGATTTTGACTTCATCTTTGTATATAGACATCAAAGCCAGATAAGATAGCCTTTCTCCTTCCATTCTGTTCCGGAGATAAATTTTTATTATTCTTAACGTCGAGAAACTTCGCTCAGCAGATGCCGTTGTCACAGGTATTGTGGCCAGTATCTGCAAAAAGGTAAAAACGCTTGGGAACATGTCCTCATCACAAACTGAAATAGCATCTAATGCATTTGATGGCTTATCATTCTTCTGCTTCCAATAATCAATCCATATACTTATTTCAGCTAAAACAGATTTTGCTGAATTTTTTAAATCGTTTTTGTAAAGACATCTTCCTTTATTAGATTTACAACTCGTATCGGAACGATATTAAACAGACTTGTAATTATAGCTTCATGTTCGGAAAATCTATTATTTAAATGTGATATTACTTCGTCCAGATATGGTATGAACAATGTTGTCCTAAAATACGCCTTGGCATCTGAACCAGGAATATTAGCCCTATACTTTTGAGTGCCTTCTCTTCAGCTTCTATTCCAAAACTTCTTGCAAGTTGTGTGGATTCTTCAAACAGTTTATCAAACTCCGCATCTGAATTTCTACGCATGTCACTTAATTTAGTCGTTGCCAATTTTACGATATCGTAAGCCTTTATTATATCTAGGTTAATCGTTTGCAAATACCGTGATAAGTGCTGTGTAATGGCCAAAACCGTACTACTTATTACCACACCCAATATAAAGTCAAATTTACATACACGGTTGTGCAAACTCATTCCATCACTGCAACCTAGATGTTAAAAAGGTAGATAGATAAGAAATCATAAATGTAATTTTAACTTAAGTTTCGCCATATCTGGTTATCATAAATTTAAAGTCAACCAATAATTACACCGGTCGACAAACACAACATTTTTTCTTGGGTTTCTGTTTTAATGCATAGATTCTGATTCTAGACGTCAAAAAACGTCAAAATCTCCAATCTTAGCTTTTAAAGTTTGTTTTTGTAAATTTTACATCGATAAGAAAGTTTTAAAGTTAAACCTTACTAAATTAGCTATAACTTTTTAAGCATCGATGGGGGCTCGGAATGGGCTCGTTTAATTCATGACCGAACAGACTTTACGATAAAATCATAAAAATATAACATTTGTTCATTTTTAGATTGTTTTGTATTTAGTTTTTTTTCAAAAATATTAAAATTTTGTCAAAAAATCACATTTTTTGCAATATTTTGTAATACTCGTATATCGCCGAAACCGCTGAACGTATGGAAAATGGTATTACATGAAGTTGAAGGCTACTTAATATTTAATTCTTTAAAACTTTCCTCAGCCAAATCGGATAAATGGTTCTCGAGTTATGCCACTATATGTGATTCAACCACTAATTTCTTTCCATATCACAGCTTATCGCGAGAATTTAAAGAGACAACCCTTTAGGCTAAGAAAAAAGAGAGGTTGAACCACATATTATGGCAAAACTAGAGAACCATTCATCCGAATTGGTTCTGGTAAGCTTTACAAACTTCGGAAGTAGCCTTCAACTTCGCACAATACAATTTTCCATCCGTTCAGCGGTTTCGACGATATCTTACAAAGTATTGCAAAAAATCATATTTTTTGAGAAAATTTTAATAATTTTTAAATAAAAACCTCATAAAAACATCTAGAAACGCATAATTGTCATATTTTTGTGATTTTATCGTAAACTCTGAAAGGTTATGAATAAATTGAGGCCAGTCCGAAGAAAATCGATGCATAATGTAAAAAGTTATAGTGAGGAAACCATGCACTTTTCTTATTTTTAGTTGTTATTACTTTTACTGTTACCATTTTTTACGCTTTTGTGTTGTTTTTTTAACGACCTTCCAAATGTGTTTCGTATTTTTTTGAGTGATTTTGAAAATTGTAAACAGTTTATGCCTATGTTTAAAACATTTCGGGGGGGGCCCGGGCCCCCCCTCTGTATACGTCCCTGGCCAACATTTAATTCTAGTAAAACAAGAATAAAGAAAGAGTTATCACAAAAATAAAAGTTTTCTGTTTCATAAATATTTTGCCACGTTGTCTGTAAACTGTCAAAAATAATAATTTAATTACTTTAGGTATACTTTCGTTACACCATAATCGCATACATTGTATTATATTACTTATTATTATTGTATAACACTTGAGCGATATAGAAGTGGAAAAGGTCTCAGATGCCGCAAGGCTGAGAAACGTAGGATGTTTCCATATTGTATGCCGGAGAGAGAGAATAGATAACAACTGGACAAAAGACATCGAACATTATCGTTGCTAGTCTGTTGACCGACAAATTCAGACTAAGCTGGGCGATTAACAGCTCTGAGCTGTTTGTATCACCTGGTCCAGATACATTTCTACAGAAGGAATGCAGAAAATGTTGAAGCTCATTATCGCCTGGTTGGAAAACAAATATGAAAGCTGTGTTAGGTTCTCTTTTATTTCCAATCGAACAAAGGATACCAAAGTGTTATTTATACCCAAGGAGGAAAAGTCATCACACACTAGGCCAATTAGTCTATCCTCGTTCCTGCTTAAAATTCTAGAAATGCTCTTAGATTATTTCTTTAAAAAACATGGGTACAAAACTCTTGTCGGAAAACCAATAACCTTACAACAAGGGCAAGATTACAAAATCGGCCCTGCATTAACTGGTGGGCTGTGTTCTTGCATTTCACAGTGGTCGCCTTTCTTGATATTGAGGGGGTGGCGCTGTCGCATCTATGGGTGAAATAAAGGGTTCGGGGAAATTTGGCCGGAGTCGGAGTCCGGATTCGAAAAATTATGGTCGACTCCGAGTTGATTGTGCAAAATGTACCATTTATGCGATAGAATTTTTGGACTCAACAATTTTTGGGAAAACAATTCTGGTACAAAAGAAAGATAAAACATTTCAAGCTTTTAACCAAATATTTTTGTATGTCCGAAATATCTAAAGTCAACCAAATTATCGACTTTTTATGTAAAGACAGTTTAAGGAAAGTTCTGTTTATACTTATATTCCTAAGCGATTAAAAAACCAGTAGGGAAAGTCCAATGATATCGTACACCACCTTGTTACACCGTGGTGTAAATGGACACTTTGAAAATGTAAGAGAAAGGAGAAAAATAATTTACAAAAATTTAATTTAAAAAAAAATATTTCTCCAAGGGAGCTCTTTATTTCGTTCCTTGGACCTAAGAGTGTATTACGAAATCTTATATGTACTTCAAAATCACCACCAAGTTAACTAACCTCTCAGATTTCCTAGCAAACTTTGTGGTCGAATATCGCGAAAACAAGAGCTAACTTAGAGAAACGGTTAATGCTACTGGATTCAGCGTGGTCGAAATTAGTCTATCCATAGGGTGTCCTTTCTGTTACATTTTTGGACTAGCACAGTGTTATAAAACTAAATCTAAACTGAATTTGTTCAAATTCGACAATATGCCTACTTGCATAAATAAACTCTATTCTACTAAATTTTGAAATGATTGAATGTGGAATATAGCTCCCATAGCGCTACAAGGCCAAATCTAAAGAATGATTTATATATTGGGACAATATCGCTCTGAACTGATTTTGGCCAATTGTAATAGATTTCCTCTCTGTTGTGAAAGAGTTCTTATTGCCAAATTACAGCAGGATCGGAGTGATATTTTGACCTGTACTCAACGAACAACTTAAGATGGACAGACAGGCGGACTGCTGGTGATCCTGAGTCCAACAGAATATTTTAGGTGTGTCTATCTATAGCATTTTTAACAAATCCGCAATAAAACAAAGTTATAACCCCCCGTACCATAGTATGGTGTAGAGTATAATAACTAACGAACAAACTGGATGCCTGAAGCGAACATAATTTCCAAAAATTGCGGTACATGAGTATTAAAGCAGAGCAGTGATTGCTGAACATTTTATCATGATTACATTTTAAAAGAATTGTCATATTACTTGCAAGTCAAGAGATAAATCTATCTATATATATAAAGAAGAATGTGTGTTTGTTTGTTTGTTTGTTTGTTGGTTTGTTTGTTTGTTGGTTTGTTTGTTTGTTGGTTTGTTGGTTTGTTTGTACCGTATAGACGTCTAAACGGCTGAACCGATCTTCTTGAAATTTTCACAGAATGTACATGTGTGGGGCGTGGTGAAAATAGGGTACTTGAAATTTCGATATATGAAGTGGGCGTGGCCCCGCCCACATAAGACAAATTTTAAAATTGAGATATCTTGCACAAATTGTTAGTGAGAGTGCTGCAATTTTGTACATATGTATCTGGTGGCAGTCTACGTGATTGGTCCAAAAATGGGCGGGATCGGACCAATGGGCGTGACCCCGCCCATATAAGCCAAATTTTGAATTTGAGATATCTTGCACAATTTGTTAGCGAGAGAACTGTAATTTTCTTTATAGATATCTGGAGGCAGTCTACGTGATTGGTCCAAAAATAGGCGGCGTCAGACTAATGGGCGTGGCCCCGCCCCATTAAGCTAAATTTTGAAATCGAGATATCTTGCACAATTTCTTAGCAAGAGAGCTGTAATTTTGTGTATATATATCTGCTGGCGACTTACGTGATTGGTCAAAAAATGGTCGGGATCGGACCAATGGGCGTGGCTCCGCCCATATAAGCCAAATTTTGAATTTGAGATATCTTGCACAATTTGTTAGCGAGAGAACTGTAATTTTCTTTATAGATATCTGGAGGCAGTCTACGTGATTGGTACAAAAATGGGCGGGGTCAGACTAAAGGGCGTGGCCCCGCCCCATTAAGCTAAATTTTGAAATCGAGATATCTTGCACAATTTGTTAGCAAGAGAGCCGTAATTTTGTGTATATATATCTGCTGGCGACTTACGTGATTGGTCAAAAAATGGGCGGGATCGGACCAATGGGCGTGGCCCCGCCCATATAAGCCAAATTTTGAATTTGAGATATCTTGCACAATTTGTTAGCGAGAGAACTGTAATTTTCTTTATAGATATCTGGAGGCAGTCTACGTGATTGGTACAAAAATGGGCGGGGTCAGACTAATGGGCGTGGCCCCGCCCCATTAAGGTAAATTTTGAAATCGAGATATCTTGCACAATTTGTTAGCAAGAGAGCTGTAATTTTGTGTATATATATCTGCTGGCGACTTACGTGATTGGTCAAAAAATGGGCGGGATCGTACCAATGGGCGTGGCCCCGCCCACATAAGACAAATTTTAAAATTGAGATATCTTGCACAATTTGTTAGTGAGAGTGCTGCAATTTTGTACATATGTATCTGGTGGCAGTCTACGTGATTGGTCCAAAAATGGGCGGGATCGGACCAATGGGCGTGGCCCCGCCCATATAAGCCAAATTTTGAATTTGAGATATCTTGCACAATTTGTTAGCGAGAGAACTGTAATTTTCTTTATAGATATCTGGTGGCACTCTACGTGATTGGTTCAAAAATGGACGGAATCGGACCAATGGGCGTGGCCCCGCCCATATAAGCCAAGTTTTGAATTTGAGATATCTTGCACAATTTTTTAGCGAGAGAGCTGTGATTTTCGGTAAATATATCTGTTGGCGACCTACGCGATTGGTCCAAAAATGGGCGGAATCAGACGAATGGGCGTGGCCCCGCCCATATAAGCCAAATTTTGAAATTGAGATATCTTGCACAATTTTTTAACTAGAGTGCTGTAATGTTGTACATATGTATCTAGTGGCAGTCTACGTGATTCGTCCAAAAATGGGCGGGATAGGACCAACGGGCGTGGCCCCGCCCTTATAAACCAAATTTTTAAATTGACATATATTGCACAATTTGTTATCGAGGGTGCTGTAATATTGTGCATACGTATTAGGTGGTAGTCTACTTAATTGGTCCAAAAATGGGCGGGATCGGCCAATGGGCGTGGCCCCGCCCATATAAGCCAAATTTTGAAATTGAGATATCTTACACAATTTGTTAGCGAGAGTGCTGTAATTTTGTGCTATGTATCTGGTGGTAGTCTTCGTAATTTGTCCAAATATAGGCGGAATTGGACGAATGGGCGTGGCCCCGCCCGTATAAACAAAGATTTTAAATTGACATATCTTGCACAATTTGTTAGCGAGAGTGCTCTAATTTTTGCATATATATTAGGTGGTAGTCTAATTGGTTGGTGCAAAAATGGGCGGGATTGGACCAATCGGCGTGGCCCCGCCAATATAAACCCAATTTTGAAATTGACATAACTCGCACAAATTATTAGCGAGATTACTCTAATTTTGTGCATATATATTAGGTGGCAGTCTACGTGCTTGGTCCAAAAATGGGCGGGGTCGGACAAATGGGAGTGGCCCCGCCCATATAAGCCAATTAAATTTTGTGTTTGATATATCTTGAGCAATTTGTTAGAGAGATCAATGTAATTATGTGCATATATATTTGGTGTCAGTCTACGTTATTAGTCCAAAAATTAACGGGATCGGAAATCTGAAGTCTGGGGCAACGAAGTGGACCGGGTCCAGCTAGTCTATATATATAAAAATGGTGTGAAAAATGTATAGTAATTCATCAATTGAGAACGGCTGGACCGATTTGGCTCAATTTTTTTTTCAGTTCTTCGTATTTGCCTGGAGAAGGTTGGTACGAAAGAAAATTTTGGGAAAACCCTCCGGAAAATTGGGAAAATCGAAAATTGCTATTTCTTGCGAGATTCCTACTGTTCCTATCTACTGCTCTCTTTTTGAATCCAATTTTTTTATTAATTTTCTATTAAACAAAAAAGTTTTCTATTAAACATATGTACGAGTATGTGCTATTTTTCTTGCTGCAATTCATTCGAGTTTTGCGTATTGTTACACTGATTTCGCGTATCACATCGACAAACGGTACAAGCATTACGATCAATTAAAATTCAACGCGATATTTATCAGTTCGAAAAATTTTTCAGATAATAAGTTTGAGTATAAGAGGTAAGGTTATCTTATTGGATTGCGGGCACTGCAAAATCATAATTTCGGATGAATGCACGATGGCGCATAAACGAGCCCTGGAGGCAGTTGACCGAACGATGAAGGATTTACGACGTGATTTGAGACAATTTGTTGAGTCTATGATATTGCTCTCCGGAGATTTTCTTCAAACGCTTCCCGTCATCCCGAAATCTACTGCCGATGAAATTAATGCATGCCTGAAATCGTGGTCTTTGTGGCGGCATGTCAAGAAGTTGAAATTGACCACGAACATGAGAGTCGCGTTGCAGAACGACTCATCGGCTCTTGAATTCTCGAAACAACTGTTGGCGCTTGGCAATGGCCAAATTACTGTTGATGTTTCCACTGCATTGATATTGTTCCCGGCAAATTTTTGCGAGTTCACATCGTCGAACGAGGAACTTATCACCAAAGTGTTTCCAAATCTCGATTAGATTAGTGAACGGGCAATATTAGCAGCGAAGAATAAGGACGTCGATAGCATGAATTTTATTATTCAAAGTAAAATCGAACTCGCTTGATGTGCCAGGAGCTCCGCCGCATAATTTACAGCTGAAGGTGGAATCGATCATAATCATGTTGCGGAATCTGAATCATCCGAAATTGTGCATAGTTCGCGGTTGTCCATTATGAAACTGATGGACAATGTGATTCAGGCGACGATCATCAAGGGAAAATTCAAAGGAGTGGAAGTCCTTATCCCACGAATTCCGATTATTCCAACTGATCTTTCATTCCAATTCAAGCGGATTCAGTTCCCTGTACGATTGGCTTTTACGATGACAATCAATAAATCTCAAGACAAATCGTAGGAAGTCTGTGGAATTAATCTCGAATTTCCCTGTTTTTCGCACGGTCATCTGTACGTTGCCTGTCTTCTGTCTTCGTTGTTTGTTGTTTATCACATCGCTCTCTACTGATTTCGATTCCTTTTAAACAAATCGCATTAAAATTTTAACTATCTGTGTTTTATTATCACTCTGGAGTTTATCTGAAGGCGTTAAATTGGGGCGAGGCGAAGTTCGCCGGGTCCGCTAGTAAATAATAAAATTGTATTTACCTACTGTTTTGTGTTTTTTTAACGAAACTATATGTTATTTTTAATAAAATGAATTCACGTCTTAGTAGAAATACAATTTTAAAAATGTATGTTATTTAACTGCCGGAGTCGGAGCTGGAGACGGAGTCGAATCATTTACAAATCCGACTCCGGGAGTTGGAGTCGAGTAGTTTTGTCAAAAAGTCAACAGTTTTTTCATTGGGGTAATCGATGTTAGTTGTCACTTTTCTCGCGTTTTGTACAGATTTCGGTAGAAATCTCTTAAGATATATTATGGTTTTATGCGAATTCATACAATCAATGTAAGTTAGCCCGGATGACCACATAATTACTGTATGTCATTGCCGACAATCCGCGAAATTCATAAGAATATATTTTAAAATGTCTTAGTGTAATAATATCACTAAAAATCCGCGAATTCTCATTCTTTTTATATGAAGTCTTTTAATTTATTATTAAAGGCTTTAATAAATACTATTATGTAATCTTACAAAAGAAGTTCATCAAAAAATACACTCAAAAAGATCATAACATTCAACTCCCGTCAATACTTAGGCATTTTGTAGAGAAATTTTGCATTGAAATAAAACACAATTAATATGGACTTCGTATTCTGAAACAAATATAACTTTTTAACCAACAGAGATATTACCTTCATTCTCTCTGAAGATCACTGCGGGATATTTTTCATACATTTTTCCGATTTTTATATTTCGCGGGATTCGTTATATTTATTATATAAAATTTCAATTAAAAAATGTTTTGTTTCGCTATATTTTTGCAAATAATGAAAGCACTGCGAATATTTTGACATATGCTGATAGAAATGGGAATGGTCTACGATTGTAAGTTTAGTTTCTTAATTCCGCTAAAAATTTAATTTTATAAAATTTTTTAAAAATTTCAATTTAAAACCGCCATAACTTTGGCGCCCCTTAATGAAATTAATTCACAACATCGGTTTTTGCACGCTTACATTTGTATCTCGGTCTACTACAAACGCGGTTGATGTGCTCAACAAATTTTTTTCGAAAAAAATTTACTCGAAAATTAAAAAAATTTTACTTTTGCCCATATATGGCTAGTTCCCGGACGTTACGGAATTTTGCCATGCTTTGAAAATTATTTTGATAAATATATAGTTTTGGTAGGTGGTGGCTAATGGTGGAGCTAAATGTAAATATGGGTTATTTTTGTATAACAATTTAAAAATATATACGATTGGTACACAAATAGAATCCAAATTTGGTGATTCGCTTTCTCATTACTAGTCCAACCTATTTAACAGCACCACCAATCGAATACATATACATTTAAAAATACTTACCTCGATCTCTATCCAACCATTACAAGCACATCCAATACATGTCACTTACTTCTTCTTTCATTTTTAACAAAGTTGATTTCATATACTAAAAACATCAATAACGATCTTGAGCCTAAGTGCAAAAAAATGTACTATGAAAGTAGATCGAATAAGACAAAAAAGAAGTAAGAAAGTTCATGCGGGTAAACCGACTTAAGAATCCCCTCACCTTGGGTCCAAGAATTATTCGTAAATTAATTTATTTTTTTTTGTTTTAATTAAATTATTATCAATCTATACTGCATTAATATCATCTATTTGTGTGGGAGACATCAAAAGGAGCGTGTCAATGACTGTAGGTACTATAAAAACCTTATACTGTACGAAATTTCAAGTATGTGTGTTCACTGGTATTACAGTTATAAGCTGTTAACTTTTTGTGCAGAATGGTACATTTGTGTGGGCGGTACCAAAAGGGGCGGTGCAATAACGCCAATTTTTCGCTGATCTGTAGACACTATAGCATAATTATGCTGTACACAAATTTTACGTATTTATATGCGTAGGTATTAACATTATAAGCTTTTCATTTTTTGAGCAAAACGGCCCATTTGTGTGCGAGGTACCAAAAGAGGCCCTAAAATTATGACCATTTTTTAACGGAATGTAGGCACTATAAAAACATTACACTGTACAAAATGTCAAGTATTTCTATGTACTGGTATTAAAGTTATAAACTGTTAACTTTTGGTACCAAATGGCCCATTTGTGTGGAAGGTACCAAAAGGGGCCTTACAATAATGCCAATTTTTTCCGGAATGTAAACACTATAAAAACATTACACTGTACAAGGTTTCAAGTATTTCTATGTACTGGTATTAAAGTTATAAACTGTTAACTTTTGGTACAAAATGGTCGATTTGTGTGGGAGGTACCAAAAGGGGCCGTACAATAATGCCAAATTTTTACCGGAATGTAGGCACTATAAAAACATTACGCTGTTCGAAATTTCAAGTATTTTTATGTACTGGTATTAAAGTTATAAACTGTTAACTTTTAGTACAAAATGGCCCATTTGTGTGCGAGGTACCAAAAGGGGCCGTACAATAATGACCATTTTTTAACGGAATGTAGGCACTATAAAAACATTACACTGTACAAAATTTCAACTATTTTTATGTACTGGTACTGGTAATTTTGAAAAAAATTCCTGTACCACAAAAACTACAATGAATTTTGAAATACTAAAAAAGCCATAAAATTCATACACATTTGTATACTCGTAATCATTGTGCAAAATTTTAGTAAAAACAAAAGGGGTCGTTTTTTTTCATTTGCTTTGTGCGAGTCTTCCGATCCCCAAATGCAGCAGTTTTTCCTGTTAACATAAACGCCGAGAACAAAATGCGATTCTTCAAAAAGTTGATTTTTCGAGCAAAATCGTTGCTCATTTCGAGCTGCTATTATTTGCAGTATTTCCCAACGTTGCTCAATCGTAAACAGATTCAATTCGTTCCGCGGAGATTTAATATTGCATTTCTGTCAAGATTTCGAGCGAGAAAGAGCTGCGACTGTCAACATAACATATGATTTTAATAAAACAATAGATGGACCACTGATTAGACTAATTTAGCGTTTTCTCACTGTTATGTGGTTTGGACATTAGCCTAAGCAAGACGGAAATGGGTTTCTTTAAGATTTCACATGTGGATCCTCCTATGTTAAATGTAACTAAACTAGTTTTTTCTGAAAGAACAACATTTCAAGGTACAAGAAAATTGTTCATCAGATTTAAAGGATTGGAACGATTTGGAGTTCGTTCTATTTTCCTGTATTATCCGTTGTCGTTCTATTTTTCTGTAAGAAAGCTGTATGGACAAGTTGGGGGCTTTCTCCTAAAATTGTCCACTGAATATATAAGTACTTTGCAGTTCGGAAAATACTATTATACGGCATTGTGATATGATGGACAGCGACTGATAAGCGATCCATTATCAGTAAACTGATGATGGTGCAGAAAACTTCCTGTTGCAACCAGAGCGGCAGTGGTTACACATTGTTGTGCATTGGTAACCGACCGACAAATGGTGTATTATATTTTACCACTAAGTTACATTCCAGAGAGGAATGGGTTGGAGGAATACAAGGGAATATAACCTATATCCCTTCGATACAGATGATTCGTAGCTTGATAAGCAGTTGGTTTCGGATTGCAATATAAAGAACTTACTGCCTGACCACGGTGTCGAACGTTATCGTTTGCATTATTCTATGCGAAAAACAGTTGCATTTGAGACCAACTAACAGGCATCAGACGGTATGTTTTCAAACGCTTTATCGTTCGGACGCCTTTTTGTATGTACAAATCGCATGGAAGTCATGCGAACGTTAACGTTCGACATTGTGGGTCAGGCAGTTGGTTATTATATAGCTCACAGACTACCAGAGATACATATTAGTGTATATCAAGCGGAAATAATGACAATAAGGACAGTAGCCAATTGGCTGGAAGCCACGATATGACCTGAAAAGGTCAATATATCTTCTCGCACTAGAGGGGAAACAATTATCTACTTTAGTGTCAGTTTTAACGGGAACTGCCTGATCGACGATTACGCCAGTAGGTTGAGAAATGAGTATAGTGAGTTCTGCAGAAGCTGCGGATATGAATAGGGAGAACTGGTGAATATTGAGCACCTGCTTTATTATTGTTTCACATTGAGTAAACGACATCTAGATATACTGAAGTCTGACAGATCTGGTCGGAATAGATATTCGTACTTTGTGTATGAAACAGATTGGTTCCTATGATTTTGTCAACTGAATAGAATAGTGCACGTATTTATACCCTCACTTTAGTGACGTATATATAATAATATTTGCTGGGGGCCAAAAGTGTAAGATATCGAAGGAGTGACCTAAGATACCAAGTATGTTCCGCGGATATCCGTTTTGGGTCATTTTAAGTCGAATGAGCAATGTCCGTCCGTCTGTCTATCTGCTGGCACTCACGATTACTCTCGAAAGGATTAACCGATTGACTTCAAATTTTGTATGTAGTAATATTTTTTTCTATCTCAGTCTAAGTTTGAAGATGTGCCATGTTTGTCATAACTTAATTTTCGCCATATCTGGTTATCATAAATTAAAAGCCAACCAATAATTACACCGGTCGACAAAAACAACATTTTTCTTGGGTTTCTGTTTTAATGCATAGGTTCTGATTCTAGACGTCAAAAAACGTCTCCAATCTTAATCTCCAATCTTAGCTTTTAAAGTTTGTTTTTATAAATTTTACATCGATAAGAAAGTTTTAAAGTTAAAACCTTACAAAATTAGCTATAAGTTTTTAAATTATGCATCGATTTCGGAATGGGCTCGTTTAATTCATGACCGAACAGAGATTTGTTCATTTTTAGATTGTTTTATGGGAGTTTTTTTTTAAATATTAAAATTTTATCAAAAAATCACATTTTTTGGTAATATTTTGTAATACTCCTATATCGTCGAAACAGCTGAACGGATGGAAAATGGTATTATATGAAGTTGAAGGCTACTTATTATTTAATTCTTTAAAACTTTCCTCAACCAAATCGGATAAATGGTTCTCGGGTTATGCCACTATATGTGGTTCAACCACTAATTTCTTTCCATATCACAGCTTATCGCGAGAATTTAAAGAGACAACCCTTTAGGCTAAGAAAAAAGAGAGGTTGACCCACATATTATGGCATAACGAAAACTTCTGAATTTTCGCACATAGTATTAGTTTGTTAGGCGCTATCACCTTGTGAAAAATGTTGCCTCTCCCCTTTTGGTACCTGCCACACAAATGGACAATTTTGCATCAAACACTAAGAGATTTTAATTTTAAAACCAGTGCATACAAATACTTGAAATGTTGCAGAGTGTAATGGTTTTGCAGTGCCTACAGTCCAGTGTAAAATGGACGGTTTCGCCATGCCCCTTTGGTACATCCTACACAAAGGTACCATTTTGTACGAAATGTTAACAATTTATAAAGTTAAAACTGGTGCATACAAATAAGTAAAATTTTGTAGGGTGAAACGTTTTAATAGTACCTACAGTCTGTAGGAAAATGGTCGTTATTGTAACGTCCATTTTGGTACCTCCCACACAAACGTCCTATTTTGTTCAAAAAACTAACAGCTTATATCTTGAAAATACTAAAAATTTTTGCACAGTGTAAAGTTTTTAAAGATCATACAGTCTTTTTAAAAATGGGAGTTATCACCAAATCCGTTTTAGTACATCTCATACAAAAAGAGCCAAAAATACAAAAAAATTAATAGCTCATAATATAAGTACATATACCAGTGTACACTTATTGGTCACAAAGTGAGGGTATGTACCCGACTGACATTTTTTACTTGTTTTTTATTATATAAGATATTTGGATCTTCTTTGAAGATAATTTTCAGGAGTACGGAAAAATATATGTTTCGACTATTACGAACATTGAAATGTGACATTTCACAATTTACAAATATATGAAACTAGCTGCCCCCAATGCACTTCTTTGCCCAAAATTTCAGTTCAGTGAAATAGGAATATACGCAAAGAAAAACTCGTTACTCCCAAACAAAAAAATAGATAAACGAATTTCCTTTGTGGTATATGTTTGTCGCAAACTATTTATATATATCCCAAAGAATCGTTTATAGCAAACGGTTAGCGTAATTACCATAAATGATTAATATTTATTAAAAACACTGTGAAACGTTTGCAGCAAACGGTTATTGCGTTTATCACAAACACTACTAGTTTATCAATAAATGAGAAAACGTTTGTCGCAACAGAATAAATTGTTTGAATTATGATATTTAATAAGTTTTATAAAATTATGTCTATAATCAAAAATTTTACAATTGTTAGTAAAATTTCACATTTTTTAGAAAAATTTACCTGGGAACTCCCCGACAAACACATCTGCTATTAATTGGCAGATATCTTCTAATTGAGTTGTAGACAAACTGAAATTAAGAAAGCCTGTATGTTAGAACACATTAAAAACTTAGGAGGCCATTTTATGGATCAGAGCGAGATTGTAACTTACCATATATCAAACTTTTTAGTCAAGAGCAAACTGCATAGGTCAATATTAAAAATACTGGTCCAAACGCTGACCATTCCAAAGTTTCTACGTCCGTGAATAGAATACCAAACTACATCAGAAAATAACAAGAAAAACTTCGGTTGAATAGTGCCATTAAAAAACAAAGTTTACCTCTTTAGTGTTGAAAATTTAAGCTGTTTCCAGAAGTATCCAGATGTATTGTGCCTGTTTGAGATGGCGATGAGTTTGACAATAAATTTATTTCACAATTTTTATTAGGAGCTTCAGTACCTAAACGTATGATGTTTGATTGTTAATGGTTTTAATTTTCATATTCACAACTGACGACATGTGGAATAATCATTTACAGCCGTATTCATAGAAATATCCTAATTATGATTTAAAGTGCACTTTAGTTAACAAACACTTTTGGCCTAATAAACGATTATTAAAAAAACGTATTCATAAACAGCATTTTAACTAATAAACATTTTAATGACTTCGTCAATGTAATGCTGGCAACACCATCTTTTTCACACACCATTTTCTCTCTTAATGATGCATTAATAGGATTATCAATTGTAAGAGTAGTCGAATATATAATTTATTTTATTGTTTATTTTAAAAACGGCTGTATTAATTAACAAAAATGTATGCTCACTTGTCCAATAAATACAAAAACAATAACTAAAGATCAAATAAATGACGAATTCAGATACATTTTTTTATAACATACAAAAAGATATTCGAATAACGAATAATATATAACACATGCTGATTGTTTACATAGCACTAGTGAATTTTGTACAATTTGCATTTCTTGTGTTGTGAATTTGCAACAATTTTGGTCTTTTATGAAACAATATAGAAAAAAAGGATGCGAAAATTAATTTATTATTACCGATTTACAATATGAGAAAAAGAAGAATGCAAAAATGCATTTTATATACCGATGGACGCAGAATCATGTCCAGAGTCGATTTAGCCATGTCCGTCCGTCTGTGACAATCAAAGTACTGCTCGAAAAAAGGAACCAATCCTTACGAAATTTTTGGTATAAGGAGCAGCTTATGTTGCATAATGCCTTTAACTCTTCCTGGAAAAATGCGACAAATCGGTCCAGGTTTTGATATACATCCCATTTAATGGTACATTCCGTTTTGACATAAACACGTTCTAGAAGGCACAGATACGTAATTTATTCTTTTTTTTCTAATTTTAACCTAAACCATTTCTAGAAAATATGTTCAAAAACAGTCTTATAATATTTTTTTTCATTTAATTAAAAAATTCCATAAAAATGTTTTGCAAATGCACACGAAGAAAATGCAAATGTCACTTTAACAAACGCTTAAAGTAGGGTCGAACCTATATTAAAATCTACGCAATTAACAATGGTTTGCAAAAGGTGTTTTAGGCTAATAATCGTTTATGAATACAGTTTTAACAAATTTTGCTTAACAAAGGTTTGTAAAGCTGTTTTAAGTTTTTATGAATACAGCTGTTAAGGTAAGTACAGACGATTTGCCGATGGGACAACATTGCCAGAAAAATGGCGGAAAAATGCAACCCTGTGAATTTACAACCGTGTGAACATACAATTTTTGTTTTGCAACGTTAGCAGAAAAGTCATTGCGAGATAATTTGCAGATTGTTATATGTGCTATGTTTATGCATGTGACAACGGCGCCATTGCCAGAAAAACATTTTATTTACAAAATATATTGTAAATATATGAAATTGTAATGTTTTCTTGCAACCGTCTGAACTGTCAATTCACCTTTGCCTAACAATCTGACATTGCCCGTATATTTGCATCACTTTAACAGGGTTGATAATGTTTGCCGATCTGGCAATCGTCTAAACTCAGCTTTAGTCATTAACAAAAAAAACAGATGGTTCGTTACCGTTTGTACAGAACGGCTGATGAAAGCCGCTACAAAAAAAATTAATAAATTTTTTCTTTATTTTGCAGATTGATTTTTAAATTTAACAAAAATGGATAACTGGGACACTGAAGCAAGAATTTGGTTTGTCCGACGCTATCACGCACTGGAGTCCGTAGTTTCGGTTCAAAGAGAGTATAGGCGCACGTTTGGCGTCAATCCTCCGAGCAGATGGACCATAATGAAGAAGAAGACCTTACTATCGACACCCTTCAGTTTGGACGGAGGAAACAATCGCTGATGTAGCTGCTGCCATACAAAACAATCCAAGAGTTTCTACAAGAAGCGTATCTGCTCAAATGGGTATAAGCGGACTGTCATTGCAGTCAATTATGCACAAAGATTTTGAGTTATTCCCATATAAAATTCAAATGGCCAACATACTGAACGCAGCAAACTTCCCCATACGCTTGGAATTTTGCCAGAAGATGTTTCAAATAAACAAATTCAATATAAAAAAAAACAAAATTATCGAATATTAAGTGCTTCCAACCCACTGATACTCCATGAGACGGAATTGCATCCACTTCGTGTCACAGTGTGGTGTGCAGTTTCATTACGCTGCATTGTCGGGCCCTACTTCTTCGAAGAAAACGGTCACACCATTACGGTTTCTAGAGACCGTTACTTGAGCACGTTGAGAGAGTTTTTCTATCCAGAATTACGCCGAATGAGAATTTCTTTCAACTCTGTGTGGTTACAGCAAGATGGTGCAACTCCTCACATAGCTCGGCCTGATATGACAGAATTGCGACGAAAATTCCCCAATGAGCTGATATTCAGAAACTCCACATTCCGTTGGCCCCCAGGTCGCCTGACCTTACTGTACCTGACTATTTCTTTTTGGGTTATTGCAAACAAGAAGTCTACAAAGCAAAACAAACAAATTTGAATGAACTAAAGCAATCCATTCGAGAAACAATTGCGGCTATTCCTGTCCCAACTCTTCAAGCAGTAATGAACAACTTTTTAGGTATGACCTGAGAAGATCAAAATATCTCCTCGCACTAGAGAGGCAAAAATTGTCTGCGTTAGTATCAGTTCTGACGGGAGACTGCTTGATCGGCGAACACGCCAGAAGATTGGTTATTGACTTCTGCAGAAGCTGTGCAGATGAGGAAGAAGTGGAGATCATTGAGCACTTGCTATGCGACTGCCCCGCTCTGAGAAAGCGACGACTGGACATACTGGGGTCGGCCTTTCTAGGCAGCCTAACAGATCTTTCCAGTACCGATATTCGTACTATCGATACATTTGTATATCAAACAGGTTGGTTTCGATGAGGGGCAATTCAACCCGTGGTAACACTAGGGAACTAAACTGGTATATGTGAGCTGGTAAAAAAATACGGCTGCCACCCTAACCTAAACCTAAGTAAAAATACTATTATATAGAAACTGAAGAAAACACAAGATTAAAATTTACGGGTTGGTGTTTTCCTGGTCGAGTATGCAAATTAAAATTTAAGAGGAAAAATAAATAACGATATATGCAAATATTGGCGAATTTTCGCATATATCAAGGATGTCATTGTCAAGACCTTCAAGAAGAGCTCTAATTTCTATAAATTTACAAACACGTTTATAGAATATAACAAATTTACAAACACGTTTATAGAATATAACAAATGCAAGGTTCACATCTCACAGAATTTTAAGTTGATGTCATTGATGTGTAAAATGCAAATTAAATTTGCAGATGCATCGGATGCACTCAAAAACTTTATCGACGCGAACATACATACCTGCTATGAGAAAAAAAACTTATAACCTTTAAAATGAGCCGCCTTTTGTAAAAATCCGTCCACGCGTTCCGAAAATACAGAACTCGAAACGTACGCCCTTTGAGAATATTTTCCTATTTTCTCAAATTTCAGATGATAATAACACCTGGAAACATTTTTTTAAATTTTTTTCGCCAACTATAAAATGTTTTGTTTTCAGCAGAGAATCGATATGCCAATTTATTTTGAAATCGGGAATGGTGAGCCAAAAAAGGTGTTCGGTTTGACATGGATGAATGATAGTGCTGAGTTTCATACCGAATAATTACAGCTAAAATTCAGAACATTTGGAACGTATGAAGTTTTTTATATTATCTTCGGCAGTGTCAGGAGAGAGTCTAGATATAAACAAAGTTTTACGGACCGGAAAGACAGTGAATTAATATACATTTGGATCAAATGAATTATTCTGTTGGATTCAGTATGAGGGGGCGGAGTAACAGAGTTTTGTGCGTTAGGCATAGAAAGATTATTCAAGTAGTTGTTGCTATTAGCTATAGAATAATTCGAAATTACAGGTGTATCAAGAGAGCGTGACAATGAACTTTCTAAGACCTGATTAAGTGTACTTTGTGGGACCAGATTACCCAAACGGCAACTAACCATGACGTCATGAACATTAGGAGATGGTGAAAGGAAAGAACCTAGCACATCACGAGAGTCAAGAGAATTAGTTTTAACGGAAACATTGGAAGATGAGGGCTTCTTCCTTTTTGAACTTGGAGAAGCCATTACATTTCCAGGCCATTTTAGATTTAAAAACAATTGCTCAAAATTTTAAAACCTTGTTAAAATTGCTGTCAGGACTCTATTTACACTTCAAATAAGCAGTACTATAGCACAGCCAACAAGTGATGAAACGGTCATCATCCAACATACAGCCTGTTTCTGTAACTTAAAATTTTGCTTTCGTTCGCTTGCCAGACGACAAACAGCTGATTTGGGTTTCACTAACTACCATCACAACGGCAAGTCGCACGATAATGAACTCGTACGAAAACGTAATCATTTCAGTGTAAATTTTGGTTTCTCTATCTCTCTTTGCTGTCATCTGGGCGAACACAAATGTCAGATCGAGTCACTTTATTTTATTTGTCGACTGATAAGAACAATGACAATAAAAACGTTATTAAAAGCAAAAAATAAGTAGATATAAATATAATTATGGTAAAAACAATTAAATAATGATAAAATTGTATACATATGTTTACATTTTGAAGCATAAAGAAGTCAACATTGGCAGCTCGCTGAGATGGAAAAAATCATCAGTGCACAATGAGAGAGACGTGAGAGAGAGAGAGAAAGAAATGAGAGTGTTGGATCAGCTCAGCTGAACCACCCAGGGTTGATTTTTGGTCACCACCAGTGTAAAGGATACAGAGTTGTATTTTCTAAGGTCGACCATACAAAAATGTGTGCTTTTTTAGACCGGAAGTTGTGAAATTATTGACCTGGCAATTACATTATTTGCCAATTGGTAAATTGTTGACGTCATTGACGTAAAGCCAGGCGAACGAACGAACGAACCTTAGAGAAACCAAATTCCAGACGAAAGTGAGTGATTGGTTTTCGTTCGCAGAGACTTTCGTTAGAAATACAGAAACAGGCCGATAGTAAATTTATCGAACACACATTCCATGATAAATAGAATCCTAAAGGTATGCAATAATATTAATACAGTAATTTAGTACTAAATGAAGAAGAGCAAATAAGCGATGATCCTAAAACGGCACTATAATATTTTAACGTTAGTACTAAGAAAGGAAATAATAATAAGTCAACAAACTGAACGCATCAGACTTCCCGATTCGCTTGGATTTTGTCAGAAGATGTTTCAAATGGTGGAAGAGGACGGAAACATGTTGAACTGTCTTTTCATATCTGACGAGGCCCATTTCGATTTAAACGGCAACATAAACAAAATTGTCGAATATGGAGTGCTTCTAACCTACAGATACTCCATGAGAAAAAATAAGGATTGCTCGTAGAATGTTGAAATTTTGCTCTGAGCCTTTGGTTATCTCAATTAAGAAAAATATAAAGTTTCATAAAAATTGGCCACGCCCACTACACACCGCCCATAGAACCCAAAATTTATTTTTGGACCAAACTTTTTGAAATTTGGCACAGAGCCTTTTATTTCCTCAATTAAGAATAAAATAAAGTTTCATCAAAATTGGACACGCCCACCACCCAACGCCCGTAGAGCCTAAATTTATTTTTGGCCCAAACTTTTTGAAATTTGGCACAGAACATTTTATTACCTCAATTAAGAATAAAATAAAGTTTCATCAAAATGTCATCAATAACGCGAAATCGATCAATTAGTTGCTCCTCTACACCAGTCACATCGGCAACAAGTGCGGGGTTAGAAAAGAAACACCTGGACGTATTTCCATCGTTAGTAGACCCAGTTCCTTGTTGAACTGCATCCACTCGTATACCCATCTGTTCCTTTAAGGCCTTCTGAATTCGAAGTTTTTTTCCAGTTTTAGATTTTTGTGTTCGTCCTTGAGCGCCGACCATCTTTGAAATGGTTTGTTGTAGGCAATATGAAGTATGCACTCCATAAATGTTATGGGAGCATGTATGGAGGAAATGCCCATTTGATTGCTGCACCATCAATAGCTCTGCTTTAAACTAATTTAACCCCCAGTTTGTGTAAAACGTTTTCGTTCGTCTACGACGAATCATCAAAAATCAGACAATTGATACGCGAAATATATAAGCCACAGGAGTCTATAATTCGTCATGTACTATAGGAAAGCTTGGAAATAGTTCGTACCGTAAATATTTCATGACTGTGTTTTATAGATTTCGGGTTATAGTTAATTGAAATTTGACGTTTCGTCGTAAACGAACGAAAACGTTTCGCTTTGCAAATGTAACAAACAGCTGCTGAAGATGTACCTGTAACAGTTTGAGCTGTCTTGCCATCTAACATTGTAAACACGAAATTATGCTTGATAGGAAATTGCTTCCCACGCGCTACAACTTCGGTATTTCTCAAAGCAGCAATATCTTAATTAATTTTTTCAACAAGGCTTAGCACTTTTTCTTTTGTTTTTTTTTTTGTAAATTCAAAGGAGATAGGACGGCAGAATCTTGTTGATGACGGACTTTTATTTCGCCAATATTCTTCTTGAGAAATCGTCTGTAGACTTAACGGAACCATACATGGCAGTAACAAACTTTTATCGCTAACATCAGCTGCTAAACTCTGATTGTACTCAACATGTCCAGAGGAACCATCGCAACCCCACTTACATGTAAACTCTAATTTATCCATCATACCATTTAATTCTTCATCCGGAAAAGTTTGAAATAATCGTCTTAACGTATGATCCATTAAACTTTGCAAGGAAACAGACGCAGCTTTTTCAGATATTACAATTTTGTCTGGATAGCAATGCTTTTTTTCGTCTCTGACGTTTGCATATGGTGGCAAAACATAGTATCCTTAATTTTTGAGAAAACTTTTGATGTTTTCATACTGACTCTTTGTGAGAGGCATCCATCATCATTCCTAGTACAGCCGGCGAACGAATATAACATCACTTTTCTTGCCATATTCAAATGTTCTTGTGAATATTTTGAAGCTAATTCAGCTGCCTTGAACCTCTTTGTGCGAATTTGGCAATCTTTCGCTGGCCTTTCTAGTTTAGTTGAACAACTAGGCTCGCTATTAAGTGATACTTCAAATACAGTTAAAAACACAATAGGAAAAAAAAATTTACACATATAAAATTTAATAACTCTTTCAACGTACTTTTTCGCCAATCTTCATTTTTTTAAAAAATGGGATTTAAGTTTATGCGATTCTTGCCACCGTTTTTTGAAATGACCAAGAAACCTCTTTTGAATTGCTCTTTTCACTATACCGATTTCTTCATACTGAAGCATTGCATTTTTTGATTTAATGAAATCGGTTATTAATTCCAAACTTGCATTGCAATTAATGAGTTCGTAACTCGGTTCACTATGTAACACAAAAAATAAACTCATTTTAATGATATCTCTTTCACTCCGCTATTTGCTATCTATTCCTAATAAGTTATGGTTGTAACTAAATGTCATAATAAAAGCGCACGTGCCTAAAAGTATGCCATATCTTCTTGTAATTTTTTATAATTAAAATTTTCATGAATTTGGAGACAAATTTTATGATTTTATAAAAGATTATTAATTATTTAAACATTTTTTCTTTTTAATTGATAGTATGGAGTCGTACCTTTCATTTTATTATAGCACCTAGCACTATTTTTTTTTCTTCCAAGGAAGTTTGAAATCACGGCACATTATAGAACAAATTTTATTCTATCATATCTTTTAAACCATATGAGCGAACTTTATAATTTTTTTTAAATGCACAGAAAAGGCTATATTTGAAAAAAATCACTATTCAAATCAGAGCAATAAAATTATCTAATTAATTACAAACTCTATAGAAGTGAGCAAAACAGTTTTCAATATTTTGGACCAAAATTTTCATGTAACTTTACTTCATTATTTCAAAGACAAATAAACGTTTCTTTGAGATACAATTTATGGATTCTTCATACTGAATAAATTTTCTACAAAGCTGCATCATAAAATTTTTAAATTAAAAAAATCCCACTGTGTGGTGTGCAGTTTCATCACAAAGACACCAAAGTTGTAAATGTATCTATTTACCCTTAATTAGCAAAATTACACGCCAACTTATACAAAACTATATATATAACAAGTAAGAAGGTTCAGTCGGGTAAACCGAATTACAAACCCCCTCACCTTCAGTCCAAAAAAATATTCGTAAATTCATTATGTTCTAATTAAATTATTATCAATTTAAATTGCATTTAATAAGCTGTTAACTTTTGGTTGAAAATAGACTACTTGTGCGGGATGTTCCAAAAGGAGCATGCCAAGGACGCCCACTTATCACTGGACTCTAGATACCATAAAAGCATTACACTGGTATTAAAGTTATAAGCTGCTAACATTTGGCACAAAGTGGTCCTTTTGTGTGGGAGGTATCAAAAGGGACGTGGCAATAATACCCATTTTTCTCTGAACTCTAGGTACTATAAAAACATTTCGGTGTACACCTCTACTAATATTTGTATGAACTGATATTAAAGCTATGAGCTGTTAACTTTTTGTGCGAAATGGTCCGTTTGTGTGGGAGGAACCAAAATGGGCGTGGCAACTCCAAGTCACAACTTCGCCAATTTTTCTTGATGTGTTAGCGACTAATAAACTAATACTATATGTGGAATTTCAGAAGATTCTAGGAAGTTGTATAGAAGGTATTAAAGAATCAATATTTCGCTAAAAGTTAACCTTTTGTGGGGGAGGTACTAGAAGGAGTGAACCAATATGGCCCATCTTCGAACTTAGCCGGAGATAGAGCAAAATATTATCGCATACCATGTTTTAAGTCAAGTGTTTAATCCTTTCTAGAATTCGTGCTCACCAGCCAGCAGACAGAAAGACGGACGGACGGACATTGCTCAAATGACCCAAATCGAATTTTTTTTGAGTGTGTTATATTGAATATACCTTAAGGTGCATGCTTAGGGAGCTTTCGGAAAAATAATTAATTGACTGATTAGAGTGATGGAACAGTTCGATCTCGTGATCTATTGTGTGTGAAGTGAATTAATTAGCCAATTAATTAAAAAATTCTTTGATTAATTGGTTAAATAATCTGATTGATTTGGATTGGATTTTTGATTGCTGGAATTGATTGCGACTTGGTGCTGACTTGGATTGGTAAGGTTTTTGATTGTGCTATACTTGACTCGTCAGAGTCTTATAGTGTAGCTTGTAATTGAAATTGTTGCTACAAGTTAGCGGCTTTAGTTTGGTGAAAAATTAGAATTTCACTGAAGCTCCTTAGAAAGTAGCGGGCCGCTTGCGGGATTTTTCGCGCAGGTTGGTTCAGCTGAGTGACGAAATGTCTACTCGTCGGAAGAGAGGTGAGGCGTTAGGAGAGGAAGCCGGTATGGAGAGTTATGGAGATGATGAGATTGAGGTTGAGAATGCTCCGAAGAGAGTGGATGCTCATGAGAGCCCAGAGAAGGCTGGCAGCAGCGTTGCCGTTTTGGTCATTTCCGACCAAATTTGGTCGGATAAAATAAAAATTTTTCTTTCTGGTCGGATGGTCGGACCAATTCAATTTTGGTCGTTTTTATTCTCGAATATTTAAGTTGTAGTATAATACAGAATACTTTGACGATTAATACATATAGAAGTAAATTAATGTAAGTTAAACATTTTCACCGCTGGAAATAAATCGAAATGTCGATTGTGAATCGCAATATTTTTCTTAATCGCTGCAAGCAGTATCGACCAATTGATCGAAATTGTAAACAAATACGTTGTAAATTTTTTATATTTGAAAATAATAATTTAGGCGTGACAAAGTAAATTTCGTTAACCGGAAATATGGTTTTTACTTGTCTAAATTATCGTTGCTGGGGAAAGAATTATTTCTTTCACTTCTGTTCTGTATTCCGAGAGTAAATTGAAGCCGAAATTTTGGCTTATAAATCTCACCATAATTGCGGAATTTCAAAGAAACAAATTTAGAAACTGGGTTCAGAGCGGAAAATTCCAATTCATTGAACAATGAAATACAGGGCAGGAACATTTGGTTATATGTATGCATTCATAAATTATTCAAGCTGATTTTACCTTTCTACATGACGTACGACTTTACAGTGTGGTCTACTTCTGGTATTTTGTCTGGTGTTTGTAAATCTCGGAACATGTTAAAATCAACTGTTAAAATCATACAATTAACAAAAGTCCGTACTATTGTGTTTTAGAACTCACAGGCTTTAGTCATAAATGATGGAAGTCAGTTCAATAAAACTTAACATTTTATAAATATGGCATGCTATGAACAATATTTCAGCCTTTTATGCTTTCTTGAAAAATTTTGTTGTTTCTCACAAAGTAGGTCATACAACTTCAACGTTCTTCTTTCTTTTTTGGCGTCTAACATAAATTAAGAAAAACTCAATTCAAATTCTGAAAGATATGTTAAAATGTGAATTGAAAGATTTATAAAAAACGTTGAAATAAACTTGAGCCGATTTACTCACTCTGCATTAATAACAACAAGTAAGGAAAGGCAGAAAGTCGGGCGGGGCCGACTATATGTATAATACCTACACCTCCCTAACAATGCGATAAGGGTCATTGCGATAATAATTTGGAATAATTGGTAAATGGGTAGGAACATATTATCTAATTCTGAACCGATAATCGATAAATTAAGCAATATTCGTTCCTAAATTGAAAAACATATATCTGGAAAATTTTAATGATCGGAAGTAAAGTACAACTTCAATAGCGCTTTGATAACAAATCAGGAAGAATATATATACGGATGTTATATATAAATCTGAACCGGTTTTCCCTGAATACTCATTCATGTAAAAAGACCTCTTTCCGTCGAATTTCATACTGATCGGATATAAAATACAGTCTCTACAGCGCTTACATGTCAAATCGGGGGTAACATATATATGGGGGCTATATCTAAATCTGAACCGATTTTCTCCGAATTTGGCAGTATTTCTTCATGTAGAAGGAAACCTCTTTTTGCCGAAGTTCGCACTGATCGGATATAAAATAACATTTTTACAGCGCTTACATGTCAAATCGGGGGTAACGTATATATGGGGGCTATATCTAAATCTGAACCGATTTCTTCCAAATTTAACATTGTTCATTCATATAATAAGAAACCTCTTTCTGCCGAATTTCATACTGATCGGATATACAGTGGTGTGTGCGATGAAATAGAGTCACCTACTTTTCAAAACTTTTAACGTGTTTACAGCACTTATACAAAGTGTATGTTGTCACAACTGGCGTTATTTTGTTCATACGTTCTCTCGTACATATAATCCCGTTATTTTCCATACAATTTGAACGTCGCTCTTGCAATTGTCAGTGTTAGTATATAAACGTGCATGCAAAAAGGTGTGCAATAAAATAGAGTCAATTTCAAAGAGAAGATAAAAACTAAACGCAGTAGCTATTTAAGTTGTAAATTTGAATCAAAAGGTAAGTTTAGCTTCTTCTTATTATTATTCTGACGTAACCTGAGCGAATAATTATTATTTAGACTTCAGAATGGGCAGAGCAAAGCATTGCAGTAATGAGCGCCGAAAAGCAATAAAAAACTCTATAAAGAAGGTAAAAGCTATAATCAAATAGCCAACATTTTTGGATGCTGAAGGAAAATAGTTGAAAATGCTGTAAAGTATAAAAAAAACCGAAACCAGAGGAAAAAATCGAAAATCTCGGAGATTTCGAAGCGAAAAATTTTGCGCCATGTAAAAAAGGACCCTTTCGTTACATCTTCTGCATTAAAAAAGGAGTACGAACTGGACGTTGACACCTCTACAATAAGAAAAATGCTAATTAAAAACAATTTAAAAGCAAAAAGTGCACGAAAAGTTACGTATCTTTCTAAACGAAACGTAAAAAGAAGATTGGAATTCGCCAGGGAACATGTGGATTGGCCAGTAACCAAGTGGCGCAATATTTTGTGGTCAGATGAAACAAAAGTGAATTTGTTTAACTCTGACCGCTGCGGACCTGTTGTGCGAAGACCCCCCAACACCGAATATTGTCCCCAATACACCATCAAAACCATAAAACATGGCAGCGGGAACATACTGGTATGGGGCTGCTTTTTCTACTATGGTACAGGGCCTCTATTTCGGATTGAAGGCATAATGGACGTAACTCTTTACACAAATATTTTAAATGACATAATGATGCCTTATGCTCAATGGAAAATGCCCAAGACAACGACCCGAAACACACAGAAGGCAAAACTATGGTTCAAAAACAACAGAGTCGAAGTTTTAAGCTGGCCTGCACAATCGCCAGACTTAAATCCTATAGAGAATTTGTGGCGAGAGGTAAAGATGGCTCTTAAAGGAAAGAATCCATCTAATAAGGATGAGTTATGGACAATGATTGAAGCTGCGTGGAACAATATTCCAATAAAGACTTGTCAGGAACTTGTGGATTCAATGACAAGTCGTTGCAAAGCTGTAATTAAAAATAATGGCTATTCTACTAAGTACTGAGGTACAGTAATAGATAACCAAAACATTTGTTTAATTTAAGTTACTTATTTAATTAATTTTCAGGTCGATAATTTGTTGCCTATATTTTTGTTCACAGCCAAAACCAAGGATTTTAAAATATTTGTATTTGTTCATGTTATTCTAGGTTTTGAATTACCATACAGATATTTTAATTTATTAGATTAGCATTGATATTGAATAAAAATAACTTAAAGTTACCAAAAAAATTTTTTTTTTCCGAATTTTTCTTGCTATTTCATCGCACACCACTGTAAAATAACATTTTTGCAGCGCTTACACTTCAAATCGGGGGTAACGTATATATGGGGGCTATATCTAAATCTGAACCGATTTCTTCCAAATTTAACAGTGTCCATTCATATAATAAGAAACCTCTTTCTGCCGAATTTCAGACTGATCGGATATAAAATAAAGTTTTTACAGCGCTTACATGTCAAATCTGGGCTAACATATATATGGGGGCTATATCTAAATCTGAACCGATTTTAACCAAACTCAATAGGGATCGTCCTTGTGTAAAGTTTCGTCGAGATCGGACCATAATTGCGACCTGCACTTTGATTACAAAAATACATGCACAGACAGACGGACATAGCTAAATCAACTCAGAAAGTGATTCTAAGTCGATCGGTATAATAAACGATGGGTCTATTTCTTTTCCTTTTGGGTGTTACACACAAATGCACAAAGTTATAATACCCTGTACCACTGTGTGGTGTAGGGTATAAAAATGTGGAAACAGAAAGGAAATATTTTCATAAGTTTATTTTTATTCGACCTTTTTATACCCTACACCACACTGTGGTACAGGGTATTATGACTTTGTGCATTTGTTTGTAACACCCAAAAGGATAAGAGATAGACCCATTGTTTATTATACCGATCGACTTGTAATCACTTTCTGAGTCGAAACTTTACACATATCTTTTTTTTTTGGCCCAAGGACGATCCCTATTGAATTTGGTTAAAAGCGGTTCAGATTTAGATATAACCACCATATATATTTTAGCCCCGATTTGACATGTAAGCGCTGTAAAAACTGTATTTTATATCCGATCAGTACGAAAATCGGCAGAAAGAGGTTTCCTATTATATGAATGAACACTTTTAAATTTGGATGAAATCGGTTCAGATTTAGATATAGCCCCCATATATACTTTACCCCCGATTTGACATGTAAGCGCTGTAAAAACTTTATTTTATATCCGATCAGTATGAAATTCTTCAGAAAGAGGTTTCCTATTATATGAATGAACACTTTTAAATTTGGAAGAAATCGGTTCAGATTTAGATATAGCCCCCATATATACGATACCCCCGATGACATGTAAGCGCTGTAGAGACTGTATTTTATATCCGAGCAGTACGAAATTCGACAGAAAGAGGTCTTTTTACATGAATGAGTATTCAGGGAAAATCAGTTCAGATTTATATATAACCTCTATATATATATATATATTCCTCCTGATTTTGTATCAAAGAGCTATTGTAGTTGTACTTTACTTCCGATCATTAAAATGTTCCAGAAAGATGTCTCAATTTAGGAACGAATATTGCTTAATTTATTCCAAATTATTATCGCAACGACCCTTATCGCATTGGTAGGTAGGTGTAGGGTATTATATAGTCGGCCCCGCCCGACTTTCTGCCTTTCCTTACTGGTTAATATCCAAATTGTGTTAAGCTCGAGGTCAATTTTTTAATTAGAATATAATTTGTTATTCAAATTTAAATTTATTTTTCCGATATTTCCCAATTTCCTTGAATTGCTTCATCAGGGATGTTTTACAATTATTAAACTAGGCCATACCATTTCAGCGTTTTCTTTGTTTTCAGGCGACTATTTTTATTGAAAGTTTTACAAAAAAAAGTTAGACTTTTGCCAATTTTATTGCACACTCTATATTTATATGGGAATGCATTGATAACAAAATGTAGAAACAAGCACAAAGGAAATATTTTGAAAATTTAAATGCAGAATGCCTTTTTAATTATAATTTTTTTTTTCGAATTTATAAATTTATTTGTTGCCACATTGGGACGAAGATGTAACGAAAAAGACTATATTTAAACTTGGGAATTTGGCTAATTAGGCTTAGGCTTAAAAAAGTGTAAACAAGATATAAAAATACTTTTCAGTATTTTTATATCTTGTTTACACTTTTTTTATTATACCCTACACCACACTGTGGTACAGGGTATTATAAGTTTGTTTCACGGCAGATATTTGTAACACCTAAAAATAACACAGCTAGACCCACCTTAAAGTATACCGATCGACTCAGAATCACTAGCTGAGTCGATTTAACCATGTCCGTCCGTCCGTCTGTCCATGTAAAGTTGTTCGTCGCAATTTCACTCCGATCGTTCTGAAATTTTGCAGTTTAGAGTATTTCGCAGCTGTTAAGATCGCTATTGGTTGAATCGGTTCAGATTTAGATATAGCTCCCATATATATCTTTCGTCCGATTTGGCCCTTTAGTCCTACAGAAGCTGCATTTTACATCCAATCGTTTTGAAATTTAGAATGGTAGAGTTTCTTCATCCATGAACCAACATTGCCGAATTTGAAGAAAATCGGTTAAGATTTAGCTATAGCTCCCATATATATGTTTCGTCCGATTTGGCCCTTTAGTCCTATAAAAGCTGTATTTTACATCCAATCATTTTGAAATGGTAAAGTTTCGTGATCCATGAACCAACACTACCGAATTTGAAGAAAATCGGTTAAGATTTAGCTATAGCTCCCATATATATGTTTCGTCCGATTTGGCCCTTTAGTCCTATAAAAGCTGTATTTTATATCCAATCGTTTTGAAATTTAGAATGGTAGAGTTTCTTGATCCATGAACCAACATTGCCGAATTTGAAGAAAATCGGTTAAGATTTAGCTATAGCTCCCATATATATGTTTCGTCCGATTTTGCTCTTTAGTCCTGAAAAAGCTGTATTTTACATCCAATCATTTTGAAATTTAGAATGGTAGAGTTTATTGTTCCATGAACCAATATTGCCGATTTTGATGAAAATCGGTTAAGATTTAGCTATAGCTCCCATATATATGTTTCGTCCGATTTGGCCCTTTAGTTCTATAGAAGCTATATTTTACATCCAATCGTTTTGAAATTTAGAATGGTAGAGTTTCTTGATCCATGAACCAACATTGCCGAATTTGAAGAAAATCGGTAAAGATTTAGCTATAGCTCCCATATATATGTTTCGTCCGATTTTGCTCTTTAGTCCTGAAAAAGCTGTATTTTACATCCAATCATTTTGAAATTTAGAATGGTAGAGTTTCTTGATCCATGAACCAACACTGCCGAATTTGAAGAAAATCGGTTAAGATTTAGCTATAGGTCCCATATATATGTTACGTCCGATTTGGCCCTTTAGTTCTATAGAAGCTATATTCTACATCCAATCGTTTTGAAATTTAGAATGGTAGAGTTTCTTGATCCATGAACCAACATTGCCGAATTTGAAGAAAATCGGTAAAGATTTAGCTATAGCTCCCATATATATGTTTCATCCGATTTGGCTCTTTAGTCCTGAAAAAGCTGTATTTTACATCCAATCATTTTGAAATTTAGAATGGTAGAGTTTCTTGATCCATTAACCAACACTACCGAATTTGAAGAAAATCGGTTAAGATTTAGCTATAGGTCCCATATATATGTTTCGTCCGATTTGGCCCTTTAGTTCTATAGAAGCTATATTTTACATCCAATCGTTTTGAAATTTAGAATGGTAGAGTTTCTTGATCCATTAACCAACACTACCGAATTTGAAGAAAATCGGTTAAGATTTAGCTATAGGTCCCATATATATGTTTCGTCCGATTTGGCCCTTTAGTTCTATAGAAGCTATATTTTACATCCAATCGTTTTGAAATTTAGAATGGTAGAGTTTCTTGATCCATGAACCAACATTGCCGAATTTGAAGAAAATCGGTAAAGATTTAGCTATAGCTCCCATATATATGTTTCATCCGATTTGGCTCTTTAGATCCAATCGTTTTTATACCCTACACCACACTGTGGTACAGGGTATTACTTAAGTATAAAATGTCCCAAAAGTAAATTTATGTAAACAATTTATACATGAATTACAAAATTTATATATCAGAGTTATTCAATATTACGAGAGTGGTGTAGGGTATTATATAGTCGGCCCCGCCCGACTTTAGCCTTTCCTTACTGGTTTTCTATTATAAATAGCATATTTTTATACCCTACACCACACTGTGGTACAGGGTATTATGACTTTGTGCATTTGTTTGTAACGCCCAAAAAGAGAAGAAATAGAACCATAGTTTATTATACCGATCGTCATAGAATCAATTTTTGAGTCGATTTAGCCATGTCCGTCTGGACAGACAGACGTCTGTCCATGTATTCTTGTAATCAAAGTGCAGGTCGTATTTATGGTCCGATTGTGATGAAATTTAACACAGTGCTCTTTTTTGGCCCAAGGACGATCCCTATTGAAAGTGGTCAAAATCGGTTCAGATTTAGATATAGCCCCCATATATATGTTTCACCCGATTTGACATGTTAGCGCTATAGAAACCGTATTTTATATCAGATCAGTACGAAATTTGGCAGAGAGAGTTCCCTTATTACATGAATGAACACTACTCAATTCGGGGAAAATCGGTTCAGATTTAGATATAGTCCCCATATATATGTTTCACCCGATTTGACATGTTAGCGCTATAGAAACCGTATTTTATATCCGATCTGTACGAAATTCAGCAGAGAGTTTTCTTGTCACGTGAATGAACACTACCAAATTCGGAGAAAATCCGTTCAGATTTAGATATAGCCCCCATATATATGTTTCACCGAATTTTACATGTAAGCGCTGTAGAAACTGTATTTTATATCCGATCAGTGCGAAATTCGGCAGAAAGAGGTTTCTTATTACATGAAGGAATACTGCCAAATTCGGAGAAAATCGGTTCAGATTTATATATAGCCCCCATATAGACGTTACCCCGATTTGACATGTAAGCGCTGTAAAAACTGTATTTTATATCCGATCAGTACGAAAATCGGCAGAAAGAGGTTTCCTATTATATGAATGAACACTTTTAAATTTGGATGAAATCGGTTCAGATTTAGATATAGCCCCCATATATACTTTACCCCCGATTTGACATGTAAGCGCTGTAAAAACTTTATTTTATATCCGATCAGTATGAAATTCTTCAGAAAGAGGTTTCCTATTATATGAATGAACACTTTTAAATTTGGAAGAAATCGGTTCAGATTTAGATATAGCCCCCATATATACGATACCCCCGATGACATGTAAGCGCTGTAGAGACTGTATTTTATATCCGAGCAGTACGAAATTCGACAGAAAGAGGTCTTTTTACGTGAATGAGTATTCAGGGAAAATCGGTTCAGATTTATATATAACCTCCATATATATGTTCCTCCTGATTTGGTATCAAATCGCTATAGTAGTTGTACTTTACTTCCGATCATTAAAATTTTCCAGAAAGATGTTTCTCAATTTAGGAACGAATATTGCTTAATTTTGCGATTATCGCTTCAGAATTAGATAATATGTTCCTACCCATTTACCAATTATTCCAAATTCTTATCGCAGTGACCCTTATCGCATTGTTAGGGAGGTGTAGGGTATTATATAGTCGGCCCGTCCGACTTTCTGCCTTTCCTTACTGGTTTAAGTTAATTAACTTTTCCAAACATTCCAACTTTCATCACAATCTAAAAATGTTGTCTCCAAACTTTACAAGATTCCAACTACTTTAATTTTATAAATTTGGTCGGTTACAACGGATTTTGGTCGGTTTTAGGGAACATTTTGGTACCTCTGGAGGAAAGGCGAAGGCTGTGCCGCCACCGCCTCTCTTCTCCGAGGGTGAGAGCGCAAGTGGTAGGTCGACCAAAGGCCAGAAAACTACAGCGCAGGCAAAGCTGGTTAATGCTTCGCTTAAGGGAGCGTCGAAAGAGAGGCCAGTTGAGAGCATGACTTCGGATAGCGAAGTAGCCGAGATGAAAACGGGAAGGCCCTCGCGGGTTTCTCGTCGGTCTGGAATGGGAAGTCCGAATGCGGAGAGCGTAATTGCGAAGATGAAGATGGTAACTGGTAGGGTCATGTGAACCCTCATCGACATTTTTAATGTCGAGGGAGCTTTAGTAAGAGAGATGGTAGGATTGTGTGGCGAGAATGAGACTCTGATGATGTTGCTGATAGCGGAGAATGAGAAGATGATGGGAAGATTTGAGGCTCGACCGCCGCAGAGTAGCGTCTCATCGGTAATGCCCCCTGTGTGTGTGGCTCCGGTGAGTACTGCTACTGCCCTAATGGTAGGAGAACCTGTTCTGGCTGCTGTGCCTTCCTTGCGTGCTTTGCTTGAGACGTGGGCAGCCAAAGGGAAGAGCGCGGATGCTGCTACGACATCAAAAGAGGCTCTATACAGAGTGGTGAAAGAGGCGGGGCCTCACTTGGTTGTGAGAGTCCATGAGATGAGGCAACTGAAGAGTGGAGGACCAGTTATTTGAGTGCCATCGAAGGCAGAGAGGGAGAAACTGGTTTCCAATGAGAAATTTAGAGAGGCATGTTTGGAGGTATGTGCTGATGATGAGCTAGGACCTCGTGTGGTTGTTGAGAATGTGGAAGCTCGGTTTCCCCCAGACGATTTTATGAGGGAGATGTATGAAAAAAATTTTAAAAATGTGTACTCTGAGGAAAAGTTCGCCAATAGAGTGAAAATTGTTAGTCACCCGTAGTTGGAGATTCTCCTCAAACAGAAGAGATGCTATATGAGCTGGCTTGGCTTTGCGGTGAGAGAATTTGAGCTTGAAGATGTCTGGGTATTGGCCACAGAGCCAATGACTGTAGGTTTACGCATAATATTTGTCCTCAATGTGGTCAGACTGGTCATGTGGTCCGTGACTGCATGAATCCAGTAAACTGAAGAGATTGTGTGTTTAAGGGTAGTCCATCGAATCATAGTATGTTGTCCTATGCGTGTCCGTTGTATATGGCTATGGTAGCGAGGATTAATGCTCGTCATTAAAATGTCCGTCCGATTTTTGCAATTGAATTGTCAGAGTAGTAGATCAGCTATGTATGGTCTGGGTCAGTTCTTGTGCGAGTTGGATTGTGTTGTGGCGTTGCTCCAAGAACCATATCTTGCTCATGGAGAGATTTTAGGTCTCCCGTCAGATTTCCATGTATTTGCGTGGTAACTAGGGTGATCAAAAAACCGGTTATTTTGAAAATACGGTTTTCGGTTTCTTCGAAAATTAAGTTAAATCTAAAACCGGTTTTCGGTTTAACCGAAAATAAAAAACCGGTGAACCGGTTGTTTTCGGTTTTTTCTTTTTTTAATAAAAATGCATAAATAATGCTTAAAATTTTGTTAGATGACGTAAAATAAGCGTAGTGCAAATTTAATTTTCGCAGTAATATTTCATTTAAATTAATGGCGAATTCGTTTCTGCAAAAAAGTGCAACATTTTCATTGCCCTTTTTCCGAAAACTGCCCTTTGGTGTTACTTTTTGAAATCTGGCAATTAAGTTACTCGACTTTAGCACAACTAAAATTTCCAAATTTCAAAAAAGTGATACAATAGTGCAGTTTTCGGGAAAAGGGCAATGTAAGTGTTGCACTTTTTGCAGAAACGAATTCGCCATAAGATTTATTTGAAAATAGTATTTTAAACACTTCATATTTTTACGAGTATTTATAATAGGTAATTGTTTCGATTTCATTTATGATATAATATTATAATATCTGCGATATTTATAATATTTATGTTCAATTTTTAAAAAGATTTCTTTACAAAAAAATTGATTATGATTTTTATAAAACTTGACTAATAGTGAAAATCGGCAAAATCTTAGGTTTTAGCATCATATGAATGGCTCAAATGGCAAACCGATTATATACATATATTATCAGTAGCAGCGGATTCTGACATGATCATACTATAGAGATGAAAACTTGTCGAAATGTGAAACTGGACAAATGTATATACATATATTATCAGTAGCAGCGGATTCTGACTTGAGCATACTATAGAGATGAAAACTTGTCGAAATGTGAAACTGGACAAATGTATTTTTATTTATACCTGCATTTCAATTAGAAAGGATTGTTAATTAATTTCTATACCGCAATAATCACCTAGACCCTCGATAAAATATGCAGTATAAATACATATAAAACTGCATTTTGAAATCGATGGATATGCACAAATGAAGTCAACGGTTTTTATACTGATGTTTTCAAAATTTTAGGTAGGTTCCTATTTCAAAAATAATACTTTCTTTATAATTTTATAATGGTTTCAAAAAACCGAAAAGTCGAATAAACCGAGTTGAAAAAACCGACGGTCCGAGTTATTCGAAAATGCAGAAAAACCGAAAACCGATAGGCGGTTTTTAAAGAGAAACCGATTAACCGGTTAACCGGTGCGGTTTTTGATTACCCTAGTGGTAACTCAGCAGTTGTTGTCCGGGGAATGAATGTCCAGTGTTTGCTTGTTAATCAATCGATATATTGTGTTTGTGTAAGATTGGGAGGAGTTTTTGCAGTGTTGTTTCTTATCAGTGTATATTGAAAATATGAGGGACAGCTTGACCCGTACTTGGGATACATTGAGTCAATGGTTGAGACCACTGGAAGCGAACCTCTCATAGTTGGTATGGACGCCAATGCTGTCTCCCCAATGTGGTATAGTAAGATGTCCTGGCATCCACCTGGTTATCTTAGTTACCACAGAGGGGAGCAGCTAAGTGAGTGGCTCCTTCATTGGAACCTTCACGTGGTGAACGCACCCACTCAGGAGTATTCCTTCCAAGGCCCAAACGGCGCTAGTGATATTGACGTCAGTCTATCAAATGATGCGGCGAATTGGAAGTTCTCTTTTGGTTGGAGTATAAGACCGGATTTGGGGATTATTGATTGAGGTTACACTTCTCAGCGAAAGGTTAAGACTTCTCAGCGAAACAGTGTCTGAGGTTAATGATAGGCTATTTCCAACGCGCCCTCTTACTTCCCTCAGAGAGGTAAGGTGGTGGTCAAGGGAACTGAGTGAGAAAAGAAGGGAGCTTAAGCGCTTGAGGAAGCGACTACAAAGAGCTAGGCGTAGAGGGTCCATAGGGCGTTCCTACAAAATAATGTTGCAGCAAGCGAAAGAGAACCACTGGAGAAATTTTGTCAGGGAAAACAACGATGACCCTTGGGGAAGAGTCTACAGGATTTGTCATAGAAAGGATCAAACGTTTGACTTCGCCATGGCGAGTCTTCGCACAAAGGAATTTCCAGGAATGGACGGGTTGACTGGGGAGATGTGGAGACATATCTTCAAAGTCATCCCTGAGTTCCTCGAGAGACTACTTGGTGATTGCATTCACCTAGGATATATCCCTTCATCCTGGAAGGTAGCTGGAGTGGTGGTTCTCCTGAAGTCTCCTGATAAGATCAGGAGTGATCCTCGAACTTATCGGGGCATCAGTCTCTTGCCAGTACTAGGCAAAGTACTGGAAAGAGTCATGGTGTTAAGACTTCAGGAGAGACTATGAGGGAGGACTTGTCGCTACCAGTTTGGTTTCAAGGATTACGTGAGCACTGAGGATGCATGGCATCATGTCAAGGAGAGAGTGAACTCTCGGATAATAAATATGTCCTTTGAATCTTTATAGATTTCAAGGGGGCTTTTGACTACTTGAAATGGTCCTCAATTATTGAAAGACTGCATGAAGTTGGGTGTCTGGAATTGGAGCTATGAAAGATCTATTTCAGTAATCGTGTGGCCACGGTAACAGGTAGGAATGAGGAGATATCAATACCGGTAGTTAGAGGATGGCCCCAAGGATCAATAGGAGGCCTGGTAATTTGTAACCTCTTAATGGATCCCTTACTTTTTGAGTTGGACCAATCTTGTAGTTTTTCTGCTTTTGCTGATGATTTACTGATATTGATTGAGGGAAACTCCCGTCTCTCTTTGGAGAGGGAGGGTGGAAATATGATGGCGTTGGTTGAACGTTGGGGACTCCGAGTAGGAGTTCAAATAAATAAGGATAAAATGGTGGCGATGATGCTGAAGAAATCCTTGTCGTCAAACAGGCACCTCATTGTTAGCCTAGGGGGGGATTTTGTCAAATATGCGCAGTGTGTGAAGTATCTTGGAGTCACAGTAAGTGAGAAACTTAACTTTTTGCACCACATTGATGTGTTTCGTGATAAACTCCTTACGGTAGTGGGACAGGACCGTAGAGTTTTGAGGAGTGATGGGGGTCTTAAGACCAAGGCGGTACGTCGCCTTTATAAGGCTTGTTCTTAGGATGCGCCACTTACGGGGCTTCGGCGTGGTGTGATGTTGTTAAGGGATCATTTGGAAAGAGGAAAATACTGTCATGCCAGAGGGTGGTTTTACTGGCCTGCATGAGAGTATGTAGAACGGTATCGACAGATGCTCCGCAGGTACTGATGGGGGCAGCCCCACTTGACCTTGAAGTTTTGAGACAAGGGGCTCTTTATCATCCGGCAGCGTGATGAATGGGTTGTACCAGGCATGGAGCGGTTGCCCAGGTCGGAGATATTGGCGCACCTCAAGGAGTGTCTGGTTGATCGATGGCAGGAGAGGTGGGTGTCCTCCACAAATGGCAGGATAACTTTTCGATTTATACCTGACGTTTTGTTCGTGGAACCATTGAAGATGTTGAGCATATTTTGTTTTTTTTTTCCCTTTATACTGACATAAGGGATCTCCCATGTATGAGAGTAGATTTTGTAGATTGGGAATGGCGTTTTGAGGGTCTCGTCTCCTCTTCGGAGACATTGGCTTGTGCTGAGAATTTTGCACGTCGGTTATTTTCCGTCAGGCGATTGATGTAAAGATGATGGTCCATTGGGACATTGAATTATGGACTCGTCTGTGATTCAATGATGTACAGTGGGTTTACCAGTCCCCGTGTAGCGTAGTGCAGAAACTGGGAGTAGCTTTTTGGCTACGGAACCTGACCAGAGGTTTCTGGTACCACGGGCATATGGATTCGGAGTCTGTCCCAAGGCTCCCCATGTGCTAGAAGACTTAGGTCTTGTTGGGGGCTCGGCCGGGCTAATGCCCTACTAGGGTGCCGCTCACCGACTCCGAGCGGAAGAGATTGAGATAGCATACTTACGCAGTGTGCATCCAGACCGTTCCATCAGCGTGTCTCCGCTAACCATCTCACGGCCGCAATTTTACACATCCAAAGGATTACCAGTCCCGCATTATATGGGATGCAACTGGTAGTAGTTTCATCTACGAAGTCTGACCAGATGCGTTTTCTGGTACCACGGGAGTCAGGAGCCCCTGGAACTAGTTTCCGGCCTGGCTTTTGGTGCGGCCCCTGTTGGGAGCTTCATGGTGGCTGTGGTTTAAACCCAAATCGCGGGAAAAGTTTTCGGACTCGGTGTGGAGTTGCACTTACTCAACCGGGTGCTATGACCCATAGATTAGCAGAGGTATTAAGATAGGCCTCAACCCCCCACCAAGAGGGAAGTTCATACCCATATCGATACCTCCATTCTAAACTATGCTAAATGCAAATATGTAGTTTTTCAGGAGAGGCGATCAAAGTTTGGTGCATTTTTTAAATTTGTGTGTAGTTCCTTCGTAATAGAAATCGAATGACCAGTACTGTTTTGTGAATAACTTTTGATTGGGTTGACGGAAAAAACCCAATTTTGCTAAGTGCTAAGTCGACTTAGCATGTTTTAGAATGGAGGTATCGATATGTATGTCTTCAAATTCGTACCTGCGTATTGGTGATGTCTCTGTGGAGGTTTACCACCCTCTAAGGGTCTGTCATTAATACAAAGGGGCGCTGGCCGTCGCATTGTAGCGTGCTACTGTGAGCGTTTGATCGCCGTGAGTGAAGCCGCGAGGTATAGATTCACGAAAAGCTAATTTCTCTGTACCTATATACCGTGATCGGAAATCTGAAATCTGGGGCAACGAAGTGGACCTGGTCAGCTAGTAAATAATATAATGTACATTTCAACTGTTTATTTTGAATTGGCGTAAACGCCATTCTGCTTTACTCGATTCACCATTAGAAAAAGAGAGTTAATTTAACGAGCATGCGAGCATTTTCAGTGAATATAGAAACATAGAAGTCTTGAAATTAACTGAATGTAAATAATAAAAATATGCAAAATATCAGAAGGATATGTCAATACTATTTAAAAAATCGTGTCACAAAAATGAAAAATGGGTGATTTCAAAAATCATCCAAAAAAATTGCATAAATATATGAAAAGTAAGAGGTAATTCCAAAAGAAACCGAACCACTCTGAATATTTACATATGTAGATTTGGATGCAATTTTGCACGGGTATATTAAAAGACAATGCGGAATTAAGGCCTTTTACCGTTTGACCAATTTCATAGTGGTTCAGATTTTATAGGGATCCAAAGTTGGTTACCTACAACATTTTTTATACAAATTTATCTATTTTGAAGTCGACATAACTTTTGAACGGAATATTACATTTGAATGATATAAGTACCATTTCAAAGATTTTAACATCCTCTCTATGAATTATAAATTAGGTTAGGTTAGGTTGAAGAGAGGAGACGTTTAAACGTCTCATGTCCATGGACATACCCTTAAGCCAGTGGTTTGGCCTGTTGTGCGCTCCTTATTTATGATCTTTTTATACCTCACGAGTTGCAGAAAATCGGTACTAGACACGAATTTTCTCAGTATCTTCCAGTCATATTCTCTGAGATGAGTCAAGTCTGGTAATATGTCGGACCCGAAATGTTGGGATCTTGCATGTGTGAAAGCCGGGCAGTGACACAGAAAATGTTCCATCGTTTCGATGTTTTCTCTGCATGCCCTGCATTCGTCGTTTCCTGCTAGTCCTATGCGATGAAGATGTGCTTGTAAGCTTGAGTGTCCCGTTAGAACACTCATCATCTTACTAATATCGATCTTGTTTAGTTTCAGAAGACTTTTTGTTTTCTTTTCATTTGGGTTACCCCACAGTATCTTTGCAGTTGCTCCTACTGTTGCGCTATTCCACACAGTTTTGTGAGCCATCACTGCCCAGTGCTTCAACTCATTTTTCGTGGCTTCGAAAGGTTTCCAATTTTCCAAGTTTATTACTCGAAGTTTGAAGCCAATCTGTTTGCCCGTTCATTTCCAATCACTCCGCTGTGTCCTGGTACCCAGCAAATACGCCAGTGACCATGGACTGAGTAATCATTTATCGTTCTTTTACAGTCTAACACAGTTCTGGATATACTCTTTCCGATGTTATTGCTTTAATTATACCCTACACCACACTGTGGTACAGGGTATTATAAGTTTGTTTCACGGCAGATGTTTGTAACACCTGAAAATAACACAGCTAGACCTTAAAGTATACCGATTGACTCATAATCACTAGCTGAATCGATTTAACGATGTCTGTCCGTCCGTCCGTCTGTCCATGTAAAGTTGTTCGTCGACTACAGGTCGCAATTTCACTCCGATCGTTCTGAAATTTTGCAGTTTAGAGTATTTCGCGGCTGTTAAGATCGCTATTGAATTTGGTTGAAATCGGTTCAGATTTAGATATAGCTCCCATATATATCTTTCGTCCGATTTGGCCCTTTAGTCCTATAGATGCTGTATTTTACATCCAATCGTTTTGAAATTTAGAATGGTAGAGTTTCTTGATCCATGAACCATTGCCGAATTTGAAGAAAATCGGTTAAGATTTAGCTATAGCTCCCATATATATGTTTCGTCCGATTTGGCCATTTAGTCCTATAAAAGCTGTATTTTATATCCAATCGTTTTGAAATTTAGAATGGGAGAGTTTCTTGATCCATGAACCAACATTGCCGAATTTGAAGAAAATCGGTTAAGATTTAGCTATAGCTCCCATATATATGTTTCGTCCGATTTTGCCCTTTAGTTCTATAGAAGCTGTATTTTACATCCAATCGTTTTGAAATTTAGAATGGTAGAGTTTATTGCTCCATGAACCAACACTACCGAATTTGAAGAAGGTTTAGGTTAGGTTTAGGTTAGGGTGGCAGCCGTATTTTTTTTTTTACAAGCTCACATAGACCAGTTTAGGTCCCTAGTGTTACCACGGGCTGAAATGCCCCTCATCGAAACCAACCTGTTTGATATATAAATTTATCGATAGTACGAATATCAGTACTGGAAAGATCTGTTAGGCTGCCTAAAAAGGCCGACCCCAGTATATCCAGTCGTCGTTTACTCAAAGCGGGGCAGTCGCAAAGCAAGTGCTCAATGCTCTCCACTTCTTCCTCATCTCCACAGCTTCGACAGAAGTCATTGGACTCAATACCCAATCTTTTGGCGTGTTCGCCGATCAAGCAGTGACCCGTCAGAACCTGTACTAACGTAGACAATCGTTTCCTCTCTAGTGCGAGGAGATATTTTGACCTTCTCAGGTCATACCTTGGCCAGATTTGTCTAGCTACCCTGCAGGTGCCGATTTCTGTCCATCTATCGTTGGACTGCCTGATTGCCTCTTGCCTAAGCCAAAGCTTGCACGTGGATAGTGGCGCACCAATATATGCAAATTCTTCGAGAATTTGTAATGTCGTCCCTTTCCTAGCAAGTTCATCGGCTTTGCAGTTCCCCGGGATATCCCTATGCCCAGGCACCCATATGAGGTGTATATTAAACTGCTCAGCCATCTCGTTAAGAGATCTGCGGCAGTCGAGGGCTGTTTGTGAATTTAGGGATGTTGCCTCCAGAGAATTGATGGCAGCCTGGCTGTCCGAGTAAATGACAACGCCATTGTTGGTTACTATGTTGCGACTCAGCCACTTGGCGACTTCCCATATTGCCATTATTTCGGCTTGATAGACACTGCAGGTATCTGGTAGTCTGTGAGCTATATCCAGACTAAGTTCTTCACAGTGTACTCCGAAGCCAACCTTTTCATCAAGCTTCGAACCATCCGTGTAAAAGTGGAGATGGTTTCTATTACCTGGTATTCTGCCGACCCATTCATCTCTGGCGGGAATCATAGTGATGTAATTTCTCTCGAAGGTGTACACAGTTGGTATATAGTCCACTCGGTCGGTTACCATAGCACTACACTTTGATATCCTCATGTGACCATAGTTCTTGTACCTCCACATTGATAGGCAGTTTAATCTTATTGCCGCTTTGGTTGCAACTTCTCTCGCCACAATATTAATCGGCAGGATATGGAGTAGGGCTTGTAGAGACTCGGTCGCTGTAGTCCTTAAGGCTCCGCTTATGCTCAGGCAGGCAGTTCTCTGAACCTTTGTTAGTAGGTTGGTGATGGTTAGTTTGTCAGTTGCCGTCCACCATACCACAATACCGTATAACAGTATTGGACGAACTACTGCTATATATATCCAGTGGACGATTTTAGGAGAGAGTCCCCACCGCGACCCTACAGCCTTTTTGCAGGAATATAAGGCGACGTTGGCCTTCCTTACACGTTCCAATACGTTAAGTCTAAATAACATTTTCCTATCTAGAATTATTCCTAAAAATTTTGCACTTTCAGAAAAGACTAGATCTGTTCCATTTATCCGAGGTGGAGGGTCCACATGTGGGACATTATTCATCCTAGTAAAGAGAACCAATTCTGTCTTGTTGGGGTTAACGCCCAAACCGCTGCTTCTGGCCCATCTAGCCAACTTGTTCAGAGCCACCTGTAGGATGTCTCTGAGGACGTTTACGAATTTGCCACTCACTGCGATTGCCACGTCGTCCGCATATGCCACGACCTTGCAGCCACAACGTTCTAGATCTAGCAGGATTTCATTCACCGCTAGGTTCCAAATTAGTGGAGACAGTACTCCTCCTTGCGGGGTCCCTCTGTTTACATACCTTGTTAGAGTTGTGGACCCTAGACATGCTGTTATGCGTCTTCTGGTGAGCAGACTTTGAATTAGTCTAATCAAACTAGTGTTAACTTTTAGATGTGAGAGTGCCGCAATTACCGCATCGGAGTGAATGTTGTTAAAAGCCCCTTCTATGTCAAGAAATGCCACCATGGTGAATTCCTTGAAATGCAGGGACGATTCGATAGTGCTCACAAGTTCGTGCAGGGCTGATTCAGTAGACTTGCCCTTGTTGTAAGCATGTTGGTTCCCCGACAGGAGTTTTGTATCCAGGTTTTCCCTAATGAAATGATCTAAAAGTCTTTCCAGACCTTTCAATAGGAACGAGGATAGGCTAATTGGTCTGAAGTCTTTTGGCCTAGTGTGTGATATCTTTCCCGCTTTAGGTATGAATACCACTTTGGTATCCCTCCATCGATTCGGGACGTATGAAAGCCTGATACAGCCTACATAAATTTTCTCCAGCCAGGGGATAATGTACTTTAACATTTTCTGCATTTCTGCTGGAGTGATGCCATCTGGTCCAGGTGACTTGAAGGGCTCAAAGCTGTTAATAGCCCAGCTTATTCTGGATCTCTCAGTCAAGAAGCTAGCGACGCTCGCAGTCCACTCGCACTCTTGTTGGTCCTGCTGATCCTCGGGTTCTGTTACAGAGTTCCCCGGGAAATGTGTGTCGAGCAGTACATTGAGCGACTGCTCGCTGTTTTTGGTCCAGTTATTTGCCTCATCCTGTAAATATCCCACTGTACAGGGTGAAGCAGATAATATCTTCCTCAGTCTAGCGGCGTCGGAGACCTTTTCCACTTCACCACAGAAGGCATACCAAGAGCGCCTTTGCGCCGAATTTGAAGAAAATCGGTTAAGATTTAGCTATAGCTCCCATATACATGTTTCGTCCGATTTGGCCCTTTAGTCCTGTAGAAGCTGTATTTTACATCCAATCATTTTGAAATTTAGAATGGTAGAGTTTCTTGATCCATGAACCAACACTACCGAATTTGAAGAAAATCGGTTAAGATTTAGCTATAGCTCCCATATATATGTTTCGTCCGATTTGGCCCTTTAGTTCTATAGAAGCTATATTTTACATCCAATCGTTTTGAAATTTAGAATGGTAGAGTTTCTTGATTCATGAACCAACATTGCCGAATTTGAAGAAAATCGGGTATTATTTAAGTATAAAATGTCCCAAAAGTAAATTTATGTAAACAATTTATACATGAATTACAAAATTTATATATCGATCATTCCATGTCAAACCGAACACTTTTTTACATCACCATCTCCGATTTCGATGAAACTTTGTAAGATAACTCAACTCTATAAAATATTTGATTTGTAGAAGACGAAAAAAAAACCGAAATTTTTTTGCAAAAGATATGGCCAATTGAAAATAGGTAAAATCAGGAAAAACGTGCCGAGGTAGGAACATTGAAAGTGGTGTAGTGAGAAAACGCATGGCCAGAATTCAAAGAACGAAGGCTTATTTTAAAGGTAATTGCAATTACTATTCCTCTGCGGCTTTGGCTACTGACCGCTACTGACCAAATTTGAACATTTAGTTTTATGTTTCTCCTTCTTTTGTGTTTTTCACCATGAAAACACCAAGAATCTATAGTAAAGAATTCAGTATTTACATTTTTCACATTGTGTTTTACCCAGGAAAAGAAAATGTAAGGAGTATTAATAGGACTATTAATATTTGTTAAACTTGCTCGGACAGCTAATCTTTTAATTGTTCCTCCTAGACCGTCGCAGGGTCCCTTTCCGTGGGATGTTGCAAAAAAATGCCATTCCGCTTTAACACCAAAATCATTTTCATGAAAGACAAGATTTGAAAATTTTTTTTGTTTTTGTATTGCGCACTTGCTCCATCAGAGAAATAAAAGATTTTTTCCACATTGCCCAAAGAGTTCTTTAGAAATGAGATAAGGCCATTCTGAAACAAATTAACAGCTACGGTGTCATGCTTCAAACATTCAGATATTGCGACGTAGTTAGTAAACTTTTCTTCTCCATTTTCTTGGTAATAAATTGCCATTGGGTGAATTGTGACTTGTTCATTATTCCAATGAGCTTCTTGAATTGAATCTTGTATAACAAAAGCATAGTTTTCCGAAAAATCAGAAATAACTACGCATTCGCCTGGATGCAATTCCTTTTTCTTCTTATTAAAAAACATATGTTGTTCCTTCGCAACATAGGAATGTGTCAGCAAACGACGCAGCTTTTCGGAGAATTTGTCAAAAAAATCGTCCGTACTTGATTGCAAAGTTTCAAGTGCACATCGATCAGTAGTGACCCATTGCTTATATGAAATTGAATCAATCATTTTTTCATGAAAAATTTGTTTTAGCTGTTCAATTAAGTTGTCACAACCAGGACAGAATTCACATCGCCGAAGATAACAATCATGTGTTGGGGGGTTGCAAATTATTTTTGAGAGACAGTCATTATAAGTTACAATTTGTAGGTTATCAGATGTTAGTCTTGAAAGAGATGATCCGTCAATCATTAGTTTTACGTTTTGGTGAATAGAGCACACACAAACGGAATGGGTTCCAGTTGCCCCCGGTAGAATACAGTATTTCGGTCGCAATTCTGCGAACTTAGAGAATTGTATTTTTGCCTCTGGGTGTTTTTTAAATAACACATGGACTTCCTTTAAGTTGCACAGTACCAGTCTTTTTTGAACAGTTTCATTTCCAATTTTAACGCAGTCTTTTTTTCCGGGCATAACTCTGCTTATTTCCTGTGATCCATAAAACTCAATTACTTTGTTTACAATTTCATCTGTAAGGTGTTTTCCCGGCTTTGGGTTGGGAGAAGCAAGAAAACCCTTTCCTTCACAACATTCTTAGCCACAGAAATCATGTGCCTCGTTGCACCGCTGAAATTTCTTTGAATTTGACTGTACGACCAGTCCGCGAATAATGTCAACATTTTAATTTTTAACTCTCTATTAAATGTTGTTTTATATGTTTCTTTTAATTTTGATATAATATCATCCCCCTCATTTACACTTTCAGATGAATAAAATAATTTCTTTATAATGAGACTATTTATTTTTCGTTTTTTGTTAGCGACATATTTTTTTTGCACAATTTTTCTTTTGTGGATAGGTGAATCCCCAAACAGCAACAATGATTCATTTAATTTGGAAATTTTTAATGATGCTTCTGATGAAATACTGCTATCGGATGAGTACGCGTTATTTGCTTCAGGGATTAGGGTTAAACTTCTCATTGAATCACTTTCATAATCATGTAGTGGCATTTTGTTCATTCTTAACCGGCAACTATTACAAATTCTTATTTTTCCGCTCGAAGTATTTATCCAACGTAAACATTTTATAGGCTTCTTTCCATGTTTTGCAATTTTAAATGGATTGCAGCAGGTATCGTTACGCGGCCTCATAGCGAAATCGGGAGTTATCGCGAAAATCACAGAATTGTTAAAAAAAATATATACAAATCTGAACTGTTATTTATAATAAGAAGCGAAGGCACAAATTTTTTCGTATATTGTCATTGACATTTATTGATGGATGGTTTACAGCTAGCTGTTCGACCGAAAACACTACTTTTGAACGACGTGTGTGTATGTTATTTTTTGAACACTCGTTCAGAAGTTACATTAACAACTGAAAATCTTCACCAAATTACAAAGAAAAAATATTTAAAAAAAAAAACAACAAACAAAATATAGTTGAAAACACTGCAAATATTTTTTATTTGTAATTTGGTGAAGATTTTCATTTATTATAATGTAACTTCTGAACCAAAGTCATCCCCACTCCAAATCGGTAGAGTATATATGTACCATTTTTTATAAATATAAATTATAAATTAAGGAAAAAAAAATTAAAACGATTCAGAGATATCTCAATTTATATTTTTTATTTCCGTGAAAAGTGACAGAAATAAACAGTTTTAGATAAAACCAGTAAGAAAAGGCTAAAGTCGGGCGGGGCTGACTATATAATACCCTACACCACTCTCGTAATATTGAATAACTCTGATATATAAATTTTGTAATTCATGTATAAATTGTTTACATAAATTTACTTTTGGGACATTTTATACTTAAATAATACCCTGTGACACAGTGTGGTGTAGGGTATAAAAACGATTGGATCTAAAGAGCCAAATCGGATGAAACATATATATGGGAGCTATAGCTAAATCTTTACCGATTTTCTTAAAATTCGGCAATGTTGGTTCATGGATCAAGAAACTCTACCATTCTAAATTTCAAAACGATTGGATGTAAAATATAGCTTCTATAGAACTAAAGGGCCAAATCGGACGAAACATATATATGGGAGCTATAGCTAAATCTTAACCGATTTTCTTCAAATTCGGTAGTGTTGGTTCATGGATCAAGAAACTCTACCATTCTAAATTTCAAAACGATTGGATGTAAAATACAGCTTTTATAGGACTAAATGGCCAAATCGGACGAAACATATATATGGGAGCTATAGCTAAATCTTAACCGATTTTCTTCAAATTCGGCAATGTTGGTTCATGGATCAAGAAACTCTACCATTCTAAATTTCAAAACGATTGGATGTAAAATACAGCTTCAATAAAACTAAATGGCCAAATCGGACGAAACATATATATGGGAGCTATAGCTAAATCTTAACCGATTTTCTTCAAATTCGGCAATGTTGGTTCATGGATCAAGAAACTCTACCATTCTAAATTTCAAAACGATTGGATATAAAATACAGCTTTTATAGGACTAAAGGGCCAAATCGGACGAAACATATATATGGGAGCTATAGCTAAATCTTAACCGATTTTCTTCAAATTCGGTAGTGTTGGTTCATGGATCAAGAAACTTTACCATTCCAAATTTCAAAATGATTGGATGTAAAATACAGCTTTTATAGGACTAAAGGGCCAAATCGGACGAAACATATATATGGGAGCTATAGCTAAATCTTAACCGATTTTCTTCAAATTCGGCAATGTTGGTTCATGGATGAAGAAACTCTACCATTCTAAATTTCAAAACGATTGGATGTAAAATATAGCTTCTATAGAACTAAAGGGCCAAATCGGACGAAACATATATATGGGAGCTATAGCTAAATCTTTTTTTTTGTTTTGTTCTTTTTTTTTATTATAATTTTATTTGCAATCTATATACAATACAATATTAAGCAAATTTTATGATAATCTATAAATAACCGAGAGCTGTTAATCTCCAATAAGCTTAACAAAGTTATAACATATTACATTTTATATTAGTTGTTTACAAAAGGGAGATCTAAAATATGAGGTCTCTTAAGACGCCTTAATTCATCTGTATCGTCCAAAAGAGTAATGGCGAGAACATTTGTGTGGTAACTTAATCTATTTAGGTAATTTAAACTATATCGAGCTATCTCACTTTTGAGAATAGGGACATCAAGATCTTTATGTATGTTATTATTATTTATATACCAAGGAGCATTTGTGATTAATCTCAGAGTTTTAGATTGGTATCTTTGAAGAATCTCTAAATTGGAATTACTGGCGGTTCCCCAAAATTCGATTCCAAAGGTCCAGACTGGTTTTAATATTGTTTTATAAAGCAACACCTTGTTCTGCAAAGATAGCTCAGACTTTGGACCTAATAACCAATACATTTTACTTGTTTTCATATTTAAATGCATCCTTTTGATTGTATGTGCATTTTCCATGTTAATCGCCGATCTATATGAAGTCCCAAGTATTTGACACAATTTGATGAAGGGATTATAACACCATTTAGTGATACAGGAGGACAGTCATTTTCTCTTAATGTGTACGTTACGTGTGTCGATTTATCAGGATTAACTTTGATGTTCCACTTCGTCAACCATACTTCTATCAAGTCGAGTTGTTTTTGGACAATTTTAGAGGCTTCTGTAGGTGTCTCACTAGACGCCAATATAGACGTATCGTCGGCATATGTAGCTATGGTTACATCATTGCATAAAGGGATATCAGAAGTGTAAATCGTATATAAAACTGGACCCAGTACACTCCCTTGAGGTACTCCAGATTTAATGAGGCCGTCTAACGAAATATCGTCATTTACTTGGACATAAAATTTTCTGGCACTGAGATAGGATTTTATGAGTAGACTAGCTTACCCGGTGCGCTTCGCAGCCCCCATCTTTTATCTATTTTCTGTTTAGGGTATGTAAAATATCTATACCTCTTTCTTTCAAAATGACATGATTATTACATATGGTGCAAAATGAAGATGATTTGATTACTTTTATATATAAAATACGAACCCTCGTTTCATTTCTAGTGTGTGTTCCAAGAGTTACGCCGACATCATGGTACAATATTTATCTCTTTTCCCACTGCAGTTTATATTGCAATAACTACATTCACACCCTGCTACAACATAAAACCATGTTTGTCCCACTGTGTCTATAAAGGTACGAATTTAAAAATCTAAAGTGAATCGCTCCATAGTACCACATTTAACCCCTTCTGTGTCATAATTAACCAATTTTTCACGATTGTACAATATTTTCAAATGATAATTGATATTTCAAGATCCAAATTCGCAAGCTTAGGGCGTATTTCAACATTTTTGTACCCTATCTGTGCCATTTATTAAACTTGTTTTCCCCCACGGTTTAAGTAGAAGAACCAATTTGGAAAAACAATTTCTTAGCTTTGGCTTATGCTGTAAGATCTACCTTTGCACTCAGGGACCACATTCAACACCTTTTGCACCACTGTTCCATATTAACTTTTTATTACACTGTGCTTCTAAAGTACGAATTTTTATACATATCTGGGACTATTTTGTTCCCTTTTTCCCCACTTATCACATTTAACCATTTTACCGTATTTAACTTTTTTGCTTCACCGCACCATATTTAACCCTTTTTGCTCCACTAAACCATATTTAACACATTTTTTCCCCTCTGTAACATGTTGAACAATTTTTGCTTGCCCCAACTGCATCATAATTTTAACCTTTTTGCACCACAGTGCTACATTTTTGCAGTGCATCATAATTTTTACCTTTTTGCACCACAGTGCTAATAAAAGCATACATTTAGAAAAAAACATTCGTATTTCATATTTAACTTACTCTCTCTCCCTGCATCCATATTTTTACCCACTATACTAAATGTACGTGTTTTGACCCACTGTGCTATATTTAACCTTTTGGGTCCACTGAATCAAATTTAACACCATTTTGTCCTACTATATTTTGTCCACTATATTTAACCATTTTTTCCCCACTGTTCCATAGTAAACGCTTTTTGCCCCACACTACTATTTTTAACCCATTTTGCTCCACGTTACCATATTTTACTATTTGTGCCCACTGTAACCATTTTTGTCATACTGTACCATAATTAACCATTTGTGTCCCACTGTACCATTCTAAAACATTTTTCCCTACTTTTCCATAGTTAAAGCTTTTTGCCCCACTGTACCATATTTAACCCATTTTGTCCCACGTTACCATATTCAACTAATTGTGCCCCACTGTACTATAGTTAACCCTTTTCCCCACTGTGTCATATTACACCCTTTGTTTCACTGTACCATGTTTAACAGTTTTTGCCCCACTGTACTGTATAGTTAACCATTTTTGTTACACTGTACCATATTTAACCCTTTTTGCCCCACTGTATCATAGTAAATAAATTTTTGCCCCACTGTTCCATAGTTAACGCTTTTTGCCCCACTGTACCATTTTTAACCCATGTTGTTACACGTTACCTCTTTTTGCCCCATTGTGTCATATTAAACGCTTTGTCTCGCTGTACCATATTTAACAGTTTTTGGCCCACTGTACCATATTTAACCCTCTGTGCTCCACTGTACAATATTTATCACAGTTGTGCCCCACTGTACTGTATAGTTACCCATTTTTGTCACACTGTACAATATTTAACCCGTTTTGCCCCACTGTATCATAGTAAATTCATTTTTGCCCCACTGTTCAATAGTTAACGCTTTTTGCCCCACTGTACCATTTTTAACCCATTTGTCCCACTTTACCATATACATATAACTATTTTTACCCCACTGTACCATAGTTAACCCTTTTTGCACAACTATGGACCATTCAACTCTTTATCTCACTGTACAAAACGTTTACCCACTGTACCATATTTAAGAAATTTTTGTCTCACTGTACCGTACTCGTATTTAAAATGTGTCTCCACGCTAGCGTACTTAAACCTTTTTCCCCGACTGTAACATATTTAATCATATTTTCTCCACTCCACTATTTAACCGTTTTTGACCACAGTGCTCCTAAAACCATATAAACTCGTCATATCTCATGTTTAAGTTCCAATTTTGGCAGATTGTTCCCTTTTTTCCCCATGCTCCATAATTAACCCGTCGTGTCCCACTGTGCCTCTTAAAGTTAGAATTACTAAAAATCACTTCCAATCTCTAGTTTATGTTCCAAAAGTTACCCTGGAACCATTGATCCAGGTTTGACATTTTTAAGCCACTGTACTATATTTTATACTTTTTTGCCGCACTGTGCCCCGAAAACTACGAATACAAAAAAAACTTAATACACCGATCAGTTGTCATAAAGAAACCCCTCGCTTCAATTTTCACCATTCTAATATTAGGCTTTAAATTTGGCGGTGGTACCATATTTATACCTTTCTGTCCCACTGTGCCTCTAAATTTAAAAAAAAAATCACTCCTTGTTCTTGTTTACGTCCCAAGAGCTACTCTCACACCAACTTTCACGATTCTAGGTCATGTCATTTGGATTTGGCTGTTGTACCACATTTTTCCCTTTTGACCCCACTGTGTACGTAAATGTTCGAATTTCGAAAAATCCTGTCAATTTCAGAGTCTACCTCATAAGAGCTACCCTCACACCAAATTTCATGATTCTAGCTCTTGCCATTTGAATTCGGCTGTTGTACTACATTTATCCCATTTTTCCCTTTTTACCCCACTGTGTGCGTAAATGTTCGAATTACGAAAAATCCTGCCAATTTCAGAGTCTACCTCATAAGGGCTACTATCACACAATATTTCACTATTCTAGTTCTTGCCATTTGGATTTGGCTGATGTACCACATTTATCACTTTTTAGCCCACTGTGTGCGTGAATGTTCGAAAATCCTGCCAATTTCTGAGTCCACCTCCTAAGGGCTACCCTCATACCAAATTTAAAAATTCTAGCTCATTTCGTTTAGATTTGGCGGTGGTACCATATTTATCCCTTTTTGCCCCATTGTGCGACTAATAGTACGAGTTTCGAAAAATCCCGCCTTATTGCTCGTCTACGTCCCAAGGACTACCCTCCCACCAAATTTCATGATTCTAGCTTCAGCCGTTTGGCCTGGGCGATGATCAGTCAGTCAATCAGTCAGCCAGTCACGCAACAATTTTATATATATAGATAATAAGGTGCAGGTAACAAATGTTTAATTTTATACATCAAACCTACGTGCCACACTCTATCAAACGCTTGTTTAACGTCTAAAAACACTGCAGAACAGTACATTTTGTTCTCTAAAGAGTCTCTTATTTTCGTGACCACTCTATGGCATTGTTCTGGAGTTCCATGGTTAGGTCTAAACCCAAATTGATGATCCGGGATAATATGCAGTGTTTGCAAAATAGGAAGCAATCTTTTTTTGAGGAGTTTCTCAAATAATTTAGAAAGAATTGGAAGCAAACTAATAGGTCTGTATGAACTTATTTCACATTCTTTCTTATTCGGTTTAGGAACCATAACAATTTTAGCATATTTCCATTGGGATGGAAAGTGGGATAGCCTTAAAATTGAATTGAAGAGAACAGTAAGAAATATTAATCCTTTCTTGGGTAATGATTTTGTAAACTTTAAATGCGCATGCTTTACTTTTATCAGTCCGACACCAAGATCCAGAAGAATCCTTCACAGCAACGTTTCGTTTTTGTGGGAGTTTTAGATACTTCGTTGCCCTCCATATATTATACTCATTCTTATCACAAGGGCTTAAATTGCTTAAATATCTGTTTACATCGTTGTTTTTATATTCCTTCAGACATTTTTTCAAATAATTCGCTGTTCTATTAAATTTTGACTTATCTTGGGGTCGCCTTGTTCTATGCCATATTTTACGTAGTCTCCTTTTCCTCTTGATAAGGCTTCTAATTTCACTTGGTACCGGTAAAGTGTTTGTGCTATTACACATTATTTGTGTTGTGGACAAATGTGCCGCTTCGTGGATAACTTTGGTAAGATGTGCGACTGCACAATCCAATTCGTCTCCGGTTTTTATTTGTATATTTAAATTAATATTATTATCAAAGTAACTTTGAAACGATGGAATATGTGTTTTGGCAGTAATTAGTTTGGAGTTTCTTGAACGTAAGGTGTGCATAGTCTTAAAGTTAACAATGATGGGGCTATGATCTGACCTCATCTGAGGTGGAAAATATGCAGAATAAATAGATACTTCCGAATTATCACATGCAATTGTGACACCAGCCGCCTGTAAAAATGATTTCGATATTGGTTCTGCAACTTCGTATTTTATAGTTGATTTAATTTGTTGTCTGGATGATTTGCAGAAATTACGTCAAACCCTCTTATTTTACAGTAAGATTTATTAGTAAAATGCGTTTCTGATTTCAACTTCATTTAAATGATTTAGAATGCCATTGGCATTCCGTTCAGCGATAATTAAATTTACTTGCATAATTTATTCATTAACATTGACATCATGTTCATCAATGTGTTGGTTAACTCAACTTGCTTTGCGAGCATTTTCTCAATCTTTTCTAAGACATTGTTAAATCCATATTGCTCTCCTCTGACTGCCTGGGAATATGTCCATTGATGATTTTGGTTTTGATTTTGATTAATGTCGATAGGAACTGATGTTGGAAAACTTCTGGAATAATCTCCGATATTATTAGTGTTTTCTTTGGCATATTTTATTCTGGCAGTGTGCTCATTGGAACATAAAGCACATTTTGGTGGTTCATCAACTTTTTTCTTACATTCTGATGTAGAATAATCTTGGCCACATTTGACGCATCGAAAATTTTTCTTACAATAGGTTTTAGTATGTCCATAGTCTTGACATCTAAAACATTGCACGATATCATCATATTTCTTGGGAGGTTCAAATTGAATAATGGCATTATCGAAAGTTGTGATATTGTAGATGTCTTTATTGTTCTCATTAGGATCCAAGTCGATAAAAAACATAGGAAGCGGGTGCTTTGAAATTTTGCTAATTATGTTTCGCACTCTTCTCACTTGATGCCCTAAACTCAAAAGCATAGCTTTTATGTCAGAGATTGGGGTTGTATGATGTACTCCCTTAAGAACTACTCTAAATGCTCTATCTTTTTTCATCTGAAAAGTGTGGTAACTAATTTTTCCATCATCTAGGTAACGTATTATTTTCCTATAAGAATCAACAGACTTAATCATGAGACGAACCTGGCCATCTCGCAGTGATTTGAAATTATATTCTCTACTACTAATAACTTTATTAATACCATTGATCATTTTTACAATATCACCTACGTGTGGAATAAAGATTGGTGGCGGCTTTGGAACAGTTTGGTTCGTCGGTTCAGTTTCTGCCTCTTCATTTACAGCAAGTGCTTGATAGCGATTGGAGGTTGATGGTAAATCATCTTGATGATACCTTTTTCCACGGGAATTTGTTGGCGATCCAGAGTTTTTGCTTTTCATCGGAATTTGCTGCCAGTTTGAATCATCTTCAATACTGCTGTCACTCAAATTTGCAATTTCCATGATTTCACCAGCATTAGTAGCATTATTGTTGTTTTGACTACTCATTTCAGAAAAGATATACAAATTGTTTGTGGTTTCAATAAGATTGTTTGTTGTTGCCATGCAATGCGTGCACAGATTGTGCGTGCATTATGCAGACGCAATGCGTATGCTTGGCGAAGGTATGTTTATTGCTTCACACAAAACCGTTTGTTTGTAAAAAAAAAAAACAAATGTTCGCTTTTTTTTTTTTTTTGTTAGTAGTTTTGTTGTTGTGGGTTTAGAATTTTAACAATAAATTGTTGTGTTTAATCTTCACACACGTCTGGCTTCGGCCGAGGCAAAACAACGACTGATAGCTAAATCTTAACCGATTTTCTTCAAATTCGTTAGTGTTGGTTCATGGATCAAGAAACTCTACCATTCTAAATTTCAAAACGATTGGATGTAAAATACAGCTTTTATAGGACTAAATGGCCAAATCGGACGAAACATATATATGGGAGCTATAGCTAAATCTTTACCGATTTTCTTCAAATTCGGTAGTGTTGGTTCATGGATCAAGAAACTCTACCATTCTAAATTTCAAAATGATTGGATGTAAAATACAGCTTCTACAGGACTAAAGAGCAAAATCGGACGAAACATATATATGGGAGCTATACCTAAATCTTAACCGATTTTCTTCAAATTCGGCAATGTTGGTTCATGGATCAAAAAACTCTACCATTCTAAATTTCAAAACGATCGGATGTAAAATACAGCTTCTATAGGACTAAAGGGCCAAATCGGACGAAACATATATATGGGAGCTATAGCTAAATCTTAACCGATTTTTTTGAACTTCGGTAGTGTTGGTTCATGGATCAAGAAACTCTACCATTCTAAATTTCAAAACGATTGGATGTAAAATACAGCTTCTATAGGACTAAAGGGCCAAATCGGACGAAAGATATATATGGGAGCTATATCTAAATCTGAACCGATTTCAACCAAATTCAATAGCGATCTTAACAGCCGCGAAATACTCTAAACTGCAAAATTTCAGAACGATCGGAGTGAAATTGCGACCTGTAGTCGACGAACAACTTTAAATAAATCGACTCAGCTAGTGATTCTGAGTCGATCGGTATACTTTAAGGTGGGTCTAGCTGTGTTATTTTCAGGTGTTATAAGCATCTGCCGTGAAACAAACTTATAATACCCTGTACCACAGTGTGGTGTAGGGTATAATTAGTATTTTTTGAAAAGTATGCGAAACAAAGCTTCATAAAATTATATTAGGAGAATTTGTTCTGGCTGCTGTGCCTTCCTTGCGTGCTTTGCTTGAGACGTGGGCAGCCAAAGGGAAGAGCGCGGATGCTGCTACGACATCAAAAGAGGCTCTATACAAAGTGGTGAAAGAGGCGGGGCCTCACTTGGTTGTGACAGTCCATGAGATGAGGCAACTGAAGAGTGGAGGACCAGTTATTCGAGTGCCATCGAAGGCAGAGAGGGAGAAACTGGTTTCCAATGAGAAATTTAGAGAGGCATGTTTGGAGGTATGTGCTGATGATGAGCTAGGGCCTCGTGTGGTTGTTGAGAATGTGGAAGCTCGGTTTCCCCCAGACGATTTTATGAGGGAGATGTATGAAAAAAATTTTAAAAATGTATACTCTGAGGAAAAGTTTGCCAATAGAGTGAAAATTGTTAGTCACCCGTGGGAGAAGGGTTCAATGTGATTTAGAGGGTAGTTGGAGATTCTCCTCAAACAGAAGAGATGCTATATGAGCTGGCTTGGCTTTGCGGTGAGAGAATTTGAGCTTTAAGATGTCTGGGTATTGGCCACAGAGCCAATGACTGTAGGTTTACGCATAATATTTGTCCTCAATGTGGTCAGACTGGTCATGTGGTCCGTGACTGCATGAATCCAGTAAACTGAAGAGATTGTGTGTTTAAGGGTAGTCAATCGAATCATAGTATGTTGTCCTATACGTGTCCGTTGTATATAGCTATGGTAGCGAGGATTAATGCTCGTCATTAAAATGTCCGTCCGATTTTTGCAATTGAATTGTCAGAGTAGTAGATCAGCTATGTATGGTCTGGGTCAGTGCTTGTGCGAGTTGGATTGTGTTGTGGCGTTGCTCCAAGAACCATATCTTGCTCATGGAGAGATTTTAGGTCTCCCGTCAGATTTCCATGTATTTGCGTGGTAACTCAGCAGTTGTTGTCCGGGGAATGAATGTCCAGTGTTTGCTTGTTAATCAATCGATATATTGTGTTTATGTAAGATTGGGAGGAGTTTTTGGAGTGTTGTTTCTTATCAGTGTATATTGAAAATATGAGGGACAGCTTGACCCGTACTTGGGATACATTGAGTCAATGGTTGAGACCATTGGAAGCGAACCTCTCATAGTTGGTATGGACGCCAATGCTCTCTCCCCAATGTGGTATAGTAAGATGTCCTGGCATCCACCTGGTTATCTTAGTTACCACAGAGGGGAGCAGCTAAGTGAGTGGCTCCTTCATTGGAACCTTCACGTGGTGAACGCACCCACTCAGGAGTATTCCTTCCAAGGCCCAAACGGCGCTAGTGATATTGACGTCACTCTATCAAATGATGCGGCGAATTGGAAGTTCTCTTTTGGTTGGAGTATAAGACCGGATTTGGGGATTATTGATTGAGGTTACACCCAGGGAGCTGAGGTAGAGGCACGCGCTGACTTCGGTTAGGAAATGGCGTTTGGTCAATGTAGACTGGAGCTTTTATGAGGAGCAGATTCGGGAAGCGTTCTCGCCTATTACCATGGCTTGTTTTGAGGAGCTCTCGATAGATGAGAAGGTAAGACTTCTCAGCGAAACAGTGTCTGAGGTTAATGATAGGCTATTTCCAACGCGCCCTCTTACTTCCCTCAGAGAGGTAAGGTGGTGGTCAAGGGAACTGAGTGAGAAGAGAAGGGAGCTTAAGCGCTTGAGGAAGCGACTACAAAGAGCTAGGCGTAGAGGGTCCATAGGGCGTTCCTACAAAATAATGTTGCAGCAAGCGAAAGAGAACCACTGGAGAAATTTTGTCAGGGAAAACAACGATGACCCTTGGGGAAGAGTCTACAGGATTTGTCGTAGAAAGGATCAAACGTTTGACTTCGCCATGGCGAGTCTTCGCACAAAGGAATTTCCAGGAATGGACGGGTTGACTGGGGAGATGTGGAGACATATCTTCAAAGTCATCCCTGAGTTCCTCGAGAGACTACTTGGTGATTGCATTCACCTAGGATATATCCCTTCATCCTGGAAGGTAGCTGGAGTGGTGGTTCTCCTGAAGTCTCCTGATAAGATCAGGAGTGATCCTCGAACTTATCGGGGCATCAGTCTCTTGCCAGTACTAGGCAAAGTACTGGAAAGAGTCATGGTGTTAAGACTTCAGGAGAGACTATGAGGGAGGACTTGTCGCTACCAGTTTGGTTTCAAGGATTACGTGAGCACTGAGGATGCATGGCATCATGTCAAGGAGAGAGTGAACTCTCGGATAATAAATATGTCCTTTGAATCTTTATAGATTTCAAGGGGGCTTTTGACTACTTGAAATGGTCCGCAATTATTGAAAGACTGCATGAAGTTGGGTGTCTGGAATTGGAGCTATGAAAGATCTATTTCAGTAATCGTGTGGCCACGGTAACAGGTAGGAATGAGGAGATATCAATACCGGTAGTTAGAGGATGGCCCCAGGGATCAATAGGAGGCCTGATAATTTGGAACCTCTTAATGGATCCCTTACTTTTTGAGTTGGACCAATCTTGTAGTTTTTCTGCTTTTGCTGATGATTTACTGATATTGATTGAGGGAAACTCCCGTCTCTCTTTGGAGAGGGAGGGTGGAAATATGATGGCGTTGATTGAACGTTGGGGACTCCGAGTAGGAGTTCAAATAAATAAGGATAAAATGGTGGCGATGATGCTGAAGAAATCCTTGTCGTCAAACAGGCACCTCATTGTTAGCCTAGGGGGGGATTTTGTCAAATATGCGCAGTGTGTGAAGTATCTTGGAGTCACAGTAAGTGAGAAACTTAACTTTTTGCACCACATTGATGTGTTTCGTGATAAACTCCTTACGGTAGTGGGACAGGACCGTAGAGTTTTGAGGAGTGATGGGGGTCTTAAGACCAAGGCGGTACGTCGCCTTTATAAGGGCTTGTTCTTAGGATGCGCCACTTACGGGGCTTCGGTGTGGTGTGATGTTGTTAAGGGATCATTTGGAAAGAGGAAAATACTGTCATGCCAGAGGCTGATTTTACTGGCCTGCATGAGAGTATGTAGAACGGTATCGACAGATGCTCCGCAGGTACTAATGGGGGCAGCCCCACTTGACCTTGAAGTTTTGAGACAAGGGGCTCTTTATCATCCGGCAGCGTGATGAATGGGTTGTACCAGGCATGGAGCGGTTGCCCAGGTCGGAGATATTGGCGCACCTCAAGGAGTGTCTGGTTGATCGATGGCAGGAGAGGTGGGTGTCCTCCACAAATGGCAGGATAACTTTTCGATTTATACCTGACGTTTTGTTCGTGGAACCATTGAAGATGTTGAGCATATTTTGTTTTTTTTCCCTTTATGCTGACATAAGGGATCTCCCATGTATGAGGGTAGATTTTGTAGATTGGGAATGGCGTTTTGAGGGTCTCGTCTCCTCTTCGGAGACATTGGCTTGTGCTGAGAATTTTGCACGTCGGTTATTTTCCGTCAGGCGATTGATGTAAAGATGATGGTCCATTGGGACATTGAATTATGGACTCGTCTGTGATTCAATGATGTACAGTGGGTTTACCAGTCCCCGTGTAGCGTAGTGAAGAAACTGGGAGTAGCTTTTTGGCTACGGAACCTGACCAGAGGTTTCTGGTACCACGGGCATATGGATTCGGAGTCTGTCCCAAGGCTCCCCATGTGCTAGAAGACTTAGGTCTTGTTGGGGGCTCGGCCGGGCTAATGCCCTACTAGGGTGACGCTCACCGACTCCGAGCGGAAGAGATTGAGATAGCATACTTACGCAGTGTGCATCCAGACCGTTCCATCAGAGTGTCTCCGCTAACCATCTCACGGCCGCAATTTTACACATCCAAAGGGTTACCAGTCCCGCATTATATGGGATGCAACTGGTAGTAGTTTCATCTACGAAGTCTGACCAGATGCGTTTTCTGGTACCACGGGAGTCAGGAGCCCCTGGAACTAGTTTCCGGCCTGGCTGTTGGTGCGGCCCCTGTTGGGAGCTTCATGGTGGCTGTGGTTTAAACCCAAATCGCGGGAAAAGTTTTCGGACTCGGTGTGGAGTTGCACTTACTCAACCGGGTGCTATGACCCATAGATTAGCAGAGGTATTAAGATAGGCCTCAACCCCCCACCAAGAGGGAAGTTCATACCCATATCGATACCTCCATTCTAAACTATGCTAAATGCAAATATGTAGTTTTTCAGGAGAGGCGATCAAAGTTTGGTGCATTTTTAAATTTGTGTGTAGTTCCTTCGTAATGGAAATCGAATGACCAGTACTGTTTTGTGAATAACTTTTGATTGGGTTGACGGAAAAAACCCAATTTTGCTAAGTGCTAAGTCGACTTAGCATGTTTTAGAATGGAGATATCGATATGTATGTCTTCAAATTCGTACCTGTGTATTGGTGATGTCTCTGTGGAGGTTTACCACCCTCTAAGGGTCTGTCATTAATACAAAGGGGCGCTGGCCGTCGCATTGTAGCGTGCTACTGTGAGCGTTTGATCGCCGTGAGTGAAGCCGCGAGGTATAGATTCACGAAAAGCTAATTTCTCTGTACCTATATACCGTGATCGGAAATCTGAAATCTGGGGCAACGAAGTGGACCGGGTCAGCTAGTAAATAATATAATGTACATTTCAACTGTTTATTTTGAATTGGCGTAAACGCCAGCCATTCTGCTTTACTCGATTCACCATTAGAAAAAGAGAGTTAATTTAACGAGCATGCGAGCATTTTCAGTGAATATAGAAACATAGAAGTCTTGAAATTAACTGAATTTAAATAATAAAAATATGCTAAATATCAGAAGGATATGTCAATACTATTTAAAAAATCGTGTCACAAAAATGAAAAATGGGTGATTTCAAAAATCATCCAAAAAAATTGCATAAATATATGAAAAGTAAGAGGTAATTCCAAAAGAAACCGAACCACTCTGAATATTTACATATGTATGTAGATTTGGATGCAATTTTGCACGGGTATATTAAAAGACAATGCGGAATTAAGGCCTTTTACCGTTTGACCAATTTCATAGTGGTTCAGATTTTATAGGGAGCCAAAGTTGGTTACCTACAACATTTTTTATACAAATTTATCTATTTTGAAGTCGACATAACTTTTGAACGGAATATTACATTTGAATGATATAAGTACCATTTCAAAGATTTTAACATCCTCTCTATGAATTATAAATTAGGTTAGGTTAGGTTGAAGAGAGGAGACGTTTAAACGTCTCATGTCCATGGACATACCCTTAAGCCAGTGGTTTGGCCTGTTGTGCGCTCCTTATTTATGATCTTTTTATACCTCACGAGTTGCAGAAAATCGGTACTAGACACGAATTTTCTCAGTATCTTCCAGTCATATTCTCTGAGATGAGTCAAGTCTGGTAATATGTCGGACCCGAAATGTTGGGATCTTGCATGTGTGAAAGCCGGGCAGTGACACAGAAAATGTTCCATCGTTTCGATGTTTTCTCTGCATGCCCTGCATTCGTCGTTTCCTGCTAGTCCTATGCGATGAAGATGTGCTTGTAAGCTTGAGTGTCCCGTTAGAACACTCATCATCTTACTAATATCGATCTTGTTTAGTTTCAGAAGACTTTTGTTTTCTTTTCATTTGGGTTACCCCACAGTATCTTTGCAGTTGCTCCTACTGTTGCGCTATTCCACACAGTTTTGTGAGCCATCACTGCCCAGTGCTTCAACTCATTTTTCGTGGCTTCGAAAGGTTTCCAATTCTCCAAGTTTATTACTCGAAGTTTGAAGCCAATCTGTTTGCCCGTTCATTTCCAATCACTCCGCTGTGTCCTGGTACCCAGCAAATACGCAATTGACCATGGACTGAGTAATCATTTATCGTTCTTTTACAGTCCAACACAGTTCTGGATATGACTCTTTCCGATGTTATTGCTTTAATTATACCCTACACCACACTGTGGTACAGGGTATTATAAGTTTGTTTCAAGGCAGATGTTTGTAACACCTGAAAATAACACAGCTAGACCTTAAAGTATACCGATCGACTCAGAATCACTAGCTGAATCGATTTAACGATGTCTGTCCGTCCGTCCGTCTGTCCATGTAAAGTTGTTCGTCGACTACAGGTCGCAATTTCACTCCGATCGTTCTGAAATTTTGCACTTTAGAGTATTTCGCGGCTGTTACGATCGCTATTGAATTTGGTTGAAATCGGTTCAGATTTAGATATAGCTCCCATATATATCTTTCGTCCGATTTGGCCCTTTAGTCCTATAGAAGCTGTATTTTACATCCAATCGTTTTGAAATTTAGAATGGTAGAGTTTCTTGATCCATGAACCATTGCCGAATTTGAAGAAAATCGGTTAAGATTTAGCTATAGCTCCCATATATATGTTTCGTCCGATTTGGCCATTTAGTCCTATAAAAGCTGTATTTTATATCCAATCGTTTTGAAATTTAGAATGGGAGAGTTTCTTGATCCATGAACCAACATTGCCGAATTTGAAGAAAATCGGTTAAGATTTAGCTATAGCTCCCATATATATGTTTCGTCCGATTTTGCCCTTTAGTTCTATAGAAGCTGTATTTTACATCCAATCGTTTTGAAATTTAGAATGGTAGAGTTTATTGCTCCATGAACCAACACTACCGAATTTGAAGAAAATCGGTTAAGATTTAGCTATAGCTCCCATATACATGTTTCGTCCTATTTGGCCCTTTAGTCCTGTAGAAGCTGTATTTTACATCCAATCATTTTGAAATTTAGAATGGTAGAGTTTCTTGATCCATGAACCAACACTACCGAATTTGAAGAAAATCGGTTAAGATTTAGCTATAGCTCCCATATATATGTTTCGTCCGATTTGGCCCTTTAGTTCTATAGAAGCTATATTTTACATCCAATCGTTTTGAAATTTAGAATGGTAGAGTTTCTTGATTCATGAACCAACATTGCCGAATTTGAAGAAAATCGGTAAAGATTTAGCTATAGCTCCCATATATATGTTTCATCCGATTTGGCTCTTTAGATCCAATCGTTTTTATACCCTACACCACACTGTGATACAGGGTATTATTTAAGTATAAAATGTCCCAAAAGTAAATTTATGTAAACAATTTATACATGAATTACAAAATTTATATATCAGAGTTATTCAATATTACGAGAGTGGTGTAGGGTATTATATAGTCGGCACCGCCCGACTTTAGCCTTTCCTTACTGGTTATAAATGAAGTTACACATTTTTGTTCAATAAGGACTCAAAACGACGAAAATATCCTTAAACTTTGACTCTCCTGAAAACCGATTTTTTTTATATTTTTAAAAATTACCCACATATTTTCTCAAAAAATGTAAAAATTTCAGAATTGGTCTCCATGGGTTTAAAAAAATATGAATTAATTAATGTTAATTAAAAAAAATATGTTAATTAGAAAAATTTATTTTTTCCTCTGTAATGTTTTTTTGGAGTTTATTTGTTATGCTACAAAGCATAAGAAATTGAAAATAGAATATGGGCATTTCCGCCGAAAGGTCAACCAGGACCGAAAAATAAAATGTTGGTAATCATCGTATTTTATTGTGAATAAAACTGAAAAATTGTATTTTTTCCATTTTAAGCTACTTTTACAGACATTTTTATATTTAATTATTTTACATATAAAAATATATGTTATGCTTGCACTCTTCAAACAAAAGAAGAAAAAAATGCAAGGAGACCAAAAAAAAGTTCGATTAACGATTAATTTAACGGTTAAAACAGATGGAAAAATCGTACGTTCGCGACCGGCACCTAAGCCAATTAGAAAAAAAACCAATAGAGATAATTTATTGTGTAAATATTCGACAGAAAGCTACATTAATCCTCTTTTAAAATAAATGAATAGCTTTAGAATATTCCGTTCCTTTTCGAAGATTTTTGCATGTTACCAGATTCAGCCAAAGTTGACTTCTATTTCGCGAATGTTCGTGACCCCATGTTTATTGCTATCATTATGAAAACTAAAACTCGATGAATCCCATCGTTTGCACCTAACATAGAGCTACCAATATGCTATCAAATCACCAAAAAAATGCGGGGAAAATTTTTGTTTTCTATATTTTTTGTACATCAAAAGCGTACGAACGTAAGTTCGCGACCCGCGGAAATGCCCATATATCATTTCTTAAAGCTTTTTCCACGTAATTTACATAAAAAATACTAAATTTATCTAACACAGTTTTTTTCGGTCACTTTTCTCAGCATCGATTTAATTTTTTTTCATAAAATTTTTTATAAACAAGTAAGAAAGTTCAGTCAGATAAACCGACTTATGAATCCAGTATGGCCCACCTTCGAACTTAGCCGAAGATAGAGAAAAAAATTACCGCATACCAAATTTGAAGTCAATCGGTTAATTCTTTCGAGAGTTATCGTGCGCACCAGCCAGCAGACAGACAGACGGACGGACGGACATTGCTCAAACGACTTAAAATGACCCAAATCGAATATCCGCCAAACATACTTGGGGTCTTAGTGTTACACTTTTGGTTCGTAGCAAATGATATATACCCTCCTCTCTAAGGTGAGGGGATAAAAATGGTCAATATGTACTCTACCGATGGTGTAAATATTGGAGTGGGCACAACTTTGGTTCAGAAGTTACATTAACAACTGAAAATCTTCACCAAATTACAAAGAAAAAATATTTAAAAAAAAAACAACAAACAAAATATAGTTGAAAACACTGCAAATATTTTTTATTTGTAATTTGGTGAAGATTTTCATTTATTATAATGTAACTTCTGAACCAAAGTCATCCCCACTCCAAATCGGTAGAGTATATATGTACCATTTTTTATAAATATAAATTATAAATTAAGGAAAAAAAATTAAAACGATTCAGAGATATCTCAATTTATATTTTTTATTTCCGTGAAAAGTGACAGAAATAAACAGTTTTAGATAAAACCAGTAAGAAAAGGCTAAAGTCGGGCGGGGCCGACTATATAATACCCTACACCACTCTCGTAATATTGAATAACTCTGATATATAAATTTTGTAATTCATGTATAAATTGTTTACATAAATTTACTTTTGGGACATTTTATACTTAAATAATACCCTGTGACACAGTGTGGTGTAGGGTATAAAAACGATTGGATCTAAAGAGCCAAATCGGATGAAACATATATATGGGAGCTATAGCTAAATCTTTACCGATTTTCTTAAAATTCGGCAATGTTGGTTCATGGATCAAGAAACTCTACCATTCTAAATTTCAAAACGATTGGATGTAAAATATAGCTTCTATAGAACTAAAGGGCCAAATCGGACGAAACATATATATGGGAGCTATAGCTAAATCTTAACCGATTTTCTTCAAATTCGGTAGTGTTGGTTCATGGATCAAGAAACTCTACCATTCTAAATTTCAAAACGATTGGATGTAAAATACAGCTTTTATAGGACTAAATGGCCAAATCGGACGAAACATATATATGGGAGCTATAGCTAAATCTTAACCGATTTTCTTCAAATTCGGCAATGTTGGTTCATGGATCAAGAAACTCTACCATTCTAAATTTCAAAACGATTGGATGTAAAATACAGCTTCTATAAAACTAAATGGCCAAATCGGACGAAACATATATATGGGAGATATAGCTAAATCTTAACCGATTTTCTTCAAATTCGGCAATGTTGGTTCATGGATCAAGAAACTCTACCATTCTAAATTTCAAAACGATTGGATATAAAATACAGCTTTTATAGGACTAAAGGGCCAAATCGGACGAAACATATATATGGGAGCTATAGCTAAATCTTAACCGATTTTCTTCAAATTCGGTAGTGTTGGTTCATGGATCAAGAAACTTTACCATTCCAAATTTCAAAATGATTGGATGTAAAATACATCTTTTATAGGACTAAAGGGCCAAATCGGACGAAACATATATATGAGAGCTATAGCTAAATCTTAACCGATTTTCTTCAAATTCGGCAATGTTGGTTCATGGATGAAGAAACTCTACCATTATAAATTTCAAAACGATTGGATGTAAAATACAGCTTCTAAAGAACTAAAGGGCCAAATCGGACGAAACATATATATGGGAGCTATAGCTAAATCTTTTTTTTTTGTTTTGTTTTTTTTTTTTTTTTTTTTATTATAATTTTATTTGCAATCTATATACAATACAATATTAAGCAAATTTTATGATAATCTATAAATAACCGAGAGCTGTTAATCTCCAATAAGCTTAACAAAGTTATAACATATTACATTTTATATTAGTTGTTTACAAAAGGGAGATCTAAAATATGAGGTCTCTTAAGACGTCTTAATTCATCTGTATCATCCAAAAGAGTAATGGCGAGAACATTTGTGTGGTAACTTAATCTATTTAGGTAATTTAAACTATATCGAGCTATCTCACTTTTGAGAATAGGGACATCAAGATCTTTATGTATGTTATTATTATTTATATACCAAGGAGCATTTGTGATTAATCTCAGAGTTTTAGATTGGTATCTTTGAAGAATCTCTAAATTGGAATTACTGGCGGTTCCCCAAAATTCGATTCCAAAGGTCCAGACTGGTTTTAATATTGTTTTATAAAGCAACACCTTGTTCTGCAAAGATAGCTCAGACTTTGGACCTAATAACCAATACATTTTACTTGTTTTCATATTTAAATGCATCCTTTTTGATTGTATGTGCATTTTCCATGTTAATCGCCGATCTATATGAAGTCCCAAGTATTTGACACAATTTGATGAAGGGATTATAACACCATTTAGTGATACAGGAGGACAGTCATTTTCTCTTAATGTGTACGTTACGTGTGTCGATTTATCAGGATTAACTTTGATGTTCCACTTCGTCAACCATACTTCTATCAAGTCGAGTTGTTTTTGGACAATTTTAGAGGCTTCTGTAGGTGTCTCACTAGACGCCAATATAGACGTATCGTCGGCATATGTAGCTATGGTTACATCATTGCATAAAGGGATATCAGAAGTGTAAATCGTATATAAAACTGGACCCAGTACACTCCCTTGAGGTACTCCAGATTTAATGAGGCCGTCTAACGAAATATCGTCATTTACTTGGACATAAAATTTTCTGGCACTGAGATAGGATTTTATGAGTAGATAATAAGGTGCAGGTAACAAATGTTTAATTTTAATTAATTTTAATTTTAATCTTGCATTTTCTCAATCTTTTCTAAGACATTGTTAAATCCATATTGCTCTCCTCTGACTGCCTGGGAATATGTCCATTGATGATTTTGGTTTTGATTTTGATTAATGTCGATAGGAACTGATGTTGGAAAACTTCTGGGATAATCTCCGATATTATTAGTGTTTTCTTTGGCATATTTTATTCTGTAGAGTTTTTGATATTCGATACAACCTTTGTAACTGGCAGTGTGCTCATTGGAACATAAAGCACATTTTGGTGGTTCATCAACTTTTTTCTTACATTCTGATGTAGAATGATCTTGGCCACATTTGACGCATCGAAAATTTTTCTTACAATAGGTTTTAGTATGTCCATAGTCTTGACATCTAAAACATTGCACGATATCATCATATTTCTTGGGAGGTAAATTGAATAATGGCATTATCGAAAGTTGTGATATTGTAGATGTCTTTATTGTTCTCATTAGGATCCAAGTCGATAAAAAACATAGGAAGCGGGTGCTTTGAAATTTTGCTAATTATGTTTCGCACACTTCTCACTTGATGCCCTAAACTCAAAAGCATAGCTTTTATGTCAGAGATTGGGGTTGTATGATGTACTCCCTTAAGAACTACTCTAAATGCTCTATCTTTTTTCATCTGAAAAGTGTGGTAACTAATTTTTCCATCATCTAGGTAACGTATTATTTTCCTATAAGAATCAACAGACTTAATCATGAGACGAACCTGGCCATCTCGCAGTGATTTGAAATTATATTCTCTACTACTAATAACTTTATTAATACCATTGATCATTTTTACAATATCACCTACGTGTGGAATAAAGATTGGTGGCGGCTTTGGAACAGTTTGGTTCGTCGGTTCAGTTTCTGCCTCTTCATTTACAGCAAGTGCTTGATAGCGATTGGAGGTTGATGGTAAATCATCTTGATGATACCTTTTTCCACGGGAATTTGTTGGCGATCCAGAGTTTTTGCGTTTCATCGGAATTTGCTGCCAGTTTGAATCATCTTCAATACTGCTGTCACTCAAATTTGCATGATTTCACCAGCATTATAGTAGCATTATTGTTGTTTTGACTACTCATTTCAGAAAAGATATACAAATTGTTTGTGGTTTCAATAAGATTGTTTGTTGTTGCCATGCAATGCGTGCACAGATTGTGCGTGCATTATGCAGACGCAATGCGTATGCTTGGCGAAGGTATGTTTATTGCTTCACACTAAACCGTTTGTTTGTAAAAAAAAAAACAAAGGTTCGCTTTTTTTTTTTTTTTTGTTAGTACTTTTGTTGTTGTGGGTTTAGAATTTTAACAATAAATTGTTGTGTTTAATCTTCACACACGTCTGGCTTCGGCCGAGGCAAAACAACGACTGATAGCTAAATCTTAACCGATTTTCTTCAAATTCGTTAGTGTTGGTTCATGGATCAAGAAACTCTACCATTCTAAATTTCAAAACGATTGGATGTAAAATACAGCTTTTATAGGACTAAATGGCCAAATCGGACGAAACATATATATGGGAGCTATAGCTAAATCTTTACCGATTTTCTTCAAATTCGGTAGTGTTGGTTCAAGGATCAAGAAACTCTACCATTCTAAATTTCAAAATGATTGGATGTAAAATACAGCTTCTACAGGACTAAAGAGCAAAATCGGACGAAACATATATATGGGAGCTATAGCTAAATCTTAACCGATTTTCTTCAAATTCGGCAATGTTGGTTCATGGATCAAAAAACTCTACCATTCTAAATTTCAAAACGATCGGATGTAAAATACAGCTTCTATAGGACTAAAGGGCCAAATCGGACGAAACATATATATGGGAGCTATAGCTAAATCTTAACCGATTTTTTTGAACTTCGGTAGTGTTGGTTCATGGATCAAGAAACACTACCATTCTAAATTTCAAAACGATTGGATGTAAAATACAGCTTCTATAGGACTAAAGGGCCAAATCGGACGAAAGATATATATGGGAGCTATATCTAAATCTGAACCGATTTCAACCGATTTCGATTCCAAATTCAATAGCGATCTTAACAGCCGCGAAATACTCTAAACTGCAAAATTTCAGAACGATCGGAGTGAAATTGCGACCTGTAGTCGACGAACAACTTTACATGGACAGACGGACGGACGGACATCGTTAAATCGATCGATCAGAATCAGCTAGTGATTCTGAGTCGATCGGTATACTTTAAGGTGGGTCTAGCTGTGTTATTTTCAGGTGTTATAAACATCTGCCGTGAAACAAACTTATAATACCCTGTACCACAGTGTGGTGTAGGGTATAATTAGTATTTTTTGAAAAGTATGCGAAACAAAGCTTCATAAAATTATATTAGGAGAATTTGTTCTGGCTGCTGTGCCTTCCTTGCGTGCTTTGCTTGAGACGTGGGCAGCCAAAGGGAAGAGCGCGGATGCTGCTACGACATCAAAAGAGGCTCTATACAAAGTGGTGAAAGAGGCGGGGCCTCACTTGGTTGTGACAGTCCATGAGATGAGGCAACTGAAGAGTGGAGGACCAGTTATTCGAGTGCCATCGAAGGCAGAGAGGGAGAAACTGGTTTCCAATGAGAAATTTAGAGAGGCATGTTTGGAGGTATGTGCTGATGATGAGCTAGGACCTCGTGTGGTTGTTGAGAATGTGGAAGCTCGGTTTCCCCCAGACGATTTTATGAGGGAGATGTATGAAAAAAATTTTAAAAATGTATACTCTGAGGAAAAGTTTGCCAATAGAGTGAAAATTGTTAGTCACCCGTGGGAGAAGGGTTCAATGTGATTTAGACGGTAGTTGGAGATTCTCCTCAAACAGAAGAGATGCTATATGAGCTGGCTTGGCTTTGCGGTGAGAGAATTTGAGCTTGAAGATGTCTGGGTATTGGCCACAGAGCCAATGACTGTAGGTTTACGCATAATATTTGTCCTCAATGTGGTCAGACTGGTCATGTGGTCCGTGACTGCATGAATCCAGTAAACTGAAGAGATTGTGTGTTTAAGGGTAGTCCATCGAATCATAGTATGTTGTCCTATGCGTGTCCGTTGTATATGGCTATGGTAGCGAGGATTAATGCTCGTCATTAAAATGTCCGTCCGATTTTTGCAATTGAATTGTCAGAGTAGTAGATCAGCTATGTATGGTCTGGGTCAGTGCTTGTGCGAGTTGGATTGTGTTGTGGCGTTGCTCCAAGAACCATATCTTGCTCATGGAGAGATTTTAGGTCTCCCGTCAGATTTCCATGTATTTGCGTGGTAACTCAGCAGTTGTTGTCCGGGGAATGAATGTCCAGTGTTTGCTTGTTAATCAATCGATATATTGTGTTTGTGTAAGATTGGGAGGAGTTTTTGGAGTGTTGTTTCTTATCAGTGTATATTGAAAATATGAGGGACAGCTTGACCCGTACTTGGGATACATTGAGTCAATGGTTGAGACCAGTGGAAGCGAACCTCTCATAGTTGGTATGGACGCCAATGCTGTCTCCCCAATGTGGTATAGTAAGATAGCATAGCATCCACCTGGTTATCTTAGTTACCACAGAGGGGAGCAGCTAAGTGAGTGGCTCCTTCATTGGAACCTTCACGTGGTGAACGCACCCACTCAGGAGTATTCCTTCCAAGGCCCAAACGGCGCTAGTGATATTGACGTCACTCTATCAAATGATGCGGCGAATTGGAAGTTCTCTTTTGGTTGGAGTATAAGACCGGATTTGGGGATTATTGATTGAGGTTACACCCAGGGAGCTGAGGTAGAGGCGCTGACTTCGGTTAGGAAATGGCGTTTGGTCAATGTAGACTGGAGCTTTTATGAGGAGCAGATTCGGGAAGCGTTCTCGCCTATTACCATGGCTTGTTTTGAGGAGCTCTCGATAGATGAGAAGGTAAGACTTCTCAGCGAAACAGTGTCTGAGGTTAATGATAGGCTATTTCCAACGCGCCCTCTTACTTCCCTCAGAGAGGTAAGGTGGTGGTAAGGGAACTGAGTGAGAAGAGAAGGGAGCTTAAGCGCTTGAGGAAGCGACTACAAAGAGCTAGGCGTAGAGGGTCCATAGGGCGTTCCTACAAAATAATGTTGCAGCAAGCGAAAGAGAACCACTGGAGAAATTTTGTCAGGGAAAACAACGATGACCCTTGGGGAAGAGTCTACAGGATTTGTCATAGAAAGGATCAAACGTTTGACTTCGCCATGGCGAGTCTTCGCACAAAGGAATTTCCAGGAATGGACGGGTTGACTGGGGAGATGTGGAGACATATCTTCAAAGTCATCCCTGAGTTCCTCGAGAGACTACTTGGTGATTGCATTCACCTAGGATATATCCCTTCATCCTGGAAGGTAGCTGGAGTGGTGGTTCTCCTGAAGTCTCCTGATAAGATCAGGAGTGATCCTCGAACTTATCGGGGCATCAGTCTCTTGCCAGTACTAGGCAAAGTACTGGAAAGAGTCATGGTGTTAAGACTTCAGGAGAGACTATGAGGGAGGACTTGTCGCTACCAGTTTGGTTTCAAGGATTACGTGAGCACTGAGGATGCATGGCATCATGTCAAGGAGAGAGTGAACTCTCGGATAATAAATATGTCCTTTGAATCTTTATAGATTTCAAGGGGGCTTTTGACTACTTGAAATGGTCCGCAATTATTGAAAGACTGCATGAAGTTGGGTGTCTGGAATTGGAGCTATGAAAGATCTATTTCAGTAATCGTGTGGCCACGGTAACAGGTAGGAATGAGGAGATATCAATACCGGTAGTTAGAGGATGGCCCCAGGGATCAATAGGAGGCCTGATAATTTGGAACCTCTTAATGGATCCCTTACTTTTTGAGTTGGACCAATCTTGTAGTTTTTCTGCTTTTGCTGATGATTTACTGATATTGATTGAGGGAAACTCCCGTCTCTCTTTGGAGAGGGAGGGTGGAAATATGATGGCGTTGGTTGAACGTTGGGGACTCCGAGTAGGAGTTCAAATAAATAAGGATAAAATGGTGGCGATGATGCTGAAGAAATCCTTGTCGTCAAACAGGCACCTCATTGTTAGCCTAGGGGGGGATTTTGTCAAATATGCGCAGTGTGTGAAGTATCTTGGAGTCACAGTAAGTGAGAAACTTAACTTTTTGCACCACATTGATGTGTTTCGTGATAAACTCCTTACGGTAGTGGGACAGGACCGTAGAGTTTTGAGGAGTGATGGGGGTCTTAAGACCAAGGCGGTACGTCGCCTTTATAAGGGCTTGTTCTTAGGATGCGCCACTTACGGGCTTCGGTGTGGTGTGATGTTGTTAAGGGATCATTTGGAAAGAGGAAAATACTGTCATGCCAGAGGCTGACTTTACTGGCCTGCATGAGAGTATGTAGAACGGTATCGACAGATGCTCCACAGGTACTGATGGGGGCAGCCCCACTTGACCTTGAAGTTTTGAGACAAGGGGCTCTTTATCATCCGGCAGCGTGATGAATGGGTTGTACCAGGCATGGAGCGGTTGCCCAGGTCGGAGATATTGGCGCACCTCAAGGAGTGTCTGGTTGATCGATGGCAGGAGAGGTGGGTGTCCTCCACAAATGGCAGGATAACTTTTCGATTTATACCTGACGTTTTGTTCGTGGAACCATTGAAGATGTTGAGCATATTTTGTTTTTTTCCCTTTATGCTGACATAAGGGATCTCCCATGTATGAGGGTAGATTTTGTAGATTGGGAATGGCGTTTTGAGGGTCTCGTCTCCTCTTCGGAGACATTGGCTTGTGCTGATAATTTTGCACGTCGGTTATTTTCCGTCAGGCGATTGATGTAAAGATGATGGTCCATTGGGACATTGAATTATGGACTCGTCTGTGATTCAATGATGTACAGTGGGTTTACCAGTCCCCGTGTAGCGTAGTGCAGAAACTGGGAGTAGCTTTTTGGCTACGGAACCTGACCAGAGGTTTCTGGTACCACGGGCATATGGATTCGGAGTCTGTCCCAAGGCTCCCCATGTGCTAGAAGACTTAGGTCTTGTTGGGGGCTCGGCCGGGCTAATGCCCTACTAGGGTGACGCTCACCGACTCCGAGCGGAAGAGATTGAGATAGCATACTTACGCAGTGTGCATCCAGACCGTTCCATCAGCGTGTCTCCGCTAACCATCTCACGGCCGCAATTTTACACATCCAAAGGGTTACCAGTCCCGCATTATATGGGATGCAACTGGTAGTAGTTTCATCTACTAAGTCTGACAAGATGCGTTTTTTGGTACCACGGGAGTCAGGAGCCCCTGGAACTAGTTTCCGGCCTGGCTGTTGGTGCGGCCCCTGTTGGGAGCTTCATGGTGGCTGTGGTTTAAACCCAAATCGCGGGAAAAGTTCATACCCATATCGATACCTCCATTCTAAACTATGCTAAATGCAAATATGTAGTTTTTCAGGAGAGGCGATCAAAGTTTGGTGCATTTTTTAAATTTGTGTGTAGTTCCTTCGTAATGGAAATCGAATGACCAGTACTGTTTTGTGAATAACTTTTGATTGGGTTGACGGAAAAAACCCAATTTTGCTAAGTGCGAAGTCGATTTAGCATGTTTTAGAATGGAGGTATCGATATGTATGTCTTCAAATTCGTACCTGTGTATTGGTGATGTCTCTGTGGAGGTTTACCACCCTCTAAGGGTCTGTCATTAATACAAAGGGGCGCTGGCCGTCGCATTGTAGCGTGCTACTGTGAGCGTTTGATCGCCGTGAGTGAAGCCGCGAGGTATAGATTCACGAAAAGCTAATTTCTCTGTACCTATATACCGTGATCGGAAATCTGAAATCTGGGGCAACGAAGTGGACCGGGTCAGCTAGTAAATAATATAATGTACATTTCAACTGTTTATTTTGAATTGGCGTAAACGCCATTCTGCTTTACTCGATTTACCATTAGAAAAAGAGAGTTAATTTAACGAGCATGCGAGCATTTTCAGTGAATATAGAAACATAGAAGTCTTGAAATTAACTGAATGTAAATAATAAAAATATGCAAAATATCAGAAGGATATGTCAATACTATTTAAAAAATCGTGTCACAAAAATGAAAAATGGGTGATTTCAAAAATCATCCAAAAAAATTGCATAAATATATGAAAAGTAAGAGGTAATTCCAAATGAAACCGAACCACTCTGAATATTTACATATGTAGATTTGGATGCAATTTTGCACGGGTATATTAAAAGACAATGCGGAATTAAGGCCTTTTACCGTTTGACCAATTTCATAGTGGTTCAGATTTTATAGGGAGCCAAAGTTGGTTACCTACAACATTTTTTATACAAATTTATCTATTTTGAAGTCGACATAACTTTTGAACGGAATATTACATTTGAATGATATAAGTACCATTTCAAAGATTTTAACATCCTCGCTATGAATTATAAATTAGGTTAGGTTGAAGAGAGGAGACGTTTAAACGTCTCATGCCCATGGACATACCCTTAAGCCGGTGGTTTGGCCTGTTGTGCGCTCCTTATTTATGATCTTTTTATACCTCACGAGTTGCAGAAAATCGGTACTAGACACGAATTTTCTCAGTATCTTCCAGTCATATTCTCTGAGATGAGTCAAGTCTGGTAATATCTCGGACCCGAAATGTTGGGATCTTGCATGTGTAAAAGCCGGGCAGTGACACAGAAAATGTTCCATCGTTTCGATGTTTTCTCTGCATGCCCTGCATTCGTCGTTTCCTGCTAGTCCTATGCGATGAAGATGTGCTTGTAAGCTTGAGTGTCCCGTTAGAACACTCATCATCTTACTAATATCGATCTTGTTTAGTTTCAGAAGACTTCTTGTTTTCTTTTCATTTGGGTCACCCCACAGTGTCTTTGCAGTTGCTCCTACTGTTGCGCTATTCCACACAGTTTTATGAGCCATCACTGCCCAGTGCATCAACTAATTTTTCGTGGCTTCGAAAGGTTTCCAATTTTTCTAGTTTATTACTCGAAGTTCTCTGCCCTTTGAAGCCAAGTTGTTTGCCCGTTTATTTCCAATCACTCCGTTGTGTCCTGGTACCCAGCAAATACGCAATTGACCTGAGTAATCATTTATCGTTCTTTTACAGTCCAACACAGTTCTGGATTTGACCCTTTACGACGTTATTGCTTGAATCGCCATTTGGCTATCTGTGAAGATGTTGGCATATTTAGGCTTTGTCGTGTTACTGAGCCAGTTCACACACTCCGTGATTGCTCGAACTTCTGCTTGAAATTCCATGTTATGGTCAGGGAGGCGGAAGTGAAGTTCGTCAATAAAAAGTCCCAGACCCGTCCTTCCTCCTCGCTTGGACCCATCCGTGTAGCAGCTGGTTCCCACTGGCACATGGGCCAAAGTTCCATTTTCCCAGGAGCGTCTGTCTGGCACAAACGTATCACAGGTAGCTGTAAGCCGCACTTCAGGAATGCGTTCCGAGATTTCTGGCGTTTGAATGTGACCAACTAGATATTCTAAAATCTTCTGATGGTACGACTTGTGGTCTCGATTTATCCATTCACCCATCACTTGTAGACGTCTTGCTGTGAGGGCTGCTTCATACTTTATACGGATGTCTATTGGTTGGATGTGCAGTATAGTCTCCAACGCTTTTGTTGGTGCAGTTCTAAATGCCCCGCTTTACGTTGTACTTCTTGTCCATTGATGTCCACCACACTACAGAGGCGTAGGTGATTATTGGTCTAATCACGCTCATGTAAAGCCAGTGAGTCATATTTGGACGTAGTCCCCATTTTAAACCTATAGCTGCACAACGACCAACATCTGTGTGCCTTTGTAACTCTTTCTTCAAGATGATCTTTCCAGTACAGTTTCTGATCCAAGATTACTCCCAAGTATTTTACCTTTTTAGTTATAGCAATTGTCTTATTCAGGAATCGTGGCGGGGTAAAACGTGGGATCTTCGTTTTCCTTGTAAATAGACATATTTCTGTTTTGTCAGGGTTAACATTTAATCCCCTTGGTTGTGCCCAGTTATATGCTATGTTAAGTGCCTCTTCAGCTCTTCTGCATAATAGATTTGGATGAAAGCCCCTTAGAAGTATTACAACGTCGTCTGCATAACAGACTGGTTTAAGTCCTTCATTGGTGAAGGCTTTTAGGAGTCTGTATTATCGTCGTAACCCATAGAAGAGGCGATAAAATGCCCCCCTGAGGTATACCACGATTTACCTTGTCTCTAATTTTTACGTCATATGACCCACAAATAATCCACCTATTCCTTAGCATATTGTTGATCCAGTTTTTCAGCGCCCGGTCAACCTGAAACTCGTCTAAGGACTGGATAAGTGTATCGGTCTGTACGTTGTTAAATGCGCCCTCAATGTCTATGCAAACAGCAAGTGTATACATTTCTTTACTGAAGGACTCTTCTATGTGGTGCACTACCTCGTGTAGAGCTGTTTCCACTGATCTTCCTTTGACATAGGCGTGTTGTTTGAATTTTAGCCTGTCATCCGCTATTTTACCTTTGACCATGTCATCAATTATTCGCTCCATTGTTTTTAACAGGAAAGAAGTAAGGCTAATGGGTCGATAAGCCTTTGGGGTCGTGTAACTCGCCTTGCCAGGCTTTGGGTAAAAAACCCCAGTTTTTTGGGGTATACGAATGGGTTAGGCATGCAGTGAACACTCCAGCCAGATGAGTTGATACCAGATCCACCTCATTCTGCAGAAGTGCTGGAAATATTCCATCCGGTCCCGCAGCCCTAAAAGAGAGAGAAACTTTTTATCGCTTCTTTAACCATACCATCTGTTATATCCGTAATAGGTACTTGATGCAATACATTTTCATTCTGTAACTGTTCCTCTGTTGGTCAAGCATTACCAGTCGGAAAATGAGTTTTCATCAAGAGCCTTACGGTATCCTCTATAGTTTCCATCCTTTTACTCTTTTCATCCACCAGTGTTTCGGTTTGGACATGAGTTTTTGAGAGGAACTTTTTCATTTTAGACATGCTGTTAACGCTGTCTACCTGTTCACAGAAAAGCCTCCAGGAGTTACGTTTCGCCGATCTAACTATTTTATTGTATTCTTTGAGTCTTCTGTGGTAGTCGTCCCAATATACTGATTGTTTTTTACGTCGAGCTCTATTGTAAAGTCTGCGGACATCTTTGCCAATCGAGCGAATTTGTCCTGTCATCCAGGGTTTCTCAAAGCAGATGTCCTTTCTCGAAGTGGGCAACTATCTTCGAATGATTTTACAAGAGCCTCGGTAATCTTCTTAACATTGATATCAATGTCTTCTGCACATAGATAATCGCGTGTAGGCTGCCCCAATCGATTTCTAAGTAGATTTCCGAATTTAGTCCAGTCGGTCTTAGCCTTATTACGGAAACTTCTGGGGTTTGGCGGTGGCCGTGCAATTTTAAACCTTATACGAGTATAATAATAAAAAATCAATAAGATTTTCTGAACATATCGTTATATCTAATACTTCTTCCCTAATTTTGTTAACAATGGTTGCAGTTTTTCCTATGTTAAGAGTTATGAGGTCATTTGTATTCAAAAATGCTATAAGGGCGTGTCCCCTTTTATTGGTGTTAGTACTACCCCAAGCGATATGATGGGAGTTGGCGTCACATCCAGCTAATAACTCATTACTTGTGTGTTTGGATTCCCTCACCAGACGTTGAATTTCCGACGTATGTGGCAATGTCGGCGCATCGAATGGCAGATATATTGACGCCAGGTACATATTTCCATTACCTTGCCTCAGCACCGTTGCGTCCGATGTTGACAACTCTGGAGCGAAAATAAAACATAAGTTTTTATGGCACAGAATACAAGTCCTTGGACGAGTACCTGTGTTAGCGCAGAAAAGTTGTAGTTCAGATGGTATAATCCAGTAACCTTGTTGTTAGTTGTCCATGGTTCCTGGATCAAAGCAATATGAACCCTGCCTTTATTTATGATGTCCATCACAGCGTTGGATGCTGTCTCGCTCCGGTGGAGGTTTATCTGGATGACCTCAATCATTGTCCTTCCAGTAAAATTTTCTTTTGGGAGTCTATCCTATCTGGTGGCACCCCCTCTTTATTTGGTAGTGGGTCATTCTCCTCCTTTCGTTCACTACCTATTACACCATCTTCCAGTCGACAATTTTGGGAGGCGGTGTTATTTTTTGTCGCTCCCTCATTGGTTTGAATCGTTTTGTGGCTCTTTTTATTTTGATCACCACCTTTGCTGGGAACTTCCTGCAAAAGTGGCGGTACTATTGGTGAACTGGTGGTGTTATTGACTACTTCCACATCAGTTTTTGGCAGTGTCTCACTTGTCTCCATCCGTTCAATACCAGTGTTTGCCTCTTCAGACAGTATATTTGGACTCGATTCATCTGTCCTGCCAATCGGGACCTTTTCAATTTTGAAAAAGACTGTCCAGATCAAGAAGTACGCCATGCCCTTCGCCATGACAAGATTGTTCTTGGATTCTGGGTCTATGCCTAACACGAGGAAAGTACCCTCGGTATCATCCTTCCTATAGAAGACTTCCCACTTTCTCACGGAAAGTTTTGAATTCTGTTTGCCAATGATGTCGAGTATGTACTCTGATGAGAACTTACTGGGACATCCCTTAACATATAGGGTCGTTTTTATGAGTTCAGGAATGTCGCTTTTCCTTACCAATTTTAGCTTTGCGCCGCCCCAAGGTGAGGGGAAGGTATCCACAAGTTTTACGAGGACACCAGCGCAGCGTTGTGATGCCAGCCTTAGCATCAAAATACCCCTCTCAAACTTGCAACTCATTACTTCGATTGGTGGTTCATCCTTAGATTCGAGGACGTATTCCGCTACCCTCGTATAGACCAAATCTTCGAAGTTACTCTTTTGGTCTTCGGGGATTCTGCCAGATGCACTACTGCTATCAATTATGGCGTAGCATAGATCGTCTCGAAAATGTTGTTTAGCTATATTAGAATAAGACGGTGGCTTCTTACCCTTCTTTATGGCCAATTGATTTTTCCGTGTCTGTAGAGTCTTTTTGGTTAAAGCCTCTTCCTTAACGGATGATTTGGTTGACTTGAACTGCGTTATTGGGTCAACTTTACCGCCCACAATCGAAGGACCCAGACTAGAGACCTCCTTTTGTGTGGTTACTTTAGGCTTATCCGAATTACTGGAAGACGGCGAGCCCTTTTCTTCTTAGTCACTTTCGCAGCGCTTGTTCTTCGGGAGACCTGACTCTTTTAGCGGCCTCCATGTTTGTATTGGAGGTAGAATTGTCAGGTTCATCCCGTAATAGGTTCTGCCGGTTCAACTTATTCAGTTTCCTTCTTTGTGCCCCTGACAGTCTCTTTGAGTTAGCAACAATAGTGATATTGTTTTCATTTGATGATTCAGAGTCAGAGTCCCCAATGGCTTTTAAAGGCTGGGGTTGCTTAAAGCCCCGGCTGGGTTCTGCTTCATCTGTCTTATCATTTGTTTTGCCTGCGGCTGGATGTGCTCTTGTTTCATTTTCGACTACGGGATCCAAGGCACCAAAGCTCGTAGAAGTTGCTTGCTCACGATTGTTAGATAACGACGACACATGACTCGTGAGTGAATCAACGCTTGTCGCCGGCACTGGGTTTTCCCTCCCCTGCGCCGTAATCACCTTCGTCTTTTTTGGTTTAATCAGAAATTAGTTTGGGGGAGACACCCCCATAGCCAGTATTAGCCCGTAATAGGTACGTCGGTATAGGCCTTCCAGACTGAGCTCAGAAATATCTGTCCAGAGACCGATGCATCCAATTCAACCTACGCTTTATAAACAACAAACCTCTTGGTTGCGTAGTAGGTAGGTGAATAGGTATTGCGTAATAGGTTAAAAACTATCCGCTCTGCGATAACACGTCCGTTCGCTACGACAGGCGGCGACTGAAAATGTAGCATTAAAATTAACTGAAAAAATTTGTGAAATGTTAAAAGTGAGAAACTCATTGAAGTAAATATATAAATAAAGAGTTTTAACATTTCACAAAATTGGTACCATTTGTGTGAGGGGTACTAGAAGGGGCATGATAATAACGCCCACTTTGTACTGCACTGTAGGTACTATAAAAACATTACACTGCACAAAATTTCAAGTAATTGTATGCACTTGTAATAATGTTATAAGCTGTTAATTTTTTGTACCAATTGGTCACTTTGTGTGAGGGGTATCAAAAGGTGTGTGGCATTTTCGTTCTGTTTCGTTTTCCTTTGTCCAGCTTATAGAGACGGTAAAATGATTACTATGTATGAAATTTTACAGAATTCCCATGAGTAGTATAGAAGTCATAAGAGTTTTAACATGCCCAAAAATGTTAACCATTTTGGGGGGAGGTACCACAAAGAGTAGGCCAATATGGTTGTCCATCAAACATAAACTGGGTTTGAATAAAATATTACCACGTACGAAATTTTAAGTTATTCGGTTACTCCTTTCCTGGGTTATCGTTAGCACTTTTCAGGATAATGCAGGATTAAGGACATTTTCGTCCTTTTGATGTCCTTAATACACATAAATTCGTTGCTTAATTTATAATTCTTAGAGAGGATGTTAAAATCTTTCAAATGGCTCTTACAGTATTGGACAATACATCATGGACATTCGTCATACTTCTGTTCAATCGCCAAAATCTGAAAACTATCACTGAAATATTCCAAAAATCTTACCTTTTTTCTAAGAAATTGCATGAATTTAACAAAAAATGGCAGTTTGGCTGCCTCAATTATTTTAAATTAAAAATTTATTTCACAAAAAAAAAACAAAAAAGTCTAAAATTCGCACGACAAAACATATTGGACTACACGCTGAAAAAAATCGCTTCTGTAGTATATTGTCCCAAACATATTCGGCTTGAAACATATATATGTTTAGGGAACACTCTAAACATATAATATTTGGTACACACAAAAACTGTGTATTTGGGAAGATATTGTTCTAAACAAATATTTGTTTACATCCCCATGTGATTGTTATTTCCGAAACAAATATTTATTTGCATTTAAGTATTCATAAAATACATAAATTGAGTTACAGTCTTCAGTAATTCAAAGCTAAAATTTTAAGAAATTTTTAATGTGCGTAAAAATAATAAATAATAATAATTGAAATCGTATAATAAAGTACTTAGAGGATTGGCAACTAATGATGGCTTGGAATACTCAAAAATTTGAAATGATTGATTTAAAACAGAAGTTAATGCTGCATATGGTATCATAACTGGGAGGTACAATTCGAATCCCAGGAAAAAATAAAACTGAAATTCGAAAAAATCAGCAAAAGTTTTTTATTTGTATTCAAATACATATTTTATTTGAGAAATTAAGTTTGCAAATATTATATGTTGTAACATATTAATATACGTGTTCCAAATATATTTTATTGATTTTCAAATAAAATTTATTTGCTCAGAAATATATAATATTTAAAAATTTGTGTTCCAAATATATTTTCTTTCGATTCAAGCATATCAAAAAAGTCGATTTTGCCCCGTGTATGCATTTCTACTACGATTTTGTTGAAAACCATTTATTATCGAGAACGGTGTTGCTTCTTTTTGCATGGAATCAATAAGATTTCTTGTTATTTTTGTATCTATGTATGGAGTTCCATGCATCTGCAATAGCCTGAAATATCTTAATTTTATCTCCACCTACACTTTCTCGATTTATGTTCTTGTTGAGAATTTCCCAATAATTTTCAAGTATACGGTTGAGCTGCATACATAAAAGCTACATAAACTTGTTCATTATTCCGTTTATTGTATAGAGGGGTGCAACAACGTTACCGGAAATGCATCCGCAGACCATGACACTGCCGCCTCCATGATTTACAGACCGTTTATAGCATAAAGGGTCCAATATTTTATTAACTGTATATCATTTAAATCTTATATTCCGTTAAAAAGTTCTATCGACTTCAAAATAGCTAAATTTGTAAAAAAAATGTTTAGATGACCAATTTGGCACCCTATAAAATCTAGACTGCTTTGAATTTGGTCATAATTCCGTATTGTCTTGTAGAATACGCGTGCAAATTTCATCCAAATCTAAATTCATAAATATTCAGAGTGGGTCGGTTTTCTTCGGAATTACCCCATACTTTCCACAAATATGCTAAAAAAAAAATTAAAAATATGCACCTGTTTTTCGATTCCTTTTTCTTTGAAACGAATTTTGGTCATATCAATCAGCAAAAAAAAATGCATTTGCATATAATCCGAGGTCTAGTTATTACCCATATTGTAAAAATAAGGAAAATTAAAAAACAGTTTTCATATTTTTTATGTTGGCCATATTATTTAGGAGGTATCAAAAGGGGTATGGCAATAACGCCAATCTTACAACAGACTATGGGTACTATAAACGCATTACACTGAAAAAAATTGCAAGTGTTTGTATTTGAATTTATAGCTTATTTTATGTATAAGTTGACGTGTAATTAAGCGTAAAGAGCTATATTTACGACTTTGGTGTCTTTGGCGACCCATACTCAAATTTTCTGGCAACAATTTTTGTAGAATATTTTAATCCTTAAATGTCCTTTTTGAAATGACATTTCTGATTTTTTCGAAAAAAGGGCCAAATTCACCCATTAAGAGGGGAGCTAGAGAGTTAAGAACTTCCACAAAAATGATCCTCATAAAATTCCACTAATTTGACCGAAAAATTAAAACTTCGACACACTGTAAAAAAACTCAGATCAGTTGGACCATAAGTTTATTTTACGGAGCTGATCTACTCAACATGCCCTTTCAAAATTTTAGGGTCGCTACTCTGTTCCAAAAATACTGTTGCATTACAAGATAATGCTGGAAATTTGGGAAAAATGCCAAGTAGCTTTAAATTAACTAAGTAAAGAAAAAATTTCAGCAACAATGTATTTCATATTTGACTTTCCAAAATATTTGCGTTGTTTTTAGTTTTAGAAGCAAGTCAGTTTTCTGATTTTTGTCCATGAAACAGAGCAGTGTGCGAAGGGGCAACATTTTTTTCTAGAAACGAAATCACCATTAGTTTCTGTGCCAAGAAACTCCTATCTGCCGGATAGTAAAATTATCGAATGTAAAATCAAGCTGCTGTAGTACGTCGGAAGGAACGTATGTTCCCTATTTTTCAAGAACATTCTCTAGGAGCTTTCATCTAGTATAAGTATGTAATATTTTGTTTTAACAACTTTCTCTATATTTCCAAAATTCTACGTATGTATTGTTTTGTATATTAAAAAAAAAATTATATATCCACAACTTTTGTTTCAGTTGGTATACATTTTTTTCAACAAATAGCAAATTTTGTTGTCTTTATTAGCAGAGATCGAGAGAAATCGTTATGTATTTGACAAGAATATTTTGTGAAAAGAATTCTTGAGAAAAAAAAAGAATCCACACCGATCACTTTTTATATATAGTCAACATATCGAAGCACGAGAACAATCGCTGGTAAACGATATTTAATAAAAATAAATTATGATTGCAAAATAAACGCCACAAATAAAATTTTGCTGTATTTTTAGCGTTAGGTAACAATAAAATATGTCTCATTTCTGTATGTTTTGAAATTTGAGGTTCGAAATAAACAGACAAACAACCTCTGCTGTAAAATTCGCAATTTGTCACTTGCGATAATGTCCCTTGAGTTTGTGCTTTATTTATACTAAAATTCTGCACAAGATAATTTTTCATAGCGGTCTACGTTTTGATATGGGCCCGATATGGGTGTCGCTCTTTGATATCTTTGGTTAAGCAATAGATGCCAGCCACATATAAAAACAATTTTGTCGAAACTTTGCAACTTTCGTTTTAAATTTAAATGTTTTTGCTCCATGATTTTCTTATTTTTCCCTTCAAAGATTTTTCCGGTATAAAATTGAATTCCATCCATGGGGAGTGTATATAAGATAGGTCGTCCATTCCTACTTCTTAGTTAAGTTTTCTTTCTTTTGAGATAGATTCCTTGACTTGAGTTGAGGAAATTTGTTCTTTGAACTGAGTTAATTTTTTCTTTAAAACTCAGTAGGAAGAGAAATTTACTTGAATCAAGTAAGCATAACTATACGAGGCATGTTTTTGTTACAAACGAAGATTTTATATTATCTGTTTGTAATAAAAACAACTTATTTCCACTAACTGAAGTCTTTCATTAAATGGTAAGAATTGTTTCTTGAAACGCACAAAAAATGCAGAACATATTAAAAACAAGGAAGAAAGTTCAGTCGGGTAAACCGACTCAAGAATCCCCTCACCTTTAGTCCCAGAAAATAGTCTTAAATATATTTTTTTTGTTCTAATTAAATTGTTATCAACTTAAATTGCATTTAATAACATTAAAGAATGCACTTGTATAAAAGTTATAAGCTGTTAACTTTTGGTGCAAAATGGTCCATCCAAGGGCGTTTGTATAGGAACAACACATAACAGTAGAGAAGAGAGAACGAAATGATATGGTTGAAGAAAAAAACATAGTGAACTACTGAGCTGAAATTAACGAGTTGTGTGCAGCGTTACCGTTGGAAAATTTCAGAAAAGGGGCACAAAAAGGGGATTTTTTCGAAAAAAAGGGGCAACTGATCATTAAAAAAGGGGGATCAATTTTAAGGTTTTTATTTAAAGAAAACAACAATAAAAAACAAAGCTTAACATAAAAAATAAGTACGAGGTAACATTAAAAAGTTCATTCATTTACACGAAAACTAAACAAAAAATATAATGTTATAGAAAACTTCTTATCATGTATACTAAATATATATTTTATCACATACATTTCTTTATTTATAGTTACTTTTTTGTAACTTCTTTTTTATACTTTCTAATTAGATCTGTGCTTGGGACAGATGTGTTTTGTATTGAGTTTTTGATCTCACAATAAATATGTTTAGAAAAAAACGTATATGTATGTATATGTACATCAACCTAATGGAAAATACTTACCATACCATATATTTGTTACATTTAAGAAACTACAAGCAAAACAAATTGGATTTTTTTATAAACGCGACTGATTCGAAAAAACAATTTTAACCATATATTGTTACATTTATGAAATCACTCAAATTATTTGTATTGTTGCATAGACGCCGACCTATTCGCAGAATTTTCACCAATAAGAGAAACGGTGGAAATAAAATCTCATATGCATACACATACAAAAGATAAATGTAAATCGTTTTAACATATGCGTATATCCCATTAAATAATGTTATAAGAGTATAAAAAGCTAATTTTTTACAAAAGCCAAAAAGTGTCACAAAAAATTGAAAAGGGGCACATTTAGTATCAAAAAATAAAAGGCGCGCGAAAGTAGCACGGCTGAAAAAAGGGGCAAATATGCCACTTTAGTAGCACAACGGTAACGCTGGTTGTGTGAACTAGTTCGTTCAGTTCAGTATAGTGACCCGTTCAATTGAACTAGTTCGTTCACGAACTACACAACTCTAGTCAGGAGCGTAAGAGGAAAACTCTTACCTCAAGGAGAAGTTTGAACTTAAATGAAGTATCAATTGCTTTAGTGCCGTATTAACTTTAGTATAGTCTTCCTACCCAGCCAAATCTTTCACTACGTGGTAAACTGGCGGCAAAGTAAAATTTAAGAAATATAACGACTTACCATTTCGCCACCCGCCCTTAAGATTATTTTTACATGGACATGATATTGAAGGAAAGTACTTCCATGGAAGCATACAAAGAGTTAACTTCCTACCACCACGCTTACGAATATCCAACATGTATGTAGTTATTATTATCATTTAAATTAAAGGTTGAATAACACATTACCAATAATAGTTTTCATAACCATATATACATATATCATATATAACGAGATGTACGAGTATTTTGATATCCGGAAACAAAGATTTGTTTAGAACAACATCTTCCCAAATATATAATACAAGCTGGACCCGGTCCACTTCGTTGCCCCAGATTTCAGATCCCGCCAATTTTTGGACCAATTACGTAGGCTGTATATCACGTATACGAATACCAAATACATATACGTACACCAGATACGTATATACAAAAATTACCGCACTCTCGATAACAAATTGTGCAATAATGCACAATACATATGGAAAAAATTACAATACTCTCACTAACAATTTGTTCGAGATATCTCAATTTTAAAATTTGGTTTACATGGGCTGATTGGTCCGATCCCGCCCATTTTTAGACCACCAGAAACATATGTACAAAATTACAGCACTCACTAACACGACCGGGACCAGGCCCATTGCTCCAATCCCACCCATTTTTGAACCAATAACGTAGACTGCCACCAGATACAAATACACAAAATTACAAAACTCTCGCAAAAAAATTGTGCAAGATCTTTCAATTTAAAAATTTTGTTTACATAAAATGGGCGTGGCATTGGAATTCTATTTCCTCTTTCAAGGGCGTCTCCCCTTCCAATTCTATATCTTCGCAACCATCGTTTGAGTCTCTTATGCAATCTTTGCTAATATTGCTGTTTTGATTAGTGGACATTAGAGTGGGTCACGAAAAAAAGTTGCGCGTTCACCCCCTTGTTTTGAAGCTTAGCTGGAGATGATTTAGGAAATACAAAGACAATATTTTCACGCAATCTTACGCCATAATAGTTTTCGTTTCGCACCTCATTCATTTATAGTGTGATCAAAACGTGTGATATATCGATGTTCTTGTCTAGTCACGCGCTATAATTCGTCCACACGTCATTTTTTACGCCGATGTCAAATTAAATTTCTTAACTTCAACACCCAACTACATTGTACATTAATTAGGCCGGGTCGATTTGTGGGGAGGCAAAAAAGTCGCCCATTGCTCAGTGAAAATCGTATTCTAGGGATCAAAATAAGAAACTTTGCCGAAGGAACCATACCTCTAAAACAAATTCTGATGTCCCCACTTTTGACCCGTAGGGAGAAATTTTGAAAAATCCCACTTTGAACCATTTAGAGGGCGCCAATCGAGTCCAAATGTATGACCGACCCCCACTAACTTTGGAGGGCCGATCCACCCATGCCAGTGGCACACCCACTGGAACTCACCAGGGGGGTTCCCCATACAAACATTTCAAAAAAATCACCATTTTTGGCACTTTACATGACAATATCAGCGAAATGGCTATGTTTTTTCTTTATTTTTATTTATTTATTTATAATAATATTTATTTATAATAATATCTATTTTTTCTCTTAAGAAATTTAATGTAAATGAAAAAATTAATTTAAGTTAGTTATAGAAAAGAAAGTAAAAAAAATTATTGTTTGAAGTCTTTTTTACTTTCAAGTCTGGTCAATTTCGCACGGCTCTCTAATGTCGTCGCCATAACAGCCTCTACATTTTCCGGTATAACCCGTTTGGAAACGCTAGCTAGCAATTGAACATGTCGTTCTGTTCCTTGTATGTGTGATGGAATTTTTGGAACATTAAACGGTGGATCATCTTAATTAAAATATTCTTTCAATGTATCGTACGGAATGCTTCGCGTGAATGGTGGTTCAAATACGTTATTTATGTCATTCATATTGATCATTTCCGTGTAACTTGTGCAATTAAAGTTTATATCTGTTTTTTTATAAGCTCTAAGTTGCGTCGGGTCGTCAACATCGGTTCGATAGCGTAGAATTTTCTTGATAGCACAGTCGCGCTTTTCTTTGCTATCATCAAACAACATTGATAACAAGATATTTTCCGAATGCGCATAATATGAATTATCTTTAATTACTTGATTGACAATTTTGCGTAAACGAGGTTCTAGAAATCGTGACCAACTAATGAACTTGAAAAATAATGCACTGCCGTACACGACAGAGCTGTAATACTTGATATTGAAGTTCATTGGCACATAACATTTAATTATAAATTCAACCAGAATTCTTAAATTTGCATCTGGATTTTCCGTTGTCACATATAATCGTAATAATCTAGCGGCCTTGGTGTGCCACCGAGAATGTACAATTTTCCCTGGTTTGATGTTAGCCAGATCCACCGAAACCACGTCGCTAGAAATTGCATGGGCCATGTCGTATAAGTACTTCGAATCGGTGCAAAATTCAATTTTTTCTGGAGCAGGGGGCATATTTTGCAACTCAATTTTCTGGAAGCCGTCCACCACCTGAAAATATATAATAATAAAATAATTAAAAATGGTTGACGATTATAATAAATGAGTGATAGCAATAACTTAACGGAAGAGTTTCACAATTTTCGATTTGACGGCTCAGTTTTCCGGTTGCCGATCTTGGTCCAGTGCTGGTTGATTTATCCAAAGCTTCAAACAAATGCCGAAACGGAAGTTCGTTGAAGTGTAGAAGGCAAACGAACCAATGCAATGGTCTTTTTAACAGCAATTCGAATCGTCGTATAATTCCACCGTGTGGACCAGTGTTTGTTGGCTCACCGTCAGTGCATATTCCAATTAATGCATCCAGTGATATATTTTTATCGTTGAAAAAATCATTTAATTTGGTTATTTTGTATTCAGCGGTTTCATGTTCCAGTCTTACGTAACCAATCAATTCAGAATTGGGTTCTCTCAAAATAACAAGATGAGGTTCTTTTACCATCCTAGTATGATACTTCTCATCAATTTTATCTATCGTTAAAGTATCATCTTTTCTGCCATCGAATGAAAACGCTAACAAATTGGTATCGTCTAACCGTTTGCGAAGCACTTCTTGTCTGCATTTCTCTTTTTCTCTGCGAACTTTCGATTTATCTATGATGAGAGGTTTCCCATGCTTATCTCTAATTTTAAAATCTTGCAAAAGAGCGGTTCCCAATGCTGATGCTACTCTATCAGGCACACCAAATCTGTCACATACCAAGGCAAAGTTAAAACAATCGTATCTCTCTGTGTATTGTGAACTTGTGCTTCTATCCATATCTTCTTGAACTGGTGGCGGTGCGTACGTTGCTCCTTTCTCTTCAATTTCCATCACAAATGCATTCATTGTTAGTCTTCTCTGATTATGTTGATCGTGCATAAACTCTTTGAGGCGTTCGGGAACCAAGCCGCATGCACATGGAGCTGCCTTCAAATCGCATTTACATGTTCCAATGAAAAAAATTGTTTCCAGAGATTTTACATACTCTGTAAATTGTTGGGTTTTGTTTCTTCTCTTGATTTGGTCTTGACATTTGTCAAGCAATCTATTCAATTTATTAAATACACTTTTTTTCAGCATTATGTCCATACCAAGTTTTTCCCAAATTCCAATCAAATTATCTTGTACTTGAATAGTGAATGATTTATAGGAAAACTTTTTTTGTTCTGTTTTAGCACGTTCGCTTAAGTAAAAATAATATCTCAAGATATCCAGATGGGTTGGTAAATTAAGATCAGTCAAATCAGTAGACACACCAAATACAGTAACATCATGCTTGGGTATATGACTCATTGGGTTTTCGATAGTTGTTGATGTTGTTGTTGCTTCATCTTGCGGTGTAGAGGATGGTGGATTTATTGTAAACTTTTTGATTTGGAATGGTCACTTCACTTATTATTTTTTTAAATATTTTTTTATCTGAAATTAGCACTTCACACTTTGAGTTCTTCACAACGACTTAATGCATTCACAAACACAGTTGCGTTATATATGGTCTACGAGACGAGGTAATAAGAATGAAATGGTAATTTCAATTCTACCTGCTGTGTTTTGTGGTGGCTTAAAAACCCACACAAGCAATTTTACGACCTGCAATTGTGTCACAGTGATACGTTCATTTTGAAAAGGGCTGCGGTGCATCACAGTGATACCTTAATTGTTAAAATGGTTGCAAAAAACGCGCATTTCTTAAGAAGGTGCCATAAAAAACCCACAAAAGGGTTGTAAAAACAAACTTCATTTCTTAAGTAGGTGCTATAAAAAACTCACACAAGCAATTTTACGACCTGCAATTGTGTCACAGTGATACCTTCATTTTTTAAAAGGGTTGAATAAAAACCCACACAACTAAGTTTACGACATGCAAATGCATCACAGTGATGCCTTGGTTTTAAAAGGGTTGTAAAAAACGCTAATTTCTAATATTTTTTTTTAATTTCTTTTCTATTACTAAGTTAAATTCATTTTTTCATTTACATATGTTCTGACTAAATAAATTTCTTAAGAGAAAAAATAGATATTATTATAAATAAATATTATTATAAATAAATAAATAAAAATAAAGAAAAAACATAGCCATTTCGCTGATTTTGTCATGTAAAGTGCCAAAAATGGTGATTTTTTTGAAATGTTTGTATGGGGAACCCCCAGGTGAGTTCCAGGGGGTGTGCCACTGGCATGGGTGGATCGGCCCTCCAAAGTTAGTGGGGGTCGGTCATACATTTGGACTCGATTGGCGCCCTCTAAATGGGTCAAAGTGGGATTTTTCAAAATTTCTCCCTACGGATCAAAAGTGGGGACATCAGAATTCGTTTTAGAGGTATTGTTCCTCGGGCAAAGTTTCTTATTTTGATCCCTAGAATACGATTTTCACTGAGCAATGGGCGACTTTTAAATCGACCCGCCCTACTGTACATGCTCTCATTTACGAATATAACATCACGAGTAATGATTATCTTTAGTCTACTTTGTGACCACATTCTATAAGCTTTCGCATCTCTAGAGTGCCCTACAAGGGTAGATTCTTCTGATCGTGAATCGGGCTTACCATTTGATTTATCTTTAATTAAGACATATGCTTCGATTCCAAATGGTCTCATGTGTTATAAGGATGGCTTCTTACCGGCCCACAATGAAATTGGCAACTCTCCGCTCATTGAACATGTGGAACTTCTATTTCTGATGTATCATGATAGCTTCTGCCCAAAAAACTCGAGGTACACCGGCTTGCTTCAAAAAACATGTAGACATGTCGAGGAGCGTCCCACAGTGCTTTGTCCCACTGACAAAAATCGATAACAATGTACTGGCTCAAATAATGGTAACATTGGTACTCATCATATCTTAACAAAACAATTAAGATAAATAATAACAATATTTTTTTATTTACCTCTTTTTGACACCGCGAGATGTCGCCAAAGTCAAGTGTTGTATAAGCAAATCGACAAAAACTAAACTACCATAAATAGATGTTGTACACTGATAGAAAAAGCTTCGTCATTCGTCAAAAGTCAGCTAACGTACGGATAATCCTATCTATGAATTTGTTCGTCGCCATGACGAATCTCTGTTTAAGTATACTAGAACAAGAACTATTTAGTGGAATAATAAAAACCCACAGGGTGATTACATATCATCCCCACGATGAATCGTGCTCATAAATAAAAAAATGATATATGGGCAAATATCAAAATTTTTTAACACAGGGGTAATGTATGTTGTTTTACCCTTTTCTCGCTTTGTGTACAGATTTCGGTGCATATTTGATGGAATTCGATAAACCACAAACATAAAAGTTTTTTTTCCCAAAAAAGTTTGTTATTATCTAAAAAACTTTAGAAGTTATAAGCACATTTCAAAATTGTGAAAAAAGACCTAGAAATGTTCATATCTGTGTCCATTCATTTACAAGTTGTGGCCAAACTATTTATTCTGAAGTAACTGGTCAGTTACAAAAAACACGAGGGGCACATGGAGGAAGAATTTGTCGTGAGCACTGTTCATGTGAGATCTTTCCGCAAAAAATTATAGCTCATAACTTTTTGAAATGCGATTTCAAGTGTTTTTTGACCGCGGTCAGCGCGGCCCTCGATGTAATGAAATAACACTAAAGAAGCGGTTATAGCGGCTTGATATACCTATACCCAGCAAAATATTGGCAAGTACATGCCATTACCAACGGGATTACCAGGTATTGATATCTCATTATCGCCAGCATTACTTTCGGTAAATAAATAACCACTAACAAAATAATGACAAAAATAAGTTATTACTAGTAATCTAATTTGAACTAAAAAACTTTTCGTTAAATGGTTTACGATATATCGATATCTCTATTCTAAAACATGCTAAGTCGAGTTAGCATGCTGTTAGAGAGATAACATTTTTAATTTCTAAATATTTTAAATTATACTCAGTCAAAATTTGTTGTTTATCCGTTAACCAAATTAAAAGTTATTCACAAAACAGTACAGGTCGCTCGATTTGCCGAGCCTGTACTAAGAGCACATTAACGACACCTATATTGATTTATAAATCTATATAGGTGTGGTTGATGTGCTCTTATTGGAACCACCGCTATAGCTTCCCAAACATTTGTTAAACTTGCGTGAATTATTTTTTGATAGTGTATTTCGCGGATCGACAGTTATGTATATGTTGAGCTGAATTAATAATCCCAGATGGCTTTTGAACTGGTGCATTCAAAAATCAGGGGGCCGTAACAAAATAATGAATCGCTGAAATTTTATTCACTTTTTTCAATTTTTGCAAAAATTGCTAATTTTGTCCTTGGCATTTTTAATAGTTTAAACGTCTGAAATTCATTTCTATGTTCTTCGGACGTACTGCTGTGGTGCACTTAACAATCATGGATACTTATTTGAAGATTGAAGTCTTGTACGCGAAGAACGTGACACTTTTGTCTCAGCAATGAACGTCACGGCACACCCAGTGCGGGGTACAGATATGGCGGAAGTGTATATGAAATAAAAGGATTTTTAACGCTCTATTCCGAAATCGGAGGGCCGTCATTTTATTTTGATGATTGGGCAAATTATGCACATTGCAAAAATTATATTTCCACAAAAATAATGTTCGTATGATAACGATGAAATCATAAAATTTTTTTATTAAAATAAAACACATATGATGTGAACATCTAATTTTAAAACCAACATAACTTTTGAACTAATAGCGATATTATCCTCATTCCTTTTATAGGCCACAGAAAATTGCCTCATATAATTGTGAAAATTAGACTTATATTTTTCCGATTTTTATATTTCGCGGTATTCGATATATTACATAATTTTTCAAATAAAAATTATTTTGATTCGCTATATTTATCCGAATAATGAAGCTACAGCGAATATTTTGCCATAGGCTGATAGAAATGCTAATGTTCTATGATTGTAATCTTACTTTTCCGAATTCCGCTGAAAATAGCATTTTATACAATTTTTTTTAAATTTCAATTTGGAACCGCCTTAACTTTCGCGGCCTTTGATGAAATTTATTCACAACAACGGTTTTTGCATGTTTATGTTTTTATCTTCGTCTGTTGTAAAAGCCGTTGATGTGCTCGCCAAAAAAATCTTGAAAAAATATTTACTTCAAAATTAAAAAATTTTGATATTTGCCCATATACCCTCCTCTCTAAGGTGAGGGGATAAATATGGGGATTTATTTGATTTATAATACAAATATCAATAAGTGTATATAACAGATGGCGCAAAAGTAATCCTCCTATCAGAAAATGCTATAAATTTTGCGAGGCCCCTAATGTCAGTTTTATTTTGACATTTGTGTAGTAAACACATGCGAAATACACGTTAATAAACAATGTTACGCTACACTGCTCCAGAACGCGGAATATTGAGGACTATTTATTTTTTAAATTTTTTTTTTAAATTACAGCCAAAAAACATCGAAAGGTTACTTTTGCGCCACCTTGTATAACATATAGCAAAAGGGTAACGCATCAAAGGAGTGGTCTAAGACCCTAAGTTTATGCGGAGGAAATCCGTCCATCCGTAAGCCTGACTGGAGCGAACGATAACCCTCGAAACTATAGTTTCCAGAGATTAAACAGAGATTCGTCAGGGCGACGAACAAATTCATCAATAGGATTATCCGTACATTAACTGACTTTTGACGAATAACGAAGCTTTTTCTATCAGTGTAAAATATCTGTATAAAATTCGTTTATTAGGGAAATTAATCCAAACATTTTGTATATGATAGTAAATCGAATTCCTAATAATACATATATGCCAAGTCGGCAGAAAATTGCAATTGTGCTATTCAAAATTGCTTTGGAAAATTCGTATTTTTTGTTAAAATGAAAAAAACTTGCAATTTTAATTGGAATGAGAAAAATAAGTTGGAACAGATCCCTAAAATTTTATTCTTCAAAAACATTATATGTACTGTTACTATTAAATAAAAATTATAAAAACGTGAAATAAAACTGCACAAACTTAAAAAAAATATATATTATTTATGTCTAAAAACGTCGCCAACAGTCGCCAACGCTTAACGTGTAGAAAATGTAAAAAATACAAAAATTCATACTTATAAATTATTGTTGAGAAAACATAAATAAATAGTTTTTAATATGGTGCTTTTATGCCGAAAAATCAAAAAATATTGAATATTGTATGGCATTGGGAAAAAAAATATCGTAAGGTTCCCTAATTTTTTTTTCGCCAGATACTATTAATGATATGTCATCTTTAAACATTCGCGCACAAAATTTTGAAAATGTAATTTTGCTTTAGCTCTAAAGAAGTAGTATTCCAAAAACCACCCCCTTTAACTTGTAGAACAAACCCATAACTTTTTTTGAGCCTGATAGTTGAAAAGCCATATTTATAAAATTTATTTGAGAAACTTTTTAAAAAATTCCATTTAATATGGTGTTTTTATGTCGAAAAATCCACAAAAAATATATATATATGTCATCGGAAAAAAATCATAAAGATCTAAATTTTTTCGGAAAAAAATATTAATGCCACATCCTCTTTAAAAATAAAAGTTCCAATTATTCGTGCACAAAATTACGAAAAAGTACTGTTGCATTAGGTCTAAAATTTTCTTGCGACACAAAATTAACAGTAATGCATTTAAGGATTGATCCCCCTTTTAATCATTAAAAAAGGGGGATCAATTTTAAGGTTTTTATTTAAAGAAAACAACAATAAAAAACAAAGCTTAACATAAAAAATAAGTACGAGGTAACATTAAAAAGTTCATTAATTTACACGAAAACTAAACAAAAAATACAATGTTATAGAAAACTTCTTATCATGTATACTAAATATATATTTTATCACATACATTTCTTTATTTATAGTTACTTTTTTGTAACTTCTTTTTTATACTTTCTAATTAGATCTGTGCTTGGGACAGATGTGTTTTGTATTGAGTTTTTGATCTCACAATAAATATGTTTAGAAAAAAACGTATATGTATGTATATGTACATCAACCTAATGGAAAATACTTACCATACCATATATTTGTTACATTTAAGAAACTACAAGCAAAACAAATTGGATTTTTTTATAAACGCGACTGATTCGAAAAAACAATTTTAACCATATATTGTTACATTTATGAAATCACTCAAATTATTTGTATTGTTGCATAGACGCCGACCTATTCGCAGAATTTTCACCAATAAGATGAAACGGTGGAAATAAAATCTCATATGCATACACATACAAAAGATAAATGTAAATCGTTTTAACATATGCGTATATCCCATTAAATAATGTTATAAGAGTATAAAAAGCTAATTTTTTACAAAAGCCAAAAAGTGTCACAAAAAATTGAAAAGGGGCACATTTAGTATCAAAAAATAAAAGGCGCGCGAAAGTAGCACGGCTGAAAAAAGGGGCAAATATGCCACTTTAGTAGCACAACGGTAACGCTGGTTGTGTGAACTAGTTCGTTCAGTTCAGTATAGTGACCCGTTCAATTGAACTAGTTCGTTCACGAACTACACAACTCTAGTCAGGAGCGTAAGAGGAAAACTCTTACCTCAAGGAGAAGTTTGAACTTAAATGAAGTATCAATTGCTTTAGTGCCGTATTAACTTTAGTATAGTCTTCCTACCCAGCCAAATCTTTCACTACGTGGTAAACTGGCGGCAAAGTAAAATTTAAGAAATATAACGACTTACCATTTCGCCACCCGCCCTTAAGATTATTTTTACATGGACATGATATTGAAGGAAAGTACTTCCATGGAAGCATACAAAGAGTTAACTTCCTACCACCACGCTTACGAATATCCAACATGTATGTAGTTATTATTATCATTTAAATTAAAGGTTGAATAACACATTACCAATAATAGTTTTCATAACCATATATACATATAGCATATATAACGAGATGTACGAGTATTTTGATATCCGGAAACAAAGATTTGTTTAGAACAACATCTTCCCAAATATATAATACAAGCTGGACCCGGTCCACTTCGTTGCCCCAGATTTCAGATCCCGCCAATTTTTGGACCAATTACGTAGGCTGTATATCACGTATACGAATACCAAATACATATACGTACACCAGATACGTATATACAAAAATTACCGCACTCTCGATAACAAATTGTGCAATAATGCACAATACATATGGAAAAAATTACAATACTCTCACTAACAATTTGTTCGAGATATCTCAATTTTAAAATTTGGTTTACATGGGCTGATTGGTCCGATCCCGCCCATTTTTAGACCACCAGAAACATATGTACAAAATTACAGCACTCACTAACACGACCGGGACCAGGCCCATTGCTCCAATCCCACCCATTTTTGAACCAATAACGTAGACTGCCACCAGATACAAATACACAAAATTACAAAACTCTCGCAAAAAAATTGTGCAAGATCTTTCAATTTAAAAATTTTGTTTACATAAAATGGGCGTGGCATTGGAATTCTATTTCCTCTTTCAAGGGCGTCTCCCCTTCCAATTCTATATCTTCGCTACCATCGTTTGAGTCTCTTATGCAATCTTTGCTAATATTGCTGTTTTGATTAGTGGACATTAGAGTGGGTCACGAAAAAAAGTTGCGCGTTCACCCCCTTGTTTTGAAGCTTAGCTGGAGATGATTTAGGAAATACAAAAACAATATTTTCACGCAATCTTACGCCATAATAGTTTTCGTTTCGCACCTCATTCATTTATAGTGTGATCAAAACGTGTGATATATCGATGTTCTTGTCTAGTCACGCGCTATAATTCGTCCACACGTCATTTTTTACGCCGATGTCAAATTAAATTTCTTAACTTCAACACCCAACTACATTGTACATTAATTAGGCCGGGTCGATTTGTGGGGAGGCAAAAAAGTCGCCCATTGCTCAGTGAAAATCGTATTCTAGGGATCAAAATAAGAAACTTTGCCGAAGGAACCATACCTCTAAAACAAATTCTGATGTCCCCACTTTTGACCCGTAGGGAGAAATTTTGAAAAATCCCACTTTGAACCATTTAGAGGGCGCCAATCGAGTCCAAATGTATGACCGACCCCCACTAACTTTGGAGGGCCGATCCACCCATGCCAGTGGCACACCCACTGGAACTCACCAGGGGGGTTCCCCATACAAACATTTCAAAAAAATCACCATTTTTGGCACTTTACATGACAATATCAGCGAAATGGCTATGTTTTTTCTTTATTTTTATTTATTTATTTATAATAATATTTATTTATAATAATATCTATTTTTTCTCTTAAGAAATTTAATGTAAATGAAAAAATTAATTTAAGTTAGTTATAGAAAAGAAAGTAAAAAAAATTATTGTTTGAAGTCTTTTTTACTTTCAAGTCTGGTCAATTTCGCACGGCTCTCTAATGTCGTCGCCATAACAGCCTCTACATTTTCCGGTATAACCCGTTTGGAAACGCTAGCTAGCAATTGAACATGTCGTTCTGTTCCTTGTATGTGTGATGGAATTTTTGGAACATTAAACGGTGGATCATCTTAATTAAAATATTCTTTCAATGTATCGTACGGAATGCTTCGCGTGAATGGTGGTTCAAATACGTTATTTATGTCATTCATATTGATCATTTCCGTGTAACTTGTGCAATTAAAGTTTATATCTGTTTTTTTATAAGCTCTAAGTTGCGTCGGGTCGTCAACATCGGTTCGATAGCGTAGAATTTTCTTGATAGCACAGTCGCGCTTTTCTTTGCTATCATCAAACAACATTGATAACAAGATATTTTCCGAATGCGCATAATATGAATTATCTTTAATTACTTGATTGACAATTTTGCGTAAACGAGGTTCTAGAAATCGTGACCAACTAATGAACTTGAAAAATAATGCACTGCCGTACACGACAGAGCTGTAATACTTGATATTGAAGTTCATTGGCACATAACATTTAATTATAAATTCAACCAGAATTCTTAAATTTGCATCTGGATTTTCCGTTGTCACATATAATCGTAATAATCTAGCGGCCTTGGTGTGCCACCGAGAATGTACAATTTTCCCTGGTTTGATGTTAGCCAGATCCACCGAAACCACGTCGCTAGAAATTGCATGGGCCATGTCGTATAAGTACTTCGAATCGGTGCAAAATTCAATTTTTTCTGGAGCAGGGGGCATATTTTGCAACTCAATTTTCTGGAAGCCGTCCACCACCTGAAAATATATAATAATAAAATAATTAAAAATGGTTGACGATTATAATAAATGAGTGATAGCAATAACTTAACGGAAGAGTTTCACAATTTTCGATTTGACGGCTCAGTTTTCCGGTTGCCGATCTTGGTCCAGTGCTGGTTGATTTATCCAAAGCTTCAAACAAATGCCGAAACGGAAGTTCGTTGAAGTGTAGAAGGCAAACGAACCAATGCAATGGTCTTTTTAACAGCAATTCGAATCGTCGTATAATTCCACCGTGTGGACCAGTGTTTGTTGGCTCACCGTCAGTGCATATTCCAATTAATGCATCCAGTGATATATTTTTATCGTTGAAAAAATCATTTAATTTGGTTATTTTGTATTCAGCGGTTTCATGTTCCAGTCTTACGTAACCAATCAATTCAGAATTGGGTTCTCTCAAAATAACAAGATGAGGTTCTTTTACCATCCTAGTATGATACTTCTCATCAATTTTATCTATCGTTAAAGTATCATCTTTTCTGCCATCGAATGAAAACGCTAACAAATTGGTATCGTCTAACCGTTTGCGAAGCACTTCTTGTCTGCATTTCTCTTTTTCTCTGCGAACTTTCGATTTATCTATGATGAGAGGTTTCCCATGCTTATCTCTAATTTTAAAATCTTGCAAAAGAGCGGTTCCCAATGCTGATGCTACTCTATCAGGCACACCAAATCTGTCACATACCAAGGCAAAGTTAAAACAATCGTATCTCTCTGTGTATTGTGAACTTGTGCTTCTATCCATATCTTCTTGAACTGGTGGCGGTGCGTACGTTGCTCCTTTCTCTTCAATTTCCATCACAAATGCATTCATTGTTAGTCTTCTCTGATTATGTTGATCGTGCATAAACTCTTTGAGGCGTTCGGGAACCAAGCCGCATGCACATGGAGCTGCCTTCAAATCGCATTTACATGTTCCAATGAAAAAAATTGTTTCCAGAGATTTTACATACTCTGTAAATTGTTGGGTTTTGTTTCTTCTCTTGATTTGGTCTTGACATTTGTCAAGCAATCTATTCAATTTATTAAATACACTTTTTTTCAGCATTATGTCCATACCAAGTTTTTCCCAAATTCCAATCAAATTATCTTGTACTTGAATAGTGAATGATTTATAGGAAAACTTTTTTTGTTCTGTTTTAGCACGTTCGCTTAAGTAAAAATAATATCTCAAGATATCCAGATGGGTTGGTAAATTAGGATCAGTCAAATCAGTAGACACACCAAATACAGTAACATCATGCTTGGGTATATGACTCATTGGGTTTTCGATAGTTGTTGATGTTGTTGTTGCTTCATCTTGCGGTGTAGAGGATGGTGGATTTATTGTAAACTTTTTGATTTGGAATGGTCACTTCACTTATTATTTTTTTATCTGAAATTAGCACTTCACACTTTGAGTTCTTCACAACGACTTAATGCATTCACAAACACAGTTGCGTTATATATGGTCTACGAGACGAGGTAATAAGAATGAAATGGTAATTTCAATTCTACCTGCTGTGTTTTGTGGTGGCTTAAAAACCCACACAAGCAATTTTACGACCTGCAATTGTGTCACAGTGATACGTTCATTTTGAAAAGGGCTGCGGTGCATCACAGTGATACCTTAATTGTTAAAATGGTTGCAAAAAACGCGCATTTCTTAAGAAGGTGCCATAAAAAACCCACAAAAGGGTTGTAAAAACAAACTTCATTTCTTAAGTAGGTGCTATAAAAAACTCACACAAGCAATTTTACGACCTGCAATTGTGTCACAGTGATACCTTCATTTTTTAAAAGGGTTGAATAAAAACCCACACAACTAAGTTTACGACATGCAAATGCATCACAGTGATGCCTTGGTTTTAAAAGGGTTGTAAAAAACGCTAATTTCTAATATTTATACCCTACACCACTCTGTGGTACAGGGTATTATAAGTTTGTTTCACGGCAGATGTTTGTAACACCTAAAAATAACACAGCTAGACCCACCTTAAAGTATACCGATCGACTCAGAATCACTAGCTGAGTCGATTTAAGCATGTCCGTCCGTCCGTCCGTCCGTCCGTCTGTGGATGTAAAGTTGTTCGTCGACTACAGGTCGCAATTTCACTCCGATCGTTCTGAAATTTTGCAGTTTAGAGTATTTCGCAGCTGTTAAGATCGCTATTGAATTTGGTTGAAATCGGTTCAGATTTAGATATAGCTCCCATATATATCTTTCGTCCGATTAGTCCTATAGAAGCTGTATTTTACATCCAATAATTTTGAAATTTAGAATGGTAGAGTTTCTTGATCCATGAACCAACACTACCGAATTTGAAGAAAATCGGTTAAGATTTAGCTATAGCTCCCATATATATGTTTCGTCCGATTTGGACCTTTAGTCCTATAAATGCTGCATTTTACATCCAATCTTTTTGAAATTTAGAATGGTAGAGTTTCTTGATCCATAAACCAACATTGCCGAATTTGAAGAAAATCGGTTAAGATTTAGCTATAGCTCCCATATATATGTTTCGTCCGATTTGGCCCTTTAGTCCTATAGAAGCTGTATTTTACATGCAATCGTTTTGAAATTTGGAATGGTAGAGTTTCTTGATCCATGAACCAACACTACCGAATTTGAAGAAAATCGGTTAAGATTTAGCTATAGCTCCCATATATATGTTTCGTCCGATTTGGACCTTTAGTCCAATAAAAGCTGTATTTTACATCCAATCGTTTTAAAATTTGGAATGGTAGAGTTTCTTGATCCATGAACCAACATTGCCGAATTTGAAGAAAATCGGTTAAGATTTAGCTATAGCTCCCATATATATGTTTCGTCCGATTTGGCCCTTTAGTTCTATAGAAGCTGTATTTTACATCCAATCGTTTTGAAATTTAGAATAAATAAATAAATTTATACATGAACTACAAAATTTATATTTCAGAGTTATTCAATATTACGAGAGTGGTGTAGGGTATTATATAGTCGGCCCCGCCCGACTTTAGCCTTTCCTTACTGGTTTTTTTTTAATTTCTTTTCTATTACTAAGTTAAATTCATTTTTTCATTTACATATGTTCTGACTAAATAAATTTCTTAAGAGAAAAAATAGATATTATTATAAATAAATATTATTATAAATAAATAAATAAAAATAAAGAAAAAACATAGCCATTTCGCTGATTTTGTCATGTAAAGTGCCAAAAATGGTGATATTTTTGAAATGTTTGTATGGGGAACCCCCAGGTGAGTTCCAGGGGGTGTGCCACTGGCATGGGTGGATCGGCCCTCCAAAGTTAGTGGGGGTCGGTCATACATTTGGACTCGATTGGCGCCCTCTAAATGGGTCAAAGTGGGATTTTTCAAAATTTCTCCCTACGGATCAAAAGTGGGGACATCAGAATTCGTTTTAGAGGTATTGTTCCTCGGGCAAAGTTTCTTATTTTGATCCCTAGAATACGATTTTCACTGAGCAATGGGCGACTTTTAAATCGACCCGCCCTACTGTACATGCTCTCATTTACGAATATAACATCACGAGTAATGATTATCTTTAGTCTACTTTGTGACCACATTCTATAAGCTTTCGCATCTCTAGAGTGCCCTACAAGGGTAGATTCTTCTGATCGTGAATCGGGCTTACCATTTGATTTATCTTTAATTAAGACATATGCTTCGATTCCAAATGGTCTCATGTGTTATAAGGATGGCTTCTTACCGGCCCACAATGAAATTGGCAACTCTCCGCTCATTGAACATGTGGAACTTCTATTTCTGATGTATCATGATAGCTTCTGCCCAAAAAACTCGAGGTACACCGGCTTGCTTCAAAAAACATGTAGACATGTCGAGGAGCGTCCCACAGTGCTTTGTCCCACTGACAAAAATCGATAACAATGTACTGGCTCAAATAATGGTAACATTGGTACTCATCATATCTTAACAAAACAATTAAGATAAATAATAACAATATTTTTTTATTTACCTCTTTTTGACACCGCGAGATGTCGCCAAAGTCAAGTGTTGTATAAGCAAATCGACAAAAACTAAACTACCATAAATAGATGTTGTACACTGATAGAAAAAGCTTCGTCATTCGTCAAAAGTCAGCTAACGTACGGATAATCCTATCTATGAATTTGTTCGTCGCCATGACGAATCTCTGTTTAAGTATACTAGAACAAGAACTATTTAGTGGAATAATAAAAACCCACAGGGTGATTACATATCATCCCCACGATGAATCGTGCTCATAAATAAAAAAATGATATATGGGCAAATATCAAAATTTTTTAACACAGGGGTAATGTATGTTGTTTTACCCTTTTCTCGCTTTGTGTACAGATTTCGGTGCATATTTGATGGAATTCGATAAACCACAAACATAAAAGTTTTTTTTCCCAAAAAAGTTTGTTATTATCTAAAAAACTTTAGAAGTTATAAGCACATTTCAAAATTGTGAAAAAAGACCTAGAAATGTTCATATCTGTGTCCATTCATTTACAAGTTGTGGCCAAACTATTTATTCTGAAGTAACTGGTCAGTTACAAAAAACACGAGGGGCACATGGAGGAAGAATTTGTCGTGAGCACTGTTCATGTGAGATCTTTCCGCAAAAAATTATAGCTCATAACTTTTTGAAATGCGATTTCAAGTGTTTTTTGACCGCGGTCAGCGCGGCCCTCGATGTAATGAAATAACACTAAAGAAGCGGTTATAGCGGCTTGATATACCTATACCCAGCAAAATATTGGCAAGTACATGCCATTACCAACGGGATTACCAGGTATTGATATCTCATTATCGCCAGCATTACTTTCGGTAAATAAATAACCACTAACAAAATAATGACAAAAATAAGTTATTACTAGTAATCTAATTTGAACTAAAAAACTTTTCGTTAAATGGTTTACGATATATCGATATCTCTATTCTAAAACATGCTAAGTCGAGTTAGCATGCTGTTAGAGAGATAACATTTTTAATTTCTAAATATTTTAAATTATACTCAGTCAAAATTTGTTGTTTATCCGTTAACCAAATCAAAAGTTATTCACAAAACAGTACAGGTCGCTCGATTTGCCGAGCCTGTACTAAGAGCACATTAACGACACCTATATTGATTTATAAATCTATATAGGTGTGGTTGATGTGCTCTTATTGGAACCACCGCTATAGCTTCCCAAACATTTGTTAAACTTGCGTGAATTATTTTTTGATAGTGTATTTCGCGGATCGACAGTTATGTATATGTTGAGCTGAATTAATAATCCCAGATGGCTTTTGAACTGGTGCATTCAAAAATCAGGGGGCCGTAACAAAATAATGAATCGCTGAAATTTTATTCACTTTTTTCAATTTTTGCAAAAATTGCTAATTTTGTCCTTGGCATTTTTAATAGTTTAAACGTCTGAAATTCATTTCTATGTTCTTCGGACGTACTGCTGTGGTGCACTTAACAATCATGGATACTTATTTGAAGATTGAAGTCTTGTACGCGAAGAACGTGACACTTTTGTCTCAGCAATGAACGTCACGGCACACCCAGTGCGGGGTACAGATATGGCGGAAGTGTATATGAAATAAAAGGATTTTTAACGCTCTATTCCGAAATCGGAGGGCCGTCATTTTATTTTGATGATCGGGCAAATTATGCACATTGCAAAAATTATATTTCCACAAAAATAATGTTCGTATGATAACGATGAAATCATAAAATTTTTTTATTAAAATAAAACACATATGATGTGAACATCTAATTTTAAAACCAACATAACTTTTGAACTAATAGCGATATTATCCTCATTCCTTTTATAGGCCACAGAAAATTGCCTCATATAATTGTGAAAATTAGACTTATATTTTTCCGATTTTTATATTTCGCGGTATTCGATATATTACATAATTTTTCAAATAAAAATTATTTTGATTCGCTATATTTATCCGAATAATGAAGCTACAGCGAATATTTTGCCATAGGCTGATAGAAATGCTAATGTTCTATGATTGTAATCTTACTTTTCCGAATTCCGCTGAAAATAGCATTTTATACAATTTTTTTTAAATTTCAATTTGGAACCGCCTTAACTTTCGCGGCCTTTGATGAAATTTATTCACAACAACGGTTTTTGCATGTTTATGTTTTTATCTTCGTCTGTTGTAAAAGCCGTTGATGTGCTCGCCAAAAAAATCTTGAAAAAATATTTACTTCAAAATTAAAAAATTTTGATATTTGCCCATATACCCTCCTCTCTAAGGTGAGGGGATAAATATGGGGATTTATTTGATTTATAATACAAATATCAATAAGTGTATATAACAGATGGCGCAAAAGTAATCCTCCTATCAGAAAATGCTATAAATTTTGCGAGGCCCCTAATGTCAGTTTTATTTTGACATTTGTGTAGTAAACACATGCGAAATACACGTTAATAAACAATGTTACGCTACACTGCTCCAGAACGTGGAATATTGAGGACTATTTATTTTTTAAATTTTTTTTTTAAATTACAGCCTAAAAACATCGAAAGGTTACTTTTGCGCCACCTTGTATAACATATAGCAAAAGGGTAACGCATCAAAGGAGTGGTCTAAGACCCTAAGTTTATGCGGAGGAAATCCGTCCATCCGTAAGCCTGACTGGAGCGAACGATAACCCTCGAAACTATAGTTTCCAGAGATTAAACAGAGATTCGTCAGGGCGACGAACAAATTCATCAATAGGATTATCCGTACATTAACTGACTTTTGACGAATGACGAAGCTTTTTCTATCAGTGTAAAATATCTGTATAAAATTCGTTTATTAGGGAAATTAATCCAAACATTTTGTATATGATAGTAAATCGAATTCCTAATAATACATATATGCCAAGTCGGCAGAAAATTGCAATTGTGCTATTCAAAATTGCTTTGGAAAATTCGTATTTTTTGTTAAAATGAAAAAAACTTGCAATTTTAATTGGAATGAGAAAAATAAGTTGGAACAGATCCCTAAAATTTTATTCTTCAAAAACATTATATGTACTGTTACTATTAAATAAAAATTATAAAAACGTGAAATAAAACTGCACAAACTTAAAAAAAATATATATTATTTATGTCTAAAAACGTCGCCAACAGTCGCCAACGCTTAACGTGTAGAAAATGTAAAAAATACAAAAATTCATACTTATAAATTATTGTTGAGAAAACATAAATAAATAGTTTTTAATATGGTGCTTTTATGCCGAAAAATCAAAAAATATTGAATATTGTATGGCATTGGGAAAAAAAATATCGTAAGGTTCCCTAATTTTTTTTTTCGCCAGATACTATTAATGATATGTCATCTTTAAACATTCGCGCACAAAATTTTGAAAATGTAATTTTGCTTTAGCTCTAAAGAAGTAGTATTCCAAAAACCACCCCCTTTAACTTGTAGAACAAACCCATAACTTTTTTTGAGCCTGATAGTTGAAAAGCCATATTTATAAAATTTATTTGAGAAACTTTTTAAAAAATTCCATTTAATATGGTGTTTTTATGTCGAAAAATCCACAAAAAATATATATATATGTCATCGGAAAAAAATCATAAAGATCTAAATTTTTTCGGAAAAAAATATTAATGCCACATCCTCTTTAAAAATAAAAGTTCCAATTATTCGTGCACAAAATTACGAAAAAGTACTGTTGCATTAGGTCTAAAATTTTCTTGCGACACAAAATTAACAGTAATGCATTTAAGGAGTTCCTAATAGGAACAAGGATAATAATTTGGCGCGCTTCCAATGATATTATATGTCAGTAGTGTACATAAAGTAAGGTTGTTTATCTGAGGAAGCCAGTCACAAAATTATCCGAGAAGCTCGCGTGTTCCATACCAGGAAAAAAAATTTTCAAGCAACAAAAACAAAGGTTTAAGACGCACCTTAAAAAAATTCTGATCTTATTATAAGCTCAATACAGCTTAAAAATCTTAACATTGCCAATATTTTTAAGAGTAATATATCAAGTATCCTTTACACGAAGATATATCTATGCGGTATTTTTGATGACATTTTTGACGAAGATGATAATATTATTTTAGAAGTCAACGAAGGAAACTCTTGTGACAAATACATGCATAAAACTTTTGAAACGAAACAATACAGTGCAATACTACGAATAAACACTATGGTCCACGTACCCCATGTTTGACATACAGAAATTTTCCCTATTGAGTCTTCAACTTTATCTCACCATATTTGTAATCTACGCAAAATTCCCTTTACTTTGATTTGGGTCGCACGATATATGGACCAAAACCCCATTTTTCAAGATTTTCTAGTGAGGGATCTTGAAAAAATTCCTCCCAAAATTTGTGCACACATTTACTCACAGCAAAGCCTATTACGCTTTACAAACTTTGGTCGAAATCCAGCGCCATTCTTGAGCGTTCTATATATATTTATTTTTAAGTCCTTTGAACCCTTTATGTGGGAAGTACCAAAAGGACTCGCTATATCCCGTCGAAATTTTGCACTGCAACTGATATATATGAAATATTATGCCATGTTAAATTTCATAAATATACAATGCTCCAATTTACTGTTATAGTCTGGTGATTTTTTAAGACCCGGAATAATTTGCATAGGATTACGAGACCCGCGATTGGGTCCAAATTTTAAATTTTTCTTAACTATAACCAAATACAGCTTGGTACCAAATTTCATAGTTCTGCAATTACTCCTTCTATTTTTGTCACATCGATACATGAAGACAGAGCACTATGCGTCCTGTTTTTGCGTTCGGCAATCCCATTTTGTTGCGTGGAATGAGGAGCACTTACCCTTTTTGATTAAAAGCCTTCTTTTAATAATAATACATTGAAATGTTGCTCAAGATTCTTTTCAATAACATTTAATTTAAACGGAAAAAAATGTTAGTTGACAAGTAATTTCAAGGAAGCAAGTCGAACTGTTTAAAAGCGAAATCTAAAATTGTATGTTAAAAATATTATTGTTTAAATAATTGTGTTTTTTGAATCTGTTTTTCGTGTTTTTGTATTAGATGAAAACTCCCTGATGATGACTAACGAAGTTAGTCGAAATATAGGAAATAAAAATAAATAATTAAAAAAAGATCAAATCGTTTTTTTAATTACATAAAAGGACCTCAAGCCGAACAATAATCAAAACTGAATACTCAACAGGTCAACGATCAAAAACATCAATAAATTACACGGAAGGCACACCGCAACATAGATTATCAACAAGATGATTTATACAACGATCAAACAAAAATACAACAAGAACACAAACAACATCATAAAACAATTTTCAAAGCACAACAAATCAATAGCCAACTTAAAAGCATCCACATCTTTTCTAATCAAATGCCGCCAAGTAGGTATCATACCAAATTTTATTTCAAACGCAACCAAAAAAATACAAAAGATTTTCTCACAACAAACCAAAATAGCGCCAAATACTAAAGCAACGCTAAAGAAACACATATACAAATTTCACATTCAAATATTAAAACTACTAATACAACAAAAACACAAAGATACACACACAACAAAAGAAATGCTGAAGAAAGCAAAGAGACAAATAGACAATCTACCAGGGATGGAAAATGAGATTTCTCAAAAAGTACTAAAATGGTACTTTTTAAACTGAAAAGGTATTTTTCATTTATAATACTAATGTAATGCAAATATAATGAAATTGACGAATTCTTAATGGAAAATATTTAAAGAAATATATGACTTGATTTTGCTCCATAACTATACAAAATTATATAATAATGCATCTTTAAATAGACTTTCCACTTATAGCAATTCCCTAAAATCATTTCATAGAATTATAACATAAATTCGCAAAAAATCGAATAACTTCTTTAAAAAACATATTCTTTGGCATAAGTAAATAAATTTAAAATAAACCAATTTTTGGAAATTCGTCAATGAAAAATATGGGTCAAGAAAACTGGACTCAAAATTAAAAAAATAAGCCCAAAAAATAAATGAAGCCCCAAAACAAATTTTGTTTGACATGTTATAATTTGGGTCCCATTTTCATAAAATTTTGGGCTGCATTTTCATTGGGTCCACATTTATTCCGCCGAAAAATATATAATTTTGGAGAATATATTTTATTAAAAGCTTTAAAAATGTACTTCAATAGAAAACTTACGTTTTGTTTGTGTTTCAGGAAATTAAATTTCGTATGATTCTTAATGAATTCAAAATAGGTGTTTCTATAAGGACATATATTGGATTTACATCTGATGAAAGAATAGATGGAGTAAAATGGTACTGAAATGGCCGTGGGGGTACTTCGGTACATTTGCAAGTGGAAAAGTACTGAAAAAGGTACTAAAGTACTGACTTTTCCATCCCTGCAATCTATTCCAAGATAGTGACAGAGAAATGTTTTTCAAGAGCGAAAAAACACTATACGATACCTATTTAAACTGTAACAAAACGAGACACATTAAAAAGCTCAATACTCTCAGAGACAACAAAAACAAAGAGATGAACATAAAACACAACACAGATTGGTTTTTCAATACAACAAACACTAACATACCAAAGAGCATACAATGGATCCTCTCACTGGGACCAAAATACGCATTGCCCAACACACATGAAACATTCCCATTGTTCAATTGTATTGCAGAGGGAGAGGATTGCATCCAAACAATTGAAAACAGAGAGCAACAGGAGATCGGAAGAGCGAAGCTCACATCATTAGTAGAAAACCATTTAGAAAAACGAGAACTGAACCAAAGAGATAGGATAGTACTTGACACAGTGAACCAAAGCAAACAATTTCTGAGGGAACACAAGGACATATTAATACTAAATGCTGACAAAGGAGGAAAGACCGTAGCAATGACGAAAACAGACTATATGAACAAAATGAACGATATCTTAAAAGACATTTGTACATACAGACGACTGAAAAAGGATCCAACTACAAGTCTCCAAAATAAAAACAATATTTTAGTAGATACATTATTCAATATGAATATAATCGACACCGTAGAAAAGAAGAAATTGACGAATAAAACTGCCGTACCATCTAGAATTTATGGACTACCTAAAATACACAAGGACGGAATACCATTGAGACCAATGTGCTCATCTATTGATTCACCAGCACATGGACTTTCCCGATATTTAGTTGACATTATTAAAAACCTGACGAAGGACTCAAAATACAATATAAGAGATGCAATAGATCTAAAATCAAAACTTGAACACATACGTTTGGAGGACGACGACATACTCATATCTTTTGACGTGGTTTCCTTGTTCCCAAGCATACCAGTACAGCTAGCTATAAGGATCATAGACGAAAAATGGGACGATTTGGAGAAATATACACGAATACCAAAGGACCTTTTCATAAAAATACTGACTTTCTGCATTAAGGATACTCGATACTTCAAATATGAAGAGAAATTATATGGACAACTAAGAGGCTTACCAATGGGCTCACCTGCTTCCCCAGTGATAGCAGACATTGTTATGGAAGAATTATTGGACGCCACGATGAGGAATATGAAATGTAAACCTAAATTATTAACAAAATATGTGGACGACCTGTTCGCGATAATGAGAAGAGATGACGTAGAAAACATGATGGATACGCTCAATTCATTCAACAGATGCATTCAATTCACAATGGAAAAGGAAATTGACAACAAGCTACCTTATTTGGACTCATTGATAATCAGACGAGGAAAGGAACTTAAAATGGATTGGTACCAAAAGACGATAGCCTCTGGAAGACTAATAAACTTTTACTCCAAGAACCCAAGAAGGACTATTATAAATACAGCGACTAATTTCATATCCAGAGTACTGACCATTAGCGACGTAGAATTTCACAAAACCAATAAAAATAGAATAAAAAATATATTGACCAAGAATGAATTTCCGAAAAGAACGATAAACGAATTATTAAGGAGAGCGATGATGAAAAAGGACAAGAAAGATAATAACGGAGAACCAAGAATATATAAGTCTGTAACCTATATACCGGAACTATCTGAACGATTTAAAAATTCTAACATATATGACTAAAATAAAATCGAACTAGCATTTAGGACACAAAACACAACCAACCAATTATTCAGCAGAACAAAATCAAAGCTGAAAAAAGAAGACAAATCAAATTTGGTATATCAGATAAGGTGCAATGGTGACGAATCCGACGCATGCCAAAAGGTATATGTAGGGACGACAAGGACTAAACTAAAAACTAGATTATCGTCACATAAATCGGACCAAAAGGCTATGGAAAAACCATTGGAGCAGAAGACGGCTTTGGCTGCTCATTGCACACTAACTGGACACAAACCTGACTTCAATAATGTAGATGTATTAATAGAAGAGAAAAATCCATACAGACGATACACATTAGAGATGCTCTTTATAACAAATATCCCGACAGAGAAGAGACTTAACTATAAGACAGACACAGATAAATGCTCTCAAATGTATAGACATATAATTAATAAGCACGGACGGAAAAAAATTTTAGTTGACAAGTAATTTCAAGGAAGCAAGTCGAACTGTTTAAAAGCGAAATCTAAAATTGTATGTTAAAAATATTATTGTTTAAATAATTGTGTTTTTTGAATCTGTTTTTCGTGTTTTTGTGTTAGATTAAAACTCGCTGATGATGACTAACGAAGTTAGTCGAAATATAGGAAATAAAAATAAATAATTAAAAAAAAGATCAAATCGTTTTTTTAATTACAAAAAAGGACCTCAAGCCGAACAATAATCAAAACTGAATACTCAACAGGTCAACGATCAAAAACATCAAAAATAACATTTAACTTCATGTCGCATATTCCCGAAATTTCGCTTGTCAGTCCTTTTGCAAAAAACAATCTTCTTTATTTTGTTTATATTATTAAATTCTTCCAAGTTCGAACGCATGTGTGACGTACAGCCACTATCTAAGCACCAGCTGTTCGAAACGCCAGCGCAAGTAAAAGCAGCATCAATGTACTTGAACAGAGATTTTTCAGTTGCTGTGACTTGCTGATATTTGCTGTTTTGTTTTGATCTACAATTGTGAGCGAAGTAGCCCGATCTAACACACTTAAAACAAACTTTATTTTGTTTTCGGTACATTCTTTTGTTATTCCATTTTGTCTCTCTTGGTTCTCTTGAGTTGGTTTTGTTGAAGAAGTTGTTTGTGTTTTCTTTGGTATATAGAGGTGTTGCCGCTGGAACAAAAATTTCGGCCCAAAATGTTCCCAGAAACTGCCCAAAATCGACTTCATCTGCCCAATTAAAACCCATGTAAAGATATAATAAGTATCTATACCAAATTTCATTTATAGCTCAATTATTGTAGACGGTAGCATGATTAGACGGACGGAGAGGCGGACATGGCTCTATATACTTTATGGGGTCTCAGATCAATATAAATATATGTTATAAACGGAGTGACGAAATTAATATACCCCCTATGGGAGAGGGTATACAAATAATGTGCGCTTCTTTTAAAACTTAGAAATACTATGTACAATTTTTTCTAACAGGTGGCGCAAAAGTAATCCTCCTATCAGAAAATGCTATACATTTTGCGATTGGCCCCTAATGTCAGTTCTGTTTTGACATTTGTGTAGTAAACACATGCGAAATACACGTTAATAAACAATGTTATGCTACACTGCTCCAGAACGCGGAATATTGCTGACTATTTATTTGACCAATAAAAAATCAAAAATCAATCAAAAATAATCATGAGTGATGAGGCCCATTTCCATCTTAGCGGGTACGTAAATAAGCAAAATTTACGCTTCTGGGGCACTGAAAATCCGCGTGTAACCCACGAAGAGCCATTACGCCCGCTCAAAGTCACTGTATGGTGTGCTGTTTTCGCTGGAGGAGTCATCGGACCTTTTTTCTTCGAAGACTTCGCGGGCCAAACGGTTACTGTGAATGGTGAGTGCTACAGAGCAATGATGAACGAGTTATTTTTGCCGCAACTTGATGAATTGGGATTGGAAAACATGTGGTTCCAACAGGACGGTGCAACGGCACACACTGCACGTGCCACAACCGATATGCTGAAGGATGCATTTCCCGGGCGCCTAATCTCCCGTTTTGGCGACTTGCACTGGCCAGCAAGATCGCCTGATTTGACCGCTCCAGACTTATTTTTGTGGGGCTTTTTGAAGTCGCGGGTTTATGTCAACAAGCCTCAGACTCTTGCAGCTCTTAAAGACAATATCCGTCAAGAATGTGAGGACCTATCGCCGGAAGTTTTGGCCAAAGTGATGGAAAATGCCATAAAAAGGGCTCAAATGACAATCAACTGTGGCGGCGGCCATTTACATGACATCATATTCTCGACTTGATGTAAAAAAAATTAAAAGTTTTTCATTTTTTTTTTTAAATTACAGCCAAAAAACATCGAAAGGTTACTTTTGCGCCACCTTGTATAAAGAAAAAATGAAATTTTATATATAGGCGATTTCTCAATTGTCACAGGTCAAAAATTAGATCTTTCTCAAATTCTCAGAAAACGTTGCCCTAGTATGTGGGAGTATTGACCCACAATATTTAAGAAAATAAATGAAAATTGGTGGCAGGGTCGAGGTCAAAGTTGAGAAAAATGGATTTTTTCTTCTGTAATGGTTTTTTGAAGTTAATTTTAATGCTACTAACCATAAGATGTTGAAAATAGAAAATATTGATTTTTAGAGGATTTTTCGTGCGCTTTTCATAAAAAATATTAATTTTATCTTAAACAATTTATTTCGGTCATTTTAATAAAAATAAAAATATAAATTTCGATATCTCAGAATCGAGCACAAATTCTTTGTACTTCATAGTAACACGAAATGAAATACAATTTTAAACAATCCCATTGTTCAAAAATTGCTTATATCGAACATTTTATGTAAAATAATTCTAGTTTTTGCAAAAGAGTCCTCCAACTACACCAGACACCGTCTGTTGCTAAACCAACCATATTTTGCAAAAGAATTTAACACTACCCAAAATACAAATTTTAACACTGGTATAAAGTGCGCTATGCCCATCTCTTTCACATTTCATCTTTCTTGATTCATCTTCTACAAAGATTTTTACTCTTAACATTTCAGGAGATGGCACTTCGTCTCTTGTTTAAAGAGCACATCTAAATGTTTCAAATGAGTCTGGCAAACTGTATAAGTGTAAAATGGAAAGTAAGTCGATGCCTATTTCTACATTGATCTCTTTCAGTTTCCCATTGGCATCAAAGAAATCATTAACATGTTCACGAGCGTTGTCTCCCCCTTTCATCCTAGCCAATGCAACACGTTTCAATAAAGTTGTCTTTCTTGCGGGTTCTTTATATTGAAATGTTGATTTCAATTTCTCCCGCATTTCTTTTGATGTGGCGCACTCGGAAATTAATCCCAATTCGGATGGAGCAATTGATAACACAAGGTCTGCACACACTTTTTGATCCTTTGCAATCCATTTAGTATCGGATTCAGTAGAACTGGAATTTCCGCGTTCAATGTAATCCCACAAATCTGCTTTGATGGCCTTCATCTGCAACTTCCAGGAGTCGTAATTATGAGCATTCAGTGTCTCAATTCTCACCACATTATTCGACAACGCTATAAGTTTTTCATTTTTTTTTTGTTTTCCAAAGCACTAAAAGTTGCCAACACGTGAGTTACTGAAATGTATGTGATCTGGGCCCATAACCTGTAGATAAAGTCAGAGCTTTGCAGTGTTTTCACAGTGGATTTTTATTTCAGACTAACAGTTTTTAATTCATGTTATACACACACTCTTTAAGATATGGATTGATAAAGAAATAGATGAAATTGTGACTGGATAAATGTCATTAATAGATAAACATAGAATCAATACAATGTTGCATAAAAAAGTATTCTTTGGTGAATCTACTTCTTATATTCCGCGCCCCTTTTGATACCACCCATGCAAGTGGAACATTTTGCACAAAAGTTAACGACTTATAACTTTGTTTCCAGTCCACAGAAATACTTGAAAACTCTAGTGCTTTTATAGTACCTACGGTCCCGTGAAAATGGCGTTTATTGCCACGCCCCTTTTGGTACTTCTCATAAAAATTTACACTGGAAAAAAATGCATCTTCAATGCGATGAATTTCTACGCTGGTTTGAAAAATGTTTCTTTGTCTTTCAACCTTGAACACTTTTCATTGGTTTGATGTAAAACGTTTCATCAATAGTTCTTCGAAAAATTACATTAATTCAAAGAATATGTGACATCACTTTAAAGTACATATTACATTAATTTAACGTCCAATTTTCTTTGAATTCTTCTTTTCATGAAACGTACTTCAAGTTAATGTTATTTTTATATCAATTCGAAGCAAAAATATGAAAAAAACTTTATTGACTTGATACACATTTTACATTAAATTAATGTCAAAAAGCCAAATATGCTATAAATTAATCAAATAATTCTTTAAATTAATGTTATTATTACATCAATAAATGCATATTTGTAATTCATTGTTGCTATATAAAAATCGATATACAAATAAATATTATAACAAGTAAGAACGTGTCAGTCGGGTAAACCGACTAAGGTATACCCCCACTTTGTGAGTAATGAAATATGGAATATTACACGAATTAATGTGTCAATTTGTGTGGGAGGTACCATAAGGGGTTTGTCAAATACACTTATTTTTCACTGAAAAGTGATACTTTAAAAACATTGCACTGTGCCGAATTATAAGCGTTTATGTGCACTAATATATAACCGTTATGAACTATTAAATTTTTGTATAATTTGACCATTTTGTGTGGGAGGTACAAAAGGGGCGTGGCGGTAACGCCTGAGATAGAAAAAAATATTATCCCATACCAAATTTGAAGGCAATCCGTTTCTCCCTTCGAGAGTTATCGTGCGCTCCAGCCAGACAGACGGACATACTTAGCGTCTTAGGCCACTCCTTCGATGTGTTACACTTTTTGTCCGTAGCAAATGATATATACCCTCGTCACACTAAAGTGAAGGTATAAAAATAAAAGACATTGTTGGTGTGAAATGGCAAACAGCCCTTCTTATATTTACGTATTTGTTGTTGGGCAAGTGGCAATACCATTACAATTGAGTCATGCCAATAGAAGTTAATGTGAGACAAAATAATGAGTACCAGAGAAAATTTCAAACAAATAAACAGAATCAAAGACAGGCAGAATCACAGGTGTGATTGATTGGCCGCGGCCAAGCTGACGAAAGTGAACGGTCAAGAACCATAGCATACAAAAAACACACATCACTTAGAAATAAACTGAATAGCGGAATTTACTATCTGATGTATTTGGTCTTGTATTTTGTATTGTATTTTGTCAATTTTCTACGCTTACAAAAACAAATTACACTACTTTCGAAACACAATACAATAATGCAGGATTGCAGTTTTGACAAATCATTGTATTTTAATATTAATTAAATAATTTGTTATTTCCAATTTGGCCTTTTAGCTCTACAAAAGCAGTATTTTACATCCAATTATTTTAAAATTTCAAAACGTATGAATGTGGTGATAGAATGATGTAAGAAATTTCATTGTTTTGATGTAGTACACAATTTTAATGAAATTGGCGGTCATCAAATTGAAGAAGGTATTCACTAAATCAATGGAATAATTTAATCAATTCAATGAAAAATAATTAAAGAAACTTTTTCATTATTTTGATGTACTCGTTGCTGATTAGTCGTAGTGAACGGACGTGTTTAGCACAGAGCGGATAGTTAAAATCTATTACGCAGTACCTATTACTCAATCGCAAAAAAATCTGTACAAAGTCTGGAAGGCCTAGGTTTAGGTTTAGGTTAGGGTGGCAGCCGTATTTTTTACAAGCTCACATAGACCAGTTTAGGTCCCTAGTGTTACCACGGGCTAAAATGCCCCTCATCGAAACCAACCTGTTTGATATATAAATTTATCGATAGTACGAATATCAGTACTGGAAAGATCTGTTAGGCTGCCTAAACAGGCCGACCCCAGTATGTCCAGTCGTCGTTTACTCAAAGCGGGACAGTCGCAAAGCAAGTGCTCAATGCTCTCCACTTCTTCCTCATCTCCACAGCTTCGGCAGAAGTCATTGGAGTCAATACCCAATCTTTTGGCGTGTTCGCCGATCAAGCAGTGTCCCGTCAGAACCTGTACTAACGTAGACAATCGTTTCCTCTCTAGTGCAAGGAGATATTTTGACCTGACACCTTTTGGTATGACACCTTTTGGTATGACACCTTTTGGTATGACACCTTTTGGTATGACACCTTGGCCAGATTTGTCTAGCTACCCTGCAGGTGCCGATTTCTGTCCATCTTTCGTTGGACTGCCTGATTGCCTCTTGCCTAAGCCAAAGCATGCACGTGGATAGTGGCGCACCAATATATGCAAATTCTTCAAGAATTTGTAATGTCGTCCCTTTCCTAGCAAGTTCATCGGCTTTGCAGTTCCCCGGGATATCCCTATGCCCAGGAACCCATATGAGGTGTATATTAACTGCTCAGCCATCTCGTTAAGAGATCTGCGGCAGTCGAGGGCTGTTTGTGAATTTAGGGATGTTGCATCCAGAGAATTGATGGCAGCCTGGCTGTCCGAGTAAATGACAACGCCAGCCACTTGGCGACTTCCCATATTGCCATTATTTCGGCTTGATAGACACTGCAGGTATCTGGTAGTCTGTGAGCTATATCCAGACTAAGTTCTTCACAGTGTACTCCGAAGCCAACCTTTTCATCAAGCTTCGAACCATCCGTGTACCTGGTATTCTGCCGACCCATTCATCTCTGGCGGGAATCATAGTGATGTAATTTCTCTCGAAGGTGTACACAGTTGGTATATAGTCCACTCGGTCGGTTACCATAGCACTACACTTTGATATCCTCATGTGACCATGACCACATTGATAGGCAGTTTAATCTTATTGCCGCTTTGGTTGCAACTTCTCTCGCCACAATATTAATCGGCAGTATATGGAGTAGGGCTCGGAGTAGAGACTCGGTCGCTGTAGTCCTTAAGGCTCCGCTTATGCTCAGGCAGGCAGTTCTCTGAACCTTTGTTAGTAGGTTGGTGATGGTTAGTTTGTCAGTTGCCGTCCACCATACCACAATACCGTATAACAGTATTGGACAAACTACTGCTATATATATCCAGTGGACGATTTTAGGAGAGAGTCCCCACCGCGACCCTACAGCCTTTTTGCAGGAATATAAGGCGACGTTGGCCTTCCTTACACGTTCCAATACGTTAAGTCTAAATAACATTTTCCTATCTAGAATTATTTCTAAAAATTTAGCATTTTCAGAAAAGACTAGATCTGTTCCATTTATCCGAGGTGGAGGGTCCACATGTGGGACATTATTCATCCTAGTAAAGAGAACCAATTCTGTCTTGTTGGGGTTAATGCCCAAACCGCTGCTGGAAGGCCTACCTCGTAGTAACTATTACGGGCTAATACAGACAAAAAAATAAATAAATTCGTTGAGGGAAGGCCTTCGTGTTCCGATGGAGCGGGGTTCCGCAACCGTCCTACTGTCCGTCCGTTGGTCTTGGCCAAAGCCGACCACACCAAACATGGTGAAAATTTCCCCCCAGTACTCACAACAGGTGATACGGTGAGGGGAAAACGTCATGTCGGAAGCACAATGAGCACCGGATAGCGCTCAGGGTTTTGACGAAGTTGGAGGCTGTTGAGGTTCCGGGTCTTACCGAAAAACAAAAAGAGTATCTTACCTGGGCTAAAGGCGTCATAGATGGCCAATGAGCCGGCTGAAAGAGCCACAAATTCAGCTGTGTTAACGACTAATAAAGTCAAAGAATCAGATCACCAGATAAACCCCTGCCTTCGAAAAAGGCCCTAATATCACCATCAACATGACACTCACCAAGCCCTTCAATGAAGTGGCGAAGGAGAGTCTAGTGATGGCCGTTATAGACAGAAGTAGTGATGATGATTTTATCCTCAATGACAAATGGAGCCACGTGCAATCAGCCATTATGGCTCATTACCTCGATGTCCGTAGAGAAATGCCGGGCAACTCACCAATCTGCAACGAAGCAGGATGGCATCAGAGCAGAGTAACGCTCTTATATTTCGGAGATGCCAGATCAGTAGACCTGTATAAGGCTGCTCAGAGTCGAGCGGGTGAGGTGTGGCCGGGTGCCCAGTTGGATGTTGTCGAAAAAACAACATCCCTAGTCACCCTAGAGCCATCACCTGGGTTACAGAAGAGCCCTCTAACCCGGCTGACATAATAGAAATAATAAAAGATTCCAATCCCGGTCTGCCGGCCCATAATTGGAGAATCAGCAAGTTGGGTGAGGCGGATGGTAAAAAGCGGCAGGTCAATTTGATCCTTAACGCTGAATCAACCTCACATATACAACGTGCACGTGCAACCCTACAATATGACTTCGAGACTATAGTCTTGAAGGTATACAAGCAGGATATAGTTCCCACTGAGGAAGGTGAGTCGTCCACCGTGGTTGATACACGGCTTTCTGGAAGTGCGGAGGTACCCACGCCGATTATTTCGGGTGACTCCAACTCTAAGAGAAGATATGTAACGTCCTTCTCTGATGACGAAAGCTCTACTTCTGACACAATGGGGCTGAGGGGGAATCCGGACTTTTTGACGCATTTGGCGGGGACACGCTTCTCGATGATACGGACGAAGAGTTCGATAACACCCTTTTCGGGGTGGATGTTAATCTGTCAATTACCAATGATGGTAAGAATTTTACAGATTAACCTCCATCACGCTAAAGCAGGCTTTAGCGGCTCTATTGCAGCACCTGTCCACAGGTGCAGTAGACATCGTCCTAATAGAGGAGCCCTACGCAGTGGGAGGAAGGTGTGCGGTATCAGGACACCCAACATTAAACAGCTTGTGGCCAACTGTGTAGGCACTCCAAGAACCTGCATTTGGCCATGAAAGATCTAAGTATATTTCTCCTGGCTAATTTAAGTGTTAAAGACCAAACATCTGCTAGTCAGGAGATCGGTAATCGCATATATTGGGTGGTCTCCAGTTACTTGCCTTATGAAGCTGTAGTACCGACTGCTCTATTCAGACTTTATTCATTCTAGTAAAGAGAACTAATTCTGTCTTGTTTGGGTTTACGCCCAAACCGCTGCTTCTGGCCCATCTAGCCAATTGGTTCAGAGCCACCTGTTGAATGTCTCGGAGGACGTTTTCGAGTTTGCCACTCACTGCGATTGCCGCGTCGTCCGCATATGCCACGACCTTGCAGCCACAACGTTCTAGATCTAGCAGGATTTCATTCACCGCTAGGTTCCAAATTAGTGGAGACAGTACTCCTCCTGGTGGGGTCCCTCTGTTTACGAACCTTGTTAGAGTTGTGGACCCAAGACATGCTGTTATGCGTCTTCTGTTGAGCAGACTTTGAATTGGTCTAATCAAACTAGAGATAACTTTTAGATGTGACAGTGCCGCAATTACTGCATCTGAGTGAATGTTGTTAAAAGCCCCTTCTATATCAAGAAATGCCACCATGGTGAATTCCTTGAAATGCAGGGACGATTCGATAGTGCTCACAAGTTCGTGCAGGGCTGATTCTGTAGACTTCCCCTTATTGTAAGCATGTTGTTTCACCGACAGTAGTTTTGTATCCAGGTTTTCCCTAATGAAATAATCTAAAAGTCTTTCCAGACCTTTCAATAGGAAGGAGGATAGGCTAATTGGTATGAAGTCTTTTGACCTAGTGTGTGATATTTTCCCCGCTTTAGGTATGAATACCACTTTGTATCGATTCAGGACGTATGAAAGCCTGATAGAGCCTACATAAATTTTCTCCAGCCAGGGGGTAATGTACTTCAACATTTTCTGCTCAAAGCTGTTAATAGCCCAGCTTATTCTGGATCTCTCAGTCAACAAGTTAGCAACGCTCGCAGTCTACTAGCATTCTTATTGGTCTTGTTGATCTTCGGGTTCTGTTGGTGAGTTCCCCGGGAAATGTGTGTCGAGCAGTATACTCATCCTGCAAGTAACCCAATGTACAGGGTGAAGCTGATAGTATTTTCCTCAGCCTTGCGGCGTCGGAGACCTTTTTCAATTCGCCACAGAAGGTATACCAAGAGCGTCTTTGTGTCTTTCTAAGCTCCTTCTTATAGATCTTGAGTTGCTCTTTATAGGCATCCCAAACATTAGCGACCCCAGTATACTCGTATTTAGCCTTGTTAAATAGCTTGTTGCAGGTCTTTTTCACAGCCGTTAGCTCAGAAGTCCACCATTGGGGTTTAGTTTTACCCTTGTACCTTGTTTTTGGACAGGCTTCTTCAAGGGAAGTATTGAATGATGTGGTGATATGCTCGACCAGATTAAATTCTTTTCATACAGGTGCCACTTTGTCTTTCTCACATTTCTGTGGACGGCAGGTTCAGGCGCTTTTTCAGCGAGTTTGAACTCAATATAATGGTGATCTGAGAATGATTGGTCGTCCAGTACATTCCACCCAATAATTTTGTCTGACAGCCGGTCAGTAGCAAACGTTACGTCTAGTACTTCTTGTCTGTCTTTAATTGTAAAGGTCTGTTTATTACCTATGTTACAAATACTTAGGTTGGCAGTTAGAATAAAGTCAAGAAGCGAATCACCCCTATTGTTTATATCCAGTATGATGAGCGTTCGTGTCAGCGCTAACAATCAGCTCGACCTCGTCAGACGTTGCTTCTTCTACTACTTCCCTGAATAGAGCAGTCGGTACTACAGCTTCATAAGGCAAGTAATTGGAGACCACCTAATATATGCGATTTCCGATCTCCAGACTAGCAGATGTTTGGTCTTTACCACATAAATTACCCAGGATAAAGATACTTAGATCTTTCCTGGCCAAAATGCCAAGAAAGATCATGAAGCGTGTCCCCGCCAGATGCGTCAAAGAGTCCGGATACTCCCCTCAGCCCCTCTGTGACAGAAGTAGAGCTTTCGTCCTCAGAGTAGGACGTTACGGATCTTCTGTTAGATTTGGAGTCACCAGAAATAATGGGCGTGGATACCTCCGCACTTCCAGAAAGCTATGTATCAACAACGGTGGACGACTCACCTTCCGCAGTGGGAACTATATCCTGCTTGTATAGACTATAGTCTCGAAGCCATACTGTAGGGTTGCACTTGCACGTTGTACATATATGGGAGGTGGATTCAGCGTTAAGGATCAAATTGACCTGCCGCTTTTTACCATCCGCCTCCCCCACCTTGCTGATTCTCAATTATGGGCGGGCAGACCAGGATTGGAATCTTTTATTATTTCTAATATGTCAGCCAGGTTGGAGGGCTCTTCTGTAACCCAGGTGATGGCTCTAGGGTGAATAGGGATGTTGTTTTTTTCGACAACATCCAACTAGGCACCCGGCCACACCTCACCCGCTCGACTCAGAGCAGCCTTATACAGGTCTACTGATCTGGCATCACCGAAATATAAGAGCTTTACTCTCCCCTGATGCCATCGTGCATCGTTGCAGATTGGTGGTGTGCCCGGCATTTCTCTACGGACATCGAGTAATGAGCCATAATGGCTGATTGCACATGGCTCCATTTGTCCTTGAGGATGGATCCATCCTCACTACTTCTGTCTATAACGGCCATCACTAAACTCTCCTTCGCCACTTCATTGAAGGGCTTGGTGAGTGTCCTGTTGATGGTGACATTAGGGCCTCTTGCCTTTTTCGAAGGTGATCTGATTCTTTTGACTTTATTAGCCGTTAACACAGCTGAATTTGTGACTCTTTCAGCCGGCTCATTGGCCTTAGAAGCATCTATGACACCTTTACCCCAGGTAAGATACGCTTTTTGTTTTTCGGTAAGAGCCGAAACCTCAACAGCCTCCAACTGCGTCAAAACTCTGAGCGCTATCCGGTGCTCATTGTGCTTCCGTTTTGACGGTCGGACATGACGTTTTCCCCTCAACGTACCACCTGTTGTGTGTACTGGGGGAAATTTTCACCATGTTTGGTGTGGTCGGCTTTGGCCAAGACCGCTCCATCGGAACGCGAAGTCATCCCCGTCAACTATTTTTTTGTCTGTATTAGCCCGTAATAGGTACTATGATGTAGGCCTTCCAGACTTTGTACAGTTTTTTTTGTTTTTGCGATTGCGTAATAGGTACTGCGTAATAGATTTTAACTATCCGCTCTGTGCTAAACACGTCCGTTCACTATGACGATCAGCAACCTAGTGCGCCAGTATCCACGTGCAAGCTTTGGCTTAGGCAAGAGGCAATCAGGCAGTCCAACGAAAGATGGACAGAAATCGGCACCTGCAGGGTAGCTAGACAAATCTGGCCAAGGTATGACCTGAGAAGATCAAAATATCTCCTCGCACTAGAGAGGCAAAGATTGTCTATGTTAGTATTAGTTCTGACGGGACACTGCTTGATCGGCGAACACGCCAAAACATTGGGTATTGACTCTAATGACTTCTGCAGAAGCTGTGGTGATGAGAAGTGGAGAGCATTGAGCACTTGCTATGCGACTGCCCCTTTCTGAGTAAACGACGACTGGACATACTGGGGTCGGCCTTTCTAGGCAGCCTAACAGATCTTTCCAGTACCGATATTCGTACTATCGATAAATTTGTATATCAAACAGGTGGGTTTCATGAGGGGCATTTCAGCCCGTGTTAACACTAGGGACCTAAACAGGTCTATGTGATCTTGTATAAAAAAAACGGCTGCCACCCTAAACTAAACCTAAAACCTAAACCTTGATGCACCATTTTATTTTCACTTTGCAAAAAAAGTTAACGGTTTATAATATGGCTGCACATACAAACACTTGAAATTTTGTGGAGTATAAGGCCCTTATTCACAAAAATTTAATGAAGGTTTGAAGAACGCTGTAACACTGCTAAAGCGTTCCTCAAACCTTCCTAATGCTTTTATAGTACCTATAGCACCGTTAAAAACTTGGTGAAGTTACCACGCCCCTTTTGGTACATCCCATACAAATGGACACCATTTTGTACAAAAAGTTAACGGTTTATAACTTTGATTCCAGTCCATGCAAATACTTAAAATTTTGTGCAGTGTAATGTTTTTATAGTACCCATAGCGTATTAAAAATGGGCGTTATTATATATTTGTTACCTCCCAAACAAAATGTGCCAAAATAAAAAATAGGAAAAATTATTTTTGTTCTATTTCGTATGGTTTTTTTCGTGCAGAAAAAAAAAAACAATGTTATTGAAAAAATCGATTTTTTCCTAATTGTTTTAACGACATTTACTAAACTTCAGTTTCTACATGAAAGTGGAGTTTTCATCAATTTTATCCCTCATAATTTCCTTTAATTTAAATGGTATCTCGGCTTTATTCTCGACTAGTCAACAAAGCATTTTGGGCTATCTTCACCGGTTCCGAAGTTACCTAAACTCCTATGTGTGTCCCTCTGTAGAAATGCTCCAACAAAATCTTCTACGTGTTATAGACACAGCGTGCCCCAAGAAATAGAAGGTAGGTTTAGATTTACGCCAAAAAACGGCTAATGAGGATTTGATCAGAATCATCATCTCTATTCAAATATAAAATTTAGAACTGCAATACAATCTCCTTTAAATATGATCATTTGTAAGGTGCTTTGTAATGTCCGCGATATTTGCAGTATTTATACCCTACACCACACTGTGGTACAGGGTATTATGACTTTGTGCATTTGTTTGTAACACCCAAAAGGAGAAGAGATAGACCCATTGTTTATTATACCGATCGACTTGTAATCACTTTCTGAGTCGATTTAGCTATGTCCGTCTGTCTGTCTGTCTGTAGACGTATTCTTGTAATCAAAGTACAGGTCGGAATTATGGTCCGATCTCAACGAAACTTTGCACATATCTTTTTTTAGGCCCAAGGACGATCCCTATTGAATTTGGTCAAAATCGGTTCAGATTTACATATAGCTCCCATATATATGTACCTCCGATTTGGCATATATGCACTGTATAAGCAACATTTTGTAACCGATTTGTACAAAAATTGACAGAGAGTAGTCTCGTGATACACTTAGATACAATTCAAAATTTGGGGGAAATCGGTTCAGATTTATATATAGCCCCCATATATATGTTGCACCCGATTTGACATGTTAGCGCTGTAGAAACTGTATTTTATATCCAATCAGTACGAAATTCGGCAGAAAGAGGTTTCTTATTACATGAAGGAATACTGCCAAATTCGGAGAAAATCGGTTCAGATTTAGATATAGCCCCCATATATATGTTACCCTCGATCTGAAATTCAGTAGCTGTAGAAACTGTATTTTATATCCGATCACAGCGAAATTCGGCGGAAAGAGGTTTCTTATTACACGAAGGAATACTGCCAAATTTGGAGAAAATCGGTTCAGATTTAGATATAGCCCCCATATATATGTTAGCACCGATTTGACATTCAAGCGCTGTAGAGACTGTATTTTATATCCTATCAGTACGAAATTCGACAGACAGAGGTTTCTATTTTACATGAATGAGTATTCAGGGAAAATCGATTCAGATTTATATATAAGCTCTATATATATGTTCCTCCTGATTTGGTTACAAAGCGCTATAGAAGTTGTACTTTACTTCCGACCATTACAAAATTCTCCAGAAAGATGTTTCTCAATTTAGGAACCAATATTGCTTAATTTAGCGATTATCGGTTCAGAATTAGATATATCCGCATATATATGTTCTTACCCATTTACCAATTATTCCAAACTATTATCGCAATAACCCTTATCGCATTGTTAGAGAGGTGTAGGGTATTATATAGTCGGCCCCGCCCGACTTTCTGCCTTTCCTTACTGGTTTTATATTGCGATTTTTTTGTAATCCATAAATTAGACTTACACCGCCAATTTTTTACAAAAATATTATACCGAAATAAATAAGAATAATATATTTGCTTTTGATGATCTATGAGGAATAGATTGTTATCAGCATTTCCGCGATAAATACACTGCGACGAATAATTTTTAACAAAAAAAAATTATCTATATATATAAAGAAGAATGTGTGTTTGTTTGTTTGTTGGTTTGTTTGTACCGTATAGACGCCTAAACGGCTGAACCGATCTTCTTGAAATTTTCACAGAATGTACATGTGTGGGGCGTGGTGAAAATAGAGTACTTGAATTTTCGATATATGAAGTGGGCGTGGCCCCGCCCACATAAGACAAATTTTAAAATTGAGATATCTTGCACAATTTGTTAGTGAGAGTGCTGCAATTTTGTACATATGTATCTGGTGGCAGTCTACGTGATTGGTCCAAAAATGGGCGGGATCGGACAAATGGGCGTGGCCCCGCCCATATAAGCCATATTTTGAATTTGAGATATCTTGCACAATTTGTTAGCGAGATAACTGTAATTTTTTTTATATATATCTGGAGACAGTCTACGTGATTGGTCCAAAAATGGGCGGAGTCAGACTAATGGGCGTGGCCCCGCCCCATTAAGCTAAATTTTGAAATCGAGATATCTTGCACAATTTGTCAGCAAGAGAGCTGTAATTTTGTTTATATATATCTGCTGGCGACTTACGTGATTGGTCAAAAAATGGGCTGGATCGGACCAATGGGCGTGGCCCCGCCCATATAAGCCAAATTTTGAATTTGAGATATCTTGCACAAGTTGTTAGTGAGAGAACTAGAAATTTGTATATATATATATGGAGGTAGTCTACGTGATTGCTCCAAAACTGGGCGGGGTCGGACTAATGGTCGTGGCCCCGCCCCTTTAAACCACATTTTGAAATCGAGATATCTGACACAATTTGTTAGCGAGAGAGCTGTAATTTTGTGCATATGTATCTGGTGGCACTCTACGTGATTGGTTCAAAAATGGACGGAATCGGACCAATGGGCGTGGCCCCGCCCATATAAGCCAAGTTTTGAATTTGAGATATCTTGCACAATTTGTTAGCGAGAGAGCTGTAATTTTGGGTAAATATATCTGTTGGCGACCTACGTGATTGGTCCAAAAAGGGGCGGAATCAGACGAATGGGCGTGGCCCCGCCCATATAAGCCAAATTTTGAAATTGAGATATCTTGCACAATTTTTTAACTAGAGTGCTGTAATGTTGTACATATGTATCTGGTAGCAGTCTACGTGATTGGTCCAAAAATGGGCGGGATCGGACCAATGGGCGTGACCCCGCACATATAAGCCAAATTTTGAAATTCAAATATTTTCCACAATTTGTTAGCGAGAGTGCTGTAATTTGTTGCATATGTATCTGGTGGTAGTATACGTGATTGGTCCAAAAATGGGCTGAAACGGACCAATGGGCGTGACACCGCCCATATAAGCCAAATTTTGAAATTGACTTATGTTGCACAATTTGTTAGCGAGAGTGCTGTAGTTTTGTGGATATGTATCTGGTGGTAGTCTACGTTATTGGTCCAAAAATGGGCTGAAACGGACGAATGGGCGTGGCCCCGCCCATATAAGCCAAATTTTGAAATTGAATTAACTTGCACAATTTGTTAGCGAGAGTGCTGTTATTTTGTTCATATGTATCTGGTTCCAGTTTACATGATTGGTTTATAAATGGGCGGAAACGGACAAACGGGCGTGGCACCGCCCATATAAGCCAAATTTTGAAATTTAGATACTTTTCACAATTCATAAGAGAGTGTTGTAATTCTGTGTATATGTATCTATTGGTAGTATACGTGATTGGTTCAAAAATGGGCGGGATCGGACCATTGGGCGTGGCCCCGCCCATATAAGTCAAATTTTTGAATTGAGATATCTTGCACAATTTGCTATCGAGAGTGCTGCAATGTTGTGTATATGTACCTGGTGGCATTCTACGTAATTGGTCCAAAAATGGGCGGGATAGATATGGCACCACCCATATCAGCTAAATTTTAAAAATGTCATATCTTGCACAATTTTTTAGCGAGAGACCTGGAATTTTGTGTGTATATATCCGTTGGCGATCTACGTGATTTGTCCAAAAATGGGCGGGTTCGTACCAATAGGAGTGGCCCCGCCCATATAAGCCAAATTGTTAAATTAAGATATTTTGCACAATTTGTTAGCGAGAGTGCTGGAATTATGTGTATATATATATCTGGTGGCAGTCTACGTGATTGGCCAAAAATGGGCGGGGTCACACTAATGGTCGTATACATTTCTATTTTCTGGACTTTCCACTGAATTCGGTATTTTTTCATTCAGTGAATTTATTACTAATACCAGTAAGGAAAGGCAGAAAGTCGGGCGGGGCCGACTATATAATACCCTACACCTCCCTAACAATGCGATAATTTGGAATAATTGGTAAATGTGGTGTGTGTGTATGTATATCTTTTTTTGAACCGATAATCGCTAAATTATGCAATATTCGTTCCTAAATTGAGAAACATTTTTCTGGACAACTTTGTAATGATCGGAAGTAAAGTACAACTTCTATAGCGCTTTGTAACCAAATCTCGAGGAACATATATATGGAGGTTATATATATATCTGAATCGATTTTCCTTGAATACTCATTCATGTAAAATAGAAACCTGTTTCTGTCGAATTTCCTTCTGATCGGATATAAAACACAGTCTTTACAGCGCTTACATGTCAAATTGGGGGTAACATATATATGGGGGCTATATCTAAATCTGAACCGATTTTCTCCGAATTTTGCGGTATTCCTTCATGTAATAACAAACCTCTTTCTGCCGAATTTCTTACTGATCGGATATAAAATACAGTTTCTACAGCGCTTGAATTTCAAATCGGGGGTAACATATATATGGGGACTATATCTAAATCTGAACTGATTTTCTCTGAATTTGGCAGTATTCCTTCATGTAATAAGAAACCTCTTTCTGCCGAATTTCGTACTGATCGGATATAAAATACAGTTTCTACAGCGCTTACATGTCAAATCTGGGGTAACATATATATGGGGGCTATATCTAAATCTGAACCGATTTTCTCCGAATTTGGCAGTATTCCTTCATGCAATAACAAACCTCTTTCTGCCGAATTTCGTACTGATCGGATATAAAATACAGTTTCTACAGCGCTAATTTTGACATGGGCAGCGAAGCGCACCGGGCTCAGCTAGTCTATCTATCTTCTATCTATATATATAAAAGAGAATGTCTGTTTGTGGGTTTGTTTGTGTGTTTGTTCCGTATAGACGTCTAAACGGCTAGACCGATCATCTTGAAATGTTCACAGAATGTACATGTATTGGGGGTGCTGAAAATAGGGTACCTGAATTTTCGATAAATGAAGCCCATATGGGTCCAATTTTGATATTGAGACAATTTTTTAGCTAGAGTGCTGAAATTTTTTGTGTATGCATTTAGTGGCAGATTAAGTGCATTTTCCAAAAATGGGCGGAGTCGGACCAATGGGCGTGGCCCCGCCCATATAATCCAAATTTTGAAATTGAGATATTTTGCACAATTTGTTAGCGAGAGTGCTGGAATTTTGTGTCTATGTATATGGTGGCATTCTGCGTGATTGGTCCAAAAATGGGCGGGATCGGCCCAATGGGAGTGGCCCCGCCCACATAGACCAAATTTGGAAATTTGCTAGCGAGAGTGCTGGAATTTTGTGTATATGTATATGGTGGCAGTCTGCGTGATTGGTCCAAAAATAGTCGGGATCGGACCAATGGGCGTGGCCCCGTCCATATAATCCAAATTTTGAAATTTTGATATCATGCAAAATATGTTAGCGAGAGTGCTGGAATTTTGTGTATATGTATATGGTGGCAGTCTGCGTGATTGGTCCAAAAATGGGCGGGATCGGCCCAATGGGCGTGGTCTTTTTGAAAATTGTGGGCGGGGGCCGCCCACATAGACCAAATTTTGATATCTTGCCCGCCCCTGTATGCCAAAGAGTGGTGAAATTTTGCGTATATGTATCCGGTGGCAGTCTACGTGATTGGTCCAAAAATGGGCGGGATCAGACTAATGGGCGTGGCACCGACCGAGTGAGTCAAGTTTTGAAATTGGAATATCTTGCACAATTTGTTAGCGATAGTGCTGTAATTTTGTGTATATGGTTGTCAACGTGATTGACCCAAAAATGGGCGGGATATGGTCACTGGGCGTGGCCCCTGCCATATAAGTCAATATTTTAAATTGATATACTCGTATCTTTCACAATTTGTTAGCGAGACTGCTGTAATTTTGTGTTTGATACATCTTGAGCAATTTGTTAGAGAGATCAATGTAATTTTGTGCATACATATTTGGTGTCAGTCTACGTATTTAGTCCAAAAATGAACGGGATCGGAAATCTGAAGTCTGGGGCAACGAAGTGGACCGGGTCCAGTTAGTCTATATATATAAAAGAGAGTGTCTGTTTGTGGGTTTGTTTGTTTGTTCCGTATAGACGTCTAAACGGCTTGACCGATCATCTTGAAATTTTCACAGAATGTACATGTGTAGGGGGTGCTGAAAATAGGGTACTTGAATTTTCGATATATCAAGTGGGCGTGGACCCGCCCATATGGGTAAAATTTTGGTATTGAGAAAATTTTTTAGCTAGAGTGCTGAAATTTTGTGTGTATGCATTTAGTGTCAGATTATGTGAATTTTCAAAAAATGGGCGGAATCGAACCAATGGGCGTGGCCCCGCCCATATAAGCCAAATTTTGAAATTGAAATATTTTCCACAATTTATTAGCGAGATTTCTGTGGTTTAGTGCATATGTATCAGGGAACAGTCTACGTGATTGGTCCAAAAATGGGCGGTATCGGACCAATGGGCGTGGCCCCGCCTACATAGACCAAATTTTAAAATTTCGATATCTTGCACAATTTGCTATCGGGAGTGCTGCAATGCTGTGTATATGTATCTGGTGGCATTCTACGTAATTGGTCAAAAAATGGGCGGGATAGGACCAATGGGCGTGGCCCCGCCCATATAAGCCAAATTTTGAAATTGAGATATTTTGCACAATTTGTTAGCGAGAGTGCTGGAATTTTGTGTATATGTATATGGTGGCAGTCTACGTGATTGGTCCAAAAATGGGCCGGATCGGACCAATGTGCGTGCCACCGCCAATATAAGCCAAATTTTAAAAATGTGATATCGTGCACAATTTGTTATCGAGAGAGCTGGAATTTTGTGCATATATATCCGTTGGCGATCTACCCGATTGGTCCAAAAATGGGCCGGATCGGACCAATGGGCGTGGCACCGCCAATATAAGCCAAATTTTAAAAATGTGATATCGTGCACAATTTGTTAGCGAGAGTGCTCTAATTTTGTGTATATGTGTCTGGTGGAAGCCTACGCGATTGGTCTAAAAATGAGCGGGATCAGACCAATGAACCTGACCCCGCCATAAGCCAAATTTTGAAATTGAGACTCATATCTTGCACAATTTTTTAGCGAGAGTGCTGTAATTTTTTGCATATGGATTTGGTGATAGTCTACGTGAATGGTCCAAAAAGGGTTGCGATCTGACCAATGGGCGTGGACCCCCCCGCCCCCTTATAAACAAATTTCTGAAATTGAAATACACTAAACAATTTGTTAGCGAGAGTGTTGCAATTTTGTGAATATGCATTTGATGATAGTCTACCTAATTGGTTAAAAAATGGACGGAATCGGAAATCTGAAGTCTGGGGCAACGAAGTGGACCGGGTCCAGCTAGTATATATATAAAGAAGAATGTGTGTTTGTTTGTTCCGTATAGACGTCTAAACGGCTGAACCGATCTTCTTTTCGATATATCAAATGGGCGTGGCCCCGCCCACATAAGACAAATTTTAAAATTGAGAAAATTTTTTAGCTAGAGTGCTGAAATTTTGTGTGTATGCATTTAGTGTCAGATTATGTGAATTTTCAAAAAATGGGCGGAATCGAACCAATGGGCGTGGCCCCGCCCATATAAGCCAAATTTTGAAATTGAAATATTTTCCACAATTTATTAGCGAGATTTCTGTGGTTTAGTGTATATGTATCAGGGAACAGTCTACGTGATTGGTCCAAAAATGGGCGGGATCGGACCAATGGGCGTGGCCCCGCCCACATAGACCAAATTTTAAAATTTCGATATCTTGCAGAATTTGCTATCGGGAGTGCTGCAATGCTGTGTATATGTATCTGGAGGCATTCTACGTGATTGGTCCAAAAATGGGCGGGATCGGACCAATGGGCGTTGCCCCGCCCATATAAGCCAAATTTTCATTTTGAGATATCTTGCACAATTTGTTAGCGAGAGAACTGGAATATATATCTGGGCGTTTTCGGCCAATGGGCGTGGCCCTGCCCATATAAGCCAAATTTTGAAATTGAGATATGTTACGCAATTTGTTAGCGAGAGTGCTGTAATTTTGTGCATATGTATTAGGTGTCAGTCTACGTAATTAGTCCAAAAATTAACGGGATCGGAAATCTGAAGTCTTGGGCAACGAAGTGGACCGGGTCCAGCTAGTTAATCTATATATATAAATTTGGATGTGTGTATGTTACGTATGGACTCAAAAAAATTTTATACAATTTTTGGTTTAAATAAAAAATTTATAATAAATTGTAAACTAAATACAAAATTTAAACTAAAATAAAAAAATTCGCTACAGTTGTACGGGTTTTCCAACAAGAGGTGTTATTTTGAATCACCCGGTATTTCGATAGCTGTAACTTTGAAGCTTTTATTCTTTGACATTTGACAAGTAGAAACTACGCCATTACTAAAAATGGAACGATACTCGACTCAACAACGCATTGAAATTATTAAAAATCGAAAATCATCGAAAAATCATCTTGACTGATGAGGCCCATTTCCACCTCGTTGGCTACGTCAACAAGCAAAATTGTCGCATCTGGGGCTCGGAAAACCCAAGAGTTATTGTTGAAAAGCCTCTCCATCCTCAATGTGTGACTGTTTGGTGCGGTTTATGGTCCGGCGGGGTCATTGGACCTTACTTTTTCGAAAATGAGGTTGGATCAACAGTTACGGTGAATGGATTGCGCTATCAAGAGATGATTAATGATTTTTTATGGTCGGAGTTGGATGGTATAGATCTGGACAACGTTTAGTTTCAACAAGACGGCGATACGTGCCACACAAGCAACGAAACCATTGCTCTGTTACAGGAAAAGTTTCGGGACCGTGTTATCGCTCGAAGAGGTGATCACAATTGACAACCGAGATCTTGTGATTTAACACCTTGCGACTTCTTCCTTTGGGGCCACGTGAAAGATAAGGTCTACACCAACAGTCCAGCGTCGATTCAAGACCTCAAAGATAGAACTCGTGAGGCTATCGAGGACATGGGGCAGCCACTTTGCGATTTGGTTATGGAAAATTTCATAAAAAGGATATGGTCCTGTAAGCGTGGTCGTGGTGGCCATTTGGCTGATGTTGTTTTTCATTATTAACGGCATAGCTTCCCCTTTATTATGAAATAAACATCCGATCATTTATCTCAAAAAATGGAATTTTTCTTTGAATACCAAAATAAAACCTCTTGTTGGAAAACCCATATGGGTAATTCCAACAAAAGGTCTACCGTGATCAAAAAAATTAAAGTTATTAAAATTACGTTAACGTAATTTATTATTATACAAAAATATTAAAATTTCGGCGCTACGAACTAAGTCCCCAATGAACTTAGTCCCCAAAACAGGAATGAACTAAGTCCTCAAATGTTTATACTTGAAGACAAAAACAACTATGTTGGGGACTTATTTCATTTTTTGGGGATTTATTTGGCGGAATAAAGATAGGCCCCAGGAAAATACATCTCAATATTTTTATGAATATGGGCTCCAAAAATAACATGTCAAACAACAACAACTTTTTTTGGGTCTTAATTTCATTTTTTGCCTTCTTTTTGGGGTTAAATTTAATTTTTTGTCTGCTCTTTGGGGCTTATTTTCATCTAGGAGATGAAGAGAGGCTACGCATAAAAGATTTGCTCCACGTTGCTAAATTTGGATCCTGTACATAGGAGAAAGTCTTAAACAGAGGCCGAAGGCCGCAGGCCGTAGGCCGACCGAGCAGGTAAAGATTTATAATTAAAAACCAGTAAGGAAAGGCTAAAGTCGGGCGGTGCCGAGTATATAATACCCTACACCACTCTCGTAATATTGAATAACTCTGATATATAAATTTTGTAATTCATGTATAAATTGTTTACATAAATTTACTTTTGGGACATTTTATACTTAAATAATACTTTGTACCACAGTGTGGTGTAGGGTATAAAAACGATTGGATCTAAAGAGCCAAATCGGATGAAACATATATATGGGAGCTATAGCTAAATCTTAACCGATTTTCTTCAAATTCGGTAGTGTTGGTTCATGGATCAAGAAACTCTACCATTCTAAATTTCAAAATGATTTTATGTAAAATACAGCTTCTACAGGACTAGAGGGCCAAATCGGACGAAACATGTATATGGGAGCTATAGCTAAATCTTAACCGATTTTCTTCAAATTCGGTAGTGTTGGTTCATGGATCAATAAACTCTACCATTCTAAATTTCAAAACGATTGGATGTAAAATACAGCTTCTATAGAACTAAAGGGCCAAATCGGACGAAACATATATATGGGAGCTATAGCTAAATCTTAACCGATTTTCTTCAAATTCGGTAGTGTTGGTTCATGGATCAAGAAACTCTACTGTTCTAAATTTCAAAATGATTGGATGTAAAATACAGCTTCTTCAGGACTAAAGAGCAAAATCGGACGAAACATATATATGGGAGCTATAGCTAAATCTTAACCGATTTTCTTCAAATTCGGCAATGTTGGTTCATGGATCAAGAAACTCTACCATTCTAAATTTCAAAATGATTGGATGTAAAATACAGCTTCTTCAGGACTAAAGAGCAAAATCGGACGAAACATATATATGGGAGGTATAGCTAAATCTTAACCGATTTTCTTCAAATTCGGCAATGTTGGTTCATGGATCAAGAAACTCTACCATTCTAAATTTCAAAACGATTGGATGTAAAATACAGGTTTTATAGGACTAAATGGCCAAATCGGACGAAACATATATATGGGAGCTATAGCTAAATCTTAACCGATTTTCTTCAAATTCGGTAGTGTTGGTTCACGGATCAAGGAACTCTACCATTCTAAATTTCAAAATTATTGGATGTAAAATACAGCTTCTTCAGGACTAAAGAGCAAAATCGGACGAAACATATATATGGGAGCTATAGCTAAATCTTAACCGATTTTCTTCAAATTCGGCAATGTTGGTTCATGGATCAAGAAACTCTACCATTCTAAATTTCAAAACGATTGGATGTAAAATATAGGTTTTATAGGACTAAATGGCCAAATCGGACGAAACATATATATGGGAGCTATAGCTAAATCTTAACCGATTTTCTTCAAAATCGGTAGTGATGGTTCATGGATCAAGAAACGATTTCAACCAAATTTAATAGCGATCTTAACAGCCGCGAAATACTCTAAACTGCAAAATTTCAGAACGATCGGAGTGAAATTGCGACCTGTAGTCGACGAACAACTTTACATGGACGGACGGACGGACGGACAGACATCGTTAAATCGACTCAGCTAGTGATTCTGAGTCGATCGGTATACTTTAAGGTGGGTCTAGCTGTGTTATTTTCAGGTGTTACAAACATCTGCCGTGAAACAAACTTATAATACCCTGTACCACAGTGTGGTGTAGGGTATAAATAGGTTCGTATACGTGAAATGTTACGTACTCCCCAGATTTACGAAGTTAAAATTTCTTAGTTTTTTGGGGTTTATTTTCATTTCATGCTGTTTTTTTGATTGGGGTGTAATTTCCTAAATCATTGTTTGTAACGAAAATATGCCCCAAATTTGGGGCGCACTTTCATTCTCAATTTGGGGTGCATTTTCTTGGGGTCCAACTTCCGGCCGCCGATTTATTTTATTATTAAAATTGGGGAATTAATTCATAATGAAATAACTCCACAAATTGTGAGTCAAATAAATCCCCAAAACAATTTTTGGGGCTACTTCATTTTCTTTCACTGTTGCAATGGGAAACACAATTACTCATTCTGCATGTTAAAGTCATTAACAAAAATTACCTAATTAAAGAATATTTCCTACAAAATTTCCTACAAATCAGACATTCCTGATAGACGAAACTTTTGAAATTATTCCTCATGGATGCTTTAAGCAATTAAGGTTACAATTTGTTTAATTATAGCAGTAATACTATATTTTCTTTTAGATTTTTCCAGTATTTTGAGAAAGCTTTCATTTTTTCCCTCGAGCAAAACTATCATTTTATATTTCCTTATCAGAAATTATGTTTTTGTTTTGTTTGAAAAAAATGTTCGTCTCCGACTCTTTTACTGCCCTTCATGTAATGATTTATTTTTACCGGACTTTTAAATGATCCCTATTAATAGTATGCAATGCAGATTAAAGATATTATATTCTTAAATACCTTAATTAAATAAATACAAACATTCAAATGGTTACATTTATTATTCTTTAGGTTTTTGGTACTGATATTGAAACATTTATTTCCTTATTAGGTTTCATTTTTGCCAGGCTGTTAGACGAAACAGAAATCCATATTGGATATTCCAATAGGTCTTCAAAAAGTAGCTGTTTCTAATGGCGATTTAGTCTGGAAAATGTGCAACATTTTCTCTGTAATTTTCCCGACAACTGCACTTTTCTAACACATTTCGCAAAATTTGAGTTTGGAATTAAGTTCAAGTATATCATTTGGACCTAAGAAGAGCAAATATGTTTAAGCATTTCACATCGACGGGTAACATTTTTCAGAAACGTATGGCCATAATGGTTCGCAAAACTACAACTGTCTATATAACGGCAAAGTTGTCGAAGACTCTATGCAGGTATACACGTAATGCATTGCATAAATTCGAATTATAAGGTATTATTTTTTAGAATAAATTGGTAAAGAATAATATTTGGGGACATATATTCATTTCCATTTTGGGGCCTTATTTCATTGAATTGGGGATATGGTTCACTTTAATTTTTGGGGTTTTATTTCATAATGAATAAGGTCCCCAAATTTGGGGGCATAGTTCATTTTTGTTTTGGGGACTTAGTTCGTACCGCCTCAAATTTCAATAAAATGAACAAATTGCAAATGTTTTTACTCAATATTTTAAGAAAACGCCCTTGCGTGGTGGCAAATTGTAGTTTTGGTTTAGTCGAGCATTTTTATTACACATTTCTTTAATATCACTATGCAACAAAATTTTTGTCCAAGGGATGTGGATAACAGTTTCTGGTGCAATTAGGTGTCACAAACACGAAAAAAATATTAAAAAAAATGTTTACGGTAATTTTTTTTTTTTAATTCCAGCTTTCATGGAAAGTACATTCAGTATTTGGACCACAATTTTTCAAGTATATAAGATTGAGCCGTATTATGCCTCAAATTAAAGGGAATTATGAGGGCTACATATGCTGCAAATATTGCTTTCACGTAGAATCTTTGGTTTAGTAACAGTCGTCAAAAATATGAGAAAAAAATGAATTTTTTTTAAAACACTTTTTCCTGGTACCAAAAACCATCAAAAATAGAAAAAATTATAAAATTTTTAAAAAGCCAGCATGCTAACGAAGAAAACACTGTCTATTTGAAAAAATCTATGGATAGATTTAAAAGTTATGAGCCATTTTGTAAATGTTAGGGAAATTCAAAAAAATCTTCTTTCATATTTTTTCGTTTTTAAATGATGTTTCTGCTTATATAATAGAAGAAATATATATGCAATATTTGGAAATATATGTGCAAGATATGGAACTGACCCAAGATAAGGCAGAACTACTTGCATCTCGGATGAAACAGTACAATATTTTGGCCCCAGTTGTTAACATATCATATTATAGAGTCCGTGATATAACTTACAAATAATTTTATACAACTGTGGATAACATATGCTTTTGCAAGGACATTCCCGGATTGTTCGAGGAACTTAATCAAACATACAATTCAAAAGAATAGCGGTTATTTGTTGACAGCAGTAAAGAAAGTTTGAAAGCAGTACTTTTGCACAACGGAAATCAGAAACCGTCGATTCCCACTGCTCATGCTGTCAACACTAAGGAATCATACGAAACAATGACTAAATTGATAAAATACATAAAATATGAACAACATACTGGAAAATTTGTTGCGATTTAAGAGTAGTAGGGATGTTATGTGTAATGCAAGGCGGATATACAAAATATTTGCTGTTTTTTATGCCTCTGGGATAGCCGAGCTCGCGAAGATCATTACAGAAGAAAGAAATGGCCAACAAGAAAAGACATTACATTGGGTGAAAACAACATAAAATACACACCTCTCGTTCAAAAAGAAAACATTATTTTGCCAGCAGTGCATATTAAGCTGGGGCCCTTTAACAATTTTGTAAAAGCCTTAAGGAAAGATGGCAATTCACTGTCATATTTAAATAGTTTATTTAAAAGTCTTTCTTTTCAAAAAATCGAAGAAGGCGTCTTTGATGGGCCTAAAATAAGAAAACTGATGAAAGATGTAAATTTCGAATCATATTTGACGTCGGATTAAATTGCAGCATGGAGGTTGTTTAAGCTTGTAGTTTCAAATTTCCTGGGATCCAATAAAAGTCCGCAATATGAAACAATGATAATGATAATTATGAAAAAATTGGTAAGAAATATACATATTTTTCTATATTTATGTATATAACACATATGTATGTATTCTTGTAACTTATTTTTCGCTTTATGTGTTCCAACAGGTGTAAATATGTCCCTCAAAATTCATTTCTTGCATTCTCATTTAAAATTTTTCCCCGAGAATCTTGGCGACGTAAGTGACGAACATGGCGAAAGGTTTCACCAAGAATTGAAGTCCATCGAGCGGCGTTACCAAGGGCACTGGGATGAAATAATGATGGGAGATTTTATTTGGTTCCTCATTAGAGAAACCGATTCCGAAATCTACAAACGTCAACAAAGAACTCACAATTACTTCTTTGAAACTTGTACATATAAATAAACTCAAATGCACACAATATAAATAAAAGTAACAAATAAAATCGCTATTTAAACAGAAATTAAAAAAAAAATATTTTTACCAAAAAGGCTATAATTTCTACATTTATTAATAGATTTTTGTCCAATAGGCATTATTTTCTTCGCTAGGATGCAAACTTTTAAAAAATAGTATAAAATATTTTTTATGTTTTTTTCGTCCCAGGAAATTTTTATTTTTTTGAAAAAATCTACTTTTTTGAAAAAAATCTACTTTTTTCAATTTGTTTAATGACTGCTACTAAACCACTGTTTTTAAGTGAAAGAGATATTGGTACCCCAACATTGGTAGCCCACATTAATAGCTTATTTAACGTATAAGTGGACCAGATCGGGCATATACTCCAAAAATTATAGTGCAAATACAAAGGGTACCTTCGACGATATTAAAAGCGATGACTTCTGACTCAAACTTGAATCGCTCAGAGTTGAGTACTCAGTTGAGCTTGATGATGTTTCCGTAATTAGGCTGTTAGCTATACTTGGACACTTGGGAATTGATATGTGCAACTGGCACAGTGACAGAGTTTACTTCAGCGTAATTCCAGCGAATGCTCCTTCCTATTCCAATCTGTTTACTTAGACAAATACGGCAGTCCGTATCGTCAATGAATGTTTGTCTCCAAATCATTGGCATTCCAAATTGCACGTAAAGTCTAAAATTAAAACGTTTTATTCCACAAAACATTGTAATACATTAATTTTAAAGTACTTACCGCATTCTTCCTCTGCTCCATCGAGTAAGATTTACATGGCACGAATTACATAAAATACTAGGTGTCCACGGTTCGTTCATATCTTTAACTCGTATACCAAAATATTGCACATATATTTTTCTTCTATTATTTTACTAAATGCACGTAGATTTTTTCTAATTTCATATTTTCCGCAGATGTAGCAAAAATTGTCGGAATCATTTACACATTGAAAAGTTCTTTGCCTTTTACTCATACTTCAAAATATAAAACTTAAACTCAGAAAATCGACTTATCGCTTTAAGGCGCTGAATTACACTAATTTATTAATAAATTCCGGGTTTAAGGTACATAAGTTGCAGTACCTTTAGCTGACATATAGTATGCATCGAACGTAGAAACCCAATATTTTCAAGACTGCCGCGTACTACTTTGTATTGCGTACATATAATTTTACTATCTGAATATACAACTGGGATGTCCATGCCCTAAAAGGCGTATCTGATGGAAACCTCATAAATGAAAACCACAAATATTGTTGAATGACCCTCTATCTGAGCAGATCTCATCCAATATAGCTCTCACATTGCATATCATGTTTTATGGAGGGTTACGAACGGCCATAAAACCTCGTCCTTTCTATAATTTTATAATGTCTGACATCAATCCTCATAAAATAAAATGCAAGTGTAATGTCTCTTATATGTCTCTCTCACATATGGCGAATTCAATATACGCAAAAACATCATTTAAAAACGAAAAAGATTTTTTTGAATTTCCCTAACATTTACAAAATGGCTCATAACTTTTACATCTATCCATAGATTTATGGATAATAGACATGTAGACAAATAGACAGTGTTTTCTTCTTTAGCATGCTGGCTTTGAAAAATGTAATAAAATTTTTCGATTTTTTTCTATTTTTTATGGTTTTTTTTTGTACCAGGAAAAAGAGTTTTAAAAAAAAAATCATTTTTTTCTCATATTTTTGACGACTGTTACTAAACCAAAGATTCTACGTGAAAGCGATATTTGCAGCATATGTAGCCCTCAGAATTCCCTATAATTTGAGGCATAGCACGGCTCAATCAGGGGTATACGTGAATGTACTTTCCATGAAAGCTGGAATTTAAAAAAAAAACCAGTAAGGAAAGGCTAAAGTCGGGCGGTGCCGACTATATAATACCCTACACCACTCTCGTAATATTGAATAACTCTGATATATAAATTTTGTAATTCATGTATAAATTGTTTACATAAATTTACTTTTGGGACATTTTATACTTAAATAATACCCTGTACCACAGTGTGGTGTATGGTATAAAAACGATTGGATCTAAAGAGCCAAATCGGATGAAACATATATATGGGAGCTATAGCTAAATCTTAACCGATTTTCTTCAAATTCGGCAATGTTGGTTCATGGATCAAGAAACTCTACCATTCTAAATTTCAAAACGATCGGATGTAAAATACAGCTTCTATAGGGCTAAAGGGCCAAATCGGACGAAACATACATATGGGAGCTATAGCTAAATCTTAACCGATTTTCTTCAAATTTGGCAATGTTGGTTCATGGATCAAGAAACTCTACCATTCTAAATTTTAAAACGATCGGATGTAAAATACAGCTTCTATAGGACTAAAGGACCAAATCGGACGAAAGATATATATGGGAGCTATATCTAAATCTACACCGATTTTCTTCAAATTCGGCAATGTTGGTTCATGGATCAAGAAACTCTACCATTCTAAATTTCAAAACGATCGGATGTAAAATACAGCTTCTATAGGACTAAAGGGCCAAATCGGACGAAACATACATATGGGAGCTATAGCTAAATCTTAACCGATTTTCTTCAAATTTGGCAATGTTGGTTCATGGATCAAGAAACTCTACCATTCTAAATTTCAAAATGATTGGATGTAAAATACAGCTTTTTCAGGACTAAAGAGCAAAATCGGACGAAACATATATATGGGAGCTATATCTAAATCTTAACCGATTTTCTTCAAATTCGGCAATGTTGGTTCATGGATCAAGAAACTCTACCATTCTAAATTTCAAAACGATTGGATGTAAAATACAGCTTTTATAGGACTAAATGGCCAAATCGGACGAAACATATATATGGGAGCTATAGCTAAATCATAACCGATTTTCTTCAAATTCGGTAGTGTTGGTTCATGGATCAAGAAACTCTACCATTCTAAATTTCAAAATGATTGGATGTAAAATACAGCTTCTACAGGACTAAAGAGCAAAATCGGACGAAACATATATATGGGAGCTATAGCTAAATCTTAACCGATTTTCTTCAAATTCAGCAATGTTGGTTCATGGGTCAAGAAACTCTACCATTCTAAATTTCAAAACGATTGGATGTAAAATACAGCTTCTATAGGACTAAAGGGCCAAATCGGACGAAAGATATATATGGGAGCTATATCTAAATCTGAACCGATTTCAACCAAATTCAATAGCGATCTTAACAGCCGCGAAATACTCTAAACTGCAAAATTTCAGAACGATCGGAGTGAAATTGCGACCTGTAGTCGACGAACAACTTTACATGGACGGACGGACGGACGGACATCGTTAAATCGACTCAGCTAGTGATTCTGAGTCGATCGGTATACTTTAAGGTGGGTCTAGCTGTGTTATTTTCAGGTGTTACAAACATCTGCCGTGAAACAAACTTATAATACCCTGTACCACAGTGTGGTGTAGGGTATAATTAAAAAAAAATTTATCATAAAAATGTTTTTAAATATTTTTTTCGTGTTTGTGACACCTAGTTGCACCAGAAACTGTTATGGGAGTTTTAGTCGGCGCACCGACGATATGAGAAATTGCGACTTTTCTCCTTGTATAAGGATACACCTTATTGTCATAACTCCGAGCGGCTGATGAAACCGTGAAGAGTAAACCAACTCTTCAACACTTTCATAAAATATTTACTTTTGTCCATATATTTACTTACAGATTTTCATTTACAAGACCTTCTCAAATGACAAGACAGTACAAGTTTAATATTTAAAAAAAATTACACATACAAACATGTACATACATGTATTTATACATGGATACATATATTGAATCAAACATACATATATACAGTTTTTTTTATTTTATCATCTAATATAGTTTTACAGATTTGATAAAATCATTTGAGATGCATAATTGCACAGAGTATAACCGAAATAAATTCTATTTTCTCTCACACAATCCGTTTAGATTTCGATGAAAGCACACAGTTTCTATACAATTGAAGTACACAGAATTAAGTATTTTAAAATATTAACAGTCTAACATGCCGCAAAATGAATGCTCAAACTCCCGCCCTCTACTCCACGGTCACAGACTTGGCCAAGTTGCGCGGGCAATCGACATCGCAGCCACGGAGAACAGCGATGTGGTAGGACAGCAATTGCATCGGAATGACAGTGAGAATACCTTGGAGACAGTCGACGGTGCGAGGAATTTCTAAACTGCGGGAACTGAATGATTTGGTCTCCTCGTCACCTTCCTCGCAAATGATAATAGGGCAGCCTTTGCGGGAAGTGACTTGCTGCAAAGCGTTCATGCACTTGACATAGACGGGATCACGAAGAACGATCATGAGGACAGGCATGGAGTCATCGACCAAAGCCAGGGGACCATGTTTCAATTCACCAGCCATGATACCTTCACTGTGCATGTAAGTCAACTCTTTCACTTTCTGTTGGGAATAAGAAGATAAAGAGGATTTTTTATTGGTTGACATTATTTTATCACAACGCAAAACCTACCAAAGCACCCTCCATGCATGTGGCAAAGTTGTAACCACGACCCATAATCAAAAGAGATTTATGCTGATACAAGTCCTTGGCTAACTCCTGAACTTTAGAGTCCAATTTTAGGACCTCACGAATCTGATGTTCCAAATTGGAGAGAGCGTGGATAATTTCTAAACGTCTCTGCTGCAAAGACAAGCGATCTTCCGACATGACCAAGGCGAACATAACCAAAGATATGAACTGGGATGTGTAAGCCTTTGTGGAGGCTACACCGATTTCAGGACCAGCGTTGATGTGTACACCACAATGAGATTCACGACAGATACTGCTGCCGACTGTGTTTGTGACGCCGACAATGAGGGCACCGCGTTGCTTGCAATAACGCAAAGCCATCAAAGTATCGGCAGTTTCACCCGATTGCGAGATGAAGAAACAGACATCGTCACGGAAAATGGGTGTGTTACGATCTAAGAAATCGGAAGCTAATTCAATCATTACAGGCAATTCGGTAAGTTCCTCCAGAAGTTGACGTGTAGCTACGGCGCTGTGATACGAAGTGCCGCATCCGATCAACATCAGACGACGACAACGTTTAATTTCGGGAATGTAATCCTTAATGCCACCCAAAACAATGGTGTTTGAGTCGAAGCGAACGCGACCACGCATTGTGTTGACCACGGACTCGGGTTGTTCGAAAATTTCCTTCAACATGAAGTAATCGTAGTTGCCCTTCATGATCTGTTGGATTTCCATCTTAAGGGTGGTGATTTCACGAGCATGAGGATCATCAGTGCATTTCTTCAGACGGTGAATGCTCAAACCACCATCGCGAACGGCAGCAACATCATCATCCTAAATAATAAAGTAAAAAATACGTTAGTAAATAATGAGTGAAGTTCAAAGCCATTAGAGTTGTCTCTGTCTTGTTCTTTCCATCCGATTTCCATTCCGAAATTCTTGAATTTCTCCATTTAAATGTATATAATTGAAAAACTATATTTCGTAGTACGCGCAATATTGTTGTCTTCCTCAAGAAGCAGTCTAATCCTATATTAGGAAATTTTTGTAGAAAATATCTAATGAAATGTGGTGAAAAGTTCATAACCAAGCCTAACCCCCACTGAATACGAATTGCTGTTGTACATAATCCCCTATATTAGATCCAATTTTTTTGTGGATGATACACCCCCCGGGCTGATTGACTGGAAACTGAGGATGAACTATGTCCATAGCGTAGAGTACCTGTATCACTTGAAGGATACATATCACAATACAACAGGCCGAATTTCCAACTTAGGCACATGTCCACGGACATGAGATAGTGACAAAACTGTATTTTCTTTTTGCTTCGATGTAGGGATTAGGGCAACACAATTTTCAATATGTCTTTAGGTTTGGTCGACAGCACAATTTTTCTTTCAGCCGCTCTCTATACACCCAGAAAAAAATGTTGCCAACAGAATGATTGTAGTTGTCACTACAATCTTAATTGCAGTTGTGGCCAATAACTCGATACCTTCATTAGCATCTTTTGAAATGGAGGAATCGAATTTATTTGAAGAACTATAAGTTCATTATCATTTCGTGCAACAGTGTCACATCTTAAAATGGGTGTCTAAGGGTGATATAAATGCTTTATGTAAACGTTTATTAGTAAAGCATTTTTGTGTTATTGTTAGTTATATATCGATACCTCCATTCTAAAATAAATTGACTTAGCATGTTTTTAGGGAGACTGCATTTTTAACTTTTAAATATTCCAGTCAAAATGTGGTGTTTATCCGTCAATCTAATCAAAAGTTATTCACAAAACAGTACAGGTCATTCGATTTTCATTACTTAGCATAGTTTAGAATGGAGGTATCGATTTCGTCCCCTCAATATATTAATATCCTATAATACACTATGCGTAGTGTATTATAGGCTATTATCATATTGAAAGGACGATATGTAGGTGCGTTCAACAGGAATTTGTTACCCTCTGGAATATTTAGTTGATTTTGAAGAAACTATTAAATTAGACACATGTACAGAATGACCGATACTACTAATGGTACTGAAAGGAACACTTTCAAGAATAAAGAGAGACATTCAGAATTAAGACGGGTTCAAAGGCTAATCCTTCTCTGTGGTACAGTTTCATTTCAGACAAAGGGTGATTCGGCTAATCAAGATAGTCATGTGGGAGGAACAGGTGATCCATACTCGACCTTAAGCTGTATTTGGAGAAATTTTACCACAAGTACGCACACGATAACCCTATAAAGGAGTTATAGAATCTATGCACATAGTGCAGATCCCCAGAACCCGGAGCATATTGACCCTGAATTCTACGAAATAGAAATTATATTTTAATTTGAGCGATGAGGCCAATTTTCGCCTCAATGATCACGCGAATAAACAAAATTTCTGAATGAGGGACACCCAACAGCCACGAATAATTGTTGAACATAGATGCACAGTATGGTGTGAAATAACACTTTTTTAGGAAAACGACGGACAAGCTAACCGCGTGAACGGCATTTAATACCGAACAATGATTGACCATTTGTTAATGCGGATGTAGGTTTTGGTTCCAAACAGATAGAGCCACATAATAATGGAGTTATATAACGTTACTTATACATCACCCTGTAGAAGTTGATTGAGATATTGGTTGGCTCATTTAATGTAATTTTTACGATGTTTTGAATGTAAACGTGTTGCAGTGCAATTTGTTCAGAAATAGCTAAAGAAATTTCACAGTAGCATCATTCAAGAGGTTTCAACGATTCAATTGCTCGAAGTCTATAACTTCCCCATGCAACCTTTTTCTAATCTACAAACTGAAAAGATCCATGAAAGTATAAGGTTTTGTCACGACTGAGGAGGTAAATACCACATGCTAGAATAGTACAAGGCCATTTTTTTAGAAATATTTAATTTTTAACAAAATCTGAAGAAATTAAATGGCTATCCTGATGCGGAAGCATTTTTTGAATTTGGCCATGTGTTTTGAACATGTTTTCTCGAATTTCGAAAATTTCCATGTCGATTTCTTACTATTAAAAATTTAAAGTACTAAATTTTGATCAATACGTCCTATGGTCGCCCTAATTGGAAGCTACTGAGAACTTTAATACTAAATAACAAAAAAGTGGAAATTTAATTCTGTGCAATGCTTCGAAATAAATATTGTTAACAGGAAAATGAGCATATTTGTTAATATAACCATGGTACCCCCACACAAATTGACAAACTGCAAATCACGCTTATTTCTTCAAATTTTTATATTATATTAATTTTGCTATGTTTATATTTTTCTGAAGGTATACTCGTATAGTTTTCTTCTTTCTGTCCGTCTACTCGACTAAGAAGTTCATATTTGTTGACATTTCGCAATAACTTCGAAATTAGAACTTTGGAAGACATTCCAACAACAAAATCACTATTTTCAGTGTACTCAGAGTTATTGGATTGTCGGCATTGAACATGAAATGAACAAGACAAATCGTCATAGCAACGCTGTCATTCACATAAAAACTACACAGGCGAAATTTAGGTCACGCTATAGATGATTCTTGGAAAGACCTACTCAGCGTTCACCCCAAAAATATTACGTTGTCTGTTGTCCGACTGTCCGTTCGATAGTCATACTATTGAATACTGTTCCACTTACCTCCAAATAAATGACACGGTTGGTGTGTTCAATGACAGCTGAAGCATCGGATGCAAAGAAATATTCCACCTCCTTTTGTTCCATGGGCAAGAATTCCGATGTGCTCTCCGAACGTGGCAAAACTGATAAATCACGATTTTGTACATATGGACGATGTTCTTTTTGATTAGTATTCAACAAAATATTGATCGTTTATTTTGATGGCGTTGATGATGTCGATATAAAAGGCAAAATAACGGTGACAGAAGAGATGGCATTAGCGTTGGCATTTACAGAAGCATAAGCATTTCAATTCGAGTCAATGCCATTAGAGTTTTGGTTTTTTGGGTTTTCGCATGATATATTTACAATGTCATCCATTGTGTGACCCGATGCATTGCCATTCAATGTTGGCATAAGTTCGTTATATGCGTTATATGTATGTTTTGAGTGGATGCATAATTCGCGGCGAACGAGGCATTATTCCCAGGAGGCAATTTTGGTCGGATTTGAGTTAATGGTAGGCATATTTGCATACGATCCATAAGTAGTTGCAAAAATATTTGTTCATCGATTTGCAGTCACAGAATGTGGGTGGATTTAAATTAAATGATGAGTGCCACAGATATTCAATAATGAAATCAAAATGTTAAATTAGCATTAAATTCACTTCATAAAGAGGATGCACAATAATTTAATAGCTATTCAAAGTACAAAATTCATATGCTGCGTTTTATTTGACAAGCTAAATGATATGCCAGATTGGCAAATACATTTTCGATATAAATTTTGGCGTTTTTTTTCTAACACATTCACTCTTTTGGAGAAGTGTCATCACATGATAAGTTTTCTTCTTACATTTTTTTGCGTGGTGGCCGTTTATTGATTCGATATTATCGATAGTTTATTTTATTATGTTTACAAATTACGTTATAATTAGCAATATAGCAATTTTAATTAATTAGACTGCACGTGAATGCACAAGACCAACATTAGGCAACGCCGTATCAATACAATCACTGATAGTATTCTATAATTGCAGTCAGCGATAAATGAAACATAGAAAAGTATTGTATGCGAAAGTTCTAGCTTGTCAAATAAAACACATCTATACATACATGTACACGAGTATGTACAAAAACAACGCATTACTCGTATTACATACTAACTACACAGTAATTCAATGAAAAATATAAAAGCACCTCACACCAAGAGAAGGTATGTATGTCTATATGGGAATAATCAATAGTAAATAGTGAAATGTGTGAATAAATAACTTTACTATATAATAGGCCAACGTATTAATGTGATACAATAATTTAAATTTGTTGACATTTTAACACAATCAATTAAAATAAAATACATTAATTTAAATCACATATACATATACATATATATATATATATATATATATATATATATATATATATGATACATATGTATATCAAATTTAAATAAATTGTATTATGATTTAAAAAATTAAGTTATTAAAATTATTCAGACTCAAAATTTGGCAACAATTTTCTCGTACTAGAAAATAGACAATCAATGAAAATCGTGAATTATAAAATGAACTAATGTTACTAATGTATTATTTCGTCTATATTCTCAACAAATTGAAATACAAGGAAAATAAATACTTTGCAGCGATCTTCCAGACGCCGTGAGAACATTTAATAAACATATTACAGCTTTTTGTGAATCTTGTATTTAAAATAGTTTATTTGGTAATTTTTGTGGATTTTGATCTTTGAAAATGGTTAGAAATTACTTGAGAAAGTCTTACAAATCAGTAATGAATTATTCGTTTCTAAAGGAAATTGTACAATCTTTATGCAAAATACGGGATCATTTTTCGACAATTGTTAAAAAAAATGTAAAATATTCTTCAAACTTTTGTAAATTTTATATTTTATATTTTCAAACGAAAAAATTTCTTGGGTAAATCCAACGCAGAATAGATTTAATTTCTTTATTTTCTCATGCCCTTGTCTTACATTTTGCTGGGCTAATTATCGGTCTAGGAAATTTCGACGAAATTGAAAATTTGTGGAAATTTTATTTTTCTAGAAAATCTTCCCTAAATTTATATTTCTTCCAAAATTCATTAAAAGTGCGTATTTATTGTATTGTTTGAATTGCATTTTTATAGCAATAGCAACCTTATAGAAATATATTTTTTGTAGAAGACGTTGTTTAAATTTGTATTTTTAAAAAATTTGACTAATTGCATTTTTCTAAATAGTTCGTTGCAAATAGCTTTATTCTATAAATATATTTCTGCAAAATTGCATGTTTTTAGATAATTATTTAAATTGCATATTTCCACAAAATTTCTTCGAAATTAAATTTTTCTAGAAAATTTTGTTGAAATTGAATTTTTCTTCAGGATGAATCAGGAGTCATCGTCCTTTACACGACTCTTACTTTTTAAAGCCGTTCAGTGGACCTTTATCAGTTCATCTACATTTAAAATTTAAAAAAAAAACAAGTAAGAAAGTTCAAAACAAGGTGGCGACACTTCGACAATTTTTCTCAAGGTGAAAACTACGGTTATACTATTACTATATGAGGAGTTACAGATGATTCGGATAAGTAGTATAGAAGTTATTAAATAATCAATATTTCACTAAATGTTAACCCTTTGTGAGGGAGGTACTAGAAGGAGTGGACCAAAATGGCCCATCTTCGAACCTAGCCTGAGATAGAGAAAAATATTACCACATACCCTATTTAAAGTCAATCCGTTACTCCTTTTGAGAGTTATCGTGCGTTCCAGCCAGAAAGATTGACAGACAAACCGACGGACATTATTCAAATGTTTTAAAATGTCCTAAAACGGATTTCCGCCTAAAATACTTAGGGTCTTAGGCCACTCCTTTAATGCATTACATTTTTGGCTCGTAGCAAATGATATATGCCTTCCTACCTGTGAGGTGAGTGGATACAAAATTCTAGAAAAGATTTAATTTCAAGAATTTTTGTAGAAAAAATTAAATTTTAACAAAATTTTCTAGAGAAATCAAAAATTTGTATAGAAAAATGCAATTTTGACGAAATTTCAAAATATTTATTTACCGAAATTCGGTAGAAAAATTTGAATTTAACACCATTTTTAAGAAAACTACAAATTTGAAGGAAATTTCTAAAAAATCAATTTCAAGAATTTTTGTAGAAACATTTAATTCAACTACTTTTCTGGAAAAATGCATTATCAACAAAATTTTGCAGAAATATTATAACAAATTGCGATTTCAACGAAATTTTGTGGAAAAGTTTGTTTTCAAAAATATATTTCTTGTAAAACTTTAAATTTGAAGGAATTTCCTAAAAAATTCAATTTTATGAATTTTTATAGAAAATATTAATTATAATGAAATTTTCTACAAAAAATATAATTTCAACGAAATGCAATTCCAACGTAATTTTTTAGAAAAATGCAATTTCAATTGCGATTTCAACGAAATTTTGTGGAAAAGTTTGTTTTCAAAAATATATTTCTTGTAAAACTTTAAATTTGAAGGAATTTCCTAAAAAATTCAATTTTATGAATTTTTATAGAAAATATTAATTATAATGAAATTTTCTACAAAAAATATAATTTCAACGAAATGCAATTCCAACGTAATTTTTTAGAAAAATGCAATTTCAATTAAGTAAAAAAATGATATTTCAACTATATTTTGCTAAAAAATTAAATGTTCGACATCGTACAACAGGCTGTAACAGTCTGTAACAGTCTGTTTCATATGGTGGAGGGCGCATAAGTGGCATTTGTCTAAAATTCGAAACACTGCCGGAAATAATTATACATACTTACATATAGGAGTACTTGTATAACCATTAAGTTTCACCGATTAAAAATATTACACTAAGCAACAAACAAATAAAAAACATTTTCTTGTCGATAATCAAATTAATAATCAAAATTAACAATTTAAGCTATGTTTGCCAGCAACTACAAAATGTGAATATTAACTATGTGGGTATCGATCTCAATTCACATTTATTCAAATATCTTACTCTGTAGAGCATTCATGTTGATTCAGTCGATAAAACATGATTGATTTTATACTGATTCGATATGTTTTCAACGTTTTACCATTTTAATTTTAATCGAATTTTCGTGATTGTTTAATATGAATTTATATTAATAGTTTCCATGTTAAATCAACATGATATCATGTCGGATTTACCTGACCAAATTTTTATTTAATGAAATGATAGTGTTGATCCATCACGATTTCATATAAATTCAAAAGAAGTGTCATTCAATATAATTTTAATAAAATAGACCAATTATTATAGCTCACTTACTTCAAGAGCGACATAACTCAAAATTGAAAATTGTGAAGATGTGCAACTTTAAGTCCGTATAAAAATATAAGTATCATGAAATAAGATGTTTTAAAACGCTGGAGTAATCCGAAGTATGGTTGTTTACTTATAAACTAAATTCGCTGAGATTAATTTAAGGACATTTGCAAACTTCACATTTCTGTATGGCAACCTTATAAATTTAATATTTTGAGTTATTTCACTATTGAAGTAAGTGGGAAATCATTAATGAGAAAAAAGTAAAACTTGAATAATTTAGTTAAGTTGACTGGAGAAAATAGATTGCAGCCAATTGATACGAGTATAACATTATGTACTTATATTTTTATAACTTAATTGAGAGGAAAATTGAACTAATCTAATTTATGAATTTCATTGAAATCAACACGACATTATGCTAATTTTACTCAGCGTTTTTTCTTCCCTGTGTAGGTACACGCTGAAAAAATCGCTTCTGTAGTATAATGTATTGGAATATACAAATGTTTAGGGTACACTCTAAAATAGATTTTATTTGGCATTCACAAAAATAATATATTTGGGAATACGGTGTTCTAAACAAATCTTTGTTTCCGCCCTAATATTTTTTATTTGGGAATATCATTTATGAAACAAATATTTATTTGCATTTAAGTATTCAGAAAATACATCAATACCTTAGTTTTAAGACACGTTTTATGTTTTTTAGGATTTCAAAGTTAATTGTTTTTTCGGAAATTTTAAATGTACATTATACAAGATGGGTTGATAACAAATGATGAATTGGAGTAAATATAAATTAAGAATTAGTGATTTAAAAAATGTTACTGCTACTTATGTCATTTTAAATTGTAGGGTATAACTCGAAATCAATAAAAATTAAATTCCAAAAATCTGCAACGTTTTGGAAAGCTTTTTTTAAACAAAATATATTTGGAGAAATTCCTAAACAATATTTTTTTTTGTTTTTCTAAACAATAATTTTTTTTTATTTTGTTGTAATAAATTAATATATGCGTTCAAAATAAATTTTATTGATTTTGATATAAAATTTATTTGCTCAGAAATATATAATATTTAAAAATTTTTGTTTCAAATATATTTTCTTCGATTCAAACATATCAAAAAAGGCTATTTTGCCCCGTGTTAAAACGGTCGATTAGGAGCTAAATTATTCGTATACTCGTATTCGTGTTTTAGTTTTTCAAAATATTTTGAAATTGGATATTAAGTTGACCGAATGAATCTCTCTTTAAATTTACCAAATAGTAAAAGTAAATGGCAAATTCTTTTTAAGATGGACAGACGGACGGCCAAACTGACATGGCTTCAAGATATATCGAGATCCACCATCTTTGGGCGTGATAATATATTTCGAGCGTACTCTAAACATTTATATATTTCAGCCACAATATGTTTAGGGCAATATACTACAGAAGCGATTTTTTTCAGCGTGTGGAATAAATACACATTAGTGCATTAAAACAAATGTATAAGATTTAACTCGAAATTAATGAATCGAAAAATTAAAAATGAAGTTTGGCAAATCTGCATCTTTTGAAAATCTTTTTCAAATAAAATATATTTGGAGAAATTCATAAACATTAATTTTATTTGTATATGAACACATATTTTATTTGAGAAAATTAGTTTGCAAATATATTTTGTTGTAATATATTAATATACGAGTATGCGTTCCCATTAAATGTTATTGATTTTCAAGTAAAATATATTTGCTCAGAAATATAAAATATTTAAAAATTTGTGTTCCAAATATATTTTCTTTCGATTCAAACTTATCAAACATACATTCATTTTAAATCATTATTTTCAATTTTATGAAACCAGTATATATTAAAAGAATTATGTCACAGCAGAACGACACAATGTTTGTTGTATAGTGTTAGTTTGTATATTTGTATATATATTACGTACAACATATTTGTTTGTTTAGGAAAAAACATCACTATTTATTTACAGATTATACAGATGTTTTTTTTTCTGTGTACAAACACATTTTATTTAATTTTTCGATATTGTTTCATTTTGCTCACCATCAATTTATATTTGAATTATTTATTTAATTTGTTTGGTTTTATTATACAGTGAAGTTATGCGATTCATACACGCTGAAAAAAATCGCTTCTGTAGTATATTGCCCCAAACATATTCGGCTTGAAATAAACATATGTTTAGGGTACACTCCAAATATATAATATTTCACACACACAAATATTATATGTTTGTGGGGATATTGTTCTAAACAAAAATATGCTCCCATTCAAATATTTTTTATTTGGAACTAGTATTTCCGAAACAAGGATTCATTTGTAATTATTTATTTTGGTAATGTATTAAATGCCTTAACTTAAAGACAAGTTTTCTGTTTTTCAGATTTTCAAAGAGCAATTTTTTATAATTTATGTTTGTAAAATTTAATCAAAACTTAAATCGAACAATCTTTCGTAAAAATAAACGACATTGATGGATTGACAAAAAGTGATGAATGGGAATATTTATAAATAAGGACATTTTTAGCTATAAAGTTTAACACGAAAACTAGGAAAAACTAACTAAAATTCGAATAAGTCAGTAATGCTTTAAAAATCTTTTTAAATAAAACATATTTGGAAATCTTCTTAAACAATAACTTTGTTTGTGTGTAAACACATATTTTATTTGTGAAATTCAGTTTGCAAATAAATAATGTTCTAATATATTAATATATGCGTTCCAAACAAAATTTCTTGATTTTCAAATAAAATTTATTTGTTAACAAATATATAATATTTAAAAAAATCGTTTCCAAGTATATTTTCTTTCGTTTCAAACATATCAAAAATGACGATTTTCCTCCGTGTAGGATCGAAACATCGACTATGATTTGCCAAACAAAAAAGAAACTGATGTGTATGTATTTGTAAATATGCAAAATAAAATATATCTAATTTCAGTTAGTTTCATTTATAGGTTTTTTTTAAATCAATTCTTTGTTTATATGCTAAATTGAGTGGAATTGGTATGAATATTCATTTAAGAGATTTCAAATGAAACAGTTTTAATTGCCGAATGCATTTCACGCCTGTCTTTCGTCTAGATTTATTGACATCTGTGGTGTTAAATAATTGCATAAAATTACAATCTATACTTTTTTTCTGCTATTCAGATGCCACTTGATCTATCTCCACAAAATTCCATATGGAGAAATGAGTTTGCAGAGGTTTGAACAATTCAGCGCTTCTACAATGGAAAAGTGTTTCTACATAAATTCAATTTCTTTAGATTCCAAAGAAACCGGAAACATATTTTTCGTCAAATGAAAGGTGGGAGCACAAATCTGTTATCTTGTTTCATTCAGAGACACTATGGTTCCTACTATTTGAACAGTTCCCCTAATTAGCTTCCATTATCTTTGGTTACATTTAAAAAACAGAATTCATTTCAGTTCCAATATACATACGAGTATCTAATATTTAGAGATGCTAATTTAAAAAGTGTATTTAGTTCAATTGGCATCAACTAGATGCATTTCTGCATATCTCTGGAGTTTTATCAAAACCACACACATTTCTACAAGCACATACATTTTGAAATAAATTGATGCAATGCATATTCCAAATACATGCAAATTTTACCTCATTCTATATACTTCTTTCTGCTCAGCTTTTCCTTAATTTGTATGGAAAGAGGATTTTGACGTGTTTAAGTAAATTTTTTCCTTCCAGAAAATTTGATATTTCTTTGAGAACATTCCTCACATATGGATTCACATGTATTTATAGAATCTGTGTGTATGTTGCTATTATAATCGAAATGACTACGAAAGTAAATGTAATGTTAAAAGTCATTTGAGGAATTGTCTGAAATTCCCATTGTACAATTACATAGTATGGCTTACAATTGTTGGCCTTGGCATTTCTTTAGATGTATAAAGAAGAGAAAAAGAATTTTAAACTTTTGTATTTGGATGTTCTGCTTCAAATAAACATTTGGGTAAATTTTTTTTTCTAAAAAATTAAAATATTCTGCATTTGAATTTTTGAATGCATGCACTTAAAAATATTTCATTATTTTAACACAGGAACGTAGCCCGGAATGGAAAGAATTTCTTTATAACATTCAATTTAACAATTTTGACAATACAGAGAATAAAATGGAACTCAATAAAAACTAATGCGCTGAAGAAATTCAAAGATTCAATATACAAATTTTCAGGCGTTTATAGAGAATTTTTTACACTCTCACACTCTACTTGCAATTTTAAATTTAAACTTAGGTTTGTCATAAAACGGTCGCCCTACTGTAAGTACACGATCAGGCCACTTGCGTAAGAAAGACACATCATCGTTGAATATGAAATGAAAGATAAATCGGATTAAATAAATAACTCAAGACATTTAAGTTATGTTAGAATCTGGGGAATAAACTTTTTAAAAGTTTAAATTGTAAATTAAGTTTGTATGTAGAAACGACATTTTTGAAAATGACAAAAAACAAAAAGTATAATTAAAATTCTGTTTTCCTTTATATTAAGGAGTTATTGCTGCAATTTGTATACATAGAAGAGAAATATTATGAAATTCCTACAATCCACATTAAAACAACATACGGGTAAACCGAAAAATATTTTAATATACTTTAATAAAAACCAAATTCAAAGACGCAAACACAAAATGGTGGCTTGTATACATTTGGAGATTTAATACACAAATTTCACATCTTAAATACAAATTGTGTAAGTCATTTATCGAAAAGATTTGCATTACTTACATTGGAACAGTTTGTTTTGAAGGCGTTGTAAATCCATTTTCTTTTAAACTAGATATAACAGTTTTAAAACAGTAAAGAGATTAATAGATAACTTATATATGTCTATATTTTGTAAACTTTTTTGCACTTGAGTCCTATTGACCAACTATTTTGCAATTTTTGACGAATTTAATCAACATTTCGCTTAGGCCTTTCAAAACATTAAATTTCGTTTCTAATATTCCAATCATCTGTTATCTTTTGCAATGTAGTTGTTTTTATCAGAAACACTTTAAAGTTCATAATATTTCACATAGACATAAAAAATACACAACGTCTGCTATTGTCAACGTTTCATCGTTATACATATATGTATATGTAGATTACTAAGCTATGCAAAGAGTCCAGCAATGTATTCCTTTGTGATAAACTTTATTCTAGAATAGGTCTTTTAGTGGAAAGCACAAGTGGACGTTTAGTAATAATGAATAATACCCAATCAGATTTAGTAAATTACCATGAATAAATTTCAATCGGGGAGAAAGATGGCAGGATTGATGTTTATTTAATGACTACTGGGACCAATGATGATAACGATATCATTAGTGTGAACATTCATTTGCATTTGATTACTTAACATTTCCTAAATGAACAATTTATGAAGAATTACACTATTCTACATTAATGGCAAACATTCTGAATTCGTTTACTTCAAATAAAACTAAAATTAGTTTCGATGTGTGATGTTCTTTGTGTTAGCCTATGTAGAAAATGTCAACTAACATTTTTTAGCGATTCTTCAGAAGCAAAATCAATAAATGACTTTGAAAGGATAAGGCTTTTTATGCTGTTTTGAATTGTATAGCTTATTTAGAATTTAAATTCAAGCTACTTAAATGAAATTATGCAGGTCAGTGTATTTGTTTAAATGGAAAACATAATACAAACAAACAAATGATAATATTTACTTGAATCCCCTTATCACCTTATACATATGCTACTATACGCACACACATACGAGTATGTATGTACATATTCGTATTGTTACAAGTATGTATTTTCCCCACTTATGTATATATACTGTATTCAGCCTTATGCAAATATAAATGTGTATTTTTATTTATGAATGGATTGAATGAAATATAAATTATAAACAATGGATTTTTGAGTGAGATATAGTCATATTGCAAAAAGAAGGCGAAGGACCATGAGAGAGAGAGATAGAAAGAGATTTTGAGGAAAATTATAAGTTAACTAGCCTCTGATGGGAAAGGAGTGTGAGTGTGTCGAGTTTATTTACTGACCGCAACCGGTATTGAATTTGGAATTAAAGTTAAAATCCCTGTATCTGGCCAGAGTTACAGACGAGAACTGTTTAAGGATCTTATGCTTACTGAATATATGGTAGATTTATTTCTTTACCTTGTGGTTTGCCGGTTTCGGTTTCTTTAGATGAGTTAATTGTTCGATTTGTTAATTTCGTTTTGTTTTGTTATTCAATATAGACGATTTTTTTGTTTGTTTGTGGTTTCGTAATTTATGTTTTATGTGTTCACGTACAGACAGACACAGATGTGTGATTCAAAAGGACGAGAGGGGAGAAAGAAAATAACAAAAGTAAATATTTAGAATTTTCATTCATTCATGGTTACAAATGGTTTGCGAGAGAACTCATAAATAAACTATTTACAGAAGCAAGCAGAAAAAATTGGGGAACCACAGACCCCAAAAAACAAGCAAATAAATTGAGTACTTAATAATAATATTTTGCATAGTCACGCACAGATCACACACATATACATACATATACACCTTTTTGTACATATGTTGGTATAGGTGGGGCGTGTGATGTATGTTTCCGCACAGTATTGTCGATTGGTTAGTAAACACCTTCACCATAACCCTTATGTTAGTCATATGCATATGTATTTTTCATTTCCGGCTAAAAAAAGCATATCCGCCAGCATTTTGAGGACGGCACGGCGGACCCTTTGCCCATTTAGTTAAGAAGAAGAATTGTAATATGGCAACTACCTTGTTCACTTTGTTGTTTCTTATCGTCTATAAACATCGTTGAGAAAGAGTAGAGAGCAGTACAGTACAGTAAAGGAGAGTTTGTTTGGCATAAAGATAGTGGTAGTGAGTGGCAGTGGCAGTTGTACGAGTGTTGATAGACACGGTATGTGTTGTTTGTTGTTGCCATTGAGCATTTCCGACAGACGTTGTAGCATTAGGAGTTTTTTTTTTTGGGTGAGGAGGGGGAATCACGAAGGACGACCACCAACAAACCATAGACACACACAAATCGAATGGCAAGAGCGAAAGTGAGTGTGAACATCACAATCAATTCCGGGTCGATTTAACACAGATGATTTGGTGCGTATTGCGAGTAAACACATAAACATTAAAACCGCACACATGCACAGTCACACACACACGAACACATACATCAGACACAAACACACAAGATATAGAATCACCGAGGAGGAAAGTATAGGGAGAGAGAAAAGAAAAGAGAGAAGAAACAATTGACTTATTAAAAACACAGAAAGGACACGGGAAAATAGGTACATATTTTTTTAGAGTTAGAACACAATTCACATCCATCCATAACTCTATACAGACTTATTAAGTTATTACGGGAAACGAACAAATGAACGCTCATAGGTCATGGCGGCCAATCGAGCGGATAATCTTACCTTTGCCATACAAAATGGGAATGTGATCAGTGGCCAAACGAGTCTTAGTCTTAATGCCCACCAACAAAGGAGAGCCACGTCTGGAAGCAACACATTCGCCGGGGAAGTATTTCGATTTCATAGCGATAGCAAAAGCACCTTCCTGCAAAGATTGAAACATGTTAGGAATAGGAGATTAAATTAAATTTATAACATTATTTTTTTGTGTGGAAAGTCAATATTTACACAAATCGTCTTATAATTAGGGGTTATACATCTAGTAATAGCGGGTTTAGTCTCGCCCATACAAAAACGTACTATTAGATTTTCGTTGCACCAGGTTCCTATAATATTATCGTGGATACTTTGAACACCAACATCTCTGTCTGTTAAGGTGCAGACCTTAAGCAACCAATATGCGCGATATTAGATTATTAATAAGTTAGTGCAAGTGTCACGGCCCAAACGACTCCATTATTGAAAATGTAATTTCCAATGCACCAATTTTGTATTAAATTTCTTTAGTTAGCAATGTAAAAAACAGTGGAAGAAACACACAAATGTGAATGCCAAATATTTTACCTATATCCGGTAAGACCTATATTCATTACTTGAAAATAGGCATCATCATCGTCAGCTGAAAACTATTTTGGTCCATACGCCATTTTTGTGTTTTTTTGAGCACGCTCTTTCAGAATCTATAATAATTTTCTTCCCATCTTTCACGCTACTATCATCTTGACCAATTTTTTACGAATTTTCGATTGAAATATGCAAATTACTCTCCTTCCATAGCGACCCTATTATAAAATGTTATAACTTGCTTATTTTTTAAATTAATGACATTGAAATGTATAACAATCATTAAAACACCCTGGATAACCCTACAGAATAGTAGTGTATAACTTTTCAGTCCCGTTTTGACTCCAAACTTTAAATGCGTTTTTCCTCAATACTAAAATATGACGTATGAAACAAAATAGCATTAAGCCGACGAAATGGTAACCGTGATATTTTTAAGTAATATTAAGCACAAAACCAAATATAAACCAGACACTGTGTTTTTCTCCTAATGATTAGACTTTGGATATTTTCTTATTTTTTATTTGTCATCCGATTGGAACCAAATATTGCATTTAGACGTTTTATCGTTCAAATAAAGAAAATTTTAGTAAATATCGAAAATATGCAAAAAATATGTTTGAACCATATAAAGTCTAAATGCAAAGATTGATTCCAATTGGATGAAAAATTAAAAATATGGAAAAATCTGAGGTCTACTAATAATGAAGCCCAGGTTCATGTCAGCCTAAAGACCATTTGTGGAAAAAATAACATACACAGATTCAAAGTGATAATTGTTCGTTTTGCAACATTTTTAAATTGTCCACTTTAAAATGGGAACATACGAGTACTGGAAATTTAAGATTTCCAATGTTCCACATGTTTTTGGATTGTAAGGACAATATGCCATCAAGGTATTCTGGGTGTTTTTTAAATATGATATCATAATTATTAGAATACGGGTTATATTTGCTGTATTCCAAAATGTACAACAATAACAAAGTTTTAAAAAAATGCTGGTTGTATTTGAAAACTCACCAGTTGCTGAATGGCTTGTTCGACCAATTCTCTAAATGAATAACCGGGATGTTTTTTCCACAAATGGTGTACCAGCTTAGCGATGACTTCTGTATCGGTATCAGATTCAAACTCATAGCCTCTTGTTTCCAAATAGGTCTTCACATCTTTGTAATTGGTTACGATACCATTGTGTACAACAACAAAACTATTGTCAAAGTCCGAACGCTGTGGATGGGAGTTTCTTTCACAGGGTACACCGTGAGTAGCCCAACGTGTGTGCGAAATGCCGACGTGTGTACTAATAGGTTCATCATAATCTTTTCCGCTGAAATCTGGAAAAATTACAAAAAGTCGTAGGAATTGTTCGTGGTTCACAAAATAATGAGTCTACTTACTTTTGGCAATGGAATCCTCTAAGACTTTGACTTTGCCCACACTCTTTACCATAACAATGTCTTTGCCATTGGGTCCATCGATAGCAACACCAGTCGAATCATATCCACGATATTCCAAACGTTTAAGACCATTAACCAATAACTCCAAAACTTCAGAGCGGGATTTGGGAGTTAAGTAGTTCAAATAAGCAAAAATTCCTGGAAACATAAAAAGTATAAATTTAATATTCATATGTATGTATATATGTATGCAAACTATGCATATGACCGAATATGAATTTATTTATTTATTTACAACAAAATCAAATAATTTTTTGATAAGGTCCTTTCCGTATAACTCTCATACAATTCAAATACATTTTTTCACATTCCGATGCAGTGCTATTAAAATCATATTCCCAATACAACATTTTTCCGGGATTTCTGTTAAACAAACGGTTTAAATATAAAAGTGATATACTTAAACGATTTGACAACTATTGCAAAGATCATCTAATTCATCTTACTGCTTTCAATGTTCTCTGTTTTAAGACGGGGTTAGTTATACTTAATCGTAGTGTAACTGTAAACGATTCTGTCAAATATAAATGTTATTTTCGAAATCGTGAAACTGGGGTACACATTCTAGGATCCCTGTGACAATACGATTTTTTTTTAATTTTAACAAGTAAGAGCGGTACTAAATTAGTCCGGACCGAATTTTATTATTTTATATTATTATTGATATACATATATATTTTTGATATGAAAACCAATAAGGAAAGGCAGAAAGTCAGGCGGCGCCGACTATATAATACCCTACACCTCCCTAGCAATGCGATAAGGGACATTGCGATAATAATTTAATATATATGTGACTATATCTAAATCGTAACCGATTGTCGCTAAATTGAGTTATTTTCGTTCCTAAATTGAGAATGATTGATACATATTTGGGAACTACCTTTATATTAAAAAAATATTAATACCAAACGACCGGCGGCTATACGACATATTCCTGCCAAATTTCTTCAATCTAGCGCTGTTTTTACGGATTGTAGCGTAATTTTAATTACGTACAGACAAACGACATGAATATATATACTTTACAGGGTCTCAGAAAAATATATCTAGGTGTTTCAAACGGAATGACAAAGTCGATATATACCCTTCCTAGGGTATAAAAATGATGGCAATATTGCCCATCGACAACATACATTATCAAGAGTTTTTGCGTATGAAGAAAGCTAATGAAATTCATAATTTTTCATCCAACCATCCCCAGGCAGAGATTATCCAATAACATGAAAGACATTGGAAAAATGCAAAAAGGGAAAATACTTATTTAAAGGGAGAATTTCATAGCGCTGTTGGAGTCTTCATGGTCGAAATTAGAAGTAGGCATCATATGGATGCAGGAAAGGAAATACAGGAAGTCAACAGTGAAAATTGACTTCAGAGTAAAAACTGATCAAAGCGAAAAATGGAGTCAATGACAAACCATGAACAACGGTATGCGGTTTGTTTCTACAGAATACCAAATAACAGCGCTGCAAATAAAACCTATTTGGGCCGTAAGCAGGGTGAACAGATCAAAAAAATTCTGTTGTTCTTAAATTATCTTTGAATAATCTTTAAACGTTGGGGGTGTCCGCCTCAACTTTTGTGTGTGGGGGGACCGACCCATACCATTGTCTATACCTTCAATTGTTTTTGGTTGTTGTACAAAGTTTCATAAACTCGTACAACAAATGTTCATAGTTACGCTAAGTTTACGAATGACAAACTAATCTTTAAAATGAATTAAATATTATTAATGAAAACGATTTTAGCTAATTGAAAATTTGTGCATTGGGAAATAATTGCTTCTTTCTATTCCCTGCTCAAACCATAATTAAATGTCCATTGTGACTGGCAAATGACAGCCATTGATTTCATGGAATTAAAGTTCTTCAAGTTGAAAATACTCTGCTAATAATTTTAGCCATTTACTCGACGAAACCTTTGAGTCTGTTACAAAAGTTGTGCTAAGTAATAATTTAAAAGTTCCTCTGTCCTCTTCTCTGCCTTGTTCGTACCTCAGAGGGTCGTGGTCGGTAAAATATGAAAAAGGTTTCCCTTGAATGCTACTGAATCGTTTTGTGTAGTCCGATCCCTCTGTGTATTGTTAATGTTTTTCCCAACCATTCGGAAGAATCTTTTACTTTTTTCTATGGTGCAAACGTGATTGAAAAGGATTTATTTTCTCAAAACGTTTTTCGCTCGCAACCAATTGAAATTTCCGCATGAATAACAGCCATACACAATGGCAAATCCTAAAAAGGGCCTCCGCAAGGAATAGAGTGGTCAGATTTGATTAATATCTTGACTATTTTCGGACTTGCCTTCAACAATTCCGGGTCGGGTAAAAATGATGTCAGACAGAAGTCAACGTTGAACAATAGCACTAACTATACATTGACCTTCAGCCATGCCACAATTTTTAAGTGGAGTGTATCCTTTTTGCATCGTGAATCGTGTTAAGAGCATACACGATTTTCGTTTCGACATGATGAATGTTTCAGGCAGTATCTTGTTTTCATGGTTAAATAGGAACACCACAACTCTGAACAATACAAGCAATTAACTACAAACTATAAAGTATAAATGTTGTTCTCTTTGTCCTCAACAGTGTCATTGTGACCCTCATCAATGGCTTGATTTAAGTTAAAGTTATATAATTTGGGCAAAAAATGAAGCAGCACTTTAACTTTTTGCCATATTATATAATTGGGATGAAAACTCACAAGAAATTGACAACCGTAGGTGAAAATGAAATAATTATAGAGAAAACCTAATAGCTTGGAGAAGATTGACAAATGTCACAAATAAACAAACAAATCAATAATAATATTTCAAGAAAATGTCTATATTATTTCAACATTTAATTCGGCGGCGGTCGTGCATAATTCTCTCGGAGTTCACTTTTGTTGGGAGATTTCACCGTTTTCTTGATGAAATGATGCACTTCAAAACATCGATTTTTTGCTGGCGTAAAAGGGGTAGTTTGAAAAGTTTCAATGAAATTTTCTAGCTGCCAGAATGAAATACCAACTTAAAATGTTGAAAGTTTATATGGAAAATTGTTTTGGTAAAGGTATATTCCCAAAATAATTCGGCTCTTCAATTGTCCAATTGCGTGATAAATATAACCTCTGAAGACTGATGCAAAATCCAAGCCATTCATCAGACGAAAGATTCTAATTTTCGGTCCTATTTTCTCTTTTCATGGTTCATTGGAAACCGGCTAATAAATAGATTTATTGAATAAATTACTCTATCAAGGGGTTTGGTTGTTGGTGTCAAATAGGTTAAACACAATTGATTACCATCATAATGATGGTACACGCATTAGTTTAACATCAAAAGTAAAATTAGTAAGAAAATTACACTATTTTATTCTTAATTCCGTCTTTATGGATATAACAAGACTTTGACTTTTAAATTCGAAATATTCAAACATCATTGAGGAATTATTGGACACTTCAATTGGAAAACTGGCGCTCAAACACAGAATACGGATAAACAGTAGATGACATGTTCAGCATTGTTGGGAGAACTCAGGTGGACACAACATTACAGACATTAAACATTTTCGACAGGCAAGTACAGTTGTATACTTGTAATATGAATTGTATAACAAGTTGGCATATCTTGACTCAATAACACATAGACAAATCGGCATGCTGAAATTAAATTGTTACTAAAAACCAACATATTCTGGACGATTAATAAATTATTACTCAAATCGAGTTTCATCAACGGAGCCCTAAATATCTGTGACGAAACATATCATAAGATAATGAAGAAAGGGTACGACGCATATTAAGGCTTGATTTTCCCAAAAATACTATTGTGACTTAATAAGACATGTAAAGAAGAAATAAAAATAATGGATCCAAATGAAAGATATACAAGACTACAACGTACATCCCAGGCTTTTCAGAAAGATTCAGCAAATCAAAAATATTTAATAGCGGCAATTATCAACTTGTAATTAAAATAAATAATACAGCAAATAACATTTTCTGTAGGACAAATTCGAAAATTAAGAAAGAGGACAAATTTAATATAGTGTATAAATTAAAAATGTAATGGAGACAAGACCAACATATTACTTAAGGTATATGTTGGCGCGACAAAAATTAATTTAAAGATTAGAATTTCGGGGCATAAATCTTACTATAAAGCAATGGGTACAACTTTGGACTAAAAACCAGTTCCAGCAGTGCATTGTACTCTGAAGGGACATGAGCCAAACTTTAAGGACGTATAGATATTGATACAGGCGAAAAATTACAAGAAACAAGTAAGAAAGTTTCAGTCGGGTAAACCGACTAAGGTATACCCTCACTTTGTGAGTAATGTAATATTGAATATTACTCGAATTATTCTGTCAATTTGTGTGGGAGGTACCAGAAGGGGTTTATTAAATACACCTATTTTTCGCTGAACATTAGATACTTTAAATTCATTGCACTGTGCCGAATTATAAGCATTTATGTGCACTGGTAAAAACGTTATGAGATATTAAATTGTGGTATGATTTGGGCATTTTGTGTGGGAGGTACAAAAAGGGGCGTGGCGATAACGCCCATTTTTCGCAGGGCTATAGACACTATAAAAACATTACACTGTACAAAATTTCAAGTTTTTTTTATACACTGTTTTTAATGTTATAAGCTGTTAACTTTTGGTGCAAAACGGTGCATTTGTGTGGGAGGTACCAAAAGGGACGTGGCAACTTCGCCCATTTTTCTCGAGTTGATAGCGACTAAAAAGCTAATACTATGTGTGGAATTTCAGAAGATTCGAATAAGTAGTATAGCAGTTATTAAAGAATCAATTTTTCACAACATTTTAACCCTTTGTGGGGGAGGTACTAGAAGGAGTGGACCAATATGGCTCATCTTCGAACTTAGCCGGAGATAAAAAAAAATATTACCACAAACCAAATTTGAAGTCAATCGGTTACTCTTTTCGAGAGCTATCGTGCGCACCAGCCAGCAGACAGACAGACAGACGGAAGGACATTGCTCATTCGACTTAAAATGACCCAAAACGGTTTTCCTCAGAACATACTTGGGATCTTAGGTCACTCCTTCGATGTGTTACACTTTTTTCCGTAGCAATTGATATATACCCTCGTCACACTACGAGTAAAGTGAGGGTATAAATATATACTTTAGAAATTCTGCATATAACACCAGCTTAAAAAAATTTTTGGAAGGGCTGTGCATAACATTTTCTGCTATAATTTGGTATTATAAACACGAAAAAAATATTATTTTTTTTTAATTTCAATTTTCGTTGAGGTTACGTTTGTATTTGGTCCGATATATATTTTTAAGTTTTAACCAGGAAAGACAGAAAGTCGGGCGGTGCCGACTATATAATATCCTACACCTCCCTACCAATGCGAAAATGTGCATTGCGATAAGAATTTGGCAGTGTTCACACATGTAATAAGAAAACTCTTTCTGAGGATTTTCGAACAGATCGGGTGTAAAATACGGTTTCTACAGCGCTTACATATCAAATCGGGTGTAACATATATATGGGGGGCTATATCTAAATCTGAACGGGTTTTCTCCGAATTTGGTAGAGTTCATTCACGTAATAAGAAAACTCTCTCTGTTGAATTTCGTACTGATCGGATGTAAAATACGGGTTCTAGCTGCACACATGAAAATGCTCCCGATTGAGTCAATGATGTCCGACATTTTCAAGAAAAACATGAATTTTAGAGGTTATGTAATATCGCTCTAGCTCACTGGGGGCTCAAGATAAAGCCTACATATATTAGGGGGATATTCATTAAACAAAACAAGCTTTCATGCGGACAACCGCAATATTTTTTTTTTGACCCGCCCTAATGTACACATGCACAAAGTTATAGCAGTCTCGCTAACAATTTGTGCAAGATATCTCAAAATAAAAATTTGGCTTATATGGGCGGGGCCGCGCCCTTTGGTCCGATCCCGCCTATTTTGGACCAATCACCTAGACTGCCATCAGATATATAAAAAAAAAATGCAGCACTCTCGCTAAAAAATTTTTTAAGATATCTCAATTCCAAAATTTGCCTTATATGGGCGGGGCCATGCCCATTTGTCCGATCCCGCCCATTTTTGGACCAGTCACGTAGTCTGCCACCAGATATATATACACAAGTCGATGCTGATCAGTCGTAGTGAACGGACGTGTTTAGCACAGAGCTGATAGTCAGAATCTATTACGCAGTACCTATTACGCAATCGCAAAAATCTGTACAAAGTCTTGAAGGCCTACATCGTAATACCTATTACGGGCTAATACAGAAAAAATTAATAAATTCGTTGACGGGGATGCCTTCGCGTTCCGATGGAGCGGGGTTCCCTAATCGTCCTACTGTCCGTCCGTTGGTCTTGGCCAAGGCCGACCACACCAAAAATGGTGATAATTTCCCCCCAGTACTCACAACAGGTGGTACGGTGAGGGGGAAAACGTCATGTCCGACCGTCAAAACGGAAGCACAATGATCACCGGATAGCGCTCAGAGTTTTGACAAAGTTGGGGGTTGTTGAGGTTTCGGCTCTACCGAAAAACAAAAAAGAGTCACTTACCTGGGCTAAAGGCGTCATAGATGCTTCTAAGGCAAATCAGCCAGCTGAAAGAGCCACAAATTCAGCTGTGTTCACGGCTAATAAAGTCAAAAGAATTCGATCGCCTGATGAACCCCTGCCTTCGAAAAAGGCAAGAGACGCCATCAACAGGACACTCACCAAGCCCTTCAATGAAGTGGCGAAGGAGAGTCTAGTGATGGCCGTTATAGACAGAAGTAGTGAGGATGGATCTATCCTCAAGGACAAATGGAGCCATGTGCAATCAGCCATTATGGCTCATTACCTCGATGTCCGTAGAGAAATGCCGGGCAAACCACCAATCTGCAACGATGCAGGATGGCATCAGGGGAGAGTAAAGCTCTTATATTTCGGTGATGCCAGATCAGTAGACCTGTATAAGGCTGCTCTGAGTAGAGCGGGTGAGGTGTGGCCGTGTGCCCAGTTGGATGTTGTCGAAAAAAACAACATCCCTAGTCACCCTAGAGCCATCACCTGCGTTACAGAAGAGCCCACCAACCCGGCTGACATATTAGAAATAATAAAAGATTCCAATCCTGGTCTGCCCGCCCATAATTGGAGAATCAGCATGGTGGGTGAGGCGGATGGTAAACAGCGGCAGGTCAATTTGATCCTTAACGCTGAATCCACCTCCCATATTCAACGTGCAAGTGCAACCCTACAATATGACTCCGAAACTATAGTCTTGAAGGTATACAAGCAGGATATAGCTCCCAATGCGGAAGGTGAGTCGTCTACCTTGGTTGATACACGGCTTTCTGGAAGCGCGGCGGTACCCACGCCCATTATTTCTGGTGACTCCAACTCTAACAGAAGATCTGTAACGTCCTTCTCTGAGGACGAAAGCTCCACTTCTGACACAGAGGGGCTGAGGGGAGTCTCCGGACTCTATGACGCATCTGCCGGGGACACGCTTCTCGATGATACGGACGAAGAGTTCGATAACGCCCTTATCGGGGTGGATGTTAATCTGTCGATTACACTATGCAACAAATGAACACTTTTTGAAAAATACACGGACTTGACAGTATAGGTTCGATTATACTATCAAAGGATAGTCTAACCCTATACTCGGTTTGGCGAAATTGGTGACCAATTTTTTTTATGGGCCCCCAAAGTTTCGGAAAATCAGTGAGCTACTCGAAAAAGGTATCATCAGCATTTGTCCAACAACTAATTCAGACTTGGTGATACCGTTTAACTATGTTTGACATTAATGTAGCTAAGAATATGCTGAATAAAGTTTCTTAACATTTTTTGCGAAAAAATAATTTTTTCCCATACTTTTTTTTGAAAAAGTGAAGGAAAAAAATATTTTTTTTCACACACACAAATAAGGTTCTCTAACTTAGATTACTAGCTATAACTTATTTTTGTCATTATTTCGTTAGTCGTTATTTATTTACCGAAAGTAATCTGGCGATAAAGTGATATCATTACCTGGTAATGCGGGTGGTAATTACATGTAATTAAGATTTTGCTGGGAAGCAGTTAACTTTTGGTGCAAAATGGTCCATTTGTGTGGGAGGTACCAAAAAGGGAGTGACCACTTCGTCCATTTTTCTTGACGTGTTAGTGACTAACAAACTAATACTATGTGTGCAATTTCAGAAGATTCGAGTAAGTAGTATAGAATGGGAGATAGAGGAAAATATTTCCGCATACCAAATATGAATTCAATCGGTTACTCCTTTCGATATTTATCGTGCGCACAGACAGACAGACGGACAATGTTCAAATGACTTAAAATGACCCAAAATTTCCGCCGAACATACTTAGGGTTTTATATCACTCCTTCGATGTGTTACACTTTTAGTTCGTAGCAAATGATATACATATACCTTCCTCTCTAAGGTGAGGGGATAAAAACGTATTTATTTCCAACTTTTTTCAAATTTCAGCTTTTGGGATTGAACAAATTTAATAATAATTTTTACGGAAATCTATTCACTTTAACCCATTTGGAAACTACAACCACATACACATTTTAGGGACCCGCTTTATAAAAATCAAATAAAGCTAAACGTTCACATTTGCCATGCCTTTTGATACGATATACATATATACTTATAATTATCGAATATTTGGATGTTGATTTATAAGGGGTAAGGGGTGGACAGAGATATTGCAGTCAATGCTAGACGCATATGTTGTAACGCCATATAAATGTCACGTTCTTTATTATTTTCCGAATTCCTTGGGAAAAATACACAGAACTGAATTTTTTTATACAGATTTTATCTTTTCCACTCGATAATTTTTCGGAAAATGTTCCTTTATTCTGATGCCAAATTATATTCGGATTTTTTTTGTCTAAAATTAGTATTTAAAGTTTATTAACAAAAAAGATTTGTTAAGAAAAACTTTTTAATTTATATTTACCGTGTCCAAGAATTTTACAAGTTTGATGTCAAACGAAAATACAGTGAGTAAAAAATATAAAATTCTGATGTGTTCCAAGTTGATAAGAAGAAAAATGCGGATAAATTAGTTTATTTATAGAAGAACCAAATATGGTAATTTGAAGACAAATATATACAAAAAGAATAATCATTTGAACAGGAACAACTTTATCGACAAATGTAATTCGTATTTCATTTTATCTCAAACTAAATATTTATTAGAAAAAAAAAATTCATTGGCCGGAAAAAGGTTGCGTAGTTTTCAACAATATCGTTCCTGTGGTTGAGTGTAATATTTACTCAAATCTACCTACTAACATCATTTGGTCCTTACTCTTTTTTTTGATTTAACAAAATACATACCCAAATTTAAGTGGTTACGAACTAAATACATACGTCCGAATATGAATAAAAATAATATCTTATCTGGAATCATTCTGTCCCGATTGTGTTGGGAGAAGAAATAAGACTCTTTTCTGGCGTGGTTGAATTGGCGGAATACGGTCATCCGAATATAAGCAGCCAGACAACAACTTTAGATAACAATCGAACTATCATGAAAAATAAAATATCTTTAGCTCGGGCAACAATATAGGGTTATAAAGTTGGAACAGAATATTTAGTTATCGACTTCAATATCTAAACTTAAAATTCAGAAAACAAAATCCTCAATAATAGACATGGCGATAATTCGACTTTCAGAATTTTTCTGAGTAAAAAAGTAAACTGAGGAATTTCGACTTTTTCGTAGCAAAAAGTCGATTTACGACTATAGAACCCTATAGTGAAGGCGATAACCAACAGCAAAAGAAGCAACAAAACAGCCGGAGCTAAAAGTCATGTTGGCAATTTGTGTTACATATTTATGTGCAAACGTCGAATTGGTGCCATTTGATTCTGGACAATCAGATGTAAATTGTAATTTGCAAATTTTCAACAACCGGCTTTGGCTAACACACAAACAAAAATAAATTTATACATACATATTTATGAATGTTCATACACACAGTCAGATACAGTGACATACATTGTACATTTGTGCACGTGTATCAGTATCTGTAACTCTCGGGGAGTTCCAATACTAGATGGCCAACTTGCAGCAGCCAGTCAGCCAACCAACAATCCATGGTTTTGAAAACCAAACCCAGCATCGGAGGATGAATTGAGCACCGAAATGCCAAATGAAGAAAAAGAAGGGAAAAATTGCCAAAAATGTATATAAAAAGTCGTAGCCAAGGGATAGACACAAGGCGAACAAGTGCTGTGGTGGCAAAGAGGAGAAGAAGTAAATAAATACAGCGTGAGGCAATGTTTAAATTGCAGACACATCGATGATCGGCTAAGGCACAATGTGTGTCTGTGTAAATATCTATGAATGTGCGAACGGATTGCAATACACAGTTGTATCTACTCGTATATTAGCCCGGGTCGATTTGCGTAGATGTAAACAATAAAGTCATTCAGTGTCAATTCGAAAATGACAACAATGTCGGTGGTTTGTCTGCAAATATCATATACAGTATAACCTCTCTAATCCGGACAGATATAGTTTCGACCTTTGTCCGGATTACTGAATTGTCCGGACTACAGTACAAAACTCGAAAGTGGGTCATATTTTCATATTTTATTAAGAAACGCGTTTCTTAAAAAGAAAAAGATAAATAATAAATACAATCACCTTTTTAACACTTATTTTTTTGCAGTTTTTTAGATCTGTTTTTAAATTATTTTAGAAATATTATTACTTTCTCAGCCTATAAAATAGCACTTGAAAGGGTTCGGCTACTTTCTTATTTGTCTACAAAAAATAGTGAATCTTCAAGACTATAATGGAGTCTATGTCCTTTTCAATATTTTCGTTTGACATAACTGACGAACTATAACAGCATCAGTGGTGAACAAGAAATGAAAGATTTGTATGGTCCCATTTTCTTTCTGTGTAATCCTCCGTATTGATTTCATTTTCTTGTGATGGAGCCTTACCCAATAACTGAAGTGCTATCAGCGGCTTCTTAGCATTTATCAGAAATTTCTTCAATCTTCAAAAACGGAAGTCGATATCCAGCCTTTTTTGGTAGACTTAGTATATATAAAAGAAAGTTCAAATTGTTTAAACGCTCATGGATTTTCAGGCTTACCTATTAAAAGTAAAGGCAACTAATGAGATCCAGGCTCGTTACCATGAAGGAAAATCTATCTGCTGACATTTTTCTGCCTGGAGCTGAATTAAAAACGTTGTTGTTGGAATAGCCCTCAAAAATAGAGCAGAGTCAAGTTCCACTTCCACGACGGTTTTCAAAAATAATACAGCAGAAATATCACTTTATAAAATTTCGCCTCATATTACCAAGCACCAATTTCATTACAAATTTTAAACATCCACCGGTTACTTTGAAAAAATTATCATTTCCCAGAACCACTACGAGTACGTAATTATTTGTTTTTGGCTAAAGGTATAATAATGATAAAAAACAAACACAAAAACATATTGATGTCCGGACTACAGAAGTAAAATTTCGAAATTGTCCGAATCATTGAGCTGTCCGGATTACTGGATAGTTCGGACTATCGAGTGTCCGGATTAGAGAGGTTATACTGTACTTCGGAAAATGTACTTATATAAATATTGCACATTTTGCACCATTGAACGGTTGTCGTAGTCGTCCAAAACCTCATGTGCTGCATTTTTTAACACAACTGATTGCTTGCTAGAAAAAAGTGGTTTGTTATATCCATTTTGGTGTATTATACAGATCTACTTAGAGTTCGTAATACAAGAACGAACACTTCCGAATTTGAAGAAAATCGGTTGGTTACAACTTTAAACAGCTGTAGAAACTGTATTTTACGTTATTTTTTAATTTGGTAGAGATCGTGCAATTTATCCACTTTTTGAAAAAAATCTGAGATCCATATATAAGTATAAGATTTATATAAGTATGTCTTATATATAGATAGACTTATATAGAAAATTTATGTTTGGCAACAAAAGTATTTGAGGCACATCCTAAATATAAAAAATATATTAGAATAAATATCGCTCACTTACTTCAAGAGAGACATAACTCAAAATATAAAATTTTCAAGACGATTAACTTTAAGTCAGCATAGACAAGTAAGTAATAGGAAATAAAATGTTTAAAACGCTGAAATGATTCGCTGGAATATATTTATGGGCATTTATTGATTGTAAGGCAACCTCAACAATTTTAAAGTTTGAGTTATGTCACTCTTCAAGTAACTTTCTAGCGAAGTTTGTTAAATATGTTATTATTACACGTTGAAAAATTTTTCCCAAAAAAAGGAAATAAATTGTTGCAATTGACAAAATAGCGGATTATAATCCAAACGAGGTTGCAGTGCGAAATCTAAATAATTTTTCATGATGGTGAAAATAGTGTTATTGCTCCAAATAATAAAACTTGTTTCTTTTGTAAATATTCCCAAAATATGTATTACATCTTTATAACACGAAGAATATAAAATTACACAACTACCAATTGTATGTTTCGTTATGTCATAGTAATCGCACAATTACTGAAGTGATTTATTTATATTGTGCAAAACATTCACCAAATTTTTATTCTGTTTGACTAGAATTTCTAAAATACATTCGTAATACATTAGTACATACATTAAAGAATATATGCAATCGTTCCAGCTCACTGACTGTTATAGAAATTGTTGAAACATTTGGTAGCTAAACATGAAATCAATATTTTTTTGCGTATATACGAAACGAACCGGCTTGATATCCAAATCCATTTCGGGCTAAACTTGTGGGAATTAATATTGCTAGTAATACAAGGCACACGCCAGTAACACCCCCAAACGTGTCTGGTATAAGAAGTAGTAGCGTTGCCACTATGGGTACAATTGGTATATTTGCGATTTTAGTTTGCAATTGATTTAAAAATCAACAATAGTGCAATTAAAAAACTGCGTGGCCGAAATGTTTCTGCCAAAATGGGATGCCATGCTGAGCTACAAAATTTTTTTTGAAAATGATCAATTATATGTGATGTTCCAAAAACTGCTGGTGCTTGATGTGTGTACTTATGTATTCAAAATCGAGTACATGAAAAAGAAGTACAGTCACTGCAGTCATTGTTCGCATAGAACAATATAGGACATATCATTAAATATAATATTAAAAATTTAATGATGAAATTAAACCAAAGGGTTGTTTAACAATGAATTTTACAGCCAGTCTTTTGCGACATTTGGTTTTATCCAACATTTTCGTGGCCCTATGCTTGTGTTTTGTTGATTGTTGACCAAAAAACAAACGGAAATCAACAAGAAAATCATTATACGCGAAAAATTTTGCGTAAATCCAATGTTCTACTCACATATTACACGATGAGTCGTGGATTTAGCGAAAGCGAATACTGAAATATATTTCTTGCGAATGCGAAAGCGAACATTGAAAAATGTATTTTGCGAAAGCGAAAGTTAAGTATTGTTTGGTATTTCATCATGGAAAGACTTACGCCTGAACAACGTTTACAAATTATTCACTTTTATTATCAAAATAATCGTTCGCCGATTGCGCTAAGTCATTTTTTCCAATCCAAAAAAACACTTTCCAGTCTACCCACGACCTTGACACCTATGAGCAACATTTTAGCTCTCGTTAAGAGCTATCTTTTTGCCATTGACCGATTCCAGATCCGACGTACCGGAATCATTGGTCCATATTTCTTCAAAAATGATGCCGGTGAGAACGTAACCGTGCCATGTAACTATCGTGCCATGATAACCGACTATTTGATGCCTGAAATTGAAGCTCGTGATCTCGGCGACATTTGGTATCAACAAGACGGCGCCACTTCCCACACATCGCATCAATCAATGGATTTATTGAGAGAACACTTATCACACCGTTCGACTTTTTCCTGTGGGGATATGTAAAGTCTAAAGTTTATGCGGACAAACCCGCTTCGATTCAGGCCTTGGAGCAAAACATCACGCGTGCCATTCTTCAGTTACCAGTCGAAATGCTCGAACGAGTCATCGAAAATTGGACTCAACGGATGGACCATCTGAGACTAGCCGCGACCAACATTTGGTAGACATTATCTTCAAAAAATAAATGCCAAAGAATGTTCTTTCAAATGATAACAAACATTCCCCATTCAATTTGAATTTTCTGTGTTTTTTTCTTTAAAAAAGTAGGGAACCTCGAAATGGATCACCCTTATTATGGACGGATATATGACCATAGAAATTCGATTCTAATGTATATAAATAGTGTTCATTAACATTCGAAAATATAGTATACAAAGTTTAGTAGAGCCAAGTTATATTTGACAAAAATAGATTCACTGTTGTTTCACTATTTAAACTTTAACTTTCGTAGCGGTTTATAAATAAGTCCGGCTCCGCTAAATAAATGTCCCAGCGGTGTAGTTTAAATTAGGCGTACAACATCTATTTGTTTTTTTTTTAACATTTATACTGTCAAGATATATAAGATGTCTGAGATATATTATTGCGAAATCGAATATTCCAAATTTGCTTTTTGCGAATGTTCAAAATGAAGCGAATAGGTAGAATCAAAACAGGTAGTCTTTGAGGAGATGCGATCAAAGTTTTATGGAATTTTAATGCAACTCAAATTACCGCTTTTGGTTTCTGCATTTCTTTTGATTGGGTTGACGGATAAACACCAGCTTTTGAGCTTTCGGATTCGATTTAAAAAAACATATACAATTAAGAGAAATGTGTGAAATCTTAATTTGAGTCTATACAACGGTCTATATAATTCAATGTTTAAAGATGAAAATACGAAAACAGCTGAGCTGCCAAAAATCGTCCATTATTTAGAATTTAAAAGTACAACGCACAGCGGGTCAGAATCAAAATCAATCGGCCAAAATTCAATAACATTTGTTCTAATAAACATTTTTGAGTTCTGTAAAAAAAACACCAAAATTAGACAAGGACCCAAGGATTATTTTGAGACATTAACATTGAAATTTTAGAAATTGGTCCGATGTTGACTACTTTTCTTATTTTTGGCATAAATTCAAAAAATAAACTTTAGAAATTACCGGAAGTATATATATATACAGGGTTGCCCATATTCGACGGACCCATGTTTTTTTTGGGCCCATTCCAATCGACGAGGCTTGTCCGCAGGCAACAATCTTTGCGTCAATTGAATTTTGTACGGGAACAAATGCAAATCAACGCGAATAATCCGTTGTAAAGTGGACCGAGCCATGCCCAACTGCTGAGAACGGCGTTTTTGGGATAATCTTGGGGACCTCTCAACACTGGCTCGTACGGCAGCGATATTCTCGGCCGATCGCCTTGGTCGACTTTTATTTGGCCTCTTCGGATTAGAAAGAGCCTCACTAGTCGAAAATTTTTCGTATAAACGCTTAATGGTGTTCTTAGAAGGCGCACTTCTCACATTTTTTAATATTTTAAAAGCACGTTGACTTGACTTCTTCTGTTGAATGTAAATTTCAACTATTTCAGAGCACTCGCGTGGCGTGTATTGTTCCATGGTAAAAATCTGCTTGGACTGACGCTTCAAACGCGGTATGTCATTAAGCGATCTGACATCTCTGTCAAAAGTTATGGCGTTGCCAGATGGGTCCGTCGAATATGGGAGACCCTGTATATATTCAAAAAGGCAACCCTATATGGGATCTAGGTAATATATTTTATTTTTTTTTTATATGCGATCAAAGTTAGTAGTTCAATCACGTGTTTTAAAGCACTTCTTGTTGAGAAAATATTGACGCTATCTTTGATACTGGAAATCTGCAAAACTAAAATTTTATTTAATATGTGAAATATGGAAAATCATGCTCAATGTATGTAGTTTATAATTATTATAACATAATACACAATTGTTTTGTCTTTGTCGTCTTATTTCGTGTTTATGTGATGTGGTATTTCAGATACACATAACCTCACGTTATTTTTATTTCGTGAAGTAAAAGTTATAGATGTACTCGCGTGTTCAAAGCTTAAACGCAGGATAATTTATTAAAGTGTCCTGTATCATGTAGTATAGGTGAGCTTTGCGCGTTTTCTGCGCAAAATGATCAAAATTACGTTTTTCAATCAAACTTTTGTTAAGCTGTGCTGAAACCTTAGCAATTTGAGATGGACGTAAAAATGATGCCGTTTCGAATTTAGTACTAAAAAACTCATAAAAATTTTAACGAATACATAAAAGAACATATAAAGATTAAAGTTCATAGTTTTATAGTTTATGTTCACAAATATTTACCAAAGTTCGGAGACATTTGAACAGGTTTGATGAAGCCCACTTAGAGTGGATTTCTACAAACTTTGCAATAAATATTGAACACGATTATTATCTTAACATATGTAATAAGTGCATAGTTCCCAGATTATTGTCGCTTCTGTACTTCCTGTTGGCTTCTTAGTGGGAAATGATTCGGAGGCACAGAAAACATTTTATAAGCACGACAGACGGTCGCATGCTACACAAAATAGCCGCATTAATAATGTAACTGGTTTTTCTTTCACATCGGGAGTATTGTATTAATAATTAGTACCTACCGATGTTATAACCAAATTCCATTTTTAGCATAACTGCATGAATTCCTTTTATATTATGATTGTCTTTTAGAAATGCAAATACTGGATAATAATGGATCAATAGAATCCATAGATCTGTGAAATATGGCTCACGTTTTTCGTACATCATAACCACTCCTAAAATATTGAGTCTGACGATATTTCTGCATGTATGGATGTCGCAGGCGGCATATAGGGTTCGTACTGTACTAATCGGTGGGAAATTTGTATGAGGGCTACATCCATATCTGAACCTATTTTCATTAGATTAAATATGTTTGGTCCTTTGTAAAAAAAACATACCCATGCCAAATTTCATACAAATTGGACCTTATTGCAACCAGCACTTAGCGTACAAACATCTAGCTCGTGTGAGAGGTTATAGTGGGCGTTGCCAGATTGGTCCAAATTTTTGTCCATTTGTTATGTATGTCATGACTAACAGGTTTGCATATTTGGAGTGCTGTATATACATTCCTTCATATTTATGCCACAAAAAATGGATTTGGGACCAGTGTGCAATGCACAAAAAAAATATTTTTTTCCGTATTACAGATTTTCACATTTTTCAGATTTTGAAATTTAAAAAAAACGCAATTCCTTTTTTCGATTTTGTCGAACTGTTTCTCATACATTTTAGTAGCTTTTTATACTGTAGAAATCTACGATTTCTGACGAATAGATTGATATAAAATATATCGCAGTAGCCATTCCGCGATTAAAAAATTTCAAGAAAAACACTTCTATCTCCGAATTATTTTATTATAAAATCCAATTATCGCAGGCGCGGTTCGTCCTAGAAACAAGTGACCAAAGGAAATAATGGAGACTAGGAACAAATCGGCATATCTTTCTTTAAGAAAAAAATCGCAGTGTTATTCAGTAAAGATTTACAGCCTCTCAAAAGTTGTGAATATTCAATTCAAATGATATTTTTGCTTATATATATGTTTTAAGACTTCCCCTAGCATGGTATGTACCACTTTGAAATTATCTCCTCGGAATCTCCTGAAATCGCTTGTTAATAACTAAATCGAATGGGTTTGTCTCGATAGAGACAGCGTTTTTCACATTAAGATAAAAAATTCTAAATGGCGCATATGGATGTTTGTTCAATATAATTTCGCTTCGTAAATAAATTGGTATCATTGTCCGGTCAGCTCTATTTCGCGAGTTGTTGTTAATACTTATACAAAGGCATTGGAAATTTAAATTCTAATAATATGAAAATGTCAAAGTATTATTTGCGGCCAGTACAAATTTAGTTTCTGTTTAAGAGATATTGCAAATCGTAATTTTCCGCGGCTTGAAAATGGCGATGTTATGCAGTTTTATAGATTACAAAAAATTCGCAATATGGTGATATTTCAAATATCTCGTAAATGGTAGAACGATTTACAATTACTCATATTTATTGTGTTACAGTTCCAAATTTCCGCGATTTTTTTGTATAGTTCATTGCAACTAACATCTTTTTTTACTGTTTTCGTGATATCTCGCGAGGGGATAATCCTGAACAAAACCTCAATAACAGTTTTTGGCGTCAAACTAGGCGAACTTCTGATCCCTTGAGGTACGCTGTGTGCACTAAATTTTTTTATTAGAAATTGTGTTAGTTGACTTTATTATGGCGGCAAAAATGTGTTTGTGGAAAATATAGTTTGTTTGTAATAAATATTTAAAAGAATGATCTTTTTGAAAAAATGTATGACGTTGGACCAACATAACTTTTTCCTTGAAAGCCTTTGAGGAAGGTTTAGGTTTAGGTTAGGGTGGCAGCCGTATTTTTTTTTTTACAAGCTCACATAGACCAGTTTAGGTCCCTAGTGTTACCACGGGCTGAAATGCCCCTCATCGAAACCAACCTGTTTGACATATAAATTTATCGATAGTACGAATATCAGTACTGGAAAGATCTGTTGGGCTGCCTAAAAAGGCCGACCCCAGTATGTCCAGTCGTCGTTTACTCAAAGCGGGACAGTCGCAAAGCAAGTGCTCAATGCTCTCCACTTCTTCCTCATCTCCACAGCTTCGGCAGAAGTCATTGGAGTCAATACCCAATCTTTTGGCGTGTTCGCCGATCAAGCAGTGTCCCGTCAGAACCTGTACTAACGTAGACAATCGTTTCCTCTCTAGTGCGAGGAGATATTTTGACCTTCTCAGGTCATACCTTGGCCAGATTTGTCTAGCTACCCTGCAGGTGCCGATTTCTGTCCATCTTTCGTTGGACTGCCTGATTGCTTCTTGCCTAAGCCAAAGCTTGCACGTGGATAGTGGCGCACCAATATATGCAAATTCTTCGAGAATTTGTAATGTCGTCCCTTTCCTAGCAAGTTCATCGGCTTTGCAGTTCCCCGGGATATCCCTATGCCCAGGCACCCATATGAGGTGTATATTAAACTGTTCAGCCATCTCGTTAAGAGATCTGCGGCAGTCGAGGGCTGTTTGTGAATTTAGGGATGTTGCCTCCAGAGAATTGATGGCAGCCTGGCTGTCCGAGTAAATTACAACGCCAGTGTTGGTTACTATGTTGCGACTCAGCCACTTGGCTACTTCCCATATTGCCATTATTTCGGCTTGATAGACACTGCAGGTATCTGGTAGTCTGTGAGCAATATCCAGACTAAGTTCTTCACAGTGTACTCCGAAGCCAACCTTTTCATCAAGCTTCGAACCATCCGTGTAAAAGTGGAGATGGTTTCTATTACCTGGTATTCTGCCGACCCATTCATCTCTGGCGGGAATCATAGTGATGTAATTTCTCTCGAAGGTGTACACAGTTGGTATATAGTCCACTCGGTCGGTTACCATAGCACTACACTTTGATATCCTCATGTGACCATAGTTTTTGTACCTCCACATTGATAGGCAGTTTAATCTTATTGCCGCTTTGGTTGCAACTTCTCTCGCCACAATATTAATCGGCAGTATATGGAGTAGGGCTTGTAGAGACTCGGTCGCTGTAGTCCTTAAGGCTCCGCTTATGCTCAGGCAGGCTGTTCTCTGAACCTTTGTTAGTAGGTTGGTAATGGTTAGTTTGTCAGTTGCCGTCCACCATACCACAATACCGTATAACAGTATTGGACGAACTACTGCTATATATATCCAGTGGACGATTTTAGGCCTTTGAGGAATATAAGACATATTTATAAAGGTTGTAGGGTTCCGTTTCTGCAGGTTGACTTTTGTCTGCGCGAAATTGCACCCGTGAAAGATAGGATACATTTGAAAGTCTGAATTTTTAGTTCAAAAACGCGAATTACTCATTTTTTCCTCACAAACTTTTAAAAAGTAGGTACGAAGCTAAAAATCTGAGCAAATTTCCGTGCGTATAGCTTCATTCATAAAACCAAATTTCAACCTCATGAATTTCCCCATATTTATATAAATTGTTACCAACAAATAGTAAAATTTTAGAAAGAATAAATCGCATTATGTACGTTATATTCAAAATTTCGAGATAATCGTAGGAAAGATTCTACTTTCAAGCATATTATGTTTTCTGTTGTGATATGTAATATTAATTTTTTGCAGGTGGCATCACTGCCATATGGCCAGTGCCGGTTTCTGTATGTGCTAGTGGCTTAGTTCTCTTGTGGTTTTCTGGTTGTTTTGTTTTTGCTGCTCTGTGCCGTCGTTAAACACAGCCGCAATCAGGTTTCTGCTGCTCATTGTGGATTTCCTCATGAAATGTAATTCAGGTTTTGACTTCTTGCAAAACTTGTGTCATATAATTTTATTTTAATTTCATTTCTTGTTGTCTCGGTACTTGTTGTTGCTGTTGTTGTCTCTTTGGTATCTTAAACTTGTGCTGCTAATTTGGTTGCTCTTGCAGTGACTGCCGCTGTGACTGTTACTGTGTGATCGTTATTATTAGATGTTTATTTCGTTATTTCTATCGAATGTGGGTGGTGGGTGAAGGCAGTGTGAGGAGGGGCGGGCAATGGGAGTTTTCGTTTTGCTTCGGAATTGAAATTGGTAACACACCCGCTTTTTTTGAATGCGAACGTGTCTGAGATAAATTTAACCAACGCCGAATTAAAGCTGAACAAAGTTATAACAACGCAGTCAAACAGTCAGAGTCACAGCCACAGCCACGGCCCTAATAACCAACAAAATAATGAACCCAATGAACAACATCAACAACAAGAACAACGCTGCGAGGGGTAAATATACGCCACACCGCTGAAACTCAATTGATTTTGTTGGGCAAATTAATGGTAATAGAGTGGCGGGATAATATTGCACATTTATTGCATAATAATTATTTTGATTTTTTTTTTCAAACGTTCACCATTTGAAGCTCTACTAAGTTGTTGGAATTTTCGCAACAAAATTTAAACGAAAAATAAAAATTAACCCACACATACAACACACCAATGAACACTCTCTCATTTGTATTTACTTTCAAATTTGCGTCTGGTACCCTTCACCCCATTATGGACGGTTTATTATTTGGTCAGTATGTATATATTCCAGATGTTTCAAGTGGATTGCATATGTATCAGCACAAAATATAACTCAAATAATTATAGATTTTAAATGCACATATCGAGTTTCATGGGAAATTCAAATTAAAAGATTCGCATTGACGAACTGATGAAGGGAATACTAAACCTTCTTCCGAGGGTACTTTTAGTGCCATAGAGAACGATTAAGATTCGATATTCAGTGTATTTAGCGTAGTTAATATCTGCATCTTCTGTAAAAAGTGTGTTTTCGGTACAACAAACTGAAAAATAAAGAAAAAATATTTCGTGTGGTGATACACAAATTTTATCTTGAATCGGACAATATGGTAGAATTTAAATGGGCGTAAAAGCCAGCAAAATGTAAATGATATTCTATTTAATCATTATCTCCATCAAATACAAACAAATTTTAACTTTATGTTGTGCCATATTCTTGCATTACAAATTTTACATTTTGGATTGAATGCAATTTCCACACTCCAAGTAACAAGTACCTACTTTTGGGGAAATATGCCTTATGAGAACAAATCCTGAACTAAACTGAAGTACACATTTTATTCACATTGCAGAGAGTAATTTTTCTGAGTGTAGGAAAAAGTGGACCGCGTAGCACGCTCCTGGAAAAAACTCAATGCTGACAGGAGGCCAGCCAATATTGAGTATTTTTAAACTGCGTACCGTGGTATTCAAATATGTCGCAAATTGTAGATATTATTTTCGTACGTGGCCCAAAAACCTTAAATTTTAGCTTCATGATCATGCTTTTGCAGTCATGACAGCTAATTTAACAATTTTTTTGGCAAATAGAGAAAACACATTTTCCTGTGATATTTGTGCAGCTTTTGAAACGGAAACATAACATTCATTCTTATGAGGCGGTATCGATAAAGAAATCTTATGCTGAAAATTGAAATAATACAGTAGTGTCGATTTAGCTGTCACTCGCTTATGTGCCACTTTAAGAAAACTGCCGAAAAGTCATAATTTTCGAAATTGTTCGACAATCATTTATCCCATGCTAATATTTTTTTATTTGGAAATAAAGATTATTTTGTATTTAAGTATTTTGGCAATGTACCAATTCCTTAATTTAAAGACAAGTTTTCTATTTTTCAGAAGTTCAAAGCAAAATTTGTTTATAAATTTTATGTTTGTAAAGTTTAGTTAACGATTAAATCGCATAATCTATCGTAACTATACATTGCATTGATGGATTGACAAAAAGTGCTGAATTGAAATACTTATAAATTAAAATTTATTGGTGTAAAACAAAACCTATTGCTGCTAAAGACATTTTTAACTACAAAGTTCAACAAAAAATCTAGAAAAACTAACAAAAATTCGAAAAATTCAGCAAAGTTTAAACACAATTTTTAATTAAAATAAATTTGGAAAACATCTTAAACAATAACATTGTTTGTGGGTAAACACTAGGCCGGGTTTGTGGGGAGGCAAAAAAAGTCGCCATTGCTCAGTGAAAATCGTATTCTAGGGATCAAAATAAGGAACTTTGCCGAAGGAACCATACCTCTAAAACGAATTCTGATGTCCCGGAATTTGGGTCGAACTTTTGGGTAGGGGCAAATTTTGAAAAATCCCACTTTGACCCATTTAGAGTGCTCCAATCGAGTCCAAATGTATGACCGACCCCCACTAACTTTGGAGGCCCGACCCACCCATGCCAGTGGCACACCCCCTGGAACCCCCTGGGGGTTCCATACATTTGGACTCGATTGGAGCACTCTAAATTGGTCAAAGTGGGATTTTTTCCGGGACATCAGAATTCGTTTTAGAGGTATGGTTCCTTCGGCAAAGTTTCTTATTTGGATCCCTAGAATACGATTTGCACTGAGCACTTCACTGAGTGGGGGTCGGTCATACATTTGGACTCGATTGGAGCACTCTAAATGGGTCAAAGTGGGATTTTTTCCGGGACATCAGAATTCGTTTTAGAGGTATGGTTCCTTCGGCAATGTTTCTTATTTTGATCCCTAGAATACGATTTTCACTGAGCCATGGGCGATTTTTAAATCGACCTGCCCTAGTAAACACATATTTTATTTGTGAAGTGCGTAAATATATTTTGTTCTAATATATTAATATATGCGTTCCAAACAAAATATCATGATTTTCAAATAAAATTTATTTGCTAACAAATATATAATATTCAAAAAATTCGTTTCCAAATATATTTAGCTTCAAGTCAAACATATCAAAAATGGCGATTTTCCTCCGTGTAGGTAGGAGCATTTAAAATTGTGTAGTGAGAAAACGCGTGAACAGAATTCATTCAGAATGCAAGGTAGAAACACACACATAGTGTGTGTGAGTTTATGCTAACGGGGGTACACTTGTAAGGTTTTTGGATACACATTCGTTCAAAAATAGGATTTTCGGACGAACAGCTAGCTATAAGCCATCCATCAATAAGTGTCAACGACAATATACCAAAAAGTCGAAAGTCGCCGGAGCCGATAAGGATGTTAATGCAAACAATGCCCGTAGTGCATACCACAAACTTAAAACAAATTGGTCAGCTAAAAATAGCCTCCAGCAAACAAAAATTCGAATTTTCAACACCAGTGTTAAGCCAGTACTGCTCTATGGATATGAAACCTGGAAAGTAACCGATGCCATATGCCACATACTCCAAGTATTCAGCAATTGGAGCTCACGTCGTATTTGCCGAATTTATTGGCCCTCCATAATATCTAATGAGGATCTACACATGATGACCCACAACGAACCAATACTTACAGAAATAAAGAGACTTAAATGGACTTGGATTGGCCATACACTTCGGGCAGCTGAAAACATATCGCTATGATGGCATTTGAGTCTAATCCACAGGGATCAAGAAGACGAGGAAGACACAGGAGCACGTGGATAAGATAAGTTCCTGCAGAAAGCAGATCATCGGGATCCTGGCTGCAGATTAAGCAAATGGCCGAAGATCGATAACGATGGACTACTTTTGTTTCCGCCCTATGATCCGCCTAGGAGCTGTTATTTATTCAACATGTACGTTAATTATTGTAATATACGTATATAGTAATTACAATATGTTAATATGTTTTTTAATCACTTACATGAGGAATTAAAAAAAATGTACCAAAAAGTTTGTGTCTTCGCTTCAAACTTTACATAACAGTTAAAATTTTTCTATCACAATTTTGTGATTTTCGCGATAATTCCCGAATTACAACGAGGCCGCGTACTGATACCTGCTGCATGGAAAGAAACCTATAAAATGTTTACGTTGGATAATACTTCTCACGAACGTACTCCAGTTAGCATAAACACACTCACAATTTAGGAGCGGGTATGTTATTTTTTGAACACTCGTTCAAAAAATACTGTTTTCGGGCGACTGCATTTAGAAAATGTTTTTTTAATAAAGGGTTTTCAGCCATATCCTTTTCATGATATTTTCCATAAGCAAATCGCAAAGTGGCTGCCCTATGTCGTCGATAGCCTCACGAATTCTATCTTTGAGGTCTTGAATCGACGCTGGGCTGTTGGCGTAGACCTTATCTTTCACGTGACCCCAAAGAAAGAAGTCGCAAGGTGTTTAATCAAAAGATCTCGGTGGTCAATTGTGATCACCTCTTCGAGCGATAACACGGTCCCGAAACTTTTCCTGTAACAGAGCAATGGTTTCGTTGCTTGTGTGGCACGTATCGCCGTCTTGTTGAAACTAAACGTTGTCCAGATCTATACCATCCAACTCCGACCATAAAAAATCATTAATCATCTCTCAATAGAGCATTCTATTCACCGTAACTGTTGATCCAACCTCATTTTCGAAAAAGTAAGGTCCAATGACCCCGCCGGACCATAAACCGCACCAAGCAGTCACACGTTGAGGATGGAGAGGCTTCTCAACAATAACTCTTGGGTTTTCGAGCCCCAGATGCCACAATTTTACTTTTGACGTAGCCACCGAGGTGGAAATGGGCCTCATCAGTCAAGATGGTTTTTCGATGATTTTCGATTTTTCGAATTTTAATAATTTTAATGAGTTGTTGAATCCTGTATCGTTCCATTTTTAGTAATGGCGTAGTTTCTACTTGTCAAATGTCAAAAAATAAAAGCTTCAAAAGTGACAGCTACCGAAATACCGGGGATGGATCAAGAAATATGTGTTTCCATAGTGAAACACACAAAAGATAAAGAAATATCAAAAACCAGTAAGGAAAGGCTAAAGTCGGGCGGGGCCGACTATATAATACCCTACACCACTCTCGTAATATTGAATAACTCTGAAATATAAATTTTGTAATTCATGTATAAATTGTTTACATACATTTACTTTTGGGACATTTTATACTTAAATAATACCCTGTACCACAGTGTGGTGTAGGGTATAAAAACGATTGGATGTAAAATACAGCTTCTACAGGACTAAAGAGCCAAATCGGATGAAACATATATATGGGAGCTATAGCTAAATCTTAACCGATTTTCTTCAAATTAGGCAATGTTGGTTCATGGATCAAGAAACTCTACCATTCTAAATTTCAAAACGATTGGATGTAAAACACAGCTTCTATAGGACTAAAAGGCCAAATCGGACGAAAGATATATATGGGAGCTATATCCAAATCTGAACCGATTTCAACCAAATTCAATAGGGATCTTTACAGCTCCGAAATACTCTAAACTGCAAAATTTCAGAACGATCGGAGTGAAATTGCGACCTGTAGTCGACGAACAACTTCACATGGACAGACGGACGGACAGACATGGTTAAATCGACTCAGCTAGTGATTCTGAGTCGATCGGTATACTTTAAGGTGGGTCTAGCTGTGTCATTTTCAGGTTTTACAAACATCTGCCGTGAAACGAACTTATAATACCCTGTACCACAGTGTGGTGTAGGGTATAAAATATTAAAATTTGATAAGTAGCGGATAGTAGCCAAGCACGCCGGCGAAATGCACTTGCAATTGCCTTTAAAATATGCCTTCATTCATTGAATGCTGCCCACGCGTTTTCTCAAGACACCATTTTTAATGTTCCTACCTTGGCACTTTTTCAAAATTATCCCAATAAATATGGGTGGCAATTAAGCTCCATCTTTGATACTCTAGGTCTTAGTGAATTTATTGTGGTAGTTAAATGAATTTAACTTTAAGCCATTTGAAAGTAGATGTGGCAGTTAAGTCAAAACTACAGTACATATATACATATGTATATGTAGACTACAGTTTGTCCTGAAGTCATTAATTTATTTGCAATTATGTAAACTTGTTACCTTCTACATATGTTCTGTTGACGATTTACTACAACATATGAAAGACTGAATTTTTGAATTACAATTTAGATGTGCTCCATTAGCGAACATAATTTCTATGCAAATGTAAATTGAACCAACTGTGATGGGATGGATATGATTAAAATACGTATGTAGTGTGGATTGGAGCCACAACAATTGGGTTTGGAGCGCGGTGCTCGAAAAACAACCTAGGGCGTAAAGTATTTTGTCATTTCATTATGTTTCAATTAATTAAAATATTGTTATGGGTTTACACTTTTAAATACAATACTGTTATCCACAATGCTTAGCTGTCGTTTCATTGAAAACTTTCGGCGTTCTCATCGTCATCGTCCTCGTCCTCGTACTTACCACACATTTTGTAGTATTCAGTAATCAATTAATTCCTCCGAAATGAATTTTTAACAATCTGCAAATAAAGAGAATTAAAAGGAATATTAAAACAAAGGGTATTCTCGATCATAGCGACGAATTGAATTAAATGTAAAAAAACAATTTGTTTAATTGCTGCCGTTAAAATGGTCATTCAACAGAACGGCGACAGGCATGTACGGTAGATAGCATGTTTTTTGTATTCCCATCTTCAAAGGATCTCATTATCCACACGAAATTTTCTTTTGTACTATTCGATACGGGTAGTTTTTGGCCTTATATATACATGAGTATATATATGTATATACACAAATGTTTTTCATGCTTATTTTTATTACATGGCAGTGGAATATGGGGAATAATGTGAAATAACACAATCAGAACGACAGCATTTATTCCCCAAACATTACGTTTACATTGGCAACATTTTCCATCTTGTTGAAATACATAAGAACACGAAATACTTCAGTTAATTGAATATGAATAAATGTATTAAATATGCTTTGTAAATTGTTCCAAAACATTGCGCATTTTTTGCACCAGTTTGATAACAATCTAACATATGGTTTATTTGTTTCTCCTCAATTACAAATATTCAATAATTATTGAATAACACGCTCCAACAGCATTTTTCGGACAGAATAGCGACCCTATAATTTTGAAGGAGCATGTTGAGTAGATAATTTTTGTGGAATAAACTTATGGTTCAGCTGTTCTGAGTTTTTTTTACAGTGGTTCTAATATTTTTTTTGTGGTCGAAGGGAGCATTATAAATATTAAATCAGAAAAATGCTGCAAGTTAATGTTTGAGAAATATGTTAATGTCAAAGTTATATAGTGGAATTTTATGAGAATAATTTTTGTGGAAGATCTTAACCCTCTAGCTCCCTTCTTCAATTTGGCCCTTTTTCGACTAAATTAAAAACAAAATCTTTCTAAAAAGACATTTAAGAATTAAAATATTGTAGGAAATTTTTTGCCGGAAAATTTCAGTGCGAGTTGCCAAGGCACCAAAGTTGTAAATATAGCTCTCTAAGCTTAATTAACAAAATTACACGCCAACTTACACAAACAATTCTATAATGTAAATTTAAAGACGTGATATCTATGGAATAATTGAAGCAGAAGAGCGACTCTACTCGACTCTATAATTGTGAAACTTATGGTTCAGCTGGTCTGAGTTTTTTTACAGTGGGTCAAAGTTTTCATTTTTCTGTCGAAGGATGCATTATACTAAATGAGAAAAATCTGATAGATTTCTTATTGTCAAGGTTATATTGTGGAATTTTATGAGGATAATGAAGAAGATCTTAAATATAAAAAAAGTCATTTCCACAGGGACATTTAAGGATTATGTCCCTCAGACCACATAGACCATAAGTTTATTCAACAAAAATTATCTACTCGATTACTACTTTCAAAATTACTACTACTACTTTCAGAATTATTGGGTCGCTGTTCTGTTCCACGCAAAAAGTCTTAGATTGTCGGACAGTGTAATTAAAATGCTGTCCAATTTCTCTTAAACTCAGCATTCTTAAGCTTTTCGACTTAATTACAGTGAAGTTTTTTTTTCTTGAATGCGTGTTCCCCGCTTTTCTCTTTGTTTTTCTTCATGAAATATAAGTTGTTCTACTTAAAATGGGAAGCTAACACAAAAATAATAACATGGCACATATTTATATATATATATATATATATATAATTTATATTATCCCAAGCAATGTTGATCTTGAAAACTGTCATTAGCTGAGATGTTAACATTTTTGGCAAATTGAGATGTGACTTGGTCAACAAAGGATTAAAGGAATATCTTCACAGAGGCAATTTCAATTCAGATTTATAACATAATTATTTCAATTGAAATACAGTGGAGACCATCAGACGATTATATTAAAATCCATGTACGAGTATGTTGTTGGTGCTTATGGAATTCTGTAAAGAGGACTATCTGCACCCGGTGCCCCCAAATTTCATTTTTGTGAAATATAATCATATGTTAAGTCACATAAGAATATTGCTAGCCCCAAATATGACTTTAGAGAAATAAGGGAGCAATCCATTTGTTGTCCCAATTGTGAATATTGCATGCAAAAAAACTTCAGATATTTGTACAAAAGAAAATAAATATTTCCTTGATATGTAAGGTGTTCAATAATGGATTCGTAAGGAACGTTCATCTGCCAATGATCTAAATAATGTAATTTTTCTTGTTGGAAGACGCATATTGAAGTCTAATGCAACCACAACAAGAAGATTGGTGCAATAGTTCCAATCAAACTTGTCCCAGTCTCACATGTAAAGTTTGGACTGGTATTAAAGTTACATAAAGAGTAGGCCATTTAAAATTTTAGATTTGAACTACCGATTACTTTGACTTGTGATATGAGCCCTTTGGATTATTTTCTGTGGGAAGCCATTAACGATAAATGTTACGCAAAGCATCCAGAGACAATTGAAGCGTTGAAACATTAAATCGAAGTTGCCATTGAAGAGATTCGACTCGAAATAAAAAATTTGAAAAAATTATCAGTACTTTTTCTATAGCCGATTCAAATTTCAAATGTTAAATGGCCCACCCAGTACCTGAGTCGTTCTCTAAAATTCTCAATTGCCGAGCCAGTCGTGGTAGTCATAAGAATTATAATGTGTTCCATTATTAAATGACAAAGTTTAACCTTTCCAATAAAACCAGAAATTAGAAAAATTATCGGTACTTTCTTTTTATAGCCGAGTCAAATTTAAAATTTTAAATGGGCCACCCTTTATAAGCAGTTCACTGTTCGTGAAGCTCGCCTCAATAGTACTCTAAATATTACATTTTAACATGTCGAATACTTTGTTCAATCATACCCCGACATAGCACGAATCTCCACAGACCAAATATGCAGGCGAGAGCTTGCCTATTGCTTGAAATATAGCATTATACAATTTGAATTCCTATGAACGGTGCCCCATCGATTGTACATAAACACGAAATTCTAAGTAATTTCTAAGTAACAGTGCAATGTATTTTAATGATCTACTGTTCAGCGCAAAATATGCGTACTCAACAAGCCACGTCTGGAATTACAGACCCAAATTGACAGATTCATTCAGTCACAACTTCTGCAGCAATCATATAAATGTTTTCATATTTTGCATTGTAGGCAATATTTCTAATGACTATAGACTGACAAAGGATGAACAATTTTTTCAAAGTTTTGGCGTCTCTCTCTCATTGCAAAATTACATTACTCACAAAGTGACGGTATACACGATTGAAATTCTCTTACTTGATATACTCATATCGATACCTCCATTCCAATGTATGATATGTTGAAACAAGTAGTTTTTCAGGGGAGGCGATCAAAGTTTCGTGGAATTTTTAAATTTGTATGGTATTCCTTTATAACACAAATCAAATGACCTCTACTATTTTACATAGCTTTTGATGAGGTAGACGTATAAACCACAAATTTCGGCTGAATAAATACTTTTCACGAAAACATGCTAAGTCGACTTGGTATGTTTTGGAATCAAGGAACCGATATAGATTAATTATATAAGTCTATACTCGTATCAGTTGAGTAGCATTGTAGTACACATACATACATACAATTCAATAAAAAAGAAGCATTCGATTTAAATACAATGTAAGGGGTATCCCCCAAAATTTATCAGCAAATAATGTCGCAATGGTAATCGATTTAAATGATTACAAAAGTATTAAATAACTTTCGCTATGACTTCTTTATCTTAATAATTGCCAAGAATTCCGTGAGGATAAGAATAAATCAGTAGGTACGGGTTCAATAGTAAATTTTACACAAAATCGCAAAATCTTACCAAAATTTAATAGCTCAGTGTACATGAACACTTACTATTCGGAACTGTGCAATGCCTTTGAAGTATCAACTGTTTAGCGCGAAATATGCGTATTCGCCAAGCCACGTATGGAATCCCCGACCCATATTGACAGATTAATTCGGTCACAACATTCCCGTAACATCTGCAGCAATCATATAAACGTTTTCATATTTTGATTGTTGGCAATATTTCTAATGACTATAGACTGACAGAGGATGACAATTTTTTTTTCAAGGTTCTGGCGTCTCTCACTTGCATTACAACTTAGTCGACTTAGCATGTTTTGGAATTGGGGAACCGACATAGATTAATTTAATAGGTCTATATCAGTTGGACAGCTTTGCAGTACACATACATACATACAATTCTATAGAAAAAGAAGCATTCGATTTAAATACAATATAAGGGGTTTCCCCCAAAATTTATCAACAAATAATGTCGCAATGGTAATCTATTACAAAGATGACAAAGTATTAAATAACTTTCGCTATGCTTTCTATATATAAATAATTTCCTAGAATTCCGCGAGGATAAGATTAGATCAGTACGTACAGGTTGAATCGTACATACGTTTACCTAGCAAAAAAATGGGTGATATTCCTAAGGAATCTGATTTGAAGTACTTTCAAAGAGGAACTTAGTGATTTTTCACTTCCAAATATATATTCTTTTGCAACAGTTATGAATATATTTATATTTGATAAAAAATATAAAATATTATTAATATATATTGAAAATAGATTTTTTAAATTCGACGGATATCCCAATTTAATTCTTAGCTAAAGAGAGCATCAGTGAATAAGATTCAATTTAGCACAAGTTTGCTAAAACGTGATCATACGCTAAAGTGTTGTTATACATTCAGTTCATACTCATTTGTTGCCGTGCGTGTTAGTATGTGTTGTTATGTTGTTGCGGCGCTGGAATACACAGGTTCGAATCACGACAACACCGAAAAATTTCACTTTTAAATACGATACGCTTTCTAAACATAAAATAAAAAGGAAGATTAAAAGAAAATAAAAAATATTTTTTTAATTTTTTCCAAAAAATAATAATTGCATAACTTTATAAGCACTGGTGCAAATTTCCTAGTGAAGATCCAACAAATAAGTACTTCTAGATCACAATTATTAGATCATAACCATTCTTTGGATGTTCTTTTTTGAAGGGAGGTACGTGTCTATGGAGTTAAACTTTAAATAAATAATGCAACTCTTCCGGAAAGTAATGTTCTTATATGAATTCATAATATTCAATTATTTGGCGACACATATTCTTGGGATGAATTACAGTCAAACATATCGCTTGACGTTGCCTTACAGAAATGAGAATTTTGCAAATATCCATAAATTAATCTCAGCGATTTTTAGTTTATTAGTGAACAACCATATTACGGATCATTCCAGCGTTTTTTAACATCTTATTTCATGTTATTTATCTGTAACATGAACATCTTAAATGTTGAGTTACGTCACTCTTTAAGTAAGTGAGCGATATGAAGCGACCCAATTTAATATATTCCTCAACATTCAACATCTTGGAGCCGAACTAATGCTCACAATACGAGGTATTAGTTCTGCGACCCAATGTTGTACGATAAATCGTCTTGTATGAACACCCCTATAACAGAATTCCTCGATTTTATTTATAATTTCTTTCCATCGCAATGCACTGACATAATTTTACAAATTCACACCCATGCCGCTGTCCCGTTCCAATATGTGGCTCACAGGTTGGTCACGCATATTGATTGTCTGACAAAACGAACATCACGTAAAGGTTTTTGGCCCGTAGAATATTATAACGGCATTTGTAATTGAACATGTTGGGAATATTTAATAGTAATTTAGTTACTTGTGTATGCGGATGATTCTTTGCAAAACTACTATTTCAATAATTCGCATGCGTACTTTATCCACATTGACAACATTTTATCTAATTTTAGGTCAAGGTCAATTACAGGACATTTTGTAGTCGATAAATGTTTTCATCTGGAACAAATTAAGGACTCTTATCAGTGTCATATGTCTGTCTGCCTTTGACATCAAGGCATTTGGAAATGTTGATTAGCTGATAATTACATTATAACGGAGACGGCATTCATTGGGCATTGTAAGAAGATATATCATCTTATTTTTGCAGGATGTGATTGATTACACTGTACAAGAACAAAATAACCAAGAATAATAGCGAATATAGTTTTTATGTTTAATAAATAATAATCCAATTTTTTGTTTCCTTGTTTTAAAAGGATCGAAAACTGCAGATATTGATATGTTTGTAATTTTTGTAATACAGTGCAAAAAGAAGATAGTGGTATTTTGCAATTTTAAATTATATCATGGGACGGAATAAATTTACAGTTTCTGATCGATTTAATATAATTTATCTTTATTTAGGTCAAAATCAGAAAACCAAATTAATTTTAAAATCGCTTATTTATAACGAAGAATGCAGTTAGCTCATAATTGTAAACTTTGACAATCATATAGCTCATTTACAACATAACTCAAAATTTAAAATTTTCAAGACGAGTAACTCTAATTCGCTGTAAACAAATCGCTTATTCACTATAAGAAATCCAACATTGATATAGCTTTACTACAGAGGGACTCTTTATTACATATTCGGGTATGTTCTGGCACTCACTTGGAGCATCTCACGTGAAATGTCTTAAGAAAGGGGTGTTCTAAAAATCGCTATCACGCCTGAAAACCGTATGGCATAGAAGGCAAATCACATGTTAGGCATTATTTAAGCAGAAGTTAGGCAGCCAATACTTTCTGCAGTTGCCAGACACCTCGCTATTCGTCCTGTGAATTAAAGGTGAGAAGTGAGATGAATGTGAAGTGAGTACCAGAACAGCGGTGATTATCTAGCCCGTACACACCACATTTTTTACTTCATTACGCATTAAATACCACATTTTCATGTTGTGTTGTCTGAAACTTAGCAGTTTGAGGTTTATTTATAACACAACGAAAATTTACCATATCGGTTTAGGTTTTGATATATTTCCCAAACATATAGTCGCATATATGCTACTCTTTCTAAACAATTTAGCTGGATTCTAATTTAATATGTTCTAAAACTGGAATTGAATATATGAATAAACTACTATATATTTCACAGTTCGACCCTTCAAAAAACTCTATTTATAGACACTTTTGAAGATGATCCACAAAAAGAAGAAATATACCATATCTTCGAATCCAATTAAGCGGTGATCGGCTTGTTGCAGCTTTGTAATTTATATCTCCGTTTCATGTCGAGTTTTTTAAACAAAAATGAAATGTACGAGTATGTATATCATCTCATCAAAACGTCACGGCCCACCTGATATGCCGCTACGGAACCCCAGTGAGACGCGGACCACCATTTGAGAATCTCTGGGACAGATAAACTTTGCAATTATTATTATTAATTCTGTACAAGAAATATCCACATTTGTCATATTAACTCCTTACATTTAATTCACTGTATTTTGTGCAAATCAATTGTTATGAAAATGTATTCAACACAACTTTAATTTTTGAGAATAACAATCTGAAATATTTCTAGACATGAAAATAATGTTTAGTTATAGTAAAAAGGAAGAAAGAACTTGTCGAAACTATGGAGTATAAAAGTCAAAAATTCAATTCGATATTTTTTTTCGTTGTGTGTAGGATGCAAACCGTAAACTGTCAAATGTAATAATTTATCCAATAAATTATAAGCACTTGTATGTACATGTGTGTGGCCATATAAACACATTTTAAAATAAATGGCATTGCTTTGTGATATGTAGTTTTATCATTGCAGAAAAAACATAACATAATTCTGTACTATATTTTATTGTACTATAGTTTATTGTCATCGAATATTGTTTAATTTAATTTGATTAAATTTTCATTTGTAATGATTTATTATGAAATTTAATTTCATTATATTAAAATACTAAATATGTTCACTGCTTTGCATTATTTTATATGAAATTGTAAAACATCGAAACATATTACATATTTTTTTTTTGAATGGGAAAAACCAGAATTTGATATTAAAAGCAAAATAGTAATTGAAACATGCCGTGCTTTATCTGCTTACATATGTTAACGATTCCTAATCGTATTTGTGAATAAAATAATTAAAGCGTATTACATATAGTTTTAATTAATGGAATTTTATGCTGCAAAATCGCTGAACTGCTGAAAGAATGTGGTGAATGGTATTGCCAAGCAAGTCTGACTCAGTAATACTCTACATCAGTTTAATAGAGTAAAATAAATTTGTGTATTTAGAGAGAATCATTTGTTCAATCAGGAAGTTATTATATTTATATTATTTATATATTATTAGTTATTGTCCACAATTATTCCTGTCAAAAATATGTGTGCTTTCGTGTAGAAGGCTCTATCCACGTACACGGTGAAAAATGCACTTCTGTAGTATATTGTCCCAAACAGTCCCAAAAGTTTAAAGTAAACTCCAAATAGCACAAAGACTGCGAGTGTTATATATTTTTGGAAAATATTGTCTTAAAAAATCATCGTTTTCAACCTAATATATCTTAGTTTGAAACTACTTTATACAATACAAACTCAAAATTTGTAAAAAAAGACGTAAACTTTGTAAAATCGGTTCATTCGTTCAACAGCAATTACAAATTAATATTAAAAAATCTTGCCCATATGTGTTGCAAGCTAAAAATCTTGATTTCCAAATAAAATTAATTTGTTCACAAATATATAATTCAAACACATCAGAAATGAAGATTTCCCCCTTTTAATAATATTTGCATAAAATTCCATCAGTATAAATGCTGCTACTTTTTTAAATTTTAAATAAATTCCAAATTTCCCAGAGAGAATTATGAAAGAGTTAGAGTTGTTCATCAAAGAGTAATTCTATAATTGAACATATCGCTCACTCACTTCAAGAGTGACATAACTCAAAACTGAAAATTGCCAAGATGTGTTACTTTAAGTCCGTATAAAAAGATAAGTAACATGAAATAAGATGTTAAAAAACGCTTGAATAATCTGAAATATGGTAGTTTACTTATAGACCAAACTTCGCTGAGATTAAGTTATGGACGTTTGCAAAATTCACATCTTTGTAAGGCAACCTCACAAATTTAAAATTTTGAGTTATGTCACTCTTGAAGTGAGTGAGCGATATGATAATTCCGAAAGCAGTGAACTTAAAATTTACGATAACAAATATTCAGATTTCCTTAACTCTATTTTACTGTTCCACCCGTAATCCCAAGTTGTGTTATATAGCCATGTTTTTGAGGTTATGTAAAATCCATCAAGCTCAATGGTAGTAATCTATTTTTTAATCTGGGAAGAACATCAACTCATTTCTTTCTATGATACTCAAAACGCCTACAGCTACACTATAACACCAGCGATGGGGAGTTTCGACTATTTCTCGACATATTTTTGACAAGGTACCTGATAAATTATCTTATATCACATATTTTGTGATGACATCTTATATCACATATTTTCCTGTACATACTCGTATGCTTCAGTCATTATAAAATAATGTTATTTTTTTTAAGTTCTAAGGATGCAAACATATGCACAAAAAAATCATATTACTTAATTTCCTTTCTTTGTGTTTTATGATATAAATTTTTTCATGGGTCAGAATTTTTATATAACCAACCTCTAACTTTATAAAAAGTTTCTACATGGTAAAATAAGGTATCGCTACTCGTATCATTTATTTTTTGTTAAAATGTTTTCCAATTTTTTGTTTTTACCAAATTTTAATTTGCTATTGAACGGCCGAACCGATTTTTACAAAATTTTCGTCTTTTGAAAGAAAACATAACGGGGCATTTTTTGTGGATTTTTTCTAAAGAAATTTATAATTTTCCTCCATAACACTAATTGGATTTTGGGAACTTAATTTTGTAAATGTTATTTGCGAAATACTAAGGCATGTGCAAACATTTTTGACATTTTTCTTCCTCGGAAATCGTCACTTAACTTTGAAAAAAAAAAATTACCGTTTATCAACTTTGAAATGCTGACCCTTAGCAAACTACACTGAAAATTTGTTGAAATTGTGGCGATTTATGCTAGCGCTGTAGTAACATATCATTATAAATGTTTGGGCTTACCATTGTCCTAAAACGAATAAGAACAAATTCGTGTATGAATAATGTTTAGCAAAAATTTTATAAATTGGATTTTTTTCACTCATTTCTCCATTTTTACTAAGAATTGTTAAATTAAGGAATTATTTTATAGGAATTATTTTTTTCCACACGAATTAAATATTAAATAAGGGAATTCTACTTTAAAAGAACTTCTTTGGAGTGAAGCACTTCAAATGTGATACTCAGGAATAAGGCAAATATTTTTGCTAGATATATAAGTACAAGTGTAACGCCTGTGACCAAAAATGTAACCTCCTTTGCCGGTGTAGTGCCCCAATATTTCTTTTCTTATCATTCTTATCGACCAAGAACCATTTCCGTAAGCAATTAAATAAATATGTAAACAAACGCCATAATGTTTGCTTTCCTGTGTTTGTAAATTAATACGTACACCCTTCCCAGCAAATAACGTACATTCATTCATATGTATATAGATTCTAAAAACAATGTATGTAGCCTCGACAAAAATCACAACTCAAGCTACAACAATCAATTTCCTAAAAGCATTCCCAAGTACTTCTTACTCTCTAGATCATAAGAAGAGGGGGGGAGTACCATACAAAATGTTAGACAAAAACAGGGAACAGTACTTAAAAGTACTTACAAAAGAAATTTCTCTGGAAAAATGATAAATTTTGATAAGAGTTCTACAACAAAGATAGGCGACGCGACACGTCGTCATACAAATTCAAATAACACAAAACTCATTTAGCAGTACAACAATTATAAATATTTTTTTTCCGTCATAATGTCTATAATTGATAGCTATATTAATGACGGAAGTTTTTTTGTGGGTGTACGACGCATACGTACGTACGTTAATTTGAAATTGCACAGTGGTCCTAAAGTTAAGATTTTAATGTCGCATTTTACTCTCCACATACTGATAAACAAATAACTATAGTTATAACCAAAAGAATTGCATCTCAACGATTGTTTACATCAGACAATGAAGACAAACTTTCGCAGTACGAGTAGATAAGAAAGACAATTTGTTATACATTTGGACGCGGTGATATTAGTATAAGATGTCGGTTAAATGCACACACAAGACAAAAACGCCATATTGTTACAAAATGTAAAGTCGCATTTAAGAAGATATCGAAATGAAATTCAAACGCAACACTGTTACTTCGTTTTATTTGCCAAACGGTCATTATTAATGAGCTACGACAAAATGAACAAGTAAGAAAATTTCAGTCGGGCAAACCGACTAAGGTATACCCTCACTTTTTGAGCAATGTAATATGGACTGTTACACAAATTTGTGTGGTACCTGCCACAAAGGGTTTAACAAATACACGAATTTTTCAGTGAACAATATATACTTCAAAAACGTTGCACTGTACCGAATTTTAAGAGATTATGTGCTCTGGTATATTAATTACACTGTGCTGGTCAAAAATGTAACACAAAGGAAACCCTATGGATATATCTATTTCGACCTCGCTTAATCCAGTTGTGCTAGCCGTTTTTCCAGGTTAGTATTTTTTACGAGGAATATTTTTTCTCAAATACCCCAACTAAAAATTACGTCGATTTGTATGACCCGACAGAACATAAGACGGGCCTACAGACAGACATGGTTAGATCAAATCTGCTAGTTCCAATATTGTAGTGCGTTGTTTAAATTAAAAGAAAATATATTTGGAACACAAATTGTTAAATATTATATATTTTGGAACGTATATATTTTATTTTAAAATCAAATCAAAATTTATTTTGAGCTGTGAATATAATACAACAAAATATAATTGTGAACTTGTTTCCTAAAACTAGACTTAAAATTAGAGTATCGATTTATTTTCTGAATACTTAAAAGCAAATAAAACTTTGTTAAGGAAATAATACTCTCCATTGAAAAATATATGGATGAAAACAAAGATTTGTTTAGAACAACATCATCCCAAAAATATATTATTTGTTTGTTTCAAACAAAACAGAATATATTTATTTGGGACAATATACTGCAGAAACGAGTCAGAGTGTTTAATTCCCTTTACCATAGAATTGTGTCGGTTATAATATAAGACGCATATCGCCTTAAAAACTGCTCATCGTCGAAATTGGGACAAAATGCCATCAGTCACATTCTCACAGCGTATGACAGACAGACGGACATACTCGATGCAATTATCCATGCAAAGGTGGCTACGTTGAAAAATATCAAATGTGCAGTATTTTAATTGTTAACACATCGAGCGCCGACCCCTCAACTTGATCAGGATATACAGTTTAATGTTATTTAATCTGAAATCAGGTGTATAAAAATCCCTATACTTTAATCCGGGCATACACGGGGCAAAATCGTTATTTTTGATATGTTTGAATTGGAAACTTTATTTGGAACAAAAATTGTGAATACTATTTATTTGTGAACAAATAAATTTTATTTGGATATAAATAGAAGTTATTTGGAGCGCATATGTTACTATGTTTATTAGACCAACATATGTTCGCGAGTTAATTTCTCAAATAAAATGGCTAAATACATACAAATATAATTTCAAAAATTTCGAACTTCAGTTACAAAGCTCTCATATTTAATTTGTAAATATTCCAGGTCATCTTTGGTTGTCAATTCTTCAATTAACTTACTGTTATCCAAGACTATCCCATTTGAATTCTCAAGTCATTTTAAAACATTAAATAGTTTTAAAAAAATTTGCTTTGAATTGCAGAAAAACTTAAAGCAAATAGGTTTTCTATATATTTTCTTAACACTTGAACACTAATGCAAATAAATCTTTGTTTCGGAAAAAATAGTGCCAAATATAATTTTTTTCCAGAATCTACATTTTAATGTTATTATAATCTAAAATAGCATTTCAGAAGATGCCAGAATGGATACAGAAAAAAAAGATTACTCAGACAGTTGTTGATCTAGCCAAGTATCAAACCATTATAAGGAAAACAAATTCTTCTATAGCCAAAATGTCAAAATTCTGTAAAATTTACAAAAATGTTTGGATTTCGATCAAATTTGGAAATATAGAGTACCCTTTATTCATATCGCGCAATTTTTTACACTTTTTTTGTTTTTATTTTTAAAATTTTCATAATTTGTGAAACCATTACAATTATTTTATCGTAAAGTCTGATCGCTGCTGAATAAAATAAGACCATCCCGAAGAATATCGATGCATATTCAGTAAGAAACTTTAATCGGGTAAACCGACTTATGACTGGTATTAAAGTTGTAAGATGTTAACTTTTGGTGTAAAATGGTCCATATGTGTGGGCGGTACCAAAAGAGGTGTGCCAATAACGTCCATTTTTCTCTGAACTCTAGGTACTATAAAAGCATTGTACTGTACAACATTTCAAGTATTTGTATGTACTGGTATTAAAGTTATAATGTGGTAACTTTTGGTACAAAATGGTCCATTTGTGTGGGAGGTACCAAAAGGAGCGTAGCAACAATGCCCATTTTTCCCTGTGTTGTAGGTACTATTAAACCATTACACTGTACAAAATTTCAGGTCTTTGTATGTACTGGTAATAAAGATATAAGCTATTAACTTTTGGTTCAAAATTGTCCATTTGTGTGGGAGGTACCGAAAGGGGCGTGGCATCTTCGCCCATTTTTCTCGAGGTAATAGTGACTAATAAACTAATACTATGTGTAGAATTTCAGAGGTATAGAAGTTATTAAATAATCAATATTTCACTAAATGTTAACCGTCTGTGGGGGAGGTACTAGAAGGAGTGGACCAATGTGGCCCATCTTCGAACTTAGCCGGAGATAGAAAAAAATATTACCACATACCAAATTTGAAGTCAATCGGTTACTCCTTTCGAGAGTTATCGTGCGCACCAGCCAGACAGACGGACGGACATTGCTCATTCGACTTAAAATGACCCAAAACGGATATTCGCCGAACATACTTAGGGTCTTAGCTACTTTGGCTCGTAGCAAATGATATATACCCTCCTCTCTAAGGTGAGGGCATAAAAAGTTGTACCCAATTTTGAAAGTCAACTCACTTTAATTGGAAAATACGATATAGCGTCCAAAGTGCACCGAAGGCGCAGGTGAAATCGTTACAGAATATTACAGAACACCTCAACGAAGACTCTAAAAAGATTTTGCAGTGACGCCTCGTGACGTTTTCTGGTTATAAGAAACGTAATGTAAAAAAATAAAATTGTTCTGCCAACAAAAAGACTGTATTTTCATGTAAACTTTAACAACGGAAAAATATAAATATTTCAAGCGTCAATATATGATTCATACCTCATAAAGCATGCCTTAAGTTGATATGTATTTTGGTCCAATATGATTTTCAGTTCTATCTTCTCTACAGTTCAAATTTCAGCAAACTGTACTATAAATTCAGATTCAAATATATGCCTAACTGTGGCAGTCATTTGATCATCTAAATATTAAGAAATTTTGTTTATATTTTGGATACAATATACTGAATATGTGCCCAACAGATTGGCATAATAATTTTTTCAATATTTCTTGTGCCATAAAATTGGAATTTTGGCCATAATTTTCCATTTCCGCCCATAGTTTGGCGCAGGTTTTACTGTCTAAAGTATTGTTCACAATATTCATCTTTAATGAAATGTAGCGTTATAAGCGGGTTAAGGGAATGAATTCTTCAGCAACTGCTAATTGTGCACTAACAGAGTGATGTAGGGTTCAATAAAGTCGGTTCTATTCGACTTCAGCTTTTCTGTATTTGTTGTTGTTTCTTACTAACACCAGACAAATTTTTTATTATGCGCAATGCGTATGTCCACAAATTATTTTGTTCCATAAAAATCTCCACTACATGAAAAATGCAATAAGGATGGATTGATCATGCACATAATTTTTGTGGACACATTCCGAAGACGTTTCGGTTTTAAGTTTTACTTTCGATTACTTGCAATCATTTTCGAAACAAAACAAACAAATTCGAGATGCAACTACCCACTTTAAAATGCATACTGATGTAATCGTTGTCTAGCATGAATTGTGTTTAGATTAGATAAAGACTGCGACGACAAAGTTAACAATGTTGACCCTATCGCCAGTCAGTACAATACAGCGCTGCATAGACAAATTAAAAACATTCACATACGTTTAATGAACCTTTGACTTTTCTCTGCACGGTAGTTTGATGGTACATATTACACCACAGTTGCCTCATAAATAGCCCGGGTATATACGTACACACAAAATAATAAGGCATGTATCGTGACACCATGGTTATTTCTCCCCCGCCAAACGAGTTGAATAACTTAGTGCTGTCAGTGTACTTAGAAGTTTAACCACGTACAAAAGAAATAAAATCAGCTGATTTGTATGGAACATAAGTACATACGTACACGTTGCTGGGGGAGTGAGTAGTAATAGTATACTCGTAACCGAAAATATATTTTTATTTTTTTGGGAAAAATTCGAGAAAATGTATCTGTAATTTTATTTTGTATAAATGTTTTTACCATATCAAACCGATCACAAACCACTGTGCCGTGCCGCCTTAGTAAGCAGTATGTATACAATTTCTGTATTTATGTTTATATTAAAAAGAGATAAAGTGAAACGAAGTGTTGGGCAAGAGCACAAGTAGTTTTATATAATAATAATAATTTTATCGTGAAAATTCAAAACCTAAGATTTTTATGTATGTTTGTTACATGTAAGTATTCGTTAAATCCATAAAATGTCATACTGAAGTTTAGCATTTTAGCACTATATTCAGTACAAATGTCGCGATGTATCTATCATCTCCGCAGTGGTTAGAACGATTTACTACATCTGCCTGGGAGGTACATCCGCAGAGAGATGCTTTCTTAGAAAATTATTTGGTATGTTTACCGTTTGTTTCACTTCTTTTCTGTTGCAGCTTTTTGCAACTTTTTATTTTGTTATGTATTGTTTTCTTCTTTGAGATGATTTGTAATGATCGTTTTTTTGTTTTGCTTCGTTAATTTTTGATTTATTTACTTTTTTCACTTGTTTTGTTTGCTTTTATGGAGTACACACGGAAACTGAACCGAACCCACTTAGTTCGCGTCTTAATTAACACTGAGCTCAAATCAAAAAGTATCGCGAGCAAAATACTTCACTTTTATAGCAAAAGTCAGTTCCAGCAAGCCAAACGCTGACGGCAATGATCGTGTCCCATACGAATTGGGAATTGGTGTTTGGCGGTTGCGGTGGCGGTGGCGGCGACGGCGACGGCAGAACCAACATTTAAAAACAAGTTAACAAGTTTCTGCTGCCGCTGCGGCTGCGATTGATGGTTGTTGTTGCAGTTGTTGGTACTGGTGCTCTTTCGGTGGTGTTGTGGTTGTTGGCGATGGTGGTCTTGTCATTTGGTTGCTGGTAAATGTTTGGCAAGAAAAGTGAATATGAGCAACCGGTGTATCGATGTAAACGAGTGAGTGATGTAGAAACTGTTCACAAGTAACCGAACTCTTTCAATCGATCACTACAACACTTCTTGTACTGTGGCGCATGGGCATGTGTCTGTCCGTCTCTATGTGTGGAAATGGGTTTTTGTGTTTGTCGTGCCATTCTTGTGACTCTCAGTGACTCAGATATTCACTTGTTATCAAACCACATCATTCATACACAAGTCATGCATGGTGCTAGATTGATAGCAGCTAGCAAGCGGTGAGGTGGATGCATTTACGAGGAACCAAGAACAACATATTCGTCTGTCAACAGAATATACGTATTACGTAGTGTATGTGTATTTACCAGTGTTCCGCGTTAATCGAAGTAACCCGATTACTGACGTATGATTAATGTACACAACACACTTCACGAAGACAAATGATCATTGTCGTGTAGCCACACTAACCACACTGGGTTAACCGGTAACTTCATTCGCTTTTCATTCTCTCCCTCTCTGCGTTACTCTCACAACTCTTGTCAACAGACTTCACCGACTGGTTTTGTTGGTCGTAAAGCAACAAGTTGGTTCCGAACAAATACAGGCAGTGATGCCAACAATGTAGTCTACACATTAAAGGTTTAGTGTTTAGGAATTAGCCAATTAGTATTGAAGAAGGTTTAGGCGTACAGCGAGAAACATAAGAATTCAAACAATCACACGTTTTTAACAGATATTGTTTATTTGTTTAGTTGAAAGTCAATAGAAAAAACAAATTTCATTTAAATTTGAAAATTATCGATTACTATCGATTTTATGGCCCTCATATTACAAAAAAATAAATAAGTCTTTAAGATTTATTTTTGATTTTGGATGTTTCCCCGAGAAGGAAGTATTGCAGTAAAATAACGCAGAAAATTTTACAGGATACAGTGTTTTTTTCTTCGATTCCGTCCGAATGACGGCAATGTAATCACAAATTTAACTGCATACCCAATTTTAGACAACTACATCTACAACTGGTTGCCCTCCTTCGTTGTTTAATGTCTTACCCTGCTTTTACACAAGACAATTGACAGAAGACAATTGGTAATATGTATTGGTTGTTAAAAAAGGGAAAAATTGTTCATGTGACGTAGGCGTCCAGACAATAATGAAGAAAATACACTTGAAGCAATCCTCGTTAGTGTCGTTTCGTGCTCTGATTGGCTGATTACATCAAAATGACAGCTTCCGTCGAGACAATTGCCGAATTTACTGTCATCAAAAAATCAAAGACAGCACGAAGACAATGAGTAAATGTATTGCTATTGTCTTCGCAAAACTGTCTCGTGTAAACCCGGGTAAAACATTCAGGAAGCGATGGAGGTTACTACTTCCCGGTGCATATTTATATGCAATTCTATCCAGTCTTGCAAAAATGCATTATTATAAGTTTGTTTCGTGGCAGATGTTTGCAAACACCTAAGAGATTTAAAACTAGGACTACTTAAAGTGTACCGGTCGACTCGGAAACACTTACTGAATCGGTTTAACCATGCCAGTTCCTTCGCCCGCCTGTCTATCTTAAGTTGTTCTCAAAGTACAGGATTCAAATTCACTCCAATCTTGATGAAAATTGACACACATAGCCCGCATATATAGACTAGGGCTAGCTAAAAAAATATTGCGGTTGTCCGTAACTCAAATATAACCTTGTTTTGTGTGGTGAATATCTTCAAAATATGTCGGCTATATCTTGAGCCGCCAGTGAGCTGAAGTAATCTAATACTTCAAAATTGATATAATTGGCATACACCACATTGTAACACTGGGTATTATACATTTGTTTTGGCATAAAAACTGTTTGTCCCTCCGTCCATCTTAAGTTGTTCGCAAAGTACATGTTGCAATTTTATTCTGATCTTGATGCAATTTTGTATAGTAAAATTTCTTCCATCAAGGACAAAGCCAATTAAAATAGGTGGAAAACGGTTTAGATTTAGATACGGCACCATTATAGTGGGTGATCCAAGAAGAGATACTTTTTTCAATAGCCTTTTTTGACAGATCACGTGTGAGTCGTGTCATGCTGTCATGTTATTTTTATTAAGTATTGTTTGGCATTTCATCATGGAAAGAACAACGTTTACAAATCGTTCAACTTTATTACAAAAATTCACGTTCTGTGAGGAATGTGTTTCGTGCACTTCGCTCAACTTATGCTCAATATAATCGACCAACTGAGCGTACTATTCGCAAACACCCATCTTGAGACCCAGCATTCATTATTGGATAATATTCGACCGAATAGACCACGTCCAGCACGCAGTGAAGAAAACGTAGCGGCCGTAGCTGAGAGTGTACACGAAGACCGTGGAGAGTCGATTCGGCGCCGTTCGCAGCAACTCGGACTGACGTATGGAACGACTTGGCGCATTTTACGTCGATATCTTAAATTTAAAGCATACAAAATACAGCTTGTGCAAGAACTGAAGCCGCCCGAACTTCCCAAGCGACATCGCTTCGCTCTCTGGGCTCTTGAAAAGTTCCAAGAAGATCCGACGTTTTCGAGCCAAATTCTGTTCAGCGATGAGGCACATTTCTGACTCAATGGGTATGTAAACAATCAAAATTGCCGCATTTGGGACGAAGAGCAACCTGAAGAGATTCAAGAGCTGCCACTTCATCCAGAAAAAAAGAACGGTTTGGTGTGGATTGTTGGCCGGTGGAATCATCGGTCCGTATTTCTTAAAAAATGATGCCGGTGAGAACGTAACCGTCAATGGCGACCGTTATCGTGCCATGATAACCGACTATTTGATGCCTGAAATTGAAGCTCGTGATCTCGGCGACATTTGGTTTTAACAGGACGGCGCCACTTCCCACACATCGCATCAGTCAATGGATTTATTGAGATAACACTTCGGTGAGCAGATAATTTCACGTTTTGGGCCGGTCGATTGGCCACCAAGATCGTGTGATATCACACCGTTAGACTTTTTCCTGTGGGGATATGTAATGTCTAAAGTTTATGCGGACAAACCCGCTTCGATTCAGGCCTTGGAGCAAAACATCACGCGTGTCATTCGCCAGTTACCAGTCGAAATGCTCGAACGAGTCATCGAAAATTGGACTCAACGGATGGGCCATCTGAGACGTAGCCGCGGCCAACATTTGGTAGACATAATCTTCAAAAAATAAATGCCAAAGAATGTTCTTTCAAATGATAATAAACAATCCCCATTCAATTTGAATTTTCTGTTTTTTTTTCTTTAAAAAAGTAGGGATCCTCGAAATGGACCACGCTATATATGTACATCCCGAATTGGCAATTAAGCTGTATATGTGGATATATGCTTTGTTCTCCAACAGATCCTTATTAAAATTAGTACAGAAAGTTATATAAGGAAAATTTTCTCTCAAATCTTTACGAACCTTGATACAGTAATGGTGTTTGCGACAACAATAAACCTTTCCAAATTTGAAGAAAATCTATTCAAATTTAGTGATAGCCCCCATTTTCTGAATTTGCATATACCCAGCAACAATTTTGTAAGTACACGTCATTACCACTTGCATTATCAAGTAATGACATCTCATTATCCTCTGCATTGCAGTTTGCCAACAAATAATGCCTTACTACTTATTTGTAAGTTAATTTAAGTCGGAAATTGAAAAAATGTTGGCCTTACATTACTTTCCCGAATACCGTTACCTCCGTTCTAAGGAATGCTTAGTAGTTTCACGCGAGAGGCGATTTAAAGTTTTATGAAATTTTTAAATTTGGATGAAATTTTTTATAGGGTAATTCCACAGCAATTGATTAGAAATGACCCCTTTTGATTTTAATAATATTGCGTGTAAATTTTATGGAGTTTTTACTTTTTCAAAATTCATTGTAGTTTTGTGGTACAGAACTCCAAAGTTACCCATCTCAAGGATTTTTCTCAAAATTGAATTATCTTCTTAACCGCATCACGTATTTTGAAGATATTAGGCTAGGTTGAAGAGAGGAGACGTTTAAACGTCTCATGTCCATGGACATACACTTAAGCCAGTGGTTCGGCCTGTTGTGCGCTCCTTTGAAGATATTAATACCAATAAAAATCTCAATATTGCAGAATGAAATATTTATATCCTCTTGGTGGAAGGATGTGAAAATATGGAATATATCTTTAATCCTTGAATATCCTGAAAAAGTAAAAATTCATGTACTTGATTTTTTTAGTACTAAAGGGTCAAACTAATATGAACTGAATTTGAAAAACTCAAAATGAAAGCTTGATGGGCCTAAAAGATATAGCAATAGCATTGAGTCAATGTTATAAATTTTCTTGTATATTTTTATACAGAATTTGAGATTCGTCGGCTGGACTAGTGTAGCATCTAAACGGCTTGACCGATTAATGTTATTTTTACACACTATATTTATATTAGCAATGTGAGTGATGCTTATCTGTATCTAGATCCGATAGGCGGCGCTGTATTTAAGTTATTAACAAATTGCACATTAATGAACCAAAATGGCTTATATTGTATGACTTGCGGGACAATTGTGGTTCCCACATGCAGTTATATATATTTATATGTCCAATTTGAGAACGTTTATTTACATATAATCTATATATAAAGAAGAATGTGTGTTTGGTGGTTTGATTGTTTGTTTGTACCGTATAGGCGTCTAAACGGCTGGACCGATCTTCTTGAAATTTTCACAGAATGTACATGCGTGGGGGCCAAATTTTGAAATTGATATATCACTTAGTGCTGTAATGTTGTACATACGTATCTGGGCGTGGCACCGCCCATATAAGCCAAATTTTAAAAATGATATATATCTTGCACAACTTGTTAGCGGGAGAGCTGTAATTTTGTGCATATATATCCGGTGGTAGTCTACGTGACTGGTCCAAAAATGGGTGGAAACGGACCAATGCGCGTGGCACCGTTCATATAAGCCAATATTTGAAATTGATATATCTTACACAATTTTTTAGTGAGAGTGTTGTAATTTTTTGCACATATATCTGGTGGTAGTCTACGTAATTGCTCCAAAAATGGGAGGGATCGGACGAATGGCCGTGGCCCTGCCTATGAGATATCTTGCACAATTTGTTAGCGAGAGTGCTGTAATTTTGTGTATAAGCGTCTGATGGAAGTCTACGTGATTGGTCTAAAAATGAGCGGGATAAGACCAAACGGCGTTGTCCCGCACGTATAAGCCAAATTTTGAAAATGAAATATTTTTCACAATTTGTTAGAGATAGTGTTTTAATTCTGTGTATATGTATCTGGTTGCAGTCTATGCTGTTGGTCAAATAATGGGAGTGCTCTTAGCGAGAGTGCTGTAATTGTGTGTATAGGTATCTGGTGGCAGTTTATGTGATTGTTTAAAAACGGGAGGTATCAGACTAATGGGCACGACCGAGCCCATATAAGGCAAATTTTGAATTTGAGATATCTTGCACAATTTGTTAGCGAGAGTTCTGTTATTTAATGTATATGTATTTGGTGGCAGTATTCGTGATTGGTTCAAAAATGCACGGGAACGGAAATCTAAATCTGGGGCAACGAAGTGGACCGGGTCCAGCTAGTCAAATATAAAATGTTACAAGCAGTATGCGTTTTTATTAATTAACATTCCATTAATATTTTTAACTGGTTAGATATGGAATGTATCGCATAAAAACTAGAGTATAAAAAATAGTCAGTGTCGGATCATAGTCAAGGACATGTCACTTAACAGAAGTTTTAAAAAATTAAGTAGGTAACAGTATTCCAAGAACGATACTTGGACAATTTTAAGAAATTGATATATCTTACACAAAACGATGTTAAAAACGTTTCTTTTATATGAACCCTTCATGGTCACAGGCTTCTTGATTCAAATTTCAATATCTCAGAAAGTATTGATCGTAGAAAAACGAAATTATTCGAGCTATTATTTAAAACTGCAACAAAAATGGACGAGATCGGATAAGCTGGTGTGGCAAAAGTGGACATAGCAATTTTTGAAAATGTTATATCTCGGAACGAAATTTATATAGTTATATACTGTGTTCAATATTAGTAATTTCACCAAAAGTAGACGGTTTACATTTTGAATATCTCAGAAAGCAATTATCGTAGAAGAACGAAATTTTTTTTCTATGTTATTGGAGTCAATATTAGATTAGCTACATATGGTTCATGACAAATAAAAAAGTGGGAGCGGTCAAATGTAGGCAAGGCATTATTTAAAATTTGAATACCTCAGATAGAGTTGTTCGTAGAAGATCAAAATTTTGCACATACTGTAGACAAATTATTACTGAAAACTTGCCAAAAGTATTGGGATATTGGAGTCAATATTTGTAATATCACCAAAAGTGTTCGTGGTAGGATTACTTTGTGGTTAATTCTCCAGAAGCGTTAGGAATGGGACAAGTATTCGTTGTTCATATCAAACGAAATAAATATTACAAAGAAAGTTCCGCCGTCATATGGTGAGATCGGACTGCTGCATATGTATACATATTTTTTTATTTGCATATATTTTATGTATACATATTTCCTAGGATAATTAGTATGTATACATATTTGTACGATATCGAGTATTTTGTGGGTGAATGACAAGAACAACTAGCTTGACTTATTATTTTGTATTATTACTTGGTCATATACTCTTAGTTCTTAAATAAAAATAGTGTGAGTGACGCTAACAAATCGGAGTATTTGAAACAATGTATTACGATGTCGGGTGCCTTTAAACATTTACAGAACTGTTTTATTAGCTAAAATTTGGATGGATGACAGCAAGTTTTCTTAAATTTCTTTAGACGTACTGCAATAGTAAAATATCACAGTAAAGGTCAACAAGACTGTTTGATTAAAAATTATTTTAAAGGGGAAGTAAATGATTTTATACGGAAATTTCTGTGTTTGAGCTCTGATAAGCCACGAAGATAGAGGGTAATCATAATGCTTTTATTATAAATATTCGCATGCGAAGCAGCTATTATCTTTATAACATTTAGAAAATAACCTTTTTCTGAACCAAGAATTAACGATGTACAATTTGAAGCAAATCGATTCAGATTTAGATATAGACCCGGTATGCACTTATAACCGATTTTGGGTCTAAAAGACTTTAAAAAACTATTTTTCTACAGTTAATTATAATTAAAACAATACTGATAAAACTTACCAATATTTCTTCTTATTCTGCTCTGATTGGTTGGTGTCAAATAGTCGGCTCCGCCCGATTTTAGCCCTGGTTTTTGAAATAACGTCGATGTGCTGGATTCTCATGAAGCCATACACGGGACAAAATCGCCTTTTTTGATATGTTTGAATCGAAAGAAAATATGAACTGTTTATTTTGAAAGTGGCGCCATTCTGTTTTTGAACTAGATTAGTATCGTTAAAAGGCTATGTGAATAATATATATAAAGGGTCCGCCAAATAACTTTCTTTTGAAAACATCGCGCTAAACATCGTGTTTAGCTTCGGCTGTGTGGCGCGTAGCGCCGTCCTGTTGAAACCAAATGTTGCCAATATCCTCCTCTTCAATTTTTGTGAACAAAAATTCATTCAACATGGCCCGATAACGATCGCTATTGGCTGTAACGGCCACTCCTTGCTCATGGCCCAATTATGCCTCTGGAACAAAATCCGCACCAAACAGTGACTCGTTTTGGGTGTATCGGCTTTTCAATGTATGCGTGCGGGTTTTCTGTGCCCCAAATGCGACAATTTTGCTTGTTTATATACCCGCCAAGATCAAAATGAGCTTCATCTGAAAAGATGATTTTTTTTGGCAAAATCGGCATCTTCTGTAAGTCGATCGCAGGCCCACTTGTTCAAGCGTATCACAACCATATTCGTTCAGCGGAAGGATAAAACTAATTATCTGTCAAATCAGACATGAGCTAAGTGTTACCATTCACGAAATAAGCACTAGTTGAAAAAAACGTTAGATAGCGGACCCTTTATATTATTTACATTTAGTTCATATCAGAATTTCAATGTTTCTATATTCACTGACAATTTTCGAATTCTAGTTTTATTAACCCCATTTTTCTATGGCGAATGGAATAAAGCAGAAAAGCGTTTACGCCACTTTCAAAATAAACAGTTCATATATTTGGAACACAAATTTTTAAATATTATGTATTTCTCAGCAAATAAATTTTATTTGATAATCAATAAAATGTATTTTATTTGATATTCAATAAAATTTATTTGGAACGCATGAATTTATATAAACGCAAATTTATATAAATGCAAATAGAATTTGTTGCGTAAATAAAAGTCCCAAATAAAAAAAATTAGAACGAAAACAGATTCGATTTTTTCAGCATGTGTAAACCAACAAAATCTACGAACGAGGCTGATGTTTGTAATTTGTGTTAATTTATCACCACCATTCACTAACTCCTGTCATCATAGGTCCATATGTTTATATAGCCCCCATACAATGGTCCCTCCTGATTCGATTTATCGACGCTATATTACATTCCAATTTTCACCGATTAGACTGCAGTTTGCTGAAATTTGGTATTTTGACTTTAATGTTACGTATTTCTGCAAAATTTTACTCATTGACGAAAAAAAGCGACAACACCTGTAGTTTACCCCAATTCATTTTTCAATTCGTGTTTCTGTCGGTTTACGTTTTGACAAAACTCCCGACAAATATCATCCGTTATTGGAATACTTAAAATAAGTTCAAATTTTCGATATTAAAGGGCCAAGCATAATTTTGAAAACTTTTACGTGAAAACTAAAAATTTTGTGTATAGAAGAACGGGGGTTTTAGTATATTGCCCAAACATAATTGTACATATGTATCTATATTAATTCACACTAACATGATTTATGAACAGGAGTAACGTGTCTTGGTAAGTTGTGTGAAATACATATTTTAAATTATGGATAAAAATATAAATTGTTTTTAGGCCCTTTCAAATTCTGCTATTAAACTCGGCATTTTTTATAACTGAACTGTAACAACGATTTTGAATTTTTTGATTCATTGTCCCTTTTGCATTTCTGATAACGATCTATAAGTGCAAACTTTTTTTCAAAATCTGGCAATTGAATACTTGTAAAATGATAAGACTTAAAATCGAAGACTTAAAATTCATTTTATATCTGACTATATAAAATGAAAACGACTTTAAAGTATTCCCTTTAATTTATTGTATTCGTTGTTCATGTTGTATTGTATATTCTGCAAGTTATTGTATTTTATTTTATTTATTGCATGTATATTAAACTTTTTTATAAATACATCACATTACCTACTGCTGATGAGTTCATATATAAGCGTTAGTTTGATGTTGTTTTGTTACAGATTTGGTCAATGTCTATGCATATAGAGCCTACTTAAATAAAACCGGGGCACTACCAAGGTCAAAACGAATATCAGCTTGGGAGACATGGCCATCTTACAAAATACATTAATCAAGCGAAATCTGCCAACTTAATAAAAAGTTTTTATATGAAGGTAGTTTCTTTATAAACCTGATGTTAGCCGAAAACTTTGTGAACATATGAGCAAATAAATTATATGTGGAAGGGATTAAGATTTGTTCAAATTACACATTAATTGACTAAACTAGTCACATGTACAACAGTCCTTAGGGAGTCACTGATTTAATATTACATTTCATCAAATATATTAATCCCAGTGTAATAGGTACATTTTTTAATTTAGAATTAAACATTTAATATATTATTGTATGTCGGAATACGAGTATTTAATCCGCTACTGCGGTTAGGTGGTACATTAATGATGTCTTTCGATTACTTTTTCCTGGATGGATACCCGTATCTCGCGAATTACACGAGTAATTTTGGCTTCCAAGGTTTCAATCGTAGCCCATTAACGGACGAAGCCTTTTTAATTCACATAACCCCCAAAAAAACTTTAGAGGTGTGTTATCACAAAATGTAGGCCAATTGTTAGACCCACAACGCAAAATTTGCTGCCTATTAAACAGATTTGTTTAAGGTTTCGCGAGTGTACCAGTATAACGAGCTTCAATTTCAGGCAAGAAGAAGTCCGATCGATGATTCCACCAGTCCAAAAACACCAAACTTTGCACTTTTCTGAATGTAACGGTAGTTCGGGAATCTCTCTTAATCTCACAGAATAAAATTCGGCGCGAAAACAATTGATCTCCATTTACTGTTGCAGAACCCATCGACTAAAATTAAATAATATCTTGAAATCTGCCGGGTTAAATTTTTCTAAGAGTGAGATTTTGTACGCCTTTACACCAATATCCTGACTTCAAATTCTCCAAGTTTTTTCATACAATAGTGTAAGCTGCAGTACACGGCGTCGAATAGATTGATTACGGTCCACTATACACGAAGGAAAATCGCCATTTTTGATATGTTTGTATTTAAAGAAAATATATTTGGAAACGAATTTGTTAAGTATTATATATTTGTTAACAAACAAATTTTATTTAAAAATCATGAAACTTTGTTTGGAACGCATATATTAATATATTACAACAATATATATTTGCGCACTGACTTTCACAAATAAAATATGTGTTCACCCACAAACAAAGTTATTGTTTAAGATGTTTTCTAAATATATTTTATTTAAAAATGATTTTTTAAACTTTGCAGAATTTTCGAATTTTAGTTAGTTTTTTCCTAGATTATTGTTTAAAATGTCTTTAGCAGCATTTAGCTTTTGTTTTACATCAATAAATTTTAATTTATAAGTATTCCAATTCATCACTTTTGTCAATCGACCAATTCAATTTATATTTACGAAATATTATATGATTTAAGTTTTAATTAAATTTTACAAACATATACAATTTATAAAAAAAATGCTCTTGATCATCTGAAAACAGAAAACTTATATTTGAGTTAAGGCATTGATACATTGCCAAAATACAAAATACGAGTTCCAAATAAAAAAATATTAGAATGGGAACATATTTTTGTTTAGAACAATATCCTCCCAAACATATAATATTTGTATCGTATCGTATCTCATCTGAATAATTTAGAGACGTTGTTGCGGTGTCAGTATTTCCATGATGAATTGTATTAAAAAGATTACAAGGTGTATAAACTCCAGGTGGTTAAACATGACACACTGGATAAATACAGTACCACCGTTAAATCAAAGTGACAAGAGCTGGAATTGTCAAATTTGTGTTGATTTTGCTTCCTAAAAAAACTTTATTTTCAAAAAAATCCAGCCCCTTCTATTTGCGCCGGACTCTCACAAATATGAGCAATCAATATTATGGGTGAAATATTTAAGTTGGTCTGGCAAATTTTTACGATTTTCTTCTGTTGCTGCACATATGAATTTTAAAATCCTTCGATATGAAATTTTGCATTGTTCTTTGGTGTTGACATCACTGCGTTGCACTCTTGACTATTATTTCTACGTAAACACCATTGTCTGTGGGCGGCTTGGTCCGTATGTGGTTCATAATTGCGAGTATCTGCTGACGATGGAGTTCACGATTTCCTTATCACAAGAATGTCGTTAAAAATAAAATGAAGAGTAAAAGGACCCGTGGACAGGCAGAAATTGTGAATTCAGAAATACATTTAAATGAGAAATTGTTTTTGTACTATTTTTCATATGGGGGATTTCATATTAATTGAGTCAGTTTTTAAAAGCGATGAATTCAGATCGGGATGATGCTTGCACCAAGTTTAGTTCTATTGGATAATAGTTATGACAGACAATTTCAACGAGATCTGTTTAGGAATGACCGAGATGAATTTTGACATTTTTATCAAAAGACCCTTTAACTAAAGACCATATAACTAATTACCTATTGCATTTAGAAAGTTTTGCCCAAACTATTGTCGAAAACATTTTTAAAATAATAAAAAAATGGCTAAAAATTATTTTTTGTGATTTTTTTTTTGCGAAATTATAACTTTTTTTGGCTACATTCTTTAGGATTCTTAAAAGCTTTCCTGAACCAATTAGAATAAATGGTTCTCGAGTTACGCTAAAATATGGGGGTCAACCTCTATTTTTTTAGGCGTCTATCTTTATTTTTATAGATAAACAATTCCACCCTACTACAGATTTTTTTATTACTATCTAGTAGATAATTTCATAGGAGTCCAATTTTTGACTATTTTTTTCCAAAAAATATGGCCATATGGCGTCAATAATGGCTTCCAATGGCTCAGGAGCTGTGGTTTGTCGGCATAAACCAATGACTTAACATAGCCCCATACAAAGAAATTCATCGCACGAACGAGGGGGCCACTTCTGGAAATAAAGTCACTTAATCGATTGTTAAGCGCGCTGTATGGCCAAATGGAACAAAATTTCGTTGATGTTTTTGAAAACAAAACTTCAATCAGCATGGCTCGATAGCGCTCGCCATTCACCCACAGTGGGAGTAATTAAAAAAAGATTAATAATTCAGCCTTTTCATAAGAAGAGAACCGATTATAAACAAACTTGGCACGTTTGTAGAAGGGGTATTGACGAGAACCATGTTAATTGTACCTAAAAATTGCCGATGATCTACGAGAGATATTTGAATATTTTGTTTTGACCTAGATTCCTGAAGGCTTCAGCTTTAGTAATATCGAGATGGATGTCGTTTGGAAGCTGCATGATATATTTTAATTATTTTTTTTTTTTAAATAATATTTTTAAATTGAAAAATGTGAACCAGATGGTAACCCATTCATTTTGGGATCGCCGGTATTTTTTTAGGTATAAATAAAAGTGAGGTAAAAAAAGTTGCAGTTAGCAAACATTCTGTTGTCGAGCCCGGCTTTTAGTATAGAAGATATAGGGAAAAATCGAAAAAAAAAATCAATTTTTAGGGATTTTCGAAATTATTATGGGAATTGTGGGATTGACTTTTGGAAATATAATGATTCACGAATTACATTCGATTTATGATGGCAAGACCTAATAACTATTGAAATATGTTCATTTGTAAATATTTTAAGGCGTATTTACATTTCTGTCTGCATTCGCAAATTAATATTTTCCTGACCTGTCCTAGCATTTTCTTAATATCAGTGCAGAAAAAAAACCGATTTCGCTCACATAAACTTTACTAAATTGACAACAAAATTTGCTACAAGATTTAAAAAATCAGTTAGATCTTCCCATTAAGATTTATGGCCATATCAATTTATATTTTCCAAAAATATAGGCAATTTTTGTATTTTATTGCGAAAAGGTATATTTAGTGTTTTGGGGATACAGAGGAAATGTTAAAAAATAATCATTTATTTATATTCGTCTTAAAGGAAATTGGAGAATATTTTCGAGAAAAGAACGGATGAAAAATGTATACTAATAGTGTTGCCATGCTTCTCCAAAATACACTAATTTTCAAAATTTGGCCACATTTTCGACAATCGCAAAGCTAGATTTTGAGCCATTTAGGGCAAGGGAGCTTCAAAGACTGTTATGTATTAATAAATACTTTCAGAACATATATATGTACATTTATGATCTTAACGATTAATATTCATTGTTGACTAGCCGATACCCGCAGACGTTGTCCTGCCCGTCAGGATTCTACATATAAAGATAAAGATGGTAACGCATTTCGCATTACACCATCCACTATATTATGGGGGTTTCTAAGTTTGTCCTTCAGTTTGAAAAATTTTAATTTTAGCGTGAGACCCTATAAAGACCTTATATTCAAAATCGAATGGACTAATTTGCACCAAAAGCTTATAACTTTAATACCAGTACATACTTTAAAGCCATTAAATGCATTTTAAATTTACAATAATTTAATCAAAACAAAAAAATAAAAGTATTATTTAAGTAAATAATACGTTTTTCACATCGTCGCCATTTTTCAATGTTTTCATAAAAATATATTTATGCAATTACAATAAAGGGACTCCTCCCGTTTCTTTAACACCCCTATCTTCTAAGTGTATTGTGAATATGTTGAGCACAATGCATTTTAAAATTAAATCCACAATTCCTATTAGGGCTTGTCCTCTAAATCTTTCTTGGTGTAAAACATTTTCAAATTCGTCAATTCTTACTTTTCATGCCTACTTTAACTAAAACTCTTTTTTCGGAACATAAATAAATCGAAAATGCGTCCAATTTGGTAGCGTTTGACCTATTCGTTATTTGATAGACTGCACGCTGAAAAAAAAATCGCTTCTGTAGTCTATTGTCCCAAACATATTCGGCTTGAAACATATATATGTTTAGGGTACACTCTAAACATATAATATTTAGGTTTAGGTTAGGGTGGCAGCCGTATTTTTTATACAAGCTTACAAAGACCAGTTTAGGTCCCTAGTGTTACCACGGGCTGAAATGCCCCTCATCGAAACCAACCTGTTTGATATACAAATTTGTCGATAGTACGAATATCGGTACTGGAAAGATCTGTTAGGCTGCCTAGAAAAGCCGACCCCAGTATGCCCACTCGTCGTTTACTCAGAGCGGGGCAGTCGCATAGCAAGTGCTCAGTGCTCTCCACTTCTTCCTCATCTCCACAGCTTCTGCAGAAGTCATTAGACAATCATATTAAACACTGCGATTTTGCCCCGTGTAGGAAGAGCCAAAAAATGTTGAAAGAGTCATAGAATAATTTCTTCAATTTCAAAGTAACGCCAGAAATGAATGACGTAATATCGAAAAGATCAGCATCAAATTCGTGTTTTCGTATAAATTAAGATAGACTCTTTTGAATGCAAGCCCTCGATATGGTATTGCTCTCCGTAAAATTCCAAAGCGATTTAGCGATGTTGTCTTTTCAAATCACACTACAATCTGCAATATTAGAGATATGTGACGCACATTTGGTAGAAACATTTACTATATCTGCTTAAATAAAATGCAACCGTTCCATCCGATTGGGTAAAATTGGACAACTTGAATTTTACGATATTTTACCTATAATCATTTCAGGAACAATGGATCTCCATATGCCATATCCATATAGCGCCATACAATGGTTCAACTTGACACCATAGAAAACACAAAATTCCTATCAATTGGGCTGAACATTTTTCACTACCGATTCACTTTATTTAAATATATTCATAGATCCAAGTTCTGACATAGCATTACTCTAGTTAAAATTTTCTCTACTGATTTTGCATCTTAAACCCATTCCTATGAGAGACCCTGTGTCTGCATTGTATGCGATACAGGGTATGTACAATATTCGGCACGGCCGATAGGTATCATATGGATCATTATAGGGTACGCCAAATAACTTTTTTTTTGAAAACATCGAGTGTAGCTTCGGCTGTGTGGCACGTAGCGCCGTCCTGTTGAAACCAAATGTTGCCAATATCATCCTCTTCAATTTTTGTGAACTAAAATTCGTTCAACGTGGCCCGATACAATCGCCATTGACAGTAACGCCCACTTGCTCATTTTCGAAGAAAAATGGCCCAATTATGCCTCTGGACCAAAATCCGCACCAAACAGTGACTAGTTTTGGGTGTATCGGCTTTTCAATGTATGCGTGCGGGATTTCTGTGCCCCAAATGCGACAATTTTGCTTGTTTATATACCCGCCAAGATCAAAATGAGCTTCATCTGAAAAGATGATTTTTTTGGCAATATCGGCATCTTCTGTAAGTCGATCGCAGCCCCACTTGTTCAAGCGTATACACAACCATATTCGTTCAGCGGAAGGATAAAACTAATTATCTGTCAAATCAGACATGAGCTAAGTGTTACCATTCACGAAATAAGCACTAGTTGAAAAAAAACGTTAGATAGCGGACCCTTTATCCCCAAAGGAAGAAGATAAATTTAAAACCTAAAAAAATATATATAATGCGTTGATATGAAAGCAGCTTAATAAGTTTTCTTAATATTTTAGTAACACTAAAGATCATCATCAAATGATGATAAATCGTCATTTCTGGCATCACTGATTGCTAATTGTTTCCGGGGGATCTACGAATCCTATAGTTCCCATCTATTCTCAGGATGGGGACTGGACAGTGATCCCAGATTGGATCTACAAGTCTTATAGTCCTCATCTATTCCCAGGATGGGGACTGGACTGTGATCCACATTGGATCTACGAATCCTATAGCTCCCATATATTCTCAGAATGGGGGCTGGACAGTGATCCCAGACTGGTCACCAGTCCTAGATTTTCTGGAGTCTAACTGGTAGTATCTTCGGCTACGCAGTCTGACCAGAGCACTTAATCTGGTACCACGGGAGTCAGGAAAGCCCTCGGGACGCAGGTCCCGGCCTGACTATTGGTGAGGACCCTGTTGGGTGCAACGTGGTGGCTGTGGTTTAAACCAAAATCGCTGGGAGAGAATAGTCTCGGATGTGGAGTTGCAAACCAACCGGGAGCCATGACCCTTAGAATGGCAGGAGTGTTAGATGGGCTCCGCTCCTAACCAAGGAGGAGGGAAAAAGTGGCCAGAAACACGGAATTGATTGGTACTCATGCACATTGTGCGTGGGGGCGTTGGTCGACGCATGTTTTCACCCAGGTGTTTAGAGCACGGTGGGGTTAAGCCTAACGGCAGGAATTTACCTAAGTCCAAATACCTACTGCTTATTGTTGCCAATTTAGAAAAGTTGTAGTGAAAGAAATCGGTGCATATTCTGCTCCGATATTCACAAAACTATAGGGTAGGGTCGGTGAAAAAAAAAGACAAATACATTTTTCAAATGCAGATATCTCGGTAACTATTTTATGAATCTGACGAAAAAGTCGAGAGTTACACGCGCTTAAACATTTTGTTCACCCGTGGTCAAATTTGAGCTCCGCCCCTGAATATCGCAGTGGGCCCAAATTGAAAACATAACTTCTCTAATACCTCTTGTACAAACATGACAAGTTGGGTCGCAATCAGTTAAGTGGTTAAAAAACGGCAGAATTATTTCCCTTTTGTTTTTAATTCCTCCCACTCTGCAACGTAACGGCAGCTCCTTCATTATTTCGAAAGGAATAAAGACCGATGATGTCGCCAGCATGTAAACCGCACCAAACAGGCAATTTTAATGGATTTAAAAAGCTATTGTTATATAAAATTACAAATAATTTTATTTAATTTATTTTCATAAAGACAAACTAAAAATAAATTAAATCTAATGTATTAAGAAACATAGTTAAGGTTAGTTAATGAAAGCGCGAGTATTTGGTTCATTAATGACATAATTACTTCTATGAAGAGGACTGCAAAAGTAATTGTTGTTACACAAAGTTCTGGGTGGAACGTTGCAATTTAAAAATGCAAATGGGCGCCCCAGTAGGTGAGTTGGTAGCGAGCTCGGCTATGAGTTTGGGGGTCGTGGGTTCGATTCCCACCAGCGACTCCGGTCTGTAGCAACAAAAATTAACAAGCAACATGGTCTGTGTCACCCGGCTTCTCTCTGGACCATAAAATTAGAATATAAATTTACTTTGTATTGTCATTCATATAAATAAATAAAAATGCAAGTAAGATACCACAGTTAATAAAGCCAGATATTGGCACATAAAGAACTATTTGTGATAAAAAAGATCTAATGCCAATCTCATGGGTTGTTCTTTTTGATTTCTGTGATAACTGTCACAATCAAAGTAACATCAGGGCAGTGGATCGACCCAAAATTAGTCGAATCGCTAGGCGAATCTTTTACGGGTCTCTGTAAGAGAATCCTCGAGGGGTTTTAAATAAAAATTTAAAATAATGAAATCTTGTATTTAATACTAATTTTTGATCAGATCAACACCTAGAGAGATGATTGATGTTAAGGCAAGAAAATAATTTTATTCAAAGAAAATTGTAAATAAAACAAGTAAGGAAAGACAAAAGTCGGGCGGGCTGGCTATATAATACCTTTCACCACAATACATGAAGGAAATTCTATGAGTTAAATCAAACAATTATTACATAGAATGCCAGCATAATCTGTTAAAAATGCGATCTCTAGAGCGCCAAGAAGTATAATCTAAGGTGACCTTTGTATGGGACTTATATCTAACCTATGTGCCTTTTTTATACATACATAAAGAAAAATGTCATACTAAGTTCAAGTAAAAAAAAGTAAGTTCTCCCATTCTAAGTTTTTTTTAAACAAGCACAGAAAGCCTTACCATAGGTATATAATACTGAAAATCAAGTAAACATTTCTTAAAAAGGAAAATTAAGCCTAATATGGCTTAAAATAAGAAGAAAGGGCTTAATTTAATCTCTGAGAGAATAACAATTATAGAGCACAATAAAATTACCCTCTCAACCACTCTCATTTAACTCTGCTGTTAGATTAGGCCCGTTTGGTCCAATTTTTCCATCGTTTCCTTTATAACTTTTGAACGGTAGTATATATTGCCTTATAATTTCTGCTCACGTGGCTGTTACAATACAGTGCCATTCTTAAAAGTACTATAGTCTGGCATAAAGTGTGATTGAGAATAATGAAAATTATCATATCTTGGTTTAGGGACCATTTGGCCCAAGGTATATTTTGGTTTTATTGAAATCTAAATAACAAGCCTTTTTTGCTCAAAAATTATTTGTAAAGAAAGCAGGTTACTTTTCACGAAGTATTGAATAAAAATAAATATAGAATATTGAGTTAAATATTTATTTTGAATGAAAAATGTAATATGGACCAAATGGTCTCTTAATCTAGGATTCGTACATGTTTTTATACTCTCCACCATAGGATAAGGGGTATATTCATTTTGTCATTGAGTTTGTAAAGTATATATATTCTTAATTGTCGTAAAATTCTAAGACGATTTAGCCATGTCCTTCCGTCCGTCTGTTGTCATCACGCTACAGTCTATAATTTGGCTGAAGCAGCATTAAACACACACGCATATAAAGCGACGAGATGTATATGTATATATGAACATTTTTGCGCAACGATATCCAACTGGTTTCTCGTTCAAGCGGTGTTTGTAAATGCACTACTTTTTTGATTTGAGATGACAGAAGTTGTTAACAATTCTTGTTCGTTTCGTTGATGCTATTCCTTATATGTTTGAGATTTAAATCGAATAATTACAGCTAAAATTTTAATTTTGCTGTCAAGCAAATGTGGTTTGACATACCATATTAAAAAAATTGTATTCTTTGCAAAATTGATGCAAAAATGATATATAAGTATAAAACGAATGAAAGCTAAATAAATCAGGTATGACCAGGCTCAAATCAAGTACTGATTGGACTTAAATTAAGAATTGATCCGGATTCAATCAAGGGGTTTTCCAATAAGAGTGATATGATTTCTTTAAAAAAAACATAATTATTGTAAAAAAAATTCAAAAAAAATTTTATTTAATGTGAAGTACAATCGATACAATTAAGTTCTAAATAAATCGTCATTCAAATGGCCTCCACGACTTCTTCTGCAGGAACGAATTCGATGGACTCAATTTTCGAGCACTTTTTCCACTAAATCAAGTCGTATGTCATGAATGGCACATTCAATATTGACTTGTAAAGCTTGATGATAGTCTGGTTTATTTCGAAAGTCCAATGACTTCAAATAACCCCACAAGAAATAGTCTAATGGTGTTAAATCACAACTTCTTGGAGGCCATTCAATATCACAATTTCTTGAAATAATCGAATCTCCAAACTTATATTATAATATAATAATTATAATATTGCTCATGGGAGTTAAGGTCGTAGGTCGAAAGGAAAGCGTTTTTTTTTTTTTGATTAAAAAAATGGACAGCATCATTTTCAAATGTGAACGGAAAGTTTATTTTTGCTCTAGCTCCTCAACGGTACGTCGGATCGGGAATCGGTCAATGGCAAAAAGATAGCTCTTAATGAGAGCTAAAATATTGCTTATGAGTGTCAAGGTCGTACGTCGATTGGAAAATGTTTTTTGGATTTAAAAAAAATGGACTTAGCGCACGAAAAGTTACAAGTGGAGAACGATTATTTTGATAATAAAACTGAATAATTTGTAAACGTTGTTCTTGCTTATATCTCTCCATGATGAAATTGTAAACACTACTGAATACAATGAAAAACAAATGACAGATCATGACATATTACAAATGGCCGAAACGTCACTTCACAATCATATCATCCCTATTGGAAAACCCGTTATTAGCAGGCTTAAATCAAGTATTGGACAGGCTTAATTCAATCAACATTTTCTTCATCGAAGCCAGTTTCGTACTCAAATCAATACCATAAAATTCTTAAATAGAAAGCTTTATGCTTGAAGTAAGAATATTTCGGCTTAAAATCAAGCCTAATCAGGCTTAATGAGCAAGAAGAATTCAAGGCTTAACAATCCGTACTTGATTCAAGTATTTTGTACTACAGCTCTGTTCATGTACGGATTACTAATTTTTTTCATTCTGTGTTTTTTTCTTTTCCCATAGGGATAATTTAAAGCAATATAATGCATAAATCCTCAAGTTTTAATCAAATCGATTGAAAATGCATTCTATACAGCGCATCTATGGGGGATATATTCTATTTTTTTGATATTGCCAAATTAATAGTTTGACCTTGAATTTCAGTGTCAAAAAATTCTTCTGCAGAAAATGATTACCGCCATTGAAAGGCCCATAAAAAAACTTTAAGAAACATTTATTACATATTGCATGTCGTTCACCAAATTTGACATAAAAGGCGAAGAATAGGAGCATATTTTTTAAAATCGACAAAATTAAAATGCATACAACTGCAGTAGTGGTCACCAGAATGCAGTCATATTTTAGATTAATACTATTAAGGCATACGCCAACATGTCCACAAAATTTCATTCAAATCGGAAAACATTGCTAAAAAAAGCTGGCTCCCTGACAAATAATGCTTCATATATAAAAGAGAGTGACTTTAGTTACACCGTAATAACTCAAGAACGCCTAGACCGATTTCGATTATTCGCACCAATTCGGTCTGGTTACTGGCCAAACAAGAAGAATACCCAAGAACATTTCCAAAAAAAATCCCCGAAAACGCTGACCACTTGACCGCTGAGCTTCTGCAAGAGCTAGAAAGCTCTAATTTTGCAGAACCATAGACCAGAGTGTTGTGTAAACAACAGACTTTTCACGTAGTCATTTTTGCCCTGTGGTCAGTTCTACCGCTATCTTAAACTTGAGTATTGTGTTTGTCCTTTCAGAAGCATTTTATAAGATCAAAAGCTAAAATTTTTATATGAAGTACGAAGACGTCAAATATAGAAGCAAAAAATAATTTTAAATTCTCTGACTGTGGTCAGCGTAGCAGTAACCACATTTTTTGTCATTATATCAGTAATTTTAAAAGTTATTTAAGAGCTAAGAATCCAAAAATGTAAATGTAAAGTACATACATATCTCGAAAGGGATTCGAAACATCTATTCAATGTCCATCCTGAGGTCAAACTGCAGTGACAGAAGCAATTGTCATTATTTCAGTATTTTAAAAGTATTTAGGCTTGACGAATTCGTATTGGTCCAAAGGACACTACATATTTAGAAACATTTGGGATTGAGCAAAAGTGCGTGGCATGGCCAACACAACCTCATAACTCGAGAACAGTTCTTTCGATTTTCACGTGTGGTGCGTTCCACACAGAAAATATAATATTTCGAGGTATATCGAATTGCATGCAAGAATTAGCAAGTAACCCATAAGAATCCAATTCTGAATACCAAATATGAAAACCATTGCAGCAATCGTCTTTTAGATTAAACTTTTGATAGCATTGTAAAAAACTGATCAGAACGACGTAAGAGTGCCAGTAGATGTACATCAACATTGCTATAAACAATTCCGACTGGTATCCGGCCAAACAAGAAGAATACGAAAGAATATTCCCGAAAAATCCCCGATATCAAGTGGGCGTGGATCCGCCCATGTGAGCCAAGTTTCGATATTGAGAAAATGGTTTGCTAGAGTGCTGAAATTTTTTGTATAATCGTGTGCCAGTATTCGTGATTGATCCAAATATGTACGGGATCGGAAATCTAAATCTGGGGCAACGAAGTGGACCGGGTCCGGCTAGAAGTTTCATAAAAATATGAAATAATTTCATAAAAATATGAAATAATTTTATAAAAAATATGATATAATTTCATAGAAAATATGATATAATTTCATAGAAAATATGAAATCATTTCCTAAAAAATGTGAAATAAATTCATAAAAACTATGAAATAGTTTTATAAAAACAGATTTCGTAATAGGGATGGATCTTCCTTGTCTAACATATGACCCAGTATAAATTTACGTAAAGATCACAAGAATGCATGGACAGACGGACATACATACAGGCGGACAGGGTTAAATCATCTCAAAAAGTGATTCTTTGCCGATCGGAATAATAAACTATGGGTTTACTTTCTCGTACCTTGTACTACGGTGGGGTGTCGGATGCAAAAATGTACAGCAGTAAATGTTGTTAAATTTAAAACATATACAGACTACATCGGAAAGATTTCGATAAAGAATTTTTAAAACGATTTCTTGTTACATTTTTATTTATCTATAGATCTTCTTCAGATATTTATTTATAGATTTTCTTTAGAAGTTTTCTTCAGATACCCTGAAAAAATGAAAATAAAATTGTGCATTTAAACATATATTTTATTTGAGAAATTGTTTTCCCAATTATTGTTTGTTCTAATATGTTTCCAAATAAATTTTATTCATTTTCATATAACATTTATTTGTTTAAAAATACAGGGTTTTCCAACAAGAGGTGTTATTTTGAATCACCCGTTATTTCGGTAGCTGTCACTTTTGAAGATTTTATTCTTTGACAAGTAAAGGGTCCGCCAAATAACTTTTTTTTTTTAGCTTCGGCTTTGTGGCACGTAGCGCCGTCCTGTTGAAATCAAATGTTGCCAATATCCTCCTCTTCAATTTTTGTGAACAAAAATTCGTTCAACATGGCCCGATAACGATCGCCATTGACTGTAACGGCCACTTGCTCATTTTCGAAGAAAAATGGCCCAATTATGCCTCTGGACCAAAATCCGCACCAAACAGTGACTCGTTTTGGGTGTATCGGCTTTTCAATGTATGCGTGCGGATTTTCTGTGCCCCATATGCGACAATTTTGCTTGTTTACATACCCGCCAAGATCAAAATGAGCTTCATCTGAAAAGATGATTTTTTTTTGGCAAAATCGGCATCTTCTGTTCTTCGATCGCTCCCAGCGTTGTTCAAGCGTATACACAACCATATTCGTTCAGCGGAAGGATGAAACTAATTATCTGTCAAATCAGACATGAGCTATGTGTTACCATTCCCGAAATAAGCACTAGTTGAAAAAAAACGTCAGATAGCGGACCCTTTAGAAACTACGCCATTACTAACCAGTAAGAAAAGGCAGAAGGTCAGGCGGGGCCGACTATATAATACCCTACACCTACCTAACAATGCGATAATAATTTGGAATAACTGGTAAATGGGTGGGAACATATTATCTAATTCTGAGCCGATAATCGCTAAATTAAGCAATTTTCGTTCCTAAATTGAGAAACATCTTTCTAGAAAATTGTAATGATTGAAAGTAAAGTACAACTTCTATAGCGCTGTGATACAAAATCAGGAGGAACATATATGTTATATATAAATCTGAACCGATTTTCCCTGAATACTCATTCGTGTAAAAAGACCTCTTTCTGTCCAATTTCGTACTGATCGTATATAAAATACAGTCTCTACAGCGCTTACATGTCTAATCGGGGGTAACATATATATGGGGGCTATATCTAAATCGGAACCGATTTTCTCCGAAATTGGCAGTATTCCTTCGAGTAATAAGAAACCTCTTTCTGCCGAATTTCGCACTGATCGGATATATAAATACAGTTTCTACAGCGCTTACATGTCAAATCGAGGGTAACATATATATGGGGCTATATCTAAATCTTAACCGATTTTCTCCGAATTTGGTAGTATTCCTTCATGTAGAAATAAACCTCTTTTTGCCGAATTTCGCACTGGTCGGATATAAAATAAAATTTTTATAGCCCTTACATGTCAAATCGGGTTTAACGTATATATGTATGGGGGCTATATCTAAATCTGAACCGATTTCTTCCAAATTTACCAGTATTCCTTCACGTAAGAAGAAACCTCTTTTTGCCGAATTTCGCACAGATCGGACGTAAAATAACATTTTTACAGCGCTTACATGTCAAATCTGGGGTAACGTATATATGGGGGCTATATCAAAATCTGAACCGATTTCTTCCAAATTAAACAGTTTAAAAGTGTTAAGTTTTTATAGCGCTTACATGTCAAATCGGGGCTAATATATATATATGGGGGCTATATCTAAATCTGAACCGATTTTAACCAAATTCAATAGGGATCGTCCCTGGGCCAACAAAAAAGATATGTGTAAAGTTTCGTCGAGATCGGACCATAATTGCGACCTGTACTTTGATTACAAGAATACATGCACAGGCAGACAGACGGACAGACAGACAGACGGACATAGCTAAATCAACTCAGAAAGTGATTCTAATTCGATCGGTATAATAAACGATGGATCTATTTCTTCTCCTTTTCGGTGTAACAAACAAATGTACAAACTTATAATACCCTGTATCACAGTGTGGTGTAGGGTTTAAAAATGGAACGATACACGAGCATCGAACGATACAAAACGATACGAACGATACAAAATCATCTTGATTGATGAGGCCCATTTCCACCTAGGTGGCAACGTCAACAAGCAAAATTGTCGCATCTGGGGCTCGGAAAACCCAAGAGTTATTGTTGAGAAGCCTCTCCATCCTCAACATGTGACTGTTTGGTGCGGTTTATGGTCCGGCGGGGTCATTGGACCTTACTTTTTCGAAAATGAGGTTGGATCAACAGTTACGGTGAATGTATTGCGCTATCGAGGGATGATTAATGATTTTTTATGGTCGTAATTGGATGGTATTGGTCTGGACAACGTTTACTTTCAACAAGACGGCGCTACGTGCCACACAAGCAACGAAACCATTGCTCTGTTACGGGAAAAGTTTCCGGACCGTGTTATCTCTCGAAGAGGTGATCACAATTGGCCACCGAGATCTTGTGATTTAACACCTTGCGACTTCTTCCTTTGGGGCCACGTGAAATATAAGGTCTACGCCAACAGCCCAGCGTCGATTCAAGACCTCAAAGATACAATTCGTGAGGCTATCGAGGATATAGGGCAGCCACTTTGCGATTTGGTTTTCGAAAATTTCATGAAAAGGATATGTTCCTGTAAGCGTGGTCGTGGTAGCCATTTGGCTGATGTTGTTTTTCATTATTAAAGGCAGACCTTCTTCCTCTTTATTATGAAATAAACATCCGATCATTTATCTCAAAAAATGGAATTTTTCTTTGAATACCAAAATAAAATAAATTGTTGGAAAACCCTCTATATTATATTAAAAAATGTGTATTCTATATATAAATTTCTCACTTATACATACAATAAATGGTTTTTTTCCGTGTATTTTCTGTTATAATATAATCGTGATATTTATCAACAACACGTACTCTTTAGTCAAATTTGAATTATTGCGATAAAGGGATTTCCCTCAGCATTCTTTTGGTGTTGATTTTGTGAAGTTTGATTAAGAATTAGCGGATATATTGCGAAAATGAGAATTGGTCTTGTATCTTTAAATTGTACTTTTATTACACTTCGCGATCTAGAAAATGTGTATACCCACACCACACTGTGGTACAGGGTATACTGACCTTGTGCATTTGTTTGTAATACCCAAAAACAGAAGAGATAGACCCATAGATTATTATACCGATCGACATAGCATCACTTTTTGAGTCGATTTAGCCATGTCTGTTTGTCCGTCAGTTCGTCTGTCCGTCCATGTATTCTTGTGACCAAACAACATTTTGACGTAAATATAGTGTGATTTCTACGAAGCGTTGCACATATCTTTCCTTTAGCCCAAGGACGATCTCTATTATATTTGGTTATAATCGGTTCAGATTTACATATAGCTCCCATATATATGTACCTCCATTGACAGCGAGGAGTGTCTTGATATACCTAGAAACATACTATACGGGTCATATCTCGCAAAAAAAAAATTTGGAAAAACAGTTGAAATATTTGTTTTTTGACTATCAACCAGATTAATGAAAGTTATCAGAAATCTTGACTTTCCAAATTTCTGGGCTCACCTGTTTCATTTTTATCAATAGACCAATGCCTGGAAGTGTCTAGGCTACTTTGCTTTCGGATTTTCCACCAAGTGATGTCGACCACTTGACCGCTGAAGCTCCCGTTAGACATAGAAAGCTGAAATTTTGCTCTCGCATAGATTGGAGAGTTATATAAACCACTGGCTACTCACGTAGTCATTTTTCGACCTGTGGTCAGTTCTAGCGCTATCAAATAGTTCAGTATTGATTTTGTTTTTTTCAGAAGCCTCTTATAAGAACACAAAGTTAAAATTTGTAAATATAAAGAAGTATAAACGAAAAATTTAAGCGTGAAAAATAATTTTGAATTCTCTGACTGTGGTCAGTGTAGCAGTTACCAAAGCAATTTTCACACTTGTACTTTCAAAGCCGCTTAAGGCCTATGATACTGCTAATTTATGTGTATATACTAATCTGAAATGACTGAGATTTTACACACAGCGACTTTTCATTGCTTGATCGCTGCGGCTCATATAACAGGTATAAAGGTATAAATTTTGCTTATGTCTAGACTATCAAAATCTTTAATAATATGTTTGTACTTCAGAAACGTCTTAATTGACACACAAGGAAAATAATATGTAGTAATATACACGGGAAAAACAATTTTGAATTCTAAGATTGTGGTCAGGTTAACAGTGACCAAAGCAATTTTCATTCTTTTAGTGCATTTAAAAAAATCTTTAAGAGTTTTTTTTCTCATTCTTCCAACACTTTAAAAATCCAATAAAGAGATCTCTGAAGAAACGCGTCGTGCGACATTAGGTGAAGATGGACACAAAAATCGGGACCAAAATTTTATAAAATTCTTTTCGAATTACATTACAGCGGTAATATATTTCACAAAAATTTAGATAATTTTATAGTATAGTCAATATGTATGCACCTGATTAGGTATTGTGTTGTGTAATAAGATTTCTAATTATTATCATGACTAAACATCTGTTTAATAAACAGATTATATCGAAATATTAAGCATTTGTTTTTCCGCCACGAGTTTGGTGACCTCTTAACCACTGAGCCCATGTAAAAGAATTTATCTGAAAGTATGCACACATACAGTTAAGGGCGTGGTTGCAATACGCTATTCACATACACAAGTTTTGAACGGCGATCAGTAATGTTCAAGCCCATACCAAATTTGAAGTCAATCCGTAACACCTTTCTAGAAATATCGTGCGCTCCAGCCAGACAGACAGAAAAACAGACGACCAGACGGACGTACGGACATCGCTCAAATGACTTAAAATGACTCAAAACGGATTTCCGCCGAACATACTTGAGGTCTTAGGTCATTCCTTCAAAGTGTTACAATTTTTGTCCGTGCACTGAAAAAAAATTTGGCATGAAATTAAAAACAACTTTGCCCTTAAATCAAGGATTTAATATGTCTTTGTTTGAAGAACAAATTTCTTAAAATTTAATTGATTTCAAAGAAATTTTCATTCCTTACTTCTATAAGAAGATTTCCATAACACTATGTCATGTTGACTTTTACGTTACGTCATAAAATTAAAGAAATAATAATTGATAGTAGTACAACTGTCATTAACTGTCATTAACTTAAGTATACATTTTAATAGTTTGTAAGATTTTTTCCTTAAAATTGTAGAAATTCTCATGTCATGTTTTTAAAGACAATTTACCATTAATTTTCAGTCCTGTTTTTTGGTAACATTGAATTAAAAATTAGTTATCTTTTAAATAATTAATTTTTAATCTGCGTGAGCACAATTTAGACTCTTTTTGTTCACAAAATTGAGAATAATAGTGAGAGTTACAGTGAAGTTTGTTTGGAATTTTTTGTAATCAGTTCTTGTGGAGCGGTGATAGAGAAAGGCTGTGTGCGCTTGTTCAAGTGGATATTTTAAATTCTACATTAATGTGTGTGTATGCCATCTATAAAATGTTAGTGGCGGTGATATTTCACAGGTAGTCGAAAATAAATTGTCTGGAAACTTCGATTGGCTGTTCATACGACGATGAGACAGAAGGGGTACATTAAAAAATGTGAGTGTGTGCGTTGTAGTTACGAGAATTGGTAACAAAAAGAGTCATAAAATGTGTGTCGGGCATTTAGAGTAGTGGAGTTTCTGTGCGTTTACGAATTTATTACTTTGGCAAAAGCAATGGAAAAAACCGTAAATATGTATGTATTCAAGAAAGAAAGCAATAAATTAGAGAAACAATGAACGAAAATCGATATTGTTTTCCCGCTGTCGAAGTTAATTGCAAATATTTCCGTAATGAATAAATAAAATAAACAGTAATTTTGTGCATTAAATAGAATATCGATAAATCCCATTTTATTTAATTTGTTTTTACAGAATGATAAAAGATATAAAAATACATCATCTGTAATAAGGAAAACACCAAACTAACATGCTGTTTCCGCTTTGTGCAGTGATATACAAATATTGTTAGTTCACACAAAAATGCAAAACATGTGAAGTCTGTATAAAAACGGATAATTATGATAATTATAATTATAAATCATTGATATCTAAGCGGAACAAATAAAAGATCATACACCTACTTGCAGAAAGAAAATTTAATAAAATAGAAACAGTTAAAAAAATGTTTCTTCTTTCTGAAATTTTTTTTAGCTGGACTTAGCATATTTGCATGTTTTGCTAACGATATGTCATATTAAATAATTTCGGAGCGATACAACAATTTTGATGTGAACAAGTCTTAATTTGTGAGTTTTCAGATACTGAAATTTTTAGAAATTTTCCGACGTTATCAAATATAAAAAATATTTGAATTACATCTAGATTGTAAAAAAAGGCTTGTCAAATGCTGCAGATTTTGAATGATTAAAAAGATGGAGCACTAGGTTATATGTTAAACTAGCTTTAACCCGGTGCGCTTCGCAGCCCCCATCATTTATTTATTTTCTGTTTAGTGTACTGTAGAAGATGTAAAAACAAATGGAATAGTTACATTTGGGGAAAAATTAATGTGTACAATAAAATACGAAATAAGAGCCATATTCCCATCCTTAGGCCGTATTTTACCCTTTATGTCCAATATCTGTGACGTGTTTAACTTTTTACCATATTGTGCCTTCTTTAGCTTTTTTTCCCACGGTTAACATAGAAGCTTCGTACTCTGGCCATGAATCACAGTACTACTTAACATAATTCAATATTTAATTATTCCACTGTTCTTCTAAAGTACAAAATTGTATACATATCTGGAATATATAAAATATTTTTCCCCACTTACCACATTTAATCATTAACCATTTTTAACCCTTTTTGATTCACTGTACCATATTTAAATCTTTTTGCTAAAATCAGCTCTATTTAACACCTTTTAGCCACTGCACCATAATATTAAACTTTAACTAAAAGCACAACATTTGAAAAAAGGACTTCGCAACTCATATTTATGTTCCATGTTTTTGGTTTTTGCCCACTGAATCATATTTAACACCTTTCTGTCCTACAGTACCATATTTAACCATTTTTGTCCTACTGTGGCATTTTTAACCATTTTTTCTCCCTTTACCCTATTTAACCCTTTTTGACCCACTGTGCAATAGTCAATCATTTTTGTCTCATTGTACCATATTTAATCATTTGTGTCTTTCTGTACCATAGTTAACACATTTTTGCCTCACTATTTCCGAGGTAACGCTTTTTGGCCCACTTTGTCCCATTTTGTCTCACTTTACCATTTTTAACTATATTTTCCCCGCTGTACTATGGTTAACCCTTTTTTGTTCCATTGTGCAATATTAAACCCTTTGTCTCCCTGTAACATATTTAACACTTTTTGCCCCACTGTACCATATTTAATCCTATTTGCTCCACTGTATCATATTTAACACCTTTATGCTCTTTATTGACCCACTGTACCATAGTTAACCATTTTTGTCACACTGTACCATATTTAATCCTTTTTGCCTAGGGTGTCAAAAAAACCGGTTATTTCGAAAAAGCGGTTTCCGGTTAAGCCGAAATATTACCTTTTTTAAAACCCGGTTTTCGGTTATAATTTTTTGTCGAAACCGGTTAACCGGTTTTTAAATAATATACGAAAGTGATTAAAATTTCATTAAAACAAAAAACAACTTACAATCAGTAGTGGTAAAAATTAGTAAACAAAAATAGATTATTACTTCGTTTATTACAGGTTTAATTTTTTGTTTACTTTAAATAGAATGTATTATATTTCTGAAATTTCCTTAAAAAATAATAAATCATTTAGAATGTTTTTTTTTATAATAATATTGTAAACGCCACTGCCGTTTATGAAGTTATCAATTTATTTATTTGTGTCGTATTTATCGATTAGTTTTTTTTTTTTGTTTTTCGTCAAGTAATGTAATGCCAAAAGATGAAAGTAAACTGAAGCGAATGCAAGCGCCTTTTCTGCAGAAATAAGAAATGTTGATTTGTGGTTACAACTTTTATATCTTTGTTTCAAAAAAATCGTATAAAGATCTTGTAATTTTAATTTCGAATATTTAAATAAGTCCAGATTCACACTTGCAATTTTTTCTGCAATTTTTTTCTGCAATTCTCTTTTGAAATTGCATTTGCGTTCAGACAATGTATTCTGTTTCGACAATTTTTTATTTTCACCGTTCATTAAAACTCATTAAATTTTATTAAAATGTATGTCGCACAAATGTACATATGTTGAACCGAGCACAAAACAACGAATATTAAATGAAAAGCACACTCAGAAAAATGGCAATCGTTTATGTGAGTAAAATCTATATCTCAGTTTAGTTCAAGATTTTTACTCATGTTTAGTTAAATTTTCCTCAAAACTGGGAAATTTTACTTTCAATGAGTAAATTGAACTAAATTCAAAGATATAGCAAATTGGTTACATACTCGGAAATGGTATATGATTTTACTTACTTAAAAATCCATCGACCAAGTAAAAATTTCCTACTATTTGGTAAATTTTGACTTTTACCGAGGAAAGATTTCCTAGCGTCGAAGAAACATTTACTACTCCTCGAAAATAAATCATTTTAGGAAATTTTAACCAGAAATATCCGAATTTCCTTAGTTCTAGTTTATGTTTTTCTGAAATTTTTAATACGGTTTTCAAATAATCCTTGAATATTCGTTAAGCAAAAAATTCCCGTTCGTTTCAAGAGATTATTTCCTTAACTGCTCAAATATCATTAACTTCGCAGCAAATAGAATAGGATTATATGTGAAATACTTAAGACATAAGATTGAGACATTGAATGAGAATTCTGTTTGTTTCAGGTTTTTTGAATTTGTTTCAAATACATTGGAGCAAAATATTTCTTGGAAAATTCCCGAGAATATTTTGCTGAATTATATTAGTAGTAATGAACTAAAATTTAGTTTACTTCTACAAGTTGCAAGTTCAAAAATTACTCATTTATAGTTAAACGTTTCTTACATTTTAGTTTAATTTTCGTATATTCAAGTAAAATTGAACTTGATTTGAGGAATTATTTTACTTCCATTTAGTAAAAATTTAACTTAATCTTAGTAAAAAAATTACTTGATTTTAGGTAAAATTTTCTTAATTTTTAGTAAAAATTTCCTGATTTCAAGCAAAAATGTACCTGATTTTAGTGAAAATTTAACTAGATTTTTTTAAAATTTCATGTAAATTTTTACTTAAACTGAGTTAATTTTTCCTTAATATGAGTTCAATTGAACTAGATATAAAGGAATATTTACTAAATTCAAGTTAGTATTAACTAAAACTAAGTTCAAAACATTTGCTAATATTAAGGACAAATGTGAACTTGATTTGGGAGAAAATTGCTTTAGCGCCATATGAAGTTTAATTTTCCTGAAGTTTAGTTCATTTTAACTTATCTTTGGGTTCATTTTTTTCTGAGTGCTGTGTGGAAATGTCGAAGAACTTTACAGCGAAAGAAAACGCAAAACGCATTGCAAAAAAATTGCGAGTACGGAAGATTTTTTTCTCCCCCCTTACCGACTGCGTCCCTCTCCCACAAACACTGCAATTCAGCAGAAAAAAATTGCATGTGTGGATCTGGACTCACTTGCGCTTTGTTTTCATACCAAAAAGTTAGTATAAGTATAATAAGACATTGTGTATTCCTGTATAAACGTATAATTTCTTTGCCTTTTAATAGGAATTTTAATACTTAAATATAGAACTTTTGCTTCGAAATCTTGAGTTTTGTATTTGGTGTTCAAAATTCCGTGGAAATTTTGCGCTCGGGCAATTCCCGTAACAAATATCTAAAAAATAGAATACAATTTAAATGATTATTTTTAAATGATTTTTCTTTTAATTTTTTATGAAACTTGACGTTGAAAAAGCTCACAAACGTTGATGTAGTCGATATTAGTCCGATAGTCATTAAAGCATTATATAAGTAGAAGCTGTGTTCTCCGTTTTCTTCTTAAACTTTTCAAAAAAAGCAAAGTCATCATACAATGTTGGTTGCATTTCGTTTTCCGATTCTGTGTGTGACATAAATCCAAATTTAAGTTATTTGACGCATCAATATAACAACTTATATATCAAACCGAATCAGAGGTATCTGGCTGTTCTGTCGGGATTTAACATCGCAAAAAAGTCGAAGCTATTTGTCTTTCCGTTCTTGAACGTATGCTTGAAGTGTTCTGTGCTTCATGGACGACTTATTAAATGCTTTGCTGTACTTCCTGACTTTATTTATTACATCATGATATCAGGAATAAAGCCAAAATCATTTTCAAGATCAGTGAATTCATATTCACTTTCAAAATATTCAGAACAACTGTCAGAATTATCCACATCATCGTTGTTATTTGTTGTATCTTGTATAAATGGCATCCACAACAAGTAGAAAAAATATATCATTTTTGTTTTAAAAAATAAATAAAAAAAACCTGTTAACCGACATGGAAAAACCGGCTTTCTCGGTTAACCGAAAATGGCATTTTTTAAGAAACCGGATACGGGTTTGGGTTGCAAAACCGGTTAACCGGATAACCGGTCCCGGTTTTGGACACCCTATTTTTGCCCCACTGTATCATAGTAAATCAATATTTTGCCCCACTTTACCATATTTAATCCATTTTGTTCTACTTTACCATATTTAACAATTTTTGCCACTGTACCACACATAACCCTTTTTGCCCCACTGCGCCACATTTAACTCTTTTTGTCTCACTGTACCATATTTAACACTTTTTGTCTCACTGTGCCATATTTAAAAATGTTCACCACTCTACCATACTTAACCCGCATTTGGCCCCTTCTTCTCCCACTGTACCATAGCTAACCATTTTTTGTCACAATGTACCATATTTAATCCTGTTTGCCCCACTGTATCATAATTAATACTTTTTTGCCCCACTCCACCGTATCTAACCCATTTTGTCTCACTGTACCATATTTAAAATGTGTCCCCAACTCTACCATACTTAACCCTTAACTCTACCATATTTAAACAAATTTTATCCACTGTACCATTTTTTGCCAATATACTTTATTTAATATTTTTGACCCACTGTGCTCTTCATATCTCAAGTTGAAGTTCCAATTTTGCCAGATTGATTCATGTCTACACCTAATGCACCGTAATTAACCCGTTTTGCCCCCACGGTGCTTCTTAAAGTTAGAATTTTCAAAAATTACTTCCAGTCTCTAGTTTATGTTACAAAATCTACCCTAGAACCATGGGACCATATTTAACATTTTTAAACCACTGTACCCTATTTGGTCCCACTGTTTCCCGAAAAGTACGTTAAAAAAACTGACTACCCCGATCCGTTGTCATCCCACGCTTCAATTTTCACCATTCTAATTCTAGGCGTTAAAGTTGGTACTATATTTATTACATTTTGTCCCACTGCGCCCCTAAAATTTCAAAAAATCGTTCCTTTTTCTAGTTTATGTCCCAAGATCTACTCTCACAGCTAATTTCACGATTCTAGCTCTACCACACTTATCCCTTTTTACCCCACTGTGCGCGTAAATGTTCGGATTTTACTAAATCCAGTCAATAGTCAAAACCTCATAAGGGCTACCCTCAAACCAAATATCACAATTCTAGCACATTACGGCGGTGCACCGCCAAATCTAAACGATCTAAATATGGTACCATATTTATCCCCTTTTGCCCAATTATTTGGGTAACAGTACGAATTTCGAAAAATCAAGTCTTTTTGCACGTCTACATCCCAAGGGCTACCCTCCCACCAAATTTCATGATTCTAGCTTCAGCCGTTTGGCCTGGGCGATTATCAGTCAGTCAGTCAGCCAGGCACGCAACAATTTTATATATATAGATTTGGGGTGTACCATAAATATATGTATATATGTTTCAAGAACAATAGATTATAAGAAGCTATTTTTTTCAACGTGTAGCCAGTTCCTCCGACCCACCTACCATCCTGGCTTCTGTATTGTGTTTCATTTGTTAGCAAATCTTTCTGTGCACCTAAGGTAGACATTTGGTATAGAGCGCATATCCAACGGAGCTTCATTTGATCTATATGATACCAGTATTCGATATTCTGCAGGAGCTGCCTGTCGAAGCTGTGTAAGTAGAGCTTTCACTAAATGTGAAGTACTCGTACTCTATACAACAGAGACATACTTGCATGAGAAATGTACTCGTATATACCTGTGTTGCAGATTTCGGTTTCGTTCCATGGAGTTATTTAACGTTTACTAATGGCTGCGTGTTATTTTCCATCTTTGCCTTTATTACTCTTCGCTGGATCATCGGTGAATTTCTGAATTGTTTATGTCCAAACAAAACAAATTTGAACACAACACATTTATAATAATTAATTGTATTGTGGTATATGAGGAGGAACTCGTTTAAGTAGCATTTAGCCAATATTAAAAAATCAGGTTTGCGAAGTCGGTTTTGTTGTCGTGACCTATAACATTTCGTAGCAATGTGATATTTTGGAACTTTATGTGCCATTAAATTCATCGACTCATCAAATGTCACCAAATTGAACTTAGTTTAGTTTAATTTTTGAGAGCAATTTAAACTGTTGTTGTTTAGGTAGAAATCAAATTTTCGTTACAAGCTAGCGATAAGCTTAACAATTTTGAAAAAAAGTCCTATCTACCGATCATGGATTATTTCCACTAATACTATGCAACAAAAACAATGCTGATTGAGGGATAAATTCCGTAAAATAAAAACCAAACATTTTTAATGGTAAAGTTTGTTTTTAATTCTTTTTGTATTTTTTGAAGTATAAGCTTGATAGAGCATGAGTACGCGTTAATTTTAAGCTAGTATGTGGGCTAGGAATGTTGGAAATATATCATTCACGGATAGGAATGTTGGAAATATATCAGAAACAGTGGATTATTAAAAGTTTTATTTTGTTTATTCCATTTTTCAATAGCCAGCATCCTAACGAAGAGCTCATTGCTAACTTGAAAAGATGAATATGAATAATGCAGAAATAATAACCATTTAGTAGAAGTAAGAGAATTTCAATCACTCACTATTGTGAACGAGTGTATATACAATTTGATGCGAGCCAAAAGTGTAACACATCGAAAGAGTGGCCTAAGAACTCAAATATACGTAGTCTGCTCAATAGAAAAGGTGAATTTTGAAATTTTCGATAAGCGTTTTTTTAATGTTGACATACTTGTCTCGAACATATGTTCTTAGTGGAGTTTGTTTATGTTTAGTTTGTTTATGAGAGACATAACAGTTAGACGCGTTTTGCTTGTTCGGCGATTTTCTGCTGTGAAAAAAGTCGAGAATAGTCGAATCACTATTAGAGAAGTTAGAGAGGATATCGGCATATCGGTTGGCTCATGCCATAAAACTTTTTCGGAAATGTTCGTTCATCCTCCGTGTTCACCAGATTTGACCCCCTGCGACTTTTTCCTGTTCCCAAAATTGAAGAGACCCGACATCGAATGTTAAATAAAGCTTCTACAGCACATTGATACCAAATCGGAATGTATGCATATATGTTGGCTATGTATAAATCTCAACAGAATTTTATCAAACTTAGCAATCTTCGTTTCTGTGTCAAGAAATCTACTCTGCCAAAGTTTATAATCGGATTTAAATTAAAGGTTTTGTAGTACATCGATGTTCAATCGAAAGGAACGTATATTGGGAAGCAATATCTAAATCTGAACTGATTTATTTAAATTTTTACAGTGTTCATTCTTGGATAATTTAAATCCTTTATGCCAAATTTGGCAATGTTTAGATGTTAAATACGCACTTGGCAGCACTTATATGCTCAATCGGATGTAAATATACATATATAGGGGCTATAGTTAATTCTGAAGCCTTTTCTTCAAAGTGTCAATAAACTCCTCCCTGCCAAAACTTATAATGATCGGATATAAAATAAATCATCCATGACACGTAGATACCAAATCAAAAGGAACTTATATATTGGGCTTATATCTAAATTTTCCAATTCCTTTCCAATTTGGTAGTTTTCATTCTTGGATCAATGAACTTCTTTATGCCAGGTTGTGTAATGCTCAGGAGTACAATTCGATTTCTGTAGCGCTTAGTTGCCAAGTCGGGGATAAATGGGCCCTATATCTATATCGAAACCGATTTTCTCCCTTGGGCCAAAAAAGAACGCTGTGCTAAATTTTAACATGATGGGACCACAAATACGACCTTCACTTTGATTACAATGATACATCTAGAGACGAACGGCTGGATTCGAATCAGGAAGTGATTCCAAGTCAATTGGTATAATAAACAATGTGTCTGTCTCTTGCCATTTTAGGTGTTACACTCAATTGCATGAACTGATAATATAAGAATTTCTCCAAATATATTTTATTTAAAAAAGATTTTCAAAAATTGATTTTTAGAACTTCAGTTTTAATTTCCTTGGTTTAGAATTTTACCTTAAAAATGGCATATGTAGTATTAACTTCTATTTTAAAGCATTCATATGTATTGGCATATGTAGTATTAACTTCTATTTTAAAGCATTAATTTTCAATTTATAAACATTCCATGTCTTCATTTGTTGTCAATCCTTGAAGCAAATGCACGGGGCAAAATTATTTATTAATTTCTATTTATTCCATTCGTCATTTGTTGTCAACCCATGTAGCATTGTATCATTTCAATTATAAAGGAATTTTACGAACATTTAAAACTTGTCTTAAAATTAAGGTATTGAAATACGATATTCTGAATACCTAAATGCAAATAAATAAAAAAAAAAACAGAAAAATAAATACATAATAGTCCCAAACAAAAAACATTAGAACGGAAACAAAGATTTGTATAAAACAACATGTTCCAAAAAAAATATAATATTTGTATGTGCCAAATAATGGGTTTTCCAATAAGAGTGATATGATTTCTTTGAAAAAAACGCACTTATTGTTAAGGAAATACAAAAGTTTTTTATTTAATGTGAAGTACAATCGATACAATTAAGTTCTAAATAAAACGTCATTCAAATGGCCTCCACGACTTCTTCTGCAGAAACGAATTCGATGAACCCAATTTTCGAGCACTTTTTCCATTAAATCAAGTCGTCTGTCATGAATGGCACGTTCAATATTGACTTGTAAAGCTTGAAGAGAGTGTGGTTTATTTCGAAAGACCAATGACTTCAAATAACCCCACAAGAAATAGTCTAATGGTGTTAAATCACAACTTCTTGGAGGCCATTTAATATCACAATTTCTTGAAACAATCAAATCTCCAAACTTTTCTCGCAACAATTCAATTGTTTCATTTGCTGTGTGGCACGTAGCCACAATCGGTCAATGGCAAAAAGATAGCTCTTAACGAGAGCTAAAATATTCCCAGCAAAATTTCTCATTACCAAATAATCCGACGAGTAAGCAAAGTTCGATAAATATTTAGCAACTTTTCTCATTATTTTAACATGGGGATGTCATTGGAAGAAAGTACTTCCCAAAAGCATACAATAAAGAAGCATAATAAGTACTTATTTGTAGCATAGGCATACCACATAAATATGTGCTTATGTTTTCACGATTTTCAGTACTTGAATACACGGAGGAAAATCGTAATTTTTGATATGTTTGAAACGAAAGAAACTATACTTGGAAACGATTTTTTTAAATATTATATATTTGTTAACAAATAAATTTTATTTGAAAATCAAGAAATTTTGTTTGGAACGCATATATTAATATATTAGAACATAATTTATTTGCAAACTGAATTTCACAAATAAACAAAGTTATTGTTTAAGAAGATTTCCAAATATGTTTTATTTAAAAAGATTTTTAAAACATTACTGACTTTTTCGAATTTTAGTTAGTTTTTCCTAGTTTTCGTGTTAAACTTTATAGCTAAAAATTTCCTTATATATAAATATTCCTATTCATCACTTTTTGTCAATCCATCAATGTCGTTTATATTTACGAAAGATTGTTCGATTTAAGTTTTGATTAAATTTTACAAACATATAAAATTTATAAAAAAAATGCTCTTTGAAAATCTGAAAAACAGAAAACTTGTCTTTGAGTTAAGGCATTTAATACATTACCAAAATAAATAATTACAAAAGAATCCTTGTTTCGGAAATACTAGTTCCAAACAAAAAATATTTGAATGGGAGCATATTTTTGTTTAGAACAATATCCTCTCAAGCATATAATATTTGTGTGTGTAAAATATTATATATTTCGAGTGTACCCTAAACATATGTTTATTTCAAGCCGAATATGTTTGGGACAATATACTACAGAAGCGATTTTTTTTCAGCGTGTAATGCATTACCAATAAGTTATAAAATAAGTTGTTGATATGTAGAAATGGCCATTTAAGTGATTTTTTGCATATTGTCGCGCAGGTTTCTCGAAACAAACAATTTCCTCATGCCAGATCTGAATTTCTGAACCCAAAACCCCATGTGAAAAATTCTTCAATGGTCTAACATCATACGCTATACGTAAATATTTATGATATTGTCATTCAAATCTGCACGTATTATTTAAAAACCTGTTGAAAAATAAACAAATCTAGTACACGCTGAAAAAAAATCGCTTCTGTAGTATATTGTCTCAAACATTTTAGGGTACAATTCAAATATATAATATTTGACACACACAAATATTATATGTTTAGGAGGACATTGTTCTAAACAAAAATATGATCATATTAAATTTTTTTTTATTTGGAACTAGGAACTATTTTCGAAACAAAGATTAAATTGTAATTATCTATTTTGGCATTGTATCAATGCCTTAACTTAAAGACAAGTTTTCTGTTTTTCAGATGTTCAAAGAGCAATTTTTTATAAATTTTATATGTTTGTAAAATTTAATTAAAACTTAAATAGAATAATCTTTCGTAACTATAAATTGCATTGATGGATTGACAAAAAGTGATGAATTGGAATATTTATAAATTAAGAAAATTTTAGCTATAAATTTTAACACGAAATCTAGGAAAAACTAACTAAAATTCGAGTAAGTCAGCAAAGTTTTAAAAATCTTTTTAAATAAAATATATATGGAAAACTTTTTAAACAATAACTTTGTTTGTGTGAAAACATATATTTTATTTGTGAAATTCAGTTTGCAAATAAATTATGTTCTAATATATTAATATATGCGTCCCAAACAAAATTTCTTGATTTTCAAATAAAATTTATTTGTTAACAAATATAAAATATATAAGACAACATTTCCAAGTATATTTTCTTTCAATTCAAACATATCAAAAATGACGATTTTCCTCCGTGAACAAAAACCCAAATATAGCCAAAATTGCACTATATTAAAAATTTCCAAAATGATTTTGATAACAAAAAATCACTTATTTCTGTTATTATTGGTAAGTCATTATTAATAAGCCGAAAGTAATGCAGCGAATAATGAGATGCCATTATTTGGTAATGCAGGGAATAATGACAGGTACTTACCAAGATTTTGCTGGGTTGCTCATGGTTGTCAAGGTCGTAGGTCGACTGGAAAGTGCTTTTTTTGGATTTTAAAAAAAAGGACTTAGCGCACGAAAAGTTGCAATTGGAGAACGATTATTTTGAAAGTAAAACTGAATAATTTGTAAACGTTGTTCTTGCGTATATCACTCCATGATGAAATTGTAAACACTACTAAATACAATGAAAACAAATGACAGATCATGACATATTACAAATGGCCGAAATACTTCAAAATCATATCATCCCTATTGGAAAACCATATATAATATATTTCGAGCGTAACCATTTATATATTTCAAGCAGAATAGGCTAAACGTATTTATTGAGTATAATGCTGACTATATCGGGGACCGGGTCCTTTTTTGGGTCCGAGCCCCAATTTTGAACACTATTTTCGTAACTTTTGGAGCAAACTGAACAAGATAGGCTACTTTTTTAATTTTCGTGATGGCCCCGGTAAACTACTTACAATAAATATTTCTTTAAAACATTTCCCGCACATATAATGTTTGTGTCTGCAAAATATTATATATTTGGGGTATACCCTAAACATATATATGTTTCAAGCAGAATTTGTTTGGAACAATAAGGAGCGATTTTTTTCAACGTGTAGGGAAAACATTTTTCGAATCAACTGAAATCAAAAATCAAATTCACAGGGAAAAATACAATTTAGGAATTTCAACAAATGTATTTGTATGGTAAACTTTTTGAATTTAAACAAATATTTTTACACGGGGAAAAATCCGAATTTTTAATATGATTGAATTGAAATAAAATATATTTTTGTAATACAAATATTTGAACATTATATACTTTCGAACAAACAGTTTTTGTCTGAAAATCAATCAAATGTATTTGGTTACTATATTAGAACAAAATAAGTTTGCGAACTAATTTTTTCAAATAAAATATTTTTTTAAAATACAAATAAAACAATTTTTTAGCAATTTTTTTAAATATATTTAACTAGGTGGAACCAGTCCACTTCGTTGCACGAATGTCGTAATTTTTTATAGGGTCTTACATATTACTGCCGAATACTTACATACCACATTTAAAGACAATTGTGGCAATAGTTTTCCACATATTTTGATATCACTGATCTAGTATTGCCCATTTATTGTGAATATTACAAATACACCCAAAACAAATCTTAAAACAATTGGTCAAATGGTTCTGAAGATATTTCGTTATCAATAATGTAGTCCTGTACGGTACCACGAAATAACTTCCAAATGAAAAAAGTCCCAAAATATAATGAAATTGGAAATCCCGGCCGAAAGCCGGCTACGTAGTATGACTCTGGTCGGCGTTCCCGTCTTGGGACATACCCCAGAGAAGAAAATCTTTAATTCAGACCGAAGGTAGGCCACGCCAAGAAACTCTGGTCGGCGTAGAACAGATACTCTGGGAGTTATTTCACGGTACCATCCGGGCCTCGCCCAATTATCCAATACTGCACTGAAATAATCTCATACAAAACTCCAAGGCGATTGATGCACTGGTGTTCCCAATAATCCATCTTTAATAAAGGTGTATCGTAGGGGCGGATTCACGCCCTTTTTTCCGACATTGTACCCCAAACGGGCGAAACCGCGCTAGTTGACCTGATCTCGCCAATTTTTTGTTTGAAATTTTTTTCTACAAAATTTTATGGGGATTTGAAATTTTAAGAATTTTTTTTTTGGCTTCACGAAATTTCCAATTGCTCTCGAACGATTGAACCGATTTTTACAAAGTTAACGTCGTTTGAAAGAGAACATATCGTAACCCATCACATTAGGAATCTGTATTTTTAGCATACTTTAAACTTCACTATACACATACATATCAGTAAGAAATTCGGCATAGAGAATTTTCTTATTACTTGAAAGAAAACTACCAAATTCGGGGAAAATCGGTTGAGATTTGGATATAGTCCCCATATACATATATGTTGCACCCGATTTGATATGTAAGCGCTGTAGCAACTGTATTTTATATCCGATCAGTATGAAATTCAACAGAGAGAGTTTTCTTATTACATGTATGAACACTGCCAAATTCGGAGAAAATCGGTTCAGATTTAAACACAGTCTCAATATATATTTTACACCCGATTTGACATGTAAGCGTTTTGTTATGTAGCCAAATAGTAAACAACATCCTTCATTTATTACTTGTATATTTTCAATGTTTATTTATTTTCGATATTACACAACACTACCTGCATTCAACTATTCACAGTCTACAATTAAGTTACTTTTGCCGACCACTTGTAAATCTTTACAAAAGGGTAAAAGTATTAAATCCCAGGTCAGTAATATTGCAAGTACAAAAGAATCGTTCTGCAATAAATTCGGTTTGTTCGATTTCATTGCTCAAGTAGCTTAGTCGAAGTAAATTTTAATTAATTCCGTATATTACATTTAAAAACATTATATCTTAGGCCGGGTCGATTTGTGGGGAGGCAAAAAAAGTCGCCATTGCTCAGTGAAAATCGTATTCTATTGATCAAAATAAGAAACTTTGCCGAAGGAACCATACCTCTAAAACGAATTCTGATGTCCCGGAATTTGGGCGAACTTTTGGGTAGGGGCAAATTTTGAAAAATCCCACTTTGACCCATTTAGAGTGCTCCAATCGAGTCCAAATGTACGACCGACCCCCACTAACTTTGGAGGCCCGACCCACCCATGCCAGTGGCACACCCCCTGGAACCCCCTGGGGGTTCCATACATTTGGACTCGATTGGAGCACTCTAAATGGGTCAAAGTGGGATTTTTTCCGGGACATCAGAATTCGTTTTAGAGGTATGGTTCCTTCGGCAAAGTTTCTTATTTTGATCCCTAGAATACGATTTTCACTGAGCAATGGGCGATTTTTAAATCGACCCGCCCTATTATATCCGTTATCAGTAATTACCATGCCAAAGAACTCGTTAGCAAAGAGGCACAGCCAGACAGCGTCTCGTCCGTAATAGAATGCAACAATTACGGAACAACAATTGTGGCAACACGTGACAATAACATCAGGAGCATTTAAAACAACGTTATTCAACGAAGAACGTACGAGTATAATGCCGAATGGAGATAGCGACGCAGGCAGGATTTACAATTCAGACAACAAGAAAGATGTAAAGACAATGTCGCACACTCACAACTCACAGAGGCGATAGTATCCGGAATACCGTGCATCAGATAAGGAACGAGATAATGCCGCACACTCACAGATGCGACAGGATCCAGAATATCGTGTGGCAGAACAGGAACGAGATAATGCCGCACGCTCACAGTGGCGACAGGATCCGGAACACCGTGCATCAGGGCAGGAACGAGATAATGCCGCACACTAACAGAGGCGACAGGATCCGGAATACCGTGCGTCAGAGCAGGAACGAGATAATGTCGCACACTCACAGAGGAGACAGCATCCGGAATTTCGTGTGGCGGAACAAGAAAGAGATAATGCCACTCACTTACAGAGGCGACAGGATCCGGAATACCGTGCATTAGAGCAGGAACGAGATAATGCCGCACACTCCCAGAGGCGACAGGATCCGGAATATCGTGTGGCAGAACAGGAACGAGATAATGCCGCACACTCACATAGGCGACAGGATTCGGAATACCTTGCATCAGAACAGGAACGAGATACTGCCGGACACTCACAGATGCGACAGGATCCGGAATACCGTGCATAAGAGCAGGAACGAGATAATGCCGCACATTCACAAAGACGTCGATATCCTGCCTGTCGCTTTGCAGAACAGGATAGAAACACATTAGCATACTCACTCTGGCGACGGGATCCGGTATTTCAAGTACAACAAGATCGTGATAATACCGCACATTTCCAACGAAGAGCCAATACGGAGTACAGAAGGAGTGAACGTAGACGTAAACGCAATTGATAACCTTAATCCTGGCTGACAAGAGACGTTATTGGGAAATGTACCAACTGAAAATCTTCCCCATTAACGTGTAGTAATGGCATTAAACAACTTAAATCTCAACAACCTTATACAACACGATGATGGCTTTAGAATTCATAAAGGCGTCAGATCATCTCCGGCTCATTGGGAAGCAGAAAAGAAGAAGGCTATTGCAATGATCAGGCAATTCGGGCTTCCCACATTCTTTATTAAATTGTCCGCTGCCGAAACAAAATGGCAAGAATTGTTGGTTATTCTCTCAAGAACTGTAGACAATATCGAAATTACTGAAGAGGAAGCTTTAAATCTAACATTCCCTGAAGAGGCTAGACTAATTCGTTCTGATGTAATTACATGTTCTCGCTATTTTGATTTTCGCTTCAGGCAGATGTTTTCTTTATTTAAATTGAACAATGGTATTTTCGACAACCATTTTGTAGAAAAATGTTAATGGGGAGTGAATTTCAACAGCGTGGATCTCCTCACGTTCATGGAATGTACTGGATGAATGACGCGCCAAGGATTGATCTAAGCGATTGTTCCACTTTTTAGACTGTAATGATAAGTATGTGTCCACAAACGGAGCTGATGAAAATTTAAGTTAATATATTCAGTGCCAGCGACATAACCACAACCGTTCTTGCACAAGAGAATTTCATGGTTAAAAAAATTTGTCGATGTGGTATGCCTTACCCTCCAAGGCCAGAAATTCTCATGGAAACATTTAAACAAAATTATGAAAAAATACAAAGCCTTTTAAATGCCAACTTAAACTCCGAGCAATCGTCAAATTTAAACAACTTTGATAATTTTCTGGCATACGAAAATATCTGTCTCCCTTATGAAGAATACCTACTATCCCTCCGATATGTACTTAAATGAAATCAGATCGGGTACCATTCGATAAAATTGCTCACAAATACGTTCCAGGTACAGAAAATATCTGCACAAGAGGCGACATATTGTTGTTTTGGTATGAGGTTGTCTCAAAGCAGTAATGCTGAAGTCTACATAAATACTGGGCGACCCGAAGAAAGAGTATTTATTCTGCGACCCCGGGCTTGCTAGAACACTATATTCAGAGACCAGATTAGTTGAAACATTTGTGTTTGGCGGACTGCTGCAAAGTCCGAAAGAAAACTACAAAGAACAAGAACCTGCAGAAGATGTCGAACGTTCATCGAATACTTTTAGGTTAAAGGAAAACAGTTGTTTTGTTACAGAAAAAGTCAAACTATATGTAATACGCTACAGAAAATATAATGTGAAAACTCACAGAAGTGATTACTTCCGGGAACTTGTGATGTTGTACCACCCTTGGAGAAACGAAGACGTGGAGTTGTTGCAGAATGACAATGAAGCGACTTGTAATGCTCCAAAGGACAGCATTACGTCCAACAGAAAGAAATACGACCAGCCTGTTCCTCTATTTCGAACGAAAGCGATGCGAACGAAAAACAGCTGATTTTAGACCAACTAACTGGCATCAACCAGCATGTTTGCATTCGCTTTGTCTTTCTGATACCTTTTAGTAGGTCTAAAATCAGCTGTTTTTCGTTCGCTTCGCTTTCGTTCGAAATAGAGGAACAGGCTGGTCGTTTTCGAGGATCGGGAATTAGAAAATGTTCTTCAGCGTCTCAGTGAAGAATCTGAATCGGCTGACGAAATTAATGAAGAAGAGAATTCAGATGCAATTAATACGGAATTTAGGGTTCTGGATGTGCCACAAATTGATCCAAATTTAAATATCTTGCAATCACAGGATAATGGAACATCAGAAGAAACTAGAGATAGGACATTACGTATTTTTAAGCTTCCACCTCTGATACCTGAATCCGATCTTTTAGCAATGGTTTGTACATGAAATAGCAAACACAAGCTGTATTTAACACATATTCTCCATAACATAAAATGTGGTTCTGAGCAGAATAATATATGCTATTTACCAATCGGTAGATCATAGGCTATTTTCATACCAAAAAATGTAATTATTTTCGTCGTCAACCAGATAAGTTTTCTGCAGTGGTTCTCAGTGTGTATGCAAAGTTAATCAGTTAATAAAATATCTATAAATGCTTATCCTAATTTCGTGGTAAAATAGAGCGTTTCATACAAAAACTCCATGCCAATGGAGTAGAATTTAACGACAATGCTGAATAATATTACTCAAGGAATTTTGTGCTGTTCCTCCATTCTGAATTCTGTTATTACTTGCAATTATATATATACTCGTATTAAAATTATTCCATTTAAAAGAATTGCCCTCAGATAGAGTACATCAAATGAGTAATTGACTTGGCTATTAGTGTTCACGTACGAGCATTTCAAAGTAATTAAAATGTGAGCACAATGCGAATGTTAAAACAATTTTAAAGTTTAAAAGAGATTGTTAAAACATTTTTTTTAAGAAAACAAACCATAATGATACCGTTATAAACAATCACAAATCGAAAAGTACTAATAACACTACTTAACGAAAAAATAAAAGCAAATGCGGAACACCTCTAAAATTAACAAAAAAAAAAAAAACACTCATATTTTGTTCCAAAATGCGCTTTCTATACAGCTTATATGCAAAATCTGGAAGTGCAGTTATGTGGAGGCTATATCTGAGTGTCAACCGATTTGGGCCAACTTCAACCCTATTGTCCCTGGAAGGGTGCTTAGTGCCGAACTTCATCAAGAAGGGGTAAAATTGGGACATGAACACTGCGAACAAAGTTAAAAAGAATCAGCTAGTGATTCTGAATCAATCAGCATATATTAAGGTGTGTCCAAATGCAATATTTGTTCATATTTTGTCAGTAAACTACATTAGTTTTAAAATAAACCAACTGATTTATTTTAATACAGTTCAATAAATAATTGGAAAATGTTAATAATGCTATAGCTGTAATCACAATTAAACAGTTTATTTCCGCCACAAAACATTCTTTTTGTTGTTGTTTATTATACACTGCCCGGCCCTGGGTTACAGGGTATTATGAGTTTGTTTTGTGGCAGATGTTTGTAACAGCTAGAAATACTACGACCCACTGTAAGGTATACCTGTGGGCCAAGAATCACTAGCGATTTTACCAATCCACTATAGGTCAAATCACCCACATTTCTGCCGAAAATTAATAAAATTTCAAATATTGTGTTTTGTTTATTATAAATGTTTAGTTAGGCTGTATGAAAGGAAATTATGAAAAATAATAATCAAAAAATTTACCCTTTAGGAACACTTGGGTCTTTTAGGTCCGTTAACCCTTATGGGGCCAAAACAAATTATATGGTTTAACGACATTTTTTGCTGCAGTAGTATTCTATAACTACGACGCTTATTCCCATTTTTCATTTCCGATTTTCAAGCGATTTGAAGTTTTACTACGAAAATTGGTCTACGATATTAATTTCATCTTCACAGAAAATTATTTTGGACATTTTATACCCAATTTTCAGTTCAGATATCCTATTAATATTATAATATCGTTTGTTTGTCTTTTGCCGCATCACGCATAAATGGCTATACTGATTTTCTTGAAACTGGGTGAACAGATAGGCCAATATCCGGAAATTAAAATAGGCCTTTTCGATTTTCCGCCAAGTGATTTTCGATCACTTGACCGCTGAGGCTCCTGTTAAAGCTACACGCAGAAACAATCGCTTCTGTAGTATTTATATTGTCCCAAACACATTTGGCTTGAAACATATATATGTTTAGGATACACTCTAAATATATAATATTGGGTCCCAAACACATTCGGCTTGAAACATATATATGTTTAGGATACACTCCAAACATATAATATTTGGTACACATAAAAATTATATATTTTGGAAGAAGCTGTTCTACAAATATAATTACAATTGAAACCGCATAATCACGAAACAAAATAAATTACTTGGAGTATTGACAACTAATGATGCCTTAGAATTCTCAGAAATTTGAAATGACTGATTTAAAACAGAAGTTAATCCTTCATACTCGTATCATATCGTAACTGATGGTACAATTATAAACCAAGCACTATGGGTATTTTTTTTCTTGCCAAAACCCAACTTTCCAAGTTGTTCCAAGTCCTTAGTTTTTTCGTAAATTGTTTGACCTTTGTAAATCATCAGTTGACCTCGGATTATATGCAATTGCATATTTGTTTTGCAGATCGATAGAAAAATTCTGATTGGACCAAAATTCGTTTCAAAGAAAGAGGAATCGAAAAACAAATGCATATTTTTATTTTTTTTTGTATATTTGCATATTTGTGATATGCAAAATATATGCAAAATATGAAAAAATATGCAAAAAATATGTAAAATATGCAAAATATGAATATTTTTTGCGATATGTGAATCAAAAATGCGAAATTTTAGAAGGATATTTCAATAATATTTAAAAGAACATGGCAAAAACATGGATGATTTCAAAAATCACCCAAAAAAGTGCCTAAATATATGTAAAGTATGGGGTAATTCCAAAAGAAACCAACCCACTCTGAATATTTATGAATTTAGATTTGGATAATATTTTGCACGCGTATACTACAAGACAATACGGAATTATGACCAAATTCAAAGCAGTTCAGATTTTATAGGGTGCCAAATTAGTCATCCAAACATTTTTTTACAAATTTAGCTATTTTGAAGTCGATATAACTTTTTAACGGAATATCAAATTTGAATGATATACAGTATATACTACACTAAAAAAAAGCGTACTGAAAATCAAAGAATTTGTGGTGAATTTTAAGATTTCTGCAATGATTTCGAGCCAAACACAATCGCTATAAAAATAAGATGGTTTTATAGTTAATTTAAAGACGTGAATAGCACTTGTTTTGAGGATGCATTTCATAGAATTACGAATTTTGGAATTAAGAATTAGAATTAAGAAGCTTGCCGCGTGCTTATTTATAGTAAAATATCATATAATTTAAAACATTATCGTAATAACATTTAAAATGTCTGTCCTTGATATAAGATTATAACGGTAATTAATTTAAGGCATACATGGATTTAAATATAGTTTTTTAAAATATGTATGGAAAATTCGTTACATTGTATTTATTATAATGTTACTCTCATTAATGAATTATTTTCTTTGAAATTATTTAATATTCATAAACAAATATGCTTATGCCAGTTATAGTGTTAACATATAAATTTAAAACACAACGTATCTTATTCTAAGGATTGGATTTATTATATTTTATATTGGAAAATACAAAAAATGTATAATACGTATTACGGATACCATTGAACATTTTACAATTTAAAACAACATTTTTGTTGTGTAAAGACAAACCGGCCAACACACTATCGTAATATTGTTATTATTGGTATGTATCGATTTGTAAATCTATAGTGGGATTCGTGTTCCAATTGTTGACCAAGAATAATTTTCATTGGACATTACTTTTTAACATGAAATTTGGCTGGAATTTAAATAGAAATTGTGTAAAATAATTATTATATAATTAGTTTTACATATCGTATAGTTTGTACGCTCACTTATTTGCTGCAATTTGTAAATAAAGTTCATTACACGATCTAAAATTAAAATAACCTGAAAAGAAATCAAACGGAATGATTTATATACGAAAAAGTATAAAATAAATTTTATCATATCGCAGTAACAAAATGTTGAAAAATAGGAGATATATTTAAATCTTTGACATGTAATACTTACATTGAAATATCTGGTACAATTGGTCACTCTTCTACGACACAAATACTCATAATAGATCCATTCAAAAATTGCTTTACTAAAAATGTTTAAAATATATTTATATAATCTAATAATAATTATTTGGACTGTGTGTTTTGAAAGTGACGTCAGCGACATTTTTACATATAAATTGAGTTAAGGATGGACTCGGCATCAGATTAGCCGCATATAATTTTATCAAAAATAATATTCTCAAAAAAGTCAAGCGTGACTTAGATTTTAAAATCTTAAGTTTTGTTAGCAAACAAAACTACAAAAACGTACAGTGAATATTTAAAATATTAAAAAAAAGTGGAATGTTTTGTAGAACATATGATTTATTATTAAAATATTGTTAATATACTACAATTTTATGCACTTTTGATTATTATTCAGCTTAATTAAAATGCAACTTCGTCTTAAAAATATTACTGCAACAAAAATTAAAAAAAAGTTTTTCATTTAAAATTGAATTGTATCTACATTTTCTTCATAAACATTAATTTAAATAAAAATGAATGGTCTTTTCTTTTGTGCCAAAAATGGTAAATTGTTTGTGCCTTTCGCCCTAAAACGATTTTTTGTTTTCGTTTATGAGAAAATACTGCACTGCGAAAGGGTTTTAAAATGCTGCTCTCTGACAGGACAACATAATTTTTTAGAAAAGAAAACATAATATTACACTAGACCATGAGGTTGCTTATTAAAGATCATTCTTAGGTAGGTAATGCATATTTATCTTAGTTAGACCATTTTATAAAAAGCGGACAACAATCCACCAGGAACATTCCCTAAGTTACTTCAAATGATTCACTGAAGTATTTAATTTTAAAAGTTTGGTTTGAATGTGGCTTAATTACATTTACCATTGAAAAAAGCGAGTTAATAGAACTTAAACGCGAACTTAGGTGTTGTTTTTAATGAAGACTTATCGTGGAAAAATCACATCAATACAATAGTTGGTAGGGTCCAAGGTATGCTTCGAAATCTCTGAGCTGCTCAAAGTTGTACAAAAATTTTGATGTGTAGATCGATTAATCACAAGCTCACCAACAGTGGCCAGAGGCGTCGCAGCATTATACATTACAGTTATCACATCATGAAATATCTGTCTTTTTGACGGCAGTTTGGCTCCAGATATTGTATGTGATACATGTCCAACTGATTCTACGGTGCGAAATTTATCACTGGATCTAGTAACCATTTTGGATGTGGTCGGTCTGGAGACAAATAAGAATATGACTAAAATTAAATTTTGTGCGAAGCTGTCCCTTTCTCAATTCACTTAATTTAATACACATATCTATGTAATCATTTTTTTTGTATAATATCTTAAAATGTTCTTTTAATTGCCCTAGCACTGTAATTAATAAGGATATATCCTTTCTAATTTAATAATAAATAAAAAATAAAAAAAAATTACACCATACAGAACTTTGAAATCTATGTATTATTCACACTGATAGAAAAAGCTTCGTCATGACGACGAATTTGTACATCATCACGATTATTTGTTCGTCAAATGTCAGCTAACGTATGGACTAATCCTCTTGATGAATTTGTTCGTCACCATGACAAATCTCTGTTTCCAAAAACTTTCGTCCTCAGGATGATCACAGTTCATATCGAGTTCATTACCACGACGAATTACATTCATCACCACGATGAACATCATTCATCCCTACAATTAATCGAGTTCATCACCACGACGACTGCCATTCATCACCACGACGAATACCATTCATCTCTACGACGAATCCCAATCATCACCACGACGAACTCCATTCATCACCACGACTAATTCATGCCCCCAACTATTTATATTTTTAAATTTTCAATAAATATTATTCTGGTTTTATACCATTAAAAACGTAATGGCAAATAAACTTGACTGCTTTGCCTAGTTCAGTTGTGATTATTCGGTTCTTATCGCAGTTCTTATCAGGAAAGGCTGAAAGAAAACGAACGAGAAATATTCATTACTTCTGATATTTTAAATCAAAAATAATCTCATCAAGTAATGTATTTGCCAACAGACGAATCCCATTCATCACCACGACGAATCCCATTCATCACCACGACGAATACCATTCATCACCACGACGAATTCCAATCATCACCACGACGAATCCCATCCAATCATCACGATGAATCCTATTCATCACCACGACAAACTCCATTCATCACCACGACAAACACCATTCATCACCATTATTAGAATTTTTAAATTAAACTTTTACAACAAATTATTTAACTAAGGTAATCAGATCCCCTATAGAACAGTACTATTAAGCACAAATTATAAATTGTTTGCTTCGTTTTATCATATTTTCAGCAAAATGGTCAAATAAATCTTTTCGTCGTGGGGATGAAACCTTATCGTTCCCTGGACGAATTTCGAAACCGCCAAAAACATGGGTTGACGATTGTGTTCGTTCTATTGACGTACAAAAACATCGCATGTACGAAACTTTTCGTCACCAGTACGAAGATATATTGACGAAACTCATTCGTCACGGTGACGAACGGTTTTTCTATCAGTGCACACAGATTTTTAAACGACAAGAAAAGATTCGATGAATTGGAATATTTATTAATTTAAAATTAGCTCTGTAATACAGAAACTAATTCTGCTTATGACATTCTTAACTCTGCTATTAGATTAGCAAATACGAATCCTAGATTAAGATACTATTTGGTCCATATTACATTTTTCATACAAAATAAATCTTTAACCCAATAATTTTTATTCAAAACATCGCGATAAGAAAGCAGCTTATTTACAAATTATTTTTAAGCAAAAAAGGCTTATTATTTTGATTTCAGTAAAACAAAAATATCCCTTGGACCAAATTAGAGGGTAATACATATTACCGTTCATAAAGGAACGATGAACCAATTTCTAACTATAAAGAATAACACGAAATCTAAAAAAAATTAAATTGTATTTACGTTTGTGTATGTGTTTAAATTAAAATTCGAAAAAGTCAAAAGTTTTAACTCTTATTTTTATTGTGTATAGTTGACCTTTATAATTGATTATATTTTTGTTTTTGTTGGCTTGAGGTCATAAATAAAACAAATTAATTATGAATTTATTGTTTTATTTTTAAAAATTGTTATTTTCCCGATATTTCGACCGACTTCGTCGATCACTTTCAAGGGTTACACTAAACAAAGAGATATAAATTACAATCGTTTTACATAAATATTAACAAAGTGAAAAATAATTACATTTATTGGAAAACAAAACAAAGTAAACGCTCCTGCTTCTCTCGAAAGTTAATGTCAACTAATTTTATTTTTGAGTATTGTATTTCTGTATATCGTCTATTTGTTCCATACGCCATTTTGTATGATCGGAGAAAAACGCAATTTATTGTGTGAGTAAAAACGGGACTGAAGAGTTACACACTTTTTATTTCATAGGGTTCCCAACAGTGTTTGTATGATTCTCATGCATTTCTATGCCATTACATCCAAAAATAAGCAAGTTATAACAATTTTTGTACTTGGCATTTTGGTCCATATCCACTTTTATTTTAATATTTTTTCGTATTTGTATTACATGGACCACAAAAAGGTCGGTATGGAAGGACACTAATTTACATATTGTGATCGAAAGAACGTAAAATACTGAGTGAAAAATATAGGGCGATAGAAAAATTGAGACATAGAACAAAAATATCGAAATTATTTCCCGTTATTCAGAGTAAAACTAATTTACTCTACCAATATCTCGAAAACTAGGCAAGATAGGAAAAAAATGATTGCAGATTCTGAAAGAGCATGCTTGGAACCCATATTATCAACTCCTAACTCAAAAAACGCAAAAATGGCGTATGGACCAAAATAGCATTAAGCCGACGATATGTGAGCACACTTGTCAGTGTCTGTTTTATAATTTAATCTTCTCTCAGTAGGGACGTCCGTGATGTAAAGCATTTCGTGTATCTTCTATTATACAGTCTCTATTCTGCTAGTATGTACACTTCGTCAAAGTTTGCATGATGTCCTGTCAAAACACAGTTGGCGGCTAGTGCAGTTTTTTGCTCCAATGGTTTGTCAATAGCTTTTTGGTCTGATTTATGCGACGAAAGTCTTGTCTTTAGCTTTGTTCCTGTAGTGCCAATATATACTTTATTGCATAAGTTGGACTTGTCCCCATTGCATTTGATCCTGTAGATTACGTCAGATTTGTCTTCCTTTTTTCGTTTTGACTTTGTGTTGCTAAATAATTTGTTAACCGTATTGTTTGATTTTTGAGCCAATTCATATTTTTCTTTGTTGTATATGTCAGAATATTTTAACCTTTCTGTGAACCCTAAAACATATGTCACAGACTTGTATATTTTTGGTAGTTTTTCCTCCTTACGTGGTTGTTGTTTTCGTACATATTATAGTTTTTAAAGAGAAATCATTTCGAAGAAGAATGTTTTTGATTTTGATATTTGTAGTATGAAAACTTTCGTCGCTTATGTTGAGTACTTCTTGGATGTTTCGAATGAAAATTCGCTAATCGTCCTGAGGCTGTAGGTTTTTGATACCAGTCTAATTTTAGCAGGTTGCCTTGTCTATGTACTACTGAATCTAGGTAGGGTACTCTTTTTTAAATAAAATATATTCGGAAAACTTGTTGAACATTAACATTGTTTGTGTGATTTTACATATTTTATTTGTGATAACACTACGCAACAAAAAAAATATTTTTTGTGTCCTAGACCTAAAAAATCTTTTTTTTGTATAGATTGTGGCATACTGTTATATAAAATCAAAACCAAAAATTTTTTATGGATAAATTTTTTTTAAAAATTTTTTTATTAAAAATACTATTATCGTCGACGGTACCCTTAGTATTTGCACTATAATTTTTGGAGTATATGCCCGATCAGGTCGACTTATACGTTAAATTGAACCTATTAATGTGGGCTGCCAATGTTGGAAATATCTCTTTCACTTAGAAACAGTGGTTTAGTAACAGTCATAACAAACTGATCAGTCGTAGTGAACGGACGTGTTTAGCACAGAGCGGATAGTTAAAATATATTACGCAGTACCTATTACGCAATCGCAAAAAAATCTGTACAAAGTCTGGAAGTCCTACATCGTAGTACCTATTACGGGCTAATACAGACAAAAATTAATAAATTCCTTGACGGGGATGCCTTCGCGTTCCTACTGTCCGTCCGTTGGTCTTGGCCAAAGCCGGCCACACCAAAAATGGTGAAAATTTCCCCCCAGTACTCACAACAGGTGGTACGGTGAGGGGGAAAACGTCATGTCCGACCGTCAAAACGGAAGCACAATGAGCACCGGATATCGCTCAGAGTTTTGACGAAGTTGGAGGCTGTTGAGATTTCGGCCTTACCGAAAAACAAAAAGAGTCACTTACCTGGGCTAAATGCTTCATAGATGCTTCTAAGGCCAATCAGTCGGCTGAAAGAGCCACAAATGCATCTGTGTTAACGGCTAATAAAGTCAAAAGAATCGGATCACCTGATGAACCCCTGCCTTCGAAAAAGGCAAGAGGCCCTAATGTCACCATCAACAGGACACTCACCAAGCCCTTCAATGAGGTGGCGAAGGAGAATCTAGTGATGGCCGTTATAGACAGAAGTAGTGAGGATGGATTCATCCTCAAGGACAAATGGAGCCATGTGCAATCAGCCATTATGGCCCATTACCTCGATGTCCGTAGAGAAATGCCGGACAAACCACAAATCTGCAACGATGCAGGATGGCATCAGGGGAGAGTAAAGCTCTTATATTTCGGTGATGCCAGATCAGTAGACCTGTATAAGGCTGCTCTGGAGTGGGTGAGGTGTGGCCGGGTGCCCAGTTGGATGTTGTCGAAAAAAACAACATCCCTAGTCACCCAAGAGCCATCACCTGGGTTACAGAAGAGCCCTCCAACACGGCTGACATATTAGAAATAATAAAAGATTCCAATCCTGGTCTGCCCGCCCACATTTGCGCCCAAAAAAAGCGGCAGGTCAATTTGATCTTTAACGCTGAATCCACCTCCCATATACAACGTGCAAGTGCCCTACAATATGGCTTCGACACTATAGTCTTGAATTTATACTAGCAGGATATAGCTCCCACTGCGGAAGGTGAGTCGTCCACCGTGGTTGATACACGGCTTTCTGGAAGTGCGGAGGTACCCACGCCCATTATTTCTGGTGACTCCAACTCTAACAGAAGATCTGTAACGTCCTACTCTGAGGACGAAAGCTCTACTTCTGACACAGAGTGGCTGAGGGGAGTCTCCGGACTCTTTGACGCATCTGGCGGGGACACGCTTCTCGGTGATACGGACGAAGAGTTCAATAACTCCCTTGTCGGGGTGGATGTTAATCTGTCAATTACCAATGATAGTAAGAATTCTACAGATTAACCTCCATCACGCTAAAGCAGCCTCAGCGGCTCTATTGCTGCGCCTGTCCACAGGTGCAGTAGACATCGTCCTGATACAGGAGCGCTACGCAGTGGGAGGAAGGGTGTGCGGTATCAGGACACCCAAATTTAAACTGCTTGTGGCCAACTGTGAAGGCACTCCAAAAATCTGCATTTTGGCCAGGAAAGATCTAGGTATCTTTCTCCTGGTTAATTTAAGTGGTAAAGACAAACATCTGCTAGTCTGGAGATCGGTAATCCCATATATTGGGTGGTCTCCAGTTACTTGCCTTATGCAGCTGTGGTACCGACAGCTCTATTCAGGGAAGTAGTAGAAGAAGCAACGTCTGACGAGGTCGAGCTGATTATTGGCGCAGACACGAACGCTTATCATACTATCTGGGGTAGTACGGATATAAACAATAGGGGTGATTCGCTTCTTGACTAACAACCTAAGTATTTGCAACATAGGTAATAAACCGACCTTTACAATTAAAGACAGACAAGAAGTACTAGACGTAACGTATGCTGTCAGACAAAATCATTGGATGGAATGTACTGGACGACCACTCATTCTCAGATCACCATTATATTGAGTTAAAACTCGCTGGAAAAGCGCCTGAACCTGCCGTCCACAGAAATGTGAGAAAGAGAAAGTGGCATTTCAAGAAAGTCCTCAACTCCAAACTTCTGTTCGAACCGAATGACAAAGCCGGTCTGGATAATCTGGTCGAGCATATCACCACATCATACAATAGTTCCCTTGAAGAAGCCTGTCCAAAAAAAAGGTACAATGTTAAAACTAAACCCCAATGGTGAACTTCTGAGCTAACGGCTATGAAAAATACCTGCAACAAGCTATTCAACAAGGCTAAATCTACTGGGGTCGCTAATGTTTGGGATGCCTATAAAGAGCAACTCAAGATCTATAAGAAGGAGCATAGAAAGGCGAAAAGACGCTCTTGGTATACCTTCTGTGGCGAAGTGGAAAAGGTCTCCGACGCCGCAAGGCTGAGGAAAATACTATCAGCTTCATCCTGTACTGTGGGTTACTTGCAGGATAAGGCAAATAATTGGACCAAAAACAGCGAGCAGTCGCTCAATGTACTGCTCGACACACCGGGGAACTCTCTAACAGAACAAGAGGATCAGCAGGACCAACAAGAGTGCGAGTGGACTGCGAGCGTCGCTAGCTTGTTGACTGAGAGATCCAGAATAAGCTGGGCTATTAATTGCTTTGAGCCCTTCAAGTCACCTGGACCAGACGGCATCACTCCAGCAGAAATGCAGAAAATGTTTAAGTACATTATCCCCTGGCTGGAGAAAATTTATGTAGCCTGTATCAGGCTTTCATACATCCCGAATCGATGGAGGGATACCAAAGTGGTATTCATACCTAAAGCGGGGAATATATCACACACTAGGCCGAAAGACTTCAGACCAATTAGCCTATCCTCCTTCCTATTGAAAGGTCTGGAAAGACTTTTAGATTATTTCATTAGGGAAAACCTGGATACAAAACTCCTGTCGGTGAACCAACATGCTTACAATAAGGGGAAGTCTACAGAATAAGCCCTGCACGAACTTGTGAGCACTATCGTCCCTGCATTTCAAGGAATTCACCATGGTGGCATTTCTTGACATTGAAGGGGCTTTTAACAACATTCACTCAGATGCAGTAATTGCGGCACTGTCACATCTAAAAGTTAACTCTAGTTTGATTAGACTAATTCAAAGTCTGCTCAACAGAAGACTCATAACAGCATGTCTTGAGTCAACAACTCTAACAAGGTTTGTAAACAGAGGGACCCCACAAGGAGGAGTACTGTCTCCACTAATTTGGAACCTAGCGGTGAAGGAAATCCTGCTAGATCTAGAACGTTGTGGCTGCAAGGTCGTGGCATATGCGGACGACGTTGCAATCACAGTGAGTGGCAAATTCGAAAACGTCCTCCGAGACATTCTACAGGTGGCTCTGAACAAATTGGCTAGATGGGCCAGAAGTTTGGGCGCAAACCCAAACAAGACAGAATTGGTTCTCTTTACTAGGATGAATTAAGTCCCACATGTGGACCCTCTACCTCGGATAAATGGAACAGATCTAGTCTTTTCTGAAAGTGCAAAATTTTTAGGAATAATTCTAGATAGAAAACTGTTATTTAGACTTAACGTATTGGAACGCGTAAGGAAGGCCAACGTCGCCTTATATTCCTGCAAAAAGGCTGTAGGGTCGCGGTGGGCCCTCTCTCCTAAAATCGTCCACTGGATATACATAGCAGTAGTTCGTCCTCTACTGCTATACGGCATTGTGGTATGGTGGGCGGCAACTGACAAACTAACCATCACCAACCTACTAACAAAGGTTCAGATAACAGCCTGCCTGAGCATAAGCGAAGCCTTAAGGACTACAGCGACCGAGTCTCTATAAGCCCTACTCCATATACTACCGAATAATATTGTGGCGAGAGAAGTTGCAACAAAAGCGGCAATAAGATTTAACTGCCTATCAATGTGGGTGTACAAAAACTACGGACACATGAGCATATCAAAGTGTAATGCTACGGTAACCGACCGAGAGTACTATATACCAACTGTGTACACCTTCGAGAGATATTACATCACTATGACTCCCGCCCGAGATGAATGGGTTGGTAGAATACCAGGTAATAGAAACCATCTCCACTTTTACACGGATGGTTCGAAGCTTGATGAAAAGGTTGGCTTCGGAGTACACTGTGCAGACCTTAGTTTGGATATAGCTCACAGACTACCAGATACTTGCAGTGCCTATCAAGCCGAAATAATGGCAATATGGGTAGTAGCCAAGTGGCTGAGTCGCAACATAGTAACCAACACTGGCGTTGTCATTTACTCGGACAGCCAAGCTTCCATCATCTGGAGGCAACATCCCTAAATTCACAAACAGCCCTCGACTGCCGCAGATCTCTTAACGAGATGGCTGAGCAGTTTAATATACACCTCATATTGGTGCCTGGGCATAGGGATATCCCGGGAAACTGCAAAGCCGATGAACTTGCCAGGAAAGGGACGACATTACAAATTCTCGAAGAATTTGCATATATTGGTGCGCCGCTATCCACGTGCAAGCTTTGGCTTAGGCCAGAGGCAATCAGGCAGTCCAATGAAAGATGGACAGAAATCGGCACCTGCAGGGTAGCTAGACAAATCTCATTAGACAAAGTCATTAAACAAATTGGAAAAAGTGGATTAAAAAAATCCTTGGACAAAAAAAACATAAAAATAGAAAAAAATATTTTATTTTATTTTTTAAAAGTTTGCAGCCTAGCGAAGAAAAAAATGCCTATTTGAAAAAAATCTATGGATAAATGTAGAAATTATAGCCCTTTTGGTAGAGGTAAGAGAATTTCAAAAAATATTTTTTTTTTAATTTCTGTTTAAATAGCGATTTTATTTATTACTTTTATTTATATTATGTACATTTTAGTTTATTTACATGAACAAGTTTCATTAGAAGTAATTGTGAGTTCTTTGTTAAAGTTTGAAGATTTCGGAATCGGTTTCTCTAATGAGGAACCAAATATAATCTCCCATTATTCTTTCATCCCAGTGCCCTTGGTAACGCCGCTCGATGGACTTCAATTCTTGGTGAAACCTTTCGCCATGTTCGTCACTTACGTCGCCAAGATTCTCGGGGAAAAAGTTTAAATGAGAATGCAAGAAATGAAGTTTGAGGGACATATTTACACCTGTTGGAATACATAAAGCGAAAAATAAGTTAGAAGAATACATACGTATGTGTTATATACATAAATATACAAAAATATATTTCTAACCAATTTCTTCATAATTTTTTAACAAATCATTAATCATTGTTTCATATTGCGGGCTTTTATTGGATCCAAGGAAATTTAAAACAACAAGCTTAAACGACCTCCATGCTGCAATTTCATCCGTCGTCAGATATGATTCGAAATTCAAAACTTTCATCAGTTTCCTTCTTTTAGGCCCATCAAAAACTTCATCTTCGATTTTTTGAAAAGAAAGACTTTTAAATAAACTTTTTAAATATGAGAGTGAATTGCCATCTTTCCTTAAGGCTATTACAAAATTTTTAAAGAGCCCCAGCTTAATATGCAGTGGTGGCAAAATATCGGCTATCCCAGAGGCATAACATACCAACTACTTTTAAATCGCAAAAAATGTTCCAGTCATGTTCATATTTTATGTATTTTATCAACTTAGCCATTCTTTCGTATGATTCCTTAGTGTTGCCAGCATGAGCAATGGGATTCGACGGTTTCTGATTTTCGTTGTGTAAAAGTACTGCTTTCAAACTTTCTTTACTGCTGTCAACAAGTAACCGCCATTCCTTTGAATTGTATGTTTGGGTAAGTTCGTCGAACAATCCGGGAATGTCCTTGCAAAAGCATCTGTTATCCACAGTTGTATAAAATTGTTTGTAAGGTATATCACGGACTCTATAATATGATATGTTAACATCTGGGCCCAAAATATTGTACTGTTTCATCCCAGATGTAAGTAGTTCTGCCTTTGGTCAGTTCCAAATCTCTCACTAGATCAATGAGTTGAAACTGAGTGAAAAGCGATGACTTCTGACCCCAACTTGAATCGCTCAGAGTTGAGTACTCAGTTGAACTTGATGATGTTTCCGTTATTAGGCTGTTAGCTATACTTGGACACTTCCTAGATTTACATGGCACGAATTTTAACTCGAATACCAAAATATTACACATATATTTCTTCTATTATTTTACTAAACGCACGTCGATTTTTTTAATTACATATTTTCCGCAGATGTAGCTGAAATTGTCGGTAATCATTTACACATTGAAAAGTTCTTTGACTTTTACTCATACTTCGAAATATAACATTGTAATATTTTTCAGAAAATCGACTTATCTCTTTAAGGAACTGAATTGCACTAATTTATTAATAAGAAATTTAATTCATAAATTCCGGGTTTAAGGTTCATAATTTGCAGTACGAGTAGCTGAAATATACTTTGCTTCGAACGTAGAAACATACATATACATATAATTTTACTACATATGTATACGACTGGGATGTCCATGCCCCTAAAGGGCGTACCTGAATGGAAACCGCATAAATCAGCGGATCTCATCCTATATAGCTCTCACATTGCATATAATGTTTTATGGAGGGTTATGATCGGCCCTAAAACCTCGTCCTCTCTATAATTTTATAATGTCTGACATCAATCCTCATAAAATAAAATGCAAGTGCAATGTCTCTTATATGTCTCTCTCACATATGGCGAATTCAACATAAGCAAAAACATCAAATACAAATATGAAACAAGATTTTTTTGAATTTCCCTAACATTTACAAAATGGCTCATAACTTTTACGTCTATCCATATATTTTTTTTTCAAATAGACAGTGTTTTCTTCGTTAGCATGCTGGCTTTTTAAAAATGTGATAAAATATTTTTTTCGATGTTTTTTCTATTTTTTATGGTTTTTCTTGTACCAGAACAGTGTTTTAAAAAAAAAATAATTTTTTTCTTATATTTTTGACGACTAAACGAAAGATTCTACGTGAAAGCGATATTTGCTGCATATGTAGCCCTCATAATTCCCTTTAATTTGAGGCATAACAGGGCTCAATCAGGCTTATACTTGACAAATTATGGTCCAAATACTGAATGCACTTTCCATGAAAGCTGGAATTAAAAAAAAAATATTTACCATAAACATTTTTTATAATATTTTTTTCGTGTTTGTGACACCTAATTGCACCAGAAACTGTTATCCACATCCCTTGGATAAAAATTTTGTTGCATAATGTAATCAGTTCGCAAATGTATTTCCTTGTAATCTATTAATATATGCTTTCCAAACTAAGTTTCATGATTTTCAAATAAAATGTAATTTTTCACAAATACATAATACTTACAAATTGTTTTTCCAAGCATATTTTCGTTCCCCTGTGTAGGGGGATGTTTGAATTTATGAAATATTTGTTGTAATTTATAACAAATAATAACATTTACCTTTTATACTGAAATATTTCGCGATCTAAAATTAAAATTGTTCTGAAAAGAAATCAAATAGCATGATTAAAGAAAATACAAATAAATTTCATCATATCGAGATTTGAAAACGCTGTAAAACTAAGAGAAATATTTCAATCGTTCATATATAATACTTACGTTGAAATATTTGGTAGAATTTGGCACTTTTCTACGACAGAAATACTTCTAAAAGACCCATTCTAAAATTGTTTTACTAAAAAATAAAAAGATAGCTGTATAACATACTATTAATAACAAATTTCTATATTGCCAGAAATAATTTTACATTTCTGCTTTATGCGCTGTTAGCAGTTATTTTTAGTAAATATATAATTTCCAATTAAAATGTGTTTTGTTAATTTTGTAATTAATAAATAGGTTGTTTATTTCAGGATTATATATTATATTTCACTCATCCAAATATTTTCCTATTGCCTCTTCCAGTATTTCAAAACCTATTACCCGCATTTTTATTGTCCATTTTTTAATGTTCGCATAAATCTCTTCACAGGACTTTCTAACAAGATCACTTCAAAAATGTATGTACATCACCATAAATAAAATACAGCAAAAATAACTACGATGCACGCAACTCCCTTATCACAGAGATCGATGGTGACGCCGACGGCATAACCACAAACATACACACATGTACACGAATCCTCGTGATTCACAGCTATGGTATGTGTGCCAAGCAACATGCACGTATACTTACATATTCACCGCAATTTAATTTTTTTCACAATCCGCGTCTCAAAACACACAACCACTTCCCTCTATCGCTTCCTAGTAACTCATTTGAAAGAAAACGCACAACAGAATATTATCTATATTCAGAGAGCTCTTCGAACATTCCATAACAATTATGTATTCACACATTAACAAACAACTCTAATTCTCCGAAAGAGAGAATTACATAATTCTCTCGTATGTATTCTTAAAAATAATGGCAATAATCATAAAATGTATTTATTATTAAATTTATTACTCAAATATCTCATACTGTCAATTAAGTCCGATTCGACATTAAAACTATGACATGTCTACGTCATAGTTTTAATGTAGAAAATCCTTAAAATTATTGAAATATTACATAAAATAATGCGGATTGTCACAAAAATAATGATTTTTTTCTTTAATTTAAAGGCGTACATATAAAGAATGGCGTACACAAAACTAATGATTAACTAGTCATTAATTCAAATTCAAAAAACTTTAGATTAAGGAAAATTTGGTAAAAAAAAACTTGTAAATTTTCATTATTTTAATAAAAATTGTTATAGAATTTATGCAGAGGTCGCATACTTAATTTAAGAATGTGTCGTCGTTAATTTAATTACTATTTTTTTCAGTGTAGAGTTCCGTTTTCCCAGGAGCGTCTGTCTGGAACAAACAAATCACACATAGCCGTATGCTGCACTTCGGTAAAGCGGTCTTAGATTTACACTGTTTGACTATGACCAACCAGTGATTGTAATATCTTCTGATGGTACGATTTGAACGTCTTGCTGTGAGAGCTGCCTCATACTGTATACGGATATCTATTGGTTAGATGTGCAGTATAGTCTCCAACGCTCTTGTTGGTGCGGTTTTAATTACCCCGCCTATGGCTAGACAGCACATACGTTGCATTTTTTGCAATGGTAGTACGTTGTACTTCTTTGCCATTGATGTTCATCACACTACAGAGGCGTAGGTAATTATTGATCTAATCACGCTCATGTAAAGCCCATTGAACCTATAGCTCTTCTGCACAACGACTAACATTTGTGTGCCTTGTTAATTCGTTCTTCTAGATAATCTTCCCAATTCAGTTCCCGATCCAAGATTTAACATTTTTAGATATAGCAATTTTCTTATCCAGGAATCGAGGCACGATATAGGGTGGGATCTTCGTTTTACTTGTAAAAAGACATATTTCTGTTTTTTTCTGGGCTAACATTTAATCCCCTTAGGTTAGGTTAGGTTGAATAGAGGAGACGTTTAAAACGTCTCATGTCCATGGACATACACTTAAGCCAGTGGTTCGGCCTGTTGTGCGCTCCTTATTTATGATTTTCATACCCCACGGATTACAGAAAATCGGCACTAGACACGTATTTTCTCAGTATCTACCAGTCATATCCTCTGAGATGAGTCAAGTCTGGCAATATGTCGGAACCGAAATATCGGGATCTTGCGTGTGTGAAAGCTGGGCAGTGACACAGAAAATGTTCTATTGTTTCGATGTTTTCCCTGCATGCCCTGCACTCGTCGTTTTCTGCTAGTCCTATGCGATGAAGATGTGCCTGTAAGCTTGAGTGTCCCGTTAGAACACTTATCATCTTACTAATCTCGATCTTGTTTAGTTTCAGAAAACTACTGGTTTTCTTCTCATTTGCGTCACCCCACAGTATCTTTGCAGTTGCTATATTCCACACAGTTTTGTGAGCCATCACTGCCCAGTGTTTCAACTCATCCTTCGTGGCTTCGAAAGGTTTCCAATTTTCCACGTTTGTTACTCGAAGTTCTCTGCCCTTTGAAGCCAAGCTGTTTGCTCGTTCATTTCCAATCACTCCGTTGTGTCCCGGTACCCAGAAAATACGCAGTTATTTATCGTTCTTTTACAGTCTAACACTGTTCTGGATTTGACCATTTCCGATTTTATTGCTTTGATCGCCATTTGGCTATCTGTGAATATGTTGGCATATTTAGGCTTTGTGGTATTACTGAGCCAGTTAACACACTCCGTGATTGCTCGAACTTCTGCTTGAAATACTTTGTTATGGTCTGGGAGGCGGAAGTAAAGTTCGACTTCTGGTTCATCAATAAAAAGTCCCAGAACCGTCCTTCCTCCTAGCCTGGACCCATCAGTGTAGCAGCTGGTTCCCACTGGCGCATGAGCTAGTGTTCCGTTTTCCCAGGAGCGTCTGTCTGGCACGAACGATTCACAGGTAGCTGTAAGCCGCACTTCAGGAATGCGGTTGGAGATTTCCGTTGTTTCAATATGACCGACCAGTGATTGTAATATCTTCTGATGGTATGACTTGTGGTCTCGATTTATCCATTCACCCAACTTGCTGTGAGGGCTGCCTCATACTTTATACGGATATCTATTGGTTGGATGTGAAGTATAGTCTCCAACGCTCTTCTTGGTGCGGTTCTAATTGCTCCGCTTATGCCTAGACAGCACATACGTTGCACTTTTTGCAATGGTATTACGTTGTACTTTTTGTCCATTGATGTCCACCACACTACAGAGGCGTAGCTTATTATTGGTCTAATCACGCTCATGTAAAGCCAGTGTGTCATATTTGGACGTAGTCCCCATTTTGAACCTATAGCTCTTCTACACAACGACCAACATCTGTGGGCCTTTGTAACTCTTTCTTCAATATGATCTTTGCAGTACAGTTTCTGATCCAAGATTACTCCCAAGTATTTTATCTTTTTAGATATGGCAATATTCTTATCCAGGAAACGAGGCACGGTAAAAGGATAAATCTTCCTTTTCCTTGTAAATAGACATATTTCTGTTTCTGGATTGACATTTAGTCCCCTTGGTTGTGCCCAGTTATATGCTATGTTAGGTGCCACCTCAGCTCTTCTGCATAGTTGTTTTGGATGTGTGCCCCTTACAAGTATTATAACGTCGTCTGCATAACAGACTGGTTTAAGTCCTTCGTTGGTGAGGGCTTTAAGGAGACTGTGTATCGTCGTAACCCATAGGAGAGGCGATAAAATGCCCCCCTGAGGTATACCACGATTTACCTTGTCTCTGATTTTTACGTCATATGACCCACAAATAATCCACCTATTCCTTAGCATATTGTTGATCCAGTTTATCAACGCCCGGTCAACCTGAAACTCGTCTAAGGACAGGATAAGTGTATCGGTCTGAACGTTGTTAAAAGCGCCTTCAATGTCTATACAAACGGCAAGTGTGTACAATTTTTCACTGAAGGACTGTTCTATGTGGTGTACTACCTCATGTAGAGCTGTTTCCACTGATCTTCCTTTAACATATGTTGTCATCGGTTATCTTACTTTTGATAATTTCGTCAATTATTCGCTCCATTGTTTTTAAGAGGAAAGAAGTTAGGCTAATAGGTCGATAAGCCCCTTAATCCCCTTGGTTGTGCCCAGTTATATGTTAAGTGGTTAAGTGCCTCCTCAGATTTTCTGCATAATTGGTTTGGATGTCTGACCCTGGTTTAAGTCCTTCATTGGTGAGGGCTTTAATCGTTTAACCCATAGAAGAGGCGATATAATGCCCCCTGAGGTATACCACGATATAGTCCACCTATTCCCAAACATATTGTTGATCAAGTTTTTCAGCGCCCGTCAACCCGGAGCTCGTCTAAGGACTGGATAAATGTAACGGTCTGAATCTTGTTAAAAGCGCGTTCAATGTTAATATTTATGTACAAACGGCAAGTGTATACATTTCTTCACTGAAGGACTGTTGTATGTGGTGTACTACCTCATGTAGAGCTGTTTCCACTAATCGCCCCTTAGCATATGAGTATTGTTTGAATTTTAGCCTATCGTCTGCTATCTTAATTTTCACCATGTCGTCGATTATTCGCTCCATTGTTTTAGCAGGAAAGAAGTTTGGTTAATAAGACGATAAGCCTTTGCGATCCTATAAATCGCCTTGCCAGGCTTGGGTATGAAGACCACCCTTGATTCCTCTCAAGTTTTTGGGGTATATGCATGAGGTAGGCATGCAGTGAAAACTTCAGTCAGGTGAGTTGATACCAGATTCACCTCATTGTGAAGAAGCGCTGGAAATAGTCCGTCCAGTCCCGCAGACTTGAAAGCAGAGAAGCTTTTTATCGCAATCTTTAACCATAACATCTGTTATATCCGTAATAGGTACTTGATGTAATACATTTTCGTTCTGTAACCGTTCTGTTGGCCCAGCATTACCAGTCGGAAAATTACTTTTCATCAAGAGCCTTACGGTATCCTCTATAGATTCCATCCTTTTACCCGTCATCCACCAGTTTTTCGGTTTGGATATGGGTTTTTGAAAGGAACTTTTTTAACGCTATTTACGGTTTTATCCTAATTACGGAAACTTATTGGGTTTGGAGTGGTCCAACCACAATGCACGATGTTAATTGTGAGTCACACGTGGCGAGCCGGGACGAGTGTTTGGCCGATATTTTGTTTCACAATTTCACGATTTTTGACATCACTATTTTTGATTGCTTCGAAATTTTGTGTATGCATGATTTACCTAAAAATATCTTATACGAAGTTCAAGAAAAAATATTAAAAAAAATTCTTTAAGAGTTATGAGCAATTTAAAGTTGACGATATTACGTTTTTTTCTAAAAGGTGTGTTCATTCTTTTGCTTGTATCTCCTGAAATACGTGCCCGATTTTAATGTGTTATACCTTGATTTGATGGTAATTTCAACTACTACAACTAACTGGATTAAGCACTGCAACAAATATACTAATTTTTAATGTTTTTGCCCTTTTATACTTTCTATTGCGATTTTCAAAATGATTACACCCTTCGTTTTTTTTGAAATTTTAATGTTGTGTTCTTAGATGTCTTTGTAAGCTACTGTACGAATTTGGAAGTGGTGAATTGATGGGAACTATTTTTTACGATTTTTTATAAAAAAACCATTTGCATAATTTCTGTGAATGAGCTTTAAATAATTAACAGAATGATAATTTTTAGTCATTAGTTTATTAAAACAGTAAGAACAATAAAACATTTAAGAAAAGAATGACAATTATTAATAATCAGTATACTAATGTAAAAATAAGAACAATAAAAAATTTATTAGAAATATTCGAATCAAGTATACTATTAACAGTAAAAAAGAAGAAAGTGGGTATAAAAATATTAATCATTGTACACCGTCTTAACACAGTACTTTTCGGAAGTTGATGATGTCTGAACTCTAATTTTTTTATCGGACGTGGTATTCTTTAAGAGTTATGAGCAATTTAAAGTTGACGATATTACGTTTTTTTTCTAAAAGGTGTGTTCATTCTTTTGCTTGTATCTCCTGAAATACGTGCCCGATTTTAATGTGTTATACCTTGATTTGATGGTAATTTCAACTACTACAACTAACTGGATTAAGCACTGCAACAAATATACTAATTTTTAATGTTTTTGCCCTTTTATACTTTCTATTGCGATTTTCAAAATGATTACACCCTTCGTTTTTTTTTTTTGAAATTTTAATGTTGTGTTCTTAGATGTTTTTGTTAGCTACTGTACGAATTTGGAAGTGGTGAATTGATGGGAACTATTTTTTACGATTTTTTATAAAAAAAACCATTTGCGTAATTTCTGTGAATGTGCTTTAAATAATTAACAGAATGATAATTTTTAGTCATTAGTTTATTAAAACAGTAAGAACAATAAAACATTTAAGAAAGGAATGTCAATTATTAATAATCAGTATACTAATGTAAAAATAAGAACAATAAAAAATTTATTAGAAATATTCGAATCAAGTATACTATTAACAGTAAAAAAGAAGAAAGTGGGTATAAAAATATTAATCATTGTACACCGTCTTAACACAGTACTTTTCGGAAGTTGATGATGTCTGAACTCTAATTTTTTTATCGGACGTGGTAGTTTTGAGTTCAATAAATTACTTTTGCTTTATTACTGCTTTCTTTTTTCTTTGAATTGTCGAATTGAATGTGAAAAACGGACTAACAAAGTTATTGTATTTTTTTTCTACATCAAAATCTGAAATCCATTTTGCTGTGATTTTAAAAAAAATTTCATCTCAGAGTATAGTTTAACAAGTACTTTCTTATCTTTTGACTCTTGCTATTGTTTAATGAGTTTTGTTTTTTAAATATCAAGTCATCGCTTTTTTGCAAATAAACTAACGGCTAAAAATTATCATTCTGTTAATTATTTAAAGCACGTTCACAAAAATTATGCAAATGTTTTTTTTTTATAAAAAATCGTAAAAAATAGTTCCCATCAATTCACCACTTCCAAATTCATACAGTAGCTAACAAAGATATCTCAGAACACGGCATTACAATTTAAAAAAAATCGAAGGTTGTAATCATTTTGAAAATCGCAACAGAAAGTATAAAAGGGCAAAAAACAAACGTAATTTCGTCAACTTTAAATTGCTTTCTTGAACTACGTATAAGATGTTTTTAGGTAAATAATGCATACACAAAATTTCGAAGCAATCAAAAATAGTGATGTCAAAAATCGTCACGTTTGGCGTGGAATGACTCATATACGTTTAAACAACCTTTTTATCCCCGGTAATAAAAAGTTTGTACGGATAAAAACGTTAACTAGACAGCTCTTTTTGTATGTGACATTTTGGAAAAAAATAAATAAGAAATAAAATTTTTAAATTCTGACAAGGATAATTTCGGATAATTTCGGATAATTTTTTGTTTCGAACAGTGAGAAAAAAATAAAAAACGTCATTAAAGTGTATAACTATTAGCCCGCGTCGTTCCATAGTAGTGATTTCAAAACATATAATTTGCACCCTACTCAAGTGTGTTACATCTTTCCAATTGAATTCGGGATGAGTTATGTAGGAATATTCTTGTATAACATAAATTTAAAATAAAATTAATTCACGGCGACTGTGTTTGAAATTACTGTGTTCGGCTATTAAATACAATGAATGGGAATAACTGAAGTTTCGTACTGATCAGTTTTTTTACAATGCTTCATCTGGGCTATTTTTTGTGTGGAAGACACCACACGTGAAAATCGAAAGAACTGTTCTCGAGTTATGAGGCTGTGTTGGCCATACCACGCATCTTTGCCCAATCCCAAATGTTCCTAAATACTGTCCTTTGGGCCAACACGAATTCCTCAAGCCCAAAATCGTAAAAACCAAAGATTCGTTCTCGAGTTATGAGATTGTCCATCATAGAACCAATACGAACCCATCAATCCCAAAATCGAAAGATTCGTTCTCGAGATAAGAGCTTACGATGGTCGTGTCGCATCGATTTTTTTCCTCCAGTTGGGGCCAATACGAATCCAGCATGCGAACAATCCTTAATTTTGCTCCATGGTGTCCCTCCCTAGTTCGAATACGAATCTATCAAGGCCAAAATCGTGAAAATCAAACGATCCATTCTTGAGCTGTGATGTTGTGTTGGCCGCGCCACGCCCTTTTGACCAATTCTAAATTTTCCTACATATGATCCTTCTTGGTTCAAAACGAAACGTCCTTCCTTGGGAAAATCAAATACATCAAGTTAAATATTATAAAATTCGGAAAATCCGTTCTCGAGCTATGAGCTTATGTTGGCCCTGTCGCTCCCTTTTGACCAATCAGAAAATTTCCTCCACAGTGTTACTTCTGTCACGAACACATCAATCAAATCTAACGGTCCGTTCTCGAATTATGAGGTTATGTTGGCCGCAACACAGCCGCTTAACTAATCCTAAATGTAAATGTAGGCTCATAGTTCTTCCAAGACTTTTTATGTACTGAAATAGTAGCAATTGCTTTTGTCACATTTTGATCTCAGGCTGTACATTGAATAGTTGTTTTCGAATCCCTTTTGAGATATGTATTTACATTAACATTTTTAGATTCTTAGCTCTTACATAACTTTTTACTGAAATAATGACATAAAATGTGTTAACTGCTACACTGACCACAGTCAGAATATTTGACAGCTTAAGTACTTCATATTAACGAAATTTTATCTTTTGATCTTATAAGACTGATCTTCTGTCTTATAAGATCAAGCCACTCCCATTGGTCCAATCTAGATAATTTTTGGGCCAATCACGTAGAATGCCACCAGATACATATACATAAAATTCCAACACTCCACTTCCAAAATTTGGCTTATATGGGCGGGTCACGCCCATTTGTCCGATCCCGCCCATTTTTGGGCCAATCACGTAGATCGCCAAAAGATATATACATAAAATCACAACTTTCCCGCTAACAAATTGTGCAAGATATTTCAAATTCAAAATTTGGCTTAAATGGGCGGGGTCACGCCCTTTGGTCCGATCCCGCCCATTTTTGGACCAATCACGTAGATCGTCAACAGATATATATACATAAAAGTACAGCTCTGTCGCTAACAAATTGTGCAAGACATCTCGATTTCAAAAATTGGCTTAAAGGGACGGGGTCACTCCCATTGGACCAATCACGTAGACTGCCACCAGATACATATGTACAAAATTACAGCACTCTCGCTAACAAATTGTGCAAGATATCTCAGCTTTAAAATTTATCTTATGTGGTCGGGGCCACGCCCACTTGATCGGTCCAGCCGTTTAGAGATCGGTCCAGCCGTTTAGACGTCTATACGGTACAAACATACCAATAAACAAACAAACACACATTCTTCTTTATATATATAGACTAGCTGGAACCGGTTCACTTCGTTGGTCCACAATTACATTTCCGATCCCGTCCACGAATACTGCCACCAAATACATATATATAAAATATCAGCATTCCCGAACTAATTTTTCAAAATATATCAATTTTAAAACATGGCTCATATGGGCGGGGTCACACATTTTGATCCGATACCGCCCATTTTTGGACCAATGATGTAAACTGCCATCAAATTAATATTCGCATAACTACAGTACTCTCGCTAACAATTTGCGGCACATATCGCAATTGCAAACTTTGACCTATACGGGCTGGGCCATTTGTCCGAACTCGCCCATTTTCCGATCCCGCCCATTTTTGGAACAATCACGTATTATGCCACCAGATACAAATGCACATAATTACGGATCGCGTGCTAAAAAATTTTGCAAAATATCTCAATTTCCTAATTTGGCTTAGCATCCCCTTACCGTCTAAAGGTAAGGGAATGCTCCTAACTAGTTTTCTTATCAAAACGCCCCTCTCAAACTTGCAACTCATTACTTGGATTGCTGGCCCATCATTAGATTCGAGAATGTTGTCCATTACCTTTTTATAGAATAAATCTTTGAAGTTACTCTTTTGCACTTCGGGAATTCTTCCAGACTAACTACTGCTATCTATTATGGCATAGTATAGTTTGTCTTAGATATGGGTTTTACCCGATGCTGAGTAGTCGTAGTGAACAGACGTGTTTACAACAGAGCAGATAGTTGAAACCTATTACGCAATAACAAAAAATACTGTACGAAGTCTGAAAGGACTACGTCGCACACGGGGATTTCGCGGAAAAAAGTCAAATTGGTAACATACACTTCATGCAATATGCATTGGTATGCAGTATACGGCAGCGACACATTATTTTTTTATTTTATTTTTATGAACTTATAACAAAAATCGATTTTTTCTCCAAACATTTGAATCTGCAAATTTAGCTATACGGCAAGTTGGAAATCACTACTAATACATTGTCTCATATCTGTTTTTATATTTTTAATCAATTTCAAATTCAAGATATATTTAATATATTTCGTTTTTAATTTTGTTAATTGTAATGTCTGTGCTAAATTTCAACACATTCGGACCAAAAGAAAAAATTGTGTATGAAATATTAATTTCATACGAAATGTATGAAATATTCATTTCATGGGCGGTATATGATGGGCATGGCCGATTTTGATGAAAATTTATATTTTTCTTAAATGCGTTAGGAAAGTGCTAGGTGCCAAGTTTCATAACTGTACGAGTGCTCCTTATAATTCTTTCACACAAATGTATGATGCCATCCCCACTGTATGTCGTTGTACCTATTACGGGCTAATATAGACAAACAAATTAATATAAAAACAAACGCCGTGCTTGGTTTTTTACCCCACCGCTTGACAGGGATGCGTTCATGTTCCGACAATCGTCCGACCACACCAAAATGGTGAACATTCCCCACTACTCACAACAGGTGGTACGGTGAGGAGAAAACGTAATTTCCTCATTACCTTGAGCCATAATGGCGATTTTTTTGGATGGCATCAGGTGAGAGTTTTTATCATCTTGAGAATAATGGGCTAATTTGTCCCGCATCTTTGTGTACCTCCAAGTCGATCATTTCATTTTGTACAACATGTTAAAGTTTATATCTTTAATACCATTACATAGAAATACTAGACATTTTCGCGTGATTGGCTCGAACCCTTTGGTACCTCCCACACAAAATGGCCAAATCATACCAAAATTTAATAGCTTATAACATTAATATCAGTGTTGCCAGGGAACATGATCCCGGGAAAATGTCATATTTTTCAATCCCGGGATTTTTTGCTTATACACGCTGTCCCAAACATATTCGGCTTGAAACATATATATCTTTAGGGTACACTCTAAACATATAATATTTGGTACACACAAAAATTATATACTTGGGAAGATGTTGTTCTAAACAAATCTAAGTTTACATCAATAATCAATAAATTTCAATATTTATTTTTTTAAAAAAATTTCTGGTCGTAAATATAATAAATAATAATAATTAAAACCATATAATCTTTTATCGAAATATATACTTGGAGGATTGACAACGAAAGATGGCTTGGAATACTCAGACTTTTTAAATGATTGATTTAAAACATAAGTTAATACTGCATTTGGTATCATAACTGGGGGGTTCAAACCAAAGAAACCAAAAAAACTAAAACTGAAATTCGAAAAATTCAACAAAAGTTTTGAAATTTTTTGTAAATAAAATATTTGGAGAAATTCCTAAACAATAATTTTATTTGTATTGAAATACATGTCTTATTTGAGAAATTTAGTTTGCAAATATTATATGTTGTAACATATTAATATACGAGTTCCAAATATATTTTATTGATTTTCAATTAAAATTTATTTGCTCAGAAATATATAATATTTAAAAATTTGTGTTCCAAATATGTGTTTTTCGATTCAGACATATCAAAAAAGGCGATTTTGCCCCGTGTATACTTTTCCTTCACATGTTGACAAAACAGCAGGGTTTATTCTAACAACTCGGCTGTATGCCTTTGCGTAGTGCATTTTCAAACAATATTTTTAATCGACTTTGATATATGTGTTAATACACTTCTCAGCTTATAATCTTTGGATTTATTGTAGTTCTCGCGATAAACCATTATTGAATACCATAATAATACATAATAGTGAGTTTGAACCATATATTTTAGCATAAATCGAGAACCACTTATCCGAATTGGTTCAGGATTGGTTAAATGATCAAAATTAAGTAGCCTTATTTTTTTTTCTAAAATCTTCTTTTTATCAGTTCAGCGGTTTCGACGTTACCTTGCAAAATATTGCAAAAAAAACTTTTTTTGAGAAAAATTTATCATTTTTAAAATAAAGTCTTAGAGTCATATCCTATCTTAAAGACTGATAGGATATGAATAAAATACGAACAATCCGAAATAAATAGAGGCATAGCTTAAAAAGATGTAGATAATTTCGCAAATCCAAGCACTTATGATATCTAAACCGAAAATACCGAAGGCATTTTAACTTATATGCTACATAACCGAATATTCGAATTAAATTATTCATCGATTTTCTTCGGAATGGTCTTATTTGATTCATTATGATAAAATAACATATCGAGAGCTTATATTCAAAACCCTCTATCTTCAATTTTTGCAAAAATGAGATTTTTATGTTAAAATATTCGGTAAAATAAGGCGCATCTATGGTACTAATTTGGAAATAAAAAAAAAAACAAAAATTGAGATTTTATGGTCATTTTTGTAATTTCCCTATCTTACACACTTATTTTTTCTGAATGCAATACCCTCTATCTCTTCATATAATTTGGGACTATTTTTTTTTTATTTATTAATAACTGTGCAGTTTTCAATATTTTTATATACAATTTTTTAAAATTTTCTCAAGAAATAGGATTTTTCTCAATATCGTGTAAGATATCGCCGAAACTTAATTTTAACGTACGGATTTTTTTTGCTTTTAATCTCATACTAGCTGGACCCGGTCCACTTCGTTGCCCCAGATTTAGATTTCCGATCCCGTCCATTTTTGAAAACAAACTATTTGTCACGCCCACCTTTTGCAAAATTTTTTTTCCAAAACCATCTCAGACAAAATAGCTTTCAAACAAAAGAAAAAAATTTTAAAACGGTCCAGTGGTTTAATCGTCTATAAAACACATACATACATACAAACATTTTTCCATTTTTATATATATAGATACATACAAAAATTTTACATCTTAACATACTTGAATTTAAATAAGTATAAAAAGTGTGAACATTTCAGCATGTATAACAGGTTTTCTTGTTTCGGTATATGTATATTTAAATAAAAAATAAATAGATTTATTGAATGATTTATGTTTGTTTTGCATTTAGAGAAGAAGGCTTTTTTTGCGATTTTTTTTTGTTTGTTTTGTCCTTTTTGGCGGTTAAGGCTCGATATGTCTTAAAGTAATTTTATATACATAAATACACATTTCGGAACTTTCATTGAGCGGGATCCCGGGAACGTCTAAAAAATTCCCGATTCCCAAGAAATGAAAATGTCCGGGAAATAAACAACTCTAATAGGGACATCAGTCAATTCCATTCTCAAACCGTCTATTTTATCACTCTAAATTCTACAACAATTGAACTAGATGAGTGAAATTTGTTGCAAATACTTCTTATTGTCCCCATATATTTTTATACTCGTATTCCCCATATACCCGTATAGCATCTGTGCGATTTGACTTTTTAACGCCGTAGAGATCGCAAATTTCAACTAATCGGCTGAAAATTCGTATTTTGGGTGTACTTGTATTTATACCCAGAATCATTTACACGAACAACTGTAGCTATAGGTCCATGTTAAGATATAGCCCCCATACAAATGTCCCTCTTGATTTTATTACTTAACAAAAACCATAAATTTCAATGAATAGTGCTGAAATTTGGAAATAAGATTTTATTTGTATATTTTTGCAAAAATAGTTCTCATTAGCTGTATTATTATCTACAGACAGACGGGCTTATCTAAATCGTCTTCGAATTTTACGACGTCAATATTTCAAGGTGTTGCAAACGGATTGACAAAGATTTTATACCCCCGACGTATGATAATTATTAACCTTTATTGCTCATTTTCAATCCCAATCGCATCCCATGAAACTGTAAGATATGTTTCTGCCAAATCGAATCCTCTTATTAAAGTCGGTGGCGTGACAAACGTATATTCTAGAGATTCAAGTTAGAATTCATCCATGTGTTCCAAACGGAATGTCAAATATCTGATACACCTATTATATGATGGATGATATAATTATATTACATTGAACTGAAGTGAAATTTTGTTGATACAACATACAAGTCGTATAGAATTAAAGTTTGATCAATAGAATTTTACACCATTGTTTTTCATCGATAAACAACACACGATACCACCACACATACGAGTACATTTCAGTAAGGTGCGCTGTAAACCATTTGATGGTAACATTTTCAACAAATTAAACTCTTCAAATGTATCCGATCTGCCTATGAATACTCGTATCGTCACACGCTATGCAGTGAGTATATGGCCATAATGTTTAAATAACGAACAATTCCAAAACCTGCTTTAAAGTCCGTCCGCTGACGACAACTTCATCCCAATGTCCGTCTGCACAGGGGACAGTGATTCATGTCGTTAGCGCACAATCGGTTGCATCGGTTATGCGGTGATGTTCTTTTGCTGTGAACCAAATAACCGCTGAAATAGTGATGGAAGCTGCTTTCTGTCGCTACCTTTGCGCCTGTCTCTTGTTTGCCTCGTTCACCTTGAACTATTTAAATTTAAGGTAATCAACCCGTATCAGAAATTTTGTTTTATTAATTCAAGGTTATTTTCAAACATCCCAAAATCAGATTGAAAAATAACATAGGATATTCAGTCAGATAACGGGACCATTCAAAATGTTTAAATGAAGTCAATTATCATCATTTAATTAGTTTGAAGTGTGAATAGAAGAGGAGACAACATCGTCGAAAAATTTAACATTATCTATGTTTGATTTTTGATTTCTACTTCTTCTGGTTTGTGTGAATTCGTTAACTGAATATTCATAACAACAACGGGTTGTTACGCAAATTCCTAACCTTGGTTTTGTATCAAATATATATTAAAACAGCTCCGGCAACAACAACGACCGAAATAAGAAAATCAAACATCAAATCAATCCACTATCTATCGCCAATATACGAGTAACCATTACAATTAATGCGAATCATTTTTCAAAGCGAAATCGTAAAGATCAAGAAATGCCCACCCAAAACTGAAATTAAAGACGAAGATCGGTAGTAGTTTTTTTAGTTTTAGTGGTTGACACCATGACACATAAACATTTCTAGCAGATGCTGCTAGAAATGGCTCAATGGGTAGGTTAGGTAAGGTTGAAGAGAGGAGACGTTTAAACGTCTCATGTCCATGGACGTACACTTAAGCCAGTGGTTTGGCCTGTTGTGCGCTCCTTATTTATGATCTTTTTATACCTCACGAGTAACAGAAAATCGGTACTAGACACGAATTTTCTGAGTATCTTCCAGTCATATTCTCAATGGGTATGTAAACAAGCAAAATTGCCGCATTTGGGACGAAGAGCAACCTGAAGAGATTCAAGAGCTGCCACTTCATCCAGAAAAACAAGGGTTTTGTGTGGTATGTGGCACGGTGGAATCATCAGTCCATATTTCTTCAAAATTGATGAAGGTGAGAATTGCAACCGTTATCGTGTCATGATAACCGACTATTTGATGCCTGAAATTTAAGCTCGTGATCTCGGTTTTGGTTGCAACAAGACGGCGCCACTTCCCACACATCGCATCAATAAATGGATTTATTGTGAGAACACTTCGGTGAGCAGATAATTTCACGTTTTGGACCGGTCGATTGGCCACCAAGATCGTGTGATATCACATCGTTAGACTTTTTCCTGTGGGGATATGTAAAATCTAAAGTTTATGCGAACAACCCGCTTCGATTCAGGCCTTGGAAATTGGACTCAACGGATGGACCATCTGAGACGTAGCCGCGGCCAACATTTGATAGACATAATCTTCAAAAAATAAGTGCCAAAGAATGTTCTTTCAAATGATAATAAACATTCCCCATTCAATTTGAACTTTCTGTGTTTTTTTCTTTAAACAAGTAAGAAAGTTTCAGTCGGGTAAACCGACTAAGGTATACCCTCACTTTGTGAGTAATGTAATATTGAATATTACTCGAATTATTCTGTCAATTTGTGTGAGAGGTACCAGAAGGGGTTTATCAAATACACCTTTTTTTCGCTGAACATTAGATACTTTAAATTCATTGCACTGTGCCGACTTATAAGCATTTATGTGTACTGGTATAAACGTTATGAGACATTAAATTGTGGTATGATTTGGGCATTTTGTGTGGGAGGTACAAAAAGCGGGGTGGCAATAACGCCCATTTTTCACAGGGCTATAGACACTATAAAAACATTACACGGTACAAAATTTCAAGTATTTTTACACTGGTTTTAATGTTATAAGCTGTTAACTTTTGGTGCAAAAAGGTACCTTTGTGTGGGAGATACCAAAAGGGGCGTGGCAACAACACCCATTTTTCCCTGGACTGTAGGCAATATAAAAGCATAATACTGTACAAAATTTCAAGTATTTTTATACACTGTTATAAATGTTATAAGCTGTTAACTTTTGGTGCAAAATGGCGCATTTGTGTGGGAGGTACCAAAAGGGACGTGGCGACTTCGCCCATTTTTCTCTAGTTGATAGCGACTAATAAGCTAATACTATGGTGGAATTTCAAAAGATTCGAATAAGTAGTATAGCAGTTATTAAAGAATCAATATTTAACAACATGTTAACCCTTTGTGGGGGAGGTACTAGAAGGAGTGGACCAATATGGCCCATCTTGTCCCGACAGAACTGCTACTAACGTAGACAATCTTTGCCTCTTAAGTGCGAGGAGATATTTTGATCTTCTCAGGACATACCTTGGCCAGATCTGTCTAGCTACCCTGCAGGTGCCGATTTCTGTCCATCTTTCGGTGGACTGCCTGATTGCCTCTTGCCTAAGCCAAAGCTTGCACGTGGATAGTGGCGCACCAATATATTCAAATTCCCCGGATATCCCTATGCCCAGGCGAGGTGTATATTAAACTGCCCAGCTATCTCGTTAAGAGATCTGCGGCAGTCGAGGGTTGTTTGTGAATTTTGGGGTGTTGCCTCCAGAGAATTGATGGCAGCCTGGCTGTCCGAGTAAATGACAACGCCAGTGTTGGTTACTATATTGCGACCCAGCCACTTGGCGACTTCCCATATTGCCATTATTTCGGCTTGATAGACACTGCAGGTATCTTGTAGTCTGTGAGCTATATCCTAACTAAGTTATTAACAGTGTACTCCGAAGCCAACCTTTTCATCAAGCTTCGAACCATCCGTGTAAAAGTGGAGATGGTTGCTATTACCTGGTATTCTGCCAACCCATTCATCTCTGGCGGGAATCATAGTGATGTAATTTCTCTCGAAGGTGTACACAGTTGGTATATAGTCCACCCGGTCGGTTACCATAGCATTACACTCTCATATCCTCAAGTGACCGTAGTTCTTGCACCTCCACATTGATAGGCAGATTAATCTTTTTGCCGCTTTGGTTGCAACTTCTCTCGCCACAATATTAATCGGCAGTATACGGAGTAGGGCTTGTAGAAACTCGGTCGCTGTAGTCCGTAAGGCTCCGCTTATACTCAGGCAGGCAGTTCTCTGAACCTTTGTTAGTAGGTTGCTGATGGTTAGTTTGTCAGTGGCCGTCCACCACACCACAATGCCGTATAACAGTATTGGACGAACTACTGCTATTGTATCCAGTGGACGATTTTAGGAGAGAGGCCCACAGCGAACCTACAGCCTTTTTGCAGGAATATAAGGCGACGTTGGCCTTCCTTACACGTCTACATAAATAACAGTTTCCTATCTAGAATTATTCCTAAAAATTTTGCACTTTCAGAAAAGACTAGATCTGTTCCATTTTTCCGAGGTGGAGGGTCCACATGTGGGACATTATTCACCGTAGTAAAGAGAATCAATTCTGTCTTGTCTGGGTTAACGTCCAAACCGCTGCTTCTGGCCCATCTAGCCAACTTGTTCAGGGCCACCTGTATGATGTCTCTGAGGAAGTTTACGAATTTGCCACTCACTGCGATTGACACGTCGCACAATGGGGAAAATGGGTAAATACGCGCGCATAGCAGTGTTTTTTATCTCACGACTATACCGTTAGAGATAGAGTCCTACGGTTTGGTGCCAGATTTTTATTACTGTTACCATTTATCGCACAGTGGGGCATCAAAAGCGACTTTGTGGAAATTAGTGTAAAACCCCGAATATCGTGCCAACTTTAGTGATCTTGATTTTAAATTAAGGATGACAAAATTTAGTTTAAAATCTGTTCCAGGTGCTTGGTTGTGTGTTGCTGCGTTTTAAATATGCAGACCATTGAAGTTCAAAAACATGTTTGTCAACATTGCGATGAAAGTCTACAAAACCTGCCATGCTTTTAAAATTGAAACTAAGGCAACTTAAAAAGGATAAAATTGTGGTCTGCAATATTTTTGAAAACTGAAATTTTACTATAATGCACTTTACACAATGGGTCGTAGACTGATCTAAGATCTCTATTTTTAATCGTACTAGATAAAACTTGCAGCCGCGTGTTTTAATTATTATCCGATTTTGCCGAAATATCGCAAATGTTTTTTTTTAACCAAGAAGATCGGCGACAAGCGTTGATTCACTCACGAGTCATGTGTCGTCGTTATCGAACAATCGTGAGCAAGCAACTTCTACGAGCTTTGGTGCCTTGGATCCCGTAGTCGAAAATGAAACAATAGCACATCCAGCCGCAGGCAAAACAAATGATAAGACAGATGAAGCAGAACCCATCCGGGGCTTTAAGCAACCCCAGCCTTTAAAAGCCAGTGGGGACTCTGACTTTGAATCATCAAATGAAAACAATATCACTATTGTTGCTAACTCAAAGAGACTGTCAGGGGCACAAAGAAGGAAACTGAATAAGTTGAACCGACAGAACCTATTACGGGATGAACAGGATAATTCTACCTCCAATACAACCATGGAGGCCGCTAAAAGAGTCAGGTCTCCCGAAGAACATAGCGCTGTGAAAGTGACTAAGAAGAAAACGGGCTAGCCGTCTTCCAGTAATTCGGATAAGCCTAACGTAACCACACAAAAGGAGGTATCTAGTCTGGGTCCTTCGATTGTGACCCAGTAACGCAGGTCAAGTCAACCAAATCATCCGTTAAGGATGAGGCTTTAACCAAAAAGACTCTACAGACACGGAAAAATCAATTGGCCATAAAGAAGGGTAAGAAGCCACCGTCTTATTCTAATATAGCTAAAAAACATTTTCGAGACGATCTATGCTACGCCATAATTGATAGCAGTAGTGCATCTGGCAGAATCCCCGAAGACCAATAGAGTAACTTTGAAGATTTGGTCTATACGAGGGTAGCGGAATACGTCCTCGAATCTAAGGATGAACCACCAATCGGGTAACGAGTTGCATGTTTGAGTGTTTTGATTCTAAGGCTGGCATCACAACGCTGCGCTGGTGTCCTCGTAAAACTTGTGGATAGCTTCCCTTACCCTGGGACGGCGCAAAGCTAAAATTGGTAAGGAAAAGCGACATTCCTGAACTCATAAAAACGACCCTATATGTTAAGGGATGTCCCAGTAAGTTCTCATCAGAGTACATACTCGACACCATTGGCAAACAGAATTCAAAACTTTCCGTGAGAAAGTGGGAAGTCTTCTATAGGAAGGATGATACCGACGGTACTCTCCTCGTGTTGGGCATAGACCCAGAATCCAAGAACAATATTGTCATGGCGAAGGGCCTGGCGTACTTCTTGATCTGGACAGTCTTTTTCAAAATTGGAAAGTTCCCGATTGGCAGGACAGATGAATCGAGTCCAAATATACTGTCTGAAGAGGCAAACACTGGTATTGAACGGATGGAGACAAGTGAGACACTGCCAAAAACTGATGTGGAAGTAGTCAATAACACCACCAGTTCACCAATATTACCGTCACTTTTGCAGGAAGTTCCCAGCAAAGGTGGTGATCAAAATAAAAAGAGCCACAAAACGATTTAAAACAATGAGGGAACGACAAAAAAATAACACCGCCTCCCAAAATTGTCGACTGGAAGATGGTGTAATAGGTAGTGAACGAAAGGAGGAGAATGACCCACTACCAAACAATGAGGGGGTGCCACCAGATAGGATAGACTCCCAAAAGAAACATTTACTGGAAGGACAATGATTGAGGTCATCCAGATAAACCTCCACCTCCACGAGGAGCGAGACAGCATCCAACGCTCTGATGGACATCATAAATAAAGGCAGGGTTCATATTGCTCTGATCCAGGAATCATGGACAACTAGCAACAAGGTTACTGGATTAAACCATGTGAACTATAACCTTTTCTACGCTAACACAGGTACTCGTCCAAGGACTTGTATTCTGTGCCATAAAAACTTATGTTTTATTTTCTCTCCAGAGTTGTCAACATCGGACGCAACGGTGCTGAGGCAAGATAATGGAAATATGTACCTGGCGTCAATATATCTGCCATTTGATGCGCCGACGTCGGAATTACAACGTCTGGTGAGGGAATCCAAACACAAGAGTTATTAGCTGGATGTGACGCCAACTCCCATCATATCGCTTGGGGTAGTACTAACACCAATAAAAGGGGACACGCCCTTATCGAATTTTTGAATACAAATGACCTCATAACTCTTAACATAGGAAACACTGCAACCTTTGTTAACAAAATTAGGGAAGAAGTATTAGATATAACGATATGTTCAGAAAATCTTATTGATGAGATTCATGAGTGGAGGGTTTCGGATGAACATTCCTATTCAGACCACCGTTATATAAGGTTTAAAATTGCACGGCCACCGGCAAACCCCATAAGTTTCCGTAATAAGGCTAAGACCGACTGGACTAAATTCGGAAATCTACTTAGAAATCGATTGGGGCAGCATACACCCGATTATCTATGTGCAGAAGACATTGATATCAATGTTAACAAGATTACCGAGGCTCTTGTAAAATCATTCGAAGATAGTTGCCCACTTCGAGAAAGGAAATCTGCCTATGAGAAATCCTGGATGACAGGACAAATTCGCTCGATTGGCAAGGATGTCCGCAGACTTTACAACAGAGCTCGACGTAAAAAACAATCAGTATATTGGGACGACTACCACAGAAGACTCAAAGAATACAATAAAATCGTTAGATCGGTGAAACGGAACTCCTGGAGGCTTTTCTGTGAACAGGTAGACAGCGTTAAAAGCATGTCTAAAATGAAAAAGTTCCTCTCAAAAACTCATGTCCAAACCGAAACACTGGTGGATGAAACGGGCAAAAGGATGGAAACTATAGAGGATACCGTAAGGCTCTTGATGAAAACTCATTTTCCGACTGGTAATGCTGGACCAACAGAGGAACAGTTACAGAATGAAAATGTATTGAATCAAGTACCTATTACGGATATAACAGATGGTATGGTTAAAGAAGCGATAAAAAGTTTCTCTCCCTTTAAGGCTGCGGGACCGGATGGAATATTTCCAGCACTTCTGCAGAATGAGGTGGATCTGGTATCAACTCATCTGGCTGGAGTGTTCACTGCATGCCTAACCCATTCGTATACCCCAAAAAACTGGCAGGAATCAAGGGTGGTCTTCATACCAAAGTCTGGCAAGGCGAGTTATACGACCCCAAAGGCTTATCGACCCATTAGCCTTACTTCTTTCCTGTTAAAGACAATGGAGCGAATAATTGATAACATGGTCAAAGGTAAAATAGCGGATGACAGGCTAAAATTCAAACAACACGCCTATGTCAAAGGAAGATCAGTGGAAACAGCTCTGCATGAGGTAGTGCACCACATAGAAGAGTCCTTCAGTAAAGAAATGTATACACTTGCTGTTTGCATAGACATTGAGGGCGCATTTAACAATGTACAGACCGATGCACTTATCCAGTCCTTAGACGAGTTTCAGGTTGACCGGGCGCTGAAAAACTGGATCAACAATATGCTAAGGAATAGGTGGATTATTTGTGGGTCATATGACGTAAAAATTAGAGACAGGGTAAATCATTGTATACCTCAGGGGGGCATTTTATCGCCTCTTCTATGGGTTACGACGATACACAGTCTCCTAAAAGCTCACACTAATGAAGGACTTAAACCAGTCTGTTATGCAGACGACGTTGTAATACTTCTAAGGGGCTTTCATCCAAATCTATTATGCAGAAGAGCTGAAGATGCACTTAACATAGCATATAACTGGGCACAACCAAGGGGATTAAATGTCAACCCAGACAAAACAGAAATATGTCTATTTACAAGGAAAACGAAGATCCTACGATTTACCCAATAAATGGAACTTTGGCCCATGTGCCAGTGGGAACCAGCTGCAACACGGATGGGTCCAAGCGAGGAGGAAGGACGGGTCTGGGACTTTTTATTGACGAACCAGAAGTCGAACTTCACTTCCGCCTCCCTGACCATAACACGGTATTTGTATATGTGGTGGATTCAGCGTTAAGGATCAAATTGACATGCCGCTCCAATTATGAGCCGGCAGGCCAGGATTGGAATCTTGTATTATTTCTAATATGTCAGCCGGGTTGGAGGGCTCTTTGTAACCCAGGTGATGGCTCCAGGGTGACTAGGGATGTTGTTTTTTCGACAACATCCAACTGGGCACCCGGCCAGACCACACCCGCTCGACTCAGAGCAGCCTTATAAAGGTCTACTGATCTGGCATCACCGAAAGCATCATCCTTGAGGATGGATCCTCACTACTTCTGTCTATAAAAGCCATCACTATACTCTCCGCCACTTCATTGAAGGGCTTGGTGAGTGTCCTGTTGATGGTGGCATTGGGGCCTCTTGCCTTTTTCGAAGGCATGGGTTCATCAGGTGATCTGATTCTTTTGGCTTTTGTTTTTGGTGTGGTCGGCTTTGGCCAAGATCAGCCGACGGGGAACCCCACTCCATCAGAACACGAAGGCATCCCAGTCAATGAATTTATATATTTTTTGTTGGTATTAGCCCGTAATAGGTACTACGATGCAGGCCTTCCAGACTTTGTACAGATTTTTTTGCGATTTGCGATTCGCTCTGTTATAAACACGTTCATTCACTACGACTGGTCAGCAACGAATCATTTAATACTTACGTTGAAATATTTGGTAGAATTTGTCACTCTTCTACGACAGAAATACACATAAAAGACCCATTCTAAAATAGTTTTACTAAAAAAAATTGAAAATATTGTTATATAACATAGTATTAATAATAAATTTATATATTGCCACAACTAATTTTACAATTCTTCATTATGCGCACTTAGCATTTCTTTTTAATAAATGTATACTTTCAATTAAAATATGTTTTGTGAATATTGTAATTGCCAATAAGATGTTTATTTCAGGTTTATAATATTATATTCCACGTATCTAAACATTTTTCTATTGTCTCTTCCAGCATTTCAAAACCTATTACTCGACAAAAAAACCTATTACTCTCCTGCATAAATGAATGTACATCACCATAAATAACATACAGCAAAAATAACTACGACGCACGCAGTCCCTTATTACCGATATCGATAGTGACAGCGACGGCATAACCGCATACATACACACATGTACACGAATCCCCGTGATTTACAGCAGCCGTTATTTAAGGTTTCATTTTGTTGCTATGGGATTGTGCCAGTCTATTAATGTCCACTCTTTATTGTATTGTTTCAGATTTGTATTTCTAACAATGTTTCCATTTAGCAAAAATAACCGTTAATATCCCATAATAAAAGTACTTTCCATAAATCCGCGTCCCAAAAACACACACCCATTTTCCTCTATCGCTTATAAATAACTGAACATTTAAAATAAAACGAACAACAGATTTATTCTCTATTTTCAGAGAGCTCTTCTAGAATTCCATAACAAATTTTTGAGTTGAATGGTCAAAACTACTATTTATGTACACATTTAGTTTTAGTGAAACAAGTTCCTTTAGAGATTGAAAATCGGTTAATAATTAACAAAGTTATGGGCGTTCAAGCGAAAAAAGTCATTAAAATCTGGTTTTTATCCGTAAATCCGGATATTGGTGGTGTCCGGGGAATTACTAAAAAAGATTCTTGTTTTACTCGACAAGACCTACATGAAAAATGGTATCGCGTCATTTGCTTCTCAACTTGAGTTTATTTTGTCGCACAGTGTTATTAATTCAGACATTAACAAACAATTATGATTCTCCGAGAGAGTATAATTCTTTCCAGTGTATTCTTAAACATAATGGTCATAAAATGTATAATAAAGACAAACTTTCCTTTAAGGGGCTTAAATTTATTACTCAAATATCTCATGTCAATTAATTCCGATTCGGCATTAAAACTATGACATGTCTACGTCATAGTTTTTATGTAGAAAATCCTTAAAAGTATTGAAATATTACTTAAAGTAATGTGGATTGTCTTAATGCAACAATAGGGTATCATATAGTCGGCTCCGCTCAACATTTGCCTTTCCTTACTGGTTAATTACATTCTGCATGATGGTATTTTTTTTTTATTTTCTTCTGTTTTTTATTAACTTTTTTGTGATATTATTTTTAAATAAAAAATATATTGGTGGTATATTTTTCAACTTAATATAGTGTAATGGAATTTTAAATTAAAGAAATTCTCCATAAACAAATTATTGTTGATATCAGGAAACAAGAATTGTTAGGTTTTTTATTTTTATTAATTCAAGGGAAAAGATAGATCTAGTACCGGGTTTTCAATTAAGAATATAACATTAACTTTGCCAGAGCCCAATCGGATAAGTTTCGGCGTTTCAAATGATCAAGTGGCTTTAGTTCATGAGTCAGTTTGATCTAATAAGTATGAAGGCCAAGATATTTTCGCAAAATACGCCACAGTGTGAGAACGACGTGGAATCGACTGATTTGGCTCATTTTGAACGGTAACACTTACGGCTGCGATATTTTCGTCGCTTCGAGCGGCACGGCGTCCCTTTGGCGCCGGAACATATTTCGATTCAAATTTATCCACTATAGCACGCACAGCCTGTCGGGTGGGACGATTATTACGGCCTTTTAAAGTTGCAACCACCGACTCAGAATTTCGGTAGTAATTTTTAATGATTTCCAAACGATGCACGTAAGTGAACTTTACATTAAAATGTTGACTTCGACTAACGTATTGACATCGAAAGATCATTAAAAATGTTTGAGGGTGCGTTGACATATAGATACGAAATTGTTATGTTATTAGAAAACCCTTTACTATTTCAAATAAAACAAAAACACGTAAGAAATTTTAGTCGGTGAAACCGTATAAGGTATACCCCCTCACTTTGTGAGCAATGTAAATATGCATGGTGTCTTGGTTCTTTTTGTATAAGAGGTACTAAAATGTGTACCCATTTTTAGCAAAACTGTAGGAATTTTTAAAACTTTACCCTACGCAAACACTCTGAGTAAGCTTTAAACTTTTTGTAAAAAATGGTACACTTGTGTGGGAGGTACCAATAGGTGCGAAAAACGCCCATTTTTCACTGGACTGTAGGTACTATAAAAGCATAACAAAATTTCAAGTATTTTTATGCACGGGTATTAAATTTATAAGCTATTATCTTTTGGTGTAAAATGGTCCATTTGTTCGGGAGGTACCTACCACAAGGGATGTGCCAATAACGCCCACTTTTCACTGGACTCTTGGTACTATAAAATCATTATACTGTAAAAATTTTCATGTAATGGTATGAAAAATTATCGCTACTGGTACTATGTGTGTATTCGGAAGATTCGAATAAATAGTATAGACGTTATAAAAGAATCAATATTTCACTAAAAGTTATCCCTTTGTGGGGGAGGTACTAAAAAGGAAGGAAGGGCCAATATGGCCCACCTTCAAACTTAGCCTTAGATGGAGAAAAATATTACCGCATACCAAATTTGAAGTCAATCGGTTACTCCTTTCGAGAGCTATCATGCGCACCAGCCGGACGGACGAACTTTGCTAAAATTTCTTATACTTAAAATGACCCAAATCGAATTTCGACCAAACATACATACATTGCTCTTACCTCATGTTCTTCATTAGATTTAATTATCTTTATTATAATTATCCATTTACAGACAGACTTCAAATGATTTACATTATTGTGTGTACTTAGCATATTTACATATTTTCTATTGGACTTAGCATATTTGCATATCACTGCAAAACAAAGCGAATAAAACAACATAACGGTGTTTTCTTTTCTCTAGATGATGTTCTAGCATTCTATAACAAAATCTTAATTTTCATAAAAATAGACTTAGCATATTTGCATGCGTAGCTAACAATTTGTATTTCTATAAAAACGAGAATCTTTATTTTTTAGCGCCAATGTTAACAAACACAGTGCTTCAGTTTGAATGAAACGCAGAAAGCGTTTCTAATGTTTGTTCAGATGTTGTTTATATATTCCACGTCTTAATATTTGTGGACAATGGAATATAACTTGTACATATGAATACATATTTAATACAGAATGGGGCTGCAACTTCGACTTCAAAAAATCGATTTTTGCAATATATTCGATTTTTTTTTTGCGAAAAAATATATATCGTATTTTGGATTTATAGAAAAAATATATTTGAAAAAAGTATTTAAAAGTATTGATCTTAAAGAAACATTACTGGAAAATGTTCTCGAAAAAAATACAATTAAAAAACTGCAAAACTACTACACCATTTTTTTAAAATTAAAACACATTTTCTCCAAACGTAAAGCTAGAATGTTAAAACCAATTTGTATATGTGGTAAGGTGGTGCAAGTTAAATTGCAAAAGGACTTTAAAGCCCTGATTTTAGTATAGTAGATATGGGGAAAAGCAAAAAATCAAATTTTTGGGTATTTTCGAATTTATTTGCAGAATGATGGGATTGACGTTTGCAATTTAATGATCCGAACATCACTTTCGATTTCTGAAGTCAATACTTTTGCGAAAAGGTAGTCGTATATGTAGTATCTTGGAGATTTAGAGAAAGTTATAAAAAGAACGTATAACATATTTTCATTCGTCTCAAAGGAAACTTCCTGAAAAATTTTTTCGATAAAAGAACGGATCCAAATTTTGTATTAATATGTTGCCACACTTCTCCGAAGTACATAACTTTTTTATGAAAATTTCACGACATGCCCAGATTTACGATGACTGACTTTTTTAAATATTCTTCACAATCTTGGTATTGAAAGTGGGCAACATCTGTAATTTTTTTTTGTTATTGCCTCTATATATGGCATCTCTTCGATTTGACTTCTTAGTATCATGTCGAACACTAATTTCTACTGATCGGGCCAAAAAATTGCAACTCTGAACAACGTGCACATAGCGCTGGGCGGCGTTCCAAGTTTTAAAGCCGTATAAGAGAGTGTATTTTACATTTGTGTCAGCCAATAGTGTTTCGATATAACCCTCTTACAAATCCGTTATTGGAATATTTTATATAATTTATATTTGCTTTATTATACTGTGGAATGCGATCCATGGTGGGGGACATACGATTCGGTTTGGCCGAACTTAACGCCGTTTTTCTTTGTTTTTACCCCGAATCCTTTTCTTCGATCATTCCAAAATTTGGCTACATAGATGTACCTTATTAAACATTTTTCAGGTTCACACACAGAAAACGGATTAGTTGCCCAACCGAGTGAAATGAAATTTTCAGTTGAAGCAACAGACACAGATTGTTCCTACCATCATCTACCGGTAGCATTTTAAATGAAAATTTTGTTTTCCCACTATTTATCAGTTGTATACTACTTATAACAATTTATACAATTTTATTTTTCTGTTTGATTTATATTCCTTTTTATTATTTATTTGGTTTTTTAATGAATGTTCTTTCAATAAAAGGTTTCAGAATCACATCATCGGATGTTTAATTCCTAGAAAATGGGAGAGTATGCTATAACTAAGGAAAATCAATATCAGTCCAAAAGCCGCCACGGTCACCCCTGCAGGGCCATATTCTTTTCGTGAAATTTGTAATTTCCTATTCGAACATTTGGGGCTGTATGTTATCGATAACTGTACGAATTCCATCTTTGAAGTCTTGAATCGATTGTAGTCCATTGGCATAGACCTTATCTTTCACATAGCTCCATAGGTCAAATGCGATCGTCTCTTCGAGAAATCACACCGTCCGGAAACTTTTCACGTAGCGCCATATTCTTGAAAATAAACGTCGTCCACATCAATACATTACAATTCCGGCCATACAGAATCATTAATCATTGTTCGATACTGGGCTAGGCGTTGTTTTTGCTGCTTTCATGAAATTATACTTTCCAATAAATAGTACATCGTATCCCAGCAAAAAAAGAGCATCCAAAGAAGCAAAAAAAATCCCCAACTTATGATCCGGAAGTTCTTCTAATTTGGATTTTCACCAATGAATTTAACAAGGGGTTGTCGCGCCGGGGAAGTACTTCTTTGTCACCACTTTTCACAACTCCTTTTAAAGCACTGTAAGATTTGCTTTTTTGGTGTTGTATTTATTTGATGAATGTATATATGTCGTTTTTATTAACATCTTTGGGTCCAGAGATATTTTAAAGGATATTTTAAAGGAATACAAATGTTGACATAGGGAAGGTAACGTTTAAATACTATTATATACTATTGGCCAAAGAGACCAACGATCATATATACATATGTATGTATGTTTAGGACATTTGAAGATGTTTTTAATCTGTATCGTGTAGCTGGCTCTTGAAAAGTGTGACCGAGTGACCCCATAGTGTAACTTCTATTAACATTTTCGCAAATGATCAACATTCTCACTAATAAAAAAGTATTTTTATTTTACACTGTAATACATAGCACATGTGTGCGGCGTATGTATGGTATGGTATATTAAATTACATTAATTTCTTTTACAATTATTTAATTATAACCTACACCACACTGTGATACAATTTATTATAATTTTATGCATTTGTTTCTAACGCCCAAAATGAGAAGAGATATATACATAGAACGATCGTTTATTATACCGATCGACTTAGAATCACTTTCTGAACTGATTTAGATGTGTCTGTCAGTCTGTGCATGCATTCTTGTAATCAATGTGCAGGTCACAAATATAGTCCGATCTCAAAGAAATTTTGCTCATATCTTTCTTTGTGACAAGATAATTCGTATTGAAACTGAAAGATATAGTCAAATGTACTATATTTTGCACAAAGGAATTTTTAATCCGAGAATAAACGATCACTAGCAAGGTTGGAAAAATGTGTTTTCATGATTTACTTAAGATTAAATAGCTGTCAAACAAGATTGACAAAAATCAAAACAGCAACAAGAGAACAACTTCAAAGGTTAAATAGATGAATACAGTACGTTCTGTTTAATACAATGTGGGTTACGCCTTTTGTGCTTTATCAAAAACGAGCACTTGATGTTACGTCTTTTTTCTTTTTTCCTCAATAAAATCGTGATTTTTGGACGAAAAACTAATTTCAATTTTTTGAGGGTTACGCTCTTGGGCATTTCTGGTGACGATATATCAACATTTTTGGAAAGTATAAAGTGTTATAATAAATTCAGTTTTTATCGCAATCCAATGTACTACAATTCCCCAATTTAACATATTTCGAAATGACTTTATGTTATTTTAATCGACTATGAAAAGTCGACTTTTAGGTCCGATTAATCGACCTAGTCGACTGAAACGACATTTGGTTGATGAAAAAGTCGACTAGCTTCCAGAACCATTCACTAATTATGGGGAATTTACATATATTTTATAGCCCTCATATATTTTTTCCTTCCGATCCGGACTTTTATCACTTCACAAACTTTATTTTACATCCATGCGTTTTGAAATTATGCATTCTTGTGTTAATAATTTATATTCCGAAATAACATTTTGGTTGGTTATTTAGAAGAACTTCATTAAATGCCGAAAAAATGTTTATACATATGATTTGGAAGTACTTATAATGTCATTCTTTTGGAAGTACTTCTTTCATTTTTTGCTGGGATATTTTTAAAATATTTTGTACAAATATATGAATGCGCACACATATGAATGAATATGTTTGGTCTGGAATATAATTGATTCAGTACATTTTATAAAATCGATCTCGATGTCGTAGCCGGAATCGCAGTCGGAGTCGACTCCACGATGGTCGACTCCGATAGCAATTTTCCAAAATTATCTAATTCAATAATTTTCGCTATCAAAAATTTCGATTGATATGTATGTACACAAACATATTTATACAAAGTATGTAAGTAAAAAAAATAATAAAATGTATCCATATGAAAGTATAATTTCATGAAATTTGCAAAAACAACGCCGAATCCACATCCCTGGTTCGATAGCGCATTCCATTCAACGTAATAGTGGCTCCAGCACAATCAGTCACATATTGAGGATGGAGAAGGTTTTCTGAATAAACTTTGGCCAGTTTCCAACTCATGGTTAAATTTTATTAATATGTGAACGAAAGGAAAGTTTGAAATAGAACGAGAACTTTCCCTCCTAACCTTAATTTCCATATGCATCTATGAAAACTATAATCCTTTGCAGTAATATTTTCGGTCCATTCATTTTTATATTCCACCAATATTAAATGTCATACGTTAATCAATTGACCAAAGCAATGATGAAAACAATTCTAACGTTATACGATTTTCTACAGGATTTCCATTTTCACAATTTGTTGAATTTGTTGCGAACATAAAATAGTATACCTCAATTTATGCAAAGAAAAATTTGAGGTCTCGGACACAACACAATTTTTTTTGTTGCATAGTGTAGCAATATGTATAATTGTATTACTCCTACATTTCATCTTATTGCAAAAAAATATTTGTTGCCACCTCCACTTATCGATTGCAGAGCGTTATTCCGAATTTTTAATATTAGTTGCAGCAATTAACAATAATTATTATACCCTACACCACACTGTGGTACAGGGTATTATAAGTTTGTTTCACGGCAGATGTTTGTAACACCTGAAAATAACACAGCTAGACCCACCTTAAAGTATACCGATCGACTCAGAATCACTAGCTGAGTCGATTTAACCATGTCTGTCCGTTCGTCCGTCCGTCTGTCCATGTAAAGTTGTTCGGCGACTACAGGTCGCAATTTCACTCCGATCGTCCTGAAATTTTGCAGTTTAGAGTATTTCGCAGCTGTTAAGATCGCTATTGAATTTTGTTGAAATCGGTTCAGATTTAGATATAGCTCCCATATATATCTTTCGTCCGATTTGGCCCTTTAGGCCTATAGAAGCTGTATTTTACATCCAATCGTTTTGAAATTTAGAACGATAGAGTTTCTTGATCCATGACCCAACACTACCGAATTTGAAGAAAATCGGTTAAGATTTAGCTACAGCTCCCATATATATGTTTCGTCCGATTTTGCTCTTTAGTCCTGTAGAAGCTTTATTTTACATCCAATTATTTTGAAATTTAGAATGGTAGAGTTTCTTGATCCATGAACCAACACTACCGAATTTGAAGAAAATCGGTTACGATTTAGCTATAGCTCCCATATGTATGTTTCGTCCGATTTGGCCCTTTAGTTCTATAGAAGCTGTATTTTACATCCAATCGTTTTGAAATTTAGAATGGTAGAGTTTCTTGATCCATGAACCAACACTACCGAATGTGAAGAAAATCGGTTAAGATTTAGCTATAGCTCGCATATATATGTTTCGTCCGATTTTGATCTTTAGTCCTGTAGAAGCTGTATTTTACATCCAATCATTTTGAAATTTAGAATGGTCGAGTTTCTTGATCCATGAACCAACACTAATCGATGACATATGTGGAAGGCTGAACGTCTACCTCGCTGAGATTGCCAATTTCTTCGCTGCGAGGAACTTAAAAATATCCGCCACCAAATCATCGGCCACCCTTTTTACTGCATGGACAGCGCAAGTGAAGGAGCAACTCAATGTGATAGTCGATGGCACAAGAATTCCGACCACCAACTACCCTAAGGTTCTTGGTGTCACATTTGATAGCCTCTTCAGGTCTAACGCGCATGCCACAGCTATCTGCAATAAAATGAGAAGTAGGAACAAGGTCCTCAAATCGCTAGCCGGCAGCACTTGGGGCACAGATAAAGAAACCTTGTTGACCTCTTACAAAGCGATAGGTCGGTCTGTGGTAAACTATGCAGCACCAGTGTGGTCACCGAATGTGAGCGAGACGCAGTGGAAGAATATACAGACCTGCCAAAATGCCGCCCTGAGAACTGCGACAGGGTGCCTCCTCATGTCTTCTGTGGACCACTTACATGAGGAGACGAAGATCATAACCGTGCGACGACACAATTTTTTGCTGTCGAAGCAGTATCTGCTTGGTTGCTACCGTCCCAGCCATCCCAATCACCATCTAGTGGATAGGCGCCCACCTCCCAGGCAGATCACGAAAGACCTTCATGATATAGAGCGCGAGGTCCAACGCTACAAGAGAGAACCTCTAGACCAAAGAGCTTTCAAGGCAGGTCTGGCTGACATACACTCTGACGCAGTCGCTGAAGCCGTGAATAACTACAGAGTCAATGTCGTACTAGGAGACCACCCTCCATCAGTGGCCTCAGAGGAAGAGGAATTACCACGACAGACAAGAGTACTTTTGGCCCAATTAAGATCTGGCTGGTGTAGCCGCCTCAATTCATACTGGGCAAGGATTGATGGCACCACGTCGAACATATGTCCCGCCTGTAACCAGGGACCACACGACACACTACACCTCTTTAACTTCCCTGCCAAACCTACTCAACTTGTTCCCAGGTCTCTTTGGACCCAACCAGTGGAAGCAGCCATCTTCCTCGGCCTGGAAACCAATACAGCAGAAACCACTATACAAGGCGAATGAAAAACAACTAATGGATAACAAACACATATACTGCTACAACAACAACAACAACAACCGAATTTGAAGAAAATCGCTTAAGATGTAGCTATAGCTCCCATATATATGTTTCGTCCGATTTGGCCCTTTAGTTCTATAGAAGCTATATTTTACATCCAATCGTTTTGAAATTTAGAATGGTAGAGTTTCTTGATCCATGAACCAACATTGCCGAATATGAAGAAAATCGGTTAAGATTTAGCTATAGCTCCCATATATATGTTTCGTCCGATTTGACCCTTTAGTTCTATAGAAGCTATATTTTACATCCAATCGTTTTGAAATTTAGAATGGTAGAGTTTCTTGATCCATGAACCAACATTGCCGAATATGAAGAAAATCGGTTATGATTTAGCTATAGCTCCCATATATACATATGTTTCATCCGATTTGGCTCTTTAGATCCAATCGTTTTTATACCCTACACCACACTGTGTAACAGGGTATTATTTAAGTACAAAATGTCCCAAAAGTAAATTTATGTAAACAATTTATACATGAATTACAAAATTTATATATCAGAGTTATTCAATATTACGAGAGTGGTGTAGGGTATTATATAGTCGGCCCCGCCCGACTTTAGCCTTTCCTTACTGGTTTATTTATAAATTAGATAAATCGATAGATACAACCATCGCTATGGCTGTATGTAGTCTCATTTGCTAGTATCCATGCCCATAAAGTTGCGTAAACGAATTTCTAGAATGGCAACCGAAATGCAATGAGTGCAATAGAGTTTCTCTTCCTATTAGATATTTTTATTGTAATGATCGTATTCTAAGTATTTATTTCCCTGGGTGCAGATATACATAGTTGTTATACATTCATATCGTTTGTGCACCGACGTAAACTCCTATGTGTATTTTTTCGATTTTTTGAATTGTCGAATTAGAAAGTCCTAGCGGTCTTCGACTACCCACCAAAGCATGAGCGCTATGTTCACCGGTTCAAAAGTTACCTAAAACTCCTACCTGTATTCCTCTATAGAAAGACCCCGAAAAAAATTCCTATGTGTTTTAGACACAGAGGATCCCAAGGGATAAAAAGTTGGCTTAGATTCACGCCAAAAACGGCTAATGAGGTTTTGTTCAAAAACATCCCCTCTTTTGACAATGAATCCCCTCTATTCAAAATCGGATCTGACACGCTGTAAACATTCAAATACCAAAACTCCTAACTGCAATTTTTTTGTTTTATTAATATTTAAAATGCTATATTTTAAATGTAGTTTTTCTTGAAAACCATTTACCTTGTCATCGCTTTTTGGCATATACGATTTTTATTATGATATATTGGTGGTAAATGAATTAAAGATATATTCAAAAATCTGAGATATGAACTATATCGCGATTTGAGGAAATGACCCGGGTTTTTGTCTCTCCTGAAAACTAGTAAAAAAACACACAGGATTTTTTGTCAAAACACCATCGATACCCGCTATACTAGCTACAGAGAAAGAAAAAATTGAGTAATCCGTACTTGAATCAAGCCGTAGCGGTGTCAAAAGTACGGTAAGTACGGATTTTCTAAATCCTTGTACAAAATACTTGAATCAAGTGCGGATTTTTAAGCCCTGAATTCTTAATCATAGCGCACATTTAGCCTCACAAGGCTTGATTTTAAGCCGAAATATTCTTATTTCAAGCATAAAGCGATTGATTTAAGAATTTTACGGAATTGATTTGAGTGCGAAACGGGCTTCAATGAAGAAAATTTTGATTGAATTAAGCCTGCCCAATACTTGATTTAAGCCTGATAATACTTGATTTAAGCCTAATCAGCTCTTGATTTAAGCATAACCAATACTTAAATCAAGCCTGATCAGTTCTTGATTTAAGCCTAACCAATACTTGATTTAAGCCTGATCATACTAGATTTATTGTGCTTTCGTTCGTTTTGTACCTACCCAGGAAAATCTTGGTAAGTACCTGTCATTATTCCCTGCATTTCCAAATGATGACATCTCAAAAAAAATCCACCTATGCTTTATAAACAACAGACCTCCTGGTTGCGTAGTAGGTAGGTGAATAGGTATTGCGTAATATGAAACATAAAAGGAATAGCATCAACCAAACGGACAAGAATTATTAACAACTTCAAAAAACTTAAATCAAAAAAAAATCACGCCAAGTAATGAATTCGCTTGAACGAGAAACGAATTGGATATGGTTGCGCACAAATGTTTATACATATACATCTCGTCGATTTATAAGCGTGTGTGTTTGATGTTGCGTCATCCAAAATCAACCACTTAAATGAGAGTGGTTGAGAGGGTAATTTTATTGTGCTCTATAATTGCTCTGCCTCTCAGAGATGAAAGTAAGCTTTTTCTACGATCTGATGGCATATATCGACAAAGCACCTCCAAATAAGAAGAAATATTAATTTTTAAAAAATTTACAATTTTGTATACCCTACACCACACTGTGGTACAGGGTATTACAACTTTGTGCATTTGTTTGTAACACCCAAAACGAGAGGAACTACATCCATCGTTTGTTATACCGATCGACTTGGAATCACTTTCTGAGTTGATTTAGCTATGTCCGTCTGTCTGTGCAAGTATTCTTGTAACCAAATTACAGGTCGCAATAATGGTCCGATCTCCGCGAAAGTTTACGCAAACCTTTTTTTTTGGCCCAAGGACGATCCCTTTTGAATTTGGTTAAAATCGGTTCAGATTTAGATATAGCCCCCATATATATGTTAGCCCCGATTTGACATGTAAGCGCTGTAAAAATGTTATTTTATATCCGATCAGTATGAAATTCGGCAGAAAGAGGTTTCTTATTATGTGAATAAACACTGTTAAATTTGGAAGAAATCGGTTCAAATTTAGATATAGCCCCCATATATTAGTTACTCCCGATTTGACATGTAAGCGCCATAAAAACTGTATTTTATATCCGATCAGTATGAAATTCGGCAGAAAAAGGTTTCCAAGTATATGAATGAACACTTTTAAATATGGAAGAAATCGGTTCTGATTTAGATATAGCCCCCATATATACGTTACCCCCGATTTGACATGTAAGCGCTGTAAAAATGTTATTTTATATCTGATCAGTGCGAAATTCGGCAAAATGAGGTTTCTTTCTACATGAAGGAATACTGCCAAATTTGGAGACAATCGGTTCAGATTTAGATATAGCCACCATATATATGTTACCCCCGATTTGACATGTAAGCGCTGTAGAGACTGTATTTTACTTTCTACCCGCCCGACTTTCTACCTTTCCTTACTCACTAATGAGGTCATCAATACAGCAAACAATCTATAATGTTTTTCGCTAACTACCATACATAGTTACTGAAAGATCAAAACCCCGTGAACAAATCAATATATTTTGTTTCGGTAACTCTATGCAACAAAATTTTTGTCCAAGGGATGTGGATAACAGTTTCTGGTGCAATTAGGTGTCACAAACACGAAAAAAATATTAAAAAAATTTGTTATGGTAAATTTTTTTTAAATTCCAGCTTTCATGGAAAGTACACTCAGTATTTGGACCATAATTTTTAGTATAAGCCTGATTGAGCTTTGTTATGCCTCAAATTAAAAGGAATTATGAGGGCTACATATGCTGCAAATATCGCTTTCACGTAGAATCTTTGGTTTAGTAACAGTCGCCATAAAAAATAGAAAAAAAATCTAAAAAATTATTTTATATATAATTTAAAATCTATGAATAGATGTACAAGTTATGAGTCAATTTGTAAATGTTAGGGAAATTAAAAAAAATCTTGTATCATACTATTTCGTTTTTAAATTATGTTTTTGCTTATATTGAATTCGCCATATGTGAGAGTAACACATAAGAGACATTGCACTTGCATTTTATTTTATGCGGATTGATGTCAGACATTATAAAATTATAGAGAGGACGAGGTTATGGCCGTTCGTAACCCTCCATAAAACATGATATGCAATGTGAGACTATATTGGATGAGATCCGCTCAGATAGAGGGTCATTTAACAATATTTGTGGTTTTTTATTTATGAGGTTTCCATTTAGTTACGCCTTTTAGGGACATCCCTGTCATATATACAGGTAGTACAATTATATGTTCGCAATACAAAGTAGTACGCGGCGGCAGTCTTGAAAATGTTGGGTGCCTACTTTCGAAGCAAACTATATGTCAGCTACAGGTACTGCAACTTATGAACCCTAAACCCGGAATTTATGAATCAAATTTCTTATTAATAAATTATTAAAATAATTTTTTTTTCTATTTTTTATGTTTTTTTTTGTCCCAGGATTTTTTTTTTAAATCTGCTTTTTCCAATTTGTTTAAAGACTGTTACTAAACCACTGTTTCTAAGTGAAAGAGATATTTCCAACATTGGTAGCCCATATTAATAGCTTCAATTTAACGTATAAGTCGACCTGATCGGGCATTTGCTCCAAAAATTATAGTGCAAATACTAAGGGTACCTTCGAAGATAATAGTATTTATAATAAAAAATATTTAAAAAAAATGTATCCATAAAAATTTAAAAAAATCTTTCTTTCTGATTATTTTGAATCCATTTGAAAGAAGAAAATCCAGCTACGCGACGAAAGTGTATAAGCCTAACCAATACTTGATTTAAGCCTGATCATACTAGATTTATTGTGCTTTCGTTCGTTTTGTACCTACCCAGGAAAATCTTGGTAAGTACCTGTCATTATTCCCTGCATTTCCAAATAATGACATCTCAAAAAAAATCCACCTATGCTTTATAAACAACAGACCTCCTGGTTGCGTAGTAGGTAGGTGAATAGGTATTGCGTAATATGAAACATAAAAGGAATAGCATCAACCAAACGGACAAGAATTATTAACAACTTCAAAAAACTTAAATCAAAAAAAAAATCACGCCAAGTAATGAATTCGCTTGAACGAGAAACGAATTGGATATGGTTGCGCACAAATGTTTATACATATACATCTCGTCGATTTATAAGCGTGTGTGTTTGATGTTGCGTCATCAGCGTTGCCAGATATTTTTTGAAAAAAACTTAAAATTTTCAAAGAAAAAACTTATTTTGCAACAAAAAAACTTATTATATCTATTTTATTAAAAAAATTGAAAAATAGTAGCAATTCAATCTTAAATTAAATTGGAAGGCTTCTTTTTTTGAAACCTTAATATACATAGATTAGGTTTTAAATGGTACTTAGATAAATATTACAAGAAATTTAAATGAAATAAAGGGATGATCCAAATCAGAAAATTTTCCTGCAACTTCATGGTGCATTTTGACCTTGGAAATGTTTTATGTTTTTCTAAGATAATAATATAATATTAAATATTTACAGAATTTAAAAAAACTTATTTCTGGAAGAAAAAACTTAAAAGTACTATTTTTCACTAGAAAAAACTTGAAAAATAAGTTTAAACTTATCATCTGGTAACGCTGTGCGTCATCCAAAATCAACCACTTAAATGAGAGTGGTTGAGAGGGAAATTTTATTGTGCTCCATAATTGCTCTGCCTCTCAGAGATGAAAGTAAGCTTTTTCTACGATCTGATGGCATATATCGACAAAGCACCTCCAAATAAGAAGAAATATTAATTTTTAAAAAATTTACAATTTTGTATACCCTACACCACACTGTGGTACAGGGTATTACAACCTTGTGCATTTGTTTGTAACACCCAAAACGAGAAGAACTACATCCATCGTTTGTTATACCGATCGACTTGGAATCACTTTCTGAGTTGATTTAGCTATGTCCGTCTGTCTGTGCAAGTATTCTTGCAACCAAATTACAGGTCGCAATAATGGTCCGATCTCCGCGAAAGTTTACGCAAACCTTTTTTTTGGCCCAAGGACGATCCCTTTTGAATTTGGTTAAAATCGGTTCAGATTTAGATATAGCCCACATATATATGTTAGCCCCGATTTGACATGTAAGCGCTGTAAAAATGTTATTTTATATCCGATCAGTATGAAATTCGGCAGAAAGAGGTTTATTATTATGTGAATAAACACTGTTAAATTTGGAAGAAATCGGTTCAAATTTAGATATAGCCCCCATATATTAGTTACTCCCGATTTGACATGTAAGCGCTATAAAAACTGTATTTTATATCCGATCAGTATGAAATTCGGCAGAAAAAGGTTTCCAAGTATATGAATGAACACTTTTAAATATGGAAGAAATCGGTTCTGATTTAGATATAGCCCCCATATATACGTTACCCCCGATTTGACATGTAAGCGCTGTAAAAATGTTATGTTATATCTGATCAGTGCGAAATTCGGCAAAATGAGGTTTCTTTCTACATGAAGGAATACTGCCAAATTTGGAGACAATCGGTTCAGATTTAGATATAGCCACCATATATATGTTACCCCCGATTTGACATGTAAGCGCTGTAGAGACTGTATTTTACTTTCTACCCGCCCGACTGTCTACCTTTCCTTACTCACTAATGAGGTCATCAATACAGCAAACAATCTATAATGTTTTTCGCTAACTACCATACATAGTTACTGAAAGATCAAAACCCCGTGAACAAATCAATATATTTTGTTTCGGTAACTCTATGCAACAAAATTTTTGTCCAAGGGATGTGGATAACAGTTTCTGGTGCAATTAGGTGTCACAAACACGAAAAAAAATATTTAAAAAATTTGTTATTCAGTCAGAATTTATTTGGTTTGAGACCATATGTTCCATTTACTTTCTGTCTATTCCAAGAAAGTAATAGAAACAAATACAAAAATTGGTAGAGAGTTTTAATTGCTTGGTAGAATTGACTGCAGTTTCGATAGACACCACTCTATCATCTTCAGAATTCAGTAGCAATAGTGTATGTCTTTAACTTAAATCAGCTGAAATACTTGAGGAAGCAGTAAATTGAATTTAACAAGAACTGCTAACCAAACCCGTATTTTGCCGAACTAAGTCAACATACTAAAACTCTCATACCAATACATTTTTGTTTTTTGCTTGGGTTCGCATCGCGAACCACGAAAACAAATGTAGTTTTGTCAACGGCTAATGCCGACGTCATCGAACCTCATGTGTTTGTATGTGTTGTTGTTATTTATTGTTGGTCTGTGCTTTTGTTATTCAGTCAGAATTTATTTGGTTTGATACCATATGTTCCATTTACTTTCTGTCTATTCCAAGAAAGTAATAGAAACAAATACAAAAATTGGTAGAGAGTTTTAATTGCTTGGTAGAATTGACTGCAGTTTCGATAGACACCACTCTATCATCTTCAGAATTCAGTAGCAATAGTGTATGTCTTTAACTTAAATCAGCTGAAATACTTGAGGAAGCAGTAAATTGAATTTAACAAGAACTGCTAACCAAACCCGTATTTTGCCGAACTAAGTCAACATACTAAAACTCTCATACCAATACATTTTTGTTTTTTGCTTGGGTTCGCATCGCGAACCACGAAAACAAATGTAGTTTTGTCAACGGCTAATGCCGACGTCATCGTACCTCATGTGTTTGTATGTGTTGTTGTTATTTATTGTTGGTCTGTGCTTTTGTTATTCAGTCAGAATTTATTTGGTTTGAGACCATATGTTCCATTTACTTTCTGTCTATTCCAAGAAAGTAATAGAAACAAATACAAAAATTGGTAGAGAGTTTTAATTGCTTGGTAGAATTGACTGCAGTTTCGATAGACACCACTCTATCATCTTCAGAATTCAGTAGCAATAGTGTATGTCTTTAACTTAAATCAGCTGAAATACTTGAGGAAGCAGTAAATTGAATTTAACAAGAACTGCTAACCAAACCCGTATTTTTCCGAACTAAGTCAACATACTAAAACTCTCATACCAATACATTTTTGTTTTTTGCTTGGGTTCGCATCGCGAACCACGAAAACAAATGTAGTTTTGTCAACGGCTAATGCCGACGTCATCGTACCTCATGTGTTTGTATGTGTTGTTGTTATTTATTGTTGGTCTGTGCTTTTGTTATTCAGTCAGAATTTATTTGGTTTGAGACCATATGTTCCATTTACTTTCTGTCTATTCCAAGAAAGTAATAGAAACAAATACAAAAATTGGTAGAGAGTTTTAATTGCTTGGTAGAATTGACTGCAGTTTCGATAGACACCACTCTATCATCTTCAGAATTCAGTAGCAATAGTGTATGTCTTTAACTTAAATCAGCTGAAATACTTGAGGAAGCAGTAAATTGAATTTAACAAGAACTGCTAACCAAACCCGTATTTTGCCGAACTAAGTCAACATACTAAAACTCTCATACCAATACATTTTTGTTTTTTGCTTGGGTTCGCATCGCGAACCACGAAAACAAATGTAGTTTTGTCAACGGCTAATGCCGACGTCATCGTACCTCATGTGTTTGTATGTGTTGTTGTTATTTATTGTTGGTCTGTGCTTTTGTTATTCAGTCAGAATTTATTTGGTTTGAGACCATATGTTCCATTTACTTTCTGTCTATTCCAAGAAAGTAATAGAAACAAATACAAAAATTGGTAGAGAGTTTTAATTGCTTGGTAGAATTGACTGCAGTTTCGATAGACACCACTCTATCATCTTCAGAATTCAGTAGCAATAGTGTATGTCTTTAACTTAAATCAGCTGAAATACTTGAGGAAGCAGTAAATTGAATTTAACAAGAACTGCTAACCAAACCCGTATTTTGCCGAACTAAGTCAACATACTAAAACTCTCATACCAATACATTTTTGTTTTTTGCTTGGGTTCGCATCGCGAACCACGAAAACAAATGTAGTTTTGTCAACGGCTAATGCCGACGTCATCGTACCTCATGTGTTTGTATGTGTTGTTGTTATTTATTGTTGGTCTGTGCTTTTGTTATTCAGTCAGAATTTATTTGGTTTGAGACCATATGTTCCATTTACTTTCTGTCTATTCCAAGAAAGTAATAGAAACAAATACAAAAATTGGTAGAGAGTTTTAATTGCTTGGTAGAATTGACTGCAGTTTCGATAGACACCACTCTATCATCTTCAGAATTCAGTAGCAATAGTGTATGTCTTTAACTTAAATCAGCTGAAATACTTGAGGAAGCAGTAAATTGAATTTAACAAGAACTGCTAACCAAACCCGTATTTTGCCGAACTAAGTCAACATACTAAAACTCTCATACCAATACATTTTTGTTTTTTGCTTGGGTTCGCATCGCGAACCACGAAAACAAATGTAGTTTTGTCAACGGCTAATGCCGACGTCATCGTACCTCATGTGTTTGTATGTGTTGTTGTTATTTATTGTTGGTCTGTGCTTTTGTTATTCAGTCAGAATTTATTTGGTTTGAGACCATATGTTCCATTTACTTTCTGTCTATTCCAAGAAAGTAATAGAAACAAATACAAAAATTGGTAGAGAGTTTTAATTGCTTGGTAGAATTGACTGCAGTTTCGATAGACACCACTCTATCATCTTCAGAATTCAGTAGCAATAGTGTATGTCTTTAACTTAAATCAGCTGAAATACTTGAGGAAGCAGTAAATTGAATTTAACAAGAACTGCTAACCAAACCCGTATTTTGCCGAACTAAGTCAACATACTAAAACTCTCATACCAATACATTTTTGTTTTTTGCTTGGGTTCGCATCGCGAACCACGAAAACAAATGTAGTTTTGTCAACGGCTAATGCCGACGTCATCGTACCTCATGTGTTTGTATGTGTTGTTGTTATTTATTGTTGGTCTGTGCTTTTGTTATTCAGTCAGAATTTATTTGGTTTGAGACCATATGTTCCATTTACTTTCTGTCTATTCCAAGAAAGTAATAGAAACAAATACAAAAATTGGTAGAGAGTTTTAATTGCTTGGTAGAATTGACTGCAGTTTCGATAGACACCACTCTATCATCTTCAGAATTCAGTAGCAATAGTGTATGTCTTTAACTTAAATCAGCTGAAATACTTGAGGAAGCAGTAAATTGAATTTAACAAGAACTGCTAACCAAACCCGTATTTTGCCGAACTAAGTCAACATACTAAAACTCTCATACCAATACATTTTTGTTTTTTGCTTGGGTTCGCATCGCGAACCACGAAAACAAATGTAGTTTTGTCAACGGCTAATGCCGACGTCATCGTACCTCATGTGTTTGTATGTGTTGTTGTTATTTATTGTTGGTCTGTGCTTTTGTTATTCAGTCAGAATTTATTTGGTTTGAGACCATATGTTCCATTTACTTTCTGTCTATTCCAAGAAAGTAATAGAAACAAATACAAAAATTGGTAGAGAGTTTTAATTGCTTGGTAGAATTGACTGCAGTTTCGATAGACACCACTCTATCATCTTCAGAATTCAGTAGCAATAGTGTATGTCTTTAACTTAAATCAGCTGAAATACTTGAGGAAGCAGTAAATTGAATTTAACAAGAACTGCTAACCAAACCCGTATTTTGCCGAACTAAGTCAACATACTAAAACTCTCATACCAATACATTTTTGTTTTTTGCTTGGGTTCGCATCGCGAACCACGAAAACAAATGTAGTTTTGTCAACGGCTAATGCCGACGTCATCGTACCTCATGTGTTTGTATGTGTTGTTGTTATTTATTGTTGGTCTGTGCTTTTGTTATTCAGTCAGAATTTATTTGGTTTGAGACCATATGTTCCATTTACTTTCTGTCTATTCCAAGAAAGTAATAGAAACAAATACAAAAATTGGTAGAGAGTTTTAATTGCTTGGTAGAATTGACTGCAGTTTCGATAGACACCACTCTATCATCTTCAGAATTCAGTAGCAATAGTGTATGTCTTTAACTTAAATCAGCTGAAATACTTGAGGAAGCAGTAAATTGAATTTAACAAGAACTGCTAACCAAACCCGTATTTTGCCGAACTAAGTCAACATACTAAAACTCTCATACCAATACATTTTTGTTTTTTGCTTGGGTTCGCATCGCGAACCACGAAAACAAATGTAGTTTTGTCAACGGCTAATGCCGACGTCATCGTACCTCATGTGTTTGTATGTGTTGTTGTTATTTATTGTTGGTCTGTGCTTTTGTTATTCAGTCAGAATTTATTTGGTTTGAGACCATATGTTCCATTTACTTTCTGTCTATTCCAAGAAAGTAATAGAAACAAATACAAAAATTGGTAGAGAGTTTTAATTGCTTGGTAGAATTGACTGCAGTTTCGATAGACACCACTCTATCATCTTCAGAATTCAGTAGCAATAGTGTATGTCTTTAACTTAAATCAGCTGAAATACTTGAGGAAGCAGTAAATTGAATTTAACAAGAACTGCTAACCAAACCCGTATTTTGCCGAACTAAGTCAACATACTAAAACTCTCATACCAATACATTTTTGTTTTTTGCTTGGGTTCGCATCGCGAACCACGAAAACAAATGTAGTTTTGTCAACGGCTAATGCCGACGTCATCGTACCTCATGTGTTTGTATGTGTTGTTGTTATTTATTGTTGGTCTGTGCTTTTGTTATTCAGTCAGAATTTATTTGGTTTGAGACCATATGTTCCATTTACTTTCTGTCTATTCCAAGAAAGTAATAGAAACAAATACAAAAATTGGTAGAGAGTTTTAATTGCTTGGTAGAATTGACTGCAGTTTCGATAGACACCACTCTATCATCTTCAGAATTCAGTAGCAATAGTGTATGTCTTTAACTTAAATCAGCTGAAATACTTGAGGAAGCAGTAAATTGAATTTAACAAGAACTGCTAACCAAACCCGTATTTTGCCGAACTAAGTCAACATACTAAAACTCTCATACCAATACATTTTTGTTTTTTGCTTGGGTTCGCATCGCGAACCACGAAAACAAATGTAGTTTTGTCAACGGCTAATGCCGACGTCATCGTACCTCATGTGTTTGTATGTGTTGTTGTTATTTATTGTTGGTCTGTGCTTTTGTTATTCAGTCAGAATTTATTTGGTTTGAGACCATATGTTCCATTTACTTTCTGTCTATTCCAAGAAAGTAATAGAAACAAATACAAAAATTGGTAGAGAGTTTTAATTGCTTGGTAGAATTGACTGCAGTTTCGATAGACACCACTCTATCATCTTCAGAATTCAGTAGCAATAGTGTATGTCTTTAACTTAAATCAGCTGAAATACTTGAGGAAGCAGTAAATTGAATTTAACAAGAACTGCTAACCAAACCCGTATTTTGCCGAACTAAGTCAACATACTAAAACTCTCATACCAATACATTTTTGTTTTTTGCTTGGGTTCGCATCGCGAACCACGAAAACAAATGTAGTTTTGTCAACGGCTAATGCCGACGTCATCGTACCTCATGTGTTTGTATGTGTTGTTGTTATTTATTGTTGGTCTGTGCTTTTGTTATTCAGTCAGAATTTATTTGGTTTGAGACCATATGTTCCATTTACTTTCTGTCTATTCCAAGAAAGTAATAGAAACAAATACAAAAATTGGTAGAGAGTTTTAATTGCTTGGTAGAATTGACTGCAGTTTTGTTATGGTAATTTTTTTTTTTAAATTCCAGCTTTCATGGAAGTACACTCAGTATTTGGACCATAATTTTTAGTATAAGCCTGATTGAGCTTTGTTATGCCTCAAATTAAAAGGAATTATGAGGGCTACATATGCTGCAAATATCGCTTTCACGTAGAATCTTTGGTTTAGTAACAGTCGCCATAAAAAATAGAAAAAAAATCTAAAAAATTATTTTATATATAATTTAAAATCTATGGATAGATGTACAAGTTATGAGTCAATTTGTAAATGTTAGGGAAATTAAAAAAAATCTTGTATCATACTATTTCGTTTTTAAATTATGTTTTTGCTTATATTGAATTCGCCATATGTGAGAGTAACATATAAGAGACATTGCACTTGCATTTTATTTTATGAGGATTGATGTCAGACATTATAAAATTATAGAGAGGACGAGGTTATGGCCGTTCGTAACCCTCCATAAAACATGATATGCAATGTGAGACTATATTGGATGAGATCCGCTCAGATAGAGGGTCATTTAACAATATTTGTGGTTTTTTATTTATGAGGTTTCCATTTAGTTACGCCTTTTAGGGACATCCCTGTCATATATACAGGTAGTACAATTATATGTTCGCAATACAAAGTAGTACGCGGCGGCAGTCTTGAAAATGTTGGGTGCCTACTTTCGAAGCAAACTATATGTCAGCTGCAGGTACTGCAACTTATGAACCCTAAACCCGGAATTTATGAATCAAATTTCTTATTAATGAATTAGTGTAATTCAGCGCCTTAAAGAGATAAGTCGATTACAAAGTTATATTTCGAAGTATGAGTAAAAGGAAAAGAACTTTTCAATGTGTAAATGATCCCGTTAATTTCTGCTACATCTGCGGAAAATATGTAATTAAAAAAATCGACGTGCGTTTAGTAAAATAATAGATGAAATATATGTGTAATATTTTGGTATACGAGTTAAAAATATGACGAACCGTGGACACCTAGTATTTTGTGTAATTCGTGTCATGTGAATCTTACTCGATGGACTAGTGGAAGAATGCGGTAAGTACTTAAAAATTAATGTATTACAATGTTTTGTGGAATAAAACGTTTTAATTTTAGACTTCACGTGCAATTTGGAATGCCAATGATTTGGAGACAACCATTCATTCACGATACGGACTGCTATTTTTGTCTATGTTAATAGATTGGAGTAGGAAGTGTCCAAGTATAGCTAACAAATAGGCATTATTATTTTCTTCGCAAGGATGCAAACTTTTAACAAATAAAATATTTTTTTTTTCTATTTTTTACGTTTTTTTTTGTCCCAGGATTTTTTTTTTAAATCTGCTTTTTCCAATTTGTTTAAAGACTGTTACTAAACCACTGATTCTAAGTGAAAGAGATATTTCCAACATTGGTAGCCCATATTAATAGCTTCAATTTAACGTATAAGTCGACCTGATCGGGCATTTGCTCCAAAAATTATAGTGCAAATACTAAGGGTACCTTCGACGATAATAGTATTTATAATAAAAAATATTTACAAAAAATGTATCCATAAAAATTTAAAAAAATCTTTCTTTCTGATTATTTTGAATCCATTTGAATGAAGAAAATCCAGCTACGCGACGAAAGTGTATAAGTCCATAATTTGTAAAAGAACCTACAGATATTAATGACGTTGGTATCTGATGAAAGGTTTTTTTCTCTGCTTGTCGAAAAAATAGTAAATATTTTTTCGCCTCCATGGACAAATCATAGTAAGTGTTTCTCACTTACTTTAAAATATAATACCCTGCACCTCCCTAACAGTGCGATAAGGGTCATTGCGATAATAATTTGGAATAATTGGTAAATGGGTAGGAACATATTATCTAATTCTGAAACGATAATCGCTAAATTAAGCAATATTCGTTCCTAAATGGAGAAACATCTTTCTAGAAAATTTTAATGATCGGAAAACTTCTATAGCGCTTTGATACCAAATCAGGAGGAGCATATATATGGACGTTACATATAAACCTGAACCGATTTTCCCTGAATACTCATTGATATAAAAATACCTTTTTCTGTCTAATTTCATACTGATCGGATATATTAAATACAGCCTCTACAGCGCTTACATGTCAAATCGGGGGTAACGTATATATGGAGGCTATATCTAAATCTGAACCCATTTCTTCCAAATTTAAAAGTGTTCATTCATATACTAGGAAACCTCTTTCTGCCGAATTGCATACTGATCGGATATAAAATACAGTTTTTATAGCGCTTGCATGTCAAATCGGCGCTAACATATATATGGGGGCTATATCTAAATCTGAACCGATTTTAACCAAATTCAATAGGGATCGTCCTTGGACAAAAAAGGTATGTTTAAAGGCATGTGTAAAGTTTCGTCGAGATCGGACCATAATTGTGACCTGTACTTTGATTACAAGAATACATGCACAGACAGACGGACATAGCTAAATCAACTCAGAAAGTGATTCTAAGTCGATCGGTATAATAAACGATGGGTCTATTTCTTCTCCTTTTGGGCGTTACAAACAAATGCACGAAGGTATAATACCCTGTACCACAGTGTGGTGTAGGGTATAAAAATTGTGTAAGTTAATGTCTGACAGATTTCATATTGTCAGAGTTATATAATGGAATTTTATGAGGATCATTTTTGTGGAAAATCTTAACCCTCTAGCTCCTCTCTTAATGGGCCAATTTGGCTCTTTTTCGTAAAAATCTAAAAAAGTTCTTTCAAAAAGGGCATTTAAGGATTTAAATATTCTACGAAAATTTTTGCCGGAAAATTTCAGTGGGGGTCGCCAAAGACAACAAAGTTGTAAATATAGCTATCTACGCTTAATTAGCAAAATTACTTGACAACTGTAAAAAAACTCAGACCAGCTGCACTGTAAAAAGTGCATTTAAAAATACTGTGAAAAAGTGTGTATTTTTTAATGTTAAATTAAAAATGTTGTTGATGTATACGCGTTGAATGTGTAAAAAAGTTTTTTTCTCCTACTTTTATTTGCAATCTATCATTATAGGATAATAAGCAATTCGTATATTAGATAAGTACATTAGTAAATAATTACATATTACACATGCAACATGCAGAGGAGAAGTAATTACTTATCCTCATTAAAATAATAATAATACATTTTTAAATATCTATAGACTTATGTAGTTACAGCAAGGTTTGTGAGAGGAAATCGAATTAGGCGCCTCCGACGAAATGATGATTGTAGCAAGGTTAGGGCCAAAGGGTTGGAATGGTTCGATATCCTTTTGGTATATCTTTTGTTGATTTCGTTAATTTCATCTTTGACTGCAAGTATGTGCAAATCTCTGTGTAAGGTGTTATTCGTTATGAAGTATGGAGCATTAGCGATGATTCGCAGACATTTTTAGCAGCTGATCCCCATAGTTCGGACCCATAAGTCCAAATAGGTTTTATAATGGTTTCATATATTAACAATTTATTATCCACAGATAGTTTGGAATTTCTTCCTATGAGCCAGTACATGTTAGTTAACTTTAAGCCAAGTTGTTTTCTCTTTGTTATGATGTGTGTTTGCTAGGTGAGTCGTCTACCTAGGTGGATACCGAGGTATTTCACTGTGTTTGATTGAGGAATCTCTTCGTTACCGAGTCTTACCATTGGACATGTTTTTGTTCTTAAGGTAAATGTTACATGAACAGATTTAATTGCATTGGGTTTCATACGCCAAACATTTAGCAATGTATGAAGTTTATCGAGGTGTATTTGGAGGTTCATTGATGCAGTTGTTGAGTTTTCGTGTGTTGACAGTATGACCGTATCATCAGCAAATGTGGCTATCTCAGTGCTCTTATATGTTGGGAGGTCAGAGGTAAAAAGTGTGTATAGCAGGGGTCCCAGGACGCTTCCTTGCGGTACACCAGACATAACGCAGTGTAATTTTGTTTCTGCTTCTCCAAATTTCACGAAGAAGTATCTTGAATCCAGGTAAGACTTGATCAATTCATAAACTGGGTAAGGTAGTAGTTTTTTAGTTTGTATAGAAGACCTAGATGCCAAACTTTATCAAAAGCCTGTGTGATATCCAAGAACGTGGCTGAGCAGTATTTTTTTTTTCAAAAGCTGTGCGGATTATTATCACTGTTCTGTGTACTTGTTCTATGGTGGAGTGGTTTTCTCTAAAACCGAATTGATGGTCGGGTATAAGTTTTTCGATGACTTTGCTTAACATGGGCAATAAACTTATAGGTCTATATGACTTGACATCTTCCAGACTTTTTCCTGGCTTTGGAATCATTATTATTTTGGCAACTTTTAGGTTTATAGGAAAATATCCAATTCGAAACATCGCATTTATAATATTTCTAAGGAATTTTATAGCCTCATTAGGGAGCTTTTTTCTTGTTTGGTAATTTATTTATTAATTTGTTGATTTCATTACACGTAGTTTTCTACAATGGGAGGGCCATTTTGGCAGGTGAGGATAGAGCTTCGTGAATGTGATTTTCATTGTAGGTAGGTAGGAAGGGTTTGAACACCTCTGACAAATGGTTAGCAAACAGATCCGCCTTCTCCTTATCTGTTCTAGCCCATGTACTATCTGTTTTTTTAATAGGTTTTTTTAATATTCTAATGGTTTGGTTATCTATATTCCTTGTAGCTTTCCAGAGGGAGTACTTTGTGTTGTCTTTAGGCGTCAAATTTGAGAGATATTGGTCAAACAATTCATTATTTTGGATTGCGAGAGATCTTTTAAGTTTCTTTACTGCTTTGTTATACAGAGTTTTATCACTGGGATGCCTAGTTCTTTGCCATTTTTTTCGCAGCAAACGCTTTTCGTTTAGTAGTTGTGAGGCGTTTTTATTTAGTTTGATCTTGCTGTTGTGCCCATTCACTTCTGGTGTAGACTTCCAGGAAGCTTTCTGGATTATTGATGTAAAGTCATATGTAGCATTTTCTTTCATGTCCTCACAACTCTTAAGGGGAATATTAGATTTATGTGGGCAGTGCACATTTCTTTGAACAATGCCCAGTTCGTTTTTTGTGTATGCAGCTTAGGAGGGGTATCACCCAGCAAAATCTTGATAAGTACCTGTCATTATTCCCTGCATTACCAAATAATGGCATCTCATTATTCGCTGCATTACTTTCGGCTTATTAATAATGACTTACCAATAATAACAGAAATAAGTGATTTTTTGTTATCAAAATCATTTTGGCAAATTTTAATATAATGCAATTTTGACTATATGTGGGTTATTGTACAAGATATATTTATATTTCAACATGTTGTCAAACAATACGTGCAGATTTGAATGAAAATACCAGAAATTCGAATCTGGCATGAGGAAATTGTTTGTTTCGAGATATATGCGCGACAATGACCATTTCTACATATCTACTACTTATTTTATAACTTATTGGTAATGCATTATTCAAGTACATAAAATCGAGCTACAAATAAGTACTTATTATGCTACTTTATTGTATGCTTTTGAGAAGTACTTTCCTCCAATGACATCCCCATGTTAAAATAATGAGAAAAGTGGCTAAATAATAAGTACTTACCATTATCGAACTTTGCTTACTCGTCGGATTATTTGGTAATGAGAAATTTTGTTGGGATGTGGGTTATTGTAGAAGATTTATTTATTTTCAACAAGTTTTCCAAAAATACGTGCAAATTGAATGAAAATACCAAAAATATTTACGTATATCGTATGATGTTAGACCACTGAAGAATTTTTCACATGGAGGTTTGGGTTCAGAAATTCAAAATATGCGCGACAATAGGCTACGTATTTTTTAACTTATTGGTAATGCATTATTCAAGTACTTAAAATCGTGAAAACATAAGCACATATTTATGTGGTATGCCTTTGCTACAAATAAGTACTTATTATGCTACTTTATTGTATGCTTTTGTGAAGCACTTCCCTCCAATGACATCCCCATGTTAAAATAATGAGAAAAGTGGCTAAATAATAAGTACTTACCGTTATCGAACTTTTCTTACTCGTCGGATTATTTGGTAATGAGAAATTTTGCTGGGCAGTGTACTTTATTTCAGATTTTAGGTCTACAATGACTGGAGAGTGATCGGATGATAGTTCTAGACATGACTTTATTGAACACAGTTTCACAGTTCTTCATAATGCAAAAGTCTATTAAATCTAGGATTTTGTTATGGTCTTAAGGCCAATAAGTAGGTTCACCTGTTGAGAGGTGAGTGAGTTGTGTTGCTTTTATTGTTTTAAAAAGTTCTCTGCCTCCTGTATTTGTAAACGTGAACCCCAGAGTTGGTGCTTAGCATTAAACTCACCACCAACTAGGAAAGATGAACCAATCGTTTCAAAGTATTTTATAAAGTGTTCCTTGGTCGTAGTGCATGACGGCGGACAATATACAGACTCAATGGCGATATCTCCCTTTTTATCTTCTATTTTAATGACTGTTGATTGTATGTTAGTCTCCATGTATTTACTGAGCAAAGAATGCCTTATTTGCTTCTTTATTAGCACTGCGGATCCTCCTCTGGCAGATCCCGCGGGGTGATTCGTATTATAAATGTGATAACCATTAACTTTTAAAAATTTTTTTTGAGTGAGATGTGTCTCTCATATTGACATTACATCAGTATCATGATTGATCAGGAACATTTTTAATTCGTGTATGTGTCGATCCAGTCCATTGGCGTTCCAAACTGCTATTTTAATATTGTTTCTCATTTTGATAGATTAGTAATTAATACTGTTAACAAGTTAAGAAAAGTACCCATTTGCTGCATTAGCGATTTCATCATATTTTTTAGCTCTTCAAAGTGGTTTTGATCTTGCGATTGAGTGGGTGGTGAGGTTTTTGACACTGCGCTTGCGTAGGTAGGATTTGTATTTGTTTGTGGAATATTTTGACCCTCCACGTAATTAGTTGGATTACTCTGTTGTTCTTGTTGCAGTGGGGATGCTTCGTTCGGTTGTTGTGGCTGACATTCTGTGGACTCTTTATTAGAGATTATTTCTTTTTGGCGAAGAGAGGGAAATGTTTTTGTTGTATCTCTTTGTATACCTCGCATCCTTTGTAATTAGCCGGATGCTGTTTTTCGCATAACGCACATTTAACATCAGTGATTCTAGTTTTTATCAAGCAGTTTTTAGTGTGGTGATCACCCGCACATTTAACACATACTGAGGATCGATTGCAACACTCACTAGTATGACAATATTGCTGACAAAAAAAGTGATTTATACAATTATTGTATATTATCGAATTCATTTACATGTACAAATACTCTATTTTTGTAATTCTAAACGTTTATTGTGTCACATCAAACACAATTTGTTTAAATTTAGACATTAACGATTTAATTCTATTGTGTGTCTAAAAATGCGACTATAATGGTAGGCAACTAATTGCCTACCTTTAGGATAGCGAAATTACTCTAAAATTTTTTTGTGTGTTGACCATAAGTATTCTACAAAAATTATCTACTCAATATGCCCTTTCAGAATTATTGGGTCGCTATTCTGTTCCAAACAAAAAGTCTAAAATTGTTGGACAGTGTTATTATTTACTCGAATGCCTTTTGCAGCGTTAGTATTAATTACAATTAAAGAAAACTGTACTTACACAAAATTTTAATTTTATTTAAGATCGTCCTGCGCGATCTGAAGCATTTTTTTAATTTTGTTTCCTTTTGGTACAGAACTGTCGGAGTCATGATTTTAGATCTTCACTCCGGTCTATTTAGCATTTTAGAAAATACTTGGCCTAATCTGTCATAAAGATTTAATTACTTCTCCAAAAAGACAAAAAAAGTCGTCGTGGAACTTGGACTAAAATACAAAAAAATAAAAATGGGATGGAGCGCCCCAGTAGGCGAGTTGGTAGCGTACTCGCCTATGAGTTTGTGGGTCGTGGGTTCGATTCCCACCAGAGGCTCTGGTCTGTCGCTGCAAACATTTAGCCATATGGTCTTTGTAACCCGGCTTTTCCCTGGACCTTAAAATTAGAATATAAATTTACTTTGTATTGTAATTTATATAAATAAATAAATAATAAATAAAAATGGGATTTTTTTCATTTTTTTTTTATTTAAAAAATAAAAAGTATTTCTTCTAAATTTTTATTTTCTAAAAACTGTGCAATTAATTACATACTAAAATTTCGCAATGATATCTTCATCCAGGGTGGCTCATCTGAGCTGATATTACTGTGACACTCATGGAGGATAAAAAAGCGTTTTGCCGCACATTCATAGTTTTTTCCGTTAAAAAATAAAAATAATAATAAACGCAGTATTTCTCACAATTTTTCAAATTTTTAAATCTTTATAATTAATTTTGTTTTAATGAATGACATTGGTTATTGGCTACACTTAGCATTACCATTACTATGTTTCACTTAAATCCGTGACATGAGCCAAAAATATAATGATCACTTAACATGGAAATGCTCACAACAATATTTACCGAATATGAAACCCTAATTCCAGGCATGCAATCTTGACTTGAAGGATTTCTCTGTTATACAGATGTCTCGAATTTAGGGGAAAACGGGGATAGAATTTTACATCGTAGGACCCGAAACCGAATTTTTATTCCGCCTTCCCGACTATAACACGGCCTTACAGGTGGAAGTCCGAGCAATTGCTGAGTGTGTTTGCTGGCTCAGCGCTTACACAAAGCCAACAAATATATATGCCGGAGCAATATCGACTAGAACAGTTACATCAAATTGCGATTAACTCTCATCATACGGGTGCCTGTTTATCAAGGAGTGAGAGGTAACGATAGAGCAAATGATTTGGCCTTACAAGCCAAGGAATTGCAAATAGCAAACATAGAAAATGCGAACCTTTCGGAGCTACGCGTTCCGAGTTACGAATATTGCAAAAAATGCCTACACCGTTGATCTCTGAAACCGTTGGGAAAATAAGCATAATCCTGCGGGGTGACTTAAAAGAGGATAAAACTAATACATTGTTGGAATTGAGCAATACAGAAATAAGTAAGATCCTGGGTGTCATTACAGGACACACAGGCTTACAATAGAACCGACATAAAATATGTGGCCAAAAATTGTATAAGTAACATGCAAATTTTGAGAGAAAATTAAATTAGTTTAATAATTAACACTCCCATGTAGTTCTTAGCAATATCATATTTTCGCTGTAAAGTGCTGAAATTTTGAGTTTTGGTTCTTGGTGTGAATTCAAATAATTAAAGTAACTGTCGGTATAAATTGTAATAGAATGATAAGTTTGGTGAGTATTTTATCTGGCAACACTTTTTCTGATTCATAAAATTCGTTCATATGATAAGTACCATTATCAAATAAATAAATGTAAAACTAAGTGCTGTTTGAAAACAAATTACAAGTTTCGAGGACAATTAAAAAAAAATATCTCAAAAGACCTTCGCAATTTGTTCATATTTTGTTGCTAAAAGTAGTTAGAATATATATAAATATCAGCCGCAGCTACGGTTTTTATCCCCTCTCCTCGAGGAGAGTATATATCATTTGTCTATACTCTCCAAAAGTCTAATACATCGAAGCATTGATATATGTTTGGTGGAAATTCCATTTGGGGTCATTTTATGTCCTTTGAGCAATGTCCGTCCGTCGGTCTGTTTGTCTGTCTGTCAGCTAGCTGGTGCGCACGATAACTCTCAAAGGAATAACCGATTAACATTAAATTTGGCATACGGTAATATTTTCCTCCATCTCAGGCTTATTTCGAAGATGGGCCATATTGGTCCACACCAACTAGTACCTCTTACACAAAGTGTTAACATTTATTGAAATATTGATTCTTTAATAACTTCTATACTACTTATTCGAATCTTCTGAAATGTCACACATTGTATTAGTTTATTAGTCGCGAAGTTGCCACGCCCCTTTTGGTACTTCACACACAAATGGACTATTTTGTACCAAAGGTTGACAGCTTATAACTTTAAAACCAGTGCATACTTTAAATTTAATATATGCAATTCAAATTTAATTAAAACAAAAAAATGCATTTACGAATATTTTCTGGGACTGAAGGTGGGGGGATTCGTAAGTCGGTGTACTCGACTGAACTTTCTTACTTTTTTTCGGCAAACATTACTACGAAATTAAATTTAAGGATGTCTTGGGGCGTATCCTTTGGGAACATTTCCTCATATTCTTCATACAAAACTCTTCCTCGAATATAAATACTTTTGGACGAATCCTTTGAGACAATTTTCTGAAAATCTATAGATCTATTTATCTTACAATAATTTAAAAAATTATGCAATATTTTAATTTCAGGATGAAATTGAGGTATGCGTGTCCTTGAACCAACTTTCACAGAACTTTATATATTTTCTAACTCACAACAATAAATTGTACCAATTTTCATTCGCCTACGACAACTCCTTCTTCTTCTCTTCTTCCTTCTACAGAGTTCCTTAAATTCCGGCATGAGGCAGATTAACTCTGGCTCCTCTTTTCAACCCAACCATCTTATATAATGACTCTCTTCGCTTGCGTCCCACTAATTGCAAGGGAATTACATTTTTGTATTTTTTATCGCATTGACATCCTTAATATGCAACAATTACAAGTGCTTATTCTACTCACATTATCATTGCCGATGTCGCAGCCGTAATACATTAATATCAAGCTCATATGGACATTTTTTTTTGAGTTTAGCTTATTCTACCTTAACAGCGATACCTCCATTCTAAATTATGCTAAGTGCAAAAAGATAGTTTTTCAGGAGAGGCGAAAAACTATCTTTGATGATTTTTTTAATTTGTGTGAAATTCCTTTGTAATGGAAATCGAATGACCTGTACTGTTTTGTGAACAACTTTTGATTGGGTTGACGGATAAGCACCATATTTTGACTGAATATTATTTGGAATATTTAGAAGTTAAAAACGTAATCCCCCTAAAAACATGCTAAGTCGACTTATCATGTTTTAGAATGGAGGTATCGACATACTAATTACCATCCATTATATCGTACATATTATTGGGAAAAATGTCGTGCATATAGGATTGTTCGAGTTGTATGCTCCTATGAGGCAAATGCACAAATGGTAATATTTTAATTTTAAAGATTTTGTATTTCGAGTTTTCGAACAACGACTGATAAAACCAGAAATACTATTCACATATTAACCGCAATCTGGTCTGAGTGATTATAGAGTGACAAAGTAGAAGCAGACTTAAAGAAAGACAGACAGATTCAACTAGCTCAGGTTTCTCCGCTCCCAGATTGTCGTGGTACGTGTACTGACGCTGAGCTGGTATTTGGTGCTCTGTTGGCGGCTGCCTGGCCGATGGTGTTTTAGCCGCCTTTAAGACTGGCCTAGCAACAACAATGGCCATTCGGCAGCTGAGCAGAGGTAGGCGAAAGGTCTGTACACAGTACATACAGATCCACATGTAATATATTTGTATGTTACAACGTAGTCACACTTATACCGGAATGTTTGACTTGTGGAAATTTTTCTAAAAGGTTTGTGTACCGTAGTATATTCATACGTAGAGACAGACATACACATACTTACAAATGCATAGCCCTAATTAAGAAAATGTAAGTGTAACTTGAATTTGTTCTTTGTTCTGAAATCATTAACAGTTGATATAAGACAAGGAAATAAAATTGCTTAAACGTGTTTTCAATCCATCCATATACTGTGCTAAGCCACTGTAATCAACAATTACAACTAGTGCTGTTTTTACCCGATCTAAACGTAACTGCTCTCCATTGGGAGTGTGATAATATAATTTCAAAAGTGAATTCAATATGGAATATGGGTAGTTATTTCTCAAGTGTCACAGGTCAAAAATTAGATCTTTCTCAAATTCTCAGAAAATGTTGCCCTAGTTTGTGGGAGAAAGAACCCACAACATAAAAAAAATAAATGAAAATTGGAGACAGGCCAATATTCAGAAAAATTTATTTTTTTCCTTTGTAATGTTTTTTTGCGATTAATTTTAATGTGAAAGTGAAATAACGACCTAATTTGTTCCCTTAGTGAAATAACGCGAATTTCAAGAAACTTTTAAGTTAGGGTGTTAGGGGTTAGACACATTGTTTTAATATTGTACAAGATGCGTTAATCAAAATTATTAGTATATTGCGAATAAAACATTTTTTCGCTCTCCTGAAAATTTGTTTTTTGTACATGAACATTATTGAATATAAGACCTCGACATGCAATGTTCGTAAATTTAAAAATATTCCCCTCATATTCTGTTATCCGGATGGAATTATAGTGCTCGAATCGTATGCTGAGGTAAAACTGCAACCACTTACAGTTCACCCTATTTCTAGACTTTGTATGACGCTAAAAGAAGTATTTGGTCGAGTTCCGGAATATTTAGATGATGTTCAAATAATGATAAAATGGGGATGTGATGGGACACAACAAAAATTTGTGGAAGAAACTGCTTCCGATAGAAATTTGTTCAGTATATCGATGGTTCCAATTAAAATTACTGCCTGAATTAGGAAGAAAAATTGGTACTTTGGAACAATTCTGCCTCTTCTACAACTATATCAAGTTTGTGTTTGTTAAAGAGACTACCGATGTTATAAAAAACTTGCTGACCCCAGCAGACATTGTCCCATTCTGTTTGGGACGTATTGGTTTGTTATTCATTGATATTTCTTTTAAAATTCATACGTTGTGAGTTTTAAGAAAAAAATCACCATAAAAATTTATGTTGGACATAAGTCTACTATAGAGCCATCTGCGGGTAAGAATCATACATACAAACTCTTGTTAAGAAAACGACGCATACATTTTAAATTTCAGTTAAATCGCTCTGAAAATGTGGATTTTGCAAATAACATGACCACTCCGCCATTTATGGCGGTTAAAATAATTCTAACACACAGATGACCTAATGAGAAATTTTTATGCCCATTTTTCGGATTTTATATATAATGATAAGTTAGTAAAATTGAAATTCAAATAGCGAATCTTGTTCCGATTACGGTGCCGATAGGAGAGAGAAGCTTTAGCGCGAATTAATAAATTGTAATCCACATTAATTTTATGTATGGAACTACGGAAGGTCCGTAGTTCTTTGTCCAGTATTCTATATATGTGTGGGGCAAAACTAAGTTATATTAATAAATAAGGCGTGGCATTTGCACGATTTCGCCCATTTTCCCAGAAGTTTTAATTTGTCGGTAAACTCACCCCAAATTTGGAATCCCTAGGTGGATTGGGAAAAAGTTTTGACTTTTGACCCTATAGATGCTGAATTTCGCTCACTGCGCGACACACGGTGGGCATCTGGCGAGAAGGTGATCAAAAATCTGCAACTTTTGATTGGATTGAAATATTTTGTTGCACTTTTTGTTGTATAGCTGACATTTTAAGCTTTTATTTGATGTGTGCAAAAAGTAAATTTCGTCATACATAGATAAAATATATGAATGGTTTAAAAATAGTTTTTTAAATTTTAACTAGCTGACCCGTTGCGCTTCGCTGCCCTCAAAGTGCGTTTCAGTGAAATAGAACCATAGGATATGTTGACACTCTTGATATTACAGCAGTGTTTTCGGGTCATATTGCACTTAAATGCAATATGACCCGAAACGTAGCCTCTCAAAATCACCTTGAGAGGCTACGTCGCACAATGCGAAACAATGGGTAAATACGCGCGCATAGCTGTATTTTTTATCTCACGACTATACCGTTAGAGATAGAGTCCTACGGTTTGGGCCATCTTCAAGAGAATTCTTTGGAGAATAATTTGGTGTAGCCAGATTTTTCTTACTGGTACTATTTATCGCACAGTGGGGCTTCAAAAGTGACCTTGTGAAAATTAGTGTAAAACCCCGAATATCGTGCCAACTTGATTTTAAATTAAAGCTGACAACATTAAGTTTAAAATCTATTTCAGGTGCTTGATTGTGTGTTGCTGCGTTTTAAATATGCAGACCATTGAAGTTCAAAAATATTTTTGTCAACATTGCGATAAAAGTCTACAAAACCTGCCATGCTTTTAAAATTGAAACTAAGACAACTTAAATAGGATAAAATTGTGGGCTGCAATATTTTTGAAAGCTGAAATTTTACTATAATGCACTTTAAACAATGGGTCGTAGACTGATAATAAAAGAAAAGTTAAATTAAAAACAAAAAATAATCGGTCCACCCTAATACACACAAACTGAGGAAGCGTATATATTTTATTGTAACTATATTTTTATAGGTTTTGTAGAAAAAGTGAAGTATAAAAATTACTATAATCCTTATAATATTAATAAGATCTCAATTTTTAATCGTACTTGATAAAACTTGCAGCCGCGTGTTAATCCATTTATCCTCGTCCGTTCAGTACCGTTCGTAATTATTATCCGATTTTGCCGAAATTTCGCAAATGTTATTTTTTTTTAACCAAGAAGATCGATCCATATGTTTCGGGAAAATCGGTTCATAGATTGATATAGCTCCCACACATATTTTTTATATTTAAAGAAAAAAAAGCACATATTTAAAGTACAAAAATCTGCCATAATCGCAAAAAGTCGCAGATAAACTAGGTACCGTTGGTTTCATTCCTAAGTCACCTCTCTTCTCTATGTTATATGGTAGTGATCCCACGTGATCCAAAAAAGTTGTATTCCATTTACTGTGGATAATTTTTTTGAAAAACAAAAAAAAACTGTTTTATTTACTTTGAAATATCTCTTTGTTGGAAGGCGTTAAAAACACGTCTTATACACAAAAATTAAGATGAATAGTACCTTATTATATGTTGCAAGTCCTATCGCATTTCACCAATAAACGTGCATTCTACAAGCATTTTAGTATATGCATTTTATCATCGCAATGTTATTTGCATTTATTAGTAAAAAAGACAAACTTTGAATGGTCATAACTCGAAATCGCCTGGAGATATTTTCATAAAATTTGAAGGTATTTTCATTAAATGTTATCCAGAATAAAATAACACTCCCAAAAAATTGATTTTTGAAAGATGTTTTCAAAGTCCTATGCGCGCATATTTCATCACATTTTCCCATCGTGCGTCGCTCATTCTCTGTTGGGGCATATAGATTGCTGTGAAATACAGTCATACCAATTAGTGCAATAATTCTATCAGTATTTATTATTTCTATAACGATGCCACATCCGCGTAGTCACGCCCTCTAATCCGATATCTCCCAAGTTTGTTGAGTGGCTAACTTCGAACATGAATACTAAACACACTTGGTCAAGCGTCAATCTAGATATAATGGTCTCCAGTTATTTCGTTTTCAGCAAGCGTGTGGTACGCACAGATACTTCCACTGATCAGCTTTTTAATCAGATTCCGTAGAGTGCTATCAACAGCATCCACTATAAACTTCAAGACGATGAGTGCAACGTCTCTCTATATTTCGTTTTGAGTACTTTGTCCATCGACACTATTTCCATGCAAATTTTCAAAACTTCTCGGGTTGTGTGGGCGGCGCCACGCCCTTATCACTCTCTTTTGCAAAGATATCTCCGCAATACTATTTCAAATATTGCGTTCTATATTTTTTATTTATATGGTGGTTTCATGCCAACTGTTTCCATCGTTCCTGTTTGCATCTCCATCACCCCTATTGGTACCAAGTCCAGACAGCCAAACTTCGAAACCATGGCTAATATAGTCATCGAAATATTAAATTTTGAAATTTCAGGTTGGTAGGAGTACCCTCTGTTAATACGATGCCAGTTTTTGATTCAATCATTGGTTGTGGTTCGAAGGTTACACACCAATTTTTACAGGCTAGCTGCAGGTTGTGTGGGCGGTGCCACGCCCACTGTAACTATCACGCCAATAGTACGCAAACATTTGTTTTCGTGAAAATTGATGATGATTTCAAGAATTGATGACATGTCTAAGTGTTCATCATTCAACTTTATATTCGTTTGAAAGAAAAAAAACACTTACCAAAAATTTAAATATTATTTACATTTGTGTACATAGAACAACAAACTGTCTATTCACATACAACAAGATTTAATTATCCAAGCTGCAATTGGAAGAAATACAGCAAATGCGCAACGAAACAGAGCCGCAAGACCAATGGGCCCGCCCATATAGGCCAAAATTTTGAAATTTAGATTTCTTGCACAATGTATTAGCGAGGGTGCTGTAATTTTGTGTATATATATCTGGTAGCAGTCCAAGTGATTGGTCCAAAAATGGGCGGGATTGGACCAATGAACCAATTTCTGTTTGAAATTGATATATCTGTAATCGGGATGGGAAATCTAAAATCTGGGGCAACAAAGTGGACCGGGTCCAGCTAGTAAGTATATAATACTTGAAATCAAGTAAACATTTCTTAAAAATGGAAAATAAGCCTAACATGGCTTAAAGTAAAAAGAAAAAGCTTAATTTAATCTCTGCGAGGCAGAAAAGTTATAGAACACAATAAAATTACCCTCTCAACCACTCTCTTTTAAGTGGTTGATTTTGGCTGAAGCAACATCAAACACACACGCATATAAATCGAAGAGATGTATAAGTATAAACATTTGTGCGCAACCATATCCAATTGGTCTCAAGTTCAAACAGTGTTTGAAAATATATTACTTGGCTTGATTTTTTTATTTAAGTTTTTTGAAGTCGTTAATAATTATTCTTCCTTTCGTTTATACTATTCCTTATAAGCATTTTGACATTCCATTTTAAAAAATTGCATTCTTTTATATACATACAGTGGCAAAAATGGTATAATGAATGTAAATGTTATGGTATAAAACGAACGAAAGCACAATAAACTTGAATCAAGTAAGGGTTTTAAGCCTTGAATTCATAATCTTAGCACTCATTACGCCTGATTAGGCTTGATTTTAAGAATTTTATGAACATAAGAATTTTATGAATATAATTTGGAATATTTAAAAGTTAAAAATTCAATTTCCCTAAAAACATGCTAAGTCAACTTAGCATGGTTTAGAATGGAGTTATCGATATCTCTCTCATTAAAACTTCCTGAATATTGCAGTGCGTTTCAGTCGGAGATACTGGTCATTAAGAAGAATGTATGGACGAATATTTGTCGACAGTCAAACGGCTCTCCTAGCACTCAAATCCAACATCCCCACATCTAGACTTGTGAAAGACTGTAAGGAAGAACTTGCTAAGCTAGGTCATGTGGCACGAGTAGTTCTCACCCTGGATCCCTGGCCTGGAATGAAAAGCCAGACGAACTAGCTAGAGCAGGATCTTCTTCTAACTAACACCAGATGGAGTCAGTCGCAAAGACTCTGGGAGTCGTTAAAGATATATCTTCAATTACTTCCTGAAACAAGCAGAGACCACGTGGTGTAGGACTGAAGCATGTCGAATATCCAAAAGAACCTGCCCAAAATACAACATTCAACGAACAAAGTTTCTGATCTGCCAAAATCGACGGAACTTGTCAAGACTAATCGTAATGCTAACTAGTCAATTGGAAATCATTCAATGCGCTTAAAATTTCAATACAATGACCACTGTCGCAGTTGCGACAAAGAGGAGGAAGAGGAGACGGTTGAACACATTATCTGTTCCTGCTCATTACTAATAATGGGTGATCTAAGTAGAGATACTTTTTCCAATAGCCTTCCGTAGAGTGCTATCAACAGCATCCACTATAAACTTCAAGACGATGAGTGCAACGTCTCTCTATATTTCGTTTTGAGTACTTTGTCCATCGACACTATTTCCATGCAAATTTTCAAAACTTCTCGGGTTGTGTGGGCGGCGCCACGCCCTTATCACTCTCTTTTGCAAAGATATCTCCGCAATACTATTTCAAATATTGCGTTCTATATTTTTTATTTATATGGTGGTTTCATGCCAACTGTTTCCATCGTTCCTGTTTGCATCTCCATCACCCCTATTGGTACCAAGTCCAGACAGCCAAACTTCGAAACCATGGCTAATATAGTCATCGAAATATTAAATTTTGAAATTTCAGGTTGGTAGGAGTACCCTCTGTTAATACGATGCCAGTTTTTGATTCAATCATTGGTTGTGGTTCGAAGGTTACACACCAATTTTTACAGGCTAGCTGCAGGTTGTGTGGGCGGTGCCACGCCCACTGTAACTATCACGCCAATAGTACGCAAACATTTGTTTTCGTGAAAATTGATGATGATTTCAAGAATTGATGACATGTCTAAGTGTTCATCATTCAACTTTATATTCGTTTGAAAGAAAAAAAACACTTACCAAAAATTTAAATATTATTTACATTTGTGTACATAGAACAACAAACTGTCTATTCACATACAACAAGATTTAATTATCCAAGCTGCAATTGGAAGAAATACAGCAAATGCGCAACGAAACAGAGCCGCAAGACCAATGGGCCCGCCCATATAGGCCAAAATTTTGAAATTTAGATTTCTTGCACAATGTATTAGCGAGGGTGCTGTAATTTTGTGTATATATATCTGGTAGCAGTCCAAGTGATTGGTCCAAAAATGGGCGGGATTGGACCAATGAACCAATTTCTGTTTGAAATTGATATATCTGTAATCGGGATGGGAAATCTAAAATCTGGGGCAACAAAGTGGACCGGGTCCAGCTAGTAAGTATATAATACTTGAAATCAAGTAAACATTTCTTAAAAATGGAAAATAAGCCTAACATGGCTTAAAGTAAAAAGAAAAAGCTTAATTTAATCTCTGCGAGGCAGAAAAGTTATAGAACACAATAAAATTACCCTCTCAACCACTCTCTTTTAAGTGGTTGATTTTGGCTGAAGCAACATCAAACACACACGCATATAAATCGAAGAGATGTATAAGTATAAACATTTGTGCGCAACCATATCCAATTGGTCTCAAGTTCAAACAGTGTTTGAAAATATATTACTTGGCTTGATTTTTTTATTTAAGTTTTTTGAAGTCGTTAATAATTATTCTTCCTTTCGTTTATACTATTCCTTATAAGCATTTTGACATTCCATTTTAAAAAATTGCATTCTTTTATATACATACAGTGGCAAAAATGGTATAATGAATGTAAATGTTATGGTATAAAACGAACGAAAGCACAATAAACTTGAATCAAGTAAGGGTTTTAAGCCTTGAATTCATAATCTTAGCACTCATTACGCCTGATTAGGCTTGATTTTAAGAATTTTATGAACATAAGAATTTTATGAATATAATTTGGAATATTTAAAAGTTAAAAATTCAATTTCCCTAAAAACATGCTAAGTCAACTTAGCATGGTTTAGAATGGAGTTATCGATATCTCTCTCATTAAAACTTCCTGAATATTGCAGTGCGTTTCAGTCGGAGATACTGGTCATTAAGAAGAATGTATGGACGAATATTTGTCGACAGTCAAACGGCTCTCCTAGCACTCAAATCCAACATCCCCACATCTAGACTTGTGAAAGACTGTAAGGAAGAACTTGCTAAGCTAGGTCATGTGGCACGAGTAGTTCTCACCCTGGATCCCTGGCCTGGAATGAAAAGCCAGACGAACTAGCTAGAGCAGGATCTTCTTCTAACTAACACCAGATGGAGTCAGTCGCAAAGACTCTGGGAGTCGTTAAAGATATATCTTCAATTACTTCCTGAAACAAGCAGAGACCACGTGGTGTAGGACTGAAGCATGTCGAATATCCAAAAGAACCTGCCCAAAATACAACATTCAACGAACAAAGTTTCTGATCTGCCAAAATCGACGGAACTTGTCAAGACTAATCGTAATGCTAACTAGTCAATTGGAAATCATTCAATGCGCTTAAAATTTCAATACAATGACCACTGTCGCAGTTGCGACAAAGAGGAGGAAGAGGAGACGGTTGAACACATTATCTGTTCCTGCTCATTACTAATAATGGGTGATCTAAGTAGAGATACTTTTTCCAATAGCCTTCTTTTGACAGATCACGTGTGAGTCGTGTCATGCTGTCATGTTATTTTTGTTAAGTATTGTTTGGCATTTCATCACGGAAAGACTTACGCCTGAACAACGTTTACAAATTATTCAGTTTTATTATCAAAATAATCGTTCGCCAATTGGGCTAAGTCCATTTTTTAAATAAAAAAACACTTTCCAGTCGACCCACGACCTTGACACCCATGAGCAATATTTTAGCTCTCGTTAAGAGCTATCTTTTTGCCATTGACCGATTCCCGATCCAACGTACCGGAATCATCGGTCCATATTTCTTCAAAAATGATGACGGTGAGAACGTAACCGTCAATGGCCACAGTTATCGTGCCATGATAACTTACTATTTGATGCCTGAAATGGAAGCTCGTGATCTCGGCGACATTTGGTTGCAACAAGACGGCGCCACTTACCACACATTGCATCAATCAATGGATTTATTGAGAGAACACTTCGGTGAGCAGATAATTTGAAGTTTTGGGCCGGTCGATTGGCCACCAAGACCGTGTGATATCACACCGTTAGACTTTCTCTTGTGAGGATATGTAAAGTCTAAAGTTTATGCGGACAACCCCGCTTCGATTCAGGCCTTGGAGCAAAACATCACGCGTGTCATTCGCCAGTTACCAGTCCAAATTCTCGAACGAGTCATCGAAAATTGGACTCAACGGATGGACCAACTGAGACGTAGCCGCCAACTTTTGATAGACATAATCTTCAAAAAATAAATGCGAAAGAATGTTCTTTCAAATGATAATAAACAATCCCCATTCAATTTGAACTTTCTGTGTTTTTTTTTTTTCTTTAAAAAAATAGGGAACCTCGAAATGGATCACGCTATACAACGCAGACTTAAAGTTTTAGGTCTACCGTTCCTTCATAACCTCTTCGAGCCGACAGAGATAGGTCTGCGAAAGCATGTGAAATTTATCAGGCGGTATATATACTCGTACACATAGAAAAAATACTACATATACCTTTAAAAAAAAACACAAATTGTCTATATTTTGAAAATATAAATTGATATGTCTTTTGTCGCAATGGGCACATCTGGCCGAAATTTTTACATTCTATAGGAAATTTTGTTGTCAATTTAGAAAAACGAATGTTTGAGAATGGATTATATTCTGCACCGATATTAACATCACAAATAATCTTCACATCACAAATCGAATGCATTTGGAGAAAATGTGGCTTACTTTTGAAATTTGTGTCAAAATTGGTATAAATTGGAGTAGATTGGCAACAATACTAGTGAATATTTTTGACCCGTTGTTTCACAGAGAAAATACTACACATATTTTTATACCCTCACTTTAGTGTTACGAGGGTATACGAGGTATGATCAAAAAATATCGCGAATTTTTAATTTCCGCAGGCTACGTGTATTTGATTTTTGATATTTTTGTAGCGTTATGTTGGTATTCATGCCCCTTACTGCCGTTGTGCTTGGATGTGTTTTAACTTGTCTTCGATTTTTATCTATTTCAGAAAGTGGATCAAAGAACCTGCATCAAATTTTGTGTGAAAAACAAAATAAAGTGCGCTGACGCATTCCGAATGTTGACTGTGGCATATGGTGAAGCTACCTTGGACCAAAGCAACGTTTATCGGTGTTTTTAGAGGGCCGAGAAGATGCGAAGGACGAACAGCGTGCCGGACGCCCGAGCACGTCAACAGCAGACGAAAACATCACAGTTTTCTTTGATTGCAGGGGCGTGGTGCATTATGAGTTCTTGCCACAGGGTAGTACGGTCAATAAAGAATATTACCTGCAAGTTATGCGCAAATTGCGCGATGCAATCCGTCGTTATCATGGTGAAAAAACTGGATTTTTTCACCATGATAACGCCCCTGCACGCACATCGTTGCTTGTGCGCGAATATTTGGCCAAAAAGAACACAGTAATGGTGCCGCAGCCACCGTATTCCCCTGACCTAGCCCCCTGTGACTATTTTTTGTTCCCAAAACTGAAAAGGCTCATGAAAGGACGACGCTACGCCACGATTGAGGAGATAATGACGGCATCGAAGGAGGAGCTGAACAAGATCACAAAAAATTATTATTTGAAGTGCTTCGAGGATTGGAAAAAACTTTTGGCAGAAGTGTATTATATCCGAGGGGAATTACTTTGAAGGGGACTAAATAGATATTCATGAATAAATAAATACTTTTTGAAAAAATACAAAATTCGCGATATTTTTTGAACATACCTCGTATATCGAATATTTTGGGTCATTTGAAGTCGAATGAGCAATGTCCGTCTATCTGCTGGATGGTGCGCACGATAACTCTCGAAAGGAGTAACCGATTGCCTTCAAATTTGGTATGTGGTAATATTTTTTCTATCTCCGGCTAAGTTCGAAGATGGGCCATATTGGTCCACTCCTTCTAGTACCTCCCCCACAAATGGTTAAAATGTTGTGAAATATTGATTCTTTAATGACTGCTATACTACTTACTCGAATCTTCTGAAATCCACAAATAATATTAGTTTATTAGTCGCTATCAACTGGGGAAAAATGGGCGAAGTTTCCATGCCCCTTTTGGTACCTCCCACACAAATGCACCATTTTGCACCAAAAGCTAACAGCTTATAACATTAATACCAGTGTATAACAATACTTGTAATAGTAATTATAGTGTAATAATAATTTTGTACAGTTTAATGCTTTTATAGTGCCTATAGCCCTGTGCAATATGGGCGTTATCACCACGCCCCTTTTTGTACCTCCCACACAAAATATCCAAATCATACCACAATTTACTATCTCATAACGTTAATATACCAGTGCACATAATCGCTTATAATTCGGCACATTGCAATGTATTTAAAGTATCTACTGTTCAGCGGAGAATAGGCGTATTTGTTAAACCCCTTCTGGTACCTCCCACACAAATTGACAGAATAATTCATGTAATATTCAATATTTTATTACTCATAAAGTGAGGGTATACCTTAGTCGGTTTACCCGACTGAAAGTTTCTTACTTTTTTTCTAAAAAAAAATTAAAAAATCGGATTTTTTGAAAATATTACTTAAAGTGGCCATAACTTTTGACCTATTGGGTATATCAAACCAATTTTTTTTCATTACATAGGACATCTAGCCAATTCAGACGTGTTGACGTGGATGAAATCGGTGCACATTCTTCTCCGACATAGTCGGGAAACAAATGAAAAAATCAATTGATTGGATGGGAAATGCAGCATCTATAGCGCATAGAGGCTAAATAGAAAGGAGCATATTTATGAGGGCTATGTCTTACTCCGAGCTGATTATTTAAATCTTAGTGATAGTTTAGCTTAGTCCATTTATCCTTAATGGCTCCCCACAGAAAATAATCCAAAGGGCTCAAATCACAAGTAAAGTAAGCAGTAGTTCAAATTTAAAACTTGAAATGGCCCACCCGTATATATGTATAAAGGATAATGTTTGTTAGTTTGTACCGTAATGACGTATAAACGGTGTACGGATCTTCTTGAAATTTTCACAGAATGTACATATATAGTGATATAGGGTACTTGAATTTTCGATATATTAAGAGGGCGTACTCCCAAATTTTGAAATTGTGATATCTTGAACAATTTGTAAGCGAGATTGCTGTAATTTTGGGCATATGTATCTGTTGGTAGTCTGAGTGATTGGTACGAAAATGGGCGGGATCGGACCAACGGGCGAGTCCCGCCCTTTTGAGCCGCGTTTTATATTGATATATCTTGAATAATTTGTTAGCCGGAGTGCTGTAATTTTGTATTTGGTGACAGTTAACGTGATTGGTTAAAAAAATGGAACAAACAACCAAAGAGAGTGTCTGGTTGAGGGTTTGTATGTTTGTTTGTTCCGTATAGACGCCTAACCCAAATTTTAAAATTGCTTTATCTTGCACAATTTGTTATCGAGAGTGTTGTATATTTGTGTATAAGGACCCAGCAAAATTTCTCATTACCAAATAATCCGACGAGTAAGCAAAGTTCGATAATATTTTAACATGGGGATGTCATTGGAGGGAAGTACTTCCCAAAAGCATACAATAAAGTAGCATAATAAGTACTTATTTGTAGCATAGGCATACCACATAAATATGTGCTTATGTTTTCACGAGTTTAAGTACTTGAATAATGCATTACCAATAAGTTACAAAATACGTAGTAGATATGGTAGATATGTGGAGATGGCCATTGAAAGTAATTTTGTGCATATTGTCGCGCATATTTCGAATTTCTGAACCCAAACCACTTATTTCTGTTATTATTGGTAAGTCATTATTAATAAGCCGAAAGTAATTCAGCGAATAATGAGATGTCATTATTTGGTAATGCAGGGAATAATGACAGGTACTTACCAAGATTTTGCGGGGGGACTGGTGCCAGTCAACGTGATTGGTACAAAAATCGTCGGGGTCGGAGTAATGGGCGTGACCCGGCCATATAAGCCAAATTTTGAAATTGAGATATCTTCCACAATTTGTTGTATGCATTTGAAGACTGTCTACATGATTGGACGGGATCGTAAATCTGAAATCTAGGGCAACGAAGTGAACCGGGTCCAGCTAGTTTTAGTATAAATAAAACGCAAATGTAGTATTTATGGCTTAAATAAAAATATTTAATAGCGACTTCTATATAAGGACAATAGCAAAGTACGAGTATCAACAAAGCAAAGTATTGGGTAGTTTTTATTGATATGAATTCTTCTCAAAAAAGAATACAAACTGTAAAGTTTCAGCTAAATTGATTAGATTTTGTAGTACAAAGAATCATATTTGGAAGCGACCTCTATTGAGGTATCATATTCAATCATAAATGACTTGCAACTATAAGAAATATTTCTGCCAAATTCGATCAACCTAGCTCAGTTATTACGGACTGTAGCGTGATTTTTTCAGACAGACGGAAATTGCGAAATTGTCTCAGAATTTTACGATGAATATACGGGTATATACTTTATAGGATCTCAGTGGATCGTCCTTGGACTAAAATAAAAATATGCGGAAGGTTTCGTGCGGAAGGTAATTGCGACCAATACTTTGATCACAAATACTCGTATACATGGACGGACGTACAGACATACATGGCTAAATCGAATCTAAAAGTTATTCAATGTCGATTGGAAAATAAACTATGGGTCTATCTCTTCTCGTTTTGTATGTTACAAACAAATGCACAAAGTCATAATAGCCTGAACCACAGTATGGTGTAGGGTATAAGAACGAGTTTTTTTAAGGGAAATCATCGGATGTTTCATTTTTGTTCTTAAAAGTTTTCTATTATTCAAATGGTCCCACGGACCACTTGCAAGACGAAATTCCATCTTTGAGGTCTTGAATTGATTGTGGGTCATTGGTATATACCTTATCTTCCACGTAGCCCAAAAGATTCTAAAGGTGTTAAATCACAAGCTCTCGGTGGCTAATTGTGACCGTCTCTCGAGCAATCACACAGTCAGGAAACTTTTCACCCAAAAGAGCGATGATATCGTTGCTGGTGTAGTAAGTAGCGCAGTCTTGTTGCAAAAGAAAACATCCACAGCAATATTTTACAAATCCGGCCTTACAAAATCAATCTTTGTTCTATAGCGCAATTCATTCAAAGTAACAGTTGTTTCAGCCTCATTTTCGATAGATTAATGTCCAATGACCAGCCAGACCCAAACCGCACCAAACAGTGATAGTTTGAGGATCGAGAGGCATTTCAACAATAATTCTTGGAATATCCGAGCCTCAAATGCGACAATTCAGCATGTTAGCGAGCCTCCAAGGGAAATGGACATCATGACTATTTTTCGAAAAAATCCTTGATCATTGTGGATATGGTGCAAGCGTAGCCGGGGCGTGGCGCCCATTTGACTGACGTTGTTTTACATTATTAATGGCTTACCCTCCTCTTTACAATGAAATTAACATCCGATGACTTAGATTAAAAATACTCTTTTTTTCTAATATCAGACTGAAACCTCTTACTGAAAGACCCTTTATATACCTCCGCATATAGTGGCACACCATCCACTTTACGATGAAATAAACATCTCTTTCCCATAAAAAAAACTCGTTTTTATACCCCCTTCATAGAAATAGAGGGTATATTAACTTGGTCATTCCGTTTGCAACACGTCGATATATTATTCTGAGACCCTATAAAGTATATACCCGTATATTCCTGATCATCGTATTTTCCATATGTATGATCCTCCGATTTGGCAAACATTTTTTAACCGATCTGTATAAAAATTGACACAATGAAGTCTTTTGATCCAATTTGAGGAAAATCAGTTCAGATTTATATATAGCCCCCATATACATGTTACCACCGATTTGACATATAAGCGCTGTAGAAACTGTATTTTATATCCGATCAGTAGGAAATTCGCAGAAAGAGGTTTGTTATTACATTAAGGAACACTGCCAAATTTGGAGGAAATCGGTTTAGATTTAGATATAGGCCCCATATATATGTTTCTCCCGATTTAGTATCAAAGCGCTATATAAGTTGTACTTTAATTCCGATTATTAAAAAATTTGGCAGAAAGTAGTTTATTAATATAGGAACGAATACTGCTGCACTTGAGTATAATTGGTTCAGATTTAGATATAGCCACAAATATATGTTCCTGCCAATTTAGAGCTTTAGTGATGTGATTTTTATAGTTTTTTTAATGAATTTTTAAAAGAACAACCATTTTTATTTTTTATTACATTGTTGATTTTTTCAAAACGTCAAGGATATCTCTGAAACTACTGGGCAAATTTAAAACTAATGTAAGCACGGCTTAAAGATAATTTTATTGACGTTTTATGGATTTTATTTTTAAATGAATACGATAAACCGTTTTCAAGATAGTCCAATGTATGTTGTGGAAGTGCCTTAATTTTTGATAAACGGTATATCGCGAAAAGTTGAGCTGATAGAAAACAACCAAGTACAGACAAACATTCAGTTCTTAATCAACAAATACCTTGTTTCCTTGTGTTAGCTATAGAGCTTTCGAAATGTGTTATTGGTAGTTAGTAATTATTCATAAAACCTTTCTTTGGTGGTCGTTTCAGCTTATCTTCTTTTTCAGTGTATTAATGTTCGTCTGTGCGTTGCGGAGCAAATGCTATTGCATTTATTCATTATTTTCATTAGATTCTTCTTCATACTTCGAATTCCACAGAACAATATCACAAAAAGAAAACCAAACATTCCCTTTGGTCAGTTTGACGACAGACACTGCTCTGGCCGCCCACATATCTAAAGGTTCACAGGCAAATGATTCCTCCGTTCCCAAATTGCATTGTCATTTGACTGGAATCAAGACTCTAGATTACAAATGAGTGTTCGGTCGACTTCAATGAAACCTCAAATGAATAAAAGAAAGAAATTGACAACAGAATTACTGGCAATTGACGTTGCCAGAATGACAATAAGTTTTAATTAAATTTCAAATAACTTAAAGAAGAGATTGGTAACCTCAACAACCCTTCTCTGCGACCTATTGCACAGACATACATGTACTTTTGAGCTCGCCCGCCTGTTTTTACGTAGCATGGGAAAATGCATTTAAGTACTCGAATGTATATGTATGTATATGATTCTTTGGTACATGATTCGCAATAAAATGTTATCTTAACGTACGAAATTCATAAAATCAACGTCATGCTGTCGGCTGTTTCTGGGGTTTAGTCATACGGTGAATTACAGTGGCCCTAGATATAGAATTGGTTTATTATTCTCAACACTTTCTACAGTTTGTAATTAGATATGTAATTAAATTAATATTAATAAATGTAATTTTATACCGTAGAGTACGCTTATAACGAACACCACTTATAACGAATTCTCATTTATAACGGACAAATGTTCTAGATTTATTCCTATCTATTTTTTCCAATCAAAAATTTAAAGTGATTAATTTTCATCAAGACGTCTCTGCCCCCTGACATGCCGCGACGGCCAACTAGTTGAGAAGCCCTATTTTAAAAATCTAAAATAATGATTTTATTATACTCGTAAAGGGTCCACCAAATAAATTTTTTTTTTCAAAATGCTATAAAAAAACTACTGAATATTTTCTCAAATTTCTTTTTTATTTGAAAGTACAATCCTTCCGGTTAATAATGGAAAATAATTTCATTCAAATGGCTGCCTCGGTAGCCTACATGATCGGTCCAATTTTTAAGCACATTATCGATTGTGTGCAGCTGTATTTCTCCAATGGCTTCACGAATATTGTCCTTTAAAGCGTCAATTGTCTCTGGCTTGTCGGCGTAACACTTATCTTTGAGGGCACCCCACAAATAATAGTCCAACGGTGTCAAATCGCAGCTCCGAGGTGGCCAGACGACATCAGCTCTGCGGCTGATAATGCGATCTTCAAAAACAGGGCGCAAAACATCGAGTGTAGCTTCGGCTGTGTGGCACGTAGCGCCGTCCGGTTGAAACCAAATGTTGCCAATAATCTCCTCTTCAATTTTTGTGAACAAAAATTCGTTCAACATGGCCCGATAACGATCGCCATTGACTGTAACGGCCACTCCTTGCTCATTTTCGAAGAAAAATGGCCCAATTATGCCTCTGGACCAAAATCCGCACCAAACAGTGACTCGTTTTGGGTGTATCGGCTTTTCAATGTATGCGTGCGGGTTTTCTGTGCCCCAAATGCGACAATTTTGCTTGTTTACATACCCGCCAAGATCAAAATGAAAAAATCAAAATCAAATGAAAATCAAAAATGAAAAAAAAATTGAAAATCAAAATTTTCAAAGTAATGTCGCAATATTTCCCAGCGTTGTTCAAGCGTATACACAACCATATTCGTTCAGCGGAATGATAAAACTAATTATCTGTCAAATCAGACATGAGCTAAGTGTTACCATTCACGAAATAAGCACTAGTTGAAAAAAAACGTTAGATGGCGGACCCTTTACATGGCATTAACTCGTTGCGCATTGCAGCCCCATCCATTATTTATTTTCTGGTTAGGGTACCGTAAAATAGTTATACGTCTTTCTTTCAGAAACACATAATCTACATGGGGCTAAATGATGTAGATTTGATTACTTTTATACAACAAAATACGCAAACTACTGTTTCATCTCTTGTTTATGTTTCTGGCATCATGGTAAATTATTTATCCCTTTCCCTACTGTGCCTCTAAATCTCGACTACTTTTTTTGCATCATATTTGACCTTCTTTCCTCTAGTAAGGCCATATATAACCTTTAAATTCTCCTGTACTTCTAAAGTACGAAATCTTCTATCTGAGACTTTATTTAACCCTTATTGCCCCACTGTACCATAGTTAAACCTTTTTGCCACACTGTGTCATAATTAACCCATTGTCTGACTGTACCATATTTAACACGTTTTGCCCCATTGAACCCCGTTTGCTCCACTGAACCATATTTAACACCCATTTGCACTGTTAGTAATTTGTTTTCCAGATGTTACACTTGCACCTGTACATTATTTAACTTTTTTGATTAAAGGCATAACAGCTCTTCATATCTCAAGTTTATGTTATAATTTATTTGTACCCCTTTTTGACCCACTATACATCTTAGTGTACGAATTTCTAACCTACCATATTTTACACTTTTTGCCCACTATGCCTCGAAATTTACGAATTTCGAAAAAAACTGACTATCCTGATCCGTTGCCCTGAGGTTCAAATTTCGCAATTCTAACTCTAGCCGTTAATTTGTTCAGAGGTACGATATTTATCTCTTTCTTTTCCACTGCGCGGCTAAATTTTTCAAAAAACACGCTCTCTGTGTCTAGTCAATGACCCTATGGCTACCCTCGCAACAAAGTTCTCGATTCCAACATGAATAGCAAAATAACTTTTGTTGGTCGATAATGGATTAATATTTACCATATTTTATACATCAGAGATAAAACGAACTTCGTCTATAACGAACTAAAATGCATAGCCCCCGGAGTTCGTTATAACCTTACTCGACTGTAATGAGAAAATATAAAATTATGTTAAGAAATGTAAATTAATAGGTAAAATATGAGTACGCATTAGAGTGACCGCAAAAAATCAATGTCGGAATCTTGTTCGTCTTAACCCCACAAAACGAATCCCCTTTCCAGATATTGGGATAGCCAAAATTTGAGCCCGATTAAACGACGGTAACACGTGCCGCTCGTCGCTCCGAAAACGTGACCTGGTGCCACCAGGAGCATACTTCATATATTATGTTATTATGTGATAAATTTTTAATTTTTTGGTATATTTTTGAGTTTAAAGTAGAAATGTAATAAAAAACACAAGTAATACAGTTAAATTCAAGAACATTTTTATTTTAATATATAAAAATCAGGGATATATTCGATAATATTACATAGTTATCAAATTTATTGTAGAGCTTTTGTTAAAGTACTTTTTGAAATGTCGGGATACAATGCTCGGCATTTGCTTACAACTTGCAGGACATATTGCTTTTGTTCTTCATCTTTTGTCAGAAGGTCGTTGAAGTCAGTTATTAATTTAATACCACGCTCAGCCATATCATTTACTACTTTTAATGTTTTGACAATTTTCAATCCTTCTTGGAAGTTATTATTTTGAGGCCAGGTGTTTGGATTTTGTCTAAGAAAATCTATTTTTATATTAAATCGGTCAAAAAAATTAAACGTTTCTTTGGAAAGTAAATTAATAAATCCTCCATCAACCAACTCTTCTAACTTTTCTTTCCTAACTTTTGGATTTACAACCCTACCTTGCTCTGATGGTTAATCTGTGCTACTGAGCAATTTATTAGCCATTAATAACTTTTCATCGTCTTGTGAACGTCTCTTGCATATGAAACTTTCATCCTTTTTCTATCAGATGGACCCGGATCTTCTGCAGCTTCTTCCGGGATGTCCATTGCCTCCAAGTTTTCAAGCTCCTGGTAGATGATGTCCTCTTGAGTGACTTCTTCTTCTCCGAAATTGTACTCATCATCCGTCCCTAAGAAGCATCAAGAAAATAATAATAATAAATTGGAATAATAATATAAAAAACTCACCAATATCAAAATATTCTTCTTGGATTTGTCGGTTAATTCTTTCAAGTTCCTTTTGCGCCTTGATTTCTTCAGCTCTAGATAACTTGCGATCTACTCCAGACATGCAACCTGGACGGCCCTTCTGCCTCTGTTTCACGAGAAAAGCCTTATCTACTTCCGATTTCATCAGAGTCAAGGCATCTTGATGAGCAATATCAAAAAGATCGTCTAACTTTTCAACAAACTGTTTAAATTTGTTTTTGATCGTTTCCGATGTTTTCTTCCTGTCTTTTTGAAGAATTCTCCACTCGACGTGAAGTTTTTCAAGCTTTGTTATTCCATTTTGCTCATCTTTAGCCGGGATTCGAGCTTTCTGCCAAAAAATTAACACCTCTCATATAGTAAGTTTTGCTGATTCTCTTCGAGTTAATTTTACAGTACGTAAATTATAAAATAAAGCACACAAAACTTGTCGATTTGAGGGTAGTTTACAACCTGTGCTCTGGTGAATGGGAAAGCCAACAAGAAATATTTTATCCTTGGTCCGGCTTTGTACACCTGATGTGGATGCCATTACAGAGTCTAGGTAAATTGATTTCTATATATTTAAATAAAATAAAATAAAAATTAAATAAATTAATTAAAAATAAAAATTAAATAAATTAATTAAAATTAAAAATTTATCACATAATAACATAATATATGAAGTATGCTCCTGGTGGCACCAGGTCACGTTTTCGGAGCTAAAGGCTGCCGTAACTCGGTTTGACTCAGAGCTACAACAATTTTGTTCATAACATAAATTTTGAAGAACAAAATAAGCTATCTTTTGTGATATCGTGCGTGTTTTTATTATTTACCGTTCTCGAGTTATGGCTCAATACGTCAACTTTTTGGCCAAAAAATTCGTTTTTTTTTCAAATTTTAAGCGACGAGCGGCACGTGTTACCGTCGTTTAATCGGGCTCAAATTTTGGCTATCCCAATATCTGGAAAGGGGATTCGTTTTGTGGGGTTAAGACGAACAAGATTCCGACATTTTTTTTGCCCCATATAAGTTGCGGTCACTCTAGTACGCATGTACCTAGAAGATACCTTTTGATAACGCGAAATATAAATTAATATTAATTTATCCAAATTTATAACATTGTATATGTAAATTGCGTTTTGAAAAATTTTCGTCAATTGAGCCCAACTATTCCACAATATTTTTTGGGTAATTCGAAGGTCATTCACTTCAGATTCAAATATTTTCCGTGAAGAACTCGACTCTCAAGATCGTCTTGTTATGACTCAAAAATCACAATAAAAAGCTCTCATACGACTATATCGAACGAAATAAGTCCCAATAAAAATGAAATAATTCCCACTTTTAGAAAGTGAAATAACTCCCAAAGGGCAAATGGAATAAGTCCAAATATTTGGAAGTTATTTCATATTGAACGGAAAAAGTGAAATAACTCCCATTGAAATAAGTCCCAACAACGATGGATTAACCACCAGTCCTCGTGTATGGCCGGTTTTCGACCGAGATTCTTCTCCGGGTATGTCCAAAGAAGGATATACCCCTGAAACTGACATATCAGCGGCCAAAAAAATAGCTGAAATATTATCCATGAATACATTGAACATTAAATACAATAAGGTAATTACAATGTAAAATAAACCAAAAATAACAATTTGAAGGCATAACTCTTCCGATTTCATTGCAATTTGGAACACGTATTTTACTAGTCAGTTCGTTTAGGTTTTATAGTTGCCAAAATCGGTCATCTATATTTTTATTTTGTTACAAAATTTAACTATTTAACACCCTCTTAAGAATTATAAGTGTAATTGTCACGCTTGGTAAATAAGGGATACCAAAAGGACGAAAATGTCTTAAATCCTTGAATATCCTGAAAAAAGAACATCAAACAGCTTTCGCTCCATTTCTAAAAGTATTTACCAAATATTTTTCCGACAAAATGTCGAATTTGCATTATGGGTTCTCCATGGATTATCAAATACTCTTAATGTCAGCCCGTCTGTTTGAAGACTGGTGTGAACGATAACTCTGGAAAGGAGCGACTGAATAACTTAAAATTTAAAAAAAAAAATTTTAATATTTTAAAAAACAATAAAAAGCTGTTTACAAGAAAATATAGTAAGTCCACAAAAAAAATTAAAATCATAAAAAGCAATGTCTATGTCCAAAACATCAAATTATTTCATTCGTGTATCTTGGTTTAATCAGGCGGTTATTGGTACTTAAGCGGATCAAATGAAAGAAGATTCCTGCAGTTCAAGAATGCAAAAATAATAAAAACAGAAAAAGTTAGAAAGTTTTTTCTTCCTCCTGAACAATTTGTAAAACTGGACTTAGCATATTTGCATGCGTTGCTAACGATAAAGTTCAGAATATCCAGAATATAATTCAGACAATTCAGAAATTTTCATATTTGTTTGATCTTAGCATATGTCTTTCATTCCATATCAAACCGAACGAATTTTTAAAAAAAAATCTGGTCGACACTCACGATTGTCTTGAAAATTTGCACACGAGGGCTGCTATATATTTCTGGCCTAATAATGAAAATGCGAATAGTTATCATCAAAAATGGTTTTATTGTTTTTCAAAGTATTCTCCAGCATGATTTATACACTTTTGCATGCGCTCAAACCAATTGTCAAAGCACTTTTTCCCCTCCGATTGAGACACCTCCAAAACATGGTTTTTGAACGCTTCAACAGCATCTTCTGGCGACGAAAATCGTTGACCACGCATTTGTTTATTGGGTGACTGTACGGCGGATGACCCATCAATTCGACGTTTTTGGCCGGTCAAAAAGGCGCTGTTTTGAGCCGATGTGTGAGAGCTCGCATTGTCATGGAGCACAATGATTCGTCTTCTCTTGTTCGTTTTTCGAATTTCTCCGAAGACTTCAGGCAAACATATTGTGGTGTACCACTCAGAATTGACCGTCCTACGTTGCTCAAGCGGAACAGTCGCCAAATGGCCAATTTTGCCGAAGAAACAGGCGACCAATTGCTTCGAAGTGCTTCTTCCACGAACAACTTTCATTGGATTTGGCTCGTCTTCGAAGACCCACACTTTCTACTGCTGTTTTGTTTCGGGCTCATACGCATAGATCCAAGATTCGTCACCTGTGACGATCTTATAAACGTCTTTTGAAGCACCGCGATCGTATTTTTTCAAAATTTCTTTGCACCAATCGACACGAGCCTTTTTTTGAGCGATTGTCAAATTGTGCGGGATCCAACGAGAACAAACCTTTTTTTACGGCCAGGTGTTCATGCAATATCGAATGTATGCTGGTGGAAAAAATGCCCAAGGTTGCATCTATCTCACGGTATGTCACATGACGATCTTGCATTATCAGTTCCCACACGGCATCAATGTTCTCTGGCACAACGGCCGTTTTTGGACGACCTTCGTCTTTGAGCGAGCGTCGGCCACGATTGAATTCATTAAACCTATAGGATGATGCTATAGGATGGAGCTTCATCGCCATACAAAGATTTAAGATCATCGATGCACACTTGTCGTGATAATCCACGTCTAAAGTTGTGAAAAATGATCGCACAAAAATGTTCACGAGTTAATTCCATTTTTTTTGCCAAATTGATTTTTTAAGTCACTGTAAACAACACAAATGATGCTCGCGCGTCAAAACGTTCTGAGTACGTTTATGCTAAAAAATTTCAAACTTTCCAATGGAAATGTCAGATGGCGCCAGGCAACACTTAGTGTGCCTGGCGCCATCCATATATATAGCAACCCTCGTATGAATGAATCATCTTGTAATTGGCGAGAAAAAAACTAAAAATTGTTTTCAGATGTTATAAGCATCTGAAATCTGAACAATTTGGGAAATTATTTAAAAAGCCGTATTTTAGAAGTTTTGTATTAGCAAACACGTGGACGCAATTTTACAAATGAAGGCTGGTTTGTAAGACCATGACTTGTACTTAAATTAATGTTTTTAAATGCATATTATGGACATAAAAACATCGAAACGATGGAACATTTTCTGTGTCACTGCCCGGCTTTCACACATGCAAGATCCCAACATTTCGGGTCCGACATATTACCAGACTTGACTCATCTCAGAGAATATGACTGGAAGATACTGAGAAAATTCGTGTCTAGTACCGATTTTCTGTAACTTGTGAGGTATGAAAAGATCATAAATAAGGAGCGCACAACAGGCCGAACCACTGGCTTAAGTGTATGTCCATGGACATGAGACGTTTAAACGTCTCCTCTCTTCAACCTAACCTAACCTAACCTAAATGCATATGCAACTTCATTTTGCATCATGTAATTCAATGACGCCAACTTCAAATTGTGAGAAAAATTTAGTCGCCCTACAAATTTCAAGATGGTGTTCAGCCTCGTTCTTTTTTAAAGCAATATTTAATAAAAAAAATGCCAATGATTTGCACTAATAAACTATGAAAAATATAGAAATCACAAAATAGACAGAATTATTCCAATAAAAAACAATTCAGTTTTCTGACACTTTTAAGTAAAAATGCTATTTATTACATAGAAACGGAAGAAAACACCAGATTAAAATTTACAGGATCAGATCAGATTATGTAGATAGGACTACAATCCTATACATATTTCATAAATCTATGTTGGTGTTTTCCTGATCCAGTATGCAAATTAAAATGTAAGAGGAAAAATATATAACGATATAAGCAAATATTTATGAATTTTCGCATATATCTAGGATTTTTAGTCAAGACCTTTAAGAGAAGTTCTAATTTGTATAAATACACAAACGAGTTTTTAAAATATAACAAATGATTTATTCACATCTCGGGAATTTTTTAATAAACATTTTTCTAAAAAAAAACGGTGCTGAGCACCTTCTTAATATTTTCAGCGTTCGTTTAGAATATTTGGGCCTACAAAACTATATTTTTCATAGAATTTTAAATTTGTGTCATTGATGAGTAAAATGCATATTAATATTGCAGATGCATCGGAAGCATTTAAAAACGTCAATGACGCTAAAATGGAACTGCTATATAAAGAACAACTTACGACCTTTAAAATGAGCTTTCATTTGTAAAAATCCGTCCACTCCTTTCGGAAATACAAAACTCGAAACGTACGCCTTTTGAGATTACTCGTATATCCCTATTTTCTAAGATTGCAGATGCTAATAACATATGGAAAACATTTTTGTATTCTTTTTTCCAACTATAAAATGTTTTTTTTTTTTGAGCAGAGAATCGATATGCGAATTTATTTGAAATCGTGAATGGTGACCCATTAAAGGTGTTCGGTTTGACATGGAATGAACGATATAGAAAAAATTCGTTACTACCAAACGATTTATGTCTATCTCAAAACCCAAAGAAACGTTTAAAGCAGACGGTTAGTGTAATTATCGTAAATGATTTATATTTATTACAAACCCTGTGAAACATTTGGTGCAAACGGTTATTGCGTTTGTCACAAGCAATGCCTGTTTATCCCAAACCCTGTGAGACGTTTGCTGCAAACAGTTGTTGCGTTTGTCACAAGCAATGCCAGCTTATCAATAACTGAGAAATCGTTTGTCGCAAAAGAATTAATTGTTTGAAACACATCTGCTGTTGATTGGCTGATATCTTCTAATTGAGTTTTACTATAAATAAAATTTCACACTATAAATAAAATTTCGACGTCCGTGAATCGAATACCAAACTACATCAGAAAGTCACATGAAATACTTCGGGTGAAAAATCGTGTTAAATAGTGTCATTAAAAAAAAACAAAGTTTATCTCTTTAGTGTTGACAATTTCAGCTGTTTCCAGAAGTATCCAGTTGCATTGTACCTGATTGAGATGGCGATGGTTTGACAACAAATTTATTTCACAATTACCATTAGGAGCTTCAGTACCTATACGTGGGAAGATTGGTTGTTAAGGGTTTGACTTTGCTAATTCACAATTTAAGACGTGTGGAAAAATAACCAGTTAGTTATTAACAAAAACAATAGTTGGTTTCTGTTAAAATCTATTGTTTTTGGTATTCCAGCTTCCCACACAATGTTCAATATTTTCATGAAGTGCTCGATGTTTTCAGTTCATTTCATTTGCTGTTTCTAGTTGGAATGAAATCTTCCACATTGTAAACCATGTGAAGAACCAAAACTCACCTTCCATCGATACCTTTGATCAATGAAACACCAAGTGAAATAAACTCAAAACATCGAAAATATTGAACACTTTGTGGAAAGCCGGGATTCCAAAAACAATAGTTCTTAACACATACTGTGACGAACCATCTATTGCTTTTTTACTGACTCTGGATATTTTCTTACATGACTTCACTTCATTTACCATTTACCTATAACATTAAACTTACTTGCGAATTAGTGCAACTCCGATAATTTAGATTATTTGGTTTAATTAATTCTTTGAATACAATAATTTTGAGTTTACTAATAAAAATATTTTTAATTTTGCCACACACAAGCCCAAACACCGAACACCACAAACACCAAACAAAACTTAAGACCCAACAGCATACAACTCTACGCATGGTGAGTACAAGTGTAAATGTTGTAAAATAGTGAAACAGTTCGGAGGGAGGAATGCAGAGAAATATGTCCACCACCGTCTGCAGAACTGTTAATGAAACAACGCAGGCAAACAACGTTTCTTTTTGTGTTATGTACACACTCATATGCAGATATGCAGATATTATTCCAACATATAACAATTTATAAAACCGCACTCTCACCAAATGAAAACAAGTTACTCTCTTTGTGCTCTCAACTCTCTTTAACATTTTCAATCATTTTTAAATACAATATGTATCAATAAACGTTTTTCGTTCACCATAAACGTAAATTATGAACATTTTGTAATGAAAGAATGTTTGTGTATAGCAAGAAAAACTACGTTTACGATTTTCTTCAAATTGAGCAGTGTTGGTCAATGGATCAAGAAACTCTACCCCGCTAAATTTCAAAACAATTGAATGTAAAATGCAGTTTCTATAGGACTAAATCGCTCGAAACATCTAAATCTAACCAGATATTCTTCAAATTCGGCAATATTGGTACATAGATCAATAAAATCTACCATGCTAAATTTCAAAACAATTGGTTGTAAAATAACGCTTCTATAGGGCTAGAAAGCCAAACAGGAGCTACTTATATCTAAATCTGAACGGATCTCAACCGGGTTCTTTCCAGGTGTAAAAGTCTCTTAGTACCATCCTCATCTTAGTAAAAGATGAGGATGATAATTGCTGTAAAAGTGATATATGTATGTAACGCAGAAGCTTTTTCCAAATATCTCAAGAAACCGTCCCAGCTATTCCAATTAAGTACTGCTGATGCCTTAAAAGATATTGAACATTTTCTGGAATCACCCTTACAAATGATCAAAAAAACTCCTGGTTATGACAAATTGGTGCAAATCTCGCCAAAGCAAAAAGGGCATTGTTTATCTTACCAACAATTTCAACTCTACACGGGGCTACATCGCTATTTTTGAAATGTTTGAATGGAAAGAAAATATATTTGGAACATAACTTTGTAAATCTATATATATAAAAGAGAGTGTCTGTTTGTGGGTTTGTTTGTGGGTTTGTTTGTTTGTATGTTTGTTCCGTATAGACGTCTAAACGGCTAGACCGATCATCTTGAAATTTTCACAGAATGTACATGTGAAGGGGGTGCTGGAAATAGGGTACTTGAATTTTCGATATATCAAGTGGGCGTGGACCCGCCCATAGGGGTCTAATTTTGATATTAAGAAAATTTTGTAGCTAGAGTGCTGAAATTTTTTGTGTATGCATTTAGTGGCAGATAATGTGAATTTTCCAAAAATGGGCGGAGTCGGAACAATGGGCGTGGCCCCGCCCATATAAGCCAAATTTTGAAATTCAAATATTTTGCACAATTTGTTAGCGAGAGTGCTGGAATGTTATGTATATGTATATGATGGCAGTCTACGTGATGGCTCCAAAAATGGGCGGGATCGGACCAATGGGCGTGGCCCCGCCCACATAGACCAAATTTTGAAATTTTGGTATCTTGCACAATTTGCAAGCGGGAGTGCTGTAAATTTGTGTATATGTGTCTTGTGGAAGCCTACGTGATTGGTCTAAAAATGAGCGTGAGTCTACAGTCTACGTGATTGGTCCAAAAATGGGCGGGATCGGCCCAATGGGCGTGGCCCCGCCCACATAGACCAAATTTTGATATCTTGCACAATTTGCTCACAGGAGTGCTGCAATGCTGTGTATATGTATATGGTGGCATTCTACGTAATTGGTCAGAAAATGGGCGGGATCGGACCAATGGGCGTGGCCCCGCCCTTATAAGCCAAATTTCGAAATTGATATATCTTGCAGAATTTTTTATTTAGAGTGCTGTAATGTTGTACATATGTATCTGGTGACAGTCCACGTGATTGGTCCAAAAATTGGCGGGATCTGACCAATGGGCGTGCCACCGCCCATATAAGCCAAATTTTGAAATTGAATTATCTTGCTCATTTTGTTAGCGAGAGTGTTGAAATTTTGCGTATATGTATCTGGTAACAGTCTACGTGATTGGCTTACAAATGGGCGGAATAGGACCAGTGGGCGTGGCACAGCCCATATTTTGATACATCTTGCAAGTATTATATAGGAAATACATGAACAAAAATGCTCGGTATGCGATAATTACTGCTGCTCACTCCAATACAATCGCAATATGATAATGTGATGCATGACCAATGAAACAAGAATTTGGAAATTTTATAAGTATACATTTCTATTTTCTGGACTTTCCACTGAATTCGGTATTTTTTCATTCAGTGAATTTATTACTAATACCAGTAAGGAAAGGCAGAAAGTCGGGCGGGGCCGACTATATAATACCCTACACCTCCCTAACAATGCGATAAGGGTCATCGCGATAATAATTTGGAATAATTGGTAAATGTGGTGTGTGTGTGTATGTATATCTTATTTTGAACCGATAATCGCTAAATTAAGCAATATTCGTTCCTAAATTGAGAAACATTTTTCTGGAGAACTTTGTAATGATCGGAAGTAAAGTACAACTTCTATAGCGCTTTGTAACCAAATCTGGAGGAACATATATATGGAGTTTATATATAAATCTGATAGATAGAAATAGAAACCTGTTTCTGACGAATTTCATACTGATCGGATATAAAACACAGTCTCTACAGCGCTTACATGTCAAATTGGGGGTAACATATATATGGGGGGCTATATCTAAATCTGAACCGATTTTCTCCGAATGTTGCGGTATTCCTTCATGTAATAAGAAACCTCTTTGTGCCGAATTTCTTACTGATCGGATATAAAATACAGTTTCTACAGCGCTTGAATTTCAAATCGGGGGTAACATATATATGGGGACTATATCTAAATCTGAACCGATTTTCTCCGAATTTGGCAGTATTCCTTCATGTAATAAGAAACCTCTTTCTGCCGAATTTCGTACTGATCGGATATAAAATACAGTTTATACAGCGCTTACATGTCAAATCGGGGGTAACATATATATGGGGGCTATATCTAAATCTGAACCGATTTTCTACGAATTTGGCAGTATTCCTTCATGTAATAACAAACCTCTTTCTGCCGAATTTCGTACTGATCGGATATAAAATACAGTTTCTACAGCGCTAATTTTGACATGGGCAGCGAAGGGCACCGGGCTCAGCTAGTCTATATATATAAAAGAGAGTGTCTGTTTGTGGGTTTGTTTGTTTGTTTGTATGTTTGTTTGTTCCGTATAGACGTCTAAACGGCTAGACCGATCATCTTGAAATTTTCACAGAATGTACATGTGTAGGGGGTGCTGAAAATAGGGTACTTGCATTTTCGATATATCAAGTGGGCGTGGACCCGCCCATATGGGTGCAATTTTGATATTGAGAAAATTTGTTTGCTAGAGTGCTGAAATTTTGTTTGTATGCATTTAGTGGCAGATTATGTGAATTTTCCAAAAATGGGCGGAATCGGACCAATGGGCGTGGCCCCGCCCATATAAGCCAAATTTTGAAATTGAGATATTTTGCACAATTTGTTAGCGAGAGTGCTAACAAATTGTGTATTAATGGTGGCAGTCTACGTGATTGGTCCAAAAATAGGCGGGATCGACCCAATGGGCGTGGCCCCGCCCACATAGACCAAATTTTGAAATTTTGATATCTTGCACAATTTGCCAGCGAGAGTGCTGCAATGTTGTGTATATGTATCTGGTAGCAGTCCACGTGATTTTTCCAAAAATGGGCGGGATCGGACCAATGGGCGTGGCACCGCCCATATAAGCCAAATTTTAAAAATGTGATATCTTGCACACTTTGTTACCGAGAGACCTGGAATTTTGTATATATATATCCGTTGGCGACCTACACGATTGGTCCAAAAATGGACGGGTTCGGACCAATAGGCGTGGCCCCGCCCATATAAGACAAATTTTGAAATTGAGATATATTGCACAATTTGATAGCGAGAGTGCTGGAATTTTGTGTATATGTATATGGTGGCAATCTTCGTAATTGGTACAAAAATTGGCGGAATCGGACCAATGGGCGTGGCCCCGCCCATATAAACCAAATTTTTAAATTGAGATATCTTGCACAATTTATTATCGAGAGTTCTGCAGTTTTGGACATATGTATCTGATGACAGTCTACGCGATTCGCCAAAAAATTGGCGGGATCAGACCAATGGACGTGGCCCCGCCTATATAAGCCAAATTTTGAAATTGAGACACATATCTTGCACAATTTTTAGCGAGAGTGATGTCTGGTGGTAGTCTACGTTATTGGTCCAAAAAGGTTCGGGATCGGATGAATGGCCGTGGCCCTGCCCAATTACACAATTGTTTAGCGTAAATTTGTGCATATGTATCTGATGATAGCTTACGTGAATGTTATAAAAAGTGGCGGGATCGGATCAATGGGCCTGGCCCCGCCCATATAAACCAAATTTTGAAATTGAGATATCATGCACAATTTGTTAGCGAGAGTGCTGTGATTTTGTGCATCTCACGCAGTCTACGTGATTACACAAACAAGGGCGGCACCGCCCATAGGAGCCTAATTTTTAATTGAGATATCTTGCACAATTTGTTTAAGTGAGCGCTGCAGTTTTGGGTATATGTATCTGATGACAGTCTACGTGATTCGACCAAAAATAGGCGGGATCAGACCAATGGACGTTGCCCCGCCTATGCGAGTATAAGCCAAATTTTGAAATTGAGAGTCATATCTTGCACAATTTTTTATTGAGAGTGCTGTAATTTTTTGCATATCGATGTGGTGATAGTCTACGTGAATGGAATGAATGAACGGGTTTGTTTGTTTGTTTGTTCCGTATAGACGTCTAAACGGCTAGACCGATCTTCTTGAAATTTTCACAGAATGTACATGTGTGGGGCGTGGTGAAAATAGTGTACTTGAATTTTCGATACATCATTGGACCCGCCCATATGGGTCCAACTTTGATATTGAGCCCATATAAGCCAAATTTTTAAATTGATATATTTTCCACAATTAATTAGCGAGAGTTCTGCAATTTTGTGTGTATGTATCTGGTGGTTTGGTCAAAAATTTGGGCGGGATCGGACCAATGGGCGTGGCCCCGCCCATATAGGCCAAATTTTAAAATTGAGATATCTTGCACAATTCGCTGGCGAGAGTGCTGTAATTTTGTGTATAAGTATCTGGTGACAGTCTACGTGATTGGTACAAAAATGGGCGGAATCGGACTAATGGGCGTGGCCCCCCCATATAAGCCAAATTTTGAAATAAAGATATCTTGCACAATCTGATTGCAAGAGTGCAGTAATTTTGTGTATATGTATCTGGTGGAAGACTACGTGATTGGTCTAAAAATGAGCGGGATTAGCCCAAAGGGCGTGGCCCCGCCCATATAACCCAAATTTGAACTATCTTGCACAATTTAGTAGTGATAGTACTGTTATTCTGTTTATATGTATCTGGTGGTAGTATACGTATTTGTTCCAAAAATGGCTGGGATCGGAATAAGGGGCGTGGCCCCGCCCATATAAGCCAAATCTTGAAATTAAGATATCTTGCACAATTGTTCATCGAGAGTGCTGTAATTTTGTGCATATGTATCTGGTGGTAGTCTACGTGATTGGTCCAAAACTGGGTGGAATCGGATCAACGGGCGTGGCTTAGCCCATGTAAGCAACCTTATGAAATTGATGTATCTTGCACAATCTATTTGCGAGAGTGCTGTTATTTTGTGTATATGTGTCTGGTGGAAGTCTATGTGATTGGTCTAAAAATGAGCGGGATCAGATCAAAGGGCGTTGATTCGCCCATATAAGCCAATTTTGAAATTGAGATATTTTGCACAATTTGTTAGCCATAGTACTGTAATTCTGTTTATATGTATCTTGTGGCAGTCTACGTGATTAGTGCAAAAATGGGCGGGATCAGACCAATGGGCCAAAGCCAAATTTTGAAATTGAGATATCTTCACAATTTCTTATCGAGAGTGTTCTTATTTTATGGAGATGTTTTTGGTGGCAGTATTCGTGATTGGTTCAAAAATGGGCGGGATCGGAAATCTAAATCTGGGGCAACGAAGTGGATCGGGTCCAGCTATATATATATAAATCGATGTGTGTATGTTAAGTATAGACTCCAAAACGGCTGGATCATTCTACGCGATTGGTCCAAAAAAGAGCGGGATCGGGCAAATGGGCGTGGCCCCGCCCATATAGGCCAGATTTTGAAATTGAGATATCTTACACAATTTGTTAGCGAGAGTGCTGAAATTTTGCGAATATATATCTGGTAGCAGTCTGCGTAATTGGTCCAAAAAATATGCGGCATCGGACCAATGGGCGTAGCCCCGCCCATATGGGTCAAATTTAGAAAATAAAATATCTTACACAATTTATTAGCGAGAGTTCTGTAATTTTGTGTATATGTCTCTACTGGCATTCTACGCGATTGGTCCAAAAGTGGGCGGGATCGGACCAATGAGCGTGGCCCCGCCCATATAGGGCAAATTTTTAAATTGAGGTATCTTGCACAATTTATTAGCGAGAGTACTGAAGTTTTGCGTATATATATCTGGTAGCAGCCTGCTGGATTGGTCCAAAAATGGGCGGCATCGGACCAATGGGCGGGACCACTCCCCTATAGGTAAAATTTTTTAATTAAAATATCTTACACAATTTGTTAGCGAGAGTACTATAATTATGTTTATATGTATCTGGTAGCAGTCTTCGTGATTGGTTCAAAAATGGGTGGGATCGGATCAATGGGCGTGGCCCCGCCCATATAAGCCAAATTTTGAAATTGAAATATCTTCCACAATTTGTTAGCGAGAGTGCTGTAATTTTGTGTATAAGTATCTGGTGACAGTCTACGTGATTGGTCCAAAAGTGGGTGGGATCGGACCAATGTGCGTGGCCCCGTCCATATAGGCCAAATTTTGAAATTGAGATATCTTACACAATTTATTAGCGAAAATGCTGTAATTTTGTGTAAAAATTTGGAAATTGAGATATCTATTTATAAGCGATAGTGCCGTAATTTTGTGTATATGTGTCTGGAGGCTGTCTACGTGATTGACACAAAAATTGGCGGAATAGGACAAGTGGGTGTAGCCCAGCCCGTATAAACCAATATTTTAAATTGATGTGTCTTGCACAATTTGTTAGCGAGAGTGCTGTAATTTTGTGTATATGTATCTGGTGGCAGTTTAGGTTATTTGTCCAAGAATGGACTGGATCGGAAAATGGGCGAGTTCGCACCAATGGGCTTGGCCCCGCCCATATAGGTACAATTTTGAAATTGAGATATCTAGCACAATTTGTTAGCGAGATTGCTGCAATTTTGTGTATATTTATCTGGTGACAGCCTACGTGATTGGAAACAAAATTGGAGGGATTGGACCAATGGTAGTGACCCCGCCCACATGAGCCATGTTTTAAAATTGATATATGAGTATCTTGAGAAATTTTTTAGAGAGATTGCTGAGTTTTGTGTATATGTATTTGGCGGCGGTCTACGTTATTAGTCCAAAAATGGTTGGGATCGGAAATCTGAAATCTGGGGCAACGAAGTGGATCGGCTCCAGTTAGTACATTTATAAAGGAGAGTGTGTGTTTGTGGGTGTGTTTGTGGGTGTGTTTGTTTGTTCCGTATAGACGTCTAAACGGCTGAATCGATCTTCTTGAAATTTTCACAGAACATGTATAGTGATGTAGGGTACTTGACTTTTCGATATATTAAGGGGGCGCAGCGCCGTCCATACAAGCCAAATTTTGAAATTGTGATATCTTGAACAATTTGTTAGCGAGAGCATTGTATCTTGGCATCTTGGGCATTGTATCTGTTGGTAGCCTGCGAGATTGGCCCAAAATCGGACCAACAAGCGAGACCCGCCCATTTCAGCCAAGTTTTGAAAATGAGATATCTTGCCCAATTTATTAGCGAGACTGATGAAATTTTGCGTATATGTATCTGGTAGCACTCTACGTGATTGGTCCAAAAATGGGTGTGATCGAACCAATGGGAGAGGCCCTGCCCATATAAGCCAAATTTGGAAATTGAGATATGTTGCACAATTTATTAGCGCGCGTTCCGTAATTATGTGCATATGTATCTGGTGGCAGCCTACGTGATTGTTCCAAAAATGGGCTGGATCGGACCAATAAACGTGGCCCCGCCCATATAAGCCAAATTTTGAAATTGAGTTGCACAATTTATTAGCGACAGTGCTGTAATTGTGTACATGTTTCTGGTGGTAGTCTATGTGATTTTTTCAAAAAATGGGCGGAATCGGACCAATGGGCGTGGCCCCGCCCATATATGCCAAATTTTGAAATTGAGATATCTTGCACAATTTGTTAGCGAAAAGGCTGTAATTTTGTGCATATGTATCCGGTGGTAGTCTTCGGTATGGTCCAAAAATTTTCGGGATTGGACCAATGGGCGTGGCCCATATAAATCAAATTTTTAAATTGAATTAAATTTGGCCGAAATCGGACAAATGGCCGTAAAACCAAATTTTTGAAATTGAGATATCTTGCACAATTTGTGCAATTTGGGAATGCTTTAATTTTGTGCATATGTATCTGGTGGTTGCCAAATTTTGAATTTGCACAGTTTGTTAGGGGGAGCCGTCAACGAGATTGGTTTGAAAATGGGCGGAATTGGAACAATGGGCGTCTCCCAAGTGAGACAAGTTTAGAAATTGATATATTTTGCACAATTTGTTAGCGAGAGTGCTGTAACTTTGTGTATATGTATTTGGTGACAGTCTACCTGATTAATCCAAAAAGGGACGGGATCGGAAATCTGAAATCTGGGGCAACGAAGTGGACCGGGTCCAGCTAGTATTATATATTTTTGAACAAATAAGTTTTATTTGAAAATCAACAAAATTTACTTCATACACATATATTAATATACTAGCATTTAAATACCCGGCGATGCCCGGGTTGCCTTTGAAAACAGTGATCCAAACATTAGTATTATTTTTGATTTTGAATAAAAAAATAAGGACCCAAAAACTAAAAAAAATGTTGGGTATAGCAAAATTTATGTAAAAATACGTATTTAAAATCTTTGGTTAACAAATACCTTCGAATATTTGATCATACGCCGATCATTAAAAATTTGTTTAACATCCAGGATCAGTCTACTTGAAAGTCTATCAAACTCCAGATGCTCTCAAAAACTCAAACAAATTCACTGACAACAGTAAAAAATTCTGTAAATATGAAAGCACAACCTCAAATGTACGATATGTGTGCAAACTTTCAAATTAATACTTTTATGGGGTCAGTGGTCAAGAGGTCACCAAATAAGTGGCTGAAAAACAAATGCATAATATGCTATGTATGTTTCAAATTTAGATATACTCGTATACATTTTTGTTTAAATATTACCGGTGTATATAGCGAGCGATATATTTCGAAAAGACTTTTAAACATTATGTCTCCGTTTTTCTGTACATCTTGTCCTCAGGCCGGGCGACTCATTTTTTGAAGATCGTTTTATGCACATCTCCACAGATCTTTATGGGATTTTTATTGGAAGAATGAAAAAGCTTAAAGAATTTTGAAATGTAGTGGAAGAATGAAAATTGCTTTGGGCACTACTGACAACAATCTTAGAATTGAAAATTGTTTTTTCCTGTGTATACTACATATTATTTTATCTTTGTATAATTTAAGCGGCCAAAGTCGGTGAAGCGGCCAACAGTCGCTTGAATTAGTATAAACATTGCCATTTTGGGCCCTTTAAAGTACAGGAAGAGTGGAAATTGCATTGGTCACTGCTACAATGGCCACAGTCTGAGATTTGACGGAATTGACAACGTTATATATGTATATCTTACCACATTAAGTGGTGAAAGATATATTTTGAACAGGGGTTAGAAGTTTTACAATCTGTAAAATAGTTAACATTGTTTTGGCCACACCATTGTCACTGACCACAGTCAGAGAATTCAAAATTATTATATTTACAAAGTTTTAACTTTGTGTCCTATAAGAGGCTTCAGAAAGGACAAAAACAATTGATAGCGCTGTAACTGACCACTGGCCGAAAAATGTCTACGTGAGTAGCCCGTGGTTTATATGTACAACACTCATGTCTATGAGAGTACAATTTATGAGATTTTTAATGTATTGGAAGAATGAAAAACTCTTAACGAATCTTGAAATCCAGTAAAGATTGAAAATGGTTTTGGTCATTGCTTAACTGACCACAATCGTAGAATTCAAAATTGCATTTCTCGGGTATAGACCTACATGTTATTTTATCTGTGTATCATTTTTGGCGCTTCTGAAATACAAAAAAATATTTAAAATTTTGATAGCGCGACAACTGACTACGTGTCAAAAACGACTGTGTGAATAGTCCGAGGGTATACAACACTCAAGTCTATACCAAAGCAAAATTTAAAGCTTCCTACTTCTTAAAGGTACCGTAATGGTCAAGCGGTCAAAAGTCGCTTGGTGTAAAATCGCATCCCTTGGAGATCAGTATACAAACATAAATTATTCAGATTATAGCTCTTAAAGGACTATTAAAGTACAGAAAGTACGGTTTGATCTCAGACTGGACATCCAATTGTTGTTTTCGCATCTCCATTGAGATCAGTCTGTACATATAAATTTGTAAATCATTGGCTCTTAAGGAACTTTTAAAATCAGAGAAATAATGAAAATTGTTCGGGTCACAATTAAACTGACCACATTCAGATAATTCAAAATAATTTTTCGCGCATATATTTGCGGTTTTTATTACTTCATATATACAAAGTTTTAACTTTGTATCTTATAAGAGGATTCCGAAACGACAAAAACAAAACGCAAGTTTTTGATAGCGCTACAACTGACCACTGGCCGAAATATGATTAAGCGAGTAGTCCGTAGTTTATACAACACTCCAGTCTATGTGTGTGCAAAATTTCAGCTCTCTAGCGTTAACAGGAGCCTCTGTGGTCAAGTGGTCGAAAATCACTTGGCGGAAAATCGAAAATCAAAGTAGCTTATGGCACTTCCCAGGCATTGTTCTATATTTCCACCAAGTTTCAAGAAAATCGGTTCAGCCGTTTAGGCGTGATGCTGGAACAAACAAACAAACAAACAGACAAACAAACGATTTTATAATATTAATAGGATTAATAGGATAATAGGATTACAATAAAATATATTTAGAAACTAATTTTCTCAAATAAAGTATGTTTTTATATACAAATAAAATTGTTATTTAGAAATTTCTCCAAATATATTTTGTTTAAAAATGCTTTTCCACAACGTTGCAGATTTTTCTAGTTTAATTTTTCATTGATTTCGAGCAATAACTTTTGTTTTAAAGTACTAATTTTTAATTTCTATTTATTCCAAGTCGTAATTTTTTGTCAATCCCTCAAGCAATTTATCATTGCAGTTATATAGAAATTATACACGCTGCAAAAAAATCGCTTCTGTAGTATATTGTCCCAAACATATTCGGCTTGAAACATATATATGTTTAGGGTACTCTCTAAACATATAATACTGGGTACACACAAAATGTATATATTTGGGAAAATGTTATTCTAAACAAATCTTTGTTTGCATCCCAATATGTTTTTATTTGGGACTATTATTTCCGAAACAAATATATATATGCACTTAAGAATTCAGAAAATACGTTAGTTGTGTCAAATTTTTTACTAATTCAAAGTTATTTTTTTTTGTAATTTTTAATGTTCGTAAAAATACAAATAAAAATAAATGAAATCGTATAATCATGGATCAATATAAATTACTTGAAGGGTTGACAAAACATGATGACTTGGAATACCAACTCAGAAATTTGAAATTATTGATTTAAAAAGAAGTTAATGCTACATATGGTATTGTAACTTGAAGGTACAATTCGAAACTAAGGAAAAATTTAAACTGAAATTCTAAAAAGGCAGCCAATGTTTTGAAAATCTTTTTTAAATAAAATATATTTGGAGAAATTCCTAAACACTAATTTTATTTGTACTTGAACACATACTATATTTGAGAAATTTAGTTTGGAAATATATTTTGTTGTAATATATTAATATATGTGTTCCAAATATATTTTATTGATTTTCAAATAAAATTTATTTGCTCAGAAATATATAATATTTAAAAATTTGTGTTCCAAATATATTTTCTTTCGATTCAAACATATCAAAAAAGGCGATTTTGCCCCGTGTACGAACTTTTAAAATTTTTGAAAGAAGAAACGTTGAATTACTGAGTTACATAAAACTGATCTTAAAATTAAGGTATAATTTGAATACTTAAATGCAATTAAGTATTTGTTTCGTAAATAATAGTCCCAGATAAAAAATATTAGAACGGAAACAAAGATTTGTTTATATCCGCATATTCTCCAATATAATATGTATAATATTCAGGTGTACCCTAAATATTTATATATTTCAAGCAGCATATGTTTGGGACAATTTACTACAGAAGCGATACTTTTTCAGCGTGTATACTAAAACGTTCCTATCCAATGGAAATGTTGCGAAATTTATATGGTGCCGAAGCCCAACAAACCTCCAGATTTTATTTCATCTTTCCGGTCAATAAGCTTATCGAAAATTTTTGAGAGAATATTGCTGCGAAGATTGTTGCCACTTCTAGAGAATAATCAAGTAATAGCAGAGTATCAGTTTGGTTTCCGTCACAAGCACGGAACACAAAAACAGTTCCTTCGTATAGTCAACATTATCAGAGATTTCCTAGAGAAGAAACAATATTGCTTGGCTGTATTCCTAGATATTAAACAGGCATTCGACAGAGTTTGGCACATATGTATGTCTTCTTTACTACCTGCGCCTTTCCATATGATTCTTAAGTCATATCACACCCAACAACATTTCTATGTCAAGGTAAATAACGACATTTCTAATATCTATATTAGGGATGTAACAAAAGTGGCTTGAGAGAAAGCGAATATTGAAATATATTTCTTATGAATGCCGATGCAAAAGCGAATAGTGAAATATGCATTTGTGCGACAGCGAATAATACCTTTTTTGAATACGAAGCGAATCTTCACAAATTGATATACGAATGCGAACAATATAGATTCATTCCAACATTCTGTCTGTTAAATTCAATGCATGTATTGCAGTTGGACAAATCCAATGCAAATGTATCAAAAGACTCATATTTTAAATATAACCGTTTTTTAATTTAATAAAATTTTGCACGATAAATCATCTAAATTCATTGCAATATTTTGTGGTACTGAGAACTTAGAGCTCTTCTTCGTCAAGGAAGTTGTTAAAAACACGAATATAACGCCACCTACTCAAATTGATAATTAAACCAGTAAGGAAAGGCAGAAAGTCGGGCGGGCCCTACACCTCCCTAAAAATGCGATAAGTGTCATTGCGATAATAATTTGTTATATATTTGGTTATATCTAAATCTTAATCGATTATCGCTAAATTAAGCAATATTCGTTACTAAATTGAGAAACATCTTTCTGCCAAATTTTGTAATGATCGAAAATAAAGTACAACTTCTATAGCGTTTTGATACCAAATCAGGAGGAACATATATATGGAGGTTATATCTAAATCTGAACCGATTTTCCCTGAATGTTCATTCATGTAATATGAAACATCTTTTTATCGAATTTCGTACTGATCGGATATAAAATACAGTCTCTACGCCGTTTACATGTCAAATCGGGTGTAACATATGGATGGGGGCTATACCTAAATCTGAATCGATTTTCCCCGAATTGAGCGGTATTATTTCATGTAATAAGAAACCTCTTTTTGCTGAATTTCGCACTGATCGGATATAAAATACAATTTCTACAGCGCTTACATGTGAAATCGGGGGAACATATATGAACTGTTTATTTTGAAAGTGGCGTAAACGCCATTCTGGATTTGAACAAAGAGTAGTATCGTTAAAAGGCTATGTGAATAATACACATGTGTTACTTACATGGAGATCATCTGAAGACTTCAATGTTTTTATATTCAGAAGAAATTTTCGTATTCTAGTTTTATTTACCCCCTTTTTCTAATGTTGAATCGAGTAAAACAGAATGGCGTTTACGCCACTTTCAAAATAAACACTTCATATATGGGGGTTATATCTAAATATGAACCGATTTCGTTCAAATTTTGTTTATTCATGTAATAAAAAACCTCCTTCTGCAGACTTTCGTACTGATCGGATATAAAATACAGTTTTTACAGCGCTTACATGCCAAATCGCGGGTAACATATATATGGCGGCTATATCTAAATCTGAACCGATTTTCTCCAAATTTTGTACTGCCTCTAAATGTATCACGAAACTGCTCTGTGCCAATTTTTGTACAAATCGGATCAAAAATGTTGCTTATTCAATGCATATAGGCCAAATCGGAGGTACATAAAGGGTTTTCCAAAAAGAGGTATTATTTTGGTATTCAAAGAAAAATGCCATTTTTTGAAATAAATGATCGGATGTTTATTTCATAATAAAGAGGAAGGTATGCCGTTAATAATGAAAAACAACATCAGCCAAATGGCCACCACGACCACGCTTACACGACCATATCCTTTTCATGAAATTTTCCATAACCAAATCGCAAAGTCGCTGCCCTATATCCTCGATAGCCTCGCGAATTCTATCTTTGAGGTCTTGAATCGACGCTGGGCTGTTGGCGTAGACCTTATCTTTCACGTGGCCCAAAGGAAGAAGTCGGAAGGTGTTAAATCACAAGATCTCGGTGGCCAATTGTGATCACCTCTTCGAGAGATAACACGGTCCGGAAACTTTTCCCGTAACAGAGCAATGGTTTCGTTGCTTGTGTGGCACGTAGCGCCGTCTTGTTGAAAGTAAACGTTGTCCAGATTAATACCATTCAACTTCGACCATAAAAAAACCATTAATCATCTCTCGATAGCGCAATCCATTCACCGTAATTGTTGATCCAACCTCATTTTCGAAAAAATAAGGTCCAATGACCCCGCCGGACCATAAACTGCACCAAGTCACACGTTGAGGATGATGAGGCTTCTCAACAATAACTCTTGGGTTTTCCGAGCCCCAGATGAGACAATTTTGCTTGTTGACGTAGCCACCGAGGTGGAAATGGGCCTCATCAGTCAAGATGATTTTTCGATTCCGGATCATTTTCATGCATTTCAAGGACCCAATCACCAAAGACACGACGTTGTTGATATTCGGCCGGCTTGAGTTCTTGTGTTAACTGAAATGTATACGCCTTAAGACCCAAGTCTTTATGCAAGATACGGTGTAATGACGTTTGTGGAATGCCCAATTCCAAAGAACTACGAGGAATGGACAAAACTGGGGTTTCTTCAACACATTGGGCTACAGCAGCAATATTCTCAGTTGTTCTTGAGCGACGTGCACGGGTTTTATTCTTCACATCACTAACTTGTCCCAACAGCTCGAATTTTTCCACCAATTTCTGTATTGCGGTCTGACAGGGTGTTTCACGACGACCCAAAAATGCTTTAGTTTTGCGAACTGTGACTGCAAGATTTTCAAAATTTTTGTAGTGAATTTTAATAATTTCAGTGCGTTGCTGAATCGTGTATCGTTCCATTTTTAGTAATGTTTCTACTTGTCAAATGTCAAAGAATAAAAGCTTTAAAAGTGACAGCTACAGCTAAATACCGGGTGATTCAAAATAAGACCTCTTGTTGGAAAACCCTGTATATGGGAGCTATATGTAAATCTGAACCGATTTTAACCAAATTCAATATGGATCGTCCTTGGGCCACTAAAAAGATATGTGTAAAGTTTCGTGTAAAGTGTAAAGTTTCGATCGGACCATAATTGCGACCTGTACTTTGATTACAAGAATACATACACAGACAGACGGACGGACAGACAGACATAGCTAAATCAACTCAGAAAGTGATTCTATGTCGATCGATAATAAACGATGGGTCTATTTCTTCTCCTTTTGGGTGTTACAAACAAATGCACAAAGTTATAATACCCTGTACCACAGTGTTGTGTAGGGTATAAATACGTATACAATGTGTAAGAAAAACATAAATCAGTCAAGCAGTTTAGAAGTTACCCTTAGACTGTTGAATCTAAAATTATTGGTATATAAAAATATTCAAGAATAATTATAATATTGACTCAATAAAATTGGTAATCTTTAGGGTCCATCAAGAATCCATTTCGAGTTTCTCATGGTTAGTTCATAATAGTTTGACCCTTTAGTACCAACAAAATTATGGACCTGAATTAATACTTTTTCCAGATATTCAAGTATTAAGGAGGTTTTTTATATGTTGACCTCCTGTTACCACAAGAACAAACATATTTTATTAGACTGTTTTGAAGAGAAGTAGTAGTAAGGTTTTCATTGGTATTAATTACTTCCAATTATGTGATGCGGTTACGAAGATATGACAATTTTAACAAATGATAGCGAATACTTAAATATATTTTTGCGAAAGCGAATGCAAAAGGTTCGTTTTTGCGAATGAGAATGTAAATTAATGATGCGAATAATTCGCTTTCGCATATGCGAATGCGAATATTCGTACATCTCTGATCTATATATAAAATTGTTGCGTTACTGACTGATCGACCTACAGCTCAAACGGCTGAAGCCAGAATCATGAAATTTGGTGGGAGGGTTGTCCTCGAAATTCGCACTTTTGGGAAACCACCGCTAAATCTGAACGGAATGAGCTAGACTAGTGAAATTTGGTGTTCTTATGAGGTAGACTTAGAAATTGACAGGATTTTTTGAAATTCGAACATTTACGCACGCAGTGGGGTAAAGAGAAGAGCGAGAATCGTGAAATTTGGTGTGAGAGTAACTTTTGGGACTTGAACTAGAACATGAAGCGATATAGTGGATAAAATGTGTTTGAATATGGTACAGTGGGGGAAAACGGATTAAGTATGGTAAATAGGGCGAAAATAGTTATGCATGGAAAAGTGGAACAAAATGGGTTAAATATGGTACTGTCGGGCAAAAAGCGTTAACTATTGAACAGTGGTTCAAAAATTGAATTGTATCATAATACAGTGGACCAAAAAGGGTTAAATATGGTACATTGTAAATATGGTAAATGGTTAACTATACAGTACAGTGGGAGCATAAATGTGGAGCAAACAGGGTTAAATATGGTACAGTGGGGTAAAATATGTTAAATATATATACAAATATATACAAAGGGTTGAATATGGCACAGGTTAACATGTTAAAGGGTTAACTACGGTACAGTGGGACACAAATTGTTAAATTTGGTAACGTGGATCAAAATAGATTAAATATGGTACAGTGGGGCAAAACGCGTTAACTATGGAACAGGGGGGCAAAATGTGTTAACTATGGTATAGTGAGACAAAAATGGGTAAATAAGGTACAATGTTACAAACAAGGTTACAGTGGGGTATAAACAGTTCAATATGTTTTTTTCGTGGCACTGTGGTGCAAAAGGGGCAAGCGAAGGTGTTAACTATGGTTGAGTGGAGCAAAAAGGGTTAAATATGGTACGGTGAAGCAAAAAAAGTTTTATATGGTACAGTTGGGCAAAAAAGTATTAAATTTGTAAAGTGTGGCAAAATAGTTAAATTTGGAAGAAACAGTGGAATAAAAAGTGTTAAATACGGTACAGTGGTTCATAAAGGGTTGAATGTGGTCCCAGAGTGCGAAGGTAGCTCTTACAATATAAACCAAAGCTAATTTTTTTAGAAATAATTACTTCTATTTAATCCGTTGGGAAAATTAAAAAAAAAAACCAGTAAGGAAAGGCTAAAGTCGGTCGGGGCCGACTATATAATACCCTACACCACTCTCGTAATATTGAATAACTCTGATATATAAATTTTGTAATTCATGTATAAATTGTTTACATAAATTTACTTTTGGGACATTTTATACTTAAATAATACCCTGTACCACAGTGTGGTGTAGGGTATAAAAACGATTGGATCTAAAGAGCCAAATCGGATGAAACATATGTATATATGGGAGCTATAGCTAAATCTTAACCGATTTTCTTCAAATTCGGCAATGTTGGTTCATGGATCATTCTAAATTTCAAAACGATTGGATGTAAAATACAGCTTCTATAGAACTGAAGGCCAAATCAGACGAAACATATATATGGGAGCTATAGGTACATCTTAACCGATTTTCTTCAAATTCGGTAGTGTTGGTTCATGGATCAAGAAACTCTACCATTCTAAATTTCAAAATAATTGGATGTAAAATACAGCTTCTACAGGACTAAAGAGCAAAATCGGACGAAACATATATATGGGAGCTATAGCTAAATCTTAACCGATTTTCTTCAAATTCGGTAGTGTTGGTTCATGGATCAAGAAACTCTACCATTCTAAATTTCAAAATGATTGGATGTAAAATAAAGCTTCTACAGGACTAAAGAGCAAAATCGGACGAAACATATATATGGGAGCTATAGCTAAATCTTAACCGATTTTCTTCAAATTCGGTAGTGTTGGTTCATGGATCAAGAAACTCTACCATTCTAAATTTCAAAACGATTGGATGTAAAATACAGCTTCTATAGGCCTAAAGGGCCAAATCGGACGAAAGATATATATGGGAGCTATATCTAAATCTGAACCGATTTCAACCAAATTCAATAGCGATCTTAACTGCTGCGAAATACTCTAAACTGCAAAATTTCAGAACGGTCGGAGTGAAATTGCGACCTGTAGTCGACGAACAACTTTACATGGACAGACGGACGGACGGACAATGTAAACGATTAAACATTGCACAGTGGTGCAAAATTGGCTAATTATGTAACATTAGGTAAAAGGGTTGAATGTGGTACAATGGAGCGATTCACTTTAGCTTTTTTAAATTCGTACCTTTATAGACACGGAGGAACAAACATGGTTTTATATTGAACCTAGGTGTGAATGTAGCTATTGGGATATGAACTAGGGGAAAGAACTATGAACTTGGAAAGAAGCATATGATCCAAAAGGTTGTTTTTCAACATTCAGAGGTACAGTGGGGAAAGGGATAATAATTGTACCATGATGTCGGGGTAACTCTTGGAACATTATCAAGAAATGAAACGGGAGTTCGTATTTTATTGTATGCAAATAATCAAATCTACTTCATTTTGCACCATATGTAATAATCAGGTAATTTTGAAATTTAATGTATTTTTAATACCTTAAAGGTATTTTTAATACCTTAAACAGAAAATAAAAAAATAAAGGATGGGAGCTGCGAAGCCCACCGGGTTAAAACTAGTATCCACTATTAAAGCAGGCGTTCCCCAGGGAAGTGTCTTAGCTCCAATACTTTACACTATTTATACCTCTGACATGTCAGTTAATGATGACGTGACATTTGCTACATCTGCATTGGCTTCTTGGTCGAAAATCTGAACTCAATTTAGAAATCAAGATTCTACTTTATACAATGCAAATCAGTACGGACATATGGAATTCAACTGTGGGGTACTGCTGGGGGATCTACGAATCCTATAGTTCCCACCTATTCTCAGGGTGGGGACTGGACAGTGATCCCAGATTGGGATCTGCGAATCTTATAGCTCCCATCTAGTCCCAGGATGGGGGCTGGACAAGCAGATCCCTAGAGGAGCACGGTCCTCGAAAACGGGTCTGTGTTCCACAAAGGATCTACGAATTCTGTAGCTCCCATCTATTCTCAGGATGGGGGCTGAATAAGTAGATCCAAGAGGAGCACGGTCCAAATGGTCGGTGTTCCACGAAAGGATTTACGAATTCTAAAGCTCCCATCTATTCTCAGGATGGGGGCTGAATAAGTAAATCCAAAACTGGTCACCAGTCCTAGATTTTCTGGAGTCTAACTGGTAGTATCTTCGGCTACGCAGTCTGACCAGAGCACTTTAATCTGGTACCACGGGGGTCAGGAAAGCCCTCGGTACGCAGGTACCGGCCTGACCATTGGTGAGGATCCTGTTGGATGCAACGTGGTGGCTGTGGTTGAAATCAAAATCGCTGGGAGAGTGGAGTCTCGGATGTGGAGTTGCAAACCAACCGGGTGCCATGACCCAAAGATTGGAAGGAGTTTTAGATGGGCTCCGCTCCTTACCAAGGAGGGGAATCAGTGGCCAGAAACATTGAATTCATTGGAACTCATGCACATTGTGTGTGAGGGCGCTGGTCGACGCATAAATTTACCCGAGTGTTTAGAGCACGGTGGAGTTAAGCCTTGACAGGCAGGAATCCACCTAAATCAAAATACTCATCTGTGGGGTACTGCTAGCAACTCAAACTTAGAAATCCTTCAAATATATCAATCAAAAACTCTTCGTATGATCTCAAATGCTCCGTTGTACTTGGCAAATAGAAAATATTTACAAAGACTTAAAAATCACCAAAATTAAAGAAGAGATAATTCAAGTATTCTCCAACTATATTGCAGACACAGTAATAATGTCAATCCTCTAGCAATATCTTTATTAAATAAAACCGAAAAGAAATGAAAAGCCTTAAGAGATTTCAAATATTAGACCTACCATGTAAGAATGAAATAACTTATTTCACATGAGTCAATGTATAAATATCTTTAACAAATGTACAAATATTGTTGGATTTTAAATTTACTTATTGTTGAATTGTAAAGAAAATAAAAAAACAAATATGGAAATATCTTTTTAATGGTATTTTCTTGTAATGAGATATTTCCGATATAATTTGTTCTTAAATTAAACTGAAATTTTTTGGTATTGTTCGGCTTGAGATCCTTTTATTAATTTATCGATTTTTAAAAAGGCAAAATTGCCTCTTTTGATATATTTGAATCGAAAGGAAATATATTTGGAACACACATTTTTAAATTTTATATATGTCTGAGCAAATAAATTTTATTTAAAAATTAATAAAATTTATTTGGAACGCATATATTAATATACTACAACAAAATTTATTTGCAAATAAATTTTCTCAAGTAAAATATGTGTTTATATAAAAAAAATTGTTGTTAAGGAATTCTCCAGGAATTCTCTTAATGTATTGATATATTTTCTGAATACTTAAATGCAAATTAATATTTGTTTCGGAAATAAAAGTCCCCAAAAAATATAGTTATTTCGAGTGTACCGTAAACATTTGTATGCTTCAAGCAGAATATGTTTGGGACAATATACTACAGAAGCGATTTTTTCAGCGTGTACTCATCATCTGGGACTAAATCTGGTACAAAAACCCAAAAAGCAAATTAAAAAACTAAATTATTTAGAAATGATATTTTTCACATACAATTTTAAATTCCGCTTATGCACAGTTCGACTTTCATCCTGAAGTTAATTGTCAACAAGGGCCGAAATTGCCTTTTTGATATGTTTGAATCGAAAGAAAAAATATTTGGAACAACATTTTTTAAATGCATGGTATATACTAGCCGGCCCGGCGAACTTCGTTCCGCCCTAATTCGTTAATGTAATAAAAATAATAATACGAACATGTAATTCGGCCAATTTAAATTCTCTGTATTAAATTAAACACAATGAATGGGAATAACTGAAGTTTATAACACCACGCTGAAAAAAAATCGCTTCTGTAGTATATTGTCCCAAACATATTCGGCTTGAAACATATATATGTTTGGGGTAGACTCTAAGCATGTAATATTTGGTACACACAAAAATTGTGTATTTGGGAAGATGTGTTTCTAAACAAATATTTGTTTACATTCCAATATGTTTTTATTTGGGACCATTATTTCCGAAACAAATATTTATTTGCATTTAAGTATTCATAAAATACATAAATTGTGTCAAATTTCTCAGTAATTCAAAGTTAAATTTTTAGAAATTTTAAATGTTCGTAAAAAATAATAATTGAAATCATATAATCTTGGATCAATATAAAGTACCTAATGATGGCTTGGAATACTCAGAAATTTGAAATGATTGATTTAAAACAGAAGGTAATGCTGCATATGGTATCATAACTGGGAGGTACAATTCGAAACCCAAGAAAAATTGAAACTGAAATATGAAAAACTCAGCAAAAGTTTTGGAAATATTTTTTAAATAAAATATATTTGGAAAAATTCCTAAATAATAATTTTATTTGTATTTAAACACATATTTTATTTGATAAATTTAGTTTGCAAATATAATTTGTTGTAATATATTAATATATGCGTTCCAAATATATTTTATTGATTTTCAAATAAAATTTATTTGCTAAGAAATATATAATATTTAAAAAAAATCGAGGGGCAAAATGGCATTTTTTGATATGTTCGAATCGAAAGAAAATATACTTGGAACACGAATTTTTAAATATTATATATTTCTGATCAAATAATTTTTTTTTTGTAAATCAATAAAATTTATTTGGAACGCATGTTACAGCACTCTCACGTCGTACTGATCAGGTTTTTACAATGCTATCATAAATTTAAACTAAAAACTTCAAGACGATTGGTGCAATGGCTTTCATATTTCGTTCATATGGGTTACGCGCTTGCTAATTCGATATACCTCGACATATTACATTTTTTGTGTGGAAGGCACCACACACGAACATCAAATTGTTTCTAATAGTTGGCCGCGCCACAAATTTGTGACCAACTCTAAATATTCCTACATATAATCCTTCCCAGGTTCAATACGAATACACCGAACCAGCAAAATTCGAACGACCCATACTCGAGCTATGAGGTTATGTCGGACGCGCAACGCCTATTTGACCAATTCTAAATGATTCTCCATAGAGTTCTTCCTTGGCCCAATACAAATACATCAAGTTCAATATTGTAAAATTCGGAAGATCCGTTCTCAAGCTATGAGGTTGTGTTGGCTCTGTCGCGCCCCTTTGACCAATCCGAAAATTTCAAACAGAGTGTCACTTCTGGTTCCAATACGAATCCATCAATCCGAAAATCGTGAAAACCGAACGATCCGGTTTTCCTAAATGTTCCTCCATAGTATCGAAAGAGCAAATTTTCGCTGCATAGTACTACATATTTAAAAATATTTAGGTTTGTTTCTAATAAAAAGCATAAAAATAACACTCACGTTGTTGATATCGCGAGAGCTTACCACTGGCCAAAACACGATTCTGTGAAAAGTCCGGCTTTTATGCAGCACTCTAGTCTATATATCCATATGGAAAATTTCTCGGCGGCCAAGTGGTCTCTTGGCGTAAAAGCACATCCGAGATCTGTATACATGCACATCAGTTTGTAGCCTCATAGTTTTTAACCCTGCTGTGATTAGGCCTGCAATGAATTGATTCCTATAGAACTTTTGAATGGTAACATAAATTGCCTTATAATTACTGCTCATGTGTCTTTTTTACAAGACAGTGCTATTTTTAACCGGTTAGGAAAGACAAAAAGTCGGGCGGGGCCGACTATATGATACCCTACACCTCCCTAACAATTCGAAAATGGACATTGCATTAACATTTTGGCAGTGTTCATACATGTAATAAGAAAACTCTCTCTGCCAAATTTCGTACTGATAGGATATAAAACACGGTTGTACAGCGCTTACATGTCAAATCGGGTGTAACATATATATTGGGACTATGTTTAAATCTGAACCAATTTTCCCCGAATTTGGCAGCGTTCATACATGTATTAAGAAAACTCTCTCTGTTGAATTTCGTACTAATCGGATATAAAATGACGTAAAGTAGGATTGAGAAAAATTAAAAGTTACATATTTTGGATTAGGGACCATTTGATCCAAGTTTATTTTTATTTTATTGAAATCAAAGTAATAAGCCGTTTTGCTCCAAAATAATTTGTAAATAAACTGCTTTGTTTTCACGAGGTATTGAATAAAAATAAATATAAAATAATCGTTAAATATTTATTTTGTATGAAATATGTAATATGGACCAAATGGTCTCTTAATCTACATTCACATTTTTAGATTCATAGCTCTTAAATAACTTTTAAGATAACTGATATAATGACAACAAATTTGGTTACCATTTTTTGTCTGACCACAGTCAGAGAATTCAAAATTATTTTTCGTGTTTAATTATAGCTTTTGATCTTATCATCTTGATAAACAGAATACTCAAGTTTTTGATAGCGCTAGAACTGACCACAGGGCAAAAAATGACTACGTGAAAAGTCCATTGTTTATATAGCACTCTGGTCTATTGTTGTGCAAAGTTTCAGCTTTCTAGCTCTTGCAGGTGCCTCAGCGGTCAAGTGGTCAGCGTTATCTGGGATCACTCTGGTCTATGGCTGTGCAAAGATTTAGCTTTCTACCTCTTACAGGAGCCTCAGCGGTCAAGTGGTCAGCGATATCTGGGATTTTTCGGGAATTTTCTCGGGTATTTTCCTTGTTTGGCCGGAGACCAGACTGGATTAAAGCGAATCATCGAAATCGGTCCAGGTGTTCTTGAGTTATAGGGTTAATAACTAACGTCACTCTCTTTTTACTTATTATATAATATATCGTCCCCTTAATAAAAGAATAGTTTATAATTTTTGTTTTGGTTCGAGAAAATCACATTTGAAGTTTTTGTGAAATTAGACCTATTGGAAGATAAATATGTATATTTTAGAAGAGAATCGATGTTTTCAATTTCTTGTCATTTTAATATGTGGTGAAATATTCACGCTACATCCAGATGATATTCTATTAGTCTAAAAGTGAGTTAAGTGTATATAAAGGGGATCAAGGTTTAGGTTTAGGTTAGGGTGGCAGCCGTATTTTTTTACAAGCTCACATAGACCAGTTTAGGTCCCTAGTGTTACCACGGGCTGAAATGCCCCTCATCGAAACCAACCTGTTTGATATATAAATTTATCGATAGTACGAATATCAGTACTGGAAAGATCTGTTAGGCTGCCTAAAAAGGCCGACCCCAGTATATCCAGTCGTCGTTTACTCAAAGCGGGACAGTCGCAAAGCAAGTGCTCAATGCTCTCCACTTCTTCCTCATCTCCACAGCTTCGGCAGAAGTCATTGGAGTCAATACCCAATCTTTTGGCGTGTTCGCCGATCAAGCAGTGTCCCGTCAGAACCTGTACTAACGTAGACAATCGTTTCCTCTCTAGTGCGAGGAGATATTTTGACCTTCTCAGGTCATACCTTGGCCAGATTTGTCTAGCTACCCTGCAGGTGCCGATTTCTGTCCATCTATCGTTGGACTGCCTGATTGCCTCTTGCCTAAGCCAAAGCTTGCACGTGGATAGTGGCGCACCAATATATGCAAATTCTTCGAGAATTTGTAATGTCGTCCCTTTCCTAGCAAGTTCATCGGCTTTGCAGTTCCCCGGGATATCCCTATGCCCAGGCACCCATATGAGGTGTATATTAAACTGCTCAGCCATCTCGTTAAGAGATCTGTGGCAGTCGAGGGCTGTTTGTGAATTTAGGGATGTTGCCTCCAGAGAATTGATGGCAGCCTGGCTGTCCGAGTAAATGACAACGCCATTGTTGGTTACTATGTTGCGACTCAGCCACTTGGCGACTTCCCATATTGCCATTATTTCGGCTTGATAGACACTGCAGGTATCTGGTAGTCTGTGAGCTATATCCAGACTAAGTTCTTCACAGTGTACTCCGAAGCCAACCTTTTCATCAAGCTTCGAACCATCCGTGTAAAAGTGGAGATGGTTTATATTACCTGGTATTCTGCCGACCCATTCATCTCTGGCGGGAATCATAGTGATGTAATTTCTCTCGAAGGTGTACACTGTTGGTATATAGTCCACTCGGTCGGTTACCATAGCACTACACTTTGATATCCTCATGTGACCATAGTTCTTGTACCTCCACATTGATAGGCAGTTTAATCTTATTGCCGCTTTGGTTGCAACTTCTCTCGCCACAATATTAATCGGCAGTATATGGAGTAGGGCTTGTAGAGACTCGGTCGCTGTAGTCCTTAAGGCTCCGCTTATGCTCAGGCAGGCAGTCCTCTGAACCTTTGTTAGTAGGTTGGTAATGGTTAGTTTGTCAGTTGCCGTCCACCATACCACAATACCGTATAACAGTATTGGACGAACTACTGCTATATATATCTAGTGGACGATTTTAGGAGAGAGTCCCCACCGCGACCCTACAGCCTTTTTGCAGGAATATAAGGCGACGTTGGCCTTCCTTACACGTTCCAATACGTTAAGTCTAAATAACATTTTCCTATCTAGAATTATTCCTAAAAATTTTGCACTTTCAGAAAAGACTAGATCTGTTCCATTTATCCGAGGTGGAGGGTCCACATGTGGGACATTATTCATCCTAGTAAAGAGAACCAATTCTGTCTTGTTGGGGTTAACGCCCAAACCGCTGCTTCTGGCCCATCTAGCCAACTTGTTCAGAGCCACCTGTAGGATGTCTCTGAGGACGTTTACAAATTTGCCACTCACTGCGATTGCCACGTCGTCCGCATATGCCACGACCTTGCAGCCACAACGTTCTAGATCTAGCAGGATTTCATTCACCGCTAGGTTCCAAATTAGTGGAGACAATACTCCTCCTTGCGGGGTCCCTCTGTTTACATACCTTGTTAGAGTTGTGGACCCTAGACATGCTGTTATGCGTCTTCTGGTGAGCAGACTTTGAATTAGTCTAATCAAACTAGTGTTAACTTTTAGATGTGAGAGTGCCGCAATTACCGCATCGGAATGAATGTTGTTAAAAGCCCCTTCTATGTCAAGAAATGCCACCATGGTGAATTCCTTGAAATGCAGGGACGATTCGATAGTGCTCACAAGTTCGTGCAGGGCTGATTCAGTAGACTTGCCCTTGTTGTAAGCATGTTGGTTCCCCGACAGGAGTTTTGTATCCAGGTTTTCCCTAATGAAATGATCTAAAAGTCTTTCCAGACCTTTCAATAAGAACGAGGATAGGCTAATTGGTCTGAAGTCTTTTGGCCTAGTGTGTGATATCTTTCCCGCTTTAGGTATGAATACCACTTTGGTATCCCTCCATCGATTCGGGACGTATGAAAGCCTGATACAGCCTACATAAATTTTCTCCAGCCAGGGGATAATGTACTTTAACATTTTCTGCATTTCTGCTGGAGTGATGCCATCTGGTCCAGGTGACTTGAAGGGCTCAAAGCTGTTAATAGCCCAGCTTATTCTGGATCTCTCAGTCAAGAAGCTAGCGACGCTCGCAGTCCACTCGCACTCTTGTTGGTCCTGCTGATCCTCGGGTTCTGTTATAGAGTTCCCCGGGAAATGTGTGTCGAGCAGTACATTGAGCGACTGCTCGCTGTTTTTGGTCCAGTTATTTGCCTCATCCTGTAAATATCCCACTGTACAGGGTGAAGCAGATAATATCTTCCTCAGCCTAGCGGCGTCGGAGACCTTTTCCACTTCACCACAGAAGGTATACCAAGAGCGCCTTTGCGCCTTTCTAAGCTCCTTCTTATAGATCTTGAGTTGCTCTTTATAGGCATCCCAATCATTAGCGACCCCAGTAGATTTAGCCTTATTGAATAGCTTGTTGCAGGTCTTTTTCATAGCCGTTAGCTCAGAAGTCCACCATTGGGGTTTAGTTTTACCCTTGTACCTTGTTTTTGGACAGGCTTCTTCAAGGGATCTATTGAATGATATGGTGATATGATCGACCAGATTATCCAAACCGGCTTTGTCATTCGGTTCGTACGGAAGTTTAGAGTTGAGGACTTTCTTGAAATTCTTCTCATACAGATGCCACTTTGTCTTCCTTACATTTCTGTGGACGGCGGGTTTAGGCGCTTTTTCCGCGAGTTTGAACTCAATATAATGATGATCTGAGAATGAGTGGTCGTCCAGTACATTCCACCCAATAATTTTGTCTGACAGCCGGTCAGTAGCAAACGTTACGTCGAGTACCTCTTGTCTGTCTTTAATTGTGAAGGTCGGTTTATTACCTATGTTACAAATACTAAGATTGGTAGTTAGAATAAAGTCAAGAAGCGAATCACCCCTATTGTTTATATCCGTACTACCCCAGATAGTATGATGAGCGTTCGTGTCTGCGCCAATAATCAGCTCGAGCTCGTCAGACGTTGCTTCTTCTACTACTTCCATGAATAGAGCAGTCGGTACTACAGATTCATAAGGCAAGTAGCTGGAGACCACCCAATATATGCGATTACCGATCTCCAGGCTAGCAGCTGTTTGGTCTTTACCACTTAAATTAGTCAGGAGAAAGATACTTAGATCTTTCCTGGCCAAAATGCAGGTTCTTGGAGTGCCTTCACAGTTGGCCACAAGCAGTTTAAAGTTGGGTGTCCTAATACCGCACACCCTTCCTCCCACTACGTAGGGCTCCTGTATCAGGACGATGTCTACTGCGCCTGTGGACAGGCGCAGCAATAGAGCCGCTGAGGCTGCTTTAGCGTGATGGAGGTTAATCTGTAGAATTCTTACCATCATTGGTAATTGACAGATTAACATCCACCCCAACAAGGGTGTTATCGAACTCTTCGTCCGTATCGTCGAAAAGCATGTCCCCGCCAGATGCGTCAAAGAGTCCGGAGACTCCCCTCAGCCCCTCTGTGTCAGAAGTAGAGCTTTCGTCCTCAGTGTAGGACGTTACAGATCTTCTGTTAGAGTTGGAGTCACCAGAAATAATAGGCGTGGCTACCTCCGCACTTACAGAAAGTGCCACGGTGGACGACTCACCTTCTGCAGTGGGAGCTATATCCTGCTTGTATATCTTCAAGATTATAGTCTCGAAGCCATATTGTAGGGTTGCACTCGCACTTTGTATATGGGAGGTGGATTCAGCGTTTAGGATAAGATTGACCTGCCGCTTTTTACCATCCGCCTCACCCACCTTGCTGATTCTCCAATTATGGGCCGGCAGACCAGGATTGGAATCTTTTATTATTTCTAAGATGTCAGCCGGGTTGGAGGGCTCTTCTGTAACCCAGGTGATGGCTCTAGGGTGACTAGGGATGTTGTTTTTTTCGACAACATCCAACTGGGCACCCGGCCACACCTCACCCGCTCGACTCAGAGCAGCCTTATAAAGGTCTACTGATCTGGCATCACCGAAATATAAGAGCTTTACTCTCCCCTGATGCCATCCTGCATCGTTGCAGATTGGTGGTTTGCCCGGCATTTCTCTACGGACATCGAGGTAATGAGCCATAATGGCTGATTGTACATGACTCCATTTGTCCTTGAGGATGGATCCATCCTCACTACTTCTGTCTATAACAGCCATCACTAGACTCTCCTTCGCCACTTCATTGAAGGGCTTGGTGAGTGTCCTGTTGATGGTGACATTAGGGCCTCTTGCCTTTTTCGAAGGCAGGGGTTCATCAGGTGATCTGATTCGTTTTACTTTATTAGCCGTTAACACAGCTGAATTTGTGGCTCTTTCAGCCGACTCATTGGCCTTAGAAGCATCTATGACGCCTTTAGCCCAGGTAAGTGACTCTTTTTGTTTTTCGGTAAGAGCCGAAACCTCAACAGCCTCCAACTTCGTCAAAACTCTGAGCGCTACACGATGCTCATTGTGCTTCCGTTTTGACGGTCGGACATGACGTTTTCCCCTCACCGCACCACCTGTTGTGAGTACTTGGGGGAGATTTTCACCATTTTTGGTGTGGTCGGCTTTGGCCAAGACCAACGGACGGACAGTCGGACGATTGGGGAACCGCGCTCCATCGGAACACGAAGGCATCCCCGTCAAGAGAATTTATTTTAATTTTGTCTGTATTAGACCGTAATAGGTACTACGATGTAGGCCTTACAGACTTTGTACAGATTTTTGCTATTGCGTAATAGGTACTGGTAACTATCCGCTATGTGATAAACACGTCCGTTCACTGCGAATGATCAGCAACGAAACTCTAAAGGGGATCAAAGTGCCATACTACAAATATACACTATTTTTTATATTCTGATAATGCAATAAAAATAATGGTATATATGCGTATACGCTATTGTTTTATTGAGGGGACGATATACGTATAAGCGGCTTCCGTCCTGGTAAATCAACAATTGATCAGATATTCACGTTACGCCAAATCCTGGAAAAGACCAAAGAGAAACAAATCGACACTCACCATCTATTTGTCGACTACAAAGCTGCATTCGACAGCCCGATAAGGGAAAAGTTTTACATCGCTATGTCTGAGCTTGATATCCCCGCAAAAATTGTGAGACTTTGCAACCCGTCTGAGGACAACGTAGAAAAGGGCGACGCAATCTCCGTGGGAATGATCAGGTGCAACAAAATCTATCAGCACTTGAAATCACCAATTGGCGCCAGAAAGCAGAAGACAGAAATTGCTGGCGTTCTATTTGACTTCATGCTGAAGCCGATCCCCGGCTGCATTAGCCATAATAAAAAACCAGTAAGGAAAGGCTAAAGTCGGGCGGGGCCGACTATATAATACCCTACACCACTCTCGTAATATTGAATAACTCTGATATATAAATTTTGTAATTCATGTATAAATTGTTTACATAAATTTACTTTTGGGACATTTTATACTTAAATACTACCCTGTACCACAGTGTGGTGTAGGGTATAAAAACGATTGGAAAAAAAGAGCCAAATCGGATGAAACATATATATGGGAGCTATAGCAAAATCTTTACCGATTTTCTTCAAATTCGGCAATGTTGGTTCATGCATCAAGAAACTCTACCATTCTAAATTTCAAAACGATTGGATGTAAAATATAGCTTCTATAGAACTAAAGGGCCAAATCGGACGAAACATATATATGGGAGCTATAGCTAAATCTTAACCGATTTTCTTCAAATTCGGTAGTGTTGGTTCATGGATCAATAAACTCTACCATTCTAAATTTCAAAACGATTGGATGTAAAATACAGCTTCTATAGAACTAAAGGGCCAAATCGGACGAAACATATATATGGAAGATATAGCTAAATCTTAACCGATTTTCTTCAAATTCGGTAGTGTTGGTTCATGGATCAAGAAACTCTACCATTCTATATTTCAACCATTCTATGAAACAACTAAATCTGTGTATGTAAACGATTTCCTTAGCAAAGAATCAATGGATCTTTTAAATTACGCTAGAACGCTGAAATCAGTCGGTTATCATGCTGTTTATTCATATTCTGGGAGAATTTATGCAAAGAAGAGTGAAATTACCAAAGCCAGGTTAATTAAATCAGAAGAAGATGTTGACGCAATTCTTTTGGAGGCTACAACCAACAAATTCAATAGCCGAAGACTATCGCAAAAGCAAATAGCCGTTATGGAGGATTCTGATGGGTCAGAAGAGGATGCTCAAGCTCAGTTTATATCTCCTGTAAATGCAAATTTAATTTTTTTTTTAATTTTCTTAAAGTATAATTTTTTTTCATAAATAATGGATTACAACAATAAATATTTTTCAAATTTCGACAGTTTTAATAATTATTTAAAGAAAAATGAAAGTACAATTTTTAATATAATATCTGTAAACATAAGAAGCATTTCATCAATAGACAAGTTCAACAAATTTAAGTCGTTGATTGCACAGTTTGTGGTTTTACCAAATATTATTGCCGTTCAAGAAACATGGTTTCAAAATGACCTTAAACAGATATACAACTTACCAGGATATAATACCATTCATTGCTGTAGACGCGATGGATATGGTGGAACTTCATTTTTTATTAAAGATACTTTAACCTATACCGTTGAATACTGTGAAAGTAAGCAATTTATTGACGCTATATGTATTTCAATAAATAATTTTAAAATAATGGGTAAATCTCTCAAAATAACAAGTTTTTATCGTTCTCAAAAATGCGAATTGAACACTTTTTTCCGCTTTATTGAGGATTTACTGCAAAACACTAATGGACATCCGAGTATTGTTGTTGGAGACTCTAACATAGATTTTTTGAATTCTTCGGTATCATCTGATCTGTTAAACATTTTATTCCAGTTTGATTATAGAAATTGTCATTCTCTAATCACACGCCCATGTAGTGGTAAATCAATAGATCACATTTACAGTAATATCCAAAATATTGTTTCAATCAATTCCGTAGAATGTAGTATTACAGATCATAATTTGATATCCTGTAAAGTAAGTTTTAGTACCAGGAATTTAGAATACACAACAAAGTGCTATCGCCAATGTAACTATAACAGGCTAAAGGAAAATCTTCGAGATAGTTTATCATCCATGCATTATTCCGGAAACACATCCATCGACTCATCACAGTTAATAAACATATTTTCCGAATGCGCTAAAAATGCAACTACAGAGAAACAGGAAAAAACGTGTACGAGAAGTTTAATAACACCGTGGATTAATGACAATCTTCAAAATCTTATAAAGTTGAAGCAAAATCTGTTGTTGAAAAGAAGACGTTTTGGTAGGAATACTACATTGGACAAAATTTTAAAACAAATAAGTAGGATCGTAAAGAGAGCAACAAGAATATGTATGAACAAATATTATCAAACAGAACTTGAAAATCTACAGACAAATCCAAAAAAATGTTGGCAATTTCTAAATGAACAATTGGGAAGAAATTCGCGTTCGAAGTTGGAATTAAAAGATGATCGAGGTGATTTGGTAACAAATATTAAGAGAAAATGTAATTTGTTTAACGAATATTTTTTGAAAATCCCTGAATTGTTGAAGTAAACCATTGTGTGTTTGCCAGGCGATTGCTGCAATAAGCTTGGTACTCTAGTTCAAAGTGTATATACTTTTAATTTTTGTAATACTAATGACGAAGAGGTTCTAGAATTAATTTCTAATCTAAATTTAAATAAAAGCCATGGTCATGATGGAATATCTGCAAAGATGTTGTTAAAATGCAGAAACGTAGTTTATACAAGTGTGGTAAGGATTTTTAATAGTGCTATTGACTCTGCAAAATATCCTGAAACTTTTAAGATTTCAAAGGTAATTCCAATACCGAAAGTTAAACAATCTTGTACAGTTGACCAATTTAGACCCATTGCTTTATTATCATTAGTTGGGAAGATATTGGAGAAAATTATGCATAAACAGTTAGTGTCATACTTAAGCGAACACAACCAATTATATAAATTACAATTCGGCTTTAAAAAAGGTAGTGGTACGCAAGAAGCAGTATTGAATGTGATAAGTACTATATGCGAAGGTCTGGATAATGGGAATGGTGGAGTTGCTGGCATATTTTATGATCTCTCAAAGGCATTTGACCTGATAGATCATACAATTTTATTACAGAAACTTAAATTTTACGGAATAGTCGGGAATGCTCTGGAACTTATTAAAAGTTATCTTGAAAATAGGAAGCAATATGTTGAAATAGAGAACCAAAAAAGTGAAATGGGAAATGTTCAACATGGTGTACCTCAGGGCAGTGTCCTAGGTCCTTTGTTGTTCACAATCTATTTAAATGATATACAAAATCTTAAGCTACACGGTAAATTAATAATGTTGTTACGTGCCGCTGTCACAGCCCTAGACAGACTTCCAACCGACCAGCTCTTGCGGCTTATTCCTGGGTGTGAATCCCTCCCATCTGCCTAGCTCACGGACGTTACAATTAAATTGTTCAAAACATAAAAAAAACTACATTAAATACATGGAAACACATTTCTTGAGAGGGTGGTAGGTGTTGACCACCAGTCGCCCATCCCAACCATAGTCATCTTAAGATCCCAATTAAATATCTATGTTTTAGATGACCCCATAATCCACCCACATATTTCACTTACCCCCTTATATTGCCATACCCCCTTCTTGATAATTTATCCTTCCATATTGTTTTCTTTTCTAACTTCAGTACATATTTATTCTATAATATATTTTCCTTAACTTACTTAAAATTAAGTTTAACACATTAACCAATATATTTTTATTCTCTTTTAGTAAAAAAAAACTAAACCTAATTTTTTATATATATATTTCTTCTTATATCTTTGCAGATTTCAAATCGAGCCCTGATTTCCAGGAGAAATTTCTGTTTGGATATATAATATTTTGTTCATTACTTTAACAATATCTTTTTCAATTAATTTCTTTAAATATTTAAGCCTAATTACTTCATATATTAATATTGAAACAATAAAACACATAAACCAAACAAAAAAATATATAAATTCCTTAAGTCGTTATACTTTACTTAAATAACAAAAAAAAACGCTACAATAACAACACTAGAAACGCAAATCATATCTCACAACTAATGGCAACCTCCTTATTCTTTTCGCGATTCATTCACAATACCACCTACGGACTGAACTGACACCAACTGTTCCTAGTATTATTCTCTACTTGAAGGAGCTCCCTAAAGTCGACTAGAAACTATAGATATATACATCAATTCTAGAGACCTAATGGATTGAGAAGAACACTACGCAACGGGGGCCAATTTTTTTTCTTTTTTATAACTTATGATTTCCGTTTTTACAATACATACGTCTACATATATTAAACATTAACACCTAACACATATAAAACTCTAGCTTCACCTACAGTTATTTTTTTTTATAGTATTTTCAGACAAACTTCTTAATATACTCTAGTCGTTTCTTCAGTCACAACCTTTTTTTTTCTTCTTTGTACTGTTACGTTAATTTGATTCTTTACGAATATGATGCTAGTCAAATAGATATATATTGTCTTTGTTTTTAAGTTCCTTTTTGTTTAAACCAGCTTCATCAGTGTAAATTGAAATCGTTAATTGTAATTTCTGTTACTTTCATATATCTTATCGCCTCGAATCGTCTCATAGGGCGCCATACATATACGTATACATGTGTATATATAAAAAGGTTACCTGGGATTCCGGTCTTACGTAACTTCGTGCTCTTCCTTTTTTTTCTATTTTTAATAAACTTGGCGGATTGCTTCTGACCGTAGGATGTAATTCATCTGCATCTGTAACTCAAAGGGCTTTTATTCTTTTCTGTTCCAATACTGACTGCCACTAGAACCACCAGAGCGCAATACTTCTCTTCCCAGGATAACCTACATTTGTTAGATTTCAATTGAATTCCTTCCTTCTTCAATTAATCGACCAACTTGTACAATAACCACAAAAACTCATTCGAATCTCAAAGAATTTTGCTTTAGCACTCACAATTTTTATTAGCTTTCTATGGGTTTCGATCGAATTTGTCGTTACTATTCAAGAAGGATATATAATCTTTCCTTTCGCATACCTTTTTTTTTCCATACAACGAAATGAAAATATAATCCGTTTAAAAAAATTTTATTTGGTTACTTTTATGTTTTTCGCTTTTCAACGCACAAGGTTTTGCACAAAGATTCGACCAAACAGTTTGAAGGTGACTTAAGCAATGGCTTTGGTGCCGCCACGTCACTCTGGCTTGGGTAAAATTTCCCAAAATCAGCCATGTTTTTATCTAGGTTCCCTGACGTTAGTTGTCTTTGTCCTACTAAATTTTATTTTTAGAATGATTATCCTTTTCTTTACGTATTGGCAGATTCACATATTCATCCTTTTCTAATAATTTATCCCCGAAGGACGATACTGTACTCTTAATCTGTTTACCAGCTTAGACATGAACCGATATTGATTAAATTTTACTACAACATTTGTTTCTATTAAAAAATTTGTTAATGAATGAAATTTTAAAATCTGTACGTTACGACGTACCAACAAAATACGCCGACATTCATTCATTCATCATATGGCAACTCATAGTGGTACGCTTTTGGTCATATCTGTCACAACGTGTGTTCATTCACAATTGAAAGTAAACAACAGAGTTTATAGTTGTCGTGGTTGGTTCACGTTTTTCGTGACAAGCCAACAAATTTATTTATTATTTATCTCGTTTTGTTTATTTATAATTAATATTTATTTATTTCTTTTATTTTCAGGCTTTCCCGAGGCTTCGTCTGGATGTTCATTCCTCCCGTTGCAGACACAAGTGTTAGTCAACATTTGCTGGCTCCGAAAGGGATGAACATCCGCACCAGGAGAAGACGAGTCCAAAGTACCTGCGGTAGGACTCGGCCGCGAATCACCGGTACTTTGCCAACGATGCTCCACTAGCCTCTCCATGCTGTGGCATCGCTCCGATGGATTACAAGGGATTTAGGGTGGGAGTAGATATTCCCTCCACAAACATGCACCCTTGTCCCCATCGATGGACTACTGGAGGCGTGGGGTGGGAGTAGTTTATCCCTCCACAAACATGCACCCCCGCCTCCATCTATATAATCAAAAAAAATAAGGCGGTTTTTGTAGCCTCCGTGAAGCAAAAAGGCTACATTCCCGCGAAGCTCCTCGCAAAATTTTTTTTGTGCGTGTGGAGGCTCTTTGGACTTGGTTGCTCCCGCAACAATGTATGCAGATGACATAAGTCTCTTTTATCCATATAGACATAAAGTTATTTTAAGAGCTCAGATGGAAGAGGATGCGCAAACAATTTCGGAATTTGTTAGGATAAATAAGTTGGTTATAAACACTGAGAAAACGAAGATTGTAAGATTTCGGCCGTATAATATTGGTGGCAATGACGTTTTTAATGTTTCTGTTTGTGGTAGAAATGTGGTTGAATCCAGTTCATTAAAATACCTAGGAATACATTTTCAAAGTAATTTGTCCTGGAATATGCATATGGAATTTATACGTGGTAAAATAGCTCCAGCAATAGGGTTACTTTATAAATTTAAAAATAAATTCGACGAGAGAACTAAACTATTGATTTATAATGCACTAATACATAGTCATTTCAACTATTTACCAGTTGTTTATTTGTGCAAGAAAAGTGTTGAATTTAAATCTTTGCAACGATCGCAGAATAAAGCCCTCAAGATTGTTTATAATCTTCCACGTATGTATTCAACAGTACAGTTATATAAAGACGTATCGAAACATATTTTGCCGTTATATGGTATTTACAGATATCAATTGCTGATGTACATGTTTAAAGCTGTGCGGAATATTGGTTACCACGCTTTTGATTTTTCCAGAAATCAAACTACATTTAATACCAGAAATAGCTCGAACTTATTTGTCAAAAGGTGTAGGCTAGAAATCACAAAACAATGTATTGAGCATATAGGTTGCTCAGAGTACAACCATCTGCCGCAATATCTTAAAAATATCTCACGCGTATCGACATTTAAATCGAATTTGAAAATTTATTTATGTCTTAATATTGAAATGCTTCTGATGTAGTTGTAATTAAGAAAATTCTTTTGATCTCGCTGTAATTGTATATATGTAGACACATTCATGCCAACTCGCCCCAATAATGTCCATGTGGCGCTGGGGCAATAAATTATAATTGTTTAAAATATTTTTGTTAATAAATGAATTAAAATAAAAAAAAAAAAAAAAAAAAAATGATTGGATGTAAAATACAGCTTCTTCAGGACTAAAGGGCCAAATCGGACGAAAGATATATATGGGAGCTATATCTAAATCTGAACCGATTTCAACCAAATTCAATAGCGATCTTAACAGCCGCGAAAAACTCTAAACTGCAAAATTTCAGAACGATCGGAGTGAAATTGCGACCTGTAGTCGACGAACAACTTTACATGGACAGACGGACGGACGGACGGACATCGTTAAATCGACTCAGCTAGTGATTCTGAGTCGATCGGTATACTTTAAGGTGGGTCTAGCTGTGTTATTTTCAGGTGTTACAAACATCTGCCGTGAAACAAACTTATAATACCCTGTACCACAGTGTGGTGTAGGGTATGAAAATAATATATAAGTATAGGAAATTTCTAAGCAATAAATTTGATTTGAAAATCAGTAAAATTTATTTTAGAACGAATATATTAATATATTTTTAGTATATGCGAAGGGAATACATACTCATTTTCTACGGATTATGTTAAGGTTTTTCGTAGTTATATTTTCTTATCCTGATGATGCCATTCGAAGAAAGACGAAATATTGAATGAAAACAATAAAAAACACATAAAAACTCATTTTTGGATAAATATCATAAAAAAATTAAAAACACAGGTCGAATATACAAAATTACGCACTCAAAACAACAAAATATATTTGCAAACTAATTTTCTCAAAAAAAAATAATGTTTAGTTATTTGTCCAAATATATTATTTTAAAAAGATTTTCAAATCGGTGCAGATTTTTCGAACGACATAAGTAACAATAACATTAGTTTTAAAGCACAAATTTTTAATTTATATTTATGCCAAGTCATCATGTGTTGCAAACCCATCAAGCAATGTTTCATTATGCAAGATTATAACATTTTAAATACAATGGAAAATTTACGAATATTTAAAATTTCTGAACAAAATTTGCGTTGAATTACTGAAAATATGAAACTTGTCTTAAAAGGATTTGGCGATATCTTCGCGAAATGTTGCTGTACAAGCATTTAAAATTCATAAATGTTAATGTTGTTGGAAAGTTTATCATTTCAGAGAATATTTTGTAAGCTCATATCTCTGAAACTATGAAGCGCATTAGAACTTCGATTAATTCATAGAATACAGAGCCTTTGAAGTGCTCCTTTGCATTAAAAAAATTGTGTTGTATTTTCCTTTTCAAGCTGCGGTTTACCTGCATGGGTGTTTCTTTTGCTCCAGGATAACACTACCCAGCAAAATCTTGGGAAGTACATGTCTTTAAAACTCGCATTACCAGGTAATGATATCTCATTATCGCCAGCATTACTTTCGGTAAATAAATAACGACTCACAAAATAACCAACAGGGTCGATTGCTGTTTTGTTTCGGGCTCCTACGCATAGATCCAAGATTCGTCACCTGTGACGATCTTATAAACGTCATTTGAAGCACTGCGATCGTATTTTTTCAAAATTTCTTTGCACCAATCGACACGAGCCTTTTTTGAGCGATTGACAAATTTTGAGGGATCCAACGAGAACAAACCTTTTTTACGGCCAGGTGTTCATGCAATATCGAATGTATGGTGGTGGAAGAAATGCCCAAGGATGCCTCTATCTCACGGTATGTCACATGACGATCTTGCATTATCAGTTCACGCACGGCATCAATGTTCTCCTGCACAACGGCCGTTTTTGGACGACCTTCGTCTTAGAGCGAGCGTCGGCTACGATTGAATTCGTTAAACCAGCGTTTTACAGTGCTATAGGATGGTGCTTCATCGCCATACAAAGATTTAAGTTAATCGATGCACTCTAGTCGTGATAATCGACGTCGAAAGTTGTGAAAAATTATCGCACGAAAATGTTCACGAGTTTATTCCATTTTTTTGCCAAATTGATTTTTTCAAGTCACTGTAAGTCCGGATTTACACTGGCTGAATGTTCAGCAGATTATCGGCGTTTTGTTGTAGAGAGGCGGCAGTCGGCAAGAGGGAGGAAAAAACTCTCCCTGAACGTTTTGAGTTCTTCGTGCAAGTTCAAAAAAAGAGAATTTGATGATAAGCTGCTGAAAAAACTTACCTAGTGTAAATCTGGACTAAACAACACAAATGATGGTCGTACGTCAAAACGTTCTGATCACGTTTATGGAAATGTCAGATGGCGCCAGGCAACACTTAGTGTTGAAGCAGGGTTGAAAAATACAAAAAAGGAGAGATTTGGATGTGGTTATCATCGATGATTTCGTAAGGGGAATCCGTAGATAATTCAATCTGTACATTACGACGAGATTCATAGACAAATCGCTTAATAACACTAGCCAACAGTCGTTTTGTTATTTGGTTCTAGCATAGTTTTTCTCATTGATTTTGACTTACTGAACACGAAAATGAGTTTTAAAAATTTTTCTCTCGATTGGTTTTCGAGATACAAATTTTTGAACTTTTTTTTTAAATTTTTGGAGGTACACTTACAATTTTGAGCATATCTTTCGTCTTCTTTGACGTATTTGATCCTACTGCTACTCAAATTAAAGCAAATTGAGCCGTCTACAACTCATTCTCAGAAAATTTTCAAATCGGGTGAGTAGTTTTGATGTTGGCGGCTTAAAAAGGTTAAAAAACTGCGTTTTTTTAGTAAAAATGTGGCAGAAAAATTCATATAAAATATAAAACGCGATGCTAACAGCGATTTTGGTTTTTTTACGTATAGCTGGCATTTTTCCAAAGAAAATAAGCACTTACTTAACAAAATCTGACAACAAATGGCGGACTTATAATTTTTTTGGTAAAAGACCGAAATTCCGCTATTTCACGATATTTTGATTTTCATTATTTGCACAGCTTACCTACCCAACGCAAACGAATAAATACATTTGTACTTAATTTAAAATAAACAAATTAGTCTTAGTATATTATTTTTTAATTTATTTAGAGCACTACATACTCAATGTATGGCACAATTAGAAATGGATGTGCCAGGTTAGCTAAACTAACGAAATTAACCAAATCAACGCCCAAAAAAAATGAGTAGAAACAAAGATATAACTGTACATTTTATGCCATGTGGAAAACCAGCTGACTTCTTCTTTGTTTTTTGTATTCGCTGCAATTGGTCTCACGTATTAGGGTCCAAATGTAGTCACCCATCATAGCCGTGTCATAGATGCCCTGATAGCGTCGTTCCATAGCCTTCAATTCCTGATGAAAGCGCTCGCCGTGTTCGTCGCTCACGTCTCCTAAATTCCCAGGGAAAAAATCCAAATGAGAATGCAGAAAGTGTATTTTAAGTGACATGTGCACTCCTACCCAAAAATGAAAAAAAAAACGAGAATTAAAACGCTATTTAAATTAACATTTGTTTCAAAAAAAAACCTACCCATTGCTTCATAGTTCTTTACCAGATCCTCAACTATGTCCTTATAATTATCGCTTTTGTTGTTTCCTAAAAAGTTTTCCACAACAAGCCTGAAGGAATTCCATGCTGCGGCTTCGATGGGTGATAACAGCTTCGGGAATGTTTCATCTTTCAACATTTTTTTTATCTCGGGTCCTGCGAAGACTCCTTCTTTAATTTTTGCCAGCGAAAGGTAAGGGAAAATTGACCGTAAATAGGCAAAAGCTTCACCTTCTTTGTCCAATTTTTTGGCAAAATTTTTTATCAAACCCAATTTTATGTGCAGCGGCGGAAGTATTATATTTTCACGGTTCTCTATTAGTGGTTTGCGCTGAACATTCGCTTCTCCAACTACAGGTTTCGTTCGTTCCGGCCATTTTTTTTGAATATAATGCTGATCATCAGCGCGGCTATTCCAAAGGCACAGAAAACAGCAATGTCGCGTATAGCCTCCTTGGAGTCCACACAGAATGGCCACAACTTTGAGGTCGGCGCATATTTTCCAATTATATTTGCTATACTCTATGCATTTCAGCAAAATGTTCATAGTTTCATAGTTCTCCTTTGAATGAACCGCATGAGCAATAGGAAGAGATGGCTTTTCATTCCCATTATGTAAGAGAACTGCCTTCAAGCTCTCTTTGTTGCTGTCAATAAACAACCTCCATTCATTGGGGTTGTGAATTTGGTGAAGCTCTTGGAACAAGCCGGAAATGTCGCTGCAAAAACATATTTCGTCTTTCTTTGTATAAAATTTTGCATACTGCTGGTGACGCTTCCTGTACGCTGTTACTTTCACTTCTGAATCCGCAAATCCACACTGTACCATCCGAGACGCAAAAAGTTCGGATTTCTCCTTAGTGAGACCAAAATCGCGCACCCAATCGTTTAGTTCGGCCTGTGACAGTAATTTTCGCTTTCTGCACGCCCCAAATTCGCTTGCACTTGACTCGGACTCTTGATCTGACGATTCTGCTTTTTGAAGAGATGCACCAGGGCACACTGGATATGGTACATCATTCGAATGTGGTACTGGAAGTGCAAACGATCCCACTTGAGCGTAGTTCCATATTAAAAATCTCCCTACCCCACTGTTTGTGGTGAGGCAAAAATAACAGTCTGTGGAATGGCATAGCGGCTTTTTCCACATCATTGGTGTATCGAATTTCATATGGCGCCTAATGTGTTTAAATAAAAATTCTTACCTTCCGCCAGCTGCCCAGTTGGTTAGGATTATATAGCAAAGATCACATAGCGACTTAGGTGTCCATGGTTCTGTGATATTTGGTGAAATACCAAAATAATTCAAATAGTGCAATTGCACTGCTGGAGTAAACGTGTGTGCGTGATTATTCTTTATAAACTCGCCACAAACATTGCAGAAATTGTCTGGATTGTTCAAACACTCGAACACACGTAGTCTTTTACTCATTGTCTTACTTGTTGGGTAGGTATTATATGCACTTAAATTCAATTTGTTTCACTTTTTACTCGTACTACTCGCGTTCGTAGACACTTGTTGAATGACAAAAAACGATAAATGAACACCTATAAATACTAAGTATGTTACAATATTTTACTGGCAGGTACTTATGAATGGGCGCATCTTTTAAGGGTGGCTATATACCTGATTCAGCAAGTGTGCGTTTCAAATTGTGGAAAAGTTTCCAAATAATGGCCACTCACAAATGTGGGGGGAATTTCTGTAAAAAAATCCGATACAGGTAGCCATCGGGAAAACACACATCAATAAAAAAGTGTAATTCCCTTTTTTCCCTTTAATTGACTGTGAACGGAGTAGCAGTCATAAAGGAACACGAAGAGCGTCCACGCACATTCAGAAGCGTATATTACTCTGCAACCACAATCATAAAAATTAAATAACTATTTGTGTATTACTTATTTTTTTAATTCTGAGAATCATAAAAATTACGTAAACGTTTTTTCCAAACAATTTTGTACATGTAAAGTGGGTTTGCCAAAATTCGTATCGTAAAATGCACCTGTGTTTCTATGTTCTGCATTTTCATTATACCATTTTCGACGAAACGTCCCTACGGTATTGTAAATAGGTTTTTTTACAATTATGAAATATTTGTGTTATTAATATTAATTTAAAAATTTTATCAAAACTGCAAAGTGCTGTGACATTTGAAAAAAATTTCCAAAAAAAAAATTGCTGATTTCACTAAATTTTTGAAATTTCACGTCCCTTGCCAGAACAGAAGACATTAACCCAGGGTGGTGAAATTTTGAACAGAAGTAACTTACGTATAGGAGCAACTGTTCCGTTCTATTCCAAAAGGATTATAAAAAACTTGCTTTTTCGATTCCTCCTAGTAGGTTAGCTGTGCAAATAATGAAAATCAAAATATCGTGAAATAGCGGAATTTCGGTCTTATACCAAAAAAATTATAAGTCCGCCATTTGTTGTCAGATTTTGTTAAGTAAGTGCTTATTTTCTTTGGAAAAATGCCAGCTATACGTAAAAAAGCGAAAATCGCTGTTAGCATCGCGTTTTATATTTTATATGAATTTTTCTGCCACATTTTTACTAAAAAAACGCAGTTTTTTAACCTTTTTAAGCCGCCAACATCAAAACTACTCACCCGATTTGAAAATTTTCTGAGAACGAGTTGTAGACGGCTCAATTTGCTTTAATTTGAGTAGTAGTAGGATCAAATACGTCAAAGAAGACGAAAGATATACTCAAAATTGTAAGTGTACCTCCAAAAATTTAAAAAAAAAAAGTTCAAAAATTTGTATCTCGAAAACCAATCGACAGAAAAATTTTTAAAACTCATTTTCGTGTTTAGTAGGTCAAAATCAATGAGAAAAAGTATGCTAGAAACAAATAACAGAGAAAATTTTGTTATTTGTGACCTAGTGTAATCAAATACAAAAATATAACCCATCAAAATCTTCGTAGGTAAATGTCGTTGCCAGATGCATTACCAGGTAATGACATCCCATTATCGCCAGCATTACTTTCGATAAATAATAACAACTAACTAAATAATGAAAAAAATTTATTTATTATTAGTAATCTAATTTGAATTTATAAATTTTTCGTTTTTGTTGTTTTCAGTATATAAAAACAACTTTGTTAAAATTTAAAGGAGAAGTAATTGACGTGTATTGGGGGTAGTGGTAATGGTTGGATAGACAGATCTGTTTCGGGAGCCACCAAACTCCCATTGTCAATATCCCTATTACAATGATTACTTCAGTCGATCATTAGAATATATACGCACAGCTCAAGTAACATTAACCCATTACTGACCATTGTACTTCACAGGTACAGAAAAACACTCATATTTGAAATGCCATAAGCCACTAAGAAATTAGTTTTATCAATGTTTGTTTTGATTTTGAGTTATGTGTAATCTGCTGCACATTAACAGTTCAGCGGTAGAAAATAATAGTACTTCGAATTTAGCTTTGTCTTGCTTAGCCTTTTCCAGATTTGCGCATTTTGGGTAGGTCAGTGACCGTTTGACTCTGTCAAAAGTTTGTCGCAAAACAAATAAAAGAGTTGTCACTTTATTTACGAATAACAAGTAAGAAAGTTTCAGTCGGGTAAACCGACTAAGGTATACCCTCACTTTGTGAGTAATGTAATATTGAATATTACTCGAATTATTCTGTCAATTTGTGTGGGAGGTACCAGAAGGGGTTTATCAAATACACCTTTTTTTTGCTGAACATTAGATACTTTAAATTCATTGCACTGTGCCGACTTATACATAAGCATTTATGTGCACTGGTATAAACGTTATGAGACATTAAATTGTGGTATGATTTGGGCATTTTGTGTGGGAGGTACAAAGAGGGGCGTGGCACTAACGCCCATTTTTCACAGGGCTATAGACACTATAAAAACATTACACTGTACAAAATTTCAAGTATTTTTATACACTGGTTTTAATGTTATAAGCTGTTAACTTTTGGTGCAAAAAGGTACCTTTGTGTGGGAGGTACCAAAAGAGGCGTGGCAACAACACCCATTTTTCCCTTGACTGTAGGCAATATAAAAGCATAATACTGTACAAAATTTCAGGTTTTTTTATACACTGTTATTAATGTTATAAGCTGTTAACTTTTGGTGCAAAATGGTGCATTTGTGTGGGAGGTACCAAAAGGGACGTGGCGACTTCGCCCGTTTTTCTCGAGTTGATAGCGACTAATAAGCTTATACTATGTGTGGAATTTCAAAAGATTCGAATAAGTAGTATAGCAGTTGTTAAAGAATCAATATTTCACAACATTTTAACCCTTTGTGGGGGAGGTACTAGAAGGAGTGGACCAATATGGCCCATCTTCGAACTTAGCCGGAGATAGAAAAAAATATTACCACATACCAAATTTGAGGTCAATCGGTTACTCCTTTCGAGAGTTATCGTGCGCACCAGCCAGCAGACACACAGACAGACAGACAGACGGACGGACATTGCTCATTCGACTTAAAATGACCCAAAACGGATTTCCTCCGAACATACTTGGGGTCTTAGGTCACTGCTTCGACGTGTTACACTTTTTTCCGTAGCAAATGATATATACCCTCGTCACACTAAAGTGAGGGTATAAAAAGGCTTGTTTATACCCTCACTTTAGTGTGACGAGGGTATATATCATTTGCTACGGAAAAAAGTGTAACACATCGAAGGAGTGATCTAAGACCCTAAGTATGTTCGGCGGATATTCGTTTTGGGTCATTTTAAGACGAATGAACAATGTCCGTCCGTCTGTCTGTCTGTCTATCTGTCGGTCTGTCTGTCTGTGTGTCTGCTGGCTGGTGCGCACGATAACTCTCGAAAGGAGTAACCGATTGACTTCAAATTTGGTACGTGGTAATATTTTTTTCTATCTCCGGCTAAGATCGAAGATGGGCCATATTGGTAAACTCCTTCTAGTACCTCCCCCACAAAGTGTTAAAATGTTGTGAAATATTGAATCTTTAATAACTGCTATACTACTTATTCGAATCTTCTGAAATTCCACACATAGCATTAGTTTATTAGTCGCTATCAACTCGAGAAAAATGGGCCATGTTGCTACGCCCCTTTTGGTACCTCCCACACAAATGCACCATTTGCCACCAAAAGTTAACAGCTTATAACATTAATACCAGTGCATAAAAATACTTGAAATTTTGTACAGAGTAATGCTTTCATAGTGCCTACAGTCCAGTGAAAAATGGGTGTCATATTCACGCCCCTTTTGGTACCTCTTACACAAAGGTACCATTTTGCACCAAAAGATAACAGCTTATAACATTAATACCAGTGTATAAAAATACTTGAAATTTTTTACAGTGTAATGCTTTTATAGTGTCTTTTGCACTGTGAAAAATAGACGCTATTTCCACGCCCCTTTTTGTACCTCCCACACAAAGGTACCATTTTGCACAAAAAGTTAAGAGCTCACAGCATGAGTACCAATGCCCGAAACTGCAACAACATTTTGCACAGTGTAACGCTTTTGAAGTCCCTATAGCCCTGTAAAAAATGGCCGTTATCACCACGCCCCTTTTTGTACCTCCCACACAAATTGGCCAAATCATACCAAAATTTAATATTTCATAACGTTAATATACCAGTGCAAAAAACGTTTATAATTCGGCGCAGTGTAATGGTTTTAAAGAATCTACTATTCAGTGAAAAATAGGTGTATTTGTTAAAAACATTCTGGTACCTCCCATACAAATTGACAGAATAATTCGTTTAATATTCCATTACTCACAAAGTGAGGGTATACCTTAGTCGGTTTACCCGACTGAAACTTTCTTACTTGTTTTTCTAAATTGAAAAACTATTTTCATAAAAATGTGGTTTTCCAAGCGAAATGTAGGTTTGAAAAAGAGTGTACTCGCTTGGGTACATTGGCTGATAAGGTATATATTTTGATTGGATTTTTATGTTTTTTTCGAATTGACATGGCGTTTGAAAACATCAACCCATCAATCTTTTATAGCAAACGTTTTTATAATCTAGACAGCGCTTTGGATTTTGTTTAAGGGATTTTAACTCACAATGTGTTTGCGTATATGCCACCAGATGCAGATGTCAGTACAGATGAGGAGGATTATCGCTAACATTATGCCTCACGATAGTTCGGTACTCTGCAGCAGTGATAAAGAGCTACGTCACAGAATCCGTAGATATATTTTTACTTCTTATGATCTGTTGGTTTTGCTGAAACAAAAAGTATTTCCGCTAACATCGAAAGCAGAATTTAAAAAGAACGAAAAGCTTATAAATTGACTTACTGGAGTTTCATCGTCCGGTACTACCTACGAAACTATACGCAGCCATCATTATCTATACGATCTATGAAGTAGGCATTCTGGATATAGGTGAGTTCCTGCCGTTGGGCTTAACCCCACCGTGATCTAAACACCTGGGTGAATACATGCGTCGATCAACGCCCCCACACACAATGTACATGAGTCCAAAACATCCGTGTTTCTGGACACTTTTGCCCTCTACCATCTAAGACTCCTTGCCATTCTATGTGTCATGGCACCCGGTTGGTTTGCAACTCCACATCTGAGACTGAGAAAGGATACGGTTGCTTCAATTGCAAGAAAGGAGTTGAAAGTGAAGCCGGATCAACGATCATCGAGAATTGTTATTTTATTAAGTGCAAAATAGGAAATGGTGATTTCAATGGATTTATTGACACCGATAGTTCAGTAGTCCTGATGAGACAGTACAGTGCTAATATTTTAAGGAGTAAAATCGAAACATGCAACATGAACGATGTCGGATATGGTGGGTCTGTTGTACACGTTGTTTCAAAATTTTCATCTTACACTTTTGTTGATAGTAGTCATATTGGTACGGTATACGCTTGCAGATTGGTAGAGGCATGTAATTGTCCAAACTATGCTATTGATTTACATGAATTAAAGGAATTTAGCAGGACTGAGGAAACCACTCAGATTGGTGATTTTGATAAAACATACACTGAGCGTTTGCATAGATTTCAAATCTCTGAATCGAAAAACTGTGAAAGAAGTGTTCCCAATGGCGAGAATGGATGATGAACTTGATAGATTAAAAGGTGGAAGTTACTTCTTTATTACACCACATGGTCATTACGAATTGTTAAGAATGCCTGGTCTAGTAAATGCTTCTGCTATTTGTCAAAGAACTATGAGTAAAATTCTTGGAAATTTAAGGTTTTCTACGTTTCTTTCTGCAGGATACAATAAGCCATTTAGTTTTTGAGATAAATTCAGAGGTTCTGAAATTTGGAAAGGAAAAATTTTAGTCTGTTTTCGAATTTCCAGTTCCTGGAAATGAAAATGAGGTTTGGAAATTCAAGACATATTCAAAGTTTGATGAAGACGGATGTTAAATTTACTTGGGGAGAGAATCAATATAATGAATTTAATGAATTAAAGCAACGACTGTCGACTCGTCCAATATTGGTTCTTTATGATAGGGAAGCAGACACGCATGCAAGTAAATGGGGAGGGGGTGCAATTTTACTTCAGAAAGGTGGATTATACATTGAAATCAGTTTCCTATTTTAGTCATTCGACGACGAAAGGGGAACAGCGTTATCACTCTAATAAATTGGAAACGTTGGCCGTAGTTTATGCATAAAAGCGTTTTATTTATATTTACTTACTTTGAATTGAGTAAGCATATTTACTTGGAATTGAGTTCACTGTGATATCAGAATGTACTGCTTTGAGGACAGCATTTTCGAAGAGAGATCAAGTTCCACGAATCGGTAGATGATGGTTGACTCTACAAGAGTATAATTTTTCAATATATATCGTCCAGGAACTCCCATGGCACATGTAGATGCGTTGAGTATGAATTCTATAGGAACCTCGAAAAACAATGCGGTCGGTATTTTCCAAGTTGATTTCTCAGAAATGGATTGGGCATTGGCAATGCAACTTAATGATGATAGAAGTAGATACCTAATTGAAACTCTTGGACGTTCACATCAGCATAAGGAGGATATAAAGATACACGAAGAGTATGCATTGACGACGAGATGGGTGTATAGGAAAATGAAAGATGGTTTTAGGTGGGTCGTTCCAAAAAGTTCGCGAACAGAAATAGATTTTAATCACCATGATAGGTTAGGTTGAAGAGAGGAGGCATTTAAACGTCTCATGTCCATGGACATACACTTAAGCCAGTGGTTCGACCTGTTGTGCGCTTCTTATTTATGATCTTTTAATACCTCACGAGTTACAGAAAATCGGTACTAAACACGAATTTCCTCAGTATCTTCCTGTTATATCCTCTGGGATGAGTCACATCTGGCAATATGTCGGACCCGAAATATCGGGATCTTGCATGTGTGAAAGCCGGGCAGTGACACAGAAAATGTTCCATCGTTTCGATGTTTTCCAATGCGATGAAGATGTGCTTGTAAGCTTGAGTGTCCCGTTAGAACACCCATCATCTCACTAAGCTCAATTTTGTTTAGTTTTAGAAAACTTCTTGTTTTCTTTTCATTTGGGACACCCCACAGTATCTTTGCAGTTGCTCCTACTGTTGCGCTATTCCACACAGTTTTGTGAGATATCACTGCCCACTGCTTCAACTCATCCTTCGTGGCTTCGAAAGGCAATTTCCCAAGTATATTACTCGAAGTTCTCTGACCTTTGAAGCCAAGCTGTTTGCCCGTTCATTTCCAATCACTCCGTTGTGTCCTGGTACTCAGCAAATACGCAATTGACCACATGGGCTGAGTAATCATTTATCGTTATTTTACAGTCTAACACAATTCTGGATTTGACCCTTTCCGATGTTATTGCTTTGCCATTTGGCTATCTGTGAAGATGTTGGCATATTTAGGTTTTGTGATATTGCTGAGCTAGTTCACACACTCCGTGATTGCTCGAACTTCTGCTTGAAATATCGTGTTATGGTCAGGGAGGCGGAAGTAAAGTTCGACTTCTGGTTCATCAGTAAAAGGTCCGAGATCCGCCCTTCCTCCTAGCTTGGACCCATCCGTGTAGCAGCTGGTTCCCACTGGCACATGAGCCAGTGTTCCGTTTTCCCAGGAGGGTCTGTCTGGCACAAACGAATCACAGGTAGCTATAAGCCGCACTTCAGGAATGCGCTCGGAGATTTCTGGGGTTTGAATGTGACCAACTAGAAATTCGAAAATCTTCTGATGGTACGACTTGTGGTCTCGATTTATCCATTCACCCATCACTTATAGACGTCTTGCTGTCTTGGAAACGTCTTGATCTGTCCTCATACTTTATACGGATGTCTATTGGTTGGGTGTGCACTATAGTCTCCAACGCTTTTGTTGGTGCAGTTCTAAATGCCCCGCTTATGCCTGGACAGCACATACGTTGAATTTTTTGCAAAGGTATTACGTTGCACTTCTTGTCGATTGATGTCCACCACACTACACAGGCGTAGGTGATTATTGGTCTAATCACGCTCATGTGAAGGCAGTGAGTCATATTTGGACGTAGTCCCCATTTCGAACCTATAGCTCTTCTGCACAACGACCATCATCTGTAGGCCTTCGTAACTCTTTCTTCAATATGATCTTTACAGTACAGTTTCTGATCCAAGATTACTCCCAAGTATTTTACCTTTTTAGATATAGCAATTGTCTTATGCCCCACTGAGTATATAATCACCATGACAAGATTGAGCACTTTTCGACTGATAAAACAATATCGACCATACGGGAAAGGTATTGGTTTCCAGATATGAGCCGATTTGTTTCATACTGCCATCCCTGCTCCTATAATAAAGCGTCTTCGGGTAGACAAATGGGGCAATTGTAACCGATTGAGAAGTCAGATATGCCATTTGAACGATCACATCGGTCCATTTACTAGGAGTAGCCGCAAGTATATCGCAGCAAAATTTCCCATTACCAATAACCTGACGGGTAAGTTAAATTCTGTTTATAATTTGAATTATTATTACATTTACATGTCATTGGAGGAAAGTGCTTCCATTCAAGCATACAAGAAGTTGAAAATAACCACTTACCCCCACGCTTACAATTATTCGAAAGTAAACGTGGACGTGAGTAATAATTTTATGGGTGTGTTTTGTGTGGCAATGGATATTTCCGAGTTGCTATTGCTAGTTCAACACCATCAGTGGTGGAATGTGGTAAGAAAGTAGAAGAGCATTAAATTGGGTAGAGCGTAGAATTGGGAGAGAGTAGTTATCTACTGTTGTCGAATGGGGGATTGAACTCGCGACCTCATGGTTTCGTAGTTTAGCATCAATGTTAGTCGAGATTCACACAAGGCAATTTTTTCCAAACAAGTATCAAAGTTTGTAGGATAGAGAGACAGGCGGAAAGAGCTCTCTGCCCTTTTCTTCTACAAAGTTTGACTCTTGCTTGGAAAAAAATTGTCTCGTGTGTAGCACGACTTATTTCAAGTTGAAATTGGAACGCCTTTTTACTAAAGTCGAATTAAATTTTTGAAGTGTGTGTGTCGAAATGTCATTTTATATGAATGTGTGTGTGTATAAGCATGTGCATTTGTTTCCTTTTTGCTTTTCCCCAGTAGGAAATGTCTTAAAGACATCCCTGAAGCGGGTGCAAGACCCTTTATAAATCGTTGAAGACACTTATGGCGAATTCTTTTCTGCAAAAAAGTGCAGCACTTGCATTGCCCTTTTTCCGAAAACTGCATTATTATATTGCTTTTTTGAAATTTTAGTTGTGCTAATTTCGAGTAACTTACATAATTACCAAATTTCAAAAAAGTATCACAAAAGTGCCGTTTTCGGAAAAAGGGCAATGAAAATGTTGCACTTTTTTGCAGAAAAGAATTCGCCATTAGAGTACAGGCAAAGATAATCCTTGACGACATTTTCACACAAGTGCCATAAATGTCATGCAAGGCACTATCTTGTAGCACATCATTGACGATTAATTAATGGGTACTGTCTTGCAGCAAATCATTGATGATAAATTAAAGAACAATGTCTTCAATCATATATATAAGAAAATATTGAAAACATATTTTTTTCATCAGGCTGATGACAATGTTTAATGTCACACATCTTATATTAAGTCGTTGTCACTTCTAATTCTCATATGTTAATTTGATTTTTTAATTTACGCTGTTTTAATTTGGAAATGTCTTGATCTGTCCTCGAACTCGAACCTTCGAATTGCAAATCCCGCGTGCTTCCACTATGCTACGTCGGCAATGCTAGAACATTGCGCTTACTGGCGTCTAAACGCGTGCTTCCACTATGCTACGTCGGCAATGCTAGAACATTGCGCTTACTGGCGTCTAAATGATGTATAACAGTATGGCTTATATTCTCATTAAGGAACAGATGCACGGTGCTGTCACCGAATTTGTCGCCAACAGATTCGCCCTTATTTCAGTTGGCGTCGTCGACGTCGTCACATCATTTTCGTCATATCTATCAAGTTCTAGCTTTGTCATCTTTACGCCAACACGAATGTTTTTGGTATCCATGAACCCTTTCTATAACTTAAAACCAGTAAGGAAAGGCTAAAGTCGGGCGGGGCCGACTATATAATACCCTACACCACTCTCGTAATATTGAATAACTCTGATATATAAATTTTGTAATTCATGTATAAATTGTTTACATAAATTTACTTTTGGGACATTTTATACTTAAATAATACCCTGTACCACAGTGTGGTTTAGGGTATAAAAACGATTGGATCTAAAGAGCAAAATCGGATGAAACATATATATGGGAGCTACAGCTAAATCTTTACCGATTTTCTTCAAATTCGGCAATGTTGGTTCATGGATCAAGAAACTCTACCATTCTAAATTTCAAAACGATTGGATGTAAAATACAGCTTTTATAGGACTAAAGGGCCAAATCGGACGAAACATATATATGGGAGCTATACCTAAATTTGAACCAAACGATTGGATGTAAAATACAGCTTTTATAGGACTAAAGGGCCAAATCGGACGAAACATATATATGGGAGCTATAGCTAAATCTTAACCAATTTTCTTCAAATTCGGTAGTGTTGGATCATGGATCAAGAAACTCTACCATTCTAAATTTCAAAACGATTGGATGTAAAATACAGCTTTTATAGGACTAAAGGGCCAAATCGGACGAAACATATATATGGGCGCTATAGCTAAATCTCAACCGATTTTCTTCAAATTCGGCAGTGTTGGTTCATGGATCAAGAAACTCTACCATTCTAAATTTCAAAATGATTGGATGTAAAATACAGCTTCTACAGGACTAAAGGGCCAAATCGGACGAAACATATATATGGGAGCTATACCTAAATTTGAACCGATTTTCTTCAAATTCGGCAATGTTGGTTCATGGATCAAGGAACTCTACCATTCTAAATTTCAAAACGATTGGATATAAAATACAGCTTCGATAGGACTAAAGGGCCAAATCGGACGAAACATATATATGGGAGCTATATCTAAATCTGAACCGATTTCAACCAAATTCAATAGCGATCTTAACAGCCGCGAAATACTCCAAACTGCAAAATTTCAGAACGATCGGAGTGAAATTGCGACCTGTAGTCGACGAACAACTTTACATGGACAGACGGACGGACGGACGGACAGACATCGTTAAATTGACTCAGCTAGTGATTCTGAGTCGATCGGTATACTTTAAGGTGGGTCTAGCTGTGTTATTTTCAGGTGTTACAAACATCTGCCGTGAAACAAACTTATAATACCCTGTACCACAGCGTGGTGTAGGGTATAAATATTAAAAAAAAATCTAAAACTTATGAAGTCGTCAATCTAAACAGTGTCGACTAAGAATCGACGTCGACGACGCCAACTGGAATAAGGGCGATTGTTATGCCCGACAATATTGAACATTGTCTTGCAGTGTGTCTTCAACATGTTCTATGCACCACTTTGTCATGGAACTTGCCTTGCAAAAGGTCTGAATGAATGAAGTTTTCCCTTATTTATGTGATTTAGTTTATGTGATTTAGGTCCTTCATGACATGATCATTGACGACAATGTCATCAAAGGCCAAAAAGGCTACTGGGTCTTGAAAACAAACACGAGTTTAAATTCTAATCAATAAACTATAAAAAGGAATAAAGCCGACTTAGAAAATAGTTATTTTAAATTGCAGAAAGGAAATATTGTTGAAGATCATTGTGCTAATGTTACACATAAATTATTTATTTTGTGTTGATTATTTATTTTGCGGCATCAGAAGCCAGGGTAATACAATGTTACAAATAACAAAAGAATTTCCTACTGTTGTACGAATATAAATAAATAAAATTATGTTTTAATGAACCGAAAAAGATGTTTTATTATTATTTTTAAGGATTTACATTATATTTGTTGACATATATAAAGTAAAGTTGTTAAATTTAAATTAGATTATTTTAGTTAGATTACTAACAATAACTTATTTTTGTCATTATTTAGTTAGTCGTTATTTATTTACCGAAAGTAATGCTGGCGATAATGAGATATCATTACCTGATAATGCCTGTGGTAACGACCTGTAATTACCAAGATTTTGATGGGTTATACGTATGTACTTTATTATTATATGTATATAGATACGGTTACCATCCGTACACTATTTTAGACTCTTGTACATTATTTTTTTAATGTCCACTATTTGTACTCTTTTTTCCACAATTCCCCCGTTTTGAACATTATTTTTTCTCGCATATGTTCCCTTTTGTTCACATTTTTCATTATTTATCAAATAATTTAAAAATTACCACAAAAAAGATTAAATCTATATTTGGCAAAACTGCATGCCTGATTTTATTATAAAATATAATCTGGCAACTATGTGTAGTATGCACAGCGTGCCTCCAGCGATCGAAAGGTGGTCAGATTGACGCCAAAAACGGCTAATAGGATTTTTTTTCTGAATCATTCCCTCTACTCAACTATGAAGATATTAAAATCGGATTTACGATCGTTTTAAACCACACGAGTTACAGAAAATCAGTACTTGACATGAATATTCTCAGGATATCCTCTCAGATAAGTCACGTCTGGCATGAGCAAATATTACGAAAGAGAAAAGTATTTTTATCACTTTTCAAAACGCTTTTTCAGATCTAGAGTCGGAAGGATTTAATGTCAATATTTTTAAAGAAAAACTAAAGGATGCTTGGGAACTTTTAAACGTGGCAGTCGATCGAAATGTCGTTGGCTAAAGTAACAGAAATTAGGAATGACTTTTGGTGATTTCGTTTATAGAAAAAGTGCAGAATTTTATTTACCTTTTCCCTGAAATGGTACCTTTTTAACACTTTGTTGAAGTTTGAAAATTGGAAGTTAAATTCGAGGGACTAATACATATTTTAAGTCGACGGGGCAACATTTTTTCCAGAAACGAAATCGACATTTAATATAAATAATAACGACATATTTAATGTATTTTCTTATATAAAAAGTTATATCAAAAAATTTTATTATTATACAAACCAGAAAAAATAGAAACATGGAAAAAACCCGAAACAAATCCTGTCACAAAGTGCGTTAAAATGTTTAGATTCTTCGAAAATGAAAATGTTCGTTATAAAAACGTCAAATGCAGCAACGAAAGGATTTTTTCAATATCTAACAATATTTTGACTTCAGAAAAATGTTAAATATGAATTTGTAAATCGAAACTGTACTGAATTTCAAAAATTTTTAACAAATAGAACTGATGTTTTACATAAAAAATCAGTACTGAAACATCAGAAGTGAAATATCGATGTTTTTTTAATTATTTATATGCATTTTTTAGTTCCTTCCTATGTAATTACTACAATAAATTAGTTTTATTTTGTTTTACATAAAATTAAAGCAAATCATAAAAATGTGTACACTATTTCTTCATGGAAATAATGGTCACCGTATATATATGTAGATATAAGATATAAGCGGAATCAACACCACACGGAGTGGATGACCAACCAATCCTGGAAACTTATAGAAGAAAGAAAGGACATAAAGCTGTAAATGCTCGGCAAACAAATTGTGCCACGCGCATAGAAATACAAAATCAGCAAATTAAAAAGGATAAAAATGCTACAAATATGGGATGAGGAAACTATCCCACAGGACTGGAAAGAGTCAATAATAGTAAAGCTCCCTAAAAAAGGTACTAGGACCAAATTTGGTAATTGGAGAGGCATATCGTTACTACCATCGATCTTACAGATTTTCAACAAAATCGTACTGAACAGAATTGGTGATCCATTAAACAAAATGCTGCGAAAAAAACCAAGCCGGACTCCGAGCTTGGACCTCATGTATCGATCACATATGTACAACTAGAATTATTATTGAGCAATCGATCGAATATAATGCAAGGCTGTATTTGGCGTTCGTAGACTACATTCGACGCACTAAATAGAAAATACATTTGTAATGCCCTTTTATCAAGAGGAATACCCAATAAAATTATGTCAATAATAGAAAACAGCTATGATGGAACAACTTCTAGAGTTTTAGACGAAGGCAATGTCAGCGAACCATTTTTACTACCAGTGGAGTGCGTCAAGGTTGTTCATTATCGCATTCACTATTCATCACTGTACTTGATACGGTATTTGAAGATCTGGACACTACCCCAACTGGCTTAAATTGGAAAATGTTCAGAAAACTCGGCTATCTAGAGTATGCTGACGATGCGGTTCTTCTAACAAACCAACTATTTGGATATGCAGACCAAGTTAAATAAATTATCGGGAGAGTCACGCAATCTTGGCTTAAAGATAAATAGTGGCAAAACAAAAACCATGAGGATTAACGCGAACAACGATCAGCCTTTTAACATCTACAACAGCGAAATAGAAAATGTTGATCGTTTTGAATATATTGGCAGCATTTTATCAACAACTGGTGGTACGATGGAGGACGTGGAAAACAGAATAAAGAAAGCGCAAGATGCATTTGCGTCTCTTCGAAATACTTGGTCATCAGACACCATAGTCCCCATAACAAAAATGAACATCCTCTATGCATGTGTGAAGTCTATTTTATTATACGGATCCGAAACATGGCTTATTACCAGCAATATAACCAACAAACTGCAAGTATACATAAACAGATGCCTTCGAAGTGTACTGAAAATGTGGTGGCCTCAAACTATATCAAATGCACGCATATGGAATATAACATGCCAACAGGAAATAAGAATCGATATCACCAAGCGGAAGTATGGCTGGCGTGGACACACGCTCAGAAAAAGCGAAAATTAAATCTTACATTCACCTCTTCAATGGAATCCTCAAGGTCAGTGTAACAGGGGCAGACCATGAAATACATGGAGTAGAACTCTAATAGCAGAAACCAACTCTTCCATTGATGAATTAAGATTTTTTGGCAAATAATCGATATAATTGGAAAGACTTTGTACATAGACTAAGTTTGTCATGTGTTAATCATATATAAACATGTCATAATAATAATAATGCTGGCGATAAAGAGATATCATTACCTGGTAATACGAGTGGTAATGACATGTACTTACCATGATCTTGCTGGGATGTACTTGATCGTTTTAGTAGATGGGTTTTTCGAAATATGTGATGCTAAAAATCTGTGCCGACAACCACGGCGATAAAGCAAGTTCTTTTACTTGTCACAGATTTATGCAATTCGATAAAGATTATACATAACGCTACTGCAACTCCACGGGCGAATGGTCAGACGGAATGGTATAACAGAACTATATTGTCCGCTCTATGTTCATCGGCTGTTGATGAGACTAACAGTGATATTCAGTGGGGTCTTAATTCTACTGTAAATAAGTCATCAGGGAAAATACCTAATAAACTTCTATTCAGATTTTAACCAAGAGGTAGGAACGATTCAGTAACGAAGTCGCTGAGAATGTAGCCACGGACATTTCGGTCAGTCGAGAACAAAATGCAGGCTTATCAGAAACGAAAATTTGATCAAAGAAGGCTGTATTTATAAGAAAGGCCAATTGGTTGTAATTAGAAAAACTAAGTTAATTTATATAATGGACCGTATCAAGTTGTCAAATATTTGGGAAATGAGAGATACGTCATAAAAGATTAGTCAGGATTTGCTAGATCGCAGAGACCTTATGAAGGAATTACATCATCAGACAATATTAATCTTTACAGATCCTCTGATTTTGACGCCGATGATTAAAACCTACTTTTGTTTACTTTGTTTATGATACTATTTATATTTATACAACACTTAGTGTTGCCTAGTCCAGAAATATATATAAAATATTATAATTATGATATTTTGATTTAAATACAGATGCATCACGAGGCCGTGAGTAAAGGAGCGTGGAAGAGTTATAAGCACTGTACTTAAAAAGTATATATTGGGAATAGAAACCAAAGAAACATTTTGTAAAACTTGAATAAAAGAAAAATAAAAATTTTAATTCTGGTGTCAAAATCGAAGTTGCGTTTTTCTTAAAGCTTATAATAGTAACTCTTGTCCACCATGAAAACAAAAACCGAAATTATTGGGCCTGTTCTGTAATCACGCGATTTGATAACACCATCGTGATTTCAAAACACCATCGATTTTAAAATCATTATTGGTACTCGGAAATGGTACGAATTATTGTTTAAAGTAAACAACAATCAATTTAAACCGACTATACAAAAATTGGACGATTTTCGAACCCTCCAAGAGTTATTCTAAAATCGTTGATAATACTAAATCACCGTGATATCAAATCGCGTGATTTCAGAACAGGCCCGTATCTTAGAGTGTCCTGATTTTGAATTAAGTAGTCTCCTTGTGCGATTTTGCAGAAAAATTTCCATTTTTCCAGACTTCTTGTCTTTAAATTCTGAAATTTTCAATATTTGACTTACAAAGGAGAAAGACCTGGCAATGAAGGTCTTCGTTTACTATATATACTATGGAAAACTAATGTGGATGACGGTTCTGATTATGGTTTAAATAGACTTTTGGATTTTCATATTTATGCGAAGTGGATAAAGTGTATCTGGAGATAAAATTATTCGAAGAAGATATACAAATACATACTTACTTGTCGAAATACTTAATGTTACGTAAACAGACATACATATAAACAAGAAAATTCGATCCACTAATATTACAAAATGTATCTCATTTTTCGTATATAGTTTTTTCACAATTCTAAAACAAATTATTGTATTCGATGCAACAAATTAAATTTCTATAATGTTCTCGATAGCATAGTCGTCGGAACTTTATGCTGTTATATATATTTTTTACTCGTACATTAGACCAACGTAACAAACAAGTGATTTTTTATACGGCAGATTTTGAGGATGACGATTGACTTGATCGATCTGGACCAAATTTAGAATGTTTAAGCTTTGACACCTAAATAACTTAAAATTGTTTAACTGATTTTAGCTGACATTGACCATAGTGAAAATGGGACACGTCGGTCCAAGTTCTGATATATATCCCATATGCAGTTCCCTTGCGATTAGATTTCTTGACGATCTAAAAACTTTGTATTATATAAATTAGTGCCTAAAAAAATTGAGTTCATCATGTTTTCAAATATCACGGTATAAAGGTTGTCGCTCTAGATAACGCATTCTTAAATGATTATCCTAAAATGTAAGCATTTATATGTATTTCATATTGCTTACTATCATTCATAGTAACAATTGGTCATATCGGTCCTCATTTTATTATTAGTCCTCATATGAATATCCCTTACGAATTGAGTAAATTCAAACCAATTATTCGCTCTAGATAACACATTCTTAAATGATTATCCTAAAATGTAAGCATTTATATGTATTTCATATTGCTTACTATCATTCATAGTAAAAATGGGTCATATCGGTCCTCATTTTATTATAAGTCCTCATATGAAGATCCCTTACGAATTGAGTAAATTTAAACCAATGATTTGGCTGAACTAATGTACTTTACATTTAATATCGCCGTATATAGTTCATTTTTGGCTAAAATGTTTATAAACAGTTACATATAGGCAAAATAAGAACTCGCTATAATTTAAAAATAAAAAAAATAAATTATTGGCATTTAAATTTCAAAAAAAATTTAAAAAAAATTGTTTTTGGGTTGGACGAAATTTGTAATTGCTCTCGAACCGCTGAACCGATTTTTGCAAAGTTTACATTGTTTTAAAGAGGACACAAAATTTTAAAAAACATTTTTACGAAAGCTTTGTAACAAAAATGTACACAGAATATGCGCCAAATACTCGTAAATCCAAAACAGTAATTTAATTTTTGTGGACTCAATATTTGCAAAAGGTATGGACGAAATTCTAAGAGTGTTCTGGCAATTTTTGCCGTTTCGACATTTTTGCTTAAATGATAATACTTTTGTAATTACTGTATTCTGACTAAGAATTAAAACATTTGTCTACCTTTTTGATCCCACAAAGTACATAATAGGCATGTTTTCGTTACAAGCTAGCAATTTTAGTTTAGCACTTTGCAACGAAAACAACTGACTTCCACTAACTGACACATAAGCAATAAGTGGCGGATTTTCACTATCTGGTAGCAATGGTGTCATGAGTTGCGAAGAAAGAACAGTGCGAAACAGACAAAAAATTCGTGAAAAGTATTTATAAAACATATATTTACTATTCTATGTTCAATTGTTTACACTCTTTTTGCAAATATTAAAATAATTTCCCATTTTTGTTCTTCTTCTTCCAGTAATAATATTCCAATAATTGATAAAATCTCTCCAAAAATGGGATGCCATATTGCTAAATATAGGGTGCCCAATCTGGCAACATCATACTCGTTTAAGACAGGAACACAAGCACCAAACTTCATCGGGAACTATTAGTGCTTAAAAGTGCTTAGCTCCCCATACAAATTAAGCACTTATGGTGTTACGAAAACACGCCTAATATTACTTTATATTTCTTGTAAAGTGAAGGTTCGGATGAAATGCTATTACTTATTTTTTCCATTCTCAGAATAAAAAGGGGTGGTGTGGTGTGGCTTACATTGTTTATACCTCAATTTAACAGTTGTGAAATATTTCGACAAGTCGTTCATACATTTCTCAACACCAGTGTCGACCTGTCGATTTAGCTTAATATTTTTGAATGGATGGTGGAAATTCCTTGGAGTTTACCAACCATAAAGTGAATGAATGTCAATAAATAATATTTGATTTCAGTGGAGCCACAAAAATTCGTTTTGAACGAATTAGTTTATACGGGATTTCGCAATGGGCGTGCATCGTACGTTATATTTTCAGTTGAAATATATACCTGGCAATTTTTAATATTTGAGAAATCGACCATTGAGGTCATTTGAATATTGTCCTTAAGAGCGTTAACATGTGTAAACTAAGTGAAAAAATAAAAATATCATGAAAATCGTGCTGCAGTCCTTTCAGTAAGAGGATCTGTTCTAAAAAAATAAGAAAAGTGGCTCTAAAGTGGAATACTAAATTCTCACCTCATGTTGGGAAGTTCATATTTGTGATACCAAATTTGCTCGAATGACGTCATTATATCATTGTCTTCTGATAGTGATTTATCTGATAGTTCGTCTCGAATTATCAGACCAATTTGTTGCTGAATGTCCAGTATTAAGCACTTACAAAATGATGACTACAAAATTGCATCAGAAATCAAAACGTCTCTATCAAAGATAACCAATAACGCAGAAAAAATTCAGCTGCTTACAGCTGTTCTCATTCACTGGAACGTATACAAGGTTTATTCAATGTTAGTAATTCTAAGTACATGGCTGAAACTGCTTTAAAATTACGAGTACAATCGTGATATGCAGCTACGGTAAATTTAAAGAAGAGCTGATCGTCATTACCAATTTCTACGTTAAATTTGGTAAAGAAGTTGTACGGGTCGGGTGACTGCATCAGAGTAATGCCTGGGAAGAAAGACTGCATATGGATAATTCCACCAAAAGGTCTACCGTGATCAAAACAATTTAAGTTATTAAAACCATATTAATGTACTTTAATTTATTATTATACAAAAATATTCACATTTTAATAAAATAAAAAAAATCAGATGTATTTACTCAGCATTTTAAGAAAAAAACAATTGCGTTGTGGCAAATTGTAGTTTTGGTTCATTTACCCATTTATATTGCACATTTCTTTAAAATTAACCTCGTAACTAGAGGCTTATGTAAAAAGAGGCTTATTATAAATAATCCTTTTAAGAGCAAATGTAATCCTAAATAAAAGTTTCGAAGCAAAAGGAATGAGGAACGGTAATTTTTGGCTTATCTCTACTACAAATTCTATTGTCACGTTCGACACCGAAAAGAAGCATTAGTTATCAGTAGACCAGAAATATTCAAAGAATGTAGTTTGATGTGTACCATCAAACTATTGGTACACATAGATTTTGTGTAAAATACCAACATTCAAAAAATCAGCTTAAAAAATTATATAGAATATTTTCTGTATCCATTTGAAGTTTGTCACGTTCGACAACGTAAGTGTAAAGTTCAATCGTTTTGTGAAGGTGGAACAAATAAACTTCCTTACATACATACAGGTTTATTTCATCTCATCTGTGCGCATTGGCAGAAGACCTAAAAATTAAATAAAAAATTGAAATATAAAAACAGCATTCCAGGTATCCATCGACATCAAACATTTTCTTGCGATAGTCGCTAAATAGAAGCAGCTGGTACTTCATATTGTTTGAATAAAAACAACTTACAGCCTGTTCAGCGAAATGTACCAAAACGCAGACGTGCGATAGCTACCCAAGCAATAATTTTCTTCTTATAATTCTCACCCAAGCAATCATGCTTTTAATTTGGTTCATTGTCACTTATCGTTCGCGTAAAAAAGCTCTTTTCTTCATGGCAAAATCGTCTTAGAATTTTACGTCGATTAATAATATATATACTTTATGGGGTCTCAGATCAATATTTAGTGGTGTTACAAACGGTGTGACAAAATGAATATACCCCCATCCTATGGTGGAGGGTATAAAAAACTACCCAATATAGTTCTACCAAACAAAGACGATTCAAAAACCTTATTATTCTTTAACATTTTACATTTTTTATATTTAACGTATTCTTTTTGATTTCGCTGAATCGAATGTTTTGAAGATGTGCACGAAAACTACTTCTATTTTTGTCGCGTTCGAGCTTCTTTTTTGTCCTTACTTTCTAACAATATTTCCCCTGAAAAAAAAAATTAAAACACCAGTGATAGGACAGGTAAGATTCTTAAGAAACGTTTATATTAAATACTTTTTAATAAATATCATATATAGGGTGATCAAAGTAGAGATTGACAGATCACGTGTGAGTCGTGTCATGCTGTCATGTTATTTTTGTTAAGTATTGTTTGGCATTTCATCATGGAACCCATGAGCAATATTTTAGCTCTCATTAAGAGCTATCTTTTTGCCATTGACCGATTCCCGATCCGACGTACCGGAATCATCGGTTCATATTTCTTCAAAACTGATGCCGGTGAGAACGTAACCGTCAATGGCGACCGTTATCGTGCCATGATAACCTACTATTTGATGCCTGAAATTGAAGCTCGTGATCTCGGCGACACTTCCCTCACATCGCATCAATCAATGGATTGATTGAGAGAACACTTCGGTGAGCAGATAATTTCGCGTTTTGGGCCGGTCGATTGGCCACCAAGATCGTGTGATATCACACCGTTAGACTTTTTCCTGTGGGGATATGGACTCAACGGATAGACCATTTGAGACGTAGCCGCGGCCAACATTTGATAGACATAATCTTCAAAAAATAGATGCCAAAGAATGTTCTTTCAAATGATAATAAACATTCCCCATTCAATTTGAATTTTCTGTGTTTTTTTTTCTTTGAAAAAGTAGGGAACCTCGAAATGGATCATGGAGAATGTTGCTGATTTTCTAAATAATCTAGAAAAGGAACAGCGGATTTATATAAAACACAGTTTTGTTGCTAAATCTCAGTCCAACCGCTTGAGTTTCCTAATGAGCAATTTAGATGAAGGAATTTTTATAGCACTATGCAACATACAAAATTTTTTTTATTTGTTTCCTAGACCTAAAAACATTTTTTTTGTGTAGATTAAGACATTCTATTTTATGAAACCGAAACAAAAAATTTTTTAAGGTAAGGTTTTGTTTAAAAAAATTTTCTTTAAAATTCCAATTTTCATGGAAGATACCTTTAGCATTTGGAGCAAATTTTTAGTATAAATCCCATACATAAATTTCCGTTGTGAATGTCATTTTCACGTATTAACTGTAGATCAGTAGCTGTCGATAAAACAATTAGAACAAACTGATTTTTTATCAAAAAAAACTCGATTAAGCATCAACATATTTATGATAAAAGTGATTGTGAGATTTTTTGGGGCTTGTAGATTTCGGAATGAGTTTCTCTAATGAGAAACCAAACATAATCGCCCATAATTCTTTCATCTCAGTGTCCTTGGTACTGCCGCTCGATGGACTTCATTTCTTGTTAAAAACTTTCGCCATGTTCATCACTTACGTCGCCAAGATTCTCAGGAAAATTTTAAATGAGAATGCAAGAAATGAATTTTGGGGATATGTTTACACCTGTTGGAATATATAAAGCGACAAATAATTTAAAAGAACAAATATAAGTTAGATGAATATATAAATATATATAAACCTTTTCTTACCTATTTTTTCATAACGTTTTATAAAATCATTAATCATTGTTTCATATTTCGCGCTTTTATTGGATCCAAGGAAATTTGTAATTTCCTCCGATGCAATTTCCTCCGATGTTAAGTATGATTCGAAATTTACATATTTCGTCAGTCTCCTTATTTTTGAACCATGAAAATCCCTTCTTCGATTTTTTGAAAAGAAACATTTCTAAATATTTTTTTAAATATGAGAGTGAATTACAAAATGTGAGAGTGATGGCAAAATAATGTTTTCTGTTTTGACGAGAGGTGTGTATTGATGTTGCCATTCCTTCCTTTAGTAAAGCTAAGTATAGACGATTGCCAGATCGGCAAACGTTATAAACCCTGTTAAAGTGCTGCAAATATACGGACAATGACAGATTGTTAGGCAAAGGTGAATTGACAGTTCAGACGATTGCAATAAAACATTAAAATTTTATATATTTACAATATATTTTGTAAATATTTATATGCAGGATTGCCAATAAAAATACATTATATACAGTGTTGCAAATAAAATGTTTTTCTGGCAATGGCGCCGTTGTCACATGCATAAACTTCGCACATATAACAATCTGCAAATTATCTCACAATGACTTTTCTGCTAACGTTGCAAAACTAAAATTGTGTGTTCACATGGTTGTAAATTCACAGCGTTGCACTTTTCCGCCATTTTTCTGCCAATGTTGTCCGATCTGCAAATCGTGTGTACTTACCTTAATGATTTTCTCGAGCACAGCTATACCAGAGGCATAAAAACAGCAAAATTTTGTATATCCACCTTGCTATCCACATAACATCGCATGTACTTTTAAATCGCAACAACTTTTCCAATCATGTTGTTCATATTTTATGTATTTTGACAATTTAGCCATTGTTTCGTAGGATTCCTTAGTGTTGACAGCATAAGCGATGGTTTCACGTTTTAGATATGCAAACGTACTGTCTTTAAACTTTATTTCCTTTGTCAACAAATAACAGCCATTCCTCTGAATTGTATGTTTAATTAAGTTCCTCAAACAATCCAGGAATGTCCTTGCAAAATCACATGTAATCCATAGTTGAATAAAACATTGTGTAAGGTATGTATATGACGAACTCTGTAATATGTAATGTTAACACCTGGGGCCAACATATTGTATTGTTTCGTGCGAGATGCAAGTATTTCTGCCTTATCTTTGGTCAGTTCCAAATCTCTCACTAGATCATTGAATAGAACTTGAGTTATAAGCGCTGGCTTCTGACTGAAACTGGTACCGCTGTGAGTTGAGAACTCAGTTGAACTTGATGATATTTCCGTAATTATGCTGTGAGCTATACTTGGACATAGGGGAAGTGGTATTTTGTCCGAATATTCAACTGGCAAGGAGATAGATTTAACTTCGGCATAGTTCCAGCGAATGCTCCTTCCTACTCCAATCCGAATACTTAGACAAATATAGCAGTCTGTATCGTGAGTGGATGGGTTCCTCCAAATCATTGGCATTCCAAATTGCAGGTGATGCCTAAAGTTGAGACGTTTTATAACAGAAACAGTATTATTCATACATAAATCGAAAATTACTTACTGCATACTCCCCAAACTCCAACGAGTAAGATTTGCATGAAACAAGCTACATAAAATACTAGGTGTCCACGGTTCGTTCAGATTTGTAACTGGTATAACAAAATATTGCACATAAATTTCTTCTATTGTTTTACACAACGGTCGTCGATTTTTTTTAAATGCAAATTTTCCGCAGTCATTGCAAAAATTGTTGGGATAATTTTCCTTTTACTAATTTTCCTTTTACAAAATCGAATTATCACTTTAAGAAGTTGAATTACGAATGAAACAAAATTCATATCTGTAATATCTTTTTCTTTTAACGTAGAAACATACTTTCAGTCTCGTGGGGTTATATAATGTTAATATGTACCTGCGAATACGACAGGGAATTCCTTAATGCCCTTAAAAGGGAAATAAAAAATAAAAAAAAACGCAAAGTTTGTTTATTGCCTTTTAACCTCTGTTGATCTCTTTCAATGTAATTCTCATATTGTACATACAGTTGTATGGAAGAACGATCTTAAAAATCTAGTCCCCTCGACAATTTTATAATGACATCAAATAGTCAATGCTCATAAAGTAAAGGTGAGGCAGAATGCCTCATTTGAAAGTCAATAAGTAATAAACAAAGCAACAAACAAAGCATAAACATGATTAGAAAACGGAAAAATATCAAACACTATTTTTTTAATTTACCTTACTTTGTTTTTTTTCGTTAGATTTCTAGCTTTCAGATAAAAGAAAGTATTTTTTCATTTTTTTGTTTGTTTTTTTTTTTTTGGTATTTTTCGTGCCAGAAAAAGTCCACTTTTTGACAAAAATTAAATTTTGTTAAAGGTTTATCGACAGCTACTACTGTCTATACGTAAAAATTACATTAATTACACTTGTATCCCTGACCATTTTTTCGTGTTAAGGATTCCATATTACACCATAAAAATATATGTACAGCCCTTCGACAAAAATTTTTTTGCATGGTGTAACCCTAGATTTTTGGAGAATTACGCATGCAAAATTCAAGATGGTGTAAATTTTTGTTACTTATCAAATAGCCATTCTACACTTCTATTGTAAGGAATGCTCAATGAGCGACGATTTTTTCCTACACAGATTATTAAAAATTTAAAACTATTTAAATTAGACAAATTTAATCTATAAATACTTAAGTGTATACCATTATTAATTCTTTGTTAATTCGTTTGATATTTTCTACTATATAATATTTTTTTCTGTTTTCTTTTTTATACATGTTTTTTATATTGTTTAATATCAATGTTACAAAGCTGCAAGTGAATGCAATAATATTGAGTTTTAATTATTTTGTTACATCCCATAGAGAATTGTAAATTTCCCCGTTTTGAAACGTTTTATATTTCTTCCCAAAAACCTGGGGTTACTATTAAAAATGCTGACTCATACATATGTATTTTGACAAGATATGGATTCGGAATTCATACTTTGAAGAGTACGGACGTGTTTTTCTTTAACTGTCAAACAAACAAAAATATTTTCCCAGCAATTTTTTCTCAATCGAATTTATTTTTGTTTTCGATTTTTTCAATTATAACTTCAATTTTGAGAATTGTATTATTAATAACCAATAAAATTTGCGCCGAAGGAAATGGATCATTTGAAGCAGAAAAAGCCTCCGGATAAGGAATTGGGGAAACTCCTTATGGAAGCTGTTTTTCAAGAAAATGAAGATATGGAAGAAGATCCCAATGCAGTTTTTATGGGAAACCCAACCAATGTTGATTTACGCAAACAAAGAAGTTTGGGCAATTCGATGGAATCCCTTGACTTTCCTCATGGATATACCAAGAATCCCAGCTGTGGATCAAAAAATTTAAATTTATGTGCAGATGGAGACAATATGCCGAAAGGAAACGAGAATCGTGTAAGTGGAATTTCTCAATCATCAGTTCCACATGGATTTGAGGTACCACATAAGAAGAAGCGTTCTTTTCGTGGATCATTCATGGCGGACGCGAACCGTCGGGTTGGTCCTAATGTTAAGATATCTAATAATGTAATTACAGAGCAGAATAGATATTCCATTTTGGGTGATATTGAGATAGAATCTGAGATTGTTAATCCGGCTAGGAAGGGGCGTAAGCCCACGGTAGAAGTTGCTGAAAGGGTGGTAGTGTCTGAATGGCGTTCATTCTGTCCGCAGATATTTTTGTTTAATGTGAAAGATGTGAAGGCTTTGATTGATCGGTTGAAGGGAAGAAATGTTGTTTTCAGAATCATTAGAAAGTCAAGATATAAGAGCAAATTGTATCTTCAGGATCCGCAGGCACACGCTGAAATGATGACTCTCCTTAGAAATAAGGAGATAGAGTCTTACACATTCACTCCAAAAGAGATGAAGAAGAAGACCCTTGTGATACGCGGATTGCATCAGAATATGGATGTAGGGATGATTAAATCCGAGATTAATGGGATAGTGCCAGATTCTGTTGACGAAGTTTCGAAGTTCCAAACCGCTTTTTCAAGGAAACATGGTTTTGACACAAGTCTATATCTGGTTACTCTTTCTACTGGCCGGAGCGTTAATGATGTACGTAATATTGGTTACATTGATCATCAGAAGGTAAATTGGGAGAGGCCGGATAAGATGCGACATGAGGTGCAATGTTGGCGTTGCCAGAAGTGGGGTCACATGTCGAATAATTGTAATCGCCCACAGATTTGTGTGAAGTGTGGCGGGAATCACCCACCCAGGGAGTGTACTTTAGAAGCAGGAACTAAACCATATTGTGCAAATTTTGAAGAAGAGGGACATACGTCAAGCTTTAGGGGCTGTCCCGCTTACAAGAAGTAACTTGAGGTCAAAGAACTCACTAAGGATTCCGAGAAGAAGGTTAAGGCACAGGCAGCTGCTAATATTGCTCGCGCGACCCAATTTGGTTATGTTCAACCCAATAATTCGTTCTCTGATGTTTTGAAATCGCAGTCACCATCTCCGAGGTCGTCGGAGAAGCCTCCCTTAATAAGGGAATTTTTGGAAATTGCGAAAGAGCTATGTGGACGGGAAACCGTCGAGAGTACGGTGGAACGTTTTGTGAGGAATTTTAGAAGTCTGTCAGTGCAAAAGGCCAGGCGAGTGCATGGGCTTGTTGGAAGAGGTTATAAAGGTTTATGGTCCGTAGATTATTTAACCTTCTCACATTTAATGTAAGGTCTTTGGTCGATGTAAGTCGACGTATCGATCTTTTGGACACTATGAGTTATAGTGATATTGATATTGCTTTTATCCAGGAGACTAGGTTAGGATCTGTTCGGAAGGTGTCATTGGGATGTTATGATTTAGTTAGGGACGATAGCGAACTAGGTGTAGGTATAGTCTTGAGATCTTCTTATGGCTATTCCAGGGTGAGTATTCCTGATGTTCCATTTCCGCATATTTTTGTTCAAATTGATGTCATGGTGGACAATAGCATTAGAAAACTCCTTTTTAGTTCGATTTATATTCCATGTAATTTTAATAGTGGTTTAATGAGTGCTGGCCTCTCGAGTAGATCACGGATTTCAGAGAACTATGATGGGACTTTTATAGGAGGAGATCTGAACTCTAAGCACAAAGCATGGGGGGACGTGTCATATAATATGAATGGTAACACTCTGTTCAATTGGCTGCAAATGAATTCTTTATCTTTTATCCGCATTTGTAATTCGTTTCCTTCTTTTCCTAATGGATCTTCCTTTCTAGATCATTTTTTGATTTCCTCTGACTTGATTGGTACAACTCTTCCGAATTTTAGAGTATCTAGCCTTCCATCTTTTTCGGATCACTTTCCCCTTAAATTGTCGTTGGACGTTCCTAATTTTGATATTATTTTGGATCGTCGGGATTCGTTTGCATCGTATGCTAAAACTGATTGGGATAGATTTCGGAACGATATTAGCTGCGATCTTCTTAATTTCTATCCCCCAGTCGATCGTAATTTGTGCAATGATGAGATAGACTATTTTGTTGATGAATTCACAGCGACCGTGAACTTTATATCCAATGTACACTCTGAGAAAAGGGGGAATGCGAAAGTTAGGTACGAACGATCTGATGAGCTGAAGAGATTATATAGGATAAAGTATTTGTGGCAAAAGGAACTCAAGAGATTATATAGGACACATTACAACAGGTCAAGCCCCGATTATGCACTATTGTCCAAACAGATCCAATTACTTAAGATTATTATTAAAGAGAAAGTCGCTATCGAACAGGCGCGGATATCAAACCAGGATATCAAACCAGGGCCACGGGCATACAGGCAGATATTTAATGTGATGGGCAAAGGCCGGTCTTCGGCATCTCGAGATATATCAGTTAATGGGCTTATTATTAGTGAGAAATCGCAGAAACTAGAGGTCCTAAAGGAACATTTCGCGGATATTTATAGCGGATCTTCACCGCTGAGGAATTCATCTGGAATTGTTTAGTCCACAGAGTCATATTTATGTAATATTCCTTCATCTATTACCAATTTTTCTATAGAGAATTCTTCGTTGAATATTCAGAATTCATCTGATTTCATCACAACTGATTTTCTTGTTGGTGTGATACTATCGCTAAATGGTAAAAAATCTTCAGGTTCGGACTGTATTTCGAATTTTCTCATTAAGAGACTTCCTGTGAAGGCCATTGAGTTTTTGGTCGTCATGTTCAATAACTGTTTGAACAATAGCTATTTCCCTATGTGTTGGAAAATTGCTAAGATTATTCCGATTCCGAAGAAAGCGAATTCATTGAACGTGGGCAATTTGCGACCCATTTCCTTGCTATCTAACTTGGGTAAACTATTTGAAAAGATTATTCGCTTGAAGATGGACGAGGGAATTGGTCCCGGATATATTCCAGACTATCAGTTTGGTTTCAAAACTGGGCATTCCACAGAACATGCTCTTGTGAAATTCCAGGATCATGTCCTTTATTCCTTAAGGCAGAGGAAGTGCACGGTGGCTGTTTCACTTGATGTCGAAAAAGCCTTTGACAAAGCTAACCACGCTGGTATAATATATAAGATGAGGAATATTGGATTTAGTCCACATATGGTCAAGCTTTGTCAAAGTTTTTTCAGTGATAGGAGATTTTATGTTCAGTATGATGGTGCAGGGTCTTCTTTGTCTGAAGTGAGTTGCGGAGTTCCGCAGGGTTCGATTTTGGCGCCACATTTCTACAATATCTATATGAGTGATTTTCCACACCGCTTTCGGGCCTGTCAAGGAATTTTGTATGCGGATGATGCTTTGCTTTACGCTCATTCCGAATCCCCTGCAAATGTTCTAGATCTCTCCCAATACCTGTTGCATGTTAATAATTTTTTCTCCGATTGGGGCATTAAAATAAACACGTCGAAGTGTCAAGCAATTTGTTGAGGAACGCGTCCGGCAGGTGCAAAAGATTTGTAGTACCCTAGAGCAAGGAACTTAGGCTTTCTCTCAATGGGCAGGAAATTCCTTTTGTGGATGACTTTAAATATTTGGGGGTCAACCTTAGCAAATTGATGAGATTTAATAAACATGCTCGACTTGCATTAGCGAGGGCGAACGGTATTAAAGGTGCGTTTGCACTTCTTTTTAATAATAAATATTTGCCGGTTAACACTAAACTTTTGATTTATAAAGTAAGCATACGCCCTTTGTTGCTATATGCATTTCCAATTTGGTTCAGTGTGTCCCCAACTGTTATGAAGGAATTTTCTGTCCTTGAGAGGAAAGTTTTGAGACTGTGCGTTGATAGGAATTATCAGTCCATGAACAAGCGGTATTCAAACGAATACATTTACGGCAAGGCTAACGTGTTGTTCCTATACCAACATATGCCCTTGCAGGGATGTTATCGTTTAAGGACCGTCTTCCACTCTGCCCGAATTCTCTTATGAATTCCTTTCAGCAACTCCGAACTTTTTCGATAAGGTCTCGCCTGGATCTCACAGGGGATAGTACATTTATGTAAGGATATAATATATCTTTATCCTTTTTATTTATATTAATTTTCATTTAGTTTTAATGTAGTATAAGATTATTTGTAAGTTTTAGTTTTAAGAATATTATTTGGGAGTTTTAACCACCCAGTTATGTTATGCCGGGAGCAAGCGTGATTTCTTTAATTTAGTAAATATTCCTTATTTAACGTTTATAACACCCATGGTAAACGAGCGTTGTACACCAAATATTATCTAATTAAAATAATACGTAATAGTTTTAAGAATTTCTTTATAACGTTTTTCATAATCCTGTTATATTTTTTGTAGAAGACTCAATAAATCTAAACTTGATCTTGAACTTGACAAGATATGACAACTATAATATAAATGTATATACACATTGGAGTGATCAGATTCATTCTTAAAAAAGCACTGGTTGCAAAAGGATTCATATGTACAGAAACAAAAAAACGTCAAAAATTACCAGACCGGTTTTGGTATTTCGTCCATAACATTTACAAATATTGAGAAAAAAATTTATCGCGAGATCTTAGTACAAATAAGCCACATCAGTTCAAGTTGTGATATAATGCCCATATGAAGGTTCCAGACGAATTTTATTTATTGGCCTTGTTGATGCTGAGTCTTTTAACCGACGTGTCTAACTTACGAACTTATACTCTAATAACGCTTTTAACTTATACTCAAAATTTATACATATTTCTCCGTGAATTGCTACTGCATATATGAGTTCGACGATTTTAACTTAAAAATAAAAAATATTTCCAAAAAGGTGGCGTATTCAATAAAATGTAATTTTTTCTTGCAGATTAAAATAGCTATAACTCTGAAAATGTATTCCATGACTATCCTTATGTTTACCCTAATCGATGCAGAACTACCAGAACTACGTCTGACAAAAATATTGGACACTTTTTTCAAATCACTTTTTTATATAAACTGAAAATTAAAAGCCGGTTTTCCCCCAAAAAAAATTGGATATACGTGAAGATAGTTTCGGAACGACGATAAGTCAAATTGGAGGTACATATATATGGGAGCTATATGTAAATCTGAACTGATTTTGACCAATTTATGGATCGTCCTTGGGCTAAAAAAGAGCACTGTGGTAAATTTCAGCACAATCTGACCATAAATACGACCTGCACTTTGATTAGAACGATGCATCTACAGACGGACGTACGGACATAGTTAAATCGACTGAGGAAGTGATTCCATGTTTTGCAAAACAGGGAGTTGCAAATGGTTATTATCGGAGCGGAAAAGAGTTTTTTTTATTTCGGACTATGGGTGAAATTTTCTTATTTGGTCTGAGCGGAAGAAAAACTATCAGCTTTTTCCCGAAAAAATTGTTCGGATCCGTGGTCCTCCACTCCTCTCGTAAATAGTCCAGCCACTTCGTACAAAACTGTTAAAAGTTTTTTGTTTTGGTACAAAAACCTTCTCCAAGGACAAGTTCATCATATTTTTGAGTTTTCCTTGTATTTTTGAGTCATATTTATGATATTTTTGAGTTGTAAAAAATATCAATATTATAATATCAATATTATAATAGGCATGTTTTCGTTACAAGCTAGCAATTTTAGTTTAGCACTTTGCAACGAAAACAACTGACTTCCACTAACTGGCACATTAGCAATAAGTGGCGGATTTTCACTATCTGGAAGCAATGGTGTCATGGGTTGCGAAGAAAGAACAGTGCGAAACAGACAAAAAAATCGTGAAAAGTATTTATAAAACATATATTTACTATTCTATGTTCAATTGTTTACACTCTTTTTGCAAATATTAAAATAATTTCCAATTTTTGTTCTTCTTCTTCCCGTTAATTCACAATAATTGGTAACAATCTCTCCAAAAATGGGATTCCATATTGCTAAATATAGGGTGCCCAATCTGGCAACATCATACTCGATTAAGACAGGAACACAAGCACCAAACTTCATCGGGAACTAATAGTGCTTAAAAGTGCTTAGCTCCCCATACAAATTAAGCACTTATGGTGTAACGAAACCACGCCAAATATATGTATGTATATCAATATTAGGAAACATCTACGCACAGATGTCTTGCATCAAATCGCTAGAGAATATTTTTCTAGAACTCTATGATCGCGTATATCTCATTCTTAGTGGTACTTTTCGTAAATTTTTTAGGAAAACAAAAAAGTCATAGGAAACGTACAACCCGTGCATTCAAATATTTTACAAAGATGTTGTAACATTTTTGAGGTCCATGTTCCGAGTTCATTTTCGGTCTAAAAAGAGTCTGCCGTTTGTAGGATTTGTTCTACTCATCGAGGATAAATCTTTTCGTTTTTGTATCAAACAAGATTTTTTGTTAGAGTTTTAAAAATAGACAAATTATTCACCAAAGCTTAAATATGTTATTAATGAGTGGGTACAATTTATTTGTAAGCTATTTAAAATGTAGACTGGCGTTGTGTATTTGGTAATTCCAAAGCAAATGAATCGAAAAACTCACATTTTAAAAATGACCCCTTTAGATTTTTATAAAATTCGACCCGATGATTATGCAAATGTGAATGAATTTGATGTCGTCTTTAGTTTTTCATTATTCATTGAAGTTTTTGTGGTACAGAGCTCCAAAGGATTTCAATGATATTTCTGAATATTACCTTTTGTTAAATTAGCCATATCTTCCTAACCGCTTCAAGTATTTTGAAGATGAAATCTCTGGTACTCCTTTTCAATGTTGCGAAATAAAATGTTTACATTTCTTTGGTGGAAGGATGTGAAAATATGGAATATATCCTTAATCCATGATTATCCTGAAAAAATATATCCTTGAGTTTTTTGGTACTAGAGGGTCAAACTATTATGAACTGACTGTGAACAAAATGGAACTTTGATGGGCAAATTTGTCTTGGAAAAATTACTTCTAAACACCGAGGCCACAGTTTTGTTTGTAAACCGTCCACCCCAGGCAATTTTAAGTTATGTTATTTCAAAGTAAATCAATTTCTTTGCAACAACATTTTTGTAAAATTCTTGAATGTTGACATCTCACGTTTTGTGTTACAATTTAAGTTCTTCATGAAAAAATGACGTCTGAAGTGGCAGACTAGGTTTACATAATTCGTATTTCAAGACGAATTATATAACCCTAGTTATATAATTCAAAAAAGTCGATATCGAAAGTAGACTTTTTGTTTCTGAAAAAGTCTAAAAGTCAACTTTTCCATGTCGACTTTTTCATTTTTTTCATGAACGAGTATTACCAAATTTATATTATAAGTACATTTGGCTACAATTAATAAAAATAAAACACTTGTAGGTTAGAACAAATACTTTTATTTAGTTGTATCAACACCAATATGAGACCAAAATAATAGTTAAAATAAGCGAGATAATATAAATACACACTAATCGCATCTGCTATAATTATGTACATTCTTTTTTTGTAGTTATAAATAGTTTGGCATAATAATTAATAAAAAATTGACGGATCCGAACAAAATACATTCACGAGAATACGAAAAGTATTGGATTAGGGGTTAATTTCGGCTTATCGCCACACAAATTCGGGGCCAAATCTCTCTAAACGGTTTAAATAAGCTTATTTTGTAAGTCCAATTAATTTGGACATGTTCCGCCAATAAGTATGACATATTAAACGCAGTTGGACTGGAGAAAACAATTTTTTATTACATATTTAGTTTTTTTCTGTTTAATTTTTTTTAGACTTTTATGGAACGACTTCTGCGAATTTCGGATCACTGATCATTATCAGTTGTTTTTTTAACTTTTTCTGTATTTTACTACAATTTGATGAAGAAATCTAGATATATTATCATTTTCATTAATAAAGTCGAAAAGTCGACTTTTTTATACTAAAATATCTAAAAGTCGACTTCTTGATTTTTTCAAAAAGTCAACTACTAAAATTGAGATGTGACGTTCTTTCTTAGGAGGACAGTACACTTCAGCAGAATTTTATATGTATTTATCATTTTAGAAAAGTCACAAATTGTTATGATCAAGTTCGAAACTGTCATTTGTAGGTTTTATGATAATCGCCCAAGACTACAGTTTTGAAAAGGAACTTTTCTCCCCAGACATTTTGCACAATAAGCTTGTTTTATTGCCAAATATCATTTTCTCTTATTCTTTTTCGATTTTTAATTTAAAATTGTCCCTTGTTGCTTACATTTAGGCTCAAAATATATTGAATTGGTGGCACCAATAAAACGGCCTGCCAAATAAAATACGGCAAGTGTAATTCTGGGCATATAAATGTTTGTATTGCTCATCTCAACATCAGGCAAGTGTAAAGCGCTACAATATGCCCATGTTCCACTCAACATCGCATCGAATCCAGGGTATCCATGTGACACTCTTGAAGTTAAGTGATATGCATACATACAACTATTTTGTCAAACTGTTATATTTAGCACCATGGTTGAACAACAAATTTAGTAAAAAAAACTTAACATATATTTAGGCTTCTAATGTTAATTAGTAATTGATATTTTAACCAGTGTTACCAAACACTTTCCATAAATACCTTCAAACTATCCCTACGTACAAACGTGTTAGTTCCCATTCACACAAGAAAAAAGTTGCACGTTCTTGCAATCCGTTTTTGTTTTCCATTCCCTTTTTTAACATTTAAGTTAAACGCAGATTGGTTAGGTGGGGCGACGATAGCTCAGCTGATGCGATGTCCGAATTCACCTTTTTAGAGTAGTTTGGTGCGTGGTTTGTTGGCAAGGGAGGGGGGTATACAATTCAACGAAGTCCCTTCTATGACAAGCTCCACACCAATAACAATAACAAAGATAGCTCAGTAGTGGGGAAACGATGTGTGTGTTCACGAAAGTGATGACCGATGTTGGCGATGCAGAAATGCAAAGGGCGAAATATAAAAGAAATAAATAGAACACAAGAGTTTAGTATTTGCGGTTATGATAAAGGCAGAGCTTTATTTGCAGTAACGTATATTACCATGTATCAGGGTGGCGACAAGGCCGTAATAATAGTTCAATACAAGACAAGTAGATGTGCGCGAGCGTAGTGCAAAAACAACGACTAGTAGTAATGTGCGCGATAGTATCGCCGAACAAAGACTACGACTGACTACTTTACACGGAGAATGCTCGACAACGACTAGTGAACGCAGGGGCTCCTTAGAAGTGTCAGACTCTTAGAAGATGCGAGGAAAGAGAGAGAGACCCGAGGATAATGCAAGGCAGTCACAGAACAACCACAGCCCAGTGGCAATCTGCACTCTAAAGGCCCAGTTAGGCAAACTTAACCGTAACGCCCCCGTAGCGTAACGAATCAGCTGATTCAATCTGTCATATGGAAATCAGTGTAAACGATTAGCCAACGGAAACGAAACGTAAACGGAGGGCTGAATCTGTTGAAATCAGAATTGGACGTTCCGTTTACGTACAGCTGATACTACATGTTGTTTACAACTACAATTGTATGTTCACCGAGAAAAGTAAAGAAAATAATTTATTAATTATTTGTTGTTTAAAAGTGCAAATAAACATGAAAGACGAATATTTGATTTCATTGGTGCAGTCGCACGAGTATTTATACAATAAATATAATCCAGCATATAGGATATCTGAAAAAAAGCGAGAAGCTTGGAAGCAAATTGGCAAGGAGCTGGGCGTTACAGGTGAGTTTTATGAAGATCGCGGCTGACTCCATTAAAAATTTAATTTATAATCTGCTTCAGGATTCTTCTGACGACAGTACGAGACAATCATTGCGCCAATCTTCTTCATTGTGGGTTAATTTGACAGCATTATAAGCGTCTCTACAAACGTGGACTTATTTATAGATAGAGATTGGATTGGATTTGGCTGAGTCCCTCTTCAGTGGAAATAGACATAAGTAAAGGGTTTTGCATTAAGGACATACGAATTTTATATATAAACAAAACACAGAACATTTAAATGTTACATTTTAAGAATGAAATTAAATTTCGTTCATATGACCACCACGAGCCCGTCAACAGCGATCTATTCTTTGGACCCAATTTTCCACCACTCTTGGACACATTTCGACCGGAACGTTGGCAATTTCGCGTTGGATGTTGTCTCTGTGCTCGACTAAAGTTGTTCGCCCATGTGATGATAATCGCGTGAGTTCAAATTGCAAAACGCAAAAATTTACCCTTCAACTTTAATGGTCTTCGATAAATGCACACATGGATGTAGTTATTTATCGCTGTAATTAATAAATCCAAATTGTTGTGCTAAAAAAGAATTCAGAACATGATTTTTGCGACTTGAAATCACAATCGCCAATTTTAGGCGAAATGCGATTGCCATCGCATGGGCGGTTGACTTAGACCAGGGATATTCCTCAGGGGAAACGCCGCATCGCCAATAAAAAATGAGGAAAGGCTTCAGAGGATGCTGACGATAATGGTTTACTAGGAGGTACAGATACTGTACCTAAAATAACTGATTAGCCAAACGGAGAGTACTGGAATATAGCTGTATTTAATTTAAATTAATAAATGGAAATTGCTTGTGATAAAATAGATTATAAATAAATTGAAGTTTAATGGACATACCCCCATCGTGTTGGCTGCCATAACTTCCAACATTAACTGATATGAATGTATAGTTAGCATCGCAGATTCCCACACAATTCGGCATATCCCACATTCGTTGAAAATCATTAGCAATGTGTTTGTACTGCGGTGTAGTTTGTTCACTTAAATAGATCGGCGAAAGCAAGCGCCACAAAACTTCACTGCATTCTAAAATAATATTTCGAATTGTTGTTTTCCCCAGCTTGTGAAGCCATGCAATCGATTGTATGGAACAACCGTAACCCAAATATCTACAATTTTAAAGAATAGAATGTTAATATTTCCCAACATGAAATCATAGGATAAAGCAATATTTGACATACAGTGGTGTTATTGCTAGTCTCTCTACCGGTCTATGAACATATGACTCGTTTTCTCAACGTTGGCTGATCGCTCAAACGGGCAACGGTAAAGATAAATTAGGTTACGTATGCCTAACCCGGCCTTAACACATCCGCACTACGCGAATTATGTCTCCGAAGAGAGGTGTAAAGGAGATTCCAGTGATGTCAATACGCGACCGGTATTGATCAGGCTCGGGAAGTTGAGACAATGATGCGTACGTGAACACAGATTATTTTGACATTTCGTTATATTTAGTCATTCGATGTTTTATGAGTTGTTGAAAACTAGTGCATTGTATGCCGTTATTATTACATGGGCATTTCCACAGAAAGGTCAACCGGATCGAAAATTAAAATGTTAATGAAGAAATATTTTTTTCTAATATTATATTACAAAACAGTCTACATTTTTCCAACTTATTTCTGTTGTTATTATGAGAAAATTTCTCTGAAAACCGAAAATATATTTTTTCTTGCTCTTAGCTTTTTTCAATGATATTTTCTATTTAGAATTTGTTGCATACATATTCGTAAAAGAGACCTTACAAAACTCGATTAACCGACAATTTTTCATTTGATTTTGTTCGATATCGTTATAATTAATTGCGTGGAAATTTTAGTTCAAATCAAATATGAGTGGCTTTAACTAAAAAAAGTTACAGCATAAAATAATCACTAAAAATATTTTATTTTAATATACAAAGTGTGTAAAACTCAGAATCGTAAGCGTAGTTCTTTTTCAAAGAGATGTTTATGTTTATTTAAAGAGCAAGTTCCAATATCTATATATGAACTGTTTGTTTTGAAAGTGGTGTAAATTAAAATTTAAAAATTCTGGTTGCATAGTAGAAAAAATATATCTGCATACAGCTCATCACAAGTCTTTAAAGTTACTGCAAGGCGTAAAATTTTTCGATTTTGAGGTCTATTTACACGCTTTTTGCAATGGTGAATGTTGTTAAGCCACTTTCAAAACAAACTTTTTATAAAAAAAATTGGATTTGAACGTTGTGTAAACTATATAAAAATATTCCTTTCGATTTACATAGCTTTAAAAAAATAAATGCATTTATACATTCAAAATAATGTGTTTGTAAAAGTTCATTGATTTTACAAGTCTTGGTGCGAATTTTGGTCTTTTAATGATTTCATTGCATCATTTGCTGTAGGTTAGGTTAGGCTGAGGGATGAGACGTTGAACGTCTCATGTCCATTGACATACACTTAAGCCAGCCGTTCGGTTTGTTGTGCGCTACTTATCATATTTTTACACCTCATTATTACAGAAAACGGTACTAGACATGCATTTTCTTAGTATCTTCCACATATTCTCTGAGATGAGTCAAGTCTTGTAATGTGTCGGACCCAAATATCGAACATTAGCTGCAACTTAGAATTTTCCGGTCGGATTGTTTTTCACAGCTAATAAAATGTTCGTATATAGGGTGATCTAAGTAGAGATACTTTTTTCAATAGCCTGTTTTGACAGATCACGTGTTAGTCGTGTCATGCTGTCATGTTATTTTTGTTAAGTATTGTTTGGCATTTCATCATGGAAAGACTTACGCCTGAAAAACTTTTACAAATTATTCAGTTTTGTTATCAAAATAATTGTTGGCCAATTTCGCTAGGTCAATTATTTTTAAATCCAAAAAAACACTTTCCAGTCGACCAACGACCTTGACACCCATGAGCAATATTTTAGCTCTCGCTTAGAGCTATCCTTTTGCCCGATTCCCGATCCGACGTATCGGAATCATCGGTCCATATTTCTTCATAAATATAAGATAAATATCCATATTCTTCCTAGAAATGATCTGTAATTAACAACCTCACGGTCTACACCATTTTCAACTGTAATTCGAAAAAATCATTTCAATTTCGGATAAGAACAAATGAAATTCGAAGATTCCATTTGAAATTCGAAAAAGGTCAGTTGAAATTCAAAGATTCAATTTGAAATTCCAAAAACATTAATTGAAATTTGATAAAAAATCAATTAATATTCGGAACGCATCAATTGATATTTGAAACACATCAATTGTATTTCGTAACACATCCATTGAAATTCGAAACACATCAATTAAAATTCGGAACACATCAATTGAAATTCGAAAATCATCAATTGAAATTCGAGATACATCAATACACATTGGATTGGGTAGAATTTATTTAAACATTTTTTTCTGACTAAATCTTAACATATAATGTGACGAACAGAGCTAATGAGCTTATCGTTTATGAATTTTTATTCAAAATTAGTTGAAACAAAACATATTTAAATATTTGTATATTATAGGTTTAAAATAGACAAATTGTATCACTTAAATGCTACCTCTAATATACAGAATTGATTTTGTTTACATTTTTCGAATTTCAAATGATGAGTTTCGAATTTCAATTGTTGTTATTCGAATTTCAAATGGAAAAATTCGAATTTCAATTGATGTTTTTCGAATTTCAAATGATTTTGTTCCGAATTTCAATTGATGTGTTTCGAATTTCAACTGATGTTTTTCGAATTTCGGTTGATGTGTTTCGAATTTCAACTGATGTTTTTCGAATTTCAATTGATGTTTTTCGAATTTCAATTGACGTTTTTCGAATTCCAATTGACCTTTTTCAAATTTCAAATGGAATATTCGAATTTCAAATGGAATCTTCGAATTTTAATTCATTTTTTCGATACAATTCAATTTTAACCGAAGAAGATTTTTTGTAAAAATTTTGTTGCGGCTCGTTTTTTCAAGACGAAACGCATTGAAATCAAACTTTTTAATAATTTCAAAACTTCATTAAATTGTAGTATTCTACCCATATTTTAATAATAAATCGTGAATTCTTCAATAATACACTGTAAAGTGGTGTTACACTTTTAAAACAAACGTTTTTTATCTTGTTTCCTAGCAAAACTTATGTTTTAAAAATCTAAGTAACCTTTGAGTTTTTTGAGAAATTTGATTCTGATAACATTATATCCGTCTAGCCAGATACCGAGTCAACCCTTAACCAATTTATGTGAAAATTTCAAAACAAACAGTTCGTATATAAAAATGAATGTGTATATGGTGAAATTCATGAAAAATGTCCTGCCTAAAAATAAAGGTTGTCCAATTTTTTTCAAATTTTGTTTAGGAATGGTGCTATATACAAATAACATATCCGCCAAGATTTGGAAATTGTCGTTGAATATTGGTAGCATGGGCGGTGGCCCAAAATTTACTCTTCAAGCCAAGGAGTAGTTGTTTGATTATTTCTTGTGCTTCAACCACCAAATATAAGAATATTTTGTGACACGAATGTTGAGGATTTTTTCATGGGCTTTCGAATGGTTGAATCGTTTTCGCAAAAATTTGCAATCTGACCTCATAAACGCGAAAATAATCACAAAAAAATAATTTTCGCGGATTCGGATATAATTAATTTTTTTTGAAATATTTTTAGATTAATAAGCTGATTTTCCCCCATATGTGTGCAGATTTTCAAGATGGCGTTTTTTGACACTCCTGAGGAAATAATTTTTAAAAATTTCTCTATCTAAAAAAATTGGGTTTAAACATTTTAATATTTATATTTTGTTGTTTGATCGTTATTAGATGTTCAACTTTTGCATAAAAGTAACTTATGATACACTAATCTTTTGATTTTATTCGCTTCCTTCCATTTAACGTTGTATTGCAAAAATAAATAAAAAATGGATTTTTGCGGTGTTGGTCTTCATTAGATAATGAGTTTAAAATTTAATCACAATCACAGTCTAGTGGACTTGAATTAAAAATAATTTCCTCAGGAGTGTCAAAAAACGCCATCTTGAAAATCTGCACACATATGGGGGGAAATCAGCCAAATTCGGGGAAAATCGGTTCAGATTTAAACATAGTCTCAATGTATGTATATGTTACACATGTAAGCGCTGTAGAAACCTTACTTTATATCCGATCACTATGAAAAACGGCATAGAGAGTTTTCTTATTACATACACTGAACACTGCCAAATTCTCATCGCAATGCCCATGTTCGCATTGTTAGGGAGGTGTAGGCTTTCTATCTTTCCTTACTGGTTTTATATAAGATATATTTGGAAAAATTTTCTAAACAATAACTTTGTTTGTGTGTAAATATATATTTTATTTATGAACGCAAATGTACTCTGTTCTAATATATATAAATATATGCCTTCCAAACAAAATTTCTTGATTTTCGCTCCTGAGGAAATAATTTTTAAATCAATTCCACTAGGCTGTAATTGGGATTCATTTTTAAACTCATTATCTAATGAAGACCAACACCGCAAAAATCCATTTTTTATTTATTTTTGCAATACAACGTTAAATGGAAGGAAGCGAATAAAATCAAAAGATTAGTGTATCATAAGTTACTTTTATGCAAAAGCTGAACATCTAATAACGATCAAACAACAAAATAAAAATATTAAAATGTTTAAACCCAATTTTTTTAGATAGAGAAATTTTTAAAAATTATTTCCTCAGGAGTGTCAAAAAACGCCATCTTGAAAATCTGCACACATATGGGGGAAAATCAGCTTATTAATCTAAAAATATTTCAAAAAAAATTAATTATATACGAATCCGCGAAAATTAATTTTTTGTGATTATTTTCGCGTTTATGAGGTCAGATTGCAAATTTTTGCGAAAACGATTCAACCATTCGAAAGCCCATGAAAAAATCCTCAACATTCGTGTCACAAAATATTCTTATATTTGGTGGTTGAAGCGCAAGAAATAATCAAACAACTACACCTTGGCTTGAAGAGTAAATTTTGGACTACCACCCATGCTGCCAATATTCAACGAAAATTTCCAAAACTTGGCGGATACATTATTTGTATATAGCACCATTCAAAAACAAAATTTTAACAAAATTGGACAACCATTATTTTTAGGCAGGACATTTTTCATGAATTTCACCATATGTATGTTTGTTTGTGGCGCTGTTCGTTTGTCTGTTCCGTATAGAAGCCTAAACGGCTGGACCGATCTTCTTGTAATTTTCATGGAATGTGTATAAGGGGTGGTGAAAATCGGGTACTTGAATTTTCTATATATCAGGTGGGCGTGGTCCCGCCCATATGCGCCAAGTTTTGATATTGAGAAAATTTTGTAGCTAGAGTGCTGAAATTTTGTATGTATGTATTTAGTGGCAGTTTTTGTGATTGGCCCCGCCCATATAAGTAAAATTTTGAAATTGAGATATCTTGCACAGTTTCTTAGCGAGACCGCTGTATTTTTTGAATATGTATCTGGTGGCAGTCTACGCGATTGTTCCAAAAATAAGCGGGATTGGACCAAAGGACGTGGTCCCGCCAATATAAGCCAAATATTTAAATTGAGATATCTTGCACAATTTGTTAGCGAGAGTGCTGTAATCTTATGTATATTTATCTGTTGGCAGTCTACGTGATTGGTATAAAAATGAGCTGGATCGGATCAATGGGCGTCCCCCGGATATTGCGAACATTTTTTAGCTAGAGTGCTGAAATTTGTATACCCTACGCCACACTGTGGTACAGGGTATTATAACTTTGTGCATTTGTTTGTAACACCCAAAAGGAGAAGAAATAGACCCATCGTTTATTATACCGATCGACTTAGAATCACTTTCTGAGTTGATTTAGCTATGTCCGTCTGTCCCCCCGATTTGACATGTAAGCGCTGTAAAAACTTTATTTTATATCCGATCAGTATGAAATTCGGCAGAAAGAGGTTTCTTATTACATGAAGGAATACTGCTAAATTCGGAGAAAATCGGTTCAGATTTAGATATAGCCCCCATATATATGTTGACCCCGATTTGAAATGTAAGCGCTGTAAAAACTGTATTTTATATCCGATCAGTGCGAAATTCGGCAGAAAGAGGTTTCTTATTACATGAAGGAATACTGCCAAATTCAGAGAAAATCGGTTCAGATTTAGATATAGCCCCCATATATATGTTACCCCCGATTTCACATGTAAGCGCTCTAAAAACTGTATTTTATATCCGATCAGTATGAAATTCGTCCGAAAGAGGTTTCCTATTATATGAATGAACACTTTTAAATTTGGAAGAAATCGGTTCATATTTATATATAGCCCCCATATATACGTTACCCCCGATTTGACATGTTAGCGCTGTAAAAACTGTATTTTATATCCGATCAGTGCGAAATTCGGCAGAAAGAGGTTTCTTATTACATGAAGGAATACTGCAAAATTCGGAGAAAATCGGTTCAGATTTAGATATAGCTCCCATATATACATATGTTACCAACGATTTGACATGTAAGCGCTGTAGAGACTGTATTTTATATCCGATCAGTACGAAATTCGACAGAAGGAGGTCTTTTTACATGAATAAGTATTCAGGGAAGATCGGTTCAGATTTATATTATAGCTCCATATAAATGTTCCTCCTGATTTGGTATCAAACCGCTATAGAAGTTGTATGTTACTTCCGATTATTAAAATTTTCCAGAAAGATGTTTCTCAATTTGTTTAATTTAGCGATTATCGTTTCAGAATTAGATAATATGTTTCTACCCATTTACCAATTATTCCAAATTATTATGGCAATGACCCTTATCGCATTGTTAGGGAGGTGTAGGGTATTATATAGTCGGCCCCGCCCGACTTTCTGCCTTTCCTTACTGGTTTATATATGTATTTAGTGGCAGTTTTTGTGATTGGTCGAGAAATGAGCGGAATCGGACCAATGAGCGTGGCCCCGCCCACATAAGCCAAAGTTTGAAATTGAAATATCATGCACAATTTGTTAGCTAGAGTTCTGTAATTTTGTGTATATGTATTTGGTGGTCTACGTGATTTGTCTAAAAATGGGCGGTATCGGACCATTGGACGTGGTCCAGCCCATGTAAGCCAAATATTTAAATTGAGATATATTGCACAATTTTTTAGCTAGAGTTCTGTAATTTTGTGCATATGTATCTTGTGGCAGTCTACGTGATTGGTCCAAAAAAGGGAGGGATGGGACCAATGGGCGTGGCAACGCCCATATAAGCTCAAGTTTGAAATATCTTGAAAAATTTGTTAACGACAGTGCTTTAATTTTATGTATATGCATTTGGTGGCAGTCTTCGTTATTGGTCAAAAAATGAGCGGGATCGGTCCACGTTTTGGAATTGAGATATCCTGAACAATTTGCTAGCAAGAGTGCTGCAATTTTGTGTATACGCATGTGACGACAGTCTACGTGATTGTTTCAAAAATAGGAGGGATCAGTCCAACGGGCGTGAACCCGCCAATGTGATCCAAGTTTTGTAATTGAACACTCTTGAACAATTTGTTTGCGAGTGTTGTGATTTTGTGTATATATGTTTGGTGGCAGTCTACGTGATTGGACCAAAAAGGATGGGATTAGATTAATTGGCGTGATCCCGCCTATACGACCCCTTTTATTGAAAACTAAGTAGCTAGAGAACCATTGCCCCAACTATCCTGCATTTCTTTGTGAAAGCATTTGACAGCACTATGTGCGATTTAACAAGAATGGGAGATATCGGAATAGAGGGCGGTTACCCATCCACTATTGCACCAGTCGTTTGTACGAGAGTATTTCACTGCAATATTTGTATATATGTATTTGACAGCAATATGTATGTATTTGACAGCAGCTAGTGAAGCTATATTTATGAAAATTACTCTAGGAGATTACATTGGACTAGAGACGATCCCTATTGAAAATGGGGCTTCCCTCATAGAAAAAGTTGGTCATAACGATGAATTTGCACATCATCTCGATTATTTTTTCTTCTTAAGTCAGCTAACGTACGGAAAAATTCTATCGATGAATTTGTATGTCGCTCTGATGAATCTACGATGAATCGTATTCTTCCTCAGATGAATCACATCACTATATGACGAAACAGAATCTTCTCATTCATATGTATCATAAATCCCATTCATCTGTATGATGAATCCCATTCATCTGTATGATGAATCCCTTTCATCTGTATGATGAATCCCATTCATCATTACAACGAATCTCTGCGATAAATTTGGATTATCTACAATTTGTTGTATTAAATAAAACAAAAACGTTTTAATGGAATAATTTAATGAATTTGTGCTGTATTTATAAAATAAAAATTAAAACATAATGATATATGCATTTGTATATCGTCCATTCCATATCAAACTGAACGATTTTCGTAAATAAAATAAGGTGAAGACTCCGATTTTTCTTAGTTTTCTTCTGTTAAACGATGTTTTACAAGTATTTTTAAAAAAATTTTCCAAAAGTTATGACCAAGTGAATTGCATCTGCTTTTCCCCTGCGGTCTTGGCTGTTGACCACTACGGATCAAATTTTAATATTTTTTTGATTTTTCTTCTTTTTTGTGCTTTTTAATATGAAAACGCCAACCTAAAACTAAAAATTCAGACAAAATATAGGCATAATCCTTGATCGATTCTTAACAAACCCTAAAAATTTCAAACCCTGAAAAATTCAGCATGGAGAAATAGCGGGTTATTTTTTTTAAAAGCACATTTACGAAATATAGCCGCCCGAAACATTGTATTTTGAACAAGTATTCAAAACTGCTAACTGGAGTACACTCGTGAGATTTTTGTACACACATTCATTCAAAAATAGTGTGTCTGTGCTAACGGGAATATCCTCGTGAGATTTTTGTAAACATCTCTTTTTGAATTTTTTGGCAACATTGATTTGCCGCTTCTTTATCAACTGTTTTCTGTGGGATTTCTAAATGGGTTATCAAATAACAATTAAGTACAGTGAATTTTATGGTAATTTCAAATTAAATTTTTCATAATTCACAGTTTTTAAAAAAACAAAAAATGGAAAATAATGTAATAGGTTAGTACTTTATTAGTACTCGTATATAGTGATCTTTTCGCGAACTCTTACATTAGATCGGTTAAATTGGTAAAATTTAAGCGAGTTTAAGATGAGCTAATGGAATTATGAATTGGAATTTTATTTAGACTTACAGATGAGCTAATGGAATTATGAATTGGAATTTTATTTAGACTTACACTAAAATGCTAGCAATTGCTAGATATAACACCATAACAACCGAATTATTTGCCAACCGAATTTTGGTAGTTCTGTCTACTATCATGCGATTCCATCAGGACACCCAATATTTTGGTTGTGGTATACTTCTGCTTCCATGTTGACAACAATCATATTTGGTTGCGCCAACTACGAAAATGGTTGCTTAAATTATCTGTTGTAGTTGCCAGAACCAACTGTTTTGTTGTTCTGACAATTTGTCAGTCATATACTACCGACAATTAATTAAAAACAGTTGTCATTAAATTTTGTTTTATTTATTGAACAAAAAACAAAACAATTCATAACAAAATTAAAACTCACATATTACAAATTCATCACAGTTATGAGATGTGGAAATATTTGACACACATTTAAGTACATTACTTTGATTACCCATACCGTTCTTGAACAAAATGTTGAAGATTTTTTTATGTCGAGTAATTTTATTTTTTGTTTGTCATGTAGCAGAAAAATAACAGCAACCAATCTTTCGGTTGTATTTCCCAAAATACATTTCATTATTCTAAATTTGGGAAATGATTGGGATAACCAAAAAATTATTATTTATTAATATTTTTTCTGTTGTAGTAAGCAATTATTCGTTGCAATAATAATCTTTGGTCTATTGATACAATTTCTGTTGTCAAGAATAAAACATTGGTCGTTACAACCAAAAATCGATCGTATGGTACTATAATGAAAATTTAAAATTGGTTACAACAACTAACCGAGTGTCAATGAAACAAACAATCATAATTCGATTGATACAACCATCGATTTAGTTGCAAGCTTTTTCATTTGATCGTATCCATGTTATTATTGTTGCTTCAACCAATCTATATATATAAAGAAGAATGTGTGTTTGTTTGTACCGAATAGGCGTCTGAACGGCTGGACCGATCTTCTTGAAATTTTCACAGAATGTACATGTGTGGGGCGTGGTGAAAATAGGGTACTTTAATTTTCGATATATCAAGTGGACGTGGCCCCGCCCACATAAGACACATTTTAAAATTGAGATATCTTTCACAATTTATTAGCGAGAGTGCTGTAATTTTGTACATATGTATCTGGTGGCAGTCTACATTATTGGTCCAAAAATGGGCGGGATCGGACTAATGGGCGTTGTACCGCCCATATAAGCCAAATTATAAAAATTATATATCTTGCACAATTTGTTAGCGATAGTGCTGTAATTTTGTGCATATGTATCTGGTGGTACTCTACGTGATTGGTCCAAAAATGGGCGGAATCGGATGAATGGGCGTGGCCCCGCCCATATAAGCCAAATTTTTAAATTGATATATCTTGAACAATTTGTTAGCGAGAGTGCTGGAATTTTGTGTACATGTATCTGGTGGCAGTCTACGTGATTGGTCCACAAATGGGCTGAATCGGGCCAATAGGCGTGGCACCGCCCATATAAGCAATGTTTTGAAATTGATATATCTTGCACAATTTTTTAGCGAGAGTGCTGCAATTTTTTGCATATTTGTCTGGTGGTCTACGTTATTGGTCCAAAAATGGGCGGAAACGGACCAATGGGCGTGGCACCGCCCATGCAAGCCAAATTTTTAAATTAATATATCTCGCATAATTTGTTAGCTAGAGTGCTGTAATGTTGTACATATGTATCTGATAGCAGTCTACGTGATTGGTCCTAAAATGGGCGGGATCGGACCAATGGGCGTGGCACCGCCCATATAAGCAAAATTTTAAAAATGTGATATCTTGCACAATTTGTTGGCGAGAGAGCTGGAATTTTGTGTATATGTATATGGTGGTAGTCTACGTGATTAGCCCAAAAATGGGCGGAAATGGACCAATGGGCGTGGCCTCGCCCATATAAGCAACCTTTTGAAATTGAGGTATCTTCCACAATCTGTTTGCGAAAATGTTGTAATTTTGTGTGTGTCTGGTGAACGCCTACGTGATTGGTCTAAAAATGAGCGGAATAAGACCAAAGGGCGTGGCTGCGCCCATATAGCCCAAATTTGAGCTATCTTGCACAATTTAGTAGCGATAGTACTGTAATTCTGTTTGTATGTATCTGGTGGCAGTCTACGTGATTAGTTCAAAATGGGCGGGTTTAGACTAATGCACTGAACCAAAAAGGTACATAATAATAATGAAAATGTGCATTGAGACAATGAATTTGTTCATTAATTTTGCGCCGCTGATTGCGTTCATTGATTTCAATGTATGCTGTTCATTAACTTACTGATTCAATATATGAATACATTGTCTCAATGAACTGGTACATTGAACTAATGAATGGCATACATTCGCCCAATGTATGGGTACATCAATTTTAATGAATGAAAACATTTATGCAATGAATGCGGACATCAATCCAATGAACTCTTACATCAATTTTGATGTATGAATACATTGAACCGATGAACGCGTACATTATCCCAAAGTAATTTAACATTAACTCAATGAATATATTCATTAATTTCAATGTATGAATAGGTTTACCCAATGAACCAGATCATTAACTTAATGATTCTTCAAATGCATGCAATTAATTTTCAATTCAAAGAATAAATTCCAAAAATTTGTGTTATTTATATATTTATTTAGAAATCAAAAAAAGTAAGTGAAAAATTTGTATCCAAAAAATTAGTTCATTTATGAGTATTGTATGTATTTTAAGATTATATGAATTCGTAACTTATTTTGAAAATTGCATTAAATAAAGTACTTAAAATAATTTGACATTTTAATAATTTTTGTGTTGTTGAAAGTTGATTTTATCTGTTTTAGTTAACAATCTCACCAATTTGCTTTAGTTTGTCTGACATAATGGCAATTTTTGATGTTTTATTTTTCTTCATGTTGTAAAAGTAGTCTTCAATAAATGACCAAAAGTTAGTACAGGCAATCGGATATTCTAAATCAAACAAATGAAAGCACTTAAAACAAATATCCACTGCTCGAAAAAAAGTAGTAAACTCAAATTTGATACCATCTAAATACAAAAAATAGCTTTGAAAAAACTTGAGGTTCTTATCGCCTATAGCAAATATAAATGGTTGTATGTTCTCCGATTTTTTCTTTAGGAAACATATGTGGTCTTCAATTTATTCAAAAAAAGAACGATTCCTGCGAGTTTTTAATTGTGTGCTTAATAATGATTTTGTTGTTGTTGTTGTCCCTTCGCACAACATTTTGGGTTGGTATAAGGTATCCATGGATGCACCACATAAGTTGGACTGCAGCAATTTCTAATAAAATAAACAAATTTTATTATTCTTTATTTAAGAATTATCTTACAGTATTGGTATACAACTTAATTCAAAAATATTTTTTAGACATGTTGTTAGGGAGATATAAAATTGAGTTTAAATAAGTATAGCGAAGGAACATACTACTAATCAAAAAACTTCGAATTTAATAAATAAACTAATAATGTTAAATGTTCATGCCATCTCAATTTTAATTAATAAATTCAACTTACCTTTATTGCTCTCTGTATATTCAGGATCTTTTAAATAAAGAGAAAAATAAATAAATAACGGACTTAAATATTTAATTTCCATCTTACTGCACTTACTGAAGGTTTTGAGTTCAGGTTTACTGCAGTTTAAAGGCCTATTCGCGTCGCCACCTAAGACTCGCTTTAATGAATTTATATTAGATACTAGCGGACCCGGCGAACTTCGCCTCGCCCCAATTTAACGCCTTCAGATAAACTCCAGAGTGATAATAAAACACAGATAGTTAAAATTTTAATGCGATTTGTTTAAAAGGAATCGAAATCAGTAGAGAGCGATGTGATAAACAACAAACAACGAAGACAGAAGACAGGCAACGTACAGATGACCGTGCGAAAAACAGGGAAATTCGAGATTAATTCCACAGACTTCCTACGATTTGTCTTGAGATTTATTGATTGTCATCGTAAAAGCCAATCGTACAGGGAACTGAATCCGCTTGAATTGGAATGAATGATCAGTTGGAATAATCGGAATTCGTGGGATAAGGACTTCCTCTCCTTTGAATTTTCCCTTGATGATCGTCGCCTGAATCACATTGTCCATCAGTTTCATAATGGACAACCGCGAACTATGCACAATTTCGGATGATTCAGATTCCGCAACATGATTATGATCGATTCCACCTTCAGCTGTAAATTATGCGGCGGAGCTCCTGGCACATCAAGCGAGTTCGATTTTACTTTGAATAATAAAATTCATGCTATCGACGTCCTTATTCTTCGCTGCTAATGTTGCCCGTTCACTAATCTAATCGAGATTTGGAAACACTTTGGTGATGAGTTCCTCGTTCGACGATGTGAACTCGCAAAAATTTGCCGGGAACAATATCAATGCAGTGGAAACATCAACAGTAATTTGGCCATTGCCAAGCGCCAACAGTTGTTTCGAGAATTCAAGAGCCGATGAGTCGTTCTGCGACGCGACTCTCATGTTCGTGGTCAATTTCAACTTCTTGACATGCCGCCACAAAGACCACGATTTCAGGCATGCATTAATTTCATCGGCAGTAGATTTCGGGATGACGGGAAGCGTTTGACGAAAATCTCCGGAGAGCAATATCATAGACTCACCAAATTGTCTCAAATCACGTCGTAAATCCTTCATCGTTCGGTCAACTGCCTCCAGAGCTCGTTTATGCGCCATCGTGCATTCATCCGAAATTATGATTTTGCAGTGCCCCCAATCCAATAAGATAACCTTACCTCTTATACTCAAACTTATTATCTGAAAAAATTTTCGAACTGATAAATATCGCGTTGAATTTTAATTGATCGTAATGCTTGTACCGTTTGTCGATGTGATACGCGAAATCAGTGTAACAATACGCAAAACTCGAATGAATTGCAGCAAGAAAAATAGCACATACTCGTACATATGTTTAATAGAAAACTTTTTTGTTTAATAGAAAATTAATAAAAAAAATTGGATTCAAAAAGAGAGTAGTAGATAGGAACAGTAGGAATCTCGCAAGAAATAGCAATTTTCGATTTTCCCAATTTTCCGACTTTTCCGGAGGGTTTTCCCAAAATTTTCTTTCGTAACAACCTTCTCCAGGCAAATACGAAGAACTGAAAAAAAATGAGCCAAATCGGTCCAGCCGTTCTGACGTGATGCTATTACACAGATGGACCGTTTCATTTTTATATATATAGATTTCATTGCTACATTTAACGTAAATTTTTCCTCGTTTTCCAGTGCGATAGTATTCAATTTTCTCTCCGGGAAATCGATGTATTATTTCTTGTTCAAGTGCGCAGCTTTTGTGGCGAGACATGTGATATTGATGTTGTTGAAAGTAATTGGATATTAATTTAATTAACATGATTCGATGATTATCCGTAATTTTTGAATGTTTTTTGAAATATTCTGTTACAACTGATGCTGTCGGGGTTTCATTCAATATATCAGACAATGTTACGAATGATTCTGTTGATTCTGTAGATAAAGATGGTGAATATAGTCGTGAAGAGTGTTGTGTTAATACATTTGACTTTTCTGTTGACAAGATAGATTCATTTTCTTAGTTGATTCCGACTTTTGCCATTCATTTACATGATGCTCAAAGAGAATCAGATCTCCCTTTTTATGATTTTTAAAGAGAGCGGAAATGTGATGTTGCTTAATAACTTTTAACACTTCAATTGTTATTTTTTCAGCTGCAGCATAAAATAGACAACGACAAAATTTTATTTATTTATATACAACACTCGTGTTTTCTATTTCGCCTAGATAACTAAGCGGGGATAGAAAAAACTTAAGGCCGGGTTAGGCATACGTAACCGTAATTTATCTTTACCGTTGTCGTAACGTTGCCCGTTTGAGCGATTAGCCAACGTTGAGAAAACGAGTCATATGTTCTGACAACAACAACACATAAGTAAACAAAAAAGCAGCGATTTCTGTTTGTTTAGGTTTATTAACAATTAAGTTAAAAAGAATGTTTATAAATTTGTGTTGTTTTAAATCTATGCAGAATTTACAATAAAAGTAATCAAGAAAATATCGTCGGATAAGAAGATGGGGTGGACGTCCTATAAACAATGACTGGCGAAAGCCGGATACTAGAATGCCTATGGAAGTTTTTATTTTATTATTAACATTAATAAAATATGAGTAAACTACACCAAAGCAACGGATTAGACCGGCAGAGACTAGCAATAACACCACTGTATGTCAAATATTGCTTTATCCTATGATTCCAAGTTGGGAAATATTAACATTCTATTCTTTAAAATTGTAGATATTTGGGTCACGGTTGTTCCATACAATCGATTGCATGGAGTCACAAGCTGGGGAAAACAACGATTCGAAATATTATTTAAGAATGCAGTGAAGTTTTGTGGCGCTGGCTTTCGCCGATTTATTTAAGTGAACAAACTACACAGCAGTACGAACACATTGCCAATGATTTTCAACGAATGTGGGATATGCCGAATTGCGTGGGAATCTGCGATGCTAACTATACATTCATATCAGTTAATGTTGGAAGTTATGGCAGCCAACACGATGGGGGTATGTCCATTAAACTTCAATTTATTTATAATCTATTTTATTACAAACAATTTCCATTTCTTAATTTAAATTAAATACAGCTATATTCCAGTACTCTCCATTTGGCCAATCAGTTATTTTAGGAACAGTACCTGTACCTCCTAGTAAACCATTATCGTCAGCATCCTCTGAAGCCTTTCCTCATTTTTTATTGGCGATGCTGCGTTTCCCCTGAGGAATATCCTTGGTCTAAGTCAAAAACATTAGACGAGCTCAGATACAACATCCAACGCGAAATTGCCAACGTTCCGGTCGAAATGTGTCCACGAGTGGTGGAAAATTGGGTCCAAAGAATAGATCGCTGTTGACGGGCTCGTGGTGGTCGTATGACCGAAATTGAATTTCATTCTTAAAATGTAACATTTGCACTTAACCTGGAATAAATTTGAACTCTATGTCTTAAATATTCTCTGTTTTTTATTAATATATAAAATTCTTATGTCCTTAATGGAAACCCCTTTACTTATGTCTATTTCCATTGAAGAGGGACTCAGCCAAATCAGATCCAATCTCTATCTATAAATAAGTCCTCGTTTGTAGACACGCTTATATTGCTGTCAAATTAACCCACAATGAAGAAGATTGGCGCAATGATTGTCTCGTACTGTCGTCAAAAGAATCCTGAAGAAGATTATAAATTTAATTTTTAATGGAGTCAGCCGCGATCTTCATAAAACTCACCTGTAACGCCCAGCTCCTTGCCAATTTGCTTCCAAGCTTCTCGCTTACGGGGGCGTTACGGTTAAGTTTGCCTAACTGGGCCTTTAATCTCCGTTTAGTTATCCAGACTAATAAATATAATTTGTAATTTATATAAATTACTTACATGTTAGGAAATCCGTCAAATGCTCTAATTTCCAACTTTTCAGCAAATTCTTCAAATTCGTATCTTCTGAATCCGAATCAGTATATTCCTGTTAGTGCGTATAAAAACTTAGTAATTCCCAAAAACGTATATTTATTTATATATATGTATTATTATATGTATATTTAAATTAAAGAATGGTTGATTTTTTTTCGTTTTTAGTTATACTGGATTAAAAATATCGCCTATTATTATAAATTGTCTGCTTACAGTGGTCTGCGTTAGAGATGATGGTATTAATATTTCATCAAGTCCTTCTTCAGGTAGATTGATTTGATCCATGATTGGTGATATATTTGATTCCATGTGTTGTTATTGTGAACTGCGATCTGTTTCTCGTATAAACCAAAGCGATTGTGTGTTTTTTTTACCCAAATTTAATCTCTCTACTTTACACTTTGCCAGATTCTGTTGACGAAGTTTCGAAGTTCCAAACCGCTTTTTCAAGGAAACATGGTTTTGACACAAGTCTATATCTGGTTACTCTTTCTACTGGCCGGAGCGTTAATGATGTACGTAATATTGGTTACATTGATCATCAGAAGGTAAATTGGGAGAGGCCGGATAAGACGCGACATGAGGTGCAATGTTGGCGTTGCCAGAAGTGGGGTCACATGTCGAATAATTGTAATCGCCCACAGATTTGTGTGAAGTGTGGCGGGAATCACCCACCCAGGGAGTGTACTTTAGAAGCAGGAACTAAACCATATTGTGCAAATTTTGAAGAAGAGGGACATACGTCAAGCTTTAGGGGCTGTCCCGCTTACAAGAAGTAACTTGAGGTCAAAGAACTCACTAAGGATTCCGAGAAGAAGGTTAAGGCACAGGCAGCTGCTAATATTGCTCGCGCGACCCAATTTGGTTATGTTCAACCCAATAATTCGTTCTCTGATGTTTTGAAATCGCAGTCACCATCTCCGAGGTCGTCGGAGAAGCCTCCCTTAATAAGGGAATTTTTGGAAATTGCGAAAGAGCTATGTGGACGGGAAACCGTCGAGAGTACGGTGGAACGTTTTGTGAGGAATTTTAGAAGTCTGTCAGTGCAAAAGGCCAGGCGAGTGCATGGGCTTGTTGGAAGAGGTTATAAAGGTTTATGGTCCGTAGATTATTTAACCTTCTCACATTTAATGTAAGGTCTTTGGTCGATGTAAGTCGACGTATCGATCTTTTGGACACTATGAGTTATAGTGATATTGATATTGCTTTTATCCAGGAGACTAGGTTAGGATCTGTTCGGAAGGTGTCATTGGGATGTTATGATTTAGTTAGGGACGATAGCGAACTAGGTGTAGGTATAGTCTTGAGATCTTCTTATGGCTATTCCAGGGTGAGTATTCCTGATGTTCCATTTCCGCATATTTTTGTTCAAATTGATGTCATGGTGGACAATAGCATTAGAAAACTCCTTTTTAGTTCGATTTATATTCCATGTAATTTTAATAGTGGTTTAATGAGTGCTGGCCTCTCGAGTAGATCACGGATTTCAGAGAACTATGATGGGACTTTTATAGGAGGAGATCTGAACTCTAAGCACAAAGCATGGGGGGACGTGTCATATAATATGAATGGTAACACTCTGTTCAATTGGCTGCAAATGAATTCTTTATCTTTTATCCGCATTTGTAATTCGTTTCCTTCTTTTCCTAATGGATCTTCCTTTCTAGATCATTTTTTGATTTCCTCTGACTTGATTGGTACAACTCTTCCGAATTTTAGAGTATCTAGCCTTCCATCTTTTTCGGATCACTTTCCCCTTAAATTGTCGTTGGACGTTCCTAATTTTGATATTATTTTGGATCGTCGGGATTCGTTTGCATCGTATGCTAAAACTGATTGGGATAGATTTCGGAACGATATTAGCTGCGATCTTCTTAATTTCTATCCCCCAGTCGATCGTAATTTGTGCAATGATGAGATAGACTATTTTGTTGATGAATTCACAGCGACCGTGAACTTTATATCCAATGTACACTCTGAGAAAAGGGGGAATGCGAAAGTTAGGTACGAACGATCTGATGAGCTGAAGAGATTATATAGGATAAAGTATTTGTGGCAAAAGGAACTCAAGAGATTATATAGGACACATTACAACAGGTCAAGCCCCGATTATGCACTATTGTCCAAACAGATCCAATTACTTAAGATTATTATTAAAGAGAAAGTCGCTATCGAACAGGCGCGGATATCAAACCAGGATATCAAACCAGGGCCACGGGCATACAGGCAGATATTTAATGTGATGGGCAAAGGCCGGTCTTCGGCATCTCGAGATATATCAGTTAATGGGCTTATTATTAGTGAGAAATCGCAGAAACTAGAGGTCCTAAAGGAACATTTCGCGGATATTTATAGCGGATCTTCACCGCTGAGGAATTCATCTGGAATTGTTTAGTCCACAGAGTCATATTTATGTAATATTCCTTCATCTATTACCAATTTTTCTATAGAGAATTCTTCGTTGAATATTCAGAATTCATCTGATTTCATCACAACTGATTTTCTTGTTGGTGTGATACTATCGCTAAATGGTAAAAAATCTTCAGGTTCGGACTGTATTTCGAATTTTCTCATTAAGAGACTTCCTGTGAAGGCCATTGAGTTTTTGGTCGTCATGTTCAATAACTGTTTGAACAATAGCTATTTCCCTATGTGTTGGAAAATTGCTAAGATTATTCCGATTCCGAAGAAAGCGAATTCATTGAACGTGGGCAATTTGCGACCCATTTCCTTGCTATCTAACTTGGGTAAACGTGGGATGGACGAGGGAATTGGTCCCGGATATATTCCAGACTATCAGTTTGGTTTCAAAACTGGGCATTCCACAGAACATGCTCTTGTGAAATTCCAGGATCATGTCCTTTATTCCTTAAGGCAGAGGAAGTGCACGGTGGCTGTTTCACTTGATGTCGAAAAAGCCTTTGACAAAGCTAACCACGCTGGTATAATATATAAGATGAGGAATATTGGATTTAGTCCACATATGGTCAAGCTTTGTCAAAGTTTTTTCAGTGATAGGAGATTTTATGTTCAGTATGATGGTGCAGGGTCTTCTTTGTCTGAAGTGAGTTGCGGAGTTCCGCAGGGTTCGATTTTGGCGCCACATTTCTACAATATCTATATGAGTGATTTTCCACACCGCTTTCGGGCCTGTCAAGGAATTTTGTATGCGGATGATGCTTTGCTTTACGCTCATTCCGAATCCCCTGCAAATGTTCTAGATCTCTCCCAATACCTGTTGCATGTTAATAATTTTTTCTCCGATTGGGGCATTAAAATAAACACGTCGAAGTGTCAAGCAATTTGTTGAGGAACGCGTCCGGCAGGTGCAAAAGATTTGTAGTACCCTAGAGCAAGGAACTTAGGCTTTCTCTCAATGGGCAGGAAATTCCTTTTGTGGATGACTTTAAATATTTGGGGGTCAACCTTAGCAAATTGATGAGATTTAATAAACATGCTCGACTTGCATTAGCGAGGGCGAACGGTATTAAAGGTGCGTTTGCACTTCTTTTTAATAATAAATATTTGCCGGTTAACACTAAACTTTTGATTTATAAAGTAAGCATACGCCCTTTGTTGCTATATGCATTTCCAATTTGGTTCAGTGTGTCCCCAACTGTTATGAAGGAATTTTCTGTCCTTGAGAGGAAAGTTTTGAGACTGTGCGTTGATAGGAATTATCAGTCCATGAACAAGCGGTATTCAAACGAATACATTTACGGCAAGGCTAACGTGTTGTTCCTATACCAACATATGCCCTTGCAGGGATGTTATCGTTTAAGGACCGTCTTCCACTCTGCCCGAATTCTCTTATGAATTCCTTTCAGCAACTCCGAACTTTTTCGATAAGGTCTCGCCTGGATCTCACAGGGGATAGTACATTTATGTAAGGATATAATATATCTTTATCCTTTTTATTTATATTAATTTTCATTTAGTTTTAATGTAGTATAAGATTATTTGTAAGTTTTAGTTTTAAGAATATTATTTGGGAGTTTTAACCACCCAGTTATGTTATGCCGGGAGCAAGCGTGATTTCTTTAATTTAGTAAATATTCCTTATTTAACGTTTATAACACCCATGGTAAACGAGCGTTGTACACCAAATATTATCTAATTAAAATAATACGTAATAGTTTTAAGAATTTCTTTATAACGTTTTTCATAATCCTGTTATATTTTTTGTAGAAGACTCAATAAATCTAAACTTGATCTTGAACTTGACAAGATATGACAACTATAATATAAATGTATATACACATTGGAGTGATCAGATTCATTCTTAAAAAAGCACTGGTTGCAAAAGGATTCATATGTACAGAAACAAAAAAACGTCAAAAATTACCAGACCGGTTTTGGTATTTCGTCCATAACATTTACAAATATTGAGAAAAAAATTTATCGCGAGATCTTAGTACAAATAAGCCACATCAGTTCAAGTTGTGATATAATGCCCATATGAAGGTTCCAGACGAATTTTATTTATTGGCCTTGTTGATGCTGAGTCTTTTAACCGACGTGTCTAACTTACGAACTTATACTCTAATAACGCTTTTAACTTATACTCAAAATTTATACATATTTCTCCGTGAATTGCTACTGCATATATGAGTTCGACGATTTTAACTTAAAAATAAAAAATATTTCCAAAAAGGTGGCGTATTCAATAAAATGTAATTTTTTCTTGCAGATTAAAATAGCTATAACTCTGAAAATGTATTCCATGACTATCCTTATGTTTACCCTAATCGATGCAGAACTACCAGAACTACGTCTGACAAAAATATTGGACACTTTTTTCAAATCACTTTTTTATATAAACTGAAAATTAAAAGCCGGTTTTCCCCCAAAAAAAATTGGATATACGTGAAGATAGTTTCGGAACGACGATAAGTCAAATTGGAGGTACATATATATGGGAGCTATATGTAAATCTGAACTGATTTTGACCAATTTATGGATCGTCCTTGGGCTAAAAAAGAGCACTGTGGTAAATTTCAGCACAATCTGACCATAAATACGACCTGCACTTTGATTAGAACGATGCATCTACAGACGGACGTACGGACATAGTTAAATCGACTGAGGAAGTGATTCCATGTTTTGCAAAACAGGGAGTTGCAAATGGTTATTATCGGAGCGGAAAAGAGTTTTTTTTATTTCGGACTATGGGTGAAATTTTCTTATTTGGTCTGAGCGGAAGAAAAACTATCAGCTTTTTCCCGAAAAAATTGTTCGGATCCGTGGTCCTCCACTCCTCTCGTAAATAGTCCAGCCACTTCGTACAAAACTGTTAAAAGTTTTTTGTTTTGGTACAAAAACCTTCTCCAAGGACAAGTTCATCATATTTTTGAGTTTTCCTTGTATTTTTGAGTCATATTTATGATATTTTTGAGTTGTAAAAAATATCAATATTATAATATCAATATTATAATAGGCATGTTTTCGTTACAAGCTAGCAATTTTAGTTTAGCACTTTGCAACGAAAACAACTGACTTCCACTAACTGGCACATTAGCAATAAGTGGCGGATTTTCACTATCTGGAAGCAATGGTGTCATGGGTTGCGAAGAAAGAACAGTGCGAAACAGACAAAAAAATCGTGAAAAGTATTTATAAAACATATATTTACTATTCTATGTTCAATTGTTTACACTCTTTTTGCAAATATTAAAATAATTTCCAATTTTTGTTCTTCTTCTTCCCGTTAATTCACAATAATTGGTAACAATCTCTCCAAAAATGGGATTCCATATTGCTAAATATAGGGTGCCCAATCTGGCAACATCATACTCGATTAAGACAGGAACACAAGCACCAAACTTCATCGGGAACTAATAGTGCTTAAAAGTGCTTAGCTCCCCATACAAATTAAGCACTTATGGTGTAACGAAACCACGCCAAATATATGTATGTATATCAATATTAGGAAACATCTACGCACAGATGTCTTGCATCAAATCGCTAGAGAATATTTTTCTAGAACTCTATGATCGCGTATATCTCATTCTTAGTGGTACTTTTCGTAAATTTTTTAGGAAAACAAAAAAGTCATAGGAAACGTACAACCCGTGCATTCAAATATTTTACAAAGATGTTGTAACATTTTTGAGGTCCATGTTCCGAGTTCATTTTCGGTCTAAAAAGAGTCTGCCGTTTGTAGGATTTGTTCTACTCATCGAGGATAAATCTTTTCGTTTTTGTATCAAACAAGATTTTTTGTTAGAGTTTTAAAAATAGACAAATTATTCACCAAAGCTTAAATATGTTATTAATGAGTGGGTACAATTTATTTGTAAGCTATTTAAAATGTAGACTGGCGTTGTGTATTTGGTAATTCCAAAGCAAATGAATCGAAAAACTCACATTTTAAAAATGACCCCTTTAGATTTTTATAAAATTCGACCCGATGATTATGCAAATGTGAATGAATTTGATGTCGTCTTTAGTTTTTCATTATTCATTGAAGTTTTTGTGGTACAGAGCTCCAAAGGATTTCAATGATATTTCTGAATATTACCTTTTGTTAAATTAGCCATATCTTCCTAACCGCTTCAAGTATTTTGAAGATGAAATCTCTGGTACTCCTTTTCAATGTTGCGAAATAAAATGTTTACATTTCTTTGGTGGAAGGATGTGAAAATATGGAATATATCCTTAATCCATGATTATCCTGAAAAAATATATCCTTGAGTTTTTTGGTACTAGAGGGTCAAACTATTATGAACTGACTGTGAACAAAATGGAACTTTGATGGGCAAATTTGTCTTGGAAAAATTACTTCTAAACACCGAGGCCACAGTTTTGTTTGTAAACCGTCCACCCCAGGCAATTTTAAGTTATGTTATTTCAAAGTAAATCAATTTCTTTGCAACAACATTTTTGTAAAATTCTTGAATGTTGACATCTCACGTTTTGTGTTACAATTTAAGTTCTTCATGAAAAAATGACGTCTGAAGTGGCAGACTAGGTTTACATAATTCGTATTTCAAGACGAATTATATAACCCTAGTTATATAATTCAAAAAAGTCGATATCGAAAGTAGACTTTTTGTTTCTGAAAAAGTCTAAAAGTCAACTTTTCCATGTCGACTTTTTCATTTTTTTCATGAACGAGTATTACCAAATTTATATTATAAGTACATTTGGCTACAATTAATAAAAATAAAACACTTGTAGGTTAGAACAAATACTTTTATTTAGTTGTATCAACACCAATATGAGACCAAAATAATAGTTAAAATAAGCGAGATAATATAAATACACACTAATCGCATCTGCTATAATTATGTACATTCTTTTTTTGTAGTTATAAATAGTTTGGCATAATAATTAATAAAAAATTGACGGATCCAAACAAAATACATTCACGAGAATACGAAAAGTATTGGATTAGGGGTTAATTTCGGCTTATCGCCACACAAATTCGGGGCCAAATCTCTCTAAACGGTTTAAATAAGCTTATTTTGTAAGTCCAATTAATTTGGACATGTTCCGCCAATAAGTATGACATATTAAACGCAGTTGGACTGGAGAAAACAATTTTTTATTACATATTTAGTTTTTTTCTGTTTAATTTTTTTTAGACTTTTATGGAACGACTTCTGCGAATTTCGGATCACTGATCATTATCAGTTGTTTTTTTAACTTTTTCTGTATTTTACTACAATTTGATGAAGAAATCTAGATATATTATCATTTTCATTAATAAAGTCGAAAAGTCGACTTTTTTATACTAAAATATCTAAAAGTCGACTTCTTGATTTTTTCAAAAAGTCAACTACTAAAATTGAGATGTGACGTTCTTTCTTAGGAGGACAGTACACTTCAGCAGAATTTTATATGTATTTATCATTTTAGAAAAGTCACAAATTGTTATGATCAAGTTCGAAACTGTCATTTGTAGGTTTTATGATAATCGCCCAAGACTACAGTTTTGAAAAGGAACTTTTCTCCCCAGACATTTTGCACAATAAGCTTGTTTTATTGCCAAATATCATTTTCTCTTATTCTTTTTCGATTTTTAATTTAAAATTGTCCCTTGTTGCTTACATTTAGGCTCAAAATATATTGAATTGGTGGCACCAATAAAACGGCCTGCCAAATAAAATACGGCAAGTGTAATTCTGGGCATATAAATGTTTGTATTGCTCATCTCAACATCAGGCAAGTGTAAAGCGCTACAATATGCCCATGTTCCACTCAACATCGCATCGAATCCAGGGTATCCATGTGACACTCTTGAAGTTAAGTGATATGCATACATACAACTATTTTGTCAAACTGTTATATTTAGCACCATGGTTGAACAACAAATTTAGTAAAAAAAACTTAACATATATTTAGGCTTCTAATGTTAATTAGTAATTGATATTTTAACCAGTGTTACCAAACACTTTCCATAAATACCTTCAAACTATCCCTACGTACAAACGTGTTAGTTCCCATTCACACAAGAAAAAAGTTGCACGTTCTTGCAATCCGTTTTTGTTTTCCATTCCCTTTTTTAACATTTAAGTTAAACGCAGATTGGTTAGGTGGGGCGACGATAGCTCAGCTGATGCGATGTCCGAATTCACCTTTTTAGAGTAGTTTGGTGCGTGGTTTGTTGGCAAGGGAGGGGGGTATACAATTCAACGAAGTCCCTTCTATGACAAGCTCCACACCAATAACAATAACAAAGATAGCTCAGTAGTGGGGAAACGATGTGTGTGTTCACGAAAGTGATGACCGATGTTGGCGATGCAGAAATGCAAAGGGCGAAATATAAAAGAAATAAATAGAACACAAGAGTTTAGTATTTGCGGTTATGATAAAGGCAGAGCTTTATTTGCAGTAACGTATATTACCATGTATCAGGGTGGCGACAAGGCCGTAATAATAGTTCAATACAAGACAAGTAGATGTGCGCGAGCGTAGTGCAAAAACAACGACTAGTAGTAATGTGCGCGATAGTATCGCCGAACAAAGACTACGACTGACTACTTTACACGGAGAATGCTCGACAACGACTAGTGAACGCAGGGGCTCCTTAGAAGTGTCAGACTCTTAGAAGATGCGAGGAAAGAGAGAGAGACCCGAGGATAATGCAAGGCAGTCACAGAACAACCACAGCCCAGTGGCAATCTGCACTCTAAAGGCCCAGTTAGGCAAACTTAACCGTAACGCCCCCGTAGCGTAACGAATCAGCTGATTCAATCTGTCATATGGAAATCAGTGTAAACGATTAGCCAACGGAAACGAAACGTAAACGGAGGGCTGAATCTGTTGAAATCAGAATTGGACGTTCCGTTTACGTACAGCTGATACTACATGTTGTTTACAACTACAATTGTATGTTCACCGAGAAAAGTAAAGAAAATAATTTATTAATTATTTGTTGTTTAAAAGTGCAAATAAACATGAAAGACGAATATTTGATTTCATTGGTGCAGTCGCACGAGTATTTATACAATAAATATAATCCAGCATATAGGATATCTGAAAAAAAGCGAGAAGCTTGGAAGCAAATTGGCAAGGAGCTGGGCGTTACAGGTGAGTTTTATGAAGATCGCGGCTGACTCCATTAAAAATTTAATTTATAATCTGCTTCAGGATTCTTCTGACGACAGTACGAGACAATCATTGCGCCAATCTTCTTCATTGTGGGTTAATTTGACAGCATTATAAGCGTCTCTACAAACGTGGACTTATTTATAGATAGAGATTGGATTGGATTTGGCTGAGTCCCTCTTCAGTGGAAATAGACATAAGTAAAGGGTTTTGCATTAAGGACATACGAATTTTATATATAAACAAAACACAGAACATTTAAATGTTACATTTTAAGAATGAAATTAAATTTCGTTCATATGACCACCACGAGCCCGTCAACAGCGATCTATTCTTTGGACCCAATTTTCCACCACTCTTGGACACATTTCGACCGGAACGTTGGCAATTTCGCGTTGGATGTTGTCTCTGTGCTCGACTAAAGTTGTTCGCCCATGTGATGATAATCGCGTGAGTTCAAATTGCAAAACGCAAAAATTTACCCTTCAACTTTAATGGTCTTCGATAAATGCACACATGGATGTAGTTATTTATCGCTGTAATTAATAAATCCAAATTGTTGTGCTAAAAAAGAATTCAGAACATGATTTTTGCGACTTGAAATCACAATCGCCAATTTTAGGCGAAATGCGATTGCCATCGCATGGGCGGTTGACTTAGACCAGGGATATTCCTCAGGGGAAACGCCGCATCGCCAATAAAAAATGAGGAAAGGCTTCAGAGGATGCTGACGATAATGGTTTACTAGGAGGTACAGATACTGTACCTAAAATAACTGATTAGCCAAACGGAGAGTACTGGAATATAGCTGTATTTAATTTAAATTAATAAATGGAAATTGCTTGTGATAAAATAGATTATAAATAAATTGAAGTTTAATGGACATACCCCCATCGTGTTGGCTGCCATAACTTCCAACATTAACTGATATGAATGTATAGTTAGCATCGCAGATTCCCACACAATTCGGCATATCCCACATTCGTTGAAAATCATTAGCAATGTGTTTGTACTGCGGTGTAGTTTGTTCACTTAAATAGATCGGCGAAAGCAAGCGCCACAAAACTTCACTGCATTCTAAAATAATATTTCGAATTGTTGTTTTCCCCAGCTTGTGAAGCCATGCAATCGATTGTATGGAACAACCGTAACCCAAATATCTACAATTTTAAAGAATAGAATGTTAATATTTCCCAACATGAAATCATAGGATAAAGCAATATTTGACATACAGTGGTGTTATTGCTAGTCTCTCTACCGGTCTATGAACATATGACTCGTTTTCTCAACGTTGGCTGATCGCTCAAACGGGCAACGGTAAAGATAAATTAGGTTACGTATGCCTAACCCGGCCTTAACACATCCGCACTACGCGAATTATGTCTCCGAAGAGAGGTGTAAAGGAGATTCCAGTGATGTCAATACGCGACCGGTATTGATCAGGCTCGGGAAGTTGAGACAATGATGCGTACGTGAACACAGATTATTTTGACATTTCGTTATATTTAGTCATTCGATGTTTTATGAGTTGTTGAAAACTAGTGCATTGTATGCCGTTATTATTACATGGGCATTTCCACAGAAAGGTCAACCGGATCGAAAATTAAAATGTTAATGAAGAAATATTTTTTTCTAATATTATATTACAAAACAGTCTACATTTTTCCAACTTATTTCTGTTGTTATTATGAGAAAATTTCTCTGAAAACCGAAAATATATTTTTTCTTGCTCTTAGCTTTTTTCAATGATATTTTCTATTTAGAATTTGTTGCATACATATTCGTAAAAGAGACCTTACAAAACTCGATTAACCGACAATTTTTCATTTGATTTTGTTCGATATCGTTATAATTAATTGCGTGGAAATTTTAGTTCAAATCAAATATGAGTGGCTTTAACTAAAAAAAGTTACAGCATAAAATAATCACTAAAAATATTTTATTTTAATATACAAAGTGTGTAAAACTCAGAATCGTAAGCGTAGTTCTTTTTCAAAGAGATGTTTATGTTTATTTAAAGAGCAAGTTCCAATATCTATATATGAACTGTTTGTTTTGAAAGTGGTGTAAATTAAAATTTAAAAATTCTGGTTGCATAGTAGAAAAAATATATCTGCATACAGCTCATCACAAGTCTTTAAAGTTACTGCAAGGCGTAAAATTTTTCGATTTTGAGGTCTATTTACACGCTTTTTGCAATGGAGAATGTTGTTAAGCCACTTTCAAAACAAACTTTTTATAAAAAAAATTGGATTTGAACGTTGTGTAAACTATATAAAAATATTCCTTTCGATTTACATAGCTTTAAAAAAATAAATGCATTTATACATTCAAAATAATGTGTTTGTAAAAGTTCATTGATTTTACAAGTCTTGGTGCGAATTTTGGTCTTTTAATGATTTCATTGCATCATTTGCTGTAGGTTAGGTTAGGCTGAGGGATGAGACGTTGAACGTCTCATGTCCATTGACATACACTTAAGCCAGCCGTTCGGTTTGTTGTGCGCTACTTATCATATTTTTACACCTCATTATTACAGAAAACGGTACTAGACATGCATTTTCTTAGTATCTTCCACATATTCTCTGAGATGAGTCAAGTCTTGTAATGTGTCGGACCCAAATATCGAACATTAGCTGCAACTTAGAATTTTCCGGTCGGATTGTTTTTCACAGCTAATAAAATGTTCGTATATAGGGTGATCTAAGTAGAGATACTTTTTTCAATAGCCTGTTTTGACAGATCACGTGTTAGTCGTGTCATGCTGTCATGTTATTTTTGTTAAGTATTGTTTGGCATTTCATCATGGAAAGACTTACGCCTGAAAAACTTTTACAAATTATTCAGTTTTGTTATCAAAATAATTGTTGGCCAATTTCGCTAGGTCAATTATTTTTAAATCCAAAAAAACACTTTCCAGTCGACCAACGACCTTGACACCCATGAGCAATATTTTAGCTCTCGCTTAGAGCTATCCTTTTGCCCGATTCCCGATCCGACGTATCGGAATCATCGGTCCATATTTCTTCATAAATATAAGATAAATATCCATATTCTTCCTAGAAATGATCTGTAATTAACAACCTCACGGTCTACACCATTTTCAACTGTAATTCGAAAAAATCATTTCAATTTCGGATAAGAACAAATGAAATTCGAAGATTCCATTTGAAATTCGAAAAAGGTCAGTTGAAATTCAAAGATTCAATTTGAAATTCCAAAAACATTAATTGAAATTTGATAAAAAATCAATTAATATTCGGAACGCATCAATTGATATTTGAAACACATCAATTGTATTTCGTAACACATTCATTGAAATTCGAAACACATCAATTAAAATTCGGAACACATCAATTGAAATTCGAAAATCATCAATTGAAATTCGAGATACATCAATACACATTGGATTGGGTAGAATTTATTTAAACATTTTTTTCTGACTAAATCTTAACATATAATGTGACGAACAGAGCTAATGAGCTTATCGTTTATGAATTTTTATTCAAAATTAGTTGAAACAAAACATATTTAAATATTTGTATATTATAGGTTTAAAATAGACAAATTGTATCACTTAAATGCTACCTCTAATATACAGAATTGATTTTGTTTACATTTTTCGAATTTCAAATGATGAGTTTCGAATTTCAATTGTTGTTATTCGAATTTCAAATGGAAAAATTCGAATTTCAATTGATGTTTTTCGAATTTCAAATGATTTTGTTCCGAATTTCAATTGATGTGTTTCGAATTTCAACTGATGTTTTTCGAATTTCGGTTGATGTGTTTCGAATTTCAACTGATGTTTTTCGAATTTCAATTGATGTTTTTCGAATTTCAATTGACGTTTTTCGAATTCCAATTGACCTTTTTCAAATTTCAAATGGAATATTCGAATTTCAAATGGAATCTTCGAATTTTAATTCATTTTTTCGATACAATTCAATTTTAACCGAAGAAGATTTTTTGTAAAAATTTTGTTGCGGCTCGTTTTTTCAAGACGAAACGCATTGAAATCAAACTTTTTAATAATTTCAAAACTTCATTAAATTGTAGTATTCTACCCATATTTTAATAATAAATCGTGAATTCTTCAATAATACACTGTAAAGTGGTGTTACACTTTTAAAACAAACGTTTTTTATCTTGTTTCCTAGCAAAACTTATGTTTTAAAAATCTAAGTAACCTTTGAGTTTTTTGAGAAATTTGATTCTGATAACATTATATCCGTCTAGCCAGATACCGAGTCAACCCTTAACCAATTTATGTGAAAATTTCAAAACAAACAGTTCGTATATAAAAATGAATGTGTATATGGTGAAATTCATGAAAAATGTCCTGCCTAAAAATAAAGGTTGTCCAATTTTTTTCAAATTTTGTTTAGGAATGGTGCTATATACAAATAACATATCCGCCAAGATTTGGAAATTGTCGTTGAATATTGGTAGCATGGGCGGTGGCCCAAAATTTACTCTTCAAGCCAAGGAGTAGTTGTTTGATTATTTCTTGTGCTTCAACCACCAAATATAAGAATATTTTGTGACACGAATGTTGAGGATTTTTTCATGGGCTTTCGAATGGTTGAATCGTTTTCGCAAAAATTTGCAATCTGACCTCATAAACGCGAAAATAATCACAAAAAAATAATTTTCGCGGATTCGGATATAATTAATTTTTTTTGAAATATTTTTAGATTAATAAGCTGATTTTCCCCCATATGTGTGCAGATTTTCAAGATGGCGTTTTTTGACACTCCTGAGGAAATAATTTTTAAAAATTTCTCTATCTAAAAAAATTGGGTTTAAACATTTTAATATTTATATTTTGTTGTTTGATCGTTATTAGATGTTCAACTTTTGCATAAAAGTAACTTATGATACACTAATCTTTTGATTTTATTCGCTTCCTTCCATTTAACGTTGTATTGCAAAAATAAATAAAAAATGGATTTTTGCGGTGTTGGTCTTCATTAGATAATGAGTTTAAAATTTAATCACAATCACAGTCTAGTGGACTTGAATTAAAAATAATTTCCTCAGGAGTGTCAAAAAACGCCATCTTGAAAATCTGCACACATATGGGGGGAAATCAGCCAAATTCGGGGAAAATCGGTTCAGATTTAAACATAGTCTCAATGTATGTATATGTTACACATGTAAGCGCTGTAGAAACCTTACTTTATATCCGATCACTATGAAAAACGGCATAGAGAGTTTTCTTATTACATACACTGAACACCGCCAAATTCTCATCGCAATGCCCATGTTCGCATTGTTAGGGAGGTGTAGGCTTTCTATCTTTCCTTACTGGTTTTATATAAGATATATTTGGAAAAATTTTCTAAACAATAACTTTGTTTGTGTGTAAATATATATTTTATTTATGAACGCAAATGTACTCTGTTCTAATATATATAAATATATGCCTTCCAAACAAAATTTCTTGATTTTCGCTCCTGAGGAAATAATTTTTAAATCAATTCCACTAGGCTGTAATTGGGATTCATTTTTAAACTCATTATCTAATGAAGACCAACACCGCAAAAATCCATTTTTTATTTATTTTTGCAATACAACGTTAAATGGAAGGAAGCGAATAAAATCAAAAGATTAGTGTATCATAAGTTACTTTTATGCAAAAGCTGAACATCTAATAACGATCAAACAACAAAATAAAAATATTAAAATGTTTAAACCCAATTTTTTTAGATAGAGAAATTTTTAAAAATTATTTCCTCAGGAGTGTCAAAAAACGCCATCTTGAAAATCTGCACACATATGGGGGAAAATCAGCTTATTAATCTAAAAATATTTCAAAAAAAATTAATTATATACGAATCCGCGAAAATTAATTTTTTGTGATTATTTTCGCGTTTATGAGGTCAGATTGCAAATTTTTGCGAAAACGATTCAACCATTCGAAAGCCCATGAAAAAATCCTCAACATTCGTGTCACAAAATATTCTTATATTTGGTGGTTGAAGCGCAAGAAATAATCAAACAACTACACCTTGGCTTGAAGAGTAAATTTTGGACTACCACCCATGCTGCCAATATTCAACGAAAATTTCCAAAACTTGGCGGATACATTATTTGTATATAGCACCATTCAAAAACAAAATTTTAACAAAATTGGACAACCATTATTTTTAGGCAGGACATTTTTCATGAATTTCACCATATGTATGTTTGTTTGTGGCGCTGTTCGTTTGTCTGTTCCGTATAGAAGCCTAAACGGCTGGACCGATCTTCTTGTAATTTTCATGGAATGTGTATAAGGGGTGGTGAAAATCGGGTACTTGAATTTTCTATATATCAGGTGGGCGTGGTCCCGCCCATATGCGCCAAGTTTTGATATTGAGAAAATTTTGTAGCTAGAGTGCTGAAATTTTGTATGTATGTATTTAGTGGCAGTTTTTGTGATTGGCCCCGCCCATATAAGTAAAATTTTGAAATTGAGATATCTTGCACAGTTTCTTAGCGAGACCGCTGTATTTTTTGAATATGTATCTGGTGGCAGTCTACGCGATTGTTCCAAAAATAAGCGGGATTGGACCAAAGGACGTGGTCCCGCCAATATAAGCCAAATATTTAAATTGAGATATCTTGCACAATTTGTTAGCGAGAGTGCTGTAATCTTATGTATATTTATCTGTTGGCAGTCTACGTGATTGGTATAAAAATGAGCTGGATCGGATCAATGGGCGTCCCCCGGATATTGCGAACATTTTTTAGCTAGAGTGCTGAAATTTGTATACCCTACGCCACACTGTGGTACAGGGTATTATAACTTTGTGCATTTGTTTGTAACACCCAAAAGGAGAAGAAATAGACCCATCGTTTATTATACCGATCGACTTAGAATCACTTTCTGAGTTGATTTAGCTATGTCCGTCTGTCCCCCCGATTTGACATGTAAGCGCTGTAAAAACTTTATTTTATATCCGATCAGTATGAAATTCGGCAGAAAGAGGTTTCTTATTACATGAAGGAATACTGCTAAATTCGGAGAAAATCGGTTCAGATTTAGATATAGCCCCCATATATATGTTGACCCCGATTTGAAATGTAAGCGCTGTAAAAACTGTATTTTATATCCGATCAGTGCGAAATTCGGCAGAAAGAGGTTTCTTATTACATGAAGGAATACTGCCAAATTCAGAGAAAATCGGTTCAGATTTAGATATAGCCCCCATATATATGTTACCCCCGATTTCACATGTAAGCGCTCTAAAAACTGTATTTTATATCCGATCAGTATGAAATTCGTCCGAAAGAGGTTTCCTATTATATGAATGAACACTTTTAAATTTGGAAGAAATCGGTTCATATTTATATATAGCCCCCATATATACGTTACCCCCGATTTGACATGTTAGCGCTGTAAAAACTGTATTTTATATCCGATCAGTGCGAAATTCGGCAGAAAGAGGTTTCTTATTACATGAAGGAATACTGCAAAATTCGGAGAAAATCGGTTCAGATTTAGATATAGCTCCCATATATACATATGTTACCAACGATTTGACATGTAAGCGCTGTAGAGACTGTATTTTATATCCGATCAGTACGAAATTCGACAGAAGGAGGTCTTTTTACATGAATAAGTATTCAGGGAAGATCGGTTCAGATTTATATTATAGCTCCATATAAATGTTCCTCCTGATTTGGTATCAAACCGCTATAGAAGTTGTATGTTACTTCCGATTATTAAAATTTTCCAGAAAGATGTTTCTCAATTTGTTTAATTTAGCGATTATCGTTTCAGAATTAGATAATATGTTTCTACCCATTTACCAATTATTCCAAATTATTATGGCAATGACCCTTATCGCATTGTTAGGGAGGTGTAGGGTATTATATAGTCGGCCCCGCCCGACTTTCTGCCTTTCCTTACTGGTTTATATATGTATTTAGTGGCAGTTTTTGTGATTGGTCGAGAAATGAGCGGAATCGGACCAATGAGCGTGGCCCCGCCCACATAAGCCAAAGTTTGAAATTGAAATATCATGCACAATTTGTTAGCTAGAGTTCTGTAATTTTGTGTATATGTATTTGGTGGTCTACGTGATTTGTCTAAAAATGGGCGGTATCGGACCATTGGACGTGGTCCAGCCCATGTAAGCCAAATATTTAAATTGAGATATATTGCACAATTTTTTAGCTAGAGTTCTGTAATTTTGTGCATATGTATCTTGTGGCAGTCTACGTGATTGGTCCAAAAAAGGGAGGGATGGGACCAATGGGCGTGGCAACGCCCATATAAGCTCAAGTTTGAAATATCTTGAAAAATTTGTTAACGACAGTGCTTTAATTTTATGTATATGCATTTGGTGGCAGTCTTCGTTATTGGTCAAAAAATGAGCGGGATCGGTCCACGTTTTGGAATTGAGATATCCTGAACAATTTGCTAGCAAGAGTGCTGCAATTTTGTGTATACGCATGTGACGACAGTCTACGTGATTGTTTCAAAAATAGGAGGGATCAGTCCAACGGGCGTGAACCCGCCAATGTGATCCAAGTTTTGTAATTGAACACTCTTGAACAATTTGTTTGCGAGTGTTGTGATTTTGTGTATATATGTTTGGTGGCAGTCTACGTGATTGGACCAAAAAGGATGGGATTAGATTAATTGGCGTGATCCCGCCTATACGACCCCTTTTATTGAAAACTAAGTAGCTAGAGAACCATTGCCCCAACTATCCTGCATTTCTTTGTGAAAGCATTTGACAGCACTATGTGCGATTTAACAAGAATGGGAGATATCGGAATAGAGGGCGGTTACCCATCCACTATTGCACCAGTCGTTTGTACGAGAGTATTTCACTGCAATATTTGTATATATGTATTTGACAGCAATATGTATGTATTTGACAGCAGCTAGTGAAGCTATATTTATGAAAATTACTCTAGGAGATTACATTGGACTAGAGACGATCCCTATTGAAAATGGGGCTTCCCTCATAGAAAAAGTTGGTCATAACGATGAATTTGCACATCATCTCGATTATTTTTTCTTCTTAAGTCAGCTAACGTACGGAAAAATTCTATCGATGAATTTGTATGTCGCTCTGATGAATCTACGATGAATCGTATTCTTCCTCAGATGAATCACATCACTATATGACGAAACAGAATCTTCTCATTCATATGTATCATAAATCCCATTCATCTGTATGATGAATCCCATTCATCTGTATGATGAATCCCTTTCATCTGTATGATGAATCCCATTCATCATTACAACGAATCTCTGCGATAAATTTGGATTATCTACAATTTGTTGTATTAAATAAAACAAAAACGTTTTAATGGAATAATTTAATGAATTTGTGCTGTATTTATAAAATAAAAATTAAAACATAATGATATATGCATTTGTATATCGTTCATTCCATATCAAACTGAACGATTTTCGTAAATAAAATAAGGTGAAGACTCCGATTTTTCTTAGTTTTCTTCTGTTAAACGATGTTTTACAAGTATTTTTAAAAAAATTTTCCAAAAGTTATGACCAAGTGAATTGCATCTGCTTTTCCCCTGCGGTCTTGGCTGTTGACCACTACGGATCAAATTTTAATATTTTTTTGATTTTTCTTCTTTTTTGTGCTTTTTAATATGAAAACGCCAACCTAAAACTAAAAATTCAGACAAAATATAGGCATAATCCTTGATCGATTCTTAACAAACCCTAAAAATTTCAAACCCTGAAAAATTCAGCATGGAGAAATAGCGGGTTATTTTTTTTAAAAGCACATTTACGAAATATAGCCGCCCGAAACATTGTATTTTGAACAAGTATTCAAAACTGCTAACTGGAGTACACTCGTGAGATTTTTGTACACACATTCATTCAAAAATAGTGTGTCTGTGCTAACGGGAATATCCTCGTGAGATTTTTGTAAACATCTCTTTTTGAATTTTTTGGCAACATTGATTTGCCGCTTCTTTATCAACTGTTTTCTGTGGGATTTCTAAATGGGTTATCAAATAACAATTAAGTACAGTGAATTTTATGGTAATTTCAAATTAAATTTTTCATAATTCACAGTTTTTAAAAAAACAAAAAATGGAAAATAATGTAATAGGTTAGTACTTTATTAGTACTCGTATATAGTGATCTTTTCGCGAACTCTTACATTAGATCGGTTAAATTGGTAAAATTTAAGCGAGTTTAAGATGAGCTAATGGAATTATGAATTGGAATTTTATTTAGACTTACAGATGAGCTAATGGAATTATGAATTGGAATTTTATTTAGACTTACACTAAAATGCTAGCAATTGCTAGATATAACACCATAACAACCGAATTATTTGCCAACCGAATTTTGGTAGTTCTGTCTACTATCATGCGATTCCATCAGGACACCCAATATTTTGGTTGTGGTATACTTCTGCTTCCATGTTGACAACAATCATATTTGGTTGCGCCAACTACGAAAATGGTTGCTTAAATTATCTGTTGTAGTTGCCAGAACCAACTGTTTTGTTGTTCTGACAATTTGTCAGTCATATACTACCGACAATTAATTAAAAACAGTTGTCATTAAAATTTGTTTTATTTATTGAACAAAAAACAAAACAATTCATAACAAAATTAAAACTCACATATTACAAATTCATCACAGTTATGAGATGTGGAAATATTTGACACACATTTAAGTACATTACTTTGATTACCCATACCGTTCTTGAACAAAATGTTGAAGATTTTTTTATGTCGAGTAATTTTATTTTTTGTTTGTCATGTAGCAGAAAAATAACAGCAACCAATCTTTCGGTTGTATTTCCCAAAATACATTTCATTATTCTAAATTTGGGAAATGATTGGGATAACCAAAAAATTATTATTTATTAATATTTTTTCTGTTGTAGTAAGCAATTATTCGTTGCAATAATAATCTTTGGTCTATTGATACAATTTCTGTTGTCAAGAATAAAACATTGGTCGTTACAACCAAAAATCGATCGTATGGTACTATAATGAAAATTTAAAATTGGTTACAACAACTAACCGAGTGTCAATGAAACAAACAATCATAATTCGATTGATACAACCATCGATTTAGTTGCAAGCTTTTTCATTTGATCGTATCCATGTTATTATTGTTGCTTCAACCAATCTATATATATAAAGAAGAATGTGTGTTTGTTTGTACCGAATAGGCGTCTGAACGGCTGGACCGATCTTCTTGAAATTTTCACAGAATGTACATGTGTGGGGCGTGGTGAAAATAGGGTACTTTAATTTTCGATATATCAAGTGGACGTGGCCCCGCCCACATAAGACACATTTTAAAATTGAGATATCTTTCACAATTTATTAGCGAGAGTGCTGTAATTTTGTACATATGTATCTGGTGGCAGTCTACATTATTGGTCCAAAAATGGGCGGGATCGGACTAATGGGCGTTGTACCGCCCATATAAGCCAAATTATAAAAATTATATATCTTGCACAATTTGTTAGCGATAGTGCTGTAATTTTGTGCATATGTATCTGGTGGTACTCTACGTGATTGGTCCAAAAATGGGCGGAATCGGATGAATGGGCGTGGCCCCGCCCATATAAGCCAAATTTTTAAATTGATATATCTTGAACAATTTGTTAGCGAGAGTGCTGGAATTTTGTGTACATGTATCTGGTGGCAGTCTACGTGATTGGTCCACAAATGGGCTGAATCGGGCCAATAGGCGTGGCACCGCCCATATAAGCAATGTTTTGAAATTGATATATCTTGCACAATTTTTTAGCGAGAGTGCTGCAATTTTTTGCATATTTGTCTGGTGGTCTACGTTATTGGTCCAAAAATGGGCGGAAACGGACCAATGGGCGTGGCACCGCCCATGCAAGCCAAATTTTTAAATTAATATATCTCGCACAATTTGTTGGCGAGAGAGCTGGAATTTTGTGTATATGTATATGGTGGTAGTCTACGTGATTAGCCCAAAAATGGGCGGAAATGGACCAATGGGCGTGGCCTCGCCCATATAAGCAACCTTTTGAAATTGAGGTATCTTCCACAATCTGTTTGCGAAAATGTTGTAATTTTGTGTGTGTCTGGTGAAAGCCTACGTGATTGGTCTAAAAATGAGCGGGATAAGACCAAAGGGCGTGGCTGCGCCCATATAGCCCAAATTTGAGCTATCTTGCACAATTTAGTAGCGATAGTACTGTAATTCTGTTTGTATGTATCTGGTGGCAGTCTACGTGATTAGTTCAAAATGGGCGGGTTTAGACTAATGCACTGAACCAAAAAGGTACATAATAATAATGAAAATGTGCATTGAGACAATGAATTTGTTCATTAATTTTGCGCCGCTGATTGCGTTCATTGATTTCAATGTATGCTGTTCATTAACTTACTGATTCAATATATGAATACATTGTCTCAATGAACTGGTACATTGAGCTAATGAATGGCATACATTCGCCCAATGTATGGGTACATCAATTTTAATGAATGAAAACATTTATGCAATGAATGCGGACATCAATCCAATGAACTCTTACATCAATTTTGATGTATGAATACATTGAACCGATGAACGCGTACATTATCCCAAAGTAATTTAACATTAACTCAATGAATATATTCATTAATTTCAATGTATGAATAGGTTTACCCAATGAACCAGATCATTAACTTAATGATTCTTCAAATGCATGCAATTAATTTTCAATTCAAAGAATAAATTCCAAAAATTTGTGTTATTTATATATTTATTTAGAAATCAAAAAAAGTAAGTGAAAAATTTGTATCCAAAAAATTAGTTCATTTATGAGTATTGTATGTATTTTAAGATTATATGAATTCGTAACTTATTTTGAAAATTGCATTAAATAAAGTACTTAAAATAATTTGACATTTTAATAATTTTTGTGTTGTTGAAAGTTGATTTTATCTGTTTTAGTTAACAATCTCACCAATTTGCTTTAGTTTGTCTGACATAATGGCAATTTTTGATGTTTTATTTTTCTTCATGTTGTAAAAGTAGTCTTCAATAAATGACCAAAAGTTAGTACAGGCAATCGGATATTCTAAATCAAACAAATGAAAGCACTTAAAACAAATATCCACTGCTCGAAAAAAAGTAGTAAACTCAAATTTGATACCATCTAAATACAAAAAATAGCTTTGAAAAAACTTGAGGTTCTTATCGCCTATAGCAAATATAAATGGTTGTATGTTCTCCGATTTTTTCTTTAGGAAACATATGTGGTCTTCAATTTATTCAAAAAAGAACGATTCCTGCGAGTTTTTAATTGTGTGCTTAATAATGATTTTGTTGTTGTTGTTGTCCCTTCGCACAACATTTTGGGTTGGTATAAGGTATCCATGGATGCACCACATAAGTTGGACTGCAGCAATTTCTAATAAAATAAACAAATTTTATTATTCTTTATTTAAGAATTATCTTACAGTATTGGTATACAACTTAATTCAAAAATATTTTTTAGACATGTTGTTAGGGAGATATAAAATTGAGTTTAAATAAGTATAGCGAAGGAACATACTACTAATCAAAAAACTTCGAATTTAATAAATAAACTAATAATGTTAAATGTTCATGCCATCTCAATTTTAATTAATAAATTCAACTTACCTTTATTGCTCTCTGTATATTCAGGATCTTTTAAATAAAGAGAAAAATAAATAAATAACGGACTTAAATATTTAATTTCCATCTTACTGCACTTACTGAAGGTTTTGAGTTCAGGTTTACTGCAGTTTAAAGGCCTATTCGCGTCGCCACCTAAGACTCGCTTTAATGAATTTATATTAGATACTAGCGGACCCGGCGAACTTCGCCTCGCCCCAATTTAACGCCTTCAGATAAACTCCAGAGTGATAATAAAACACAGATAGTTAAAATTTTAATGCGATTTGTTTAAAAGGAATCGAAATCAGTAGAGAGCGATGTGATAAACAACAAACAACGAAGACAGAAGACAGGCAACGTACAGATGACCGTGCGAAAAACAGGGAAATTCGAGATTAATTCCACAGACTTCCTACGATTTGTCTTGAGATTTATTGATTGTCATCGTAAAAGCCAATCGTACAGGGAACTGAATCCGCTTGAATTGGAATGAATGATCAGTTGGAATAATCGGAATTCGTGGGATAAGGACTTCCTCTCCTTTGAATTTTCCCTTGATGATCGTCGCCTGAATCACATTGTCCATCAGTTTCATAATGGACAACCGCGAACTATGCACAATTTCGGATGATTCAGATTCCGCAACATGATTATGATCGATTCCACCTTCAGCTGTAAATTATGCGGCGGAGCTCCTGGCACATCAAGCGAGTTCGATTTTACTTTGAATAATAAAATTCATGCTATCGACGTCCTTATTCTTCGCTGCTAATGTTGCCCGTTCACTAATCTAATCGAGATTTGGAAACACTTTGGTGATGAGTTCCTCGTTCGACGATGTGAACTCGCAAAAATTTGCCGGGAACAATATCAATGCAGTGGAAACATCAACAGTAATTTGGCCATTGCCAAGCGCCAACAGTTGTTTCGAGAATTCAAGAGCCGATGAGTCGTTCTGCGACGCGACTCTCATGTTCGTGGTCAATTTCAACTTCTTGACATGCCGCCACAAAGACCACGATTTCAGGCATGCATTAATTTCATCGGCAGTAGATTTCGGGATGACGGGAAGCGTTTGACGAAAATCTCCGGAGAGCAATATCATAGACTCACCAAATTGTCTCAAATCACGTCGTAAATCCTTCATCGTTCGGTCAACTGCCTCCAGAGCTCGTTTATGCGCCATCGTGCATTCATCCGAAATTATGATTTTGCAGTGCCCGCAATCCAATAAGATAACCTTACCTCTTATACTCAAACTTATTATCTGAAAAAATTTTCGAACTGATAAATATCGCGTTGAATTTTAATTGATCGTAATGCTTGTACCGTTTGTCGATGTGATACGCGAAATCAGTGTAACAATACGCAAAACTCGAATGAATTGCAGCAAGAAAAATAGCACATACTCGTACATATGTTTAATAGAAAACTTTTTTGTTTAATAGAAAATTAATAAAAAAAATTGGATTCAAAAAGAGAGTAGTAGATAGGAACAGTAGGAATCTCGCAAGAAATAGCAATTTTCGATTTTCCCAATTTTCCGACTTTTCCGGAGGGTTTTCCCAAAATTTTCTTTCGTAACAACCTTCTCCAGGCAAATACGAAGAACTGAAAAAAAATGAGCCAAATCGGTCCAGCCGTTCTGACGTGATGCTATTACACAGATGGACCGTTTCATTTTTATATATATAGATTTCATTGCTACATTTAACGTAAATTTTTCCTCGTTTTCCAGTGCGATAGTATTCAATTTTCTCTCCGGGAAATCGATGTATTATTTCTTGTTCAAGTGCGCAGCTTTTGTGGCGAGACATGTGATATTGATGTTGTTGAAAGTAATTGGATATTAATTTAATTAACATGATTCGATGATTATCCGTAATTTTTGAATGTTTTTTGAAATATTCTGTTACAACTGATGCTGTCGGGGTTTCATTCAATATATCAGACAATGTTACGAATGATTCTGTTGATTCTGTAGATAAAGATGGTGAATATAGTCGTGAAGAGTGTTGTGTTAATACATTTGACTTTTCTGTTGACAAGATAGATTCATTTTCTTAGTTGATTCCGACTTTTGCCATTCATTTACATGATGCTCAAAGAGAATCAGATCTCCCTTTTTATGATTTTTAAAGAGAGCGGAAATGTGATGTTGCTTAATAACTTTTAACACTTCAATTGTTATTTTTTCAGCTGCAGCATAAAATAGACAACGACAAAATTTTATTTATTTATATACAACACTCGTGTTTTCTATTTCGCCTAGATAACTAAGCGGGGATAGAAAAAACTTAAGGCCGGGTTAGGCATACGTAACCGTAATTTATCTTTACCGTTGTCGTAACGTTGCCCGTTTGAGCGATTAGCCAACGTTGAGAAAACGAGTCATATGTTCTGACAACAACAACACATAAGTAAACAAAAAAGCAGCGATTTCTGTTTGTTTAGGTTTATTAACAATTAAGTTAAAAAGAATGTTTATAAATTTGTGTTGTTTTAAATCTATGCAGAATTTACAATAAAAGTAATCAAGAAAATATCGTCGGATAAGAAGATGGGGTGGACGTCCTATAAACAATGACTGGCGAAAGCCGGATACTAGAATGCCTATGGAAGTTTTTATTTTATTATTAACATTAATAAAATATGAGTAAACTACACCAAAGCAACGGATTAGACCGGCAGAGACTAGCAATAACACCACTGTATGTCAAATATTGCTTTATCCTATGATTCCAAGTTGGGAAATATTAACATTCTATTCTTTAAAATTGTAGATATTTGGGTCACGGTTGTTCCATACAATCGATTGCATGGAGTCACAAGCTGGGGAAAACAACGATTCGAAATATTATTTAAGAATGCAGTGAAGTTTTGTGGCGCTGGCTTTCGCCGATTTATTTAAGTGAACAAACTACACAGCAGTACGAACACATTGCCAATGATTTTCAACGAATGTGGGATATGCCGAATTGCGTGGGAATCTGCGATGCTAACTATACATTCATATCAGTTAATGTTGGAAGTTATGGCAGCCAACACGATGGGGGTATGTCCATTAAACTTAAATTTATTTATAATCTATTTTATTACAAACAATTTCCATTTCTTAATTTAAATTAAATACAGCTATATTCCAGTACTCTCCATTTGGCCAATCAGTTATTTTAGGAACAGTACCTGTACCTCCTAGTAAACCATTATCGTCAGCATCCTCTGAAGCCTTTCCTCATTTTTTATTGGCGATGCTGCGTTTCCCCTGAGGAATATCCTTGGTCTAAGTCAAAAACATTAGACGAGCTCAGATACAACATCCAACGCGAAATTGCCAACGTTCCGGTCGAAATGTGTCCACGAGTGGTGGAAAATTGGGTCCAAAGAATAGATCGCTGTTGACGGGCTCGTGGTGGTCGTATGACCGAAATTGAATTTCATTCTTAAAATGTAACATTTGCACTTAACCTGGAATAAATTTGAACTCTATGTCTTAAATATTCTCTGTTTTTTATTAATATATAAAATTCTTATGTCCTTAATGGAAACCCCTTTACTTATGTCTATTTCCATTGAAGAGGGACTCAGCCAAATCAGATCCAATCTCTATCTATAAATAAGTCCTCGTTTGTAGACACGCTTATATTGCTGTCAAATTAACCCACAATGAAGAAGATTGGCGCAATGATTGTCTCGTACTGTCGTCAAAAGAATCCTGAAGAAGATTATAAATTTAATTTTTAATGGAGTCAGCCGCGATCTTCATAAAACTCACCTGTAACGCCCAGCTCCTTGCCAATTTGCTTCCAAGCTTCTCGCTTACGGGGGCGTTACGGTTAAGTTTGCCTAACTGGGCCTTTAATCTCCGTTTAGTTATCCAGACTAATAAATAAAATTTGTAATTTATATAAATTACTTACATGTTAGGAAATCCGTCAAATGCTCTAATTTCCAACTTTTCAGCAAATTCTTCAAATTCGTATCTTCTGAATCCGAATCAGTATATTCCTGTTAGTGCGTATAAAAACTTAGTAATTCCCAAAAACGTATATTTATTTATATATATGTATTATTATATGTATATTTAAATTAAAGAATGGTTGATTTTTTTTCGTTTTTAGTTATACTGGATTAAAAATATCGCCTATTATTATAAATTGTCTGCTTACAGTGGTCTGCGTTAGAGATGATGGTATTAATATTTCATCAAGTCCTTCTTCAGGTAGATTGATTTGATCCATGATTGGTGATATATTTGATTCCATGTGTTGTTATTGTGAACTGCGATCTGTTTCTCGTATAAACCAAAGCGATTGTGTGTTTTTTTTACCCAAATTTAATCTCTCTACTTTACACTTTTCCTTATTAATTTCTTTCACTAAATTATTTTTTTTTTCTTTTATTCACTGTTTTTTCGCTTTCATATAAATTCGTGTTTATTGTTCTTTTTCTAAATTCACAAGATGTTTACTGCCCACTTTCGCGTTTATTTATTACTTGACGTCCTCTCTCAGTGCACATTGTCTTCTTACTAAAAAACGGGTTGCATTGTTTCTCTAAATAAATCAATGAATGAAATTTAATGAACATATACGTTGGTTTCGGCAACGTCTACATTGATTTACAAGTATACAACCAAATCAACGGGTCAGCAAAACAATTGGGAATTTCATGTTCCAACTCACTAATAGATACATACAAACACCACTTCACACTTTCTGGAAAAGCTGACTGTACCCGTATATTTTACTTACCGTCTTTCAATGAAATTCGCGACACACCTAACTCTCGACGGCACACACGAATTAAATTTGTTATATTTGTTTGTTATTAACTTTCAGAATTGCGCATTTATTTTCGACCTTTCTCAATGGAGATTCACCACAGACTGAATGAAACGAATTGTTTTGTTTGTTTGTTCCTTTTTTTCGAAGAATTGAAATTTACCGTTATAAAATAATGAACGCGTTCATTGATTAAATTATTGATCAATGGACGTGTTCATTGATAAAATTATTGGTCGATGAACGTGTTCATTAATAAAATGATTGACTATTAATGGTGTATACTGATTGACTCAGTCACCAAAACAACTCTCTCAAATAATCTCAATTTCATGCTCTGTGATGGATACATACACATCAATGTGTTTATGTAACAGCGTTACCAGATGATAAGTTTAAACTTATTTTTCAAGTTTTTTCTAGAGAAAAATAGTACTTTTAAGTTTTTTCTTCCAAAAATAAGTTTTTTTAAATTCTGTAAATATTTAATATTATATTATTATCTTAGAAAAACATAAAACATTTCCAAGGTCAAAATGCACCATGAAGTTGCAGGAAAATTTTCTGATTTGGATCATCCCTTTATTTCATTTAAATTTCTTGTACTATTTATCTAAGTACCATTTAAAACCTAATCTATCGGGTATGTTCTGTAGCAAGGTGATTTGAAATCACGGTGATTTTAAAATCACCGGCGCTTTACAATCGCTGTTGGAGTTCGAAATCGCCCGGTTTATTACTCATAGCCTCCCAAAAAAGATTGTTCAAAATATGTTCGGACGATTTTGAACTCCAAAAGTGACGTTAGGTCGCCGGTGATTTTAAAATCACCGTGATATCAAATCGCCGTGATTACAGAACAGACCCGTATGTATATTAAGGGTTTCAAAAAAAGAAGCCTTCCAATTTAATTTAAGATTGAATTGCTACTATTTTTCAATTTTTTTAATAAAATAGATATAATAAGTTTTTTTGTTGCAAAATAAGTTTTTTCTTTGAAAATTTTAAGTTTTTTTCAAAAAATATCTGGCAACGCTGTTATGTAAGCACGCAAATGTGTGTTGTTATTTCCATTGAATGAAACGACTTGCATTGTTTGTTTGTCTCTCTTTCGATAATCGTTAAATCACCGTTATAAAACAGTGAACTCGTACATTGACCAATCATTTTCTCAATGAACTCGTTCATGATTTATTATTTTAATGGAAATAGCAACACACAATTGAAATAGCAAATATAATGCGTCACTTTTATTTAGAAATTATTAATGATTTTTAGTAAAATTGTTAAGTTTTAGCTTAAGTATATTTTACTGGACACCTTCATTGAAATCAGTGTACAAATACATCGGGCTAATGAACAGAATCATTATTATTTTATTAATGAATGCTTTTAATGATCGTTCATGCATACCATGAACTGTACATTAAAATGATTCAATGAAAATCGGTTAATGAACGCCATTCATTAATATTATGAACAATAATTTTTTCAGTGTGGGCATGGCCCCGCCCATGTAAGCCACATGTAGCGAGAGTGCTGTTATTTTATGTATATGTATTTGACGGCAGGATTCGTGATTGGTTCAACAATGGACGGGATCGGAAATTTCAATCTGGGGCAACGAAGTGGACCGGGTCCAGCTAGTTATATATAAATACAACCGACAGACGGTATAGGCAATATACTTTTTGTTGCTAGTACTATTTTTTTATTGTTACAATCGAATTCCAACCAATTATTTTCCTGGGTGTACAACATTTTTTTTGAGTTTATGAAATTTTTATACCCTCACTTTAGTGTGACGAGGGTATATATCATTTGCTACGGAAAAAAGTGTAACACGTCGAAGGAGTGACCTAAGACCCCAAGTATGTTCGGAGGAAATCCGTTTTGGGTCATTTTAAGTCGAATGAGCAATGTCCGTCCGTCTGTCTGTCTGTGTGTCTGCTGGCTGGTGCGCACGATAACTCTCGAAAGGAGTAACCGATTGACCTCAAATTTGGTATGTGGTAATATTTTTTTCTATCTCCGGCTAAGTTCGAAGATGGGCCATATTGGTCCACTCCTTCTAGTACCTCCCCCACAAAGGGTTAAAATGTTTTGAAATATTGATTCTTTAATAACTGCTATACTACTTATTCGAATCTTTTGAAATTTCACACATAGTATTAGCTTATTAGTCGCTATCAACTCGAGAAAAATGGGCGAAGTCGCCACGTCCCTTTTGGTACCTCCCACACAAATGCACCATTTTGCACCAAAAGTTAACAGCTTATAACATTAATAGCAGTGTATACAAATACTTGAAATTTTGTACAGTATTATGCTTTTATATTGCCTACAGTCCAGGGAAAAATGGGTGTTGTTGCCACTCCCCTTTTGGTACCTCCCACACAAAGGTACCTTTTTGCACCAAAAGTTAACAGCTTATAACATTAAAACCAGTGTATACAAATACTTGAAATTTTTTACAGTGTAATGTTTTTTTTTATTGCCACGCCCCTTTTTGTACCTCCCACACAAAAATTCCCAAATCATACCACAATTTAATGTCTCATAACGTTTATACCAGTGCACATAAATGCTTATAAGTCGGCACAGTGCAATGAATTTAAAGTATCTAATGTTCAGCGAAAAAAAGGTGTATTATATAAACCCCTTCTGGTAACTCCCACACAAATTGACAGAATAATTCGAGTAATATTCAATATTACATTACTCACAAAGTGAGGGTATACCTTAGTCGGTTTACCCGACTGAAACTTTCTTACTTGTTTTACTTTTACATCCCTCCCTCTTATCCATCATTCAAATGGTCATTCCAATAGTGCGATGTAGGGAATGCTGAACTGGTTGCATATAACAATTTGTTTGTTACATTGCGATCAAAAACCTTCCGCACCGAATGCAATTACTGATGCTCGAAACCAATTTATTAGTTTTGAAATTTTTACTGATTTTCAAATTTGAGAAAAAAAAATTATAATAAGTCGACTAAGTCGCGGATCTTAATTCACTTTAATGTTGTGATCACGAATCTGATTTCATTAGCTGTTTTGGCGTCAATCTAGGTCAACTTTCTACCGCTTGAGGCAAGCTGTGTATAGTGTTCTGATTTAAAAATTTAACAAAAAAATTGCCATAAACAGTCTTCCAAATATTGCCATTTAATAACTTGTGTGTGGTGATCACGAATCTGCTATTTGATGTAGAACCTGTCATATAGTTTTGTATATTTAGGGGTTAAACTCATTTAAAAACAAAATATATATTTTGCAAATTTTAAAATCGCCATATCTCAAAAGCTTTATGACCAATTTTAGATCAAAAAGCAGATTCGTGATAACGAAATCAAAGTGAATTAAGACCAGCGACTTAGCAGATTTGTTATAATTTTTTTCCCAAATTTGAAAATCAGGAAAAAATTCACAACTAAAAATTCGGTTTCGTGCAATTTTAAAAAAATTAAAGCGCAGTTCTTTATGTTTTTACGTGCCCTAAACGGTTATTCAGGAGCTATTTGATATTCCAAAAAAGTTAACAAAAAATTATAATAGGCATGCAATGTTTTGAACACTCGTTCAAAAAATACTGTTTACGACTACATTAAATAAAAGTTTTTTAAAAAATATAAAACTTTCTTTCTTCACGCTGAAGTTTAGAATCGGTCGAAGAATACGCCTATATTTTTTCAATATTATAAGGTTGTTGTTTTCATAGTGAAAACCACAAAAAAGATGAAAAATCAAAAAAGTATTAAATTTTGGTCCGTAGCGGTCAATAGCCAAGAATCACTTGCAATTACCTTCAAAATAAGCCTTCAATCTTTGAATTCTGCTCACGCGTTTTGTTAATACAACATTTTTAATGTTCAAACCTCGGCATTTTTTTCTTGATTTCGGAATTTTCATTTGGTTATATCTTTTAAAAAAATTTTGGTTTTTTTGGCATCTACAAAACAAGTATTTTATATTTTGAATTATCCAAACTAAGTTTCAACGAAATCGGAGATGATGATGTAAAAAAGTTGTTCGGCTTGACATTGGATGATCGATATAAAATAATTGTTGTTCTTATTGGTGGTCTGTTTTTTAATGCTAATATTTTTCTAGGATATGAAAATTACCTTATGCAGCCCAGTTTTTTGTAGAAAAAGTACATATTCTTTTCGCAATTATTTTATCGGGTTGTTAAGTAATTAAAAATGTTCTGTCATTTTTCATCCCATTGTACGATTGTGGAAGCAGTGATATGAATGGCGCTAAAGTCATGATCAATCTGCAAAACATTTTATTTGGACTTAAACATTATTATAAAGTATATTTTCACAAGTTTGAATCCATTTGACGCCTTATGCTGGGACCACAACGTTATCGCCTGAGTAATACTTTTTGATTCTTTCACTATTTGGATAAATCTGTGTTTGGCACATATAGTTTATATATATATAGAGTTTTGAAAAAACTCTTCTGCTGAATGATTGTAAATCCATCCGGATCTTGAAGTAAAAAAAGAAATGATAGGTTTAGGTTAGGTTAGGTATCAGGTCGTTGCTGATCAGTCGTAGTGAACGGACGTGTTTATGACAAAGGGGATAGTTAAAACCTATTACCCAATCGCAAAAAAATCTGTAGAAAGTCTGGAAGGCCTACATCGTAGTACATATTACGGGCTAAAACAAACAAATAAATTCTCTTGACGGGGATGCCTTCAAGTTCCGATGGAGCGTGGTTCCCCAATCGTCCGACTGTCCGTCCGTTGGTCTTGGCCAAAGCGGACCACACCAAAAATGGTGAAAAGCCACCCTAGAGCCATCACCTGGGTTACAGAAGAGCCCTCCAACCCGGCTGACATATTACAGATAATAAAAGATTCCAATCCTAGTCTGCCGACCCATAATTGGAGAATTAGCAAGGTGGGTGATGCGGATGGTAAAAAGCGACAGGTCAATTTGATCCATAACGCTGAATCCACCTCCCATATACAACGTGAATGCGCAACCCTGCAATATGGTTTCGAGACTATAGTCTTGAGGGTATGGCTCCCACAGTGGAAGGCGAGTCGTCCAGTGTGGTTGATACATGGCTTTCTGGAAGTGCGGGCCATTATTTCTGGGGACTCCAAATCTAACAGATCTGTAACGTCCGTCTCTGAGGACGAAAGCACTAGTACGGTCACTGAGGGGCTGAGGAGATTCTCCGGACTCTTTGACGCATAGGGCGGAGACATGCTCCTCGATGATACCGACGAAGAGTTCGATAACACCCTTGTCGTGGTGGGTGTTAATCTGTCGATGACCAATGATGGTAAAAATTCTGCAGATTAACCTCCATCACGCTAAAGCAGCATCAGCGGCTCTATTACTGCGCCTGTCCACTGGTGCAAACTGCTTGTGGCCAACTGTGAAGGCACTCCATGAACCTGCATTTTGGCCTGGAAAGATCTATGTATCTTTCTCCTGATTAATTTAAGTGGTAAAGACCAAATAGCTGCTAGTCTAGAGATCGGTGGTCTCCGGTTACTTTCCTTATGAATCTGTAGTACCGACAGCTTTCTTCAGGGAAGTAGTAGAAGAAGCAACGTCTAACGAGCTCGAGTTGATTATTGGCGCGGACACGAGCGCTCAACACACTATCTGGGGTTGCACAGATATAAACAATAGAAGTGATTCGCTTCTTGTCTTTATTATAACTTACAACCTAACTATTTGTAACATTGGCAATAAACCGACCTTTACCATTAAAAACAGACAAGTACTCGACGTAACGTTTGATACTGACCGGCTTTTAGACAAAATTATTTGCTGGAGTGTACTGGACGACCACATATTTTCAGATCACCATTATATAGAGTTCAATCTTGCTGAAAAAGCGCCTAAACCTGTCGTCCACAGAAATGCGAGGAAGAAAAAGTGGCACCTGGGCCAGAATTTTTAATATCGACCTATATAGTTAATTTTTGGCCAAAATGTTTATAATAACTTACAAATAGGTAAAATAAGATCTCGTTATTGAAAAAATGATTTTTTGGATTGCACGAAGTCTGTAATTACTCTCGAACGGCTGAACCGATTTTTGTTTAAGTTGTTTTAAAGAGCACACAACACGTCATGGTTGGTAAAAAAAAATAAAAAAAAAATTTGCGAAGTTATTTTTAAAAATAACTTTGTAAAAAAATTACTCCCTTTGATTTTGTTCAAATTTACAGAATATGCGCCAGAACTCCTACAAATACAAAACTGTAATTGGGTTTTTGGGGACACAATATTTGTGAAACTTATGGACGACTAAGACTAGTCTGGCAATTTTTGACGCTTTTTCTGTTTCTTCATATGTGTTAGGAACTAAAGGTTAAATATTAAGGGCCGATGTTGATTTTGAATAAAACAAAAATAATTTAGGAAATTATTGCAAAGTTATAATACCCTGTACCACACTGTGGTACAGGGTATCTAATTTACACATATCTTTGTAACACCCAAAAAGAGAAGAAATAGACCCATCGTTTATTATTATAGCGATCGACTTAGAATCACTATCTGAGTCGATTTAGCTATGTCCGTCTGTCTGTCTGTCTGTCCGTCTGTGCATGTATTCTTGTAATCAAAGTACAGGTCGTAATTATGGTCCGATCTCGACGAAACTTTACACATATCTTTTTTTTGGCCCAAGGACGATACCTATTGAATTTGGTTAAAATCGGTTCAGATTTAGATATAGCCCCCATATATATGTTACCCACATTTGACATGTAAGCGCTGTAAAAACTTTATTTTATATCCGATCAGTATGAAATTCGGCAGGAAAAGGTTTCTTATTACATGAATGAACTCTGTTAAATTTGGAAGAAATCGATTCAGATTTAGATATAGCCCCCATATATACATTACCCCCGATTTGACATATAAGCGCTGTAAAAATCTTATTTTATATCCGATCAGTGCGAAATTCGGCAAAGAGAGGTTTCTTATTACATGAAGGAATACTGCTAAATTCGGAGAAAATCGGTTCAGATTCAGATATAGCCCCCATATATATGTTACCCCTGATTTGACATGTAAGCGCTGTAAAAACTGTATTTTATATCCGATCAGTGCAAAATTTGGCAGAAAGAGGTTTCTTATTACATGAAGGAATACTGCTAAATTCGGAGAGAATCGGTTCAGCTTTAGATATAGCCCCCATATATACGGTACCCCCGATTTGACTTGTAAGCGCTGTAAAAATGTTATTTTATATCCGATCAGTATGAAATTCGGCAGAAAGAGGTTTCTTATTATATGAATGAACACTGTTAAATTTGGAAGCAATCGGTTCAGATTTAGATATAACCCCCATATATACGTTACCCCCGATTTGACATGTAGGCGCTGTAGAGATTGTATTTAATATGCGATCAGTACGAAATTCGACAGAAGGAGGTCTTTTTACATGAATGAGTATTCAGGGAAGATCGGTTCAGATTTATATTGATTGTTCCTCCTGATTTGGTATCAAACCGCTATAAAAGTTGTATTTTACTTCCGATCATTAAAATTTTCCAGAAAGATGTTTCTCAATTTAGGAACGAATACTGCTTAATTTAGCGATTATCGTTTCAGAATTAGATAATATGTTTCTACCCATTTACCAGTTATTCCAAATTATTATGGCAATGACCCTTATCGCATTGTTAGGGAGGTGTAGGGTATTATATAGTCGGCCCCGCCCGACTTTCTGCATTTCCTTACTGGTTTTATTATGATAATATTGGTATGGTTCAATTATGTGTGAAGCAAAATATCGGCCAAATGGTCGCCGCGACCTCGGCGGCACTCCTCCATCCGATGGTCCAAATTTTCGATGGCGCTGAGTCATAATTGAGGTTCTATGCCGTTAATGTGCCGAATTATCTCATCCTTTAGCTCTTGAATTGTTGCTGGCTTATCGACGTACACCTTTTCTTTCAAATAACCCCAAAGAAAGAAGTCCAAGGGTGTCAAATCACATAATCTTGGCGGCCAATTGACATCGCCGTCCTGTTGAAACCCCATATTGTCCACATCCATATCTTCCACTTCGGGCCATAAAAAGTTCGTTATCATCTCACGATAGCGAACACCATTCACAGTTACTGCCTGACCGGCCTCATTTCGAAGAAGTATGGCCCGATGACGTCGCCAGCCCAGAAGCCGCACCAAACGAACTGGGCGAGCATGCACAGGTGTTTTCACATCTCTTACAGACCCGGTTTGTTAAAATTTGCGCACAATTCTCCCGATTGTGGACACATTTGGTCGATTGTGCTGATCAAAAAACATTACGAAGTGCACGAAATGCATTTTGATTTCAACGTAAAAGGCTTAAAAACCTTTAACGCGTTGCTCGATTGTGTATCTTTCCATGGTTCAAATTGAGTTAGTCTGAAATTGAGAAATGTCAAATGAAATGCAGAACAAAACTTGACGTTTAGGTGTGGTTCACATTCAACATAGGCCCTTACAATTTAACCACCCTTTATATATGATTGAAGACATTGTCCATTAATTTATCGTCAATGATTTGCCACAAGACAGTGCCCATTAATTAATCGTCAATGATTTGCTACAAGACAGTGTCTTGCATGACATTTATGGCATTTGTGTGAAAACGTCGTCGAGGATTCTATTTGCCTGTCCTCTAAGTGTCTTCAACGATTTATAAAGGGTCTTGTTCCCGCTTCAGGGATGTCTTTAAGACATTCCCTACTGGGCCCACTAGGCTTTTTGGCCTTTGGTGATATTGTCGTCAATGATCATGTCATGCAGGACCTAGGTTAGGGTGGCAGCCGTTTTCTTTTTTATTTCTTCAGCTCGCATAGACCAGTTTAGGTCCCTAGTGGTACCACGGGCTAAAATGCCCTTCATCGAAACCAACCTGTTTGATATACAAATGTATCGATAGCACGAATTTTGGTACTGGAAAGATCTGTTAGGCTGCCTAGAAAGGCCGACCCCAGTATGTCCAGTCGTCGTTTACTCAAAGCGGGACAGTCGCATAGCAAGTGCTCAATGCTCTCCACTTCTTCCTCATCTCCACAGCTTCTGCATAAGCCGATCAGGCAGTGTCCCGTCAGAACTGACACTAACGTAGACAATCTTTTCCTTTCCAGTGCGAGGAGATATTTTGACCGTCTCAGGTCATACCTTGGCCAGATTTGTCTAGCTACCCTACAGGTGCCGATTTGTGTCCATCTTTCGTTGGACTGCCTGATTGCCTCTTGCCTAAGCCAAAGCTTGCACGTGGATAGTGGCGCACCAATATATGCAAATTCTTCGAGAATTTGTAAAGTCGTCCCTTTCCTAGCAAGTTCATCGGCTTTGCAGTTCCCCGGATATCCCTATGCCCAGGCACCCATATGAGGTGTATATTAAACTGCTCAGCCATCTCGTTAAGAGATCTGCGGCAGTGGAGGGCTATTTGTGAATTTAGGGATGTGGCCTCCAGAGAATTGATGGCAGCCTGGCTGTCCGAGTAAATGACAACGCCAGTGTTGGTTACTATGTTCCGACTCAGCCACTTGGCGACTTCCCATATTGCCATTATTTCGGCTTGATAGACACTGCAGGTATCCGGTAGTCTGTGAGCTAAATCCAAATTAAGTTCTTCACAGTGTACTCCGAAGCCAACCTTTTCATCAAGCTTCGAACCATCCGTATAGAAGTGGAGATGGTTTCTATTTCCGGGTATTCTGCCATCCCATTCATCCCTGGCTGGTATCATAGTAATGTAGATCCTCTCAAAGGTGCGCACCGTTGATATATAGTCCACTCGGTCGGACTATATAGCACTACACTTTGATATCCTCATGTGACCGTAGTTCTTGTACCTCCACATTGATAGGCAGTTTAATATTATTGCCGCTTTGGTTGCATCTTCTCTCGCCACAACATTAATCGGCAGTATATGGAGAAGGGCTTGTTGAGACTCAGTCGCTGTAGTCCATAACGCTCCGCTTATGCACAGGCAGGCAGTTCTCTGAACCCTTGATAGCAGGTTTGTGATGGTTAGTTTGTCAGTTGCCGTCCACCATACCAGAATGCCGTATAACATTATTGCACGAACCACTGATATATATATCCAATGGACAATTTTAGGAGAGAGGCCCCACCGCGACCCTACAGCCTTCCTGCATGAATATAGGGCGATGTTGGCCTTCTTTACACGTTCCAGTACGTTTAGTCTGAATGACAGTTTCCTATCCAAAATTATTCCTAAAAATTTTGCACTTTCAGAAAAGACTAGATCTGTTCCATTTATCCGAGGAGGCGGGTCCACATAAGGGACATTATTCATCCTAGTAAAGAGAACCAATTCTGTCTTGTTTGGGTTAACACCCAAACCGCTGCTTCTGGCCCATCTAGACAACTTGTTCAGAGCCACCTGTAGAATATCTCGGAGGATGTTTTCGAATTTGCCACTCACTGCGATGGCCAGGTCGTCCGCATAAGCCACGACCTTGCAGCCACAACGTTCTAGATCTAGCAGGATTTCATTCACCGCTAGGTTCCAAATTAGTGGAGACAGTACTCCTCCTTGTGGGGTCCCTCTGTTTACAAACCTTGTTAGAGTTGTGGACCCTAGACATGCTGTTATGCGTCTTCTGTTGAGTAGTCTTTGAATTAGTCTAATCAAGCTAGAGTTAACCTTTAGATGTGACAATGCCGCGATTACCGCATCTCAAGAAACGCCACCATGGTGAATTCCTTGAAATGCAGGGACGATTCGATAGTGCTTACAAGTTCGTGCAGGGCTGATTCTGTAGACTTTCCCTTATTGTAAGCATGTTTGTTCCCCGACAGGAGTTTTGTATCCAGGGTTTCCCTAATGAAATGATCTAAAAGTCTTTCCAGACATTTCAATAGGAAGGAGGATAGGCTAATTGGTCTGAAGTCTTTTGGGCTAGTGTGCGATATCTTCCCCGCTTTGGGTATGAATACCACGTTGGTATCCCTCCATCGATTCGGGATGTATGAAAGCCAAATACAGCCTACATTTGGCTTTCATACATCCCATTACATTTTCTGCAGCCAGGGGATAATGTACTTTAACATTTTCTGCATTTCTGCTGGAGTGATGCCGTCTGGTCCAGGTGACTTGAAGGGCTCAAAGCTGTTTACAGCCCAGCTTATTTTGGATCTCTCAGTCAACAAGCTAGCGACGCTCGCAGTCCACTCGCACTCTTGTTGATCCTCGGGCTCTGTTGATGAGTTCCCCGGGAAATGTGTGTCGAGCAGTACACTTAGCGATTGCTCGCTGTTTTTTGTCCAGTTGTTTGCCTCATCCTGCAAATACCCCACTGTACAAGGAGACGCGAATAGTACCTTCCTCAGCCTTGCGGCGTCGGAGACTTTTTCCCCTTCGCCACAGAAGGAATACCAAGAGCGTCTTGACGCCTTCCTAAGTTCCTTCTTATAGATCTTGAGTTGCCCTTTATATGCATCCCAATCATCAAAGGCTCCAGTAGATTTCGCCTTGTTAAATAGCTTGTTGCAGGTCTTTTTCCTTGCCGTTAGCTCAGAAGTCCACCATTGGGGTTTAGTTTTACCCTTGTACCTTGTTTTTGGACACGCTTCTTCAAGGGAACTATTGAATGATGTGGTGATATGCTCGACCAGATTATCCAGACTGGCTTTGTCATTCGGTTCATAAAGAAGTTTAGAGTTGAGGACCTTTTTAAAATTCTTCTCATACAGGTGTCACTTTGTCTTCCTCACATTTCGGTGGACAGCAGGTTTAGGCGCTTTTTCGGCGAGTTTGAACTCTATATAATGGTGATCAGACAAAGAGTGGTCGTCCAGTACACTCCACCCAATAATTTTGTCTGACACCCGGTCAGTAGCAAACGTTACGTCTAGTACTTCTTGTCTGTCTTTAATTGTAAAGGTCGGTTTATTGCCAATGTTACAAATAGTTAGGTTGGTAGTTAGAATAAAGTCAAGAAGCGAATCACCCCTATTGTTCATATCCGTACTACCCCAGATAGTATGATGAGCGTTCGTGTCTGCGCCAATAATCAGCTCGAGATCGTCAGACGTTGCTTCTTTTACTTTTTCCCTCAAGAGAGCTGTCTGTATTGCAGCTTCATAAGGAAAGTAACTGGAGACCACCCAGTATATGCGATTACCAATCTCCAGACTAGCAGATGTTTGGTCTTTACCACTTACATTAGTCAGGAGAAAAATACTTAGATCTTTTCTGGCCAAAATGCAGGTTCTTGGAGTGCCTTCACAGTTGGCCACAAGCAGTTTAAAGTTTGGTGTCTTGATACCACACCCGTCCTTCTACTACATAGGGCTCCTGGATCAGGACGATGTCTACTGCACCTGTGGACAGGCGCAGCAATAGAGCCGCTTTTCGGCGAGTTTGAACTCTATATAATGGTGATCAGACAAAGAGTGGTCGTCCAGTACACTCCACCCAATAATTTTGTCTGACACCCGGTCAGTAGCAAACGTTACGTCTAGTACTTCTTGTCTGTCTTTAATTGTAAAGGTCGGTTTATTGCCAATGTTACAAATAGTTAGGTTGGTAGTTAGAATAAAGTCAAGAAGCGAATCACCCCTATTGTTCATATCCGTACTACCCCAGATAGTATGATGAGCGTTCGTGTCTGCGCCAATAATCAGCTCGAGATCGTCAGACGTTGCTTCTTTTACTTCTTCCCTCAAGAGAGCTGTCTGTATTGCAGCTTCATAAGGAAAGTAACTGGAGACCACCCAATATATGTCTTTACCACTTACATTAGTCAGGAGAAAAATACTTAGATCTTTTCTGGTCAAAATGCAGGTTCTTGGAGTGCCTTCACAGTTGGCCACAAGCAGTTTAAAGTTTGGTGTCTTGATACCACACCCGTCCTTCTACTACATAGGGCTCCTGGATCAGGACGATGTCTACTGCACCTGTGGACAGGCGCAGCAATAGAGCCGCTGAGGCTGATTTAGCGTGATGGAGGTTAATCTGTAGAATTCTTACCATCATTGGTAATTCACAGATTGACATCCACCCCGACAAGGGTGTTATCGAACTCTTCGTCCGTATCATCGGGGAGCATGTCCCCGCCAGATGCGTCAAAGAGTCCGGAGACTCCCCTCAGTATCTGAAGTTGTGTTTTCATCCTCAGAGAATGACGTTACAGATCTTCTGTTAGAGTCACCAGAAATAATGGTCGTGTGGACCTCCGCACTTCCAGAAAGCCTTGTATCAACCACGGTCGACGACTCGCCTTCCGCAGTGGGAGCTATATCCTGCTTGTATACCTTCAAGACTATAGTCTCGAAACCATATTGCAGGGTTGCACTTGCACTTTGTATATGGGAGGTGGATTCAGCGTTAAGGATAAAATTGACCTGTCGCTTTTTACCATCCGCATCACCCACCTTGCTAATTCTCCAATTATGGGTCGGCAGACCAGGATTGGAATCTTTTATTATCTCTAATATGTCAGCCGGGTTGGAGGGCTCTTCTGTAACCCAGGTGATGGCTCTAGGGTGACTAGAAATGTTGTTTTTTCGACAACATCCAACTGGGCACCCGGCCACACCTCACCCGTTCGACTCAGAGCAGCCTTATACAGATCTAATGATCTGGCATCACCGAAATATAAGAGCTTTACTCTCCCCTGATGCCATCCTGCATCGTTGCAGACTTGTGGTTTGCCCGGCATTTCTCTTCGGACATCGAGGTAATGAGCCATTATGGCGGATTTCACGTGGCTCCATTTGTCCTTGAGGATGGATCAATCCTCACTACTTCTGTCTATAACAGCCATCACTAGATTCTCTTTCGACACTTCATTGAAGGGCTTGGCGATTGTCCTGTTGATGGTGACATTAGGGCCTCTTGCCTTTTTCGAAGGCAGGGGTTCATCAGGAGATCTGATTCTTTTGACTTTATTAGCCGTTAACACAGCTGAATTTGTGGCTCTTTCAGCCGGCTGATTGGCCTTAGTAGTATCTATGACGCCTTTAGCCCAGGTAAGTGACTCTTTTTCTTTTTCGGTAAGAGCCGAAACCTCAACAGCCTCCAACTTCGTCAAAACTCTGAGCGCTATACGGTGCTCATTGTGCTTTCGTTTTGACGGTAGGACATGACGTTTTCCCCTTACGGTACCACCTGTTGTGAGTACTTGGGGGAAATTTTCACCATGTTTGGTGTGGTCGGCTTTTGCCAAGACCAACGGACGGACAGTAGGACGATTGGGGAACCCAGCTCCATCGGAACGCGAAGGCATCCCCGTCGACACATTTATTAATTTCTGTATTAGCCCGTAATAGGTACTACGATGTAGGCCTTCCAGACTTTGTACAGATTTTTTTTTGCGATTGCGTAATAGGTACTGCGTAATAGATTTTAACAATCCCCTCTGCGCTAAACACGTCCGTTCACTACGACTGATCAGCAACGATCAGTCGTAGTGAACGGTCGTAAATCACATATACTTTTCTCCAATGACAACATAAGGGAAAACTTCATTCATGACCTTTTGCAAGGCAAGTTCCATGACAAAGTGGTGCATATAACATATTGAAGACACACTGCAAGACAAAGTTGGCGACAAGTTCGGTGACAGCATCGTGCATCTGTTCCTTAATGAGAATATAAGCGATACTGTTATGCATAATTTAGACGTCAGTAGGCGCATTGCCGAAGTAGCATAGTGGAAACACGCGAAATTTGCAATTCCAAATTATAACAGCGTAAATTAAAAAAAATCATATTAAAATAAGATTTGGGACATTAAACATTGCAAGCCTGTGAACAAATATTTTTTCAATATTTTCACATATACATATATGATTGAAGACATTGTCCATTAATTTATCGTCAATGATTTTCTGCAAGACAGTGCCCATTACTTAACCCTTTCGGTATTTTGATGCCATATGGCGTCATGGGTTTTGGTAGGCTCCGGCTTTCAATTGGACTAATCTGAAATTATTTTTGTTCATGCAATATTGTTCTTTGAAGCCTTAAAAGCAATATATCAAATATATGTATATACGCATTTTTACTATCCTGGACAGTTATATTACAATTTGAAAACATTACTAAAATATAAATTTTTCAGGTGGAAAAAATGTTCATTGTAAAACACAATATTTTAATAAATTGTGTAATAAATTTATGAATCTGAATTTGCAAAATTCTGCAGAAAGAGTCATTCATTAGATTTATTTTATCATTGAATAGAAAAAAAAACTAATGACGTCGTCGTATTTTTTTAAAGTTGTATGATGACATATGGCATCAATTTTATTTGGAGTATGTAAAATACGTAACAGAAACTCATTTGAACGCTGTTTCTCACAGAGTAAAGTGCAAATGATGCCATATGGCATCACTCCAAAAACCACTTTTGAGTCGACTTTTTGAAAAGTTGAAATAATAATAATCTTATTAAAAATATTAAAGGCCAAATAATAACAAAATTGGATTTTTAGGGTCTGTATCTAAAAACATGTTAATCGTCAATGATTTGCTACAAGACAGTGTCTTGCATGACATTTATGACACTTGTGTGAAAAGTGTCTTCAACCATTCACGCTTCAGGGTTGTCTTTAAGACATTCCCTACTGGGTATTACCATTACTGCCCAGAATCCTATGTATACAGCTTGAGTATATTTATGATGACGACTCTACTTGTGCGTGAATATTGTGATGGACGTAGAATTTGCATTTGGAAATTTGATATGGAATATTTCATTAGAACATAACATAAAGAACAAGATAGATATAAAGAGATGAGGTAAATAAGTAAACAATTATACAAAGTACACTCTGGTATAATAATAAAGTGAAATATGTCTGATTGGAATAACAAGAGGAATAATTCCACCAAATACCTACTAAATGCCATGGGATAACAGTCTCTTTGAGGTTATTACAATCTCGCCACAAAAAAATGGAATTGTGGCAAGAAAGCAGACTCTGGATTTTGAATCTAATAAAAGTTGAGTTCATGAAGTTTTTAGGCAATTGCTATTCAGGAAGCGTTTTGGGATTGTAAATTGTAGAACGACACGGAGATTGTTGATGTGTACATACTCGTATCTACTTTGCAGATATCTCAATGCACGCGCTACATACTCCAGTGGTCATCCACCTGTGATTCACGCTCGTGGAGTGTTTTGAAATACGGACAAGATAATGGGCCACTGAAGATGATGGTCAGTAAGTACAGTGCGTAATTAAATTCAATTCCAGATTATGACTTACATATATATTCCAAACCACCACCGCACCGTGAAATTTTCGTAAAAAATTGTGTAATTTGGAGAATTGTGGCGAGACTATAATAAAAATTCTTCTTCTTTCAGCAGGAAGATGAATATAATATGTTTTAGTTTTGTTGTCAATTCAGAAAAGTTAATGTGAGTGAAATCTGCGTATATTCTAAACTGATATTAACAAAATGCAAGAACGGGATCAAGAAAAAATAAAATGCAGACAGATATGTAATTTTTTTCTATTTTACACAAAACAAAAACCAAAATCGGTAAATATAGAAGATATGCTATCGCATGTTTGTTTACATTTTCTGGAGTTACGTATAGAATGCTTTATGTATAGAAATGCTTTTTCAAACGCGAAAAAAGTTTTCCGTAGTCTTTTCTTGAACTTTTTTTGCTGCATCGATTGATAATAATTTTCTAAACGTGATAATTAGCAAAAATCGAATAGAAAAACCTTACTCGTTGAAATCAAAACTGTGAAACAGATCGAATAACAAAAAACAAAAACGCCATAATATTTTAAAAAATCAATTAAATATTTTGTAGATATTGACATTATATAATGTACGTAGAAAGTACTTCGCGATTCATTATGTACACAAAAGCCAATTCCAAAAACAATTTCGAAATTCCCCAAAAATTGAATTATTTTGTTTTTCCCCTATATCTAGAATAATAAATGCCGGGCTCCAAATCCATTTGCAGTTAAAATTGAAACACCATACCACATATAACCAGTAAGGAAAGGCAGAAAGTCGGGCGGGGCCGACTATATAATACCCTACACCTCCCTAACAATGCGATAAGGGTTATTGCGATAATAATTTGGAATAATTGGTAAATGGGTAAGAACATATATATGCGGATATATCTAATTCTGAACGGATAATCGCTAAATTAAGCAATATTCGTTCCTAAATTGAGAAACATCTTTCTGGAGAATTTTGTAATGATCGGAAGTAAAGTACAACTTCTATAGCGCTTTGTAACCAAATCAGGAGGAACATATATATGGAGCTTATATATAAATCTGAATCGATTTTCCCTGAATACTCATTCATGTAAAATAGAAACCTCTTTCTGTCGAATTTCGTACTGATAGGATATAAAATACAGTCTCTACAGCGCTTAAATGTCAAATCGGTGCTAACATATATATGGGGGCTATATCTAAATCTGAACCGATTTTCTCAAAATTTGGCAGTATTCCTTGGTGTAATAAGAAACCTCTTACTGCCGAATTTCGCTGTGATCGGATATAAAATACAGTTTCTACAGCTATTGAATTTCAAATCGGGGGTAACATATATATGGGGGCTATATCTTAATCTGAACCGATTTTCTCCGAATTTGGCAGTATTCCTTCATGTAATAAGAAACCTCTTTCTGCCGAATTTCGAAATGATTGGATATAAAATACAGTTTCTACAGCGCTTACATGTCAAATCGGGTGCAACATATATATGGGGGCTATATATAAATCTGAACCGATTTCCCCCAAATTTTGTATTGTATCTAAGTGTATCACGAGACTACTCTCTGTCAATTTTTGTACAAATCGGTTACAAAATGTTGCTTATACAGTGCATATATGCCAAATCGGAGGAACATATATATGGGAGCTATATGTATATCTGAACCGATTTTAACCAAATTCAATAGTCCTTGGGCCTAAAAAAAGATATGTGCAAAGTTTCGTTGAGATCGGACCATAATTTCGACCTGCACTTTGATTACAAGAATACGTCTACAGACAGACAGACAGACGGACATAGCTAAATCGACTCGGAAAGTGATTACAAGTCGATCGGTATAATAAACAATGGGTCTATCTCGTCTCCTTTTGGGTGTTACAAACAAATGCACAAAGTCATAATACCCTGTACCACAGTGTGGTGTAGGGTATAAAAATTGTAATGGTTTTTAATATCCCGCCAGTTTTATGGGTAGTCAATTCCACCAAATAACCAACTACATAGTTAGTGAGGCAGGGAGTTACATTCTACGTAAACAGATTGTTACCAGTAATGTGGCTAGGCCACAGTAAATAATTAATTTACTAACTCCGTTGTAGTGCTGGGGATGAACAAACCGGCACCTACTTGTTTACTGGTAATGTAGCATGTAGTCAGTTTAGGATTTTGTAAATAATTGCTCACACGCTCTCCCTCTCCATATGCAAAACTAAAAAAACATAATGATCGGCACCAACTCGTGTACTGGTAATGTAGCATGTAGTCAGTACAAACATGTTTAAATATTATACAAAAAAAAAAAGTTATTCTAGCGACAGAGAAAAAACGGAATATGACTGAGTTTTTGTCCAAAAAACTAAATTTTTTTTAGTTGTTTTGTGCATCTTGTGGAGTGAACATCAGTCGTTGTAATAGAAAGTGTTATCTATTCCCTAATCCTACGGTTTCCAATAAATAAGGTAAGCATGAGTAAAGCTATACTACAATTATAAATTTATATATTTTCAGAATCAATTCCAATTGTAGAGGATTCGGGTGCAGCAGACGTTCAACTACGGAGGGCCATAATGTTGAAAAAAGCGGCATTTTAAAAAGATTTGTATTGAGAAAAAAAGTGAAACAAAATTATAATTTTTTATATTATAATTATAATTTTTAATATACTTTAAGAAGTACATAAATTAATTAATGTTATAAGCTTTAATATATTTTAAAAAAATGAATTCCCAATTATAATTTTTATTTAAATAAATTAAGTATTTTTGTTTATAGATATTTGTGTTTAAGGAAATATGATATAGGCACCTGCCTGTGGAGGTACACAGTTAGCTACATAGTTAGTTTATTATTGCTAGCTACATAGTTAATATAATTGAGCTGGTTACATAGTTAGTATATCCGTACCAGCTACGTAGTTGAAAATTTAGAATTATTTTCATAGTAAATTACTTGCTACCGACTACGTAACTGTAGAATAGTAATGCTGGAAGGAGTCAATTTACCCCCTCGTAGGACAACACCATGTTAATGTAGTCAGCCAAAAACATTGCAGGTGTATTTGACTGTAGCTAGTGGTGTTTCTTGGTAGTTAGCGTAACAACAGGGTCTGAACCAGCTACATTCCCTGGCGGGATTCTACAGAAAAGCATTATAAAATTACTCTCTCCGTCACTCTCATTTGATTGTTTTCTTTTGTTTGAAACAACATCAAACACACACACATATAACTCGACTTATTTCGTGATCGTTTGTCATTTTCAAAGGATATATAAGTTTGAACAATTTATTTTCGCACTTTTACAAGTCATACGTGACGATATTGGTATCAAATGAAATGGGAGAATCCCATCTGTCTAATAAAATATTTTGTTATAATTTGCTAGGACGAAAAAATCGAAAAATGTCCTTTGAAATTTTTACACTTGAATTTCCTTGAAAAGTTCCAATGACATTTTCTTAGAAAAATATTATTTAAGCCAACACAATGTTTTTAAATATCCTTATATATTGAATACATTTTTTTTGTGTTCCTTTTCGCTCTTCCTCAGTTGAAATTACAATGGTTAATGACAGATAATCTTTTCACAATGTCTAAATCATAGAAAAAGATAGATTACGAAAAAAATGTCAAAGCTTATTTATATCTACGAAGTATCTGTTTTGCAAATAACAGTTGTAAACATTTTTGTACAAATAAAAATATACAGTCCTTTAAAAAGGGAACAACATCACGAAATAAAATACATGTTACGCTGTTTTACTATTTGTGGTTCCTAGTATCACATGTATGTAGGTTCGTGCGTGGGTGAGAAAAATTGGGGGTTGGCAGAGGTGTTTTATAACTTTAATCATATTTAACTTTATTAGAGGGAAGCATTGAAGTGGTTGTTAATGCTAAACTAATACAGCTAGGAACGTGACATTTAAGGATATTTATAAAATATGTTATTGGCATAAACATATATCTTTTTAAGAAAATTTCATCGGAAGTTTTCAAGGATGTTCAAGGATTAAAATTTCAAAGGACATTTTTCTTATTTTTTCGTCCTTGTAAATTAAAATAAAAAAAAATTATAAAACATCAGGGATTCTCCTCTTTCATTGGATACCCATAACGCCATTGTATGACTTGTCAACGTGCAAAAATAAATTGTTTAATTATATATCCTTTGAAAATGAAAAACGATCACGAAATAAAAAAGTTTTGCTACCTATAGTCTCTAGTTTCACTTGTATATATTTTGGTATATGGGTGACAAAAAAAGTTGAAATTTTTCGCACGGTGTATTATGCCATTTTTGCCTCTATACATATTGCTATAGAATGCAAAGTTTTTTTAAATAGTATGTCAATGCTATGCCAAAGATTTTTGTACAAATAAAAATACATAGACCTTTAAAAACGGAACGACATCACGAAATAAAATACAGGTTACGCTGTTTTACTATTTGTGGTTCCTAGTATGTATGTAGGTAGGTTTGTGCGTGGGTGAGAAAAATTGGGGGTTGGCAGAGGTGTTTTATAACTTTAATCATATTTAACTTTATTAGAGGGAATCATTGAAGCCGTTGTTAATGCTAAACTAATACAACTAGGAACGTGACATTTAAGGATATTTATAAAATATTTTATTGGCTTAAACATATATCTTTTTAAGAAAATTTCATTGGAAGTTTTCAAGGATTAAAATTTCAAAGGAAATTTTTCTTATTTTTTCGTCCTTGTAAATTAAAATAAAAAATTGTATTAAACAGCAGGGATTCTCCTCTTTTATTGGATACCATATAGCCATTGTATAACTTGTCAACGTACAAAAATAACTTGTTTAAAATTATATATCGTTTGAAAATTAAAAATGTTCAACAAATTCAAAATTGAGTATGCAGTTTTGCTACCTATAGTCTCTAGTTTCACTTCACCATTTTTGCCTGTATATTGCTAGAGAATGCTAAGTTTTTTTTAAATAGTATGTCAAAATACAACTATTTGACAGCAATAGAAAAAGCTTAGCTGTAATTATTCGATTTTAAACTCAAACGTATAGGGTGATCCATTTCGAGGTTCCCTACTTTTGTAAAGAAAACAACACAGAAAATTCAAATAAAATGGGCATTTATTTGGCATTTATTTTTTGAAGATTATGTCTATCAAATGTTGGCCGCGGATGGACCATCTTAGACGTAGGTCTCAGATGGTCCATCCGTTATGTCCAATTTTCGATGACTCGTTCGAGCATTTCGACTGGTAACTGGCGAATGACACGCGTAAACGTTCTTCAGGCGTAAGTAAGTCTTTCCATGATGAAATGCCAAACAATACTTAACAAAAATAACATGACAGCATGGCACGACTCACACGTGATCTGTCCAAAAAAGGCTATTGAAAAAAGTATCTCTACTTGAATCACCCGTTATAACATTACACTAATTAATCTGTCAATTTGTTGTCAAAACGTTGTAAACGCTGTTCCATGATGAAATGCCAAACAATACTTAACAAAAATAACATGACAGCATGACACGACTCACACGTGATCTGTCAAAAAAGGCTATTGAAAAAAGTATCTCTACTTGGATCACCCGTTATAAGCGCGGGAATTTGCTTTTTTGCACTGCAGGCTGTGGCGGCACTGTTTGGTCGAAGAGAGTGTGCGTGGCTGACGGGAGATTTGTATTCGTCTGCCTCTCAGTTGCCATCATGCATTGGACACGTGAGGAGAGATTATTTTGTGTTGAAGCGTATTTTTCAAATGCAAAAATTTGAGGCAAATGTTTCCTGGACGGCTTATCTCTTTGAGGGGTGATGTGAACTGCCCGGCACGCTCACCAGACTTAGCCCCTTGCGATTTTTTCCTTTGGGGTTACCTGAAGCCGTATCAACCGTCCCAAAACCTTGGAAGACCTAATTAACAATATTGAGGCTTAAATTGGGAGAATACCAGTCGACATGCTTGTTAGAGTTCAGATACACAAGAGACACCAGATATTTTAAATATGAAGATAATGTATATGAACAGAGGAAAGGCATGCCAATGGGATCTCCAGCTTCCCCTATCATCGCGGACATTATAATGGAACAACTACTTGACACCTCTCTAGAGAAGATGACTGTAAAACCCAGACATGTTACAAAATATGTGGATGATCTTTTTGCGATCTTGAAGAGATCGGAAGTGGACAAAACACTTCAGATATTTAACGCGTATAACAGACAAATACAATTCACAATAGAACAAGAAAATGACAATAAACTACCCTACCTATTTTCAGTAGTACATAGACAAGGCAACCTGCTAAAATTGGACTGGTATCAAAAACCTACAGCCTCAGGACGATTAGTGAATTTTCATTCGAAACATCCAAGAAGGACGATAATAAACACGGCGACGAATTTCATCAGGAGAGTACTCAACATAAGCGACGAAAGTTTTCATACTGCAAATATTATCAAAATCAAAAACATTCTTCTTCGAAATGATTTCCTTTAAAAACTATAAACGATCTAATAAATTATGTACGAATACAACAACCACGTAAGGAGGCAAACTACCAAAAATATACAAGTCTGTGACATATGTTCCAGGGTTCACAGAAAGGTTCAAATATTCTGACATATACAACAAAGAAAAATATGAATTGGCTCAAAAATCAAACAATACGGTTAACAAATTATTTAGCAACACAAAGTCAAAACGAAAAAAGGAAGACAAATCTGACGTAATCTACAGGATCAAGTGCAATGGGGACAAGTCCAACTTATGCAATAAAGTATATGTTGGCACTACAGGAACAAAACTAAAGACAAGACTTTCGTCGCATAAATCAGACCAAAAAGCAATTGACAAACCATTGGAGCAAAAAACTGCACTAGCCGCCCACTGTGTTTTGACAGGACATCATGCAAACTTTGACGACGTCGACATACTAGCAGAAGAGAGACTGTATAATAGAAGATACACGATGGAAATGCTTTACATCACGGACGTCCCTACTGAGAGAAGATTAAATTATAAAACAGACACTGACAAGTGCGCTCACATATACAGAAATACAATACTCAAAAATAAAATTAGTTGACATTAACTTTCGAGAGAAGCAGGAGCGTTTACTTTGTTTTGTTTTCCAATAAATGTAATTATTTTTCACTTTGGTAATATTTATGTAAAACGATTGTAATTTATGTCTCTTTGTTTAGTGTAACCCTTGAAAATGATCGACGAAGTCGGTCGAAATATTGGGAAAATAAAAATTTTTCAAAAATGAAACAGTAAATTCATTATTAATTTGTTTTATTTATGACCTCAAGCCAACAAAAACAAAAATATAATCAATTATAAAGGTCATCTATACACAATAAGAATAAGTTCATGAAAACTTCAGAAAACGTATGCAGCAGTGTGTGGATAGCGAAGGTCGACATTTGCCAGATACACAATTTAGATCCATGTAATTTAAAAATTCCCTTACTGTTCAATATAATTAAAATACAAAATAAATTTTTCTAAAGTTCATAACTTTTTATTTCGTTTCCAAATAAGCAAATTACTGCGCTCCACCCTGTATATTCTTTCAAAATTAAAAGTCGTCTTAAAAGGATAAATGATCACGAAATAAAAAACTGAGTATGCAGTTCTGCTACCTATGGTATCTAGTTTAACTTGAATATAGTTTCGTTCATGGGTGAAAAAGTATGTCGCACGGTGATATAAATGGTATATAGGAGTAAAACGAACGAAAGCACAATTTAATCAAGTATTGATCAGGCTTAAATCAAGTGGTGGGCACTCTTAATTCAATCAAAATTGTCTTCATTGCAGCCCGTTTCAACCCCACTCAAATCAATCCCAAAAAATTCTTAATTCGCTTTATTCTTGAAATATTAATATATATATATACATCTTGTTTTTGTTTTATTCGATCTGCTTTCATAGTACATATTTTGTTTTTGTACTCAGGCTCAAGATCGTTATTGTTGTTTTCAGTAAATGAAAACAACTTTGTTAAAAATTAAAGAAGAAGTAATTGACATGTATTGGGGGCGGTTGTAATGGTTGGATATACAGATCTGTTTCGGGAGCCACCAAACTCCCATTATCAATATCCTTATTACAACGATTACTTCAGTCGAAATTGTTAAATATATACGCACAGCCAAGTATCATTAAACGAGAACTGTTTGCTAAAAGCGCATATCTCCAAAAAAAAAGACAATTCAGTAATCATCATCCCTCGTACATGCACCAACTTCCACTCTCGTGAGTCTTTACAATGTAAAGAATTCACACGAATGTTTTGCTGTAGTTGACTATGCAACAACAACGTATTTGGTCGTGCCCTACCATTTCTTCTTGTTTTTGTTTTTTTGTTTTATTTGATCTGCTTTCATACTTACTTCTTCATTAATTTTTAACAAAGTTGTTTTCATATACTGAAAACAACAATAACGATCTTGAGCCTGAGTACAAAAACAAAATATGTATATATATACATATTAATATTTCGGATTAAAATCAAGCCTTATCATACAGGCTAAAATTAAGAATTCGGCGCTTAAAAATCCATACTTGATTCAAGTATTTTGTTCTTGGTTTAAGAAAACCGTAGTTACCGCGGCAACAAATGCAGCGACGATTTTTGACTTATTTTTTCTTCGAAAACATTCTTCAGAATGTTTAAAGCTATTAATGTTCAACCCTGTTAAAGTGCTGCAAAAGTACGGACAAGAGCTGCAAAAGTACAGATTGTTAGGCAAAGTTCAGACGATTGCGAAAAAATATTACAGCTTCATATATTTACAATATATTTTGTAAATATTTATATGCAGGATTGCCAATAAAAATATCTTATAGACAGTGTTGCCAATAAAATGTTACTTTGGTATTGCCGTCATTGTCACCCACACAATCTTCGCGCATCTAACAATCTGCAAATTATCTCACAATGACTTTTCTGTCAAGGGTTGCATTTTTCTGAAAATATTAAGACGAATGTTACACGTTTTTTAAATTCGTTTCTTAGTACAAACTGCCACATAAATATACAATCCGATTTGTCTTTTTTGGCTGCGAATGCTTTCGATAATCCTGATATTTAATTTATCGATTAACTGTATTCAATATTGTAAAAATTTATTTGATTTTTTTGACTCCGGATGCTTTATTAATTTGGGATATATGGGTATTTTGGTATTTGGATGACCCTATTGAAAATTTTTAAGATCGGTTCAGTTCACATCACAATCATCCTATTTTCAAACCCATTACAAACAAGCCTATAGACATAGAAAATACAATACGATTGTCGAATTGTACGAATCACAAAACTATTTATTGAATTACAGAATCTATAATCTCTGAGGAATAGATAAATAGCAGCATTTTCGCGAAAAATATCCCTCGACGAATAAATTTTGTAAAAAAAAAGTTAGTTCAGAATTATTTTACTATATAATGCTATTATCTCGCGAATGAACAGTTCTAGGGAAAAGTAGTCAAAGAAAGTTTGGGAGATAAGCGAAAGGCCTACAACTATTTCTTTAACAAACAAAATTTATAGTAATTTGGTAAGGATTTACAGTGTGTTAAACTTTTGTATGCTTTTCCCTTTATATGAGGCATATTTTGATTTGACACATTGTAAATCCCTACCAAATTATTATAATTTTTTTTTGTTAAAGAAAGACTTGTAGACTTTTTTAATATCTCCCAAACTTTCTTTGACCACTTTTTCCTAGGACTGACCGTTCGCGTAATAATAGCATTATATAGTTAAATAATTCTGAAGTTAAATGTTTTTTGTTCGAAATGTATTCGTCGCGGGATGTTTATGGCGGAAATGCTAGTGCCAATCTATCCCTCAGAAATCATAGAATGTAAATATATTCATTTTAATAAATTCGCAATAATATATTTGTAAAAATTTAGCGGTGTAAGTCGAATTTTTGGATTACAAAAATTTCGCTAGAACAATACAGCAAATATCGCGGACATTTCAAAGCGTCTTACAAATGTTCATATTTGTGGGAAATTTTGTTATAGTTTTAAATTTCCGCGATTCAATGTAATTAAGTTCGGTTTTTTGGTTAAAAATTGTTTTTATCTCGATAACTTGCGAAAGGGAAAAATAGATCAGATATTGATTTCTTCTTATCTGAGTAGAGGGAATGATTCTGTACAAAACCTCATTAGTCGTTTTTAGCCACAATCCAGGCCAACTTTTGTTTGCTTGAGGTACATTCAAATATAAAAACTCCTATGTGTAATTTTTATACCCTACACCACACTGTGGTACAGGGTATTATGACTTTGTGCATTTGTTTGTAACGCCCAAAAAGAGAAGAAATAGAACCATAGTTTATTATACCGATCGTCATAGGATCAATTTTAAAGTCGATTTAGACATGTCCGTCTGTCTGTCTCTCCATGTATTCTTGTAATCAAAGTACAGGTCGCAAATATGGTCCGATCTCGATAAAACTTTACACATATCTTTTGTTTGGCCCAAGGACGATCCCTATTGAATTTGGTTAGAATCGGTTCAGATTTAGATATGGCCCCCATATATATGTTAGCCCCGATTTGACATGTAAGCGCTGTAAAAACTTTATTTTATAACCGATCAGTATGAAATTCGGCAGAAAGAGGTTTCTTATAATATTAATGAAGAAATCGGTTAAGATTTAGATATAGCCCCCATATATAAGTTACCCCCGATTTGACATGTAAGCGCTGTAAAAATGTTATTTTATATCCGATCAGTGCGAAATTCGGCAAACAGAGGTCTCTAATTACATGAAGGAATACTGCTAAATTCGGAGAAAATCGGTTCAGATTTGGATATAGCCCCCATATAAAGGGTCCGCCGACTCGTTGCTGATCATTCGCAGTGAACGGACGTGTTTATCACATAGCGGATAGTTACCAGTACCTATTACGCAATAGCAAAGATCTGTACAAAGTCCGTAAGGCCTACATCGTAGTACCTATTACGGTCTAATACAGACAAAATAAAAATAAATTCTCTTGACGGGGATGCCTTCGTGTTCCGATGGAGCGCGGTTCCCCAATCGGTCTTGGCCAAAGCATCGTGTAGCGCTCAGAGTTTCGACGAAGTTGGAGGCTGTTGAGGTTTCGACTCTTACCGAAAAACAAAATGAGTCACTTTCCTGGGCTAAAGGCGTCATAGATGCTTCTAAGGCCAACGAGTCGGCTGAAAGAGCCACAAATTCAGCTGTGTTAACGGCTAATAAAGTAAAACGAATCAGATCACCTGATGAACCCCTGCCTTCGAAAAAGGCAAGAGGCCCTAATGTCACCATAAACAGGACACTCACCAAGCCCTTCAATGAAGTGGCGCAGGAGAGTCTAGTGATGGCCGTTATAGACAGAAGTAGTGAGGATGGATCCATCCTCAAGGACAAATGGAGTCATGTACAATCAGCCATTATGGCTCATTACCTCGATGTCCGTAGAGAAATGCCGGGCAAACCACCAATCTGCAACGATGCAGGATGGCATCAGGGGAGAGTAAAGCTCTTATATTTCGGTGATGCCAGATCAGTAGACCTGTATAAGGCTGCTCTGAGTCGAGCGGGTGAGGTGTGGCCGGGTGCCCAGTTGGATGTTGTCGAAAAAAACAACATCCCTAGTCACCCTAGAGCCATCACCTGGGTTACAGAAGAGCCCTCCAACCCGGCTGACATTTTAGAAATAATAAAAGATTCCAATCCTGGTCTGCCGGCCCATAATTGGAGAATCAGCAAGTTGGGTGGGGCGGATGGTAAAAAAAGGCAGGTCAATCTTCTCCTAAACGCTGAATCCACCTCCCATATACAAAGTGCGAGTGCAACCCTACAATATGGCTTCGAGACTATAGTCTTGAAGATATACAAGCAGGATATAGCTCCCACTGCAGAAGGTGAGTCGTCCACCGTGGCACTTTCTGGAAGTGCGGAGGTACCCACGCCTATTATTTCTGGTGACTCCAACTCTAACAGAAGATCTGTAACGTCCTTCTCTGACGTTACTTCGGACACAGAGAGGCTGAGGGGAGTCTCCGGACGCCTTGACGCATCTGGCGGGGACATGCTTCTCGACGATACGGACGAAGAGTTCGATAACACCCTTGTCGGGGTGGATGTTAATCTGTCAATTACCAATGATGGTAAGAATTCTACAGATTAACCTCCATCACGCTAAAGCAGCCTCAGCGGCTCTATTGCTGCGCCTGTCCACAGGTGCAGTATACATCGTCCTGATACAGGAGCACTACGTAGTGGGAGGAAGGGTGTACGGTATTAGGACACCAAACTTTAAACTGCTTGTGGCCAACTGTGAAGGCACTCCAAGAACCTGCATTTTGGCCAGGAAAGATCTAAGTATCTTTCTCCTGACTAATTTAAGTGGTAAAGAACCAAACAGCTGCTAGCCTGGAGATCGGTAATCGCATATATTGGGTGGTCTCCAGCTACTTGCCTTATAAAGCTGTAGTACCGACTGCTCTATTCAGGGAAGTAGTAGAAGAAGCAACGTCTGACGAGGTCGAGCTGGTTATTGGCGCAGACACGAACGCTCATCATACTATCTGGGGTAGTACGGATATAAACAATAGCGGTGATTCGCTTCTTGACTTTATTCTAACTACCAACCTTAGTATTTGTAACATAGGTAATAAACCGACCTTTACAATTAAAGACAGACAAGAAGTACTAGACGTAACGTTTGCTACTGTCCAGGTGTCAGACAAAATTATTGGGTGGAATTTACTGGACGACCGCTCATTCTCAGACCACCATTATATTGAGTTCAAACTCGCTGAAAAAGCGACTGAACCTGCCGTCCACAGAAATGTGAGAGAGACAAAGTGGCACCTGTATGAGAAGAATTTCAAGAAAGTCCTCAACTCCAAACTTCTGTACGAACCGAATGACAAAGCTGCCCTGGATAATCTGGTCGAGCATATCACCACATCATTCAATAGTTCCCTTGAAGAATCCTGTCCAAAAACAAGGTTCAAAGGAAAACTAAACCCCAAGGGTGGACTTCTGAGCTAACGGCTATGAATAAGACCTGCAACAAGCTATTCAACAAGGCAAAATCTACTGGGGTCGCTAATGTTTGGGATGCCAATAAAAAGCAACTCAAGATCTATAAGAAGGCACTTAGGAAGGCGCAAAGACGCTCTTGGTATACCTTATGTGGCGAAGTGGAAAAGGTCTCCGACGCCGCAAGGCTAAGGAAGATACTATCCACTTCACCCTGTACAGTGGGTTACTTGCAGGATGAGGCAAATAACTGGACAAAAAACAGCGAGTAGTCGCCGAATGTACTGCTCGACACACATTTCCCAGGGAACTCACCAACACAACCCGAAGATCAGCAAGACCAACAAGAATGCGAGTGGACTACGAGCGTTGCCAGATTGTAGACTGGGAGATCCAGTATAAGCTGGGATATTAACAGCTTCGAGCCCTTCAAGTCACCTGGACCAGACGAAATGCAGGAGTTCTCCTGGCTGGAAAAAATGTATGTAGGCTGTATCAGGCTTTCATACATCCCGAATCGATGGAGGGATACCAAAGTGGTCTTCATACCTAAAGCGGGGAAGATGTCACACACCAGGCCAAAAGACTTCAGACCAATTAGCCTATCCTCCTTTCTATTGAAAGGTCTGGAAAAACTTTTAGATTATTTCATTAGGGAAAACCTGGATACAAAACTCCTGTCGGTGAACCAACATGCTTACAATAAGGGGAAGTCTACAGAATCAGCCCTGCACGAACTTGTGAGCACTATCGAATCGTCCCTGCATTTCAAGGAATTCACCATGGTGGCATTTCTTGACATAGAAGGGGCTTTTAACAACATTCACTCAGATGCGGTAATTGCGGCACTCTCACATCTAAAAGTTAACACTAGTTTGATTAGACTAATTCAAAGTCTGCTCACCAGAAGACGCATAACAGCATGTCTAGGGTCCACAACTCTAACAAGGTTTGTAAACAGAGGGACCCCGCAAGGAGGAGTACTGTCTCCACTAATTTGGAACCTAGCGGTGAATGAAATCCTGCTAGATCTAGAACGTTGTGGCTGCAAGGTCGTGGCATATGCGGACGACGTGGCAATCGCAGTGAGTGGCAAATTCGTAAACGTCCTCAGAGACATCCTACAGGTGGCTCTGAACAAGTTGGCTAGATGGGCCAGAAGCAGCGGTTTGGGCGTTAACACCAACAAGACAGAATTGGTTCTCTTTACTAGGATGCATAATGTCCCACATGTGGACCCTCCACCTCGGATAAATGGAACAGATCTAGTCTTTTCTGAAAGTGCAAAATTTTTAGGAATAATTCTAGATAGGAAAATGTTGTTTACACTTAACGTTAATTGGAACGTGTAAGGAAGGGTCGCGGTGAGGACTCTCTGCTAAAATCGTCCACTGGATGTATATGCAGTAGTTCGTCCAATACTATTGTACGGTATTGTGGTATGGTGGACGGCAACTGACAAACTAACCATTACTAACCTACTAACAAAGGTTCAGAGAACTGCCTGCCTGAGCATAAGCGGAGCCTTAAGGACTACAGCGACCGAGTCTCTACAAGCCCTACTCCATATACTAGCGATTAATATTGTGGCGAGAGAAGTTGCAACCCAAGTGGCAATAAGATTAAACTGCCTATCAATGTGGAGGTACAAGAACTATGGTAACATGAGGATATCAAACTGTGTACACCTTCGAGAGAAATTACGTCACTATGATTCCCGCCAGAGATGAATGGGTCGGCAGAATACCAGGAAATAGAAACCATCTCCACTTTTACAGGATGGTTTGAAGCTTGATGAAAAGGTTGGCTTCGGAGTACACTGTGAAGAACTTAGTCTGGATATAGCTCACAGACTACCAGATACCTGCAGTGTCTATCAAGCCGAAATAATGGCAATATGGGAAGTCGCCAAGTGGCTGAGTCGCAACATAGTAACCAACACTGGCGTTGTAATTTACTCTGACTGCCAGGCTGCCATCAATTCTCTGGAGGCAACATCCCTAAATTCACAAACAGCCTTCGACTGCCGCAGATCTCTTAACGAGATGTCTGAGCAGTTTAATATACACCTCATATGGGTGCCTGGGCATAGGGATATCCCGGGGAACTGCAAAGCCGATGAACTTGCTAGGAAAGGGACGACATTACAAATTCTCGAAGAATTTGCATATATTGGTGCGCCACTATCCACGTGCAAGCTTTGGCTTAGGCAAGAGGCAATCAGGCAGTCCCACGAAACATGGACAGCAATCGGCACCTGCAGGGTCGCTAGACAAATCTGGCCAAGGTATGACCTGAGAAGGTCACAATATCTCCTCGCACTAGAGAGGAAACGATTGCCTACGTTAGTACAGGTTCTGACGGGACACTGCTTGATCGGCGAACACGCCAAAAGATTGGGTATTGACTCCAATGAGGAGAGCATTGAGCACTTGCTTTGCGACTGTCCCGCTTTGAGTAAACGACGACTGGACATACTGGGGTCGGCCTTTTTATGGAGCCTAACAGATCTTTCCAGTACTGATATTCGTACAATCGATAAATTTAGAAATCAAACAGGTTGGTTTCGATGAGGGGCATTTCAGCCCGTGGTAACACTAGGAACCTAAACTGGTCTATGTGAGCTTGTAAAAAAATACGGCTGCCACCCTAACCTAAACCTAACTTAAAAGGGTCCGCCATCTAACGTTTTTTTTCAACTAGTGCTTATTTCGTGAATGGCAACACTTAGCTCATGTCTGATTTGAAAATTATTGACTTTGACTTTGAAAATTACGCTTGAATGCGATCGACTTACAGAAGATGCCGATTTTGCCAAAAAAAATCATCTTTTCAGATGAAGCTTCTTTTGATCTTGGCGGGTATGCAAACAAGCAAAATTGTCGCATTTGGGGCACAGAAAACCCGCACGTATACATTGAAAAGCCGATACACCCAAAACGAGTCACTGTTTGGTGCGGATTTTGGTCCAGAGGCATAATTGGGCCATGAGCAAGGAGTGGCCGTTACAGTCAATGGCGATCGTTATCGGGCCATGTTGAACGAATTTTTGTTCACAAAAATTGAAGAGGAGGATATTGGCAACATTTGGTTTCAACAGGACGGCGCTACGTGCCTCACAGCCGAACAGAAACTGTATTTTATATCCGATCAGCGCTAATTTAGGCAAAAAGAGGTTTCTTATTACATGAAGGAATACTAGAAAATTCGGAGAAAATCGGTTCAGATTTAGATATATCCCCCATATATATGTTACCCCCGATTTGATATGTAAGCAAGTAGACAGTAAGAAATTTTCTGTTCGTAAATCTGGGGAGTACGCAATAATACACGTTTACAAACCTATTTCCTAATTATAAATCTTTTCCTGTGCGGTCGGCCTACGGCCTGCGGCCTTCGGCTTCTGTTTAAGACTTTCTCCTATGGACAGGATCCAAAGTTGGCAACGTGGAGCAAATCTTTTATTCGTAGCCTCTCCTGTTTCTAAATTAATAGATGAAAATAAACCCCAAAAAGCAGACAAGAAATGAAAGTAAATCCCAAAAAGCAGACAAAAAATGAAATTAAGCCCCAAATAAAATTGTTGTTGTTTGATATGTTATTTTTTGGGGCCCATATTCATAAAAATATTGGGGTGTATTTTCCTGGGGCCCAATTTTATTCCGCCGCCACAACCAACTGTTTTAAAAAATTGGTTGTTCTGACAATTTGTCAGTCATATACTACCGACAATTAATTAAAAACAGTTTTCATTAATTTTTATTTTATTTTTTGAACGAAAAACAAAACAATTCATAACAAAATTAAAAATCCTATATTACAAATTCATCACTATTATGAGATGTTGAAATATTTGACACACATTTTAGTACACGAAAAAAACACAAAACTTTTATGCAAATATCGCTTAAGTCTGTGCTTTCAATTTCATGATTGTTGCTTTTATTTTTTTATTTGTGTAAAATATTTTGCACAACATATTCTGCATTCCACACATTATTATCCACACGAAATTATTTTTGATTACCCATACCGTTCTTGAACAAAATGTTGAAGATTTTTTTATGTCGAATTTTATTTTTTGTTTGTAATGTATCAGCAAAATAACAGCAACCAATCTTTCGGTTGTATTTCTCAAAATACATTTAATTATTCTAATTTCGGAAATGATTACCAATAAGCGATTATTTATTAATATTTTTTCTGTTGTAGTAACCAATTATTCGTTGCAATAATAATATTTGGTCTATTGATTCAATTTGTGTTGTCAAGAATAAAACATTGGCTGTCACAACCAAAAATCGATCATATGGTACTATAATGAAAATTAAAAATTGGTTACCACAACTAACCGAGTGCCAATGAAAAAAACAATCTTAATTCGATTGATACAACCATCGATTTAGTTGCAAGCATTTTCATTTGATCGTATCCATGTTATTATTTATGTTTCAACTAATTATATATAAATACAACCGACAATGTAAAAATGTTATTTTATATCCGATCAGTGCGAAATTCGGCAAAGAGAGGTTTCTTATTACATGAAGGAATACTGCTAAATTCGGAGAAAATCGGTTCAGAGTTAGATATAGCCCCCATATATATGTTACCCCCGATTTGACATGTAAGCGCTGTAAAACCTGTATTTTATATCCGATCAGTGTGAAATTCTGCAGAAAGACGTTTCTTATTACATGAAGGAATACTGCTAAATGCGGAGAAAATCGGTTCGGATTTAGATATAGCCCCCATATATATGTTACCCCCGATTTCACATGTAAGCGCTGTAAAAACTGTATTTTATATCCGATCAGTATGAAATTCGTCAGAAAGAAGTTTCCTATTATATGAATGAACACTTTTAAATTTGGAGGAAATTGGTTCAGATTTAGATATAGCCCCCATATATACGTTACCCCCGATTTGACATGTGAGCGCTGTAAAAATGTTATTATACCCTACACCACCCTGTGGTACAGGGTATTATGACTTTGTGCATTTGTTTGTAACACCCAAAAGGAGAAGAGATAGACCCATTGTTTATTATACCGATCGACTTGTAATCACTTTCTGAGTCGATTTAGCTATGTCCGTCTGTCTGTCCGTCTGTCTGTCTGTCCGTCTGTCTGTAGACGTATTCTTGTAATCAAAGTACAGGTCGCAATTATGGTCCGATCTCAACGAAACTTTGCACATATCTTTTTTTAGGCCCAAGGACGATCCCTATTGAATTTGGTCAAAATCGGTTCAGATTTACATATAGCTCCCATATATATGTACCTCCGATTTGGCATATATGCACTGTATAAGCAACATTTTGTAACCGATTTGTACAAAAATTGACAGAGAGTAGTCTCGTGATACACTTAGATACAATACAAAATTTGGTGGAAATCGGTTCAGATTTATATATAGCCCCCATATATATGTTGCACCCGATTTGACATGTAAGCGCTGTAGAAACTGTATTTTATATCCAATCAGTACGAAATTCGGCAGAAAGAGGTTTCTTATTACATGAAGGAATACTGCCAAATTCGGAGAAAATCGGTTCAGATTTAGATATAGCCCCCATATATATGTTACCCCCGATCTGAAATTCAGTAGCTGTAGAAACTGTATTTTATATCCGATCACAGCGAAATTCGACAGAAAGAGGTTTCTTATTACACGAAGGAATACTGCCAAATTTGGAGAAAATCGGTTCAGATTTAGATATAGCCCCCATATATATGTTAGCACCGATTTGACATTCAAGCGCTGTAGAGACTGTATTTTATATCCGATCAGTACGAAATTCGACAGAAAGAGGTTTCTATTTTACATGAATGAGTATTCAGAGAAAATCGATTCAGATTTATATATAAGCTCCATATATATGTTCCTCCTGATTTGGTTACAAAGCGCTATAGAAGTTGTACTTTACTTCCGATCATTACAAAATTCTCCAGAAAGATGTTTCTCAATTTATGAACGAATATTGCTTAATTTATCGATTATCGGTTCAGAATTAGATATATCCGCATATATATGTTCTTACCCATTTACCAATTATTCCAAATTATTATCGCAATAACCCTTATCGCATTGTTAGGGAGGTGTAGGGTATTATATAGTCGGCCCCGCCCGACTTTCTGCCTTTCCTTACTGGTTTTATATCCGATCAGTGCGAAATTCGGCAAAGAGAGGTTTCTTATTACATGAAGGAATACTGCCAAATTCGGAGAAACTCGGTTTAGATTTAGATATAACTCCCATATATATGTTACCCCCGATTTGGTCTGTAAAAACTGTATTTTATATCCGATCAGTACGAAATTCGACAGAAGGAGGTCTTTTTACATGAATAAGTATTCAAGGAAGATCGGTACAGATATATATTAAAGCTCCATATATATGTTCCTCCTGATTTGGTATCAAACCGCTACAGAAGTTGTATTTTACTTCCGATCATTAAAATTTTCCAGAAAGATGTTTCTCAATTTAGGAACGAATATTGATTAATTTAGCGATTATCGTTTCAGAATTAGATAATATGATTCTACCCATTTACCAATTATTCCAAATTATTATGGCAATGAGGTGTAGGGTATTATATAGTCGGCCCCGCCCGACTTTCTGCCTTTCCTTACTGTTTTTTTATTGTTACAATCGAATTCCAACCAATTATTTTCCTGGGTGTAGTACAAATGGGGAACATCGTTTAATGTTTTTTATAGCCCCCATATAAAGGTCCACCCCGATGCCGCTGCCTGATGCTCTAGAGAACGAACTATTCTATTGATCTGGCTGGAATGTAAGAATTTATAATTTATATTGCACTTAATCGTTCCTATTGGAAATGGGAAACATTGGTCCATATTTTTATTGCTCCAACATAAAGGTCCCTTCCGATTAGACTTCTTGGCGTTCTAGGGAACCAATCATGCGGAAATTAACCTTTTGTACCAATCATGCGGAAATTTAAGCTTTTGTTCTTCATATTGAATTAAATCGCCTCTAGTGAAAATGGAGTATATCGGTCCGTGTTTTGATAAGTAAAAGATCCTCATGAAGTTCACTTTTTATAACAGCTAGTGTGAAAAAAATATTGAGCGAGTCACCCCCTAGTTTTGAAGCTTAGCTGGAGAGGATTTAGGAAACACAAAAATTATTTTTTTTCGCGCAATCTTCATACCGCCAAAATAGTTATCTTTTCGTAGCTCATTCATTTATAGCCCGATCATAACGTGTGATATATCACTGTTCTTGTCTAGTCACGCGCTTTAATTCGCCCATACGCTATTTTTGACCTCAAAGTCAATTTAAATATCTTACCTTCAAAACAAAAAAATTATTTTCATTTTCGCATACCTTTGCCTATTGATATATGAAAATGAGAAAAAATTATTTCAATCAACCAGTTTTATTAAAAACATTGTATTTGTAATTTAAATGCACAATATTTATAAATTAATAACCTATATATCACATACAAATTAACATGTTTGTTTCAACTAAGTCCTGCCGAGAATCCAGTTGACGGTACTTATCATGGCTCCCAATTGTTGCCACAATATGTCCCAGGCGTTTTTCATCCGTAACTGCCAGAGCTGATTCGCTGACAACACGCACAAATCTTTCCGTATTTTGTGAATGACAGGGAATTTCTATATTTCTATATTTTAGATTATTATTAATATACATATTTTAATAAGATTTAAAATGTAACTGGGATACTAATTATATCGTTAGTTGAATATTGGTAATGAGTTAATTGGCTTCCGGCATAAAACTGCAGACATGGAGGTTCAGTTATTATCAGTTTAAGCCAGAAATGACTTTAGTATAAATGTCGCTGTCGAAATTTATGCAACCTTTTGGAGGATGAAAAGCTCGAACTCCGTATCATATCATATGCTTGGTGGCGAATTGTTTCGCCAGGTCAGTTACCATTGATAATAACTATTAAAGTAATAACTATTATTTTCTATGGTGCGTCGAATTACTAATTGTATTTCCATTGGCAAACAGCGAATCCAACATATGTAGTTAAAAACATGTCGACTACCAAGAATTACCAAAGGCTTTATAAAGGTTTTTATAAAAACCAGAAAGGGACATATACTTTCACCACAAATTCAACTAAACATCGCAATTCTGCTGAAGGCTGATGTTTGAACACATATAGGCGAAGTATTCTCGATGCAGTTGTCAGCCAACGGGCAGTGTTAGCTGGTCCAGGTTTTGCACATGCCAACTGATCATCACAAACTCCATTGTTTATAGCTTCAACCATGAGAAATAGATAATGTTGGTCATCGCGGATGTTCCAGTTATCGACGTTATGAGGCATTTGACCCATAGGAATGGGTTCAAATCCATTTACAACCTTAAAAATATTTCACATGAATGAATGATTAAAAATAAATGCATGACATCATATTATGAGGTACAGAACTAATATGAAGGAATATGTGAGATATAATAATATCTAGACTTAGCGGATATATATTTCACATGATAAAGTTTCAGACCCAAATGTGCCCGGCCAAACTCCTGGACCAGAGTTTTCCAAATAGTTTTATAATTAAGGCAACTCATTGAAGTGCAGAAGACAAACGTTCCACTGCAATGGTCTCAACAAAAACTTCTCCATATACGTATGCATTAATTCCTGTTTTGTAGCCAGTATTTACAGGAGCCCCAACGCAATTTATCGCAACCAAGTTATCAAGGCAATAATTTTCTAAACTTAGAAAGTTTACAATAGCTTTCTGAACATCTATATCTTTAACTTTCTGGTGTTGTATAACCGATGAATTTTGAATAAGGTTCCTTCAGTAGAGTAATGTGTTCTTCAACGTGTCTTGTTAGTTTTATACGATCTCCAGCTTTAACAGTTTTCTTTCCGTCGTAAGAAATACATGACAAAACATCAATATTGGTAGTAGCGGCTTTGAGTTTGATTCTGTATTTAGCACGCTCTCTACGAATTTTATTTGCATCTATAACAAGACCGTCAAAGTATTAAATATTTTTTTCACTTAAGTCAAGGAACTCTTTCTTGGATTTTGAAGCAATGGATGTCCTCAAATCCTTTATTAAGGGTTTAGTAAGCAGGGATCCAAACCGCTCAGATGTATCAGTACGATCCAAGGCAAATGAATAATTCTGCAAAGATATGTCCGAATATTCAATTCAAAATTTTCTGTTTCCACTTTGTCATATTCACAGTCATCTTCCTCGCTGATGCTTGGAACGTATTCATCTGTATATGAAGGTCCAACAGTGTATACAATTGAACACATTTCGAACGTACCAGCATCTGAGTGATGCACAGACTCCAATCTTGGTATTTTATAATTTTGTTAGCATTTTTTTCTGGATTTTTTTTATTTGGCGGACAGTTACATTTGATATTGGATTTAATATTGCATTTACATTTACATAGAAATTTTAAAAATTGTTCCCCATTCATTTTTTGTGCAATACGCCGGGTGTTTAATTGACGAATGAGTAATTTAAGTATAGTGGTTTTTCCTAAAATTGGAATGTTTGCACGCTTCCATATGTCACAAAGAACTGTCAACACAAATTGCACATAACTGTATAACTTTCTTTTTTTTATACTATGAGAACCATGTTGCTTCAAATATAACAGATATTGGATCACTTCAAGATTTGTGGGCAGTTTGCTCATATCGATGTCACACGCGACAAAATACATTTCAAAATTTAATTCTGGTTAATACTCCCAATATTACAATCTCTTAATATACTCAGACTTCAATTATCAAATAAAACCGAATGTTCTCGATTTCGACTGAACTCAAGCCAAAGGAAGCAATTGTTAATATGAATAAAAACATTGTTCTGACAGAATTATCAAATGTTACCATATTTCTAATTCAGGCCATAAGATAATCAAGTTATTTATACCGTAAAATTTGAATAACTCCTTTGTTTGTAAAGCGATCTAAACTTTTTAAAAGCGCAAATTTCATGTATTGAAGAAAGCTCTTACTGCGTGCAAGAAAAAGTTCCAGTTAGGGTAATAGAAAGTTGGGCATTGAAGGAAGAAATTTAATTTGACGTCGGAGTCAAAAATGACGTATGGACGATTATAGCGCGTGACTAGACAAGAACATCGATATATCACACGTTTTGATCAGACTATAAATGAATGAGCTGCGAAAAGAAAACTATTTTGGCGGTATGAAGATTGCGTGAAAAATAAATTTGTAGTTCCTAAATCCTCTCCAGCTAAGCTTTAAAACTAGGGGGTGACTCGCCCAACTATCGCCCGTCTCTTTCTTTCTTCTCATTGTCGCAACTGACCAACGGTCGTTTGTCGTTTAGACGCCTTGCATGATTTTAGACGCCTGCATGATTTCCAGTTGGCCAGTTAGCACCACGATTAGTCTTGACAAGCAGTGATGCCAACTTTTTCCGAAGCAAAAGCGTAATGATAAATTGTAAAAGCGTAAAAAGGTACTAAACTAAAATATTGCTTTGGTCGGGAGACGACAACATTATATCCGCCCCCATCAGAGTAGAAAAAAAAAGAAATATATTTTGTCAAATTGTATCAAAGCTGTTTTCTTAATGAGAATAATATGTTAAATTTTTTTTATTTTATGGCGCTTAGATTCAAAATCAGGATATAGAAATATACATATACCTAAATCTGAACCTATTTTCGTCAAATTTTTCAACGTTAGTTGAACCATTTAAAGCGTCTACATTCAACATTAGGAAATATATGTTATGGAGTGTATATCTAAATATGAATCAATTTCTTTTAAATTTGATAGTGTCCATTTCTGATTGGAAGAACCGTTATATACTAAATTGTATGTAGATCTGATGAGAAACGGGTATTCTATGGCGCTTAGACCAAAAATTGGTATATCAGTATATATAACGGATATATCTTAACCTGCAAGAAGTTTCATAATATTTGCCAGAGTTTATTATTGGCTCCATCAACTTTTCTATGCCAAATTTTGTAAAGAATTGATGCAAATTGTGGCGTATGATGCCAAATCTTGATGTACATACATATGGTGTAGCAAAATAGTCTAACTTCTTTATGTCACCAGATTTGTTCTGACAAATGTACGAAAAGCGTCAAAAGCACTAACGAAAAATGTGAAAAGCGTACAGTTAGTGTTTTTTTTCATTTGGCACTAACTCACAACTTTTCGCGAATTGAGTGGTCTGAAAAGCACTAAATCTGGTGCGAAAAGCACTAAGTTGTCATCCCTGTTGACAAGTTCCGTCGATTTTGGTTGACCAGAAACTTTGTTCGTTGAATGTTGTATTTTGGCCAGTCCAATTCCACCTGGTCTCTGCTAGTTTTAGGTAGTAATTGAATATATAATTTTTAACAACTCCCAGAGGCGTTGCGACTGACGACATCTGGTGATCGTTAGAAGAGGATCCTGTTCTAGCTAGTTCATCTGCTTTTTCATTCTCCTCAAGTCCCCTATGACCAGGGATCCAGTTGAGAACTACACGTGCCACACTACCTAGCTTAGCAGGTTCTTCCTTACAGTCTTTCACTTGTGGTGACGTTGGATTTGAGTGCTAGGAGATCCGCTTGACAGTCTACAAATATTCCTATACGATCTGTTGTATGATTCTGCTGTAGTATATTACATGCTTCCTTTATGGCCAGTATATTTGCCTGAAACACACTGCAATATTCAGGATGTTTTAATGAGAGTGATATGTGCATTTCCTCGGAGAAGACACCTGAACCAACTCAACTGCTCATTTTGGAGCCGTCCGTGTATACATTTGTGTCGTATCCCTTCAATGGAGTTAAGCTACTCCATTCAGTTCTACCAGGGAATTTGACTTCAAATGGCTGTTCGAAGGTCATTGCGGGAGTGCTGAAGTCTATTGTAGTTATTTCTCCAGGGAGTCACTTACAATGTCACTGTAATAATACAAATATATCGTCATAAGAAACGCAAAAAGGCAATAAAAAAACAATCCAAAATTGAATTATAGATAGGAAATTCAGTCCATTTGTTCATTAATTCATAAAATTTTTAGCGCTCTACTCGTACTATAAAAAATTTAGAATTTTTTAATGAAATTCAATTTATTTTTTCTGCATCATACGGAGCCGTGGAGAAAAATGGTTGCTCTAGGTTTTTCTTCATAACGAAACAAAAACTACATATTTCAACGAATCGGTTTGAAATTTGGTAATATGAATTTATTTGTACCCTATCCAAGGTGGAGGGTATATAAGATTCGGCAAGGTATAACCTAACACCGTCTTACTTGTTTTAGATCCGATGCTTGGTAATTTTCTTTGAGTCAATTCGTAAATTTCGTAAATTTTTTGAGTCAATTTTGAGATCCTAGTATTCGGACTGAAATGTTGCCAATTACTTTCACGTTACAGAATCTTTTTCGTGACGATTTCGCAGATAACTATAAATATATTCTCTAGGATGTCATACAAGCAATTCATCTAAATAACGACCAGGCAACTATGTTCACAGTAGTTATTTATTCCAAGACAGATGAAAACTTGGAACAGAAAAGTATGATAATCATATCCGACAATTTGAAGTATGACACCGTTGAAGTTTGTGAGTACCAAAAGATAATACTTAATTATCTAAAACAGTCCGGCAGTGCGCCAAGATTTGGATCTTTATAGGGGGCTATATCAAAACATTGACAAAACAAACTATAAATTTTTAAAATTTCGGCCAGATCAATTGAATAATGTATTCTCCAGATCGCAATAACGAGAATTTTGCCAACAAAACCGGACAAAAAATACAAACTTTATTAAATGTCACCAAAATGTTTTTTTTATACCAGAATAACCGTACTATTATAATATTGTGATAACGCGAACCCATCCGGACGCCGCGCTCCTTTTATGTCATCGGAATCTATACTTTGTTCGGAACGCACGCATTCATTTCCGATACGCTCATTTTTGTCAAACTTGTGTTTGGCATTTAATATCTGGAGAAAAGGTATGTACTTAATTTTAATGTATGTATAAGCTATAACGACTTTTCTCATAGACCAAAAATTATATGCAAGAAAATTTCCGAGTTTATGTAGAGTATACCGATCGACTCAGAATCACTAGCTGAGTCGATTTAACCATGTCTGTCCGTCCGTCCATCTTAAGTTGTTCGTCGACTACAGGTCACAATATCACTCCGATCGTTCTGAAATTTTGCAGTTTGGAGTCTTTCGCAGGTTCAGATTTTGATATAGCTCCCTTTATATCTTTCGTCCGATTTGGCCCTTTAATCCTATAGAAGCTGTATTTTACATCCAATCGTTTTGAAATTTAGAATGGTAGAGTTTCTTCATCCATCGACCAACATTGCAGAATTTGGAGAAAATCGGTTAAGATTTAGCTATAGCTCCCATATTGATGTTTCGTCCATTTGCCCTATAGAAGCTGTATTTTATATCCAATTTTTTGAAATGTAGCATTCTACAGTTTATTGATCCTTTGACCAACATTGCCGACTTTGAAGAAAATCGGCTAAGATTTAGATATAGCTCTAATATATATGTTTCGTCCGATTTGGCCCTTTAGCGCTATAGAAGTTGAATCTTATAGTGGATTCAACTTTCTATCCCCAAACATCCATGAACAATTTTCATTGGAACCTTTAATGATTTTAAACATAGAATTTTCTGAAATTTAAATAAAAATGTTATAAAATTATATACACGCTGAAAAAATTGCTTCTGTTGTATATTGCCCCAAACATATTCAGCTTGAAATGTGCATATGTTTAGGATACACTCAAATTTATATTATTTGTCACACACAAATCCGAGTATTATGTGTTTGGGAAGATATTGTTCTAAACATAACAATGGTTCCATCCTAATATTTTTCATTTGGATGTAATATTTCCAAAACAAAGATTTATTTGTATTTAAGTTTTTTTTTTGGTAATGTATCAGTGCCTTAATTTAGATAGAAGTTTTCAGTTTTACAGATGTTTATAGTGCAAAAAAATTTAATATGTTTGTAAAATTCGATTAAAATTTAAATCGTATAATCATTCGTAACTAAATATAAATTGCATTGATGCAAATTGCATTTATTAATTAAAAATTAGTACTGTAAAAGCTAATGCTGCTTATGTCATTCTTAACCCTCCTCCTGTTAGATTAGAAAATATGTACGAATACTAGATTAAGAGACCATTTTGTCCATATTAAATTTTTCATACAAAAAGAATATTTAACCCAATATTCTATATCGATTTTTATTCAATACTTCGTGAAAAGAAAGCAGCTTATTTTTGAACAAAAAAGGCTTATTATTTTGATTTCTATAAAACAAAACCAGTAAGGAAAGGCAGAAAGTCGGGCGGGGCCGACTATATAATACCCTACACCTCCCTAACAATGCGATAAGGGTTATTGCGATAATAATTTGGAATAATTGGTAAATGGGTAAGAACATATATATGCGGATATATCTAATTCTGAACCGATAATCGATAAATTAAGCAATATTCGTTCCTAAATTGAGAAACATCTTTCTGGAGAATTTTGTAATGATCGGAAGTAAAGTACAACTTCTATAGCGCTTTGTAACCAAATCAGGAGGAACATATATATGGAGCTTATATATAAATCTGAATCGATTTTCCCTGAATACTCATTCATGTAAAATAGAAACCTCTTTCTGTCGAATTTCGTACTGATCGGATATAAAATACAGTCTCTACAGCGCTTGAATGTCAAATCGGTGCTAACATATATATGGGGGCTATATCTAAATCTGAACCGATTTTCTCCAAATTTGGCAGTATTCCTTCGTGTAATAAGAAACCTCTTTCTGTCGAATTTCGCTGTGATCGGATATAAAATACAGTTTCTACAGCTACTGAATTTCAGATCGGGGGTAACATACAGGGTTGCCCATATTCGATGGACCCACGGACTCGTTGGGCCCATTCCAATCGACGAGGCTTGTCCGCAGGCAACAATCTTTGCGTCAATTGAATTTTGTACGGGAACAAATGCAAATCAACGCGAATAATCCGTTGTAAAGTGGACCGAGCCATGCCCAACTGCTGAGAACGGCGTTTTTGGGATGTTCTTGGGGACCTCTCAACACTGGCTCGTACGGCAGCGATATTCTCGGCCGATCGCCTTGGTCGACTTTTATTTGCCCTCTTCGGATTAGAAAGAGCCTCACCAGTCGAAAATTTTTCGTATAAACGCTTAATGATGTTCTTAGAAGGCGCACTTCTCACATTTTTTAATATTTTAAAAGCACGTTGACTTGACTTCTTCTGTTGAATGTAAATTTCAACTATTTCAGAGCGCTCGCGTGGCGTGTATTGTTCCATGGTAAAAATCTGCTTGGACTGACGCTTCAAACGCGGTACGTCATTAAGCGATCTGACATCTCTGTCAAAAGTTATGGCGTTGCCAGATGGGTCCGTCGAATATGGGAGACCCTGTATATATGGGGGCTGTATCTAAATCTGAACCGATTTTCTCCGAATTTGGCAGTATTCCTTCATGTAATAAGAAACCTCTTTCTGCCGAATTTCGTACTGATTGGATATAAAATACAGTTTCTACAGCGCTTACATGTCAAATCGGGTGCAACATATATATGGGGGCTATATATAAATCTGAACCGATTTCCCCCAAATTTTGTATTGTATCTAAGTGTATCACGAGACTACTCTCTGTCAATTTTTGTACAAATCGGTTACAAAATGTTGCTTATACAGTGCATATATGCCAAATCGGAGGTACATATATATGGGAGCTATATGTAAATCTGAACCGATTTTGACCAAATTCAATAGGGATCGTCCTTGGGCCTAAAAAAAGATATGTGCAAAGTTTCGTTGAGATCGGACCATAATTGCGACCTGTACTTTGATTACAAGAATACGTCTACAGACAGACGGACAGACAGACAGACAGACGGACAGACAGACGGACATAGCTAAATCGACTCAGAAAGTGATTACAAGTCGATCGGTATAATAAACAATGGGTCTATCTCTTCTCCTTTTGGGTGTTACAAACAAATGCACAAAGTCATAATACCCTGTACCACAGTGTGGTGTAGGGTATAAATATACCTTGGACCAAATTATAAGTCAATATATATTACCGTTTATAAAGGAAACGATGCAAAAATTTTACCAAATGATCCTAACACGAAAAAAATAAAAAAGTTTTAAAAATCTTTTTAAGTAAAAAATATTTGGAAAACTTTTTAAACAAACTTTGTTTTTTAAACAAACTTTGCTTGTGTGAAAACACGCATTTTATTTGTGAATGGCAGTTTGCAAATAAATTTGTTTCTAATATATTAGCATATACATATATTAATACTAGCTAGCCCAGCGAACTTCGTTCCGCCCAAATTTGATATTTTCAATGCTTAGTATTATATTAAATACAGTGAGAATAACTGAAGTATAATAATGTACATCTAGCGACAGTCTCAAGTCGTATTAAGGCACTGATAACTTTTCTAGAATGCTATCAAAAACTCCAAGCTTCAAGCCAAATGATGGAATGGTTATCCAGATTCCGTTTTAGTATTGCATTGATATGGTTTACGCGCTTGCTAATTCGATATAGTACTCAAAATACTCTTATTATATTTTTTGTGTGGAAGGTACCGCATCCGTGGCAATCGAAAAATGTGTTCTCGAGTTATGCTGGCCATACCTTCCTAGTGCCCATCCTTGGCGCAATTCAAACTCGCCAAGCCCAAAATCATAAAAATTTAAAGATTCGTTCTCGAGTTATGGTGTTGTATTCGCTGTTTCTCCCTTTCGAAAGATTCGTTCTAGAGTTATGAGGTTGGGTTGTCCGCACACGTCCTTTAAACAAAAAAATTGTTCTTCTTTGTCTTTCTTTGGGCCCAAGCGAATCCCTGAAGCCAAAAATGGCTTCCTCCATAGAGTCCTACCTTGGGCAAATACAATACCTCAAGCACAAAATCGTGGAATTCAAACGTTCCGTACTTGGCCAATGCGTTGGCCATGTCGCGCCCCTTTGACCAGTCCTAAATTTTTTTTCCATTGTGTACCTCCTGGCGCCAATACGATTCCACCAAGTCCAAAATCGTAAAATTCGAACGATCCATACTCGAATTATGAGTTTGTGCTGCACGCAGGCGCGTTGACCAATACAAAATTTTCCTCCGCAGTGCCCCGGGGGCAAATACAAATCCATTTACCCAAAATGGTAAAAATCGAACTATCAGTTCTCGAATCAATCCCAATAACGTGAAAAATCGAACGATCCGCTATCGAGTTTTGAGGTCAGGTTGACCTCGAACGATCTATTCTCGAGTTATAAGGTTGAGTGGGCGGTGTCATGACCATTGACCAATTATAAATTTTCCTCCATTGTGTCGACCATTGAGTAAATTCTAATTCATCAAACCCTAATTTGTGAAAACCATTTGGGCGGTGCCTCACCCCTTTGGCAAATCATAAAGTGTCCACCACAGTAAATGATATGTTCTCGAGTTATAAGGTTGTATGTACGGACAGCGCTCCTCTGACCAATAATATATTATCCTTCTCAGTGTTCTTCCTTTATCCTTCTCAATGTTCTTTCTTTCTCGAATACATCAAGCCAAAAATCGTGAAAATCGAACGATCTGTTCTCGAGTTATGAGGTTATGTGGACAGTTCCACGTCGCTTGACCAATCATAAATTCTTCCCAGACTATCCTGCATTGGGCAAATACGAATTCATCAAGCCCAAAATTATTGAAATCGAATGATTGAATCGAATGTTCTCGAGTTATGTAATTGTCCTCCACTATGCCCATTCTTGGGCCGATATACGAATACATCAAGCAAAAAAATTGTGAACGATCTGTTCTCTTGTTATGAGGTTATGTGTACGGTGATGCACCTCATTGATGTTGACATGCATCCTTGACCAGTCATAAATCTTCCTCCATGGTGCCCATCCTTGGAACCAGTACGAATTGATCAAGGACAAATTCATGAAAATCGAATGTTTAGCTCTCGAGTTATGGCGTTGTGTGTGGTCAGTTTCACGCCCTTTTGACTATACCTATATGTTCTTCATAGCATCCTATCCGCCAATACAAATCCACTAAGAACAAAATTGTGAAAATCAAACGATCCGTTCTTGAGCTGTAATGCGGTTTCACGCCCCTTTGAACAAATGCGAAATTTCCCTCTATATTGTTCTTCCTTAGGATAATACGAATACATTATGCCCAAAATATTGAAAATCGAACGATTCGTTCTTGTGCTATAAAGTTTTGTTTGTAGTTTCGCTTCCTTTGACCAACTATAAATGTCCCCACGTTCTGTCACTTCTGGAGCCACTATGAACCATTCAAGCCATCAAACCAAAATCTTCAAAATCGAACGATGCATTTTCGAGCTATGGGATTGTGTTGACCGCGCGAAGTCTCTTTGACCAATTGTAAATTTTCCTCCATAGTGCTCTCCCTTAATCCAATACGAATCCATGAAGCCCAAAATTATGAAAATCAAACAATCCGTTCCCGAGTACTAATGCTGTGCTGGCTGTGTCGCGCCCACTTGACCAATGCTAAATTTTCCTCTATGGTGTTTTCCTTTGGTCAATACGAAAACATTAAGCCCAAAATCGGAAATTTTTAACTCTACCTTCTCGGGCTATTAGCTTGATTTGGTCGTTTCGCTTCCTTGACCAATCCTAAATTTTCCTCCACATTGTCACTTCTGGAACCACTATGAACTCATTATGCCCAAAATCATGAAAATCGAACCATGATGTGTTCAAACGTGCGGCATTGTGTTTTACGTTACTTAAAATAATGCGGATTGTCACAAAAATTATGATTTTTTTTTAATTTAAAGGCGTACAAAACTATAATTAGTCAGTCATTAATTCAAATTGAAAAAAACTTTAGATTAAGGAAAATTTCGTAAAAAACATGTAAATTTTCATCATTATAATGAAAATTGCGATTGAATTGATGCCAAGGTCGCATACTTAATTTAAGAATGAGTCGTCATTAATTTTATTATTATATTATTTTCACTGTACAAATGATCGATTTTCCTAATTAATTATACCCTACACCACACTGCGGTCCAGGGTATTATGGGTTTGTGCATTTGTTTGTTACACCCAAAAGAAGAAGAGATAGACACACTGTTTATTATATCGATCGACTTGGAATCACTTCCTGAGTCGATTTACCCATGACCGTCTGTCCGTTCGTAGATGTATCGTTGTAATAAAAGTGCATGTCGTATTTATGGTCCCATCGTAATGAAACTTTAGCATCGTTATCTTTTTTGGCCCAAGGACGATCCCTATTAAAACTGGAAAAAATCAGTTCGGGTTTAGCTATAACCCCCATTAACATTTTCATCCGATTTGGGTCCTGAGGGCTACAGATGTGTATTATATTTTGTATTTTACACCAGATCGAGGAAAAAATTGGTAGAGACAAATCTCTTCACCGATTTATAAAGACTATCAAATTTAGTGGAAATCGGTTAAGATTTAGATATAGCCCCTATATAATGTGTGATTCATCGTGTGGTGAGATTTATAATGTAAAATAAAACACATACATTTGAAAGTGACCTTAAAATTTTTATAATCGGTTAACGGCAGTTTTTAAGTAGCTCCGTTAAATGTTAACTGATACTTTAACGTCCCGTTAAAAAAATTGCTTTCAAGGAGCTCCGTTAAAATTTAACTGAAGTTTTAACTGAAAATAAGTCGATAAATTTAACTCATTTTTGAAGAAATATGGACCAATGATTCCACCAGCATATTTACCACACCATACCGTTGTTATAAATATGTTCATGGTAGCTCTTGGTACTCATCGGGTTGCTCATTAGCCCAAATATGGCAATCTTGTTTATTAACGTATCCATTGATCCAGAAATGTGCTTCATCCCTAAACAAAATTTCACGATAAAACACCAGAATTTCATTGAGTTGAGCATATTGAAAATCAAACTGTTTATTTTCTTCCGATTAGACATTTTAGTGCTATAGAAGCTGTATTTAACGTCAGATCAAGGAACCGATGAACTTAATTGAAATCGGTTCAGACTTTCATATTGCCCATATATATATGTTCCTTCCGATTTGGTCTCTAAGGGCTATAGAATATCGAGGAAAAAATTGGGAGAGACAAGTCTCTTCACCAATTAATAAAGAACCTAAATACAGACCTACTAAAAATAGAGACTTCGTCCTGGCAGCCTTCATTAATAACACTCGTTAAAGCGACATGTCATTTGGCGCTTGTATCATTTGGTGTACGTACGGCAATCCTCGGCTTCACGTTCATTATCGATATGAAAAATGTATTCTCACTCCCGGATCTTAAAATCGAAACCAGGATTGAAGTTAGTCCAGCTTGGTATAAATGGATGTCTATCGATGATGTCTACTTACGAGATTTCCACTAAATTGGCCTACAGCAATTGCTTTAACATACACAACTGTTATGGGAACACAGTGTGAAAAATAAATAAACTGTACCATCGGGGAAAAAGTTGGATGCCATCTTACGAGATTTCCACTAAATTGGCCTACAGTGATTGCCTTAACATACATAACTGTTATGGGAACAAAGTGTGAATGATAAATCGTGTATTCCATCTGGGAAAGAGTTGGATGCCTTCTTGACTGAGAAAATCAGCGTACTTATGTGACTTAATGGTGTGAGGGTAGATGCATCTCCAAAGAGCCCAAGTGAGAAGAAGGTCCAGGCTCAGTGTACTACTGCAGCGTCATCGCAAACCTTTTGTTCTTCTCCATCAGGCTGTATCCTTTGTCCAAATCAGAATCACAATATTGTGTACACGTTCTTCAACTTTTACGCCCTCACATAGATTCTTCAAACGCCACCTACATATAAACGTAAACTAGATTTAACCCGGTGCCCTTCGCAGCCCCCATCTTTTATTTATTTTCTGCTTAGGGTACTGCAAAATAGTTATACCTCTTTCTTTCAAAATGGCATGATTATTATATATGGTGCAAAATAAAGAAGATTTGATTACCTTCATACTATAAAATTCGAACCCTCGTTACATTTCTAGTTTGTTTTTGGATCATACTTTCATACGTTGCTAACTTTCCCCTAGTTTATTTATCTACATTCACACCCAGGTACAATATCAAACCATGTTTGTCCCACTGTGTCTATAAAGGTACAAATTTAAAAAGCTAAAGTGAATCGCTCCATTGTGCAAATTTTGCACGATTGTACTATATTTAAAAATCATAATTGATATTTCAAGATCCAAATTCGCAACCTTAGACCATATTTCAACATTTTGGTCCCCTATATGTGCCATTTATTTAACTTGTTTTTCCCCACGGTTTAAGTAGAAGAACCTTTTTGGAACCTCTGGGACTATTGTTAACCTTTTTTCCCCCACTTACCACATTTAACCATTTTACCGTATTTAACTTTTTTGTTTCACCGTACCATATTTAACCCTTTTTGCTCTACTAAACCATTTTAACACATTTTCGCCCCTCTGTATCATATTTATGTCCCAAGAGCTTCTCCCACACCAAATTTCACGATTCTAGGTCTTGCCATTCGGATTTTGCTGTTGTACCACATTTTTCCCTTTTTACCCCACTGTGTACGTAAATGTTCGAATTTCGAAAAATCCTGTAAATTTCTGAGTCTACCTCATAAGGGCTACTCTCACACAAAATTTCACGATTCTATCTCTTGCCATTTGGATTTGGCCGTTGTACCACATTTATCCCTTTTTGCCCCATAGTGCGGGTAAACGTTCGGATTCTAGCTCATTACGTTTAGATTTGGCGGTGGCACCATCTTTGTCCCATTTTGCCCCATTGTACGGGTAATAGTACGAATTTCGAAAAATCCCGTCTTATTGCTCGTCTACATACCAATGGCTACCCTCCCACCAAATTTCATGATTCTAGCTTCAGCCGATTGGTCTGGGCGATGATCAGTCAGCCAGTCACGCAACAATTTTATATATATAGATTGCCCGCGTAAAGGCCATAAGGTGCCATTTCATAATGAATATACTTACTCCAGAACAACGTTTGCAAATCGTGCAAATTTATTACCAAAATAATAGCTCGGTCCGCGCGTCGCATCGCGCGCTGCTTCCAATATTTGGTCGACATAATCGCTCAGCAGAGTCGGTGATTCGAGCAACTCTAGTGGATAATGCGCATCCTCAGAGACGCCGTACAGTGTGCACCGAAGGCGCTATTGATGCTGTGGAGCAGAGTATCCAAGAAGATCCGAATGAGTGACCGCCCACTTTATGGAAGATTTTGCGGAAGGATCTTGGTTTGCGGGCTAACAAAATCCAACTCGTGCAAGAATAGAAGCCGAACGACCATCAATCGCGTAGCACGTTCTGTGAATGGGTCCAAAGCGAGATGGCCACCGATCCCGATTTTCACAAGAATATTTTGTTCAGCGATGGAGCTCACTTCTGGATGAATGAGTAAGTTAAAAAACAAAATTGTCGCATTTAGAGAAATGAAAACCCAAAAACCAATGTTCAGACGCCGTTACATCCACAAAAAGTCTCTGTTTGGTGTGCTCTATGGGTAGAGGGAATCATTGGTCCATATTTCTTCAAAAATGAAGCCGGCCATAATGTTACAGTCAATGGGGAACGCTATAGAGCCATGTTGAGAAACTTTTTCGTGCCTGAACTGGAGGATGTTGATGTGGACGACTTTTGGTTCCAACCAGATGGCGCTACATGCCATACATCTAACGAAACAATCAATTTATTGAAGGAAACTTTTGGTGAGCGCATTATCTCGCATCGTGGGCCTGTGGCGTGGCCTCCAAGATCCTGCGATTATGTGAAGTCGCTTGTCTACGCAGATAAGCCCGACTCGATTGACGCCTTGGAAGAGAATATTCGGCGCGTTATTGCTGACATACAGCCCCAAATGCTGCAAAAAGTGGTCGATAATTGGGCCTCTAGGCTGGAATTTATCATTTTTAAAACATAATGGCCTCATGTTTACATTAACCCTTATCTTTACATTAAAGCAAAATTCTGGGCCACAGGGCCGTGCGCAGGATTTTGTTCTGGGGGGTTTTCACATATGGTACCGAATTTTTATTATTAAAAATCAATGGTTGGCATTTTTAATGCATATGTATACCTATATTTATAGTGATTAACATTAAAAAATACTTAGGTAATATTTTCATTAAGAATTGTATTAATTTAAATCATATATTAATTGTATTAATGTTTTAATAAATTGACGCGACGAGGCGAAATAATACTGCCTTAACATCCCCTGGAATGTCTCGATGAATATTCAGGGAAGCCAATCCATTTAAGCGATCTTCAGTCATGCTTGACCGCAAGTAATTTTTCAGCCGACGCAATGTTGAAAAAGAGCTGTCAATATTTTGTGAACGTTGGGAAATGCATCTTACATATCTGTGGTCACAAGGCATAACAGCATAACTCGAGTTATGCTCAAACTGAGTTATTAATGCCATAATGTCACCCATCTTCGATTACATATTGTGACACATTTTGGTGATGATCCCTCGTTTATTTATCTATATAAGGCAGCATATCTCACTATGTAACTACATTACAAATGGATTATTTTATCGATACAAAACTTTAAAGTTCTCTCCAGAAAAGTTTCAAAAACAGACATATGCCGTTATGCCTTGGGACCACAGATATGTCAAGAGCTTCCAGGGAATTTCTGACATTCTCCGCTTCAATTCTTCTTCCCCAAAGCTTCACTTCACTAATCCACACTTCAAAAGAACTATTAGGCAAAATTGATGAATATTTTTCAAATAATTGTTTACAATTATTTTATTTAGTATTGCCATTTTAGTTGTAAAAAGACGTTGGAAATTTGACAAAATATCACGGTGTTCCAAAAAACTATCTTCGAGATGAGTGATGAATGAATCTAGATATGGAATATAGGTCAAAATCTTGTAATATTCTTCAATATTTGTTGCATCAACATTGCAACGATGACTTTGTCGGGCCGCAACACTAGGTTTCTTGATTTGAATGTCTTGTTCTTCACAAAATATTTTAATAGACGAAAAAATCGCTCCAAAATGGTGGTAAAATTTTCGCGTCTGACCATCAATTCCTTTTTCGTATTTTCTGCCAGACGGACGGCGTCAGCTAAATCTTGATTTCCACTTTGAAGAACGCGACTTAATGCTAATGCCAAGCAGTGAACTGAATGAACTATCGAGGAAATTTAGAATAACACCAGCCAAACATATTCCATCCATCGTTAAGGTACCGGATACACATTGAAACTTGCTCAACCCCTGAAATATCAGCAAATTCGTCCGCCATGACGGTGAAAGCTTTGAAATTATTAATTCTCTTAACATGTTGTCGGTGTATAAGAGTGTGACAAATACTTATAATTTCATTTTGAACACGATTGGTGGTGAATTTGTTCAGTGACTATTCATATTTGAATCCGTTATCGGTGAAGTCGTTGCTGATCAGTCGTAGTGAACGGACTTGTTTATCACAGAGCGGATAGTTAAAACCTATTACGCAGTACCTATTACTCAATCAAAAAAAATCTGTACAAAGTCTGGAAGGCCTACATCGTAGTACCTATTACGGGCTACTACAGACGTGTTCCGATGGAGCGGGGTTCCCCAATCGTCCTACTGTCCGTCCGTTGGTCTTGGCCAAAGCCGACCACACCAAAAATGGTGAAAACTTCCCCCCAGTACTCACAACAGGTGGTACGGTGAGGGGAAAACGTCATGTCCGAGCGTCAGAAGGGAAGCACAATGAGCACCGGATAGCGCGCAGAGTTTTGACGAAGTTGGATGCTGTTGACGTTTCGGCTCTTACCGAAAAACAAAAAGAGTCACTTACCTGGGCTAAAGGCGTCATAGATGCTTCTAAGGCCAATGAGTCAAAGCCACAAATTTAGCTGTGTTAACGGCTAATAAAGTCAAAAGAATCAGATCACCTGATGAACCCCAGCCTTCGAAAAAGGCAAGAGGCCCTAATGTCACCATCAACAGGACACTCACCAGCCCTTCAATGAAGTGGCGAAGGAGAGCCGTTATAAACAGAAGTAGTGAGGACGGATCCGCCATTATGGCTCATCACCTCGATGTCCGTAGAGAAATGCCGGGCAAACCACCAATCTGCAACGATGCAGGATGGCATCAGGGGAGAGTTAAGCTCTTATACTTCGGTGATGCCAGTTCAGTAGACCAGTATAAGGCTGCTCTGAGTCGAGCGGGTGAGGTGTGGCCGGGTGCCCAGTTGGATGTTGTCGAAAAACAACATCCCTAGTCACCCAGAGCAATCACCTGGATACAGAAGAGCCCTCCAACCCGGCTGACATATTAGAAATAATAAAAGATTCCAATCCTGGTCTGCCGGCCCATAATTGGAGAATCAGCAAGGTGGGTGCGGCGGATGGTAAAAAGCGGCAGGTGAATTTGATCCTTAACGATGAATCAACCTCACATATACAACGTGCAAGTGCAACCCGACAATATGGCTTCGAGACTATAGTCTTGTAGGTATAGCAGCAGGATACAGCTCCCACTGCGGAAGGTGAGTCGTCCACCGTGGTTGATACACGGCTTTCGGGAAGTGAGGAGGTACCCACGCCTATTATTTCTGGTGACTCCAACTCTAACAGAAGATCTGTAACGCCCCTCTCTGAGGACGAAAGCACTATTTCTGATACAGAGGGGCTGAGGGGAGTCTCCGGACTCTTTGACGCATCTGGCGGGGACACGCTTCTCGATGATACGGACGAAGAGTTCGATAACACCCCTGTCGGGGTGGATGTTAATCTGTCAATTACCAATGATGATAAGAATTCCACAGATTAACCTCCATCACGCTAAAGCAGCCTCAGCGGCTCTCTTGCTGCGACTGTCCGCAGGTGCAGTAGACATCGTCCTGATACAGGAGCCCTACGTAGTGGGAGGAAGGGTGTGCGGTATTAGGACACCCAACTTTAAACTGCTTGTGGCCAACTGTGAAGGCACTCCAAGAACCTGCATTTCGGCCAGGAAAGATCTAAGTATCTTTCTCCTGACTAATTTAAGTGGTAAAGAACCAAACAGCTGCTAGCCTGGAGATCGGTAATCGCATATATTGGGTGGTCTCCAGCTACTTGCCTTATGAACCGACTGCTCTATTCAGGGAAGTAGTAGAAGAAGCAACGTCTGACGAGGTCGAGCTGGTTATTGGCGCAGACACGAACGCTCATCATACTATCTGGGGTAGTACGGATATAAACAATAGGGGTGATTCGCTTCTTGACTTTATTCTAACTACCAACCTTAGTATTTGTAACATAGGTAATAAACCGACCTTTACAATTAAAGACAGACAATAAGTACTAGACGTAACGTTTGCTACTGCCCAGGTGTCAGACAAAATTATTGGGTGGAATGTACTGGACGACCGCTCATTCTCAGACCACCATTATATTGAGTTGAAACTCGCTGAAAAAGCGCCTGAACCTGCCGTCCACAGAAATGTGAGAGAGACAAAGTGGCACCTGTATGAGAAGAATTTCAAGAAAGTCCTCAACTCCAAACTTCTGTACGAACCGAATGACAAAGCTGCCCTGGATAATCTGGTCGAGCATATCACCACATCATTCAATAGTTCCCTTGAAGATGCCTGTCCAAAAACAAGGTACAAAGGAAAACTAAACCCCAAGGGTGGACTTCTGAGCTAACGGCTATGAATAAGACCTGCAACAAGCTATTCAACAAGGCTAAATCTACTGGGGTCGCTAATGTTTGGGATGCCTATAAAAAGCAACTCAAGATCTATAAGAAGGCACTTAGGAAGGCGCCCTGTACAGTGGGTTACTTGCAGGATGAGGCAAATAACTGGACACAAAACAGCGAGTAGTCGCCGAATGTACTGCTCGACACACATTTCCCAGGGAACTTACCAACAGAACCCGAAGATCAGCAAGACCAACAAGAATGCGAGTGGACTACGAGCGTTGCCAGATTGTAGACTGGGAGATCCAGTATAAGCTGGGATATTAACAGCTTCGAGCCCTTCAAGTCACCTGGACCAGACGAAATGCAGGAGTTCTCCTGGCTGGAAAAAAATTTATGTAGGCTGTATCAGGCTTTCATACATCCCGAATCGATGGAGGGATACCAAAGTGGTCTTCATACCTAAAGCGGGGAAGATGTCACACACCAGGCCAAAAGACTTCAGACCAATTAGCCTATCCTCCTTTCTATTGAAAGGTCTGGAAAGACTTTTAGATTATTTCATTAGGGAAAACCTGGATACAAAACTCCTGTCGGTGAACCAACATGCTTACAATAAGGGGAAGTCTACAGAATCAGCCCTGCACGAACTTGTGAGCACTATCGAATCGTCCCTGCTTTTCATGGTGGCATTTCTTGACATAGAAGGGGCTTTTAACAATATTCACTCAGATGCAGTAATTGCGGCACTGTCACATCTAAAAGTTAACTCTAGTTTGATTAGACTAATTCAAAGTCTGCTCAACAGTAGACGCATAACAGCATGTCCTGGGTCCACAACTCTAACAAGGTTTGTAAACAGAGGGACCCCACAAGGAGGAGTACTGTCTCCACTAATTTGGAACCTAGGGTAAATGAAATCCTGCTAGATCTAGAACGTTGTGGCTGGAAGGTCGTGACATAAGCGGACGACGTTGCAATCGCAGTGAGTGGCAAATTCCTAAACGGCCTCAGAGACATCCTACAGGTGGCTCTGAACAAATTGGCTAGATGGGCCAGAAGCAGCGGTTTGGGCGTAAACCCAAACAAGACAGAATTGGTTTCTTCACTAGGATGAATAATGTCGCACATGTGGACCCTCAATCTCGGATAAATGGAACAGATCTAGTCTTTTCTGAAAGCGCAAAATTTTTAGGAATAATTCTAGATAGAAAACTGTTATTTAGACTTAACGTATTAGAACGAGTAAGGAAGGCCAACGTCGCCTTAAGGCCGGGTTAGGCATACGTAGCCGTAATTTATCTTTACCGTTGCCGTAACGTTGCCCGTTTGAGCGATTAACCAACGTTGAGATAACGAGTCATATGTTCTGACAACAACAACACATAAGTAAACAAAAAAGCCGCGATTTCTTTTTGTTTAGGTTTATTAAAAATGAAGTTAAAAAGAATGTTTATAAATTTGTGTTTTTTAAATCTGTGCAGAATTTACAATAATAGTAATCAAGTAAATATCGTCGGATAAGAAGATGGGGTGGACGTCCTATAAACAATGACTGGGCGAAAGCCGGATACTAGAATGCCTATGGCAGTTTTTAATTTGTTATTAACATTAATAAAATATGAGTTAACTACGTCAAAGCAACGGATTAGACCGGCAGAGAGACTAGCAATAACACCACTGTATGTCAAATATTGCTTTATTCTATGATTCCAAGTTGGGAAATATTAACATTCTATTCTTTAAAATTGTAGATATTTGGGTCACGGTTGTTCCATACAACCGGTTGCATGGAGTCACAAGCTGGGGAATACAACAATTCGAAATATTATTTTAGAATGCAGTGAAGTTTTGTGGCGCTTGCTTTCGCCGATTTATTTAAGTGAATAAACTACACAGCAGTACAAACACATTGCCAAAGATTTTCAACGAATGTGGGATATGCCGAATTGTGTGGGAATCTGCGATGCTAACTATACATTCATATCAGTTAATGTTGGAAGTTATGGCAGCCAACACGATGGGGGTATGTCCATTAAACTTCAATTTATTTATAATCTATTTTAATACAAACGATTTCCATTTCTTAATTTAAATTAAATACAGCTATATTCCAGTACTCTCCGTTTGGCCAATAAGTTATTTTAGGCACTGTACCTGCACCTCCTAGTAAACCATCATCGTCAGCATCCTCTGAAGCCTTTCCTCATTTTTTTATTAGCGATGCGGCGTTTCCCCTGAGGTATATCCTTGGTCTAAGTCAACAACTTTAGACGAGATCAGAGACAACATCTAACGCGAAATTGCCAACGTTCCGGTCGAAATGTGTCCAAGAGTGGTGGAAAATTGGGTCCAAAGAATAGATCGATGTTGACGGGCTCGTGGTGGTCATATGACCGAAATTGAATTTCATTCTTAAAATATAACATTTGCACTACACCTGGAATAAATTTGAACTCTATAACTTAAATATTCTGTGTTTTATTAATATATAAAATTCGTATGTCCTTAATGAAAAACCCTTTACTTGTGTCTCTTTCCATTGAAGAGGGACTCAGCCAAATCCAATCCAGTCTCTATCTATAAATAAGTTCACGTTTGTAGAGACGCTTATATTGCTGTCTAATTAACCCACAATGAAGAAGATTGGCGCAATGATTGTCTCGTACTGTCGTCAAAAGAATCCTGAAGAGGATTATAAATTTTAATTTTTAATGGAGTCTGCCGCGATCTTCATAAAACTCACCTGTAACGCCCAGCTCCTTGCCAATTTGCTTCCAAGCTTCTCGCTTTTTTTCAGATATCCTATATGCTGGATTATATTTATTGTATAAATATTCGTGCGACTGCACCAATGAAAATATTCGTCTTGCATGTTTATTTGCACTTTTAAACAACAAATAATTAATAAATTATTTTCTTTACTTTTCTCGGTGAACATACAATTACAATTGTAAACAACATGTTATCAGCTGTTGTCAAATTGTACGTAAACGGAACGTCCAATTCTGATTTCAACAGATTCAGCCGTCCGTTTACGTTTCGTTTCCGTTGGCTAATCGTTTACACTGATTTCCATATGCCAGATTGAATCAGCTGATTCGTTACGCTACGGGGGCGTTACGGTTAAGTTTGCCTAAATGGGCCTTTGTATTCCTGCAAAAAGGCTGTAGGTTCGCGGTGGGGCCTCTCTCCTAAAATCGTCCACTGGATATATATGTAGCAGTAGTTCGTCCTATACTGTTATACGGCATAGTGGTATGGTGGACGGCAACTGACAAACTAACCATCACCAACCTACTAACAAAGGTTCAGAGAACATCCTGCCTGAGCATAAGCGGAGCCTTAAGGACTCAAGGAGTCTCAACAAGCCCTACTCCATATACTGCCGATTAATATTGTGGCGAGAGAAGTGGCAACCAGAGCGGCACTAAGATTAAACTGCCTATCAATGTGAAGGTACAAAAACTACGGTCACATGAGGATATCAAAGTGTAGTGCTAGGGTAACCGACCGAGTGGACTATATACCAACTGTGTGCACCATCGAGATAAATTACATCACTATGATTCCCGCCAGAGATGAATGGGTTGGCAGAATACCAGGTAATGTAAACCATCTCCACTTTTACACGGATGGTTCGAAGCTTGATGAAAAGGTTGGCTTCGGAGTACACTGTGAAGAACTTAGTTTGGATATAGCTCACAGACTACCAGATACCTGCAGTACCTATCAAGCCGAAATAATGGAAATATGGGTAGTCGCCAAGTGGCTCAGTCGGAACATACTAACCAACACTGGCGTTGTCATTTACTCGGACAGCCAGGCTGCCATCAATTCTCTGGAGGCAACATCCCTAAATTCACGAACAACCCTCGACTGTCACAAATTCTTAACGAGATGGCTGAGCAGTTTAATATACACCTCATATGGGTGCCTGGGCTGAAGGATATCCCGTGGAACTGCAAAGCCGATGAACTTGCTCGGAAAGGGACGACATTACAAATTCTCGAAGAATTTGCATATATTGGTACGCCACTATCCACGTGCAAGCTTTGGTTTGGGAAAGAGGCAGTCCAACGAAAGATTGGCAGAAATCGGCACCTGCGGGGTAGCTAGACAAATCTGGCCAAGGTATGACCTGAGAAGATTAAAATATCACCTCGCACTAGAGAGGAAAAGATTGTCCACGTTAGTATCAGTTCTGACGGGACACTGCTTGATCGGCGAACACGCCAAAAGATTGGGTATTGACTCCAATGACTTCTGCAGAAGCTGTGGAGATGAGGAAGAAGTGGAGAGCATTGAACACTTGCTATGCGACTGCCCCGCTCTGTGCAAACGACGACTGGACATACTGGGGTCGGCCTTTCTAGGCAGCCTAACAAATCTTTCCAGTGCCGATATTCGTACTATCGATAAATTTGTATATAAAACAGGTTGGTATCGATGAGGGGCATTTCAGTGCTAACACTAGGGACCTAAATTGGTCTATGTGAGCTTAAAAGAAAAATACGGCTGCCACCGTAACCTAAACCTATCGCCCGATACCTTAGCAAGGCTCTAAAATTGAGTATCATTTTTAATAGTTTCATTTGAATCGATTCTGCCTGTATCACAACTTTCTCTTAGTGCTAAGCCTTGTCGCCAAATGCTTTCTATTTTCGTTTACGACCTGCTTTTCCTGAATTTATATTTTTTTTACCGATGGACGCTGTGGCTTGGTTTCTAATTTCAGCTTTCAATACCCTTTTTCTATGTTATTCGAGTGATGAGTTGTGGCGAAATACGTCCAGCGCTTTTTTCCATTTCGTAGTTTTTTGTTATGCACTTCTGTATCCCTAGGAGCAAATAATACACATGTTTTACAAAAAGCACCGACTTGATTCGCGGATTACGCCAACCATTTATATTTATGTAACCAAGAATGTTGGAATTTTAAACTTCTTTGTCCAGTCACTGGAAAACTATAATTATCTGGAGGAATCCATATTTTTTCAAGAAGACCTTCTATATAGTCGATATTCTGTGAAACTGACTTGGTTACGAATAAACCTATATCATATTGTGATACTTCGATTGGGTTACTGGAAGCTGTACAGTTTGATGTATTTAGTTGGCTTTTCCATTTGGCCATCATTCGTTTCGACGGGCAAATTACATCTCTGTGGATCCTGAATCATAAAGAATATTCGGAAAAATTCATTGTAGATATAGTAATAATCATTGCGGGCGTTTAAGTATTTCGTTATTCACACATACACATATTATAAAAAATAATTATATGTTTTTTTACATTCTGCTTAGTAGTTAAGTATATCATAATACTTACGTCATCTTCCTCAATTCTTTGCCTTTTTTATACCCTACACCACACTGTGGTACAGGGTATTATGACTTTGTGCATTTGTTTGTAACACCTAAAAGGAGAAGAGATAGACCCATTGTTTATTATACCGATCGACTCAGAATCACTTTCTGAGTCGATTTAGCCATGTCCGTCTGTCTGTCTGTCCATGTATTCTTGTAATCAAAGTGCAGGTCGTATTTATGGTCCGATTGTGATGAAATTTAGCATAGTGCTCTTTTTTGGCCCAAGGACGATCCCTATTGAAATTGGTTAAAATCGGTTCAGATTTGGATATAGTCCCCATATAATGTTTCACCCGATTTGACATGCAAGCGCCGTAGAAACCACATTTTTCATCCGATCTTTATGAAATTCGGCAGAGAGAGTTTTATTATTACGTGAATGAACACTACCAAATTCGGAGAAAATCCGATCAGATTTAGATATAGCCCCCATATATATGTTTCACCCGATTTGGCATGTAAGCGCTGTAGGAACTGTATTTTAAATCAGATCAGTACGAAATTTGGCAGAGAGTTCTCTTATTACATGAATAAACACTGCCAAATTCGGGGAAAATCGGTTGAGATTTAGATATAGCCACCATATATATGTTTCACCCGATTTAACATTTAAGCGCTGTAGAAATCGTGTTTTATATCCGATCAGTACGAAATTTAACAGAGAGAGTTCTCTTATTACATGAATAAACACTGCCAAATTCGGGAAAAATCGGTTCAGAGTTAGATATAGCCACCATATATATGTTTCACCCGATTTAACATTTAAGCGCTGTAGAAAAGGTGTTTTATATCCGATGAGTACGAAATTTAACAGAGAGAGTTTTCTTATTACATGTATGAACACTGCCAAATTCGGGGAAAATCGGTTCAGATTTAGATATAGCCCCCATATATATGTTTCACCCGATTTAACATTTAAGCGCTGTAGAAATCATGTTTTATATCCGATCAGTACGAAATTTAACAGAGAGAGTTTTCTTATTACATGTATGAACACTGCCAAATTCGGGAAAAATCGGTTCAGATTTTAACATAGTCCCAATATATATGTTACACCCGATTTGACATGTAAGCGCTGTAGAAACCGTGTTTTATATCCGATCAGTACGAAAATCGGCAGAGAGAATTTGCTTATTAATGTATGAACACTGCCAAATTCTTATCGCAATGCCCATTTTCGCATTGGTAGGTAGGTGTAGGGTATTATATAGTCGGCCCCGCCCGACTTTCTGTCTTTCCTTACTGGTTAAAATATTGTCGAATATCCATCCTGTTGTAGCACTTTTACGAATTGACGCAATCACTTCTCCGCGATTTAAAATTTAATGTCACGTGTTCACCGCACTTATTTAAATTGAACTAAACACAATGGGGCATACACAATGAAATCTACAATATGGTACTACCTATTCCAACTGTCTTTAACGCTGCTCTAATTGTATATTTACTACGAAACGGAAATTCTTAATAATTGGCAGGATTAATAAATTTTAAATATTTTAATTTTATTCAATGGTTTAATTGTTTTGTGCTATTTTCAACTAAAATGTCTTGTTCGTTATTAACAATTCCATCATCTAACCTATTAAAAATTTTCTGTTTTTTTTGCCTGAAAACTATATTTATATATTATTGAATAATTTTATTATTAATATTTAATTTTTATAAAACATATTCACAGGATGAACTTCGTAATGGAATCCACATATAAATTTTTCTGTTAGATAGATAATACAATTTTGCCGTAAACGATATGTGTCATAATCTACTAAAAATCTGTTACAGCAATTTTCTGAAGTGTACTGTTTTCTGAATGTTAAAGTCACAAATGTGTAGCACATTTGCGATTTCTTGGGTGTACAACTTGTTAATTTAAAAGGATGTAATTTTTGAAATAAAACTTCAAAAATAGTAAAATTTTCGGAGAGTATAGCCTTTGAAGTAAAGCACACATTTGCAGTTTCTTAGGTGTACAACTTTTTTAATTTAAAAGGAGGTAATTTTTGAGACGAAGCTCTAAAAACAGTAAAATTTTCCGGATAGTATAGGCTTTGACTTACTTTTAATAAATTATATCTGCATAATATGCTACAATTTACTACATTTTAGACATAAAACTTTAAAGTAAACAACGATTACATTTTTAGTCTTTGATTTACTTTTTGGAACTGGAGAAACATTTTAACCGTTAAAATCAGTAGTACAAATTTTAATTCCAAATCGTTTTGGGGGCCGTTTATGATTCTTTCTCTGGACTCTAGGTACTATAAAAGCATTACACTGTAAAAAATTTCCATTATTTATATGCACTGTTTAAGTTATAAGCTGTTAACTTTTGGTGTCCCTCGGTTTTTTGTACCCTTTTTCCGAGGTGTTTTTAGATATTAGGGATGGAGATCCATAGATAGATAGATAATTGATAGATAATTGAATGTTTTGGTAATAAAGATCAGGCTGTGAGCCTGAGAAATCAATCAAAACTTTTGGTGTAAAATGGTCCATTTGTGTGGGAGGTACGATAAGGGGCGTGCCAATTACGGGCACTTTTCTCTAGACTCTAGGTACCATAAAAGCATTGCACTGTACGAAATTTCAAGTAATTGTATGCACTGGTATTAAATTTATAAATTATTTACTTTTGGTTCAAAATTGTCCATTTGGATGGGAGGTACCAAAGGGGCGTGGCAACTTAGCCTATTTTTCTCAAGGTAATAGTGACTAATAAACAAATGCTATGTTTAATTTCAGAGGATTCAAATAAGCAGTATTGAAATATTAAATAAACAATATTTCAATAAATGTTAACCCTTTGTGGGGGAAGAACTAGAAGGAGTGTACCAATATGGCCCATCTTCGAACTTAGCCAGAGATAGAAGAAAATATTACCACATACCAAATTTGAAGTCAATCGGTTACTCCTTACGAAAGTTTTCGTGTGCACCAGCCACCAGACAAACGGACGGACATTGCTCATTCGACTTAAAATTACCCAAAACGGATATCCGCCAAACATACTTAGGGTCTTAGGTCACTCCTTCGATGTTTTACACTTTTGGTTCGTAGCAAATGTTAAAGGGATAAAAAATATTGCTACTATTTATCTTAATTGGTTTGTTAAGAAATGATAAATACCAATTTTACCAATATTTAAGCCATTTTTGCCGATGGGACAGAGCAATGTGCATCGTTGTTTAAAATGTATTAGGAACTTTGTAGAATCGTGACGAATCCACTGAGGTGGCAAGCACAGCAAACGCGAATGTGCCTTCTGAAGTTGTACATTGGGTTGAAATTTGGTACAATGAGTTTATTTGTACCAGAAACTAATCTCATGCGATTGATTGTGGAGGGTATATAAGATTCTGCATGGCCGAACTTAATCCGTCTTTAATTGTTATACACTACACCACATTGTGGTGCAGGGTATTATAACTCTTTGCATTTGTTTGTAAAACCCAAAAGTAGAAGAAATGGACCCATCGTTTATTATACCAATCGACTTAGAATCACTTTCAGGGTTGATTTAGCTCTGCCCGTCTGTCTGTGCATGTACACGTATTCTTGTAATCAAAGTACAGGTCGCAATTATGGTCCGATCTCAACCAAACTTTACAGATAACTTTCTTTTTGCGCATGGACGACCCCATTAATTTCGGCATATATGTACTGAATAAGCAACATTTTTTAATCGATCTATATAAAAATTTAAAGAGAGAAGTCTCTTGATACACTTAGACAAAATAATAAATTTGAGGAAAATTGGTTCAGATTTAGATACATCCCCCATATACACATACATATATTCCTTCTGAGTTCGCACTTTAGCGCTATAGAAACCGTATTTTAAATCCCGTTGTTATTGAGATTTGATAATTTGACTTGGTAAACCAATTATTTCAAATTATTATTTCAATGTCCCTTTGTACATTGAAATTATTATTTCAATGTCACTTTGTACATTGTATAGTCGGTCGCGCCCGACTTTCAGCCATCCCTTACTGGTTTTATAAACATTTACATCGTATACATAGTATGGATATATCTGACAGCACTATGCGTGGCTCAGCAGAAATTTAGCGGCATATAATCACTTTTTTAACCCTGTCCGTCGGTCTGTCCATTTATTCATATTATCCAACTGCAGGTCGCAAATATGAATCGATCTTTACGAAAATTGGTACAGAAGCAATTCTTGGACTAGCGACGATCCGTATTGAAAAAGAGACATATCAGTCCATGTTTTGAAAATATTTTTCAATTGATTTGGATGAAATTTAAAAATTAACACATAGTTTTGGACCTAAACGTCCCTAGTAAAAATCGGGCACATCGGCCTATGTTTTGGTATTGTCCTTATATAAAAGTCCTCAACGATGTCATTTCTTGACACTATATAGAACACATGTCGCATGTCTGTCCTTAATAGGAAACACTTTTGGTAACCGTGATTGTCTACAGCTGCCACTATATGGCCTGTTCTAGAGTATTTATAATGATAACAAACAAAATAGAATATTCGTTTAATACATTTTAATAGAATATAATGTATATCTGAAATACTTCATGTGTTGATTTAATATATATAACTTAAAAAGTACTTTAATTTCAAGTATTTGCAAGATTATATGCTGTTATCTCTTATTAAAAATTTTTGTGGAGAGGCTTTTACAACATACTTGAAAATTTAATTGTTCTAACAAAAATATTACATTTAAGAATGTCCTGATTCACATTTCGGCAATTATTTAAAACTGCAAATATCCGTTAATTCCTTTAACGACTACTAAAGCAGTGAAAAATGTTCAATATTACAAGCTCAAACAGAAACGTGAAATATACCAACAATATCCTCGTAGCAGCTCCTTTTTACATAAATATCACGTCTTAATCTGCAAAACGAAATGACACAAATCCAGATCCCAGAAACAGAAGTGTCGTCATGGAAATCCCCACTACCACACTGATATACAGGCCAATATATGGATACCTACGTACATGTAAAAAGACACACACACATAAATTCATATAAACATACATATACGGCAAGGACATTGAAACACCCACGTGAACTGTTAGGATTGCGGAGTAAGTAAGACGAAAATTGCTTGAAAAGTTTTATTTCTGTTATATTTTCTACCATTGAGATGAGGACGAGGATGACGATGAAGAAGTTGTTGTTGGTTGCTTTACTTAAACTTTAAAAGCACAACAATGGTGGCCTTCAATTTGGTTTTCACAATGTGAAATATGTTTGTTTAGGCTTAGAATAGCATAAGAATTGCACAGTGTGTAGATATTCAAACAGGCGATGTTACAGTGTTTCGAGCCAGTAAAATATTTATATAATATTTTATTTCACATTTTCTTCACTAACTGGTACGTTTCGCTGTCCCCAAATTTCATTGCTGTGAATGGAAAATTTCATGAATAGGATATGGTCCTGTAAGCGTGGTCGTGGTGGCCATTTGGTTGATGTTGTTTTCATTATTAACGGCATACCTTCCTCTTTATTATGAAATAAACATCCGATCATTTATCTCAAAAATTGCATTTTTCTTTGAATACCAAAATAACACCTCTTGTTGGAAAACCTTTTAGAAGCTTTTACTCATATTCGTTGAAGAAGGTAAATATGTTTTTCATACAGGATTTTCCAATAAGAGTGATATGATTTCTTTGAAAAAAACACGCTTATTGTTAAGCAAATTCAAAAGTTTTTTATTTAATGTGAAGTACAATCGATACAATTAAGTTCCAAATAAAACGTCATTCAAATGGCCTCCACGACTTCTTCTGCAGGAACGAATTCGATGAACCCAATTTTCGAGCAAGTTTTCCACTATATTGAATGGCACGTTCAATATTGACTTGTAAAGCTTGAAGAGAGTCTGGTTTATTTCGAAAAACCAATGACTTCAAATAACCCCAATAGAAATAGTCTAATGGTGTTTAATCACAACTTCTTGGAGGCCATTCATTATCACAATTTCTTGAAATAATCGAATATCCAAACTTTTCTCGCAACAATTCAATTGTTTCATTTGCTGTGTGGCACGTAGCCACAATCGGTCAATGCCAAAAAGATAGCTCTTAACGAGAGCTAAAATATGTTCATGGGTGTCAAGGTAGTAGGTCGAATGGAAAGCTTTTTTTTTGGATTTAAAAAAAATGGACTTAGCGCACGAAAAGTTGCAATTGGAGAACGATTATTTTGATAAGAAAACTGAATAATTTAAACGTTGTTCTTGCGTATATCTCTTTATGATGAAATTGTAAACACTACTGAATACAATGAAAAACAAATGGCAGATCATGACATGTTACAAAAGGCCGAAACGTCACTTCAAAATCATATCATCCCTATTGGAAAAACCGTTATGCGCATACAAATACGGGATAAACCGTCCTTTTTGATATGTTTGAATTGAAGTAAAATATATTTGGAACACAATTTTTTAAATATTATATATTTGTGAACAAATAAAATTTATTTGAAAATCAATAACATTTATTTGGAGTACATATCGCTCACTTACTTCAAGACTTTTATAACTCAAAATTTAAATTTTTTGAGGTTGTCTTACAGAAATGCGAATTTTGTAAATATCCATAAATTAATCTCAACGAAATTTAGTTATTTCATCTTATTTATCTTTTTTACGGACTTAAAGTTACACATCTCGACAATTTTAAATTTTGAGTTACGACAGTCTTGAAGTAAGTGAGCGATATGTGAATATATTATAACTTAATATATTTGAGAACTAATTTTCTCAAATGAAATATGTATTTATGTACAAATAAAATTAATGTTTGGGAATATCTCCAAATATATTTTACTAGCTGGACCCGATCCACTCCGTAGCCCCAGATTTCCGATCCCGTCCATTGTTAGACCAACCATGTAGACTGACAACAATTACATAAAATTACAGAACTCTCGCTAATAAATAGTGCAAGATATTTAAACTTCAATATTTGGCTTATATGGGTGGGGCCAGGCCCATTGGTCTGATACCGCCCATTTTGGAACCAATCACGTAGACTGCCACCAAGAAACCATGGGGTCCCGGGAAAAGGTCATATTTTTCAATCCTGGGATTCCACCACAGATTTCCTGGGTATTTTTGCTCATTCATAAATATACTTTTCCTCCGTTTGTTGACATGCAGTAGTTTTTATTCTAACTTTTCGGTTGTATGTTTTAGCGTAGCGCAATTTTGTAACAACATTTTTATATTTTATTTTTAATATTTGCTAGATTTTGTTCAATATTAAGAACCTCAAAAATGTTTTTGCTGCGACCCAGAGTTTTGCAATTATTTTGGATATATGGGATAATACACTTCTCAGTCTATAAGGTTGGTTTCTTTGGATTGGCTGTTGTTCTCGCTATAAACCGTGATATGCAAAAATAGAGAGTTTGAACCATATAATTTAGCATAAATCGAGAACCACTTCACCGCATAAGTTCAGGATTGGTTAAATGATCAAAAATAAGTAGCCTTCCTTTTTTTCTAATACCATTGTTTCATCTGTTCAGCGGTTTCGACGATATCTAGTCAGATATTACGGAAAATACTACTTTCTAGAAAATGTTAACAGTTTTTAAATAAAACATTCATAAAAACATCGAACTATGCAGAGATATTTTTATTATTTAATAGTAAAGTCTGATCGGTCATGAATAAAATGAGACCAATCCTAAGATAATAAATGCAAATTTAAAAAGATGTAGATAATTTCCCAATTCCAACCAAATTTATCACCCCCAATAATGATCAAAACATAATACCGAAGGTTTTTTAACTTCTACGCTACTTAACCGAATATTCGATGAGCTTAAACTTGCTAAATTAGCTATATCTTTATAAATTATTCATCGATTTTCTTCGGAATGGTCTTATTTTATTTATGACCGATCGGACTTTACGATAAAATAATATATATATTTAATTATTTTATTTATTATTTGTTTATAATTGTGAATTTTTTGATGTTTTTATTAAAAAATTACTAAATTTATCTGAAAAAATAGGATTTTTTGCAATGTCTTGCAAAATATCGTCGAAATAGCTGAAAAATTATATTAAAAGGACTTGAAGAGGGCTACTTAATATTAACTTGTCGATGGATTTTTAGCATTTAATCTCATTTACATACATACGTTTTTCATCTCAACGCACTAGAATTTAAAAATTTTAAAAGGATACCGGGAACCGCTGACGTTTTAAAAATTCCCTCTTTCCCGGGAAATAAAATTTCTAGTCTAAAATCAAATCTAACCCCGCGCCAATCAACATTAACTAGGAGTCTCACTCGCTCTGTTGAAAATTTAAAAAAGTTTTAAATATGTTGCAACCCTTTCTATCGTATAATTCAAAAACTACATAATTATATTTTTTTGGATACAATTTTTTATTTCATAACTACAAAAATAACTTTCTGAATATAACAATTACAATATTTTGTAAGTAATATACAAAATATTGTCTGCAAATGTATTTAAAATTAAATTCGAGAATTTTTTTTTAATTTTATTATAATCTGGTTGAGAATTTAGAAAAATAAAACAATTTGAACCGACTTAATTATTCCTGGGGTGTTTTGCTATTTTCTCTTGAACTTTCAACTGAAATTTCACATTTAGATCCGAATCATGTAAATGTTTTTTTTTTTTTTTTGATTATGATAGATCGGGCGTATTCCATATACGAATAATTGCAAATCGGTGCCCCATAAAGTGAACTATTCGCAAGTGAAAAATAATTTGCGATATTTTTCCATGGTCAGTTGGTAATTAAAGTAAGGTTTGATCAGGTTAAGGGCGCGCATTACCCTACCGAATCTGACTTGTACCACATCATTACAGGTCAATAGAGTTAATATTTTATCTAGATTGTAGCTGATGTTTCTGATCTAACTGTGAAATTTCAGTTGAAAGTTCTAAAGAAAATAGGAATTTTCTAAACACACTTGGACAAACTGATAAACGGTTCAAATTGTTTTACTTTTCTAAATTCCCATCCAGATTACCACAAAATTTAAAAAAAAATTTTGACTTTGCAAAAAAAAATTGACGCTCTTATTTTATTTTTATACCCTACACCACACTGTGGTACAGGGTATTATAACTTTGTGCATTTGTTTGTAACACCCAAAAGGAGAAGAAATAGACCCATCGTTTATTATACCGATCGACTTAGAATCACTTTCTGAGTCGATTTAGCTATGTCCGTCTGTCTGTCTGTCTGTCTGTCTGTCTGTCTGTCCGTCTGTCTGTCTGTCTGTGTGTCCGTCTGTGCATGTATTGTTGTAATCAAAGTACAGGTCGCAATTATGGTCCGATCTCGACGAAACTTTACACATATCTTTTTTTTGGCCCAAGGACGATCCCTATTGAATTTGGTTTAAATCGGTTCAGATTTAGATATAGCCCCCATATATATGTTACCCCGATTTGACATGTAAGCGCTGTAAAAACTTTATTTTATATCCGATCAGTATGAAATTCGGCAAAGAGAGGTTTCTTATTACATGAAGGAATACTGCTAAATTCGGAGAAAATCGGTTCAGATTCAGATATAGCCCCCATATATATGTTACCCCCGATTTGACATGTAAGCGCTGTAAAAACTTCATTTTATATCCGATCAGTATGAAATTCGGCAGGAAAAGGTTTCTTATTACATGAATGAACTCTGTTAAATTTGGAAGAAATCGGTTCAGATTTAGATATAGCCCCCATATATACATTACCCCCGATTTGACATTTAAGCGCTGTAAAAATGTTATTTTATATCCGATCAGTGCGAAATTCGGCAAAGAGAGGTTTCTTATTACATGAAGGAATACTGCTAAATTCGGAGAAAATCGGTTCAGATTCAGATATAGCCCCCATATATATGTTACCCCCGATTTGACATGTAAGCGCTGTAAAAACTGTATTTTATATCCGATCAGTGCAAAATTTGGCAGAAAGAGGTTTCTTATTACTTGAAGGAATACTGCTATATTCGGAGAAAATCGGTTCAGATTTAGATATAGGCCCCATATATACGTTACCCCCGATTTGACTTGTATGCGCTGTAAAAATGTTATTTTATATCCGATCAGTATGAAATTCGGCAGAAAGAGGTTTCTTATTATATGAATGAACACTGTTAAATTTGGAAGAAATCGGTTCAGATTTAGATATAGCCCCCATATATACGTTACCCCCGATTTGACATGTAGGCGCTGTAGAGACTGTATTTTATATGCGATCAGTACGAAATTCGACAGAAGGAGGTCTTTTTACATGAATGAGTATTCAGGGAAGATCGGTTCAGATTTATATTGATTGTTCCTCCTGATTTGGTATCAAACCGCTATAGAAGTTGTATTTTACTTCCGATCATTAAAATTTTCCAGAAAGATGTTTCTCAATTTAGGAACGAATATTGCTTAATTTAGCGATTATCGTTTCAGAATTAGATAATATGTTTCTACCCATTTACCAATTATTCCAAATTATTATGGCAATGACCCTTATCGCATTGTTAGGGAGGTGTAGGGTATTATATAGTCGGCCCCGCCCGACTTTCTGCCTTTCCTTACTGGTTAAAACTATATGTATGATCTCCATGTCGATTGGCGCGGGTTAGGAATTCATTTTAGATCTTTGGTTTCTTGATAAAAGTTTCTTATAATTTTCCATAGATTTAATTTTGCCATACCATTTGACCCTCCCTAATGCAAAGATTTGAATTTTTTTGTAAATCAATCTATATGATTTAACCCTGCTGTTAGGTTAAGCCCATATGGTCCAATTTTTGGCTTGTTTACTTTGTAAGTTTTGAACGGTGATATATACTGACATAGTTTCATTGCTCACGTGGTCTTTTTATGAAACAATGCTATTTTCAAAAATTCAGCTTTCTCACTCAAAACAGGATTGAGAAAGTTAAAAAATTACGAATCTTAGGTTAAGGGACCATTTAGTCCATAGTACATTTTCTTTTATTTTCTTTACATTTACTATCTAAAAATAAGTATTTATTAGTTCCTTTGACAATATTTGTCATTACATGATGAGCAAAATGTTTTTCGGTTAGTTTTGCAAATAAACTTGCTGCAAATGGAGCATTTTATATCAGATTTAGATTTGCAGCAGCTACAAATTCCCCGCTTTCGAGCCCCTGAACTAGAAGTAGCATTATTTGAGGAGGCCTCCGAAACTGTGCATTGTGTTCGTATTTCTGTCAATAGGTGTGCTGAGAACTCTTGTTGAGGTAATCTAGTTCGTTTACCCCCGTCGCGGGTAACAATCTTGTCGCGATGCGGGGGCTTAAGGGTTGCATAGGGTTGTTGATGTCTCCAGGTAGCAGTGGTAATGCTAAAGTAAACAGCTTCGGCCTAACCACTCCTATCTGTAGACACCGACAATCATATGTAACCTCAACCAAAGGTTACCCAACCATTAACAATGATGAGTACAAATATAAATTTTAACTCTGCAGGTGGTCTCCAGGCGGGAACTGGCAATCCACCCATTTCATCATCTGCCGGTGATGATTTGGCAGGGGCAGAATATCTGCAGGGCCCAAACTCATCTGACCCAACACCATCAACAAAAAACGCACAAAAAACAATACCAACCACTCAAAACGCTACCGATACACAAACAAGACTAACGAGACAGGACAGCATTGAACTCTACCTCAGCGACGATACAAATGACGGACTTTCTGCACTTGGCAAAATCCAGCTAGCTGAAACCGATGAAGATGACATCACGACGATGGAATCGGATAGGTCTGGGCTGGTAGCCAAGTCAGACAAGGAAGACATGGGTACCGTCGCGGGGGGAAAGTCAACTAAGACGGACGAGCAGAGAATGGAGGCTGGGTACAAGCGCTCGCAGCGGTACCTGAGGAGTATGCAGTCGAAAGACCCAGCATCCCTCACAGTACGCGACAAGCGCTTAATCCGGAAGCATAGATTCCACGTCCGGAAGTACGAGTCTCTCGTTAATACTACTGTCGTCGAAGTATGCCCTCCACCTGCGACAAAGGACAGGAATACTGACTCAAACAATAAGACACATACCGACGCACACAAAACAGCACAAAACACACACGCGACGAAACTTTTTAAAAAGGCCATCAATCCACCTGCGCCGGCAGCTAAGGATGATGGCAATAACACGTCTCCAGGCCCTTCCAAAGGCAGGAAAGCTAGCCATAAAAGAGAAGTCCAACCTGCCGCGGCAGGCACCACTGGCCATACTGATGACAAGAATGCCATCAAAAGACAACGTTCTAACGACTCTCAGGTTCCAGAAGGCAAGCGGATTAAAAAATCCGCCAGCCTGGCATCGGCGCCTGAACTGCAAGTAGCGATCCTTGACCGGAGTAATCCAGAAGGCAGGATCTCTACGGAAAGGTGGATGTTGGTAGAAGAAGGAATTCTGCTGAAAATGCATGAAGCCCTTGCTAAGGACGAGGATGATGCGTTCACCGAGTTCGACGGGGCCAAATGGCATAAGGGCGTGAAGATTGTTGGATGCGGCAATCCTAGAGCTCTCGAGTTCTTGACGGCATGCGTCAACAGTCTGAGCGGACTCTGGCCAGATACATTGTGCCGATCGACGAAATCCCCAGCTGGACCACTATAAAAGTATGGGTCCCACCTCCAATCCTGGAGGACAAGGTTATTCTGGACCTCCTCAAAAGGCAGAATAAGAGCCTACAAGCTGGGGATTGGAAGATAGTCCGTGGTCGTGCGAGAGACAAGGGAGATGGAAAGGACCTCTGGATCAAGATAGGTCCGGAGTCCCTAAATCTCCTGAGGCTCTCAAACGGGGCAATCAAGTTCGGACTAAACCGACTCCGGACGTCCGTCCCCGACGTGGAAGAAGAGAGCAGCACACTCATTTCCCCGAAGACAGAAGGTAAGATTCGTAGCTGTATCGTAGCCTGTAGAAACATAACTCTGACAATGATCTCCCGCTACAGCAACGAAGACCTCACAGTGGTAGCAATGGAACGCCAGGGTAAACCTACACTGGTTTTCGCATCCATGTACCTACCATATGAATCCGCCGATCCCCCCTCAGATAAGGTACGTTCTCTGGTAAGTTGGTGCAAGAGTTAAGGGCACGACCTAATCATCGGAGGAGATGCAAACGCGCACCATACCATATGGGGCAGCACAGACATAAACAAACGAGGTGAGTCACTACTTGAATACTTATTATCCACTGATCTAGTTATCTGTAATAAGGGCAATAGGCCCACATTCTTTAATAAAATCAGGGAACAGGTTATAGATTTAACTTTAGTATCTAATAGCGATTCAATAAGAATATCCAAGTGGAGAGTGTCAAATGAATGTTCCTTCTCGGATCACCTTATGATACACATCAACATAGAGCATGAGGCTACTAAGGGGAAACCCTATCGTAACCCCAGGAAGGCCAACTGGGACAAGTTCAGACAACTTATGCAATCGTATCCACCTCCAAACACGGAGATACATGACTTGCAAGGTCTGGAATGTGCAGTCGACCGCATGACGTGTAACCTTGTCGACGCCTTCTATGAGTCCTGTCCAGAACGCTCACCACCCCGGAAAACCAACCAAACTTGGTGGACTCCGGAACTGAAGCAACTCAGGAAGGAAAGTAGAATGCTATTCAACAAGGACAAGAAAGAGAAAACACCTGAATGCTGGGAGGAATACCAAACAGCCACCAGAACCTTTAAAAGAGAGTCCAGAAAGGCAAAGAGGAAGTCCTGGACGAATTTCTGTGAAGAACTGGAAGACATTAGCGAAGCCTCCAGACTCCGCAAAGTCCTGTCCAAAGACCCCAGCACACCAGACTTCCTCTTGAGACCAGACGGACTGCTCACGGAAAACAACCAAGAGACTCTAGTACTTCTGATGGACACCCATTTTCCGGGTTGTAGCGAAGTTTCAGATGCCGTGGAAGCGTGCGAAGACACCCCCACGGCCTACACGGAGGAACATATTAGAACTGTTATAGATGACAACATAAGTTCAATAATATACTAGGTCGGTAATAGTAAGTAAGCAATTTTGCATGGGAAATACGGAACTTACATATTATTGTATAATTTTAGCAAGAATAAAATGACTACTATGCAAAATATGTTGACGTAAACAATAAGTGAGTACAATCAACTTTGTTCATATTAAACATTTTATAAGTATAAACATAAGCATTGATTTGTGGTCAGTGACAGTGTGTTAATTGGGTCACATAAAATATGTTACATTTTGTATATAGTAGAGGACAAAAGTGTGCTAATATCTATAATATAGCTTAGAACTAAACATTCTCCCCCGCGTTGACCAATCGGTCAACTAAGTGTGGTCATCTCAACGATCTTAAACTTGGATTGTGAAACTCTGTCGCGGGGTTGGGGTAGGTCCAAAGATGTGTGGCTGGGATTCCTGACGGGATGACTCATGTTGTGGCATATCAGTAATCCGAGCTATTCTTGAATTCTTGTGTAACAATGTTCTACATGTAATGATGATAATGACTACCGTGCTGATAATTAGTGCGGAATAGGCAACAGTGATGCCATGTTTGGAGTTTACATGATGTTCAAATTCAGATTTGTGTATTGAGTCTAATTTAGTTTGCATCTCTGTTAACGCGCTCAATTGTAGTGCATATTGATCGCTCATTGATGAAAAATTAGCTTTGTTTATGGGTTTATTTGGTGGGTAATACTGGTGTGATAATTCAGAAATGTTTCCGAGACTTGTATATGATGATAACAACTTTGAGGATATAGATTGTTGACCTGATACATGGATGAAGTCATGTTTGAGGATGCAATCAGGTTTGATGGTTAATAATCCCGATCCTTGTAATGTTAAGGGAATGATTTCCTTTTCGCATACTGCTGTTGCTTGAGTAGTGGATACAGTAGAATATATCCATTGATTTTTATGTGTCAGGGGAATCCAAGTTACATTTGTTTGAAGCGTAGTTATAGGACATACAGGCTGAGTATAGTTTTGAAATAGATTGATTTCGCATGAACAGGCTTCTGCTCCAAATGTATATCGCAATTGAAACCCGTAGCATATAAAAACATCCTGGCTGATGACATCGCACCTTTTAAGTTGAGAGAATGGAACCGGGAAATAGTGTCCTCGATTAATGTTGATTGCTAATACAGGACTGCAAGTTTCTATTACTGCCATAGAGTTATTTAAGCGATTGGGAATAGCAATAAGTTTATAAAGCCTAAATTTCTCGTGATCGATTAACGGTAGGGTTATACTAAAAACCACATGATCTTGGGCAAGTCCACCTTTAATTTTCATTAATTTGTATAGTTCCAACAAGTCATCCTCAGGAACCGGTAATTCCAAAGATTGAGATATATGCATTTTAATTTGACTTATTTCGGATTCTAGTTGTGTTGGAGTTAGTAACAGTGGGTTGATTTTTCCTTGATGAGTGTCAGTCAAAGCTTCCAAGATACATGATTGAATTTTTTGTAAGCTGTTGGCAATAAGGGAGAGCTGCATCACGCCTATTTTGAAGATTTGAGATAATTTGATTTGGTACAATTCTTCATTCAACTTCTGTTCATTCTTACTGATCTCATTAATTTTCCTTTGAAGATTTTCAAACTGGAGTTTAGTGGATGTCAGACCTTGTTTCATAATATTCATTGTTGAGTTAACGACTGAGGTCTGATCCTTTAACAATCTGAGGATAAATGAGTCATCATTCCGAAGATTTGTGATTGTTGATGACATTTCCTTAGCATAATCTGAATCTAGTATGCCAAATAAAGAATGGGCGATGTTCCCGACGAAATCAACGGCTCCTCTTCTGTTTCGTGATTTATATAACAACTTATTATCCAGATTGAGATCAGTTTCAAGATGTTGAAAGTGTTCTATTATGTTAAAGCATGATATATTGGGTTCCATTTTGTAACAAAGTTGTTGCAATGAATTGGTGCCATTGACTAAAAATTTGGTATCAACCCAGTATGTGGATAAGTCATAATATACGAACAGATTCCATTGACTTGTGGAGACTGCAGTTGATCCAATCTCCTCAAAGTGGATACCTACTTTGGATCCAAACTTATCATTGGTTATCGGAGATCCTAAAGCAATTGGAATGATCAGCAGCATTCCTAGTAACGTTGTGAATACACCATTTCCTGGCAATCGTATCCTTTTCCTTTTAGGTTCATCGCTACGACTTGTCTCTGAATCGTCCGGAGATAGACTTTGTTCTGGTTTAGGTTCTGAACTGTCCTCAACAGGAAGTAATGCAAGACGATGTATTGGTCTTTTGTATGTGCCAGGTGCCGTTTTCACATCAACAACTCGTATAGATCCGTCATTGCCGGGATAAACATTTGATATTCGTCCTAACGGCCATTTCATGATTGGCGTGTTGTCTTCCCGAATGATAACCAAATCTCCTGTCTTCATGTTGGTAGCTGGCTTCTTCCATTTATGTCGTTGCTGTAGCTCGTGCAGATATTCACTGGACCATCGTCTCCAGAATTCGTGCTTGAGTTGAGATACTAGTTCCCATCTTGACAATAGTGACAGCTTCTTGGATGTTGCTGCGCTGTCTACTTGAGCTGTAGGGGCTTCACCGATCAATAAATGACCTGGAGTTAACGCTGATAAATCTGATGGATCGTTTGACATAGGTGTTAAGGGACGGGAATTTAATATCGCCTCTATCTCCACAATAACAGTTTCAAGCTCTTCATACGTTAATGAAGCTGTATCCACACTTTTGCTGATTTTACCACACTTCGGATTAGCAAATGTTTTGCTGATTTTACCGCGGCTTCCCAAAGCCCTCCAAAATGCGGAGCTCTAGGCGGAATAAAATGAAATTTTATTCCTTTTGAGCTGCATGTGGATACTATTGATTCCTTCCCGTTTTCTGAAAACACTGAATCAGCAAGTTCCGCTAACTTGTTGCTGGCTCCAACAAAGTTTGTTGCGTTGTCACTGTAGATGTTCTGACAACGTCCTCGTCGACTGATAAAGCGTTTTAATGCACCTATGAACGCATCCGTCGATAAGTCACTCACAAGTTCAAAGTGAACTGCTTTCGTAGCAAAACAACAAAATACTGCGACATACGCCTTTGTTGGTCGTTTTCCTCTGACTTTATAATGGATCCATAGTGGACCAAAATAATCTACGCCTGCATTGATGAACAGTCTGGCAGGTGTGATTCTTGTCTGAGGAAGGTTCCCCATTATTTGTTGGCATAATTTAGGTGAAGCTTTGTTACATTTCAAGCATTTCTGCACTGTAGTTCTTGCCGTTATTTTGCCTTTTATTGGCCAGAATCTCTGCCTTATTATTCCCAATAAAGCCTGTGGACTACAATGTTTATTTTCATCATGCATCATCTTGAATAACAATTTGACCAATGTATCATTATATGGGAGAAGCATTGGATGTCTTGTCCCATAAGGTAGAGAGGATTCTTCCAATCGCCCTCCAACACGGATGATTCCTTTCTCATCAAGGAAAGGCGATAAACTGCTAATGGAACTCTGCTTCACAATATCCTGCTTGTTCTTTAACTGTTGTAGTTCATCATGAAAATCCGCACATTGAACAGCACGTACAATAGCTATAAGCCCTGCATCAAGCTCCTGAGGATTTAATGCCTTGAGATCTGATCTTTGGTGCCTTTCGACCGAAGAATGTTGAATAAAACGGATGACGTATGACATTACCCGCTGAAGTTTTCTGAATGATCCCTTGTGGTCGATGTTATACACAAAATCGTTGTCAATTGAAGCAGTCAATACCATCGTCGTATTCTTTTTTCTTTCTAGATCAGTCGATATTTGTAAATTTGGTAAGAATTTTGTAGGCCAGCATTCTTGTCTGCCATGAAGAAATAGTGGTCCACAAAACCACAAATGACACTGTGGAAGATCCTTTGGTGATAACCCTCTTGAAAGAACATCTGCTGGGTTATCCTTCGAGTTCACATGTCTCCACTGCTCTGCAAGAGTTAGCGTTTGAATTTGTGATATTTTATTAGCAACAAAGGTTTGGAATGCTGATGACTGTGAATTTATCCATGATAACACAATCTCAGAATCCGTCCACAAGAATATAGGCAGGTCGTTTATTTGAATATCCTTCCGAAGACGATATGACAATTCCGCAGCTAGCAACGCGGCGCATAGTTCTAGCCTCGGAAGAGTTTGTTTTTTGATGGGTGATATGCGAGATTTTGCACATAACAGACGTGACATAATTCTGCCATCTTTGAATGTCGCTCGAATATACGCCGCAGCTCCAAATGCCTTTTCGGAGGCGTCCGCAAAAATATCCACACTGTGGATTAGCAAATGTTTTGCTGATTTCAGTTTTAGGTAGCCATATCAGGCCCAGAGTTTTAATGGACTCCTTATCACTGCTGTTAAAATCAAGGTCAACTTCACGGGATTCTTGTGGAATATTTTGCAGAAGTTGAACATGATTTGCGCTCCATTTCCGACAATTAAATCCATGTTTCTTTAAAATGTGAATCAATTGTCGCTGGGACTCTACAGCTGTGGCCAAGCAATTCGATCCACCAAGTCCGTCATCTACATAAAAATTGTCTTTGAGCATTTGGGCTCCTAAGGGATATCGAATCTCATTTTCTATGGCAACTTTCTGCAGACATTTCGTGGCCAAATATGGAGCAGACCGCGTTCCGTAGGTAACCGTGTTTAGCTGGTAATACCTTATGGGAGATGAAGTATCCTTCCTCCACAAAACAATTTGATACCTCCTATCATCTTCGTGTATCAGTATTTGCCGATACATCTTTTCAATATCTGTAGTAAACACATATCGAGGAAACCGGAATCGCACTAGTATTGAAAACAGATCACTTTGCACAGTTGGTCCAATATACATCAGGTCATTGAGCTAATAATGAGACGAAGTTTTTGCGGAAGCGTCAAAGACAACTCGTAGTTTTGTTGTCGTGCTCTCTGGTTTTAAAACACAATGGTGTGGAATAAAGTAGTTAGGGAACAGTATTGAATTAATGTCTACTTCCGTCATATGTCCCATTTGCTCATATTCCTCCATGAACTTAACATACTGTGCTCTGGTAATGGGGTCCTTTAGCAGACGGCGTTCAAGGCTGAGGAATCGTCTGTGGGCCATTTCCTTAGAATCTGCTAACACAGAAGTATTCTCACGAAAAGGCAATCTTACAATGAAACGTCCTGAAATGTCAATCTGGACATTTTGTGCAAAATGTATTTCACACTGCTTTTCGTCTTGTGAAAGACTCTTCTCATACGGTCCGTCATCCTCCATTTTCCATAGGCGTTCGATAACATCATTCAATAAGTCGTTATCAGAAGATCTTATTCCGGATGTGGAAACCGCACATGTCACAGTACCTTTTGTTTTTTGATCTGGTGTTATTTTACCACTGACAATCCAGCCAAGCGACGTATTCAAGAGAATCGGAAGTTCTCTGGAAAGTTATATTTTACCATTTTGTATTAGACTGAGGTAATACTCTGCTCCGAGAAGAACGTCAACCTTTCCAGGTTGGTGGAAATATGGGTCAGCCAGTTAACATTTGGAATATTCCAACTTGAAATGTCAACAAGCTGGTTTGGTTGAGGTGGAATTATTTTTGGAAGGACAAATGCTTCTAAATTTGTTGCAAAATCGGTGTTCCTTGACTGCAATTTCACATTTATACGTTTCGATGCTTTCCTTTGTGCATTACCAATACCATTAATGTTCAACGAGGATTCCGACGTTGAAAGGCGCAACCTTTGTACTAAACGCTCAGATACAAGGTTTACCTGTGAGCCAGAGTCTAATATTGCTCGAAACTCAGCCGAATTTCCATTAGCCGCTGTTATTCTAACTCTAGCAGTTGCTAGCAAGACATATTCCCTGCGGGGCGACAAGATATCTGCTGATGCCGATGTCACAATTGCGTTGGAAGCGCCACTTTTTACTTCCTGTTGAGATTGATAACTAGTTTTTGATTCATCACTTGGTCCTAGTGATGTTTTATTACTTGCTCCCAAGTGTAACAGCGTATTGTGTTTCCTGTTACACTTCTTACATGAGCTTGATGAACAAGTTTTTGAGGAATGGTCCCTTCTGAAACAATTAACGCATAGCTTCTGCGCTTGGACATATCTCAGTCTATCTGTTTCTGATAACTGTAGAAACTTTCTACAGTGGTATAGTGCATGTTTGCTTAGGTTACAGCAATCGCACTTGTCTCCTTTTTTATCTGCTGTGACTGCTGACGACACAGTTTTATTTGAAGTCTGTGCTGGCTTGTGGGCGACGGAATCCATTGTCTGAAATTGGAATTCCAGAAAAGAGAGCAGAGTGTCAATGCTCGGCAACTCCTTTGGCTGATCTAGTGACTGCTCGAATCTGATATGCAGATTACGGTCCAACTTTTTTATCAAAATTTGCAAGAGAAGAGGGCTCCACGCACTCGTGGTTACTCCAAGATTGCTTAATGCCAATAAACACTCACGAGTTGTGTCGTGTAGAGCCTTGATGGCAGAGGCATTCGAGGTACCTGTTTGTTGATTGATAATTTTGTCGACTAACGTTGCTCCAAGAACCCTTTTGTTGTTGTATCGTTCTTGTAACATCGACCAAGCAGACATGTAATTGTTTTCCGTTGTAGAAAGATGGCTAATTAATCTCTCTGCTTCTCCTGAAAGATTAGCCTTAAGATACCACATTTTTTGGACGTTAGGTATAGGCTGTTCATGTATCATATGGAGAAACAGGTCGTAGAATTGGCTCCATTTACTGTAATCGCCATCAAATTTCGGAATCGATATCTTCGGAAGTGGAAATGATGTTGTCGTGCATGATTGATATGTCGGTGATCTGGAACTCTTTAGTTGATTTGACATGACTTGTAGCTTTGTCAATGTCTGAAGAACCATGTCATTGAGATTGTCATAATCGTCTTGATTTAAGCCAGCAGCCAAAGGATTTGCAATTTGATCCCACGATCGATCATATAACTCCTCTACTTGACTCCACAATTTATTAATTGTATCAATTCGCACTTTGTAATATTGTTCGTGCTCATTTCCACTGACACCAGACAGCGATGAAATAAACCTCCTTAAAGCTGCCATGCGAGCCTTGATTTTGCCGAGTATTGCTAGAGGAGACATTTCAATCCCAATTTCGTCGTTATTTATCAAATCTGTCTGATTTGGCAGCGGAAACTGTAATTTCGTAGCCTGAGCTCCATGGAGATTTTCCGATTCGGCTTTATTCAGGCGATTCGCTTCCGTCTCAAATATTTTCATATATTCTTCAGTCAACGCTTGTATTTGGTCGAAATACTTTTTTTTAAAGTATTCAACATCCGATGGATGGTAAACCAAGATCCTCAATTTTCCATCCGCCTCATTAAACTTGTCCCACTCAATGGTCAGGTTTCGGTAGCGTTCCTCAAAGTAGGAAGCTTTCCCCTTCCTATCAGCTGAATCTTTCTTGAAATTACGTACTATCCGTTGAATGCTTTCACCAACTGAGTTTTGGAATTCTAATAACTCGGTTACTGATGCCATGATCCTTTAAGCTCCTTCACTGATTGGTATGATGAATTGACTGCAAAGGTAGTGAGTTAATAAAACAATCGTGAATGATGGTTTAAAGATTTTAACTGGTCGAATGCCAGTAATTTATTATCTATTTATACTGAAATAATGAGCACAACATAAGTTCAATAATATACTAGGTCGGTAATAGTAAAGTAAGCAATTTTGCATGGGAAATACGGAACTTACATATTATTGTATAATTTTAGCAAGAATAAAATGACTACTATGCAAAATATGTTGACGTAAACAATAAGTGAGTACAATCAACTTTGTTCATATTAAACATTTTATAAGTATAAACATAAGCATTGATTTGTGGTCAGTGACAGTGTGTTAATTGGGTCACATAAAATATGTTACATTTTGTATATAGTAGAGGACAAAAGTGTGCTAATATCTATAATATAGCTTAGAACTAAACAGACTAGTTGATCTAAACGTGAGGGGGAAATTGACACCAAACAACTTCAGTAGGGCACAACACGCCTACCTGAAAGGTAAATCTGTGGAAACGGCATTACATGAAGTGGTAGGTTTGGTCGAGGACTCCCTTCATTACAAAGACTACACCATGGCGGCGTTCCTCGATGTGGAGGGCGCTTTTAATAATGTTAAGATAGCATCTATACTCAACGCACTTGACAGCATAGGCTCACACCCAGGCATAACCAAGTGGACAGGTAACATGCTGAAAAGCAATCATCAACTCAACCATGGGCAATGGTTCGGCAAGAAGGCGAGTCACGAGAGGTACCCCGCAAGGTGGAGTGGTCTCACCGATATTACGGAATCTAGTGATAAACGAAATCCTAATGGATCTCAGCAATACTGATACACAAACAAGACTAACGAGACAGGACAGCATTGAACTCTACCTCATTGAACTCTACCTCAGCGACGATACAAATGACGGACTTTCTGCACTTGGCAAAATCCAGCTAGCTGAAACCGATGAAGATGACATCACGACGATGGAATCGGATAGGTCTGGGCTGGTAGCCAAGTCAGACAAGGAAGACATGGGTACCGTCGCGGGGGGAAAGTCAACTAAGACGGACGAGCAGAGAATGGAGGCTGGGTACAAGCGCTCGCAGCGGTACCTGAGGAGTATGCAGTCGAAAGACCCAGCATCCCTCACAGTACGCGACAAGCGCTTAATCCGGAAGCATAGATTCCACGTCCGGAAGTACGAGTCTCTCGTTAATACTACTGTCGTCGAAGTATGCCCTCCACCTGCGACAAAGGACAGGAATACTGACTCAAACAATAAGACACATACCGACGCACACAAAACAGCACAAAATACACACGCGACGAAACTTTATAAAAAGGCCATCAATCCACCTGCGCCGGCAGCTAAAGATGATGGCAATAACACGTCTCCAGGCCCTTCCAAAGGCAGGAAAGCTAGCCATAAAAGAGAAGTCCAACCTGCCGCGGCAGGAACCACTGGCCATACTGATGACAAGAATGCCATCAAAAGACAACGTTCTAACGACTCTCAGGTTCCAGAAGGCAAGCGGATTAAAAAATCCGCCAGCCTGGCTTCGGCGCCTGAACTGCAAGTAGCGATCCTTGACCGGAGTAATCCAGAAGGCAGGATCTCTACGGAAAGGTGGATGTTGGTAGAAGAAGGCATTCTGCTGAAAATGCATGAAGCCCTTGCTAAGGACGAGGATGATGCGTTCACCGAGTTCGACGGGGCCAAATGGCATAAGGGCGTGAAGATTGTTGGATGCGGCAATCCTAAAGCTCTCGAGTTCTTGACGGCATGCGTCAACAGTCTGAGCGGACTCTGGCCAGATACATTGTGCCGATCGACGAAATCCCCAGCTGGACCACTATAAAAGTATGGGTCCCACCTCCAATCCTGGAGGACAAGGTTATTCTGGACCTCCTCAAAAGGCAGAATAAGAGCCTACAAGCTGGGGATTGGAAGATAGTCCGTGGTCGTGCGAGAGACAAGGGAGATGGAAAGGACCTCTGGATCAAGATAGGTCCGGAGTCCCTAAATCTCCTGAGGCTCTCAAACGGGGCAATCAAGTTCGGACTAAACCGACTCCGGACGTCCGTCCCCGACGTGGAAGAAGAGAGCAGCAACCCCGGGCGGCATGAAAGTGGTGCAGCTAAATCTACACCACTGTGAAGCAGCGTCGGACGAGCTGTTGAGAGTAATGGGGAAAGAAAGGATAGACGTGGCCCTTATACAGGAACCTTGGTTGGCGAGCAACACAGTCCGCGGTATCAGGTCACGCAATCTCACACTCATTTCCCCGAAGACAGAAGGTAAGATTCGTAGCTGTATCGTAGCCTGTAGAAACATAACTCTGACAATGATCTCCCGCTACAGCAACGAAGACCTCACAGTGGTAGCAATGGAACGCCAGGGTAAACCTACACTGGTTTTCGCATCCATGTACCTACCATATGAATCCGCCGATCCCCCCTCAGATAAGGTACGTTCTCTGGTAAGTTGGTGCAAGAGTTAAGGGCACGACCTAATCATCGGAGGAGATGCAAACGCGCACCATACCATATGGGGCAGCACAGACATAAACAAACGAGGTGAGTCACTACTTGAATACTTATTATCCACTGATCTAGTTATCTGTAATAAGGGCAATAGGCCCACATTCTTTAATAAAATCAGGGAACAGGTTATAGATTTATCTTTAGTATCTAATAGCGATTCAATAAGAATATCCCAGTGGAGAGTGTCAAATGAATGTTCCTTCTCGGATCACCTTATGATACACATCAACATAGAGCATGAGGCTACTAAGGGGAAACCCTATCGTAACCCCAGGAAGGCCAACTGGGACAAGTTCAGACAACTTATGCAATCGTATCCACCTCCAAACACGGAGATACATGACTTGCAGGGTCTGGAATGTGCAGTCGACCGCATGACGTGTAATCTTGTCGACGCCTTCTATGAGTCCTGTCCAGAACGCTCACCACCCCGGAAAACCAACCAAACTTGGTGGACTCCGGAACTGAAGCAACTCAGGAAGGAAAGTAGAATGCTATTCAACAAGGACAAGAAAGAGAAAACACCTGAATGCTGGGAGGAATACCAAACAGCCACCAGAACCTTTAAAAGAGAGTCCAGAAAGGCAAAGAGGAAGTCCTGGACGAATTTCTGTGAAGAACTGGAAGACATTAGCGAAGCCTCCAGACTCCGCAAAGTCCTGTCCAAAGACCCCAGCACACCAGACTTCCTCTTGAGACCAGACGGACTGCTCACGGAAAACAACCAAGAGACTCTAGAACTTCTGATGGACACCCATTTTCCGGGTTGTAGCGAAGTATCAGATGCCGTGGAAGCGTGCGAAGACACCCCCACGGCCTACACGGAGGAACTTATTAGAACTGTTATAGATGACGAGAAAATATGCTGGGCGGTGAGATCCTTCAAGCCTTTCAAATCGGCAGGCCCGGATGGCATCATTCCAGCTCTTTTACAAGAGTCCTCGGAACTCATTCTACCATGGCTACGCGCAATTTTTTCTGCAAGTCTGCAATGGTCACATATACCCAAGGCATGGAGAGAAGTCAAGGTGGTCTTTATCCCCAAGGCGGGAAAAATAAACCATAGTACGACAAAGGACTATAGACCAATCAGTCTATCATCGTTTCTGTTGAAAACCATGGAAAGGCTAGTTGATCTAAACGTGAGGGGGAAATTGACACCAAACAACTTCAGTAGGGCACAACACGCCTACCTGAAAGGTAAATCTGTGGAAACGGCATTACATGAAGTGGTAGGTTTGGTCGAGGACTCCCTTCATTACAAAGACTACACCATGGCGGCGTTCCTCGATGTGGAGGGCGCTTTTAATAATGTTAAGATAGCATCTATACTCAACGCACTTGACAGCATAGGCTCACACCCAGGCATAACCAAGTGGACAGGTAACATGCTGAAAAGCAATCATCAACTCAACCATGGGCAATGGTTCGGCAAGAAGGCGAGTCACGAGAGGTACCCCGCAAGGTGGAGTGGTCTCACCGATATTACGGAATCTAGTGATAAACGAAATCCTAATGGATCTCAGCAATACAGGAATTAAAATCACAGCGTATGCAGACGACGTTGTGATTTTGATTAGAGGCAAATTTATGCCTACGGTCAGCGAGATCATGGAAAGATCACTAAAACGATTATCACGTTGGGCAGATAAAAATGGACTAGGAGTCAACCCAGCGAAGACAGAACTAGTCCTCTTTACTGGAAGAAATAAAATTCCGAAATATCAGCTCCCTACACTGCAGGGAAACGTACTTGAACTATCGAAAGAGGCTAAGTACTTGGGCATCACCCTAGACTCTAAGCTGTCCTGGAAAAGGAATTTGGAGGAAAGGGGAAAGAAAGCGTTATGCGCCTTCTATGCCTGCAAGAAAGTGTTTCCACGCAAATGGGGTTTGCAACCGAAAATGATACACTGGATGTATACATCGATCATTAGACCGATACTCACCTACGGATCAGTTGTATGGTGGAAGAAATCTCATCTCTCGCATCTAGCCAAAGTGCAAAGACTGATTTGCGTCGGGATAACTGGTATATACATAAAGTGTACCGCGGCGAAAGTGACCCTTCGGCTAAGGGAATCAAGAATGGCCATCAATACCACACACGGACTTGGCTCAATTCTGGAAAGCATGGGCATAACAGACAAAATCAATAGGCCAACGGACTACTTGGCACCAAGGACAATTCGAGATAGGAATTTTAGTATAACGTTTCCTAGCCGTGAGGACTGGGCATCAAATAGCGTCATGGAGGACGACGAGATCTCAATCTTCACGGACGGATCGAAAATGGAGACTGGCACGGTATCGGGAGTATTTTCCGATACCCTTAATCTCAGAATCTCCACCAGACCCCCAGATGAATGCACTGTTTTCCAGGCAGAGATCTATGCCATTAATATTGCCGCGAAACAGATTTTGGAACGGGACATTTCTCCGAAAAAATTCAAGATCTACGTCGACAGTATGGCAGCTCTCAAGGCCTTGGGCTCTAGAACTATCAAATCACGCTGCACGATGGACTGCTTTTTATCCTTAACCCATATTCAGGCGCACGAAATCACGTTCTGCTGGGTGCCAGGACATAGCAACATACAGGGCAACGAATTAGCAGACGAATGTGCCAGGATAGGATCCGGCGCACGAAACGAAATCGCGACTTTGGACGTGCAAATTCCGTTCGTGGAACTTAAAAACCAAATCGACGAACGCGGAGCAGCACTAACCAGATCGAGGTGGGATATCGTACAAAACTGCAGGACTGCAAGAATCCTTTGGCCATCCATTGATGTGAAACGTACCGAAGAGTTGCTGTCCTTCAGGAAGAACACACTTAGCATCCTCACCGGAGTCATCACAGGGCACTGCGTGATAGGCAATATGGCTGCACGCATGAAGCTTCCTTACGAAGACTTCTGTAGAAGCTGCTTGGATGAAGAAGAGGAGGAGTCAGTACATCACCTGCTATGCTCATGTAAAGGACTGCAAGAGTACCGTTTGGCCTTTTTAGGGCACCGGCTCTTCGAAAACCTACATGATCTAGCAGATGCACCGCTCAAACCCCTTCTCAATTTCATCAGAAAATCTCTCTGGTTTAATAAGACCACAAAGACAAACAAAAACACGAGTCACTAGATCTTTTCTCCCTCTTCCTAATCTTTCTCTCCCTCTTCCTATTCTGTCTACCTCCAACTTTTTCTTCTATGTTTATATTCTACTCACGGGAAACACAATGGACCGAATTGTCGGCCCCGAGTGAACTCGTCAGTTGTATTCTGACGGGCGTCCCTTTTAACCTAACCTAACCTAGTTCGTTTCATCATATATATACGCCTTAGCCAAACAAAGTGCTACTTGCCGCAAAAACTCTGGTCTCCTGCGATTCCGATCAGCTGGATGCCATAAAACATCGATTTCAGAAAAAAGTATGTACGCATTCGAAGCGGATATATCAATTATGTTTGCAAATACAATGTTCGGCCATCGATTTTTTTTGCGTTTTGTGCCATAGGAACCAATCATTTGATCAGCAGTATCTACGCCACCTAAAAGAGATAAAGTATAAGAAATTATGGGCAAACAAAAAAATACCTTTTGTTGAATTGTAATAATCTTTGGTTTTTTCTTCAATCCACTCTCATCAACTGCAGCTGTCTTGTGCATTGTACAATATCGCTGCTTTGTTTTTGTGGCTGTTGTACTATACTATGTAATGTTGCAATGTCATTGAATGCAAATGTAGACTTGTACAAAGGGAGTTTTTTGACAGTCAGCAATTTCGGAAGAATGAAAGTTTTATTTTTGCGTACTGTTCCCACATATGTAAGTTTTCTTACATGAAGTTTTTTCCAACTCAAATGTGGAAAAAAATTGTCGCCTGTTATATTTTGCCCTTCAAGCCTTCTGTCAAGTCCAATACAACGCTCCTTGGTTCCTTTCAGGCTGTGCATTTCTAGGTACGTGTGGAAAATACAAGGTTGTATTTTCCACACGTACCCTGACTTTGAGTCCACCGATAACGAAAACTTCAAACCATATCTTGCTGGTTTTGCTGGCATGAACTGTCGAAAAGAACATCGCCCCCTGAATGCAACAAGTTGCTCATCAACGCTGACATTTTCGTGACAGTTGTAAGACATTGGAAGAAGTTGTTGCCAACGATCCCACAATTCACGAATAGGAGCAAATTTATCGCTACTACGCATTTGTCGCCGACTCGAAACATCATCGAAACGGAGTGCACTGGTAATCATATGGAATGTCTCTTCAGACATAATTGATCGGAAAATGGGGCGACCAAATTTTGCATCAAATAAACCATGAACATCTTCATTTTTTCCACTGTTATGATTAATTTTATATGAGACTAGCTGGACCCGGTCCAATTCGTTGCCCAAGACTACAGATTTCCGATCCCATCCATTTATCAATATATGTCTCATGTAAATAGGGAAAGTAGAAATCTCGTTAATCTATTCGTACGGACAATAGGAATCGAGTGTTTAGAGTGCGTCCCCGCCGCAATGGCCTTACCGCACTGTGCTCTCAACACCGGGTGAATACAATGCGTCTACCAACGCCCCCACACACAAGTGTGCGAGTACCAATTCGACTTCATGTTTTTGGCATGTCGTCCCCTTTGGTTAAGGGCGGAGCCTACCTAAAACTCCTTCCATTCTATGGGTCATGGCACCCGGTTGAAAATGCAACTCCACATCGAGCTTGCGCTCTCCCCGCGATTTGGGTCTAAACCACAGCCACCACGAAATGCTCCCCAAGGGGCCACACCAACAGCCAGGCTGGAACCGAAGTTCCAGGGGCTCCTGGCTCCCGTGGTACCAGATTATAGTCTCCGGTCGGACTTCGTAGCCGAAGCTACTACCAGTTGGTCCTCCAAAAAAGGTCCGGGACTGGTGGCCTGTCATTCAAAAGTCGAAGATGAACGACAATCAAAGCAACACATACACAACAATTAACACAGCCATCCTCACGGATGACTCATCGGTCACGTGATCGTGACACCGCTCCGGACAACCACACAGCCACTGAAAATCAGTGACCCACAAAACATAAAACACGAACACCCTCACGGGTGAAAGACCACACAAATACATCAAACATACACAGGTAACCATTTAGGTTTAGGTTAGGGTGGCAGCCGTATTTTTTTTACAAGCTCACATAGACCAGTTTAGGTCCCTAGTGTTACCACGGGCTGAAATGCCCCTCATCGAAACCAACCTGTTTGATATATAAATTTATCGATAGTACGAATATCAGTACTGGAAAGATCTGTTAGGCTGCCTAAAAAGGCCGACCCCAGCATGTCCAGTCGTCGTTTACTCAAAGCGGGACAGTCGCAAAGCAAGTGCTCAATGCTCTCCACTTCTTCCTCATCTCCACAGCTTCGTCAGATCAAGCAGTGTCCCGTCAGAACCTGTACTAACGTAGACAATCGTTTCCTCTCTAGTGCGAGGAGATATTTTGACCTTCTCAGGTCATACCTTGGCCAGATTTGTCTAGCTACCCTGCAGGTGCCGATTTCTGTCCATCTTTCGTTGGACTGCCTGATTGCCTCTTGCCTAAGCCAAAGCTTGCACGTGGATAGTGGCGCACCAATATATGCAAATTCTTCGAGAATTTGTAATGTCGTCCCTTTCCTAGCAAGTTCATCGGCTTTGCAGTTCCCCGGGATATCCATATGCCCAGGCACCCATATGAGGTGTATATTAAACTGCTCAGCCATCTCGTTAAGAGATCTGCGGCAGTCGAGGGCTGTTTGTGAATTTAGGGAGGTTGCCTCCAGAGAATTGATGGCAGCCTGGCTGTCCGAGTAAATGACAACGCCAGTGTTGGTTACTATGTTGCGACTCAGCCACTTGGCGACTTCCCATATTGCCATTATTTTGGCTTGATAGACACTGCAGGTATCTGGTAGTCTGTGAGCTTTATCCAGACTAAGTTCTTCACAGTGTACTCCGAAACCAACCTTTTCATCAAGCTTCGAACCATCCATGTAAAAGTGGAGATGGTCTCTATTACCTTGTATTCTGCCGACCCATTCATCTCTGGCGGGAATCATAATGATGTAATTTCTCTCGAAGGTGTACACAGTTGGTATATAGTCCACTCGGTCGGTTACCATAGCACTACACTTTGATATCCTCATGTGACCATAGTTCTTGTACCTCCACATTGATAGGCAGTTTAATCTTATTGACGCTTTGGTTGCAACTTCTCTCGCCACAATATTAATCGGTATATGGAGTAGGGCCTGTAGAGACTCGGTCGCTGTAGTCCTTAAGGCTCCGCTTATGCTCAGGCAGGCAGTTCTCTGAACCTTTGTTAGTAAGTTGGTAATGGTTAGTTTGTCAGTTGCCGTCCACCATACCACAATACCGTATAACAGTATTGGACGAACTACTATATAGCTATATATATCCAGTGGACGATTTTAGGAGAGAGTCCCCACCGCGACCCTACAGCCTTTTTGCAGGAATATAAGGCGACGTTGGCCTTCCTTACACGTTCCAATACGTTAAGTCTAAATAACATTTTCCTATCTAGAATTATTCCTAAAAATTTTGCACTTTCAGAAAAGACTAGATCTGTTCCATTTATCCGAGGTGGAGGGTCCACATGTGGGACATTATTCATCCTAGTAAAGAGAACCATTTCTGTCTTGTTGGGGTTAACGCCCAAACCGCTGCTTCTGGCCCATCTAGCCAACTTGTTCAGAGCCACCTGTAGGATGTCTCTGAGGACGTTTACGAATTTGCCACTCACTGCGATTGCCACGTCGTCCGCATATGCCACGACCTTGCAGCCACAACGTTCTAGATATAGCAGGATTTCTTTCACCGCTAGGTTCCAAATTAGTGGAGACAGTACTCCTCCTTGCGGGGTCCCTCTGTTTACATACCTTGTTAGAGTTGTGGACCCTAGACATGCTGTTATGCGTCTTCTGGTGAGCAGACTTTGAATTAGTCTAATCAAACTAGTGTTAACTTTTAGATGTGAGAGTGCCGCAATTACCGCATCTGAGTGAATGTTGTTAAAAGCCCCTTCTATGTCAAGAAATGCCACCATGGTGAATTCCTTGAAATGCAGGGACGATTCGATAGTGCTCACAAGTTCGTGCAGGGCTGATTCTGTAGACTTGCCCTTATTGTAAGCATGTTGGTTCCCCGACAGGAGTTTTGTATCCAGGTTTTCCCTAATGAAATGATCTAAAAGTCTTTCCAGACCTTTCAATAGGAAGGAGGATAGGCTAATTGGTCTGAAGTCTTTTGTCCTAGTGTGTGATATCTTTCCCGCTTTAGGTATGAAAACCACTTTGGTATCCCTCCATCGATTCGGGACGTATGAAAGCCTGATACAGCCTACATAAATTTTCTCCAGCCACGGGATAATGTACTTTAACATTTTCTGCATTTCTGCTGGAGTGATGTCATCTGGTCCAGGTGAGTTGAAGGGCTCAAAGCTGTTAATAGCCCAGCTTATTCTGGATCTCTCAGTCAAGAAGCTAGCGACGCTCGCAGTCCACTCGCACTCTTGTTGGTCCTGCTGATCCTCGGGTTCTGTTACAGAGTTCCCCGGGAAATGTGTGTCGAGCAGTACATTGAGCGACTGCTCGCTGTTTTTGGTCCAGTTATTTGCCTCATCCTATAAATATCCCACTGTGCAGGGTGAAGCATATAATATCTTCCTCAGCCTAGCGGCGTCGGAGACCTTTTCCACTTCACCACAGAAGGTATACCAAGAGCGCCTTTGCGCCTTTCTAAGCTCCTTCTTATAGATCTTGAGTTGCTCTTTATAAGCATCCCAATCATTAGCGACCCCAGTAGATTTAGCCTTATTGAATAGCTTGTTGCAGGTCTTGTTCATAGCCGTTAGCTCAGAAGTCCACCATTGGGGTTTAGTTTTACCCTTGTACCTTGTTTTTGGACAGGCTTCTTCAAGGGATCTATTGAATGATATGGTGATATGCTCGACCAGATTATCCAGACCGGCTTTGTCATTCGGTTCGTACAGAAGTTTAGAGTTGAGTACTTTCTTGAAATTCTTCTCATACAGATGCCACTTTGTCTTCCTTACATTTCTGTGGACGGCGAGTTTAGGCGCTTTTTCCGCGAGTTTGAACTCAATATAATGGTGATCTGAGAATGGCGTCCCTTTTAACCTAACCTAACCTAGTTCGTTTCATCATATATATACGCCTTAGCCAAACAAAGTGCTACTTGCCGCAAAAACTCTGGTCTCCTGCGATTCCGATCAGCTGGATGCCATAAAACATCGATTTCAGAAAAAAGTATGTACGCATTCGAAGCGGATATATCAATTATGTTTGCAAATACAATGTTCGGCCATCGATTTTTTTGCGTTTTGTGCCATAGGAACCAATCATTTGATCAGCAGTATCTACGCCACCTAAAAGAGATAAAGTATAAGAAATTATGGGCAAACAAAAAAATACCTTTTGTTGAATTGTAATAATCTTTGGTTTTTTCTTCAATCCACTCTCATCAACTGCAGCTGTCTTGTGCATTGTACAATATCGCTGCTTTGTTTTTGTGGCTGTTGTACTATACTATGTAATGTTGCAATGTCATTGAATGCAAATGTAGACTTGTACAAAGGGAGTTTTTTGACAGTCAGCAATTTCGGAAGAATGAAAGTTTTATTTTTGCGTACTGTTCCCACATATGTAAGTTTTCTTACATGAAGTTTTTTCCAACTCAAATGTGGAAAAAAATTGTCGCCTGTTATATTTTGCCCTTCAAGCCTTCTGTCAAGTCCAATACAACGCTCCTTGGTTCCTTTCAGGCTGTGCATTTCTAGGTACGTGTGGAAAATACAAGGTTGTATTTTCCACACGTACCCTGACTTTGAGTCCACCGATAACGAAAACTTCAAACCATATCTTGCTGGTTTTGCTGGCATGAACTGTCGAAAAGAACATCGCCCCCTGAATGCAACAAGTTGCTCATCAACGCTGACATTTTCGTGACAGTTGTAAGACATTGGAAGAAGTTGTTGCCAACGATCCCACAATTCACGAATAGGAGCAAATTTATCGCTACTACGCATTTGTCGCCGACTCGAAACATCATCGAAACGGAGTGCACTGGTAATCATATGGAATGTCTCTTCAGACATAATTGATCGGAAAATGGGGCGACCAAATTTTGCATCAAATAAACCATGAACATCTTCATTTTTTCCACTGTTATGATTAATTTTATATGAGACTAGCTGGACCCGGTCCAATTCGTTGCCCAAGACTACAGATTTCCGATCCCATCCATTTATCAATATATGTCTCATGTAAATAGGGAAAGTAGAAATCTCGTTAATCTATTCGTACGGACAATAGGAATCGAGTGTTTAGAGTGCGTCCCCGCCGCAATGGCCTTACCGCACTGTGCTCTCAACACCGGGTGAATACAATGCGTCTACCAACGCCCCCACACACAAGTGTGCGAGTACCAATTCGACTTCATGTTTTTGGCATGTCGTCCCCTTTGGTTAAGGGCGGAGCCTACCAAAAACTCCTTCCATTCTATGGGTCATGGCACCCGGTTGAAAATGCAACTCCACATCGAGCTTGCGCTCTCCCCGCGATTTGGGTCTAAACCACAGCCACCACGAAATGCTCCCCAAGGGGCCACACCAACAGCCAGGCTGGAACCGAAGTTCCAGGGGCTCCTGGCTCCCGTGGTACCAGATTATAGTCTCCGGTCGGACTTCGTAGCCGAAGCTACTACCAGTTGGTCCTCCAAAAAAGGTCCGGGACTGGTGGCCTGTCATTCAAAAGTCGAAGATGAACGACAATCAAAACAACACATACACAACAATTAACACAGCCATCCTCACGGATGACTCATCGGTCACGTGATCGTGACACCGCTCCGGACAACCACACAGCCACTGAAAATCAGTGACCCACAAAACATAAAACACGAACACCCTCACGGGTGAAAGACCACACAAATACATCAAACATACACAGGTAACCATTTAGGTTTAGGTTTAGGTTAGGGTGGCAGCCGTATTTTTTTTACAAGCTCACATAGACCAGTTTAGGTCCCTAGTGTTACCACGGGCTGAAATGCCCCTCATCGAAACCAACCTGTTTGATATATAAATTTATCGATAGTACGAATATCAGTACTGGAATGATCTGTTAGGCTGCCTAAAAAGGCCGACCCCAGCATGTCCAGTCGTCGTTTACTCAAAGCGGGACAGTCGCAAAGCAAGTGCTCAATGCTCTCCACTTCTTCCTCATCTCCACAGCTTCGTCAGATCAAGCAGTGTCCCGTCAGAACCTGTACTAACGTAGACAATCGTTTCCTCTCTAGTGCGAGGAGATATTTTGACCTTCTCAGGTCATACCTTGGCCAGATTTGTCTAGCTACCCTGCAGGTGCCGATTTCTGTCCATCTTTCGTTGGACTGCCTGATTGCCTCTTGCCTAAGCCAAAGCTTGCACGTGGATAGTGGCGCACCAATATATGCAAATTCTTCGAGAATTTGTAATGTCGTCCCTTTCCTAGCAAGTTCATCGGCTTTGCAGTTCCCCGGGATATCCATATGCCCAGGCACCCATATGAGGTGTATATTAAACTGCTCAGCCATCTCGTTAAGAGATCTGCGGCAGTCGAGGGCTGTTTGTGAATTTAGGGAGGTTGCCTCCAGAGAATTGATGGCAGCCTGGCTGTCCGAGTAAATGACAACGCCAGTGTTGGTTACTATGTTGCGACTCAGCCACTTGGCGACTTCCCATATTGCCATTATTTTGGCTTGATAGACACTGCAGGTATCTGGTAGTCTGTGAGCTTTATCCAGACTAAGTTCTTCACAGTGTACTCCGAAACCAACCTTTTCATCAAGCTTCGAACCATCCATGTAAAAGTGGAGATGGTCTCTATTACCTTGTATTCTGCCGACCCATTCATCTCTGGCGGGAATCATAATGATGTAATTTCTCTCGAAGGTGTACACAGTTGGTATATAGTCCACTCGGTCGGTTACCATAGCACTACACTTTGATATCCTCATGTGACCATAGTTCTTGTACCTCCACATTGATAGGCAGTTTAATCTTATTGACGCTTTGGTTGCAACTTCTCTCGCCACAATATTAATCGGTATATGGAGTAGGGCCTGTAGAGACTCGGTCGCTGTAGTCCTTAAGGCTCCGCTTATGCTCAGGCAGGCAGTTCTCTGAACCTTTGTTAGTAAGTTGGTAATGGTTAGTTTGTCAGTTGCCGTCCACCATACCACAATACCGTATAACAGTATTGGACGAACTACTGCTATATATATCCAGTGGACGATTTTAGGAGAGAGTCCCCACCGCGACCCTACAGCCTTTTTGCAGGAATATAAGGCGACGTTGGCCTTCCTTACACGTTCCAATACGTTAAGTCTAAATAACATTTTCCTATCTAGAATTATTCCTAAAAATTTTGCACTTTCAGAAAAGACTAGATCTGTTCCATTTATCCGAGGTGGAGGGTCCACATGTGGGACATTATTCATCCTAGTAAAGAGAACCAATTCAATTGTGGTATGGTGGACGGCAACTGACAAACTAACCATTACCAACTTACTAACAAAGGTTCAGAGAACTGCCTGCCTGAACATAAGCGGAGCCTTAAGGACTACAGCGACCGAGTCTCTACAGGCCCTACTCCATATACCGATTAATATTGTGGCGAGAGAAGTTGCAACCAAAGCGTCAATAAGATTAAACTGCCTATCAATGTGGAGGTACAAGAACTATGGTCACATGAGGATATCAAAGTGTAGTGCTATGGTAACCGACCGAGTGGACTATATACCAACTGTGTACACCTTCGAGAGAAATTACATCATTATGATTCCCGCCAGAGATGAATGGGTCGGCAGAATACAAGGTAATAGAGACCATCTCCACTTTTACATGGATGGTTCGAAGCTTGATGAAAAGGTTGGTTTCGGAGTACACATGTGGGACATTATTCATCCTAGTAAAGAGAACCAATTCTGTCTTGTTGGGGTTAACGCCCAAACCGCTGTTTCTGGCCCATCTAGCCAACTTGTTCAGAGCCACCTGTAGGATGTCTCTGAACAAGTTGGCTAGATGGGCCAGAAGCAGCGGTGAACATCTTCATTTTTTCCACTGTTATGATTAATTTTATATGAGACTAGCTGGACCCGGTCCAATTCGTTGCCCAAGACTACAGATTTCCGATCCCATCCATTTATCAATATATGTCTCATGTAAATAGGGAAAGTAGAAATCTCGTTAATCTATTCGTACGGACAATAGGAATCGAGTGTTTAGAGTGCGTCCCCGCCGCAATGGCCTTACCGCACTGTGCTCTCAACACCGGGTGAATACAATGCGTCTACCAACGCCCCCACACACAAGTGTGCGAGTACCAATTCGACTTCATGTTTTTGGCATGTCGTCCCCTTTGGTTAAGGGCGGAGCCTACCTAAAACTCCTTCCATTCTATGGGTCATGGCACCCGGTTGAAAATGCAACTCCACATCGAGCTTGCGCTCTCCCCGCGATTTGGGTCTAAACCACAGCCACCACGAAATGCTCCCCAAGGGGCCACACCAACAGCCAGGCTGGAACCGAAGTTCCAGGGGCTCCTGGCTCCCGTGGTACCAGATTATAGTCTCCGGTCGGACTTCGTAGCCGAAGCTACTACCAGTTGGTCCTCCAAAAAAGGTCCGGGACTGGTGGCCTGTCATTCAAAAGTCGAAGATGAACGACAATCAAAACAACACATACACAACAATTAACACAGCCATCCTCACGGATGACTCATCGGTCACGTGATCGTGACACCGCTCCGGACAACCACACAGCCACTGAAAATCAGTGACCCACAAAACATAAAACACGAACACCCTCACGGGTGAAAGACCACACAAATACATCAAACATACACAGGTAACCATTTAGGTTTAGGTTTAGGTTAGGGTGGCAGCCGTATTTTTTTTACAAGCTCACATAGACCAGTTTAGGTCCCTAGTGTTACCACGGGCTGAAATGCCCCTCATCGAAACCAACCTGTTTGATATATAAATTTATCGATAGTACGAATATTAGTACTGGAAAGATCTGTTAGGCTGCCTAAAAAGGCCGACCCCAGCATGTCCAGTCGTCGTTTACTCAAAGCGGGACAGTCGCAAAGCAAGTGCTCAATGCTCTCCACTTCTTCCTCATCTCCACAGCTTCGTCAGATCAAGCAGTGTCCCGTCAGAACCTGTACTAACGTAGACAATCGTTTCCTCTCTAGTGCGAGGAGATATTTTGACCTTCTCAGGTCATACCTTGGCCAGATTTGTCTAGCTACCCTGCAGGTGCCGATTTCTGTCCATCTTTCGTTGGACTGCCTGATTGCCTCTTGCCTAAGCCAAAGCTTGCACGTGGATAGTGGCGCACCAATATATGCAAATTCTTCGAGAATTTGTAATGTCGTCCCTTTCCTAGCAAGTTCATCGGCTTTGCAGTTCCCCGGGATATCCATATGCCGAGGCACCCATATGAGGTGTATATTAAACTGCTCAGCCATCTCGTTAAGAGATCTGCGGCAGTCGAGGGCTGTTTGTGAATTTAGGGAGGTTGCCTCCAGAGAATTGATGGCAGCCTGGCTGTCCGAGTAAATGACAACGCCAGTGTTGGTTACTATGTTGCGACTCAGCCACTTGGCGACTTCCCATATTGCCATTATTTTGGCTTGATAGACACTGCAGGTATCTGGTAGTCTGTGAGCTTTATCCAGACTAAGTTCTTCACAGTGTACTCCGAAACCAACCTTTTCATCAAGCTTCGAACCATCCATGTAAAAGTGGAGATGGTCTCTATTACCTTGTATTCTGCCGACCCATTCATCTCTGGCGGGAATCATAATGATGTAATTTCTCTCGAAGGTGTACACAGTTGGTATATAGTCCACTCGGTCGGTTACCATAGCACTACACTTTGATATCCTCATGTGACCATAGTTCTTGTACCTCCACATTGATAGGCAGTTTAATCTTATTGACGCTTTGGTTGCAACTTCTCTCGCCACAATATTAATCGGTATATGGAGTAGGGCCTGTAGAGACTCGGTCGCTGTAGTCCTTAAGGCTCCGCTTATGCTCAGGCAGGCAGTTCTCTGAACCTTTGTTAGTAAGTTGGTAATGGTTAGTTTGTCAGTTGCCGTCCACCATACCACAATACCGTATAACAGTATTGGACGAACTACTGCTATATATATCCAGTGGACGATTTTAGGAGAGAGTCCCCACCGCGACCCTACAGCCTTTTTGCAGGAATATAAGGCGACGTTGGCCTTCCTTACACGTTCCAATACGTTAAGTCTAAATAACATTTTCCTATCTAGAATTATTCCTAAAAATTTTGCACTTTCAGAAAAGACTAGATCTGTTCCATTTATCCGAGGTGGAGGGTCCACATGTGGGACATTATTCATCCTAGTAAAGAGAACCAATTCTGTCTTGTTGGGGTTAACGCCCAAACCGCTGCTTCTGGCCCATCTAGCCAACTTGTTCAGAGCCACCTGTAGGATGTCTCTGAGGACGTTTACGAATTTGCCACTCACTGCGATTGCCACGTCGTCCGCATATGCCACGACCTTGCAGCCACAACGTTCTAGATATAGCAGGATTTCTTTCACCGCTAGGTTCCAAATTAGTGGAGACAGTACTCCTCCTTGCGGGGTCCCTCTGTTTACATACCTTGTTAGAGTTGTGGACCCTAGACATGCTGTTATGCGTCTTCTGGTGAGCAGACTTTGAATTAGTCTAATCAAACTAGTGTTAACTTTTAGATGTGAGAGTGCCGCAATTACCGCATCTGAGTGAATGTTGTTAAAAGCCCCTTCTATGTCAAGAAATGCCACCATGGTGAATTCCTTGAAATGCAGGGACGATTCGATAGTGCTCACAAGTTCGTGCAGGGCTGATTCTGTAGACTTGCCCTTATTGTAAGCATGTTGGTTCCCCGACAGGAGTTTTGTATCCAGGTTTTCCCTAATGAAATGATCTAAAAGTCTTTCCAGACCTTTCAATAGGAAGGAGGATAGGCTAATTGGTCTGAAGTCTTTTGTCCTAGTGTGTGATATCTTTCCCGCTTTAGGTATGAAAACCACTTTGGTATCCCTCCATCGATTCGGGACGTATGAAAGCCTGATACAGCCTACATAAATTTTCTCCAGCCACGGGATAATGTACTTTAACATTTTCTGCATTTCTGCTGGAGTGATGTCATCTGGTCCAGGTGAGTTGAAGGGCTCAAAGCTGTTAATAGCCCAGCTTATTCTGGATCTCTCAGTCAAGAAGCTAGCGACGCTCGCAGTCCACTCGCACTCTTGTTGGTCCTGCTGATCCTCGGGTTCTGTTACAGAGTTCCCCGGGAAATGTGTGTCGAGCAGTACATTGAGCGACTGCTCGCTGTTTTTGGTCCAGTTATTTGCCTCATCCTATAAATATCCCACTGTGCAGGGTGAAGCATATAATATCTTCCTCAGCCTAGCGGCGTCGGAGACCTTTTCCACTTCACCACAGAAGGTATACCAAGAGCGCCTTTGCGCCTTTCTAAGCTCCTTCTTATAGATCTTGAGTTGCTCTTTATAAGCATCCCAATCATTAGCGACCCCAGTAGATTTAGCCTTATTGAATAGCTTGTTGCAGGTCTTGTTCATAGCCGTTAGCTCAGAAGTCCACCATTGGGGTTTAGTTTTACCCTTGTACCTTGTTTTTGGACAGGCTTCTTCAAGGGATCTATTGAATGATATGGTGATATGCTCGACCAGATTATCCAGACCGGCTTTGTCATTCGGTTCGTACAGAAGTTTAGAGTTGAGTACTTTCTTGAAATTCTTCTCATACAGATGCCACTTTGTCTTCCTTACATTTCTGTGGACGGCGAGTTTAGGCGCTTTTTCCGCGAGTTTGAACTCAATATAATGGTGATCTGAGAATGAGTGGTCGTCCAGTACATTCCACCCAATAATTTTGTCTGACAGCCGGTCAGTAGCAAACGTTACCTCGAGTACTTCTTGTCTGTCTTTAATTGTGAAGGTCGGTTTATTACCTATGTTACAAATACTAAGGTTGGTAGTTAGAATAAAGTCAAGAAGCGAATCACCCCTATTGTTTACCCCAGATAGTATGATGAGCGTTCGTGTCTGCGCCAATAATCAGCTCGAGCTGCTCAGACGTTGCTTCTTCTACTACTTCCCTGAATAGAGCAGTCGGTACTACAGATTCATAAGGCAAGTAGCTGGAGACCACCCAATATATGCGATTACCGATCTCCAGGCTAGCAGCTGTTTGGTCTTTACCACTTAAATTAGTCAGGAGAAAGATACTTAGATCTTTCCTGGCCAAAATGCAGGTTCTTGGAGTGCCTTCACAGTTGGCCACAAGCAGTTTAAAGTTGGGTGTCCTAATACCACACACCCTTCCTCCCACTACGTAGGGCTCCTGTATCAGGACTATGTCTACTGCGCCTGTGGACAGGCGCAGCAATAGAGCCGCTGAGGCTGCTTTAGCGTGATGGAGGTTAATCTGTAGAATTCTTACCATCATTGGTAATTGACAGATTAACATCCACCCCGACAAGGGTGTTATCGAACTCTTCGTCCGTATCGTCGAGAAGCATGTCCGCGCCAGATGCGTCAAAGAGTCTGGAGACTCCCCTCAGCCTCTCTGTGTCCGAAGTAGAGCTTTTGTCCTCAGAGAAGGACGTTACAGATCTTCTGTTAGAGTTGGAGTCACCAGAAATAATAGGCGTGGGTACCTCCGCACTTCCAGAAAGTGCCACGGTAGACGACTCACCTTCTGCAGTGGGAGCTATATCCTGCTTGTATATCTTCAAGACTATAGTCTCGAAGCCATATTGTAGGGTTGCACTCGCACTTTGTATATGGGAGGTGGATTCAGCGTTTAGGATAAGATTGACCTGCCGCTTTTTACCATCCGCCTCACCCACCTTGCAGATTCTCCAATTATGGGCCGGCAGACCAGGATTGGAATCTTTTATTATTTCTAAGATGTCAGCCGGGTTGGGGGGCTCTTCTGTAACCCAGGTGATGGCTCTAGGGTGACTAGGGATGTTGTTTTTTCGACAACATCCAACTGGGCACCCGGCCACACCTCACCCGCTCGACTCAGAGCAGCCTTATACAGGTCTACTGATCTGGCATCACCGAAATATAAGAGCTTTACTCTCCCCTGATGCCATCCTGCATCGTTGCAGATTGGTGGTTTGCCCGGCATTTCTCTACGGACATCGAGGTAATGAGCCATAATGGCTGATTGTACATGACTCCATTTGTCCTTGAGGATGGATCCATCCTCACTACTTCTGTCTATAAAAGCCATCACTAGACTCTCCTTCGCCACTTCATTGAAGGGCTTGGTGAGTGTCCTGTTGATGGTGACATTAGGGCCTCTTGCCTTTTTCGAAGGCGGGGGTTCATCAGGTGATCTGATTCGTTTTACTTTATTAGCCGTTAACACAGCTGAATTTGTGGCTCTTTCAGCCGACTCATTGGCCTTAGAAGCATCTATGACGCCTTTAGCCTAGGTAAGTGACTCTTTTTGTTTTTCGGTAAGAGCCGAAACCTCAACAGCCTCTAACTTCGTCAAAACTCTGAGCGCTACACGATGCTCATTGTGCTTCCGTTTTGACGGTCGGACATGACGTTTTCCCCTCACCGCACCACCTGTTGTGAGTACTTGGGGGAGATTTTCACCATTTTTGGCTTTGGTCAAGACCAACGGACGGACAGTCGGACGATTGGGGAACCGCGCTCCATCGGAACACGAAGGCATCCCCGTCAAGAGAATTTATTTTTTATTTTGTCTGTATTAGACCGTAATAGGTACTACGATGTAGGCCTTACAGACTTTGTACAGATTTTTGCTATTGCGTAATAGGTACTGGTAACTATCCGCTATGTGATAAACACGTCCGTTCACTGCGAATGATCAGCACAGGTAACCATAGTTACCACGACACCACGAACATCGGCAGGCGGCAGCAACAACAACGACGACAGCAACATCAGCATCAGGGCGAAGATGGAGGAATCTGTGCCGCGCTTCTCGATCGCAAGACAACAACAACTGACTGGGCAGGCTATGCCGACAGTAGTGTAATCAGTTACCTCCACTACACGTCTCTCAGTCGTCTCCTATTGAATACAATACGAGCAAAAATGCCCATCGCCCTTAACGTTCGATCGTCCTCTACAACCCTACTGAAATCCCACACCCCCTGGGAGTGGAAGATTCCCATACTAGCTAAATCCCTAACATCATCGTAGTGCGAGCATTCCGTAAGTATATGCCGCCAGTCCTCAGGTCCCCTCCCACAACCACAGTCCGGACTATTGGACAGACCTCTCGCATGCAAAAATGCATTGAGAGAGCCATGTCCGGTCAGTAAAAAGCCGAGACTTAGACCGAAACCAAAGTCTGGCCGATCCCTAACAAACGTCGCGTCACGAATAAAAGCGTACGTCGCCCGCCCCTTATCGCTTTCTGTCCATCTTGTCCGCCACCTAGACAATAGGCACTCATCCAAGAGTTCCTTGTTCCTCCTAACATCCCCTTCTACCAGCTGATCCGAAGGAAACCAATCTAAACTTGGAAGTGGCTGGTCGCTCTTCATCCGGAAGGTGATGCCGCAACGCAACACCTCCAGATCAAGTGGGAGTGCACCCAGCAACACTTGCAATGCGTCTGTGGACACCGTACGACATACAGGCATATAAGCTAACATCGCTACCCTCTGGCAGGATAAGACCTTGCGAAGGCCAGCTCAGCACGAGACTGGCCTTCGATCAAGATGAGCAGGTCATCGGCGTATGCACACAGCTTGTAAGAGTCGGCAAGCGACTGTAACAAGGGATCCATCATGAGGTTCCACAAAAATGGACCACAGATAGAACCCTGGGGACAGCCGCGTGTCACTTCCTTCCAAACTGTGCCGCTGGCACCCACCACACAAACTTTCCTATCCTCAAAATAGCTCTGCCAAAGCCTAAGCTCACAGCACCCAATCTGGACTAATCGCTGGAGCACGCTGTCCCAAAGGAGATTATCAAATGCACCTCGGAAATCAACAAATATACCCAGTACATACTTGGCTGTCGACTCGCTAACGCTACGACTTACATGCATTAAAGCATCCTCGGTAGACGGGTTAGACTTAAATCCAAACTGCAGTCGCTCAGAGAGAGTGCTCTCATCGATGCGCTGCTTCAGCCGTGACACCATTATTCTCTCTAGAACTTTTCCAAGCTCCGAGAGAAGACTGATGCCCCGATAAGAGCGAGGATCACTCCTCACCTTCTCGGGAGACTTAAGCAGCACAACAACTCGGGCAATCTTCCAAGCTCCTGGGAATAAGCCATCTACTAAGCACCTCTGATAGATACTATCCAGGTACTCTGGTATTGCCTTCCAGATGGCTTTCACCATCTCTCCAGTAATACCATCGATACCTGGTGATTTCCTACTTTTCACCCGATAGACACTGTCCGAAATCTCATGTCTTTCCAGGATTGGAGGGTCAGTTATAGCCTCACGAGGAGGAGAATAACTAACCGTATCCGCACCCGGAAAGAGAACCCCCAACAGTTCATCCACGCTTTCCCTCCAAGAACGCAACGTCCCCTCGGCCCGACTAAAACACGCGATGTCTCCCTGCTTGTCACGCCCTCGACATATTCTATGAGCCAACCCCCATGGGTCATCCCTATTGTCCTGTACGATATTCCTAAGATGTCCCTCCTTACTCCTAATCAGCAACGTAACGTGACGCCCTCGACATATTCTATAAGCCAACCCCCATGGGTCATCCCTATTGTCCTGTACGATACTCCTAAGATGTCCCTCCTCACTCCTAATCAGCATGTCCTTGTACGTTCGAAGGCCAGCACGATATTCAGCTTTCCGCGTAGCCATCAACTCAACATTGGTATGCCTGACCCTCTGGAATCTCTTCCTAAGGCGTCGGACATTCCGCCGCATCATCTCCAACTCCTGGGTCCACCACTTGATTCTGCTCGGTCGAGTCTCGCGACGTCGATCAAGTTGCACATCATTCACCGCGCACAGACATCCATCCAATCGGCTGACCTGGTCATCTAACGTCAGTGACCTAAACTCAGCTATTGGCGTCCCCAAGACCGCCTCCCTAACACAATCCGAATAACGTCGCCAGTCCACGTCCCGATCCCGCCACCTGCGAGACCGTCCAGTCTCCCCAGTCCGTCCCCTGTGAGAGATCACAATCTCGATGGGTCGGTGATCACTCACGCCCCATCGGTCACACACCCTCCACCTAAACCCGTACGCTGTCACGTCTATGTCACCTCTCCCATTGGGCCCATCGAAGGTATATAGATCGCTGGGCTCATTCAGCACCCCTACTCCGCGCGTCACCATCCACTCGGTGAGCATCTCTCCTCGTATATGGTTCTGATGGCCAGCAGAATGCCGGTTCATCTTAGAGAACCACATACGAGAGGACGCATTTGCATCCAAACCAAGGATAACCGGAATGCTACTCGCTAGTAGTAGCACGGTATCCATATACCCTAGATACGGCTCCAATGGAGCTCCAAACCTACAATAGATGCTAGTCAAAAGCATCCTCCCAAAACTACCTTCCACAGAAACACAAACCCCATATCCGCCACTACCGTACAGTCCATGTCCATACTGTCCACCACCAAACCAACTACACTACCATCTACAACATACGGCTCCTGTAGCAAAGCCAAGGAGGCACCTACCCTCCTCATCTCCTGCCAGCCTGCGACCGCTGGCAGTTGTATTGCACAACCAGGATATCCTCCATCTCAATGTCTCGCCCTCGATATCAGCCCTGCGTACACCGGACACAGCAGCGACAGCATACTGTGATCGGCCGCATATCCGCGGAGCTCACAGTTTCTGCACCTCGCCTCATTGGGACACTGATAGACAGTGTGTCCCACTGATCCCCACCTCTTACACACATTCTGCCTCTGCCTGCAGTCGCGGATCATATGGTCGAAACCATAGCACCGGTGACACGCTGGCACCTCCTCCTGAAGGCGCACCACAAAATATAGGCATCTCCAGACTCCAGTAGCTTTTCTGCTACACGTAGCGTACACTCCAGCGCAACATCTGTGTCACCGGTCGGGCTTACCTGCCAAGCCTTGGAGACGAGGCGGACGATCTTTTCGAACGCGGCGAACTCCATCTCCGGACCGAAATTCTGCCGGTACAGCTCCTCCATAAATTTCTCAACTTAGGGCCGAGCTTGTCATTGGCCGACACCACCATTCCTGCCTGCGCGAACTTAACGTTCTCCACAATTTTCTTCCGCTCTGCCACCGAAGGAGTGCGGATTATTGCGCCACCATTCTTCATCGGGCGGAGGGTGTGAACGCGGACGTCCATAGTCGGCGCCACCTTCTCCACCTTCTCCACCACCTCCTTAACCGCCTCAGCACCAGCCGCACCATCCTTCCTGATTATTGCCGACCAGGTATCCACTGACTTGAGACACCAACTGGGGTAGCCTCAACCAAACCTCTATCTTACCTTCACTATTCACACATAAACACTTCAATTCACTCTAAGACCATAAGTATGTTCGGCGGATACCCGTTTTGGGTAATTTTAAGTCGAATGAGCAATGTCCGTCCGTCCGTCTGTCTGTCTGCTGGCTGGTGTGCACGATAACTCTCGAAAGGAGTAACCGATTGATTTTAAATTTGGTATCCGCTAATATTTTTCTCTATCTACGGCTAAGTTAGAAGATGGGCCATATTGGTCCACTCCTTCTAGTACCTTCCTCACAAAGGGTTTACATTTATTGAAATATTGATTATTTAATAACTTCTAAATTATATATTCGAATCTTCTGAAATTTGACACATAGTAGTAATTTATTAGTCGCTATCACCTTTAGAAAAATGGGCGAAGTTGCACGCCCCTTTTGGTTCCTTCTTCAGAAGTGAACCATTTTGCACCAAAATAATACTTCATTCAGATACTTGAAATTTTGTGCAGTGTAATGCTTTTATTGTACCTAGAGTCCAGTGAAAATTGCGTTATTGACACGGCCCACACAAAGGCACCCTTTTGAACTAAAAGTTAACAGCTTAAAATTTTAATGCAATGCATATAAATACTTAAAATTTTTTACAGTGTAATGTTTTATAATACCTACAGTCTGTCGAAAAATGGGCGTTATTACCACGCTACTTTTGGTACCTCCCACACATATGTACCATTTTGTACAAAACGTTAACGGCTTATATCGTGAACTAGCCTACCCGGTCCACTTCGTTATCCCAGATTTCAGATTTCCGATTCCGCCCAATTTTGGAGTAATCACGTAGACTGACACCAAATCCATATACACAAATTACAGCACACTCGCTAACGCCCAATGGTCCAATCCCGCCCATTTTTGGACCAATCACATACACTCCCAGCTACTTCCAGTTGGACCCCAGAAACTCCAGGATTGGTTGCCCATCTGGGATCACGGTCCAGTCCCAATCATGGAAGAAGATAGGGACAGCAATTTTACTGAAGCTTTGTAGATTGTATTCTATTTTGACTAGAATTCATCACAGTAAAAATTTTGCAAATCGGTTCATATTTTGTTATAATCACCATATAGAGGTCGCTCCAAATTAGGCGTGTTTAAATCATAAATACAACATTTTCTAAGCGTTTAAAGCGAATCTTTGCAGTTTGAGTTTCATTTAGACAAGAATTCGTCACAGCAACATTTTGTTTAAATCAGTTCATATTTTGTTATAGTCCAACTATAGATGTCGCTCCCAAAAAGGCTTGTTGAAGCCATAAACACCACATTTTCTAAGTAATTTAGCTGAAACTTTGCAGTTTGTATTCTATTTTTGGCAAGAAAATTTGGTCAGTTTATATTTTGTTGTCGTCCCCGTGTAGAGGTGGCCTCAAAAATGCCTACTGAAGTCATAAATATAACATTTTTCAGATGAAGAGTTTGGCTAAAGAATTTGGCGCCTACAATTTGGCTTAAAATTGCAATTTTAATGTTTGCTTCAACCAAAAGGATGGTTGGAAGATTTGCACATATCCAAAGATTTTTTCCAGTAATAGAGTTGAATGCAATCCATGGTGGAGGGTATATAAGATTCGGCAATTTAAGTAAAATTTTAATTTTCACTTCATTAAAACGAACTTGCGCATCACTTATTCACTGACTGAAGTTGAAATAGCAATTGAAACACATTTCATTTTTTTGAGAGAAAGCATCAAATTGTGTCTCTACAACAATGGCGAGATGCTGTATTTGCACATTGCGTTTGCTAATAGGCATTGCTTCGCAAACAAAATCAAAACATCATAGTGCTATGACAGTATAAAAAAATGAACTGTACCCAAAAGGCATCACTAGGGGACAGAAAAGTGTGAATTGACCCCCATCATAGAGAAATATGGATCGGTAAAATCACCAGAACATAGTGTGAGACACAAGAAAACAGGGTCAATTGGCACCACAAGAACTGAAGGGATGTGATGGTATATGTGTTTGCCCACCACTCAGCTAGAATCATACACACTCATTTTCAAGACAAATTACTTATACATTTGAAATTTCAGTCAAATCACTCTTGAAATGCAAATTTTGCAAATAAATTTATCTATATCTTTAAACGTTTTTTTAAACTGAGATACTCTCTCGGCTATAGAGCAACCTGTTTCTATACAGTGATAGAAACCAAGTATTTTACATGGCAAAATATATTGCAAGTATTTCATTGCGTGCCCACAGACTATATCATGATTTCTGGGGCGTGACCCCCGTCATCAGTAGTCTACATGGCCGGCTTTTCAAAAAAGCCTTTGATTGATGATTCGATAACCAAACTCTCAATGCCTATCACGGGGCGACTCACACGAGCAAATGAGAATTGCACCCAAAGACTCACTTTTCGGCTATCGATCAAACAATCAAACACAATGAAATACTAGTACTTTGCCATGTCCACAAGAAATTCAATTAGAATTTACTTGTAGAAATCACTCACACATTAAGAGTAAAGCTTTATAGTAAAAAGCTTTTTTCTTATTGCTTTAAGTGTTTTGTTGTAATATTTATTTTACAACAAGTCAGCTGTGCCGTGCTTTTGTCCATGTCGGTTGCCCGTTATTATTTTGGTCTGTAATCGTTATGATTTAAACTGAGATACTCTCTCGGCTATAGACCAACCTGCTTCTATACAGTGATAGAAAGCAAGTACATTTACACAGTTTGGTTATCGAATCATCAATCAAAGGCTTTTTTGAAAAGCCGGCCATGTAGACTACTGATGACGGGGGTCACGCCCCAGAAATCATGATATAGTCTGTGGGCACGCAATGAAATACTTGCAATATATTTAGCCATGTAAAATACTTGCTTTCTATCACTGTATAGAAGCAGGTTGGTCTATAGCCGAGAGAGTATCTCAATTTAAATCATAACGATTACAGACCAAAATAATAACGGGCAACCGACATATATCTTTAAACTACAATAATGAAGCCCATTCTGTTTACCAAGTTTCGACGCGTTCAGAATAAAATTTAAAAAGTGGGCCTTTTGACGTGTTTCTCCCCAAATATAGAAAATAAAACTTCAAATTGCAGTGATACTGCTTGAAAATTGTGTTTATTAGGACGTCAGGAAGTCTAGTCTTAAGATGCCACTTTATGGGGACTATATCAAAACATGGACCGATATGGTCCATTTTTGCTAAGGACGATTTAGTGTAATACATATAAGGTATAATAGCTTAATTTTCAGCCAAATCAATTGAAAATTGGTTTCTATGGTGTGAAGAAGCCAATTCGGGAGAGACCTTTGTATGGAAGATACATGAAAACGCAAAGTAAAATGTTTTAGACTAATCGGATAAAAATTTTGGTGTCTATGGCGTTAATAAGTCAAATCTGTACCAAATTATCGTATTTAAGCTCAATTATTTTAGATTGTAGTGTGATGTAAACAGACGGACAGATGGACATACGTGAAGATAACTCAATAATTTTTAATTCAAAAATTTCATATATACTCTATTGTATAACAACAACAATGGTTTATACGGTAACATAACGCGTTAAATTTTTAACAAAAGTGGATATACAAGAAAATGGCTCCCAAATATCTCAGAGATAGGGACCTGGGGTTCTGACAGATTGATAGATCTTAACAAATTATCCAAGGAAATTATTTTTATCTAATTTTTTTTCGATTTTGTGATATACGTGAAGATAACTTCGGGACGACGAAATGTCGTCAAGGCTTAAAAAACATTTAACTTATGTTGTTTTTTAGTATACAAACCTGGCGGGCCCACTATATAATACCATACACCTCCCTAACAATGCGAAAATGTGCATTGCGATAAGAGTTTGGCAATGTTTATACATGTAATAAGAAAACTCTCACTGCCGAATTTCGCACTGATTGGATATAAAACACGGTTTCCACAGCGCTTACCTGTCAAATTGGGTGAAACATATATATGGAGCCTATATCTAAATCTGAACGGATTTTCTCTGAAGTTGGCAGTGTTTATACATGTAATAAGAAAATTCTCTCTGTTGAATTTCGTACTGATCGGATATAAATTACGGGTTCTACAGCGCTTATACATATGTCAAAGCGGGTGAAACATATATATGGGGGCTATATCTTAATCTGAACGGATTTTCTACGAATTTGGTAGTGTTCCTTCACGTAATAAGACAACTTTTTCTGCCGAATTTTGTACAGATTGGATGTAAAATACGGTGTCTACAGCGCTTACATGTCAAATCAGGTGTAACATATATGTATATGGGGACTATATATAAAACTGGACCGATTTTCCCTGAATTTGGCAGTGTGCATACATGTAATAAGAATCGGATATAAAATACGGGTTCTACAGCGCTTAAATGTCAAATCGGGTGAAACATATATATGGGGGCAATATCTAAATCTGAACGGATATAGAATATCCGTAATAAGAAACCTGTCTCCGCCGAATTTCGTACAGATCGGTTGTAAAATACGGTTTCGAAAGCACTTACACGTCAAATCGGGTGAAACATATATATGGAGGCTATAGCTTAATCTGAGCCGATTTTCTCCGAATTTGGCATTGTTCATTTATGTAATAAGAGAACCCTCTCTGGCAGATTTCGTACTGATCCGATATAAAATACAATTTCTACAGCGCTTACATATCAAATCGGGTGTAACATATATATGGGGGCTATATATAAATCTGAACTGATTTTGACCAATTTCAATCTGGATCGTCCTTGGGCCAAAAAAAGAGAAAGGTGCTAAATTTCATTACAATCGTACCATCGATTCGACCTGCACTTTGATTTCAAGAATACATGGACAGACAGACAAACGGACATGGCTAAATCCACTCAAAAAGTGATTATATGTCGATCAGTATAACAAACTATGGTTCTAATTCTTCTCTTTTTGGGCATTACAAACAACTGCACAAAGTCATAATACCCTCACACAGAATACAGTTTGGTTGCCTAAACCTAATTATTTGTCAACCGAATTTTGGTAGTTCTGTCTACCATCATTTTGGTTGTGGTATACTTCTGCTTCCATGTTGACAACAATAATATTTGGTTGCGTTAACTACGAAAATGGTTTCTAACATTATCTGTTGTATGTTGCCACAACCAACTGTTTTAAAAAATTGGTTGTTCTGACAATTTGTCAGTCATATACTACCGACAACTAATTAAAACAGTTTTCATGCATTTTTATTTTATTTATAGAACAAAAAACCAAACAATTCATAACAAAATTAAAAATCCCATATTACAAATTCATCACTATTATGAGATTTGGAAATTTTTCACACAAATTTTAGTACAAGAAAAAGAAACGCATAAAACATTTATGCAAATATCGCTTAACCCCGTGCTTTCAATTTCATGATTGTTGCTTTTATTTTTTATTTATGTAAAACATTTTGCACAACATATTCTGCATTACACACATTATTATCCACACGAGATTATTTTTGACTACATATACCGTTCTTGAACAATATGTTAAAGATTTATTTATGTCGAGTAATTTTATTTTTTGTTTGTCATTTATCAGCAAAAGAACAGCATCCAATCTTTCGGTTGTATTTCCTAAAATACATTTAATTATTCTAAATTTAGGAAATTATTGGGATAACCAAAAAACGGTTATCTATTAATATTTTTTCTGTTGTAGTAACCAATTATTCGTTGCAATAATTAGTCTATTGATACAATTTCTGTTGTCAAGAGTAAAACATTGGTTGTCAGAACCAAAAATCGATCATATGGTACTATAATGAAAGTTCAAAATTTGTTACCACTACTAACCGAGTTTCAATGAATAAAACAATCTTAAATCGATTGATACAACCATTGATTCAGTTGCAATCATTTTCAATTGATCGTGTCCATGATATTATTTTTGTTTCAACTTTTTATATATTAATACAACCGACACACGATGTAGGCAATATACTTTTTGTTGTTAGTACCTTTTTTTATTGTTACAATCGAATTCCAACCAATTATTTTCCTGGGTGCTGTGTTCTTGTTTATATCGATTGACGTATTTATAAAATGTATAATAATAGAAAAAGTTAATGTTTGATTTGTGCTTCTCCAGGTAAAACACTATTTCAAAACCAGTAAGGAAAGGCTAAAGTCGGGCGGGGCCGACTATATAATACCCTACACCACTCTCGTAATACTGAATAACTCTGATATATAAATTTTGTAATTCATGTATAAATTGTTTACATAAATTTACTTTTGGGACATTTTATACTTAAATAATACCCAGTACCACAGTGTGGTGTAGGGTATAACAACGATTGGATCTAAAGAGCCAAATCGGATAAAACATATATCTGGGAGCTATAGCTAAATCTTAACCGATTTTCTTCAAATTCGGCAATGTTGGTTCATGGATCAAGAAACTTCACCATTCTAAATTTCACAACGTTTGGATGTAAAATATAGCTTCTATAGAACTAATGGGCCAAATCGGACGAAACATATATATGGGAGCTATAGCTAAATCTTAACCGATTTTCTTCAAATTCGGTAGTTTTGGTTCATGGATCAAGAAACTCTACCATTCTAAATTTCAAAACGATTGGATGTAAAATACAGCTTCTATAGGACTAAAGGGCCAAATCGGACGAAACATATATATGGGAGCTATAGCTAAATCTTAACCGATTTTCTTCAAATTCGGCAATGTTGGTTCATGGATCAAGAAACTCTACCATTCTAAATTTCAAAACTATTGGATGTAAAATACAGCTTCTATAGGACTAAAGGGCCAAATCGGACGAAACATATATATGGGAGCTATAGCTAAATCTTAACCGATTTTCTTCAAATTCGGCAATGTTGGTTCATGGATCAAGAAATTCTACCATTCTAAATTTCAAAACGATTGGATGTAAAATACAGCTTCTATAGGACTAAAGGGCCAAATCGGACGAAAGATATATATGGGAGCTATATCTAAATCTTCACCGATTTCAACCAATTTCAATAGCGATCTTAACAGCTGCGAAATACTCTAAACTGCAAAATTTCAGAACGATTGGAGTGAAATTGCGACCTGTAGTCGACGAACAACTTTACATGGACATACGGACGGACGGAATTGGTTAAATCGACTCAGCTAGTGATTCTGAGTCGATCGGTATACTTTAAGGTGGGTCTAGCTGTGTTATTTTCAGGTGTTACAAACATCTGCCGTGAAACAAACTTATAATACCCTATACTACAGTGTGGTGTAGGGTATAATTATCATTTTTATATCCGTCCGTCCGTCCGTCCGTCCGTCCGTCCGTCTGTCCGTCCGTCCGTCCGTCCGCCCGCCCGTCTGTCCGTCCGTCCGTCCGTCCGTCCGTCTGTCCATGTAAAGTTGTTCGTCGACTACAGGTCGCAATTTCACTCCGATCGTTCTGAAATTTTGCAGTTTAGAGTATTTCGCAGCTGTTAAGATCGCTATTGAATTTGGTTGAAATCGGTTCAGATTTAGATATAGCTCCCATATATATCTTTCGTCCGATATGGCCCTTTAGTCCTATAGAAGCTGTATTTTACATCCAATCGTTTTGAAATTTAGAATGGTAGAGTTTCTTGATCCATGAACCAACATTGCCGAATTTGAAGGAAATCGGTTAAGATTTAGCTATAGCTCCCATATACATGTTTCGTCCGATTTGGCCCTTTAGTCCTATAAAAACTGTATTTTACATCCAATCGTTTTGAAATTTAGAATGGTAGAGTTTCTTGATCCATGAACCAACACTACCGAATTTGCAGAAAATCGGTTAAGATTTAGCTATAGTTCCCATATATATGTTTCGTCCGATTTTGCTCTTTAGTCCTGAAGAAGCTGTATTTTACATCCAATCGTTTTGAAACCCTGAAAATAACACAGCTAGACCCACCTTAAAGTATACCGATCGACTCAGAATCACTAGCTGAGTCGATTTAACGATGTCCGTCCGTCCGTCCGTCCGTCCGTCTGTCCATGTAAAGTTGTTCGTCGACTACAGGTCGCAATTTCACTCCGATCGTTCTGAAATTTTGCAGTTTAGAGTATTTCGCGGCTGTTAAGATCGCTATTGAATTTGGTTGAAATCGGTTCAGATTTAGATATAGCTCCCATATATATCTTTGGTCCGATTTGGCCCTTTAGTCCTATAGAAGCTGTATTTTACATCCGATCGTTTTGAAATTTAGAATGGTAGAGTTTCTTGATCCATGAACCAACATTGCCGAATTTGAAGAAAATCGGTTAAGATTTAGCTATAGCTCCCATATATATGTTTCGTCCGATTTTGCTCTTTAGTCCTGTAGAAGCTGTATTTTACATCCAATCATTTTGAAATTTAGAATGGTAGAGTTTCTTGATCCATGAACCAACACTACCGAATTTGAAGAAAATCGGTTAAGATTTAGCTATACGTTATTGTATAGCTACGTTATTGTTTTTTATACCCTACACCACACTGTGGTACAGGGTATTATAACTTTGTGCATTTGTTTGTAACACCCAAAAGGAGAAGAAATAGACCCATCGTTTATTATACCGATCGACTTAGAATCACTTTCTGAGTTGATTTAGCTATGTCCGTCTGTCTGTCTGTCCGTCTGTCTGTCCGTCTGTGCATGTATTTTTATAATCAAAGTACAGGTCGCAATTATGGTCCGATCGCGACGAAACTTTACACATATCATTTGTTTGGCCCAAGGACGATCCCTATTGAATTTGGTTAAAATCGGTTCGGATTTAGATATAGCCCCCATATATATGTTACCCCCGATTTGACATGTAAGCGCTGTAAAAACTTTATTTTATATCCGATCAGTATGAAATTCGGCAGAAAGAGGTTTCTTATTACATGAGGGAATACTGCTAAATTCGGAGAAAATCGGTTCAGATTTAGATATAGCCCCCATATATATGTAACCCCCGATTTGACATGTAAGCGCTGTAGAAACTGTATTTTATATCCGATCAGTGCGAAATTCGGCAGAAAGAGGTATCTTATTACATGAAGGAATACTGCCAAATTCGGAGAAAATCAGTTCAGATTTAGATATAGCCCCCATATATATGATAGCCCCGATTTGACATGTAAGCGCTGTAAAAACTTTATTTTATATCCGATTAGTATGAAATTCGGCAGAAAGAGGTTTCTTATTACATGAAGGAATACTGCTAAATTCGGAGAAAATCGGTTCAGATTTAGATATAGCCCCCATATATATGTAACCCCCGATTTGACATGTAAGCGCTGTAGAAACTGTATTTTATATCCGATCAGTGCGAAATTCGGCAGAAAGAGGTCTCTTATTACGTGAAGGAATACTGCCTAATTTGGAGAAAATCAGTTCAGATTTAGATATAGCCCCCATATATATGTTACCCCCGATTTTATATGTTAGCGCTGTAAAAACTGCATTTTATATCCGATCAGTATGAAATTCGGCAGAAAAAGGTTTCATATTATATGAATGAACACTTTTTAATTTGGAAGAAATCGGTTCAGATTTAGATATAGCCCCCATATATAAGTTACCCCGATTTTACATGTAAGCCCTGTAAAAATGTTATTTTATATCCGATCAGTGTCTGTATTTTATATCTGATCAGAACGAAATTCGACAGAAAGAGGTCTGTTTACATGAATGAGTATTCAGGAAAATCGGTTCAGATTTAAATATAACCTCCATATATATGTTCCTCCTGATTTGGTGTCCAAGCGCTTTATAAGTTGTACTTATTCCGATCATTTAAATTTTCAAGAAAGATGTTTCCCAATTTAGGAACGAATATTGCTAAATTTCGCGATTATCGGTTTAGAATTAGATAATATGTTCCTACCCATTTACCAATTATTCCAAATTATTATCGCAATGTTATGGAGGTGTAGGGTATTATATAGTCGGCCCCGCCCGACTTTCTGCCTTTCCTTACTGGTTTAAGGTATAGATTTATATTTTTCATTCTGTAATGTTTTGACTGACAATTAGTTTGAACTAATAGTTTAACATTGTGTATTTGTATGTAACAGCCAAAAGGAGAAGAAATATACCCATCGTTTATTATACCGATCGACTTAGAATCACTTTCTGAGTTAAATTAGCTATGTCAGTCGGTCTGTCCGTCCGTATGTGCGAGTATGCTTGTAATCAAAGTACAGGTCGCAATTATGGTCCGATCTCAACGAAACTTAACACATATCTTTCTATTGGCCCAAGGACGATCCCTATTGAATCTGATTAAAATCTTTTCATATTTACTTATACATATGGCTCCCATATGTATGTACCTCCGATTTGGTATAAGTCACATTGTCTAACCGATCTTTAAACCAGTAAGGAAATGCTAAAGTCGGGCGGTGCCGACTATATAATACCCTACACCACTCTCGTAATATTGAATAACTCTGATATATAAATTTTGTAATTCATGTATAAATTGTTTACATAAATTTACTTTTAGGACATTTTATACTTAAATAATACCCTGTACCACAGTGTGGTGTAGGGTATAAAAACGATTGGATCTAAAGAGCCAAATCGGATGAAACATATATATGGGAGCTATAGCTAAATCTTAACCGATTTTCTTCAAATTCGGTAGTGTTGGTTCATGGATCAAGAAACTCTACCATTCTAAATTTCAACACGATTGGATGTAAAATACAGCTTTTATAGGACTAAAGGACCAAATCGGACGAAACATATGTATGGGAGCTATAGCTAAATATTAACCGATTTTCTTCAAATTCGGCAATGTTGGTTCATGGATCAAGAAACCCTACCATTCTAAATTTCAAAACGATCGGATGTAAAATACAGCTTCTATAGGACTAAAGGACCAAATCGGACGAAAGATATATATGGGAGCTATATCTAAATCTGCACCGATTTTCTTCAAATTCGGCAATGTTGGTTCATGGATCAAGAAACCCTACCATTCTAAATTTCAAAACGATCGGATGTAAAATACAGCTTCTATAGGACTAAATGGCCAAATCGGACGAAACATATATATGGGAGCTATAGCTAAATCTTAACCGATTTTCTTCAAATTCGGCTATGTTGGTTCATGGATCAAGAAACTCTACCATTCTAAATTTCAAAACGATCGGATGTAAAATACAGCTTCTATAGGACTAAAGGACCAAATCGGACGAAAGATATATATGGGAGCTATATCTAAATCTGAACCGATTTTCTTCAAGTTCGGCAATGTTGGTTCATGGATCAAGAAACTCTACCATTTTAAATTTCAAAACGATCGGATGTAAAATATAGCTTCTATACGACTAAAGGGCCAAATCGGACGAAACATATATATGGGAGCTATAGCTAAATCTTAACCGATTTTCTTCAAATTCAGCAATGTTGGTTCATGGATCAAGAAACTCTACCATGCTAAATTTCAAAACGATCGGATGTAAAATACAGCTTCTATAGGACTAAAGGGCCAAATCGGACGAAAGATATATATGGGAGCTATATCTAAATCTGAACCGATTTCAACCAAATTCAATAGCGATCTTAACAGCCGCGAAATACTCTAAACTGCAAAATTTCAGAACGATTGGAGCGAAATTGCGACCTGTAGTCGACGAACAACTTTACATGGACGGACGGACGGACGGACATCGTTAAATCGACTCAGCTAGTGATTCTGAGTCGATCGGTATACTTTAAGGTGGGTCTAGCTGTGTTATTTTAAGGTGTTACAAACATCTGCCGTAAAACAAACTTATAATACCCTGTACCACAGTGTGGTGTAGGGTATAAAAAATTTACAGAAGAGTCTCTTGATACACTTAGAGACAATACTAAATTTTAAGAAAATCGGTTCAGATTTAGATATAGCCCCCATATATATTCTACCAACGATTTGACATTTAAGCTCCGATAAGTAAAAAAAATTGTAAAAATCCATCGACGCGTTCCGAAAATACAGAACTCGAAACGTACGCCCTTTGAGAATAATTTTCTATTTTCTCAGATTTCAGATGCTAATAACATCTGGAAACATTTTTTGTAATATTTTTCGCCAACTATAAAATATTTTGTTTTGAGCAGAGAATCGAAATGCCAATTTATTTTGAAATCGGGAATGGTGACCCAAAAAGGTGTTCGGTTTGACATGGAATGAACGATATATGACTTTTTATATTTGAGGCATCCAGTTTTATTAGCCTGTAGTGTCCGTTCCCCAGACGGACATACCAGACGAGAATACCTGGTATGTCTACATTTGGATGAATATTTCATACTATTTAAAAAATTAGGACGGTAATTTAAACGTTCACAACAGCTCATCTTTACTAATGAGACCAACTCTGTATGTAAATGACACATTTTTGTGTTGACGATTTTGAAAATTTATTTTGTTTTGAAGATTTTTGCAACCTCATTTTTAAGATTTTTTGCCGAAGTCAGCGTGTCTACCATATGTGAATGGTCAGATTTCCAATTTAGTATTGGCATTGTTTCCATCTATCTCATACGCCGTTGATTTCCTTTTTCTTATATCCAGGGATGGTCCACGACATTATTTTGTAGGTTTACGACTGTCAGAAAGGTGTAAACGTCACATACGTCATAAACCCGTCTGAAATGTATGAAATGTCCTAAACTGTAATATCAATTCTAAGGACGATGCAGACTTCAGCCCTTCACGTAAAAATCTGGTAGACACCTAAAAACTAATCGAAATCCGAGATACAACTTCATTTAATTTTTTTTTTGAGAAAATATATGTTTTTGATCGAATACCAATATTTACGCAATGATATGATATAGTGTACAACCCTTAATTAATAAGTTCAAATCGGAAAATCAACTACTTTCGGCGATAAATCTACTTTTTCAACAATGGCACGCACATCTTTTCAGATCATAAAAATTCACTTTTCTTCACATCAACAATAAATCGTTCAGTTTCAGTTTTTTTTTCAAATTTTATATAAGTTCCCACCCCACCCATTCCTGTGCTTGCTTCAAAAAATAGAAGACCTGACTTATTCTGGAATATGGCAAAAAGTCGACATAACGCATTGGCATCATTTGCTGATGATCCCAGCGTCAACTGCATAATTGGAAGGCATTTTCTCCAATTGGTCTCATGTGCATTCTGATTTTCGAAATCTATTAGAATCGGAACGATCTAAAAAGTTGCTGGAAGTTTACTTTTCACTTAAAATACGCGAAAAAAGACAACTTTGAAGGCATTGAAGAGATTCGAGTGAAGAATAAACCTAATTTATAAACAAAAAATAATTCATTTGAACCAATAAATAAACATGAAAGTTCAAAATAAATATTTTTTCTTTTCTATTGATTTGCTAATTATTTACTGTTAGTGACAAAGTCAAGTTTCCGACATTAGGTTTACGACGTTGTATACGTATGTCGAATACGTCTCAAATGTATGTCATATACGTCACAGTTTACGACGGACCATCCCTGCTTATATCGTTTGTTTTCGAGAATCCGCAGCGTGGGGAACTCCCATGCCTTGAGATCTCATTAGACAGGCTATCGTAAAATTTTCCTATCTATTCACTCCGCCACACTGATGACTATTGTGCTTTGCCCAGTGGACTAACGAATCTTAGTACTAGGGTCAAAGTAATGTTCGCTACAATATATGAATTATTTGATAGGTCTCTATAATCTACTTAAAGGCCTTTGCTATGAACTGTTCGCCATTGTCACAGTGTATGGTTTCTGGCACGCCAAATTTGTGGAAAATTTATTGACACGAAAATTGTATCACGTTCTGTGTTGTGGCAGCCTCATCGCATGAAGAAAAATAAATTTGGTAAAATGATTGACCACTATAAAAATATACGAATTTCCTTTCTTCGACCTTGGTACTTGCCTAAGAAGACTACGAGTATATACAGTTTCTGAAATAGTCTCTTAGTTAAGGGCCTGTTTCTGTAACTTATTTTCGTTCGTCTACGGCGAACGATCAACATTCTCTCAGCTATTACTTGAATTCTATAAAACGCAGGTTAGAAATATTTTGAGAACAAGCTTTTTACATGATTTTCTACAGACACAACGAATTATAAACTTCTGTGACTTATTGATTTCTCGCTATAATTGAGTGATTTTTGATCGTTCGTAGTAGACGAACGAAAAAAAGTTACAGAAACAGGCCCTAATACTTCGTTGCAGATAATAGTGTATAAAGTCTGATTCGCATGCTTGTTTTCCTTGCAAACCTGGCTATTGCGGATATATTGACTTACTTGCGGAGCCATTTTCGGGCAGTAATAAAAATTCGTTAATCGGCTCAATGTTTCGGATACCCCTCCATTACCAGTTGTTATACTATTGTGAGCCTTTTCGTTATGTTTTGTGTTATGTCTTGTGGAATCCACAGTTTCCATTTGAATTCTACCATATATTCGTCGACCACATTGTTTCTAATGTACGTGTATTTTATCCGCATGCGCCGTAAGATCTGGGAGTCTTTCCTGATCTTTTAATATTACATCTCTCAGTTCTACATATTCATCACTCTCAAATGCATTTGTATCGAAATCAAGTAAGTCCTCACCCGCTCTAGTGAATTGTACTGGAAGCTAAAAGTCGACTTTCGACCAATTTGGCTTCAGTCGACCAGGTCGATTAATCGGACAAGCCTTAACAATGCTTTATCGAGAAATTGTATGATTAGGTCCTTTAAGGACATAAGTAGACAGCGGAATTATATAAAATGTAGATTTTTAACTTACTCTGGATTTGGCTGCACATTAAAATTTTTGACTTTTTATGCACAGAATTATCCAGTTACCATATTACTATTATAATTTGAATGTAAAGTGCATATTTCAAATATACAGCCGGAATTGGAATTCGATTCGTCGTGGTGATGAACTTGATTAATTGTAGGGATGAATGGTGTTCATCGTGGTGATGAATGTAATTCGTCGTGGTAATGAACTCGATTCATCGTAGGTATGAACTATGATCATCCTGAGGACGAATGTTTTTGGAAACAGAGATTCGTCATGGCGACGAACAAATTCATCAAGAGGATTATTCCATACGTTAGTTGACGACGAAACTTTTTCTATCAGTGTAGAGGCAGTATCCCTAATGAACCTTCTATTTATTTATTTATATGAATATTTATTACAATTAAAATTGTAATAAACTTAAAAAATAAGTACTAGCAACTAAGGCTATCGACTTACATTTGTATTTTGAACCTTCTATACCAATGATCCCTCTATACATCGACTATTCACCTTTTCTTTAATCGCCTTCACCTTCTCATGGTCAGACTTTAGTATTCCAACTCCAGTTATAAAACTCAAGTATTTTAATTCGCGGAATAAAAATGATTTTTCTAATCCTATAGTGAGGTTAGCTCTGTCTGAACATTCCGCTACTTTAGATGAATCTCAAAGTCGTCTGCGGTGATCAGCAGATAAATGATCACATTCGATTTTTAGCGAGCAGGTATATCTTTGTACATAAGCCTGAAATGCGTTGCGCCTCATTGTGTAAACCGAATGGCATGACCTATGAATTGATAAGGCGGCCGACCTGAAACAGTGAATCCAATTCGATTTTAACTACCTCTTCAAGTTGTTTTACAATTCAAAAGATCCCCAGAAATCGTTTGCCATATATAATTGCTGTTCCAAGCCGGGACAGCAAATAGCTGACATGTCTACTATCGACGGATCTAGGTGCGTGGTGTTCGCCAGTCTGCCACTCTGTATGTTTTTCCAAAACTTTGGTACTTTTTTTTTTGGCTGAAATCCTACTGGTATATCAACTTTTTATGCCAGTAGGATTTCACAACAAAAAGAACCAAAGTTTTGAAAAAACATTTATTTTGATTCTCCTTTTGCCTTCTATGAGTTCGTTCATATTCTCATATAACCTAGCCAAATTGGGAATCAGAACAATTTGACGTGTTATTTGCCTGGGACTAAAATGTTTCTGTATTTTAATTTTTTTTATAAGTTAACTAGCTGGACCCGGTCCACTTCGTTGCCCCATATTTCCGATACCGTCCATATATACACAATATTACAGCACTCTCGCTAACAAATTGTGCAATATATCTCACTTTCAAAATGTAGCTTATGTTTGCGGGCCATGCACGTTGGTCCAATCCCGCCCGTTTTTTGCCAATACACACAACATTTTAACACTCCATTTCAGCAACTTTCTGAATATCAATACTTTGCTCATATGGGCGGGTCCTCGCCTGATATACAGAAAATTCAAGTACCTTATTTTGACCACCGCCAACCTACACATGTACATTCTTTTAAAATTTCAAGAATATCGATACAGCCGATCTTCGTCTATACGGAACAAACAAACAAACAGACAAACATAAACTCTTTTTTTATATAAATGTATACATAGCGGATACCCAGTGTGTGTTACTACGCAGAAAATAACATATTTTTGTTTAACATAACATATAACATATTATGTTTATAAATTAATGTTGCTTATTTTTTATCTTAATGTTAAAGGATAAACAATATTTTTAGTTTTTTCTATTGGTGTATAGACATAAAGATTTTTCGACGTTCCAACTCTGGACTTACTGAATAGTCCGTAGGGTATACAAAATCCGAGTCTATACATAAACAAAATTTATAGCATCCTACCTCTTATAGGAGCCACAACGGTCCAGCGGTCAAAAGTCGCTTGGTGTCAAATCGCATCCTTTAGAGATCAGTATACACACATAAAGTAGTAGGATCATAGCTCTTAAAGGACTTTTAAAGTACAGAAAGATTGAAAAATCCGTTGGTCACTGCTACACTGACTACAGTCTGAGAATTGACCGAATCGATCACCACCACAGTAAGTGGTGAGCGATATATTTTGAAAAGGCTTTACAATTTTTAAAACGCCGTTTTATGTCCGGTTTTATGAAAATTGTTCTGGTCACTGCTACATTGACCACATTCAGAGAACTCAACATTATTTTTCGCGCATATATTTCCGGTTATAGTACTTCATATATGCAAAGTTTTAACTTTGTTTTTTCAAAGAGGCTTCTGAAAGAACAAAACAAACCTACATTTTTTGTTAGCGCTTGAACTGACCACAGGCCGAAAAATGATTAAGTGAGTAGCAAGTGGTTTATACAACACTCCTGTCTATGTGTATTCAAACTTTCAGCTCTCTACCTCTAACAGGAGCCTCAGCGATCAAATGGTCGAAAATCACTCGGCGGTAAATCGAAAATCAAAGTAGCCTATGTCACTTCCCAGGCATTGGTCTATCTGTCCACAAAATTTCAAGAAAATCGGTTCAGTAGTTTAGGCGTTATGCTGGAACAAACACATAAACAGACAGACAAACATGTCCGTCTGTCCGTCTGTCTGTCCATGTATTCTTGTAATCAAAGTGCAGGTCGTATTTATGGTCCGCTTGTGATGAAATTTAGCATAGTGCTCTTTTTTGGCCCAAGGACGATCCCTATTGAAATTGGTTAAAATCGGTTCAGATTTGGATATAGTCCCCATATATATGTTTCACCCGATTTGACATGCAAGCGCCGTAGAAACCACATTTTACATCCGATCTTTATGAAATTCGGCAGAGAGAGTTTTATTATTACGTGAATGAACACTACCAAATTCGGAGAAAATCCGATCAGATTTAGATATAGCCCCCATATATATGTTTCACCCGATTTGGCATGTAAGCGCTGTAGGAACTGTATTTTAAATCAGATCAGTACGAAATTTGGCAGAGAGAGTTCTCTTATTACATGAATAAACACTGCCAAATTCGGGGAAAATCGGTTGAGATTTAGATATAGCCACCATATATATGTTTCACCCGATTTAACATTTAAGCGCTGTAGAAATCGTGTTTTATATCCGATCAGTACGAAATTTAACAGAGAGAGTTCTCTTATTACATGAATAAACACTGCCAAATTCGGGGAAAATCGGTTGAGATTTAGATATAGCCACCATATATATGTTTCACCCGATTTAACATTTAAGCGCTGTAGAAATCGTGTTTTATATCCGATCAGTACGAAATTTAACAGAGAGAGTTCTCTTATTACATGATTAAACACTGCCAAATTCGGGGAAAATTGGTTCAGATTTAGATATAGCCACCATATATATGTTTCACCCGATTTAACATTTAAGCGCTGTAGAAATCGTGTTTTATATCCGATCAGTACGAAATTTAACAGAGAGAGTTCTCTTATTACATGAATAAACACTGCCAAATTCGGGGAAAATCGGTTCAGATTTAGATATAGCCACCATATATATGTTTCACCCGATTTAACATTTAAGCGCTGTAGAAATCGTGTTTTGTATCCGATCAGTACGAAATTTAACAGAGAGAGTTTTCTTATTACATGTATGAACACTGCCAAATTCGGGGAAAATCGGTTCAGATTTAGATATAGCCCCCATAGAGAGTTTTCTTATTACATGTATGAACACTGCCAAATTCGGGAAAAATCGGTTCAGATTTTAAAATAGTCCCAATATATATGTTACACCCGATTTGACATGTAAGCGCTGTAGAAACCGTGTTTTATATCCGATCAGTACGAAAATCGGCAGAGAGAGTTTGCTTATTAATGTATGAACACTGCCAAATTCTTATCGCAATGCCCATTTTCGCATTGGTAGGTAGGTGGTATTATATAGTCGGCCCCGCCCGACTTTCTGTCTTTTCTTACTGGTTATATATATAGATTTGCCAACGTACTGAGAATTAAAAACAAACAAAAAATTGCCGGAAACGTGATTTAAAATTATAAACTACTATCAATTAAACTAGCTAAGAATTAGGACAATGAAACGCCAATGAAAAGAACGATATAAATATGTACGTGAAAGTACAAACAGCATAAATAATTGAATAAAAGAAATAATTTTAAGCTAAACAAAGAAACTGACCAATAGACAAACAACAATTAACTATATACTTCTCTCAAATACCATATGAGGAGGTTCACTGAGTGTGGACTTTCAGGGCCGGAATGATTAAAAAGTGTGGAACCTCTAATTTTTGTATGTCTATTTATTTTAAAAGTGTCTGTAGTACGGGTTATATATCACAAGGTGTGTCAAAAGACTGGACATTTAACACAATTGTACACGCTGAATATACTTCTGTAGTATATTGTCCAAAACCTATTGTTTATGGTACACTCGAAATATATTATATTTGGCACACACAAATCCTATTAATATTATAAAATCGTTTGTTGCCTTTCTGTTTGTTTGTTTGTTCCAGCATCACGCCTAAACGGCTGAACCGATTTTCTTGAAACTTGGTGGACAGATAGACCAATGCCTGGGAAGTGCCATAGGCTACTTCGATTTACGATTTTCCGTCTAATGATTTTGAACACTTGGCCGCTGAGGCTCCTGTTAGAGCTAGAAAGCTAAAGTTGTGCACACACAAAAACTCTTTTTTTTACCTGTGATCAGTTACAGCGCTATCAAAAACATGAATATTGTTTTTGTTCCTCCAAAAGCCACTTATAAGATGCAAAGCTAAATTTTTGTAAATATGTATTACTATAGGGTCGTCCATTTCGAGGTTCCCTACTTTTTTAAACAAAAAACACAGAAAATTCATATTGAATGGGGAATGTTTATTATCATTTGGAAGAACATTCGTTGGCAATTATTTTTTGAAGATTATGTCTATCAAATGTTGGCCGCGGCTACGTCTCAGATGGTCCATCCGTTAATTCCAATTTTCGATGACTCGTTCGAGCATTTCGACTGGTAACTGACGAATGACACGAGTGATGTTTTGTGTAAAGGCCTGAATCGAAGCGGGCTTGTTCGCATAAAGTTTAGACTTTACATATCCCCACAGGAAAAAGTCTAATGGTGTGATATCACACGATCTTGGTGGCCAATCGACCGGTCCACGTTTTGGGCCGAAGTGTTCTCTCAATAAATCCATTGATTGATGCGATGTGTGGGAAGTGGCGCCGTCTTGTTGAAACCAAATGTCGCCGAGATCACGAGCTTAAATTTCAGACATCAAATAGTCGGTTATCATGGCACGATAACGGTCGCCATTGACGGTTACGTTCTCACCAGCATCATTTTTGAAGAAATATGGACGATGATTCCGGTATGTCGGATCGGGAATCGGTCAATGGCAAAAATATAGCTCTTAACGCTATATTTTGCTCATGGTTGTCAAGGTCGTGGGTCGACTGTAAAGTGTTTTTTTTTATTTAAAAAAAAGTGGACTTAGCGCAATTGGCGAATGATTATTTTGATAATAAAACTGAATAATTTGTAAACGTTGTTCAGGCGTAAGTCTTTCCATGATGAAATGCCAAACAATACTTAATAAAAATAACATGACAGCATGACACGACTCACACGTGATCTGTCAAAAAAGGCTATTGAAAAAAGTATCTCTACTTAGGTCACCCTATATATACGACAAATATATGCGAGAAAAATAATTTTCAATTCTCTGACTGTGGTCAGTGTAGCAGTGACCAGAACAATTTTTATTATTTCACTGCTTTTAAAATTTCCTTAAAAGCTAAGAATATACAAATTTATATGTATATACTGACCTCAAAGGAGATGCAAAAGTCTTTCAAAATATATCGCTCACCACTTACATTGGTAACATATCTAAAGTTTTCAATTAGGTTAATTCTCAGACTGCGGTCTGTGCAGCAGTGACCAAAGTAATTTTCACTATTTCGGAACTTTAAAAATCCCTTAAGAGCTAAGATCCTACTAATTTATGTGTATACGTATACTCTTCTCCTATGGATGAAATTTTACACCAAGCTACTTTTGACCGCTTGACCGTTGCATCTCCTATAGAGGTAGAAAGCTAGAAATTTTCGCAATTTGCATTCTTTCACTGCATTTAAAAATTCTTTAGTTAGCTAATTTTTTATTGTGGTCAATATATATGATCATATGATCAGATTTTGAATTATGTGATATGATTTCTAATAAACAAATTATATATAAATTTGGAACATACAAAACATATATGGCATTTGTTTCTTCGACGCTACACTATTTTATGTCCAGCCTGGGGTCAAATCTACTACACCGAATTAAATCGAAACATGGAAGGGATATATAATTGTATGGAATATGTAATAGTATAATAAACCATTTGATTTTCCCAGACGCGTTTTGCGACCACTTGACCTTTGAGAGGTATTATGCAGAAAGTTTGCACACATACAGTTAAGAGTGTGTTTAGAATGATACTCTACTTATGGTGATTTCGTTTCTGAAAAATAACACAACATCATACTGCTAATTTTGCATGCGAACAATCGAACAAAAATCGTGCGGTGAGTAAAACCCATACCTACATAATGGCAGAATCATTTGATAGTGCATTAAGAATGTTCGCTTTCAATTAGGTTTGGTTCTGAAGTTTGCTTTTTGACGGTACAACACTCCACACCGTGAACTGGGCTGAGTGTGGAAAATGCGATATTTTCGCATTTGCGGAGTGTAATAATTTTCCAAACGATATCAAAAACCGTTCATGCGGCCGCACCATTTTTACAAACGAACCTACAAATGCCGTTTCAGTGTAAAATGGAGAACAACTTTTACATTTGTTTGCACAAACGAAATCACCATTAGATTAACGAAATTCGGTTGGGTCTCACATATCATAATTCTTTCTGATATGTGAACCAAAGATTTTAAATACTTATACATATCTTTTACAACGAGTATATCCATTTTTTTATATTTTTGGGTCCTGATTTTTCGTTCAATGACAAAGCTGTCTGTTACCATTGCATACATTTTTGTTTTTATGAGTTACGGTCGCACCGACCAAATTTTATTAAATATAATAAGACCACTAAAATGATCATAAAATTTAAAATTGCTATTCTATGAAAAGTTGGCTTTTGTTACAGTCAGAGCTAAGGATTTTCATACTAGAATTTGGATCATTGAAATATGTACTGTTTTCAAAGTTGTATTGTTTGGATGTTATCTTTTAATCGGAGTTTTTATTCAAGCTTACGAAGTTTGGATCACGCTGTAAAAAGACAACACGCGCAAATCCGGGTATTTAAATGGTAGTAGTAAATCTTTGTTTCCGTCCTAATATTTATACTCTACACCACACTATGGTACAGGGTATTATAAGTTTGTGTCATGGCAGATGTTTGTAACACCTGAAAATACTATAGCTAGACCCACCTTAAAGGTCGCAATTTCACTCCGATCGGTCTGAAATTGTGCATTTTGGAGTCCTTCGCAGCTGAAAAGAACCCTATTGAATTTGGCTGAAATCGGTTCAGATTTAGATATAGCTCCCATATATATCTTTCGTCGGATATGCCCCTTTAGTCATATAGAAGCTGTATTTTACATCTAATCATTTTGAAATTTAGAATGGTAGAGTTCCTTGATCCATGGACATATGACTACATTATTGGTGTGAAGGATTCCGGGTATAAATAAACACCAGTTACCAATTTTTATTATAGCTCAAGTATAAGATGAAATATAATTGTACATCGTGAAGTTTTTTTTGGCACCTTCACAAAACGATTGAACTTTACATTTACGGAGTTGAACGTGACTAACTTCAAATGGATACAGAAACAATTCTATATAATTTTTTTAACCGATTTTTTTTTTGAGTGTTGTCATTTTATGCAAATTCTATTTGTACCAATAGTTTGATGCACTTTCTTTGAATATTTCTGTTCTAATAGCTAACGATTTTTTTCGGTGTCGAACGTGACAAAAGAATTTGCAGTAGAGATAAGCCAAAAATTACCGTTATTCCTTATTCCTTTTGCTTCGACACCTTTATTTCAAATTAATTTTGGCCTTAGAAAGATTATATATAATAAGTTTCTTTATACATAAGCCTATATTTAGAAGGTTAATTTTAAAGAAATGTGGAATAAAAATGCGTAAATGAACCAAAACTACAATTTGCCACCACACAATTGCTTTTTTTTCTTAAAATGTACATGTGCATTTTTTTCATTTCATTAAAATTTGAATATTTTTGTCTAATAATAAATTACATTAATTTGATTTAAATAGCTTTAATTTTTTTGATCACGGTAGACCTTTGGTGGAATTAACCATATAAAATCGAAAGCTAAAATTTTGTAAATATGAAGTACTGTTTAAGAGCTAAGAATATAAAAATGTACATGTACATACATATCTCAAAGGGGATTTGAAAACAACTATTCAATGTCCAGCCTGAGGTCAAACTGCAATTTTTGCAATTGCCACTCTTTCAGCACTTAAAAAGCCTATTAAGAGCTATGAGCCTACAAGCTGATGTGCATATACATGTACAGATCTCCGAGGAATGTGTTGTATAAACCCCGGACTTTTCACAGAATCGGATTTTGGCCATTGGTCAGTTCTCGCGCTTTGCACACATAGTCTAACTGAAATAGAAGAAGGGCACATTCAGCCCTGAAGCTTCCGTTAAGCCTGCAAATTAACAAAAATCCAACATTTAAAAGCAATGAGCCATGCCAAAAAACGAATGAAAACATACTGCCAGATGCCTGTTATTTAGTCGCAAATCAGCTGATTTTCGCATAGAAGTCATGCGAACGTTAACGTTCGACATCGAGATTTGCGCAATATTAATCGTCAATTTGGTAGCGTCATGATATTGCTGGCGGGCGAATTCCTACAAACTCTGTCTGTGATTCCGAAATCAACAGCGGCGGATGAATTAAACGCATGTCTGAGGTCATCGTATTTGTGGCGATACGTGAAAACAATTTAATTAACTATGAATATACAAGTATTCCTACAACAGGATAAAACGGCAAAAGTTTTTTCTAAAGAACTGACTAGAATCTGAAAAAAACAGCAAACACTGATGTGAATGAATTCGATGATACAAAATCAAATTCCGGGAGAATTGTATCCATACAAAACAATCGATCGCGTTGAAAACGAAGACGGTGTCGTCAATTATCCCACTGAATTCCTAAACTCTTTGGATTTACTTGACATGGCTCCCAATTTATGTACGTCTTAAAGTTAGATCTGTAATCGTTATGTTACGAAATGTTCATGCCCTGACGAAGCTAATGAATAATGTGATGGTGGCAAGGATTTTGAAAAGGCCATTCAAGGGAGTATGATGCCTAATTCGGCGAATTCCCGTGACTTTATACTTTTTACCATTCAAGTTCAGACGTCTTCAGTTCCAAGCGAAACTTTTGTATTTACGATGACCATAAGCAAGTCACAAGGACAATCGCTGGATGTGTGTTGGATAAATCTGGACATACCATGCTTTTTCCACTGTCAGCTGTATGTGTTCCCGAGTTGGAAAAAAATCATCACTTTTCATCTACGCTCCAGATCATAAAACAAAAAATGTTAAGTATTGGTCAGCATTAAATTGAATACAATAATTGAAAAAACGATATAAAAAATATTCATTCAAATTAATACTTGATTCTATTCTATTTTCAGCAAATATGGACAGTACTTAATTAGAATTAATGAAACTCAAAAATATGTCTTTGGCAAAACGAAGTTTGGCCAGGTCCGCTTGTTCCTTTATAATTGAAATGACTGACAACAAATGATGGCTTGGAATAAATAGAAATTTAAAGTTTTGCGATTTAAAACAAATGTTATTGCTACTTATGCCAGTTTAAATTTGTAAGGTATAACTGGAAATCAATACAGAGTTAAAAATGAAATTCGAAAATTCTGCAACGTTTTAAAAGCTTTTTTAAAGAAAATATATTTGGAGAAATTTCTAATCTATAGTTTTATTTGTATATGAACAAATACTTTGTTTGAGAAAATTTGTTTGCAAATATAAAGGGTGATCCAACCATAATGCACGATGGTAATTGTGAATAACACGTGGCGAGCATTTGGGCGATATTTTGTTTCACGGATAAATGTCGTAGATCCTTCTATAATAATAAAAAATATTAAGATAATTCTCTGAAAACTTTTTGTTTTATTTATAATTAACACCGTGCGTTTAATATGGAACACCCTGCATTTTGTTGTAATGCAATAATATATGCGTTCTAAGTAAACGTTATTGATTTGCAAATACAATTTATTTGCTCAGAAATATGTATATATTTAAAAATTTGTGTTACAAATATATATTCTTTCAATTCAAACATATCCAAAATGGCCATTTTCCACATGTACGATTACAAATTGACTAGAATGATTATCGCGGCATTTTTCCAATCATGAAAATTAATAAGAAAAAAGATCTCACCATAACTAATACAGACAACTTAAAAAACAAGAAGTATTGTTACACGGGGCAAAATCCTCTTTTTTGATATGTTTGAATCGAAAGAAAATATATTTGGAGCACAAATTTTGAAATATTTTATATTTCTGAGCAAATAAATTCAATTTGAAAATCAATAAAATATATTTGGAACGAATATATTAATATATTACAACAAAATATATTTGCAAACTAAATTTCTCAAATAAAGTATATGTTTAAGTACAAATAAAATTTTTGTTTAGGAATTTCTCCGAATTTATTTATTTTATTTAAAAAATAATTTCAAATCTTGGGCTGACTTTTTCGAATTTAATTTTTAATCTTTTCTTGGTTCCTAATTGTAGATACCTCCCAGTTATGATACCTTATGCAGCATTGACGTTTGTTTCAAATCAATCATTTCAAATTTCTAAGTATTCCAAGCCATCATTATGTAGTTGTCAATCCACCGAAAAATTTATTTTGATCCAAAATTGTAGGATTTCAATTATGTATTATTTTTTATTTAAATAAAAATTATTTTGAATTATTGAACAATATAACACAATTTAGGTACTTTCTGAATACTTAAGTGCAAATTTTTAATTTGCTTCCTAAAATAATAGTCCCAAACAAAAAAAAATTGGAGTAAACAAAGATTTATTTAGAACAACATCTTCCCAAAATATATAACCTTTGTGTGTACCAAATATTATATATTTAGAGTGTACCCTAAACATTTATATGTTTCAATCCGAATATGTTTGGGACAATATACTACAGAACCGATTTTTTTCAGCATGTATATATTGCACTTTTCCTACACGTAACATTCTGAACTATTGACGTTTCTTTTGTATGCTATTTATACAAAAATGAACTCGAGGTCTATGTTGGTATTTATGTGTTTTCTTATTTTTTTCATTCAATATTTCTTCTTTCAATTTCAGGATCAGAACATCATCAGGATCAGAACAATATAACTACGAAAACCCTTAAAATTATCCGTAGAAAATGAGTATCGACTCCCTTCGTTGTTGTCTGTTGTTGTTACTCTCAAAACTATAGAAAAACACATAAAAACGAAACAAGCTAGTGCACTGGCCCAAAGGTACGGCAGATAATATCCTAATTTTTATTTTTTTTTTCTTAAAACTAATATTGCGCTTTAAACACGACTCTATTTTAAATCGTGGTTGCAGTAAAAGAAGGCTTATTAAACACGCGGTAATTCTATTACAAACTATCACTTTCTTATTGTATATTAAACAGTGATTATATGTTATTGCACATTAATTTTAAGCCCGCGTCATTTTGTGCCGCCAATTGATGTCGGTTGTGTCGCATTCGGCGCGAAATATTGCTACTGGATGTTATTTTACACCATTTTTTTGGCGTTGGCGTCATCATTTCGTTTGAGCGCCATACTTTTGGGTGCCTCCTACAATGACACTAAGGTGGTTGCCAGCAGCTCGTGGTTTCCCAGTCGGTTCTAACTATTCCACCTTAGCCCTGAGGTCCGAACAAGAAATGAAAAAGAAAATTAAAAAGACAAAAAAACGATCAACACACGAGACACACCTACGAGAAAAGAGCTTGTTGTCATTGCCCTCACACTTGCCCACCTAGGCTCTCTCGATCCACAATTACAAATCTTTGGGAAAGACACCACGATCCGCACACACTTACCTTAGAGATCCAAATCAGCCAGTTCCCCATCTTTTTAAAATACTAACTCGTACGTTTTTTATACCCTCCACCATAGGATGGGGGGTATATTCATTTTGTCACTCCGTTTGTAACACCTCTAAATATTGATCTGAGACCCCATAAAGTATATATATTCTTAATCGTCGTAAAATTCTAAGACGATTTAGCCATGTCCGTCTGTCCGTCCGTCCGTCTGTGATAATCACTAGAGTGATCAAAACCGGTTTAAAATAAACCGGCCCACCGGTTTTTTGCTTCAACCGTCCCCGGTTTTTCTCAAAATCATGAATTTCGAACAACCGGTGCAACCGGTTTTTTTCGTTTGTTTCCACCGGTTTTCCGGTTTTTTTATTATCACTAAAATATTAAAAATTATTTACAACTTTATATACAAAATATCACAAATTAAGATAATAATATGAAAGATCTTCTTATATGGCCTAAAAAGACTCGCCAACTTTGCTAGAATCCGAAGCCATTAACCAAATTCTATACAAATTACAAAAATTTAAAGAAAATAAATGATTCATACGCGCAGAATTTATGTGAAAAGTAAACGCATCCTCCCACTTCCAAACCGAAACAAAAACAAGTAAGAACATTTCATTTGGGTGAACCGACTAGTGTATACTCTTATAAATTTATATGTATACTCGTATATACCCACCTGCACTAAAGTGTGTATATAAAATATATATGTATAAAGATTTAATACCTCTATTAAATATTCTACTGAACTACATAAGGGAAATTTCATGTCAAGTGAGTTAATTTTTAAAAGGGATGTCTTCTGTCGGGATGAAAATTGCACCAAGTAGCCCTATCAGATAGTAGTTATGAGACACAATTCCAACGAGATCGGTTAAGGACTTTCCGAGTTGGAGGGTGTCAAATATTGACATTTTTGTCAAACGGTTGTTTTTCCCATCTGAAATGCTAAAATGTTTGGTTGAACGTTAATTTTTTTTCAGAGGTTTATATTTATTTTGATAGATCAACAGGTCCCATCCCATTAATAGGTCACAAAGATTTTAAAGGAAATTATCTAAGCTTTCTTTTGAGCAAAAAAAATCAAAAATTAAAACATAAGTTTTTACCAAAATTTCAAAAAAGTTTAATTTTGCAAAAAAGTAATGAAAATATATTTGCTAATTTTTTTAAAAAGTTGAAGAAAAGGCTATCGATAACACTTTTGGAAAATGTTTCTAAATACAATAGCTAATTAGTTATAAGTATGAGATAAAAGGACCGTTTGACTCAAATGACAATATTCATCACTATCCAATTCATAACTACTATCCAACAGGACTAAATTTGGTGCAAGATTCCTGATCAGAAGACATCGCTTTTAAAAATTTAATATTAAAAAATCGTCTTTTTTGTTATTAAAAAGGAAAATGTTTTTCAAACGGCAATTTTCATACTGTTTTGTTATGCAGAAAAAAACCGGTTCTACCGGTTTCCCCGGTTTTCTTCGAGGAAAAAAACCGTCCACCGGTTTTTTTATAACTTAAATAAACCATCCACCGGTTTTTTATTTTTTCAAAAAAACCGGTTTTTGATCACTATAGTAATCACGCTACAGTCCGCAATAATAGAGCTAGGTTGATCAAATTTGGTACAAATACTTCTTATAGTTGTAGGTTGTTTGGGATTGCAAATGGGCCATGTCGGTCCATATTTAGATATAGCTCCCATATATAGCATCTAACTTGTTGTGATTCCTACTCTTCTCATCTACTATATTTTTTGTGTTTTCGGTGTTATTTTCTTTAGGTTTGAGATATTTTGTGAGGTCACATGCTATCCATGGTGGAGGGTATATAAGATTCGGCATGGCCGAACTTAACGCTTTTACTTGTTTATTTTTCACTTTCCCAAAGAAATTACATTTATTTACAAATATTACTGTGTTTAAGCCTTATGGATAATTCCAAAATAAAACGACCCAAAAATTACAATCTAAATAGTTCCTCCCCTACTTTTTATGATTTTTTCTTATTTACTAAGGTTTACATCAACAACTCGCCGGTATTGTGTATTATCGATCATTATTTCCTAATGATCGATAACTTTGAGTAGTCATTCACTTCTAATGAACATAGCAAATTTGAACTTTGTCTGTAAGTGGCAACGTCCCAACCCAGTATCTTTACAATAAAATGTTTCTTACGTGAATTATTTCATCAATTGAAAAATGTTATTTAGTCCAATAATGAATTTGTTACCATTTCATCGCATGTTATATTAATATTCGACATCGTTTGAGTCAATTTTGGATCATTAAAATTTTTCAAATTTGATCACATTAAATTTTTGCTTTGAATAAGAGAAGATGACATATTTATCTGCTTTTTTGTTTCTTAATTTAGTTTTTATCAAATTGTATACACTAAAAGTTCTCTCAACACCTGCAAAAGAGTGCGGAATTGATAAAATTATTTGTACAACTCCATAAATGTTGAAGAGTAATGGTTCGTCCAACGTATTTTCCATAGGAAATACATTTTTCAAAAAATCTGCAAGGTTTAGGTCAGAACAATTCTCCAAATCAGGAATATCAGTAATGGCTCTATATTCACTATTAATTTCGTCAATATTTTTGATTCATTAGATAATAATTTCATGAAAAATTTAACAACAGAGGCAAAGCCTTGTTCCTTCAATGCTCTGTTCCTGCAACTCCCTGTTTCCTGCTGTGCTTCGGTCCCGCTTAGCTCCGATCCTCTAGTTTCTGCTATGTTCTGGTCCTGCTTCGCTCCAATCCTTAGAATCACTTTCTGAGTTGATTTAGCTATGTCCGTCTGTCTGTCTGTCCGTCTGTCTGTCCGTCTGTGCATGTATTCTTGTAATCAAAGTACAGGTCGCAATTATGGTCCGATCTCGACGAAACTTTACACATATCTTTTTTTGGCTCAAGGACGATCCCTATTGAATTTGGTTAAAATCGGTTCAGATTTAGATATAGCCTCCATATATATGTTAGCCCCGATTTGACATGTAAGCGCTGTAAAAACTTTATTTTATATCCGATCAGTATGAAATTTGGCAGAAAGAGGTTTGTTATTATATGAATGGACACTGTTAAATTTGGAAGAAATCGGTTCAGATTTAGATATAGCCCCCATATATTCGTTACCCCCGATCTGACATGTAGCGTTGTAAAAATGTTATTTTATATCCGATCAGTGCGAAATTCGGCAAAGAGAGGTTTCTTATTACATGAAGGAATACTGCTAAATTCGGAGAAAATCGGTTCAGATTTAGATTTAGCCCCCATATATATGTTACCCCCGATTTGACATGTAAGCGCTGTAAAAACTGTATTTTATATCCGATCAGTGCGAAATTCGGCAGAAAGAGGTTTCTTATTACATAAAGGAATACTGCCAAATTCGGAGAAAATCGGTTCAGATTTAGATATAGCTCCCATATATATGTTACCCCCGATTTGACATGTAAGCGCTGTAGAGACTGTATTTTATATCCGATCAGTACGAAATTCGACAGAAGGAGGTCTTTTTACATGAATGAGTATTCAGGGAAGATCATTTTAGATTTATATTAAAGCTCCATATATATGTTCCTCCCGATTTGGTATCAAACCGCTATAGAAGTTGTATTTTACTTCCGATCATTACAATTTTCCAGAAAGATGTTTCTCAATTTAGGAACGAATATTGCTTAATTGAGCGATTATCGTTTCAGAATTAGATTATATGTTTCTACCCACTTACCAATTATTCCAAATTATTATGACAATGACCCTTATCACATTGTTAGGGAGGTGTAGGGTATTATATAGTCGGCCCCGCCCGACTTTCAGCCTTTCCCTACTGGTTTATATCTTCTTATCTTTCAATGCATTATTATTTCGTTTTCACATATGATATTTATTTAATTTTTGCTTAATTTGTTTACCTTTATTTTAACATGTATTTTTTCTTCTTTTTGTAATCTTACGATTTTTTGTTTTTTATTATATTTTACTATTTATTTTATGGAATTACTACATATTTTATTCTATGTTTTTCGGCAGCTATTAGCTAAGATAATAAAAAAATTAATAAATTTCTTAGACTAGGATAGTTCCCTATTGAAAATGGTTTGATATAGTCCACATATAAGGGTATACATCGATACCCTATACTTCTTAACGTTCTAGAGAACACATTTTTAAATTTATGAATTTATACTTTATATTGGGCTCAATCCTCCTTAGTAAAAATCGGATACATTTTCGTTTTCACATATGATATTTATTTAATTTTTTCTAAATTTTTTATCCTTTATTTTAACATGTATTTTTTTTTTCTTTTTGTAATCATACGATTTTTTGTTTTTTATTATATTTTACTATATATTTTATGGAATTACTACATATTTTATTCTATGTTTTTCGGCAGCTATTAGCTAAGATAATAAAAAAATTAATAAATTTCTTAGACTAGGATAGTTCCCTATTGAAAATGGTTTGATATAGTCCACATATAAGGGTATACATCGATGTCACTTCTTAACGTTCTAGAGAACACATTTTTAAATTTATGAATTTAAGAATTTATACTTTTATTGGGCTCAATCCTCCCTAGTAAAAATCGGATACATCGGTCCATGTTTTGGTATAGCCCACATATAAAGGTCCCCACCGATGCCACTTCTTGGCGCTCTAGAGAACAAATCTCAACTGAAGACACTTCTTATACATTCTGACTGTCTGGTGGACTTATTGTTTAGATCATCATGCGGAAATTTAAGTTTTTGTACTTCATATTGCATTAAATCGTCTCTTGTGAAAATGGAGTATATCGGTCCATGTTTTGATAAGTTTGAACCCCTTATTAAGGTCATGTTATTTAATCTATATGCCTGGCATTTAGAAATGTACTCTATTTAACCTGCAACTCTTGATAGCAATAATTGTTCTCCGTGAATATGTTGGCAAGCAATGGTGCAGGGTAATAAAAATCGGATCAGCCCGACTTTAGCCTTTCCTTACTACACGTAAAGAAAATAATTTGTTTCTGCGAAACGAAATTGTAGACAACTACAATTCTCGTTTGCCGGAACTGAAATTTTGTTTGTTGTGACAGAAACTTATTTTGGGTAAACATTTTTTTGTTCTGACCAAAAGAAATATTTATTTTACATTATTTTTAAAACATACGAAAAAGAGAAAAAAATTAATTTAACTTTAAGTATGTTACTCTGCATTAAAATAATTCTAAAATTCAGCAAAATTGTCTTTCTTATTGAACTCTTGCAGAAAAATTTATTACTTTCCCTTATTAAGTTATCTGTATCTGTTGTTGTATTCAAATAGACTGATGCATGTTACAAATTATGACATATATATACATCCTCTGACGTATAAATTTGGTATAATTTCTTTCAATCGAACTTGGAAACCGTTGACAGCTCCACACTTGCAGCATTAGTACCTGCGGAATCTGCTATTTTCTTTTTTGCTATGAACTCGTCAATCTTGGGAGTTCTTTTGGCTTCATTTTCAAATCGTTTGTTTTGCAGTGATTCCGCGTGAGTTTTTATGTGAAAGTGCCCTACAGTTAATTGCATGTTTCCTCTTCCGTAAACCCCGGGTAAAGTTCAAACCACCTTACTTTTCCTGTCCTTACTTTTCTTGGCGATTTTTGTCTTGTGGGCTTCTCTGATGACTTTTCTTGGCGATTTTTGTCTTGTGGGCTTCTCTGATGACTGCCTGTATGCCTGGCTATTTGAGAGCGACCTAAAATATCAATTGAATTTTTGTCATACAATAAACAAATACATATGAACTTTTGAAACTGGCGTAAGCGACATTTTCACATAAATTGAGTTAAGGATGGGTTCAGCTTCAGATTAGCCGCATATAATATTATCAAAAAGAATTTCAATTAGAATAAATTATTTTTCAAGCTCGAGATTTTTAAATCTTAAGTTTTGCTAGCAAACAAAATTACAAAAACGTGTGTTTTGATGGCGCAACTCCAAGTACGTCTGATACTTAAAAAACCATGTATCGTTTTGCAGAACTCATGATGTATTATTAAAATATATATTATTATTGTTCTCAATTAAAATGCACTTCGTCGTTAAATAATGAGCAGCAACATAAATTAAAAAAAAATAGTTTAAAATTGCATTTTCTTCATAAATATTAACTGAAATAAAAATGAATAATATACCGTAAGGATGTTAAATATAGGTGATTCTTAGAAAGAATATGCATATTTTTATTATACAAAAACGTTTTATTAAATGTAGATAAACAATCCTTCAGGAAAATTTCTATAAGTTACGGCAAATGATTCAAAAAATCTTCAATTTCAATTTTAAGAACAACAAAGACTTCTTAAGTCAATGAAAATATAATAAATTAATTACTTTTATAATAAATTAATTTACTTTTATAAACGCTGTACTCTTTTGAGTTATTGGTACTATTATTTACGTAAAAATATTTTGTCTTTTAAGTATTCATAAAATATATGAATACATTTAACGATAATTCTTTCTATAAAAATTTATACTTGTGTGTTGACAACAAATGCTGACTTGGAATAAATAGAAATAAAAAATAGTGTTTTAAAACAAATATTATTGCAACGTGTTGGAAAGCTTTTTTAAACAAAATATATTGGGAAAATTCTTAAACAATAATTTTATTTGTTTGCAAACACATATTTTATTTGAGAAAATTAGTTTGCAAATATAATTTTTTGTAATATATTAAGACATGCGTTCCAAATAAATTTGATTGATTTTCATATAAAATTTATTTGCTCAGAAATATATAATATTTAAAAATTTTTGTTCTAAATATATTTTTTTTCGGTTCAAACATATCTGTTCAAAGGTGACACCGCACTTTTGAACATCAGTGTGAGATGTCCACTGCTGCGCGGCATTATATGTGTAGGTGTATAAATGCGAATGCATTTATATGCCCATACATGCGTAACCTATGCACTCATTACATGCACTCATTACTCTAATTTCCCTTTTGCTTATTTGTTTGTTTACTTGTCGCTTGCCATCTGTAGCTTAACGAAAGTCGTTAAGTGAGCTTAGAAGAGATAGATGGCAAGCACAAGTAATCAGTCTTTTACCGATCCTTAAACCAAACTCGTGCGCCTCTCCCCCGTGATTAGTTTTTTCCCCGGTTTAAATAAGTTAAATAATTACAAGTGTTAGTTTTTTACATATAAAAAGATGTACATAGAAACATCACAGTGAACTCGAACGACCCAACATTGAACAATTAGCATAGTGAAAATAAATAAACATTGTGAATTACATTAAAAACAAATAGTTAACATTAAGAACATAAATTAAAATTAAACAAGACACAAAATATCCTAAAGTTGTTAGCATGAAACTTGTGCATTTTACTATTACAAACCCAAAAATTGTACACAACCTCAACTAACAAAGTGAATTAATAAAACTCATTAAAAATTGAAAAACTAAGATTTCTTTTTTTTCGAAAGGCAACAAAACGCCAGAGCGCTAAACATTTGGTCCTATGCGAACCGGATAAAAAAGTGTGTTTTTTAAATAATTAAAAAACAAAAAATTTAACAGTGTATACAAAAAAAAGTGATTCGAAAAAATATTTAAAAATAAAACACCGTGAGCATTGGGCAAGACCGGTTAATATAAACAAAAAATCGGTTCGGCGCGAATTAAACAAAAAAAAAGTGACCCAAATCAAAGTGACTCAAGAAAAAAGTGACCCACAAAACCAGTGACCCAAACATTCAAAGTGACCCAACACAACCCAACAACATCACGCTTGAACCCCTAGAAGGAAGGAAAAACCAACGCCAACAACACCAGGTACCCCAAATACATGAAAGGATCAAGGTGAGTACCCAAAATTTGTGCAAGTAGCGTTGTTACATAGGGTGCCAAAACCATTTTTTTTCGAACTCCGCCATATTGATATATGAAGGAGTTTTTGGCGGGTCTGGCCCTATGTACGACGCTGGCTTGGTCTTTGCCTTTTACATATATACAAAAATAACTGAATACTTAACTGCAGTTAGCTTGCACTTATATACATATATACTTATATACTTTGATATACATACATACATAAGTGCAGTTAGCTTGCAGTTACATACCTACACATTGCTGCACATACATACCCTTTTACATATATACTAACCTCTTGCATAACCTACATGCATTCTAACCTCTGAAAGTTTTTTGACGATTTTTTCGGTAACAACGCGCGACTTTACTGTTTTCTAGTTTTCGAAACTTTAGGAAAATAGCGACCCAACCTTTTTGAAAACCCTTCGATAATTTGTTCAAATAATTTATTACGCATTCTGATGAATTTTTCTGAAAGCCAGCGGCTAGTCGAGTCGATTTATGCCATCAAGTTATTTTTAAGATAATATTATTACGATAAGAATATTAAGATACGATTATTAAGATAAGATTATTAAGATTTGTTTCGGACGCGCGGACGGACGCCCATTGACTTATTCCGAAAACCTCAGCAAGAATTCCAGTAAATTTTGTGCTGAATAACGCGTGGACGGACAACTTTCTTGCGAAACAAAAGAGCGAAAATTTCTTGAATTTTTTCGGCTGCTTAAATCGCGGTTATATTTATTAAGCTTACTTTTATTCTTATTACTATTATTATTAGCTGCTTAAAAGAAAAAAAAAGGAAAGATTTTTATTGGCTCGACTCATCCGCTGACTGGCTTGAAAACCCTACAAATTACTTCGTGATTTTTGGGTACCTTAAACATCGAGTTTTCAACATAGAGAAAAAATATTTTTTTTTGCCTTCTTTATATGCGATTTTCTGAGGGAGAAATCGACCGTATGATATTAGCTGATGCTTTGGAGACGCTAAAATCAATCCCAATCAATAAATTAAAAAGAAAAAATAATTTTATTTTTATTGCTTTAGAAAATACGTGTTCTAACTTTTTGAACGACCCTCGTATTGCCTTAGATTCAATAGAAAAACCCTTTTGAAAAATGTCAAAAAATTTACGATTTTTTAATCTCTTCTACCATTAATATGTGTGGTTTGTGCTATAAATCAGCATTATTGTAGTTTCCAACCGATTTGAAGCGAAAATCTGGATATATTTGATAAAAAAGTTCCTGTGCCGACACTTTCAACTCGACCCCTCGTACCCATTAAAACAACAGCAGTCTATGTACACCGATGCATACGAGACAATAGGTAGCGGATTTTTTTTTCGTTGGTTTCTCGTTGTCTTTTCATTCGTTTTCACTTCTTGCCTTGATTAGGGAACCCAAAGGTTAATGTACCACTGGTTTTTTTTGTGAAGTAGAAAAAAAGGGAGAAGTAGGAAAACATAATTTCAGCCGTAAAGAAACGAATGAAAGAACATATGGTTTGATGGTTGATGGGTTCGGACGGACATTTCGGCAAAAGCTAAACAGAACTAACACAATAATTTACATTTATTGAAATTTATTTTTATTTTTGGAAATTACACTTTGCTACGAAAAATAAATTTGCTCAGAAATTTATTAAATGCTAATTTTTGGAAATTACACTTTGCTACGAAAAATACAAAGTTTGTTTTTTTTGTTTGTTATAATTTTGCAAAAAAAACACTTTCCTACAAAATTTGTTGTTTGATTCGATCGAATTTTTTCTGATAGAAGATTCACTTTCCTACGGGTTTTTTGTTTTGTAAAAGAAGAGTTGATTGGTAATTTTTTGAGAGTACACTAGCCGACAAAGAATTACTTTCGTCCAAATTTTTATTTATATAATTTTTTTTCTCCCAAAGACCCAAGTCTATAAAAATTATTATCGCTAAAATTTCTTACTTTTCGCACAAACGACACAAGTTCAAAATAAACTGCCATTATTTATATCTATTCGTGAAAAAAAAACAAAGTCGGACTGTAAAAGATTGGCCCCATTCAACAAATATTAACGTTTTTCTGAAATTATTGGCAAAGTAAAATTTTACAGAAATTGTTAAGAGAAAATCTCAATTTTAAAAGTTTCTTGAAATTTTAGCCAGTTTAAAATTTGACAAAGAAAATATTTAAGAAGGAGGAAATATGGATAAAATGACCTGATAGACTTTGAGAGTGGTTACTCTGCTACTAGCACCGATGATAATATTCACTCATTAGAAGTGACACGTGTAGAATTGAACTCTGTTTGGGATCAAGTGAAAAGGGCCTATTTAGATTGTAGAGACCGTGTTCCCGAAAAAGATGAGGCCCCAATCGATAAATCAAAGTTGAGGACCCATTATAAAGAGGCATTAGAGACATACAAACGATGTTTAAGCGCAGTAAATGGAGAAATTTTAGCAATAACCGACGAAAGGCAGCAGGAAAAGTTCGAACGAGAATCGGAGACCCGAAAAAAGGAAACAGTTGAGCCAAACAACCATCTATCGTTACGTTTACCACCATGCGACACCGACCATTTCATGGAGGATACAGCGCTTGGCCTACTTTTCGGGATTTGTTTTCGGCCTTGTACAGAAATAATTCTAGACTTAGTAAAGTAGAAAAACTTTTCCATCTAAAACAAAAAACCGCGGGGGAGGCACGGGAAATTATTAGTAACGTACCACTAACAAATGAAGGTTTTGATCTAGCATGGAAAAACTTAGAAAACAGATACGAGAATAAACGAATGCAAGTTAATGAACAGCTAAAGACTCTACTTAGTTTACCACAAGTTTCGGCAGATTCAGGATCCTCGATCCAAAAACTTCAACGCACTATTGATGGTTGCGTTCAGACACTAGAAACACTCAAGGTAGATGTAAAGGGGTGGGACCCAATTTTAGTTTACCTTACTTCTGCCGAGAAATTTCTTAGAAGAATTTGAAAACGGTTTGGAAGACTGTTCCATACTACCGTCTTGGAAAGATGAATGAATTTTTGACACACAAGTTCAAAACTTTAGAATCTGTAGGAAATATTAAGCCCCATTTCTCCAAAAATAATCAGCCTAGACCCGATTATAGTAGGAAGGAAAATAGGGCTAAGTCATTTCAAACTAATGTTGCGCAACAGACTCAAAGTTCGCAAAGAAGATTCAACAATAGCAACAGATTTAGCACATCTACGCAACCTAGTAGTCGTACAAATGGACCGAGTTGCCAAATTTGCAAGGCAAACCATTTGTTACGAAATTGTCCACAATTCCTTGAGAAAAACGTGAATGATCGCATTCACTTAGTAAAACTTCACAATCTTTGTTACAACTGCATCACTTCGGATCATGGTGTAAGAGATTGTAAGAGTCGTTTCACGTGTAGGGAATGTAATCAAAGACATCACACTTTATTACATAAGGGTAACGAGGCCCGACCTACAAATTCACAACCGGTTAGAGATGACGTACGACCTAGTACCAGTGCGGCAGCTCTAACCACCCTAGTACAATCCACTCCTAGTTTACAGTCCACACCTAGTTTTCAAACTCCTAGTATAACGACTCTAACTCTCTAGGAAAATTCACAACTTAGCCAGCAGCAATCGAAAGAAACACTACTCTTCACAGCGATTGTTCAAATTGAATCTAGAGGGCAGCGATATGACGCACGAGCGATTATCGACCCTGGATCTCAATCAACATTTATTTCAGAGAAGATTACAAACCAATTGAAGCTTCCAACTAGGAAGAATCTTGTTCATGTTACCGGTTTAAGTGAAACCGTTTCAGAAACTTCAACAAAAGCTTGTCTTTTTAACCTTTGTTCTCGTACAAACCCTAGTTTTGAATTAGAAGTTTGGGCACCCGTTTTGAAGTCCCTTCCTTCTAATTTGCCGTCGCGCACCCTAGATAAAAATCAACATAGAGAAACAACCCAACTCGAGTTAGCAGATCCTCGTTTTTACGAAAGCCGACCCATAGATCTTCTGATAGGTTTAGACATAGGACCCTTAATTTACACAGTAGGAGCTCCAATGAAATCTATATGATCTTTACTAGCGCAAAGCACTGTTTTTGGCTGGATAGTGGGCGGACCCCTTGAAAAATCAAACACAAATGATAGGAAAATTTCACTTTACAATACAGTTTCGATAGAGAAAATTCTCACACGTTTTTGGGAGGTGGAGGAGACCCCAAAAAAAGTTTTGAGGTCAGCAGAGGACACCTTTTGCGAAACAAATTTCAAAAATACAACGCGAAGAAATGAAGATGGACGATATATTGTCACGATGCCGTTCAAATCTTGTGCTGAACTTGGAGCATCTCGAAATATCGCAATGGCGCAATTCTATAGAATGGAAAGAAAGTTGCAAAAAACGCCCGAAATCAAATCTCAATACGACGCAGCGATAATGGAATATTTGGAACTTGGACACATGCGGAAACTGAGACCCCAAGAAATCGAGAAGACCCCTCACTACTATTTGCCACATCATGCAGTTATTAAACCAGATAGGGTTACTACTAAACTTAGGGTAGTTTTCAATGCGTCAAGTCCCACATCAAATAGGAAAAGTCTTAATGACATTTTACATCCAGGGCCTATTCTTCAACAGGATTTAGTATTGCAGATTTTAAAATGGAGGTTTTTTAAATATGTATTTAACGCGGACGTTACCAAAATGTATCGTCAAATACAAATCGACCCAAGTCAGGCCCCATTTCAAAGAATTCTTTTTAGAAGATCAGCAAATGACCCAGTTGAAGACTTTGAACTTTCGACAGTCACTTTCGGAATTAATTGCGCCCCATTTCTAGCTCTTAGGACCCTAATTCAATTGGCAGAAGATGTTAAAGAAACATACCCATTAGGTTCGGAAATTATAAAACAAAATTTATATGTCGACGACGTTTTAGCTGGAGGTCACACTGTAGAAGAATTCCTTAAGTCTATGAAAGAATTAGTGGCAGCCATGGACTCAGCAGGTTTTGAATTGAGAAAATGGAGTTCAAACGACCCCAATCTACTTCGCGATCTGCCACCTGACTCACTCTTGCCGGTCAATTGGTTGGATATTTCGGAAGGAACTTCAACGAAGACTCTAGGTATCCGATGGAACATTTCGGCTGATAACTTTACGTTCACATCACCACCCACGGAAGAAAGGGAATTATGCACCAAACGAGAAGTCCTTTCAACAATTGCCAAATTTTTTGACCCATGTGGATGGTTGGCTCCAGTAATCATCGTAGCAAAGCTTATCATGCAACAAGTCTGGCTGGATAAAGTAGATTGGGACGACGCGTTGAAGCCCATCACTCGAATGAATTAGAAGAATTTCATAAAAAATTGTCCTTCAATAGATTCAGTTTCAGTACCTAGGTGGATCAGATTCAAACCCTCAAGTAAAATTGAAGTACATGGTTTTTGTGACGCTTCAGAAAGCGCTTACGCCGCGACTCTTTATGTTAGAGTAGAACATTTAGATCAAACAGTCGACACGTTTCTTTTGGCAGCGAAAACTCGAGTAGCACCCATCAAAAAAATATCTCTGCCTAGATTAGAATTATGCGGAGCCGTTCTCTTAGCAAAATTAACCACAGCGGTGGTTCCCAACTTACAAATTGAAAATATTTCAACACACTTTTGGACCGACTCAACGATCGTGCTAGCATGGCTCAAAAAACCACCGTGTTCATGGAGTGCCTTTGTAGGAAATAGAATTTCAGATATTTTAGATAATGTAGGCAACGAAAATTGGAAGCACATAGATTCAGAAAGCAACCCAGCTGATGTAGCCAGTCGAGGATGTTCGCCAAATGATTTGCAGTCACATCATTTGTGGTGGACTGGACCCCAATGGCTGAAGTTTCCAAAAGACCGATGGCCTAGACACGACATTATGAGCGACACAGAGTTAGAAGCAAAGGCAGTTAAAGTTTTCGCGACCACAACAGTTGAAGATCCTTTGGATAGATTTTCTTCTCTATCTAGGGCATACAAAGTCTTAGCATTTGCGATTCGTTTTTGGCGAAATACCGGCGTCAATCGGACCCGACTTAGAATTTCTTCAGCAGAAATCACCCACGTCTTATTGTTTTAACACAGAAGCGTTATTTCGCAGAGGAGTATTTAGCGTTAACCCAAAAGAAAAGACTCTCATCTAGTAGCAGTCTTTTATCTCTCAATCCATTCATTGATTCAAAAGGAATCATTAGGGCAAATGGCCGCCTTGTTCAGTCCCCAGCACTTACATATAACGAGCGCCATCCCATTCTTATCCCATACGAATCGAGATTAGCCCTTTTGTTAGTGGAATTTATTCACAAAATTACGATGCACGGCGGAAATCAACTCATGACTCGCGTAATCAGGTCTGAATTCTGGATATTTAAATTGAAGCCATTAATCAAGAAGGTAATTCATAATTGTCGAACTTGTGTTTTGTATAAACACCAGACTCAAACGCAAATTATGGCCTCACTTCCGCCCCAGCGAACTATGCTGACTCGACCTTTTACCAACACAGGAGTAGATTTTGCAGGACCCTTCAACATAAAGAATTTTACAGGAAGAGCTTGTTTACTAACAAAGGGTTATGTTTGCGTCTTCGTTTGCTTTTCCACAAAAGCAATTCACTTAGAACCCACTAGTGATCTATCAACTCAATCTTTTTTAGCCGCTTTATCTCGCTTTATTGGGCGGCGAGGAAGCCCAGCCAAGATCTACTCAGATAATGGGACTAATTTTGTAGGAGCAGCAGAATTAATAAGAAAAGATAGGCTAGAGTTTATGAAGAATCTGCAAAAGGACGCCACCCAGAACAATATTTATCAGAACTTAGAATGGAGTTTTATTCCTCCAGGTGCCCCTCATATGGGAGGATTATGGGAGGCGGGAGTTAAATCATTCAAAACACACCTACGGAAATTTATACCGCAAATGAATTTTACCTTTGAAGAATTCGCAACCATTTTAGCGAGAATTGAAGCCTGTCTTAATTCTCGACCCCTAAGTCCAGCCAGCGATGACCCTTCCGACTTAAGTCCTCTTACCCCAGCTCATTTTCTGATAGGTACCTCCATTTTGACCCCAGCACAACCAGATGTTTCAGACGATAACATCACACTTGCCAATAGATGGAAACGATTAAAAATTATTTCTCAATATTTTTGCCAAAGATGGAAAACTGAGTATTTAAATGAGCTACATCGTCGATATAAGTGGAAGTATCAAACAGAAAATGTAAAGGAAGACGATTTGATTGTAATTAAAGATGAGAGATTGGCCCCGACTGAATGGAAATTAGGTCGTATAGAAAGATATTACCTTGGAACTGATCAAAACATTAGGGTCATAGATATTCGGACAGCACACGGAGTAGTTAGTAGACCGATAACGAAAATCGTCAAACTATTTTCAGATTGACTTACAATTTATTTTTATGTGGAAGAACTTGGTACTCACATCTCTTCTATTCTAGATAAGGTTTCTCAGTTGCCTAGCCCAACCCAGCGTCGTGACTCATCCAACTCACGAAGTATCGTTATACGACACGAGGAGAGCCCATATACCCTGAAGACAGATGCTGTGGTATCCAGTACCCTACAACTTCGACCCTACTAAGACCCGCCATCGCATTTCCATCAGTATTTATTGTTCAAGCCTTGGATCCGGGACAGGCCCTAAAACTGGATGGGGGTTTCATCCACGGAAGCCACATGAGCTGCAGTTCTAGATTAAGCTAGTCTAAGATAGAATAATCTACACTATATCACGGGGGGGGGGAGAATGTTCAAAGGTGACACCGCACTTTTGAACATCAGTGTGAGATGTCCACTGCTGCGCGGCATTATATGTGTAGGTGTATAAATGCGAATGCATTTATATGCCCATACATGCGTAACCTATGCACTCATCACTCTAAAGCACTCATTACATGCACTCATTACTCTAATTTCCCTTTTGCTTATTTGTTTGTTTACTTGTCGCTTGCCATCTGTAGCTTAACGAAAGTCGTTAAGTGAGCTTAGAAGAGATAGATGGCAAGCACAAGTAATCAGTCTTTTACCGATCCTTAAACCAAACTCGTGCGCCTCTCCCCCGTGATTAGATTTTTCCCCGGTTTAAATAAGTTAAATAATTACAAGTGTTAGTTTTTTACATATAAAAAGATGTACATAGAAACATCATAGTGAACTCGAACGACCCAACATTGAACAATTAGCATAGTGAAAATAAATAAACATTGTGAATTACATTAAAAACAAATAGTTAACATTAAGAACATAAATTAAAATTAAACAAGACACAAAATATCCTAAAGTTGTTAGCATGAAACTTGTGCATTTTACTATTACAAACCCAAAAATTGTACACAACCTCAACTAACAAAGTGAATTAATAAAACTCATTAAAAATTGAAAAACTAAGATTTCTTTTTTTTCGAAAGGCAACAAAACGCCAGAGCGCTAAACAATATCAAAAAAGTCGATTTTGCCTCGTGTAGTTACATAACTGACCGTAATGTTAATTGCGTGACTAATTTACTAACGAGCTATGTGATTTCTGAGACGATAAGAATGTTTTATACACATTTATAGTAGGTCTAAAATTGTTAAAACAAAGTGTCAAAGTGTACCGCCATACAATTGACCAAAAATTTAATTGTACCATTTGTATACCAGCGTACCAGTCACAATAGAATTGTACTAGAAATGCAATTGCAATAGTTCAATTGTACCACCTTTTCCATCTATTGTTCGCTCCCGTAGTTCTTCCGCTATTGCGATAAGTACGCTTCCGAGGTTTGGCCGCTCACGCGACTCGCCCGCTCCTGGGAACGTCCACTCGTAGCTAGCTCAACCATATCTAATTCTTCTAGAAAACGCAATCAACAAAAGCCTACGTCTGGTTGGAGACGAAGTCGCTCTTGCCATCTGTGTACTACAGCTAGCAAAGCATCACAGACGACTGAACTCGAAGATCGATACGAACACCCGGATCAGAATCGATAATTGGACCGAGTCAAAGACCAAAGCCGACGGGAAGAGAAAAGTTGAAACGTGAACTGAGACCGAACCCGAATCTAAGACCACGCCGAGTGAACACAACGATACGACTTCGACTTCACAATTAGCAGCTAGACTGAATTCTTCCTCTTTTTATGTTCACTTTGCACTTACTATTATTGTACGATATACAATCAGTAAAGGTGAATAATAAACCTGTGTAAGTTAAAAACTCGTCTTACCCAGTAAGGTTCTTGAGTCCTCAGGACGAACTCTGACGGTTTACTCGACAGAAACTTTATTTTTTGTCAAAATCTGCCAATTATCAGGCATGTATTATTGTATTTATACTGATCGCAAGCCCCTACAATTTTCTTTTAAACAAAAATCTGATAAGACTACACCTCGACAAGAGAAATATATGGATCTAGTAGGCCATCTTACAACAGGTATGATTATTTTACCCGGAAAGGAAAATATCATATCACGAGTTAAAGCTATACCCACAACGGAAGACATTGACTATTACCAACTCGCAATCGGCTAAGCCATCGTCTTCGAAGTAAAAAATGGAAACCAAGTCAGCATTAAAGATAACCAAATTACCAATCCCAGGCCTGGACAAAACATTTTTCTGCGACATATCAACACGTAGAATACGTCCATTTCTCACCGAATCATTTCGGAATACTCCATTTGATTCAACGCACAAAACTGACATACTTGCCCTGCATAGACCAACAAAATTATTTCTGAACGATTTTTTGGCCAAACATGAGAAAAGATTGTCGACAGTGAAGACGAAACGGTATATTTCGTGTCAATGTGGAATTATATATCGTCATAATGAATCACCTATCTCCTGTAATAATCTGTTTGGTCAAAATTTAGCTACTCGTATTTCAGAACTAACTTACTTGCTACATTTGATTATTTGATCTATTTTCCGATAGCTAAAAGTCGCCAAGCACTCCAAAAGACGTATAACCTTCATATTTGTCAAAAAACAAGCAAAATTGCAAAACGGCTCATAACTGAACACACGAATGGAACATTTGCTACAACATATAAAGATGGAAAAATAAAAATATTCACTTTTTTTAAAAAAGAATTCTTGTATATCATATTAGTCAGGTAGAGGCAATGTACCATTTGCAACCAGCAAAATGTTCTTCACATTTTGCTGGTTGCAAATGGTACATCTAAAACCAACAATTTTACTAATTAAAATTTTGTAATAATGTCTAATGGTCATTGATATAATTTCCAAACTGTTTGATTATCTGGGGTACATGAAGCATTCAAGATCTCGAAAGTGGGCGGTGATGCAGATGCGCTGAATCGAAGCATTCCGCCATTTCGGTTAGGGTGACTGCCGTTTTTTTTGCCAGCTCACATGGACCAGCTTATGTCCCTAGTGTTACCACTGGCTGAAATGCCGTTCATCGAAACCAAACTGTTTCATATATAAAGGTCTAGATAGTACGAATATCGGTGCCGGAATGATCTGTTAGACTGACTAGAAAGGCCGACTCAGTATGTCCAGACGATGTTTACTCAATGCTCTCCACTTCTTCCTCATCTCCACAGCTTCTGCAGAAGTCATTGGGGTCAATACCCAATCTTCTGGCGAGTTCGCCGATCAGGCAGTATCCCGTCAAAACTGATACTAACGTAGACAATCTTTTCCTCTCTAGTGCGAGGAGATATCTTGACCTTCTCAGGTCATCCTCGGCCAGATTTATCTAGCTACCCTACAGGTGCCTATTTGCACGTGGATAGTGTCGCGCCAATATATTCAAATTCTTCGGGAATTTGTAATGTTGTCCCCTTCCAGTCAAGTTTATCGGCTTTGCAGTTCCCCGCGATATTCCTATGCCCAGGTACTCATATGAGGTGTATATTAAACTGCTCAGCCATATCGTTTAGAGATTTGCGGCAGTCGAGGACTGTTTTTTTTTTGGGATGTGGCCTCCAGAGAATTGATGGCAGCCTGACTGTCCGAGTAAATGACAAAGCCAGTGTTGGTTACTGTGTTGCGACTCAGCCACTTGGCGATTTCCCATATTGTCATTATTTCGACTTGAGTAATCAGATAATATGTCAGCTATATCCAGTTTAATGGTGAAGGGCCAATGTACGCGTCATGCGGCGCGGTGTAGTTTCAGCATTGCCCGTACAAAGAACATGTGGTTGTTTTCAATAAAAGTTGAACAAGAAATTGTGGCAGATTGAGAATAATTTAATGTGTCAATGTCAAATCAATATTTCAACTTTTCTGACACGCCGCACTCCGCGTACATTGGCCCTTAATCGTAAGTTTTTTGCAGTGTACTCCGAAGCCAACGTTTTCATCAAGCCAACCAGCGAACCATCCATATAGAAGTGGAGATGGATTTTAGTAAGTAGTATTCTGCCAACCCATTCATCTCTGACTGGTATCATAGTGATGTAGATCCTCTCAAAGGTGTACACCGTTGGTATATAGTCCACTCGATTGGTTACCATAGCAGTACACTTTGTTATCCTCATGTGACCGTAGTTCTTGTACCTTTACAATGATAGACAGTTTAATCTTAGTGTAGCTCTTGTTGCAACTTCTCTTACCACAATATTAATCGGCAGTTGGGCTTATAGAGACTCGGTTGCTTAGTGCTTAATGCTAGTTTGAAAGTAGGTTGGTGATGGTTTGTTTGTCAGTTGCAGTCCACCATACCAAAATGAGGTATTACAGAATTGGACAACCTACTGATATCTATAACCAATGGACGATTTTAGGAGAGAGGCGACGTTGGAACGTTTGTTAAAGTACGTTAAGTCTTGGAATAATTCTAGTTTCCAATCTAGAATTATTCCTAGAATTTTTGCACTTTCAGAAAAGACTAGATCTGTTCCATTCTGTCTTGTTTAGGTTAACGCCCAAACCGCTGCTTATGGACCATCTATGAATAACACTTTGGTATCTTTCCGTCGAATGGGGACATATCAGAGCATGATACAGCCTTCATAAATTTTCTTCAGCCATGCTCTCCTACAATTCGGGAATTTTTTTTATTATACCCAGAACTATCTCAAGGAGCAAGTGACCCCATTGGACCATATTTCGGTATAGTCCCATACAACTGTCAAAAAAGATTTGACTTCATAGCCCCAAAGAAAGAAGTTCCTTCCAATTTGGCTTACAAATTATGTATGTGATTAAATTTAGCTGGTTCGTTGAAATAATCACCTAGGTTCACGTTTTGACGTAGTCCCTACTTTACCTAAAAAATTTAACTGTAATTTCCTCTGACAATTGTTATGTTGTTGAGTGCAGTCCATAATATATGAGACATTTTCTAACATTTCAGATATTTTTTGTAATATTAAAAAAGTAATTATAAAAAATTGTTAATATAAGAACAATTTGTGAAGTTTTCCTTACCTTTTTCATATCATAACAAATCGTCATTTCGGGACAAAAATTGTCAAATCGTCATGTTCTATTTTTTTGGCTCTGAAAATCGTCAAAATGACGATAAATCGTCATTTCTGGCAACACTGCTCATATCACAAGTCAAAGTAATCGGTAGTTCCAATTTTAAATGGCACACCCTTTACCATGACGAGCATTAGTACCGCACACCCTTCCTCCTACTACGTAGGACTCCTGTATCAGGATGATGACAACTGCCCCTGTGGACAGGCGCAGCAATTGAGCCTGACCTCCACCCCGGCAAGGGTGTATACGAACTCTTCGTCCGTATCATCGAGGAGCATGTCCCCGCCAGATGCGTCAAAGAGTCCGGAGACTTCCCTCAGCCCTTCAGTGTCGATTTAGGTTCAGATATAGTGGACAGGCGCAGCAATTGAGCCTGACCTCCACCCTGGCAAGGGGTGGAGGTCAGGCTCTCTCTTCGAACTCTTCTCTACGAACTCTTCGTCCGTATCATCGAGGAGCATGTCCCCGCCAGATGCGTCAAAGAGTCCGGAGACTTCCCTCAGCCCCTCAGTGCCAATTTAGGTTCAGATATAGTCCCCATGTAAAGGGTTTTCTAATAGGAATATAACAATTTCGTATATTTATGTCAATGCACCCTCAAACAATTTTAATGATCTTTCAGTGTCAAAACGTTAGTCGAAGTCAACATTTTCATCATGGTAAAGTTCACTAACGTGCAACGATTGTAAATCATTAAAAATTAAATTCTGGGTCGGTGGTCGCAACTTTAAGAGTGCTTACTCCAATTTTCGGCAGTAATAATCGTCTCACCTGATAGGCTGGGCGTGCTATACTGGATACATTTGAATCCAAATTTTCACTTTTGGATGTTCCGGCGCCAAAGAGACGTACCGCTCAAAGCGACGAAAATATCGCAGTTGTAAGTGTATCCGTTGAAAATGAGCCAATTCAGTCGATTTAATGTCGTTCTCAGGAATTGGGCATCTCTCAAACCACACTGTTGCGTATTTTGCGAAAAGATAGGCCTTCATCCTTATAAGATCAAACTGACTTAAGAACTAAAGCCACTTGATCATTTGAAACGCCGAAACTTCTCCGATTGGGCTCTGGCAAAGTTAATATTATATCCTTAATGGAAAACCCTGTATATGTTTGTACCTTCGATTTAGCTTATATCCCCTTTAGGAGCTATAACTTCCTTCCGATATTCACGAAAATTTGTGAAGAGTATTCTGGTGGTCCAGTTAACATTAAAATATAAATTTAAATATAGATATAGTCCCCCAATTAATATATGTTCTTTCCGATTTGGCATATAAGTGATAGTTTCCCTATATACTCGTACGATCCATCCGATTTAGTATAAAAGGGATTAGAAAAATTATTTTACATTCCCTCATTACGAAATTTGGCAGAGAGGAGTTTCTGGTACGGAAATGGAACAAATCAGTTAAGATTTATGTACATATATATTCCTAACGATCTGTTCAGATGTATGTATATATATTCCTCCCAATTTGTCATCTAGGCACCATTTAAAATTTTATGTTACATCTGTTTATAATTAAACTTGGCACATAATAGTTCCTAGATTTATGAACACCTCCAAATTTGATGAAAATCGGTTCCCATTTAGATGCAGTCCAAATACTTTTAATGTTTTTTATTGCGAATGAAAGAAAAATAGTTTAGTGCTTTTTTACGCTTTTCTGTCCGGAATTTTACGAGTTTTTACGCGTTTTGAATCTTTCCTTACGCTTATGCTTCGGAACAAGTTGGGATCACCGTTCTTAAGGTTTAGAAGTTCTAGAGAATGGATGCTTTTATGTCAGACTTATAGCCGAATTGGAGAATAATGTAATTGCCAGAGCAACAATTTCGCAACTTCCTGCCATTAAAAGCATACAATTTTGTAAATTCCAACAAAATATGTCTGTGTTCAGCATGCAAAGCGATGGCCACAACCAAAACAAGAAATCACCCAAAACACCAACTTAATGATTGCTGTCTCGGGTGATTTCTTGTTTTGGTTGCGAAAACCGCTACACATGATAAACTGGCGGTCGCATTGTACATCAGCGAGATACAGAGCTGCTGATATGTTCACTTCTGTATGAAGAAAGGTATGTACATTAGGGATATAATTTTTTGCGTGCAAAATACCACTCCAGGGGGAATATTGTTCTGATAATAAAAACCCTTTTTTAGGTTGATTTGGTGAAAAAGTTTCCGCACCGAAAGCGTTTTTTATATTTTTTTTAATTATGATTTTTAAATTATTGTATGTATAAAAATATATACATAGTTTTTCACGTAAAAATAAGCGAAGAAGACTAGAAATTGTAAGATATAAACTTTAAGTTTAAAGTTCGTATGGTTTTACATAGTGGGCACTTTAATTTAATGCTTCAAAATCATTCTGTTTGAAGCAATGGTCACCAAATCAAATTTCAAACCAGGAATCACAAACAAAATCACAAATAGTTTTTAACTCATCTTGATAGTGTGGAAGCGGGATAAAAGCCAAAATAGATGGAAGAGATTTAAAATGTATATATGGAAATATGTTATTTTTATTGTGTCATAAAAACAACACATAAACTTCGTGACCATCGTAGATAAGAACAAAAAAATTTAAAGGAGTTAGGAGAGGTACTTTTCTGCTTAAAACATCGCGATTTGATCAAACTTTTGTATTACACTTATGAAAAATGGTATTCAGGATTGTATTAGGTTTAAACAAAAAATAACAAAGTTAAGACAAGTTTTTGTTTAACAAAGTTAAACTCGTAAACTTCAACGCATTCGGAAACTTTTTTCACGATAGAGAAAAAGTGACACCATATTTCTTAATATTTGTTCATGCCCCACACGGCTATTCGGTGGTATTTTTGATATTTGCAAAAATTTACATATTTTCCCTAATGTACACATTTTTTATTATTTGGTTGGATAGTTAGATATTATGTATCATAATTATGATAAATTGATATATACTTAGCATTTGTTTTCAGTACGTTTTCCCACCTTTTGAAGCAGGCGACAATCAATAAAATGTATTTTTTCTTTGAGTCACACACAAAACAGCATGACGTTTCGTTCGTGCAGATGACAGTTCGTTCAGAAACCAAAATTTGTATGAAAACTCTTACGTTTTTTTTCGACTTGTCTTGTGCCTTGACTTTCGCATTTAGAGAAACCCCAATTAATTTTCATTAGCTTAGAAGCAAACGAAAGTGTTCGTTCTAGAGAGAGAAACAGGCTATTATTAAAGAAAATTATGATAATATCATATCTGATTAGAAAAGGAAATATTTATGTCTATGGAATATTTCATAGGCGTTGTTGAACCGTTTTTAAATATGTACATGCTGTGGGAACGCAAAGCATAAAGTCTATCGAATTATTTAGGAGGCAGGAACCGGCCTGTTATTATATCCCTTTTGCGAAGCGAAGACGGATGTCTACCTACGAGTACATATTTTCTAAATACTAAAAGAGAACGAATAAGACATTACTATTCGCCTAATTTACGAAGCCTATTCGGAATGTATCTCCTGTAAGGCCTGTTCACATATGTGTAGGACATAACGAATTCCTCCACCGGGTTGTTGGAAAAATAAGGAAGTATGATTACTTCTTTAGGTTACATAGACAAATATGTTTACTCACAATGTTATTATTTTCAATTAACCCTTTTAATTCAATTCATAACATAAAATATTTGGCTTAAATATAATATATACATATATGTATATGTATAAAATAATACTAGGCCGTATTAATCGCACTAATTGTACATATTTATATAAATTAATAATAGGTTAAAACTCACTGAAAATTGTAAATCAGCTAAACAAATTTGTTATTATATCGATAATAATTTTTTCTGATTCCAGCCATTTTACATTTTTAAGGTCTTAAATGAAAATACAATTTAAAGGAAGAATGTGTGTAATTGTTTAAGCTTTTTTAAATTAAAATTAAATCATATACTAGAAAGCCGTCTTCCGATCCTATTTTGATCTCTGGTTGATTTAATCTATATATGTATATATATAAATGAATCGTGGTTTGTTCGACTGCTTTAAACTTGAAAACTGCTGGACCAAATTGGATACTTCCTTCTGCGAATTTGTTCGTAATTGCTCCGCAAAGGTTTAGGAAAAATAAAAGTCGCAAAATGCGTAACAGGTGACGCTTACCACTAGACCGCTGAGCCTCCTGTAAGAGTTAGAAAGCTAAACTGAATTTTCACATAGCCATTTTTTTCCCTGTGGTCAGTTCTAACGCTATCAATAAATTGAGTATTGTGTTCTTTCTGAAACACCTTATATGATCAAAAGATACAGTTTTGTACATATACATGACAAATATAAAAGCGAAAAATAATTGTGAATACTCTATCTGTGGTCAGTGTAGCAGTAACCAAATGTTTTCACTATTTCAGTGTTTTTAAAAGTTATTTAAGAGCTTAGAATCTAAAAACGTAGATGTGCATACATATCTCAAAAGTTCGAAAACAACTATTCATTGTCTAGCCTAAGGTCAAGCTGAAGTGAGCAAAGCAATTGTCACTCTTTCCCCAGCAAAATCTTGGTAAGTACCTGCCATTATTCCCTGCATTACCAAATAATGACATCTCATTATTCGCTGCATTACTTTCGGCTTATTAATATTGACTTACCAATAAAAACAGAAATAAGTGATTTTTTGTTAAAAAAAAATAATTTTGGCAAATTTTAATATAATGCAATTTTGCCTATATGTTATTGTACAAGATTTATTTATTTTCCATGTTTTCAAATAATACGTGCATATTTGAATGAAAAAGATGTTAAATAATGATTAGATAATGCTAATGATTGCTAATTAACCTCCTTTGTTAAATTCTCTAATTCATTAAACAATTAGAATTAGTTCAACTAATTCCCATTAGATAATTGAAATTTTTATTCCAATGGTAAAACTAATGGCAATTAGTTGCCATTAGCGAAAAAAAATTGGTTTACCTTTACAATTAGAAATCTAATTGACTTCTGCTAATGCAATTAGATATTCAATTAGCTCGAATTAGAATCAATTATTTTGATAAAAATAAATTTTTCCAAAGAATTATTGAAGTTAACGAATAATGATGTAAGTCACTGTATGTGCAAACATGTGGTTCGAGCTAATTGAATATCTAATTGCATTAGCAGAAGTCAATTAGATGACAATGTTCAATGTTCACATCACAGTGAAACTTGCATTTGCGATGACCATAAATAAGTCACAAGGACAGTCGCTGGAAGTGTGTGGGGGTAAATCTGGAAATGTCATGCTTTTCACACGGCCAGATGTAGTGGCATGTTCACGAGTAGGGAAACCATCCTCACTCTTCATTTTCGCTCCGGAGCATAAAACTAAAAATGTTGTGTATCGACCGGTATTAAATTGAATAAAATAATTAATCATTACTTTTGTAAGAATTCTTTAAAAATAATATTCATTGAAGCTAGTAATTGATTTTATACTATTTTCAAAAAAATGTGAACGGTACGAATTTTGCCGAATCCGCTTTCTTATAAATATCAATTAACAATAGCTAATTTTCGATCCAAAAAAAAGTAATGCAACCCAAAAATATATTACGGGCAAAACGAAGTTTGCCGGGTCAGCTTGTATTATATAAAAACAACTACTTCTACATACGAGTATCTCATTTTTGTCGATTTATGTATGTTTTTATATGACATACTGTGCGAAGGCGGAAGGACAGAAGTGTGAAATGAAATGTAATACTGGGGATAACTTACAAATAAACGTATATATCGTTTTGGAAAAATTTACATAAATGCACAGTTCAAATTCGCACAATCCTTTGCGAAGGAGACAACAGATGTTGTTAGTGCTTAAGATTGGAATGGTTTACGAAACTTTACAAGTAGTAGTGCTTAAGGAAGGAATTGGATTATATATGTAGCAGTGTTTGTCATTCCGCGACTGTATGTAAGCGTGGCTGTAGATGAACATATCCACAAATATGTATAAATGTATTGTAGTATCAGGATATGTACGAATGCTCAGTTTATTAAATTTGCGACATTTCCGATTCCACTTCCATAACCACGGAACATAACGTGTTTATGAATTACGATTGTGCAGACATTGAAATCTATATGAGCATTTCCCTGGGCTACACAAAACAATTCCTTACACTTTTGCAACTCTTTCTTGAGTACCTTTTTTTAGCAATGTACTTATAGTTTCTGTGCCACATTTACGCATTATGTAAATAACAAAATTTTGCATTGTCGAACTTTCTATGTAAAAAATTGAGAAATATTTTATAATATTGACATTAAAAGACACATTTTAATAACCCCTTTTTATATCCTCACTTAAGTGATTCGAGGGTATATATCATTTGCTACGGGCCAAAAGTGTAACACATCGAAGGAGTGACCTAAGACATTTTGTATGTTCGGCGGATATTCGCGTTGGGTCATTTTAAGTCGAATGAGCAATGCCCGACCTGTCTGTCTGCTGGCTGGTGCGCACGATAAGATGGGCTACATTGGTCCACTCCTTCTAGTACCTCCCCCACGAAGGGTTAACTTTTAGTGAAATATTGATTATTTAATAACTTCTATACTACTCATTCGAATCTTCTGCAATTCTACACACAATATTAGTTTATTAATCACTATCACCTCGAGAAAATGGGAGAAGTTGTCGCTTCCCTTTTGGTACCTCCCGCACAAATGGACCATTTAGCATCAAAATTGAACTGCTCATAACGTTAATACAACTGCATAAAAATACTTGAAATTTATTCAGTCAGAATTTATTTTGGTTTGAGACCATATGTTTCATTTACTTTCTGTCTATTGCAAAAAAGTAATAGAAACAAATACAAAAATTGGTAGAGAGTTTTAATTGCTTGGTAGAATTGACAGCAGTTTCGATAGACACCACTCTATCATTCTGTAGCAATAGTGTATGTCTTTAACTTAAATCAGCTGAAATACTTATGGAAGCAGTAAATTGAATTTAACAAGAACTGCTAACCAAACCCGTATTTTGGCGAACTAAGTCAACATACTAAAACTCTCATACCAATACATTTTTGTTTTTTGCATAAAGTTAGGTATTATTTAAATAAGAAGTTTCCTTGAAATTTTTAAATCACTCAATATACCTAAAGAATAATTTTTTATGCCGTCCGTCGCGATGTCCATTTGTCGATTTGTATCCAAACTAAAAAAGTTTTCAAAATTCTCTAAATACAGTGTTTTTAATCTCAATAGACATTACAAATTGGCTAATAACAATAATATTCCTAAGATCAATGTCAACGAAGTTATGTAAAAAAAACAATGGAATTCATGTCATCCATTCATATATAACTCAAGAACGACTAGACCGATTTCGATGATTCACACCAATTCGGACGGGTCTCCGGCCAAACAAGAAGAATGCCCAAGAAAACCCCAAAAAATACCCGAAAACGCTGACACTTGACCGCTGAGGCTCGTTTAATAGCTTGAAAGCTGAAATTTTGCACAACCATAGACCAGAGTGTTGTATAAACCACGGATTTTTTTTGTTCTGTGGCCAGTAGTATTGTGTTTGTCCTCTCAGAAGCATCTTATAAGATCAAAATCGAAAATTTTGTAAATATGAAGTACTACAGCCGTCAAATATAAACGCGAATAATAATTGTGAATTCTCTGACTGTGGTCAGGGTAGCAGTAACCACAATTTTTGTCATTATTTCAGTACTTTTAAAAGTCATTTAAGAGCTAAGAATCTAAAAATGGATATGTACATATATTTATATCTCAAAACGTATTCGAAAGCAACTATTCAATGTCCCGCCAGAGGTCAATCTGCAGTTACAAAGTAATTGTCACTATTTCAGATTTTAAAAAGTCTTTTAAGAACTATGAGCCTACAAACTGATGTGCATATATATGTACTTATATAGTTTTCGGATGATCAACGGATGTGCTTTACGCCAAGTAATTTTTGACCGCTTGGCCGCTGAGTCTCCTACATTAAGAACTACAAAGCTATTATGTTGCATTTGGATAGATAGACTCGAGTGCTGTAAAAAAGACGTACTTTTCATGCGCTATACATTTAGGATTAGTCAAGCGGATTAGAATGATGGATTCGTAATGGATCCTGATGTGACACTGTGGAGGAAATTTTCTGATTGGTCCAAGGGGCGCGACAGGGCCAAGGGATAGATAGACTCGAGTGCTGTAAAAAAGACGTACTTTTCATGCGCTATACATTTAGGATTAGTCAAGCGGATTAGAATGATGGATTCGTAATGGATCCTGATGTGACACTGTGGAGGAAATTTTCTGATTGGTCCAAGGGGCGCGACAGGGCCAACACAACCTCATAGCTCGAGAACGGATCTTGCAATTTTTACAATATTAAACTTGATGATTTGTACTTTCCCATCTATGGAGAACATTTAGGATTGGTCAAATGGGCGTTGCGCGTAGTTCGAATTTTCACGATTTCGGGCTTGGTGTATTCATATTGAACCAATTTAGAATAGGTCAAATGGAGCGACCAACACAACATTTGGGATTGGGCAAAGGTGCGTGGTATGGCCATCACAACCTCATAACTCGAGAACAGTTCTTTCGATTTTCATGTGTGGTGCCTTCTACACAAGAAATATTATATTTCGAGGTATATCGCATGCGCGTGACCCATATGAAACAGAACAGAACATTTTTGCCATATTTAAGGCACTGGATGCACTTTTTTCGGGTTGTTCCGCATGTTTTTCTCCTTTTCAATTGGTCCAAAAATGGGCGGGATCGGACCAATGGCCGTGGGCCGCCCATATAAGACAAATTTGAAAATTGAGATATTTTGCATAATTTGTTAGTGGGAGTTCTGTAATTATGTGTAAATATATCTGGAGACAGTCTACGTGATTGGTCAGAAATGAGAGGGATCAGACTAATAGGCATTGCTCTGCCAATATAAGCCAAGTTTTGAAATTGAGATATCTTGCACAATTTGATAGTGAGAGTGATGTAATTTTGTGAATATGCATTTGATGGCAGTCTACGTAATTGGTCCAAAAGTGGCGGGATCCATAGGCGTAACCCCGCCCAGATGAGCAATGTTTTGAAATTGATATATCTTGAACAATTTGCTAGCGAGAGTCTATGTATTTGGTGGCAGTAGTCCTGATTGGTCCAAAAATGGACGGGATCGGAAATAAAATCTTAGGCATCGAAGTGGACCTGGTCCAGCTAGTGTAATTTAAAATTAAAGCGATTTTTAGCTAAAAATATCTTAAAATATGATATTTGCCATTGTTCTAAGCTACAAAAAAAGTTTCAATTGCGAATTCATATATCTTGTCAAGCCAGGGGATGAAAGACGGCTCAAAGCTGTAATCGCCCAGCTTTTTCTATGTAGATTTATCGGTCAACAATTTAGCTTTCTTGTTGCTCCTGCTGTTCCTCGAGTTCTGTCTGGGAGTTCCCCGGGAAATGTGTGTCGAGGCCCACGTCTGAGCCCTTATTACTCACCAAGGGAAGGTAGGAAGGTTTTGAGTTGCTCTGTATAGGCATCCCAGCCATTAGTGACCCCAGTAAATTTAGCCTTGTTGAATAGCCTGTTTCATGTCTCTTTCCTAGCCCGTAGCTCAGTAGAAAACTAAACCACAATGGTGGTTTATTTGTTGACCAGATTATACAGATCGACTTTGTAATTGGGTTCGAAAAGAGGTTTTGAATTGAGTCCGTTTTTAATATTTATCTCATACAGGTGCAACTCGACTCAGAGCAGATTTATACGGTTCAACCGACTAATGGTGCGCCTGCCATCTCAATAAAGACATCCACATAATTTCTGTTGGTAATGGCCATCACTAGACTCTCCTTCGCTAATTCACTGAAGTGTTTGCTTTGTCCTGATAACGGTGTGTGTCCTGTTGACGGAGGCATTTTTCGGAGGCTTGGGCTCATCAAGTGAACTTTTGGCATTATCGCCAGCCGTTAACACAGGCGATGTTGTGGCCCTATCAGCCGACTCAGTGGCTTAATAAGCATCCATGACGTTCTTAGAACATGTAAGTGAATCCTTTTGCTTCTCGCTAAGAGTCGAAACCTAAGCACAGTAAAACCTCGTCACAACTCTGTTCGCTATCCGACGCTCGTTGTTCGTTTTGACGGCCTGACATGACACTCCCTCTTTACTGTACCACTTGTTGTGAATACTGGGAAGACTTTTTCGTATGATCGGCTTGAGTCAAGACCAATTGAGGTAATATCGTACTACTGAAGAAATCAACTCGATTGGGCCATGAAGTTTTCTCCTGGTGGATGCGGTTCTACTCATAGCCCAAGTTTGTTGTTTAATCTAATGCATGTCCACCACAGCATACCCCCCGGTACCGTGGCGGGGACTGTGTTGCAAAACACATGATACTTGCTAAGGCGCCCAGGTATCAGCAAGGCTCCGTGCAAATATAGTCGATTACCCCTGACTACAAACTATTCACCGATGGGCACGAGGTCACATTTAGCGTTACCCAGGGTGCACTACGTAGAAGCGGCCTATAATTACATCTCGACTGTTTTACTAAAATGTCTTGAGACATCATATGCCCTATTATATCATCGCATCATTTGGCGCTGTTTTTAAAGCGCTAGTGACCGATCCTTACTTACACTTTAGTCAGTCTATTACATTATGCAGATTTTTCGAGTGCACTTTACTAAATATTAACTAGAGCATTATGGGTCTGACAACCGTGGTATACAGCCAGTACTTAATTCGTGGCTTGATACACATGTTCTCTCTACTGATTGTATATCACTGTTGTGGCTTTCTTTTCCAGATTCAGTATGTTGAGTTTGGAATTCAGCATTCAAAATATCAAGTTATTTTTATTTAAGGTACATTTGCTACATTCTACCTATGATGGAAGACTTGCTGAATTTAACGCTGTTATTAGGTTGAAAGACTAATCGGATCTTCCGAGATAAATCCCATCATGTTCAAAAGCTGGGTAGTAAGTCATAAAATTTCAATGTCTTCCCTACAAAAGTACTTTGTTGCTTGTCCTATACGTTGAATATGTGCTTGTAATACCGAGTGTCCTGTTAGAATACTCGATAGATAGAAATTTCAATACAAATTCAAAAAATTCTTATTTTCTATTCAATTGTGTTGCGTAGTTTTCAATATTGTACAGTCCACCATATGTTGAGTAATCGTTAAGGTGTTAGCATCTTTAGGCTTTGTGCCAGTGTACTGAGGCACGAATGGTATGGCCTCAGTACATCTTCGTCGCACAGTGGTTCAGAATCAAAATCCATCAGCTAAAATTCAATAACTTAAACATTTTTGAGTTCTGTAAAAACAAAATTAGCCAACGAACAAGGATTATTTTTAGGTGATAACACCGAAAATCTGGGAATCGAATATATTTTAGAAATGTTTTTACGTATTGTTTTCGTATTACAGATTTTCACCTTTTTCCGATTTTGAAAATTGAAAAAACGCATTTTTTATTTTATTATGGCGGCAAAAATGTGTTGGTGCCAAATATAGTTTGTTTGTAATAAATATATTTGTTTTGAAAAAATGTGTGACTTTGGATCAACATAATTTTTTTCTATTGAAAGCCTTTAAGATATAACGGGTTTTCCAACAAGAGGTGTAATTTGAGTCACCCGGTATTTCGGTAGCTGCCACCTTTGAAGCTTTTATTCTTTGACATTTGACAAGTAGAAACTACGCCATTACTAAAAATGGAACGATACACGATTCAAGAACGCATTGAAATTATTAAAATTCGAAAATCATCGAAATATCATCTTGACTGATGAGGCCCATTTCCACCTCGGTGGCTACGTCAACAAGCAAAATTGTCGCTCATGGGGCTCGGAAAACCCAAGAGTTACTGTTGAGAAGCCTCTCCATCCTCAACGTGTGACTGTTTGGTGCGGTTTATGGTCCGGCGGGGTCATTGGACCTTACTTTTTCGAAAATGTGGTTGGATCAACAGTTACGGTGAATGGATTGCGCTATCGAGAGATGATTAATGATTTTTTTATGGTCAGAGTTGGATGGTATTAATCTGGACAACGTTTACTTTCAGCAAGACGGCGCTTCGTGCCACACAAGCAACGAAACCATTGCTCTGTTACGGGAAAAGTTTCCGGACGGTGTTATCTCTCGAAGAGGTGATCACAATTGGCCACCGAGATCTTGTGATTTAACACCTTGCGACTTCTTCCTTTGGGGCCACGAGAAAGATAAGGTTTACGCCAACAGCCCAGCGTCGATTCAAGACCTCAAAGATAGAATTCGTGAGGCTATCGAGGACATAGGGCAGCCACTTTGCGATTTGGTTATGGAAAATTTCATGAAAAGGATATGATCCTGTAAGCGTGGTCGTGGTGGTCATTTGGCTGATGTTGTTTTTCATAATTAACGGCATACCTTCCTCTTTATTATGAAATAAACATCCAATCATTTATTTTAAAAAATTGCATTTTTCTTTGAAACCCTTTATAAAGCATATTTAGAAATGTTGACGGTTTTCCCGTTTTTGCAGGGTAACTTTTGCCTCGAATTACTCCTTTTTTTAATACTTTTAAAAAGGGTCAACTAAAAAGCTGAGCAAATTTCCTTCATCCTCAACCTAAATTTTATGCCCATCGGAGTTTATTTGCAATTACTATGCCAAAAAACACCTAAATTGGTGGAATTACTGCAGCAAAAATGCGCACAATTAGTATTACAATTCATTCAGGTGTATACATTGAGTATGTATTACTGTTCGAATACCTGAAAATCGAATAGATTCACCTTAGTGACTCTTAAGTTCGGGCACATTTGTTGTATTTTTTAATTCTATTTGTTACATTTTTACCTGTGTTTTTATTTTCACATGGTACTTAATCCTTTAACCGTTAAATCAATTTCCCAAAAATAGGGTTTCCATTATACATGGACGCAATATAAATCCATACAAATTTAGTTTTCTTTCCATTATTCAACCAAACATGAAATCTTTCGGTCATAAAGAATTGGTGGAATCATTTAAGAAGAACCAGGAAATATCCGATATTTTAAATATAATTAAAAATAGAATTCAGTATGATTTTTTAACAACTGAATCAAGGGATAAAATTAAAGCTTTGCAACAAATTTAAAAACTAGATACAAGTTTTGTAATCGTTCTAAAGAAAGGTCTTACAACGTCCCAAACATTGGTTAGAAGGCGAAATACTGATTGAATATGAAGTGGAGGACATTATTAAAAGCAACGCAAATGTTGGAAGACCATCAAAATTATTTGAAGAAATGAGCGAACGATGCAAGCGACGAAAACTAAAGGAGATTAATGATGAAGGCGAAAAAAAACATCAAAGAGGCGTTTATTCACCAGCTCAAATCAGAAAGGAAATATTGAAAGGCACAAATCTTAGAAAAAGTAATTACAACCTCTTCAACAAGAACAACAATGAATGAATAGCGTGCCTACACCAAAAGAGGAAAAGAAATTTACACCAGAAGAAGCACGTGCATTATTTCTGGACTTAAAGCTAACCAAATATCAATATTCTCAACTAAGACTGCGTACAAAGGAAAAAATCGGATCTATATCCGACATTTCACGAAATTCTTTCCGCCAAAAAGGACTGTTATCCATCAAATGATGGAATTACCATAACCGGAATTTTGATATGCGCGGAACTTCAATCTCTGTGATGGTTCATCTGGCCAAGAAATGTACAAACAAGCCTTAGACGAAGATATATCGGATTCATTTCTTTTCACCTTTGGAATTCGAAGGTATCTATATATGTACTTGTATATAAATAAGAATGTGTGTTTGTTTGTACCGTATAGGAGTCTAAACGGCTGGACCGATCTTGAAATTTTCACAGAATGTACATACATGTGTGGGGGGTGGTGAAAATAGGGTACTTAAATTTTCGATGTACCAAGTGGGCGTGGCCCCGCCCATATAAGCCAAATTTTGAAATTGATATATCTTGCACAATTTGTTAGCTAGAGTGCTGCAATGTTGTACATATGTATCTGGGGGCAGTCTACGTGATTGGTCCAAAAATGGGTGGGATCGGACCATATAAGCCAAATTTTAAAAATGTGATATCTTGCACCATTTGTTAGCGAGAGGGCTGGAATTTTGTGTATATGTTTTTGGTGATAGTCTACGTGATTGGTACAAAAATAGGCGTCATCGGAACAATGGGCGTGGCTCCGCCCATATTTGAAAAATTTTGAATTTGAGATATCTTGCCCTATTTATTAGCGAGACTGCTTTGATTTTGTGCATATGCATCTGGTGGTAGTATAAGTGATTGGTCTAAAAATGGGCGGGATCGGACTAATGGGCGTGCTCCGCCCATATAAGCCAAATTTTGAAATTGATATATCTTGCACAATTCGTTAGCGAGACAGCCTGAACTTTGTGTATATGTATCTGGTGATAGTCTACGTGATTGGTCCAAAAATGGACGGGATCGGACTTATGGGCGTGTCCCCGCCCATATAAGCCAAATTTTGAAATTGAGATATCTTGCACAACTTTTTAGCGAGAGTGCTGTAATTTTGTGCTTAGGTATCAGGAGGGAGTCTACGTGATTGGTCCAAAAATGAGGGAGATCGGAATAAGGGGCTTGGCCCCGCCATTATAAGCCAAATCTTGGAATTAAAATATCTTGCACAATGTTTTATCGAGAGTGCTGTAATTTTGTGGTGGTAGTCTACGTGATTGGTACAAAACTGGGCGGAATCGGATCAATGGGCGTGGCCCAGCCTATGTAAGCAACTTTTTGAAATGGAGGTATTGCACAATCTATTTGCGAGAGTGCTGTTATTTTGTGTATATGTGTCTGGTGGAAGTCTATGTGATTGGTCTAAAAATGAGCGGGATCAGACCAAAGGGCGTGGCACCGCCCATAGAAGCCAAATACGCCTAGAGGGCTTTATAAGTTCTTGATTGAGGGGGCATGAGTCCGCCCATATAAGAAAATTTTTAAGTGATTCCTACTGTCCGTACCTTCGAATATATTAACGAGATTCCTACTGTCCCTATCATGTTTTGATAAATGAACGGGATCGGAAATTCTGAGGCAACGAAGTAGACCGGGTCCAGCTAGTATATTATATACGTTCGTATATATAATTCATATCATATAAAATTCATCAGTTACTTTGCTCACCTTAAAAATTGAATTTTTTTAATATAGTCACTGTTAAGGTGTGGGGTTTGCCAAGAAGGGAGGTGAGTGTAGGCGATGCGATGAAAATCCCTTCTATGACAAACTCCAATTACAGCGATAGCTGAGTGGGGTAACGAGTGGTGTTCACGTATGCATTTATTCATGCGTGTGTAGTGACCGATATCGGTAATACAAAGGGCGAAATAGAAAATAAATAAAACACAAGAGTTTAGTATTTTCCATAATGATAAAGGCAGAGCTTTATTTTGTAGTAATGATAACGTATATTACCAGGTAGCGATGCGTAGGATCGGTAGAGATCCAAACGGGACGATAGCAAAACGACAAGAGATATGCGTGAGTGCAAAACAACGACTATTAGTGTTGTGCGCGATTGTATCGCCTAACAAAGACTAGTTTAAATACGAGAGCCAGATGAAGCAAGGAGTCAAAAATCCGCAACAGCCTCTGCTTGCGGGAAGTCTCTCCCTACATCAGGGATTGCCAAAACTGTATTCATAAACGATTATTAGCCTAAACACCTTTTGTAAACTATTGATAAATGTGTGAATTTTAATATTGGTTCGATCATACTTTAAGCGTTTGTTAAAGTGACATTTGCTTTTTCTTCGTATGCATTTGCAAAACATTTTTATGGAATTTTTTAACTAAAAGAAAAATATATTATAAGACTGATTTTGAACATACTTATTTTCCAGAAATGGTTTAGGTTAAAATAAGGAAAAAGAATAAAATACGTAACTGTGCCTTCTAGAACGTGTTTATGTCAAAAAGGAATGTACCATTCAACGGGGGTATATCAAAACGTGGACCGATTTGTCGCATTTTTCCACGAAGAGTTAAAGGCATTGTGCAACATAAGCTGTTCCTTATCCTAAGAATTTCGTAAGGATTGTTTCCTTTTTTCGAGCAGTACTTTGGATGTCACAGACGGACGGACATGGATAAATCAACGCAGGGAATGATTCTGCGTCCATCGGTATATAAAATGCATTTTTGCATTCTTCTTTTTCCCCCTATTGTAAATCGGTATAATTAATGAATTTTCGCATTCTTTTTCATATATTGTTTCATAACAGACCATAAACTTATTTTGTTGCAAAACCACAACACAAGAAATGCAAATTGTACAAAATTCAGTAGTGATATGTAAACAATCCGCATGTGTTAAATATTATTCGTTATTCGAATACCTTTTTGTATGTAATAAAATAAATTATCTGAATTCGTCATTTATTTCATCTTTAGTTGTTGTTTTTTATTTATTCGACAAGTGAGCATACATTTATGTTAATTAATACAGTTGTTTTTAAAATAAACAATAAAATAATTTATATATTCGACTTCTCTTACAATTGATAATCGTATTAATGCATCATTAAGAGCGAAAATGGTGTGTGAAAAAGATGGTGTTGCCAGCATTACATTGACGAAGTCATTAAAATGTTTATTAGTTAAAATGCTGTTTATGAATACGATTTTTTAATAATCGTTTATTAGGCCAAAAGTGTTTGTTAACCAATGTGCCCTTTAAATCATAATTAGGATTTTTTATGAATACGGCTGTAAACCTTTTCTAACCAGGTGTATTTGACAGCCATTTCTTTGCAAAATTCGATAGGTCTATTTAATATCTAATTTACATATTTTGTGACATTTTATATTAAAAATAGCAAAATAAACAGTATCTAACTTTTTTTGAGCCCTAGGAGTCGCTCCATTTTCTTAAATAACACATACAAATACATTAAGTCTATTTTTTACGTTAATTTACATATTCTTTGCCATTTTATATTAAAATAAGATTAAAAATAGCAAAATAAATGTTATATAACATATAAGACATTGGATGTTACCAAAAGCATTTTTGAGTGTCATCATTAAGTTTTTTCTGTTAACCTGAAAAAAAATATCGTAGCGTCCGCTGCACATGTACACTTGTCGAAGTCTCATCGACGACTAAATAAAAGAGCATAAAGCTGAGTATAGACGATTTCCAGATCGGCAAACGCTATCAACCCTGTTAAAGTACTGCAAATATACGGACAATGTCAGATTGTTAGGCAAAGGTGAATTGACAGTTCAGACGATTGCAAGAAAACATTACAATTTCATATATTTACAATATATTTTGTAAATATTTATATGCAGGATTGCCTTCGCACATATAACAATCAGCAAATTATGTCGCAGTGACTTTTCTCCTAACGTTGCAAAACAAAAATTATATGTTCACACGGTTGTAAATTCACAGGGTTGCATTTTTCCGCCATTTTTCTGGCAATGTTGTCCGATCTGCAAATCGTCTGTACTTACCTTAAGAATATGTCAGAGGTGGTGGATGTACAATTGTGCAAAGAAATGGCAATCCCGACGGGAGAGTCGGAGAGAGATACAACGCTGGGAGTCTCTCCTTACAATCCGTGCCATGCGAACAGCGATGGCAACTTGGTGGTTTTTCCGCTACTTGTGGTGATTTTTGATCTCAAAATACCACTGTTTTGTAAAAGTTTTACATCCATCGGCGACGAATGCAAAATAACGGCGGAATTGAAAAATGCATGTATTTTACGTAACGTATTGTCGCACTTGTGTAATGCTGGGTGAGGCAAACTGATCCGTAACTTAACTTTAGCGCAGCCGTAACGTTGCCCGTTGGATCAATATCAATACTTATTTATCATTCTATTTCAAAGGTTTCGCATAAATGTCTTCAATGTTCTTAAATATAGTAAATTCTTTAATACAAATAAAATTTGTGTTAAATTTTCAAAATGTTTGCTGTTCTATGTATAAAATACCAAATAATGTTTGTCTAAAAATAAATGCCAATGAAACATTTAAGAAGTCGATATTTTATAAACAATTATTACTTTGGCCAGAAGAGATAGGACAAAATGATATTATTTTGTTTGGCCAAGAACAATTCTGAGTCATTTATTAATAACTTAATCCTAAGAATTGAAAACAAAAAAGCCTGTTACGTTTATGCTGTATAAAGGCTCTCTATATCTAAATGTTTAAAAAATAAATTGAAATTGAAATAAATTGTTGGTGGTTTTTAAAAATAATTCTTGTTTACAATTTTTGTCAGTGTTAGCGTCTTTGGGAAATTTTGTTACTTCCTCAGTGAGGAATTCTCACGGTTATTTTTTATACTTTGTTGGTAGTGGATTTGTAGTGGTTTCTGCACAGCTTTTCCGATTTTTTGCCTCGGAATAGTTGGGAACACTGTCAGCTATGCTAACTTGGTGATTTTCCGCTACTTGTGGTGATTTTTGATCTCCAAATACCACTGTTTTGTAAAAGTAGTGATTTTACAGAAAAACTACCACGGTAGTGTTTTTTAAAAATTTTTCGTAGTGGTTTTAGTTATTTTTTGCATACATCGACGACGAATGCAAAATGAGGGCGATATTGAAAAGTTCATGTATTTTACGCAACGTATCGTCGAACTCTTTTAAAGCACATAGAATGTAAAAACGATGTCGCTTAATTTAGGTTCTTATTTGCAACTGTGCGATTATTAATTGTTTTCTACATCAAAGCGATTGTTGATACACATACAAGTGGAGAAACATAATACAGAAAATCTATTATCTTGATTGTTTTCTTAGTTTTTCCCAATTTTTGCAGTTTTGTGTGGTAAATATTTTACTTAATTGTTATTGTGAGCAGAAAATTAAAACAAAATTTTGCATTCAGATGGACATCCGAGTTCAGAAGTATAGAAAGGCGTGGGAAGCGGACCTTTGCTGATGAAATGGATAAAACGGTTGAAAGATGAAACAAAAGTATTTTGCATCAACTGCAAATGTGAATGAAATGCGAGGTATACGGATCTCATTATACACAACCAAAACTGCGAAACACCAAAGAACAACAAAATCTTTTAATGACAATAGATTTATACAACAAGAAATTTCGTTCAACACAACACCAACTGAGCAACAAGCTAGCCAGGCCATGTTGGCCCTTTACACTGCAGTGCAATATAAAGCTTTGTAAGTGGAACAATCAGGATTCAACAGATATGTTTTGGATTGAAATTCATAACTATAAAGATACCGGAAATCAGTGTCCATTTCCGAAGTTATCGAACGCGAAAGTGGAAAGAACATTCAGCGTTATGAATTTCTTCAAAAACAAAGTAAGGAATCGTATGTCTTTAAATACAGGAAATTCTTTGACACAAATAAAGTACAGAATGTGTGCTGTTCTAAGTATAAAATACCCAATAATGTATGTTTAAAAATAAATTCCAATGAAACATTTAAGAAATCAAAATTTTATATACAATCATTATTATAGCCAGAAGAGATAGAGGAAAATTTTATTTGGTCAAGAACAATTCTAAGTCATATATTAACAATTTAATCCTATGAATGGAAAACAAAAATGACTGTTACGTTTATGTTATATAAGTTCTTATTTATGTTTTTTAAACTAAAATGTTACAAACATGATCTAAATGTTTAATAAATAAATTGAATTCAAAAATATTTTTTTTGGTTGTTTTTAAAAATAATTCATGGTAAACATTTGTTGTGTAAGCGTTTTTGGAAGGTTTTGTTATTTTCTCACAGTGATTTTTGGTGTTTTTTATACTTTGTTGGTAGTTGTTGCTCCACAGTTGTTCCGTAGTGCTTTTGCCTCGGAAAAGTTGGGAACACTGCGGGTAGTGCTTTTGCCCATCGCTGTTTTAAATAAAGAGATCATATATAAAAACAGTGAGAGTTACAGTGAAGTTTGTTTAGAATTTTTCGGAATCAGTTCTTGTGAAGCGGTGATAGAGAAAGTGTGCGTGCGCTTGTTCAAGTGGATATTTTTAATTCTACATTAACCCCCCGTCAAACACATATTCTGAAACCTTCGAACAAAAACATATGCCTGGCCAGACCGTTTTATGCATTTGTATGGCAAAAAGCGTACCGTAACTTTGAATTTCTAAGTATGTTCGTACACTATTTTGGATTTTAGACTAAATGTAAAAAATTTTTTTGTTTATTATTATTTATATTCATTTTGTGGAATGCATGAAAACAAGTATAATCAACTTTAGAATGTTGTTGGCACACAGGATTAGTGCATTTGGTGCAGTAAAAACGTGTCTTCCTAGAAGCTTTTCGTCTTGCGGGAAAGAAATTCTGCCATCTTTTCTGGAACTCAGTGTACCAGGGCCGCTTTGTTGGTTAGGCAGCATGTTGCTGGGAATATTCAACGGCCTTTCAAAGAAAGATTTAATGGCCAAACGGGTTGAATGTTGTCCCAAAATATGGTTGTTGTTCATGCGATTTTCAGTATAAGCAAGCACCAATTGTTTACTCAGCGTGTTCAAGAACAATCGTCGATTCTCTTTTCTGGTTCCTTCTATATTTTCATTGCATATGAAAATATAGAAGATATGCATAATCCCATGACGTCCATCATGTTGCAAAGAAATGCTAATGGCCAACGTTTGGTTGACAGTTTTGTGGAGTAATGCGTTACCATTGTATCAACGCCGGCCTTTGTTGAATTGTAAAATAATATAGCTTCCGGATTTTTTGCTACGCCTTCAACTTTCTTGGTGTAGTGCACAGTGGATAATAGATTTCCTGCTTTGTTCTTCTTTGGAACGTAGCTGCACAGGGATATAAGGTTATCATAGAAACCGAACATAGATGAAAGCACTGGCCGTTTGCTGTCTTTTTTCACTTCTTTGGGAAGACACCTTTTGTTGGATCTAATGGTGCCAACGTATGCTCGTCAAATCGACGAAAGACGTTTAGCTGCGTCTAATGTTGTAAAGAAGTTATCAGCAATAATAGTTCTGCCGCTGTTGGTGTATCGATTAGCCAAACTCATGAGCACATTTTCGCCTTGGTTTGTCTCTCGTTTTTCTCTTTCCTTACCAGCGTACAGTTTTCCTTGCAACGGATATTTGGTTTTCGCATCGCATGCCCACCATACTTTTATGCAATATTTTGCGCACACGGTATGGAAATAGCTGCTCATTGATGTTTACATTTTCGTATGGTTCAAAATTATTGGCTTTGTCGGTTTGTTGACGAAATGCGCGCGTACGACTATCGTAAAATCGAACACAGCGCATCAAGGTAACAAATCGTCTATATGACATGGCTGCACCGAATATTGGAAGTGCATCAGTTTGCCACATCACTCTTGAGAGCTGCATAGTATTATGACTGATACCAAAAGCCAATAGTATCCCAATAAAAGCGTCTAGCTCAACACTTGTCATATCAACCCATACTCGTGATGTGCAGTTTGCATGTTCTACGTTCCATTTGCGTGTAACTTTTTCTCCACATAGATTTGCTTGTGTTACGATGATGAACGTAATATTCGGTGAAAAGAAAAGATTGAACACCTCAAGCGGAGTGGTCAGGTATGTTTTTGGTCCACCTCCGAAACGCATGATGTTGTGCTGGCGGAATCTCACTGTAGCGGGTTCAGCTGTACTCCACTTGGTACCATCTTTTCCAACAAAAAACCGTCTGCAGCTTGAGTTGGTGCATTCTCACTTTCTTCTTCGGATTCTTCATCGGTGTCGAATATTTCATTTGCTTCAATTTCCAATTCATATTCAATGTCCGAGGCGTCATCTTCGGGCACAAAATATATATAATAAAGTCTGGCCAGTAAAAACCGTAAATGTGTATGTACGAGTATTCAAGAAAGAAAGCAATAATTTAGGGAATCGATATTGTTTTTCCGCTGTCGAAGTAAATTATTAAATAGAATATCGATGGCTAAACATGCAAATATGCTAAATCCAATTTTATTAAAATTGAGTTTTTTCATATAATGATAGAAGATATAAAAATACATCATTTCCCCCTTTGTGCAGTGATATGCAAATATTCTAAGTTCACACAAAAATGCAAAACATGTGAAGTCTGTATAAAAACGGATAATTATGATAACACTTACTGGCTTAAGTGTATGTCCATGGACATGAGACGTTTTAAACGTCTCCTCCATTCAACCTGACCTAACCCTATGATAACACTATGCAACACAATGTTTGTCCAAGGGATGTGGATAAGAGTTTCTGGTGCAATCAGGTGTCACAAACACGAAAAAATATATAAAAACAATTTTAACGAATTTCAATTTTAAGAACACTGTGTTTTGGGACTACTTTGAGTGTATTATAATCTCCATATATGGTGATTTTTTTTTTATGTTCCAGCTTTCATTGAAAGTGCATTCAGTATTTGGACAATAATTTTTCAACTATAAGCCTGATTGCCTCAAATTAAAGGGAATTATGAGGGCTACATATGCTGCAAATATCGCTTTCACGTAGAATATTTGGTATAGTAACAGTCGTCAAAAATAAAAGAAAAAAATGATTTTTTTTAAAAAAAAAAACACCTTTTCCTGGTACAAAAAAAAACATAAAAAATAGAAAAAAAATATTTTATCACATTTTTAAAAAGCCAGCTAACGAAGAAAACATTGTCTATTTGAAAAAAATCAAAAATGTTGATGTGAAGAAGTCTTCATTTATGAGTAAGAAATATTTACATATCGTCATCAAAAACCAAAAAGGGCGTACCATCATATTTAAAAATTTTACAGAAGAAGCAAAAAACTAAATTACATGTAAAATGTTTTCGTTAGAAAAGCGGTGTTTTCAGGATAATAACTAAACATAATGATGCAAATATAATTTATAACTTGTTTGTGAAAATTTTTAACTATTTTTTTAACTATGAAAAAATAAATAATTTGTTCATTTGAAATAATTTGTTGCAAGGCCCTTTTGAATTTCGTTAATAAATTCTCCTAAAATGAAATACGCCATTTTTGGTAGTAGGTCGCTATATATTTGTCAGGACGCGTATTGCGATGCAGTGTACCGAAATCCATCAACAACTGAGTTTCCATTTTTCTTGTTGTAAGGTCCTTTATCGTTTCTGATGTACATTTTATTAATATTACTTTTGGTAAATTTTGTAACAGTAAGATTGTTTTTTAAATTCTATTTGAAATAACTGCTAATCGTTTCCAGGTACTGCAATTTTTAGAAATTTTACGACTTTATCAAATATAGAAAATATTTGAATTACATCTAAAGGCTGCAGATTTTAAATCATTCAAACTCCTGTATCGATTAAAAAAAGATGGAGTAGTCGGTTATATGTTAAATTTCGAATTTAAATTTGATATTAATATATATTTTAAATATGTATCTTTGTAACAGGTCCCGCGGGAATGTGTTTATGCAATTTGAGGAATAAAAATCATCTTCAGCAAAAATATTCGAACGAGGATGTCATTGGATTTCATGCCCCAGTACATATGTTAATTTTTGTAACTCTTATGAATAAATCATCACATATTGTATTTTCGTTTGTTTTATTTTGGTCTTTAAATCGTTATTGATTTGTAACTATGTAGGATATTATCTTGCATACGAACATCTTTGTCTCTGTAATATTATAGAATTCAAACTTTTTTACAAAAAGTAATGGCAAATACAATTACTTGACAGCTCAACACCAATCATTTAGCAAGAAGCCTAGCTTCTCCCAAAACGAATAAGAAGTATTCCTCACTTCTAGTATTTCAACTTAAAAATAAACACGTAAAATAATGTATTTGGATTTGTTTTAGGAAAACTTTTGCCAAATGTTATGTATTTATCCAATAGAATAGAATAGAATAAAAGTATTCCCTCAAATATGAAGAAAACTATACTAAACACAATGGCTACGGGTATCGTATGGTATGTTGAGGTATGCTACTGAATACAATATTTATCGAAATCAAATGTTTTAAAAAATAATAATTTAATAAAGAAGCAAATAAAAAATTTACCAGGAACGTTTAAACAAATTATTAAATAAAAAAAATTTACGAAACTTATTTTACACTTGTGGGAAGTACAACATGTGCTTGGTTTAATTGCAGAATATACTTAATCTAAAGTCATTTTATGTATTTAATGTAAGCACAAGGCGTAATAGATTTAAAAAAAGTCTTTATATCGAATTATAAGGCGTAATTTTTTCAAAGACGTTTGATGTTCTGATTTAAAGATGGTTAATGACTTTAATTGTCGTACAAGATGTACTTATTTTAATAGCCTTTGTCTTTGAACCCAAATCAAGGAAATAATCATAAAAGTTAAGAAAATTTCAATGATTTTCAGTATACTTTTTTCAGTGTGGTGATATCTCGGAGATAACTTACGATTATTAATGTTTTGATACACGTATTAATAAGAAAGCGATTACACTATGCAACAACATTTTTGTCGAAGGGCTGTACATTAGAGTGGCATCTTTTGTGAGGAAGAACAAAAAATTGGCGTTGATCAAAGCTTATATGCAAATTTGGTTTGTTTTAAGTATATTAGCAAAATATTTCGTTTCTGCGATCGCGAAATTAGGGACTATTTGCGGTTGAAATAACCTCTAAAAATCATGTTTTCTTTAATTAAAATTGTCAATTTATATTACTAGGAATTGACCACTGGACATTAAAATCTGGACCATTATTTATGGGGCGACGTGACTTCCATTAAAAAAATTGCAATGTAAATTCAATTTTTTTTTCGATTTTATTGCAGTTTTTAGTGCATTTTTTTAAAAATCGGAAACAATTTCCACAATTTTGGTCCGATTTTCACTTTTCATGGCTTGTTATAGAACTGCTGATCTTTAGATTTCATTTTTATAAAAAACTAGCTGGACCCGGTCCACTTCGTTGCCCCAGATTTAGATTTGCGATCCCGTTTGTTTTGAACCAATCAGGAATATTGCCACCAAATACATTTACACAAAATACCAGCACTATCGGTAACAAATTGAGCAAGATATTTAAATTTCAAAATGTTTCTTATATTGGCGGGTCCACTCCCATTAGTCTGATCCCGCCCATTTTTGGACCAATCACGTAGACTGCCACCATATACATATACGCAGAAATGCAGCACTCTCGCTTACAAATTGTGCAAGATATCTCAATTTCAAAATTTGGGCGGGGCTACGGCCATTGGTCTAATCCCGTTCATTTTTGGACCAGTCACGTAGACTACCACCAGATACATATACGCAAAATTTCAGCACTCTCGCTAACAAATCGTGTACGATATCTCAATTTAAAAATATGGCGTATATGGGCGGGGCCACGCCCATTTGTCCGATCCCGCCCATTATTATACTAATCACATAGACTTCTACCAGATACATATGCACAAAATTACAGCACACTCGCTAATAAATATCAACATATCTCAATTTCAAAATTTGGCTTATATGGGCGGGGCCGCACCCAGTGGTCCGATACCGTCCATTTTTGGACCAATCACGTAGCCTGCCACCAGATACATATGCACTAAATTGCAGCACTCTCGCTAATAAATTGTCCAACATATCTCAATTTCAAAATTTGGCTTATATGGGCGGGGCACGCCCGTAGGTCCGATCCTCCCCATTTTTTGACCAATAACGGAGACTGCCACTGGATACATATGCCCTAAATTACAGAACTCTCGTTATCAAATTGTTCAAGAAAGTCAGTCGCCGCCAGTTGTAGCGAACGGACGTGTTTTTGCAGAGCGGATAGTTTTTTCAACCTATTACGCAGTACCTATTCACCTACCTACTACGCAACCACAATGTGTGTTGTTCTTAAAGTGGGGGTTGAATTTGTTGCATTGGTCTCAGGACAGACATTTTAGAAGTAGTCTGGAAGGCCAACATCGACATACCTATTATGGGCAAATACTGGCTATTGGGGCTCTCCCAAAAAATTATGATTAACCCTAAAGAAGTAAATGATATTACGGTGCAGGGCAAAATAAACCCAGTACCGGCGGAAAGCGTTGATATACTCGTGAGTCACGTGTCGTCGTTATCAAACAATCGTGAGCAAGTAACTTCTACGGGGTTGGGTGCCTCGGATCCCGTAGTCGAAACAGATACAAGAGCACATCTAGCCTTTGGCAAAAGAAACGATGAGGAAGATAAAGAAAACCCAAGCGGGGGCTCTAAGCAACCCCAGCTTTTAAAAGCTAGTTTGAACTCAGACTCTGAGTCATCAAGTGATAACAATATTACTATTGTTAAAAATCGGAAAAGACTGTCAGGGGCACAAAGAAGGAAACTGAATAAGATGAACCGGTAGAAGATATTACATGATGAATCTGACTCTTCTACATCTACTAAAAGAGTCAGATCTCCCGAAGAGCATAGTGATGCGAAATCAATTAAGAAGACAAAAAGCTCACCGACACCCAGCACTTCGGAGAAACCTATTCAATCTACCAAAAAAGGAGTTTCTAGTCAGAATCCGTTAATGGTGGGAGGTGAAGTTGATCCTGTTGTTTGCAAGGTGAGCAAGTCCACCAAACCATCCATAAAGGAGGGGGCCTCAAACAAAAAGACCCATTCTAAAGGAAAAAGCAAGGTGGCTATAAAAAAGGGTAAGGAAGCACCATCTTATTCCCAAATAGCCAAAAAACATATCCAGGACGAACTACACTATGCCAAAATTGATAGCAGTAGTGCATCTGGCAGAATTCCCGAAGAGCAAAAGAGTATCTTTCTTGATGCAGAAACTGGCATCACAATGCTGTGTCGATGTCCTCGAAAAACTAGTGGAGAGCATCCCCTCACCTTGGGACGGCGCAAAGCTGAAACTGGTAAGGAAAAGCGACATCCCTGTACTCATAAAAACATCTTTCTATGTCAGAGGATGGGCAAGTAAGGTACCGTCAGAACACATACTCAGCGTCATTGGCAAACAAGATTCGAACCTTAAAGTCGGGAAGTGGGAAGTCTTCCTCAGGAAAAATTATCCCGATGGTTCTCTCCTGGTGGTAGGCATAGACTCGTATTCCAGGGATAGCCTTGTCAAGACAAAAGGCATGGCATTTTTCGGGATTTGGAAAAACCCCCATTGGCAGGACAGTTAAATCGAGCCCAAACAAGAACGTACCGCCTGCAGTGGCAAACGAAAATAGTGAACAGAAAGAAGCGAGTGAGTCAATTCCAAAAAGTGAGGTGGAAGTGGTCGGTAACATCGTCAAATTGCCGAAAACATCATCAATTTTGCAGAAAGGTTCCAGCAAAGGTGGTGATAAGGATATGAAGAGCGGCACAAAAACTCAAAACAAAGAGGGAGCGAAAAAAAACAACACCTCCTTCCAAGAAGTGGTCGATAACATTACCAAATTTCCGATAATATCACCAATTTTGCAGATTGTTCCCAGCAATAGTGGTGATAGGAATAGGCACATAAAGAATCAAAACAAAGAGGGAACGACAAAAAGTAACACCGCCGCCCAAAGAGGTCTACTTGAAGAGTGTGTAATAGGTAGTAAACGAAAGGATGAGAAAAACTCACTACCAAATAAGGAGGGAGTGCAACCAGATAGGATAGACGACTCCCAAAGGAAACTTTTACTGGAAAGACAATGATTGAGGTCATCCAGATAAACCTCCACCGGAGCGACACGGCATCCATTGCTCTGATGGACATAATAAATAAAGGCAGGGTTCATGTTGCGTTGGTCCAGGAACCGTGGACTACTAGTAACAAAGTTACTGGATTAAACCATATGAACTACAATTACTACAACTACAGGTACTCGTCCAAGTACTTGTATTCTGTGCCATAAAAACTTATGCTATCTTTTCTCCCCAGAGTTGTCAACATCGGACGTAACTGTGCTGATGCAAGGTAATAGAAGTATGTACCTGGCGTCAGTATACCTGCCATTCGATGCGCCGACATTGCCACCTACGTCGGAATTACAACGTCTGGTAGGGGAATCCTAAAATACAAGTAATGTGTTACTAGCTGGTTGTGATGCCAACTCACACCATATTGCTTGGGGTAGTACTGACACCAATAAAAAGGGACAAGCCCTTATAGAATTTTTGAATACTAACGATCTCTTAACTCTTAACATAGGGAACAAGGCGACCTTTGTTAACAAAACTAGGGAAGAAGTATTAGATATAACGATATGCTCAGAAAACCTCATTGATGAGATCCATGAGTGGAGGGTTTCGGATGAACACTCCATTCGCCGTTATATAAGGTTTAAAATTGCACGGCCACCGCCTGACCCAATAAGGTTCCGTAATAAGGCTAATTCGGCAATCTACTTAGAAATCGATTGGGTCAGCCTAAACACGATTATCCAAGTACAGAAGACATTGATATCAATGTGAGGAGGATTACGGGGGCTCTTGTAAAATTATTCGAAGATAGTTGCCCGCTTCGAGATGCCTGAATGACAGGGAAAATTCGCTCGATTGGCAAGGATGTCCGCAGACTTTACAACAGAGCTCGAAGTAAAAAGCTATCAGTATATTGGGATGACTACCACAGAAGATTCAAAGAATACAATAAAATCATTAGAGTGGCGAAACGTAACTCCTGGAGGCTTTTCTGTGAGCAGGTAGACAGCGTTAACAGCATGTCTAAAATAAAAAAGTTCCTCTCAAAAACCTAACCTAACCTAAACCGAAACACTGGTGGATGAAACGGGTAATGGAAACTATAGATGATACGTAAGGCTTTTGATGAAAACTCATTTTCCGAGTGGTAATGCTGGGCCAACAGAGGAAGAGTTACACAACGAAAATGTGATGCACCAAGTACCTATTACGGATGATATGGTTAAAGAAGCAATAAAAAGCTTCTCTCCTTTCACGGCTGTGGGACCGGACGGAATATTTCCAGCGCTTCTTCAGAATGAGGTGGATCTGGTATTAACTCATCTGGTTGGAGTTTTCACTGCATGCCTAACTCATGCATATACCACAAAAAATTGGCAGGAATCAAGGGTGGTCTTCATACCCAATCCTGGCAAGGCGATTTATACGATCCCAAAGGCTTATCAATCTATTAGCCTAACTTCTTTCCTGTTAAAAACAATGGAGCGAATAATTGACGACATGGTCAAAAGTAAGATAGCCGATGACAAACTAAAATTCAATGTCCTTCACCAATGAAGGACTTAAACCAGCCTGCTAGACGACGTTAAAATACTTCTAAGGGGCACACATCCAAACCAACTATGCAGAAGAGCTGAGGAGGCACTTAACATAGCATATAGCTGGGCACAACCAAGGGGATTAAATGTTAACAAAACAGAAATATGTCTATTTACAAGGAAAACGAAGATCCCACGTTTTACCCGGCCTCGATTCCTGAATAAGACAATTGATATAACTAAACCAGTAAGGAAAGGCAGAAAGTCGGGCGGGGCCGACTATATAATACCCTACACCTACCTACCAATGCGAAAACGGGCATTGCGATAAGAATTTGGCAGTGTTCATACATGTAATAGCAAACTCTCTCTGCCGATTTTTGTACTGATCGGATATAAAACACGGTTTCTACATTGCTTACATGTCAAATCGGGTGTAACATATATATTGGGACTATGTTTAAATCTGAACCGATTTTCCACGAATTTGGCAGTGTTCATACATGTAATAAGAAAACTCTCTCTGTTAAATTTCGTACTGATCGGATATAAAACACGATTTCTGCAGCGCTTAAATGTTAAATCGGGTGGAACATATATATGGGGTCTATATCTAAATCTGAACCGATTTTCCCCGAATTGCGCAGTGTTTTTTCATGTAATAAGAGAACTTTCTCTGCCGAATTTCGTACAGGTCGGATGTAAAATACGGTTTCTACAGCGCTTTTATGTCAAATCGGGTCAAACATATATATGGGGACTATATCTAAATCTGAACCGATTTTCCCCGAATTTGGCAGTGTTGAAACATATATATGGGGGCTATATCTAAATCTAAACGGATTTTCTCCGAATTTGGTAGTGTTCATTCACGTAATAATAAAACTCTCTCTGCCGAATTTCATAAAGATCGGATGTAAAATGTGGTTTCTACAGCGCTTACATGTCAAATCGGGTGAAACATATATATGGGGACTATATCCAAATCTGAACCGATTTTAACCAATTTCAATAGGGATCGTCCTTGGGCCAAAAAAGAGCACTATGCTAAATTTCATCACAATCGGACCATAAATACGACCTGCACTTTGATTACAAGAATACATGGACAGACAGACGGACAGACGGACATGGCTAAATCGACTCAGAAAGTGATTCTGAGTCGATCGGTATAATAAACAATGGGTCTATCTCTTCTCCTTTTAGGTGATACAAACAAATGCACAAAGTCATAATACCCTGTACCACAGTGTGGTGTAGGGTATAAAAAGTAAAATACTTGGGAGTAATCTTGGATCAGAAACTGTACTGGAAAGATCATCTTGAAAAGAGTTACAAAGGCCCACAGATGTTGGTCGTTGTGCAGAAGAGCTATAGGTTCAAAATGGGGACTACGTCCAAATATGACTATCTTTACATGAGCGTGATTAGACCAATAATCACCTACGCCTCTGTAGAGTGGTGGACATCAATGGACAAAAAGTACAACGCAATACCATTGCAAAAAGTGCAACGTATGTGCTGTCTAGGCATAAGCCGGGCAATTAGAACCGCACCGACAAGAGCGTTGGAGACTATACTGCACATCCAACCAATAGATATCCGTATAAAGTATGAGGCAGCCCTCACAGCAACACGTCTACAAGTGATGGGTGAATGGATAAATCGAGACCACAAGTCGTACCATCAGAAGATATTACAATCACTGGTCGGTCATATTCAAACAACGGAAATCTCCGACCGCATTCCTGAAGTGCGGCTTAAAGCTACCTGTGATTTGTTCGTGCCAGACAGACGCTCCTGGGAAAGCGGAACACTAGCTTATGCGCCTGTGGGAACCAGCTGCTATACTGATGGGTCCAGGCTAGGAGGATGGACGGGTCTGGGACTTTTTATTGATGAACCAGAAGTCGAACTTTACTTCCGCCTCCCAGACCATAACACAGTATTTCAAGCAGAAGTTCGAGCAATCACGGAGTGTGTTAACTGGCTCTGTAATACCCATAAGCGTAGGAAGGGGGTGGCTGGGGTGGTCTAGTACCACCCCAGAAGTTTTTTAGCCCCCCCCCACAGATATTTCCGTTGGATTTTTTAATTTTATCAATTCCAATCATCTATCAATTTTACAGTCACTAATAACAGAAATAATATGAATTTTTGCAAATTCTGTAATAAATCTAAAAACTCAAAGGTTTGCAATCAATTTTGAAGTAGAAGAACGATTCTTAGGTTTCGTAAATAGTTCTGTAAGCAGATATGCCAATTCTTTACGTAAACAGATTTTTTTTTTGGAAAAATAAGATGGGAAATGTTTCAATAATTGGAAGTCTTATAATGGTGCAAATGTAATGTCGAGCCATAACAGCCAAAAAGACGTAAGCGCCACTCACAAAAATTTAGAGGAGAAGGTTTCTTTGCGATTATTTATTGTTTAAATGCATATGTAATGCATACATCTGTTTATACAAGATGGCGCAAAAGTAATCCTCCTATCAGAAAATGATATAAATTTTGCGATTGGCCCCTAATGCCTAATGTTGACATTTGTGTAGTAAACACATGCGAAATACACGTTAATAAACAATGTTACGCTACACTGCTCCAGAACGCGGAATATTGCTGACTATTTATTTGACCAATAATCGGTCGGTGACTTTGGCACAAAAAACATCGAAAGGTTACTTTTGCGCCACCTGTAATAACTGTGAAATTTAGTATAACGGTACATTTTACAGCTATAAATTTCGGAAACATGATGTCATTTGTCATAAGTAAACGATTTCCCTCAAAAAATTAAAAGTAAATCATGGTGGCGCTTACGTCTTTTTGGCGGTTAGGGCTCGATGTGTTTTAAATCACTGCGAGGCATACAAATTAAAATTGGGTAATTGTCGACTCCTATTCGAACATACAATCATCATCAAAATTTGTCAATGCTGTACATATTTCCAAACCTGGAAATCATATGGATTTCAAAAGAATATGCAATGTTCTACAAATAAAATATTTGGAAGTTCGAAGTCTTAGTATAACTAAAAAATAGTTTAGAGCAGGAGGCAAGTGCATCACGACACAAAAATACAGTGGATGCTTTGGGATTATTAAATATAATCACTAAACCTGAATCCGTTATGAATCTTCATGTATTTAACACTGCTCTACAAAACATAAATAATTTAAGCAAATATTTTTAAACAACAAATGCAAGGCTCGGAGAGGCATACTGAACGGTTATGGCAACTATCGAGAAATTTGTTAAGAGCTTTCGGATTTGATTAAAAGAAAACACTTAAAATTTAGAGAAATGTATGAAATTTTTGTTTGAATCGAGAACGGTCTATATAATCCAATGTTTAAAGATGATTTCATGTAAATTTTGACCGCGGCTGCGCCTCAAATGGTTCATACGCTGGGTCCAATTTTGGCATGCTCTCTCCAACACATCGGCCGGTATCTCACGAATAAATTCTTCAATATTGGCTTCCAGTGCGTCAACCGTTGCGGATTTGTCCCTACAGACATGAGCCTTAACCTAGCCCAACAACAAATAATCTAAAGGCGTTAAATTGCACGATCTATGCGGCCAATTGACCGCCCCAAAGTGAAATAAATTTAAATAATCTGCAAGCGTTGTTCGTTTGTAAGTCGATTCATGGTTATATTATAGAGCAAACTGAACATGGTTATATTATAGAGCATTTTATTTAATTTCCAATATTTCGCAATTGCTTTAAATTGCTTCATCAGGGAAAACTACAATAATATATAAAACAGAAAAAATATATAAAAGAATATACTTGTAAATATCACAGTTAACTTATTCTAGATTAAAAAAGGTGTATAAGTACATTTAAAACGATCACTTACATAAAAAAACAACAACACAATTTAAAAACTTATTCTACTGTAGTTTCACTACCATCGTCTAATGTTGATATTGCACTGTTGGATGTTTTCTTATTGCACATATGATCGTTTGATGTTCTTTCCCTTCTCTATCAGCTGTCTATAGATTTTGGCATTTCCTTCTGTGTCTGTTTTGAAGTTTATTCTTTTCTCATTTGGTAAGTTTACAATGTGAAGCATCTCTTGTGTGAATCTCTTGTTGTAGTGTTGTTCGCTCGTTAGCAACGTACGTGTGTACTTATACACCTTTTTTAATCTAGAATAAGTTAACTGTGATATTTACAAGTATATTCTTTTATATATTTTTTCTGTTTTATATATTATTGTAGTTTTTCCTGATGAAGCAATTTAAAGCAATTGCGAAATATTGGAAATTAAATAAAATGTTTTAATAACAATTAAATTATGACCTTGAGCTTGACTATTTATTGGCTATTATTTATCAAAATTCTTTAAAAGTTTGTAAGTTTCAATAAGGCTTCCACACTTTTCTGGCTGTGAAGGACATGGATGCGATGGCGCGTCGAATTAAAACATGACTTAGATCTACAATGATCCAAGATCCATTTTGAAATTTGACCATTTTAAATATCAACCAGTAAGGAAAGACAGAAAGTCGGACGGGGCCGACTATATAATACCCTACACCTACCTACCAATGCGAAAATGGGCATTGCGATAAGAATTTGGCAGTGTTCATATATGTAATAAGCAAACTCTCTCTGCCGATTTTCGTACTGATCGGATATAAAACACGGTTTCTACAGTGCTTACATGTCAAATCGGGTGTAACATATATATTGGGACTATGTTTAAATCTGAACCGATTTTCCCCGAATTTGGCAGTGTTCGTACATGTAATAAGAAAACTCTCTCTGTTCAATTTCGTACTGATCGGATATAAAACACGATTTCTACAGCGCTTAAATGTTAAATCGGGTGGAACATATATATGGGGGATATATCTAAATCTGAACCGATTATCCCCGAATTGCGCAGTGTTTTTTCATGTAATAAGAGAACTTTCTCTGCCGAATTTCGTACAGGTCGGATGTAAAATACGGTTTCTACAGCGCTTTCATGACAAATCGGGTGAAACATATATATGGGGACTATATCTAAATCTGAACCGATTTTCCCCGAATTTGGCAGTGTTAATTCATGTAATAAGAGAACTCTCTCTGCCAAATTTCGTACTGATCTGATTTAAAATACAGTTCCTACAGTTCCTACAGCGCTTACATGTCAAGTCGGGTGAAACATATATATGGGGGCTATATCTAAATCTGAACGGATTTGCTCCGAATTTCGTAGCGTTCATTCACGTAATAATAAAACTCTCTCTGCCAAATTTCATAAAGATCGGATGTAAAATGTGGTTTCTACAGCGCTTACATGTCAAATAGGGTGAAACATATATATGGGGACTATATCCAAATCTGAACCGATTTTAACCAATTTCAATAGGGATCGTCCCTGGGCCCAAAAAGAGCACAATGCTAAATTTCATCACAATCGGACCATAAATACGACCTGCACTTTGATTACAAAAATACATGGACAGACAGACGGACAGACGGACATGGCTAAATCGACTCAGAAAGTGATTCTGAGTCGATCGGTATAATAAACAATGGGTCTATCTCTTCTCCTTTTAGGTGATACAAACAAATGCACAAAGTCATAATACCCTGTACCACAGTGTGGTGTAGGGTATAAAAACGAAATAGTAAAATTGTTAGTGATATTCTTTTTTTTTAAAGAGTAGAATAATTATTTTTTTATTCTTATTGTATTTTATTCCATACTACTATTTTTTATGTTCATTATAAAATATTTAATTCCTCTTTAATTAATTAATAAAATTATTAGTATTAATTGTTTTTAAACAATTGTTGTTTTAAAAACCCGAATTCATGTTTTAGTAAAATATTAATTTATCATAGAAAGGTTGTAATAAATCTGATTTCAATATGAATTAATTTCTTACTTTTCGTTGACAATTTCATCCGTGAATAATTTTAAAGCTTAAAAACAACTTTTCTTCTTGGGGCTATAGCCCACCCCAGCAGAAATCCATTACTACGCCAATGGTAATACCACAAAGCCTAAATATGCCAACATATTCACAGATAGCCAAATGGCGATCAAAGCAATAAAATCGGAAAAGGTCAAATCCAGAACAGTGTTAGACTGTAAAAGAACGATAAATAAGTCAGTCCATGGCCCACTGCGTATTTTCTGGGTACCGGGACACAACGGAGTGATTGGAAATGAACGTGCAAACAGCTTGGCTTCAAAGGGCAGATAACTTCGAGTAATAAACTTGGAAAATTGGAAGCCTTTCGAAGCCAGGAAGGATGAGATGAAGCACTGGGCAGTGATGGCTCAAAAAACTGCGTGGACTAGAGCAACTGCAAAGATACTGTGCAGGGCATGCAGGGAAAACATCGAAACGATGGAACATTTTCTGTGTCACTTCCCAGCTTTCAGACATGCAAGATCCCGATATTTCGGTTCAGACATATTGCCAGACTTGACTCATCTCAGAGGATATGACTGGAAGATACTGAGAAAATACGTGTCTAGTACCGATTTTCTGTAACCCGTGGGGTATAAAAATCATAAATAAGGAGCGCACAACAGGCCGAACCACTGGCTTAGGTGTATGTCCATGGAAATGAGACGTTTAAACATGTCCTCTATTCAACGTAAACTAACCTAACCTAAATTGTTCAAGATATCACAGTTCTAAAATTTGGCATATATGGGCCAGGCCACGCCTATTGGTCCGATCCCGCCTATTTTTGGACCAATTACGCAGACTGCTATCAGATATATGTACACCAAATGACAGCACTCTCTGTAACAAGTTGTGTAAGATATCTCAATTTCAAAATTTGGCATATATGGGCGGGGCCACGCCCATTGGTCCGATCTCGCCCATTTTTGGACCAATTACGTAGACTGCTACCAGATACAAATACGCAAAATTTCAGCACTCTCTGTAAGAAATTGTGTAAGATTTTAAAATTTGGCGTATATGGGCGGGGCCACGTCTATTGGTACGATTCCGTCCAGTTTTGGAAAATTCACATAATCTGCTACTAAATGCATATACAACAAATTTCAGTACTCTAGCTTAAACATTTTCTCAATATCAAAATTTGACCCACATGGGCGGGTCCACGCCCACTTGATATATCGAAAATTCAAGTACCTTTTTTTCAGCACCCCCTATACATGTACATTCTGTGTAAATTTCAAGAAGATCGGTCCAGCCGTTTAGAAGCCTATACGGAACAAACAAACCAACAAACACACACATTCTTCCTTATTTATATAGACTAGCTGGGCCCGGTCCACTTCGTTGCCCCAGATTGAGATTTTCGATCCCGTCCATTTTTGAACCAATGACGAATCGTGCCACATATACATATACATAAAATAACAGCACTCTAACAAATAACAGCGCTAACAACTTGCGCAAGATATCTCAAGTTCAAAATGTGGCTTACATGGGCGGGGCCACGCCCATTGGTCTGACCCGCCCATTTTTGAACTAATCACGTAGACTGCCACCAGACACATATAAACAGAATTACAGTACTATCGCTACTAAATTGTACATGATAGCTCAAATTTGGGTTATATGGGCGGGGCCACCGCCTTTTGTCTGATATCGCACATTTTTAGACCAATCACGTAGGCTTCCACCAGACTTATATGGGCGAGGCCACGTCCATTGATCCGATTCCTCCCATTTTTGGACCAATAACGTAGACTACTACCAGATACATATACGCGGAATTACAACACTCTATCTAACATATTGTGAATAATATCTAAATTTCAAAATTTGCCTCGCCCATTGGTCCGTTTTTGATCGTTTTTGGACCAATCACGTAGACTACCACCAGATACATATGCGCAAAATTAAAGCACTCTCGCTAACAAATTATGAAAGATATGTCAATTTAAAAATTTGACTTATATGGGCGGAGCCACGCCCATTGGTCCGATCGCGCCCATTTTTGAACCAATCACGCAGACTACCACCAGATATATATGTACAAAATTACAGCACTGTCGCTAACAAAATTGTCAAGATATCTCAATTTCAAAATTTGACTTATATAGGCGGGGCCACTCCCATTGGTCCGATCGCGCCCATTTTTGAACCAATCACGCAGACTACCACCAGATATATATGTACAAAATTACAGCACTGTCGCTAACAAAATTGTCAAGATATCTCAATTTCAAAATTTGACTTATATGGGCGGGGCCACGCCCATTGGTCCGATCACGCCCATTTTTAAACCAATCACGTGGACTACCATCAGATACATATACACAGAATTACAACACTCTCTCTGACATATTGTGAAAAATAACCAAATTTCCAAATTTGACTTATATGGGCGGTGCAACGCCCATTGGTCCGTTTCCGCCCATTTTTGGAACAATCACGTAGACTACCACCAGATACATATGCACAAAATTACAGCACTCTCGCTACAAATTTGTGCAAGATGTATCAATTTCAAAATTGGCTTATATGGGCGCGGCCACGCCCTTTGGCCCGATTCTGCCCATTTTTGGACCAGTCACGTAGACTGCCACCAGATACATATGCACAAAATTCCAGCACTCTCGCTAACAAATTGTGCAAGATATAACATTTTTTAAATTTGGCTTATATGGGCGGTGCCACGCCCATTGGTCCGATCCCGCCCATTTTTGGACCAATCACGTAGGCTGCCACCAGATACATATGTACAAAATTACAGCACTTTTGCTAACAAATTGTGCAAGATATCTCAATTCATCTCAAAATCTGTCTTATGTGGGTGGGGCCACGCCCACTTGATATATCGAAAATTCAAGTACCCTATTTTCACCATGCCCCACAGTTGTACATTCTGTGAAAATTTCAAGAAGATCGGTCCAGCCGTTTATACGTCTATACGGTACAAACAAACACACATTCTTCTTTATATATATAGACTGGCTGGACCAGGTTCACTTCGTTGCCCCAGATTGAGATTTCCGATCCCGTCCATTTTTGAACCTATCACGAATCCTGCCACCAAATACATATACATAAAATAACAGCACTCTCGCTTATAAATTGTGCCAGATATCTCAATTTCAAAATTTGGTTTACACGCTCTTTAGTCTGATCCCGCACATTTTTTAACTAATCACGCAGACTGCCATCAGATACATATAAACACAATTACAGTACTATCGCCACTAAATTGTGCAAGATAAATTTGGGTTATATGGGTGGGGCCACGCCCTTTGGTCTGATCTCCACCAGACACATATACGCAAAATTACAGCACTTTCGCAAACAGATTGTGCAAGATACCTCAATTTCAAAAGGTTGCTTATATGGGCGAGGCCACGCCCATTGATCCGATTCCTCCCCTTTTTGGACCAATCACGTAGACTACCACCAGATACATACGCATAAAATTACAGCACACTCGCTAACAAATTGTGGAAGATATCTCAATTTCAAAATTAGGCTTATATGGCCGATCCCACCCCTTTTTGGACCAATTGAGTAGACTACCACCTAATACATATGCACAACATTACAGCACTCTCACTAACAAATTGTGCAATATATGTCAATTTAAAAATTTGGTTTATAAGGGCGGGGCCAGGCCCAATGTTCCAATCCCGTCCATTTTTGGACCAATCACGAAGACTACCATCAGATACATATACACAAAATTCCATCCCTCTCGCTAACAAATTGTGCAAGATATCTCAAATTCACAATTTGGCTTGTAGGGGCGGGGCCACGCCCGTTCGTCTGAAAAATGGGCGGGATCGGACCAATGGGCGTGGCTTCGCCCAAATTTTGAAATGGAGATATCTTCCACAATTTGTTAGCGAGAGTACTGTAATTTTGTGCATATGTATCTGGTGGCAGTCTACGGGACTGGACCAAAAGTGGGCGGAATCCCATGTTACACAAAATTTTAAATTGATATATCTTGCACATTTTTTTTAGCAAGAGTGCTGTCATTTTGTTTACATGTATCTGGTAGCAGTCTACGTGTTTGGTATAAAAAAGGGGCGCGATCGGAGCAATGGGCGTGGCCCCGCCTATATAAGCTAAATATTGAAATCGAGATATCTTACACAATTTGTTAAAGAGAGCGCTGAAATTTTGCGTATATTTATCTGGTACAAGACTGCGTAATTGGTCCAAAAATGGGCGGGATCGGACCAATGGGCGTGACACCGCCCATACAAGCCAAATTTTAAAAATGATGTATCTTGCACAATTTGTCAGCGAGAGTGCTGGAATTTTGTGCATATGTACCTAGTGGCAGTTTACGTGATTGGTCCAAAAATGGGCGGAATCGGGCCAATGGGCGTGGCACCACCCATATAAGCCAAAATTGAGATATCTTGCACAATTTATTAGCGAGAGAGATGGAATTTTGTGTAATATACAGGGTGGCTGATATGTAATGCATATATACAGGGTGGCTGATATGTAAGTAAAGCGCTATATTTTTTTTGTTTTTTTTTTTAAATTTTATTGTTCAAAAGCAAAAAATGTCGGAAGTAACATACAATTTTAGAAACAGTTTAGATTTGTTCGAATTGGCCACCTTTGGCACGAATTATGGCCTTCAAACGGCCGAAAAAGCCATCACACGCTGCACGAAAGTGGCTCTGCGGCCCATTCCCGGCGAAGCGCCGTCTTGAGATGATCGATACTTTGGTATTTTTTAGTGCGAACCTTACTCTCTAAAATGCCCCAGGCGCAAAAGTCCAACGGATTGAGATCCGGAGATCTTGGTGGCCATTGTGCGGTAGAAATGAAGCGAGGAACCTCCGTTTTAAGCCATTCTTGGTTGATGCGTGCTGAGTGCGATGGTGCTGAGTCTTGTTGGAATGTCCATGGTCTGCGGCCGAAATGTTTGTCTGCCCAGGGCTTCAATACTGTCTTTGGGACATTTTCCCGATAATATTCGGAATTTATTTTGACCCCATGGTCGATGAATACGAGCGGGGAGCGACCATCGGCAGTTACGGCGGCCCACACCATTGCCATCGGCGGCGCTTGAGTTCTGGTGGCCAATCGAAGGTGTAAATTTTCAGCTGACTTCTTTGGCAACTACATCCGATCATTTTGTTTGTTCACAAACTGCTCAATTTGGAATGGCTTCTCATCGGAGAAAACCAAATTCGGTAACTGGCTACTTTCGTGCAAGCGAAGCAACTCCTTGGCTCTTTCCAGTCTACCTTTTTTTTTGTGCATCGGTGAGCTCTTGCACTTTTTGGAACTTCAATGGCTTTAGTCCAAGCTCATTTTTTAATATGTGTTGTATCCGTTCTCGCGATATGTTCAGCTCACGAGCAATTTTTCTACCACTGCGACGTGGATTTCGATCAAATCTGGCCTTCACTTTTCGGATCATTTCTGGTGTTGTTACCGTTTTTTTTTCGTCCACTTTTTGGACGCGATGCAACACTGCCAGTATCACGGTAACGAGCAATGGTAAGAGAAACAAAAGATTTATTCACATTTAAATGCTGGAGGGCTCTAACGATAGCCACTTGTGTTTTTCCATCCAAATATAAAGCAATCCCACTATCACGCTTGAATTCCATCACGAATAACTTTTTTTCTGAATGCAATAGATCAAAATGCTTTTGTAAGCTTGTAAACAATAAAATGAACTGTCACTGAAATAAATCTGTCAGCTATCAGATTAGCGGTTTAGAAATGATAGCAACCTGAAGTTGGTTACAATACATACCAGCCACCCTGTATATATTGGCGATCTACGTGACTGGTTCAAAAATGGGCGGGATCGGACCAATGGGCGTAGCCCCGCCCATACAAGCCAAATTTTGAATTTCAGATATCTTGCACAATTTGTTAGCGAGAGAACTGGAATTTTGTTTATACATATCTGTCTACGTGATTGGTCCAACAATGGGCGGGGTCGGACTAATGGACGTGGCCCCGCTCCTTTAAGTAAAATTTTGAAATCGAGATATCTTGCACAATTTGTTAGGGAGAGAGCTGTAATTTTGTGTATATATCTGTTGGCGATCTACGTGATTGGTCAAAAAAGGGCGGGACCTGACCAATGGGCGTGGCCCAGCCCATATAAGCCAAATTTTGAATTTGAGATATCGTGCACAATTTGTTAGAGAGAGATGGAATTTTGTGTATATGTATCTGGTGGCAGTCTACGTGATTGGTCAAAAAATAGGCGGAATCGGGCCAATGGGCGTGGCCCTGCCTATACAAGCCCAATTTTGAATTTGAGATATCTTGCACAATTTATTAGCGAGAGAGCTGGAATTTGGTATATATGTATATATCTGGAGGCAGTCTACTTGATTGGCCCAAAAATAGGTGGGATCGGACCAATGGGTGTTGCCCCGCCCATATGAGACAAATTTTGAAATCGAGATATCTTGCACAAATTGTTAGCGAGAGAGCTGTAATTTTGTGTATATATATCTGGTGTCAGTCTACGTGAGTGGTCCAAAAATGGGCGGAATCGGGCCAATGGGCTTGGACCCATACACGCCAAATTTTGAATTTGAGATATCTTCACAATTTATATATGGGTAAAAATAAAACAAGTGTGTCAACATTTTTTTAAAGGTCAAGATTTTTTTGAAATTTGCTATAAATCTGGTTGATAATTTGAAAAAAATAAAACAATTTGAACCGTTTTGTAAAATTTTGATTTGTTCGCGAGATATGACCTACTAAATTTTTCTGAGTGTGTTTAGAAAACTGCAATTTTCTCCGGAAATATTGAACGGATTCGACTGAAATTTGTGCAGGTCGGTCCGAAACATTTCCTAAAATCTAAATATATCATAAACTTTAATTACCAACTGACCATGTAAAAAATATTGCAAAATATTTTTTGCATATGCGAATAATTTCACTTTCTGGAGCAGTAATTTGAAATATTTAATATTTAGAATGCGTCCTATATTGACGTCCAACAGAATCAGAAAAAACATTTTGGTAGATCGCGCTTTCTAAAAATGTACAGCAAATTTACGGACACTACCTTTTTGAAAATATTTTTGGTTCATTATTACAGAACCTCAAGGACCTTACCAATTTTGTCCAAATTTACACAATAGCTGAATCCATTAGTTCTGAGTCCAAAAACGCATTAATTTTTTTTCGGCGGATCAAGTTCTCAGCATCGCGAGCTTCCAAACTGTGGATATATAATTTGCAATATCTCCGTCAATTCCTAATCAATCTGTACAAAATCAACGACAAAAGAGACGTGAGAAAAGTCACTTTCATATCTTGTTTCCTAATATATGTTTTCTTAACCCATTATGAGCCAATTTTTTTACTTTTTGTGTTATATGCAATGATTTTGGAAAATGCGTTATGGACTGGACTGTTCGTGCGGTGGATGTAAAAATTCGCGATTCCTTAATACATACAACACCGTAAGCTCTATTTAAAGGTATAAACCTTTGAAAACCACTATAAAATTTAGCAAATTGCCTCTAAAACGTTTGTCATACATTGAAACTAAAATTATGTTAAAAATTCTAAAGTCAATTCTGTATTATTTCATTACCAAATAATAACATTTTGTTTGGGTTACAATAAAATAGTAATATTTTATGTTCTTATGGGAAACATTGGTCATATAATACATTGAAATAAAGCTTAAGGTGTTGTTTGTATTAATAGAATCGCCAATTTATACTTCCACCGCACGAACAGTCCAGTCCATAACGCATTTTCCAAAATCATTGCGTTTAACACAAAAAGTAAAAAAATTGGCTCATAATGGGTTAAGAAAACATATATTTAGAAACAAGATATGAAAGTGTCTTTTCTCATGTCTCTTTTGTCGTTGATTTTGTACAGATTGATTAGGAATTGACGGAGATATTGCAAATTATATATCCACAGTTTGGAAGCTCGCGATGCTGAGAACTTGATCCGCCGAAAAAAAATTAATGCGTTTTTGGACTCAGAACTAATGGAGTCAGCTATTGTGTAAATTTGGACAAAATTGGTAAGGTCCTTGAGGTTCTGTAATAATGAACCAAAAATATTTTCAAAAAGGTAGTGTCCGTAAATTTGCTGTACATTTTTAGAAAGCGCGATCTACCAAAATGTTTTTTCTGATTCTCTTGGACGTCAATATAGGACGCATTCTAAATATTAAATATTTCAAATTCTGCTCCAGAAAGTGAAATTATTCGCATATGCAAAAAATATTTTGCAATATTTTTCATATGGTCAGTTGGTAATTAAAGTTTATGATATATTTAGATTTTAGGAAATGTTTCGGACCGACCTGCACAAGTTTCAGTCGAATCCGTTCAATATTTCCGGAGAAAATTGCAGTTTTCTAAACACACTCGGAAAAATTTAATAGGTCATATCTCGCGAAAAAATCAAAATTTTGCAAAACGGTTCAAATTGTTTTATTTTTTTCAAATTATCAACCAGATTTATAACAAATTTCAAAAAATCTTGACCTTCCAAAAAATGCTGACACACTTGTTTTATTTTTACCCATATCTGGAGGCAGTCTGCGAGATTGGCCCAAAAATAGGCGGGATCGGACCAATGGGGGTGGCCCCGCCCTTTAAGGCAATTTTTAAAATCGAGATATCTTACACAATTTGTTAGCGGGAGAACTGTCATATTGTGTATATATATCTGTTGGCGATCTACGTGATTGGTTAAAAAATGGGCGGGATCGGACAAATGGGCGTGGCCCCCCCATATACGCCTAATTTTGGAAGTGGAGAGCTGAAATTTTGTGTATATGTATCTGGTGGCATTCTATGATTGGCCCAAAAATTATCCAGATTGGACCAATGCCTATGTAAGCCAAATTTTGAAACTGAGATATCTTTCACAATTTGTTAGCGAGATATGTGTAATTTTGAATAAAAATATATCTAGTGGAGTAGGTGTGGTGCCGCCCATATAAGCCAAATTTTGAAAATAATATATCTTGAACAATTTGTTAGCGAGAGTGCTGTAATTTTGTGTATATGTAGTTGATGGCAGTCTACGTGATTGGTCAAAAATGGACGGGTCGGAAATCTGTAATCTGGGGCAACGAAGTGTACCGGGTCCCGCTAGTTATATATATAGATTAGGGATGTAACGAAAATGACTTTAGCGGAAGCGAATTTTGAAATATATTTCTTGCGAATGCGAATAGTGAAATATGAATTTTTGCGAAAGCGAATAATAGTCTGACTCTTTAGTACTAACAAATTTTAGGAACTGAATTGATACTTATCTAGGATATTCAAGTATTAAGACTGTTTTCCATATTTTTACCTCCTGTTGTCACAAGGACAAATATATTTTTTCAACTGTTTTGAAGAGAAGTGGCAGAGGTTTTCATTGGTATTAATATCTTCAAATTGTGTGAAGGGAATAAGGAGAATTAACACTTTTAACAATTGGAAGCGAATACTGAAATATATTTTTGCGAAAGCGAATAATCCAAATATGGTTTTTGCAAATGCGAAAACGAATGTCAAAATGATGCGAATAATTCGCGTTCGCATATGCGAGTATTCGTTACATCCCTGATATAGATAACCGTTTCAAAGCCGTAAACTTTTTATTTGATTGGTGGCCCCAAATGGGTTGAAGCGAATTAATTGCCATAGAAGTGAGCCTACACTCATTATTTTAACCTCAAAACCTGAGATCCACCGTGGATCTCATGTGAAAAGTCATTATACCAAATTTCAGCCCAATTTGTTGAATTTTAGGTTTTTGTGGCGTTACGAAGTCAAATCTAGACGGACCTTTGTATCAGGGCTATATCAAAACATGGGCACAGGTCCTACCGTTGTTCGTTTGAAGGATTTCGGGTATTTATAAACCCCAAACGTTAAGAAGTCAAATCGGGGAGATGCTATATATGGGGCTATATCAAAAAATGGACCGATATTGCCCATTTTTTATTATGTACCAAATTTCATCCCCCTAGCTCAAGTATTATAGATTGTAGCGTGATTACAACAGACGTACGGACGGGGCTAAATCGTCTTAGATTTTTACGACGATTAATAATATATATACTTTATGGGATCTCAGATCAAGATTTAGTGGTGTTACAAACGGAGTGACAAAATTAATATACCGCCCAAACTCTATTTTGTGTTTGGAAAATCAAAATCAGTTTCTGGAAACTCTGAATACATGGAAATGTTCGTGTTGTTTAGCTCTTTTGGTGTTGTACAATTCAGAATAAATTGTTTTTCCGTTTAGCTTCCAAACTGGACTTTGTGTCCTGTCCACCAGTGGCCAAACCGAAATCTGGAATATTTGGGCAGTCAAAAACAGTTTCTGGAAACTCTGAATACATGGAATTGTGCAAAATTCAGAATATATTGTCTTTCCGTTTGGTGTCCACTCTACTGAAAATAAAATGACACAGCAAAATTATGAAAAAGTTTCTTCAACTGTTTTTCGTTGAATTGATGTAATTATTCCATTGATTTAGGGAATACCTCTTCAATTTGGAAGTAACAAATATGTGGGGGCTAAACAGAAATGTGAACAGTTCAAGTTCATGTTTGCTTTGACACACGAAACCAAACGGATATAAATCACACAGCCACACAAATGGGTATGGTGGTTGAATGAGTATAAATTTTGTACTATATACTATAATTATGCTATAAATTATAAATCTATATATATAAAAATGGTGTGAAAAATGTATAGTAATTCATCAATTGAGAACGGCTGGACCGATTTGGCTCAATTTTTTTTTCAGTTGTTCGTATTTGCCAGGAGAAGGTTGTTACGAAAGAAAATTTTGGGAAAACCCTCCGGAAAAGTCGGAAAATTGGGAAAATCGAAAAATGCTATTTCTTGCGAGATTCCTACTGTTCCTATCTACTGCTCTCTTTTTCAATCCAAATTTTTTTATTAATTTTCTATTAAACAAAAAAGTTTTCTATTAAACATATGTACGAGTATGTGCTATTTTTCTTGCTGCAATTCATTCGAGTTTTGCGTATTGTTACACTGATTTCGCGTATCACATCGGCAAACGGTACAAGCATTACGATAAATTAAAATTCAACGCGATGTTTATCAATTCGAACATTTTTTCAGATAATAAGACTGAGTATAAGAGGTAAGGTTATCTTATTGGATTGCGGGCATTGCAAAATCATAATTTGGGATGAATGCACGATGGCGCATAAACGAGCTCTGGAGGCAGTTGACCGAACGATGAAGGATTTACGACGTGATTTGAGACAATTTGGTGAGTCTATGATATTGCTGCCCGGAGATTTTCGTCAAACGCTTCCCGTCATCCCAAAATCTACTGCCGATGAAATTAATGCATGCCTGAAATCGTGGTCTTTGTGGCGGCATGTCAAGAAGTTGAAATTGACAACGAACAACGAGAGTCGCGTTGCAGAACGACTCATCGGCTCTTGAATTCTCGAAACAACTGTTGGCGCTTGGCAATGGCCAAATTACTGTTGATGTTTCCACTGGATTGATATTGATCCCGGCAAATTTTTACGAGTTCACATCGTCGAAGGAGGAACTCATCACAAAAGTGTTTCCAAATCTCGATTAGATTAGTGAACGGGCAATATTAGCAGCGAAGAATAAGGACGTCGATAGCATGAATTTTATTATTCAAAGTAAAATCGACGTCGCTTGATGTGCCAGGAGCTCCGCCGCATAATTTACAGCTGAAGGTGGAATCGATCATAATCATGTTGAGGAATCTGAATCATCCGAAATTGTGTATAGTTCGCTGTTGTCCATTATGAAACTGATGGACAATGTGATTCAGGCGACGATCATCAAGGGAAAATTCAAGAGAAAGTCCTTATCCCACGAATTCCGATTATTCCAACTGATCTTTCATTCCAATTCAAGCGGATTCAGTTCCCTGTACGATTGGCTTTTGCGATGACAATCAATAAATCTCAAGACCAATCGTAGGAAGTCTGTGGAATTAATCTCGAATTTCCCTGTTTTTCGCACGGTCATCTGTACGTTGCCTGTCTTCCGTCTTCGTTGTTTGTTGTTTATCACATCGCTCTCTACTGATTTCGATTCCTTTTAAACAAATCGCATTAAAATTTTAACTATCTGTGTTTTATTATCACTCTGGAGTTTATCTGAAGGCGTTAAATTGGGCGAGTCGAAGTTCGCCGGGTCCGCTAGTATACTATAAAACAATTCATTCACTTTACATCAGGGAAAGCCAAAATTTGTTTGCTTGTGTATTAGTGGGTAAGGGAGAGTAAACTAATTGAGAGAATTTATTTGTTTACAGCCATAACAAAATGTTAGTAACAGACTACATTCTGATATTCATACAAAATAAAGGAAATGAAGCCATTAAATATAGCAAAATAAACAGTATCCAACTTTTTTGGGCCTAAGAAGTGTAAAAGTCGCACGATTTTTTTTTAATTACACATACAAATACATTAAGTCTTTTTTACGTTAATTTACATATTATTTATTTATTTATATGAATTACAATACAAAGTAAATTTATATTCTAATTTTAAGGTCCAGGGAAAGGCCGGGTTACAAAGACCATATGGCTAAATGTTTGCAGCGACAGACCAGAGCCTCTGGTGGGAATCGAACCCACGAACCGCCCAAACTCATAGGCGAGTACGCTACCAACTCGCCTACTGGGGCGCTCATTAATTTACATATTTTGTGCCAATTTATATTAAAATAACATAAAAATAGCAAAATAAATGTTGTATAACATATAAGGCATTGGATGTTACCAAAAGCATTTTTAACTACACAATATTTTTTGATTGTCATCATTAAGTTTTTTCTGTTAACCTGAAAAAAAATCATGGCATCCGCTGGACATGTACACTTGTCGAAGTCTCATCGACGACTAAATGAAAGAGCATAAGCATATGTGTAAGGTAGTGAATGCACAATTGTGCAGGACTCTGCAAACATTTTCTATCGCGGAAGTCACTACAAGAAGTTGAAAATCATCGCGGGCGATGTCGCTTTCTTACCTAATAAGTGAATCCAGTCTGGAAAAAATGTGCCACTTCTGCGATACACCCAACAAGTTACTATTTGGTTACTTCCACAAGTAAGAAAACGGATTGTGTGCGAAAGTAAAAAAAAAGATTTTTGACTGTGCAAGGGTTTAAACTCACGACCTCCTACTAGTCTAGGGCACTTGCTTCTTGCTTTCAATGCACGGTTTTTATATTATAAGATTCGCACCACACCATGACAGAATTGCACCACACCGCCATTGAACGACCGCAGTCGTCATGAGACGGCAGACCCAAAGCAAGAAGCAATTTTGTTGCGTGAGCGTACAGCGGCTGAAAAGTGTTTTCTTATTAGAAAATCAAACCGAAAGCGATAATTTCAACAAAAGAGTGCGTTGTGAAGCGTTTCTTGCTTAGTTTAGCTTCGTCAGAACACAAATGCAAGAAAGAAAGAGAATTAACAAACACTGCCAATCTGCTTTCTCACTTCAACACATGACTGTATTCTCTATCTCTCTGCAGTCGGCCTGACATGTTGTGGCATGGTTTTAGCAGTGACTGAGCAATTTTCAACCCTGTTAAAGTGCTGCAAATGTACGAACAATGACAGATTGCTAGGCAAAGGTGAATTGACAGTTCAGACGATTGGAAGAAAACCTTACAATTTTTTTGTAAATATGTATTTATATGCAGGATTGCCAATAAAAATATTTTATAGGCAGTATTGCCAATAAAATGTTTTTCTGTTGTCACATGCATAAACTTCGCACATCTAACAATCTGCAAATTATTTCATAATGACATTTATGCAAACGTTGCAAGACAAAAATAGTATGTTCACACGGTTTTATTGCATTTTTCCGCAATTTTTCTGACAATATTGTCTGATCTGGCAATCGTGTGTGTACTTAGCTTAAGAAACGCACAAAACACACAGCCACACAAATGGTGGTGGCTCATGGTTACCATACGTCCTCCTTTCGGAGAACATGACCAAGGGCACCCCCAAAATCCGGATTTACGGGTAAAAAAATCGATTTCCTTGTCTTTTGCACTTGAACGCCTATAACTGTGTTAGTTATTAACGAAGGCAAGAAAATCGTTTTTACCCGTCAATCCGGATTTTTGGGGTGTCCGACAAATTTCGTAGAATAAACGTTGTTTTACTCGCCAAGACCTACAAGAAAAATAGTATCGCGGTCCTTCGTTTTTGGACTGCCGCACTGTGTTATCTTTGATTATCTTTATCATTTCCTTTATTTTGTTTGAATATCAGAATTCTGTTACTACGAGGGTTGCTATATATATTTCTGGCCTAATAATGAATATGCGAATATTTATCATCAAAAATTGTTTTAGGATGGTGCTTCATCGCCATACAAAGATTTAAGTTTATCGATGCACACTTGTCGTGATAATCCACGCCGAAAGTTGTGAAAAATGATCGCACGAAAATGTTCACGAGTTAATTCTATTCTTTTGACAAATTGATTTTTTGAAGTCACTGTAAACAACACAAATGATGGTCTAACGTCAAAACGTTCTGAGCAGGGATGCCAACTTAGTGCTTTTCGCACTAGATTTAGTGCTTTTCAGACCCCCCAATACGCGAAAAGTATTCAGTTAGTGCCAAAGGAAAAAAAACACTAACTGTACGCTTTTCATATTTTTTGTTAGTGCTTTTGACGCTTTTAGTACATTTGTCAGATCGAAACTGGCTACATAAAGAAATTGTACCAAAGGAAAAAAAAGCACTAACTGTACGCTTTTCATATTTTTTGTTTGCTTTTGACGCTTTTAGTACTGTTTATGTAAGAATATTTTCCTTGAATTTGTTTACTGCCATTAATTTCTTTCGGTGCATATATTGTCCTACTTATCGTATGCACTTACTCGTTGGAATCTGCATACTACTCATTACTCCATCCTTGTGATATTAGCTTTGCGGATTCTAACGAGTAACTAATGTTTTGGCTTCTAAGACAACTTTCGCCGCCATCTCACTTCATCTCGGACTTTCCCTCGATCTACATTTTTTTTCGTCGCTTAAGTGCATATCGTTGTACAAGGTAAACTTTGTTACCCCACCTCCAACCTCTAATTATTTAAATAAACCCTTGGCATCCTCGCCATTCATTATTATTACTAAAAACTAATACTTGTGTTTTTATTTATCTTTATTTACACGCACTCGGCGTAAACATTGGTCGCATCGAACCGGATTGCGAGCCTACCACAACAACCTCGGCAAAGTTTCGTTTTTTTAATCGGTGTTTCTTCCCCTGCAGCCTTTGTTATCACATCATCCATCCATCCATCCATCCATCCATCCAATCATCCATCCTTCCATCGGAGATAAAATAAGCATTTAAAGTTAAAAAAATTTTGTCTCAATAAATCACAGGTTTGTATAGTGCAGTATTTAAGTGAGCTCGGGAAAAAGTGTTTAAAACAACAACAAAAAAGTGTTTCGTGTTTTACTTTGTGCAAGCCGCCTTACAACGCGTCGCGATACCCCTCCCGCTTATCCCGTCTCGGCTCCTAGTGCTCGATTTCGCGACTACATTACGTACGTACATATTTACGCGGACGGACATCTGTGAAAAAGTGTCAACAAAACAGTGAAATAAAGTGTATTTTTTTTGTGGTAAAATTAATTTAATTTATTAATAATTTTGTGGAAAAGAGTTAGAAAAAGTGTTAAAATAGTTTCAATTTAATTTGAATAATTATTAAAAATATTTACAAAACCTTTTCTCTTTGTTTGCTCCTCCAAGTCAATAATCGTTTGAAATCCACCCTTAAAAAATACACATAATTTCATCCTAATTATTCGTGTCGTTTAAAAATATATAAACATTCGTACATACATATTTACATACGTGCCCATACCGACGCTGTCTGTCCGCGCTCATTTTCTTCGCGTCGAATATACAAACATTCGTACATACATACATATATACATACGTGCCCATACCGACGCTGTCGGTCCGCGCTCATTTTCTTCGCGTTGAATATACAAACATTCGTACATATATACATACGTCTGTCCGCGCTCGCTCGCTTTGCGTTGGATGAATATACATACTCATATACATACGTCCAAGTCGGGTTTCTTTTGGTTTTCTTTTGTGCGTTGGTGGCGCTACACCTAATTGAGCCGGTCAATTGCGTTCATTACAACGTTCGTAACAAATAACGATATTTGGTTGTAAATGTTATAGGACGGTATTAGGAACAATTTTAAAGATATTTTTGAACAAAATAAAAATCGCGTGCACCCTACAGTTGGTCAATTCTACTTTTTTTAATAAAAGTGTGTTTTTTGATCTTTTTTGTTTTCCATTCGATTGAGTGATTTTTTCGGTGGGTTTTCGGCACATAATAAACGTGCACCCTACAGTCGGTCAACTCGACATCTAATCGATATACCAAAATATTTTTTAAACTTCTGAAATTTTCGTTTACGGTCTTAAAATTTTTTGGTTTTCGCCGTGACAGACCGGTAAATTTCGATATTTTCGTAAGAAAATATTTTAAAGCAATATTTTGAAATTTCGGTACACCGCGAGAATTTTCTGGAATATTTTTAAAATTCTTTTTTCATATTTATTTATTTTGGATATTTATTTATTTTTTATTTGAATTTATTATCTGGTGCAAACTTGCATTTTCTTTGAAAACTTTTCAGTTACAGTATTTTCATCGGGTAATATAAATAATCGTTTCGCCATTTGGTCGTGTTCGACTATCTTGAGATTCTTTTCACCTCGCACTGTTTTTTATCGATTTTGTCTTTGTTGCAAATTTTGAGTCTGTGATTTTTGGGAGTTTTCGACAATAAATTTCGTGATTGATTTGAAATTGGTATTGGCAGGAAGTTTCAATCGTTCGTTTTCCATCGAATTTTTTGTTCCGTTTTTTTTACTTAAATTGAGATCTTTCGTTTCGCATTCGTTCGTGGGAAAACTACTGCTTAAAATGCCACTTACTCCCCTTGATTTTTTCATCAGCGCTTCGGAGGCTGTATTGAAATATGATTCGTCCTTCCGTGCTTTGAAGGAAGAGGATCTCGATATTTATGATCTAGAGGTGCGTTGTACAGAGTTGAATAATATGTGGGCTACAACGCGAGAAATGTTTCAAAAATGTCTAGACTATTTACAATCTTCTCCTGACGCGGGGAAAGATGATTTGGACTTGGCACACACTAAGTACGACGTGTCTTATCAGACTTACATCCAATGTCGGTCCGCTGTAAATAGGAAATTGTCCGCATTCAAACGCTCGCGTAGAACGTCCCTGAATTCAACTATGAGTGGGTCCGTAGCTTCATTGGCACCACCACCCTTCGGTGACACGCGTATTTCTGATCAGATAAACGACATGAGTACCTCAACACAAGCGTCTAGGGAAATCGGTACTCAGGTTGATTCTTCGCACATTTTAAACAAGGAAAATAGTACTAGGCATGCAGGCATTATTCAGCCAATTAGTGACGTCATGCACAATATTTCGATCCCGCCTTGTGATACTGAGGTTTTTGAGGGCGATTTTCACTCGTGGCCCACGTTTCGAGATTTATTTACGGCGGTTTACATGAATAATTCCCGTCTCAGCGATATCGAAAGACTTTGTCATTTGCGTAGGAAAACGAGTGGTGAGGCCAGAGAAATTGTTGAGAAATTTCCCCTCACCCACCGGAGTTTCGATCTAGCTTGGAAAGCGTTGAAAGATACGTATGACAACAAGCGGATCCTGGTGAATAACCACCTTAAGCTTCTATTCGACCTTCCGATCCTAGAAAATGAGACAAGTTCGGGTTTAAAGACTCTGCAGCGTGGAATCAACGGCTGTCTATCGGCAATGGCCGTATATGATATCGTAACGGTCCACTGGGACCCTATCTTGGTATTCATTTGTATTCAGAGGTTGCCAAAGCTCACCCTAACGCTATGGGAACAGAGTATCCGGGATAAATCGTCATTATCCTCCTGGCAGACCTTCGATTCTTTTCTTACTGAAAGAATTCAAACGCTTGCGTGTCTTCGCGATATTAAAGGCATCGAATCCCCTAAGGTTTCCCATTCGAGAAAAGTTAGGGCTCATTTCACCAAATCTGCTTCGTCGGAAACCACCACCTCTTCCCCCCGCTTGTGTGTATTTTGCCCAAGGGAAAGCCATGCGTTAAGTTCGTGCCCACGTTTCAAGAAGTTTAATTTCGATCAAAGGTTTTCTGCGGTGAAAAAGCAGGGACGTTGTCTTAATTGCCTCTCGAAAGGACACGCCCTTAAAGAGTGTCCCAGCAAACGAAATTGCAATATATGCAATGGTAGACATCATACCCTCTTGCACCGCCCAGATAGTTCGACCCGTTCAACAGCACCACCATCTCGGTCCGTCCCACCTTCCGCTTCGGTCCCTACCAGTTCCACTGCTACTCCTAGTAACGAAAATGTCGCCTCTACATCTTCTGGTGCTAATCCAACCGTGATGAATCGTCAGGTGTTTCATATGTCACAAAATTGCAAGGTGCTCTTGGCAACCGCCATGGTGAATATCATTCACCACGGAGTGTTATACCCGGTACGGGCATTAATAGATCCAGCTTCCGAGGCTTCGTTCATTACGGAAGCCATACTGAATAGGCTTAAATTGCCAGCTCGCTCTGTACTGGCTACTGTCTCAGGGGTAAATGGATCAGTGTCGGCGACTTCGCGAAGAAATTGTTCGGTGAGCATCGGTTCACGAATAGATTCTTCGGTGATATTAAAAACAATGGCGTTCGTACTGCCGCAAATTTCTGGAAACCTTCCCTCCTGCTCCATTAGTGCCGACCTGGCGCATCGTCTTCCTGAACTTCGTTTGGCCGACGCCCATCTTTTCGATTGCCGACCGGTCGATTTGTTGATTGGTGCGGATTTGTATCCACAGATTTTGCTCCCGGGGACCCACCAAAATGTTTTAGGATCACTTTTGGCACAAAACTCCATTTTCGGTTGGATCATTACTGGTCCCATTCCGTCGTCACCCGTTCAGGTCTTTACGACCACATTAGAGTTCGCGGAAGAAGACAATCTCAACAGAACTTTGTTGCGATTCTGGGAATTGGAAGAAACCCCCAAGCGGAAACTTATGTCTCCGTCGGACAAGTTCTGTGAGGACAATTATCGTTCCACCACTGTGAGAAATTCGGAGGGTCGTTACGTAGTGACACTTCCCATTCGTTCGGAATTTCCTCAAACCTTACAACTCGGGGACTCGCGTCACAACGTGTTACAACAGTTCCATCGTTCGGAAAATTCGCTCCTGCGCAGACCTTCCGTTAAAGTCGTATATGACAAGGTTCTCCGGGAATACCTAGATTTAGGTCATATGCGGCAAGTTTCCCCCTTACCCCCTTCGGATACTAGTGTTTGCTATTTACCCCATCACCCCGTTATTAATCCCTCGAAACAGACGACCAAATTACGCGTGGTATTTAATGCCTCAAATAAGACATCGAATGGAAATAGTCTTAACGACATTCTCCATGTCGGGCCCACCCTTCAGGCGGACCTAGTCCTTTTGATTCTGCGATGGCGTTTACTCCAATTCGTTTTCAACTGTGACATTACCCAAATGTATCGGCAAATACGCGTCCATCCGAAGTATACTCCGCTTCAGCGTATCTTATTCCGAGAATCTTCCTCCGTTCCAGTTCTGGATTATGAATTGCAAACTGTCACATTTGGAATCAATTGCGCTCCCTTTCTGGCCATCCGAACTCTTCTTCAGCTGGCAGATGACTGTGAGGCTGAGTATCCGCTAGCCGCCCAAATTCTGCGTAAATGCATGTACGTCGATGACGTTCTCGCGGGTGCTCATGATATAGAAACGGCGTTGATCGCTCGGGATCAACTTGTAGCGGCGTTAGCTATGGCTAAATTCGAATTGCGAAAATGGACTTCCAACCATTTTTCTATTCTTGAGTGCTTCCCCCCCGACCAATTGGTTGATGCCCAGGTCCTTTCGTTTGTGGAGTCAAGTAGTTCCAAGCCATTGGGCATTCGTTGGAACGCAAGCCTCGATTCATTTTATTTTTGTGTTGAACCTATTCCCGCCAAGACTCAATATTCTAAGCGTGAAGTCTTGTCCGCTATCGCCAAACTTTTTGATCCTGTGGGTTGGCTGGCCCCAGTTATTGTCGTGGCAAAAATTATAATGCAAAAGGTTTGGCTGGACAATATTCAGTGGGATGATTCACTCCTTGAATCGACAAAAAACGCGTGGCAAACTTTCGTTGGTAATTATACTGATGTCAATTCCATTCGAATTCCGCGATGGGTCCGATACTATCCTGATAGTCGGGCGGAACTTCATGTTTTTTCCGATGCCTCGGAAAAAGCATACGCGGGGGTGATTTATATTCGAACTCAGGATATACGAGGCGAAGTTCGTGTTCACTTGTTATCCTCTAAGACACGGGTAGCACCTTTAAAATCAGTCTCGTTACCCCGCCTTGAACTTTGTGGAGCGGTGTTGGCCTCGGAGCTCCTTAAAGCGGTATTAAGCGAGATAGGCATTGCTATTTTTAAAATCTATTGTTGGACGGATTCTACAATTGTCCAGTCGTGGTTGCGAAAAACCCCCAGCACATGGTCCACTTTCGTCGCGAATAGGGTTTGCCGTATTCAGCAAAATGTAGGGCATGGAATTTGGCATCATGTCAGATCCGAAGATAATCCCGCTGACTTGGGAAGTCGCGGCGTGTCGCCGTCAGAACTGTTAGATTCGTCGCTTTGGTGGCATGGTCCCGAATGGTTGTCTCTGGATCCCTCACAATGGAAAATCTCCAATTTCGTCCCCCCTGAAACCGATCAGGAGGTTCGTCGAATTAGGAGTCATTTTTCCTTTTTCTCGGCATACGATGATGTTCTAGATCGTTTCTCTTCACTTGATAGGGCGTTACGTGTTCTCTCGTATGTGTTTCGATTTTTCCATAGGATTCATCCAACTCATCGGTCGCGGCATTCTTTTGCTACTTCGGTCATTACCTCTGACGAAATCCAAGCTGTCAAAAAGCGACTCGCACTCGTGGCCCAAAAGGTTCACTATGCCGAGGAATACAAGTGTCTTTTAGAAAAGACTGTCTTACCCCCACGTAGTTCCCTCCTAACCTTGAACCCACACCTCGATGAATATGGCATAATGCGTCTCAATGGACGCTTAGTGAAATCGCCCACTCTTTCTTACACTGAAAAACATCCAATTATCCTGCCATATTCTAGTCGTTTCACCCGTCTTCTCGTTGACTACGTACATTTGATATCCATTCACGGTGGAAATCAACTAATGTTACGTATAATGCGCATTGAATATTGGATACCTCGCGTGAAGACTCTTATTCGCGCTGCCATTAGTCGGTGTAAGCCTTGTCTCCTAGAAAAGAAACGGTCATGTAGTCAGATCATGGCTGCTTTGCCCCCGGAAAGAACTAGCGTTACTAGAGCTTTTACCTCTACTGGGGTGGATTTCGCGGGGCCCTTTGACATCAAATCATATACAGGCCGGGCTTGTCGAGTAACCAAAGGTTACGTATGCGTTTTCGTCTGCTTTGCGACAAAAGCAATTCATTTGGAGCCGACCTCGGATTTGTCATCGGCTACATTCTTGGCCGCATTCCATCGCTTCATTTCTCGCCGTGGTTGCCCTAAGTCGATCTTTTCTGACAATGGCACAAACTTCGTTGGCGCATCCCGTGAAATCGAACGCGATTTTAAGAATTTCCTTCGCGAGGGTCGTGATGCAATTTGTACCGCAATGGGGTACCAAGAACTCACCTGGCAGTTCATTCCAGCAGGCGCTCCACATATGGGTGGTCTCTGGGAAGCTGCTGTAAAAAGCTTCAAGTCGCATTTTCGTCGACACGCTAAGGACCTTAAATTTACATTCGAAGAGCTGTCGACCATTCTGGCACGCATTGAAGCATGCTTGAACTCGCGTCCACTCTGTCCCATGTCCGATAATGCGGAGGAGATGGTTGCTCTTACGCCAGGGCACTTCCTCGTTGGCGCGCCCCTTTTGTCACCCCCCGAACCTATTATTGAGGACTCCCCTTTGAGTTTAGTCAACCGTTTTCGAAAATTGAAGGCTATGACGCACCAATTTTGTATCCGATGGAAAGATGAGTACTTACATAGTTTGAATAAACGCTACAAATGGAAATTTCCCCAGCGAAATATTCGAGTTGACGATTTAGTAGTGGTTCGCCATGAAAACCTTCCGCCTACTTCATGGAGATTAGGTCGCGTTGTTAACATTCATCCCGGCGATGACGGTAACGTGCGCGTCGTAGATATACGTACCGATCACGGCGTTGTAAGACGGCCTGTCACAAAATTGGTCGTTCTGACCGATCCCCCCTCGCCTGCCTCTTAAATTCCTTTTTTTTCTTCGTAGTAACATGGACAAAATTACATTCTTCGACGATGACCTTGAGGACTTCGACGAGTTGATGGAGATGTCCCAGGAGAACTCCCGTCCTGATATCGCGCCGGCAGTTGTCTTGCCGCCAATCTTACCTGCGGTTCTTAAAGAGACGGTCGCTGCTACTTCGCCTGCAGCCCTCGATGCCCTTCCTCAATTGCCCAAGGTCCAGGCCGAGTTGTCGACGGAGTCGAAGGTCGATCCCGCCTCGAAGGTCGATCTCGCCACGAAGGTCGCCCCCGCATCGAAGGAAGCGCCTTCGAATCCGTCGATAAGTCAGTGCCGTGTTTGCGATGGTTGGCACCCGCTCCGTTTCTGTGGAGAGTTTTTAGGCATGTCGCTGGAGAAACGGCTTCGCGTGGTGGTCATGCACGGGTTCTGTTCCCGTTGTTTGGCTTTGTCCCACCGGACTGACAAGTGCACCAGTCAAGGTCACTGCAGAAAATGTAGGGAAGACCACCACACTCTACTCCACTCAGGGTCAACGCCACCTGGCAAAGATCAAAAGTCCACCGTCCGTTCGTCTCGTCATTACAGTCCGTATTCAAAACCATGGTCCCGTCCGCGTCAAATGTCCGCATCTGGTCCGTCCGAAAAAAACCGAACTTCGGTCAGCTCGTCGAGTATCCCACCCTTAGTCGGCGTCATGACACTGTCGCCTAGTCTTGTTGTCCACTTAAAATCAACAAAGTCGTCTGTGTCGGTCCGCGCGGTGCTTGACCCCTGTGGACGCCAAAGCCAGATTTGTTCGTCTCTGGTGGACAAACTGAAGCTTCCTCTCATGTGGCTGGATGGGAAACCACTATGTCGCCTGACGGTCGCCTCTGCCTATGATCCGGAGCAGTGCCTAACCTTGCTGGCAAGGGTGTGTAATCTGGATCATGTTTTTACCCCTCCAGAAGCAGTTCCAGACAAGTTAAAGGATGCGTACCTCGGATTGCCCTTGGCCGATCCACAATTCTACAAAGTAGGTCGCGTTGCTTTGATTTTCGGCCCCGAGGTTTACGCTAAGATAGTAACGAGCCGCGTGCAGACAACACCAGGATTGCCGGTGGCCCAGTATACTATCTTCGGCTGGGTGCTCGCGGGAACGTGTAATGTTTAATCGCGGGGTTCCCTAATGGCCCATTCGTTCCGCGGGGTTCCCTAATGGCCCATTCGTTCCGCGGGGTTCCCTAATGGCCCACTCGTTCCGCGGGGTTCCCTAATGGCCCATTCGTTCCGCGGGGTTCCCTAATGGCCCTTTCGTCGACTATATGTTTGTATTTGTTTTTTTTGAAATGAATAAAAAAGTATTTGAATCGAAATGCTCACATAAAACTGTTTACTGCACTATACTACTTGAATTATATAAATTTTAGTTATAACCTAATTTTAGTTACAACATCCCCTTGATGTTGCAAGGTGGCCGGCAATGTTTATGTAAGAATATTTTCCTTGAATTTGTTTACTGCCATTAATTTCTTTCGGTGCATATATTGTCCTACTTATCGTATGCACTTACTCGTTGGAATCTGCATACTACTCATTACTCCATCCTTGTGATATTAGCTTTGCGGATTCTAACGAGTAACTAATGTTTTGGCTTCTAAGACAACTTTCGCCGCCATCTCACTTCATCTCGGACTTTCCCTCGATCTACATTTTTTTTCGTCGCTTAAGTGCATATCGTTGTACAAGGTAAACTTTGTTACCCCACCTCCAACCTCTAATTATTTAAATAAACCCTTGGCATCCTCGCCATTCATTATTATTACTAAAAACTAATACTTGTGTTTTTATTTATCTTTATTTACACGCACTCGGCGTAAACAAGTACATTTGTCAGATCGAAACTGGCAACATAAAGAAATTGTACCATTTTGTTACTGCATGGCAACATCTTAATTCTATGCACCTACATTTGTCTCCCTAATTTCACTCCGAGTTTTAAATGTCGTTGGAATTAAGAATTGTTTACAACCAATAAAAACAATCGGTATTTTTAATGCCTTTTAAGGCAATATCCAAGTATTACCAGACTTGACTCATCTCAGAGAATATGACTGGAAGATACTGAGAAAATTCGTGTCTAGTACCGATTTTCTGTAACTCGTGAGGTATAAAAAGATCATAAACAAGGAGCGCACAACAGGCCGAACCACTGGCTTAAGTGTATGTCCATGGACATGAGACGTTTAAACGTCTCCTCTCTTCAACCTAACCTAAGGCACTGGATGCACTTTTTTCGGATAGATTTGTTCGGCATTTTTTTCTCGTATTCAATACCTAATTTGCTTCAGACGCAAAAGAGATATTCCGTACGGTATACCGAGAAAAAAATATAGAAAATGTGCAAAAAATCCACCTTGAGCCAAAAAATTCGTATGGCCATTTAATTATTAATTGAGCCAACTTGACTTTATATGTATATGTATATAAATTATATACAACTAGCTGGACCCGGTCCACTTCGTTGCCCTAGATTTCAAATTTCTGATCCAGCCCATTTTTTTGGCCACTTACGTAGACTGCCATCACATGCCTATACATAAAATTACAGCATTCTCGCTAACAAATTGTTCAAATATCTCAATTTCAAAATTTAGTTTATATTGGCAGGACCACGACCATTGGTCTGATCCCGCCCATTTTTGGACCAATCACGCAGACTGCCAACAGATACATGAAGAAAATTACATCACTCATTGTTTGACTTGATCACCACAAATGATACAACTTTCTGCTGAGGATGATAGATACGTTTTTTTGTGCTCACAGCCAACTTTACGCCAATGCGATGAAAATAAAAGAAATGTGGAACAAAAATGCGCAAATTATGCAATATTGTATGAGGTTTTGTATAATGATCGAAATTTCTTTCTTCTACTGTCAATAGTTTCAGAGATAATACATGCTTAACTTATGCTACGCCCACTTTTGCCACACCCACTAATACTATCCCGCCAATTTCTGCTGAAGGTTTAGATAATTACTCCACTAAAGTGTGTCCCAAATTTCTTTCTCCTGCCATCAACACATTCTGAGTTATTCGAATTTTATATAACGCCACGCCCACTTATTGTTTCCGCCCAATTTTGGTGAAAGTACTAAATATTGACTCCAACAACTTACAATCCAAATCTCGTTCTTCTAGGGTCAATAGTTTCTGAGATAATAAACGTTTAACTAATGCTACGCCCAATTTTGCCACACCCAATGATCCGATCCTGCCAATATTTGTTAAAGTTTTAGGTAATAACTCCACTAACATCTGTTTCAAATTTCGTTCTTCTACGAATGACATATTCAGAGATATTCGAATTTTATATAATTCCGCGCCCACTTATTCTATCCCACCCACTTTTTATGATGTTACTAATACTGGCTCCAATACCTTACAATCCAAATTTCGTTCACCTACGGTCAATAGATTCTGAGAAACAAATGTTTAACTAATGCTACGCCCACTTTTGCCACACCCACAAATACGATCCCTCCCCTTTTTATTGAAGTTTTAGAAAATAACTCCACTAACGTTTGTTCCAAATTTTGTTCTTCTAGGGCCAACACTTTTTGAGATATTCGGATTTTAAGTAATGCCACTCCCAATCTTGCCCCGCCTACTTTTTTCAAATTTTTTTTTCCAAAACCATCTCAAACCAAATAGATTTCAAACAAAAGAGAAACATTTGAAATCGGTCCAGTGGTTTAAGCGCCTATAAAACACATACATATATACAAACATTTTTCCATTTTTATATATGGGGAAAAACACGTCAAAAGGCCCACTTTTTTCAATTTTATTCCGATAGTGTCAAAACTTGGTGGGGTTGCAAAAGTACTTTGGGTATGCTATGTGCTTAAAATACAGCTTCCTAGCGTGATACGTTATGAAGATACAGGGTGTCAAAGTTGGAAATTTTGACCATTGTATCTCCCGACTACGTGGGCCGATTTGAATGAACCGTGGCTTATATGTCAGCTATTTAGAAACGCACAAAATGTGCATTGATAATTGTTTGCAAATATTCAATTTTCATATTTTTTTTCTCGCGACTTATGTTTTCCTCGCGATTTTAATTGTGTTCCGCGGATGGGATTCTATATCTTTAAACTACAAAAATGAAGTCCATTCTGTTTACTTTATCAATGCGAATTTTCGCTGTGGGATGAAAACCACAACAAAAGCTATTAAAATTTTGAATGTCAAACCTACTATTTTTTCATTACTTCTTTCGTATTATAAAGTGAGTTGATTCTAAGATGTGGACCGGAAACACGATTAATAAAATGTAATGGTGGCATTCTATAGCCAAATACGCCAGAACAACAAAATAACTTATTTCGCAAAAAGTCGACGTCGCATTTTTTACACTGGCCTACAATATTGCACTGGTCAACTCGAATCCTAGCGAGCAGATATCGGACACGATCTCGATGGATTTTGAGGTTCTAAATCCGAATATAAAATCAAAAATGCAATATATATTCGCGTTTTTGCGATATTGTATTAATTATGTGATAAAAATGCTGATTTTACAGCTTTTATGAATACAGAAACGCGAAAGACGCACTTTTACAAAAAAAAATCAGTTTTCGGAAAATAATCGCTTTTCAATTAATACGAGTATTCAACAACTGTAATAATCGTAAGTCATCTCCGAGATATCTCCCGGGAAACCTAGTCGGAGAAATCGTATTTTTAATATAGCTACAATTGGAAAAATAAAAAAAAAAATTAAATATGATATCTACGAGATGGTGTAAGATTTTGACCCTTTATAATATTAACTTTTAATTCGTTTGATACTCGTTTTAATAGCAAAGCGATTATTTTGAGAAACCTGCAATTTTTTTTTGGTAAAAGTGCGTCTGTCGCGATTCTGTTTTCAAAAAGCCTAAAATCATAACTTTTATAACATAATTAATACAATATCGCAAAAACGCGAATATATATTGCATTTTTGATTTTATATTCGGATTTAGAACCTCAAAATCCATCGAGATCGTGTCCGATATCTGCTCGCTAGGATTCGAGTTGACCAGTGCAATATTGTAGGCCAGTGTAAAAAATGCGACGTCGACTTTTTGCGAAATAAGTTATTTTGTTGTTCTGGCGTAGTTGGCTATAGTATGCCACCATTACATTTTATTAATCGTGTTTCCGGTCCACATCTTAGAATAAACTCACTTTATAATACGAAAGAAGTAATGAAAAAATAGTAGGTTTGACATTTAAAATTTTAATAGCTTTTGTTGTGGTTTTCATCCCACAGCGAAAATTCGCATTGATAAAGTAAACAGAATGGACTTCATTTTTGTAGTTTAAAGATATAGAATCCCATTCGCGGAACACAATTAAAATCGCGAGGAAAACATAAGTCGCGAGAAAAAAATATGAAAATTGAATATTTGCAAACAATTATCAATGCACATTTTGTGCGTTTCTAAATAGCTGCCATATAAGCCACGGTTCATTCAAATCGGCCCACGTAGTCGGGAGATACAATGGTCAAAATTTCCAACTTTGACACCCTGTATCTTCATAACGTATCACGCTAGGAAGCTGTATTTTAAGCACATAGCATACCCAAAGTACTTCTGCAACCCTACCAAGTTTTGACGCGATCGGAATAAAATTGACAAAAGTGGGCCTTTTGACGTGTTTTTCCCCATATATAGATATATTATAAATATGTATACTATATTAATTTTTTTGTTTGGACTATACATTTTTGTTTACTGTTATACCACAGTGCCTTTAATAAAGCCATTTTTATCTCAAATTAAAAATTTTTCTAATTAAGAACAATTTTAGTGCTTTTTTGCGCTTTTTAAATTTTTCATTACGCTTTTGCTTCAGAAAAAGTTGGCATCCCTGGTTCTGAGTACGTTTATGCTAAAAAATGTCCAATGGAAATGTCAGATGGCGCCAGGCAACATACTTGCAATATCACCCCCGCAGAATTGCTGTGTTTGTTGGAGAGGGACGCAGTCGGTAAGGGGGTAACAGGTAACCGACTGCGTCCCTCTCCAAATCTTCCTTACTAACTAATACACAAGCAAACAAATTTTGACTTTCCCTGTTGTACATGAAGATATTTTCAACGATTCAGTGTTAAAGTGATTAACTGCGACATTTTTTCTGACTTTCGCCCAAAAAACAGTGTTCGAAAAAATAAGCAGTACCCTATACGTACGGTTCGTTCATAGAACGCAAACGCTATTTCTTTTTTTAGTGATTGTGTATGTGTACGCAAACAGAATACCGTACATTAAGATTTTCTGATGACGATCGCAAACACTATGATGACGTACGGTTCTTCGAACGCAAACGCTACCTCGTAGTGATTGTGATTTTTCTATGAGAACGCAAGCAGAATACACTATGTTTAGCGTTCTGTTCTTTTTTATACGGGACACCGCAGGTCGCAAATATGAAGCGATCTTTAGGAGAATTGGTACAGAATCATATATTAGAAAATGGGCCACATCGGTCCATGTATTGATATAGCCCCCATATAAAAGTCCGCACCGATTTCACTTCTTAACGCTCTGGAGAACAGATTTCTCAATTGATCTGGCTGAAATTCAAGAATTTACACTATATATTTAATCTAATCGTCCCTAGTAAAAATGGGGAACATCGGTCCATGTTTTGATGTAGCCCCCATATAAAGGACCCCACCGACTTAACTTTTTGACGCTCTGGAGAACACTTTTTTCAATAGATCTGGCTGACGTTTAAGAATTGACTTTATATTGGACCTAGTAAAAATGGTGCACATCGGTGGATGTTTTGACGCTCTGAGAGAACACATTGTTCAATTGATCTGGCTGAAAATTATGAATTCGAAGTAAGAAATTTAATACTGCGACATCTACTCTATTCAACCTGCAACAATTCGTAGGAATAACGGTTTGATATAGCCACTGCATTCTTTCCATTCATTGGCTGGCAAATAACGGTGGTGGTTTTTTCAAGCGAATGTACACAGGATACATTACGTTTAGTGTACTTGTGACTTTTAATCAATTTGACACGCACCCAAAGTGCCGCGACCAAAAATTAATATTTTGAATTGTGTGCAACAATGGAAGTTGCAATTGGAAAATTTTGAGCCCAATTGAAGACAACTTCATCCGGAATTATATTCAAATTATGTAGAGAAAAAAATTCAAAACAAAATAAATCCAACCGGTTGACAATAAAAAGACATTTATATGGGGGGCAAGATGTAACATGAAAACGGTGATGACCTTTATATGGGGGCTATACCAAAACAATAACCGATGTTTCCCATTTTTACTAGGGACGATTGGGTCCAATATAAAGTGTAAATTCTTAAATTTCAGGAAGATCTTGAAAATGTGTTCTCCAGAGCGTCAAGAAGTGAAATCGGTGTTGACCTTTATATGGGGGCTATAGCAAAACATTAACAGATGTTCCCCATTTTTACTAGGGACGATTGGGTCCAATATAAATTGTAAATTCTTAAATTTCAGCCAGATCAATTGAGAAATGTGTTCTCCAGAGCGTCAAGTTGTGAAATCTGTGGGGACCTTTATGTAGGGGCTATATCAAAACATGGACCGATGTTCCCCATTTTTACGAGGGACGATTAGGTCCAATATAAAGTGTAAATTATTAAATTTCAGCCAGATAAATTGAGAAATGTGTTCTCCAGCGCTTCAAGAAGTGAAATCGGTGGGGACCTTTATATGGGGGATATATCAAAACATGGACCTATGTTACCCAGTTTTACTAGGGACGATTAGGTCCAATATGAAGTGTAAATTCTTAAATTTGAGCCAGATCAATTGAAAAATGTGTCAAGAAGTGAAATCGGTGGGTTCCTTTATATGGGGGCTATATCAAAACATGAACCGATGTTCCCCATTTTTACTAGGGACGATTAGGTCCAATATAAACTGTAAATTCTTAAATTTCAGCCAGACCAATTGAATAAAGTGTTCTCCAGAGCGTCAAGAAGTGAAGTATGTGGGGTCCTTTATATGGGGGCTATATCAAAACATGGACCGATATTCCCCATTTTTCTAGGGACGATTAGATTCAATATGTAGTGTAAATTCTTAAATTTCTGCCAGATCAATGTAGAAATCTGTTCTCCAGAGCGTTAAGAAGTGAAATCGGTGGGTACTTTTATATGGGAGCTATATCAATACATGGACCGATGTGCCCCATTTTCAATAGGGGCCGTCCCTCGGTAATATATGATTCTGTAAAAATTTTCATAAATATATTTGCGACCTGCGGTGTTCCGTATAAAAAAGAACAGAACGCTAAACATAGTGTATTCTGTTTGCGATCTCATAAAAAAACCACAACCACTACGAGGTAGCGGTTGCGTTCGAAGAACCGTACGTTATCATGGTGTTTGCGATCGTCATCTCAAAATCTTAATGTACGGTATTCTGTTTGCGTACACATACACAATCACTAAAAAATTCTTTAGTGTATTCTATACTTATTGTAAGGAATGTGTTTGCGTACTGTTCGCCATGACCCAGCGGCGTAAAGAAGGTCTCAGCAGGCCTTATATCGTGCCTTGGTTTGGAGACACAAGACCTCCCAGTCCCATTACGTACTCATTTATTTTTTACACAGCGTGTCATAGGCGACCAAGGCCTTCCACACTCACTTCCCTTGTGAGGCCTTATAGAAGGACAATTCCAGAATACTTTATAGAAGACCTATTATACAAGGTCTTATGGAAAGTGTAATACGGCAGGTCTAAGCCCCGAACTAGAAGGCCTTATGGAAGATATTAATTTAAAATACCTTATTTACCAAATCCAAATCTTTATTAATGAAATATACATACATGTTTTGTGGTGTTGTTAGAAAATAAAATAAATACAATAAAATAAATTTCCTCCTGTTCTTTGTTGTTATCAATTTTGTTTTTAACTGAATGTTCTAAATCAGTGTTTGTGCACCTTGTTAGAACAACGAAGATTAATCGGCTTTTTCATATACACAGCCCGAGCGTCAACGAAAATAAAAACAGAGAGCGTAAAAAACAAAACAAAATTGTTCAGTTGCTTGTTAGTAGTCAGCGAAGAAGGTCTATGTCGCTTTGTTTAATAAAATAAGTACACTGAAAATATTTTACAACAACGAATGATATTTATACCCTACACCACACTGTGGAACAGGGTATTATGACTTTGTGCATTTGTTTGTAACACCCAAAAGGAGAAAAGATAGACCCATTGTTTGTTATACCGATCGACTTGTAATCACTTTCTGAGTCGATTTAGCTATGTCCGTCTGTCTGTCCGTCTGTCTGTCTGTAGACGTATTCTTGTAATCAAAGTACAGGTAGCAATTATGGTCCGATCTCAACGAAACTTTGCACATATCTTTTTTTAGGCCCAAGGACGATCCCTATTGGTTAAATTTGGTTGAATCGGTTCAGATTTACATATAGCTCCCATATATATGTACCTCCGATTTGGCATATATGCACTGTATAAGCAACATTTTGTAACCGATTTGTACAAACTGTAATTTAAACGGTAATTTAAACTGTATTTTATATCCGATCACAGCGAAATTCGGCAGAAAGAGGTTTCTTATTACACGAAGGAATACTGCCAAAGTTGGAGAAAATCGGTTCAGATATAGCCCCCATATATATGTTAGCACCGATTTGACATTCAAGCGCTGTAGAGACTATTTTATATCCGATCAGTACGAAATTCGACAGAAAGAGGTTTCTATTTTACATGAATGAGTATTCAGGGAAAATCGATTCAGATTTATATATAAGCTCCATATATATGTTCCTCCTGATTTGGTTACAAAGCGCTATAGTAGTTGTACTTTACTTCCGAACATTACAAAATTCTCCAGAAAGATATTTCTCAATTTAGGAACGAATATTGCTTAATTTAGCGATTATCGGTTCAGAATTAGATATATCCGCATATATATGTTCTTACCCATTTACCAATTATTCCAAATTATTATCGCAATAACCCTTATCGCATTAGGTGTAGGGTAATATATAGTCGGCCCCGCCCGACTTTCTGCCTTTCCTTACTGGTTTTTTTTGACAAAATATTAAATATTTTTTTAATAGAATTGATTCAATATAAAATATAATATTTAACCAGTAAGGAAAGGCTAAAGTCGGGCGGGGCCGACTATATAATACCCTACACCACTCTCGAAATATTCAATAACTCTGATATATAAATTTTGTAATTCATGTATAAATTGTTTACATAAATTTACTTTTGAGACATTTTATACTTAAATAATACCCTGTACCACAGTGTGGTGTAGGGTATAAAAACGCTTGGATCTAAAGAGCCAAATCGGATGAAACATATATATGGGAGCTAAGCTAAATCTTAACCGATTTTCTTCAAATTCTGTAGTGTTGGTTCATGGATCAAGAAACTCTACCATTCTAAATTTCAAAAGGATTGGATGTAAAATACAGCTTCTACAGGACTAAAGAGCAAAATCGGACGAAACATATATATGGGAGCTATAGCTAAATCTTAACCGATTTTCTTCAAATTCGGCAATGTTGGTTCATGGATCAAGAAACTCTACCATTCTAAATTTCAAAACGATTGGATGTAAAATACAGCTTTTATAGTACTAAAGGGCCAAATCGGACGAAACATATATATGGGAGCTATAGCTAAATCTTAACCGATTTTCTTCAAATTCGGTAGTGTTGGTTCATGGATCAAGAAACTCTACCATTCTAAATTTCAAAAGGATTGGATGTAAAAAACAGCTTCTACAGGACTAAAGAGCAAAATCGGACGAAACATATATATGGGAGCTATAGCTAAATCTTAACCGATTTTCTTCAAATTCGGCAATGTTGGTTCATGGATCAAGAAACTCTACCATTCTAAATTTCAAAACGATTGGATGTAAAATACAGCTTTTATAGTACTAAAGGGCCAAATCGGACGAAACATATATATGGGAGCTATAGCTAAATCTTAACCGATTTTCTTCAAATTCGGTAGTGTTGGTTCATGGATCAAGAAACTCTACCATTCTAAATTTCAAAACGATTGGATGTAAAATACAGCTTCTACAGGACTAAAGAACAAAATCGGACGAAACATATATATGGGAGCTATAGCTAAATCTTAACCGATTTTCTTCAAATTCGGCAATGTTGGTTCATGGATCAAGAAACTCTACCATTCTAAATTTCAAAAGGATTGGATGTAAAATACAGCTTCTATAGGACTAAAGGGCCAAATCGGACGAAACATATATATGGGAGCTATATCTAAATCTGAACCGATTTCAACCAAATTCAATAGCGATCTTAACAGTCGCGAAATACTCTAAACTGGAAAATTTCAGAACGATCGGAGTGAAATTGCGACCTGTAGTCGACGAACAACTTTACATAGACAGACGGACGGACGGACAGACATCGTTAAATCGACTCAGCTAGTGATTCTGAGTCGATCGGTATACTTTAAGGTGGGTCTAGCTGTGTTATTTTCAGGTGTTACAAACATCTGCCGTGAAACAAACTTATAATACCCTGTACCACAGTGTGGTGTAGGGTATAATGATTTATGTTTATACCCTACACCACTCTGTGGTACAGGGTATTATAAGTTTGTTTCACGGCAGATGTTTGTAACACCTGAAAATAACACAGCTAGACCCACCTTAAAGTATACCGATCGACTCAGAATCACTAGCTGAGTCGATTTAAGCATGTCCGTCCGTCCGTCCGTCTGTGGATGTAAAGTTGTTCGTCGACTACAGGTCGCAATTTCACTCCGATCGTTCTGAAATTTTGCAGTTTAGAGTATTTCGCAGCTGTTAAGATCGCTATTGAATTTGGTTGAAATCGGTTCAGATTTAGATATAGCTCCCATATATATCTTTCGTCCGATTTGGCCCTTTAGTCCTATAGAAGCTGTATTTTACATCCAATCGTTTTGTAATTTAGAATGGTAGAGTTTCTTGATCCATGAACCAACATTGCCGAATTTGAAGAAAATCGGTTAAGATTTAGCTATAGCTCCCATATATATGTTTCGTCCGATTTGGCCCTTTAGTCCTAAGAAGCTGTATTTTACATCCAATCGTTTTGAAATTTAGAATGGTAGAGTTTCTTGATCCATTAACCAACATTGCCGAATTTGAAGAAAATCGGTTAAGATTTAGCTATAGCTCCCATATGTATGTTTCGTCCGATTTTCCTCTTTAGTCCTGTAGAAGCTGTATTTTACATCCAATCATTTTGAAATTTAGAATGGTAGAGTTTCTTGATCCATGAACCAACATTGCCGAATTTGAAGAAAATCGGTTAAGATTTAGCTATAGCTCCCATATATATGTTTCGTCCGATTTGGCCCTTTAGTTCTATAGAAGCTGTATTTTACATCCAATCGTTTTGAAATTTAGAATGGTAGAGTTTCTTGATCCATGAACCAACATTGCCGAATTTGAAGAAAATCGGTTAAGATTTAGCTATAGCTCCCATATATATGTTTCGTCCGATTTGGCCCTTTAGTCCTAAGAAGCTGTATTTTACATCCAATCGTTTTGAAATTTAGAATGGTAGAGTTTCTTGATCCATTAACCAACATTGCCGAATTTGAAGAAAATCGGTTAAGATTTAGCTATAGCTCCCATATGTATGTTTCGTCCGATTTTCCTCTTTAGTCCTGTAGAAGCTGTATTTTACATCCAATCATTTTGAAATTTAGAATGGTAGAGTTTCTTGATCCATGAACCAACATTGCCGAATTTGAAGAAAATCGGTTAAGATTTAGCTATAGCTCCCATATATATGTTTCGTCCGATTTGGCCCTTTAGTTCTATAGAAGCAGTATTTTACATCCAATCGTTTTGAAATTTAGAATAAACAATTTATACATGAACTACAAAATTTATATTTCAGAGTTATTCAATATTACGAGAGTGGTGTAGGGTATTATATAGTCGGCCCCGCCCGACTTTAGCCTTTCCTTACTGGTTTCTATTAATGTCTGTTAAGCTCGCTATTGAATTTGGTTGATATCGGTTCAGATTTAGATATAGCTCCCATATATATGTTTCGTCCGATTTGGACCTTTAGTCCTATAGAAGCTGTATTTTACATCCAATCGTTTTGAAATTTAGAACGGTAGAGTTAATTGATCCATGAACCAACACTACCGAATTTGAAGAAAATCGGTTAAGATTTAGCTATAGCTTCCATATATATGTTTCGTCCGATTTGGCCCTTTAGTCCTGTAGAAGCTGTATTTTACATCCAATCATTTTGAAATTTAGAATGGTAGAGTTTCTTGATCCATGAACCAACACTACCGAATTTGAAGAAAATCGGTTAAGATTTAGCTATAACTCCCATATATATGTTTCGTCCGATTTGGCCCTTTAGTCCTATAAAAGCTGTATTTTACATCCAATCGTGTTGAAATTTAGAATGGTAGAGTTTCTTTATTCATGAACCAACATTGCCGAATTTGAAGACAAACTGTAATTTAAACTGTAATTTAAACTGTATTTTATATCCGATCACAGCGAAATTCGGCAGAAAGAGGTTTCTTATTACACGAAGGAATACTGCCAAAGTTGGAGAAAATCGGTTCAGATATAGCCCCCATATATATGTTAGCACCGATTTGACATTCAAGCGCTGTAGAGACTATTTTATATCCGATCAGTACGAAATTCGACAGAAAGAGGTTTCTATTTTACATGAATGAGTATTCAGGGAAAATCGATTCAGATTTATATATAAGCTCCATATATATGTTCCTCCTGATTTGGTTACAAAGCGCTATAGTAGTTGTACTTTACTTCCGAACATTACAAAATTCTCCAGAAAGATATTTCTCAATTTAGGAACGAATATTGCTTAATTTAGCGATTATCGGTTCAGAATTAGATATATCCGCATATATATGTTCTTACCCATTTACCAATTATTCCAAATTATTATCGCAATAACCCTTATCGCATTAGGTGTAGGGTAATATATAGTCGGCCCCGCCCGACTTTCTGCCTTTCCTTACTGGTTTTTTTTGACAAAATATTAAATATTTTTTTAATAGAATTGATTCAATATAAAATAAAATATTTAACCAGTAAGGAAAGGCTAAAGTCGGGCGGGGCCGACTATATAATACCCTACACCACTCTCGAAATATTCAATAACTCTGATATATAAATTTTGTAATTCATGTATAAATTGTTTACATAAATTTACTTTTGAGACATTTTATACTTAAATAATACCCTGTACCACAGTGTGGTGTAGGGTATAAAAACGCTTGGATCTAAAGAGCCAAATCGGATGAAACATATATATGGGAGCTAAGCTAAATCTTAACCGATTTTCTTCAAATTCTGTAGTGTTGGTTCATGGATCAAGAAACTCTACCATTCTAAATTTCAAAAGGATTGGATGTAAAATACAGCTTCTACAGGACTAAAGAGCAAAATCGGACGAAACATATATATGGGAGCTATAGCTAAATCTTAACCGATTTTCTTCAAATTCGGCAATGTTGGTTCATGGATCAAGAAACTCTACCATTCTAAATTTCAAAACGATTGGATGTAAAATACAGCTTTTATAGTACTAAAGGGCCAAATCGGACGAAACATATATATGGGAGCTATAGCTAAATCTTAACCGATTTTCTTCAAATTCGGTAGTGTTGGTTCATGGATCAAGAAACTCTACCATTCTAAATTTCAAAAGGATTGGATGTAAAAAACAGCTTCTACAGGACTAAAGAGCAAAATCGGACGAAACATATATATGGGAGCTATAGCTAAATCTTAACCGATTTTCTTCAAATTCGGCAATGTTGGTTCATGGATCAAGAAACTCTACCATTCTAAATTTCAAAACGATTGGATGTAAAATACAGCTTTTATAGTACTAAAGGGCCAAATCGGACGAAACATATATATGGGAGCTATAGCTAAATCTTAACCGATTTTCTTCAAATTCGGTAGTGTTGGTTCATGGATCAAGAAACTCTACCATTCTAAATTTCAAAACGATTGGATGTAAAATACAGCTTCTACAGGACTAAAGAACAAAATCGGACGAAACATATATATGGGAGCTATAGCTAAATCTTAACCGATTTTCTTCAAATTCGGCAATGTTGGTTCATGGATCAAGAAACTCTACCATTCTAAATTTCAAAAGGATTGGATGTAAAATACAGCTTCTATAGGACTAAAGGGCCAAATCGGACGAAACATATATATGGGAGCTATATCTAAATCTGAACCGATTTCAACCAAATTCAATAGCGATCTTAACAGTCGCGAAATACTCTAAACTGGAAAATTTCAGAACGATCGGAGTGAAATTGCGACCTGTAGTCGACGAACAACTTTACATAGACAGACGGACGGACGGACAGACATCGTTAAATCGACTCAGCTAGTGATTCTGAGTCGATCGGTATACTTTAAGGTGGGTCTAGCTGTGTTATTTTCAGGTGTTACAAACATCTGCCGTGAAACAAACTTATAATACCCTGTACCACAGTGTGGTGTAGGGTATAATGATTTATGTTTATACCCTACACCACTCTGTGGTACAGGGTATTATAAGTTTGTTTCACGGCAGATGTTTGTAACACCTGAAAATAACACAGCTAGACCCACCTTAAAGTATACCGATCGACTCAGAATCACTAGCTGAGTCGATTTAAGCATGTCCGTCCGTCCGTCCGTCTGTGGATGTAAAGTTGTTCGTCGACTACAGGTCGCAATTTCACTCCGATCGTTCTGAAATTTTGCAGTTTAGAGTATTTCGCAGCTGTTAAGATCGCTATTGAATTTGGTTGAAATCGGTTCAGATTTAGATATAGCTCCCATATATATCTTTCGTCCGATTTGACCCTTTAGTCCTATAGAAGCTGTATTTTACATCCAATCGTTTTGTAATTTAGAATGGTAGAGTTTCTTGATCCATGAACCAACATTGCCGAATTTGAAGAAAATCGGTTAAGATTTAGCTATAGCTCCCATATATATGTTTCGTCCGATTTGGCCCTTTAGTCCTAAGAAGCTGTATTTTACATCCAATCGTTTTGAAATTTAGAATGGTAGAGTTTCTTGATCCATTAACCAACATTGCCGAATTTGAAGAAAATCGGTTAAGATTTAGCTATAGCTCCCATATGTATGTTTCGTCCGATTTTCCTCTTTAGTCCTGTAGAAGCTGTATTTTACAACCAATCATTTTGAAATTTAGAATGGTAGAGTTTCTTGATCCATGAACCAACATTGCCGAATTTGAAGAAAATCGGTTAAGATTTAGCTATAGCTCCCATATATATGTTTCGTCCGATTTGGCCCTTTAGTCCTAAGAAGCTGTATTTTACATCCAATCGTTTTGAAATTTAGAATGGTAGAGTTTCTTGATCCATTAACCAACATTGCCGAATTTGAAGAAAATCGGTTAAGATTTAGCTATAGCTCCCATATGTATGTTTCGTCCGATTTTCCTCTTTAGTCCTGTAGAAGCTGTATTTTACATCCAATCATTTTGAAATTTAGAATGGTAGAGTTTCTTGATCCATGAACCAACATTGCCGAATTTGAAGAAAATCGGTTAAGATTTAGCTATAGCTCCCATATATATGTTTCGTCCGATTTGGCCCTTTAGTTCTATAGAAGCAGTATTTTACATCCAATCGTTTTGAAATTTAGAATAAACAATTTATACATGAACTACAAAATTTATATTTCAGAGTTATTCAATATTACGAGAGTGGTGTAGGGTATTATATAGTCGGCCCCGCCCGACTTTAGCCTTTCCTTACTGGTTTCTATTAATGTCTGTTAAGCTCGCTATTGAATTTGGTTGATATCGGTTCAGATTTAGATATAGCTCCCATATATATGTTTCGTCCGATTTGGACCTTTAGTCCTATAGAAGCTGTATTTTACATTCAATCGTTTTGAAATTTAGAACGGTAGAGTTAATTGATCCATGAACCAACACTACCGAATTTGAAGAAAATCGGTTAAGATTTAGCTATAGCTTCCATATATATGTTTCGTCCGATTTGGCCCTTTAGTCCTGTAGAAGCTGTATTTTACATCCAATCATTTTGAAATTTAGAATGGTAGAGTTTCTTGATCCATGAACCAACACTACCGAATTTGAAGAAAATCGGTTAAGATTTAGCTATAGCTCTCATATATATTTTTCGTCCGATTTCGCCATTTAGTCCTACAAAAGCTGTATTTTACATCTAATCGTGTTGAAATTTAGAATGGTAGAGTTTCTTGATCCATGAACCAACACTACCGAATTTGAAGAAAATCGGTTAAGATTTAGCTGTAACTCCCATATATATGTTTCGTCCGATTTGGCCCTTTAGTCCTATAAAAGCTGTATTTTACATCCAATCGTGTTGAAATTTAGAATGGTAGAGTTTCTTTATTCATGAACCAACATTGCCGAATTTGAAGAAAATCGGTAAAGATTTAGCTATAGCTCCAATATATATGTTTCATCTGATTTGGCTCTTTAGATCCAATCGTTTTTATACCCTACACCACACTGTGGTACAGGGTATTATTTAAGTATAAACTGTCCCAAAAGTAAATTTATGTAAACAATTTATACATGAATTACAAAATTTATATATCAGAGTTATTCAATATTACGAGAGTGGTGTAGGGTATTATATAGTCGGCACCGCCCGACTTTAGCCTTTCCTTACTGGTTTTTTATCAATTCATATTTTTATAGATGATTATTTTTATACCCTACACCACACTGTGGTACAGGGTATTATGACTTTGTGCATTTGTTTGTAACACCCAAAAGGAGAAGAGATAGACCCATTGTTTATTATACCGATCGACTTGTAATCACTTTCTGAGTCGATTTAGCTATGTCCGTCTGTCTGTCCGTCTGTAGATGTATTCTTGTAATCAAAGTACAGGTCGCAATTATGGCCCGATCTTGACGAAACTTTACACATATTTTTTTTTGGCCCAAGGACGATCCCTATTTAATTTGGTTAAAATCGGTTCAGATTTGGATATAGCCCCCATATATATGTTATTCCCGATTTGACATGTAAGCGCTGTAAAAACTTTATTTTATATCCGATCAGTATGAAATTCAGCAGAAAGAAGTATCTTATTATATTAATGAACACTGTTAAATTTGGAAGAAATCGGTTCAGATTTAGATATAGCCCCCATATATACGTTACCCCCGATTTCACATGTAAGCGCCGTAAAAAAATTATTTTATAACCGATCAGTGTGAAATTCGGCAGAGAGAGGTTTCTTATAACATGAAGGAATACTGCCAAATTCGGAGAAAATCGGTTCAGATTTAGATATAGCCCCCATATATAGGTTACCCCCGATTTTACATGTAAGCGCTGTAACAAGTTTATTTTTAATAGGTTTCTTATTACATGAATTAATACTGCCAAATTTGAGGGAAATCGGTTGAGATTTAGATATAGCCCCTATATATACGTTACCCCCGATTTGACATGTAAGTGCTGTAAAAATGTTATTTTATATCCGATCAGTGCGAAATTCAGCAAAAAGAGGTATCTTATTACATGAAGGAATACTGCTAAATTCGGAGAAAATCGGTTCAGATTTGGATATAGCCCCCATATATATGTAACCCCCGATTTGACATGTAAGCGCTGTAGAAACTGTATTTTATATCCGATCAGTGCGAAATTCGGCAAAAAGAGTTTTCTTATTACATGAAGGAATACTGCCAAATTTGGAGAAAATCGGTTCAGATTTAGATATAGCCCCCATATATATGTTACCCCCGATTTGACATGTAAGTGCTGTAAAAACTGTGTTTTATATCCGATCAGTACGAAATTCTACAGAAAGAGGTCTTTTTACATGAATGAGTATTCAGGGAAAATCGGTTCAGATTTATATATAACCTCCATATATATGTTCCTCCTGATTTGGTATCAAAGCGCTATAGAAGTTGTACTTTACTTCCGATCATTAATATTTTCCGGAAAGATGTTTCTCAATTTAGGAACGAATATTGCTTAATTTAGTGATTATCGGCTCGGAATTAGATAATATGTTCCTGTCTACTTACCAATTATTCCAAATTATTATCGCAATAACTTTTATCGCATTGTTAGGGAGGTGTAGGGTATTATATAGTCGGGCCCGCCCGACTTTCTGCCTTTCCTTACTGGTTTTTTATTGTATTTATTTTCAATTTAATATAAAATAATTTTGTTTTTTTTTTTACTTTTTGTTATTTTTTAGTTTATCAATATATAAAATTATTTATATATATTTTTTTGCCCAAAAATTATTGGCAAAGAACACATGTATTTTCTTGAAGAAAATTTTTTTGTTACATAAGCATTGTTTTTATTTTTATTTCTTTTTTTATTGGCTTCATTGCTAAAATTGAACACACAAAAACATAAATAGTAGAACATAATAACAACGTAAACAAACAAAACCAAGTGATTTTGTTCAGTGCAATTGTACCACTACAATCTCATTTTTGTGTAACCTAACTAACACATTCTCATTTCTAAATGATCTGTGAGAATTCTTCCACAAAAACTTAATTTTAAGTTTATAAATCGTTCCTCAAAGGTTTTACTAGGTTTTGCAAATCTGAAATTAGATATGTATATCGTCACCAGAAACGAAGGGCGTAACAAAAAGAAAAATGGAAATTAAGTTTTTGATGGATTTCGGTACACTGCATCAAAATACACATCGTGACAAATTTTTAGCTACCTACTATCAAAAATAGCGAATTTATTAACAAAATTTCAAAAGGGCATAACAAAAAATTATTTCTTTTTTTATAGTTAGAAATTCCTATTTCACGCAATTTTCACAAAGATGTTATAAATCATATTTGTAGGAATTTATATATATTTTATTATGTTTAGGTATTATGCTGAAACCCCCGTTTTTCTAACGAAAACATTTTGCACTTTACTTTGTTATTTGCTTCTCCTATAAAATTGTCAAATATTATGATACGCCCTTTCTCGTTTCTGATGTTTAGAAAAACTCACTTACCACGCGAACCACAAAAAACATAACTGACTTCAACAAAATTCTTCTAAAGACTAAAGGCCCAACTATAATATGCATAAGCTGGCTTAAGCAACTGTGCGAATGCATGAAATCGTATGTGCCAAACTATAATGTACTTAAGTAAACATTTCGTTAAGTTCTCTCAGTTCCCATTTGCTTAAACAGGGTGCGAAACTTAACGCACATTCCGTACGGAATTCCTTATGCATATTATAGTTGGGCCGTAAAAACACAATACGGCTGCTGGACTCTCTTTGGAAACGCAATTGTTTTTTGCTTGCTGTCTTCTGTTTGCTCCCTCTTAGTTCTTTCGCTTTCGCATGATTTTTAAAGTAACGGAATAAGTTGCCCAACAATTATTTTTTATTATTTGCAAAGACCTTATGAATTCCCTTCCTTAGTTTGAAGGCCTTGTGTAAGGTCTTAACGCGCAAGGCGGACGAGAATGAATACACGATTTTTTTTAAGGCGAAAATAGGGATTACAGAAGGCGTTGTCAAGGAAGGCCAGCAAGTATGGGTATTGACTTTTTTATAAGGTCTTCTTGAAGGCCTCTTCCAAGTAGGCCACCGTATTTACGCCGCTGGGGAAGTACAGTACAGAACGCTAACGTACTGTACCTTAATGTTTTTTCCGAACGCTGTCAAAAAATGCTTTTTTTTTGTATATTTTTGTTTTTTATAGCGGTTTTACATAGAAACAATGAGTTATAGGTATGCATTTGATTGCTGTAATAATTACATTAATTTAAAGAAATATTTATGTAATAGTTTGCTACAGTTCAATGAAATTTTGATATTTATTTAATGTAAAAAGTTCATAAAGTCAATGAATTTTTTTCATATTTTCGATGTACATATTGCTTCGATTTCATATAAAAATAACATTAACTTGAAGTACGTTTCTCATGAAAAGAAGGAATTATTTACTTCAATTTAAAGAAATAATATGTACTTCAAACTTATGGCAAATATTCATTGAATCCATGTCCTTTTCCGAAGAACTATTGATGAAACGTTTTACTTCAAACCAATGAATAGTGTTGTAGGTTGAAAAACAAGAAAAATTTCATCAAACTAAGGTAGGAATTCATTAGATTGAAAATGATTTTTTTTCAGTGTAGATTTACTGTAACGTAATATTTCTACCAATTTTAATAAATGAAATCAATTGCATAAATGTAGTGATTTTTAAAAAAAACTGCAAAAACAAATTTTAAAAATGGCTGCTATATGCGCTACAAATTTTCTGCGAATTGTCCCAGTGACAGTCTTCGATGGCACGTCTGCACAAGAGAGGCGAATGAGATAAATTTGATGTCTTTGTTCGTCCTGCTGGAACCAACAATTTTCGATACCTAAGTCAGCAATTAAAAAAACCCGCTTAACATCTGCCTATAATGCTCAGAAGTTACGGTTACAGCTATTTCATCGGCGTCCTAAAAAAAGGCCAATCACTTTTTCACTGTGGATTAAGTTCGGCCTGAATTCGGCATGAATTATATAACCCTCCACCGTTAATCGCACGTGAATGTTTTCGGGTACCAATAAACTCATTATACCAAATTATTATTATTATTTTTTGTCGAAACAGGTTAACCGGTTTTTAGGCCGGTTCTTAAATAATATACGAAAGTGATTAAAATGTCATTAAATGTTTATTGTAAAACAAAAACAACTAACGATCATTAGTAGTAAAAATTAGTAAACAAAAATAGATTATTGTTCCGTTTATTACAGGTTTAATTTTTTGGGTTTCTTTAAATAGAAAGTACTATATTTCTGAAATTACCTTAAAAAAATAATAAATCATTTAGAATGTTTGTTTTTATAATAATATCTTAAAAATAGAATACAATTTAAATGATTATTTTTAAACGATTTTTCTTTTAATTTTTTATGTAACTTGACGTTGAAAAAGCTCACAAACGTTGATGTAGTCAATATTAGTCCGATTGTCATTAAAGCATTGTATAAGTAACACAGCTTCTCCGTTTTCTTCTTAAACTTTTCAAAAAAAGCAAAGTCATCATACAATGTAGCTTGCCTTTCGTTTTTCGATTCTGTGTGTGACATAAACTTAAAATTAAATTATTTGACTCATCAATTTAACAACTTATATATCAAACCGAATCAAAGGTATCTGGCTGTTCTGTCGGGATCGCAAAAAAGTCGACGCTATTTGACTATCCGTTCTTGAACGTATGCTTGAAGTTTTCTGTGCTTCATGGACAACTTATTGAATGCTTTGCTGTACATCCTGACTTTATTTATTACGTCATGGACATCAGGAATAAAGCCAAAATCATTTTCAAGATCAGTGAATTCATATTCACTTTCAGAATAACTGTCAGAATTATTCACCTCAGCGTTGTTATTTATTGCATCTTGTATAAATGGTATCCACAACAAGTAGAAAAAATAGATAAATACTTTAATTTTTGTTTTAAACAATAAATGAAAAAACCGGTTAACCGACATGAAAAACCCGGCTTTCTCGGTTAACCGAAAATGACATTTTTTAAGAAACCGGTTACGGGTTTGGGTAGCAAAACCGGTCCCGGTTTTGGACACCCTAGTTACGAAGTCAAATCTAGAGGCACCAAAAGATAAGGGGGCTATATCAAAACATGGACCTATGACTACCGTTGTTCGAAGGATTCCGGGAATACATAAACCCCAATTACAGCCCGAATAGTTGACATTTGTGGTCTATATGATGCTAAGAAGTTAACACGGGGAGAAGCTATATATGGAGGCTATATCGATAAATGGACCTATATTGCCCATTTTCAATCCCAAGTTACCTGTAGCTATAAGAAGTATCTATACCAAATGTCAGTCATCTAGCTCAATTATTGTAGACTGTAGCGTGATTTCAACAGATGGACGGAAATGCAAATAATCTTAGAATTTTCCGACGATTAAGAATATATGTAGTATATTCTTTATGTGGTCTCATATCAATACTTAGAGGTGTTACAAATGAAGTGACGAAATGAATATACGAGTACATATTATATAATGTCATTTAACGCCATTTGAAAAAATTTAAGCACAATCACATTATGATACTACTTTGAGTTCGTTATAAATATGAGTACAATATTTACTCTGAATTAGTCAAACTCTGCAATGTTTCATTTAAATTGTATTAACATATAGTTCAATCACGTCCTTATAAAAATTTCGATCGCTTGTACTTGAAATAATGAAAATGTTTCTATTTTAAGTACATTTTATTTTCCATGAGGAAAAATAAATATAAGAGTTAAAAATTGATTAATTAAATGCATTTTTATCAGTTTGTGCTTTAAACTAACTTTAATATTTTCTGTCCCTCTTTCCCGAGATCTCCATGTGCAAAAAATCTTAGAATGTAATATCGTTAAAATGTATGTACATGTGAGTGTAGGCGAATGAGTTTTCCTCTTATCTTAACAATGTTGTCGTATTGCTAATTCAATTCTCTCGAAAATTTCCACGCCAATTTAGATTCTGCTTCTTTGAAATTTTCCATATTTGCAAATTGCTCTTGTGCAAAATGAAAATGCATTGTTTTCATTCCGGTTCTGTGGTTGTCGGTTGGTTGTTCGCCTTTAAGTGGATGTTGCTTTCCGATTTCTTAATTAACATTTAGTGTTGTGTTTGGAGCTTTCATTAGAGTATTTTTGCGCTTTGTTATGTACATATGCAAAAGAAACGAGATGCGACTTAACCAACGCACAGTGGCTGGGAGTCGAAATCCATCTGTCAAAATTTTATAACTTTTGTTGTACACCATTTTCAATAGTAATTCGAAAAAAAAACAATTTAATTTTGAAAAAGGTCAATTGGAAGATTCCCTTTGAAATTCGAATAATATCAATTGAAATTCGAAGATTCCATTTGAAATTCGAAAAAGGTCAATTTAAATTCGAAGATTCCATTTGAAATTCGAAAAAGGTCAATTGAAATTCGAATAACATTAATTGAAATTCGAAACACATCAATTGAAATTCGAAACACATCAATTGTATTTTGAAACACATCATTTGAAATTCGAAAAACATCAATTGGAATACGAAATTTTCCCATTTGAAATTCGTAATACATCAATTGAAATTCGAAAAATTATAAATTGAAATTCGAATTTTTCCACTTAAAATTCGTAATACGCCACTTGAAATTCGAAAATGTAAACAAATCTGTACATTGTATTGGGTAGCACTTATTTAAATATTTTTTGCTGACTAAAACTTAGCATAAAATGTGACAAAAAGAAAACATAGGGATAATCTTATCTTTTATGAATGTTTTTCAAAAATTATAAAACCAAACATATTTAAATATTTTTATATTAAAGTATTAAAACAGACAAATTTTATCACTTAATTGTCACCCCAACTAGTATACAGCATTGATTTTGTTTACATTTTTTGAATATGAAATGATGAGTTTCGAATTTTAATTGATGTTATTCGAATTTCAATAGATATTATTCGAATTTCAATTGATGTTATTCGAATTTCAATTGATGTTATTAAAAATTCGAATTTTAATTGATGTATTTCGAATTTCAATTTATGTTTTCTAATTTCAAGTGATGAGTTTCGAATTTCGAGACAAAACTACTCGACACCCGGAGTCGGATTTTAAAATGATTCGACTCCGGCGGTTAAATATCGTAAATATAATGCTGGATGTTAATTGTAAATAAAACAAAAAGTTTTCAGAGAATTATCTTAATTTTTTTTTTATTATGATAGAAGGATTTATGACAATTATGTGTGAAATAAAACATCGGGCAAATGCTCGCCCCGGCGCGCCACATGTGACTCACAATTAACATCGCATTATGGTTGGACCACATTATTTGGATAAATTACGTAGACTGCTACCAGATACATATACACAAAATTACAGCAAGATATCTTGATTTCAAGATTTGGCTTATATTGGCGGGACATGCCCATTGGTCCGATCCCGCTCATTTTTGGACCAATTACGTACAAAGCCATTGGATACATATACGAAAAATTACAGACCTCTCGCTAATAAATTGTGCAAAATATTTCAATTTCAAAATTTGGCTTATATGAGAGGGTCCACGACCATTGGTCCTATCCCGCCCATTTTTGGTCCAATCACGTAGACTGCTAACAGATACAAATACGCAAAATTTCAGCACTCTCGCTAACCAATTTCAAAGTTTGACCTTTATGCGCGGGTCTACGCCCATTGGTCCGATCGCGCCCATTTTTTGTTTAATCACGTAGACTGCCACCAGATACATATATACAAAACTACAGCAATCTCGCTAATAAATAGTTCAAGATAGCTCAATTTCAAAATTTGGCTTATATGGGCGGAGCCACGCACATTGGTCCCTTCCCGCCCATTTTGTAACAAATTACGTAGACTGCTACCAGATACATATACACAAAATTACAGCACTCTCGCTAATAATGGTCCGATCCCGCTTATTTTTGGACCAATCACGTACAATGATGCCATTGGATACATATACGAATACATTGGATACATCTCGATAATAAATGCAAAATATTTCAATTTCAAAATTTGGCTTATATGAGAGGGTCCACGACCATTGGTCCTATCCCGCCCATTTTTGGTCCAATTACGTAGACTGCTAACAGATACAAATACGCAAAATTTCACCACTCTCGCTAACCAATTTCAAAGTTTGGCCTTTATGCGCGGGTCTACGCCCTTTGGTCCGATCGCGCCCATTTTTTGTTTAATCACGTAGACTGCCACCAGATACATATATACAAAACTACAGCAATCTCGCTAATAAATAGTTCAAGATAGCTCAATTTCAAAATTTGGCTTATATGGGCGGAGCCACGCACATTGGTCCCTTCCCGCCCATTTTTTAACAAATTACGTAGACTGCTACCAGATACATATATACACAATTACAGCACTCTCGCTATTAATTTTGCAAAATATCTCAATTTGAAGATTTGGATTATATGGGCGGAGACACGCCCATTGGTCCTATCCCTCCCATTTTTAGACCAATCACGTATTGGATTACATTACGAAACATATTGATACATATACGACACACAGAACTATCGCTAATAAATTGTGCAAAATATTTCAATTTCAAAGTTTGGCTATATGGGCGGGGCCACAAATTCAAATTGAATGGGGAATGTATATTATCATTTGAAAGAACATTCTCTGGCATTTATTTTCTGAAGATTATGTCTATCAAATGTTGGCCACGGCTACGTCCATCCGTTGAGTCCAATTTTCGATGACTCGTTCGAGCATTTCGACTGGCCTGAATCGAAGCGGGTTTGTCCGTATAAACTTAAGACTTTACATATCCCCACAGGAAAAAGTCTAACGGTGTGATATCACACGATCTTGGTGGCCAATCGAACGGCCCAAAACGTAAAATTATATGCTCACCGAAGTGTTCTCTCAAAAAATCCATTGATTGATGTGTGTATAAATAAGTGCTACCCAATAAAAACATGAGATTCAGCGAAATCACAAAGAATATGTTAAAGATGACAATTTTATTATGTTAAATACTAATAAAGTTGTTGAATCCTCTTTGTTTGATAGAAATATCTTGGGTATTTTTCATGTCGAACGTGACATTTTTTCCATGACTATTTTTAAGTTAAACAATTAAAGACGGATTAAGTTCGGCAATGCCGAATCTTATATACCCTCCACCATGGATCGAATATGAATGGCTTCGGGTACAAATAAACTCATTATATCAAATTTCAGACCAATTCTTTGAAATTTCAGGTTTTTATGGTGTTACGAAGAAAAATCTAGAAGGACCTTTGTATTAGGGCTATATAAAAACATGTACCTATGAATACCATTGTTCGTGTGAAGGATGCCGGGTATAAATAAACACCAGTTACAAATTTTCAGCCCGATAAGTTGATAATTATATATGGGGGCTATATCAGAAATGGACCGATAGTGTCCATTTTCAATCCCAAGGGACAAAATTGTTTGTCGTGAAGTTTATTATTGAACCTTCACAAAACGATTGGACTTTACACTTACAGTGTCGAACGTGACAAACTTCAAATGGATACAGAAAAAAATCTATATAATTTTTTAAATTGATTTTTTGAATGTTGGTATTTGATACAATTGTCTATATGTACTAATATTTTGATGCACTTGCTTTGCATATTTCTGGTCTACTGATAGGTTTAGGTTTAGGTTAGGGTGGCAGCCGTATTTTTTTACAAGCTCACATAGACCAGTTTAGGTCCCTAGTGTTACCACGGGCTGAAATGCCCCTCATCGAAACCAACCTGTTTGATATATAAATTTATCGATAGTACGAATATCAGTACTGGAAAGATCTGTTAGGCTGCCTAAAAAGGCCGACCCCAGTATGTCCAGTCGTCGGTTACTCAAAGCGGGACAGTCGCAAAGCAAGTGCTCAATGCTCTCCACTTCTTCCTCATCTCCACAGCTTCGGCAGAAGTCATTGGAGTCAATACCCAATCTTTTGGCGTGTTCGCCGATCAAGCAGTGTCCCGTCAGAACCTGTACTAACGTTGACAATCGTTTCCTCTCTAGTGCGAGGAGATATTTTGACCTTCTCAGGTCATACCTTGGCCAGATTTGTCTAGCTACCCTGCAGGTGCCGATTTCTGTCCATCTTTCGTTGGACTGCCTGATTGCCTCTTGCCTAAGCCAAAGCTTGCACGTGGATAGTGGCGCACCAATATATGCAAATTCTTCGAGAATTTGTAATGTCGTCCCTTTCCTAGCAAGTTCATCCGCTTTGCAGTTCCCCGGGATATCCCTATGCCCAGGCACCCATATGAGGTGTATATTAAACTGCTCAGTCATCTCGTTAAGAGATCTGCGGCAGTCGAGGGCTGTTTGTGAATTTAGGAATGTTGCCTCCAGAGAATTCATGGCAGCCTGGCTGTCCGAGTAAATTACAACGCCAGTGTTGGTTACTATGTTGCGACTCAGCCACTTGGCGACTTCCCATATTGCCATTATTTCGGCTTGATAGACATTGCAGGTATCTGGTAGTCTGTGAGCTATATCCAGACTAAGTTCTTCACAGTGTACTCCGAAGCCAACCTTTTCATCAAGCTTCGAACCATCCGTGTAAAAGTGGAGATGGTTTCTATTACCTGGTATTCTGCCGACCCATTCATCTCTGGCGGGAATCATAGTGATGTAATTTCTCTCGAAGGTGTACACAGTTTGTATATAGTCCACTCGGTCGGTTACCGTAGCACTACACTTTGATATCCTCATGTGACCATAGTGATAGGCAGTTTAATCTTATTGCCGCTTTGGTTGCAACTTCTCTTGCCACAATATTAATCGGCAGTATATGGAGTAGGGCTTGTAGAGACTCAGTCGCTGTAGTCCTTAAGGCACCGCTTATGCTCAGGCAGGCTGTTCTCTGAACCTTTGTTAGTAGGTTGGTAATGGTTAGTTTGTCAGTTGCCGTCCACCATACCACAATACCGATTTTAGGAGAGAGTCCCCACCGCGACCCTACAGCCTTTTTGCAGGAATATAAGGCGACGTTGGCCTTCCTTACACGTTCCAATACGTTAAGTCTAAATAACATTTTCCTATCTAGAATTATTCCTAAAAATTTTGCACTTTCAGAAAAGACTAGATCTGTTCCATTTATCCGAGGTGGAGGGTCCACATGTGGGACATTATTCATCCTAGTAAAGAGAACCAATTCTGTCTTGTTGGGGTTAACGCCCAAACCGCTGCTTCTGGCCCATCTAGCCAACTTGTTCAGAGCCACCTGTAGGATGTCTCTGAGGACGTTTACGAATTTGCCACTCACTGCGATTGCCACGTCGTCCGCATATGCCACGACCTTGCAGCCACAACGTTCTAGATCTAGCAGGATTTCATTCACCGCTAGGTTCCAAATTAGTGGAGATAATACTCCTCCTTGCGGGGTCCCTCTGTTTACATACCTTGTTAGAGTTGTGGACCCTAGACATGCTGTTATGCGTCTTCTGGTGAGCAGACTTTGAATTAGTCTAATCAAACTAGTGTTAACTTTTAGATGTGAGAGTGCCGCAATTACCGCATCTGAGTGAATGTTGTTAAAAGCCCCTTCTATGTCAAGAAATGCCACCATGGTGAATTCCTTGAAATGCAGGGACGATTCGATAGTGCTCACAAGTTCGTGCAGGGCTGATTCTGTAGACTTGCCCTTATTGTAAGCATGTTGGTTCCCCGACAGGAGTTTTGTATCCAGGTTTTCCCTAATGAAATGATCTAAAAGTCTTTCCAGACCTTTCAATAGGAAGGAGGATAGGCTAATTGGTCTGAAGTCTTTTGGCCTAGTGTGTGATATCTTTCCCGCTTTAGGTATGAATACCACTTTGGTATCCCTCCATCGATTCGGGACGTATGAAAGCCTGATACAGCCTACATAAATTTTCTCCAGCCACGGGATAATGTACTTTAACATTTTCTGCATTTCTGCTGGAGTGATGCCATCTGGTCCAGGTGACTTGAAGGGCTCAAAGCTGTTAATAGCCCAGCTTATTCTGGATCTCTCAGTCAAGAAGCTAGCGACGCTCGCAGTCCACTCGCACTCTTGTTGGTCCTGCTGATCCTCGGGTTCTGTTACAGAGTTCCCCGGGAAATGTGTATCGAGCAGTACATTGAGCGACTGCTCGCTGTTTTTGGTCCAGTTATTTGCCTCATCCTGTAAATATCCCACTGTACATGGTGAAGCAGATAATATCTTCCTCAGTCTAGCGGCGTCGGAGACCTTTTCCACTTCACCACAGAAGGTATACCAAGAGCGCCTTTGCGCCTTTCTAAGCTCCTTCTTATAGATCTTGAGTTGCTCTTTATAGGCATCCCAATCATTAGCGACCCCAGTAGATTTAGCCTTATTGAATAGCTTGTTGCAGGTCTTTTTCATAGCCGTTAGCTCAGAAGTCCACCATTGGGGTTTAGTTTTACCCTTGTACCTTGTTTTTGGACAGGCTTCTTCAAGGGATCTATTGAATGATATGGTGATATGATCGACCAGATTATCCAGACCGGCTTTGTCAATCGGTTCGTACAGAAGTTTAGAGTTGAGGACTTTCTTGAAATTCTTCTCATACAGATGCCACTTTGTCTTCCTTACATTTCTGTGGACGGCGGGTTTAGGCGCTTTTTGCGCGAGTTTGAACTCAATATAATGGTGATCTGAGAATGAGTGGTCGTCCAGTACATTCCACCCAATAATTTTGTCTGACAGCCGGTCAGTAGCAAACGTTACGTCAAGTACTTCTTGTCTGTCTTTAATTGTGAAGGTCGGTTTATTACCTATGTTACAAATACTAAGGTTGGTAGTTAGAATAAAGTCAAGAAGCGAATCACCCCTATTGTTTATATCCGTACTACCCCAGATAGTATGATGAGCGTTCGTGTCTGCGCCAATAATCAGCTCGAGCTCGTCAGACGTTGCTTCTTCTACTACTTCCCTGAATAGAGCAGTCGGTACTACAGATTCATAAGGCAAGTAGCTGGAGACCACCCAATATATGCGATTACCGATCTCCAGGCTAGCAGCTGTTTGGTCTTTACCACTTAAATTAGTCAGGAGAAATATACTTAGATCTTTCCTGGCCAAAATGCAGGTTCTTGGAGTGCCTTCACAGTTGGCCACAAGCAGTTTAAAGTTGGGTGTCCTAATACCGCACACCCTTCCTCCCACTACGTAGGGCTCCTGTATCAGGACGATGTCTACTGCGCCGGTGGACAGGCGCAGCAATAGAGCCGCTGAGGCTGTTTTTGCGTGATGGAGGTTAATCTGTAGAATTCTTACCATCATTGGTAATTCACAGATTAACATCCACCCCGACAAGGGTGTTATCGAGAAGCATGTCCTCGCCAGATGCGTCAAAGAGTCCGGAGACTCCCCTCAGCCTTTCTGTGTCCGAAGTAGAGCTTTTGTCCTCAGAGAAGGACATTACAGATCTTCTGTTAGAGTTGGAGTCACCAGAAATAATAGGCGTGGGTACCTCCGCAATTCCAGAAAGAGCCACGGTGGACGACTCACCTTCTGCAGTGGGAGCTATATCCTGCTTGTATATCTTCAAGACTATAGTCTCGAAGCCATATTGTAGGGTTGCACTCGCACTTTGTATATGGGAGGTGGATTCAGCGTTTAGGATAAGATTGACCTGCCGCTTTTTACCATCCGCCTCACCCACCTTGCTGATTCTCCAATTATGGGCCGGCAGACCAGGATTGGAATCTTTTATTATTTCTAAGATGTCAGCCGGGTTGGAGGGTTCTTCTGTAACCCAGGTGATGGCTCTAGGGTGACTAGGGATGTTGTTTTTTTCGACAACATCCAACTGGGCACCCGGCCACACCTCACCCGCTCGACTCAGAGCAGCCTTATACAGGTCTACTGATCTGGCATCACCGAAATATAAGAGCTTTACTCTCCCCTGATGCCATCCTGCATCGTTGCAGATTGGTGGTTTGCCCATCATTTCTCTACGGACATCGAGGTAATGAGCCATAATGGCTGATTGTAAATGACTCCATTTGTCCTTGAGGATGGATCCATCCTCACTACTTCTGTCTATAACAGCCATCACTAGACTCTCCTTCGCCACTTCATTGAAGGGCTTGGTGAGTGTCCTGTTGATGGTGACATAAGGGCCTCTTGCCTTTTTCGAAGGCAGGGGTTCATCAGGTGATCTGATTCGTTTTACTTTATTAGCCGTTAACACAGCTGAATTTGTGGCTCTTTCAGCCGACTCATTGGCCTTAGAAGCATCTATGACGCCTTTAGCCCAGGTAAGTGACTCTTTTTGTTTTTCGGTAAGAGCCAAAACTACAATTTGCCACTACGCAATTTTTTTTGTCTTAAAATGTTGAGTAAACACATGTGAAATTTTTTCATTTCATTAAAATTTTATTTTTTTGTATAATAATAAATTACAATAATGTGATTTTAATAGCTTTAATTTTTTTGATCACGGTAGACTTATTGGTGGAATTACCTATATATAGACTAGCTGGACCCGGTCCACTTCGTTGCTCCAGATTTCAGATTTCCAATCCCGATCCCTACCATTTTTGGACCAATCGCGTAGACTGCCATCTAAATTGCAGCACTCTCGCTAAAAAATTTTGCAAGATATCTCAATATCAAAATTTGGCTTATATGGGCGGGGCCACGCCCATTGGTCCGATCCCGCCAATTTGTGGACCTGTAACGTAGACAGCCACCAGATACATATACACAAAATTACAGCACTCTCGCTAACACATTGTGCAAGATATTTCAATTTCAAAATTTGGCTTATATGAGCGGGGCCACGCCCATTGGTCCGATCCCGCCCATTTTTTGATCTATCACATTGTCTACCACCAGATATACATGTATACACTAAAATGCAATCTCGCTAACAAATTGTGCCGTTTATCCCAATTTTAAAATTTGGCTTATATCCGCCCATTTTTGACCAATCACGTAGACTGTCACCAGATATATATGTTTATACACTAAATTGCAACACACTCGCTAATAAATTGCAAGATATCGCAATTGCAAAATTTGGCATATATGGGCGGGCCACGCCCATTGGCCCGATCCCGCCTAATTTTGGACTAATCACGTAGACTATTACCAGAAATATATACACTAAATTGCAGCACTGTCGCAAACAAATTGTTTAAGATATCTCAATTTAAAAATGTGGCTTATATGGGCGGACCATGCCCATTCGTCCGATTCCGCCCATTTTTGGATCAAACAGGTAGATTGCTACAAGATATGTATACACTAAATTGTTCCATTTATCCGAGGTGGAGGGTCCACATGTGGGACATTATTCATCCTAGTAAAGAGAACCAATTCTGTCTTGTTGGGGTTAACGCCCAAACCGCTGCTTCTGGCCCATCTAGCCAACTTGTTCAGAGCCACCTGTAGGATGTCTCTGAGGACGTTTACGAATTTGCCACTCACTGCGATTGCCACGTCGTCCGCATATGCCACGACCTTGCAGCCACAACGTTCTAGATCTAGCAGGATTTCATTCACCGCTAGGTTCCAAATTAGTGGAGATAATACTCCTCCTTGCGGGGTCCCTCTGTTTACATACCTTGTTAGAGTTGTGGACCCTAGACATGCTGTTATGCGTCTTCTGGTGAGCAGACTTTGAATTAGTCTAATCAAACTAGTGTTAACTTTTAGATGTGAGAGTGCCGCAATTACCGCATCTGAGTGAATGTTGTTAAAAGCCCCTTCTATGTCAAGAAATGCCACCATGGTGAATTCCTTGAAATGCAGGGACGATTCGATAGTGCTCACAAGTTCGTGCAGGGCTGATTCTGTAGACTTGCCCTTATTGTAAGCATGTTGGTTCCCCGACAGGAGTTTTGTATCCAGGTTTTCCCTAATGAAATGATCTAAAAGTCTTTCCAGACCTTTCAATAGGAAGGAGGATAGGCTAATTGGTCTGAAGTCTTTTGGCCTAGTGTGTGATATCTTTCCCGCTTTAGGTATGAATACCACTTTGGTATCCCTCCATCGATTCGGGACGTATGAAAGCCTGATACAGCCTACATAAATTTTCTCCAGCCACGGGATAATGTACTTTAACATTTTCTGCATTTCTGCTGGAGTGATGCCATCTGGTCCAGGTGACTTGAAGGGCTCAAAGCTGTTAATAGCCCAGCTTATTCTGGATCTCTCAGTCAAGAAGCTAGCGACGCTCGCAGTCCACTCGCACTCTAGTTGGTCCTGCTGATCCTCGGGTTCTGTTACAGAGTTCCCCGGGAAATGTGTATCGAGCAGTACATTGAGCGACTGCTCGCTGTTTTTGGTCCAGTTATTTGCCTCATCCTGTAAATATCCCACTGTACATGGTGAAGCAGATAATATCTTCCTCAGTCTAGCGGCGTCGGAGACCTTTTCCACTTCACCACAGAAGGTATACCAAGAGCGCCTTTGCGCCTTTCTAAGCTCCTTCTTATAGATCTTGAGTTGCTCTTTATAGGCATCCCAATCATTAGCGACCCCAGTAGATTTAGCCTTATTGAATAGCTTGTTGCAGGTCTTTTTCATAGCCGTTAGCTCAGAAGTCCACCATTGGGGTTTAGTTTTACCCTTGTACCTTGTTTTTGGACAGGCTTCTTCAAGGGATCTATTGAATGATATGGTGATATGATCGACCAGATTATCCAGACCGGCTTTGTCAATCGGTTCGTACAGAAGTTTAGAGTTGAGGACTTTCTTGAAATTCTTCTCATACAGATGCCACTTTGTCTTCCTTACATTTCTGTGGACGGCGGGTTTAGGCGCTTTTTGCGCGAGTTTGAACTCAATATAATGGTGATCTGAGAATGAGTGGTCGTCCAGTACATTCCACCCAATAATTTTGTCTGACAGCCGGTCAGTAGCAAACGTTACGTCAAGTACTTCTTGTCTGTCTTTAATTGTGAAGGTCGGTTTATTACCTATGTTACAAATACTAAGGTTGGTAGTTAGAATAAAGTCAAGAAGCGAATCACCCCTATTGTTTATATCCGTACTACCCCAGATAGTATGATGAGCGTTCGTGTCTGCGCCAATAATCAGCTCGAGCTCGTCAGACGTTGCTTCTTCTACTACTTCCCTGAATAGAGCAGTCGGTACTACAGATTCATAAGGCAAGTAGCTGGAGACCACCCAATATATGCGATTACCGATCTCCAGGCTAGCAGCTGTTTGGTCTTTACCACTTAAATTAGTCAGGAGAAATATACTTAGATCTTTCCTGGCCAAAATGCAGGTTCTTGGAGTGCCTTCACAGTTGGCCACAAGCAGTTTAAAGTTGGGTGTCCTAATACCGCACACCCTTCCTCCCACTACGTAGGGCTCCTGTATCAGGACGATGTCTACTGCGCCGGTGGACAGGCGCAGCAATAGAGCCGCTGAGGCTGTTTTTGCGTGATGGAGGTTAATCTGTAGAATTCTTACCATCATTGGTAATTCACAGATTAACATCCACCCCGACAAGGGTGTTATCGAGAAGCATGTCCTCGCCAGATGCGTCAAAGAGTCCGGAGACTCCCCTCAGCCTTTCTGTGTCCGAAGTAGAGCTTTTGTCCTCAGAGAAGGACATTACAGATCTTCTGTTAGAGTTGGAGTCACCAGAAATAATAGGCGTGGGTACCTCCGCAATTCCAGAAAGAGCCACGGTGGACGACTCACCTTCTGCAGTGGGAGCTATATCCTGCTTGTATATCTTCAAGACTATAGTCTCGAAGCCATATTGTAGGGTTGCACTCGCACTTTGTATATGGGAGGTGGATTCAGCGTTTAGGATAAGATTGACCTGCCGCTTTTTACCATCCGCCTCACCCACCTTGCTGATTCTCCAATTATGGGCCGGCAGACCAGGATTGGAATCTTTTATTATTTCTAAGATGTCAGCCGGGTTGGAGGGTTCTTCTGTAACCCAGGTGTTGGCTCTAGGGTGACTAGGGATGTTGTTTTTTTCGACAACATCCAACTGGGCACCCGGCCACACCTCACCCGCTCGACTCAGAGCAGCCTTATACAGGTCTACTGATCTGGCATCACCGAAATATAAGAGCTTTACTCTCCCCTGATGCCATCCTGCATCGTTGCAGATTGGTGGTTTGCCCATCATTTCTCTACGGACATCGAGGTAATGAGCCATAATGGCTGATTGTAAATGACTCCATTTGTCCTTGAGGATGGATCCATCCTCACTACTTCTGTCTATAACAGCCATCACTAGACTCTCCTTCGCCACTTCATTGAAGGGCTTGGTGAGTGTCCTGTTGATGGTGACATAAGGGCCTCTTGCCTTTTTCGAAGGCAGGGGTTCATCAGGTGATCTGATTCGTTTTACTTTATTAGCCGTTAACACAGCTGAATTTGTGGCTCTTTCAGCCGACTCATTGGCCTTAGAAGCATCTATGACGCCTTTAGCCCAGGTAAGTGACTCTTTTTGTTTTTCGGTAAGAGCCAAAACTACAATTTGCCACTACGCAATTTTTTTTGTCTTAAAATGTTGAGTAAACACATGTGAAATTTTTTCATTTCATTAAAATTTTATTTTTTTGTATAATAATAAATTACAATAATGTGATTTTAATAGCTTTAATTTTTTTGATCACGGTAGACTTATTGGTGGAATTACCTATATATAGACTAGCTGGACCCGGTCCACTTCGTTGCTCCAGATTTCAGATTTCCAATCCCGATCCCTACCATTTTTGGACCAATCGCGTAGACTGCCATCTAAATTGCAGCACTCTCGCTAAAAAATTTTGCAAGATATCTCAATATCAAAATTTGGCTTATATGGGCGGGGCCACGCCCATTGGTCCGATCCCGCCAATTTGTGGACCTGTAACGTAGACAGCCACCAGATACATATACACAAAATTACAGCACTCTCGCTAACACATTGTGCAAGATATTTCAATTTCAAAATTTGGCTTATATGAGCGGGGCCACGCCCATTGGTCCGATCCCGCCCATTTTTTGATCTATCACATTGTCTACCACCAGATATACATGTATACACTAAAATGCAATCTCGCTAACAAATTGTGCCGTTTATCCCAATTTTAAAATTTGGCTTATATCCGCCCATTTTTGACCAATCACGTAGACTGTCACCAGATATATATGTTTATACACTAAATTGCAACACACTCGCTAATAAATTGCAAGATATCGCAATTGCAAAATTTGGCATATATGGGCGGGCCACGCCCATTGGCCCGATCCCGCCTAATTTTGGACTAATCACGTAGACTATTACCAGAAATATATACACTAAATTGCAGCACTGTCGCAAACAAATTGTTTAAGATATCTCAATTTAAAAATGTGGCTTATATGGGCGGACCATGCCCATTCGTCCGATTCCGCCCATTTTTGGATCAAACAGGTAGATTGCTACAAGATATGTATACACTAAATTGCACCAATCTCGCTAGCAAATTGTGCAATATAACTCAATTTAAAAATTTGGCTTATATCCGCACATTTTTGGACCAATCACGTAGACTGACACCAGATATATATAAGTATATACTAGGGTGTCCAAAACCGGGACCGGTTATCCGGTTAACCGGTTTTGCAAACCAAACCCGTAACCGGTTTCTTAAAAAATTTAATTTACGGTTAACCGAGAAAGCCGGTTTTTTCATGTCGGTTAACCGGTTTTTTATTTATTGTTTAAAACAAAAATTAAACTATTGATCTATTTTTTCTACTTGTTGTGGATACCATTTATACAAGATGCTACAAATAACAACGATGAGATGGATAATTCTGACATTTGTTCTGAATATTCTGAAAGTGAATATGAATTCACTGATCTTGAAAATGATTTTGGCTTTAATACTGATATCCATGATGTACAGCCAGATACCTCTGATTCGGTTTGATATATAAGTTGTTATATTGATGAGTCAAATAATTTAATTTTGGATTTATGTCGCAAAAAGAATCGAAAAACGAAAGGCAAGCAACATTGTATGATGACTTTGCTTTTTTTGAAAAGTTTAAGAAGAAAACGGAGAAGCTGTGTTACTTATACAAAGCTTTAATGACTATCAGTTTAATATTCACTACACCAAAGTTTGTGAGCTTTATCAATTTCTATTTACATACAAAATTAAAAGAAAAATCGTTTAAAAATCTTCATTTTAATTTTATTCTATTTTTAAGATATTATTATAAAAAAACATTCTAAAAGATTTATAATTTTTTAGGTAATTTCAGAAATTTCTACTTAAAGTAAAATTAAACCTGTAATCAACGAAATAATAATCTGTTTTTGTTTACTAATTTTTACTACAAATGATTGTTAGTTGTTTTTTTTTGTATTACAATAAACATTTAATGACATTTTAATCACTTTCGTATATTATTTAAAAACCGGCCTAAAAACCGGTTAACCGGTTTCGACAAAAAATAATAACCAAAAACCGGGTTTTAAAAAAGTTATATTTCGGTTAAACCGGAAACCGCTTTTTCGAAATAACCGGTTTTTTGGACACCCTAGTATATACACTAAATTGCAACACTATCGCTAATAAATTGTGCAACATATCTCAATTCCTAAATTTTGCTTATATGGGCGGTGCCACGCCCATTGGTCGGATTCCTTTTTTATATATGTATATAGATAGATAGATATGTTCTTCCTATTCGGCCTTTATGAACTGTGGAAAATGTATTTCACATTCAACCCTTTTGAAATTTTAAATTTGAAGAAATTTGGCTTAGATTTATATTTATAAGGGAATCATTACATATTTATATCAGCTATATCCGAGCTTATTCTTCACTAACAAGTGTTGGGTATTATATAGTTCGTTTCGCCCGAACTTAGCCTTTCCTTAATGTTTTTTTACTCGCTTAGGAATAGCGAATAGTATTGCAAAAATTCTTATTTTGTTAACAGCACATTAATCTTGCTAAATTGATCAGATATATAACACTATGCAACAAAATCTCTGTAGAAGGGCTGGGCTTAACGTTTTCTGGTGTAATATGATGTCCTAAACACGAAAAAATATTAAAACCAGTAAGGAAAGGCTAAAGTCGGGCGGTGCCGACTATATAATACCCTACACCACTCTCGTAATATTGAATAACTCTGATATATAAATTTTGTATCTCATGTATAAATTGTTTACATAAATTTACTTTTGGGACATTTTATACTTAAATAATACCCTGTACCACAGTGTGGTGTTGGGTATAAAAACGATTGGATCTAAAGAGCCAAATCGGATGAAACATATATATGGGAGTTACAGCTAAATCTTAACCGATTTTCTTCAAATTCGGTAGTGTTAGTTCATGGATCAAGAAACTCTACCATTCTAAATTTCAACACTATTGGATGTAAAATACAGCTTTTATAGGACTAAAGGGCCAAATCGGACGAAACATGTATATGGGAGCTATAGCTAAATCTTAACCGATTTTCTTCAAATTTGGCAATGTTGGTTCATGGATCAAGAAACTCTACCATTCTAAATTTCAAAACGATCGGATGTAATATACAGCTTCTATAGGACTAAAGGACCAAATCGGACGAAAGATATATATGGGAGCTATATCTAAATCTGCACCGATTTTCTTCAAATTCGGCAATGTTGTTTCATGGATCAAGAAACTCTACCATTCTAAATTTCAAAACGATCGGATGTAAAATAGAAGCTGTATTTTACATCCAATCGTGTTGAAATTTAGAATAGTAGAGTTTCTTTATTCATGAACCAACATTGCCGAATTTGAAGAAAATCGGTAAAGATTTAGCTATAGCTCCCATATATATGTTTCATCCGATTTGGCTCTTTAGATCCAATAGTTTCTATACCCTACACCACACTGTGGTACAGGGTATTATTTAAGTATAAAATGTCCCAAAAGTAAATTTATGTAAACAATTTATACATGAATTACAAAATTTATATATCAGAGTTATTCAATATTACGAGAGTGGTGTAGGGTATTATATAATCGGCACCGCCCGACTTTAGCCTTTCCTTACTGGTTTTAAAAATGTCTCTTTATAATTCCCATTTTATTGGAATATGCTTTAGTATTTTTTTAAGTAAATGCTCGATAAAGCCGGTATACACTTTAAGTTAAAAGAAATTCTGAGGACTACAAATGTTAGTAATGACACTTTACGTGGAAACAGTAGTTTAGTAACTGTCATTAAAATAATTAGAATACAATTTATACCCTACACCACACTGTGGTACAGGGTATTATAAGTTTGTTTCACGGCAGATGTTTGTAACACCTGAAAATAACACAGCTAGGCCCACCTTAAAGTAGACCGATCGACTCAGAATCACTAGCTGAGTCGATTTAATCATGTCTGTCCGTCCGTCCGTCCGTCTGTCCATGTAAAGTTGTTCGTCGACTACAGGTCGCAATTTCACTCCGATCGTTCTGAAATTTTGCACTTGAGAGTATTTCGCAGCTGTTAAGATCGATATTGAATTTGGTTGAACACCGAATTTGAAGAAAATCGGTTAAGATTTAGCTATAGATCCCATATATATGTTTCGTCCCATTTTGCTCTTTAGTCCTGTGAAGCTGTATTTTAAATCCAATCATTATTTTGAAATTAAGAATGGTAGTATTTCTTGATCCATGAACCAACACTACCGAATTTGAAGAAAATCGGTTAAGATTTAGCTATAGCTCCCATATATCGCGACCTAAGAGTGAAAAGGCGCTAAGTCCACTTTTTCCTAAATGTATTTTTTGAAGCGGAACGTAAGATAAGTTACATCGATTTGAAAACAAAAACTCAAAAGATCATGCTTTGTCATCTTTAAAAGCTGAATCGTAAAAGCGATAAGTCCATTATCCCTTTATAAAAACATTCATATGCAGTAAGTATTTTGCCTCTCCTGTACAATTTAAAATATTGGACTTAGCGCCTTTACACTCTTAGGTCGCAATATATGTTTCGTCCGATTTGGCAATTTAGTTCTATAGAAGCTATATTTTACATCCAATCGTTTCGAAATCTAGAATGGTAGAGTTTCTTGATCCATGAACCAACATTGCCGAATTTGAAGAAAATCGGTATAGATTTAGCTATATCTCCCATATATATGTTTCATCCGATTTGGCTCTTTAGATCCAATCGTTTTTATACCCTACACCACACTGTGGTACAGGGTATTATTTAAGTATAAAATGTCCCAAAAGTAAATTTATGTAAAGCATTTATACATGAATTACAAAATTTATATATCAGAGTTATTCAATATTACGAGAGTAGTGTTATATATAGTCGGCCCCGCCCGACTTTAGCCTTTCCTTACTGTTTTTATACCCTACACCACACTGTGGTACAGGGTATTATAAGTTTGTTTCACGGCAGATGTTTGTAACACCTGAAAATAACACAGCTAGACCCACCTTAAAGTATACCGATCGACTCAGAATCACTAGCTGAGTCGATTTAAGCATGTCTGTCTGTCCGTCCGTCCGTCCGTCTGTCCATGTAAAGTTGTTCGTCGACTACAGGTCGCAATTTCACTCCGATCGTTCTGAAATTTTGCAGTTTAGAGTATTTCGCAGCTGTTGAGATCGCTATTGAATTTGGTTGAAATCGGTTCAGATTTAGATATAGCTCCCATATATATATTTCGTCCGATTTGGCCCTTTAGTCCTATAGAAGCTGTATTTTACATCCAATCCTTTTGAAATTTAGAATGGTAGAGTTTCTTGATCCATGAACCAACATTGCCGAATTTGAAGAAAATCGGTTAAGATTTAGCTATAGCTCCCATATATATGTTTCGTCCGATTTTGCTCTTTAGTCCTGTAGAAGCTGTATTTTACATCCAATCCTTTTGAAATTTAGAATGGTAGAGTTTTTTGATCCATGAACCAACATTGCCGAATTTGAAGAAAATCGGTTAAGATTTAGCTATAACTCCCATATATATGTTTCGTCCGATTTTGTTCTTTAGTCCTGTAGAAGCTGTATTTTACATCCAATCCTTTTGAAATTTAGAATGGTAGAGTTTCTTGACCATGAACCAACATTGCCGAATTTGAAGAAAATCGGTTAAGATTTAGCTATAGCTCCCATATATATGTTTCGTCCGATTTTGCTCTTTAGTCCTGTAGAAGCTGTATTTTACATCCAATCCTTTTGAAATTTAGAATGGTAGAGTTTCTTGATCCATGAACCAACACTACCGAATTTGAAGAAAATCGGTTAAGACTTAGCTATAGCTCCCATATATATGTTTCGTCCGATTTGGCCCTTTAGTACTATAAAACTGTATTTTACATCCAATCGTTTTGAAATTTAGAATAGTAGAGTTTCTTGATCCATGAACCAACATTGCCGAATTTGAAGAAAATCGGTTAAGATTTAGCTATAGCTCCCATATATATGTTTCGTCCGATTTTGCTCTTTAGTCCTGTAGAAGCTGTATTTTACATCCAATCGTTTTGAAATTTAGAATGGTAGAGTTTCTTGATCCATGAACCAACACTACCGAATTTGAAGAAAATCGGTTAAGATTTAGCTTAGCTCCCATATATATGTTTCATCCGATTTGGTTCTTTAGATCCAATCGTTTTTATACCCTACACCACACTGTGGTACAGGGTATTATTTAAGTATAAAATGTCCCAAAAGTAAATTTATGTAAACAATTTATACATGAATTACAAAATTTATATATCAAAGTTATTGAATATTTCGAGAGTGGTGTAGGGTATTATATAGTCGGCCCTGCCCGACTTTAGCCTTTCCTTACTGGTTTTTTATACCCTACACCACACTGTGGTACAGGGTATTATAAGTTTGTTTCACGGCAGATGTTTGTAACACCTGAAAATAACACAGCTAGACCCACCTTAAAGTATACCGATCGACTCAGAATCACTAGCTGAGTCGATTTAAGCATGTCTGTCCGTCCGTCCGTCCGTCCGTCTGTCCATGTAAAGTTGTTCGTCGACTACAGGTCGCAATTTCACTTCGATCGTTCTGAAATTTTGCAGTTTAGAGTATTTCGCAGCTGTTAAGATCGCTATTGAATTTGGTTGGAATCGGTTCAGATTTAGATATAGCTCCCATATAAATATTTCGTCCGATTTGGCCATTTAGTCCTATAGAAGCTGTATTTTACATCCAATCCTTTTGAAATTTAGAATGGTAGAGTTTCTTGATCCATGAACCAACATTGCCGAATTTGAAGAAAATCGGTTAAGATTTAGCTATAGCTCCCATATATATGTTTCGTCCGATTTTGCTCTTTAGTCCTGTAGAAGCTGTATTTTACATCCAATCCTTTTGAAATTTAGAATGGTAGAGTTTTTTGATCCATGAACCAACATTGCCGAATTTGAAGAAAATCGGTTAAGATTTAGCTATAGCTCCCATATATATGTTTCGTCCGATTTTGTTCTTTAGTCCTGTAGAAGCTGTATTTTACATCCAATCCTTTTGAAATTTAGAATGGTAGAGTTTCTTGATCCATGAACCAACATTGCCGAATTTGAAGAAAATCGGTTAAGATTTAGCTATAGCTCCCATATATATGTTTCGTCCGATTTTGCTCTTTAGTCCTGTAGAAGCTGTATTTTACATCCAATCCTTTTGAAATTTAGAATGGTAGAGTTTCTTGATCCATGAACCAACACTACCGAATTTGAAGAAAATCGGTTAAGACTTAGCTATAGCTCCCATATATATGTTTCGTCCGATTTGGCCCTTTAGTACTATAAAAGCTGTATTTTACATCCAATCGTTTTGAAATTTAGAATGGTAGAGTTTCTTGATCCATGAACCAACATTGCCGTATTTGAAGAAAATCGGTTAAGATTTAGCTATAGCTCCCATATATATGTTTCGTCCGATTTTGCTCTTTAGTCCTGTAGAAGCTGTATTTTACATCCAATCCTTGAATTTTAGAAATGAAATTTAGAATGGTAGAGTTTCTTGATCCATGAACCAACACTACCGAATTTGAAGAAAATCGGTTAAGATTTAGCTATAGCTCCCATATATATGTTTCGTTCGATTTGGCCCTTTAGTACTATAAAAGCTGTATTTTACATCCAATCGTTTTGAAATTTAGAATGGTAGAGTTTCTTGATCCATGAACCAACACTACCGAATTTGAAGAAAATCGGTTAAGATTTAGCTTAGCTCCCATATATATGTTTCATCCGATTTGGCTCTTTACATCCAATCGTTTTTATACCCTACACCACACTGTGGTACAGGGTATTATTTAAGTATAAAATGTCCCAAAAGTAAATTTATGTAAACAATTTATACATGAATTACAAAATTTATATATCAGAGTTATTGAATATTTCGAGAGTGGTGTAGGGTATTATATAGTCGGCCCCGCCCGACTTTAGCCTTTCCTTACTGGTTTTATTATTTCGTTTTCTGCGGGCACTAAATAAACCATAAAAAATAGAAAAAAATCCCAAAAAAACTGTTTTCTTGTATTTGAAAGCTAGCATCCTAACAAAGAACACAATGCCTATTTGAAGAAAATCTATGGATAAATGTAGAAATTATAGCACGTTTGTTAGAAATAAGAGAATTTCAACTTAATCCGGTTTTTATACCCCCACTATTGTGAAGAAGGGTATTTATCAGATGTTGCGGGCGGTTTTGGGCCATTTAAAGTCATTTTAGCAATGTCCTTCTGTCTGTCTGGTTGGTGCGCACGATAGCTTTCGACAGGATTAAACGATTGACTTCAAATTTAGTATGTGTCAATAGTTTTTTCTATCTCAGGCTAAGGTCAAAGATGGACTATGTTGGTCCACTCCTTCGAGTACCTCCCCCACGAATGCTCCAAATTTATGGAAAAATTGATTATCTCATAAATTGAATACTACTACTCAAAATCTTTCACAATTCCACACACAATATTAGTTTCTTGGTCTCTACCATCTTGAGAAAAATGGGCGTTATTTCCACACTCCTTTTGGTACCTCCCATACAAATATAACATTTTGGTCAAAAATGTAACTGCTTATAACATTGATTCCAGTCCATAAAAATACCTAAAGTTTTGTGGAGTGTAATGTCCTTACAGTACCTATTGCCCCGTGCAAAATGGGCGATATTACCATGCCCCTTTTGGTACCTCCCATACAAACGGACCATTTTGCACAAACAGTTAACGGCTTATTACTTGGATTCCTTTACATACAAATACTTGAAATTTTGCACAGTGTAATGTTTATATATAGTACCTGTAGTATATAAAAAAATGGACATTATTACCACGCCCTTTTGGTACCTACCAAAGAAATTTGGCAACATAAAAAAACATGAATTTTTTTGTATTTCCCTATTTTGACAATACTGGTCATTAGTTATGCATTTATCAATAGACTTTTTGCATATAGGCATTGTTTTCTTCGTTAGGAACCTAACTTACAAAAATTTGTTTTCTTTCTTTTATGCTTTTTTCGTGCCAGCAAAAAACGATTTCTTTGATATAAAAATCTATTTTTTTTCTAATTATTTTAATGACAGTTACTTAACATCAGTTTCTACATGAGTGTGATGATTTTAGCATTTCTAGCCCTCATAATTTCCTTTAATTTAAATGGTATCCCGGCTTTATCGAGCTTATATGGTTAAAATAAAGGTAACTTCCATGAAAATTGGTGTTACCAACAAACAAACAGACAAAGAAATGATTTTATAGTATTAATAGGATATGATAATAGGATGTCAATGATTTCCCTTTATAAACAACTAGCTGGGCCCGGTACACTTCGTTGCCCCAGACATCCAGTGCCCAGTGGTCCGATCCCGCCCATTTGTGAACAAATTACGTAGACTGCCATCAAATACATACACACAAAATTACAGCCCTCCCGTCCTTCTGTCTGTCTGGTTGGTGCGCACGATAGCTTTCGACAGGATTAACCGATTGACTTCAAATTTAGTATGTGTCAATAGTTTTTTCTACCTCAGGCTAAGGTCAAAGATGGACTATGTTGGTCCACTCCTTCGAGTACCTCCCCCACGAATGCTCCAAATTTATGGAAAAATTGATTATCTCATAAATTGAATACTACTACTCAAAATCTTTCACAATTCCACACACAATATTAGTTTCTTGGTCTCTACCATCTTGAGAAAAATGGTCGTTATTTCCACACTCCTTTTTGTGCCTCCCATACAGATACTTAAATTTCAAAACTAAGCTCAAATGGGCGGAGCCCCGGTAATGTACATTCTGTGAAAATGTCAAGAAGATCGGTCCAGCCGTTTAGACGTCTCTACAAACCAACAAACAGACAAACACACATTCCCTGTTATACATATGTATATACTCGTATAGATAGAAGATGAATAATATTTAAATCACAAAATAGACAAAATCATTCCAATATAAAGGAATTTTGATTATGTCATTGATATGTAGAAAATTCGTATTTTTTGTTAAAGTGCAAAAAGCAAGTTTAATTGGAATGAGAAAAATAAGTTGTAATAGATTCCTAAAATTTTATCCTTCATAAACTAATTTTTTTTCTCCACATATTATTAATGATATGCCCTCTTTAAACATAAAATATATAAGTTCAAATTATTCGCGCACAAAATTTCGAAAAAGTAATTTTGCTTTAGGTCTAAAAATTTTTTAGGTGGTATTCCAAAAACCATCTCCTTTAACTTGTAGAGCAAACCCATAATTATTTTGGGCCTGATAGTTGACATAATTCTTAAAAATACAAAAAATCATATTTATAAAATATTTGTGAGAAAAATCCTTCTAACATGATGTTTTTATGTCGAAAAATAAAAAAATAATATTTAAGTCATCGAAAAAAAACGTATACATCTAATTTTTTTTGCAAAATAATTATCTATGCCATGTCCTCTTTAAAAATAAAATATAAAAATCCAATTATTCGTGCACAAAATTACGAAAAAGTTCTTTTGCTTTAGGTCTAACATTTTCTTGCGACAAAAAATTAACAGTAATACATTTAAGGAGTTCCTAATAGCAGCAGTGATAATTATTTAATGCGCTTCCAATGATATTATATGCCAGTAGTGCACATAAAGTACTAATTCATGGATACGAATTTATTAGTTATTTTATTTTCCAGTAGGTATATAAATATTGACAATTTTATTTCTGGAAACATTTATTTAATTGAAGGTTGTTTATCTGAGGAAGCCAGTCACAAAATTATCCGATATTTTTAAGAGTAATATATCAATTATCCTTAAATGAAATTTTTGACGACTATGCTAAAATTATTTTAGAAGTCAACGAAGGAAACTCTTCTGACAAATACATGCAATAAACTTTTAAAACGAAACAATGGAGTACAGTACTACGCAAAAAAACTTTGGTCCACGTACCCAACGTTTGACAAACAGAAATTTTCACTATTGAGTCTTCAACTTTTTCTCACCATATTTGTAATCTACGCAGAATTCTCTTTAATTTGATGGGTCCCACGATTTATGGATCAAAACCGCATTTTTTAAGATCTTCGAGGGGGCTTTTGAGCGTTCTTTATATATTTATTTTTAAGTCCTTTGAACCCTTTGTGTGGGAGGTACCAAAAGGACTCGCTACATCCCGTCGAAATTTTGCACCGCAACTAATATATATAAAATATTATGAGGTGTTAAATTTCATAAATATACAAAGCTCCAATTCAGTGTTATAGTCTGGTGAATTATTGATGTCCCGGAATAATTTGCATGGGGTAACGAGACACGCGGTCCGATTGGGTCCAAATTTAAAATTTTTCTTAACTATGACCAAATACAGCTTGGTACCAAAGTTCATAATTCCGCAATTAGGTTAGGTTAGGTTAGGTTATAGAGAGGAGACGTCCATGGACATACACTTAAGCTAGTGGTTCGGCCTGTTGTGAGCTCCTTATTTATGATTTTTTATACCTCACGAGTTACAGAAAATCGGTACTAGACACGAATTTTCTCAGTATCTTCCAGTCATATTCTCTGAGATGAGTCAAGTCTGGTAATATGTCGGACCCGAAATGTTGGGATCTTAAATGTGTGAAAGCCGGGCAGTGACACAGAAAATGTTCCATCGTTTCGATGTTTTCCCTACATGCCCTGCCGTATCACAGATAACTGTAAGCCGCACTTCAGGAAAGCGGTCGGAGATTTCTGGCGTTTGAATGTGACCAACTAGAGATTCTAAAATCTTCTGATGGTACGACTTCTGGTCTCGATTTATCCATTCACCCATCACTTGTAGACGTCTTGCTGTGAGGGCTGCCTCATACTTTATACGGATGTCTATTGGTTGGATGCGCAGTATAGTCTCCAACGCTTTTGTTGGTGCAGTTCTAAATGCCCCGCTTATGCCTAGACAGCACATACGTTAAATTTTTGGGCAAACGTGTTACGTTGCACTTCTTGTCTATTGATGTCCACCACACTACACAGGCGTAGGTGATTACACTATGCAACAACATTTTTGTCCAAGGGAAGTGGATAACAGTTGTTGAAGTCACAACAGCTGACTGCCGACTTCATCGCCACCTGCATCAGATTTGGAGCCGTCGGTTTTCACCACAACGCCGCAAAACTCGCTAAGTGATGGCAACGCCGTCATTGTTGCATTACTTTAGTTGTAAACTCACCCGCTTTTGGCACACTGCCAAACCGCCAGGCTCACGGCCAAAAATAATATATTAAAATAAATTAAATTAAATAAAAATAAAAATTTTGTGTATTTCTTTTTTTTAACTCCCGCCACTCTGGCGCGGAGTTAAACATGGTCCTTCAAACCAAAGCTGGCCCAGTGCCTCACGTTTTTGTGCGCGTTGATCCGTATTAAATAAATAAAATATTAAATAAAAAATATTATTTGGTTCCCCGAACCCCCTCAATTAACTCCATTATATATATGATTTCATCATGTGAAATCAGGCTTCACGAGCTAATGGAGTTATATTGAAGAGTGGAGGCTTCACGAGTCAAACCATTCTTCATACATATAAATAATATTCATGAAATAAACGTCCTAAATATACGATGCAATATGCGGTCTCTTCAACAAACACATTCGGCAGCTTCAACAAAACATCAGCCCATAATAAAAAAAGCAACGACATCGATCGCAGCAGACAGTGAATGACATTAGCGACAACAAAAAGTGCAGTATCATCAACTATACGAACTTTACATTGCACTCGTGCAAGGGGGGGAGTATGTTGAAGTCACAACAGCTGACTGCCGACTTCATCGCCACCTGCATCAGATTTGGAGCCGTCGGTTTTCACCACAACGCCGCAAAACTCGCTAAGTGATGGCAACGCCGTCATTGTTGCATTACTTTAGTTGTAAACTCACCCGCTTTTGGCACACTGCCAAACCGCCAGGCTCACGGCCAAAAATAATATATTAAAATAAATTAAATTAAATAAAAATAAAAATTTTGTGTATTTCTTTTTTTTAACTCCCGCCACTCTGACGCGGAGTTAAACAAGTTTGTGGTGCAAAAAGGTGTCACAAAAACACGAAAAAAATATTAAAAAAAATTTTATGGTAATCTTTTTTTTATTCCAGCTTTCATGGTAAGTGCATTCAGTATTTGGACCATAATTTTTCAAGTATAAGCCTGATTAAAGGGAATGGGCTACATATGCTGCAAATATCGCTTTCACGTGGAATCTTTGGTTTAGTAACAGTCGTCAAAAATATGAGAAAAAAATTATTTTTTAAAAAGCCAGCATGCTAAAGAAGTAAACACTGTCTATTTGAAAAAAATCTATGGATAGATGTAAAAGTTATGAGCCATTTTGTAAATGTTAGGGAAATTCAAAAACATCTTGTTTCATATTTTTTCGTTTTTAAATGATGTTTTTGTGTATATTGAATTCGCCATATGTGAGAGAGACATATAAGAGACATTGAACTTGCATTTTATTTTATGAGGATTGATGTCAGACATTATTAAATTATAGAGAGGACGAGGTTTTATGGTTGTTCATAACCATCCATAAAACATGATATGCAATGTCAGTGTGACTCAGTGCCTTAAAGAGATAAGTCGATTTTCTGAAAAATATTATAAAGTTAGATTTCGAAGTATGATTAAACGGCAAAGAACTTTTCAATGTGTAAATGATCCCGACAATTTCTGCTACATCTGTCGAAAATATGTTATTAAACCAGTAAGGAAAGCCTAAAGTCGGGCGGGGCCGACTATATAATACCCTACACCACACTCGTAATATTGAATAACTCTAATATATAAATTTTGTAATTCATGTATAAATTATTTACATAAATTTACTTTTGGGACATTTTATACTTAAACAATACCCTGTGTGGTGTAGGGTATAAAAACGATTGGATCTAAAGAGCCAAATCGGATGAAACATATATATGGGAGCTATAGCTATATCTTTACCGATTTTCTTCAAATTCGGCAATGTTGGTTCATGGATCAAGAAACTCTATCATTCTAAATTTAAAAACGATTGGATGTAAAATATAGCTTCTATAGAACTAAAGGGCCAAATCGGACGAAACATATATATGGGAGCTATAGCTAAATCTTAACCGATTTTCTTAAAATTCTGCAATGTTGGTTCATGGATCAAGAAACTCTACCATTCTAAATTTCAAAACGATTGGATGTAAAGTACAGCTTCTATAGAACTAAAGGGCCAAATCGGACGAAACATATATATGGGAGCTATAGCTAAATCTTAACCGATTTTCTTCAAAGTTGGTAGTGTTGGTTCATGGATCAAGGAACTCTACCATTCTAAATTTCAAAAGGATTGGATGTAAAATACAGCTTTTATAGGACTAAAGGGCCAAATCGGACGAAACATATATATGGGAGCTATAGCTAAATCTTAACCGATATTCTTCAAATTCGGTAGTGTTGGTTCATGGATCAAGAAACTATACCATTCTAAATTTCAAAATGATTGGATGTAAAATACAGCTTCTATAGGACTAAAGTTCCAAATCGGACGAAACATATATATGGGAGCTATAGCTAAATCTTAACCGATTTTCTTCAAATTCGGCAAAGTTGGTTCATGGATCAAGAAACTCTACCATTCTAAATTTCAAAACGATTGGATGTAAAATACAGCTTCTATAGGACTAAAGGGCCAAATCGGACGAAAGATATATATGGGAGCTATATCTAAATCTGAACCGATTTTAACCAAATTCAATAGCGATCTTAACAGCTGCGAAATACTATAAACTGCAAAATATCAGAACGATCGGAGTGAAATTGCGACCTGTAGTCGACGAACAACTTTACATGGACAGACATGCTTAAATCGACTCAGCTAGTGATTCTGAGTCGATCGGTATACTGTAAGGCTGTGTTATTTTCAGGTGTTACAAACATCTGCCATGAAACAAACTTATAATACCCTGTACCACAGTGTGGGGTAGGGTATAAAAAATCGACGTGCGTTTAGTAAAATAATAGAAGAAATATATGTGCAATATTTTGGTATACGAGTTAAAAACATGAACGAACCGTGGACACCTAGTATTTTGTGTAATTCGTGCCATGTATATCTTACTCGATGGTGGAAGCATGTGGTAAGTACTTTACAATTTATGTATTACAATGTTTTATTCCACAAAACATCCCAGCAAAAAAATAGCATCCAAAGAAGCAATAAAAATCCCCAACTTATGATCCGGAAGTTGTTCTAATTTGGATTTTCACCAATGAATTTAACAAGGGGTTGTCGCGCCGGGAAGTACTTCTTTGTCACCACTTTTGCGCAACTCCTTTTAAAGCACTGTAAGATTTGCTTTTTATACCCTACACCACACTGTGGTACAGGGTATTATAACTTTGTGCATTTGTTTGTAACACCCAAAAGGAGAAGAAATAGACCCATCGTTTATTATACCGATCGACTTAGAATCACTTTCTGAGTCGATTTAGCTATGTCCGTCTGTCCGCCTGTCTGTCTGTCTGTCTGTCCGTCTGTCTGTCTGTCTGTCTGTCTGTCCGTCTGTGCATGTATTGTTGTAATCAAAGTACAGGTCGCAATTATGGTCCGATCTCGACGAAACTTTACACATATCTTTTTTTTGGCCCAAGGACGATTCCTATTGAATTTGGTTTAAATCGGTTCAGATTTAGATATAGCCCCCATATATATGTTACCCCGATTTGACATGTAAGCGCTGTAAAAACTTTATTTTATATCCGATCAGTATGAAATTCGGCAAAGAGAGGTTTCTTATTACATGAAGGAATACTGCTAAATTCGGAGAAAATCGGTTCAGATTCAGATATAGCCCCCATATATATGTTACCCCCGATTTGACATGTAAGCGCTGTAAAAACTTCATTTTATATCCGATCAGTATGAAATTCGGCAGGAAAAGGTTTCTTATTACATGAATGAACTCTGTTAAATTTGGAAGAAATCGGTTCAGATTTAGATATAGCCCCCATATATACATTACCCCCGATTTGACATTTAAGCGCTGTAAAAATGTTATTTTATATCCGATCAGTGCGAAATTCGGCAAAGAGAGGTTTCTTATTACATGAAGGAATACTGCTAAATTCGGAGAAAATCGGTTCAGATTCAGATATAGCCCCCATATATATGTTACCCCCGATTTGACATGTAAGCGCTGTAAAAACTGTATTTTATATCCGATCAGTGCAAAATTTGGCAGAAAGAGGTTTCTTATTACTTGAAGGAATACTGCTAAATTCGGAGAAAATCGGTTCAGATTTAGATATAGCCCCCATATATACGTTACCCCCGATTTGACTTGTATGCGCTGTAAAAATGTTATTTTATATCCGATCAGTATGAAATTCGGCAGAAAGAGGTTTCTTATTATATGAATGAACACTGTTAAATTTGGAAGAAATCGGTTCAGATTTAGATATAGCCCCCATATATACGTTACCCCCGATTTGACATGTAGGCGCTGTAGAGACTGTATTTTATATGCGATCAGTACGAAATTCGACAGAAGGAGGTCTTTTTACATGAATGAGTATTCAGGGAAGATCGGTTCAGATTTATATTGATTGTTCCTCCTGATTTGGTATCAAACCGCTATAGAAGTTGTATTTTACTTCCGATCATTAAAATTTTCCAGAAAGATGTTTCTCAATTTAGGAACGAATATTGCTTAATTTAGCGATTATCGTTTCAGAATTAGATAATATGTTTCTACCCATTTACCAATTATTCCAAATTATTATGGCAATAGAATCACTTTCTGAACCGATTTAGCTATGTCAGTCTGGGCATGCATTCTTGTAATCAATGTGCTGGTCACAAATATAGTCGAATCTCAAAGAAATTTTGCACATATCTTTATTTTGAGACAAGACAATTCGTATAAAAATTTAAAGACAATCAGTATTTAGATATTGGGCCTGTTTATGAAACTTATTTTCTTTCGTCTACGGCGAACGATCAAAAATCTCTCAACTATTTGAATATCAGTTTAGAACCAGATATCTTAAAATATATGAATGTTCCTTCGATTTAGCTTATTCCCTCCATAGAAGATATAATTTCCTTTCGATATTCATGCATATAACATATATGAATGTTCCTTCGATTTAGCTTATTCCCTCTATAGAAGATATAATTTCCTTTCGATATTCATGAAATTTGGTAAAGAGTATCTTATTTTAACAGTTAATATCTGAGTGAACAATATCGGTTCAAATTTGCATATAGCCCCACATAGTCGCATGGATGTGTTCCTTCCCATTTGGCATCTAAGCTAAATAGAAGTCATATTTTAGTCAAATGTGCTATAGTTTGCACAAAGAATTTTTTAATCCGAGAATCCACTAGCAAGGTTGGAAAAATGTGTTTTCATGTTTTACTTCCGATTATTATTAAATTTGGCAAAGATTAGTTTATAGAATCATGCACACTGCGAAATTTAATAAACCAGTAAGGAAAGGCAGAAAGTCGGGCGGGGCCGACTATATAATAACCTACACCTCCCTAACAATGCGATAAGGGTCATTGCCATAATAATTTGGAATAATTGGTAAATGGGTAGAAACATATTATCTAATTCTGAAGCGATAATCGCTAAATTAAGCAATATTCGTTCCTAAATTGAGAAACATCTTTCTGGAAAATTTTAATGATCGGAAGTAAAATACAACTTCTATAGCGGTTTGATACCAAATCAGGAGGAACAATCAATATAAATCTGAACCGATCTTCCCTGAATACTCATTCATGTAAAAAGACCTCCTTCTGTCGAATTTCGTACTGATCGCATATAAAATACAGTCTCTACATGTCAAATCGGGGGTAACGTATATATGGGGGCTATATCTAAATCTGAACCGATTTCTTCCAAATTTAACAGTGTTCATTCATATAATAAGAAACCTCTTTCTGCCGAATTTCATACTGATCGGATATAAAATAAAATTTTTACAGCGCTTACAAGTCAAATCGGGGGTAACGTATATATGGGGGCTATATCTAAATCTGAACCGATTTTCTCCGAATTTAGCAGTATTCCTTCATGTAATAAGAAACCTCTTTCTGCCAAATTTTGCACTGATCAGATATAAAATACAGTTTTTACAGCGCTTACATGTCAAATCGGGGGTAACATATATATGGGGGCTATATCTGAATCTGAACCGATTTTCTCCGAATTTAGCAGTATTCCTTCATGTAATAAGAAACCTCTCTTTGCCGAATTTCGCACTGATCGGATATAAAATAAAGTTTTTACAGCGCTTACATGTCAAATCGGGGCTAACATATATATGGGGGCTATATCTAAATCTGAACCGATTTTAACCAAATTCAATAGGGATCGTCCTTGGGCCAAAAAAAAGATATGTGTAAAGTTTCGTCGAGGTCGGACCATAATTGCGACCTGTACTTTGATTACAAGAATACATGCACAGACGGACAGACAGACAGACAGACAGACGGACAGACAGACGGACAGACAGACAGACGGACAGACAGACAGACAGACGGACAGACGGACAGACGGACATAGCTAAATCGACTCAGAACGTGATTCTAAGTCGATCGGTATAATAAACGATGGGTCTATTTCTTCTCCTTTTGGGTGTTACAAACAAATGCACAAAGTTATAATACCCTGTACCACAGTGTGGTGTAGGGTATAAAAAGTGGATACCATTCAGATAAAGGCCAAATTTAAATACAGAATAGAATTTTGCATCTAAAATAGTTGTCAAACACGATTGACAAAAATCAAAACAGCAACAAGAGAACAACTTCGAAGGTTAAATAGGTGAATACAGTACGTTTTGTTTAATACAACGTGGGTTACGCCTTTTGTGCTTTATCAAAAACGAGCACTTGATGTTACGTCTTTTTTTCTTCAATAAAATCGTGATTTTTGGACGAATTTTCATTTTTTGAAGGTTACGCTCTTGGGCATTTCTGATGACGGTATATCAACATTTTTGGAAAATATAAAGTGTTATTAATAAATTCAGTTTTTATCGCAATCCAATGTACTACAATTCCACAATTTAACATATTTCGAAGAAAATCAGTACTTTGAAATGACTTTATGTTATTTTAATCGACTATGAAAAAGTCGACTTTTAGCTCCGATTAATCGACCTAGTCGACTGAATCGAAATTTGGTTGATGAATCATTCACTAATTCTAATATAGCCGCCATATAAATATATATTTCTTCCCTTTAGCACTATAGAAGCAGTATTTTACACATATTTCATAGCCCTCATATATATGTTCCTTCCGATATGGACTTTTATCTCTTCAGAAGCTTTATTTTACATCCAATCGTTTTGAAATTATGCATTCTAGGGTTAATAATTTATATTCCGAAATTACATTTTGGTTAGTTATTTAGAAGAACTTCATTAAATGTCGAAAAAAAGATCATACTTATGATTTGGAAGTACTTATAATGTTCTTCTTTTGGAAGTACTTCTTTTATTTTGTGCTGGGATTGTAATGCATTAACGTTTTAATTTAAGACTTCACGTGGAATTTGGAATGCCAATGATTTGGAGACAACCATTCATTCACGATACGTACTGCTATTTTTGTCTAAGTTAATCGATTGGAGAAGGAAGTGTCTAAGTATAGCTAACAGCCTTATAACGGAAACATCATCAAGTTAAACTGAGTCCTCAACTCTGAGCGATTCAAGTTTGGGTCAGAAGTCATCGCTTTTAACTCAGTTTCAACTCAATGATCTAGTGAGATATTTGGAACTGACTAAATATAAGGCAGAACTACTTGCATCTGGGATGAAACAGTACAATATTTTGGCCCCAGATGTTAACATATCATATTATAGAGTCCGTGATATACCCTACAAACAATTTTATACAACTGTGGATAACAGATGCTTTTGCAAGGACAATCCCGGATTGTTCTATGAACTTAATCAAACATACAATTCAAAGGAATGGCGGATACTTGTTGACAGCAGTAAAGAAAGTTTGAAAGCAGTACTTTTACACAACGGAAATCAGAAACCGTCGATTCCCATTACTCATGCTGTCACACTAAGGAATCATACGAAACAATGGCTAAATTGATAAAATATATAAAATATGAACATGGCTGGAAAATTTGTTGCGATTTAAAAGTAGTTGGTATGTTATGCCTCTGGGATAGCCGATATTTTGCCACCACAGATTATTAAGCTGGGGCTCTTTAAAAATTTTTTAGAAGTCTTAAGGAAAGATGGCAATTCACTCTCATATTTAAAAAGTTTATTTAAAAGTCTTTCTTTTCAAAAAATCGAAGAAGGAGTTTTTGATGGGCCTAAAATAAGGAAACTGATGAAGATGTGAATTTCGAATCATATTTGACGTCGGATGAAATTGCAGCATGGAGGTCGTTTAAGCTTGTAGTTTCAAATTTCCTTGGATCCAATAAAAGCCCGCCATATGAAACAATGATTAATGATTTGTTAAAAAATTATGAAAAAATTGGTTAGAAATATATTTTTTTATATTTATGTATATAACACATATGTATTCATCCAACTTATTTTTCGCTTTATGTATTCCAACAGGTGTAAATATGTCCCTCAAAATGAATTTCTTTCATTCTCATTTAAACTTTTTTCCCGAGAATCTTGGCGACGTAAGTGACGAACATGGCGAAAGGTTTCACCCAGAATTGAAGTCCATCGAGCGGCGTTACCAAGGGCACTGGGATGAAAGAATGATGGGAGATTATATTTAGTTCCTCATTAGAGAAACCGATTCCGAAATCTTTAAACGTCAACAAAGAACTTCTAATGAAACTCGTTCATGTAAATAAACTCAAATGTACATAATATAAATAAAAGATAAATAAAATCGCTATTTAAACAGAAATTTAAAAAAAAAAGATTTTTTGAAATTCTCTTACCTCTACCAAAAGGGCTATAATTTCTACTTTTATCCATAGATTTTTTTCAAATGGCATTATTCTTCGCTAGGATGCAAACTTTTAAAAAATTAAATAAAATATTTTTTTTTCGATTTTTTTTATATTTTTTGTTTTTTTGTCCCAGGATTTTTTTTTTTTGAAAAAAGTTTACTTTTTCCAATTTGTTTAATGGCTGTTACTAAACCACTGTTTCTGAGTGAAAGAGATATTTCCAACATTGGTAGCCCACATTAATAGCTTCAATTTAACGCATAAGTCGACCTGATCGGGCATATACTCCAAAAATTATAGTGCAAATACTAAGGGTGCCTTCAACGATAATATCATTTTTAATAAACATTTTTTAAAAAAAAATGTATCCATTAAAAAGTTTTTGGTTTTGATTTTATATAACAGTATGTCACAATCTATACAAAAAAATATGTTTTAGGTCTAGGAGACAAAAAAAAATTTTACAGAACTTACAGAACTTTTCAAATCATTGAAATCATTAAAATGTCTGTGGTGACTGCAACACTGACTACATTCAGAGAATTCAAAATTGTTTTTCACTAGTATATTTATCATGTACATATCGCTCACTCACTTCATGAGTGACAAAACTCAAAATTTAAAATTTTTGAGGTTGCCTTACAAAAATCCGAATTTTGCAAATGTCCATAAATTAATCTCAGCGAAATTTGGTCTATAAGTAAACAACCAAATTTCGGATTATTCAAACTTATTTAAACATCTTATTTCATGTTAATTTTCTATTTATGCGGACTTAAAATTACACATCTTGCCAATTTTCAATTTTGAGTTATGTCACTCTTGAAGTGAGTGAGCGATATTTACTAAGTCCTAACTTTGTATCTTATAAGAGGCTTCTGAGGGGACAAAAACAATGATCTGTTTTTTGAAAGCGCTCGAAAAGAAAATGACTACATGGTCTCAGGGGTCAAGTGTCGAAAGTCACTGGTGAAAAAAAATCAAAGTAGCCTACGACACTTTCCTGGTATTGGTTTATCTGTCCACAAACTTTTGAGAAAATCGATTCAGCTGTTTAGTCTTGATGCTGGATCAAGCAGACAGAGAAGCAAACATGTTTATAGACATTAATTAATGGGATGTTATACGAGAACTTGTTTAACGGCCTGTTTATGTATTTCTAACGAAAGTCTCTGCGAACGAAAACCAGTCACTCCTTCGTTCGCCTGTCCTTACGTCAATGACGTTACCAATTGGAAAAATATTGTAATTACCAGATCAATAATTTCACAACTTCCGATCTAAAAAAGTCCAGATTCACACTTGCAATTTTTTTCTGCTGAATTGCAGTGTTTGTGGGAGAGGGACACAGTCGGTAAGGGGGGAGAAAAAAATCTTCCGTACTCGCAATTTTTTTGCAATGCGTTTTCTTTCGCTGTAAAGTTTTTCGACATTTCCACACTGCTTTTCATTTAATATTCGTTGTTTTGTGCTCGGTTCAACATATGTAAATTTGAGCGACATACATTTTAATAAAATTTAATGAGTTTTAATGAACGGTGAAAATAAAAAATTGTCGAAAAAAAAATTGCAAGTGTGAATCTGGACAAAGCAAACATTTTTGAATGGTCGACCTTAGCAAATACACCTCTGTACTCTTTACACTAACGGTGGCAAAAAATTCAACCCTGGGTGGGTCAGCTGAGTTAAACCAAGACTCTCATTTCTTTCTCTTTCTCTCACTCTCACGTCTCTCTCATTGTGCACTGATGATTTTTTTCCATCTTAGCGAGCTGACAATGGTGACTTCTTTATGCTTAAATGTATGTACATATGTATACAATTTTACGAGTATTTTTAATATAATTGGTTTGATCATAATTATATTAATATCAACTTTTTATGCTTTCAATAACGTTTTTTGTCATTGTTCACATCAGTCGACAAATAATATAAAGTGACTCGATCTGACATTTGTGTTCGCCCATATGACAGCGAAGAGAGATGAAGAAACCAAAATTTACACTGAAATGATTACGTCTTCGTTCGAGTTTATCATCGTGAGACTTGTCGTTCTGATGGTAGTTAGTGAAACTCAAATCAGCTGTTTGTCGTCTGGCAGGCGAACGAAAGCAAATTTTAAATTTACAGAAACAGGCTGTAAATTATTTGATCTACAACTCTTAAATACGACATATATATTTTTTTCTTTAAAAAATTACAAAAAAATATATTTTTTGAAAAATATTTCAAATGGCTATAACCTTTGTCACAGTTGGTATATTGTATTGAAAATTATTTTCATTATAAAGCAAATTTGTTGTCAATGCAAAAAATTTGATGTGATATAAATCTGTATATATTCTGCTCTGATATAAACAAAATACTAGGACAGCGTCGGGAAAAAATTTAATTCATTATGAGATATTTTTGCTTTTTTTATAGACATTGGTACATTCTACTACACACTAAAAAATTGTTCGAAATATGTAGTTTTGCTTTAGGTCTAAAATTCTATATATATAAAATTGGATGTGTGTATGTATGTGTATGTTACGTATGGACTCCAAAATGGCTGGACCGATTTTGATGAAATTTTCAGGGAATCTTCAGATAACCCTAGCGGGTGACATAGGCTATATAAATTCGTTTTTAGTGTTTGTTTGGAATCTTCAGATAACCCTAGCGTGTGACATAGGCTATATAAATTCGTTTTTAGTGATTCCTACTGTCCGTACCTACGAATAACTTAACGAGATTCCTACTGTCCCTATCCATGATTGGGACTGGAACGTGATCCCAAATGGCCCACCCGTCCTGGGATTTCGGAAATCTGATTTCTGGGATTTCGGAAATCTGAAATCAGGGGCAAGGAAATGGACCGGGTCTAGCTAGTTAATTATATATAACTTCATATTTTTATACCCTACACCACACTGTACTACAGGGATATTCTTGTAATCAAAGTACAGGACGCAATTATATACGATATTAACGAAACTTTGCACATATCTTTCTTTTGGCCCAAAGACGACGACCTATTGAATTTGGTTACAATCGGTTCAAATTTACACATAGCTCCGATTTGGTATATATGCCCCATAGAATCAACACTTTTTAACCGATCTGTACACAAATTAACAGAGGGACATCTCTTGATACACTTAGAGACAATACTAAAATTGAGAAAAATCAGTTTAGATAGAGATATAGCCAACATATATGGGTAGTATATGGGGGACATTACGGACCAATTTCGACATAATTTTTGGCATTAAAGTTTTTTTAGCGGAATTCAATATTTCAGATAGGTAGATATAATCCATTTAAGAATATCTACCCTAGTATCGAAGTAACACATATTTTTTTTAATTTTTGGACCGAATTTTTCATCAAAATCGACCATGACAATCACCCATACAATCCAAATCGAATTGTCATAAAATGTTTCCAATCATAAGGCTTCGATTTTGATTTTGTTTGCGTACATCTAAAGGATAGTATACTGTCTTTCAATTCGTTGTAGTCAGAAGACCGAGCCAACATATTTTTATTCAAAGGAAAACTGCATACGTAGAATTTAAAAAATCCATTATAATTCTTTCATATCTACTAATATATATACGCAATCCAAATAACATTTTTCTTAAATTAAAATGAAGGTTCTGTATTTCAATAATAACTACATTTAATTTTAGAAGTGAACATATTTTACAGGTATAAGGTACTGAGTTCATGCAAATTTTCATTAGATTTTTCTTTACAATATTTAGATGATCTCATTAGAGTTTTTCTATGACAAAATAATATTTTTACGAAAATAAATTATGGAGTTTTCTTATTGAAACACTTCTCTATAGAACTGCAGCATTCGATTTTTGAAAAGTAATTGTCGCAAAATTGATTTTTTGTAACCAAATTACCTCTGTGTGACGGGAGAGTTTAATATCCGAGGCCCCTCGATCTAATGGCATATTTGGATAGAGCACCTCAAAATAAGAAGAAAACTAAGGAGAATTTTATCGATATCTCTCTTAGTTATCGAGTTATCGGATGTTAAAGTTTTAGGGCCTTATTCATAAAAAGTTAAAGAAGGTTTGAAGAACGCTTTAACACTGCTAAAGCGTTCCTCAAACCTTCTTTAACTGCTAGTTCCATTGTTAATCGACATTTTCCTGGCGAATGCAAGTGACGTAAGGTAATTATCGAAAAGATTAATTTAAAATGTATTGCACAAGGATAGTTATCGAAAAATAGTATTGATTTTTTTTTACATATTATTGATGTCACTTTTCCATAAAAAAATTTATATTTTGATGTTTCCCTATGCGTGGTTCTTCTGTTATTAAAGTTATTTCGGGGTTTTCTCACTGTGGAATAGAGTTATTACTTCTGCTTATACTAAAGTTATTTTAAATTTATAACAGGTGGCGCAAAAGTAACCTTTCGATGTTTTTTGTGCCAAAGTCACCGACCGATTATTGGTCAAATAAATAGTCAGCAATATTCCGCGTTCTGGAGCAGTGTAGCATAACATTGTTTATTAACGTGTATTTCTCATGTGTTTACTACACAAATGTCAACATTAGGCATTAGGGGCCAATCGCAAAATTTATAGCATTTTCTGATAGGAGGATTACTTTTGCGCCACCTTGTATATAGGAATTACTTTCAAGTTTTCTGTCGATTTTTTAATCATTATTCTCCGATAACTCCATAACTAAGCATGTCATTCCCTTGTCATTTTTTTTGACAGCGGAATGACGATTGACTACAAAAATTGACTACTATAGTTTCGGTTCAAAAATAATTGCATTCCAAAAATTTGCATGGAGCGGAATTTGGGTTTCACAATGAAATTAAAAAGCACAAAAAAAGTAATAAGAAGTAAGAAAGTTTCATTCGGGTAAACCGACTTTGTGAGTAATGCAATATTGAATTTTACACGAATTATTCTGTCAATTTATGTGGGAAGTACCAGAAGGGGTTTACAAATACGCCTATTTTTGGCTGAATAGTAGATAATTTAAATACATTGCACTTTGCCGAATTATAAGCGTTTATGTGCACTGGTATATTAACGTTATGAGATATTAAATTGTGGCATGATTTGTCCATTTTGTGTGGGAGGCACAAAAAGGGGCGTGGTGATAACGACCATTTTTCACAGGGCCGTAGGCACTGTAAAAGCATTACACTGTAAAAACTTTCAAGTAATTTTATACACTGGTATTAATGTTATAAGCTGTTAACTTTTGGTGCAAAATTGTACCTTTGTGTGGGATGTACAAAAGGGGCCTGGCAATAACGCCTATTTTTCTGGACTGTAGGCACTATAAAAGCATTACACTGTACAAAATTTCAAGTATTTTTATACACAGACATTAATGTTATAGGCTGTTAACTTTTGGTGCAAAATGGTGCATTTGTGTGGGAGGTACCAAAAGGGGCGTGGCAACTTCGCCCATTTTTCTCGAGTTGATAGCGACTAATAAACTATTACTATGTGTGAAATTTCAGAAGATTCGAATAAGTAGTATATCAGTTATTAAAGAATCAATATTTCACAACATTTTATCCCTTTGTGGGGGAGGTACTAGAAGGAGTGGACCAATATGACCCACCTTCGAACTTAGCCAGAGATAGAAAAAAATATTACCACATACCAAATTTTAAGTCAATCGGTTACTGCTTTCGAAAGTTATCGTGCGCACCAGCCAGCAGACAAACAGACGGACGGACGGACATTTCTCATTCGACTTAAAATGACCCAAAACGAATATCCGCCGAACATATTTAGGGTCTTAGATCACTCCTTCGATGTGTTACACTTTTGGCCGTAGCAAATTATATATACCCTCGTATCACTAAAGTGAGGATATAAAAAGTATTGATCTTTAAAAATAAAAGCAACACAGTGGAATGACGCACGTGAGTGTGAAAGCTCATTTCGGAAGACAAAGAGCGACCTACATCATTTTATTAGTATTGTTGGCGCAAAACCAACCGCTATTATATGTAGTACACTTAATGCTCTTTATAATTTTAAATATTGGAAATCCAGAGTGGATAGGAAATTTGAATTTTACGGAATATAAGATTTGACACGGGAATGAGGCATATCTTCAGGGACAAACCAGTAAGGAAAGGCAGAAAGTCGGGCGGGGCCGACTATATAATACCCTACACCTCCCTAACAATGCGATAAAAGTTATTGCGATAGTAATTTGGAATAATTGGTAAGTAGACAGGAACATATTATCTAATTCCGAGCCGATAATCACTAAATTAAGCAATATTCGTTCCTAAATTGAGAAACATCTTTCCGGCAAATATTAATGATCGGAAGTAAAGTACAACTTCTATAGCGCTTTGATACCAAATCAGGAGGAACATATATATGGAGGTTATATATAAATCTGAACCGATTTTCCCTGAATACTCATTCATGTAAAAAGACCTCTTTCTGTAGAATTTCGTACTGATCGGATATAAAATACAGTTTTTACAGCACTTACATGTCAAATCGGGGGTAACATATATATGGGGGCTATATCTAAATCTGAACCGATTTTCTCCAAATTTGGCAGTATTCCTTCATGTAATAAGAAAACTCTTTTTGCCGAATTTCGCACTGATCGGATATAAAATACAGTTTCTACAGCGCTTACATGTCAAATCGGGGGTTACATATATATGGGGGCTATATCCAAATCTGAACCGATTTTCTCCGAATTTAGCAGTATTCCTTCATGTAATAAGATACCTCTTTTTGCTGAATTTCGCACTGATCGGATATAAAATAACATTTTTACAGCACTTACATGTTAAATCGGGGGTAACGTATGTATAGGGGCTATATCTAAATCTCAACCGATTTCCCTCAAATTTGGCAGTATTAATTCATGTAATAAGAAACCTTTTTCTGCCGAATTTCGTACAGATCGGTTAAAAAATAAACTTTTTACAGCGCTTACATGTAAAATCGAATTTGGCAGTATTCCTTCATGTAATAAGAAACCTCTCTCTGCCGAATTTCACACTGATCGGTTATAAAATAATTTTTTTACGGCGCTTACATGTGAAATCGGGGGTAACGTATATATGGGGTCTATATCTAAATCTGAACCGATTTCTTCCAAATTTAACAGTGTTCATTAATATAATAAGATACCTCTTTCTGCTGAATTTCATACTGATCGGATATAAAATAAAGTTTTTACAGCGCTTACATGTCAAATCGGGGCTAACATATATATGGGGGCTATATCCAAATCTGAACCGATTTTAACCAAATTAAATAGGGATCGTCCTTGGGCCAAAAAAAAAGATATGTGTAAAGTTTCGTCAAGATCGGGCCATAATTGCGACCTGTACTTTGATTACAAGAATACATCTACAGACGGACAGACAGACGGACAGACAGACGGACATAGCTAAATCGACTCAGAAAGTGATTACAAGTCGATCGGTATAATAAACAATGGGTCTATCTCTTCTCCTTTTGGGTGTTACAAACAAATGCACAAAGTCATAATACCCTGTACCACAGTGTGGTGTAGGGTATAAAAATAATCATCTATAACCAGTAAGGAAAGGCAGAAAGTCGGGCGTGGCCGACTATATAATACCCTACACCTCCATAACATTGCGATAATAATTTGGAATAATTGGTAAATAGGTAGGAACATATTATCTAATTCTAAACCGATAATCGCGAAATTTAGCAATATTCGTTCCTAAATTGGGAAACATCTTTCTTGAAAATTTAAATGATCGGAATAAGTACAACTTATAAAGCGCTTGGACACCAAATCAGGAGGAACATATATATGGAGGTTATATTTAAATCTGAACCGATTTTCCTGAATACTCATTCATGTAAACAGACCTCTTTCTGTCGAATTTCGTTCTCATCAGATATAAAATACAGACACTGATCGGATATAAAATAACATTTTTACAGGGCTTACATGTAAAATCGGGGTAACTTATATATGGGGGCTATATCTAAATCTGAACCGATTTCTTTCAAATTAAAAAGTGTTCATTCATATAATATGAAACCTTTTTCTGCCGAATTTCATACTGATCGGATATAAAATGCAGTTTTTACAGCGCTAACATATAAAATCGGGGGTAACATATATATGGGGGCTATATCTAAATCTGAACTGATTTTCTCCGAATTTGGCAGTATTCCTTCATGTAATAAGATACCTCTTTCTGCCGAATTTCGCACTGATCGGATATAAAATACAGTTTCTACAGCGCTTACATGTCAAATCGGGGGTTACATATATATGGGGGCTATATCTAAATCTGAACCGATTTTCTCCGAATTTATCAGTATTCCCTCATGTAATAAGAAACCTCTTTCTGCCGAATTTCATACTGATCGGATATAAAATAAAGTTTTTACAGCGCTTACATGTCAAATCGGGGGTAACATATATATGGGGGCTATATCTAAATCTGAACCGATTTTAACCAAATATCAATAGGGATCGTCCTTGGGCCAAACAAATGATATGTGTAAAGTTTCGTCGCGATCGGACCATAATTGCGACCTGTACTTTGATTACAAGAATACATGCACAGACGGACAGACAGACGGACAGACGGACATAGCTAAATCAACTCAGAAAGTGATTCTAAGTCGATCGGTATAATAAACGATGGGTCTATTTCTTCTCCTTTTGGGTGTTACAAACAAATGCACAAAGTTATTATACCCTGTACCACAGTGTGGTGTAGGGTATAAAAATATGAATTGATAAAGAATTATAGACAATAATAGAAAACATAAATCATTAAATATTATATTTTATATTGAATCAATTCTATTAAAAAATATTTAATATTTTGTCAAAAAAAATTAAGTGAAAGTAGAGTTAGGGACAGCCATAGGAATGACATTTGCGAACTTTGGTAGACAATTTTTCATAAAAAAAAATATTTAAAAAAAATATTTTAGTGACCGCAAAGGACCTAAAAAGCTTTGTAATAAAGTATCAGTAAATACCATAGTGGAATATATTTTATTTTTCTTAATTAATTATCAGACAATGTCGAAATCACCCACACACGCTGAAAAAAATCGCTTCTGTAGTATACTGTCCCAAACATATTCTGCTTGAAATATACATATGTTTAGGAGTTATCGGCTGTTAAAGTCTTCAAAAATAATATGTTGTCAGATATTATCGTCCGATAACAAGGCAAGATATTTATTAAATGTGCGTTAATTTTTCGTCTTACTTTGTGGTGCTAGTTCCCTTGTTAATCGTCATTTCCGTCGCGTATTTTTGACAAGTGAATGCAAGTGACGTAAGGTAGTTATCGAAAAAATTATTTGAAAATTTATTGCACAAGGATAGTTATCGAAATAATAGTATTGATTTTTTACATATTATTGATGTCACTTTTCCATAAAAAAATTAATATTTTGATGTTTCCTTATGTGGGGTTCATCAGTTATCAATGTTATTTTAGGGTTTTCTCACTGTGGAGTAGAGCTGAAGATCAAAGAGTTCCTTCTAAGTGAAGGAAGGTATTTTGAATAGTCAAGTGAAAAAGAAAACGGCCTTGAAACCAACCAATGCATGACGCGTTTCGATGGTGGTTAGTAAACTTTTCGGATGCAGTACGTTGTTTTTGGACGGCGGTCCACTTGTTATTACTTATACTAAAGTTATCTTAAATTTACATATGGGAATTACTTTCAAGTTTTTTGTCGATTTTTTAAACATTATTGTCCGATATCTCCATAACTAAGCATGTCATTCCCTTGTCGTTTTTTTTGACAGCGGAATGACGATTGACTACAAAAATTTACTACTATAGTTTCGGTTCAAAAATGATTGCATTCCAAAAATTTGCATGGAGCGAAACTTGGTTTTCACAATGAAATTAAAAAGCACAAAAAAAGTAAAAAAAAGTATTGGACTTTAAAAATAAAAGCAACACAGTGGAATGGCACACGTGAACGTGAAATCTCATTTCGGAAGACAAAGAGCGACTTACATCATTTTATTAATATTGTTTTCGCAAAGCCAACCACAACTTTATGTAGTAGAGTTAATGCTCTTTATAATTTTAATATTGGAAATCCAGAGTGGATTGGAAATTTTAATTTTACAGGGGAACGAGGCAAATCTTCAGGGACAAAAAATAATCATACATAAAAATATGAATTGATAAAAAATTATAGACATTAATAGAAAACATAAATCATTAATTATTATATTTTACATTGAACCAATTCTATTAAAAAAATATTTAATATTTTAAGGGAAAGTAGAGTTAGGGACAGCCATAGGAATGACATTTGCGAACTTTGGTAGACAATTTTTCATAAAAAATAAATATTTCAAAAAAATATTTTAGTGGCCGCAAAGGATCTAGAAAGCTTTGTAATAAAGTATCAGTAAATACCAAAGTGGAATATATTTTATTTGTCTTCATTAATTATCCGACAATGTCGAAATCACCCACACACGCTGGAAAAAATCGCTCCTGTAGTACACTGTCCCAACTGTCCTGCTTGAAATATACACACACTGAAAAAAAATAGTAATAAAACTAATGATGACACATTCTTATATTAAGTATGCTACCTCGGCATCAATTCAATGACAATTTTCATTAAAATAATGAAAATTTACAGGTTTTTTACGAAATTTTCATTAATATAAAGTTTTTTGAATTTGAATTAATGTCTATCTAATCATTAGTTTTGTGTACGCGCCTCTTTAAATGTACTCATTTAAATTAAAGAAAAAATCATTATTTTTGTGACAATCCGCATTATTTTAAGATATTTCAATACTTTTAAGGATTTTCTACATTAACACTACGACGTAGACATGTCATAGTTTTAATGCCGAATCGGACTTAATTAACAGTATGAGATATTGGAGTAATAAATTTAAGGATATGCTCCTCTTAAAGGAAAGGCTGTCTTGGTAATAAATTTTATAACTATTGTCATTATTTTTAAGAATACATACGAGAGAATTATACAATCTCTCCCTCTCTCTCTCGCTCGGAGAATCAGTTTTGTTTAGTAATGTGTGAATCAATAATTGTTATCGAATGCTAGAAGAGAAAATAGAGAACAGTTTTGGTGTTCGTTTTCTTTTAAATCGTAAGTTATTTACAAGCGATGGATGGAAACGGTTGTCTGTTTTAGGGACGCGGATTGGGAAAAAAATTGGTTGCTGTGAATATGTAAGTATACGTGCATACATACGTGCATATTGCACCGAAAATAATTTTAATATGGGCTGTTAACAGTTATTTTTGCTAAAGCATAGCAACAACAACAAATGAAACCGTCGTGTACATGTGTGTATGCATGTGGTTATGCCGTCGGCGTCACCATCGATCTCTGTGATAAGGGAGTGCCTGTGTCATAGTTATTTTTGCTGTATGTTATTTATGGCGATGTACATGCGTTTTTGAAGGAGATCTTGTTTGTAAGTCCTGTGAAGGGATTTGTGCCAAATGGATGACAAAAATGTGAGTAATAGATTTTGTAATACTGAAAGAGACAACGGGAAACTGTTTAGGTACGTGAAAAATAATATTATTATCCTGAAATAAACATCTTATTGGCAATTACAAAATTAACAAAACACATTTTAATTGAAAGTATTTATTTATTAAAAATGCCAGCGCATAATGCAGAAATGTAAATTTATTTTTGGCAATATAGACATTTATTATTAATAATATGTTATACATATAACTATCTTTTTTAATTTTTTTAGTAAAACAATTTTAGAATGGGTCTTTTGTGAGAAGAGTGGCAAATTTTACAAAATATTTCAACGTAATATATGAAGGGTTGAAATATTTCTCTTAGTTTTCAGCGTTTTCCAATTGTGATATAATATAATTTATTTGCATTTTTTTTGTTTATAGATAATTTTATTTGATTTATTTTCAGAAAAAAATTAATTATTTTAATTTTAGATCACGCAATATTTGAAGATAAATGTGATGGATATATGCAAAATGCAGTGCTGAATGCCATTTATAACTTGCAAAAAATAAGTGAGCATAAACCTACATGGGAATGTTTGAATTGAAAGGAAATAAATTTGGAAACAATATTTGTAAGTATTATGTATTTCTGAACAAATATATTTTATTTGAAAATCAAGAAATTTAATTTGGAACGCATATATTAATGTATTAGAACAAAATATATTTGCGAACTGACGTTCACATATAAAATACGTGTTTTCACACAAACAAAGTTATTGTTAAAAAGTTTTCCAAATATAATTTATTTAAAAAGATTTTTCCTTTTTTAATTTTAGTTTAAATTTTTCCTTGATTTCGTGTTCATAATTGCTTCATAAGTACTTCATAATTAAACCTGCTGTTAGATTAGGCCCATTTGGTCCAATTTTTGTATCGTTTCCTTTATAAACGGTAATATATGTATACGGGGAAAAATCTGAATTTTTGATATGTTTGAATTGAAAGAAAATATATTTGGAAACGATTTTTTTAAAAATTTTATATTTGTTAACAAATAAATTTTATTTAAAAATCAAGAAATTTTGTTTGGAGCTAATATATTAATATATTAGAACATAATGTATTTGCAAACAGACTTTCACAAATAAAATATGTGTTTACACACAAACAAAGTTATTGCTTAAGAAGTTTTCCAAATATATTTTATTTTAAAAAAGATTTTTTAGACTTTGCTATGTTTTTCGAATTTTAGTTAGTTTTTCCTAGATTTCGTGTTAAACTTTATACTTAAAAATGTCTTTAGCAGCATTAGCTTTTGTTTTACATCAATAATTTTTAATTTATAAATATTTCAATACATCATTTTTTATCAATCCATCAATGCAATTTATAGTTACGATTTAAGTTTTAATTGAATTTTACAAACATATAAAATTTATAAACAAAAATGCACTTTGATCTTCCGAAAAACAGAAAACTTGTCTTTAAATTAAGACATTGATTCGTTGCCAAAATACATAAATACAAATTAATCTGTGTTTCGGAAATATTAGTTTCAAATAAAAAAATATTAGAACGGGAACATATTTTTGTTTAGAACAATATCCTCCCAAACACATAGTATTTGTGTGTGTCAAATATTATACATTTGGAGTGTACACTAAAAATTTGTATATTTCAAGCAGAATATGTTTGGGACAATATACTACAGAAGCGATTTTTTTCAGCGTGTATGTATATATATTGCCTTATAATTTGGTCCAAGGCATATTTTTGTTTTACTAAAATCAAAATAATAAGCGTTTTTGCTCAAAAATAATTGTAAATAAGCTGCTTTCTTTTCACGAAGTATTGAATAAAAATAAATATAAAATGTTGTATTCCATATTCATTTTATATGAAAAATGTAATGTTGACCAAATGGACTCTTAATCTAGGTTTCGTACAGATTTGCTAATCTAACACCAGGGTTATGAATGTCATAAGCAGCATTAGCTTTTGTTTTACAGAAGTAATTTTTAATAAGTTTTTGTAGTTTAGTTTGCTTACAAAACTTAAGATTTTAAAATCTAAGTCACGATTGATTTTTTTGAGAAAATTATTTTTGATAACTCAATTTATATGAAAAATGTCACTTTCGACACTTTCAAAACAATCAGTTTCTATTATTAATAATATCTTACATAAATATTTTTTTTAACTTTTATTACAGCAAATTTTGTATGGATCTATTATGAGAATTTGTGTCGTAGAAAAGTGTCTAAATATTTCAATGTAAATAAGTATATTCCAAAGATTTTAATATGTCTCTTATCTTTCAACATTTTGTGATTTTTTTAATTTTAGTTTAAATTTTTCCTTGATTTCGTGTTCATAATTGCTTCATAAGTACTTCATAATTAAACCTGCTGTTAGATTAGGCCCATTTGGTCCAATTTTTGTATCGTTTCCTTTATAAACGGTAATATATGTACACGGGGAAAAATCTGAATTTTTGATATGTTTGAATTGAAAGAAAATATATTTGGAAACGATTTTTTAAAAATTTTATATTTGTTAACAAATAAATTTTATTTAAAAATCAAGAAATTTTGTTTGGAGCTAATATATTAATATATTAGAACATAATGTATTTGCAAACAGACTTTCACAAATAAAATATGTGTTTACACACAAACAAAGTTATTGCTTAAGAAGTTTTCCAAATATATTTTATTTTAAAAAAGATTTTTTAGACTTTGCTATGTTTTTCGAATTTTAGTTAGTTTTTCCTAGATTTCGTGTTAAACTTTATACTTAAAAATGTCTTTAGCAGCATTAGCTTTTGTTTTACATCAATAATTTTTAATTTATAAATATTTCAATACATCATTTTTTATCAATCCATCAATGCAATTTATAGTTACGATTTAAGTTTTAATTGAATTTTACAAACATATAAAATTTATAAACAAAAATGCACTTTGATCTTCCGAAAAACAGAAAACTTGTCTTTAAATTAAGACATTGATTCGTTGCCAAAATACATAAATACAAATTAATCTGTGTTTCGGAAATATTAGTTTCAAATAAAAAAATATTAGAACGGGAACATATTTTTGTTTAGAACAATATCCTCCCAAACACATAGTATTTGTGTGTGTCAAATATTATACATTTGGAGTGTACACTAAAAATTTGTATATTTCAAGCAGAATATGTTTGGGACAATATACTACAGAAGCGATTTTTTTCAGCGTGTATGTATATATATTGCCTTATAATTTGGTCCAAGGGATATTTTTGTTTTACTAAAATCAAAATAATAAGCGTTTTTGCTCAAAAATAATTGTAAATAAGCTGCTTTCTTTTCACGAAGTATTGAATAAAAATAAATATAAAATGTTGTATTCCATATTCATTTTATATGAAAAATGTAATGTTGACCAAATGGACTCTTAATCTAGGTTTCGTACAGATTTGCTAATCTAACACCAGGGTTATGAATGTCATAAGCAGCATTAGCTTTTGTTTTACAGAAGTAATTTTTAATAAGTTTTTGTAGTTTAGTTTGCTTACAAAACTTAAGATTTTAAAATCTACGTCACGATTGATTTTTTTGAGAAAATTATTTTTGATAACTCAATTTATATGAAAAATGTCACTTTCGACACTTTCAAAACAATCAGTTTCTATTATTAATAATATCTTACATAAATATTTTTTTTAACTTTTATTACAGCAAATTTTGTATGGATCTATTATGAGAATTTGTGTCGTAGAAAAGTGTCTAAATATTTCAATGTAAATAAGTATATTCCAAAGATTTTAATATGTCTCTTATCTTTCAACATTTTGTGACAGTTATATGATAAAATTTATTTTAATACTTTATCGTATATAAATCATTCTGTTTGATTTCTATTCAAATTATTTTTATTTTAGTTCGCGCAATTGAACTTTATTTGGATATATGAAAAATGCAGTGGGGAATTAAAAATTTTCAAATTGCAGGAAATGAGTAAGCAACCAAACTATATGATATAATAATATAATATTTGTTTTATATAATTTCTATTTAAATTCCAGCCAAATTCTAGGTTAAAAATCATTAAGGTCGGTTCCGATAAAAATTGTTCATGGACAACAAATAGAGAAACGAATCCCGCTATAGAATCGATCGATAATACAATATTCGAATAAAAGTCAAACTTCTTTATACAATTACATATCGTTTTAAATTATAAAATGTTCAAGGTTATCCGTAATATGTATTATATTTTTTTTGTATTTTCCAATATAAAATATAACAAATAAAATATTTATTTATAAAGATAAAGTGTTGTGTTATTGAATTTGTTGTATATGAATAGAAAATGACTTCAAAGAAAATGATTCATTTAAAAGAGTAACATTATAATCAATATAATGTAACGAATTTTCCATACATATTTAAAAAACTGTATTTAAATTCATGTATGCCTTAAATTAATTACCAGTATGTTCTTATATCAAGGACAAACATTTTAAATTTTATTACGATATTGTTTTAAATTATATGATATTTTACTAAAAATAAGCACGCGCCATACTTAAATTTACGCAAAAATGTGCTTATTTTAAGACCAAACATAATTAGTTTTATTACCCAAAATTCTTAATTGTATGAAATGCATCCTCAAAACAAGTACTATTCACGTCTTTAAATTAACTATAAAACCTTCTTATTTTCATAGCTATTGTCTTTGGCTCGAAATCTTAAACTTTACGAAAAATTCATTGATTTTCAGTACGCTTTTTTTAGTGTATGTTTAAGGTACACCCATATACATAATATACACACACACACAAATATTATATGTGCGGGAGGATATTGTTCTAAACAAAGCTGTTTCCATCATGATATTGTTTATTTTGAGATAATATTTCCGAAACAAAGATTAATTTGTATTTCAGTATTTTGGCAATGCCTTAATTTAAAGGCAAGTTTTCTGTTTTTCAGAAGTTCAAAATGCATTTTTTTCAGATGTTAAATGTTTGTAAAATTCAATTTAAATTTAAATCGTATAATCTTTCGTAACTATAAATTCCATTGATGGTTTGACACAAAGTGGTGAATTGGAATATTTATAAATTAAAAATTAGTGCTGTTAAACAAAAGCTAATGCTGTTTATGACATTTTTATCTATAAAGTATAACACGAAATCTAGGAAAAATCATTTTAAATAAAATATATTTGGAAAACTTCTTACCTGTTCAGCGAAATGTACCAAAATGCAGACGTGCGATAGCTACCCAAGCAATAATTTTCTTCTTCTTATTCTCACCCAAGCAATCATGTTTTTAATTTGGTTCATTGTAACTTATCGTTCGGGTAAGAAAGCTCTTTTCTTCATCGTCTTCCTGTCAAAGACCAATATTTCCATCATGTTTTTATTGACATTACTTCAAGCTTTTTTTCACACAAAAATATCAGAACGGGGGCAACCCTATCCAACAGCTGTAAAAGTAGCAACAGCTGATTCTAGACAATGAGAAATAATCAAACAACCGAAAACAAATACAATTGTTTGCTTGATTGGTCATATTATGTACATGTATATAGGGGCTATATCTAAATCGGAAACGTTCTGTACACATTTCAGTAAGTCCCTGAATTAAAATGAAAGTTCTTGCTAAATTTCATAGTGATCTGAGCATAATTGTGACCTGTACTTGTTAACAAGGATACATTTACAAACAGACGGACGGACAAAACCAATTCAGAAAGAGATTCTAGGTCGATAGGTATATTAAACGATTTTTTGGGTCATCTAATTTAAAAAATTCAAAAAACAACAGTGTGGTTGTAAGATTTCAAAACATTTTTTGCAAACTAATAAACAGAATTTTTTTGAAATTATAGTGGCTGCTTCAGCAAAAAATAATATTTATGTTTTTTGGCTCATTTATCCATTTTTTATTAATTTACCGAACAATTTTCACGTTATCTTTCAAAAGGGCGGTAATCATAACCGATACGAATAATTTTTTCTGATCGTTTAATTTGACATTTCATTTCGTTCGTTGTTGTCTTATAAGAACCAAAATGTTGGCGATAATTGAAAGCTTCTTTGTTTACATCCAAAACAAAGTATGTACAACCCAAAAATTGCATTCGCTTGCTATTGTACTGTTTTAAGCAGAATAGCGGGATCTAGCTGCACGTATGCAAAATGTCGCGCTTTAGTCTAAGGTGTCCGATATTTACTAGAGCCCTGCATCGGCACCATTTTTCAGTATTCGAAAACATTCATTGCTTTTGCGATTACTATACTTCACTCACTCTCTTTGTTTCAAACAGAGAAGTGAACTGCCGTTATTGTTTTCGAGTAGTTAGTGAAGAGAGACAAATGAGAATGAGTATTATGTTCTCGTTGTGTTTGCTCAAACGGTCCATGCGAGAACCAATATGTTCGAAAAACGGTCCAAATAAAATAAAAGTATTCGAAAACTTAGTGTATTTCACCGAGTATATTTCGGTATTTAAGGTATTTTTGTCTATGAGCTGGGTAAAAGAAATCAAGTCACAAATATATCAACGGAAATTTTTGCGTAAATCTAATTTCATACTTTTTAGCTAATAACCTGTTATATAAATAACAATAAAAAATTACTAATATCGGTTTACCACCAAATCCAAAAGACTAGAGTTATAATCATTTGGTAGCCCTAACATTTTAAGAAATTTAAATTTTTGGGCGCACAAAATGCCGAATGGTGGATAAATATGATACAGTGGGGCAAAAATTGTTGAATGTGGTACAGTTGGTCAAAAAGTTGTAAAATATGGTACTGTGGGACAAACATTTTTAAATGTGGTAAAGTGGGTCAAAAAAGTGTAAAATATGGTACAGAGGGATAAAAATGGTTAAATGGTGGGGTAAAAATTGTTTTATATGGTACAGCAATAATTTGTATGTACAGTCGAGCAAAAAGAAGTTAAATAATGTACTGTGGGGTCAAAAAGAGTTCAATGTGGTGCAGTGTGTCAAAAATGGTTATATATGATACAGTGGGTAAATATTGCTGTTACATACTTACTGTACAGGCGAGAAAAAAGGATTTTGGTGCAGTGAGCCAGATATAGATAAATTTGGTACGTTGGGGCAAAAATGGTTAAATATGGCACAGTGGGGAACACAAGTGTTAAATGTGGTCACAGGGCGCGAAGAAATATCCTGCAGCATAAATTAAATATAAGATTGTTGTGCGAAATTTTAAATTTACAGGCACAGTGGATCAAAACGGTTTAATAACGGTGTGAGACATAAAGGGTGAAATGGGTAATGGGAATGCGAGGCCAACTATCACAACATAAACCGAACATTCCGTGGGGCAAGAAAGTAAATAAATTAAATGGGGTATGAAAGGGGATCGAAAAGAGTTAAATATGGCACAAGCGCGCGAAGGAAGCTCATGGAATATTTTAATGAATATTTTAGTGACACAGTCCCAAGGTGCAATTCTAGTCTTACAACATAAAGAAGGTAGCTATTGTAACAAAAATAAAACGGTTCAAAGAGCCTTTATCTCCAAACTCCACTTCTGCTTGCGAAAAAAAGGATTTGGTGCAGTGAGCCAGATATAGATAAATTTGGTACGTTGGGGCAAAAATTGTTAAATATGGCACTGTGGGGAACACAAGTGTTAAATGTGGTCACAGGGCGCGAAGAAATATCTTGCAGCATAAATTAAATATAAGATTGTTGTGCGAAATTTGAAATTTAGAGGCACAGTGGATCAAAACGGTTTAATAACGGTGTGAGACATAAAGGGTGAAATGGGTAATGGGAATGCGAGGCCAACTATCACCACATTCCGGACATTCCGTGGGGCAAGAAAGTAAATAAATTAAATGGGGTATGAAAGGGGATCGAAAAGAGTTAAATATGGCACAAGCGCGCGAAGGAAGCTCATGGAATATTTTAATGAATATTTTAGTGACACAGTCCCAAGGTGCGTTTGTAGTCTTACAACATAAAGAAGGTAGCTATTGTAACAAAAATAAAACGGTTCAAAGACTCCAAACTCCACTTCTGATTGCGAGGAACATCCATATTCACCTTCCTGAATTTGTTCAAATAATAACATTAATTTTTTTTAAGAAAATTAAGAAGATAACTTTATGTGCACAATAAAAAAAAGAAACTGGAAGTTGTATAATAAATATTACGCCATGGTGAAGAAGCAACATCGTCTCAAAAACAGAAAATCTGCTCTTCTGAACAATTTTTCAAATATTAGTTCCGTCAGTTGGTCACCTAAGCGACGATATGTATCCCTTTTCCCCACTGTGAGTCTGCATGTCGAAAAACAAATTTGTGGATCATATAACCCCTTTTTACCCACTGTACTATATTTAACAAATTTTTCCCCACCTCAAGCATATTTAACTCTTTTGGCCCACTGTACCACATTTAAAAGTTGTTTGCCCCACTGCACCATAACTTAACCTTTTTGCACCACAGTGCTTCTAAAAGCAAAACAAAAATTCAAATCTCCTCTTATCTCATATATATGTACCAAAATTACTCTCGCTACCAGGAATCATATTTTTGCCTACGGTACCATATTAATTCCTTTTTGTTGCAATATATCATACATAACAACTCTTTGCCTCACTTGTACCGTATATAACCCTTTTTGCTCCATTTACCATAGTTAACCTTTTTTGCCCGACTGTAACATATGTATTTAGAAACCATTTTACACCCACTGTACCATATTTAACACCTTTTTGAGCTGTACAATATTTAACACTTTGTCGCACTGTACCGTATGCAACTCATTTTTACCCCCCTGTATCATATTATTTATTATCTCTCTTTCTATTTCACGAGCGACCCTCGCATCATATTTAACACTAGTTGTTCCACTGTGCCCTTAAAATACAAATTTCAATACTAAGTACTACGGACAGCTCTTGCATTAAATGTCACGATTCTAACTAGCCGTTTGAATTTTTCAAGGGTATTAGTTTCAAATCTTTTCGTCACACTGTGCACCGAAAAATCGACAAATCGTTTCTGATGAGTGCCAAGGCCCCATACACCAACTTTCAAGTTTCTAGATCATGCAAATTGCATTTGGCCACGTAACCATATTTATCTATGTTCGAACTTCGAAAAATGTCTCATTCTTTCGAGTCTACGTCCGAAGAGACACCCTAACATAAAATTTCACAATTCTATTTCTTGTCGATTAGATTTATTGGTGGCACCATATTTTTCCTTTTTTGTCCCACTGTGCGTTCATAATTCCGGTCTATGTCCCAAGTACTACCATCCCACCAAATATCATGAATGTAAATACAGCCGTTTGGGCTGGGTCAATAAGTCAGCCACGCAATAATTTTATATATAAACATATATAGAAGTACTGCTAGTGAATACGTATTTTGGCTACCCTTATTTCCCAACCATTCCTTATTATATTTCTCTAAAAGTGAGGATATACTCCAGTCGGTTTATTCGACAGATACTCGTATCTTATCGTTATTTAATTTTCTCAATATAAGATTTTAAAAATATATAATAATTTGTTTTACTTGCGTTTTCAGATTCCATTTTGACAAAAGTCTAATTAAAATGTTTTTATATTAATTTGTCCGTTGTCTGAATTACACTTGAAATAGTACTGAAATAATGAGGAAACTCACATGTAGGCATATGCAAAACAGCAGAAGCAAACGAAAATTTACGGTTATTCCCATTAGTTACTATTCAATTGTTTCGAGTACATTCATCACAGTTCGAACATTTCAAATGTTCTCGAAAACTTTTCAACTACTTACTGAAATGAGTGGAGTTCAGCTCAGTATTTGTTGTAACCAAACAGTTCAGTACAGTGTAGTTGTGTGATGTCTTGACACTGCAGTGATCGGACCGATAATGTTGGCTTCACTTCAGCATTCGTTTTGGTTGGCGTTCATACAGGTATGTATAGTATTCGTTTCTCATACGCTCTATGGTACGCGGTGAATCGAATATATTCATGCAGGGCTTTAATATTTACTCTCTGGCGGCTCTAGCTCTCTGGAGGCTCAAAATATAGCCGAAATATTTTGGGGATATCCACTAAACAAAACAAGCTTTCGTTTGAGATGCTCGCAACCGTGATATATTTTTGTTGACCCGGCCTACTATATATTTTCCTCCCGATTTGGTAAAGCGCTATAGAAGTTGTAATCTACTTCCGATCATTACAACATTTTGCAGAAAGAAGTTTCTCAATTTAGGAACGAATACTGCCTAATTTGAGGATAATCGTTTCAGATGTAGCTATAGCCACATATGTGTCAATCCATGCCAAACCGAACGAAAAAAACTTCATACCTCCGATGTACCCCAAAGCTTCAAAAAACATTCTACATGCACAGTTGTTTAAAATGTGAAATCGAAAAAAACTTTAAAATTTTGATTATTGCGATATAGATTTAAAAGTTCGTTGAGCTTCCTCAAGATTGTTGAAAAGAAGGCAAAGCATTCTTTAATGTTCATAATTTTTTTCAATTTTAATTTTTTTTTAATTTTGCCAAATTATTACACTAAGATATTTATTCCAAAACATGTTAAAATCATCCTCATGTTGTCCACTAATTATGAAATAAATCAATATTGTGGAGCTTTTATGGTTTCTATTTTTTTTAATTTTATTGTATTGAAACAGCTAAAAAACTTTTAAAAAAGTGTGTTTAGTTTTAAAAAGAGTTGTTTAAAAGAACTAAAGCTCTATATTTGCTTTATATATTTATTATTTTTTAACATTTGTATCAATAAAATATGTTTTTTTGTTTCGTATCAATATACGCGGAAAACAATTAATAGTAGACTTAATTTCATTATTTGCCGTTAATTTGTCGTAAGATTGTAAAAGTCAGTGTTATTTCACATGGTGTGCATACGTGGTTAAATATATTTTTTTTTATATTATTTCGGAGCGCACAACAGTCTAAACCACTGGCTTAAGTGTATGTCCATGGACATGAGACGTTTAAACGTCTCCTCTATTCAACCTAACCTAACCATTTCGACAATAAATAATTCTAAGTATGCTTCTGTCTTCAAAATCGATATTCTCACCACGATTTGATTTGTGAGGCAATCTTTTTAAAAAAAGCCCCATAAAAGAAATTCAGTAAAAAGCTTACGATGGATTAACATCAACCTCATAAGGCAGAAACTAGTCTTTTATACGGAAGGTGGGGATGGAAGAGTTAGAGTTTGTAATTATTGCCGAATTAAGATTGGTCAAATGAATAACAAAAATTTGAATAGTGATTATGAATGTGATTCTGATCCGCACCTATAAATAAAAATAAATTAAAAAGCCAAAATTATATCGCTTCAAAAAAGAAGAAAATAATTGCTTTAATTGACTAACAAGTATTTAAATCATCAAATCAAGAAACTGACGATTTCGCAAGAAAAAAACAAAATATTACCTATATTGAAAACATTGAAAACTACGTTTAAAAACACAACTGACAGACAAATGAAGATTAAAATCTAAACAATTGTAGCAGACTGGAGTTACAGCGCCATAGAGAATCAATTTGTTGGGGAAAATCAATAAAGTTTCTAAGGAAAAGGGTATATATGCATCTTCTAATCCAAAATCAGGGAGATCAATTTTCGATAATGACATGAAAAAGTTATAGATTTCTATGAATCCTCAGAAATAAGCCGTACAATGCCTGGAATGATGGACTGTGTAATTGTGAGGAATGGTGATGTAAAAGAAAAAATGCAAAAGAGGCTAGTACTGTGCAACTTGAAGGAGGCTCATGTACTATTTAAAGAAAATCCTCCAGAAGCGAAAATGCAGTTTTCTAAATTTGCTGAGTTGAGGCCTAAATATTGTGTTTTAACCGGATAATGACATGCACTCATTCGGTGATTGTATCTCTCGCATTATTTACAATCCACCAACACCTGGGTGCTATCTCAGGAAGTGTGATGCTTGTCCTGGATGCGAATATCTAAAATATAATATGTGGTACACACAAAAATTATATATTTGAAAATATGTTGTTCCAAACAAATCTTTGTTTCTATCCTAATATTTTGTTGTTTGAGACTATTATATCCGAAACAAACATTTGTGTATTCAGAAAATATATCGATAACATGAATGTGTCACATTTTTCAGCAATGAAAAGTTCATTTTTTTAATGTTTGTAAAAATAATAAATATAAATAATTGAAATTGTATAATGTTGGATATAAATAAAGTACTTAAAGGACTGACAAATGATGACTTGGAATACTCAGAAATTTAAAATGATGGATTTAAAACAGAAGTCATAATTCAATTATGACTGGAATGTACAATTCGAATTAAAGAAAAAATTAAAACTGCAATTTTAAAAAGTCAGCAAAGTTTTGAAAATCTTTTTAAATAAAATGTATTTGAAGAAATTTCTAAACAATAATTTAATTTGCATTTAAACACATATTTTATTTGAGATATTTAGTTTGCAAATATATTTTGTTCTAATATATTAATATATACGTTCCACATAAATTGTATTGGTTTTCAAATAAAATTTATTTGCTCAGAAATATAAAATGTTTCAAAATATGTGTTCCAAATATATTTTCTTTCGATTCAAACATATAAAAAAACGATTTTGCCCCGTGTAGTCACAATTAAAAGGTTTTCAGCTCGTGGTAGCTTGTCCCGCCTCAAAAAAAACCAATAAATAATGCCAAAGAATTTTTAACGTGGACAAAATCTAATGTTAAAAATATTAATACTGAATTTTTTACAACCTCGGATTATGAAAAAAGTGCGAAGCAGCTGGAAGTACGTTTCAACAAAGCAAAAACTATTCCAGGAACGCAGGGTTATCATGCAATCATTCCTTGCAAAAACAAAAAAATATTACTTAAAATTGCATCTTGCACTGAGGAGGGCATCATACTAAATTTATTCAAATCGTAAATTTAGTTGATCTTTCATTACTTCTTCTCAAATTACTCGTATGAACCATATTTAAATTATCTGAACCAAATATTTTATTGATACAAATGTTAAAATATAATAAATATAAAAAGAAAATATAGAGCTATATTTAATTTAAACAACTCTTTTTACAACTAAACACACTTTTCTAAAAGTTTTTTGCCTGCTTCACAAATAAAAATTCTGTGAATAACAACATGAGGATGATTTTGCACACGTTTTGGAAAAAATTGCTTAGTGTAATAATTTGGCAAAATTTAAAAAACCAATTAAAAATGAAAAAAATTATGAACATCAAAGAATACGTTGCCTTCTTTTTCAACAGGAGGTACGCTCAACGACCTTAAAAACGACATGTAACATTTCAAAATGGGCCATCACAATCAAGAGATACATGCAATTGAATATACACATTTACTGAAATTCGTCAATATGTGAAAATGTAAAACGTCAATATCGCGATTATCAAAATTTTAAGATTTTTTTGGAAAATATTAGAATGTTTTTTTAAGGTTTGAGGTACATCGGTGATATGAAGGTTTTTTTCCGTTCGGTTTGGCATGGAATAAATCATATATACTATGTTCCTGCGTATTTATTTTTAAGTCTTATTGAAACTGTATTTCATATCCGATCTTCATATTCTTCGAAGAAATGAGGTTTTTGATCCAAGTTGATGAAAATCTGTTTCCCGTTAATTTGTTCCTTCCGATTCTTGATTTATGCAAGAATACTGCGCTTTTGAAGGTTACCGTTTCAAATCTAGTTTATTATGATCAACGTCTTCTGCTCGTCCTCGGCATAAGCCTTGATGAGGAGGTGGATCTAAGTACTTTGTTAACTGAAACGAAACCAATTATTACAATGTGTTACCGCAGTGCCCCTTTGCGCATTGTTACAGAGGTGTAGAGTACTATATAGTCGGCCCGACAGATTTAATCTGTCTTTGTTTGAAGAACAAATTACTTTAAATTTAAGCAAAATTTACTTGATTTCAAAGAAATTTTCATTATTGAAAAGTAAAATTCCTTACTTATTTAATAAGATGTCCATAACACTATGTCATGTTGACTTTAACGTTACGTCATAAAATTGAAGAAAAAACTGTTGATTGTAATGCAACTGCCGTTAACTCATGTACACATTTTAATAGTTTGCAAGATTTTTTTCCTTAAAATTTTAGAAATAAAGCGGAATACGGAAAATTAGAAAAATAATGAACAAGCTAAAGTTGTTTTTCCACTGTCGAAGTAAATATTGTATTGCAATGAAAATATATTATCTATTTATGTATATGAACAATACAAAGTAAATTTATATTCTAATTTTACGGTCCAGGGAAGCCGGATTACAAAGACCATGTGGCTAGGTTTTGCAGCGACAAACCAGAGCCGCTGGTGGAAATCGAACCCTGACCCCCAAACTCATAGGCGAGCCCGCTACCAACTCACCTACTGGGGCGCTCGTGATGTAAATATATATATCTTAATTTTTGTAACATTATGAATAAAACATCACACACTGCATTTTAGTTTGTTTTATTTTGGTCTTTAAATCATTATTGATTTGTAACTTGGATACTCACCTGAATAAGAACATCTTTTTCTCTATAATATATATTAAAGAATTCAAACTTTTTTACAAAAAGGTATGGCAAATGCAATTACTTGACAGCTTAGCTCCTTGTTTTGCGATTTCGAAGTTGTATTTCAACTCAAAAATACCCACGTCAATAATATAGTTGCCACCGCAGCTCATACGAAGAAAACAATTCATTTGAGGAACAATTTTGCACCATATCAATTATTTTTCAATTAGACTATATACTCGTATTCCCTCTAATATGAAGAAAACTAGACTAAACGCAATGGCTACGGGTATCGTCATGTATGTATGCTACTGAATAAACTGTTTATCGAAATTAAATGTTTTCAAAAATTATAATTTAATAAAGAAGCAAATATAAAAACCAGTAAGAAAAGGCTAAAGTCGGGCGGGGCCGACTATATAATACCCTACACCACTCTCGTAATATTGAATAACTCTGATATATAAATTTTGTAATTCATGTATAAATTATTTACATAAATTTACTTTTGGGACATTTTATACTTAAACAATACCCTGTGTGGTGTAGGGTATAAAAACGATTGGATCTAAAGAGCCAAATCGAATGAAACATATATATGGGAGCTATAGCTAAATCTTTACCGATTTTCTTCAAATTCGGCAATGTTGGTTCATGGATCAAGAAACTCTACCATTCTAAATTTAACCAGTAAGGAAAGGCTAAAGTCGGGCGGGGCCGACTAATAATACCCTACACCACTCTCGTAATATTGAATAACTCTGATATATAAATTTTGTAATTCATGTATAAATTATTTACATAAATTTACTTTTGGGACATTTTATACTTAAACAATACCCTGTGTGGTGTAGGGTATAAAAACGATTGGATCTAAAGAGCCAAATTGGACGAAACACATATATGGGAGCTATAGCTAAATCTTAACCGATTTTCTTCAAATTCGGTAGTGTTGGTTCATGGATCAGGAAACTCTACCATTCTAAATTTCAAAATGATTGGATGTAAAATACAGCTTCTACAGGACTAAGGAGCCAAATCGGTTGAAACATATATATGGGAGCTATAGCTAAATCTTTACCGATTTTCTTCAAATTCGGCAATGTTGGTTCATGGATCAAGAAACTCTATCATTCTAAATTTAAAAACGATTGAATGTAAAATATAGCTGCTATAGAACTAAAGGGCCAAATCGGACGAAACATATATATGGGAGCTATAGCTAAATCTTAACCGATTTTCTTAAAATTCGGTAGTGTTGGTTCATGGATCAAGAAACTCTACCATTCTAAATTTCAAAATGATTGCATGTAAAATACAGCTTCTACAGGACTAAAGAGCAAAATCGGACGAAACTTATATATGGGAGCTATAGTTAAATCTTAACCGATTTTCTTCAAATTCTGCAATGTTGGTTCATGGATCAAGAAACTCTACCATTCTAAATTTCAAAACGATTGGATGTAAAGTACAGCTTCTATAGAACTAACGGGCCAAATCGGACGAAACATATATATGGGAGCTATAGCTAAATCTTAACCGATTTTCTTCAAAGTCGGTAGTGTTGGTTCATGGATCAAGAAACTCTACCATTCTAAATTTCAAAACGATTGGATGTAAAATACAGCTTCTTCAGGACTAAAGAGCAAAATCGGACGAAACATATATATGGGAGCTATAGCTAAATCTTAACCGATTTTCTTCAAATTCGGCAATGTTGGTTCATGGATCCAGAAACTCTACCATTCTAAATTTCAAAAGGATTGGATGTAAAATACAGCTTTTATAGGACTAAAGGGCCAAATCGGACGAAACATATATATGGGAGCTATAGCTAAATCTTAACCGATATTCTTCAAATTCGGTAGTGTTGGTTCATGGATCAAGAAACTCTACCATTCTAAATTTCAAAATGATTGGATGTAAAATACAGCTTCTATAGGACTAAAGGTCCAAATCGGACGAAACATATATATGGGAGCTATAGCTAAATCTTAACCGATTTTCTTCAAATTCGGCAAAGTTGGTTCACGGATCAAGAAACTCTACCGTTCTAAATTTCAAAACGATTGGATGTAAAATACAGCTTCTATAGGACTAAAGGGCCAAATCGGACGAAAGATGTATATGGGAGCTATATCTAAATCTGAACCGATTTCAACCAAATTCAATAGCGATCTTAAAAGCTGCGAAATACTATAAACTGCAAAATTTCAGAACGATCGGAGTGAAATTGCGACCTGTAGTCGACGAACAACTTTACATGGACAGACGGACGGACAGACATGCTTAAATCGACTCAGCTAGTGATTCTGAGTCGATCGGTATACTTTAAGGTGGGTCTAGCTGTGTTATTTTCAGGTGTTACAAACATCTGCCATGAAACAAACTTATAATACCCTGTACACCACAGGGTGGTGTAGGGTATAAAAACGATTGGATGTAAAATATAGCTTCTATAGAACTAAAGGGCCAAATCGGACGAAACATATATATGGGAGCTATAGCTAAATCTTAACCGATTTTCTTCAAATTCGGTAGTGTTGGATCATGGATCAAGAAACTCTACCATTCTAAATTTCAAAATGATTGGATGTAAAATACAGCTTCTACAGGACTAAAGAGCAAAATCGGACGAAACTTATATATGGGAGCTATAGCTAAATCATAACCGATTTTCTTAAAATTCGGTAGTGTTGGTTAATGGATCAAGAAACTCTACCATTCTAAATTTCAAAATGATTGGATGTAAAATACAGCTTCTATAGAACTAAAGGGCCAAATCGGACGAAACATATATATGGGAGCTATAGCTAAATCTTTACCGATTTTCTTCAAATTCGGCAATGTTGGTTCATGGATCAAGAAACTCTACCATTCTAAATTTCAAAAGGATTGGATGTAAAATACAGCTTTTATAGGACTAAAGGTCCAAATCGGACGAAATATATATATATGGGAGCTATAGCTAAATCTTCAAATCAATAGCGATCTTAACAGCTGCGAAATACTATAAACTGCAAAATTTCAGAACGATCGGAGTGAAATTGCGACCTGTAGTCGACGAACAACTTTACATGGACAGACGGACGGACAGACATGCTTAAATCGACTCAGCTAGTGATTCTGAGTCGATCGGTATACTTTAAGGTGGGTCTAGCTGTGTTATTTTCAGGTGTTACAAACATCTGCCATGAAACAAACTTATAATACCCTGTACCACAGTGTGGTGTAGGGTATAAAAACGATTGGATGTAAAATATAGCTTCTATAGAACTAAAGGGCCAAATCGGACGAAACATATATATGGGAGCTATAGCTAAATCTTAACCGATTTTCTTCAAATTCGGCAATGTTGGTTCATGGATCAAGAAACTCTACCATTCTAAATTTCAAAATGATTGGATGTAAAATACAGCTTCTACAGGACTAAAGAGCAAAATCGGACGAAACTTATATATGGGAGCTATAGTTAAATCTTAACCGATTTTCTTCAAATTCTGCAATGTTGGTTCATGGATCAAGAAACTCTACCATTCTAAATTTCAAAACGATTGGATGTAAAGTACAGCTTCTATAGAACTAAAGGGCCAAATCGGACGAAACATATATATGGGAGCTATAGCTAAATCTTAACCGATTTTCTTCAAAGTCGGTAGTGTTGGTTCGTGGATCAAGAAACTCTACCATTCTAAATTTCAAAACGATTGGATGTAAAATACAGCTTCTTCAGGACTAAAGAGCAAAATCGGACGAAACATATATATGGGAGCTATAGCTAAATCTTAACCGATTTCCTTCAAATTCGGCAATGTTGGTTCATGGATCAAAATCGGACGAAACATATATATGGGAGCTATAGCTAAATCTTAACCGATTTCCTTCAAATTCGGCAATGTTGGTTCATGGATCAAGAAACTCTACCATTCTAAATTTCAAAAGGATTTGATGTAAAATAGAGCTTTTATGGGACTAAAGGGCCAAATCGGACGAAACATATATATGGGAGCTATAGCTAAATCTTAACCGATATTCTTCAAAGTCGGTAGTGTTGGTTCATGGATCAAGAAACTCTACCATTCTAAATTTCAAAATGATTGGATGTAAAATACAGCTTCTATAGGACTAAAGGTCCAAATCGGACGAAACATATATATGGGAGCTATAGCTAAATCTGAACCGATTTTCTTCAAATTCTGCAATGTTGGTTCATGGATCAAGAAACTCTACCATTCTAAATTTCAAAACGATTGGATGTAAAGTACAGCTTCTATAGAACTAAAGGGCCAAATCGGACGAAACATATATATGGGAGCTATAGCTAAATCTTAACCGATTTTCTTCAAAGTCGGTAGTGTTGGTTCATGGATCAAGAAACTCTATCATTCTAAATTTAAAAACGATTGGATGTAAAATACAGCTACAAACATCTGCCATTAAACAAACTTATAATACCCTTTACCACAGGGTGGTGTAGGGTATAAAAACGATTGGATGTAAAATATAGCTTCTATAGAACTAAAGGTCCAAATCGGACGAAACATATATATGGGAGCTATAGCTAAATCTTAACCGATTTTCTTCAAATTCGGCAAAGTTGGTTCATGAATCAAGCAACTCTACCATTCTAAATTTCAAAACGATTGGATGTAAAATACAGCTTCTATAGCACTAAAGGTTCGGACGAAACATATATATGGGAGCTATAGCTAAATCTTAACCGATTTTCTTCAAATTCGGCAAAGTTGGTTCAGGGATCAAGAAACTCTACCATTCTAAATTTCAAAACGATTGGATGTAAAATACAGCTTCTATAGGACTAACGGGCCAAATCGGACGAAAGATATATATGGGAGCTATATCTAAATCTGAACCGATTTTCTTCAAAGTCGGTAGTGTTGGATCATGGATCAAGAAACTCTACCATTCTAAATTTCAAAATGATTGGATGTAAAATACAGCTTCTACAGGACTAAAGAGCAAAATCGGACGAAACTTATATATGGGAGCTATAGCTAAATCATAACCGATTTTCTTAAAATTCGGTAGTGTTGGTTCATGGATCAAGAAACTCTACCATTCTAAATTTCAAAATGAATCGATGTAAAATACAGCTTCTATAGAACTAAAGGGCCAAATCGGACGAAACATATATATGGGAGCTATAGCTAAATCTTTACCGATTTTCTTCAAATTCGGCAATGTTGGTTCATGGATCAAGAAACTCTACCATTCTAAATTTCAAAAGGATTGGATGTAAAATACAGCTTTTATAGGACTAAAGGGCCAAATCGGACGAAACATATATATGGGAGCAATAGCTAAATCGTAACCGATATTCTTCAAATTCGGTAGTGTTGGTTCATGGATCAAGAAACTCCACCATTCTAAATTTCAAAATGATTGGATGTAAAATACAGCTTCTATAGGACTAAAGGTCAAAATCGGACGAAATATATATATATGGGAGCTATAGCTAAATCTTCAAATCAATAGCGATCTTAACAGCTGCGAAATACTATAAACTGCAAAATTTCAGAACGATCGGTGTGAAATTGCAACCTGTAGTCGACGAACAACTTTACATGGACAGACGGACGGACAGACATGCTGAAATCGACTCAGCTAGTGATTCTGAGTCGATCGGTATACTTTAAGGTGGGTCTGGCTGTGTTATTTTCAGGTGTTACAAACATCTGCCATGAAACAAACTTATAATACCCTGTACCACAGTGTGGTGTAGGGTATAAAAACGATTGGATGTAAAATATAGCTTCTATAGAACTAAAGGGCCAAATCGGACGAAACATATATATGGGAGCTATAGCTAAATCTTAACCGATTTTCTTCTAATTCGGCTATGTTGGTTCATGGATCAAGAAACTCTACCATTCTAAATTTCAAAATGATTGGATGTAAAATACAGCTTCTACAGGACTAAAGAGCAAAATCGGACGAAACTTATATATGGGAGCTATAGTTAAATCTTAACCGATTTTCTTCAAATTCTGCAATGTTGGTTCATGGATCAAGAAACTCTACCATTCTAAATTTCAAAACGATTGGATGTAAAGTACAGCTTCTATAGAACTAAAGGGCCAAATCGGACGAAACATATATATGGGAGCTATAGCTAAATCTTAACCGATTTTCTTCAAAGTCGGTAGTGTTGGTTCATGGATCAAGAAACTCTACCATTCTAAATTTCAAAACGATTGGATGTAAAATACAGCTTCTTCAGGACTAAAGAGCAAAATCGGACGAAACATATATATGGGAGCTATAGCTAAATCTTAACCGATTTCCTTCAAATTCGGCAATGTTGGTTCATGGATCAAGAAACTCTACCATTCTAAATTTCAAAATGATTGGATGTAAAATACAGCTTCTATAGGACTAAAGGTCCAAATCGGACGAAACATATATATGGGAGCTATAGCTAAATCTGAACCGATTTTCTTCAAATTCTGCAATGTTGGTTCATGGATCAAGAAACTCTACCATTCTAAATTTCAAAACGATTGGATGTAAAGTACAGCTTCTATAGAACAAAAGGGCCAAATCGGACGAAACATATATATGGGAGCTATAGCTAAATCTTAACCGATTTTCTTCAAAGTCGGTAGTGTTGGTTCATGGATCAAGAAACTCTATCATTCTAAATTTAAAAACGATTGGATGTAAAATACAGCTACAAACATCTGCCATGAAACAAACTTATAATACCCTGTACCACAGGGTGGTGTAGGGTATAAAAACGATTGGATGTAAAATATAGCTTCTATAGAACTAAAGGGCCAAATCGGACGAAACATATATATGGGAGCTATAGCTAAATCTTAACCGATTTTCTTCAAATTCGGTAGTGTTGGTTCATGGATCAAGAAACTCTACCATTCTAAATTTCAAAATGATTGGATGTAAAATACAGCTTCTACAGGACTAAAGAGCCAAATCGGATGAAACATATATATGGGAGCTATAGCTAAATCTTAACCGATTTTCTTCAAATTCGGCAATGTTTGTTAATGGATCACGAAACTCTACCATTCTAAATTTCAAAATGATTGGATGTAAAATACAGCTTTTATAGGACTAAAGGGCCAAATCGGACGAAACATGTATATGGGAGCTATCGCTAAATCTTAACCGATATTCTTCAAATTCGGTAGTGTTTGTTCATGGATCAAGAAACTCTACCATTCTAAATTTCAAAATGATTGGATGTAAAATACAGCTTCTATAGGACCAAAGGTCCAAATCGGACGAAACATATATATGGGAGCTATAGCTAAATCTTAACCGATTTTCTTCAAATTCGGCAAAGTTGGTTCATGAATCAAGCAACTCTAGCATTCTAAATTTCAAAACGATTGGATGTAAAATACAGCTTCTATAGCACTAAAGGGTCGGGTAAATCTGAACCGATTTCAACCAAATTCAATAGCGATCTTAACAGCTGCGAAATACTATAAACTGCAAAATTTCGGAACGATCGGAGTGAAATTGCGACCTGTAGTCGACGAACAACTTTACATGGACAGACGGACGGACGGACAGACATGCATAACTCGACTCAGCTAGTGATTCTGAGTCGATCGGTATACTTCAAGGTGGGTCTAGCTGTGTTATTTTCAGGTGTTACAAACATCTGCCATGAAACAAACTTATAATACCCTGTACCACAGTGTAGTGTAGGGTATAAAAAGAATATGTCGTTGCAATAAAATATCATAGAAAAAAATAATAACGCTATTTTCCTTTTTGTTTTTTTATTGATTTTAGAAAAATAGCTGTTTTTTTGAGTTGTTACTCTTTTCATGAATAAAGTTTGTATATAACTAGTGGAATTATTTTGAGTTGTACCTTTTTAACTGAAAAATCTTACTCGGATTATAAGTTGAAAGGGCACAACTAAAAATATTACTCTTTAGGTGATAAATCAACGGTCCTATTTGTTTAAAGACTTGGGGACAATTCAAAATGTAACTCTTTAGTTGAATCTAAAGACCTTATTCTGTAAACACCGGTAGAGTCATAACGGTTTTTTATTATGAAAAAGAAGAAAAAACAACGGACAATTTTTGCAGTGGGTAGAAATTGCTATTGTACGAAATTGCTTGTTTTCTTGCAAAAAAGCAAAATTTAAACATTTTGAGTTGTTACCCTTTTGTGGAACAGGTGCGATATGTACCTGCTATGTAGATTTGTAATTGCAGCAATTAATCTAAAGTAAAAGCTATTAACGTCGGAGAAATTGGTAGAAATTCCAAAAGTTATACAAATTTCAGATGTAGTGGAAAATGACATGTTGTACAACAACTACTGCAATCTTCGAACTGTTTGTGAAGAATTGCCCAAGGATATGTTTATATTTTTATATTTGTCGGATTTTAAAAAGGTTCGACTCCGACTCCGGCAGTTAAATAACATACATTTCTGAGATTATATTTCTACTAAGACGTGAATTCATTTTATTGAAATAAGATATTGCTTTGCTAATCATTACCAGTAATTAAATAAAATTGTATTATATATTTATCGACGGTTGACTTCAAACTAATATGACAATTCTTTCAAACCGAAATCATGATACAATTTTCTACAATCACTGCCAATGTTCGCTTCAGGCATCTAGTTTGTTCGCTAGTTATTGTACTCTACACTAGGGATGTAACGAATATTATATTCGCTTATGCGAATGCGAATTATTCTCATCATTTTAACATTCGCTTTCGCAAAAACCATCTTTGGATTATTCGCATTCGCTTTCGCAAAAATATATTCCAGTATTCGCTTCCATTTGTTAAAAGTGTCATATCTTCTTATTCGCTTCACACATTTGGAAGATATTAGTACCAATGAAAACCTCTTCCAATTTTCTTCAAAACAGTTGAAAAATATGCTTGTCCTTGTGGTAACAGGAGGTAAAAATATGGAAAACATTCTTAATACTTGAATATCCTGGAAAAGTATCAATTTAGTTCCTTAATTTTGTTTGTACTTAAGGGTTAAACTATTATTCGCTTTCGCAAAAATGCAAAAATGCATATTTCAATATTCGCTTTCGCATTCGCATTCTCAAGAAATACATTTCAATATTCGCATTCGCTTTCGTTAAAGTCACTTTCGTTACATCCCTACTCTACACCACACTATGGTACAGGCGGTAATAACTTCGTTTATTTTTTTTTTGCAGATTTGTAAAAATACAGTTAGACATCCCCAGATATAAATGTTGCTTTAGATTTGGCCTTGTAGCGGTATGGGACCTTTATTCCACATTCAATCATTTTGAAGTTTAGTAGGGTAGAGTCTATTTATACAAGAACGCATATTGTCGAATTTGAACAAATTAAGTTTAGATTTAGTTTTATTATTATTATTTATATTTCATATTTATATTTATTCTGCTCTAACAAGGTGGTGTACGATAGCATAGTGTTGGCTTCGCCAGTCATTGGCCATTCCTCGCTAACTGGGTTTTTTTACTCGCTTAGCGTATAGTCTTGCAAAATTCTTATTTTGTTAGCAGCGTATTCATCACATATATAAACAGAACTATCCTAAAACTGTCTTTACATAAAAAGTCGATAATTTGGTTGACTTTATAGATATTTTGGACATACAAAATATTTGGTTAAAAGCTTCAAATGGTTAATCCTCCTTTTGTACCAGAATTGTTTTCCCAAAAATTGTTGAGTGCAAAAATTCTACCGCATAAATGGTACATTTTGAACAATCGATCTCGGAGTCGACCATAATTTTTCCACTCTGGGCAAATATCCCCGACTCCACAGCCTGGTATAAACCTAGTTTATTTCTTGAAGAATAACACTAATTATTTGTTGCAAAAATAATATTGACCTATAGTGTATATATAAGTTATTTTTGATTACAGTACGCAAATATGATTCGAAATTCACATCTTTCATCAGTTTCCTTATTTTAGGCCCATCAACAACTCCTTCTTCGATTTTTTGAAAAGAAAGACTTGTAAATAAACTTTTTAAATATGAGACTGAATTGCCATCTTTCCTTAAGGCTTTTTAAGGCAACATATCGGCTATTCCAGAGGCATAACATAACAATTATTTTTAAATCGCAACAAATTTTCCAGTCATGTTCATATTTTATGTATTTTATCAATTTAGCCATTGTTTCGTATGATTCCTTAGTGTTGGTTGACAGCATGAGCAATGGGAATCGACGGTTTCTGATTTCCGTCGTGTAAAAGTACTGCTTTCAAACTTTCTTTACTGCTGTCAACAAGTAACCGCCATTCCTTTGAATTTTATGTTTGATTAAGTTCCTCGATCAATCCGGGAATGTCCTTGCAAAAGCATCTGTTATCCACAGTTGTATAAAATTTTTTGTAAGGTATATCACGGACTCTATAATATAATATGTTAACATCTGGGGCCAAAATATTGTACTGTTTCATCCCAGATGTAAGTACTTCTGCCTTATCTTTTGTCAGTTCCACATCTCTCACTAGATCAATGAGTTGAAACTGAGTTAAAAGCTATGACTTCTGACTCAAACTTGAATCCCTCAGAGTTGAGAACTCAGTTTAACTTGATGATGTTTCCGTTATTAGGCTGTTAGCTTTACTTGGACACTTCCTACTCCAATTTATTAACTTAGACAAAAATAGCTGTCCGTATCGTGAATGAATGGTTGTCTCCAAATCATTGGCATTTCAAATTCCACGTGAAGTCTAAAATTAAATCGTTTTATTCCACAAAACAATGTAATACATTAATTTTAAAGTACTTACCACATTCTTCCACTAGTCCATCGAGAAGCGATATTTCCAGCATATGTAGCCCTCATAATTCCCTTTAATTTGAGGCATAACATGGCTCAATCAGGCTTATACTTCAACAGTATTATGGCCCAAATACTGAATGTACTTTCCATGAAAGCTAGAATCTAAAAAAAAAATTAAAAAAAAAATTTACCATAAAATTTTTTTTAATATTTTTTTTGTGTTTGTGACACCTAACAGAGCTGACTGCAGTTCCGATAGACGCCACACTTTCTTCATCAGAGCTCAAGAGCAATAATATATACAGGGTGGCTGATATGTATTTCAACCAACTTCAGGTTGCTATCATTTCTATACCGCTAGTCTGATAGCTGACAGATGTATTTCAGTGACAGTTCATTTTATTGTTTACAAGCTTACAAAAGCATTTTGATCTATTGCATTCAGAAAAAAAGTTATTCGTGATGGAATTCAAGTGTGATTGCTTTATACTTGGGTGGAAAAACACAAGTGGCTATCGTTAGAGCCCTCCAGCATTTAAATGTGAATAAATCTTTTGTTTCTCGTACCATTACTCGTTACCGTGATACTGGCAGTGTTGCATCGCGTCCAAAAAGTGGACGAAAAAAAACGGTAACAACACCAGAAATGATCCGAAAAGTGAAGGCCAGATTTGATCGAAATCCACGCCGCAGTGGTAGAAAAATTGCTCATGAGCTGAACATATCGCGAGAACGGATACAACACATATTAAAATATAATACCCTACACCTCCCTAACAATGCGATAAAAGTTATTGCGATAATAATTTGGAATAATTGGTAAGTAGACAGGAACATATTATCTAATTCTGAGCCGATAATCACTAAATTAAGCAATATTCGTTCCTAAATTGAGAAACATCTTTCCGGCAAATATTAATGATCGGAAGTAAAGTACAACTTCTATAGCGCTTTGATACCAAATCAGGAGGAACATATATATGGAGGTTATATATAAATCTGAACCGATTTTCCCTGAATACTCATTCATGTAAAAATACCTCTTTCTGTAGAATTTCGTACTGATCGGATATAAAATACAGTTTTTACAGCACTTACATGTCAAATCGGGGGTAACATATATATGGGGGCTATATCTAAATCTGAACCGATTTTCTCTAAATTTGGCAGTATTCCTTCATGTAATAAGATACCTCTTTTTGCTGAATTTGGCACTGATCGGATATAAAATAACATTTTTACAGCACTTACATGTCAAATCGGGGGTAACGTATATATAGGGGCTATATCTAAATCTCAACCGATTTCCCTCAAATTTGGCAGTATTAATTCATGTAATAAGAAACCTTTTTCTGCCGAATTTCGTACTGATCGGATTAAAAATAAACTTTTTACAGCGCTTACATGTAAAATCGGGGGTAACCTATATATGGGGGATATATCTAAATCTGAACCGATTTTCTCTAAATTTGGCAGTATTCCTTCATGTAATAAGAAAACTCTTTTTGCCGAATTTCGCACTGATCGGATATAAAATACAGTTTCTACAGCGCTTACATGTCAAATCGGGGGTTACATATATATGGGGGCTATATCCAAATCTGAACCGATTTTCTCCGAATTTAGCAGTATTCCTTCATGTAATAAGATACCTCTTTTTGCTGAATTTGGCACTGATCGGATATAAAATAACATTTTTACAGCACTTACATGTCAAATCGGGGGTAACGTATATATAGGGGCTATATCTAAATCTCAACCGATTTCCCTCAAATTTGGCAGTATTAATTCATGTAATAAGAAACCTTTTGCTGCCGAATTTCGCACTGATCGGATTAAAAATAAACTTTTTACAGCGCTTACATGTAAAATCGGGGGTAACCTATATATGGGGGCTATATCTAAATCTGAACCGATTTTCTCCGAATTTGGCAGTATTCCTTCATGTATTCCTCTCTCTGCCGAATTTCACACTGATCGGTTATAAAATAATTTTTTTACGGCGCTTACATGTGAAATCGGGGGTAACGTATATATGGGGGCTATATCTAAATCTGAACCGATTTCTTCCAAATTTAACAGTGTTCATTAATATAATAGGATACCTCTTTCTGCTGAATTTCATACTGATCGGATATAAAATAAAGTTTTTACAGCGCTTTCATTTCAAATGGGGGTAACATATATATGGGGGCTATATCCAAATATGAACCGATTTTAACCAAATTAAATAGGGATCGTCCTTGGGCCAAAAAAAAGATATGTGTAAAGCTTCGTCAAGATCGGGCCATAATTGCGACCTGTACTTTGATTACAAGAATACATCTACAGACGGACAGACAGACGGACATAGCTAAATCGACTCAGAAAGTGATTACAAGTCGATCGGTATAATAAACAATTGGTCTATCTCTTCTCCTTTTGGGTGTTACAAACAAATGCACAAAGTCATAATACCCTGTACCACAGTGTGGTGTAGGGTATAAAAATGAGCTTGGACTAAAGCCACTGAAGTTCCAAAAAGTGCAAGAGCTCACCATGCACAAAAGAAGTTAGACTGGGAAGAGCCAAGGAGTTGCTTCGCTTGCACGAAAGTGGCTAGTTACCGAATTTGGTTTTCTCCGATGAGATGCCATTCCAAATTGAGCAGTTTGTGAACAAACAAAATGATCGGGTTTACTTGCCAAAGAAGTCAGCTGAAAATGTACACCTTCGATTGGCCACCAGAACGCAAGCGCCGCCGATGGTAATGGTGTGGGCCGCCGTAACGCCCGATAGTCGCTCCCCGCTCGTATTCATCGACCATGGGGTTAAAATAAATGCCGAATATTATCGGGAAAATGTCCTAAAGACAGTATTGAAGCCCTGGGCAGACAAACATTTCGGCCGCAGACCACATTCCACCAGGACTCAGCACGCGCCAACCAAGAATGGCTTAAAACGGAGGTTCCTCGCTTCATTTCTACCGCACAATGGCCACCAAGATCTCCGGATCTCAATCCGTTGGATTTTTGCGCCTTGGGCATTTTAGAGAGTAAGGTTCGCACTAAAAAATACCAAAGTATCAATCATCTCAAGACGGCGCTTCGCCGGGAATGGGCCAAAATACCGCAGAGCCACTTTCGTGCAGCGTGTGATGGCTTTGTCGGCCGTTTGAAGGCCATAATTCGTGCCAAAGGTGGCCAATTCGAACAAATCTAAACTGTTTCTAAAATTTTATGTTATTTCCGACATTTTTTGCTTTTGAACAATAAAATTTAAAAAAAAGAATAAAAAAATATAGCGCTTTACTTTGTTGCATTACATATCAGCCACCCTGTACATACAACTTTCATTAAGCGCTTCCAATCTTTACATTTAAATAAAACGAAGTGTGTGGAAGCCATCGAACTTATTCGTTTCTTTTCAAAGGCCTATCGATGCCATCTTGTATGGAATATAACATCGCGTCCGCCGCCTAAGTTTTCCATGAATTTGGCGCAACTTTGCCCGAACAGAACTCCCATTTTGATAAAACAATTCTAGCATTTGCACGTGTTGTTGAACGTTATTTCCGTCCATGTCGATTTGGCAACAGACAGAATAAATGACAGCCAATTCGATAGATGTAGCTTCAACAATATGGCCTCTATCATGTGAAGCATACGAGTAGCGCCGAATAACCTTGTAAACTACAAAATTAAAATTGTCACAATTTCGTAAAAAACTTTTTAAAAGTAGCAGACACTTTAATGTTTTTTTTTTTCCTTTTTTTACTCATTATAGACATATTTATGTACCTGAATTAAAAATGTGGTGTATTTTCGATTGTTTTTGTTTCCGTCTTTAAATCGTTTTTGATTCGTCACTGCAATATTAATGGCTTTAGACTATTTATAAAAATATTATAGAATGCAAAGTTTTTTACAAAGCGGTTTAACTGTGATTATTAGGTCAAAAATCCAGATCTAAGAGTAATAGCTTCTTCCAAACATAAGAACAAATTCCTCACTTCTGTAATTTCAACATAAAAAAACTATTTTACACAAAAGTTATAAATTTTATCCTATTAATACTAGTGGACCGGGGAATTCCTTTCCTCCCAAATTCGATAATATAAAGAAAATAATAATAGGAACATGCTCATGCTGCTTTCTGTAATTTGGTGAAAATTACACTACATGACATTTTTTATCCTATTAATACTAGTGGACCGGGGAATTCCTTTCCTCCCAAATTCGATAATATAAAGAAAATAATAATAGGAACATGCTCATGCTGCCTTCTGTAATTTGGTGAAAATTACACTACATGACATTTTTTGTTACCAAATTGACCTTAATGTAAACCTGTCCGCTGAATCCGAATATGAAGTCAGAATGGTCAAAAGTAGAAAAGTTTTCGAGATATTCCAAAATAACCCTTATTTGTGTTTTTACAAAAGATGATGTCACTTAAATGAAAATATCTTCAAAATATTGGACGGATTATGTTTTGTTTGATCTTGAAATATAACAAAATTACTAAAATAACAATGGATAGCTTGTAAAAATTGGTTAATTTTTGTCAGGCACAGTGGACAAAAGTTCAAACTTCATAAAAAATTTTATGTTTTTTTTTTGCAATTTTGCTCATTTAAAGTTATTTTTTAAACCAAACAATTAAAAATGTTAATGTATTATAAAGGACATTAGCTTATTTAAATACGAACATTTTGCGCCCAACAAGACCCAGATTACTGAGTTAACCCACTTTTCGCTTTTAATCAAATCAAAAACCCAAAGGAGGTGAATACGCAGAATTTGAAAAACGAACGCTGTAAATATATAACCTGTAAGGAAAAACTAAAAGTCGGGCGGTGCCGACTATATAATACCCTACACCTCCCAAAAAAACTTAATTTCTGTCAATTTATATATAGATCGGACGTAATTATTAGCGCTTAAATACTTAATAGGCAGGAACATTTATATATGGCTATATCTAAATCCGAACCGATTATCCCAAAATTAAGCAGTATTCGTTCCTAAATTAAGAAACTTCTTTCTGTCAAATTTTGTAATGATTGGCAGTAAAGTACAACTTCTATATAGCTTTGATACCAAATCGGTAGTAACATATAAATGGGGGCTATATCTAAATCTGAACCGATTTTCCCCAAATTTGGCAGTGTTAATTTATGTAATAAGAAACCTCTTTCTGCCGAATTTCATACTGATGTGATATAAAATACAGTTTCCACAGCGCTGACATATTAAATCGGGTTTAATATACGAGTATATATGGGGACTATATCAATATCTGAACCGACTTCCTCAAATTTGGCAGTGTTACTTTATGTAATAAGAAACCCATTTCCGCCGAATTTCGTACTGATTACATTTCAAATCGTAGGTAACATATATAACGGCTATATCTAAATCTAAACCGATTTCCCCCAAATTTGGCAGTGTTCATTCCTGTAATAAGGAACTTTCTTTTGCCGAATTTCGTACCGATCGGGTATAAAATACAGTTTCTACACTGAAAAACAAAATTACCTGAAATTAAAAACAATTTTGCCTTTAAATCATAGATTTAATATGTCCTTGTTTGAAGAACAAATTTAAGTAAATTTACTTGATTTCAAAGAAATTTTCATTCGTTTAAAGTAAAATTTCTTACTCTATGATAAGATGTCTATAACACTATGTCATGTTGACTTTAACGTTACGTCTTAAAATTAAAAAAAATAATTGATTGTAGTGCCACTGTCACATTTTATTAGTTTGTTAGATTTTTTCCTTAAAAATGGAGAAATTCTCATGTCATGTTTTTAAAATCAATTTACCCTTACTTTTCAGTCCACTTTTCTTTGTTTTTTGAGTTAAAGATTAATTATCTTTTAAATTGAGAGATCATTTTTATCTGCAAGAGGACAATTTAGCCTATTTTTGGTCGCAAAATTGAGAATAATAGTGAGAGTTACAGTGAATTTGGTTTGGAATTTTTTGGAATCATTTCTTGTTTTTCGGCTGCTGTTTGTCGGTTTTAAGTGTGTATCCCATCTATAAATGTGTTAGTGGCGATGATATTTCACAGGTAGTCGAAAATAAATTGTCCGGGCACATCGATTAGCTGCACTGAAAAAAAATAGTAATAAAATTAATGACGACACATTCTTAAATTAAGAATGCGACCTCGGCATCAATTCAACCCAATTCTCATAAAAATAATGAAAATTTACATGTTTTCTACGAAAATTTTAAGTTTTTAATTTGAGTTTTTATACCCTACACCACACTGTGGTACAGGGTATTATAAGTTTGTTTTACGGCAGATGTTTGTAACACCTTAAAATAACACAGCTAGACCCACCTTAAAGTATACCGATCGACTCAGAATCACTAGCTGAGTCGATTTAACGATGTCCGTCCGTCCGTCCATGTAAAGTTGTTCGTCGACTACAGGTCGCAATTTCGCTCCAATCGTTCTGAAATTTCGCGGCTGTTAAGATCGCTATTGAATTTGGTTGAAATCGGTTCAGATTTAGATATAGCTCCCATATATATCTTTCGTCCGATTTGGCCCTTTAGTCCTATAGAAGCTGTATTTTACATCCGATCGTTTTGAAATTTAGCATGGTAGAGTTTCTTGATCCATGAACCAACATTGCTGAATTTGAAGAAAATCGGTTAAGATTTAGCTATAGCTCCCATATATATGTTTCGTCCGATTTGGCCCTTTAGTCCTATAGAAGCTATATTTTACATCCGATCGTTTTGAAATTTAAAATGGTAGAGTTTCTTGATCCATGAACCAACATTGCCGAACTTGAAGAAAATCGGTTCAGATTTAGATATAGCTCCCATATATATCTTTCGTCCGATTTGGTCCTTTAGTCCTATAGAAGCTGTATTTTACATCCGATCGTTTTGAAATTTAGAATGGTAGAGTTTCTTGATCCATGAACCAACATAGCCGAATTTGAAGAAAATCGGTTAAGATTTAGCTATAGCTCCCATATATATGTTTCGTCCGATTTGGCCATTTAGTCCTATAGAAGCTGTATTTTACATCCGATCGTTTTGAAATTTAGAATGGTAGAGTTTCTTGATCCATGAACCAACATTGCCGAATTTGAAGAAAATCGGTGCAGATTTAGATATAGCTCCCATATATATCTTTCGTCCGATTTGGTCCTTTAGTCCTATTGAAGCTGTATTTTACATCCGATCGTTTTAAAATTTAGAATGGTAGAGTTTCTTGATCCATGAACCAACATTGCCAAATTTGAAGAAAATCGGTTAAGATTTAGCTATAGCTCCCATATATATGTTTCGTCCGATTTGGCCCTTTAGTCCTATAGAAGCTGTATTTTACATCCGATCGTTTTGAAATTTAGAATGATAGAGTTTCTTGATCCATGAACCAACATTGCCGAATTTGAAGAAAATCGGTTAAGATTTAGCTATAGCTCCCATATATATGTTTCATCCGATTTGGCTCTTTAGATCCAATCGTTTTTATACCCTACACCACACTGTGGTACAGGGTATTATTTAAGTATAAAATGTTCTAGAAGTAAATTTATGTAAACAATTTATACATGAATTACAAAATTTATATATCAGAGTTATTCAATATTACGAGAGTGGTGTAGGGTATTATATAGTCGGCACCGCCCGACTTTAGCCTTTCCTTACTGGTTTAATTTAAAGTTTTTTCAATTTGAGTTAATGACTATCTAATCATTAGTTTTGTGTACGCGCTTCTTTAAATGTACGCCTTTAAATTGAAGAAACTAATCATAATTTTTGTGACAATCCGCTTTATTTTAAGTAATATTTCAATACTTTTAAGGATTTTCTGCATTAAAACTATGATGCGAGAGCTCCTCTACTCTCTGAAAATAGAAAATAATTCTGTTTTTCGTTTTCTATTAAATCGTCAGTTATTTACAAGCGATGGAGGGAGACGGTTGTCTGTGAACGCGGATTGTGAAAAAAGGAGATTGCGGCGAATATGTAAGTTTACGTGTATACATACGTGCATATTGCACCGAAAATTATTTTATTATGGGCTGTTAACAGTTATTTTTGCTAATGCATAGTAACAACGACAAATGCAACCGTCGGGTACATGTGTATATGTATGTGGTTATGCCGTCGGCGTCACCATCGATCTTGGTGATAAGAGAGTGCGCGCGTCAATGTTATTTTTGCTGCATGTTATTTATGGTGATGTACATAAGTTTTTATAGTAGATCTTTTTGTAAGTCCTGTGAAAAAATTTGTTCGGACACTAAAAATGGACGATAAAAATGTGAGTAATAGGTTTTGTAATACTGAAAGAGACAATAGGAAAATGTTTAGATACGTGAAATATAATATTATAACCCTTAAATAAACAACTTATTGGCAATTACAAAATTAACAAAACACAACACAATTTAATTGAAAGTATATATTTATTAAAAATAACTGCTAACAGCGCATAATGCAGAAATGTAAAATTATTGTGTTATTAATATGTTATACATAAAACTATCTTTTTTAATTTTTTTAGTAAAACAATTTTAGAATGGATCTTTTGGGAAAAGAGTGGCAATTCTACCAAATATTTCAACGTAAGTATTATATATAAACGGTTGAAATATTTCTCTTAGTTTTCAGTGTTTACCAATTGTGATACGATAAAATTTATGTGCATTTTTTATATTTGATTTCTGTTCAGAAAAAAATTAATTATTTTAATTTAAGATCGCGCAGTATTTGAAGATAAATGTTATGGATATATGAAAAATGCAGCGCTGAATGCCATTTATAAATTACAACCAATAAGTGAGCATACACCTACACGGGAATGTTTGAGAAAGAAAATATATTCCCAGCGGTAAAATGGTCCAGGCCTTCTCGGTATCAGGCCTGATAGACGGGCTTTCATCACCATCATTCTTTTTGAAGGCACGCATGCCTTCATTGTGAAGGCCTGGAAAATGTGTAATCTGCCGCTTCTAAAAAAGTAAGGAGCAGGCAATGAAGCCGACAAGAATTATCGGCGGCGGCTGAGCCGATCAAATTTCAACAATCGGATGAGCCGATAATGTTCCATCAAACGATGGCGCACGAATGTCATTCTGAGGCAAAGATGGCGCTTTAAGATATTAACATTTAGATCAAAAACTTAAAATGAGCACAAAAATTTAAGAAAAGTTATGGAAGTTTTGATGTGAAATTTATTGTGTATGAAAAAACCAGTAAGGAAAGGCAGAAAGTCGGGCGGGGCCGACTATATAATACCCTACACCTCCCTAACAATGCGATAAGGGTCATTGCCATAATAATTTGGAATAATTGGTAAATGGGTAGAAACATATTATCTAATTCTGAAACGATAATCGCTAAATTAAGCAATATTCGTTCCTAAATTGAGAAACATCTTTCTGGAAAATTTTAATGATCGGAAGTAAAATACAACTTCTATAGCGGTTTGATACCAAATCAGGAGGAACAATCAATATAAATCTGAACCGATCTTCCCTGAATACTCATTCATGTAAAAAGACCTCCTTCTGTCGAATTTCGTACTGATCGCATATAAAATACAGTCTCTACAGCGCCTACATGTCAAATCGGGGGTAACGTATATATGGGGGCTATATCTAAATCTGAACCGATTTCTTCCAAATTTAACAGTGTTCATTCATATAATAAGAAACCTCTTTCTGCCGAATTTCATACTGATCGGATATAAAATAACATTTTTACAGCGCATACAAGTCAAATCGGGGGTAACGTATATATGGGGGCTATATCTAAATCTGAACCGATTTTCTCCGAATTTAGCAGTATTCCTTCAAGTAATAAGAAACCTCTTTCTGCCAAATTTTGCACTGATCGGATATAAAATACAGTTTTTACAGCGCTTACATGTCAAATCGGGGGTAACATATATATGGGGGCTATATCTGAATCTGAACCGATTTTCTCCGAATTTAGCAGTATTCCTTCATGTAATAAGAAACCTCTCTTTGCCGAATTTCGCACTGATCGGATATAAAATAACATTTTTACAGCGCTTAAATGTCAAATCGGGGGTAATGTATATATGGGGGCTATATCTAAATCTGAACCGATTTCTTCCAAATTTAACAGAGTTCATTCATGTAATAAGAAACCTTTTCCTGCCGAATTTCATACTGGTCGGATATAAAATGAAGTTTTTACAGCGCTTACATGTCAAATCGGGGGTAACATATATATGGGGGCTATATCTGAATCTGAACCGATTTTCTCCGAATTTAGCAGTATTCCTTCATGTAATAAGAAACCTCTCTTTGCCGAATTTCATACTGATCGGATATAAAATAAAGTTTTTACAGCGCTTACATGTCAAATCGGGGTAACATATATATGGGGGCTATATCTAAATCTGAACCGATTTAAACCAAATTCAATAGGGATCGTCCTTGGGCCAAAAAAAAGATATGTGTAAAGTTTCGTCGAGATCGGACCATAATTGCGACCTGTACTTTGATTACAACAATACATGCACAGACGGACAGACAGACAGACAGACGGACAGACAGACAGACGGACAGACGGACATAGCTAAATCGACTCAGAAAGTGATTCTAAGTCGATCGGTATAATAAACGATGGGTCTATTTCTTCTCCTTTTGGGTGTTACAAACAAATGCACAAAGTTATAATACCCTGTACCACAGTGTGGTGTAGGGTATAAAAATTATTGTGTATGACCAGACTGCAAAAATTGGGTCGGCCGCGCAAGAGCAACTTTAATTTCCGTAAAAACCAAAAACGCATTTTTCTATTTCAAATCGATTAATTTTTTTTGGATCTTTTTAAATAAATTATAGCGAGGTTCATTTAGAAACTTTTTTATATTTTTACGCAAAAATGAACCTCATTAAAAATTCTGAATCTATTGTATCACTTAGTAGTCACTTTCTTAATTTTCATGGTTGCATAGAATAAATCTTTTTGACTCACTAAGTAAAGTTCGGCGGCTGAGTTTCAGCCGATGTGAGCCGCTAAAATCGGCGGCGGCGTCGGCTGGAAAAAAATGGCCGGCTACGGCGCGCCGCCAAATTGCGCCGCGTCGGCTTCATAGCCTGGTAAGGGGGCCTCCCGCTGCCGTCTTTTTTCAAACATCTCTAACACCTTCTAAAAGATGTCAGAGAAAAGACGTTCTAAAAAAGTAACCGTGCATCCCGCTCCCGTTTTTTATCCAAAATGTCTAACGCCTTCTAAAAGATGTCAGAGAAATGTCGTTCTTCATGGTCAGCAGTTCTCCCTCTCTCAAGTTTTTGGAAATGTTGAAAAATGTACACTCTGCCTTCCTTCTCCCGTCTTTTATCAGGCAGATCTAACGCCTTCTAAAAGATGTCAGAGAGAAGTCGTTCTTCATGGTCAGCAGTCAAACTGAATCATGAACAACCACCGCCGATATATGTTCATATATTGATAATTTTCGTTCTCCGTCTCTCAAGTTTTTGCAAATGCAGAAAAATGTACACTTTGCCTTCCTTCTCCCATCTTTTATCAGGCATGATTCTGTCCTTCTAAAAATATATCAGATGGAAGGTGTTCAGAACAAAACATTTACAGCCTGTTCAGCTAAATGTAACAAAACGCAGACGTGCGATAGCCACCCAAGCAATAATTTTCTTCTTCTTATTCTCACCCAAGCGATCATGTTTTTAATTTGGTTCATTGTCACTTGTCGTTCGGGTAAGAAAGCTCTTTTCTTCATCGTCTTCCTGTCAAATGCCAACATTACCTACATGTTGTTATTGACATTTCTTAAAGCTTTTTCCACACGAAAATATCAGAACGGGGGCAACCCTATCCAACAGCTGTAAAAGTAGCAACAGCTGATTCTAGACAATGAGAAATAATCAAGCAACCGAAAATAAATACAATTGTTTGCTTGATTGATCATATATGTATATATAGGGGCTATATATAAATCGGAAACCTTCAGTAGCCATTTCAGTAAGTCATAGAGTTAAAAAGAAAGCTCTTGCTAAATTTGATAGTGATCTGAGCATAATTGTGACATGTATTTGGTAACAAGAATACATTTACAAACAGACGGACGGACAAAACAAAACCAATTCAGAAAGAGATTCTAGGTCGATAGGTATAATAAACGATTGTTTGGTTCACCTAATTTAAGGTATTATGAAACAATATCAAAAGCAACAGTGTAGTTGTAGGATTTCAATACATTTTATACACACTAATAAAAGAGGTTTTTTGAAATTATAGTGGATACTTCAACAAAAGATACATGTTGTTTGGTTCATTTATCCATTTTTTATTAACAGCCTGTTCAGCTAAATGTACCAAAACGCAGACGTGCGATAGCTACCCAAGCAATAATTTTCTTCTTCTTATTCTCACCCAAGCGATCATGTTTTTAATTTGGTTCATTGTCACTTATCGTTCGGGTAAGAAAGCTCTTTTCTTCATCGTCTTCCTGTCATAGACCAATATTACCTTCATGTTGTTATTGACATTTCTTAAAGCTTTTTCCACACGAATATATCAGAACGGGGGCAACCCTATCTAACAGCTGTAAAAGTTGCAACAGCTGTTTCTAGACAATGAGTAATAATTAAAAAACCGAAAACAAACACAATTGTTTGGTTGATTGATCATTTATTTATATATAGGGGCTATATCTAAATCGGAAACCTTCTGCACCCATTTTAGTAAGTCCTTGAGTTAAAAAGGAAGTTTTTGCTAAATTTCCTAGTAATCTGAGCATAATTGTGACCCGTGCTCGGTAACAAGGATACATTTATAAACAGACGGACGGACAAAACCAAACCAATTCAGAATGATATTCTAGGTCGATAGGTATAATAAACAATTGTTTGGGTCACCTAATTTAAGGTATTATGAAAAAAATGCAAAAAGCAACAGTGTGGTTGTAAGATTTCAAAACATTTTATACAAACTAATAAAAAGAAATTTTTGGAAATTTTGATGGATACTTCAGCAACAGATACATGTGTATGTTGTTTGGTTCATTTATCCATTTTTTATTCATTTATCCAACAATTTTCACTTTATCTTTCAAAAGGGCGTTAGCATAACCGACACGAATGAATTTTTCTGATCGTCTAATTTGACATTTCATTTCGTTGTTGTTGTCTTATAAGAACCAAAATGTTGGCGATAATTGAAAGCTTCTTTGTTTACAATCAAAACAAAGTGTGCAAAAACCAAAAATTTCATATAATAAGTTACAAAAACAGGCCCTTAAATCTTGTGTGGACATAATCATGCATGATAAAAGACGCGAATTCGTCCTCCCTCCCTCAAGTTTCTCATGTATGAATAGTTAATTGTGTTCAACCCCCGACAACCAACCACTGAACTGTGTTGCTACTGCGAGCATTCAAAACCAGTTATATGCAATAAAACGAAATACCGCTACACAAATTGAAAAGTGAGGGTGATGAAGACAATTCATATTAACAAACAATTAATCGTTTCAAAGGTTTTGTAGAGTTCAGTTGTGTTGAAATTTTAAATTTCACATAAATTAAAAGTTTCACATAAATTTAATTTGTTTAAAAAACACATAAAAAATAAATTAAAAAATAACAAGGAAAAGCGTTAAGTTCGTCCATGCCGAATCTTATATACCCTCCACCATGGATAGCATGTGACCTCACAAAATAACTCAAACCTAAAGAAAATAACACCGAAAAACACAAAAAAATATAGTAGATGAGAACAGTAGGAACAAGTTCGATGCTATATATCTAAATATGGACCGATATCGCACATTTTCAATCCCAAGCTACTTGCAGCTATAAGAAGTATCTGTACCAAATTTCAGCCACCTAGCTCAAGTATTATAGATTGTAGCGTGATTACAACAGACGGACGGACATGGCTAAATCGTTCTAGAATTTTGCGATGATTAAGAATATATACTTCATGGGGTCTCAGATCAATATTTAGAGGTGTTACAAACGGAGTGACAAAATGAATATACCCCCCATCCTATGGTGGAGGGTATAAAAATACAGAATTTGTTGTCTTCTCATATGCGATGCTTTAGTTAGATTCTAATCAAGCTGTATATCAGGCCTTCCTATGGAGGCTCTACATAAAACCTTCATTTCGAAACTCTAAATCAGACCTTCATTTCGAACACTTCATCAGGCCTCATTTCGCAGGTCTAAATCAGACCTTCATTTAGAAGCTCTAGGTCAGACCTTCATTTCGAAGCTCTAGATCAGACCTTCATTTCGAATCTCTAGATCAGACCTTCATTTCGAAGCTCTAGGTCAGACATTTATTTCGAAGCTTTTCTTAAGACCTTCCTTTCGAAGTTCTTCATCAGTCCGCGAGATGCAAGGCCTGGCCTCACAATGTCACTCCATGTAAAAAAGAAATAAAGATTGAATGCGGCGGGCAGGCCTCGTGGCTCTTCAATCAGGCCTGATAGCTTTCCGCCAAAGCCATGATTTTTACCGCTGGGTTTGGAAACAAAATGTGTAAGTATTATGTATTTGTGAACGTATATATTAATATATTAGAACAAAATTTATTTGCGAACTGACTTTCACAAATAATATATGTGTTTTCACACAAAAGGAGTTTTCCAAATATATTTTATTTATAAAAATTTTTAAAACTTTTTGAATTTTTAGTTTCAAGTTTTCCTAGATTTCGTGTTATACTTTGTAGTTAAACCTGTTGATAGATTAGGCCCATTTGTTCCAATTTTTGCATCGTCTCCTTTATAAACGGTAATATATATATATTGCCTTATAATTTGGTCCAAGGAATATTTTTGTTTTTTTACATCAAAATAAGCCTTTTTTGTTGAAAAATAGTATGTAAATAAGCTGCTTTCTTTTCACGAAGTATTGAATAAAAATAAATATAAAATATTGATTTAAATATTCGTTTTGTATGAAAATTTAATATGAACCAAATGGTCTCTTAATAGGATTTGTACATATTTTCCAGGATTAAGAATGTCATAAGCAGCATGAACTAATTATTATTTAATAAATATTCCTATTCATCTCTTTTTGACAAACCAGCAAAGCACTTTATACCACATTGAACATCTGAAAAACAGAAAACTTGCATCTAAATTAAGGCACTGATAAATTACCAAAAAAATACTTAAATACAATTTAATCGTTGTTTCGGAAATATTACTTCCATATAAAAAATATTAGGATGGAATCATAGTTTAGAACAATATCCTCCCAAACGTATAATATTTGTGGGTGTCAAATATGATATAGGTATTTGAAGTGTACCCTAAACATATGTACGTTTCAAGCTGAATATGTTTGGAGCAATATACTGCAGAAGCAATTTTTCAGCGTGTATACAATTTTATAATATTTTTATTTTAATTTCAGCCAAATTCAATGTTCAAAATCATTAAATGTTCCAACGAAAATTGTTCATGGGGAACATATAGAAAGGTGAATCCACCATAACTTTACAAATCGATAACAAATATACGAAACTTCAAATATTTCGATGGTGTGTTGGCCGTTTTATCTTTATACATACAACTAAAATACGGGTTTAGATTATAAAATGTTGAAAGTTATCCGTAATATGTATTATACATTTATTGTATTTTCTAACATTAAAATAACAAAACCAATTTTTAGAAAAAGGAAGTGTTGTGTTTTGAATTTATCGTGGAAACTTGTATACAAGAATCATATTTTCTATGAATATTGAAATAGTTTCTGTGGCTATCATACTAAATAATTCTTTAGTATGAGTGGCATTAGAATAAAAACAAATTAAATTAATTACCAGTATATGCTTATATCAAGGACATATATTTTAAAATTTAATACGATAATGTTTTAAATTTTATGATATTTTACTAAACATAAGCACGAGGCATACTTCAATTTACTCCAAAACGGGCTTATTTTAAGACCAAACTTAATTAGTTTTATTACCAAATGTTCTTGATTCTACGAAATGCATCATCAAAACAAGTACTGTTCATGTCTTTGAATTAACTATAAAACATTCTTATTTTTATAGCGATTGTCTTTGTCTCGAAATCATTGCCGAAATCTTCAACTTTACGACAAATTCTTTGATTTTCAGTACGCTTTTTTATACCCTACACCACACTGTGGTACAGGGTATTATAACTTTGTGCATTTGTTTGTAACACCCAAAAGGAGAAGAAATAGACCCATCGTTTATTATACCGATCGACTTAGAATCACTTTCTGAGTCGATTTAGCTATGTCCGTCTGTCCGTCTGTCTGTCTGTCTGTCTGTCTGTCTGTCTGTCTGTCCGTCTGTCTGTCTGTCCGTCTGTGCATGTATTGTTGTAATCAAAGTACAGGTCGCAATTATGGTCCGATCTCGACGAAACTTTACACATATCTTTTTTTTGGCCCAAGGACGATCCCTATTGAATTTGGTTTAAATCGGTTCAGATTTAGATATAGCCCCCATATATATGTTACCCCGATTTGACATGTAAGCGCTGTAAAAACTTTATTTTATATCCGATCAGTATGAAATTCGGCAAAGAGAGGTTTCTTATTACATGAAGGAATATTGCTAAATTCGGAGAAAATCGGTTCAGATTCAGATATAGCCCCCATATATATGTTACCCCCGATTTGACATGTAAGCGCTGTAAAAACTTCATTTTATATCCGATCAGTATGAAATTCGGCAGGAAAAGGTTTCTTATTACATGAATGAACTCTGTTAAATTTGGAAGAAATCGGTTCAGATTTAGATATAGCCCCCATATATACATTACCCCCGATTTGACATTTAAGCGCTGTAAAAATGTTATTTTATATCCGATCAGTGCGAAATTCGGCAAAGAGAGGTTTCTTATTACATGAAGGAATACTGCTAAATTCGGAGAAAATCGGTTCAGATTCAGATATAGCCCCCATATATATGTTACCCCCGATTTGACATGTAAGCGCTGTAAAAACTGTATTTTATATCCGATCAGTGCAAAATTTGGCAGAAAGAGGTTTCTTATTACTTGAAGGAATACTGCTAAATTCGGAGAAAATCGGTTCAGATTTAGATATAGCCCCCATATATACGTTACCCCCGATTTGACTTGTATGCGCTGTAAAAATGTTATTTTATATCCGATCAGTATGAAATTCGGCAGAAAGAGGTTTCTTATTATATGAATGAACACTGTTAAATTTGGAAGAAATCGGTTCAGATTTAGATATAGCCCCCATATATACGTTACCCCCGATTTGACATGTAGGCGCTGTAGAGACTGTATTTTATATGCGATCAGTACGAAATTCGACAGAAGGAGGTCTTTTTACATGAATGAGTATTCAGGGAAGATCGGTTCAGATTTATATTGATTGTTCCTCCTGATTTGGTATCAAACCGCTATAGAAGTTGTATTTTACTTCCGATCATTAAAATTTTCCAGAAAGATGTTTCTCAATTTAGGAACGAATATTGCTTAATTTAGCGATTATCGTTTCAGAATTAGATAATATGTTTCTACCCATTTACCAATTATTCCAAATTATTATGGCAATGACCCTTATCGCATTGTTAGGGAGGTGTAGGGTATTATATAGTCGGCCCCGCCCGACTTTCTGCCTTTCCTTACTGGTTTTAGTGATGAGATATGGGGTAGATTTTAAAATGTGAGTATGTTCGGAAATTCAGAGTAGAGCAGTTATGTGCGTTTTCGAATTTATTACTTTGACAAAAACAGAGGAACGAAATAAAGCCGAAGAAGAAAAAATAGAACCAGTAAGGAAAGGCAGAATGTCGGACGGGCCGACAATATAATACCATACACCTCCCTGACAATGCGATAAGGGGCATTGAAATAATAACTTTGAATAATTGGTAAATGGGTAGGAACATATATATATTTATACCTAATTCTTTTTTTTTAATAATTTTTCTTTATTTGCAATTTGTCAATTAACAATAAGCTAATTATATAAAAATTAAATACTAACATGCTACGTTGTGCACCAGTGTACACTACGTTAAAACTTTAAAGTTTATAATACAATTCATTTGATATTAATTACTATTTTACTTAAATGTGTGTATATAATGAAACCAATTAATATATATCTTTTCTAATCTAACGCCTGAACGGTAAATCGCGAGTATGAAATCTTTTCAATATACGTGTTTCATTACTATCATCCAGAAGCGAAATTGCCAATGGATTCTGGTTATTGCTAAGCCTCTCTAAATATTTACTACTATATCTACTAATTTCCTCACGAATAGTTGATATGTTTAGATCCCTATGTGCTTTGTTTGCTATAAACCAATGGGCATTTGTAATGAATCTCAAAGTTTTCGACTTGTATCGCTGCAAAATCTCTATATTCGAGTTACTTGATGTACCCCATAGTTGTATTCCGTAACTCCAAATGGGTTTCAGAATGGATTTGTAAAGCGTCAATTTATTTTCCAGGTTTAGCTCTGATCTTGGTCCTAATAACCAATAAATTTTTTTGGTTTTGATCTTAAGATGTTCTTGTTTGGATGTTATGTGTTGTTTCCATGTAAGTCTCCTGTCTAAATGCATTCCCAAATATTTGACATGTGTTTTCTTTGGAATCTCAATGCCATTTAGCATGACAGCGGGACAATCCCCTCTTCGTAATGAAAAAGTCACATGAACCGATTTCTCTGAATTTATAGATATTCTCCATTTCTACAACCAGTTTTCAATTTTATTTAGTTCAGTTTGTATTGCAGACGATGCTTCTATTTCAGATTTATTCGATGATATCAAGGCAGTATCATCAGCATATGTCGCTATGGTTAGTTTTCAGATAATGGCATATCCGAGGTAAAAACTGAGTATAATGTAGGACCTAGAGCGCTACCTTGTGGCACTCCTGCTTTTATATGGCGAATACTAGAGAATTCGTTATTTATATTTACATAGAACCTTCTATTTTCCAATAACGACTTCAGAACGAGATAAAATGGTGTTGGAAGTAAGGATTTCAATTTATAGAGAAGCCCTGGATGCCAAACTTTGTCAAAGGCCTAACTAACATCAAGAAACACAGCGAACTATATTTTTTGTTCTCCAATGTTTCGCTTATTACATTGATTATACGATGGCATTGTTCTGGTGTACTGTGACCACTTCGAGATCCTGGTGGTCGGGAATGATATAGTGTTCCCCCAGAATTAGTTTCATTCTCCTTAAAAATATTCTCTCAAATAATTTAGAGAATGTAGACAGCAAACTTATTGGACGATAGGATGATAAGGCGTTCTCTTTTTTATTCGGCTTTAAAATCATTATCATTATTACCTCCGCACATTTCCATTGTGTGGGAAAATGACGAAGCCTCAATATAAATAGAATTGAAAATTAAAATTAGAAAAGTAATTCCATTTTTTGGTAGAGATGTGACTGTTTTTTTGTCTATCCTGTCATATCCTACACCACACTGTGGTACAGGGTATTATAAGTTTGTTTCACGGCAGATGTTTGTAACACCTGAAAATAACACAGCTAGACCCACCTTAAAGTATACCGATCGACTCAGAATCACTAGCTGAGTCGATTTAAGCATGTCTGTCCGCAATTTCACTCCGATCGTTCTGAAATTTTGCAGTTTAGAGTATTTCGCAGCTGTTAAGATCGCTATTGAATTTGGTTGAAATCGGTTCAGATTTAGATATAGCTCCCATATATATATTTCGTCCGATTTGGCCCTTTAGTCCTATAGAAGCTGTATTTTACATCCAATCCTTTTGAAATTTAGAATGGTAGAGTTTCTTGACCCATGAACCAACATTGCCGAATTTGAAGAAAATCGGTTAAGATTTAGCTATAGCTCCCATATATATGTTTCGTCCGATTTTGCTCTTTAGTCCTGTAGAAGCTGTATTTTACATCCAATCCTTTTGAAATTTAGAATGGTAGAGTTTCTTGATCCATGAACCAACACTACCGAATTTGAAGAAAATCGGTTAAGATTTAGCTGTAGCTCCCATATATATGTTTCGTCCGATTTGGCCCTTTAGTACTATAAAAGCTGTATTTTACATCCAATCGTTTTGAAATTTAGAATGGTAGAGTTTCTTGATCCATGAACCAACATTGCCGAATTTGAAGAAAATCGGTTAAGATTTAGCTATAGCTCCCATATATATGTTTCGTCCGATTTTGCTCTTTAGTCCTGTAGAAGCTGTATTTTACATCCAATCCTTTTGAAATTTAGAATGGTAGAGTTTCTTGATCCATGAACCAACACTACCGAATTTGAAGAAAATCGGTTAAGATTTAGCTATAGCTCCCATATATATGTTTCGTCCGATTTGGCCCTTTAGTACTATAAAAGCTGTATTTTACATCCAATCGTTTTGAAATTTAGAATGGTAGAGTTTCTTGATCCATGAACCAACACTACCGAATTTGAAGAAAATCGGTTAAGATTTAGCTTAGCTCCCATATATATGTTTCATCCGATTTGGCTCTTTAGATCCAATCGTTTTTATACCCTACACCACACTGTGGTACAGGGTATTATTTAAGTATAAAATGTCCCAAAAGTAAATTTATGTAAACAATTTATACATGAATTACAAAATTTATATATCAGAGTTATTGAATATTTCGAGAGTGGTGTAGGGTATTATATAGTCGGCCCCGCCCGACTTTAGCCTTTCCTTACTGGTTTATTTCATCTCTTACTTCCTTTGGAGTGATGTGTCTTATTGGGAGATACATTTGACACGGAACGTCTAAAAACTCCATTACTTCAACATCGTGAAGGACATTAGAAGAAGTAAATGGTTTAAAAACAAATGTTTGAAAAGGCCTCACTTTTACTCTCGTCCGATCTGCACCATGTGTTGTCAATGTCTCTTAGAGGTACGTTTTTTTTTACTTGTCTCGTTTAATATTTCTTTAAGGCGTTTCAGTGATCGATTATAATTGGGTGTCTACTGTATTGCCATTTCTGCCTGAGTCTTCGTTTTGTGCGTATAAGAAATCAGCAGAAATCAAAGCTCTATTCGGCTGAAAAGATTGTCTTGAAGTATTATTAGTATATATAGCAGCAGCCTCATGAATTAAGGCTGAAAAAATTTCAACTGCATCGTCCAGTTCTTCGTTGTTTTGTATAGGTATCTTAAGATATATATTTTTATTAATCCAATATTAAAACCAGTAAGGAAAGGCTAAAGTCGGGCGGTGCCGACTATATAATACCCTACACCACTCTCGTAATATTGAATAACTCTGATATATAAATTTTGTAATTCATGTATAAATTGTTTACATAAATTTACTTTTAGGACATTTTATACTTAAATAATACCCTGTACCACAGTGTGGTGTAGGGTATAAAAACGATTGGATCTAAAGAGCCAAATCGGATGAATTTGAAGAAAATGGGAGCTAAGCTAAATCTTAACCGATTTTCTTCAAATTCGGTAGTGTTGGTTCATGGATCAAGAAACTCTACCATTCTAAATTTCAAAACGATTGGATGTAAAATACAGCTTTTATAGTACTAAAGGGCCAAATCGGACGAAACATATATATGGGAGCTATAGCTAAATCTTAACCGATTTTCTTCAAATTCGGTAGTGTTGGTTCATGGATCAAGAAATTCTACCATTCTAAATTTCAGCACGATTGGATGTAAAATACAGCTTTTATAGGACTAAAGGACCAAATCGGACGAAACATATGTATGGGAGCTATAGCTAAATCTTAACCGATTTTCTTCAAATTCGGCAATGTTGGTTCATGGATCAAGAAACTCTATCATTCTAAATTTCAAAGCGATCGGATGTAAAATACAGCGTCTATAGGACTAAAGGACCAAATCGGACGAAAGATATATATGGGAGCTATATCTAAATCTGCACCGATTTTCTTCAAATTCGGCAATGTTGGTTCATGGATCAAGAAACTCTACCATTCAAAATTTCAAAACGATCGGATGTAAAATACAGTTTCTATAGGACTAAATGGCCAAATCGTACGAAACATATATATGGGAGCTTTAGCTAAATCTTAACCGATTTTCTTCAAATTCGGCTATGTTGGTTCATGGATCAAGAAACTCTACCATTCTAAATTTCAAAACGATAGGATGTAAAATACAGCTTCTATAGGACTAAAGGACCAAATCGGACGAAAGATATATATGGGAGCTATATCTAAATCTGAACCGATTTTCTTCAAGTTCGGCAATGTTGGTTCATGGATCAAGAAACTCTACCATTTTAAATTTCAAAACGATCGGATGTAAAATATAGCTTCTATAGGACTAAAGGGCCAAATCGGACGAAACATTTATATGGGAGCTATAGCTAAATCTTAACCGATTTTCTTCAAATTCAGCAATGTTGGTTCATGGATCAAGAAACTCTACCATGCTAAATTTCAAAACGATCGGATGTAAAATACAGCTTCTATAGGACTAAAGGGCCAAATCGGACGAAAGATATATATGGGAGCTATATCTAAATCTGAACCGATTTCAACCAAATTCAATAGCGATCTTAACAGCCGCGAAATACTCTAAACTGCAAAATTTCAGAACGATTGGAGCGAAATTGCGACCTGTAGTCGACGAACAACTTTACATGGACGGACGGACGGACATCGTTAAATCGACTCAGCTAGTGATTCTGAGTCGATCGGTATACTTTAAGGTGGGTCTAGCTGTGTTATTTTAAGGTGTTACAAACATCTGCCGTAAAACAAACTTATAATACCCTGTACCACAGTGTGGTGTAGGGTATAATGAATTTATATCAGTGTTTTTGGTGATGATTTTTGTTGTGTTTATTAGTTGGCATGGTTTTGTGTTGTAATTGATAATTATAGATGTGTGGTCAGAACTCAATTCTCTGCTATCAACTACATCGATATAACCACTTGGAATTCCATTATAAACCACAAAGTCCAGCAAGTCCGGAATCTTGGTTGGGTCGCTAGGCCAGTATGTTGGACTGCCGGATGAAAGTATTTTGTAGTGATTTTTGGTTACGCATTTGTACAGTTCACGTCCTTTAGGGTTCACCAACCTAGATCCCCACCAAGGCTGCTTCGCATTATAGTCTCCACCAACTATAAATCTCGGACCAAGAACAGAAAAGAATTCATCATACATTGAGGTCAGCACTTTGTGTCTGGGAGGGAAATATATAGAAAACAGTGATACATCATACGGTTTTAATCTTGACTACAGCGGCCTGCATATACGGATATGTAAAGTTTTAACAAATTTCATACTTTATATTCGACTATATCAGTATTGTCGAACCGGCATGAGCTCGGTATCCGGATGGTTAGCTACTATTTAGTCATAATCCTTAATTATACCCTACACCACACTGTGGTACAGGGTATTATAAGTTTGTTTCACGGCAGATGTTTGTAACACCTTAAAATAACACAGCTAGACCCACCTTAAAGTATACCGATCGACTCAGAATCACTAGCTGAGTCGATTTAACGATGTCCGTCCGTCCGTCCATGTAAAGTTGTTCGTCGACTACAGGTCGCAATTTCACTCCGATCGTTCTGAAATTTTGCAGTTTAGAGTATTTCGCGGCTGTTAAGGTCGCTATTGAATTTGGTTGAAATCGGTTAAGATTTAGATATAGCTCCCATATATATCTTTCGTCCGATTTGGCCCTTTAGTCCTATAGAAGCTGTATTTTACATCCGATCGTTTTGAAATTTAGAATGGTAGAGTTTCTTGATCCATGAACCAACATTGCTGAATTTGAAGAAAATCGGTTAAGATTTAGCTATAGCTCCCATATATATGTTTCGTCCGATTTGGCCCTTTAGTCCTATAGAAGCTCTATTTTACATCCGATCCTTTTGAAATTTAGAATGGTAGAGTTTCTTGATCCATGAACCAACATTGCCGAATTTGAAGAAAATCGGTTCAGATTTAGATATAGCTCCCATATATATCTTTCGTCCGATTTGGTCCTTTAGTCCTATAGAAGCTGTATTTTACATCCGATCGTTTTGAAATTTAGAATGGTAGAGTTTCTTGATCCATAAACCAACATTGCCGAATTTGAAGAAAATCGGTTAAGATTTAGCTATAGCTCCCATATATATGTTTCGTCCGATTTGACCCTTTAGTCCTATAGAAGCTGTATTTTACATCCGATCGTTTTGAAATTTAGAATGGTAGAGTTTCTTGATCCATGAACCAACATTGCCGAATTTGAAGAAAATCGGTGCAGATTTAGATATAGCTCCCATATATATCTTTCGTCCGATTTGGTCCTATAGTCCTATAGAAGCTGTATTTTACATCCGATCGTTTTGAAATTTAGGTGGTTGAGTTTCTTGATCCATGAACCAACATTGCCAAATTTGAAGAAAATCGGTTAAGATTTAGCTATAGCTCCCATATATATGATTCGTCCGATTTGGCCCTTTAGTCCTATAGAAGCTGTATTTTACATCCGATCGTTTTGAAATTTAGAATGGTAGAGTTTCTTGATCCATGAACCAACATTGCCGAATTTGAAAAAATCGGTTAAGATTTAGCTATAGCTCCCATATATATGTTTCGTCCGATTTGGCCCTTTAGTCCTATAAAAGCTGTATTTTACATCCAATCGTGTTGAAATTTAGAATGGTAGAGTATCTTGATCCATGAACCAACACTACCGAATTTGAAGAAAATCGGTTAAGATTTAGCTATAGCTCCCATATATATGTTTCATCCGATTTGGCTCTTTAGATCCAATCGTTTTTATACCCTACACCACACTGTGGTACAGGGTATTATTTAAGTATAAAACGTCCTAAAAATAAATTTATGTAAATAATTTATACATGAATTACAAAATTTATATATCAGAGTTATTCAATATTACGAGAGTGGTGTAGGGTATTATATAGTCGGCGCCGCCCGACTTTAGCCTTTCCTTACTGGTTTTAAAATATGTTCTGGATGTGAAATGGGTTTCCGATATTAGGAGAACATCAATAAAATTCATTTTCAAAAAGACCTCAGTTTCTTGGGTATGGTTGGATATACCATTGGCATTCCAGACAGCTTTTCTTATGTCTAATTGCATAGTTTATTTATTAGTAGTGACATCATGTTTAATAAATTGTTTGTAAGCTCCAACTGTTTGTTTAAATAATTTCAATTCTTTCAAATAAATTACTTTGACTTGACGAATTCTGTTGTCTCACATATCAGAGTACAACAATTTAGGATCAGTTGAGGTAGTAGCGGTTGCATTAAATTGACTGTCTTGTTAGATATTAGTTGTAAACCTTAGAGGCGCTTGTCGAGCTGGAGTTTTTCTTTTTCTAACGAGTTCTTGGTACACTTCGCATCCTCTGTAGTTGGCCGTATGTTTTTGCTGACAATGAGCACAACATGGGGGTATTTCTTTCGCTTTCTTACATTCAGCAGTAGGATGATACTGTGCACATTTAACACATCAAATGGCTTTTTGCAATATCCTGGAGTATGCCCGTATTCCTGGCATCGGAAACATTGGACGAAATCGGTGGTTTTAATTTTACGATGGCATTTCTAAAACTAGTGACATGGTAAATTTCATTGTTGTTTGGCCGAGGATCTAGTTCCACAAAAACATAGATAGTGGGGCTTTGGTTACTCTACTTCTAACGTTGTGGACATTTCGTACATCAAATCCTAATGATATAATTTCTGCCTTAATATCTGTTACTGGTGTTGTGTGGTGAAGACCTTTAAGTACAACCCTATAAGAGCGCTCCTGTCTTATTTGGTAAGTATGGTAACTAACTTTTTTATCGTCAAAGCATTTGACCGTTTTCTACACGACTCTATATTTTTAACTGATAACTTGCCCTCACCGTTTCTTAGTGACTTATAATTAAAATCTTTATTAGGAATAATCTTACAAATTTTTTTTATCATATCCAATATGTTACTCCAGGAATGAATAGGGGTGGTGGTTTAATAGATTCGGGCACTCTAGTTGTTGATTGTTGGTTCTGGTCACTTTGTTGTTTTGAAGTGCGGCAAATCTATTTGCGTTGGAAGTACTTGGCAGCTCATCATCAGAAATATGACGTCTTTTTGCATTATTTCCAATTGGAGATTTACACACATTTCTTTTGTTTAGCACACCTGTTGTTTGCCAGCAGAATTCTTTTTCAGAATCTTCACTACTACTGTCGTCTTCAGTACCCACAGCAGTCATGCTGTATGCCTGTTGTTTTTGAAAACTTCTGAAAAGTTTTATGACTTTGTTTATTACTTTGGTAAACGATACCGTTGAAACGTTCAATTGTTTTTGGATTTAAAAATTTAACAATTTTTTACAACCACTTGTGCGAGCACTTCTGTTTAAAACCGCAGTCAAACAAAGACTGCATATCTAATTCTGAACCGAAAACGCTATATTAATTATTATTATATATTAAGCAATATTCGTTCCTAAATTGAGAAACATCTTTCTGGAAAATTTTGTAATGATCGGAAGTAAAGTACAACTTCTATAGGGCTTTGATACCAAATCAGGAGGAACATATATATGGAGGTTATAAATAAATCTGAACCGATTTTCCCTGAATACTCATTCATGTAAAAAGACCTCTTTCTGTCAAATTTCGTATTGACCGGATACAGTCTCTGCAGCGCTCACATGTTAAATCGGGGTAATATATATATGGGGGCTATATCTAAATCTGAACCGATTTTCTCCGAATTTGGCAGTATTCCTTCGTGTAATAAGAAATTTATTTCTGCCGAATTTCGCACTGATCGGATCAAAAATACAGTCTCTGCAGCGCTTACATATTAAATCGGGGTAATATATATATGGGGGCTATATCTAAATCTAAACCGACTTTCCCCGAATTTGGCAGTATTCCTTCATGTAATAAGAAACCTCTTTCTGCCGAAGTTTGCACCGATCAGGTATAACATACAGTTTTTACAGCGCTTACATGTCAAATCGGGCGGAACATATATATGGTGGATATATCTAAATCTAAACCGATTTCAAATTCAATAGGGATCGTCTTTGGGCAAAAAAAAGATATGTGTAAAGTTTCGTCGAGATCGGACCATAATTGCGACCTGTACTTTGATTAAAAGAATACATGCACAGACAGCCAGACGGACATAGCAAAATCAACTTAGAAAGTGATTCTCGGTACAATAAACGTAGGGGCTATTTCTTCTCCTTTTGGGTGTTATAAACAAATGCACAAAGTTATAATACCATGTACCACAGTGTGGTGTAGGGTGTATACATTGAATTTTGTAATAAAAATAACGCGGGAGAAAATATATATACATACGAGTATATGTATTATACATACATATATACAAGGTGGCGCACAAGTAATCCTCCAGTTCTGTTTTGACATTTGTGTAGTAAACACATGCGAAATACACGTCAATAAACAATGTTACGCTACACTGCTCCAGAACGCGGAATATTGCTGACTATTTATTTGACCAATAATCGGTCGGTGACTTTGGCACAACGTGAATATCGTCGCAGATTTCCTGGCCGTCCAACGCCTACTGGTGAAACACTGCGACGTTTAGCCGCTCGCCTCGAAGAGACTGGCACAACACGAGATGGTGCCAGGCGTGGCAGACCCCGTTGTAGCCGTTCTGCAGAGAATATTGCTGCTGTAGCCGAGGATGTCATGGAAGCGCCGTCGACATCGACCAGACGACGTGCCACGCAAATGGGTATCAGTCGACGAAGAGCCATTACACCCGCTCAAAGTCACTGTATGGTGTGCTGTTTTCGCTGGAGGAGTCATCGGACCTTTTTTCTTCGAAGACGTCGCGGGCCAAACGGTTACTGTGAATGGTGAGCGCTACAGAGCAATGATCAACGAGTTCTTTTTGCCGCAACTCGATGAATTGGGATTGGAAAACATGTGGTTCCAACAGGACGGTGCAACGGCACACACTGCACGTGCCACAACCGATATGCTGAAGGATGCATTTCCCGGGCGCCTAATCTCCCGTTTTGGCGATTTGCACTGGCCAGCAAGATCGCCTGATTTGACCGCTCCAGACTTCTTTTTGTGGGGCTTTTTGAAGTCGCGGGTTTATGTCAACAAGCCTCAGACTCTTGCAGCTCTTAAAAACAATATCCGTCAAGAATGTGAGGACCTATCGCCGGAAGTTTTGGCCAAAGTGATGGAAAATGCCATAAAAAGGGCTCAAATGACAATCAACTGTGGCGGCGGCCATTTACATGACATCATATTCTCGACTTGATGTAAAAAAAATTAAATGACCAAATAAAAATAATCCACAAGAAGAATCATAGTTTTTAATTTATTTTTTAAATTACAGCCAAAAAACATCGAAAGGTTACTTTTGCGCCACCTTGTACATATATATACATTAAAGATTTTTTACAATCTGTAGTCTCCAAGAATTTTACTATACCTCAGTCGGTATATGCCATTTGATCTTCCCGCAAGTCGGAGTGAGCTTACGAACTAAGAAATTTCCTGTTATTTTGCTTAGCCAAGGTAAACCAAATGGACGTCATAAGTCTATTGAGTATGCAGATGTCAACCCATTTACAAAACCAACTCCTCATATGCCTGAAGAGCAATATCCCCTTTGTCCAAAGCGGAAGCATGAATCCAATGATGAGGCGATGTTGGGCGACTAATGGTTGGTTGGTGCGAGAGGCAGAAAATAACCACAATAGGCAAAACAGTTCAACATTTGTGCACCGATCTAGAACCTATTGGGTACAAAATGTTCGCATTGAAATAAACTAACGTCGCACGATGGGAAAATATGATGAAATATGCGCTCATAGGACTTTGAAAACAGCTTTCAAAAATCTGTTATTTGGGAATGCTGTATTATTGTGGATAACATTTAATGAAAATACCTTAAAATTTTATGAAAATATCTCCAGACGATTTCGAGTTATGACTAATAAATGCAAATGACATTGTGGTGATAAAATGCATATACTAAAATGCTTGTAGAATTCACGTTTGTTGGTGAAATGCGACCAGACTAGCAACATATAATAAGGTTGTATTTATCTTAATTTTTGTGTATAAGACGTATTTTAAACGTCTTCAAATGAAGAGATATTTTAAAGTAAAAATACAGTTATTTTTTGTTTTTAAAAAAAAATTATCCACAGTAAATGGATTACAACTTTTTTGGATCACGTGAGATCACTGCCATATGAAATAGAGAAGAAGTGATAAATCCAACAGTACCTAGTTTATCTCCGACTTTTTGCGATTATGGCAGATTTTTGTTCTTTATATAAGTGTTTTTTTTTATATTATATATAGAAAATATGTGTGAGAGCTACATCTATCTATGAACCGATTTTCCCAAAACATATGGACCGATTTTCTTGGTCCAAAAAAATAACTATTACGAAATTTCGGCAAAGTCGGATAATAAATACGACCGGTACATGGCCGACTGCAAGTTTGTAGTGTCCTACGATCAAAAATATCGATCTTTTCAATATTATTAGGATTATATGTGTAATTTTTATAGTTTACTTCTAATACAAATCTATAAAAATAATGTTAAACGCTTCTGCGGTCCACCCTATGTATACTAGGGTGGACCGATTTTGTTTTCAGTTTAACTTTTCTTTTTTTAACAGTCATTGTGTAAATGCATTAGTGCATTGTGTAAGCGCAAAAATGCGCAAAAATGCTGCATTCAAAAATATTCCAAACTACGATTTTATTCTACAAGGTGGCGCAAAAGTAGAAAATGCTATAAATTTTGCGATTGGCCCCAAATGTCAGTTCTGTTTTGACATTTGTGTAGTAAACACATGCGAAATACACGTTAATAAACGACCAGACGACGTGCCACGCAAATAGGTATCAGTCGACGGTCTCTACAGCGAATTTTGGTACAAGATTTGAAGATGTTTCCGTACAAAGTCCAGACGGTGCATCAGCTGTTAGCTGCTGACCGCCAATCGCGTCTAACATACGCTCAAGCCATCCTTAATCACCACCAAGAGGAAGATGATTTTTCATCAAAAATAATCATGAGTGATGAGGCCCATTTCCATCTTAGCGGGTACGTAAATAAGCAAAATTTACGCTTCTGGGGCACTGAAAATCCGCGTGTAACCCACGAAGAGCCATTACACCCGCTCAAAGTCACTGTATGGTGTGCTGTTTTCGCTGGAGGAGTCATCGGACCTTTTTTCTTCGAAGACGTCGCGGGCCAAACGGTTACTGTGAATGGTGAGCGCTACAGAGCAATGATCAACGAGTTCTTTTTGCCGCAACTTGATGAATTGGGATTGGAAAACATGTGGTTCCAACAGGACGGTGCAACGGCACACACTGCACGTGCCACAACCGATATGCTGAAGGATGCATTTCCCGGGCGCCTATCCCCGGTTTTGGCGATTTGCACTGGCCAGCAAGATCGCCTGATTTCACCGCTCCAGACTTCTTTTTGTGGGGCTTTTTGAAGTCGCGGGTTTATGTCAACAAGCCTCAGACTCTTGCAGCTCTTAAAGACAATATCCGTCAAGAATGTGAGGACCTATCGCCGGAAGTTTTGGCCAAAGTGATGGAAAATGCCATAAAAAGGGCTCAAATGACAATCAACTGTGGCGGCGGCCATTTACATGACATCATATTCTCGACTTGATGTAAAAAAAATTAAAAGACCAAATAAAAATAATCCACAAGAAGAATCAAAGTTTTTCATTTTTTTTTTAAATTACAGCCAAAAAACTTTTGCGCCACCTTGTATTTAAGTTGTTTTACTTTCAATTTAAAAAAAACATTGCCCGGTTTTTTAGACTTTTAACGCAATGTTGACAAAAATATTTTGAACTTCAGTGATCATATATTTAAAACGCAGCAACACACAATGAAGTAACTCAAATAGATTTTGAACGAAATTTTGTCAGCTTTAATTTAAAATAAAGATCACTGAAGTTGGTACGATATTCTGGTATTTACATTAATTTCCACAAAGTCGTTTTTGTAGCACCACTGTGCGATACACGGTAACAGTAAAATAAAATCTGACTACACCAATTTATTCTCCAAAGAATTCTCTTGAAGATGGACCGTAGGACTCCATCTCTAACAGTATAGTCATGAGATAGAAAATATTGCTATGCGCGCGTATTTACGTTTTTTTCCCATTGTGCGTCGTAACTTGTAAAACATAAAAAATGTATTGTTTGGTGTGAAAAAATAAGTTAAAAAAGCAATATTGCAAAAAATCATAAACTTTTCATGAAGTTTGAATTTTTGTCCACTATGTATAACTCTGTTATTTCTTGGCCAATTTTTACAAACTATACAAGGTAGTTTTAGTAATTTTGTTATCTTTCAAAAGAAGATCATCCTGAGAAAATGTACACATTTTTGCAAAAATTACACAAAGGCCCCAAATCTTTGGGGGCCTATAAACTAGTGCATGACTTAGGCCAAAACTGGGAGACACGGGTCTTTTTTGGTCTTTTATCACGTAGTTGTGTCCGTATTTTATTAATTGCGTAATAGATAGCTAGTATCTGAATGTTGAAGTAAATAAAAAACAAATGAAATTACAAAATTTTCGGGAAATTTTTCACTCTTGCGGCTACCTAAACGGTGTTAAGAATCATTCCTAGGAAGTTCATATGTTCTAGAAAATTGTTTGTTGTTTTTGTAGTTGCCCGTTTCCTTTAATTTTAAATGGTTTGCTACCTATGGACCTGAACAGGGGAAAAAACATGCATGAATTTGGGCAAAGCTAGGAGACACGGGTCTTTTTTTGGTCTTTTATCACGTAGCGGTGTCCGTATATGGTTATATTTTTTCGTGTTACACTGTGTAATTGGAATACAATAGAATGCTTGCAAAAATTTAATTTTCAAACTTCAAGACGATTGGTGCAATGGTTATCCAGATTTCGTTTGCAGAATTCGATTCATATGGGTTACGCGCTTGCAAATTCGATATATCGCGAAATATTGCATTTTTTGAGTGGAAGGTACCACACTCATGAAAATAGAATAATCTGTTCTCGAGCTATGAGGTTGTGTTAGCTATACCACGCCTCCTTGCCCAATCCTAAATTGTCCTAAATAGTGCCCTTCCTTGGACTAATACGAATTCGTCAAGACCAAAATCGAGAAAATCGAAAGATCCGTCCTCGAGTTATGAGATTGTGTTGGCTGTGACACGCCCATTTCACCAATCATAAAGATGCCTCAATACTCTGCTTTCTTGAACCAATACGAACCCATCAAGCCAAATATCATAAAGGATTCGTTCTTGAGTTATGAGGTTGTGATGGCCGTGTTGTGTTGCTTTGAACAATCCTACATTTTCATCCATGGTGACCCTCAATGGAGCCAATACGAATACATCAAGCCCAAAAATCTCGAAAATCGAACGATCGATCGAGATATGAGGTTGTGTGTGCCGAGCCACGACCCTTTGACTAATCCTAAATTTTTCTACATAGAGTCCTTGTCCTTGGTACAATACATCAAGATTCAGTGTCGTACAATTCGCACGATCCGGTTTTGAGGTATGAGGTTGTGTTGGCTTTGTCACTCCCCTTTGACCAATCCGAAAATGTCTTCCAATATAAATCACTCAATCGTGAAAATCGAACGATCCGTTCTCGAATGATGATGTTATGATGTCCGCAACACACCCATTTGGTGTGTAAGTTTTCCTAAAGGATAAAAATAACACTCACGTTTTTGATGAGTCTATCCACATGCACAATTTCACACCTTTCTAGCCCTTACAGGAGACTCTACGGCCAGGTGGTCAAAAATCACTTGGCGTAAAAGCACATGCATTGAAGATCTGCACATCAGTTTGTAGACTCATAGTTATTTAAAGACTTTTTAAGTACTGAAATAGTGACAATTGCCTTGGTCACTGCAGTTTGACCTCAGGTTGGACAGTGGATAGTTGTTTTAGGATCCCCTTTGAGACATGTTTCTATATTTAAATTTTTAGATTATTAGATCTAAAATTACTTTTAAAATCACTGAAATAATGAAAAAATGTGGTTACTGCTGCACTGACCACAGTCAGATAATTAAAAATGATATGCGCGATAAATATATGCGCGATAAATATATGCGCGAATAATAATTTTAAATTTTCCGACTATGGTCAGTGTAGCAGTGACCAGAACAATTTTCATTATTTCACTGATTTTAAAAGTTCCTTAAGAGCTAATAATATAAAAATGTATATGTCTCAAAGGAGATTAATGGCCTCAAAGGAGGTGCGAAACAACAATTCGATGTCCAGTCTAAGGTCAAACTGGACATAAAGCCGGGTCTTAAAATTTCTAAATCCTTTTCAAAATATATCGCTCACCACTTACTGTTGTAATATATCTAACGTTGTCAAATCGGTCAGTTTTCAGACTGTGGTCTGCGTAGCAGTGATAAAAGAATTTTCACTCTTTTTGTACTTTAAAAGTCACTAATGATATATGTATGTTCCAACTAATTGATGTGTATATACTGATCTCCAACGGATGCGATTTTAAATCAATCGACTTTTGACCGTTGCTCCTATAAAAGGTAGAAAGCTAGAATTTTTGCTAATGTACTCGTACAGATTCGAGTGTTGCATAACCTACGATTTTTGGATATTTTGTGGTCGGTTTAGTAGTGACCAAAGCAATTTTCATTCTTCAACGCATTTCTTAAAGGAAATGCGTTGTCCGGCCTGAGGACAAGATTAACATAAAACCGCAACCAAAAAATGTTTAAAAGTATTTTCGAATTATATATAGCATTTTCCTCTTGACCTCTGAGAGGTTTTTCCAAAAAGTTTTCACACATATAGTGTAGATGGAATAAAGCCCTACTCAGATTGATGAAATTTTAACAGTTGGAACCAAAATAATATTATTCTTTCTGATATTTAAAGTGTCTATTTAGAACTAAAAGCCTATACGAGATGCTGGCTAGGATACATTCTCACATACTAATCTCCAGATCGTTGCCAGTGCAGTTTTTGAGAGCATCATTTTTTAGTTTTTGGGTCCTGATTTTTGATTCAGTAACAAAAATCTGAAGTATCCCATATACAACGCCCTTTTCTATAGAGTACAATTATCCATTCTATACCGTACATTTATCCACAAAGCTGTCGAAAATCCATTGGCGAAAATCCAAAATCAAAGTATGCAACTTTCAAAATATTGGTGTATCAGTCCGCCAACTTTTGAGATAATATATCCAGCCCTGCAGACGTCATGCTAAAGCAAACAAATAAAGGGTGGTTAAATTTTAAGGGCCAATGTTGATTTTGAATAAAGCACAAATTATTTAGGAAATTATTGTCATTTCTTTTTATTATGATAATGTTTGAACCAGTAAGCGTTTTTACTGGCTAGTATATTTGCGAAAATAAGCGAAATAAAAAGCGAAATTAAATTTTGTAATTTCCGAGAATTCAACTTGTTTATTAAAGGACTTGTAGCTAAGTAACATCAAATTTCCAATCTACATAATTAGATTGGCTTCCTTTTTATACATATTTAATTAGTTCTTAAACATATTAGCGACATATATGTGCGCAGCCAGCTATGTGCGCATCCAGATATGCGCCAAACATAATGTAAACAAAAGACACATAGATGCACATACAAATTCATGCCCACATACAAAAATCCAACAGCCAAAAAGTGACTGCGCAGCAATGATTCTGCAAATAGACATTTAAATATGTATGTATGAAAGTGCGTGCATCTATAAGCAAGAACGATACGAAAAAGGGAGACAGACCATGAACGCTGTCGACGTTCATATGTATGTATGTCTGTATTTACAGTAGACAGCATTAGAAAATTACAACAAAATATAAGCTCTGCTTTAAACGCAGTCATATGCAGTAAACGAGTATATGTACAAACAGGCAATGCACAGGCAGTGAAGAGGAAGCAGACTATTGCCCTCAACAGGGCCGGATCAGAGGGCCGCGGTTAACATCCTCCCCCCGTTGAAGGGCAGGGACCTTCAACTGACTTCTCAATTGGTAAAACTGCGACCTTAGAGACAGCACGCTTGAAAACTCCATTGTTCGTTCGAACGTTTACAACGCGAACAACACCATCCTCGCCGCAGATGACTTCTATTACTCGTCCCAGTTGCCATTTAAGAGGTGGCATGTTTTCTTCCTTCAGGATAACCATAGTGCCAGGTTTGATATTGTCACTTTGCTCACGCCATTTCGAGCGCTCTTGCAACAGTGAAAGATAGGAACTGCTCCATTTGCGCCAAAACAGTTGCTGCATTTCGGAAACCTTCTGCCAACTATTCAGGCGACCAAAATTGATGGTTGACAAATCGGGCTCAATTATAGATATTAGTGGGCCACCCACTAAGAAATGACCGGGCGTCAGTACGTCTAGGTCACCAGGGTCTTCAGAAATTGGGAACAAAGGGCGAGAATTTAGTACAGCACATATTTGACAAACTAAAGTCCTCAGCTCATCAAATGTCAGGGTATTTGAACCAACAGTCCGGTAAAAATGAAATTTTGCGGATTTTACGGCTGCTTCCCACAATCCGCCAAAGTGGGGCGATCTTGGCGGTATAAATTTCCACTCTATTCCGTCATCGAGGCACTGTTGGTGGATAGCATTTTGATGGGTTTGACTGGAGAACATCTTTTTCAACTCCTCCAATTCATTTTTAGCACCAACAAAATTTGACGCATTGTCGGACCAAATTGTGTGTGGTTTTCCTCTGGTGGCAACAAACCGACGCAGAGAACATAAAAATGATGGGGTTGATAAATCTTGGACGACTTCAAGATGAACAGCCTTCGTCGAAAAGCATACAAAAATGCACACATAGCATTTTGTTGGAGGGCGGCTCTTCACATCAGATTTGTAAAAGAATGGACCGCAAAAATCTATCCCAGTAGTGTGAAAGGCGCGATTCGGCTTCACTCGATCAGAGGGTAGAGATCCCATAACATGCTGGCTCAATCTCGGCTTCATTTTGAAGCATCGTAAGCATTTCGAGATAATCGAGCTTACAAGTTTTCGGCCCCCAATGGGCCAATATTGCTGCCGAATTGATGCCAGTAAACATTGCGAACCAGCATGCAACAGTTTTTTATGAAAATGCATCACCATAGATGCCGTAAATGAATGATGTTTGGGAAGTATGATGGGGTGCTGAGCATCATAGTCCAAGCTCGAATGCTGAAGTCGGCCGCCTACTCGAATCAGGCCAAAGTCGTCTAAAATTGGCAACAGGGAATACAGCTTGCTTGAAGATCAAACGTTTTGATTTGCCTTCAAGGCTTTATATTCGGCCGAGAAGTGAACTAACTGGATATTTTTGATTTGCAGATAAGTTCCATTCTTGATATCACCAGGAGTTAGCACTTCGGATTGACCTCGCAATTTAGAAAAAATGAATTTGTAAACGTAAGCGAAAATTCTTTGAATTTTGGGAAATGTATTGTGATACTTACACTGCATCGACAAATCGGTAAGGGAAGTCATCACCAAAACATTTTTACGACACTCCGGCAACTCGGTCAGAAATTCCACATTATCTGGCCAAGATGACGAATCACCCAGCAAGAAATGTGGACCAGAATTCCAAAGCTTGGAGCACAACAGCTCTTCAGGAGATGCACCCCTCGATAAGATGTCGGCCGGATTCAAATTTGTTGGTACATAATGCCATGTCATTGGAATTGGGTATGACTGAATACTGGAAACTCGGTTTGCCACAAAAACATTGAACTTTGATGGCTGTTCACGAAGCCAGGATAGTACCACCATAGAGTCAGACCAACAGTGAACAGAACAGCTGTTTTGCAAGGACTTGAAAACAGAATCTACCAACTCAGCCATCAGAGAGGCAGCTAAAAGCTCGAGCTTTGGCACAGTAAGGGTTTTTAATGGAGACACCCTCGATTTTGAACACAATAAGGAAGTTTTGATGACGTCACCCAACTCAGCACGAACATAAACACATGCGCCATAAGCAGCCAAGCTGGCGTCGCAAAATGCATGGAGTTGGATCATCGATTTCGGTAAAGAAACGTAGCGAGGAAATGTGAATCGGCGAATGACATCAAATTTGGAAACATAATCAATCCAAGCCGAATGCAATGACTGTGGTAGACTTTCGTCCCAGTCCAAGTTAATTTTCCATAAATGCTGCATGAAAATTTTAGCCTTTGTGATGATTGGGCCGACCAAACCCAATGGGTCGTATAGTCTAGCTATCGAGGACAGAATTGAGCGCTTGGTGACAACTTTCCAATCGCTAAGAGGCTGAATTGCGAAAATGAATACATCATCCTTTGGATCCCAGACAAGTCCAAGTGTTTTTGTGACATCAGTACCATCGTGAAACTTCAACATAGTTTCGCATTGATCAGAAGGTAAGCCATCCAGTACTGCTGGGACATTAGAACACCACTTTCGTATAGAAAATTCACCTTTCTGAAGTAATGCTGAAACTTGCTGCCTTATCGCCAATACATCTTGAACTGAATCACCGCCAGAAATTAAATCGTCCACATAAAAATCTCCTCTGACGATTTTTGCTCCCAACGGAAAATTACATTCTTCGTCAGCAGCGAGTTGGTGCATGGCACGTATTGCTAAAAATGCAGCAGGCTTCGTACCGTAAGTAACCGTATTGAGCTTATAGACTTGGATTTCATCCTCCTCATTTTCTCTCCACAGAATACATTGTAGATAGTCATCAGGATGAGACATTCGAACACACCTGTACATTTTGCAAATGTCACCGCTCAATGCCACTTCAAAAAATCGATATCTCAGGAGGGTGTTGAAGAGTTTGGGCTGTATAGTTGGCCCGGCAAACAAAATATCATTTAGAGACAGACCAGTTGTAGTTTTGGCGAAACCATCAAAAACTACTCGAAGTTTGGTTGACGTACTATCCAACTTATGGACGCAATGATGTGGCAAAAAGTATTTAGAGGCTGATACCTGCGTTGAAATTAAAGACATATGGTTAAGTGCGGCATACTCACTGACAAAGTTAGAATATTGAGCCTTAATATCGGGATATCTTCTAAACTTCTTCTCCAAGTTAAGAAAACGTTGCAAGGCACGTTTATAAGAGCCTCCGAGTGAGGCGGTGGTTTTGCCCTCTACCAACGGCAGTCGAACAGAATATGCTCCAGAAGCAAGGCGAACGGTATTGCGAACAAAATGGTTTTCGCACAAAATGGCTTCATCATCGATTTCAGCTACGGATTGGAAGTTGTTCTCGACCTCCCAGAAGCCTTTTACAATGGCTGACAACTCCTCCTCTTCATCCTTTACTTCTGAGCACGCAATAGCCAATGACCAGGACCTTAGAGAACGCAAACCACCGCCAGCAACCACCCAGCCGAAAACAGTTTTCTGCAAAATGGGCAAATTTTCAGCTAATTTTATTTGCCCCACAGACATCAGCTCGAAGAAATGCTCAGCACCAATTAGCATATCGATACGTTCAGCTTTATCGAAAGAAGGATCAGCCAGTTGAATATTTTTGGGAATATTCCAGCCAGAAGTGCTGATGCTCACGTTCGGTTGATAATCCGTGATAGTGGGTACCACCATTGCAGCAAGCGATATCAGAAAATCGCTGCATCTGGATTTCACTACGAACTCAACAGACTTGTCAACATTAACACTTCCATCGCCAATGCCAGATATGGTAGTAAAAAACACGTCTGCACTTCAAGGACAGACGATTCATGAAGCGACTAGTCATCAAATTCAGTTGGGATGCCGAGTCCAAAATTGCCCGGCAGGGAACAAAAACTCCACATTTGTTTTTGACCAAAACAACAGCAGTAGCCAACAGAACACTTACATTTGATGTTGATGTTTCAGATGTATTAGATGGTGACGAAACGAGCACAGTTTGAGATGTATGTGGAACAGTGGGATCTGACGGTGACGCTGAAGGCTGGAGGGACGGGCTAGGCTCTAAGTGCAACATAGTATGGTGCTTTAATGAACACTTGCGACAACTTCCAGAAGTACATTTCTTCAATACATGACCCTTGCGCAAACAGTTGAGGCACAACATCAGTCTTTTGGCCTCTTTGTATCGAATAGATGGCGCAAGATTCGAAAACAAAGCACAACTCGTTATATAGTGGCCTGCAGAGTCACAAAATGTACATACGGCAGAGGAGCCGGAAGCTGCAACGTGTACATGACGATTTTTGGGATTTGCCTTTTTGAAGATTTGCTGGCTAGCCGACACACCAACGACAGAATTTTCCAAATTCTCCAGCATTTGGCATCTCCTTTCCAGAAAGGCGGACAATGACTCCCACGTTGGCAGCTCGTTCATTTTTTGTGACTCTTCCCACTTTATTTGAGATGCCTTATCCATCTTCGTCGTGGCCAAATATATTAACAAACCGTCAGCAATTTGTTCCTTCTTGGCAATGGTCAACATAGCACGCAGATGCGAATTCAATTTGTCGCTGAGGTGTCGCAAGCCAACAGCCGAGTCACCGTTCACAGCCTTCAACGAGAAAAGCTCCATCACATGTGTCTGAAAATTAAGAAGCTTATTATCAAATCTATTTTTCAACAATTTTACCGCCTCTGTGTAATTCGTGTTATTCAGCTCTAACGACGAAATTGTATCCAAAGCTGTACCAGTCAGATTGGAACGAAGATGGTGGAACTTTTCGAGGTCACTCAAACCAGTGTTGTCATCAATGACCGTCGAAAAAAGGGCATAGAAATTCGGCCAGTCCGCATATGCTCCACTAAACTTGGGCAGTTGGATTTCAGGAAGCCTAGGTTTGTATGAGGAAGATGGCGCATCAGAAAATGGCGCCCCATCAAGAGAAAATTGGCGCATCGTTGACGAACGAGGCATTGTGTCGCACATCCTGGTCAAGTTTAACTGCCTAGTTAACTTCGCCTTCACATCGAAATAGAGGGACACGAACTTCATTCGTTCGCAGCTCTCCAACTCACTAGTCACTTTTTGCTCCAGTGCTGACTGCGCCTCCTCGAATGTAGCATTCACTTGCTCTACGAAATCCAGCCGGACGGACAAATCAGCGGCGTCATAGTCATCCAATTGCTTGGTTGTGAGGGACAGTTTTAACGCCTCGAGCTGCTTCACCATGGCTGCCACCTTGGTCATGTATGGAAGCAGATTGTTAGGGCTATCTGCTCCATCACTTGTGTTGCTACTTTGATCACCAGGCATTATTTTCACTTGTTAGAACACTTGCGAACTTTGTACAAAAATCACGAAACAGTTTAATACTACCCGAATTGATAGTTTAATATTATCCGAATGATAATATTCTATTGCTAATATGTATTATCCGAATGATAATATTAGTGAAGTGATATCGATTTATATCACGTCGGGGTCACCAATCTTTGAACCAGTAAGCGTTTTTACTGGCTAGTATATTTGCGAAAATAAGCGAAATAAAAAGCGAAATGAAATTTTGTAATTTCCGAGAATTCAACTTGTTTATTAAAGGACTTGTAGCTAAGTAACATCAAATTTCCAATCTACATAATTAGATTGGCTTCCTTTTTATACATATTTAATTAGTTCTTAAACATATTAGCGACATATATGTGCGCAGCCAGCTATGTGCGCATCCAGATATGCGCCAAACATAATGTAAACAAAAGACACATAGATGCACATACAAATTCATGCCCACATACAAAAATCCAACAGCCAAAAAGTGACTGCGCAGCAATGATTCTGCAAATAGACATTTAAATATGTATGTATGAAAGTGCGTGCATCTATAAGCAAGAACGATACGAAAAAGGGAGACAGACCATGAACGCTGTCGACGTTCATATGTATGTATGTCTGTATTTACAGTAGACAGCATTAGAAAATTACAACAAAATATAAGCTCTGCTTTAAACGCAGTCATATGCAGTAAACGAGTATATGTACAAACAGGCAATGCACAGGCAGTGAAGAGGAAGCAGACTATTGCCCTCAACAGGGCCGGATCAGAGGGCCGCGGTTAACAATTGATACGGTTCAATTATGTATGGAACAAAATATCGGCCAAATGGCCGCCGCGACCTCGGAGGCACCCCTCCATCCGATGGTTCAAATTTTCGATGACGCTGAGGCATAATTGAGGTTCTATGCCGTTAATGTGCCGAATTATCTCATCCTTTAGTTCTTGAATTGTTGCTGGATTATCGACGTATACCCTTTCTTTCAAATAACCCCAAAGAAAGAAGTCCAACGGTGTCAAATCACATGATTTTGACGACGTGAGATAAAACGGCCTTTGAATTTGTTGCGCAAAAGAGCCATTGCTTCGTTAGCTGTGTGGTAAGTGGCACCGACCTGTTGAAACATATTGTCCACATCCATATCTGCCAATTCGGGCCATTAAAATTTTGTTATCATCTCACGTTAACGAACACCATCAGTGATGCCACCTTTTTCCGAAGAAACAGCGTAATAAAAAATTGACAAAGCATAAAGCATAATTACGCCCCGTTAATAAGGGCGTAAATTCCAAACCAAAAACCGTAAAAAGCACTAAACTATACATTTCATTAGAGCAGAATTTAAAGAAATATGTTTTGAAAATGTTTATCAGTGTTGTTTTCCTAATATGTCAAAAAAATTTTATTTGACGACGCTTAGATTCAAAATCAGGATACATACATACAGGGGACATTCTCGTATTTGAAGTTGAACCTATTTTCGTTAAATGTGACAATGCTCGTTTTTATTTAAAGAATCTGCTATCGGTTAAAAATTATAAAGATCTGTTGACAATGTCCATTTTAAAGCGCCTATATTCAACATCGGAATATAAGTATTATGGAGTCTATATCTAAATCTGAACCAATTTTCTTTAAATTTGGCAGAGTTCATTCCTGGTTGAAGGAACCGCTATATACTAAATTGTATGTATTTAGATCTGATGAGAAACGGCTATTCTATAACGCTTAGACTCAAAGATCTAAAACTGCAAAAAAATTCATAAAATGCCAGAGTTTATAATAAGCTCAAACAACTTTCGAAAGATTTGATACAAATTGTGGCGTCTATTCTGCGTAGATGTCAAATCGGGATGTAGCAAAAAGGTCTAATATCTTTATGTTACAAGATGTGATCTGAAAAATGTACAAAAAGAGTCAAAAGCACTAACGAAAAATTTGAAAAGCGTACAGTTAGTGCTTTTTTTCGTTTGGCACTGACTGAACTCTTTTCGCGTATTTGGTAGTCTAAAAAGCACTAAATCTGGTGCAAAAACCATTTAGTTGGCATCCCTGAACACCATTCACAGCAACTGCCTGAACGGACTCATTTCGAAGAAGTATGGCCCGATGACGTCGCCAGCCCATAAGCAGCACCAAACGAACTGGGCGAGCATGCACAGGTGTTTTCACATCTCCTACAGACCCGGTTTGCTGAAATTTGCGCACAATTCTCCCGATTGTGGACACATTTGCTCGATTATGCTGATCAAAAAAACATCACGAAATGCACGAAATGCATTTTGATTTGAACGCCCATTTTCGTAAAAGGCTTAAAAAACTTTAACGCGTTGTGTATCTTTCCATGGTTCAAATTGAGTTAGTCTGAAATTGAGAAATGTCAAATGAAATGCAGAAAAAAACTTGACGTTTAGGTGTGGTTCACATTCAACATCGGCCCTTACAATTTAACCACCCGTTAATAATTTTATGATCGGCCTGTGGTTTATGATTGCACCAGACGTGATCAAATAGAGACTTCATGGCCACTGAAACTATCTTAAATTTAAAAATTCATATTCTTTGACAAGTCGGCTTTTAGTCCTACAGCAAAAAACACCCAGGAAAATAATTTGTTGGAATTCGATTGTAACAATAAAAAAATTGTACTAGCAACAAAAAGTATATTGCCTAGACCGTCTGTCGGTTGTATTTATATATAATTAGTTGAACCAACAATAATAACATGGATACGATCAAATGAAAATGCTTGCAACTAAATCGATGGTTGTATCAATCGAATTAAGATTGTTTTTTTCATTGACACTCGGTTAGTTGTGGTAACCAATTTTAAATTTTCATTATAGTACCATATGATCGATTTTTGGTTGTGACAACCAATGTTTTATTCTTGACAACAGAAATTGTATCAACAGACCAAAGATTATTATTGCAACGAATAATTGGTTACTACAACAGAAAAAATATTAATAAATAATCGTTTATTGGTTATCCCAATCATTTCCCAAATTAAGAATAATTAAATGTATTTTGGGAAATACAACCGAAAGATTGGTTGCTGTTCTTTTGCTGATACATGACAAACAAAAAATAAAATTACTGGACATTTTGTTCAAGAACGGTATAGGTAATCAAAAATAATCTCGTGTGGATAATAATGTGTGGAATGCAGAATATGTTGTGCAAAATGTTTTACATAAATAAAAAATAAAAGCAACAATCATGAAATTGAAAGCACAGGGTTAAGCGATATTTGCATAAAAGTTTTGTGTTTTTTTCGTGTGTCAAATATTTCCACATCTCAAAATAGTGATGAATTTGTAATTTTGTTATGATTTGTTTTGTTTTTTGTTCAATAAATAAGATAAAAATTAATGAAAACTGTTTTTAATTAATTGTCGGTAGTATATGACTTACAAATTGTCAGAACAAAAATTTTTTTAAACAGTTGGTTGTGGCAACTACAACAGATAATTTAAGCCACTATTTTCGTTGTTGGCGCAACCAAATATGATTGTTGTCAACATGGAAGCAGAAGTATACCACAACCAAAGTATTGGTTGCCCTGATGGAATCGCATGATAGTAGACAGAACTACCCAAATTCGGTTGGCAAATAATTCGGTTGAGGCAACCAAACTGTATTCTGTGTGAACATATACGACTAAAATGTCTTTTCGAAATGTGGTTAACATGCACACGCTGAAAAAAAATCGCTTCTGTAGCCGAATAGTTTGGGACAATAGTCCCAAACATATTCGGCTTGAAATAAACATATGTTTAGGGTACACTCCAAATATATAATATTTTACACACACAAATATTATATGTTTGTGAGGATATTGTTCTAAACAAAAATATGCTCCCATTCAAATATTTTTTATTTGGAACTAGTATTTCCGAAACAAGGATTCATTTGTAATTAGTTATTTTGGTAATGTATTAAATGCTTTAACTTAAATACAAGTTTTCTGTTTTTCAGATTTTCAAAGAGCAATTTTTTTATAAATTTTATATGTTTGTAAAATTTAATCAAAACTTAAATCGAACAATCTTTCGTAAATATAAACAACATTGATGGATTGACAAAAACTGATGAATAGGAATATTTATAAATAAGGACATTTTTAGGTATAAAGTTTAGGAAAAACTAACTAAAATTCGAATGTTAAAAATCTAATCAATCACAGTAATGTTTTAAAAATCTTTTTAAATAAAACATATTTGGAAATCTTCTTAAACAATAACTTTGTTTGTGTGTAAACACATATTTTATTTGTGAAATTCAGTTTGCAAATAAATTATGTTCTAATATATAATATGCGTTCCAAACAAAATTTCTTGATTTTCAAATAAAATTTATTTGTTAACAAATATATAATATTTAAAAAAATCGTTTCCAAGTATATTTTCTTTCATTTCAAACATATCAAAAATGACGATTTTCCTCCGTGCATTGTATGTACGTGATTAGGTTTTGAATTATGTGATATGATTTAAATTATCATGACTAAACAGATTATATCGAAAAATGGAACATACATATATAGCATATTAAGCATTTGTTTCGCCGCCACTTTTTGACCACTGATTCCATGTAAACGTATTCATCTGAAAGTTTGCACACATACAGTTAACCCTGCAATAAGTAAGAAGGTCCCTGGGGATATTTTTCATTTTCAAACTGAAATTACTACATGATGGTTCAAGGGAAGTATACCCGACCCCCACATGTATTCCAAGGAATTTTTATCTAGAATAGTTTAAAAGGAGATTTAAAGGTGATTAGTACGGGAACGAGTGAAACGGTTCGTTGGGACCTGAAATTATGAATAACTGTACTTTCTTTTGGCTTGTTATACCCTACACCACACTGTGGTACAGGGTATTTTGACTTTATGCATTTGTTTGTAACACCCAAAAGGAGAAGAGATAGACCCATTGTTTATTATACCGATCGACTTTTAATCACTTTCTGAGACGATTTATTTATGCCCGCCTATCTCTCCGTCTGTCAGTCTCTCTGTAGATGTATTCTTGTAATCAAAGTGCAGGTCGCAATTATGGTCCGATCTCAACGAAACTTTGCACATATCTTTCTTTAGGCCCAGGGACGATCCCTATTGGTCAAAATCGGTTCAGATTTACATATACCTCCCATATATATGTACCTTCGATTTGACATGTAAGCGCTGTAGAAACTTTATTTTATATCAGAGCAGTACGAAATCTTGCAGAGAGAGTTCTTTTATTAAATCCATGAACACTGCAAAATTCGGGGAAAATCGGTTCAGATTTAGATATAATCCCCATATATATGTTACACCCAAATTGACATGTAAGCGCTGCAGAAACCGTATTTTACACCCGATCAGTTCGAAATTCGGCAGAGAGAGTTTTCTTATAACGTAAATGAAGACTACCAAATTCGAAGAAAATCCGTTCTGATTTAGATATAGCCCCCATATATATGTTTCACCCGATTTGACATGTAAGCGCTGTAGAACCCGTATTTTATATCCGATCAGTACGAAATTCAACAGAGAGGGGTTTCTTATTATATGTATGAACGCTGCCATACTGACTGATTGACTGACTGATCATCGCCCAGGCCAAACGGCTGAAGCTAGAATAATGAAATTTGGTGGGAGGGTAGTCCTTCGGATATAGACGAGCAATAAGGCGGAATTTTTCGAAATTCGTACTATTAGCCGCACAATAGGGCAAAAAGGGATAAATACGGTACCACCGCCAAATCTAAACGTAATGAGCTAGAATCTTGGCAAGATTTTTCGAAATTCGAACATTTACGCACACAGTGGGGTAAAAGGTGATAAATGTGGTACATCAGCCTAATTCAAATGGCAAGAGCTAGAATCGTGAAATTTTGTGTGAGGGTAGCCCTTATGAGGTTGACTCAGAAATTGACAGGATTTTTCGAAATTCGAACATTTACGTACACAGTGGGGTAAAAAGGGAAAAATGTGGTACAACAGCCAAATCCAAATGGCAAGACCTAGAATCGTGAAATTTGGTGTGAGAATAGCTCCTGGGACCTAAACGAGAACAAGGAGCAATTTTTTTTTAAAATTTAGGGGCACAGTGGGACATAGAGGTATAAATATGGTACCACCGCCAAATTTAAAGCCTAAAATTAGAATGGTGAAAATTGAATCCAGGGATGTCTTTATGACAACCGTTCGGGGTATTCAGTTTTTTTGTATTCGTAGTTTTCGGGGCACAGTGGGGCAAAAAGTGTAAAATATAGTACAGTGGCTTAAAAATGTCAAACATGGATCAGTGGTTCCAGGATAACTTTTGAAACATAAACTAGAGATTGGAAGTGATTTTTAGTAATTCTAACTTTAAGAGGCAAAGTGGGACAAGACGGGTAACTTATGGAGCTTGGGGAAAAAAAGGAAACAATCTGCCAAAACTGGAACTTAAACATGAGATATGAAGAGTTTATATGGTTTTAGGAGCACTGTTGTCAACAACGGTTAAAAAGTGGAGTGGAGAAAATATGATTAAATATGTTACAGTCGGGGAAAAAGGTTTAAGTATGGTAGCGCGGAGACACATTTGAAATTGGGCCCCAGGAAAATACACCCCAATATTTTTATGAATATGGGCCCCAAAAAATAACATATCAAACAACAACAATTTTATTTGGGGCGTAATTTCATTTTTTGTCTGCTTTTTGGGGTTTACTTTCATTTCTTGTCTGCTTTTTGGGGTTTATTTTCATCTATTAAATTAGAAACAGGAGAGGCTACGAATAAAGGTCTGCTCCACGTTGGCTACTTTGGATCCTGTCAATAGGAGAAAGTCTTAACCGACCGCACAGGAAAAGATTTATAATTAGAAAATAAGTTTGTATACGTGTATTATTGCGTACTCACAAGATTTACGAAGAAAAAATTTCTTAGTTTTTTTGGGGTTTATTTTCATTTCATGCTGTTTTCTTGATTGGGGGTGTAATTTCCTAAATCAGTTTTTGTAATGAAAATAGGCCCCAAATTTGGGGGCGCACTTTCATTTTCAATTTGGGGTGCATTTTCTTGGGGTCCAACTTCCGGCCGCCACATTTTAAATACGGTACAGTGAGACAAAAATTTGTTAAATATGGTACAGTGGGGTAAAAATTGTGTACAGTGAGATAAAGAGTTGAATGGGGCACAGTTGTGCAAAAAGGATTAACTGTGGTACAGTAGGGTAAAAATAGTTATATGTATATGGTAAAGTGGGACAAAATGGGTTAAAAATGGTACAGTGGGGCAAAAAGCGTTAACTATGGAACAGTGGGGCAAAAATGCATTTACTATGATACAGTGGGGCAAAAAGGGTTAAATATGATACAGTGTGACAAAAATGGTTAACTGCACTATACAGTGGGACATAACTGTGTTAAATATTGTACAGTGGTGCAAAGAGGGTTAAATATGGTACAGTGGGGCAGAAACTGTTATATATAGTACAGTGAGACAAAGGGTTTAATATGACACAGTGGGGCAAAAAGGGTTAACTATGGAACAGTGGGGGCACAATTAGTTGAATATGGTAACGTGGGACATAATGGGTTAAATATGGCACAGTGGGTCAAAAAGCTTTAAATATGGAACAGTGGGAAAAAATGTGTTAGCTATGGTACAGTGGGACACAAATGGTTAAATATGGTACAGTATGACAAACATGGTTACAGTGGGCACAAATAGTAAAATATGGTAACGTGAAACAAAATGGGTTAAGTATGGTACAGTGGGGCAAAAAGCGTTTACTATTGAACAGTGGGGCAAAAATGTGTTAAGTATGTAAAATATAGTAGGACAAAAAGGTGTTAAATTTGATTCAGTGGACCCAAAACGGTTTAATATAATACAGTGGGTCAAAAAGCGTACATTAAGAACAGTGGGTAAAATATGGATGCAGGGAGAGAGGGTAAGTTAAATATGAAATAAGAATGTTTTTTTTTTCAAGATTTATGCTTTTAGTAGCACTGTGGTGCAAAAAGGTTAAACTTATGATGCAGTTGGGGCAAACAAAAATTGTTCAATATGTTACAGAGGGGAAAAAAATGTGTTAAATATGGTTTAGTGGAGCAAAAAGTGTTACATATGGTACGGTGAAGCAAAAAAATTAAATACGGTAAAATGGTTAAATGTGGTAAGTGGGTAAAAAGGGAACAAAATAGTCCCAGATATGTATAAAAATTCGTACTTTAGAAGCACAGTGTAATAAAACCTAAGCTAAGAAATTGTTATTTCCAAATAGGTTCATCTACTTAAACCGTGGGGGGAAACAAGTTATATAAATGGCACAGATAGGGGACAAAAATGTTGAAATACGGCCTAAACTTGCGGATTTGGATCTTGAAATATCAATTATCATTTTGAAATATTGTACAATAGTGCAAAATTGGTTAATTATGACACACAAAGGGTTAAATGTGGTACAATGGAGCGATTCACTACAGATTTTTAAAGGTACATTGGGAAAAGGGATATATATTGTACCATGATGTCAGGGTAACTCTTGGAACACAAATGAAACGAGGGATCGTATTTTATATATAAAAGTAATCAAATCTTCTTCATTTTGCGCCATATGTAATAATCATGTCATTTTAAAAGAAAGAGGTATAACTATTTTACGGTACCCTTAACAGAAAATAAATAAAAGATGGGGGCTGCGAAGCGCACCGGGTTAAAGCTAGTATACGTATATGTTTCATCCGATTTGATATTTAAGCGCCATAGAACCCGTATTCAACAGAGAGAGTTTTCTTATTACATGTATGAACGCTGCCAAATTCAGGGAAAATCGGTTCAGATTGAGATATAGCCCCCATATATATGTTTCGCCCGATTTGACATGTAAGCGCTGTAGAACCCGTGTTTTATATCCGATCAGTACGAAAATTGGCAGAGAGAGTTTTCTTATTACATGTATGAACCCAAATTCTTATCGCAATGTACATTTTCGCATTGTTAGGGAGGTCCCGCCCGACTTTCTGTCTTTCCTTACTGGTTTTTAGTTGTTTTATTGTTTGGGTACATCACAAACGTGTTCATTGAATTTTAGTTACTTTTTAGTTTTTTTTACTGAAAATTGAAAAATAATAAACTGTCCGTCCCTTTTTGAATTTTTGTTAATTGCTCTATGTTTGCACATATTTCAAAGGAATTCTTTGCATTTACCCCTACTTTTAGTTACATGCGCATACTATTCGCTAGAACCCAGGTGGACGTAGAAAAGAGTATAAAAGCAGCTCTAGTTTCGTAAACCAAATCATACAAATTTTAGACAGTGAACATCGAGTGGGAAATTTAATATTGAATTTTATAAAGAAAAATAAAAGCGGTAAAATATAATGGCAGATGCAAATCTAGATATTGCTGAAATTGTGGTACTTCTTAGTAGACGCTACCAGCAAATGAGAGTGGATGAAAAACGTGCAGTGGATGATAGATTTGTAGATATCATGAGTGCGGAGATGAGTGATGACGACGAAGTTGATATTCCTGAATTTGGTCTTGAAGGTGATAATGTCGACTTGACATATCACCCGTGTTGGTGATTCGCATGCCGAAAGTAAAGCACGTATAGACATCAATGAAGATATAAGTAATGACAAACATGATGAAGAGGAAGAAACTGATGCTCCACAAACAAGTGACAATTACTCCATTTCCAAAGATGGCACCGAATGGAGTAAAAATGCACCACGATTTCCCGTATTCGTACTCATAACGCAGTAGACTACGCAAGGAGGAAATGGGGACAAGTAGGAACCACATATGATCCGTTTACAATATTCCGCTCGCTCATCACCGAAGACATGACGCGAATCAAATCGAAAAGCAGGGTAGTGACATCTGCATGGAATTTGGCAAATCCAACGAACACAAAGGAATGGATACCAATCACTTTGAAAAAGTTCGATGCCTTTTTGGGCTATTATTTTGTATACTTGACTGACCAAATCGAATAGTGAACCCCTTACAGAGTTATGGCGCCCAAGGCGTAGTCCAATACACAAAGCTGCATTTTCATATGATCGCTTTGTGTACATAAAACAATGCCTTAGATCCGACAGCAGCGACTAAGTTCATATTCACACTTTCACAGGCCGCACAATTTATGCTGACAATTTTTTCACAACTTTGGATTTGGTGCGTAATTTGATCAGGAATTAAACTGCATATGTTGAAACAGTGAGCTCAAATAAGACATTTGTGCCACTAGAGTTGAAAAAAATCACACGCTTCCTGTCAACAGCACATTTTTCGGCTTTAACGAATCCGATATACCACTATGTTCATATGTGCCCAAGAAGAACAAAGCAGTAATTTTGCTGTCCATACAACATTATAATTGCGGTGTAGACATGCAAACTGAGAAGCAGAAGCCGTTTGTTATTTTGGATTACAACGCCAACAAATCGGGTGTTGATACAATGAATCAGATGCTTGGCACATATACATGCAAGCGGCCAACAAACCGCTGATCACTGATCATGTTTTAAAATATGGTGGACATTGCTACATTTATTTTATATAACGAAATGAAGCCAACGAAGAAGTGACATACGGCGGTAATTTCTACTGATGCTGACAAAACAATTGGCACTACCAAACATAGAGGAACGAGCGCTGAACAACCGCATATCCAAGGATAAGGAACGCTATGGGAGCATTTGATGTAAAGGTAAGAAAAACGATTATAAGGTTCAAAAGCAGAATAACTACATGTTTTTGTTCATTTTAGATATTATCAAAATCGACAGGCGCAAATCGACGTTTGCGCCTAGAACGAACAGACGTCATGTCGCCTATGCCGTTCTGAGTATGGACGGCAGCGCAAAACATTGGCCTATTGATATTCCTGTAACAATCCAGGAATATCAATAGTGGAGCATCACTTGTTTGTGTTGGCCCATATTTGGACCAATCATGCAGACTACCACCAGAACTTAACGCCAATGCGATGAAAATAAAGCAATGTGGTACAAAAATGCACAAATTATGCATTATTGTATGAGGTTATGTTTAATGATCGAAATTTCTTTCTTCTACGGTCAATACTTTCAGAGATAATACATGCTTAACTAATGTTACACCCACTTTTGCCACACCCACTAATCCTATCCAGCCATTTTCTGCTGTAGATTTAGATAATTACTCCACTGTTCCAAATTTCGTTCTCCTACCATCTATACATTCTAAGTTAATCGAATTATCTTTAATGCCACGCCCACTTATTGTATCCCGCCCACTTTTGGTGAAAGTACTAATATTGACACCAACAACTTACAATCAAAATCTCGTTCTTCTAGGGTCAATAGTTTTTGAGATAATAAACGTTTAAATAATGCTACGCCCACTTTTGCAACACCCACTGATCCGATCCCTCCCTTTTTATTGACGTTTTAGAAAATAGCTCCACTAACGTGTGTTCCAAATGTCTTTCTTCTAGGGTCAACTTTTTTTGAGATATTCGGATTTTAAGTAATGCCACACCACCTCTTACTCCACTCACTTTTTTCAAAATTTTTTTTTCATAATCCACCTCTGACGAAGAACCTTTAAAAAAAATAAAATCGGTCCAGTGGTTTCAGTGTCTATAGGATACATACTTACAAACATTTTTCCATTTGTATATATGAGCATTTCTCCAATGTTGAATGCGACATTCGTACGCATTCAAAGTGAAAAAAACATTATTTCAATTTGACAAAATGCGAAACTTATAGCTCTTGATTAGCACTATAATTGGTGATATGGTTGATTTTGTCCAATTGTTCGTTTTCAAGATAATTACAAAAAACAAAGCCATTCGCACGCGACAGAAACAGAAGTCGCTTTCAAAGCAAACCAATCAAACACTGATTTCAGGGAAACCTAAAGGAATATTTTAATGCGGCTAATCTTAAAATGTTATGGATTCATGTATCTTAACAATGTTTTTTATTTTATTCAAAAATATTAAGTAGTTTATATTTTATTCAATTTTAATCACATTCGCACGCGACATGTCGCATGCGACATTTTATTCCATTCATCTTTTTATGTTAATTTTTTTACTTTTTATGCAACTAGACATCCAAAGGTTGATTATAAATGATTTGTAATATTTTCAATATATTTATTTTTACAACAAAAATTATTTTTCTTATATCCCTTAAATATAAATCAAGATTTAAAAGAGCGTCCATTAATCAGAAAATAACATGCAATATAAATTTTGTAATTCATGTATAAATTGTTTACATAAATTTACTTTTGGGACATTTTATACTTAAATAATACCCTGTACCACAGTGTGGTGTAAGGTATAAAAACGATTGGATCTAAAGAGCCAAATCGGATGAAACATTTATATGGGAGCTAAGCTAAATCTTAACCGATGTTCTTCAAATTCGGTTGTGTTGGTTCATGGATCAAGAAACTCTACCATTCTAAATTTCAAAACGATTGGATGTAAAATACAGCTTTTATAGTACTAAAGGGCCAAATCGGACGAAACATATATATGGGAGCTATATCTAAATCTTAACCGATTTTCTTCAAATTCAGTAGTGTTGGTTCATGGATCAAGAAACTCTACCATTCTAGATTTCAAAAGGATTGGATGTAAAATACAGCTTCTACAGGACTAAAGAGCAAAATCGGACGAAACATATATATGGGAGCTATAGCTAAATCTTAACCGATTTTCTTCAAATTCGGCAATGTTGGTTCATGGATCAAGAAACTCTACTATTCTAAATTTCAAAACGATTGGATGTAAAATACAGCTTTTATAGTACTAAAGGGCCAAATCAGTCGAAACATATATATGGGAGCTATAGCTAAATCTTAACCGATTTTCTTCAAATTCGGTAGTGTTGGTTCATGGATCAAGAAACTCTACCATTCTAAATTTCAAAAGGATTGGATGTAAAATACAGCTTCTACAGGACTAAAGATCAAAATCGGACGAAACATATATATGGGAGCTATAGCTAAATCTTAACCGATTTTCTTCAAATTCGGCAATGTTGGTTCATGGATCAAGAAACTCTACCATTCTAAATTTCAAAAGGATTGGATGTAAAATACAGCTTCTACAGCACTAAAGAGCAAAATCGGACGAAACATATATATGGGAGCTATAGCTAAATCTTAACCGATTTTCTTCAAATTCGGCAATGTTGGTTCATGGATCAAGACACTCTACCATTCTAAATTTCAAAAGGATTGGATGTAAAATACAGCTTCTACAGGACTAAAGAGCAAAATCGGACGAAACATATATATGGGAGCTATAGCTAAATCTTAACCGATTTCAACCAAATTCAATAGCGATCTTAACAGCTGCGAAATACTCTAAACTGCAAAATTTCAGAACGATCGGAGTGAAATTGCGACCTGTAGTCGACGAACAACTTTACATGGACAGACGGACGGACGGACATCGTTAAATCGACTCAGCTAGTGATTCTGAGTCGATCGGTATACTTTAAGGTGGGTCTAGCTGTGTTATCCAATCGTTTTGAAATTTAGAATGGTAGAGTTTCTTGATCCATGAACTACCGAATTTGAAGAAAATCGGTTAAGATTTAACTATAGCTCCCATATATATGTTTCGTCCGATTTGGCCCTTTAGTTCTATAGAAGCTACATTTTACATCCAATCGTTTTGAAATTTAGAATGGTAGAGTTTCTTGATCCATGAACCAACATTGCCGAATTTGAAGAAAATCGGTTAAAATTTAGCTATAGCTCCCATATATATGTTTCATCCGATTTGGCTCTTTAGATCCAATCGTTTTTATACCCTACACCACACTGTGGTACATGGTATTATTTAAGTATAAAATGTCCCAAAAGTAAATTTATGTAAACAATTTATACATGAATTACAAAATTTATATATCAGAGTTATTCAATATTACGAGAGTGGTGTAGGGTATTATATAGTCGGCCCCGCCCGACTTTAGCCTTTCCTTACTGGTTTTTATTTTTTATTTGGTTCTATTTCCTATAGAAAGATTTATTTGTATGAAAATATATCGATATTTTGTTTTAAGTTTTCAGCAATTGAAAGTTAATTTTTAGTAAGTTTTAATGTTTTTAAAATTTCTTTATAACCGAAATCTTGTATAACAACCCAGCAAAAAAAGAGCACCCAAAGAAGCAATAAAAATCCCCAACTTATGATCCGGAAGTTGTTCTAATTTGGATTTTCACCAATGAATTTAACAAGGGGTTGTCGCGCCGGGGAAGTACTTCTTTGTCACCACTTTTGCACAACTCTTTTAAAGCACTGTAAGATTTGCTTTTTTAGTGTTGTATTTATTTGATGAATGTATGTCGTTCTTATTAACATCTTTGGGTCCAGAGATTTCATATTTTAAAGGAATACAAATGTTGACATAGGGAAGGGAACGTATAAATAATATACTATTGGCCAAAGAGATTAACGATCATATATACATATGTATCTATGTTTAGGACATTTGAAGATGTCTGTAATCTGTATGGTGTAGATGGCTCTTGAAAAGTGTGACCCCATAGTGTAATTAACATTCTCACAAAAAAAGTTTTCCGTAGCCCCGGTTCAGAGAGTAGTAAAGTACCACAGTGTGGTACAGTATGTATGGTATGGTATATTTAATTACCATAATTTCTTTTAAAATTATTTAATTATAACCTACACCACACTGTGGTACAATTTATTATGATTTTATGCATTTGTTTCTAACACCAAAAATGAGAAGAGATATATAGAACCATCGTTTATTATACCGATCGACTTAGAATCACTTTCTGAACCGATTTAGCTATGTTAGTTTGTGCATGCGTTCTTGTAATCTATGTGCAGGTCACAAATATAGTCCGATCTCAAAGAAATTTTGTACATATCTTTATTTTGGGACAAGACAATTCGTATTGAAATTGAAAGACAATCCGTATTTCTTTCGTCTACGCGAACGATCAAAAATCTCTTAACTATTTGAATATCAGTTTAGAACCAGGTATCGTAATATATATGAATGTACCTTCGATTTAGCTTATACCCTCTACAGAAGATATAATTTCCTTTCGATGTTCATGAAATTTGGTAAAGAGTGTCTTATTTTAACAGTTAATATCTGTGTGAACAATATCGGTTCAAATTTACATATAGCCCCACATACTCGCATGGATGTGTACTCTCCAATTTAGCATCTAAGCTCCATAGAAGTCATACTTTAGCCAAATGTACTATATTTTGCACAAAGAATTTTATAATCCGAGAATAAACGGTCACTAGCAAGGTTGGAAAAATGTGTTTTCATGTTTTACATCAGAGCATTATTAAATTTGGCAGAGATTAGTTTATAGAATCACGAACACTGCGAAATTTGATAAAAAAAATTGATACCCTTCAGATAAAGGCCAAATTTAAATACAGACCCATATAGAATTTTGCATCTAAAATAGATGTCAAACACGATTTATAAAAATCAAAACAGCAACAAGAGAACAACTGCAAAGGTTAAATAGATGAATACAGTACGTTCTGTCTAATACAATGTGAGTTACGCCTTTTGTTCTTTATCAAAAACGAGCACTTGATGTTACGTCTTTTTTTTCTTGAATAAAATCGTGATTTTTTGACGAAAAACGAATTTTAATTTTTTGAGGGTTACGCTCTTGGGCATTTCTGGTGACGCTATATTAACATTTTTGGAAAGTATAAAGTGTTGTTCATAAATTCAGTTTTTATCGCAATCCAATGTACTACAATTCCAAAATTTAACATATTTCGAAGAAAATCAGCAAACTTTGAAATGACTTTATGTTATTTTAATCGGCTATGAAAAAGTTGACTTGTAGGTCCGATTTATCGACCTAGTCGACTGAAACGAAATTTAATTGATGAAAAAGTCGACTAGCTTCCATATAAATATATATTTCTTCCCTTAAGCACTATAGACGCAGTATTTTACATATATATCATAGCCCTCATACATATGTTCCTTCCGATCTGGACTTTTATCACTTCACAAGATTCATTTTACATCCAATCGTTTTAAAATTATGCATTCTTGGGTTAATAATTTATATTCCGAAATTACATTTTGGTTAGTTATTTAGAAGAACTTCATTAAATGCCGAAAAAATGTTCATACTTATGAATTGGAAGTACTTATAATGTTATTCTTTTGGAAGTACTTCTTTTATTTTTTGCTGGGAATAGATTGGTTGAAGGATTGACAACAATCAACAAAAAATAAATGATGACTTTTGTAATGGAATGTATTCTCGGATGTGTTGTTAATTATTTCTATTACTGATATACTTATTGTATTGTCCGACGTATTGTTACTTATTAAGTATTGTTACTTGTTATTTTTATTGTTAACGATATGCTTACACAATTACAGTATTAGGTACTGTCATATTATATAATTTTGTATTCTGTATTTGTAACGATTGATTGTGAAGCGCCCTCTATGGGATGCTAGCGCATATTTGTGTTCCGAGCAGCTCTGCGAAGTATGCCGGACTACGACCAACTTCATTTTGTTTTTGAGCTGATGGATCAGTCTGTTGTTTGAGCTAAATAAAATAAGAACGATCTGAAGTGAAAATATACAAGACAAGTGTTTTATTTGTACACTACAACGTCAGAAGTGGGATTACCCTTAACAAAATAAAGGGAACGAACCTAAAATGGAATTAAATTTGAATAAAAGACAATTACAAGACGTGTTAAAATTTGTGGGAATACAATTCCCAAGCGGATCGTCTGCCGATGGACTTCGCAGAATTTTTTCAGAGAACCGATGTACTGTCGAAATGGCCTTGAACGAGAATACGAACATCATTACCACAGAAGAAAATGCAGAATATGAAGCAAATAATAGCGATGTTGCCGTTTCATCACACCATTCTCTTATTCCCTCTTTGAGTTTCTCAACCACCGCTGCTGATTTTACTGCCCCCCCGATTGCTTCTGCTATGAATTCCTCGACAACACCGAATGAAGCTGTTTGTACAAATCCTCCGTTATCCATCGATTTAAATTCCTTTGCTATGACATATTCGTTGCCTTTGTTCACCACCGCCGCACACACTCTCACTACGCCGACCGAAACAACAAATCGATCAGTTGCAGTCACCCATCACGTAGCTGATGCTGCTTTTGCGACTCCTCCGTTAACCACCGATTTAAATTCCTCTGCTACGACACATTCGTCGCCTCTGTTTACGACCGCCGCACTCACTCATAATAAAATTCTCTCAGCAGAAGAAACAAATTTGTCAACCCTAACAAAAACCGATGCAGTTGCTGCAGTTCATAACTCTCTGCAAATGACGTCACCGAACGATGAACGTGCCAAAACAGAAGCAGAAAAATTAGATGATGAAATTGACATTTTGCGCCGACGTTATGAAATTTTACGTCTGCGCAGGGAGATTGAAAAAATGGAAAGCAATACAGAGAACGACAATTATCATTCTGCTGTACCAAGACGGACAGTTCATTTTCAAGAGATTGAACATGCCATAGTCAAATTTAGTGGAGAGGACCGCACGTATGGAGTAATGGATTTTTTTCGAAACCTTGAAGAAGTATTGGAACATGTAAATGCCGACGAATTATTAAAATTCTTAGCCTTACGAAACTCTTTAACCGGATCGGCTCGTTTGCTTCTTGGACGAGGGGCATTGTCATATTCAGATCTTAAGACTAAACTAATTAAAGAATTTGGCCGTACAGTCAGTCGCCAAGAAATTTATAACACCCTACGTCACCGGAAAAAAAAACTCGACGAAAGTGTCCGCCGATACGTTATGGAAATGGAAACTATAGCTATGCGTAGTGATGTAAGTGATTTCGAGCTCGTTGCATTTGTGCAGGAGGGTCTGCAGGGGTGTGTGCCTGATTATATAATTTTTGCTGCTGCAAAAACTATGGATGATGTGAAGAATGCTGTTGATATGTATGAACAACGACAAAGCGTACGGGGAAACATTGATTGTTGTGTAAATGTGGACAACAAAGCGAAAGTGAATGAAGCAAAGAATGCTGCACCGAAAACTATCAACGACGGAGTACGCTGTTTTAATTGTTCGAAAATTGGGCATATGAAATCGCAGTGCCCTTACGAAGAGCGGCCGATTGGTGTTTGCTTTAATTGTTGGCAAGTGGGACATACACGCAAAACTTGCAGTAACACAAAGCGCTTACAAAGGTTGAAGACAACGATTGCTGCTGTTGCTGAAGATGAAATTAATGCGGATGCTGAGGTTAATGTTATTAATATGGTATGCTTAAGATTTATTGATTTAGATAATAGACGGATTAGTGATTTTAGAATTATTTCATCCCTTTTCGATACTGGCAGCCCGGTAAATTTGGTTCGCGAATCTGAGGTACCCTTTGAGATCAATGGAATTGCGAGAAGGACTAGGTTTCATGGTCTTGGTGGTACGCGAATATGTACTTTCGGAAAATTGACGTCTGAGATCTCATTTGGAGATCGAAAACATTTTATTACTTTACTTGTTGTTCCTGATGAAACTTTGCCTGTGCCTTTATTATTGGGGCGGGACTTCCTCAATAAATTTAATATTCATTTATGCTATGTAGATAAGTCAGTAAATTTTATGAATAAATTGAATCTTAACGGTCAAGATGGATTTCGGAATCTTCGATTTTGTTCTTTGGATTCGGATATGCCTGAGGAGGTGGTTTTGCTGATGGTTGATCTTTTTCCCTCCGCTTTGGTGTTGGAGCAGGGTAATTTCGTTTGCGATTTACAGCGCGAATTTGTGGATGGCGATGTTGACGAGGTTGAGTCATCGTCATCATTCGAGTTTGTTCGGGATCAGATTATGGCAATTGATACGGGTTACATGGTTGATGGGTTGGACATAGACCCATTATTGGACGGTCGGGATAGGGATGCCATTAGGGATATAGTTGAAAGGCAGTATTTGCGATCTGATGCGGATGTTGTCCCGCACGATTATGAGATGACGATAAGGTTGAATAGCAATGCTGGTTTTAATTTTCGGCCCCGTAGACTGGCTGTTGCAGAGCGTGCGGCATTGAGGAGGATTATTGATGAACTGTTAGAGAAGGGGATCATTAGACGTAGTGAGTCGGAGTATGCATCTCCGGTTGTGATGGTTATGAAGAGGAATGGGGAGTATCGCAAATGTGTGGATTATCGGGCACTGAATAGGATCACTGTTCGGGATAATTTTCCGTTGCCTCTTATTGAGACCTGCATGGAATATTTAAGTGGTAATAGATATTTTTCTAAACTTGATTTGAGGAATGGCTTTTTTCATGTGCGATTGAATGAGGAATCGAAGAAATATACGTCTTTTGTGACGCCCGAGGGACAATTTGAATACAACCGTATGCCGTTTGGTCTGCGGAATGCACCGTCGGTTTTTCAGAGGTACATTAATAGTGCCTTACGTGATTTTATTGAATCTGGGAAGATAATTGTTTATCTTGACGATATATGTATAGCTACGCCGGATTTTGAGACTCACGTTGTCGTTTTATCTGAGGTTTTGCAACGATTGGCGTCTTTGGGGCTGGAATTGAATTTGGAAAAGTGCAGCTTTGCTTATGGTGCTATAGATTATTTGGGTTATACTGTGGATGGGGATGGGATGCGCCCGAATGATTCACATCTGCGGGCATTGGCTGAATATCCTCCACCGGTGAATTTTAGACAGCTTCGATCATGTCTGGGATTGTTTTCATACTTTCGGAGATTTGTGAAGGATTATGCGAGGATTGTACATCCTCTGCTACGCTTATTGAGGGATGGGAAGAATTATGATTTTGATGATTCCTGTAGGCGGTCGTTCTTCGAGTTGAGAGGTAAGCTGATATCACCACCTGTTTTGGCCATATATAACTCTCACAATGAGACTGAATTGCATACCGACGCTAGTAAGGTTGGATTTGGGGCTGTCTTGTTGCAAAGACAGGACGATGGGAGGTTACATCCTGTTTTCTTTTTCTCTAGGGCTACATCGGCATCTGAATCTCGGATGCATAGTTTCGAACTTGAGACCCTGGCGATTATTCATGCTCTGAACCGTTTTGATATTTATTTGAGAGGTATTCCCTTCAGGATAGTTACGGATTGTAACGCTCTTACGCTGACATTGGACAAGAGGGATGTTAGCCCGAAGATAGCTAGGTGGACCTTGCAGATGGAACATTATGATTACAGGATTGTGCATAGGGGAGGGTCGACGATGGGTCATGCGGATGCATTGAGTAGGTGCCATGAGGGAAAGGAAGCGTCGGATGACTTCTGCTGCGGTATGATGGGGGATTTCGGTGTTGGACTGGTTGGGACTGATGTTGATGATGCTCCGGATTGTCGATTGGAGGAGGATGGGGCTTTTCTGACCTCATCGATTCTGTTTAACGGATCCGTCGATGATGACCCCGGGGATGCTGGGGATTCCGACATACCGGGTGTTGTACCGTGTAGGACCGTGAATGTGTCCGACGAGGGGGAGCTGGATTTTATGGTTCGTGCGGCTCAGAATAGGGATGATGAGATTGCGGGGTTGAGACTACGTTTGGAGAGGGAGGAAGTGGCTGGTTTCAGATTGGTGGATGGGATTGTTTTCAGAGAGGACGGCAGTGACAATTTATTGTTGTACGTCCCGGATGAGTTGCAGGAGAATGTTATAAGATTGGTACATGAGAAGATTTGTCATATGGGCGTTGTTAAGACATATGAGCATATTAAGAGGAACTACTGGTTTAGGAATATGAGGGAGAAGATTGAGAACTTTTTGAGGAACTGTTTGCGGTGTATTATGTGTTCTCCTCCGGTAAGGATAAATAGGCAGAATTTGTACAATATTCCTAAACGGCCTATACCATTCGATACGATTCACATTGACCATTTTGGGCCACTTCCCTCGGTGAATTCTCAGCGGAGGCACATCTTGGTTGTTATTGACGCCTTTACGAAGTTCGTGAAATTATTCGCTGTTAAGTCGACCAGTACGAGGGAGGTAATTGCATGTCTAGATAAATATTTCGCTAACTACTCGAGACCTAGGCGGATCATAAGTGACCGGGGCACATGCTTTACTTCTTCCGACTTCAGTTCATTCCTTTTGGCTAATAATGTGGATCATGTTAGGATAGCTGTGGCATCTGCACAGGCTAATGGCCAGGTTGAGAGGGTCAATAGGGTGCTTAAGGCCATGCTGAGTAAGGTGACGAACCCTCTGAATCATGCTGATTGGTCGAGGATGTTGGTACGGGTTGAATTCGCCATGAACAATACGACGCATTGTTCATGGCATTTCTAAAGAGGAGCAGGCCTGCGGAAAAGTTTCATGAGGGTGATTTCGTTGTCATTCGTCATACTGACACTACCATTGGTAAGAATAAGAAATTGAACGAGATTTTCCGAGGTCCTTATGTGGTGCATAAGGTGTTGCCTAATGACCGTTATGCGGTCAGGGATATCGAGAACTGCCAGATTACCCAGCTGCCGTACGATGGGGTGATTGAGGCTAGGAGGATGCGAAAATGGATAGATGGGTTAGGTTGATTGGGGTCAATCAAATGTCAGGATGGCCGAGTTGTAATGGAATGTATTCTCGGATGTGTTGTTAATTATTTCTATTACTGATATACTTATTGTATTGTCCGACGTATTGTTACTTATTAAGTATTGTTACTTGTTATTTTTATTGTTAACGATATGCTTACACAATTACAGTATTAGGTACTGTCATATTATATAATTTTGTATTCTGTATTTGTAACGATTGATTGTGAAGCGCCCTCTATGGGATGCTAGCGCATATTTGTGTTCCGAGCAGCTCTGCGAAGTATGCCGGACTACGACCAACTTCATTTTGTTTTTGAGCTGATGGATCAGTCTGTTGTTTGAGCTAAATAAAATAAGAACGATCTGAAGTGAAAATATACAAGACAAGTGTTTTATTTGTACACTACACTTTGGACAGTTAGAAAATAAAAATAAGTGATTTCAAACAGAAGGTAATGCTATGTACGAGTATGCCATTTTAAACTGGAATGCATAATCCGAAAACAAGAAAAAATTAAAACATAAGTTCGAAAAATTCAGCAAAGTTTTGAAGATCTTTTTTTATTAATAAAATATATTTGGAGATATTCATAAACAATAATCTTATTTGTATTTAAACAAATATTCTTTTTAAGAAAATTACTTCGCAAATATATTTTGTTCTAATATACTAACATATGCGTATCAAATATGTATTTAAAAATTTGTGTTCCATGTACATTTTCATTGGATTCAAACATATAAAAAAGGCAATTTTGCCCCGTGTATGCAAGATTATACAATTTCAATTATAAAAGAATTTTTCGAAGAATTAAAATAAATATTTTTAAAAAAATAACATTGAATTACTGAAAAACTTGCATTGAGTTTAAGGTATCGATCTATTTATTAAATACTTAAAACAAAATGAAAAAATAATTTGCTGGAAACTAAGATTTATTTAGAACAATATATATCCAAATATATAATATTTGTTTGTGCCAAATATTAGATATTTAGAGTGTACTCTAAACATATATAAGTTTCAAAATATGTTTAGGATAATATACTACTGAAGCGAGTTTTTCAGAATGTAAGAGTGTTTATCGTTAGGACTAAAATAATTTAATTCTTTCTGATATATAAACGGTCGATTAGGAGCTAAATCCTATGTGAGATGCTGTCTAGGATACATTCACAAATTCTGACTTTCAGTTTGTGTTAATATAGCCGTATATGTCCACCAAGTTTGAAGAATAGGCCCAGCCCTCAATATGTCATGCTGAAGCAAACAAATAGTAATTTTATGATCGGCCTGTGGTCAAACCGACAAAATTATTTGAGAACCAAAACTATCTGTTACACTTGCCTAATTTTTTGTTTTCGAGATTTGGTTGATGCAGACGTATTCGAAAAGGATATGAGACTTCATGGCCACTGAAATAATCTTATGGTGATATCGTTTCTGAAAAATAATATCACCACATCATGTTGCGACATTTTAAAAATTCCCCCTGTACCCACTGCATGCATGCGAACAATCGAACAAAAATCGTACGGTGAGTAAAACCCATACCTACATTGTGGAGCAACCATTTTATAGTGTATAAAGAATGTACGCTTTCAATCAGGTTTGGTTCTGAAGTTTGCTTTTTGCCGGTGCAACACTCCACACCGTGGACTGGGCTCAGTGTGGAAAATGTGATATTTTCGCATTTGCGGAGTTTAATAATTTTACAAACGAAATCAAAACCCGTTCATACGGCTGCACCTTTTTTACAAACGAACCTAAAAATGCGGTTTCAAGTTAAACCAGTAAGGAAAGGCAGAAAGTCGGGCGGGGCCGACTATATAATACCCTACACCTCCCTAACAATGCAATAATAATTTGGAATAATTGGTAAGTAGACAGGAACATATTATCTAATTCCGAGCCGATAATCACTAAATTAAGCAATATTCGTTCCTAAATTGAGAAACATCTTTCTGGAAAATATTAATGATCGGAAGTAAAGTACAACTTCTATAGCGCTTTGAACCGATTTCTTCCAAATTTAACAGTGTTCATTAATATAATAAGATACATCTTTCTGCTGAATTTCATACTGATCGGATATAAAATAAAGTTTTTACAGCGCTTACATGTCAAATCGGGGCTAACATATATATGGGGGCTATATCCAAGTCTGAACCGATTTTAACCAAATTAAATAGGGATCGTCCTTGGGCCAAAAAAAGATATGTGTAAAGTTTCGTCAAGATCGGGCCATAATTGCGACCTGTACTTTGATTACAAGAATACATCTACAGACGGACAGACAGACGGACATAGCTAAATCGACTCAGAAAGTGATTACAAGTCGATCGGTATAATAAACAATGGGTCTATCTCATCTCCTTTTGGGTGTTACAAACAAATGCACAAAGTCATAATACCCTGTACCACAGTGTGGTGTAGGGTATAAATATAGAAAATGTTTTACATTTTGTTAAACCGTGTTTAACAATAAGTTTAATATTTAATATTTATACTGAATACTGAAATAATGAATTAATTCAATATATTTTGCTCAAATTTGAATTTCATACTGCAGTAACGGTCGCTATGACCACTTTCATTAGATCCATTTAGGTTTACATTAGTCCGTATCAATGGCAACTCTTTATCCAATGATTGCTTCTACTGAAAAGCTTTCACTCATTGGATAAAGAGTTTCCATCTTTAGTTTTAGATTCCAATTACTGTGGTGCTGAATTCCCTGAATACCCTGAAATGTCTCTTTGTCGTTTTCCCTGTCTGGCGCATGTTTTGCACTTGCGCAGCAGACTTGAAAGCGGTAAGACCTGAACTCTCAAATAAACTGAACTGAATCTCACTGAAACTGCAACTCTTTGTCTTTTTATTTCTCTGTTTTTCCATGCATTTATAAAACGGCCAAAATCCTTGCAATTTTGGGAGTTTTATTAAAAGTAAAATACAGTCCACTTGCAGAAGAAGCCCCAAAATTGTACATGGTCCTTCGAGCCGGATTTTAAAGCGCCATCAGAGACAGTTATGACCTTTGGGCCACGCTCCACAATTCAGGTTTGTGGCCAACCTTTTCTGCGGGGAGGACCAGACTGAAGCAGAACCGCCAGTAGAAGAAGGTTGTAATCAAAGACGCTATAACAAAACCGTGTGTGAAGTCTACAGTTCATTCCTTCTTCACCACTATTTTGCACTTTCGGGTATTCTTCTTCCTCGCTGCTTATCACGTACACACACCACCGAGCCCAATCACACAACAACAAATAAAAATTTTGCAAAACTTCCAAATTTGTATGATATGAATTACTGTTTATTAATTTTAGGTAATGTGAACATATGTTTCTCTAGACCGAATAGGTTTAGTATCTGTGGCTCCAATTTTGTCTTATATAGCACAAAAGTACACTTCCTTTGTTAGACCTATTCGATTAAATGTACCATTCAGATCCTCCAGCTATCACCATTTATTTCATAGTGATTTTTAGCGTCGAAACTATGCGTCAGCAGAAACAATTGTGTATTTTAACTAGTTGTATTGAAACTATTGACTTTGACGTACGAATTTCCACAGTATGATTAGTTCTTATTAAAATGTTATTTCTTTAGTTCTTATTTAAATGTGGACTATGTATGTTTTTTGAAGTATATCTTAAACAAATATTGCGTGCAGAATTCTACGTTTCCATAATCTTGCAGGGAACTTTCATGAACGATCTTGCGTTGTGAAATTCTGAGATGACGATTTGAAGAAGTTTTGGGAACTTGAGGAAATCCCTAACCACAAAGATCAATCTGAGGATGAGCTCTGGTGCGAGGAGTTCTACAAAGCCACAACTAGACGTAGCAGTGATGGAAAATACACAGTGAGGTTGCCGTTCAAGCAAAACTTACCTCGTGATGTTCATCTCGGTCCGTCAAGGAAATCTGCTCTTGGTCAATTTCTCAGGATGGAGAAAACATTAAGGAACAGTGTCGAATTAGCGTCAGAGTATACACATGTGCTGTCCGAATATTTGAAACTGGGTCATATGGAACCCACTACCCAGACTGAACTTTTGGAAGATTCGTGCTCTACCTCGTTTTATTTGCTTCATCATGCGGTGGTAAAACCAGAGAGCAAATCCACCAAGGTGCGCGTAGTTTTCAATGCTGTTGACGATTTTTGCCTGAAAACGGTAACTTTTGGGGTGAATTGTGCGATAAGAACCTTATTGCAGCTGAGTGAAGACGGGAGGACGACTCATCCTACCGCGGCAAGCATTCTGGAAAAGCAGATATATGTTGATGATGTACTGTCTGGAGGACACTCGGTTGCCGAAGCGAGATCGCACATGGTGGAACTGATTGATTTGCTGAACTCTGCTGGATTCCCCCTGAAAAAACTTACCGCTAATCATCCTCAAATACTTCATAACATGCCCCCGGAGGACCTTCTAGACGAAGATTTTCTTAAATTGGAAGATGCCAGTGAAACGAAGACATTAGGGATTCGTTGGAACGCGATGAATGATACATTCTTTTATAAGGTATCCAATATATCAGTACCATCAACACCACTAACAAAACGGAAAATTTTGTCGATAGTTGCAAAGATATTCGACCCCGCGGGCTGGCTGGCCCCAATTATAGTCGTGGCTAAGGTCTTAATGCAACAACTCTGGATAGATGGCACCAACTGGGATGAAGAAATTAAGCCACATTCTCTCGAAAAATGGAATTTTTTCATTTCCAATTTTCACGAAATTGAAAATATAAAAATTCCACGGTGGATCCAGTACTCGTCTGACACCAATATTCAAATTCATGGATTTTGCGACGCCTCCGAGAAGGCATACTGCGCGTGTTTGTACATTCGGTCGAATTCATCGGGAAATGTAGTTTCTTCACATCTGCTAGCATCCAAAAGTAAAGTGGCTCCGTTGAAGACTGTAAGTCTACCCAGATTGGAGTTGTGCGGGGCTGCATTACTGTCCCGTTTAATAAACTCTGTTTGCCAAAATCTAAGTTTTGAGGTTCCGGAGATCTACTTGTGGTCAGACTCCACAATAACATTATCTTGGCTCAGTAAACCGCCGTTCCACTGGAAAACGTTTGTCGCCAATAAAGTCTCAGAAATATTGGATAATGTGGGAAACGTTAACTGGAAACACGTTCCAACTGCGGAAAACCCAGCGGATATCGGAACACGAGGATGTACAGCATCAGAACTGAGCTCGAGTGAACTTTGGTGGCATGGACCGAAATGGCTCATCAAGTCTTCTGAATTCTGGCCCAAGCAAACAATCATCAAAGAACCGTCGCTGGAGAAGAAAGTTAACACTTTCCAAACTCAACTTCAACTAGAAGATGTTCTGGACCGATTTTCGTCCTTTGATCGTGCGTTGCGAGTCCTATGTTACATGTTTCGTTTCATTAGGAGAAGCCAAAAACGCCCATGCGGTGACATGTTAACGAATCTCATAACTGCGCAAGAAATCTCCTTGGTTAAACGACGACTTCTACAAGTTGCTCAAGCCTCCCATTATAACGCTGAATATCAAGCTCTCGCAGCAAATCAGGAAATAAATTCGAAAAGCAGGCTGTTAACTTTGAATCCATTTCTGGACCAGGATAAGTTACTTCGTGTAAACGGCCGTCTCGCTAATTCTGATTTGAACTACAATGAACGACATCCGATAATTTTGCCTGAGAATTCACGATTCTGTAAGCTTTTAATCGAATACACCCATAAAATGTTGTTATATGCTGAGCATCAAAGTATGCTCCGTGCAATTCGACAAGAATTTTACGTTATTCGGTTAAAAAGCGCTGTACGAAACTGTATACGAAATTGCAAAACCTGTGCAATTTACAAACATCAGGAATCAGATCATGGCTGCCCTTCCCACTGAAAGGTGCACCTTCTCGTTACCGTTTACCAACACAGGAGATGACTTCGCTGGACCATTTGACCTAAAATCCTCTCGATTGCGAAATGCAAAGTTTCTGAAAGGATATGCGGCTGTATTTGTCTGTCTTTCTACACGGGCTATCCATTTAGAAGTTTGCTCTGATTTATCGACTGAAGCATAGGTTCGTAGGTCGACGAGGTTTTCCGAACAAAGTTTTCTCAGACAACGGGACAAACTTTGTCGGAGCCAATCGCACACTAACAACTGAATACAAAAACTTCTTGAAATTAGCTGAAAAATCTCTTGTAGAAAAGTACAGTTTGCATGGATTCTCTTGGCACTTTATTCCTCCGCATGCTCCACACATGGGTGGCATATGGGAAGCTGGAGTAAAGAGCATGAAAACTCATTTAAGAAAGGTCGCAGGTAACCTAAAATTTACTTTCGAAGAGTTCTCAACCTTACTGGTCCGGATCGAAAGTGTGCTTAACTCTCGACCACTTTCTCCCATGAGTGAGGATCCCACTGAATTGAACCCGTTGACCCCAGGTCATCTGTTGAAGGGATCTGCCCTAGTCAGTATCCCTGAAGAATTCTCTGAGAATATCTCACTGATCAATAGATGGCAACGATAAAAGGTAGTGCAACTGCATTTCGCAAGACGATGGAAAACTGATTATATCTGTGACCTCCAAAAAAGATATAAATGGAAATCTGCGCAACAAAATCTGAAGGAAGATGATTTTGTCATTGTACGGCAGGACAACTTGCCACCAACTGAATGGCGACTAGGTCGGATTATTAAAGTGTTCTCTGGTACTGATTCTCGAGTTCGAGTTGCTGAAATCCGAACTCAGAACGGTACAATAACTAGACCTCTCGTGAAACTGTGTATTCTTCCGAACGCATAATCGCTCCCTTTTCTTTTCTTTGTTTCATACCCACTTCCTACCGTTCACATATTTAATAAGCCTTACCTTCTAGCAACAATACTAACCTCCCAAAGTGCCGTGTGTGCCAAGAAAGGCACTTTCTAAGCCACTGCTCCGTCTTCAAGGACATGTCGGTCAACGAACGTCGAAATGTAGCTAAAGAGAAGGGCTACTGTTTTAACTGTTTGTGTGCTTCTCACAATCGCAACTGGTGTCCGTCGCGAAAGACATGCATGGTATGCAACCACAACCACCACACCTACCTTCACGTGGACGACCACAAGCGCCGAACTTCCACGAAGCCAGCCATGGTGAAGAAGGAACCGTCGCCAGACCGAGTTGTTGTGAGCACCATCATAACCGTCACGACTCTCCCCCCACAACGTCCGCAGCCGCAAAACGCGAACGATTCGACAAGTTCGCGCCGAGCCGAGCAGAAAAAAATCGCCAACACTCGCAGCTACGAGGATCATCTGCCTCCAACTCAACGGGGACATCTACACGGAAGTCATCTGTGAGCGAGCGTTTGAGCATTCGCCCAAGGACCCATATATTTATGCCAACTGCGTTAGCTCGAGTCCTCACCTCCAAGGGGCCGGAGAAGACGCGCCTGCTTTTTAATTCGGGTGCGGCCCACACCGTAATCATGAAGGGTCTGGTCGAGAGGTTAGAGCTCCAGACGACGAGAAAAGACGGCAAGGAGTTTTGCACGACCAATCTCCAGTCCTACCATGATTCTGCAGCGAAGATCCAGATAACCGGGATAGTACGGGATCAACTTAATGCCACTCTGCCTGCTGTCACGAAGGAAAAGAAACTGGAAGCAGTGTACAACCATTTGGATGCTCTCGCTGATCCACACTTTTGCCAACCAACCAACATTGAAATTATGCTGGGCAACGACCAGATCTGTCGCATCCTACGAGCTGGCCTAATCCAGACAACTTCAACTATGCCGATCGCTCAAAGCACGTTATTTGGATGGACAATATCCGCATCGTGCCACTACTAACGTTGCAATCCTGCAAGGGCGGCGGCATGTTAAACCGTGTTTAACAATAAGTTTAATATTTAATATTTATACTGAATACTGAAATAATGAATTACTTCAATATATTTTGCTCAAATTTGAATTTCATACTGCAGTAACGGTCGCTATGACCACTTTCATTAGATCCATTTAGGTTTACATTAGTCCGTATCAATGGCAACTCTTTATCCAATGATTGCTTCTACTGAAAAGCTTTCACTCATTGGATAAAGAGTTTCCATCTTTAGTTTTAGATTCCAATTACTGTGGTGCTGAATTCCCTGAATACCCTGAAATGTCTCTTTGTCGTTTTCCCTGTCTGGCGCATGTTTTGCGCTTGCGCAGCAGACTTGAAAGCGGTAAGACCTGAACTCTCAAATAAACTGAACTGAATCTCACTGAAACTGCACCTCTTTGTCTTTTTATTTCTCTGTTTTTCCATGCATTTATAAAACGGCCAAAATCCTTGCAATTTTGGGAGTTTTATTAAAAGTAAAATACAGTCCACTTGCAGAAGAAGCCCCAAAATTGTACACATTTTTTTCCACAATCGAAATCACCATTAAAATTGGAAAATTTAAAATTGCAATTATTTGTGGTAGTCTGAGCTAAGAATTTTGATACTAGAATTTGGATCAACTTTAAAATTTTACTGTTTTGATAATGGCTTTTAATCGGAGTTTTTATTTGAATATCTTCAAGCCTACGAAGTTTGTATCACGCTGAATAAATTACAAATTACTTTCAAAAACATTAATAAATTACAAATTATTTTTGTTCACACGGCGCTAGTGGCGCTTACAACTTTATTCGGGTCTATGCTTCAACTGTCAAAGTTCGGAAGTCCCTTTTGAAACACCCTTTATAAGTCTTTAACTTAAATAAGCTGAAATACTTGTATTTGTTTCTTATCAATTTTTGCAGAGAATATAATGTACACATTGTCTTAAGCCAAATGAATTTTGACTAAATAACAAAAGCACATGCAAACAATAAATAACAACAAATTTCATAAATCTTTGATCGGCTCTCCTAAAAACTACCGTTTCGATTTAGCATACTTTGGAATGGAGGCTTCAATATTAATCATTCAACCTGATTATTACTAGATATTGGTCTGGAGGATGTGCCATTCGTTACACTGTGGGTTTCGTTGTAGCGTGGCCAGCATTCCAAATATTTGACGCTTAAAGTTAACAAGAAATTATGAAGTGACCTTTAATAGAATTGTTCCGACTCTAATGAAACTTAAATGGATGTGTGTTCGCAACTGTTATGTTCAAATGTAGTGTCCTGGGAAAAGTTTCGCTGGTAGTACAGAGTTGGAAACTCACCACTCAATGAACAGTCGCACGTGATGGCAAACAAACTAATGAAGATTTAAAGCATTTTAAGCACATTTACTTTGCGAACACCACTTATGTATGTAAAGGACCCGACCTGCAGGGAAAGTAGCTAATTTGAAATTAGCAAAATATTACTTAAACAGGAAATGTAAATTACAATTTCCTTTTTTGATCAAGACATTACTCGCCTGGAATCCTATTGTCCCATTACGATAGGGTCAACATTTATTCGCGGCTGAACGGACAAGTAATTCAGTAAAAGGACATATAAATTCCTTGCTACATCGATTGAGCTTCTTTACGAACCGAATGACAGACTCTTTCTGGATAAATTGGTCGACCACATCACTACATATTTCAATAATTCCCTTTAAGAAACCTGTCCACACTAAGGTACAAGGTAATACTAAGCCACAATGGTGGACTTCGGCCAGGTAAAAACCTGTAACAGGTTTTTCAACAAGGGCAAATATACACGGGTCACTAATGACTGAGAGGACTACACACATAAAACGAATTGGTTGCCTCAACAAAATTATTTGCCAACTGAATTTGGTAGTTCCATTAACTAACATAAGATTCAGTGAAGGCAACCAAATGTTTAGTTGTGGTACTCAACATTTTAGTATACTCAACAGCAGATATTATCAGTAGCAGAGTCTTATATATTTGGCTGACACAACCAACAATATGGTATTTGACACCATCCGAAGGTAATAAATGTTCATAAAACATTGATTGTACTGCATTTGTATACCCTACACCACACTGTGGTACAGGGTATTATAACTTTGTGCATTTGTTTGTAACACGCAAAAGGAAATGAAATAGACCCATCGTTTATTATACCGATCGACTTAGAATCACTTTCTGAGTTGATTTAGCTATGCTCGTCTGTCCGTCCGTCTGTGCATGTATTCTTGTAATCAAAGTACAGGTCGCAATTATGGTCCGATCTCAACGAAACGTAACAAATATCTTTCTATTGGCCCAAGGACGATCCCTATTGAATTTGGTTAAAATCGGTTCAGATTTACATATAGCTCCTATATATATGTATGTACCTCCGATTTGGCACCTCTGTATAAGCAACATTTTTTAACCGATCTTTTAAAAAAAATTGACAGAGAGAAGTATTTTGATACCCTTAGAGACAATACTAAATTTGAAGAAAATCGGTTCAGATTTAGATATAGCCCCCATATATATGTTACCCCCATTTTACATTTAAGCTCTGTAGAAACTGTATTTTATACTCGATAGGTTAGGTTAGGTTGAATAGAGGAGACGTTTAAAACGTCTCATGTCCATGGACATACACTTAAGCCAGTGGTTCGGCCTGTTGTGCGCTCCTTATTTATGATTTTCATACCCCACGGATTACAGAAAATCGGTACTAGACACGTATTTTCTCAGTATCTTCCAGTCATATCCTCTGAGATGAATCAAGTCTGGCAATATGTCGGAACCGAAATATCGGGATCTTGCATGTGTGAAAGCTGGGCAGTGACACAGAAAATGTTCTATCGTTTCGATGTTTTCCCTGCATGCCCTGCACTCGTCGTTTTCTGCTAGTCCTATGCGATGAAGATGTGCCTGCAAGCTTGAGTGTCCCGTTAGAACACTTATCATCTTACTAATCTCGATCTTGTTTAGTTTCAGAAAACTACTGGTTTTCTTCTCATTTGGGTCACCCCACAGTATCTTTGCAGTTGCTCTATTCCACACAGTTTTGTGAGCCATCACTGCCCAATGCTTCAACTCATCCTTCGTGGCTTCGAAAGGTTTCCAATTTTCCAAGTTTATTACTCGAAGTTCTCTGCCCTTTGAAGCCAAGCTGTTTGCTCGTTCATTTCCAATCACTCCGTTGTGTCCCGGTACCCAGAAAATACGCAGTTGACCATGGACTGAGTAATTATTTATCGTTCTTTTACAGTCTAACACTGTTCTGGATTTGACCGTTTCCGATGTTATTGCTTTAATCGCCATTTGGCTACCTGTGAATATGTTGGCATATTTACTCGATAAGAACGAAATTCGTCAGAAAGAGGTTTTTTGTTACCTAAATAAGCACTTCCAAATTTGGGGAAATTTGGTTCAGATATAGCCCCCATATATATGTTACCCCCGATTTGACATGTCAGCGCTGTAGAAACTGTATTTTATATCCCATCAGTACGAAATTCGGCAGAAAGAAGTTTCTTAATACATAAAGTAACACTGCCAAATTTGGGTTCGGTTCAGGTTTAGATATAGCCTCCATATACGAGTATATATACCGATCGACTTTGTACTTTACTTCCGACCATTAAAAAATTTGGCAGAAAGATGTTTCTTAATTTGGGAACCAATACTGCTTAATATATTAATATAATATATTAATATATATAATTATTAGGCCGGGTCGATTTGTGTATTCTAGGGATCAAAATAAGAAACTTTGCCGAAGGAACCATACCTCTAAAACGAATTCTGATGTCCCGGAAAAAATCCCACTTTGACCCATTGAGAGTGCTCCAATCGAGTCCAAATGTATGACCGACCCCCACTCAGTGAAGTACTCAGTGAAAATCGTATTCTAGGGAATACGATATATATATATATATAATATATAATATAATATATAATAATTATATATATATATATATATATAATCGGTTTAGATTTATATATCGCATTGCTAGGGAGGTGTAGGGTATTATATGGGCGACCCCTTCCCGACTTTTTTTAATGAAACACCTATCCGTACTGGTTATTAATGAAATACCAGCCTCTTTATTGTTCTTATTCCTTATCGTTATGGCAAAAGACGTGATAACACATTATCACTTCATAATTATGTGTAAAACAGAATAGACAGAACATAATTTAATTACTACACAGGTCTAAAACTATCAAATTGGACTTTGACAATATATCATCAATGATATATGGTCCAATTTAAATTTTTATCAATTTTTGCAAAAAAAAAAAAAGACAGAAAGTCGGGCGGGGCCGACTATATAATACCCTACACCTAGCTACCAATGCGAAAATGGGCATTGCGATAAGAATTTGGCAGTGTTCATACATTAATAAGCAAACTCTCTCTGCCGATTTTCGTACTGATCGGATATAAAACACGGTTTCTACAGCGCTTACATGTCAAATCGGGTGTAACATATATATTTGGACTATGTTAAAATCTGAACCGATTTTCCAGAATTTGGCAGTGTTCATACAGGTAATAAGAAAACTCTCTCTGTTACATTTCGTACTGACCGAATATAAAACATGATTTCTACAGCGCTTAAATGTTAAATCGGGTGAAACATATATATGGTGGCTATATCTAAATCTGAACCGATTTTCCCCGAATTTGGCAGTGTTTATTCATGTAATAAGAGAACTCTCTCTGTTAAATTTCGTACTGATCGGATATAAAACACGATTTCTACAGCGCTTAAATGTTAAATCGGGTGAAACATATATATGGTGGCTATATCTAAATCGAAACCGATTTTCCCCGAATTTGGCAGTGTTTATTCATGTAATAAGAGAACTCTCTCTGCCAAATTTCGTACTGATCTGATTTAAAATACAGTTCCTACAGCGCTTACATGCCAAATCGGGTGAAACATATATATGGGGGCTATATCTAAATCTGATCGGATTTTCTCCGAATTTGGTAGTGTTCATTCACGTAATAATAAAACTCTCTCTGCCGAATTTCATAAAGAGCGGATGTAAAATGTGGTTTCTACGGCGCATGCATGTCAAATCGGGTGAAACATATATATGGGGACTATATCCAAATCTGAACCGATTTTAACCAATTTCAATAGGGATCGTCCTTGGGCCAAAAAAGAGCACTGCGCTAAATTTCATCACAATCGGACCATAAATACGACCTGCACTTTGATTACAAGAATACATGGACAGACGGACAGACAGACAGACGGACATGGCTAAATCGACTCAGAAAGTGATTCTGAGTCGATCGGCATTATAAACAATGGGTCTATCTCTTCTCCTTTTAGGTGTTACAAACAAATGCACAAAGTCATAATACGCTGTATCACAGTGTGCTGTAGGGTATAAATACTGTTAAATCGGAAAGATTGGCCACTTCAGCGATGAATTTGAAGCATAAATGTTTAGGATATACGGGGTTTGGCCACTTCAGCGATGCATTTGAAGCATAAATGTTTAGGATATACGGGATACGTGCATTCGATTAGCTTTTTTTGGTTACATTTGGATACATGTTGATGCTCACCAAAATTATTTTCTGATGACTTCAACTCCTGCAAAGGGTTTGTATGTATAAACACTATTATCTTCACGCTTGCAAAAAAAGTAATCCAAATACATGATTTGATAAACCTAATAATGATCCTGTTGACTCTACAATGTCTAAATTGAAAACAGTATTTTAAGACCACTTTTGCTCTCCTTTGTTAATACATTTAAGTAAAAACAGATTGCTCTTCTCGAAATATATGGGTTTTCTCTCAACAATTATTGTAGCAGCAAAGTTGTTTTCGTTTGCTTTTCCTTTTCCAAACCATTATTTGGTTGCGTGCATTTTCATTTGATAGTCTTAATATATACGCTTTTTAACCATATTTTTAGAATGACTACTGTCAAACGGCTGGCACAACTAAATTATTGTTCCTATTATACAGGGTGGCTGATATGTATTGCAACCAACCTTCAGGTTGCTATCATTTCTAAACCGCTAGTCTGATAGCTGACAGATTTATTTCAGTGATAGTTCATTTTATTGTTTACAAGCTTGCAAAAGCATTTTGATGTATTGCATTCAGAAAAAAAGTTATTCGTGATGGAATTCAAGCGTGATAGTGTGATTGCTTTATATTTGGGTGGAAAAACACAAGTGGCTATCGTTAGAGCCCTCCATCATTTAAATGTGAATAAATCTTTTGTTTCTCGTACCATTGCTCGTTACCGTGATACTGGCAGTGTTGCATCGCGTCCAAAAAGTGGACAAAAAAACGGTAACAACACCAGAAATGATCCGAAAAGTGAAGGCCAGATTTGATTGAAATCCACGCCGCGGTGGTAGAAAAATTGCTCGTGAGCTGAACATATCGCGAGAACGGATACAACACATATTAAAAAATGAGCTTGGACTAAAGTCATTGAAGTTCCAAAAAGTGCAAGAGCTCACCGATGCACAAAAAAAGTTAGACTGGAAAGAGCCAAGGAGTTGCTTCGCTTGCACGAAAGTGGCCAGTTACCGAATTTCAAATTGAGCAGTTTGTGAACAAACAAAATGATCGGGTTTACTTGACAAAGAGGTCAGCTGAAAATTTACACCTTCGATTGGCCACCAGATGCCGAATATTATCGGGAAAATGTCCTAAAAACAGTATTGAAGCCCTGGGCAGACAAACATTTCGGCCGCAGACCATGGACATTCCAACAGGACTCAGCACCATCGCACTCAGCACGCGTCAACCAAGAATGGCTTAAAAAGGAGGTTCCTCGCTTCATTTCTACCGCACAATGGCCACCAAGATCTCCGGATCTCAATCCGTTGGACTTTAGCGCCTGGGGCATTTTAGAGAGTAAGGTTCGCACTAAAAAATACCAAAGTATCGATCATCTCAAGACGGCGCATCGCCGGGAATGGGCCAAAATACCGCAGAGCCACTTTCGTGCAGCGTGTGATGGCTTTGTCGGCCGTTTGAAGGCCATAATTCGTGCCAAAGGTGGCCAATTCGAACAAATCTAAACTGTTTCTAAAATTTTATGTTATTTCCGACATTTTTTGCTTTTGAATAATAAAATTTAAAAAAAAAATTATAAAAATATATATCGCTTTACTTTGTTGCATTACATATCAGCCACCCTGTTGTTTTCTTTATTGTTATAATCGAATTCCAACAAACTGGGCGCATAAAGAGCGACTTATAATCAATAAAAGTGCTTAGGAAAATGCAAGGACGTTCTTGGAACACCTGTGGAGAAGTAAAAAGGTATCACTCGCCGCAAGGATATGAAATATACTATCCACAACACGCTATATAGTGGGTTGTATAGAGGATTAGGATAACAATAGGACAACAAATAGCGAGCAATCACTAAAGGCACTTCTCGACACACATTTCCTGGGGAACTCCCTGAAGTACATCATGCACGATTGGAAATGATATACATATGATGGCTGCATTAATCTCTAGTATATCCCGAATCGATGGAGGGACGCCAAGGTGGTATTCATACCCAAAGAAAGAATACTAAATTAATTCTAGTATTCTTTCAAACTTGGAAATATTCATAGAAAAATCCAGAAGGGGCTTTTAGCAACATTCACTCTAAGGGTGAACTAAATCTTTACTAGACTAATAATTTGGAAACTACCGGTAAATGGAATCCAGTTAGATCTAGATAGCTGTGGCTGCAAAATATTGACTTATCGCAGTAACTGAAAAATACCCAGCGTCCTCAGAGACATTATACAGGTGGCTGTGAACAAATTGGCCATATGGGCCAGATGCAGTGTATTGGCACCCAAACAAGACAGAATTGGTTTTCTTTGCTAGACATGCATCTAAGACAGAAAATTGTCTTTCAGACATAATGTATTGGAACGGATAAGGAAGGCCAACGTCGCCTTGTATTCCTGTACGAAAGCTGTAGGGGCACGTTGGGGCCTCGCTCCTAAAATCTATATACATACATAGCAATACTACTGCACGTACGGCATTGTGGTGTGATGGACGGAAGCTAATAAGCGTTCCATAACCAGTTAATTAATGACGGTTCAGAGAACTGCTTGCCTAAGTACTACATGGACAGATTCAACCAGTGCTGTATTGACCCTGCAGCTAAAATTATTTCTAGTTGCGTATTGAACCAGTCATAAGCTAGTTGCAATGTGACCTATGCAAACCCATTCGCATCTCTGTCAGCAAAAACGATTATTTGAGCTGCTTAACAGTACTTGCATGGTACCTACATGGTGGTTGCAGATCGACACGTTCGTCTCTCTGCCGCCAGCAGCAGATAAATAAGCAAAAACGATTGTCTGAACTGCTTTACGAGCAAGTACTCGCTTGGTGGTGGCAGAGTAAATATGTCTGTCTCGCACCACCATTCTCTTGTACTCTCTTATTCTCAAATATAGTAATAACTTATGGTCAAATATCAAAGTTTTTATACCCTACACCACACTGCGGTACAGGGTATTATAAGTTTGTTTCATGGCAGATGTTTGTAACACCTGAAAATAACACAGCTAGACCCACCTTAAAGTATACCGATCGACGCAGAATCACTAGCTGAGTCGATTTAAGCATGTCTGTCCGTCCGTCCGTCCGTCTGTCCATGTAAAGTTGTTCGTTGACTACAGGTCGCAATTTCACTCCGATCTGAAATTTTGCAGTTTAGAGTATTTCGCAGCTGTTAAGGTCGCTATTGAATTTGGTTGAAATCGGTTCAGTCCTATAGAAGCTGTATTTTACATCCAATCATTTTGAAATTTAGAATGGTAGATCCATGAACCAACACTACCGAATTTGAAGAATATCGGTTAAGATTTAGCTATAGCTCCCATATATATGTTTCGTCCGATTTGGCCCTTTAGTCCTATAAAAGCTGTATTTTACATCCAATCGTTTTGACATTTAGAATGGTAGAGTTTCTTGATCCATGAACCAACATTGCCAAATTTGAAGAAAATCGGTTAAGATTTCGCTATAGCTCCCATATATATGTTTCGTCCGATTTGGCCCTTTAGTTCTATAGAAGCTGTACTTTACATCCAATCGTTTTGAAATTTAGAATGGTAGAGTTTCTTGATCCATGAATAAAGATTTAACTATAGCTCCCATATATATGTTTCGTCCGATTTTGCTCTTTAGTCCTGTAGAAGCTGTATTTTACATCCAATCATTTTGAAATTTAGAATGGTAGAGTTTCTTGATCCATGAACCAACATAGGCGAATTTGAAGAAAATCGGTTAAGATTTAGATATAGCTCCCATATATATCTTTCGTCCGATTTGGCCCTTTAGTCCTATAGAAGCTGTACTTTACATCCAATCGTTTTGAATTTTAGAATCTTTGCCGATTTGAAGAAAATCGGTAAAGATTTAGCTATAGCTCCCATATATATGTTTCATCCGATTTGGCTCTTTAGATCCAATCGTTTTTATACCCTACACCACACTGTGGTACAGGATATTATTTAGGTATAAAATGTCCCAAAAGTATATTTATGTAAACAATTTATACATGAATTACAAAATTTTTATATCAGAGTTATTCAATATTACGAGAGTGGTGTAGGGTATAATATAGTCGGCCCCGCCCGACTTTAGCCTTTCCTTACTGGTTTAAATTTTGAAGTAATTTTTTTCAAGATTTTTTTGGCGAGCACATCAACGGCTTTTTCAACAGACGAAGATAAAAATATAAACATGCAAAAACCGTTGTTGTGAATAAATTTCATCAAAGGCCGCGAAAGTTATGGCGGTTCCAAATTGAAATTTAAAAAAAATTGTATAAAATGCAATTTTCAGCGGAATTCGGAAAACTAAAATTACAATCGTAGAACATTAGCATTTCTATCAGCCTATGACAAAATATTCGCTGTAGCTTCATTATTCGGATAAATATAGCTAATCAAAAAAATCCAAAAATCGACCAGGTAAAATTTGCATACGAACATTATTTTTGTGGAAATATAATTATGCAATGTGCATTATTTGCACAATCATCAAAATAATATGACGGCCCTCCGATTTTGGAATAGAGCGATAAAAATCCTTTTATTTCATATACACTTCCGCCATATCTGTACCCCGCACTGGGTGTGCCTTGACAATCATTGCTGAGACAAAAGTGTCACGTTCTTCGCGTACAAGACTTCAATCTTCAAATAAGTATCCATGATTGTTAAGTGCACCACAGCAGTACGCCCGAAGAACATTTCTATGTTTGAATTTCAGACGTTTATACTATTAAAAATGCCATGGACAAAATTTGCAATTTTTGCAAAAATTGAAAAAAGTGAATAAAATTTCAGCGATTCATTATTTTGTTACGGCCCCCTGATTTTTGGATTCACCAGGTCAAAAGCCATCTGGGATAATTAATTCAGCTCTACCTACACATAACTGTCGATGTGCTCCGCGAAATACAGTATCAAAAAAAAAAATTCACGCAAGTTTAACAAAGGTTTGGGAAGCTATAGCGGTGGTTCCATTAAGAGCACATCAACGACACCTATATATATTTATAGGTATTTCAAGCCGCTATAACCGCTTCTTTAGTGTTATTTCATAACATCGCGGGCCGCGCTAACCGCGGTCAAAAAACAAAAATCACTTGAAATCGCATTCCAAAAAGTTATGAGCTATATTTTTTTGCGGAAAGATCTCACATGAACAGTGCTCACGAAAAATTCTTCCTCCATGTGTCCCTCGTGTTTTTTGTAACTGACCAGTAACTTCAAAATAAATAGTTTGGCCACAACTTATAAAAGAATGGATACAGATATGAACATTTCTAGGTCTTTTTTCACAATTTTGAAATGTATGTGCTTATAACTTCTAAAGTTTTTTAGATAATAACAAACTTTTTTGGGAAAAAACTTTTATGTTTGTGGTTTATCTAATTCCATCAACTTATGCACCGAAATCTGTACACAAAGCGAGAAAAGGGTAAAACAACATTCATTACCCCTGTGTTAAAAAATTTTGATATTTGCCCTTATATATTTACAATGTATTTTGTAACAGCCGTATTCATAAAAATATGCTAATTATGATTTAAAGTGCACTTTAGTTAACAAACACTTTTTGAGATTCGTTGCTGATCATTCGCAGTGAACGGACGTGATTATTACATAGCGGATAGTTACCGCTATACAAATCTGTACAAAGTCCGTAAGTCCTACATCGTAGTACCTATTACGGTCTAATACAGACAAAATAAAAAAAATTATCTTGACGGGGATGCCTTCGTGTTCCGATGGAGCGCGGTTCCCCAATCGTCCGACTGTCCGTCCGTTGGTCTTGGCCAAAGCCGACCACACCAAAAATGGTGAAAATCTCCACCAAGTACTCACAACAGGTGGTGCGGTGAGGGGAAAACGTCATGTGCGACCGTCAAAACGGAAGCACAATGAGCATCGTGTAGCGCTCAGAGTTTTGACGAATTTGGAGGCTGTTGAGGTTTCGGCTCTTACCGAAAAACAAAAAGAGTCACTTACCTGGGCTAAAGGCGTCATAGATGCTTCTAAGGCCAATAAGTCAGCTGAAAGAGCCACAAATTCAGCTGTGTTAACGGCTAATAAAGTAAAACGAATCAGATCACCTGATGAACCCCTGCATTCGAAAAAGGCAAGAGGCCCTAATGTCAACATCAACAGGTCACTCACCAAGCCCTTCAATGAAGTGGTAGACAGAAGTAGTGAGGATGGATCCATCCTCATGGACAAATGGAGTCATGTACAATCAGCCATTATGGCTCATTACCTCGATGTCCGTAGAGAAATGCTGTGCAAACCACCAATCTGCAACGATGCAGGATGGCATCAGGGGAGAGTAAAGCTCTTATATTTCTGGGATGCCAGATCAGTAGACCTGTATAAGGCTGCTCTGAGTCGAGCGGGTGAGGTGTGGCCGGGTGCCCAGTTGGATGTTGTCGAAAAAAACAACATCCCTAGTCACCCTAGAGCCATCACCTGGGTTACAGAAGATCCTTCCAACCCGGCTGACATCTTAGAAATAATAAAAGATTCCAATCCTGATCTGCCGGCCCATATTTGGAGAATCAGCAAGGTGAGTGAGGCGGATGGTAAAAAGCGGCAGGTCAATCTTATCCGAAACGCTGAATCCACCTCCCTTATACAAAGTGCGAGTGCAACCCTACAATATGACTTCGAGAATATAGTCTTGAAGATATACAAGCAGGATATATCTCCCACTGCAGAAGGTGAGTCGTCCACCGTGGTACTTTGTGGAAGTGCGGAGGTACCCACGCCTATTATTTCTGGTGACTCCAACTCTAACAGAAGATCTGTAACGTCCTTCTCTGAGGACAAAAGTTCTACTTCGGTCACAGAGAGGCTGAGGGGAGTCTCCGGACACTTTGACGCATCTGGCGGGGACATGCTTCTAGACGATACGGACGAAGAGTTCGATAACACCCTTGTCGGGGTGGATGTTAATCTGTCAATTACCAATGATGGTAAGAATTCTACAGATTAACCTCCATCACGCTAAAGCAGCCTCAGCGGCTCTATTGCTGCGCCTGTCCACAGGCGCAGTTGACATCGTCCTGATACAGGAGCCCTACGTAGTGGGAAGAAGGGTGTGCGGTATTAGGACACCCAACTTTAAACTGCTTGTGGCCAACTGTGAAGGCACTCCAAGAACCTGCATTTTGGCCAGGAAAGATCTAAGTATCTTTCTCCTGACTAATTTAAGTGGTAAAGACCAAAAAGCTGCTAGCCTGGAGATCGGTAATCGCATATATTGGGTGGTCTCCAGCTACTTGGCTTATGAATATGTAGTACCTACTGCTCTATTCAGGGAAGTAGTAGAAGAAGCAACGTCTGACGAGCTCGAGCTGATTATTGGCGCAGACACGAACGCTCATCATACTATCTGGGGTAGTACGGACATAAACAATAGGAGTGATTCGCTTCTTGACTTTATTCTAACTACCAACCTTAGTATTTGTAACATAGGTAATAAACCGACCTTTACAATTAAAGACAGACAAGAAGTACTCGACGTAACGTTTGCTACTGACCGGCTGTCAGACAAAATTATTGGGTGGAATGTACTGGACGACCACTCATTCTCAGATCACCATTATATTGAGTTCAAACTCGCGGAAAAAGCGCCTAAACCTGCCGTCCACAGAAATGTAAGGAAGACAAAGTGGCACCTGTATGAAAAGAATTTCAAGAAAGTCCTTAACTCTAAACTTCTGTACGAACCGAATGACAAAGCCGGTCTGGATAATCTGGTCGATCATATCACCATATCATTCAATATATCCCTTGAAGAAGCCTGTCCAAAAACAAGGTACAAGGGTAAAACTAAACCCCAATGGTGGACTTCTGAGCTAACGGCTATGAAAAAGACCTGCAACAAGCTATTCAATAAGACTAAATCTACTGGGGTCGCTAATGATTGGGATGCCTATAAAGAGCAACTCAAGATCTATAAGAAGGAGCTTAGAAAGGCGCTCTTGGTATACCTTCTGTGGCGAAGTGGAAAAGGTCTCCGACGCCGCTAGGCTGAGGAAGATATTATCTGCTTCACCCTGTACAGTGGGATATTTACAGGATGAGGCAAATAACTGGACCAAAAACAGCGACCAGTCGCTCAATGTACTGCTCAATACACATTTCCCGGGGAACTCTGTAACAGAACCCGAGGATCAGCAGGACCAACAAGAGTGCGGGTGGACTGCGAGCGTCGCTAGCTTCTTGACTGAGAGATCCAGAATAAGCTGGGCTATTAATAGCTTTGAGCCCTTCAAGTCACCTGGACCAGATGGCATCACTCCAGCTGAAATGCAGAAAATGTTAAAGTACATTATCCCCTGGCTGGAGAACATTTATGTAGGCTGTATCAGGCTTTCATACGTCCCGAATCGATGGAGGGATACCAAAGTGGTATTCATACCTAAAGCGGGAAAGATATCACACACTAGGCCAAAAGACTTCAGACCAATTAGCCTATCCTCCTTCCTATTGAAAGGTCTGGAAAGACTTTTAGATAATTTCATTAGGGAAAACCTGGATACAAAACTCCTGTCGGGGAACCAACATGCTTACAATAAGGGCAAGTCTACAGAATCAGCCCTGCACGAACTTGTGAGCACTATCGAATCGTCCCTGCATTTCAAGGAATTCACCATGGTGGCATTTCTTGGCATAGAAGGGGCTTTTAACAACATTCACTCAGATGCGGTAATTGCGGCACTCTCACATCTAAAAGTTAACACTAGTTTGATTAGACTAATTCAAAGTCTGCTCACCAGAAGACGCATAAAGGCGCCCATACACGAGTACTGCCGCAGTTCATGCCGATGAACCCCTTGTGTACATGTGTGATTGACATTTTCGATACACACATATCAATCAAAATTTAATTTATCCATTTTTTTCACTTTTCACACAAAACTATTTTAAATTTTCGTTGTTTACATACTTATAATAAAATTTCCAATAATCTGGCATATAATGATGAACAAAATTCATCTGATTGATATGTGTTCATTTTGAAAATCAAAAGTATTTTGATTTTCATACTGCAACCAATACATTCTCATGTTGTGTCAAATTCACCAATACACACATATTGCCGTTCCTGCGGCAGTACTCGTGTATGGGGGGCTTAACAGCATGTCTAGGGTCCACAACTCTAACAAGGTTTGTAAACAGAGGGACCCCGCAAGGAGGAGTACTGTCTCCACTAATTTGGAACCTAGCGGTGAATGAAATCCTGCTAGATCTAGAACGTTGTGGCTGCAAGGTCGTGGCATATGCGGACGACGTGGCAATCACAGTGAGTGGCAAATTCGTAAACGTCCTCAGAGACATCCTACAGGTGGCTCTGAACAAGTTGGATAGATGGGCCAGAAGCAGCGGTTTGGGCGTTAACCCCAACAAGACAGAATTGGTTCTCTTTACTAGGATGAATAATGTCCCACATGTGGACCCTCCACCTCGGATAAATGGAACAGATCTAGTCTTTTTTGAAAGTGCAAAATTTTTAGGAATAATTCTAGATAGGAAAATGTTATTTAGACTTAACGTATTGGAACGTGTAAGGAAGGCCAACGTCGCCTTATATTCCTGCAAAAAGGCTGTAGGGTCGCGGTGGGGACTCTCTCCTAAAATCGTCCACTGGATATATATAGCAGTAGTTCGTCCAATACTGTTATACGGTATTATGGTATGTTGGACGGCAACTGACAAACTAACCATCACCAATCTACTAACAAAGGTTCAGAGAACTGCCTGCCTGAACATAAGCGGAGCCTTAAGGACTACAGCGACCGAGTCTCTACAAGCCCTACTCCATATACTGCCGATTAATATTGTGGCGAGAGAAGTTGCAACCAAAGCGGCAATAAGATTAAACTGCCTATCAATGTGGAGGTACAAGAACTATGGTCACATGAGGATATCAAAGTGTAGTGCTATGGTAACAGACCGAGTGGACTTACATCACTATGAGTCCCGCCAGAGATGAATGGGTCGGCAGAATACCAGGTAATAGAAACCATCTCCACTTTTACACGGATGGTTCGAAGCTTGATGAAAAGGTTGTCTTCGGAGTACACTGTGAAGAACTTAGTCTGGATATAGCTCACAGACTACCAGATACCTGCAGTGTCTATCAAGCCGAAATAATGGCAATATGGGAAGTCGCCAAGTGGCTGAGTCGCAACATAGTAACCAACACTGGCGTTGTCATTTACTCGGACAGCCAGGCTACCATCAATTCTCTGGAGGCAACATCCCTAAATTCAGAAGCAGCCCTCGACTGCCGCAGATCTCTTAATGAGATGTCTGAGCAGTTTAATATACACCTCATATGGGTGCCTGGGCATAGGGATATCCTGGGGAACTGCAAAGCCGATGCACTTGCTAGGAAAGGGACGACATTACAAATTCTCGAAGAATTTGCATATATTTGTGCGCCACTATCCACGTGCAAGCTTTGGCTTAGGCAAGAGGCAATCAGGCAGTCCAACGAAAGATGGACAGAAATCGGCACCTGCAGGGTAGCTAGACAAATCTGGCCAAGGTATGACCTGAGAAGGTCAAAATATCTCCTCGCACTAGAGAGGAAACGATTGTCTACGTTAGTACAGGTTCTGACGGGACACTGCTTGATCGGCGAACACGCCAAAAGATTGGGTATTGACTCCAATGACTTCTGCCGAAGCTGTGGAAATGAGGAAGAAGTGGAGAGCATTGAGCACTTGCTTTGCGACTGTCCCGCTTTGAGTAAACGACGACTGGACATACTGGGGTCGGCCTTTTTAGGCCACCCTAACCTAAACCTAAACCTAATAACTGAACTAGATATTAACTAGTGCTGAATTGTAAACAAATGAACTAGTTGGGTGCCTATGACAAGCCAATGTTAAAATCGATAGTTCGTTATATGAAAAAGGACAGATATGTTACTAGTTTGAAGTAAAAAGCAACTAGTATATTTTTATATACAAACAAGTCATTTTGGCTGCAGGGAATATTCAAACTGTCTATCAGTGTGGAGGTACAAGAACTACGGCCTCATCAGGATATCACATTGTCAGCCGACATTACAAATTCTCGAAGTATTTGACAGAAATCCACTCTTGTATGGTAGCTCATCAAAGCAAAATAAGACCTAAGAAGATCATAATATCTCCACCGAATAGAGAGGAAAATTCTGTCTAGGTTTGTGTAGCTTAAAACGCAAAATGTGGTTTACTGCCAACAATATTTTGGAACTAAATTTACAGCCTGGTGTCTTCACGATAAGAGACACAATCGTAAATTATGTACAGAAATAGTGTTCAAAGTTCAAAAGTATCGCTGTTATGATGGACATCGAATTTCCATCATAACCTCAAAAGTGTTGCCACACTTTCCCCTTTGCACAAAATTTAGTGTACATACAAACTAGTGAATCAGACAAGAAAAATAAAGCAAATTTGTTTGTGTATGATCCGTATTCCAGAGGATCGCTCATATATAAAGTGCGATGTATCAGAATTTGAGACTAATTTCACAGTGTTCATTCCTGGATCAATAAACTCGTATATACCAAATTTGTTGATACTCAGATTAAATATACGACTTCGATAGCGCTGAATCTTATGTTGGTTCAAAAACTTGTTCGAAATCCAATTTTACAAAAATCGATGAAAAATTCGACTTTTAAAGCGCTTATGAGAATATGACAAATTAAATCTAGAAATTCATCAAATATCGATACCTCCATTCTAAACTATGCGAAGTGCAAAAAGGTAGTTTTTTAGGAGAGGCGATCAAAGTTTGATGAATTTTTTAAATTCATAATGCAAATCGAATGACCTGTACTGTTTTGTGAATAACTTTTGATAGGGTTGACGGATACACACCAAATTTTGAACAAATATAATTTAGAATATTTAGTGATTAAAAATGCAATTTAGTGATTAAAAATACACGGCATCGATATGGCAGTGTTTGTCTATGGGAGAGCAACTCATCTCCCCCAAATTCCATAACGATAGGATTGGAAGGGCAAATGAGAAAAGCATATGTATGCGGGCTATATCCAAATCGGCAGACATTGCAGAGGTTCAACACCGCCACAATACAATCCAGTCTTTGCCGAGTGTGGTCCCTCAGTGCATGGAAACGAGTGGGCACTGGCACTGGTACAAGTACAAGTTATCGAAGTCGGCCATTCTCGATTGACTTCTGCAAGATTAGGAAATATGAGAAGTTGGAAGCAAATTTTTTTTAAGTATCGCGTGGCAGAAGCGTCTTGCTAAGCACACGTCTGGTAATTATACCATTATGTACCCTTAACTCATCAAACCTGATATTAAAACTTGATGACCCAAGTGACACAAATACACCAGAAAAACGTTACGAACTTAGCTTAGCTTTTCAATAACAAACACACTGTTGAAAAGTTTGTAGTTTGCTACAAATTGCTGCTGTTAATAACAACAACGAAGAAATTAAGAAAAAAAACATTTATACGCGGATGCATTTTGAATATCATTTTGCTTAATGCTATATTTGTGTTTTTTGAGCTAGGAGTTGATAATGTGGTTTTCAAATGAATTCAAAAAGACCCAAAGAGATATTGTTGGGGTTCATCCATCATTGGGAGTTACTTCATTTTGATGAGTAGGTGTTAAATTTTGCATAAAAATTAAGCTTTTTTCATTTTACACTATAGTGTACATATTTTCAGATGTTGTTTATACCCTACACCACACTGTGGTACAGGGTATTATAAGTTTGTTTCACGGCAGATGTTTGTAACACCTGAAAATAACACAGCTAGACCCACCTTAAAGTATACCGATCGACTCAGAATCACTAGCTGAGTCGATTTAACGATGTCTGTCCGTCCGTCCGTCCGTCTGTCCATGTAAAGTTGTTCGTCGACTACAGGTCGCAATTTCACTCCGATCGTTCTGAAATTTTGCAGTTTAGAGTATTTCGCGGCTGTTAAGATCGCTATTGAATTTGGTTGAAATCGGTTCAGATTTAGATATAGCTCCCATATATATCTTTCGTCCGATTTGGCCCTTTAGTCCTATAGAAGCTGTATTTTACATCCGATCGTTTTGAAATTTAGAATGGTAGAGTTTCTTGATCCATGAACCAACATTGCCGAATTTGAAGGAAATCGGTTAAGATTTAGCTATAGCTCCCATATATATGTTTCGTCCGATTTGGTCCTTTAGTCCTATAGAAGCTGTATTTTACATCCGATCATTTTGAAATTTAGAATGGTAGAGTTTCTCGATCCGTGAACCAACGTTGCCGAATTTGAAGAAAATCGGTTAAGATTTAGCTATAGCTCCCATATATATGTTTCGTCCGATTTGGCCCTTTAGTCCTATAGAAGCTGTATTTTACATCCGATCGTTTTGAAATTTAGAATGGTAGAGTTTCTTGATCCATGAACCAACATTGCCGAATTTGAAGGAAATCGGTTCAGATTTAGATATAACTCCCATATATATCTTTCGTCCGATTTGGTCCTATAGAAGCTGTATTTACATCCGATCGTTTTGAAATTTAGAATGGTAGCGTTTCTTGATCCATGAACCAACATTGCCGAATTTGAAGAAAATCGGTTAAGATTTAGCTATAGCTCCCATATATATGTTTCGTCCGATTTGGCCCTTTAGTCCTACAGAAGCTGTATTTTACATCCGATCGTTTTGAAATTTAGAATGGTAGAGTTTCTTGGTCCATGAACCAACATTGCCGAATTTGAAGAAAATCGGTTAAGATTTAGCTATAGCTCCCATATATATGTTTCGTCCGATTTTGCTCTTTAGTCATGTAGAAGCTGTATTTTACATCCAATCATTTTGAAATTTAGAATTGTAGAGTTTCTTGATTCATGAACCAACACTACCGAATTTGAAGAAAATCGGTTAAGATTTAGCTATAGCTCCCATATATATGTTTCGTCCGATTTGGCCATTTAGTCCTATAAAAGCTGTATTTTACATCCAATCGTTTTGAAATTTAGAATGGTAGAGTTTCTTGATCCATGAACCAACATTGCCGAATTCGAAGAAAATCGGTTAAGATTTAGCTATAGCTCCCATATATATGTTTCGTCCGATTTTGCTCTTTAGTCCTGAAGAAGCTGTATTTTACATCCAATCATTTTGAAATTTAGAATGGTAAAGTTTCTTGATCCATGAACCAACACTACCGAATTTGAAGAAAATCGGTTAAGATTTAGCTAGCTCTATTTAGCTCCCATATATATGTATCGTCCGATTTGGCCCTTTAGTTCTATAGAAGCTGTATTTTACATCCAATCGTTTTGAAATTTAGAACGGTAGAGTTAATTGATCCATGAACCAACACTACCGAATTTGAAGAAAGTCGGTTAAGATTTAGCTATAGCTCCCATATATATGTTTCATCCGATTTGGACCTTTAGTCCTGTAGTAGCTGTATTTTACATCCAATCATTTTGAAATTTAGAATGGTATAGTTTCTTGATCCATGAACCACCACTACCGAATTTGAAGAAAATCGGTTAAGATTTAGCTATATCTCCCATATATATTTTTCGTCGGATTTGGCCCTTTAGTCCTATAAAAGCTGTATTTTACATCCAATCGTGTTGAAATTTAGAATGGTAGAGATTCTTGATCCATGAACCAACACTACCGAATTTGAAGAAAATCGGTTAAGATTTAGCTATAGCTCCCATATATATGTTTCGTCCGATTTGGCCCTTTAGTCCTATAAAAGCTGTATTTTACATCCAATCGTGTTGAAATTTAGAATGGTAGAATTTCTTTATTCATGAACCAACATTGCCGAATTTGAAGAAAATCGGTAAAGATTTAGCTATAGCTCCGATATATATGTTTCATCCGATTTGGCTCTTTAGATCCAATCGTTTTTATACCCTACACCACACTGTGGTACAGGGTATTATTTAAGTATAAAATGTCCCAAAAGTAAATTTATGTAAACATTTATACATTAATTACAAAATTTATATATCAGAGTTATTCAATATTACGAGAGTGGTGTAGGGTATTATATAGTCGGCACCGCCCGACTTTAGCCTTTCCTTACTGGTTTTAAAGTCCCGTTTCAGCAAAAATATAGGCATATTCTCACTATTGTGAACAAGGACAGGATTAAACTATTGACTTCAAATTTGGTGTGTGTCAATATTTTTCATATCTCAGACTAAGGTCAAAGATGGACTTTGTTGGTCCACTCCTTCGAGTACCTCCCCCACAAAGGGTCAAAATTTAGTGAAATATTGATTATCTAATAACTTCTGTACTACTATTCACAATCTTTGACCATTGCACACATAGTATTAGTTTCTGGGTCGCTATCATCTTGAGAAAAATGGGCGAAGTTGCCACGCCCCTTTTGGTACCTCCCATACAAATGGATCATTTTGCACAAAAAGTTAACGGCTTATAACCTTGATTCCAGTCCATACAAATACTTAAAATTTTTTGGAGTGTCCCGTGAAAAATGGGCGATATTACCACGCCCTTTTTGGTACCTCCCATACAAATGGACCATATTGTACAGAAAGTTAAGGGCTTATGACTTGGTTTCCTGCACATACAAATACCTGAAATTTCTACTGTGTAATGTTTTTATAACATATACGGGACATAGCTTCTATAGTACCTACATTCCCATGAAAAATGGGCGTTATTGCCACTCCCCTTTTCGTACCTCCCATACAAATGGATCATTTGCATAAAAAGTAAATACCATATAACTTTGATTTCATACAAATACTTAAAATTTTGTGGAGTGTAATGCCTTTACAGTACCTATAGCCACATGAAAAAGGGCGATATTGCCACGCCCCTTTTGGTACCTCCTCTACAAATGGACCTTTTGCACAAAAAGTTAAGGTTTATGACTTGGTTTCCTGCGCATAAAAATACCTGACATTTCTACAGGGTTATGTTTTTATATAACCATAGTATATTACAAAATGGGCGTTATTGCCACACCCTTTTGGTACCTCCCAAACAAAATTGCCAAAATAAAAAATATGAAAAATTATTTCTCGGTCTAAAAATGTTGTGGTGAGCGGCATAGGATGCACAAATACGTTGGCTGCGCATAAGAAATTCCTCAGTATCTGCGAGAATGAATTAAAAGTTTCTGTTAATATAATTCAAACCAGAATGCTATCTTCAGGCAAGTCGTTCGTGTTCATCCTAGAAACTAATAGCCAAGCGATCAATGTATTAGCGAGTAAAGGAAAACTAAGATGTCAAGGGGTTTATATACAAAAGGATAATACTGAAACCGAACAAAACACAAGATTTAATCTTAGAAAAATAAGTAAAATACTTTGTAAAACTAAAAGTGAGCTAAAAGTTCGACTTGGTGAATTTTGCATTTTTTTAATGATAGAAAATATGCTTGGTTTAATGGAAGAGTTATGGCAAAATCAGAGAATGATGCTGACTATATAAAAAATATATTTGGTGAGGGTGATTGCACTTTTGAAGTCTCTTATAATACAAATATTAAAACTAATAGTAGGAGTGTTAATTATTCAGAATAGCAGTTTGATTCGTGCCATGTAGTATCTTATAACATTGCAAATTTAGAAAATTCATTAAATTTTGGTAATTTTATAACCTACTTAAATAAATTTGATATACTCTTTTTATATGAAACACATGTAATGTCCGATAAAATATCATATTTTTCTTCATTTTTCCAAAATTATTGTTGTCACTGGGTAGAAGCAACAAGAACACACAAATTTGGCCGGGCTAGTGGTGGTTGTTTGTTCGCATTCAAGAAAAGCATTAAGGTCAAATTTCACTTAAAGTTTCTGAATAAACATGGCTATACAATTTTATATACAAAGTTTAATGGAAAAGTATTATATTTGATCCCAAAATATTTGAACTGCACAAAGTGGAAAGATGATGTGGGCAGTTTTGAAGCATTTTTGCAAAAACTCGATCCAACAAGATTTTGCATTATGGGCGACTTAAATGCGAGAATAGGAGAAGAACAAATGCTAGAATATTACCCGCACATTAGTTTATGCAGAAAGTCTAAAGATAAATGTATCAACTCTCAAGGTAGACAACTCTTGAATATGATAGGAGGTATTATATTGAACGGTAGAACGTTGAATGATCCATATGGAGAGTATAGCTTTTGTGTTGTAATGGGTAACTCTGTTATTGATTATTGTATTTGCTCGGTTAATTCCTACAATATATAGATGAGTTCACAGTATCCTCTAAGCCTTACTCTGACCACATGCCACTATGCCTGGAAATAAAAATTCCAAAACCCCACGGGAGTTGACAAACAACTTGTACCCTACAAAGACTTCGCTGGAACGATAAGTATAGGGTAAAATACTAGAAACGCTTTCCAATGGTTCGATTCAAGAAATGGATGCTACCACGGATGATTTGGTTGCATCGATCAAGAATAAAATAGAAAACACAAACAGAAATGGTTTGACTGGAAATGCTTTCGATTTAGATCGGTTATGCTTAAGAATCTCCAAATATATAGAAGGAATCATTCTTATCCGGACAAATTACGATATCTCTCCTCCTGGGCTAAATATCTAAAGGTATGCGACGGAAAGAAATTGACATTGTGCAATAAAAACATTAGGAACCCAGATTTTGTAAAATGCAGTAAAGACTGGTGAAACTTGTCTAATTCACTTAAAGAACATAGTCATAGGGGGTAACCTTAATGCCAACGACTATCTCTCTCACTTTAAAACTATGTTGCAGAATCGAGACGATGCTCAATGTATTATGTGGTGTATGCCTTGTTTTGTTGATGCCTTCTTAGATTCTCCAATTGAAATGTACGAAATATACGCAGTTATAAAGAACCTGAAGCCAAATAAATCGCCAGGGCAAGACGGAATCCCGTATGAATTCTATAAATTTGCTCCCCATGGCTTTTTGAATTTGACAGTTGACAGTTTTTAATAAAATATTCCTTAGCGAGTCTATACCACAAACCTTTAAACCAGAGTTCGGAAAAAACACTAAGGAACGGTTCCTTAGTGTTCGGTACCGTTCTTTCGTCGCGAACGGAACAGTATCGCAACTCTTACAAGAGAACAGAAAACACTAAACATTTTTAGTGATACTGTTCGCGAACGCTACCACTACGATAACGTACCGTTCTTAGAATACGAGGAACGGTACACTACGATAACGTACGGTTCTTGGAACAGTATCACTACGACGTAGTGATACTGTTCTTTTGAACGGAACACTAACAGTATCACTACGTTTAGCGTCCCGTTCTTTTTTATATTCGACACCACAGGTCGCAAATAAGAAGCAATCTTAATGAAAATTGGTACAGAGGCATTTTTTAACCCAAGGACGATCCCTACTTAAAATGGGGCATATCGATCCATACTTTGACATAGCTCCCATACGAAAGTCCCTTTCGATAATTCATATTTACGCTCTAAAGAGCGCACTTTTTAACCGATCATGCTAAAATTTAAATATATGTACTGTGCATTATATTCAATCATAGTGAAAATTAGGCATATCGGTCCATTTGATCCCATACAGAGTTCCCCTTCGATTAGACATGTTTACGTTCTATACGGCAAATTTTCAGTTAATCTCTTGGAAATTTTAATTTTATAACAAATATTGCACATAGTCATCCCCAGTGAAAATTGGACAAATCGAATCATGTTTCGATGCTTTGTTTTATAAAAAAAATAATTAAATATTTATATAACTAGAGAAAGTTTTGTTCGAATATATTTTAATGTAATTTTTGCTAGAATCTCAATCTCTTATGGCGATGAAGATCAACATTTCTGAATAGATGATCGAAATATGTTAGAGTTCCCTAACAATAAACAGATTGAATGAAAGGGATATTCCTGTTTGTTTCAATTCATACAGCCATTAAAAAATATTTTCAGAATAATATTTAGGGTAAGGAATTTTCTGAAGTTTTTCTTCTTTTCCCGCACATATTCATTCTACAATATCGGGGACAAATTTGTCAAAGCCTACATGACGACGATACGGTGTGGAGTTTGCTAACAATAAACAGAATGAATGAATGGGATAATAATTGTTTGTTTCAATCCAGTGCAGCCATAAAAATATTTTCACAATAATAATTGTAATAAACGGATGATCGAAATAAGTTGGAGTTCCCTAACAATATACAGATTGAATGTAAGGGATAATCCTGTTTGTTTAAATCCATACAGCCATAAAAAATATTTTCAGAAACATAATTAGAGCATGGAAATTTGTAAAGCTGTTCTTCTTTTCCCGCACGTGTGCATTTTATAATGTCGGGGACAGATTTGTCAAAGCCTACCTGGCGACGATACGATGTGGAGTTTCCTAACAAATAAATAGAATGTATGTTTCAATCCAAAAATATTTCAAAATAATATTAAGGGGTTTTTTCCCCTTTTTATAACTAACTAGCTCGACCCGGTCCACTTCGTTGCCCCAGACTTCAGATTTCCGATCCCGTCCATTTATCAAAACATGGCGCATGTAGATAGGGACAGTAGGAATCTCGTTAATCTATTCGTAGGTATGGACAGTAGGAATCACTTAATAAATTGGCTTATATGGGCGGAACCACGCCCCCTCAATCAGAACCTATAAAGCATTGTCACCCTCTGTGCTTATCTGAACATTCCCTGAAAATTTCATCAAAAGCGATCCAGCCGTTTTGGAGTCCAGTCGTAACATACACACATCCATTTATATATATGTATAGCTGGACTTGTTAATTTTTGGGCTAATTACGTAGACTGACTCCAAATATATATGCACAAAATTACATTGATCTCTCTAACAAATGTATCAAAAACAAAATTACAGCACTCTCGCTAACAAATTGTGCAAGATATATCAATTTAAAATATTGATATATATGGCCGGGGCCACGCCCACTGGTCATATCCCCCCATTTTTGGATCAATCACGTAGACAACCACCAGAAACCATCAAATTGTGCAAGATATTCAATTTCAAAACTTGACTCACTCGGTCGGTGCCACGCCCATTAGTCTGATCCGGACCATTTTTGGACCAATCACGTAGACTGCCACCAGATACATCGCAAAATTACAGCACTCTCGCTAATAAATTGTGCAAGATATCTCAATTTCAAAACTTGGCTTATATGGGCGGGGCCGCGCTCATTTTTGGACCAGTCACGTAGACTGCCACCGGATACATACATATGCAGCACTCTCGCTAATAAATTGTCGAAGATATCTCAATATTAAAATTTTGCTTATATGGGCGGTGCCACGCCCATAGGTCCGATCCCGCCCATTTTGAGACCAATAACGTAGACTGCCACCGGATACATATGCACTAAATTGCAGGACTCATGCTAGCAAATTGTTCAAGATATCACAATTCTAAAATTTAGCATATATGGGCGGGGCCACGCCCATTGGTCCGATCCCGCCCATTTTTGGACCAAACACGTAGACTGTTACTAGATACATGTACACAAAATTACAGCACTTTCGCTAATAAATGGTGCAAGATATCTCAAATTCAAAATTTGGCTTATATGGACGGGGCCACACCCATTGGACCGATCCCGCCCATTTTTAACCAATAACGTAGACTGCCTCCGGATACTTATGCACTAAATTTCAGCACTCACGCTAGCAAATTGTTCAAGATATCACAGTTCTAAAATTTTGAATATATGGGCGGGGCCACGCCCATTAGTCCGATCCCGTCCATTTTTGACCAAACACGTAGACTGCTACCAGATACATGTACACAAAATTACAGCACTCTCGCTAATAAATTGTGCAAGATATCTCAAGTTCAAAATTTGGGTTATATGGGCGGGACCACGCCCACTGGTCCGATCTGGACCAGATACAGGTACACGAAATTACAGCACTCTCGCTAATAAATTGTGCATGATATCTCAAGCCACGCCCATTGGTCCGATCCCACAAATTTTGGGACTAATCTCGTAGACTGCCACCACGTATATATACACAAAATTGCAGCACTCTCGCTGACAAATCGTGTAAGATATCTCAATTTTAAAATTTGGCTTATATTGGCGAGGCCATGCCCATTGGTCCGATCCCGCCCATATTTGGACCAATAACGTAGACTCCCACCGGATGCATATGCACTAAATTGCAGCACTCACGCTAACAAATTGTTCAAGATATCACAATTCTAAAATTTGGCAAATATGGGCGGGGCCACGCCGTTGGTCCAATCCCGGCCATTTGTGGACCAAACACATAGACTGCTACCAGATACAGATACACAAAATTATAGCACTCTCGCTAATAAATTGTGCAAGATATCTCAAGTTCAAAATTTGGGTTATATGGGCGGGGCCACGCCCACTGGTCCGATCCCGCCCATTTTTGGACCAATAACGTAGACTGCCACCGGATACATATGCACTAAATTTCAGTACTCACGCTAACAAATTGTTCATGATATCACAACTTTAAAATTTGGAATATATGGGCGGGGCCACGCCCATTGGACCGATCCCGCCCATTTTTGGACCAATTACGCAGACTGCTACCAGATACATATACAGAAAATTACAGAACTTTCGCTAATAAATTGTGAAATATTTCAATTTCAAAGTTTGGCTTATATGGGCAGGGCCACGCCCATTTGTCCAATTCCGCCCTTTTTTGGAAAATTCACATGATCTGCCACTAAGTGCATACACACAAAATTTCAGCACTCTAGCTAAAAATTTTTCTCAATATCAAAATATGACCCATGTGGGCGGGTCCACGCTCACTTGATATATCGAAAATTCAAGTACCCTATTTTCACCACCCCCCACACATGTACATTCTGTGAAAATTTCAAGAAGATCCGTCAGACCGTTTAGACGTCTATACGGAACAAATATACAAACAAACCCACAAACAGACACTCTCTTTTATATATATAGACTAGCTGGACCCGGTCCACTTCGTTGCCCCAGACTTCAGATTTCCGATTACGTCCATTTTTCAACCAATTACGTAGACTGCCATCAAATGCATACTTTTTAGACCATTCATGTAGGCTATCATCGGATACATATGCACAAAATTAGAGAACTGTCGCTAAAAAAATGTGTAAGACATCTCAATTTTAAAATTTAGTTTATATGGGCGGGGCCCCAACCATTGATCCGATCCCGACCCTTTCTGGACCAATAACGTAGACTACCACCAGACATCACTTTCGCTAAAAATTGTGCAAGATATGTGTCTCAATTTCAAAATTTGGCTTCTATAGGCGGGGCCACGTCCATTGGTCTGATCCAGCCCATTTTTGGGCGAATCGCGTAGACTGTCATCAGATACATGTGCCCAAAACTGCAGCACTCTCGATAATAAATTGTGCAAGATATTTATATTTAAAAATTTGGCTTATATAGACGTGGCCACGCCTATTGGTTCGATGCCGCTCATTTTTGGACCAATCACGTAGACTACGACCAGATATATATACACGAAATTACAGCACTCTCGGTAACAAATTGTTCAATACATCTCAATTTCAAAAGTTGGCTTATATGGGCGGGGCCACGCCCATTGTTCCGATGCCGCCCATTTTTTGGACCAATCACGTAGACTGCCACCATATACATAAAATTCCAGCACTCTCGCTATCAAATTGTGCAAGATATATCAATTTCAAAATTTGGCTTACATGGGCGGGTCTACGCCCATTGGTCCGATCCCGCCCATTTTTTGACCAATTACGTTTGACCAATTACGTACCAGATACATATACACAACATTGCAGCACTCCCGCTAGCAAATTGTGCAAGATATCGAAATTTCAAAATTTGGTCTATGTGGGCCGGACCACGCCCATTGGGCCGATCCCGCCCATTTTTGGACCAATCACGTAGACTGTCACCTGAAACATATACACAAACTTGCAGAACTCTCGCTAATGAATTGTGGAAAATATTTCAATTCCAAAATTTGGCTTATACGGGCGGGGCCACGCCCATTGGTCCGATTCCGCCCATTTTTTTAAAATTCACATAATCTGACACTAAATGCATACACACATAATTTCAGCACTCTAGCTAAAATTTTTCTTAATACCTAAATTTGACCCATATGGGCGGGTCCACGCCCACTTGATATATCGAAAATTCAAGTACCCTATTTTCAGCACCCCCTACACATGTACATTCTGTGAAAATTTCAAGATGATCGGTCAAGCCGTTTAGACGTCTATACGGAACAAACAAACAACAAACAAACAAACATAGATAGATAGATAGATATTTTACAAGGCGGGAGTGGTATGTACTTTCTAATATGAAAAAAAAAAACAATTAATGCTAATTTCTGCTGTAAGTAAAGTACTGATTGCTTTTCAATATATTCATATTTCTTTCAATATATATTCTTACGAGCAGATGAAAACAAGTTTTTTGGGCTTAATATATTCGTATTGACCTAAGGAAGAACACTATAGAGGGAAGACTAGCATTGGTCAAAAGGGCGTGAAACCGCCTTTTAGCTCGGATCGTTTGATTTTCACAAATTTGTGCATATTTTTTCTTGATGTATTTGTATATAGGCCCAAGAAAGGACAAATTAGTATTGGACAAGGAGCGCGGCACCTTCCATACAATCTCATAACTCGAGAAAATTCGATTTTCATAATGGCGTGGAACTGAAAACATAACCTTACAAGTCGAGAACAGGAGAACAGGATTCATAATGGCGTGGAACTGAAAACATAACCTTACAAGTCGAGAACAGGATCATTCGGTTTCCACAATTTTGGGTTTGATGAATTCGTATTTTCGCAATAATCGACACTATGGAAGAAAATTTATAATAGGCCAATGGTCATGGCACCGCCCACTCAACCTCATGCATAACTCGAGAATATATTCCTATGAAAGACTCGAGAAGGGAAAATATATGATTAGACAAATGTGGGTGGGATCACCTACGTAACTTGGAGGTTAAACATTCAATATTTCGAATACTATTGCAGTAATAGCCTCGAAATTCGGTATATGTGAACTTAGTTACAGTGCTTAATCTAGAAAAAGGTGTGACACCCAAACAGAACGAAACGTAAAATTGAAACGCTTCGAATATAATTACAGATTGAAAATGTGCATGACAGTTTTTGGTAATGCTATGCGGCGTCAAGGAAATAATACGGGTGATCGGGCCAGTAAACGTGGCCGTGACATTATAACCTCATTTTTAAAATCTGATACCAATAGTTCCGATGAGTCTTCAAATAAGACTCGAATACTGAGAACATAATATGTAGAACTTTTGTACCAATCGTCAATTGTAAATTTTCCTCCATAGTGTCGATCATTGGGCAAATACGTATTTACCAAACGATTTCGATTTCGATTTATGAGGTAGTATGGCAAATCAAAAAAATTTCCACCACAATGGCCATCCTTGGGGCAAAATGAATCCATCAAAATCAAGAAAATCGAATGATATGTTCTCGAGTTATGAGGTTGTATGCACGGAACCGCGCACCTTTTACCAATCATAAATAATCTTACACAGCGTTCTTCCTTGGACCAATGCGAACTGATCAAGCCCAAATACATAAAAATCTAAAGATCTGCTCCCGAGTTATGGCGTTGTGTGTAAAATGTGTCTTAAATGTTCTTCCATAGTGTAAAAATCATAAGATTCCTTCTAGAGCTATAAGGCGGTTTCACGCCCCTTTGACCAATTGTAAATGTTCCTCCATAGAAGTCTTCCTTAGGCCAAAATAAATCCATTAAGCCCAAAATTGTGAAAATCGAACAATACGTTTCATAACTATAAAGCTGTGCTGACTGTGCCGCGCCCCTTTGATCAATGCAAAACTTTCCTGTGCAATGTGATTTTTTAATACGAATACATTAAGCCCAAAATCTTGAAAATCGAACGATCCTTCCTCGTGCTATGAAGTTTTGTTGGTCATTTCGCGTCCCTTTGACTAATCATAAATTTTCCCCCATGGTGTCACTTCTGGAGAAACTGCGAACTCATTAAGCCCAAAATCATGAAAAACGAATTAATACGAACATGCACATACTGCTTGCTGTAACTCGGTCAATTGAAATAATTTGTATTGTATAAAACATAAAGTGAATAAATGAATTTTACAACAATGTTGATGTACTCGAACATCTACCGTCACTCTCACGTCGCACTTATCATTTTTTTTACAAAGCTATCAATAGTATAAACTAAAAACTTCAAAACTATTGGTGCACGCATTTCCAGATTTCGTTTTCAGTATTGGCTTACGCATATTCTAATTCCATATACCTCGAAATATTATATTTGTTGTGTGGAAGCCACCACACGTGAAAATCTAAAGATCTGTTTTCGAGTTATTAGGCTGTGTTTTCCTAAATAGTGTCCTTTCTTGGGCCAATACGAATTCGTCAAGCCCAAAATCGTCACAAACGGAAGATCCGTTCTCGAGTTACCTGTCGCGTCGCTTAGAACAATCATAAATTTTCCTTCATGGTGTACCCCCCTGGAACCAGTACGAATCCATAATGCCCAAAATTGAACGATGCACTCTTGAGCCGTGTCGCGTCGCATTGAACAATTCTAGGTTTTCCTCCATGATGTCTCCCCCCGGGGGCCAATACAAATCCATCATACCTCGCGAAAATCGAATGATCCATTCTTGAGCTATGAAGTTGTGTTGGCCTGCCTTTGACCAGTCCGAAAATTACTCCACAGAATCACTTCTGGGTTCAATACTAATCTATTGATTCCAAAATCGAACGATCCGTTCTTGAGCTATAATCCGAAAATGTCCTTCAATCAATCGTGATAATCGAACGATCCGTTATCGAATGATGAAGTTATGAAGTCCGCAACACACCCGTTTGACCAATCCTAAATTTTCCTCCATATTATCAAGAGGGTACATTTTCCTTGTATACTCGTAGTACTACATATTTACAAAGATTTAGGTTTGTTTCTTATAAGAGGCTTCTGAAAGGATAAAAATATCTCTACCATTTTTGATAGCGCGATAACTGACCACTGGCAAAATTCCGATTTTGTGAAATACTCGGCGTTTATAAAACAACACTCAAGTCAAACCAAATGCAAAATTTCAGGTTTCGAACTTTTACAGGAGACTCAGCTGCCAAGTGGTCAAAAATCACATGGCGTAAAAACACATCCTTTGGAGATCTGTATGTATACACATCAGTTTGTAGGCTCACTGTTCTTAAAAGACTTTTTAAGTTCTGAAAGAGTGGCGATTGCTTTAGTCGCTGCAGTTTGACCTCAGGCTGGACAATGAATATTTGTTTATAATCCTCTTTGACATATGTATGTACATTTAGAAATTTATATTCTTAGCTCCTAAATAACTTTCTAAATAACTGAAATAATGAAAAAATTGGTACTGCTACACTGACCACAGTCAGAGAATTCAAAATTATTTTTCGCGTTTATATTTGTCGTGTATAGTGCTAGTGTATCTTATGATATAGACTCGGCAATTGTTTCAGAACTTAATTTTAAAATGAGTATGACTTGCAAAGTGTCTTACTTACATTCTTTGTTACTTTCCCTATAGGGTTGAATGAACAACTTACCACAACTCGTTGTACCCTTCCCCCAGGTATATATGCAGCTGAAACATCCCACTACAAGTATATATACGTATGTACATATGTGTTGCTTTGCACAAACAAGTCTTCGTGAGCGTGTATCCTGTTACATGTTCCAAGATTGTTAGCAGATACTGGAGTCTTTTCGGCGATTAACTTTTGATTGCAATATACGAGTATGTGTCCATTATCTACGTCCTGGCTATTATCACAACACTTGTGTGGTATGCTTCTATACAGCACCGACTCGTGGTATGTTTGTTTACTCTAATATTGTGCTGTTATTAATGGATTCCTCGGAAGCGAGAGCAATTCAAACTGGTCACACCAGTAAACCAGACACAGATTCTAAATGTGGGTTCAGTTGAATATATTACTTGGAGCTAAACCTTCAAAACCTTTCATAAAAATGATTATAATTCACTTTTACCCACAAGAGACTAAAGGAATTGCTGTAAGTTTAGGACTATGGATGGTAGAGCGACTTTGCTTCACACAAATGAATCAACTCTAAGAATAGTAGCCAGGAATGATGACTGAAAATAATAAGGCATAATTATTTATTCCTATTCCAATAAAAGGTTTTGCGGTTTATGTGTATTGTTGTTTAAAATGGAGGTCGTTATCTACCCAGGAAAGTCATGGTGAGTAGTGATTATGATAGCGAGGAATTCACTGGCGATTTTATAAATGTCCAACCAGAGTTTATGTAACCGCAAAATTTATTTTTTAATTATCTAAGTCATATCAAGTCATCTTCACATATTACCAAATGTCGATTAAAGCATTAAAACTGGAATGGAACTTCATCCAGAACTGATCTGGACTGTGTAACGACCAACTCAATCTGCTTCTTTTTCTTTTGGGGCTGGCTACCTTCTGTCCCCGGCCGTGCTCAGGCATGGGGCAGTTCTCCCTCCAATGGAAATAGAAAAGGGTACGTATGCATTAAGAAAGTTTAAGGTAGCTCTTTATAGAAGGAAAATAGAATATGAAATAACTTGAGAAGAGAGATGTAGAGATCAAAAGAGAATGGAATTTATTGACATTAGCGGGTGATGGCGACTGAAGAGTTACCCTGCCGCTGTATGTTCCATGACCAACCCTACCGTATTGATCGGCTTAAATCGTCAATCAGCCCTTAAAACATCCTTTTCCAAGAGTCCTTCATCTTTCGTAAATAAATACTCGAAATTTTAAGTATCATTTTAACAGTTTTAATTCAAGGCAAAATTAGAAAAATGTAATGACAAAAAAATAACTATCAACAACAAGAACTGAACAATATTATAGCTATAACCACAAAGTTTTAAATTAGAAGTCATAGATCAATAAAATTTTTAGCGGAAGTAAATATGATATATCTATATAGGGGAAGAAACACGTCAAAAGGCCCACTCTTTTCAATTTTATTCCGATCGCGTCAAAATATGGGGGGTTGCAGGAGTACTATGGGAATGAAGAGTGCCAAAAATACAGCTTGCTAGAGTGATAGGTTACGAAGATACAGGGTGTCAAAGTTTGAAATGTTGACCATTGTATCTCCTGACTAAGTGGACCGATTTGAATGAACCGTGGCATATATGACAGCTATTTAGAAAGGCACAAAATGTAAAATGATAATTGTTTGCAAATATTTAATTTTCATACTTTTTTCTCGCGACGTATGTTTTCCTCGCGATTTTAATTGTGTTCCGCGGATGGTATTATATTGGTTAAGTATTGTGTGGCATTTCATCATGGAAAGACTTACGCTTGAACAACGTTTACAAATCGTTCAACTTTATTACGAAAATTCACGTTCTGTGAGGAATGTGTTTCGTGCACTTCGCTCAACTTATGGTCGGCCTACTGAGCGTACTATTCGCAACACCATCACCCATCTTGAGACCCAGCATTCATTATTGGATAATATTCGACCGAATAGACCACGTCCAGCACGCAGTGAAGAAAATGTAGCGGCCGAAGCTGAGAGTCTACACGAAGACCGTGGAGAGTCGCAGCAACTCGGACTGACGTATGGAACGACTTGGCGCGTTTTACGTCGAGATCTTAAATTGAAAGCATACAAAATACAGCTTTTGCAAGCACTGAAGCCGCCCGACCTTCCCAAGCGACACCGCTTCGCTCTATGGGCTCTTGAAAAGTTCCAAGAAGATCCGACGTTTTCGAGCCAAATTTTGTTCTGCGATGAGGCCCATTTCTGGCTCAATGGGTATGTAAACAAGCAAAATTGCCGCATTTGGGACGAAGAGCAACCTGAAGAGATTCAAGAGCTGCCACTTCATCCAGAAAAAACAACGGTTTGGTGTGGTTTGTGGGCCGGTGGAAACATCGATCCATTTTTCTTCAAAAATGATGCCGGTGAAAATGTAACCGTCAATGGCGACCGTTATCGTGCCATGATAACCGACTATTTGTTGCCTGAAATTGAAGCTCGTGATCTTGGCGACATTTGGTTTCAACAAGACGGCGCCACTTCCCACACATCGCATCAATCAATGGATATATTGAGAGAACACTTCGGTGAGCAGATAATTTCACGTTTAGGGCCGGTCGATTGGCCACCAAGATCGTGTGATATCACACCGTTAGACTTTTTCCTGTAGGGATATGTTAAGTCTAAAGTTTATGCGGACAAACCCGCTTCGATTCAGGCCTTGGAGCAAAGGCGGAACATACATATATATGAAACCAGTAAGGAAAGGCTAAAGTCGGGCGGTGCCGACTATATAATACCCTACACCACTCTCGTAATATTGAGTAACTCTGATATATAAATTTTATAATTCATGTATAAATTGTTTACATAAATTTACTTTTGGGACATTTTATACTTAAATTATACCCTGTACCACAGTGTGGTGTAGGGTATAAAAACGATTGGATCTAAAGAGCCAAATCGGATGAAACATATATATGGGAGCTATAGCTAAATCTTTACAGATTTTCTTCAAATTCGGTAGTGTTGGTTCATGGATCAAGAAACTCTACCATTCTAAATTTCAAAACGATTGGATGTAAAATACAGCTTTTATATGACTAAAGGGCCAAATCGGACGAAACATATATATGGGAGCTATAGCTAAATCTTAACCGATTTTCTTCAAATTCGGCAGTGTTGGTTCATGGATCAAGAAACTCTACAATTCTAAATTTCAAAATGATTGGATGTAAAATACAGCTTCTACAGGACTAAAGGGCCAAATCGGACGAAACATGTATATGGGAGCTATCGCTAAATCTTAACCGATTTTCTTCAAATTCGGTAGTGTTTTTTCATGGATAAATAAACTCTACCATTCTAAATTTCAAAACGATTGGATGTAAAATACAGCTTCTATAGAACTAAAGGTCCAAATCGGACGAAACATATATATGGGAGCTATAGCTAAATCTTAACCGATTTTCTTCAAATTCGGTAGTGTTGGTTCATGGATCAAGAAACTCTACCATTCTAAATTTCAAAATGATTGGATGTAAAATACAGCTTTTATAGGACTAAATGGCCAAATCGGACGAAACATATATATGGGAGCTATAGCTAAATCTTAACCGATTTTCTTCAAACTCGGTAGTGTTGGTCTTTACGCCCTAATTTTTTCAATTTGGGACTTTATTTATGAAACAAATATTTATTTGCATTTAAATATTCAGAAAATATATCAATACATTAATGTTAAGACAAGCTTAATGTTTTGCAGCATTTTAACGATAATTATTTTTATGAAATTTTAAATGTTCGTAAAATTCTTTTATGCTTGAAGGGTTGATAACAAATTATGACTTGGTATAAAAAGAAATAACAAAATAACGACTTAAAACAAATGTTATTGCTACTTTTGTCATTATAAATTTTTTGGTATTACTCGAAATCAATGAAAAATTAAATATTAAATTCAAAAAATCTGCCAAGTTTTGGAAAGCTTTTTTAAACAAACTATATTTGGAGAAATTCCCAAATAATAATTTTATTTGTATGTAAACACATATTTTATTTGAGAAAATTAGTCTGCAAATATATTTTGTTGTAGCATATTAATAGATGCGTTCCAAATAAATTTTATTCATTTTTAAATAAAATTTATTTGCTCAGAAATATTTTATATTTAAAAATTTGTCTTCCAAATATTTTTCTTTCGATTTAAACATCAAAAAAGGAGATTTTACCTCTTTCTGTCGAATTTCGTACTGATCCACGGGGCAAAATCGCCTTTTTTGATATGTTTGAATAGAAAGAAAATATATTTGGAACACAAATTTTTAAATATTATATATTTCTGAGCAAATAAATTTAATTTGAAAATCAATAAAATATATTTGGAACTCGTATATTAATATGTTACAACATATAATATTTGCAAACTAAATTTCTCAAATAAAATATGTATTTGAATACAAATAAAATGATTGTTTAGGAATTTCTCCAAATATATTTTATTTAAAAAAGATTTTCGAAACTTTTGTTGAATTTTTCGAATTTAAATTTTATTTTTTTGTTGTTTTTTTTTTTTTTTGGTTTGAACCTCCCAGTTATGATACCAAATGCACCAATATCTTATGTTTTAAACCAATCATTTAACTGAACTGTTTTAAGTATTCCAAGCCATCATTGGTTGTCAATCCTCCAAGTATATATTTCGATCCAAAATTATATGATTTCAATTATTATTATTTTTTATATTTAAGACGTTAAAATTTTTTAAAAAATTGACTTTGAATTACTGAAAAAATTAACACAATTTAGATATTTTCTGAATACTTAAATGAAAATAAATATTTGTTTCGGAAAAAATAGTCCAAAATAAACACATTGATATGTAAACAAAGATTTGTTTAGAACAACATCTTCCTAAATATATAATTTTTGTGTGTACCAAATATTATATGTTTAGAGTGTATCCTAAATATATATATGTTTCAAGCCGAATATGTTTGAGACAATATACTACAGAAGCGATTTTTTTTCGGCGTGTCGGATATAAAATACAGTCTCTACAGCGCTTAGATGTCAAATCGGGGCTAACATATATATGGGAGCTATATCTAAATCTGAACCGATTTTCTCCGAATTTGGCAGTATTCCATCATGCAATAAGAAGCCTCTTTCTGCCGAATTTCGCTGTGATTGGATATAAAATACTGTTTCTACAGCGCTTGAATTACAAATCGGGGGTAACATATATATGGGGGCTATATCTAAATCTGAACCGATTTTCTCCGAATTTGGCAGTTTTCCTTCATGTAATAAGAAACCTCTTTCTGGCGAATTTCGCTGTGATCGGTTATAAAATACTGTTTCTACAGCGCTTGAATTTCAAAATAACATATTTATGGGGGCTATATCTAAATCTGAACCGCTTATTCTCCGAATTTGGCAGTATTCCTTCATGTAATAAGAAACCTCTTTCTGGCGAATTTCGCTGTGATCGGTTATAAAATACTGTTTCTACAGCGCTTGAATTTCAAATCGGGGGTAACATATATAGGGGCTATATCTAAATCTGAACCGATTTTCTCCGAATTTGGCAGTATTCCTTCATGTAATAAGAAACCTCTTTCTGCCGAATTTCGCTGTGATCGGTTATAAAATACTGTTTCTACAGCGCTTGAATTTCAAATCGGATTTCCCCGATTTCCCCCAAATTTTGTATTGTCTCTAATTGTGTCATATTTATGGGGGCTATATCTAAATCTGAACCGCTTTTTCTCCGAATTTGGCAGTATTCCTTCATGTAATAAGAAACCTCTTTCTGGCGAATTTCGCTGTGATCGGTTATAAAATACTGTTTCTACAGCGCTTGAATTTCAAATCGGGGGTAACATATATAGGGGCTATATCTAAATCTGAACCGATTTTCTCCGAATTTGGCAGTATTCCTTCATGTAATAAGAAACCTCTTTCTGCCGAATTTCGCTGTGATCGGTTATAAAATACTGTTTCTACAGCGCTTGAATTTCAAATCGGATTTCCCCGATTTCCCCCAAATTTTGTATTGTCTCTAATTGTGTCACGACACCACCAATTTTTGTACACAATTTTTGCTTATACAGTGCATATATGCCAAGTCGGAGGTACATATATATGGGAGCTATATGTAAATCTGAACCGATTTTAACCAAATTCAATAGGGATCGTAGTTGTATTATTAATGTAAGATTACATTTAATATTATAGTTGTTTAGCCGAGTGCATGTCTGATTTGATATTGCATGTAGTTGACGAAATCCGTATGGAGTTAGTTGTCTAAATCCGGTAGCATTCAGGAGAATTCGGGGCTCAGTTATTCATTATTTACTTTTCCAAGAGCTCCCGGTGAATATAAAATGTTTTCTTTATACCCCCGTTGAAGTGTCAATTAGCACAGAATCAAAAGTTTTGTGGTGGGTGTCTCTTCAAACAGATAGGCCTTCTACATCGAACATAAGAACTACCCAATATACGTGTTCTTATGCGTTTGCAGTCCATAAAAATTTGAGATGACAAAAATGTTTAATTATTTAATGCCGACTCCAAAATCTCGTGATGATAACTATTGGAGTTGAAATTTGATGTCAGTCTTCGGAGAAAGGTTAGTTTGAAGAGAGGAGACGTTTAAACGTCTCGTGTCCATAGACATACACTCAAGCCAGTGGTTCGGCCTGTTGTGCGCTCCTTATTTATGATATTTTTATACTTCACGAGTTAAGAAAATCGGTACTAGACACTTTATCAATTAGTTATTAAGGAACTTGTCCCTGTCCTCAAATGAAGCACTAATGCCTACTATCAGAAATGCCTACTTTCCCAGAAATATGTATATCACAGAAAAATTAAATCCTTATATTTTATAATTTCTCTCGAAAAGGCAAGTCCAAACAGTATGAGTTTAAGTTTGAAAATTCCCAAAATTTTCGGTTTAAAATTCGAACAGTTCATGAATGAATTATTTATAAATGACAAACACAATTCGATGTGTACTCGACAGTGAAATAAACACGTTCTCAAAGTACAAAAAATCAAGAGTAAACTAAAAGTCGTATTGATGATTGCACCACCATCACATTACAACTGTAAAAGTGCAATTAATATTTAATCAGACAGGAGGTGCTCGACGCCACCCTTGACTCCGAGCATTTATGTGGAAGAATTTCTGATTGGAAAGTTTTTTACGCTCATAGCATTTCCGACCATAGTTATATTAGCTTCTGCATGAATGCGAAGCCACCTAATTCCGTCTTCCCCCCAATATTAGGAAAGCCAATTGGGGAAAATTTAGGCAAGCATTCTAAAGGTCTCTTTCAAAAAGACCTGGTCTGAGGATGCAAATTACTGGTGATATAGATACAACGGTGAAGCGAGTCCCTGCAACTCTTAATGACTCGCAACAAGCCGCATGTCCCAAACTAAAGCCAATGGGCAAACAAAGACCGCCATGGTGGTCGTCTAAAATAGTTATGATGAGGAAGAATGCCACCGGAGCCCCCACATTACTGGGGCACGTATAAGGAAGAACTGAAGCACTACAAAAAAAGGCTCAAAATAAATCCTGGATAGATTTCTGTAGTGGCGTAAAAAGCTCATCCGAAACCTCAAGGTTACGGAAACTTTTAGCCTTGTACATCCAGGAGCACTGCCAGCAATTCCTCACTGGTCGTAGTCGCTGGGAGTGCTCCTGGACACATATTTCTCCGGCAACTCTGAAAAGGCATTGACAACGTCAGTTGGAGATTTCCTTGAAAAGTGCAATCATCAGAGGTTTGCCAGCGAGATTGTAATCGAATCTAGAATTAATTGGGCCATCAAAAGCTTTAAATCTTTTAAATCGCTGGGACCGGACAATGTCTGGACTACGTCCATTCAGGAATCGCTGGCAGTGCTCCTGGATACACATTTCCCTGTCAACTCTGAAGAGGCATCGAAAACTTCAGTTGGGGATTCCCTTGAGTGCGGCCATCGGAGGTTGCAAGCTAGACTGTAACCGAATCTGGAATTCTTTGGAATTAGACAGGCAGTGGCGAGGTCTCCAGAATCGAAGTTAAACCTAATAGGTGTAGTAATCACTCTCCGCAGTACTCCCGCGCTTCAACAAACAACATCGGTTCTGTCCGACATGCTCGATGTAAAATACAGCTTCTACAGGACTAAAGGGCCAAATCGGACGAAACATGTATATGGGAGCTATCGCTAAATCTTAACCGATTTTCTTCAAATTCGGTAGTGTTTTTTCATGGATAAATAAACTCTACCATTCTAAATTTCAAAACGATTGGATGTAAAATACAGCTTCTATAGAACTAAAGGTCCAAACCGGACGAAACATATATATGGGAGCTATAGCTAAATCTTAACCGATTTTCTTCAAATTCGGTAGTGTTGGTTCATGGATCAAGAAACTCTACCATTCTAAATTTCAAAATGATTGGATGTAAAATACAGCTTTTATAGGACTAAATGGCCAAATCGGACGAAACATATATATGGGAGCTATAGCTAAATCTTAACCGATTTTCTTCAAACTCGGTAGTGTTGGTCTTTACGCCCTAATTTTTTCAATTTGGGACTTTATTTATGAAACAAATATTTATTTGCATTTAAATATTCAGAAAATATATCAATACATTAATGTTAAGACAAGCTTAATGTTTTGCAGCATTTTAACGATAATTATTTTTATGAAATTTTAAATGTTCGTAAAATTCTTTTATGCTTGAAGGGTTGATAACAAATTATGACTTGGTATAAAAAGAAATAACAAAATAACGACTTAAAACAAATGTTATTGCTACTTTTGTCATTATAAATTTTTTGGTATTACTCGAAATCAATGAAAAATTAAATATTAAATTCAAAAAATCTGCCAAGTTTTGGAAAGCTTTTTTAAACAAACTATATTTGGAGAAATTCGCAAATAATAATTTTATTTGTATGTAAACACATATTTTATTTGAGAAAATTAGTTTGCAAATATATTTTGTTGTAGCATATTAATAGATGCGTTCCAAATAAGTTTTATTCATTTTTAAATAAAATTTATTTGCTCAGATATATTTTATATTTAAAAATTTGTCTTCCAAATATTTTTCTTTCGATTTAAACATCAAAAAAGGAGATTTTACCTCTTTCTGTCGAATTTCGTACTGATCGGATATAAAATACAGTCTCTACAGCGCTTAGATGTCAAATCGGGGCTAACATATATATGGGAGCTATATCTGAATCTGAACCGATTTTCTCCGAATTTGGCAGTATTCCATCATGCAATAAGAAGCCTCTTTCTGCCGAATTTCGCTGTGATTGGATATAAAATACTGTTTCTACAGCGCTTGAATTACAAATCGGGGGTAACATATATATGGGGGCTATATCTAAATCTGAACCGATTTTCTCCGAATTTGGCAGTTTTCCTTCATGTAATAAGAAACCTCTTTCTGGCGAATTTCGCTGTGATCGGTTATAAAATACTGTTTCTACAGCGCTTGAATTTCAAATCGGGGGTAACATATTTATGGGGGCTATATCTAAATCTGAACCGCTTTTTCTCCGAATTTGGCAGTATTCCTTCATGTAATAAGAAACCTCTTTCTGGCGAATTTCGCTGTGATCGGTTATAAAATACTGTTTCTACAGCGCTTGAATTTCAAATCGGGGGTAACATATATAGGGGCTATATCTAAATCTGAACCGATTTTCTCCGAATTTGGCAGTATTCCTTCATGTAATAAGAAACCTCTTTCTGCCGAATTTCGCTGTGATCGGTTATAAAATACTGTTTCTACAGCGCTTGAATTTCAAATCGGATTTCCCCGATTTCCCCCAAATTTTGTATTGTCTCTAATTGTGTCACGGCACCACCAATTTTTGTACACAATTTTTGCTTATACAGTGCATATATGCCAAGTCGGAGGTACATATATATGGGAGCTATATGTAAATCTGAACCGATTTTAACCAAATTCAATAGGGATCGTAGTTGTATTATTAATGTAAGATTACATTTAATATTATAGTTGTTTAGCCGAGTGCATGTCTGATTTGATATTGCATGTAGTTGACGAAATCCGTATGGAGTTAGTTGTCTAAATCCGGTAGCATTCAGGAGAATTCGGGGCTCAGTTATTCATTATTTACTTTTCCAAGAGCTCCCGGTGAATATAAAATGTTTTCTTTATACCTCCGTTGAAGTGTCAATTAGCACAGAATCAAAAGTTTTGTGGTGGGTGTCTCTTCAAACAGATAGGCCTTCTACATCGAACATAAGAACTACCCAATATACGTGTTCTTATGCGTTTGCAGTCCATAAAAATTTGAGATGACAAAAATGTTTAATTATTTAATGCCGACTCCAAAATCTCGTGATGATAACTATTGGAGTTGAAATTTGATGTCAGTCTTCGGAGAAAGGTTAGTTTGAAGAGAGGAGACGTTTAAACGTCTCGTGTCCATAGACATACACTCAAGCCAGTGGTTCGGCCTGTTGTGCGCTCCTTATTTATGATATTTTTATACTTCACGAGTTAAGAAAATCGGTACTAGACACTTTATCAATTAGTTATTAAGGAACTTGTCCCTGTCCTCAAATGAAGCACTAATGCCTACTATCAGAAATGCCTACTTTCCCAGAAATATGTATATCACAGAAAAATTAAATCCTTATATTTTATAATTTCTCTCGAAAAGGCAAGTCCAAACAGTATGAGTTTAAGTTTGAAAATTCCCAAAATTTTCGGTTTAAAATTCGAACAGTTCATGAATGAATTATTTATAAATGACAAACACAATTCGATGTGTACTCGACAGTGAAATAAACACGTTCTCAAAGTACAAAAAATCAAGAGTAAACTAAAAGTCGTATTGATGATTGCACCACCATCACATTACAACTGTAAAAGTGCAATTAATATTTAATCAGACAGGAGGTGCTCGACGCCACCCTTGACTATGTGGAAGAATTTCTGATTGGAAAGTTTTTTACGCTCATAGCATTTCCGACCATAGTTATATTAGCTTCTGCATGAATGCGAAGCCACCTAATTCCGTCTTCCCCCCAATATTAGGAAAGCCAATTGGGGAAAATTTAGGCAAGCATTCTAAAGGTCTCTTTCAAAAAGACCTGGTCTGAGGATGCAAATTACTGGTGATATAGATACAACGGTGAAGCGAGTCCCTGCAAATCTTAATGACTCGCAACAAGCCGCATGTCCCAAACTAAAGCCAATGGGCAAACAAAGACCGCCATGGTGGTCGTCTAAAATAGTTATGATGAGGAAGAATGCCACCGGAGCCCCACATTACTGGGGCACGTATAAGGAAGAACTGAAGCACTACAAAAAAAGGCTCAAAATAAATCCTGGATAGATTTCTGTAGTGGCGTAAAAAGCTCATCCGAAACCTCAAGGTTACGGAAACTTTTAGCCTTGTACATCCAGGAGCACTGCCAGCAATTCCTCACTGGTCGTAGTCGCTGGGAGTGCTCCTGGACACATATTTCTCCGGCAACTCTGAAAAGGCATTGACAACGTCAGTTGGAGATTTCCTTGAAAAGTGCAATCATCAGAGGTTTGCCAGCGAGATTGTAATCGAATCTAGAATTAATTGGGCCATCAAAAGCTTTAAATCTTTTAAATCGCTGGGACCGGACAATGTCTGGACTACGTCCATTCAGGAATCGCTGGCAGTGCTCCTGGATACACATTTCCCTGTCAACTCTGAAGAGGCATCGAAAACTTCAGTTGGGGATTCCCTTGAGTGCGGCCATCGGAGGTTGCAAGCTAGACTGTAACCGAATCTGGAATTCTTTGGAATTAGACAGGCAGTGGCGAGGTCTCCAGAATCGAAGTTAAGCCTAATAGGTGTAGTAATCACTCTCCGCAGTACTCCCGCGCTTCAACAAACAACATCGGTTCTGTCCGACATGCTCGATCCCACAATACCCTCAATCTCTAGAAGTGCCTGGCGGAGATGAACAAGAGTGTCCCTATGGAGTACAGCTCCGTCGTCGGCACAGACCCGCCAGACAACAACAACATGAGCTTGGTCTTTGCCATTTCTTAAGCCGGAGTAGCAGCTCTGCATAAATTTGGCACAATCCCTACTTTGGCATGAGGGAAGCCAATGCAAAAATACCACTTCCAGATTGTTTATATAATGAAGGCGCTCTACAAGATGCAGCTTGAGGGACCCTCAACATTCTCACCTAAAAATTCAAAATGCTGAAAGTCGTGCAGATCAATCTGGAGCATTCTCGAGTAGAGTTGTTAACTTTAGTTTTTTTAAGTGATCGCTCACTTTAGTACAGTTTATTTAAGGGAACTAGTTCGTTCATTTACCCTTCAGAGATAATACACTTGTACCAGAGTTTTTTCCAATCCTCGAAGCAGTTATGAACTGCACTTTTTGGTATGGCCTTGAGCTCTCTCAGCGATTCGGTTTTTATACCGTCGCAAAATCCCGTTCTTTGGGTCTCTTTAATTTTGGCAACAAAACAGGGGGCCAAATCTGGTGAATACGGTGCACAGTGGGAGGAATTCGAAAAAAGGGGAAATAATTCTGGATTTTAGTATAACAGATTTGGGGAAAAATTTATATTTATAAATATAATAATATTATAATAAGCCTCTATATTTGGTGTCAAGACGTACAAATTAAATAAAAAGTTATAACTTCAAATGGCCATAACTTTTGTCTCAGCTGGTATAGCAATAAATTGCAATATTTTGCTATCAAATAGCAAATTTTGTTGTCTATTCAGAAAATATAATGAGAAAGGAATCGATTTATAACCGGCTCTAATATATACCGATTCTTAGGAAAGGATCGGGAAAAACAAGTAACAATTTTTTTCAAAGGAACTTTTATAATTCCATAAAATCTTTAAAAATTTATAGATCACAATTATTTTTTTTTCTTTATACGAGTATAGGAAATTTTATTGACAATGTAGACGTGTTTAGGCGGATAAAATCGGTGCATATTCTGCTTCAATATTTACGAAATACTAGCACAGGGTCGGGAAAAAAAAAATTCAATTTTCAAATGCAAATATCTAGGTAACTATACAAGATAACTTAAGTGTAAAAATCCTTTTGTAGACCTCAGTTACTAGAATACACACAAAAAAGATTATATGAATCGGACGAAAAAGTCGAAAGTCACACGCGCTTGAACATTTTGTTCACCCGAGATGGTCAAATTTGGAACCCTGCAGTTCCGCCCCTGTATACCACAGGGAGCGCAAACTCAAAACTTAACTTCTCTAATACCTCTTTTTAAATATGTAGGTTAGGTTAGGTTAGGGTGGCAGCCGTATTTTTTATACAAGCTCACATAGACCAGTTTAGGTCCCTAGTGTTACCACGGGCTGAAATGCCCCTCATCGAAACCAACCTCTTTGATATACAAATTTGTCGATATTACGAATATCGGTACTGGAAAGATCTGTTAGGCTGCCTATAAAAGCCGACCCCAGTATGTCCAATCGTCGTTTACTCAGAGCGGGACAGTCGCATAGCAAGTGCTCAATGCTCTCCACTTCTTCCTCATCTTCACAGCTTCTGCAGAAGTCATTAGAGTCAATACCCAATCTTTTGTCATGTTCGCCGATCAAGCAGTGTCCCGTCAGAACTGATACTAACGTAGACAATCTTTGCCTCTCTAGTGCGAGGAGATATTTTGATCTTCTCAGGTCATACCTTGGCCAGATTTGTCTAGCTACTCTGCAGGTGCCGATTTCTGTCCATCTTTCGTTGGACTGCCTGATTGCCTCTTGCCTAAGCCAAAGCTTGCACGTGGATAGTGGCGCACCAATATATGCAAATTCTTCGAGAATTTGTAATGTCGTCCCTTTCCTAGCAAGTTCATCGGCTTTGCAGTTCCCCGGGATATCCCTATGCCCAGGCACCCATATGAGAAGTATGTTAAACTGCTCAGCCATCTCGTTAAGAGATCTGCGGCAGTCGAGGGCTGTTTGTGAATTTAGGGATGTTGCCTCCAGAGAATTGATGGCAGCCTGGCTGTCGGAGTAAATGACAACGCCAGTGTTGGTTACTATGTTGCGACTCAGCCACTTGGCTACTTCCCATATTGCCATTATTTCGGCTTGATAGACACTGCAGGTATCTGGTAGTCTGTGAGCTATATCCAATCTAAGCTCTGCACAGTGTACTCCGAAGCCAACCTTTTCATCAAGCTTCGAACCATCTATTACCTGGTTTTATTCCAACCCATTCATCTCTCGCGGGAATCATAGTGATGTAATTTCTCTCGAAGGTGTACACCGTTGGTATATAGTCCACTCGGTCGGTTACCATAGCACTACACTTTGATATTCTCATGTGACCGTAGTTTTTGTACCTCCACATTGTACCTCTCGCCACAATATTAATCGGCAGTATATGGAGTAGGGCTTGTAGAGACTCGGTCGCTGTAGTCCTTAAGGCTCCGCTTATACTCAGGCAGGCAGTTCTCTGAACCTTTGTTAGTAGGTTGGTGATGGTTAGTTTGTCAGTTGCCGTCCACCATACCACAATGCCTTATAACAGTATAGGACGAACTACTGCTATATATATCCAGTGGACGATTTTAGGAGAGAGGCCCCACCGCGACCCTACAGCCTTTTTGCAGGAATATAAGGCGACGTTAGCCTTCCTTACACGTTCCAATACATTAAGTCTAAATAACAGTTTTCTATCTAGAATTATTCCTAAAAATTTTGCACTTTCAGAAAAGACTAGATCTGTTCCATTTATCCGAGGTGGAGGACTTTATTCATCCTAGTAAAGAGAACCAATTCTGTCTTGGTTGGGTTTATGCCCAAACCGCTGCTTCTGGCCCATCTAGCCAATTTGTTCAGAGCCACCTGTAGAATGTCTCGGAGGACGTTTTCGAATTTGCCACTCACTGCGATTGCAACGTCGTCCGCATATGCCACGACCTTGCAGCCACAACGTTCTAGATCTAGCAGGATTTCATTCACCGCTAGGTTCCAAATTAGTGGAGACAGTACTCCTCCTTGTGGGGTCCCTCTGTTGACAAACCTTGTTAGAGTTGTGGACCCAAGACATGCTGTTATGCGTCTTCTGTTGAGCAGACTTTGAATTAGTCTAATCAAACTAGAGTTAACATTAAGATGTGACAGTGCCGCAATTACTGCATCTGAGTGAATGTTGTTAAAAGCCCCTTCTATGTCAAGAAATGCCACCATGGTAAATTCCTTGAAATGCAGGGACGATTCGATAGTGCTCACAAGTTCGTGCAGGGCTGATTAAATATTATAAATAAGTATGTTTGGTCGCAATTGGTTGTCTGGTTGTCCCACTGTGCTGGTTGGTTGAGGCATGATTACGGTATTCTTTTTGACTAAAAATTACGAACAAGCAATGAAGAGTGAGCAGGTGCATTATCGTGATGAAAAAGCCATTCATTGTTGTTCGCAAGCGGCGCATAACTTCAACATAATACTCCTTGTTAAACATACGACCATGTGGCAATAACTCATGATGCACTACGCCACGGTAATCGAAGAAAACAGTGAGCAAAACTTTGACATTGATCGAAGTTGGCGTGCTTTTTTGGCCTTGACTCTTCCATTGGGACGATTGGACATTGATTTCGATCTCATAACCATATACCCATGATCCGTCACCAGTTATGACATTTTTAAGCAAATTTGGATCGTCGTTAATGACATTCAACATTTCCTGAGCGATTCCCATGCGACGGTTTTTTTGTACAAAATTCATCAATTCGGAAAAAATTTATGGCATGAGCCAGCCGATATGCCGACATCCTCTGCAACTACTCTAATAGTGATTCGACGATTTTCCAAACAATTTTCTTAAATTTTGTAATATTTTCATCGCTCTTTGATGGGATGGAACTTCCAGGACGAGCGTCGTCATTCACGTCTTCTCGACCTTCTTAGAAAAACTTGTACCACTTGTAAAAATTTTTCTGGCTCAGAGTACAATCACCATATGCCACTCTCAACATTTCAAGTGCTTTTGAGCACTTAATTCTATTTTTATACCCTCTTTTAGTGTGACGAGGGTATATATCATTTGCTACAGACCAAAAGTGTAACATTTCGAAGGAGTAACCTATGACCCCAAGTTTGTTCAGCGTAAATCCATTTTAGGACATTTTAAGTAGTTTGAGCAATGTCCGTCCGTCTGGCTGGAGCGCACGATAACTCTCGAAAGGAGAAACGGAGTGACTTCAAATTTGATATGTGATAATATGTTTTTCTATCTCAGCCAAAGTTCGAATATGGGCCATATTGGTCCACTCCTTATAGTACCCCCATCACAAAGGGTTACAATTTAGTGAAATACTGATTCTTTAATAACTTCTACGAGTATACCATTTATTCGAATCTTCTTCCAAAGATAGTAATAGTTTATCAGTCGCTATCACCTTGATAAAAATGGGCGAAGTGGCCCCGCCCCTATTGGTACCTCCGACACAAAGGGACCATTTTAGGACAAAAGGTTAACTGCTAATAACTTGAATGCCAGTGCACATAAATACTTGCAATTTTAGTCAGTGTAATGCTTTTATAGTACCTACAGACCTGTAAAAAATGGCACATCACATACAAAGGGTCAATTTTTTACAAAAAGTGTAATGCTAATAACTTTAATACCAGTACACAAAAAAAGGAATCTTTGTGCAGTGTAATGCTTTTATAGTGCCTACAATCCAGTGAAAAATGGCGGTTATTGACACGCCCCTTTTGGTACCTCCCACACAAATGTAAAATTTTGTATAAAAGGTTAACCGCTTATAACGTGAGTACCAATGAACGAAAATACTACAATATTTTGCACAGTGTAATGTTTTTAAAGTATCTAGAACCCTGTGAAAAATGGGCATTATCAACACCCACACAAATCAAACCAAAATTTAATCTATATATATAAAAATGGAAAAATGTTTGTATGTATGTATGTGTTTTATAGACGCTTAAACCACTGGACCGATTTTAAAATTTTTTCTTTTGTTTAAAAGCTATTTGGTCTGGGATGGTTTTGGAAAAAAAAATTTGCAAATAGTGGACCAACGAAGTGGGCCGGGTCCAGCTAGTATATCATAACGTTAATATACCAGTGCACATTACCGCTTACAATGCGGTACAGTGCAATGTATTTGAAGTATCTACTGTGCACAGAAATAAAGGTGTATCTGTTAAACGCTTTATTGTACCTCCACAAAAATTAACAGATTAATTCGTGTAATGTTCCATATTGCATTACTCACAAAGTGAGGGTATGCCTTAGCCGGTTTACCCGACTGAAACTTTCTTACTTGTAAATACAAAATTTGATGGAAATATTTGATCCATTTTTCCCACAGCAGAAAATCGGCGAACAAGCATTACATGTCTATCACAAATAGAGTCTCTCCCGGGAATTCCCGCCCGGGAAATACCGGGAATCCCGGTCATTTTTCATTCCCGGTTTCCCGGGAAATTCCTTGCCTTAGCCGGTTTACCCGACTGAAACTTTCTTACTTGTAAATACAAAATTTGATGGAAATATTTGATCCATTTTTCCCACAGCAGAAAATCGGCGAACAAGCATTACATGTCTATCACAAATAGAGTCTCTCCCGGGAATTCCCGCCCGGGAAATACCGGGAATCCCGGTCATTTTTCATTCCCGGTTTCCCGGGAAATTCATCCGGGATTCCGGGGAAATTCTTTATTTTCTATTTCCAAAATTATGATTTTAAAGGTTTAGTTAGTTAAATTTGTATCGTGGCTTATATGGCTTACCACCTTCGTTGGAACACATCATGTGATTCTTTACCTACGATTTTAGTGACATCTTCATTTTATAAGAATAAGAGAATATAATATCTGTCTGTCAATGCAGTTTTATTAAACAGCTGATCGTGTGTTGACATTTGTGTTTTGTGTTGTACGTGGCGCATTTTCATACATGATTTCGCCTTTGTAAGGTAAATATATAAAAACAATCGAATTTAAAAGGATGTAAGACATTTTCATGCTTTGTTCTCAGATGGAAAATTCCTCCGTGTGGAAGTTTTTTAAAAAGAGCGGCGTGGGAACCACTATTTGTTCGCTTTGTTCCAAAACTTTCAGCTGTAAAGGGCAATCGACAAGTGGTCTGCTCAGACATTTGCAAGCCGTGCATAAAAAATATATGACAAGGAGTTATCCATTACTCCAGAACAGCCTCCAGCCAAAAAGATACGAAAAACGCAGGGCACAATGGATCAATATATAAAATGTGAACATTTGGGAACTTTGGTTTCAAAACAGCCCACAATCGATGTTTTCGCTATAAGAGGAATTACCAGAAGCGTATTCATACAAGAATCGATGAAACTTCGAGGCTACAATTTGCAGAAAAATGAATCTGGTGTGAAAGATGTTATTATTGAGCAATTCAAAAAGATAAAATTAGAAATAATCGATGTCATAAAACAAAAATTACATGCAAACTGTGATGGGTGATGGACGAATGGACAAGTATAAAAAATAGGAGATATCTAAATATATGTTTGCACGGAGATGGAAAGGTTTTTTATAATCTGGGTATGGTTTATATACCTGGTAAAAGCGATGCTATAGAAATTAGAGCATTGCTGGAGTCACGTTTAAACGATTACAATATATGTTTTGAAAAGCACATCGTTAGCACCATCACAGACGGACCCAACGTAATGAAAAAATTTGTCAGGGAAAACCCAGTTGAAGGTATATTTTGTCTTAGTCATGCCATCCATTTGGCAGTTGTCGAAATTTTCTATAAAAAAAGGAAAAAATACCAGCTGATGGTGAAATAGAACTCTCAGATGGAGACGACTTCGAAGATTTAGCTCCAGTCGATAATAATGAAAGCGTAGAAATCATCGAAAATTATAAAGAAGTATTGGCTAACACCCGCTATATAATAAATTTTTTTAAAAAAAGCCCGACAAAAAATTGTCTTCTTCAAAAATATATTGTTGCGGAACACAATAAAGAAATTTCTCTCGAATTGGATATTGTTACCAGGTGGAACTCGATGGTTCCAATGATAGAAAAGTTCTTGCGTTTAAAAATTATATAAAAAAGGCTTTGATTGATTTGGAACAAATTCATATTTGGATTGAAGATAATATAAAAATTCTAACAGACCTACTAAATATTTTAAAGCCAATTAATTAGCTGTGGAAGCACTTTGTCGGAGAAATATGAATTTATTAGCCGCTGATGCAATATTAACTACTTTATGTCAACAAATTTCCCTCATTCATACACCCTTAGGTGAAACAATTTTAGAAGCTTTAAGGAAGCGAATAGAAGAAAGGAGAGACAAGCGACTTTATACGTTACTAAAGTATCTTAAAGACCCAACAATATTTAACAACAATCATAATAATTTATTTCAATACGCTTCAAAACAAAATGTTGTGGCGTACGCAGAAAAAATTTATTCCCGGATTTTTAAAGAAGACAGCGATATTAATGATGCTGCAGAATCGGATGATATTCATGTTATTGAAAATACGAATGATGGATCATTTGAGAATATTTTAAATTGTGCTATAGCAATCGCAAATGAAAATGTTTCACCGATCAAAAAACGATTACCAAATCATTCAATAAAAAAGGATTTAAAGTTTTATGAAGCAAGTGGGAAAAAACGGAAAACGTCAGCAATTTATTTAATGCTCTTCTGACAATAAGGCCAACATCAGTGGACAGCGAAATGTAAATAAAATTAGAAACAAACTGTCTGATGATACTGTTAATGCTCTTTCAGTACTGAAAACATATTTTCAAAATGATCTTAATTAAATCGTAAAATGTAACTTATATTTTTATTATACTTTGAAATGTATATGTTTTTTTGTTAAGTTTGGTTTTTGTTATTGTTTTTTTCAGCTGCAGTTTGTGCTATATTTGATCTCATGAATTTAAAAAATAAGTTAATATATACACACTGCAAAATTAAAAGTTTATCTTATTTTTCTTAGAGCGGCAATTCCCGGGATTCCCGGGATATGCAAAACTTTTTCCTGGTTTCCCGGGAAATGAAAAAGTCCGGGAAAAGAGAAACTCTAACCACAAACAATCTCAACTAAGAACATATGTTCGAGACAGTGTGCCAACATAAAAAAACTTGTTTTTGGTTTTATTCGATCTGCTATCATCGTACATATTTTGTTTTTGCACTTAGTTAGGCTCAAGGCAACTACAGAAAAAAATATGTGTGAATTCTTTACATCGTAAAGACTCACGATAGTGGAAGTTGGTTCATGTATGGGGATGATGATTGCTGATTGTGTTTTTTTGAGATATGCGCTTTTTAGCAAGCAATTCTCGTTCAATATAACTTGACTGTGCGAATATATTTTAACGATCGACTGAAGTAATCGTTGTCATAAGGATATTAAGAATGGGAGTTTGGTAGCTCCCGAAACAGATCAAACATTAGTGCAAAAAGGTGTGGTGAAGTTGGGGCAAGCAAAAATTTTTCAATATATTACAGAGGGGCGAAAGGGTGTTAAATATGGTTCAATTCAGCCATATTCAAATAAAGCAAATTTCAGTGAAATATTACACGCGTGTACTAGAAGGTCATGTTGACTTATTACTTTCTACCGATTGTCGAAATTCATAACCGTTTAGATTTTATAGGGTGTCTAAGTTGGTCACCTGCGTAAGTAAGTACCATTTGAAAGAATTTAACATCCTCTCTAAGAATTATAAATTAACTAATTAATTTTTGTCTATTAAGGACATCAGAAGAACGAAAATGTCTTTAATCCTTGATTATCCTGAAAAGCATATCGTAAATTTTTTTCGTTTTATTTTTAAAAATTACCCACTTATTTTACCACAAAATGTAACAATTTCAACATGGGTCCTCCACGGGTTAAAAAAATATGAATAAATTATGGTCAGTTCAACTGAATGGTGCTAACGATAACTCTGAAAAGGAGTGACCGAATGACTTGAAATTTCGTACGTTATAATATTTTATTCAAACCCAATTTATGTTTGATGGACAACCATATCGACCTACTGTTTGTGGTACCTCCCCCACAAATGGTTAAAATTTTGTCACATGTTAAAGCTCTTATAACTTGTATACTACTAATGGGTATCCTGTAAAATTCACTGTAATCATTTTACCGTCTCTATAAACTGAACAAAAATGGGCGATAATGCCACCATCCTTTTGGTACCTCCCACACAAAGGGACTAATTTGTACTAAAAGTTCACAGCTTATAACATTAATACCAGCGCATACAAATACTTGAAATTTTGTGTAGGGTAAAGTTTTTATAGCACATTCAGTCGAGTACAAAATGGGCGTTATTGGCACAACGTGAGGGCGCCCAAGTTAACGGTCGAATGTGCAAATCGACCAAACAATAAATTAAATGTACGTTGCAAAATAGCTGTATAACATTCGCTTATTAGGAACATCAAGTAAAACATTTTTTATACAACTTTTAGGCGAATCCCTAATAATACAAAAATGCCAAGTCAGCAGAAAATGGTCTGTATACTACTCAGAATTGTTTTGGAAACATTAATTGGAATGAGAAATATAAGTTGGAACAGGTCCCTACAAATTAATTTGGCACAGGCAATATATGTAATTTTATCTTTAAATCAAAACTATAAAATATTTGCGCACAAACTTATAAAAATAAAAAAATGTCTAAAACCTATTTTTAAATACGTGGTCTGTGTTGGGGGTGGTTGTAATGTTTGGATAAAAATGATACTAAAAAAACACTTCTTATCTCATATTTATTTTCGAGGAGTTACCCTCTCCCTGCAACCATATCTTTGCCCATTGTACCTAATGTACGCTTTTTGCCCCATTGTACCATTTTTAAATCTTTTGGGGTCCACTGAATCATATTTAACAACTTTTAGTCCTACTGTACAATATTTAACCATTTTTGCCACAATATACCACAATTAAACCATTTCGTCCCACGTTACACTATTTAACTCTTTGTGCCCCACCGTACAATAGTTAACCTTTTTTTTTGCCACATTTAACCTTTTTTGACTCACTGGACCATAATCAATTTTCGTCACATTGTACCATATTTAACCATATCTTCCACTGTATATAGGTAACGCTTTTTGCCCCACTGTACCATATTAAGCCCATTTTGTTCCACATTATCATATATGACTATTTGTTCCTCACTGTACCATAGTTAACCATAATTAAGCATTTTTGTCATTCTGTGCCATATTAAACCCTTTGTCTCACGGTACCATATTTTACACTTTTTTTCTCACTGTTCTATATTTAAAATTTGTCCCAGTCAACAATACTTAACCCATTTCCCCACTGTACCATATTTAACCACATTTTATCCACTGTACCATTTTTGCCCACTATACATTATTTAATGTTTTCGACCCACTGTGCTCGCAAAAGCATAGTAACTCTTCATATCTCAAGTTTAAGTTCAAATTTTGCCAGATTGATTCATTTTGGCTCAATTCACAATAATTAACCCGTTTTCCCCATTGTGCCTCTCAATGTTCTAAAAATCACTTCCGACTCTAATTTAAGTTACAGAAGCTACCCTAGCACCATGGGACCATGATTAACATTTTTAAACCACTTTACTATATATTACACTTTTTGCCCCACTGTGCCTCGAAAAGTAGAAATACGTTCAGAAAAAACTAACTACCCCGATCCGTTGCCCTGCGGACATCCCTCGCTTCATTTTCGCGATTCTAATTCTGGGAGTTAAAGATTGTGGTGGTACCATATTTATCCCTCTCTGTCCCACTCTGCCCCTAAAATTTTCAAAAAATCGATCTTTGTCTAGCTTACATCCCAATAGCTACCTTCACACCATATTTCTCGATTCTAGCTCATGCCATTTGGATTTGGCTGTTGTAAAGGATGTTTTTAGAAGTGTGGTTTTCAAGAAAAATAAAACTCAAATAATTTTATGTTATGGCCAAGAATTTAGTTTTATTATAAAGATAAGGGTTTGCCATTATGTTTTAAAAATGATTTCGGGCTAGTGGTCGCCGCGGCTGGCTTGAATAAATTCCAGCCGAGAGACCTTTTAGCAGCATCGTGTCGGGCTTATTTGCTTACACAAGCGAATTCACATAACACCACAAAAAATAGTCCTGCGGTGTTAAATCGTACGTTCTTGGAGGCCACGCCACAGACCCACGACGCGAGATAATGCGCTCCCCAAAAGTTTCCTTCAATAAATTGATTGTTTCGTTGGGTGTATGACATGTAGCGCCGTCTTGTTGGAACCAAAGAACGTCCATATCAACATCCTCCAATTCAGGCACGATGTCATTAATCATGGCTCTATAGCGTTACCCATTGACTTTAACATTATGGCCGGCTTCATTTTTGAAGACATATGGACCAATGATTCCCTCTGCCCATAGCGACAATTTTGTTTATTAACGTACTCATTCATCTAAAAGTGAGCTTCATCGTTGAACAACATTTTCTTATGAAAATCGGTATCGGTGCCCATACCTTTTTGGGCCCATTCTCCGAACGTCCGACGCGCTTGATAGTCGTTCGGCTTCAATTCTTGCAAGAGTTGGATTTCGTAAGCCAGCAAAACAAGATCCTTCTGCAAAATCTTCCATAAAGTGGATGGCCACAGCTTCTTCGATTCGCGTCTGTGGGGATGCGCATTATCCACTAGAGTAAACGTAGTGCGAAACCGATCCACGGTGGCTCGAATTACCGACTCTGCTGGGGGATTATGTCGACCGAATATTGGACGCAGCGCACGATGCGTGGTGCGAACCGAACCATTGTTTTGGTAATAAATTTGCACGTTTTGCAAACGTTTTTTCCGGACTAAGTCTATTCATTATGAAATGGCAAACCAAACAGCGATGAAACTTAATAATATTTTTATTTATTTAAAAAAATTACAAATTATTTCTGTTCACAGTGGAATAACGTTTTATATCCAAAATCTCATTACTACTTCGGTTTTTTTTGCATTGAGTGGAAGAACGTTGTAAGTGACTAACAATTAAAACTTTCATCCACTGACTCTCAATTTATTATTACTTTTTGATCACGATAAAGTGCGTAAATTCAGCTGATTTAGTATTGGGGTAATGTGGGAGAAGCCTTATAAATGATAATATGCAAAAATATAAGTTTTGCAAAAAATGGCGTTTACAACGTTATTCGCGGATATTCATCAATTTTATATATATACTTACAGATTTTACTTGTATTGTTAAGATACGATGAGTACTAATTTGACCATTATTTGAACCATTACATTCTTATTGATTTTTTTCAATGGGACAGACCACAATGCGATATGGTAATTATCGTTTCTAGTTTCTTTCCAACATCACTGGATATTTGGGCCACAACTAGTGGGCTGGGTGCGAAAACTTCGATGATGTTATTCACCACTAAACCAAATGTACAGCACTCAATCTGCCAGGAAATACTACTACCCAGCAAAATCTTGGTAAGTACCTGTCATTATTCCCTGCCTTACTAAATAATGACATCTCATTATTCGCTACATTACTTTCGGCTTATTAATAATGACTTACCAATAATAACAGAAATAAGTGATTTTTTGTTATAAAAATCACTTGGGCAATTTGTAACATTTTGCAATTTTGGCTATATGTGGGTTATTGTACAAGATTTATTTTATTTTCAACATGTTTTCAAATAATACGTGTAGATTTTAATGACAATACCATAAATATTTACTTATATCGTATGATGTTAGACCATTGATTAATCTTTCATATGGGGGTTTGGGTTCAGAAATTCGGATCTAGCATGAGGATATTGTTTGTTTCGAGAAACTTGGGCGACAATATGCAAAAAGTCACTTTAAATGAACATTTCTGCGGATCTACCATATCTACTACTCATTTTATAAATTATTGGTAGTGCATTATAAAGTACTTAAAATCATGAAAATATAAGCACCTATTTATGTGCTATGCCTATGCCACAAATAAGTACTTATTATGCTATTTTATTGTATGATTTTGGGAAGTACATACCTCCAATGACATCCCCATGTTTAAATAATGAGAAAAGTGGCTAAGTAATAAGTACTTACCATAATCGAACTTTGCTTACTCGTCGGATTATTTGGTAATGAGAAATTTTGCTGGGTACCAAATCATGTCAAACACTTATGTATGTGTACTTAGTACAAAGATAATGATCTTTGTACTCAATATAGTAGTATCGGTTTGACGGGGGCAATGCGTATGTACTTGTCCTGCAGAAACCCCCAACGTATGATGCACATACTGCCAATACATATGAATGACTCAAATGCAAATCGATGAACTCTACTTTTTTCAACATTTTACAGCCAAAGCACTTGATAGATGCCATATTTTTTACTATTCATTAACATTTCTTTAATTTTTTTAACTATTTGTTTTCTAGAGTTAATCGATTTGGCATTTTAGCCATTCATAGCAAGCAAGCAATAGCAAGTGCGGCCTGTATTACCTCACGATTAATGGCCCTACACTGCGAAAAAGCTACAAAAAATTTCATTGGCTTGATGTAGAATTGTACATTGATTCAATGAATATTTGGCATCAATTTGAAGTACATTTGACATTAATTTAATGTCTACGTCGATTGATGTTATTTTGACATCAATCCAAAGCAAAATATACATCGAAAATGCGACACAACGTCATTAACTTGGTGTACGAGTACTTTTCCCAACAATTTAATGTTAAAACCAGTAAGGAAAGGCTAAAGTCGAATAACTCTGAAATATAAATTTTGTAATTCATGTATATATTGTTTACATAAATTTACTTTTGAGACATTTTATACTTAAATATAACCCTGTAGTGTGGTGTAGGGTATAAAAACGATTGGATGTAAAATACAGCTTCTACAGAACTAACGAGCAAAATCGGACGAAACATATATATGGGAGCTATAGCTAAATCTTAACCGATTTTCTTCAAATTCGGCAATGTTGGTTCATGGATCAAGAAACTCTACCATTCTAAATTTCAAAACGATTGGATGTAAAATACAGCTTCTATAGGATTAAAGGGCCAACTCGGATGAAAGATATATATGGGAGCTATATCTAAATCTGAACCGATTTCAATATAGGGATCTTTACAGCTGCGAAATACTCTAAACTGCAAAATTTCAGAACGATCGGAGTGAAATTGCGACCTGTAGTCGACGAACAACTTTACATGGACAGACGGACGGACGGACAGACAAATCCGTCCGTAAATCGACTCAGCTAATGATTCTGAGTCGATCGGTATACTTTAAGGTGGGTATAGCTGTGTTATTTTCAGGTGTTACAAACATCTGCCGTGAAAAAAACTTATAATACCCTGTACCACAGTGTGGTGTAGGGTATAATTATATTGAACTGAAGCAAATTATACGATAATTTATCATTTACATTTAAATAGGCAATGATTACACCGTGTGACAAGATTTTTCACCCATGAACGAAACTATATAAAAATTAAACTAGAAACCATAGGTAGCAGAACTGTACTCAGTTTTTTATTTCGTGATCGTTTGTCCTTTTTACAGAACTTTTAATATTCAAAGGATATATCATTTTAAACCATTTATTTTCCGGATTTCACAAGTAATACAATGGCGAAATGTCCTTTGAAATTTTTATTCTTGAAAATGTCCAATAACATTTTCTTACAAAAATATATGTTTAAGCCAATGCAATATTTCTTAAGTAACCATAAATTTCATGTTCCTAGCTGTATTAGTTTAGCATTAACATTCACTTCAAGTTTTCCCCATTATAATTTTAAATATGAATAAAGTTATACAACACCTCTGCAAACACCCAAATTTTCTCACCCACACACCCATATATACATCGCGGTTGTCCGCATCTCAAATGCAAGCTTGTTTTGTTTAATGAATATCCCCAAATTATTTCGGCTATATCTTGAGCCGCCAGTGAGCTAGAGCGATATTACATAACCTATAAAATTCATTTCATTTCATTTTCATTTCATTTGTTTACAGTCAATGGAATTACAGTATTCACCAGTATTCATGGTTTTCTTGCAAATATCGGACACCTTTGATTTTGCTGAAACCCGCTGTTCTGCTTTATTAATTTACTAGCTGGACCCGGTCCACTTCGTTGCCCGATCCCGTCCATTTTTGGATCAATCACGTAAACTGTCATCATATACGTATACACAAAATTACAGCACGATAAAAAAATGTTCAAGATTGTCTATCAATCTCAAAACTTGTCTCACTTGGGCGGGGCCACGCCCATTGGTCCAATCCAGCCCATTTTTGAACCAACCACGTAGACTGCTCCCAGATGTATACAAATATGTATACTCAAAATTACAGCACTCTCACTAAAAAACTGCGCAATTTTAAAATTTCATTTATATGGGCGGGCCACCCCCATTAGTCCTATCCCGCCCATTTGTGGACCAATCACGTAGACTACCAGCAGATACATATGCACAAAATTACAGCACTTTAGCTAACAAATGTGCAAGATGTCTCAATTTCAAAATTTAGGTTATATGGACGGGGCCAAGCCCATTGGTCCGATCCCGCCCATTTTTGCACCAATTACGAAAACTACCACCAGATATACATATATGCACAAATTTACAGCCTTCTCGATAACAAATTGTGCAAGATATGTCAATTTCAAAATTTGGCTTATATGGGAGGGGCCACGCCCATTTCATTTTTTTAATATAGTGGGTCATTACTCCCACATACTAGGGCAACATTTTCTGAGAATTTAAGAAAGATGTAATTTTTGGCCTGTGACACTTGAGAAAGACCTTCCCATATATAGATTTTTTAATCTATTTAGTCTAGTCTTCCCATAGTCTAGTTTTCTTCATATTAGAGGGAATACTTATTCCAATGGATAAATAAATGATATTTGGCAAAATTGTATCTTAATGAAATCATTCTCTTTGTATGATCTGCTGTGGCAAATATACATTAGGCATGTTTTCGTTACAAGCTAGCACGTTTAGTTTAGCACTTTGCAACGAAAACAACTGACTTCCACTAACTGGCACATAACACTAGCCAACAGTCGTTTTGTTATTTGGTTCTAGCATAGTTTTTCTCATTGATTTTGACCTACTGAACACGAAAATGAGTTTTAAAAATTTTTCTGTCGATTGGTTTTCGAGATACAAATTTTTGAACTTTTTTTTTTTAAATTTTTGGAGGTACACTTACAATTTTGAGCATATCTTTCGTCTTCTTTGACGTATTTGATCCTACTACTACTCAAATTAAAGCAAATTGAGCCGTCTACAACTCATTCTCAGAAAATTCGGGTGAGTAGTTTTGATGTTGGCGGCTTAAAAAGGTTAAAAAACTGCGTTTTTTTAGTAAAAATGTGGCAGAAAAATTCATATTAAAATTCATATAAAATATAAAACGCGATGGTAACAGCGATTTTGGTTTTTTTACGTATAGCTGGCATTTTTCCAAACAAAATAAGCACTTACTTAACAAAATCTGACAACAAATGGCGGACTTATAATTTTTTTGGTATAAGACCGAAATTCCGCTATTTCACGATATTTTGATTTTCATTATTTGCACAGCTAACCTACTAGGAGGGATCGAAAAAGCAAGTTTTTTATAATCCTTTTGGAATAGAACGGAACAGTTGCTCCTATACATAAGTTACTTCTGTTCAAAATTTCACCAACCTGGGTTAATGTCTTCTGTTCTGGCAAGGGACGTGAAATTTCAAAAATTTAGTGAAATCAGCAATTTTTTTTTTGGAAATTTTTTTCAAATGTCACAGCACTTTGCAGTTTTGATAAAATTTTTAAATTAATATTAATAACACAAATATTTCATAATTGTAAAAAACCTATTTACAATACCGTAGGGACGTTTCGTCGAAAATGGTATAATGAAAATGCAGAACATAGAAACACAGGTGCATTTTACGATACGAATTTTGGCAAACCCACTTTACATGTACAAAATTGTTTGGAAAAACGTTTACGTAATTTTTATGATTCTCAGAATTAAAAAAAATAAGTAATACACAAATAGTTATTTAATTTTTATGATTGTGGTTGCAGAGTAATATACGCTTCTGAATGTGCGTGGACGCTCTTCGTGTTCCTTTATGACTGCTACTCCGTTCACAGTCAATTAAAGGGAAAAAAGGGAATTACACTTTTTTATTGATGTGTGTTTTCCCGATGGCTACCTGTATCGGATTTTTTTACAGAAATTCCCCCCACATTTGTGAGTGGTCATTATTTGGAAACTTTTCCACAATTTGAAACGCACACTTGCTGAATCAGGTATATAGCGACCCTTAAAAGATGCGCCCATTCATAAGTACCTGTCAGTAAAATATTGTAACATACTTAGTATTTATAGGTGTTCATTTATCGTTTTTTGTCATTCAACAAGTGTCTACGAACGCGAGTGGTACGAGTAAAAAGTGAAACAAATTGAATTTAAGTGCATATAATACCTACCCAACAAGTAAGACAATGAGTAAAAGACTACGTGTGTTCGAGTGTTTGAACAATCCAGACAATTTCTGCAATGTTTGTGGCGAGTTTATAAAGAATAATCACGCACACACGTTTACTCCAGCAGTGCAATTGCACTATTTGAATTATTTTGGTATTTCACCAAATATCACAGAACCATGGACACCTAAGTCGCTATGTGATCTTTGCTATATAATCCTAACCAACTGGGCAGCTGGCGGAAGGTAAGAATTTTTATTTAAACACATTAAGCAAAGCAAATATAGTAATTTATTTTAATTTAGGCGCCATATGAAATTCGATACACCAATGATGTGGAAAAAGCCGCTATGCCATTCCACAGACTGTTATTTTTGCCTCACCACAAACAGTGGGGTAGGGAGATTTTTAAAATGGAACTACGCTCAAGTGGGATCGTTTGCACTTCCAGTACCACATTCGAACCATATCTAGTGTGCCCTGGTGCATCTCTTCAAAAAGCAGAATCGTCAGATCAAGAGTCCGAGTCAAGTGCAAGCGAATTTGGGGCGTGCAGAAAGCGAAAATTACTGTCACAGGCCGAACTAAACGATTGGGTGCGCGATTTTGGTCTCACTAAGGAGAAATCCGAACTTTTTGCGTCTCGGATGGTACAGTGTGGATTTGCGGATTCAGAAGTGAAAGTAACAGCGTACAGGAAGCGTCACCAGCAGTATGCAAAATTTTATACAAAGAAAGACGAAATATGTTTTTGCAGCGACATTTCCGGCTTGTTCCAAGAGCTTCACCAAATTCACAACCCCAATGAATGGAGGTTGTTTATTGACAGCAACAAAGAGAGCTTGAAGGCAGTTCTCTTACATAATGGGAATGAAAAGCCATCTCTTCCTATTGCTCATGCGGTTCATTCAAAGGAGAACTATGAAACTATGAACATTTTGCTGAAATGCATAGAGTATAGCAAATATAATTGGAAAATATGCGCCGACCTCAAAGTTGTGGCCATTCTGTGTGGACTCCAAGGAGGCTATACGCGACATTGCTGTTTTCTGTGCCTTTGGAATAGCCGCGCTGATGATCAGCATTATATTCAAAAAAAAAATGGCCGGAACGAACGAAACCTGTAGTTGGAGAAGCGAATGTTCAGCGCAAACCACTAATAGAGAACCGTGAAAATATAATACTTCCGCCGCTGCACATAAAATTGGGTTTGATAAAAAATTTTGCCAAAAAATTGGACAAAGAAGGTGAAGCTTTTGCCTATTTACGGTCAATTTTCCCTTACCTTTCGCTGGCAAAAATTAAAGAAGGAGTCTTCGCAGGACCCGAGATAAAAAAAATGTTGAAAGATGAAACATTCCCGAAGCTGTTATCACCCATCGAAGCCGCAGCATGGAATTCCTTCAGGCTTGTTGTGGAAAACTTTTTAGGAAACAACAAAAGCGATAATTATAAGGACATAGTTGAGGATCTGGTAAAGAACTATGAAGCAATGGGTAGGTTTTTTTGAAACAAATGTTAATTTAAATAGCGTTTTAATTCTCGTTTTTTTTCATTTTTGGGTAGGAGTGCACATGTCACTTAAAATACACTTTCTGCATTCTCATTTGGATTTTTTCCCTGAGAATTTAGGAGACGTGAGCGACGAACACGGCGAGCGCTTTCATCAGGAATTGAAGGCTATGGAACGACGCTATCAGGGCATCTATGACACGGCTATGATGGGTGACTACATTTGGACCCTAATACGTGAGACCAATTGCAGCGAATACAAAAAACAAAGAAGAAGTCAGCTGTTTTTCCACATGGCATAAAATGTACAGTTATATCTTTGTTTCTACTCATTTTTTTTGGGCGTTGATTTGGTTAATTTCGTTAGTTTAGCTAACCTGGCACATCCATTTCTAATTGTGCCATACATTGAGTATGTAGTGCTCTAAATAAATTAAAAAATAATATACTAAGACTAATTTGTTTATTTTAAATTAAGTTCAAATGTATTTATTCGTTTGCGTTGGGTAGGTAAGCTGTGCAAATAATGAAAATCAAAATATCGTGAAATAGCGGAATTTCGGTCTTTTACCAAAAAATTATAAGTCCGCCATTTGGTGTCAGATTTTGTTAAGTAAGTGCTTATTTTCTTTGGAAAAATGCCAGCTATACGTAAAAAAACCAAAATCGCTGTTAGCATCGCGTTTTATATTTGATATGAATTTTTATATGAATTTTTCTGCCACATTTTTACTAAAAAACGCAGTTTTTTAACCTTTTTAAGCCGCCAACATCAAAACTACTCACCCGATTTGAAAATTTTCTGAGAATGAGTTGTAGACGGCTCAATTTGCTTTAATTTGAGTAGTGGTAGGATCAAATACGTCAAAGAAGACGAAAGATATGCTCAAAATTGTAAGTGTACCTCCAAAAATTTAAAAAAAAAGTTCAAAAATTTGTATCTCGAAAACCAATCGACAGAAAAATTTTTAAAACTCATTTTCGTGTTTAGTAGGTCAAAATCAATGAGAAAAAGTATGCTAGAAACAAATAACAGAGAAAATTTTGTTATTTGTGACCTAGTGTAAGCAATAAGTGGCGGATTTTCACTATGGTGTCATGAGTTGCGAAGAAAGAACAGTGCGAAACAGACAAAAAATTCGTGAAAAGTATTTATAAAGCATATATTTACTATTCTATGTTCAATTGTTTACACTCTTTTGCAAATATTAAAATAATTTCCCAGTTTTGTTCTTCTTCTTCCCGTTAATTCACAATAATTGATAAAATCTTTCCAAAAATGGGATGCCATATTGCTAAATATAGGGTGCCCAATCTGGCAACATCATACTCGATTAAGACATGAACACAAGCACCAAACTTCATCGGGAACTAATAGTGCTTAAAAGTGCTTAGCTCCCCATACAAATTAAGCACTTATGGTGTAACGAAAACACGCCTATTATGTACTTGACGTGGTTATTTTTGAGTTGGAATACCAGAATGAGGAATACTTCTTATTCGTTTGAACTGAACTTTTGGTTTTGATCTGTCAAGTAATTGCATTTGCCATACCTTTTTGTAAAAAGTTTGAATTCTATAATATTATAGAGACAAAGATGATCTTATGCAGGATAACACAGTGCGACAGTCCAAAAACCGCGATACTGTTTTCTTGTGGGTCTTGGCGAGTAGAACAACGTTTGTTCTACGAAATTTGCCGGACACCCCCAAAATCCGGATTTACGGGTAAAAAACCGTAATCTTGCTTTTTTCACTTGAACGCCTATAACTTTATTAATTATTAATCGATTTCCAATCTCTAAAAGAATTTAGAAAGAAGAGAATTAGACCGAACGATGTATATGTTGTTTGTTTGAAGCTGTAGCAATATATGTTTATTTGCCCTACAAACACATTTTTTTCATTTTTGTCCGTCATTTTCTAGTTTAGACAATGTCTTTACCAATTATATTGTGAGATAACGTACGATTAATTAATTTAAATATATAGTATATTTTATAAGGGAAAAAATGCAACCAGTCTCTTAAAAATCCGTTTGCAATTGACGGAGTTATTAAAGTTTCATTAAAACTAAATGTGTACATAAATACTAGTTTTGACGATGATGACGAGTTAGATATGAAACGCTCAAGCAGACATTATTGAGTTGAATGGGCAACATATATTTTCCAATATCTTTTAGATATTGGAATCGGCTAATAATTAACAAAGTTATAGGCGTTCAAGTGAGAAAAGGCAAGAATATCGGTTTTTTTACCCGTAAATCCGGATTTTGGGGGTGTCCGGGGAATTCTAAAAAAAGATTCGTGTTTTACTCGACTAGATCTACAGGAAAAATAGTATCGCGTCATTTGCTTCTCAACTTGAGTTTATTTTGTCGCACTGTGTAATATACTAGTTACAATGTAATAACGATTTAAAGACCAAAATAAAACAAACGAAAATACAATATGTTCATTAGAGTTACAAGAATTAAGATACATATATTACAATAAATTTACTTAGACTTGAAATCCAATGATATCCTCGTTCGAATATTTTTGCTGAAGATGATTTTTATTCCTCCAGTTTGCATAAACACATTCCATCAGTACCTGTTACAAAGATATTTAAAAATATATATTAACATCAATTTTAAATTCGAAATTTAACATTTAACATACTTCTCCAACCTTTTAAATAGATACAGGAGTTTGAAAAAGCCGTAAAATTTCTGAAAATTGCAATATCTGAAAACGATTAGCAGTTATTTCAATTGAACAACAGAATTTAAACAACTAAAGACTGATTAAGCCATACCGAATCTTATATACCCTCCACCATGGATCGCATGTGAATGGCTTCGGGTACAAATAAGTTCATAATAAAAAAATGCAGCTCACTTCGTGTTCTTGCGTTACGAAATCAAATAAAGAATGACCTTTGTATGGGAGCTATATCAAAACATGGACATATGACTACCGTTATTCGTGTGAAATGTTCCGGGTATAAATAAACCCTAGTTACCAACATGCAGCCCGATCAGTTGGAATTTGTGGTCTCTATGGCGTTAAGAAGTCAAATCTACCCCTTTTATGGGGGCATTTATCAAATCTTGGACATATGACCACCATTGTCTCTGTGAAATGTTCCGGGTAGAAATAACAACAGATTTAGATATAATAATTTCGGTTATGCATGTAAGGATTGGCAAAGCTAAATTTTTCAAACGAGTTTTATTCAATTTAAAAAAAGTGATTTTTTGATCCATTGGCTGATAGTTTTAAGGTATTCGTTTCAAATTTAGATTAACCCATTTAAGTATATGCCAGCTTATTCTGCTCTGTCAAGATTGTGTAGGGTACCATATAGTCGATTCCGCCCGACTTTTGTCCTTCCTTACTGGGTTTCTTATGAGAACATTTAAGAAAATTTCAAAGTTGAGGAATACTATTACATGAAACTTATTTTATGGATACGCATAATGACAACAATTAAAACATTAGTGACAGACAACTTATATTTAATATCAGTGTTTTAATCCACATTGCAACTCGATAATCAACGCTAATATAACTGGTGTATTCTTTTAAGTTTATTGTCCTTTAAATTTCTGTTGAATTCTCAAGCTTTCGATAACATATTGTCTACATACTTTCTTTATTTTCCTGGTCCAGTATTTTAAAGTTATCGAAGTCTGCTTTGTGCCCAGTCTTGATCTTACTCGTATGTTGTGATAAAGTTGCTTTCTTAGTCCCTTTATCGATATCTCTCCTAAGAATAATTAAAGGCACTTAAAAAAAATATTTTTTAGACAATTCTGCCATTTCTTTGTTTTACTTTACATACTAAAACTCTCATACCAATACATTTTTGTTTTTGTATTGGTATGAGAGTTTTAGTTTGTTGACTCAGTTCGGCAAAATACGTGTTTGGTTAGTAGTTCTTGTTAAATTCAATTTACTGCTTCCATAAGCATTTCAGCTGATTTAAGTTAAAAGACATACATTATTGCTATTGAATTCTGAAGATGATAGAGTGCTGTTCTCTGCTCAAAATAAAACATTTTATACAGTACAGTGGGGCAAAAATGTATTAACTATGATACAGTGGGGCATATATATATTAACTACGATTCATGGTTAACTATGGTACTGTGGGACAAAAATGTGTTAAATATGGTACAGTGGAGCAAAGAAGGTTAACTATTATACAGCGGGCGGCAAAAAGTGTTAAATATTGTACAGGGAGACACAGGGTTAAATATGGCACAGTGGGACAAAATGCGTTACCTAAGAAACAGTGAGGCAAAAATGTATGCTACAGTGGGACAAAAATAGCACAGTCGGTCAAATAGGTACACAAAAAGGTGTTATATATGATTCAGTGGGCAAAAAGCGTTACATTTAGTAAAGTTGGCAAAAAATATGGATGCAGGGAGAGGGGGCAATTCCTGGAACATAAATATGAGATAAGAGGTGTTTGTCCAAAGTGTATGCTTTTAGAAGCACTGTGTGCAAATATTTTAAAATCTGGTGCAGTGGGGGCAAGAAAAAATTATTAAATATGTTACAGCCCAGCAAAATTTCTCATTACCAAATAATCCGACGAGTAAGCAAAGTTCGATAATGGTAAGTACTTATTATTTAGCCACTTTTCTCATTATTTTAACATGGGGATGTCATTGGAGGGATGTACTTCCCAAAAGCATACAATAAAGTAGCATAATAAGTACTTATTTGTAGCATAGGCATACCACATAAATATGTGCTTATGTTTTCGCGATTTTAAGTACTTGAATAATGCATTACCAATAAGTTACAAAATACGTAGTAGATATGTAGAGATGGCCATTGAAAGTAATTTTGTGCATATTGTCGCGCATATTTCGAATTTCTGAACCCAAACCACCATGTGAAAAATTGTTCAATGGTCTAACGTCATACGATATACGTAAATATTTTTGGTATTTTCATTCAATTTGCACGTATTTTTGGAAAACTTGTTGAAAATAAATAAATCTTCTACAATAACCCACATATAGCCCAAATTGCATTATACTAAAATTTGCCAAAAATTATTTTGATAAAAAAAAATCACTTATTTCTGTTATTATTGGTAAGTCATTATTAATAAGCCGAAAGTAATTCAGCGAATATTGAGATGTCATTATTTGGTAATACAGGGAATAATGACAGGTACTTACCAAGATTTTGCTGGGAGAGGGGTGAAGAGGCGTTAAATGGGTTGCAGTGAAGCAAAAAGGGTTAAATATGGTACCGTGGGAAAAAATTTTAAATAGGGTAAAGTGTGGCAAAATGGTTAGATGTCATAAAAGGGAGAAATAGTTATTTATTCTCCCAGATATGTATAAAATTCCGTACTTTAGAAGTACAGTGGAATAATTAAATATTAAATTAAGCTAAGTAGTACGGTGTTGCATAAAAGGTTGGATGTGGTCCCATTGTGCGAAGGTAGCTCTTACAGCATAAACCAAAGTTTTTAGTATCACAGCGGGTCAAAAAAGGTTAAATAATGTACATTAAGGCAAAGAGAGTTAAGTACGGTATTGTGGGGACAAATTTAAAATATGGTACAGTGATAAAAAAAATTTGTTAAATACTCGTATGGTACAGTGGGGCAAAAAGTGTTGAATATAGTACAGTGAGAAAAGAAGGTTAAATATGACACAGTTGGCCAAAAAGAGTTAACTATGGTACAGTGGGACAAAAATAGTTAATGTGGCAAAACGGGTTAAATATGGTACAGTGTAACAAAAAGCTTTCCATTTTCCATACAGTTGGCAAAAATGTTGTCGCACGGAACCAGGGAAACTCTTGGAACATATGTAAGTATTAGATAAGAAGTATTCTTCAAAATGTATGCTTTTAGTAGCAATGTGGTGCAAAAAGGGTTAAATATGGTACAGTGAAGCAAAAAGGGTTAAATACTCGTATGATACAGTGGAGCAAAAACGTGTCAACTATGGTACATTGTGGGAAAATGATTAAATATGATAGGTGGAGAGAAAACGTATATATACTCTCAGATATAAAATTTCGTACTTAAGAAGAACAGTGGAGTAAAAAGGGTTAAATATGGTACAGTGGTGCATAAAAGGTTGAATGTGGTCCCAGTGTGCGAGGGTACCTGTTATAGCATAAACCAATAACAGACATTTTTTCGAAATACAAATAGGTTAATATGGGGCAAAATAGGTTAAATATGGCAAGGTGGGGTAAAAAGTTAAACATGGTACAGATGATGGACACAAATGATTAAGTTAAGTCTAATGTTGCGAAAATGGCTCTTGGAATATAAACTATGCTGTTTCGAAATGTATAGCGGGGCAAAAACGATTAAAGCCAAAATTATTAAATACGGTTCCATTGGGGATTGTAAGTCTTACAACTTAAACTAGGAATTCTTTTAGCAGTTTTTATATGCGTAGTTTTTGATACGTAATGGGATAAACACGGTTTTATATTGTACCAGGATGTGAATGTAGCTATTGGAACATAAATAAACTAGGGGAAGGTAATATATAAATATAAATAAATAGCTTTTCGACATTTAGAGGTACAGTGTTGAAAAGGGATAAATATTGTACCATGATGTCAGGGTAACTCTTCGAACATAAACTGGGGGTTTCTTATTTTATTGTATAAAAATAATCAAATCTACTTCATTTTGTCCCATGTGGAATAATCATGTGTTTTTGAAAGAAAAAGGCATAACTATTTTACAGTACCCTAAACAGAAATCTATAAAGGATGGGGGCTGCGAAGTGCACCTGGTAGTGTAAAGTATAAGCACATTGGCAATGACCATCAAACAGTAAGTTTAATTAAAATTTCCTATAATTACACTATGCAACAAAATTTTTGTCCAAGGGAAGTGGATAACAGTTTCTGGTGCAACTAGGTGTCACAAACACGAAAAAATATTAAAAAAAATTTTTAAGGTAAATTTTTTTTTAATTTTTTTTTAAATTCCAGCTTTCATGGAAAGTACATTCAGTATTTGGACCATAATTCAAGTATAAGCCTTATTGAGCCGTGTTTTACCTCAAATTAAAGGGAATTATGAGGGCTACATATGCTGCAATTATCGCTTTCCCGTAGAATCTTTGGTTTAGTAACAGTCGTCAAAAATATGAGAAAAAATTATTTTTTTTTAAACAAAAAAAATTATAAACAATTAAGAAAGTTTCAGTCGGGTAAACCGACTAAGGTATACTCTCTGTGCCACGAAATGAGACTACATTTCACGTCAATAAAGGTTAGGTACTAGGTCTCCCTATCTATATAGTTTCCCTCCAAACAAGCTGGTTTATTTTAGGTTTTTTGTCAACTGTTTGTGATGGGTTTGCTGACAAGAACCGCGCTCCAATCGACTGAGCCACAGCCGGAGTTTGAACGACAGCAGCCAGCGCACGTCAGCACCCACCACCTCAACCAAACAGTAGGTTCCACTGAGTAATGTAATATTGAATATTCCACAAATTATTCTGTTAGTTTGTATGGGAGGTAGCAGAACGGGTTTAACAAATACACCTATTTTTTGCTGAACAGTAGATGCTTTAAATACATTGCACTGTACCGATTTATAACAGTTTATGTGAACTGGTATATTAACGTTATGAGATATTAAATTGTGATACCGGGTGTTTTTTTTACAGCTTTGTTTTTCGAATAGAGATAAAACTGGCATTTTGTGGTCAAATCTGGCAACTCTAATGTCATTTATGTTCAGTTTGGTTTGCCATTTGCACCGAAGAAACAATTGCCGCTGTAGAGCAAAGTGTTGAAGAGGACCCGAATGAATCGATTCGCCACCGTGCACAGCAATTGGAGCTGTGGAGAGCTAATGGAGACCGGTATAGAGCCATGATAACCGACTATTTTGTTCCCGAATTGGATGGCATGAATGTGGATGAGTTGTGGTTCCAACAAGACGGCGCTACATGCCACACAGCGCACGTCACAATCGATTTATTGAAGGTAACATTCGATGAGCGCATAATTTCGCGGAACGCACCTGTCAATTGGCCACCAAGATCGTGTGATTTGACACCATTGGATTATTTTCTTTGGGGATATGTGAAGTCGCTCGTCTACGCCAACAAACCAGAAACGTTAGGGGAATTGGAAGCCAACATTCGTGGCGTTATTGCCGACATACGGCCCCATATGCTCGAAAAAGTGGTTGAAAATTGGACCTGTAGAATTGGCTTTATTCGAGCCAGCCGCGGCGGCCACATGCCCGAAATCATATTTAAACATTAATGGCATAAAATTATCCTTCCAATAAAGCCAAATTGATGGACCTTAAAACGATTTTCTTGTGCTTTATTTCAATTCGAAGTTCTATACCCCTAAAAAAAACACCCGATATTATTTGGCCATTTTGTGTGGGAGGTACAAAAAGGGGCGTGGTGATAGCCCTCACAGGGCTATAGGCACTGCAAAAGCATTACAATGTACAAAATTTCAATTATTTTTATACACTGGTATAAATGTTATAAGCTGTTAACTTTTGGTGCAAAATGGTACCTTTGTGTGGGAGGTACAAAAAAGGGCGTGGTGATAACGCCCATTTTTCACCGAGCTATAGGCACTACAAAAGCATTACACTGTACAAAATTTCAAGTATTTTTATACACTGGTATTAATGTTATAGGCTGTTAACTTTTGGTGCAAAATGGTGCATTTGTGTTGGAGGTACCAAAAGAGGCGTAGCAACTTCGCCCACTTTTCTCGAGTTGATAGCGACTAATAAACTAATACTATGTGTGGAATCTCAGAAGATTCGAATAAGTAGTATAGCAGTTATTAAAGAATCAATATTTCACAACATTTTAACCCTTTGTGGGGGAGGTACTAGAAGCCGGAGATAGAACCAATATGGCCCAACTTCGAACTTAGCCGGAGATAGAAAAAAATATTACCACATACCAAGTTTGAAGTCAATCGGTCACTCCTTTCGAGAGTTATGGTGCGCACCAGCCAGCAGACAGACAGACAGACGGACGGACATTTCTCATTCGACTTAAAATGACCCAAAACGAATATCCGCCGAACATACTTAGGGCTTACATCACTCCTTCGACGTGTTACACTTTTGGCCGCATCAAATGATATAACTATATAACTAAAGTGAGGGTATAAAAATAGAAAAAAATCGAAAAAATTATTTTATTACATTTTTAAAAAGCCAGCATGCTAAAGAAGAAAACACTGCCTATTTGAAAAATCTATGGATAAATATAAAAGTTATGAGCCATTTTGTAAATGTTAGGGAAATTCAAAAAAATCTTGTTTCATATTTTTTCGTTTTTAAATGATGTTTTTGCGTATATTGAATTCACCATATGTGAGAGAAACATATAAGAGACATTGCACTTGTATTTTATTTTATGAGGATTGATGTCAGACATTATAAAATTATAGAGAGGACGAGGTTTTATGGTTGTTCGTAATAATCCATAAAAAACCTTCAAGAGATAGGTCGATTTTCTGAAAAATATTATAAAGTGTGAGTAAACGGCAAAGAACTTTTCAATGTGTAAACTATCCCGACAATTTCTGCTACATCTGTTGAAAATATGTTATACAAAAAATCGGCGTGCGTTTAGTAAAATAATAGAAGAAATATATGTGTAATATTTTGGTATAAGAGTTAAAAATATGAACGAACCGTTGACACCTAGTATTTTGTGTAATTCGTGCCATGTAAATCTTACTCGATGGAGTAGTGGAAGCATGCGGTATGTACTTTACAATTAATGTATTAAAATGTTTTGTTGAATAAAGCGTTTTAATTTTAGACTTCACGTGGAATTTGGAATGCCAATGATTTGGGATGAAACAGTACAATATTTTGGCCCCAGATGTTAACATATCATATTATAGATTCCGTGATATACCATACAAACAATTTTATACAACTGTTGATAACAGACATTCCCGGATTGTTCCAGGAACTTAATCAAACATACAATTCAAAGGAATTTAGCAGTAAAGAAAGTTTGAAAGCAGTACTTTTACTTATTGCTCATGTTGTCAACACTAAGGAATCATACGAAACAATGGCTAAATTGATAAAATACATAAAATATGAACATGACTGGAAAATTTGTTGCGATGTAAAAGTAGTTGGTATGTTATGCCTCTGGGATAGCCGATATTTTGCCACCACTGCATATTAAGCTGGGGCTCTTTAAAAATTTGGAAAAGCCTTAAGGAAAGATGGCAATTCACTCTCATATTTATTTAAAAGTCTTTCTTTTCAAAAAATCGAAGAAGGAGTTTTTGATGGGCCTAAAATAAAGAAACTGATGAAAGATGTGAATTTCGAATCATATTTGACGTCGGATGAAATTGCAGCATGGAGGTCGTTTAAGCTTGTAGTGTCAAATTTCCTTGGATCCAATAAAAGCCCGCAATATGAAACAATGTTTAATGATTTGTTTAATAATTATGAAAAAATTGTTTAGAAATATATTCGAAGATGGGCCATATTGGTCCACTCCTTCTAGTACCTCCCCCACAAAGGGTTAACATGTTGTGAAAAATTGATTCTTTAATAACTGCTATACTACTTATTCGAATCTTCTGAAATTCCACACATAGTATTAGCTTATTAGTCGCTATCAACTCGAGAAAAATGGACGAAGTTGCCACTTCCCTTTTGGTACCTCCCACACAAATGCACCGTTTTGCACCAAAAGTTAACAGCTTCTAACATTAATAACAGTGTATAAAAAAAACTTGAAATTTTGTACAGTATTATGCTTTTATATTGCCTACAGTCAAGGGAAAAATTGGCGTTGTTGCCACGCCCTTTTTGGTACCTCCCACACAAAGGTACCTTTTTGCACCAAAAGTTAACAGCATCAAAACCAGTGTATAAAAATACTTGAAATTTTGTACAGTGTAATGTTTTTATAGTGTTTATAGCCCTGTGAAAAATGGGCGTTATCGCCACGCCCCTTTTTGTACCTCCCACACAAAATGCCCAAATCATACCACAATTTAATATCTCATAACGTTTTTACCAGTGCACATAAATGCTTATAATTCGGCACAGTGCAATGAATTTAAAGTATCTAGTGTTCAGCGAAAAATATGTGTATTTGATAAACCCCTTCTGGTACCTCCCACACAAATTGACAGAATAATTCGAGTAATATTCAATATTACATTACTCACAAAGTCGGTTTACCCGACTGAAACTTTCTTACTTGTTAATAAAAAATTTTGTAAAAAAAAATTTACCATAAAAAATTTTTGGTTTTGATTTTATATAACAGTATGCCGCAATCTACACAAAAAAATAAGTTTTGGGCCAAGAAAAAAAAAATTGTTTGTTGTTGCGTAGTGTTATAGAATGGAATTGCGGGAATCCGTTGACGGGATACGACACAAAGGACAGTGAGTAATTTTTGTAAATAATAAAAATACCACCGCATAGCCATGTGGGGCATGAACAAATATTAAAAACCAGTAAGGAAAGGCTAAAGTCGGGCGGGGCCGACTATATAATACCCTACACCACTCTCGTAATATTGAATAACTCTGAAATATAAATTTTGTAATTCATGTATAAATTGTTTATTCTAAATTTCAAAACGATTGGATGTAAAATACAGCTTCTATAGAACTAAAGGGCCAAATCGGACGAAACATATATATGGGAGCTATAGCTAAATCTAAACCGATTTTCTTCAAATTCGGTAGTGTTGGTTCATGGATCAAGAAACACAACCATTCTAAATTTCAAAATGATTGGATGTAAAATACAGCTTCTACAGGGCTAAAGAGCAAAATCGGACGAAACATATATATGGGAGCTATAGCTAAATCTTAACCGATTTTCTTTAATCTCGGCAATGTTGGTTCATGGATCAAGAAAGTCTACCATTCTAAATTTCAAAACGATTGGATGTAAAATACAGCTTTTATAGGACTAAAGGGCCAAATCGGACGAAAGATATATATGGGAGCTACATCTAAATCTGAACCGATTTCAACCAAATTCAATAGGGATCTTTACAGCTGCGAAATACTCTAAACTGCCAAATTTCAGAACGATCGGAGTGAAATTGCGACCTGTAGTCGACGAACAACTTTACATGGACAGACGGACGGACGGACAGACATGGTTAAATCGACTCAGCTAGAGATTCTGAGTCGATCGGTATACTTTAAGGTGGGTCTAGCTGTGTTATTTTCAGGTGTTACAAACATCTGCCGTGAAACAAACTTATAATACCCTGTACCACAGAGTGGTGTAGGGTATAAATATGGTGCCACATTTCCTCTATCGTAAAAAAAGTTTCCGCACCGAAAGCGTTGAAGTTTTGTTTGTATTTACGAGTATATATTTTTTTATTACGACAGTTACTCTTGATTTTAATAAGTTATTTTTATGAAGGAAAAACTAAAAATTGTTTTTAAGGCATTGGGTAAGAGAATTGTCTAAAACTAAAGATCATCAGTGCAGCAACATATGCGCCGAGCGTGCGATTAAAGTGGTGCAGGATATATCGATACCTCCATTCTAAAACATGCTAAGTCGACTTAGCATCGTTTTAGGGAGATTACATTTTTAATTTCTAAATATTCCAAATTATGTTCAGTCAAAAGTTGGTGATTATCCATCAACCCAATCAAAAGTTATTCACAAAACAGTACAGGTCATTCGATTTGCATTATAAAGTAAATCCATACAAATTTAAAAAAAATCATCAAACTTTGATCGCCTCTCCTGCAAAACTACCTTTTTGCACTTAGCACAGTTTAGAATGGAGGTATCGATATATCCACTATGTAAAACCATACGCACATTAAAGTTAAAGTTTATGTCATACAATTCCCAGCTTATTTTAAAACCAGTAAGGAAAGACAGAAAGTCGGACGGGCCCGACTATATAATACCCTACACCTCCTTAACAATGCGAAAATGTGCATTGCGATAAGAATTTGGCAGCGTTCATACATGTAATAAGAAAACACTCTCTGTTGAATTTCGTACTGATCGGATGTAAAATACGGGTTCTACAGCGATTACATGTCAGATTGGATGAAACTTATACGAGTATATGGGGGCTATATCTAAATCTGAACGGACTTTCTTCGAATTTCGTAGTGCTCATTCACGTTATAAAAAACCTCTCTGCGGAATTTCGAACAGATCGAGTGTAAAATACGGTTTCTACAGCGCTTACATGTCAAATCGGGTGTAACATATATATGGGGACTATATGTAAATCTGAACCGATTTTGACAGATAGGGATCGTCCCTGGGCCTAAAGAAAGATATGTGCAAAGTTTCGTTGAGATCGGACCATAATTGCGACCTGTACTTTGATTACAAAAATACATCTAAAGACAGACAGACGGACATAGCTAAATCGACTCAGAAAGTGATTACAAGTCGATCGGTATAATACACAATGGGTCTTTCTCTTCTCCTTTTGGGTGTTACAAACAAATGCACAAAGTCATAATACCCTGTACCACAGTGTGGAGTAGGGGATAAATACATATCGATACCTTCATTCTAAATAATGCTAAGTGCAAAAATGTAGATTTTTAGAAGAGTCGATCAAAGTTTGATGAATTTTTTAAATTTGTGTGGAATTTCTTTATAATTCCTAATTGATTGGGTTTACGGACAAACACCAAAATTTGACTGCATATAATTTGAAATATTTAGAAATTAGAAATGGAATCTCCCTAAACACACGCTAACTCGGCTTTGCATGTTTTAGAATGAAGTTATCGATATGTAAACCTATATATTTTTATATGTACATTGATTAAGAATCATAATTTTTAAAAAATACAAATAAAAATGTAAAGCACTTGAGAAATCGCTTTCGGTGCGGAAACTTTTTTCACCGGATCAACCTAAAAACGGTTTTTTATTAGAGTGGTAATTTGCACTAAAAAAAGTTATATCCCTAGTGTACACGGACGGCTCCAAAGTTGTCGAGTTGGTTCAGGTGTCTTCTCCGAAGAAAGGAGCATAACACTGCCCTTAAAACTTCCTACGTATTGCTCGGTGACAACTTTCAATGATCTAGGACCACTTCTTATAGTATTTACTCAAAAATGTATGAACCATCCCACTGTGCGACGTTGGGAATCGTTAAAATGGATATCTGCAGTTACTATATCAAACAAGCAAAGCCTAGGTGGGATAAGACTGAAATATGTCGAATATCCAGATGCACCTGCCCACAATATATATGTATTTATATATATATATATACAAATATAGCAACAAAATTTCTGATCGACAAAAATCAATAACACTTTTCAAGACTGCTCACGGTGCTGACTGGCGTCCGGCCAATTGAAAACCACGCAAAGCTAAAATTCAACTGCCGTAGCTGTGACCACGAAGAGGACATCTCCTATGTTGCTGTTTAGCGCTAATTAAACGCATGCTTATGAAATGAGGTCCACCACCAGAAAAAGGTCTGAGAGACGTTATGAAGTACCTCAACTCAACATGCTGGATGTTGTATTATTAACATTTCATATAAACCCACAAAGTGTAGAGAGACTAAGGTAGTTTTTAAATCTAACGCAAGAAAGCCATCCCATTAGTCTGCCATCGTTTCTGCTGAAGACTTTGGAGAGATTGATTGATAGTTATGCATATTTCAGGGATAAGTTCAGTGAGGCTGTATTGTTCGATCCGGATGCAAAGGAATATACCATGGTGTCATTCCTTGACATAGAGGGAGCTTTCAATAAAACTTCCGAAGAAGCAGACGTCTTCGACAACCTTCGACGTCGCGACAATCTTCTAGTGAAGGTTATTTATCTTCCAATGACATTCCTATGTACAATTAATCCGAAGAGCGGCCAAATTTAAGTGATTATTACTTTCAATTTGGCATACCTTGTAATATGCATTTGCGTAGGTATCACTTTTCTAATATCATTCATCGTTATAATGCAATGTATTTACTTCATAGTATGACTATTTTTTAATTTTGATAATAAATCCTATGTTTCAGACTTTGTGGCGAATTCTTCACACGCTGAAAAAACTCGCTTCTGTAGTATATTGTGCCAAACATATTCTGCTTGAAGTATACATATATTTAGCGTACACTCCTAATATATAATATTTGAAGGAATCCAGTGGTATCAGCCGCTTTTCCAGGTTAGCTCTTGTTTTCGCCACATTTGACCAAAAATTTACTGAGAAATCAGAGAGGTTAGTTATCTTGGTAATGATTTTGAAGTGGAAGGCTTCGGAATGCACGATTGTGTCCAAATAAAGAAATAAAGGGAACCGTTGGATAAGTATTTCTCTCAAAACAGTAATCAACGCTACTCACCCCTTTACCCCTGAAAAATATCATTGACATTTTATCAAAAGTCAAACAATTCGTCGACATTTAAGTTGGTGTCTTTATGTAAAATATTTCTTATTTTTATGGGTCTCTTTCAATTTGTTTATGAAAAATCAACAGGTTTCATAACATAGCAGGTTTTGTTGGTTAGTTTTGTAATTTCCATAGCCGAAAATTAATTTACATAAATTTAAATCAAAAACTAATATCAATAAATATTTTCTGATATGAGAAGAAAAATAAACCAGATATGTAATAACTCGAAATCTGATTATTTCTAATAAAAAAGTTAAGAAAGGACGCACAGTATTTTTTCGCAGGAATATTTTTCTCAAAGACGCCAACTTCGAATATCGAAGATTTGTACGATTTTAACATATGATAAGATTTCATTGCATCTTTTTAGGGGTAGGCGGTGGGAATAGTGCACGACTGTTTTCAGAAAAATAATTCTCAAAGGGTTCACTTTATTTCGTTCCTTGAACTGAAGCGTGTACCAAAGCTCTGCGATTTCCCAGCAAACTTTGCGAAAACAAGAGCTAACTAAAAAACGGTTAATGCCAATGGATTCAGCATGGACGAAATAGGCCTTCTTTCTGTTACATTTTTGGACTAGCACAGTGTAATTACATAATGTATATATTACTTATCAGAATCTTCTGTAATTTGAATCATATACATATAAATATAATACAATTTATTGAGATAAATGGAACCATTTTGTACAAAAGTGTATTGTGCCCATAGCCCAGTGAAACTTGGTTACCACGCCCCTTATCTTACAATTTTGTACAGTACAATGTCTTTGAAGTATCTAGTGTGCTCGTACAGCGCAAAACATGCGTATTTGTCAAGCCCCTTCTTGTAGCGCCCATACAAACTTATTATTCTGTAGCAATCATCTCAAGGTTTTTATATTCTGTATTTAAGTCATATTTTGTATTGACAATTCTAGCTCCCACACAAAGAAGCATATTCCATATTACATTACCCACAAAGTAAGGGTATAGCTTAGTCGGTCTACTCGACTGACATTTTCTTACTTTTTCACTACCAGTTTCAAAAGAGGCATTTAGAGATTTTAACAACTGAATGTTTTCTCTTCCGTATGGATGCGTTATTTGTTGCTGCAACTTACAAATTCGTTCTGGTTACGAAACTTTATATTTAAGTACAGGATAATTGGCGTATTGGCATGGGCCTGTTGGTAGCTCTCGCTCAAAAAGATAAAATTGTGCAATGAATGAATAGCTTATTACTTTAGTACCAGTGAACAGACAGAATTGAATGGAAGAATGGAAGGTTCTTAAAATACCATCTTTTGTGTGAACAATGGATGTATTTGTCAAATTCACAAATTCATAGGAATATCAATTTCGTATTATTTACGTACTTCAGATATATTCTTATGTTGATTATTTGGTTCTAATATATTGTGCGTTATATTGTATGTTATACTGCCAGTCTGTTGCACACATTAAATAATAAACAAAGAAAAATTATAATTATAAACGAACCAGTACGCTTCTTATGCGGCTCTTTTTATTTTCTTGATATGTGGGAGCGCCATTTCATTGTCGAATGACTCATAAAGTACACGACTTTTGTTCCATAGACGCAATTAAAGTCACCCAATATAGCAGTTAAAAGTTTGGTTGCTATTTTCTTTAATAATTACTGTGAATTCCATTACAAAAGCCATCGTCTGGGGAGTGTGAGCATGAATTGCTGTTGGTGGCACCGTAGCATTTTAGCATATTTTTAAAAAGTGGGAGGTACCTTAGATACATACAAAAATGACACATTTTGGTTAAAATTTATTACACATCGTTCACATAAATCAGCAGGACATTTCTTTTCTGCTCCCTGTCGGCTTTTCCTATGATAACTTTGCGTCTAAAGAGAAAGGCCTAAAAGAAAATGTCATGCGATACTTACTTCTGTAATTATCACTTGTTTTTAGTGCAGACGGTTTGGGTGCGTCTTTGCCTTAATGAGCATTTACTAACAATTTACAACGTTTTTCCTTTTAGCATTCATTTAACTTTGTTTTTGGACTCATTATGACAAATTTGTAAAGATATGATTGCTTAACATACATACATACAAATATTTTTGTGAGTTACGTATTATGTCATTGTGCCGTGCACATTGTAGGTATATGAATCCGAAGAGCAGTGGAATAGTACCAGCAACAATTTGTGCAATTAAGTTTTTGGTTGGTCTTGAGTCCATTGTATTTGTTAGTCTTGTCCGGAAAGTCACACCCAAGAAGCTAAATTGATTTTTCTTGAAACGCTGATATCGCTACGCATATACTTATAAAGGGTTTTCCAACAAGAGGTGTTATTTTGGTATTCAAAGAAAAATGCCATTTTTTGAGATATATGATCGGATGTTTATTTCATAATAAAGAGGAAGGTATGCCGTTAATAATGAAAAACAACATCAGCCAAATGGCCACCACTACCACGCTTACGGGACCATATCCTTTTCATGAAATTTTCCATAACCAAATCGCAAAGTGGCTGCCCTATGTCCTCGATCCAACCTCATTTTCGAAAAAGTAGGTTCAATGACCCCGCCGGACAATAAACCGCACCAAACAGTCACACGTTGAGGATGGAGAGGTTTCTCAACAATAACTCTTGGGTTTTTCGAGCCCCAGATTTAGGTCTTGTAGAAAAAGTTTGTTAGACAAAGTATATCAATCATTCGCAGTGAACGGACGTGTTTATCACATAGCGGATAGTTACCAGTACCTATTACGCAATAGCAAAAATCTGTACAAAGTCTGTAAGGCCTACATCGTAGTACCTATTACGGTCTAATACAGACAAAATTAAAATAAATTCTCTTGACGGGGATGCCTTCGTGTTCCGATGGAGCGCGGTTCCCCAATCGTCCGACTGTCCGTCCGTTGGTCTTGGCCAAAGCCGACCACACCAAAAATGGTGAAAATCTCCCCCAAGTACTCACAACAGGTGGTGCGGTGAGGGGAAAACGTCATGTCCGACCGTCAAAACGGAAGCACAATGAGCATCGTGTAGCGCTCAGAGTTTTGACGAAGTTGGAGGCTGTTGAGGTTTCGGCTCTTACCGAAAAACAAAAAGAGTCACTTACCTGGGCTAAAGGCGTCATAGATGCTTCTAAGGCCAATGAGTCGGCTGAAAGAGCCACAAATTCAGCTGTGTTAACGGCTAATAAAGTAAAACGAATCAGATCACCTGATGAACCCCTGCCTTCGAAAAAGGCAAGAGGCCCTAATGTCACCATCAACAGGACACTCACCAAGCCCTTCAATGAAGTGGCGAAGGAGAGTCTAGTGATGGCTGTTATAGACAGAAGTAGTGAGGATGGATCCATCCTCAAGGACAAATGGAGTCATGTACAATCAGCCATTATGGCTCATTACCTCGATGTCCGTAGAGAAATGCCGGGCAAACCACCAATCTGCAACGATGCAGGATGGCATCAGGGGAGAGTAAAGCTCTTATATTTCGGTGATGCCAGATCAGTAGACCTTTATAAGGCTGCTCTGAGTCGAGCGGGTGAGGTGTGGCCGGGTGCCCAGTTGGATGTTGTCGAAAAAAACAACATCCCTAGTCACCCTAGAGCCATCACCTGGGTTACAGAAGAGCCCTCCAACCCGGCTGACATCTTAGAAATAATAAAAGATTCCAATCCTGGTCTGCCGGCCCATAATTGGAGAATCAGCAAGGTGGGTGAGACGGATGGTAAAAAGCGGCAGGTCAATCTTATCCTAAACGCTGAATCCACCTCCCATATACAAAGTGCGAGTGCAACCCTACAATATGGCTTCGAGACTATAATCTTGAAGATATACAAGCAGGATATAGCTCCCACTGCAGAAGGTGAGTCGTCCACCGTGGCACTTTCTGTAAGTGCGGAGGTAGCCACGCCTATTATTTCTGGTGACTCCAACTCTAACAGAAGATCTGTAACGTCCTACTCTGAGGACGAAAGCTCTACTTCTGACACAGAGGGGCTGAGGGGAGTCTCCGGACTCTTTGACGCATCTGGCGGGGACATGCTTCTCGACGATACGGACGAAGAGTTCGATAACACCCTTGTTGGGGTGGATGTTAATCTGTCAATTACCAATGATGGTAAGAATTCTACAGATTAACCTCCATCACGCTAAAGCAGCCTCAGCGGCTCTATTGCTGCGCCTGTCCACAGGCGCAGTAGACATCGTCCTGATACAGGAGCCCTACGTAGTGGGAGGAAGGGTGTGCGCTATTAGGACACCCAACTTTAAACTGCTTGTGGCCAACTGTGAAGGCACTCCAAGAACCTGCATTTTGGCCAGGAAAGATCTAAGTATCTTTCTCCTGACTAATTTAAGTGGTAAAGACCAAACAGCTGCTAGCCTGGAGATCGGTAATCGCATATATTGGGTGGTCTCCAGCTACTTGCCTTATGAATCTGTAGTACCGACTGCTCTATTCAGGGAAGTAGTAGAAGAAGCAACGTCTGACGAGCTCGAGCTGATTATTGGCGCAGACACGAACGCTCATCATACTATCTGGGGTAGTACGGATATAAACAATAGGGGTGATTCGCTTCTTGACTTTATTCTAACTACCAATCTTAGTATTTGTAACATAGGTAATAAACCGACCTTCACAATTAAAGACAGACAAGAGGTACTCGACGTAACGTTTGCTACTGACCGGCTGTCAGACAAAATTATTGGGTGGAATGTACTGGACGACCACTCATTCTCAGATCATCATTATATTGAGTTCAAACTCGCGGAAAAAGCGCCTAAACCCGCCGTCCACAGAAATGTAAGGAAGACAAAGTGGCATCTGTATGAGAAGAACTTCAAGAAAGTCCTCAACTCTAAACTTCCGTACGAACCGAATGACAAAGCCGGTTTGGATAATCTGGTCGATCATATCACCATATCATTCAATAGATCCCTTGAAGAAGCCTGTCCAAAAACAAGGTACAAGGGTAAAACTAAACCCCAGTGGTGGACTTCTGAGCTAACGGCTATGAAAAAGACCTGCAACAAGCTATTCAATAAGGCTAAATCTACTGGGGTCGCTAATGATTGGGATGCCTATAAAGAGCAACTCAAGATCTATAAGAAGGAGCTTAGAAAGGCGCAAAGGCGCTCTTGGTATACCTTCTGTGGTGAAGTGGAAAAGGTCTCCGACGCCGCTAGGCTGAGGAAGATATTATCTGCTTCACCCTGTACAGTGGGATATTTACAGGATGAGGCAAATAACTGGACCAAAAACAGCGAGCAGTCGCTCAATGTACTGCTCGACACACATTTCCCGGGGAACTCTATAACAGAACCCGAGGATCAGCAGGACCAACAAGAGTGCGAGTGGACTGCGAGCGTCGCTAGCTTCTTGACTGAGAGATCCAGAATAAGCTGGGCTATTAACAGCTTTGAGCCCTTCAAGTCACCTGGACCAGATGGCATCACTCCAGCAGAAATGCAGAAAATGTTAAAGTACATTATCCCCTGGCTGGAGAAAATTTATGTAGGCTGTATCAGGCTTTCATACGTCCCGAATCGATGGAGGGATACCAAAGTGGTATTCATACCTAAAGCGGGAAAGATATCACACACCAAAAGACTTCAGACCAATTAGCCTATCCTCGTTCTTATTGAAAGGTCTGGAAAGACTTTTAGATCATTTCATTAGGGAAAACCTGGATACAAAACTCCTGTCGGGGAACCAACATGCTTACAACAAGGGCAAGTCTACTGAATCAGCCCTGCACGAACTTGTGAGCACTATCGAATCGTCCCTGCATTTCAAGGAATTCACCATGGTGGCATTTCTTGACATAGAAGGGGCTTTTAACAACATTCATTCCGATGCGGTAATTGCGGCACTCTCACATCTAAAAGTTAACACTAGTTTGATTAGACTAATTCAAAGTCTGCTCACCAGAAGACGCATAACAGCATGTCTAGGGTCCACAACTCAAACAAGGTATGTAAACAGAGGGACCCCGCAAGGAGGAGTATTGTCTCCACTAATTTGGAACCTAGCGGTGAATGAAATCCTGCTAGATCTAGAACGTTGTGGCTGCAAGGTCGTGGCATATGCGGACGACGTGGCAATCGCAGTGAGTGGCAAATTCGTAAACGTCCTCAGAGACATCCTACAGGTGGCTCTGAACAAGTTGGCTAGATGGGCCAGAAGCAGCGGTTTGGGCGTTAACCCCAACAAGACAGAATTGGTTCTCTTTACTAGGATGAATAATGTCCCACATGTGGACCCTCCACCTCGGATAATAGAACAGATCTAGTCTTTTCTGAAAGTGCAAAATTTTTAGGAATAATTCTAGATAGGAAAATGTTATTTAGACTTAACGTATTGGAACGTGTAAGGAAGGCCAACGTCGCCTTATATTCCTGCAAAAAGGCTGTAGGGTCGCGGTGGGGACTCTCTCCTAAAATCGTCCACTGGATATATATAGCAGTAGTTCGTCCAATACTGTTATACGGTATTGTGGTTTGGTGGACGGCAACTGACAAACTAACAATTACCAACCTACTAACAAAGGTTCAGAGGACTGCCTGCCTGAGCATAAGCGGAGCCTTAAGGACTACAGCGACCGAGTCTCTACAAGCCCTACTCCATATACTGCCGATTAATATTGTGGCGAGAGAAGTTGCAACCAAAGCGGCAATAAGATTAAACTGCCTATCAATGTGGAGGTACAAGAACTATGGTCACATGAGGATATCAAAGTGTAGTGCTATGGTAACCGACCGAGTGGACTATATACCAACAGTGTACACCTTCGAGAGAAATTACATCACTATGATTCCCGCCAGAGATGAATGGGTCGGCAGAATACCAGGTAATATAAACCATCTCCACTTTTACACGGATGGTTCGAAGCTTGATGAAAAGGTTGGCTTCGGAGTACACTGTGAAGAACTTAGTCTGGATATAGCTCACAGACTACCAGATACCTGCAGTGTCTATCAAGCCGAAATAATGGCAATATGGGAAGTCGCCAAGTGGCTGAGTCGCAACATAGTAACCAACAATGGCGTTGTCATTTACTCGGACAGCCAGGCTGCCATCAATTCTCTGGAGGCAACATCTATAAATTCACAAACAGCCCTCGACTGCCGCAGATCTCTTAACGAGATGGCTGAGCAGTTTAATATACACCTCATATGGGTGCCTGGGCATAGGGATATCCCGGGGAACTGCAAAGCCGATGAACTTGCTAGGAAAGGGACGACATTACAAATTCTCGAAGAATTTGCATATATTGGTGCGCCACTATCCACGTGCACGCTTTGGCTTAGGCAAGAGGCAATCAGGCAGTCCAACGATAGATGGACAGAAATCGGCACCTGCAGGGTAGCTAGACAAATCTGGCCAAGGTATGACCTGAGAAGGTCAAAATATCTCCTCGCACTAGAGAGGAAACGATTGTCTACGTTAGTACAGGTTCTGACGGGACACTGCTTGATCGGCGAACACCCCAAAAGATTGGGTATTGACTCCAATGACTTCTGCCGAAGCTGTGGAGATGAGGAAGAAGTGGAGAGCATTGAGCACTTGCTTTGCGACTGTCCCGCTTTGAGTAAACGACGACTGGATATACTGGGGTCGGCCTTTTTAGGCAGCCTAACAGATCTTTCCAGTACTGATATTCGTACTATCGATAAATTTATATATCAAACAGGTTGGTTTCGATGAGGGGCATTTCAGCCCGTGGTAACACTAGGGACCTAAACTGGTCTATGTGAGCTTGTAAAAAAATACGGCCGCCACCCTAACCTAAACCTAAAAAGTATATCAAATTTATACTAATTTTAAAGGAGACGTTTAACAGAACCTGTTAGCGAAAATCAGAAGCCAAAATTTTAATTGTTGTGGTTGCAACCCTTCTCCGAATTGGACCTTTTTTTACATAAATTTCAAAAGTTTGATCGATTTTCTCCAAACGCAAAGCTAAATTGTATTTTTTTTTATTTATTTGTATTAGGGTGTAACAAACTCGACTGCAAAGGGAATACCGAGCGCGGGTTTTCATATCGAAGATATAGGACTAAAAGTAAAAAATCCCATTTTTGATGTATTTTTTGGGAATTGAGGAATTTTCCATTACAAATTTCCACATGTTGAGTTTGATTATTATTTCTAATATCAAAATAAAGAACTTTAAAAAAAAATCATCGAAATATATACATTTTTAAGAGTTTTATGCCGTAATTACGTTTCTGTCTATATGCGAAATATTTTTTTTTAATTTTTCCCTACCTTCTTGTATTTATTGGTTATTATATCAGTCAATATGCACTGATTTCTTGTAGATCACCTGTTTTTATCAAACAATAATAAAATTTTGTAAGAAGAGCAATCATAAAATTGAGTAAGAAGGATAAAAGATGTCAGGCTTTATAATATGTGGTGTGACTCTTGTTGCCTTAAATTTGTGTATACTCATTTTGTAAGCGAAAGACCCACATCTTGAGAAAAATAATTTATTTTCTTATTTTATTTCTGTAATATATATTTTATTATTTTATTTCTGTAAAATAATCTGAATAATCCATGTCTAGGAGATAAAGCAAATCCTTGTATTCCTAAGGATTGTCACAAGTCAAAGGTCGGTAACATATGCATCTTTTTCTTATTAAATATAGAACAGGATCGGAAGATAGGAGAAGATTTACAAATATATATTCATTTTGAAATTCTCTTGAACTTTTTCGGGAGTGAAATTGCTGAACATTGCGAAAATCGCAATTTCGTGCCTCCTTGGCTTCTTCCGTAAGCTCGCCCAAAGGGAGAATATGAAATGCAATAATTATATCTCCATGACGCAATACTTTATGTACTGTTGGGGTCATATCTTTCCATGGATACAGTTCTATTAGATGTTTCGAAATGCCTAGACAGTATTTTCCAAATTTTTCTGCATTCACTAATTCTGGTTAGAATTATGTTTATTTTTCTCAGTAATTCCATATCAATTCCTGTGATCTCAGATGTGATTTCATAATCCTTGAAGAAACGCCTTGCAGTGTTACCATCATTTGTATTTCCATATCCCACTAGTGGTTTGTCAACATTTAATCCAGTCTCTTTCCAAAATTCCTCTTGAATTATTTTTTCTGGAACTCTCTCGATGCTTTTAATACCTTTTTGTCCGGTAATTTGTTTGCATTCTTTGGATTACTATAATAATGCAAATCGTATGCTATGTGCACACGGGGCAAAATCGCCTTTTTTGATATGTTTGAATCGAAAGAAAATATATTTGGAACACAAATTTTTAAATATTTTATATTTCTTAGCAAATAAATTTTATTTGAAAATCAATAAAATATATTTGGAACGCATATATTAATATATTAATACAAATTATATTTGCAAACTAAATTTCTCAAATAAAATATGTGTTTAAATACAAATAAAATTATTATTTAGGAATTTTTCCAAATATATTTTATTTAAAAAAGATTTCCAAAACTTTTGCTGATTTTTTCAAATTTCAGTTTCAATTTTTCCTTGGTTTCGAATTGTACCTCCCAGTTATGATACCATATGCAGCATTACCTTCTGTTTTAAATGAATCATTTAAAATTTCTGAGTATTCCAAGCCATCATTAGTTGTCAATTCTCTAAGTACTTTATATTAACCCAAGATTATATGATTTCAATTATTATTTTTTTTAAGAACATTGAAAATTTCTAGAAATTTAACTTTGAATTACTGAAAAATTTGACACAATTTATGTATTTTATGAATATTTAAATGCAAATAAATATTTGTTTCACAAATAGCAGTCACATTGGGATGTAAACAAATATTTGTTTAGAACAACATCTTCCCAAATACACAATTTTTGTATGTACCAAATATTACATGCTTAGAGTCTACCCTAAACATATATATGTTTCAAGCCGAATATGTTTGGGACAATATACTACAGAAGCGATTTTTTTCAGCGTGCAGGAAATGTTTTAAAAACCGTATGCGAGCATGTAATGGGGAAATTCCAAATTTTAGAGCATATGTGTTAATTGTTAGGTTCTTCGATAAGTCCGAAAATTCATTTTTTCCTCCACATAGTGTACATCTTCACGTAGATGATGTTCCCGTAACAGCATTGCAAACTTTCCCGTCGACCATAGTGAAATTTAGGATGAAGGAGATTGTGAAGCTGTAGTCCAATATTTTGATGGATATGGGTTCCAGCTCCTTAATTTCCTTCGCAATATGATCAACAAGATTTTGTGTATTGGTAGCCGACTCTTTTGTATACTCAAACCATATTGGTCTACAAAAGTTCTTTGATCCTGGAGTCGAATTTATCCAAATGTCATCAAAACTAGTTGAGGGACAATCCGTGTCTTCTCTCTTTCTTAATCTGAGGGGAACTAATGATGCCGTGAACACACTTCTATAATCTGTCCCGCTCGGACTTGTTGATACTTGTTTGTATTCAGGAAGGGTTGATAAGCCATCACATCCCCACTTGCACATAATCCATTGTACTCAGCTGTTCTGTAAAATGTTAGGAAGACCAATACTGACTCCACTTGGTGAAACTTGTAGCGGTGAAGGAATAATAGACTTCCTTTTGTCCTTTATTTTGTTATATGAAGGTAAGACATCGACACCTTTTTCGGACAATGTCTTCCTAAGTATGTTGTAGTTGTCTTTGCTGAGTCCCAGTTGTAGCATAAGATCAAGTGCTTCTTCATCCGTAAAAACTGACTTAGATGATGGGAATACTCTCAACAATTCTCCTTAGACGTTTCGGTGATGCTGTTTGAAGAACTCCGGCAATTTTTAAAGCATCATTTGGTTGTTTCTCTTTTTTCAACATTGCCTTAAACGTATCCGTAACTTCTTCAGTAGTCATTGCCGAAAGATTATTGGACAAACGCCTCTTCTTAGTTCTTGTCGATACATCTTCGTAAGGTTTATGGGGTGGGCCAACAGATGAAGTACAAACTGTTAAATCTATGTTGTTCTCGAGCCAATCTGAACATTTTTCAAGAAATTTTGAACGCTATTTTGCTGTTGTCCACTTTACATCAAATGTTTTAAAAAATTTGAAATGGGATTTCACACGAAATAAAAAATAGTGACGAGTTCTAAAATGTTAACGCCATACTTGCAGAACTGGTAAAGATATACATTCTCGAAGATGCTATATTTATATTAAAAACAATAATATACCTGATACCATATGAATGAATATTATAAACTATATGAATGAACATTACAACAAATATTTTTATACCTGTCAATGATTAAGGGTTTCCTAGAAATAGTGCCATAAAACAATATTTTCTGAAAGGTAAATCTTATTAAATTTTATTATTGTTTGATAAAAACATGTGCTCTACAAGAAATCAGTGCATATTGACTGATATAATAACCAATAACTACAAGAAGGTAGGGAAAAATTAAAAAAAAAATATTTTGCATATAGACAGAAACGTAAATACGGCATAAAATTCTTAAAAATGTATACATTTCGATTAATTTTTTTAAAGTTCTTTATTTTGATATTAGAAACATGTTGAAATTTCTAATGGAAAATCCCTCAATTCCCAAAATATACATAAAAATCCCCAAAAATAGGATTTTTACTTTTAGTCCTATATCTTCGATATGAAAAGCCGCGCTCGGGATTCCCTTTTCAGTTGATTTTGTTACACGCTGAAAAATCGCTTCTGTAGTATATTGTCCCAAACATATTCGGCTTGAAATATACATATGTTTAGAGTACACTCCAAATATATAATATTTGACACACATAAATATTATATGTTTGGGAGAATATTGTTCTAAACTAAAATATGTTCCCATTCTAATATTTTTTTATTTGGAACTAGTATCTCCGAAACAAAGATTAATTTGTATTTAATTATTTTGGCAATGTATCAATGCCTTGATTTAAAGACAAGTTTTTTGTTTTTCAGATGCTCAAAGATCATTTTTTTTATAAATTTTAAATGTTTTTAAAATTTAATTAAAACTTAAATCGTATAATCTTTCGTGAATATACATTGCATTGATGGATTGACAAAAAGTGATGAATTGGAATATTTATAAATTAAAAGACATTTTTAGCTATAAAGTTTAAAACGAAAACTAGGAAAAAATAACTAAAAATCGAAAAGATCAGCAAAGTTTTAAAATGTTGTTTAAATAAAATATGTTTGGAAAACTTCTTAAACAATAACTTTGTTTGTGGGTACACACATATTTTATTTGCGAAAGTCAGTTAGCAAATATATTATTTTCTAATATATTAATATATGCGTTCCAAACAAGATTTCCTGATTTTCAAATAAAATTTATTTGTTAACAAATATATAGTATTTGAAAAAATCGCTTCCAAATATATTTTCTTTCAATTCAATCATATCAAAAATTACGATTTTCCCCCGTGTACAAGCTAATACAAATAAATAAAAAAAATTTACAATTTAGCTTTGCGATTGGAGAAAATTGATCAAACTTTTAAAATTTATGTAAAAAAAAGGTCCAATTCGGAGAAGGTTGGCATCCACACCAATTAAACAGGTTCTGTGAAACGTCTCCTTTAAAATGAGTACAAATTTGATATACGTTGTGTAACAAACTTTTTCTACAAGACCTAAATACGAATTGGACTTTTTTCGCCAAAAAATCTCCAAAAATTAAATTTTTTAAAAAATTTGACTTTATAAGGCCATTACTTTCTTATTTCTTGACATATCTTATCGACTCTTTTTTTCATGATGTTGCAAATTTTATTGGCAATCCAAAAAACAAGCGAACAAAATCGGTAAACTTTTGACTGAGATATTGGCTAAACTCCAAGGCAAAGTCGGCGAAAAAATTAAAAATTCAAACGTAAAATCCACATATCTCGGAAACTTTAGATATGTTCAAGCTATAAAATGTTTATTGTAGGTCTGGTCTAGGAGTGCCCACAGAACGCCACTCGAATCGGACACTCCATTCAAAAGTTAGAAGCCGATGAAAATTTTCTATACCCGAGGTGGTCGACCTGTAGCTCCGCCCCTGTATGAGATAGGCGGCCCAAGTTCCGAACTTAAACTCTCTAACACAAGAAATATACACACCTAAAATTTCATCGCCATACGATAAGTGCTTTTGAAATGGCAGAATTATGTCCATTTTTCCATTTTAGCCCACTGTGCGTTGTTGAATCGTGTATCGTTCAATTTTTAGTAATGGCGTAGTTTCTACTTGTCAAGTGTCGAAGAATAAAAGCTTAAAAAGTGACAGCTACCGAAATACCGGTTGATTCAAAATAACACCTCTTGTTAGAAAACCCATTATATATAAATTAAATTAAGCTATTGTATGAACTGGGGCTGTGAAGTCAATCAAAATCAATCAATTTAAAATCAAAATACTCGTATTTTGTGCGAAAGATCGTGGATTTGTAAAAAATATTATCTTTGTAAAAATATGACATTACCCTGCAGAACGCGAACTAATACAAAATAGAATATCGTTGGTTCCAATAACTTTTCCATAGCTATCATAAACATATGTATATATATATATATATATATCACGAGTATGATTTATTTCCCCATCATACACTGTAAAAAGATAGTACTTACCTTACCTTCAGTCCCGAAAAGTATTCGTAAATTCGTTTATTTTTTTGTGTTAACTAATTTATTATCAATTTAAATTTCATTTAATAACTTTAAAGTGTGCAATGGTATTAAATTTAGTTTTGGTGCAAATAGTCCATTTGTGTGGGAGGTACCAAAAGAGGAGTGCCAATGATGCTCATTTTTTCACTGGACAGTTGGTACTATAAAAGCGTTATACTGTACAAAATTCCACGCTGTTGTGTGCGCTGGTATTAATGTTATAAGCAGGTAACTTTTGGTGCAAAATGGTCAATTTGTGTGGGAGGCACTAAAAGGGGCAGAGGGAATCATTGGTCCACATTTCTTCAATGTTACAGTCAACGGGGAAATGTGCCTGAATTGAAGGATGTTGATGTGGACGACCTTTGGTTCCAACAAGACGGCGCTACATGCCATACACTTAACGAAACACTCAATTTATTGAAGGAAACTCTTAGTGAGCGCATTATATCGCGTCCTGGGCCTGTGGCGTGGCCTCCAAGATCGTGCGATTAAACACCGCTGGACTATTTTTTGCGTGGAAATGTGTAGTCGCTTGTCTACGCAGATAAGCCCGACACGATTGACGCCTTGGAAGAGAATATGCGGCGCGCTATTGCTGACATACAGCCCCAAATGCTGCAAAAAGTGGTCGAAAATTTGGCCTCTCGGCTGGAATTTATTCAACCGACCGCGGAGGCCACTTGCCCGAAATGATTTTTAAAATATAATATAATAAAGCTAAACTCTTGGCCATAATATTAAATAATATGCGTTTTATATATTCTTGAAAACCACACACGTGTAAAAAATCACCCTTTAGTACGATACGATAGTATTTAAGTATAACTTAGTTCTTAATAAAACAAGTATTTCGATGAAAACTTACTTTGGTATAGAACAACATTCTTCCAAGCATATAATATTTGTGTGTGTCAAATATTATATATTTGGAGTGCACAATAAACAAATAAACTATGTACATTTAGTATCGAATATTTATTTATTTATTTATTTCGTCTATGGAAATACAATTCCTTACAGACTATTGCTTAATAATAAATTAATTCTAGTATACTTTTAAATTCAGACATATCCATAGAAAAATCCAGATATACAATTTACAAATTTTGTTAAATTCCCTAAGCGATCGAACAATAGGCTCATTAAGACCATAATCAGTTTTATGTAGTGGTACTTTAAAAAATCCATAGTTTCTTAGAAGGAACGTTAAAAGGAATTAGATTTAATAAATTAGGGCAATCAATAAGTCCACAAATAACTTTATATAAAAACATTAAAGATTTTAAACATCTACGGTTAGATAATATTGGAAGGTGAATAAGTTTACACCTGGATTCATATGAAAGAAATGGATGAACAAAGTTGAGTGAAAACAGGGTAAATTTACAAATTTCCCTTGTATTCTCTCATCTCTGTTGAGTCCAAACAATGTGCGCGTATTCTATTGTTGAACGGACAAAAGTCATGTACAAAATTTTCCGAGTATATGGGTCACTAAAATCAGAACTGTGGCGTTTAATAAATGCAAGAAGTTTCGAATCAAACAAAATGCCAAGATCAAGAATTTCATGAACTTGCTTGACTCTTTTACCACCGCCAGAGAAAACTTTTTTGGCTCTTCTGGACATTTTTATACCCTACACCACACTGTGCTACAGGGTATTATAACTTTCTGCATTTGTTTGTAACACCCAAAAGGAGAAGAAATAGACCCATCGTTTATTATACCGATCGACTTAGAATCACTTTCTGAGTTGATTTAGCTATGTCCGTCCGTCCGTCCGTCCGCCCGTCCGTCTGTGCATGTATTCTTGTAATCAAAGTACAGGTCGCAATTATGGTCCGATCTCGACGAAACTTTACACATATCTTTTTTTTGGTCCAAGGACGATCCCTGTTGGTTAAAATCGGTTCAGCTTAGCTCCTCCGATTTGGCATATATGCATTGTATAAGCAACATTTTTGATTCGATTTGTACAAAAACACAGAGCTGTCTCGTGATATACTTAGAGGCAATACAAAATATGGGGAAAATCGTTTCAGATTTAGATATAACCCCCATATATATGTTACCCCCGATTTGACATGTAAGCGCTGTAAAAACTGTATTTTATATCCGATCAGTATGAAATTCGGCAGTAAGAGGTTTCTATAGCCCCCATATATATGTTCCACCGATTTCACATGTAAGAAAATGTATTTTATATCCGATTAGTACGAAATTCGACAAAAAGAGGTTTCTTATTACATGAACGAGCATTCAGGGAAAATCAGTTCAGATTTAGATAAAACCTCTAAATATATTTTCCTCCTGATTTGGTATCAAAGCGCTATAGAATTTGTACTTTACTTCCGATCATTACAAAATTTGGGGCTGAAAGATGTTTCTCAATTTAGGAACGAATATTGCTTAGTTTAGCGATAATCGGTTAAGATTTAGATATAGCAACATATATATCAAAATATTATCGCAATGACCCTTATCGCATTGTTAGGGAGGTGTAGGGTATTATATAGTCGGCCCCGCCCGACTTTCTGTCTTTCCTTACTGGTTATTTTTGCAGATGTGTTGTTATTCCAAAAAACCTCAGATATACGTACACGGGGTGAGATCGCAATTTTTGATATGTTTGAATTAAAAGAAAATTTATTTGGAAACCAAATTTTTAAATTTTAAATATTAAATTTTAAATTTTATTTGAAAATCAAGAAATTTATTTTCAAATGCATGAATTTATATATTAGATCAAAATATACTTAATTTGACTTTCGCAAATTATATATGTGTTTTCACAAACAAACAAAGTGATTGCTTAAGAAATTTTCTTGTTTTTGTTCGTTCGCTTTAAGCCTTTCCTGATAAGAGCTGCTTTTTGAACCGAATAATCACAGCTGAATCTTGCTGAAAATAGCAGTAGCATGCATGAAATCGCGATATAAGGAGCTAAGCTGCCAAGTAATTGTATTTGGCATACCGTTTTTGAAAAAAACTTTGCATTCTATACAAAATAATAGAGGCAAAGATGGTCTGAAGCCAGTAGAATATCGTAGTTAAAAATCAATAAGTTTTCCAAACTTTGCTAACTCTTTCTAATTTTAGTTTAAATTGTTCTTAGATTCCGTGTTTACTCTACACGCTGAAAAAAATCGATTCTGTAGTATATTGTCCCAAACATATTTTGCTTGAAATATATAAATGTTTAGGTTACACTCGAAATATATTATATTTGTCACACACAAATATTATATATTTGAAAATATGTCGTTTTAAACAATTTTTTGTTTCCGTCCTAATATTATTTACTTGGGATTATTATATACGAAACAAGTATTTATTTGAGTATAAGTATTCTGAAAATATATCAATATCCTAATTTTAAGACAAGTTTTATGTTTTTCAGTAATTCGAAAATTTTTTTCAGAAATTTTAAGTGTTGTAAAATTATTAAAAAATTATTAAATCAATGAAAAATTAAAAATGAAATTCGAAAAATCTTCAACGTTTTGAAAAGATTTTTTTAAAAAAATTTATTTGGAGAAACTTTTAAACAATAATTTTATTTGTATATAAACACATATTTTATTTGAGAAAGTAGTTTGCAAATATATTTAGTTGTAATATATAAATATATGCGATCCAAATAAATTTTATTGATTTTTAAATACAATTTATTTGCTCAGAAATATTTGTGTTCCAACGATATTTTCTTCCGATTCAAACATATCAAAAAGGCGATTTTGCCCCGTGTATAGATAAAAATGTCATTAGCTGTATTAGCTTTTGTTTTACAGCACTAATTTTTAGTTTATAAATATTCCAATTCATCAGCTTTTTTGTCAATCCATCAATGCAATTTATCGTGACTCAAGATTATACGATTTAAATGTTAATCGCATTTTAAAAACATACATATAAAATTTCTAAAAAATTGCACTTTGAACTTATGAAAAAGAGAAAACTTGCCGTTAATTTAATGCATTGATACGTTGATAACTACTTAACTACAAATTTAACTTTGTTTCAGAAATATTAGTTCTTTAGTGGGGTATAAAAACATGATTTTGTTGAAATTCTCTTACTTCTACCAAAAGGATTATAATTTATACATTTATCCACAGATTTTTTCAAGTTAACATTGTTTCTTCGTTACAATGTTGGGTATATATGAAAATTAAAAAAATATTTCTATTTAAAACAGTTTTATGAGAAACATGGGATTTTTGATTTAAATACACAATATTATAAATTAACAAGCTGATCCGCCGAACTTGATTGCGCCTAACAAATATATTATCAACAAAAATTCGAGCCTGTACATATATGCTGCTTCGTGTAATTCGCTCACTTTCGTTGTGGCCATATATGATCTATTGCGAATTTGTCTTAGCGGTGATTTACGAGTATTATTCCAAAACGAAAGGAAAATATATATATATCTAATTCTGAATCGATTTCTTTCAAATTTGACAGTGTTCGTTCTTGGACCAATGAACTCCTTTATGCCAAATTTGGTAATATTCAGATGTAAAATCCGATTTATAGGCGTTTATATGCCAAATCGGAAGTAAAAATATAGGGGAACTACATATATCTAAATCTTTTCAATAGGGATAATCCTAAGGCCAAAAAGAGCACTGTGCTAAATTTCATCACGATCGGATCACAAATACTACAAGCAAGGGTCAGGAATTGATTCCAAGTCGATCGGTATAATAAACGATGGGTCTATATCTTCTCCTCTTGGGTGTTACAAATAAATGCACAAACTCATGATACCCTGGTCCACAGTGTGGTGTAGCGTTTACCAATTATTACTCTAAAACACCATTTTGGAAAAGCAAACAAAAATGTACAGTTGTTTCTTATTGGACACATCACAAACATGTGCATTACAAATCTGGTCAAACTCGATGAAATTTCCACAATCAACAAAAACATAGTTACCATTCTTTCACCAGATGTAATTTTAAAAAATATTAGCAAACAATCAATACAACAAGTAAGAAAGTTCAGTCACAAAGTTGAGTCCCAAAAAATTAGTATATTTATTAATTTTTTGTTTTAATAAAATAATTATCAATTTAAATTGCATTTAATAACTTTAAAGTATGTACACGGGGCAAAATCGCCTTTTTTGATATGTTTGAATCGAAAGAAAAGATATTTGGAACACAAATTTTTAAATATTATATATTTCTGAGCAAATAAATTTTATTTAAAAATCAATAAAATTTACTTGGAACGCATATAATAATATATTACAACAACATATATTTGCAAACTAATTTCCCCAAATAAAATTATTTTTTAGGAATTTCTCCAAATATATTTTAATTAAAAATATTTAAAAAACTTTGGTGACATTTTCGAACTGAAGTTTTATTTTTTATCTCTTGATTTCGTATTACTTCTTCCAGTTAAAAATGCAAGATGCGGCATTAACTTCTTTCCTAGAGCACATATCGATACCTCCATTCCAAAACATGCTAAGTCAACTTAGCATAGTTTTAGGGAGATTGCATTTTTAATTTCTAAATATTCCAAATTATATTCAGTCAATATTTGGTGTTTATCGGTCAACCCAATCAAAAGTTATTCACAAAACAGTACAGGTCAATCGATTTGCATTATAAAAGAATTCCATACAAATTTAAAAAAATCATCAAACTTTGATCGCCTCTCCTGAAAAACTACCTTTTTGCACTTAGCATAGTTTAGAATGGAGGTATCGATATTTTAAATTTCTGAGTATCCCAGTCATCATTTGTTATCAATCCTTCAATTAATTTAATTTTATCCAAGATTATCCCATAATTTATTTTTACAAACATTAAAAATTTATAAAAAAAAAAATCGGAAATAATGGTCCCAAATAAAAAAATTGAGGATGTAAATATAAATTTGTTTAGAACAACAGCTTCATAAATATATAATTTTTGTGTTTAGCAAATATTCTATACTTGGAGTGTACCCAAAAAATTTATATGTTTCAAGCCGAATATGTTTGAGACAACTACAGAGGCGATTTTTTTTCAGCGTGTACTGGTATTAAAGTTACATGCTGTTAACTTTTGGAGCAAAATGGTCCATTTCTGTGGGAGGTACCAAAAGGGGCGAACCAATAACGCCCATTTTTCAATGGACTGTAGGCCCTATAAAAGCATTACACTGAAAAAAATGTCAAGTATTTGTATGCACTGGTATTAATGTTATAAGCTGGTAACTTTTGGTACAAAATGGTCCATTTCTTTGGGAGGTACTAAAAGAAGCGTGGCAATAGTGCCCATTTTTCACTATATTTAAGGTATTATTAAACTAGCACACTGTATAAAATTTCAAGTTTTTGTATGCACTAGTATTAAAGTTATAAGCTAGTAACTTTTGGTTCAAAATTGTCCATTTGTGTGGGAGGTACCAAAAGGGGCGTGGCAACATCGCCCAATTTTTTCGAGGTAATAGTCTAAAGTTAATAGATTAAAGTCAATCGGTTATTCCTTTCGAGTGTTATCGTGCACACTAGCCAGCAGACAGACAGACAGACAGACGGACGGACATTGCTCATTCGACTTAAAATGACCCAAAACGGATATCCGCCGAACATACTTAGGGTCTTAGGTCACTCCTTCGATGTGTTACACTTTTGCTCGTAGCAAATGATATATACCCTCCTCTCTAAGGTGAGGGGATAAAAATGTTAACTTTTCTAACGCATTTTAAATAAATTTCAGAATGAAAAGTTAATTAAGCGACACTACGCGGTTAGGAAATTTGTACACAAAAAGTAAATGTCGTTTAAGTTATTTTTGTTTTAACGTTTTCTTCGTAACGGTAAATTTTTCACCTGCGATATTTTTACAAGTGATTGGAATTATGTTTCTTAATCGAATTTCATCGAAAAACGAAAATTTTCACATAAGTTATATTGGCGGTATATGAGGTACAGTACTACTGTAAAGAGATATGTGAGATGTAATAATACCTACATTTACCAGACTTTTTCATATGATAAAATTTCATACCCAAATGTGCCTGCATTAATTCCTGTTTTATATCCAGTATATACAGGAGCCCCATCGCAATTTATCCTAATATGATGATATGTGTTCCAGTATTAAATGACATAGTTCATCCTTTCCAATAAACCAGAAATTTGGAAAAAATATCAGAATTTTTTTATATATCCGATTCAAATTTTAAATGGTCCACCCGCACCTCAGTCAATCGCTTAAATTCTCAATTGCCGAGCCATTCGTGGTAGTCATATGAATGAGATTGGGTTCCATTGTTACATGACAAAGTTCAATCATTCCAATAAAACCAGAAATTTTAAAAAATTTTCAGTACTTATTTTATAGCCGATTCAAATTTAAAATTATACGTCGTCGGTGCGCCGACGAAAACTCCTATGTGTTTTTTACTAGTTTTCAGGAGAGACAAAAAACGTTGCTATTTCGTCAAATCGCGATATTTTTATTATCTTAGATTTTTTGAATTTTTATACCCTCACTTTAGTGTGACGAGGGTATATATCATTTGCTACGGAAAAAAGTGTAACACGTCGAAGGAGTGACCTAAGACCCCAAGTATGTTCGGAGGAAATCCGTTTTGGGTCATTTTAAGTCGAATGAGCAATGTCCGTCCGTCTGTCTGTCTGTCTGTCTGTCTGTGTGTCTGCTGGCTGGTGCGCACGATAACTCTCGAAATGAGTAACCGATTGACCTCAAATTTGGTATGTGGCAATATTTTTTTTCTATCTCCGGCTAAGTTCGAAGATGGGCCATATTGGTCCACTCCTTCTAGTACCTCCCCCACAAAGGGTTAAAATGTTGTGAAATATTGATTTTTTAATAACTGCTATACCACTTATTCGAATCTTTTGAAATTCCACACATAGTATTAGCTTATTAGTCGTTATCAACTCGAGAAAAATGGGCGAAGTCGCCACGTCCGTTTTGGTACCTCCCACACAAATGCACCATTTTGCACCAAAAGTTAACAGCTTATAACATTAATAACAGTGTATAAAAATACTTGAATTTTTTTTACAGTATTATGCTTTTATATTGCCTACAGTCCAGGGAAAAATGGGTGTTGTTGTCACGCCCCTTTTGGTACCTCCCACACAAAGGTACCTTTTTGCACCAAAAGTTAACAGCTTATAACATTAAAACCAGTGTATAAAAATACTTGAAATTTTGTACAGTGTAATGTTTTTATAGTGTCTATAGCCCTGTGAAAAATGGGCGTTATTGCCACGCCCCTCTTTGTACCTCACACACAAAATGCCCAAATCATACAACAATTTAATGTCTCATAACGTTTATACCAGTGCACATAAATGCTTATAAGTCGGCACAGTGCAATGAATTTAAAGTATCTAATGTTCAGCAAAAAAAGGTGTATTTGATAAACCGAGTAATATTCAATATTACATTACTCACAAAGTGAGGGTATACCTTAGTCGGTTTACCCGACTGAAACTTTCATACTTGTTCTTTTAATTATTTACCACAAATATATCATAACAAAAATCGTATATATAAAAAGCCCATGACGTGGTAAATGGTGTTCATGAAAATCGACACATAGGATGTTTTGTTTGGAGCATTTTAGATATTTATAAAACAAAAAAATTACACATAGGAGTTTTGATATTTGAATGTTCACAGCGTACCTCAAGCAAACGAAAGTTGGCCTGGATTGTGGCTAAAAACGGCTAATGAGGTTTGGTACAGAATCATCCCCTCTACTCAGATAAGAAGAAATCCACATCTGATCTGCTTTCTTTCGCGATAAAAACAATTTTTAACCAAAAAACCGAACTTAATTACATTCAATCGCGGAAATTTAAAACTATAACATAATTTCCCATAAATATGAACATTTGTAAGACGCTTTGTAATGTCCGCGATATTTGTTATATTATTCTATAGCGAAATTTTTGTAATCCAATAAGATGAATACATTTCGAACAAAAAACATTTAAGTTCAGAATTTTTTAACTATATAATGCTATTATTACGCGAACGATCAGTCCTAGGAAAAAGTGGTCAAAGAAAGTTTGGGAGATATTAAAAACGACTACAAGTACTTCTTTAACAAAAAAATTATAATAATTTGGTAGGGATTTACAATGTGTCAAATCAAAATATGCCTCATATAAAGGGAAAAGCATACAACAGTTTTAACACACTGTAAATCATTACCAAATTACTATTAATTTTGTTTTTTTAAGAAAGAGTTGTAGGCCTTTCGCTTATCTCCCAAACTTCCTTTGACTACTTTTCCCTAGAACTGTTCATTCGCGATAGCATTACATATATGTATAGTAAAATATTTCCGAACTAATTTTTTTGTATAAAATGTATTCGTCGAGGGATATTTTTCGCGAAAATGCTGATATTAATCTATTCCTCAGAGATTATAGAATGCAAATATATTAATCTTATTAAATTCTGTATAATATTTGTGGAAAAATTTGCTATAGAGGGATACACATATGTAGGAGTTTTTGGTAACTTCGGAACCGGTCAAGATAGCGCAAAATGCTTTGGTGGGTAGTCGTTTGTCCGCTAGGACGTTCTAATTCGACAATAAAAAAAAATTCGAAAAATTACACAGGAGGTTTTGTCGGCGCACCGACGATGTGATAATATTTATCCAAAGACGAATAACTAATTTACGTATTGTGTTTTTTTCCCGAAAATGGAAATGTTTGCACGCTTCCATATGTCGCAAAGAATACTCAACACAATTTTTCCAAATATAACAGATGTTGGACCACTTCACGCTCTGTGGGTAGTTTGCTCTTATCGATTTCACTCGAAAATACATTTCAAAATATTTTAATCCTGGTAATAGTATTCGCAATATTACAATTTCTTTTAAGTTTCTCTGAATTCAATTTTCAACTACAACCAATTCTTCTCAATTTCGACTAAACTGAAACAACAAGCAAATTTTTGATATGAATAAAAACATTGTTCTGACAAAATTTTCAAATGTTACTATATTTTTAATTCAAGCCATATAATAATCAAGTTGTGTACGAGTGCCGTAAAATTGGAATAACTCTTTCGTTGTGTGGAGATCTAAACTTTTAAAAAGCGGAAATTTCATGAATTCTATAAAGCTTAGGTAGTAGAAAGTCGGGCATTGAATTAAATTGACGTGGTAGTCAAAAAAAACGTACGGATACATTAAAGCGACTAAACAAGAACAGGCGTTTCGATCGGACTATGAATGAATGCGAAGAGAAAACTATTTTGGAGGTATGAAGATTGCGCGAAAAAAATTATTTTTGTATTTCCCAATCCTCCCCAGACAAGCTATAAAGCTAGGGGTGATTCGCGCATCTTTTATTTTTTACACTAGCTGTGACTATGTGTGCAAGTGATATAGAAGTTATGAGATAATCAATATTTTTCTAAATGTTGACCCTTCGTGGGGGAGGTAGCAACATAGTTCATATTTTACCTTAGCCTGAGGTAGAAAAAATATTGACGCATACCAAATTTGAAGTCAATTAATCCTATCGAATGTTTTCGAGCGCACAAACCTGACAGACAGACGGAAAGGCTGGCGGACTTAATATGGCCCAAAACGGATTTCCGCCAAATATTCTTGGAGTTTCTTCATTAATGTAATAAGAAAACTCTCTCTGCCGAATTTCGTACAGATCGGATGTAAAATACGATTTCTACAGCGCTTACACGTCAAAACTGGTGTAACATATATATGTTAGGACCATGTTTAAATCTGAACAGATTATCCCTGAATTTGGGAGTGTTCATACATGTAATATGAAAAGTCTCTCTGTTAAATTCCGTACTGATCGGATATAAAATACGGGTTCTACAGCGATTACATGTCAAATCGGGTGAAACATCTGAACGGATTTTCTCCGAATTTGGTAGTGATCATTAACGTAATAAGAAAACTCCCTCTGCCGAATTTCGTACAGATCGGACGAAAAATACGGTTTCTACAGCGCTTACATGTCAAATCGGGTGAAACATATATATGGGGGCTATATCTAAATCTGAACGGATTTTCTCCGAATTTGGTAGTGTTCATTAACGTAATAAGAAAAATCTCTTTGCCGAATTTCCTACAGATCGGATATAAAATACGATTTCTACAGCGCTTATATGTCAAATCGGTTGTAAGATATATGTATATGGTCACTATATAATTTGGCAGTGTTCATTCATGTAATAAGAGAGCTCTCTCTGCCAGATTTCGTACTGATCTGATATAAAATACAATTTTTACAGCGCTTACATGTCAAATCGGAGGTAACATATACATATGTGGTGGCTATATCTAAATCTTGACCAATTGCGACCAATTTCTATAGGGATCATCCTTGGGCCAATAAAGAGCATCACATAGACATACAGATAGGCAGACTGACATGGCTAAATCGACTCAAAAGGTGATTCTATGTCGATCGGTATAATAAACAATGGGTCTATATCTTCTCCTTTTAGGCGTTACAAACAAATGCACATATTCATAATACCCTGTACCACAGTGTGGTGTAGGGTATAACAAGTGTTCAATTGATAACATAACGGTGGATAAGGAGGTACGTGGAATTAAGTGTAGCACTGTATTAGAGGGTATGATAAGTTTGTTTCGCGTCTGAACTTTGTAACACGTAAACATATTAAAGCTAGATGCAACTTAATATATACCAGTCTATTAAGAAACACTTGCTAATTCGATTTAACCATGGCCGATCGTCTGTCTGTCCATCTTAAATTGTTCGCCAATTACAAGTCGGAATTCCACTCATACACATTTACCTTTCGAATTGCCTCTTAGCGCTATAGAAGCTGTATCTTTCATCCACTCATTCCGAAATTTGGGAGATAGTAATTTATTAATCGGACGGATTTAAAAAACGATTCTAAGCGCTATAAAATCCGTATTTCAAAGCATCTATACATATAAAAGACAATGTGTGTTTGTTGGTTTGTTTGTTTGTTTATTCCATATAGACGTCTAAATGGCTAAACCGATCTTCATGAAATTTTCACAGAATGTACTAAAGGGTGGTGAAAATAGGGTACTTGAATTTTCGATACATCACGTGGGCGTGGCCGCGCCTATTAAAGGCAAATTTTTAAATTGACATATCTTACACAATTTATTAGCGAGAGTGCTGTAATTTTGTACATATGTATCCGGTGGCAGTCTACGTGAGTGGTCCAAAAATGGGCGGGATCGGACCAATGGGCGTGGTCCAGCCCATATAATATGTATTTATGTGATTGGTCCAAAAATGGGCTGGATAGGCTTTGGACCAATGGGCGTGGCCCCGCCCAAGTGAAACAAGTTTTGAGATTGACATATCTAGAACAATTTGTTATCGAGAGAGCTGTAATTTTGTGTATATGCATTTGGTGACAGTCTACGTGATTAATCCAAAAATGTACGGGATTGGAAATCTGAAATCTGGGGCAACGAAGTGGACTAAAGTTGTCTAACTGAAGAAAATCGGTCCACATTTAGTTATGGCCCCCGTATATGTATACATACCGACGACGTTAAGTGCTAGAAATATTCACCCCTTTTAAGTTGAAGCCTATTTAACATAAATACAATTTTCAAATTTCCGAAATGAGCGAAAAGTTAAGTTTTCCGAAAAAGTGCAACGAAAAGGCTGCACATTTTCAAGAAATCGCCATAAGTACAAAACTATATAAATTAAATTCCTGTGACGAAGTAAGATGCATCAAATAATATCGATTACACTGTGCTCGAAATGGATACTTTGAAAATGTAACAGAAAGGAGACCCTATGGATATATTTATTTCGACCATGCTGAATCCAGTGGGATTAGCCGTTTACCTAGGTTAGCTCTTGTTTTCGCGATATTCGACCACAAAATTTACTGGGATATTTTTGTTGAGCAAAATCAAAAATATTTTCAACAAACAAATTACAAATATTGTCGTTGAAAGCAAAAAATGTTTGTTGAGTAATAAAGGAAAAAATATGCAATGAACGCGCCACGATTTTTTGGTGAAATTCAAGTTTCTTTACCACAGCAATTTTGAAAATTTTTGTATTTGAGTTTTTGAAAATTATTTTTGAAGTAAACATTTTTTTATGTGTATATGAGTATCAATATATGGAAAGATGAAAATGTGTTCATTAATCAAATCGGCAGGGACCTTTATACCCGTATGTGAGCAATATCAAAACACTTACGGGTTTTCGTTTATCCCTAGAAACGATTACATTTTTAACAATTTGTTCTCTATAATGTTGAAAACTAAAATCGGAAAGGACATTTATAAAAAATGGGCCATATTGGAATTGTATTATTCCAAGGAAAGTTTTTGTGCCGATTTTCACATTTATAACAAGAACCTATGAACAGACGGACATGACTAAAAATGTGTTCCTGTCAATTGGTATAATAAACAATTGGTTATCTCTTTTCCTTTTTGGTGATACAAACAAATGCACAAAGTACCAAAGTGGGTATAAGAACTCTATCTGGAGTATATGTATTTCGCATAAAGAGATTTGTTGTTATTCTGTATAAGAAACGAAAAACAGTTATTGTTCACTTTATTCTGTTTTAATTTTTGTGTAGTTGCTAAATGAGTAATTTATAAAGTAATGTTTGCAAACATTCCGGAAAAACAACAAAATTTCGATAATCTTTACTTTTTGGCAGTTATCTTCAAGTGGCAGCTAAACCGACACTACTGTAATAATTTATTAGCCTCTATCGTCTTGCAAAAAAACGGCGAAGTTTTTGCGCCCCTTTTAGTACATCCCACACAAAGGACCATTTTGTACATAAAGTTAAAGCTTATAATTTCAATCCAAGTGCGTAGAAATATGCACTGAAACTTTATACGAGTGTTAATGTTATGCTTTTATAGTATCGTACAGTGTTATGCTTTTATAGTATCTAACGTCGTGTGAAAAATGTTCGTAATTGCAACGCCCCTTTTAGTACCTCCGAACAGAATGGCAAAATCATACCAAAATTTCATAACTGTAATACCACATAATCACTAAGAATTCGATACAGGCTTCAAGGAGGTGGTCGGCAAGGAGAGAACGTACCAAAATTGTGTCTGTATTGGTGTGTTGCACTTAACAAAATTATCGGATTTGTTATTATGAGCTGTGTTCTAAAGACTAAGTATAAGGTGATGTTGAGGTTTCGGCTCTTACCGAAAAACAAAAAGAGTCACTTACATGGGCTAAAGGCGTCATAGATGCTTCTAAGGCCAATGAGTCGGCTGAAAGAGCCACAAATTCAGCTGTGTTAACGGCTAATAAAGTAAAACGAATCAGATCACCTGATGAACCCCTGCCTTCGAAAAAGGCTAGAGGCCCTAATGTCACCATCAACAGGACACTCACCAAGCCCTTCAATGAAGTGGCGAAGGAGAGTCTAGTGATGGCTGTTATAGACAGAAGTAGTGAGGATGGATCCATCCTCAAGGACAAATGGAGTCATGTACAATCAGCCATTATGGCTCATTACCTCGATGTCCGTAGAGAAATGCCGGGCAAACCACCAATCTGCAACGATGCAGGATGGCATCAGGGGAGAGTAAAGCTCTTATATTTCGGTGATACCAGATCAGTAGACCTGTATAAGGCTGCTCTGAGTCGAGCGGGTGAGGTGTGGCCGGGTGCCCAGTTGGATGTTGTCGAAAAAAACAACATCCCTAGTCACCCTAGAGCCATCACCTGGGTTACAGAAGAGCCCTCCAACCCGGCTGACATCTTAGAAATAATAAAAGATTCCAATCCTGGTCTGCCGGCCCATAATTGGAGAATCAGCAAGGTGGGTGAGGCGGATGGTAAAAAGCGGCAGGTCAATCTTATCCTAAACGCTGAATCCAAAACGTCCTTCTCTGAGGACAAAAGCTCTACTTCGGACACAGAGAGGCTGAGGGGAGTCTCCGGACTCTTTGACGCATCTGGCGGGGACATGCTTCTCGACGATACGGACGAAGAGTTCGATAACACCCTTGTCGGGGTGGATGTTAATCTGTCAATTACCAATGATGGTAAGAATTCTACAGATTAACCTCCATCACGCTAAAGCAGCCTCAGCGGCTCTATTGCTGCGCCTGTCCACAGGCGCAGTAGACATCGCCCTGATACAGGAGCCCTACGTAGTGGGAGGAAGGTTGTGCGGTATTAGGACACCCAACTTTAAACTAACAGATCTAACAGATCTTTCCAGTACTGATATTCGTACTATCGATAAATTTATATATCAAACAGGTTGGTTTCGATGAGGGGCATTTCAGCCCGTGGTAACACTAGGGACCTAAACTGGTCTATGTGAGCTTGTAAAAAAATACGGCTGCCACCCTAACCTAAACCTAAAACCTAAAAAGTATAAGGTGAATTGGTTTGAACGTTTTAATAAAATAAATGTTGAAAATTCATATCAAAGAAATGGCATTTATAAGCAACATTTTTACCCGATCTGTGTATATTTATGAATTGACAGAGAGAAGTATCTTGATACACTGGGTAAAATCGCCTGTAGTTATTATTTGGAGCACAATTTCTTGAATGTCATAAAGTGTGGTTAAATTTTAAGAGCCGATGTTGATTTTGAATAAAACACAAATTATTTAGGAAATTATTGTCATTTCTTTTTATTATGATAATATTGGTATGTTTCAATTATGTGTGAAGCAAAATATCGGCCAAATGGCCGCCGCGACCTCGGCGGCACACCTCCATCCGATGGTACAAAATTTCGATGACGCTGAGGCATAATTGATGTTCTATGCCGTTAATGTGCCGAATTATCCCATCCTTTAGCACTTGAATTGTTGCTGGCTTATCGACGTACACCTTTTCTTTCTAATAGCCCCAAAGAAAGAAGTCCAACGGTGTCAAATCACATGGCCAATTGACTTCGCCACGACGTGAAATAACACGGCCATTGAATTTTTGCGCAAATGAGCCATTGTTTCGTTAGCTGTGTGGCAAGTGGCACCGTCCTCTTGAAACCACATATTGTCCACATCCATATCTTCCAATACGGGTCATAAAAAGTTCGTTATCATCTCACGTTATCATCACACCATTCACAGTAACTGCCTGACAGGCCTCATTTCGAAGTATTATGGCCCGATGACGTCGCCAGCCCATAAGCCGCTCCATACGAACTGAGCGAGCATTCACAGGTGTTTTCACATCTCCTACAGACCCGGTTTGCTGAAATTTGCGCACAATTCTCCCGCTTGTGGACACATTTGGTCAATTATGCTGATCAAAAAAACATCACGAAGTGCACGAAATGCATTTTGATTTGAACGCCCATTTTCGTAAAAGGCTTAAAAAACTTTAACACGTTGCTCGATTTTTCTATGGTTCAAATTGAGTTAGTCTGAAATTGACCCTTACAATTTAACCACTCTTTATATTACTGAGCAAATTATATTTATTTGAAAATCAATAAAATTTATTTTTAACTCATATATTAATATATTACAACAAAGTATATTTGCAAACTAATTTTCTCACATAAAATGTGTATTCATATACAAATAAAATTTTGCCATGTAAAATACTTGTTTTCTATCACTGTATAGAAGCAGGTTGGTCTTGAGCCGAGAGAGCATCTCAGCTAAAATCATAACGATTGCAGACCGAATAATAACGGACAACCGACATGGACAAAAGCACGGCACAGCTGACTTGTTGTAAAAGTCAGCATTACTCTTAATGTGCGAGTGATTTCTACAAGTGAATTCTAATCGAATTTCTTGTGGACATGGCAAAGTGCTAGTATTTCATTGTGTGATCGATAGCCGAAAAGTGAATCAAATAGAATTATTTCTTAGAAATTTCTCCAAAAATATATATAAAAAAGATTTCAAGACGTCACAGATTTTTCACTTCACACTGTGGTACAGGGTATTATAAGTTTGTTTCACGGCAGATGTTTGTAACACCTAAAAATAAAACAGCTAGACCCAGCTGAAAGTATACCGATCGATTCAGAATCACTAGCTAAGTCTGTCCGTCCGTCCGTCTGTCCATGTAAAGTTGTTCGTCGACTACAGGTCGCAATTTCACTCCGATCGTTGTGAAATTTTGCAGTTTAGAAGGTCCCTATTGAATTTGGTTGAAATCGGTTCAGATTTAGATATAGCTCCCATATATATCTTTCGTCCGATTTGGCCCTTTAGTCCTATAGAAGCTGTATCTTACATCCAATCGTTTTGAAATTTAGAATGGTAGAGTTTCTTGATCCATGAACCAACATTGCCGAATTTGAAGAAAATCGGCTAATATTTAGATATAGCTCCCATATATATGTTTCATCCGATTTGGCTCTTTAGTCCTGTAGAAGTTCGTTTTTATACCCTACACCACACTGTGGTACAGAAACCAATTGTTCCAACTTAATACTGTGGTACAGGGTATTATTTAAGTATAAAATGTCCCAAAAGTAAATTTATGTAAACAATTTATACATGAATTACAAAATTTACATTTCAGAGTTATTCAATATTACGAGAGTGGTATAGGGTATTATATAGTCGGCCCCGCCCGACTTTAGCCTTTCCTTACTGGTTTTTCATTGATTTCAATTTATACCTTATAATTTAAAGATGAAATAAGGTGCAATATTATTTGTTTTAAAGCACTAATTAATTTATATTTAAAATTATTTTAAAATTAATTTATATTTATTCTTATTTATCACTTGCCAACTCATCAAACTACATTGCTCGATATGCAAGGTTAAACGGTTTCATTTGTAAAGGAATTTTACGAGAATTTTAATTTTCTGAAAAAATTAACATTAAAGTAAAGTAAATAGGACCAAATAAAAAATTTAGGACGTAAACAAAGATTTGTTTATAACAACATCTTCCCAAATATATAACACTTGTGTATGCCAAATACATTATATTTAGGGTGTACCCTAAACATTTGTATATTTCAAACAGAATATGTGTGGGACAATTACAACAGAAGCGATTTTTTAGCGTATACACTTAAAGACAATACTAAATTTGAGGAAAATCGTTTCGGATATAAATATAGTCCCCTTATATACGTTACACCAGATTTGACATGAAAGCGCTGTAGAAACTGAATTTTATACCCGATCAGTACGAAATTCGGCAGAAAGAGGTTTTTATTAGACAAATGGACACTGATAACTTTGGGGAAATCGGTTCAGATTTAGATATAGACCCCATACATATGTTACTCACGATTTGACTTGAAAGCGCTGTAGAAACTGTATTTTATATCCGATCAGTACGAAATATGGCAGAAAGAGGTTTTTTATTAGACAAATGGACACTGCCAAATTTGGGGAAAATCGGTTCAGAGTTAGATATAGCTCCCGGTATATATGTTTCTTCCGATTTGACATGTAAGCACTGTATTTTATGTCCGATCACTACAAAATTCTGCAGAAAGAGGTTTCTTATGGCGGAACGAAATTGGGCCCCAGGAAAATACACACCAATATTTTTATGAATATGGGCCCCAAAAAATAACATGTCAAACAATAACAATTTTTTTTGGGGCTTAATTTCATTTTTTGTCTCCTTTTTGGGGTTTTATTTCATTTCTAGTCTGTTTTTTGGGGCTTATTTTCATCTATAAATTTAGAAACAGGAGAGGCTACGCATAACTGAATTGCTCCACGTTGCCAACTTTGGATCCTGTCCATAGGAGAAAGTCTTAAACACAGGCCGTAGGCCGATCGCGCTGGAAAAGATTTATAATTAAAAAATAGGTTCGTATAGGTGTATTATTACACACTCCCCAGATGTACGAAGATAAAATTTCTTAGTTTTTTGGGGTTTATTTTCATTTCATGCTGTTTTCTTGATTGGGGTGTAATTTCCTAAATCAGTTATTTTATCGAAAATAGGCCCCAAATATGGGGCGCACTTTCATTTTCAATTTGTGGTGCATTTTCTTGGGCCCCAACTTCCGGCCGCCGTTTCTTATAACATGAATTAACACTGCAAACAATTGGGAGAAATCGGTTCTGATTTAGATATAGCCGCCATATATATGTTACACCCGATTTGACATGCATGCCCTGCAGAAACTATATTTTATATCCGATAGCTGGACCCGGTCCACTTCGTTGCCCCAGATTGAGATTTCCGATCCCGCCCATTGCTGAACCAATCACGAATCCTGCCAGCAAATACATATACATAAAATAACACACTCTTGCTAACAAATTGTGCAAGATATCTTAATTTCAAAATGTGGCTTACAAGGCCGGGGCCACGCCCATTAGTCTGTTCCTCCCATTTTGAACTAATCATGTAGACTGCCACCAGATACATATAAACAGAATTACAGTACTATCGCTACTAAATTGTGCAAGATAGCTCAAATTTGGGTTATATGGGCGGGGCCACGCCCTTTGGTCTGATCCCGCAAATTTTTAGACCAATCACGTAGGCTTCCACCACACACATACACAAAATTACAGCGATATATCATTTTTAAAATTTGGCTTATATGTGCGGTGCCACGCCCGTTGGTCCGATCTCGCCCATTTTTGGACCAATCACGTAGACTGCCACCAGATACATATGTATTTTTTTTTTTAAATTGTTTACATTTTTTATTGGATCTTTCATAATGGAATGAAAATAGCAATAATTACTCAAATCTTAACTGGGGGTTGTTCCCAGTGCAAAATACCCCTTTGAGAATCAAAGTTTAAAAACTAATGGAATGCATTATAATTCATTCATACGATTTTATCAAATTAATACTGCAAAGAATTCTTCAAAGTATAAGTCCAGCGTATTTCCCCTTCCAAGGCAAGCATTTCTTTCATTATTTAGTACATAGTTGTCGGGCCATGATATTTGGGTGATCACATGGTTTGTCCAAGTTGATAAAAATCTGTTTAGATTATGGATACCACCAATCTATGTATTTGAAAAAATACTTCACATTTTTATGATATCATTTCAAATCTAGTTTATTGTGAAGCTTCTTCAACTATGTTTGTAATTACATATATAGTTGGCCCCGCCGACTATCTGTCTTTACTTTCTGGCTTAAACCTTATAATTTTTGGATGATGAATAATTATTATATTTATCATTTGCTAAATTCTTTAGGTTGTTTTCCTTCACCATCATCTTAATGTTAAATCCAAACGCATACTAGTACTGTGTCAGTTGCCCTCATATCTGCCACTTCCAATTTGGACATCTTGAATCGATTGTGGTCTATTGGCATAGACATTATCTTTCACGTAGGACCAAAGAAAAAAATGTGTTAAATCACAAGATATCAGTGTCAATTGTGATCGCCTCTTCGAGAAATCACTCGATCAGGAAACTTTTCACGCAAAATAGCAATGGTATAGTTGCTTTGTGTGGCACGTAGCGCCGTCTTGTTGAGCAAAAACGTCGTCCACATCAGTGTCTTCAAAAACCGGCCATACAAAATCATCAATCATTGTATGATAGTGCATTAAATTCACCGTAGCATTTGCTCCTGCCTCATTTTCGAAAAGGAGACGTCGATACACTCCTCTTTACAACGAAAAAACATCCGACGATTTCCCTTAAAAAATACTTGTTTCTTAAGTATCAAATGAAACCTCTTATCGGATACAAATGATAAGAAGCGCTTAGTGAAAAACCCTTTATATGTGAGGCCATATCTACATCGGAACCGATTTTCTTCATATCTAGTCGCGTTTGTTCTTTTTTTAATTTTTCCTTTTAGCCGTTACAAACATTTGTTGAGTACTTATATTACAATGTGCCACAGTGTGGTATAGGGTAAAAACATCTTTTTTGTATATACATATCGTCATCAGAAACGAAAAAAGGTCTCTCATCATATTTGAAAATTTTACAGGAGAAGCAAAAAACTAAATAAAATGAAAAGGGATGTATGTTTAGATATTATGCTGGGTTTTCAGCATAATATTTAAACATATTTATGCATATATAAAATCACACAAATATGATTTATAACTCTTTTGTGAAAATTGCATGAAAAAGGAAATAATTTGTTGTTTGTCCCTTTTGAGTTTCGTTAATAAATTCGTCATTTTTAAAATTACGCCGCTAAAAATTTGTCAGGATGTGTATTTTGATGCAGTGTACTGAAATCCATCAAAAACTGAATTTTCATTTTTCTTGTTGGTACGCCCTTTCTCGTTTCTTATGACGATATGTAACAAATTAAATATGAATGTATATATTTAATTAAACTCTAACACGACACTATTCTATAGGGTATTATGCCTTGTGCATTTATTTGAGGAGATAGACCCATAATTTATTATACTGATAGATTCACAACCACTTTCTGAGACAAATTAGCCATGTCCGTCCGTCTGTCGACACATTCTTGTGATCAAAGTATAGCTCGAAAATACTAAGCGATCGTTAAAAAAATTCCTTAGGGTGAGGGACTAACCATATTGAAAATACCTCGCATAAAACGATACCTTCTGCTTTGAATTCTTCACTTTCTTTATGTAAGTCACACTGTTCACCCGATCCGGCAGGATTTCGGCAGTTTATGTTTTATTAAGCCCTTAACTATTTCGTCGATGTGTGCATATATATCTCACATAGGACGGTAATTTCCGATTTGATTTCTACACATTCTAAAATCTACTCTGTATATGTAACTTTTTGGAACTATTCCTGAAAATATTATTAAATTCGATTCATATTTAGTATAGATCCCATATAACAGTACCTTTCGATTTGACTTCTAACCTTCTCGAAACTACGTTGTACTACCGGTGTGGCTGAAAATTGACGGATTGTATTTCATATAATCCTAAAGCATTCCTGGAATAAAATTGTCCAAATTGGTCATTTTTTTTTTGCTTTAATATAACCCGATCTGAAATATTTATATCCAAGAAGACGCATTTTACAACCGATTCTACAGATTATATATTTTTTAAAAATTATTTTTGAGAATATTAGGCCACATGGATCTATTATAGCCTCAGTATATATGTAGATATACATCGATTTAAATCTTCATTCTTTAGTAATCGTATAAAATAATCGATGTACCTCTACCACTATTTTAAACCCTAAAAATGTCAGCCCAATTATAGTGCTCAAATCTATTCAACAATAAAAATGTTTCAGATTGTTTACGTTTTGATGAATCTCCACTGCAAAATATATGTTTAACTTAAATATTTTATACAATTTCTAATTTTCTATTGTATTTTCGTTTGTTTTTATTTTGGTCTTTAAATTGTTATTGATTTGTCACTAGGATATTCTTCTGGTTTTAGACCATTTTCGCCTCTATAATATTATAGAATTCAAAGTTTTTTTAAAAAATTGTTAAGCAAATACAATTACTTGTCAGCTCAGATCCTACTTGACGTGGTTTTCTCGAGTTTAAATAACAGAAGCTGGATTTTTGACAAAATAATCACAGCTAAACCTAGCTGAATGATCGGAGTAGCATCCATGAAATAGCTATACGTGGATGTGAGTTGTCAAGTAATTGTATTAGCTTCAACGTTTTTAAATATGCTTTGCATTCTCTAATGTTACAGAGGCAAGAATTGCCTAAAGCCATGAGAATATCCTAGTGACAGATCAATAGTTTCTAATTTTCGTTATTACAGTATGTACTGGCCAAGCCTAACGCATTTTATTTATCTATTTTTGAATAACAAACATTTGAAACACATACATACCTACAAGAAGTAAACATAAAATAGACATCCAAAATAAGTTCATATTTTTTATATATATTAACCTTCACACTGAGAATAAAAAATGATGCAAAGAAAAATGAAAAATTAATAATCTTGACACATACTTGTGAATGGAAATATTTTCACTTTTGCAGTATTTTCGTTGTCGATTATAACACATCATAAAATCACTTCTGTCGTAAATTATTCGTTCCTCCCTTTCGGCATCGTCATTCATTTTCCCATTCTTCGAGAGAACGTGTTTGAATAACAGCCAGCCATGTATCAATGCATCGCCTTAGACGATGTATGAAACTTGTAATCAATCATTTGCTGAATATTAAGCTTACATTCATTGATACACTCAATAAACAATCCACTACTTGTATTGGATGGATTTTTACGAAGTATTTATCGAACCAGGGCGGGAGAAAAACGTTAGAAAGTCAATGAAAATCTCATCGGAAAAAGTAGAAGTACAAAAGTTCATATACAGATGTGGGTACTGCGTTAACTGTTGGTTGATTACACAAACATTTAGGTGTGGGAATACATTTGGGTTCTTATCAACACGTCGTGGGTCAGAACACAATCCCACAGACCAACATTTAAATAATTGTTAATTTTTGAATATGCCTGTTGATAAGAACAAGGGCTATGTTGCGATACAAACATAGAATATTGACCATCTCTAGCTTCATCTGTAACTGAAGAAGTTTTATAGAATTTTTTCACTCCTTAATAAATAAAAGGAAGGTAATTACGAATGTACTGAAGACTTGGAATATTAAAGGGAAAGAAGTCGAGGGACAAATTCTGTTCCCCATGAAAAATAAAGGGACATTATACCGGATTTTCCATTAAGGACATAACATTTACTTTGCCAGAGCCCAATCGGCGAAGTTTCGGCGTTTCAAATGATCACGGCGTTTGATCTTATAAGGATGAATGCCAAGATTTTTTCGCAAAATATGCCACAGTTTGGTTTGAGAGATGCCCAATTCCTGAGAACAACGTGGAATCGACTGATTTGGCTCATTTTGCACGGATACACTTACGGCTGCAATATTTACGAGCCGAAGGGCGTCTCTTTGTCGCCGGAACATCCAAAAGTGACAATTTGGATTCAAATTTATCCATTACAGCACGCACGACATGTCGGGTGGGACGATTATTACGGCCGAAAATTGGAAAAAGCGTTCTTAAAGTTGCGACCATTGACTCAGAATTTAAGTTTTAATGATTTCCAAACGTGCACGACTTCGACTAACGTTTTGACACTGAAAGATCATTAAAAATGTTTGAGGGTGCGTTGACATAAAGATAATAAATTGTGATGTCCCTATTAGAAAACCCTATACAACCAGATTTAGATTAATTGGTGATAAAAGGGGGGTCTGGATTATTATTGCCGGATTTGGGTAATAATAATCCAGACGAAGTACGAAAGTAATTCTTGATATGCAATTGCATATAAAACAATGTTATTTGCTAGATCTAAATATAAATCTGGACTTAAATTTAACAATCTGCATTTTTGGTTCAAAAAACATTCATCTGTTAAATTTTGTAAGCATCTGTCGAGAAATCATGAATTTAGGACTACTTAATAGGTCTACTTCAATGCATGCAAAACACCATTTTTCGGAAGGTCTTTAAAGTAATGAAAAAAATTATGAGAATTATTTCGCATTGTAAAGTATTGCGTGTGTTCCCTGCTCTCAATTTATACATTAAATTGAAGGATCTGGTCACCAGGTAACTGTAAATTTTTCCTCCAGCGGGATTTGAACTTGCGACCTCACGGGTTATTAATCTGAAGTGCTAGAACCTCGGCCACCTCGCCATATCAAACACAACAACTAAATGAAATCAATCCATGTAAGTGTGAGTCAATCAGCAACCACTCTGCCTTACAGTTTCAAACATAAAAAGCACCTTCTTGGAGAAGGCGGACATGCATGTATTTCACATGTTTTTTTTCTTTGTTTAAGTGCAGTCTTGATTTAACAACACTACAAAGAAATGAAGGAAGCAGGTGTGTATAACAGTGAGGTAGTGAATATTAAAGACGGAAAACAGACGTTCCTTAAAAAGGATACTTTTATGCGTTTACGACTTGGTAGCATTTAAGACAGATACAAATCGTTAAGTCAATTCTTTGCATTAATTTCTCGCATGAAAAGCATAATTTTTTTGGAAACACAGATAGGAAGCTTGGTGCGTGATTCCTTGACCGCGATATCAAAACACTTTCAAATACCTTTTATTTATATTTTTGGATTATTTCAATATTTTCGTTCAAATTTGTTATTTCTGTTTCATTTTTATTCCAAAACAATGTTTTTTGAGAAAAATAATTTTGAAATGTAAACAAAAACATTGTCAAAATACGAAGAAAATCAAAAAGTTTCTTCAAAGCATCCCAGCAAAATCTTGGTAAGTACCTGCCATTATTCCCTGCATTACCAAATAGTGACATCTCATTTTTCGCTTCATTACTTTCGGCTTATTAATAATGACTTACCAATAATAACAGAAATAAGTGTTTTTTTGTTTCAAAATCATTGTGCCAAATTTTAATATAATGCAATTTTGGCTATATGTGGGTTATTGTACAAGATTTATTTATATTTCAACATGTTTTCAAACAATACGTGCGGATTTAATGAAAATACCAGAAATTCGAATCTGGCATGAGAAAATTATTGTTTCGAGAAACATGCGTGACAATATGCAAAAAATCATTTTAAATGGTCATTTCTACATATCTACTACTTATTTTATAATTTATTGGTAATGCATTATTCAAGTACATAAAATCGAGCTACAAATAAGTACTTATTATGCTACTTTATTGTATGCTTTTTGGAAGTACTTTCCTCCAATGACATCCCCATGTTAAAATAATGAGAAAAGTGGCTAAATAATAAGTACTTATCATTATCGAACTTTGCTTACTCGTCGGATTATTTGGTAATGAGAAATTTTGCTGGGATGTTTCTTATCTGTGTACTTTCATATGAGAATTAACTTTTTGACACATATGAATGAAGCAAAGAATCGAAGGAAAGAATTCTATCTGTGTGGGCCTTTATCTCAAATACTGTTCTTTTGAACAGAACACTAACAGTATCACTACGTTTAGCGTTCCGTTCTTTTTTATATTCGATACCACTGGTCGCAAAAATGAAGCAATCTTGATGAAAATTGTTACAGTGTTATTTCTTAACCCAGGGACGATCCCTATTTAAAATGGGGCATATCGGTCCATACTTTGATATAGCCCCCATAGTCCTTTCGATAAGACATATTTACGCACTAGAGAGCGCATTTTTTAACCGACCATGCTGAAATTTAAATATTTGTACTGTGTATTACATTCAATCGTGCCTAGTAAAAATTAGACACATCGGTCCATACTTTAATATCTTAATATTATTTATTATGATAGAAGGATCTTTGACATTTATGTGCGAAACAAAATATCGGCCAAGTGCTCGCCACGAGTGACTAACAAATACGAAATTTCTTTGAAAATTGTCACGGTGGTCCATATTATACGCACAATGTTATTTGTAAATAAAACAAAAAGTTTTCAGAGTATTATCTTAATATTTTTTATTATGACAGAAGGATCTATGACAATTATGTCGTCGCTTGGATGACCAATTGTCGGAACTGACATTTTTTAAAAATTTTCACCAGAGCAGATTTTCTGCTTTTGAGGGAATGTTCCGTTTTCGCCACGGTGTAATCTGTATTATATTTCTAATTTGCTTTTCTTATTGTGTACTTATCTCCCTCCTTCTCAATATTCTTAACAAAAAAATAATTCAATTGGATTATAATGCATGTTTTTCAAATAATGCATGTTTTTCTTAACAAAAAATAATTAAATTGGATTATAATGCATGTTTTTCAAATACGTCACTTTATTGGAAAATTTCAAATACGACTGATCACCGCCCAGCAGTGTTGCCAGAAAATAGGACGATTGGGAGGAAAACTTGGAAAACAAATTGTTCTTATATTAAAGATTTTTTTATAATTCCTTCGGGATATATTTACACTCCCATTTATCTTTTTAAATAAAAATCAGAAATGTTAGAAAATGTCTCAAATATTATGAACCGCACTCATACCAATAAAAATCTCTTAAGTTTTGTTAAGTTGTAAAATTGACAGAGGAAATTACAGAGCAATTTTTTAGATAAAGTAAGGGCTAAGTCAAAACGTGAACCTAGGTCACTATTCCAATATATATATTCACACGAACATGATTTATAAATTTTTTGTGAAATTTGCGTGAAATAGGAATTTTTAACTATGAAAAAAATAAATAATTTATTGTTAGGCCCTTTAGAATTTCGTTAATAAATTTGCAATTTTTGATAGTAGGTCGCTAAACATTTTCCAGGTTGTGTATTTTAATGCAGTATACCGAAATCCATCAAAACTCAATTTCAATTATTAGGACATTTTTTCTTTGGGGCTATGAAGTCAAATCAAAAAATTTTGTCCAAGGGATGTGGATAAAAGTTTCTGGTTCAATTTGGTGTCACAAACACGAAAAAAATATAAACAAAATTTTTATGGTAATTTTTTTTTTTAATTCCATCTTTCACGGAAAGTACATTTAGTATTTGGACAATCATTTTTCAAGTATATTGAGTTATGCGTTAAATTAAAGGGAATTATGAGGGCTACATATTCTGCAAATTTCGCTTTCACGTAGAATCTTTGGTTTAGTAACAGTCGTCAAAAATAAGAGAAAAAAATTAATTTTTTTTAAAAAAAAATTTTCCTGGTCCAAAAAACATAAAAATAGAAAAAAAGTCGAAAAAATTATTTTATCACATTTTTAATAAGCAATTTGAAAGAAAACTATGGATAGATGTAAGAGTTATGAGCCATTTTGTAAATGTTAGTGAAATTAAAAAAAAAACTTGTTTCATATTTTTTCGTTTTTAAATGATGGTTTTGCTTATATTGAATTCGCCATATGTGAGAGAGACATTGCACTTGCATTTTATTTTATGGGGATTGATGTCACACATTATAAAATTATAGAGAGGACGAGGTTTTATGGCCGTTCGTAACCCTCCATAAAACATTATATGCAAAGTGAGAGCTATATTGGATGAGATCCGCTCAGGTAGAGGGTCATTCAACAATATTTACAGGTAGTAAAATTATATGTACTCATACAATGAAGTACGCGGCAGTCTTGAAAATATTGGGTTTCTACGTTCGAATCAAACTATATGTCAGTACAGGTACTGCAACCCGGAATTTATGAATGAAATTTCTTATTAATAAATTGGTGTAATTCAGCAACTTAAAGAGATAAGTTTATTTTCTGAAAAATATTACAAAGTTAAGTTTCGAAGTATGAGTAAAAGGCAAAGAACTATTCAATGTGTAATTGATCCCGACAATTTTTGCTACATCTGCGGAAAATATGTAATTAAAAAAAATCGACGTGCGTTTAGTAAAATAATAGAAGAAATATATGTGTAATATTTTGGTATAAGAGTTAAAAATGTGAACGAACCGTGGACAGCTAGTATTTTGTGTAATTCGTGCCATGTAAATCTTACTCGATGGACTAGTGGAAGAATGCGGTAAGTACTATAAATTAATGTATTACAATGTTTTGTGGAATAAAACGTTTTAATTTTAGACTTCACGTGCAATTTGGAATGCCAATGATTTGGAGACAACCATTCATTCACGATACGGACTGCTATTTTTGTCTAAGTAAACAGATTGGAGTAGGAAGGAGCATTCGCTGGAATTATGCTGAAGTAAAATCTGTCACTTTGCCAGTTGCACATTCGGAAACAATACCAATTCCCAAGTGTCCAAGTATAGCTAACAGCCTAATTACGGAAACATCATCAAGTTCAACTGAGTACTCAACTCTGAGCGATTCAAGTTTGCGTCAGAAGTCATCGCTTTTAACTTAGTTTCTCTCATTGATCTAGTGAGAGATTTGGAACTTACCAAAGATAGGTTTAGGTTAGGGTGGCAGCCGTATTTTTTTTTACAAGCTCACATAGACCAGTTTAGGTCCCTAGTGTTACCACGGGCTGAAATGCCCCTCATCGAAACCAACCTGTTTGATATACAAATTTATCGATAGTACGAATATCGGTACTGGAAAGATCTGTTAGGCTGCCTAGAAAAGCCGACCCCAGAATGTCCAGTCGTCGTTTACTCAGAGCTGGGCAGTCGCATAGCAAGTGCTCAATACTCTCCACTTCTTCCTCATCTCCACAGCTTCGGCAGAAGTCATTAGAGTCAATACCCAATCTTTTGGCGTGTTCGCCGATCAAGCAGTGTCCCGTCAGAATTGATACTAACGTAGCCAATCTTTGCCTCTCTAGTGCGAGGAGATATTTTGATCTTCTCAGGTCATACCTTGGCCAGACTTGTCTAGCTACACTGCAGGTGCAGATTTCTGTCCATCTTTCGTTGGACTGCCTCTTGCCTAAGCCAAAGCTTGCACGTGGATAGTGGCGCACCAATATACATATGCAAATTCTTCGAGAATTTGTAATGTCGTCCCTTTCCTAGCAAGTTCATCGGCTTTGCAGTTCCCCGGGATATCCCTATGTATGCCCAGGCACCCATTTGAGGTGTATATTAAACTAATCAGTCATCTCGTTAAGAGATCTGCGGCAGTCGAGGGCTGTTTGTGAATTTAGGGATGTTGCCTCCAGAGAATTGATGGCAGCCTGGCTGTCCGAGTAAATGACAACGCCAGTGTTGGTTACTATGTTGCGACTCAGCCACTTGGCTACTTCCCATTATTTCGGCTTGATAGATACTGCAGGTATCTGGTAGTCTGTGAGCTATATCCAAACTAAGCTCTGCACAGTGTACTCCGAAGCCAACCTTTTCATCAAGCTTCGAACCATCCGTGTAAAAGTGGAGATGGTTTCTATTACCTGGTATTCTTCCAAGCCATTCATCTCTGGCGGGAATCATAGTGATGTAATTTCTCTCGAAGGCGTACACAGTTGGTATATAGTCCACTCGGTCGGTTACCATAGCACTACACTTTGATATCCTCATGTGACCGTAGTTGTTGTACCTCCACACTGATAGGCAGTTTAATGTTATTGCCGCTTTAGTTGCAACTTCTCTCGCCACAATATTAATCGGCACTATATGGAGTAGGGCTTGTAGAGACTCGGTCGCTGTAGTCCTTAAGGCTCCGCTTATGCTCAGGCAGGCTGTTCTCTGAACCTTTGTTAGTAGGTTGGTGATGGTTAGTTTGTCAGTTGCCGCCCACCATACCACAATACCGTATAGCAGTATAGGACGAACTACTGCTATATAAGGGGTCCGCCAAATAACTTTTTTTTAACATCGCGCAAAACATCGAGTGTAGCTTTGGCTGTGTGGCACGTAGCGCCGTCCTGTTGAAGCCAAATGTTGCCAATATCCTCCTCTTCGCTTTTTATGAACAAAAATTCGTTCAACATGGCCCGATAACGATCGCCATTGACTGTAAGGGCCACTTGCTCATTTTCGAAGAAAAATGGCCCAATTATGCCTCTGGACCAAAATCCGCACCAAACAGTGACTCGTTTTGGGTGTATCGGCTTTTCAATGTATGCGTGCGGGTTTTCTGTGCCCCAAATGCGACAATTTTGCTTGTTTACATACCCGCCAAGATCAAAATGAGCTTCATCTGAAAAGATGATTTTTTTTTGGCAAAATCGGCATCTTCTGTAAGTCGATCGCTCCCAGCGTTTTTCAAGCGTATACACAACCATATTCGTTCAGCGGAAGGATAAAACTAATTATCTGTCAAATCAGACATGAGCTAAGTGTTACCATTCACGAAATACGCACTAGTTGAAAAAAAGTTAGATGGCGGACCCTTTATATCCAGTGGACGATTTTAGGGGAGAGGCCCCACCGCGACCCTACAGCCTTTTTGCAGGAATATAAGGCGACGTTGGCCTTCCTTATGCGTTCCAATGCGTTGAGTATAAATAACAGTTTGCTATCTAGAATTATTCCTAAAAATTTTGCACTTTCAGAAAAGACTAGATCTGTTCCATTTATCCGAGGTGGAGGGTCCACATGTGGGACTTTATTCATCCTAGTAAAGAGAACCAATTCTGTCTTGTTTGGGTTTACGCCCAAACCGCTGCTTCTGGCCCATCTAGCCAATTCCTTCAGAGCCACTTGTAGAATGTCTCGGAGGACGTTTTCGAATTTGCCACTCACCGCGATTGCCACGTCGTTCGCATATGCCACGACCTTGCAGCCACATCGTTCTAGATCTAGCACGATTTCATTCACCGCTAGGTTCCAAATTAGTGGAGACAGTACTCCTCCTTATGAGGTCCCTCTGTTTACAAACCTTGTTAGAGTTGTGAACCCAAGACATGCTGTTATGCGTCTGCTGTTGATCAGACTTTGAATTAGTCTAATCAAACTAGGGTTAACTTTTAGATGTGACAGTGCGGCAATTACTGCATCTGAGTGAATGTTGTTAAAAGCCCCTTCTATGTCAAGAAATTCCACAATGGTGAATTCCTTGAAATGCAGGGACGATTCGATAGTGCTCACAAGTTCGTGCAAAGATAAGGCATAGCTACTTGCATCTCGGATGAAACAGTACAATATTTTGGCCCCAGATGTTAACATATCATATTATAGAGTCCGTGATATACCTTACAAACAATTTTATACAACTGTTGATAACAGATGCTTTTGCAAGGACATTCCCGGATTGTTCGAGGAACTTACAGCCTGTTTCTGTAACTTAAAAATTAGCTTTCGTTCGCCTGCCAGACGACAAACAGCTGATTTGGGTTTCACTAACTACCATCACAACCAGAAGTCGTACGATAATGAACTCGTACGAAAACGTAATCATTTCAGTGAAAATTTTGGTTTCTCTATCTCTCTTTGCTGCCATCTCGGCGAACACAAATGTCAGATCGAGTCACATTATTTTATTTGTCGACTGATAGAAACAATGACAAAATAAACATTATTAAAAGCAAAAAATAAATAGATTTTAATATAATGATGGCAAAAACAATTAAATAATAATAAAATTGTGTACATATGTGTACACATTTTAGCATAAAGAAGTCAATATTGGTTGCTCGCTAAGATGGAAAAAAATTATCAGTGCACAATGAGAGAGACGTGAGAGAGAGAGAGAAATAAATGACAGTCTTGGTGCAGTTCAGCTGACCACCCAGGGTTGCTTTTTTGGCCACAGCTAGTGTAAACAGTACAGAGATGTATTTGCTAAGGTCGACCATACAAAAATGTGTGCTTTTTTAGACCGAAAGTTGTGAAATTATTGATCTGGCAATTACATTATTTTCCAATTGGTAGATTGCTAACGTCATTGACGTAAGGCCAGGCGAACGAACGATAGAACGTTAGAGAAACCAAATTCCGGACGAAAGTGAGTGACTGGTTTTCGTTCGCAGAGACTTTCGTTAGAAATACAGAAGCAGGCCGTTAATCAAACATACAATTCAAAGGAATGGCGGTTATTTGTTGACAGCTGTAAAGAAAGTTTGAAAGCAGAATTTTGCACAACGGAAATCAGAAACCGTCGATTCCCATTGCTCATGCTGTCAACACTAGGAAATCATACGAAACAATTTTATGTATTATAAATTGATATACTACATAAAATATGAACAACATGACTGGGAAATTTGTTGCGATTTAAAAGTAGTTGGGATGTTATGTGGTGTACGGCGGATATACAAAATATTGCTGTTTTTATGTCTCTGGGATAGCCGAGCTCGCGAAGATCGTTACAGAAGAAAGAAATGGACAACCAGAAAACACATTACATTGGGTGAAAACAACATAAAATACACACCTCTCGTCCAAAAAAAAACATTATTTTGCCAACACTGCATATTAAGCTGGGGCTCTTTAAAAATTTTGTAAAAGCCTTAAGGAAAGAAGGCAATTCATCGAATCATATTTGACGTCGGATGAAATTGCAGCATGGAGGTCGTTTAAGCTTGTACTTTCAAAATTCCTTGTATCCAATAAAAGCCCGCAAATGAAACAATGATTAATGATTTTTTAAAAAAGAAATAATTGGTAAGAAATGTATTTTTATATATGTATGTACTCGTATATAACACATATGTATGTATTCTTCTAACTTATTTTTCGCCTTATGTATTCCAACAGGTGTAAATATGTCCCTCAAAATTCATTTCTTGCATTCTCATTTAAATTTTTTCCCCGAGAATTTGTTCGTCACTTAACATGGCGAAAGGTTTCACCAAGAAATGAAGTCCATCGAGCGGCGTTACCAAGGGCCCTGGGATGAAAGAATAATGGGAGATGTTATTTGGTTCCTCATTAGAGGAACCGATTACGAAATCTACAAACGTAAACAAGGAACTCACAATTACTTCTACATAATTAAATTTGTACATGTAAATAAACTCAAATGCACATAATATAAATAAAAGTAAGAAATAAAATCGCTATTTAAACAGAAATTTAAAAAAAAAAGATTTTTTGAAATTCTCTTACCTCTACCAAAAGGGCTATAATTTCTACATTTATCCATAGATTTTTTTCAAATAGGCATTGTTTTCTTCGCTAGGATGCAAACTTTTAAAAAATAAAATAAAATATTTTTTTCTATTTCGTTGTTTCGTCCCAGGATTTTTTTGAAAAAAATCTACTTTTTCTCATTTGTTTAATGACTGTTACTAAACCACTGTTTATAAGTGAAAGAGATATTTCCAACATTAATAGCTTCAATTTAACGTATAAGTCGATCTTATCGGACATATACTCCAAAAATTATAGTGCAAATTCTAAGGGTACCTTCGACGATAATAGTATTTTTAATAAAAAATTGTTTAAAAAAAATTTATCCATAAAAAAATTTTTGGTTTTGATTTTATATAACAGTATGGCCTGGGATACAAAAAAAATTGTTTGTTGCATAGTGTTATGGGTAAAACTAAACACAAATAACCAATCAAAAGCTGTACGTTGCTGGTAGATTTTTGTGTTGACGATTTCGAAAATTTATTTTGACGATTTTTGTACCCCCATTTTGACGATTTTCGGTCAAATTCGTCTGGCAACACTGCCGCCCAGCCCAAACGGTTAAACTACCATCATGAAATATCTTATGATGGTAGCCCTTCGTATGTAGAAGTGCAATAAGGCGATATTTTTCAAAATTCGAAAATTGACGCGCACAGTTGGGCAAAAAGGGTGCCAAAGCCAAATCCAAATGGCAAGAGCTTGACTCGTCAAAATTGGCGTGAGGCACAGTTTGACGAAGAGGGATAAACATGGTTGCACCGACAAATTTAACGGCTAGAATTAGAATCGCAAAATTGGAAGCGAGGGTTGTCCTTATGGCAAACAATCGGTATGGAAAGCTATTTTTTTAAATATGATACAGTCGGGTTGTTAATCGCGATCCCATAATTTAAAGATCAGAAGTTTTTTTTTTTAAATAGAAATTCACACTTTTAGAGGTACAGTGGGGCAAATAGGGCTAGTTATGGTACACTGGGGAAAAAATGGAACAATGTTGCAAAATTTAAACATAAAATTTAAATATATAAAGTACAGTACAAAATCCAAATTTCCAAACCATTCTGGATTTCCATCAAAATTATAAAGAGTAATAAATGTACTACACATACTTGTGGGTCGTTTTGGGCCAACAATTTTAATAAATTGATATAAGTCGCGCTTTGTCTTCCGAAATGAGCTTCCACACTCATGTGCGTCGTTTCCCCCTGCTGCTTTTATTTTTGAAGTTCAATACTTTTTATAAGTTTGTTTGTGCTTTTTAACTTCATTGTGAAAAACCAAGTTTCGATCCATGCAAATTTTTGGAATGAAAGTATTTAAACCAAAATTATAGAGGCTTCTGTTCTCAATCGTCATTCCCCTGTCATTTTTTATGACAGTGGAATGACGATTAACAATGAACTATAAAGGGCGACCACAGGGTCCTCGATCTGATAACATTGGATAGAACACCTCAAACTAAGAAGCAAAAATAACGGTCGTTATATCGATAACATGCTTAGTTATCGAGTTATCGGACAATAACGTTTGGAAAAAACATTAATTTTTCTGGTAAAATAACATCAATAATATGTAAAAAAATCCGGGAGAGTATCCTAGTTAGAATCAAAAAATCAATACTATTTTTTCGAGAACTATCCTAGTTAATGATATATAAAAGAAATACCCGAAAAAATTGCACCTAACATAGAGCCACCAATATGCTATCAAATCACCAAAAAAAATGCGGGAAACATTTTTGTTTTCTATATTTTTTGTACATCAATAGCGTACGAACGAACGTACGTTCGCGACCCGCGGAAATGCCCATATGTCATCTGATGTGGAAATTGGTCCGTAATGTCTAAACTTATCGTCCCATCAATAAAACAATAGTGTATAATTTTTTTGTAGATTCGAGAAAATCACATTTAAGTTTTTGTATAGAAAAGAATCGATGCCGTACATTATTATAATGCAATTAAAAAATGCAATAAAAAAATGCGTATACGCTATTGTTTTATTGAGGGGACGATATGTATTTGGACTGATGTTCTAAACAAATCTTTGTTTTCGTTATAACACTTTTTATTTTGGACTATTGTTTACGAAACAAATTTTTATTTGCATTTAAGTATTCAGAAAATATATCAATACATTAATTTTAAGGCAAAATTTATGGTTTTCAGTAAATCAAAAAAAAATTTTTCGAAATTTTAAATGTTTGTAAAATTCCTTTTTAAATGAAATCGTACAATCTTGCAAAATGATACATTATAATTGGCCCGTAATGTCGAAATTTACGAATCAATTGTTGTCAACCTTGCAGTTTGAAAAGAATCCATTCAGATTTATGTTTTGGGGCTATAAACACACAGAAATCGTTATAGAAGCATTTTTTAACAGACGGTCGTTAAGATTAGGCAGGGAGGAATTTCTTGGTCCGAGAACTAATATTGCAAAAACTTGAAGAACATTTGTAAAGATATCGACCATAGATACCACATATATTTCTCGATAACGTGAATCGTGAACTGCGCCCTCGACTGTAAGTGTTTCTGATTTAGAACGACTATATAAATTTATTAATTTCTATAAAGATGGCTTAGAGTACCACATAGGCGATTGCGCTCTACTTCAGCTATTCCTTACTGGTTTTCAATGAAAATGATCATGTTCGCCGAAACTACCTTCCCTATTTAGTCACTCTAACATGCCTGGTTAGAGAAGGAAAATATTTATGGCACAAAAATCTTTGATAAGGCTTAGTAGAGGCGTTGTTTAATACGTGCTTTGGGAACTCGGATCGTAATTTACATCGGAGGCAAATAGCAGGTCTGGTATTAGTTATCTATTGTAAAAAGAGCACTGAATGTTAATCGACCTTAATGAAAAACTAAGAAAAAAGACATTATTATTCGCCTGATTGAAGAAGGCAATTCAGAATGTCTATTGCATATCCCTATTAACATACATCTGGGGCAGAAGGTATTGCGGATTTCGCCACTGGGCCATTTTATTAAAAATAAGAGGGGGTTTCCACACAAAATGACCCCTTACAGCTCAAAAATAAAATTATTATTTATAATTTATTTTCCTACTTTTTATTAATTTATTATGCTACTTTTAATTTAATACACCGCGCGCGTTTTTCGCCGCGAATTGCACGGTCACTTTTTAAGCCCTTTGGAAACATTGTTCTAACGGTGGTTTATAAACAAAACAAAAGCCAGCTGAAAGCTGAAACTTTTCTTCATGCTTAACAACCATTTTAAAGGCGACAAGTTAAAGTTTAATGTTTTTTTACTATTTGAAAAACCACCTCACCGACTGTAACGACCGTTACCCAAAAAGCACAAAAGTTTGTTTTTTCGTAATTCATTCAAACGGTTTGATTTTATAGTAGCGGAAAATAAGAAGGTAATTAAGATGAAGAATTTTGTAAGGCCAAATAAGCATCAAAAGCCTATTTTGATTTTAAAATTTTTTTTTAAAGAATTAACAACCGTTACCATTTTTTTGGCGTTTTGCGTTTGAACTGTTTTCGTCTTACTAAACTGGATTCTTACTGATTTTAGCTGAAAAATCATGGAGCAACTTACCAAAATTCAAAAATATAGAAAAAAACGAAAAGAAGACGCTCTCTTCGGAAAATAGAGAGAGCGCTCAAAAAAACGAAGACTGGATCAAAAAAAGGTGATGACGGACGAACGGCAAAGTCAGGAACGAAAAAACAAACGCGTAAGAAAATCTCGTGAAAAAAATAACAAAAAACGTTTAACTTTAATTTTACTTTTTAAATTTTTTTTTAACTAATTTTCTTTGGTTTGAAAATAAACCCATTCTTTAAACAAAACATTTCAAAGTACTTAATCAGATTTTTTACTTGACACATCCTGTGCAAAATTTTACAATACGTTTGTTTCCGAAATTTTAAATCAGCACTTTTATAATGTAACTACCGTTACATTTTTAATAATTAAAAAAATTATTGAAATTACATATTTGATTAGGTTGGAATTTTATTTACAAAATCTCCGAAAATCGATAACGACCTTTACTTTGTAAACACCCAGATATAACTTTGTTATAAAACACAATAAAAACATAACAACATAAAAACAAAAGATATTCAATACCAGTAATTAAATAAAATTATATTATTTATTTGTCAACGCTTCACTTGCAACTAATATGTCAATTGTGTCAACATTGAGTCACAAATGATAACATTTTTAATTTCCACTGCCTCTGTTTAGAAGAAGTATTCTTTTTGCAAATACGCGAATGATCTTTTATTTCTTACGCTTAAATATAACTAATTTGTAATTATCATTTTTTATGCAGAATTTACATCTTTTGCATGTTTGTGTAAACTTAGAATATTTGCATATCAATTTGCATTTAAAACAAACTAGTTAACGTAGAATCTAAAAATTTGGATATGAATAACTGAACAGTAAGATTCACAAAATGTATTGGATAAGGTGGATAAGGATAATGAAGAACTAATATTTGAAAGGCCATTTTTGCAACTTTCTAGTTTTAGTTTCTAAAAACAAAAAAGTATTTAGATAGCCCAAAATGTGCCCTTTCATTTGAAACCAATATCGTCGTATTAGGACTTTCAGAAAAATTAAAAAAATAAATAATAATTATAGCCTTTTAAACGCGAACTCGACCAGAAAATAAAATAAACAGAGTACACAGTTTTGTTTTGTTTCTAGTCAGCTTTCAGAAGTATAAAGACATTTCCATGACCTATAATTTTTGTTCAACTTTGTCGCACGGTTTTATAGAACACATTTAAGGTGCTTCTCTGAGAATTGGAATATGTTGTCTATCGTTAATACGCTAAAATAGCATTCTTCTGAAAATTTTTGAGTAAAACCGCTTGACCACGTTTTTTTGTGTTAGCATATTAATAGTTTGACCTTGAATTCCAATGTCGAAATAATATTTCTGCAAAAAATTATTATTACCATTGAAAAGCCCATAAAAATCATTAAGAAACATTTATTACATATTGCATGTCGTTCACAAAACTTGACATAAAAGGCGAAGAATAGGAGCATATTTTTTTTAAAATCGACAAAATTAAATTGCATACAACTGCAGTAGTGGTCACCAGAATGCAGTCATATGTTAGATTAATACTACAAGTATTTAGGCATACGCCAACATGTCCACCACATTTCATTCAAATCGGAAAACATCACCAAAAAAAGCTCGCTTCCTGACAAATAGGGCCTCATATGTATATACTTAAAATGTTTGCCTTCTGTTACAAATGGGAGTTGTAACCACACTCGTTTTAGTACCTCCCAGACAAAAAGAGCCAAGCTATTCCAAAATTATATAGCTCATAATATTAGTGCATATACCAGTGCATATTTAATGTCGGATTACCCGACCGAAATTTCTTACTTGTTCCGTGAATCAATTAATCGTTCGGTTATCTCACAATATATTTTGTAACAACTTTGTCTAAATTAGAAAATGGCGAAAAAAGAAAAAATGTGTTTGCAATACATAATAAATGCGCAATGTCACGAAAACCCGTTTTTTACCCGTACGTCAAGATTTTGGAGGTGGCCGGTAAAATTCACAGAACAAATGTTGTCCTACTCGACATTACCTACAAGAAAAATAATATCGCGTCCCAAGGTTTTTGGACTCTTGCACTGTGTTAACACTTTTTTTACTCGATTTGGATGATACAGGAATCGACGCCATGAACGGAGCTACGTGCCAAACAGCTCATGCCACACTGGACATTCTGCACGAGCGATTTGAGGGCATGGTCGTCTTATGTGGATGTGATGCGAACTAATGGTGTTTTCTTTTGTCCCAACAATTTTTCTGCCTTTCGCCCCAAAGAAAATTTAGCAATTGCGCGGTGTAAAAATGCCACATTTCGAACGAATAGCCTTGCTATCCTCGTGTTTACGTGCCTGTTTTTCTAATGAAGTTTGGACAGATGCTTTATTTAAGTGGCGCCGTTAAGTAGTCTTTGTTCAAAGTATTTTTTGTGAGTTAAAAGGCTACCTTTTTGCATTTTTGTTTTCGATTCTGACCATAAAAAATGCAGCAGTACAAGAGGGTGTAGGCGACATTATTAAAATGCTGCTCTCGGACAGGTCAACATAATTTTTTTAGAAAAGAAAACACCATAAGTAGCCACCGTGATCGTGCTATTTGACCTGTTAGACTTTTTCTTGTGTTTGGTTATGCGAATATGCAAACCATAGGGGCCCTCAAAGCCAACATAACCCATGCCATCGGTGCAATTGAGCCTGAATTATGCGCCAGGGTCATGGAAAATTTGACATTTCGGATACACGCTAGCGAAGCCACGGCGGGCATTTGCACAATGTTATAATCCATACATAATGACATCGATTGACCCTTCACTCTAAGCGAATAAAGTTCGATGATATCTCACACACACTTCCGTCTGTCAAGAACAAACTACGATATAAATGACTGTTAATTAAACAAATTAGACACCTTGATTACAAAGTATCCTAAATCGACTTAGCTTGTTTTAAAGAAAAAAACATTTCTAAATCCTAAATATTCCAAATTATATTCAGAGCCAATTTGGTGTTTATCCTTCAAACCAATTCAAAGTTATGTACAAGAGTAGAACTCTTTCGATTCACATTAAAAATAATTCCATATTATAAAACCATGATCGTCTCTTTCGAATGGAGGTATCGATATGTCATGGGTGAAATGAATTGCAAGTAAAATTATTATATTTTTGTGTCAGCCTAAGCTGTCTTTTTCACCGAAGACTGAATTATATGGATATTGTGAACACCCAAAACTGATTATTTGGTCAAACTCTTAGTTTTACATCGTTGTCCTTTTTTGTGAAATTATTCACATGTGCAAAAAATAATTTGCAACATTTTCCACAATTAAAGCGAATGATATAAATAGATTTGAGCAAGTGTTTCGGACCTAATAGCGAAATTTCAGTCGAATCGGTTCAATATTTCAAGACAAAATAGTAATTTTCAAACACACTATGAAAAATAAAGGAGGTCATATCTCGCGGAAAAATTAAAATTTTGCAAAACGGTTCAAAATGATTTTAACCAAATTCTCAAACAGATTATTAAAAAATTTCCAAAAAATCTTGACCTTCGAAAAATTTTTGACACACTTCTTTTATTTTTACCCATTATAACATTACTTTCCGAGTTCCATTTTCTAATATTGGACTTTGAGGCCTTCCTTATGTGTAGGTCAACTAAATGAAGCTAACTCTATTTCTGATCTTCATTTTTTGTCATCGAGCTGTTAAATTGGTTTACCAGTGAAATCCCACGTTCCGCACAATCGTTAATTACTTACAAGAGACTCGCTTTAACTTAGTATAGATTACGTCGTCGTTCCACACTGTAGGATCCTTCAAAAGAAATGAAAGTGCCATGTCTCGGCCGTCAGCGGTTAGTAATTCGAAGAAAATCTACGAGTATGTACACTTGATCACAAATATACCAGCTGCGGAAATATTTTCAACAGCTCTTACTGTCTTATGCCAAAAACATGAAGTCAAATTGGTACTCATACACTTGTGTGTGGGGGTGTTGGTAGACGCATTGTATTCACAGTGCGGTAAGGTCATTGCGGCGGGTACGCACTTAAAACACTCGACTCCTATGTCTTATTTCTGCATTATAAGAAACATTCTGCCCTCCTCGTTATTTACTATTGTTATCAAATATATCAGCTATTTTTTTTAACATATCTTCATTGTATCGACAGCTTTCCAGATTACGGCTTGTACTATTCTTTAAAATTGCAAATTTACTCAGGAGGGTTGAACCAACATCAAACATATATAAAACTCGACGAGCTGTATATGCGTAAATATTTGTACGCAACGAGACCCAATAAGTTATTCGTACAAGCGGTTTTTGTGAAATAAGAGAAAAGAATGACACTTCCTCTTAATTCCAAAGAAGCTGAGTCTCAAACCAAAAAATTACATCTTAAATTTTCTTTTTGCTGTCAAATAATTGTAGTTTTCAATAGCGTTTTGAAAAAACTTTGCACTCTAAAGTTCTGATCAGTTCTGATACTTGATTTAAATCAAGTATTGATCAGAGGTATATGAGGAATTGATCTGGCTTAAATCAAGTATTGATCATGGTTTAATGGAGTAGTAATCAGGTTTAATCCAATCCAAGTATTCAATATTGGGGCTCGTCTCGCACTCAAATCACTCCCATTAAATTCTTAAATATGTGAGATAAACGTATACAAAAAGTTTTTTTTTTATATTTATATGCTGTACGCCTTTAATGTGCTTACTCAACCTCACAATCAAAGCTGAAACAAATTAAGTTACTGCTTCGATTATATACGTTTTTCCGCACACAATGGTATATCACTTCCTACCTTGTATGGTAAAAGTATAATTATATGAACAAAGCACTGTTACTTATATAGTACACGCAAAGAAAAAATTAGTTACTCCCGAAAGAAAAAATAGGCAACAGAATTTCTTTTGTGGTCTATGCTTGTCACAAACGATTTATGTTTATCCCAAAACCCAAAGAAACGATTATAGCAAACGGTTAGTATACTTATCGTAAATGATTTATATTTATTACAAACCATTTGAAATGCTTGGTGCAAACGGTTATTGTGTTTGTCACAAGCAATGCCTCTGTATACCAAACCCTGTGAAACGTTTGTTGCAAACGGTTATTTCGTTTGTCACAAACGATGCCATCAATCAATAAATAAGAAAACGTTTGTCGCAAAAGAATAACATGTTTGAACTAGCTGGACCCGGTCCACTTCGTTGCCCCAGACTTCAGATTTCCGATCCCGTTCATTTTTGGACTAATTACGTAGACTGACACCAAATATGTATGCACAAAATTACATTGATCTCTCTAACAAATTGCTTAAGATATATGAAACACAAAATTACAGCACTCTCGCTAACAAATTGTGCAAGATATATCAATTTAAAATATTGACTTATATGGGCGGGGCCACGCCCACTGGTCATATCCCGCCCATTTTTGGGCCAATCAAGTTAACAACCACCAGAAACATATACACAAAATTACAGCACTATCGCTAACAAATTGTGCCCATTTTTGGGTCAATCAAGTAAACAACCACCAGAAACATATACACAAAATTACAGCACTATCGCTAACAAATTGTACAAGCTATTCCAATTTCAAAACTTGACTCACTCGGTCGGTGCAACGCCCATTAGTCTGATCCCGCCCATTTTTCGACCAATCACGTAGACTGCCACCAGATACATCGCAAAATTACAGCACTCTCGCTAACTAATTGTGCAAGATATCTTAATTTCAAAATTTGATATGGGCGGGGCCACGCCCATTAGTGCGATCCCGCCCATTTTTGGACCAATCACGTAGACTACCACCAGATACATACAAAATTACAGCACTCTGGCTAACAAATTGTGCAAGATATCTCAATATCAAAATGTTGCTTATATGGGCAGGGACACGCCCTTTGATCCGATCCCGGCTATTTTGCGAGCAATCACGTAGACTACCACCACATACATATGTACAAAATTACAGCAATCTCGCTAAAAAAATTTCCAAGACATCTCAATTCAAAAAGTTGACTTATATGGGCGGGGCCACGTCCATTGGTCCGATCACGCCCATTTTTTAACTAATCACGTAGACTACCACAAAATAAATATACACTGAATTACAAATCTCTCTCTAACATATTGTGAAAAATATCTAAATTTCAAAATTTGGAAAATTCACATAATCTGCCACTAAATGCACAAACACAAAATTGCAGCACTCTAGCAAAAAAATTGTCTCAATATAAAAATTGGACCCATATGGGCAGGTCCACGCCCACTTGATATATCGAAAATTTAAGTACCCTAGTTTCAGCACCCCCTACACATGTACATTCTGTGAAAATGTCAAGATGATCGGTCCAGCCATTTAGACGTCTATACGGAACAAACATGTATGCTACGTATGGACTCCAAAACGGCTGGACTGATTTCGATGAAATTTTCAGGGAATCTACAGATAACCCTAGCGGCTGACATAGGCTATATAAATTCGTGATTGAGGGGGCGTGGCCTCGTCCATATAAGCCAATTTGGAATTAGCATTTTTTATTGATTCGTACTGTCCGTACGGTGCCCGGACTTAACTCCTAAGGACATAACGCCCAAAACGATTTTGGGACTTATGTCCGTCAGTATACTCGGACATAATTCCCAAACTTTGTTGGGCGTAATGTCCGCAGAGCGTTCTCGGACATAACATCCAAAAACACGCGGACATAATCCCCAATGTATATTGGGACTTAAGTCCTTAACTAACCGCGGTAGTAACACACAAAGTGATGAAAATGCCGCTCAATTGTTTTTTTTTTAATAAAATGCAACGTAATAAATTTATTTAAAAATTACGCATTTATGACATATTTTTGATGTGCCAAAGTAACAGCACGGAAAAATTTTACCAAACAATATCGAAGAAGATATTTCCTACAGATTTTTTTCTCACTATCCATCACCAAATGAATCTAAAGGAATATTGATCCCAATAATCGCCACTATATGATGGATGCGACTTGATCGTCACTATATGATGGATGCGACTTTTTCGGTGGTCCCAAGAAGTGGATACAAGCAATTATTAAAACTCTATATTTCTCAAGATAGACATGTAAGTATTCAAATTTCTAACATATAAAAAATATTATAGATTAAAAAAAATCGTTTAATTTAGAACAGAATGTAAAACTTTAAAAAAAAAAAAATCGCGCGATTTTTTGAAAAAAAGTTTTACCTTCTGTCCTAAATTCAATGAATACTTTATTAAATCGCGTGATCAAAAAATTTTCTATAGTCTACAAATTGTTTCATCCTTGATAAATACATTTATGTTAATTATTTATTTGTAGTTTTTTTTAAATGTTTCGCTTTCCGTCCTTAGTTCAATATTTTTTTTAATTTAAATAATCATTGAACTAAGGACCAATGCCGAATATTTTTTTAAAAATCGCGCGATTTTTTAAAAATGAATAGAAATTTAGTTCAATGAATAGTTTTTAAATCGAGCATTAAAAAATCTACTGCGGGGTTTTCTATGTTCTTCAAATTTTACATTGTCTGCAAATCGTTTCATCTTTGATAATTACATTTATGTTAATTACTTATTTGTAGGTTTGCGTTCATACTAATGGCTAATAAGAAACAGAAGTCATATGAGCATATCCTACAGTTTATAGACTCAAACATTTTTAAACTTAAACCAAAAACTTTTACTACAGACTTTGAGAAATATATATGTTCATAGAATAGAAATACAATTTTGAAACCATTTGTCGAAATTAATAAAAATGTTTACACTCACATTATGTCCATTCTGCAGGCAGATTGTTGCGCTGAACAATTTTTAATTTAAATTATTTTTTCCTTTAAATATAGAGCACTATATATTATCAAGAGTATTATATTTTATAATATAAATATATTGTAAATATTTACTCCTTTACTGGAACTAAATTATACATTCGGAGTAAAATTGTATTTCCCTAAGAAAATTATGTATATTAATAAAAAGGACATAACTCCCATTGGGCGTTATGTCCACTCGATACCGTTGAACATAAGTCCCAAAAATTTTGGGTGTTATGTCCAAGATTATATGCGGACATAACTCCCAAAATCGTTTTGGGCGTTATGTCCGTTGGGAGTTTTTTCACGGCACCTGTCCGTACATATCAATAGATTAACAAGATTCCTACTGTCCCTATCTGTGGCTGGCACTGGACCGTCCTGGGTCCAACAGGTAGTTGTGGGGAGTCCACGAGATTGATCCAAAAATGGACGGGATCGGAAATTCAAAATTTGGGGCAAAGAAGTGGACCGGGTATGCTAGTGTTTTATAAAATTACGGTTATAATCAACAATTTTTAGTAAACTGTACCTGGGGCTCCCCGACAAAATTAATTGGCTGATATATTCTAATTGAGTTGGAGACAAACTGTAAATAATAAAGCATGTATTTTAGAACATAGCAAAAATTTAGAGGCCTTATACCGAATACCACAAACGCCAGTACAAAACCAAAGACCTAACAATACAACTCTACGCATGCCGAGTATGATTGCAAATATTGTGAAATGGTGCAAAAGTTCGGAAGGAGGTACGCAGAGAAAAATTTCCACAACCGTCTGCAAAGCTCTTAATAAAACAACGCGGACAAACATTAAAAAACATTTCTTTTTGTGTTGTGTACACACACTTCTGCATTTTTTGTGTTGTGTACACACATGTGCACATATTATTCCAACGTATCATATACAAAATTATAAAACCGCACACTCACAAAATAAGAACAAGTTACGCTCTTTGTTCTCTCTCACTCTTTAAAATATTCAGTCATGTTTAAATACAATATGTTTCCGTAAACGTTTTTCGTTTAGCATAAACGTAAATTATAAAAATTTTGGAATGAATGAATTTTCGTTGACAGCAAGAGAAACTACGTTAATGATAGACGCCTTCATTCACTAGAAATATTTCAACTGTTAAGGGAAAAGTAGAGTGTTTAAGACAAAGAACTATTTTTGCGATAAACGAGCGATAAATTCAAATTTAACACATTTTGGCATACACTCTTCTTTTGATACACATTACAAGAGCAAACACGTGGATATAGAAAAAGTAAAATTTTAATTTTCCATATCGATAACTCCATTCTAAAAGATTCTTAATCGACTTAACATGTTTTTAGGGAGATTGCATTTATAATTTCTAAATATTCCAAATTATATTCAGTCAAAATACAGTACAGGTCATTCGATTTGCATTATAAAGGAAATCCACACAAATTTAAAAAAATCATCAAACTTTGTCGCTTCTCCTGAAAAACTACCTTTTTGCACCTAGCATTGTTCAGAATGGAGGTATCGATATAGTGGTGAACCACACTAATATACATTGACAAGGCTTTTAGGCCGCGAGATCCAACGGCAAGCCCTCACAACGATTTCTAACAAGAGAATCAACTCTAATAGCTTCAGCATGGCTGTTGAGAACATAACGACATACATATTTGTTGCTAGATTTTGAAATAATCAACTCTTGTGACTTTTGGCACAATATGTTCGCTCCTTCTTATATTTTTTGACTCTTCGTAGATGGTGTTAGAAGAACTTCCGGTAACTGATGGCAAACTTTCAGCAACAACATCAAAAAAAACCATCATCAGAAAATTATATAAAAGCAAGGAGCAGGAAACTCCCCTCTCGACAAACCCCTCTTCACTATGAAAATAGTGAAATTTAGTACATTTTCTCTGGAGGCATGTGTTGAAGGCAGTAAAAAAGGAAACTCTTAGTAAAGAAAATGTTGGTTACATGTCTGGGGATGCGAAAGAAAAATGATTTAGAGAATGATAGTCTCAGTCTCTTCCCACACCCATTATAAAATCATCACATAATGAACTGGACGATTATGTGGGTGATAATATGGCATGGCCTCATTAGGAGTTGCAACCATTGTTCTGCTGCGAAAAAGGCGGAAAATATACAATAAATCTATTGTCGAACAATTTTTGTACTTGATTTTATGGAAGTTCTAACATGTCAGTAAAATCAGTTCATATATATTTTGAAATCGCAGATTTTAATATGTTTGAATAGAAAGAAAAAATTTGGAAACAAGTTTTTAAAATTACATATTTTTATTTGGAACGCATATAATTTGTAAAGCAGATACCAATACAATTTTCTCAAATAAAATTTATATATTAAAACTATTTTGAAACTTTTGTGACTTTTTCGAATTTCACTTTTAATTTAATTTCTCTTCAACTTTAAATTATACTATACAGGTAAAGAAGTATATGTGACATTAACTATTCTCTTAAAGCACTGATATTTTATTTATAAATATTCATCATCACTTGATGTCAATCCCAGCAATTTATAGTAGTTAAAGTTAAAACTTTGTATAGATTGTTTTAAAAGTTCCTTAATAGGTATTCATTTTAAAATGTATTTCACTTATGAGTATATACTGAACTCCAACGGAACCGATGTGACACCAAGCGAATTTTGACCGTTGCGGCTTCTGTAAGATGTAGAAAGCTAGAAATTTTAGCAGTGACCAAAGCAATATTTATTCTTTCACTGCATTTCAAAATTCTTTAAGAGTTTTTTGGTTCTTCCAATTCTTTAAATATCCTAGAAAGAGCTATGGACCTACACACACGTATATGTGGAAATGCTATCTTCAACGAAATGCGTTGTTCGGCCTGAGGACAATATGGACACAAAAACTGCGACCAAAAAATTTTAAAAGTCTTTTCACAAAATATTGCTATCCAATTACAACGCACAGTGGCGCCCGTAGAGCAAACGAGGTTGCAAAAATCAAAATTTTCATGTGCGCCGACGAAGTTTTGAATAAACCCATGTTATAGGAAACTTTTCATCGATTTCAAATATGCTACTCTTAATAATATCACATTTTTAGTTTAGAAGATATAACCGTTCAAAGATGACCGACTTTCGGTTTTCAAAAAAACACACAATTTGTAGTCAATTTGTTGCGATTTCAGGTGTAATATCATGAAAAATAGGTAACGAATCGCCTTATTTTTTGTTTGTATTTATTGATGTATTTATTAAATGTATAATGATAAAAAAATTAACTGTTTGCTTTGTGTTTCTCCTGGTAAAACACTATTTAAAAACTATCCGTTTTTTTTCACTATTTTTCAACTTTGACGGAAAATAAAAAAAATCTATATTTTTCTATATTTGCCATATTTTCAAAATATGTTCTTTGATTATTCCTTTACATAAACCCAAAGGTTTTATTTGTCTCTAGGCGCCCCTTTGGCTTCTAGAGGTGAAAAAGGTAAAAAAGACGTGGTTCTTGATTGGCAAAAATCAAATCATTAACCCTTCGTCATACACATGTTTCTATAGTCACATTCGTAACACATGGGTCAGGCCAGACCAACTGTGTATTCATTTTGTAAAACAATAAACAACTCGCGTAAACTTCTGTAACTGGCACTCATGATAGAATTATTGGGAAAATTAGCTGTACGGACAGCATGGGATGCCATCATTTCCAACATGAAAACCCTTTTTTGTCTGAATTCGTGGAAAGAACTAACAATTCTTGGAAAAACAAAATTACGTGATAAAATGGACGCAACAATTGTCATCCAGTCCACACGCATTCGTATTTTTAGAACAAAACATACCTTAGGGAGATGCTTCGTGTACCTGTACACGATGTGATTGGTCACCCGCCCTGTAGGTAGGCAAGTAGGCCAGCACTCCACCACACCACGCACAGTCCAACCCCGTTAAGACTCCGCCCACAAGAACCCAAGCGCAATTGGAATTGACAATCAAATTGTGAAAAGATTGGGAACGATCTTGAATGTTTTAAACTGCAAAGAAAATGTCAATTCTACAAAATATGGAGAATATGCATCGAAAACTGCATCTCTTTTAGCAGAAATGTATCCACAGAAGAAGTTGACCCCGACCGTCCATAAAATATTGGCGCATGGCAAAGATATAATTGAGTACCAGTCTTTGCCAATTGGAGAGCTTTCTGAAGAAGCACAGGAGTCTCTTAACAAATTTTATAAAAAATATAGATTGCAGAACACATTCAAAGCATCAAGGGTAAAGCAAAATGAGGACCTCTTCAACATGTTGGCAGCATATTCCGATCCACTTATTTCTTCCCTGCGGCATGTGAAGTCACGAATAGAGTTAGAAAATAATTATAGTTTAGAAATGATTAGTCTTTTAGATATACCTTCTCCTACGAATTGTGATGAATATTTTACAGAAAATTGAAAAAATAAATTTAAAAAAGAAGTAATTTTTTTTTAATTTGTTGGGTAATAATTTAAAACATAAAACACTAAAGAAAAAAAATAAAAACAATCTAAAAATGTAAAAATAATTTTTTTTAGTTACCATAAAATTGATTTTTCTACAAATTTTAACTTTGATAACCCATAAGTAGGCCCCTACAAAGCGTAGCACCCTTTCCAAACGCTCATTTCATAGGCTGAACAGTTATCTATCATATGCTGTTTAAACTGTTCAATTATCTTATTCGGTTCAAAAGATATGATTTTTGCAACGAAAAAACTCAAATGGCGCCACTGTAATATATGTAATATATGTAACACAAATTTTACTAATTTTTGGGTGTGGTCAATATGTCTGCACGTGATCTGGTTTTGAATTATGTGATATGATTTATATTATCATGACTAAACAGATTATATTTTTTTCAGCGTGTACATGACGTATAAAGCAATTGTTTATCCGCCAAGTGTTTGGTGACCTCTTGACCACTGATCCCATGTAAATATATTAATCTGAAAGTTTGCACACATACATTCACACGATTTAAACTGACCTTTTGGAATTTTCATTGATCTTCAAGGATCTCTACTACTACTACTATAATAACGACGAGTAAACCGATTAACTCGAAACATGGAACGTAGGTATCATATTAAATATGCGAAAGTATAATTAAACATTTCCGGGACACGTTTTGCGACCTCATGACATTTCCGGGACGCGTTTTGCGACCTCATGACTTTGAGAGGTATTATGCAGAAAGTTTGCACACATATAGATAGATAATAATACCAAACGCAGATTAACGAAATTTTAACAGTTAGGAACAAAATAATATAATTCATGTGTCGATTAAGAGGTGTTGGCTAGGATACATTCACACATTTAAATTTCCAGTTTGTGATCAGTCTAATCACGATCAAAAATAGTTTTATTCCAGGAGTTTGATAGACTTTCAAGTTGATTGATCGTGAAAATTATAATGATCTGTGTGTGACCAAACAGCCAATTTTTTTGGTCATGATTTTTGCTTAATAATGGAGACAACTGAGTTAAAAAGCAATTTTATAAAAAAAATTTAATACTCGTAATATATTTATTTATTATTTCTGTTCACAGTGGAAAAACGTTTTATATCCAAAAACTCATTGCTACTTAAACGTTATTCCACGTTACACAGCATAGTATGATGACATTAAAAAAACCGTTCTTTATTTGTAAAGGGTTTCCCATTAAGGATATAACATTAAATCTGCCTGAGCCCAATAGGAGATGTTTCGGCGTTTAATCTTATAAGGATGGCGGATAAGATCTTTTCGCAAAATACGCCACAGTGTGGTTTCAGAGGTGTCCAAATCCTGAAACGACGTGATTTGGCTCATATTGAACGGATACACTTACGGCTGCGATATTTTCGTCGCTTCGGGCGGCATGGCAACTCTTTGGCGCCAAAATATTCAAAAGTGAAAATTTTGAATCAAATTTATCCAATATAGCACACACAGCCTGTCGAGTGGGACGATTATTACGGCCGAAAATTGGAATACGCGCTCTTAAAGTTGCGAACACCGTTATTTTTAATGATTTACAAACGTTGCACTTAAGTGAACTTGTTGACTTCGACTAACGTTTTGACACTGAAAGATCATATAAAATGTTTGAGGGTGCGTTGACATAAAGATATGAAATTGTTATGTCCCTATTAGAAAACACGATTTTTAAGAACATTTTAATGATTCTAGCTTCGGTTGTTTTGCATTCAGTGGAAGAACGTTGTAAGTGACTAACAATTACAACTTTCTTCCTCTGACTATCACTTTATTATTACATTTTGATAACGATAAAGTGCATAAATTCATCTGATTTATTATTGTGGCAATGTGGGAAACCCTTTTAAACGATAATCTGCATAAATATACGTTTTGCAAAAATGGCGTTTACAACGTTATTCGCGGCTATGCTTCAGTTATCCATCAATTGGTCGGAAATCACTTCGCGAAAATCCAAAGTCAAAGTATGCAACTCTCAAAATATTGGGTATCAGTCCGCCAACTTTTAAGAAAATATGTCCAGGCCGGCAGACGTCATTCTAAAGCAAACAAATAATAATTTTATGGTCTGACTGTGGTCATCCCGACAAAAGTATTTGAGAACCAAAAACATCTGTTACAATTACATCAATTTTTGGTTTTCAGTTGTGGCCGCACCGACCAGACGTTTCAAGACCACTGAAACTATCTTAAAATTATTATTCTGTGACAAGTCGGCTTTTAGTCCTACATCAAATAAACATATACAACTAACTTTAGTTTAATAAGTAAAAATAACGAAGTTATATTTTGTGATAGAGCTTAGGATTTTCATACTACACCATTTTCAACTGTAATTCGAAAAAACCAATTCAATTTCGAATAAGATCAATTGAAATTCGAAGATTCTATTTGAAATTCGTAAAAGGTCAATTGAAATTCGAAAAAAATCAATTGAAATTCGTAAAACATCAATTGAAATTTGAAACACATCAATTGAAATTCGAAGAACATCAATTGAAATTCGAAAAACATCAATTGAAATTCGAAATACATCCATTGAAATTCGAATTTTTCCATTTGAAATTCGTAATACACCAATTGAAATTCGAAAAACATCAATTGAAATTCGAAATACATCAATTGAAATTCGATTTTTTCCATTTGAAATTCGTAATACACCAATTGAAATTCGAAAAACATCAATTGATATTCGAAATACATAAATTTAAATTCGAAAATGTAAACAAATCTGTACATTAGATTGTATAGTATTTATTTAAACACATTTGCTGACTAAATCTTAACATATAATGTGACGAACAGAAAACATATAGATGATCTTATCTTTTATGAATATTTATTCAAAATTAGTTGCAACAAAACATATTTCAATATTTTAATATTAAAGGCTTAACACAGACAAATTGTATCACTTAAATGCTACCCCATCTAATACACAGCATTGATTTTGTTTACATTTTTCAAATTTCAAATGATGAATTTCGAATTTCAATTGATGTTTTTCGAATTTCAATTGGTGTATTACGAATTTCAAATGGAAAAATTCGAATTTCAATTGACGTATTCCGAATTTTAATTGCAATTTTACGAATTTCAAATGATGTGATTCGAATTTCAATTGATGTTCTTCGAATATCAAGTGATGTGTTTCGAACTTCAATTGATGTTTTTCGAATTTCAATTGATGTTTTTCCAATTTCAATTGACCTTTTTCGAATTTCAATTGATGTTTTTCGAATTTCAATTGAAAATGGTGTAGAATTTTGATCAGCTTCAACATTTTACATTTTTGATGCTGTCTTTTAATCAGAGTTTTTATGGTCATAACTTTTGTTCTACGAGAGATATTTAAATATTTTGTTTTGGTCTAGATTTTTTCAAAAACTAATATTATTAAATTGAAAAAATGTGAACCAGATGATAACCCATATTGTGCCCTATATATCCAAAAAAAATCATTTTGGATTCGCCGGTAGTTTTTGAGATATTAATAAAAGTATAAGATAAGTTCACATTGACCTATATCCTTTAGGAATCTAGGTCAAAACAAAATATTACAATATCTCTTGTAGAACAAAAGTTATGACCATTCGAATACAAGCACTTTTCGACATTTTTTGCCCAATTTCGAATGTTTAAATGTACATATCTCCCATAGTTTTGAAGATTTTTCAACAAAATTGTATATCCTTCAAACAAAATTGTATACCATATTTAACATTTCCACCAAGTTCCATCAAAATCGGAGATCATCGGCAATTTTTAGTAGAGTTGGGCACTGTAGTTCTTTTAAGTGATCGCTCTTTTTAGTTCAGTTAAATTGAGTGAACTAGTTCGTTCATTTAGTTCAACAGCTCACATTAGCACTCCAGCTCTTTAGCTCACCAGATTTTTAGCTCTCTAGCTCTTTAGCTCATCAGCTCTTTAGCTCATCAGCTCTTTAGCTCATCAGCTCTTTAGCTCACCAGCTCACTTCACCTAAACATATAATTTCGTTCAGTAGATCACCAGTTCAAATCAACCGCTATTAAAGGAATCTGATTGGAATGTGAATGGAATGAGTTGAAAAAACTTATACAAAGGCGTTTGCAGAATCATACATTCATGATGATTCTACATACATACGAGGTATGTTCAAAAAATATCGCGATTTTTTAATTTCCGCGGGCTACGTGTATTTGATTTTTTGATATTTTTGTAGCGTTATGTTGGTACTCATGTCCCTTACTTATGCTGACAAGTTCGGCCATTTTTAATGTTTAGTTAATTTTTGGCAGCAGTTGTGCTTGGATGTGTTTTAACTTGTTTCGATTTTTATATATTTCAGAAAATGGATCAAATTTTTTTCTGCATCAAATTTTGTGTGAAAAACAAAATAAAGTGCGCTGACGCACTTTACCGTATACCAAATTTGAAGTCAATCGGTTACTCCTTTCGAGAGTTATCGTGCGCACCAGCCAGCAAACAGACAGACGGACGGATATTTCTCATTCGACTTAAAATGACCCAAAACGAATATTCGCCGTTAGGGTCTTAGATCACTACTTCGATGTGTTACACTTTTGGGCTGTAGCAAATGATATATACCTTCGTATCACTAAAGTGAGGATATTATAATAAAGGGTTCAATATTTAAGCTTTGCGATTGAAGAAAATGCGGCTTACTTTTGAAATTTGTGTAAAAAATGGTGAAATTGGAGAAGCTTGGCAGCGATAACAGTGAATATTTTTGACCAATTCTTTCTTTGAAAACATTCTTCAGGAAGTTTCCTTTAGGATGAATATAAATATGTTATATTTTTTTTACATAACATTTTCTATTTATGAATTTACTTTGTATTGTAATTTATATATGTATTTAAATAAATAAATAACTTATTCTATAACTCCAAAATAAGACTATACCTTTTCCCAAAAAAATAACAAAAAATTAAATTTTTTGAAAATATAACTTCAAACGGCAATAACTTTCGTCTTATTGGGTAAACCGGATCGATTTTCTTCATCATATAGAAAATGTTGTTGGCAATTCAGAAAAGTTGACGTGAAAAATCGTTGCGTAGTCTGATACGATATTCACAAAATACTAGGACAGGGTCTGGGAAAAAATTAAAAACTCAATTTTCAATCGCAAATGTCTAGGTAACTGTATAACCTAACTCTTATGCGTAAAAGGCTTGTATTTTTGTATGCCTCAGTTAATACAATGCACACAAAAAATTTTTGGAATCAGACGAAAAATACAAAAAAAAAACTATTTTTTGAACGATTGTTCAAAATATATCATACACACAACTAGTTTGTGCGTGTTTATGATAACGGGAGTACACTCGTGACATTTCTATACACACATTCGTTCAAAAATAGCATTTTCGGTCGAACAGCTAGATATAAATCTATAGGGTTTTCCAACAAGAGGTGTTATTTTGAATCACCCGGTATTTAGGTAGCTGTCACCTTTGAAGCTTTTATTCTTTGACATTTGACAAGTAGAAACTACGCCATTACTAAAAATGGAACGATACACGATTCAACAACGCATTGAAATTATTAACATTCGAAAATCATCTTGACTGATGAAGCCCATTTCCACCTCGGTGGCTACGTCAACAAACAAAATTTTCGCATCTGGGGCTCGGAAAACCCAAGACTTATTGTTGAGAAGCCTCTCATCCTCAACGTGTGACTGTTTGGTGCGGTTTATGGTCCGGCGGGGTCATTGGACCTTAGTTTTTCGAAAATGAGATTGGATCAACAGTTACGGTGAATGGATTGCGCTATCGAGAGATGATTAATGATTTTTTATGGTCGGAGTTGGATGGTATTGATCTGGACAACGTTTACTTTCAACAAGACTGCGATACGTGCCACACAAGCAACGAAACCATTGCTCTGTTACGGGAAAAGTTTCCGGGCCGTGTTATATCTCGAAGAGGAGATCAGGAGCTTCAATTTCAGGCATCAAATAGTCGGTTATCATGGCACGATAACGGTCGCCATTGACGGTTACGTTCTCACCGGCATAATTTTTGAAGAAATATGGACCGATGATTCCGGTACGTCGGATCGGGAATCGGTCAATGGCAAAAAGATAGCTCTAAACGAGATCTAAAGTATTACTCATGGGTGTCAAGGTCGTGGGTCGACTGGAAAGTGTTTTTTTTTTTATTAAAAACAATGGACTTAGCGCAATTGGCGTACGATTATTTTGATAATAAAACTGAATAATTTGTAAACGTTGTTCAGGCGTAAGTCTTTCCATGATGAAATGCCAAACAATACTTAATAAAAATAACATGACAGCATGACACGACTCACACGTGATCTGTCACAAAAGGCTATTAAAAAGTATCTCTACTTAGATCACCCTATATAAAAAACTTTAATTTTTCTGAAATTTTAGTTTAGTATTTAATTTTTCTTAACTTTCATTCGATTGAATAAAAAAATTGAAAATGAGTATGGAATTGGTCTGAAACTAAGTATTTAAAAATACTTTGGGCTACATTTTTCAGTGCGAGCTTAGCATTTAATTGTTCTCATAAATTATGTAAAAAATGTATTTTCCAAAAACATGATAAATAAATAAACCAAATTTGAATCTGATATTTAAAGATTTCTTAGACTTTCAAGAGTAATTTTGTTGGAATGGAACAAGCTAGTTCAAACTTTGAATTTATAACAAGGATTACAAAAAATGTACAATAAATTATTTTAGGCGTAAGAGATCAATGCCAACATATATGTCAAGTTTCGTCTGGTTATTACAAAAACTTAAATATTTCATATTGACAGTGATGGCGACTATTTCCGGAGTAAAACCGTAATGAAAAATTAAAAAAGCGTAAAAGGCGTAAATTTCCTGACGAAAGGCGTAAAAGGGCACTATTTTTCTTTTCTCAAATTTTAATCAATGTTGTTTCCCTAATTAAAACGATACGTCCAAACTATTTGGGTTCTTATGGCGCTTAGATTCATACATTTTTTCTCTACTAAATTGCATAAAGATTAGCTGAACAATAATAAATCGATAGGATTAAAGATTTTCACTTCTGAGTTATGTCCACAGCACTATATCTGGTGCGAAAAGCACTAAGTTGGCATCCCTGCAAATTGATTTTTTTAAGAGCTAATCTAAAAAACGATTGGCGCCATTTGATTCAGCGTAGTTTATTTAGTTTAACCCCGGTTTTCGTTTTCATCAATTAGCACTAGTGTAATTTACGAAAATGTAAGTCGAAAAACTACTATCAATAAATATTTTCTTTTATGTATGAGTAGAAAAATACACAAGTTATGTAATAACTCGAAATCGGCTTACTCCTCACCAAAACGTTGAGAAAGGGCCCATAATATTTTTTCGCGAGGAATATTTTTCTCAACGACAACAACTAAAAATGTCGACGATTTTTATGTCGTTTGACATATGGTAAGATTTGATTACAGTTTTTTAGGGATAAGGCGGTGAGAAACGTGGATGACTGTTTTGAGTGAAATAGTTCTTCAAGGGTTTCCTTCATTTCGTTCTTTGGACTGAAGTGTGTATTTCGAAGTCTTCCCCTTCAAAATCACCACCGATATTACTTACCTCTCTGATTTCACAGCAGACTTTGTGGTCCAATACCTCGAAAGCAAGAGCTAACAATTCTAGCACAATGTAATTTGCTTTAATAATTTTACAATTCACTAACATAATTATAGCCAATTTAGAAAGTAATAGAGATATATTTGCGACAATGTTAGAAAAAATACGTCTGTCGCATACCATATGAACTTAGTTTTAATAGTATTCGTATAAAAAATTTACAATATTTATATCTGGCATTTAGATAGATTACTAATCCCAATCTTCTTATTGGCCATCAAGTATTTTAATTACTTCATCGCTATCTATTACATATTGGCTTCTGGAATGACATCATTCTAAATTCTCTGAGTACAGGGCATGTTCCCAAGAAATGTTGTAATGTTTCGACATATTACAGAGTTTGCATTCTCTTGCAGAGTCATCAGAATCGAAACTGTTATATCCTAGAGAAATCAGTCCACTGCGTGCTTTGAAAATCCATACAATTATCTCGTAGGAGTATTTTCCATTCAAATAAAGATGAGCTCTGTTTGGGTTTAGATATTTATATACGCGCTGGCTTTGACTGTCGTTTTATTTCTAACTCTTCCTTAATGTGTGCGCAGCTTTATACTATTTAATAAATCGTTAGAAAATGAGTTCCAGTTCGATAGGGAAGACATTTCTGGCCATGACAGACTTAAAGTTCGGACCAATCTCTTCAAATATTTTAAATTTAGTCCCAGTGTATATATTTGTGGGTCTTCTACTTTCGGTTCTAACATAAGAATATAATTTGGTGTAAAATTTGGTACACGCAAAATCCGTTTTAAAAAATGTCTTTGCACTGTATTGATTTCTTCGAAGTATGAGTATCCCCAACCTTGAGCAGCAGATGTCTGAATAGATCTGCAGACAGCTAAAAACAACCTCCACTTAGCATTCATATTGACATCTTTTCATTCTATAAATTGCTTCCATGTGGCATTTATTGCGTTTTTGTTTCGTGTTTTCTTTTTTGTATATGTTTGGTGAATTTCATTTTTGGGGTGAATGTTATTCCTAAGTATTTGAATTCATTTGAGATCTTTATTTCTCTGCCTGTTACGAGTATACATCCACTTTTCAAATGTACTTAGTTTCCCTCCATTTCTGAAGCTAAATTTACTTCCAAGCTCCACGTTTTGCAGTAAATTTCTAAGTTGGTTATCATTTCCTGTAGAACTTGTATATCATCTGCTAGAAGGACAATATCATCTGCATATAAGAGAAGTTGGATGTTAAGAGTGTCCAGAAACAACGCCCCTTCAATGAAATCGTACAGGTCATTTATATAAAGAGCAGTGGCGATAGAAGGCATCCTTGCTTTACTCCTTTGGAAGTTTCAAAGTATTCCGAGAGTTCCGTCCCGTTCAATACAACTGATTGAGTGTTGCTGTAGATATTTTCTATTCTACCATTCGATATTCGAAATAGCTTATATATTAGAGCTTGCCTTGATATATTATCAAAGGCGGCTTTGAAGTCTATGAAAAAGGAGTATACTTTTTTCTTCTCTGTTAGCTTTATGTTAACAATGGTTGCAAGGTTGTAAATCTTATCAATCGTTGAGTAATTTTTCCGGCATCCAGCTTTATATTCCGTCAGAATTCCGTATTTTTCAACCCAATTATACAGCCGTTCGTTTATTAGGCCCATAAATATATTCGTTGCACAGTTCATGAAAGATATGTCTCTATAATTTGAGGGCTCATTAAGATTTCCTTTTTTATGTATTGGATAAATTATTGTTTTCGTAAATACAGGATCGATTTTTCCATTTGTATATATATTATTGTATATACCTATAAACTGTTCACTTGGCGTTGAACATTCGAAGTGAACAAACGTGTTTTGCATCAGCGGAAAGTTTTTTGAATTCGGTTGCAAGATTCAGAGTGCTCTAAGAGTGTTGTTTTTGTTTTGAATGTGCCTTAAGGAACACGCTCAAGTGCCCTTTCTGAGATTCAGATATTTAATTGATTGCCGATTAAAGTGATTGATAGTGAGTAGAAGTGAATTTTGATTAATCCACTAGTGTGTTTGGTTGTGGATTAAGTTTATTGGGCCAATTAATTAAATTGTTTTGATTAATTGGGTTAATTGATTTGATCTGCATCACATGGTTATTTTGGACATTGATTATTGGATACTGATTGAAATTGTTGATACGAAATTTTGATTGGATTGTTGCTGACCTGGAACGTTAACTGATAAGTATTTGTTATTCTATTTTTATTGTGAGTCTTACTGTTGTCTCGTCAGATTCACTTTTGTGAGGCTTGCAATAGATTTTGTTGCTAGAAAGTAGCGGTTTGTTTTCATCAACGAATTGGTGAATTTTTTTGGAGATCTAATAGACTAGCTTCCAATATATTTTGTTGCTACAAAATAGCGCGAAGTTTTTCACTGTTATGGTTTTTCACTGTGCGAAGTCTTATGAAAAGAGTGTTAAATCGGCAAGAGTACCGAGTAAGCCATCTGCATTGAGCGGGAGAAACATTGAGAGTGTGACCTCCGATAGTAATGTGAGAGAGGGAAGGTCTCGGAGTATTAGGCGTTCTGGAGGAGGGAGCACAAGTGCTGAGAATGTGATTAGTAAGATGAAAGACATCACGGGTAGACTTATGTCTACTCTGATTGACATTTTTAATGTGGAAGGGGCTTGTGTAAGAGAGGTATCCGGCTTGGCCGGAGAGTATGAGGCACTGTTGATGGGTGCAGTTTCTGAGACGGAGAGGTTAAGAGGGCCATTAGATGTGTATACCACTAGAGGGAACATCTCCACGGTGATGTCCCCAGTGAGCGCGGCGGCATCACACTCACTGGTGGCACTGTTCGTGCTGGTGGTCTTAGCAGTCGCAGTGATGTTACTGACAGTTCCAGTGGCAGTGGCATCACTGTTGCCTTCTCGCCTCGGTGGTCGGGTACATCTGAAGGGCCTTCAGTGCATCTTCTCTTGTCTTGTTCCTTCTCAGTTCGACAATGTTGCGGATTTTGCTTCGAATGGAGTCGCCATCTTCACTACTGCTTCCAGCAACACTATCGAAACTGCTGACACTTCAGCTGTCAAGACCACGACCACCTCGAACACTGCACCTGCGACTGCCAAGGCCAGTGCCACTGCCACTGCTTCGAACATCACTGGCACTGCGACTGCTACAAAGAACTCTGCCACCAGCACGGCCAGTGCCACTGGCACTGCCTCGAACATCACTGACACTGCGACTGCTACAACGAACACTGCCCCTGCGACTGCCACTGCCTCGAACATCACTGACACTGCGACTGCTACAAATAATCTGCCACCAGCACTGCCTCGAACATTACTGACACTGCGACTGCTACAAAGAACTCTGCCACCAGCACGGCCAGTGCCACTGCCTCGAACATCACTGACACTGCGACTGCTACGAAGAACTCTGCCACCAGCACGGCCAGTGACACTGCCTCGAACATCATTGACACTGCGACTGCTACAAAGAACTCTGCCACCAGCACGGCCAGTGCCACTGCCGCTGGAACTGTCAGTAACATCACTGCGACTGCCACTGCGACTGCTAAGACCACCAGCACGAACAGTGCCACTGCCACTGTCAGAAACATCACTGCGACTACGAACACCACTGCCACCAGCACGACCAGTGCCACTGCCACTGCGACTGCCCATCCACCCACTGGTGGATGGTCGGTGCTTCCTTCAGCAATTGTTATCTTGCGCACTGGTGGATGGTCGGTGCCTCGTTCTGCAATAGCTACCGTGCGCACTTGTTCGTCTTCGGTGCCGTCGGATGCAAATAGATCTTCTTCTGGCAAGCTTACCTTGCGCACGTGCTTTTCTGCAGGATTGCCCACTAGGGTCACCTTTCTACACCGTTTTGATTATTCGGAATGTTGCGGGGCCTCATTAGGGTCGCAATCGTACGTCAATTGACGTCGTAGAGCCCTCTTCTCCGCCATTCCCATTTTATTGTTGACAGATTTTGTTTCCATGGCGTCTGCGGAACAAAAATATTTTAAAATTTGTAAGCATGTTGTAATACAGAAGGTAAATATGTGCACATATGTATAAGACAAGCAAAAAAGCAAAATTTACAAAAATATTAGAATAAATGTTGAGAAGAAAATGCAAACTTTAAGAGAGAGGAGATAGAAAGTCGATGTCCCACCAAAATCATAATGTCTCATAAATTTTTCCTTAATTTTTTTTAACGAACGTTCCCAACGCAGCCGCTCTTATCCGCCCCTTCCGACCGCGGGGGCCACATCCCCATAACGTAGGGATTGCGTACACACCATGATGCGAACCATGGCGGGATAATAATAGAAGGTGCAAATACCAACTACAGAAAAATTTCAACATCTTCAACTAAAGTTTCGAAAATCTTTTTTTAATAAAATATGGTGGCTCCGGAAACAGATCTGTCTATCCAACCATTACAACCGCCCCCAATACATGTCACTTACTTCTTCTTTAATTTTTAACAAAGTTGTTTTCATATACTGAAAACAACAATAACGATCTTGAGCCTGAGTACAAAAACAATATACTCTCGAGGGGATGACACATCCCACAAAGCCCTTTGTTCCCGCAGCAAATGGATCAATTGAAAAGTGATTGGTTCACTTTTCAACATTTCTCCTGAAACGGGTAAAAGAGAGAAAAAAACAATAAATAAGTATGCTGTGAATTTTTACAGCTATTTACTTACGTCTTGCTCTAGCTGCATCCTTCCGCTTTTCATCCTTAGCAAGCAGCATCTGTTGCCTTCTCGCCTCGGTGGTCGGGTACATCTGAAGGGCCTTCAGTGCATCTTCTCTTGTCTTGTTCCTTCTCAGTTCGACAATGTTGCGGATTTTGCTTCGAATGGAGTCGCCATCTTCACTACTGCTTCCAGCAACACTATCGAAACTGCTGACACTACTGCTGTCAAGACCACGACCACCTCGAAAACTGCCCCTGCGACTGCCACGGCCAGTGCCACTGGCACTGCCTCGAACATCATTGACACTGCGACTGCTACAAAGAACTCTGCCACCAGCACGGCCAGTGCAACTGCCTCGAACATCACTGACACTGCGACTGCTACATCGAACACTGCCCCTGCGACTGCCACGGCCAGTGCCACTGGCACTGCCTCGAACATCACTGATACTGCGACTGCTACAAAGAACTCTGCCAACAGCACGGCCAGTGCCACTGGCACTGCCTCGAACATCACTGACACTGCGACTGCTACGAAGAACTCTGTCACCAGCACGGCCAGTGCCACTGGCACTGCCTCGAACATCACTGACACTGCCACTGCTACAAAGAACTCTGCCACCAGCACGGCCACTGCTAAGACCACCAGCACTGTCAGAAACATCACTGCGACTGCCAATGCGACTACGAACACCACTGCCACCAGCACGACCAGTGCCACTAGCACTGTCAACGCTGCCACTGCGACATCCACCCATTGGTGGATGGTCGGTGCCTCCTTCAGCAATTGTTACCTTGCGCACTGGTGGATGGTCGGTGCCTCATTCAGCAATTGTTACCTTGCGCACTGGTGGATGGTCGGTACCTCGTTCTGCAATAGCTACCGTGCGCACTTGTTCGTCTTCGGTGCCGTCGAATGCAAATAGATCTTCTTCTGGCAAGCTTACCTTGCGCAAGTGCTTTTCTTCCATTTCCATTTTATTGTTGACAGATTTTGTTTCCATGGCGTCTGCGGAACAAAAATATTTTAAAATTTGTAAGCATGTTGTAATACAGAAGGTAAATATGTGCACATATGTATGTATGTATAAGACAAGCAAAAAAGCAAAATTTACAAAAATATTAGAATAAATGTTGAGAAGAAAATGCAAACTTTAAGAGAGAGGAGATAGAAAGTCGATGTCCCACCAAAATCACAATGTCTCATCAATTTTTCCTTAATTTTTTTTAACGAACGTTCCCAACGCACCCACTCTTATCCGCCCCTTCCGACCGCGGGGGCCACATCCCCATAACGTAGGGATTGCGTACACACCATGATCCGAACCATGGTGGGATAATAATAGAAGGTGCAAATACCAACTACAGAAACATTTCAACATCTGTCATTAATAAGAAAGACAATCAAATGGTAACCATTTAACGATGGGCTGATCTGATGGAAAAATCTGCTCTATGTCTATAAGTTAAATTCCGACGTTTCTGTGCTTGACCATCATGTGATCAGTCCCCGCTCCAAAGGTGCTGCCCACGTAAACTCCCTGAATCTTTCGATTTTTAAGGGCCCAGGACAGTTAGCCACTTAGTTTGTGGCACTGAGCTTAGTCCGATCTTACGGAAAACTTATAGGAGAGAGGAGATTAATAACAAAGGCATCTAAAAGAAAGCCGATGTCCCACCAAAATCATAATCTGAATAGATAAAACCACAGATTGAAATATGGCTAAATCTTAATATATCCTTATTGCGTACACACTATGATCCGAACCATGGCGCGATAATAATAGAAGGTGCAAATACCAACTACAGAAAAATTTCAACATCTGTCATTAATAAGAAAGACAATCAAATGGTAACCATTTACCGATGGGCTGATCTGATGGAAAAATCTGCTCTATGACTATAAGTTAAATTCCGACGTTTCTGTGCTTGACCATCATGTGATCACTCCCCGCTCCAAAGGTGCTGTCCACGTAAACTTCCTGAATCTTTCGATTATTAAGGGCCCAGGACAGTTAGCCACTTAGTTTGGGGCACTGAGCTTAGTCCGATCTTACGGAAAACTTAAAGGAGAGAGGAGATTAATAACAAAGGCATCTGAAAGAAAGCCGATGTCCCACCAAAATCATAATCGGAATAGATAAAACCAAAGATTGGAATCTTAATATATCCTCATTCAGTAAAATCATTGTTTTCGATATTTTTTTTATTTCAAGCCCAATTATCTTTGCGAAATCCCCAAGTTGCAATGTAGTCTTTTTCGTCCCAATGTGGCAAAAAAATCTATATATCTAATATTTATTTATTTCCCCAGTGTAAAATTATACTTTAAGGCAGTTACTTTGATATTAAACTTCAAATTTTTCTGTATTCAAATTATTCTGTACTTTGATATTAAAATTCAAATTTTTCTAAATTCAAATTACTATACATATGTACATACTTAATTAAAACAAGTTATGTATTTTCTAGTCAAAAATCTCAAAGTCGTCTTTCGACAAGAGATGCTTCATATTCAATACAACGAAAGTAAAATTGCGTGATATGCGTGATATCGCGTCCGCATGGTGCCCACGCTTAAAGGTGGATCGAAAAAAACTGGGCAATTTCCATGTAAGATTGTGCAGCAAATATTTCGAGGATTTTAATCGACGCAATGCGCCCACCTTACATTTGGGTAAAGTATTCTTTAAGTTACATGCATATTTTTAATTTTTCATTTATTTTATTATAGTAATATAAACAAGCCAATATGGCCAAAATTCTTATATTAATAGATTCTTATATTAATATATTTATTACATTAGACTACCATGTTCCACCAGAGTTTGCGATTTCACCTCCTAGGGCGAAGCGGCGCAAAATGGAAACAGTTCCCCATACCGCTCAGGAGGAAGAAGTTCTTCCTTCCACAAGTCGGATCCACCAAGATCTCCCTGCTGAAGACCATGTCGTGCGCCAGATTGTACTGCATCCTTCCGGCCTACGGAAGAAGTTGCCCATGGTGGAACTATGGATGAACTTCGAAAATGGTGTCGTGGATCTGGGGATCCCCTGTCCTTTGGAGTGAGCCGACGTACTGACAGGCGCTGGCGGCTGACGTTTGGCACCGACTTGGCTCAGTCTTTGCGGCGCGGTTCTTGTCGGTACGGCAACCCAGGACAGGTGACAAAAACTAAGAAAAACACCAGCTTGTGGATGGCGCAGAAAACACAGACGTAAGTAACCACCGGGACATACAAATAATAAGAAGACGAACGTTTAGATTTGGCTTGCTGGAGCACCAATGGCTCCTGGACACTCCCACCCCACCATGGTATTCCTTCGTCCTTTATTTCATGGAATACCCCAAACATTTCCCACCTAATTTCCGGACTACACTTTACTCACCCTTTTTCCTATTTGCCCTTAGCCTTTCATTTCAAAAAGATAAAAAAAAATCATTATTTCTTTTCAAAAATCATTATAAAACTCCTTTTCTTTATTTGTAGGCTTGAAGCCTGGTGATTCCTGCTTACATACTTCACAAAACGAAAGATATCCAAATTGGTTTATGTTTACAAAAGGTAAAATATTTATAATTACTCTTAACCAAGCATTTGCATTCGAAATTAAGTGCAAGATATTGAAAAAGTTAATAAATTTCAAGTTTTCGTTTGATTTAAGCTTCCATCTTCAATGTGTCTTAAAAATATTCAAAGATCAACATTTATTCAATCTATTTTAATAATTCATTTACTTTTCTTTTCAGGTTAGGACCCGTTGGACGAAGGTGGCTGAATCGCAGGTAAGTATGCTGGTTATACAGGTAAGTATCAATGGTAAGGTGAGTATCCTCAATTCTTCATATGATGTGTTGCATTTCCCTGATATACAATTCTTCTTCTAGGGTAAATTGGCAGGAGTAAGCTGCTAACTGGAGCATCTCGTGGTGGCAATAGTCTGGCTAAGGAATGCCAAAAGTTTGGTCGTCCGTATTGTCTGTCCGTCCGGCAGTTTATCAGGTAAAGAAGTCAATTTGTGTTTATTTATACGTATATTTGTATGTTCTTTTAGTTTGATATTTGTTTCATTTTCATTTGTACATTTCTTCTTCTACCAGGAACAAACAACTAGTGGATTTTCTGATCATTAATCATACCCTTAAGACGACGGAGAACTACCCTAGGCCTGAGCTCAACCCTGGACTAACCGCGCACTTTTCACACTAAAGGTATGTATAAACAAAACTACTTGTTTGAACCTATATTCACTCTTTTTTTTAAATTTATTTTCTTTTGGTTCAAATATAGATATATTTAACACTGTCCGGGTCCGTAGTTTTGTCCGTCGTAAGGGTGAAACGTCTAAAGGTCACTTTTGTATACCAATGACATGCCAGGAATGGCCATGCTCAGCTGCGTCTCCAACGTTGGATCGGACGGGTGATGAAGTTGCTCTCCTCCCTTCCATTCGGTGCAGGTCCCATCTTTTCCTCTTGTCAGCTGTCATTCCATTTTTTTCTATACAGCTGGGCTATCACTTCACTCTGCATTAGAAAAATACTCATTCACAATGATTTTATTTATTTAACCCTTATACTCGCACACGACAAACCCCACCATCATGCAGACCTTATGTCAAAGGATGGGAGGGAAAAAGTGCGAAATATTGCCTATAACTATATTCGACACTATCCACGTATTCGGTTAATTCGCGAACTGGCATCTCTACTTGTCCCGACTTGCAACCCTACCTAATTTTTGCCTTTAAATACTGACTTAGTACTCGCCTCCTCAACTTCACATCTTTAGACTAGTCGTACGATTAATTACATAGTTCTCATTTACACGAGGCAATTCCTTCCGATCAATTGTTAAAGTTTCTTGAAGCGAGATGTTTGCCTCGTGTGAAGTAGTACTTATGACGCCGTCTGCTTACGCTTACGTTATGACTACTCGCATAGCGTTTCTATTTAGGTAACCATCCGCCCGCTGTCATTATTATGAACGGCGTTCAAAATGAATGAAACGACTCGGTTAATTGAATTAAATGAACTGGAATTTCTGAACGAGCGGACGGACGACGGAGGAGAAATTATTGTTTTTTAAGTAAAAACTCGGGTGGGTGAAACAATATATATAATTAGGCAAAAATGCCAACATGGAAAACCAACGTGACCGTGGTTATGTGTGTGTGTGTGTGTGAATAGTGCAGGCAATTGCTGAATGGGTGCAATATGTGTATGAAAGTATGTTCGTATGCAATTGCAATCATTGAGATGACGCGTGTTTTCTGGCGGAAATGTGCCTAGTCCGAAATGCAAAAACTACAACAACCAAAACAATTAATTGCATTTCGAAAAATTGACATTCCGAAGCACTTGCAAATATGGTGGAAAGAAAATCGGCGAAATGAGAATGAAGTGAAAAGAAAATTAAATAAAACTGTGCTAATAAAGGAACGAAATGGGAAAATAAAAACTGCGGTGAAAATTAAAATCAAAACAAAACCAGCAAAAAAAAACAGAAATATTTATAAAGTGCCTTTTTGTGAAAGTTGTACTATGAAATAATTTATAAATAATTCGAGAGCGAAGAGAAAAACAAAGAAATGAGTTATAATGGTGTTGTTAAAAACAACACCATTATAAAGTTTCTTGAAGCGAGATGTTTGCCTCGTGTGAAGTAGTACTTATGACGCCGTCTGCTTACGCTTACGTTATGACTACTCGCATAGCGTTTCTATTTAGGTAACCATCCGCCCGCTGTCATTATTATGAACGGCGTTCAAAATGAATGAAACGACTCGGTTAATTGAATTAAATGAACTGGAATTTCTGAACGAGCGGACGGACGACGGAGGAGAAATTATTGTTTTTTAAGTAAAAACTCGGGAAATAAAAAACCATTAAAACGATGTGTGCGTGTGTGTGAATGAATGACGCCGGGTCATTCATTAACAAAAGAAACTAAATGAAAAACGTGCGAGAACTTTTCTATGTTAGAATTTACTAAAATAATCAAAAACAAGAATATTTAGAATAAGAATGCGTGGAAGTGAGTGAAACAATATATATAATTAGGCAAAAATGCCAACATGGAAAACCAACGTGACCGTGGTTATGTGTGTGTGTGTGTGTGAATAGTGCAGGCAATTGCTGAATGGGTGCAATATGTGTATGAAAGTATGTTCGTATGCAATTGCAATCATTGAGATGACGCGTGTTTTCTGGCGGAAATGTGCCTAGTCCGAAATGCAAAAACTACAACAACCAAAACAATTAATTGCATTTCGAAAAATTGACATTCCGAAGCACTTGCAAATATGGTGGAAAGAAAATCGGCGAAATGAGAATGAAGTGAAAAGAAAATTAAATAAAACTGTGCTAATAAAGGAACGAAATGGGAAAATAAAAACTGCGGTGAAAATTAAAATCAAAACAAAACCAGCAAAAAAAAACAGAAATATTTATAAAGTGCCTTTTTGTGAAAGTTGTACTATGAAATAATTTATAAATAATTCGAGAGCGAAGAGAAAAACAAAGAAATGAGTTATAATGGTGTTGTTAAAAACAAAATGCATAGTTTTTTGTGCATAATCGGGACTTGTGTTTGGTTGTGAATATTTTGTTGGAATGAAATTGTGAAAAATTAAACTGATTTTGTGATATGAAGAAAACAACTGATTATAATGTGTGTTATTGTTTTAAATTTCAACTTGCGAAGTTTTGAAAATAAAAAAAGATATAAAATTAAATCCAGCTGGGAAAGTGATTGAAAAAATAAAATGAATTTAGTCTTTTTCTTGAAATGGTTATTTGCAGATTTTTCAAGCATTTTTATTTTTATGATGCCAATACGAAGTGTTTGTGGAAAAGTTTAAAGAAAAGATTAGTGTTACCGTGTTCTTATATGGATCCTCTAATGGTGTTGTGGACAATTTAAATTTTGTAGAGCCGAAAAACAGCAACTGTTGAACGTTTTTAAATTTATTTTTTGAAAAAAAAAAAAAAAAACAACAACAACAACAAAAAGAAATTAAAAACGGTGAAACTTTGAGAAAAATGTTTTTATGCGACCGAAAATTAATATTTTAGAAAATCGAAAACATTTTCCACACTATTCACTTTAGTTAATTTTCGTTACTTTCTGTGAAATTGTTTGATATTCTATAAAATCAAAGAAAGAATAATACGATTTTTTAAAGCTTTCAATCGCTTTGTCCACACAAACACTTCACGTTTATAGACTTTTCGTGTTAAATAAACAAAAACTAATTGGATTTCCTTCTCTATTTCCTTTCAGATACTTCAAATTGGATTTATGGCAGACTTGCGGCGAAGATGACTTCCTCGATTACCCCCTACTTCATCTGCACCGAGACCAACTCAAGGATATATGTAAGTTTTTGTTTGCTACTAGTCACCAAAATAACTTCATTCGATTTCAACAATTCCTACAAAAAAACGGGCTTAGTACTTCAGAATTATTCTCCTTTCAATACAAATAAAAATAGATAGTACTAACTTTTAACCTTTTATATAAAATCTATAAAATAAATAAAATCTAGTAGTTCATGATGATCTTACTAACTACAAATATACTCACTTACATATATAGTTCTTCGTAGCTTACTCGAAATTTAATACATGCTAGAGAAAAGGAAAAAAAACATTCAAAACATATGAACCACAACCACTCGACTGGGGGCTTTTAAAACGTAGGTTCATTTTAAGAATATTTTAAAAATATTTTCGCCGAATTTATTCATCTGTGACAGGACATAGGTATCCAGACATCTGGGACTAGGTCACACACCAAAACCTACGATGCCTGATACAACATTCCAACGGAGATATTGTTATGTCTACGTTGTTTTCTTGGTTAATTTCCTGACTGCTCTTGCTATATTAACAACTGTCTCGCTCATGGCCCTGACTTCTCCACTGGCGCAGCTTAATGTCATAGTTACTCTAGGGCACGGTGGAGAATCATCACGGACTAATGATGGATCTCAACGGTCTACTCACTGTTTACAGCTTTAGAGCCAGTCAGGATCGGACAACGCTTCCAGTTGTAATCGGGCTTCGGAAACTTGGGTGTGTGACTCAGTTGTCCGATGTTCTGGTATTCCTTGATCCACGCAGTGTGTCAGGACGGCTTAAATATCCTGTCCAAAGAATACGGTCTACCATTCTCGCCCTTTACCTCTGTATATGAGACAAAAAAACTATTATATCGAAAATCTGACTAACTAGCGCGGGTTCACTGTTTCAGATCCTTAGCGTGGTAGACACCAAGGGGTTTACCTTTTGGATCTTCTATTTCATATAGACATCTTCCTACTGCTCGGACAATGCGACACCGGAGATATTTCTTATTTAATTTCGCATTGATATTTTTCTTGAAGTCGCTCAATTGATGGTTTCGACGATAAGCTTCCTGACCGGGGTAGAATTTCACAGGCCTAGCTCGCGTATTGTACTTTCTAGCTCGATCTACATACGCTTTCCCTAACCTTTTCCGTATCTGTTCTCTAACGAGTTCCAGATGTGTCCCTTTAGGAAGAGCAATATATTCGGGATCCTTCATGGCGTCCAATTGTTTCGCTAACTTATATACGCTACCGTGAGTAATCATATTAGTTCCGAACAAGGCGAAGTATGGGGACGTACCTGTAGAGCTATGCACGGACGAGCGTAGGGCACATTCAATGGCTGACAAATTCTGGTCCCAATCTCTATGGTCTTCTTGGAGGTAAGACCTGATGGCTGCCAATACGGACTGATTGACACGTTCTGAGGCGTTCGCCTGGGGAGAATATAAACCAGTCTTCCTGTGATTCCTGATTTTCCATTATCGGAAATTAGGGTTTCGGGCACTCCGAACTTGTGGAACACTTCTTCTGTGAGGAACTTTATAACCTTACGACTGGTCGCCTTTGCCATCGGCTTGAGGAGTACATATTTGGAGAGATGATCCAACACAATAAAAATGTAAGAGTTGCCATCCTTCGACCGGACGTATGGACCCAGAAAATCAATGTATATTTTCTGGAAGGGCCGGTCAATTGCTTCTTCTCCTGCCATGGGTGGGTGCATCTGTTGGTAGTTGGGCTTAGCTTCCTTGCATACTCGGCATCTCTCAATAAAACTTTTAACATGGATGGTCATATTTGGCCAGTAATAAATTTCCTTTAGCCGTTTAAGCGTCTTATGGAAGCCTCCATGTGCTGTAGTGGTTGAATTGTGGGCTCTGGCTATAGTTTCAGCGGTTAACTCTTCCGGCACCCATAACTTCCAGGCAAATTCCTCATTCATCATATCTGTCGTCACTGGGATCGTCCTTTTAAAAATCAATCCCTCCTTAATCTTCAAATCAGGTAGACTTTCCTGGCTCTCTTGGATGATTCGTACCTTTTCCAAATATTTCTCACTCTTGAACTCCGGGCTTTGTAGATCTACTAGGCTGTTAAAATCGTGCACCAATTCTTCCATGTTGTATCGGGAGAGTGTGTCCGGTACCACATTCTGGCTTCCCCGTCGATGTTCTATCTCAAAACTGTGCCCTTGGAGCAATAAGCTCCACCGAGCCAGACGTCCACTTAGTTCTTTGTTGGCCATCAACCATTTTAGGGACGAATGATCCGTGATGACGGTGAAGGGCATCAGCTCAATATAGGGCCGAAACTTCTTTACGGACATTACCACGGCCAAGCACTCTCTTTCGGTGACAGAATAGTTCTTCTGAGCCGTTGTTAACTTCTTGGATACAAACGCCACCGGATGTTCGTTTTCTTCGTCATCCTTCTGGAACAGCACGCCTCCTACGCCCACATCTGATGCGTCACATTGTATATAAAAGTGACGATCGAAGTCCGGGTGTCTTAGGACCGGACTTTCCGTAAGCGCCTCCTTCAATTAAAAGCCTCCTTGGCTGCTTCTCCGAACTCAAACGACTTCCCCTTCTTTAGAGTGGCAAATATGGGCTCCGAAATAGAGGCATAGTCGGCGATAAATCGGCGGTACCACCCGGTCATTCCCATGAATCTTCGGACTTGTTTGGCATTCTTTGGAAATCCGCAATCCAAGATGGCAGACACTTTGCCTGGGTCTGGTTTTAACTTGCCCTCTCCGACTATGTACCCCAGGTACTTAAGCTCTCGGAAGCAGAAATTAGATTTTGCTACATTTATTGTAAGCCCAGCCTCTGTCAAAAGATTTCCCACCTGTTCGAGTAGTTCCAGATGTGTCTCAAAATCGGGGGCCACGATCAGCAAATCGTCTAAGTAGACAAACACCCTCTCCCGAAGATGTGCAGGGATGACCCTATCCATCAACCGACATAACCTTTGGGCTGCGTTACAAAACCCAAAGGGCATGACAGTAAAATGTTATAGGGGCCTCCCTGGAACAGTGAATGCTGCCTTTTCTCGGCTTTTCATATCGAGAGGGATCTGCCAGAAGGCATCTTTCAGATCCACGCTCGATATGAAATGCGTATCCCCAAGCCTGCTAAGCAACCCCTCTATATTTGGGAGTGGATAGGCATCCTTGACCGTAAGGACATTGAGCTTCCTAGCGTCCAGGCACAACCGATTCTTTGTACCTTTTCGTACTAAAGTTACCGGATTGTTCCATGGACTCTGGCTGGGCTCAATGACCTTCATGTCGAGCATCCTATCCAGCTCCGCAAACATAAGACGTTGGACAGCTGGCGATACCGGGTAGTGCCTCTGTTTTACCGGTTCCGCATCTGCCGTGTCTATGGTGTGTGTCTCCAGAGACGTTTTGCCTAGACCGAGGACCTCGAATGACGGGAACTTGGCTATGTCTTTGTTTAAATTCTCTGTTTGTTCATTTGATAAATCATGTTTAGATGGATCCACGGGCTCACTTCCTGTATCTTCTTCTTCGAGGGAAAGGCACTCTACACTGGCGAGAAGATTGAACGCTTTCATGAAGTCGACGCCCAGATATAAAGCTCTCTTTAAGGTTGGAATGAGGTAAAATGTCACTGACTTTTCTAACTTCTTTAGTTTGATCGTGGCCTTAATTCTACCTACTATAGCATGGGGTGTCCCATCCGCTGTTTTTATGGTCGAGCAATAGGCTAGAATCGGAACACCGATCTTATCTGCCAACTCAAGACATCCTTGACCGAGACAGGTCACTGTCGCGCCACTGTCTAGGAGACCTTCTACCTCTTCACTGCCTATCTTGATACGCATATACAGTCTCGTGTCTTGGCCCTCATAAAGAACTGCGGAGGCAATCTCCCTACGGATGTTTCTTCTACCGATATAGCGTTTCCGAGCCTTATCCACTCGTTTTCTCGTACTTTCTTCACTAAAAATTATTTTTCTCGCTTGCTGATATTCAAACATTCTGACCTCCAATGGTCGTATTTCCTTAACTCTAGACTTTAATTCATTTTCCTTATCCCTAAAATTCAGTGCATTTTCCTTAGCGCTAATTTTCAATTCATTTTCTTTATCACTAACCCTATCCTTAATCCTATCCCTACTTAAAATGACTACCTTCGAGCTTTCCGATTCCACACCAACAGTTATGGCTTTTAACGGGGGTTCAATTGGTTCGGGCGCGCTTCCCCCTTCATCGGGCCCGTCTGCCTGTTTCCCTTACATCGGGGACATTGTGGCTTCACTACATTTTCCATTCCACACCCGTAGCAGAAAAGGTTTCTTACCGTCGACTCGCATTCCATAAAGCCGTGACCCCTCTCTCTACAATTCCAGCATACGTAGTTCGCTGTTCTACCGATAGCGTCCACTTCTAGATCCGTTTCCGGTTCTACTGGCTCAAGCTCGTTGACCCTCGGGGCAAACTGCTGCCGATGTGCCTGTGCTGCGTGTCGCTGATTTGTCAGCAGCAATTCGGCTTTGCGACACTCCTCTCGAAAGTGCTGGAGACCAAACATCCGTATCGGAAACACCAGGGCGGCCATGGACGGTTTCAAGTTCCCCTTCATCATGTCCACGAGCATTTGCTCTGCCATTGGTTCTCTTTGCTGGTTTCTCAGCCTAATCATCGCGTTGCAGAAGTCTTCAAAAGACTCCTGGGGACCCTGTCGACGGTCCATCATCTTCCGTTGTACATCGAAATCGCTTTCAAATTTCCGGAACTGGCTGAGGAACGCTTCTTTCAGAGCCTGGAAACTGTGCATTTGCCCCATACGCCGCTGCATCCAATACCAGTCTTCAGCTGGTCCTTCTAAAAACTGTGGAAATTTCACTAGAACCTCCTCCCATCCACATCCGTGGTCTTGGCACAACTGCTCTAGGCGAAACATAAAATCTTCGGCCGTTATAGACTTGGAGGTCCCGTCAAACTTCAACCTCCATTTCTCCATCTCTACTTTCTTGGGTCTGCCTGTCGATACCAAGGGTGAAGCAAACCTGACGGATTGTTGGTTCTCCACTTGCGCAGACATGTAGGCTGGTACCTATTGGTAATACTGGCTCGGATGGTAAGGCTGGTTTGGCTGGTAAGGCTGGCTTGGCTGGTTAGGCTGGTAAGGCTGGCTAGGCTGGTAAGGCTGGCTAGGCTGGTAAGGCTGACTAGGCTGGTAAGCGAAGTGGTACCCTGACTGTCTCGAGTGCTCCGATCTATACCTTGATGGCTGTTCAGGCAAGTACTGCTCTTGGGGTATGGACGCACCCTGGTCGGTGTTGGACTGTTGCTGGTCAGTTAGCTGTGCATTTTGTTGGTCTGTTGGTTGGGCCGCTGGCTGGACAGTTGGTTGTGCTGCCGGTCGTGCAGATGGCTGGGCTGTTGCCAGCATACTTCGCTGGAGAAGCTGCGGAAGTAGAGACCTCAACTCCTCTTGCAACACCCGGAGCAGTTCTTGCTGTCCAACCCCTATGGCGGAATCAATGACCTCGTGCAGCGGAACCTCTGGATTTGGTCGTATTGTATTTTCATTTACCCCTTGCCGCCGCTCTCTGGCCACATTCTGCGCTGTCAGACTACTAAAGGCCGGTGTTTCGGGTGTCGTAAGCCCTAGTGACGAAACTGGACTGGTTCCCATTGAAGGCGCTGCGCTCGACAACGCTGACGTCGAAATCATTTGTGCTTGTGGTATCCTGGCTCCTGCTACTGTTGTAGCGGCCATTTCTGTAGCCGCTATCGTTGTGGTTGTGGTTGTCGTTGTTGTTGTCGTTGCCATTGTGTCGTTGGGTGGAATCGAATTGCCGTTCGTGTAGCTATTTGCTCTAGTTCCTACCATTTTATTTTAGCTATATTATTTATCTTACAGATATATATGTATATAAAATAAATATAAACTTCAACTTCTCAAGAGAAAAAAAAAGGTTACGCAAAGTGTAGTCTTTCTATCAGGTGGGTAAAAGCAAGCCAAAAGCAAACACGTATTACATATAGAAAAACTGATACACTCCAATGATCCATTTTCCTTTCTTTTTCCTCGCAGGTGGAAACCTATTCTGGTACAAAATGAAAACTGGGATTGTGTTTGCTTCCTTCGGACAGGCCCTAAAGGACTAGGATATAGCTTATTAAAGCTTATTATCACAGGACACTTTTGGCTTGGAAATTTAATTCATGAAAAGTAAGCGGACGGACAGGGAAGCAAACGACAATTTCGGCTATTGATTCTATATATATTGCAAATTATAATGTATTTACTTTTCTCCCTCCAGGAACGTCGCCTTCAACTATGGATACTGTGATCCTCAAAGTCCTGTCCTACGTCCCCTTTTGGGAAAAGAAAACATCATGTCACACCAGTATGCCATCCCAATCCCCTGAAATCGTCCCTGTACCACGCGGCTGTGGCTTCCAAAAACCCTCACCGGGTCAACCTTGACGATAACTGGACAGAGGGTAGCACACTGGATGTGACGGTTAAAAGGATATTGGTAAAACCCGATCACTCGGGCCCCATGTTGTTGGGCGCCATTTTGTCGTGGATCTGGGGATCCCCTGTCCTTTGAATGAGCCGACGTACTGACAGGCGCTGGCGGCTGACGTTTGGTACCGCCTTGGCTCAGTCTTTGGGGCGCGGTTCTTGTCGGTACGGCAACCCAGGACAGGTGACAAAAACTAAGAAAAACACCAGCTTGTGGATGGCGAAGAAAACACAGACGTAAGTAACCACCGGGACATACAAATAATAAGAAGACGAACGTTTAGATTTGGCTTGCTGGAGCACCAATGGCTCCCGGACACTCCCACCCCACCATGGTATTCCTTCGTCCTTTATTTCATGGAATACCCCAAACATTTCCCACCTAATTTCCGGACTACACTTTACTCACCCTTTTTCCTATTTGCCCTTAGCCTTTCATTTCAAAGAGATAAAAAAAATCATTATTTCTTTTCAAAAATCATTATAAAACTCCTTTTCTTTATTTGTAGGCTTGAAGCCTGGTGATTCCTGCTTACATACTTCACAAAACGAAAGATATCCAAATTGGTTTATGTTTACAAAAGGTAAAATATTTATAATTACTCTTAACCAAGCATTTGCATTCGAAATTAAGTGCAAGATATTGAAAAAGTTAATAAATTTCAAGTTTTCGTTTGATTTAAGCTTCCATCTTCAATGTGTCTTAAAAATATTCAAAGATCAACATTTATTCAATCTATTTTAATAATTCATTTACTTTTCTTTTCAGGTTAGGACCCGTTGGACGAAGGTGGCTGAATCGCAGGTAAGTATGCTGGTTATACAGGTAAGTATCAATGGTAAGGTGAGTATCCTCAATTCTTCATATGATGTGTTGCATTTCCCTGATATACAATTCTTCTTCTAGGGTAAATTGGCAGGAGTAAGCTGCTAACTGGAGCATCTCGTGGTGGCAATAATCTGGCTAAGGAACGCCAAAAGTTTGGTCGTCCGTATTGTCTGTCCGTCCGGCAGTTTATCAGGTAAAGAAGTCAATTTGTGTTTATTTATACGTATATTTGTATGTTCTTTTTGTTTGATATTTGTTTCATTTTCATTTGTACATTTCTTCTTCTACCAGGAACAAACAACTAGTGGATTTTCTGATCATTAATCAGACCCTTAAGACGACGGAGAACTACCCTAGGCCTGAGCTCAACCCTGGACTAACCGCGCACTTTTCACACTAAAGGTATGTATAAACAAAACTACTTGTTTGAACCTATATTCACTCTTTTTTTTAAATTTATTTTCTTTTGGTTCAAATATAGATATATTTAACACTGTCCGGGTCCGTAGTTTTGTCCGTCGTAAGGGTGAAACGTCTAAAGGTCACTTTTGTATACCAATGACATGCCAGGAATGGCCATGCTCAGCTGCGTCTCCAACGTTGGATCGGACGGGTGATGAAGTTGCTCTCCTCCCTTCCATTCGGTGCAGGTCCCATCTTTTCCACTTGTCATTCCATTTTTTTCTATACAGCTGGGCTATCACTTCACTCTGCATTAGAAAAATACTCATTCACAATGATTTTATTTATTTAACCCTTATACTCGCACACGACAATGGCAGTTGCAATACTTCTTGCATATCAACATGTACAAATTTCTAAGCCCCGATGAGAAATTACCGTTGCCGACCCTTCTGGAAGAGGTTAGGTTAGGTTGAAGAAAGATGACGTTTAAACGTCTCATGTCCATGGACATACACTTAAGCCAGTGGTTCGGCCTGTTGTGCGCTCCTTATTTATGATCTTTTTATACCTCACGGGTTACAGAAAATAGGTACTAGACACGAATTTTCTCAGTATCTGCCAGTCATATTCTCTGAGATGAGTCAAGTCTGGTAATATGTCGGACCCGAAATGTTGGGATCTTGCATGTGTGAAAGCCGGGCAGTGACACAGAAAATGTTCCATCGTTTCGATGTTTTCTCTGCATGCCCTGCTTTCGTCTTTTCCTGCTAGTCCTATGCGATGAAGATGTGCTTGTAAGCTTGAGTGTCCCGTTAGAACACTCATCATCTTACTAATATCGATCTTGTTTAGATTCAGAAGACTTCTTGTATTCTTTTCATTTAGGTCACCCCACAGTATCTTTGCAGTTGCTCCTACTGTTGCGCTATTCAACACAGTTTTGTGAGTCATCACTGCCCAGTGCTTCAACTCATTTTTCGTGGCTTCGAAAGGTTCCCTATTTTCCAAGTTTATTACTCGAAGTTCTCTGCCCTTTGAAGCCAAGCTGTTTGCCCGTTCATTTCCAATCACTCCGTTGTGTCCTGGTACCCAGCAAATACGCAATTTACCATGGGCTGAGTAATCGTGTATCGTTCTTTTACAGTCCAACACAGTTCTGGATCCGACCCTTTCCGATGTTATTGCCTTAATCGCCATTTGGCTATCTGTGAAGATGTTGGCATATTTAGGCTTTGTCGTGTTACTGAGCCAGTTCACACACTCCGTGATTGCTCGAACTTCTGCTTGAAATACCGTGTTTTGGTCAGGGAGGCGGAAGTGAAGTTCGACTTCTGGTTCATCAATAAAAAGTCTCAGACCCGTCCTTCCTCCTCGCTTGGACCCATCCGTGTAGCAGCTGGTTCCCACTGCCACATGGGCCAAAGTTCCATTTTCCCAAGAGCGTCTGTCTGGCACAAACGTATCACAGGTAGCTGCAAGCCGCACTTCAGGAATGCGGTCCGAGATTTCTGGCGTTTGAATGTGACCAACTACATATTCTAAAATCTTCTGATGGTACGACTTGTGGTCTCGATTTATCCATTCACCCATCACTTGTAGACGTCATGCTGTGAGGGCTGCCTCATATTTTATACTGATGTCTATTGGTTGGATGTGCAGTATAGTCTCCAACGCTTTTGTTGGTGCAGTTCTAAATGCCCCGCTTATGCCTAGACAGCACATACGTTGAATTTTTTGCAAAGGTATTACGTTGCACTTCTTGTCCATTGATGTCCACCACACTACAGAGGCGTAGGTGATTATTGGTCTAATCACGCTCATGTAAAGCCAGTGAGTCATATTTGGGCGTAGTCCCCATTTTAAACCTATAGCTCTTCTGCACAACGACCAACATCTGTGGGCCTTTTTAACTCTTTCTTCAAGATGATCTTTCCAGTACAGTTTCTGATCCAAGATTACTCCCAAGTATTTTACCTTTTTAGTTATAGCAATTGTCTTATTCATGAATCGAGGCCGGGTAAGACGTGGGATCTTCGTTTTCCTTGTAAATAGAAATATTTCTGTTTTGTCTGGGTTAACATTTAATCCCCTTGATTGTGCCCAGTTATATGCTTTGTTAAGTGCCTCCTCAGCTCTTCTGCATAGTTGGTTTGGATGTGTGCCCCTTAGAAGTATTATAACGTCGCACAATGGGAGAAAAGGGGTAAATACGCGCGCATAGCAGTATTTTCTATCTCATGACTATACCGTTAGAGATAAAGTCCTACGGTTTGGACCATCTTTAAGAGAATTCTTTGGAGAAGAAATTGGTGTACCCAGATTTTATTTTACTGTTATCATGTATCGCACAGTGGGCCTACAAAAGCGACTTTGTGGAAATTAGTGTGAAAATCAGATTATCGTACCAACGTGGGATCTTCGTTTTCCTTGTAAATAGAAATATTTCTGTTTTGTCTGGGTTAACATTTAATCCCCTTGGTTGTGCCCAGTTATATGATATGTTAAGTGCCTCCTCAGCTCTTCTGCATAGTTGGTTTGGATGTGTGCCCCTTAGAAGTATTATAACGTCGCACAATGGGAGAAAAGGGGTAAATACGCGCGCATAGCCGTATTTTCTATCTCATGACTATACCGTTAGAGATAAAGTCCTACGGTTTGGACCATCTTTAAGAGAATTCTTTGGAGAAGAAATTGGTGTACCCAGATTTTATTTTACTGTTATCATGTATCGCACAGTGGGGCTACAAAAGCGACTTTGTGGAAATTAGTGTGAAAATCTGATTATCGTACCAACTTCAGTGATCTTGATTTTATATAAAAGCTGACAAAATTTAGTTCAAAATCTATTTGAGTTACTTAATTGTGTGTTGCTGCGTTTTAAATATATAGACCATTGAAGTTCAAACATATTTAGTACACAAATGCATTTACACAATGGGTCGTCGACTGTTAATAAGAGAAAAGTTAGATTAAAAACAAAAAATAATCGGCCCACCCTAATATACATAAACTGCAGAAGCGTTTAACTATATTTTTATAGTTTTTGTAGAAGAAACTATAAAAATTACACATATAATCATAATAATATTAATTAGATCAATAATTTTGCCCGTAGAACTCTACAAACTTGCATCCGGACTTGTACCGGTCTTATCTATTATCCGATTTTGCCGAAATTTCGTAAAAGTTATTTGTTTTAAACCAATAAATTAGGTCCATATGTTTCGGGAAAATCGGTTCATAGATAGATGTAGCTCCCGCACATATTTTCAATATTTAAAGTAAAAAAAGCTCATATTTAAAGTGCAAAAATCAGCCTTAATCGCAAAAAGTCGCAGATAAACTAGGTACCGTTGGATTCACCACTAAGTCACCTCCCTTCTCTATGTCATATCGTAGTGATCCCACGTGATCCAAAAAGTTGTATTCCATTTTTTAAAGTGCAAAAATCAGCCTTAATCGCAAAAAGTCGCAGATAAACTAGGACATCCCTTAACATATAGGGTCGTTTTTATGAGTTCAGGAATGTCGCTTTTCCTTACCAATTTTAGCTTTGCGCCGTCCCAAGGTGAGGGGAAGCTATCCACAAGTTTTACGAGGACACCAGCGCAGCGTTGTGATGCCAGCCTTAGCATCAAAACACCCCTCTCAAACTTGCAACTCATTACTTCGATTGGTGGTTCATCCTTAGATTCGAGGACGTATTCCGCTACCCTCGTATAGACAAAATCTTCGAAGTTACTCTTTTGGTCTTAGGGGGTTCTGCCAGATGATTCTGGAAGACACCCCCATAGCCAGTATTAGCCCGTAATAGGTACGTCGGTATAGGCCTTTTAGACTGAGCTCAGAAATTTCTGTCCAGAGACCGATGCATCCAATTCAACCTACGCTTTAAAAACAACAAACCACCTGGTTGCGTAGTAGGTAGGTGAATAGGTATTGCGTAATAGGTTAAAAACTATTCGCTCTGCGATAACACGTCCGTTCGCTACGACAGGCGGCGACTGAGTCTGGAAGAGAGACCCATGAAGTTCGCAAAACAAGGACTAATTCCGGAAGTGGTTGCTGTGCTGAAAAAATTTGCTGCAACTCTGCCAGATAGCGAAAAAGAGGTATCCATAACCTGCGATGAGACGTTCATAAATGAACTCATATATAACAGAGTGCTCACATTCGCTGTTGGTGGCGTTATAAGTGGTTGGAACTACCTACTGGCCATATATAATATAAGCCATAGCTTCCAAGGAGAAGAGTTGCAGTCAATGCTTCCAGACATTATTACAGCCGTATACAATTGTGGATTGGCTGTGAAGTGTTTCTGTTGTGACCAAGGTCAAATGGAAGCATATGTGCACAATCGCTGCCACCTGGAGGAAGAGACCGGAGGACGGTACATACAACATCACTCAGAGTTGAACAAAACATCTCGCAAAATATGTGTAATCTGCGATCTACCTCACCTAATTATCTCATTGGTCACTGATTTTTGGAGGGAAAACATCGTACCGCCGCTGGACATTGCTTCTCTGAGAGATAACCGATTCCATTTGGCTCACATTGAGCACATAGGGCAGGAAGTGGCAAAGGTCTTGCCTATAAGTACCTTTCAGGCGATGGACGGTTCGAAAAAGTTGGCCAATTATTTAGTCCCTTAACTGTCGAGAAATTGGAAGAAATTGGCTACAATTTTAGCTTTGCGCCGTCCCAAGGTGAGGGGAAGCTATCCACACGTTTTACGAGGACACCAGCGCAGCGTTGTGATGCCAGCCTTAGCATCAAAACACGCCTCTCAAACTTGCAACTCATTACTTCGATTGGTGGTTCATCCTTAGATTCGAGGACGTATTCCGCTACCCTCGTATAGACAAAATCTTCGAAGTTACTCTTTTGGTCTTCGGGGGTTCTGCCAGATGCACTACTGCTATCAATTATGGTGTAGCATAGATCGTCTCGAAAATGTTGTTTAGCGATATTAGAATAAGATGGTGGCTTCTTACCCTTCTTTATTGCCAATTGATTTTTCCGTGTCTGAAGAGTCTTTTTGTTAAAAGCCTCATCCTTAACAGATGATTTGGTTGACTTGACCTGCGTTACTGGGTCAACTTTACCGCCCACGATCGAAGGACCCAGACTAGAGACCTCCTTTTGTGTGGTTACGTTAGGTTTATCCGAATTACTGGAAGACGGCGAGCCCTTTTTCTTCTTAGTCACTTTCACAGCGCTATGTTCTTCGGGAGACCTGACTCTTTTAGCGGCCTCCATGTTTGTGTTGGAGGTAGAATTGTCAGGTTCATCCCGTAATATGTTCTGTCGGTTCCACTTATTCAGTTTCCTTCTTTGTGCCCCTGACAGTCTCTTTGAGTTAGCAACAATAGTGATATTGTTTTAATTTGATGATTCAGAGTCAGAGTCCCCAATGGCTTTTAAAGGCTGGGGTTGCTTAAAGCCCCGGCTGTGTTCTGCTTCATCTGTATTATCATTTGTTTTGCCTGCGGCTGGATGTGCTCTTGTTTCATTTTCGACTACGGGATCCAAGGCACCAAAGCTCGTAGAAGTTGCTTGCTCACGATTGTTCGATAACGACGACACATGACTCGTGAGTGAATCAACGCTTGTCGCCGGCACTGGGTTTTCCCTCCTCTGCGCCGTAATCTCCTTCGTCTTTTTTGGCTTAATCATAAACTGGTTGGGGGAGACACCCCCATAGCCAGTATTAGCCCGTAATAGGTACGTCGGTATAGGCCTTTCAGACTGAGCTCAGAAATTTCTGTCCAGAGACCGATGCATCCAATTCAACCTACGCTTTAAAAACAACAAACCACCTGGTTGCGTAGTAGGTAGGTGAATAGGTATTGCGTAATAGGTTAAAAACTATTCGCTCTGCGATAACACGTCCGTTCGCTACGACAAGCGGCGACTGAGTCTGGAAGAGAGACCCATAAAGTTCGCAAAACAAGGACTAATTCCGAAAGTGGTTGCTGTGCTGAAAAAATTTGCTGCAACTCTGCCAGATAGCGAAAAAGAGGTATCCATAACCTGCGATGAGACGTTCATAAATGAACTCATATATAACAGAGTGCTCACATTCGCTGTTAGTGGTGTTATAAGTGGTTGGAACTACCTACTGGCCATATATAATATAAGCCATAGCTTCCAAGGAGAAGAGTTGCAGTCAACGCTTCCAGACATTATTACAGCCGTATACAATTGTGGATTGGCTGTGAAGTGTTTCTGTTGTGACCAAGGTCAAATGGAAGCATATGTGCACAATCGCTGCCACCTGGAGGAAGAGACCGGAGGACGGTACATACAACCTCACTCAGAGTTGAACAAAACATCTCGCAAAATATGTGTAATCTGCGATCTACCTCACCTAATTATCTCATTGGTCACTGATTTTTGGAGGGAAAACATCGTACCGCCGCTGGACATTGCTTCTCTGAGAGATAACCGATTCCATTTGGCTCACATTGAGCACATAGGGCAGGAAGTGGCAAAGGTCTTGCCTATAAGTACCTTTCAGGCGATGGACGGTTCGAAAAAGTTGGCCAATTATTTAGTCCCTTAACTGTCGAGAAATTGGAAGAAATTGGCTACAATTTTAGCTTTGCGCCGTCCCATGGTGAGGGGAAGCTATCCACAAGTTTTACGAGGACACCAGCGCAGCGTTGTGATGCCAGCCTTAGCATCAAAACACGCCTCTCAAACTTGCAACTCATTACTTCGATTGGTGGTTCATCCTTAGATTCGAGGACGTATTCCGCTACCCTCGTATAGACCAAATCTTCGAAGTTACTCTTTTGGTCTTAGGGGGTTCTGCCAGATGATTCTGGAAGACACCCCCATAGCCAGTATTAGCCCGTAATAGGTACGTCGGTATAGGCCTTTTAGACTGAGCTCAGAAATTTCTGTCCAGAGACCGATGCATCCAATTCAACCTACGCTTTAAAAACAACAAACCACCTGGTTGCGTAGTAGGTAGGTGAATAGGTATTGCGTAATAGGTTAAAAACTATTCGCTCTGCGATAACACGTCCGTTCGCTACGACAGGCGGCGACTGAGTCTGGAAGAGAGACCCATAAAGTTCGCAAAACAAGGACTAATTCCGGAAGTGGTTGCTGTGCTGAAAAAATTTGCTGCAACTCTGCCAGATAGCGAAAAAGAGGTATCCATAACCTGCGATGAGACGTTCATAAATGAACTCATATATAACAGAGTGCTCACATTCGCTGTTAGTGGCGTTATAAGTGGTTGGAACTACCTACTGGCCATATATAATATAAGCCATAGCTTCCAAGGAGAAGAGTTGCAGTCAACGCTTCCAGACATTATTACAGCCGTATACAATTGTGGATTGGCTGTGAAGTGTTTCTGTTGTGATCAAGGTCAAATGGAAGCATATGTGCACAATCGCTGCCACCTGGAGGAAGAGACCGGAGGACGATACATACAACCTCACTCAGAGTTGAACAAAACATCTCGCAAAATATGTGTAATATGCGATCTACCTCACCTAATTATCTCATTGGTCACTGATTTTTGGAGGGAAGACATCGTACCGCCGCTGGACATTGCTTCTCTGAGAGATAACCGATTCCATTTGGCTCACATTGAGCACATAGGGCAGGAAGTGGCAAAGGTCTTGCCTATAAGTACCTTTCAGGCGATGGACGGTTCGAAAAAGTTGGCCAATTATTTAGTCCCTTAACTGTCGAGAAACTGGAAGAAATTGGCTACAATTTTAGCTTTGCGCCGTCCCAAGGTGAGGGGAAGCTATCCACACGTTTTACGAGGACACCAGCGCAGCGTTGTGATGCCAGCCTTAGCATCAAAACACGCCTCTCAAACTTGCAACTCATTACTTCGATTGGTGGTTCATCCTTAGATTCGAGGACGTATTCCGCTACCCTCGTATAGACAAAATCTTCGAAGTTACTCTTTTGGTCTTCGGGGGTTCTGCCAGATGCACTACTGCTATCAATTATGGTGTAGCATAGATCGTCTCGAAAATGTTGTTTAGCGATATTAGAATAAGATGGTGGCTTCTTACCCTTCTTTATTGCCAATTGATTTTTCCGTGTCTGAAGAGTCTTTTTGTTAAAAGCCTCATCCTTAACAGATGATTTGGTTGACTTGACCTGCGTTACTGGGTCAACTTTACCGCCCACGATCGAAGGACCCAGACTAGAGACCTCCTTTTGTGTGGTTACGTTAGGTTTATCCGAATTACTGGAAGACGGCGAGCCCTTTTTCTTCTTAGTCACTTTCACAGCGCTATGTTCTTCGGGAGACCTGACTCTTTTAGCGGCCTCCATGTTTGTGTTGGAGGTAGAATTGTCAGGTTCATCCCGTAATATGTTCTGTCGGTTCCACTTATTCAGTTTCCTTCTTTGTGCCCCTGACAGTCTCTTTGAGTTAGCAACAATAGTGATATTGTTTTAATTTGATGATTCAGAGTCAGAGTCCCCAATGGCTTTTAAAGGCTGGGGTTGCTTAAAGCCCCGGCTGTGTTCTGCTTCATCTGTATTATCATTTGTTTTGCCTGCGGCTGGATGTGCTCTTGTTTCATTTTCGACTACGGGATCCAAGGCACCAAAGCTCGTAGAAGTTGCTTGCTCACGATTGTTCGATAACGACGACACATGACTCGTGAGTGAATCAACGCTTGTCGCCGGCACTGGGTTTTCCCTCCTCTGCGCCGTAATCTCCTTCGTCTTTTTTGGCTTAATCATAAACTGGTTGGGGGAGACACCCCCATAGCCAGTATTAGCCCGTAATAGGTACGTCGGTATAGGCCTTTCAGACTGAGCTCAGAAATTTCTGTCCAGAGACCGATGCATCCAATTCAACCTACGCTTTAAAAACAACAAACCACCTGGTTGCGTAGTAGGTAGGTGAATAGGTATTGCGTAATAGGTTAAAAACTATTCGCTCTGCGATAACACGTCCGTTCGCTACGACAAGCGGCGACTGAGTCTGGAAGAGAGACCCATAAAGTTCGCAAAACAAGGACTAATTCCGAAAGTGGTTGCTGTGCTGAAAAAATTTGCTGCAACTCTGCCAGATAGCGAAAAAGAGGTATCCATAACCTGCGATGAGACGTTCATAAATGAACTCATATATAACAGAGTGCTCACATTCGCTGTTAGTGGTGTTATAAGTGGTTGGAACTACCTACTGGCCATATATAATATAAGCCATAGCTTCCAAGAAGAAGAGTTGCAGTCAACGCTTCCAGACATTATTACAGCCGTATACAATTGTGGATTGGCTGTGAAGTGTTTCTGTTGTGACCAAGGTCAAATGGAAGCATATGTGCACAATCGCTGCCACCTGGAGGAAGAGACCGGAGGACGGTACATACAACCTCACTCAGAGTTGAACAAAACATCTCGCAAAATATGTGTAATCTGCGATCTACCTCACCTAATTATCTCATTGGTCACTGATTTTTGGAGGGAAAACATCGTACCGCCGCTGGACATTGCTTCTCTGAGAGATAACCGATTCCATTTGGCTCACATTGAGCACATAGGGCAGGAAGTGGCAAAGGTCTTGCCTATAAGTACCTTTCAGGCGATGGACGGTTCGAAAAAGTTGGCCAATTATTTAGTCCCTTAACTGTCGAGAAATTGGAAGAAATTGGCTACAATTTTAGCTTTGCGCCGTCCCATGGTGAGGGGAAGCTATCCACAAGTTTTACGAGGACACCAGCGCAGCGTTGTGATGCCAGCCTTAGCATCAAAACACGCCTCTCAAACTTGCAACTCATTACTTCGATTGGTGGTTCATCCTTAGATTCGAGGACTTATTCCGCTACCCTCGTATAGACCAAATCTTCGAAGTTACTCTTTTGGTCTTAGGGGGTTCTGCCAGATGATTCTGGAAGACACCCCCATAGCCAGTATTAGCCCGTAATAGGTACGTCGGTATAGGCCTTTTAGACTGAGCTCAGAAATTTCTGTCCAGAGACCGATGCATCCAATTCAACCTACGCTTTAAAAACAACAAACCACCTGGTTGCGTAGTAGGTAGGTGAATAGGTATTGCGTAATAGGTTAAAAACTATTCGCTCTGCGATAACACGTCCGTTCGCTACGACAGGCGGCGACTGAGTCTGGAAGAGAGACCCATAAAGTTCGCAAAACAAGGACTAATTCCGGAAGTGGTTGCTGTGCTGAAAAAATTTGCTGCAACTCTGCCAGATAGCGAAAAAGAGGTATCCATAACCTGCGATGAGACGTTCATAAATGAACTCATATATAACAGAGTGCTCACATTCGCTGTTAGTGGCGTTATAAGTGGTTGGAACTACCTACTGGCCATATATAATATAAGCCATAGCTTCCAAGGAGAAGAGTTGCAGTCAACGCTTCCAGACATTATTACAGCCGTATACAATTGTGGATTGGCTGTGAAGTGTTTCTGTTGTGATCAAGGTCAAATGGAAGCATATGTGCACAATCGCTGCCACCTGGAGGAAGAGACCGGAGGACGATACATACAACCTCACTCAGAGTTGAACAAAACATCTCGCAAAATATGTGTAATATGCGATCTACCTCACCTAATTATCTCATTGGTCACTGATTTTTGGAGGGAAGACATCGTACCGCCGCTGGACATTGCTTCTCTGAGAGATAACCGATTCCATTTGGCTCACATTGAGCACATAGGGCAGGAAGTGGCAAAGGTCTTGCCTATAAGTACCTTTCAGGCGATGGACGGTTCGTGAAATTGGAAGAAATTGGCTACAATCGAGAAATTGGAAGAAATTGGCTACAATTTTAGCTTTGCGCCGTCCCAAGGTGAGCGGAAGCTATCCACAAGTTTTACGAGGACACCAGCGCAGCGTTGTGATGCCAGCCTTAGCATCAAAACACCCCTCTCAAACTTGCAACTCATTACTTCGATTGGTGGTTCATCCTTAGATTCGAGGAAGTATTCCGCTACCCTCGTATAGACCAAATCTTCGAAGTTACTCTTTTGGTCTTCGGGGTTCTGCCAGATGCACTACTGCTATCAATTATGGTGTAGCATAGATCGTCTCGAAAATGTTGTTTAGCTATATTAGAATAAGATGGTGGCTTCTTACCCTTTGTTTACGCCGAGTGCGTGTAAATATATAAAAAGAGAGGAGGTAAATAAAAACACGATTAGTTTACTTTTAAATAATAATAGGCAAGGTGCCAAAGGTTTATTGATTTGATTTAGGTGGGAATATGCAACGAAGTTTACCTTTTTATTTATAATGGTACAGCGAGGTACTTAGCGAAAACAACCGATTCGAACGATAATCCAAGATGGAGAGAGGTGGCGGCGAAAGCTGTCTGAGAAAAAGCAAAAAAACTCGTTACTCGTTAGAATCCGCAAAGCTAGGATTACAAAGATGTAGTAACAAGGAGTAGGCGGATTCCAACGAATAAGGGCGTACGACAAATTGTGCGATATATGCACAGACAGAAACTACATATATAAAGGATGATATTATCATACTTAAACATTGCCGGCCACCTTGCAACATCAAGGGGATGTTGTAACTAAAAACTAATTAAATACAAGAGAAGGTAATATAGTGCAGTATTTACTTAAACGTGATTATTTCGATTAAATTCATTGATATTTATTCAAAGGTTTTTTTTTTTGGTTTCTTATAAAGATATAATAACGAATGGGCCATTAGGGAACCCCGCGATGCGAAAGGGCCATTAGGGAACCCCGCGAAACGTAAGGGCCATTAGGGAACCCCGCGATGCGAAAGGGCCATTAGGGAACCCCGCGAAACGTAAGGGCCATTAGGGAACCCCGCGATTAAACATTACATGTTCCAGCGAGCACCCAGCCAAAAATTGTGTACTGGGCCACCGGCAATCCTGGAGCTGTCTGCACTCGGCTAGTAACTATTTTTGCGTAAACCTCGGGTCCGAAAACCAGAGCAACGCGACCCACTTGGTAGAATTGTGGATCGGCCAGGGGCAATCTGAGGTACACTTCCTTTAATTTCTCCGGAACTGCTTCTGAAGGGGTAAAAACATGACCCAGATTACACACTCGTGCCGTCAAGGTTATGCACTGCTCCGAATCATAGGAAGACGCGACAGTCAAGCGACATAGTGGTTTCCCATCCAGCCACGTAAGGGGGAGCTGCAGTCCGTCCACCAGGGATGAGCAAATCTGACTCTGGCGACTGCAGGGGTCAAGCACCGCTCTGACAGGCACGGACGAACTTATGGACTTTAAACGGACAACAAGGTTTGGCGACAGTGTCATAACGCCGACTAATGGAGGGCTACTCAACGAGCTGAGCGAAGTTCGGTTTTTTTCGGACGAACCAGATTCGGACATTTGACGCGGACGGGACCATGGTTTTGAATACGGACTGTAATGACGAGACGAACTAACGGTGGACTTTTGATCTTTTCCAGGTGGCGTTGACCCTGAGTGGAGTAGAGTGTGGTGGTCTTCCCTACATTTTCTGCAGTGACCTTGACTGGTGCACTTGTCAGTCCGGTGGGACAAAGCCAAACACCGGGAACAGAATCTGTGCATAACCACCACGCGAAGCCGTTTCTCCAGCGACATGCCTAAAAACTTTCCACAGAAACGGAGCAGGTGCCAACCATCGCATACACGGCACTGACTTATCGACGGATTCGAAGACGCACCCTTCGAGGAGGTATCGACTTTCGAAGCGGGATCGACCTTCGAGTCGAGTTCGCCCTTCGAGGTAGGGTTGCTCTTCGACTCCGTCGATAATTCGGCTTGGACCTTGCGCAACGGGGGATGTGCAGATGACGTATCAGCGACGGTATTCGAATCGTTCTCAAGGGCCGCAGGTAAGATAGGTGGCAAGACAACCGCCAGCGCAGCATCAGGACGAGAGTTTTCCTGGGACATCTCCATAAATTCGTCGAAGTCCTCAAGATCATCATCGAAGAAAGTTATTTTATCCATGATACTGCGGGGGAATACGATGTTAAACAGAAGGCGGATCAGGCAGAACAACTAATTTTGTTACAGGCCGCCTTACCAAGCCGTTTTCAGTTCGAACGTCCACGACGCGAACGAGACCGTCAGTGCCCGGATGCACACACTCGACGCGACCTAATTTCCACGACGTTGGTGGCAGTTGCTCATGTCTGATATCTACCAAATCGTCCTTTTGTAGATTTCGTTGCGGATATTTCCATTTATATCTTCTGTTTAGGCTATGCAGATATTCTTCCTTCCACCTTATACAAAATTGATGGGATAGCGCCTGAATTTTACGATATCGATTAACCAAACTCAAAGGGGATTCTTCTACGACCAGCTCAGGGGGAGACAAAAGGGGCGCGCCTATTAGAAAGTGACCCGGAGTAAGAGCCACCACGCTTTCAGGATTGTCAGACATAGGGCAAAGAGGCCTCGAGTTTAAACACGCTTCGATGCGAGACAGAACCGTTGAAAACTCTTCAAAGGTATATTTCAGGTCCCTCGCCTGCCGACGAAACTGAAATTTGAAACTCTTGACAGCTGCCTCCCAGAGGCCACCCATATGGGGGAAGCCTGCTGGAATGAACTGCCAGGAGAGTTCCTGGTAACCCATGGAGGAGCACACAATCTCACGACTCTCGCGCAAAAATGATTTGAAATTTCTTTCAAGTTCACGAGAGGCACCAACAAAATTAGTACCATTATCGGAAAACAAAGATCGGGGGCAGCCACGACGAGCAATAAATCGATTAAACGCGGCTAAGAAAGTTTCCGACGATAAATCCGAGGTAGGCTCTAAATGAACCGCTTTAGTTGCAAAACAAACGAAAACACAGACGTAGCCTTTGGTTATTCGGCACGCACGACCAGTGAATGTCTTCATATCAAAGGGGCCTGCGAAATCCACCCCAGTGGTGGTGAATGGCCGAGTAACAACCGTGCGTTCAGGAGGTAGCGCAGCCATTATCTGATGACAAGACCTTTTCCTCTCGAGAATACATGGCTTACAATGATGGATGACTGCCCGTACAAGCGTAGCTAACCGTGGAACCCAATACTCAGTTCGCATAACACGAAGCATGAGTTGATTTCCCCCGTGAATGGTTAAAATATGCATATAGTTGAGCAGGAGAAGAGTGAACCGACTTGCGTAGGGTAGAACGATTGGATACTTTTCCCGGTAAGAAAGACTGGGTGATTTTACCAAGCGTCCGTTCAGACGAATGACACCATCCGCGTCGAGAAATGGGTTCAAAGTAAGAAGCGAACTGCTCGACGATAAGGGGGCTCGATCCATGAGGCATTTATAATCCTCCGCGTAATGAACTTTTTGTGCCACGATGGCTAGACGTTGTTTGACCGCCTTTATTTCACCGGGGGTAATTGTGGCATTGACAAACGCATTCTGTGTCCGATGGGCGGGATGTGTTCGATGGAAGAACCGAAAGACATATGAAAGGACACGTAACGCTCTATCCAGCGATGAAAATCTATCCAGAATATCACTGTAGCTCCAGAAAAAAGAAACATGACTTTTAACAACGCGAGCCTCCAGATCAGTATCGATCGAGTTTAGGTTTGACATTTCCCATTGAGATGAATCTAAACACAACCAATGAGGACCATGCCACCAAAGAGACGAGTTTTGAAGATCTGAGGGGGAGACACCACGACTACCTAAATCCGCAGGATTGTCTTCAGACCTAACATGATACCACACACCATTGCCTACGTTTTGCTGGATACGACAGACCCTATTCGCGACGAAAGTGGACCAAGTGCTAGGGGTTTTACGCAACCATGACTGGACTATTGTAGAATCCGTCCAACAATAAATTCTCTGAATTGCAATGCCTATCTCGCCCCGCACTGCTTTAAGGAGCTCAGAGGCCAAAACCGCTCCACAAAGTTCGAGGCGGGGTAAAGAAATAGATTTTAAAGGTGCTACCCGTGTCTTCGATGATAATAAGTGAACCCGAACTTCGCCTTGCATGTTCTGGGTACGAATATAAATCACGCCCGCGTATGCTTTCTCTGAGGCATCGGAGAAAACATGAAGTTCCACCAGACTATCAGGATAGTATCGAACCCATCGCGGAATACGAATGGAATTCACATCAGTATAACTACGAACGAAAGTCTGCCACGCGTTTTTTGTCGATTCAAGGAGTGAATCATCCCACTGAATATTATCCAGCCAAACATTTTGCATTATAATTTTGGCCACGACGATAACTGGGGCCAGCCAGCCCACAGGATCAAAAAGTTTGGCGATAGCAGACAAGACTTCACGCTTAGAATATTGAGTCTTGGCAGGGATAGGTTCAACACAAAAATAAAATGAATCGAGGCTTGCGTTCCATCGAATGCCCAATGGCTTGGAACTACTTGACTCCACAAACGAAAGAACCGGGGCAACAACCAATTGGTCGGGGGGAAGCACTCAAGAATAGAAAAATGGTTGGAAGTCCATTTTCGCAGTTCGAATTTAGCCATAGCTAACGCAGCTACAAGTTGATCCCGAGCGATCAACGCCGTTTCTATATCATGAGCACCCGCGAGAACATCATCGACGTACATGCATTTACGCAGAATTTGGGCGGCTAGCGGATACTCAGCCTCACAGTCATCTGCCAGCTGAAGAAGAGTTCGGATGGCCAGAAAGGGAGCGCAATTGATTCCAAATTTGATCGTTTGCAATTCATAATCAAGAACTGGCACGGAGGAAGATTCTCGGAACAGGATACGCTGAAGCGGAGTATACTTCGGATGGACGCGTATTTGCCGATACATTTGGGTAATATCACAGTTGAAAACAAATTGGAGTAAACGCCATCGAAGAATCAAAAGGACTAGGTCTGCTTGAAGGGTGGGCCCGACATGGAGAATGTCGTTAAGACTGTTTCCATTCGAAGTCTTATTTGAGGCATTAAATACCACGCGTAATTTGGTCGTCTGTTTCGAGGGATTAATAACGGGGTGATGGGGTAAATAGCAAACACTAGTATCCGAAGGGGGTAAAGGGGAAACTTTTCGCATATGACCTAAATCTAGGTATTCCCGGAGAACCTTGTCATAGACGACTTTAACGGACGGTCTGCGTAGGAGCGAATTTTCCGAACGATGGAACTGTTGTAACACGTTGTGACGCGAGTCCCCAAGTTGTAAGGTTTGAGGAAATTCCGAACGAATGGGAAGTGTCACTACGTAACGACCCTCCGAATTTCTCACAGTGGTGGAACGGTAATTGTCCTCACAGAACTTGTCCGACGGAGACATTAGTTTCCGCTTGGGGGTTTCTTCCAATTCCCAGAATCGCAACAAAGTTTTGTTGAGATTGTCTTCTTCCGCGAACTCTAATGTGGTCGTAAAGACCTGGACGGGTGACGACGGAATAGGGCCAGTAATGATCCAACCGAAAATTGAGTTTTGTGCCAAAAGCGAGCCTAAAATATTTTGGTGGGTCCCCGGAAGCAAAATCTGTGGCTACAAATCCGCACCAATCAACAAATCAACAGGTCGGCAGTCGAAGAGGTGGGTGTCAGCCAATCGAAGTTGAGGATCGATATTTCGAAGCTTGTAAATAGTCTAGACATTTTTGAAACATTTCTCGAGTTGTAGCCCACATATTATTCAACTCTGTACAACGCACCTCTAGATCATAAACATCGAGATCCTCTTCCTTCAAAGCACGGAAAGACGAATCATATTTCAATACCGCCTCCGAAGCGCTGATGAAAAAATCAAGGGGAGTAAGTGGCATTTTAAGCAGTAGTTTTCCCACGAACGAAAGCGAAACGAAAAATCTCAATTGAAGAAAAAAAAAAGAAAAACGGAACAAAAATTCGATGGAAAACGACCAATTGAAAATTCCTGCCAATACCGATTTCAACTCAATCACGAAATCAACTATTTATTTTTTTGTAGAAAACTCCCACAAATCACAGACTCAACATTTGCAACAACAAGGTAAAAACAAAGCGAAATGTAATCTTTTGAAATAAATGATATTTTTGCACAAGGTTATAAATTCAAAAAAGGAAAAAGATATGTATCTATATATATTCAATATTCCAAAAATATTCAAAATATTTCTCGCGGTGTACCGAAATTTCGAAAAAACTACCGAATGTAGCACGTATGTGTCCAAATATACACAATTTAAGACCGAAAACGAAAATTTCAGAAATTAAAAAAAAACACTTTGGACTTCGATTATATGTCGAGTTGACAGACTGTAGGGTGCACGTGGATTATGTGCCGAAAAACCACCGAAAAAGTCAATCAAATCGAATCGAAAACGAAAAGGATCAAAGATCACACATTTTTTTAAAAAAGTCGAATTGACCGAATGTAGGGTGCACGCGATTTTTATTTTGTTCAAAAATATCTTTAAAATTGTTCCTAATACCGTCCTATAACATTTACAACCAAAAATCGTTATAGGTTACACACTTTGTAATGAACGCAATTGACCGCCTCAATGTTGTGTAGCGCACCACCGAGCAAAAAAAAGCCAAAAGAAAAAATCCCGACTTGAACGTATGTTTATATGTACATATGTATACGAATATACACGGGTATGTATATTCATCCAATGCAATGAGAGCGCGCGCGGCCAGAAAATGAGCGCGGACAGACAGCGTCGGTATGGGCACGTATGTATATGTAGGAATGTTTGTATATTTTTAAACGACACGAATAATGAGGATGAAATTATGTGTATTTTTAGGGTGGATTTCAAACGATTATTGATGCAGAAAATAAACAAAAAGGAAACGATTTTTGCGAATATTTTTAATAACTATTCAGGGTAAATTGCAACAATTTTTAACACCTTTGCGTTAAACTCTTTTCCCGCAAAATTATTAATAAATTTAATTAATGTTACCACCAACTAAAACACTTTGTTTTACAATGTCCGTCCGCGAGAAAACGAATGCACATATATACGCGGAAACTAGAGTCGAGACGGGAAAAGCGGGAGGGGTAACGACGCGTTGTAAGGCGGCTTGAACAAAAGAAACACTTTTTCACTTTTTTATTTCGCGAGTTCACGTTACTGCACTATATTTACCTGTGATTTATTGAGACAAAAATTTAGGAACTTAAAATGGTTTAATATCTATGTAGGTATGTGATGATGTGGATGGATAGATGGACTGTATGGGATGGTGATACCCTGAGGAAACAAAAAAACACCAATTATTCCAAACGAAGCTTTGCCGATGTTGTTGTGGTAGGCTCGCAATCCGGTTCGATGCGACCAATGTTTACGCCGAGTGCGTGTAAATATATAAAAAGAGAGGAGGCAAATAAAAAAACGATTAGTTTACTTTTAAATAATAATAGGCAAGGTGCCAAAGGTTTAAGGTTTATGAAGTTTACCTTTTTATTTATAATGGTACAGCGAGGTACTTAGCGAAAACAACCGATTCGAACGATAATCCAAGATGGAGAGAGGTGGCGGCGAAAGCTGTCTGAGAAAAAGCAAAAAAACTCGTTACTCGTTAGAATCCGCAAAGCTAGGATTACAAAGATGTAGTAACAAGGAGTAGGCGGATTCCAACGAGTAAGGGCGTACGACAAATTGTGCGATATATGCAGACAGAAACTACATATATAAAGGATGATATTATCATACTTAAACACCCTTCTTTATGGCCAATTGATTTTTCCGTGTCTGTAGTCTTTTTGTTAAAAGCCTCATCCTTAACAGATGATTTGGTTGACTTGACCTGCGTTACTGGGTCAACTTTACCGCCCACGATCGAAGGACCCAGACTAGAGACCTCCTTTTGTGTGGTTACGTTAGGCTTATCCGAATTACTGGAAGACGGCGAGCCCTTTTCTTCTTAGTCACTTTCACAGCGCTATGTTCTTCGGGAGACCTGGAGGTAGAATTGTCAGGTTCATCCCGTAATATGTTCTGTCGGTTCAACTTATTCAGTTTCCTTCTTTGTGCCCCTGACAGTCTCTTTGAGTTAGCAACAATAGTGATATTGTTTTAATTTGATGATTCAGAGTCAGAGTCCCCAATGGCTTTTAAAGGCTGGGGTTGCTTAAAGCCCCGGCTGGGTTCTGATTCATCTGTATTATCATTTGTTTTGCCTGCGGCTGGATGTGCTCTTGCTTCATTTTCGACTACGGGATCCAAGGCACCAAAGCTCGTAGAAGTTGCTTGCTCACGATTGTTCGATAACGACGACACATGACTCGTGAGTGAATCAACGCTTGTCGCCGGCACTGGGTTTTCCCTCCCCTGCGCCGTAATCTCCTTCGTCTTTTTTGGCTTAATCATAAATTGGTTGGGGGAGACACCCCCATAGCCAGTATTACCCCGTAATAGGTACGTCGGTATAGGCCTTTCAGACTGAGCTCAGAAATTTCTGTCCAGAGACCGATGCATCCAATTCAACCTACGCTTTAAAAACAACAAACCACCTGGTTGCGTAGTAGGTAGGTGAATAGGTATTGCGTAATAGGTTAAAAACTATTCGCTCTGCGATAACACGTCCGTTCGCTACGACAGGCGGCGACTGAGTCTGGAAGATAGACCCAAAAAGTTCGCAAAACAAGGACTAATTCCGGAAGTGGTTGCTGTGCTGAAAAAATTTGCTGCAACTCTGCCAGATAGCGAAAAAGAGGTATCCATAACCTGCGATGAGACGTTCATAAATGAACACATATATAACAGAGTGCTCACATTCGCTGTTAGTGGCGTTATAAGTGGTTGGAACTACCTACTGGCCATATATAATATAAGCCATAGCTTCCAAGGAGAAAAGTTGCAGTCAACGCTTGCAGACATTATTACAGCCGTATACAATTGTGGATTGGCTGTGAAGTGATTCTGTTGTGACCAAGGTCAAATGGAAGCATATGTGCACAATCGCTGCCACCTGGAGGAAGAGACCGGAGGACGGTACATACAACCTCACTCAGAGTTGAACAACACATCTCGCAAAATATGGGTAATCTGCGATCTACCTCACCTATTTATCTCATTGGTCAATGATTTATGGAGGAAAAACATCGTACCGCCGCTGGACATTGCTTCTCGGAGAGATAACCGATTCCATTTGGCTCACATTGGGCACATAGGGCAGGAAGTGGCAAAGGTCTTGCCTATAAGTACCTTTCAGGCGATGGACGGTTCGAAAAAGTTGGCCAATTATTTAGTCCCTTAAGTGTCGAGAAATTGGAAGAAATTGGCTACAATAATGAAGAAACAGTTAAGTTCATCAAGAACCTAAGCAATTTCATCCATGAACCGAAACTGCATCTCTCATTACACCAGCTTCCCATACATGATACAATATAGTTTTGCAACAAAGCCCACAACTTTTTTAAAAAATATCGCAAATCGAAGGGTTTCAGCGTTAAAAAAATAATTTCAACAATGGCGGCTTTGAAAATTGTTTATGCGGATATGCAAAAGTATGGATGAGGAAATTTCAACGTCTGCATGAAAACAACAATAACGATCTTGAGCCTGAGTACAAAAACAATAGCATTATTGCTATACTCTCGAGGGGATGACACATCCCACAAAGCCCTTTGTTCCCGCATCAAATGGATCAATTGAAAAGTGATTGGTTCACTTTTCAACATTTCTCCTGAAACGGGTAAAAGAGAGAAAAAAATCAATAAATAAGTATGCTGTGAATTTTTACAGCTATTTACTTACGTCTTGCTCTAGCTGCATCCTTCCGCTTTTCGTCCTTAGCAAGCAGCATCTGTTGCCTTCTCGCCTCGGTGGTCGGGTACATCTGAAGGGCCTTCAGTGCATGTTCTCTTGTCTTGTTCCTTCTCAGTTCGGCAATGTTGCGGATTTTGCTTCGAATGGAGTCGCCATCTTCACTACTGCTTCTAGCGACACTATCGAAACTGCTGACACTACTGCTGTCAAGACCACGACCACCTCGAACACTGCCCCTGCGACTGCCACGGCCAGTGCCACTGGCACTGCCTCGAACATCATTGACACTGTGACTGCTACAAAGAATTCTGCCACCAGCACGGCCAGTGCCACTGCCTCGAACATCACTGACACTGCGACTGCTACATCGAACACTGCCCCTGCGACTGCCACGGCCAGTGCCACTGGCACTGCCTCGAACATCACTGATACTGCGACTGCTACAAAGAACTCTGCCAGCAGCACGGCCAGTGCCACTGGCACTGCCTCGAACATCACTGACACTGCAACTGCTACGAAGAACTCTGTCACCAGCACGGCCAGTGCCACTGGCACTGCCTCGAACATCACTGACACTGCCACTGCTACACTGGAACTGTCAGTAACATTACTGCGACAGCCACTGCGACTGCTAAGACCACCAGCACGAACAGTGCCACTGGCACTGTCAGAAACATCACTGCGACTACGAACACCACTGCCACCAGCACGACCAGTGCCACTAGCACTGTCAACGCTGCCACTGCGACAACGCTGGTCGGTGCCTCCTTCAGCAATTGTTACCTTGCGCACTGGTGGATGGTCGGTGCCTCCTTCAGCAATTGTTACCTTGCGCACTGGTGGATGGTCGGTACCTCGTTCTGCAATAGCTACCGTGCGCACTTGTTCGTCTTCGGTGCCGTCGGATGCAAATAGATCTTCTTCTGGCAAGCTTACCTTGCGCACGTGCTTTTCTTCCATTTCCATTTAATTGTTGACAGATTTTGTTTCCATGGCGTCTGCGGAACAAAAATATTTTAAAATTTGTAAGCATGTTGTAATACAGAAGGTAAATATGTGCACATATGTATGTATGTATAAGACAAGCAAAATTTACAAAAATATTAGAATAAATGTTGAGAAGAAAATGCAAACTTTAAAGAGGAGATACAAAGTCGATGTCCCACCAAAATCATAATGTCTCATCAATTTTTCCTTAAGTGTGATTTTTCCTTAAAGTGATTGGTTCACTTTTCAACATTTATCCTGAAACGGGTAAATGAGAGAAAAAAATCAATAAATAAGTATGCTGTGAATTTTTACAGCTATTTACTTACGTCTTGCTCTAGCTGCATCCTTCCGCTTTTCGTCCTTAGCAAGCAGCATCTGTTGCCTTCTCGCCTCGGTGGTCGGGTACATCTGAAGGGCCTTCAGTGCATCTTCTCTTGTCTTGTTCCTTCTCAGTTCGGCAATGTTGCGGATTTTGCTTCGAATGGAGTCGCCATCTTCACTACTGCTTCTAGCGACACTATCGAAACTGCTGACACTACTGCTGTCAAGACCACCTGAAACAATGCCCCTGCGACTGCCACGGCCATTGCCACTGGCACTGCCTCGAACATCATTGACACTGCGACTGCTACAAAGAACTCTGCCACCAGCACGGCCAGTGCCACTGGCACTGCCTCGAACATCACTGACACTGCTACAAAGAACTCTGCCACCAGCACGGCAAGTGCCTGCCACTGGAACTGTCAGTAACATTACTGCGACAGCCACTGCGACTGCTAAGACCACCAGCACGAACAGTGCCACTGGCACTGTCGGAAACATCACTGCGACTGCCACTGCGACTACGAACACCACTGCCACCAGCACGACCAGTGCCACTAGCACTGTCAACGCCACCACTGCGACTGCCCATCCACCCATTGGTGGATGGTCGGTGCCTCCTTCAGCAAATTTTTACCTTGCGCACTGGTGGATGGTCGGTACCTCGTTCTGCAATAGCTACCGTGCGCACTTGTTCGTCTTCGGTGCCGTCGGATGCAAATAGATCTTCTTCTGGCAAGCTTACCTTGCGCACGTGCTTTTCTTCCATTTCCATTTTATTGTTGACAGATTTTGTGTCCATGGCGTCTGCGGAACAAAAATATTTTAAAATTTGTAAGCATGTTGTAATACAGAAGGTAAATATGTGCACATATGTATGTATGTATAAGACAAGCAAAATTTACAAAAATATTAGAATAAATGTTGAGAAGAAAATGCAAACTTCAAGAGAGGAGATAGAAAGTCGATGTCCCACCAAAATCATATTGTCTCATCAATTTTTCCTTAATTTTTTTTAACGAACGTTCCCAACTCAGCCACCAGGACAGTTAGCCACTTAGTTTGTAAAAGAAAGCCGATGTCCCACCAAAATCATAATCGGAATAGATAAAAACAAAGATTGGAATCTTAATAACAGGTGGCGCAAAAGTAACCTTTCGATGTTTTTTGGCAGTAATTAAAAAAAAAAAATGAATGAAATGCGTTATGGAGCAATATTCCGCGTTCTGGAGCAGTGTAGCGTAGCATTGTTTATTAACGTGTATTTCGCATGTGTTTACTACACAAATGTCAAAACAGAACTGACATTAGGGGCCAATCGCAAAATTTATAGAATTTTCTGATAGGAAGATTACTTTTGCGCCACCTTGTATATCCTCATTTAGTAAAATCTTGGTTTTCTATATATTTTTTATGTTGTTTGCTTGCTTTTATTTGGTCTGCAAATCTTTGTGATTCTAACTAGGATATTCTCCCGGCTTCAAGACCATTTTGTTTCTATATTATTATAGAAACAAGTATTTTATACATGGCGGTGTATAAATATGTATTAAAAATTGGCAGCACACATACTGGATCATGATTTCTGAGCCGTGACACTCGTTATCAACAGTTCTGCTGCAATTGTATGGGAGATACGGAGCTCTATATGGTTGATTTCAACACGCAAGCGAATGAGAAATCTTTGTGAAACCATACTTCTCTCTCTTTTTTTTATTTCAAGCCCAATTATCTTTGCGAAATCCCCAAGTTTTAATGTAGTCTTTTTCGTCCCAATGTGGCAAAAAATCTATATATCTAATATTTATTTATATCCCCAGTGTAAAATTATACTTTAAGGCATTTACTTTGATATTAGACTTCAAATTTTTCTGTATTCAAATTATTCTGTACTTTGATATTAAAATTCAAATTTTTCTAAATTCAAATTACTATACATATGTACATACGTAATTAAAACATGTTATGTATTTTCTAGTCAAAGATCTCAAAGTCGTCTTTCGACAAGAGATGCTTCATATGCAATACAACAAAAGTAAAATTGCGTGATATGGCGTCCGTATGGTGCCCACGCTTAAAGGTGGATCGAAAAAAACTGGGCAATTTCCATGTAAGATTGTGCAGTAAACATTTCGAGGATAGTAATCGACGCAACGCGCCCACCTTACATTTGGGTAAAGTATTCTTTAAGTTACATGCTTATTTTTCATTTATTTTATTATAGTAATATAAAAAAGACAATATGGCCAAAATGTTTATATCAATAGATTCTTATATTAATATATTTATTACATTAGACTACCGTGTTCCACCAGAGTTTGCGATTTCCCCTCCTAGGGCGAAGAGACGCAAAATGGAAACAGTTCCCCATACCGCTCAGGAGGAAGAAGTTCTCCCTTCCACAAGTCGCATCCACCAAGATCTCCCTGCTGAAGACCATGTCGTACGCCAGGATGTACTTCATCCTTCCGGCAGTGCGGAAGAAGTTGCCCATGGTGGAACTATGGATGAACTTCGAAAATGGCAGTTGGAATACTTCTTTCATGTCAACATGTACAAATTTCTAAGCCCCGATGAGAAATTACCGTTGCCGACCCTTCTGGAAGAGAGACCCAAAAAGTTCGCAAAACAAGGACTAATTCCGGAAGTGGTTGCTGTGCTGAAAAAATTTGCTGCAACTCTGCCAGATAGCGAAAAAGAGGTATCCATAACCTGCGATGAGACGTTCATAAATGAACTCATATATAACAGAGTGCTCACATTCGCTGTTAGTGGCGTTATACATAAGTGGTTGGAACTACCTACTGGCCATATATAATATAAGCCACTAGCTGGACCCGGTCCACTTCGTTGCCCCAGACTTCAGATTTCCGATTCCGTAAATTTTTTAACCAATTACGTAGACTGCCATCAAATGCATATTTACAAAATTACAACACTCTCGCTAACAAATTGTTCAAGGTATGTCAATTTCAAAAATTTGCTTATAAGGGCCCATTGGTCCGATCCCAACCCTTTTGGACCATTCACGTAGACTATCACCGGATCGATATGCAAAAAATTACAGCACTCTCGATAAAAAATTGTGCAAGATATGACTCTCAATTTCAAAATTTGGCTTATACTCGCATAGGCGGGACAACGTCCATTGGTCTGATCCCGCCTATTTTTGGTCGAATCACGTAGACTGTCATCAGATACATATACCCAAAACTGCAGCGCTCACTTAAACAAATTGTGCAAGATATCTCAATTTAAAAATTAGGCTCCTATGGGCGGTGCCGCCCTTTTTTGTGTAATCACGTAGACTGCGTGAGATGCAAAAAATCACAGCACTCTCGCTAACAAATTGTGCATGATATCTCAATTTCAAAATTTGGTTTATATTGGCGGGGCCAGGCCCATTGATCCGATCCCGCCACTTTTCACATTCATTCGGCTATCATCAGATACATATGCACAAAATTAGAGAACTATCGCTAAACAATTGTGTAAGACATCTCAATTTCAAAATTTAGTTTATATGGGCAGGGCCACGGCCATTGATCCGATCCCGACCCTTTTTGGACCAATAACGTAGACTACCACCAGACATAACTCTCGCTAAAAATTGTGCAAGATATTTCAATTTCAAAATTTGGCTTATATGGGCGGGGCCACGCCTATTGGTCCGAACCCGCCCATTTTTGGACCAATCATGTAGGTCGCCAACCGATATATATATACAAAATTCCAAGTCTCTCGGTAACAAATTGTGCAAGATATCACATTTTTAAAATTTGGCTTATTTGGCGGGGCAACGCCCATTGAGCAGATCCCGCCAATTTTTGGACCAATCACGTAGACTGTCACCAGATACATATACACAAACTTGCAGAACTCACGCTAATGAATTGTGGAAAATATTTCAATTTCAAAATTTGGCTTATATGGGCGGGGCCATGCCCATTGGTCCGATTCCGCCCATTTTTTGAAAATTCACATAATCTGACACTAAATGCATACCCACAAAATTTCAGCACTCTAGTTCAAAATTTTTCTCAATACCAAAATTTGACCCATATGGGCGTCAAGTACCCTATTTCCACCACGCCCCACACATGTACATTCTGTGAAAATTTCAAGAAGATCGGTCCAGCCGTTTAGACGTCTATACGGAACAAACAGAGACTCTCTTTTATATATATAGATAGCTTCCAAGGAGAAGAGTTGCAGTCAACGCTTGCAGACATTATTACAGCCGTAAACAATTGTGGATTGGCTGTGAAGTGTTTCTGTTGTAACCAAAGTCAAATGGAAGCATTTGTGCACAATCGCTGCCACCTGGAGGAAGAGACCGGAGGACGGTACATACCACTTCACTCAGAGTTGAACAAAACATCTCGCTAAATATGGGTAATCTGCGATCTACCTCAGCTATTTATCTCATTGGTCAATGATTTCTGGAGGGAAAACTTCGTACCGCCGCTGGACATTGCTTCTCGGAGAGATAGCCGATTCCATTTGGCTCACATTGAGCACATAGGGCAGGAAGTGGCAAAGGTCTTGCCTATAAGTGCCTTTCAGGCGATGGACGGTTCGAAAAAGTTGGCCAATTATTTAGTCCCTTAACTGTCGAGAAATTGGAAGAAATTGGCTACAATAATGAAGAAACAGTTCAGTTCATCAAGAACGTAAGCAATTTCATCCATGAACCTGCGTCTCTCATTACACCAGCTTCCCATACATGATACAATATTGTTTTGCAACAAAGCCCATAACTTTTTTAAAAAATATCGCATATCGAAGGGTTTCAGCGTTAAAAAAATAATTTCGACAATGGCGGCTTTGAAAATTGTTTATGAGGATATGCAACAGTATGGAGGAGGAAATTTCAACGTCTGCATGCAGAGCTGTTCCACACATTTCCTCGAAAATTTCTATACGGTCATGAGAATGACGAGATCTAACATAGATTATAAATTCGTCTCAATGTTTGTTGGACGAATATATTCGAACTATATGTACGCAGAATCACCGTACATTGTGATAAATGCAGACAGTGATGGACGTGGAAGAAAACTTTTACTCTCTGTTATGTAATAATTGAAATCATATAATCTTGGATCGAAATATATACTTGGAGGATTGACAACCAATGATGGCTTGGAATACTCAGAAATTTCAAATGATTGGTTTAAAACATAAGTTATTGCTGCATTTGGTATCATAACTGGGAGGTTCAAACCAAAAAAATTAAATTCAAATTCGAAAAATTCAACTAAAGTTTCGAAAATCTTTTTTAAATAAAATATGGTGGCTCCGGAAACAGATCTGTCTATCCAACCATTACAGCCGCCCCCAATACAAGTCACTTACTTCTTCTTTAATTTTTAACAAAGTTGTTTTCATATACTGAAAACAACAATAACGATCTTGAGCCTGAGTACAAAAACAATAGCATTATTGCTATACTCTCGAGGGGATGACACATCCCACGAAGCCCTTTGTTCCCGCAGCAAATGGATCAATTGAAAAGTGATTGGTTCACTTTTCAACATTTCTCCTGAAACGGGTAAAAGAGAGAAAAAATCAATAAATAAGTATGCTGTGAATTTTTACAGCTATTTACTTACGTCTTGCTCTAGCTGCATCCTTCCGCTTGCCACTGGCATCCTTCCGCTTGCCACTGGCACTGCCTCGAACATCATTGACACTGCGACTGCTACAAAGAACTTTGCCACCAGCACGACCAGTGCCACTGCCACTGCCTCGAACATCACTGACACTGCGACTGCTACATCGAACACTGCCCCTGCGACTGCCACGGCCAGTGCCACTGCCACCGGCACTGCCTCGAACATCACTGATACTGCGACTGCTACAAAGAACTCTGCCAACAGCACGGCCAGTGCCACTGGCACTGCCTCGAACATCACTGACACTGCGACTGCTACGAAGAACTCTGCCACCAGCACGGCCAGTGCCACTGGCACTGCCTCGAACATCACTGACACTGCCACTGCTACAAAGAACTCTGCCACCAGCACGGCCAGTGCCTGCCACTCGAACTGTCAGTAACATTACTGCGACAGCCACTGCGGCTGCTAAGACCACCAGCACGAACAGTGCCACTGGCAATGTCAGAAACATCACTGCGACTGCCACTGCGTCTACGAACACCACTGCCACCAGCACGACCAGTGCCACTAGCACTGTCAACGCTGCCACTGCGACAACGCTGGTCGGTGCCTCCTTCAGCAATTGTTACCTTGCGCACTGGTGGATGGTCGGTGCCTCCTTCAGCAATTGTTACCTTGCGCACTGGTGGATGGTCGGTACCTCGTTCTGCAATAGCTACCGTGCGCACTTGTTCGTCTTCGGTGCCGTCGGATGCAAATAGATCTTCTTCTGGCAAGCTTACCTTGCGCACGTGCTTTTCTTCCATTTCCATTTAATTGTTGACAGATTTTGTTTCCATGGCGTCTGCGGAACAAAAATATTTTAAAATTTGTAAGCATGTTGTAATACAGAAGGTAAATATGTGCACATATGTATGTATGTATAAGACAAGCAAAATTTACAAAAATATTAGAATAAATGTTGAGAAGAAAATGCAAACTTTAAAGAGGAGATACAAAGTCGATGTCCCACCAAAATCATAATGTCTCATCAATTTTTCCTTAAGTGTGATTTTTCCTTAAAGTGATTGGTTCACTTTTCAACATTTATCCTGAAACGGGTAAATGAGAGAAAAAAATCAATAAATAAGTATGCTGTGAATTTTTACAGCTATTTACTTACGTCTTGCTCTAGCTGCATCCTTCCGCTTTTCGTCCTTAGCAAGCAGCATCTGTTGCCTTCTCGCCTCGGTGGTCGGGTACATCTGAAGGGCCTTCAGTGCATCTTCTCTTGTCTTGTTCCTTCTCAGTTCGGCAATGTTGCGGATTTTGCTTCGAATGGAGTCGCCATCTTCACTACTGCTTCTAGCGACACTATCGAAACTGCTGACACTACTGCTGTCAAGACCACCTGAAACAATGCCCCTGCGACTGCCACGGCCATTGCCACTGGCACTGCCTCGAACATCATTGACACTGCGACTGCTACAAAGAACTCTGCCACCAGCACGGCCAGTGCCACTGGCACTGCCTCGAACATCACTGACACTGCTACAAAGAACTCTGCCACCAGCACGGCAAGTGCCTGCCACTGGAACTGTCAGTAACATTACTGCGACAGCCACTGCGACTGCTAAGACCACCAGCACGAACAGTGCCACTGGCACTGTCGGAAACATCACTGCGACTGCCACTGCGACTACGAACACCACTGCCACCAGCACGACCAGTGCCACTAGCACTGTCAACGCCACCACTGCGACTGCCCATCCACCCATTGGTGGATGGTCGGTGCCTCCTTCAGCAAATTTTTACCTTGCGCACTGGTGGATGGTCGGTACCTCGTTCTGCAATAGCTACCGTGCGCACTTGTTCGTCTTCGGTGCCGTCGGATGCAAATAGATCTTCTTCTGGCAAGCTTACCTTGCGCACGTGCTTTTCTTCCATTTCCATTTTATTGTTGACAGATTTTGTGTCCATGGCGTCTGCGGAACAAAAATATTTTAAAATTTGTAAGCATGTTGTAATACAGAAGGTAAATATGTGCACATATGTATGTATGTATAAGACAAGCAAAATTTACAAAAATATTAGAATAAATGTTGAGAAGAAAATGCAAACTTCAAGAGAGGAGATAGAAAGTCGATGTCCCACCAAAATCATATTGTCTCATCAATTTTTCCTTAATTTTTTTTAACGAACGTTCCCAACTCAGCCACCAGGACAGTTAGCCACTTAGTTTGTAAAAGAAAGCCGATGTCCCACCAAAATCATAATCGGAATAGATAAAAACAAAGATTGGAATCTTAATAACAGGTGGCGCAAAAGTAACCTTTCGATGTTTTTTGGCTGTAATTAAAAAAAAAAAATGAATGAAATGCGTTATGGAGCAATATTCCGCGTTCTGGAGCAGTGTAGCGTAGCATTGTTTATTAACGTGTATTTCGCATGTGTTTACTACACAAATGTCAAAACAGAACTGACATTAGGGGCCAATCGCAAAATTTATAGAATTTTCTGATAGGAGGATTACTTTTGCGCCACCTTGTATATCCTCATTTAGTAAAATCTTGGTTTTCTATATATTTTTTATGTTGTTTGCTTGCTTTTATTTGGTCTGCAAATCTTTGTGATTCTAACTAGGATATTCTCCCGGCTTCAAGACCATTTTGTTTCTATATTATTATAGAAACAAGTATTTTATACATGGCGGTGTATAAATATGTATTAAAAATTGGCAGCACACATACTGGATCATGATTTCTGAGCCGTGACACTCGTTATCAACAGTTCTGCTGCAATTGTATGGGAGATACGGAGCTCTATATGGTTGATTTCAACACGCAAGCGAATGAGAAATCTTTGTGAAACCATACTTCTCTCTCTTTTTTTTATTTCAAGCCCAATTATCTTTGCGAAATCCCCAAGTTTTAATGTAGTCTTTTTCGTCCCAATGTGGCAAAAAATCTATATATCTAATATTTATTTATATCCCCAGTGTAAAATTATACTTTAAGGCATTTACTTTGATATTAGACTTCAAATTTTTCTGTATTCAAATTATTCTGTACTTTGATATTAAAATTCAAATTTTTCTAAATTCAAATTACTATACATATGTACATACGTAATTAAAACATGTTATGTATTTTCTAGTCAAAGATCTCAAAGTCGTCTTTCGACAAGAGATGCTTCATATGCAATACAACAAAAGTAAAATTGCGTGATATGGCGTCCGTATGGTGCCCACGCTTAAAGGTGGATCGAAAAAAACTGGGCAATTTCCATGTAAGATTGTGCAGTAAACATTTCGAGGATAGTAATCGACGCAACGCGCCCACCTTACATTTGGGTAAAGTATTCTTTAAGTTACATGCTTATTTTTCATTTATTTTATTATAGTAATATAAAAAAGACAATATGGCCAAAATGTTTATATCAATAGATTCTTATATTAATATATTTATTACATTAGACTACCGTGTTCCACCAGAGTTTGCGATTTCCCCTCCTAGGGCGAAGAGACGCAAAATGGAAACAGTTCCCCATACCGCTCAGGAGGAAGAAGTTCTCCCTTCCACAAGTCGCATCCACCAAGATCTCCCTGCTGAAGACCATGTCGTACGCCAGGATGTACTTCATCCTTCCGGCAGTGCGGAAGAAGTTGCCCATGGTGGAACTATGGATGAACTTCGAAAATGGCAGTTGGAATACTTCTTTCATGTCAACATGTACAAATTTCTAAGCCCCGATGAGAAATTACCGTTGCCGACCCTTCTGGAAGAGAGACCCAAAAAGTTCGCAAAACAAGGACTAATTCCGGAAGTGGTTGCTGTGCTGAAAAAATTTGCTGCAACTCTGCCAGATAGCGAAAAAGAGGTATCCATAACCTGCGATGAGACGTTCATAAATGAACTCATATATAACAGAGTGCTCACATTCGCTGTTAGTGGCGTTATACATAAGTGGTTGGAACTACCTACTGGCCATATATAATATAAGCCACTAGCTGGACCCGGTCCACTTCGTTGCCCCAGACTTCAGATTTCCGATTCCGTAAATTTTTTAACCAATTACGTAGACTGCCATCAAATGCATATTTACAAAATTACAACACTCTCGCTAACAAATTGTTCAAGGTATGTCAATTTCAAAAATTTGCTTATAAGGGCCCATTGGTCCGATCCCAACCCTTTTGGACCATTCACGTAGACTATCACCGGATCGATATGCAAAAAATTACAGCACTCTCGATAAAAAATTGTGCAAGATATGACTCTCAATTTCAAAATTTGGCTTATACTCGCATAGGCGGGACAACGTCCATTGGTCTGATCCCGCCTATTTTTGGTCGAATCACGTAGACTGTCATCAGATACATATACCCAAAACTGCAGCGCTCACTTAAACAAATTGTGCAAGATATCTCAATTTAAAAATTAGGCTCCTATGGGCGGTGCCGCCCTTTTTTGTGTAATCACGTAGACTGCGTGAGATGCAAAAAATCACAGCACTCTCGCTAACAAATTGTGCATGATATCTCAATTTCAAAATTTGGTTTATATTGGCGGGGCCAGGCCCATTGATCCGATCCCGCCACTTTTCACATTCATTCGGCTATCATCAGATACATATGCACAAAATTAGAGAACTATCGCTAAACAATTGTGTAAGACATCTCAATTTCAAAATTTAGTTTATATGGGCAGGGCCACGGCCATTGATCCGATCCCGACCCTTTTTGGACCAATAACGTAGACTACCACCAGACATAACTCTCGCTAAAAATTGTGCAAGATATTTCAATTTCAAAATTTGGCTTATATGGGCGGGGCCACGCCTATTGGTCCGAACCCGCCCATTTTTGGACCAATCATGTAGGTCGCCAACCGATATATATATACAAAATTCCAAGTCTCTCGGTAACAAATTGTGCAAGATATCACATTTTTAAAATTTGGCTTATTTGGCGGGGCAACGCCCATTGAGCAGATCCCGCCAATTTTTGGACCAATCACGTAGACTGTCACCAGATACATATACACAAACTTGCAGAACTCACGCTAATGAATTGTGGAAAATATTTCAATTTCAAAATTTGGCTTATATGGGCGGGGCCATGCCCATTGGTCCGATTCCGCCCATTTTTTGAAAATTCACATAATCTGACACTAAATGCATACCCACAAAATTTCAGCACTCTAGTTCAAAATTTTTCTCAATACCAAAATTTGACCCATATGGGCGTCAAGTACCCTATTTCCACCACGCCCCACACATGTACATTCTGTGAAAATTTCAAGAAGATCGGTCCAGCCGTTTAGACGTCTATACGGAACAAACAGAGACTCTCTTTTATATATATAGATAGCTTCCAAGGAGAAGAGTTGCAGTCAACGCTTGCAGACATTATTACAGCCGTAAACAATTGTGGATTGGCTGTGAAGTGTTTCTGTTGTAACCAAAGTCAAATGGAAGCATTTGTGCACAATCGCTGCCACCTGGAGGAAGAGACCGGAGGACGGTACATACCACTTCACTCAGAGTTGAACAAAACATCTCGCTAAATATGGGTAATCTGCGATCTACCTCAGCTATTTATCTCATTGGTCAATGATTTCTGGAGGGAAAACTTCGTACCGCCGCTGGACATTGCTTCTCGGAGAGATAGCCGATTCCATTTGGCTCACATTGAGCACATAGGGCAGGAAGTGGCAAAGGTCTTGCCTATAAGTGCCTTTCAGGCGATGGACGGTTCGAAAAAGTTGGCCAATTATTTAGTCCCTTAACTGTCGAGAAATTGGCTACAATAATGAAGAAACAGTTCAGTTCATCAAGAACGTAAGCAATTTCATCCATGAACCTGCGTCTCTCATTACACCAGCTTCCCATACATGATACAATATTGTTTTGCAACAAAGCCCATAACTTTTTTAAAAAATATCGCATATCGAAGGGTTTCAGCGTTAAAAAAATAATTTCGACAATGGCGGCTTTGAAAATTGTTTATGAGGATATGCAACAGTATGGAGGAGGAAATTTCAACGTCTGCATGCAGAGCTGTTCCACACATTTCCTCGAAAATTTCTATACGGTCATGAGAATGACGAGATCTAACATAGATTATAAATTCGTCTCAATGTTCGTTGGACGAATATATTCGAACTATATGTACGCAGAATCACCGTACATTGTGATAAATGCAGACAGTGATGGACGTGGAAGAAAACTTTTACTCTCTGTTATGTAATAATTGAAATCATATAATCTTGGATCGAAATATATACTTGGAGGATTGACAACCAATGATGGCTTGGAATACTCAGAAATTTCAAATGATTGGTTTAAAACATAAGTTATTGCTGCATTTGGTATCATAACTGGGAGGTTCAAACCAAAAAAATTAAATTCAAATTCGAAAAATTCAACTAAAGTTTCGAAAATCTTTTTTAAATAAAATATGGTGGCTCCGGAAACAGATCTGTCTATCCAACCATTACAGCCGCCCCCAATACAAGTCACTTACTTCTTCTTTAATTTTTAACAAAGTTGTTTTCATATACTGAAAACAACAATAACGATCTTGAGCCTGAGTACAAAAACAATAGCATTATTGCTATACTCTCGAGGGGATGACACATCCCACGAAGCCCTTTGTTCCCGCAGCAAATGGATCAATTGAAAAGTGATTGGTTCACTTTTCAACATTTCTCCTGAAACGGGTAAAAGAGAGAAAAAATCAATAAATAAGTATGCTGTGAATTTTTACAGCTATTTACTTACGTCTTGCTCTAGCTGCATCCTTCCGCTTGCCACTGGCATCCTTCCGCTTGCCACTGGCATCCTTCCGCTTGCCACTGGCACTGCCTCGAACATCATTGACACTGCGACTGCTACAAAGAACTTTGCCACCAGCACGACCAGTGCCACTGCCACTGCCTCGAACATCACTGACACTGCGACTGCTACATCGAACACTGCCCCTGCGACTGCCACGGCCAGTGCCACTGCCACCGGCACTGCCTCGAACATCACTGATACTGCGACTGCTACAAAGAACTCTGCCAACAGCACGGCCAGTGCCACTGGCACTGCCTCGAACATCACTGACACTGCGACTGCTACGAAGAACTCTGCCACCAGCACGGCCAGTGCCACTGGCACTGCCTCGAACATCACTGACACTGCCACTGCTACAAAGAACTCTGCCACCAGCACGGCCAGTGCCTGCCACTCGAACTGTCAGTAACATTACTGCGACAGCCACTGCGGCTGCTAAGACCACCAGCACGAACAGTGCCACTGGCAATGTCAGAAACATCACTGCGACTGCCACTGCGTCTACGAACACCACTGCCACCAGCACGACCAGTGCCACTAGCACTGTCAACGCTGCCACTGCGACAACGCTGGTCGGTGCCTCCTTCAGCAATTGTTACCTTGCGCACTGGTGGATGGTCGGTGCCTCCTTCAGCAATTGTTACCTTGCGCACTGGTGGATGGTCGGTACCTCGTTCTGCAATAGCTACCATGCGCACTTGTTCGTCTTCGGTGCCGTCGAATGCAAATAGATCTTCTTCTGGCTAGCTTACCTTGCGCAAGTGCTTTTCTTCCATTTCCATTTTATTGTTGACAGATTTTGTTTCCATGGCGTCTGCGGAACAAAAATATTTTAAAATTTGTAAGCATGTTGTAATACAGAAGGTAAATATGTGCACATATGTATGTATGTATAAGACAAGCAAAAAAGCAAAATTTACAAAAATATTAGAATAAATGTTGGGAAGAAAATGCAAACTTTAAGAGAGAGGAGATAGAAAGTCGATGTCCCACCAAAATCACAATGTCTCATCAATTTTTCCTTAATTTTTTTAACGAACGTTCCCAACGCACCCACTCTTATCCGCCCCTTCCGACCGCGGGGGCCACATCCCCATAACGTAGGGATTGCGTACACACCATGATCCGAACCATGGCGGGATAATAATAGAAGGTGCAAATACCAACTACAGAAACATTTCAACATCTGTCATTAATAAGAAAGACAATCAAATGGTAACCATTTAACGATGGGCTGATCTGATGGAAAAATCTGCTCTATGTCTATAAGTTAAATTCCGACGTTTCTGTGCTTGACCATCATGTGATCAGTCCCCGCTCCAAAGGTGCTGTCCACGTAAACTCCCTGAATCTTTCGATTATTAAGGGCCCAGGACAGTTAGCCGCTTAGTTTGTGGCACTGAGCTTAGTCCGATCTTACGGAAAACTTATAGGAGAGAGGAGATTAATAACAAAGGCATCTGAAAGAAAGCCGATGTCCCACCAAAATCATAATCTGAATAGATAAAACCACAGATTGAAATATGGCTAAATCTTAATATATCCTTATTGCGTACACACTATGATCCGAACCATGGCGCGATAATAATAGAAGGTGCAAATACCAACTACAGAAAAATTTCAACATCTGTCATTAATAAGAAAGACAATCAAATGGTAACCATTTACCGATGGGCTGATCTGATGGAAAAATCTGCTCTATGACTATAAGTTAAATTCCGACGTTTCTGTGCTTGACCATCATGTGATCACTCCCCGCTCAGTGGCCCAGGACAGTTAGCCACTTAGTTTGGGGCACTGAGCTTAGTCCGATCTTACGGAAAACTTATAGGAGAGAGGAGATTAATAACAAAGGCATCTGAAAGAAAGCCGATGTCCCACCAAAATCATAATCGGAATAGAAAAAACCAAAGATTGGAATCTTAATATATACTCATTCAGTAAAATCATTGTTTTCGATATTTTTTTATTTCGAGCCCAATTATCTTTGCGAAATCCCCAATTTTTACTGTAGTCTTTTTCGTCCCAATGTGGCAAAAAAATCTATATATCTAATATTTATTTATTTCCCCAGTGTAAAATTATACTTTAAGGCAGTTACTTTGATATTAAACTTCAAATTTTTCTGTATTCAAATTATTCTGTACTTTGATATTAAAATTCAAATTTTTCTAAATTCAAATTACTATACATACATATGTACATGACCAACTAGATATTCTAAAAACTTCTGATGGTACGACTTGTGGTCTCGATTTATCCATTCACCCATCACTTGTAGACGTCTTGCTGTGAGGGCTGCCTCATACTTTATACGGATGTCTATTTGTTGGATGTGCAGTATAGTCTCCAACGCTTTTGTTGGTGCAGTTCTAAATGCCCCGCTTATGCGTAGACAGCACATACGTTGAATTTTTTGCAAAGGCATTACGTTGCACTTCTTGTCCATTGATGTCCACCACACTACAGAGGCGTAGGTGATTATTGGTCTAATCACGCTCATGTAAAGCCAGTGAGTCATATTTGGACGTAGTCCCCATTTTAAACCTATAGCTCTTCTGCACAACGACCAACATCTGTGGGCCTTTTTAACTCTTTCTTCAAGATGATCTTTCCAGTACAGTTTCTGATCCAAGATTACTCCCAAGTATTTTACCTTTTTAGTTATAGCAATTGTCTTATTCAGGAATCGAGGCCGGGTAAAACGTGGGATCTTCGTTTCCCTTGTAAATAGAAATATTTCTGTTTTGTCTGGGTTAACATTTAATCCCCTTGGTTGTGCCCAGTTATATGCTATGTTAAGTGCCTCTTCAGCTCTTCTGCATACTAGATTTGGATGAAAGCCCCTTAGAAGTATTACAACGTCGTCTGCATAACAGACTGGTGAGGGCTTTTAGGAGACTGTGTATCGTCGTAACCCATAGAAGAGGCGATAAAATGCCCCCTTGAGGTATACCACGATTTACATTGTCTCTAATTTTTACGTCATATGACTCACAAATAATCCACCTATTCCTTAGCATATTGTTGATCCAGTTTTTCAGCGCCCGGTCAACCTGAAACTCGTCTAAGGACTGGATAAGTGTATCGGTCTGTACATTGTTAAATGTCTCAATGTCTATGCAAACAGCAAGTGTATACATTTCTTTACTGAAGGACTCTTCTATGTGGTGCACTACCTCATGCAGTGCTGTTTCCACTGATCTTCCTTTGACATAGGCGTGTTGTTTGAATTTTAGCCTGTCATCCGCTATTTTAATTTTAACCATGTTATCAATTATTCGCTCCATTGTTTTTAACAGAAAGAAGTTAGGCTAATGGGTCGATAAGCCTTTGGGGTCGTATAAGTCGCCTTGCCAGGCTTTGGTATGAAGACCACCCTTGATTCCTGCCAGTTTTTTGGGGTATACGAATGGGTTAGGCATGCAGTGAACACTCCAGACAGATGCGTTGATACTAGAGTGATCAAAAACCGGTTTTTTTGAAAAAATAAAAAACCGGTGGATGGTTTATTTAAGTTATAAAAAAACCGGTGGAACCGGTTTTTTCTGCATAACAAAACAGTATGAAAATTGCCGTTTGAAAAACATTTTCCATTTTAATAACAAAAAAGGCAATTTTTTAATATTAAATTTTTAAAAGCGATGTCTTCTCATCAGGTATCTTGCGCCAAATTTAGTCCTGTTGGATAGTAGTTATGAGTTGGATTGTGATGAATATTGTCATTTGAATCAAACGGTCCTTTTATCTCATACATATAACTAATTAGCTATTGTATTTAGAAACATTTTCCAAAAGTGTAATCGATAGTCTTTTCTTCAACCTTTTAAAAAAATAAGCAAATATATTTTATTACTTTTTTGCAAAATTAAACTTTTCTGAAATTTTGGTAAAAACCTATGTTTTAATCTTTGATTTACATTTTAGCATTTCAGATGGGAAAAACAACCGTTTGACAAAAATGTCAATATTTGACATCCTCCAACTCGAAAAGTCCTTAACCGATTTCGTTGGAATTGTGTCTCATAACTACTATCTGGTGCAATTGTCAACCCGACAGAAGACATCGCTTTTAAAAATTAACTCACTTGACATGAAATTCCCCTTATGTAGTTCAGTCAAGAAAATATTAATATTTCGGGATATTAAATAGAATATTTAAAAGAGGTATTACATCTTAATACATATATATTTTATATACACACTTTAGTGCAGGTGGGTATATACGAGTATACATATAAATATATAAGAGTATACACTAATCGGTTTACTCAAATGCAATTTTCTTACTTGTTTTTTATTTTCATCATCATCATTTATTTTCTTTAAATTTTTGTAATTTGTATAGAAATTGGTGAATGGCTTCGGATTCTAGCAAAGTTGCCGAGCCTTTTTAGGTCATATAAGGAGATCTTTCATATTATTATCTTAATTTGAGATATTTTGTATATAAAGTTGTAAATAATTTTTAATATTTCAGTGATAATAAAAAAACCGGAAAACCGGTGGAAACAAACGAAAAAAACCGGTTGCACCGGTTGTTCGAAATTCATGATTTTGAGAAAAACCGGGGACGGTGGAAGCAAAAAACCGGTGGGCCGGTTTATTTTAAACCGGTTTTGATCACTCTATTTGATACCAGATCCACCTCATTCTGCAGTAGTGCTGGAAATATTCCATCCGGTCGCGCAGCCTTAAAGGGAGAGAAACTTTTTATCGCTTCTTTAACCATACCATCTGTTATATCCGTAATAGGTACTTGATGAAATACGTTTTCATTCTGTAACTGTTCCTCTGTTGTTCCAGCATTACCAGTCGGAAAATGAGTTTTTATCAAGAGCCTTACGGTATCCTCTATAGTTTCCATCCTATTACCCGTTTCATCCACCAGTGTTTCGGTGTGAACATGAGTTTTTGAGAGGAACTTTTTCATTTTAGACATGCTGTTAACGCTGTCTACCTGTTCAAAGAAGCCTCCAGGAGTTACGTTTCGCCGATCTAATGATTTTATTGTTTTCTTTGAGTCTTCTGTGGTAGTCGTCCCAATATACTGATTGTTTTTTACGTCGAGCTCTGTTGTAAAGACTGCGGACATCTTTGCCAATCGAGCGAATTTGTCCTGTCATCCAGGGTTTCTCAAAGGCAGATTTCCTTTCTCGAAGTGGGCAACTATCTTCGAATGATTTTACAAGAGCCTCGGTAATCTTCTTAACATTGATATCAATGTCTTCTGCACATAGATAATCGCGTGTAGGCTGCCCCAATCGATTTCTAAGTAGATTTCCGAATTTAGTCCAGTCGGTCTTAGCCTTATTACGGAAACTTATGGGGTTTGGCGGTGGCCGTGCAATTTTAAACCTTATATAACGGTGGTCTGAATAGGAGTGTTCATCCGAAACCCTCCACTCATGAATCTCATCAATAAGATTTTCTGAACATATCGTTGTATCTAATACTTCTTCCCTAATTTTGTTAAAAAAGGTTGCAGTGTTTCCTATGTTAAGAGTTATGAGGTCATTTGTATTCAAAAATTCGATAAGGGCGTATCCCCTTTTATTGGTGTTAGTACTACCCCAAGCGATATGATGGGAGTTGGCGTCACATCCAGCTAATAACTCATTACTTGTGTGTTTGGATTCCCTCACCAGACGTTGTAATTCCGACGTAGGTGGCAATGTCGGCGCATCGAATGGCAGATATATTGACGCCAGGTACATACCTCGTGTAAATACTGTACGACTTCAATCGCCGTAACATCGTCGCTTTCGATTTTCCGTACCGTCTCCGCAAATAATTCGGCCTAACGAAACAGACAAAAACTAATGTATTTGAATTGGATTGAAATTACATAATTATTTCAATTATCTACCTGCTCGACAACAAAAAGTAACCAAAATTTTGCCTCCGGATTCAGGAAGAATTCTTTCAGCTTTTTTTCCCCTTTTGGTAGTTGCACGAAATACAATTTTAGGGGATCGAAAAGCTCCAAAATGCGTTTAGCGGCTGGACCGAGAGCTAAGAATCTTAGCATACCCAAGCAGTCTCGTATATTCGACGTCCGCTTCATCGCAGAATGCCTTCAATGCCTCCGTGAGGATGTCATAATTTCATTCTATAGAAAACGTTGTTTTCGCCACCACGAGTTAATCCACCAAAGTTCACTTTGGCATTATCACCACAGAACGCGACGATTTTTTTCTCCAAGCCATATTCACGAGCGACAGACAATATGATATTTGATATTATTTCTGATGTTTCGCCTTTTTCAGAGCTGATATCTAACACCTTTACACGTACGCCAATCGTTGGTATGACAGTTTAACATTTAACGTTTCCGTGGTTTGATGCATCTGTGTAAATCGACACATAGTTGCACTGATCCAAAACTTCGTTAAGCGTTTGTTTGGCGTGTGGCGCAAACACACTGGTGATGATCGCTTGGCATTTCTTTTGTGAACACGAAAAATTCATTTTGAAACATGTCTTGAATATTTTAGTCGCACAATCTGACGACTTGAAACTGTGGTTAGCATTTATAACATGGTACGCCCAGACGCCTTCTAGAAATGCTTTTTGTGTATCCAGTGTCGATGAAACATGCGATGTAATAGTTTGACTTGCAGAAGCAGCATTCAGAGCACCAATATGTTTTTTCGATTTCAAGTGTTGAATAATGTCTGTATTGCCGCTTGCTGCAATGGAAAATCGACTGTGGCATTTCTTGTACAAAACATCGCTCTCGGTTTTCGTCGTTTCTATATACGGATATTTTTGACGAAGGTTTGCGTTAAATACGCATTTGCCTTTTGCTGCTTTCGGCATATTATTTCTTTCACAAAATTCACAAGTTAAATCAAAGACAAGCGCATCAAACAAATGCGAAAAAATGACAGTGCGTAAGCGTTTTGCTATTCGCTGTTCGTGGGTATTACTCGCCGCATGGTACAATTATGTACAAGGTAGTAGCAGGAGCACAGCTGACTGCTTTGTTTAAGTTCTTCGTTATGTCAAACTAGGTTACTTTGCTTTGTTCGTTTGTGTGTTTGCTTATGTGTTCACCTCTGGTGTTTGACATAACGAAGTCCTGCTACTACCTGCAGATAATTGTATCATGGACGTTCGCCACTTCGCTGGTTGTCAAATTAAAATTTTCCAGCGTTGGAAATCTTCTGACAATTTCTATGCGAATAAGGGAGTTTCAAGGGATAAAAAGGGATTTTCGAAAATTTCAAGGGATAGCTCTTTCGACACCAAAAAAAGGAATAGTCCCTTAAAAAAGGGAGAGATACGAGCATTAGACATAAATGTTGCAATGTTATAAAAATTTAAACGTATCATAATTTGTCTGTGGCAAAGCTACGACATTTATTGACCCTATATGATGATGAATAGTTTATACAAGGGTGTAGTTTGTAAGAAATTAGCAGTAAGCCATTCGTGTAATTAGTATGTAAGATTTTATGGAAAAAACAATTAATAATGTTCAACACTTAGTATTTATAGATTAAATTTGTCTAATTTAGTTTTATGTTTATAATAATCTGTGGAGAAAAAATCGTCGCCCATTGGGTATTCCTTACAATAGAAGTATTAATTAATAAGGGGTTTAATGAGCGCATTTAATCATTTTAGCCTTTCTAACGCCGGTTTGTAACCGCATCGCCTCTGTTTTGTGTCCTGTTTTTGAGCAATATTCAAAATATATATTATTACATGATTGTAGGTCCCATTCAAACAATTTTAAAGGCGTCGTTATTGGGTCGTTTCAAGCTAGCGCTAGATGCCATCTTCTTTACTGTCCCACCAACTCCATCACATACACCTTTTCTATGAGAGGTCGTAAAAAAGTTCCATTCGGCATCAATACCAAAGCCAGCATTGTAGTTCAATGAAATTCAAAAAATGAAATTTTTGCAAAGTTTACTTTGTTTTAAATAGGTAACAATGCACCATTTCTTGCAAAAAGATTTTTTGAGACATTTTTAAAAAAAATTGTACTAAAGTTTTTTTTTGAAAAGAACTTTTTAGAAAAAATGTCCCCCACTTCGATTTTCTTAAATCTTTTAGAGAATATTCGTCGCACTCTCACAAATCCAGAACAGAAAAAAATTTTTGTGAGACCTGCCGATTACAAATTTTCTCGAATGATTTCATTATATCAATATCTTCAGAAAGTGATTTATCTAATAGTGGAGATAAGTACCACTCTTAGCGTTTTTAATGGCAAAAATTATATTTAAATAACATATTTTTTAGACGAATTTGTTGTTTAAAGTTCAGTATTAAGCACTTATCATAATGATGACTTTACATTGCATCAGAAATCAAGACCGCTCTTTCAAAGATAACCAATAACGCAGAAAAAATTCAGCTGCTTACAACTGTTCCCATTCCCTAGAATACATACAAGGTTCGAAATTTACTGAATGTCAGTAAATACATGGCTGAAACTGATTTAAAATTAATAGTACAATCAGGGTATGCTGCTCAACCAAATTCCAAGAAGGGCATCAGAAATCAAGACGGCTCTTTCAATGATAACCAATAACGCAGAAAAAATTGAGCTGCTTACAACTGTTCCCATTCACTGGAATACATACAAGGTTCAAAATTTATTGAATGTCAGTAAATACATGGCTGAAACTGCTTTAAAATTACGAGTACAATCGAGATATGCTGCTCAACCAAATTCCAAGAAGGGCAGATCGTCATTACCAATTTCTACGTTAAATTTGGTATAGAATTTCTACGAGTCGAGTGACTACAGCAGAGTAGTGCCTGGCAAGAAAGACTGTATATCGGTTTTACTAGACGGAAGAAAGGAAACCATGCAAAAAATATTATTACTACGGAAATAAGCTTGTCTAAATTTACAAAGTTAAGACCACTACATTGCGTACCCGTTGGATGTAGCGGCAGCATAATGTTTGGGTGTGCAAAATACATCAGAATCTAAAATTGAAACTTCCAGGATTAAAGAGCGCCCTTCGAGGAACTGGCGTAAATTACTCTGATGGCAAGTCAAATGAAGTGTTCGAATCCCAGCGAATATTGCAATATGCTAATTTATGAAAATTTCCCAGGATTTTCACAAATATCACATGATTTACTACAACTTTTGCAGATTCAAATATAAAAGAAATTGATTTTATGCAACGGACTTGAAATTGATTTTATGCAATGGACTAAGGCCCTTATTCATAAAAATTTAATGAAGGTTTGAAGAACGCTTTAACACTGCTAAAGCGTTCCTCAAACCTTCTTTAACTTTTTATGAATAAGGCCCTAAAACTCTTTATTTATTTATTTACTTCAATGAGTTTCTCATTTTTTAACATATCACAAAATTGTTACCATTTGTGTGGGAGGTACTAGAAGGGGCGCGACAAAAACGCCCACTTTTTGCTGGACTGTATACAAATATTACACTGCACAAAAGTTCGGGTATTTGTATGCGCTGGTATTAATGTTATAATCTGTGAACATTTTGTACAAATTGGGCCCTTTATGTGGGAGGTACCAAAAGGGGCGTTGCATTTTCGCTAAATTTTTAGCTTATAGAGGCGGTAAAATAATTACTATGTATGCAATTTTACAGGATACCCATCAGTACTCGTAGTATAGAAGTTATAAGAGCTTTAACATGTCACAAAATTTTAGCCATTTGTGGGGGAGGTGCCACAAGGAGTAGGCCGATATGGTTGTCCGTCAAACACAAACTGGGCGGACACTAATTAATTAATTTTTTTAACCCTTGGAGGACCCACTCTGAAATGTTTACATTCTGTGGTAACATATGTGGGTAATTTTTAAAAATAAAACGAACAAAATTGTGGATATGCTTCTCAGGATAATCAAGGATTAAGTCCCTTTTTTGCATGAAAATGTTGTAGGTGACCAACTTGGGCACCCTATAAAATCAAAACCTTCATGAATTTGGACAATCGGTAAACGGTAGTAAGTCTGCATGGTCTTCTAGTTTATGCGTATACAATTTCATTGAAAGCTAAATCCATAAATATTCGGACTGGGTCGGTTTTCTTTGGAATTATCCTATACATATATGGGAGGTATATGGGAGGTATTTTGAACTGATTTTAATCAAATTCAATAAGAATCGTTCTTGGGCCAAAAGAAAGATATGTCCTAAGTTTCGATAAGATCGGACCATAATTGCGTGTATTCTTTGTTTACAAGACGGATGGCGGATGGCTAAATCAACTCAGAAAGTGATTCTAAGTCGATCGTTATAATATTTCTTATCCTGTACCACAGTGTGGCGTAGGGTATAATATTTTTTAACCGCCTGATCCACGATCAGAGAATGAAGCCGAGCCAAAATTGGAGGCGGCGGCTGTCATTGAAAATTATAGATCGGCGGCGGCGGCTAGGCGGCTAAGCCGACCTAAAATTGACATACGGCGGCTCTATAATTGACATTTTAACATTTAAAATAATAGTTGAAAAGTTAAGCTCTGGTATTTATTCTTAAATAATAGATGTTTTCAAGTTAATTATAAGATATTGTGAGTTGAAAAAATCATCGATTCCATGCCACTAGGCGGCTCTATGATATACTCTATTTTTAAAGTATGCTAAAGCAATGTATAGACGATTGTCAGATCGGACAACTTTATCAACCCTGTGAAAGTGCCGCAAATGTACGGACAATGACATATTGTGAGGCAAAGGTGAAGACGATTGCAAGAAACCCTTACAATTTCATATATTTAAAATATATTTTGTAAATATTTATATGCAGGATTGCCAACAAAAATATTTTACAGACAGTGGCCAATAAAATGTTTTTCTGACAATGGCGCCATTTTCCGCCATTCGTACACGCTGAAAAAAAATCGCTTCTGTAGTATATTGTTCCAAACATATTCTGCTGGAAACATACATATGTTTAGGGTAAACTCCAAATATATAATATTTGACACTCACAAATATAATTTGTTTGTGAGGACGTTGTTCCAAACAAAATTATGTTTTCATCCCAATATTTTTTTATTTGGAAATAATATTTCCAAAACAATGATTAATTTGTATTTAACTATTTTGGCAATGTATTGATGCCTTAATTTAAAGGAAAGTCTTCAGTTTTTTTATACCCTCACTTTAGTGTGACGAGGGTATATATCATTTGCTACGAAAAAAAGTGTAACACATCGAAGGAGTGATCTAAGACCCTAAGTATGTTCGGCGGATATTCGTTTTGGGTCATTATACCCTCACTTTAGTGTGACGAGGGTATATATCATTTGCTACGGAAAAAAGTGTAACACATCGAAGGAGTGATCTAAGACCCTAAGTATGTTCGGAGGAAATCCGTTTTGGGTCATTTTAAGTCGAATGAGCAATGTCCGTCCGTCTGTCTGTCTGTGTGTCTGCTGGCTGGTGCGCACGATAACTCTCGAAAGGAGTAACCGATTGACTTCAAATTTGGTATGTGGCAATATTTTGATCTATCTCCGGATGAGTTCGAAGATGGGCCATATTGGTCTACTCCTTCTGGTACCTCCCACACAAAGGGTTAAAATTTAGTGAAATTTTGATTCTTTAATAACTTCTATACTACTTATTCGAATCTTTTGAAATTCTGCACATAATATTAGTATATTAGTCGCTATTAACTCGAGAAAAATGGGTGAAGTTGGCATGCCCCTTTTGGTACCTCCCACACAAATGGACCATTTTCATCAAAATTAAACTGCGTATAACTTTAATACAAGTGCATAAAAATGCTTGAAATTTTCTACAGTATAATGTTTTTGTAGCGCCTATAGTCCGGTAAAAAATGGGCATTATTGTATAGCCCCTTTTGGTACCTCCCACACAAATGGACCGTTTCGTACCAAAAGTAAACGGCTTGTAACTTTAATACCAGTGCATACAAATACTTGAAATTGCGTACAGTGTAATGCTGTTATAGTGCCTATAGTCCTGTAAAAAGTGGGCGTTATCACCCCGCCCCTTTTTGTACCTCCGACACAAAATGAACAAATCATACCAAAATTACATAGCTCGTAACTTTAATATACCAGTGCACATAAACACTTATAGTTCAACTCAATGCAATGTATTTAAGAATGTACTGTTTACCGAAAAATATGTTTATTTGGAAAACCCCTTCTGGTACCTCCCACACAAATTGACAGATTTATTGGTGTAATGTTATATATTACATTACTCACAAAGTGAGGGTATACCTTAGTCGGTTTACCCGACTGAAACTTTCTTACTTGTTTTAAGTCGAATGAGCAATGTCCGTCTGTCTGTCTGTCTGTCTGTGTGTCTGCTGGCTGGTGCGCACGATAACTCTCGAAAGGAGTAACCGATTGACTTCAAATTTGGTACGTGGTAATATTTTTTTCTATCTCCGGCTAAGTTCGAAGATGGGCCATATTGGTCCACTCCTTCTAGTACCTCCCCCACAAAGTGTTTAAATGTTGTGAAATATTGAATCTTTAATAACTGCTATACTACTTATTCGAATCTTCTGAAATTCCACACATAGCATTAGTTTATTAGTCGCTATCAACTCGAGAAAAATGGGCCATGTTGCACCTCCCACACAAATGCACCATTTTGCACCAAAAGTTAACAGCTTATAACATTAATACCAGTGCATAAAAATACTTGCAATTTTGTACAGTGTAATGCTTTCATAGTGCCTACAGTCCAGTGAAAAATGGGTGCCATATTCACGCCCCTTTTGGTACCTCTTACACAAAGATACCATTTTGCACCAAAAGATAACAGCTTATAACATTAATACCAGTGTATAAAAGCACTTGAAATTTTGTACAGTGTAATGCTTTTATAGTGTCTTTTGCACTGTGAAAAATGGGCGCTATTGCCACGCCCCTTTTTGTACCTCCCACACAAAGGTACCATTTTGCACAAAAAGTTAAGAGCTCACAGCATGAGTACCAATGCATGAAAATGCAACAACATTTTGCACAGTGTAACGCTTTTGAAGTCCCTATAGCCCTGTAAAAAATGGCCGTTATCACCACGCCCCTTTTTGTACCTCCCACACAAAATGGCCAAATCATACCAAATTTAATATCTCATAACGTTAATATACCAGTGCAAAAAACGCTTATAATTCGGCGCAGTGCAATGTATTTAAAGAATCTACTATTCAGAGAAAAATAGGTGTATTTGTTAAAAACATTCTGAATAATTCGTTTAATATTCCATATTACATTACTCACAAAGTGAGGGTATACCTTAGTCGGTTTACCCGACTGGAACTTTCTTACTTGTTTTAGAAATTTAAAGTTTAATTTTTTAGAAATTGTATATGTTTGAAAAATAATATTAAAATGTAAATCTTATAATCTTGGGTAACGACAAATTGATGGATTGACAATTGGACTATTTATAAATTAAAAATAAGTGCTATAAAACAAAAGAAAATGTTGTTTACGACATTTTTACCTATAAAGTATAACACAAAATCTAGTAAAAACAAAATTCAAAATTGCCGAAGTCAACAATGTTTTAATATTATTTTGAATATAATGTATTTGGATAAATTCTTAAACAATATCTTTGTTTGTTTGTAAACACATATTTTATTTGTGACAATAAGTTCGCAAATATATTTTGTTTTAATATATTAATATATGCGTTCCAAACAAAATTTCTTGATTTTCAAATAAAATATATTTGTTCAAAAATATATAATACTTAAAAATGTTGGTTCCAAGTATATTTTCTTTGAATTCAAACATATCAAAAATGGCGATTTTCCTCCGTGTATATACATAGCTTAAGTCGAAACAGGTTGTTTCCAGGAGAGGCGAATCGACGTTTTAGTGAAATTTTAAATTTGTGTGGAATTACCTTGTGGTTTAAATAGAATAACCTCTACTGTTTTGACCTTAACTTGATTGATTCTTTAGAATGGAGGCATTAAGTTATATATTACATATATTATTCTTTAATACTCCATTGATTTTTTTTCCAAAAAATATTTTTATCTCTATATGTACATAATCTAATAATAAATAAAAAATCTTATTATTTCCTTTAAAAAATAATTTTTATAATTATTTTTCTATTACTATCAATATTATGATTTTTATGACAATAAACGAATCAAAACGAAAATCACTCACTTCCATATCGTCCACCCAATAAAAGAATGGTGTATAATTTATTTGTCGTTTCGAGAAAATCATATTTGAAATTTTTGTGAAATTGAAACTCGATATTATTATTTATTACCGAACAATTTCAAACACCCAATAACCCAATTTGTGGAAGTAGAATTTCACCAGATATAGAACCAATTGCGTAAATTCTTAGAATGCAATAAAAAATAATAGTGTATATGTGTACACATTATGCTTCTATTAAGGGGACGATATATCTGCTATATAGCTATTTCCTTATCAAAAATGTAAATTGTATCTCTCCATATTTTAAAGTTTTTCTTTGGAACGGCGGCTGTGTTTCAGCCGATTTTAGTCGCAAAGATCGGCGGCGGCTTCGGCTCGTGAAAAAAAGGTCGGTGGCTCGGCTCGGCGGCTTCATACCCTGCCCACGATGCACGTTAACATTAGCATGACTTCTATACAAACAACAGCTAATTTGTGACCTCGGACAGTATGTTTTTATTCGCATGCTAATGTTAACGTTCGACATCGTGGTTCAGGCGGTGAATTCTTGAAATTTTCGTTTTCGGTTTAATTTACAGGTGAAATTCTTTATTTTCGCAAGGAAATAATTTATATAAATATTTTAAGACATCGCTTCTGTAGTATAATGTCCCAAACATATTCGGCTTGAAATATATATATCTTTAGAGTACACTATAAACATATATTATTTGGTACACACAAAAATTATATATTTGGGAAGATGTTGTTCTAAACAAATCTTTGTTTATATCCCAATATGTGTTTATTTTGGGCTATTTTTTCCGATACAAATATTTATTTGCATTTAAGTATTCAGAAAATACCTAAATTGTCTTACATTTTTCACTAATTCAAAGTTAATTTTTTAGGAATTTTTCATGTCGAAAATATAATAAATAATAATAATTGAAATCATATAATCTTGGATCGAAATATTAAAATATTACTTGGAGGATTGACAACTAATGATGGCTTGGAATACTCAGAAATTTTGAACGATTGATTTAAAACAAAAGTTAATGCTGCATTTGGTATCATAACTGGGAGGTTCTATTCGAAACCAAAAAAAAATTATAACTGAAATTCGAGAAATTCAACAAAAGTTTCGAAAATCTTTTTTAAATAAAATATATGTATTTGAAGCAATTCCTAAACAATAATTTTATTTGTATTAAAATACACATTTTATTTGAGAAATTTAGTTTGCAAATATTATACGTTGTAACATATTAATATACGAGTTCCAAATATATTTTAGTGGTTTTCAAATAAAATTTATTTGCTCAGAAATATTTAATATTTAAAAATTTGTGTTCGAAATATATTTTCTTTCGATTGAAACATATCAAAAAAGGCAATTTTGCCCCGTGTAGTAAAGATATTTACAAAATTGAAAAATCTTTTAAAGAACACATCGTAATCTTTACAATTTTGCATCAAAAACCACGATAAAAGCCACAGTTATAGGATTTTTTATTTTATACCCTCCACCATAGGATTTATTTTTTCTATTTATATGAATTACAATACAAAGTAAATTTATATTCTAATTGTACGGTCCAAGGAAAAGCCGGGTTACAATGACGATGTGGCTAGAGTTTGCAGCGACAGACCAGAGCCTCTGGTGGGAATCGAACCCACGAACCCCAAACTCATAGGCGAGCACGCTACCAACTCACCTACTGGGTCGCTCACCATAGGATTTATATCCGGAATCCTTCGCATTACCAACGGTAGTCATAGGTCCATGGTTTGGTACACCCCCCAACAAATCTTTTTTTTATTTTTTCATCTAACATACACGGGGCAAAATCACCTTTTTTGATATGTTTGAAACGAAAGAAAATATATTTGGAACACAATTTTTTAAATATTATGTATTTCTCAGCAAATAAATTTTGTTTGAAAATCAATAAAATATATTTGGAACTCGTATATTAATATGTTACAACATATAATATTTGCTAATTTTTTTTAAATAAAATATGTGTTTGAATACACATAAAATTATTGTTTAGGAATTTCTTCAAATATATTTTATTTAAGAAAGATTTCCGAAACTTTTGTTGAATTTTTAGCATTTCAGTTTAAATTTTTTTGGGTTCGAATTGAACCTCGCAGTTATGATACAAATGCAGCATTAACTTTTGTTTTAAATCAATTATTTAAAATTCCAAACCATTATTAGTTGTCAATCCTCCATGTAATATATTTCGATCCAAGATTATACGATTTAAATTATTATTATTTATTATTTCTACGACATGAAAAAATTCTAAAAAATTAACTTTGAATTACTGAAAAATTTAACACAATTTAGGTATTTTCTGAATACTTAAATGCAAATAAATATTTGTTTCGAGAAAAAATAGTCCAAAGTAAACACATATTGGGATGTAAACAAAGATTTGTTTGGAACAACGTGTTCCCAAATATATAATTTTTGTGTGTACCAAATATTATATGTTAAGAGTGTACCCTAAACATATATATGTTTCAAGCTGAATATGTTTGGGACAATATACTACAGAAGCGATTTTTTTTCAGCGTGTATGTCCTGTAATATAATTGATTATTTGTTTTTTAAACAGGTATTTTTCATTATTTTTTCAAATTTGTCAAAGTCATTTGGAGTGATATCCAACAAACTTCTCATCTCGGTACTATAATTATTTTCTTCCAATTCCTTTCGCGATTCCACGTATCTCAATGAAGAAATTAGTAGATCGGTAGAAGCCGCCAACATGTTGAAGAGGTCCTCATTCTGCCTTATACGCGAAATTTTGTATGTATTCGTGTATCAAAATTTGTATAATTGTTTAAATTAGAATGTTTCTTGGAATTTCGTTTTTGTCATTGATTTCTTTCGGTGCATATATTGTTTAATTTATCGGGCACACAATCTCGTTAGAATCTACCTAGCTTTGCAGATTTTAACCATCTTGGACCGTCGCTCGACATACTTCGCTCGTATTAAGTACATCTTGCTCAGGGTTACCATAAACTTTTTCGGAAAGGAGGACTTATGTGCCAGAAAAGGAGGACTTTGTGACATTTACAAAGAGAGATTTAAACTTTCGGAGGACTTTTAAAAATGCAGGAATTGGAAAGGATGAGCATTTTACTATGATCAAATATTTAACTTTAAACCCGCAAGGAAGATCTAAAGTCTGGCGGAGCCGACTATATGATACCGTTCACCACCTTATCGGAGCAGAATAAGAAGAAATATTGTAAATTTTTATAAAATGTATTTATCTAGTGATAATGATTTGTCCAACAATTTGTATTTTATATCGCTTAGATGACAAATCGGAGGTACATATATATGAGGTCTGTATCTAAATCTGAACGGATTTTATTCAAATTTATTCTGCTTAATTTCAAAGAGATTGGATATAAGAATCAGCCTCTGCAGCGCTAAAAGACCAATGGAAAAAAATATAAATGGGGTCTATATCTAAATCTGAGCCGATTTTGACCAATTTCTTCCAGGTGTGAAGGAGTCTATTGTAAAATTTCAGCAATATCGGATTGAAACAACTTTAAATGGACAGACAGGCGGACGAACATGGCTAAATCGAATCATCAAGCGATACTGAGTCGATATGTATAGTTTAAAGTGGGTCTAGCACATCTAGGTTAAAAACATCTGTGTCGAAACAAACTTATAATAAACAAGTGAGAGCGGCGTTAAGTTCGGTCATGCCGAATCGCATGACCATGGATCGCATGACAATTGTTTTGGTGCAATTTTAGCCCGATCACTAGAAATTTATATTAAGAAGTCAAATCAGGGAGATTCTATATATGGGGGGTATATCAAAAAATGGGCCGATATTGCCATTTCCAATCCCATTGTACTTCCAACTTTAAGAAGTATCTGTACCAAATTTCAGTCACGTAGCTGATGACCCAACCATCCTATGTCCGAGGGTATACAAGTGGGCAAATTCTCTAACTTTGTACTAAAAGTAGTTGCGAATATATTGCATGTGGAGGTTTACTGTTTGTGGAAAAGTTGAATTTGTAACAAAAGGAGGACAAATCCAATATCTTTGAAAAAGGAGGGAGGACTGGAGGACATTGGTTAAAAAGGAGGGCATTTCCCCGAAAGGGGGATGTATGGTAACCCTGATCTTGCTGTACAATTGTTATAAGGGTAAATCTTCGTTACCACACTTAGGAGCAAAAAACACCACAAAAACCTACAGGCACCTTGGAAAAATTGGAAAAAATCTAATCGTGTTTTATTTCTCCTACTCTCTTTTTATTTTACCTCGCGGCGTAAACGTTAACTCGTCGTTTGCTCCCCTATTACTTCCCGCCGGTGCACAATGGGAAAAAGGTATAAATTCGAGAGATAGAGTCCTACGGTTTGGACTATCTTGAAAAGAATTATTTTGAGAAGAAAGATTTTATTTTACTGTTAGCGTGTAACGCACAGTGGGGCTACAAAAGCGACTTTATGGAAATTTATGTAAAAACCAGAATATCGCGATCTTGATTATAAATTAAAGTTGACAAAATTTAGTTCAAAATCTATTACTTGATTGTGTGTTGCTGCGTTTTAAATATATAGAGCATTAAAGTTCAAAAATACTTTTGTCAACATAGCGTTTAAAGTCTACAAAACCGGGCAATGTTTTTGAAATTGAAGCCAAGTCGTAGTCTGCAATATTTTTGAAAGCTGAAGTTTTGCACTAATGTACTTACACAATAGGTCGTCAACTGTTAATAAATGAAAAATTAAATTAAAAACAAACCAGTAAGGAAAGGCAGAAGGTCGGGCGGGGCCGACTATATAATACCCTACACCTCCCTAACAAGGCGATAAGGGTCATTGTGATAACAATTTGGAATAATTGGTAAATGGGTAGGAACATATTATCTAATTCTAAACCGATAATACTAAATTAAGCAATATTCGTTCCTAAACTGAAAATCTTTCTGGAAAATTTTAATGATCGGAAGTAAAGTACAACTTCTATAGTGCTTTGATACCAAATCAGGAGGAACAAATATATGGAGGTTATTTATAAATCTGAACCGATTTTCCCTGAATACTCATTCATGTAAAAAGACCTCTTTCTGTCGAATTTCGTACTGATCGGATATAACATACAGTCTACAGCGGTTATATGTCAAATCGGGGGTAACATATATATGGGGGCTACATCTAAATCTGAACCCATTTTCTCCGAATTTGGCAGTATTCCTTCATGTAGAAAGAAACCTCGTTTTGCCGAATATCGCACTGATCGGATATAAAATAACATTTTTACAGCGCTTACATGTCAAATCGGGGGTAACGTATATATGGGGGCTATATCTAAATCTGAAACGATTTCTTCCAAATTTAAAAGTGTTCATTCCTATACTAGGAAACCTCTTTCTGCCGAATTTCATACTGATCGGATATAAAATACAGTTTTTACAGCGCTTACATGTCAAATCGGAAGTAACGTATATATGGGGGCTATATCTAAATCTGAACCGATTTATTCCAAATTTACCAGTGTTTATTCATATAATAAGAAACCTCTTTCTGCCGAATTTCATACTGATCGGATATAAAATAACATTTTTACAGCGCTTACATGTCAAATCGGGGCTAACATATATATGGGGGCTATATCTAAATCTGAACCGATTTTAACCAATAGGGATCGTCCTTGGACCAAAAAAAATATATGTGTAAAGTTTCGTCGAGATCGGACCATAATTGCGACCTGTACTTTGATTACAAGAATACATGCACATACAGACAGACAGACGGACATAGCTATATCAGCTCAGAAAGTGATTCTGAGTCAATCGGTATAATAAACGATGGGTCTATTTCTTCTCGTTTTGGGTGTTACAAACAAATGCACAAAGTTATAATACCCTGTACCACAGTGTGGTGTAGGGTATAAAAATAATAACCAATTTTAACCAAATTCAATAGGGATCGTCCTTGGACCAAAAAAATATATATGTGTAAACTTTCGTCGAGATCGGACCATAATTGCGACCTGTACTTTGATTACAAGAATACATGCACAGACAGACAGACAGACAGACGGACATAGCTAAATCAACTCAGAAAGTGATTCTGAGTCGATCGGTATAGTAAACGATGGGTCTATTTCTTCTCGTTTTGGGTGTTACAAACAAATGCACAAAGTTATAATACCCTGTACCACAGTGTGGTGTAGGGTATAAAAATAATAACAATCTGCCATAATCGCAAAAAGTCACAGGTAAACTAGGTACTATTGGATTCATCACTAACAGCCTGCTCTGCTAAATGTACAAAAACGCAGACGTGAGATAGCTACCCAAGCAATAATTTTCTTCTTATTCTCACCGAAGCAATCAATTTTTTAATTTGGTTCTTGCCACTTATCGTTCGTTCTTCATCGTCTTCCTGTCAAAGACCAATATTAACTTCTTGTTTTTATTGACATTATTTAAAGCTTTTTCCACACGCAAATATCAGAATGGGGCAACCCTATCCAACAGCTGTAAAAGTAGCAACAGCTGATTCTAGACAATGAGAAATAACCAGACTACCGAAAACAAATACAGTTGTTTGCTTGATTGGTCATATATGTATATTAGGCAGGGTCGATTTGTGGGGAGGCAAAAAAAGTCGACATTGCTCAGTGAAAATCGTATTCTAGGGATCAAAATAAGAAACTTTGCCGAAGGAACCATACCTCTAAAACGAATTCTGATGTCCCGGAATTTGGGTCGAACTTTTGGGTAGGGGCAAATTTTGAAAAATCCCACTTTGACCCATTTAGAGTGCTCCAATGGAGTCCAAATGTATGACCGACCCCCACTAACTTTGGAGGCCCGACCCACCCATGCCAGTGGCACACCCCTGGAACCCGCCCTAATGTATATATAGGGGCTATATCTAAATGAGTTAAACAAGTTTTTGCAAAATTTCATAGTGATCTGAGCATAATTGTGACCTGTACTCGGAAGCAATGACACATTTACAAACAGACGGACGGACAGAACAAAACCAATTCAGAAATAGATTCTAGGCGGATAGGTATATTAAACGGTTGTTTGGGTCATCTAACATTATGCAAAAATGCAAAAAGAAACAGTGTGGTTGTAGGATTTCAAAACATTTTATACAAACTAATAAACATAAATTTTTTGCAATTATGGTGGATACTTCAACAAGAGATACATGTTTATGTTTTTTGGTTCCTTTATACATTTTTTATTCATTTACCTAACAATTTTCACTTTATCTTTCAAAAGGGCGGTAAACATAACCGATACGAATGAATTTTTCTGATCTTCTAATTTGACATTTCATTTAGTTCGATGTTGTTTTATAAGAACCAAAATGTTGGCTATAATTGAAAGCTTCTTTGTTTACATCCAAAACAAAGTGAGCAAACCCCAAAAATTTCATTCGCTTGCCATTTGACGTGCGAAGTGGCAAAAATAAGTTACAAAAACAGGCCCTAAGTCACCCCTCTTCTCTATGTCATATGGTATTGATCCCACGTGATCCAAAAAAGTTGTATTCCATTTAATGTGTATAATTTTTTTTAAAAACTATATTTGTACTTTGATATATCTCTTCATTAGAAGACGTTAAAAATACGTCTTATATACAAAAATTAAGATGAATATAACGTTATTGTATGTTACAAGTCCGGTCGCATTTCACTAACAAACGCGAATTCTACAAGCATTTAAATATATACTTTTTATCATCGCAATATTATTTGCATTTATTTGTAAAAAAGACTAACTTTAAATGCTCATAACTCGAAATCGCCTGGAGATATTTTCGTAAAATTTGAAGGTATTTTCATTAAATATAGTCCACAATAAAACAGCATTGCCCAAAAACTTATTTCTGTCTATTCTTTCGGAAAAACATTGGTTCCTACACTTCATCAACCATAGCTCTTCAACAAAAACGATATTGTTACGTCCATTCAGTAAACTAGTCAGTTTTCTCGATTGTTTTTGTTTATTTAAAGTAAAACAGATTTTGGTCGGCTTCGAAACCGCCTTTTTGTTAAAATATACAGTCCAATCGGGAATATTCTATTCCATAAATAAAAAGTTAATTTCGTTTCGGTTTGAGTTATTTGCTTTTAATTGTTGAAATAATTCGAAACTAGTAGTTGTGCAGAGTATAGTGCATTCGTGTTGTTCTTTTGTGCGTGGATCGACCTTTGAGCCACTCAGTTCATATTGCTTGCTCTCTTCGAATTCGTTTCGTTTCATTACTACACCATCACTCGGTCGACTGCAGTCACCCTTTGCTTCGCCTTTACCTACTGCGGCCACTTGTATTTAATTCCTCTTTGTGCGACGTACGTAAACATTGGATGCATATCGAATTGTGTTGCATAGTCTATATTCACACTTGCTATTTTTTCTGCAATTTTTTTATGTAATTCTCTTTTGAAGTTGCATTTGCGTTCAGACAACGTATTTTGTTCCGAAAATTTTTTTCATCGTTCATTAAAATTCATTAAATTTCATTAAAATGTATGTCGCACAAATTTACATACGTTGAACCGAGAACAAAACTACGAATATTAAATAAAAAGGAATGTGGAAATGTAACAAAGATTACCACATGTGTGAATATTGACATACCTAAATAAGATTAATTATGCATTTCTTGTTTTTTTTTATATTCGTAAAAAAGTTTAAATATTGCCCCAGTAGGTACAGTATCTAAGTCGCCAAATTACGTTTTTATCAATTTAATTTAAAATTTTTTGTCGTAGTATTTTTTTGAATAGTGATGGGTAACACCATACTTTCAAATTATTTTCAATAATTTTCGACGCCGGGCACCCTACACTCAATTCGACTTTTTTATAATAAAAGTGTGATTTTTGATATTTTTCGATTCGGTAGATTATCTTTTTCGGTGGGTTTTCAGCACATGATCAACGTGCACCCTACAGTCAGTCAACTCAACCTGTAATCAACATTTAACATATTTTTTAAATTATTTCTGTACACCGCGAGAAATTTATAGAATATCTTAGACATTTTGTCAAAATCTTGATCGATTTTCGTAATTTTTTGAAATTATCTTTGTATCTGTTTGAAGATTTTATTCGTTTTTTGACCGATTATTTATATTTTGGGAATTTTGATTATTTATTGTTGATTTCATTTGGATTTTTTCGATAAGCCTTTGCCGTTTTTCGAATTTAATTTTTTTGGAAACTTCCCACTTAGCGATATTCGATTCTTTTTGTCCCTTTTCAAATTTGTTATCTGGAAGAACACTTCGTAAAAATGTCTCTTACTTCCCTTGACTTTTTTGTAAGAGCTTCGGATACTCTAGTAAAATTTGATACAAATTTCCGTCTTCTGAAAGATGAGGATCTGATGAATATAGTCTTGAGGTTCGCTTTTTTTTTTGTGTCCTAGACCTAAAAATTATTTTTTTGTATAGATTGTGGCATACTGTTATATAAAATGAAAACCAAAAATTTTTTTATGGATAATTTTTTTTAAAAAGTGTTTTATTAAAAATGCTATTATCGTCGAAGGTATCCTTAGGATTTGCACTATAATTTTTGGAGTATATGCCCGATCAGGTCGACTTATGCGTTAAATTGAAGCTATTAATGTGGGCTACCAATGTTAGAAATATATCTTTCACTTAGAAACAGTGGTTTAGTAACAGTCATAAACCAAATTAGAAAAAGTAGATTTAAAAAAAAATCCTTGGACAAAAAGGCATAAAAAATAGGAAAAAATCGAAAAAAATATTTTATTTTATTTTTTAAAGGGTTGCATCCTAGCGAAGACAATAATGCCTTTTTGATTGAAAATCTGTGGATAAATGTAGAAATTATAGCCCTTTTGGTAGAGGTAAGAGAATTTCAAAAAATCTTTTTTTTTAAATTTCTGTTTAAATATTGATTTTTTTTTGTTACTTTTATTTATATTATGTACATTTGAGTTTATTTACATGAACGAGTTTCATTAGATGTAATTGTGAGTTTGTTGACGTTTGAAGATTTCGGAATCGGTTTCTCTAATGAGGAACCAAATATCATTCTTTCATCCCACTGCCCTTGGTAACGCCGATCGATGGACTTCAATTCTTGGTGAAACCTTTCGCCATGTTCGTCACTTACGTCGCCAAGATTCTCGGGGAAAAAGTTTAAATGAGAATGAAAGAAATTAATTTTGGAATACATAAAGCAAAAAATAAGTTGGAAGAAAACATATGTGTTATATACATAAATATAAAAAAATATATTTCTAACCATTTTTTTTATAATTTTTTAACAAATCATTAATCATTGTTTCATGTTGCGGGCTTTTATAGGATCCAAAGAAATTTGAAATTACAAGCTTAAACGACCTCCATGCTGCAATTTCATCCGACGTCAAATATGATTCGAAATTCACATCTTTCATCAGTTTCCTTATTTTAGGCCCATCAAAAACTCCTTCTCCGATTTTTTGAAAAGAAAGACTTTTAAATAAACTTTTTAAATATGAGAGTGAATTGCCATCTTTCCTTAAGGCTTTTACAAAACTTTTAAAGAGCCCCAGCTTAATATGCAGTGGTGGCAAAATATCGCCTATCCCAGAGGCATAACATACCCACTACTTTTAAATCGCAACAAATTTTCCAGTCATGTTCATATTTTATGTATTTTATCAATTTAGCCATTGTTTCGTATGATTCCTTAGAGTTGACAGCATGAGCAATGGGAATCGACGGTTTCTGATTTCCGTTGTGTAAAAGTACTGCTTTTAAACTTTCTTCACTGCTGTCAACAAGTAACCGCCATTCCTCTGAATTGTATGTTTGATTAAGTTCCTCGAACAATCCGGGAATGTCCTTGCAAAAGCATCTATTATCCACAGTTGCAGAAAATTTTTTGTAAGGTATATCACGGACTCTATAATATCATATGTTAACATCTGGGGCCAAAATATTGTACTGTTTCATCCCTGATGCAAGCAGTTCTGCCTTATATTTGGGCAGATCCAAATCTCTCACTAGATCAATGAGTTGAAACTGAGTTAAAAGCGATGACTTCTGACTCAAACTTGAATCGCTCAGAGTTGAGTACTCAGTTGAACTTGATGATGTTTCCGTTATTAGGCTGTTAGCTATACTTGGACACTTCCTACTCCAATCTATTAACGTAGACAAAAATAGCAGTCCGTATCGTGAATGAATGGTTGTCTCGAAATCATTGGCATTCCAAATTCCACGTGAAGTCTAAAATTAAAATGTTTTATTCCACAAAACATTGTAATACATTAATTATAAAGTCCTTACCGCATGCTTCCACTACTCCATCAAGTGAGATTTACATGGCACGAATTACACAAAATACTAGGTGTCCACGGTTCATTAAAATTTTTATCTCGTATACCAAAATATTGCACATATATTTCTTCTATTATTTTGCTAAACGCACGTCGATTTTTTTATACCCTCACTTTAGTGTGACGAGGGTATATATCATTTGCTACGAAAAAAAGTGTAACACATCGAAGGAGTGATCTAAGACCCTAAGTATGTTCGGCGGATATTCGTTTTGGGTCATTTTAAGACGAATGAGCAATGTCCGTCCGTCTGTCTGTCTGTCTGTCTGTCTGTCTGTGTGTCTGCTGGCTGGTGCGCACGATAACTCTCGAAAGGAGTAACCGATTGACCTCAAATTTGGTACGTGGTAATATTTTTTTCTATCTCCGGCTAAGTTCGAAGATGGGCCATATTGGTCCACTCCTTCTAGTACCTCCCCCACAAAGTGTTAAAATGTTGTGAAATATTGATTCTTTAATAACTACTATACTACTTATTCGAATCTTCTGAAATTCCACACATAGTATTAGTTTATTAGTCGCTATCAACTCGAGAAAAATGGGTGAAGTTGGCAAGCCTCTTTTGGTACCCCCCACACAAATGGACCATTTTGCATCAAAATTTATCTGGTTGTAACTGTAATACAAGTGCATAAAAATGCTTCAAATTTTCTACAGCATAATGTTTTTTTAGCGCCTATAGTCCGGTAAAAAATTGACATTATTGTACAGCCCCTTTTGGTACCTCCCACACAAATGGACCGTTTCGTACCAAAAGTAAACGGCTTGTAACTTTAATACCAGTGCATAAAAATACTTGAAATTTTGTACAGTAAAATGCTGTTATAGTGCCTTATAGTCCTGTAAAAAGTGGGCGTTATCACCACGCCCCTTTTTGTACCTCCTACACAAAATGGCCAAATCGTACCAAAATTACATAGCTCGTAACTTTAATATACCAGTGCACATAAACGCTTATAGTTCGGCACAATGCAATGTATTTGAGAATCTAATGTTTACCGAAAAATAGGTGTATTTGGAAAAAACCCTTTCCGGTACCTCCCACACAAATTGACAGATTTATTAGTTTAATGTTATATATTACATTACTCACAAAGTGAGGGTATACCTTAGTCGGTTTACCCGACTGAAACTTTCTTACTTGTTAATTACATATTTTCCGCAGATGTAGCAGAAGTTGCAGTACCTGTAGCTGACATATAGTTTGCCTCGAACGTAGAAGCCAAATATTTTCAAGACTGCCGCGTACAACTTTGTATTGCGTACATATAATTTTACTATCTGTATATACAACTGGGATGTCCATGCCCCTAAAGGCGTAACTGAATGGAAACCTCATAAATAAAAACCACAAATATTGTTGAATGACCCTCTATCTGAGCAGATCTCATCCAATATAGCTCTCACATTGCATATCATGTTTTATAGAGGGTTACGAACGGCCATAAAACCTCGTCCTCTCTATAATTTTATAATGTCTGACATCAATCCTCATAAAATAAAATGCAAGTGCAATGTCTCTTATATGTCTCTCTCACATATGGCGAATTCAATATACGCAAAAACATCATTTAAGAACGAAAAAATATGAAACAAGATTTTTTTGAATTTCCCTAACATTTACAAAATGTCTCATAACTTTTACATCTATCTATAGATTTTTTTCAAATATACAGTGTTTTCTTCTTCAGCATGGCTTTTTAAAAATGTAATAAAATTTTTTTTTCGTTTTTTTTTTCTATTTTTTATGGTTTTTTTTGTACCAGGATAAGTTTTTAAAAAAAAATATTTTTTTCTCGTATTTTTGACGACTGTTACTAAACCAAAGATTCTACGTGAAAGATTCTACGATATTTGCAGCATATGTAGCCCTCATAATTATAGTCCAAATACTGAATGTAATTTCCAAGAAAACTGGAATTTAAAAAAAAAAAATACCATAAAAAATGTTTTTAATATTTTTTTCGTGTTTGTGATACCTAGTTGCACCAGAAACTGTTATCCACTTCCTTTGGACAAAAATTTTGTTGTATAGTGTAATTGGTGAAGGATAAACCGTCTCTTTCATCGTGGAAAGAGTTAGATTCCTTCTTGACTTATATAATTCACATGTTTATGTGCCATCATGTTATGAGGGGAGACAAATCTCCAAAACGGTCAAATGGAAAGAAGGCCCCATGCTTAACATCGGGATCTTTGCGTTCTTCTTCATCGGGTTGTATTCTTTGCCCAAACCAGAATCACAAAATTTACCACGTGACCACGTTTTTCATAACCGACGCCTTTGGATCGACTCGCCTCAGTCAAACGACACCGTTTATGTGTAAATTGGCTGCGTCAAGGCCACGAAGTAAAAAATTGTGATAGCAAACGTTGTTCTTTGAGATGTCATCAAAATCATCATACTCTGTTGCATCGCCACGAGCCCACTCCGAGTAATTCGGCTCGAGTGGTGAGCACAGAATGTTTCGTCCGATCCTCGGCACACCTTATCGGCTGGATGTTCATCTCGTCAATCTTTTCATGTCGCGCAGAATAAACCTGTCATATTGGGAACAGCCATGGTGAACATCGTTCATCATGGTGTTTCGTATTTTGCTAGGGCGTTAATTGACCCAGATTCAGAGGCATCCCTTATTTCGGAGTCTTCAAACTCGATTGAAACTTGCGATTCGTTGTACAAGTGATACACGGTACTAGGAGTACACGGTATAGTTTCGGCCACTTCCAGTAAAAGTTGTACCTTGAATATCGGGCTTCTTTTGATTCCTCTATTCTACTAGAGACCACTACCATGGTCCTTCCTTCCATTTCGGGAACCATTACGTAATATTCGATTAGCTAATTTGTTTGATTCTCGCCCAGTTGATATTTTGATAGGAGCTGACTGGTATCCTAAAATTCTTTCAGAAGGATTTCTTCGAAATTCGTCAGTATCGTTGCTCGCTCAAAAGACTGTATTTGGTTGGATAATTACTGGTACTCTTCGTCTACTCTACATTTACAAAAATTTCGTCGCACCTCTTTGAAATTCGCGTCGTTTCGTTTTTTTTTAACTTACATCATACATTTGAACTTATTTGAATTCGAAATATTACTTGAAATTGTCGTGATCGGGTTTAAATGGACTCAAATAAACCAAACTGATATCGCCTACTTTTGTTTTTCTTCGAAGTCTACATAAACTAACTTGTTTATATTTAAAAGCTCGCTAGGAAACTGAATTTACGTTCCTTTTTTACTAACTTAATATTAGTTATAGTTTTTTATTCGTTCGTTCCATAATCAAGTTCAATCCATAATAAATGTTATTGACCGCGGGAGTAAGTTTATTATTGGGATACATTTGACGAAATAAATAAATAGGAGGATTTTGCAGCATATTCTTAAAATTTACTGCCGTGGACCTTTTCTGTACAGTTGATTACATTGATAATAACGCCCAAGCTTCTTATAATGTTACTGTCGACACCAGTAATACGGGCTGTTACATCGTCGTTCTTAAACAATTTGCTTGAAATGTTTTCGTCATTACTGTTTCCTTATCCATATTTTGGACAGTCAATTTTGAGTCCAAGCCTTTTGACAAATTAATTTTATATATATTTGTTTTGAATATTTTACTTCTCTCTGGGTGATGTATTTTCATCAAATGCTTCTCCATCTCGGGAAATAGTATAGGCCAGCTTCAAAATGAACTTCATAATCTAATTCTAGAATGCAACGGAGAAATTCCATTTTCATAATTGTAATAACTACTTGTGGAGTCTATATTTTGAAATTCTTTCTGTGACCTTTTGCATATTGGTGTTTAAGAGAAGAGGATCTACGGAAGTCATAAACATGTTTGTATTGGTGATAGTGTTGTCATCTGTAGGCTTGCTTATAAACACGACCTACGCAAAATTGCATATATTTTTTGATAATCGAAGGTAATGCAATTGGTGTTGTCAGAATACTCTCTTTTATCCTATGACAAGCTGGACCCGGTCCACTTCGTTGCCCCAAATTCCAGTTTAGTGAAATGAGCAACATGTCATGTCGTAATTTTTTTATAGAATCGTACATACTGCTGTCATCTACATACATACCACATTTAAAAACAGTTATGGAAATAGTTTTCCGGATATTTCGATTTAAATCATGTGGGTAGAGCCACGCCCACTTTCCAATATTGCAGCAAAATACTCTCGTAGAAAACTACAAGAAGATTGGTTCAATGGTGTTGCAGATATGTAATTTTCAATAATGGAATTATTGATTATCAATTTATGTTGAGTCACGCACAGTGATGTCAAATGCATTCACACCAAATTTCAGGAAACTTGAGCCAATGGTTTTCTAGATATATCGTTTTTAAAATGGGGCGGGACCACGCCAATTGTTTTAATTTCGTCAATTTTGGACCAAATACATATACATAAAATCACAACACTCTCGCAAAAAAATTGTTCAAGATATTTCAATTTCAAATCCTATTTTCCCCACTATCTACATACACATGTACATTCCGTGAAAATTTCAAGAAGATCGGTCCAGCCGTTTATACGGTGCAAACAAAAACACGTTTGAATTCCTTATAACTTTTTTATTTATTTATTAATATGAATTACAATACAAAGTAAATTTATATTCTAATTGTACGGTCCAAGGTAAAGCCGGGTTACAAAGACCAAAGGTTCAAATAGTGTATAGACGCAAGTTTGGCGGCAATTCTCCGAGCAGATGGACCATAATAAGACTAGTTAACAATTTTGCCGAGCATGGGACAGTCAACTGAAGACCTTACCATCGAAACCCTTCAGTTCGGACGGATGAAACAATCGCTGCTGTCATACAAAATAATCCAAGAGTTTTGACAAGAAGCTGATCTGCTCAAATGGGCATAAGCAGGCAGTCATTGCAGTCAATTATGCACAAAGATTTGGAGTTATTCCCATAAAAAATTCAAATGGCCAACAAACTGAAGGCAGCAGATTCCCGATTCGCTTGGAATTCTGCCAGAAGATGCTTCAAATGGTGGAAGAGGACGGAAACATGTTGGACTGTCTTTTCATGTCTGACGAGATCCATTTCGATTTAAACGGCAACATAAACAAACTAAATTGTCGAATATGGAGTGCTTCCAACCCACAGATACTCCATGAGACGGAAATGCATCTACTTCGTGTCACAGTGTGGTGTGCAGTTTCTTCACGCTGCATTGTTGGGCCTTACTTCTTCGAAGAAAACGGTCACACCGTTACGATTACTGGAGACCGTTACTTGAGCATGTTGAGAGAGTTTTTCTATCCAGAATTACGCCGAATGAGAATTTCTTTCAACTCTGTGTTGTTTCGGCAAGATGGTGCAACTCCTCACATAGCCCGGCCTGTTATGACAGAATTGCGGCGAAAATTTCCCAATAAGCTGATATCCAGAAACTCCACATTCCGTGGCCCCCCAGGTCGCCTGACCTTACTGCACCTTACTTTTTCTTGTGGGGTTATTGCAAACAGGAAGTCTACAAAGCAAAACCAACAAATTTGAATGAACTAAAGCAATCCATTCGAGAAACAATTGCGGCTATTCCCGTCTCAACTCTCCAAGCAGTAATGAACAACTTTTTGGTAAGACGGCGCAAATGCAACAACGAGCGGGGGGCATTTAAATTCAAATATATAAAACTAATTAAGCTATTTTTAATAAAATTGAATAAGCTTTAACATGAAGAAAAATGAATTCCATACACCAAAAAAAAGTTATTAGAGTTTCTTAATGTGCGATATTCATCACCCACCCTGTATATAGAAGTCGATTTGGAATTGCGAAATATGCGAAAAACAATATTTTAGAAAAAAAGTGTTACAAAAATGTTACAATCTGACAATGACATGACATAAAAAATGTACAAAAACATGACAAAACATTTGAAAATTTTGGCTGTATTTTATTTCTGTTTGCCTGTTTTGCAATGTACGAGTATTATCATTGCAAGGTTGTCGTACATTAATTGTATTACATGTAAATGGGCAAGAATGGACAGCCAAACTCAATTGAATATGGTAAAGCAATAAGTGTTTAATCACCCTAAAGTGATAACATCCGAAACTGAACGATTTTTTTAGTTATATTCTACTAACATTAAGAAACGATCCAAATATTGTGTTTTGTTCAACTACTAATTCTCAAAAGCATACAATATTTGTTTCATTTGATTGAAATCATACGTACCTTTCAAATAACACCAACAACATAATGATCAGTTATATAGTTTGTCTATAAATCTATTCTAAAACTTGACACTTCCTTCACTTTTTGCTTTTTTCTTGAGAACAGAAAAAAATAATTAACTTTGAACGGTCCTGTAAACCGCGATATTTATTAAATTTTGAAAAGGTTTTCGGATTTGTGATCCATAGGAAGTTCTCTATCGAATGGAATCATCAATTTTACCAAAAGCTTTTATAAAATTTATGATTTTTGCCACGGGATTCGTGTAAGACACACAGTGCACCGTAATAAATTTGTTTATTATTGTTGGGATTTTTGATAAATTTTTAATCGATTTACATTTTTATTTTGAAAAGATTTTGCCTTTGCAATTTTTCTAAACTGCGTTTTTATTTGATTTTGGATATTCGATATTATTTTCGTATAAAATATCCGGAAGATCGTGCTCGTTTCTGTTGTAGACACTTACAAATACAACACTTTAAATTTTATAATATAGGGTCCGCTATCTAACGTTTTTTTTTCAACTAGTGCTTATTTCTCACTTACACTTAGCTCATGTCTGATTTGACAGATAATTAGTTTTATCCTTCCGCTGAACGCATATGGTTGTGTATACGCTTGAACAAGTGGGCCTGCGATCGACTTACAGATTTTGCCAAAAAAAAATCATCTTTTCAGATGAAGCTCATTTTGATCTTGGCGGGTATGTAAACAAGCAAAATTGTCGCATTTGGGGCACAGAAAACCCGCACGCATACATTAAAAAGCCGATACACCCAAAACGAGTCACTGTTTGGTGCGGATTTTGGTCCAGAGGCATAATTGGGCCATTTTTCTCCGAAAATGAGCAAGGAGTGGCCGTTACAGTCAATGGCGATCGTTATCGGTCATGTTGAACGAATTTTTGTTCACAAAAATTGAAGAGGAGGATATTGGCAACATTTGGTTTCAACAGGACGGCGCTACGTGCCACACAGCCGAAGCTACACTCGAAGTTTTGCGCGATGTTTTCAAAAAAAAGTTATTTGGCGGACCCTTTATATCCACATCAATGTAGCATTGACATTTAGTTTTACACATTTTCTAAAACATTTGAAAATTTGTTCATTCTTATTTTTCCTTTTGAAATAAATAGTCTTAGTGTGTTTGAAATATTTCGTTCGTGTGTTTCTCATTTTATTCAAACCCTAACAAATTGGCGACGAGGATGGGATATGGCGGAACAGCAAATTCTGGAATTACTAGCACTACAAAGCAAGCTCCTCCAAAGCTTGAGAAATGGAACTCCTCTGAATCAGGATCAGCTCATGGAAAAGTTATCCAATAGTATTTCGGAGTTTTGCTACGATGAAACAAATCATTTTACATTCAATAGTTGGTACTGCCGTTATGAAGACATATTTCTTGTGGAAGGTACATGCAGCTCGAGTCAGACTGCTAATGCGGAAGCCGAATCCAGTTGCATACAACAAAATATGCTTTATTTATTTTACCGAAGAATCCAAGAGATGTCACGTTTGTGGAGACAATCAAGATTCTAAAGGACATGTTTGGGTTACATGAATCACTTTTCAGTACAAGATACAAATGCCTGCAGGCGGTCAAGAATCCCCAAGAAGATTTAGTGACATATGCAGCTCGGGTAAATGAAGCATGCGAAAGTTTCAAGCTTTCGGAAATGAATTCGGATCAGTTCAAATGTCTCGTGTTTGTGTGTGGTCTTCAAGCACACAACGATTCTGAAGTTCGCATGAGATGTCTATCTACTCTTGAGGATGATTCCAGCAATACCCTAAGCAAGCTAGTTACAGGTGCACAAAGGCTACTGAATTTGAAATATGATACAGCCATGGTACAAGAAAACACCCAGACAGCTGTACATGTCATAAAATCCAATACAAAGCAGAATAAAAATCAGGACACGAAAGTTCCCAAAACTCCATGTTGGAACTGTGGAGGACTGCACTATTCAAAATATTGCAACTATGCAAAACACTCATGCACACAGTGCAAGGACATAGGACACAAAGAAGGCTACTTTAAGAATCAACGTTCTGACAAAGCACATCAAGGAAATCAAGATAAGGGCCGTAAGAGGTATAAGAATCAGAAAAAGTCAAATTCTCCTCAGTCAAGTGTTGTTAAAATCAACCGAGTCACATATGCCTCAAGTCGGAGATTCGTCATGGTCAACATCAATCCAACATCATTATCAGGTGAAAATGCAAATCGACACCGCATCCGATGTCTCCATTATTGGTAAGAAACTCTGGATCGAAATGGGGAAACCAGGAACACATTTCCATAATAAGTACGACACCAGTGCATCCAGAAATAAAGTCATGTTCGGCTATTAGGTGATCTAAAACAATGCAATTTATCTGTTGTAGAAATTGATTCTCTTTGCGTTCTTGGTGTGGAATATTTGGCTTATGGGACAAACCATTAAGCAGCATTTGTTGTCAGTGTGGAATATTTGGCTTATGGGACAAACCATTAAGCAGCATTTGTTGTCAGATTCAGACTGCAATCAGGAGCTGGGTAAAATAAAATGTGAATTTGCAGACTTTTTCAAGACACTCTATCGAAGTGTACCAAGACACGAGTTCAACTACATCTGAAATCAAATAGTCAGCCAGTATTCCGATCAAAGAGACCAGTTGCATACGCCATGCTCCCGCTAATCGAAGATGAGCTACAACGATTACAAACACTGAATGTCATCACTCCAGTAGATTTCTCTAAATGGGCAGCTGGCCTTAACGATAGTCTTGAACCACACATGTATCCCCTACACCGTGCCGAAGATTTGTACGCAAAGGTCGGAAACAGTTGCATGTTTACCCACATTGACCTGTCAGATGCTTACCTACAGACAGTGGTTACTTCAGATTCAGCGAAACTTCTCACAATAAACACGCATAAAGGATTGTTTACATTTAATCGCCTTGCCCAAGGTGTCAAAACTGCTCCTGGTGCTTTTCAGCAGCTAACGGATACTATGCTGACAGACATAGACGACACTGCAGCTTATATAGATTACATAATCATTGGTGGAAACACGATGGAAAAACATTTGCAAAACGTGTATGAAGTTCTTACGAAACTTCGAGAATACAATTTTCATATAAAATATGATAAATGCAATTTTTTCGTCAAGGAGGTAAAATATCTTGGTAACATCATGACACCAAATTACTACGGCAAGTACATTCCAAACGTGAGCAATTTAAGATCTGCACTCGATCATCTACTCGAAGATAAAGTCAAGTTTCAATGGTCTCATCAATGTCAACAAGCATTTCAAAAATTCAAAGATATTTTGAAATCAGATCTACTTCTCACGCATTTTAACCCATCCCTACCAATTAAGGTGGCTGCGGATGCCTCTGGTAGAGGAGCGTTCATGTGTCAAGTGTTTCCAGACAACTCTGAAAAGGTCATTGAACATGCTTCTCGTACCCTGACGCCAGCTGAGAAAAATTATTCCCAAATCGAAAAAGAAGCTCTTGGTTTAATTTATGCTGTCAAGAAATTCCACAAATACATATATGGCAGAGAATTCATACTATTCACAGATCATAAACCACTTCTTTCGATTTTTGGCAGTAAAAAGGCATTCCGGTGTAAGCAGCAAACAGGTAGCAAAGGTGGGCGTTGACACTCATGATGTATAATTTCAAAATACAATATGTAAATACCAAGCATTTCGGCTGCGTTATCAAGACTAATAAGCAACACATCAAAACCAGATGAGGACATAGTAATATCACGTATGACACTTGAAGATGATTGCACAGCATCACTACAAGATCATTTCAACAAACTTCCTGTAACATTCAATATGGTGAAGCAAGCCACTCATAAAAGCAATACGTTATGAAATCACTACAAAATGGATGGAATTCAAAATTATCACCAGATTTGGTTAAATATCATGCCAGAAGAGACAGCCAGAGTGTAATTCAAGATTGCATTATGTACAATGATAGAATTGTTATTCCTGAAGGTCTCAGAGACAGAATTCTCAAACAATTGCACTGTGGACATCCAGGTAAAGAAGCATGAAAACACTTGCTAGATGTCACGTTTATTTGCCGGGAATAGGCGAAGATATTGCTATCTATGTTAGAAACTGTCAAAAATGCGCTCTCACACCTCAAACCAAACTAAACACACACTCCAGTCATGACCATTGACATCAAGACCAATGGAACGTATCCACATCGATATAGCTGGACCATGCAATGGTCAATACTATTTTGTAATTGTGGATACATATTCAAAATGGCCAGAAATTTTCCGAACATAACATTAACAACAATGATTGCAAAATTGCAAGATATGGAAATTGTGATACGTTGGTGTCAGATAACGGCATACAATTCGTGAGTGATCACTTCAATGCGTTCATAAAATCACGAGGTATCGTTCATATGAAATCAGCTCCATATCATCCCTAATCTAACGGACAGGCAGAACGTTTTGTGGGAACACTGTAACGCGCGCTTGGGAAACTCAAGGATGAGGGGAATACTAAGGAAATACTTGAAACATTCCTACTAACATACCGTTTCTTTCCAACCAAAGGACCTGGTTGGTGTGTGCACAAGTATACAAACAGAAGAAGCAAATATGGGTACCAGGTTCAATTGTAGAGCGTGTTGGAGCCGTGAATTACAATGTTTACATTTTTGATGAAACCGGGACAAAGTTGATTCGATCTCAAATAAATCAGCTAATACGAAGAACTGATGAAATACAGGCGAAAACTCACTCAATTCAACTTTTGCTAGAACTTTTTGGAATTGAACCCAATATACAAAATCAAACTCATCCCCGTCAATAAATTCAACAACCTTTGATCCAAGAAGGTTTAGAAATTCAAGATGATATACATAAAGAAAACGAATCATTGAATTCGCTTGAAGATCCACAACGTTCACATTTATTTTTTAGTACTCCAGTGGCTACAACTCCACCGCCTCTTTCGAAAACCTCCAAGCAGGTATGGGTTTACGGATTAAATATAAAAAGGGGAGATGTTGTAGACACTTACAAATACAAAACTTTAAATTTTATAATATTTTCACATCAATGTAGCATTGACATTTAGTTTTACTCATTTTCTAAAACATTTGAAAATTTGTTCATTCTTATTTTTCCTTTTGAAATAAATAGTCTTAATATTCAAAACCCTAACAAATTAATTTTTATTCTTTATACCCTACACTGTGGTACAGTGCATTTCTTTGTTAAACCCAAAAGGAGAAGAAATATTCCCATCGTTTATTATACCGATCGACTTAGAATCACTTTCAGTGTTGATTTACCTGTGCCCGTCTGTCAGCCCGTCTGTGCGTGTATTCTTGTAATCAAAGCACAGGTTGCAATTATGACCCGATCTCAACGGGTAATAATCAGTTCAGATTTACATATAGCTCCCACAAATATATAAGTACTAGCTGGACCCGGTCCACTTCGTTGCCTCAGACTTCAGATTCCCGATCCCGTTTATTTTTGGACTAATTACGTAGACTGACACCAAATATGTATGCACAAAATTACATTGATCTCTCTAAAAAATTGCTCAAGATATATCAAACACAAAATTGCAGCACTCTCGCTACCAAATTGTGCAAGATATATCAATTTAAAATATTGACTTATATGGCCGGGGCCACGCCCACTGCTCATATCCCGCCCATTTTTGGGTCAATCACGTAGACAACCACCAGAAACATATACACAAAATTACAGCACTATCGCTAACAAATTGTGCAAGATATTCCAATTTCAAAACTTGACTCCCTCGGCCGGTGCCACGCCCATTAGTCTGATCCCGCCCATTTTTTGACAAATCACGTAGACTGCCACCAGATACGTCGAAAAATTACAGCACTCTCGCTAATAAATAGTGCAAGATATCTCAATTTAAAAATTTGGCTTATATGGGCGGGGCCACGCCCATTGGTCCAATCCCGTCCATTTTTGGACCAAACACGTAGACTGCTACCAGATACAGGTACACAAAATTACAGCACTCTCGCTAATAAATTGTGCAAGATATCTCAAGCCACGCCCATTGGTCCGATCCCACACATTTTGGGACTAATCTCGTAGACTGCCACAACGTACATATACACAAAATTACAGCACTCTCGCTAACAAATCGTGTAAGATATATCAATTTCAAAATTTGGGCTGGGCCCATTTTTGGAAAATTCACATGATCTGCCACTAAATGCATACACACAAAATTGCAGCACTCTAGCTAAAATGTTTTCTCAATATCAAAATTTGACCCATGTGGGCGGGTCCACGCCCACTTGATATATCGAAAATTCTAGTACCCTATTTGCACCACCCCCCACACATGTACATTCTGTGAAAATTTCAAGAAGATCCGTCCGGCCGTTTGGACGTCTATACGGAACAAACAAACACACAAACAGACACTCTTTTATATATATAGATGTACCTCCGATTTCGCATATCAACGTCTTAATGCAATTTTGGTACATACGCCATTTTTGTGTTTTTTGAGTTAGGAGTTGATAATATGGGTTTCAAGCATGCATGTCTAGTTTTCAAGATATTGGTGGGGTAAATTTATTAACCTCAGAATAACGGGAAAAAATTTTGATATTTTTGTTCTATGTCTCCATCTTTCTATCGCACTATATTTTTGACTCAGTATTTTATGTTCTTTCGATCACAATATGTAAATTACTGTCCTTCCATACCGACCCTCTTTGTGGTCCATGTAATAGAAATACGAAAAAATATTAAACCAAAAGTGGATATGGACCAAAATGCCAAGTACAAAATTGTTATAACTTGCTTTTATTTTAATGTATTGGCATAGAAATGCATGAGAATCATACAAACAATGTTGGGAACCCTATGAAATGTGTGTAACTCTTCAGTCCCGTTTTAACTCAAACTATAAATTGCGTTTTTCTCCGATCATACAAAATGGCGTATGGAAAAAATAGCATTAAGCCGACGATATATGCACTGTATAAGCGACATTTTTTAACCGATCAATATACAAATGTACAGAGAGAATTATCTTGATATACTTAGAGACAATACTAACTTTGAGTAAAATCGGTTCAGATTTAGCCCCCATATACATATATATATTACATACGATTTGACATGTAAGCGCTGTAGAAACTGTATTTTATATGCGACCAGTACGAAATTAGACAGAAAAAGGGTTTCTTGTTGAAACATGAATTCGAAGTTGTCATTGAAGAGTTTCGTACCGAAGCAATCGAAAATGTACTGAAAAATTGGGCTGATCGGATGAGGTACTGCCGAGCCAGTCGTGGTAGTCATTTGAAGGATATTGTGTTTCATTATTAAATGACATACTTCAACTTTTCCAATAAAACCAGAAATTTCAAAAAGTGTCAGTACTTTTTAATAGTCGATTCATATTTAGAACTTTTAATGGCCCACCCGTACCTGAGTCCATCCCTAAAATTCTCAGTTGCCGAGCTAGTCGTGGTAGTCATATGAATGAAATAGTATTCCATTATTAAATGACAAAGTTCAACCTTTCCAATAAAACCAGAAATTTGAAAAAATTATCTGTACTTTTTTTATAGCCGATTCAAACACACATGTAAGCGCTGCACGACTTTGCGCCCAAAGACTTTGTGGAGAACATTAAATGAAAACACCTTAAAATTTTATGAAAATATCTTCGGCTGATTTCGAGTTATGGCCATTCAAAGATTGTCTTTTTTACTAATAATTGCAAATAACATTGCGATGATCTAATGTATGTACTAAAATGCTTGTAGAATTTGCGTTTGTTGGTGAAATGCGACCGGACTTGTAACATATAATAATTTAATTTTTGTGTAAATGACGTATTTTTAAAGTCTTCAATGAAGAGATATTTTAAAGTAAAAATAGAGTTTTTTGTTCTTTAAAAAAGTTATCCACAGTAAATGGAATACAACTTTTTTGGATCACGTGGGATCGCTACCATGTGGCATAGAGAAGAGAAGTAACATAGTGACGAATCCAACAGTACCTAGATTATCTGCTTCTTTTTGCGACACTGGCGGCTTTTTGTACTTTAAATATGTGATTATTGTACTTTAAGTATAGAAAATATGTGTGGGAGCTACATATATCTATGAACCGATTTTTCCAAAACATATGGACCAATTTTCTTGGTCCAAGAAAATAACTTTTACGAAAATTCAAAAATATTTTTTAAATTCAATGGTCTGGACTTGATCTGGCGTTGCGTACAGACGTGTTTATAGTGACTCTCACAAAAATTCTATTAAAAAATTATTTTCTTTGGGATTAACCCTGCTAAAGCATATAAAGCGAGTTGGACGCTATTAACAAGTGATTTGGTTATAATTCTGTGTTAAAGAGTATTGCTAAAGTGTAACTTTTTGCAAGAAAAATAATCAAGTTAAAAATCATAGTGCTTGCTGTGTTGGTTGTTCATAAATAAACAAAGGAAATTTACAAAAACAAATATTCGTGCATGTCTCTCACTCCCTCCGTTGAGAGACGGTTAAGTCTTAATGGCAGAAATGCGTACATTTCTGTGACAAATACAGAAAGTAACGCAACAACAACGCCAAGAAGAGATGACAGCCTCTTTTTGACCGCCAAAACCCCAAACAATGCGCGCTCTTTCTCACCGCAGTTGTCGAGTAGTGAAACAAATCAAATAGAAATGCTAACAAATACAATACAAAATAACGTAGTGCCTAAAAGTATGCTTTCAAGTTCAGTAGCTAATCCGAATGGAAATAGTGTTGCCACAGCAACAGGAACAATCCCCAAAGGTACAAATCCAAACAGTACAACGGGCAAAGATGAGAAAATACAAACTGGTATAGATAGATATATTATAGTGACAAAACGAAAGGCAAGTGCAAGGTCTCCTCATAAGGAACCAGATCCCAAAGTTTCCAAAGGAATGAATGCGGTAAGCTCGAACCGATTTGACCTCCTCAGCTCTGAGGATAGTAATGAAGAAACAAATGAAATTATAAGAGAACCCAAACCACCCCCGCTTTTCTTGCGGGAACAAACAACTAACGCGTTGGTAAATAAGCTGTCCCAGCTACAAGGCAAAGAAAACTTATATGTTGCTTCACTTCGTAGAGGCAATGTATACGAAACAAAAATTCAGACATACACCGAAGTGTATTATAGAAAGGTGGTTGGGTTGCTCGATCTCGAGAAAAAGAATTACTACACTTACCAGCTTAAGAGTTCAAAAGGTCTTGTGGTAGTAATTAAGGGTATTGATAGTACAGTTTCAACAGCTGAAATAATCGATGAACTTGCTAAAGAGGGTTACGAAGTTAAATCCATAATAAACATTATAAATAAAAAGAAAATTCCTCAGCCCATGTTTAAGGTAGAACTAACATTCGATTCTTCAAGAATAAAGAAAAATCCTATTTACGACCTAAGATATTTGTGCAACCGTAGAATTCGAGTCGAGGAACCTTTAAAACGAGCCGATCCTCCCCAATGTACAAATTGTCAAGAATTTGGACACACCAAGGCATACTGTAAATTACCGGCCGTTTGTGTCAGATGTGCACAAGTCCGGTGACTGTCCCCATCCTAGAACAGATACCGGCGTAAAAAAATGTAGTAACTGCGGTGAGAACCATACAGCAAACTACAGGGGTTGTCCTGTATATAAGCGCATGAAAAAATCAAACAATGTTAATAAAACTCCAACATGTGCAAGCTATATTCCATCGCCTTTCCCAGGCTTAAGAACTGTATCTCCTACGGAAAATGCTAGTTCTAGCGACCGAAACGTAAACCGAATCCCAAAGAATGCAATTCATCCAAATATGTCATACGCTCATATGACAAGAAATGGTAATTCGTTACCCCCTCAATTTCCTCTCGAAAACTCAATAGAAAAATTAATAGAAACTATGCATTCATTCATGTTGAATATGCAAAGCATGATGCGAGAAATGATGAGAAATCAAAGTATGCTTATGCAACTCGTGTTAAATCAAAAATAAATTCAATGAGAATTTGTTATTGGAATGCAAACGGCCTGAGCCAACACAGAAATGAGGTAGAAAATTTTCTCCGAAACCACTGTATAGATATTTTATTAGTCTCTGAGACACATTTTTCAACCAGAAATTGTTTTAGGATACGTGGTTATTCCACATACGATACTAAACATCCTAGCGGGAGAGCCTGTGGTGGTACAGCTCTTATTGTCCAAAATAAAATCAAACATTATCCTATGCCCGAATATAGGACTACAAGCAACTTCTATCGCTATCACAGGCACAAATCTGGTGATATCGTCGATATATTGTCCCCCTAGGCACAATATTAACAAAGATCAATTCATAGAGTTCTTCTCCACTCTTGGCACAAAGTTTTTGGTAGCAGGTGACTACAATGCCAAGCACACATTTTGGGGCTCTCGCCTCACTACTCCAAAAGGTAGACAACTACTTAAAGCCGTAACATCTGCTAAACTAGATGTAGCTTCGAGCGGTCACCCAACATATTGGCCCTCAGATCTGAACAAAACGCCTGACCTTATGGATTTCGCTATAATAAAAAATATAAGGCGTGAACAATTATCGCCAACCATTTTGACACTGCTTTACAACAATCATGAAAATAGGTGTGACAATAAGTATACCAACTGGCTAAAATATAAAAAATACGTTAGCTCACACCTATCCGATGGTGTATCGTTACGTACATACAACGGATGAAATTGAAGCCGCGGTAAACCTATTCACAGACGTTGTAAACAGTGCTGTTAAAGTGGCTACTCGAAAAAGCGCATTCAAAAGAGATAACTCAAATAACTCAACAGGCATCCAAGCGTTCATCAATGAAAAAAGAAGCGTAAGAAGAGAGTGGCAACAATATCGCTCCCCAGCACTGAGAAAAAAACTAAAAAAATGAGTGGCAACAATATCGCTCCCCAGCACTGAGAAAAAAACTAAAAAATTGCCAGAAGAGATTGAAATCAGCCCTAAAATCAGCCGAGGAAAGTGATCTAAAAATATATTTGCAATCTCTGGATCCAACCCAGAAAACAGATTATAGCCTCTGGAAGGCCACAAAAAAATATGCGAGGTCCTGTTGCGCATGAATCCCCAATTCGCCTTGAAAATGGGAACTGGGCAAAAAGCACAGAAGAGAAAGTAAATGCATTCGCAAACTACCTCGAGTCCGTTTTGACACCCAACAGTGTTACATCTGAAATCTATCCGCCCGTGATAGATATAATTCCTCGCCCACACTTTCCGCCCGTGATGAACGACACAATTCCTCGCCCAATCTATCCGCCCGTGATAGATGATACAATTTCTCACACAATCTATCCGCCCGGGATAAATGACTCAATTCCTCTCCCAATCTATCAGCCCGTGATAGACGACATAACATCTCGCCCAATCTATCCGCCCGTGATAGACGATATAACTCCACGCCCAATCTATCCGCCCGTGATAGATGATTTAATTCGTCGCCCAATCTATCAGCCCGTGATAGATGATATAATTCCTGGCCCAATCAAGCTTAGAATAAAGGATATTGAAAAATCTGTCAAAGAACTAAAATTAAAGAAATCGCCCGGAGGAGATGGTATAACAGCGAAAATGATTAAAGAACTTCCCTTTTCAGCCTTGAAAATTGTGTTATTTTTATTCAATGCAATTCTCCGTGTAGGTTACTTCCCCCCATCTTGGAAGAGGTCTGAAATCGTGATGATACCGAAACCAGGCAAAGATCCATCTCAAGTCAAATCATATCGCCCTATAAGCTTACTATCGATACTTTCAAAAATGTTTGAGTCCATTCTCATGAAGAAAATCACACCTCATATAATTTCTCACAATATTATACCTGACCATCAATTTGGTTTTAGAAAAAGTCATAATACTATAGAACAGGTACACCGTATCGTAACCTGCATCAAAAGAGCTTTTGAGAATAAAGAATACTGTTCGGCGTTATTCATAGATATTTCCCAAGCATTTGGCAAAGTCTGGCACGAAGGACTTTTGTACAAAATATGATACCAATCAACACGCATAAACTGTTCAGGAGTTATTTGACTAACCGGTCTTTTCAAGTTAAATCAAATGGCATTTTTTCTAGCCCTAAGAAAATAAATGCCGGTGTCCCACAGGGGAGCATTCTTGGCCCTATACTGTACGTTATTTTTACGGCAGATATGCCCATAACCAACTTTACGCTCACGTCTACTTTTGCGGACAATACTGCTTTCGTCAGTACTCACAAAAACCCTTCAGTTGCGTCCGATCAACTGCAGTCTCATGTCCGAATCCTAGAAGAATGGTTAAAAAAATGGAGAATAATGGTGAATGCCTCAAAGTGTACTCATGTTACCTTTACCCTGCGAAGGGATGCAAGTCCTCCAATTTCTATTTTCAATTCACAGATTCCCCAAAAGGATCATGTTAAATACATTGGAATCCACTTAGATCGGCGTTTGACGTGGTCGCGCCACATAGACTCTAAAGTATCTCAAATAAAACTCAAAACTAATCAACTTCAGTGGCTTATCAGCCAAAGATCTGCCCTAGATCAAGAGTATAAAGTTCTTTTATACAAAACGGTATTGAAGCCAATTTAGACATATGGTATCCAGCTCTGGGATACAGCGTGCGCTTCAAATTAGAGTTGGGCACTATAGTTCTTTTAAGTGATCGCTCTTTATAGTTCAGTTCAATTGAGTGAACTAGTTCGTTCATTTAGTTCAAATGCTCACTTTAGCACACCAGCTCTTTAGCTCACCAGCTCACTTTACATAAACAGTTCATTTCGTTCAGTAGATCACCAGTTCAAATAAGCCGTTATTAAAGGAATCTGATTGGAATATGAATGGAAGAGTTGGAAAAACTAATACAAAGGCGTTTGTATAGGTAGAATCATACACTGATGATGACATAACATTTGAAACAACAAAGAAGAGAGAACGAAATGATATGGTTGAAGAAAAAAACATAGTGAACTACTGAGCTGAAATTAACGAGTTGTGTGAACTAGTTCGTTCAGTTCAGTTTAGTGACCCGTTCAATTGAACTAGTTCGTTCACGAACTACACAACTCTACTTCAAATGTATGCAAATTACAAAGAAGACAATCGAATATTCTTCGTTTAATTACAGGTGCACCATGGTATATAAGAAACGCTAACATCCATAAGGAGGAGAGATACGCTGGACATGATATAAATTAAAACAAATCCTAATCAAAATCAAAAACAAAAAAAATGAAATGAAATTATGAATTCCTAAATTTGAAATGTTTAAGTAAAAAATCGTGTAAAGTCTCAATGGTTTATTCGCAATGGCAATAACCCAGAGAATAGTATTTTAGGTTAAGATTTGTCCACTTATTGCTATTTTCATTGTATAATAATGAAAGATTCAATAAAAAAATGTAATGAATTGGAAAAAAATGGTCTGCATATTTAAAACGCAGCAACACACAATCAAGCAATTCAAATTGCTTTAAATTAAATTTTGCCAGCTTTAATTTAAAATCAAGAAGTTGGCACGATGTTCTGGTTTTTACACTGTGCGATACACTGTAACAGCAAAAAGTCTCCGTACACCAATTTATTCTCCAAAGAATTATCTTGAAGATGTTCTAAACCGTAGAAATCTATCTCTAACGGTATAGTCGCGAGATAAAAATACTTCTATGCGCGCGTTTTTACCCTTTTTCGCATTGTGAATTGTGGAGAATGTATTTTATCTCCGATCATTACCAAATTCGGCAGGAAGAAGTTTCTTATTACATGAATAAACACTGCCATGTTAGGGGAAAATCGGCTCAGTTTTAGATACAGTCCAATTTGGTATTAAAGAGGTATAGAATTTGTACTTTACGAATAACGAATACTGCTTAGTTTTGGGCAATCAATTCAGATTTAATTATAGCCACATATATGAGTTCCTGCCTATTTTGTAATATATAATGATAAATATAATATAAATGAAAACTGCGCATTTCGGTTATCGTTTGAGATCTTGTTTATTTTGATCAACATATTCAACTCCTCCTCGGAATAAGCCTTGATGAAGAGGTGGGGGCTAAGTACTTTGTTAACTGAAACGAAACAATTATTCCAAATTATTATCGCAACGCCCATTTTCGCATTGTTATGGAGGTGTAGGGAATTCTATAGTCGGTCCCGCCCGATAGGCCTTTCCTTACTGATTTTTGATCTCAGTTAGAGTACTTTCCGGTTTTCGAAATGAATTTTCTGAATCTTCCCTTGTTGCGTTAAACAGGTGTCGTTTTGACCCATTTTTAAAATCTTGTATACTGTTTGAACCACACAATGGACTGTATAGTCTAGGTGAACCTGTTTTACAAGCTGCCACTCTTAACCTAATACTTTTTGAAATCATACGTAAAAATCTGTATAGTCCTGTGTAATAGTACCGGGTTGAAAAAAACTTATATAAAAACTTATTATTTATATATATCTATCTATATATATATATAGAAGAATGTGTGTTTGTTGGTTGGTTTGTTTGTACCGTGATTGTTCCCAAAAAATAGCCGGGATCGGACCAAAGAGCGTGGCCCCGCCCATATAAGCCAAATTTTGAAATTAAGATATCTTGCACAATTTCTTATCGAGAGTGCTGTAATTTTGTGCACATGTATCTGGTGGTAGTCTACGTGATTGGTCCAAAAATGGGCGGGATCGGACTAAAGGGCGTGGCCCGGCCCATATAAGCCAAATCTTAAAATTAAGATATCTTGCACAATTTTTTTGCATATGTATCTGGTGGTAGTCTACGTGATTGGTCCAAAACTGGGAGGAATCGGATCAATGGGCGTGAAATTGAGATATCTTCAGAATTTTTTAGCGAGAGTGCTCTTATTTTATGGAGATGTTTTTGGTGGAAGTATTCGTGATTGGTTCAAAAATGGACGGAATCGGAACTCTAAATCTGGGGCAACGAAGTCGACCGGGTCCAGCTATATGTATATACATGGATGTGTGTATGTTACGTATGGACTCCAAAACGTCTTGATCGGTTTTGATGACTTTTTCAGGGAATGTTCAGATAAGCCTAGAGGGTGACATAGGCTTTATAAGTCCTTGATTAAGGGGGCGTGGGTCCGCCCATATAAGCCAATGTTTTTAGTGATTCCTACTGTCCGTACCTACGAATAGATTAACGAGATTCCTACTGTCGCTATCTACATGAACCATGTTTTGATAAATGGACGGCATCGGAAATCTGAAGTCTGGGGCAACGAAGTGGACCGGGTCCAGCTAGTCTTCTATATATATAAAGAAGAATGTGTGTTTGTTGGTTTGTTTGTACCGTATAGACGTTTAAAAGGCTGAACCGATCTTCTTAAAATTTTCACAGAATGTACATGTGTGGGGCGTGGTGAAAATAGGGCACTTGAATTTTCGATATATCAAGTGGGCGTGGCCCCGCCCACGTAAGACAAATTTTAAAATTGAGATATCTTGCACAATTTGCTAGCAAGAGTGCTAAAATTTTGTACATATGTATCTGGTGGCAGTCTACGTGATTGGTCCAAAAATGGGCGGGATCGGATCAATGGGCGTGGCCCCGCCCCTTTAAGCCAAATTTTGAAATCGAGATATCTTGTACAATTTGTTAGCGAGAGAGCTGTAATTTTGTGCATATGTATCTGGTGGCAGTCTACGTGATTGGTTCAAAAATGGGCGGGATCGGACCAATGGGCGTGGCCCCGTCCATATAAGCCAAATTTTGAATTTGAGATATCTTGCACAATTAGTTAGCGAGGGAGCTTTAATTTTGGCTAAATATATATGTTGGCGACCAACGTGATTGGTCAAAAAATGGGCGGAATCAGACAAATGGGCGTGGCCCCGGCCGATATACGCCAAATTTTGAAATTGATATACCTTGCACAATTTGTTAGCTAGAGTGCTGTAATGTTGTACATATGTATCCGGTGGTAGTCTTCGTGATATGTCCAAAAATGGGCGGGATTGGACCAATGGGCGTGGCCCCGCCCTTATAAACCAAATTTTTAAATTGACATATATTGCACAATTTGTTAGCGAGGGTGCTGTAATGTTGTGCATATGTATTAGGTGGTAGTCTACTTAATTGGTCCAAAAATGGGCGGGATCGGACCAATGGGCGTGGCCCCGCCCATATAAGCCAAATTTTGAATTTGAGATATCTTGCACAATTTGTTAGCGAGAGAGCTGTAATTTTGTTTATATATATCTGTTGGCGACCTACGTGATTGGTCCAAAAATAGGCGGGGTCGGACTACTGGGCGTTGCCCCGCCGCTTTAAGCCAAATTTTGTAATCGAGATATTTTGCACAATTTGTTGGCGAGAGAGCTGTAATATGTGTGCATATAATAATATAATATGCTGCATATGTATCTGGTAGCAGTCTTCGTGATTGGCCCAAAAATGGGCGGGATTGGACCAATGGGCGTGGCCCCGCCCTTATAAACCAAATTTTTAAATTTACATATATTGCACAATTTGTTAGCGAGAGTGTTGTAATGTTGTGCATATGTATTAGGTGGTCGTCTACTTAATTGGTCCAAAAATGGGCGGGATCGGCCAATGGGCGTGGCCCCGCCCATATAAGCCAAATTTTGAAATTGAGATATCTTACACAATTTGTTAGCGAGAGTGCTGTAATTTTGTGCCATGTATCCGGTGGTAGTCTTTGAAATTGAAATTGATATATCTTGTACACATTTTTAGCGAGAGTGCTGTAATTCTGTGTATATGTATCTGGTGGTAGTCTACGTGATTGGTTAAAAATGGGCGGGATCGGACCAATGGGCGTGGCCCCGCCCATATAAGTCAAATTTTTGAATTGAGATATCTTGCACAATTTTTTGGCGAGAGTGCTGTAATTTTGTACGTATATATCTGGTGGTAGTCTATGTGATTGTTCCAAAAATAGCCGGGATCGGACCAAAGGGCGTGGCCCCGCCCATATAAGTCAGATTTTGAAATTGAGATATCTTGCACAATTTGTTAGAGAGAGTGCTGTAATTTTTTGCATATGTATCTGGTGGTAGTCTACGCGATTGGTCCAAAACTGGGCGGAATCGGATCAATGGGCGTGGCCCAGCCCATGTAAGCACCCTTTTGAAATTGAAGTATCTTGCACAATCTATTTGCGAGAGCGTTGTTATTTTGTGTATATGTGTCTGGTGGAAGTCTATGTGAGTGGTCTAAAAATGAGCGGGATCAGACCAAAGGGCGTGGCTCCGCCCATATAAGCCAATTTTTAAGTGATTCCTACTGTCCGAAGTGGACCGGGTCTAGCTAGTTTTATATAAAAATCAAAAAATAGTAGCAAATCAACCTTAAGTTGTTTAAATGTTTGTTTGTTTGAAACTCTTAATATAGATTAAGTTCTAAATGGTAAAAAGACAAACAGTACAACAAAATTAAATTAAACATTTGGCGATAGGCCATATTTCTCGAATCACGATATTTCACATATTGGAATATAATCGAATCGTTAGAAAATATGTTCGATATAGGTATAAATATAGAAAATAATTAGTGTATAATTTAATAAATGGATGATCCAAAATAGAAATTATTCCTGAAGGAAAAATTCAATGGTGCAATCTCGAAGTCCCTAAATTCAACAATGTGATTTCCTGAAAATATTTTATTTTTTGTTTCTAAATTATGTACATTACATCTTACAACTAAGATCAAATTATTTTTTGTTTCATTCAAAAAGTGTGCAATTCATTTTATAGCAATTTATTCGTATGCTTCAGCTATGAAGTTAGTGAATGTTATTATTAATCCTATTTTCAAAATCTAATATTAATTTAAAATTGAACCTAAAATGGAATGGTTTGGGGAAGGTTTTGTGGTTTTCTGAGATAATAATATAATATTAGCTTTTAACCAAATATTTTTGTATGCCAAAAATATTTATAAAGTTAACCAAACTATCGAGTTTTAATGTAAAACAGTTTTAGGAAAGCTCTGATTATATTTCGATAACAAAATAAATATTTTTGCAAGACTATACACTATTCCTACACGCTGTTCCAAACATATTCAGCTTGAAACATATATATGTTCAGGGTACACTCTAAACATATAATATTGGGTACACACAAAAAGTATATATATTTGGGAAAATGTTATTCGAAACAAATCTTTGCTTACATCCCAATATATTTTTATTTGGTACTATTATTTCTGAAACAAATATTTAGTTGCACTTAAGTATTCAGAAAATGCGTTAATTGTGTTAATTTGTGTACAAATGCAAAGTTATTCTTTAGAAATTTTAAACATAATAATAATTGAAATCGCATAATCTTGAATCAAAATAAATTACTTAGAGGATTGACAAGAAATGATGACTTGGAATACTAACTCTGAAATTTGAAATGATTGATTTAAACAGAAGTTAAGGCTGCATAATATGCAGCCATACAAAACCATATGCAGTGCATATGGTTTTGTAACTGGGAGGTACAATTCGAAACTAAGGAAAAATTTAAACTGAAATTCTAAAAAGTCAGCAAAAGTTTTGAAAATCTTTTTTAAATAAAATATATTTGGATAAATTCGTAAACAATAATTTTATTTGTATTTAGACACATATTTTATTTGAGAAATTTGCAAACATATTTTGTTATAATATATTAATATATGCGATCCAAATATATTTTATTGATTTTTAAATTAAATTTATTTGCTCAAAAATATATAATATTTAAAAATTTGTGTTTCAAATATATTTCCTTTCGAATCAAACATATCAAAAAAGGCGATTTTGCCCCGTGTAAGCGAGTACAAAACAAGTAAGGAAATGCCGGGCGAAGCCAATTATATGACACCGTACAACTCCTTGTTAGAGCAGAATAAGCTCATATTTATATTGTAAAAATTTGTTTAAATAAATCGACAATATGCGTTCTTGCATAAATAAATACTACCTTGTCATATTAGAATTTGCATATTAGTTGCAACTTGCAAGTCAAGCGTCGATAAATAAATAAATACTTTTTGTTTTTTTTTAACAAAGCTATATCTTATTTTCAACAACACGAACTCATGTCTTAGTAGAAATATAATTTCTGAAATTTATGTTATTTAACTGTCGGAGTCGGAGCTGGAGCTGGAGTCGGAGTCGAATGATTTTAAAATTTGACTCAGGGAGTCGGAGTCGGGGTCGAGTAGTTTTGGCTTGACTCCACAGCCCTGGTTGCATTGCGACGAAACCACTCCGAGTAATTCCTTCTGATTCTGCCACAGCCCCACCAATCCTCCTCCACTTGAGGATTGTGAACAACGCACATCGGTTAGATATGTGTGTCGCCAAGTTTAAATGAAGCGCAGAATAGAGCTGTTGCATTGGGAACAGCTATCTTTCAGCATTTTGTTTCGCACTCTGCTAGGTCGTTGATTGACCCTGCGTCTGATGGTTTTTTATGTCGGAACGTCTTCACAATTTATTAAAGGTTTCGGTATACTCGTACGATATTCTACAATTGCTTATACTATTTCTGTAGTAAACGTAGCAATTTCGGTCACTTTAAATAAAATTTGAACATTGAATATTGATCCCTTCCATTTCCAGAGACCTGACATTGTTTGTGGTCACTTCGGACCTAAAACTCAATTACCCAATATTCCTTTGTCCGATTTCAATTTATTGGATTCTGGCCCGGTAGATATTTTGATAGGAGCTGACTTACAGTATCGGACAATACATATTGGACGAACTTCAGCTTCGCACGACAAAACATATTGGACTACGCATTTCTCCTAAGATTTTGTGAAAAATTGTTTCTATCAAGGACTTCTTTGCTTCTTCTTGTTTGTAAGCAATAATATTGCTTGTAATCTTCTTAACTGTGGAGTTCCAAGCAGCTGCAATAGCTTATTTTTATCTTCACCTACACTTTCACGATTTATCTCTTTGTTGACAATTTCACAAAGGTTTTCAACGGAATTTAAGTCTGGGGTTGAGCTGACCTCCCCTTTCTTTCTAAATCAATCTTTGAATCATTTCGCGTCATTTTTCGGGTTGTAGTCGTTTTGATATTGCCATAATAGAAAGGAATGGGTAAACGTTATGGAGTGGCCAGCTCAAGCCTCGGACTTGAATCCCGTTGAAAATCTTTGGGAAATTGTCAACAAAGAGATTAATTGAGAACGTTTAAGTCGAGATAAAAAAAAGCTATTTCAGGCCATCGCATATGCTTGGAACTCCATAGTTAAGAAGAAAGTGATTACAAGTCGATCGGTATAATAAACAATGGGTCTATCTCTTCTCCTTTTGGGTGTTACAAACAAATGCACAACGTCATAATACCCTGTACCACAGTGTGGTGTAGGGTATAAATATCCTCAAAATTGTGAGCGAGAGTGCTGAAATTTTGTGTATATGTATCTATGACAGTCTACGTGATTGGTCCAAAAGCGGGCGGGACCGGCCTATAGGTGTTGCCCAGCCCATGTGAGCCATGTTTTAAAATGGCGATATCTTGAACAATTTGTTAGCGAGAGTGCTGTAATTTTGTGTATATGGATGTGGTGGCAGTCTATTTTATTACTCCAAAAATGGAAGAGATCGGAAATCTGGAGTAACGAAGTGGACCGAGTCGGCTAGATGATTTATAATTGTACATGCTATTTAAAAAAATTGAGTATGTTGCTTATTGCTTGAATATGCGATGAAGGATATTCCAAAGACGAATATCCTTAGATTTTGTTGATCTGTGTAGCCATTATAATAAAAAATTACAAACCCATATGAAAGAGGCATTAATTAAGTTTTCGCTAAAAGCATGCGTATGTGTAATGGTGTAGATATTTGAACCATACCATTTGAACCAGTCGTCATAGTTATATGGTTAGATAATCATAATTTATCATTAAAAACTATGTCAAGGTTTGATGAATACCATTATAATAAATATTAGTCGAAGTCTGACGATTACGATTCCTTTTATGTGTATACGTTTGGATTTAGAAGGATTAATGCACAGTTCATTATCGTTTGTCCAACGATTGATATTTATTATGTCTTCGTTGATGTTTCCAATACAATGTTGGATGTCTTTTGATTTAGCTCCAGAGTATAGCTGCACAGCGTACATGTGTACATTACAATGACGCAAAGTACTGGGAGGTCTTTATGTACAAACAAAAGAGCAATGGGCCCAATATGGCGCCTTGGAGAACATAATTGCAACGAGTGTTTATTATTAAAATGGACAATTCGCGAGCGTCCTGTTATGTATGAAGAAACGAATCTGCAGGCGGATTTTGAGAAGTAAAACAACTTTTCTAATGTAGTTAATACATATACATATACATTAGGTTTTCAAGAACTTTCGACAATATTTTGGCGTTGGTAGAATTCTCGCATTTTCAAACTCCGTCGGGAACATCAATTTCGAAAGAGCAGTATTGAATATGTATGTAAAGTAAGGTAACAAATAAGGTAAAATGTTGTTAAGAAGTTTTGGTTCAAGTCCATCCATACCGACAAAAGAGCTGGTAAGAATTTCATCCTGGCCAACGCATCGAAATGTAAGACCATATTCTCTGCGAACATTGTAGTTGCTCGAATAAATATTTGTAGCGTTATGAGTAGATTTTCACCGACAAACTTTTTGTTCAATTCGTTAACATCAACATCTTATAACCTAACATCCGCGTTATTTCTAGGTTTCTGTCCTATACAAATTTTCTGAATTTCTTTCCATTCACATTCCATCAAATACTGCTGAAAATTTCTTGTTTATAGAATAATGATTTGCACTCGGGATTTCATGGGCAACTTGGCGCCTCGTAATTTTAAATATGTCATACAGCTCAGGAGTTTTGTATCGCTTCCATCGCTTATACAAATAATCTCTTTTATGAATTATCTCTTTTATTTGATTATTAAACCAGGGTTTTTGGTAGTGTTTTACCTTTTTTGACCATACAAGCATTTGAAATCGTATTTCGATTATCCTGAATAATTGATACCTGCTCATCAACACCTTTAATATTGACATAGTATGTTAAAAAAAAATTTGCGAATTTTGTATTTTCTCAAAAAGTATTTATTTATACATGAAAATCTATTTTGTCCCCTTCAAAGTAATTCCCCTAGGATATAATACACTTCTGCCAAAAAATTTTTCAATCCTCGAAGCACTTCAAATAATAATTTTTTGTGATCTTGTTCAGCTCCTCCTTCGATGCCGTCTTTATCTCCCCAATCGTGGCGTAGCGTCGTCCTTTCATGGGCCTTTTCAGTTTTGGGAACAAACAATAGTCACAGGGGGCTAGGTCAGGGGAATACGGTGGCTGCGGCACCATTACTGTTTTGTTTTTGGCCAAATATTCGCGCACACGCAACGATGTGTGTGTAGGGGCGTTATCATGGTGCAAAAGCCAGTTTTTGTTCTTCCTCAAATCCGGGCGTTTTTGGCGGATTACTTCGCGCAATTTTCGCATAACTTGCAGGTAATATTCTTTATTGACCGTACTACCCTGTGGCAACGCTGTTCGTCCTTCGCATCTTCTCGGCCCTCTAAGAACATTTTGTACTACCGATAAACGTTGCTTTGGTCCAAGGTAGGTTTAGGTTTAGGTTAGGGTGGCAGCCGTATTTTTATACAAGCTCACATAGACCAGTTTAGGTCCCTAGTGTTACCACGGGCTGAAATGCCCCTCATCGAAACCAACCTGTTTGATATACAAATTTGTCGATATTACGAATATCGGTACTGGAAAGATCTGTTAGGCTGCCTAGAACAGCCGACCCCAGTATGTCCAGTCGTCGTTTACTCAGAGCGGGACAGTCGCATAGCAAGTGCTCAATGCTCTCCACTTCTTCCTCATCTCCACAGCTTCTGCAGAAGTCATTAGAGTCAATACCCAATCTTTTGGCGTGTTCGCCGATCAAGCAGTGTCCCGTCAGAACTGATACTAACGTAGACAATCTTTGCCTCTCTAGTGCGAGGAGATATTTTGATCTTCTCAGGTCATACCTTGGCCAGATTTGTCTAGCTAACCGGCAGGTGCCGATTTCTGTCCATCTTTCGTTGGACTGCCTGATTGCCTCTTGCCTAAGCCAAAGCTTGCACGTGGATAGTGGCGCACCAATATATGCAAATTCTTCGAGAATTTGTAATGTCGTCCCTTTCCTAGCAAGTTCATCGGCTTTGCAGTTCCCCGGGATATCCCTATGCCCAGGCACCCATATGAGGTGTATGTTAAACTGCTCAGCCATCTCGTTAAGAGATCTGCGGCAGTCGAGGGCTGTTTGTGAATTTAGGGATGTTGCCTCCAGAGAATTGATGGCAGCCTGGCTGTCCGAGTAAATGACAATGCCAGTGTTGGTTACTATGTTGCGACTCAGCCACTTGGCTACTTCCCATATTGCCATTATTTCGGCTTGATAGACACTGCAGGTATCTGGTAGTCTGTGAGCTATATCCAATCTAAGCTCTGCACAGTGTACTCCGAAGCCAACCTTTTCATCAAGCTTCGAACCATCCGTGTAAAATTGGAGATGGTTTCTATTACCTGGTTTTCTTCCAACCCATTCATCTCTCGCGGGAATCATAGTGATGTAATTTCTCTCGAAGGTGTACACAGTTGGTATATAGTCCACTCGGTCGGTTACCATAGCACTACACTTTGATATTCTCATGTGACCGTAGGTTTTGTACCTCCACATTGATAGGCAGTTTAATCTTATTGACGCTTTGGTTGCAACTTCTCTCGCCACAATATTAATCGGCAGTATATGGAGTAGGGCTTGTAGAGACTCGGTCGCTGTAGTCCTTAAGGCTCCGCTTATGCTCAGGCAGGCAGTTCTCTGAACCTTTGTTAGTAGGTTGGTGATGGTTAGTTTGTCAGTTGCCGTCCACCATACCACAATGCCGTATAGCAGTATAGGACGAACTACTGCTATATATATCCAGTGGACGATTTTAGGAGAGAGGCCCCACCGCGACCCTACAGCCTTTTTGCAGGAATATAAGGCGACGTTAGCCTTCCTTACACGTTCCAATACATTAAGTCTAAATAACAGTTTTCTATCTAGAATTATTCCTAAAAATTTTGCACTTTCAGAAAAGACTAGATCTGTTCCATTTATCCGAGGTGGAGGGTCCACATGTGGGACTTTATTCATCCTAGTAAAGAGAACCAATTCTGTCTTGTTTGGGTTTATGCCCAAACCGCTGCTTCTGGCCCATCTAGCCAATTTGTTCAGAGCTACCTGTAGAATGTCTCGGAGGACGTTTTCGAATTTGCCACTCACTGCGATTGCAACGTCGTCCGCATATGCCACGACCTTGCAGCCACAACGTTCTAGATCTAGCAGAATTTCATTCAACGCTAGGTTCCAAATTAGTGGAGACAGTACTCCTCCTTGTGGGGTCCCTCTGTTTACAAACCTTGTTAGAGTTGTGGACCCAAGACATGCTGTTATGCGTCTTCTGTTGAGCAGACTTTGAATTAGTCTAATCAAACTAAAGTTAACATTAAGATGTGACAGTGCCGCAATTACTGCATCTGAGTGAATGTTGTTAAAAGCCCCTTCTATGTCAAGAAATGCCACCATGGTGAATTCCTTGAAATGCAGGGACGATTCGATAGTGCTCACAAGTTCGTGCAGGGCTGATTCTGTAGACTTCCCCTTATTGTAAGCATGTTGGTTCACTGACAGGAGTTTTGTATCCAGGTTTTCCCTAATGAAATAATCTAAAAGTCGTTCCAGACCTTTCAATAGGAAGGAGGATAGGCTAATTGGTCTGAAGTCTTTTGGCCTAGTGTGTGATATCTTCCCCGCTTTTGGTATGAATACCACTTTGGTATCCCTCCATCGATTCGGGATGTATGAAAGCCTGATACAGCCTACATAAATTTTCTCCAGCCAGGGGATAATGTATTTCAACATTTTCTGCATTTCTGCTGGAGTGATGCCGTCTGGTCCAGGTGACTTGAAGGGCTCAAAGCTATTAATAGCCCAGCTTATTCTGGATCTTTCAGTCAACAAGCTAGCGACGCTCGCAGTCCACTCGCACTCTTGTTGGTCCTGCTGATCCTCTGGTTCTGTTAGAGAGTTCCCCGGGAAATGTGTGTCGAGCAGTACATTGAGCGACTGCTCGCTGTTTTTGGTCCAATTATTTGCCTCATCCTGCAAGTAACCCACTGTACAGGGTGAAGCTGATAATATTTTCCTCAGCCTTGCGGCGTCGGAGACCTTTTCCACTTCGCCACAGAAAGTATACCAAGAGCGTCTTTGCGCCTTTCTAAGCTCTTTCTTATAGATCTTGAGTTGCTCTTTATAGGCATCCCAAACATTAGCGACCCCAGTAGATTTAGCCTTGTTGAATAGCTTGTTGCAGGTCTTTTTCATAGCCGTTAGCTCAGAAGTCCACCATTGGGGTTTAGTTTTACCCTTGTACCTTGTTTTTGGACAGGCTTCTTCAAGGGAACTATTGAATGATGTGGTGATATGCTCGACCAGATGATCCAGACCGGCTTTGTCATTCGGTTCGTACAGAAGTTTGGAGTTGAGGACTTTCTTGAAATTCTTTTCATACAGGTGCCACTTTGTCTTTCTCACATTTCTGTGGACGGCAGGTTCAGGCGCTTTTTCAGCGAGTTTGAACTCAATATAATGGTGATCTGAGAATGAGTGGTCGTCTAGTACATTCCACCCAATAATTTTGTCTGACAGCCGGTCAGTAGCAAACGTTACGTCGAGTACTTCTTGTCTGTCTTTAATTGTAAAGGTCGGTTTATTACCTATGTTACAAATACTTAGGTTGGTAGTTAGAATAAAGTCAAGAAGCGAATCACCCCTATGGTTTATATCCGTACTACCCCAGATAGTATGATGAGCGTTCGTGTCTGCGCCAACAATCAGCTCGACCTCGTCAGATGTTGCTTCTTCTACTACTTCCCTGAATAGAGCAGTCGGTACTACAGCTTCATAAGGCAAGTAACTGGAGACCACCCAATATATGCGATTACCGATCTCCAGACTACCAGATGTTTGGTCTTTACCACTTAAATTAGCCAGGAGAAAGATACTTAGATCTTTCCTGGCCAAAATGCAGGTTCTTGGAGTGCCTTCACAGTTGGCCACAAGCAGTTTAAAGTTGGGTGTCCTGATACCGCACACCCTTCCTCCCACTGCGTAGGGCTCCTGTATCAGGACGATGTCTACTGCACCTGTGGACAGGCGCAGCAATAGAGCCGCTGAGGCTGCTTTAGCGTGATGGAGGTTAATCTGTAAAATTCTTACCATCATTGGTAATTGACAGATTAACTTCCACCCCTACAAGGGTGTTATCGAACTCTTCGTCCGTATCATCGAGAAGCGTGTCCCCGCCAGATGCGTCAAAGAGTCCGGAGACTCCCCTCAGCCCCTCTGTGTCAGAAGTAGAGCTTTCGTCCTCAGAGTAGGACGTTACAGATCTTCTGTTAGAGTTGGAGTCACCCGAAATAATGGGCGTGGATACCTCCGCACTTCCAGAAAGCTGTGTTTCAACCGCGGTGGACGACTCACCTTCCGCAGTGGGAACTATATCCTGCTTGTATACCTTCAAGACTATAGTCTCGAAGCCATACTGTAGGGTTGCACTTGCACGTTGTATATGGGAGGTGGATTCAGCGTTAAGGATCAAATTGACCTGCCGCTTTTTACCATCCGCCTCACCCACCTTGCTGATTCTCCAATTATGGGCGGGCAGACCAGGATTGGAATCTTTTATTATTTCTAATATGTCAGCCGGGTTGGAGGGCTCTTCTGTAACCCAGGTGATGGCTCTAGGATGACTAGGGATGTTGTTTTTTTCGACAATATCCAACTGGGCACCCGGCCACACCTCACCCGCTCGACTCAGAGCAGCCTTATACAGGTCTACTGATCTGGCATCACCGAAATGTAAGAGCTTTACTCTCCCCTGATGCCATCCTGCATCGTTGCAGATTGGTGGTGTGCCCGGCATCTCTCTACGGACATCGAGGTAATGAGCCATAATGGCTGATTGCACATGGCTCCATTTGTCCTTGAGGATGGATCCATCCTCACTACTTCTGTCTATAACGGCCATCACTAGACTCTCCTTCGCCACTTCATTGAAGGGCTTGGTGAGTGTCCTGTTGATAGTGACATTTGGGCCTCTTGCCTTTTTCGAGGGCAGGGGTTCATCAGGTGATCTGATTCTTTTGACTTTATTAGCCGTTAACACAGCTGAATTTGTGGCTCTTTCAGCCGGCTGATTGGCCTTAGAAGCATCTAAGACGCCTTTAGCCCAGGTAAGTGACTCTTTTTGTTTTTCGGTAAGAGCCGAAACCTCAACAGCCTCCAACTTCGTCAGAACTCTGAGCGCTATCCGGTGCTCATTGTGTTTCCGTTTTGACGGTCGGACGTGACGTTTTCCCCTCACCGTACCACCTGTTGTGAGTACTGGGGGGAAATTTTCACCATGTTTGGTGTGGTCGGTTTTGGCCAAGACCAACGGACGGACAGTAGGACGATTGGGGAACCCCGCTCCATCGGAACGCGAAGGCTTCCCCGCCAATGATTTTTTTTTCCGTATTAGCCCGTAATAGGTACTACGATGTAGGCCTTCCAGACTTTGTACAGATTTTGTTTTATTTTTTTGCGATTGCGTAATAGGTATAATAGATTTTTAACTATCCGCTCTGTGCTAAACACGTCCGTTCACTACGACTGATCAGCATCGAATCCTTGGTCCAAGGTAGCTTCACCATATGCCACAGTCAACATTCGGAATGCGTCAGTGCACTTTATTTTGTTTTTCACACAAAATTTGATGCAGATTCTTTGATCCATTTTCTGAAATAGATACAAATCGAAGACAAGTTAAAAAACATCCAAGCACAACAGCTGTCAAAAATTGACTAAACATTCAAAATTGCCGACCTTGTCAGCATAAGTAAGGGACATGAGTACCAAAATAACGCTACAAAAATATCAAAAATCAAATACACGTAGCCCGCGGAATTTAAAAATTCGCGATATTCTTTGAACATGCCTCGTATATAGTCTCCCAGTGTACATTTCCAACAAGTTGATATAACACGTTTTGTTTAATATTCTTGAAGTCTCGATATGTAATACATTTTCTATTAGTATTACTAATTACCCATTCGATTTATTATTTGCGTAATAGGCACTTATACTTTGGTCCTACGAATTTCTTATATTTTACGAGAATCATAAAAAGACGGCAGATACTCTGGCAGATTATTATCCATTACCTTTGGGTCATATGTCTTTATTACCTGTTGTAGAGATTGTCCCTCAATGCGATTTACAACTTCCGGTCCTAGTTTTGAATCGGGATTTTTTAAACATGGTACCGTTCATCGACATCTCCGGTGAAAACGGTGCCACAGGAAGCTCTTTATTATCTTTATGACCCTTTAGTTTTCAAGCTTTTAAACATTAAATTTATAATAATACCCTCCTTAACCTGTAACAATTAATAACGGTTTGATAATGAAGTTTTGTTCAGGATCATCCTTTCTACTCAACTGTGAATAGATCAAAATCGGATCTGCTTCGCGAGATATCGCGAAAACAGTAAAAAACGATGTTAGTTACAATAATCTATTCAAAAAATCGCGGAAATTAAGAACTATAACACAATTTCTAAGAAACATGGGTAATTGTACACGCAACGAAAAGAACTCGTTTCGGCGATACGAAATTTTAGACAACTACAACTCTCTTTTGCAGGAACTGAATTTTCGTTTGTTGTGAAGGAAACTTATTTTGCGTACACAATTTTTTTTTCTCACCAAAAGAAATGACAGTCCTCGTAAACGAGAATTGTAGTTGTCTAAAATTTCGTTTCAATACCTCCCGGACAATGATACACGATAAGGTTTCATTCCCATGACGAAAAGATTTATTTGACCATTTTGCTGAAAATATGATAAAACGAAGCAATCAATTAATTGTACTGTTATATATACGTACTAGGGCGGTTTGATCTTTTAAATCGTATAGCAAAAACGTAAACTACATAAAATTCTAAGAAAATTCTCCGAAGAAACCATGTACCTAAAATAAAATCCTAATCCGCGCCTCTCGACTTGAAAATTTATATGCCCGCCTTTGCCACAAAAAAATAAATCTTAGAAAAAAAAGCTTTTTCCAAAACAAAATCGAATTTTCTGAATAAAATTGTTTAGTAAGGTAGTTCTTTTGCACTTTATATCATTTCTACACCCAAAATGTTTTTTCATTAAAAAATATTCACCCAAGTAAAAAAGTTTGTATATAATACATATTATATTTAATATTTTTATAAGGAACATAGATAAAAAAAATTTCTTTCATAATTTAATAAAAAAATATTGCACTCAAAATTGTTTTCAGTATTTATAAAATAACCTTCTTTTGTTTCGATAAACAATTCTTATTTTATAATGCAAATAAAAACGTGAAACGTGTTCTAACTATTTTTTATATAGAACGCAAATCAGAGGATATGCAAATTGGGGTTTAACTGCTTTTTTGATAACTGAATATTTTTATAAGTCTCAAGACAAAACCTGTATTGCATAAACTATAATATAACAAGTCAGAAAGTTTCAGTCTGGAAAACGGACTAAGGTATACCTCACTTTGTGAGTACTGTAATATGAAATACACGAATTAATCTGTCAATTTGTATGGGAGATACCAGAGGGGGTTGAACAAATACTCCTATTTTTCGCTAAACAGTAAACTTCAAATATATTGCACTGTATCGAATTGTAAGCGTTTATATGCACTGGTATATTAAAGTTATGATCTATTCAATTTTGGTATAATTTGGCCATATTGTGTGGGAGGTACCAAACGGGGCATGGCAACTTCGCCCATTTTCACTGGATTGTAGGTACTATGAAACCATTACACTGTACAAAATTTCAAGTCTTTTTGTGCATAGCTATTCAAGTTATAAACTGTTAAATTTTGGAGCAAAATGGTGCATTTGTGTGGAAGGTACCAAAACAGTAACAGGGGCGCGGTAACTTCGCCCATTTTTCTTGATGTGATAGTGACTAATAAAATAATTTTATGTGTAGAATTTCAGAGGATTCAAATAAGTAGTATAGAAGTTATTAAATAATCAATAATTCACTTAATATTTACACTTTGTGGGGGAGGTACTAGAAGGAGAGGACCAATATGGCCCATCTTCGAACTTACTCGGATATAGAAAAAAATATTACCACATATCAAATTTGAAGTCAATCGGTTACTCCTTTCGAGATTTATCGGCGGACATTGCTCATTCGACTAAAAACGACATAAAACGGATATCCGCCAAACATACTTAGGGTCTTATGTCACTCTTTCGATGTGTTACACTTTTGGCCCGTAGCAAATGATATATACCCTCGTATCACTAAAGTGAGGGTATAATAAAACATAATATATTTCAAAAAAAGAAAATAATTTTAGCGAAAGAAGAGGAAACAAATTTTCAAGTCGAGAGGCGCGGATTAGGTTTTGATTTTAGACCCATGGCTTCGGAGAATTTTCTTAGAATTTAATGTAGATTACGTTTTTGCTATAAGATTTGTAATTTTTTTTTTCATACATACAAATCAACCCGCCCTAATGCGTACTGATTAGTAATGGTTATAATTTGTTGTAAAAGTTTAATTTAAAAAATCTAATTATGGTGATGAATGGGATTCGTCGTGGTGATTAATGGGATTCGTCGTGGTGATTAATGGGATTCGTGTGTTGACAAATACATTACTTGATGAGAATATTTTTTATTTAAAATATCAGAAGTAATGAATACTTCTCGTTCGTTTGCTTTAAGCCTTTCCTGATAAGAACTGCGTTTCGAACCAAATAATCACAACTGAACCTGGCACAGCAGTCAAGTAATTTTAATTTCCATACCGTTTTTAAAATGGTCTAAAACCAGTAGAATATTTATTGTCTAAAACCAGTAGAATATGCATTCGTCGTGGTGATGAATAGAGTTCGTCGTGGTGACGAATGGTACTCATCGTGGTGATGAATGGGATTCGTCGTGGTGATGAACTCGATTCATCGTAGGAATAAATGGTGTTCATCGTGGTGATGAATGTTATTCGTCGTGGTAATGCACGTAGGGATGAAAAGTGACGAAAGTTTTTAGTACAGCGATTCGTCATGGTGACGATCAAATGCATCAAGAGGACTATTCCGTACGTTAGCTGACTTTTGACGAAAAAATAATCGTGATGATGTACAAATTCGTCGTCATGACCAAGCTTTTTTATCAGTGTACATATAAATATATTACAATAAAATATATTTGCAAACAAATTTTCTCAAATAAAATATATGTTTATATATAAAATTATTTTTTAAGATTTTCTCCAAATATATTTTGTTGAAAAAAGATTTTCAAAATATTGCATATTTTTCTATTTTCATTTTTCATTGATTTCGAATAACCTAAAATGACTTAAGTAGCAATAACATTTGTATTCATTAATTTTTAATTTCTTTCATAATGTATCATTATGCAAGATTATCAGCCGCATTCATAAAAAATCCTAATTATGATTTAAAGTGCACATTAGTTTACAAACACTTTTGGCGTAATAAACGATTATTAGAAAATCGTATTCATAAACAGCATTTTAACTAAAAAACAATTTAATGACTTCGTATGTAATGCTGGTAATACCATCAAATACCATTTTTTCTCTTAATGCTGCATTAATACCATTAACAATTGTAAGAGTAGTCGAATATATAAATTACTAGCTGACTCGGCGAACTTCGCTCCGCACAAATTCGTTAATGTACTGAAAATAAGAATTCGATCATGCTCATGCCGCTTCCTGTAATTCGGTCAATTACATTTCTTTGTATTGTTTTAAGCACAATGGGATTAACTGAAGTTTATAACAATGTCTATGTACATCTAACTGATCGTGCTGATCAGTTTTTTACAATGCTATCAAAATTATAAACTAAAAACTTCAAGACGATTGGTGCAATGGTGTTCCAGATTTCGTTTTCAGAATTGGATTCACGATATACCTCGAAATATTATTTTTTTATTTAAAAGGGTGATTAGTGTTGGCGACACTATGCATATTTGCCTAATCCTAAATTTTCCTAAATAGTGTCCTTCCCTGGGCCAATACGTATTAGTCAAGCCCAAAATTGTGATAAACGAAAAGCTCGAGTTATGAGATTGAGTTCGCTGTGACACGCCCATTTGACCAATCCTAAAGTTTCCTTTCTTGGACCACTACGAAACCATCAAGCCCAAAATCATGAAATCGAAAGATTCGTTCTCGAGTTTTGAGGTTGTGATGGCCCTGTCGCGTCGCTTTGAACAATCCTACATTTTCCTCCATGGCGTCCCCATGGGGCCAATACGAATCACGCCCAAAACTCGACGCAAAAAAATAAAACCAAAAATCAAAAACAAAAATTTTTTATGGATCATTTTTTTTTAAAAAAATTTTTTATTACAAATACTAATATCGTCGAAGGTACCCTTAGTATTTGCACTATAATTTTTGGAGTATATGCCCGATCAGGTCGACTTATACGTTAAATTGAAGCTATCAATGTGGGCTACCAATGATGGAAATATCTCTTTCACTTAAAAACAGTGGTTTAGTAACAGTCATTAAACAAATTGGAAAAAGTAGATTTTTTTCAAAAAAAAATTAAAATTTTCTGGGACGAAAAAAAATAAGTTAGAAGAATACATACATATGGTGAAATTCATGAAAAATGTCCTGCCTAAAAATAAAGGTTGTGCAATTTTGTTCAAATTTTGTTTATGAATGGTGCTATATGCAAATAATATATCCGCCAAGTTTTGGAAATTTTCGTTGAATATTGGCAGCATGGGCGGTGGTCCAAAATTTACTCTTCAAGCAAAGGTGTTGTTGTTTGATTATTTCTTGTGCTTCAACCACCAAATATAAGAATATTTTGTGACACGAATGTTGAGGATCTTTTTATGGGCTTTCGAATGGTTGAATCGTTTTCGGCAAAAAATTGCAATCTGACTCATAAACGCGAGAATAATCACAAAAAATTAATTTTCGCGGCTTTGGATATAATTAATTTTTTTTTAAATAATTTTAAATCGAAAAGCTGATTTTCCCCCATATGTGTGCAGATTTTCAAGATGGCGTTTTTTGACACTCCTGAGGAAATAATTTTTAAAAATTTCTCTATCGAAAAAAATTGGGTTTAAACATTTTAATGTTTTTTTACCGTTACTTTAGTGTGACGAGGGTATATATCATTTGCTACGAAAAAAAGTTTAACACATCAAAGGAGTGATCTAAGACCCTAAGTATGTTCGGTGGATATTCGTTTTGGGTAATTTTAAGTAGAATGAGCAATGTCCGTCCGTCTGTCTGTCGGTCTGTCTGTCTGTCTGCTGGCTGGTGCGCACGATAACTCTCGAAAGGAGTAACCGATTGACCTCAAATTTGGTATGTGGTAATATTTTGTTCTATCTCCGGATGAGTTCGAAGATGGGCCATATTGGTCTACTCCTTCTGGTACCTCCCACACAAAGGGTTACAATTTATTGAAATATTGATTCTTTAATAACTTCTATACTACTTATTCGAATCTTCTAAAATTCTACACATAATAATAGCATATTAGTCGCTATTACCTCGAGAAAAATGAATGAAGTTGACATGCCCCTTTTCCGTGAGATGTGGCGTGGAAATGCCACTCAGCTTGAATGTTAAAATCCTCTTCGTGTGCTAGGAGGTTAGCAAAGTTAGATTTATTTTTGAAATGTTGGCTTGCACCATCAGTTACATAATAAATTTTTCTTGGCTTATATTGTGATTTTAAAAAGTCAACAACAATTTGATAAGAGTAAACTGCTGCAGTGTCGTGTAATAAATTGTCTGACAATATTGCCATACTGAGATGTAAGACATCTTCATTAATTTTATAACATATCACAACGGTGAAAATTGTTGCCTGGTTGTTATTATGTGGAGTTCTGTATTACAAATGCATAATTTTCTGCAAAATCACACGATACAATAAACTCTTCAGGTAAGAACTTGCCATTCAAATCGTGACTTTTTAATTTGTTTATTCGGCAGCAAAGTTCTTCATCGAATTCATCGGTACCCATAATCAATGTTTTTAGAGTGCATCTATCAGTCTGCAGCCAGTTATCATATTTTACTTCATCAATTTCAATTTCATCCAAAAGCATAATTAACATTTTTCTGATGTGTTGACTACCGGGCCACTTTTCGCACTCATTTAAAAACATGATCGGCTTGGATTAGGACAAACCACAGATTTTATGTAATCTTTTAAATATATAATCCCATCTTTTGTCAAACTATCAATATTTATTCCCTTTAGCAACAATCCATTATTTAGCGAATAAAAAACCAGTAAGGAAAGGCAGAAAGTCGGGCGGGCCCGACTATATAATACCCTACACCTCCCTAACAATGCGAAAGTGTCATTGCGATAATAACTTGGAAATATTGGTAAATGGGTAGAAATTGAGAACATATTTCTGTAAAATTTTAATGATCGGAAGTAAAGTACAACTTCTATAGCGCTTTGATACCATATCAGGAGGAACATATATATGGATGTTATATATAAATCTGAACCAATTTTCCCCGAATACTCATTCATGTAAAAAGACCTCTTTCTATCGAATTTCGTACTGATCGGATACAAAATACAGTCTCTACAGCGCTTACATGCCCAATCGGGGGTAGCGTTTATATGGGGGCTATATCTAAATCTGAACCGATTTCTTCCAAATTTAACAGTGTTCATTCATATTATAAGAAACCTCTTTCTGCCGAATTTCATACTGATCGGATATAAAATAACATTTTTAGAGCGCTTACACTTCAAATCGGGGTAACGTATATATGGGAGCTATATGTAAATATGAACCGATTTCTTCCAAATTTAACAGTGTTCATTCATATAATAAGAAACCTCTTTCGTCCTTGGGCCAAATAAAATATATGTGTAAAGTTTTGTCGAGATCGGACCATAATTGCGACCTGTACTTTGATTACAAGAATGCATGCACAGACGGACAGACGGACAGACAGACAAACGGACATAGCTAAATCAACTCAGAAAGTGATTCTAAGTCGATCGGTATAATAAACGATGGGTCTATTTCTTCTCCTTTTGGGTGTTACAAACAAATGCACAAAGTTATAATACCCTGTACCACAGTGTGGTGTAGGGTATAAATATTAGTGTATCAGAAGTTACTTTTATGCAAAAGCTGAACATCTAATAACGATCAAACAACAAAATAAAAACATTAAAATGTTTAAACCCAATTTTTTTAAATAGAGAAATTTTTAAAAATTATTTCCTCTGGAGTGTTAAAAAACGCCATCTTGAAAATCTGCACACATATGGGGGAAAATCAGCTTTTCGATTTAAAATTATTTAAAAAAAAATTAATTATATCCAAATCCGCGAAAATTAATTTTTTGTGATTATTCTCGCGTTCATGAGGTCAGATTGCAAATTTGTGCCGAAAACGATTCAACCATTCGAAAGCCCATGAAAAAATCCTCAACATTCGTGTCACAAAATATTCTTATATTTGGTGGTTAAAGCACAAGAAATAATCAAACAACAACACCTTTGCTTGAAGAGTAAATTTTGGACCACCGCCCATGCTGCCAATATTCAACGAAAATTTCCAAAACTTGGCGGGTATATTATTTGTATATAGCACCATTCATAAACAAAATTTGAACAAAATTGGACAACCTTTACTTTTAGGCAGGACATTTTTCATGAATTTCACCATATGTGTTATATATATAAATATAGTAAAATACATTTCTTACCAATTTTTTCATAATTTTTTAACAGATCATTAATCATTGTTTCATATTGCGGGCTTTTATTGGATCCAAGGAAATTTGAAACTACAAGCTTAAACGACCTCCATGCTGCAATTTCATCCGACGTCAAATATGATTCGAAACTTACATCTTTCATCAGTTTCCTTAATTTAGGCCCATCTTTTGAAAAGAAAGACTTTTAAATAAACTTTTTAAATATGAGAGTGATCTTCGCGAGCACGGCTATCCCAGAGGCATAAAAAACAGCAATATTTTGTATATCCGCCTTGCATTCCACATAACATCCCTACTACTTTTAAATTGCAACACATTTTACAGTCATGTTGTTCATATTTTATGTATTTTATCAATTTAGCCATTGTTTCGTATGATTCCTTAGTGTTGGCCATGAGCAATGGGAATCGACGGTTTCTGATTTCCGTTGTGCAAAAGTACTGCTTTCACACTTTCTTTACTGCTGTCAATAAATAACCGCCATTCTTTTGAATTGTATGTTTGATTAAGTTCCTCGAACAATCCGGGAATGTCCTTGCAAAAGCATATGATATCCACGGTTGTATAAAATTGTTTGTAAGGTACATCACGGACTCTAAAATATGATATGTTAACATCTGGGGCCAAAATATTGTACTGTTTCATCCGAGATGCAAGTAGTTCTGACTTATCTTTGGTCAGTTCCAAATCTGTCACTAGATCATTGAGTTGAAACTGTGTTAAAAGCGATGACTTCTGACTCAAACATGAATCGCTCAGAGTTGAGTACTCAGTTGAACTTACTGATGTTTCCGTAATTAGGCTGTTAGCTATACTTGGACACTTGGGAATTGGTATTGTTTCCGAATGTGCAACTGGCAAAGTGACAGATTTTACTTCAGCGTAATTCCAGCGAATGCTCCTTCCTACTCCAATCTGTTTACTTAGACAAAAATAGCAGTCCGTATCGTGAATGAACGGTTGTCTCCAAATCATTGGCATTCCAAATTACGTGATGTCTAAAATTAAAACGTTTTATTCCACAAAACATTGTAATACATTAATTGTAAAGTACCTACCGCATGTTTCCACTAATCCATCGCGTAAGATTTACATGGCACGAGTTGCACAAAATACTAGGTGTCCACGGTTCGTTCATAGTTTCAACTTGTATACCAAAATATTGCACATATATTTCTTCTCTTATTTTACACGTCTCGATCATTTACATATTGAAAAGTTCTTTGCCTTTTACTCGTACTTCGAAATATAACTTTATAATATTTTTCAGAAAATCGATTTATCTCTTTAAGGCGCTGAATTACACTAATTTATTAATAAGTAATTTCATTCATAAATTCCCGATTTAAGGTACATAAGTTGCAGTACCTTTAGCTGACATATAGTTTGCTTGGAACGTAGAAACCCAATACATATAATTTTACTACCTGTATATACTACTAGGATGTCCATGCATCTAAAAGGCACAACTGAATGGAAACCACATAAATAAAAAAACACAAATATTGTTGAATGACCCTCTACCTGAGCGGATCTCATCCAATATAGCTCTCACATTGCATATCATGTTCTATGGAGGATTACGAACGGCCCTAAAACCTCGTCCTCTTTATAATTTTATAATGTCTGACATCAATCCTCATAAAATAAAATGCAAGTGCAATGTCTCTTATATGTCTCTCTCACATATGGCGAATTAAATTTAAGCAAAAACATCATTTAAAAACGAAAAAAATATGAAGTTTTCTTTAATTTCCCTAACATTTACAAAATGGCTCATAACTTTTACATCTATCCATAGATTCAAATAGACAGTGTTTTCTTGGTTAGCATGCTGGCTTTTTAAAAATGTGGTAAAATATTTTTTTCGATTTTTTATGTTTTTTTTTGTACCAGGAAAAAGTGTTTTTTTTTTTTAAATCATTTTTTTCTCATATTTTTGACGACTGTTGTAACGGGGTTTTATTCATAGGCTGAGGTAGTTCAGCCGCCTCCAGGATCAATTCAAGGACCATCAAAACCTTAAATAAGAACACACTATTTTCCCTTTCTTTAGTGCACGAAATTCAGGCTTTATTTATCGTTTCTTTCTCTGTACAATAGTTTAATGTTTCATTTATTTCAACAAGATATTTCATGAGTCAATCTATGTATGGGGGTATGGGTACGAGTCCTCAGATGCCGATTAGGGTTGTAGGGAAGGCTATCAAATGCCTTTAATTGTCACACAGGAGCTAATGGACGCCTCACACAGGCGCTGACGGACGCCTCACACAGGCGCTGACGGACGCCTCACACGGGCGCTTGACGGACGCTTCAAACGGGCGCTTGACGGACGCCTCACATAGGCGCTGACGGACGCCTCACACGGGCGCTGACGGACGCCTCACACGGGCGCTTGACTGACGCCTCACACGGGCGCTTGACTGACGCCTCACACAGATGCTTGACGGATGACCCAGCTCTAACGCACAGGCGGTCGGCGGTTTCTGCTGCGATAAACTGGTTTTCGGTGGACACCTTAGTCCTGACACATGTACGGTTGGCGGATGATGTGGCGTAGACCAGACCTTAGGTATAACGGAGTGGTATTGGGCATCGGCGACGATCTGTGAATGGGACAGAGGCTTTTATTTAGTAGCAAGTAGTAGAGGACATTTGTGGATGCGAGCGAATCGCGTATGCGGGCGAACCGCGTATGCGAGCGAATCGCGTATGCGGGCGAACCGCGTATGCGAGCTAATCGCGTATGCGAGCGAATCGCGTATGCGGGCGAACCGCGTTAGTGTCCTGAAAAGGACAGAGCTACAACTACTAGTCCTGAGGAGGACTTATCTACGACTACTAGTCCTGGAAAGGACTATTGTGACGGATCTTTGTTGCTTCGGGTTAAGTATTCGGACTGCGGACTATGCCACGTGTCTTTCAACTTGGTTGGTAGCTCCGTTGATCCACACCATTGACTGAAAAATGTCAATACCTTATACCACTGGCTATATAGAGTCAACGAGAATTATATGCACAGCGTCAATTTACTTTTATGTTACACCCGAAACAAGAAAGTATAAGCATAGCCATATATTCATTCTGAGTGGCTGTGGCTGTCAATGGTGGTATGTGGGTGCGTGCGTGTGTCCGCTGTGAGTATAAGCATAGCCATATATTCTGAGTGGCTGTCAATGGTTGTATGTGGGTGCGTGCGTGTGTTCGCTGTGATGGCTTAGCACAGTGGTGATGGTGGATGCTCTTGTTATTGCAGTTGATGACGTCAATGGGGGATCGTAGGTGCTAACTCAGAGAAAATGCCAACGCACAGTGGTGATAAATGACTATGTGCGGATAAAATAACATTTTGTCCGTTGCATTCCCTCCCTACTTAACGAAAGAAAAACCAATGGTTTTTCTTTTATTATTGGGCGAGTTTTGGCCTTGAGGCCCTCACTACCGTCCATATCTTTACTCCCCGGAGAGTACTATATGTATTAATGTATATATTAGTAAGCAGGCTTAAAAATATTCGTAATCGTTTTTCCTTTTTTTGTTTCTGTTCTACAGCTTCTTTTTCTCTTATTTTACCTTAATTTTATTGATTATACTTAAATTTTAGAATTTCTCTCTTATCAGGCTTCGGTTTTCGGTCATATGCGTTTGGGTCAATTATTCTACCTGCACTGTTATCCAGCTTGACAATGTTTGGATCTATGATATGGGATACGGTGCGTGGTTCTCCAATTTTTCCTGCGATTGATAGTTTAATCTTCTTCCTTCGACATACTTTGTTGCCTACCATCAGTGCCTTTGGTCCGGTTACGACTTTTGACAAACTGGTTGGTATGAGAGATCGTTCAGTGGGTCTTTCAGCGGGCAGTTTATCTTTTTGTGCGTTAGTTACTGTCATCGTAGTTGACTTGCGTGGGAAATGCTTTTGTTCGGACCGTCTGTTATTGCGGGGTGCAATGCGGTGTTCATCAGCTTGTCTAAGGGCTCTGCATTTCTCAAATCGGGAATGGTGTTCCTGTAGATGTAACTCCGATTTCCCCTTTTGTTCGGTAGCCAGGAAATCACGCGAAGTGATAGTGTTAAGAGGATGTGCAAATGCATTGTGATCTCTTTTTGTGGTTAGGGATGTGTCGTCGATGTACAGTGTTATGTTTCGTTGACTTAAGAAATCCATGCCAAGGATCATTATCTCCGCCAGTGATGGAATTACAGCTACTCTCAGCGGTGTTGATTTCTCATTAAAATCTACATTTAAGTCATACATATCGGGACATGAGGCGAGTCGCTGATCCGCCATTTGTACTTGTCGTTCCATGTCTATGGCCTGCAGCCCACGCCTGCACACAAAATCCCTCAACGCACCACATATATAACTAGATGTGGCGCCTGTATCTACGAGTGCATCAATTTGACGATTATAGATGGTAACTGTAATGAAATAGCGACTCTGAGGCACATCTTCACGTTGGCTATTGGAAGTGTCTCGACAGGAACACTGACGTGTTAATATACCTTCTTTGCCACAATATGAATAAAAAAACATACCCAAATTTGTGCATTGTGATCGAAAATGTCCCGGGCCTTTACATCTCCAACAGTGGCTATGTCTCCTATACTCCTCTGGTTGCTCCGAGACCATATGTGATGTATGCGGCTGACTTGGTCTAGATTCATCCATTTTTAACTGCTCGAAGTCATCAGTTAGACTAATTAATTCGTCGAGATTGTGAAAATCATGTCTCCGTATGTAGTGTCTGTAATCGGGCTTAATACCATCATATATTCTATCTAGATGATTCATCTCACGGAGTTGAGGGTGCTGACGGGCAGTGGTGAGCATTTGTAGGATATAATCTTTAGCACTTTCCCTGTTATAGTGCCGACGGTTATAGAACGACTGTTCCATTTCAGTTAAATGTCTTTTCGATATAAAGAATTTTTCAGCTTCCATGCGAAATTCGGCCCAGGTTTTAATGTCAGTTCTCTTGATTCGGAACCACTTCAGTGTATTTCCTTTCAGAATGCCAGGAAGTGTGCGAAGAAGACGATCCTTTGGAATACTGTAGCATTCAGAAAACTCTTCCGAGCGTTCAAGAAACTCAAGCAGGCCGGCATCTCCCGAAAATTGTATATCCCATCTCTGAATCAAACTCATTATCTCATGGTACGAAATCTCCTGTCGCTTCTGGGTACTTGACGTAGTGGTCTGGATAGCGCTATGGGGTTGTATTACCATTTGTTCTTCTGCATTTATCTCTGCTTCTAAATCTCGCAGCAAGTTCTCCCATGAAATCCTCAGTTTCTTCGCGCGAACGTGCTTGGCGAGTTCTTTTCGGAGATTTTCTATGGTATACCCTTCAGTCTGGATTCCAGCGGTTGGACATTGATAAACCAATTGATCTTTCTTTAATAGGTAAATCCAACCCAGCCATTCAGTTCCCAGATGCGTGGAGTGACTCATTTTTGTATTCTCATGTGTTGTAGAAGTCTTATCGTGTGTTGGACTAGATTCTCCCTCGTTGGCGGGTTTTTCAGTTTTTTCCGCAGTGCGATTTGGAATCTGTCCCTGCTCGGGCGCCATTTGTAACGGGGTTTTATTCATAGGCTGAGGTAGTTCAGCCGCCTCCAGGATCAATTCAAGGACCCTCAAAACCTTAAATAAGAACACACTATTTTCCCTTTCTTTAGGGCACGAAATTCAGGTTTTATTTATCGTTTCTTTCTCTGTACAACAGTTTAATGTTTCATTTATTTCAACAAGATATTTCATGAGTCAATCTATGTATGGGGGTATGGGTACGAGTCCTCAGATGCCGATTAGGGTTAGGATTGTTAGGATTGTCACACAGGAGCTGACGGACGCCTCACACAGGAGCTGACGGACGCCTCACACAGGCGCTGACGGACGCCTCACACGGGCGCTTGACGGACGCCTCACACGGGCGCTTGACTGACGCCTCACACAGATGCTTGACGGATGACCCAGCTCTAACGCACAGGCGGTCGGCGGTTTCTGCTGCGATAAACTGGTTTTCGGTGGACACCTTAGTCCTGACACATGTACGGTTGGCGGATGATGTGGCGTGGACCAGACCTTCGGTATAACGGAGTGGTATTGGGCATCGGCGACGATCTGTGAATGGGACAGAGGCTTTTATTTAGTAGCAACTAGTAGAGGACATTTGTGGATGCGAGCGAATCGCGTGTGCGGGCGAACCGCGTATGCGAGCGAATCGCGTATGCGGGCGGACCGCGTATGCGAGCTAGGGTTGCCAGACGCCGTATTCGAAAAGTCGGGATAACCGAGACTTAAAAGCGGGATTTGTCGGGACAAATAAAAAGATAATATTTTATTGGTTTTGGCATTTTTAAAAAAAATCATTACAGTTTCAATAAAAGTCTAACATAAGAATATTCAAAATAACTTGTATAAACTATAGGTCAATATTATGTTTGCCACAAATACTTTCTTTGTGTTATTCTTCACGAAATTCGCTTTTACTTTGGATGTAAACTATACACGCTGAAAAAAATCACTTCTGTAGTATATTGTCCCAAACATATTCGGCTTGAAACATATATATGTTTATGGTACACTCTAAACATATAATATTTGGTACACACAAAAATTGTGTATTTAGGAAGATGTTATTCTAAACAAACATTTGTTTGCATCCCAATGTGACTATTATTTCCGAAACAAATATTTATTTGCATTAAGTATTCATAAAATATATAATTTGTCTTAAATTTTTAATTAATTCAAAGTTAAATTTTTAGAAATGTTTAATATTCGTAAAAATAATAATTGAAATCGTTAAATCTTAGATCAATATTAAGTACTTAGAGGATTGACAACTAATGATGGCTTGGAATACTCAGAAATTCGAAATGATTGATTTAAAAAGGAGTTATTGCTGCATATGGTATCAGAACTGGGAGTTACAATTCGAAACCAAGAAAAAATTAAAACTGAAATTCGAAAAAGGCAGCAAAAGTATTGGAAATATTTTTTAAATAAAATATATTTGGAAAAAATCCTAAATAATAATTTTATTTGTACTTAAACACATATTTTATTTGAGAAATTTAGTTTGCAAATATTATTTGTTGAAAAATAATAATATATGCGTTCCAAATATATTATATTGATTTTCAAATAAAATTTCTTTGCAAAGAAATATAAAATATTTAAAAATTGGTGTTCCAAATATATTTTGTTTCGATTGAAACATATCAATAAAGGCGATTTTGTCCCGTGTAGCTTCTATAGGACTAAAGGGCCAATTAGGACGAAACATATATATGGAATCTAAATCGGAACCGATTTTCGTCAAATTGAGCAAAGTTGTTCTCTGGATAAACAACTCTACCATGCTAAATTTCAAAACAATTGCATGTAAAATACAGCTTTTATAACTAATGAGCTATGTATAACTATATCTGATTCTTAGTCGATCGGTGGGTCTAGCTGTAGCATTTCTATGTCTGACAAACATCTGCCATGAAATAAGGGTATACATATCCGTGGCAATTCTTTACAAATAGCTCGAAGATTGCAGTAGTCGATGTACAACATTTCATAGGACACTGCATGTAAAATTTGTATAACTTTTGAAATTTCTACCACATTCGCCCACGTTAATAGCTATTCTTTTAAAGAGTTTTTCAACAGGGACGCTACAAAAGTAGACCGACAGGGACAGCAAACGACGCCATATTTTTTGCCGCTCTTTTGACATTTCTCTTCAGTAAGGTTTACCATTTCACGATGGAGCCAACAACGAGTCGAAATTATTAAAATTTACTACCGAAATTCGGAGTCAGTGGCCTCAACGTTAAGAACGCGAAAAATCATCTTCAGCAATGAGGCTCATTTCTGGCTGAAAATATGCGTTATTGGTCAGACAGCAATCCACACGTACTCCATGAGTCATCATTGCATCCCGAAAAAATTACGGTTTGGTGCGGTTTATGGGCCGGCGGCGTCATTGGGCCGTACTTCTTCCGTGATGATCAAGACCGGCACGTTACTGTGAATGGGAATCGCTACCGTTCAATGATAACCGAATATTTTTGGCCCCAATTGGATGATATGGACTTGGAGGACATGTGGTTCCAACAGGACGGCGCCACAAGCCACACAGCGAATGCCACAATCAATTTATTGGAAACCAAGTTTTGAGAACGTGTTATCTCACGAAATGGTCCAGTCGATTGGCCGCCTCGGTCGTGCGATTTGACGCCGTTAGACTATTTCCTGTGGGGCTACGTCAAGTCTATGGTCTATGCCAACAAGACAGCGAGATTGATGAACTTTGTACGAATATCGAACGTGAAATTGCAGCAGTATCGGCCGACTTATGCTTGAAAACCGTCGAAAATTGGGTTCAAAGTCTGGTCTTCTGCAAGCGTGCCCGTGGATTCAAAAGAAATCGAGTTCCATACATAATGGCATCGAACGTACTTTCACAGGAATAAAGAATTTCATTGATATCCAAAACCGTTTTTGTTTTATTTAAAAAAAACTTTTGTAGCGCTCTTATTGACGGACCCGATAGATAAGTTGCTGAATTCGTTCAAAATTTACATTTCTTGAAAAATGAAAGATTAGTGACGGAAAAATTACAAAAGTACATAACAAGTACATATGATAATAGCATTTTCATTATTATTTTTTTTACTGCGCTTTTATTTTCCATAGTGTAGAGAGTAAATGGAAAAAGTCGGGATTTCCCCCTAAATTACTTCAATAATCGGGACTCTGTAAATACGCGAAAAGTCGGGAAAATCCCGACGAATCCCGACCGTCTGGCAACCCTAATGCGAGCTAATAGCGTATGCGAGCGAATCGCGTATGCGGGCGAATGCAACGGATAAAATAACATTTTGTCCGTTGCATTCCCTCCCTACTTAACGAAAGAAAAACCAATGGTTTTTCTTTTATTATTGGGCGAGTTTTGGCCTTGAGGCCCTCACTACCGTCCATATCTTTACTCCCCGGAGAGTACTATATGTATTAATGTATATATTAGTAAGCAGGCTTAAAAATATTCGTAATCGTTTTTCCTTTTTTTTGTTTCTGTTCTACAGCTTCTTTTTCTCTTATTTTACCTTAATTTTATTGATTATACTTAAATTTTAGAATTTCTCTCTTATCAGGCTTCGGTTTTCGGTCATATGCGTTTGGGTCAATTATTCTACCTGCACTGTTATCCAGCTTGACAATGTTTGGATCTATGATATGGGATACGGTGCGTGGTTCTCCAATTTTTCCTGCGATTGATAGTTTAATCTTCTTCCTTCGACATACTTTGTTGCCTTTGGTCCGGTTACGACTTTTGACAAACTGGTTGGTATGAGAGATCGTTCAGTGGGTCTTTCAGCGGGCAGTTTATCTTTTTGTACGTTAGTTACTGTCATCGTAGTTGACTTGCGTGGGAAATGCGTTTGTTCGGACCGTCTGTTATTGCGGGGTGCAATGCGGTGTTCATCAGCTTGTCTAAGGGCTCTGCATTTCTCAAATCGGGAATGGTGTTCCTGTAGATGTAACTCCGATTTCCCCTTTTGTTCGGTAGCCAGGAAATCACGCGAAGTCATAGTGTTAAGAGGATGTGCAAATGCATTGTGATTTCTTTTTGTGGTTAGGGATGTGTCGTCGATGTACAGTGTTATGTTTCGTTGACTTAAGAAATCCATGCCAAGGATCATTGTCTCCGCCAGTAATGGAATTACAGCTACTCTCAGCGGTGTTGATTTCTCATTAAAATCTACATTTAAGTCATACATATCGGGGCATGAGGCGAGTCGCTGATCCGCCATTTGTACTTGTCGTTCCATGTCTATGGCCTGCAGCCCACGCCTGCACACAAAATCCCTCAACGCACCACATATATAACTGGATGTGGCGCCTGTATCTACGAGTGCATCAATTTGACGATTGTAGATGGTAACTGTAATGAAATAGCGACTCTGAGGCACATCTTCACGTTGGCTATTGGAAGTGTCTCGACAGGAACACTGACGTGTTAATATACCTTCTTTGCCACAATATGAACAAAAAAACATACCCAAATTTGTGCATTGTGATCGATAATGTCCCGGGCCTTTACATCTCCAACAGTGGCTATGTCTCCTATACTCCTCTGGTTGCTCCGAGACCATATGTGATGTATGCGGCTGACTTGGTCTAGATTCATCCATTTTTAACAGCTCGAAGTCATCAGTTAGACTAATTAATTCGTCGAGATTGTGAAAATCATGTCTCCGTGTGTAGTGTCTGTAATCAGGCTTGAGACCATCATATATTCTATCTAGATGATTCATCTCCCGGAGTTGAGGGTGCTGACGGGCAGTGGTGAGCATTTGTAGGAAGTAATCTTTAGCACTTTCCCTGTTATAGTGCCGACGGTTATAGAACGACTGTTCCATTTCAGTTAAATGTCTTTTCGATATAAAGAATTTTTCAGTTTCCATGCGAAATTCGGCCCAGGTTTTAATGTCAGTTCTCTTGATTCGGAACCACTTCAGTGCATTTCCTTTCAGAATGCCAGGAAGTGTGGGAAGAAGACGATCCTTTGGAATACTGTAGCATTCAGAAAACTCTTCCGAGCGTTCAAGAAACTCAAGCAGGCCGGCATCTCCCGAAAATTGTATATCCCATCTCTGAATCAAACTCATTATCTCATGGTACGAAATCTCCTGTCGCTTCTGGGTACTTGACGTAGTGGTCTGGATAGCGCTATGGGGTTGTATTACCATTTGTTCTTATGCATTTATCTCTGCTTCTAAATCTCGCAGCAAGTTCTCCCATGAAATCCTCAGTTTCTTCGCGCGAACGTGCTTGGCGAGTTCTTTTCGGAGATTTTCTATGGTATACCCTTCAGTCTGGATTCCAGTGGTTTGACATTGATAAACCAATTGATCTTTCTCCAACCCACCCTTTCAGTTCCCAGATGCGTGGAGTGACTCATTTTTGTATTCTCATGTGTTGTAGAAGTCTTATCGTGTGTTGGACTAGATTCTCCCTCGTTGGCGGGTTTTTCAGTTTTTTCCGCAGTGCGATTTGGAATCTGTCCCTGCTCAGGCGCCATTTGTAACGGGGTTTTATTCATAGGCTGAGGTAGTTCAGCCGCCTCCAGGATCAATTCAAGGACCCTCAAAACCTTAAATAAGAACACACTATTTTCCCTTTCTTTAGGGCACGAAATTCAGGTTTTATTTATCGTTTCTTTCTCTGTACAACAGTTTAATGTTTCATTTATTTCAACAAGATATTTCATGAGTCAATCTATGTATGGGGGTATGGGTACGAGTCCTCAGATGCCGATTATGGTTAGGATTGTCACACAGGAGCTGACGGACGCCTCACACAGGCGCTGACGGACGCCTCACACGGGCACTTGACGGACGCCTCACACAGGCGCTGACGGACGCCTCACACAAGCGCTGACGGACGCCTCACACGGGCGCTGACGGACGCCTCACACGGGCGCTTGACTGACGCCTCACACAGATGCTTGACGGATGACCCAGCTCTAACGCACAGGCGGTCGGCGGTTTCTGCTGCGATAAACTGGTTTTCGGTGGACACCTTAGTCCTGACACATGTACGGTTGGCGGATGATGTGGCGTGGACCAGACCTTCGGTATAACGGAGTGGTATTGGGCATCGGCGACGATCTGTGAATGGGACAGAGGCTTTTATTTAGTAGCAAGTAGTAGAGGACATTTGTGGATGCGAGCGAATCGCGTATGCGGGCGAACCGCGTATGCGGGCGTATCACGTATGCGAGCGAATCGCGTATGCGGGCGAACCGCGTATGCGGGCGAACCGCGTATGCGAGCGAATCGCGTATGCGAGCGAACCGCGTATGCGGGCGAACCGCGTATGCGAGCGAACCGCGTATGCGAGCTAATCGCGTATGCGAGCGAATCGAGTATGCGGGCGAACCGCGTATGCGTGCTGACCGTTTTCCGATCTTACCGCGTATGCGAGCTAATCGCGTATGCGGGCGAACCGCGTATGCGGGCGAACCGCGTATGCGAGCTAATCGCGTATGCGGGCGAACCGCGTTAGTGTCCTGAAAAGGACAGAGCTACAACTACTAGTCCTGAGCAGTGTTACCGTTGTGCGACTAAAGTTGCAATTTGCAACTTTTTTGACGGCGACTTTATCATTTTGACACTTTTTTGCGACTTTTTGGCCTTTTTCCCCTTTTTTGTCAACAAAAATTTGTTGTATCAATCGTAGGCACAAAAAAACATTTTTGTGTATATTATAAGTGCATCGTGCTTAGTGTTTGAGTTTATGATTTAAAAAGAAATCGTGTACCGGACAAGCTCAGCATGTCGATGACCATTGCTGCTTAATAATTTAATGTTTAATGTAACATTCTTCTGTTTCGAAGGAATCACTTTACATCATACATAGAGCCTTCTCAATGCAATTATCTGACCTTTTAATCCAATAAAACGGATAGAAATCTGCCAATTTTAAGTAAAGTCTCAGAACAAAGTGTTGTGTTATTTCAAAAGCAATGAACAAATAATTGTCTATCAAAAATAATACTTTAAACTCTTTCATTCATGGGTAAGAATTAACCTATGAATTTTATTTTTGACTAAAAAGTATATAAAATTTTCTAAATGGTAAAATAAGATTTAGCTGTCATTTATTTTTTGGAAAAACTTTTATGGGGATTGAAATTTAAAAAAAATATATATTTTTGTTTTTACGAAATTTTTAATTGGTCTTGAAGGCTGAACCGAGCTTTAAACGTTTAAGTCGTTGGAAAGACATTTTTAATTGGATTTTTTAATTCATACATTTTCTGAATTTTTTTAAATCTAATTAAAAACCAGTAAGGAAAGGCTAAAGTCGGGCGGCGCCGACTATATAATACCCTACACCACTCTCGTAATATTGAATAACTCTGATGTATAAATTTTGTAATTCATGTATAAATTGTTTACATAAATTTATTTTTGGGACATTTTATACTTAAATAATACCCTGTACCACAGTGTGGTGTAGGGTATAAAAACGATTGGATCTAAAGAGCCAAATCGGATGAAACATACATATGGGAGCTATAGCTAATTCTTAACCGATTTTCTTCAAATTCGGCAATGTTGGTTCATGGATCAAGAAACTCTTCCATTCTAAATTTAAAAACGATTGGATGTAAAATACAACTTCTACAGGACTAAAGAGCAAAATCGGACGAAACATATATATGGGAGCTATAGCTAAATCTTAACCGATTTTCTTCAAATTAGGTAGTGTTGGTTCATGGATCAAGAATCTCTACCATTCTAAATTTCAAAACGATTGGATGTAAAATACAGCTTCTATAGAACTAAAGGGCCAAATCGGACGAAACATATATATTGGAGCTATAGCTAAATCTTAACCGATTTTCTTCAAATTCGGTAGTGTTGGTTCATGGATCAAGAAACTCTACCATTCTAAATTTCAAAGTGATTGGATGTAAAATACAGCTTCTGCAGGACTAAAGAGCAAAATCGGACGAAACATATATATGGGAGCTATATCTAAATCTAAACCGATTTTCTTCAAATTCGGTAGTGTTGGTTCATGGATCAAGAAACTCTACCATTCTAAATTTCAAAACGATTGGACGTAAAATACGGCTTCTATAGGACTAAAGGGCCAAATCGGACGAAATGTATATATGGGAGCTATATCTAAATCTGGACCTATTTCAACCAAATTCAATAGCGATCTTAACAGCTGCGAAATACTCTAAACTGCAAAATTTCAGAACGATCGGAGTGAAATTGCGACCTGTAGTCGACGAACAACTTTACATGGACAGACGGACGGACGGACAGACATGGTTAAATCGACTCAGCTAGTGATTCTGACTCGATCGGTATACTTTAAGGTGGGTCTAGCTGTGTTATTTTCAGGTGTTACAAACATCTGCCGTGAAACAAACTTATAATACCCTGTACCACAGTGTGGTGTAGGTATAAAAAGTATTTCCCTATAACTTTTACTAATATTAAGTCTCTAAAACTCCAATTACTGTTTTTGGACTTGTGAGAGTCAGTTGCATATTCTGCATCGAATGTGGAGCATTGTTTAAATTAAAGTTTTTAAAATTTTTTATAAATTAAAAAAAATTCACAAAAATTAAAAATTTTAACTTCTTATTACATACAAATAATTTCTCATTATTGTCGTAAGTGTTTTATGGAAAGAACACACGCTTCTTATGAACATAAGAAGTGTGACCCTTTTTTATTTAATTGCGACTCTTTTGTGCGACTTTATTTTTAAAAAACGACTTTTTGTGCGACCTTTTCAAAATTCTCAACGGTAACCCTGGTCCTGAGGAGGACTTATCTACGACTACTAGTCCTGGAAAGGACTATTGTGGCGGATCTTTGTTGCTTCGGGTTAAGTATTCGGACTATGCCACTTGTCTTTCAACTTGGTTGGTAGCTCCATTGATCCACACCATTGACTGAAAAATGTCAACACCTTATACCACTGGCTATATAGAGTCAATGAGAATTATATGCACAGCGTGTATTTCAATTTACTTTTATGTTACACCCGAAACAAGAAAGTATAAGCATAGCCATATATTCATTCTGAGTGGCTGTGGCTGTCAATGGTGGTATGTGGGTGCTTGCGTGTGTCCGCTGTGAGTATAAGCATAGCCATATATTCTGAGTGGCTGTGGCTGTCAATGGTTGTATGTGGGTGCGTGCGTGTGTTCGCTGTGATGGCTTAGCACAGTGGTGATGGTGGATGCTCTTGTTATTGCAGTTGATGACGTCAATGGGGGATCTTAGGTGCTAACTCAGAGAAAATGCCAACGCACAGTGGTGATAAATGACTATGTGCGGATAAAATAACATTTTGTCCGTTACACTGTTACTAAACTTGTTAAATGTACTTTCCACCAAAGCTGGAATTTAAAAAAAAAATAAAAAAAAAATTTACCATAACATTTTTTTTAAATATTTTTTTCGTGTTTGTGACACCTAATTGCACCAGAAACTGTTATCCACATCCCTTGGACAACAATTTTGTTGCATAGTGAAATCGAACGATCCACTCTTGAGCTATGCGGTTTTGATAGCCATGTCCCGCTGCTTTGAATAATGATAAATTTGTTACATGTTGTCTCACCCTGGGGCCAATTCTAATCCATCAGGACCAAAATCGCGAAAATAGAACGATCCATTCTTGAGCTATGAGGTTGTGTAGCCCGCGCCACGCTGCTTTGACCAATTTTCCTACATAGAGTCATTCCTCGGGCCAATACGAATAAACCAAGCCCAAAATCGTGAAAATTCTAACGGTCTATACTTGACCTATAGGGTTATGTTGGCCGCGGAACGCCCATTTGACCATTCCTAATTTTTTCTCCATAGAGACTTTCCTTGGGACAATACAAATACATCAAGTTTAATATCGTAAAATTTGCTAGATCCTTTCTTCAGCTATGAGGTTGTGTTGGCCATGTCGCGCCTCTTTGACCAAGCCGAAAATTTACCATACACTGTCACTGTTCAATACGTATCCATCAATCCCAAAATCTTAAAAATCGAACAATACGTTCTCGAAAGATGAGGTTATGTTGGCCGCGACATACCGGTTTACCCAATCGAAACATATTTACAAAGATTTAGGTTTGTTTCTTAAAATTTTTTTTTTTTAATGGATAATAATAGCTCTCACGTTTTTGATAGCGCGAGAACTGACCACTGGCCAAAAACCGATTCTGTGAAAAGTCTGGCGTTTATACAACACTCGAGTCTAAAAATTTCAAATTTCAGCTTTGTAGCTCTTACAGGAGACTCAGCGGCCAAGTGGTCAAAAACCACATGGCGTATAAGCACATCCGTTGGAGATCTGTATATATGTGTGCACATCAGTTTGTAAGCTCATAGTTCTAAAAAGACTGCCAATTGCTTTGGTCACTGCAGTTTGACCTCTGGCTGGACATCGAATAGTTGTTTTTAAATACTCTTTGATATACATATGTATCTACATTTCCATTTTAAGGTTGTTAGATCTTAAATAACTTTTAAAATCACTGAAATAATTAAATGAAATGTGGTTACTAGTATGCTGACCACAGTCAGAGAATTCAAAATAATTTTTCGCGCTTATATTTGTCGTGTATATAATACTTCTAATTTACAAAATTTTAACTTTTGATCGTATAAGATGCTTCTGAAAAGACAAACACAGTACGCAAGTTTTTGATAGCGCTAGAACTGACCACAGAGCAAAAAATGACTACGCGAAAAGTCTGTTGTTTATACAACATTCTGGTCTATTTTGTGCAAAATTTCAGATTTGCTTTTATTAAATTATTATCAATTAAAATGCATTTAATTACTTTAAAGTATACACTCGTATTACCAAAAAGAGGTACCAAAAAGGGAGAGCCAATTGCGCCCACTTATCACTGGACTGTAGGTACTATAAAAACATTTCATTGTACAAAATTTCAAGTATTTGTATGTACCTGTTCAAAGTTATTAGCTGTTAAATTTTGGTGCAAAATGGACAATTTGTGTGGGAGGTACCAAAAGGGGCGTGTCAACTTCGCCAATTTTTCACTGCACTGTACAAAATTTCAGGTATTGGTATCGACTGATATTTAAGCTATAAGCAGTTAACTTTTGGTGGAAAATTTGTTCATTTGTGTGGGAGGTACCAAAAGGGGCGTGTAAACTTCGCCAATTTTTCACTGCACTGTACAAAATTTCAGGTATTGGTATCGACTGATGTTTAAGCTATAAGCAGTTAACTTTTGGTGGAAAATTTGTTCATTTGTGTGGCAGGTACCAAAAGGGGCGTGCCAATAACGCCCACTTTTCACTTGACTGTAATTACCAGTTAACTTTTTATACGAAATGGTCTCTTTTGTATGGGAGATAAGATAAACCATTACTATGTGTGGAATTACAGAAGATTCTGATAAGTAGTATATAAGATATTAGAGAATCAATAGTTCACTAAATTTTAACCCCTTATGAGGGAGGTGCTAGAAGGAGTGGACCAATATGGCCCATCTTCGAACATAGCCTGAGACAGAAAAAAATATTATCACATACCAAATTTGAAGTCAATCCGTTACTTCTTTCGACAGTTATCGTGCGCTCCAGCCAGACAGACGGACAGACGGACGGACATTGCTCAAATGACTTAAAATATCCAGATATCCGCCGAACATACTTGGGGCCTTAGGTCACTCCTTCGATGTGTTACACTTTTTGCTCGTAGCAAATGATATATACCCTCCTCTCTAAAGTGAGGGGATAGCAAAAACTAAAGATCAAATAAATGACGAATTCTAGTTATTATTTTTATTACATACAAAAAGGTATTCGAATATCGAATAATATTTAACATATGGGCAATTCTCCAATGTCGAATGCGACATTCAAACGCATTCAAAGTGAAAAAAACATATGCCAAAAAATTATTTCATTTTGACAAAAGGTGAAACTTATACGAGTAAGTCTTGATAAGTACTATAATTGGGGCTAAGGTTGATTTCGGCCAATTGTACGTTTTCAAAATAATTTAAAAAACCGAGCTATTCGCACGCGACAAAAACAGAAGTCGATTTCAAAGCAAACCAATCAAACACTGATTTCAGGGAAACCTGATGGAATATTTTAATTTTAAAATGTCATGGATTAATGTATCTTAATAATGTTTTTTTATTTATTCAAAAATATTAAGTAGTATATTTTTTATTCAATTTTAATCACATTCGCACGCGACATTTTACTCCATCGTTTTTTTTATGTTAATTTTTTAAATTTTTATGCTACTAGACATCCAAAGGTTGATTATAAATGATTTTTAATATATTCAATATATTTATTTTCACAACAAAAATTAGTTTTCTTACATCTCTTACATATAAATCAAGATTTACAAGAGAGACTATTAATCAGAAAATAATATGCAATACAAATGTTTAAAACATAAATTTTGCAATTATTCGAATTTTCACTCAAATATTTTAAAATGTGTTATGAATAAATGTAGTTTTTGGGAAAATTAGTTAAATTTGATAGATTTCTTATAAAAAAATAGTAAAACAACATACTTTTATAGACTTTCAGTTTTTTTTGGCTGCGGTTGACATCTCGTTGGAAATGCCCATATGTTGATTGTTTATATATCACTAGTGAATTTTGTACAATTTGCATTTCTTGTGTTGCGGTTTTGCAACAATAAAAGTTTTTGGTTTTTTATGAAACAATATCGAAAAAGAAGAATGCAAAAATGCATTTTTATACCGATTTTTGTGAAACAATATGGAAAAAAGAATACAAAAATGATTTTTATACCGATGGACGCAGAATCATGCTCAGTCGAATTAGCTCGAAAAATGGACCCAATTGGAATTTTATAATAAAATAATTCAGATAAAAAAGTGTTTTTTATTAAAATGTTTATACAATTTATTTCGAATGACACTGGACTTGAATCCACAGGGTAGCCGAAGAAAAGGAAGACCTGCTAATACATTGAGGAGACTGGTTGAATCTGAGAGACTAGCAGCAGGGTGTACGTGGCGAGAAATAAAAGCTTTAGCAATAGATAAACAATATTTTAACTTGTTTGTTGAGGCCCTATGTTCCAACTAGGAACTATGGGAATTTAATAATAAATTAGGAGCGCACAACATGCCGAACCACTGACTTAAGTGTTGGTCCATGGACATTCGACGTTGAAAGAACTCCTCTGCTCAACATAACCTAAGCTAATTGCTTGACAAATACAGGTGGAGTGTTTTATACAATCGGACCACCATATTTTATTTTTTCCTTATTTATTTTATTAAATCAAGTTTATTTGTATAATCGATTATCTTTATAAATAACTTCCGAACCTATTCTAAATTGTCGGATAATTATCGCGTTCTTACTATTCGCATAAGTTTTGTGATTGAGCAAGTAATTTATATTTTCCCATAGTGTCACTTTTGAGGATTTTTGGAAGTAGTTTCTTGACGGAAAAGCCACTTTAATAGAATGCAGAGTGAAATGAGTGAATAAAAATTGGCAATTAGGAATGGTAGAACCTGTTCTAAACACATCCAGTAAATTTTGCTGTGTACTTATGTCCCACCTAAAAGGTATGGATGTAATTAACGATAGTTGTAGCCCAAAATTTCATATATATGAATTTGTTTCGATTAATTTAATTTACAAAACTATGGCAATTGCTTTTATGTGGCAATTGCGTAGCATAAATATGTTTCAATCTCGAATACTCACATGAATGTATTTACATATATTTGAATCTGTAACTAACCTTTTGCAGATGGTTTGAAAAGTTCAACACTCATATCTATGCACGTATATGTATACTCTTAAATGAATAAATTTATACAACTATGTATTTCGTAATGGTGTAATACAAACTGAGGTGAGCCTTGCTAATTTGTGGACTATTTAAATTTATTATCGCTAATCCTCGAATACCATACTTAGTATGCTATACAATAACTGTCTGAAGCGTAGCGGCGTGAATGCGGCGTCATGGAACCACACCTGCCACACGAAATGTTAATATCGCTATTGCCCATTTAAAGGATGGCATTTCACCACTGTCAACCGCAATATATAATTTGTCACACATGTGGCAAGGGACCGGCTCAATTCACAGTCAAAGGGCAATGTTTTGAAAAGGGCCTGCATTCCTATACTTATATACCCGTATACAAACGTATGTATGTAGATTGCTCGGAAACAACTACGGCTCTATACACTGAGTATACATACATCTAGGCACGGGTGGAACTTTTTTCCGCCTTTGCAAAGTTAAAAATTTACTCAAAAAATTTGTTCTTTAAAAGTTATACAGAAATCCGATTAAAATTCAATATGGGTATTTCTCCAATGTCGAATGCAACATTCGTACGCATTCAAAGTGAAAAACACACATGTCAAAACATTATTTCATTTTGACAAAAGGCGAAAGTTATAGCTCTTGATTAGCACTATAATAGGTGCTAAGTTAGATTTTGGCCAATTGTTCGTTTTCAAGATAATTACAAAAAACCAAGATATTCGCATGCGACAAAAACAGAAGTCGCTCTCAAAGCAAATAAATCAAACACTGATTTCAGCGAAACCTGAAGGAATATTTTAATGCGACTAATCTTAAAATGTTATGCATTGATGTATCTTAATAATGTTTTTTGTTTTTATACCCTACACCACACTGTGGTAAAGGGTATTATGACTTTGTACATTTGTTTGTAACACCCAAAAGGAAAAGAGATAGACCCATTGTTTATTATACCGATCGACTAGTAATCACTTTCTGAGTCGATTTAGCTATGTTCGTCTGTCTGTCCGTCTATCTGTCTGTAGATGTATTCTTGTAATCAAAGTACAGGTCGCAATTATGGTCCGATCTCAACGAAACTTTGCACATATCTTTCCTTAGGCCCAAGGACGATCCCTATTGAACTTGGTTAAAATCGGTTCAGATTTACATATTGCTCCAATATATGTACCTCCGATTTGGCATATATGCACTGTATAAGCAAAATTTTTCAACCGATTTTTACAAAAATTGACAGAGAGTAGTCTTATGATACACTTAGAGACAATACAAAATTTGGGAAAAATCGGTTCAGATTTAGATATAGCCCCCATATATATGTTACCCCCATTTTACATGTAAGCGCTGTAAAAAGTGTATTTTTAATCCGATCAGTACGAAATTCGGCAGAAAGAGGTTTCTTATTACATAATACCCAAATTTGACGGAAATCGGTTCAGATTTAGATATAGCCCACATATATATGTTACCCCCGATTTCACATACAAGCGCTGTAGAAGCTGTGTTTTATGTCCGATCAGTAAACAATTTGGCAGAAAGAGTTTTCTTATAACATGAATTAACACCGCCAAATTTGAGGGAAATCGGTTCAAATTTAGATATAGCCCACATATATACGAGTATGTTATCCCCGATTTGACATGTAAACGCTCTAGAAACCGTATTTTACATCCGATCAGTACGAAATACAACAAAGAGAGTTTTCTTATTACATGTATGAACACTGCCAAATTTGGGGAAAATCGGTTCAGATTTAACCATAGTCCCAATATATATGTTACACCCGATTTGACATGTAACCGCTGTACAAACCGTATTTTATATTCAATAGGTACGAAATTCGGCAGAGAGAGTTTTCTTATTATATGAATGAAAACTACCAAATTCGGGGAAATTCTGCTCAGATTTAGATATAGCCCCTAGACTTATATATATGTTTTACCCGATTTGACATGTAAGCGCTGTAGAAACCGTATTTTATATCCAATCAGTAAGAAATTCAAAAGAGAGAGTTGAATGAACACTGCCAAATTCTTATCGCAATGCCCATTTTCGCATTGTTAGGGAGGTGTAGGGTATTATATAGTCGGCCCCGCCCGACTTTCTGTCTTTCCTTATTGGTTGTTATTCCATCTGTTATGACTTTTCATAGTTTTGTTTTTGACTATTGAGTTCTAGATCGTTGTTTTTGTTTTCTGTTAAACTAAAAAATTATTCAAAAATATTAAGTAGTTTATTTTTTATTCAATTTTAATCACATTCGCACGCGACATTTCGCATTTTTATTCCATCTTTCTTTTTATGTTTATTTTTTACTTTTTATGCAACTTCAACATCCAAGTTGATTCTAAAATGCTTTTTAATATATTCAAAATATTTATTTTCACAACAAAAATTATTTTGCTTATATTCTTTAAATATAAATCGAGATTTAAAAGATCGATTATTAATCAAAATATAACATGCAATACAAATGTTTAAAACATAAATTTTGCAATTGTTCGACTTTGCACTCGAATATTTCAAAATGTGTTATGAATACATGTAATTTTTGGGGAAATATGTTAAATTTGATAGATTCCCTATAAAAAGTAACAAAACAACATACTTTTATAGACTTTTAATTTTTTGGCTGCGGTTGACATCTCTTTGGAAATGCCCATATACACACTTCATTTGCCCTGTAAATTATACTCGAACACGTTGAAAAACGGTTCTGTAGTAACGGGTGGCCGATCTAGCGGTTGCTTTTTGAACTACGACCGCCTCGCAGCTGCGATTTCGCTGATAATACCGTACTGATATTAGAGAGAGAAATATTCTAGAAGTAATCTGAAAATATAAATTTGTGTGTTTAACAAGTAAGAAAGTTCAGTCGGGTAAACCGACTTGAGAATCCCCTCACCTTGAGTCTCAAAAAATATTCCTAATTTTTTTTTTTGTTTTAATTAAATTATTATAAATTGAAATTGCATTTAATAACTATAAAGTACGTGCTGGTATTACCGTTATAAGCTGTTAACATTAGGTGCAAATTAGTCCATTTGTATGGGAGCTACCAAAAGGGGCGTGTCAACGATGCCCATTTTTCAGTGAACTGTAGGTACAATAAAAGCACTACACTGCACAAAATTTTAAGTTTTTGTATGCACTGGTATTAAGGTTATAAGCTGTTAACTTTTGGCGCAAAATGGTCCATTTGTGTGGGAGGTACCAAAAGGGGCGTGGCAACTTCGCGGTGATAGCGACTAATAAACTAATACTATGTGTGAAATTTCAGCAGATTCGAATAATCAGTATAGAAGTTATTAATGAATCAATATTTCACTAAATGTTAACCCTTTGTGGGGGAGGTACTAGAAGGAGTGGACCAATATGTCCCATCTTCGAACTTAGCCGGATATAGAGCAAAATATTATCGGATACAACGTTTGAAGTCAATCGGTTAATCCTTTCGAGAGTTATCGTGCGCACCAGCCAGCAGACAGACAGACGGACGGACGGACGGACATTGCTCAAATGACATAAAATGATCCAAAACAAATTTCCGCCGAACATACTTGGGGTCTTAGGTCACTCCTTCGATGTGTTACACTTTTGACTCGTAGCAAATGATATATACCCTCCTCTCTAAGGTGAGGGGATACAAATATTTGTTTTGTCCATTATAACTGTGATATAACTTCACAATTTTAAAGGTAATTCGAATATTTTTTATATTCGATAAAGTCGTTAAATTTCGGCGGAATTATAACTCCTGAAATACTTGACAGATTTTTATGTACTATACCTTGTTTTGAGCAGTCTCGTAAAACCCCATAATAATTATTGTAGATTTTACTATTTTAATCTTTTAGATTTGATTTCAAAAATTATTACACCAATTGTTTTTTTGAATGAATAAAATACGGTTGGGTTGCCTTAAAAGTGTACTACTGGGACCTATAGTGATCCAAATAATACTTATATTTCTAAAACTTTTGATAAATCATTATATTTGTGGTAAGGGGATGAGCGGGTGTGTCGGGAGAAAAACTTCCTGAAGCGTCTCTTTTTGTGGTCCTTTGACATGGAAAATCTATTTCGAAGTCTTCTGTGGATAAATACGATGTGTGTGTAAAAAAATCAATGGGATTGCCATTAAAGTGCATTGTAGGGACATATAGTGATGTTTTACAGGTAATCATTTTGTCGATACATCCATCGATATCTACGACTTTTGTTGGGGTTCAAAGTTTTTTATGTGACACATATACCCTTTTAAAAGCAAATGCCACCCTCAGCCTGGTTGAGGCGAACCCTGATTGTGCAGATGAGGAATTGACGACCGAATAGGGCGGTGTAACCCATTGTCGTGAGCCAATGAGATGACTGAATCCCCACATGTCGTCTCTGGGACGAGCGACATATAAAACACTTTTAAGACCAATGTGGTGAAGGAATTGTGCTGAGGATCTGTATAGCCAGCAAGTGTATAAAGATGCTGGATGCTAGCAATTCCCCTCCGACGCAAGGGCACGGGTCGGTTGTACACTCAATGTCTCCTAGTCTGCGCAAGCCGTCACTGCGTACGATGGTCAAACCTCTTACGGCACACTCGTGGGAACAAGTTATGGATTCTAACTTAAACAAAACACCGCACGATAGACAGACTGGCAACAAAATAGCAAACGAAAGTTACTGTACCAGAAGGCTAAGTTTATTCTTTAATAAATTTCCAAGAGTGCAGCATGTGCTAGTGCACGAACATGATGAGGAGGACAAGAAAAGTTACAACCAAATTATTGAGGATTACGAGAAAAATATGAACTCTCAACAAGACAAACAACCTTCAACCTCAAAGCAGGAGCTGTTCCAGACGGAGGATTCTAAGCCCGCAAAGCACAAGACGGTCAAAGTTTCCACAATACAAATTTTATCAACCACGAAACAGCCCTTCAACGACAAAAGGGAGGTCTGTCTCCTGTAACAAATTCCATAGTGAACAGAATGGGATAGCAGAACTCCGTTGACGGGATTCGACACCAGTTATATGCGGACGGCTCCAAAATGAGCTGTGGAGTTGGTGTCTTCTCCGAGGTAGCGCACATATCACTCTCATTAAAACTTCCTATATATTGCAGTGTGTTTCAAGCGAAGATACTGGCCATAAAGGAAGCATTTAATATACTACAGCAGAATCATACGATAGTAATAAATCGTCGGTGCGCCGACAAAAACTCCTATGTGTAATTTTACGAATTTTTTTTATTGTCGAATTAAAACGTCCTACCTGTCAAACGACTACCCACCAAAGCATTTTGCGCTATCTTGACCGGTTCCGAAGTTACCAAAAACTCCTATGTGTATCCCTCTATAGCAATGCTCCGACAAAAACTCCTATGTGTTGTAGGCACAGCCTGTCGCAAGGGATAGAAGGTTGGCTTAGATTCACACCAAAAAAAGGCTAATGAGGTTTTGTTCAGAATCATCCCCTCTATTCGACAATGAATAGATCAAAATAACTCCATTCGTGAGTTATCGCGAAAACAGTACTTTTACTTAAAACAAACTTAATAGCTTTAAGTTGTAAAGAAAAACGCGGAAATTTAGAACTGTAACACAATTTCCTTTAAATATGATTATTTGTAAGACGCTTTGTAACGTCTGCGACATTTTCCATGTTTTTGTATTGCGAATTGTGTGTAATCCATAAAATCCACTTACACCGCCAAATTTTTCCAAAAATATTATACCGAATTTAATAAGATTAATATATTTTCATTCTATAATCTCTGAGGAATAGATTAATATCAGCATTTTCGCGAAAAATATCCATCGACGAATAAATTAAAAAAAAAATAGTTCGGAAATATTTTAATATATAATGCTATTATCTCGCGAATGAACAGTTCTAGGGAAAGTAGTCAAAGGAAGTTTGGGAGATAAGCGAAATGCCTACAACTCATTCTTTAACAAACAAAATTTATAGTAATTTGGTAAGGATTTACAGTGTGTTAAAACTGTTGTATGCTTTTCTCTTTTTCTGAGGCATATTTTGATTTGACACATTGTAAATCCCTACCAAATTATTATAATTTTTTTGTTAAAAAAAGACTTGTAGTCGTTTTTAATAGGACTGACCGTTCGCGTAATAATAGCATTATATAGTTAAAAAATTCTGAACTTAGGGCCTGTTTTTGTAACTTCTTTTATGCCACTTCGCACGTCAAATGGCAAGCGAATGAAATTTTAGGTTTTTGCACACTTTGTTTTGGATGTAAACAAAGAAGCTTTCAATTATCGCCAACATTTTGGTTCTTATAAGACAACAACGAACGAAATGAAATGTCAAATTAGACGATCAGAAAAATTCATTCGTGTCGGTTATGTTTACAGCCCTTTTGAAAGATTAAGTGAAAATTGTTGGGTAAATGAATAAAGAATTGATAAATGAACCAAACAACATAAACATGTATCTTTTGCTGATGTATCCACCATAATTTCAAAAAATGTCTGTTTATTAGTTTGTATAAAATGTTTTGAAATCCTACAACCACACTGTTGCTTTTTCATTTTTCATAATACCTTAAATTAGATGACCCAAACAATCGTTTAATATACCTACAATCTAGATTCTCTTTCTGAATTGGTTTGGTTTTGTCCGTCCATCTGTTTGTAAATGTATCCTTGTTACCATGTACAGGTCACAATTATGCTCCGATCACTATGGAATTTGGCAAGAGCTTCCTCTTTATCGCAAGGACTTACTGAAATGAGTGCAGAAGGTTTCCGATTTAGATATATCCCCTATATACACATATATAATCAATTAAGCAAACAATTGTATTTGTTTTCGGGTTTTCAATCATTTCTCATTGTCTAGAAACAGCTGTTGCAACTTTTACAGCTGTTAGATAGGTTTGCCCCCGTTCTGATATTTTCGTGTGGAAAAAGCTTTAAGAAATGTCAATAAAAACATGAAGGTAATATTGGTCTTTGACTGGAAGACGATGAAGAAAAGAGCTTTCTTACCCGAACGATAAGTGACAATGAACCAAATTAAAAACATGATTGCTTGGGTGAGAATAAGAAGAAGAAAATTATTGCTTGGATAGCTATCGCACGTCTGCGTTTCGGTACATTTAGCTGAACAGGCTGTTAATGTTTTTTGTTCGAAATGTATTCGTCGCGGGATGTTTATGGCGGAAATGCTAGTGCCAATCTATCCCTCAGAAATCATAGAATGTAAATATATTAATTTTAATAAATTCGCAATAATATTTTTGTAAAAATTTAGCGGTGTAAGTATAATTTTTGGATTACAAAAATTTTGCTATAGAATAATATAACAAATAACGCGGACTAATGTCCAAAGCGTCTTACAAATGTTCATATTTATGGGAAATTATGTTATAGTTTTAAATTTCCGCGATTCAATGTAATTAAATTCGGTTTTTTGGTTAAAAATTGTTTTTATCGCGATAACTCGCAAAAGGAAGCAGATCACATTTGGATTTCTTCTTATCTGAGTAGAGGGGATGATTCTGTACCTCATTAGCCGTTTTTAGCCACAATCCAGGCCAACTTTCGTTTGCTTGAGGTACGCTGTGAACATTCAAATATTAAAACTCCTATGTGTAATTTTTTTGTTTTATAAATATTTAAAATGCTCCAAACAAAAAATCCTATGTGTCGATTTTCATGAAAACCATTTACCACGTCATGGGCTTTTCACATATACGATTTTTGTTATGATATATTGGTGGTAAATAATTAAAAGAAAAATTCAAAAATCTGAGATATTAAAAATATCGCGATTTGACGAAATAGCAACGTTTTTTGTCTCTCCTGAAAAAAACTAGTAAAAAACCAGTAAGGAAAGGCAGAAAGTCGGGCGGGGCCGACTATATAATACCCTACACTTCCCTAATAATGCGATAAGGGTCATTGCGATAATAATTTGGAATAATTGGTAAATGGGTAGGAACATATTATCTAAGTCTGAACCGATAATCGCTAAATTAAGCAATATTAATTAAGCAATTAAAAGAAAAATTCAAAAATCTTTCCTGAAAACTAGTAAAAAACACATAAGAGTTTTCGTCGGCGCACCGACGTTATATAAGAATCGTGCAAACGCGGGGCAAAATCGCCTTTTTGGATATGTTTAAATATATAATATTATATATTATTTAATATCTATATATATAAAAGAGATTGTCTGTTTGTGGGTTTGTTTGTATATTTGTTCCGTATAGACGTCTAAACGGCCTGACGGATCTTCTTGAAATTTTCACAGAATGTACATGTGTGGGGGGTGGTGAAAATAGGGTACTTGAATTTTCGATATATCAAGTGGGCGTGGACCCGCCCACGTGGGTCAAATTTTGATATTGAGAAAAATTGTTAGCTAGAGTGCTGAAATTTTGTGTGTATGCACTTCGTGGCAGATAATGTGAATTTTCCAAAAAAGGGCGGCATTGGACAAATGGGCGTGGCCCTGCCCATATAAGCCAAACTTTGAAATTGAAATATTTTCCACAATTTATTAGCGAAAGTTCTGTAATTTTCTGTATATGTATCTGGTAGCAGTCTGCGTAATTGGTCCAAAAATGGGCGGGATCGGTCCAATGGGCGTGGCCCCGCCCATATATTCCAAATTTTAAAGTTGTGATATCATGAACAATTTGTTAGCGTGAGTACTGAAATTTAGTGCATATGTATCCGGTGGCAGTCTACGTTATTGGTCCAAAAATGGGCGGGATCGGACCAGTGGGCGTGGCCCCGCCCATATAACCCAAATTTTGAACTTGAGATATCTTGCACAATTTATTAGCGAGAGTGCTATAATTTTGTGTATCTGTATCTGGTAGCAGTCTATGTGTTTGGTCCACAAATGGCCGGGATTGGACCAACGGCGTGGCCCCGCCCATATATGCCAAATTTTAGAATTGTGATATCTTGAACAATTTGTTAGCGTGAGTGCTGCAATTTAGTGCATATGCACTAAATATATATATGGGCGTGGCCCCGCCCATATATTCAAAATTTTAGAACTGGGATATCTTGAACAATTTGCTAGCGTGAGTGCTGAAATTTAGTGCATAAGTATCCGGAGGCAGTCTACGTTATTGGTTAAAAATGGGCGGGATCGGTCCAATGGGCGTGGCCCCTTCCATATAGGCCAAATTTTGAATTTGAGATATCTTGCACCATTTATTAGCGAGAGTGCTGTAATTTTGTGTACATGTATATAGTAACAGTCTACGTGTTTGGTCCAAAAATGGGCGGGATCGGACTAATGGGCTTGGCCCCGCCCATATATGCCAAATTTTAGAATTGTGATATCTTGAACAATTTGCTAGCGTGAGTCCTGCAATTTAGTACATATGTATCCGGTGGCAGTCTACGTTATTGGTCTAAAAATGGGCGGGATCGGACCTATGGGCGTGGCCCCGCCCATATAAGCAAAATTTTAATGTTGAGATATCTTCGACAATTTATTAGCGAGAGTGCTGCATATGTATGTATCCGGTGGCAGTCTACGTGACTGGTCCAAAAATGAGCGGGATAGGAAAAATGGGCGTGGCGCCGCCCATATAAGCCAAGTTTTGAAATTGAGATATCTTGCACAATTTATTAGCGAGAGTGCTGTAATTTTGCGATGTATCTGGTGGCAGTCTACGTGATTGGTCCAAAAATGGGCCGGATCAGACTAATGGGCGTGGCACCGACCGAGTGAGTCCAGTTTTGAAATTGAATATTTTGCACAATTTGGTGGTTTCTGGTGGTTGCCTACGTGATTGATCCAAAAATGGGGGGATATGACCAGTGGGCGTGGCCCCGGCCATATATATCAATATTTTAAATTGATATATCTTGCACAATTTGTTAGCGAGAGTGCTGTAATTTTGTTTTTGATACATTTGTTAGAGAGATCAATGTAATTTTGTGCATATATATTTGGTGTCAGTCTACGTAATTAACCCAAAAATTAACGGCTCCAGCTATATATATATATAAATGGATGTGTGTATGTTACGACTGGACTCCAAAACGGCTGGATCGCTTTTGATGAAATTTTCAGGGAATGTTCAGATAAGCACAGAGGGTGACAATGCTTTATAGGTTCTGATTGAGGGGGCGTGGTTCCGCTCATATAAGCCAATTTATTAAGTGATTCCTACTGTCCGTACCTACGAATAGATTAACGAGATTCCTACTGTCCCTATCTACATGCGCCATGTTTTGATAAATGGACGGGATCGGAAATCTGAAGTCTGGGGGCAACGAAGTGGACCGGGTCGAGCTAGTATCTATATATACATAAAGTATATATGTATAAAAGAGAGTGTCTGTTTGTGGGTTTGTTTGTTTGTTTGTTCCGTATAGACGTCTAAACGGCTTGCCCGATCAGCTTGAAATTTTCACAGAATGTACACGTGTAGGGGGTGCTGAAAATTGGGTACTTGAATTTTCGATATATCAAAAATAAGCCAAATTTTGAAATTGATATATTTTGCACAATTTGATAGCTAGAGTGCTGGAATTTTGTATATATGTATATGGTGGCAGTCTACGTGATTTGTCCAAAAATTGGCGGCATCGGAACACTGGGCGTGGCCCCGCCCATATAAGCCAACTTTTGAAATTGAGATATATTGAACAATTTGTTACCGAGAGTGCTGTAATTTCGTGTATATATATCTGGTCGTAGTCTACGTGATTGGTTCAAAAATGAGCGGCAACGAACCAATGGGCGTGGCCACGTCTATATAAGCCAAATTTTGAAATATAAATATCTTGCACAATTTATTATCGAGATTGCTGCAGTTTTGGGCACATGTATCTGATGACAGTCTACGCGATTCGCCCAAAAATGGGCGGGATCAGACCAATGGACGTGGCCCCGCCTATAGAAGCCAAATTTTGAAATTGAGACACATATCTTGCACAATTTTTAGCGAAAGTGATGTCTGGTGGTATTGGTCCAAAAAGGGTCGGGATCGGATCAATGGCCGGGGCCCCGCCCATATAAACTAAATTTTAAAATTGAGATGTCTTACACATTTTTTTAGCGACAGTTCTGTAATTTTGTGCATATGTATCTGATGATAGCCTACATGAATGGTCTAAAAAGTGGCGGGATCGGATCAATGGGCGTGACCCCGCCCATATAAACCAAATTTTGAAATTGAGATATCATGCACAATTTGTATGAGTCAGCATTTTTAAAAGCGACAAAATATAAAAGTTTTCAAAATAGAGACTTTTTAAACCTTTAAATGTTTTTTATACAAATTACTCACATTTCTCCATGGTAATGTAAAAAAAAATTTAAAACTCAATATTTTTGCATTGACTTGAAGTTTGTAATATTTTTATTAAAAAATATATAAAACATGTATAAAAAAAAAACAAAAACAGAACAGAAAATCTATATATATGTTCCGTATAGACGCCTAAACGGCTGGACCGATCTTCTTCAAATGTTCACAGTATGTACATGTGTGGGGGGTGGTGAAAATAGGGTACTTGAATTTTCGATATATCAAGTGGGCGTGGACCCGCCCACATGGGTCAAATTTAGATATTGAGAAAATTTTTTAGCTAGAGTGCTGAAATTTTGTGTGTATGCATTTAGTGGCAGATCATGTGAATTTTCCAAAAATACGCGGAAGCGGTCGTGGCCCCGCCCATATAAGCCAAATTTTGAAATTGAAATATTTTCCGCAATTTATTAGCGGGAGTTCTGTAATTTTGTGTATATGTATCTGGTAGCAGTCTGCGCAAATGGCCCAAAAATCGGCAGGATCGGACCAATGGGCGTGGACCCGCCCATATAATCCAAATTTTTAAATTGAGATATCTTGCATAATTTATTAGCGAGACAGCTGTAATTTTGTGTACATATATCTGGTAGCACGCCAATGGGCGTGGCCCCGCCCATATATTCCAAATTTTACAATTGTGATACCTTGAACAATTTGTTAGAGTGAGTACTGAAATTTTGTGCATATGTATCCGGTGGCAGTCTACGTTATTGGTCCATTTTTGGACCAATAGCGTAGGCACCGACCGTAAGGCACCGACCGAGTAAGTCAAGTTTTGAAATTGGAATATCTTTCACAATTTTTTTAACGAGAGTGCTGTAATTTTGTGCTTGATATATCTTGAGCAATTTGTTAGAGAGATCAATTTTTATTGTGCATACATATTTGGTGTCAGTCTACGTAATTAATCCAAAAATGAACGGGATCGAAAATCTGAAATCTGGGGCAACGAAGTGGACCGGGCCCAGCTAGTATTATATAAATCGAAAAGTTTGCTTGCTTGCTTTTATTCGGTCTGCAAATCTTTGTGATTCTATCTAGGATACTCTCGCGGCTTCATGACCATTTTGTTTCTATGTTATTATAGAAACAAGTACGAGTATTTTATACATGGCAGTGTATACGAGTAAATATGTATTACAAAGTGGCAGCACACATACTGGATCACGATTTCTGAGCCGTGGCACTCGTTATCAACAGTTCATCTGTAGTTGTATGGGAGATATGGAGCTCTATAAGGTTGATTTCTACACACAAGCAAATGAGAAATCTCTGTGAAACCTCATCTCCAAAATTTTCCAAAAACAACTGTTAAACAAAGTTAATACAAAACACCAGCCATGTCCAATGAGAAGCAGATTTTGCTCCACCAAATGGAAAATGATCACACTATGCTGAAAAGCTTTTTATGGTTTTTGACTGCACTAAGTGTAGTTGTGGTGAGTCAGAAGACTCACCATGTTTTGCCGAGCCATGCATTTATTATGTTTGCTTGATTGCTTTTATTCGGTCTGCAAATCTTTGTCATTCTAACTAGGATTCTCTCCCGGCTTAAATACCATTTTGTTTCTAAATTAATATGAAACAAGTATTTTATATCTTCCTCTGATATTATAACGAAGAAATTACTGTCGACGTTAGTTTCTTTTATGCGATATCTATATATATAAAATTGGATGTGTGTGTATGTGACCTATGGACTCCAAAACGGCTGCACCGATTTTGGTGAAAATTTCAGGGAATCTTCAGATAACCCTAGCGGGTGACATAAGCTATACAAATTCTTGATTGAGCGGGCGTGGTCTCGCCCATACAAGCTACTGTCCGTACCTATGAATAGATTAACGAGATACACTTGTGTGTGGGGGCGTTGGTAGACGCATTGTATTCACCCTATGTTAAGAGCACAGTGCGGCGGGTACGCACTTTAAACACTAGACTCCTATTGTCCCTAGCCATGTTTTGAAATTGATATACCTAAATATCTTTAGCAGTCCAAAAATGGACGGGATCGGAAATCTGGGGCAACGAAGTGGACCGGGTGCGCTAGTATTACATAAGGATCAAGTGTAGCCTGGCTATTTGACCAGTGATAAGACTGTACAGCATCTTTCATTTTGAAAGCGTATTTTTCCGAAAAATCTAGGGTTATTAATAAATCTCCTTCTTCTAAATTGCTCTTTAGGAAACTCAAGTGATGTGACTGTGATTTAGCAATAAAACTGTGTTTATATATATAGGCTCAAGTGATGTGACTGTGATTTAGCAATAAAACTGTGTTTAATATATAGGCAGATTATTTAGAAAAAAAGAAAAAACATTCTCCATTTTTTGGTTGATTTCGCACCTGAAAATGTATGTTATTTATGAATTAAAAAGTATATAATATACACGTTTCTTAAGAATCTTACCTGTCTGTGCAATTCCAATTCATAAAACCAAGTTCTTTTATGTTTGAATCTACAAAAAGTTTTAGTAAATCAGTTGATATTGGTGAAAATCCTGGACAATTTTCACAAATTAGCATATCGCAATTTTCGCTGGGATTCGAACACTTCATTTGACTTGCCATCTTTCTAGATGAGTAATTTCCGCTAGTTCCTCGAAGGGCGTTGTTTAATCCTTGAAGTTTTAATTTTAGATTCTGGTGTATTCTACAGACACAAACATTATGGCTGCCGCTACATCCAACGGTTACGCAATGGAATGGTATTAAGTTTGTAAATTTAGACAAACTTATGTCGCTATCCGAATATGTGGCACACAATTTTGCGTGTAGTTCTTTCAAATTGTAGAGAAGTAATATTTTTTGCATGGTTTCCTTTCTCTGGTCTACTAAAGCCGATATACAGTCTTTCTTCACAGGCATTACACTGATGTAGTCACTAGACTCGTAGAAATTCTTTACCAAATTTAACGTAGAAATTGCTAATGACGATCTGCACTTCTTGGAATTTGGTTGAGCAGCATATCCCGATTGTACTCGTAATTTTAAAGCCGTTTCAGCCATGTATTTATTGACATTCAATAAATTTCGAACCTTGTATGCATTCCAGTGAATGGGAACAGTTGGACCTTTGAAAGAGTCGTCTTGATTTTTGATGCAATATTCCAGTCATCATTTTGATAAGTGCTTAATACGAGTACTGTACTTTCAACATCAAATTCGTCTAAAAACAAGTTATTTAAATAAAGGGTTTTCCAACAAGAGGTGTTATTTTGGTATTCAAAGAAAAATGCAATTTTTTGAGATAAATGTTCGGATGTTTATTTCATAATAAAGACGAAGGTATGCCGTTAATAATGAAAAACAACATCAGCCAAATGGCCACCACGACCACGCTTACAGGACCATATCCTTTTCATGAAATGTTCCATTACCAAATCGCAAAGTGGCTGCCCTATGTCCTCGATAGCCTCACGAATTGTACCTTTGAGGTCTTGAATCGACGCTGGGCTGTTGGCGTAAACCTTATCTTTCACGTGGCCCCAAAGGAAGAAGTCGCAAGATACAACGGTCCGGAATCTTTTCCCGTAACAGAGCAATAGTTTCGTTGCTTGTGTAGCAGGTAGCGCCGTCTTGTTCAAAGTAAACGTTGTCCAGATCAATACCATCCAACTCCGACCATAAAAAATCATTAATCATCTCTCGATAGCGCAATCCATTTACCGTAACTGTTGATCCAACCTCATTTTTGAATAAGTAATGTCCAATGACCCCGCCGGTCCATAAACCGCACCAAACAGTCACACGTTGAGGATGGAGAGGCTTCTCAACAATAACTCTTGGGTTTTCCGAGCCCCAGATGCGACAATTTTGCTTGTTGACGTAGCCACCGAGGTGGAAATGGCCTCATCAGTCAATACGCTTTTTCGATGATTTTCGAATTTTAATAATTTCAATGCGTTGTTGAATCGTGTAACGTTCCATTTTTAGTAATGGCGTAGTTTCTACTTGTCAACTGTCAAAGAATAAAAGCTTCAAAAGTGACAGCTACCGAAATACCGGGTGATTCAAAATAACACCTCTTGTTGGAAAACCCTGTATATTTTTTTACAAATGCTAAGAGTGATACTTACCTCCACTATCCAATAAATCACTTTCTGAAGACATTGATATACTGACGTCATTCGAGAAAATTTGTAATCGGCAGGTATCGCATATGAACTTTCCTACATAAGGTGAGATTTTAGTATTTCACTTTAGAGTCACTTTTAAAATTTTTTAGAACAGATGCTTTTATTGAAAGGATTACAGTACGATTTATTGATAGATTTATGTTTCTCTTAGTGAGTAATTGCATTTCATCTGAACCTTCACTTTATAAGAAATGTAAAGTAATATTAGGTGCTTTGTGGGATCAGAAACGTGGACAAATGTTTTCATTCTTATTCAGAATACTGTAATTATAAAAAGGGAGGGAGGGGGTGATAATTTTTTCTACAAAGGTTTTTTCAAAAAGCACTTTCATTAAATTTATAAAATTTTTCAAAGAAAAACAAATAATACTTAGCAAAAATCGGTTCAGCCGTTCGAGAGCAAATACAAATTTCGGAAAACCCCAAAACTAATTTCTTTTATTTTTTCAATATTTAAAACGCCCATAAAATTTAAAAATAAAATTGAAAAAAAAAATGATAGCGAGATTTTATTTTACCTATTTGTAACTGCTTATGAACATTTTAACTGCTTATGAACATTTTAGCCAAAAATAAGCTACATAGGGCGATTTTAAATATTCTGACCACATTGGCCACAGAAAGCCTCTATGGAGGAAAGGTTTGTATTGGTCAAAGTTGCGAGACACGGGCAACACAACCTCGTAATTCGAGCACGGATCGCTCAAATTTTACTAGTTTCGTTTTATTTCATTAATTTAATTTTATTTCATGCATAATCAAAATACCTTTGCTGGGCCAAAACGATTATGTAGACTTATAGTTTTGAACGACACTATCTATACACACTAGGGCTAGCCATTTTTTCAATTTTTTTGGAATATCAAATTGCTCCTGAAATTACCGTGTAGGCAATGTAAAATAAGAAGAACTGCGCTTTTACTTTTTTAAAATTGCACAAAAACCTTCCGCACCAAATGCAATTACTGATGTACGAAACCAAATTTTTAGCTTTGTATATTATCTGATTTTCAAATTTTTTAAAAAAAATTGAATTTGGACATATAATTTTTGAGATATGGCGGTTTTAAAATTTCCAAAACTATACGACAAATTCTAGATCAAATAGCAGATTCTTGATCACCACATAACAAATTATTAAATGGCGATATTTTGAAGAATGTTTACGGAAATTTTTTTTGTTAACTTTTTAAATCAGAACATTATACACAGCGTGACTCAAGCTGTAGAAGGGTGGCTTAGATTGACGCCAAACCGGTAATGAGGATTTGTTCCGAAACATTCCCTTCTATTCGACTATAAAGAGGTCAAAATCGGACCTTCTTCCTTTCGGAGAGTAATCGCGAAATTAGTATTTTTACCCAAGTCGTCAAAGAAGCGTGTAATGTAATAATTTTGCAAATACACAACAACATATCTTACAAATGTTATTATTTAAAGGAAATTATGTTACAGTACTAAATTTCAGCGATTTTCTTTACAAAACAATGTAATGTACTAATTAAATTTGTCTCTTTTAAAAATACTGTTATCGCGATAACTCTCCAAGAGGAAGCAGATCCGATTTATATCTCTTCATAGTCGAATAGAGCGGACAAGTCAAACAAAACTTCATTTAACGTTTTTGGCGTCAATCAAGACCAACTATCAATTGAGGCACGCTGTATATAATGTTCTGATATAGAAATTTAACGACAAAAAATTGTCATAAACATTTTGCCAAATACCGTCATTTAATAATTTATTGTGTGATGATCACGAATCTGTCATATAGTTCTGGAGATATAGGGGTTTTGCACATTTCAAAAAAAAAATTATATATTTTGCAAATTTTAAAACAGCCGTATCTCAAAAACTATATGACCAATATTAGATCAAAAAGCAGATTCGTGATCACGACATCAAAGTGAACTAAGATCCGCGACTTAGCAGACTTATTATAAAAAAATGTTCTCAAATTTTAAAATCAGGAAAAAAATCAAAACTAAAAATTTGGTTTCGAGCATCAGTAATTGCATTCGGTGCCGGAGGTTTTGATAAATAATGGTTTTATAAGTTTGTATAGCGACCATTAAAAGCTGTTACGAAGATAATAAAAAGATATAATCCAAAAACCTACAGTAAATATTTATAGGCATGAGATGACAAGTTGTTTCAAATTTTCACAGGACAAAGAAATGTATCTATTTTCATCTGTTTTCATATGATTCCATATCCTTATTACTCTAACGATTTCATATCCTTATTAATAAACAATAAATTATATTAGGCATTTTGGACTTGGTGGAGGATACTATTGGCCCCAGTATAACAAGATAAATATTAAGGTTGTGTGTGCAAGTATACGTCTTCCATTACCTGTACCTTCAAACAGCCTGGCGTCCTAAGGCCACAAACCATATCACCAAGCAACCATGGTTTCTGGGTTAGGACCAAGTCAGCCCCTCATTGCATCAGGAGTGCTTTCAATTCAGCTGATGCAAACCTTGGAGTGCTGGAGGTTTATCAGTAGACTCCGGAACATTATCAGGTTTCGCCACCACCGTTATACTCGTATTTGGCTCGTCGTATATGTTCACCAGAACCTCATCCTCACATGATGCATCCCTACAGGATTCTGTCGATCTCGAGATGAAGAGCTTCTCAATGCATCTAAGCACATTGGAAAAATATGAAACGCAAGTTCCCACCAGATGCAGCTCTGACACTTGCGAATTTCACCTTTATATACTACACCAGTGTTATCTGAGTTCCATTCCTTATCGCTTTCGTACACCTTATAAACTATATGATATCATGCCATCGAACTTGGCGAGGTGGGACAGAGTCTCTGTATTCGGTATAAAACTATCCTCCTCATCATATCTACCAATCTTCCAGTTGCCAGTTGGATGCCCGGCATTACAGACCTTCTGCTTTTTAGTGATGAATTTTACATCAGCTGGTATAGACGGAATTCATTAAAGTGCCCTGGGTCGAGACAAGGAGGACATTCCGGCCAGATTTCGAAAATAGGGGACATATTACTAGATCGGATTAGTTTTATGCGTTCCTGAAACCAGCCTGCGTCGACACAGTTGGTAGCCATAACGGCAGCTTCTCAATAACATGAAAGAAATCAGCCTGCGTCGACACAATTGGTAGCCATAATGGCAGCTTCTCAATAACATGGAAGAAACAGAGCGATATCTATCTCACTCCACATTAACCTGGGATGTTGCCGTCTTCCTCTGTCCTGTTGATGACCGCCAGTACCAATCTGTCCTTAGCAACTTTAGCGAAATTCTCTCTGCTTGTTGGTCAGAGGTGCAGGCCTTTCAAGTCTCTCATCCTGAGCCATGTGCCGATCATTGGATCACTAAACTTGTTGTCAAGCGCAGGTTTAGATCCTCGTGTATTAGTTGTCGTCGTCGTTTTCGTTGAAGTCGTATCTTTATACATATATATTTTTATTTGTTTAAAAGCTTTAATGTGGGTCCCACGAAGAGGGGAAGGAAAGGTATAGCACGCCATAGTCCCAAAAACCCTGACAAGGACTGAGTCGTTGCCGAGGCGTCCAGGTATCACCAATGACAGCCGTCTACACAGTTGACGGTAACCCTTGACTGTGATTCGTTGCTGATCATTTTAATCAATGATCATTCGCAGTGAACGGACGTGTTTATCACATAGCGGATAGTTACCAGTACCTATTACGCAATAGCAAAAATCTGTACAAAGTCTGTAAGGCCTACATCGTAGTACCTATTACGGTCTAATACAGACAAAATAAAAATAAATTCTCTTGACGGGGATGCCTTCGTGTTCCGATGGAGCGCGGTTCCCCAATCGTCCGACTGTCCGTCCGTTGGTCTTGGCCAAAGCCGACCACACCAAAAATGGCGAAAATCTCCCCCAAGTACTCACAACAGGTGGTGCGGTAAGGGGGAAACGTCATGTCCGACCGTCAAAACGGAAGCACAATTAGCATCGTGTAGCGCTCAGAGTTTTGACGAAGTTGGAGGCTGTTGAGGTTTCGGCTCTTACCGAAAAACAAAAAGAGTCACTTACCTGGGCTAAAGGCGTCATAGATGCTTCTAAGGCCAATGAGTCGGCTGAAAGAGCCACAAATTCAGCTGTGTTAACGGCTAATAAAGTAAAGCGAATCAGATCACCTGATGAACCCCTGCCTTCGAAAAAGGCAAGAGGCCCTAATGTCACCATCAACAGGACACTCACCAAGCCCTTCAATGAAGTGGCGAAGGAGAGTCTAGTGATGGCTGTTATAGACAGAAGTAGGGAGGATGGATCCATCCTCAAGGACAAATGGAGTCATGTACAATCAGCCATTATGGCTCATTACCTCGATGTCCGTAGAGAAATGCCGGGCAAACCACCAATCTGCAACGATGCAGGATGGCATCAGGGGAGAGTAAAGCTCTTATATTTCGGTGATGCCAGATCCGTAGACCTGTATAAGGCTGCTCTGAGTCGAGCGGGTGAGGTGTGGCCGGGTGCCCAGTTGGATGTTGTCGAAAAAAACAACATCCCTAGTCACCCTAGAGCCATCACCTGGGTTACAGAAGAGCCCTCCAACCCGGCTGACATCTTAGAAATAATAAAAGATTCCAATCCTGGTCTGCCGGCCCATAATTGGAGAATCTGCAAGGTGGGTGAGGCGGATGGTAAAAAGCGGCAGGTCAATCTTATCCTAAACGCTGAATCCACCTCCCATATACAAAGTGCGAGTGCAACCCTACAATATGGCTTCGAGACTATAGTCTTGAAGATATACAAGCAGGATATAGCTCCCACAGCAGAAGGTGAGTCGTCCACCGTGGCACTTTCTGGAAGTGCGGAGGTACCCACGCCTATTATTTCTGGTGACTCCAACTCTAACAGAAGATCTGTAACGTCCTTCTCTGAGGACAAAAGCTCTACTTCGGACACAGAGAGGCTGAGGGGAGTCTCCGGACTCTTTGACGCATCTGGCGGGGACATGCTTCTCGACGATACGGACGAAGAGTTCGATAACACCCTTGTCGGGGTGGATGTTAATCTGTCAATTACCAATGATGGTAAGAATTCTACAGATTAACCTCCATCACGCTAAAGCAGCCTCAGCGGCTCTATTGCTGCGCCTGTCCACAGGCGCAGTAGACATCGTCCTGATACAGGAGCCCTACGTAGTGGGAGGAAGGGTGTGCGGTATTAGGACACCCAACATTAAACTGCTTGTGGCCAACTGTGAAGGCACTCCAAGAACCTGCATTTTGGCCAGGAAAGATCTAAGTATATTTCTCCTGACTAATTTAAGTGGTAAAGACCAAACAGCTGCTAGCCTGGAGATCGGTAATCGCATATATTGGGTGGTCTCCAGCTACTTGCCTTATGAATCTGTAGTACCGACTGCTCTATTCAGGGAAGTAGTAGAAGAAGCAACGTCTGACGAGCTCGAGCTGATTATTGGCGCAGACACGAACGCTCATCATACTATCTGGGGTAGTACGGATATAAACAATAGGGGTGATTCGCTTCTTGACTTTATTCTAACTACCAAACTTAGTATTTGTAACATAGGTAATAAACCGACTTTCACAATTAAAGACAGACAAGAAGTACTCGACGTAACGTTTGCTACTGACCGGCTGTCAGACAAAAATTATTGGGTGGAATGTACTGGACGACCACTCATTCTCAGATCACCATTATATTGAGTTCAAACTCGCGGAAAAAGCGCCTAAACCCGCCGTCCACAGAAATGTAAGGAAGACAAAGTGGCATCTGTATGAGAAGAATTTCAAGAAAATCCTCAACTCTAAACTTCTGTACGAACCGAATGACAAAGCCGGTCTGGATAATCTGGTCGATCATATCACCATATCATTCAATAGATCCCTTGAAGAAGCCTGTCCAAAAACAAGGTACAAGGGTAAAACTAAACCCCAATGGTGGACTTCTGAGCTAACGGCTATGAAAAAGTCACATGGACCAGATGGCATCACTCCAGCAGAAATGCAGAAAATGTTAAAGTACATTATCCCCTGGCTGGAGAAAATTTATGTAGGCTGTATCAGGCTTTCATACGTCCCGAATCGATGGAGGGATACAGAAGTGGTATTCATACCTAAAGCGGGAAAGATATCACACACTAGGCCAAAAGACTTCAGACCAATTAGCCTATCCTCCTTCCTATTGAAAGGTCTGGAAAGACTTTTAGATCATTTCATTAGGGAAAACCTGGATACAAAACTCCTGTCAGTGAACCAACATGCTTACAATAAGGGCAAGTCTACAGAATCAGCCCTGCACGAACTTGTGAGCACTATCGAATCGTCCCTGCATTTCAAGGAATTCACCATGGTGGCATTTCTTGACATAGAAGGGGCTTTTAACAACATTCACTCAGATGCGGTAATTGCGGCACTCTCACATCTAAAAGTGAACACTAGTTTGATTAGACTAATTCAAAGTCTGCTCACCAGAAGACGCATAACAGCATGTCTAGGGTCCACAACTCTAACAAGGTATGTAAACAGAGGGACCCCGCAAGGAGGAGTATTGTCTCCACTAATTTGGAACCTAGCGGTGAATGAAATCCTGCTAGATCTAGAACGTTGTGGCTGCAAGGTCGTGGCATATGCGGACGACGTGGCAATCGCAGTGAGTGGCAAATTCGTAAACGTCCTCAGAGACATCCTACAGGTGGCTCTGAACAAGTTGGCTAGATGGGCCAGAAGCAGCGGTTTGGGCGTTAACCCCAACAAGACAGAATTGGTTCTCTTTACTAGGATGAATAATGTCCCACATGTGGACCCTCCACCTCGGATAAATGGAACAGATCTAGTCTTTTCTGAAAGTGCAAAATTTTTAGGAATAATTCTAGATAGGAAAATGTTATTTAGACTTAACGTATTGGAACGAGTAAGGAAGGCCAACGTCGCCTTATATTCCTGCAAAAATGCTGTAGGGTCGCGGTGGGGACTCTCTCCTAAAATCGTCCACTGGATATATATAGCAGTAGTTCGTCCAATACTGTTATACGGTATTGTGGTATGGTGGACGGCAACTGACAAACTAACCATTACCAACCTACTAACAAAGGTTCAGAGAACTGCCTGCCTGAGCATAAGCGGAGCCTTAAAGACTACAGCGACCGAGTCTCTACAAGCCCTACTCCATATACTGCCGATTAATATTGTGGCGAGAGAAGTTGCAACCAAAGCGGCAATAAGATTAAACTGCCTATCAATGTGGAGGTACAAGAACTATGGTCACATGAGGATATCAAAGTGTAGTGCTATGGTAACCGACCGAGTGGACTATATACCAACTGTGTACACCTTCGAGAGAAATTACATCACTATGATTCCCGCCAGAGATGAATGGGTCGGCAGAATACCAGGTAATAGAAACCATCTCCACTTTTACACGTATGGTTCGAAGCTTGATGAAAAGGTTGGCTTCGGAGTACATTGTGAAGAACTTAGTCTGGATATAGCTCACAGACTACCAGATACCTGCAGTGTCTATCAAGCCGAAATAATGGCAATATGGGAAGTCGCCAAGTGGCTGAGTCGCAACATAGTAACCAACACTGGCGTTGTAATTTACTCGGACAGCCAGGCTGCCATCAATTCTCTGGAAGCAACATCCCTAAATTCACAAACAGCCCTCGACTGCCGCAGATCTCTTAACGAGATGGCTGAGCAGTTTAATATACACCTCATATGGGTGCCTGGACATAGGGATATCCCGGGGAACTGCAAAGCCGATGAACTTGCTAGGAAAGGGACGACATTACAAATTCTCGAAGAATTTGCATATATTGGTGCGCCACTATCCACGTGCAAGCTTTGGCTTAGGCAAGAGGCAATCAGGCAGTCCAACGAAAGATGGACAGAAATCGGCACCTGCAGGGTAGCTAGACAAATCTGGCCAAGGTATGACCTGAGAAGGTCAAAATATCTCCTCGTACTAGAGAGGAAACGATTGTCTACGTTAGTACAGGTTCTGACGGGACACTGCTTGATCGGCGAACACGCCAAAAGATTGGGTATTGACTCCAATGACTTCTGCCGAAGCTGTGGAGATGAGGAAGAAGTGGAGAGCATTGAGCACTTGCTTTGCGACTGTCCCGCTTTGAGTAAACGACGACTGGACATACTGGGGTCGGCCTTTTTAGGCAGCCTAACAGATCTTTCCAGTACTGATATTCGTACTATCGATAAATTTATATATCAAACAGGTTGGGGCATTTCAGCCCGTGGTAACACTAGGGACCTAAACTGGTCTATGTGAGCTTGTAAAAAAATACGGCTGCCACCCTAACCTAAACCTAAACCTAACCCTTGACTGCGAGCCGACAAGTCCGATGAGCACAGAACGCATAACACTGCAGACTTAGGGGAGTTCCTTTTAAGTACAATCACTACTGGTACAGATAGTCCAAATTTTAACACATAATAGTCTTTAGATTAGTCTCGAAAATAAATCTTAGTCACTAATGATTTATTTTTATTACAAACTGTGCATCAAATCATAATTCCATAGTACTACAACACTCAAGTGATTACCATGCTTTAATCTTCATAAAAAGGACCAAGATAATTTGAAAGGAAGTTTATTTGCATGTTTTTGGCTTCTCGTTGAAATAAAAAGTAGTATCCCGAAAAGGGATAGCCTATGAAAAGCGAAATCCATATTTGTTTAAAACATTTTCTTTGATATGCACTGAGAATTTTTCAACTTAAATTTTAATGCTAAATGTAGAAGAGATTGAAATTAAAATCACGGGACGGAAGCTATAATATAATGCTACGAAATTGTCTTCTTTGTGTTCTGTTCAAGATTCACATTTTTAATCTTCGGTTTATTCTGTGATGCCTGCTAAGCTGACTCCGGAGATGGGGGATGGTTGTGAAGTGATGAGGATGGAATGGTATGAATTTCGCCTGCTCTTGTTCTGTCTGAAAATGTTTTATTTGGGACAAAACAAGACAAAAGCAACAACATTCCTTTTACATAACGTATCACTCTGATACGCTTTTAACAGGAGATAATTAAAAGCAGCGAAGTACAAACGCAGTCACACACAGACACAGGTATAGACGCACACAATCGGTAAGAAATTTAACGACGACTTGGAAAAAAGAAATTTTCCGCCAAAGGATACGAAGTGAAATCCGTTTATGAACACAAAGAAAGCCTGTTTGGCCACATTCTCCGGAGATTTCACACAGAGAGAAACTGATGTTTTTATGAGTTATGGCTTCATATTCTAAAAAATTATAAAAATTACGTGTTTTAAATTTGTAGTAAAATTTTCGATTATTGTTTTGCAGATTTTAATAATAATAATTCAAGGAAGATTTGCTTCGTAACAATTTAACGAAAATTATTATTAAATAATCATCAATCTTCGTTCAGAAGATTCACTGATATATAATAATATATTGCCAAAATATATTTAATTTTTAATCTGTACACTATACTAATATAGCCTTGTGCATTTGTTTGTAACACCCATACGGATATGAGATAGACCCATCGGTTATTGCACTGATTGACTTAAAATCACTTTCTTTCTCACTTAAGTGATACGAGGGTATATATCATTTGCTACGGACCAAAAATGTAACACATCAAAGGAGTGAGCTAAGACCCTAAGTATGTTCGACGGATATCCGTTTTGGGTCATTTTAAGTCAAATGAGTGATGTCCGTCCGTCGGTCTGTCTGTCTGTCTGCTGGCTGGTGCGCACGATAACTCTCGAAAGGAGTAACCGATTGACTTCAAATTTTGTATGTGGCAATATTTTCTTCTATCTCCGGTTAAGTTCGAAGATGGGCCATATTGGTCCACTCCTTCTAGTACCTCTCTCACAAAGGGTTAAAATTAGTGAAATATTGATTTTTTGATAACTTCTATACTACTTATTCGAATCTTCTGAAATTCCACAGTATTAGTTTATTAATCGCTATCAGCTCGAGAAAAAATGGGCGAAGTTGTCACGCCCCTTTTGGTACCTCCCACACAAATGCACCAAAAGTTAACAGCTTAAAACATTAAGACCAGTCTATTAAAATACTTGCAATTTTGTACAGTGTAATGTTTTTATAGTACCTACAGTCCAGTGAAAATTTGACGTTATTGCCACGGCCTTTTTTGTACCAACACAAGGGTTCCATTTTGCTCCAAAAGTTAATAGCTTATAACATTAATACCAGTGTATAAAAATACTTGATACCTATAGCCCTGTGAAAATTGGGCGTTATCACCACGCCCCTTTTTGTAACTCCCACACAAAATAGCCAAATCATACCAAAATTTAATTTCTCATAACGTTAATATTCCATTGCCCATAAACGCTTATAATTCGGTACAGTGCAATGTATTTAAAGTATCTACTGTTCAGCGAAAAATAGGTGTATTTGTTAAACCCCTTCTGGTACCTCCCACACAAATTGTCAGAATAATTCGTGTAATATTCCAAATTACATACTCACAAAGTGAGGGTATACCTTAGTCGGTTTACCGAAACTTTCTTACTTGTTCTTTGTGAATATTTGACATGGATAAAATCGGTTAAGATTTCCATATAGCTCCAATATATCTGTGGTTTTCTGGAATAACAGCATATGTCAGAAATGATCGATTTCGGTATTTGAGCATAGATTTATTTAGCTAATCAGTATCTATCGATCGAATGGAGACTTTTTCAAATGAACATTTAGTATGCAATGTGCTGTGAGAGAAAAAGTATTTTGGTTCATATGAATAATCTGATTTTTGAGATGTGCCGTACCGATATGCGAGTACGCATGTACCACCCGATATGATTATACAAGACACCACACTGTGGTACAGGGTATTGCCTTCGATCTTTCTGAAATTTGGCACACTTGTTTGTGGTACTTGGATGAACCCTATAGAAATTAACCAGCTTGACACCAAATCTACAAAACTGGGCAAGTCGTGGATCAATATAAAGATGTTTGGCATACAGCTGAAAATATATCGATTCTGTAGTATATTGTCTCAAATATATTCTGTTTGAAATATACAAATGTTTAGGGTACACTCCAAATATTTATATAATACTAGCTGAGCCCGGTCCGCTTCGCTGCGCATGTCAAAATTATTCCGATTAAAAAGATATTATTTTTGTAATAATTATTATTTATTTGTTCTTTATTGAAGTGCTCTTTGGTATACTACATTTTTTGTTTTGCCACTTGGTGCGAATACATAAAGATCGGATGGTTTACCAATGCGCGAGCGCAATAGCTGGACCCGGTCCACTTCGTTGCCCCAGACTTCAGATTTCCGATCCCGTTCATTTTTGGACTAAATACGTAGACTGACACCAAATATGTATGCACAAAATTACATTGATCTCTCTAACAAATTGCTCAAGATATATCACACACAAAATTACAGCAGTCTCTCTAACAAATTGTGCAAGATATATAAATTTAAAGTATTGACTTATATGGCCGGGGCCACGCCCAGTGACCAGATCCCGCCCATTTTTGGGTCAATCACGTTTACAACCACCAGGACCATATACACAAAATTACAGCACTATCGCTAACAAATTGTGCAAGATATTCCAATTTCAAAACTTGATTCACTCGGTCGGTGCCACGCCCATTAGTCTGATCCCGCCCATTTTTGGACCAATAACGTAGACTGCCACCGGATACACACATATGAACTAAATTGCAGCACTCTCTATAATAAATTGTCTAAGATATCTCAATTTCAAAATTTGGCTTATATAGGCGGGGCCACGCCCATAGGTCCGATCCCGCCCATTTTTTCCGATAACGTAGACTGTCACCGGATAAATATGCACTAAATTGCAGCACTCACGCTAACAAATTGTTGAAGATATCACAATTCTAAAATTTGGCATACAGGGGCGGGGCCACGCCCTTTGGTCCGATCCCGCCCATTTTTGGACCAAACACGTAGACTGCTATCAGATACATGTACACCAAATTATAGCACTCTCGCTAATAAATTGTGATATCTCAATTTCAAAATTAGGCTTATATGGGAGGTACCACGCCCCTTTGTCCAATCCCGCCCATATTTGGAGTAAAGCTTGGAACGCATACATTAAACGGATGTACCAAATTTTGTTCAAATACCTATAATAGGAGCAGAAATATCGGATTTTTAACCTGCGATTTGTATGGGAGGTACCACGCCCCTTTGTCCAATTAATTTTTTTTTTCTATATAAACCATCTCGTGAAAATTTAGAATCGAATAAAAAAAATCATCCAAATCGCTCCAGCCGTTCTGACGTGATGCCATTACTCAGATGGACCGTTTCATTTTTATATATATAGATTTGACACGCACAAACATTATGTGTTTGGGAGGACGCTGCACAGTGCTCTGTCACATTGACAAAAATCGGTAATAATGATACAGTCTCTCTTCTGCTAGTATGTCGACGTCGTCAAAGCATGATGTCCAGTCAAAACTCAGTGGACGGCTTGTGCAGTCTTTTGCTCCAATGGTTTGTCAATTTCGACTTTCTTCGCATAAATCAGACCAAAAAGTATCATAGAAGATACACGATCGAAATGCTCTATATCACGGACGTCCCTACTGGGGGAAGATTGAATTATAAATGTAATCCTCAAAAATAAAATTAGTTGACACCTTCCTGAGAGAATTAGGATCGTTTACTTTTTTATGTTTTCTAATAAATGTAATTATTTTTCACATCGTTAATATTATATGTATAAAGATTGTAATTTATGTATTTTTTTAGTGTAACTCTTGAAAATGATCGACAAAGTCGGTTGAATTATCGGGAAATAACAATTTAACAAGTAAGAAAGTTTCAGTCGGGTAAACCGACTAAGGTATACCCTCACTTTGTGAGTAATGTAATATATAACATTACACCAATAAATCTGTCAATTTGTGTGGGAGGTACCAGAAGGGGTTTTCCAAAAACACGTATTTTTCGGTAAATACATTGCATTGTGCTGAACTATAAGCGTTTATGTGCAGTGGTATATTAAACTTACGAGCTATGTAATTTTGGTATGATTTGGTCATTTTGTGTGGGAGGTACAAAAAGGGGCGGGGTGATAACGCCCACTTTTTACAGGACTATAGGCACTATAACAGCATTACACTGTACAAAATTTAAAGTATTTGTATGCGCTGGTATTAAAGTTACAAGCCGTTTACTTTTGGTACGAAATGGTCCATTTGTGTGGGAGGTACCAAAAGGGGCTGTACAGTAATGCCCATTTTTTACCGGACTATAGGCGCTACAAAAACATTATACTGTAGAAAATTTCAAGCATTTTTATGCACTTGTGTTAAAGTTATAAGCAGTTAAATTTTGATGCAAAATGGTCCATTTGTGTGGGAGGTACCAAAAGGGGCATGCCAACTTCACCCATTTTTCTCGAGTTAATAGCGACTAATATACTAATATTATGTGCAGAATTTCAATTCTGTATATAATTCGAGTAAGTAGTATAGAAGTTATTAAAGAATCAATATTTCACTAAATTTTAACCCTTTGTGTGGGAGGTACCAGAAGGAGTAGACCAATATGGCCCATCTTCGAACTCATCCGGAGATAGATCAAAATATTACCACATACCAAATTTGAAGTCAATCGGTTACTCCTTTCGAGAGTTATCGTGCGCACCAGCCAGCAGACACACAGACAGACAGACAGACAGACAGACAGACAGACAGACAGACAGACAGACAGACAGACAGACAGACAGACGGACGGACATTGCTCATTCGACTTAAAATGACCCAAAACGGATTTCCTCCGAACATACTTAGGGTCTTAGATCACTCCTTCGATGTGTTACACTTTTTTCCGTAGCAAATGATATATACCCTCGTCACACTAAAGTGAGGGTATAAAAATATATACTAATATTCAATATACTAATAATTAATGTGTTTTATTTATGACCTCAAGCCAATAATAACAATATTTTTTGATTTACCTTTTTTGACACCACGAGAGTGCGCCAAAGTCAATGGTTGTATGAGCAAATCGACCAAAAAATAAACTACCTTTAATCGAATTAATAATAATACAAAAATGGCTAGTCAGCTGAAAATTGCCTTCATACTATTCAAAATTCCTCATTTTTGTTAAAGTGAAAAAAGTTTTCAAATTTAATTGGAATGAGAAAAAAAGTTGGAAAATATCTCTAAAAACTTATTTTTTAAAGACAATACATGTTGTGTTACTATTAAATAAAAAATATAAAAACGTAAAATATTTGCGCACAAACTTAAAAAAATATATATTTTTTTATGTCTAAAAATATTATTTTCAAATACAATTTTCAGGGGCATTCCAACGCTTAACTTGCAGAACAAACCCATATTTTTCTTGTGCCAGATAGCTGACAAGGTTGTTAAAAATACAAAAATTCATACTTATAATATATTTCTGAGAAAAATATAAAAATTTGCTGTTATGGTACTTTTTATGTTGAAAATCAAAAAAATACTGGATATTGTATGGCATCGAAAAAAAAATTCGTAAATATCCCTATTTTTTTCGCCAGTTATTATTAATGCTATGTCCTCTTTAATCATAAAATATAAAAGTTCAAATTATTCGCACACAACGTTTCGAAAAAGTAATTTTGCTTTAGGCCTACATTTTTTTAGGTGGTATTCGAAAAACCGTCTCCAACGCTTATCTTGTGGAACAAACCAATAATATTTTGAGTCTGACACCTGCAATAATTCTTAAAAATTCAAAAATTCCTATTCATAAAATAATTTTAAGAAAAAATAAAAAAATTGTTTTAGTATGGTGCTTTTATGTCGAAAAATAAAAAAAGGATATTTTATGTCATCGCGAAAAAAAATCGTAAAGATTTCATTTTTATTTGGCCAGAAATTATTAATGCATTGTCCTTTTCAAACATAAAATATAAAAGTTCCTATTATTCGTGCACCAAATTATGAAAAAGATTAACATTAATACATTTACAAAGTTCGTAATAGCATCAGGAATAAGAATTTGATGCGATTCCAACGTCAGTAGTATACTCGTACATAGAATACTAAATCATGGTTACGATATTATTAGTTACCTTAATTTGTTAGTAGTTATATACATATTAACAAATTAAGGATATTGAAAGTTTTATTTCCGAAAACATTTATTTAATATAAAGTTGTATATCTGTGGAAGCCAGTCACATACATAAATATCCGAGAAGCTCGCTTGTTCCATACCACGAAAAATAGTCCAAACAACACAAATAAAGATTTAATAACGTACCTTACAATAAATTCGGATCCAATTATAAGTTCAAAATGGCTTAAAAACTTTTGACAATATTTTTAAGAGTAATATTTCAAGTACCTTTTAAACGAAGATTTATGCGGTATTTTTGATGACATTTTTCACGAAAATGATAATATTATTTTAAAAATCAACGAAGGAAACTCATCTGACAAATACATGCATTAAACTTTTAAAACGAAACAACATGGTAACATGCTACGCAAAAACACTTTGGTCCCACCATATTTGCAATCTAAGTAAACTTCCCTTTAATTTGATGGGTCGCACGATATATGTCATGATAGAGATTCTTAATTTAAATATAAATACAGCTTGAGAAATTCAGTATATTTTCTTACCGATTTTTTATGGAAGTGTTATACCTTATTTTATATGTTATCAAAGACAAATAGGCGGTACCACGCCCACTTATTTCTCTGTTTGGTGAAAATTTCTGTCAAATACACTTATTCCAAATTTTAAAACATTTGGTCAAATATTTCTTTAGATATTTCGTTTTCAACAACTAATCCAGTATCGCTCATTCATTGTTATATAAATTCAGTTTTTGGTGGATTTCGATACGCTGAATCAAAATACACATCCTGACAAATTTTAAGAGGAGTAATATTAAAAATGGCGAATTTATTAACGAAATTCAAAAGGGCCTAACAACAAATTATTTCTTTTTTCATAGTAAAAAAATCCTAATTCAAGCAATTTTTACAAACAAGTTATAAATCATGTTAGTGTGATTTTATATATGCATCGTTATGTTCAGATATTATCCTGAAAACCACGTTTTTCTAACGTCAGCACTTTTCGTTTTATTTAGTTTTTTGCTTCTCCTGTAAAATGTTCAAATATGATGACAGGAACTTTTTCGTTTCTGATGACGATATGTATAATGTCCTGTGGTTCCTATTAGGAACAAATGGGCACGACGAAATGATTCCATTCGGTTCTGTTCGATGGCAAGTTTTTTATTTCTCTACAGTTTTGTCCGCTCCGCGTTATTTCATGCCCAAGTTGGCGCCTCCATATATGCGAAGGACGTCCTTTTCTTCGAGTCCTGCCCTGTGGGGTCCAGTCGATGGCGATTTTAGCTACGTCGTCGGGTGGTCTACGCAGCGTGTGACCCATCCACCTCCATTTACGGTTCAATATTTCTAGCTCAATTTTTTGGTAGTGCTCCACAGCTGTTCATTTGAGATAGTTGTTGGCCAGAATATCCTAAGTATTCGTTGCAGACAGCGGTTAACAAACACCTGCTCATTCATAAGTGGGTCACGTATATTGTAGTAAATTTCGTTCCGTATATTTCGTTTTCAATAATGGACTAGTAAGTGCGGAACCGCGCCTAATAATTCAGTATTTTTTGTTTGGGTGTTAAATATTTCTGTCAACTACAATTATATCAAATTTGAAAAACACTTTTGAAATGGTTCTGTAGATAATCATGGTGTTGTATAGGTGGGGCAACGCTCACATATCCAAAATCGCTTATACTTCGTTGAGTTACATCTGTGCAAGACGATTGGTGCAATGGTTTTCCAGATTTGCCGTTTTCAATACTAGAGTCGAATATGATATATCCTATTAAAAGATATATCTCAATTTTAGCCCACAGTGCTATCATATGCATTCACACTCAATTCCAAGACACTTGGTGTAATGATTCTCTAGGAATATCGTTTCCTAAATGCGGACGAATGGGCGGGCCACGCCTACTTATGCGATATCTCCAATTTTTTGTTAAGTCACGCTCAGTGCCGCAAAAAGCCTTCACGCCAAATTTCACGGCACTTGGTGTAATGGTTCTCTAGGTATATACATATATCGTTTTCAAAAATGGGGTCCTATAGGCAGGATCACGCCCTTAGGTCCGATTCCGGTCAAGCACATACACAAAATTACTGCAGTTTAATTACAAAAAAGACATATGGTACATCGATATATAAAAAAATAAAGTGTCCCATTTTGCTTAATTTTTCTGGCCAAAAGTAAAATTTTACATTTACCCCCATTAACATAAAACAAAATAACCGAGCGTTAGAGCAAACTATAGCTAAATTGTACGGAATTTGACAGATATAACCGTTAGCTAGCTCTTAACCCTAGTTTATTTATTTATTGTTAATAACCATTAATAATAATAAATATTTAGCTCTACGCACATCAAAGTAATTAAAAATTAATTTTCCTTTTTTAGAAAATGTTACGTGACGCGGTGACAAAGTCGCATAATTGAATTGTCATTGAATGAACCTTTATAAGAGCTGTTTTCGTATCAATGTTGTTAAATAAGACGAACAATACAAATAACAGTTCACAATTTCAAATTCTTTGCTAATTGTTTCCAGTGGCGCATGCAGTTAACGATTAAGAATCGTATTAGCCCATGTCGAAATTACTGGGTCTGATAGAGTACGAACAGCATAACTGGAAAATCTGTGCCGACCTAAATGTTGTTGCCATGGTGACTGATTTGGAACACAGGTTACACAAATTTACTTTGCCACATTTACATATTAAACTTGGCTTATTCAAAAACTTCGTCGAAGCTTTGCTAAAAAAAGGGGAGACGGTGTCGCATTTGAAAACCTGGAAACCGTTTTTTCCAACGTATCCGATGCCAATATTTAAGAAAGGGATTTGAGTCGATTTTGACTAAAGATGAATCAAAGGCATGGAAATCATTTGGTTTGGTTGTATCAAGCTTTCTAGGAAATTTCAGAGGCCCAAATTATGAAGACAAAATTCAAGATTTGTTAAAAACGATGAGAAAATTGGTACAGTTTTTGAAACGATATTGTTTTTATTGAATTTTTTAAATTAACATTAATTTTTATATCTTACTTAAAAAGGTATTAATATGTATTTAAAAATACACCTTCTGCATTCGCACTTAAATTTCTTCCCAAATAACAATGCCGATGAAAGTGACGAGCACGTGAGCGTTTTCACCAACAAATGTAAGAAATGGAACGTCATTATCAAGGGGTTTATTGTCAGGCGATGGTGGGTTCTTGTGCGAGAGGCGGAAAATAATCTCAATAGACAAAGCAATTCAACGATTTTTAATATTTATTGTTACTAAGATTTAGCTTTGTATGTTTACTTGTTGTGTTTTTTTTTTTGGATTTGATAAAAATCTAAAAGTGGGATAATTTAATTAATTAATTTTTGCACCGATCTAGATCCAATTGATCACATAATGTTCCTATTGAAATAAACTATAGTCGGAACCAATAAAACCTAAACAAATTTTATCGTTTGGTTTAAAAAAAAATAATAAACCAAAATTCATTAAAATGTTTGTGAAATTTGAGCTTTGGTCAACTGTATCTCAGTCAGTTGTTGACAAATTTTTACAAACCCATGTTTATTTTAGTAATTTCATAATCTTTCAATAAAAAAGAAATACAAAATCTGTCGAACACGAGTACACGCTGAAAAAAAATTGCTTCTGTAGTATATTGTCCCAAACATATTCGGCTTGAAACATATATATCTTTAGGATACACTCTAAACATATAATATTTGGTACACACAAAAATTATATATTTGGGAAGATGTTGTTCTAAACATATCTTTGTTTACATCCCAATGTGTTTATTTTAGACTATTTTTTCCGAAACAAATATTTATTTTCATTTAAGTATTCAGTATTCATTTTTTCAAAACTTTTAACGTCTTAAATATAAAAAATAATAATAATTGAAATCATATAATCTTGGATCGAAATATATACTTGGAGGATTGACAACCAATGATGGCTTGGAATACTCAGAAATTTTAAATGATTGGTTTAAAACATAAGTTATTGCTGTATTTGGTATCATAACTGGGAGGTTCAAACCAAAAAAAAAACAACAACAAAAATAAAATTTAAATTTGAAAAATTCAACAAAAGTTTTGAAAATCTTTTTTTAATTAAATAATTTTTGGAGAAATTCCTAAACAATCATTTTATTTGTATTCAAATACATATTTTATTTGAGAAATATAGTTTGCAAATATTATATGTTGTAACATATTAATATACGAGTTCCAAATATATTTTATTGATTTTCAAATAAAATTTATTTGCTCAGAAATATATAATATTTAAAAATTAGTGCTCCAAATATATTTTCTTTCTATTCAAACATATCAAAAAAGGCGATTTTGCCCCGTGTATGTTTCAAAATACTCTTATTAAAGTGACATCATCTTTTTTAAGAAACGCAAATAACGGTAAATGTAGAACATCTCGAAAACTGTTCTACGTTTCACCATTTTGACCTCATATTCGGATTCACTGGACAAACTTACATAAAGATTGGGTGTCACATTCATTTGGTCACGTTTTTGTTGAAAATTTGTGACATATATTTCATATTCGTTAAAAAATTTAATTTTTGTACATCCATCGATAAAAAGTGCTGTAAATTTAAAAAGATGAGTTTATGCCAACTTTTAAATATTTGGCCATGTTCGATTAATAAAATGATAACATAAAATTAAAAGTCGATTTGTCCTGAAATCATATTTGGACTTGCGATTTTTTCGTTTTTTCAGAAATGTGATGATTTTTAGACATTCACAGTTTTCAACATTTCAAAAAAATGCAGTCAGATTTATTACATCATCATAATTCCTAAATTGAAGACGTGGTCGTGTATCTTATGTGCAAAATATACATTTATGAGCAAAAATGTGTGAAGAGGTCTACATATTTTCCTAGCGAATTTATGAATTGTTTAAATGATACTACTACTAAAGAAAATCTGAAATCGAAAATGTGGATAAGTGTTGTGGTCGACGAGGCTTAATACAGCTAAACTAATACGGAAAATCATAAAGAACAATTTTGTCACGAAGGCTAAGGGGCCTTAAAGAAGTCTTCCCAAAGTGTTAATTTTTTCGTTATTAAAAAATTAACACTTTGGTAAACTGAACATATCGCTCACTTACTTCAAGACTGTCATAACTCAAAATTTAAATTTTTTAGGTTGGCTTATAGAAATGAGAATTTTGCAAATATACATGAATTAATATCAACGAAATTTATTTTATTAGTAAACAACAGTACATATGACTTTTGCATCGTTTTTAAAAATCGTATTTTATGTTACTTGTCGTTTTATACGGACTTATAGTTACACATCTTGACAATTTTCAATTTTAAGTTCTGACAGTCTTGAAGTAAGTGAGCGATATTGTTTTAAATTTTATTAATTTTGGACATAAAAATGTGACATTTGACTTGTAGTGCTCCCGATTCACGTCTACATTCTGTGAAAATTTCAAGGAAATCGATCCATCGGTTCAGGCTTCTATACGAAACAAACAAACAAATCCACAAACATTCATTTATATACTAGCTGGACCCGGTCCTCTTCGAAGCCTCAAATTACAATTTAGTTAAATAGGAATATACCATGTTGTAATTTTGTATATGTAGGTATGAACTTACGCATTGCTATCAAAAATATATGTATGTACTATATTTAAAGAGGTTTATTTTTACAGAAATGAACACTGATAAATACGGGGAAAATCGGTTTAGATTTAGAAATATCCCTCACATATATGTTTCCGCCGATTTAGTAGAGTTTAGAAGTTTCTTAATTTAGAAAATAATTCTGAGCTATTTATGTACAATAATGTATTTTCGTTTTGAGTCAAAAATGCTGCATTTTGCTACCTTTTGACCTCAAAATGTTTTTATGTTTTCGTTGTTTTTAAATACTGCACTGCGAAAGGATTTTATTTTCTTTTGTTAAAAGTGTCACACTTGCGCGGTTGAAAATTCAACAATTTCATTACTATATTTAATCAAAGGGGAGAAATCTTTCATCGTCAAATGAATAGCCTAAATACCAGTGTTTGTATTTCGTTAGTGTTAAAGCAGAGATGGTCCGTCGTAAACTATGACAAATATGACGTACGTTTGTGAGCTATACGACATACGTATACAACGTCGTAAACCTAATGTTGTAAATATGAAATTTTCGCAAACAAAAATATCAAGAAAAAAGTTATTGTACATTTAACACTTGCTTTAATTTGATTGCAACGATTAACAATTTATTTCCTCATCAATCGAATCATTATCTTCAATGTCTTAGAAGTATTTTAATGTCTAATCTTTGATTTCCGAACAATTAAGCACTGACAATTTTGGACAAATGGACAATCGTAGAAACGAAATATTTTGAGAATATGCATAGAACGCCCCAACTCTTATACATGTATATACATATGGTAATGGATCTCTCAGCCTATAAATTAATTTCGTTGAATTGATTCTGCTTCTCGACAAAAATCGTTCTAAAAAAATATATTTTTTTTAATCATTCCATATTTTTTGACATACAAAAAAGTGTTACAAATTTTACATTTTGCAAAACCTGAAAATTTGTTTGGTAAACTAGCGTCTGTCGCGATTCTATTTTCAAAAAAGCGTAAAATCAGCATTTTTATCACATAATTAATTCCAAATCTCAAGAAAGCGAAAGCGGATTTAGAAAGTTAAAATCCTTCGAAATCGGGTCCTAAATATGTTCGCTAGGACTCGATTTGACCAGTGCAATATTGTAGGCCAGTGTAAAAAATGCGATGTCGACTTTCTTCGAAATAAGTTTTTTTGTTGTGCTGGTATATCTGGATACCACCATTACATTTTATTAATCGTCTTGAAGTAAACTCCCTTTATAATACGAAAGAAATCGTAAAACATAGTGGGTTTGACATTTAAAATTTCCACAGCTTTTGTTGTGGTTGTCATCCCATTACGAAAATTTGTTTTAATAGTGTAAACAGAATGGGTTTGGTTTTTTAATTTAAATCCGCGGAACACATTTAAAATCATTCAAATCACACAAGCATAAGTCGCGTGAAAAAGTACGAAAATTAAATATTTGCAAACAATTATCAATTAACATTTTGTGCGTTTCTAAATAGCTTTCATATAAGCCGCGGTTCATTCAAATCGGTCCAAGAAGTCAGAAGATGCAATGGTCAAAATTTCGAACTTTTACACCCTGTATCTTCGTAACCTATCACGCTAGGAAGCTGCATTTTCGGCACATTTCATACCCATAGTACTTCTACAACCCCACCAAGTTTTTACTCGATCGGAATACAATTGAAAAAAGTAGGCCTTTTACGTGTTTTTCCGCATATACATATACATATATGTATCTATCGGCATGAAGTTTTGACAACAGTATTTGTAACCTGTATCTAAAAAATATAATAGTTTCTGAATTTTATGACATTTTATACATTTGTGACGGGTTTATGACGTATGTGACATTTACATCTGGCTGGCAGTCGTAAACCCAATAAAACCGGTTACGGACCTTCCTGGTGAAAACCGGTTCCGATTTATATCGATTTGGGTTCTAAGGGATATAAAAGGTCAAGGTAAAAATTGGGAGAGGCTAATCGGTTCAGATTTAGGTATAGCCGTCATATATATATTCCTTCCGATTTGACATCTTAGTGCTATAGAATCTATATTTTACACCAGATCGAGGTAAAAATTGGCAGTGACAAGTTTCTTTACCCATTGATTCAGGCTAATTTCGTGGAAATAGGTTCAGATTTGGATATAGCCCCCATATATGTTCCTTCCAATTTGGCTTCTATGGGCTATACAAGGAGTATATAAACCATATTGAGGACAGAATTGGCAGATACAACTCTCTTCACCAATTAATAAATGAGTGATTTTGGTCCATAAATGAGGAATTTGTTAATAACTGAATACAGCGCCACCTATCGGATCCATATACAGTTGCGGGTAGTCACATTGATATACGAGTATAATGTGTAAAAATAACATCAATCGGTCAAGCCGTTTAGAAGTTACATTAGTCCAGCCATCGAATCTAAAATCTATATACATATAACATGTAAACGAGTTAAGTTCGGCCGTGCCGAATCTTATATACCCTCCACCATGGATTGCATTAAATGGTATTACTGGAAAAATCTTTGGATATGGAGCAAATAATGTTTTTGTTTAAGTAAATTATTAAAAAAAGGAACGCTGCAATTTTTAGGCAAATTTTCGGCCGCGAATTCTTTAGCATAACTCTTCACCTGAAAAATGTGGTATTTATGGTTTAAAATAGCATTTTTGAGAGCTACATCTACACGGGGTCTACAAAAATAAAATTTGATTTGTATGAATTTAATTGAAATGAATTCTGGCCAAAATAGAATCAAACTGCAAAGTTTCAGCTAAATTTCTTAGAAAATTTGGTGTTTATAAGCCTTTTTGAGACCGACATCTATAGGTGGACTATAAACAAAATATAAACTGATTAAAAAATGTTTACTGTGATAAATTCTTGTCTTAATTAAATACAAACTGCAATGATTCAGTTAAAATGCTTAGAAAATGAGGTATTTATGGGGTGACTATAACAAAATATGAACCGATTTGTGAAATTTTTGCTGTGATGAATTCTTGTTAAAATAGAATACAAACTGCAAAGTTTGTGCTTAATTGCTTTAAGAATATGGTATCTATGGCTCAAAACCCGTATTTTGTAGCGACATCTATAGGGGAGCTATATCAAAACATTGACCTATATTCCAAACAACCTGCAACTATAAGAAATATTTCTACCAAATTTGATCAGCCTAGCTCTATTATTACGGACTGTAGCGGGCTTACAATCGACAGACGGACACTGTGGAAGAAAATTTAGGATTGGTCAAGGAGGCGCAAAACGACCAGAACAAGCCACTTTGGAGGAAAATTTACAATTAGTCAAAGAGACTACGCGCGGTCAACACAATATCAAAGCTCAAAAATTCATCGTTTGATTTTGAAGGTTTGGGTTTGAAGGCTTCATATTTTCAAAGGAAAATTTATGATTGGTCAAATGGTTGATTTATTGTTTATGACTGGTCAAGGGGGCATGGCATGGTCAAGGAGGCATATCAACCTAAACATAACTTTATAAAAGAGAACGCATCGTTCGATTTTCACGATTTTTTTTTTTTGCTTGATGTATTCGTATATCGGCCCTGGAAAGGACGTAGTGGAGGACACTTTATGTGGAGTGGAGGACACATTAGATTTTCATAATTTTTGGCTTCGAGTTTGTCCATGCAGGACACTCTGGGGAAAAAATTATTATTGGTCAAGGCGGCGCCACATAACCTCATAACTCGAGAACAAATCGTTTGATTTCACCATTTTTGGCTTGATGTATTCGTATTGGTCCAAGATGTGGAGGATAATTAATTATCCTCTGTGGAGGATAATTAATGATTGGTCGAAGGAGCGCGGTTCCGTACATACAACCGCATAACCCGAGAACTATGATTCAATTTTCATGACATTGACGGATTCGTATTGGCGCCAGGTAGGACAATGTGGTGGAAATTTTATGATTTGACAAATGAGAAACCACCCATTCAGCCTCATAAATCGAATACGGATCATTCGCTTTTCACAATTTTGGGTTTGATGAATTCGAATTTGCCCAATGATCGACACTATGGAGAAAAAATTATAATTGGTCAATCATACATAACTCAAGTATAGATCGTTTGAATTCACTATTTTTAACATGATGAATTTTTATTCGTCTAATGAAGGACTCGAGAAGGTAAAATGTATGACTAGACAAATGTGTGTGGGACCGTCAACGCAATTTGGAGGTTAAAAATTCAACATTTAGAATACTATTGCAATAATATAAAGCCTCGAAATTCGGTATATGTGACGTTAGTTTTGTGCTTAATGTCGAAAAATGTGTGACACCCTTACAGAACGAAATGTAAAATTAAGACACTTCGAATATAATTGCAGGGGCAGATTGAAATGGTGCATGACAGTTCTTGGTAATACTATGCGACGTCAGGGAAATAATACCCGGGTTCGGACCAGTAAACTTGGCATTATAAGCTCATTTTGAAATCCAGATACCAATAGTTCCGATGAGTCTTCAATGGTGTCAATTTGGTGTCGATGAGTTTGACAACAATGTGAGTGAACCTGCAGGCGCCCACCCATAAGACTCGAATACTGGGAAGCTATTGAAGACTGAACAGAATGGAGAGAGTAATATTTAGAGTGATTTTCATCGAGGATTCATTTTGGTGCATACATACTTACTTAAAAAACTTGGAAAAATCAGTTTTCTGAAAAAGTGCAAATCTTACCTTCAATTCATACATGAATTCGTTACAGTAACACGGCATATTATATATCAATTTATATAATATACTAGCTGAGCCCGGTGCGCTTCGCTGCCCATGTCAAAATTCGCGCTGTAGAAACTGTATTTTATATCCGATCAGTACGAAATTCGGCAGAAAGAGGTTTGTTATTACATGAAGGAATACTGCCAAATTCGGAGAAAATCGGTTCAGATTTAGATATAGTCCCATATATATGTTACCCCCGATTTGAAATTCAAGCGCTGTAGAAACTGTATTTTATATCCGATCAGTAAGAAATTCGGCAGAAAGAGGTTTCTTATTACATGAAGGAATGCCGCAAAATTTGGAGAAAATCAGTTCAGATTTAGATATAGCCCCCATATATATATGTTACCCCCAATTTGACATGTAAGCGCTGTAGAGACTGTGTTTTATATCCGATCAGTACGAAATTCGACAGAAACAGGTTTCTATTTTACATGAATGAGTATTCTAGGAAAATCGATTCAGATTTATATATAACCTCCATATATATGTTCCTCCAGATTTGGTTACAAAGCGCTATAGAAGTTGTACTTTACTTCCGATCATTACAAAGTTCTCCAGAAAGATTTTTCTCAATTTAGGAACGAATATTGCTTAATTTTGCGATTATCGGTTCAAAATACATTTACCAATTATTCCAAATTATTATCGCAATGACCCTTATCGCATTGTTAGGGAGGTGTAGCGTATTATATAGTCGGCTCCGCCCGACTTTCTGCCTTTCCTTACTGGTATTAGTAATAAATTCACTGAATGAAAAAATACCGAATTCAGTGGAAAGTCCAGAAAATAGAAATGTATACTTATAAAATTTCCAAATTCTTGTTTCATTGATATTGCATCACATTATCATATTGCGATTGTATTGGAGTGAGCAGCTGTAATTATCGCATACCGAGCATTTTTGTTCATGTATTTCCTATATAATACTTGCAAGATATATCAAAATATGGGCTGGGCCACGCCCACTGGTCCTATTCCGCCCATTTGAAAGCCAATCACGTAGACTGCTACCAGATACATATACGCAAAATTTCAACACTCTCGCTAACAAAATGAGCAAGATAATTCAATTTCAAAATTTGGCTTATATGGGCGGTGGCCCGCCCATTGGTCAGATCCCGCCAATTTTTGGACCAATCACGTGGACTGTCACCAGATACATATCTACAACATGACAGCACTCTAGATAAAAAATTGTGCAAGTTATATCAATTTCAAAATTTGGCTTATAAGGGCGGGGCCACGCCCATTGGTCCGATCCCGCCCATTTTCTGACCAATTACGTAGAATGCCACCAGATACATATACACAACATTGCAGCACTCCCGATAGCAAATTGTGCAAGATATAAAAATTTCAAAATTTGGTCATTGTGGGCGGGGCCACGCCTATTGGTCCGAACCCGCCCATTTTTGGACCAATCACGTAGATCGCCAACGGATATATATACACAAAATTCCAGGTCTCTCGCTAACAAATTGTGCAAGATATCACATTTTTTAAATTTGGCTTATATGGGCGGTGCCACGCCCATTGGTTCGATCCCGCCCGTTTTTGGATCAATCACGTAGACTGCCACCGTTTACATATACACAAAATTCCAGCACTCTCGCTAACAAATTGTGCAAAATATCTCAATTTCAAAATTTGGCTTATATGGGCGGGGCCACACCCATTGGTCCGGTCCCGCCCATTTTTTCACCAATTACGTAGAATGCCACCAGATACATATACGCAACATTGCAGCACTCCCGCTAGCAAATTGTGCAAGATATCTAAATTTTGTCTATGTGGGCGGGGCCACGCCCACTGGTCCGATCCCGCCCATTTTTGGACCAATCACGTAGACTGCCACCGTTTACATATACACAAAATTCCAGCACTTTCGCTAACAAATTGTGCAAAATATCTCAATTTCAAAATTTGGCTTATATGGGCGGGGCCACGCCCATTGTTCCGATTCCGCCCATTTTTGGAAAATTCACATAATCTGCCATTAAATGCATACAAACAAAATTTCAGCACTATACCTATAATAGGAGCAGAAATATCGGATTTTTAACCTGCGATTTGTATGGGAGGTACCACGCCCCTTTGTCCAATTAATTTTTTTTTTATATAAACCATCTCGTGAAAATTTAGAATCGAATAAAAAAAAAATCATCCAAATCGCTCCAGCCGTTCTGACGTGATGCCATTACACAGATGGACCGTTTCATTTTTATATATATAGATACACACGTATAATTCTCTATACACACATATAATTTGTTTTATGATCTTTGGTTAAGCCCACACAATTTATTATGAAAAACTAAAAAAGTCATTTCCAATTTTATTGGAATTAATCAGTAAGGAAAGGCAGAAAGTCGGGCGGGCCGACTATATGATTCCCTACACTTCCCTAACAATGCGATAAGGGTCATTGCGATAATATTTTGGAATAATTGGTAAATGGGTAAGAACATATATATGTGGATTAGGGCGGGTCGATTTAAAAATCGCCCATTGCTCAGTGAAAATCGTATTCTAGGGATCAAACTAAGAAACTTTGCCGAAGGAACCATACCTCTAACACGAATTCTGATGTCCCGGACAAAATCCCACTTTGACCCATTTAGAGTGCTCCAATCGAGTCCAAATGTATGGAACCCCCAGGGGGTTCCAGGGGGTGTGCCACTGGCATGGGTGGGTCGGGCATCCAATGTTAGTGGGGGTCGGTCATACATTTGTATTCGATTGGAGCACTCTAAATGGGTCAAAGTGGGATTTTTCAAAATTCGGCCCTACCCAAAAGTTCGACCCAAATTCCGGGACATCAGAATTCGTTTTAGAGGTATGGTTCCTTCGGCAAAGTTTCTTATTTTGATCCCTAGAATACGATTTTCACTGAGCAATGGCAACTTTTTTTGCCTCCCCACAAATCGACCCGGCCTAATGTGGATATATCTAATTCTGAACCGATAATCGCTAAATTAAGCAATATTCGTTCCTAAATTGAGAAACGTCTTTTTGGAGAACTTTGTAATGATCGGAAGTAAAGTACAACTTCTATAGCGCTTTGTAACCAAATCAGGAGGAACATATATATGCAGATTATATATAAATCTAAATCGGTTTTCCCTGAATACTCATTCATGTAAAATGGAAACCTCTTTCTGTCGAACTTCGTACTGATCGGATATAAAATACAGTCAATACAGCGCTTAGATGTAAAATCGGGGCTAACATATATATGGGGGCTATATCTAAATCTGAACCGATTTTCTCCGAATTTGGCAGTATTCCTTCATGTAATAAGAAACCTCTTTCTGCCGAATTTCGTACTGATCGGATATGAAATACAGTCCCTACAGCGCTTAGATGTCAAATCGGGGCTAACATATATATGGGGGCTATATCTAAATCTGATCCGATTTTCTCCGAATTTGGCAGTATTCCTTCATGTAATAAGAAACCTCTTTCTGCCGAATTTCGCTGGGATAAAAAATACAGTTTCTACAGCGCTTACATGTCAAATCGGGGGTAACATATATATGGGGGCTATATCTAAATCTGAACCGATTACCCCCAAATTGTGTATTATCTCTTAGTGTATCACGAGACTACTCTCTGTCAATTTTTGTACAAATAGGTTCAAAAATGTTGCTTACTCTCTGTCAATTTTTGTACAAATAAGTTCAAAAATGTTGCTTTTACAGTGCATATATGCCAAATCGGGAGGTATATGTAAATCTGAACCGATCTTAACCAAATTCAATAGGGTACCTGTACTTTGATTACAATAAACTCAGAAAGTGATTACAAGTCGATCGGTATAATAAACAATGGGTCTATCTCTTCTCCTTTTGGGTGTAACAAACAAATGCACAAAGTCATAATACCCTGTACCACAGTGTGGTGTAGGGTATAAAAATGTACGCAGGACCAATATTTGTCGGTGGCCAATGATCACCAGATTTTATACGTAATAGAAACTAATGGTAATCTTTTAGTAGATATAAAGAATGCCAGGTTTCCAGACCGCAATTCAATATTTTTTCGTTTTTTTTTTTAAACCTTATGAAGTGATCTACAAACGCAAAATTTACCAAACTAAATGTTTATGAAAAAGAAAACCCCTTTCATATTAGAGTAAAACACATCAAAATACATCCTTTGCGACCCCCCATTCACAAAAATCGCAAAATGTCAAAATCGACAAGCCCTAATATGCCAGGTGAATGCGAATAGCAAAACATGAATTGTTATGAAAGCGAATGCGAAAAATATTTTTTTACGAGGACTAAACATATACATATTAAAAAATTTCACCTCATTTAGTTTATCCTATAACAAAACCAGTAAGGAAAGGCAGAAAGTCGGGCGGGGCCGACTATATAATACCCTACACCTCCCTAATAATGCGATAAGGGTCATTGCCATAATAATTTGGAATAATTGGTAAATGGGTAAAAACATATTATCTAATTCTGAAACGATAATCGCTAAATTAAGCAATATTCGTTCCTAAATTGAGAAACATCTTTCTGGAAAATTTTAATGATCGGAAGTAAAATACAACTTCCATAGCGGTTTGATACCAAATCAGGAGGAACATATATATGGAGCTTTAATATAAATCTGAACCGATCTTCCCTGAATACTAATTCATGTAAAAAGACCTCCTTCTGTCGAATTTCGTACTGATCGGATATAAAATACAGTCACTACAGCACTTACATGTCAAATCGGGGTAACATATATATGGGAGCTATATCTAAATCTGAATCGATTTTTTCCGAATTTAGCAGTATTCCTTCATGTAATATGAAACCTCTTTCTGCAAAATTTCATACTGATCGGATATAAAATAAAGTTTTTACAGCGCTTACGTGTCAAATCGGGGCTAACATATATATGGGTGCTATATCTAAATCTGAACCGATTTTAACCTTGGGCCAAAAAAAAGATAAGTGTAAAGTTTCGTCGAGATCGGACCGTAATTGCGACCTGTACTTTGATTACAAGAATACATGCACAGACAGACGGACAGACGGACATAGCTAAATCAACTCAGAAAGTGATTCTAAGTCGATCGGTATAGTAAACGATGGGTCTATTTCTTCTCCTTTTGGGTGTTACAAACAAATGCACAAAGTTATAATACCCTGTACCACAGTGTGGTGTAGGGTATAAACAGACATACATACCCGTATGTATTTGAAAATAATTCACAGAAAATTGGTTCTAAGGTAAATAAGTAGTATTTATTAACTTGCAAATAATTCAGTATTCAAAGTTTAGTAGAGCCATTTAACAAAAAGTAGTTTCGCTATTTTTTCACTATTCAATCTAGTTCGTTGCGGATCACAGATAAGTCAGGCTCCGCTAAAAAATCTTTTGTTCACTTCCCGGTGGTGTGAGGGATTAAAAAATCAAATAATTCGGTCGTTTCTTAACCAGACAACCGATTTCGACAAATAATTAAGGTCCTCAAACTTGGCCACCTCGGGTGAACAAAATGTTCAAGCGCCTGAAACTTTCGTCTTATAGAATATTTTTGTACGCATTATACCAACCGATGTATACAAAAGATTTTTTATACCTAAGGGTTGTCTCATACAGTTCTCGAGATATCTGCAATAGAACATTTAATTTTTTTTTTCTGACCTTGTCCTAGTATTTTCCTAATATCAGAGCTTATTATATGCCAATTTTTACCAAATAAATTTTTCTGAACTGCCAATAATTTACAAATAAAGGCAAAATTTGCTATCTGATAAAAAAAATGTTGGTCAGATATACACACTGAGACAAAAGTACATTTTGGAAATATAGGTAAAAGTCCTAAAAAATATTCGTGGAGAAAGTTTCGCAAAATTATTGTTGCCACGCTTCTCCAATTTTTGTAGCGACAGACCAGGTGGGAATCGAACCCACGACGCCCAAACACAAAACTGGGGCGCTCAATAAGAAATATTCATTGTCAAAATTATAAAATACTAGCTGGCCCCAGCAGACGTTGCCCTGCCCGTCCTGTTTGGGATGTATTGGTTTGTTATGACATTGACATTCCATACAAAAATGCATGTATCCCGAGTTTCAGGAAAAAATCATCAACAAAATGTATATTGGTCATATGTCCACTAAAGCGCCATCTACCGGTTAAAATAATACATACAAACAATTATCAAGATAAACCACACGAAAATGCGAATTTTGCATATAACTTGACTACTCCGCAATTTATCGCGGTGAAAATAATTATAAAACACAAATGACCCCAAACTGAATATATTTTTGGCTTTTCATTAAATGGAAAATCTTGCTGTCTATCCGGGAAATGTAAATGAGAATGGAATCATTATATATCCCGATTCCCAAATTTTCAAATGAAGACAGAAAATATTTTAAAATAAATATTTATATATTAATGTATTTCAATTAAACTTTTTTTTTGCAGTTTGTTGGTATTGACAATCGAAAAAATTCGCGTATCATAAAACAATCAAATAATTTTTTTTAAATTTCGATATTTTCTCGTGTAACTGTGGCCACTCCAACCTTTCCGTTATCTCTTGTGGCAGGCATTATTTGGTCAACTGGATCCATACCTAATTTGAATAAAATTGGGGCAATGGTTCTTCAGATATTTCGAATTGAGTCAAAAGGGCCACGCATACTGGTGTCAAATACACATATACGAAATTCGAAAACAATAATGGAGTCGTATGGCCAGTGCTACCCCTTGTATCCATTGGATCTCGGTTTTTGTTGGCTAACCCATAGTGCAGTCAAATATATATTCAACATTTCTGGGCAGTTGGTTTTCAAAAATGTAATATTTAGTAATTATTCATGTGCACTTGTAAGAGTAACAACGATTTTAGTGCATTCTTTTTTCTGTCATTTAGCGTAAGCTTTAGATCAAGTTCTTCTAAAACTAACAACGTTTTGTTCAGTGTGTTAAATTCTACATCGATGTGGATTTTTCACATTGAGTATTATGATAATATTTCCGACTTCAGAACGTCTTTCAAATTTGCGTTTTGAAACATTGATATTCTTCATTACACCAAATTTTAAAAAAAAAATTTTTTGAATCTTTAAAGTTCTTAATTTGTTATCATTTTTATTTTTTGCTGTGCATGATTTCAATGTTTGCGATCTTCTCTTCAATTCGTATAGTTTCCTTGGATTCCCGAGAACACTCTGACACGAAACACGATTTTAATTTGTAGGAAATTGAAATGCGGTTACATGGCAGACCGCATGGTATTATGTTTTGTTCCAGCGTATTTCAATTTTGTCTTCCAAGAATAAATACACATTCTCATCACTCCCAAATATCCTCCACAGTATTACACAAGTTCCGATGAAAAATTGTTTAAAGAATCCCGGGGCCAAATTCATTTTTTGTTTGTTTCACAGTTACACATACCAAATATAATTGAAAGCTTAAATGGTTGTACGAGAATAAATGCGAGATTTCCAGTACTCGTATTCGACAAAAGCACTCAGAGGATAACGTTTTTAAAACCAATGAAAAAGTTTCTTCAGTTGTTTTACATAGACTTGATGTTAAATAAATATTTACTTATGTTTAAAACTGAAGTCTAAAGAAAAAAACAAGTCTAAAATTATCTGTATTTTTGTTGCGTTATGGTTCTCAAATTAAAAAACAGTCGATATTTCGATAGCTTTTTTAATTCAATTAACATTTTTGATTAAAAGTAATAAATGAAAAAATTGTTGGTTATGTTTATGATTTATATATATATATATATTAGGCCGGGTCGATTTGTGGGGAGGCAAAGAAAGTCGCCATTGCTCAGTGAAAATCGTATTCTAGGAATCAAAATAAGAAACTTTGCCGAAGGAACCATACCTCTATATTTCTTCTATTATTTTACTAAACGCACGTAAATTTTTTTATTACATATTTTCCGCAGATGTAGCAGAAATTGTCGGGATCATTTACACATTGAAAAGTTCTTTGCCTTTTACTCATACTTCGAAATATAACTTTATAATATGTTTCAGAAAACTCATAAATAAAAAAACACAAATATTGTTGAATGACCCTCTACATGAGCGGATCTCATCCAAGATAGTTCTAACATTGCATATCGTCACCTGAAATATATATATAACATTGTTAATTATTATCCAATTTTCAATCTCTAAAAGTATTTGGAAAGCAGAGAATTAGACCTTTCGAACGATATATATTTCGTTTATTTGAAGCTGTAGGAATACACAGAAAAAACAAAATTGTAATTACAACAACTATTTTCAAAAACTCAAATACAAAATGTTTCAAAATTCCTGTGATAAAGAAAATTTAAGTTTCAGCATCGAAAATTTTGGTTCGTTCATTGATTTTTTTCCTATTTCTACTCAACAAATATATTTTCATTTCAATGACAACATTTGTAAGTTGTTTTGTTGAAAATATTTCTGATTTTGGTCAACAAATATATTTTCATATGAACACCAAAATTTGTAAGGTGTTCATTGAAAATAAACATACATATTTTTAATATATTTTCACATCATTTATTGAAATTAAATTTGTTTTAAACTCAACAAATATATTGTCATATTAACAGACAAATTTGTAATTTTTCCCGAAAATTCATGAATTTTATACAGTAAATAATAGAAAACAATATTTTTAGGCGCATCATAAGATCTTCATTTATTTCAGTTTAATGATGTATTTAATGGTGAAAATAAACATTAAGAAAAAACCGTATAAATTCTAGTGCAAACAATTATTGAATACAGTAACGGGAACATACTACATACTTATCATAGCTTTAGTCTCAGAATTTCATCTCTAATTGCTGAAACTTTGGCAATTTTTTTTCTGGTTTCATTTGATAATAAAAACTTTGCAAAAAATTTTAAAATAATTCCGACTCATCTGGATATTTTAAATTAAAAACAAAAAATATTCTAAATAAAATGTCTACGGCTTTTAAAACCTTCTTCACGGGGTATTTATACCCATCCAAGTTTATATGAATATTTTTCATTTTATATTCATCTCCAATAATTAACAATAATGGTTAAATGCTATTACTTTGAATTTACGAAGATGCAGTTTTAAATACAGATCTTCCTTTGATTTTCCAATCAAAGCAAATGAGGCCAGCGAGTCTGCTACTGTTAATTTCTTTCGAATCTTACTACCTTCTTCCTCAGTTACCTTTAGTTGCGGTGGGATAAAGACTGGAGATTCCACAATAAAGCGAATACCTTTGATTCTAAATAAAGTATTAGCAGAAAGTACCAAAGAAATGTAAAATAATTATCGATATTATTTGATAAAATACCTTACCTTCATCACAATTATCTAATTCGTTTAGTTTCATACTTAGAGATGAAAAGTATATTTTTGACACAGTTCCCGGAGGTGTGTATATGACCTATAAGACTTCCTGGATAATTGTAAACCATATTTCAAAATGGGCACTTGATTGTACTTTTCCCTTTATTTATCGTTACTTTGTCACTTGATATTTCTTTAGTATCGATTAAAACGCGTTATGGACTAAAACGCGTTTGTTTGCCTAGGAATGCGAGCGAAAACTAACATTTATTTTGAAAATCTTATTGAAAATTATGTATGTTTGTGCATATCAACATATCAACATTGTGTGTATATCAACATTTGAACAACAAACCTAAAATATGAAAAAAATACTATAAATACATTAGACTTTGACAAATTTCTCATTTGAGTTATTTTTTAACAATTTTGAAAATTATTTTCCAAATTTCAACAACTGTATTTGTTGAACTTCCAAACTTCGAACATACAAATACATTGGATGAAATTTTTAAATTGTCTTTTTTTTGTGTGTATAGGTTTATTTGTCCTACAAACACATTTTTTTAATTTTTGTCCGTCATTTTCTAGTTTAGGCAATGTTTTTACCAATTATATTGTGAGATAACCGTACGATTAATTAATTTACATATACACTTAGGCACTCGCAATCCTCATGCCCTATTCTTCCTATAATTAACTTCCGGAATTTTGTCCGTTTGGTTTTAACCTTATTTCAGAAATTTATTGGGTTCGGCGGTGGCCGTGCTATCTTAAACCTGATGTAACGATGATCCATTCCTGTATTTCGTCTATTAGACTTTCTGAACATATAGCTATGTCTAATACTTCTTCAAAATTTTGTTAAAGAAAGTAGCCGTGTTACATATGTTAAGGGTTATAAGTTCGTTAGCATTCAAGAATTCTACTAGGGATTGGCCGCGTTTATTGATGTTAGTACTACCCCACGCAACGTGGTGATAGTAAGCATCGCAACCTACTTGTACTTCGTTACCTGTTTGTTTGACTTTCCTCACCAGGCGTTCCGACGTGGGTGGTAATGTCGATGAGTCGTAAGGCAGATATACTGATGCTAGGTATAAACTTCCATTCTTTTACTTTAATACTGTAGTATCCGATGTTGACAACTCTGTAGAAAAAGGATAACATAATTTTTTGTGACTTATAATACAGGTCCTTGGCCTAGTTCCCGTATTTGCATACAATAATTGGTAATTGACGTGGTTTAATCCAATAATCTTGCTTCGAATCGTCCGTGGTTCTTGGATTAAAGCAATATGAGTCTTACCTTTTTTATTATTTCCATCATAGCATTGGTTGCCGTCTCACTCCGATGGAGGTTTATCTGGATGACCTGAATCATTGGTCCTCCAGTAACCGGGCTTCTTGGTAGTCGTAGATGGAAATTAGGCTCCCTCATCTTTTTTGACTGCTGCTTGGCCAGGCTGGACATAGCTGATTCAAGCCCACCACAATGAGCGAACCATCACAATCCTTCTCTCTGTGGAAGACTTCCCACCTCTTCACGTCCAGTCCCATGTTTTACTGGTCGAAGAGTTTGAGCATGCGTTCTGTTGTGAAATTGCTGTCCCTTACTTTGACATAAACTGTAGCTTTTATGAGCTGGGTGACGTCCATCATCCTCACCAGTTTTTTTTAAATTTTCCAATGTTTTAATACCCTAAAATATGATGGAACACGCACTTATATACTGAAAGCTTCTCGTCCTTGGACCATCAATTAATTTTAAGATAATTTTTAAGCAATTTACATTAATTTTGCACTGATAAACTTACTCAGTTCCCAACAAGTATTTTCGAATATCGGGGTTTCAAGAGTTTCAATATCCAATCTACAAGCGCTTGTTGGTGAAGATGCTTCTAACTGTAAGTATAACATAAGAACTTATTTAAGCCTCTACAAAATGTGCTGAGAAAACAAACAATTTTTAAGATACCCTACACTTTCGAAACAAATTATTTTAACTTTGAATACCGATTAAGAAACTAAATTTTTGCTCTAATTATTTTTCTATTAATCTCCTGTAATATTAGTACATAATTAGCATATGTATCTATTTCCTTACTACATATTGTATAAAAACGGTTTGTTCTTTAATTTTGTCTAATACGGCCGTTCAAATCATATTCGTTTTGTTTTCGACGAAATTGAAGGCTTACGCCCTGTTTCTGCATTTCTAACGAAAGTCTTTGCGAACAAAAACCAGTCATTTTCGTCAGGAATTCGGCTTCTCTAAGGTCCGTTCGCTTGGATTTACGTCAATGGCGTTAGTTATTTATTTAAATAATGTAATTGCCAGATCAATAATTTCACAAGGTCCGGTATAAAAAAGCACACATTTTTGTATGGCCGACCTTACTCTGTATTCTTACACTAGCGGTGGCCCAAAAATCAAACCTGGGTGGGTCAGCTGAGCTCAACCAAGACTCTCATTTCTTTCTCTCTATCACGTCTATCTCATTGTTTGATGATTATTTTCCATCTTAGTGCGCTGCCAATGTTGACTTCTTTACGCTTAAATATGTATACATATTAGGGATGTAACGAAAGTGACTTTAGCGAAAGCGAATATTGAAATATATTTCTTGCGAATGCGAATAGTCAAATATGCATTTTTGCGAAAACGAATGCGAATAAAAGTTTGATCCTTTAGTACCAACAAATTTAAGGAACTGAATTGATACTTTTCCAGGATATTCAAGTATTACGAATGTTTTCCATAGTTTTACCTCCTGTTACCACAAGGACAAACATATTTCTTCTACTGTTTTTAAGAGAAGTAGTGAAGTTTTTCATTGGTATTAATATCTTCAAATTGTTTGAAGGGAATAAGGAGATGTAACACTTTTAACAAATGGAAGCGAATACTGAAATATATTTTTGCGAAAGCGAATAATCCAAAGATGGTTTCTGCGAATACGAAAGCGAATGTTAAAATGATGTGAATAATTCGCGTTCGCATATGCGAATATTCGTTACATCCCTGATACATATGTATACAATTTTATTATTATTAAATGTATTTTTACCATAATTATATTAATATCCACTTATTTTTGCTTTTAATAACGTTTTCTTGTCATTGTTCCTATCAGTCGACAAATAAAATAAAGTGACTCTATCTGACATTTGCTTTCGCCCAGGTGACAGCAAAGAGAGATAGAGAAACAAAAATACAATTACACTGAAATGACCAAAAACAATATAATTTAAGAAGACATTCCTTCCTGTAGCGAGTAATTGTCAGTTACGAACGAATAGGAATTTTATTTCAACAAGTGAGGGTTTTCGTGAATTTTCAGAACGATTTTCCCGAATTTTTTGTAACTATCACAAGTAAAAAATTAATATTATACGATAAGTGAAAAAAAAGTTTAAGCTATATTCGCGGAAAACTGTTTTTTCGCGTGTGACAATTCATTCCTATTCGTTCGTAACTGACGGATTTTGACATTTCGGCCTGAAGGAATATCTTCGTAGTAAATTATTTCTGGAAATGACAACGTTTTCGTACGAGTTCATTATCGTGCGACTTGTCGTTGTGATGGTAGTTAGTGAAACCCAAATCTGCTGTTTGTCGTCTGGCAGGCGAACGAAAGCAAAATTGTTACGTTTATAAACTTTTTTCTTGATTTTTCTGATTAGAGAACCTTCAAGAATATTATGTGAAAATTTGAGGTGAATCGCAGCAAAACTGACAAAGAAATAGCAGTCTAAGCAACCGCGCATCATACGTAACTCAGTACATCAGAAAAACTTTAAAGCGTTTTTCCAACAGCCCACACTGAAAGAAAAGTGTACTGAAAATCATTGAAATGTTCTTAACTTTTAAGATTTTTTCTTTGATTTGGCTCCAAAGACAATGACTTTTAAAATAAGTACATCTTGTACGACAATTAAAGTCACTAATTATCTTTAAATCTGGACATCAAACATATTTGAAAGAATTACGCCTTATACTTCGATGAAAGACTTCACATTTTTAAATCAATTACGGCTTGTGCTTAAATTAAATACGTAAAATGACTTTAGATTAAGTACATTCTTTAATTAAAACAAACACATACTGTACTCTATACAAGTGTAAAATATTTTTTATTTAATTATTTGTTTAAACATTCATGGTAATTTTTATTATTTTCTTTATTAAATTATTATTTTTTAAAATATTTGATTTCGATAAACAGTTTATTCAGTGGCCATTGTGTTTAGTTTAGTTTTCTTCATATTAGAGGGAATATGGGGATTTATTCTAATGGATAATTAAATGATATTTTGCAAAATTTTTCCTTAAACGAATAGTTCTTTTTGCTGCGTTAGCAAAATTATTATTTGAAAGGAATACTTCTTATTCATTTTGAAGAAGCTAGGCCTCTTAAAACTGGTGTTTTAAAGCTGAACCTAGCTGAATTATTGGTTTAGCAACCACGAAATCGAAATACAAGGAGCTGAGATGGCAAGTAATTGTATTTGCCATACCTTTTTGTAAAAAAAAATTGGGATTCTATAATATTATAGAGACAAAGAAGTTCTTATGCAGGAGAATATCCTAGTCACAAATCAATAACGAGACCAAAATAAAACTAACGAAATCACAATATGTGATGTTTCTCAGACAATTCATTTTCGACTACCTGTGACACACACTGCCGACAAACAGCCGCCAAAACTATTGCTATTAATGTAGAATTAAAAATGTCAACTCGCGCACACAGCCTCTATCTACCACCGTTCAACAAGAACTGATTCCAAAAAATTTCAAACAAACTTCATTGTAACTCTCACTATTAGGGCCTGTTTCTGTAACTTATTTTCGTTCGTTTACGGAGAACGATCAAAAATCTCTCAACTATTACTTCAATTCTATAAAACGCAGGTTAGAAATATTTCAGGTACGAGCTTTTTACGTGCTTTCCTATAGACACAACTAATTATAAACTGCTGTGATTTGGTTAGCAGTTCTTGTTAAATTCAATTAACTGCTTCCACAAGTATTTCAGCTGATTTAAGTTAAAGACATACATACACTATTGCTACTGAATTCTGAAGATGATAGAGTGGTGTCTATCGAAACTGCAGTCAATTGTGCCAAGCAATTAAAACTCTCTACCAATTTTTGGATTTGTTTCTATTACTTTTTGCAATAGACAGAAAGTAAATGAAACATATGGTCTCAAACCAAAATAAATTCTGACTGAATAACAAAAGCACAGACCAACAATAAATAACAACAACGAGAACGAGAATAACGATTATCTAACTAAATAAATTTATTTTTTTATTTTCTGATGATTAGGTAACGAGTACGAGTTTACGCTTCCGCATAAATGCTGTCGTTGCCATATTTTTTAAAATTTTGTTATGAAAATTTTACACAATAAACTTTGAAAGTTATACTTTAATGTACCATTGGTTTCAATAAAAAAATTTTAACCGTTTCGTCACAAAAAAATCTTAGAGAAATAATCATTAAAGAGATGTAAGGGTTATACCGCAGAAGTTTCGTGAGATTTTTATTCTGGTTTATATTGGGAATAGTACTTAACTGTCTTCTGGGATTTTTGGCGTATATGTATGAACAAATTATTGGCTGTGGAATATTTTGTTTCCAATCTCCTAAACAAATTTCTAGCCCAGTTCAAAATTTCTGTTCCATCGGACAAAAATGGATTCTTGTTGTTTTTTTTTTCTTTTTTTTTAATTAACCTTCAATAGTAGTGGAATAATTTGTACTCGAACTTATCTAATTGTTAATTCTTTGGGTTTCTGAAGTGGCATTTATTCGATAAAAATGTCTCTTAACAGAAGTAGAGACAACGAGATCACAGAGTAATAGGAACGTCAATAGGAGTAATGCTGCACGATTTTTGACAGATGTTAATCAAATTCGGTCTATGATTAGCGAATCGATGAATGGTCTAAGAGAGGAATTAACCAGTGTCATAACAACTGAACTGAGATCATTGACTTTGGGGAATAGTGTAACAGGCAGAGGTACTGACGCTAACCACAAGACATAGTGATCTATCTTCATGTATCGATGTGACATAAATAGAAGGAGTTATTGCAGAATTATGAAATTTGGTACCAAGCTGTATCTGGTCATAATTAAGACGCAATGTATATTTATGAAATTTAACAAGTCATAATATTTCATACATATCAGTTGCGGCGAAAGATTTCGACGGGATAGAGCGAGTCCTTTTGGTACCTCCACACAAAGGGTTCAAAGGACATAAAAATGAATATAGAAAGAACGCTCAAGAGTGGCACTAGATTTCGACCAAAGCTTGTAAAGCGTAATAGGCTTGTTGTGAGCAATTCTGTGCACAAATTTGGGATGAATCGTTTCAAGATACCTTGCGATAGCCCCCTAGAAGATCTTGAAAAATGGGGTTTTGGTCGATATACATTGCGACTCATTAAATTAAAGGGATTTTTGCGTAGATTACAAATATTGTGGGAAACAGTTGAACGCTCAATAGGGAAAATTCCTGAGATAAACAACCATAAATTAAATAAATGTTTTCGGAACATTTCGTATATAACATATAATATCATTGGAAGCGCATCAAATTATTATACTTGTTGCTATTTTTTTTTTGTAATAAGAAAATTTTATGTCTTAAGCAAAAGTACTTTTTTGTAATTTTGTGCACAAATAATTGGAACCCAATTCCAAATGTAGATAGTATTTTGTCTAGGTTACCTCCCGTATACAGGGTGGCTGATATGTAATGCAACAAAGTAAAGCGCTATATTTTTTCAATTTTATTGTTCAGAATATTTGTCAATTTTATTGTTCAGAATATTTGTCAATTTTATTGTTCAGAAACATTAGGAAAATTTCACGCAAAAGACCTAAGAACGTGAGCTGCTTATCCTATTGATCCATTTATTCTTACTGTAATAAGGAAAACAAATGGATTTTTCTATAATAAAATTAATATTCTGCCTAAAATATTGCCGCAACGCGACTATTTTTTCAAGTTTGGTAATGGACCATTTGTGAATGTCCCATCTTTTCTCTCTTTTGTTTGAGTGTATAAATCGACATTATTTCTCATTACAACAATTCATCTCCACCAATATGTTGCGCAAGCATTCAGCAACATCTCATTATATTTTTTTGCACCCAACTGTGTGTACAGTACTTAGAGATTATCCAAAGGGTACTATTAATTTTCAATTTGTCTCTTTAGCGTTGTTTTCGTGGTTGGTAAGAAAAAACCATAACTTCATTTCCCGATAAAACGTCAAGCCGTGTGGTATACGAGTAATCTGCTCCCAATCAAAATTGACTATTTTATTAAATTATCATCACGTCTCAAGTTCTTTTAAATAGAAAGTCAATAACTTCCAATTAAGGCAAAGTCTACGACATTCAAAATACGTAATTTCAGCATAAAATTTGTTGTGTATTTAAACAGATTTTTGTTTTAAAATAGTTTCTTATTTGTTTAATCAGGGTTTTGATTGGGTGGATTGCTACCTAAAGATCATAAGGATCTTGGAAGGAAATCAACACAACCTCATTTTTATTTTTAGTTTGGAATACAATTGGAATTTTGGCATACAAAGAAATAGTACACCCAAAATTTCTATATATATCGCATAGTATTGTGGTGCACGTTGACTGCAGCCGACTTAATTTGGCATAGGTAATAGAACAGTTTCAATAATGTAGTTTATAGAAATGTAGGTGAAAAAAATATTCTTCAAAAGAAAAGAAGAGCGTGTCATCAGCGCTGTGACTCCCCTTTTCGACTCACATACAAACCTCAAGAACCGTCGCTCAAGGAGAATTAGAGGTGACAAGAACCGTCACTCAAGGAGAATTAGAGGTGTCAAGAGAACAATAGTGTTATTGGTAGAAAAAACAAAAATAGCACTAGTAATATTAAAAGAACCTATAGCAACCAGTGAAATCGCTCTTAAAAATCCGAAAAAAGTAACCCAAATTATAAAAATATCTAGCTTAAAAATGACCTAGATGAAAGTGAATTTGTTTTAACTTTCTTATAATTTATTTACAAGCTCAAACTATGTTACAGAAAAAAATAAAAGATCACATCAGTATTTACAAGAAAAAAAAGTAACACTGTGTTACTTGCCTTAACGCTCGTCCAATTGTTGAAAGCATTTAGGGACAAACATTTCTCATGAAATTTTGGTATAATTAAGTTTACAACACCCCATCCACGTCGCTGAGGCCTCATCGTTCAACGGATTGGTAAGTCATAAGCTTAAAATTTGAGAGAAGTTGTTTTGAAAATATATAGAAATTATGAACTGGCACAGGGAGAATACAATAACAAGCGAGAGTGCAATGCATGACATGAAGAGAATCAAAAATATTCTACATTATTATCCCCTCACCTTAAAGAGGAGGGTATATATCATATGCTACGAGCCAAAAGTGTAACACATCGAAGGAGTGACCTAAGACCCTAAGTATGTTCGGCGGATATCCCGTTTGGGTCATTTTAAGTCGAATGAACAATATCCGTCCGTCCGCCTGTCTGTCTGCTGGTTGGTGCATACTATTTATTTGAGACCTCTGAAATTTTACACATAGTATTAGTTTATTAGTCACTATTACCTCGAGAAAAATGGTCCAAGTTGCCACGCCCGTTTTTGTACCTCCCACACAAATGGACACTTTTGAACCAAAAGTTAATAGCTTATAACTTTATTACCAGTGCATAGAAAGACCTGACATTTTGTACAGTGTAATGTAATAATAGGACCTACAATACAGTAAAAATTGGCATTATTGCCACGCTCTTTTTGGTACCTCCCACACAAATGGACCATTTTGTACCAAAAATTACCAGCTTATGACTTTATTACCAGTGCATACAAAGACGTGAAAATTTGTACAGTGTAATGGTTTAACAGTGCCTACAATACAAAGAAAAATGGGCATTATTGCCACGCTCCTTTCCACACAAATGGTCTATTTTGTACCAAAAGTTACCAGGTTATAAATTTAATACCAGTGCATAAAAATACTTGGAATTTCGTACAGTGCAATGATTTTATAGTACCTAGAGTCTAAAGAAAAGTGGCCGTAACAGCCCCTTTTGGTACCTCCCACACAAATGGACCATTTTGTACCAAAAGTTACCAGCTTATTACTTTAATACCAGTACATAAAAATACTTGAACTTTTGTACAGTGTAATGCTTTTATAGTACTAGAGTCCAGAGAAAAATGGGCGTTATTGGCACGCCTCTTTTGGTGCCTCCCACACAAATGGACCTTTTTGTACAAAAAGTTAACAGCTTTTAACTTTAATACCAGTGCATACAAATACTTGAAACTTCGCACAGTGCAATGATTTTATAGTACCTACAGTCTAGAGAAAAGTGGCCGTTATTGGCACGCCGCTTTTGGTACCCTTACATAAATGGACCATTTTACACCAAAAGTTAACAGCTTATAATTTTAATACTAGTACATATTTTAAAGTTACTAAATGCAATTTAAATTGATAGTAATTTAATTAAAACAAAATTATAAATAAATTTACGAATATTTTTTTTGGGACTCAAGGTGAGGGGATTCATAAGTCGGTTTACCCGACTGAACTTCCTTACTTGTTTTTTTTTGTACGTCACTCTCAGTGCAGAGTTCTTATATACGTTACTATATAAAACGTCAAACACATAAAAATACTCATTCATGTCATCACTTGTTTATCTTCTTATTTACTTGGTTCACTTGTGAACTCGATTTATTACCTTCTTCTTTGCGACAATTCATTAATTTCTTTCGTCATTCTTATTCATAACAATACTGGATTTGTATCCGTAAACCAATATCGTTTTCTTATGGAACAGTGTTACGGGTTCAGTAAATGTCATAAATTTATGTTATGCGTTTTTGTAAACGGATTAGTTTCCTTATATATTTTTTCTGATAACAAACCAAATTCGAATACTTATATATCGTCGGTGCGCCGACGAAAACTCCTATGTGTTTTTTTACTAGTTTTCAGGAGAGACAAAAAACGTTGCTATTTCGTCAAATCGCGATATTTTTAATATCTCAGATTTTCGAATTTTTCTTTTAATTATTTACCACCAATATATCATAACAAAAATCGAATATGTGAAGAGCCCATGACGTGGTAAATGGTTTTCATGAAAATCGACACATAGGATGTTTTGTTTGGAGCATTTTAAATATTTATAAAACAAAAAAATTACACATAGGAGTTTTGATATTTGAATGTTCACAGCGTACCTCAAGCAAACGAAAGCTGGCCTGGATTGTGGCTAAAAACGGCTTATGAGGTTTTGTACATAATCATCCCCTCTACTCAGATAAGAAGAAATCCAAATCTAATCTGCTTCCTTTCGCGAGTTATCGCGATAAAAACTATTTTTAACCAAAAACCCGATCTTAAATACATTGAATCGCGGAAATTTAAAACTGTATCATAATTACCCATAAATATGAACATTTGTAAGACGCTTTGTAATGTCCGCGATATTTGTTATATTATTCTATAGCGAAATTTTTGTAATCTAAAAATTCAACTTACACCGCTAAATTTTTTCAAAAATATTATTGCGAATTTATTAAAATTAATATATTTACATTCTATGATTTCTGAGGGATAGATTGGCACTAGCATTTCCGCCATAAACATCCCACGACGAATACATTTCGAACAAAAAACATTTAAGTTCAGAATTATTTTACTATATAATGCTATTATTACGCTAACGGACAGTCCTAGGAAAAAGTGGTCAAAGAAAGTTAGGGAGATATTAAAAAAGGCTACAACTCTTTCTTTAACAAAAACAATTATAAATTGGTAGGGATTTACAATGTGTCAAATCAAAATATGCCTCATATAAAGGGCAAAGCATACAAAAGTTTTAACACACTGTAAATCCTTGCCAAATTACTATAAATTTTGTTTGTTAAACAAAGAGTTGTAGGCCTTTCGCTTATCTCCCAAACTTCCTTTGACTACTTTTCCCTAGAACTGTTCACTCGCGAGATAATAGCTTTATATAGTAAAATAATTCCGAACTAATTTTTTTTGTACAATATTTATTCGTCGAGGAATATTTTTCGCGAAAATGCTGATATTAATCTATTCCTCAGAGATTATAGACTGCAAAAATATTAATCTTATTAAATTCGGTATAATTTTTTTGGATAAATTTGGCGGTGTAAGTCGATTTTATCGATTACAAAAAATTCGCAATATAAAAACATGGCAAATGTCGCGGACGTTACAAAGCGCCTTACAAATAATCATATTTAAAGGAAATTGTGTTACAGTTATAAATTTCCGGGTTTTTCTTTACAAATCAAAACTATTAAGTTTGTTTTGAGTAAAAGTACTGTTTTCGCGATAACTCGCGAATGGAAACAGATTCAATTTTCATCTATTCATTGTCGAATAGAGGGGATGATTCTGAACAAAACTTCATTAGCCGTTTTTTGGCGTGAATCTAAGCCAACCTTCTATCCCTTGAGACAGGCTGTGCCTACAACACATAGGAGTTTTTGTCGGAACATTGCTATAGAGGGATACACATAGGAGTTTTTGGTAACTTCGGAACCGGTGAAGATGGCGCAAAATGCTTTGGTGGGTAGTCGTTTGACCGCTAGGACATTCTAATTCGACAATAAAAAAAAATTCGAAAAATTACACATAGGAGTTTTTGTCGGCGCACCGACGATATGTATATTTTATTTTTCCTTTAGCCTTATGGGATGAAATAAATTTTGAATTTGTTCAAAAAAATTATGAATTAAACTAATGATGATGATGTGTGAGGTTATTTTAAATGTGGGATCCTAGAAAAATATGTCTATACGCCTCTATGAATTAGGTAGGAGTGGGTTATGAAGCGTATATATCCATTCATCTTCGAGATCATATTCATTGTCACATCCGTTGATCAATACTGCTTTTTTTTGTTTCTCTAGCACTTTTTATTTTAACCATAGGGGGGCTTTGTTTTTGTTTATTTTCTATGGTTATATAAGGGAGTCTAAAAAAAATATGTGTAACAAATCAGAGGTCGATGAACAGGAGACACGAACCCCCCAAAAATCCCGACTGAAAGCTAGTTTTAATGGCTCCCGCAGTCTTCAATTTAACGAACTTCAACTACGGTCCATTTTCTAGAGGAAGATGGTGCTTAAACCATTATATGGAGTTATTAAAAGATAACGATTTAACCTATTTCTCTTAAGAATTACGTTACAGTCATCAACTCTACTTTCACTTAATTTAAAAAAAGTAACTATTTTTATACCCTACACCACACTGTGGTACAGGGTATTATAAGTTTATTTCACGGCAGATGTTTGTAACACCTGAAAATAACACAGCTAGACCCACCTTAAAGTATACCGATCGACTCAGAATCACTAGCTGAGTCGATTTAAGCATGTCTGTCCGTCCGTCCGTCTGTCCATGTAAAGTTGTTCGTCGACTACAGGTCGCAATTTCACTCCGATTGTTCTGAAATTTTGCAGTTTAGAGTATTTCGCAGCTGTTAAGATCGCTATTGAATTTGGTTGAAATCGGTTCAGATTTAGATACAGCTCCACAATATATATTTCGTCCGATTTGGCCCTTTAGTCCTATAGAAGCTGTATTTTACACCCAATCCTTTTGAAATTTAGAACGGTAGAGTTTCTTGATCCATGAACCAACATTGCCGAATTTGAAGATTTAGCTATAGCTCCCATATATATGTTTCGTCCGATTTTGCTCTTTAGTCCTGTGGAAGCTGTATTTTACATCCAATCGTTTTGAAATTTAGAATGGTAGAGTTTCTTAATCCATGAACCAACATTGCCGAAATTGAAGATTTAGCTATAGCTCCCATATATATGTTTCGTCCGATTTTGCTCTTTAGTCCTGAAGAAGCTGTATTTTACATTCAATCATTTTGAAATTTAGAATGGTAGAGTTTCTTGATCCACGAATCAACATTGCCGAATTTGAAGAAAATCGGTAAAGGTTTAGCTATAGCTCCCATATATATGTTTCATCCGATTTGGCTCTTTAGATCCAATCGTTTTTATACCCTACACCACACTGTGGTACAGGGTATTATTTAAGTATAAAATGTCCCAAAAGTAAATTTATGTAAACAATTTATACATTAACTACAAAATTTATATATCAGAGTTATTCAATATTACGAGAATGGTGTAGGGTATTATATAGTCGGCCCGCCCGACTTTAGCCTTTCCTTACTGGTTGTTTAATAAAATTGGTTCAATGTAATATATATTAATTAAATAGAATATTTAATGATTTATGTTTTCTATTAATGTTTATAATTTTTATCAATGACTATTTTTATGGATGATTATTGTGTGTCCCTCAAGATTTGTGTCATTCCCTGCCAAATCGTGAACTCCGTAAAATTCAAATTTCCATACCAATCCAATGACAATTGAATACAATAAACGTCGCATGGAGTTTGACAATTCGTTAGTATGTCTGCATATCGAAAATGGCGCTTTGTCTGGCTAAACTGTAAAGAGAGCGTTCTACAAAGAGAGGATAGATACTTTTATTTACTCTGCAAAGAGAGAAAAGTTTTTCATAATTAATTTTTTTATATTCCAACTTCAAAACATTCAACAACAAAACAAACTGAAAAACTCACTCCCTTCTCAGAAATTATTTGACAGTACAAAAAAGTCTGCATGTTTTGCAGAGAAATAATTAAGAGAAGAATTTGAGAATGAGAGAAAGGCTGCTCGGACGCCACCTGGCGGATGAAGTCTGTAAATACCACGTCTATAGTATTCAATTGTCATTAACCATTCCGGATTTCCAATAATTAAAATTATAAAGAGTATTAAACAACAATATTGATAAAAGGATGTAGTTGCGCTGTGTCTTTCAAATACAGCTCCCATATATATATTTCGTCCGATTTGGCCCTTTAGTCCTATAGAAGCTGTATTTTACACCCAATCCTTTTGAAATTTAGAACGGTAGAGTTTCTTGATCCATGAACCAACATTGCCGAATTTGAAGATTTAGCTATAGCTCCCATATATATGTTTCGTCCGATTTTGCTCTTTAGTCCTGTGGAAGCTGTATTTTACATCCAATCGTTTTGAAATTTAGAATGGTAGAGTTTCTTAATCCATGAACCAACATTGCCGAAATTGAAGATTTAGCTATAGCTCCCATATATATGTTTCGTCCGATTTTGCTCTTTAGTCCTGAAGAAGCTGTATTTTACATTCAATCATTTTGAAATTTAGAATGGTAGAGTTTCTTGATCCACGAATCAACATTGCCGAATTTGAAGAAAATCGGTAAAGGTTTAGCTATAGCTCCCATATATATGTTTCATCCGATTTGGCTCTTTAGATCCAATCGTTTTTATACCCTACACCACACTGTGGTACAGGGTATTATTTAAGTATAAAATGTCCCAAAAGTAAATTTATGTAAACAATTTATACATTAACTACAAAATTTATATATCAGAGTTATTCAATATTACGAGAATGGTGTAGGGTATTATATAGTCGGCCCGCCCGACTTTAGCCTTTCCTTACTGGTTGTTTAATAAAATTGGTTCAATGTAATATATATTAATTAAATAGAATATTTAATGATTTATGTTTTCTATTAATGTTTATAATTTTTATCAATGACTATTTTTATGGATGATTATTGTGTGTCCCTCAAGATTTGTGTCATTCCCTGCCAAATCGTGAACTCCGTAAAATTCAAATTTCCATACCAATCCAATGACAATTGAATACAATAAACGTCGCATGGAATTTGACAATTCGTTAGTATGTCTGCATATCGAAAATGGCGCTTTGTCTGGCTAAACTGTAAAGAGAGCGTTCTACAAAGAGAGGATAGATACTTTTATTTACTCTGCAAAGAGAGAACAGTTTTTCATAATTAATTTTTTTATATTCCAACTTCAAAACATTCAACAACAAAACAAACTGAAAAACTCACTCCCTTCCCAGAAATTATTTGACAGTACAAAAAAGTCTGCATGTTTTGCAGAGAAATAATTAAGAGAAGAATTTGAGAATGAGAGAAAGGCTGCTCGGACGCCACCTGGCGGATGAAGTCTGTAAATACCACGTCTATAGTATTCAATTGTCATTAACCATTCCGGATTTCCAATAATTAAAATTATAAAGAGTATTAAACAACAATATTGATAAAAGGATGTAGTTGCGCTGTGTCTTTCGAAATGAGCTTTTACACTCACGTGCGTCGTTCCCCTGTGCTTCTTTTATATTTAAAGTTCAGTACTTTTTATAACTTTTTTGTGCTTTTTAACTTCATTGTGAAAACCAAGTTCCGATCCATGCTAATTTTTGGAATGCAAGTATTTAAATTGATTGATTGACCCCTGTCAAAACAATAACAGGGGAATGACGATTAACAAGGGAACTATAAAGAGCTACCAGCAGGATCCTCGATCTGATAACATATATCGAAAGAACAACTCAAAATTAGAAGAATAATTAACGGGCATTTTATGGTTAACTTGCTTTGTTATCAAGTCATCGGTCAATAAAGTTTGAAAAAATCGACAAAAAAAACATTAACTTTTGCGTGGGAGGTACCAAAAGGGGCGTGGCAGCTTCGCCTATTTTTCTCGAGCTAATAGCGTCTAATAAACTAATACTATGTGTAGAATTTCAGAGGATTCAAATAAGTAGTATAGAAGTTATTAAATAATCAATATTTCACTAAATGTTAACCCTTTGTGGGGGAGGTACTAGATGAAGTGGACCAATGGTCCATCTTCGAACTTAGCCGGAGATAGAAGAAAATATTACCACATACCAAATTTGAAGTCAATCGGTTTCTCCTTTCGAGAGTTATCGTGCGGCGTCAGCCAGCAGACAGACGGACGGACGGACATTGCTCATTCGACTTAAAATGACATAAAACGGATATCCGCCGAACATACTTAGGGTCTTAGGTAACTCCTTCGATGTGTTACACTTTTGGTTCGTAGCTATATGATATATACCCTCCTCTCCAAGTTGAGGGGATAAAAATAAGGTTCTCTATCCAAATATGTCATCAGATCGAGGGGATATATTACTCACTACCATTTTCAAAAAATCATATAATACGGTTAAAAATTAAAAAAATAATGAGTACCTTCGGTAATAGAGTAGCTATTCTTAAATCTGAAGTATTGAATTCGGCAAAAAACGTCAATGCCAAAAATTATGTCCAAATTGGCCCGTAATGTCGAAATAACTTATGATTTATTTACATACATGGCCAAAAGTCAAAATTTTTTTCATAGGGTAATCTATGTTAGTTGTCACTTTTCTCGCGTTGCGTACAGATTTCGGTGCAAATGTTGATAGAGAAAATTGCAAAAAATTCAAATCTCTGTGCAAATTTCAAATTTTTGCAGCATCCGAAATCGTTTTGCAAAATATAAATTACTAGTTATACAAGTATTTTATATTTTCCACTGTATGTAATACGTAGCGCATTGGTGCCGCGCTACGTATTTCCCGTAGTCGCGGTTCGGAGAAAAAATTAAATATATGTCAACATCTTCCGGTATCTTCAACACAAATTTATTTGAAAAACAGTACGGAACAGAATAAAGACATATATATTGTTGCTTAAAATCTCGAAATTGAAATAAACGATAGCTCTATCTCTTCTGCTTTTGGGTGTTACAAACAAATCCACAAAGTTATAATACCCTGTACCATAGTGTGGTATAGGTTATAATTAGTTCCCATATATTTTTTAAATTATAATATATACCACACTGTGGTACAGGGTATTATAACTTTGTGAATTTTATACCGGTCGACTTAGAATCACTTTCTGAGTCGATTTAGAACTGTACATGTTTTCTCGTAATCAAATACAGGTCGAAAAATATAGTCCGGTCTCAAAGAAACTTTGCACATATCCTTATTATGGCCAAGGACAATCCATATTGAAATTGGTAAAAATCGGTTCATATTTAGATATAGCTCCTATATATATCTACCTCCGATTTGGCATATGTTCAATTCCATAGTGTCGAACGTGACCGTTGTACACTTTCAAAGTGATAAAAAGGTCACAAAATCTTATAGATCGTTAATAGTACTATCACTTTAGTGTGACGAGGGTATCATTTGCTAAGGAAAAAAGTGTAACACATCGAAGGAGTGGCCTAAGACCCCTAGTATTTTAAGTTATTTGAGCAATGTCCGTCCGTCCGTCTGTCTGGCTGGAGAGCACGATAACTCTCGAAAGGAGTAACGGATTGACTTCAAATTTTGTATGAGATAATATTTTTCTTTCCCAGGCTAAGTTCGAAGATGGGCCATATTGGTCTACTCCTTCTAGTACCTCCCTCACATAGGGTTAACATTTAGTGAAATATTGATTCTCTAATATCTTCTGCACTACTTCTCCGATTACTCTGTAATTACACACATAGTAATAGTTTATCTGTCGCTATCAAATTGAGAAAAATGGGTGAAGTGGCCACGCCATTTTTGGTACCTCTCACACAAAAGGACCAAAAAGTTAACTGCTTATAAAATAAATGCCAGTGCATAGAAAAACTTAAAATTGTGTACAGTGTAACGCTTTTGAAATACCTATGGTACTGTGAAAAATTGGCGTTACCACCAGGCCCCTTTTTGTACCTCCCACACAAAATGGTCAAATTATACCAAAATAGAATAGCTAATAACGTTAATATTGCGCACATAAACGCTTATAATTCGGCACAGTGCAATGTATTTAAAGTATCTACTGTTCAGCGAATAATATGTGCATTTGATAAACACCTTCTGGTACCTCCCACACAAATTGACAGATTAATTCTTGTAATATTCCATTATCCACAAAATGAGGGAATACCAAAGTCGTTTTACCCGACTTAAACTTTCTTACATGTTGTATTTGTCATTACATAAAATGTAATGCATCGTAATAACAAAGTAGAGCATAATCTTAGATCCCTGAAACAGTTCTGTAGATAACACCTATCAAAACTCATACGAATGAAGATCAACAATATACTATTTAATGCGCATTTAATTTGTGACATATTTTACGCTGCAGAATTGAAGTCACTTTGTCCTAAGTTAAAGACGACCTAATATAATTGTGTTTATGTTCATCCCACGTTATCTCCTGGTGGTTTGTAAAAGATGGCCATTGTGATGTTACGAATACCTCTCAGAAAATAATCAGGCTTATCTAATTCATGTCGGTATGAATGTGATATGTGTTGTTTTCAATTAGCTTAGAATGGTATTCGTACTTTCATTTTCCTTTCGTGTGACACGATTGCGTGTCCTGGCGTTAATTGTGTAAAAATGTAATTAAATTAAAGATAAACGACATCGCATGATACAATTTGACTTTCATGGGAAAGTATCGTTTCTCGACACAAGACATATTGTTCATTTACTTCAAGGGAGTCATAAATCTGTAGTAACTTGAAGTCGGATTGAACAAAATCGTATATGAAAATATATGTTTAAATACATTAGAATAATCAAGCAAAAATCTAAATTTTCATGTGCGCCTACGATATTTTGAATGAACCCATCTTATAGAAACTTTTCAATGATTTCAAATATGCTACCCTTAGTAATGTCAGATTTTTAATTTAGAAGATATAACAGTTCAAAGTCGACCGATTTTCCGTTTAAAAAAGACATAATTTTTAGGTAATTTGGTCCGATTTCAGGTGTAATATCACGAAAACTAGGTAACAAATTGTCCGTTTTTGTATTGTTTGATGTACGAGTATTTAAAAATAATGATTGCTTTGTGTTTCTCCAGGTAAATCACTATTTAAAAACTATAAATTTTTTGACTATTTTTCAACTTTGAAGAAAATGAATAAAAATCTGTATATTTCTCTATATGCTATAATTTCAAAATATTCTTTTTGATTATCCCTTTACATAATTCAAAAGGTTGTATCTGCCCCTTTGGCTTCTAGAGGTAAAAAAATGGTTCCAGAAATTGTATGTCGTGCATGTCCGCGGAAACCCACTGCTACGTTATTGTTTTTAAGGTATATGATATATATTTTTCAAGTTCTGACTGGCAATTAGTTTAATCTAATAGTTTGAAAATTGCATTTTAATGCCCGTAATTTCAAAAAATAGATAACTATCAGTTCATAATGTAGATTAAAATTTGTATTTTAAAGTCGTTGATAAAATGACATTTCCATATAAAAATATCTGATATGTAGATATACCTACTTGGTATTTTGCATCCTATTGATTGAAGTTACGGGCATAAAGCGGTTGCTTACCTGAGAGCCTCTGCCAAAGTCTGATACCAGTATTCTGTTAAGCTGAGTATATACGATTGCCAGATCGGCAAACGTTATCAACCCTGTTAAAGTGCTGCAAATATACGGGCAATGTCAGATTGTTAGGCAAAGGTGTCAATTCACCTTTCAGACGATTGCAAGAAAACATTACAATTTCATATATTTACAATATATTTTGTAAATATTTATATGCAGGATTGCCAATAACAATACATTATAGACAGTGTTGCAAATAAAATGATTTTCTGGCAATGGCGCCGTTGTCACATGCATAAACTTCGAACATATAACAATCAGCAAATTATCTCGCAATACTCATTGAAATTAACAGGTACGCACCTATTAAAAACTTGTCGATGCCAACAATGACTTGACCACGAAGCAATTATCGCAAGCGCTGTCTATTAAATATACAAAGGATAATGAAAAAGTTAGGTCGCAGATTACAAAATCTGTTTCTGATGATGCCTGGTGGGTTTGTGTGTTTAAACCCTTCCCGCTCAAATGATTATCAAAAATTATCTCCTTTTCAATTAAAAAATTGTACACCTAAAAAACTGCAAATGTGTAATTGTAATTATTTTTATAATATATGTACATATCGTTAGCCTAACTCAGAAAGGGCGTAACTAACCATTTTTTGAAAACGAGTTTTTCTCACATTCCGTTAGAATAGCCTGAAACACACCTTCTCTAAAATTCGCGAAAAATAGCGGGTTTATAGGCAAAAATATATGAAAGATAAAGCCCTAACTGCCTAACACATAGACTGCACATTACTAGTAGGCATTGCGTTTTTTATGTTGATTAGAAAAAAATTCCGATATGCGTACATGCAGTTGTCAATTAGAAAACACATCTTCTTTGAAAAATGGTGTAATGCGCGAAAAATAGCGTTTTTATGTGAAATAAAAAAGTCGTAACTCATTTATTTTTTTTATCATTTCAAAAAATATGGGAATGAAAAAACCCTAACTGACTACATATAAAGGCCCTAACTCGCATTTTTTTCATAAATATGAAAATAAAAAAGCCCTATCTAACATAACTTTGTTAAAAATAAGACAAGTTAAAACAACGTTTCAAGACAATTTTTGTATTCGGGTTTTAATTCGAAATGCATTAAAATATTTTTAAAATTTTAAATTTTATTTAGTTTTTTCTTCTTCCTTATATGCGTCCCCAATGTCTTGTTAAGTTATTGCTAGAAAAGTTTTAGTTCACTTGAAATAATAAAAACGAAGTTCTTCCCTTCTGTCGTTCTCTTCAGTGAAATTATCTCGCATCTATTATTTTTCTCCACAGAGATGCCGTGTTGCCGTGCGAAACGAATGATGGTCATATGGAAAAGCCAACTACATCAAACTCTGTAGCTTCCAGTAACCCAAACGTAGTATCACCATATGGCATAGGTTTATTCGTGAACAAGCCAGCTTCGGAGAGCAGCGACTATATTGTAGGTCTTCAAGAAATAATCTGGATTCATCCAGATAATTATAGTTTTCCAGTGACTGGGCAAAGAAATTTAATATTCCAACATTCTTGGTTACACAAATAGAAATGGTTGGCGTACTCCGCGGAACTTGAATTTGGCTGAAGTTATTAAAAATTTCTTCGAAACGTCTGGTATTGATTTCAAATATTTATTTGGGCAATGCTATGACGAAGCAATGACCGGAGAATTTCATGGGGCACAAACATATATCCAAGAAAAGTACAGCTTAGCACTATATTCACATTGTGCAGCTCAGAACTTCATCTTGGTTGTAAGTTACACATGCAATGTAGTCCCAGTTAGAAATTGTCTCGGTACTATCCAAACCATATACCACTTTTTTAATATCCTAAAAGGAAAATAGCTCTTCAAGAAGCAATTTCTTATAACAGGAATTTCCGTGATGATAAAAAGCAAAAACTAAAGCGGTATTGCGCAACTCTATGAGTAGAACAAATTGAGAAAAATTCAACATCTACATTTCAGTTGTCCATCTGGCTGAAAATACGAAAAAGGAATTGATGGACCTACGTGAAAATTGTACTCACCATTTTAGCACGATTTTTACGTCTGTTAAAATATTTTGTGAAAAACAAGACATTCAAATCAAGAAACCTAGGATTTCGGCCCGACAAAGTCATTGTTTAGGTGGGGGCTTGATAGCAATGGGGGAGGGTATGCGATGCGACGAATTCCTTCTATGACAAACTCCAATAACAACGATAGCTCAGTAGTGGGGGACGATGTGTGTGTGTGTTCACGTATATAGTGACCGATGTTGGCGATGAAGTAATGCAAAGGGCGAAATAGAAAAGAAATAAAACACAAGAGATCAGTATTTTCGGTTATGATAAAGACAGAGCTTTATTTTGTATATTACCATGTATCAGGGTGGCGACAAGGCCGGTGCGAATAGTTCGATAACAAAAACTACAAGAAGTGCTCAGTAGTAGAGCCAAAGACAAGAACGCAGAGGCTCGTTAGAAGTGTCAGACTCCTTAGAAGGTGCGAGGAAAGAGAGTGCGAGACCCGACGATAATCCAAGACAGCCAAAGAACAACAACCACCACCCAGTGGCAATCTGCACTCTAACACATCCGAACTAAGCGAATAAAGACTCCGAAGAGGGGTGTTGAGGAGATTCCAGTGATGTCACTACGCGACCGGTATTGATCAGGCTCGGGAAGTTGAGACAATGCTGCGTACGTGAACATTGCCGGCCACCTTGCAACATCCGAAGATGTTACAATATAAAGGAAATAAACTATAACTAATATTAGGTTAGTAAATTTGAAAGGAACGTAAATTCAGTTTCCTAGTGAGCATGCAAAAAAAAAATCAATTCGAGTTTCAATGTTATATTAAGAATTTGTAAAATAATTAATATAGGCGAGGTGATGCTAAAATAGTAGTAGTGGTTTACTAACGGTTGAACCCCAATTTAATGATCTGTTTAATCACCATTTTAATGACCAATACAATGACCATTTTAATTACCATTGTAATCACTAGTTTAATGACTAATTGTATTACATATGATTAATTTTATTGTAAGCAAATCAATTTAGTCAAGTCTAGGTCAAGGGGTTATGAGATAGTGTCTCCATCACCAACTGCCTGTTGCTGTTTGAAAGATAACATATTCATAATAACTTCAGTGTGATTGGAAAATTATCGATGTTCTTATATTTTGTGTACACATTTTTGTGTGAACATTTTACTGATTGTTTTGTCCGTCTGCCGTATATGTTTATGGAAAAAGTACATTCAGTACTCGATTCATTTTTTGTTCCATACTTTTTTTGTCCGTATGCCGATTATGTTTGTGGAAAAAAAATGCAGTTGTGTGACCTAAACTGAAAAGGTACTCGATTTAAATTTTTGTTTATCTCTCACATGTGTTTTTTTTTTGGGGAAACAAATTTTGTCCGTCTGCCGAATGTGTTTGTGGAAAAAACATTCAATTGGGTGTTCTGATATGTTTTTTTTTTGGGAAAAAATATGTCCCTCTGCCGAATGTGTTTGTGGAAAAAACATTCAGTTGGGTGATCTGAGCTGAAAAGGGCTGATATTACTAAATGTAATTTTCAACTTAGATTAGGAAAAAAACCCATTTCGAAAATGTTTCTAATTGTATAAGTACGTAGAATGTATGTTTATGTTTTTCCTTTTTTCTATTTTATTATTTGGGTTCTGTTTCAATCCATGGTTTAGTCTTAAAAATCAGATTGGTCTGACTTCTCAAAACTAAACTTATTGTAATTTTCAGTTCATAGTTTAGTGACAACTCGAATAAAATGGAGTGAATTATGTCCCATAATTTTAGAAATTTTGACACTTTTCATTTAAATATCATTTTTATGAAGAGTTTTCTTATTTTGATCTATCTCTCGCATGTGTTTTTGGAAAAAAATGTGTCCGTCTGCCGAATGTGTTTTTTGAAAAAAAAAACATTCAGTTGTGTGACCTAAACTAAAAAGGGCTGATATTACTAAACGTAATTTTAAACTAAGATTAGAAGAAACCATTTAGATGATGTTTTAGAGTTTTCTAAGTGACATTTTTCATTTAAATATCATTTTTATGAAGGGTTTTCTCAAAAGGAATAATATTGATAAATTTAAAAGTATGGTGGAGGATTTCTAATAGAAATTCTTAGATATTTCATATATAATGTGAAACAATTTCAAAGTATCATAACACTCTCCTCACAAATATTCAGAAGGGAAGAATAAAAAATAAAAAGAAAGAAAAAAGAAATGAATTTCACAAATGAAATAATTGAAACTTCTGATGAAGAGAGCATTATATCTCTTTTTTTCGATATCATCGGAAGAACATTTGGACGAAATAGAGAAGCCATCAGAGAGATTATCATATATGGCACTGGAAGCGATATTTGCCTGTTAGACTGTGCTCAACAGATGCTAACGGAGACGGATATAGAGATAAGTAGGAATATTAATGTAAATAGCTTAATTATCTCTCAAATAAATTTGATGGAAAATGATTTAAATTTAGATAGTGTTATGGATCCTACGTTAATAGACTTAATTTTCCATAATGGCGATTAATTTTTAGCGGAGTTAAACTATTTGGAAGCAGACATGCTAATGGAAAATGTTATAAGTCCATTTTTGGGTGAAATACTCACCGAAATAGAAAATAAAATTAATGTATAATTAATGTATAATATAAAATTGTATATAAAAAGCGACAGCTTTTTTGATAAATTATACAGTTCTAAAAACTATAATCAAAGTGAAAAAACATGACTTCTAAGTCTACTTTAGTAGAAGTTTTCAATAATAAAAACTTAAAAAAATTTTAAGTGTAAAGGATATGGAGCCTGGTAAAGAATACCCTATTATTGGATGCTCTAGAATGAAAACGCCATATGGAAATTCTGTGGTGGTGGAATTAATCGATAATATTATATATTTGCCGAAAAGATTTAATTTCCTAGATGACAATGCTAGTAAACACTTAGGAGATAATACATTCTCCATTTCCAAGACGCATATAAATGAGGATTCCAACAACTTACTTTATAGATTAGAAATAAACGAACGTTTACATTCTAATAATTTCTATGCACCCTATATGTAAAGAATAAGTAACTTTAATCAAATATTATAAATAAAAATAAAAAATAAAAAACAAAATAAATAATTTATAAATAAAACAACATTTTTTTATTAATTTAGTCATTTATTTCATCAAATAGAACTTTTTCAATAAGATTATAATTTTTTCTACAAAAACAAATAATTTATATACATTATTCACTGTTAAATTTTGTATTATGATGCATAGCACATGCGGTTTAATAGTTAAGTAGTCTTATTCTCCAAAATTTATAATATTTGTTTGGAGATATTTTTTTAAAAATTCTTTCTTTCGTTGACCAAATACAAATACATATTTATAACTATTTAAGGGAGATAAAATATCTCCGACACTTGTATAATTAATATTTCCGTCAAACCAATCTAAACCATGTACATATTTCTTGCAGAGTGCATTCTTCCTACGTCCTTCTTTTGAGAGCTCTTTATTATCAAATGGAGGATTAAGTAAGAAATGATTCGATATAACACTGGAACCACCCATAAACGCCAATTCCTTCATGTATATACTATCATCATTCCCATGACAGTACTGAAAGTCCACTAACACAAATTCAGGCAAATAAAAATTACTCATGTTGCTATGAAGTTTCGACGACAACTAAATTACTTAAATTGTGTGAGCCCTTTATATTCAGAAGCATTCTCCAATAATCGTCAGTATTTTCAAATCATTTGACTACAATGGAGCACTTAATTAAAAGCGAATTGTTCAATTTTTCAATTTTGAAAACCGAAACGTTGTCTTCTAACTTGAATATTTTATAAATAAAAATTTTAAATTAACCTGCGGATTCTCAACATCAGGATTCGAGCCGATAATATGGCTTCAATAAAAAAGGAAAATTTCATTGGATTTCATCGAGAAATGTGGATTCATTTATATAAGAGCTATATTCAAGTACGTCTTGATCAATACGACTTTTTCCTCGATTCTTTCAATCTACTAGACGATCCTTCAAATAAAAATATACAATTTGATTTTCATATTAAGAATGGTGCTTGTTTCCTAATCATCAAGCAAAATAATTGTAAAATAAAAATTGACAGCGATACATGGAGGTCAATACGTCGAATTGGAATATTTCTAACTACATTTGTTTGTTGGAATAATATACTACGAAAGCAAATTTCTCATTTTTATTACAATTATTCTTTCCCAACGTGTGCCGAATTTAATAAAACCTATGTGCAGGTTTGGGATATAAAAGGATTTTATGAGAAAGAAGTTGAAATTGATTTGACAAGTACAATAAAACAAGATGTAAAAATATATAAGTTACTATTAAGAATTAACAATAAATAAAATTTTAATTGAAAACGAAAAAAAATAATGTTGGTTTTTTTTATTCATTATTAAAATATAAGTCTAATACAAATTTCGAACATAAGTGACCACAATTAAATGAATTAAATTTCTGGTCTCTTTTATAATTATATTTTATATTACTACCAAATACTCCAGCATTTCTATAGTTGGTTGTAGATTTCCGAAGCTATCAAAATATTCTATATTATTATCATTTTTATAATAAGCTACCCAATGGGTACCACTTCCTCTATATGAATCTAAATTTACGACTCCACATTCTTTATCACGCGGTGATTGCGGTAGTGTATCTCTCATAAACACCCCTCTCAAATATGGAATATAGTTTTCACCAAAAATCTTTACATCAACATTCGTAAGAGGTCTATTAGGCAGCTTTTTTAATAGTTTTTTGACATATTCTTATTTTTATTACTTATATACACGGAGGAAAATCACCATTTTTGATATGTTTGAATTGAAAGAAAATATATTTGGAAACGTATTTCGTAAATATTATATATTTGTTAACAAACAAATTTTATTTGAAAATCATGAATCTTTGTTTGGAACGCATATATTAATATATTAGAACAATATATATTTGCGCACTGACTTTCACAAATAAAATATGTATTTACCCACAAACAAAGTTATTATTTAAGATGTTTTCCAAATATATTTTATTTAAAAATGATTTTTTAAACTTTGCTGAATTTTTCGAATTTGAGTTAGTTTTTCCTAGATTATACTTAAAAATGTCTTTAGCAGCATTAGTTGTTGTTTTACATCAATAAATTAATTAATTTGTAATTCATCACCCTAAGTTTTATTAAATTTTACAAACATATAAAATTTTTAAAAAATGCTCTTTGAACATCTGAAAAACAGAAAACTTGTCATTAATTTAAGGCATTGATACATTTCCAAAATATATAAATACAAAATACTAGTTGCAAATATGCAAATAAAAAAATATTTGAATGGGAACATATTTTTGTTTAGAAAAATATCCTCCCAAACATATAATATTTCTGTATTTCAAATATTATATATTTGGAGTGTACCCTAAACATATGTATAATTCAAGCCGAATATGTTTGGGACAATATACTACAGAAGCGATTTTTTTTCAGCGTGTACATAATTCCCATTCCTCTCTTAAAAGGTTTGAGATATAGACCTTTTCCCATGGCGATGGATTCCATTGTCCTATTGTGGCGCATATTTTCTTCAATTTGTATCTTTGCGCTATTAATAGACTTCACGATTTTCACTATGGACGATGCGCCAGATGTTAAAGCCCCAAGTGCACCCAATGGTGATATGATCGGTATTATAGGTAGAAATCCGCCAATTTTAGGTACTCGAATCACTCTGGGAATTATAACTTGTGATTTCTTCCCTTTAAATGATTTGTTGATTTCTTTTCGAGCGATTTGATTAGCTTCCACATATTTTTTTAGGTTTTCTATTCTCCTAAACCAAATTTTACTATAGCTTTCATTGCGTTGGTTACCAGGTATGCACTCAGCTTTTCTCCCCAACCACTATTTTTAGCTTTAACACGTTCCCAAGCTCTTTCTGCTAGAAGCTTATCAGCTTGATGACGTTGACTGATATCGTTGATATTTGAATATGCTATATCGTGAACTCTACATGCTTCATCCAGACCATTTATACCTTTATCTCCTCTTATTAGACGTTTTTCTAGTTTTGTTCCAGGCCACAAAATTGATAGCCAGGTAAATGTAGCTCGAATGGTAAAGAATTAATTAAATTATTTACCAAACCTCCTCCTTGAACGACACGTCTACGATTAACTTTGAGTTTGGAAAATACAATCATTTTATATATTTATTTTTTTCTGAAATTTATAAAAGACAAAATCATAAACGTTTTATGTTTAGTTGTAAAAATGCGCTTAGTTAAGCAAGATACATTAATTAATGTGCGAAATTTAGATTTCGTTCATAATAAAGTAATAAAAATGAGGCACCACCCCTTATTGCCTAATTCTATAAGAGCCATAATAGTGGGACCATCAAATTGTGGGATAACGAATGTTATGGTCAGCTTAATCGAAAGCCCAAATGGACTGAGATTTTAAAATATATATTTATATTCAAAGTCTTTATATCAGCCTAAATATGAGTACCTGAGGAAACTCATAGAACCATTAAACGGTATGGGATGCTATACATTCACTAATAACGCAGACGTTTTACCCCCAGATGAAGCCAGAAGGAACTCAATCATGATATTTGACGATGTTGCATGTGAGAAACAAAATAATATTCGCAACTATTTTTCTATGGGGAGGCATAATAATATAGACTCATTTTATTTATGCCAAACCTATACACATATTCCAAAACATTTAATTCGTGATAACGCCAACTTTATAATTATGTTTAAACAAGACGAGATGAATATGAAACATATCTTTAATGATCATGTAGGAAGTGATATGTCATTTAAACAGTTTATAAACATTTGTCATGAATGTTGGAAGGATAAACACGGATTTTTAGTTATAAGTAAAGATAATGAAATTGAAAGTGGTGGATATAGAAAAGGTTTTGATATTTTCATTTGTAATTAGTAATAAACATTCTTTCGACCGAAGAGGACCGATTGTAAAAAAACAGTTAAAATCAGCTCACATTGAACCAATCAGTTAAACCGATCAGTTCAAAGCGGTTATCAACAAACGGAGCAGTTAAACCGATTAGTTATAGCAGTCATCATCAATATATTTAAAATGAATGAAAAAGTATTGAAAGAGTTAGTTAAGTCTCGAAAAATTTTAAAGAAACAATTTCAAAGCGTTAAACGGAATGATTATGAATCTAATAATCATTTGGAAAATACCTTTAAACCCTTAACTATACCGTTAAATAATTTAATTAAATTATCACACGAAAATAATGTATGAAATACTCCAGAAGAGCACAAAAGAGACTAAAAATGAATTAACTCTTGATACAAATACAATTAAAAAGAAATTTAAAAGCTCAATTAATAATAATGATTTATCTTCATTAAAACAAACAAAGAAACTTGATACGGTATTTGGACCACATAAAGATATAAATGAAGTTTGGAAATTTGGTGACACCGAAGTAAAATTAAATGAAGATAACATTTCTATTGGAAAGAACCTTTGGGCATATACACTCGGATTATTTGAATTATTATTTTATAAGAAGCCACAAAACTACGACGAAATAGACCTTATGATATATAAAAAGATTTTATTGGACACAAATGCTCATAGAAAAAATTATGCGGCAAATGGACAAATAAAAGGAAACAAAGGATATAAATATACGAAAATAATAAAACAAATGTTTGCGACTACTCACGCAGGCAAGGGTTTAATGAGTGTAAATCATGGAAAACCTAACTATATATACTGGGACGATCCTAATGAATTAGTGAATCGATTAAAGCTATTAATTGCATCACAACAGGCAGGACATACTAATCAAGATAATGAAATTCAATCCATCATTGAAGAATTGAAGGAAGCTGATATAATAATGAAAATGAGTGTGGACAAGTTCGGTCACTTTTCAAGTGGAAATATCAGAAATGTTCCGAAAGTACTTGGAATTGCTTTTGATAGGTATAATAACCTCAATATCCAAAATAAAAAAATAAAAAATCTGGGTCCGCCGACAGAAGATACAGATGCAGTCAACAAAGCTTATTTATTTATTTTTAAACTCTGACATAATTATTATAAAACAAGAAATAGGGCAACTAAGAGATATTCTTAATAAGAGTTTTAACGATATACATGCCATTATCATCAGTAACAATAAAATAAATAAAATAATCACAGATTCATAATGGAAAAAAGAGCAATTGTATACGAAATTCATACCCAACCACGTAAAAATTTCCCTAGACGAAGGGTCATTATGAAAGGTATTGACGACTTAGTGGAAATGGGTGCTTATTCAACATTAAATAAAGGATTCAAATATTTACTAACTGTAATCGACACATTTTCGAAATATGCTTGGGCGGAGCCAACAAAAACAAACAACAGTGTTGATGTTTCTAACGCATCTAAAAAAATTTTAAATTCAGATAGAATACCTAAAAATCTTCAAACAGACGATGGGAAGGAGTTTTTTAATAAGAAATTTAAAACCGTAATGAATAAATTTTCAATTAATCATTACTCTACGTATAGTATAATGAAAGCCTCCATTGTTGAACGTTTCAATAGGACATTAAAAGGAATGATGTGGAAAGAATTTAGTTACAATGGTACATATCATTGGATTGATATATATAAAAAATTAATCGACACATATAACAGAAGTTATCATAGAACAATAAAAATGGCGCCGGTTGATGTAAATTCCAAAAACGAAAAATTGTATTATACACTGTTTATAGTAATTTAAAAATTTTTAGTAAATCACGTCTTCGTATAGGCGACTATGTTCGTATTAGCAAATATAAAAATATATTTGAAAAAGGATATACCCCAAATTTTGGTACAGAAATTTTTAGGATTAAATCCATTCAAAACACAAACCCTGTCACATACTTACTGGAAGACATCAAGGAAACCCTATCAAAGGTGGATTTTATAAAGAGGAGATTCTTCATACCCGTTATCCGAATATCTTTCTGGTTGAAAGGGTTTTAAAACGTAAAGGAGATAAAGCTTACGTAAAATTGCTCGGATTTTCTAATGAACACAATTCATCGATAAATAAGAATGAAATTTTATAAAATTATTATTTTGAAAATAAAGTCTAAATATGAACTTACAAATTAATTTTTTTCATTTAATAGTTAACATTCACAATGTCAATTACATTAGCTTTAAGCGGGAGATCAACAATTTTAACAACAAATTATTTCCCACCGATTCAACTAAAGGGCGACTATGAATGTGCTCTTATAGACTTTCATTCCTACAATTCGATACCAAACGATGATTATAATAATAGTCTATTTCACATTGGAGATTTTACTATTGAAATTCCTATTGGATCGTATGAATTGGAGGACATTTTAGACTATATAAAATTTGTATATAGAAAGAATAATGAACATAAGACCTTGGAGATTGAAGCAAATAATAATACACTTCAAATTGAAATATTTTCATCTCACGACGTAATAAACTTTAATCATAAACGATCAATAGGCTCATTATTTGGGTTTAGTGAACTAGTTTTACTACCGAAGGAAAGACATAAATCAAATACTACAGTAAATATTTTTAAGTGAATGCTGTACAAATACAATGTAATTTAACATCTGGGGCATATATGAATAATTTGCCTGCACATACAATACATGAGTTCGCTATAAATGTGTCTCCAGGCTATAAATTAGATGAAATTCCAAGAAATCTCATTTATTTATCTGTGAACGTTAAAGAAATAAGTTGTTTGGAGGTTCGAATAGTTGATCAAGAAGGACGTCCAATAAATTTTAGAGGAGAAGAAATTACACTTCGATTACATCTGAAGCCAATATCAAAATGATTATTTATAATAAATATTATAAAAAAAAGGATTGATCAAAACATTCCAGTTGAAGCAGTCAAACCTACAAGACTGCCGTTAACAAGTGAAAATAAAATATTTTTGAAATCTTTACATCTACATCTAAAAAAATAATGTCAGAAATACTTAACGTTATAGAAAAACTTTTACGTCCCCCTGAAATTATTATTGGGATTTACGAAAGATTTTACTAAACTACTTCTGAACTGCAAACACGATGTTATTCTCTTAAGAAGTTCAAATGACGATAAAGTATGTTATTCTACTGAAGCGGATGAATCTGTTAAGTTACAAATAAAAAACATTTCTTGGAGAATCCCCCACGTACACGTATCAAATAAATCAAAAATTAAAATTATGAAAACTATTAATGATGGAACGTCTTTAGCACTCACATTTGCAGTTGGGACTGTCCAACATTCCCCGGATCAGAGATTTGTAATTTTAGCATTCGAAAATGATAACAAATTTATTCATTGTGATCTTACAAATATAAAAGTACATCTTAATTCAGACACCTACCCTTATGATGATTTGAATTTAAAATTTGATGATAATCGATACGCTGTTCTTTATGATATGTACGCAAAATTTCAGGAGAGCTTTTATATGAAAGAACCACAACCTCTGCTTTCATGTGAGAAGTTTAAAAATACACCATTAACAGTGATTGACATTAGTCACCAAAATGAAGCAATTAAAGGCGGCGCTATTGATGTGAAAATTGAGTTTGAAACTAGAAAATCTATTCCAACAAACACTTCAGCATATTGTTTAATTATTCATGATCGATTAATTGAGTATAGCCCCTTAACTGGAACTGTCCGTAAAATCATTTGAATTGTATTACTAATACTTACTGTGTACTATATTTTAATGAATAATTACTAAATAAAAAAAACACATTAATATTTTTTATAATTATATAAATCGTCTTTATTTATATTAATTAATAATTATATACAAACTAGATGGACCCGGTCCATGGGCGTGCCCATGGTGGGGCACGCCCATTGGTCCGATCGCAACCCTTTTTGGACCATTCAGCACTCTCGCTAAAAAATTGTGCAAGATATGAGTCTCAATTTCAAAATTTGGCTTATATAGGCGGGGTCAGGTCCATTGGTCTGATCCCGCCTATTCTTGGGCGAATCACGTAGATTGTCATCAGATACATATACCCAAAACTGCAGCACTCTCGATAATAAATTTGGCTTATATGAACGGGGCCACGCAAATTAGTCTGATCCCTCCCATTTCCTGACCAATCACGTAGACTGCCGCCAGATACATATACACAAAAGTACAGCGCTCACTTAAACAAATTGTGCAAGATATCTTAATTTCAAAATTAGGTTTCTATGGGCGGTGCCGCCCTTTTTTGTGTAATCACGTAGACTGCGTGAGATGCACAAAATCACAGCACTCTCCCTAACAAATTGTGCATGATACCTCAATTTCAAAATTTGGTTTATACGGGCGGGGCCACGCCCTTTGATCCGATCCCCCCACTTTTTAGACTATTCACGTACGCTATCATCAGATACATATGCACAAAATTACAGAACTCTCGCTAAAAAATTGTGTAAGACATCTCAATTTCAAAATTTAGTTTATACGGGCGGGGCCACGGCCATTGATCCGATCCCGACCCTTTTTTGGGCCAATAACGTGGACTACCACCAGACATCACTCTCGCTAAAAATTGTGCAAGATATGTGTCTCAATTTCAAAATTTGGCTTATATAGGCGGGGCCACGTCCATTGGTCTGATCCCGGCCATTTTTGGGCGAATCGCGTAGACTGTCATCAGATACATATGCCCAAAACTTGCGCACTGTCGATAATAAATTGTGCAAGATATTTATATTTCAAAATTTGGGTTATATGGGCGGGGCCACGCCTATTGGTCCGAACCCGCCCATTTTTGGACCAATCACGTAGATCGGCAACGGATATATGTACACAAAATTCCAGGTCTCTCGCTAACAAATTGTGCAAGATATCACATTTTTAAAATTGGTCCGATCCCGCCCATTGGTCCGATCCCGTCAATTAAATTTCAAGTGCCCTATTTTCATCACGCCCCACACATGTACATTCTGTGAAAATTTCAAGAAGATCGGTCCAGCCGTTTAGACGTCTATACGGTATAAACAAACCAACACACAAAGAAACAAACACACATTCTTCTTTACATATATACAAGGTGGCGCAAAAGTAATCCTCCTATCAGAAAATGCTATAAATTTTGCGATTGGCCCCTAATGTCAGTTCTGTTTTGACATTTGTGTAGTAAACACATGCGAAATACACGTTAATAAACAATGTTACGCTACACGGCTCCAGAACGCGGAATATTGCTGACTATTTATTTGACCAATAATCGGTCGGTGACTTTGGCACAACGTGAATTTCGTCGCAGATTTCCTGGCCGTCCAACGCCTACTGGTGAAACACTGCGACGTTTAGCCGCTCGCCTCGAAGAGACTGGCACAACACGAGATGCTGCCAGGCGTGGCAGACCCCGGAGTAGCCTTTCTGCAGAGAATATTGCTGCTGTAGCCGAGGATGTCATGGAAGCGCCGTCGACATCGACCAGACGACGTGCCACGCAAATGGGTATCAGTCGACGGTCTCTACAGCGAAGTTTGGTACAAGATTTGAAGATGTTTCCGTACAAAGTCCAGACGGTGCATCAGCTGTTAGCTGCTGACCGCCAATCGCGTCTAACATACGCTCAAGCCATCCTTAATCACCACCAAGAGGAAGATGATTTTTCATCAAAAATAATCATGAGTGATGAGGCCCATTTCCATCTTAGCGGGTACGTAAATAAGCAAAATTTACGCTTCTGGGGCACTGAAAATCCGCGTGTAACCCACGAAGAGCCATTACACCCGCTCAAAGTCACTGTATGGTGTGCTGTTTTCGCTGGAGGAGTCATCGGACCTTTTTTCTTCGAAGACGTCGCGGGCCAAACGGTTACTGTGAATGGTGAGCGCTACAGAGCAATGATCAACGAGTTCTTTTTGCCGCAACTTGATGAATTGGGATTGGAAAACATGTGGTTCCAACAGGACGGTGCAACGGCACACACTGCACGTGCCACAACCGATATGCTGAAGGATGCATTTCCCGGGCGCCTAATCTCCCGTTTTGGCGATTTGCACTGGCCAGCAAGATCGCCTGATTTGACCGCTCCAGACTTCTTTTTGTGGGGCTTTTTGAAGTCGCGGGTTTATGTCAACAAGCCTCAGACTCTTGCAGCTCTTAAAGACAAAATCCGTCAAGAATGTGAGGACCTATCGCCGGAAGTTTTGGCCAAAGTGATGGAAAATGCCATAAAAAGGGCTCAAATGACAATCAACTGTGGCGGCGGCCATTTACAAGACATCATATTCTCGACTTGATGTAAAAAAAATTAAAAGACCAAATAAAAATAATCCACAAGAAGAATCAAAGTTTTTCATTTTTTTTTTAAATTGCAGCCAAAAAACATCGAAAGGTTACTTTTGCGCCACCTGTTACATATATAGATTATGAGAGTATAGGAAAATTTATAACTATTTTTATACCCTACACCACACTGTGGTACAGGGTATTATAACTTTGTGCATTTGTTTGTAACACCCAAAAGGAGAAGAAATATACACATCGTTTATTATACGGATCGACTTAGAATCACTTTCTGAGTTGATTTAGCTATGTCCGTCTGTCTGTGCATGTATTCTTGAAATCAAAGTACAGGTCGCAATTATGGTCCGATCTCGACGAAACTGTACACATGTTTTTTTTGGCCCAAGGACGATCCCCATTGAATTTGGTTAAAATCGGTTCAGATTTAGATATAGCACCCAAATATATGTTACCCCGATTTGACATGTAAGCGCTGTAAAAACTTTATTTTATATCCGATAAGTATTAAATTCGGCAGAAAGAGGTTTCTTATTATATGAATGAACACTGTTAAATTTGGAAGAAATCGGTTCTGATTTAGATATAGCCCCCATATTTACGTTACCCCCGATTTGACATGTAAGCGCTGTAAAAATGTTATTTTATATCCGATCAGTGCGAAATTCGGCAAAGAGAGGTTTCTTATTACATGAAGGAATACTGCTAAATTCGGAGAAAATCGGTTCAGATTTAGATTTAGCCCCCATATATATGTTACCCCCGATTTGACATGTAAGCGCTGTAAAAACTGTATTTTATATCCGATCAGTGCGAAATTCGGCAGAAAGAGGTTTCTTATTACATGAAGGAATACTGCCAAATTCGGAGAAAATCGGTTCGGATTTAGTTATAGCCCCCATATATATGTTACCCCCGATTTCACATGTAAGCGCTGTAAAAACTGTATTTTATATCCGATCAGTATGAAATTCGTCAGAAAGAAGTTTCCTATTATATGAATGAACACTTTTAAATTTGATAGAAATCGGTTCAGCTTAAGATATAGCCCCAATATATACGTTACCCCCGATTTGACATGTGAGCGCTGTAAAAATGTTATTTTATATCCGCTCAGTGCGAAAGTCGGCAAAAAGAGGTTTCTTTCTACATGAAGGTTTACTGCCAAATTCGGAGAAACTAGGTTTAGATTTAGATATAACACCCATATATATGTTACCCCCGATTTGACCTGTAAGCGGAGGTCGGAGAAAATCGGTACAGATTTAGATATAGCTCCCATATATATGTTACACCCGATTTGACATGTAAGCGCTGTAGAGACTGTATTTTATATCCGATCAGTACGAAATTCGACAGAAGGAGGTCTACATGAATGAGTATTCAGCGAAGATCAGGTTCAGGTTCAGATTTATATTAAAGCTCCATATATATATTCCTCCTGATTTGGTATCGAACCGCTATAGAAGTTGTATTTTACTTCCGATCATTAAAATTTTCCAGAAAGATGTTTCTCAATTTAGGAACGAATTGCTTAATTTAGCGATTATCGTTTCAGAATTAGATAATATGTTTCTACCCATTTACCAATTATTCCAGATTATTATGGCAATGACCATTATCGCATTGTTAGGGAGGTGTAGGGTATAATATAGTCGGCCCCGCCCGACTTTCTGCCTTTCCTTACTGGTTTATAACCTACACCACACTGTGGTACAGGGTATTATGACTTTGTGCATTTGTTTGTAACACCCAAAAGTAGAAGAGATAGACCCATTGTTTATTATACCGATCGACTTGTAATCACTTTCTGAGTCGATTTAGCTATGTCCGTCTGTCCGTCTGTCTGTCTGTAGATGTATTCTTGTAATCAAAGTACAGGTCGCAATTATGGTCCGATCTCAACGAAACTTGGCACATATATTTCTTTAGGCCCAAGGACGATACCTACTGATGAATTTGGTTAAAATCGGTTCAGATTTACATATAGCTCCCATATATATGTACCTCCGATTTGGCATATATGCACTGTATTAGCAACATTTTTGAACTGATTTGTACACAAATTGACAGAGAGTAGTCTCGTGATGCACTTAGAGACAATACAAAATTTGGTGGAAATCGGTTCAGATTTAGATATAGCCCCCATATATATGTTACCCCCAATTTGACATGTAAGCGCTGTAGAAACTGTATGTTATATCCGATCAGTACGAAATTCGGCAGAAAGAGGTTTCTTATTACATGAAGGAATACTGCCAAATTCGAAGAAAATCTGCTCAGATTTAGATATAACCTTTATATATATGTTCCTCATGATTTGGTTACAAAGCGCTATAGAAGTTGTACTTTACTTCCGATCATTACAAAATTCTCCAGAAAGATGTTTCTAAATTTAGGAACGAATATTGCTTAATTTAGCGATTATCGGTTCAGAATAGGTATATCCACATATATATGTTCTTACCCATTTACCAATTATTCCAAATTATTATCGCAATGACCCTTATCGCATTGTTAAGGAGGTGTAGGGTATTATCTAGTCGGCCCCGCCCGACTTTCTGCCTTTCCTTACTGGTTTTTATTTAATTTAAAATTATTACACTATCACATTGTGCTATCATCATTAAATTCTACTTCCATTTAATTTTCATTATTTACATTTGAATCTTTTTTATGATGCCCCCATGCATATGTATTAATTTTATCAGGCTTTATTTCACGCTTAGTATCTATATGACTAAGAACCACTTTGGTTAACATATGTGTACATTGAAATTTATCAGTGAACGTTTCTTTCATAAAACCATAATGGAAATCATACATTTTCCACTTGGCTAACTCCAAAATACAAAATCCTAAATATATAGGTTTATTATATGTTACTTTTTACCTGATCCATTTGAATACTCCAAAAATCATCCCCAAAATTCGACATACTGTGAAAATTGGGCTTAGCTATTAGATCATCTGCACCTAATTTATTTCTATTAGTTCTCAAATTTCTCAAAAATGTCGGTAAGAAGTAATACATCAATTTACAAATATAGTTGTAAATAATCCTGTAGAGATTTACAATTGAATGTTTTCCAAACTTCTTCTGCATGTTTATAGTCTTCCGGAGAGCAGTCTTTATTGTAAAGTTTGCTATAGAATTTTTCAATGGGTGGAAGTTTAGAGTCTTTTAATTTAGTAAATGAATCTAAATACTCATAACAAAATATACTTTTTTTCCTTGCTAATTCAAATTCTTTCGGATTTTTCAAATATTTATACCATACACCACACTGTGGTACAGGGTATTATAACTTTGTGCATTTGTTTGTAACACCCAAAAGTAGAAGAGATAGACCCATTGTTTATTATACCGATCGACTTAGAATCACTTTCTGAGTTGATTTAGCTATGTCCGTCTGTCCGTCTGTGCATGTATTCTTGTAATCAAAGTACAGGTCGCAATTATGGGGAAATCGGTTCAGATTTAGATATAGCCCCCATATATATGTTACCCCCAATTTGACATGTAAGCGCTGTAGAAACTGTATTTTATATCCGATCAGTACGAAATTCGGCAGAAAGAGGTTTCTTATTACATGAAGGAATACTGCCAAATTCGAAGAAAATCTGCTCAGATTTAGATATAACCTTTATATATATGTTCCTCCTGATTTGGTTACAAAGCGCTATAGAAGTTGTACTTTACTTCCGATCATTACAAAATTCTCCAGAAAGATGTTTCTAAATTTAGGAACGAATATTGCTTAATTTAGCGATTATCGGTTCAGAATAGGTATATCCACATATATATGTTCTTACCCATTTACCAATTATTCCAAATTATTATCGCAATGACCCTTATCGCATTGTTAAGGAGGTGTAGGATATTATATAGTCGGCCCCTCCCGACTTTCTGCCTTTCCTTACTGGTTTTTATTTAATTTAAAATTATTACACTATCACATTGTGCTATCATCATTAAATTCTACTTCCATTTAATTTTCATTATTTACATTTGAATCTTTTTTATGATGCCCCCATGCATATGTATTAATTTTATCAGGCTTTATTTCACGCTTAGTATCTATATGACTAAGAACTACTTTGGTTAACATATGTGTACATTGAAATTTATCAGTGAACGTTTCTTTCATAAAACCATAATGGAAATCATACATTTTCCACTTGGCTAACTCCAAAATACAAAATCCTAAATATATAGGTTTATTATATGTTACTTTTTACCTATTCCATTTGAATTCTCCAAAAATCATCCCCAAAATTCGACATACTGTGAAAATTGGGCTTAGCTATTAGATCATCTGCACCTAATTTATTTCTATTAGTTCTCAAATTTCTCAAAAATGTCGGTAAGAAGTAATACATCAATTTTCAAATATAGTTGTAAATAATCCTGTAGAGATTTACAATTGAATGTTTTCCAAACTTCTTCTGCATGTTTATAGTCTTCAGGAGAGCAGTCTTTATTGTAAAGTTTGCTATAGAATTTTTCAATGGGTGGAAGTTTAGAGTCTTTTAATTTAGTAAATGAATCTAAATACTCATAACAAAATATACTCTTTTTCCTTGCTAATTCAAATTCTTTCGGATTTTTCAAATATTTATACCATACACCACACTGTGGTACAGGGTATTATAACTTTGTCCCCTATATTTTCCTGTAATATGACAGTGATCGCGAACCCTATTATTACCTAATTTTTTTAAGCACATGTGACAATTCTCTGCCGATTGGAACGAAAATTCTTCTATAGGTGTTAAGGGTGTCATCGGTGTATTTAGAGTTACATATTTATTAAATATATCCCTACACTCCTCAATAATACATTTAACAAATTCTTCAGCGGAATTTTCGCCAATATATATCTTAAATCTACTTAAGCTATCATTAAATCTACACTTAATATAAAATCCAATAGCACAAGGTACGTGCTTATTTAAAGAACCTGAATTATTAGCCATTGGTTGCAATATGCTCTCAAAGTCCGCATATATTACAAATGGCACTTCCATAGTTTTTGATTCGTTGCGGAATTCGACGAACTTATTGTCCTCCTTAGGCATATATGTAACCATGCGACTACATTCCTTTTAGTGTGCTTCAAATATATCATCGCGTGAAGTGTATTGGAAACACTGATTACATATATGCTGCTTAGTTTCATCGGTTGTAAATTGGCTTCGTAGAAGTCTAAAGAAAATAGTAAAGATGAAAGAAAAAAATATTTAGGCATTATTATTGTTAAATTCAAATTATAACTATATTATATCAGTACTAACCTTGAAGTATTCCTCACCAAAATGTAGTGAGCTTTATCTTCCCCTTCTAGTAAAATTAAATTTATATGAACAGTTTTCTCCGACTTCGTGAGGTAGTACGGACCAACAACAGAATTAGTTCTACTTTCATAGCCAAAGACATTAATACTAATATTAGTATTTTTTCCTCAAATAGCTTAATATCTTCAAGAGCCATTGGGAAATTTATCTTCTCAAAATTTAGCTCAATTTCATTACACAATTTTATTTTGTCAGCTTTTATATCATATATATTGTATGACGACGTTCTTCCTGCATGTTTTGGTTTTGGATACGTTAATGCCGCAACTAAACAACAATTAAAGCAGTACTCATCTTTATTAAAGATATTTAGACATGCTTTTCGATCCACTAACTTCTTTGATGTTTTTATATATTGTGAACCCTTTAATGGTGAACACTTATATATATCGATTTGAAGTCTTCTGATATTCGTTAGTGTCCAGCCAGAATCTCTTTCTTGGAATTCAGACATTTTAGTCTTTAATTCATCTATCTGGTCTTTATAGTATATATTGTTAATATCGCAGGCTCTTATCGCCGGAGTCATTTTTGTTGTGTGGTACATTGTCGCACACTTCAGATCTCCTTCAGACAACTTAATGTACTCTGCCATAACTTCTACATTAAATTTAATCATATTATGTCGTGAAATATGATTATCCAAAAGCTGCTTCATGTGATCACCACAATTTGTTACGAACTCATTAAGGTTAATCGTATTAAAAGTAAATGTATACTCATATTTCGAACGGTTATCGTTAAAATTAGTATCTATTTGTTTAATATTTGCTTCGATTAATGTTGAGCTTTTTTGTTGGTGTTCTTTACTTTTACAATGTCTAAACCAACTTTTAGTTGGAACTTGTATATTGCAATATTGACACAACTTTTGTTTTATTGGTTTTGTTGCCGTAGAAGTTGTTGGCGTCTCCTCAATTTGTTCTTCGCGATTATTATGTTGTGGGGGATAGTGTTGTTGATTACTTTGGTCCGGGAAGTATTGTTCTTGGAGGTACTGCTCTTGTTCTTGAAGGTACTGCTTTTGTTGGGGGTACTGTTGGTGTTGGGAGTACTGCTGTTGTTGGGGGTACTGCTGATGTAGTGGATACTGTTATTGGGGGTACTTCTGTTGTTGAGGATATATCTGTTGTTGGGGGTACTGCTGGTGTAAGGAATACTGTTGGGGGTACTGCTGTTGTTGGGGATATTGTTGTTGTTGGGGATACAGATGCTGTTGGGGATACTGTTGTTGAAAGTACTGCTGTTGTAGGGGATACTGCTGTTGTTGGTGATACTGTTGTAGTTGGGGATACTGTTGCTGTTGGGGATACTGTTGTATGGGATACTGCTGTTGTTAAAGGTATTGCGGATTACTTTGCTGTTGCTCGATGAAGTTTTCTTCGTTAGATTGCTGCTGTTGATTTTGTTGTTCATCATTCACTTCAGTATGATATATACTAATATGTAATTTTAATGCGTGAATGTTCAATAGAACTTTTTTGCATGTAACGCAAGTTCTGTGATTTTGTTTATGTTTTAAAAATGATTGGGCTGTTTCAAAATGAAAGCCGCAGACAGCACAAGTGTAACCTGTTGATTCCATTTTGTTTATTATATTTCACTTGTTTCAGGTATAAGTGTAGGTATTGCAGCGGATAGTATTGTTACTGATGCTAAATGTGTTTATGTTATATTTTGTTTCCCTTAGTTTCTTTGTTTAAATTCACTAGATTCACACTCGCTTTGAAACTTTATTATATTATTAAATTTACACAATATTGTCGATTTTGTTTTCTATATTCCTTTAAATAATTATTCAAAAGTTTCTTTGTTTAAACAAAAAATAAATTGTCTAAATTCACTTCTGTTTTGAAACTTTATTATATTATTAAATTTTCTATTTTGATTTAAATAAATTGTTCTAAAGTGTAAGTGTCCGTAAAATGGAATTTATAAAATAAATATTGTTTAACGTGTTAGTTTTGACAAGTCAAATGAAACTGATTTCTAAAACTAAACCATGGATTGAAACAGAACCATGTTTTTTCCACAAACACATTCGGCAGACGGACAAAATTTTTTTCCCAAAAAAAAAAACACATGTGAGAGATAGACAAAAATTTAAATCAAGTACCTTTTCAGTTTAGGTCACACAACTGCATGTTTTTTCCACAAACATAACCGGCAGACGGACAAAAAAGTATGGAACAAAAAATGAATCGAGTACTGAATGTACTTTTTCCATAAACATATACGGCAGACGGACAAAAGAATCAGTAAAATGTTCACACAAAATATAAGAACATCGATAATTTTCCAATCACACTGAAGTTATTATGAATATGTTATCTTTCAAACAGCAACAGGAAGTTGGTGATGGAGACACTATCTCATAACCCCTTGACCTAGACTTGACTAAATTGATTTGTTTACAATAAAATTAATCATATGTAATACAACAAGTAAGAAAGTTTCAGTCGGGTAAACCGACTAAGGTATACCCTAACTTTGTGAGTAATGTAATATTGAACATTACTCGAATTATTCTGTCAATTTGTGTGGGAGGTACCAGAAGGGGTTTATCAAATACACCTTTTTTCGCTGAACATTAGATACTTTAAATTCATTGCACTGTGCCGAATTATAAGCATTTATGTGCACTGGTATAAACGTTATGAGACATTAAATTGTGGTATGATTTGTGGCATTTTGTGTGGGAGGTACAAAAAGGGGAGTGGCAATAACGCCCATTTTTCTCGAGTTGATAGCGACTAATAAGCTAATACTATGTGTGGAATTACAAAAGATTCGAATAAGTAGTATAGCAGTTATTAAAGAATCAATATTTCACAACATTATATATAAAAGCGAGGCGGGTGTCAAAATGTGACCAACAATCAAATTCAAATAGAGGTGCGACGAAAAATACAAACGAAGGTGAGTCTAGCAAGTAATGAACGATATCGGTTCTCAGACCAACGATTGAAATTCCCGAAAGGCAGAATATTTCCTGCTTCCGAATTACATGTTCTATTGCCAGAGGTGAAGACCGCGGCTGGGCTTGTAGAATAGTTAAAAATGGCGGAAAGAATTAGTCCAGTTACAACATAACCTAAAATGGTATTTTGAGCCAGAAACACAATTCGTGGGGGTTCAGCCAAAAAAAAAATTCGGATACAAATCAGCACCAAGTAGAAGTTCTGGTCCAAGGAGGGGTCTGTAGTTGTAGGAGGCAGGGAGGGCGACTATGGTGACGACCATTACACATAGCGCAATCATGTCCACTATTGCAGGTTTTCACTGCATGTCCTCGTGAAAGACAATTCAAGCAGCACCCATGCTTTTTTATGACCGAAAATCTATCACTAACCGAAAGGTTCTTGAATCGAGAACAAGAACGCAATACATGACTCTGTTGGGGACAAAGCACACAACACGTGTTCGAAGGTGACCGGGGAGACATTCGTAGAATGTAAAGTTGTGTCCTTCACCGCGGGCTTTTTGTCAGATTCAAGACCCCTGAGATCCCGAAGACAAACTAAAGTGTGAATTCTTTCCGTGAGGAAAGAATCTAAGTCCTTTCAGGAGGTAAGGGACGAATTATTTCTTACACTCTGTTCCCATAGAGTACCAGTAAGTTTCGGCAAACGACGGAGGCATTGAAAGACCTATATGGGATCCCAATGGTCAGTTACGACGTCGTAGGCTGCCATTGTCGAAAGACACATTTTTCCACGTTGTATGGTCTTTAAAACCGAACTAGTCTCGCGGTCTAGCACGGAAAGATCAAAGAGGAGCTTTAGGTGACTATTAACAAGAATTCGTTTGTTGGCATACGCATCATCCAATGATTTCCAGGCAAAAGCGATGCTCCTGTGGCTGAGAGGGAATCTCGAAACTATTTCCCTTGCCTCACCGCTTGTTTTTTGGACCAGATAATTCAATATCCGTTATACGAGAATTGTTTATAAAGACTACCGTAAAGAGGTCCCGAAATGTAGGCCAAGTAACGAAATCCCCATGAAAACGTCAATGTCGATAGGGGCAAGTTAAAATTATGACTGTCAGAATTTTCCAAATTAGACATTTTACAAAATTATAACCGAATGTAGGGTACGCGGAGGTACACGAATAAACAAAATGAGAAAAAACACAAGAAAAACTACAAAAAATTAAAAAAATATTAAATTTTTATTTTGATCAACTAGACTGACTGAACAAAATTGGGGAATTCCTTCTGTGGAGTGGACTGTAGGTTAATATCAGTTGAACTCCGACAATTTGTATTTGGTAAAAGAAACAGAAATAAAAGGCACAAATTTAGTTTAGATGTAACAGATTTATTTTGTTAGATTCGCTGCTGCTTACCGCTACAGATGATGCTGCAAAAGTGAAACAGTGGTGCAGAGCAAAAAGAGAAAGAGTCGTGGATTTTTGGCAATTCAGCCAAATTCCATTGGAATAAACAGAAAAGATGGCAGCTCTTTATCCATTTGAGTTAAAGCTTTTGCCTTCATGGCAGGGAATGGATAAAGAGTTGCCATCCAGATGAAAGGTAAGGACACATAGGGGAATTCATGTAGACAGTTAATTCAATTTACTTAAATAATAATACAACTAAAATGCAAACAATTCATAATTTCAGTTAATGCTATTCTAAGAGCTCATGGAGCGGTTGAACTGGGTTCAACATGCCGGCCGCCTTGCTGTACTGCAACTTTTAGTACTGGCATGGTCCGGAAATTGTCCAGCCGAAGATGGTACTTTGCGCGATGGGCAAGTTGGAGGACGTCTGTATGAGTCCTGCGCGCAGCACACGGGGTAGATGGTCATTGGCCAACAAGATCTCCACATTTGAGGGTTTGAAAAAATGAGGATCAGCTAGGTCCGGCAGGTGGTGGTATACAGCCTGGAGTTTTTTGTCATTGGTTGCCTTCGGCACACTTGTGTGTAACTTGGTCTTTACCAGACCAATCACTTGAAGTTTCACCTCGGGATCGTGATACGACTGTAAGTTGAGAGTACAGTATTCCTTGTCGTTTTTCTTTGTTGTCGGTAGATTTAGTCTCTCAACTAGGCTCTCCAGAACCAGAGTCTGTGCCTCTCCGGAACTCAGAAGTATTCTCGCCATCTGGGGGCCGTTGGAGGTGAGAACACGTGCCAGCGCTGTTGGAATGAAAACATGGGTTCGCGATCGACGACTGAGACGCTCTGTGAAGCGCGACGTCGTTCTACTGCTGGTGGTAGAATTTGCTGCGGTGGACCCACGCCGTGATGCTGGACTTGGACGTCGTTCAGGAGACACCGCAGGTTGTCTAGAAACAGGCCTGGCTTCGGGACTTGGTGGGACTGTGGATCGGGAACGTTGGAGGCGATGTTGGATCAATGAAGGTCTGTGAGGTTTTTGGGCGGACCGAGGACGCGATGAGTTTGTGTGGGACGTTTCATCGACATGGATCATGGTATGATGGTTCCGCTCACACACGATACACTTGTTCCGAGAGGGACAAAAGTTTCGTGTGTGAGCAGTACAGAGGCAATTGAAACAGAACCCTTTGTCCTTTATCGCCTCCCGACGTTCCGCAACAGACATTCTTTGGAACTCAGGACACGATCTCAAGAAGTGCCTCTCTTGGCAGATACGACATTTGGGTGAACTGGAAGTTGAGCTGAAAAGTGAAGTTTATTAAGTTACTGAGCAGATTGGGTACAGATTGGTTATGCATTGGGCAGGACACAAAGCTTGACCAGAGGACGGATTACAATGCCATTTTGAGTGCGGATTTCCGCCACACGTACATTCGAGTCTGTTCCTTTGAAAACCTTCACGACCCTACCTAAGTGCCATTCACTAGGAGGAAGATTATCTTCTTTAATGATGACAAACTCATTTTCTTTCAAATTGTGTTGTGTTATTTTCCATTTGTATCTTTTTTGCAATTCGCATATATATTCGTTTTTCCAACGCTTGGCGAATTGTATTTGCAACGCTTTGAGTCGTTGCCAGCGGGTCTGCAAAGATAAATTATCTGAATACTCCTCTGGGACAGCAACCAAGGCAGCTCCTCGTATCAAATGACCAGGGGTTAGGGGAATTAGATCGGAGGGATCTTCGCTGAGTGGAGATAACGGTCTGGAATTCAATATACTTTCAATTCTCACTAAGAGAGTGGAGAATTCTTCGAAGGTGAACTTGAGGTTGGACGCGACCTTGCGGAGATGAGTCTTCATGCTTTTTACGGCTGCCTCCCAGATCCCACCCATGTGAGGAGCATGTGGCGGAATGAAATGCCAAGCGAAACCATGTATGTTGTATTTGTCTACAATGTATTTTTCTGCTGATCTCAGAAAATTTTGGTATTCCTCAGCTAGCGATCGACTAGCTCCAATAAAATTGGTGCCATTGTCGGAAAAAATCTTGTTCGGAAAACCTCGTCTCCCTACGAACCGGTTGAAAGCAGACAGAAATGCTTCGGTTGTAAGGTCGGAACAAACTTCTAAGTGAACAGCCCGAGTTGATAAACAAACGAAAATAGCGGCGTATCCTTTATGTAGTTTAGCATTGCGGAGCTTGGACGTTTTTAGTTCGAATGGGCCTGCAAAGTCCAGTCCTGTGTTAGTGAATGGCAGAGAAAATGTGCATCTTTCGGAAGGCAGAGCAGCCATTATCTGATTGCGCACACGGTGCTTGTAAATTGTGCAGTCTCGGCAGTTTCGTATACAGTGCTTTACAGCATTTTTCAATCGGATTATGTAAAACTCTTGACGAATTGAGCGTAACATAACCAGATGTTCAGCGTGTAACAGGGTTTTGTGCGTGAACTCAATAAACAGTTTACAGAAACGGGAATTTTCCGGTAAGATTATCGGATGTCTTTCATTATAACTCATATCTGAGTTAGCTAAGCGGCCGTTTACCCGAAGTAGCTGATTGTCATCGAGAAATGGGTTCAACGTTAAGAGTTTACTCTTCGAACAGATGGCTTGGTTTCTCTGCAGAGCTTGATATTCAGCGGGATAATATGTTTCTTGTGCTAATTTTATTAAATGGAATTTAACAATGCGAATTTCCTGAGCTGTAATGGATTCGTTTAAGTCTGGGCTAGATTGTTTTTTACATTTCCTGATAAATCGGAACATAACACAGAGCACCCGTAAAGCGCGACCGAATGAGGAAAATCGATTCAGGAAATCGTCAATTTGAGTTTGCGTCTGGTAACTTGCAACTTTTTTCTCAAGTGCGGGTTCTTTGTAGGTGACTTTCTTCGGCCAGTAGTCAGGAGTCATCACTAGCCACTTGGGTCCATGCCACCAGAGCGGGTTCAATTCCAATTCGGATGCTGTACATCCTCGAGTTCCAATATCCGCAGGATTTTCGGTGGTTGGAACATGTCTCCAGGTGACATTTCCAACATTATCCAATATTTCAGAAATCTTGTTTGCAACAAAGGTTTTCCAATGAAATGGCGGTTTATCTAACCATGCAAGCGTTATCGTCGAATCCGACCACAGAAAAATTTCATTAACAGAGAATTTTAGGTTTTGACAAACCGATTTTAATAACCTTGATAGTAATGCTGCCCCGCACAATTCCAATCTAGGTAGGCTAACAGTTTTTAAAGGCGCCACTTTGCTCTTTGAAACCAACAAGGACGAGGAAATAATATTCTCAGCTGAAGATGACCGTATATATAGACATGCACAGTATGCCTTCTCTGAAGCATCACAAAATCCATGTATCTGAATCCTGCTATCTGGAGAATACTGAATCCATCGCGGAATTTTGATATTTTCAATAGCCATGAAATTTGAGATGAAGAAGTTCCACTTTTCAAGTGAATGCGGCTTAACTTCTTCATCCCAATCGGTTCCGTCAATCCAGAGCTGTTGCATAAGAACTTTCGCGACAACTAAAATTGGAGCTAACCAACCCGCAGGATCGAAAAGTTTCGCAACAATTGAAAGAATTTTACGTTTTGTCAACGGATTGGAAGGAACAGAAATATTAGAAACTTTGTAAAAGAATGTATCGGACATGGCATTCCACCGAATACCCAATGTTTTTGTCTCGCTAGAATCCTCAAGTTTTAAAAAATCTTCGTAGAGAAGATCCTCCGGGGGCAAATTAAAAATTATCTGTGGGTGATTAGCTGTTAGCTTCTTTAAAGGAAATCCTGCGGAGTTAAGCAATTCTACAAGCTCCAGTAAATATGATTTTGCTTCTGTCAAAGAGTGTCCTCCAGAAAGTACATCGTCAACGTATATTTGTTCCTGTAGAATTGATGCTGCCATCGGATGAGTTTTTTTTCCGTCTTCACTCAGTTGCAACAAGGTTCTAATGGCAAGATAAGGAGCACAGTTTACGCCAAATGTGACAGTTTTTAACTGGAAGTCTTGAATTCCATCAGTTGGAGCATGTCGAAACAAAATTCTTTGAAATGGTCTGTCCTGTTCATGTACATAGATTTGGCGGTACATCTTTTGAATGTCGCCATTGAAAACATATTTGAAAAACCGCCACCGAAGAATGACGTTCATCAAATCATTTTGAAGCGTTGGTCCAGTATGCAGAATATCATTTAGGGAGACTCCGGATGAACTCTTCTTTGACGCATTGAACACGACTCGGACTTTTGTCGAGGTGCTTTCCGGTTTGACAACAGCATGATGCGGCAAATAGAAGGAACAGTAACGTGAATTGTCATGTATTTCCGTACATGTAGTACGCTCCATATGATCCAGATACAGATATTCCGACAGAACCTTCGAGTATTCAGTAGCTAGTTCGGGGGATTTTCCTAAATTCTTCTCCATCCGAACATATTGACCCAAAGCAGCTCTTCTCGACGATCCGAGAGCTATATGATCCAAATCATGTCGGAAAGGAAGGCGAACAACGTATTTGCCATCAGTTCGGCGAAAAGTCGTTTCCTTATAGAAGTTTTCACACCAGTTATCGATTTCGGATAGTTTCTTTGATGTTGGAACCTCCTCAAGTTCCCAAAATTTCCTGATGTCGTCATTCAGTGAATCAGACGACGTTACCCAGGAGGCAAACGTACTCACAGAACGCACATTTGGTGGGCCACTTAGAATCCATCCGAATTCCGTTTCTTGCGCCAGAAGATTACCGGCAATATTCTTTTGTACCCCGGATCTCAATACGAATGGCAAAATGTCGCTTCCTAATAGCATATCAATAGGAGCAGGTCTTGAAAAATTACGATCAGCCAAGTCAAGTTGTTTTAATTTCGACCAATCAGAGATTGCAGTTGGACATGTCGGCATCAAGTTGTTCATTTTTGAAACAACTACTGCAGAAGTCTTGAGTTTAAACTTGTTTTTGCGAGATCTCAAAGTAACATGACACAGTTTAGATGAGTTTTCAAGAACAGCTCCTCCGAGTCCCGAAATCGTCGTGAACGACTTGTGGGTCGGGAGAGATAACCGATTAACAATTCTAGAGGAGATAAACGACTCCTGAGAACCTTGATCGATGAAAACTCGTATGGTAAAACAGTTCCCCAAATGTTCGATGTCAACCAAAGCTGTAGGTAGGACGGTCCCTTCTCCTGACTCGGAGAAGTTTGATTGGACGATAGATCTCGTAGGGAAAGCGGCAGCTGACGTAGTCGGATGGTCATACTGTGCGTCAATATGAAAAGAACCTACCTGATCTTGCGGGCCCCGCCTATTATTCGCGGAGCTTTGGTTTTCAATTCCTGATCTCATTTCCTGACGTCCGTCGTTACCAGTATCAGGGTGTAGAAGAGTGTGATGGGGTTGTTGGCACTTTTGGCACAGCTTGTCACTTTGGCAACTTTGCGAAACATGTCCGTAGGACAGACAATTACTGCAAATCTTGTTTGAACTGATAAGATTTTGCTTTTGGGGTAGAGGCCATGTCTTGAATTTGGGGCAATTCCTTAGAGGATGGTTTTGCCGACATGCCTTACATGGTCTGTAAGTGGCATCAGTTTTGGCGTGGAAGCTTTGCGATTTGTGGGAGACTGGAGGAGGGTTCGAAGGTTTGCGCATGTCCGAAATGGATTCTAACATGTTTAATCTCTTCGAAATGAACTCATCTAGTTGGTCCCTACTAGGCATCTGTTTATGATTGTCCAGGGAGTTCTCCCATGCCGTCAAAGTCTCCTCAGGAAGCTTCGATGAGACCCAATAAACTAATATAGGATCCCATGAAATGACTGCAATATTGTAGGTCCTCAAGACCGATATACAGTTATTTATGGTATATTGTAGGTTACGCAAACCTTTGCCTTTTTCAGAAGCCACATGCTCGAGTTCGAATATCTTTCTCAGTTGGTGGTTAATGAGAATGCGTTTATTCTCGTAACGTTGACGTAAGGCCTCCCATGCAAGTTCGAAATTGTCATTCGTGAGCGCAAATTGCTTAACGATTTGGTTTGCTTCACCTCTGGTCTTTGCTCTCAAGTGAAACAGTTTCTGCGCGGGCGATAATTTTGGATGCTTCGCATAAATGGCAGAGAACATGTCCCTGAAGCTGGGCCATTTGTCGTATCCACCGCTAAACAGTTCTGTATCGCATGGTGGAACTTTTAAGGAGAAGCATTCGTCAGAACTTCTGGATTCAGTTTCTTTCATTGTGGCTGAAGTTTCATATTTTTGTTTTTCTATTTGGGCTAAGTCAAGAATTCCCGCTTTACAGTTCTTATATGACCTACAGGATTTAGAAAAAGTAGTGTGAACGGATTGACGTATCTCTTCTGTGATAGTTGAACTGTCGGATGTCATCTCAGTCTCATATATTTGAACGAGTTGACGCCAACGTCTTTCCAAGTCATCTAGCTCGACCTGCAAGCTCGAAGCTGTATGATCTTCGATAGGAATTTCAGAAAAGCTAGCACAGAAAGTGATAACTTGTTCTGAGAAAAACAAAAATTTTTGAGAACTCATCTTCGGTTTTAGTTACGATAACAAATGAATAAGTGAAGTATGGAAACTAGCTCGGGACTTACAGATTGGTTCCGATCGATTTCTCCGATCTTCCCACGGGTGAGGCGAGTTACAAGGACACAGAAATATTCGCAATGTAATATTTTGCGCTTATAATTGTTCGCGGTACCAGCTAAACAAGTTTTCGGAAACCTGAAACAGGTCTTAACGTGAGGGAACTTTGAAATTTTCTGTAACTAATTTATTCCAATGTTGTATCGTAGAACACAACTTCAGATACAAGGCTGTGAAATAATTTAGAAGAAAAAAAAGAAAAACCGAAAAGAACACTAGGAAATACGCGACAGGCAAGCCCGAAGAAGTTGGTTAGAAAGTTTCACAAAGGTTGTAACAAGCCTATTTTTTGTTGTTGCCAAGGAGGTCCTTGGTTAGATTGTTGATTTCATGTGTTCAGAAAGTTATGAGACGAATGACATTCAAATTCGTAAGTAAAATTAGTAAGTCGATATGACGTTTATTCTCGAGAATATTCAATTAGTCAGCTTTCGGAAATATTGATAGTGATAAACAATATGAAATACTAATGAATCCAATTATCATCCTCAGAGTGGGTACAGAATTTATACATTGAACATGCAACTGTATTTTATCCACTATACAACAAATGTTTTTCTTAACCTTTTACCTAGGCTCTCGTGTCGGAATTCTTCAACAGATATAATTTTAATGTCACTGGGTTCTGATAACTTCGAGATCCCGAACCCAAAACAGTTGGTTAACTGTTTTTGTGATTTTTTACTGTGTTCATAAATCCACACGAAGAAAATCCGCTGATCTACTATGTTTGAATTCCGAGGCGACGACTTATTTTCTTAAAGGAATGTATAAAATTTGGTGTACAATTCCTCTATTTGAACCTCAACTGATCCGTTTGATTCACATACGGCACTATTGCCCAACATATGCGATTGTGCAACGTGTATCTTCTCAGTATGTTCACCGACCTAATGCGTTTTTGACATCCTCGAGTTTCAATTTCACTCTTCTGTTGACTTTTTCAACTGAAAATATCACACGCAACCTTGGCTATGTTTTACTGCATCATTTATCTAAGAATCGAAATTATCCACAGGGAACTTAGGATATGAGAAGAAACAGTTTGTTCAAATATTAAACCCCGAAGCAGCTTTTGGTTTTTAAACATGTATAACTATTTTAGTATACCTTTACAATTTTATTTCAAAGTGGAACTTGTTCGTTTGTTTTTTTTTTTTTTGTTATAATCTTGTTTGGTTTTTAAGGGGTTTCTGTTGGTTCATTAGTCTGGTTGTTTGTTCTTTTATTTCATTAATTTGAAATTGATACATAGATCATTTATAAAAAAATTGTTGGGATCAATTATTGGGATTTTATGATAAATACATGAAAAATGAGATAATTTGAGAAATATTTTGTATCACTTCTTTTTTCTTCTGTTTTCCTTTTTTTGGCGTTGTCTTGTGTTTAACACTTAAGGAATCATTTTTGCTTGTTTGTTTGCTTATATTTTCATAACAACGATAGCTATAAGAAATTGAATATAATTATAATGTCTCTTAATTCGTTTTTTTTCCTTTTTTGTTTTGCTCGAGCAATGTCTTGAACTACCCCAAGACTTTTATTTCGATAAGGAGTATGTGGGTTTTTTATTTACTTATAAGCTTATGACTTATAGTTTTAATATCGATCTTTATGTTTTCTTATTATTTCCCTTTTGAGACAACAGAACACATTTAGTCAAAGAAGGAAAGCATCCCTCGAAGCAGTTTCTTGATAAATGGAAATTAATCCGACTTTAGTCAACAATTACCACTAGCAGGCAAGTTTAGGATTTGTGAAGAATCGGATATCTTGGTACAAGTACAATATAAGAAATCGAAGTAAACAACCATTTGTAGGTACAATTGTGTATGATCACCGATTCCTAATGACATAAAATTGGTTTCTGTCGAATATCATTCCAGAGGAAAATCAAGGTCCAACACAATAATCACAAAACGCGATAAAATTAGAGCTAATATACATACAATTTGTTTTCTTTGACCGTCTTTTTCATCAACTAAAATGTCTGTGTATTTCTTCTGTCTTTGGCGCGAATATTTCTTGTTCTTACTTGATTTTGCGTTTCTCGCTGCCAGCTGAAACCAAGACCAGGGATAACAGAGATATGGATTTCTTTCACATAGATTTTAAAGGATATGTAAATATGATAATAACAAAGAAGTTGTTTCTGAAACGAATTTTCTTGAGATGCGTTCAAATCTTGTCTCACTTTGCAATGCAATTATTGTGACAAACTGTGGATTTCGCTTCAAAATATAGATGACAACAAGTTGTGCAATTGTACATCTTCTTGCACATTAACATTCGAAATGGTACGCTGGTTTTGGATTCCATGCACAAAAATATCATAATCAGCAAGTTCAGATAATTAAATAATTAAATATACAAATAGTAAATTCGAATTTTGACACATAGAAATATTACGGAATGATTCTCGACTGGCTTCCGTATAAGTGTATTTTTATCTTAATGTACAATAAACATTTAGTCCGTTTCAAGCACTCTTGAAATGCTCATTTTTCCATCGCTTTCTCTTGAAATTTTCACTGAATTGAGGGAAAAAACATCTACCAAATAGTTGTACCAAAATAGTGCCAAATGAATACCTTTACGTTGTAAATAATAAGTACAAATCTTCCGGTTTGCTTGGCCTCACTAATTAATTTTAATTTAATTTAGGTATTCATTTCTGTACCATGTAGTATATTTCTCCATCTACTTGATCAGCCTTGGGTGTCCAACGTAATAATTTTTGAACAAACATAATAAATAATTGCCTTATTTTCCCTCCCTCTTCACAGTACGTGTTTTCAGTTTTGATACAATTTAGTCGTTTTGTGGCGCACTTCAAATATCTTGCAATTCCATCACTGCTCGGAATCAAAACAAACCAAAAAAACTCTTCTTCTTTGTTGTTTTGTTTTTTTTCTTCATCCTTCCCACACTAAACACTCACACAAAGCTCTTCACTCTCGTTGGAACACACACAGAAGATTATGGTAGAAGTACTCACCCAGTGGTTCGCACAAAATACTCGCTACTATTTGGCGGTATTTACTCGTTCCTTTGCCTGTCTCCTACTTCTTCTGCATGTACCGTCTTCCTCCTCTTTGCCCCTGTCTTCGGCACACGGTATGTTAACGGGGCTTTTTCCAAGAATAGTGCAGTTTCACTTTATGACGACTGCCTCGTGTTCTGACAGATTAGGTCAGGTTCTTTTGGTTAATTTGTAGTCGCAGCACCACTTATTGACACTTCTTTAAATGACTGGATTGGCTTTTTACATATGCATTGGTTGGGATTTTCCTCACAAAGGTTGTCTTTATTTGACAATTATTGCCACAGAACAAAAAACACAAAGCCGATTGAATAAACAAACACAGCTTAACTTTGATCGGATATTTTGTTAATACATCTTCTGCACACTCTTTCGCGCTTTATCAGTATTCTTTACTGCGAACGCTTTTGCCGTTTATTGGTATAAAAAAACACTTATGTAGTTTTATTCTTGTACGAGTACGAAACAAAATTTAATATTCCACGGACTTCCTAAGTACAAAGGATGTAATTTTTATTAATTTTGCTTATTTTCTTTTCTGCAATTGAATTGTTTGTTTTCTTGTTCGGATTTTCCCTCTAGTTTTTTTTACTTTTTATTTAGCTCCACACCGAGATCCGCACTGCTTCAGATTTACTTTCAAATGGCACGTCCGTCCGAAAGCTCAAAAAATCTGCAGTCAATGCATTCATGCCATAAACGGTGTTAAAAAAAACATGCTGCAGCAGCGCACAAGTAATAAACGAAGAGACGAAAGAGTGGCTGACGTAGTTGTGAGACGATGGCAATATTTTAAGAGAGTTTGTGAGCGCATGAGTAGAGCTACCGTAACCACAGTACAGCGCGCAGCGTAGCGAGTCGGCAGAGTTTGAGAGACGTATCGTTTTGTGCGTTGCTACTGCGTGAGTTTGCGTTATTGTGGTGTAAATTATCTGAATATAAGTCCCTCGGTACACGGGCAAGTTTTTTCAGCAGATGTAAATTCGGACTAAAGAGATTTCAGTGTCTTGACAGCGTCGATGCCGTGGCAACTGACTGATATGAGCAGAGCGTGTACAACGGCGCGGAAATATGCGCGTATATTGTGAGTGTATAGCTGGAGTGAGCGTAGAGTAGGTTCTGCGCTGTCTATATTGTAAGCAGACCAGAGAACGCAGAGTATTGTGTGTGTTGTATAGGTTCAGAGCAACCGATTGCAAAAGAGCTTGTGCGAACGGAGAATGCGTTTCTCTTTTATATTCGTAGTAAAGAGTTTTTTTACAGATGCTCATGGATTTTTGCGGTGTAAAAGTACTAGTATGCGAAACGCTCGTGAAGCGTCCAATACTTTTACAGAAAATTTACCAAGTATGTGCAGAGAAATACAAAAAGCTCAGAGTCCGTTTTAATTTCATGAGAAGTTGCATTTTCTTTATTGCATAGGGGGAAACAGACGTTTGCTCAGCCTTTGTACAAATTCGCGGTTAGAACATAGAAACAGAAACTTACAGAAAAGAATAACCAAAGAGAAATTTGACGTAACAGCTCGTTTAGTTTCTGTGACGAGCTTTTTTTCTCTTTAGATAAGAGGAGAACAGAATGTTAGGCGAAACTTGCGCGAGCTTGCGGTTAAATGAGAACCCAGAGTCCGATGTATAAACGCTTGAAAGGAAACAGCAAACGTGTATCTTTTTGTGTAACGCATTGAAATGGCCTTTTGAACCTGAGTTACCATCTATTACTTTGAAAACCTGCACACCAATCTGTTCACAACTTAACAAATTTCACATACCTTTTTTCCATATTTCCTTGTAAGTAAAGAAAGAGATTATATAACAGCGGTGGACGTGATCCAATAAAACAATCAAAATCTCTAGTTCCTTAGACGGATCGACAGGACCATGAACAAAATTGGGGAATTCCTTCTGTGGAGTGGACTGTAGGTTAATATCAGTTGAACTCCGACAATTTGTATTTGGTAAAAGAAACAGAAATAAAAGGCACAAATTTAGTTTAGATGTAACAGATTTATTTTGTTAGATTCGCTGCTGCTTACCGCTACAGATGATGCTGCAAAAGTGAAACAGTGGTGCAGAGCAAAAAGAGAAAGAGTCGTGGATTTTTGGCAATTCAGCCAAATTCCATTGGAATAAACAGAAAAGATGGCAGCTCTTTATCCATTTGTTAAAGCTTTTGCCTTCATGGCAGGGAATGGATAAAGAGTTGCCATCCAGATGAAAGGTAAGGACACATAGGGGAATTCATGTAGACAGTTAATTCAATTTACTTAAATAATAATACAACTAAAATGCAAACAATTCATAATTTCAGTTAATGCTATTCTAAGAGCTCATGGAGCGGTTGAACTGGGTTCAACACTGACTGTAGGGTGACTGTAGAGTGCAACGACAAGATTAAACAACAAAGTAGCAGCATGAAATTATAAGCTAGAAGGTGTGTACGTGAGAGTTGAAATGCGAGTAATTTTATGTTTGTTAACCGACGCCGCCTTTCGCGCCTTTTCTAATGCAAGATGGTTGGAGAGTGTTCCCGCTTTTGTTGTATTTAAGCTAGATAGCCTCTCATGAAGTAGGGACGACTGCAGTGATGGGATTGGAAACTTTTCTAATTATACCACAATGATCAAGAAATTTTACCAAGTGTACCACGATTGTACCAAATTACCAGATGTGAAAAATTTAGTTTGTTTTTAAAACTTATTTTGATTTGTATAGGAAAGGGGTATATTCATTTTATCACTCCGTTTGTAACACCTCGAAATATTGATGAGAGACATCATAAAGTATATACATTAGGGCGGGTTGATTTGTATGGATGAAAAAAAAAATTTAAAATCGTATAGCAAAAACGTAATCTACATTAAATTCTAAGAAAATTCTCCGAAGAAACCATGGGTCTAAAATCAAAACCTAATCCGCGCCTCTCGACTTGAAATTGTTTTTCCTCTTTCGCCTAGATTATTTTCTTTTTTTGAAATATATTGTGTTTTATTATACCCTCACTTTAGTGATACGAGGGTATATATCATTTGCTACGGGCCAAAAGTGTAACACAGCGAAGGAGTGACATAAGACCCTAAGTGTGTTTGGCGGATATCCGTTTTAAGTCGAATGAGCAATGTCCGCCCGTCTGTCTGTCTGTCTGCTAGCTGGTGCGCACGATAACTCTCGAAAGGAGTAACCGATTGCCTTCAAATTTGGTATGTGGTAATATTTTTTTCTATCTCCGGCTAAGTTCGAAGATGGACCATATTGGTCCACTCCTTCTAGTACCTCCCCCACAAAGTGTTGATATTAAGTAAATTATTGATTATTTAATAACTTCTATACTACTTATTTGAATCCTCTTTTATTCTACACATAATACTATTTTATTAATCACTATCACCTCAAGAAAAATGGGCGAAGATACCTCGCCCCTTTTGGTACCTTCCACACAAATAGACCATTTGGCTCCAAAAGTTAACAGCTTATAACTTTAATACCTATGCACAAAAAGACTTGACATTTTGTACAGTGTAAAGGTTTCATAGTACCTACCATCCAGTGAAAAATGGGCGAAGTTGCCACGCCCCTATTGGTACCTCCCACACAAAATGGCCAAATCATACCAAAATTAAATAGATAACAGTGCAATATACTTGAAGTTTACTGTTTAGCGAAAAATAGGAGTATTTGTTAAACCCCCTCTGGTACCTCCCATATCAATTGACAGATTAATTCGTGTATTTCATATTACAGTACTCACAAAGTGAGGGTATACCTTAGTCGGTTTACCCGACTGAAACTTTCTTACTTGCTATATTATAGTTTATGCAATACAGGTTTTGTCTTAAGACTAATCAAAATATTCAATTATCAAAAAGGCAGTTGAGCCCCAATTTGCATCTCCTCTGATTTGCGTTCAATATAAAAAATAGTTAGAACACGTTTCACGTTTTTATTTGCATTATAAAATAAGAATTGTTTATCGAAACAAAAGAAGGTTATTTTATAAATACTGAAAAAAATTTTTTGAGTGCAATTTTTTTTTGTAAGAACAAATTTTTTATCTATGTTCCTTATAAAAATATTAAATATAAAATTGTATACAAACTTTTTTACTTGGGTGAATATTTTTTTTTATGAAAAAAATTTTGAGTGTAGAGAAGATATAATGTGCAAAAGAACTACCTTACTAAACAATTTTATTCAGAAAATTCTATTTCTTTTTGGATAAATCTATTTTTTCTAATATTTATTTTTTTTGGCAAAGGCGGTCATATCAATTTTCAAGTCGAGAGGCGCGGATTAGGATTTTATTTTAGATACATGGTTTCTTCGGAGAATTTTCTTAGAATTTTATGTAGTTTACGTTTTTGCTATACGATTAAAAAGAAAAAAAAATCAACCCGCCCTTATATACATACACATATTATAAATCGTCGTAAAATTCTAAGACGATATAGATTATAGTGTCTTTTGTAATCACGCTACAATCTACAACTATTGAGCTAGATGACGGAAATTTAGTACAGATAGTTCTTATAGCTACAAGTAACATAGGGTTGAGTTACCTGTAGCACATCGCCGCTTAGATGACCAACAGACAGAACTGGCAATTTTTCGGAAAATTGAGTTAAGGCCATTATTGGACTTGCCTAGTCATTGTACAACGTGTGTACATTTAGAGTTTGTAAGTTTTCAGTTGTGTCCAAAAAAGGGTGAACATTATCGACGTATCTGACCATATGTTACTTAACTATTTTAGGAATATTGAGAAAGAAGTTTTGTACATAATAAGAAAAAAAAACTTTAAATTGTATAATAAATATTACTCCATTGAGAAGAAGCAACATTGTCTCAAAAAATGAAAATCTGATCTCCTGCACAAATTTGAAAATGTTAGTTCCGTCAGTTTGTCATCCAAGCACCGACATATCCCCTCCGTCCGATTTGATTTCTAAACGCCATAGAGACTACAAACGATCGGTCTGAAAATTGGTATTTTGGGTGTATTTATACTCAGAAACATTCACACGAACAACGGTCCATGTTTTAATATAGCCCCCCACACAAAGGTCCCTATAGATTTTTCTTCTTAACGCAATAAGAACCACATATTTCAACGAATGGGGCTGAAATTTGGGTTTATTTGAGTTTTTTTGTACCCGAAACCATTCAAGTGCGATCCATTTCATTTCATTTTTATTATTCCAATTCATTCGTATTACAGATTTTCTTAAATCTATTATCTTGAAGCTATCGCTTTTCATCTAACCCACCCTCGTGGTACTCTAGATATAATTCATTCTTATAATTATAATTAAATCTAAATATCGTGGCAAGGCCAGCCCATTTATGCCTTTGGAAATTAATTAAAATGCCAATATAAATACTGCGAAAAAAGGGAAAAAACACAGTGTCCTCTCAAAACCTATAACTAAGAACTTATGACTACTTACAACTAATATGGCAAAGGTATGTACAAAATAAAAAATAAGAAAACAAACAAAATAATATAATCCGATACAAAATAAAGTAAAACGTATGTACAAAACAAAAGAAAAGAACCAACGTGACAACACACCACAGGTCACTGGTCAGTACGATACATCGAAACCATACGTCCTGTATCTCCTATGGTAGAATATTAATCTACCACTCGCATCAAATAACATCCCACTCTCGGACATACGCAGAAGGCCCATAGGAGGCAGATAACCCTCAGTCGCTAATAGGCGGTCAAAATCGCCTCGGGACAATGAACAATTCCGTACCATCCCATTCTCATGGGTGGGGCATATCGAAAGCTGAGCGATGGCAGCCACAGTCATGAACACGTCGACCCTGCACGTATTGCTTCCATCATAAATATCACGGCAGGAGGGACTGATGTAGTGCCCCTGCGCAGTTCTCCGTCTTCTAAGGTCGAGACAATAAGACAGCGTCTTCCTTTCCAGGATCCGTATCCTCTCCATCTGGTGTGAAGAGATCGTGTACCATACGGGAAATGCATACGTCATCGTAGGCCGGATCAGTTGCTTATAAATGGTCAGTTTGACCCTCTTGCTCAATCCTCCCCTCCTCGTCATGAGCCAGTGCAGCGTATGGAAGGCCGCCCTCCCCTTCCTAAGCACGTGGTCGACGTGTCTCGTAAATGTAAAGTCCTCCTGAAATACGACTCCGAGGTATTTGAGGGTACTGCAATTCGATATCACACTATCGCCTATCCTAATCACCGGTATAAATCCCCTGCCATTGGGGTACAGGCGGGATCTCCTTCCCTTGAATGTGATGCATACACATTTATCCACGTTCAACACGAGTCTCCATTCCACAAAGTACTGTCTCAGTATCTCCAGATATTGCGTCAGTCTTCTCTCCGCAATCTTGGCCCTTGCGTGCGTAGCCGCCACCAATATGTCGTCCGCTTATAAAGTGTGTCCCAAGAAGAGCGCAATTTTTGCAGCAATTGAATTGTTTCTCTGGCTGTATGACATGTGGCGCCGTCTTGTTGGAACCACATGCCCTCCACATTCATTTCTTCAATTCTAGGCAAGAAAAAACTGGTTATCATTTCACGATACCGAACACCATTGACTGTTTGCGCTTGACCTGCCTCATTTTCATAAAAAAAGGTCCAATGATTCCTCCATCCCAAAAACCACACCACACAGTGACACGTTGAGGATGCATTTGTTTCTCGTGAATCACTAGAGGATTTTCCGCACCCCAAATGCGACTATTCTGCCTATTGACGAAGCCATCAAGATGAAAATGGGCCTCGTCACTGAAGATGATTTTATCGGCAAAATCAGCATTTTCATGTTGTCTCTCCAATACCCAATTAACGAACTCCCTTCGCTCCATTTTTACTAACCTCGTACCTTCTACTAACAAACAATAACAATTATTCAAATGTCAAACAATGACACTTCGAATGTTGCGAGATTAAAAAATTGCGCTCTTCTTGGGACACCCTTTATCACCACCAGTTCGTCACCCTCGGGAGGTGGTATATCTGCCAAGAAGAGATTGTACAGCGTTGGACCAAGTACCGAACCTTGCGGTACTCCCGCCGTAACCGAGCGAGGGTGAGAGAGAGTATCATCCAGATGGACGGAAAGCGTTCTTCCCACCAGGTAGTCCCGCACAAGTCGGACCATATATGGATCAAATCCGTAAAAATTGCGCATCTTATATATTATGCCCTCCTGCCATACTGAGTCGAAGGCCTTCCGGAAATCGAGACTCACCGCAATCGTCGCACTCCGATTATTCAATCCACGGGCAATCCTGTCAGTAAATGCCACCAACGCGTGTGTCGTCGATGTGGCCCTCCGAAAACCAAACTGGAAGTCCCTCATCACGCCTTCCGTCTCAATATGGTCCCTCATCCTCTCGTGGATGAAAATCTCGAACAGTTTCGCCAGGCTCGACAGCAGGGAGATCGGTCTATAGCTACACGGCTCTGTAGGGTCCTTCCCCGGTTTAAGGATGGGAACCACCTTCGAAGATTTCCAGCTCCTCGGGAAGTATCCGAGGTTAATGCAATGGTTAAACAGGACTGCAAGATGGTCCCAGAACCTATGGTGCATCCTTTTAATAACGAAATTGGGAATGCCATCATTACCGCTACTTCTCTTGTTGTTCAAACGTTTGAGGACCCCTCCAATCTCCGAACGGGTGATGAGTCTAAGTGGTGCGCGTGGGGACCCGGTCACCGTCGACCCATCAGCTAGGAAATCACGGCCGAATTAGACCATAGGTAAGTTGTCCGCAACTGTATTCGTGTCCATGTCCCCAACTCCCGCGGGGTCTGCCTGCATACCTGAAAATTCGGCTGCCATGATATCCAATTTATCCTCATCAGAAACCACCATGCGGCCATCGGGGCCCACCAGGTCTCCTATCCCTCGCCTGTTGCACGCACCACTAAGCGCCTTCACTTTCCGGAACATATCCGCATTGGCCGGTATCCCATCCAACACTCTCAGAAGTTGCTCCTCCTCAAAAATCCGGATCCGTTGTCCTATTATATTGTCCAAGTTCCTAACCGTCGCCCTTATAATGTTGTGCTCCTGGAGGTCATGGACGCGGAACATTCTCCTTCGCAGTGTCTTCTTCTGCCGTATAAGCTGCAGGATGTCAGATGGTAGCTCGATCATAAAATCCCCTCCGGGCCTAAACTTGGGAATACTCCCATTCATGGCCACATCGATGGCAGCAGTCAAAGACCCCACAGCCGCAGCAATCTCTCCAGTGGTAACATTCCGATCTAGTGGGAGACCATGCCCACTCAACTCGTCCCCAAGCAAGCGGTTGAAATCAGGCACACGCATCCTCCTATACGCAAAAAACTCCCTCGGCACTCGGCACTCGTCGCTCCAACCCGCCAGTCACCGCCTCCAGCAGCACCGCCATATGGTCCGAGTCATAGTCAAGGGTCCTCAGTCCGTCCCCTGCCCGTATCGCACCAATAATCACCTCGCCAGAACCAACGGCATCATACAACGCATCCAAATCCGTCATCCTCAGCGTGTCCTGTGGTCTCAAATAAAGCGACAGCACCGTCACATGACCTCCATCGATGCCCCTGACCCTCACAATGGTCCCCTCAATGTCACCCAAGTCCGCCATCAGTCGTTCACCCCTCAAACGTTTCGTCAGACAAACAGCCGTACCCCCTCCCCGTCTGCCAGTCCTGTCCTGTCTATACACAGTATAACCCCTCAGCGCAAAACGGTGCCTGCCAGAAAGCCGGTGCTCCGCAATCAGCAACACGTCCGGCCTATGCCTCTCCACAAAAAGCTGCAAATAATGTCTCCTCCGCCTGGACACTATCGAGTTGACATTAATAAAAATTACCTTGAGACCCATCACGCACTCAGGTTAAGCAGCAAGCCACACATGGCCCATGTCCTCTCATCGTCTGTCTTAAGCTGCGAATAGGTGGTGGTGTATTCCCGGACCTTCCTCATACATGTGATGAAATCCTTCCCGAACAGCCTCCTGCATTCGGTGTCGAAAGTGCCCATCGTCACGGCAATCTGTTCTTCCATCCTAGGGATCTGGGGGGGTAGCAACGGGCATCCCAGGAGACGCTTTCGCAATGCTGGAATAAGACCTTCCAGGCGTAACCAATGGAGCGTTAGTCATCGATGAGGTTCCTACCACCATCTCAGCCCTTGCGGCCCTTGCAGCCGCCTTTCTCTCCTCCATCCTCTTCAGGATTTCCATTCTCTTTGGGCAGTCCTTCGCACTGGCGACATGCCCGTCAATACCACAATTCACACAGTGAACCTGCCGGCCCACAGTCCTGACAACCCCACCGGTGACGGGGTCGATGGCAATATTGTCCTCCACATTCTCATCCCGCGACGGAACCGTGCAATTCCCGGCCCCATGGGATTGGCCACACGTTACACATCGATACGGCATCCTACAGTTGCTCGACACATGTCCATACCGCTGACAGTTACGGCACTGAATCAGCCCCTTCCGCTTATGCTTCTCCATACTGATCCTACTGTTCAGCAAATACTGCAGTCGACGGAACGACCGCACATCACCACCGAGCTGGACTATCCATCGGGCACCACCCAGCTTAACAATTTTCTTAACCTCTACGTTCGAACACCTCTCCCGTATGAACGACTGAAGGTCATCCACATCAAATGTGTCCGAGAGTCCTCTAATCAGCAAGGAGTATGGCTTCGAATCCCTAGGTGTATAAGTATAAAATGACAACTTCTCTCCCTCAAGAAGTGTCATGACCTTGGCGCGATCTTCATCCTTCGACAACTTAATATTAATCATATTTCTATTAACAATGTTAACAACAAAAAGGTCATGTCCTAACAGAGCCTTCATCTTCCCTGTCAAAATCTTAACATTGGTGGGCTGGCCTTACCTTTCAACGTAGACCCAGTTTCGGTCCTGGGTGCCGATTCTGCATTCATCATCTTGGGATTGTTTCCTCCTCTAGTCTTCGGTATTGCTCCTCTAGAAGCTGTAGCATTCAGCGTTGTTGTCGGTATAACAGGTATAACATTGGCCTCATCCGGCCCTTTTCGAGTCTGCATGGCCATCTCAGCAGACCAATCTGCCTTATCAGCATCAGTCACGTCCATCGGATCAGACATGGCCCCTTTGGATGACGTGTGTGCAACGTCAGGCGTGTGCGCAACGCCAGGCGTGTGTGCAACGCCCATCTTCTCATATTGTCCACATCCCATGGCCTCTTTCAACGACGTGTGTGCAACGTCAGGCGTGTGCGCAACGCCAGGCGAGTGTGCAACGCCCATCTTCTCATATGTTTCACATTTCTTAAAAATATCAAGTCTTGCTATGGTGGCCTTCAACTGGTCCACCAGAGCCTGAAGTTTCATGTTGTCATAGGGTGAGGCAGAATTGGTTCCCCTACAATTATCCTTCTCTCTTTTCCGATGTTTCCTGGCTTTCACAGGCTGAAAACCATCGACGGTGTCAGACATGTCTTTATTATTCGTGGAGGAGCCCTCCGCTATTCGTGCCGTATCTTGGGCACCAGTAATAATCAAATTTCTGGGATCATCGATCTTCGTCCCAGTCGTTATATCTCTGAGACCTTCTGGTCTCGTCGGCTCGCCTTTTTGGCCAATATTGACGAGGGTTATATTCCCCGCCAATGCTCTTGCAAAGGCCTCACTTTCAATATTCGTATCCACTTCGACTTTTTACTAAGTCTACCAAAAATTATTTGATTGCACCGACGTTCCAAAAATTCCTCAATTGTGCCAAAGGTGGTACAATTGTACCACATTTTGCATCACTGCTGCACTGAGATTGGAAGTACAGCAATATACAAATAAACGAGCAACACACTACAAAACGCACTAACGAAATATGTAACTAAGAATGATTTTAATAATTTAAAGCGGACAAAACAAACCAAAATGAAGTATTAAATAATTTAAAGCGAACAAAAACAACCGAAATAAAATATTGATGTTTTGTATTGGAATATCATTACTCCCGATAGATTTTAAAGTGATTAATAGACCTTGGATGATATGCAATTGCCTATTTTTTTTGCGGTTTGATAGAAAAATTCTGATTGGACCAAAATTCGTTTCAAAGAAAAAGGAATCGAAAAACAGGTGCATATTTTTCATTTTTTATGCATATTTGAAATATGCAAAATATGCAAAAAAAAATTTCCGATATATGAATCAAAAATGAGAAATTTTTGAAGGATATGTCAATACTATTTAAAAATTCATGACACAAAAATGGATGATTTCAAAAATCATCCAAAAAAGTGCCTAAATATATGGAAACTCTGAATATTTGTGAATTTAGATTTGGGTACAATTTTGCACGCGTATACTACAAGACAATACGGAGTTATGACCAAATTCAAAGCAGTTTATATTTTATGGGGTGCCAAATTGTTCATCTAAACATTTTTTTTTACAAATTTAGCTATTTTGAAGTCGATATAACTTTTTAACGGAATATCAGATTTGAATGATATACAGTATATAAGTATACCGGTTAATAAAATATTGAACCCTTTATACTATAAAGGGTATGTAAATCATTGAGGCGGCAATGAAATGGTCTGGGTATCCTTTTCCGGTAACGTAGTTGGACTCTTCTATACAATAAATGGAGTTATGTACAGATTTATGTACTGCGAAATATTGGAGAATGCCATGTTTTCCTATGCTGAGTGGAATGTTGCTCTATTACGGCAATTTCACGACAACCACAAAGGAAGGGGTTAACGTTATGGAGAGGCCAGATCAACCGTAGACTTGAATCCCATTGAAAATCTTTGGGAAAATGTCAACATAGAGATAAATCGAGAAAGCGTAGGTGGTGATACAAATAAGCTAGTTCAAGCTATTGCAGGTGCTCGGAACTCCATAGATACAAAGATAACAAGCTATCTCATTGATTTCATGCAAGAAGAAGCAACGCCATCCTTGATAGTAAATGTTTTTCCATAAAATCTTAGTAGAAATGGATAGTTCAATATGTTTTGTCGTGGGAATTTTCGACCTTTTTGTTTTTGTGAAATAAAGTTAGTTTCAAATAATTTAAGCAGCCAAATTTCCAATTTTTGGTAAATTTATGCAATTTCTTAGATAATAGGTAAACTTTTTGGAATATGTCAATGATAGTTTTTCAGATTTTGGCGATTGAACAGAAGTATGAAGTTAGTCCAATATGTATTGTCCGATATTGTAAGTACCATTTGAAAGATTTAACATCCTCTCTAAGAATTATAAATTATGTAATACATTTTTGTGCATTAAGGACATCAAAAGAACGAAAATGTCATTAATCCTTGATTATCCTGAAAAGCGTATCATCAATTTTTTTCGTTTAAAAATTACCCACATATTTTCCCAAAAAATTTTAAAAATTCAGCATTGGCTCTCCATGGGTTAAAAAAATATGAATTAACTAGCTGGACCCGGTCCACTTCGTTGCCCCAGACTTCAGATTTCCGATCTCGTTCATTTTTGGATTAATTACGTAGACTGACACCAAATATGTATGCACAATATTACATTGATCTCTCTAACAAATTGCTCAAGATATATCAAACACAAAATTACACCACTCTCGCTAACAAATTGTGCAAGATATTCCAATTTCAAAATTTGACTCACTCGGTGCCGCGCCCATTAGTCTGATTCCGCCCATTTTTTGACCAATCACGTAGACTGCCACCCGATACATGCAAAATTACAGCACTCTCGCTAATAAATTGTACAAGATATCTCAATTTAAAAATTTGGCTTATATGGGCAAGGCCACGCCCATTGGTCCGCTCCCACACATTTTGGGACTAATCTCGTAGACTGCCACCACGTACATTTACACAAATTTTCAGCACTCTCGCTAACAAATCGTGTAAGATATATCAATTTCCAAATTTGGGCTGGGCCACGCCCGTTGGTCTGATCCCGCCAATTTTTGGACCAATAACGTAGACTGCCACCGGATACATACATATGCACTAAATTGCAGCACTCTCGCTAATAAAATACCACCAGATACATATCGCACCTTTTCCACAAAAGGGTAACAACACAAAATTTAGAAAATTTCAGTAGAGGCCAAAAGCTGTTTCCGTTAATATTAAGGGTATATTACAAAAAAAGAATATGTCGTTGCAATAAAATATCATAGAAAAAATAATAACGCTATTTTCCTTTTTGTTTTTTTTATTGATTTTAGAAAAATAACAACTTTTTTGAGTTGTTACTCTTTTCATGAAAAAAGTTTGTATATAAATAGTTGTATTATTTTGGGTTGTACCTTTTTAACTGAAAAAGCTTACTCGGATTATAAGTTGAAAAGGGCACAACTAAAAATATTACTCTTTAGATGATAAATCAACGGTCCCATTTGCTTAAACACTTGGAGACAATTCAAGATTTTTCCAGTGGATAGAAATTGCCATTGTTTTCTTGCAAAAAAGCAAAATTGAAAAATTTTGAGTTGTTACCCTTTTGTGGAACAGGTGCGATATACGCAAAATTTCAGCACTTTCGCTAACAAATCGTGTAAGATATCGCACCTGTTCTACAAAAGGGTAACAACTCAAAATTTTTAAATTTGAGTTGTTACCCGCCCATATTTGGACCAATAACGTAGACTGCCACCGGATGCATATGCACTAAATTGCAGCACTCACGCTAACAAATTGTTCAATCTATCACAATTCTAAAATTTGGCATATAAAAAATTTGGCGGGGCCACGCCCATTGGTCAAATCCCGCCCATTTTTGGACCAAACACGTAGACTGCTACCAGATTCAGGTACACAAAATTACAGCACTCTCCCTAATAAATTGTGCAAGATATCTCAATTTCAAAATTTGGGTTTTATGGGGGGGATCGGACCGCCCATTGGTCCGATCCAGCCAATTTTTGGACCAATAACATAGACTGCCACCGGATAGATATGCACTAAATTGCAGCACTCACGCTAACAAATTGTTCAATATATCACAATTCTAAAATTTGGCATAAATGTGCGGGGCCACGCCCATTGGACCGATCCCTCCCATTTTTGGACCAAACACGTAGACTGCTACCAGATATATGTTCACAAAATTACAGCTCTCTCTCTAATAAATTGTGCAAGATATCTCACAAACACACAAACACACAAACAAACAAACAAACAAACAAACAAACAAACAAACAAACAAACAAACAAACAAACAAACAAACAAACAAACAAACAAACAAACAAACAAACAAACAAACAAACAAACAAACAAACAAACAAACAAACAAACAAACAAACAAACAAACAAACAAACAAACAAACAAACAAACAAACAAACAAACAAACAAACAAACAAACAAACAAACAAACAAACAAACAAACAAACAAACAAACAAACAAACAAACAAACAAACAAACAAACAAACAAACAAACAAACAAACAAACAAACAAACAAACAAACAAACAAACAAACAAACAAACAAACAAACAAACAAACAAACAAACAAACAAACAAACAAACAAACAAACAAACAAACAAACAAACAAACAAACAAACAAACAAACAAACAAACAAACAAACAAACAAACAAACAAACAAACAAACAAACAAACAAACAAACAAACAAACAAACAAACAAACAAACAAACAAACAAACAAACAAACAAACAAACAAACAAACAAACAAACAAACAAACAAACAAACAAACAAACAAACAAACAAACAAACAAACAAACAAACAAACAAACAAACAAACAAACAAACAAACAAACAAACAAACAAACAAACAAACAAACAAACAAACAAACAAACAAACAAACAAACAAACAAACAAACAAACAAACAAACAAACAAACAAACAAACAAACAAACAAACAAACAAACAAACAAACAAACAAACAAACAAACAAACAAACAAACAAACAAACAAACAGACAGACAAACATACAAACAGATTTCTGATTTCCGATCCCGTCCATTTTCGGACTAATAACGTAGACTGGCGCCAAATACATATACACAAAACTCCGCAATCTCTCTAACAAATTTCTCAAGATATATCAATTTCAAAACATGGCTCATGTGGGCGGGGTCACTACCATTGGTCCAATCCCTCCAATTTTTTTACCAATCACGTAGCCTGTCCCCAGATAAATACACAAAATTACAGCAATCTCGCTAACAAATTGTGCTAGATATCTCAATTTCCAAATTGTTACCTATATGGGCGGGGCCAAGCCCATTGGTGCAAACTCGCCCATTTTCCGATCCCGTCCATTCTTGGACAAATAACCTAAACTGCCACCAGATACATATACACAAAATTACAGTACTCTCGCTAACAAATTGTGCAAGACATATCAATTTAAAATATTGGCTTATAAGGGCTGGGTTACATCCACTCGTCCTATTCCGCCAAATTATGTGTAAATCACGCACGGAGGAAAAAAACGGCCTCTGTAACATATTGTCCCAAACATATTTTGCAGGCAACATATATATGTTTGGAGCAGCTCCCAAACATATTATGTTTGGGGTAGCAGTATTGTTCCCAAACATTTATATGATTGTATGCAAACATGTATGTATATGTTTGTTCGTCATCATATATATGATTGTATGTAATCATTTTTATGCTTATATCCAAACATATATATGACATGAAACTATAACGGTTCACAGCAACAAGTAACCTAATGTAAATCGTCACTCACTACGTCAAATACAATAACAACAAACAGTAATACACACTTTGCTTTTGAAAAGTAGTTCATGAGCTGCAGAATAGTTTTTGAGTTTTCTGAAAATTACTACATTTTGAGTTGTGTCTCTTTAAAAGAATTTGTGCAATGTGCAGAGCAAGGCAAAACTTCAATAGTACCGTGCACTCTTCACTACTGTACCCGGGGTCATTTCAGATGAAAACAATTTGTTAGTGCGGGAGTGTGTTTGTTCAAAGAACATGATAAGCCCACATACATACGTACATACATATGTATGTTGGCAAAATAATTTATGTGGGGCAATAAAACGGCGTCATTTTATAGAACATTATTATAGAACGTTTTGTAAATAAAATGTCTTGAAGTAACCTACATTCCTTTTTAAAAAAAATTAATTTTGCACCAAAATAATTGTGTTTTTAATGAATAACCTCTATACATCTATGATATCATATTCTTTCTTTTATTTTGAATTTGTTGTACGTGTTAAAACTACAACTAATTTCTTTGAATTCGACATTCACCACACATATTCAATAAAAAACCCGACCTTAAGCAGTGCGGGAGTGTGTTTGTTCAAAGAACATGATAAGCCCACATACATACGTACATACATATGTATGTTGGCAAAATAATTTATGTGGGGCAATAAAACGGCGTCATTTTATAGAACATTATTATAGAATGTTTTGTAAATAAAATGTCTTGAAGTAACATACATTCCTTTTTAAAAAAAATTAATTTTGCACCAAAATAATTGTGTTTTTTAATGAATAACCTCTATACATCTTTGATATCATATTCTTTCTTTTATTTTGAATTTGTTGTACGTGTTAAAACTACAACTAATTTCTTTGAATTCGACATTCACCACACATATTCAATAAAAAACCCGACCTTAAGCACCGACCCTTTGGTGTCGGTGCCATTCCTCCTCATACACACGGTTACCATATACATATTACCCTTATTTGCACAAAATTATGAGTCATATAATTGCGCTCTCTGAGAGTAATACTCTCTAAAACTTTAAAAAATATGTTCTAATATATTATTTTGCCAAAAATATGTTAGGACACAATCATATCGTATTTTAATATGCTAGAATTTTGCCCCGAACATATTATGATTGTGTGCAAACATAATATGTTTACCCACAAACATATATATGATTGTGCCCGTCCCAAACATATATATGATTGCATCCAAACATATTTTTTTCTCCGTGCGTGGAATGCCTACAGACACATATACACAAAATTGCTTATAAATTGAGCAAGATATCTTAATTTCAAAATTTGTACACAAAATTACAGTCCTTTGGTGTCGGTGCCATTCCTTTGGTGTCGGAGTCATTCCTCCTCATACACACGGTTACCATATACATATTACCCTTCTTTGCACAAAATTATGAGTCATATAATTGCGCTCTCTGAGAGTAATACTCTCTAAAACTTTAAAAAATATGTTCTAATATATTATTTTGCCAAAAATATGTTAGGACACAATCATATCGTATTTTAATATGCTAGAATCTTGCCCCGAACATATTATGATTGTGTGCAAACATAATATGTTTACCCACAAACATATATATGATTGTGCCCGTCCCAAACATATATATGATTGCATCCAAACATATTTTTTTCTCCGTGCGTGGAATGCCTACAGACACATATACACAAAATTGCTTATAAATTGAGCAAGATATCTCAATTTCAAAATTTGTACACAAAATTACAGCATTTTCGCTAATAAATTGTGTAAGATTTCTCAATTTCAAAATTTGGCCTATATAAGCGGGGCCACGCCCATTTGCACGATCCCGCTTTTTTTTGGCCCAATCGCGTAGAATACCACCAGATACTTAAGGTAAGTACAGACGATTTGCAGATCGGACAACATTGCCAGAAAAATGGCGGAAAAATGCAACCCTGTGAATTTACAACCGTGTGAACATACAATTTTTGTTTTGCAACGTTAGCAGAAAAGTCATTGCGAGATAATTTGCTGATTGTTATATGTGCGAAGTTTATGAATGTGACAACGGCGCCATTGCCAGAAAATCATTTTATTTGCAACACTGTCTATAATGTATTTTTATTGGCAATCCTGCATATAAATATTTACAAAATATATTGTAAATATATGAAATTGTAATGTTTTCTTGCAATCGTCTGAACTGTCAATTCACCTTTGCCTAACAATCTGACATTGCCCGTATATTTGCAGCACTTTAACAGGGTTGATAACGTTTGCCGATCTGGCAATCGTCTATACTCAACTTTACACACAAAATTACTGAACTCTCGCTAATAAATTGTGCAAGATATCTAATTGCAAATTTGGCCTATATGGGCGGGGCCAAGCCCATTGGTTCGATCCCGATTGAGTTTGTATATAAATAGTGGTATTATTTTGAGTTGTACCTTTTTAACTGAAAAATCTTACTCGGATTATAAGTTGAAAAGGGCACAACTAAAAATATTACTCTTTAGATGATAAATCAACGGTCCCATTTGCTTAAACACTTGGAGACATTTCAAAATGTAACTCTTTAGTTGAATCTAAAGACGTTGTTCTGTAAACACAGAGAGAGTCATAACGGTTTTTTGTTATAAAATAGAAGAAAAATCAAGGAACATTTTTTGCAGTGGGTAGAAATTGCCATTGTACGTTGTTTTCTTGCAAAAAAAGCAAATTTAAAAATTTTGAGTTGTTACCCTTTTGTGGAACAGGTGCGATATAGAGGATATCCGTCCGTCTGTCAGTTGGATTGGCTGGTGCTAACGATAACCCTGGAAAAGATTCAAACCCAGTTTATGTTTGATGGACAACCATATTAGCCTACTCTTTGTTAATGTTAAAACTCTTATAACTTCTATACTACTCATGGGAATACTGTAAAGTTTCATACATACTAATCATTTTACCGTCTCTGTAAGCTGGGCAAAAAAGGACCATGCCCCTTTTGATACCCCCACATAAAGTGACCAATTTGTACAAAAAATTAACAGCTCATAACATTATTTCCAGTGCATACAAATACTTGAATTTTTGTGCAGTGTAATGTTTTTGTAGTACCTACAGTCCAGTACAAAGTGGGCGTTACTGCCACGCCCCTTATAGTACCTCTCACACAAATGGCAACAACTTTGTGAAATGTAAGAAATGAGAAATTCATTGAAGTAAATATATAAATAAAACCAGTAAGGAAAGGCTAAAGTCGGGCGGGGCCGACTATATAATACCCTACACCACTCTCGTAACATTGAATAACTCTGATATATAAATTTTGTAATTCATGTATAAATTGTTTACATAAATTTACTTTTGGGACATTTTATACTTAAATAATACCCTGTACCACAGTGTGGTGTAGGGTATAAAAACGATTGGATGTAAAATACAGCATCTACAGGACTAAAGAGCCAATCGGATGAAACATATATATGGGAGCTATAGCTAAATCTTAACCGATGTTCTTAAAATTCGGCAATGTTAGTCCATGGATCAAGAAACTCTACCATTCTAAATATCAAAACGATTGGATGTAAACTACAGCATCTATAGGACTAAAGGGTCAAATCGGACGAAAGATATGTATGGGAGCTATAGCTAAATCTTAACCGATTTTCTTCAAATTCGGCAATGTTGGTTCATGGATCAAGAAACTCTACCATTCTAAATTTCAAAATGATTGGATGTAAAAACCAGTAAGGAAAGGCTAAAGTCGGGCGGTGCCGACTATATAATACCCTACACCACTCTCGTAATATTGAATAACTCTGATATATAAATTTTGTAATTCATGTATAAATTGTTTACATAAATTTACTTTTGGGACATTTTATACTTAAATAATACCCTGTACCACAGTGTGGTATAGGGTATAAAAACGATTGGATGTAAAGAGCCAAATCGGATGAAACATATATGGGAGCTATAGCTAAATCTTTACCGATTTTCTTCAAATTCGCCAATGTTGGTTCATGAATCTAGAAACTCTACCATTCTAAGTTTCAAAACGATTGGATATAAAATACAGCTTCTATAGGACTAAAGGACCAAATCGGACGAAAGATATATATGGGAGCTATATCTAAATCTGCACCGATTTTCTTCAAATTCGGCAATGTTGGTTCGTGGATCAAGAAACTCTACCATTCTAAATTTCAAAACGATCGGATGTAAAATACAGCTTCTATAGGACTAAAGGGCCAAATCGGACGAAACATATATATGGGAGCTATAGCTAAATCTTAACCGATTTTCTTCCAATTCGGCAATGTTGGTTCATGGATCAAGAAACTCTACCATTCTAAATTTCAAAACGATCGGATGTAAAATACAGCTTCTATAGGACTAAAGGACCAAATCGGACGAAAGATATATATGGGAGCTATATCTAAATCTAAACCGATTTTCTTCAAATTCGGCAATGTTGGTTCATGGATCAAGAAACTCTACCATTCTAAATTTCAAAACGATCGGATGTAAAATACAGCTTCTATAGGACTAAAGGGCCAAATCGGACGAAAGATATATATGGGAGCTATATCTAAATCTGAACCGATTTCAACCAAATTCAATAGCGACCTTAACAGCCGCGAAATACTCTAAACTGCAAAATTTCAGAACGATCGGATTGAAATTGCGACCTGTAGTCGACGAACAACTTTACATGGACAGACGGACGGACAGACATCGTTAAATGGACTCAGCTAGTGATTCTGAGTCGATCGGTATACTTTAAGGTGGGTCTAGCTGTGTTATTTTAAGGTGTTACAAACATCTGCCGTGAAATAAACTTATAATACCCTGTACCACAGTGTGGTGTAGGGTATAAACAGCTTCTATAGAACTAAAGGGCCAAATCGGACGAAACATATATATGGGAGCTATAGCTAAATCTTAACCGATTTTCTTCAAATTCGGTAGTGTTGGTTCATGGATCAAGAAACTCTACCATTCTAAATTTCTAAATGATTGGATGTAAAATACAGCTTCTACAGGACTAAAGAGCAAAATAGGACGAAACAATATATGGGAGCTATAGCTAAATCGTAACCGATTTCAACCAAATTCAATAGGGATCTTTACAGCTGCGAAATACACTAAACTGCAAAATTTCAGAACGATCAGAGTGAAATTGCGACCTGTAGTCGACGAACAACTTTACATGGACAGACGGACGAACGGACAGACATGGTTAAATCGACTCAGCTAGTGATTCCGAGTCGATCGGTATACTTAAGCTGTGTTATTTTCAGGTGTTACAAACATCTGCCGTGAAACAAACTTATAATACCCTGTACCACAGTGTGGTGTAGGGTATAAACGTTTAACAAATCACAAATATGTTACCATTTGTGTGAGAGGTAGTAGAAGGAGCGTGGCAATATCGCCCACTTCGTACTGTACTGTAAGTACTATAAAAAATTACACTGCACAAATTTTCAAGTATGGTGGACATTCGTTTGAGCGCATCAAAAAAATGTTTGTAAAGCGGTTATTTTTTTGAGACTTTTATGAAATGAAAAAAAGTTACAATATTTATTTTTACAACACTGAGTGTGAAATGCAAATCAAGTACAGTTATTGGGATAACGGTGTAATTTGAATATTAACTACATTTGCTTTTGAAATGTGATGCATTTCTGATATGACATTCGTTTGAACGCAGCAACAAACATTCTCATTTTTCTTGAGATGCTGGAATAAGAAAATATTTGTTTTACAGGATGATGTTTTACTAACACATATTGATGAAAAATTAGGATGATGGCATAATTTTTTAGCAGGACAACGCTTAAATTCACACATCACATCGAACGAAAGCTTGGTTTTCGGAAAAAAATATTAATTTATTGCCATAAAAAATTTATGGGTCATACTCGAAGCAAAAGTATATGAGCGTGGAAGACAATTCTCGACATTAAATGAGATAAAATTTACAATAAAGGAATTTTGGTAGGAAATTCACATTACAACAATTCAAAACTTGATAAACTCAATGCCAAATCCCATTTTTCTGTCATTTAGACTAAGGGAGGACACACCAAATACTAGTTTAGCAAAGATTATTGTAGTGTTTTCAACTATATTTTGTTTGTTGATTTTTTTTCAAAAAAAATTTTTTGTAATTTGGTGAAGATTTTCAGCTATTATAATGTAGCTTCTGAATCAAAGTTGTGCCCACTCTAAAATTTCCACCATCGGTAGAGTACATATTGACAATTTTTTTAATTTTTTTTATTTATATTTTTATTTCCGCGAAAAGTGACCGAAATAAACTGTTTTAGATCAAATTAGTATTTTTTATGAAAAGTCCAAAGAAAAAGCTATAAGAAATTATATTTTATATTTCTAAATTCTTATGCTTTGTATCATTAAAATTAACTTCACAAAACCATTACAGAAGAAAAAATAAATTTTTCTGAACTTTGACCTCGCCCCCTGCCTCCAACTTTAATTTTTTTAATAGTGTGGGTCATTACTCCCACATACTAGGGCAAAATTTTCTGAGAATTTAATAAAGATCTAGTTTTTGACTTGTGACACTTGAACGAAACGGACATTAATTAATTAATTTTTTTAACCAATCCTGAAATTTTTAAATTTTTTGGGAAAATATGTGTGTAATTTGAAAAATAAATATATATATATTTTGAATAATAAATATAAAATAAAAATTATAACAAAAAAAACTAAGATATGCTTTTTAGGATAATCAAGGTTTAACAACATTTTCGTTCTTTTGAGTCCTTAATACACAAAAGTTGGTCACTCAATTCATAATTCTTAGAGAGGATGTTAAATTCTTTCTAATGGTATTTATATCATTCAAATCTAGTATTCCGTTCAAAAGTTATGTCGACTTCAAAATAGTTAAATTTTAAAAAAATGTTGTAGATGACAAACTTTGGCATCCTGTAAAATCTAAACCACTAAGAAATTGGTCAAATGGTTAAAGGCCATAATTCCGCATTGTCTTGTATTATAAGCATGCAAAATTGCACCCAAATCTAAATGTATAAATATTGAGAGTTGGTCGGTTTCATTTGGAATTACCCCATACTTTTCACCCAATTAGGCAATTTTTTTTGGATGATTTTGGAAATCACCCATTTTTCATTTTTGTGACATGATTTTTCAAATGTTATTAACATATCCTTCTGATATTTTGCATTTTTGATTGATATATCGCCAAAAAATTTAGCATATTTTGTTGCATATTTTGCATATATTTTGCATATTTTGTGCACATTTTTTTTTGCCTATGCACTCAAATTATTTAAATTTCAGTGATGAAACGTCTAAATACAAATTTTGGTTCAAATCGGATGAAAATTGAAAGATATGCAAAAATCCGAGGTCTAGTCATCATCAAGTTTTTTTCTGCTAAATATCGTGGCATCCGCTGGACATGTACACGTGTCGAAGTCTCATCGACGACTAAATGAGAGAGCATAAGAATATGTGTGAGGTGGTGGATGCACAATTGCCAAAGAAATGGCAATCCCTGATGTACAGCCATCACCATGCCCTTATTTTTACATGTACATGTCATTGGAGGAAAGTGCTTCCACACAAGCATACAAGCAGCTGAAAAATATCCACTTACCCCCACGCTTACAAGTATTCAAAAAGTAAGCGTGGATAAAATAAATAATTTTACGAGTGGGTTTGTGTGGAGTGGATATTTCCTAGTTGCTATTGTTTGTTCACCACCATCAGTGGTGGCTTGTGGTGAGAAAGTAGAAGGGTGTAAAATTGGGAAGAGCGTAACATTGGGTAGAGCGTATAATTGGAAGAGAGTAGTTATCGATTGTTGTCGTCATATGCCGAAAAATTGCATTTACCGGGAGGTGGGATTGAACTCGCGACCTCATGGTTTCGTTGTTTAGAATCACAATCACTGGCCTACCTCGCTTAATAATCAAGTACAAAAATATAACCCATCAAAATCTTTGTAAGTAAATATCGTTACCAGATGCATTACCAGGTAATGATAATTCACTATCGCCAGAATTACTTTCGGTAAATAAATAACAACTAACTAAATAATGACAAAAATAAGTTAGTATTAGTAATCTAATTTGAGTTTTTAAACTTTTCTGTAAATGATTTAACTGAATACAAACTACAACTTATAGCTTTGTTCCTTTACCTACTACAAGTTACTAGTTTTACCATTTTTACCAGTTTTACTCCAAAAAGCGTTCCTTTACTCGAAAAACTAGTAAAAATAGTAGACAAATTTAAGAGAGAATTTTCAAAATGCCTTTCTCTTTTACTACTTTTTTACTAGTTTTTACTCGACAAATTTTTCCGAGTAAAAGTAGTAGCTTTCAAAATACCCCAGCAAAATTTCTCATTAAGGTAAGTAGGTAAGTACTTATTATTTAGCCACTTTTCTCATTATTTTAACATGGGGATGTCATTGGAGGAAAGTACTTCCCAAAAGCATACAATAAAGTAGCATAATAAGTACTTATTTGTAGCATAGGCATACCACATAAATATGTGCTTATATTTTCACGATTTTAAGTACTTGAATAATGCATTACCAAAAAGTTATAAAATAAGTAGTAGATATGGTAGATATTTAGAAATGGCCATTTAAAGTGATTTTGAGCATATTTCTCAAAACAAACAATTTCCTCATGCCAGATTCGAATTTCTGAACCCAAACTGCCATGTAAAAAATTCTTCAAAGGACTTACATCATGTGATATACGTAAATATTTATGGTATTTTCATTCAAATCTGCCCGTATTTTTTGAGAACATGTTGCATTATATTTTAATTTGGCAACATGATTTTGATAATATTCGTAAAAAATCACTTATTTCTGTTATTATTAGTAAGTCATTATTAACAAGCCGAAAGTAATGCAGCGAATAATGAGATGTCATTATTTGGTAATGCAGGGAATAATGACAGGTATTTACCAAGATTTTGCTGGGACATTGAAAGTAATATAACAAAAACTTCAAATAGAAGAAATTTTTCTGTGCTTGCTATTTTTACCAGATTTCCGTTCCCGTACTTTTTCAAAATATGTTTACTCAGAGAGAATTTTGAATTATTTCTCTTTTGCTAGTTTTACTATTAAAAAGGTAAAGGAACAAATCTTATATACGTAAATCATTTCAGAAAAAATCATAAATCGGAAATCATCTAAAGAAAAGTTTATAACTTAAAATAAGATTTTCTAACTTAGATTACTAGCAATAACTTATTTTTGTCATTATTTATTTACCGAAAGTAATGCTGGCGATAATGAGATATCATTACCTGGTAATGCGAGTGGTAATGACATGTACTTAAAAAGATTTTGCTGGGCAGTTGTGTCGCTGAAGCAGTGCAATTCGAAAATTGCTCAAAGTCACTGCTAAAACCATGCCAAAACATGTCAGGCCTACTTCAGAGAGATAGAGAATACATTTATGCGTTGAAGTGGGAAAGCAGATTGACAGTGTCTGTTTTTTCTCTTTCTTTATTGCATTTATGTTCTGACGAAGCAAAACTAAGCTAGAAACGCTTCAAAACGCGCTCTCTTGCTGAAATTATCGATTTCGGTTTATCTTTCTAATGCGAAAAAAACACAGAAAACACTTTTCAGCCGCTGTATGCTCACGCAACAAAATTGCTTCTATCTTTGGGTCTGCCATCAGCCTTAGAATATGCGTAAAAAAAAATATGCATGTACAGCAGCCCAGTAGGGAATATCTTAAAGACATCACTGAAGCGGGTTCAAGACCCTTTATAAATCATTGAAGACACTTAGAGGACTGGCAAAGGGAATCCTCGACGACATTTTCACACAAGTGCCATAAATGTCTCGAATGACAATGGCTTGGTCTTGTAGCAAATCATTGACGATCAATTAATTGACACTGTCTTGCAGCAAATCATTGACGATAAATTAATGGACAATGTCTTCAATCATATATGTAGATACCGGGTGTTTTTTTTACAGCTTTGTTTTTCGAATAGAGATAAAACTGGCATTTTGTGGTCAAATCTGGCAACTCTAATGTCATTTATGTTCAGTTTGGTTTGCCATTTCATCATGAACAGGTTGACAAAAGAACAACGCTTGCAAATCGTGCAAATTTATTTCGAAAATAATGGTTCAGTTCGCGAAGTTTACCGCAAGCTCCGTCCATTTTATGGTCGACATAATCGTCCATCAGAGCAATTAATTCGGTTAACCATGGATCGTTTTCGCACTACGTTTACTCTATGTGATAATACGCATCCGCAGAGACGTCGAACAGTGCGCACCGAAGAAACAATTGCCGCTGTAGAGCAAAGTGTTGAAGAGGACCCGAATGAATCGATTCGCCACCGTGCACAGCAATTGGAGCTGTGGAGAGCTAATGGAGACCGGTATAGAGCCATGATAACCGACTATTTTGTTCCCGAATTGGATGGCATGAATGTGGATGAGTTGTGGTTCCAACAAGACGGCGCTACATGCCACACAGCGCACGTCACAATCGATTTATTGAAGGAAACATTCGATGAGCGCATAATTTCGCGGAATGGACCTGTCAATTGGCCACTAAGATCGTGTGATTTGACACCATTGGATTATTTTCTTTGGGGATATGTGAAGTCGCTCGTCTACGCCAACAAACCAGAAACGTTAGGGGAATTGGAAGCCAACATTCGTGGCGTTATTGCCGACATACGGCCCCATATGCTCGAAAAAGTGGTTGAAAATTGGACCTGTAGAATTGGCTTTATTCGAGCCAGCCGCGGCGGCCACATGCCCGAAATCATATTTAAACATTAATGGCAGAAAATTATCCTTCCAATAAAGCCAAATTGATGGACCTTAAAACGATTTTCTTGTGTTTTATTTCAATTCGAAGTTCTATACCCCTAAAAAAAACACCCAATATAAGAAAATATTGAAAAAAATATTTTTTTCTTCAGGCTGATGCCAATGTTTAATATCTCAATTCTTATATTAAGTCGTTGTCTCTTCTAATTCTCATATGTTAATTTGATTTTTTTAATTTACGCTGTTATAATTTGGAAATGTCTTGATTTGTCCTCGAACTCGAATTGCAAATCTCGCGTGCTTTCACTATGCTACTTCGGCAGTGATAAAAAATTGCGCTTACTGAAGTCTAAATTATGCATAACAGTATCGCTTATATTCTAATTAAGGAACAGATGCACGATGCTGTCGCCGAACTTGTCGCCAGCAGATTGTCATGCCCGAAAATCTTAAACTTTGTATTGCAGAGTGTCTTCAACATGTTCTTTGCACCATTTTGTCATGGAACTTGCTTTGCAAAAGGTCATGAATGAAGTTTTCCCTTGTGTTGTCATTGAAGAAAAGTTTATGTGATTAACGTCCTGCATGACATGACCATTGACGACAATGTCATCAAAGGTCAAAAAGCATACAGGGAAAGCAAACATGAACATACGGAATACACATTTTGTACGCAACACAATCGAAGTAGACAATTTATGTGATGAACGATTGATGTAAGAAATTTGTTTTGATGTAGTACACAATTTTAATGAAATTGGCGGTCATCAAATTGCAGAAGGTATTCACAAAATCAATGGAATAATTACATCAATTCAAAGAAAAACAATTGAAGAAACTTTTTCATTATTTTGATGTATCATTTTATTTTCAGTGTACTGCTTTAAATTGCAATGTCCTGGGTGTCCTGGCTTGTTCGTTATGAGGATTTGATTGTAGGCAATAATGATAACAAAAATGACCCAAGAAGCAAAATTTTGTATTAAAACTCCTTATTGCCTATGTCTCTTGATTGTTTTCATAAATCGTATGGACTTTGCATATGAATGTATTTATTTATACGAGTATACTGAACATAATTCAAAATATTTTTTTTTTTCCAAACTGGTATAAATTATCGAACTGCATGTAGCTGAACATTTATAGCACGTGCATTTTCGATTTTTCTAACAAAAATCGTAAAACTTATTAAAGATTATAATGAAAATATCACATTTTCAAAAAATGTTATAATATGATTTTGTAGTAGAAATTACACAATGTTGCCTACAGACAAACAAATTCACAAATCATAATACTACAGTGTGGTGTCGGGTATAAAATATCAGTAAAATTCTGTTCTTAAAAAAATGAATATAATCAACGTTTTTCACACTAAAAATTTATTTGTTCATACTGATAAGGAACGTTCGTTTGTAAGGAACTATTTTGAAAAGAAAATAAACGCAAAATCGCAAGCAATTTATGCTCGACGCTATCTAACAGGATAGTGTCGCAGTAGGTAGTGTATAGTCGACTCCACCTGCTTGTTTTTTATAATACACTATTAGTTCTTACTAAAGTCGGTATCAATATTTCTCTGATTGTCAGGCTAGTATAAAATCCCTCCAAATTGTCTTCCTGAATTCATAAACTTGACTGTCTCAGGACTCTTTAAGGTAATGGCAGAAATAAATAGTTTTGTAAAACAGTTACATTGGTTCAATGGGAGGGTATATGAAAAACTGGTATCTGCGTCTATGTCGTATCACAAGGGACTACATTTTCTAAATGACTTTGAAATACAGGCGGCGACTCTTAACCTAAAACCTAAATATATAATTATATTGTTTACCTATTTTAAAACATCTCTGCACTGAAATATCAAATACGCGGGTTCCTTCCCTGAATGATTTATATCCCACACAGGAAATTTGTATTTAGATTTGCTACAATAACTGCATAGTCAAATAAATCAACAGAGCCAAAATATTTTAGTTCTCGGTGTTCCTTTGTTATAAACATTATGAAATTAGAAATAATTACGCGTTTCTATTATAAACAGATTGATAGAAATAATTTACAGGGTCCATATATGTTAAATCCAAAAATGGTTTCTATACTTGTTCAACTTTGTTTCGAGTCAGTCGCCGCCAGCCGTAGCGAACGGACGTGTTATGGCAGAGCGGATAGTTTTTAACCTATTACGCAGTACCTATTCACCTACTTATTACGCAACCACTTGGTTTGTTGTTTTTAAAGCGTAGTTTGAATTGGATGCATGATCTCTAGACAAACATTTCTGAACTTATTCTGGGAGGCCTACATCGTCGTACCTTTTACGGGCTAATACTGGATATGTGGGTGTCTCTCTCAAAAAATGTATGATTAAACCAAGAAAGACAAAGGAGATTACGGCGCAGGAGAAAGAAAACCCAGTGCCGGGGACAACTGTTGATTCACTCACGAGTCTTGTGTCGTCGTTATCGAACAATCGTGAGCCAACCAAATCATCCGTTAAGGATAAGGCTTTAAACAATAAGACTCTGCAGACACGAAAAAATCAATTGGCCATAAGGAAGGGTAAGAAGCCACTATCTTATTCTAAAATAGCTAAACAACATTTCCGAGACGATCTAAGTTATGTCATAACTGATAACAGTAGCGCATCTGGCAGAATCCCCGAACACCAAAAGAGTATCTTAAGATTTGGTCTATACGAGGATACCGGAGTACGCCCTCAAATCTAAGGATAAGACACCAATCGAAGTAATGAGTTGCAAGTTTGAGAGGGGTGTTTAGATGCTAAGGCTGGCATCACAACGCTGTGCTGTGTCCTCGTAAAACTCCCACACCTTGGGACGGCGCAAAGCTGAATTTGGTAAGGGAAAACGACATTTAAGCACTCATCAAAACGACTTTATTTGTCGAGGGATGTCCCAGTACGTTCTTATCAGAGTACATACTTGGAATCATTGGCAACCAGAATTTAAAACTTTCCGATTCTAACTAGGATACTTTCCGTGAGAAAGTGGGAAGTCTTTTATAGAAATGATGATAACGATGGTACTCGTGTTTTGCATATTCCCAGAATCCAAGAACAATTTTGTAATGGCAAAGTCATGACTTACTTCTTGATCTGGAGAGTCTTTTTCAGAATTGGAAAGGGCAGATACATCGAGTCTAAATACTTGTATACTGTCTGAAGAGGCAAACACTGATATAACGATAAGTTAAGAAAATCTTATTGATGAGGATCATGAGTGGATTGTTTCGGATAAACGCTCATATTCGGACCACCGTTATATAAGATTTAAAATTTCAGGGCCACCGCCTAATCCAATAAGTTTCCGTAATAAGGCTAAAACCGACTGGACTAAATTCGGCAATCTACTCAGAAATCGATTGAGCCAGCCTAGAGGAGGGAAACTATCGATGGCACTATCGATAGTTAATTTTTTTGGGACTATCGATTGTTGTTTGCTAAGATTATTTTATATTTTAAAACTATTGATATTTTTGGTCACTATCGATAGTGAATCCGAAATGATCCGCAACTAAGATTGTAAAATTAAAGAGTCCGGCAAGTTTACAAATGCAAAGAAACACACAGATTATCAAGCCAACAAAAGATCCAGCAAATGCGGTTCGGACGTTTGGATGCCTTTTTCATTAAGTTCCGACTAAAACAGGCAAAATGCCTAACATGCCAAAATAACATAAATCAATTTCTGCATTGAAATGAGAAAGTAAAAAGTTGTTTTGTTTGTGAAGTCTGTAAATACCATGCGACGTCTATAGTATTCAATTGTCGTTGTAAAAGCTTTTCTTTGAGGTCTATTAAAATTCGATAGCATCGTTGATATATCGATATTTTAGTTAGGACTTGATAGTTTATAATCCGATAGCGTCACTATCGATAGTTTGCCACCTCTAGGCCAGCCTATACGCGATTTTCTAAGTACAGAATACATTGACATTAATGTGAAGAAGATTACGGAGGCTCTTGTAAAATCATTGGAAGATAGTTGCCCACTTCGAGAGAGGAAATGTGATATACCCTGGAAGACAGGACAAATTCCGTCGGCAGACTTTACAACATAGCTCGACGTAATAAACTATCAGAATATTGGGACGACTACCACAAAATACTCAAAAAATACAATATATCATTAGATCGGCGAAACGTAAGTCCTGGAGGCTTTTCTGTGAACAGGTAGACAAATGAAAAGGTTCCTCTCAAAAACTCATATCCCGAAACACTGGTGGATTACACGGGTAAAAGGATGGAAAGGCTCTTGATGAAAACTAATTTTCCGACTGGTAATGCTAGACCAACAGAGGAAAAGTTACAGAATGAAAATGTATTGCAATAAAAAGCGATAAAAAGCTTCTCTCCCGGATGGAATATTTCCAGCTCTTCCGGTAAAAACTCATCTGGCTGAAGTATACACTGCATGCCTAACCCATGCATATACCACAACAAAGTGGCAGGAATCAAGGGTGGTCCTCATACCCAAGCCTGGCAAAGTGTGTTATACGACCGCAAAGGCTTATCGACCCTTTAGCCTAACTTCTTTTCTGTAAAAAAAATGGAGCGAATAATTGATGACATGGTCAAAAGTAAAATAGCGGATGACAGGCCAAAATTCAAACAACAAGCCTATGTAAATGAAAGATCATTGTAAACAGCTCTGCATGAGGTAGTGCAGCACACATAAGAGTCCTTTGGTAAGGAAATGTATACACTTGCTGTGCTCACGGACATTGAAGGCGCATTTAACAATGTGCAGACCGATACACTTATTCAGTCCGTAGACGAGTTTCAGGTTGACCGGGCGCTGAAAAACTGGATCAACAATATTCTAAGGAATAGGTGAATTATTTGTGGGCCATTTGACATAAAAATAATACAAATCGTGGTATACCTCAGGGGACATTTTATCGCCTCTGTTATGGGTTACGACGATACAGTCTCCTAAAAGCCCTCACCAATGAAAGACTTAAAACAGTCTGATATACAGACGACGTTATAATACTTCTACATACATCCAAACCAATTATGCAGAAGAGCTGAGGAGGCACTTAACATAGCATATAACTGGGCACAACCAAGGCGATTAAATGTTAACCAGGCCGAAACAGAAATATGTTTATTTACAAGAAAAACGAATATAGCGCATTTTACCGTGCCTCCTGAATAAGACAATTGCTATATCTAACAAGGTAAAATACTTGGGTGTACTCTTGGAGCAGAAACTGAATTGGAAAGAAATCTTGAAGAAAGAGTTACCAAAGCCCACATATGTTGGTCGTTCTGCAGAAGAGCTATAGGTTAAAAATGGAAGACTACGTCCAAATATGAAACACTGACTTTACATGAGCGTGATACGACCAATAATAACCTACGCGTCTGTAGTGTGGTGGACATCAATGGACAAAAAGTGTAGCGTAATACATTTCCAAAAAATTTAACGCATGTGCTGTATTGGCATAAGCGGTGCAATTATAACTGCACCAACAAGAGCGTTGGAGACTATACTGCACATCCAACCAATAGACATCCGTATGTAAAGTGTGAGGCTGCCCTCACAGCATAACGCCTACAAGTGATGAGTGAATGGATAAATCGAGATCACAAGTCGTACCATCACAAGGTTTTAGAATATGTATGTACTTGTAGTTGGTCACATTCAAACACCAGAATTCTCCGACCGCATTACTGAAGTACGGCTTACAGCTTCCTGCGATCGTTTTTGCCAGACACGCGCTCCCGCGAAAACGGAACACTGGCACAAGTTCGAGCCATCACGGAGTGTGTGAACTGGCTCCCTAATACCACAAAGCCTAAATATGCCAACATCTTCACATATAGCCAAATGGCGATCAAAGCAATAACATCGGAAAGGGTCAAATCCAGAACTGCGTTATACTGTAAAAGAACGATAAATGATTACTCAACCTATGCATGGTCAACTGCGTATTTTCTGGGTACCAGGACACAAAGGAGTGATTGGAAATGAACGGGAAAACAGTTTGGCTTCAAAGGGTAGAGAACTTCGAGTAATATACTTGGAAAATTGGAAGCCTTTCGAAGCCACGAAGGATGAGTTGAAGCTAGAGTGATCAAAACCCGGTTTTTTGAAAAAATAAAAAAACAGTGGAAGGTTTATTTAAATTTAAAAAAACCAGTGGAATCTTTTTTGGATGGTTAAAACCGGTAATACCGGTAAAACCGGTTTTTTCTGCATAACAAAAACGTAGGAAAATTTCAGTTTGAAAACAAATTTCCTTTTTAATAACAAGAAACTGTATACAAAAATGCTATACATATGGGTGTGTCATGTCAAGTGGGTAAATTTTTTAAAGCGATGTATTCAGATTAGGATGAAACTTGCACCAACTTTAGTCCTGATGGATAGTGGTAGTAGTTGTGTATCATAATTTCAACGAGATCGGTTAATGACTGTCCGAGTTGGAGGGCGTTGAATATTGACATTTTGATAAAACGGTCTTTTTTCTCATCCTTATATTAAATTAGCTATTGCATTTAGAAAATTTTGTCAAGGTGTTTCCGAAAGCCGTTTCTTCAATCTATTTAAAAAATTCGCAAATATATTTTGTTGTGATTTTTTTGCGAATTTAAATTTTTTTTACATTTTTGTAAAAACCCATATTTTCTCAAATTGTTCTCAACCGATCAAACTTTACGATTAATAAAATCGTAAATTAAATAATAAAAATATAATAAATATGAATTGTTCGACGTTTTTAAGAAGTTTTAATAGAAAAAAATATTAATTAAATTTGAAACTGCTGATGCGTTGAAGAATTTATATTAAAAGATGATAAAGGCTACATAAATTAGGATTTTAAAAAGGTTTGTCAATTTTAAAACACCCTCCAACTCGGACAGTCCTCAACCGATCTTGTTGAAATGTTGTGTCATGGCTACTATCCGATAGGACTAAATTTGGTGCATGTTTCATTTCGATCAGAAGACATCGGTTTTAAAAATTGACTCACTTGACATGAAATATAACACTGGTCAACACAATTTTTTGGGTCTGACTTCTAAATGTTAAATTTTGGTTTCTTTTTTGTTACTAATAAAGGGGAAAATATTTTTTCTGTCAAAGTTTGTATTTGTATAAATTAGAGCAAATTTTCGAATTTCAAGAGATGCGACTGGTTTCCTCGCGGCAACTTTTAAAATTATGCATCGAAATCAAATCATAAAAAAATTACAATTGTGCATTTTTGGAAATTTTTATGAGACTTTTCTTTAAAAAACATTAACATTTTCTCAAAACATATATAATTTTTTCGCAATATTTTGTAAGATATCATCGAAACCGCTGACCGGAAGAAAATTGTTTCATAGGAAGTTTAAGACTATTTAATTTTTAAACAATTCCTGACCTAATTTAGTGAAATGGTTCTCTAGTTATGCCATAATATGTGGTTCATCCTATTTTTTTTTTCTTAGCCTAAAAGGTTGTTTCTTTAAATTCTCGCGATAAACTGAGATATTGAAAAAATAGAGAGGTTGAAGATCATATTTTGGTATAACTCGAGAACCATTTATCAGGTATAACTCGAGAACCATTCAGTAAAGTTTAAAAGAATTCTAAATTAAGTAGCCTTCAACTTCTTGAAAATTCGAGTCTAGTACCGATTTTGTCTAACACGTGAGGTATAAAAAGATCCCTGGACATGAGACGTTTAAACGTCTCCTCTCTTCAACCTTACCTAACATTGTTTCGTGTTAAATTTACATGTATAAGGCCGAATTATTTGAACTTGGACGAATTGAATAAACGTGTTATGAATCAAATAATGATTAGTCGAGCAAGTCACTGCTGTTCAAAACGCAATAATAATAATTTAAATTGCTTTAACGCACTCATAACAACTATGCACGGATGCTCACGGAATTATTTCTTGTTATTCGTCTTGGAATTTTTTCTTTTGGTAGATCTCTGGATTGATTAAAGCATTTATGTCTAACAAACTAGGACAAATCTTAATATTGCATCATGGACGTTTAACTCCTAGGCATACATGTGGTTACTATCACTACAAATATTCTTGTCACTCGTTCGAGAATAGGAGGCAAATCAAATCGAAATCATGTAATAGGATAATCAGATTGATTCAATATGAAATAATATTAAAATTGTATACTCGTACCTAGCAAAATAATTAAGTTTTACATATGTTTTTTCCTGTGTGTAGCGATTAGATGAGCATTACAATTTTATTTGTGTCATTTTGTGGCTTTTCATTCTAATATATCCATGGTAATTTTTCACCCATTATACCGCAATTTAGGTTCTTACATAATTTATGAAGAATTTTGTTCAAACCAAATACCAAACCCCAGGAAGTAATAACATTCCAAAGTATCCCGCCGCGTGCGGCAAAAAAGCGTTACCCCCACCTTGTAACAAATTTAACGCAGTTCATACGCCACAAGCCGAATAATAACCGCACTCTTGACAAATTTCGACACTTTTGCTGCCACAGTCAGCGCCGCAAAAATTGCAAAGAATTTGTCATATGCACAGTTGGAATTTTAGTTGACGGAACAACATTTGAATATAGCCCCAAAAACGTCACGCGTCTCGCGTGAAAAAGATAACTTTCTAACTTCTTACTCACACACACATACGAAAGAATAAAACGCATAAAGCATCACCTAACCGAAAGGCAAAACGGGGCATTTCTACCAATGGGCCCTTAAACGGTAATGCCATGCGGTAGCACATTAGGGTGTGCTATTTTATGTTAACTTTTGGGCACATCATATACTCGTAAATCGAACATAGTTTAAAAAAATATATACCAAATAAAAGAGGCATCGTTCTATACAAATATTTCATTCGACTTAAGAAAACAGTAAAGCGATTTGATTGGAACTAGAAAAATATTTGAGAAATTATTAGGCAAACATGAGAATATTAACCAGTAAACACAAAGAAAGAATAATTTGTAAATGGGTAGGAACATATTATCTAATTCTGAACCGATAATCGCTGAACTAAGCAATATTCGTTTCTAAATTGAGAAACATTTTTTCTGGAAAATTTTAATGATCGGAAGTAAAGTACAACTTCTATAGCGCTTTGATACCAAATCAGGAGGAACATATATATGGAGGTTATATATAAATCTGAACCGATTTTCCCTGAAAATTCATTTATGTAAAAAGACCTATTTCTGTCGAATTTCGTACTGATCGGATATAAAATACAGTCTCTACAGCGCTTACATGTCAAATCGGGGGTAACATATATATGGGGGCTATATCTAAATCTGAACCGATTTTCTCCGAATTTGGCAGTAAACCTTCATGAAACCTCTTTGTGCCGAATTTCGCACTGATCGGATGTAAAATAACATTTTTACAGCGCGTACATGTCAAATCGGCGGTAACGTATATATTTAACAGTGTTCATTCATATAATAAGAAACCTCTTTCTGCCGAATTTCATACTGATCGGATATAAAATAAAGTTTTTACACCGCTTACATGCCAAATCGGGGCTAATATATGTATGGGGGCTATATCTAAATCTGAACCGATTTTAACCAAATTAGGATCGTCCAAATAGGGATCGTTCTTGGGCCAAAAAAAGATATGTGTAAAGTTTCGTCGAGATCGAACCATAATTGCGACCTGTACTGTGATTACAAGAATACATGGACAGACAGACGGACATAGCTAAATCAACTCAGAAAGTGATTCTAAGTCGATCGGTATAATAAACGATGGGTCTATTTCTTCTCCTTTTGGGAGTTAATAAACAAGATATTTTATATAACTTCTGAAATTCATGGATTCCTTGCAAATATCAGACATCTTGGAATAAAATGCGCATTCTTCATATGTACAGCTTGGACTCGCTATTCTGCTTAAAACAGTACCAATATTGTGATTGTCGCTCTGATAGAACCGAAGTTATTCGCGATGTTAGGGCTTTATTTTCCATGATAGCAGCTGTGGTCAGGGGATTGTGGACAAACCTTAGTACTTATATTTCAAAACGTATGAAATGGATGTCCACAATCTCCTGATAGCTAATTTTATGCATAATTGCTTCGGAACAGCCAGGGATGGTCCGTCGTAAACTGTGACGTATATGACATACATTTGAGACGTATTCGACATACGTATATAACGTCGTAAACCTAATGTCGGAAACTTGACTTTGTCACTAACAGTAAATAATTAGCAAATCAATAGAAAAGAAAAAATATTTATTTTAAACTTTCAACTTTATATATTGGTTCAAATAAATTATTATTTGTTTATAAATTAGGTATATTCTTCACTCGAATCTCGAATCTCTTCAATGCTCAAAGTTGTCTTTTTTCGCGTATTTTAAGTGAAAAGTAAACTTCCATCAACTTTTTAGATCGTTCCGATTCTAATAGATTTCGAAAATCAGCATGCACATGAGACCGAATGGAGAAAATGCCTTCTAATTATGCAGTTGACGCTGGGATCATCAGTAATATAAGAGCAAATGATGCCAATGCGTTATGTCGACATTTTGCCATATTCCAGAATAAGTCAGGCCTTCTATTTTTTTGAAGCAAGCACAGGAATGGGTGGGGTGTCAAAGTTTGTTGGAGAGCGGCAGACAAACTACAAACTTTGATATATGCTTTGAAAAAATTGTCTCGTGTGAATCAGCACTTATATAATATTTTGCAAAAAAAACTGAAACTGAACGATTTACGGCCGTTTTCAGGTAGCTCCGTTAAATGTTAACTGGTACATTACGGACCCGTTAAGAAAAAATGATTTCCATGAAGCTCCGTTAAAATTTAACTGACAGTTTTAACTGAAAATAAGTCGTTAAATTTACATGGTATATTTTCACCAGTTAAGTGCTTTAACCGGAGAAAAATATGAATTGTCAAAAAAAAAAATATTTAAAAAAGCCAGTAAGGTCAATAGGCATAGCAAAGATTCATAAAATAGGGAATATAAAAATGTTTAGATGATTCATGGGGCAATTGTTTTGGAATTAATCTGTCAATTTGTGGGGGTACCAGAAGGGGATCGACAAATTCGATTATTTTGCACTGAACAATGGGTTCTTGTAAGACAATGAACGTTCTTGTAAGACAATGCAAGCGTTTGTGTGCACTAATATTAATGTTTCGAGCTACTAAATGTTGGTCTAATTTGGCCGCATATTGCGGAAGGTACCAAAAGGGAGTGGAGTCACTAGGATAGGCTATGGGCCCTATCAAAATGTACACTGCATACAATATCAAGTATTTGAATGTAATGGTCACTTTTTGTGGGAAGTACCAAAAGTTACACAAGATTCGGGTAAAGAGTACTAGCTGAGCCTGGTCTACTTCGTTGCCGCTGATTTCCGATCCCACCCTAGATACATATACACAAAATTCCAGCACTCTCGTTAACAAATTGTGCGAGATATCTCAATTTCAAAATTCAGCTTATATTGGCGGTGCCACGCCCATTGGTCCGATTCCGCCAATTTTTGGACCAATCACATAAACTACCGCTAAATGCAGCCATTTAGCCGCCTATACGGAACAGACAAGAAAAATGCACATCCTCTTTTAAACATTTACACATTGAGGAGGGGTAAAGTCTGGAAGGAGTGGGACAATTCGGCACGTCTTTAATCCACCTATCACATGAAGTCAATCGGTTACCCCTTTCGAGAGTTAAAGTGCGCATCATGCAGACAGGCAGTCGGAAGAAGGGCAACGCTGAAGTAATTAAAATGTCCTCAAAAGTTTTCTTTCAATACGTATATCATTCATCATTCATTCAGACGAAATACGTGCATATGTATGTATGTATATCCTCCTCCACTAAAAATGGTCTCCAGTCCCTTCTGCTACCTTCCTCGCAAAGCAGCCAAATCATACTTCAACAAAATAACTCATATGTACGAGTATATTCAATGAAATAACACTTTTTTAATATTTGATAAACACATTGTGCCCGATTTTCAGAAATTAAAAAATATATAAATATGTCAAAATATTTTAGGAGTCATTCACAATAGTAATAAACTTAAAGTTATCTAACGGAACCTTCCTGAAAACGAATTTTTTAACGGGCGTTTAAATTGTTCGTTAGGCTAACCGACTGTTAGCTAACTTTTCCAATAAAAATAACTAACGGAGCTACCTGAAAACGGCCGTTATTGTTCGTCAAGAATATAAATTAAATGGTCTACAAAAGATGTGAAGAAAAGTGAATTTTATGATCTGAAAAGATGTGCCTGCCATTGTTGAAAAACTAGATTTATCGCCGAAAGTAGTTGATTTTCCGATTTGAATTTAAATAATGTTCGGGTTGTACACTATATCATACCATTGCGTAAATATTGGTATTCGATGAAAAACATATATTTTCTCAAAAAAAAATATATAAAGTTGTATCTCGTATTTCGATTAGTTTTTATGTGGTGTCTACCAAATTTTTACGTGAAGGGATGAAGTCTGCAGCGTCCTTATAATTGATATAACAGTTTACGACTTTTCATACAGTTCAGACGGGTTTATGACGTATGTGACGTTTACACCTTTCTGACAGTCGTAAACCTACAAAATCATGTCGTGGACCATCCCTGGGAACAGCTAAGAAATGTGAAAATATACCTAGCCAATCAATTTTTGTTAATTTCGGAGTAAATTTTATTTTTATGATTTTTTATTGCGAGCACATCAACGGCTTTTACAACAGATGATAAAAATATGAACATGCAAAAACAGTTGATGTGGATTAATTTAATTAAAGGGCGCAAAAGTTATGGCGGTTCCAAATTGAAATTATAAAAAATTTTTATAAAATTACGAGGGTTGCTATATATATTTCTGGCCTAGGCAACACTAAGTGTTGCCTGGCGCCATCTGACATTTCCATTGGAAAGTTTGACATTTCACTCAGAACGTTTTGACGTACGACCATCATTTGTGCTGTTTACAGTTAATTGAAAAAATCAATTTGGCAAACAAATGGAATTAACTCGTGAACATTTTCGTGCGATAATTTTTCACAACTTTCGACGTGGATTATCACGATAAGAGAGCATCGATGAACTTAAATCTTTGTATGGCGATGAAGCACCATCCTATAGCGCTCGCTCAAGGACGAAGGTCGTCCAAAAACGGCCGTTGTGCCAGAGAACATTGTTGCCGTGCGTGAACTGATAATGCAAGATCTTCATGTGACATACCGTGAGATAGAGGCATCCTTGAGCATTTCTTCCACCAGCATACATTCGATATTGCATGAACACCTGGCCGTAAAAAGGTTTGTTTTCGTTGGATCCCGTACAATTTGACAATCGCTCAAAAAAGGCTCGTGTCGATTGGTGCAAAGAAATTTTGAAAAAATCGCGGTGTAAAACAGAGACGTTTATAAGATCGTCACAGGTGACGAATCTTGGATCTATGCGTATGAGCCTGAAACAAAACAGCAATCAACCGTGTGGGTCTTCGAAGACGAGCCAAATCCAACGAAAGTTGTTCGTGGAAGAAGCACATCGAAGCAAATGGTCGCCTGTTTCTTCGGCAAAACTGGTCATGTGGCGACTGTTCCGCTTGAGCAACGTAGGACGGTAAATTCTGACCGGTACACCACAATTTGTTTCCTGAAGTCTTCGGAGAAATTCGAAAAACGAACAAGAAGAATCATTGTGCACCATAACAATGCGAGCTCTCACACATCGGCTCAAACCAGTGCCTTTTTGGCCGGCCAAAACGTCGAATTGATGGGTCATTCGCCGTACAGCCCTGATTTGACACTCAATGACTTATTCTTATTCACTCACTTTAAGAAAAGACTGCTTGGTCAACGTTTTTCGATGCCTGAAGCAGCTGTCGAAGCGTTCAAAAACCATGTTTTGGAGGTGACTTTTCAACACACTGTAACCAAAACAATTCTCGCTCAAGAGACAAAACGGTCTGAGTAAAGTTATGCTAAAAAATGTCAAACTTTCCAATGCAAATGCAGATGGCGCCAGGCAACACTTTAAATTTTCAACGGAATTAAGAAAACTAAATTTAAAATTTTAGAACATACGCATTTCTATCCGCCTATGTCAAAATATTCGCTGTATCTTCATTATTCGCATAAATATAGCGAATCAAACCAATTATTAATTTTGAAAATTATATAATATATCGAAAAATCAGAAAAATATAAGTACAATTTTCGCGATTACGTGAGGGAATTAGCCGTGATCTACAAAAGGAATGAAGGTAATACATCTAGAAGTTAAAAAGTAATATTTCTTTCAAAGTACGAAGTCCATATCATTTGTGTTTTATTTCAATGCAAAATTTCTCTACAAAATTCCTATGTATTGATGGGAGTTGAATGTTAAGATATTTTTGAGTATATTTTTTGGTGAACCTCTTTTGTAAGCTTACATAATATTATTAGTTATGGCCTTTAAGAATAAGTTAACACACTTTACATAAAAAATCTGACTTCGCAAATACTTGAGGTTATATTCATACACTAAGAAATTATGAAATATGTTCTTATGAATTTCGCGGATTGTGAAGTCGGCATTGGCATACGGTAATTGTGTGCTCACCCGGGCTAACTGATATTGTATGAATTCGCTTAAAAACATAATAGGCATGATTTCGTTAAGCTAACGATATTACTTTAACAGTTTGCAACGGAAACAACCAACTTCCAATAAATGATGCATAAGCAGTATGTGGCGGATTTCCACTGTCTGATAATAATGGTGTCAGGAGTAACAATGCGAAACAGTAAAAAAATCAACTTCGTTCCGCCCAAATGCTTAGTATTGTATTAAATACAATGAGAATAACTGAAGAATAATAATGTCGATGTACATACATCTAGCGGCAGTCTCAAGTCGTATGGAAGCACTGATAACTTTTTTAGAATGCTATCAAAAATTCCAAACTTCAAGCCAAACGATGCAATGATTATCCAGATTTCGTTTTATTATTGGATTCATATTATGCAATACATATATTATGCAATCGAAAAATCTGTTCTCGAGTTATGAGGTTACGTGAGCCATTCCACGCCTCTTTGCACAATACTAAATAGTATCCTTCCAGGGCCCATTACGAATTCGCCAAGCCCAAAATCGATAGATCCGTTCTCGAGTTTAGTTGTGACATGTTCATTTGACCAACCCTAAAGTTTCCTCCACAGTTTCCTTCCTCGGACAATACAACAATACATGAAGCCCGAAATAAAAAAGGAAAGATTCGTTCTAGAGTTATGAGGTTGTGTTGTCCGCACCACGCCCTTTTGACAAAAAAAAAATTTCCTGCAGTGTCTTTCTTTGGGCCCAAACGAATCCCTGAACCCAAAAATGGTTTCCTCCATAGAGTCCTACCTTGGGCAAATACGAATTCATCAAGCACAAAATCGTAGAATTCAAACGATCCGTACTTGAGGTATGATCTGAGGATGCGTTGGCCATGTCGCGCCCCTTTGACCAATCCTAATTTCTCCAGTGTGTACCTCCTGGCGCCAATAGGAATCCATCAAGTACAGAATCGTTAAATTTGAACGATCCATACTCGAGTTATGAGGTTGCGCTGCTCGCGACAGGCGCCTTTCATCAATACAAAATTTTCCTCCACAGTGTCACTTCTGGGGCCAATACAAATCCATTAAATTCAATAAACCCCATTTTTCACAGGACAGTAGGCACTATAAACTGTACAAAATTTTAAGTGTTTTTGTTCACTGGTATTAAAGATATACGATGTTAATTTTTGGTGCAAAATGGTTGTTCCCGTACGCAGCATTGTCTCAACTTCCCGAGCCTGATCAATACCGGTTGCGTATTGACATCACTGGAATCTCCTCTACACCTCTCTTCGGAGACCTAATTCGATTAGTACGGATGTGTAGAGCATAGATGGAAAAAGTGGTACAATTGTACCATTTCTGGTACAATTCGTTTATGACTGGTACGTTGGTACACAAATGACGATAATGGTACAATTTAATTTTTGTAAAATTGTATGGTGGTACACTTTGCCAGATTTGGGTACAATACAACCTCTAAATTTGTATAAAATATTCGAATCGTTACTAAAATCACAGCCAAACTCGTTACCAAAATAGGCAGCCAATAAATATTATGGTCAGTACGCTTTAACTAGTGACTGACGATTCCCAATAATAGTTCGTAGTATATGAAAACAAGTCAGCTGACTTCCTACGATACTATATGAAAACAAATCAGCTGACTTCCTACAATACTATTGTAATAATTAACATTTTTTAAGATCAATAATTTCAAATGCTGTTTTTCTTTGATGGTAAACGATTAAGTTGTATACACCGTCATGTATAAAATACTTGTTTCTATAATAATATAGAAACAAAATGGTCTTGAAGCCGGGAGAGTATCCTAGTTTTGCAAGAAAACTAGTTAAATTGAAAAAATAATTGTGTTCGTATGATTTTTTAAAAGTTAGCATGGCAAACGGATATATTTTTGATTTTATAGCGAAAACCGAAACAGCCGATCTTACAAGTACAAAAACTATACGTTTGGAACTGTAACGGAACAAAATTTACCATCAGATTTTTTATTTGTTAACAAAAATGTAATCGTTTTTTTTAATATTTTTTTCTTTTGGTACAATTTACTTCAATTTGGTACATTTTTGTTGACGTCGTGGTACAATTCGATTTTTTTGAAATTCCATCAGTGGTGTAGAGTGCGGATTGCCTATGGGTGGTGGTTGTTGTGTGGCTGCCTTGCTCATCTTCGGTTCTTTCTCTCCCTCTCTCTATCCGCAAAATCTATAGTAGTCGAACACTTGTAACGAGCCTCTGCGTTCACCACTTGTCGTTTCGCTCTACGCTCGCGCACACAGGCCTTGTCACCAACCTCATACACGGTAATAAATCCTTGTTTATTTGAAAACACAACAAATAAAGATCCCCCCATATTTATATTTAAAATTACTAAAAATCTATTGCGTTTTATTTCTTTCATTTTCATTACCACACGACCCTACACCAACATTTGGCCGTATCGAGCCGGATTGAAATCAGCATTGTATTAATCGTGTGGTATTTTTTTCGTTTGAAGGATTCATCATCACATCGCATCGTCATCACATCGGTTCTTCAACAACCCTCACACCACTCATCAAAACATCATCATCTTACTAATCATCATCAATCATCTTACTAATCATCATCAATCATCATCTTACTAATCATCATCAATCAAAAGTGTTAAAAGAAAGAGGAAAATTGCTTTGTTTGTTTGCTTATGCTATCGGTCGTTTGCTAATCACCCTATCGCGCGTGTCGTATTAAATACAGTCCACTATCGTTCGCATTTAACCCCCGTCGTTCACTATACGATCTGTTCGCGGTAAATTATAAAAAAAATAATTAATTTTCGTTGCAAATCAATCGATTTATTCGTCGGAATTCGATTGGATATTGGCAAATTGTTTCTAACGATCATATACACCGTGTATATCGTCCTTTTATTCTGAGGTATTGTTTTGGTATTTTTGTTTTTCATTTTTTTCTCTTCGTTCAATCGCCACTGCTTTGGTTGAGATTACAGCAACAACGTCGTTGCAGTCCGCAGTTTGTAATCATATAAAGCTGAGTATAGACGATTGCCAGATCGGCAAACGTTATCAACCCTGTTAAAGTGCTGCAAATATACGGACAATGTCAGATTGTTAGGCAAAGGTGAATTGACAGTTCAGACGATTGCACGAAAACATTACAATTTCATATATTTACAATATATTTTGTAAATATGTATATGCAGGATTGCCAATAAAAATACATTATAGACAGTGCTGCAAATAAAATGTTTTCTGGCAATGGCGCCGGTTGATGTTTATTCTCGCTCCATTCGCTCCATCTTTTACTGCTTTGTTGTGGGTATTGAAAAGCTGACGTGATTCCTACCGTGTGGTTCTGATTGTGAATATTCTTAAACAGCTGACTAATATTGTGATTGTCATTGTGAATACTTTGGATCGGCTGATTGTGGTACTGTGGCTCACGGGTAAAGATCGCGAAAAAACCAAAATATTATTTTTGAAGTTTTTCAATTTCGGTGATAATTGTTGTTTGTTGTACTACTAGTTAGTACATTATTCGGCACTATTTGACTCCGTGCACCCTACAGCCCGTTTTGCTGACACATACACGTAAAAGAAAATTGTATATATTTTTTTGATTGGAAAAAAGGTATTTGAAATTTTGTTTGTTATTTAAACGTGTTTTTTGCATTTTTATTTTTCGAAGTCGCGATTCGGCAGTAGTGCACCCTTCTCTCGGCACACTCGTTATAATTCTTTGTTTTCACTTGGGTGATTTTCGTCTAGGTTTCCCCGAATTTTTAGCTCTTGTGTTCGAAAGCCTTATCTTCATCAAAATGCCGCTTACTCCCCTTGACTTTTTCATCAGCGCTTCGGAGGCTGTATTGAAATTTGATTCGTCTTTCCGTGTTCTGAAGGAAGAGGACCTTGATGTTTATGATCTTGATGTTCGTAGTACAGAGTTAAATAACTGGTGGACTACAACGCGAGAAATTTTTAGTAAATGTCAGGACTATATGCAATCTTCACCAGACGCGGGGAAAGACGAACTGGACTTGGCGAACACTAAGTACGACGTGTCTTATCAGACTTATATACAATGTCTCGCCGCTATAAAGAGGAAGTTGTCCATGTTCACACGCTCTCGTAGAACGTCCCTGAGTTCGACTATGAGTGGTTCAGTAGTTTCGTTGGCACAACAAACTTTCGGGGACACGCGCATTACTGACCCGGTAAACAATATGAGTTCTTCAACTCACGCGTCTCGTGAAATCGGTAAAGTTGATCCTTCGAATAATTTAGATCTGGGAAATAGTACTAGGCATGCGGGCATAGTTCAGTCAATTAGTGACGTCATGCATAATATTTCAATACCGCCTTGCGATACTGACGTTTTTGAGGGCGATTTTCATTCATGGCCCACGTTTCGAGATTTATTTACGGCGGTTTATGTGAATAACTTTTGGCTTAGCGATATCGAACGCCTTTGTCATTTGCGTCGGAAAACGTGCTGTGAGGCCAGAGAAATTTCCCCTCACCCATCGAAGCTTTGATCTAGCTTGGAAAGCTTTGAAGGATATGTATGATAACAAGCGTATCCTGGTGAATAATCACCTCAAGCTTCTATTTGACCTTCCAATATTAGAAAGTGAGACAAGTTCGGGCTTGAAGACTTTCCAGCGTGGTATTAACGGTTGTCTATCGGCAATGGCCGTATATGACATTGTCACGGTCCACTGGGACCCTATATTAGTATTTCTTTATATCCAGAGATTGCCAAAGCTCACCCTAACTCTATGGGAACAGAGTATCAGTGATAAGTCGTCGTTATCCTCCTGGCAGGCATTAGATTATTTTCTTACGGAAAGAATTCAAACTCTGGCGTGTCTTCGCGACATCAAGGGCATCGATTCATCAAAAGTCCCCAAGTCTTACGTACCCTGCTCGATCTCTCATTGACCCATATTCCGAGACGTCCTTAATTACGGACCGCTTTCGAAAACGATTGGGAATTTCAACGCGTTCTACGAACGCTAGTGTTTCAGGCGTAAACTGTACTCTCCTTGGGAATTCAAGAGAAATTTGCTCTCTTGAAATCTCCTCACCTGTAGGTCCATCGCTCGTCTTAGAAACATTAGCCCTCGTTCTTCCGAAAATTTCTGGCAACTTGCCATCACCTTCTGTTGCTACCAACCTTAGATCTCGTCTCTTCGATTGGCTGATACATTCGATGATGGTCCTGAAATGTTCTATTTGGCGCGAATCTGTATCCGCGAATTCTTTTTTGTGAACCACCGAGGATTGTTCTCGAGTCACTACTGGCTCAGAACACAATATTTGGTTACATCCTAACTGGTTCGCTACCACCCGCCTTTCGTGAAATTCATGCTACAAGCACAGCTGTGGACTTTTCCCCTGGTAGTCGAATTTCGAACTTCACGTAGGCTTTTGTTTATTACTTGCTAGTCTCACCCTTCGTATGTAATTTTCGTCGTACCTATTTTAATTCGTTTGAAATTGGTAATCAATTCACCCCTATTTGAATTTGTTTGTTGGTCACATTTTGACACCAGCCTCGCTTTTTATGAACGGTCACATCTCGTGAATTTATAAATTATTTAAACTCAAACTTATTTCGAAATCGCAAAAACTATTGTAGCATCACCTCGCCTATATTAATTATTTTACATATTCTTAATATAACATTGAAACTCGAATTGAATTTTTTGAATGCTCACTAGGAAACTGAATTTACGTTCCTTATTATGTACTTATTTAATCCTAGTTGTAGATTATTTCCTTTCCTTTATATTACAACATCGTCGGATATTGCAAGGTGACAATACTGGAATCTCCTCTACACCTCTCTTCGGAGACCAAATTCGCTTAGTACGGATGTGTAGAGTGCGGATTGCCTATGGGTGGTGGTTGTTGCGTGGCTGCCTTGCTCATCTTCGGTTTTTTCTCTCCCTCTCTCTATCCGCAAAATCTATAGTAGTCGAACACTTGTAACGAGCCTCTGCGTTCACCACTTGTCGTTTCGCTCTACGCTCGCGCACACAGGCCTTGTCACCAACCTCATACACGGTAATAAATCCTTGTTTATTTGAAAACACAACAAATAAAGATCCCCCCATATTTATATTTAAAATTACTAAAAATCTATTGCGTTTTATTTCTTTCATTTTCATTACCACACGAACCCCCCTTTTGCACCCCTACACCAACAATGGTTCGTTTGTGTGGGAGGTACCGACCAAATAGTCCATTTGTGTGGGAGGTACCAAGAGGGGCTTTTCAATAAACCCATTTTTCAGAGGACAGTAGGCACTATAAAAAAATTTCACTGTACAAAATTTGAAGTGTTTTTGTTCCCTGGTATTAAAGATATAAGATGTTAAATTTTGGTGCAAAATGGTCCGTTTGTGTGGGAGGTACCAACAGGGATGTGGCAACTTCGCCCATTTTTCTCGAGGTGATAGTGACTAATAAACTAATACGATGTGTAGAATTTCAGAAGATTCATAAGTAGTATAGAAGTTAGTAAATAATCAATAATTCACTAAATATTAACCCTTTGTGGGAGTGGACCAATATGGCCCATCTTCGAAATTAGCCGGAGATAGAAAAAAATATTACCACATACCAAATTTGAAGCCAATCGGTTACTCCTTTCGAGAGTTATCGTGCGCACCAGCCAGCAGACAGACAGACTGAGAGACGGACGGACATTGCTCATTCGACTTTAAATGACCTAAAACGGATATCCGCCGAACATACTTAGGGTCTTCGGTCACTCCTTCCATGTGTTACACTTTTGGCCCGTAGCACATGATAAATACCCTCGTATCACTAAAGTGAGGGTAAACAAATAATTGAGATCATATATAAATGCTCATTATAATTATAATTAGATTTATAGTTACACTTTTCATTCTTAATAATAGTTTTCAGCAAACAGTGTTCTTTTCTTAATAACTGAAAAATCTAGCAACCTCTACAAGGGGACTACAATAAAATATAAACTGATTTATATAAATTTTATTGAGATTAATTCTTGCCAAAATATAATACAGACTGCAAATTTTCAGCTAAATTGCTTAGAAAATGTGGTGCTTATGGATTAAACATGCGTTTTGGGAGCGACATCTATATGTGGACTATAACAAAATATTAACTGATTAAAAAAATTGTTACTGTGATGATTTTTTGTCTAAATAAAATACAAACTGCAAAGATTCACCTAAAATGATTAGAACATGTCATATTAATTGCTTAAAGAAGCGTATTTTGGAGCGACCTCTATAGGGATGCTTGTCAATATAGAATACAAACTGCAAAGTTTCAGCTAAATTGCTTTAAAAATTTGGTGTCTATGGCTCAAAAAAAGAATTTGGAGCGACCTCTATAAGGGGAGCTATATCAAAACATTGGCCGATAAGGCTATTTGCAAACGACCTGCACATATAAGAAATATTTCTACAAAATTTGATCAAACTAGCTCTATTATTACGGACTTTAGCGTGGTTTCAACAGATAGACAGACAGACGGACATGGCAATATGGCTTCGAGACTATAGTCTTGAAGATATACAAGCAGGATATAGCACCCACTGCAGAAGGTGAGTCGTCCACCGTGGCACTTCCTGGAAGTGCGGAGGTACCCACGCCTATTATTTCTGGTGACTCCAACTCTAACAGAAGATCTGTAACGTCCTTCTCTGAGGACAAAAGCTCTACTTCGGACACAGAGAGGCTGAGGGGAGTCTCCGGACTCTTTGACGCATCTGGCGGGGACATGCTTCTCGACGATACGGACGAAGAGTTCGATAACACCCTTGTCGGGGTGGATGTTAATCTGTCAATTACCAATGATGGTAAGAATTCTACAGATTAACCTCCATCACGCTAAAGCAGCCTCAGCGGCTCTATTGCTGCGCCTGTCCACAGGCGCAGTAGACATCGTCCTGATACAGGAGCCCTACGTAGTGGGAGGAAGGGTGTGCGGTATTAGGACACCCAACTTTAAACTGCTTGTGGCCAACTGTGAAGGCACTCCAAGAACCTGCATTTTGGCCAGGAAAGATCTAAGTATCTTTCTCCTGACTAATTTAAGTGGTAAAGACCAAACAGCTGCTAGCCTGGAGATCGGTAATCGCATATATTGGGTGGTCTCCAGCTACTTGCCTTATGAATCTGTAGTACCGACTGCTCTATTCAGGGAAGTAGTGGAAGAAGCAACGTCTGACGAGATCGAGCTGATTATTGGCGCAGACACGAACGCTCATCATACTATCTGGGGTAGTACGGATATAAACAATAGGGGTGATTCGCTTCTTGACTTTATTCTAACTACCAACCTTAGTATTTGTAACATAGGTAATAAACCGACCTTCACAATTAAAGACAGACAAGAAGTACTCGACGTAACGTTTGCTACTGACCGGCTGTCAGACAAAATTATTGGGTGGAATGTACTGGACGACCACTCATTCTCAGATCACCATTATATTGAGTTCAAACTCGCGGAAAAAGCGCCTAAACCTGCCGTCCACAGAAATGTAAGGAAGACAAAGTGGCACCTGTATGAGAAGAATTTCAAGAAAGTCCTCAACTCTAAACTTCTGTACGAACCGAATGACAAAGCCGGTCTGGATAATCTGGTCGATCATATCACCACATCATTCAATAGTTCCCTTGAAGAAGCCTGTCCGAAAACAAGGTACAAGGGTAAAACTAAACCCCAATGGTGGACTTCTGAGCTAACGGCTATGAAAAAGACCTGCAACAAGCTATTCAATAAGGCTAAATCTACTGGGGTCGCTAATGATTGGGATGCCTATAAAGAGCAACTCAAGATCTATAAGAAGGAGCTTAGAAAGGCGCAAAGGCGCTCTTGGTATACCTTCTGTGGTGAAGTGGAAAAGGTCTCCGACGCCGCTAGGCTGAGGAAGATATTATCTGCTTCACCCTGTACAGTGGGATATTTACAGGATGAGGCAAATAACTGGACCAAAAACAGCGAGCAGTCGCTCAATGTACTGCTCGACACACATTTCCCGGGCAACTCTGTAACAGAACCCGAGGATCAGCAGGACCAACAAGAGTGCGAGTGGACTGCGAGCGTCGCTAGCTTCTTGACTGAGAGATCCAGAATAAGCTGGGCTATTAACAGCTTTGAGCCCTTCAAGTCACCTGGACCAGATGGCATCACTCCAGCAGAAATGCAGAAAATGTTAAAGTACATTATCCCCTGGCTGGAGAAAATTTATGTAGGCTGTATTAGGCTTTCATACGTCCCTAATCGGTGGAGGGATACCAAAGTGGTATTCATACCTAAAGCGGGAAAGATATCACACACTAGGCCAAAAGACTTCAGACCAATTAGCCTATCATCCTTCCTATTGAAAGGTCTGGAAAGACTTTTAGATCATTTCATTAGGGAAAACCTGGATACAAAACTCCTGTCGGGGAACCAACATGCCTACAATAAGGGCAAGTCTACAGAATCAGCCCTGCACGAACTTGTGAGCACTATCGAATCGTCCCTGCATTTCAAGGAATTCACCATGGTGGCATTTCTTGACATAGAAGGGGCTTTTAACAACATTCACTCAGATGCGGTAATTGCGGCACTGTCACATCTAAAAGTTAACAATAGTTTGATTAGACTAATTCAAAGTCTGCTCACCAGAAGACGCATAACAGCATGTCTAGGGTCCACAACTCTAACAAGGTATGTAAACAGAGGGACCCCGCAAGGAGGAGTACTGTCTCCACTAATTTGGAACCTAGCGGTGAATGAAATCCTGCTAGAGCTAGAACGTTGTGGCTGCAAGGTCGTGGCATATGCGGACGACGTGGCAATCGCAGTGAGTGGCAAATTCGTAAACGTCCTCAGAGACATCCTACAGGTGGCTCTGAACAAGTTGGTTAGATGGGCCAGAAGCAGCGGTTTGGGCGTTAACCCCAACAAGACAGAATTGGTTCTCTTTACTAGGATGAATAATGTCCCACATGTGGACCCTCCACCTCGGATAATTGGAACAGATCTAGTCTTTTCTGATAGTGCAAAATTTTTAGGAATAATTCTAGATAGGAAAATGTTATTTAGACTTAACGTATTGGAACGTGTAAGGAAGGCCAACGTCGCCTTATATTCCTGCAAAAAGGCTGTAGGGTCGCGGTGGGGACTTTCTCCTAAAATCGTCCACTGGATATATATAGCAGTAGTTCGTCCAATACTGTTATACGGTATTGTGGTATGGTGGACGGCAACTGACAAACTAACCATTACCAACCTACTAACAAAGGTTCAGAGAACTGCCTGCCTGAGCATAAGCGGAGCCTTAAGGACTACAGCGACCGAGTCTCTACAAGCCCTACTCCATATACTGCCGATTAATATTGTGGCGAGAGAAGTTGCAACCAAAGCGGCAATAAGATTAAACTGCCTATCACTGTGGAGGTACAAGAACTATGGTCACATGAGGATATCAAAGTGTAGTGCTATGGTAACCGACCGAGTGGACTATATACCAACAGTGTACACCTTCGAGAGAAATTACATCACTATGATTCCCGCCAGAGACGAATGGGTCGGCAGAATACCAGGTAATAGAAACCATCTCCACTTTTACACGGATGGTTCGAAGCTTGATGAAAAGGTTGGCTTCGGAGTACACTGTGAAGAACTTAGTCTGGATATAGCTCACAGACTACCAGATACCTGCAGTGTCTATCAAGCCGAAATAATGGCAATATGGGAAGTCGCCAAGTGGCTGAGTCGCAACATAGTAACCAACACTGGCGTTGTCATTTACTCGGACAGCCAGGCTGCCATCAATTCTCTGGAGGCAACATCCCTAAATTCACAAACAGCCCTCGACTGCCGCAGATCTCTTAACGAGATGGCTGAGCAGTTTAATATACACCTCATATGGGTGCCTGGGCATAGGGATATCCCGGGGAACTGCAAAGCCGATGAACTTGCTAGGAAAGGGACGACATTACAAATTCTCGAAGAATTTGCATATATTGGTGCGCCACTATCCATGTGCAAGCTTTGGCTTAGGCAAGAGGCAATCAGGCAGTCCAACGAAAGATGGACAGAAATCGGCACCTGCAGGGTAGCTAGACAAATCTGGCCAAGGTATGACCTGAAAAGGTCAAAATATCTTCTCGCACTAGAGAGGAAACGATTGTCTACGTTAGTAAAGGTTCTGACGGGACACTGCTTGATCGGCGAACACGCCAAAAGATTGGGTATTGACTCCAATGACTTCTGCCGAAGCTGTGGAGATGAGGAAGAAGTGGAGAGCATTGAGCACTTGCTTTGCGACTGTCCCGCTTTGAGTAAACGACGACTGGACATACTGGGGTCGGCCTTTTTAGGCAGCCTAACAGATCTTTCTAGTACTGATATTCGTACTATCGATAAATTTATATATCAAACAGGTTGGTTTCGATGAGGGGCATTTCAGCCCGTGGTAACACTAGGGACCTAAACTGGTCTATGTGAGCTTGTAAAAAAATACGGCTGCCACCCTAACCTAAACCTAAACCTAAACCTAAATCGTATTAGAATTTAACGACGATCAAGAATATATATACTTTATGGGGCCGCTGATCAATATTTCAAGGTGTTGCAAACGGAATGACAAAGTTAGTATACCCCGATCCTATGGCGGAGTGTATAACAAACGAAAATGCAATAACAAATTGCACTGGCACGGCGCACAGAGATTTTTTGGATGCAAAAAAGCAATATTTTAACAATTACTTTTCAAAAATCCAATGATGCAGTTTTATAGAGATTTGATTCAATAAGAAAAATTCATAATATTTTTTCGTAAAAAATAATATTTTGACATAGAAAAACTCCAGTGAAGTCTCCTAAATATTATTAAATGAAAATTAATGAAAATTTGCATGCAATCCAGTAGCTTATGTTTGTAAAATATTTTCACTGCCAAAATTTAAATGTCGTTATTATTGAAATACAGAAAATTATTTTTAATTAAAAAAAGTTATTTGAATTGCATATATACTTTATTAAATATGACAGCATTAAAATGGCTTTATTAAATTAAGCGTTTACACACGCTGAAAAAATAGCTTCTGTAGTATATTGTCCCAAACATATTCGGCTTGAAATATACATATGTTTAGGGTAAACTCCAAATATATAATATTTGACATACACAAATAGTATATGTTTGGGAGGATATTGTTCTAAACAAAAATATGCTCCCAATCAACTATTTTTTTATTTGGAACTAGTATTTCCGAAACAAAGACTAATTTGTAATTATTTATTTGGGCATTGTATCAATGCCTTAACTTAATGACAAGTTTTCTGTTTTTCAGATGTTCAAAGAGCATTTTTTTATAAATTGTATATGTTTGTAAAATTTAATTAAAACTTAAATCGAATAATCTTTCGTAAATGTAAACTGATGGATGGATCGACAAAAAGTGATGAGTTGGAATATTTATAAATTAAAAATCATTTTTAGCTATTAAGTTTAACACGACAGCTAGGAAAAAACTAACTAATATTCGAATAAGTCAGCATAGTTTTAAAAATCTTTTTAAATAAAGTATATTTGAAAACCTTCTTAAACAATAACTTTGTTTGTGTGTAGACACATGTTTAATTTGTGAAATTCAGTTTGCAAATAAAGTATGTTCTAATATATTAATATATGCGTTTAAAACAAAATGTCTTGATTTTCAAATAAAATTTATTTGTTAACAAATATATAATATTTAAAAAAATCGTTTCCAATTATATTTTCTTTCAATTCAAACATATCAAAAATGACGATTTTCCTCCGTGCAGGTTTCCTGGGAATAAAAAGAAGTTTACTTGGTCAAGCTCGGTCTTCTGGCTGCAACGAAATGAGTACCGGGATACAATGATTTACATTTACTTAGTTTTCTGAAAGAGAATTATTCATTTTATAAGAAAAAATCGATTTGAATCGAATGGGCATACTTTGTTTATTATACGAAGTCTATGTATCAAATTTGAGGACTTTTGCATGAATAGGAAAATAATTATGAGAATAAAACGTTTTGGAGTGTACGGGCGGGGGATGTTGGGTGTGCCCGTTTTTAATAGAGTTAGCATGAATGTTTTGTTTATTGAACACCTATACTTGGATACACTAAAAAAAGCGTACTGAAAATCAAAGAATTTGTCGTAACGTTTAAGATTTCGGCAATGATTTCGAGCCAAAGACAATCACTATAAAAATAAGAATGTTTTATAGTTAATTCAAAGACATGATTAGTAGTTGTTTTGATGATGCATTTCTTAGAATCGAGAACATTTGGTAATAAAACTAATTAAGTTTGGTCTTAAAATAAGCACGTTTTGGCGTAAATTGAAGTATGCCTCGTGCTTATGTTTAGTAAAATATGATAAAATATAAAACATATCGTATTAAATTTTAAAATGTATGTCCTTGATATAAGCATATACTGGTAATTAATTTAAAGCATAAATAAAGTTTTTTAAAATATGTAGGGAAAATTCCTTACATTGTTTTTATTCTAATGCCACTCATACTAAAGAATCATTTGTTTTAAAGCCACAGAAACCATTTCAATATTCATAGAAAATATGATTCTTGTATACAAGTTTCCACGATAAATTCAAAACACAACACTTCCTTTTTCTAAAAATTGGTTTTGTTATTTTAATATTAGAAAATACAATAAATGCATAATACATATTACGGATAACTTTCAAAATTTTATAATCTAAAACCGTATTTTAGTTGTATGTATAAAGATAAACCGGCCAACACCCCATCGAAATATTTGAAGTTTCGTTTATTTGTTATCGATTTGTAAACTTATAGTGGATTCACCTTTCTATATGTTCCCCAAACATCCATGAACAATTTTCGTTGGAAACTTTAATGTTTGTGAACATTAATTTATCAGTGCCTTAATTTAGATGCAAGTTTTCTGTTTTTCAGATGTTCAATGTGCAAAAAAAAAGTTAATATGTTTGTAAAATTCGATTCAAATTTAAATCGTATAATTTTTCGTAGCTATAAATTGCTTTGATGGATTGTCAAAAAGAGATGAATAGGAATTTTTATTAAATAATAATTAGTTAATGCTGCTTATGACATTCTTAATCCTGCTGTTGGACTGGAAAATATGTACAAATCCTAGATTAAGAGACCATTTGGTCCATATTATTTACATATTATTTTTAAACAAAAAAGGCTTATTTTGATGTCAAAAAAAAAAATATCCCTTGGACCAAATTATAAGGCAATATATATATATTACCGTTTATAAAGGAGACGATGCAAAACTTGGAACAAATGGGCCTAATCTAACAACAAGTTTAACTACAAAGCATAACACGAAATCTAGGAAAAATTTAAACTAAAATTCGAAAAAGTCAAAAAGTTTTAAAAATCTTTTTAAATAAAATATATTTGGAAAACTACTTTAACAATAACTTTTTTTGTGTGAAAACACATATATTATTTGTGAAAGTCAGTTCGCAAATGTATTTTGTCTAATATACGAGTATTAATATATACGTCCAAATACGTTCAAAAATACATAATACTTACACAATTGTTTCCAAATATATTTTCTTCTAATTCAAACATTCCCGCGAAGGTGTATGCTCACTTATTTGTTGTAATTTATAAACGGCATTCAGCACTGCATTTTTCATACATCCGTAACATTTATCTTCAAATATTGCGCGATCTTAAATTAAAACCAGTAAGGAAAGGCTAAAGTCGGGCGGGGCCGACTATATAATACCCTACACCACTCTCGTAATATTAAATAACTGTGAAATATAAATTTTGTAATTCATGTATAAATTGTCTACATAAATTTCCCACCAGAGGCTCTGGTCTGTCGCTGCAAAATCTAGCCACATGGTCTTTGTAACCCGGCTTTTCCCTGGACCGTAAAATTAGAATATAAATTTACTTTGTATTTTAATTCATATAAATAAATAAATTTACTTTTGGGAAATTTAATACTAAAGGGCCAAATCGGACGAAAGATATATATGGAAGCTATAGCTAAATCTTAACCGATTTTCTTCAAATTCGGTAGTGTTGGTTCATGGATCAAGAAACGCTACCGTTCGAAATTTCAAAATGATTGGATGTAAACAGGACTAAAGAGCAAAATCGGACGAAACATATATATGGGAGCTATAGCTAAATCTTAACCGATTTTCTTCAAATTCGGCTATGTTGGCTCATGGATCAAGAAACTCTACCATTCTTAATTTCAAAACGATTGGATGTAAAATACAGGCCAAATCGGACGAAAGATATATATGGGAGCTATATCTAAATCTGAACCGATTTCAACCAAATTCAATAGGGATCTTTACAGCTGCGAAATTCTCTAAACTGCAAAATTTCAGAACGATCAGAGTGAAATTTCGACCTGTAGTCGACGAACAACTTTACATGAACAGACGGACGGTTAAATCGACTCAGCTAGTGATTCTGAGTCGATCGATATACTTTAAGGTGGGTCTAGCTGTGTTATTTTCAGGTGTTACAAACATCTGCCGTGAAACAAACTTATAATACCCTGTACCACAGTGTGGTGTAGGGTATAAATATACATTAATTTTATCGTACCACAATTGGTAAACGCTGAAAACTAAGAGAAATATTTCAACCGTTCATATATAATACTTACGTTGAAATATTTGGTAGAATTTGTCACCCTTTTCCCAAAAGATCCATTCTAAAATTGTTTTACTAAAAAAATTAAAAAATATAGTTATATGTATAACATGTTAATAACACAAAAATTTTACATTTCTGCATTATGCGCTGTTAGCAGTTATTTTTAATAAATATATACTTTTCAATTAAAATGTGTTTTGTTTTGTTAATTTTGTAATTGCCAATAAGTTGTTCATTTAAGGGCTATAATATTATATTTCACGTATCTAAACATTTTCCTATTGTCTCTTTCAGTATTACAAAACCTATTACTCACATTTTTGTGTTCGCACAAATCTCTTCACAGGACTTACTAAAAAGATCTCCTATAAAAACGTATGTACATCACCATAAATAACATGCAGCAAAAATAACTATGACGCACGCAATCTCTTATCACCAAGATCGAAGGTGACGCCGACGGCGTAACCACATACACACATGTACCCGACGGTTACATTTGTTGTTGTTACTATGCTTTAGCAAAAATAACTGTCAACAGCACATAATAAAACAATTTTCGGTGCAATATGCACGTACGAGTATGTATACACGTATACTCATATATTCGCCGCAATCTCATTTTTTCACAATCCGCGTTTACAGACAACCGTCTACCTCCATCGCTTGTAAATAACTGACGATTAAAAAGAAAACGAACAACAGAATTATTTTCTATTTTCAGAAAGTAGAAGAGCTCTCGCATAACAATTATTGATTTACACATTAACAAACAAAACTGATTCTTCGAGCGAGTGAGGGAGAGAGATTGTATAATTCCCTCGTATGTGTTCTTAAAAATAATGGCAATTGTCATAAAATTTATTACCAAGACAGTCTTTCCTTTAAGGGGAGCATAGCCTTAAATTTATTACTCAAATATCTCCTACTGTTAATTAAGTCCGATTCGGCATTAAAACTATGACATGTCTACATCATAGTTTTAATGCAGAAAATCCTTAAAAGTATTGAAATATTACTTAAAATAAAGCGGATTGTCACAAAAATTATGATTAGTTTCTTCAATTTAAAGGCGTACATTTAAAGAAGCGCGTACACAAAACTATTGATTAGATAGTCATTAATTCAAATTGAAAAACTTTAAATTAAGGAAAATTTCGTAAAAAAACATGTAAATGTTCATTATTTTTATGAAAATTGGGATTGAATTGATGCCGAGGTCGCATACTTAATTTAATTATGTGTCGTCATTAATTTTATTACTATTTTTTTTCAGTGTAGAATTTCAACTTGGATGTAATAATAAATTTATTGGAAACTGTTTCTTTTTCTAAATTTTGTACATCTATGTTCATTTTATCAAGAAGGTTTACATCTGTTTGTGGAAGGCGTATAATTTCAATTTTGTTGGAGTCCTTACTCATATATTGTTTTTAGGCTTCAGGGAATATTCAAAGTTGGTCTTATGGAGTCAGATTATTCAGTCGCTTTTTATGGTACTAACTCACTGCTAGTACAAGATTTTTGAAAAAGTTTTCGAATTAATTTTAATTTGTATTTCTAAATTCTAAGATCCACATTTCATAGAAACCTCTGCAATCTATTGTATTGTTTAATAGATGTAAGAAGTTTATTTTTCTCCTTTTGTAAAATTGTTATAACACGTGATGTAAATATATGTAAATGATCTTTGTCTTGAAATTTGGAACTGTGTTTGCTCGATGACATTTAAGATTATGTGTTGTTAGTGTTAATCGATATCGTCTTTGGAGAGAATAATATTATCATGTATACATACTATTATACTTATCCAAAGAATTAATTATTTTGTTTTGTAATTATCTCCAGTTCATGTTTCGGTAGTATAGATTTACTTTTTCTTGGTGTTGTTCCTTACGATTATTTAGAAAGTTAGTTCATTCATAGTGCATATTTAATGTTATTAAAGAATTTACTTTTATTTGAACTATGCTTAGTTGTTTACATATAATATTGTGATTGGTATTAAGACTATTATACATCAAAAACTGAGAATAAAGTGTATATTATTCTAGATTGTAAATGTAGTTGTTTTTCTAGATTAACTATTTGATTTGTTAAATTCATTATTGTATTTTTAAGTTCTGTTATTATGGGGATTAATAGACTTATATCGTTGTATGCTTAGTTATCGGCAAACTGTTGCGCATCTGTTCTTACTACATTAGCGTAGCTTTTATTAGGGTCCACCATAGTTCGATTAACTCGTGGGTTTTGTTTCAGAAGTGATCTTCTTTGTTTCACCTTGTATTTTTCACATCCTTTGTATGAGGCTGGATGGCCAAACTTGTTGCATAGAACACAAAACAGTTTATCATGTTTGTCTGCATTTACATTTGAGATAGAACAATTTCCAATCTCGTGCGTTTGATTGCATTTTACGCATCTCGGTTGTCGGTAGCAATTTGATGCTTTGTGGAAGAAACCCTGGCATTTTCGGCATTGTTGAAATTCGGGTTTGCGGAGAGCTTCCCATTGAACGCAACGGTGAAGAATACCTCTTAAATTTTTTAGATGGCGAGTGTCACTATTGGCCGATAGTTGAACGATGGAGGATGAAAGATCATAGCCGTTTTTCTTCGATTTAGATGTTTGAAAGGGGTTAACTTTAACAAACATCAAATCATCTTTTTCATATTTTCGTAGTTCGTGTAATACTGTTCCTAATGCTTTTAAATATAAGGGTATTATTTTTTATACTTTTTTATGTATGTAAATGTATAAAATTTTATTTTAGTTTTTAGTAATTGATTTTTAACACGAATGTAATTAGGTAATGTATTTAAATAAGTTATTTTTTTTGTCTCTATGACTTAGATCCTTAATTTTAAAGTCATCGATTTTGAGACCATTTTTAATGAATGATATAAATTTATTTGCTTTTACATTAAATATGTTTATCATTCATCATATCATCACCATTAAGTAGATTTGGGGTTACTATACTCGCACATAAAGAAATCAAACTTTAAATATATAGCCACATACATACATATATATATGTGTATATATTTTTAATAAAAATATACTTTTCAATTAAAATGTGTTTTGTTGTGTTTTGTTAATTTGCCAATTTGTAATTGCCAATAAGTTGTTTATTTAAGGGTTATAATCTATATATAAAAAATTGAAATGGTGTTCGTTGGTACGCAATGGACTCGAAAACGGCTGAACAAATTGTGCTGAATTTTTGCAAGAGAATATCTTTTGGTGTGTGGAAGGTTCGTAGCTATATTCGGTTTTGATAGGACAAAGGGGCGTGGCACCGCCCACACAACGTAAAATTTAAAAGTGGAATATCTTGGGTACTATTGGTTCAAAATGCTCGAAATTCGATATGTGTGACCTTGGTACCAGTACACATCATGGAGCCATAAACCGGTGTGATAGTGACAGTGGGCGTGGCACCGCCCGAACAACCTAAAATTCGAATATGAACTATTTCGAATACTATTGGAGCAAAATTCTCGAAATTGGGTATGTATTACCTTGGTGCCATTACGCGTCATGTAGTTGAAAACTGGGGTCATAGTGACAGTGGGCGTGGCACCGCCCACACAACCTAAAATTCAAATATGAAATATTTCGAGTAATATTGCAGTAAAATTCTCGACATTTAGTATGTGTGACCTTGGTACCAGTACGCGTCACAGGACTAAAAACGGGGAAACAGTGAAAGTGGGCGTGGCACCGCCCACACAACCTAAAATTCAAATATGAAATATTTCGAGTACTATTGCAGTAAAATTCTCGACATTTAGTATGTGTGACCTTGGTACCAGTACGCGTCACAGGACTAAAAATGGGGAAACAGTGAGTGGGCGTGGCACCGCCCACACAACCTAAAATTCAAATATGAAATATTTCGAATACTATAGCATCAAAATTCTCAAAATTGGGTATATGTGACCTTGGTGCCAGTACGCGTTATGTAGCTGAAAACTAGGGTGATAGTGTTAGTGGGCGTGACATCGCCCACCCAACCAGATTTTTAAAAATGCTATATTACGAGTATTATTGCAGTAAGAGTCTCCAAATTTGGTAAATGTGACATTGGTAACAGTATGCGCGATGGAACGATAAACTGGTGTGACAGTTATAGTGGGTGTGGCACCGCCCACACAACCTGAAATTTACAAATACTATATTTTGAGTAGTATTGCAGTAAGATCGGCGATATTTAGTATTTGTGCCTTGGTAGCAGTACGCCTGTTGGAGTCAAAAACAGGTGTGATTGTGACGGTAGGCGTTGTACCCCCCACACTACCAGAAATTCAGAAGTGCATTATTTTGATTGCTATTGGACCAAAATTCTCGAAATTTGGTATGTGGAACCAAATCGAGTGCTGAAGAAAGAAACTGGCGTGATATTAACAGTGGGCGTGGCACTGGCGATATCTTTGCAAAAGAGAGTGATAAGGGCGTAGCGCCGCCCATACAACCCGTGATGAGAATTTGAAAAATTTCCAATATTATTGCAGGACAGTTTTGAAAATTTGCATGAAAATAGTGTCGATGGACAAAGTGCTCGAAACGAAATATATAGAATATATTATAGAAAAAATATATACTCATAGAATTATTGCACTAATTGGTATGACTGTATTTCACAGCAATCAATACGCCCCAACAGAGAATGAGCGATGTAGCCTCCCAAGATGATTTGGCGGGTATTGCACTACACGAAATTTCTGCATTTAAGTGCAATATGGATGACCCGAAAACACTGCCGCAGTATCAAAAATGTCAACATAGCATAGGTTCTATTTCACTGAAACGCACTTTGAGGGCAGCGAAGCGCCCCGGGTCAGCTAGTATTAAATTAAACGTATCTAAACATTTTCCTATTGTCTCTTTCAGTTTTACAAAACCTATTAATCACATTTTTATCGCCCATTTTTTAGTGTTCGCACAAATCTCTTCACAGGACTTACTAAATAGATGTCCTATAAATACGTATGTACATCACCATAAATAACATGCAGCAAAAATAACTATACGCACGCACTCTCTTATCACCAAGATCGATGGTGACGCCGACGGCATAACCACATACACACATGTACCCGACGGTTGCATTTGTTGTTGTTACTATGCTTTAGCAAAAATAACTGTTAACAGCCCATAATAAAATAATTTTCGGTGCAATATGCACGTATGTATACACGTATACTTACATATTCGACGCAATCTCATTTTTTCACAATCCGCGTTCACAGACAACCGCCTCCCTCCATCGCTTGTAAATAATTGACGATTTAAAAGAAAACGAACAACAGAATTATTTTCTATTTTCAGAGAGTAGAAGAGCTCTCGCATAACCATAACAATTATTGATTTACACGTTAACAAACAAAACTGATTCTCCGAGCGAGAGAGATTGTATATTTCTCTCGAATGTATTTTTAAAAATAATGGCAATTGTCATAAAATTTATTACCAAGACAGTCTTTCCTTTAAAGGGAGTATAGCCTTATATTTATTACTCAATTATCTCATACTGTCAATTAATTCCGATTCGGCATTAAAACTATGACATGTCTACATCATAGTTTTAATGCAGAAAATCCTTGAAAGTATTGAAATATTACTTAAAATAAAGCGGATTGTCACAAAATCTATGATTAGTTTCTTCAATTTAAAGGCGTACATTTAAAAAAGCGCGTACACAAAACTAATGATTAGATAGCCATTAATTCAAATTGAAAAAACTTTTAATTAAGGAAAAATTCGTAAAAAACATGTAAATTTTCATTATTTTTATGAAAATTGGGATTGAATTGATGCCGAGGTCGCATACCTAATTTGTGTCTTCATTAATTTTATTACTATTTTTTTCAGTGTAGGAAACATTTTGTGAGAAAAATCCATTTGGATTGTATGGGCCGTGGGCGGTGATCGTGGCCGATTTTGATGAAATTACATTTTTTCTTAATTTAGTCATTACTCGAAGCCAACTTTCAATGACCTAGGACAATCTCTTATATTTTTTGCACAAAAATTTATGAAGCCATCCCACTGTGCGGCGCAACTGATCATAACCAAACATCAAATACACACATACTTGCGGCTCGATGAGCTGCATACTCGTCTCTGTGCAACACGAACAGACATTTTGTTTCTTGTACAAGCGGTCAGTGCAAGTACGATTACTTGACGTGATTTTTTCGTGTTGAAATAACAGAAGTTAGGTAATAATTCTTATTCGTTTGCAAGAAGCTATGTCTCTTAGAGCTGGATTTTTGACCGAATTATCACAGCTAAACCTCGCTGAATGATCGGAGTAGCATCCGTGAAATAGCTATACGAGGAGCTGAGCTGTCAAGTAATTGTATATGCTTCACCGTTTGTAACAAAGATGGTCTAAAACCAGGAGAATATCCTAGTGAAAAATCAATAACGATTTAAAGTCCGAAATAAAAACAAAAGTTACATATTTCTTTATGCACGTAAACTGATCGAAAAAATCGTTGCTGATTTCGATGATACCTTGTTTAGAAAGGTAATCTACACCTTTTCTCTACTTCTTCCCATTTGGACGTTTCTTTCAACAAAATCTTGTTGAAATTTTCAATCTTAGAAAAGGGCTTACTCCAAGCCCTTGGGTATTGTATGGATGTCTTTATCTTGTGGTAAATGCCACTTCAATTTGTTTATATTTACCATAAACAGCTGCCGTATTTAGTGTAAAGAGCAGCCAGAAGCCAACAAGAACTGCCAATGCATCCCGAAAAATGCACTGTTTGGTGTGGATTATGGCCGGTGGCATCATTGGACTGTACTTCTTCAAAGACGACGAAGGCAGGAATGTTACTGTGAATGGCAAGTGCTACCGTGAGCTGGACTTGGCTGACATGTGGTTTTAACAAGACAGTGCCACATGCCACACAGCCCGATATGTTCGAGAGAGTATGCCAAAATTGGACCCAGCGTATGAACCATTTGAGGCGCAGCCGCGTTCAACATTTACATGATATCATCTTTAAACATTGAAATATATAGACCGTTTTTTAGACTCAAATAAAGATTTCATGTTTTTTTAAATCAAATCCGAAAGCTCTTAAAAAATCACTCTTTACAACTACAGCCTCAACGTCGAATGGTATATGTTCGCAAGCACATTGCAAATCGTTGTGGACAATATATGCAGCGCAACCAATTCCAATCATGTGCGGAATGTTGTCTTTATTTAAGCGTAAACTTTTTCTTCCCTGCTCTATTGATACCGCCGAAATTTGTATTTGCGTTGTCGCCACAAATTGCCACCATCTTTTCTGAAATATTGTAGTTTTCCACCTGTTATCTTATGAGGTTGATAAGAACATCTGCTGTATTGCCACTTGTGCTACAACTTTGGATTAAAAAGGCACATTTTTTCTTTGATTACATTTTCAATAAGTTTCACAATATTTATATGTATGAGTACAGTCCGAATGAAGCTTAAAATGAAACGTCAAATGTTACTCACATCAATTGACAATGTATTGCAATCAAATTAGTATACAGTGTTGTATTTTTGCATTCACCCAAAATAACAGTTTTGCGATTTTTAAGGCACTGTATGCACTTTTTTCGGTAGGTAACGCCGCTTTTGCTAGTTCCTGTTTAAATGGTTTAGAAATATTCAGCCGTATTCATAAAAACTTAAAGCAGCTTTACAAATCTTTGTTAAGCAATATTTGTTAAAACTGTATTCATAAACGATTATAGCCTAAAACACCTTTTGTAAACCATTGTTAAATGAGCGAATTTTAATATTGGTTCGACCCTACTTTAAGCATTTGTTAAAGTGACATTTGCAAAACGTTTTTATGGAATTCTTTAATTAAAAGAAAAAAATATTATAAGACTGATTTTTAACATATTTTCTAGAAATGGTTAGGTTAAAATAAAAAAAAAAAACAAGTAAGAAAGTTCACTTCGGTAAACCGACTAACGAATCCCCTCACCTTGAGTCTCAAAAAAATTTCAGTAAATTTATTAATTTTTTGTTTTATTTAAATTACTAGCGGACCCGGCGAACTTCGCCTCGCCCCAATTTAACGCCTTCAGATAAACTCCAGAGTGATAATAAAACACAGATAGTTAAAATTTTAATGCGATTTGTTTAAAAGGAATCGAAATCAGTAGAGAGCGATGTGATAAACAACAAACAACGAAGACAGAAGACAGGCAACGTACAGATGACCGTGCGAAAAACAGGGAAATTCGAGATTAATTCCACAGACTTCCTACGATTTGTCTTGAGATTTATTGATTGTCATCGTAAAAGCCAATCGTACAGGGAACTGAATCCGCTTGAATTGGAATGAAAGATCAGTTGGAATAATCGGAATTCGTGGGATAAGGACTTCCTCTCCTTTGAATTTTCCCTTGATGATCGTCGCCTGAATCACATTGTCCATCAGTTTCATAATGGACAACCGCGAACTATGCACAATTTCGGATGATTCAGATTCCGCAACATGATTATGATCGATTCCACCTTCAGCTGTAAATTATGCGGCGGAGCTCCTGGCACATCAAGCGAGTTCGATTTTACTTTGAATAATAAAATTCATGCTATCGACGTCCTTATTCTTCGCTGCTAATATTGCCCGTTCACTAATCTAATCGAGATTTGGAAACACTTTGGTGATGAGTTACTCGTTCGACGATGTGAACTCGCAAAAATTTGCCGGGAACAATATCAATGCAGTGGAAACATCAACAGTAATTTGGCCATTGCCAAGCGCCAACAGTTGTTTCGAGAATTCAAGAGCCGATGAGTCGTTCTGCAACGCGACTCTCATGTTCGTGGTCAATTTCAACTTCTTGACATGCCGCCACAAAGACCACGATTTCAGGCATGCATTAATTACATCGGCAGTAGATTTCGGGATGACGGGAAGCGTTTGACGAAAATCTCCGGAGAGCAATATCATAGACTCACCAAATTGTCTCAAATCACGTCGTAAATCCTTCATCGTTCGGTCAACTGCCTCCAGAGCTCGTTTATGCGCCATCGTGCATTCATCCGAAATTATGATTTTGCAGTGCCCGCAATCCAATAAGATAACCTTACCTCTTATACTCAAACTTATTATCTGAAAAAAATTTCGAACTGATAAATATCGCGTTGAATTTTAATTGATCGTAATGCTTGTACCGTTTGTCGATGTGATACGCGAAATCAGTGTAACAATACGCAAAACTCGAATGAATTGCAGCAAGAAAAATAGCACATACTCGTACATATGTTTAATAGAAAACTTTTTTGTTTAATAGAAAATTAATAAAAAAAATTGGATTCAAAAAGAGAGTAGTAGATAGGAACAGTAGGAATCTCGCAAGAAATAGCAATTTTCGATTTTCCCAATTTTCCGACTTTTTTCCAAAATTTTCTTGTGTATTCTTCTTATTTGGCCGGAGACCTGTCCGAATTGGTGCTAATCACCGAAATCGATCCAGGCGTTAATAAAAAAAATTGGATTCAAAAAGAGAGTAGTAGATAGGAACAGTAGGAATCTCGCAAGAAATAGCAATTTTCGATTTTCCCAATTTTCCGACTTTTTTCCAAAATTTTCTTGTGTATTCTTCTTATTTGGCCGGAGACCTGTCCGAATTGGTGCTAATCACCGAAATCGGTCCAGGCGTTCTCGAGTTATAAGCGTAGTAACTAACATCACTTTCTTTTATATATATATAGATTATCAATTTAAATTGCATTTAATAACTTTAAAGTATGTACTGGTATAAAAGTTAAATGATGTTTACTTTTGGTACAAAATGGTCCATTTGTGTGAGAGGTACCAAAAGGGGCGTCCCAATAACGGTCACTTTTCTCTGGACTCTAGGTACTATAATAGATTTACACTGTACAAAATTTCAAGTATTTTTATGCACTGATATTAATGTTAAAAGCTGGTAACTTTTGGTACATAATGGTCCAATTGTGTGGGAGGTACCAAAAGGAGCGTGACAATAATGCCCATTTTTCACTGTATTGTAGGTGCTATTAAATCATTACACTGTACAAAATTTCAAGTCTTTGTTTGCACTGGTAATAAAGTTATAAGCTATTAACTTTTGGTTCAAAATTGTCCATTTGTGTGGGAGGTACCAAAAGGGGCGTGGTAACTTCGCCTATTGTTCTCGAGGTAATAGTGACTAATAAACTAATACTATGAGTAGAATTTCAGAGAATTCAAATAAGTAGTATAGAAGTTAATAAATAATCAATATTTTACTAAAAGTTATCCCTTAGTGGGGGAGGTCCTAGAAGGTGTGTACCAATATGGTCCATCTTCGAACTTAGCCGGAGATAGAAGAAAATATTACCACATACTAAATTTCAAGTCAATCGGTTACTCCTTTCGAGAGTTATCGTGCGCACCAACCAGCAGACAGACGGACGGACATTGCTCATTCGACTTAAATTGACCCAAAACGGATATCCGCCAAACATACTTAGGGTCTTAGGTCACTCCTTCGATGTGTTACAGTTTTGGTTCGTAGCAAATGATATATACCCTCCTCTGGAAGGTGAGGGGATAACGAATAAAATATGTAACTGTGCCTTCAAGAACGTGTTTATGTCAAAACGGAATGTACCATTAAATGGGAGCTATATCAAAACGTGGACCGATTTGTCGCATTTTTCCAGGAAGATTTAAAGGCATTGTGTAACATAAGCTGCTCCTTATCCCAAAAATTTCGTAAGGATTCTTTCCTTTTTTCGAGCAGTACTTTGATTGTCACAGACGGACGGACATGGCTAAATCGACTCAGGAAATGATTCTGCGTCCATTGGTATATAAAATGCATTTTTGCATTCTTCTTTTTCCCCATATTGTAAATCGGTATAATAAATGAATTTTCGCATTCTTTTTTCCTATATTGTTTCATAAAAGACCATAAACTTATATTGTTGCAAAACCACAACGCAAGAAATGCAAATTGTACAAAATTCACTAGTGATATGTAAACAATCAACATGTGTTAAATATTATTCGTTATTCGAATACCTGTTTGTATGTAATAAAAAAAATTATCTGAATTCGTCATTTATACGATATTTATTTGTTGTTTTTTTATTTATTGGACAAGTGAGCATAAATTTTTGTTAATTAATACAGTTGTTTTTAAAATAAACAATAAATTTATATTATTATTTATATATTCAATACTATTATTTATGTATTCAAACTACTTTTACAATTGATAATCGAATTAATGCATCATTAAGAGAAATGTGGTGTGTGAAAAAGATGGTGTTGCCAGTATTACATTGACGAAGTCATTAAAATGTTTCTTAAGGTAAGTACAGACGATTTGCAGATCGGACAAAATTGCCAGAAAAATGGAGGAAAAATGCAACCCTGTGAATTTACAACCGTGTGAACACACAATTTTTGTTTTGCAACGTTAGCAGAAAATTCATTGCGAGATAATTTGCTGATTGTTATATGTGCGAAGTTTATGCATGTGACAACGGCGCCAGAAAATCATTTTATTTGCAACACTGTCTATAATGTATTTTTATTGGCAATCCTGCATATAAATATTTACAAAATATATTGTAAATATATGAAATTGTAACGTTTTCTTGCAATCGTCTGAACTGTCAATTCACCTTTGCCTAACAATCTGACATTGCCCGTATATTTGCAGCACTTTAACAGGGTTGATAACGTTTGCCGATCTGGCAATCGTCTATACACCGCTTTAGTTAAAAAGCTGTTTATGAATACGATTTTTTAATAATCGTTTATTAAGCCAAAAGTATTTGTTATCTAATGTGCACTTTAAATCACAATTAGGATTTTTTTTATGAATATGGCTGATTGACTTTATATATTTTTACTTTATAAAAACTGATAGAATGCTTTTACTCGCCCAGACTGTAAAAAACGTACAGTTAAAAACTGAAAAAATGCTGTTATTTTACTTAGATAAATATTGTGTGAAGTTTTCAATTACTAAATTTTGTTTTTTATTCTCAGAATCTATTCAGGGAACTCCTTAAAATGCGATGCTAATGGCGCAAGTGGGAAATAATTGAAGCAGTGAAATTCGCCTATGAAATTTGGAGAAAATGGACGCTCGTGTGTACTTAAGTCTATTTCGCCGGTGACGATTGATGTTATGATGAAACTGTTCAATATACCTAGTTATTGTATTTTATTTTTAAATTTTAGAAAAATTTGGAGACAATGGACGCTCGTGTGTACTTAAGTCTATTTCGCCGGTGACCATTGATGTTGTGATGAAACTGTTCAATATACCTAGTTATTGTATTTTATTTTTAAATTTTAGAAAACTTGCTTTACATATTAGAATACAGGAGAGTTCCTTTTATTGACACTTGAATAAATATCTCCGTTTATTTTAATGAAAAGAAAGAAATTCAACTCATGCTGGCAACGCCGTTTAGTAATTACGGAAGTTTAAACCCCACTCCTTCCATACATTACCGAAGTGAAAGTAAGTTTAAAAATTGATTTCATTTCAAATTTTCTTAGAGTGGTATTGTGTAATTAGGTGAGAAATTGGTACGGAATTTGTAAATATATAATTTGTTTATCTGATGAATGCAGAATCATGGTGTATTTACATGACGCCAATTATATACATTAATTCATGGAACAATCTTATTAGTGGACGTAATTTGTATTTGTGGAAATTTTTTTGCATGACACAATTAAAGACAATCAATAGGTTATGGAAATATGATGTTTTGAGTGGTTTCGGAAACGATTTTATTCATTAATTGACCTCATTTTCGTTGCGTCTTTTTTAAAATCAGTAATGGTGAGGAAGTTTTCGTAATTAAGACGTTATTAATTTGTATTTCCTTCGGATTTTTAGTCGTCTTGTGCCTCTGCACAACTCCCTGATCAGCAACACAAAAAAATCGTTTGCATTGTGCTGTTTTTCACTTTCGGTTGTTCAAAATGACTTGTTTCCGCTTCATTAAATATTTTTGCTGTATCCTTCATTAAGAGATACATCAGTGCATAAACAAGACGGCAGGCATCCGTAGAAACGAAGACGCAAAGCAACAAAGTGTGGGTAAAACAGGCCTAAACGTCTTTGCCACAAGGAAAACAATGTCCTCACAAACATTTTTATACGGGCACCAAAAGTCTTCAAACTCAGCAGGGGCTGTGTTGTTGTGAACTAAGCTACAGCACAAGGCACATCCACGCAGACTTTAAGGTTCCTTAAAGTTGTAGGACAAGTCACATAAATTAACTACTCACCGCAATGTTCTTTCTACAATGTGAAACCAAGGACGATGGCGACAAGCAAGCAAAAAGTGTACCGCTCAAAATACATCCCATAGGAAAGAAAGTCATTAGACCACACTGGCATTTTCATAACATACACAGTGAAAAAAATTTAAGAATTATTGACAATGAGTCTAACGCAAAGCACACTTTATGACTACCAAATGAGGGGAGAGGGAAGAGATCAAATGTGCCTCAAAAAACGAGGATATGTATTAATTTTGTAGAATATTTGAAAGTTAAATTTAACCGCTGTCTGGGATATTTTCCGGAAAATGGGACGAAAAGGCCCCATAGATAATCGATTGTTATTTAAGATTCTCGAATGTTTATTCAAAATATACGAGTATACCATATATACTTTGCTTGAATAGGTCCAATATTGTCCAATTTGGCATAAACAATCGAAATTACCTTACCTGTGTTGTTAACAAACAATCAACTACTTTACTTTGTATAATATTAAAGAATTATGGGTGCTAACATGAAATTGTAGAAGAATTATTAAAGTGCAAATCTTAACTACACAAAATTTAATTGTTTTCTCACATATGTTTGAAGCAAAGCCGTTTCTCCAGTTTTTGCATATAAAAATTTTATTTTATCCGCATTTATGAAAAAGCATAAAAAATGCTCTACTTTCACACTCGTTCCAAGACGCTCAAAAACCTCAAATATTTAGGAATAGCTTGTCGAAATGTAAAAAACTCAATATGTTGGCATAAAAATATATATCGAGACCTTTAACACAAATTTTTAAATATTATTTATTTCTAAGCAAATATCGCACCTCTTCCACAATAGGGAAACAACTCAAAATTTAAAAAAATTCAGTGGAGGCCAACAACTGTGTCCGTTAATATTAATAGTACACGGGGGAAAATCGTCATTTTTGATATGTTTGAATTGAAAGAAAATATATTTGGAAGCGATTTTTTCAAATACTATATATTTGTTAACAAATAAATTTTATTTGAAAATCAAGAAATCTTGTTTGGAACGTATATTTTAATATATTAGAACATAATATATTTGCTAACTGACTTTCACAAATAAAATATGTGTGTACCCACAAACAAAGTTATTGTTTAAGAAGTTTTCCAAACATATTTTATTTAAAAAAATTTTAAAACTTTGCTGATTTGTTCGAATTTTAGTTAGTTTTTCCTAGTTTTCGTTTTAAATTTTATAGCTTAAAATGTCTTTTAATTTATAAATATTCCAATTCATCACTTTTTGTCAATCCATCAATGCAATTTATATTCACGAAAGATTATACGATTTAAGTTTTAATTAAATTTTAAAAACATTTAAAATATATAAAAAAATTATCTTTGAGCACCTGAAAAACAGAAAACTTGTCTTTAAATCAAGGCATTGATACATTGCCAAAATAATTAAATACAAATTAATCTTTATTTCGGAAATACTAGTTCCAAATAAAAAAATATTAGAATGGGAACATATTTTTGTTTAGAACAATATTCTCCCAATCATATAATATTTATGTGTGTCAAATATTATATATTTGGAGTGTACTCTAAACATATGTATATTCCAAGCGGAATATGTTTGGGACAATATACTACAGAAGCGATTTTTTTTCAGCATGTATATTACAAAAAAAAGAATATGTCGTTGCAACAAAATATCATGGAAAAAATAATAACGCCATTTTCCTTTTTGTTTTTTTATTGATTTTAGAAAAATAACAACTTTTTTCAGTTGTTACTCTTTTCATGAAAAAAGTTTGTATATAAATAGTGGTATTATTTTGAGTTGTACCTTTTTAACTGAAAAATCTTACTCAGATTATAAGTTGAAAAGGGCACAACTAAAAATATTACTCTTTAGATGATAAATCAACGGTCCCATTTGCTTAAACACTTGGATACAATTCAAAATGTATATAACTCTTTAGTTGAATCTAAAGACGTTATTCTGTAAACACAGAGAGTATCATAACGGTTTTTTATTATGGAAAAGAAGAAAAATCAACGGAAATTTTTTGCAGTGGGTAGATTTTGCCATTGTACGTTGTTTTCTTGCAAAAAAGCAAAATTTAAAAATTTTGAGTTGTTACCGTTTTGTGGAACAGGTGCGATATATTTTATTTGAAAATCAATAAAATTTATTTCGAACGCATATATTAATATATTACAACAAAATATATTTGAAAAATAATTTTCTCAAATAAAATATGTTTTTATATACAAATAAAATTATTGTTAATGAATTTCTCCAAACATATTTTGTTTAAAAAAGATTTTTAATTTGTCATTGATTTCGAATTATAGCTTACAATTTAAAATGACACAAGAATCAGTAATATTTGCTTAAAGCATTAATTTTTAATTTATCCAAGTCATATTGTATCAGTATGCAAGATTATATGATTTCAATTATAATGGAATTTTACGACCATTACATTTTTCCGAAAAAATTAACATTGATTGATTTACTGAAAAACATATATCTCGTCTTAAAATTAAGGTATTGATATATTTTTTGAATACTTAAATGCTATTAATTTTTTGTTTCGTAAATAATAATCCCAACTAAAAAATATTTGGACGGAAACAAAGATATGTTTACAACAACATCTTCCCAAATATATCATTTTTGTAAGTGCCAAATATAATATTTTTAGAGTGTACCCCAAACATTGGTATATTTCAAGCCGAATATGTTTGGGACAATATACTACAGAAGCTATTTTTGTCAGCGCGTACAAGTCGTTCGGTTATACCCTGCACCACACTGTGGTGCAGGTTATTATGACTTTGTGCATTTGTTTGTAACACCCAAAAGGAGAAGAAATAGACCCATCGTTTATTATACCGATCGACTTAGAATCACTTTCTGAGTTGATGTAGCTATGTCCGTCTGTCTGTCTGTCCGTCTGTCCGTCTGTGCATGTATTCTTGTAATCACAGTACAGGTCGCAATTATGGTCCGATCTCGACTAAAATCGGTTCAGATTTAGATATAGCACCCATATATATGTTAACCCCAATTTGACATGTAAGCGCTGTAAAAACTTTATTTTATGTCCGATCAGTATGAAATTCGGCAGAAAGACTTTTCTTCTTATATGGATGAACACTGTTAAATTTGGAAGAAATCGGTTCAGATTTAGATATAGCCCCCATATATATGTTACCTCCGATTTGACATGTAAGCGCTGTAAAAACTGTATTTTATATCCGATCAGTGCGAAATTCGGCAGAAAGAGGTTTCTTATTACATAAAGAAATACTACCAAATTCGGAGAAAATCGGTTCGGATTTAGATATAGCCCCCATATATATGTTACCCCCGATTTCACATGCAAGCGCTGTAAAAACTGTATTTTATATCCGATCAGTATGAAATTCGTCAGAAAGAGGTTTCCTATTATATGAATGAACACTTTTAAATTTGGAAGAAATCTGTTCAGATTTAGGTATAGCCCCCATATATACATTACCCCCGATTTGACATGTGAGCGCTGTAAAAATGTTATTTTATATCCGATCAATGCGAAAGTCGGCAAAAAGAGGTTTCTTTCTACATGAAGGAATACTGCAAAATTCGGAGAAAATTGGTTTAGATTTAGATATAGCTCCCATATATATGTTACCCCCGATTTGACATGTAAGCGCTGTAGAGACTGTATTTTATATCCGATCAGTTCGAAATTCGACAGAAGGAAGTTTTTTTTACATGAATAAGTATTCAGGGAAGATCGGTTCAGATTTATATTAAAGCTCCATATATATGTTCCTCCTGATTTGGTATCAAACCGCTATAATAAGTTGTATTTACTTCCGATCATTAAAATTTTCCAGAAAGATGTTTCTCAATTTAGGAACGAATATTGCTTAATTTAGCGATTATCGCTTCAGAATTAGATAATATGTTTCTACCCATTTACCAATTATTCCAAATTATTATGGCAATGACCCTCATCGCATTGTTAGGGAGGTGTAGGGTATTATATAGTCGGCCCCGCCCGACTTTCTGCCTTTCCTTACTGGTATAAGTATATGACAGGGAGAACTTCATACTGCTAAACCAAAACCTTCCACGTTTGTGAGGTCTTTCTACGTTATAAAACGAGTAAGGAATGCCTCAAGTCGGGCGGGGCCGACTGTATAATACCCTAAACAATTGTATACAAATGCACGGAGAACCATTATTACTATGAACAGTTGCATATTAAATAAATTACATTTCTAAAATCCACGCACATAGGTTAAAAAACGTTACCTTCAAAGGGGGCTTATACTTAGACATATATGGACCAATTACTCCATATTCATTTGGGACGATTTAATGCAATTTAAAGTACAAAAGCTTGAATTTCGGCATGATGATATGTCACCTAGAACATCAAGAAATATAATCGGAAGAGACCCTTATAGGTGGACCCAATTTGGCATAAATGTTTCTTACAGTTGCAAGTCGTTGAAGGGTTGTTGAATCACCCGGTATTTCGGTAGCTGTCACTTTTGAAGCTTTTATTCTTTGACATTTGACAAGTAGAAACTACGCCATTCAACAACGCATTGAAATTATTAAAATTCGAAAATCATCTTGACTGATGAGGCCCATTTCCACCTCTGTGGCTACGTCAAAAAGCAGAATTGTCGCACCTGGGGCTCGGAAAACCAAAAAGTTATTGTTGAGAAGCCTCTCCATCCTCAACGTGTGACTGTTTGGTGCGGTTTATGGTCCGGCGGGGTCATTGGACATTACTTTTTCGAAAATGAGGTTGGATCAACAGTTACGGTGAATGGATTGCGCTATCGAGAGATGATTAATGATTTTGTATGGTCGGAGTTGGATGGTATTGATCTGGACAACGTTTACTTTCAACAAGACGGCGCTACGTGCCAGACAAGCAACGAAACCATTGCTCTGTTACGGGGAAAGTTTCCGGACCGTGTTATCACTCGAAGAGGTGATAACAATTGGCCACCGAGATCTTGTGATTCAACACCTTGCGACTTCTTCCTTTGGGGCCACGTGAAAGATAAGGTCTACGCCAACAGCACAGCGTCGATTCAAGGCCTCAAGGGTAGAATTCGTGAGGCTATCAAGGACATAGGGCAGCCACTTTTCGATTTGGTTATGGACAATTTCATGAAAAGGATATGGTCCTGTAAGCGTGGTCGTGGTGGCCATTTGGCTGACGTTGTTTTTCATTATTAACGGCATATCTTCCTCTTTATTATGAAATAAACATCCGATCATTTATTTCAAAAAATGGCATTTTGCTTTGAATGCCAAAATAACACCTCTTGTTGGAAAACCCTTTACAAGATGGGTCCACAATAAAATTTATGACAATTGGTGAAACGATAACTAGATATTACAATTCCATTATTTTGTTTTGGTCGATCATTGCCCATTGATCCGATCTCGCTCAATTTTGGAATGATCAAGTTTTTTTTTACATATAAAAGCAACGGTTCTCGAGATATGACGTTTTAAAAAATAAAGAAGTATGGCACGTCCACTTGACATATGGGCAAATCAGAATATCTGTATACCAAAAATGTAAAAAACAATTAAAAACTTTAATTTCGGACATTCCGAATTTATTTATATACCCTCCACCAAATATTGCAATACGATAAATTCTATTACTGGAAAATATTGGGATATGGAGAAAATCATGGAATGATCCTTTTTGCTTAAGGAAATTATTTAAAAACGAACACTGCATTTTTTAGCCAAATTTTAGGCCTCAAATTCTTTAGCCACGTTTCAGTTAAAAAATGTGGTGCTTGTGGCTTAAACAAGCCTTTTTGGGAGCGACATCTATAGGTGGAATATAACAAAATATGAACTGATATAAAAATTTTTTACTGTGATAAATTCTTTCCTAAATAAAATACAAACTGCAAAGATTCAGTTCAAATGCTTAGAAAATTTGGTATTTATGGCTTAAATAAGCGTATTTTGGAGGGACCTCTATAGGGTGACAATAACAAAATATGAACCCATTTGTAAAACTTTTGCTGTGATGAATTTTGTCAAAATAATTTGTATTCTATTTTGACAAGAATTCATTTCAGCTAAATTGCTTTAAAATGTGGTATCTATGGCTCAAAACCCGTATTTTGGAGCGACCTCTATAATGGGGGCTATATCAAAACATTGACCGAAACGGCCAATTTGCTATCCCAAACGACGTGAATTATAACAAGTATTTGTACCAAATATGATAAACCCAGCTCTTTTATTACGGATTGTATCGTTAGTCCAACATACAGACGGACGGACAGACATACAGACCGACATGACTAAATCGTCTTAAATAGTCACGACGATCATGAATATATGTATACTTTATTGGGTCGCAGATCAATATTTCAAGGTGTTGCAAACGGAAGGACAAAGTTAGTATACGCCCAACCTATGGTATGTAATGAAATCATTATTTTGCGATACATTCTAATGATCTCACCATTGAAATGACACGTTCAATTTATAACACTATATTAAAATGTCCGCAGAATATTGTCTATTTAACGTGTTAAAATTGTCAGCAACAGACGAATTTCTAGTTTTTGGATAAATTGGATATTTTAATATCCTTACATATACCCCTTTCTTTAATGTATTACGATTCATCTGATTACGGTGCAAACTTTGCTGAAAAACATGCAAATTCACTTTAACCTGAAAGCCTACTTCTATTTTATTAACGTGTGCAACGGAACATTCGCCGCGATTATCGCATTCATCAAAAGTATTTAGGTAAATATTTAAAGGTCATTTCAAAGAACTCTGAAATAGATGTTGTTACTGAATGTTATATGAAAATATTGCATTCAGAACGCCAAGGAGATGAACATTTGTAAAACAAAATGCGTACGAATATATCGTCCGCAATATATCGTTCACAGCTACAACCTGTGAACAAATGAAGATTGCTTCAGCGGTAGAACAGTCGTATGTCGCAAATCTATTAACGAGATAGATGGGAGTAGGTTGGTCATTCCTTCGTCTTTGCGCAGTTTCATTTTATTAACGTATTTCTGCAGCTAGATTCATAAATTTAAACTTTCTGTTCTTAAGCTGTATCCCTCTTTAGAAGTTCATTACGTATTCCAGTTTTTAAATCTGTCTTAGTTGTATTTGGCCGATCGTACCCAGCATTCTGTAGTATCTTAATACCACAAATTTGTAATTATGAGTTATTGCCATTCAATTCGGCCACTTCTGATACATCGCCTTGTGTCTGCTAGCTGGATAGGTGGTCGGATAAACATTTTTTCTGTAATATGTGTAACGTACACCATTCCACCATTTGTATACCATCCACCATAGGATGGGGGTATATTCATTTTGTCACTCCGTTTTCAACACCTCTAAATATTGATCTGAGACCCCATAAAGTATATATATTCTTAATCGTCGTAAAATTCTAAGACTATTTAGCCATGTCCGTCCGTCTGTTGTAATAACGTTGCAGTCCGTAATAATTGATCAAATTTGGTACAAATATATCTTATAGTTGCCGGTTGTTTGGGATTGCAAAAGGGCCATATCGGTCAATGTTTTGATATAGCTCAAGAATTCATCGCAGTAAAAAAATTGTAAATCATTTCATATTTTATTATAGTCCACATATAGATGTCGCTCCCCAAAAGGCTTATTTAAGCCATATTTTCTAAGAAATTTAGCTGAAACTTTTCAGTTTGTATTCTATTGTGGACAGAATTCATTTCAGTAAAATTTATACAAATTGTAATAAAATTGAATGCAATCCATGGTGGAGGGAACATAAGATTCGGCATCGCCGAACTTAACGCGTTTACTTGTGGTAGTTGCATAGGTTAAGATAATATGAACGATATATCGTTCATTACATGTCAAACCGAACTTTTTTGGGTAAACATTCCAGATTTGAAAAGAAATCTCCATATCGATTCATTGCTGTGTTTGTTGTTATTGCTGGTACAGATGTTAATTTACTTTTTTGTTTCATAATTTTAAGATTTAAAGTCTTCTTAGGACACAAATACACTTTAGAAAGCGAAGAGAAGCAAGAGGGCCATCATGAGACAGAAAAGACCCATAGCTTCAGAAAGGGCGAACCCCACGATAGCGTAGGAGAATAACTGTTGTTCAATGATGGATTTCTGGCATAACCAATGATGAGGGAATATTGTTCCGATACCGGCACCGGACCAGCTACACTGATTGATTTGTGGCAGTAAAGCAACTGTGTTTTGAGCAGTAAAGCAACTATGTTTGGATTGGCTTTGGCTGATGACTGCGCTCAATGGTCGCAAGTATTGCTTAGAGCCTTTAAGAAGAGCGGTTCTGGCAACGGGGACAATACGGGCGACTGTTGATACGAACATTTCGTTATGTTTTTTGCTTTGAAGATCAAAAAGAAATTGAAGCTAAGTTGGTTAGGTTAAGGACGCGCGGCACACAACCATTGCTGGCGTGCACCACTTCACTCGGAGACCATTTGGTACATTGTGTTCGTCCTGAGAAGATGAGTAAAAGAAGAGGGAGAGGTCGAAGAAGATGAAGGAGGTGATAAGTATAGATAAGAGAGAAGAGAGGTGGCTTTTTAGGAGAGGTTTAGATGAGTAGATGTCAAACCAGCCATCTCAAGCAACCTATGAAGCCCATGATTCTATCAATATCGTCGGATGATAGAGATTCCAGATTTTGTATCTTGAAATCATTTTGTATCGTGTAAATTGAAGCTAGCGCACGTAAGCTTTCGAACAAATCCTGACAACAGTGGCAAACTGAAAACTGCGATTCTCTGCTCAAAATAATATATGTTATATATATATAGTATAATCATCTAAATATATGGGCAAAAGTCAACATTTTTTAATTTTTTCTTAATTGAAATTTTATATAATATAACGAATACCGTAATATATAAATATCGGAAAAATGTATGAAAAATTTGTTTCAAAATACAAAGTCCATATCAATTGTGTTTTATTTCAATGCAAAATTTCTCTACAAAATGCCTAAGTATTGATGGGAGGTGAATGTTAAGATCTTTTTGAGTGTATTTTTTGATGAACTTCTTTTGTAAGATTACATAAAAGTATTTGTTAAAGCCTTTAATAATAAATTAAAAGACTTCATATACAAAAATGAGATTTCGCGGAATTTTTTTTTAATTTAAACCATTTAAAAATATATTCTTATGCATTTCGCGGATTTTGAAGTCGGCAATGACATACAGTAATTATGTGCTCATCGAGGCTAACTTATATTGTATGAATTCGCTTAAAACCATTATATATCTTAAAAGGGAAACTAAAAATAAATGGATTTATTTTTAGGTTATGTACATTTTGCAAAGTGCATAATTTGAACAATCATCAAAATAAAATGACGCGCCTCTGATTTCGGAATAGATCGGTAAAAATCCTTTTAATTCATATGAACAAATATGAATCTGTACCGCGCACTGGTTGTGCTTTGACGCTGAGACAAAGTGTCTCGTTCTTCGCGTACAAGACTTCAACGTTCAAATACGTATCGATGGTGGTTAAGTGCACTACAGAAGTACCCCCAAAAGAACATAGAAATGAATTTAAGAACTTTATACTATAAAAACTTTTTTCAAAATTTGAAAAATGTGAATAAAATTTCAGTGATTCATTATTTTGTAACGCGATCCTGATTTTAGGATTCGCAATGTAAAAACCTTCTGGGACAATAAATTCAGATTAAACTAAGTAAAAGTGGCGATGTGCCCAGTCACGCAAGTTTAACAAAGGTTTGGAGAGCTCTAGCGTTGGTTCCATTTGGAGCACATCATCGACACCTATATGGATTTGTAGGTATTTCCAGCCACTATAATCGCGTCTTCGGCGATATTTCATTACATAGAGGGCGCGCTGGCCGCGGTCAAAAAACAAAAAACACTTGAAATCGCATTTCCAAAAGTTATGAGCTATATTTTTTCGCGGAAATATCTCACATGAACAATGCCCACGAAAAATTCTTCCTCCATGTGTCCCTCGTATTTTTTATTTTTTATACCCTACACCACACTGTGGTACAGGGTATTATAACTTTGTGCATTTGTTTGTAACACCCAAAAGGAGAAGAAATATACCCATCGTTTATTATACCGATCGACTTAGAATCACTTTCTGAGTTGATTTAGCTATGTCCGTCTGTCAGTCTGTGCATGTATTCTTGTAATCAAAGTACAGGTCGCAATTATGGTCCGATCTCGACGAAACTTTAAACATATCTTTTTTTTTGCCCAAAGACGATCCCTATTGAATTTGGTTAAAATCGGTTCAGATTTAGATATAGCCCCCATATATATGTTAGCCCCGATTTGACATGTAAGCGCTGTAAAAACTTTATTTTATATCCGATCAGTATGAAATTCGGCAGAAAGAGGTTTCTTATTATATGAATGAACACTGTTAAATTTGGAAGAAATCGGTTCAGATTTAGATATAGCCCCCATATATACGTTACCCCCGATTTGACATGTAAGCGCTGTAAAAATTTTATTTTATATCCGATCAGTGCGAAATTGGGCGAAGAGAGGTTTCTTATTATATGAAGGAATACTGCTAAATTCGGAGAAAATCGGTTCAGATTTAGATATAGCCCCCATATATATGTTACCCCCGATTTGACATGTAAGCGCTGTTAAAACTGTATTTTATATCCGATCAGTGCGAAATTCGGCAGAAAGAGGTTTCTTATTACATGAAGGAATACTGCCAAATTCGGAGAAAATCGGTTCGGATTTAGATATAGCCCCCATATATATGTTACCCACGATTTCACATGTAAGCGCTGTAAAAACTGTATTTTATATCCGATCAGTATGAAATTCGTCAGAAAGAGGTTTCCTATTATATGAATGAACACTTTTAAATTTGGAAGAAATCGGTTCAGATTTAGATATAGCCCCCACATATACGTTACCCCCGATTTGACATGTGAGCGCTGTAAACATGTTATTTTATATCCGATCAGTGCGAAAGTCGGCAAAAAGAGGTTTCTTTCTACATGAAGGAATACTGCCAAATTCGGAGAAACTCGGTTTAGATTTAGATATAAGACCCATATATATGTTACCCCCGATTTGACCTGTAAGCGCTGTAAAAACTGTATTTTATATCCGATCAGTGCGAAATTCGGCAGAAAGAGGTTTCTTATTACATGAAGGAATACTGCCAAATTCGGAGAAAATCGGTTCAGATTTAGATATAGCTCCCATATATATGTTACCCCCGATTTGACATGTAAGCGCTGTAGAGACTGTATTTTATATCCGATCAGTACGAAATTCGACAGAAGGAGGTCTTTTTACATGACTGAGTATTCAGGGAAGATCGGTTCAGATTTATATTAAAGCTCATTATATATGTTCCTCCTGATTTGGTATCAAACCGCTATAGAAGTTGTATTTTACTTCCGATCATTAAAATTTTCCAGAAAGATGTTTCTCAATTTAGGAACGAATATTGCTTAATTTAGCGATTATCGTTTCAGAATTAGATATTATGTTTCTACCCATTTACCAATTATTCCAAATTATTATGGCAATGACCCTTATCGCATTGTTAGGGAGGTGTAGGGTATTATATAGTCGGCCCCGCCCGACTTTCTGCCTTTCCTTACTGGATTTATAACTGACAAGTACCTCTAAAATTTTGACTTTTGCCCATACACATATATAAAGCAGTATGTGTGTTTGTTGGTTTGTTTGTTTGTACCGTATAGGCGTCTAAACGGCTAGACCGATGTTCTTGAAATTTTCACAGAATGTAAATTTTACAGAACGTAATGTTGGGAAAATAGGGTACTAGAATTTTTAATGTACCAAGTGGGCGTGGCCCCGCCCATATAAGCCAAATTTTGAAATTGATATATCTTGCACAATTTGTTAGCTAGAGTGCTGTAATGTTGTGCATATGTATCTGGGGGCAGTCTACGTGATTGGTCCAAAAATGGGCGGGATCGCACCAATGGGCGTGGCACCGCCCATATAAGCCAAATTTTAAAAATGTGATATATTGTACAATTTGTTAGCGAGAGAGCTGGCATTTTGTCTATACGTATATATCCGTTGGCAATCTAAGTCCAAAAATGGACGGAATCGGACAAATGAGCGTGGCCCCGCCCATGTAAGCCAAATTTTGAAATTGATATATCTTGCACAATTTGTTAGCGAGAGTGCCGTAATTTTGTGCATATGTACTTATCTGGTGGTTGTCTACCTGATTGCTTTAAAAATGAGCGGGATGGGACGAATGGGCGTGGCTCCGACCATATAAGTCAAATTTTGAAATTGAGATATCTCAGAAAATTTGTTAGCGAGAGTGTTGTAATTTTGTACATATATATGTAATGGTAGTCTACGTGATTGGTCCAAAATTGGGCGGAATCGGATCAATGGGCGTGGCCCCGCCCATATAAGCAACCTTTTGAAATTGAGGTATCTTGCATAATCGGTTTGCGAGAGAGCTCTAATTTTGTGTATATGTGTCTGGAAGCCTACGCGATTGGTCTAAAATTGAGCGGAATCAGACCAACGGACGTGACCCCGCCCATATAAGCGAAATTTGAGCTATCTTGCACAATTTGTTAGCGATAGTACTATAATTCTGTTTATATGTATGTGGTGGCAGTCAACGGGATTAGTTCAAAATGGGCTGGATCAGACTAACGGGCGTGGTCCCGCCCATGTAAGCCACATTTTGGAATTGAGATATCTTGCACAATTTGTTAGCGAGAGTGCTGTTATTTTATGTATGTATATGTATTCGGTGGCAGGATTCGCGCTTGGTTCAAAAAATAGACGGGATCGGAAATCTCAATCTGGGGCAACGAAGTGGACCGTGTCCAGCTATTGTGTTTTATATATAAATATTTTTATAGATTACTTCTAACAAAAACCATAAAAATATAGTTAAACGCTTCTGCAGTTTATGTATATTAGGGTGGACCGATAATTTTTTTTTTTGAATTAAACTTTGCTTTTATTAACAGTCGACGACTCATTGTATAAGTGCTTTCAAAAATATTGCAGACTACGATTTTATCCTATTTAACTTGTTTTGGTTTCAATTTCAAAAACATTGCCCGGTTTTGTAGACTTTAATGTTTATGTTTAATAATGTTGACAAAAATATTTTTGAACTTCAATAGTCTATTTATTTAAAAAGCAGCAACACATAATGAAGTAATTCAAATATAGCTTTAATTTTAAATCAAGATCACTGAAATTGGTACGATATTCTGGTTTTTTACATTAATTTCCACAAAGTCGCTTTTGTAAATATGTAGCCGCTTTTGTATGTACAAAGTCGCTTTTATACATATGTATGTATGTATGTGGTGGTAGTCTACCTGATTGGTTAGCGAGAGTGTTGTGATTTTGTACATATGTATGTGGTGGTAGTCTACCTGATTGGTCCAAAAATGGGCGTAAACGGACCGATGGGCGTGGCACCGCCCATATAAACCAAATTTTGAAATTTAAATACATTTCACAATTTGTTAGAGAGAGTGTTGTAATTCCGTGTATATGTATCTGGTGGTAGTCCACGTGATTGTTCCAAAAATAGCCGGAATCGGACCAAAGGGCGTGGCCCCGCTCATATAAGCATAATTTTGAAGGTACGTTTATAAACTTTCTTTTTGCAATTTTTTTTCTGAATAGAGAACTTTTCAAGAATATTGTGAAAAATTTAAGGTGAATCGGAGCAAAACTGACAAAGATACATCAGTCTAAGCAACCGCGTCTCATATGTGACTCAGTACCTCAGAAAAACTTTAAAGCGTTTTTCCCACAACCCATGTTTTCAAAGACAGTGCCCCTCATAAATCAAAAACTACTGAACCGATCCTTTTGAAATTTTTAACACTATTTCTTTACATAATTTATGAGGTAACGCTGTCGAACTTTTTTTTAATTTGTAATTTTTTTTATTTAACAATAACAAATTAGTCGATTTTTTCCGCAAAAATCACATTTTTCACTTCAAAGAAATTAAAAAATTTAAGAAATTAAATTTCGAAAAAACTCGACTGCGTTACCTGGCTATAACGTTAGATAACTAAATATATTTTTTTTAATCTTTGATGTTCCGGTATCAAGTTATGATTGGCACCGCAATTCAACTTTTGTTCCGAGACGCTTCCGCATAAATGCTGTCGTTGCCATATTTTTTTATGACAATTTTACACAATAAACTTTGAAAGTTATACTTTAATGATGTACAGTTGTTTTCAATCAATACATTTTAACCATTTCGTCACAAAAAAATCATAAAAATGTGCCTTTTTTTGCACGAAAACAGCTGAGCTGCCAAAAAAAGGGTTGCCTAAAAGAAAGTTGCAAAAAATCTTTATATTAGTTCGAGCTCTATGGACATATCGACATATGTCCTCATGCAAATTTCAGTCTCAATTTGTAGGAAAAGTTATATTCTGAGACTAATTCTAATTAGTTCCATATATTTTTAGCCTTTCTTAAGACATGTACCTCAAAAGAAAGAATTATAATTGCGAATATTGGTACCTTGTCACGAGCAAAAGAATGGAGATTCTGCACATAGCGCAGTCACATATGCCTTAAGGAAAAGTGGTGATGTTCACGTTCCAAGTCTACTGAATTCAAAATTGGCGCCACAATATAAGCCTTATGAAGTAGTCTCAATGGAATACTTAGATTTTTTAAATTTTTATAAATTGTTCATGGTTTTGAAGCCTTTATCCATGCGAATGGGCGATGCCGGAGACCTGTAAACTGGACCGAAATGGTCGATAAACAATTGCATTATAAGAATCTACGTAATCGATTCTATACCTGGAAACAATTTGGTGGAACTCTGCTTCCACAAAGAGGGTCAGAAGGTAACTTCAAAAAATAGTAGTAGTAAGGTACTTTGAAACCCATTTATCATCTGACAGTACCCTGATTATTTCCCTACATATTAAAATGATAAGAAATTTAAAACATCGACTCTCTTCTAAAATATACATATATTTTCCCAGAAGTATAATTTCACAAAAACTATAAATGTGATTTTCTCGAATATGGTGAAATTCATGAAAAATGTCCTGCCTAAAAATAAAGGTTGTCCAATTTTGTTCAAATTTTGTTTATGAATGGTGCTATATACTAATAATATATCCGCCAAGTTTTGGAAATCTTCGTTGAATATTGGCAGCATAGGCGGTGGTCCAAAATTTACTCTTCAAGCAAAGGTGTTGTTGTTTGATTATTTCTTGTGCTTCAACCACCAAATGTAAGAATATTTTGTGACACGAATGTTGAGGATTTTTTCATGGGCTTTCGAATGGTTGAATCGTTTTCGGCAATAATTTGCAATCTGACCTCATGAACGCGAGAATAATCACAAAAAATGAATTTTCGCGGATTTGGATATAATTAATTTTTTTTGAAATAATTTTAAATTGAAAAGCTGATTTTCCCCCATATGATGGCGTTTTTTGACACTCCTGAGGAAATAATTTTTAAAAATATCTCTATCTAAAAAAATTGGGTTTAAATATTTTAATGTTTATACCCTACACCACACTGTGGTACAGGGTATTATGACTTTGTGCATTTGTTTGTAACACCTAAAAGGAGAAGAGATAGACCCATTGTTTATTATACCGATCGACTCAGAATCACTTTCTGAGTTGATTTAGCCATGTCCGTCTGTCCGTCTGTCTGTCCGTCTGTCTGTCCATGTATTCTTGTAATCAAAGTGCAGGTCGTATTTATGGTCCGATTGTGATGAAATTTAGCATATTGCTCTTTGTTGGCCCAAGGACGATCCCTATTGAAATTGGCTTAAATCGGTTCATATTTGGATATAGTCCCCATATATATGTTTCACCCGATTTGACATGTAAGCGCTGTAGAAACCACATTTTACATCCCATCTTTATGAAATTCGGCAGAGAGAGTTTTATTATTACGTGAATGAACACTACCAAATTCGGAGAAAATCCGTTCAGATTTAGATATAGCCCCCATATATATGTTTCACCCGATTTGACATGTAAGCGCTGTAGGAACTGTATTTTAAATCAGATCAGTACGAAATTTGGCAGAGAGAGTTCTCTTATTACATGAATAAACACTGCCAAATTCGGGGAAAATCGGTTCAGATTTAGATATAGTCCCCATATATATGTTTCACCCGATTTGACATGAAAGCGCTGTAGAAACCGTATTTTACATCCGACCTGTACGAAATTCGACAGAGAAAGTTCTCTTATTACATGAAAAAACACTGCGCAATTCGGGGAAAATCGGTTCAGATTTAGATATAGCCCCCATATATATGTTCCACCCGATTTAACATTTAAGCGCTGTAGAAATCGTGTTTTATATCCGATCAGTACGAAATTTAACAGAGAGAGTTTTCTTATTACATGTATTAACACTGCCAAATTCGGGGAAAATCGGTTCAGATTTAAACATAGTCCCAATATATATGTTACACCCGATTTGACATGTAAGCACTGTAGAAACCGTGTTTTATATCCGATCAGTACGAAATTCGGCAGAGAGAGTTTGCTTATTACATGTATGAACACTGCCAAATTCTTATCGCAATGCCCATTTTCGCATTGGTAGGTAGATGTAGGGTATTATATAGTCGGCCCCGCCCGACTTTCTGTCTTTCCTTACTGGTTAGTAATGGCGTAGTTTCTACTAGAGTTGTGTAGTTCGTGAACGAACTAGTTCAATTGAACGGGTCACTATACTGAACTGAACGAACTAGTTTTATTTTGTTGTTTGTTCCTTATAAGATGTTCAGCTTTTGCATAAAAATAACTTCTGATACACTAATCTTTTGATTTTATTCGCTTCCTTCCAAATTTGCTCATTTAACGTTGTATTGCAAAAATGAATAAAAAATTGATTTTTGCGGTATTGGCCTTCATTAGATAATGAGTTCAAAAATTAATCTCAATCACAGTCTAGTGGACTTGATTTAAACAAAGTGTTCATTTTCCTTCTAATAATAAATAACTACGAGTATATAAAATAAATTTAATAAATGCATAGGTTTATTGTAATTTGTCTTTATTTCAAAAGAAGCGTTCCATTAGTTTTTGGTATAAAAGCATGGTATTTCAGTGTATTTGGGATTGTGACAGCTCCATCAAATCTTTCTCTTAAACTTTTTAAGTCTGGAAGTTGATCGATTTTTCTGCTAAAAAATTTTTTTGTTTCATTGAAGTGATTATTTGCCCATTGATAAGTGACTCAGCAGAGAGGATGTGATCTTTGGAAGAGCATTGCAAACTTGCTCGCCTCGCTCCTCTTTTTATGTTTGCACATATGCCATCGCACGCCCTTTTCCGTGAGATGTGGTGTGGAAATGGTACTCAGCTTCAATGTTAAAATCCTCTTCGTGTGCTAGGAGGTTAGCAAGGTTAGATTTATTTTTGAAATGTTGGCTTGCACCATCAGTTACCTAATACATTTTTCTTGGCTTATATTGTGATTTTAAAAAGTCAACAATAATTTGATAAGAATAAACTTCTGCAGTGTAATAAATTGTGTTACAATATTGTCATACTGAGATGTAAGACATCTTCATTAATTTTATAACATATCACAACGGTGAAAATTGTTGCCTGGTTGTTATTCCAGTGAAAGGATTATGTGGAGTTCTGTATTACAAATGCATAATTTTCTGCAAAATCGCACGATACAATAAACTCTCCAGGTAACAACTTGCATTCAAATCGTGACTTTTTAATTTGTTTATTCGGCAGCAAAGTTCTTCAACGAATTCATCGGTACCCATAATCAATGTTTTTGGAGTGCATCTATCAGTCTGCAGCCAGTTATCATATTTTACTTCATCAATTTCATTTTCATCCAAAAGCATAATTAACATTCCTCAGATTTGTTGACTACCTGGGCACTTTTCGCACTCATTTAAAAACGATCGGCTTGGATTAGGACAAACCACAGATTTTATGAAATCATTGTAATCTTTTAAATATATAATCCCATCTCTTCTATCAATATTTATTCCTTTTAGCAACAATCCATTATTTAGCGAATAAAAAACCAGTAAGGAAAGACAGAAAGTCGGGCGGGGCCGACTATATAATACCCTACACCTACCTACCAATGCGAAAATGGGCATTGCGATAAGAATTTGGCAGTGTTCATACATGTAATAAGCAAACTCTCTCTGCCGATTTTCGAACTGATCGGATATAAAACACGGTTTCTACAGCCCTTACATGTCAAATCGGGTGTAACATATATATTGGGACTATGTTAAAATCTGAACCGATTTTTCCCGAATTTGGCAGTGTTCATACATGTAATAATAAAACTCTCTCTGTTAAATTTCGTACTGATCGGATATAAAACATGATTTCTACAGCGCTTAAATGTTAAATCGGGTGAAACATATATATGGGGGCTATATCTAAATCTGAACCGATTTTCCCCGAATTCGGCAGTTTTCATACATGTAATAAGAAAACTATCTCTGTTAAATTTCGTACGGATCGGATATAAAACACGATTTCTACAGCGCTTAAATGTTAAATCGGGAGAAACATATATATGGTGGCTATATCTAAATCTGAACCGATTTTCCCCGAATTTGGCAGTGTTTATTCATGTAATAAGAGAACCCTCTCTGCCAAATTTCGTACTGATCTGATTTAAAATACAGTTCCTACAGCGCTTACATGTCAAATCGGGTGAAACATATATATGGGGGCTATATCTAAATCTGATCGGATTTTCTCCGGATTTGGTAGTGTTCATTCACGTAATAATAAAACTCTCTCTGCCGAATTTCATAAAGATCGGATGTAAAATGTGGTTTCTACGGCGCTTGCATGTCAAATCGGGTGAAACATATATATGGGGACTATATCCAAATCTGAACCGATTTTAACCAATTTCAATAGGGTCGTCCTTGGGACAAAAAAGAGCACTATGCTAAATTTCATCACAATCGGACCATAAATACGACCTGCACTTTGATTACAAGAATACATGGACAGACGGACAGACAGACGGACATGGCTAAATCGACTCTGAAAGTGATTCTGAGTCGATCGGTATAATAAACAATGGGTCTATCTCTTCTCCTTTTAGGTGTTACCAACAAATGCACAAAGTCATAATACCCTGTACCACAGTGTGGTGTTGGGTATAAATATTAGTGTATCAGAAGTTACTTTTATGCAAAAGCTGAACATCTTATAAGGAACAAACAACAAAATAAAAACATTAAAATATTTAAACCCAATTTTTTTAGATAGAGATATTTTTAAAAATTATTTCCTCAGGAGTGTCAAAAAACGCCATCTTGAAAATCTGCACACATATGGGGGAAAATCAGCTTTTCAATCTAAAATTATTTCAAAAAAAATTAATTATATCCAAATCCGCGAAAATTCATTTTTTGTGATTATTCTCGCGTTCATGAGGTCAGATTGCAAATTATTGCCGAAAACGATTCAACCATTCGAAAGCCCATGAAAAAATCCTCAACATTCGTGTCACAAAATATTCTTACATTTGGTGGTTGAAGCACAAGAAATAGTCAAACAACAACACCTTTGCTTGAAGAGTAAATTTTGAACCACCGCCCATGCTGCCAATATTCAACGAAGAATTCCAAAACTTGGCGGATATATTATTTGTATATAGCACCATTCATAAACAAAATTTGAACAAAATTGGACAACCTTTATTTTTAGGCAGGACATTTTTCATGAATTTCACCATATATAGATTCTTGACACTGAAACGTTCTATGTCCAGTTTATTAACAGGTATAATTTTGAAATTAAATATACCAACAAAAATATCACATGATAAATACTGCGATTTGATATCACGAACAATTGGCGATAACCAAGTAATCAAAATGTCTGAAACATTAAATTTTTATAAATCTCTTTCGTATTAAGTAGTTTTCATTTTCTTTAACTTGAGTTGAAGATTCCTTTATTACAATTTTCAATAATAATAATGAGAACAATTAAATTGCCAAATAAATAATCTCACAACTCAGATTTCCTTTTTATTTAATTATAGTAGAATACGTCGTATCTTAAATTATGTATAAATAGTTTTTCCACAAATTGACGTATCTGCTTTGTGTTTAAAAAAACGTGCATTATCATCCAATTAAATTATTTGTTTTTAAGAATATTGAGAAAGAGGGGAAGAAAGAACATTCTCTCAAAAACAGAAAATCTGCTCTCCTGAACAATTTTGAAAATGTCAGTTCCGTCAGTTGGTCATCCAAGCGACGATATGTGGTTGGTATTTAATAACTATTGTTAACATAGGAAGAACAATTTGGATATAATTCTGCTGTTAAATTTAGCAAAGTTCCCCTAATTGGTGTTCGCATACTCGAACATACAATTTTTGTCTTGTAACGTTGGCAGAAATGTCATTGTGAGATAATTTGCAGATTGTTAGATGTTCTGCGCCATTGCCGAAGTAGCTTATATTACTTTCCGCATTTGGCCCCGTTCATCTGTTCAGCCGAACTGGAACAATTATTCAAACGAAAGATTTTGAAATATTATAAAGGGAATTTGTATGTTATCATCAATGAATCGCTCTGAAGGTGTTTTCTGAAATATCGTTTAGTTCGGTAAATCTTTGAACTCAACCAATCACTATCTGAGTCGATTAAGCCATGTCTGTCCGTCTGTCCATCTTACGTTGTTCGTTAAGTACAGATCGCAATTTTACTCCGATCTTGCTCAGATTTCGCAATAAGGACTCTTTCACACCTGGGGAGAACCCTATTGAAATTGGTAAAAATCGGTTTACTTTTAAATATAGTCCCCATATATATGTTCATTCCGATTTGACCTACAGAACCTTTGTTTTACATCCAATCATATTGAATTTTAGCAGGGTGGATTCCATCCGTGGATCCACACTGCCGAGTTTAAAAAAAAAATGGGTCTAAATTTAGATTTAGCTGTTATATAGGTTCCTTACTTTTTGGACTTTTAGCGCTATAGATATAGCCTCCATATACATGTTACTTCCGATTTGGAAATTTGGCAGGTTTGTAGAATTTCTTCAACCTAAGACCCACACAGTCGAATTTTGAAAAAAAACGGTTCAAAAATATTTTTTTGGCCTAAGGAAAATAACATTGATAAATCTTGACAATATTTACTCTTATTCTGCTCCGATAGCGTGTCGTAGAGTATCATATAGTTGGCTCCGCCCGCTTCCATACTGGTTTATAGTTAACAATTACAGCCCGTGTATTTTACAACTCTGTCAAATGTACCAATTCTCAGCTACATCTGGGTAAAAAATCCAATTGTAAGTTAACCCGTGGGTGGTTCTACGTTCAGTTCGGAATAAATTCTCAGTGGCTTTTTTAGTGACTTCGATTCGTATTTGCAGGAATTTTCTACAGTTTTCTTAGAGTGTACAACTTCTTCTTAGCAAACAACACTTTGGGTGTTAGAATGGTTTTCATGGAATTTCTTCTGCTGTTGTTGACTATAAATTTCGTCGTCAGTTGTGATAGTTTTGCCCTTATCCATTTGTTTTTGCGAAACGTCTCTTTTATTTAGAATGGAAAAGATTTTATTCTAATCAAAAAACAAATTTAAGGGAACTTTAATTTTTTCCAAAATATATATTTTAAATTCTCTGGCGGTAAATGCCAACATTACGCCAATAAATAAATTTAGCTGAGTTTACTGCAAAATGGTGGAAATACATTTGTATATTAATTCTTATATACGAAATTAGATACGGAAATTTTTATGTGCGATTACACGCACACATTTATATACGTATATATATATATATATAAGCGTTTGAATTGGACATTAGACCCATCATTCATATTTTACTAATGCTCTTTACGATTCCGATGAAATTGTATTGTGTTCGTCCTTTTGTGTTGTGGTTTTCTGTATAAGAAAACCTTTCCGTTTCATTTGGAAACAAAAATGGAATTAAACGCCCGAACTTTGAACATGCGATAATTTTAACACAGAAACTTTTATATTTCTTTGTGTTTAATGTTTAGAGATTTGATATAATTAATTTTAATTGATGTTGATGAAGTAATTTTATAGCAAACGCTTTAAATAAATGAAAAGATGTTATCAGACTAGTCGGTCGGTCTGGATGATTTTAGTAATTTATCTAGTGCAACAAAATCTATCTAAAACAACTTGATTAAAGATTTATTCAAAATCCTCGGCAACATAATGCCGTAATTTCCATTGCTAGTTACAGTCGGGACCACACAAATTTTCGTTTCAGTTATAAATTTAACATCAACTATCATTTGGTTATGACACTAAATAAAGTGTAATAAGGTCCACGGACTCTATAACACTTTCAAAAGTGACACAATGTCCACGTCTTTATGTCACTTTGCGTCTACGCGAACCCAGGGGAGAAAATTTTTAATCCAGTCCGAAGGCCAGCCACACAAAGACACTTTGGTCGTCTTTTGTGTTGTGGTCTCAGAGGAACAACTCTTTAACCCTGACCGAACGCCGTCCACGAAGACATATTTTGGGCCGCGTATCCGGCTTTGGAAACTTCGATAAAATTGTCTATTCCATGTCCACTATATGTATGGACGTACTGACATCGCTTTTGTGGCTGTTGCGACACTTCCAATACTCCATGGATCGTATGACATTGTTTAGATAAAGTTACGCATTCTCACATTGATAGTATACATAAATATAGCATCAACCGGTTAAACGGTTTAGAAGTTATTCTAGTCCAGCCGTTGAGTCTCAAATTCTATACAAAAATATACGAAACAAATTATAATATTGACTCAATAAAATTGCTATAATTTTTCGGTCCATACATTAAGCGGTTGAGAAGATATGGCTATTTCAACAAATGGTAATTTTGAGAAAAATCCTTGAGATAGGTTACTTTGGAGCTCTGTACCACAAAAACTACAATGAATTTTGAGAAAGTAAAAACACCACAAAATTCCCACACAATTCACACATATTGTGCCAAATATTATTAATATCAAAAGGGGTCATTTTACCCTATAGGATAATTCCAAGGGCAGTCGACCAACTTTGTAACATGACCCCCATTATATCGATAAAATTTGGTACACGTAATCTCGTAGTCTGTACTATTTATATGATGTCTATGTTCAGCCCAAATTCGCTATGGTTCTTGTTTTAAAGCATCCGAATTTTGTTCTTTAAGGACACTGAATTCATCAGAGTATAACCTAAGAACGATTTATCCGATTTTAGTTCCATTGTAACTGTACACACTTGTACTTCAAAATTAATTATTTGACAGAAATAGAAAAATATTTTAATCCTTCAATATCCCGAAACGCACCTAATTTTGTTTTTCATAATTTTTAAGTTAAACTGTTAAATGTTCTTTACACGTGATATAAGTTTCAAGATGAAAGGATATTTGAATATTTTTTAACGATTTTAGTTCCATTGTAACTTTACACACTTGTACTTCAAAATTAATTATTTGACATAAATAGGAAAATATTTTAATCCTTCAATATCCTGAAATGTACCTAATTTTGTTGTTCATATTTTTTAAGTTATACTGTTAAATGTCCTTTACAGGTGATATAAGTTTCAAGATGAAAGGATATTTGGTTTAAAAGATACAGAATTTTTACTGTTTCTTCCACTCATATTTCAAGATTTTCTTGCAATACTCAGAAATGTTATATGATTGATTTAAAACAGCAGATAATGCTGCATTTGGTATCATAATTGATAGAATCAAAAAAAAAATTAAAACAGAATTTCGAGAAATTCAACAAAAGTTTAGAAAATCTTTTTTAAATAAAATATACGAGTATTTGGAGAAATTCGAAAACAATAATTTTATTTGTATTAAAACACATATTTTATTTGAGAAAATTAGTTTGCAAATATTATATGTTGTAACATATTAATATACGAGTTGCAAATATATTTTATTTATAATATCTAATATATAATATTTAAAAATTTGTGTTCTAAATATAGTTTCTTTCGATTCAAACATATCAAAAAAGGCGATTTTGCCCCTTGTAGTAGTAGAGGCAATTTCTTCACATTTGATTGAAAATATTACGTAAAAAATCAACAAAAATCAAATTAAATTCTTTGTGCATAAATAGCTTTATATGTTTCGTCCAAAGCCGATCTTTAAAATTGGTTTAATATTCACGATCAGTCCACTTGAAATTCTATGAAACCCTTGAAAATAACACCAGCGCTCTCCAAAAATACTCTATTCACTTTCACACGATTTGAACTGTGGTCAGTACGTTAGCGACAAAACTATTTTCAGTCTTTCAAAAGTTACTAAGGAGCTAAGTACATAAAAATTATAGTGTATATACTGATCTTCCAGGAGATGCGCTATCAACGATTCCATTTCCGGCCTGGGCTCAAACCGGACATAAAACAGTTTCGCTTTGTACTTTCTACTTTAACAACTAAATCGAAACATGGAACGTAGTGTAATAATAATAAATGTTTCATAATTGAGCATTTTTTGATGGTTTTATTGCGAGTTTATTTAAAAATTATTAAAAATTTCTAAATAAAATGGGACATTTTAGTACTTGTAAGATATCGTCGAACGGATGATTTGTGTTAAAACAAGTAAAAGCGTTAAGTTCGGCCATGCCGAATCTTATATACCCTCCACCATGGATTGCATCAAATTTTTATTACTGTAAAAATCTTTGGATATGGAGCAAATCATGAAACGATCCTTTTTGTTTAAGTAAATTATTAATATAACAAACGCTGCAATTTTTAGGCCGCAAATTCTTTAGCCAAACTCTTCAGCTGAAAAATGTGGTGTTTATGGTTTAAAATAGCTTTTTTGAAAGCTACATCTACACGGGGACTACAACAAAGTAACATTTTATTTCTATAAATTTGATTGAGATAAATTCTTGCCAAAAGAGAATAAGGACTGCAAAGTTTCAGTTAAATTTCTTAGAAAATGTGGTGTTTTTCGCTTCAATAAGCCTTTTAGGGATCGACATCTATAGGTGGACTATAACAAAATATGAACTGATTTAAAAAATATATACTGTGATGAATTCTTGTCTCAATTAAATACAAGCTGCAAAGATTCAGTTAAAATGCTTAGAAAATATGGTATTTATGGCTTAACTACGTATATTTTGGAGCGACCTCTATAGGGTGACTATAACCAAATATGAACCGATTTGTAAATTGTTGCTGTGATGAATTCTTCTCAAAATAAAATACAAACTGCAAAGTTACTGATAAATTGCTTTAAAAATGTTATATATATAGCTCAAAAACAGTATTTTGGAGCGACCACTATAAGGAAAGCTATATCAAAACATTGACCGATATGGCTCATTTGCAATTCCAAACAACCTGGAACTATAAGAAATTTTTCTACCAAATTTGATCAACCTAGCTCAATTATTACGGAATATAGCGTGATTACAACACACGGACGGACATGGCTAAATCGTCTTAGAATAATCGTCTTAAGGGTAATTCCAAAGGAAATCGAACCAAAAATTACGGTTTGAAAATTTTACCTTTTTGATTTTGCTGAGATTTTGCACGCGCATACTGCAAGATGATACGAAATTTTGACAGTTTACCGTTTGTCAAAATTTATAGTGGTTTAGATTTTATAAAAATGGGCGTCTACATTTTTTTTTGAAAATTAAGCTATGTTCAAGTCGACATAACTTTAGAACGGAAGGTCAGATTTAAATGAAAAAAGTGCCATTTTAAAGATATTAACATCCTTTCTAAGTATAATACGCAAAAGGATCACTAAGTTTGTATTAAGGATACCAAAGGACAAAAATGTCCTTAATCCTTGATTATCCTGAAAAAAGTATTTTAATTTTTTTTATTTTTCTTCTGAATATAACCCCCATATGTACACATAAAATACAAAATTTTCAGAATGGCGGCTCAATGGGTTCAAAAGATATGACTTAATTAATGTCCGTCTGTCTGTCCGTTTGACTAGATTATGCGAACGATATCTCTGAAAAGGAGACCGAATGACTTACAAATTCGTATGTGGTATTATTTTCCTCAAATCTACTTAATGTTTTGAGGTGGCCCATGTCGGACCCCTCCTTGTAGTACCTCCCCCACAAAGGGTTAAAATTTTGTGACTTAATTTTAAACTCTTATAACTTCTATACTACTCATGGGAAACCAACGATGATTTCATACATGGTAATTATTTCACCTTATATATAAGCTGAACAAAAATGGGCGAAAATGCGAAGTTACAAACGGGAGTCCTTCAATGTGGACAGCGGCCGCGTTATAGCCTAAGACTAGAAATAAGGAAAAGAATGTGAAAAAAATAAAGAGAAATATGAAATGAAAAATTAACTAAAACTAAGAAGAAACCCAAAATTGTGTATTGCGAAAAAATGATACATTTAATAATAAATAAATAAGATTAAAGTAAAAGAAATCATTAAACAGAATATTTTGTGAGTTGCGACAAATTTTTTGTCAACTAAATATGAAAAAATAATTATCTAAAAAATGAATTGTTATTTCGATGAAAAAAATTGTGAAAATAGAAATTTGTGAGAAAATCAAATCAAACTAAATTTAAAAATTGAAGAAAACCCTAAATGAATTAAAGATAAAGTATTTTTGTCCTAAATACAAAAAAATAATTAGGTAATAAGTAAATGTTAACTTGATAAAAATTGTGAGAGATAATAGAATTTTGTGAGAAAATCAAATAAAGGTAAATTTAAAAATTGAAGAACTAACTAAATGAATGAAAAATAAAGTATTTTTGTCAATTAAACACGAAAAAATAAAATGTGTAAATTTGTGAAAGAAAATAGAATTTTGTGAGAAAATCAAATTAAACTAAATTTAAAAATTGAAGGATTTATTAAATGAGCGAAAGGTAAAGTATTTTTGTCAATTAAATACGAAAAAATAATTAGCTAACAAGTAAATGTTAACTTGATAAAAATTTGTGATAGAGAATATAATATTGTGAGGAAATCAAATTAAACTAAATTGAGAATTTTTAAATTAAAGAAATTAAGAAATTAACTTGAAAATAAAAAATAGATTTTTGTAAGGCAAACAAATTAAGATAAATTGAAAAATTTTAAATTAAAAAGCTACTTAGAAATTATTCGCTGACAACAATGAAATTTTCAAAATTTTTCTGGTAAGTGACGTTTGCTGATTTATAAAAAAGAAAAAAAAAACAAACAAATCCCTTTCCATTACCAATTACCCATAATACCATAAAAAAATGCAATGCACGACAGTAGAGGAAATGAAAAACAGGATGAACGATTCCCTTAATCTTAGCCGGACGGGCACAAGTGGTGCCAGTACTAGTTCTGGGAGGCCTTCTGCTGGGTTCACAGAAACCCAAAAGAAGGAATTAAGTGAAATGATCGCCAGTTTCTTTCAGGGTGACAACTTGGATGATGGTGGGGATCAACCAATGGGTACTGTTACGATAGATGAACTAGAGAAAATTCCAGACATAATAAAATCAATTAGGGAATTTTCTGGGAAACCAGGAGAATTCAATTCATGGAGGAAATCCGTAGAAAGGGCCTTAGATCTTTTTAGTAGCATAAAAGGCACCAGCAGGTATTACGCAATATTACATACCATACGAACCAGGATAGTTGGTAATGCTGATATTGCCCTAGATTCATATAGAACGCCTTTAGATTGGTTTAAATCAGGAAGTGTTTAATGATGCCCTACTCAGACAAGAGAGACATCGGAACACTTGAGTACCAGATGACGACGATGTGTCAGAGTCATAGAACAATCACTGAGTTCTATCAGGCGGTTTATCAGCATCTCTCATTAATACATGATAAGGTTGCATGCCTAGATCTAGATAAAGGGAGTCTTTTTACTACGACGAATACATATATGGACAAGGCACTCGATACCTTCGTAAGATGATTGAAAGGTGACTTACCTCGCCTTTCGAGCGTTCGTGAACCGACTTCACTCCCTCAGGCTCTCCACATATGCCTCAAATTAGATAACATGACTTACAGAATGAGTCATGCTAAGGGACAGATGTCACTCAGACAACACTAGAGGCACTTTGAAACAAAATAAATTTCTATCCGGAACATGCAAATGCTGGGGTTCCGAATAGACCACCTTGCCCCCACGATCTATCCCACGTCCCGTCTATGGTCAGAATTTTCAATACCAACCTAGGAATTACCAACAAGGTGACCAGAGATATCAAGGACATGTCCAGAGAAATCCGCAAAAGCTCAATAGACCAGAACCAATGGATATTGACGGTTCAATTCAAACCAGACAAGTAAATTATGCTAACAGGCCTTCCTATAATCCTGCATTCAAACGACCAGCGGCAGGATTATTCCTTGTACCAAAGTCCAACGTAATTTCCACTTGAATACGGGAGATAATCTAGCACAAGTATCGTGGGAAGACGATACAAGAGGTGCGGAAAACTATGGTCAGCTTGAAGGTGCTGTTGGAGGTGATGCCGATCCTTGCGAATATGTCGACGCCATGAGAAATGAGTGTGTGGAGGACTTAACAAGCTACCAAGGTACTGGGACATCGAGACATCTGATAATATTATCGCTGACTATTCTAATGAGGATCTTAATGCTGACCTTAATTTTTTTTGTCTAAGGAGTTCCTCGTTACCTTATTTTAAAGTAAGAACGGGGAACGGAAATGAGATGAGAATTCTCTTAGATACGGGTAGTAATAAGAATTATATTAAGAAGGATTTAGTAAAGGAACCATTGCGTAACGAGGGAGAGTTTACTGCAAGATCTGTCAAAGAAGATATTAAGGTTACTCATCATACCTTTTTGGATATTTTCGGACCTAAACTGAAGCCAATAAAATTTGTCCTCTTGCCAGGTTTGAAAACCTTTGATGCGATATTAGGCAGCGATACCATGAGAGAATTATCCGCCGTTGTCCACACGGCTGAGAACTACTTTTGCGTAAAGCATGTTGGAAAAATTCCAACGTCTCAGCATTTCTTTCAGGATGTCAATAACATAGAACAGGTCATCTCACAGGAAATCAATCCGCAAAATTAGGAGAATCAGTAAATAAGCACAATAACCTATTTACAGACTCCTATGAGAAACTAACGTACACCACAAAAGTGGTAGCAGACATAAAGGCAATTACAAAAACACCAACTTATAATAGAAACTATCCCTATCCGTTGTCCTTAAGAGGAGTAGTGGATGAGATGAAGAAATTACTAAAGGACGGGATGATTAGGAAGTCCCGTTCCTCATACAATTCGCCCATATGGGTGGTACCGAAAAAAGAGGATGCATCAGGACAGAAAAAGTACAGAGTTATAGTTGACTTTAGGAAATTAAATTCGGTAACAACCCCTGATAAATACCCAATTCCGGATTAATGAGGTACTGGCTAATCTTGGTGGGAATAGATTATTTTGTGTTATTGACTTAAAAAGCGGCTTCCATCAAATCCCACTTAGGGAGGATGATATGGAAAAAATTGCTTTTTCCGTAAGTAATGGAAAATATGAATTCACGAGATTACCACTCGGCTTGAAGAACGGACCTTCAATATTTCAGAGGGCATTGGATGATATTCTCCGAGAATTCATTGGTAACACGTGCTACGTCTACATAGACGATATTATAATTTTTAGCAAGAATGAGGAAGACCATCTTGGACATCTTGATATGATTTTTGAGACCCTAGAGAAGGCGAACATGAAGGTTAGACCGTTTATAGCACATGATGCAAAAAGTGAAAGTTGCTGCGATGTTTGATTTCCGGACCGAAAAAGTTTCCATTTGGCCTACAAGACTTCCATAAAAATTTTTGTGCCGATCTGATAACCCTAGGGTCTGCCCAAAGTTCATTCAAAATTTAGAACACACTTTATAGGGTATGTTATAAGGTATGTTATAGGTATGTTATATGTTATATGTCTTATAGGGTATTATAGTATGTTTAAATAAGTAAAATTACATTTCTTTGTATTATTAATTAATAAATAGTTTTTAAATATTAAGATCGGTGAAAAAAAAAAAAAAATACAATTAATTCAATATTATATTATATCTGACTTGTTATGTGAGGGACATTTTCTACGATATTCTTCAATGCACTGTAATATAAATTGATTTTGTTCTTCGTCTTTCGTAAGTATTCTGTTGTAATCATTCATAAATTGTACACCGCGTTCAGCAGTGTCGTTAACAACAAACAGATTACGACAAACATCGAGAGTAAAAAATTCAGTACTCAATCCAAAAGCACCGAAAAAATGTTTGGTTTTGTATGAGACGAAATCGCTCAAATTATTACACAGCAATAGTTTCGGGTCGGAGAATTTTCGATCGTTTTCCAGATTTACGACGGGCTCTGTTGATTGCAGATGCATAACCATTTTTCGTTTCTCTTCGATTGAAACATCCGAATCGAAAAATGCCAAAGCCATTTATTATAGGGCCAAATACCACAAATGATTTTTCCATTTCTTCATAACCGCTTCAGACACATCTCGGTCGATTTCTGCGTATGCGATGGAGTCTTTCAACAAGTGTATATCTTGATTTGGTGCCCACTGGACTCTCGTTTTGTCAATGCAAACTGCTCTCGAAATAGGTATATTTTTAAGGCATAAATGCCTTTTCCCATGAACCTTGCGTGGGATGTTGGACCAGGTGTTCGGAAGTTATCGCCGACACCACCAATAAACATTATTGTTAATTGTAATAGTTCCTTGTAGTCAGCTCGGATTTGTGTTTCATTTAGCTGTTTAATGCAGAATTTCTTAATGACGCAGTAAGCATTACTTATTTTTGAGCGTACAGTTGGATCTTCGAGTCCGTTTTTAAACGATTTGTGGTCGAGACTTACCCAAACGGCAGCAAAACGATTAAAAATAGGCACTTCAGGACCACAAGTCGCCGAAGTTTAACCTCAAACACATGTTTCAATACTATCTCCATCATGTGATGAGAACATGGGAACTTGATTAATTTTCGATCTAATTTGTTCTGCAAAAATGCACGATCCAGTGTTTTGACCTGTATTTGATGAGTGTATCATGAACGACTTTGGCCATATTTTCTCCAGTACCAGCCGGGATTTTGGGAGCGCCTAAAAATTTTGATGTGTAGAACGATTAATCACAAGCTCACCAACAGAGTTCAGAGGCGTCGCAGCATTAAACATTACAGTTATCACATTATGAAATATCTGTCTGTTTGACGGCAGTTTGGCTCCAGATATTGTATGTGATACATGCCCAACTGATTCTACGGTGCGAAATTTATCACTGGATCTAGTAACAATTTTGGATGTGGTCGGTCTGGAGATAAATAAGAATATGACTAAAATTAAATTTTGTGCGAAGCTGCCCCTTTCTCAATTCACTTAGGCTGGAGGCAGAGCGCGTTCTGTAAACGACCCTGTTGCATGGCCGTATAGCGCGCTGCAAAGTTCTGCTTATGTTTTCTTATTTGACCAGTAGAAAAATGTCAGTCTGATGCGAAAAATCAACTATCATGCAAATCAGTTGTTTTTTTTCATGCATGCCCAAGCATGATCTATTTTTTATTGTGATTGCTCTTACGTCTCCATATGTACATAGAGGCCATGTCGGTGTGCATGCATGCCCTGTCATGACGTAAAATTCAAATGAAAACTGCTATAACTTTTTCGTTTCTCGGTCGATTTTGATTGTTTACGACTTGTAAGAAAGAAAATTTTATTCAAAGATCATTTCATGCTAATACAATATTTTTTAATTACTTGAACATGTGACATTTGATAAAAACCCAAATTTTGTTCATGTAAAGTGAGTTTTGTGTTTTCAAACAACTTTGGGCAGACCTTAGCGTTATCCAATCGGCACCAAATTTTTTATTGGAGGTTTGTAGGTCAAATGGAATGGCCCGGAAATCAGTACCGAAAAAATAATAAATGGTCTAATGAAGGTCCAGTTGGACAAGTGTGAGTTTTTTAAGGACCAGGTTGACTTCAAATTTGGTATGGGGTAATATTTTTCTCTTCGGCTAAGTTCCAAGATGTGCCATATTGGTCCACTCCTTTTAGTACCTCCCCCACAAAGGGTTAACTTTTAGTGAAATATTGATTCTTTAATACCTTCTATACTACTTACTCGAATCTTCTGAAATTTCACATATACAAACTTATTTGTTAGTTGCTAATACGTCAAGAAAAATGGGCGAAAAATGGCTTTAATAACAGTACATAAAAATACTTGAAATTTTAATATACTTTTATAGTACCTAGAGACCAGAGAAAAAGGGCGTTATCGCCACGCCCCTTTTTGTACCTCCCACACAAATGGACCTTTTTGTACCAAAAGATAACAGCTTTAAACTTTAATACTAGTGCATACAAATACTTGAAATTCCGTACAGTGTAATGCTTTTTATAGTGCCAAGAGTCTAGAGAAACGTGGCCGTTATTGGCACGCCCCTTTTGGTACCTCCCACACAAATGGACTATTTTATACCAAAAGTTAACAGATTTTAACTTTAATACCAGTGAATATAAATACTTGACATTTTGTACAGTGTAATGCTTTTATAGTACCTAGAGTCCACAGAAAAGTGAGCGTTATTGGCACGCCCCTTTTGGTACCTCCCACACAAATGGACCATTTTGTACCAAAAGTTAACAGATTTAACTTTAATACCAGTGAATATAAATACTTGAAATTTTGTACGGTGTAATGCTTTTATAGCATCTGGAGTCCACACAAATGGACCATTTTGTACCAAATTAACTTTTGGTGCAAAATGGTCCATTTGTGAGGGAGGTACCCAAAAGGGAGTGGCCACTTCGCCCATTTTTCTTGACGTGTTAGCGACTAACAAACTGATCTGACTCTTTTGACTTTATTAGCGTAACACATCTGAATTTGTGGGTCTTTCATCCGAACCATTGACTTTTACGCCCTTAGGTATGAACAGAAATCTTTAACTCCGTCAAAACTCTGAGCGCTATCCGGCTTCCGTTTCGCCATTTTTGTTGTGGTCGGCTTTGGCCAAGACCAGCGGACGGACAGTCGGACGACTGGGAATGCCCTCTCCATCGGAACATGAATGCATCCCCGTCAAGCGGTGGGGTAAAAAGCCAAGCACGCCGTTGGTTTTGTATTTTGTCTGTATTAGCCCGTAATAGGTACTACGATGTAGGGCTTCCATACTTCGTAAAGACATTTTTCTGATTGCGTAATAGGTACTGCGTAATAGGTTTTAACTATCCGCTCTGTGATAAACGCGTCCGTTCACTACGACTGATCAGCAACGATATGTAAAATATACTTTTTGAATTTGTAAAACCAATTTGTTCAAGACATAATTGAGTTTTATTAGATTTTTTGCACTTTGATACAGATTTCAGCACGTAATTTGTATCGTATGCCGACGAGATTTGCAATGATCGCACTGTTATTAAGTAATTTGTATTTTTGTTGTCTGGTAAACGGCAGATGGATCTAACCGGTGTAATTTTTATATTTATGAGCCTGCACACACTTTCAAATATTGCAGATACATTTGCACCACTGGTGAATTGAAGTCCGGTAATGCGTAAATCGCCAGCGACGATAATATTGTCTTGTTTTAATTTCTCGCCTTTATTGAATTTCAATTTTGTTTTTAATATTTTAAATTTGTCCTGCCAGTATTTCTTATTTATCTGCGCAGTATTTATCTGATGGAGCTTCAACTTTCGTATAATGAATAAATCTCTTATTGACCTCATTTAAGAGGAATGTCTTAGTCTCTTTAATAATCGTTTTTATTAATGATACTAGCAGACGCCAGCCGCTTCGCATGCGAACATTATAATAAAATCGTTTTGGTTGCCCTTTATCTGCGTGGTTTGTCCGAGCTCAAACACAGACATTTCGGTATAAAATTATTTACATTCCCATTAAAATCAATTTTATTCAAATAGTCTTGTTGAGCCTTACTGTGATAATTTACTATTGTAGTACGTCTAAAGAAATTTCAGAAAACTTGCTGTCATCCAGCTACATTTTCTGTGTATATAAAATTGGATGTGTGTATGTGTGTGTGTGTTACGTATGGACTCCAAAATGGCTGAACCGATTTTGATGAAATTTTCAGGGAATCTTCATATAACCCTAGTAACTTATAAAACAGTTCTGTCAATTTTTAAAGGCACTCGACATATTACCCAATTCATACATAGTTTCAAATAATCCGATAGAGTAATGTCACTGACACTCTTTTAATTTGGGCACAAAGAGTATATGACCAAGTAATAATACAAAATAATAAGTTCATCTAGTTGTTCTAGTCATCCAACTACAAATTACTCGTATATCATACAAATGTGTATACATTTGCATCAGTCCGATCTCACCCATTATTTGACGGGGGAACTCAGTTTGTTAATAACATAATAGCAATAACGCACACCAAATTTAAAGATTCTCGGTGCCATATACACCTGGTTATTCCATAATAGTTATTTACTTCGTATGATATGGAATACTACTTGTTGAAATTACTAATATTAACTCCAATAACTTACGATAGAAAAATCATTCTTCCACGGTCAATAGTTTCCAAGATATTTTTATACCCTCACTTTAGTGTGACGAGGGTATATATCATTTGCTACGGAAAAAAGTGTAACGCATCGAAGGAGTGACCTAAGACCCCAAGTATGTTCGGCGGAAATCCGTTTTGGGTCATTTTAAGTCGAATGAGCAATGTCCATCCGTCTGTCTGTCTGTCTGCTGGCTGGTGCGCAAGATAACTCTCGAAAGGAGTAACCGATTGACTTCAAATTTCGTATGTGGTAATATTTTTTTCTATCTCCGGCTAAGTTCGAAGATGGGCCATATTGGCCCACTCCTTCTGGTAACTCCCCCACAAAGGGTTAAAATGTTGTGAAATATTGATTCTTTAATAACTGCTATTATACGTATTCGAATCTTCTGAAATTCCACACATAGTATTAGTTTGTTAGTCGCTATCAACTCGAGGAAAATGGGCGAAATTGCCACGCCCCTTTTGGTACCTCCCACACAAATGCACCATTTTGCACTAAAAGTTAAAAGCTTATAACATTAATACCAGTGTTTAGAAATACTTGAAAATTAGTACAGTGTAATGCTTTTATAATGCCTATAGTCCAGTGAAAAATGAGCGTTATCACCACGCCCCTTTTTAGTATTTAAAGTATCTACTGTTCAGCGAAATATAGGTGTATTTCTTAAACCCCTTCTGGCACCTCCCACAAAAATTGACAGAATAATTTGTGTAATATTCAATATTACATTACTCACAAAGTTAGGGTATACCTTAGTCGGTTTACCCGACTGAAACTTTCTTACTTGTTAAAGTATTGCTACGATCACTTTTGACACGCAAAACAATCCGATCCCGCCTATTTATTTAGTCAAGTTTTCAGTAATAATTCCGCTAAAGTATGTACAAAATATGGTTCCTCTACGATCACCACGTTCTGAGGTATTCAAATTTTAAATGTCTTGACTACTTTTGACTGCTCCCACTTTTTTTATTTTTCATGAACCTTTGAGGGTAATCTTATCTTGACTTCAATAACATACAAAACTAATTTCGTTCTTCTACGATAAATGGTTTCTGATACATTCAAATTTTAAATATTACCGCGCCCTCTTATTCAATCCCTCCCACTTTTGTTGAAATTACTAATATTGACACCAGCAACTAACTATCCAATTTCGTTCTTCTATGGCCAATATTTTGCGAGATATTAAATTTTCAAACATTACTACGCCCACTTTTGCCACACCCATTCATCCGATCCCATCCATATTTACTGAAGTTTTAAATAATAACACTATGCAACAAAAATTTTGTCCAATGGATGTGGATAACAATTACAGGTGTAATTTGGTGTCACAAACACGAAAAAAATTTTAAAAAAATGTTTATTGTAATTTTTTTTTAAATTCCAACTTTCACGGAAAGTATATTTAGTAATTATAATTTTTCAAGTAGAAGCTTGATTGAGTCGTGTTATGCGTTAAATTAACGGGAATTATGAGGGCTACATATGCTGCAAAAATCAATTTCATGTAGAATCTTTGGTTTGGTAACAGCCGTCAAAAATATGAGAAAAAAGTGATTTTTTTAAAAAAAGAAAACCTTTTTCCTCAAAAAAATAGAAAAAAGGACGAAAAAATTATTTTATCACATCACATTTTTAAAAAGCCAGCATGCTAACGAAGAAAACACTGCCTATTTGAAAATCTATGGGTAGATGTAAAAGTTATGAGCCATTTTGTAAATGTTAGGGAAAATCTATAGAGAGGACGAGGTTTTATGGCCGTTCGTATCCCTCCATAAAACAGTATATGCAATGTGAGAGCTATGTTGGATGAGATCCGCTCAGGTATATTTATAAGGTTTCCATTCAGTTACGCCTTTTTGGGGCATGGACATAGTACGCTGCAGTCTTGAAAATATTGGGTTTCTACGTTTGAAGCAAACTATACGTCAGCTACAGGTACTGCAACTTATGTACCTTAAACCCGGAATTTATCAATGAAATTTCACGATACGGACTGCTTTTTTTTGTGTAAATAAACAGATTGGAGTAGGAAGGAGCATTCGCTGGAATTACGCTGAAGTAAAATCTGTCACTTTGCCAGTTGCACATTCGGAAACAATACCAATTCCCAAGTATCCAAGTATAGCTAACATCATCGTTGAGGAAACATCATCAAGTTCAACTGAGTACTCAACTCTGAGCGATTCAAGTTTGAGTCACAAGTCATCGCTTTTTACTCAGTTTAAACTCAATGATCTAGTGAGAGAGTTGGAACTGACCAAAGTTAAGGCAGAACTACTTGCATCTCGGATGAAACATTACAATATTTTGGCCCCAGAAGATAACATATCATATTATAGAGTCCGTGATATACCTTACAAACAATTTTATACAACTGTGGAAAACATATGCTTTTGCAAGGACATTCCCGGATTGTTCGAGGAACTTAATCAAACATACAATTCAAAGGAATTGCGGTTATTTGTTGACAGCAGTAAAGAAAGTTTGAAAGCAGTACTTTTGCACAACGGAAATCAGAAACCGACGATTCCCATTGCTCATGCTGTCAACACTAAGGAATCATACGAAACAATGGCTAAATTGATAAAATACATAAAATATGAATGCAAGGCGGATATACAAAATATTGCTGTTTTTATGCCTCTGGGATAGCCGTGCTCGCGAAGATCATTATAGAAGAAATAAATGGCCAACAACAAAACACATTACATTGGGTGAAAGCAACATAAAATACACACCTGTCGTCCAAAAAGGAAACATTATTTTGCCAGCACTGCATATTAAGCTGGGGCTCTTTAAAAATGTTGTAAAAGCCTTAAGGAAAGATGGCAATTCACTCTCATATTTAAAAAGTTTATTTAAAAGTCTTTCTTTTAAACAAATCGAAAAAGGCGTTTTTGATGGTCCTAAAATAAGGAAACTGATGAAAGATGTGAATTTCGAATCATATTTGACGTCGGATGAAATTGCAGCATGGAGGTCGTTTAAGATTGTAGTTTAAAATTTCCTTAGATCCAATAAAAGCCAGCAATATGAAACAATGATTAATGATTTATTAAAAAATTATGAAAAAATTCGTAAGAAATATATTTTTCTATATCTATCTATCTATCTATCTATATAATATATAAAGAAGAATGTGTGTTTGTTGGTTTGTTTGTACCGAATAGACGTCTAAACGGCTAGACCGATCTTCTTGAAATTTTCACAGAATGTACATATGTGGGGCGTGGTGAAAATAGGGTACTTGCATTTTCGATATATCAAGTGGGCGTGGCCCCGCACACATAAGACAAATTTTAAAATTGAGATATCTTGCACAATTTGTTAGCGACAGTGCTGTAATTTTGTACATATGTACCTGGTGGCAGTCTACGTGATTGGTCAAAAAATGGGCGGGATCGGACCAATGGGCGTGGCCCCGCCCATATAAGCCAAATTTTGGAATTGAGATATCTTACACAATTTTTTAGTGAGAGTGTTGTACTTTGGTGCATATGTATCTGGTGGTAGCCTACGGGATTGGTCCAAAAAAGGGCGGGATCGGACCAATTGGCGTGGCCTCGCCCAAATTTTGAAATGGAGATATCTTGCAAATTTGTTAGCGAGAGTGCTGTATGTTTGTTTATACATATCTGTGATCGGACCAACGGGCGTAGCCCCGCCAATTTTAGCAATTTTTTTTTAAATTGAGATATATTGCAAAATTTGTTAGCGAGAGTGCTGAAATTTTGCCTATATGTAAATGGTAGCAGTCTACGCGATTGGTCCAAAACTGGGCGGAATCGGACCAATGTGCGTGGCACCGCCCATATAAGCCAAATTTTGAAAAAGAGATATCTTGCAAAGTTTGTTAGCGAAAGTGCTGACATTTTGCGTACTTATATCTGGTAGCAGTCTACATAATTAGTCCAAAATTGAACGGGATCGGCCAATATTTTAAATTGATATATCTTGCACAATTTGTTAGCGAGAATGCTGTAATTTTGTGTTTGAGCGATTTGTTAGAGAGATTGCTGTAACTTTGTGTACGTTTATTTGGTGCCAGTCTACGTGATTAGTCCGAAAATGGGCGGGATCGGAAATTTGAAATCTGGGGCAACGAAGTGGACCGGGCCAGATAGTCTATATATATAAAAGAGAGTATCTGTTTGTGGGTTTGTTCGTTTGTTCCGTATAGACGTCTAAACGGCTGGACCGATATTCTTGAAATGTTCACAGAATGTACATGTGTGGGGCGTGGTGAAAATAGGGTACTTGAATTTTCGATATATCAAGTGGGCGTGGACCCGCCCATATGGGTCAAATTTTGGTATTGAGAAAAATTTTTAACTAGAGTGCTGAATTTTTGTGTGTATGCATTTAGTGTCAGATTATGTGAATTTTCAAAAAATAGGCGGAATCGGACCAATGGGCGTGGCCCCGCCCATATAAGCCAAATTTTGAAATTGAAAGGAGTCGTTGCTGATCATTCGCAGCGAACGGACGTGTTTGTCACATAGTGGATAGTTACCAGTACCTATTACGCAATAGCAAAAATCTGTACAAAGTCTGTAAGGCCTACATCGTAGTACCTATTACGGTCTATTACAGACAAAATAAAAATAAATTCTCTTGACGTTGGTCTTGGCCAAAGCCGACCACACCAAAAATGGTGAAAATCTCCCCCAAGTACTCACAACAGGTTGTGCGGTGAGGGGAAAACGTCATGTCCGACCGTCAAAACGGAAGCACAATGAGCATCGTTTAGCGCTCAGAGTTTTGACGAAGTTGGAGGCTGTTGAGGTTTCGGCTCTTACCGAAAAACAAAAAGAGTCACTTACCTGGGCTAAAGGCGTCATAGATGCTTCTAAGGCCAATGAGTCGGCTGAAAGAGCCACAAATTCAGCTGTGTTAACGGCTAATAAAGTAAAACGAATCAGATCACCTGATGAACCCCTGCCTTCGAAAAAGGCAAGAGGCCCTAATGTCACCATCAACAGGACACTCACCAAGCCCTTCAATGAAGTGGCGAAGGAGAGTCTAGTGATGGCTTTTATAGACAGAAGTAGTGAGGATGGATCCATCCTCAAGGACAAATGGAGTCATGTACAATCAGCCATTATGGCTCATTACCTCGATGTCCGTAGAGTGCAGGATGGCATCAGGGGAGAGTAAAGCTCTTATATTTCGGTGATGCCAGATCAGTAGACCTGTATAAAGCTGCTCTGAGTCGAGCGGGTGAGGTGAGGCCGGGTGCCCAGTTGGATGTTGTCGAAAAAACAACATCCCTAGTCACCCTAGAGCCATCACCTGGGTTACAGAAGAGCCCTCCAACCCGGCTGACATCTTAGAAATAATAAAAGATTCCATTCCTGGTCTGCCGCCCCATAATTGGAGAATCAGCAAGGTGGGTGAGGCGAATGGTAAAAAGCGGCAGGTCAATATTATCCTAAACGCTGAATCCACCTCCCATATACAAAGTGCGAGTGCAACCCTACAATATGGCTTCGAGACTATAGTCTTGAAGATATACAAGCAGGATATAGCTCCCACTGCAGAAGGTGAGTCGTCCACCGTGGCACTTTCTGGAAGTGCGGAGGTACCCACGCCTATTATTTCTGGTGACTCCAACTCTAACAGAAGATCTGTAACGTCCTTCTCTGAGGACAAAAGCTCTACTTCGGACACAGAGAGGCTGAGGGGAGTCTCCGGACTCTTTGACGCATCTGGCGGGGACATGCTTCTCGCCGATACGGACGAAGAGTTAGATAACACCCTTGTCGGGGTGGATGTTAATCTGTCAATTACCAATGATTGTAAGAATTCTACAGATTAACCTCCATCACGCTAATTATTGCGATTATTGGCGCAGACACGAACGCTCATCATACTATCTGGGGTAGTACGGATATAAACCATAGGGGTGATTCGCTTCTTGACTTTATTCTAACTACCAACCTTAGTATTTGTAACATAGGTAATAAACCGACCTTCACAATTAAAGACAGACAAGAAGTACTCGACGTAACGTTTGCTACTGACCGGCTGTCAGACAAAATTATTGGGTGGAATGTACTGGACGACCACTCATTCTCAGATCACCATTATATTGAGTTCAAACTCGCGGAAAAAGCGCCTAAACCCGCCGTCCACAGAAATGTAAGGAAGACAAAGTGGCATCTATATGAGACGAATTTCAAGAAAGTCCTCAACTCTAAACTTCTGTACGAACCGAATGACAAAGCCGGTCTGGATAATCTGGTCGATCATATCACCATATCATTCAATAGATCCCTTGAAGAAGCCTGTCCACAATCAAGGTACAAGGGTAAAACTAAACCCCAATGGTGGACTTCTGAGCTAACGGCTATGAAAAAGACCTGCAACAAGCTATTCATTAAGGCTAAATCTACTGGGGTCGCTAATGATTGGGATGCCTATAAAGAGCAACTCAAGATCTATAAGAAGGAACTTAGAAAGGCGCAAAGGCGCTCTTGGTATACCTTCTGTTGTGAAGTGGAAAAGGTCTCCGACGCCGCTAGGCTGAGGAAGATAATATCTGATTCACCCTGTACAGTGGGATATTTACAGGATGAGGCAAATAACTGTTAACCCCAACAAGACAGAATTGGTTCTCTTTACTAGGATGAATAAAGTCCCACATGTGCACCCTCCACCTCGGATAAATGGAACAGATCTAGTCTTTTCTGAAAGTGCAAAATTTTTAGGAATAATTCTAGATAGGAAAATGTTATTTAGACTTAACGTATTGGAACGTGTAAGGAAGGCCAACGTCGCCTTATATTCCTGCAAAAAGGCTGTAGGGTCGCGGTGGGGACTCTCTCCTAAAATCGTCCACTGGATATATATAGCAGTAGTTCGTCCAATACTGTTATACGGTATTGTGGTATGGTGGACGGCAACTGACAAACTAACCATTACCAACCTACTAACAAAGGTTCAGAGAACTGCCTGCCTGAGCATAAGCGGAGCCTTAAGGACTACAGCGACCGAGTCTCGACAAGCCCTACTCCATATACTGCCGATTAATATTGTGGCGAGAGAAGTTGCCACCAAAGCGGCAATAAGATTAAACTGCCTATCAATGTGGAGGTACAAGAACTATGGTCACATGAGGATATCAAAGTGTAGTGCTATGGTAACCGACCGAGTGGACTATATACCAACTGTGTACACCTTCGAGAGAAATTACATCACTATGATTCCCGCCAGAGATGAATGGGTCGGCAGAATACCAGGTAATAGAAACCATCTCCAATTTTACACGGATGGTTCGAAGCTTGTTGAAAAGGTTGGCTTCGGAGTACACTGTGAAGAACTTAATCTGGATATAGCTCATAGACTACCAGATACCTGCAGTGTCTATCAAACCGAAATAATGGCAATATGGGAAGTCGCCAAGTGGCTGAGTCGCAACATAGTAACCAACACTGGCGTTGTTATTTACTCGGACAGCCAGGCTGCCATCAATTCTCTGGAGGCAACATCCCTAAATTCACAAAACAGCCCTCGACTGCCGCAGATCTCTTAACGAGATGGCTGAGCAGTTTAATATACACCTCATATGGGTGCCTGACTTAATTTAGACTTAACGTATTTAGACTTAACGTATTGGAACGTGTAAGGAAGGCCAACGTCGCCTTATATTCCTGCAAAAAGGCTGTAGGGTCGCGGTGGGGACTCTCTCCTAAAATCGTCCACTGGATATATATAGCAGTAGTTCGTCCAATACTGTTATACGGTATTGTGGTATGGTGGACGGCAACTGACAAACTAACCATTACCAACCTACTAACAAAGGTTCAGAGAACTGCCTGCCTGAGCATAAGCGGAGCCTTAAGGACTACAGCGACCGAGTCTCGACAAGCCCTACTCCATATACTGCCGATTAATATTGTGGCGAGAGAAGTTGCCACCAAAGCGGCAATAAGATTAAACTGCCTATCAATGTGGAGGTACAAGAACTATGGTCACATGAGGATATCAAAGTGTAGTGCTATGGTAACCGACCGAGTGGACTATATACCAACTGTGTACACCTTCGAGAGAAATTACATCACTATGATTCCCGCCAGAGATGAATGGGTCGGCAGAATACCAGGTAATAGAAACCATCTCCACTTTTACACGGATGGTTCGAAGCTTGATGAAAAGGTTGGCTTCGGAGTACACTGTGAAGAACTTAATCTGGATATAGCTCATAGACTACCAGATACCTGCAGTGTCTATCAAACCGAAATAATGGCAATATGGGAAGTCGCCAAGTGGCTGAGTCGCAACATAGTAACCAACACTGGCGTTGTTATTTACTTGGACAGCCAGGCTGCCATCAATTCTCTGGAGGCAACATCCCTAAATTCACAAAACAGCCCTCGACTGCCGCAGATCTCTTAACGAGATGGCTGAGCAGTTTAATATACACCTCATATGGGTGCCTGGGCATAGGGATATCCCGGGGAACTGCAAAGCCAATGAACTTGCTAGGAAAGGGACGACATTACAAATTCTCGAAGAATTTGCATATATTGGTGCGCCACTATCCACGTGCAAGCTTTGACTTAGGCAAGAGGCAATCAGGCAGTCCAACGAAAGATGGACAGAAATCGGCACCTGCAGGGTAGCTAGACAAATCTGGCCAAGGTATGACCTGAGAAGGTCAAAATATCTCCTCGCACTAGAGAGGAAACGATTGTCTACGTTAGTACAGGTTCTGACGGGACACTGCTTGATCGGCGAACACGCCAAAAGATTGGGTATTGACTCCAATGACTTCTGCCGAAGCTGTGGAGATGAGGAAGAAGTGGAGAGCATTGAGCACTTGCTTTGCGACTGTCCCGCTTTGAGTAAACGACGACTGGACATACTGGGGTCGGCCTTTTTAGGCAGCCTAACAGATCTTTCCAGTACTGATATTCGTACTATCGATAAATTTATATATCAAACAGGTTGGTTTCGATGAGGGGCATTTTAGCCCGTGGTAACACTAGGGACCTAAACTGGTCTATTTGAGCTTGTAAAAAAAATACGGCTGCCACTCTAACCTAAACCTAAACCTTGAAATTGAAATATTTTCCACAATTCATTAGCGTGAGTTCTGCAAGTTTGTGTATATGTATCTGGTGACAGTCTACGTGATTGGTCCAAAAATGGGCGGGATCGGCTCAATGGGCGTGTCACCGCCCACATAGACCAAATTTTGAAATTTCGATATCTTGCACAATTTGCTAGCGAGAGTGCTGCAATGTTGTGTATATGTATCTGGTAGCAGTCCACGTGATTTTTCCTAAAATGGGCGGGATCGGACCAATGGGCGTGGCACCGCCCTTATAAGCAAATTTCTGAAATTGAAATACCTTGAATTTGCTAGCGAGAGTGTTGTAATTTTGTAAATATGCATGTGATGGCAGTCTACGTAATTGGTTAAAAAATTAACGGAATCGGAAATCTGAAGTCTGGGGCAACGAAGTGGACCGGGCCCAGCTAGTCTATCTTGTTTGTTAGTATGTTTGTTTGTTTGTTAGTTAGTTAGTTAGTTAGTTAGTTAGTTAGTTAGTTAGTTAGTTTGTTTGTTTGTTTGTTTGTTTGTTTGTTTGTTTGTTTGTTTGTTTGTTTGTTTGTTTGTTTGTTTGTTTGTTTGTTTGTTTGTTTGTTTGTTTGTTTGTTTGTTTGTTTGTTTGTTTGTTTGTTTGTTTGTTTGTTTGTTTGTTTGTTTGTTTGTTTGTTTGTTTGTTTGTTTGTTTGTTTGTTTGTTTGTTTGTTTGTTTGTTTGTTTGTTTGTTTGTTTGTTTGTTTGTTTGTTTGTTTGTTTGTTTGTTTGTTTGTTTGTTTGTTTGTTTGTTTGTTTGTTTGTTTGTTTGTTTGTTTGTTTGTTTGTTTGTTTGTTTGTTTGTTTGTTTGTTTGTTTGTTTGTTTGTTTGTTTGTTTGTTTGTTTGTTTGTTTGTTTGTTTGTTTGTTTGTTTGTTTGTTTGTTTGTTTGTTTGTTTGTTTGTTTGTTTGTTTGTTTGTTTGTTTGTTTGTTTGTTTGTTTGTTTGTTTGTTTGTTTGTTTGTTTGTTTGTTTGTTTGTTTGTTTGTTTGTTTGTTTGTTTGTTTGTTTGTTTGTTTGTTTGTTTGTTTGTTTGTTTGTTTGTTTGTTTGTTTGTTTGTTTGTTTGTTTGTTTGTTTGTTTGTTTGTTTGTTTGTTTGTTTGTTTGTTTGTTTAGTTTGTTCTTTGTTAGTTTGTTCCGTATAGAAGTCTAAACGGCTGGACCGATCTTCTTGAAATTTTCACAGAATATACATGTGTGGGGCGTGGTGAAAATAGGGTACTTTCGATATATCTAGTGGGCGTGGACCCGCCCATATGGGTCAAATTTTGGTATTGAGAAAAATTTTTAACTGGAGTGCTGGAATTTTGTGTGTATGCATTTAGTGTCAGATTATGTGAATTTTCAAAAAATGGGCGGAATCGGACCAATGGGCGTGGCCCCGCCCATATAAGCCAAATTTTGAAATTGAAATATTTTCCACAATTCATTAGCGTGAGTTCTGCAAGTTTGTGTGACAGTCTGGTGACAGTCTACGTGATTGGTCCAAAAATGGGCGAGATCGGCTCAATGGGCGTGGCCCCGCCCACATACACCAAATTTTGAAATATCGATATCTTGCACAATTTGCTAGCGAGAGTGCTGCAATGTTGTGTATATGTATCTGGTACAAGTCCACGTGATTTTTCCAAAAATGGGCGGGATCGGACCAATGGGCGTGGCACCGCCCATAAATTTTAAAAATGTGTTATCTTGCACAATTTGTTACCGAAAGACCTGGAATTTTGTATATATATATATCCGTTGGCGACCTACATGATTGGTCCAAAAGTGGGCGGGTTCGGACCAATAGGCGTGGCCCCGCCCATATAAGCCAAATTTTGAAATTGAGATATTTTGTACAATTTGATAGCGAGAGTGCTGGAATTTTGTGTATATGTATATGGTGGCAGTCTTCGTAATTGGTCCAAAAATTGGCGGAATCGGACCAATGGGCGTGGCCCCGCCCATATAAGCCAAATTTTTAAATTGAGATATCTTGAGCAATTTTTTAGCGAGAGTGCTGCAATTTTGTGTATATATATCTGGTGGCAGTCTACGTGAGTGGTCCAAAAATGGGCGGGATCGGACACATGGGCGTGGCCCCGCCCATATAAGAAAAATTTTTGAATTGAGATATCTTGAGCACTTTTTTAGCGAGAGTGCTGCAATTGTGTGTATATATATATCTGGTGGCAGTCTACGTGACTGGTCCAAAAATGGGCGGGATCGGAGGAATGGGCGTGGCCCCGCCCATATAAGGCTAATTTTGGAATTGAGATATCTTGAGCAATTTTTTAGCGAGAGTGCTGCAATTTTGTGTATATATATCTGGTGGCAGTTTACGTGACTTGTCTAAAAATGGGCGGGATCGGACAAATGGGCGTGGCGCCGCCAATATAAGGAAAATTTTGGAATTGGGATATCTTGAAAAAAATTTTAGCGACAGTGCTGCAATTTAGTTTATATATATCTGGTGGCAGTCTACGTGACTGGTCCAAAAATGGGCTGGATCGGACAAATGGGCGTGGCCCCGCCCCTATAAGGCTAATTTTTGGAATTGAGATATCTTGAGCAATTTTTTAGCGAGAGTGCTGCAATTTTGTGTATATATATCCGGTGGCAGTCTATGTGACTGGTCCAAAAATGGGCGGGATCGGAAAAATGGGCGTGGCCCCGCCCATATAAGACAAATTTTGAAATTGAGATATCTTACACAATTTGTTAGCAAGAGTGCTGACATTTTGCGTATATGTATGTATCAGGTGACAGTCTACGTGATTGGTAGAAAAATGGGCGGGATCGGACCTATGGGCGTGGCCCTGTCCAAATTGAGATATCTTGCACAATTTATAAACGATAGTGCTGTAATTTTGTGTATATGTGTCTGGAGGCTGTCTACGTGATTGACACAAAAATCGACGGAATAGGACCAGGGTGTGTAGCCCAGCCCGTATAAGCCAATATTTTAAATTGATGTGTCTTGCACAATTTGTTAGCGAGAGTGCTGTAATTTTGTGTATATGTATCTGGTGGCAGTTTAGGTTATTTGTCCAAGAATGGACGGGATCGAAAAATTGGCGAGTTCGCACCAATGGGCTTGGCCCCGCATATACAGGGTGGCTGATATGTATTGCAACCAACTTCAGGTAGCTATCATTTCTAAACCGCTAGTCTGATAGCTGACAGATTTATTTCAGTGACAGTTCATTTTATTGTTTACAAGCTTACAAAAGCATTTTGATCTTTGGATTCAGAAAAAAAGTTATTCGTGATGGAATTCAAGCGTGATAATGTGATTGCTTTATATTTTTGGGTGGAAAAACACAAGTGGCAATCGTTAGAGCCCTCCAGCATTTAAATGTGAATAAATCTTTTGTTTCTCGTACCATTGCTCGTTACCGTGATACTAGCAGTGTTGCATCGCGTCCAAAAAGTGGACGAAAAAAACGGTAACAACACCAGAAATGATCCGAAAAGTGAAGGCCAGATTTGATCGAAATCCACGCCGCAGTGGTAGAAAATGCACAAAAAAAGTTAGACTGGAAAGAGCCAAGGAGTTGCTTCGCTTGCACGAAAGTGGCAATATTTATTTGGTTTTCTCCTATGAGAAGCCATTCCAAATCGAGCAGTTTTTGAACAATCAAAATGATCGGGTTTACTTGCCAAAGAGGTCAGCTGAAAATTTACACCTTCGATTGGCCACCAGAACTCAAGCGCCGCCGATGGTAATGGTGTGGGCCGCCGTAACGGCCGATGGTCGCTCCCCGCTCGTATTCATCGACCATGGGGTCAAAATAAATGCCGAATATTATCGGAAAAATGTCCTAAAGACAGTATTGAAGCCCTGGGCAGACAAACATTTCGGCCGCAGACCATGTCCATGGGGACTCAGCAGGACTCAGCACCATCGCACTCAGCACGCGTCAACCAAGAATGGCTTAAAAAGGGGGTTCCTCGCTTCATTTCTACCGCACAATGGCTACCAAGATCTCCGGATCTCAATCCGTTGGTCTTTTGCGCCTGGGGCATTTTAGAGAGTAAGGTTCGCACTAAAAAATACCAAAGTATCGATCATCTCAAGACGGCGTTTCGCCGGGAATGGGCCAAAATACCGCAGAGCCACTTTCGTGCAGCGTGTGATGGCTTTCTCGGCCGTTTGAATGCCATAATTCGTGCCAAAGGTGGCCAATTCGAAGAAATATAAACTGATTCCAAAATTTTATGTTATTTCCGACATTTTTTGCTTTTGAACAATAAAATTTAAAAAAAAAATTAAAAAATATAGCGCTTTACTTTGTTGTATTACATATCAGCCACACTGTATAGGCAAAATTTTTAAATTGAGATATCTAGCACAATTTGTTAGCGAGATTGCTGTATTTTTGTGTATATTTATCTGGTGACATGCTACGTGATTGGTAAAAAAAATTGGAGGGATTGGACCAATGGTAGTGACACCGCCCACATGAGCCAAGTTTTGAAATTGATATATCTTGAGAAATTTGTTAGAGAGATTGCTGAGTTTTTTGTATATGTATTTGGCAGCAGTCTACGTTATTAGTCCAAAAATGGACGGGATCAGAAATCTGAAATCTGGGGCAACGAAGTGGACAGGGTCCAGCTAGTTTAAGTATATAACACATATGTAGGTATTCTTCTATCTTATTTTTCGCTGTATGTATTCCAACAGGTGTAAATATGTCCCTCAAAATTCATTTCTTGCATTCTCATTTAAACTTTTTCCCCGAGAATTTTGGCGAACATGTCGAAAGGATTCACCAAGAAATGAAGTCCAACGAGCGGCGTTACCAAGGGCACTGGGATGAAAGAATGATGGGAGATTATATTTGGTTCCTCATTAGAGAAACCGATACCGAAATCTAAAAACGTCAACAAAGAACTCACAATTACTTCTAATGAAACTTGTTCATGTAAACAAACTCAAATGTACATAATATAAATAAAAGTAACAAATAAAATCGATATTTAAACAGAAATTAAAACAGGTTTTTTTACCAAAAGGGCTATAATTTCTACATTTATCAATAGATTTTTTCAAACAGGCTTTATTTTCCAATTGATATAGTACCTCCCCCACAATGGGTTATTATTTTAATCCTCTGAAATTCTACACTTAGTTTTAGTTTATTAGTCACTATTACCTCGAGAAAACCAAAAGTTAATAGCTTATATCTTTATTACCAGAGCAGACTTGACATTTTCTACTTTGTAATGGTTTAATAGTACCTACAATATAGTGAAAAATGGGCATTATTGCCACGCTCCTTTTGGTACCTCCCACATAAATGGACCATTTTGTACCAAAAGTTACCAGCTTATAATTTTAATACCAGTGCATACAAATACTTGAATTTTTGTACAGTTTTATAGTACCTAGAGTCCAGAGAAAAATTGGCGTTATTGGCCCGCCCCTTTTGGTACCTCCCACACAAATGGATCTTTTTGTACCAAAAGTTAACAGCTTATAATTTTATACCAGTGCAAATAAATACTTGAAATTTTGTACAGTGTAATGCTTTTATAGTACCTAGAGTCCAGAGGCTGGATACAAGCGCTCGCAGCGGTACCTGAGGAGCATGCAGTCGAAAGACCCAGCATCCCTCACAGTACGCGACAAGCGCTTAATCCGGAAGCATAAATTCCACGTCCGGAAGTAAGAGTCTCTCGTAAATACTACGGTCGTGGAAGTATGCCCTCCACCTGCGACAAAAGAGAGGAATACTACACAAACACTAAGACACATACCAACGCACTCACTACAGCACACAAAAGTACACCCGTGACGAAACTTTTTAAAAAGGCCATTAATCCACCAGCGCCGGTAGCTAAGGATGATGGCAAAAACACTTCTTGAGGCCCTTCCAAAGGCAGGAATGCTAGCCACAAAAGAGATGTCCAACCTACTGCGGCAGGCACCTCTGGCCGTACTGATGACAAGAACGCTATCAAAATACAACGTTCAAACAACTGCCAGGCTCCAGAAGGCAAACGTGTTAAAAAATCTGCCAGCCTGACATCAGCGCCTGAGCTTCAAGTAAAGATTCTCGGCCGGAGTAATCCAGAAGGCAGAATCTCTACGGAAAGATGGATGTTGGTGGAAGAAGGCATTCTGCTGAAGATGCATGAAGCCCTTGCTACGGACGAGGATGATGCGTTCACCGAGTTCGACGGGGTCAAATGGCATAAGGGCGTGAAGATTGTTAGATGCGGCAATCCTAGAGCTCTCGAGTTCTTAATGGCATGTGTCAACAATCTGAGAGGACTCTGGCCAGATATAAATATCAGCATTGTACCAATCGACGAAATCCCCAGCTGGACCACTATAAAAGTATGGGTCCCACCTCCAATCCTGGAGGATAAGGTTATTCTGGACCTCGTCAAAAGGCAGAACAAGAGCCTACAAGCTGGGGATTGGTAGATAGTCCGAGGTCGAACGAGAGACAAGGGAGATGGAAAGGACCTCTGGATCAAGATAGGTCCGGAGTCCCTAAATCTCCTGAGGCTCTCGAACGGAACCATTAAGTTCGGACTAAACCGACTGCGGACGTCCGGGCGGCATGAAAGTGGTGCAGCTAAACCTACACCACTCTGAAGCAGCGTCGGACGAGCTTTTGAGAGCAATGGAGAAAGAAAGGATAGACGTGGCCCTTATACAGGAACCTTGGTTGGCGTGCAACAAAGTCCGCGGTCTCAGGTCACGTAATCTCACGCTCATTTCCCCGATGACAGAAGGTAAGATTTGTAGCTGTATCGTAGCCTGTAGAAACATAACTCTGACAATGATCTCCCGCTACAGCAACGAAGACCTTACAGTGGTAGCAATGGAACGCCAGGGTAAACCAACACTGGTTTTCGCATCCAGTGTTGGTACTTATTATCCACTGATCTAGTTATCTGCAATAAGGGCAATAGGCCGACATTCTTCAATAAAATTAGGGAACAGGTTATAGATTTAACTTTAGTATCTAAGAGCGATTCAATAAGAATATCCAGGTGGAGAGTGTCAAATGAATGTTCCTTCTCGGATCACCTTATGATACACTTCAACATAGAGCATAAAACTACTAAGGGGAAACCCTATCGTAACCCCAGTAAGGCCAACTGGGATAAGTTCAGACAACTTATGCAATCGTATCCACCACCAAATACGGAGATACATGACTTGTAGGGTCTGGAATGTGCAGTTGACCGCATGACGAGCAATCTTGTCGATGACTTCTATGAGTCCTGTCCAGAACGCTCACCACCCCGGAAAACCAACCAAACATGGTGGACTCCGGAACTGAAGCAACTCAGGAAGGAAAGTAGAATGCTATTCAACAAAGCCAAAAAAGAGAAAACACCGGAATGCTGGGAAGAATATCAAACAGCCACCAGAACCTTTAAAAGAGAGTTCAGAAAGGCAAAAAGGAAGTCCTGGACGAATTTATGTGAAAAACTGGAAGAGATCAGCGAAGCCTCTAGACTCCGCAAAGTCCTGTCCAAAGGCCCCAGCACACCAGACGGACTGCTCACGGAGAACAACCAAGAGACTCTAGAACTTCTGATGGACACCCATTTTCCGGGTTGTAGCGAAGTTTCAGATTCAGTGGAAGTGTACGCGGACACCCCCACGGCCAACATGGAGGAACTTATCAGAATTGTTATAGATGACGAGAAAATATGCTGGGCGGTGAGATCCTTCAAGCCTTTCAAATCGGCAGACCCGGATGGCATCATTCCAGCTCTTTTACAAGAATCCTTGGAACTTATTCTACCATGGCTACGCGCAAGTTTTTCTACAAGTTTGCAATGGTCACATATACCCAAGGCATGGAGAGAAGTCAAAGTGGTCTTCATCCCCAAGGCGGGAGAAATAAGCCACAGTACGACAAAGGACTATAGACCAATCAGTCTATCATCGTTTCTGTTGAAAACCATGGAAAGACTAGTTGATCAAAACGTGAGGGGAAAAATGACACCAAACTACTTCAGTACGGCACAACACGCCTACCTGAAAGGTAAATCTGTGGAAACGGCCTTACATGAAGTGGTAGGATTTATCGAGGACTCCCTTCATTACAAAGATTACACCATGGCGGCGTTCCTCGATGTGGAGGGCGCTTTTAATAATGTTAAAATAGCATCAATATTCAACGCACTTGACAGCATGGGCTCACACCCAGGCATAACCAAGTGGACAGGTAACATGCTCAAAAGCAGAATCATAAACTCAACCATGGGCAATGGTTCGGCAAGAAAGCGAGTTACGAGAGGTACTCTGCAAGGAGGAGTGGTCTCACCGATATTATGAAATCTAGTGATTAACGAAATCCTAATGGATCTCGGCAATACAGGAATTAAAATCATAGCGTATGCAGACGACGTCGTGATTTTGATTAGAGGCAAATGTATGCCTACGGTCAGCGAGATCATGGAAATATCACTAAAACGATTATCACGTTGGGCAGAAAAAAAATGGATGGAACTAGTCCTCTTTACTAGATGAGTAAAAAATTCCGAACTATCAGCTCCCTACACTACAGGGAAATGTACTTGAACTATCGAAAGAAGCTAAGTACTTACACTGAAAAAAAAAAATAGTAATAAAACTAATGATGACACATTCTTATATTAAGTATGCTACCTCGGCATCAATTCAATGACAATTTTCATTATAATAATGAAAATTTACACGTTTTTTACGAAATTTTCCTTAATATAAAGTTTTTTGAATTTGAATTAATGTCTATCTAATCATTAGTTTTGTGTACGCGCTTCTTTATATGTACGCATTAAAATTAAAGAAAAAAATCATTATTTTTGTGACAATCCGCATTATTTTAAGTAATATTTCAATACTTTTAAGGATTTTCTACATTAACACTATGACGTAGACATGTCATAGTTTTAATGCCGAATCGGACTTAATTAACAGTATGAGATATTTGAGTAATAACTTTAAGGCTATGCTCCCCTTAAAGGAAAGGCTTTCTTGGTAATAAATTTTATGACTATTGTCATTATTTTTAAGAATACATACGAGAGAATTATACAATCTCTCCCTCCCTCTCTCGCTCGGAGAATCAGTTTTGTTTGGTAATGTGTGAATCAATAATTGTTATGGAATGTTAGAAGAGAAAATAGAGAACAGTTCTGTTGTTCGTTTTCTTTTAAATCGTCAGTTATTTACAAGCGACGGAAGGAAGCGGTTGTCTGTTTTCGGGACGCGGATTGTGAAAAAATTTGGTTGCTGTGAATATGTAAGTATACGTGCATACATATGTGCATATTGCACCGAAAATAATTTTAATATGGGCTGTTAACAGTTATTTTTGCTAAAGCATAGCAACAACAACAAATGAAACCGTCGTGTACATGTCTGTATGCATGTGGTTATGCCGTCGGCGTCACCATCGATCTCTGTGATAAGGGAGAGCGTGTGTCATAGTTATTTTAGCTGTATATTATTTATGGCGATGTACATGCGTTTTTGAAGGAGATCTTGTTGGTAAGTCCTGTGAAGAGATTTGTGCCAAATGAATGACAAAAATGTGAGTAATAGATTTTGTAATACTGAAAGAGACAATGGGAAAATGTTTAGGTACGTGAAAAATAATATTATTATCCTGAAATAAACATCTTATTGGCAATTACAAAATTAACAAAACACATTTTAATTGAAAGTATTTATTTATTAAAAATACCAGCGCATAATGCAGAAATGTAAAATTATTTGTGGCAATATAGAAATTTATTATTAATAATATGTTATACATATAACTATCTTTTTTAATTTTTTTTAGTAAAATAATTTTAGAATGGGTCTTTTGTGAGAAGAGTGGCAAATTTTACAAAATATTTCAACGTAAGTATTATATATGAACGGCTGAAATATTTCTCTTAGTTTTCACCGTTTTCCAATTGTGATATGATAAAATTTATTTGCATTTTTTTGTTTATAGATAATTTTATTTGATTTATTTTCAGAAAAAATTTAATTATTTTAATTTTAGATCACGCAATATTTGAAGATAAATGTGATGGATATATGAAAAATGCAGTGCTGAATGCCATTTATAAATTACAACAAATAAGTGAGATTTGGAAACAATATTTGTAAGTATTATGTATTTCTGAACAAATATATTTTATTTGAAAATCAAGAAATTTAATTTGGAACGCATATATTAATGTATTAGAACAAAATATATTTGAGAACTGACGTTCACATATAAAATACGTGTTTTCACATAAACAAAGTTATTGTTAAAAAGTTTTCCAAATATAATTTATTTAAAAAGATGTTTTCCTTTTTTGAAATTTAGTTTAAATTTTTCCTTGATTTCGTGTTCATAATTGCTTCATAAGTACTTCATAATTAAACCTGCTGTTAGATTAGGCCCGTTTGGTCTAATTTTTGTATCGTTTCCTTTATAAATTATATATATAAAGTATAAATTATTATGTATAAATATTGCCTTATAATTTGGTCCAAGGGATATTTTTGTTTTACTAAAATCAAAATAATAAGCGTTTTTGCTCAAAAATAATTGTAAATAAGCTGCTTTCTCTTCACGAAGTATTGAATAAAAATAAATATAAAATATTGTCTTCCATATTCATTTTATGTGAAAAATGTAATGTTGACCAAATGGACTCTTAATCTAGGATTCGTACAGATTTGCTAATCTAACACCAGGGTTAAGAATGTCATAAGCAGCATTAGCTTTTGTTTTACAGAAGTAATTTTTAATAAGTTTTGTTAGCAAACAAAACTTAAGATTTTAAAATCTAAGTCACGATTGATTTTTTTGAGAAAATTATTTTTGATAACTCAATTTATATGACAAATGTCACTTTCGCCACTTTCAAAACAATCAGTTTCTATTATTACTAATATCTTACATAAATATTTTTTTTAACTTTTAGTACAGCAAATTTTGTATGGATCTATTATGAGAATTTGTGTCGTAGAAGAGTGACTAAATATTTCAGTGTAAGTAAGTATATTGCAAAGATTTTAATATATCTCTTATTTTTCAACATTTTGTGACAGTTATATGATAAAATTTATTTTAATACTTTATCGTATATAAATCATTCTGTTTGATTTCTATTCAAATTATTTTTATTTCAGTTCGCGCAATTGAACTTTATTTGGATATATGAAAAATGCAGTGGGGAATTAAGAATTTACAAATTGCAGGAAATGAGTGAGCATACAAACTATGTATATGATATAATAATATAATATTTGTGTTATATAATTTCTATTTAAATTCCAGCCAAACTCTGGGTTAAAAATCATTAAGGTCGGTTCCGATAAAAATTGTTCATGGACAACAAATAGAGAAACGAATCCCGCTATAGAATCGATACATAACAATACAATATTCGAATAAAAGTCAAACTTCATAGTGTGTTGGCGATTTGTCTATATACAATTACATACTGTTTTAAATTATAAAATGTTCAAGGTTATCCGTAATATATGTATTATATTTTTTTTGTATTTTCCAATATAAAATATAACAAATAAAATATTTATTTAGAAAGATAAAGTGTAGTGTTACAGAATTTTCTATGTATAGTAAATTATTTCAAAGAAAATGATTCATTTAAAAGAGTAACATTATAATCAATATAATGTAACGAATTTTCCATACATATTGAAAAAACCTGAATTTAAAATCATGTATCCCTTAAATTAATTACCAGTATATTTTTATATCAAGGACAAACATTTTAAATGTTATTACGATAATGTTTTAAATTATATGAAATTTTACTAAAAATAAGCACGTGCCATACTTAAATTTACGCAAAAATGTGCTTATTTTAAGACCAAATTTAATTAGTTTTATTACCCAAAATTCTTAATTCTATGAAATGCATCCTCAAACCAAATACTATTCACGTCTTTAAATTAACTGTAAAACCTTCTTATTTTTATAGCGATTGTCTTTGGCTCGAAATCATTGCCGAAATCTTAAACTTTACGAAAAATTCATTGATTTTTAGTACGCTTTTTTTTTAGTGTAGGCATCACCCTAGACTTCAAGCTGTCCTGGAAAAGGAATTTGGAGGAAAGGGGAAAGAAAGCGTTATGCGCCTTCTATGCCTGCAAAAATGTTTGGACGCAAATGGGGTTTGCAATCGAAAATGATACACTGGATGTATACATCGATCATAAGACCGATACTCACTTACGGATCATTTGTATGGTGGAAATCGGTAATGAAGAAATCACATCTCTCGCACCTAGCCAAAGTGCAAAGACTGATTTGCGACGGCATAACTGGCGCCCTCAGATCTGCTCCACAAATGGCACTAGAGGCGATGCTGAACCTTCAACCAATCGATATATACATAAAGTGTACCGCAGCGAAAGTGACCCTTCGGCTAAGGGAATCAGGAATAGCCATCAATACCACACACGGACATGGCTCAATCCTGGAAGGCATGGGCATAACAGACAAAATCAATAGGCCAACGGACTACTTGGCACCAAGAACAATTCGAGGTAAAATTTTAATGTAACGATTCCGTTTGGCCTTTTTAGGACACTGGCTCTTCGAAAACCTAGACGACCTAGCAGATGCTCCGCTCAAACCCCTTCTCAAATTCATCAGAAAGTCTCTCTAGTAAATTTACTAATATTTTTTTGAGACTCAAGGTGAGGGGATTCATTAGTCGGTTTACCCGACTGAACTTTCTTACTTGTTATATGTTAAGATTCATCTGCTGCTAATCTAATATTGACTCCATTAACTTACAAAACCAATTTTGGTCTTCTACGATAAATAGTTTCAGAGATATTTAAAATTTAAATATTGCAACGCCCTCTCTATTAGCACTTTCACCACTTTTGGTAAAAATACTAATATTGACCCCAATAACTGACTACCCAAATTTCGTTCTTCTATGGTCAATAGTTTCCGAGATATTCAATTTTCAAACATTACTACGCCCACTTTTGCCACGCCCACATATCCGATCCCATCCATTTTTATTGAAGTTTTGGATAGTCTGTGAATAATAGAAATTACAGCTCTCTTATAATCAATAAATCTTATCGATCTCATTTAAGAGATGTGTCTCACTCTCTTTAATTATTGTTTTCATTAATGATACGATATACTCTTTAAACTTTTCTAATCGGTTATTGATAGTTTATGAAATCACTGATCACTGCTACACTGACTACAGACTGAGAATTGGAAATAAGTTTTCGCGCATATATTTGTCGGGTATAGAAAATACATTATATTTTCAATCCTATATATAAGTAAGCTTCTGAATGGACAACAATAACACACAAGATTTTGATAGCGAGAGAACTGAACACAAGAGAAAAAATGTCTACGGGAATAGGTCATTGTTTATACAACACTCATGTCCATCTCTTAGTGAAGTCACAGAGAGTTGTCGCTTGCCTGAAAATTAAAATAGCCTATTTTTTAACTTCCTGGTATGGGTTTAGCTACCAACGATATAAGAGTACCAAATTTTTCCATTTATACTCGTAGTTCATTATACGCTTTAACTTTATATTGACAAATAACGGATTTTCTTATTTCTTGCATTTTTGTATTTCAAATAAGCTCAAAATTCAACTAAATCACGTATAAAATGTTCACAGCTGGTGACTGTAAACGTCAGCAGCCACAACTTCGCAAAAAATATTCCAAATGTTGTGAAGAGAGATGTGGTTTGTGTGTCTGTTGCATCACTGTTTGCAGTTTTTATATTCTGTGTTATTTTGTATGCAACCATCCTAGCCAATATTTGTTGACAAGCCAAAAACAACACCATAACATCAGCCACCAGAAACATAAATAATAAGAAACTTTAACTTTGCTAATATTTGAAGAAATCACTTCAACTTTATTTTTTACCATACAATCAGTGATGCCAACTTTTTCCAAAGCAAAAACGTAATTACAAATTTAAAAAGCGCAAAAGTCGTAAAAGTCCTTGCTAAAAAAATGTAAAAGAGCACAAACTTGACAAAAAAATTGAAAAAGTAGGCGTTGCAATATTTAAAAATTCATATCTCCAAAATTGACTCCAATTTTTGTAATTTCACCAGGAGCGTTAGGAATGGGACAAGTATTTATAGTTCACATCATACGAAGTAAATAACTATTATCGAATACCCAAGTGTATATGGTACCGACAATCTTTTAATTTGCGTTATTATGTTAACAAAGTGAGTTCTCCGTCAAATAATGGGTGAGATAGGACCGGTGTATACATATGTATACATATTTTACGATATATTTTGTAGGTGAATGACTAGAACAACAAGTAAGAATGTTCAGTGGGGTAAACCGACCTAAGAAGCCCCTCACCTTCAGTCCCAAAAAAATATTCGTAATTTTTTTTTACTTTTTTGTTTTAATTAAATTATTATCAATTTAAATTGCATTTAACAAATTTAACTATGTATTGGTATTAAAGTTATAAGCTGTTAGCTTTTGGTACAAAATGGACCATTTGTGTGGGTGATAAAAAGGGGGGAGGTAACTTCGCTCATTTTTCATGAGGTGTTAGCGACTAATAAAATAATGTAGTGTATGTACGAACACATAGAACAACGAATGGTACAAGTAGAGCAGATCCAGTACATTGGCTTGGCCCGGGACTATTGCTGAAATATGATCGCGAATTCACAAAAAGTACTTTGACTCTGCCTAGCGCCCACTGGTGATGAGTAGCAACATATGTAGAACAATGACATTTGGTTGGTGACGAATAGCGACAAATGTAGAACAATGACATTTGGTCGTTCCCGATTTCAAAACGTAATTTAAATCCTCCCGTTTGCGACTGGAAAGAACTGAAACGGAAAGTGAGCGTTAACAGAGAAATACTGAAGAAAGAGTTGAAGGGAATTCTCGTAAGCTGAATACCAATGAAATCAAACATACTCCCTCCCCCAACAGAATACTGTTACAATAACATTTCTTTACATGTAATCTAGAATTAGAAGTCTTTGTTTGTGAAATTATGTTAAGTAACTGTAATACTTTTAGTACATAAGCCATCAAATTTTGTCAATAAAGTATCATTTGAAAAACTAAACTCGCTTACATTACACTAATACCATGTGTGGAATTTCAGAAGATTCGAGTAAGTAGTATGTTTATAAGTTATTAAAGAATCAACATTTTACTAAAGGTTAGCCTTTTGTGGGGGAGGACCTAGGAAGAGTTAAACAATATGGCCATCTTCGAACTTAGCCGGAGATAGAGAAAAATATTACCGCATTCTAAATTTGAAGTCAATCTGTTAATCCTTTTGAGAGTTATCGTGGGCACCAGTCAGCAGACAGACACACAGATGGACAGACGGACATTGCTCAAATCACTTAAAATGACCCAAATCGAATTTCCGCCAAACATACTTGGGGTCTTAGGTCACTCCTTCGATGTGTTAAACTTTTGGCTTGTAGCAAATGATATATACCCTCCTCTCTAAGGTGAGGGGATAACTATGTATATCGACTATATCGTTTTCTGAAGTTTCTTTAGACGTACTAAAATAGTAAAATATCGCAGTAAGGATCAACAAGACTATTTGTATAAAAATTATTTTGAAGGGAATATAAATGATTTTATACAGAAATTTCTGTGTTTGAGCTCTGACAAGCCGCGAAGATAAATGGTACAGTCGACTCCGCTTAACTGAAAATGGAAAACTGCACCAAATTTTTCTCAGTTATCCGTGTATTTCGTAAACCCGTAGCTCGGTGAACTGAAGCATATTTCACTTATCCGAATTACGCTTAAGTGAAAAATGTTTCAGTTATCCGATCTAAATTAAAAAAATCAAACGTATTTATATGGGTATTATTTTTTCATATTTTAAATAAAACATACATTTCGTTTTTGGAAAAAATGCAAAATTTTCATTGACCTTTGCTTGCAAACTAACTGCACTTTTATAACACATTTTTGAAGCTTGCAAATTGGAGATAAATTAAATTCGAGGGACTACATTATTTCGACTTAAAAGGTGCAAATATTTTCTAGTATTTCATGTCGACGGGGTAACATTTTTTCCAGAAACGAAATCGAATCGTCGTATTAAAAATTTACATTTGTTTTGGTATGTTATTCTTGGACAAAAATAGTAAGGTATTGTAGGTATTACGTATTTGTAAAATAGTCTCTTATATTTGCTTGTTTCATATCATTTAAAGCCGATTGGGACGTCATTTATTCAAGGTCATGTACATTATTACGGGCCTTAGCATTGTCGAAAAAAGTCTTTACAAATACCAATATATATTATGTCTTCGCTTAACGTACGTTTAAATAAAATGACTGGATTCATCAGTTTCAGTATGATCATCGTTGCTTTCAACATTCGTAGAGTCGGTAACCTTTTCTATAATATAACTATCTGTTAAATCTCCCATCAGGACACGTCTTATTGACGTTGACGAAAATTTCATCCGAGCATCTGAAATAACATCAGTCTCCTCAACTGAAACTGTTCGGTGTCCAGATTTCAGATGATTCATCACCGAGTTATGATGGACACCGCAATTCAACTTTTTTCCGAGACGCTTCCGAATAATTGCTGGTGTTGCCATTTTTATACCCTCCACCATAGGAAGGGGGGTATATTCATTTTGTCACTCCGTTTGTAAGACCTCTAAATATTGATCCGAGACCCCATAAAGTCTATATATTCTTAATCGTCGTAAAATTCTAAGATGAGGTAGCCATGTCCGTCTGTCTGTTGTAATCACGCTTACGTCCGTAATAATAGAGCTAGGTTGATCAAATTTGGTCGAAATATTTCTTATAGTTGCAGGATATTTTGGATTTCCAATGGGCCATATCGGTCAATGTTTTGATATAGCTTCCCTACAGAGGTCGCTCCAAAATACGATTGTTGAATCAAAGATACCACTTTTTTGAAGCAATTTAGGAGAAAATTTGCAGTTTGTATTCTATATTGACAAGAATTCATCACGGCAAAGATTGTGCACATCGGTTCATATTTTGTTATAGACACCCTATAGAGATCGCTCCAAAAAATACGTATTTAAGCCATAAATACCTCATTTCCCAAACACTTTAACTGAATCCTTGCAGTTTGAATTTAATTAAGACAAGAATTCATATATTTTGTTATAGTACACCTGTAGATGTCGCTCCCAAAAAGGCTTATCTAAGCCATAAACTCAACATGCTGAAACTTTGCAGTTTGTATTCTATATTGGCCAGAGTTCATCTCAATAAAATTTATACAAAATCATAAAAATGTGCTTTTTTGCACGAATTAACGTTACCTACCGCCCCCAATATATCAACCTTTTTAACGGAATATAAAAACGCGTTTTCGATAAAATTTTTAGTTACGCCCTTTCTGAATTAAGCTAACGATATGTTTATCGGTACCAGTTGAATTTGTAATAAACAGAAGTGTAACTCTTTCATTGGGCATTTTTTTCCTGACGGCTTTTCTACCCAGTTGGCCAATCTTCCGCTGGCCAAAACCTTGTATAACAAAGTATACTCGTCAGCGTTTTAAACTGCATTTTCAGAGAACTCCTTAATACACATATGTGGACACTAGAGTGGGTCACGAAAATAAGGTGCACGAGTCACTCCCTAGTTTTGAAGCTTAGTTGGAGAGGATTTAGGAAATAAAAAAAATGTTCATGCAATCTTCATACCGCCAAAATAGTTTTCTTTTTGCAGCTCATTCATTTATAGTCTGATCAAAACGTGTGATATATCGATGTTCTTGTCTAGTCACGCGCTATAATTCGTCCATACGTCATTATTGACTCCGACGTCAAATTAAATTGTTTACCTTCAATATCCAACTTTCTACTACCCTAACTGGAACTTTTTCTTGCACGCAGTAAGAACTTTCTTCAATACATGAAATTTGCGCTTTTAAAAAGTTTAGATCGCTTTAAAAACAAAGGAGTTATTCCAACTTTACGGTATAAATAACTTGATTATCTCATGGCCTGAATTAGAAATATGGTAACATTTGATAACTCTGTCAGTACAATGTTTTTATTTATATTAAACATTTGCTTCCTTTGGCTTGAGTTCAGTCGAAATCGATTGTACCTAATATTGCGAGTATTAACCAGAATTAAATTTTGAAATGTATTTTGTCTCGTGTGCCATCGATAAGAGCAAACTGCCCACAAATCGTGAAGTGATCCAATATCTGTTATATTTGAAGCAACATTGTTCTCATAGTTTAAAAAAAATATAAAGTTATACAGTTATGTGCAATTTGTGTTGACAATTCTTTGCGATATATGGAAGCGTGCAAATATTAAAATTTTCGGAAAAACCACTATACGTAAATTACTCATTCGTTTTTTGGATAAATATTATCACATAATTAAACTCCCAACGTATTTGGGATACAATTTTTAAAATTTCTCTATGTAAATGCAATATTAAATCCAATATGAAATTTAACTGTCAGCCAAATAAAAAAATCCAGAAAAAGTGCTGTGTATCAAAGACAAATAGAATATAAGAAGACATTCCTTCCTGTAGCGAGTAATTGTCAGTTACGAACGAATAGGAATTTGATTCCAACGAGTGTGGTTTTTCGCGGATTTTCAGACCGTTTTCCCCGAATTTTTTGTAATTGTCACAATTAAAAAATGAATATTAATCGATAAGTGCAAAAAAAGTTCAATCAATGTTCGCGGAATACTGTTTTTTCGCGTGTGACAGTTCATTCCTATTCGTTCGTAACTGATAGATTTTGACGTTTCGGCCTGAAGGAATGTCTTCTTATATTCTATTTGTCTTTGCAGTGTATATTACAAAATATAAAAGACCAAGATTGGAGCCTTCACATCACTCAGGTGATGGTACTTTCGAAATGTGTTTAATTGTAGACACTGTTGGACCTTCATATACAGATAAATACGTTCCAAGCACCAGCGAGGAAGATGACTGTGAATATGACAAAGTGGAAACAGAAAATTTAGAATTGAAAACTTTGGACATATCTCTGCAGAATTATTCACTGGCCTTGGATCGTACTGATACATCTGTCGGTTTGGATCCCTGCTTGCTACAACCTTAATAAAGGATTTGAGAATATCTATTGCTTCAAAATCCAAGAAAGAGTTCCCTGACATAAGTAAACAAACTATTAAATATTTACTTTGACGGTCTTTTTATATATTTCTTACGACGGGAAGAAAGATCAAACATTAAAAAAGTTAAAGCTGGAGAAAAACTAACAAGAAACGTTGCAGAACACATTACTCTACTGAAGGAACCTTATTCAAAATTTATCGGTTATACAACACCAGAAAGTGGTAAAGGTATATATTTTCAGAAACTTATTGTAAATTTTGTAAGTTTAGAAAATTATTGCCTTAATAATTTGGTTGTGATAAATTGCGATGGGGCTCCTGTAAATACTGGTTACATAACAGGAATAAAGACATGTACATATGTAGAAGTTTTTGTAGAGACCATTGCAGTGGAACATTTGTCTTCTGCACTTCAATGAGTTGCCTCTTAAAGCCTATCCGGTAAGTCTATATATTATTATATTTCACATATTCCTTCACATTATTTCTGTACCTCATATCTGTGGTTTTCACTTAAGTCGAGTATTAAATTGTCTATGATCTACCCACTAAAAATTTCTATATGCTATAATTGGCGTTTTTGATCTTTTGATGCCGCATGGAAATTTGTCACTCCCACAAGGAAGGAACCCAAAACATGTATAAGCTCCCCTGAATATTTTTATTTTCTGACTTGAGTTATTTGTGAAAACCACATTTATATGACGTCAGACAGTTCTTTTCATGTGAAATATTTTTAAATTAAATGTTAATGGATCTGAACCCATTCCTATGGGTCAAATGCCTCATAACATTGATAACTGGAACATCCGCGATTTCGCTTGGTTGAAGCTATAAACAATGGATTTTGCGATGATCAGTTGGCTTTTACAAAACCTGGCCAGTTAGCACTGCCCGTTGGCTGACAACTGCATCGAGAATACTTTGCCTATAAGAGTTCCAACATCAGCCTTCAGCAGAATTGCGAAGTTTGGTTGAATTTGTGGTAAAGGTATATGCCCCTTTCTGGTTTTTAGTAAAAAGCCAGCCTCCAAAAGGTTGCATAAATTTCAACGGGGACAGTTATACTAAAATGATTTGCTGGCATAAACTGAAAATAACTGAACCTCCATGTCTGCAGTTTTATGCCGAAAGCCAATTTGCTTATTACCAATATTCAACTAACGATATAATTAGTATCCCAGGTACAGTTTTAAATGTTATTAAAATATGTATATTAATAATAAACTAAAATATAGAAATTCCCTGTCATTACCAAAATACGGAGAGATTTTTGCCTGTTGTCTGCGAATCAACTCTGGCAGTTATGGATGAAAAACGCCTGGGACATATTTTGGCAAAAATTGAGAGCCGTGATAAATACCGTCAACTGCATTCTCGGCAGGACTTAGTTGAAAATAGCAATTACAAATAAACAAACATGTTAATTTGTATGTGATACATATGTTATTAATTTATAAATATTGTGTATTTAAATTACAAATACTATGTTTTAATAAAACTGGTTGATTGAAATACTTTTTTCTCATCTTCATATATCTACTGGTAAAGGTATGCGAAAACCAAAATAACTTTTTTGTTTGCGAATAAACTCAAACTTTTTAAATGCGCAAATTTCATATATTGAAGAAAGCTTTTACTGCGTGCAAGAAAAAGTTCCAGTTAGGGTAGTAGAAAGTCGGGAATTTAATTTGACGTCGAAGTCAAAAATGACGTATGGACGAATTAAAGCGCGTGACTAGACAAGAACAGCGATATATCACACGTTGTGATCGGGCTATAAATGAAAGAGCTACGAAAAGAAAGCTATTTTGGAGGTATGAAGATTGCGTGAACAAGATAATTATTGTGTTTCCTAAATCCTCTCCAGCTAAGCTTCAAAACTAGGGGGTGACTCGCTCAACATTTTTTTTACACTGGCTGTGACCCGGCCTAGTGGACACTATATAAGCCAACTAATCGTTTGCTTCTATCGCAAACTTTTTTTCACCATTAACAATCATTTGTATTTGTTTGTTGGTCCTAAGAAAAATTTTAAAAGATTTTTGAAACCCATAACATTTTGATTATCCTAAATTTTTATTTTGTTTTAATAAATGGTGGTTGTTTGAGAAATTTTCAGTTAAGCGGAGTCAATTTAATACAAAATTTAAATTTTGTGGGTGAATAATTTTTCAGTTATCCGATATTTTTAGTTATGCGAAGTTTCTCTTAAACGTAGTGATTTGAATCAAATAAACTGTTCTTAGCCTTCTGTTTCGGTTATGCGACATTTTTCAGTTAAGCGTGTTGCAGTTATACGGAGTACGGCGGAGTCGACAAAATGCTTTTATTATAAAGGTTCGCATGCGAAGCAGCGGGAGCCTGCTAGTTTGACACAAAAAGCGTTTTATTTTAAAATAAAAATGTCTTCATTCAACTAACTTGGGTATAACATTAATCCATTTCCGCCCCCTGTCCCAAAAGAAAACAACTTGTTCTAGCAATTACAACGATTAAAAAATAATATACATACTTGTTTATGAAACCAGAGCAGAAAAAAATAAATATTGTAAAATTTTATCAATGTTGTGTTCCTTAAAATTATATTTTCAAATTCGTTGGTATTTCTATGGCGCTTAGATTCATATTTTTGTCCTCTCAGACATTATTTTCTGAGTCGATCGGTATTGGCTTTAATATTTTAGGTGTTACAAACATCTGGACAAAAACAAACGTACAATATCTTGTACCGCAGGAATATGTAATCTATAAATATGTAACTTATAAAATAACATCATTTTCCATCGAAAACTCTGCGCAATAATTTTGTATGGTAAAAAAATATCTTGTTCTTTTTTGTAAGTCTAAATTCAGACTTCATGTGACAAATGTAAAAAACACTAACGAAAATTTGGAAAAGCGTACATCTTGTGCTTTTGTTCGTTTGGCACTAAATGAAAATATTTCGAACTAAATCTGATGCGAAAAGCACTAAGTTGGCATCCCTGCCTACAATATATGAATTGGGTGCTCTGAGCCATATCTGAATACACTGCTAAAGTGGTTTTAAACTTTAAACTAAGTGCCCTAGAAACAAGTAGGAACATTTCAGTCGAATATACCGACTGAAGTCCACTCAAACTTTGTTAGAAATACAGGGTAGAGCAAGATAGGTGTAGCGAAGGCGTTTGAATATTTTTTAAAATAACTTCACTAAATTAATACGTTTTTCTTTTATTTTTCAGATTGTTGTAAACAAGAATTGGAAAATTGAAAGTGGAAAGTCTGAAAAACAGAACCACAGCGCATACAGAAAAGGAGGCAATGGCGCTGTTAACGTTTTTTATTTGGTTTGTTTGAAAGAACGTACATACGCATGTACGCAAAATAGCCAATGACTACCTAAGGTAAACATAATGCAAGAGTTTTCTCAAGCGACAGCTCCGGAATCTTAAAATGGTCATGGAAAACATTTTAGAAAGATCACTTAAATAAATCATTAATGCAATGTAACGCAGTGCAACACATAAAAAAATATGTAAAACATAATGGATTGAAAAAACAGCATCTATTGCTTCAAAATTTTCTAGAAATTGTCAATTTGTTGAGATATTTCTGCATATAATTTATCATAACTCGGAAACGACTTGTCCGATTTGGTTGAAATAAATTTAGGAAAATTAAACAGCCATTACATTAAGTTTTTAATGTGGTCAGTAGTTTCAAAGCTTTATACGTTCCCCACATAATGATAATTTTTGGCTATATTTTAACAAATCGTATAAAACACTAAAATGGGGAGAGCGGAAATGAAAAGTTCTGCAAAACTGTTGGCCACGAAATTTTGCTATATGTCAGAACACACCATAACCCGAATAGCGCTAACACCGAACAGTCAAATCCCATTGCTGCCTGTTCGTGCAGCAATGTTATCTATATGGTCACTATGTCTTTTGAAAAACATTAATTATAAGATTAATTGATACTCTTACTTACTAGTGGTCGAAGCAATAAAGATACCAGTAAAGAGGTTTTTGACTGGAATTAGACTTTTTTGGTGTTTGTGTTAGGCTTTTGGGCTTCGGTGCATTCTGACACATGTATATAGTAAAATTTGCTGTGTTGTCTTAACAAATTTACAATTTTGTGATTTTGAAGCACAAGATCTTGTTTTTTAAACCAGTTCATTTAACAAATTGTTTCTCCTAGTCTATACTTATTATGCTGATATAAAATATCAGCATAATAAAATTCTCGTCGGTTAAATAGATATAGGCGAAGGAAAAATCAAATGTTATCAGAAAAAATGCTCAAAATCAAATTTCAGACAAAATATCCACGATAAAATCCGAATTCGAGCTAAACAAGAAATACCCAAATAGCATTTTGTTACTTTCGATAAGCATTTTCAAAAACTGACGTCAAAACGTTGTCAACGTTCGACCTCGAAAATGTTGTACGGTGTAATAAAAAATAGCAAGAAAGAGCTAAAGTTGGGCGGAACCAACTTTTTGATAAACTTCAGAAATTTTGTTTATAGTTCTCAGAGTCAAAATCGGGACAAAGGTATATACACTGACAAAAATTTACATGATATTAAAAACAAGTTTGCCCTTAAATCATAGATTTCATCTGCCTCTGTTTGAATAAAAAATTTTTTAAATATAAGAAAATTTAAAATAAAATTCATTACCCATATAATAAGTCTCCATAACACTATGTCATGTTTACTTTAATGTTACGACATAAAATTAAAGAAAAAATCATTGATTGTAGTGCAACTGTCATTAACTCAAGTACACATTTTAATAGGTTGTAAGATTTTTTCCTTAACATTGTAGAAATACTCATGTCATGTTTTTTGAGACAATATATACTATATATATATTTTCCGTCCAGTTTTTTGGCGGCTGTTTGTCAGCAGTGTGTGTCACAGGTAGTCGAAAATAAATTGCCTATGAACATCGATTACAAAATGTGAGTGTGTGAGTTGTAGTTACGCGCTTTGATAACAAAAAGAGTCATACAATCTGACATTCAGAGTAGTGAAGTTTATGTGCGTTTACGAATTTATTACTTTGACAGAAACAATGCAAACCGTACCGTAAATATGTATTCAAGAAAGAACGAAATAAAGCCGATGTCGGAACAGTGAACAATCGAACCTTGTTTTGTGAGTTCGCTCTAACCGGGGTTGTGAAATTGGGGGTTAATAGAATATCAATAACTATACATCGATACCTCCATTCTAAACTATGCTAAGTGCAAAAAGGTAGTTTTTCAGGAGAGGCGATCATTTTAAATTTGTATGGAATTCCTTTATAATGCAAATCGAATGACCTGTACTGTTTTGGGAATAACTTTTTATTGGGTTGACGGATTAACACCAAATTTTGACTGAATATAATTTGGAATATTTAGAAGTTCAAAATGCAATTTCCCTAAAACTGTGCTAAGTCGACTTAGCATGTTTAATAATGGAGGTATCGACATGTAAATATGCTAAATCCAATTTTATGAATATTGTGATTTTTTTATAGAATGCTACAAGATTTAAAAATACATCATCTAAAAAAGGAAACACCACTATGCTGTTTTCCCCCCTAGTGCAGTGATATTCAAATATTCCAAATTCACACAAAAATGAAAAACATGTGAAGAATGTATAAAAACGGATAATTATAATTAAAAATTATTAATACTTAAGCGAAACAAATTAAGAATCCTTTGCGTATTTGCAGAAAGAAAATTATATTAAATAGAAACAGTTAAAAAATTGTTCTTCCTTCTGAAAACGTTTTGAAACTGGACATAGCATATTTGCATGTTTTGATAACGATATGTCATATCGAATAATTTCGAAGCGATACAAAAATTTTGATGTGAACAAGTCTTAATTTATGAGTAAGAAATATTTACATATCGCACCTGTACAAAAAAGGGTAACAACACAAAATTTAAAAAAATTTCAGTAGAAGCCAAATAATGTTTCCATAATGGTACCCAATTTTTTTTATTAAATATCGATGGTTGACATTTTTTTAATATATTTATAGTCATTAACATTAAAAATACTTAGGCAATATTTTCAATAGGAATTATTCAAAGACAAAACAATAGTGTCTACCCTGTGTATTTTTTGGTAAAAAAATTTACTTCCGAAAATTAATATTTAACTTAAATTGTATTTAAATATTATATTAATTGTATTTATTTAACCCTTTATGTACTGACGTGGCCATATGGCAATGCAACATATACTTATAGTAAAATAGACGTAACATCCATCCTGATATAACAAATATCAAAAAAACAGTATATATGCACCATGCATATTGCGTATTTACTAATTTGCATAATAGTCGTTCAGATCTGTGCCTCGCCTCTTCAAAATAGGCTGCGTTTTCGACGTGTCAAAAAAGTGTCATGAAAAAGTGCTGATATTAATTTCATGAAAAAGTTAGTTGTTATATATTTGCAATTTCGTTATGTTTTTGAAAAAAGTGATGTGATATTTATACGGGACAAAAGTGTAACACATCGAAGGAGTGATATAAGACCCTAAGTATGTTCGGCGGAGATCCGTTTTAGGTCGTTTTAAGTCGAATGAGCAATGTCCGCCCGTCCGTCTGTCTGTCTGTCTGCTGGCTGGTGCGCACGATAACTCTCGAAAGGAGTAACCGATTGACTTCAAATTTGGTATGTGGTAATATTATTTCTATCTCCGGCTAAGTTCGAAGATGGGTCATATTGGCCCACTCCATGAATTATTGATTATTTAATAACTTATATTTTAATCCTCTGTTTATTTAATCCTACTTATTTTAATCCTCTGAAATTCTACACATAAAATTAGTTTATTAGTTACTATCACCTCGAGAAAAATGGGCGAAGTTGCCGCGACCCTTGGGTACCTCCCAAATGTACCATTTTGTACCAAAAGTAAACTGCTTATAACAATAATATCACTTCATGTAAATACTTGAAATTTTGTACAGTGTGTTGCCTTTACAGTACCAGTTAAAAATGGGAGTAATTGGCACGCCCCTTTTTGTACCTCCCTCACAAATGTAATATTTTGCATCAAAAATTAACAGATTATAACTTGAATTCCTGTGCATAGAAAGACTTGAAATTGTCTACAGTGTAATGGTTTTATACTACCTACAATCCAGTGAAAAAAGGGCGAAGTTGGCACTCCCCTTGTGGTACCTCCCACACAAATGGACCATTTTGCACCAACATTTAACAGTTTATAACTTTAATACCAGTGCATTCAAATTCTTGAAATTTTGTACAGTGTAATGCTTTTATAGTGTCCACAGTCCAGTAAAAAACGGGGGTTATTGCCTCGCCCCTTTTGGTACATCCCACACAAATGTACCATTTTATACAAAAAGTTAAGAGCTTATAGCGTGAGTATCAATGCACGAAAATACGACAACATTTTGCACAGTGTAGTATTTATACCCTACACCACACTGTGGTACAGGGTATTATAAGTTTGTTTCACGGCAGATGTTTGTAACACCTAAAAATAACACAGCTAGACCTTAACCCAGCAAAATTTCTCATTACCAAATAATCCGACGAGTAAGCAAAGTTCGATAATGGTAAGTACTTATTATTTAGCCACTTTTCTCATTATTTTAACATGGGTATGTCATTGGAGGGAAGTACTTCCCAAAAGCATACAATAAAGTAGCATAATAAGTACTTATTTGTAGCACAGGCATACCACATAAATATGTGCTTATGTTTTCACGATTTTAAGTACTTTAATAATGCATTACCAATAAGTTACAAAATACGTAGTAGATATGGTACTCGTAGATATGTAGAGATGGCCATTGAAAGTAATTTTCTGCATATTGTCGCGCATATTTCGAATTTCTGAACCCAAACCACCATGTGAAAAATTCTTCAATGGTCTAACATCATACGATATACGTAAATATTTTTGGTATTTTCATTCAATTTGCACGTATTTTTGGAAAACTTGTTGAAAATAAATAAATGTTCTACAATAACCCACATATAGCCAAAATTGCATTACACTAAAATTTGCCAAAAATTATTTTGATAAAAAAATCACTTATTTCTGTTGTTATTGGTAAGTCATTATTAATAAGCCGAAAGTAATTCAGCGAATAATGAGATGTCATTATTTGGTAATGCAGGGAATAATGACAGGTACTTACCAAGATTTTGCTGGGTAAAGTATACCGATCGACTCAGAATCACTAGCTGAGTCGATTTAACCATGTCTGTCCGTCCGTCTGTCCATGTGGAGTTGTTCGTCGACTACAGGTCGCAATTTCACTCCGATCGTTCTGAAATTTTGCAGTTTAGAGTATTTCGCAGCTGCCCAGCAAAATCTTGGTAAGTACCTGTCATTATTCCCTGCATTACCAAATAATGACATCTCATTATTCGCTGAATTACTTTCGGCTTATTAATAATGACTTACCAATAATAACAGAAATAAGTGATGTTTTTATCAAAATAATTTTTGGCAAATTTTAGTATAATGCAATTTTGGCTATATGTGGGTTATTGTAGAAGATTTATTTATTTTCAACAAGTTTTCCAAAAATACGTGCAAATTGAATGAAAATACCAAAAATATTTACGTATATCGTATGATGTTAGACCATTGAAGAATTTTTCAGATGGTGATTTGGGTTCAGAAATTCGAAATATTCGCGACAATATGCACACGCTGAAAAAAAATCGCTTCTGTAGTATATTGTCCCAAACATATTCGGCTTGAAACATACATATGTTTAGGGTAGACTCTAAGCATGTAATATTTGGTACATACAAAAATTGTGTATTTGGGAAGATTTTGTTCTAAACAAATATTTGTTTACATCTTAATGTGACTGCTATTTGTGAAACAAATATTTATTTGCATTTAAATATTCATAAAATACATAAATTGTGTCAAATTTTTCAGTAAATCAAAGTTAAATTTTTAGAAATTTTTAATGTTCGTAAACAATAATAATTGAAATCATATAATCTTGGGTCAATATAAAGTACTTAGAGAATTGACAACTAATGATGGCTTGACATACTCAGAAATTCTAAATGATTGATTTAAAACAGAAGGTAATGCTGCATATGGTATTATAAATGGGAGGTACAATTCGAAACCAAGGAAAAATTTAAACTGAAATTTGAAAAACTCAGCAAAAGTTTTGGAAATCTTTTTTTAAATAAAATATATTTGGAAAAATTCCTAAATAATAATTTTATTTGTATTTAAACACATCTTTTATTTGAGAAATTTAGTTTGCAAATATAATTTGTTGTAATATATTAATATATGCGATCCAAATATATTTTATTGATTTTCAAATAAAATTTATTTGCTAAGAAATATAAAATATTTAAAAATTTGTGTTCCAAATATATTTTCTTTCGATTCAAATATATCAAAAAAGGCGATTTTGCCCCGTGCACAAAATTACTTTCAATGGCCATCTCTACATATCTACCATATCTACTACGTATTTTGTAACTTATTGGTAATGCATTATTCAAGTACTTAAAATTGTGAAAACATAAGCACATATTTATATGGTAGGCTTATGCTACAAATAAGTACTTATTATGCTACTTTATTGTATGCTTTTGGGAAGTACTTCCCTCCAATGACATCCCCATGTTAAAATAATGAGAAAAGTGGCTAAATAATAAGTACTTACAATTATCGAACTTTGCTTACTCGTCGGATTATTTGGTAATGAGAAATTTTGCTGGGTGTAAAGATCCCTATTGAATTTGGTTGAAATCGGTTCAGATTTAGCTATAGCTCCCATATATATGTTTCGTCCGATTTTGCTCTTTAGTCCTGTAGAAGCTGTATTTTACATCCAATCATTTTGAAATTTAGAATGGTAGAGTTTCTTGATCCATGAACCAACACTACCGAATTTGAAGAAAATCGGTTAAGATTTAGCTATACCTCCCATATATATGTTTCGTCCGATTTGGCCCTTTAGTTCTATAGAAGCTGTATTTTACATCCAATCGTTTTGAAATTTAGAATAGTAGAGTTTCTTGATCCATGAATCAATATTGCCGAATTTGAAGAAAATCGGTTAATATTTAGATATAGCTCCCATACATATCTTTCGTCCGATTTGACCCTTTAGTCCTGTAGAAGGTGTATTTTACATCCAATCGTTTGTATACCCTACACCACACTGTGGTACAGGGTATTATTTAAGTATAAAATGTCCCAAAAGTAAATACATGTAAACAATTTATACATGAATTACAAAATTTATCTTTCAGAGTTATTCAATATTACGAGAGTGGTGTAGGGTATTATATAGTCGGCCCCGCCCGATATTAGCCTTTCCTTACTGGTTTTAAAATGAAAAATGGGCGTTATCCACACGCTCCTAAATATACGAGTACACAAACGCTTACAATCCGGAACAATGCAATATATTTGAAGTATCTACAATTTAGCGAAAAATAGGAGTATTTGTTAAACCCCCTCTGGTACCTTCCATACAAATTGGCGGGTTAATTCTTGTAATATTTCATATTACAGTATTCACAAAGTGAGGATATACCTTAGTCGGTTTACCCGACTGAAACTTTCTTACTTGTTTTATTAATAAGAAGCGGTATTTTATTTGTGTATACTTAAGATCCAACGTAAAACTATATAATTCCTCTACCATTGGATGGCGGTATATTCAATTTGTCACTCCGTTTGTAGCAGCTCTAAATATTGATCTGAGACCCCATAAGGTATATATGTTCTTAATCGTCGTAAAATACTAAGACGATTTAGCCATGTCCGTCTGTTGTAGTCACGCTACAGTCTACAATAATTGAGCTAGTTGGCTCATCGGTCCATCGTTGATATAGCCCCATATATAGCATCTCCCCGATTTGACCTCTTAACGTCATAGATACCACAAATATCGACTTATCGAGCTGAGAATTGGTAACTGGGGTTTATTTATACCCGGTTCCTTCACAGTAACAACGGTAGTCATAGGTCGATGTTTTTATATAGCACCTTACAAAGGTTCCCCTAGACTGTTTGACTTCATAACGCCACAAAAAACTCAAATTTCAACGAATTGAGCTGAAATTTGATATAAAGAGTTTATTTGTTTGTGCCCGAAACCACGCACATGTCTTCCTTCTACATTTGCAACCGCATGATCAGTTTGAAACATTATTCGATGGGGATTTGATTAACCATATTGTCGATAAATCCGATGAATATGCAATTTTACAAGAAAAAAGAAATCTGGGTACTTCAACAGATGAAATTCGCACTTTCATTGGTATAATTTTAATAACAGGATACAATGCACTGACCAGCACTAGGGATATGTGGTCTAATGATATTGATTCGAGAAATGGCCGCGCCTTTGACAGCATGCGTCGTGACCGTTGTCATGAGATATGCAGCTGTCTCCATTTTGTCGGAAAGGTTCAACAAGATCATAATCCAGACAAAATTTGGAAACTTCACCCGATCACTTAAAAGCCAACCATCCAAAGAACTTTCACCCTGAACTAAATCTGGCTAAATCTGGTATGACATCATAATATATCAGAGAAAAGACGTTGTGCTGGAAAATTGTGAAAAACCTTTAATCATAAGTTGGCCTATGTATTAAATTTTCTTCCGATTATCACACATAACCACTATAAAATTATAATCCAAATTCAAAATTGATTTTCATATCAAAAATACTGAATTATATAAAATTCGTTTTATACATTTTATATGTGGGGGCAGTGCCTGACGTTGCCATATGGCAACGGTCCTTTTTGTTGTAATCAGGAGCAGAACAAACATTTTAAGTATGAGGATTAGTTCCTGGAGGTTCCTAGATCCAATTTTAATATATTTTATTTGATGCTAAATAAAACCTGTAAAGACGGATTAAGTTCGGCCATGCCGAATCTTATATACCCTCCACCATGGATTGCATGTGAATGGTTATGGGTACTAATAAACTCGCGCACTAGCCAAATTTCAGCCCAATTCGTTGAAGATTGAGGTTGTTGTGGCTTTACGAAGTCAAATCTAGAGGACCCTTTGTATAGGGGCTATATCAAAACATGGACCTATGACTACCGTTGTTCGTGTGAAAGATAGCGGGTATAAACAAGCCCCAGATACCAATTTTGGAGCTATTTCCAAAAATGGACCGATATTGCCCATTTTCAATCCCAACATACCTGCAGATATGAGAAGTATATGTACGAAGTTTCAGCCACCTAGCTCAAGTATTATACTTTTAGATTGTAGCGTGATTACACCAGACGGACATGTCTAATTTGTCTTAGAATTTTACGACGAATATATACCTTATGGGGTCTCAGATCAATATTTAGTGGTGTTATAAACGGAGTGACAAAAATAATAAACCCCCCCTCCTATGGTGGAGGGTATAAAAACGTAGGGTATTTTTACAAGCGAATCAGAAACAAAACAGCTGATTCACTTTAATGAATATCTATATATATACATATGTACACAGAAAGAAAAAATTGAGTAATCCGTACTTGAATCAAGTCGTATCGGTGTCAAAAGTACGTTAAGTACGGATTTTCTTAAACCAAGTACAAAATACTTGATTCAAGTACGGATTTTTAAGCCCTGAACTCTTAATATTAGCGCTTATTAAGCCGAAAAATTCTTATCTTAAGCATAAAGCGATTGATTTAAGAATTTTATCGGATTAATTTGAGTGCGAAACGGGCTTCAATGAAGAAATTTTTGATTGTATTAAGCTTGCCCAATACTTGATTTAAGTCTGATAATACTTGATTTAAGCCTGATCAATTCTTGATTTAATCGTAACCAATACTTGATTTAAGCCAGATCTGTTCTTGATTTAAGCCTGGTCATATCAGATATATTGTGCTTTCGTTCGTTTTATACCTATATACCATTTATATTAATTATACCATTTTTGCCACTGTATTGCAAACAATGCAATTTTATAAAATGGTATGTCAAAATACAATTGCTTGACAGCAAAAGCATAAGTTTTGCAGCATTAATTCGATTTAAATATGAAACATATAAGGAATAGCATCAACGAAACGAATAAGAAATATTAACAACTTCAAAAAAAAACTAAAATCAAAAATAATCACGCCAAGTATTGTTTTTGCAAACACTGCTTGAACGAGAAACGAATTGGATATGTTTATACATATACATCTCGACAATTTATATGCATGTGTGTTTGATGATGCGTCAGCCAAAATCAACCACTTGCATGAGAGTGGTTGAGAGGGTAATTTTATTGTCCTCTATAATGGAGTTGTCTCTCAGAGATTAAAGTAAGCTTTTTTTTCTTACTTTAAGCCATATTAGGCTTAATTTTCCATTTCAAGAAATGTTTACTTGATTTCAAGCATTAAATGCTTATTTTAAGCCTTTCAGCGCTTGATTTTTTCAATTTAAGCCGATTTATACTTGTTTTAAGAAAAACTTTAAGTACGATTTCGGCTTAAATTAAGAATTTTTTACTTGAATTTAGTATGGCATTTTTCTTTCTGTGTAGATATGAATCTATGGGATGCTGACATATGGAACCCATTTTTTTTAATCCGTGATTGGCATTTTTAATTGTGACGAACACGAACTGTGTTTAAAAATATTTTCATCGAAAATATCATTTTTTCGAAAATAAAACAATTTCAAAAAAAAAAAGTAGTTTTTTCCTTTTTTGGAGGAACAGCAGAAGTAGGACAACGGGAGTCTTCAAAATCTAGCAGTCAGTCGGTTATGGTGGGGTTCGTGTCCTTTTCTACCTATCCTCTGATCGACATCCAATAATAATCTAAGGACTCCCTATTTATTTGTGGAAAAAGTCAATTATTTCTGCAGTAAAACAAAATGCCCCAAGTCTACAGCAACAAAAAATGGATTCTAACATGCAAGTGGTCTATTGGTCTGTTATATCTCCCAGATGTTAAAGGGAGCACACCGTCTCTTAACCCTCCCTGCCTATGGTTCTAGGGACGGAATTAGTGTATCTAGAACCCCTAACAGAAACTGATATTTATCACCCCCTAAATCATGCTAGTCATTGTTGTAGGAAACTTAAATAGAGTTAGCAATTCATAATTTAATTTTATTTCTGAATTCAAACATTGTATAAACTTAGACTACTGTTTAAATGTAAATTACCGAACTCGTAAAGTTTTATGAGAATTATAGCAAACATAATAATGTATGGGAATATAAAAATTACTAAAATAATGAAATATATATATATCTAATGCTGTAATAAAATTAATACCTACATAATTTAAATTAAATGGGTGTGTAGAAGGAAATTATGAAAACCCCAAAGAATATAATTTAAACTTTTAAATTTTCAAATCAATGCTTTATGGTAACCCTAAGTCATTAGCTATCGTTTCTAAAGTATCTGAATTTTTAAGATCTACAAAAACCGTACATTTATCTCTTTAGATCCGTAAAATGTCCAAAATCAAGTAAAATAACAAAAGAAAAGCAATGAAAAAAAAAACTTAAAAGAAGAGCAGATAGTGAGACATGAGAGAGACATGGAGAGAGTCGGTGTACTAAAATTTTTGAATTCATGCTCATTCTCTCAGGAATCACTCATGCTCATTTGTATGACTGTGATGAAGAACAATTATAAAAAAAAGTACAATAAAACAGGAGCGAACTTACCGACATCTGTTGCGGTGGTTGAAGAGGCCTTTCCAAACACGTTTTGATGTGGTTATGTGATGATATACGCCTGCTATAGAATATTGCTTAATTTTATATGATGTAGATTTATTAAGGAATTTAAAATGGTTATTTACTTATCTGACCTATAACTTCGCTTTTTGTTGCTTTACCATATCAATTTATTGCGCCGTTGCGCTTTAACATTTAGCGGGAACTTTGGGGTTCTTAATTCATACACAATAACCCATATATATAATAACCCATGTACTGCTTCATGCAATCTTGCCGAGATTTCACTGCATCGAATAGTTTTCTTTTTTTTTTTAGCAGGTAGATATTTTACGAAACTCTCTTCGATATGTGACTTTTTGGTTTAACATTTTAAATCGTTCTGATCTCTATTACAATCATACTATTGAAGTGCAATGTGTGTACTAATTTGAGTGGAGTCAGGCTCTCTCTCAAGTGAATACCGGTTTGATTTCGGTGGAGACAGTTGAAGAGGTCGCCAATTGGGGGGGAAACATTTATGATGATTGATGCGGTGGTCTGATCTTGTTTTCTCTACTCTAGTTGGTGGATGGCACGTGGTAGACCAGTATATGTTATTGCTTTGTCTGATGCTAGGCAGTGGAGGCCTCTGCTTTTGCACATTCAGTTGCGGGGGGGGGGGGGGGGGGCTGACCAAGCACAAGTTGTTAATGATCATGAATAATATTTAATGATCTCCATTAGATCATTATGATGTGTGCCATCAGCAACAGCAATATAAATAGAACGTCGTTTATACGAATTCTCCTCCAAGATGGTTTATTCATAAACCATAAGGAAATGCACAGATGGGAACAGCACTACTTTCGAGGCAATACAAATCTGGTCCAACGAATCTTGTGGGGAGAGGATCCTTCTTCTTTTTTTTTGTTGTTGTGCCTTTTATTAGAAAAACACAAATCACACCCAATTTTTTGCTAATTATTTGTAGTATATTACCTGATAATGTGCAGACTCTTTATATAGATATATATATTAAAATAAAAAATAAACGTATCGTTTTCTTAAGCTCTTTGGCAGACTTTCGTTAGCAGAACTCAACTTTATCCCTCGGGATCCAGAAGAAAAAGGAAGTACATTTCTGACACCGCCGCGTAGTCAGTTGAGCCGACATCTAAACATAGAATTTCGCCGAATTGTTACTATGCAAGCATGTTACCATATTCCTGCACCTTTTGCTGTCGCTAAGAGTCAGTACGATATTTCGGCCTCAATTTGCATAGGCCATGAGAGTCAATGGTGATTTTAGCAAAGGTAGGATTTATGGAAAACTCTTCGTTGGTAGACATTTTTCAGAACACCAACAAACCTTAATTATCAGTCAATACCCATTACATAATGCATATACATATATTTATAGTGATTAACATTAAAAAATACTTAGGTAATATTTTCGTTAAGAATTGTATTATTGAATAAATAACACGACGAATACTGCGTTAATATCTACTGGAATGTCTCAATGAATATTCAGGGAAGCCAATCCATTTAATCGATTTTCAGTCATGGTTGACCGCAAGTAATTTTTCAGCCGACGCAACGTTGAAAAAGAGCGTTCGTTTGTCGCTGTAGTCACAGGTAACACCGCCATCACCGTCAATATTTTGTGAACGTGTGGAAATGCATCTTTATTACATAAATCAAGAACTTCCAATTTCTGACATTCTCCGCTTTAATTCTTCTTCTCCAAAGCTTCACTTCACTAATCCACACTTCAAAAGTTTTGTCAGACAAAATTGATGAATATTTTCAAATAATTGTTTACAACTCATTTTAGATGGAAAATACATTGGACGTTTTACAGAATTCCACGGTGTTTCAAAAAGCTATCTTCGAGATGAGTGATTTTTTAATCTCTCAATAAGCTGTCGATGTATAAGAGTGTGGCAAATACTTATAATTTCATTTTGAACTCGATTTCTTATATACTCGTACATTACGTTTCGCGGTGAATTTGTCAAGCAACATTCAAATTTGAATCCGTTATCGCCCAATACCTTAGCAAGGCTCTAAAATTCCCATAATTTTGAATAGTTTCATTTGAATCGATTCTGGCTGTATCACAACTTCCTTTCAGTGCTAAGCCTTGTCGACCACAAAGGACGAAGCTGACTTGTTTACGAATAAAACTATATCATAAATTGATACTACGTTTAGGTTACTGGACAAAAATTTTTTAATTCCAAGTTTAAAATGTTTAATTCCAAATCATTTTAGGGGGGTTTGAACCCCTAAACCCACTAAAAAATCTAAGGAGGATGTCATTGGATTTTATGTCTAAGTAAAGTTATTATAATCTAAATATATGTATCTTAATTTTTGTAACCCTTATGAATAAAACATCACATATTGTATTTTTTATTCTATTTTATTTTATTTTGGCCTTTAAACCGTTATTGATTTGTAGCTAGAATATTCCCTGCATCAGAAAATCTTCCTGTCTATAATGTTAAAGAATTTAAACTTTTTTAGAAAAAAGGTATGGCAAATACAAATGCTTGACAGCTCAGCTCCTTGTATTTCGATTTCGTGGTTGCTACACCAATCATTCATCAAAGTTCAGCTTTAAAACACCAGCTCTAAGAGGCATAGCTTCTCCAAACGAATAAGAATTATTCCTCACTTCTGGTATTTCGACTCAAAAATAACCACGTCAAGTATTGTATTTGTTACCGTAGCTCATACGAAGAGATCGATTCGTTTTAGGAAAATTTTGGCAATATATAATTTATTTATTCGTTAGAATAAATATTCCCCCTAATATGAAGAAAACTAGACTAAACACAATGGCTACGGGTATCGACAGTTATATACTCGTATGTTGTGCAGCATACAGAATAACCTATTTATCGAAATCAAATGTTTTAAAAAATAAAAATTTGATAAAGAAGCAAATAATAAAAATTATCATGAACGTGTAAACAGATAAGTAAATAAAAAATATTTTTCACTTGAGGAAAGTACAGCATGTGCTTTATTTAAATACAGAATGTACTTAATCTAAATTCATTTTATGTATTTAATGTAAGCACAAGGCGTAATAGATTTTGTGAAGTCTTTCATCGAAGTATAAATCGTAATTCTTTCAAAGACGTTTGATGTCCTGATTTAATGATATTTAATGACTTAATTTGATGTATAAGATGTACTTATTTTAATATTCTTTGGCTTTGTAGCCAAATCAAAGAAAAAATCTTAAAAGTTAAGAAAATTTCAATGATTTTCGGTAAAAAAAATTTTTCTGTGTGTACGGATCAAAAAAAATTTTGTTGTTCTGAAATTGTCAGTGAATAATCTTTAAACGTAGGTGTTGTCTGCCTCAACTTTTTTATCAACCCATAGTAATATTATATTATGGAATTGAATATTCTACTTCATTAACTCCAACTAGCAAAGTATTTTTCTTTTGCTTGCAATATTTTTACCCTACACCACACTGTGGTACAGGGTATTATTATATATATATCTTTCGTCCTATTTGGCCCTTTAGTCCTCCTATAGAAGCTGTATTTTACATCCAATCGTTTTGAAATTTAGAATGCTGATCAGTCGTAGTGACCGGACGTGTTTAGCACAGAGCGGATAGTTAAAATCTATTACGCAGTACCTATTACGCAATCGCAAAAACAAAACAAAATCTGTAGAAAGTCTGGAAGGCCTACATCGTAGTACCTATTACGGGCTAATACGGAAAAAAATTCATTGGCGGGGATGCCTTCGCGTTCCGATGGAGCGGGGTTCCCCAATCGTCCTACTGTCCGTCCGTTGGTCTTGGCCAAAACCGACCACACCAAACATGGTGAAAATTTCCCCCCAGTACTCACAACAGGTGGTACGGTAAGGGGAAAACGTCATGTCCGACCGTCAAAACGGAAACACAATGAGCACCGGATAGCGCTCAGAGTTCTGACGAAGTTGGAGGCTGTTGAGGTTTCGGCTCTTACCGAAAAACAAAAAGAGTCACTTACCTGGGCTAAAGGCGTCTTAGATGCTTCTAAGGCCAATCACCCCTGCCCTCGAAAAAGGCAAGAGGCCCAAATGTCACTATCAACAGGACACTCACCAAGCCCTTCAATGAAGTGGCGAAGGAGAGTCTAGTGATGGCCGTTATAGACAGAAGTAGTGAGGATGGATCCATCCTCAAGGACAAATGGAGCCATGTGCAATCAGCCATTATGGCTCATTACCTCGATGTCCGTAGAGAGATGCCGGGCACACCACCAATCTGCAACGATGCAGGATGGCATCAGGGGAGAGTAAAGCTCTTACATTTCGGTGATGCCAGATCAGTAGACCTGTATAAGGCTGCTCTGAGTCGAGCGGGTGAGGTGTGGCCGGGTGCCCAGTTGGATATTGTCGAAAAAAACAACATCCCTAGTCACCCTAGAGCCATCACCTGGGTTACAGAAGAGCCATCCAACCCGGCTGACATATAAGAAATAATAAAAGATTCCAATCCTGGTCTGCCCGCCCATAACTGGAGAATCAACAAGGTGGGTGAGGCGGATGGTAAAAAGCGGCAGGTCAATTTGATCCTTAACGCTGAATCCACTTCACATATACAACGTGCAAGTGCAACCCTACAGTATGGCTTCGAGACTATAGTCTTGAAGGTATACAAGCAGGATATAGTTCCCACTGCGGAAGGTGAGTCGTCCACCGCGGTTGATACACAGCTTTCTGGAAGTGCGGAGGTATCCACGCCCATTATTTCGGGTGACTCCAACTCTAACAGAAGATCTGTAACGTCCTACTCTGAGGACGAAAGCTCTACTTCTGACACAGAGGGGCTGAGGGGAGTCTCCGGACTCTTTGACGCATCTGGCGAGGACACGCTTCTCGATGATACGGACGAAGAGTTCGATAACACCCTTGTCGGGGTGGAAGTTAATCTATCAATTACCAAAGATGGTAAGAATTTTACAGATTAACCTCCATCACGCTAAAGCAGCCTCAGCGGCTCTATTGCTGCGCCTGTCCACAGGTGCAGTAGACATCGTCCTGATACAGGAGCCCTACGCAGTGGAGGAAGGGTGTGCGGTATCAGGACACCCAACTTTAAACTGCTTGTGTCCAACTGTGAAGGCACTCCAAGAACCTGCATTTTGGCCAGGAAAGATCTAAGTATCTTTCTCCTGGCTAATTTAAGTGGTAAAGACCAAACATCTGCTAGTCTGGAGATCGGTAATCGCATACATTGGGTGGTCTCCAGTTACTTGCCGTATGAAGCTGTAGTACCGACTGCTCTATTCAGGGAAGTAGTAGAAGAAGCAACATCTGACGAGGTCGAGCTGATTGTTGGCGCAGACACGAACGCTCATCATACTATCTGGGGTAGTACGGATATAAACAATAGGGGTGATTCGCTTCTTGACTTTATTCTAACTACCAACCTAAGTATTTGTAACATAGGTAATAAACCGACCTTTACAATTAAAGACAGACAAGAAGTACTCGACGTAACGTTTGCTACTGACCGGCTGTCAGACAAAATTATTGGGTGGAATGTACTGGACGACCACTCGTTCTCAGATCACCATTATCTTGAGTTCAAACTCGCTGAAAAAGCGCCTGAACCTGCCGTCCAGAGAAATGTGAGAAAGACAAAGTGGCACCTGTATGAAAAGAATTTCAAGAAAGTCCTCACCTCCAAACTTCTGTACGAACCGAATGACAAAGCCGGTCTGGATCATCTGGTCGAGCATATCACCACATCATTCAATAGTTCCCTTGAAGAAGCCTGTCCAAAAACAAGGTACAAGGGTAAAACTAAACCCCAATGGTGGACTTCTGAGCTAACGGCTATGAAAAAGACCTGCAACATGCTATTCAACAAGGCTAAATCTACAGGGGTCGCTAATGTTTGGGATGCCTATAAAGAGCAACTCAAGATCTATAAGAAGGAGCTTAGAAAGGCGCAAAGACGCTCTTGGTATACCTTCTGTGGCGAAGTGGAAAAGGTCTCCGACGCCGCAAGGCTGAGGAAAATATTATCAGCTTCACCCTGAACAGTGGGTTACTTGCAGGATGAGGCAAATAATTGGACCAAAAACAGCGAGCAGTCGCTCAATGTACTGCTCGACACACATTTCCCGGGGAACTGTCTAACAGAACCAGAGGATCAGCAGGACCAACAAGAGTGCGAGTGGACTGCGAGCGTCGCTAGCTTGTTGACTGAGAGATCCAGAATAAGCTTGGCTATTAATAGCTTTGAGCCCTTCAAGTCACCTGGACCAGACGGCATCACTCCAGCAGAAATGCAGAAAATGTTGAAATACATTGTCCCCTGGCTGGAGAACATTTATGTAGGCTTTCATACATCCCGAATCGATGGAGGGATACCAAAGTTGGTATGAATACAAAAGCGGGGAAGATATCACACACTAGGCCAAAAGACTTCAGACCAATTAGCCTATCCTCCTTCCTACTGAAAGGTCTGGAAAGACTTTTCGATTATTTCATTAGGGAAAACCTGGATACAAAACTCCTGTCAGTGAAACAACATGCTTACAATAAGGGGAAGTCTACAGAATCAGCCCTGCACGAACTTGTGAGCACTATCGAATCGTCCCTGCATTTCAAGGAATTCACCATTGTGGCATTTCTTGACATAGAAGGGGCTTTTAACAACATTCACTCAGATGCAGTAATTGCGGCACTGTCACATCTTAATGTCAACTCTAGTTTGATTAGACTAATTCAAAGTCTGCTCAACAGAAGACGCATAACAGCATGTCTTGGGTCCACAACTCTAACAAGGTTTGTAAACAGAGGGACCCCACAAGGAGGAGTACTGTCTCCACTAATTTGGAACCTAGCGGTGAATGAAATCCTGCTAGATCTAGAACGTTGTGGCTGCAAGGTCGTGGCATATGCGGACGACGTGGCAATCGCAGTGAGTGGCAAATTCGTAAACGTCCTCAGAGACATCCTACAGGTGGCTCTGAACAAGTTGGCTAGATGGGCCAGAAGCAGCGGTTTGGGCGTTAACCCCAACAAGACAGAATTGGTTCTCTTTACTAGGATGAATACAGTCCCACATGTGCACCCTCCACCTCGGATAAATGGAACAGATCTAGTCTTTTCTGAAAGTGCAAAATTTTTAGGAATAATTCTAGATAGAAAACTGTTATTTAGACTTAATGTATTGGAACGTGTAAGGAAGGCTAACGTCGCCTTATATTTCTGCAAAAAGGCTGTAGGGTCTCGGTGGGGCCTCTCTCCTAAATCGTCCACTGGATATATATAGCAGTAGTTCGTCCTATACTGCTATACGGCGTTGTGGTATGGTGGACGGCAACTGACAAACTAACCATCACCAACCTACTAACAAAGGTTCAGAGAACTGCCTGCCTGAGCATAAGCGGAGCCTTAAGGACTACAGCGACCGAGTCTCTACAAGTCCTACTCCATATACTGCCGATTAATACTGTGGCGAGAGAAGTTGCAACCAAAGCGGCAATAAGATTAAACTGCCTATCAATGTGGAGGTACAAAAACTACGGTCACATGAGAATATCAATGTGTAGTGCTATGGTAACCGACCGAGTGGACTATATACCAACGGTGTACACCTTCGAGAGAAATTACATCACTATGATTCCCGCCAGAGATGAATGGGTTGGAAGAAAACCAGGTAATAGAAACCATCTCCACTTTTACACGGATGGTTCGAAGCTTGATGCAAAGGTTGGCTTCGGAGTACACTGTGCAGAGCTTAGATTGGATATAGCTCACAGACTACCAGATACCTGCAGTGTCTATCAAGCCGAAATAATGGCAATATGGGAAGTAGCCAAGTGGCTGAGTCGCAACATAGTAACCAACACTGGCGTTGTCATTTACTCGGACAGCCTGGCTGCCATCAATTCTCTGGAGGCAACATCCCTAAATTCACAAACAGCCCTCGACTGCCGCAGATCTCTTAACGAGATGGCTGAGCAGTTTAACATACACCTCATATGGGTGCCTGGGCATAGGGATATCCCGGGGAACTGCAAAGCCGATGAACTTGCTAGGAAAGGGGCGACATTACAAATTCTCGAAGATTTTGCATATATTGGTGCGCCACTATCCACGTGCAAGCTTTGGCTTAGGCAAGAGGCAATCAGGCAGTCCAACGAAATATGGACAGAAATCGGCACCTGCAGCGTAGCTAGACAAATCTGGCCAAGGTATGACCTGAGAAGATCAAAATATCTCCTCGCACTAGAGAGGCAAAGATTGTCTACGTTAGTATCAGCTGTATTTTACATCCAACCGTTTTTATACCCTACACCACACTGTGGTACATGGTATTATTTAAGTATAAAATGTCCCAAAATAAATTTATATAAACAATTTATACATGAATTACAAAATTTATATTTCAGAGTTATTCAATATTACGAGAGTGGTGTAGAGTATTATATAGTCGGCCCCGCCCGACTTTAGCCTTTCCTTACTGGTTTTGATTTATTTTTATGTAATACGTACTTAAATTAAGGAATATTGGCTTTTATTTCAATAAATCCATAATAAAAATAATTATAATATTATACTAAAACGGAGAACACGTATGTTTGAATACTCATTAGAGTGGCATGATTTGTTGGAGAAAAGAACTGGTTGATGTTAAAGCTTGCATTAAAAAAAAAAAAAACAAGTAAAAGCGTTAAGTTCGGCCATGCCGAATCTTATATACCCTACACCATGGATAGCATATGACCTCACAAAATATCTCAAACCTAAAGAAAACCAGTAAGGAAAGGCTATACCACAGTGTGGTGTAGGGTATAAAAACGATTGGATCGGATGAAACATATATATGGGAGCTATAGCTAAATCTTTACCGATTTTCTTCAAATTCGGCAATGTTGGTTCATGAATCAAGAAACTCTACCATTCTAAATTTCAAAACGATTGGATGTAAAATACAGCTTTTATAGGACTAACGGGCTAAATCGGACGAAACATATATATGGGAGCTATAGCTAAATCTTAACCGATTTTCTTCAAATTCGGCAGTGTTGGTTCATGGACCAAGAAACTCTACCATTCTAAATTTCAAAATGATTGGATGTAAAATACAGCTTCTACAGGACTAAATGGCCAAATCGGACGAAACATGTATATGGGAGCTATAGCTAAATCTTAACCGACTTTCTTCAAATTCGGTAGTGTTGGTTCATGGAACAATAAACTCTACCATTCTAAATTTCAAAACGATTAGATGTAAAATACAGCTTATATAGAACTAAAGGGCCAAATCGGACGAAACATATATATGGGAGCTATAGCTAAATCTTAACCGATTTTCTTCAAATTCGGTAGTGTTGGTTCATGGATCAAGAAACTCTACCATTCTAAATTTCAAAACGATACAGCTTCTTCAGGACTAAAGAGCAAAATCGGACGAAACATATATATGGGAGCTATAGCTTAATCTTAACCGATTTTCTTCAAATTCGGCAATGTTGGTTCATGGATCAAGAAACTGTACCATTCTAAATTTCAAAACGATTGAGCTTCTATAGGACTAAAGGGCCAAATCGGACGAAACATATATATGGAAGCTATAGCTAAATCTTAACCGATTTTCTTCAAATTCGGCAATGTTGGTTCATGGATCAAGAAATTCTACCATTCTAAATTTCAAAACGATCGGATGTAAAATACAGCTTTTATAGGACTAAAGGGCCAAATCGGACGAAAGATATATATGGGAGCTATATCTCCCATATATATCGGACGGACGGACGGACAGACATCGTTAAATCGACTCAGCTAGTGATTCTGAGTCGATCGTATACTTTAAGGTGGGTCTAGTTGTGTTATTTTCAGGTGTTACAAACATCTGCCGTGGAACAAACTTATAATACCCTGTACCACAGTGTGGTGTAGGGTATAACAAGTTAGACGCTATATATGGGAGCTATATCTAAATATGGACCGATATGGCCCATTTGCAATCCCAAACAACCTGCAACTATAATAAGTATTTGTACCAAATTTGATCAACCTAGCTCTATTATTGTGGACTGTAGCGTGATTACCACAGACGGACGGACGGACGGACGGACAGACGGACATGGCTAAATCGTCTTAGAATTTTACGACGATTAAGAATATATATACTTTATGGGGTCTCAGATCAATATTTAGAAGTGTTACAAACGGAGTGACAAAATGAATATACCCCCCATCCTATGGTGGAGGGTATAAAAACTTATTTTTAGACCTTATTCTGATTGCGAATCAATCGTAACTGGATTATCGTAGAAACGAAATATTTTAAAATATCCTACTTGTTAGCACTCCCTCATTATTTGGTAGTGGGTCTTTCTCCTCCATTCCTACCCTACCTATTAGACACTCTTCAAGTTGACCTCTTTGGGGGGCGGTGTTACATTTTGTCGCTCCGTCTTTGTTTGGTTGGGAATATTCTGCAAAATTGGTGATATTATCGGCGATTTGGCAATGTTTTCGCCCAAATTTTGGGGGGCGGTGTTGTTTTTTGTCACTCCCTCTTTGTTGTTGTTGTGTTGCTGTAGCAGCTTGGAGACGCTGAGTTGGTAATCCTTAAGTCTATTTCTATTAAAGACTTCGTTCCGGCATATATCCAATTATCGGGGGAACCTTATGTTGTTCTTATCCACTCAATGTTGTCCGGTTGTAAATTAACATTCGTCTGTTTATTTCAGGGAATGGATGTTATTTGAGTGTCCATTTGCATGGACCCATTTTTCTAAAGATGGAAGCGATTAATAAACTAATACTATGTATGGAATTGTGAAAGATTCTGGGTAGTAGTATATTAATAAATATTTCATTAAATTGTGTGGGGGATGTACTCAAAGGAGTGGGTAGTAGTATATTAATAAATATTTCATTAAATTGTGTGGGGGATGTACTCAAAGGAGTGGACCAACATAGTCCATATTTGACCTTAGCCTGAGATAAAAAAATATTTACACATACTAAATGTTAAGTCAATCCGTTAATAATGTCGAAAGTTATCGTGCGCTCCAACAGGCAGACGGACATCGCTAAAATGAATTATTCTTGGGGTCTCTTAGGTCACTCCATCGATGTGTTACACTTTTGGTTGGCAGCATCTGATATATAACCTGTTGACAATAGGGGGTATACAAATCGAATTTTGTTGAAATTCTCTAATTTATACCAAAAGTAATATAATTTCTACATTTATCCACAGATTTTCTAGGCAATATATTCTTCGTTAGAAAGCTAGCTATGGAGTGGCTGTTTATGTCAAGGAAGGTTTAGGTTTAGGTTTAGGTTAGGGTGGCAGCCGTATTTTTTATACAAGCTCACATAGACCAGTTTAGGTCCCTAGTGTTACCACGGGCTGAAATGCCCCTCATCGAAACCAACCTGTTTGATATACAAATTTGTCGATATTACGAATATCGGTACTGGAAAGATCTGTTAGGCTGCCTAGAACAGCCGACCCCAGTATGTCCAGTCGTCGTTTACTCAGAGCGGGACAGTCGCATAGCAAGTGCTCAATGCTCTCCACTTCTTCCACTTCTTCCTCATCTCCACAGCTTCTGCAGAAGTCATTAGAGTCAATACCCAATCTTTTGGCGTCTTCGCCGATCAAGCAGTGTCCCGTCAGAACTGATACTAACGTAGACAATCTTTGCCTCTCTAGTGCGAGGAGATATTTTGATCTTCTCAGGTCATACCTTGGCCAGATTTGTCTAGCTACCCTGCAGGTGCCGATTTCTGTCCATCTTTCGTTGGACTGCCTGATTGCCTCTTGCCTAAGCCAAAGCTTGCACGTGGATAGTGGCGCACCAATATATGCAAATTCTTCGAGAATTTGTAATGTCGTCCCTTTCCTAGCAAGTTCATCGGCTTTGCAGTTCCCCGGGATATCCCTATGCCCAGGCACCCATATGAGGTGTATGTTAAACTGCTCAGCCATCTCGTTAAGAGATCTGCGGCAGTCGAGGGCTGTTTGTGAATTTAGGGATGTTGCCTCCAGAGAATTGATGGCAGCCTGGCTGTCCGAGTAAATGACAACGCCAGTGTTGGTTACTATGTTGCGACTCAGCCACTTGGCTACTTCCCATATTGCCATTATTTCGGCTTGATAGACACTGCAGGTATCTGGTAGTCTGTGAGCTATATCCAATCTAAGCTCTGCACAGTGTACTCCGAAGCCAACCTTTTCATCAAGCTTCGAACCATCCGTGTAAAAGTGGAGATGGTTTCTATTACCTGGTTTTCTTCCAACCCATTCATCTCTCGCGGGAATCATAGTGATGTAATTTCTCTCGAAGGTGTGCACCGTTGGTATATAGTCCACTCGGTCGGTTACCATAGCACTACACTTTGATATTCTCATGTGACCGTAGTTTTTGTACCTCCACATTGATAGGCAGTTTAATCTTATTGCCGCTTTGGTTGCAACTTCTCTCGCCACAATATTAATCGGCAGTATATGGAGTAGGGCTTGTAGAGACTCGGTCGCTGTAGTCCTTAAGGCTCCGCTTATGCTCAGGCAGGCAGTTCTCTGAACCTTTGTTAGTAGGTTGGTGATGGTTAGTTTGTCAGTTGCAGTCCACCATACCACAATGCCGTATACCAGTATAGGACGAACTACTGCTATATATATCCAGTGGACGATTTTAGGAGAGAGGCCCCACCGCGACCCTACAGCCTTTTTGCAGGAATATAAGGCGACGTTAGCCTTCCTTACACGTTCCAATACATTAAGTCTAAATAACAGTTTTCTATCTAGAATTATTCCTAAAAATTTTGCACTTTCAGAAAAGACTAGATCTGTTCCATTTATCCGAGGTGGAGGGTGCACATGTGGGACTTTATTCATCCTAGTAAAGAGAACCAATTCTGTCTTGTTTGGGTTTATGCCCAAACCGCTGCTTCTGGCCCATCTAGCCAATTTGTTCAGAGCCACCTGTAGAATGTCTCTGAGGACGTTTTCGAATTTGCCACTCACTGCGATTGCAACGTCGTCCGCATATGCCACGACCTTGCAGCCACAACGTTCTAGATCTAGCAGAATTTCATTCACCGCTAGGTTCCAAATTAGTGGAGACAGTACTCCTCCTTGTGGGGTCCCTCTGTTTACAAACCTTGTTAGAGTTGTGGACCCAAGACATGCTGTTATGCGTCTTCTGTTGAGCAGACTTTGAATTAGTCTAATCAAACTAAAGTTAACATTAAGATGTGACAGTGCCGCAATTACTGCATCTGAGTGAATGTTGTTAAAAGCCCCTTCTATGTCAAGAAATGCCACCATGGTGAATTCCTTGAAATGCAGGGACGATTCGATAGTGCTCACAAGTTCGCGCAGGGCTGATTCTGTAGACTTCCCCTTATTGTAAGCATGTTGGTTCACTGACAGGAGTTTTGTATCCAGGTTTTCCCTAATGAAATAATCTAAAAGTCGTTCCAGACCTTTCAATAGGAAGGAGGATAGGCTAATTGGTCTGAAGTCTTTTGGCCTAGTGTGCGATATCTTCCCCGCTTTTGGTATGAATACCACTTTGGTATCCCTCCATCGATTCGGGATGTATGAAAGCCTGATACAGCCTACATAAATTTTCTCCAGCCAGGGGATAATGTATTTCAACATTTTCTGCATTTCTGCTGGAGTGATGCCGTCTAAACCCCACCATTGGGGTTTAGTTTTAACCTTGTACCTTGTTTTTGGACAGGCTTCTTCAAGGGAACTATTGAATGATGTGGTGATATGCTCGACCAGATGATCCAGACCGGCTTTGTCATTCGGTTCGTACAGAAGTTTGGAGTTGAGGACTTTCTTGAAATTCTTTTCATACAGGTGCCACTTTGTCTTTCTCACATTTCTGTGGACGGCAGGTTCAGGCGCTTTTTCAGCGAGTTTGAACTCAATATAATGGTGATCTGAGAATGAGTGGTCGTCCAGTACATTCCACCCAATAATTTTGTCTGACAGCCGGTCAGTAGCAAACGTTACGTCGAGTACTTCTTGTCTGTCTTTAATTGTAAAGGTCGGTTTATTACCTATGTTACAAATACTTAGGTTGGTAGTTAGAATAAAGTCAAGAAGCGAATCACCCCTATTGTTTATATCCGTACTACCCCAGATAGTATGATGAGCGTTCGTGTCTGCGCCAACAATCAGCTCGACCTCGTCAGATGTTGCTTCTTCTACTACTTCCCTGAATAGAGCAGTCGGTACTACAGCTTCATAAGGCAAGTAACCCAATATATGCGATTACCGATCTCCAGACTAGCAGATGTTTGGTCTTTACCACTTAAATTAGCCAGGAGAAAGATATTTAGATCTTTCTTGGCCAAAATGCAGGTTCTTGGAGTGCCTTCACAGTTGGCCACAAGCAGTTTAAAGTTGGGTGTCCTGATACCGCACACCCTTCCTCCCACTGCGTAGGGCTCCTGTATCAGGACGATGTCTACTGCACCTGTGGACAGGCGCAGCAATAGAGCCGCTGAGGCTGCTTTAGCGTGATGGAGGTTAATCTGTAAAATTCTTACCATCATTGGTAATTGACAGATTAACTTCCACCCCTACAAGGGTGTTATCGAACTCTTCGTCCGTATCATCGAGAAGCGTGTCCCCGCCAGATGCGTCAAAGAGTCCGGAGACTCCCCTCAGCCCCTCTGTGTCAGAAGTAGAGCTTTCGTCCTCAGAGTAGGACGTTACAGATCTTCTGTTAGAGTTGGAGTCACCCGAAATAATGGACGTGGATACCTCCGCACTTCCAGAAAGCTGTGTTTCAACCGCGGTGGACGACTCACCTTCCGCAGTGGGAACTATATCCTGCTTGTATACCTTCAAGACTATAGTCTCGAAGCCATACTGTAGGGTTGCACTTGCACGTTGTATATGGGAGGTGGATTCAGCGTTAAGGATCAAATTGACCTGCCGCTTTCAAGGAAGGATTAAATACCAAAATCTTATCAAGAAATGAAGAAGGGGACAAAATCGAGTATATATTTTTAGAAATTAGTAAGAATGAAAAATGCTAGTTCTGGGAATTGTGAATAGAACAAAATCTAACATTAATCTTGACAAATTCATTGCGATGCTTGAAACTTCAATTTCATCCAATAATGATAATTGTTGGAGGCTTTAACTCCAACATTTTAAGGGAAAATATACTGACGGATCATATGTTCGCTCAAGGTCTTACTCCAACAAATAACAGAATAGCAAACCACTATACCTCGACAACTAATATTTGAAAATAATTCCTCAAAAATAATGATATACAATCAACTCTCAGCTGCATGTTTTTCAAAGCATGATCTTATATATGGGTAAAAATTGTTGAAAAAAAGCCTAAAAAAACTTTTGTCGAACTTTGTGATGAAAGTTGGTATGCGTGGTCGGGAGGGCAAATAAAAAATACAATTTGAGTAGTTTTGCAAAATTTTCATTTCCGCGGAAGATATGACCTAATAAGTCCGCTCATGCCACATTTTTGTTTTTTAATTTTCTGGAGATCTGCTGAACGGATTACGCTGAATTTTTGCATGTACATAAAGCGTACATGCTACATATAACTAGTAATTTATATGTTGCAAAACGATTTGGGATGCTGCAAAAATTTGAAATTTGCGCAGAGATTTAAATTAAACCAGTAAGGAAAGGCTAAAGTCGGGCGGGGCCGACTATATAATACCCTACACCACTCTCGAAATATTGAATAACTCTGATATATAAATTTTGTAATTCATGTATAAATTGTTTACATAAATTTACTTTTGGGACATTTTATACTTAAATAATACCCTGTACCACAGTGTGGTGTAGGGTATAAAAACGATTGGATCTAAAGAGCCAAATCGGATAAAACATATATATGGGAGCTATAGCTAAATCTTTACCGATTTTCTTCAAATTCAACAATGTTGGTTCATGGATCAAGAAACTCTACCATTCTAAATTTCAAAATGATTGGATGTAAAATACAGCTTCTATAGAACTAAAGGGCCAAATCGGACGAAACATATATATGGGAGCTAAAGCTAAATCTTAACCGATTTTCTTCAAATTCGGTAGTGTTGGTTCATGGATCAAGAAACTCTACCATTCTAAATTTCAAAATGATTGGATGTAAAATACAGCTTCTTCAGGACTAAAGAGCAAAATCGCACGAAACATATATATGGGAGCTATAGCTAAATCTTAACCGATTTTCTTCAAATTCGGCAATGTTTGTTCATGTATCAAGAAACTCTACCATTCTAAATTTCAAAACGATTGGATGTAAAATACAGCTTTTGACTAAAGGACTAAAGGGCCAAATCGGACGAAACATATATATGGGAGCTATAGCTAAATCTTAACCGATTTTCTTCAAATTCAGTAGTGTTGGTTCATGGATCAAGAAACTCTACCATTCTAAATTTCAAAAGAATTGGATGTAAAATACAGCTTCTACAGGACTAAAGAGCAAAATCGAACGAAACATATATATGGGAGCTATAGCTAACTCTTAACCGATTTTCTTCAAATTCGGCAATGTTGGTTCATGGATCAAGAAACTCTACCATTCTAAATTTCAAAACGATTGGATGTAAAATACAGCTTCTATAGGACTAAAGGGCCAAATCGGACGAAACATATATATGGGAGCTATAGCTAACTCTTAACCGATTTTCTTCAAATTCGGCAATGTTGGTTCATGGATCAAGAAACTCTTCCATTCTAAATTTCAAAAGGATTGGATGTAAAATACAGCTTCTATGGGACTAAAGGTCCAAATCGGACGAAATATATATATGGGAGCTATATCTAAATCTGAATCGATTTCAACCAAATTCAATAGCGATCTTAACAGCTGCGAAATACTCTAAACTGCAAAATTTCAGAACGGTCGGAGTGAAATTGCGACCTGTAGTCGACGAACAACTTTACATGGACAGACGGACGGACGGACAGACATCGTTAAATCGACTCAGCTAGTGATTCTGAGTCGATCGGTATACTTTAAGGTGGGTCTAGCTGTGTTATTTTCAGGTGTTACAAACATCTGCCGTGAAACAAACTTATAATACCCTGTACCACAGTGTGGTGTAGGGTATAAAAACAAAAATGTGGCATGAGCGGACTTATTAGGTCGAAAATGAAAATTTTGCAAAACTACTCAAATTGTATTTTTTATTTGCCCTCTCGACCACGCATACCAACTTTCATCACAAAATTTGACAAAAGTTTTTTTTAAGCTTTTTTCAAAAAATTTTACCCATATGTCACTTATGATTTTCAGGTAAATATTGAAAACTATAAACACAAATACCGCAATTTAAAAAATTTGGATTACAGAGTTTTAGAGTATGATCTTATAAAATAAACTGGGATAAAATTTACACTTCGGTATCTGTAAATGACCAGACGGCATTTCTTGAGCACAATGTTCAAAAATTGTATGATCATGCAGTACCAATAAAAATAAAATGATGTGGAGGAAAAACTAATCCTTGGTTTTAATCTATATATATAAAATTGTTGCGTGACTGGCTGACTGATTGACTGATTGACTGACTGACTGACTGATCATCGCCCAGGCCAAACGGCTGAAGCTGGAATCATGATATTTGGTTGGAGGGATTTTTCGAAATTCGTACTATTAGCCGCACAATGGGGCAAAAAGGGATAAATATGGTACCACCGCCAAATCTAAACGAAATGAGCTAGAATCTTGAAATTTGGTATGAGGGTAGCCCTTAGGAGGTAGACTCAGAAATTGGCAGGATTTTTCGAAATTCGAACGTTTACGCACACAGTGGGGTAAAAAGTGATAAATGTGGTACATCAGCCAGATCCAAATGGCAAGACCTAGAATCGTGAAATTTGGTGTGAGAGTAGCTCTTGGGACGTAAACAAGAACAAGGAGTGATTTGTTTTAAAAATTTAGATGCACAGTGGGACAGAAAGGTAAAAATATGGTACCACCAACAAATTTAAAGCCTAATATTAGAATGGTGAAAATTGAAGCGAGGGGTGCCTTTATGACAACTGATCGGGGTATTAAATTGAGCACAATGTGCACAATGTTCAAAAATTGTATGATCATGCAGTGCCAATAAAAATAAAATGATGTGGAGGAAAAACTAATCCTTGGTTTTAATCTATATATATAAAATTGTTGCGTGACTGGCTGACTGATTGACTGATTGACTGACTGATCATCGCCCAGGCCAAACGGCTGAAGCTGGAATCATGAAATTTGGTTGGAGGGATTTTTCGAAATTCGTACTATTAGCCGCACAATGGGGCAAAAAGGGATAAATATGGTACCACCGCCAAATCTAAACGAAATGAGCTAGAATCTTGAAATTTGGTATGAGGGTAGCCCTTAGGAGGTAGACTCAGAAATTGGCAGGATTTTTCGAAATTCGAACGTTTACGCACACAGTGGGGTAAAAAGTGATAAATGTGGTACATCAGCCAGATCCAAATGGCAAGACCTAGAATCGTGAAATTTGGTGTGAGAGTAGCTCTTGGGACGTAAACAAGAACAATGAGTGATTTGTTTTAAAAATTTAGATGCACAGTGGGACAGAAAGGTAAAAATATGGTACCACCAACAAATTTAAAGCCTAATATTAGAATGGTGAAAATTGAAGCGAGGGGTGCCTTTATGACAACTGATCGGGGTATTAAGTTTTTTTTTTTGTATTCGTAGTTTTCGGGACACAGGACACACAGGGCAAAAAGTGTAAAATATAGTACATTGGCTTAAAATGTCCAACATGGATCAATGGTTCCAGGGTAACTTGGAACATAAACTAGAGATTGGAAGTGATTTTTAGTAATTCTAACATTAAGAGGCACAGTGGGACACGACGGGTTAATTATGGAGCATGGGGAAAAAGGGAACAATCTGCCTTAAACATGAGATATGAAGAGTTTATATGGTTTTAGGAGTGGAGTGGAGAAAATATGAATAAATATGTTACAGTCGGGGAAAAAGGTTTAAGTACGCTAGCGTGGAGACACATTTTAAATATGAGTACGGTACAGTGAGACAAAAATTTGTTAAATATGGTACAGTGGGTAAACATTTTGTACAGTGAGATAAAGAGTTGAATGGGGCACAGTTGTGCAACAATGGTTAACTATGGTACAGTGGGGTAAAAATAGTTATTTGTATATGGTAAAGTGGGACAAATGGGTTAAAAATGGTACATTGGGGCAAAAAGCGTTAACTATTGAACAGTGGGGCAAAAATGTATTTACTATGATACATTGGGGCAAAAAGGGTTAAATATCGTACAGTGTGACAAAAATGGGTAACTATACAGTACAGTCGGGCATAACTGTGTTAAATATTGTACAGTGGAGCACAGAGGGTTAAATATGGAACAGTGGGGCAAAAACTTTTAAATATGGTACAGTAGGACAAAGCGTTTAATATGACACAGTGGGGCAAAAAGGCTTGACTATGGTACATGGTAACGTGGGACAAAATGGGTTAAATATGGTACAGTGGGGCAAAAAACCTTAACAATGGAACAGTGGGAAAAATGTGCTAGCTATGGTACAGTGGGACACAAATAGTTAAATATGGTACAGTATGACAAAAATGGTTACAGTGGGCACAAAAAGTAAAATATGGTAACGTGTAACAAAATAGGTTAAAAATGGTACAGTGGGGCAAAAAGCGTTAACTATGAAACAGTGGGGCAAACATTTATTTATGATACAGTGGGGCAAAAAGGGTTTAATATGGTAGAGTGTGACAAAAATGGTTAACTATACAGTACAGTGGAGCATAACTGTGTTAAATATTGTACAGTGGAGCAAAGAGGGTTAAATATGGTACTATGGGTCAAAAACTGTTAAAAATGGTACAGTGAAACAAAGGGTTTAATATGACACAGTGGGGCAAAAAGGGTTAACTATAGTACAGTGGTGCACAATTAGTTGAATATGGTAACGTGGAACAAAATGGGTTAAATATGGTACAGTGGGGCAAAAAACTTTAACCATGGAACAGTGGGGAAAAAATGTGTTAGAATGGTACAGTCGGACACAAATGGTTAATTGTGGTACAGTATGATAAAAATGGTTACAGTGGGCACAAGTAGTAAAATATGGTAACGTGGAACAAAATGGGTTAAGTATGCTACAGTGGGGCAAAAATGTGCTAACTATGGTACAGTGGGGCAAAAATGGTTAAATATAACGGACAAAATATAGTAGGACAAAAAGGTGATAAATTTGATTCAGTGGACCCAAAAGGTTAAATATAGCACAGTGGGTCAAAAAGCGTACATTTAGTACAGTGGGTAAAAATATGGATGCAGGGAGAGAGGGTAAGTTAAATATGAAATAAGAATGTTTTTTTTCTAAATGTATGCTTTTAGTAGCACTGTGGTGCAAAAAGGTTAAATTATGATGCACTGCAATTATGTAGCACTGTGGTGCATAAAGGTTAAAATTATGATGCAGTTGGGGCAAGCAAAAATTGTTCAACAGAGGGGAAAAATGTGTTAAATATGGTTTAGTGGAGCAATAAGGGTTAAATATGGTACGGTGAAGCAAAAAAGTTAAATACGGTAAAATGGTTAAATGTGGTAAGTGGGGAAGAAAAGGGAACAAAATAGTCTCAGATATGTATAAAAATTCGTATTTTAGAAGCACAGTGTAATAAAAAGTGTTTAATACGGAACAGTGGTGCAAAAGGTGTTGAATGTGGTCCCTGAGTGCAAAGGTAGCTCTTACAGCATAAACCAAAGCTAAGAAATTGTTTTTTCCAAATAGGGTCTTCTACTTAAACCGTGGGGAAAAAGTTAAATAAATGAAGCAGATAGGGGACAAAAATGTTGAAATACGGCTTAAGCTTGAGAATTGGGATCTTGAAATATCCAATGTGGTACAATGGAGCGATTTACTTTAGATTTTTAAATTCGTACCTTTATAGACACAGTGGGACAAACATGGTTTTATATTGTACCAGGGAGTGAATGTAGGTATTGCAACATAAACAAGGGGAAAGTTGCTAACGTATGAACCAAAAAAAAAAATAGTTTTTCAACGTCCAGAGGTACTGTGGGAAAAGGGATAAATATTGTACCATGATGTCAGGGTAACTCTTGGAACATAAACTAGAAATGAAACGAGGGTTCGTATTTTATATATAAAAGTAATCAAATCTTCTTCATTTTGCACCATATGTAATAATCATGTAATTTTGAAAGAAAGAGATATAGCTATTTTACAGTACCCTAAACAGAAAATAGATAAAAGATGGGGGCTGCGAAGCGCACCCCCCAAGCTAGTCAAACATAAAATACTTGATCAGTAAGCGTGAGTTAGCTTATAACCGTTGGAAACGTTTCAAATTGGAGGAGTTCAAATCAGATACTAAAATTAAAAAGGCTAAAACTGAATATAATTGTAATCGTTTTAATTCTGATGCATCCTCATAAAAACATGGTCAACAATAAGGGAAATTTGAGTTGAAGAAGTTAACTGCAAATTTGCAAATATACCTCTTAGGCAATATATCCCAGATTTCTACAAAGAAAGTCCAGATTGGATTCGTTTACTATGTTTGGATTTTTCATATGTAACTACATCAGAAGAACAGGTAAACCTGGATTTACACTGTAATTAATTTGCGCGGTTTTAATATAACACGGTTATATAATATCGGCTATTTTTTGAATTACGCGTTTATTTATAACGCGATTTGAAAATAATAGCAACCCTTGAATTCCGCGAAACACAACTTGTGAAACCAACCGGTTTTCAGGAAAATAAATATATTTGTAAAACAATTTAAAAAACGGAATAAACTAACAATTTGAACGAATCAACTGTACGAACAATGCAAACAAATTAAAAGAGGATTCGATCAAGTTTTTGCACTGGAGCTGCAAATACAGCCATGTATATTGTATCCGAGACAGTTTTTTCAAGAAAATAGCAGAACTGCGCAGTCTTTTAATTCAGGGAGAATCATCAATCGGTGACACTGATGTTTCAGAAAATATTCCTGCAGAACCCCTTCAAATAACACTGTCCAACAAATTGATTGGAACAGTATAGCGACCCCATAATTCTGAAAGGGCATGTTGAGTAGATCATTTTTGTAGAATAAACTTATGTTCCAGCTGGTCTGAGTTTTTTTTTACAGTGGGTCAAAGTTTTCATTTTTTGGGCGAAGGAAACATTAATGAAAATATGCTGTAAGTTAATATCTGAGAGATTGCTTATTGTCAGAGTGGAATTTTAGGCGGATCATTTTTGTGGCAGATCTTAACCCTCTAGCTCCTCTTCTTAATGTTCCTTTTTCCAAAAAAAAATCAAAAAAAGTTCTTCAAACATTTAAGGACATATAAGGATTAACACTGTTTGCCGGAAAATTTCGGTGGGGGTCGCTAAAGACACCAAAATTGTAAATATAGCTCTTTACGCTTAATTAGCTTAACGCTATCTTATACAAGAATGCTACAATGTTAATTTAAAGTCGCAGTGAATTTAAATACAAACACTTGGAATTTTGTACAGTGTAATGCGTTTATAGTACCCATAGTCTACTAAAAAATTTATGTTTTTGCCCGATCCGTTTTGTCCAAAATAACAAATATGACAAATTATTTTTAATTTCCCTTATTCTTAGAGTATGGGTAATGATTTATATATTTATACACAGATACCATACTGCTATTTTTCCTCATTTTAATCTTTACCAATTCCATTTTACTCGAGAAATTTGAAGAAAAAAAATACATACAAATAAAAAATGTATGAAGATTTCACCAAATATTTCTCGTAATTTCTTAATAAAAGTTTTAGCAACCAGACTTCGTTAAATATATTTTAATTTTCTACGACTTTAAATTTACATTATATTACACAAAGGAACAAAAATTTCCTTTTTTGTATTACATGGACCACAAGAGGGTCGGTGTGGATGGAGAGTAGTTTACATATTGTGATCGAAAGAATGTAAAATACTGAGTCAAAAATATAGGGCTCCCTTCGACCAAAAAATTAAAATTTTGACACAAAAATGATGCTCATGAAATACCACTCTGACAATAAGAAATCTCTCAGATATTAACTTACAGCATTTTTGCACTCAAAATAATGCTCCCTTCGACCAAAAAATTAAAACTTTGACCCACTGTAAAAAAAAACCACAGACCAGCTGGACCATAAGATTTTTCTACAAAAATGATCTATTCAACATGCCCTTTTAAAATTATATGGTCGCTATTCTGTTCCAAAAATGCTGTTGGACAGTGTAATTAGCGATAGTGGATATGATCCACATCAAGTGTTCCAATCTGATGAGCCTGGATTGGTTTGGAAATCTAACTGCTGTCACAAAGTCGCTTGAATTAGACGAAGTTCTTTACAAACAACAGGAACCGCATAAGAAGCAAAAAAGGATAACGGACTTCATCGAAGTAAAGGAATCTGCTAATAGTAATGATCGTCGAAGTCAGAGTTGTTTAAAGGACACCGAAGGATAACACTACTTCTGAAATACGTCTTCAATATGTTTTTGCAATAATACTTTAATTTCAATGATTTTGTTTTGTTTATTCTTTTTTTAGTAACTGATGTTTTGTATATCACTGTTTGTCTAATACTGAACTGTTATTTTTTCTTTCGAAACATTTTTAATGAAAAACTTTACTACTAATACTAATATCATAAGAAAATACAATTTTCTTATAATTACTGAAAGTCAAAATAAAGTTTTTTTTCAATCATATTTTATTTAACGTGGAACTTCGATCCGAATTTTGGAAACTGTGTGTATCTAGTGCTTTGATTTGCGAGGTCTATAAAAGTTTGGGTCCCAAAGCGGGTATTTACATTAATTACATACCTCATTTAACGCGGTTTTGATTTACGCGTAGTTTTTTGAGGTCCCAACATGCCGCGTAAATCAAGGTTTACCTGTATTCCTAACCTGCATGAATGTTAAATATAATGCCATAGGCAACGGCAACATTCACCCATGATTTTTGAAAATGTTGTTATCTCAACTGGTAACATATACTTATATAACACATCTCTATAATTCAAAAATTATGCGGAGCTCTTTCCCCGAAAAACTGGAAACACGGAATGCGGAATGTACGGAATGTCGACAATTTATCAAAAGAAGGTAATTTATAATCAAATATCGTGATTTATAAGTAACCAAAATATTTTACGACAAAACAGTCGGGATTTAGGCCTAAACACAGCTGTATTACAGCTTTATTGGATGTAACTGAAGAAATTCGTAATGATATCGGCAATGGCAAAATCAATATTCTGGTCTTCCTAGACCATTCAAATGCTTTTGACACCGTTGATCACATTATATGAAACTAGAATATATGTTCCACGTCCTAAACACCAAAAAATATTAAAGAAAATCTTTAAAATTCCAATTTTCTGGAAGGTACCTTTAATATTTGGACCATTTTGGAAGTATATGCTCGATAATGCCGGGATACACGATAAATTAAAGAAAATTATGAGGTCTAGTAATGACACCTTCATGTAAAAACAGAAGATTAGTAACGATCGTTGAAACAATTAGAAAAAATTAGATTTTTTTCACAAAAAAAGAATTTGTTAGCGCGAAAAAACCATAAAAAATATAAAAAATCGCCAAAAAATCGTTTCTTCCAAATTTTGAAATCTAGCATCCTAATGAAGAAAATCTATGGATAAATGTAGAAATTATAGCACTTTTTCAACAAAATTCGGTTTTTATACCACCACTATTGTGAACAAGGGTATATATCAGATGCTGCAGCCCAAAAGTGTAACACATCGATGGAGTGACCTAACAGGCGAAGTTCCCACGCTGCTTTTAGTACCTCCCTTACAAATGGACCATTTTGCACAAAAAGTTAACGGCTTATAACTTTGATTCCAGTCCACACAAATACTTGACATTTTGTGAAGTGTACTGCTTGTATAGTACCTACAGTCTCGTGAAAAATAGGCCTTATTGCCACCCCCCTTTTGGCACCTCCTATACAAATGGACCATTTCGCACAAAAATTTAATGGTTTATAACTTTTATTCCAGTCCATACAAATACTTAAAATTTTGTGGAGTGTATTGTTTTTACAGTACCCATAGTATATTACAAAGTGGGCGTTATTGCCACGGCCCTTTAGGTTTATTCCCAAACAAAAATGCCAAATTGAATTTCCTTACTTTTACAATATGGGTCATAATTTATACATTTGTCCATACGAGTAGGCCTTGTTTTCTTCGTTAGGATGCTAGCTTTCAAAAAATGGAACAAACAATTTTTGAAACAGCTTTACAAACCTTTGTTAGGTTAGGTTTAAACGTCTCCTCTATTCAACCTAACCTAATGGACATACACTTAAGCCAGTGGTTCGGCCTGTTGTGCGCTCCTTATTTATGATTTTTATACCCCACAGGTTACAGAAAATCGGTACTAGACACGTATTTTCTCAGTATCTTCCAGTCATATCCTCTGAGATGAGTCAAGTCTGGCAATATGTCGGAACCGAAATATCGGGATCTTGCATGTGTGAAAGCTGGGCAGTGACACAGAAAATGGTCCATCGTTTCGATGTTTTCCCTGCATACCCTGCACTCTGTCGTTTTCTGCTAGTCCTATGCGATGAAGATGTGCCTGTAAGCTTCAGTGTCCCGTTAGTCTAACACTGTTCTGAATTTGACCTTTTCCGATGTTATTGCTTTGATCGCCATTTGGCTATCTGTGAATATATTGGCATATTTAGGCTTTGTGGTATTACTGAGCCAGTTAACACACTCCGTGATTGCTCGAACTTCTGCTTGAAATACTGTGTTATGGTCTGGGAGGCGGAAGTGAAGTGCGACGTCTGGTTCATCAATAAAAAAGTCCCAGACCCGTCCTTCCTCCTCGCTTGGACACATCCGTGTAGCAGCTGGTTCCCACTGGCACATGGGCCAAAGATCCATTTTCCCAGGAGCGTCTGTCTGGCACGAACGAATCACAGGTAGCTATAAGCCGCACTTCAAGAATGCCTTCGGAGCCAGTGATTGTTATACATATCTTCTGATGGTACGACTTGTGGTCTCAATTTATCCATTCACCCATCACTTGTAGACGACTTGCTGTGAGGGTGCCTTTATACGGATATGTATTGGTTGGATCTGCAGTATAGTCTGCAACGCTTTTGTTGGTGCGGTTCTAATTGCCCCGATTATGCCTAGACAGCACATATGTTGCACTTTTTGCAATGGTATTACGTTGTACTTCTTGTCCATTGATGTCCACCACACTACAGAGGCGAAGGTTATTATTGATCTAATCACGCTCGTGTAAAGCCAGTATGTCATATTTGGACGTAGTCCCTATTTTGAACCTATAGCTCTTCTGCACAACGACCAACATCTGTGGGCCTTGGTAACACTTTTTTCAATATGATCTTTCCAAATCAGTTTCTGATCCAAGATTACTCCCAAGTATTTTACCTATTTAGATATTGCAATATTCTTACCCAGGAATCGAAGCGCAGTAAAAGGATGGAACTTCATTTTCCTTGTAAATAGACATATTTTTGTTTTGTGTTATGGTCAGGGAGGCGGAAGTGAAGTGCGACTTCTGGTTCGTCAATAAAAAGTCCCAGACCCGTCCTTCCTCCTCGCTTGGACACATCCGTGTAGCAGCTGGTTCCCACTGGCACATGGGCCAAAGATCCATTTTCCCAGGAGCGTCTGTCTGGCACGAACGAATCACAGGTAGCTATAAGCCGCACTTCAAGAATGCCTTCGGAGATTTCCGTTGTTTTAATATGACCGACCAGTGATTGTTATACATATCTTCTGATGGTACGACTTGTGGTCTCAATTTATCCATTCACCCATCACTTGTAGACGACTTGCTGTGAGGGTGCCTTTATACGGATATGTATTGGTTGGATCTGCAGTATAGTCTCCAACGCTTTTGTTGGTGCGGTTCTAATTGCCCCGATTATGCCTAGGCAGCACATATGTTGCACTTTTTGCAATGGTATTACGTTGTACTTCTTGTCCATTGATGTCCACCACACTACAGAGGCGAAGGTTATTATTGATCTAATCACGCTCGTGTAAAGCCAGTATGTCATATTTGGACGTAGTCCCTATTTTGAACCTATAGCTCTTAAGCACAACGACCAACATCTGTGGGCCTTGGTAACACTTTTTTCAATATGATCTTTCCAAATCAGTTTCTGATCCAAGATTACTCCCAAGTATTTTACCTATTTAGATATTGCAATATTCTTACCCAGGAATCGAAGCGCAGTAAAAGGATGGAACTTCATTTTCCTTGTAAATAGACATATTTTTGTTTTGTCTGGGTTAACATTTTACATATTATAACGTCGTCTGCATAACAGACTGGTTTAAGTCCTTCATTGGTGAGGGCTTTAAGGAGACTGTGTATCGTCGTTACCCATAGGAGAGGCGATAAAATGCCCCCCTGAGGTATGCCACGATTTACCTTGTCTCTGATTTTTACGTCATATGACCCACAAATAATCCACCTATTCCTTAGCATATTGTTGATCCAGTTTATCTGAGCCCGGTCAACCTGAAACTCGTCTAAGGACTGGATAAGTGTATCGGTCTGAACGTTGTTAAAAGCGCTTTCAATGTCTATACAAACGGCAAGTGTGTACATTTCTTCACTGAAGGACTGTTCTATGTGGTGTACTGCCTCATGTAGAGCTGTTTTCACTGATCTTCCTTTAACATATGCATGTTGCTTGCATTTTAGCTTTTCTTCGGCTATCTTACTTTTGATCATTTCGTCAATTATTCGCTCCATTGTTTTTAACAGGAAAGAAGTTAGGCTTATAGGTCGATAAGCCTTTGGGATCGTATAACTCTCCTTGCCATAATTGTGTACGAAGCCTTGATTCCTGCCAATTTTTTGGGGTATATGCATGAGTTATGCATGTCAGTCGCCGCCTGTCGTAGCGAACGGACGTGTTATCGCAGTGCGGATAGTTTTTAACCTATTATGCAATACCTATTCACCTACCTACTACGCAACGACGTGGTTTGTTGTTTTTAAAGCGTAGGTTGAATTAGATGCATCGGTCTCTGGACAGAAATTTCAGAGCTCAGTCTGGAAGGCCTATATCGACGTACCTCTTACGGGCTAATACTGGCTATGACTAAACCAAAAAAGACGAAGGAGATTACGGCGCAGGGGCGGGAAAACCCAGTGCCGGCGACAAGCGTTGATTCACTCACGAGTCATGTGTCGTCGTTATCGAACAATCGTGAGCATGCAACTTCTACGAGCTTTGGTGCCTTGGATCACGTAGTCGAAAATGAAACAAGAGCACATACAGCCGCAGGCAAAACAAATGATAAGACAGATGAAGCAGAACTCAACTGGGGCTCTAAGCAACCCCAGCCTTTAAAAGCCAGTGGGGACTTTGACTCTGAACCATCAAATGAAAACAATATCACTATTGTTGCTAACTCAAAGAGACTGTCAGGGGCACAAAGAAAGAAACTGAATAAGTAGAACCGACAGAACCTATTACGGGATGAACCTGACAATTCTAGCTCCAACACAAACATGGAGGCCGCTAAAAGAGTCAGGTCTCCCGAAGAACATAGCGCCGTGAAGGTGACTAAGAAGAAAAAGTGGTCGTCGTCTTCCAGTAATTCGGAGAAGATTAACGTAGCCACACAAAAGGAAGTCTCTAGTCTGGGTCCTTCGATCGTGGGCGGTAAATTTGATCAAGCAACGCAGGCCAAGTCAACCAAATCTTCCGTTAAGGATGAGGCTTTAAACAAAAAGACTCTACAGACACGGAAAAATCAATTGGCCATAAATAAGGGTAAGAAGCCACCATCTTATTCTAGTATAGCTAAACAACATTTTCGAGACGATCTATGCTATGTCATAATTGATAGCAGTAGTGCATCTGGCAGAATCCCCGAAGACCAAAAGAGTAACTTCGAAGATCATTCGCAGTGAACGGACGTGTTTATCACATAGCGGATAGTTACCAGTACCTTTTGCGCAATAGCAAAAATCTGTACAAAGTCTGTAAGGCCTACATCGTAGTACCTATTACGGTCTAATACAGACAAAATAAAAATAAATTCTCTTGACGGGGATGCCTTCGTGTTCCGATGGAGCGCGGTTCCCCAATCGTCCGACTGTCCGTCCGTTGGTCTTGGCCAAAGCCGACCACACCAAAAATGGTGAAAATCTCCCCCGAAAAACAAAAAGAGTCACTTACCTGGGCTAAAGGCGTCATAGATGCTTCTAAGGCCAATGAGTCGGCTGGAGAATCAGCAAGGTGGGTGAGGCGGATGGTAAAAAGCGGCAGGTCAATCTTATCCTAAACGCTGAATCCACCTCCCATATTCAAAGTGCGAGTGCAACCCTACAATATGGCTTCGAGACTATAGTCTTGAAGATATACAAGCAGGATATAGCTCCCACTGCAGAAGGTGAGTCGTCCACCGTGGCACTTTCTGGAAGTGCGGAGGTACCCACGCCTATTATTTCTGGTGACTCCAACTCTAACAGAATATCTGTAACGCCCTTCTCTGAGGACAAAAGCTCTACTTCGGACACAGAGAGGCTGAGGGGAGTCTCCGGACTCTTTGACGCATCTGGCGGGGACATGCTTTTCGACGATACGGACGAAGAGTTCGATAACACCCTTGTCGGGGTGGATGTTAATCTGTCAATTACCAATGATGGTAAGAAGTACTCGACGTAACGTTTGCTACTGACCGGCTGTCAGACAAAATTATTGGGTGGAATGTACTGGACGACCACTCATTCTCAGATCACCATTATATTGAGTTCAAACTCGCGGAAAAAGCGCCTAAACCCGCCGTCCACAGAAATGTAAGGAAGACAAAGTGGCATCTATATGAGACGAATTACAAGAAAGTCCTCAACTCTAAACTTCTGTACGAACAGAATGACAAAGCCGGTCTGGATAATCTGGTCGATCATATCACCATATCATTCAATAGATCCCTTGAAGAAGCCTGTCCACAATCAAGGTACAAGGGTAAAACTAAACCCCAATGGTGGACTTCTGAGCTAACGGCTATGAAAAAGACCTGCAACAAGCTATTCATTAAGGCTAAATCTACTGGGGTCGCTAATGATTGGGATGCCTATAAAGAGCAACTCAAGATCTATAAGAAGGAGCTTAGAAAGGCGCAAAGGCGCTCTTGGTATACCTTCTGTGGTGAAGTGGAAAAGGTCTCCGACGCCGCTAGGCTGAGGAAGATAATATCTGATTCACCCTGTACAGTGGGATATTTACAGGATGAGGCAAATAACTGGACCAAAAACAGCGAGCAGTCGCTCAATGTACTGCTCGACACACATTTCCCGGGGAACTCTATAACAGAACCTGAGGATCAGCAGGACCAACAAGAGTGCGAGTGGACTGCGAGCATCGCTAGCTTCTTTACTGAGAGATCCAGAACAATAAGGGCAAGTCTACAGAATCAGCCCTGCACGAACTTGTGAGCACTATCGAATCGTCCCAGCATTTCAAGGAATTCACCATGGTGGCATTTCTTGACATAGAAGGGGCTTTTAACAACATTCACTCAGATGCGGTAATTGCGGCACTCTCACATCTAAAAGTTAACACTAGTTTGATTAGACTAATTCAAAGTCTGCGCACCAGAAGACGCATAACAGCACTAAATCTACTGGGGTCGCTAATGATTGGGATGCCTATAAAGAGCAACTCAAGATCTATAAGAAGGAGCTTAGAAAGGCGCAAAGGCGCTCTTGGTATACCTTCTGTGGTGAAGTGGAAAAGGTCTCCGACGCCGCTAGGCTGAGGAAGATAATATCTGATTCACCCTGTACAGTGGGATATTTACAGGATGAGGCAAATAACTGGACCAAAAACAGCGAGCAGTCGCTCAATGTACTGCTCGACACACATTTCCCGGGGAACTCTATAACAGAACCAACAAGAGTGCGAGTGGACTGCGAGTATCGCTAGCTTCTTTACTGAGAGATCCAGAACAATAAGGGCAAGTCTACAGAATCAGCCCTGCACGAACTTGTGAGCACTATCGAATCGTCCCTGCATTTCAAGGAATTCACCATGGTGGCATTTCTTGACATAGAAGGGGCTTTTAACAACATTCACTCAGATGCGGTAATTGCGGCACTCTCACATCTAAAAGTTAACACTAGTTTGATTAGACTAATTCAAAGTCTGCGCACCAGAAGACGCATAACAGCATGTCTAGGGTCCACAACTCTAACAAGGTATGTAAACAGAGGGACCCCGCAAGGAGGAGTATTGTCTCCACTAATTTGGAACCTAGCGGTGAATGAAATCCTGCTAGATCTAGAACGTTGTGGCTGCAAGGTCGTGGCATATGCGGGCGACGTGGCAATCGCAGTGAGTGGCAAATTCGTAAACGTCCTCAGAGACATCCTACAGGTGGCTCTGAACAAGTTGGCTAGATGGGCCAGAAGCAGCGGTTTGGGCGTTAACCCCAACAAGACAGAATTGGTTCTCTTTACTAGGATGAATAATGTCCCACATGTGGACCCTCCACCTCGGATAAATGGAACAGATCTAGTCTTTTCTGAAAGTGCAAAATTTTTAGGAATAATTCTAGATAGGAAAATGTTATTTAGACTTAACGTATTGGAACGTGTGAGGAAGGCCAACGTCGCCTTATATTCCTGCAAAAAGGCTGTAGGGTCGCGGTGGGGACTCTCTCCTAAAATCGTCCACTGGATATATATAGCAGTAGTTCGTCCAATACTGTTATACGGTATTGTGGTATGGTGGACGGCAACTGACAAACTAACCATTACCAACCTACTAACAAAGGTTCAGAGAACTGCCTGCCTGAGCATAAGCGGAGGCTTAAGGACTACAGCGACCGAGTCTCTACAAGCCCTACTCCATATACTGCCGATTAATATTGTGGCGAGAGAAGTTGCAACCAAAGCGGCAATAAGATTAAACTGCCTATCAATGTGGAGGTACAAGAACTATGGTCACATGAGGATATCAAAGTGTAGTGTTATGGTAACCGACCGAGTGGACTATATACCAACTGTGTACACCTTCGAGAGAAATTACATCACTATGATTCCCGCCAGAGATGAATGTGTCGGCAGAATATCAGGTAATAGAAACCATCTCCACTTTTACACGGATGGTTCGAAGCTTGGTGAAAAGGTTGGCTTCGGAGTACACTGTGAAGAACTTAGTCTGGATATAGCTCACAGACTACCAGATACCTGCAGTGTCTACCAAGCCGAAATAATGGCAATATGGGAAGTCGCCAAGTGGCTGAGTCGCAACATAGTAACCAACACTGGCGTTGTAATTTACTCGGACAGCCAGGCTGCCATCAATTCTCTGAAGGCAACATCCCTAAATTCACAAACAGCCCTCGACTGCCGCAGATCTCTTAACGAGATGGCTGAGCAGTTTAATATACACCTCATATGGGTGCCTGGGCATAGGGATATCCCGGGGAACTGCAAAGCCGATGAACTTGCTAGGAAAGGGACGACATTACAAATTCTCGAAGAATTTGCATATATTGGTGCGCCACTATCCACGTGCAAGCTTTGGCTTAGGCAAGAGGCAATCAGGCAGTCCAACGAAAGATGGACAGAAATCGGCACCTGCAGGGTAGCTAGACAAATCTGGCCAAGGTATGACCTGAGAAGGTCAAAATATCTCCTCGCACTAGAGAGGAAACGATTGTCTACGTTAGTACAGGTTCTGACGGGACACTGCTTGATCGGCGAACACGCCAAAAGATTGGGTATTGACTCCAATGACTTCTGCCGAAGCTGTGGAGATGAAGAAGAAGTGGAGAGCATTGAGCACTTGCTTTGCGACTGTCCCGCTTTGAGTAAACGACGACTGGACATACTGGGGTCGGCCTTTTTAGGCAGCCTAACAGATCTTTCCAGTACTGATATTCGTACTATCGATAAATTTATATATCAAACAGGTTGGTTTCGATGAGGGGCATTTCAGCCCGTGGTAACACTAGGGACCTAAACTGGTCTATGTGAGCTTGTAAAAAAAATACGGCTGCCACCCTAACCTAAAAAAAAGTATGAGGCAGCCCTCACAGCAGGACGTCTATAAGTGATGGGTGAATGGATAAATCGAAACCACAAGTCGTACCATCAGAAGATTTTAGAATCTCTAGTTGGTCACATTCAAACGCCAGAAATATCCGACCGCATTCCTGAAGTGTGGCTTACAGCTACCTGTGATACATTTATGCCAGACAGACGCTCCTGGGAAAATGGAACTTTGGCCCATGTGTCAGTGGGAACCAACTGCTACACGGATGGGTCCAAGCGAGGAGGAAGGGCAGGTCTGGGACTTTTAATTGATGAACCAGAAGTCGAACTTCACTTCCGCCTCCCTGACAATAACACGGTATTTCAAGCAGAAGTTCGAGCAATCACGGAGTGTGTGAACTGGCTCAGTAATACCACAAAGCCTAAATATGCCAACATCTTCACAGATAGTCAAATAGCGATTAAAGTAATAATATCGGAAAGGGTCAAATCCAGAACTGTGTTGGACTGTGAAAGAACGATAAATGATTACTCAGCCCATGATCAATTCCATATTTGCTGGGTACCAGGACACAACGGAGTGATAGGAAATGAACGGGCAAATAGCTTGGCTTCAAAGGGCAGAGCACTTTGAGTAATAAACTTGGAAAATTGGAAACCTTTCGAAGCCACGAAAAATGAGTTGAAGCACTGGGCAGTGATGGTTCACAAAACTGTGTGGAATAGCGCAACAGTAGGAGCAACCGCAAAGATACTGTGGGGTGACCCAAATTAAAAGAAAACGAGAAGTCTTCTGAAACTAAACTAAACAGATCGACATTAGTAAGATGATGAGTGTTCTAACGGGACACTCAAGCTTACAAGCACATCTTCATCGCATAGGACTAGCAGGAAACGACGAATGCAGGGCATGCAGAGAAAACATCGAAACGATGGAACATTTCCTGTGTCACTGCCCGGCTTTCAAACATGCAAGATCCCAACAATTCGGGTCCGACATATTACCAGATATGATTCATCTCAGAGAATATGACTGGAAGATACTGAGAAAATTCGTGTCTAGTACCGATTTTCTGTAACTAGTGAGGTATAAAAAGATCATAAATAAGGAGCGCACAACAGGCCGAACCACTGGCTTAAGTATATGTCCATGGACATGAGATGTTTAAACGTCTCCTCTCTTCAACCTAACCTAGGCATGCAGTGAAAACTCCAGCCAGATCCACCTCATTCTGAAGAAGCGCTGAAAGGAGAGAAGCTTTTTATTGCTTCTTTAACCATACCATCTGTTATATCCGTAATAGGTACATGGTGCATCACATTTTCGTTCTGTAACTGTTCCTCTTTTGGCCCAGCATTACCAGTCGGAAAATGAGTTTTCGTCAAGAGCCTTACGGTATCTTCTATAGTTTCCATCCTTTTACGCGTTTCGTCCACCAGTGTTTCGGTTTGGATATGAGTTTTTGAGAGAAACTTTTTTATATTAGACATGCTGTTAACGCTGTCTACCTGCTCACAGAAAAGCCTCCCGGAGTTACGTTTCGCCAGTCTAATGATTTTATTGTATTCTTTGAGTCTTCTGTGGTAGTCGTCCCAATATACTGAAAGCTTTTTACGTCGAGCTCTGTTGTAAAGTCTCCGGACATCCTTGCCAATCAAGCGAATTTGCTCTGTCACCCAGTGTTTCTCATAGACAGATTTCCTTTCTCGAAGCGTGCAACTATCTTCGAATGATTTTTCAAGATCCTCCGTTATCCTCCTCACATTGATATCAATGTCTTCTGTACTTGGATAATCGTGTTTAGGCTGGCCCAATCCATTTCTAAGTAGATTGCCGAATTAAGTCCAGTCGGTTTTAGCCTTATTACGGAAACTTATTGGGTCAGACAATGGCCGTGCAAATGTAAACCTTATATAACGGTGGTCCGAATAGGAGTGTTCATCCGAAACCCTCCACTCATGGATCACATCAATGAGGTTTTCTGAGCATTTTGTTATACTCGTATCTAATACTTCTTTCCTAATTTTGTTAACAAATGTCGCCTAGTTCCCTGTGTTGAGAGTTAGGAGATCGTTAGTATTCAAATTCTATAAGGGCTTGTCCTCTTTTATTGGTGACAGTACTACCCCAAGCGATATGGTGTGAGTTGGCATCACAACCAGCCAGTAACTCATTACTTGTATTTTTGGATTCTCTTACCAGACGTTGTAATTCCGACGTAGGTGGCAATGTCGGCGCATCGAATGGTGGTGATGCCTGATTCAGCATCAAAACGCCCCTCTCAGACTTGCAACTCATTACTTGAATTGTTGGTCCATCATCAGATTCGAGGATGTGGTCCAAAACCATTGTATAGAATAAATCTTCGAAGATACTCTTTAGCTCTTCGGGAATTCTTCCAGATGCACTACTGCTATCAATAATGGCATAGTATAGTTCATCCTGCATATGTTTTTTGGCTATTTGAGAATAAGATGCTGCTTCCTTACCCTTTTGAATAGGTTTCTCCGAAGTGGTGGGTGTCGGTGAGCTTTTTATCTTCTTAATAGATTTCGCATCGATATGCTCTTCGGGAGATCTGACTCTTTTAGTAGATGTAGAAAAGTCAGATTCATCCTGTACTTTCTTCTGCCGGTTCATCTTATTAAGTTTCCTGCTTTGTGCCCCTGGCAGCTTTTTCCGATATTATTATCAGTTGATGACTCATTGTCGGAGTTCATACTAGCTTTTAAAAGCTGGGGTTGCTTAGAGCCCCCCCCCCTTGGGTTTTCTTTATCTTCCTCATCGTTTCTTTTGCCAAAGGTTAGATGTGCTCTTGTATCTGTTTCGACTACGGGATCCGAGGCACCCAACCTCGTAGAAGTTACTTGCTCACGATTGTTTGATAACGACGACACGTGAATCGCGAGTATATCAACGCTTTCCCCCTGTACTGGGTTTATTTTTCCCTGCACCATAATATCATTTACTTTATCTGGGTTAATCATAAATTTTTGGGGGAGACCCCATAGCCAGTATTTGCCCGTAATAGGTACGTCTTCCGAAATGTCTGTTCTAAGACCGATGCAACAAATTTAACCCCCACTTTAAGAACAACACACCTTGTGTTTGCATAGTAGGTAGGTGTATAGGTACTGTGTAATAGGTTGGAAAACTATACGCTCTGCAATAACACGTCCGTTCGCTACGACTGGCGGCGACTGACCAGTAAGGACAGGCTAAAGTCGTGCGGGGCCGATTATATGATACCCTACACCTCTTTCTTAGCAGAATAAGTAACTACGCATCAAATTCACAACATTGAGAGATATATTTTAATATGATATCTATACAATACTCTGCCGAATCACATTGACACCAAATCGGAAGGAAAGTATATATGGGGGCTATATAGAATACTGAAGCGATTTCTTTCAAGCAAATGTCGTTTGAGTTATTTTTGTTTTGACTGTTTCTTCGTAACGGCACATTTGTCAGCTGCGAAATTTTTACAGGTGATGGGAATTATGCGGCTTCATTTTTAATTTTTTTTCAAAAAATATTTGGCAACGCTGATTCATAACAAATATTGACTCACACATTAACAAGCAACTCTGATTCTCCGAGAGAGAGAGTACAAATATTTACAATATTTATTGTAAATATATGAAATTGTAAGATTTCCCGCAATCGTCTGAACTGTCATTGTCAGTAAATTGACAGCACTTTGACAAAGTTGATAACACTATAAGATCGGACCTCCGTGTGTTTAGTGCCTATCATTTTATTATTTTTTTGTGGTACAACGTTATTTTTCATATCTAATTAGATCATATCTTCATATACAGGGTGGCTGATATGTATTGCAACCAACTTCAGGTTGCTATCATTTATAAACCGCTAGTCCGATAGCTGACAGATTTATTTCAGTGACAGTTCATTTTATTGTTTACAAGCTTACAAAAGCATTTTGATCTATTGCATTCAGAAAAAAAGTTATTCGTGATGGAATTCAAGCGTGATAGTGTGATTGCTTTATATTTGGGTGGAATAACACAAGTGGCTATCGTTAGAGCCCTCCAGCATTTAAATGTGAATAAATCTTTTGTTTCTCGTACCATTGCTCGTTAGAAAATGCACAAAAAAAGTTAGACTGGAAAGAGCCAAGGAGTTGCTTCGCTTGCACGAAAGTGGCAATATTTATTTGGTTTTCTCCTATGAGAAGCCATTCCAAATTGAGCAGTTTTTGAACAAACAAAATGATCGGGTTTACTTGCCAAAGAGGTCAGCTGAAAATTTACACCTTCGATTGGCCACCAGAACTCAAGCGCCGCCGATGGTAATGGTGTGGGCCGCCGTAACGGCCGATGGTCGCTCCCCGCTCGTATTCATCGACCATGGGGTCAAAATAAATGCCGAATATTATCGGGAAAATGTCCTAAAGACAGTATTGAAGCCCTGGGCAGACAAACATTTCGGCCGCAGACCATGGACATTCCAACAGGACTCAGCACCATCGGACTCAGCACGCGTCAACCAAGAATGGCTTAAAAAGGAGGTTCCTCGCTTCATGTCTACCGCACAATGGCCACCAAGATCTCCGGATCTCAATCCGTTGGACTTTTGCGCCTGGGGCATTTTAGACAGTAAGGTTCGCACTAAAAAATACCAAAGTATCGATCATCTCAAGACGGCGCTTCGCCGGGAATGGGCCAAAATACCGCAGAGCCACTTTCGTGCAGCGTGTGATGTCTTTGTCGGCCGTTTGAAGGCCATAATTCGTGCCAAAGGTGGCCAATTCGAACAAATCTAAACTGTTTCTAAAATTGTATGTTATTTCCGACATTTTTTGCTTTTGAACAATAAAATTTAAAAAAAAATTAAAAAAATACGCTTTACTTTGTTGCATTACATATCATCCACCCTGTATGTAGACCCTGCATGTACTCTTCTGCCACTTTTTTCTCATTTGTACACGCTGAAAAAAAATCGCTTCTGTAGTATATTGTCCCAAACATATTCGGCTTGAAACATTGATTTGTTTAGGGTACACTCTAAACATATAATATTTGGTACATACAAAAATTATATATTTGGGAAGATATTGTTCTAAACTAATCTTTGTTTATATCCCAATATGTGTTTATTTGGGACTATCGACTATAATTATCGAAACATATATTTATTTGCATTTAAGTATTTAGAAAATACCTAAACTGTGTTAATTTGTTCAGTAATTCAAAGTTAATTTTTTAGAAATTTTTCATGTCGTAAAAATAATAAATAATAATAATTGAAATCGTATAATATTGTATCGAAATACATATATTAATTGGAGGATTGATAACTAATAATAGCTTGGAATACTCAGAAATTAAAATTGATTGATTTAAAACAGAAGTTAATGCTGCATTTGGTATCATAACTGGCATGTTCAATTCGAAACAAAAAAAACTAAAACTAAAGTTCGAAAAATTCGACAAGTTTCGAAAATCTTTTTTAAAAAAAATATATTTGGAGAAATTCCTAAACAACAATTTTATTTGTATTCAAACACATATTTTATTTGAGAAATTTAGTTTGCAAATATTATATGTTGTAACATATTAATATACAAGTTCCAAATATATTTAATTGATTTTCAAATAAAATTGATTTGCTTAGAAATATATTATATTTAAAAATTTGTGTTCCAAATATATTTCCTTTCGATTCAAACATATCTAAAAAGGCGATTTTGCCCCGTGTAAGGAAACATATTTTTACAGCATTTAACAGTATTATGAAAATAAATTACCAAAAAGTAACGATAAATAGAAAACTATATGTGACTTCCTACATGTGACACAATTTGTTGTGCAAATTTTTTTTGGTTTGTTTTAGTGTTAAACGCAGGTACATACTCGTATAGCGGGGATATATTACAAAACTAACCAAGTCCATTTCGATAAATACGCTGTGTATGCACCAAAATGTATCCTCGATGAAAACAACCTACTTCGCAAAATTTTGACCGTTTTTTCCAGTGACATCGAGTTTTCGAGATAAACACAAAGTTTGCTGAGTAAACAAAGTGTTTGTAAATTCAGACACAGTTTTAGTATACTTATATAAGGCTTCGGAATAGATGTTTGTAATGTAATATAGATGTGAGTAATGTAATATAGAATTAATCTGTCAATTTGTGTGGGAGGTACCAGAATGGGTTTAACAAATACACCTATTTTTATCTGAACACTAGATTCTTTAAATACATTGCACTGTGCCGAATTACACTATACAACAAAATTTTTGTCCAGGGTTGTGGATAACAGTTTCTGGTGCAATTAGGTGTCACAAACACGAAAAAAATATTTAAAAAAATTTTTATGGTACATTTTTTTTAAATTCCAGCTTTCATGGAAAGTACATTCAGTATTAGTATAAGCCTGATTGAGCCGTGTTATGCCTCAAATTAAAGGGAATTATGAGGGCTACATATGCTGCAAATATTGCTTTCGCGTAGAATCTTTGGTTTAGTAACAGTCGTCAAAAATATGAGAAAAAAATATTTTTTTTAAACACTCTTTCCTGGTACAAAAAAACATAAAATCATTTTTTATCACATTTTTAAACAGCCAGCATGCTAACGAAGAAAACACTGTCTATTTGAAAAAAAATCTGTTGATAGATGTAAAAGTTATGAGCCATTTTGTAAATGTTAGGGAAATTCAAAAAAATCGTCTTTCATATTTTTTCGTTTTTAAATGATGTTTTTGCTTATATTGAATTCGCCATATGTGAGAGAGACATATAAGAGACATTGCACTTGCATTTTATTTTATGAGGATTGATGTCAGACATTATAAAATTATAGAGAGGACGAGGTTTTAATGCCGTTTGTAACCCTCCATAGAACATGATATTCAATGTGAGGGCTATATTGGATGAGATCTACTCAGGTAGAGGGTCATTCAACAATATTTTTGTTGTTTTATTTATGAGGTTTCCATTCAGTTGCGCCTTTTAGGGACATGGACATCCCAGTGGTATATACAGGTAGTAAAATTATATGTATTGGGTTTTTACGTTCGAAGCAAACTATATGTCAGCTGCAGATACTGCAACTTATGTACCTTAAATCCGGAATTTATGACTGAAATTACTTATTAATAAACTAGTGTAATTCAGCGCCTTAAAGAGATAAATCGATTTTCTGAAAAATTTTATAAAGTTATATTTCGAAGTACGAGTAAAAGGCAAAGAACTTTTCAATGTGTAAATGATCCCGACAATTTCTGCTACATCGGCGGAAAATATATAATTAAAAAAATCGACGTGTAAAATAAGAGAAGAAATATATGTGCAATATTTTGGTAAACGAATTGAAAATATGAACGAACTGTGGACACCTAGTATTTTGTGTAATTCGTGCCATGTCAATCTTACTCGATGGATTAGTGGAAACATGCGGTAAGTACTTTACAATTAATGTATTACAATGTTTTGTGGAATAAAACGTTTTAATTTTAGACATCACGTGCAATTTGGAATGCCAATGATTTGGGACAACCATTCATTCACGATACGGACTGCTATTTGTGTCTAAGTAAACAGATGGAGTAGGAATGAGCATTCGCTGGAATTACGCTGAAGTAAAATCTGTCACTTTGCCAGTTGCACATTCGGAAACAATACCAATTCCCAAGTGTCCAAGTATAGCTAACAGCCTAATTACGGAAACATCAGCAAGTTCAACTGAGTACTCAACTCTGAGCGATTCATGTTTGAGTCAGAAGTCATCGCTTTTAACACAGTTTCAACTCAATGATCTAGTGAGAGATTTGGAACTGACGAAAGATAAGTCAGAACTACTTGCATCTCGGATGAAACAGTACAATATTTTGGCCCCAGACAACATATCATATTATAGAGTCCGTGATGTGCCTTACAAACAATTTTATACAACTGTGGATAACATATGCTTTTGCAAGGACATTCCCGGATTGTTCGAGGAACTTAATCAAACATACAATTCAAAAGAATGCCGATTTTTTGTTGACAGCAGTAAAGAAAGTTTGAAAGCAGTACTTTTACACAACGGAAATCAGAAACCGTCGATTCCTTAGTGTTGACGGCATGAGCACGTCAACACTAAGGAATCATATGAAACAATGGCTAAATGGATAAAATACATAAAATATGAACAACATGACTTGAGATTTAAAAGTAGTTGGGATGTTATGTGGAATGCAAGGCGGATATACAAAATATTGCTGTTTTTTATGCCTCTGGGATAGCCGAGCTCGCGAAGATCATTACAGAAGAAAGAAAGGGCCAACAAGAAAAGTCATTACAATGGGTGAAAACAACCTAAAGTACACACCTCTCGTCCAAAAAGAAAACATTATTTTGCCACCACTGCATATTAAGCTGGGGCTCTTTAAAAATTTTGTAAAAGCCTTAAGGAAAGATGGCAATTCACTCTCATATTTAAAAAGTTTATTTAAAAGTCTTTTTTTTCAAAAAACCGAAGAAGGCGTTTTAGTTGGGCCTAAAATAAGGAAACTGATGAAAGATGTAAATTTCGAATCATATTTGACGTCGGATGAAAATGTTGCAATTTCATCCGTCGTTTAAGTCGTTTAAGCTTGTAGTTTCAAATTTCCTTGGATCCAATAAAAGCCCGCAATATGAAACAATGATTAATGATTTGTTACAAATTTTTTTTGTTGCGTAGTGTTTTATAAGCGTTAATGTGCACTGGTATATAACGTTATGAGCTATTCAGTTTTGGTATTATAAAGTTATAGGTAGTTAAATTTTGATGCAAAATGGTCCATGTGTGTTGCAGGTACCAAAAGAGGCGTGGCAACTTCACCCATTTTTCTTGTGGTGAAAGCGACTAATAAAATAATACAATGTGTGGAATTTCAGAAGATTCTAATAAGCAGTATAGAAGTTATTAAAGACTCAACATTTTACTAAATGTTAACCCTTTGTGTGGGAGGTACCAGAAGGAGTGGACCAATATGGCCCATCTTCGAACATAGCCTGAGATAGAAAAAAATATAACCGCATACCAAATTTTAAGTCAATCGGTTACTCCTTTCGAGAGTTATCGTGCCCACCAGCCAGCAAACAGACGGACGGACATTTCTCATTCGACCTAAAGTGACCCAAAACGGATATCCGCCGAACATACTTAGGGTCTTAGGTCACTCCTTCGATGTGTAAACTTTTGGCCCGTATCAAATGATATATACCCTCGTATCACTAAAGTGCGGGTATAAAAAGGCTTAAAAAACCTAATAGAAATTTTTATGTTTTCTGGCAAAACGAAATGGTAAAGGCCAGATTTAGCCGGAAAATGGCTAAATTGGCAACACTGACTGTCAGTTAATTCCGATTCGGCATTAAAACTATGACATGTCTTTGTCATTGTTTTAATGTAGAAAATCCTTGAAAGTATTGAAATATAACATAAAAATAACGCGGATTGCCACAAAAATAATGACTTTTTCTTTAATTTAAAGGAGTACTTTTGAAGAAGGGCGTTCACAAACTAGTGGTTATATAGTCATTAATTCCAATTCCAGAAACTTTAGATTAATGAAAATTTCGTCAAAAACATGTAAATTGCCGAGGTCGCCAATTTATTTAAGAATGTGTCGTCATTAATTTTATTACTATTTTTTCAGTGTATGAATATATGTAGTTTTGTTGAAGCGAGAACCTCTTCACTTTGAGAGACCAGTTTTGCATTTAATATTCGCAATTAAAAAAAATATTATTTGTATTAAGTAATAGGGGTAGCGAAGCTCACCGGGTACAGCTAGTTTTAATATCCCAGCAAAAAATGAGCATCCAAAGAAGCAATAAAAATCCCCAACTTATGATCCGGAAGTTGTTCTAATTTGGATTTTCACCAATGAATTTAACAAGGGGTTGTCGCGCCGGGGAAGTACTTCTTTTTCACCACTTTTGCACAACTCTTTTAAAGCACTGTAAGATTTGCTTTTTTGGTGTTGTATTTATTTGATGAATGTATGTCGTTCTTATTAACATCTTTGGGTCCAGAGATTTCATATTTTAAAGGAATACAAATGTTGACATAGGGAAGGGAACGTATAAATAATATACTATTGGCCAAAGAGATCAACGATCATATATATATATGTATGTTTAGGACATTTGAAGACGTCTGTAATCTGTATGGTGTAGATGGCTCTTGAAAAATGTGACCCCATAGTGTAATTAACATTCTCACAAAAAAAAGTTTTCCGTATAATTTAAATAAAATTTTTACCATAATTTCTTTTAAAATTATTTAATTATAACCTACACCACACCGTGGTACAATTTATTATGATTTTATGCATTTGTTTCTAACACCAAAAATGAGATGAGATATATAGAACCATCGTTTATTATACCGATCGACTTAGAATCACTTTCTGAACCGATTTAGCTATGTCAGTTTGTGCATGCATTCTTGTAATCTATGTGCAGGTCACAAATATAGTCCGATATCGGTTCAAATTTACATATAGCCCCACATACTCGCATGGATGTGTACCTTCCGATTTAGCATCTAAGCTCCATAGAAGTCATATTTTAGTCAAATGTACTATATTTTGCACAAAGGATTTTTTAATCCGAGAATAAACGGTCACTAGCAAGGTTGGAAAAATGTGTTTTCATGTTTTACATCAGAGCATTATTAAATTTGGCAGAGATTAGTTTATAGAATCACGAACACTGCGAAATTTGATAAAAAATGGATACCCTCCAGATAAAGGCCAAATTTAAATACAGACCCATATAGAATTTTGCATCTAAAATAGGTGTCAAACACGATTTACAAAAATCAAAACAGCAACAAGAGAACAACTACCAAAGACAATAGATGAATACAGTACGTTCTGTCTAATACAATGTAAGATACGCCTTTTGTTCTTTATCAAAAACGAGCACTTGATGTTACGTCTTTTTTTCTTGAATAAAATCGTGATTTTTTGACGAAAAACGAATCTGGTGACGCTATATTAAAATTTTTGGAAAGTATAAAGTGTTGTTAATAAATTCAGTTTTTATCGCGATCCAATGTACTACAATTCCAAAATTTAACATATTTCGAAGAAAATCAGCATACTTTGAAATGACTTTATGTTATTTTAATCGGCTATGAAAAAGTCGACTTGTAGGTCCGATTTATCGACCTAGTCGACTGAAACGAAATTTAATTGATGAAAAAGTCGACTAGCTTCCAGAACCATTCACTAATTCTGATATAGCCGCCATATAAATATATATTTCTTCCCTTTAGCACTATAGACGCAGTATTTTACATATATATCATAGCCCTCATACATATGTTCCTTCCGATCTGGACTTTTATCACTTCACAAGATTCATTTTACATCCAATCGTTTTAAAATTATGCATTCTTGGGTTAATAATTTATATTCCGAAATTACATTTTGGTTAGTTATTTAGAAGAACTTCATTAAATGCCGAAAAAATGTTCATACTTATGAATTGGAAGTACTTATAATGTTATTCTTTTGGAAGTACTTCTTTTATTTTTTGCTGGGATGTAATTCAATCATGACAAGTACGTTCTGTCGTAAAGCTCAAAGGAAACTTGGCGAGAGACAAAAAGGCATATAACCTTTTATTTAACAAAAAATGTTATAACAATTCGGTAAAGATTTACAAAAATTTTTCAATACTTTTATAAACCACTAATTTAAAAAATTTGTATTGAAAATGGGGCACATCGGTTTTGGTTTAACTAAGTTTTGGTATAACCCGATATAAAAATTTTAAGAACCAACCTAATGCACACATTTCAAAAGGTCTAAATTCGTCACGAGCATAAAAGTCTATAGGGTTATTCCAAAATTTATACAAAACAGGTTTATACTCACAGAACAACGATTACTTGTTAACAACTAATACCTAATAAAACGGCCCCCATTCTGTGCATCTACATAAATTATGATCCTAATATATTCACCTCGTATAATAAAAAATGAACCACATTGTGGCGTTTAAAACATTTCATGAAAAACGACATCACAAATTCATGTTCACGTTCATAAACCATTTGCCTGCGGAACTCTGTACTGGTCCTAGTTTTAATAGAAGGCCTTTTGTTTGTTCATTAACGTGGCAGTGTTGGGGGGAAATGTGGGTGGGACTCCATGTCATTTCCATCAAAATAATAACAGAAGATCCAACGCTTACATCATGCCACGAGTTGACAACAGCCTCATTTGTTGTCCTTTGTGGCAACTCGCAAATGTTTTTGCTTCTCGGTGGCATGCATCGGTCTGTTGAAGATAGTGTCTGGATGATAAGGCCGCACTTGTTAGATCATAAAAACATTTATAGTCCAAAACAATGTATTACAAGTTTTGTGGCAATAATGTACACACACATCCCCACACAAAAATAACTCTAGGTTATATTAAACTGACCAGTTTCCAGTGAACATTTTCAGCAAATGTTGTGTTCTGCTCCAGACCATTTCTTAATCAATAGTGTGCAAAAAATAGTGTTTCTACGTACAAATAAATAAATAATTAACTTTACACATTTTTGCCAAAATAATATTTTTCGTATTATGTTTATAACGTTGATGGCCCTGACTTTCAACTCGCCGTTTCCATGGGCATTGCGGTTTGGTGAAACCGTTCTCCTTGCTCATCGGATTCGGTAGGGAGTTGCTTGATAAAATCGTAAAAATGATAATGAAGAAAATGCAGGTTTGATGTCATCGATGTGTCGTCTAAATCGATATATAAAAATCGTAACCCGTGGGGTATAAAAATCATAAATAAGGAGTGCACAAAAGGCCGAACCACTGGCTTAAGTGTATGTCCACGGACATGAGATTTTTAAACGTCTCCTCTATTCAACCTAACCTAAATCGATATGCTGAGAAGAACAAAATTTATAAAGCAACTGTAACAGCCACACTACACTGATAGAAAAAGCTTCGTCATGACGACAAATTTGTACATCACGAATCCCATTCATCACCACGATGAACCCCATTCATCTCTACGTTGAATCGAGTTTATCACCACGATGAATACCATTCTTCACCACGACGAATCACATCCATCACCACGACGAATTCCATTCATCACCACGACGAACTCCTTTCATCAGCTCGACGAATTCCATTCATCACCACGACGAATTCATGCCACCGACAATTAAAATTACAAAAATTTTAATAAATATTATTCTGGCTTTAGACCATTAAAAACAGTATTCATTACTTCTGATATTTTAAATCAAATGTCAGTCGCCTTCTGTCGCAGTGAACGGAACGTAGTGAACGGTGTTATCGCAGAGCGGATAGTTTTTAACCTATTACGCAATACCTATTCACCTACCTACTACGCAACCAGGAGGTTTGTTGTTTATAAAGCGTAGGTTGAATGGGATGCATCGGTCTCTGGACAGAAATTTCTGAGCTCAGTCTGGAGGCCTATACCGACGTACCTATTACGGGCTAATACTGGCTATGATTAAACCAAAAAAGACGAAGGAGATTACGGCGCAGGGGCGGGAAAACCCAGTGCCGGCGACAAGCGTTGATTCACTCACGAGTCATGTGTCGTCGTTATCAAACAATCGTGAGCAAGCAACTTCTACGAGCTTTGGTGCCTTGGATCCCGTAGTCGAAAATGAAACAAGAGCACATCCAGCCGCAGGCAAAACAAATGATAAGACAGATGAAGCAGAACCCAGCCGGGGCTTTAAGCAACCCCAGCCTTTAAAAGCTAGTGGGGACTCTGACTCTGAATCATCAAATGAAAACAATATCGCTATTGTTGCTAACTCAAAGAGACTGTCAGGGGCACAAAGAAGGAAACTGAATAAGTTGAACCGACAGAACCTATTACGGAATGAACCTGACAATTCTACTTCCAATACAAACATGGAGGCCGCTAAAAGAGTCAGGTCTCCCGAAGAACATAGCGCTGTGAAAGTGACTAAGAAGAAAAAGGGCTCGCCGTCTTCCAGTAATTCGGATAAGCCTAACGTAACCACACAAAAGGAGATCTCTAGTCTGGGTCCTTCGATTGTGGGCGGTAAAGTTGACCCAATAACGCAGGTCAAGTCAACCAAATCATCCGTTAAGGATGAAGCTTTAACCAAAAAGACTCTACAGACACGGAAAAATCAATTGGCCATAAAGAAGGGTAAGAAGCCACCGTCTTATTCTAATATAGCTCAACAACATTTTCGAGACGATCTATGCTACGCCATAATTGACAGCAGTAGTGCATCTGGCAGAATCCCCGAAGACCAAAAGAGTAACTTCGAAGATTTGGTCTATACGATGGTAGCGGAATACGTCCTCGAATATAAGGATGAACCACCAATCGAAGTAATGAGTTGCAACTTTGAGAGGGGTGTTTTGATACTAAGGGTGGCATCACAACGCTGCGCTGGTGTCCTCGTAAAACTTGTGGATAGCTTCCCCTCACCTTGGGACGGCGCAAAGCTAAAATTGGTAAGGAAAAGCGACATTCCTGAACTCATAAAAACGACCCTATATGTTAAGGGATGTCCCAGTAAGTTCTCATCAGAGTACATACTCGACATCATTGGCAAACAGTGAGAAAGTGGGAAGTCTTCTATAGGAAGGATGATACCGAGGGTACTCTCCTCGTGTTAGGCATAGACCCAGAATCCAAGAACAATCTTGTCATGGCGAAGGGCATGGCGTACTTCTTGATCTGTACAGTCTTTTTCAAAATTGGAAAGGTCCCGATTGGCAGGACAGATGAATCGAGTCCAAATATACTGTCTGAAGGGGCAAACACTGGTATTGAACGGATGGAGACAAGTGAGACACTGCCAAAAACTGATGTGGAAGTAGTCAATAACACCACCAGTTCACCAATAGTACCACCACTTTTGCAGGAAGTTCCCAGCAAAGGTGGTGATCAAAATAAAAAGAGCCACAAAACGATTCAAACCAATGAGGGAGCGACAAAAAATAACACCGCCTCCCAAAATTGTCGACTGGAAGATGGTGTAATAGGTAGTGAACGAAAGGAGGAGAATGACCCACTACCAAATAATGAGGGGGTGCCACCAGATAGGATAGACTCCCAAAACAAACATTTACTGGAAGGACAATGATTGAGGTCATCCAGATAAACCTCCACCGGAGCGAGACAGCATCCAACGCTCTGATGGACATCATAAATAAAGGCAAGGTTCATATTGCTCTGATCCAGGAACCATGGACAACTAGCAACAAGGTTACTGGATTAAACCATGTGAACTATAACCTTTTATACGCTAACACAGGTACTCGTCCAAGGACTTGTATTCTGTGCCATAAGAACTTATGTTTTATTTTCTCTCCAGAGTTGTCAACATCGGACGCAACGATGCTGAGGCAAGGTAATGGAAATATGTACCTGGCGTCAATATATCTGCCATTCGATGCGCCGAACACACAAGTAATGAGTTATTAGCTGGACGTGACGCCAACTCCCATCATATCGCTTGGGGTAGTACTAACACCAATAAAAAGGGGACACGCCCTTATGGAATTTTTGAATACAAATGACCTCATAACTCTTAACATAGGAAACACTGCAACCTTTGTTAACAAAATTAGGGAAGAAGTATTAGATATAACGATATGTTCAGAAAATCTTATTGATGATATTCATGAGTGGAGGGTTTCGGATGAATACTCCTATTCAGGCCACCGTTATATAAGGTTTAAAATTGCACGGCCACCGCCAAACCTCATAAGTTTCCGTAATAAGGCTACGACCGACCGGACTAAATTCGGAAATCTACTTAGAAATCGATTGGGGCAGCCTACACGCGATTATCTATGTGCAGTAGACATTGATATCAATGTTAAGAAGATTACCGAGGCTCTTGTAAAATCATTCGAAGATAGTTGCCCACTTCGAGAAAGGAAATCTGCCTTTGAGAAACCCTGGATGACAGGACAAATTCGCTCGATTGGTAAAGATGTCCGCAGACTTTACAACAGAGCTCGACGTAAAAAACAATATATTGTGACGACAGTATATTGTGACGACTACCACAGAAGACTCAAAGAATGCAATAAAATCTTTAGATCGGCGAAACGTAACTCCTGGAGGCTTTTCTGTGTACAGGTAGACAGCGTTAACAGCATGTCTAAAATGAAAAAGTTCCTCTCAACAACTCATGTCCAAACCGAAACACTGGTGGATGAAACGGGTAAAAGGATGGAAACTATAGGGGATACCGTAAGGCTCTTGATGAAAACTCATTTTCCGACTGGTAATGCTGGACCAACAGAGGAACAGTTACAGAATGAAAATGTATTGCATCAAGTACCTATTACGCATATAACAGATGGTATGGTTAAAGAAACGATAAAAAGTTTCCCTCCCTTTAAGGCTGCTGGACCGGATGGAATATTTCCAGCACTTCTGCAGAATGAGGTGGATCTGGTATCAACTCATCTGGCTGGAGTGTTCACTGCATGCCTAACCCATTCGTATACCCCAAAAAACTTGCAGGAATCAAGAGTGGTCTTCATACCAAAGCCTGGCAAGGCGAGTTATACGACTCCAAAGGCTTATCGACCCATTAGCCTTGCTTCTTTCCTGTTAAAAACAATGGAGCGAATAATTGATAACATGGTCAAAGGTAAAATAGCGGATGACAGGCTAAAATTCAAACAACACGCCTATGTCAAAGGAAGATCAGTGGAAACAGCTCTGCATGAGGTAGTGCACCACATAGAAGAGTCCTTCAGTAAAGAAATGTATACACTTGCTGTTTGCATAGACATTGAGGGCTCATTTAACAATGTACAGACCGATACACTTATCCAGTCCTTAGACGAGTTTCAGGTTTACCGGGCGCTGAAAAACTGGATCAACAATATGCTAAGGAATAGGTGGATTATTTGTGGGTCATATGTCGTAAAAATTAGAGACAAGGTAAATCGTGGTATACCTCAGGGGGGGCATTTTATCGCCTCTTCTATGGGTTACGACGATACACAGTCTCCTAAAAGCCCTCGCCAATGAAGGACTTAAACCAGTCTGTTATGCAGACGACGTTGTAATACTTTTAAGGGGCTTTCATCCAAATCTATTATGCAGAAGAGCTGAAGAGGCACTTAACATAGCATATAACTGGGCACAACCAAGGGGATTAAATGTTAACCCAGACAAAACAGAAATATGTCTATTTACAAGGAAAACGAAGATCCCACGTTTTACCCCGCCTCGATTCCTGAATAAGACAATTGCTATAACTAAAAAGGTAAAATACTTGGGAGTAATCTTGGATCAGAAACTGTACTGGAAAGATCATCTTGAAGAAAGAGTTACAAAGGCACACAGATTTTGGTCGTTGTGCAGAAGAGCTATAGGTTTAAAATGGGGACTACGTCCAAATATGACTCACTGGCTTTACATGAGCGTGATTAGACCAATAATCACCTACGCCTGTGTAGTGTGGTGGACATCAATGGACAAGAAGTTCAACGTAACACCTTTGCAAAAAATTCAACGTATGTGCAGTCTAGGCATAAGCGGGGCATTTAGAACTGCACCAACAAAAGCGTTGGAGACTATACTGCACATCCAACCAATAGACATCCGAATAAAGTATGAGGCAGCCCTCACAGCAAGACGTCTACAAGTGATTGGTTAATGGATAAATCGAGACCACAAGTCGTACCATCAGAAGATTTTAGAATATCTAGTTGGTCACATTCAAACGCCAGAAATCTCGGACCGCATTCCTGAAGTGCGGCTTACAGCTACCTGTGATACGTTTGTGCCAGACAGACGCTCCTGGGAAAATGGAACTTTGGCCCGTGTGCCAGTGGGAACCAGCTGCTACACGGATGGGTCCAAGCGAGGAGGAAGGACGGGTCTGGGACTTTTTATTGATGAACCAGACGACGAACTTCACTTCCGCCTCCCTGACCATCAGTGACGTATACAGAGGGCCCCCGGGCCCCCCCGAAATGTTTTAAACATAGGCATAAACTGTTTACAATTTCAAATATATATCAAATAATTCGCTCAAAAAAATACGAAAAAAATTTGGAAGGCAGCTAAAAAAACAATACAAAAGCGTAAAAATTGGTAACAGTAAAAGTAATAACAACTAAAAATAAGAAAAGTGCATGGTTTCCTCGCTATAACTTTTTACATTATGCATCGATTTTCTTCGGAATGGTCTCAATTTATTCATAACCTTTCGGAGTTTACGATAAAATCACAAAAATATGACAATTATGCGTTTCTAGATGTTTTTATGAGGCTTTTATTTAAAAATTATTAAAATTTTCTCAAAAAATATGATTTTTTGCAATACTTTGTAAGATATCGTCGAAACCGCTGAACGGACGGAAAATTGTATTGTGCGAAGTTGAAGGCTACTTCTGAAGTTTGTAAAGCTTACCAGAACCAATTCGGATGAATGGTTCTCTAGTTATGCCATAATATGTGGTTCAACCTCTCTTTTTTCTTAGCGTAAAGGGTTGTTTCTTTAAATTTTCGCGATAAGCTGTGATATGGAAAGAAATTAGTGGTTGAACCACATATAGTGGCATAACTCGAGATCCATTTATCCGATTTGGTTGAGGAAAGATTTAAAGAATTAAATATTAAGTAGCCTTCAACTTCATATAATACCATTTTCCATCCATTCAGCGGTTTGGACGATATACAAGTATTACAAAATATTGCAAAAAAATGTGATTTTTTGATAAAATTTTAATATTTTTAAAATAAAACTAAATACAAAACAATCTAAAAATTAACAAATGTTATATTTTTATGATTTTATCGTAAAGTCTGTTCGGTCATGAATAGGGTGTCCAAAAAATCGGTTATTTCGAAAAAGCGGTTTCCGGTTTAACCGAAATAGACAGCTAGACCCACCTTAAAGTATACTGATCGACTCAGAATCACTAGCTGAGTCGATTTAACCATGTCTGTCCGTCCGTCTGTCAATGTAAAGTTGTTCGTCGAGTACAGGTCGCAATTTCACTCCGATCGTTCTGAAATTTTGCAGTTTAGAGTATTTCGCAGCTGTAAAGATCCCTATTGAATTTGGTTGAAATCGGTTTAGATTTAGATATTTAGTCCTATAGAAGCTGTATTTTACATCCAATCGTTTTGAAATTTAGAATGGTAGAGTTTCTTGATCCATGAACCAACATTGCCGAATTTGAAGAAAATCGGTTAATATTTAGATGTAGCTCCCATACATATCTTTCGTCCGATTTGACCCTTTAGTCCTATATGTATATGCTGTAGTTCACATCCAATCGTTTTGATATTTAGAATGGTAGAGTTTCTTGATCCATGGACTAACATTACCGAATTTGAAGAAAATCTGTTAAGATTTAGCTATAGCTCCCATATATATGTTTCATCCGATTTGGCTCGTTAGTCCTGTAGAAGCTGTATTTTACATCCAATCGTTTTTATACCCTACACCACACTGTGGTACAGAAACCAATTGTTCCAACTTAATACGACACTTTTATTATACCCTATACCACACCGTGTTAAAGTAAATTTATGTAAACAATTTATACATGAATTACAAAATTTATATTTCAGAGTTATTCAATATTACAAGAGTGGTGTAGGGTATTATATAGTCGGCCACGCCCGACTTTAGCCTTTCCTTACTGGTTTTATAATAATATTGTTAACGCCACTGTCGTTTATGAAGTTATCGATTTATTTATTTGTGTCGTATTTATCGATTAGTTGTATTTTTTTGTTTTTCGTCAAGTAATGTAATGTCAAAATATAAAAGTAAACTCAAGTGAATGCAAACGCCATTTCTGCAGAAATAAGAAAAGTTGATTTGTGGTTACAACTTTTATATCTTTGTTTCAAAAAAATCGTACAAAAATCTTGTAATTTTAATTTCGAATATTTAAATAATTTGCGCTTTGTTTTCATACCAAAAAGTTAGTATAATAAGACATTGTGTATTCCTTTATAAACGTATAATTTCTTTGCCTTTTAATAGGAATTTTAATACTTAAATATAGAACCTTTGCTTCGTAATCTTGAATTTTTTATTTGGTGTTCAAAAGTCCGTGGAAACTTTGCGCTCGGGCAATTCCCGTAACAAATATCTTAAAAATAGAATACAATTTAAATGATTATTTTTAAATGATTTTTCTTTTAATTTTTTATGTAACTTGACGTTGAAAAAGCTCACAAACGTTGATGTAGTCGATATTAGTCCGATAGTCATTAAAGCATTGTATAAGTAAAACAGCTTCCTGTTTTCTTCTTAAAATTTTCAAAAAAAAAGCAAAGTCATCATACAATGTTGCTTGCATTTCGTTTTCCGATTCTGTGTGTGACATAAATCCAAATTTAAATTATTTGACTCATCAATATAACAACTTATATATCAAACCGAATCAGAGGTATCTGGCTGTTCTGTCGGGATTTAACATCGCAAAAAAGTCGAAGCTATTTGTCTTTCCGTTGCTTGAAGTGTTCTGTGCTTCATGGACGACTTATTAAATGCTTTGCTGTACTTCCTGACTTTATTTATTACATCATGATATCAGGAATAAAGCCAAAATCATTTTCAAGATCAGTGAATTCATATTCACTTTCACAATATTCAGAACAACTGTCAGAATTATCCACCTCATCGTTGTTATTTGTTGCATCTTGTATAAATGGTATCTACAACAAGTAGAAAAAATATATCAATACTTTAATTTTTGTTTTAAACAATAAATAAAAAACCGGTTAACCGATATGGAAAAACCGGCTTTCTCGGTTAACCGAAAATGAAGTTTTTTAAGAAACCGGTTACGGGTTTGGGTTGCAAAACCGGTTAACCGGATAACCGGTCCCGGTTTTGGACACCCTAGTCATGAATTAAACGTGCCCATTCCGAGCCCCCATCGATGCTTAAAAAGTTATAGCTAATTTAGTAAGGTTTTAACTTTAAAACTTTCTTATCGATGTAAAATTTACAAAAACAAACTTTAAAAGCTAAGATTGGAGATTTTGACGTTTTTTTACATTTATGATTTCTTATCTATCTACCTTTTTAACATGTAGGTTGCAGTGATGGAATGAGTTTGCACAACCGTGTATGTAAATTTGACTTTATATTGGGTGTGGTAATAAGTAGTACGGGTTTGGCCATTAGACAGAACTTATCACGGTATTTGCAAACGATTAACCTAGATATAATAAAGGCTTACGAATTCGTAAAATTGGCAACGACTAAATTAAGTGACATGCTTAGAAATTCAGATGCGGAGTTTGATAAACTGTTTGAAGAATCCACACAACTTGCAAGAAGTTTTGGAATAGAAGCTGAAGAGTAAGCACTCAAAAGTATAGGGCTAATATTCCTGGTTCAGATGCCAAGGCGTATTTTAGGACAACATTGTTCATACCATATCTGGACGAAGTAATATCACATTTAAATAATAGATATTCCGAACATGAAGCTATAATTACAAGTCTGTTTAATATCGTTCCGATACGAGTTGTAAATCTAATAAAGGAAGATTTCGAAGAAGTCACACTTCTTTACAAAAACGATTTAAAAAATTCAGCAAAATCTGTTTTAGCTGATATAAGTATATGGATTGATTATTGGAAGCAGAAGAATGATAAGCCATCAAATGCATTAGATGCTATTTCAGTTTGTGATGAGGACATGTTCCCAAGCGTTTTTACCCTTTTGCAGATACTGGCCACAATACCTGTGACAACGGCATCTGCTGAGCGAAGTTTCTCGACGTTAAGAAGAATAAAAACTTATCTCCGGAACAGAATGGAAGGAGAAAGGCTATCTTATCTGGCTTTGATGTCTATATACAAAGATGAAGTCAAAATCGATGAAATAATTGATATATTTCTTTAAAAAAAATGGAAGATTACATTTTTAACTCTTACGTATTTTATTATAAAGAGTATTACTGATCTCGTACTAAAGTACACATTTATATTTAGGAATAAAATTCGAATAAAAAACTAAGGAACTTAACTTTCACTACCTACACAATAAACGCAATTTTTTAATTGTTTATCTTTGTTATGGAAAAAAAGGTTGGGCCCCCCGAACCAAAATCCTGGATACGTCCCTGCTGACCATAACACGGTATTTCAAGCAGAAGTTCGAGCAATCACGGAGTGTGTGAACTGGCTCAGTAACACGACAAAGCCTAAATATGCCAACATCTTCACAGATAGCCAAATGGCGATAAATGCAATAACATCGGAAAGGGTTAAATCCAGAACTGTGTTGGACTGTATAAGAACGATAACTGATTACTCAGCCCGTGGTCAATTGCGTATTTGCTGGGTACCAGGACACAACGGAGTGATTGGAAATGAACGGGCAAACAGCTTGGCTTCAAAGGGCAGAGAACTTCGAGTAATAAACTTGGAAAATTGGAAACCTTTCGAAGCCACGAAAAATGAGTTGAAGCACTGGGCAGTGATGGCTCATAAAACTGTGTGGAATAGCGCAACAGTAGGAGCAACTGCAAAGATACTGTGGGGTGACCCAAATGAAAAGAAAACAAGAAGTCTTCTGAAACTAAACAAGATCGATATTAGTAAGATGATGAGTGTTCCAACGGGACACTCAAGCTTACAAGCACATCTTCATCGCATAGGACTAGCAGGAAACGACGAATGCAGGGCATGCAGAGAAAACATCGAAACGATGGAACATTTTCTGTGTCACTGCCCGGCTTTTACACATGCAAGATCCCAACAATTCGGGTCCGACATATTACCAGACTTGACTCATCTCAAAGAATATGACTGGAAGATACTGAGAAAATTCGTGTCTAGTACCGATTTTCTGTAACTAGTGAGGTATAAAAAGATCATAAATAAGGAGCGCACAACAGGCCGAACCACTGACTTAAGTGTATGTCCATAGACATGAGACGTTTAAACGTCTCCTCTCTTCAACCTAACCTAACCTAACCTAAATTAAAAATAATCTCATCAAGTAATGTATTTGCCAGCAGACGAATCCCATTCATCACCACGACGAATACCATTCATCACCACGACGAATACCATTCATCATCACGACGAATTCCACTCATCACCACGACGAATCCCATTACATCGCCATTATTAGATTTTTTATATTAAACTTTTACAACAAATTATTTAACTAAGGTAATCAGAACGCATATAGAACAGTGCAATTAAGCACAATCTATAAATTGATTGCTTCGTTTTATCATATTTTCATCTAAATGGTCAAAAAATCTTTTCGTCGTGGGAATGAAACCTTATCGCTCCCTTGACGAATTTCGAAATCACCGAAAACATGGGTTGATGATCGTGTTCGTTCTATTGACGTACAAAAACATTGCATGTACGAAACTTTTCTCCACCAGTACGGAGTTATCTTGACGGAACTGATTCGTCATGGTGACGAACAGTGCTTGCACCTGAAAATTTTGTATCACTAGATCGTACTACAGAATTAACAGGAATGACTAGAGCAAATGGTGTTACTTACAAAGATCCATTTGATACCGATTATGAGCCCGATTTGGATCCACAACTTAAGAGAGTGCGATTTGCAAGTCCAGGGCCATCAATATTATACGAATATTTTTATGCCCTACACCACACTTTGGTACATGGTATTATGACTTTGTGGATTTGTTTGTAACACCCAAATGGAGAAGAGAAAGACCCATTGTTAATTATACCGATCGACTTGTAATCACTTTCTGAGTCGATTTAGATATGTCCGTCTGTCTGTCTGTAGATGTATTTTTGTAATCAAAGGGCAGGTCGCAATTATGGTCCGATCTCAACGAAACTTTGCACATATCTTTCTTTAGGCCCCAGGACGATCCCTGTTGAATTTGGTTAAAACCGATTTGACATGTAAGCTCTGTAGAAACCGTATTTTACACCCGATCGGTTCGAAATTCTGCGGAGAGAGTTTTCTTATAACGTGAATGAATACTACTTAATTCGAAGAAAATCCGTTCAGATTTAGATATGACATGTAAGCGCTGTAAAACCCGTATTTTATACCCGATCAGTACGAATTCAACAGAGAGAGGTTTCTTATTATACGTATGAACGCTGCCGAATTCAGGGAAAATCGGTTCAGATTTAGATATAGTCCCCCCATATATATGTTTCACCCGATTTGACACGTGAGCGCTGTAGAACCCGTATTTTATATCCGATCAGTACGAAATTCAATAGAGAGAGTTTTCTTATTACATGAATGAACACTGCCAAATTCTTATCGCAATGCACATTTTTGCATTGTTAGGGAGGTGTAGGGTATAATATAGTCGGCCCCGCCCGACTTTATGTCTTTCCTTCTTTGTTTTTATTATTTTTGTAATAGATAGCATATTTCACAGTTTTTGTTCTTTATGACAAGAGCTAACAACTTTGCCTCAGAGAGTAGATACACGCTGAAAAAGAATCGCTTCTGTAGTATATTGTCACAAACATATTCGGCTTGAAACATATATAGTTTAGGGTATACTCTAATATAATATTTGGTACACACAAATCTATATCTATCTTCTTATATCTATATATATAAAAGAGAGTGTCTGTTTGTGGGTTTGTTTGTTTGTGTGTTTGTTTGTTCCGTATAGACGTCTAAACGGCTTGACCGATCATCTTGAAATTTTCACAGAATGTACATGTGTAGGGGGTGCTGAAAATAGGGTACTTGAATTTTCGATATATCAAGTGGGCGTGGACCCGCCCATATGGGTCTAATTTTGATATTGAGAAAAATTTTTAGCTAAAGCGCTGAAATTTTGTGTGTATGAATTTAGTGGCAGATTATGTGAATTTTCCAAAAATGGGCGGAATCGGACCAATGGGCGTGGCCCGCCCATATAAGCCAAATTTTGAAATTGAGATATTTTGCACAATTTGTTAGCGAGAGTGCTGGAATTTTGTGTACATGTATATGGTGGCAGTCTACGTGCTTGGTCCAAAAATGGGCGGGATCGGACCAATAGGCGTGGCCCCGCCCATATAAGCCAAATTTTAAAAATGTGATATCTTGCACATTTTTTTACCGAGAGACCTTGAATTTTGTGTATAGGTATATGGTGGCAGTCTGCGTGATTGGTCCAAACATGGGCGGGATCGGCCCAATGGGCGTGGCTCGCCCACATAGGCCAAATTTTGGTATCTTGCACAATTTGCGGGTTCGGACCAATAGGCGTGGCCCCGCTCATATATAAGCCAAATTTTGAAATTGAGATATTTTTCACAATTTGATAGCGAGAGTGCTGGAATTTTGTGTATATGTATATGGTGGCAGTCTACGTGATTGGTCCAAAAATGGGCGGGATCAGCACAATGGGCGTGGCCCCCCCATATAAGCCAAATTTTGAAATTGAGATATATTGCACAATTTTTTACCGAGAGTGCTGTAATTTCGTGTATATATATCTGGTGGTAGTCTACGTGATTGGTCCAAAAATGAGCGGCATCGAACCAATGGGCGTGTTTTGGACATATGTATCTGATGACAGTCTACGCGATTCGCCCAAAAATTGGCGGGATCAGACCAATGTACGTGGCCCCGCCTATATAAGCCAAATTTTGAAATTGAGAGTCATATCTTGCAATTTTTTATCGAGAGTGCTGTAATTTTGTGCATATCGATCTGGTGATAGTCTACGTGAATGGTCCAAAAGGGTTGGGATTGGACCAATGGGCGTGGCCCCACCCTTATAAGCAAATTTCTGAAATTGAAATACCTTGAACAATTTGTTAGCGAGAGTGTTGTAATTTTGTAAATATGCATTTGATGGCAGTCTACGTAATTGGTTAAAAAATTGACGGAATCGGAAATCTGAAGTCTGGGGCAACGAAGTGGACCGGGTCCAGCTAGTCTATATATATAAAAGAGAGTGTCTGTTTGTGGGTTTGTTTGTGTGTTTGTTTGTTCCGTATAGACGTCTAAACGGCTAGACCGATCATCTTGAAATTTTCACAGAATGTACATGTGAAGGGGGTGCTGAAAATAGGGTACTTGAATTTTCGATATATCAAGTGGGCGTGGACCCGCCCATATGGGTCAAATTTTGGTATTGAGAAAAATTTTTAGCTAGAGTGCTGAAATTTTGTGTGTATGCATTTAGTGTCAGATTATGTGAATGTTCAAAAAATGGGCGGAATCGGACCAATGGGCGTGGCCCCGCCCATACAAGCCAAATTTTGAAATTGAAATATTTTCCACAATTTATTAGCGAGAGTTCTGTAGTTTTGTGTATATGTATCAGGTGACAGTCTACGTGATTGGTCCAAAAATGGGCGGGATCGGACCAATGGGCGTGGCCCCGCCCACATAGACCAAATTTTGAAATTTCGATATCTTGCATAATTTGCTATCGGGAGTGCTGCAATGTTGTGTATATGTATCTGGTGGCATTCTACGTAATTGGTAAAAAAATGGGCGGGATCGGACCAATGGGCGTGGCACCGCCCATATAAGCCAAGTTTTAAAAATGTGATATCTTGCACAATTTGTTAGCGAGAGACCTGGAATTTTGTGTACATATATCCGTTGGCGATCTAAGTGATTGGTCCAAAAATGGCCGGGTTCGGACCAATAGGCGTGGCCCCGCCCATATAACCTAAATTTTGAAATAGAAATATCTTGCACAATTTATTATCAAGCAAGTTTTGGGCATATGTATCTGATGACAGTCTACGCAATTCGCCTAAAAATGGCCGGGATCAGACCAATGTACGTGGCCCCGCCTATATAAGCCAAATTTTGAAATTGAGACACATATATTGTACAATTTTTAGCGAGAGTGATGTCTGGTGGTAGTCTACGTTATTGGTCCAAAAAAGGGTCGGGATCGGATCAATGGCCGTGGCCCCGCCCATATAAACTAAATTTTGAAATTGAGATGTCTTACACAATTTTTTAACGAGAGTTCTGTAATTTTGTGCATATGTATCTGATGGTAGCCTACGTGAATAGTCTAAAAAGTGGCGGGATCGGATCAATGGGCGTGGCCCCGCCCATATAAACCACATTTTGAAATTGAGATATCATGCACAATTTGTTAGGGAGAGTGCTGTGATTTTGTGCATCTCACGCAGTCTACGTGATTACACAAAAAAGGGCGGCACCGCCCAAAGAAACCTAATTTTGAAATTAAGATATCTTGCACAATTTGTTTAAGTGAGCGCTGTACTTTTGTGTATATGTATCTGGCGGCAGTCTACGTGATTGGTCAGGAAATGGGAGGGATCAGACTAATTTGCGTGGCCCCGTTCATATAAGCCAAATTTATTATCGAGAGTGCTGCAGTTTTGGGTATATGTATCTGATGACAGTCTACGCGATTCGCCCAAAAATGGGCGGGATCAGACCAATGGACCTGACCTCGCCTATATAAGCCAAATTTTTAAATTGAGACTCATATCTTGCACAATTTTTTAGCGAGAGTGCTGTAATTTTTTGCATATGGATTTGGTGATAGTCTACGTGAATGGTCCACATAGGGTTGCGATCGGACCAATGGGCGTGCACCCCTCCCCCCCCCCCCCCCCCCTTATAAGCAAATTTCTGAAATTGAAATACATTGAACAATTTGTTAGCGAGAGTGTTGCAATTTTGTGAATATGCATTTGATGATAGTCTACGTAATTGGTTAAAAAATGGACGGAATCGGAAATCTGAAGTCTGGGACAACGAAGTGGACCGGGTCCAGCTAGTCTTTTATCTATATATATAAAAGAGAGTGTCGGTTTGTGGGTTTGTTTGTGTGTTTGTTTGTTTCGTTTAGACGTCTAAACGGCTAGACCGATCATCTTGAAATTTTTACAGAATGTGCATGTGAAGGGGGTGCTGAAAATAGGGTACTTGAATATTCGATATATCAAGTGGGCGTGGACCCGCCCATATGGGTCAAATTTTGGTATTGAGAAAAATTTTTAGCTAGAGTGCTGAAATTTTGTGTGTATGCATTTAGTGTCAGATTATGTGAATTTTCAAAAAATGGGCGGAATCGGACCAATGTGTGAGACCCCGCCCATATAAGCCAAATTTTGAAATTTAAATATTTTCCACAATTCATTAGCGTGAGTTCTTCAAGTTTGTGTATATGTATCTGGTGACAGTCTACGTGATTGGTCCAAAAATGGGCGGGATCGGCTCAATGGGCCCCGCCCACATAGACCAAATTTTGAAATTTCGATATCTTGCACAATTTGCTAGCTAGAGTGCTGCAATGTTGTGTATATGTATCTGGTAGCAGTCCACGTGATTTTTCCAAAAATGGGCGGGATCGGACCAATGGGCGTGGCACCGCCCATATAAGCCAAATGTGATATCTTGCACAATTTGTTACCGAGAGACCTGGAATTGTGTATATATATATCCGTTGGCGACCTACATGATTGGTCCAAAAATGGGCGGGTTCGGACCAATAGGCGCATATAAGCCAAATTTTGAAATTGAGATATTTTGCACAATTTGATAGCGAGAGTGCTGGAATTTTGTGTATATGTATACGGTGGCAGTCTTCGTAATTGGTCCAAAAATTGGCGGAATCGGACCAATGGGCGTGGCCCCGCCCATATAAGCCAAATTTTTAAATTGAGATATCTTGCACAATTTGTTAGCTAGAGTGCTGTAATGTTGTACGTATGTATCTGGTAGCAGTCCACGTGATTTTTCCAAAAATGACCATTGGGCGTGGCACCGCCCATATAAGCCAAATTTTAAAAATGTGATATCTTGCACAATTTGTTACCGAGAGACCTGGAATTTTGTATATATATATCCGTTGGCGACCTACATGATAGGTCCAAAAATGGGCGGTTTCGGACCAATAGGCGTGGCCCCGCCCATATAAGCCAAATTTTGAAATTGAGATATATTGCACAATTGTTTACCAAGAGTGCTGTAATTTCGGGTATATATATCTGGTGGTAGTCTACGTGATTGGTCCAAAAATGAGCGGCATCGAACCAATGGGCGTGGCCACGTCCGTAAAAGCCTAATTTTGAAATTGAAATATCTTGCACAATTTATTATCGAGAGTGCTGCAGTTTTGGACATATGTATCTGATGACAGTCTACGCGATTCGCCCAAAAATTGGCGGGATCAGACCAATGGACGTGGCCCCGCCTATATAAGCCAAATTTTTAAATTGAGACACATATCTTGCACTATTTTTAGCGAGAGTGATGTCTGGTGGTAGTCTACGTTATTGGTCCAAAAAGGGTCGGGATCGGATCAATTGCCGTGGCCCTGCCCATATAAACTAAATTTTGAAATTGAGATGGTCCAAACAGGGTCGGGATCGGATCAATTGCCGTGGCCCTGCCCATATAAACTAAATTTTGAAATTGAGATGTCTTACACAATTGTTTAGCGATAGTTCTGTAATTTTGTACATATGTAACTGATGATAGCCTACGTGAATGTTCTAAAAAGAGGCGGGATCGGATCAATGCGCCTGGCCCCGCCCATATAAACCAAATTTTGAAATTGAGATATCATGCACAATTTGTTAGCGAGAGTGCTGTGATTTTGTGCATCTCACGCAGTCTACGTGATTACACAAAAAAGGGCGGCACCGCCCATAGGAGCCTAATTTTTAAATTGAGATATCGTGCACAATTTGTTTAAGTGAGCGCTGCAGTTTTGGGTATATGTATCTGATGACAGTCTACGTGATTCGACCAAAAATAGGCGGGATCAGACCCATGGACGTTGCCCCGTCTATGCGAGTATAAGCCAAATTTTGAAATTGAGAGTCATATCTTGCACAATTTTTTATCGAGAGTGCTGTAATTTTTTGCATATCGATCTGGTGATAGTCTACGTGAATGGTCCAAAAGGGTAGGGATCGGACCAATGGGCGTGGCCCCACCCTTATAAGCAAATTTCTGAAATTGAAATACCTTGAACAATTTGTTAGGGAGAGTCTTGTAATTTCGTAAATATGAATTTGATGGCAGTCTACGTAATTGGTTAAAAAATTGACGGAATCGGAAATCTGAAGTCTGGGGCAACGAAGTGGACCGGGTCCAGCTAGTCTATATATATAAAAGAGAGTGTCTGTTTGTGGGTTTGTTTGTTTGTTCCGTATAGACGTCTAAACGGCTGGACCGATTTTCTTGAAATTTCCACAGAATGTACATGTGTGGGGCGTGGACCCACCCATATGGGTCAAATTTTGGTATTGAGAAAAATTTTTAACTAGAGTGCTGAAATTTTGTGTGTAAGCATTTAGTGTCAGATTATGTGAATTTTCAAAAAAATGGGCGGAATCGGACCAATGGGCGTGGCCCCGCCCATATAAGCCAAATTTTGAAATTGAGATATTTTGCACAATTTGATAGCGAGAGTGCTGGAATTTTGTGTATATGTATATGGTGGCAGTCTTCGTAATTGGTCTAAAAATGGGCGGGATCGGCTCAATGGGCGTGGCCCCGCCCACATAGACCAAATTTTGAAATTTCGATATCTTGCACAATTTGCAAGGGAGAGTGCTGCAATGTTGTGTATATGTATCTGGTAGCAATCCACGTGATTTTTCCAACAATGGGCGGGATCGGACCAATGGGCGTGGCACCGCCCATATAAGCCAAATTTTAAAAATGTGATATCTTGCACAATTTGTTAGCGAGAGTGCTGGAATTTTATGTATATGGTGGCAGTCTACGTGATTGGTCCAAAAATGGGCGGGATCGGCTCAATGGGCGTGGCCCCTCCCACATAGACCAAATTTTGAAATTTCGATATCTTGCACAAGTTGCAAGCGAGAGTGCTGCAATGTTGTGTACATGTATCTGGTAGCAATCCACGTGATTTTTCCAAAAATGGGCGGGATCGGACCAATGGGCGTGGCACCGCCCATATAAGCCAAATTTTAAAAATGTGATATGTTGCACAATTTGTCACCGAGAGACCTGGAATTTTATATATATATATCCATTGGTCCAAAATGGGCGGGTTCGGACCAATAGGCGTGGCCCCGCCCATATAAGCCAAATTTTTAAATTGAGATATTTTGCACAATTTGATAGCGAGAGTGCTGGAATTTTGTGTATATGTATACGGTGGCAGTCTTCGTAATTGGTCCAAAAATTGGCGGAATCGGACCAATGGGCGTGGCCCCGCCCATATAAGCCAAATTTTTAAATTGAGATATCTTGCACAATTTGTTAGCTAGAGTGCTGTAATGTTGTACGTATGTATCTGGTAGCAGTCCACGTGATTTTTCCAAAAATGGGCGGGATCGGACCAATGGGCGTGGCACCGCCCATATAAGCCAAATTTTAAAAATGTGATATCTTGCACAATTTGTTACCGAGAGACCTAGAATTTTGTATATATATATCCGTTGGCGACCTACACGATTGGTCCAAAAATGAGCAGGTTCGGACCAATAGGCGTGGCCCCGCCCATATAAGCCAAATTGAAATATTTTGCACAATTTGATAGCGAGAGTGGTGGAATTTTGTGTATATGTAGTTAAATTTATTAGACAAATAAAACAATATTCAAATATATTAGACAATTAAAACAATCTTTACTTCTGAACAGTAAAATTAAGTCTGAACAAAATTGTATTCAATATTGAATTTTGTCATTCGGATGAAATACAAAATATTTCATTTTAAAACTACTATGTAAGAAAACTTACATTTCATAATGATCAAGTAACAATTTATGTGTGTGTATTTGGTGTTCCATAACTCCCCCAGACGAAGATCTTTTTCCGCATTCTGAAGGAATAATGGACAAAGTATTGTTTTAATAGTGGGTTAACATGATTTTACTCGAACATAAAATAGTAAAAATTATTGATATTATATAAATAAAATGTTACAATGTTTTTGTTTTATAACGCATGTTTATACTACAATGATTCCAATTTTCAACTAATTTAATATTCAAATACTGTCGGCATTTGAATATTAAGTGTTTGTCTACCCAAGTATTTCGTGATTTCCAAATAAATTTCCATGCTATGTTTACAAAAATCCTTATTTTCAAAATTATGAATTGTTATCAATATGTCATTCAAATATTGATCATTGATCAATAGACATTTAAATATCTCTTTATTTATCGAATGATATGTTATCCTACAGAAAAATTCCATATTTTAAATATGCAGTACATTATTGACCCCTTATACATTTCAATTTTCATGCTCTGTCATCAACGATATTTTAGCTTGAAGTTGGCTTATTGTCATCAACAATATCATTATGATCAAAAACAACATCCATTGAGCTGAAAGAATTTTTCCGTTTAATGAATTGATCTTTGTAGTGTTTCTGATTGTTTTTCCTAGCTTTATAGTGCTTATCATCAATACGTTCAACTTCAATTTCCTCTTGTCTTGCTGCAAGTTTAGAAACGTTTGGAATCTTTTTGAAGTTCTCATCAATCTCCTCATTCTTACTCTAAAGTCCTTTCTTTTACTGATTCTATCCGTTCATAAACATCTTTTATGTTTATATTAGAGTTAAAAGAGTGGATATCACTGGGTTTTTGTTTAGTGGTTAAATGTATTGTATTGTTATAGAGAAAATTTGACTGTATTACTAAATCGATGTTGTATGCAATACCATCTTCCTCTTCCCGTTTTTTAAATATCCGTATGTTTTCATTTATACTGCTGTGAAATCTTTCTATATCAGAATTTCCAGTATGTCTGTTTGGTGTAGTTAGATGTAATCCAATACCTTTATTATCCAGAAAATCTTTAAATAATGCTGTAGAAAAACATGCCTCATTGGCAGTCACCAACATTCTTGGCATCTTCATTAAATTAAAGACTATAGTAAATGCTTTAATTAGACATAAAGGTGTCCTATCTTCTATTTCCTGCATTAGAGCATATTTAGAAAATGTATCAATAACCGTAAGATACATGTTGTTTCTACTCATAAACCAGATATCTGCATGATAAATTTCATGTGGTCCTTTTGGGGTTTGTGTCTTTTCAAATGGTAACTTTATGGGTCTTCTCTCGATTTTAAACATGCAGACTTTACAATTATTTATAATTTTCGATATTTCCCTCTTCAAATTAGGATAATAATATATGTTTTTTAACTCCTGATAAGTCTTTTCTATACCTGGATGATTGTTGTCATATTTATGATGTTTTAGTGTTATTTCCATTAATTGCTCAATTTGTAAATCTTCAATAAGTTTGTAAGTTCGAAAAATCTTAAAGTTTGTTATGCTTCTTAATTTAATTACTTCCTCTTGAATTTTTATATAAATTGGTTCTATTTCACAAAATATTGTTACATTTTGTTCGTTTTTAATGATCTCAATAACTTTACCTACAATTTCGCTATCCTGACTATAGTTGTACTGATGCCTTTTTTTCCCAAATATTTCAACAAGTGTGTACTCATCTATGTCACCAAGTTTTATTAATATCTGATTAGTGTAAAATTGAAGAGGTTTTTCGGTTACCGGGATGTGGTCATAGCCATCTTCATTGGCGCTATGTGCCGTAGATACAAGTGACCCAGATCGTTTATCTGTTACAATCTCTGATCTCACTGACATGTTATCGTTGTCCTTAACGCAAACATCTGTATATGATAATTTTTTCCTCGGATGTTTCCGGCTAAAATGTTTTGTCAATGAGATTTTCGTCTTAAAACGATTTCTACATATTTTGCATTGATATCTTAATCCTCTATGTACAATTCTTTTGTGGATTCCCAAGTTTGTAGCTTGAGTATACTTTCTATTACATTCGCTACATTCAAAAAGATTAATTTCATATTGAATTCTAGATAGAGCGTCGGCAACCTTATTTTCTTTTCCATTCACATGACAGATATCGAATTCATATTCATTAAGTTGAATTTTCCATCTAATTATCTTCGAATTTGGTTCCTTCAAAGAGGATAACCAAATTAATGGTTTGTGATCGGTATTTAGTCTAAATTTCCTTCCATACAAATAATGGCGAAATTGTTTTGTTGCCCAAACTATGGCCAATAGCTCCTTCTCAATAGTCGAGTAATTAATTTCATGCCTATTCAAGGTTCTAGATGCAAATGCTATGGGACCATCTGATTCTGATAGTACTGCTCCCATAGCGAAGTTACTTGCATCTGTCGTAAGTGTAAAAGTTTCGTTGAAATTAGGGTATTTTAGTATAACATCCGACATTAAAATTGTCCTCAATTTGTTGAAAGATTCCTTATCGTCGGGATCATTTATGTTAATCTTCGAATCTTTTTTCAATCTTGTGGTTAAGGGTTTGGCAATTTTAGCATAATCTGAAATAAATTTTCTGTAATAACCGGTAAGACCTAGAAAACTTTGAATTTCTCTGACGGTTCTTGGTATAGGGAAATTTTGTATAGCTTTTATTTTACTGGGATTGGGTTTTATACCATTAGGAGTAACCACGTGTCCCAAAAATTCAGTCTCTTTCTTCAAAAAGTCGCTTTTGTTCAAAGACACCTTTAAATTTTGATTTCCTCAGAGTTGTGAAAATTTTACCCAAACTTATAAAATGCTCTTGTAGTGTAGTACTAAAAACAAGTATGTCATCCATATAAATGATGCAAATCCTATTAATATGTTCTTTTAGAACATTATTCATCATGCGTTGAAATGTCGCGGGGGCATTTTTAAGTCCAAAAGGCATTCTTTCGAATTCAAAATGACCTTCGGAAGTGGAAAATGGTGTCTTTTCTTGGTCTTCTTGATTAACTTCAATCTGATAAAAACCCTTAGTTAAATCTAATGTTGAAAAATAATTTGCCCTACCTAGTTTATCCAGAATGTCATCAATCAGAGGTATAGGATATTTATCTTCCTTGGTGACTGCATTTAATTTCCTGTAGTCGATTACTATTCTCCATTCTCTATTCCCTTCCTTGTCCTCTTTCTTGGGAACCACCCAAATGGGTGCGTTATAGGGAGAAGTACTTGGCTTAATTATACCCTGCTCTAACATTTCTGAGATCTGTTTATCTACTTCTTTTCTATGGATTTCGGGATATCTGTAAGTTCTAGAATATACCGGACTAGCATCTCCAGTGGGAATGTTATGTTTAATCTCATTTGTAAAAGAAAGATCATCCCCTTTCTTGTAAAATATATCCCTATATTTTTGGATGAGATAGCTAATAGCTTCCTGTTCTTCAGAATTTAAATGATCTGCTTAGTTTGTTGTGAGATGTCCATTGGTTCTGAAAAACCTTGCTGTGGTAATTGCCACTGCTGTCTTATTTGTTGTTGCCATTGGTTGGGTTGGTTTCCTCCACTTTGATACAAATTATGTTGGTAGTTTTTTGGTTCCCATTGAGTGTTGGAATTTCTATTTTGAAAATTGGTATATGTTGCAGTTTTGGAATTCTTATATAAGAATTCCAAAACTTCTGGAATATAAGATTACCGATCCCATTTGTGAAAGTATAAAGCTCTTCCTTCTGGCCATTAAAATCGGAGAGATGAGTTAGGTGAGTAATGGGAAAAGGCGAAGTTTCCAGGGATATTGAAGTAGTCATATTGATTTTTTCCTTTTTAATTGATTTATCAATTCGTATACGTCTTTTATTTGATATTTAATTTTCTTTTGTAGTTTTTTTTTAAGAAATCACAGGCTTTCAAAATTGTCCTTTTGCATAGGACCTGACTCACTTCTCTTCAACGAGGTTTATCAGTATTAATTCCGTAAGATTCTTTTTTGCGAATTGCTAAACCTTTTGTAGCAATCCTACCGACTGCGCCAGTTAAATTTATTAGACAAATAAAACCATATTCAAATATATTAGACAATTAAAACAATCTTTACTTCTGAACAGTAAAATTAAGTCTGAACAAAATTGTATTCAATATTGAATTTTGTCATTCGGATGAAATACAAAATATTTCATTTTAAAACTACTATGTAAGAAAAATTACATTTCATAATGATCAAGTAACATTTTATGTGTGTGTATTTGGTGTTCCATATGGTGTTCCATGGTGGCAGTCTACGTGATTGGTCCAAAAATGAGCGGCATCGAACCAATAGTCGTGGCCACGTCCATATAAGCCAAATTTTGAAATTGAAATATCTTTCACAATTTATTATCGAGAGTGCTGCAGTTTTGGACATATGTATCTGATGACAGTCTACGCGATTCGCCTAAAAATTGGCGGGATCAGACCAATGGACGTGGCCCCGCCTATATAAGCCAAATTTTGAAATTGAGACACATATCTTGCACAATTTTTAGCGATAGTGATGTCTGGCGGTAGTCTACTTTATGGGTTCAAAAAGGGTCGGGATCGGATCAATGGCCGTGGCCCTGCCAATATAAACTAAATTTTGAAATTGAGATGTCTTACACAATTGTTTAGCGATAGTTCTGTAATTTTGTGCATATGTATCTGATGATAGCCTACGTGAATGTTCTAAAAAGTTGCGGGATCGGATCAATGGGCCTAGCCCCGCCCATATAAACCAAATTTTGAAATATAGATATCATGCTCAATTTGTTAGCGAGAGTGCTGTGATTTTGTGCATCTCACGCAGTCTACGTGATTACACAAAAAAGGGCGGCACCGCCCATAGGAGCCTAATTTTTAAATTGAGATATCTTGCACAATTTGTTTAAGTGAGCGCTGCAGTTTTGGGTATATGTATCTGATGACAGTCTACGCGATTCGCCCAAAAATTGGCGGGATCATACCAATGTACGTGGCCCCGCCTATATAAGCCAAATTTTGAAATTGAGAGTCATATCTTGCAATTTTTTATCGAGAGTGCTGTAATTTTGTGCATATCGATCTGGTGATAGTCTACGTGAATGGTCCAAAAGGGTTGGGATTGGACCAATGGGCGTGGCCCCACCCTTATAAGCAAATTTCTGAAATTGAAATACAATGAACAATTTGTTAGCGAGAGTGTTGTAATTTTGTAAATATGCATTTGATGGCAGTCTACGCAATTGGTTAAAAAATTGACGGAATCGGAAATCTGAAGTCTGGGGCAACGAAGTGGACCGGGTCCAGCTAGTCTATATATATAAAAGAGAGTGTCTGTTTGTGGGTTTGTTTGTGTGTTTGTTTGTTCCGTATAGACGTCTAAACGGCTAGACCGATCATCTTGAAATTTTCACAGAATGTACATGTGAAGGGGGTGCTGAAAATAGGGTACTTGAATTTTCGATATATCAAGTGGGCGTGGACCCGCCCATATGGGTCAAATTTTGGTATTGAGAAAAATTTTTAGCTAGAGTGCTGAAATTTTGTGTGTATGCATTTAGTGTCAGATTATGTGAATGTTCAAAAAATGGGCGGAATCGGACCAATGGGCGTGGCCCCGCCCATACAAGCCAAATTTTGAAATTGAAATATTTTCCACAATTTATTAACGAGAGTTCTGTAGTTTTGTGTATATGTATCAGGTGACAGTCTATGTGATTGGTCCAAAAATGGGCGGGATCGGACCAATGGGCGTGGCCCCGCCCACATAGACCAAATTTTGAAATTTCGATATCTTGCATAATTTGCTATCGGGAGTGCTGCAATGTTGTGTATATGTATCTGGTGGCATTCTACGTAATTGGTAAAAAAATGGGCGGGATCGGACCAATGGGCGTGGCACCGCCCATATAATCCAAGTTTTAAAAATGTGATATCTTGCACAATTTGTTAGCGAGAGACCTGGAATTTTGTGTACATATATCCGTTGGCGATCTAAGTGATTGGTCCAAAAATGGCCGGGTTCGGACCAATAGGCGTGGCCCCGCCCATATAACCTAAATTTTGAAATAGAAATATCTTGCACAATTTATTATCAAGCAAGTTTTGGGCATATGTATCTGATGACAGTCTACGCAATTCGCCTAAAAATGGCCGGGATCAGACCAATGTACGTGGCCCCGCCTATATAAGCCAAATTTTGAAATTGAGACACATGTATTGTACAATTTTTAGCGAGAGTGATGTCTGGTGGTAGTCTACGTTATTGGTCCAAAAAAGGGTCGGGATCGGATCAATGGCCGTGGCCCCACCCATATAAACTAAATTTTGAAATTGAGATGTCTTACACAATTTTTTAGCGAGAGTTCTGTAATTTTGTGCATATGTATCTGATGGTAGCCTACGTGAATAGTCTAAAAAGTGGCGGGATCGGATCAATGGGCGTGGCCCCGCCCATATAAACCACATTTTGAAATTGAGATATCATGCATAATTTGTTAGGGAGAGTGCTGTGATTTTGTGCATCTCACGCAGTCTACGTGATTACACAAAAAAGGGCGGCACCGCCCAAAGAAACCTAATTTTGAAATTAAGATATCTTGTACAATTTGTTTAAGTGAGCGCTGTACTTTTGTGTATATGTATCTGGCGGCAGTCTACGTGATTGGTCAGGAAATGGGAGGGATCAAAATAATTTGCGTGGCCCCGTTCATTTAAGCCAAATTTATTATCGAGAGTGCTGCAGTTTTGGGTATATGTATCTGATGACAGTCTACGCGATTCGCCCAAAAATGGGCGGGATCAGACCAATGGACCTGACCTCGCCTATATAAGCCAAATTTTTAAATTGAGACTCATATCTTGCACAATTTTTTAGCGAGAGTGCTGTAATTTTTTGCATATGGATTTGGTGATAGTCTACGTGAATGGTCCACATAGGGTTGCGATCGGACCAATGGGCGTGCACCCCTCCCCCCCTCCCCCCCTTATAAGCAAATTTCTGAAATTGAAATACATTGAACAATTTGTTAGCGAGAGTGTTGCAATTTTGTGAATATGCATTTGATGATAGTCTACGTAATTGGTTAAAAAATGGACGGAATCGGAAATCTGAAGTCTGGGACAACGAAGTGGACCGGGTCCAGCTAGTCTATATATATAAAAGAGAGTGTCTGTTTGTGGGTTTGTTTGTGTGTTTGTTTGTTCCGTATAGACGTCTAAACGGCTAGACCGATCATCTTGAAATTTTAACAGAATGTGCATGTGAAGGGGGTGCTGAAAATAGGGTACTTGAATTTTCGATATATCAAGTGGGCGTGGACCCGCCCATATGGGTCAAATTTTGGTATTGAGAAAAATTTTTAGCTAGAGTGCTGAAATTTTGTGTGTATGCATTTAGTGTCAGATTATGTGAATTTTCAAAAAATGGGCGGAATCGGACCAATGTGCGTGACCCCGCCCATATAAGCCAAATTTTCCACAATTCATTAGCGTGAGTTCTTCAAGTTTGTGTATATGTATCTGGTGACAGTCTACGTGATTGGTCCAAAAATGGGCGGGATCGGCTCAATGGCGAGAGTGTTGCAATTTTGTGAATATGCATTTGATGATAGTCTACGTAATTGGTTAAAAAATGGACGGAATCGGAAATCTGAAGTCTGGGACAACGAAGTGGACCGGGTCCAGCTAGTCTATATATATAAAAGAGAGTGTCTGTTTGTGGGTTTGTTTGTGTGTTTGTTTGTTCCGTATAGACGTCTAAACGGCTAGACCGATCATCTTGAAATTTTAACAGAATGTGCATGTGAAGGGGGTGCTGAAAATAGGGTACTTGAATTTTCGATATATCAAGTGGGCGTGGACCCGCCCATATGGGTCAAATTTTGGTATTGAGAAAAATTTTTAGCTAGAGTGCTGAAATTTTGTGTGTATGCATTTAGTGTCAGATTATGTGAATTTTCAAAAAATGGGCGGAATCGGACCAATGTGCGTGACCCCGCCCATATAAGCCAAATTTTCCACAATTCATTAGCGTGAGTTCTTCAAGTTTGTGTATATGTATCTGGTGACAGTCTACGTGATTGGTCCAAAAATGGGCGGGATCGGCTCAATGGGCCCCGCTCACATAGACCAAATTGTGAAATTTCGATATCTTGCACAATTTGCTAGCTAGAGTGCTGCAATGTTGTGTATATGTATCTGGTAGCAGTCCACGTGATTTTTCCAAAAATGGGCGGGATCGGACCAATGGGCGTGGCACCGCCCATATAAGCCAAATGTGATATCTTGCACAATTTGTTACCGAGAGACCTGGAATTGTGTATATATATATCCGTTGGCGACCTACATGACCGGTCCAAAAATGGGCGGGTTCGGACCAATAGGCGCATATAAGCCAAATTTTGAAATTGAGATATTTTGCACAATTTGATAGCGAGAGTGCTGGAATTTTGTGTATATGTATACGGTGGCAGTCTTCGTAATTGGTCCAAAAATTGGCGGAATCGGACCAATGGGCGTGGCCCCGCCCATATAAGCCAAATTTTTAAATTGAGATATCTTGCACAATTTGTTAGCTAGAGTGCTGTAATGTTGTACGTATGTATCTGGTAGCAGTCCACGTGATTTTTCCAAAAATGGGCGGGATCGGACCAATGGGCGTGGCACCGCCCATATAAGCCAAATTTTAAAAATGTGATATCTTGCACAATTTGTTACCGAGAGACCTAGAATTTTGTATATATATATCCGTTGGCGACCTACATGATTGGTCCAAAAATGAGCAGGTTCGGACCAATAGGCGTGGCCCCGCCCATATAAGCCAAATTGAAATATTTTGCACAATTTGATAGCGAGAGTGGTGGAATTTTGTGTATATGTATATGGTGGCAGTCTACGTGATTGGTCCAAAAATGAGCGGCATAGAACCAATGGTCGTGGCCACGTCCATATAAGCCAAATTTTGAAATTGAAATATCTTTCACAATTTATTATCGAGAGTGCTGCAGTTTTGGACATATGTATCTGATGACAGTCTACGCGATTCGCCTAAAAATTGGCGGGATCAGACCAATGGACGTAGCCCCGCCTATATAAGCCAAATTTTGAAATTGAGACACATATCTTGCACAATTTTTAGCGAGAGTGATGTCTGGCGGTAGTCTAGTTTATGGGTTCAAAAAAGGTCGGGATCGGATCAATGGCCGTGGCCCTGCCAATATAAACTAAATTTTGAAATTGAGATGTCTTACACAATTGTTTAGCGATAGTTCTGTAATTTTGTGCATATGTATCTGATGATAGCCTACGTGAATGTTCTAAAAAGTTGCGGGATCGGATCAATGGGCCTGGCCCCGCCCATATAAACCAAATTTTGAAATATAGATATCATGCACAATTTGTTAGCGAGAGTGCTGTGCATCTCACGCAGTCTACGTGATTACACAAAAAAGGGCGGCACCGCCCATAGGAGCCTAATTTTTAAATTGAGATATCTTGCACAATTTGTTTAAGTGGGCGCTGCAGTTTTGGGTATATGTATCTGATGACAGTCTACGTGATTCGACCAAAAATAGGCGGGATCAGACCAATGGACGTTGCCCCGCCTATGCGAGTATAAGCCAAATTTTGAAAATGAGAGTCATATCTTGCACAATTTTTTATCAACAGTGCTGTAATTTTTTGCATATCGATCTGGTGATAGTCTACGTGAATGGTCCAGAAGGGTTGGGATCGGACTAATGGGCGTGGCCCCACCCTTATAAACAAATTTCTGAAATTGAAATACCTTGAACAATTTGTTAGCGAGAGTGTTGTAATTTTGTAAATATGCATTTGATGGCAGTCTACGTAATTGGTTAAAAAATTTACGGAATCGGAAATCTGAAGTCTGGGGCAACGAAGTGGACCGGGTCCAGCTATCTATATATATAAAAGAGAGTGTCTGTTTGTGGGTTTGTTTGTTCCGTATAGACGTCTAAACGGCTAGACCGATCATCTTGAAATTTTCTCAGAATGTACATGTGTAGGGAGTGCTGAAAATAGGGTACTTGAATTTTCGATATATCAAGTGGGCGTGGACCCGCCCATTTGGTCCAATTTTGATATTGAGAAAATTTTTAGCTAGAGTCCTGGAATTTTGTGTATATATATGCGTTGACGATCTACGTGATTGGTCCAAAAATGGGCGGGTTCGGACCAATAGGCGTGGCCCCGCCTATATAAGCCAAATTTTGAAATTGAAATATTTTGCACAATTTGTTAGCGAGAGTGGTGGAATTTTGTGTATATGTATATGGTGGCAGTCTACGTGATTGGTCCAAAAATGGGCGGGATCTGACCAATAGTCGTGGCCCCGCCCATATAAGCCAAATTTTGAAATTGAGATATATTGAACAATTTGTTACCGACAGTGCTGTAATTTTGTGTATGTATATCTGGTGACAGTCTACGTGATTGGTCCAAAAATGGGTGGGGTCACACTAATAGGCGTGGCCCCGCCCATATAAGGCAAATTTTGAAATTGATATATTTTCCACAATTTTTTAGCAAGAGTGCTGTAATTGTCTGCATATATATCTGGTGGTAGTCTACGTGATTGGTTCAAAAATGAGCGGGAACGAACCAATGGGCGTGGCACCGCCCATATAAGCAAATTTTTAAAATTGAGATATCATGCACGATGACAAATTGTGATAGTGCTGTAATTTTGTGCAGCTCATGCAGTCTACGTGATTAAAGAAAAAAAAACTGCCGAATTAGACTAATGGGCGTGATCCCGATCATATAAACATAATTTTGAAACTGAGATATCTTGCACAATTTGTTTACGGGAGCTCTGTAATTTTGTGTATATGTATGTGATTGGTCAGAAAATGGAAGGGATCAGACTAATTGGCGTGGCCCCGCCCATATAAGCCAAATTTTGAAATTGAGATATCTTGAACAATTTTTCAGCGAGAGTGTTGTAATTTTGTGAATGTGCATTTGATGGCAGTCTACGTAATTGGTTAAAAAATGGGCGGGATCGGACCAAATGGCGTGACCCCGCCCATATGAGCCATTTTTTGGAATATATCTCGAAAAATTTGTTAGCGAGAATGCTGTTTATTTCATGTATATGCATTTGGTGGCGGTATTCGTGATTGGTCAAAAAATTAACGGAATCGGAAATCTGAAGTCTGGGGCAACGAAGTGGACCGGGTCCAGCTAGTCTATATATATAAAAGATAGTGTCTGTTTGTGGGTTTGTTTGTTTGTTTGTTCCGTATAGACGTCTAAACGGCTAGACCGATCATCTTGAAATTTTCACAGAATGTACATGTGTAGGGGGTGCTAAAAATAGGGTACTTGAATTTTCGATATAGCAAGTGGGCGTGGACCCGCCCATATGGGTCCAATTTTGATATTGAGAAAAAATGTTAGCTAGAGTGCTGAAATTTTGTGTGTATGCATTTAGTGGCAGATTATGTGAATTTTCAAAAAATGGGCGGAATCGGACCAATGGTCGTGGCCACGCCCATATAAGACAAATTTTGAAACTGAGATATTTTGCACAATTTGTTAGTGAGGGTGCTGGAATTTTGTGTATATGTACATGGTGGCAGTCTACGTGATTGGTCCAAAAATGGCCGGGATCGACTCAATGGTCGTGGCCCCGCCCACATAGACCAAATTTTGATATCTTACACAATTTGCTAGCGGTAGTGCTGCAATGTTGCGTGTATGTATCTGGTGGCATTCTACGTAATTGGTCAAAAAAATGGGCGGGATCGGACCAATGGGCGTGGCCCCGCCCATATAAGCCAAATTTTGAAATTGAGATATCTTGCACAATTTATTAGCGAGAGTGATGAAATTTTTTACATATGTATCTGGAGGCAGCCTTCGTGATTGTTCCAAAAATGGCAGGGATGGGACCAGTGGGCGTGGCCCCGCCCATATAAGCCAAATTTGGAAATTGAGATATTTTGCACACTTTGTTAGCGAGAGACCTGGAATTTTCTGTATATATATCCGTTTGCGATCTACGTGATTGGTCCATAAATTGGCCGGTTCGGACCAATAGGCGTGGCCCCGCCCATTTAAGCCAAATTTTGAAATTGAGATATATTGAACAATTTGTTACCGAGAGTGCTGTTATTTCGTGTATATACGAGTATATCTGGTGGTAGTCTACGTGATTGGTCCAAAAATGAGCGGCATCGAACCAATGGGCGTGCCCACGTCCATATAAGCCAAATTTTGAAATTGAAATATCTTGCACAATTTATTATCGAGAGTGCTGCAGTTTTGGGCATATGTATCTTATGACAGTCTACGCGATTCGCCCAAAAATGGGCAAGATCAGACCAATGGACGTGGCTCCGCCTATATAAGCCAAATTTTGAAATTGAGACACATATTTTGTACAATTTTTAGAGAGAGTGATGTCTGGTGGTAGTCTACGTTATTGGTCCAAAAAGGTTCGGGATCGGATCAATGGCCATGGCCCCGCCGATATAATCTAAATTTTGAAATTGAGATGTCTTACACAATTTTTGAGCGAGAGTTCTGTAATTTTGTGCATATGTATGTGATGATAGCCTACGTGAATGGTCTAAAAAGTGGCGGGAAATTGAGATATCATGCACAATTTGTTAGCGAGAGTGCTGTGATTTTGTGCATCTCATGCAGTCTATGTGATAACACAAAAAGGGGCGGCACCGCCCATAGAAACCTAATTTTGAAATTGAGATATCTTGCACAATTTGTTTAAGTGAGCGCTGTTCTTTTGTGTATATGTATCTGGCGGCAGACTACGTGATTGGTCAGGAAATGGGAGGGATCAGACTAATTGGCGTGGCCCCGTCCATATAAGCCAAATTTTGAAATTGAAATATCTTACACAATTTATTGATGCAGTTTTAGGTATATGTATCTGATGACAGTCTACGTGATTCGCCCAAAAATGGGCGGTATCAAACCAATGGACGTGGCACCGCCTATATAAGCCAAATTTTGAAATTGGAACTCATATCTTGCACAATTTTTTAGCGAGAGTGCTGTAATTTTCTGCATATGGATCTGGTGATAGTCAACGTGAATGGTCCAAAAAGGTTGGTATCCGACCAATGGGCGTGGCCCCACCCTTATACGCAAATTTCTGAAATTGAAATACCTGAACAATTTGTTAGCGAGAGTGTTGTCATTTTGTAAATAGGCATTTAATGGCAGTCTACGTAATTGGTTAAAAAATGGACGGAATCGGAAATCTGAAGTCTGGGGCAACGAAGTGGACCGGGTCCAGCTAGTATTATATATTTGGGAAGATGTTGGTCTAAATCTGTGTTTCCATCCTAATATGTTTTTATTTGGGAATACTATTTCCGAAACAAAAATTTATTTGCATCTAAGAAGGATTTACAACAAACAGTGACTTCGAATATTTAGAACTTTAAAATGAGCGCTTTAAAACAGAAATTAATGCTGCATATGCCATTTTTAATTGGGAGGTATAATTCGAAATCAAGTAAAAATTAAAACTGAAGTTCGAATATTCAGCAATGTTTTGAAATCTTTTTTAAATAAAATATATTTGGTAAAGTTTCTGAACTTTAATTTTATTTGTATTTAAACACTTATCTTATCTGAGACAATTAGTGTGCAAATATATTTTGTTGTAATATATTGATTTATGCGTTCCAAAAAAATTTTATTGATTTTCAAATACAATTTGTTTGTTCAAAAATATATAATATTTAAATATGTGTGTTCCAAATATATTTTCTTTCTATTCAAACACTTCAAAAAGGCGATTTTGCCCCGTGTATGAGCCTGAGAAAATGATCACTTTTTTGCAAAAATTACACCGAGGCTCCAAATCTTTGGGGCCCATAAAAAAGTGCATGACTTTGGTCAAAACTGGGATAATGTTATTGAAGTATTTGAAGATTATAAACATATTTTTTTAAGTTTTTTTTGCGATTTTGACCTTAAAGATGAATTCTTCATGACAAGAGCTACAACTTTGTCTCAGAGAGTAAATCAAAATTCTGAACGGTTTGCAAGATATGAGCCTGATAAAATGAACAATTTTTTTCAAAAATTACACCGAGACTCCAAAACTATGGGGTTCCATAAAAAAGTGCATGTCTTTGGGCAAAACTGGGACACACGGGTCTTTTTTATATAAAATATAACCGCATATGGTTATATTTTTTCGTGTTGCACTGTGTAATAAACGCTACAGTCCTCCAAATAAAATTATTGGAGTATATTCGAACTCGAACCGTCACCTTAAACTTTCGCGTTCTGCAGAATATGAAAACATACATAGGTTATGTAGAAATTGTGTGCAAATGAACAAGTAATTTTGTGTGAGGCTAACAGAAGGGGACTTGACGAATACGCCTACTTTTTGCTGAATAGTAGATACTTTATAGAAATTGCAATGTACCGAATTGTGTGCGTTATGAGCCATTTGAGTTTGGTATAACTTGGCCAGTTTGAGTGCGAGGTACTAGATATAGTGCGGAAATAAAGCCTACACGTTGAGACAATAAATTACTTGAAGGATTTACAACAAATGATGACTTGGAATACTCACATATTAAAGTGAGCGTTTTGCTTTAAAACAGATGTTAATGCTGCATTTTTATGCTGGGAAGTAAAATTCGAAACCAAGGAAAAATTAAAACTGAAATTCGAAAAGTTAGCTATGTTTTGAAAATCTTTTTTTAATTAAATATATTTGGAGAAATTCTTAAATAATATATTTTATTTGAAAAAAATTAGTTCGCAAATATATTTTGTTCTAATTTACTAATATATGAGCTCCAATAAATGTTATTGATTTTCAAATAAAATATATTTGTTCAGAAATATACAATACTAGCCGGTCCCGGTCCACTTCGTTGCCCCAGACTTCAGATTTCCGATCCCGTCCATTAATCAAAACATGGCTCATATAGACAGTGACAGTAGGAATCTCGTGAATCTACACTGATAGAAAAACCGTTCGTCACCATGACGAAACAGATTCGTCAATATATCTTTGCACTGGTGACGAAATTTTTCGTACATGCGATGTTTTTGTACGTCAATAGAACGAACACTATCATCAAGTAATGTTTTTGGTGCTTTCAAAATTCGTCGAGAGAACGATAAGGTTTCATTCCCTCGACGAAAAGATTTATTTGGCCATTTTGCTGAAAATATGATCAAACGATGCAATCAAATTATAGTTTCTGCTTAAATGTACTGTCCTATATGCGTTCTGATTACCTTAGTTAAATAATTTGTTGTAAAAGATCAATTTAAAAAATCTAATAATTAATGACGAACACCGTTCGTCAATAAGATTATCCATTCATCATGAGAACGATCGACTTATTCGCCCTTTACGGCAACGTCAACTCCTACAGCAAAACAAAGAAAGACATGCGACGTGGTTATGTTCGTCCACGTGTGTGTTCCACGCAGCACCGATTGGTTCAATCAAACCGCACTAGCACGGCCTAACTGATGTTTGCTTAGCAAAACATCAGACACATGCATACTCGTACATGCAGCTCGACAAGCTGTATAAGTGTGAATCATTTGTGCTAGTGGTCTGTTGGCAAATACATTACTTGATGTGATTATTTTTGATTTGAAATAGCAGAAGTAATGAATACTTCTCGTTTGTTTGATTTCAGCCTTACCTGATAAGAACTGCGTCTCGAAACGAATATTCACAACTGAACCTAGCAATGCAGTCAAATAATTTTATTTTCCATATCATTTTAAATGTTTTAAAACTAGAAGAACATTAATTGGAATTTTTAAAATATAAATAGTCGTGGTCACGAATTCGTCGTGGTGATGAAAGGGATTCGTCGTGATAATGAATGGGATTCGTCGTGGTGACGAATGGAATTCGTCGTGATGATGAATGGAATTCGTCGTGGTGACGAATGGAATTCGTCGTGATGATGAATGGAATTCGTCGTGGTGACGAATGGAATTCGTCGTGGTGATGAATGGAGTTCAGCATGGTGATGAATGGAATTCAGCATGGTGATGAATAGAGTTCGTCATGGTGATGAATGATATACGTCGTGATGATGAATGGGGATCGTCATGATGATGAATGGGGTTCGTCGTGGCGATGAATGGATCATCCTGAGGACGAAAGTTTTTGGAAACAGAAATTCGTCATGGTGACGAACAAATTCATCAAGAGGATTATTCCGTACGTTAGCTGACTTTTGACGAAAAAATAATCGTGATGATGTACAAATTCGTCGTCTTGACGAAGCTTTTTCTATCAGTGTATTCGTACGTACGGACAGTAGGAAACACTTCCAAAAATTGTCTTATGCGGGCGGATCAACGCCACCTCAATCAAGAACTTATAAAGCCTATGCCACACTCTAAGCTTATCTGAAGATTCCCTGAAAATTTCATCAAAACCGATCCAGCCGTTTTGGAGTCCATACGTAACATACACACATCCATTTATATATACACTAGCTGAGCCCGGTGCGCTTCGCTGCCCATGTCAAAATTAGCGCTGTATTTTATATCCGATCAGTACGAAATTCGGCAGAAAGAGGTTTGTTATTACATGAAGGAATACTGCCAAATTCGGAGAAAATCGGTTCAGATTTAGATATAGTCCCCATATATATGTTACCCCCGATTTGAAATTTAGCGCTGTAGAAACTGTATTTTATATCCGATCAGTACGAAATTCGGCAGAAAGAGGTTTCTTATTACATGAAGGAATACCGCAAAATTCGGAGAAAATCGGTTCAGATTTAGATATAGTCCCCATATATATGTTACCCCCAATTTGACATGTAAGCGCTGTAGAGACTGTGTTTTATATCCGATCAGTACGAAATTCGACAGAAACAGGTTTCTATTTTACATGAATGAGTATTCAAGGAAAATCGATTCAGATTTATATATAACCTCCATATATATGTTCCTCCAGATTTGGTTACAAAGCGCTATAGAAGTTGTACTTTACTTCCGATCATTACAAAGTTCTCCAGAAAAATGTTTCTCAATTTAGGAAGGAATATTGCTTAATTATCGATTATCGGTTCAAAATAAGATATACATACACACACACACACCACATTTACCAATTATTCCAAATTATTATCGCAATGACCCTTATCGCATTGTTAGGGAGGTGTAGGGTATTATATAGTCGGCCCCGCCCGACTTTCTGCCTTTCCTTACTGGTATTAGTAATAAATTCACTGAATGAAAAAATACCGAATTCAGTGGAAAGTCCAGAAAATAGAAATGTATACTTATAAAATTTCCAAATTCTTGTTTCATTGGTCATGCAATCACATTATCATATTGCGATTGTATTGGAGTGAGCAGCTGTAATTATCACATACCGAGCATTTTTGTTCATGTATTTCCTATATAATACTTGCAAGATATATTAAAATATAGGCTGTGCCACGCCCACTGGTCCTATTCCGCCCATTTGTAAGCAAATCACGTAGACTGCTACCAGATACACCTAGGCTTCCACCAGACACATATACACAAAATTCCAGCTCTCTCGATAACAAATTGTGCAAGATATCAAATTTTTAAAATTTGGCTTATATTGGCGGTGCCACGCCCATTGGTCCGATCCTGCCCATTTTTGGACCAATCACGTGGACTGCCACCAGATACATATGTACAACATTACAGCACTCTAGCTAACACATTGTGCAAGATATATCAATTTCAAAATTTGGCTTATATGGGCGGGGCCACGCCCATTGGTCCGATCCAGGCCATTTTTTGACCAATTACGTAGAATGCCACCAGATACATATTCGCAACATTGCAGCACTCCCGCTGGCAAATTTCAAAATTTGGTCTATGTGGGGGGGCCACGCCCATTGGGTCGATCCCGCCCATTTTTGGACCAATCATTTAGACTGCCACCATATACATATACACAAAATTCCAGCACTCTCGCTAACAAATTGTGCAAAATATCTCAATTTCAAAATTTGGCTTATATGGGCGGGGCCACGCCCATTGGTCCGATTACGACCATTTTTGGAAAATTCACATAATCTGCCACAAAATGCATACACACAAAATTTCAGCACTCTAGTTAAAAAATTTTCTCAATACCAAAATTTGACCCATATGGGCGGGTCCACGCCCTCTTGATATATCGAAAATTCAAGTACCCTATTTTCACCACGCCCTACACATGTACATTCTGTGAAAATTTCAAGATGATCGGTCTAGCCGTTTAGACGTCTATACGGAACAAACAAACAAACAAACAAACAAACAAACAAACAAACAAACAAACAAACAAACAAACAAACAAACAAACAAACAAACAAACAAACAAACAAACAAACAAACAAACAAACAAACAAACAAACAAACAAACAAACAAACAAACAAACAAACAAACAAACAAACAAACAAACAAACAAACAAACAAACAAACAAACAAACAAACAAACAAACAAACCCACAAACAGACACTCTCTTTTATATATATAGATATATAGCTGGAACCGGTCCAATTCGTTGCCCCAGAATTAGATTTCCGATGCCGTCCATTTTTTAACCAATCACGAATACTGCCACCAAAAACATCTCCATAAAATAAGAGCACTCTCGCTACGAAATTGTGAAGATATGTTAATTTCAAAATTTGGCGTTGGCCCATTGGTCTGATCCCGCCCATTTTTGGACTAATCACGTAGACTGCCACCAGATATATAAACAGAATCACAGTACTATGGCTAACAAATTGTGCAAGATATCTCAATTTCAAAATTGGCTTCTATGGGCGACGCCACGCCCTTTGGTCTGATCCCGCTCATTTTTAGACCAATCGCATAGACTTCCACCAGACGCATATACACAAAATAACAGCGCTCTTGCAAATAGATTGTGCAAGACAATCAATTTCAAAAGGTTACTTACATGTGCTGGGCCACGCCCATTGATATGATTTCGCCCAGTTTTGGTCAAATCGCGTAGACTACCACCAGATACGTATGCACAAAATTACAGAACTCTTGATAAAAAATTGTGCAAGATATTTTAATTTCAAGATTTGGCTTATATGGGCGGGGGCACGCCCATATTTCCGATCTTCCTCATTTTTGAACCAATCACGGAGACTACCACCAGATACATATGCACAAAATTACAGCACTCTCGATAACAAATTGTGCAAGATATCTCAATTTCAAAATGTGGCTTACATGGGCTGGGCGACGCCCATTAGTCTGATACCGCCCATTTTTGAACTAATCACGTAGACTACCACCAGATACATATAAACATAATTACAGTACTATCACTACTTAATTGTGCAAGATAGCTCAAATTTGACTTATATGGGCCCTTTTTTGGACCAATCACGTAGACTACCAGCAGATACATATGCACAAAATTACAGCACTCTCTCTAACAAAATGTGCAAGATATCTCAATTTAAAATTTGGCTTTTATGGGCGGGGCCACGACATTTGGTCCGATGCTGGCTATTTTTGGAACAATCACGTAGACGTACCAGATACATATGTACAAGATTACAGCACTCTAGCTAACAAATTATGCAAGATATCTCAATTTCAAAATTTGGCTTATATGGGCGGTGTAACGCCCATTCGTCCGATTCCGCCCATTGTTGGACCAATCACGTAGACTACCACCGGATACCTATGCACAAAATTATAGTACTCTCGCTAACAAATTGTGCATGATAAGTCAATTTCAAAATTTGGCTTATATGGGCGGTGTCACGCCCATTGGTCCGTTTTCGCCCATGTTCGGACCAATCACGTGGTCTACTACCAGATACATATGCACAAAATTACAGCACTCTCGCTAACAAATTGTGCAAGATATCTCAATTTAAAAATTAGGCTTATATGGGCGGTGCCACGCCCTTTGGTCCGATTCCGCCTATTTTTGGACCAATCGCGTAGACTGCCACCAGATACATATGTACAACATTACAGCACTCTAGCTAACAAATTAAGCAAGATATCTCAATTTCAAATGTTGGCTTATAGTGGCGGGGCCACGCCCATTGGTCCGATCCCGCCCATTTTTAGAACAATCATGTCGGCTGCCACCAGATATATGTATATACACTAAATTGCATCACTCTCGCTAACAAATTGTGCAAAATATCTCAATTTCAAAATTTGGCTAATATGGGCGGGGCCACGCCTTTTGGTCCGAACCCGCCCAGTTTTGGACCAATCTTGTAGATCGCCAACGGATATATATACACAAAATTCCAGCTCTCTCGCTAACAAATTGTGCAAGATATCACATTTATAAAATTAGGTTTATATGGGCGGCGCCACGCCTATTGGTCCGATCCTGCCCATTTTTGGACCAATCACGTGGACTGTCACCAGATAAATATGTATGTCCAACATTACAGCACTCTAGCTAGTAAATTGTGCAAGATATATCAATTTCAAAATTTGGCTTATATGGGCGGGGCCACGCCCATTGGTCCGATCCCGCCCATTTTTTTTACCAATTTCGTAGAATGCCACCAGATACATATACACAACATTGCAGCACTCCCGATAGCAAATTGTGCAAGATATCGAAATTTAAAAATTTGGTCTATGTGGACGGGGCCACGCCCATTGGTCCGATCCCGCCCATTTTTGGACCAATCACGTAGACTGTCACCTGATACATATACACAAAACTACAGAACTCTCGCTAATAAATTGTGGAAAATATTTCAATGTCAAAATTTGGCTTGTATGGGCGGGGCCACGCCCATTGGTCCGATTCCGCCCATTTTGTGAAAATTCGCATAATCTGACACTAGATGCATACACACAAAATGTCAGCACTCTAGCTAAAAATTTTTCTCAATACCAAAATTTGACCCATATGGGCGGGTCCACGCCCACTTGATATATCGAAAATTCAAGTACCCTATTTTCAGCACCCCCTTCACATGTACATTCTGTGGAAATTTCAAGAAGATCGGTCTAGCCGTTTAGACGTCTATACGGAACAAACAAACACACAAACAAACCCACAAACAGACACTCTATTTTATGTATATATATAGAAGACTAGCTGGACCCGGTCCACTACGTTGCACCAGACTTGAGATTTCCAATGCCGTCCATATTTCAAAACAGGGTTCATGTAGATAGCGACAGTAGGAATCTCGTTAATCTATTCGTAGGTACGGACAGTAGGAATCACTAAAAACATTGGCTTATATGGGCGGACCCACGCCTCCTCAATAAAGAACTTATAAAGCCTATGTCACCCTCTAGGCTTAAATGAACATTCCCTGAAAATGTCATCAAAACCGATCCAGACGTTTTGGAGTCCATACGTAACATACACACATCCATGTATATATATTAGGCCGGGTCGATTTGTGGGGAGGCAAAGAAAGTTACCATTGCTCAGTGAAAATCGTATTCTAGGGATCAAAATAAGAAACTTTGCCTAAGGAACCATACCTCTAAAACGAATCCTGATGTCCCGGAATTTGAGTCGAATAAAGAAATAACATAAAGAAAAAACATAGCCATTTCGCTGATTTTGTCATATAAAGTGCCAAAAATTGTGATTTTTTTGAAATGTTTGTATGGGGAACCCCCCAGGTGAGTTCCAGGGATTGTGCCACTGGCATGGGTGGATCGGCCCTCCAAAGTTAGTGGGGGTCGGTCATACATTTGGACTCGATTGGAGCACTCTAAATGGGTCAAAGTGGGATTTTTTTCGGGGACATCAGAATTCGTTTTAGAGGTATGGTTCCTTCGGCAAAGTTTCTTATTTTGATCCCTAGAATACGATTTTAACTGAGCAATGGGTGACTTTTAAATCGACCCGCCCTAATATATACAAGGTGGCGCAAAAGTAACCTTTCGATGTCTTTTCTGCTAAAGTCACCGACCGATTATTGGTCAAATAAATAGTCAGCAATATTCCGCGTTCTGGAGCAGTGTAGCGTAACATTGTTTATTAACGTGTATTTCGCATGTGTTTACCACACAAATGTCACCATTAGGCATTAGGGGCCAATCGCAAAATTTATAGCATTTTCTGATAGGAGGATTACTTTTGCGCCACCTGTTATATAGCTGGACCCGGTCCACTTCGATGCTCCAGATTTAGATTTCCGATTCCGTCCATTTTTGAACCAATCACGAATACTTCCACCAAAAACAACTCCATAAAATAAGAGCACTCTCGCTAAAAAATTTTGAAGATATCTCAATTTCACGCCTATTCCTCCCAGTTTTGGACCAATCACGTAGACTACCACCAGATACATATGCACAAAATTACTGCACCTTCGCTAACAAATTGTGCAAGATATCTTAATTTTACGATTTGGCTTATATGCCCATTTTTGGACCAATCACGTAGACTACCGCCAGATACATGTGCACAAAATTACAGTACTCTCGCAAACAGATTGTGCAAAATACCTCAATTTCAAAATGTTGCTTATATTGGCAAGGCCTCGCCCATTTATCCGATTCCTCCCATTTTTAAACCAATCACGTAGACTACCACCAGATACACATGCACAAAATTACAGCACTCTCTCTAACATATTGTGAAAAATATCTAAATTTAAAAATTCGGCTTATATAGGCGGTGCCAAGCCCATTAGTCAGATCCCGCTCATTTTTAGACCAATCACGTAGGCTTCCACCAGACACATATATACAAAATTACTCTCGCAAACAGATTGTGCAAGATAGCTCAATTTCAAAATTTGGTTTCTGTGGGCGGGGCCACGCCCTTTGGTCCGATCCCGGCTATTTTTGGAAAAATGTCGTAGACTACCGCCAGATATATATGTACAAAATTACAGCACTCTCGCTAACAAAATTTTCAAGCTATCTCAATTTCAAAATTTGACTTATATGAGCGGGGCCACGCCCATTGGTCCGATCCCGCCCATTTTAAATCAATCAGGTAGACTACCACCAGATACACATGTACTAAATTACAACACTCTCGCAAACAAATTGTGGAAGATATCTCAATTCAAAATTTTTACTTATATGGACGGGGTCACGCCAGGGACGTATCCAGGATTTTGGTTCGGGGGGGCCAACCTTTTTTTCCATAACAAATATAAACAATTAAAAAATTGCGTTTAATGTGTAGATAATGGAAGTCAAGTTCCGTAGTTTTTTATTCCTAAATATAAATGTGTACTTTAGTACGAGATCTGTAAAATTTTTATAATAAAATACGTAAGAGTTATAAATGTAATCTTCGATTTTTTTAAAGAAATATATGAATTATTTCATCGATTTTGACTTCATCTTTGTATATAGACATCAAAGCCAGATAAGATAGCCTTTCTCCTTCCATTCTGTTCCGGAGATAAGTTTTTATTCATATCTGCAAAAGGGTAAAAACGCTTGGGAGCATGTCCTCATCACAAACTGAAATAGCATCTAATGCATTTGATGGCTTATCATTCTTCTGCTTCCAATAATCAATCCATATACTTATTTCAGCTAAAACAGATTTTGCTGAATTTTTTAAATCGTTTTTGTAAAAAAGTGTGACTTCTTCGAAATCTTCCTTTATTAGATTTACAACTCGTATCGGAACGATATTAAACAGACTTGTAATTATAGCTTCATGTTCGGAAAATCTATTATTTAAATGTGATATTACTTCGTCCAGATATGGTATGAACAATGTTGTCCTAAAATACGCCTTGGCATCTGAACCAGGAATATTAGCCCTATACTTTTGAGTGCCTACTCTTCTAGGTAGTGCAGCTTCTATTCCAAAACTTCTTGCAAGTTGTGTACATTCTTCAAACAGTTTATCAAACTCCGCATCGGAATTTCTACGCATGTCACTTAATTTAGTCGTTGCCAATTTTATGATTTCGCAAGCCTTTATTAGGCGTGTTTTCGTTACACCGTAGGTGCTTAATTTGTATGGAAAGCTAAGCACTTTTAAGCACTATTAGTTCCCGATGAAGTTTGGTGCTTGTTTTCCTGTCTTAATCGAGTATGATGTTGCCAGATTGGGTACCCTATATTTAGCAATATGGCATCCCATTTTTGGAGAGATTTTATCAATTATTGTGAATTAACGGGAAGAAGAAGAACAAAAATGGGAAATTATTTTAATATTTGCAAAAGAGTGTAAACAATTGAACATAGAATAGTAAATATATGTTTTATAAATACTTTTCACGAATTTTTTGTCTGTTTCCCACTGTTCTTTCTTCGCAACTCATGACACCATTGCTACCAGATAGTGAAAATCCGCCACTTATTGCTTATGTGCCAGTTAGTGGAAGTCAGTTGTTTTCGTTGCAAAGTGCTAAACTAAAAGTGCTAGCTTGTAACGAAAACATGCCTATTATATCTAGGTTAATCGTTTGCAAATACCGTGATAAGTTCTGTGTAATGGCCAAAACCGTACTACTTATTACCACACCCAATATAAATTCAAATTTACATACACGGTTGTGCAAACTCATTCCATCACTGCAACCTACATGTTAAAAAGGTAGATAGATAAGAAATCATAAATGTAATTTTAACTTAATTTTCGCCATATCTGGTTATCATAAATTTAAAGCCAACCAATAACTAAACCGGTCGACAAAAACAACATTTTTTCTTTGGTTTCTGTTTTAATGCATAGATTGTGATTCTAGACGTCAAAAACGTCAAAATCTCCAATCATAGCTTTTAAAGTTTGTTTTTGTAAATTTTAAATCGATAAGAAAGTTTTAAAGTTAAAACCTTACTAAATTAGCTATAACTTTTTAAACTATGCATCGATTTTCTTCGGAATGGGCTCGTTTAATTCATGACCGAACAGACTTTAATATATCATTTGTTCATTTTTAGTTTGTTTTATGGGAGTTTTATTTTAAAAATAATAAAATTTTATCAAAAAATCAAATTTTTTTGCAATATTTTGTAATACTCGTTTATCGTCGAAACCGCTGAACGGATGGTAAATTGTATTATATGAAGTTGAAGGCTACTTAATATTTAATTCTTTAAAACTTTCCTCAACCAAATCGGATAAATGGTTCTCGAGTTATGCCCCTATATGTGGTTCAACCACTAATTTCTTTCCATATCACAGCTTAGAGACCATTCCGAAGAAAATCGTTGCATAGTTTAAAAAGTTTTAGCGAGGAAACCATGCACTTTTCTTATTTTTAGTTGTTATTACTTTTACTGTTACCATTTTTTACGCTTTTGTATTGTTTTTTTTAACGACCTTCCAAATACTTTTCGTGTTTTTTTGAGTGATTTTGAAAACTGTAATCAGTTTATGCCTATGTTTAAAACATTTCGGTGGGGGCCCGGGCCCCCCTTAATTTAAAGGAAAGTGTTCAGTTTTTTTAGAAATTAAAGGTTTAATTTTTTAGAAATTTTATATGTTTGTCAAATTCTATAACAATTTAAATCGTATAATCGTTGGTAACGACAAATAGCGTTGATAGATTGACAATTGGACTATTTATTAATTAAAAATTAGTGCTGTAAAACAAAAGCAAATGCTGCTTACGACATTTTTAACTATAATATATAACACGAAATTTGGGAAAAAATAAAATTCAAAATTGACATAGTCAGCAAAGTTAAAACATTTTTATACCCTACACCACACTGTGGTACAGGGTATTATAACTTTGTGCATTTGTTTGTAACACCCAAAACGAGAACAAAAATGGGAAATTATCTTAATATTTGCAAAAAGAGTGTAAACAATTGAACACAGAATAGTAAATATATGTTTTATAAATACTTTTCACGAATTTTTTGTCTGTTTCGCACTGTTCTATCTTCGCTACTTATGACACCATTGCTACCAGACAGTGAAAATTCGCCACTTATTGCTTATGCGTCAGTTAGTGGAAGTCAGTTGTTTTCGTTGCAAAGTGCTAAACTAAAATTGCTAGCTTGTAACGAAAACATGCCTAATGTACACTTTTACCATCAAATTCGTTCTAAAGAAATTTCAGAAATCTTGCAGTCATCCTGTCAAATTTTAGCTAAAAAACTGTCCATGAACGCACAGCAAATTTAAATATATTATAACGGAAACCTGCGTATACGATAAAAGTTATTTACTTCATACGAGCGATGCCTACTATACCATTCCTCCCACTTCTGTTGAATTGATTTCTATAGAATCTACTGACGTACAAACAAACATTTTATTTGTGTACTATTAGTAGTATCTGAGATATCCCCTCAATAAATAATGTAAAATCCAATTACTTGTTCCCGCCCAACTTTGTCGAAATTGTTGATAAGAGCTCGAGTAACATTCATACCAAATCTGGTTCCTCTGTGATCAACCGTTTTCGATATATGATTTCTCTAAATACCACGACCACTAATCATATCTCGCTTACTTTTCTAAGATTGAATCCAATAACTTACAAAAGTAATTTCATTCTTCAACGATAAATATTTTCTGAGATATTCAATATTTTGAAATAAGGTCCCTGGCGAATTTGACTTCTTGGCAGAGTAGATTTAACGCTTTTTAACCGATGTACTTATAATTTAGTAATTTTTATTCTATTTAACTTACAATAATTTCTTGTTTGATATATCGATACCTCAATTCTAAAACATGCTAAGTCGACTTAGCACTTAGCATAGCTTAGAATGGAGGTATCGATATATAGCCCCTACATACTTATCGGCACATTGTCTGGCAAATAATGGTGTTGAATAATACAGTTGTCCCCGCCCGACTTTAGTCTTTCATTACTGCTTTTAAATTAGATAAGGTTCAAATATTCAAACTGACATAGTATATAGGGAACATGTCCCGAAGATAAACTATATGTAACAAAAATGTTTAAGCCATGTATCGAAAAAGTCAAAACTGGAACCGAAAATATGTTTTTGGTTCTCAATTTAGTGTGACTAGTGGTATTGAGATGAACATAATACAGGGTGGCTGATGAAAGCTGCTACCAAAAAACAATTTAATAACTTTTTTCTATTTAATCAATCTGGTTAATTTTTTTTTATTTTGCAGATTGATTTTTAGATTTAACAAAAATGGATAACTGGGACACTGAAACAAGTATTTGGATTGTCCGCCGCTATTACGCACTGAAGTCCGTAGTTTCGGTTCAAAGAGAGTATAGGGGCACGTTTGGCGGCAATCCTCCGAGCAGATGGACCATAAAGAGACTTGTTAACAATTTTTCCGAGCATGGGACAGTCAACAGAAGACCTTACCATCGAAACCCTTCAGTTCGGACGGAGGAAACAATCGCTGCTGTAGCTGATGCCATACAAAACAATCCAAGAGTTTCGACAAGAACCTTATCTGCTCAAATGGGTATAAGCAGACAGTCATTGCAGTCAATTATGCACAAAGATTTGGAGTTATTCCCATATAAAATTCAAATGGCCAACAAAGTGAACTCAGCAGACTTCCCGATTCACTTGGAATTTTGACAGAAGATGGTTCAAATGGTGGAAGAGGACGTAAACATGTTGAACTGTCTTTTCATGTCTGACGAGGCCCATTTCGATTTAAACGGCAACATAAACAAACAAAATTGTCGAATATGGAGTGCTTCCAACCCACAGATACTCCATGAGACGGAATTGCATCCACTTCGTGTCACAGTGTGGTGTGCAGTTTCATCACGCTGCATTGTCGGGCCCTACTTCTTCGAAGAAAACGGTCACACCGTTACAGTTACTGGAGGCCGTTACTTGAGCATGTTGAGAGAGTTTTTAAATTCCATTATTTTTAAAACTAATTAAGCTATATTTAATTAAATTTAATGAGCTTTAACATGAATAAAAGAAAACTGAATTCCATACACCGAAAAAAAGTTATTTGAGTTTCTTAATGTAGCAATATTCATCAGCCACCCTGCACAACATTTTCAGGTCATGTAACAGAAGTTTTTCACAAATAACACCAACAAATGAAAGGAACTTTTCAGAAGAAGGAAAGCATTGGGAGCTTAAAATGAAGGACCATAATTTAAAACACTAAGGAAAGACAGGAAGTCGGGCGGGCCGACTATATAATAATTTCCCTAACAATGCGAAAAAGATAGTAATTTGGAATACTTGGTTTAGTTTCAGTTAAGAAAGTACTTAGCTCCACCGCCTTAGTAAGGCTAATTCTAAGGAGCAGTTGAAGATGTTGATCATAATAAACCAGATCTGAAACGATAATCTTAAAACGCGCAAAAACCTAATTTCTGCCAAATTATATAAAGATCGGACGTAAAATACAGTTATTAAACGCTTAAATACTAGTTATGCAGGAACATTAGACCGTTTATAGCACATGGTGCAAAAAGTGAAAGTTGCTGCGATCTTTGATTTCCGGACCGAAAATGTTTCCATTTGGCCTACAAGACTTCCATAAAAAATTTTGTGCCGATTGGATAACACTACGGTCTGCCCAAAGTTCATTCAAAATTTAGAACACACTTTATAGGGGAAATATTTTTTTATTCAAAAATCGTATGTTTAAATAAGTAAAATTACATTTCTTTGTATTATTAATTAATAAATAGTTTTTAAATATTAAGATCGGTGAAAAAAAACAAAAAATACAATTAATTAAATATTATATTAGATCTGACTTGTTATGTGAGGGACATTTTCTACGATATTCTTCAATGCACTGTAATATAAATTGATTTTGTTCTTCGTCTTTCGTAAGTATTCTGTTGTAATCATTCATAAATTGTACACCGCGTTCAGCAGTGTCGTTGCCAACAAACAGATTACGACAAACATCGAGAGTATCTTGATAATCTTCCCAAATGGATGGGTCATGCTTTAAAAATTCAGTACTCAATCCAAAAGCACCGAAAAAATGTTTGGTTTTGTATGAGACGAAATCGCTCAAATTATTACACAGCAATAGTTTCGGGTCGGAGAATTTTCGATCGTTTTCCAGATTTACGACGGGCTCTGTTGATTGCAGATGCCTAACCATTTTTCGTTTCTCTTCGAGTGAAACATCCGAATCGAAAAATGCCAAAGCCATTGATTCTAGGGCCAAATACCACAAATGATTTTTCCATTTCTTCAAAACCGCTTCAGACACATCTTGTCTTTCAACAAGTGTATATCTTGATTTGGTGCTCGTATGGCATTTTGCATGTAAACCACGCCCACTGGACTCTCGTTTTGTCAATGCAAACTGCTCTAGATTGTAACGAACCACCAACACGGGCCCTACTTCCTCAGGGAGTGGCTACCTCCTTGCCCCGGCCGTGCTCAGTCTTGGGGCAGTTCTTTTCCCTTTAGAAGTAGGCACGGTATCGCTGCCATAAAAGTAAAGTAAGGTAGCTCTTAAAGAAGAAAGAACGGAAGTGTATAGTATAGAAAAGTACAGAAGAAAGCATGAAAAGAGATGATGATGTTACTTCGTGGAACAGTCATAGATGTTATCCAACTGCTCAGCTTACCCTCCCTACCATGCTGAATATTGAAGCCCTTCAGCCCATTATGACATCCTCTACTTTAAGTACTTCACCTTTCACAATTCAAAGATGATCTTTTAAAATTTCATTATAAGTATATTTAAATACAAATTAAATAATAGTAAAAGATAATCCTGTAGTTCATTAAGTGATAACTAATATATGTATAATAGGGCGGAACAATAGAAAAAGAAGATTTTATAATCGTGATTCAAAATAAGGTTTTAAAGTATTGTGGATTATAATTAAATGTTTATCTATAATCTCGTTTAAGCAATATTTTAAAACGTGTATTGGTATGTTAAAAGATTTTATGAGCATGGGCAAACTGAAATGCATATATACAAACTTTAACTCACCCGTTTAATCCCTCGATGTCATCAGGCCTGTTGACTTGGATTTCATTGTCATTGCATTCTTGTCGGCTGTATTAAATTATTTACTCAAGTTTGCTTAGCTCAATTAATCTCAATGTTCAGATTATAAAGTTTAGGTATTAATTAAAAACTGAATTTAAAACGAATGAAACAATGAATTAAGTAAAAATATTCTACATATCTAGTGTAGATAGCATAACATCCAAACTGTTATGTTTATAGAAATTGCAGCGATTTAAATTATGGCAGGAATATAATAAATAAAGTATTGACAACTAGGATAAAATCATTGGCAGAATGGATATAGTTCTCTTAATGCCATTCCTTATCCATTATAGTGAACATAATATTGAGTTTAATTGTTTAAGGACATATATCAGCGTATATTGAAAGTCCTCTTAAAATGTTCGGGGATTATACCAGTTTAATGAGTATCTTTTCTTATCCGTGTGAATTCTCTTATTGTCGCATCTGGGTTAAAATGTTCAAAATTCAGTTTAAATTTATATCGACAAATCCTTGCAATTAATAAATCTTCATGTTCGGATGTATGCTCCTTTCCGAAAATCAGCGGTAAAGATGTTCTTCGACAGCGAAATTAATACGTAAATTTCCTCGATTATAATACCAAAATACGAACCGATTCTCTACAGAATCGGCAGCCTATGGAATCACGTAAATGCCATTAACGCGAATTTCGATTGCACAGAATTATAAATAAATTCTTACCATATAACTGAATTCTGGCTTCTCAACCAACCAAATCTGTCGCTCACTCCGAACGTTCCAAAAATAATGTATTTTGACGCACTAGATAACTGATCCGTCTAAGAAATTGCAATGTATTTGCTCAAGATATACACATGCTGTTGACCTATTTCGAGTTGTCTATTCCTCGTTTTCAGATTGTACAATCTCTCATTCTTCTCATAGGCCGCTTTCATTTTTTCTTTAATCGTTTCTCGTAGTATGGCGAATCTGTCTAATCGTTGAATCTCCAAATCATTTTCCTCCAGCAACTGAAGTTTTCTCAAAAGTTGAAAATCCTTGCCATTTGTTATCATTTGCTGTCCGAAGACTATTTGGTAGGGAGTCCTTCCTGTTGTCTGGTGTATAGTGTTCCTTAGGGCACAGTTAACACTCGGTAAATATATATCCCATTGGCGGTGATCATCCTTTACATATGCTCTAAGAGCTGCATTAACGGTTATATTCACACTTTCGCTTGCATTTGCCTGTGGGCTGTATACCGCTGTACATTGATGTCTCACCCCAAACTCAGACAGGAAATTCTCAAAATCTTTACCTTTAAATTGAGTTCCGTTGTCGGAAACTACCACCTCTGGAACACCATAGCAAGTAAATATCTCATCCCTTAAATATGAGACAATAGGTTTCGCTAACAATTTCTTCATCGGCTTAAGAAATGAAAATTTTGAGAAATGATCTAATACGATAAATATACCGATATTTCCATTGCGAGTCCTAGGAAGCGGCCCGATAATGTCCACGTAGAGCCTTTGGAATGGCCTTTCGGTTATCACCATATTACCCATGGGAGGTCGCAACACCCAGGCTGGAACCTTTGTTGTTTTACACACATCACACTTGCCGATATAATCCTTCACATCTGCTACTAATTTCGGCCAGTAGAAATATCTCCTAATTACCTCCACGGTTTTAGCAATCCCAGCATGTGAAGAGTTTGGTATATCATGAGCCGTATATAGAATTTCGGAACGCAATTCGGTCGGTACTACCAGTTTCCAAGAATTGTTGCCTTCCTCAGCAGAATCGGAAAACTTCGTCCTTCTATAAATTAATTTGTCAACCACTTTAAAGTCGGGAAGCTCCATTCGCTTTATCTCATCCCTCCATTAAGAATACTCATCTCCACTAAAAGCGTCTGAATCTAGATCTATGAGTGGTTTTACTTCAATCTCCGAAACTATGTTTTCCATTCCAAAATTGCGGGATAGCGCGTCTGGAACTACGTTGTCCTTTCCACGTCTATGTTCGATGGTGAAATTAAAACCCTGCAATTTCAACGCCCATCTAGCCAATCTCCCTGATAAATCATTCTGCCGCATCAGCCACTTAAGGCTGGCATTATCGGTGACAACTTTGAATTCATGCCCTTCTATATACGCCCTAAATTTCCTAGCAGCGAGAACTACAGCCAAACATTCCATCTCGGTTATAGCATAGTTTCGCTGTGCTTTATTGAGCTTCTGCGACATGTAAGCTATGGGTCTTTCATTACCATCGCTGTCTTCTTGAGCTAAAACCGCGCCAACACCCACCGTACTTGCGTCACATTGTAAAATTAAAGGCTTACTGAAATCGGCGTGAACCAAAACCGGAGCACTGCACAGTTTAGACTTTAACACATCTAAGGCTTTTTGGGCATCATCGCTCCATTTAAAGGATTTCCTTTTTGACAGTAACTCGGTTATCGGAAAGGTGAGCGTAGAAAAATCAAAAAAATCACTCGTCGGTACCAACCGATCATACCTAAAAATTTACGCCGAGTTCGCACGGAATTTGGAGTAGGGAATTCCGAAATGGCCTTTACTTTTCCTGGATCAAAGCTCAGAGAGCCCTCACCCACAATATAACCCAAATATTTAACATGTCTAATAGCGAAACTACTTTTCCTTACATTGATGGTTAGACCTGCCTTTCGAAATTGTACTGCCACCTCTTGAAGGTGCTGTAAATCGTCCCCTCAATAAAAGAATAGTGTATAATTTTTTTGTAGTTTAGAGAAAATCACATTTGAAGTTATTGTGAATTTAGACTTCTTGGAAAATAAATATGTATAGTTTAGAGGAGAATCGATGTTTTCAATTTCTTGTCATTTTAATGTGTGGTGAAGTAATCAGGCTACAGCCTGATGATATTCGATTAGTCTAAAAGTGCATTAATTGCATATAAATGGGATCAAAGTACCATACTACATATGTACACTATTTTTTCTATTTAACTTTTGGCCCACTTTGTGGAAGTAGAATTCCACCAAATTTTTACCAGCTATAGAATCGATTACGTAGATTCTTATAATGCAATAAAAAAATAATGGTGTATATGCGTATACGCTATTGTATTATTGAGGGGACGAAATGTTCATCAAAATTCTATGACATAATCAATAAATCGTCTAAATATACGAAAATGTGTGATTTCATGTTGCATGGAATAACCTGATCCATAAGGCGGCACATTGTTTGGGGTGCATTGCACAACCCGAATGGCATCCTCGTGAACTGATATAGAGGCCTGTTTGGAACCGTAAATGCAGTTTTTGGCTTGGACGCCTCATCCAACTTTATCTGCCAAAATGCATCTTTTAGGTCCACTTTGGAGATAAATCGAACTGACGGTAACCTGGACAAAATCCCCTCTATATTTGGTATAGGAAAAGAATCCTTAACAGTTACCGAGTTAAGTTTTCTGCTATCTACGCAAAAGCGAACCTTGTCAGGCTTAACTATCAACACCCCTGGTGATGACCATGGTGATTGGGGGCACTCCTCAATAACACCAAGTGACAACATCCTGTGGATTTCCGCGCATAATAACTTTTCCCTAGCCGGAGATATGGGGTAGTATCTCTGCCTAATGGGCGTAGAACTCCCAGTATCGATAGTATGCTTAACTAAATCTGTACACCCCAATCCTTCCCGCTCAGAACTCGGGAACATTTTGACAAATGTATCCAATTTCTTCCTCTGGTTCATAGATAACTCGATGAAATCCTCACCAGGGTCCGTATTATCCACCTCACCAATTTCACCATTCATGGATATCGAAATCTTAAATTTATCCCAAAAATCGATACCACATATTAAATCCTGTTTTATTGATTCTATTACTAAAAATTCAGATCTACAAACACAATCTTGAAATTTAAATTCCACTTCAGTTACACCTGAAATATACTGCCTCTGGCCGTTCGCTGTTCTAACACTACCATGACATTTTCTAAATCCTGGCAACCCTTGTATCTTATGACACAAATCACCCCCAATAATGCTCTTATTCGCACCACTATCCAATAATGCGAAGTATAAACTTCCACCGATAGTAATCGGAATATATGTCCTAGTATCATTATCCCTAGAAATTATGGAGGCTATCAGGTATCTCCTAAAAGTTTTCAGTCTTTTCCAGTATGCCCGCATTCGCATCGAATTTCGCCTTGATTTCGCGTTTCCACCAAAATCCGTATGTGAATGTCCATTCTCCGAAAATCCGTGTGTAATTATTCTAGTTCTGTCCTTGTATTGTGTTTCAACTCCGTTATATTGTGTCCGTACATCTCTTATTTCCTTGGATATGTTGATGGATGTCCTCTCTTGTTCTGAGGGACACCCCTCTTGACGTTTCCCGGATCAGTGCATTTAGGACAAGTAGGCTTGTAAACATCCCTCAAGCCGCAGCCATAGCAAAATATTGTTCGTTCCTTCATACAATTCTTGTAAATGTGACCAAACTCGTTGCAGTTCCAACACGAAACATCCCGACGGACCTCCATCACATCCCCGTTCTCTGAATTGTCAAGGTCGTGACGTTCGTCATCGTCGACTTCAGCCACTTGGCCCTTATCCCGGTACCGACTCCATTTGTTCGCCGCCTGAATCTCCCTCGCAAACTTCTCGTGTTTTCTAACTGATTTTCTAAGTTGGGAAACGCTCGTGATATCCAAATGTAGTAACTCGTGCCTTATTTCCGGTCTTAGATTACGAACCATAGTCTCACACAGTTCCTCATCCGTCATAGGCACACGTAATCGATCAGCTAATGTCATAATAGAATCATAGAAATCGTCAAACGTCTCGGTATTACGCTGTCTCCTCCGTCGAATATCATCCTTCAAATCGAAATCGTTAAAACAATCCTTGTAATGAATCATTAACGACGCACACAATCCCGTCCATTCAACAATATCATTCCGACGATGGTACCTCCAGTAGCATTCCAATGCCTTGTCTTCAAACAAGATATAAATATATTTACACAATAAATCGAAATTACCGGCAAGAGTGTTAGTAGTCATAATGTTCATCCTATAAATAAATTCCTCAACTGGTATATCCTTGTTACAACCCGAAAACGATAATCCCCAATTCCGGATTGTATTCAAAACCTTTCCAGGACTATTCTGTAAGTTCAGTCCAGCGTCTCTGTCCGTTCCAGACCCTATTACAGGAGTATTATTCCCATTCAAAATCATACCTCGAACTAACCTACCGACCTCATTCGTGACAGACGACGTAATTTCACCTCGCATTTCAGAAATCGATTCGGTGATTATCATACGTATTCTACTTTCATCTACTCTATTCGCCCCTTCATTACTAGCTGAAAGTGCCCTAGTACGATCTGAATGTAAATCCCTTCTACTAGATCTAGTTCTATGTGCAATTCCTGGTGAACTTGTGTTATGTACACCCACAACATAAGATGCATTTCCCGGCACCTCCATGTTAGAATTTCTATCGCTACTACGAGTAACTGGCATCTCTACCTTCTTTTAAATTCAGATTTAAGATATAATTCCAAACCAAATATATGAAATCAGCGTAAATAATAGAATTTTAGAGGAACAACAATAAACAATATTAATAGGTTGCTACTCGGATAAAGATACTTTTAAGTAGAGGAGCATAAGTATATGTTTCGGTAACATCATCAAAAAAAATTAAGGCAAAGAGAAAGATCGTACATCAATTCCCTTTTAGGGTACGACTCCAGTATAATACCAAAGATCACAATTCCGCAAAAAGAAATTAAAAGTACAATGAAAGACAAATCTCTATAAACCATTGAAGAGGTAGTTATTCGATTTAAAACCATTTAACAAAGTCCTTTCCGCAAAAGATTAAGGATGTTAGAATAGAAAGTAAACAAACCAATGTATGTTTTTAGATATCACCTCCAAAAACATAAATCATTAGAACATTACATAAGGAGATCCTGTAAAAGAAATTTGGTACGAAACTCACAGCTGCATGGATCGTAAATCCAAACTTTTTCAAGGACCTTGAAGATTCGAAGAAATAAGATATAAGGGACCGGCGTTAAGGTGACAAATTACTGTATAACCTAAATCTAAAAAGCTAGAAAACGGTCAGTCGCTGGCCCCACGTTGGGCGCCATTTAATTTATGTAACGAACCACCAACACGGGCCCTACTTCCTCAGGGAGTGGCTACCTCCTTGCCCCGGCCGTGCTCAGTCTTGGGGCAGTTCTTTTCCCTTTAGAAGTAGGCACGGCATCGCTGCCATAAAAGTAAAGTAAGGTAGCTCTTAAAGAAGAAAGAACGGAAGTGTATAGTATAGAAAAGTACAGAAGAAAGCATGAAAAGAGATGATGATGTTACTTCGTGGAACAGTCATAGATGTTATCCAACTGCTCAGCTTACCCTCCCTACCATGCTGAATATTGAAGCCCTTCAGCCCATTATGACATCCTCTACTTTAAGTACTTGACCTTTCACAATTCAAAGATGATCTTTTAAAATTTCATTATAAGTATATTTAATAACAAATTAAATAATAGTAAAAGATAATCCTGTAGTTCATTAAGTGATAACTAATATATGTATAATAGGGCGGAACAATAGAAAAAGAAGATTTTATAATCGTGATTGAAAATAAGGTTTTAAAGTATTGTGGATTATAATTAAATGTTTATCTATAATCTCGTTTAAGCAATATTTTAAAACGTGTATTGGTATGTTAAAAGATTTTATGAGCATGGGCAAACTGAAATACATATATACAAACTTTAACTCACCCGTAGTTCATTAAGTGATAACTAATATATGTATAATAGGGCGGAACAATAGAAAAAGACGATTTTATAATCGTGATTGAAAATAAGGTTTTAAAGTATTGTGGATTATAATTAAATGTTTATCTATAATCTCGTTTAAGCAATATTTTAAAACGTGTATTGGTATGTTAAAAGATTTTATGAGCATGGGCAAACTGAAATACATATATACAAACTTTAACTCACCCGTTTAATCCCTCGATGTCATCAGGCCTGTTTACTTGGATTTCATTGTCATTGCATTCTTGTCGGCTGTATTAAATTATTTACTCAAGTTTTCTTAGCTCAATTAATCTCAATGTTCAGATCTCAATGTGTAGATAGCATAACATCCAAACTGTTATGTTTATAGAAATTGCAGCGATTTAAATTATGGCAGGAATATAATAAATAAAGTATTGACAACTAGGATAAAATCATTGGCAGAATGGATATAGTTCTCTTAATGCCATTCCTTATCCATTATAGTGAACATAATATTGAGTTTAATTGTTTAAGGACATATATCAGCGTATATTGAAAGTCCTCTTAAAATGTTCGGGGATTATACCCGTTTAATGAGTATCTTTTCTTATCCGTGTGAATTCTCTTATTGTCGCATCTGGGTTAAAATGTTCAAAATTCAGTTTAAATTTATATCGACAAATCCTTGCATTTAATAAATCTTCATGTTCGGATGTATTCTCCTTTCCGAAAATCAGCGGTAAAGATGTTCTTCGACAACGAAATTAATACGTAAATTTCCTCGATTATAATACCAAAATACGGACCGATTCTCTACAGAATCGGCAGCCTATGGAATCACGTAAATGCCATTAACGCGAATTTCGATTGCACAGAATTATAAATAAATCTATATATATAAAAATGGAAAAATGTTAGTATGCATTTTATAGACGCTTAAACTACTGGACCGATTTTAAATTTTTTTCTTTTGTTTGAAAGCTATTTTGTCTGAGATGGTTTTGGAAAAAAAAATTTGCAAATAGTGGACCAACGAAGTGAACCGGGTCCATTTCATATATAAGGCAATTTTTTAAGTGATTCCTACTGTTCGTACCTACTAATAGATTCCTACTGTTCGTACCTACGAATAGATTCCTACTGTTCGTACCTACGAATAGATTCCTACTGTTCGTACCTACGAATAGATTAATGAGATTCCTACTGTCGGAAATCTGAAGTGTGGGGGCAACGAAGTGGACCGGGTCCAGCTATCTATATATATAAAAATGGAAAAATGTTTGTATGTATGTATGTATGTGTTTTATAGACGCTCAAACCACTGGACCGATTTTAAAATTTTTTCTTTTGTTTGAAAGCTATTTTGTCTGAGATGGTTTTGGAAAAAAAAATTTGCAAATAGTGGACCAACGAAGTGAACCGGGTCCATTTCATATATAAGGCAATTTTTTAAGTGATTCCTACTGTTCGTACCTACTAATAGATTCCTACTGTTCGTACCTACGAATAGATTCCTACTGTTCGTACCTACGAATAGATTAAAGAGATTCCTACTGTCAGAAATCTGAAGTGTGGGGGCAACGAAGTGGACCGGGTCCAGCTAGTTCTTACCATATAACTGAATTCTGGCTTCTCAACCAACCAAATCTGTCGCTCACTCCGAACGTTCCAAAAATAATGTATTTTGACGCACTAGATAACTGATCCGTCTAAGAAATTGCAATGTATTTGCTCAAGACAAAGGAACACGCAATCGTTGTGAATTTTCCTTTTTATTCCGCAGATAAAATTCTATGAACGTCTATGAACAGTTCAACTTTCACAATGAAAAATGAATCGAACAATTTCCTGATTTCAAAATTTTCAAAATTTGAGTCTAATTTAAATTTCAAAACCTACATAGATTCCCAAAACTTTCGTAAACATAGTTTCGTAAAACCAAAAATAGAATATGTGGTCACAAGATATAGGTATATTTTTAAGGCATAAATGCCCATGACCCTTGCGTGGGATGTTGGACCAGGTGTTCGGAAGTTATCGCCGACACCACCAAGAAACATTATTGTTAATTGTAATAGTTCCTTGTAATCAGCTCGGATTTGTGTTTCATTTAGCTGTTTAATGCAGAATTTCTTAATGACTTCGCAGTCAGCATTACTTATTTTTGAGCGTACAGTTGGATCTTCGAATCCGTTTTTAAACGATTTGTCGAGACTTACCCAAACGGCAGCAAAACGATTAAAAATAGGCACTTCAGGACCACAAGTCGCCGAAGTTTAACCTCAAACACATGTTTCAATACTATCTCTATCATGTGATGAGAACATGGGGATTTGATTAATTTTCGATCTAATTTGTTCTGCAACAAAATGCACGATCCAGTGTTTTGACCTGTATTTGATGAGTGTATCATGAACGACTTTGGCCATCTTTTCTCCAGTACCAGCCGGGATTTTGGGGGCGCCCAAAAATTTTGATGTGTAGATCGATTAATCACAAGCTCACCAACAGTGGTCAGAGGCGTCGCAGCATTATACATTACAGTTATCACATCATGAAATATCTGTCTGTTTGACGGCAGTTTGGCTCCAGATATTGTATGTGATACATGCCCAACTGATTCTACGGTGTCAAATTTATCACTGGATCTAGTAACCATTTTGGATGTGGTCGGTCTGGAGACAAATAAGAATATGACTAAAATTAAATTTTGTGCGAAGCTGTCCCTTTCTCAATTCACTTAGGCTGGAGGCAGAGCGCGTTCTGTAAACGACCCTGTTGCATGGCCGTATACCGCGCTGCAAAGTTCTGCTTATGTTTTCTTATTTGACCAGTAGAAAAATGTCAGACTGTTGCGAAAAATCAACTATCATACAAATCCGTTGTTTTTTCATGCATGCACAAGCATGATCTATTTTTTATTGTGATTGCATAGAGGTCATGTCGGTGTGCATGCATGCCCTGTCATGACGTAAAATTCAAATGAAAACTGCTATAACTTTTTCGTTTCTCGGTCGATTTTGATTATTTACGACTTGTAAGAAAGAAAATTTTATTCAAAGATCATTTCATGCTAATAAAATATTTTTTAATTACTTGAACATGTTACATTTGATAAAAACCCAAATTTTGTTCATGTAAAGTGAGTTTTGTGTTTTCAAACAACTTTGGGCAGACCTTAGCGTTATCCAATCGGCACCAAATTTTTTATTGGAGGTTTGTAGGTCAAATGGAAACTTTTTCGGCCCGGAAATCAGTACCGAAAAAATAATAAATGGTCTAAGGAAAATATATAGGTGGCTATATCTAAATCTGAACCGAGTATTCGCAAATTAAGCAGTATTCGTTCCCAAATTAAGAAACTTCTTTCTGCAGAATATTGTAATGATCGGAAGCAAGTGCAACTTATAAAGGGTCCGCTATCTAACGTTTTTTTTTTCAACTAGTGCTTATTTCGTGAATGGTAACACTTAGCTCATGTCTGATTTGACAGATAATTAGTTTTATCCTTCCGCTAAACGAATATGGTTGTGTATACGCTTGAACAAGTGGGCCTACGATGGACTTACAGAAGATGCCGATTTTGACAAAAAAATCATCTTTTCAGATGAAGCTCATTTTGATCTTGGCGGGTATGTAAACAAGCAAAATTAACACATTTGGGGCACAGAAAACCCGCACGCATACATTGAAAAGCCGATACACCCAGAACGAGTCACTGTTTGGTGCGGATTTTGGTCCAGAGGCATAATTGGGATATTTTTCTTCGAAAATGAGCAAGTGGCCGTTACAGTCAAAGGCGATCGTTATCGGGCCATGTTGAATGAATTTTTCTTCACAAAAATTTAAGAGGAGGATATTGGCAACATTTGCTTTCAACAGGACGGCGCTACGTGCCACACAGCCGAAGCTACACTCGATGTTTTGCGCGATGTTTTCAAAAAAAAAGTTATTTGGCGGACCCTTTATATCGCTTTGATATCAAATATATAGGGCTATATCTAACTCTGAACTGATTTTCCTCAGATTTAGTATTATCTCTAAGTGTATCAAGAGCCTTATTTGTGTCAATTTTTATTCAGATCGGTTAAAAAATGTTGCTTATACAGTGCATTTATGTCAAAATGTAGGTACATATGTATATGGGGCAAAATTCCTCAAATGTCCCAGGTAAAAAATAAAAGTTGTCCGATTTGCCTGAAATTTTACTCGTTTATTGTCCAAGCATAGAAACTCGGAGAATGCTAATATTGGGTCAAACGATCAGCGATTGACAAAGTTATTGGACATTCAATTCGGAAAAAAACAATATTTTTTGTCAAAATTGAAATTTTCAAACGCGTTTTTCACATACAAATGAAGATTTTAGAGCTATGCGTCAAATGACATTCTGGAGGTATGTTCATGGACTCTCTTGCAGATTAACTACTAATTACGTAATGTTGTATCTTGGACCAATTCTTTTGCATTAAAAAAAAATATTTCGCAATATCAAAAATATATCACGAAATTTTTTTTCTGCAATATTTTAAAAGAATATTTTTACAAAAATTTGATATGAACTAACAAACATGTCAAGTTTGTTAGTTCATATAAAATTTTTGGAATGTACTTTTTCCGCAACAAAAAGATATGATTTTTTTTAGCAAATTTAGTTCGAAAAAATAACAAAATTCTAAAAAATCAGAAAATTATTTACATATATTTCTATAATCTTTGTCACTGTACGGCATGCCAGACCTCGTCAAACCAAGTTTTAATTGAAAATACGTACGTATACGAGTATAAAGAAAACTATTTACATTTTTCAATACATCTTCTAACAACAATGGAGTCCAGCAGACTTAATCCATATTTAACGCAATGCATTTGGGATTAATCATCATAACCCTAAAACCGTACTCAAAATATCCGAAAACCTGTGGAGCAATTTTAATTTGCCAAAGGAAGCAAAAATTTGCATAAAATGTTCATTCAACTTTCAAAAACCAAAAAGCAATTTGAATATCTGAATTGTGAAGATCGTGAAATTGACGTTGAGTGGACTGGATGTAAAAAGTATCGTAATCCAGCCAGCGAATAGGATGGTGATTCAATTTTGTCAGATCTGGATAAAAAAGAAAAAATCAATTACTAACCCTTTCCCCACCAACTTGGGGACACGACCATGTTATGAAGGAATTCGGCGCTTCTGAACGGGAAGAACTTCAAAGAAATTGTGTTCTGAACAAGGAATTTTAGCAATCCCAAAGCCGAAATGCGATAGAAAATTACTTTATAAAACTGAATAGTTAGTTAAACATTTTTTCGAATTGGATGAAAACAGCCGTTTAATGCTATCTAAAAATCAAAATTCTACTTGATCTTTAAATTGATTTGTATAAATCAGCAATATTTTTATATAAACGAAATTTATTTATTGAATGGTAAAATTATTTGAAATACGAAGTAGCTTCAATCCAATTGCTAAGGCACTAGCTAAACATTTAATCAAACCGGATGATCATTGAGTGTTCACTACATGTAACTACATGGATCGTGAAGTATTGACACTTTGGAGATGTATCAATGTGATTTACATACTGTGCAGTATTGATTTTAACAAACTTTGTTAGCATTGACTGTAATTTTTCGAACTAATTTTTTTAAAAAAATCATATCATTTTGTTGTGGAAAAAGTACATTCCACAAATTTGATATGAACTAACAAACATGTCAAAGATTCTTTTAAAAATATTGCAGAAAAAAAATTTCGTGATATATTTTTGATATTGCGAAATATTTTTTTTAATGCAAAAGAATTGGTCCAAAATGCAACTTTACGAAATTAGTTGTTTATCTGCAAGAGAGTCCATGAAATATATATATTTCATTAGAAGTAATTGTGAGTTCTTTGTTGACGTTTGTAGATTTCGGAATCGGTTTCTCTAATGAGAAGCCAAATGGACTTCAATTCTTGGTGAAACCTTTCGCCATGTTCGTCACTTACGTCGCCAAGATTCTCGGGGAAAAATTTTAAATGAGAATACAAGAAATGCATTTTGAGGGACATATTTACACCTGTAGGAATACATAAAGCGAAAAATAAGTTGGAAGAATAAATACATATGTGTTACATACATAAATATAAAAAATATATTTGTAACCAATTTTATCATAATTTTTTAACAAATCATTAATCATTGTTTCATATTGCGGGCTTTTATTGGATCCAAGGAAATTTGAGACTACAAGCTTAAACGACCACCATGCTGCAATTTCATCTGACGTCATGATTCGAAATTCACATCTTTCAGCAGTTTCCTTATTTTAGGCCCATCAATAAGTCCTTCTTCGATTTTTTGAAAAGAAAGACTTTTAAATAAACTTTTTAAATATGAGAATGAATTGCCATCTTTCCTTAAAGCTTTTACAAAAAGAGCCCCAGCTTAATATGCAGTGGTGGCAAAATATCGGCTATCCCAGAGGCATAACATACCAACAACTTTTAAATCGCAACAAATTTTCCAGTCATGTTCATATTTTATGTATTTTATCAATTTAGCCATTGTTTCGTATGATAATGGGAATCGACGGTTTCTAATTTCCGTTGTGTAAAAGTACTGCTTTCAAACTTTCTTTACTGCTGCCAAAAAGTAACCGCCATTCCTTTGAATTGTATGTTTGATAAAGTTCCTCGAACAATCCGGGAATGTCCTTGCAAAAGCATCTGTTATCCACAGTTGTATAAAATTGTTTGTAAGATATACCGAACTCTATAATATGATATGTTAACATCTGGGGCCAAAATATTGTACTGTTTCATCCCAGATGCAAGTAGTTCTGCCTTATCTTTGGTCAGTTCCAAATCTCTCACTAGATCAATGACTTGAAACTGAGTTAAAAGCGACGACTTCTGACTCAAACTTGAATCGCTCAGAGTTGTGTACTCGTGAATGAATGGTTGTCTCCAAATCATTGGCATTCCAAATTGCTCGTGAAGTCTAAAATTAAAACGTTTTATTCCACAAAACATTGTAATACATTAATTTTAAAGTACTTACCGCATTCTTCCACTAGCCGATCGAGTAAGATTTACATGGCAGGAATTACACAATATTCTAGGTGTCCACGGTTCGTTCATATTTTTAAATCGTATACCAAAATATTACACATATATTTCTTCTGTTATTTTACTAAACGCACGTCGATTGTTTTAACTACATATTTTCCGCAGATGTAGCAGAAATTGTCGGGATCATTTACACATTGAATAGTTCTTTGCCTTTTACTCATACTTCGAAATATAACTTTGTAATATTTTTCAGAAAATAGACTTATCTCTTTAAGGCGTTACACTAATTTATTAATAAGAAATTTCATTCATAAATTCCGGGTTAAAGGTTCATAAGTTGCAGTACCTGTAGCTGATATATACTCGTAGTTTGCTTCGAAAGTAGTAACCCAATATTATCAAGACTGTAGTGCTTTGTATTGCGTACATATAATTTTACTAGCTGTATATATGACTGGGATGTCCATGCCCTTAAAAGGCGTAACTGAATGGAAGCCTCATAAATAAAAATATTGTTGAATGATCCTCTATCTGAGCGGATCTCATCCAATATAGCTCTCACATTGCGCAATGTCTCTTATATGTCTCTCTCACATATGGCGAATTCAATATAAGCAAAAACATCATTTAAAATGAAAAAATAGGCAACAACATTTTTTGAATTTCCCTAACATTTACAAAATGGCTCATAACTTTTACATCTATACATAGATTTTTTTCAAATGGACATTGTTGCCTACGTTAGCATGCTGGCTTTTTAAAAATGTAATACAATTTTATGAAATTTTTTATGGTTTTTTTTGTACCAGGAAAAATAGTTTTTTTAAAAAAAAAATCATTTCTTTCATATTTTTGACGACTGTTACTTTTTTTCTATTTTGTATGGTGTTTTTGTACCACGCCTCAATCAGGCTTATATTACATTAAAAATTATGGTCCAAATACTGAATGTACTTTCCATGAAAGCTGGAATTTAAAATAAAAATTAAAAAAAAAATCACCATAAAAAATAATTGCACCAGAAACTTTTATCCACAAGCCTTGGACAAAAATTTTGTTGCATAGTGTTATTAAACTTCAATGCAAAATTTCAAAATTAATAAATAAAGCTTCTGAATTGGTAAAAGCCCAAACCAGAAGGAACGTATATGGCGACTATATCTACGTATGAACAGATTTTCTTCAAACTCGGGCAATGTAGGTCCTAGTAATAAGACACTCCACCCTGCTAAAGGGCCAAATCAGATGAAATATATATAGCAGCTATATCTAAATCTAAACCGAATTTCTTGAAATTTAGTATTGCCTATTGTAAATAAAGAACTTCTTTCTGGCAAATTTTATACAGATCGGTTAAAAAATTTTGCTAATGGGTAATTTCAAAGGAAACCGACCCACTCCTAATATTTATGGATTTAAATTTCAATGAAATTTTACACGCGTATACTAAAAGAGCATGCAGACTTACTACTTTTTACCGATTGTCCAAATTCATAACGGTTTTGATTTTTTTTTTAAAAATTTAGCCTGGAGTCTGCATAACTTTTGAACGGAATATCAGATTTGAATGATATATGAACGAATTTAACATCCTCTCTAAGAATTATGTATTAGGTAATTGATTTTTGTCTATTAAGGACATCAAAAGGACGAAAATGTCCTTAATCCTTGATTATCCTGAAAAGCATATCACAAATTTTGTTCGTTTTATTTTTAAAAATTAACTACATATTTTACCACAAAATGTGAAAATTTCAGCATGGGTCCTCCATGGGTTAAAAAAAAAAAAAAATTTACCCTCTAAAATCAAAACCGTTATGAATTTGGACAATCGGTAACAGGTAGTAAGTCTGCATGGTCTTCTAGTATACGCGTGTAAAATTTCATTGAAATCGAAATGGTTTAATATTTAAATTGTAATTTTTGTGTCGTTTTATTTAGGAATTACCTTTATGTAGTGCACATATGCCAAATCGGAGGTAGATATATGTATATGAGAGCTGTTTCTAAATCTGAACCGAATTTTAACAATTTCAATACGGATTGTCCTTAGGGTAAAATAAAGATATGTGCAAAGTTTATTTGAGATTGTATATACATAGTTCCTTTCGTTGGAGTGAATAAAATGTTTTTTTTGTCTCAGTGTCCTTAATATATAAAGGGTGGTTAAATTGTACGGGCCGATGTTGAATGTGAACCACACCTAAACGTAAAGTTTTTTTTCTGCATTTCATTTGATATTTCTCTATTTCAGACTAACTCAATTTGAACCATGGAAAGATACACAATCGAGCAACGCGTTAAAGTTTTTTAAGCCTTTTACGAAAATGGGCCTTCAAATCAAAATGCATTTCGTGCACTTCGTGATGTTTTTTTGATCAGCATAATCGACAAATGTGACCACAAAATCAACATCGACCCTTTAAATTTAACCACCCTATTATATAGGCTGTAGAATTTAAATAATTGTTATTCCTTAACCGTTAAAAATAGAAGGCTGACATTTTAATTTAATAGACTGTCAGTCTGAGTTCTGTAACATGCATTTTTTCAGATTTTTTAAGTTTAAAAGTAAGTAAATTTTGTATAGCATTCGTCCTTGAATTTTTTCCCAAAAATGTTGTTAAATAGCGGGAATTCTCCCCTCCAATTTGATATGCATATTTACCAACTCTCATTGTAATAAGTGCTAAGAAAAATATTTCAAAAATGTTATCCTTGACATTTTAAAAGTCCTGTATAAAGGACAAATGATCACGAAATAAAAAACTGACTATGCAGTATTGCTACCTATGGTCTCTAGCTTCACTTGTATATAGTTTCGTTCATGGGTTAACAATTCGATCAAAGTTTGATGCATTTTTTAAATTTGTGTGGAATTCCTTCATAACGTAAATCGAATGACCTTTACTGTTTTGTGAATAACTTTTGATTGGGTTAACGGATAAACACCAAATTTTGACTGAATATAATTTGGAATATTTAGAAATTAAAATTGCAATTTCCCTAAAAACATGCTTAGTCGACTTAGCATGTTTTATAATGGAGGTATCGAATTGTGTCGCACAGTGTTACAATAATAGATGCATAGACATACGGACGGACGGGCAGAAGGGTAAATCGACTCAGAAAGTGATTCTAAATCGATCGGTATAATAAAGGATGGGCTATCTCATCTTCTTTTGGGTGCACAAAGTTTAAATACTCTGTACCACAGTGTGGTGTAGGGTATACAACACTTAAATGGTGTCCAATAAACTCAATTTTGTTGTATCGAGTAAAAGTATTTCTAAGAAAAAGTAGAAGCAATCAAGCCATTTCAATAATCGTCTAAAGGTGCGTCGATTTTTTTCGCTCGTTAGATTTTTTGTCATATAATCTGTATACGAGAATATCGAGTGCGATCTTCTTACTTAAATTTGTTGAATCCGTATTGAGGGTGTTATCTTATGATTGATACGATTCCATGCAAACTCAAATTATTTTAATGATGACATTGTAGCGTTTTTTATCTGAATATATGACAAACACGACTTCGAAGGAAATGGTTAGTTACGACTTAAATAAATAAATTTAACTTTATGTCCTTTCGAATCAAGCACCAAACCAGTTATTTTTTCCGTGTACATACAGTCATTAGCGGAATGTCGTAAAAGTCTCTTGTGTTGTTCGTGGCTGTTGAATTGGCTTAATCAAGTCCTTTGACTTTTTCAGCGTTCACTGTCATCTGGTTTTATATACTTACATATGATTATGGATGTCCGCGTGATGATGGCCGTCTGAAAAAGACAAACAACCAATGAACGGCAATATATCAACGATACAATAATGAACCAGTAAAAGTGTGTGTGCGAAGGATACACAGGGCTATGGCGCAATCCTAATTAACATAAAAAATGGTCGTCACTAGCCATCTCACATGCATGATGGCAAAAGGCGTTGGCAAAATGTGCGCATTTCATTAATTGCGAAATCATGAACCGTTGAAATTTCAGACAGTTCATTGTGTTTTTCTGTTGCTAATAATTAAAATCTAAACTCTTTGATTACACAATGAGCGACACGAATCCCTCTTAAAATATAGGCAACCATCAAACATATAGGTTTTTTCGTCATAATTTGAAGTTTTTATAGCACATAAATTTTCAAGGATGACAACTATAAAATAACTAGTCTTTTAATACCCGGCGTTGCACAGTTTGTATCTTATTACTGTGTTGTAAACTTTTTAATCTGAATGATACGAGTATGTGTGTAAACTGTCAGTTTGTAGCTATCAGAGGGAATCTACGTGTTCAAGAAGTCGAAAATAATGTGGCGGATATAAGATATGTTAACACACTAATTGGTGAGCGATACTACTTAAAAAACAAGTAAGAAAGTTTCAGTCATGTAAACCGACTAAAGTATACCCTCACTTTATGTGTAATGTACTGATTATGCGAATTATTCTGTCAATTTGTGTTTGTACCAGAAGGGTTTAACAAATACACCTATTAAATCATTGAATAAAGTTATAACATTTTAAATTTATTATTCGTGCCAGATATTGTTAAGAATTTTCCGGTTTGTAGTAAATATACAATTAGAGCAGCGTTAAAGACAGTAGGAATAGGTAGTACGATATTGTAGATTTCATTGTGTATGCCCAAGTGCACTGTACATTTACACATTGTAAACATACACAATACTAACGTTTAGTTCAATTTAAATAAGTGCGGTGAACACGTGACATTAAATTTTAAATCGCGGAGAAGTGATTGTGTCAATTCGTAAAAGTGCTACAACAGGATGGATATTCGACAATCTATATATATAAAATTGGATGTGTGTATGTGTGTATGTTACGTATAGACTCCAAAACGGCAGGACCGATTTTGATGAATTTTTCAGGGAATCTTCAGAAAAGCCTAGCGGTTGAAATAGACTATATAAGCTCTTGACTGAGGGGGCGTGGCTCCGCCCATATATATTGTGACCGGACCGTGATCCCAGATGAGCCACCAATCCTGTGCTTTCTGAAAGTCAGTGCGATTGGTTCAAAAATTGGGGGATTGGACCAGTGGGCGTAGTTCAAAAATTGACGGGTTGGAAAATCTAAATCTGGGGCAATGAAGTGGACCGGGTCCAGCTGGTCTATATACGAGTATATAAAATTGGATGTGTGTATGTTACGTATGGACTCTAGTGTTGGGCATTACCGTTCACTGAACGGACCGGTCCTTTTCGTTCCGTTCGGGTAAAGGAACTCGTTCAGTCTTTTCGTTCCATCGTTCCTTTTGGCTCCTTCGTTCAAATGACATTCATTCGGTCAAACATCACAACAGCTGTTTGTTTACTCGTTCAGTCTTCTTTTATGAACGTGATAAAAACCATTTTGCCAGACAAGGAAATTGAAAATATATTTTTAATTTATTTAATTATGTTCTGCTGCTTTTATTTAAATAACAATTGTTAAACGCATGTGATGTTTATGTAGTGTGGCAATTCCAGTGAACCACAGTGAAAAAGATTGATCAAGTTAAAAAATTAATACCTCCGAACGACACCAGCATTTAATATTATTATAAATTTAGTGTGACACTAGAGAAATTATTGTTCGGTAAATTTGGCAACAATTAAACAGCTGTTCGAAAGAGAAGAATGGTAAAATGAACGAGCGAATGAACGAAAGATGAATAACAGCAAAAGATCCGAAGTGAACGATGGAACTAAAAGAACAACATAGCAGGAACCAGTTCCAATCTTTACTTCAGGGGAATCGTTCAATTGAACGAGTTCGTTCCGGAACGACACAACTATAATGGACTCCAAAACGACTGGACCGATTTTGATGAAATTTTTAGGGAATCTTCAGAAAAGCCTAACGGGTAACATAGGCTATATAAGATCTTAATTGAGGGGGCGTGGCTCCGCCCACATAAGACAATTTCGAGTTAACATGAGTTTTGAGTGATTCCTACTGTCCGTACCTACGAATAGATTAACGAGATTCCTACACGCTGAAAAAAAATCGATCCTGTAATATATTGTCCCAAACATATTCGGCTTGAAACATATATATCTTTAGGATACACTATAAACATATAATACTTGGTACACAAAAAAATTATATATTTGGGAAGATGTTGTTCTAAACAAATCTTTGTTTACATCCCAATGTGTTTATTTTGGACTATTTTTTCCGAAACAAATATTTATTTTCATTTAAGTATTCAGAAAATATCTAAATTGTGTTAAATTTTTCAGTAAATCAAAGTTAATTATTTCAAAAATTTTAACGTCTTAAATATAAAAAATAATAATAATTGAAATCATATAATCTTGGATCGAAATATATACTTGGAGGATTGACAACCAATGATGGCTTGGAATACTCAGAAATTTTAAATGCTTGGTTTAAAACATAAGATATTGCTGCATTTGGTATCATAACTGGGAGGTTCAAACCAAAAAAAAAAAAATAAAATTTAAATTCGAAAAATTCAACAAAAAGTTTCGAAAATCTTTTGTAAATAAAATATATTTGGAGAAATTCCTAAACAATCATTTTATTTGTATTCAAATACATATTTTATTTGAGAAATTTAGTTTGCAAATATTATATGTTGTAACATATTAATATACGAGTTCCAAATATATTTTATTGATTTTCAAATAAAATGTATTTGCTCAGAAATATATAATATTTAAAAATTAGTGTTCCATATATATTTTCTTTCTATTCAAACATATCAAAAAAGGCGATTTTGCCCCGTGTACTGTTGCTATCTACATCCATGATTGGGACCGGATCGTGATCCCAGATGGGCCACCAATCCTGGGCTTTCTGCGGTCCAACTGGAAGTAGTTGAAAGTCAATGTGATTGGTCCAAAAATAGGGTGATTGGACCAGTGGGCGTGGCCCCACCCATAAAAACCAAATTTGGAAATTGAGATATCTTGCAGAATTTGTGAGCGAGAGTGCTGTAATTATGTGTATAGGTATCATTGACAGTCCACGTGATAGATCCAACTGTGGGCGGGATACGACCTACGGGCGAGGCCCCGCCCTTGTGAGCCATGTTTTGAAATGGAGATATATTAAACAATTTGTTAGCGAGAGTGCTGTAATTTTGTGTATATGTATATGGAGGCAGTCTAAGTGATTGGTCCAAAAATGGTCAGGATCTAACCAACGGGCGTGGCCCCGCCCATATGAGCCAAATTTTGACATTGGGATATCTTGCACAATTTGTTAGCGAGAGCGCTGTAATGTATCTGTGTATATGTATCTGTTGACAGTCTACGTGAGTGGTGGGATCGGGCCAGTGGGTGTGGTCCCAAGAATGGAGGTATCTTGAACAATTTGTTTGTTCCCGAGAATGCTGTATTTTATGTGTATGTATTTGGTAGCAGGATTCGTGATTGTTTCAAAAATTTACGGGATCGGAAAACTCAATCTGGGGCAACGAAGTGTACAGGGTCCAGCTAGTATTTTAATAAAAGGCAGAGAATTGAGGAGGATGACGTAAGAATTATGATATATTTATCTAATAAGCAGAATATAAAAAACATATAATCATTTTTTTATATATGTTTATGTGTGAATACCGACATATATGTCTACAATTTTCTGAATATTCTTCATGATTTAGGATCCACAGAGATGTAATTTGCCCGTCGAAGCGAATGATGGCCATAAGGAAAAGCCAACTACATCAAACTTTACAGCTTCCAGTAACCCAAACGAAGTTTCACCATATTATATAGGTTTATTCGTAAACAATTCAACATCTGCATTTCAGTTGTTGATGGCTATTAAAACGTTGGATTTTCATGTTTTGGCCCACGTAGTTCATTCAGTTTACTGCTTGGCATTATCATTAAGTCGCGTTCTTCAAAGTGAAGGATTTAGCTGAATCCGTTCATCTGGCAGAAAATACGAAAAAGGAATTGATGGACATGCGCGAAAATTGTACTCACCATTTTGGAGCGATTTTTTCGCCTATTAAAATATTTTGTGAAGAACAGGACATTCAAATCAAGAAACCAAGGATTGCGGCCCGACAAAGTCACCGTTGCAATGTTGATGCAACAAATATTGAAGAATATTACAAGATTTCGACCTATATTCCATATCTAGATAAACGCACACGGGGCAAAATCGCCTTTTGTGATATGTTTGAATAGAAAGAAAATATATAACATAACACTAATTTTTAAATATTATATATTTCTAAGCAAATAAATTTTATTTGAAAATCAATAAAATATATTTGGAACTCGTATATTAATATGTTACAACATATAATATTTGCAAACTAAATTTCTCAAATAATATATGTATTTGAATACAAATAAAATAATTGTTTAAGAATTTCTCCAAATATATTTTATTTAAAAAAGATTTTCGAAACTTTTGTTGAATTTTTCGAATTTAAATTTTATTTTTTTTTTGTTTTTTTTTTTTTTTTGGTTTGAACCTCCCAGTTATGATACCAAATGCAGCAATAACTTATGTTTTAAACCAATCATTTAAAATTTCTGAGTATTCCAAGCCATCATTGGTTGTCAATCCTCCAAGTATATATTTCGATCCAAGATTATATGATTTCAATTATTATTATTTTTTATATTTAAGACATTAAAATTTTCGAAAAAATTAACTTTGAATTACTGAAAAATTTTACACAATTTAGATATTTTCTGAATACTTAAATGAAAATAAATATTTGTTTCGGAAAAAATAGTCCAAAATAAACACATTGGGATGTAAACAAAGATTTGTTTAGAACAACATCTTCCCAAATATATAATTTTTGTGTGTACCAAATATTATATGTTTAGAGTGTATCCTAAAGATATATATGTTTCAAGCCGAATATGTTTGGGACAATATACTACAGAAGCGATTTTTTTTCAGCGTGCAGTATTAGGCGAATTCTTATTTCGCCTCGTCGTGTCAATTTATTAATGAAATATTACCTAAGTATTTTTATACCCTCACTTTAGTGTGACGAGGGTATATATCATTTGCTACGAAAAAAAGTGTAACACATCGAAGGAGTGATCTAAGACCCTAAGTATGTTCGGCGGATATTCGTTTTGGGTCATTTTAAGTCGAATGAGCAATGTCCGTCCGTCTGTCTGTCTGTCTGTCTGTCTATCTGTCTGTCTGTCTGTATGTCTGTCTGTCTGTGTGTCTGCTGGCTGGTGCGCACGATAACTCTCGAAAGGAGTAACCGATTGACTTCAAATTTGGTACGTGGTAATGTTTTTTTCTATCTCCGGCTAAGTTCGAAGATGGGCCATATTGGTCCACTCCTTCTAGTACCTCCCCCACAAAGTGTTAAAATGTTGTGAAATATTGAATCTTTAATAACTGCTATACTACTTATTCGAATCTTCCGAAATTCCACACATAGCATTAGTTTATTAGTCGCTATCAACTCGAGAAAAATGGGCATTGTTGCTACGCCCCTTTTGGTACCTCCCACACAAATGCACCATTTTGCACCAAAAGTTAACAGCTTATAACATTAATACCTGTGCATAAAAATACTTGAAATTGTGTACAGTGTAATGCTTTCATAGTGCCTACAGTCCAGTGAAAAATGGGTGTCATATTCACGCCCCTTTTGGTACCTCTTACACAAAGGTACCATTTTGCACAAAAAGATAACAGCTTATAACATTAATACCAGTGTATAAAAGTACTTGCAATTTTGTACAGTGTAATGCTTTTATAGTGTCTTTTGCACTGTGAAAAATGGGCGCTATTGCCACGCCCCGTTTTGTACCTCCCACACAAAGGTACCATTTTGCACAAAAAGTTAAGAGCTCACAGCATGAGTACCAATGCACGAAAATGCAACAACATTTTGCACAGTGTAACGCTTTTGAAGTCCCTATAGCCCTGTAAAAAATGGCCGTTATCACCACGCCCCTTTTTGTACCTCCCACACAAAATGGCCGAATCATACCAAATTTAATATCTCATAACGTTAATATACCAGTGCAAAAAACGCTTATAATTCGGCGCAGTGCAATGTATTTAAAGAATCTACTATTCAGAGAAAAATAGGTGTATTTGTTAAAAACATTCTGGTACCTCCCATACAAATTGACAGAATAATTCGTTTAATATTCCATATTACATTACTCACAAAGTGAGGGTATACCTTAGTCGGTTTACCCGACTGAAACTTTCTTACTTGTTTAATGTAAATACTATAAATATATTTATATGCATTAAAAATGCCAACCATTGATTTTTAATAAAAAAAATTGGGTACCCTATCGTCGCTTGGATGACCAACTGCAGTAACTGACATTTTCAAAATTGTTCAGGAGAGCAGTTTTTCTGTTTTTGAGACAATGTTCCTTCTTCCCTACGGCGTAATATTTATTATATTTCCAGTTTGCTTTTCTCATTGTGTACTTAACTCCATCTTTATACCCTCACTTTAGTGTGACGAGGGTATATATAATTTGCTACGAAAAAAAGTGTAACACATCGAAGGAGTGACCTAAGACCCTAAGTATGTTCGGCGGATATTAGTTTTGGGTCATTTTAAGACGAATGAGCAATGTCCGTCCGTCTGTCTGTCTGTCTGTCTGTCTGTGTGTCTGCTGGCTGGTGCGCACGATAACTCTCGAAAGGAGTAACCGATTGACTTCAAATTTGGTACGTGGTAATATTTTTTTCTATCTCCGGCTAAGTTCGAAGATGGGCCATATTGGTCCACTCCTTCTAGTACCTCCCCCACAAAGTGTTAAAATGTTGTAAAATATTGAATCTTTAATAACTGCTATACTACTTATTCGAATCTTCTGAAATTCCACACATAGCATTACTTTATTAGTCGCTATCAACTCGAGAAAAATGGGCCAAATTGCTACGCCCCTTTTGGTACCTCCCACACAAATGCACCATTTTGCAGCAAAAGTTATCAGCTTATAACATTAATACCAGTGTATAAAAATACTTGAAATTTTGTACAGTGTAATGCTTTTATAGTGCCTACAGTCCAGTGAAAAATGGGTGTTATATTCACGCCCCTTTTGGTAGCTCCCACACAAAGGTAACATTTTGCACCAAAGGTTAACAGCTTATAACACCAGTGTATAAAAATATTTGAAATTTTCTACAGTGTAATGCTTTTATAGTGTCTATAGCCCTGTGAAAAATGGACGCTATTGCCACGCCCCTTTTTGTACCTCCCACACAAAGGTACAATTTTGCACAAAAAGTTAAGAGCTCACAACATGAGTACCAATGCACGTAAATGCCACAACATTTTGCACAGTGTAACGCTTTTGAAGTGCCTATAGCCCTGTAAAAAATGGCCGTTATCACCACGCCCCTTTTTGTACCTCCCACACAAAATGTCCAAATCATACCAAAATTTAATATCTCATAACGTTAATAAACCAGTGCAAATAAACGCTTATAATTCGGAGCAGTGCAATGTATTTAAGGTATCTACTATTCAGCGAAAAATAGGTGTATTTGTTAAACCCGTTCTGGTACCTACCATACAATCTAACAGAATAATTCGTGGAATATTCAATATTACATTACTCACAAAGTGAGGGTATACCTTAGTCGGTTTACCCGACTGAAATTTTCTTACTTGTTTTCAATATTATTAACAAAAAAATAAAAAAAATTAATTATAATGCATGGTTTTCATAAACAATGCAGATACGTCACTTTGTGGGAAAAAAAATTATTCTTAATGTCAGTTACGACTGATCTCCGCCCGGCCTAAACGGTTAAAGCTAGAGTCATGAAATTTGGTAGGATGGTAGTCCTTGCTATATAGAAGTGCAATATGGAAGGTTTTTTTTCGAAATTTTGGGCGCACAATGGTATCGCAGCCAAATCCAAACGGCTGGAGCTTAAATTGCAACATTTCGTGTGAGCGTAGCGTCTAGGTCGAAGATTCGGTATGAATCAAAATTATTCAAAATTAAAAAATGTACGCGCACATTGGGACAAAAAGGGATATATATGGCACCAAAGCCAAGTCCAAATGGCAAGAGCTTGAATCGTCTAATTTGGCTTGAGGGTAGCCATTGGAACGTAGACTAGACACAAGGGAGGCAAAATAGTGGAAAAATGATAAATATTGTGCAGTGGGACAAAACTATGTTGGATATGGTACAGTGGGGCCAAAAGTGCTACATATGGTACAGTGGGGGAAAAAATTAAAATTTGTGCAGTGGGTCAAAAATGTGTTAAATGTGGCACAGAGAGGCAAAAAGGGTTAAATATGGTACAGTTGGGGAAATATTTTAAATTTGTGCAGTGGGACAAAAATGTGTTAAATATGGCACAGTGGGACAAAAATGTGTTTAATATTGTGGGGCAATATGGGTTAAATATGGTTACGTATGGTACAGTGATGGAAAAATTTAATATTGTGCAGTTGGAAAAAACTGTGTTTAATATGATACAGTGGGGCAAAAAGTGTTAAATATGGTTCTGGGGGGGGGGGGGTGGGGAAATAAATTTGTGCAGTGGGTCAAGAAAGATGCGTTCTCGAGTTATTGGGTTGTGTTAGCTGTGACATGCTCATCTGACCAATCCTAAAGTTTCCTCCACAGTTTCATTCCTTGGACAATACAACAATACAACCCCATCAAGCCCGAAATCATAAAGTCGAAAGATTCGTTCTAGAGTTATGAGTTTGTGTTGTCCGCACCACGTCCGTTTGACAAATACAAATTTTCCGCCAGTGACTTTCTTTGGGCCCAAACGAATCCCTGAAGCAAAAATGGCTTCTTCCATAGAGTCCTGCCTTGGGCAAATACGAATACATCAAGCCCACAATCATATAATTCACACGATCCGTACTTGAGCTATGATCTGAGGTTGCGTTGGCCATGTCGCGCTCCTTTGACCAATCCTAAATTTTTCTCGAACGATCTATTCTCGAGTTATAAGGTTGAGTGGGCGGTGTCATGACCAATTATAAATTTTCTTTCATAGTGTCGATCATTGGGTAAATACTTATTCATCAAACCCTAATTTGTGAAAACCATTTGGGCGGTGCATCACCCCTTTGGCAAATCATAACATTTCCACCACAGTAAATATTATGTTCTCGAGTTATAAGGTTGTATGTACGGACCGCGCTCCTTTGACCAATCATAAATTATCCTTCTCAGTGATCTTCCTTGGACCAATACGAATACATCAAGCCAAAGGCTGTGTGGGCAGTTCTACGTCCGCTTGGTCAACCATAAATTCTTCCCAGAGTGTCCTGCATTGGGTAAATACGAATTCATCAAGCCCAAAACTATGGAAATTGAATGTTCTCGAGTTATGAGATTGTATGGACGGTACCGCGCTCCTTTGGCCAATCAGAAATTGTCCTCCACTATGGCGGAGAGTTTTTGCGTCTGCTGGTTCGCACGTATTTTTTAGACCGCTCTGGAACATAGGTTGTTTTACTGAGGAAAGAGGACGTGATTCGACGTCAAATCCTGTGGAAACCCAAGATATAGCTGATCGCTGCTTCTGGTGTTTGTGTTTGCATGTTCCGTAAGCTGGGTGAGTCAGTAAAGTAAATTTTCTTACAGAAATAAGAATTTTTCTAATTTGTTTACACTGGAAATGAACACTTGCATACTACCACAAATAAATATTAATAACATATATCAGCTGGCCTGTTTCTTCAAACCTATTACTGGCAAAATAGCGATAAAAACTACGAAAATTATCGATAACAAATCGAATGTGTTGCCAACTATTGCATATACGATTTTTGCTATACCCAAATATAAATGCCTAAAAGTATGCCACATTCTTCGCCATCCACTCCTGCAGCTACCCAGCAAACAACTTCAACACAATCCACAAAACGCAATAGATCGGAACTATCACCAGGTAATGAAAGCCACACACACCCTTCAGAAATGTCTATATCACCAAATGATCTTGTAAACTTGATTAAAACCACTATTAATTCAAATCTGGATGAAAAGTTGAAAACATTATCAACAAAAAAGGATGTAGAAGACTTAAAAGTTGAAATCGGCTCATTAAAATCAGAAATAAATAGCTTAAGAGAAGAAAATAAACAATTAAAAGAAGAACTTCACAAGGTAAAGAGAGATTGTGAAGATAATAAAAAAGATCTGTTATGGATGCAGCAACATGTCAGAAACAATAACATTTTTATTCGAGGTTTAAACATTTCTCGTGATCCTACATCTGAAGTATCAAATATGTTTAGAGATAATTTGAAATTAACGCCACAACTAAAATCGGTGCGCAAAATCTCTGATAGAAATGGTAAAATGAGTGTCATCGTGGAACTTGATGCAAATCAAACAGTGGAAAGTATACTCATTCGTACTAAAATGCTTTCTAGCACCTTCATATATATTGAACGTGATTTAATTCCAACAAAACAACAATTGAAAAGAGTCTCGCTGCACATCAATTCAAAAATACTTGCTGTCAGCAAAGAGCATAAGATTGTGGTAAGAGAGGATAAGATCAAAATAAGCGATACCTGGTTTACTTGGAGTAAAGAACGCAAACTCCGGGCTGGAAAGAAAGAGGCTATCGATGAATTAATAAAACTCTATGGAGATGAGATGAAATATATTAATATAAATTTTGAAACAATATTCGATGAACTATTTTCAAAAAACTAACCAAAGTCTGTCATAAGAATCAATGTACCCTGTCTTCCTTGTCAATCCTTGCTTATAATATAAATGGTATCGAAAATAAATATCTCTATCCGTCGTTTTTTAACTTCATAAATAAAAATGATATCTTTGCCCTTTTTGAAACACATCTGTTAGAAGATAAAATTGAAAATTTAAAGAAATACTTCCCAGGATTCGAAATATATAATGAACCCGCAAAAAGGCTATATCGTCACGGTCGAGGCATAGGGGGCTCTATATTTGCAGTAAATAGAAAATTAAGAGATATGGGTATAACATATAACTCCAAGAAGAATTCAGGCGTAACGTACCACGAGTTTGTCATAAAAAATAAAATAATTTTTACTATCATACCACTGTATTTGAGACTTGCATGTTGGGAAGATGAGTTTAAAAATCTTTCAAATTTGTTTGAAGAAAGAAATATCCGGAAACCCATAGTAATTGGAGACCTTAACCCAAGAATAGGAGAATCAAATCAAGAAACAAACGTCATATACAATGAATTATTTGAAGCTGGAACTGATGTTCGCAAATCCAGAGACAAGCATATTAATAGAAGGGGCCGACAGATTCTAGAGCTATGCACCAACAAAAACGTTTTGATTTTAAATGGTAGAACGAGTGGGGATAAAGAAGGTGCTTTTACATACTTAGGACCAAATGGCGAATCTGTAATAGATATATGTGCAGTATCTCAGGAACTACTAAACGAAATTAATGATTTCATAGTAGAAGATAAAACTTGGTCAGACCATCTTCCGATCAAACTTCGAATAAAAGTATCAGATGAGCAGGAGAATTCTAAATGCTTAAAGTTGTTACCAAAACTTTCATGGAGAGACGCCGATAAAGATAGATACCATATCAAACTAAACGAAACTATTTCCAAAGAATTTACGGAAATTGCTAATGTGGAGTTTACCCTAAACGATCTGGGACAAATAATAAAATCTTCCTGTATTACCAAAACAGTAAAATCCCCAATTTTCTGTCCAAAACAAAAATGGTATAATGTTAAATGCCATAACGCCAGAAACAAAATGTTTAAACTGCTGCGTAAACACAAAATAATGTGCACAGCTGAATCCAGAGACATATATCTAAAAGCCCAGAAACGTTATAAAGATATCTGTAAAAAAAGCAAGCGTGAATATTTAGAAAATATGTTACATAAAATAAATAATGTAAATGATTCCAAAGAATGGTGGAAAGTTGCCAAAGAAATAAGGAATCGTACATTTCATATTTGTCCTAATATATCGGCAAATAATTTCAAAGATTATTTTGAAAATCTGTTGAACCCGATACAGAATGCCTTGGATATAAGCTATGCCCCGAACTTCAATACTGACCTCTTACTAGATGGAGAAATCACCATGATTGAGTTGAAATCCGTTCTGAAAAATTTGAAAATAAACAAAGCCCCGGGAGAAGATCGTATACCTTACGAACACATAAAATACGCAACAGATAGCTTCCTAGAACAATTGTTGATAATATATAATCGCACTCTGAATAATGGAAATATAGATGGAACCTTCTCGAAAACCATTATATTCCCAGTACATAAAAAAGGAGATTTTTCTCAACCGCAAAATTATAGAGGAATTGCCTTTATGAACTGCTTGGCCAAAGTAATGATGGGAATTTTAAATGAAAGATTATCAAACTGGGTAGAAACTCACAAAATATTGTTGGCTTTAGAAAAGGGTATTCTACGATAGACAACATTTATAATTTGGCATCAATTACCAGTTTAAAACTTAAGGAAAAGAGAAAGTTATATGCATTCTTTGTGGATTTTAAGGCAGCTTTCGACAATGTTTACCGAAAATCTCTCGTATACAAATTGCATCAAATCAGAGTGTCATACAAATTCGTAAAGCTTATTGAAAATATATACAATAACACGGAATATGCTGTTTGGAATGGAGAAGAATTGTCAGATTACTTCGAAACTAATTCAGGGGTTAAGCAAGGTTGCCTATTGTCGCCGATACTATTCGCGCTGTATATAAATGACTTACATGAGTACCTACAAGGAGGAATTAACTTGGAACAATATTGTACTACATGGAATTTGGAAGTGAACATGGCAAAATCAGAAATGCTTATTTTTAGAAATGGGGGACGTCTGAGTAACTCAAAAAAGTGGCATTATAAGGGAAATTTAATCAAAATTTCAAATGAATATAAATACCTGGGTGTAACATTTACTCCTAAATTGAATTTCAACAAACACATCGAAAGAAGAACATCTCAATCTAAGGCAGCTATAAATACAACATGGGTAGACTTATTAGGAAAAAACGAAATAAATCTCCAAATGAAATGGAAGGTATACCTAGCAGTATGCAGAGCAATACAAGCATATTCAGCTCAGGTTTGGGGTTTCGCGTATTACGAAGAAGTCGACAAATTAGAACGTTATTTTCTGAAAAAAATTATGAAATTACCAAATTTTACACCAAACTACGCATTAATGTTGGAAACAGCTGTGGAAAATAGTCATTTATATACTCTGAACTTACACCTAGAATATATAGAGAAAGTTATGCTTAAGTACAACGAAGACAGATTACCGAAAAAATTGACTACAATTCTTTTACAAAAAGAAGCTTTTTGGGTACCGAAAATAAAAACATTATCCTAAAATCTCAACGTAAATTGGCCAAATAGGGTAGTTGAGAATGAATGGGCGTTATTTAGAGAAACAATCTTAATCAGCAGGAAGGCACAAAACCTTAACGATAATCTACGGAAAAAGACGCAAAGTGTTTCTAGAGTGTACAAATTATTAGATTATACAAGAGCAGAAAATTACTTTACTGATTTCTTTACTAGTGAACAAATAATTTGGATCTTCAAGGCACGGTGTGGATTGATACACTTAAATTCAACGAAATTCAATTCAAATAGTGGAGACAAAAAATGTACTCTATGTAATTTGAATCAAGAAGAAACTCTATTACACTTCCTAGGAATTTGCCCTGTATTACGAGAGTTCAGAATAAAAATATTTCAATCTTCAGAACTGGTGGAAGAAGAGATGATTAACATTTTAAATGGGACGGATGTGATTTATTGGATCAAATTAGTTAAATATTTAAAATCTGCTCTTCAATACAGAACTTTTCTCATAAACGAATACAACTAAGCATAAGACCATAACATTTGTTCTCACAATAATTTTTATGACAGACGTTTTTAATCCAAAAACATTGTCAATACATAACATCTTTCTTTGTAATATGAAAATACTTTAAAAGTAATATGTTAATATAAGAAATTAATAATGTAAAATTTTTATTTTGTGAATAAAGAAAATTATTATATTATTATATGTCCTTTCTTGGCTCGATATACGAATACATCAAGCAAAAAAATCGTGAACATCGAACGATCTGTTCTCTTGTTATGGGGTTATGTGTACGGTGCTACACCTCCTTGACCTTGCCATGCATCCTTGACCAGTCATAAATCTTCCTCCATGGTACCCATCCTTGGAACCAGTACGAATTGATCAAATTCATGAAAATCGAATGATCCGCTCTCGAGATCCACGCCCTTTTGACTAATCCTATATTTTCTTCCTTAGCTTCCTTCCTGTGCCATAAGCACAAAATTATGAAAATTTAACGATCCGTTCTACAGCTGATATGCGGTTTCGCGCCCCTTTGACCAATACTAAATTTTCCTCTATAGTGTTCTTCCTTAGGTCAATACGAATACATTAAGCCCATAATATTGAAAATGGAACGATCCGTTCTCGTGCTATAAAGTTTTGTTGGTAGTTTCGCGTTCTTTGACCAACCATAAATGTCCCCACATGGTGCCACTATGATCTCTTCAAGCCAATATCTTTAAAATCGAACGATGCATTTTCGAGCTATGGGATTGTGCTGACTGCGCGAAGCCTCTTTGACCAATTGTAAATTTTCCTCCATAGTGCTCTACCTTAGACCAATACGAATCTATGAAGCCCAAAATTATGAAAATCAAACAATCCGTTTTCGAGTAATAATGCTGTGCTGGTTGTGTCGTGCCCCTTGACCAATGCCAAATTATTCTCTATGGGTTTATTCTTAGGTCAATACGAATATTTTAATCCAAAAATCGGAAAATTTTAATATTGCCTTCGCGGACTATTAGCTTGTGTTAGTTTTTTCGCGCCTCCTTGACCAATCCTGAATTTTCCTCCATAGTGTCTCTTCTGGAGCCAATACGAAATCATCAAGCCCAAAATCATGAAAATCGAACGTTCCGTTCTCCAGTGATGCGTGTTTAAACGTACGGCATTGTGTTTTATATACGAGTATAAAGATTTTTCAGACAAAAATAATCAGAAAATTTTTAACAACTTATTAGATTATGGAATTGGAATTCATGAAAAGCAGTTCGTAAACGCAAATAGAAAACATTTGGAAGCAATAGTTCAAACAGCCGTCCTTTGTGGTCGACAAGGAAATAAAACTAGTCAAAATGATGGTAATTCTAGAGCCTTAAGGTATCGGGCGATAACGGATTTAATTTTTAATAGTCACTAGTATATAAGCAATCGTGTTCAAAATGAAATTATAAACATAATTAAACACTAATTTTCGGAAGAAAATTTTTTGTTCAAAAACACACAGGCTAGACACTACAGTTTGGCTTTGAATAATTCTTATTGAAAATATTACCTAAGTATTTATTAATGTTAATGACTATAAATATATATATGCATTTAAAAGGTCAACCATGGTTTGGTATTATATTTTTTCCAATAAGAGTGATATAATTTCTTTGAAAAAAAAACACACTTAATGCTAAGGAAATTCAGAAGTTTTTATTTAATGTGATGTACAATCGATACAATTAAGTTCTTAATAAAACGTAATTCAAATGGCATCCACGACTTCTTCTGCAGGAACGTATTCGATGAACCCAATTTTCGAGCAATTTTTCTACTAAATCAAGTCGTATGTTATGAATGGCACATTCAATATTGACATGTAAAGCTTGAAGAGAGTCTGGTTTATTTCGAAAGACCAATGACTTCAAATAACCCCATAAGAAATAGTCTAATGGTGTTAAATCACAACTTCTTGGAGGCCATCCAATATCACAATTTCTTGAAATAATCGAATCTCCAAACTTTTCTCGCAACAATTCAATTGTTTCATTTGCTGTGTGGCACGTAGCCACAATCGGTCAATGGCAAAAACATAGCTCTTAACGAGAACTAAAATATTGCTCATGGGAGTTAAGGTCGTAGGTCGAATGGAAAGCGTTTTTTTTTTATTAAAAAAAAAATGGACTTAGCATCGTTTTCAAATGTGAACGGAAAGTTTATTTTTGCTCTAGCTCCTCAACGGTACGTCGGATCGCTGTAAATACTTTATTTTATATCCGATCAGTATGAAATTCGGCAGAAAGAGGTATCCTAATTTATGAATGCACACTGTTAAATTCGGAGAAAATCGGTTCAGATTTAGATATAGCCCCCATATACCCTTTTATATGTTACCCCCGATTTGATATGTAAGCTCTGTAAAAACTGTATTTTATATCCGATCAGTATGAAATTCGACAGAAAGAGTTTTCCTTTTATATGAATGAACACTTTTAAATTTGGAAGAAATCGATTCAGATTTAGATATATCCCCCATATATACGTTACCCCCGATTTGACATGTAAGCGCTGTAAAAATGTTATTTTATATCCGATCAGAGCGAAATTCGGCAAAAAGAGGTTTCTTTCTACATGAAGGACTACTGCCAAATTCGGAGAAAATCGGTTCAGAATTAGATATAGCCCCCATATATATGTTACCCCGATTTGACATGTAAGCGCTGTAGAAACTGTATTTTATATCCGCTCAGAGCGAAATTCGGCAGAAAGGGGTTTCTTATTACTCGAAGGAATACTGCCAAATTCGGAGAAAATCGGTTCAGATTTAGATATAGCGCCCATATATATGTTACCCCCGATTTGACATGTAAGCGCTGTGGAGACTGTATTTTATATCCGATCAGTACGAAATTCGAGAGAAAGAGGTCTTTTTACATGAATGAGTATTCAGGGAAAATCGGTTCAGATTTATATATAACCTCCATATATATGTTCCTCCTGATTTGGTTTCAAAGCGCTATAGAAGTTGTACTTTACTTCCGATTATTAAAATTTTCCAGAAAGATGTCTCATTTTAGGAACGAATATTGCTTAATTTAGCGATTATCGTTTCAGAATTAGATAATATATTCCTACCCATTTACCAATTATTACAAATTATTATCGCAATGACCCTTATCGCAATGTTAATGAGGTGTAGGGTATTATATAGTCGGTCCCGCCCGACTTTCTGCCTTTCTTACAGGTTATACCTGTCAATGATTAAGGGTTTCCTAGAAATAGTGCCACAAAACAATGTTTTCTGAAAGGTAAATCTTACTAAATTTTATTATTGTTTGATAAAAACATGTAATCTACAAGAAATCAGTGCATATTGACTGATATAATAACTAATAAGCAGGGACGTATCTAGAGGGGGGCCCGGGGGCCCGGGCCCCACCGAAATGTTTTAAACATAGGCATAAACTGATTACAGTTTTCAAAATCACTCAAAAAAACACGAAAAGTATTTGGAAGGTCGTTAAAAAAAACAATACAAAAGCGTAAAAAATGGTAACAGTAAAAGTAATAACAACTAAAAATAAGAAAAGTGCATGGTTTCCTCGCTAAAACTTTTTAAATTATGCAACGATTTTCTTCGGAATGGTCTCAATTTATTCATAACCTTTCAGAGTTTACGATAAAATCACAAAAATATGACAATTATGTGTTTCTAGATGTTTTTATGGGGCTTTTATTTAAAAATTATTAAAATTTTCTCAAAAAATATGATTTTTTGCAATACTTTGTAAGATATCGTCGAAACCGCTGAACGGAGGGAAAATGATATTGTGCGAAGTTGAAGGCTACTTAATTCTGAAGTTTGTAAAGCTTACCTGAACCAATTCGGATGAATGGTTCTCTAGTTATGTCATAATATGTGGTTCAACCTCTCTTTTTTCTTAGCCTAAAGGGTTGTCTCTTTAAATTCTCGCGATAAGCTGTGATATGGAAAGAAATTAGTGGTTGAACCACATATAGGGGCATAACTCGAGAACCATTTATCCGATTTGGTTGAGGAAAGTTTTAAAGAATTAAATATTAAGTAGCCTTCAACTTCATATAATACCATTTACCATCCGTTCAGCGGTTTCGACGATATACGAGTATTACAAAATATTGCAAAAAAATGTGATTTTTTGATAAAATTTTAATATTTATACCCTACACCACACTGTGGTACAGGGTATTATAACTTTGTGCGTTTGTTTGTAACACCCAAAAGGAGAAGAAATAGACCCATCGTTTATTATACCGATCGACTTAGAATCACTTTCTGAGTTGATTTAGCTATGTCCGTCTGTCTGTCTGTCCGTCTGTCCGTCTGTGCATGTATTCTTGTAATCAAAGTACTGTACGATACACTGTTAAATTTGGAAGATATCGGTTTAGATTTAGATATAGCCCCCATATATATGTTACCCCCGATTTCACATGTAAGCGCTGTAAAAACTGTATTTTATATCCGATCAGTATGAAATTCGTCAGAAAGAGGTTTCCTATTATATGAATGAACACTTTTAAATTTTGAAGAAATCTGTTCAGATTTAGATATAGCACCCATATATACGTTACCCCCGATTTGACATGTGAGCGCTGTAAAAATGTTATTTTATATCCGATCAATGCGAAAGTCGGCGAAAAGAGGTTTCTTTCTACATGAAGGAATACTGCCAAATTCGGAGAAAATTGGTTTAGATTTAGATATAACACCCATATATATGTTACCCCCGATTTGACCTGTAAGCGCTGTAAAAACTGTATTTTATATCCGATCAGTGCGAAATTCGACAGAAGGAGGTTTTTTACATGAATAAGTATTCAGGGAAGATCGGTTCAGATTTATATTAAAGCTCCATATATATGTTCCTCCTGATTTGGTATCAAACCGCTATAGAAGTTGTATTTTACTTCCGATCATTAAAATTTTCCAGAAAGATGTTTCTCAATTTTGGAACGAATATTGCTTAATTTAGCGATTATCTTTTCAGAATTAGATAATATGTTTCTACCCATTTACCAATTATTCCAAATTATTATGGCAATGACTCTCATCGCATTGTTAGGGTGGTGTAGGGTATTATATAGTCGGCCCCGCCCGACTTTCTGCCTTTCCTTACTGGTTTTAAAATAAAACTCCCATAAAACAAACTAGAAATGAACAAATGATATATTTTCATGATTTTATCGTAAAGTCTGTTCGGTCATGAATTAAACGAGCCCATTCCGAAGAAAATCGATGCATAATTTAAAAAGTTATAGCTAATTTAGTAAGGTTTTAACTTTAAAACTTTCTTATCGATGTAAAATTTACAAAAACAAACTTTAAAAGCTATGATTGGAGATTTTGACGTTTTTTGACGTCTAGAATCAGAATCTATGCATTAAAACAGAAACCAAAGAAAAAATGTTGTTTTTGTCGACCGGTTTAGTTATTGGTTGGCTTTAAATTTATGATAACCAGATATGGGGAAAATTAAGTTAAAATTACATTTATGATTTCTTATCTATCTACCTTTTTAACATGTAGGTTGCAGTGATGGAATGAGTTTGCACAACCGTGTATGTAAATTTGACTTTATATTGGGTGTGGTAATAAGTAGTACGGTTTTGGCCATTACACAGAACTTATCACGGTATTTGCAAACGATTAACCTTGATATAATAAAGGCTTTCGAAATCATAAAATTGGCAACGACTAAATTAAGTGACATTCGTAGAAATTCCGATGCGGAGTTTGATAAACAGTTTGAAGAATGTACACAACTTGCAAGAAGTTTTGGAATAGACGCTGCACTACCTAGAAGAGTAGGCACTCAAAAGTATAGGGCTAATATTCCTGGTTCAGATGCCAAGGCGTATTTTAGGACAACATTGTTCATACCATATCTGGACGAAGTAATATCACATTTAAATAATAGATTTTCCGAACATGAAGCTATAATTACAAGTCTGTTTAATATCGTTCCGATACGAGTTGTAAATCTAATAAAGGAAGATTTCGAAGAAGTCACACTTTTTTACAAAAACGATTTAAAAAATTCAGCAAAATCTGTTTTAGCTGAAATAAGTATATGGATTGATTATTGGAAGCAGAAGAATGATAAGCCATCAAATGCATTAGATGCTATTTCAGTTTGTGATGAGGACATGCTCCCAAGCGTTTTTACCCTTTTGCACATACTGGCCACAGTATCTGTGACAACGGCATCAGTATCTGTGACAACGGCGAAGTTTCTCGACGTTAAGATGAATAAAAACTTATCTCCGGAACAGAATGGAAGGAGAAAGGCTATCTTATCTGGCTTTGATGTCTATATACAAAGATGAAGTCAAAATCGATGAAATAATTGATATATTTCTTTCAAAAAATCGAAGATTACATTTATAACTCTTACGTATCTTCTATCTATCTATCTATCTATATATATAAAAATGAAACGGTCCATCTGTGTAATGGCATCACGTAAGAACGGCTGGAGCGATTTGGATGATTTTTTTTTATTCGATTCTAAATTTTCACGAGATGGTTTATATAGAAAAAAAAAATTAATTGGACAAAGGGGCGTGGTACCTCCCATACAAATCGCAGGTTAAAAATCCGATATTTCTGCTCCTATTATAGGTATAGTGCTGAAATTTTGTTTGTATGCATTTAATGGCAGATTATGTGAATTTTCCAAAAATGGGCGGAATCGGACCAATGGGCGTGGCCCCGCCCATATAAGCCAAATTTTGAAATTGAGATATTTTGCACAATTTGTTAGCGAAAGTGCTGGAATTTTGTGTATATGTAAACGGTGGCAGTCTACGTGATTGGTCCAAAAATGGGCGGGATCGGACCAGTGGGCGTGGCCCCGCCCACATAGACAAAATTTTGATATCTTGCACAATTTGCTAGCGGGAGTGCTGCAATGTTGCGTATATGTATCTGGTGGCATTCTACGTAATTGGTGAAAAAATGGGCGGGACCGGACCAATGGGTGTGGCCCCGCCCATATAAGCCAAATTTTGAAATTGAGATATTTTGCACAATTTGTTAGCGAGAGTGCTGGAATTTTGTGTATATGTAAACGGTGGCAGTCTACGTGATTGATCCAAAAACGGGCGGGATCGAACCAATGGGCGTGGCACCGCCCATATAAGCCAAATTTAAAAAATGTGATATCTTGCACAATTTGTTAGCGAGAGACCTGGAATTTTGTGTATATATATCCGTTGGCGATCTACGTGATTGGTCCAAAAATGGGCGGGTTCGGACCAATAGGCGTGGCCCCGCCTACAATGACCAAATTTTGAAATTTTTATATCTTGCACAATTTGCTATCGGGAGTGCTGCAATGTTGTGTATATGTATCTGGTGGCATTCTACGTAATTGGTCAGAAAATGGGCGGGATCGGACCAATGGGCGTGGCCCCGCCCTTATAAGCCAAATTTTGAAATTGATATAACTTGCACAATTTTTTATCTAGAGTGCTGTCATGTTGTAGATATGTATCTGGTGACAGTCCACGTGATTGGTCCAAAAATTGGCGGGATCTGACCAATGGGCGGGCCACCGCCCATATAAGCCAAATTTTGAAATTGAATTATCTTGCTCATTTTGTTAGCGAGAGTGTTGAAATTTTGCGTATATGTATCTGGTAGCAGTCTACGTGATTGGCTTTCAAATGGGCGGAATAGGACCAGTGGGCGTGGTCCAGCCCATATTTTGATATATCTTGCAAGTATTATATAGGAAATACATGAACAAAAATGCTCGGTATGCGATAATTACAGCTGCTCACTCCAATACAATCGCAATATGATAATGTGATGCAATATCAATGAAACAAGAATTTGGAAATTTTATAAGTATACATTTCTATTTTCTGGACTTTCCACTGAATTCGGTATTTTTTCATTCAGTGAATTTATTACTAATACCAGTAAGGCAAGGCAGAAAGTCGGGCGGGGCCGACTATATAATACGCTACACCTCCCTAACAATGCGATAAGGGTCATTGCGATAATAATTTGGAATAATTGGTAAATGTATTTTGAACCGATAATCGCAAAATTAAGCAATATTCGTTCCTAAATTGAGAAAAATCTTTCGGGAGAACTTTGTAATGATCGGAAGTAAAGTACAACTTCTATAGCGCTTTGTAACCAAATCTGGAGGAACATATATATGGAGGTTATATATAAATCTGAATCGATTTTCCTAGAATACTCATTCATGTAAAATAGAAACCTGTTTCTGTCGAATTTCGTACTGATCGGATATAAAACACAGTCTCTACAGCGCTTACATGTCAAATTGGGGGTAACATATATATATGGGGGCTATATCTAAATCTGAACTGATTTTCTCCGAATTTTGCGGCATTCCTTCATGTAATAAGAAACCTCTTTCTGCCGAATTTCTTACTGATCGGATATAAAATACAGTTTCTACAGCGCGAATTTTGACATGGGCAGCGAAGCGCACCGGGCTCAGCTAGTATATATCTGTGGTCACAAGGCATAACAGCATATGTCTGTTTTTGAAACTTTTCAGGACAGAAATTTTGAGTGTTTGAATCGATATAATAATCCATTTGTAATGTAGTGACACAGTCGGATATGCTGCCTTATATATTTAACTAAACGAGGGATCATCACCAGAATGTGTCACCATATGTAATCGAAGATGGAGAACATTATTGCTGTTCCTATCTACTGCTCTCTTTTTCAATCCAAATTTTTTTATTAATTTTCTATTAAACAAAAAAGTTTTCTATTAAACATATGTACGAGTATGTGCTATTTTTCTTGGTGCAATTCATTCGAGTTTTGCGTATTGTTACACTGATTTCGCGTATCACATCGGCAAACGGTACAAGCATTACGATCAATTAAAATTCACGATATTTATCAATTCGAAAATTTTTTCAGATAATAAGTTTGAGTATAAGAGGTAAGGTTATCTTATTGGATTGCGGGCATTGCAAAATCATAATTTCGGATGAATGCACGATGGCGCATAAACGAGCTCTGGAGGCAATTGACCGAACGATGAAGGATTTACGACGTGATTTGAGACAATTTGGTGAGTCTGATATTGCTCTCCGGAGATTTTCGTTAAACGCTTCCCGTCATCCCGAAATCTACTGCCGATGAAATTAATGCATGCCTGAAATAGTGGTCTTTGTGGCTGCATGTCAAGAAGTTATGTCAAGAAGTTGAAATTGACCACGAACATGAGAGTCGCGTTGCAGAACGACTCATCGGCTCTTGAATTCTCGAAACAACTGTTGGCGCTTGGCAATGGCCAAATTACTATTGATGTTTCCACTGCATTGATATTGTTCCCGGCAAATTTTTGAAGAAGTTGAAATTGACCACGAACATGAGAGTCGCGTTGCAGAACGACTCATCGGCTCTTGAATTCTCGAAACAACTGTTGGCGCTTGGCAATGGCCAAATTACTATTGATGTTTCCACTGCATTGATATTGTTCCCGGCAAATTTTTGCGAGTTCACATCGTCGAACGAGGAACTCATCACCAAAGTGTTTCCAAATCTCGATTAGATTAGTGAATGGGCAATATTAGCAGCGAAGAATAAGGACGTCGATAGCATGAATTTTATTATTCAAAGTAAAATCGAACTCGCTTGATGTGCCAGGAGCTCCGCCGCATAATTTACAGCTGAAGGTGGAATCGATCATAATCATGTTGCGGAATCTGAATCATCCGAAATTGTGCATAGTTCGCGGTTGTCCATTATGAAACTGATGGACAATGTGATTCAGGCGACGATCTTCAAGGGAAAATTCAAAGGAGAGGAAGTCCTTATCCCACGAATTCCGATTATTCCAACTGATCTTTCATTCCAATTCAAGCGGATTCAGTTCCCTGTACGATTGGCTTTTGCGATGACAATCAATAAATCTCAAAACCAATCGTAGGAAGTCTGTGGAATTAATCTCGAATTTCCCTGTTTTTCGCACGGTCATCTGTACGTTGCCTGTTTTCTGTCTTCGTTGTTTGTTGTTTATCATCTGATTCGATTTATCTCTACTGATTTCGATTCCTTTTAAACAAATCGCATTAAAATTTTAACTATCTGTGTTTTATTATCACTCTGGAGTTTATCTGAAGGCGTTAAATTGGGGCGAGGCGAAGTTCGCCGGGTCCGCTAGTTTTATTATAAAAAGTTTTACAGATCTCGTACTAAAGTACACATTTATATTTAGGAATAAAAAACTAAGGAACTTGACTTCCATTACCTACACATTAAACGCAATTTTTTAATTGTTTATATTTGTTATGGAAAAAAAGTTTGGGACGCCCCCCCCCCCCCCCCCCCCGAACCAAAATCCTGGGTACGTCCCTGCTAATAAGTACAAGAAGGTAGGGAAAAACTAAAAAAAAAATTTGCATATGGAAAGAAACGTAAATACGACATAAAATTCTTAAAAATTTATATTTTTCGATAAATTTTTTTAAAGTTCTTTATTTTGATATTAGAAATAATAATCAAGCGCAACATGTGGAAATTTCTGATGGAAAATCCCTCAATTCCCAAAAAATACATCAAAAATCCCCAAAAATGGGATTTTTTACTTTTAGTCCTATATCTTCGATACGAAAAGCCGCGCTCGGGATTCCCTTTGCAGTCGATTTTGTTACACCCTAATACAAATAAATAAAAAGAAAAATTTTACAATTTAGCTTTGCGATTAGAGGAAATCGATCAAACTTTTGAAATTTTTTGTAAAAAAAAGGTCCAAATCGGAGAAGGGTGGCAACCACACCAATTAAAATTTTGGCTTCAAATTTTCTCTAGCGTATTCTGTGAAACGTCTTCTTTAAAACGAGTATAAATTTGATAATCTTTGTGTAACAAACTTTTTGTACAAGACCTAAATTCGAATTTTCTCTAGCGTATTCTGTGAAACGTCTTCTTTAAAACGAGTATAAATTTGATAATCTTTGTGTAACAAACTTTTTGTACAAGACCTAAATACGAATTGGACTTTTTTCGCCAAAAAATCTCCAAAAATGTTTTTTTTTTTCAAAAATTTTATTGTATAGGGCCATAACTTTCTTATTTCTTCAGATATCTTATCGATTCTTTTTTTCATGATATTGTAAATTGTATTGGCAATCCATAAAAAAACACGCGAATAAAATCGGTAAACTTTTGACTGAGATATTGGCTAAATTCCAAGGCAAAGTCGGCGAATAAATGAAAAATTCAAATTTAAAATCGGACACTCCATTCAAAAGTTAGAAGCCGCTGAAAATTTTGTATACCCGAGGTGGTCAACTTTAGGGCCCTGTAGCTCCGCCCCTGTATGAGATAGGGGGCCCAAGTTCCGAACTTAAAGTCTCTAACACCTCTTGTATACACATCTAAAATTTCATCGCCATACGATAAGTGGTTTTGAAATGGCAGAATTATGTCCATTTTTTTCCATGTTAGCCCACTGCGCGGTGGTTGTCAATAATTCAATTTGACTGCTGACTATGAAGAACGACTTTTCTCTGACATCTTTTAGAAGGCGTTAGACATGTTTGAAAAAAGACGGGAGCAGGAGGCACGGTTACTTTTTTAGAAGTGAGAGATTGCACATTTTCAGGCCTTCATAAAGAAGGCATGCGTGCCTTCCAATAGAAGGTGTTGGAAGCCCTTCTATCAGGCCTGATGCCTAGAAGGCCTGGAGCATTTTACCGTTGGGAGACACTCTATTTTATATATATAGATAGATAGATATGCGACAAATCTACAAATTCTTTAAAATTAATGCACTGGATGGACAAATGATTCCAAATAACGGTGGCGGGAGAGAAGTCAGGATAAGACGGCGAGGAACTACTCACGCTTATGACGAAGGGGCAGAGGATTCAAAATCACACTGATGACGGCAACGAAGACAGGATTCGACGGAGCTGAGGATTCAACCTCACGATTATGACGGCAACGACGACAGGATTCGACGGAGCGGAGGATTCAATCTCACGCTTAATCAACGACTTTTAATTAAAAAAACATTATCATCCGGATATCCGTACTGGATCACGTCATTTCACCAACTGACTCCTATTCCGCCAGACTCCTCCTTTTATACCATAATTTAGGACCGTAATAGGTAGAACCTATTACGGATACCCAATTCACATTTAATCCAGGAAATGTGAAATTGACCGCGTATTCGAATAGTATTAAAGGATACAATATTTAATATATTAAATATATCCCTTTAACTAGCTGAGCCCGGTGCGCTTCGCTGCCCATGTCAAAATTCGCGCTGTAGAAACTGTATTTTATATCCGATCAGTACGAAATTCGGCAGAAAGAGGTTTGTTATTACATGAAGGAATACTGCCAAATTCGGAGAAAATCGGTTCAGATTTAGATATAGTCCCATATATATGTTACCCCCGATTTGAAATTCAAGCGCTGTAGAAACTGTATTTTATATCCGATCAGTAAGAAATTCGGCAGAAAGAGGTTTCTTATTACATGAAGGAATGCCGCAAAATTTGGAGAAAATCAGTTCAGATTTAGATATAGCCCCCATATATATATGTTACCCCCAATTTGACATGTAAGCGCTGTAGAGACTGTGTTTTATATCCGATCAGTACGAAATTCGACAGAAACAGGTTTCTATTTTACATGAATGAGTATTCTAGGAAAATCGATTCAGATTTATATATAACCTCCATATATATGTTCCTCCAGATTTGGTTACAAAGCGCTATAGAAGTTGTACTTTACTTCCGATCATTACAAAGTTCTCCAGAAAGATTTTTCTCAATTTAGGAACGAATATTGCTTAATTTTGCGATTATCGGTTCAAAATACATTTACCAATTATTCCAAATTATTATCGCAATGACCCTTATCGCATTGTTAGGGAGGTGTAGCGTATTATATAGTCGGCTCCGCCCGACTTTCTGCCTTTCCTTACTGGTATTAGTAATAAATTCACTGAATGAAAAAATACCGAATTCAGTGGAAAGTCCAGAAAATAGAAATGTATACTTATAAAATTTCCAAATTCTTGTTTCATTGATATTGCATCACATTATCATATTGCGATTGTATTGGAGTGAGCAGCTGTAATTATCGCATACCGAGCATTTTTGTTCATGTATTTCCTATATAATACTTGCAAGATATATCAAAATATGGGCTGGGCCACGCCCACTGGTCCTATTCCGCCCATTTGAAAGCCAATCACGTAGACTGCTACCAGATACATATACGCAAAATTTCAACACTCTCGCTAACAAAATGAGCAAGATAATTCAATTTCAAAATTTGGCTTATATGGGCGGTGGCCCGCCCATTGGTCAGATCCCGCCAATTTTTGGACCAATCACGTGGACTGTCACCAGATACATATCTACAACATGACAGCACTCTAGATAAAAAATTGTGCAAGTTATATCAATTTCAAAATTTGGCTTATAAGGGCGGGGCCACGCCCATTGGTCCGATCCCGCCCATTTTCTGACCAATTACGTAGAATGCCACCAGATACATATACACAACATTGCAGCACTCCCGATAGCAAATTGTGCAAGATATAAAAATTTCAAAATTTGGTCATTGTGGGCGGGGCCACGCCTATTGGTCCGAACCCGCCCATTTTTGGACCAATCACGTAGATCGCCAACGGATATATATACACAAAATTCCAGGTCTCTCGCTAACAAATTGTGCAAGATATCACATTTTTTAAATTTGGCTTATATGGGCGGTGCCACGCCCATTGGTTCGATCCCGCCCGTTTTTGGATCAATCACGTAGACTGCCACCGTTTACATATACACAAAATTCCAGCACTCTCGCTAACAAATTGTGCAAAATATCTCAATTTCAAAATTTGGCTTATATGGGCGGGGCCACACCCATTGGTCCGGTCCCGCCCATTTTTTCACCAATTACGTAGAATGCCACCAGATACATATACGCAACATTGCAGCACTCCCGCTAGCAAATTGTGCAAGATATCTAAATTTTGTCTATGTGGGCGGGGCCACGCCCACTGGTCCGATCCCGCCCATTTTTGGACCAATCACGTAGACTGCCACCGTTTACATATACACAAAATTCCAGCACTTTCGCTAACAAATTGTGCAAAATATCTCAATTTCAAAATTTGGCTTATATGGGCGGGGCCACGCCCATTGTTCCGATTCCGCCCATTTTTGGAAAATTCACATAATCTGCCATTAAATGCATACAAACAAAATTTCAGCACTATACCTATAATAGGAGCAGAAATATCGGATTTTTAACCTGCGATTTGTATGGGAGGTACCACGCCCCTTTGTCCAATTAATTTTTTTTTTATATAAACCATCTCGTGAAAATTTAGAATCGAATAAAAAAAAAATCATCCAAATCGCTCCAGCCGTTCTGACGTGATGCCATTACACAGATGGACCGTTTCATTTTTATATATATAGATAATAAAACATGACTGGCTTACTTCGGATATATTTGTATTTATTTCAGTGCTTTAAATTCGATTAAATTTTAATTTAAAATTAGGTGTGCGAGTAACAACGAGCGCCGACTTTTACGTTACACATTCGATCTTGTTTACAGTCTCTTGCGCTGTTACACATTGTTTTTGATTGATTAACCACGAGCATACCTATTTTGCATCTGCTTGTATATTGGTAAATCGCTCTTCCACATATCGACTGTTTAGAGCTAAAATTGCAATGTCATTAGATTAGGCGATTGTTATCGCTGACCGGTTGAACACCTTTCCAGAGCCCATGTGATTTCTAATAGCATAGTGCAGGCATAAGTTAAACAGAACTGTGGACAGCCTTTCCCCTTGCATAACTCCTTTACTGATATTGAATTGTTCACTCTGCTCTTGCTGTAAAGCAACATTTCCGTTTGAATTGTTGAGTGTTGCAATTGTTAGACATGCCAATTTGCAGCATATGCCAAAAAAGCAAAGATTTTGGGGATCTTATATAGGTTTATGCTATCAAACGCCTGTTTGAAGTCAACGAATAGCATATGGACATCGTTATTAAATTCGTAACATTTCTCGAAATTTTGTACTAAAACAAATAAATGTAATTTTTTTGGCCACTTTGTTTATGGCAGCTCAGCTGTTATCGCGTTTTCATCTTTAAACATTGAATTATATAGACCGTTTTATCGACTCAAAATCGAAAGTCCTTAAAATATCACTCTTACTTGACCTAGTACAGATCTACCGGGTATGAGTCCACACTGGTGTTCTCCAAGCAGCCGTTCCAAAATGTTACTTAGTCATCTCGCAAGCATTCCGGAAAGAAACTTTATAACAAACGTTTAGTAACGTAATCGAAGTAATGAGGTACAAGTTTGAGAGGGATGTTTTGATACTAAGGCTGGTATCACAACGCTGCGCTAGTGTCCTCGTAAAACTTGTGGATAGCTTCCCCTCAACTTGGGACGGCGCAAAGCTAAAATTGGTTAGGAACAGCGACATTCCTGAACTCATAAAAACGATTCTATATATCAAGGGATGTCCCAGTAAGTTCTCATCAGAGTACATACTCGACATCATTGGCAAACAGATATTCCGGGTGGCATATTTCCAGCACTTCTGCAGAATGAGGTGGATCTGGTATCAACTCATCTGGCTGGAGTGTTCACTGCATGCCTAACCCATTCTTATACCCCAAAAAACTGGCAGGAATCAAGGGTGGTCTTAATACCCAAGCCTGGCAAGGCGAGTTATACGACCCCAATGGCTTATCGACCCATTAGCCTAACTTCTTTCCCGTTAAAAACAATTGAGCGAATAATTGATGATATTGTCAAACGTAAAATAACGGATGACAGGCTAAAAATCAAACAACACGGCTATGCCAAAGGAAGATTAGTGGAAAAAGCTCTGCATGAGGTAGTGCACCACAAAGAAAAGTCCTATAGTATAGTCCTATAGGCGCTGAAAAACTGGATCATCAAAAAAATTAGAGACAAGGTGAATCGTGGTATACCACAGGTGGGCATTTTATCGTCTCTTCTATGGGTTACGACGATACATAGTCTCTTACAAGCCCTTACCAATGAAGGACTAAAACCTGTCTGTTATGCAGACGACGTTATAATACTTCTAAGCGGCATACATCCGAACCAACTACGCAGAAGAGCTGAGGATGCACTTAATAAAGCATATAATTGGGCACAACCAAGGGGATTAAATGTTAACCCAGACAAAACAGAAATATGTCTATTTACAAGGAAAACGAAGACCCATCCTTTTACCGTGCCTCGATTTCTGGATAAGAATATTGCCATATCTAAAAAGGTAAAAAACTTGGGAGTAGTCTTGGATCAGAAACTGTACTGGAAAGATCGTCTTGTAGAAAGATTTACAAAGGCCCACAGATGTTGGTCGTTGTGCAGAAGAGCTGTAGGTTCAAAATGGGGACTACGTCCAAATATGACTCACTGGCTTTACATGAGCGTGATAAGACCAATAATAACCTACTCCTGTGTAGTTTGGTGGACATAAATGGACAAGAAGTCCAACGTAATACCTTTGCAAAAAATTCGACGTATGTGCTGTCTAGGCATAAGCGGGGCATTTAGAACTGCACCAACAAGGTCGTTGGAGACTATACGGCACATCCAGCCAATAGACATCCTTATAAAGTATGAGGCACCCCTAACAGCAAGACATCTACGAGTGATGGGTGAATGGATAAATCGAGACCACAAGTCGTATCATCAGAAGATTTTAGAATCTCTAGTTGGTCACATTCAAGCACCAGAAATCTCCGTCCGCATTCCTGAAGTGCGATTTACAGCTACCTTTGATTCGTTTGTGCCAGACAGACGGTCCTAGGAAAACGGAACACTGGCCCATGTGGCAATGCGAACCAGCTGCTACAGGGATGGGTCCAAGCTAGGAGGAAGGGCGGGTCTGGGACTTTTTAATGATGACCCAGAAGTCGAACTTCACTTCCGCCTCCCTGACCATAACACGGTATTTCAAGCAGAAGTTCGAGCAATCACGGAGTGTGTGAACTGGCTCAGTAATACCACAAAGCCTAAATATGCCAACTTCTTCACAGATAGCCAAATGACGATTAAAGCAATAACATCGGAAAGGATAAAATCCAGAACTGTTTAGACTGTAAAAAAACGACAAATAATTACTCAGCCCATGGTCAATTGCGTATTTGCTGGGTACCAGGACACAACGGAGTGATTGAAAATGAACGCGCGAACAGCTTGGCTTCAAAGGGCAGAGAACTTCGAGTAATAAACTTGGAAAATTTTCGAAGCCACGAAAGATGAGTTGAAACACTGGGCAGTGATGGCTCACAATACAGTGTGGAATAGCGCGACAATAGGAGGAACTGCAAAGATACTGTGGGGTGACCCTGCCAATGGGGGTTTTTCCAATCTTAAAGAAGATTTTCCAAATTCCGAAAAATGCCATGCCTTTTGTCTTGACAAGGCTATCCCTGAAATACGGGTCTATGCCTACCACCAGGAGAGAACCATCGGGATCATTTTTCCTGTGGAAGACTTCCCACTTCCCCACTTTAAAGTTCGAATCTTGTTTGCCAATGATGCTGAGTATGCGCTCTGACGGTACCTTACTTGTCCATCCTCTGACATAAAAAGATGTTTTTTTGAGTACAGGGATGTCGCTTTTCCTTATCAGTTTCAGCTTTGCGCCGTCCCAAGGTGAGGGGATGGTCTCCACTAGTTTTTCGAAGACATCGACATAGCATTGAGATGCCAGTTTCAGCATCAAAACGTCCCTCTCAAACTAGCAACTCATTACTTGGATTGTTGGTCCATCATTAGATTCGAGAATGTGGTACAATACCTTTGTGTAGAACAAATCTTCGAAGATACTCTTTTGCTCTTCGGGAATTCTGCCAGACGCACTACTGCTATCAATTATGGCATAGTGTAGTTCGTCCTGGATATGTTTTTTGGCTTTTTGGGAATACGATGGTGTTTACTTAACCTTTTTTATAGCCACCTTGCTTTTTCGTTTAGAATGGGTCTTTTTGTTTGAGGCCCCCTCCTTTATGGATGGTTTGGAGGACTTGCTCACCTTCTCAACAACAGGATCAATGTCACCTCCCACCATTAACGGATTCTGACTAGAAACTCCTTTTTTGGTAGATTGAATAGGTTTCTCCGAAGTGCTGGGTGTCGGTGAGCTTTTTTTCTTCTTAATTGATTTCGCATCGCTATGCTCTTCGGTAGATCTAACTCTTTTAGTGGATGTAGAAGAGTCAGATTCACTTGTAATATCTTCTGCCGGTTTATCTTATTCACTTTCCTTCTTTGTGCCCCTGACAGTCTTTTCCGATTTTCAACAATAGTAATATTGTTACCACTTGATGACTCAGAGTCTGAGTTCCCACTAGCTTTTAAAAGCTGGGGTTGCTTAGAGCCCCCCCTTGGGTTTTATTTATCTGCCTCATCGTTTCTTTTGCCAAAGGCTAGATGTGCTCTTGTATCTGTTTCGACTACGGGATCCGAGGCACCCAACCCAGTAGAAGTTACTTGCTCACGATTGTTTGATAACGACGACACGTGACTCGCGAGTAAATCAACGCTTTCCGCCGGTACTGGGTTTATTTTCCCTGCACCGTAATATCATTTACATCATCAGGGTTAATCGTAAATTTTTTGGAGAGACCCCCATAGCCTGTGTTCAACGAACATGCTCTGTGTCGGCATTTTAAGTGGCACAAATGTACATAGCTTAGATTTGAACAAATATTACGAAGGGATTCTTCACGTGCGGGAAGAAATAATACAGTGGGCAGAGAGAAGTAGGACGGCTGAAATTGCAAACCTACAACTAAAGCTGAGCCGAGAGAAGGTTACATTTGATGTAATAGAAGCGCGCCACAGAGAAGTGTCCGGGTCAAAGGAAATAGCAAAATCGAAGCTGAGTCAATTAAAAACTTCAGCAACTGATAATGCGTCATCGTCCAAAGATCCAAGAGAAGTAAATTTAAATTAGGCCCAAAGGGCTCAACAAGAATTAAGAACTATGTTTGCAAAGAGAATTGCAGGAGTACAGACCCAAATAGATGAAAATTTGTTAGATGAGGTACGAGAAGTAGATGTGGCTTGCGAAGATATCAGAAATCTTCGCAATGAGACGTTTAAACGTCTCCTCTCTTCAACCTAACCTTACGTAATATCGCTATAATTTTCGCAAATACGCTTGTCACCATTTTTGAGGATTGGGACGATGATGCCTGTTGCTCTTTCTTTGGGCATGTGGTCATCCCTCCACACTCTTGATTTTGAATTCAATTTTTAAATTCCATCGCTTTAATACATTCAGCATCAAACTATTCTGCAATACGTCTGTATTAAACATATAAATAATGCAACTTTTTTCAAAAAATTTAAAATACATGGTCTACGCGATAAGTTTTTGATTAAAAATAATAAAAATGGTATCGCTTTGAAAATATTTTTCAAAAACGTTCCCACCAATATATAATAAAATTACAAACAAGTCGTTTCAACGTATCCTTATTACATCAGATATGAATAAAACATACTTTAAACAATTGAAATACATATTTTCGAAACGCGTTTAATTTGGAGGTTTCTGAATTTGCAATAATTTGTAAAACTAGATGATATCAGACTTTTGAAAAAATCATTTTTGTGGCAAATTCATTAAAATATGATAGATAAAAATTAAAAACGCGAAAAAGGCTTAGAATATTTTTTTGATTCCAAATTTACACCTTTGATGAATGACACCAAAAAGAAGATTTTAGCTTCAAAAAATCGTTTACGAAAAAGTTTTAATAGCAGCTTTTTTGAACATCGAAATCGTCTGTTATGGGGGATGTTTTTTGCACTGATTGAACTAAAACTATATTTTTTCACCATTTCTCATCATTTACGGCCATGTAAATATGATGTTAAATTTTTGTCATATGCCTTGTCTGTATTCATTTTCTCCTACTTGGCACTCTCCACCACCGCTTTTCAAGTTTTCTCCAGTAAACAAGTGTTTATGTAAAAATTTAGTTTTAATGCAACAAAAAAATTAAAAAAATGTTTCTGCAGGACAAATACGCACATCGTCACCTGAAATCCAAAATAACGTAATCCACATGTTTATGTTTTTCAGGAGAAGCCAAAAACAAATTAAAGTAATTTTAATCTTTTGACCAGATTTATGGATTTCCTGGCTATTAAGGCGAAATCAAATAACAAATACAGTGCAATTACTTGTGGCGTACATTTTGAATAAAAAAATAAAATTTTATGAATCTTTCCTCCTTTTTAGTGACCTTGTTTGCTGTGACGTCTTTTTGAATTTCACTCATAAAATGGTCAATTTTAGATATTGAACTCTAAAATTTTGTAATAGACTATAATCAATCATAACATTAATTTTGATTTTTTTGATGTTACGTTATTTTGGATTTCAGATGACGTTATATTCTTACATTTTAAATGAATATTATACGCTGAAAAAAAATAGCTTCTGTAGTACATTGTCCCAAACATATTCGGCTTGAAACATATATATGTTTAGGGTACACTCTAAACATAAAATATTTGGTACAGACAAAGGTAATATATTTGGGAAGATGTTGTTCTAAACAAATCTTTGTTTACTCCTACTTTGTTTTTATTTGGGACTATTATATCCGAAGCAAGCAAAAAATTTGCATTAAGGTATTCAGAAAATACCTAAATTGTGTTATATTGTTCAGTAATTCAAAGTATTTTTTTAAAAACTTTTAATCTTCGTAAAAATAAGAAATAATAATTGAAATCCTATAATCTTGGATCAAAATAAATTTTATGGTGGATTGACAACTAATGATGGCTTGGAATACTCTCAAAATTTAAATGATTGATTTGAAACAGAAATAAATGCTGCATATGGTACCATAAATGGGAGGTACAATTGGGAACCAAGAAAAAATAAAAATGAAATTCGAAAAAGTGAGCAAAAGATTTGAAAACCTATTTTAAATAAAATATATTTGGAGAAATTCCTAAACAATAATTTTATTTGTACTTAAACACATACTTTATTTAAGAAATTTAGTTTGCAAATATATTTTGTTGTAATATATTAATACTAGCTTTAACCCGGTGCGCTTCGCAGCTCCCATCTTGTATTTATTTTCTGTTTAGGGTAGTGTAAAATAGTTATACATCTTTCTTTCAAAATTACATGATTATTACATATGGTGCAAAATGAAGAAGATTTGATTACTTTTATATATAAAATACGAACCCTCGTTTCATTTCTAGTGTGTGTTCCAAGAGTTACCCTGAAATCTTGGTACAATATTTATCCCTTTTACACTGTACCTCTGAACGTTAAAAAACTATTTTTTTTGGTTCATACGTTAGCAACTTTCCCCTAGTTTATGTTCCAATAGCTTCAATCACACCCTGGTACAATATAAAACCATGTTTGTCCCACTGTGTCTATAAAGGTACGAATTTAAAAATCTAAAGTGAATCGTTCTATTGTACCACATTTAACCCTTTGTGAGTCATAATTAACCAATTTTGCAAGATTGTACAATATTTTGAAATGATAATTGATATTCCAAGATCCAAATTCGAAAGCTTAGACCGTATTTCAGCATGTTTGTCCCCTATCTGTGTCATTTATTTAACCTGTTTTTCGCCACGGTTAAAGGAGAAGAACTTATTTAAAATAACAATTTCTTAGCTTTGGTTTATGCTGTAAGAGCTACCTTTGCACTTAGGGACCACTTTCAACACCTTTTGCACCACTGTTCCATATTAAACACCTTTTTATTACACTGTTCTTCTAAAGTACGAATTTTTATACATATCTGGGACTATTTTGTTCACTTTTTATCCACTTACCACATTTAACCATTTTACCGCATTTAACTTTTTTTTGCTTCACCGTACCATATTTAACCCTTTTTGCTCCACTAAACCATATTTAACACATTTTTCCCCTCTGTAACATATTGAACAATTTGTGCTTTCCCCAACTGCATCATAATTTTAACCTTTGCACCACAGTGCTACTAAAAGCATAAATCTTGAAAAAAAAACATTCTTATTTCATATTTAACTTACTCTCTCTCCCTGCATCCATATTTTTACCCATTGTACTAAAAGTACGCTTTTCGAGCCACTGTACCATATTTAACCGTTTTGGGTCCACTGAAACAAATTTAACACCTTTTTGTCCTACTATATTTAACCACTTTTGCCCCACTGTACCATAGTTAACCCATTTTATTCCACGTTACCATATTTTACTATTTGTGCCCACTGTAACCATTTTTGTCATACTGTACGCTTTTTGCACCACTGTACCATTTTTAACCCATTTGTCCCACTTTGCCATATACATATAACAATTTTTACCCCACTGTACCACAGTTAACCCTTTTTGCACAACTGTGCCCCATTTAACTCTTTATCTCACTGTACAAAATGTTTACCCACTGTACCATATTTAACAAATTTTTGTCTCACTGTGCCGTACTCGTATTTAAAATGTGTCTCCACGCTAGCGAACTTAAACCTTTTCCCCCAACTGTAACATATTTAATCATATTTTCTCCACTCCACTATTTAACCGTTTTTGACCACAGTGCTCCTAAAACCATATAAATTCTTCATATCTCATGTTTAAGTTCCAATTTTGGCAGATTGTTCCCTTTCTTCCCCATGCTCCATAATTAACCCGTCGTGTCCCACTGTGTCTCTTAAAGTTAGAATTACTAAAAATCACTTCCAATCTCTAGTGTATGTTCCAAAAGTTACCCTGGAACCATTGATCCATGTTTGACTGTACTACATTTTACACTTTTTGCCCCACTGTGCCCCGAAAACTACGAATACAAAAAAAAACTTAATACCCCGATCAGTTGTCATAAAAACACCCCTCGCTTCAATTTTCACCATTCTAATTTAAGGCTTTAAATTTGGCGGTGGTACATATTTATACATTTTTATCCCACTGTGCCTCTAATTTTTTAAAAAAAATCGCTCCTTGTTCTTGTTTTCGTCTCAAGAGCTACTCTCACACCAAATTTTACGATTCTAGGTCTTGCCATTTGGATTTGGCTGTTGTACCACATTTTTCCCTTTTTACCCCACTGTGTACGTAAATGTTCGAATTTCGAAAAATCCTGTCAATTTCAGAGTCTACCTCATAAGAGCTACCTTCACACCAAATTTCACGATTCTAGCTCTTGCCATTTGAATTTGGCTGTTGTACTACATTTATCCCATTTTTCCCTTTTTACCCCACTGTGTGCGTAAATGTTCGAATTTCGAAAAATCCTGCCTATTTCAGAGTCTACCTCATAAGGGCTACCATCACACAATATTTCACGATTCTAGCTCTTGCCATTTGGATTTGGCCGATGTACCACATTTATCACTTTTTACCCCACTGTGTGCGTAAATGTTCAAATTTCGAAAAATCCTGCCAATTTCTGAGGCTACCTCCTAAGGGCTACCCTCATACCAAATTTCAAGATTCTAGCTCATTTCGTTTAGATTTGGCGGTGGTACCATATTTATCCCTTTTTGCCCCATTGTTCGGCTAATAGTACGAATTTCGAAAAATCCCGCCTTATTGCTCGCCTACGTCCCAAGGACTACCCTCCCACCAAGTTTCATGATTCTAGCTTCAGCCGTTTGGCCTGGGCGATGATCAGTCAGTCAATCAGTCAGTCAGTCAGTCAGTCAGCCAGTCACGCAACAATTTTATATATATAGATATGCGTTCCAAATATATTTTATTGATTTTCAAATAAAATTTATTTGCTCAGAAATATATAATATTTAAAAATTTGTGTTCCAAATATATTTTCTTTCGATTCAACCATGTCAAAAAAGGCGATTTTGGCCCGTGTATATATATCGTTCGGTCTAAGTTTCTTATTTTTAAATCTCTTGAGATACTGGAAATCGGTTGATAATAAACTGAGTTACAGACGTAAAGGTGCGCAAAGTGACGATTTTGGGGGAGTCCTGCAAATTTCACAGAACAAATGTTGTTTTACTCGACATTGCCTACAAAAAATTTAATATCGCGTCCCAGGGGTGCCCTTTTAAGAAAGAAAGTCGAAAGTTTTTACGTTTTATAACTTTCGCGCCTTTAGGTTTAGGTTTATGGTGGGGTGGCAGCCGATTTTACCAGCTCACATAGACCAATTTAGGTCCCTTACCTAAACATAAAATTAAAAGGCGCGAATGTTATAAAACGTAAAAGCTAAATATCTCAAAACTACTGAAATGGAGATACCGACTTACTTTCATAGGAGGGCAGTATAATAAAAGCGGTAGTTTTGCTTTTTAATTTCTCCAGAATCTTTCCTGCGGACTTCTTGCACTCTGAGGATGTCAACTCCAAGTTGCGAGTGTCAAAGCATTAATCCTTTTACGCTGCGAAGTTCCATCATCGTGAATTTCATTTATTAGAGGCCCTCAAATATGTTTTATTTTCCAGGGTGAGTTGTAAGCCCACCGCCTAACACCCGTTTTGGACGACCAAAATCAGTGTGTCGTCTGCTATCCCGAACTGGCTTCCCACTCGGGTTGTATGTCCAATCCTTCACCAGGAGACACTAGGAATTGAGCGGGAGAGGCTATGCGAAGCCGGTGGCTTCATGTACTGTGCATTCTACGTCCCTTTAGAGAAAAATTATGAGGGCTTTAAATTTATCGGTATTCCCTAGATACATGAAAAATACATGTAAAAAAAGTGTTGTTCCATTTTGTTTTAATGCTAGCAAATAAATTAATAAAGCAATGCATATTCGAAAACAATCTTTGGATAAATCTATACATGTCACAAATTTTCAACAAGTCGCGACCAAAAAAATCTTATACCTAATATTTGTGTAATATTGTCCGCTGAATCCGAATATGAAGTCAGAATGGTCAAAAGTAAAAGTGTTTTCGATATATTGATATAAATTACCGTTATTTGCTTTTTGTGATGTCATTTTAATAAAATATCTTCGCAAATAGTCGATAGATTTTTTATTGAAAAATAAAGAAATTACTAAAATAACCGTGGGTCCTTTGTATCAATAAATGACTGAGTTAAAGTGGACCAAAGCTCCTATTTCACACACATTTTAATGATTTTTTCCAATTTTGCTCTTTTTAACTTATTTTCGAAAACCAAAACATAAAACTTTTTTAAGTTTTTTTCCTTTACGACGTTAGTTTGTTTCAATACGAAAATTTTTAAAAATGCACATCTTTAAAAATGACAAAGTTACAGCAGATTAATTATTATCCTACATATAAAAAAATATATAAAAACACACAACAAGTAAATATACAAAGCTAAATTTTAGTAACAATAAATATTAAATATGGCTTAAAACTGTTGAATTGCTTTGCCTATTGTGATTATTTTCTGCCTCTAGCACAAGGAACCTACAATAGGCGCATAAGATCGCCTCATCATACGCTCCTTGATATCGACGTTCCATTCTTTGTATTTGTTGGTGAAAATGCTCGTCACTTTCATCGGAAAAGTTATTTGCGAACCAATTTAAGTGCGAATGCAGAATGTGTATTTTTAATGAAATGTCCGCGGGTCGCGAACTTACGTTCGTACGATTTTTATGTACAAAAAATATAGAAAACAAAAATTTGTGATTTGATAGCATATTGGTAGCTCTATGTTAGGTGCCAAAGATGGGTTTCATCGAGTTTTAGTTTTCATAATGATAGCAATAAACATGTGGTCACAAACGTACGCGAAATAGAAGTAAACTTTGGCTGAATCTAGTAACATGCAAAAATCTGCGAAAAGGATCGGAATATTCTAAAGCTATTAATTTATTTTAAAAGAGGATTAATGTAGCTTTCTATCGAGTATTTACACAATAAATTATCTCTATTGGTTTTTTTTCTAATTGGCTTAGGTGCCGTGCCGTTCGCAAACGTACGATTTTTCCATCTGTTTTAACCGTTAAATTAATCGTTAATCGAACTTTTTTTGGTCTCCTTGCGTTTTTCTCTTCTTAATTGATTGTAATAGAGAAATTTTGTAGAAAGAGTGCAAGCATAACATATGTTTTTATATGTAAAATAATTAAATATAAAATTTTCTGTAAAAGTAAAAAAAATACAATTTTTCAGTTTTTAGGAAAATTTTCTCATGAAAACAACTGAGATATGCTATGAAACTATTATATTTTAAAAATTTAGACAATTTGTATTCATTTTTTTATAATTATTCACAAAAAAATACGATGATTACCAACATTTTATTTTTCGGCCCTGGTTGACCATTCGGCGGAAATGCCCATATATAAATGAAAGTTAATTTTAAAAATAAATAAAAACAAAATCGTGTTACAAACTGTACCAATTTTCTCATGGTTTTTTAAGAAATCTTGAATTATGTTTTAAAATTTGGGCTCCTTAAATATCCTAGAAATCTTGATACAACCAAACCAAATGACTTCCATGCCTTTGATTCATCTTCAGACAAAATTGACTCAAATTTGGAATCTTTCAGTAGCTATGTAATTTGTGGTCCCACAAAATACCCTTCTTTAATTTTGACATCTGATACGTTGGGAAACGGTTTTCAGGTTTTCAAATGAGACACTGTTTCCTTTTTTTAGCAAAGCTTTGACGAAATTTTTGAATAAGCCAAGTTTAGTATGTAACGGTGGATTATAAATTAATGAATTGAATTGAAATAATATTTTCCTCTTTTATCAGAGTTTAGCATTTGACATTATCTTGGCCAAGCATAAAATTTACTCCATCCGGCCAATCCTGCGTTCGTGACGCGATCGCCTGTCCTAACAGCAATATTTTGTGTAGCCTTGATGCAAACCAGTCACCATGGCAACATCTTTAATTCAGCACTGATTTTCCAGTTATGCTGTTTGTACTCTATCAGACCCAGTAATTTAGACATGGACCCATACGATTCTTCAACATTAACTGCGTGCGCCACTGGAATTGAGGGCTTTTCATTATCTTTGTGCTACAAAGCAACTTTCAAGCTTAACATGCTGCTGTCGATAAATAAACGTCAATAATTTCGATTGCATGTCTCCCAAAATTTATTGAACAAACCGTTTATGTCATGGAAATAGCAAATACTGTCTGACTGACTTCTATGATATTAAATTCTTACCACGTTCCTTCATTCTTGACGCCAACAACTCTTCTATATTTTTCGGTAACTCCAAACATCTGATCCAGTCATTGAGTTCAAAAGTTTTGCATTTGTGATCCAAGATTTCAAAATGTTTTTCGGATTAATACAGCCAATATGCATTTTGTAATTAAATCGTTTACCCTTTTCCATCTTTAAAAATATTTTCTCCCTCTTTATATTTGCTAGCATACGATTTTTAGTGATTTTTTTTTACATAATTCAATGTTTCTAATATTTACCCCGGCCGTTTTTTCAAATTCTGCGTATTTACTTCCTTTGGGTTTTTCATTTGATAAAAAGCGAATAGTGGGTTAACTCACTTAATAATCCGTCCCATATTTTTGAAGATAACTGCATTTAAGAGGCATCATCTTTTTTAAAAACACAAATAACAGTTATTGTGGAATGTCTCGAAAACAGTTCTACTTTTGACCATTCTGACTTTATATTCCGATTCAGCGGATAATTTTGCATAAAAATGAGGTGTCAGATACATTTGGTCAAAAAACTGTTAATTATGTTGACATCGTTTCTGGAAAAAAGTGCAGCATTTTCTCTACCCTTGTTACGAATACTGCACTTTTCTACGACTTTTTGGAAATTTGAAAATTGGAGTTAAGTTTAATTCCAGGGACTTAATCATATCGACTTAAAAGGTTTACATATTTCTAGTATTTCAACCTCGTCGAGGCACCATTTTTTCCAGAAACGAAATTGGTATTATTACCCATATTGCAAAAGTTTTGTTTAGGAGGTACTGACTATCAGGCCACAAAGATATTCAGGGTAACGACGAATGATCGTTGCTGATCACAGTGAACAGACGTGTTTATCACATAGCGGATAATTACCAGTACCTATTACGTAATAGCAAAAATCTGTACAAAGTCTGTAAGGCATACATCGTAGTACCTATTACGGTCTAATACAGACAAAATAAAAATAAATTCTCTTGACGGGGATGGCTTCGTGTTCCGATGGAGCGCGGTTCCCCAATCGTCCGACTGTCCGTCCGTTGGTCTTGGCCAAAGCCGACCACACCAAAAATGGTGAAAATCTCCCCCAAGTACTCACAACAGGTGGTGCGGTGAGGGGGAAACGTCATGTCCGACCGTGAAAACGGAAGCACAATGAGCATCGTGTAGCGCTCAGAGTTTTGACGAAGTTGGGGGCTGTTGAGGTTTCGGCTCTTACCGAAAAACAAAAAGAGTCACTTACCTGGGCTAAAGGCGTCATAGATGCTTCTAAGGCCAATGAGTCGGCTGAAAGAGCCACAAATTCAGCTGTGTTAACGGCTAATAAAGTAAAACGAATCAGACCACCTGATGAACCCCCGCCTTCGAAAAAGGCAAGACGCCCTAATGTCACCATCAACAGGACACTCACCAAGCCCTTCAATGAAGTGGCGAAGGAGAGTCTAGTGATGGCTGTTATAGACAGAAGCAGTGAGGATGGATCCATCCTCAAGGACAAATGGAGTCATGTACAATCAGCCATTATGGCTCATTACCTCGATGTCCGTAGAGAAATGCCGGGCAAACTACCAATCTGCAACGATGCAGGATGGCATCAGGGGAGAGTAAAGCTCTTATATTTCGGTGATGCCAGATCAGTAGACCTGTATACGGCTGCTCTGAGTCGAGCGGGTGAGGTGTGGCCGGGTGCCCAGTTGGATGTTGTAGAAAAAACAACATCCTAGTCACCCTAGAGCCATCACCTGGGTTACAGAAGAGCCCTCCAACCCGGCTGACATCTTAGAAATAATAAAAGATTCCAATCCTGGTCTGCCGGCCCATAATTGGAGAATCAGCAAGGTGGGTGAGGCGGATGGTAAAAATCGGCAGGTCAATCTTATCCTAAACGCTGAATCCACCTCCCATATACAAAGTGCGAGTGCAACCCTACAATATGGCTTCGAGACTATAGTCTTGAAGATATACAAGCAGGATATAGCTCCCACTGCAGAAGGTGAGTCGTCCACCGTGGCACTTTCTGGAAGTGCGGAGGTACCCACGCCTATTATTTCTGGTGACTCCAACTCTAACAGAAGATCTGTAACGTCCTTCTCTGAGGACAAAAGCTCTACTTCGGACACAGAGAGGCTGAGGGGAGTCTCCGGACTCTTTGACGCATCTGGCGGGGACATGCTTCTCGACGATACGGACGAAGAGTTCGATAACACCCTTGTCGGGGTGGATGTTAATCTGTCAATTACCAATGATGGTAAGAATTCTACAGATTAACCTCCATCACGCTAAAGCAGCCTCAGCGGCTCTATTGCTGCGCCTGTCCACAGGCGCAGTAGACATCGTCCTGATACAGGAGCCCTACGTAGTGGGAGGAAGTGTGTGCGGTATTAGGACTCCCAACTTTAAACTGCTTGTGGCCAACTGTGAAGGCACTCCAAGAACCTGCATTTTGGCCAGGAAAGATCTAAGTATCTTTCTCCTGACTAATTTAAGTGGTAAAGACCAAACAGCTGCTAGCCTGGAGATCGGTAATCGCATATATTGGGTGGTATCCAGCTACTTGCCTTATGAATCTGTAGTACCGACTGCTCTATTCAAAGAAGCAACGTCTGACGAGCTCGAGCTGATTATTGGCGCAGACACGAACGCTCATCATACTATCTGGGGTAGTACGGATATAAACAATAGGGGTGATTCGCTTCTTGACTTTATTCTAACTACCAACCTTAGTATTTGTAACATAGGTAATAAACCGACCTTCACAACTAAAGACAGACAAGAAGTACTCGACGTAACGTTTGCTACTGACCGGCTGTCAGACAAAATTATTGGGTGGAATGTACTGGACGACCACTCATTCTCAGATCACCATTATATTGAGTTCAAACTCGCGGAAACAGCGCCTAAACCCGCCGTCCACAGAAATGTAAGGAAGACAAAGTGGCATCTGTATGAGAAGAATTTCAAGAAAGTCCTCAACTCTAAACTTCTGTACGAACCGAATGACAAAGCCGGTCTGGATAATCTGGTCGATCATATCACCATATCATTCAATAGATCCCTTGAAGAAGCCTGTCCAAAAACAAGGTACAAGGGTAAAACTAAACCCCAATGGTGGATTTCTGAGCTAACTGCTATGAAAAAGACCTGCAACAAGCTATTCAATAAGGCTAAATCTACTGGGGTCGCTAATGATTGGGATGCCTATAAAGAGCAACTCAAGATCTATAAGAAGGAGCTTAGAAAGGCGCAAAAGCGCTCTTGGTATACCTTCTGTGGTGAAGTGGAAAAGGTCTCTGACGCCGCTAGGCTGAGGAAGATATTATCTGCTTCACCCTGTACAGTGGGATATTTACAGGATGAGGCAAATAACTGGACCAAAAACAGCGAGCAGTCGCTCAATGTACTGCTCGACACACATTTCCCGGGGAACTCTGTAACAGAACCCGAGGATCAGCAGGACCAACAATAGTGCGTGTGGACTGCGAGCGTCGCTAGCTTCTTGACTGAGAGATCCAGAATAAGCTGGGCTATTAACAGCTTTGAGCCCTTTAAGTCACCTGGACCAGATGGCATCAATCCAGCAGAAATGCAGAAAATGTTAAAGTACATTATCCCCTGGCTGGAGAAAATTTATGTAGGCTGTATCAGGCTTTCATACGTCCCGAATCGATGGAGGGATACCAAAGTGGTATTCATACCTAAAGCGGGAAAGATATCACACACTAGGCCAAAAGACTTCAGACCAATTAGCCTATCCTCCTTCTTATTGAAAGGTCTGGAAAGACTTTTAGATCATTTCATTAGGGAAAACCTGGATACAAAACTCCTGTCGGGGAACCAACATGCTTACAATAAGGGCAAGTCTACAGAATCAGCCCTGCACGAACTTGTGAGCACTATCGAATCGTCCCTGCATTTCAAGGAATTCACCATGGTGGCATTTCTTGACATAGAAGGGGCTTTTAACAACATTCACTCAGATGCGGTAATTGCGGCACTCTCACATCTAAAAGTTAACACTAGTTTGATTAGACTAATTCAAAGTCTGCTCACCAGTAGACGCATAACAGCATGTCTAGAGTCCACAACTCTAACAAGGTATGTAAACAGAGGGACCCCGCAAGGAGGAGTATTGTCTCCACTAATTTGGAACCTAGCGGTGAATGAAATCCTGCTAGATCTAGAACGTTGTGGCTGCAAGGTCGTGGCATATGCGGGCGACGTGGCAATCGCAGTGAGTGGCAAATTCGTAAACGTCCTCAGAGACATCCTACAGGTGGCTCTGAACAAGTTGGCTAGATGGGCCAGAAGCAGCGGTTTGGGCGTTAACCCCAACAAGACAGAATTGGTTCTCTTTACTAGGATGAATAATGTCCCACATGTGGACCCTCCACCTCGGATAAACGGAACAGATCTAGTCTTTTCTGAAAGTGCAAAATTTTTAGGAATAATTCTAGATAGGAAAATGTTATTTAGACTTAACGTAATGGAACGTGTAAGGAAGGCCAACGTCGCCTTATATTCCTGCAAAAAGGCTGTAGGGTCGCGGTGAGGACTCTCTCCTAAAATCGTCCACTGGATATATATAGCAGTAGTTCGTCCAATACTGTTATACGGTATTGTGGTATGGCAACTGACAAACTAACCATTACCAACCTACTAACAAAGGTTCAGAGAACTGCCTGCCTGAGCATAAGCGGAGCCTTAAGGACTACAGCGACCGAGTCTCTACAAGCCCTACTCCATATACTGCCGATTAATATTGTGGCGAGAGAAGTTGCCACCAAAGCGGCAATAAGATTAAACTGCCTATCAATGTGGAGGTACAAGAACTATGGTCACATGAGGATATCAAAGTGTAGTGCTATGGTAACCGACCGAGTGGGCTATATACCAACTGTGTACACCTTCGAGAGAAATTACATCACTATGATTCCCGCCAGAGATGAATGGGTCGGCAGAATACCAGGTAATAGAAACCATCTCCACTTTTACACGGATGGTTCGAAGCTTGATGAAAAGGTTGGCTTCGGAGTACACTGTGAAGAACTTAGTCTGGATATAGCTCACAGACTACCAGATACCTGCAGTGTCTATCAAGCCGAAATAATGGCAATATGGGAAGTCGCCAAGTGGCTGAGTCGCAACATAGTAACCAACACTGGCGTTGTCATTTACTCGGACAGCCAGGCTGCCATCAATTCTCTGGAGGCAACATCCCTAAATTCACAAACAGCCCTCGACTGCCGCAGATCTCTTAACGAGATGGCTGAGCAGTTTAATATACACCTCATATGGGTGCCTGGGCATAGGGATATCCCGGGGAACTGCAAAGCCGATGAACTTGCTAGGAAAGGGACGACATTACAAATTCTCGAAGAATTTGCATATATTGGTGCGCCACTATCCACGTGCAAACTTTGGCTTAGGCAAGAGGCAATCAGGCAGTCCAACGAGAGATGGACAGAAATCGGCACCTGCAGGGTACCTAGACAAATCTGGCCAAGGTATGACCTGAGAAGGTCAAAATATCTCCTCGCACTAGAGAGGAAACGATTGTCTACGTTAGTACAGGTTCTGACGGGACACTGCTTGATCGGCGAACACGCCAAAAAATTGGGTATTGACTCCAATGACTTCTGCCGAAGCTGTGGAGATGAGGAAGAAGTGGAGAGCATTGAGCACTTGCTTTGCGACTGTCCCGCTTTGAGTAAACGACGACTGGACATACTGGGGTCGGCCTTTATAGGCAGCCTAACAGATCTTTCCAGTACTGATATTCGTACTATCGATAAATTTATATATCAAACAGGTTGGCTTCGATGAGGGGCATTTCAGCCCGTGGTAACACTAGGAACCTAAACTGGTCTATGTGAGCTTGTAAAAAAAAATACGGCTGCCACCCTAACCTAAACCTAAACCTAAAACGACGAAGCAGATATTTTAGCTAAGAATGGAGCACGCATTACAGGCGGCGCTGATCCGTATGTTTCACCACCTTTGTTTCACAATTGTTTCAAGATAACAGGTATAGACATGGAACACCTCGGCAGGCCATAATTGGTGTCATTACAGGACATAACACCTTAAGAAAGCAAATGGTAAGAATCGGCATTAAGAATGATGACATATGTAGCTGGTGTGGCGATGCTGACTACTCGGAAGACAGATATCACTTACTTTGTCAGTGTCCAGCCCTAAGTAAAAGACTATGGCAGAAATTCGGAGCTACGAACCAGAACGATTATTGGCATTAATTAAGGCATCAAAATTAATCTTATGACATTAAGTGATATCAGAAGCCTCAATGACAATAGAACAATAATCGTGAAAATAAAAAGAAGAAAACCTTAAGAGAAGAAAGAAAAACAATATAAACAATACAACAATGGATCAAACATTTTCTAGACACTAGACAAGCTCTAGTGTCATCCTCTTATAGCCTACCTATCCTAACCTTGAGAGGTACCAAAACGAGCGTGATAATAACGCCCATTTTTAACGGAACTGTAGATACTATGAAATCATTACATACCATAAAATTTTAAGTATTTGTCTTGAATGGGATCAAAGTTATAAGCCGTTAACTTTTTGTGCAAAGTGGTTTACTTTTATTGGATGTGCCAAAAGGGGCGTGGCAATAACGCACATTTTTCAAGGAACTGTATCTATTATAAAAGCATTCCAATGCACACAATTACAAATATTTGTATGGATTCGAATCAAAGTTATCAGCCGTTAACTTTATTTGCAAAAGGTCCAATTCTATGGGAAATACCAAAAGAGGCATTGTAATACTAACGGTAATGCAAACTAATGCTAACGGGTGGCCCACATAACGGTAGCTTTTTGAACTACGGCCGGACTATTGTTGGACTATTTTTGTGGGGAGCCGTTTAAGATAAGTGCTACGCCAACCATCCAGAGACGATTCATGACTTTAAACTCGACGTTGCAGCCATAAAGGGCCACATAATCGAAAATTTGTTGAAAAATTGGGTCGACACAGAATGGGCTACTGCAAGGCCAGCCACGGCAGCCATATGCATGAAGTGATGTCCCATCATTAAACGTAATGTTGAGGCATTTCAATAAAGACATATTTTTATACCCTCACTGATACGAGGGTATATATCATTTGCTACGGAAAAAAGTGTAACACATCGAATGAGTGACCTAAGACCCCAAGTATGTTCGGCGGATATTCGTTTTGGGTCATTTTAAGTCGAATGAGCAACGTCCGTCCGTCTGTCTGTCTGCTGGCTGGTGCGCACGATAACTCTCGAAAGGAGTAACCGATTGACTTCATTTGGTATGCGCTAATATTTTTATCTATCTCCGGATGATTTCGAAGATGGGCTATTTTGGTCCACTCCTTCTAGTACCTCCCCCGAAAAATATTACACTGTGCAACATTTTGTTGTATTTTCGTGCATTGGTACTCACACTATAAGCTTTTAACTTTTTGTATAAAATTGTACATTTGTGTAAGAGGTACCAAAAGGGGCGTGTCAATAACCACCATTTTTCACAGGACTGTAGGCACTATAAAGGCATAACACTGCAAAAATGTCAAGTATATTTATGCACTGGTATTAAAGTTGTAAGCTGTTAACTTCTAGTGCAAAATAGTACATTTGTGTGGGAGGTACCAAAAGGGGCGTGTCAACTACGCCCAATTTTCACTGGACTATACACGCTGAAAAAAAATCGCTTTTGTAGTATATTGTCCCAAACATATTCGGCTTGAAATATATATATTTTTAGGGTACACTCTAAACATATGATATTTAGTACATACAAAAATTATATATTTGGAAAGATGTTGTTCTAAACAAATCTTTTTTTTTACATCCCAATTTATTTTTATTTGGGACTATTATTTCCGAAACAAATAAAAAATTTGCATTTAAGTATTCAGAAAATATCTAAATTGTGTTATATTATTTAGTAATTCAAAGTATTTTTTTTAGAAATTTTCAATGTTCGTTAAAATAATAAATAATAAATGAAATCCTATAATCTTGGATTAAAATGAATTACATTGGATTGACAACCAATGATATCTTGGAATACTCAGAAATTTGAAATGATTGATTTGAAACAGAAGTCAATGCTACATATGGTATCATAACTGGGAGGTACAATTGGGAACCAAGGGAAAATTAAAAATTAAATTCGAAAAAGTTAGCAAAAGATTTGAAAATCTTTTTTAAATAAAATATATTTGAAGAAATTCCTAAACAATAATTTTATTGGTACTTAAACACATACTTTATTTGATAAATTAAGTTTGGAAATATATTTTGTTGTAATATTTTAATACTAGCTGAGCCCAGCAGACGTTGTCCTGCCCGTTCTGTTCGGGATGTATTGGTTGGTTATTAATCGATATTTCATTCAAAAATGCATACATACCGAGTTTCTGGGAAAAATCAGAAAAAAAATTATATTGACCATAAGTCCACCACAGCGCCATCTAGGGGTTGGAATCATACATACAAACTATTATCAGGACAAACCACACACACATGTTAAATTTCCATTAAATAGCTCTGGAAATACGAATTTTGCAAATATCTTGACCACTCCACCATTTATCACCGAGAAAATAATTCAAAAACACAGATGAGCCCAAACTGTAGCTATTATGTAATTTTTAGCCCATTCGCTCTTATGGTTTCGGAGATCATGCGTTACTAACAAACGTACAAAGGATTTTATATATAAAGAAGATATGCGTTCCAAATATATTTTATTGATTTTCAAATAAAATTTATTTACTCAGAAATATATAATATTTAAAAATTTGTGTTCCAAATATATTTTCTTTCGATTCAAACATATCAAAAAAGGCGATTTTGCCCCGTGTAGGTACTATAAAAGTATTACACTGTACAAATTTTCAAGTATTTGCATGAAGTGGTATTTTATTATCGCATACCAAATTTGAAGTCAATCGGTTACTCCTTTCGAGAGTTATCGTGCGCACCAGCCAGCAGACGGACGGACGTTGCTCATTCGACTTAAAATGACCCAAAACGAGTATCCGCCGAACATACTTGGGGTCTTAGGTCACTCATCCGATGTGTTACACTTTTTTCCGTAGCAAATGATATATACCCTCGTATCAGTGAGGGTATAAAAATATGTCTTTATTGAAATGCCTCAACATTACGTTTAATGATGGGACATCACTTCATGCATATGCAACGTCGAGTTTAAAGTCATGAATCGTCTCTGGATGGTTGGCGTAGCACTTATCCTTAACGGCTCCCCACAAAAATAGTCCAACAGTAGTCCGGCCGTAGTTCAAAAAGCTACCGTTATGTGGGCCACCCGTTAGTATTAGTTTGCATTACCGTTAGTATTACCATGCCCCTTTTGGTATTTCCCATAGAATTGGACCTTTTGCAAATAAAGTTAACGGCTGATAACTTTGATTCGAATCCATACAAATATTTGTAATTGTGTGCATTGAAATGCTTTTATAATACATACAGTACCTTGAAAAATGTGCGTTATTGCCACGCCCCTTTTGGCACATCCAATAAAAGTAAACCACTTTGCACAAAAAGTTAACGGCTTATAACTTTGATCCCATTCAAGACAAATACTTAAAATTTTATGGTATGTAATGATTTCATAGTATCTATAGTTCCGTTAAAAATGGGCGTTATTATCACGCTCGTTTTGGTACCTCTCAAGGTTAGGATAGGTAAGCTATAAGAAGATGACACTAGAGCTTGTCTACACCATTTTCAATTCTAATTCAAAAAAAGTCAATTGAAATTCGAACATTCCATTTGAAATTCGAAAAATATCAATTGAAATTCGAATATTCCATTTGAAATTCGAAAAAGGTCAAATGAAATTCGAATATTCCATTTGAAATTCGAAAAAGGTCAATTGAAATTCGAAAAACATCACTTGATATTCGAAGAACATCAATTGAAATTCGAAAAACATCAATTGAAATTCGAAACACATCAATTGAAATTCGAAACACATCATTTGAAATTCGTAAAATGCAATTGAAATTCGGAATACGACAATTGAAATTCGAATTTTTCCATTTGACATTCGTAATACACCAATTGAAATTCGGAAAACATCAATTGAAATTCGAAATTCATCATTTGAAACAAAAACAAGTAAGAAAGTTTCAGTCGGGTAAACCGACTAAGGTATACCCTCACTTTGTGAGTAATGTAATATTGAATATTACACAAATTATTCTGTCAATTTTTGTGGGAGGTACCAGAAGGGGTTTAAGAAATACACCTATATTTCGCTGAACAGTAGATACTTTAAATACATTGCACTGTGCCGAATTGTAACCGTTTATATGGACTGGTATATTAACGTTGAGATATTAAATTGTGGTATAATTTGGCCATTTTGTGTGGGAGGTACAAAAAGGGGCGTGGTGATAACGCTCATTTTTCACTGGACTATAGGCATTATAAAAGCATTACACTGTACAAAATTTCAAGTAATTGTATGCACTGATATTAATGTTATAAACTGTTAACTTTTGGTGCAAAATGGTGCCTTTGTGGGAGAGGTAACAAAAGGGGCGTGACAATAACGCCCATTTTTCAATGGACTGTAGGCACTATAAAAACATTACGCTGTACAAAATTTCAAGTATTTTTATACACTGGTATTAATGTTATAAGCTGTTAACTTTTGGTGCAAAATGGTGCATTTGTGTGGGAGGTACCAAAAGGGGAGCGACAATAACGCCCATTTTTCACTGGACTGTAGGCACTATAAAAGCATTACACTGTACAAAATTGCAAGTATTTCTAAACACTGGTATTAATGTTATAAGCTTTTAACTTTTAGTGCAAAATGGTGCATTTGTGTGGGAGATACCAAAACGGGCGTGGCAATTTCGCCCATTTTCCTCGAGTTGATAGCGACTAACAAACTAATACTCTGTGTGGAATTTCAGAAGATTCGAATACGTATAATAGCAGTTATTAAAGAATCAATATTTCACAACATTTTAACCCTTTGTGGGGGAGGTACCAGAAGGAGTGGACCAATATGGCCCATCTTCGAACTTAGCCGGAGATAGAAAAAAATATTACCACATACGAAATTTGAAGTCAATCGGTTACTCCTTTCGAGAGTTATCGTGCGCACCAGCCAGCAGACAGACAGACAGACAGACAGACGGACGGACATTGCTCATTCGACTTAAAATGACCCAAAACGGATTTCCGCCGAACATACTTGGGGTCTTAGGTCACTCCTTCGATGCGTTACACTTTTTTCCGTAGCAAATGATATATACCCTCGTCACACTAAAGTGAGGGTATAATTATAAATTATGAAGATAAATCATCCCGAGAACTGTAAAAATCTATCAGTTACGAACGAATAGGAATAAAATGTCACACGCGAAAAAACAGGTTTCCGCGAACATAGTTTGAACTTTTTTTGCACTAATCGATTGATATTAATTTTTTAATTGTGACAATTACAAAAAATTCGGGAAAATCTGTCCGAAATCCGCGGAAAAACTCACTCTTTGAACACCTACTCGTTGAAATTTCTATTCGTTCGTACCTGACAACTTACTCGCTCCGGGATGACATATCTTATTATTCATTATTTTTGATTTGAAATTCGAAAATGTGAACAAAATCAATACTGTATATTAGATGGGGTAGCATTTAATGATACAATTTGTCTGTGTTAAACCTTTAATATTAAAATATTTAAATATGTTTTGTTTCAACTAATTTTGAATAAATATTCATAAAAGATAAAATCATCACATTATATGTTAAGATTTAGTCAGCAAATGTGTTTAAATAAATTATACCCAATCTAATGTGCAGATTTGTTTACATTTTCGATTTGCTATTGATGTATTTCGAATATCAATTGATGTTTTTCGAATTTCAATTGGTGTATTACGAATTTCAAATGGAAAAATTCGAATTTCAATTGATGTATTTCGAATTTCAATTGATGTGTTTCGAAATTCAATTGATGTGTTTCGAATTTCAATTGATTTTTTTCAAATGGAATCTTCGAATTTCAATTGACATTTTTCGAATTTCACATGGAATCTTCGAATTTCAATTGATCTTATTCGAAATTGAATTGATTTTTTTCGAATTACAGTTGAAAATGGTGTAGTGTCTAGAAAATGTTTGATCCATTGTTGTTACTCATATTGTTTTTCTTTCTTCTCTTAAGGTTTTCTTCTTTTTATTTTCGTGATAACGCTCATTTTTCACTGGACTATAGGCATTATAAAAGCATTACACTGTACAAAATTTCAAGTAATTGTATGCACTGATATTAATGTTATAAACTGTTAACTTTTGGTGCAAAATGGTGCCTTTGTGGGAGAGGTAACAAAAGGCGCGTGACAATAACGCCCATTTTTCAATGGACTGTAGGCACTATAAAAACATTACGCTGTACAAAATTTCAAGTATTTTTATACACTGGTATTAATGTTATAAGCTGTTAACTTTTGGTGCAAAATGGTGCATTTGTGTGGGAGGTACCAAAAGGGGAGCGACAATAACGCCCATTTTTCACTGGACTGTAGGCACTATAAAAGCATTACACTGTACAAAATTGCAAGTATTTCTAAACACTGGTATTAATGTTATAAGCTTTTAACTTTTAGTGCAAAATGGTGCATTTGTGTGGGAGATACCAAAACGGGCGTGGCAATTTCGCCCATTTTCCTCGAGTTGATAGCGACTAACAAACTAATACTCTGTGTGGAATTTCAGAAGATTCGAATACGTATAATAGCAGTTATTAAAGAATCAATATTTCACAACATTTTAACCCTTTGTGGGGGAGGTACCAGAAGGAGTGGACCAATATGGCCCATCTTCGAACTTAGCCGGAGATAGAAAAAAATATTACCACATACGAAATTTGAAGTCAATCGGTTACTCCTTTCGAGAGTTATCGTGCGCACCAGCCAGCAGACAGACAGACAGACGGACGGACATTGCTCATTCGACTTAAAATGACCCAAAACGGATTTCCGCCGAACATACTTGGGGTCTTAGGTCACTCCTTCGATGCGTTACACTTTTTTCCGTAGCAAATGATATATACCCTCGTCACACTAAAGTGAGGGTATAATTATAAATTATGAAGATAAATCATCCCGAGAACTGTAAAAATCTATCAGTTACGAACGAATAGGAATAAAATGTCACACGCGAAAAAACAGGTTTCCGCGAACATAGTTTGAACTTTTTTTGCACTAATCGATTGATATTAATTTTTTAATTGTGACAATTACAAAAAATTCGGGAAAATCTGTCCGAAATCCGCGGAAAAACTCACTCTTTGAACACCTACTCGTTGAAATTTCTATTCGTTCGTACCTGACAACTTACTCGCTCCGGGATGACATATCTTATTATTCATTATTTTTGATTTGAAATTCGAAAATGTGAACAAAATCAATACTGTATATTAGATGGGGTAGCATTTAATGATACAATTTGTCTGTGTTAAACCTTTAATATTAAAATATTTAAATATGTTTTGTTTCAACTAATTTTGAATAAATATTCATAAAAGATAAAATCATCACATTATATGTTAAGATTTAGTCAGCAAATGTGTTTAAATAAATTATACCCAATCTAATGTGCAGATTTGTTTACATTTTCGATTTGCTATTGATGTATTTCGAATATCAATTGATGTTTTTCGAATTTCAATTGGTGTATTACGAATTTCAAATGGAAAAATTCGAATTTCAATTGATGTATTTCGAATTTCAATTGATGTGTTTCGAAATTCAATTGATGTGTTTCGAATTTCAATTGATTTTTTTCAAATGGAATCTTCGAATTTCAATTGACATTTTTCGAATTTCACATGGAATCTTCGAATTTCAATTGATCTTATTCGAAATTGAATTGATTTTTTTCGAATTACAGTTGAAAATGGTGTAGTGTCTAGAAAATGTTTGATCCATTGTTGTTACTCATATTGTTTTTCTTTCTTCTCTTAAGGTTTTCTTCTTTTTATTTTCACGATTATTGTTCTATTGTCATTGAGGCTTCTGATATCACTTAATGTCATAAGATCAATTTTGATGCCTTAATTAATGCCAATAATCGTTCTGGTTCGTAGCTCCGAATTTCTGCCATAGTCTTTTACTTAGGGCTGGACACTGACAAAGTAAGTGATAACTGTCTTCCGAGTAGTCAGCATCGCCACACCAGCTACTTATGTCATCATTCTTAATGCCGATTCTTACCATTTGCTTTCTTAAGGTGTTATGTCCTGTAATGACACCAATTATGGCCTCAATTCGTCCCTCTTCAGCAATAGCATGTCTGTTCGCAGCCTGCCGAGGTGTTTCATGTCTATACCTGTTATCTTGAAACAATTGTGAAAAAAGGTGGTGAAACATACGGATCAGCGCCGCCTGTAATGCGTTCTCCATTCTTAGCTAAAATATCTGCTTCGTCGTTACCCTGAATATCTTTGTGGCCTGATAGTCAGTACCTCCTAAACAAAACTTTTGCAATATGGGTAATAATACCAATGGCGATTTCGTTTCTGGAAAAAATGTTGCCTCGACGAGGTTGAAATACTAGAAAATATGTACACCTTTTAAGTCGATATCATTAAGTCCCTCGAATTAAACTTAACTCCAATTTTCAAAAAGTCGTCGAAAAGTGCAGTATTCGTAACAAGGGTAGAGAAAATGCTGCACTTTTTTCCAGAAACGATATCAACATAATTAACAGTTTTTTGACCAAATGTATCTGACACCTCATTTTAATGCAAAATTATCCGCTGAATCGGAATATAAAGTCAGAATGTTCAAAAGTAGAACAGTTTTTGAGACATTCCACAATAACTGTTATTTGTGTTTTTAAAAAAGATGATGCCTCTTAAATGCAGTTATCTTCAAAAATATTGGACGGATTATTAAGTGAGTTAACCCACTATTCGCTTTTTATCAAATGAAAAACCCAAAGGAAGTAAATACGCAGAATTTGAAAAAACGGACGGGGTAAATATTAGAAACATTGAATTTTGTAAAAAAAATCACTAAAAATTTTATGTTAGTAAATATAAAGCGGGAGAAAATATTTTTAAGGATGGAAAAGGGTAAACGATTTTTGAGAACACTGCTTTTGTTGTGAATAGTTTTTTTTAATGACAGTTGACAATTTAAAATTTTTTGCTAAACGTTTTAATTATCTTCAAAGGCGTTTTAATTATCTGTAAGAACAATTCAAGTTTTGCTATGCTTGTGGAATTTATAGTTTTGCGAAGCCGTCAAATTTTTCAAGCTAATTACAAAATGCACTTTGGCTGTATTCAATCCGAAAAACATTTTGAAATCTTGGATAACAAATGCAAAACTTTTGAACTCAATGACTGGATCGGATGTTTGGAGTTACCGAAAAATAAAGAAGAGTTGTTGGCGTCAGGAATGAAGAAACGTGGTAAGAATTTAATTACAAATGTATATATTAGTTTTCTGACTGGACACTCAAGCTTACAAGTACATCTTCATCGCATAGGAGTAGCAGGAAACTACGAATGCAGGGAAACGACGATGGAACATTTTCTGCCAACATTTCGGGTCCGACAAATTACCAGACTCGATTCATCTCAGAGGATATGACTGGAAGATACTGAGAAAATTCGTGTCTAGTACCAATTTTCTGTAACTCGTGAGGTATAAAAAGATCATAAATAAGGAGCGCACAACAGGCCGAACCACTGGCTTAAGTGTATGTCCACGGACATGAGACGTTTAAACGTGTCCTCCCTTCAACGTAACCTAACCTAACCTTATATTACATTCAATCGTACCTAGTGAAAATTAGGCATATCGGTCTATATTTTGATATATCCCACATACAAAGCTCCCTTTTGACAAGACATATTTACGTTCTAGAAGGCGCATTTTTTAACCTATTATGCTTCAATTCAAATATCGTCGGCTAAATGCTATTTTGGCTCATACGCCATTTTTGTGTGTTTTTGAGTTAGGCGTTGATAATATGGGTTTCAAGCATGCTCTTTCAGAATCTGCAATAATTGTTTTCTTATCTCGTCTAGTTTTCGAGATATTGGTAGGGTAATCGATTTAACTCTGATTTACGGGAATCATTTTGATATTGTGGCTCGGAAAACCCAAGAGTTATTGTTGAGACTGTTTGGTGCGGTTTATGGTCCGGCGGGATCATTGAACCTTACTTTTTCGAAAATGAGGTTGGATCAACAGTTACGGTGAATGGATTGCGCTATCGAGAGATGATTGATTATTTTTTATGGTCGGAGTTGGATGGTATTGATCCGGACAACGTTTACTTTCAACAAGACAGCGCTACGTGCCACACAAGTAACGAAACCATTGCTCTGTTACGGGAAAAGTTTCCGGACCGTGCTATCTCTCGAAGAGGTGATCACAATTGGCCACCGAGATCTTGTGATTTAACACCTTGCGACTTCTTCCTTTGGGGCCACGTGAAAGATAAGGTATACGCCAACTGCCCAGCTTCGATTCAGGACCTCAAAGATAGAATTCGTGAGGCTATCGAGAACACAGGGCAGCCACTTTGCGATTTGGTTATGGAAAATTTCATGAAAAGGATATGGTCCTGTAAGCGTGGTCGTTGTGGCCATTTGGCTGATGTTGTTTTTCATTATTAATGGCATACCTTCATCTTTATTATGAAATAAACATCCGATCATTTATCTCAAAAAAATGGAATTTTTCTTTGAATACCAAAATAACACCTCTTGTTGGAAAACCCTTTAGAAAGCCCACATATTTAAATTTCGCCATGATCGGTACAAAAAATTTGACATCTAGAGCGCAAAAATGTCTTATCGGAAGTGACTTTTGTATGGGGGCTATATCTAATTATTGACCCATATGCCCATTTTAAATAGGGATCATAGGGATGACCTTTACCCATTTTCATTAATTTATTCTGTTAGTGTTCTGTTGGAAAGATCACTAACACTTCGCGACAAAAAAGGCATCGTGTAACTTGGCTATATTGTAGTATTGTGAAAGACGAGACACTATTCTTTCAATTTATGAAAGCGGATTATAAATTTTCTGAGAAAAAAATTTATTTTAATTGTATGGGCGTTGGGCAGGGGCCTGGCCGATTTCGATGAAACTTGGCACGCATATATTGTTTATTCTATGAAGTGTATGTACCAATTTAGAAGACTTTTGCTTGAATAGGAACATTTTTATGAGAAAAAATCAATTCGGAGTGTATGGGCGAGTGGTGGTGGGCGTGGCCGATTTTAATGTAACTTGATATGCACATTTTGCTTATTCTAGGAAGTGTATGTACCAAATTTGAAGACTTTTGCTCTGGTAGGAAACATTTTATGAGAAAAAATCGGTTTGGATTGTATGGGCGGTGGGCGTGGCCGATTTTGATGAAATACTATTTTTTCTTCATTTAGTCAATATATTACTCAGTCCCAACTTTCAATGAACTAGGACCACGGCTTATATTTTATGCTCAAAAATGTATGAATGTATCCCACTGTGCAACGTAGTTATTGTGTTCGAAGAACCGTACGTTATCGTAGTAATAGCGTTCGCCGTGTTTGGTAGCGTTGGCAAACACAAACACTAAAAAAATAAATAACATTTGTGTTCTCTGAGCGAACCATTCGTATAACGTACTGTTTTTTTCAGAACACTGCCCTTACCTGATTAGCTGGTATTTTCGCCCACTTTTATGCATTACATTTAACACAGCTCCGCCCCACGTGTCCGCCTCTTTGACCCAAAATTATTGACTTCACGGCATTTGTGTTTCAGTTGTCGTCAATCTTGCGAATTTTTGAGGTTGCAGTTTTATGAACAATTGAGAAGGAAAGCTGTTGTCAGCGCCTTATGATCATATAAAGAAAGCAACGAAATATGAGATGTTTTCTTTTTGAATTGGTAATAGTAAGGTATATCTTAAAATTTTTAGTTCCAAGGAAACACTGTTCTTTAATTAAATCTGCACCGGCTTTGGCATTCCACTTCGCCCTTCATCTTTGTGAACGATTGGGAAAACAGTGCTACTGGAGGAAGGTGTGGGTTGTGGTCATAGTGGCGGATGCATATGAACAACAGTTGGCTAGCAATGTTGGTTTGGCACGTGACGTGAGTGGTTAAAAATGGAATACAATAATTTACAAAGTGAGTATTCCAAACAGTTTCTGTGGTTTATATATGCAAAACAGAACGTAACTTTCAAAAACAGAAGTGGGCAATACTCGTAGAATAACAGAAAGAAAAATGTTTTTAAACCAAAAATTCCAAATGACGATGCGACAACATTGACATTCAAACTGGCATTCTAATTTGACAGTATGACTTTGTCCGATATCATTTAATTAATAAAATTATTTAAAGAAATTAAAATTATACAAATGTGTATGCATATTATTTTAAAAGACGTGGGAGAACGGGAAATATATATTACTAGCCGGACCCGGTCCACTTCGTTGCCCCAGACTTCAGATTTCCGATCCCGTCCATTAATCAAAACATGGCTCATATAGACAGTGACAGTAGGAATCTCGTGAATCTATTCGTATGTACGGACAGTAGGAAACACTTCCAAAAATTGTCTTATGCGGGCGGATCAACACCCCCTCAATCAAGAACTTATAAAGCCTACACTAAAAAAAAAGCGTACTGAAAATCAATGAATTTTTCGTAAAGTTTAAGATTTCGGCAATGATTTCGAGCCAAAGACAATCGCTATAAAAATAAGAAGGTTTTATAGTTAATTTAAAGACGTGAATAGTATTTGTTTTGAGGATGCATTTCATAGAATTAATAATTTTGGGTAATAAAACTAATTAAGTTTGGTCTTAAAATAAGCAAATTTTTGCGTTAATTTAAGTATGACGCGTGCTTATTTTTAGTAAAATATCATATAATTTAAAACATTATCGTAATAAAATTTAAAATGTTTGTCCTTGATATAAGAATATACTGGTAATTAATTTAAGGCATACATGAATTTAAATACAGTTTTTTTAAATATGTATGGAAAATTCGTTACATTATATTGATTATAATGTTACTCTTTTAAATGAATCATTTTCTTTGAAATCATTTACTATTCATAGAAAATTCAATAACACAACACTTGATCTTTCTAAATAAATATTTTATTTGTTATATTTTATATTGGAAAATACAAAAAAAATATAATACATATTACGGATAACCTTGAACATTTTAAAACTTAAAACAATATGTAATTGTATAAAGACAAATCGGCCAACACACTATGAAGTTTGACTTTTATTCGAATATTGTATTGTTATGTATCGATTCGCGGGATTCGTTTCTCTATTTGTTGTCCATCAACAATTTTTATCGGAACCGACCTTAATGATTTTTAACCTAGAATTTAAATAGAAATTATATAAAACAAATATTATATTATTATATCATTTGGATGCTCACTCATTTCCTGCAATTTGTAAATTTTTATTCCCCACTTCATTTTTCATATATCCAAATAAAGTTGAATTGCGCGAACTAAAATAAAAATAATTTGAATAGAAATCAAACAGAATGTTTTATATACGATAAAGTATTAAAATAAATTTTATCATATAACTGTCACAAAATGTTGAAAGATAAGTGATATATTAAAATCTTTGGAATATACTTACTTACACTGAAATATTTAGTCACTCTTCTACGACACAAATTCTCATAATAGATCCATACAAAATTTGCTGTACTAAAAGTTAAAAAAAATATTTATGTAAGATATTATTAATAATAGAAACTGATTGTTTTGAAAGGGGCGAAAGTGACATTTTTCATATAAATTGAGTTATCAAAAATAATTTTCTCAAAAAAATCAATCGTGACTTAGATTTTAAAATCGTAAGTTTTGTTAGCAAACAAAACTACAAAAACGTATTTAAAATTACTTCTGTAAAACAAAAGCTAATGCTGCTTATGACATTCTTAACCCTGGTGTTAGATTAGCAAATCTGTACGAATCCTAGATTAAGAGTCCATTTGGTCAACATTACATTTTTCATATAAAATGAATATGGAAGACAATATTTTATATTTATTTTTATTCAATACTTCCTGAAAAGAAAACAGCTTATTTACAATTAATTTTGAGCAAAAACGCTTATTATTTTGATTTTAGTAAAACAAAAATATCCCTTGGGCAAAATTATAAGGCAATATATATACATACATATATTACCGTTTATAAAGGAAACGATACAAAAATTAGACCAAATGGGCCTAATCTAACAGCAGGTTTAATTATGAAGTACTTATGAAGCAATTATGAACACGAAATCAAGGAAAAATTTAAACTAAAATTAAAAAAAGGAAAAAATCTTTTTAAATAAATTATATTTGGAAAACTTTTTAACAATAAGTTTGTTTGTGTGAAAACACGTATTTTATATGTAAACGTCAGTTCGCAAATATATTTTGTTCTAATACATTAATATATGCGTTCCAAATTAAATTTATTGATTTTCAAATAAAATATATTTGTTCAGAAATACATAATACTTACAAATATTGTTTCCAAATCTATTTCCTTTTAATTCAAACATTCCCATGAGGTGTATGCTCACTTATTTTTTGCAAGTTATAAATGGCATTCAGCACTGCATTTTTCATATATCCATCACATTTATCTTTAAATATTGCGTGATCTAAAATTAAAATAATTAATTTTTTTCTGAAAATAAATGAAATAAAATTATCTATAAACAAAAAATATACAAATAAATTTTATCATATCACTATTGGAAAACGATGAAAACTAAGAGAAATATTTCAACCGTTCATATATTACGTTGAAATATTTTGTAAAATTTGCCACTCTTCTCACAAAAGTCCCATTCTAAAATTGTTTTACTAAAAAATTAAAAAGATAGTTATATGTATAACATATTATTAATAACAAATTTCTATATTGCCACAAATAATTTTACATTTCTGCATTATGCGCTGGTATTTTTAATAAATAAATACTTTCAATTAAAATGTGTTTTGTTAATTTTGTAATTGCCAATAAGATGTTTATTTCAGGATAATAATAATATTATTTTTCACGTACCTAAACTAAAATTGTTCCCATTGTCTCTTTCAGTATTACAAAATCTATTACTCACATTTTTGTCATCCATTTGGCACAAATCTCTTCATAGGACTAACAAACAAGATCTCCTTCAAAAACGCATGTACATCGCCATAAATAACATACAGCAAAAATAACTATAACACACGCACTCGCTTATCACAAAGATCGATGGTGACGCCGACGGCATAACCACATGCATACACACATGTACACGACGGTTTCATTTGTTGTTGTTGCTATGCTTCAGCAAAAATAACTGTTAACAGCCCATATTAAAATTATTTTCGGTGCAATATGCACGTATGTATGCACGTATACTTACATATTCACAGCAATCAAATTTTTTCACAATCCGCGTCCCGAAAACAGGCAACCGTTTCCTTCCATCGCTTGTAAATAACTGACGATTTAGAAGAAAACGAACAGAACTCTTCTCTATTTTCTCTTCTAGCATTCCATAACAATTATTGATTCACACATTACCAAACAAAACTGATTCTCCGAGCGAGAGAGGGAGGGAGAGATTGTATAATTCTCTCGTTGTATTCTTAAAAATAATGACAATAGTCATAAAATTTATTACCAAGACAGCCTTTCCTTTATAGCATAGCCTTAAATTTATTACTCAAATAAATCATACTGTTAATTAAGTCCGATTCGGCATTAAAACTATGACATGTCTACGTCGTAGTGTTAATGTAGAAAATCCTTGAAAGTATTGAAATATTACTTAAAATAATGCGGATTCTCACAAAAATAATGATTTTTTTCTTTAATTTAAATGCGTACATTTAAAGAAGGGCGTACACAAAACTAATGATTAGATAGACATTAATTCAAATTCAAAAAACTTTATATTAAGGAAAATTTCGTAAAAAACGTGTAAATTTTCATTCTTTTAATGAAAATTGTCATTGAATTGATGCCGAGGTAGCATACTTAATATAAGAATGTGTCATCATTAGTTTTATTACTATTTTTTTTTTCAGTGTATGCCACACTCTAAGCTTTTCTGAAGATTCCCTGAAAATTTCATCAAAACCGATCCAGCCGTTTTGGAGTCCATACGTAACATACACACATCCATTTATATATATATAACTGGAACCGGTCCACTTCGTTGCCCCAGATTTAGATTTCCGATGCCGTCCATTTTTGAACCACTCACGAATACTGCCACCAAAAACATCTCCATAAAACAAGAGCACTCTCGCTAAGAAATTGTGAAGATATGTCAATTTCAAAATTTGGCGTTGGCCCATTGGTCTGATTCCGCCCATTTTTGGACTAATCACGTAGACTGCCACCAGATATATAAACAGAATCACAGTACTATGGCTAACAAATTGTGCAAGATATCTCAATTTTAAAATTGGCTTCTATGGGCGAAGCCACGCCCTTTGGTCTGATCCCGTTCATTTTTAGACCAATCGCATAGAATTCCACCAGACGCATATACACAAAATAACAGCACTCTTGCAAATAGATTGTGCAAGACAATCAATTTCAAAAGGTTGCTTACATGTGCTGGGCCACGCCCATTGATATGATTTCGCCCAGTTTTGGTCAAATCGCGTAGACTACCACCAGATACGTATGCACAAAATTACAGCACTCTTGATAAAAAATTGTGCAAGATATTTTAATTTAAAGATTTGGCTTATATGGGCGGGGCCACGCCCATATTTCCGATCTTCCTCATTTTTGGACCAATCACGGAGACTACCACCAGATACATATGTACAAAATTACAGAACTCTCGATAACAAATTGTGCAATATATCTCAATTTCAAAATGTGGCTTACATGGGCGGGGCGACGCCCATTAGTCTGATACCGCCCATTTTTGAACTAATCAGATACATATAAACATAATTACAGTGCTATCACTACTAAATTGTGCAATATAGCTCAAATTTGACTTATATGGGCGGGGCCACGCCCATTAGTCCGATCGCGCCCTTTTTTTGGACCAATCACGTAGACTACCACCAGATACATATGCACAAAATTACAGCACTCTCTCTAACAAATTGTGCTAGATATCTCAATTTAAAATTTGGCTTTTATGGGCGGGGCCACGACCTTTGGTCCGATACTGGCTATTTTTGGAACAATCACGTAGACGTACCAGATACATATATACAAGATTACAGCACTCTAGCTAACAAATTATGCAAGATGTCTCAATTTCAAAATTTGGCTTATATGGGCGGGGTAACGCCCATTCGTCCGATTCCGCCCATTGTTGGACCAATCACGTAGACTACCACCGGATACCTATGCACAAAATTATAGCACTCTCGCTAACAAATTGTGCATGATAAGTCAATTTCAAAATTTGGCTTATATGGGCGGTGTCACGCCCATTGGTCCGTTTTCGCCCATTTTCGGACCAATCATGTGGACTACTACCGGATACATATGCACAAAATTACAGCACTCTCGCTAACAAATTGTGCAAGATATCTCAATTTCAAAATTAGGCTTATATGGGCGGTGCCACGCCCTTTGGTCCGATCCCGCCTATTTTTGGACTAATCGCGTAGACTGCCACCAGATACATATGTACAACATTACAGCACTCTAGCTAACAAATGAAGCAAGATATCTCAATTTCAAATTTTGGCTTATACTAGCGGGGCCACGCCTTTTGGTCCGAACCCGCCCATTTTTGGACCAATCTTGTAGATCGCCAACGGATATATATACACAAAATTCCAGCTCTCTCGCTAACAAATTGTGCAAGATATCACATTTTTAAAATTAGGCTTATATGGGCGGTGCCACGCCCATTGGTCCGATCACGCCCATTTTTTAACCAATCACCTAGACTGCCACAAGATACATATGTACAAAATTACAGCACTCTCGCTAACAAATTGTGCATGATATCTCAATTTTAAAACTTGTCTTATGTGGGCGGGGCCACGCCCACTTGATATTTCGAAAATTCAAGCAACCTATTTTCATCACGCCTCACACATGTACATTCTGCGAAAATTTCAAGAATATCGGTACAGCCGTTTAGACGTCTATACGGTACAAACAAACCAACAAACAAACACACATTCTTCTTTATATATATAGACTAGCTGAGCCCGGTGCGCTTCGCTGCCCATGTCAAAATTAGCGCTGTAGAAACTGTATTTTATATCCGATAAGTACGAAATTCGGCAGAAAGAGGTTTGTTATTACATGAAGGAATATCGGTTCAGATTTAGATATAGCCCCCATATATATGTTACCCCCGATTTGACATGTAAGCGCTGTAGAAACTGTATTTTATATCCGATCAGTACGAAATTCGGCAGAAAGAGGTTTCTTATTACATGAAGGAATACTGCCAAATTCGGAGAAAATCGGTTCAGATTTAGATATAGTCCCATATATATGTTACCCCCGATTTGAAATTCAAGCGCTGTAGAAACTGTATTTTATATCCGATCAGTAAGAAATTCGGCAGAAACAGGTTTCTATTTTACATGAATGAGTATTCAAGGAAAATCGTTTCAGATTTGTATATAACCTCCATATATATGTTCCTCCAGATTTGGTTACAAAGCGCTATAGAAGTTGTACTTTACTTCCGATCATTACAAAGTTCTCCAGAAAAATGTTTGTCAATTTAGGAACGAATATTGCTTAATTTAGCGATTATCGGTTCAAAATAAGATATACATACACACACACACACACCACATTTACCAATTATTCCAAATTATTATCGCAATGACCCTTATCGCATTGTTAGGGAGGTGTAGGGTATTATATAGTCGGCCCCGCCCGACTTTCTTCCTTTCCTTACTCGTATTAGTAATAAATTCACTGAATGAAAAAATACCGAATTCAGTGGAAAGTCCAGAAAATAGAAATGTATACTTATAAAATTTCCAAATTCTTGTTTCATTGGTCATGCATCACATTATCATTGTTGAATTGAAAACAAAGTTTAACAGCTAACTTTATCGTCGCTTTAAAATTCTGAAAGCGAGTTCTTTATTAGTTCAATTAGTTATTTTTTATAATAAGTTTTACCTTAGTTTTCCTCTAATTCAGTTTATACAATATCTCTGTGTACAATCGAGCTAATAACGTTTTGAAGAGTGGCCGAATGTCATTCTGTCTTGACAATTTCATATAAGTATTACTTTTAGTACAAAGATCGAAGTTTTGCTGATCATTCGCAGTGAACGGACGTGTTTATCACATAGCGGATAGTTACCAGTACCTATTACGCAATAGCAAAAATCTGTACAAAGTCTGTAAGGCCTACATCGTAGTACCTATTACGGTCTAATACAGACAAAATAAAAATAAATTCTCTTGACGGGGATGCCTTCGTGTTCCGATGGAGCGCGGTTCCCCAATCGTCCGACTGTCCGTCCGTTGGTCTTGGCCAAAGCCGACCACACCAAAAATGGTGAAAATCTCAACCAAGTACTCACAACAGGTGGTGCGGTGAGGGGGGAACTCATGTCCGACCGTCAAAACGGAAGCACAATGAGCATCGTGTAGCGCTCAGAGTTTTGACGAAGTTGGAGGCTGTTGAGGTTTCGGCTCTTACCGAAAAACAAAAAGAGTCACTTACCTGGGCTAAAGGCGTCATAGATGCTTCTAAGGCCAATGAGTCGGCTGAAAGAGCCACAAATTCAGCTGTTTTACGGCTAATAAAGTAAAGCGAATCAGATCACCTGATGAACCCCTGCCTTCGTAAAAGGCAAGAGGCCCTAATGTCACCATCAACAGGACACTCACCAAGCCCTTCAATGAAGTGGCGAAGGAGAGTCTAGTGATGGCTGTTATAGACAGAAGTAGTGAGGATGGATCCATCCTCAAGGACAAATGGAGTCATATACAATCAGCCATTATGTCCGTAGAGAAATGCCGGGCAAACCACCAATCTGCAACGATGCAGGATGGCATCAGGGGAGAGTAAAGCTCTTATATTTCGGTGATGCCAGATCAGTAGACCTGTATAAGGCTGCTCTGAGTCGAGCGGGTGAGGTGTGGCCGGGTGCCCAGTTGGATGTTGTCGAAAAAAACAACATCCCTAGTCACCCTAGAGCCATCACCTGGGTTACAGAAGAGCCCTCCAACCCGGCTGACATCTTAGAAATAATAAAAGATTCCAATCCTGGTCTGCCGGCCCATAATTGGAGAATCAGCAAGGTGGGTGAGGCGGATGGTAAAAAGCGGCAGGTCAATCTTATCCTAAACGCTGAATCCACCTCCCATATACAAAGTGCGAGTGCAACCCTACAATATGGCTTCGAGACTATAGTCTTGAAGATATACAAGCAGGATATAGCTCCCACAGCAGAAGGTGAGTCGTCCACCGTGGCACTTTCTGGAAGTGCGGAGGTACCCACGCCTATTATTTCTGGTGACTCCAACTCTAACAGAAGATCTGTAACGTCCTTCTCTGAGGACAAAAGCTCTACTTCGGACACAGAGAGGCTGAGGGGAGTCTCCGGACTCTTTGACGCATCTGGCGGGGACATGCTACTCGACGATACGGACGAAGAGTTCGATAACACCCTTGTCGGGGTGGATGTTAATCTGTCAATTACCAATGATGGTAAGAATTCTACAGATTAACCTCCATCACGCTAAAGCAGCCTCAGCGGCTCTATTGCTGCGCCTGTCCACAGGCGCAGTAGACATCGTCCTAATACAGGAGCCCTACGTAGTGGGAGGAAGTGTGTGCGGTATTAGGACTCCCAACTTTAAACTGCTTGTGGCCAACTGTGAAGGCACTCCAAGAACCTGCATTTTGGCAAGGAAAGATCTAGTATATAAGATCTAAGTATATTGGGTGGTATCCAGCTACTTGCCTTATGAATCTGTAGTACCGACTGCTCTATTCAAAGAAGCAACGTCTGACGAGCTCGAGCTGATTATTGGCGCAGACACGAACGCTCATCATACTATCTGGGGTAGTACGGATATAAACAATAGGGGTGATTCGCTTCTTGACTTTATTCTAACTACCAACCTTAGTATTTGTAACATAGGTAATAAACCGACCTTCACAACTAAAGACAGACAAGAAGTACTCGACGTAACGTTTGCTACTGACCGGCTGTCAGACAAAATTATTGGGTGGAATGTACTGGACGACCACTCATTCTCAGATCACCATTATATTGAGTTCAAACTCGCGGAAACAGCGCCTAAACCCGCCGTCCACAGAAATGTAAGGAAGACAAAGTGGCATCTGTATGAGAAGAATTTCAAGAAAGTCCTCAACTCTAAACTTCTGTACGAACCGAATGACAAAGCCGGTCTGGATAATCTGGTCGATCATATCACCATATCATTCAATAGATCCCTTGAAGAAGCCTGTCCAAAAACAAGGTACAAGGGTAAAACTAAACCCCAATGGTGGACTTCTGAGCTAACTGCTATGAAAAAGACCTGCAACAAGCTATTCAATAAGGCTAAATCTACTGGGGTCGCTAATGATTGGGATGCCTATAAAGAGCAACTCAAGATCTATAAGAAGGAGCTTAGAAAGGCGCAAAAGCGCTCTTGGTATACCTTCTGTGGTGAAGTGGAAAAGGTCTCCGACGCCGCTAGGCTGAGGAAGATATTATCTGCTTCACCCTGTACAGTGGGATATTTACAGGATGAGGCAAATAACTGGACCAAAAACAGCGAGCAGTCGCTCAATGTACTGCTCGACACACATTTCCCGGGGAACTCTGTAACAGAACCCGAGGATCAGCAGGACCAACAATAGTGCGTGTGGACTGCGAGCGTCGCTAGCTTCTTGACTGAGAGATCCAGAATAAGCTGGGCTATTAACAGCTTTGAGCCCTTTAAGTCACCTGGACCAGATGGCATCACTCCAGCAGAAATGCAGAAAATGTTAAAGTACATTATCCCCTGGCTGGAGAAAATTTATGTAGGCTGTATCAGGCTTTCATACGTCCCGAATCGATGGAGGGATACCAAAGTGGTATTCATACCTAAAGCGGGAAAGATATCACACACTAGGCCAAAAGACTTCAGACCAATTAGCCTATCCTCCTTCTTATTGAAAGGTCTGGAAAGACTTTTAGATCATTTCATTAGGGAAAACCTGGATACAAAACTCCTGTCGGGGAACCAACATGCTTACAATAAGGGCAAGTCTACAGAATCAGCCCTGCACGAACTTGTGAGCACTATCGAATCGTCCCTGCATTTCAAGGAATTCACCATGGTGGCATTTCTTGACATAGAAGGGGCTTTTAACAACATTCACTCAGATGCGGTAATTGCGGCACTCTCACATCTAAAAGTTAACACTAGTTTGATTAGACTAATTCAAAGTCTGCTCACCAGTAGACGCATAACAGCATGTCTAGAGTCCACAACTCTAACAAGGTATGTAAACAGAGGGACCCCGCAAGGAGGAGTATTGTCTCCACTAATTTGGAACCTAGCGGTGAATGAAATCCTGCTAGATCTAGAACGTTGTGGCTGCAAGGTCGTGGCATATGCGGGCGACGTGGCAATCGCAGTGAGTGGCAAATTCGTAAACGTCCTCAGAGACATCCTACAGGTGGCTCTGAACAAGTTGGCTAGATGGGCCAGAAGCAGCGGTTTGGACGTTAACCCCAACAAGACAGAATTGGTTCTCTTTACTAGGATGAATAATGTCCCACATGTGGACCCTCCACCTCGGATAAACGGAACAGATCTAGTCTTTTCTGAAAGTGCAAAATTTTTAGGAATAATTCTAGATAGGAAAATGTTATTTAGACTTAACGTAATGGAACGTGTAAGGAAGGCCAACGTCGCCTTATATTCCTGCAAAAAGGCTGTAGGGTCGCGGTGAGGACTCTCTCCTAAAATCGTCCACTGGATATATATAGCAGTAGTTCGTCCAATACTGTTATACGGTATTGTGGTATGGCAACTGACAAACTAACCATTACCAACCTATCAGATCACCTGATGAACCCCTGCCTTCGTAAAAGGCAAGAGGCCCTAATGTCACCATCAACAGGACACTCACCAAGCCCTTCAATGAAGTGGCGAAGGAGAGTCTAGTGATGGCTGTTATAGACAGAAGTAGTGAGGATGGATCCATCCTCAAGGACAAATGGAGTCATATACAATCAGCCATTATGTCCGTAGAGAAATGCCGGGCAAACCACCAATCTGCAACGATGCAGGATGGCATCAGGGGAGAGTAAAGCTCTTATATTTCGGTGATGCCAGATCAGTAGACCTGTATAAGGCTGCTCTGAGTCGAGCGGGTGAGGTGTGGCCGGGTGCCCAGTTGGATGTTGTCGAAAAAAACAACATCCCTAGTCACCCTAGAGCCATCACCTGGGTTACAGAAGAGCCCTCCAACCCGGCTGACATCTTAGAAATAATAAAAGATTCCAATCCTGGTCTGCCGGCCCATAATTGGAGAATCAGCAAGGTGGGTGAGGCGGATGGTAAAAAGCGGCAGGTCAATCTTATCCTAAACGCTGAATCCACCTCCCATATACAAAGTGCGAGTGCAACCCTACAATATGGCTTCGAGACTATAGTCTTGAAGATATACAAGCAGGACATAGCTCCCACAGCAGAAGGTCAGTCGTCCACCGTGGCACTTTCTGGAAGTGCGGAGGTACCCACGCCTATTATTTCTGGTGACTCCAACTCTAACAGAAGATCTGTAACGTCCTTCTCTGAGGACAAAAGCTCTACTTCGGACACAGAGAGGCTGAGGGGAGTCTCCGGACTCTTTGACGCATCTGGCGGGGACATGCTACTCGACGATACGGACGAAGAGTTCGATAACACCCTTGTCGGGGTGGATGTTAATCTGTCAATTACCAATGATGGTAAGAATTCTACAGATTAACCTCCATCACGCTAAAGCAGCCTCAGCGGCTCTATTGCTGCGCCTGTCCACAGGCGCAGTAGACATCGTCCTGATACAGGAGCCCTACGTAGTGGGAGGAAGTGTGTGCGGTATTAGGACTCCCAACTTTAAACTGCTTGTGGCCAACTGTGAAGGCACTCCAAGAACCTGCATTTTGGCAAGGAAAGATCTAGTATATAAGATCTAAGTATATTGGGTGGTATCCAGCTACTTGCCTTATGAATCTGTAGTACCGACTGCTCTATTCAAAGAAGCAACGTCTGACGAGCTCGAGCTGATTATTGGCGCAGACACGAACGCTCATCATACTATCTGGGGTAGTACGGATATAAACAATAGGGGTGATTCGCTTCTTGACTTTATTCTAACTACCAACCTTAGTATTTGTAACATAGGTAATAAACCGACCTTCACAACTAAAGACAGACAAGAAGTACTCGACGTAACGTTTGCTACTGACCGGCTGTCAGACAAAATTATTGGGTGGAATGTACTGGACGACCACTCATTCTCAGATCACCATTATATTGAGTTCAAACTCGCGGAAACAGCGCCTAAACCCGCCGTCCACAGAAATGTAAGGAAGACAAAGTGGCATCTGTATGAGAAGAATTTCAAGAAAGTCCTCAACTCTAAACTTCTGTACGAACCGAATGACAAAGCCGGTCTGGATAATCTGGTCGATCATATCACCATATCATTCAATAGATCCCTTGAAGAAGCCTGTCCAAAAACAAGGTACAAGGGTAAAACTAAACCCCAATGGTGGACTTCTGAGCTAACTGCTATGAAAAAGACCTGCAACAAGCTATTCAATAAGGCTAAATCTACTGGGGTCGCTAATGATTGGGATGCCTATAAAGAGCAACTCAAGATCTATAAGAAGGAGCTTAGAAAGGCGCAAAAGCGCTCTTGGTATACCTTCTGTGGTGAAGTGGAAAAGGTCTCTGACGCCGCTAGGCTGAGGAAGATATTATCTGCTTCACCCTGTACAGTGGGATATTTACAGGATGAGGCAAATAACTGGACCAAAAACAGCGAGCAGTCGCTCAATGTACTGCTCGACACACATTTCCCGGGGAACTCTGTAACAGAACCCGAGGATCAGCAGGACCAACAATAGTGCGTGTGGACTGCGAGCGTCGCTAGCTTCTTGACTGAGAGATCCAGAATAAGCTGGGCTATTAACAGCTTTGAGCCCTTTAAGTCACCTGGACCAGATGGCATCACTCCAGCAGAAATGCAGAAAATGTTAAAGTACATTATCCCCTGGCTGGAGAAAATTTATGTAGGCTGTATCAGGCTTTCATACGTCCCGAATCGATGGAGGGATACCAAAGTGGTATTCATACCTAAAGCGGGAAAGATATCACACACTAGGCCAAAAGACTTCAGACCAATTAGCCTATCCTCCTTCTTATTGAAAGGTCTGGAAAGACTTTTAGATCATTTCATTAGGGAAAACCTGGATACAAAACTCCTGTCGGGGAACCAACATGCTTACAATAAGGGCAAGTCTACAGAATCAGCCCTGCACGAACTTGTGAGCACTATCGAATCGTCCCTGCATTTCAAGGAATTCACCATGGTGGCATTTCTTGACATAGAAGGGGCTTTTAACAACATTCACTCAGATGCGGTAATTGCGGCACTCTCACATCTAAAAGTTAACACTAGTTTGATTAGACTAATTCAAAGTCTGCTCACCAGTAGACGCATAACAGCATGTCTAGAGTCCACAACTCTAACAAGGTATGTAAACAGAGGGACCCCGCAAGGAGGAGTATTGTCTCCACTAATTTGGAACCTAGCGGTGAATGAAATCCTGCTAGATCTAGAACGTTGTGGCTGCAAGGTCGTGGCATATGCGGGCGACGTGGCAATCGCAGTGAGTGGCAAATTCGTAAACGTCCTCAGAGACATCCTACAGGTGGCTCTGAACAAGTTGGCTAGATGGGCCAGAAGCAGCGGTTTGGGCGTTAACCCCAACAAGACAGAATTGGTTCTCTTTACTAGGATGAATAATGTCCCACATGTGGACCCTCCACCTCGGATAAACGGAACAGATCTAGTCTTTTCTGAAAGTGCAAAATTTTTAGGAATAATTCTAGATAGGAAAATGTTATTTAGACTTAACGTAATGGAACGTGTAAGGAAGGCCAACGTCGCCTTATATTCCTGCAAAAAGGCTGTAGGGTCGCGGTGAGGACTCTCTCCTAAAATCGTCCACTGGATATATATAGCAGTAGTTCGTCCAATACTGTTATACGGTATTGTGGTATGGCAACTGACAAACTAACCATTACCAACCTACTAACAAAGGTTCAGAGAACTGCCTGCCTGAGCATAAGCGGAGCCTTAAGGACTACAGCGACCGAGTCTCTACAAGCCCTACTCCATATACTGCCGATTAATATTGTGGCGAGAGAAGTTGCAACCAAAGCGGCAATAAGATTAAACTGCCTATCAATGTGGAGGTACAAGAACTATGGTCACATGAGGATATCAAAGTGTAGTGCTATGGTAACCGACCGAGTGGACTATATACCAACTGTGTACACCTTCGAGAGAAATTACATCACTATGATTCCCGCCAGAGATAAATGGGTCGGCAGAATACCAGGTAATAGAAACCATCTCCACTTTTACACGGATGGTTCGAAGCTTGATGAAAAGGTTGGCTTCGGAGTACACTGTGAAGAACTTAGTCTGGATATAGCTCACAGACTACCAGATACCTGCAGTGTCTATCAAGCCGAAAAAATGGCAATATGGGAAGTCGCCAAGTGGCTGAGTCGCAACGTAGTAACCAACACTGGCGTTGTAATTTACTCGGACAGCCAGGCTGCCATCAATTCTCTGGAAGCAACATCCCTAAATTCACAAACAGCCCTCGACTGCCGCAGATCTCTTAACGAGATGGCTGAGCAGTTTAATATACACCTCATATGGGTGCCTGGGCATAGGGATATCCCGGGGAACTGCAAAGCCGATGAACTTGCTAGGAAAGGGACGACATTACAAATTCTCGAAGAATTTGCATATATTGGTGCGCCACTATCCACGTGCAAGCTTTGGCTTAGGCAAGAGGCAATCAGGCAGTCCAACGAAAGATGGACAGAAATCGGCACCTGTAGGGTAGCTAGACAAATCTGGCCAAGGTATGACCTGAGAAGGTCAAAATATCTCCTCGCACTAGAGAGGAAACGATTGTCTACGTTAGTACAGGTTCTGACGGGACACTGCTTGATCGGCGAACACGCCAAAAGATTGGGTATTGACTCCAATGACTTCTGCCAATGCTGTGGAGATGAGGAAGAAGTGGAGAGCATTGAGCACTTGCTTTGCGACTGTCCCGCTTTGAGTAAACGACGACTGGACATACTGGGGTCGGCCTTTTTAGGCAGCCTAACAGATCTTTCCAGTACTGATATTCGTACTATCGATAAATTTATATATCAAACAGGTTGGTTTCGATGAGGGGCATTTCAGCCCGTGGTAACACTAGGGACCTAAACTGGTCTATGTGAGCTTGTAAAAAAAATACGGCTGCCACCCTAACCTAAACCTAAACCTAACCTTTAGTACAAAGAGAAGAAATACATGGTTGTAAATTAAATTACGAAATGTTTACAAATATTAACCAAAATAATCGTTTAATTTAAATTAGTTTCGGTAACATTTCTCCCCCCAGTAAGAAGTCGTAAGTCGTCTTACTCAACTCCATTACCGATGTCAAGTACAGCCAATTTTACAGCTGGTCTTTCCATAATTCCATTCTTAGTCTTCACTTTGGCCCTTCGTACTTGACCATCTTTGGCTCTAATTACCTCCACCACTCGTCCTTTTTGCCAATCATTCCTGTCAGCATTTTCATCTATGATGATCACGATATCATTCACATCTATCGGCTTAACGCTCTGAAACCATTTGCTTCGTCGTGTTAATGTAGGCAACAGTTCTTTAACAAATCGACGCCAGAATTGATTTGCGAATTCTTCACTCTGCCGTAAGCAAAATTTGTGGTTTTCAAGACGGCAAATTGGTTTTTTCCTACCCGAATTTCCCAACAAAAAATGGTTTGGTGTTATGGCTTCCTGGTCTTCCGAATCAAGAGATACAAATGTTAGCGGGCGTGAGTTGATAATCATTTCAACCTCCATTAGCGCACTTCTCAAACTCTCATCCGTAAACTTATGCGCTGGCGAAATTTTGTATAATATTGATTTTGTTGATCTCACCAACCTTTCCCAAGCGCCCCCCAAATAATTCCTTTGAAAGTCACTTCAGTTTAAACTTTCTCCAAATTTAAATTCTGCATTTCTTCTTTCAAAATCCGTTCAGCTCCACGGAAATTCGTTCCATTATCGCTATAAATTTCTGCAGGACTACCCCTCCGCGCGATAAAATTGTTTAGGGCCATCAAAAAAGAGTCTGTAGATAACGAATGGGAAACTTCAAAATGTACTGCTCTTATAGTCAAACAGGTGAAAATTACGCCCCATCGCTTTAATGACTTCCTACCGAAAGTAATTGAAATTGGTCCAAAGTAATCCACACCAACAAATGTGAATGGTCGTTGAAATGCTCCAAGGCGCGCTGTGGGAAGTGGTGACATTTGTGGTGATACCGGCTTGGCGGCATAATTTTTACACAGCTGGCAATTTCTACGAATTATCTTATAGACTAGCAGCTTGATTATGAAATAAATCTGCCTGATTTCGTTAATAATCGTTTCATGGTTTGCATGGTGGTAAGCTCGGTGAAAATTATTTACGATGAGCCTCGTTGCATGATGATTTCTCGGAAGAATTATTAAGTTTCTCTGGGGCCCACAGATTGGATTTGCATACTGGGTTCGATTTTTTACCCTTATAACACCTTCTTCATCCATGTATAAGTTTAATTTATTGAACACACCACCTGTTGACACTGCTTTGCCATTTTTAACAGCTACATAATCTTCGGGGTAAGTAGTTTCTTGTATGTGTCTATAAATAAAATTTTTTGTTCTTTTTATATGTGAAGCATTAAGATAAATTATCGATTTATGCTTATTTAATTCAAGATGTTTTCGTTTCTGTACCAACTTGAGAAATATTCGTAGTTCACGCGAATGTTGGCTGATTTACAACTATGTGTATTTAAGTAGCATTGACGAACTTCAGTTGCGCCCAGCTCTTCTACAACTGACTCACCTGTATCCGTGGGCCAATCACTCTCTTTCTCGAGCAACCACGATGGTCCGGAAAACCATCCGTTATAATTATGAGATGATGGTCTGTATTTCGTCGCATAATCTGCTACATTTAAAGCGCTCGGTACCCATCTCCAATCTTTTAAATCTGTACTTTTCAGTATTTCGGCAATTCTAAACATGACAAATTGTTTATATTTTCTTGGATCACCAGCGATCCAGTTTAAGACAGTTTTTGAATCTGTCCACATTACTATACGTTCCACTTTAAGGTCATGACATCGAAGTAATTTTGTTAATCTTGCACCTATTGTTGCTGCTTGTAGCTCAAGACGTGGTACTGACAGTGGTCGAAGTGGAGCTACCTTTGACTTTGCCGCGATGAGTCTGATTTCGACATTTCCATTGACTTCTATTCTAAAATACGATACCGCCGCATATGCATCTTCACTTGCGTCGACAAATGTATGTATTTCGGCCTTATACTTTTGGTTTTGCATAGCCATTGAGTAGCAACGTGGTATGGAAACAGATGTAATAGATGGTAGAAACGTTAACCAGTTTTTCCAATTGTTTTTAGAGGTCTCCGTTTAGAGGCTGATCCCAGTCAATATTGCAGCGCCATATCTCTTGCAAAACGGCTGTAAGATATGACATGTAACACACTACAAACCCCAATGGATCAAATACTGACATCAAAACCTGTAATACTTCTCTTTTTGTTGGAACGATCTCTTCTCTCAAAATATTTCTTCTCAAGCGAACAAACTTTAAATTCATCTTAAATACGTCTCCTTGGGGATCCCAGTATAAACCAAGGATCTTTTCGAATGTGGGCAAATGTCTATTACTTTCGAAAGATCTATTTTATGTTAAATTCGGCTCATTAAGTGCAGCGATAACTTCTGGTGAGTTCGAGGACCAATTGCGCATGTAAAAACCACCCTTTGAATGAGTATCACGGACTTTTAGAGACAATTCTATAGCGTCTTCGACAGTTTTCTCTGAGTCGATATAGTCATCAACGTAATGCTGTTTTGTAATTGCCTCAATCACCCTCTTATCGCCCCCAAAATGATGTGCATTTTTGTCTTTTACATAGTGCGCAATACAAGGTGAACACGATGCTCCAAACGTCAAAACATTGAGCTGATAGACTATCATAGAGCCCTTTCTGTCCCACCACAAGAAACGTTGAGCGCCAGCATCTTCTTTACGAACTTTTATTCGGTGGAACATCTCGGCTATGTCCCCACATATAGCAACAGCTCCCACGCGAAATTTAAATAAAATGTTCATAAGGGGTCTTAAAAGATGTGGCGCTTATAATAAGAAGTCGTTTAATGCCACAGTATCGGTTTTTACAGCGGCGTCCCACACCAAACGTATCTTGTTTGGTTTTTGAGGATTTTTGACAACAAATGTGGGTAAATACCATATTTTTTCTCCTTTTTGGTTTAGACAATCTAGGGGCAACTGTTCTGCATAACCTTTTTCAACTAAATTATCAATTTGTTGTTGCAATATTTCAAATAAATTAGGGTCGCGCTGTGTCTTCAGCTTAACACATTGTAAACGTTTGATAGCAGTGTTTAAACTGTTCGGCAAAGTGGGAGAAACTGTTTTCCATAAAAGCCCAACTTGATACCGACCATCAATTAGCTCACAACTCTTATCCAAGATGTCAATTGCTCTCTTTTCGTCTTTTGACATTGGCATTTCTGTGGGTGATTCTATGGATATGCTTTCGTCGGAAAAATATTGTTTAACTAGACTGTGTAAATCTTCACAGGTACACTTATGAACGTTTAAGCGGTCGCACGACTTTGATCCACCTCCAACTATCGTCCAGCCAAGTCTTGTTTTGACAGCCACAGGTTGCTGCCAGTCACCCTCATGCGTTCTAAGCGATGAAATTAAGTTTGGATTATTTACGCCAATAATCATTGAAGGAACTGCATTTTTGTATTCGTTTAGTGAAATGTTTTTCAGATACGGAAATTTGGATTTTAATTTATCCACAATGACTGTTTCCGGCGAAAGATTTAAGTTATTAACGGTGTAAACATTATTGATTGGGTATAGTTTAGAATTTAGCAATGTTGACGAAATCTTAAGATTGAGCCGCTGGGAGGAATTTTCATACCGGGACACATCACCAGTCCATCGAATACAAATAGGGTCGTTTATACCGCGCATATCTAAAAGATCAGCGACATTTTGTTCAAGCAGCGTAAGGGTTGAACCATCATCCATAAGGGCGTATATATTCACCGATTTCGTTTCACTGAACAGGGTGACGGGAACTATTCGAAAATAAGAATCTCCTTCGCGTTTGTGGTTGTTGAGATTGATCAGTCTACCGTCATCTGATGGACCATCATTGTGTAATAATGAGTTATGGAGAATGGTACATCCATTAATTCCACACAGTTTGTGAAACCAGCATCTTCGCCTGTGCTTACCCAAACAAATTTGACATAAATTGTTTGACTTTACAACTTCCCATCTTTCAGGTGTTGTAAAATTTTTAAATGCTGTACACTGTGCAGCAGAAATTCTTGGCACACAAGGCATTGTTGTTGTACATTATTGGTGTTGGAATTAGTGTGAGTGTTGAGGCGGCCCTCCCTTTTATTCAGCTTTTTATTACCGGTGTCGAAGACTGGAACTGTAACTCGGCATGTAGCTTCTGCAATAGTGTATAACCAATCCGAGAAATCAATTAGATTAGGACGTGAAATGTTTCGTGAATACATGGCCCACTGCAACACGGTATCCGGTGATAATTTGTCAACCAACTCCTGTAAAAGAGTGGGATTATTTAAGTAGTCATGCAATTGGGAGGCCCTAATTGTGGCACAAATATTTTTTACGGCGAATGCGAATTCTATTAAATTTTCAAGCTTGCCTCTTTGGAGTGATATTAGACGTACTTCGTCAATCACATTTTTTAAAATACATTCCGGCCTTCCAAAATACATTTTCAATGTTCTCATTATATCCGGAACCATATCTTGCAACATCAAACAGTTGCGGACGGCTTCACGAGCTTTACCTTGCAGGCTTTCTCATAGGCAGATTTCCTTTCTCGAAGCGGGCAACTATCTTCGAATGATTTTACAAGAGCCTCCGTAATCCTCCTCACATTGATATCAATATCTTCTGTACTTGGATAATCGTGTTTAGGCTGGCCCAATCGATTTCTAAGTAGAGTGCCGAATTTGGTCCAGTCGGTTTTAGCCTTATTACGGAAACTTATTGGGTCAGGCGGTGGCCGTGCAATTAAACCTTATATAACGGTGGTCCGAATAGGCAACATTTTCTACTACAAAATCATATTAAACTTTTAAACTAAACTTTTTTAACCTTTTTTACATTTTGATTTTTTTAACATAATCGTTAACATGATTGAAGCTTTCTTAAACAATTTCGAGAATCCAATTCAGCTGCAAGCAATTCTTTATCGTATCCCAGTTTAGAAATAATATGGAATTTTTATACAAAAAGTTGCCTTTTGGGTCCTTTTCGTTATCCTGGTTGTCTATAGTCAACTCCTCATAAAGGACAAACAAAGACACCTAGGACGCTGAAATTGAAGGCAGTAGATATTTTCCTCGATGGGAAGAGATATATCGTCGGCTCAATGCTATTTTGTTCCATACGCCATTTTGTATGATCGGAGAAAAACGCAATTTATTGTTTGAGTAAAAACGGGACTGAAGAGTTACACTCGTTTTATTTCATAGGGTTCCCAACAGTGTGTGTATGATTCTCATGCATTTCTATGCCATTCCATTCAAAAATAAGCAAGTTATAAAAGTTTTTGTACTTGGCATTTTCGTCCATATCCACTTTTATTTTAATATTTTTTCGTATTTGTATTACATGGACCACAAAAAGGGTCGGTATGGAAGGACACTAATTTACATATTGCGATCGAAAGAACGTAAAATACTGAGCGAAAAATATAGGGCGATAGAAAAATTGAGACGTAGAACAAAAATATCGGAATTATTTCCCGTTATTCAGAGTTAAATAAATTTACCCTACCAATATCTCGAAAACTAGGCGAGCTAGGAAAAAACTGACAGCAGATTCTGAAAGAGCATGCTTGAAAAACATATTATCAACTCCTAACTCAAAAAACACAAAAATGGCGTATGGACCAAAATAGCATTAAGCCGACGATATGTCCACAGAAATGTGTTATTGCTTCCATTAATTTAAACAGAAAAATAATTAATTTAATTTAAACAGAAAAATAAATAAATTCGAAAATATTTTTGGTGAGTGGATTCGTAAGTCGGTTTACCCGACTGCACTTTCTTACTTGTTTCTCTGCTTTTGTATCGGCGTGGCAGCAAGCAAATTCCTTATTCGCCCGAAGCAATTTTTTCTAAGCAAGTGTCAAAGTTTGAAGGGGAAAGAGGCATTTGAAGAACGCATTAACACTGCTAAAGCGTTCCTCAAACCTTCTTTAACTTTTTATGAATAAGGCCCTTATACTTTAGTATATGTTATGTCAGTTTGAGTTCTGCAATAAGTATTTTTAAACACACAACTTTGAAGGATATTCAAAACTAAAAGTTTAAATTTGTTTATAGCATTCGTCCTTGGAATTTTTTTTTAAAAAATTTCATGAAGTAGTGGGAATTCTTCCATTCATGAAGTAGTGGGAATTCTTCCATCATTTGATATGCAAATTTATCAATTCACATTGTAATAAATGCAAAGAAAAATAATTCAAAAATGCTATCCTTGAATTTTTTTTTGTAATAACTTTGTAATCTTTGTTTAAAAGGGTAAATATAATGTATATGGGAAGGAACGGTCGTAGATATAACTGCGAAGCAAAATATATAGCAAAAGTTGGGAATTTTGAGCAAAATATATGTGAGATACAAACGGAAAATTTGTGCGGAAAATTTCCCCATGAAGATATACAACCATTGCCCGAGGAGTACCTAGCAAATGAAGTTTCAGACTTTCATCAAGAAGCAAATAAAAGGAATGTCGCATTAAAAATACAGTGTAAATATTTATATGCATTTATATGTTATATACATGAACTAGCTGACCCGGCGAACTTCGTTCGACCAAATAAAATAATAATTCGAGCGTGTACATGTTGATTCATGTAATTCGCTCACTTCATATTCATTATTCATCAGTTATGTTAAATACAATATAAAAGTCGATGTACACGGACATCTGTGCCCAGTGCGCATCGCTGCCTTCATATGTCATTTAGTAAAAATTAACCATAAGATAAGTACGTCGCATAAAAACTCTATATAAATAAGAATACGACCAATTTTTGATTGAGTCATATATACTAAACCACTTGCAAGTGCTGCAAAAGTACTCGAAATATTGAATTTTTATACCCTAAACCACTGTACTGTATTAGCAAAAATTTTTACCCGATCTATATAAAAATTGACAGAGAGAAGTCTACACTTTGGGGAAAATTGGTTTAGATTTAGATATAGCTCCCATATACATACAGGGTTTTCCAACAAGATGGTGTTATTTTGAATGGCCACCGATATCTTGTGATTTAACACCTTGCGACTTTTTCCTTTGGGGCCACGTGAAAGATAAGGTCTACGCCAACTGCCCAGCGTCGATTCAAGACTTCAAAGATAGAATTCGTGAGGCTATCGAGGACATAGGGCAGCCACTTTGCGATTTGGTTATGGAAAATTTCATGAAAAGGCTGATGTTGTTTTTCATTATTAACGTTTTTCATTTATTATGAAAGAAACATCCGATCATTTACCTCAAAAAATGGAATTTTTCTTTGAATACCAAAATAACACCTCTTGTTGGAAAACCCTTTATATGTTACCCCCGATTTGACATGTAAGCTCTGTAGAAGCTGTTTTTTTATATCCGATCAGTACGAAATTCGGCAGAAGGTTTCTTATTACATGAATGAATACTGCAAAATTTGGGAAAAATCGGTTCAGATTTAGATATAGATCAAATATGAAACCCCAAATTTCACATGTAAGCGCTGAAGAAACTTTATATTATATTCGATCAGTGCGAATTGCGGCAGAAAGAGTTTTTTTTATTAAACATGAATGAAAACAGCCAAATTTTGGGAAATCGGTTCAAATTTAGATATAGCATCCCATATGTTCCTCCTGATTTAGTATCAAAGCGATCTTCTTTATTATGATCAACATCTTCGCCACCTTCTGGAATAAGCCTTGATGAGGAGGTGGAGAGGAGTACTTTGTAAAGTGAACGAAACCAATTATTCCAATTAATCATAGCAATGCCGCATTGCACATTGTTAGGGAGGTGTAAGGTATTATATAGTAGGCACCCCTCGACTTCTGTATTTCCTTTCTGTTTAACTATCAGTTTGTGTTGGCGGTTTCACACAAATTTGTCCAATCGCAAATATTTTCACTATAGAGTCCTTCATTGGGTCAGTATGAATTCATCACTCCCAAAATAGTGAAATCGAAAGATCGGTTCCTGAGTTATGAGGTTGTGTAGACGGTGCCACGACCAACCATTATTTTCCTCCAAAGTATCTTTCCTTTGGACGAAACGAATGCACTAAGCCAAGAATGAATATCTAACGATCCGTTCTCGAGTTGTGAAGTTGTGTGAACCCCTTTGACCAATACAATTTGTCCTCCACAGTGTGTGTCACGCCCCTTTGACCCTACACAATGTCCGTCAGTGGTCCTATATAAATTAATCAAGCCAAAAATCGTGAACATTTAATGGTCAGTTATCGGTTGTGTGTGTGTGCCACGTTCCTTTGACAAATCGTAATTTCTCCACAGTGTCCTTCCTTGGACCAATACTAATTGATCAAGCCCAAAATCTTAAAAATCTAATGAATCGAGTTATGAGGTTGTATGGACGGTGTCGCACTCCTTTTGCCAATTATAGTATGTCCCCCACATGTCCTTCCTTGAGCCAATATGAATGCATGAAGCCAAAAATCATGAAAATCTAACAATCTGTTCTCGAGTTATGAGGTTATGTGGCGGTGCCACGTTCCCTTGGCCAATCATAAATTTTCCTCCATGTTGTCTCTCCTGGGCCAATACAAGTGCATCAAACAAAAATCTTGAAAATCGAACGATTATTTCTCCAGTGATGCGTGTTCAAACGTTCGACATTCTCTTTTATATATCGTCGGCTTAATGCTATTTTGGTCCATACGCCATTTTTGTGTTTTTTGAGTTAGGAGTTGATACTATGGGTTTAAAGCATGCTCTTTCAGAATCTGCAATCATTTTTTTCCTATCTCGTCTAGATTTCGAGATATTGGTAGGGTAAGTCGATTTAACTCTGATTTACGGGAAATACTTTTAATATTTTTGTTCTATGTCTCCATTTTTTTTATCGCCCTATATTTTTTACTCACTATTTTACGTTCTTTCGATTACAATATGTAAATTACTCGCCTTCCACACCGACCTTCTTTGTGGTCCATGTAATACAAATACGAAAAAATATTAAAACAGAAGTGGAAATGGAACAAAATGCCATGTGCAAAAATTGTTATAACTTGCTTATTTTTGAGCGTAATGGAATAGAAATGCATGAGAATCATACAAACTCTATTGGGAACAATTTGGAATAAAAAGTGTGTATCTCTTCAGTCCCGTTTTTACACAAACAATAAATTGCGTTTTTCTCCGTTCATACAAAATGGCGTATGGAACAAAATAGCATTAAGCCGACGATATATTCTAGTTGATTTCCAGTGATTCACAATATAACGAAATCACAGTGCCACTTACTTATGTTGCAATCACCCTTACCGCTACCAAGTGAAATGCTGTATTCTTAATTTCAACTTAATTGTTGCATTAGGACTCAATAATCGTATTTTTTATTTGTGTGGGCGTTCCATGTCCCCCATTAGTCAGTGTAAAAATTTGGCTCCATAGCGCAATCCGCAGCCATGTTCAAAAATAAAAAAATCTAAGCTTTTTCTCGAAAAATAATTTTTTTATTTTGTGTAGTCAGATCCACGCCCTTTTGACCAATCCTAAATTTTCTTCTGTAGTGTTCTTCCTTAGGGCAATACAAATACATCAATCCCAAAATATTAAAAATCGAACGATCTGTTCTTGTGCTATCGAGTTTTGTTGGCCGTTTCGCGTCCTTTGACCAATCATAATCCTTTGACCAAAATCTTCAAAATCGAACAATGCATTTTTGAGCTATGAGATTGTGTTGACCGCGCGAAGCCTCTTTAACCAAAAGCAAAAACATAAGTCGACAGAAAAAAGTATGTCATATAAGCCCAGTTCATTCAAATCGGTCCACGTAGTCCGGATATACAATGGTCAAAATTTTAAACTTTGACACTCTGTACCTTCGTAACCTATCACGCTAGGAAGCTGTATTTATTGGTCATCTCATACCCATAGAACTTTTGCAGACCCACCAAGTTTAGACGCGATCGGAATGAAATTGAAAAAAATGGACGTGTTTTCCCCATATATAGATTAATTTATTTTTTTACTACTTTTTTGTTTAATAAATATGTAAGCAAGAAACAAAACAAAATTATATTATAATGTGTGTATGGGAACAAAATGAAAAGTGAAACACAAATTGGAACCTTCGTTATCGATATTTCACTAATGATATCATTAGCGAGTCGAAATCGATATCGAAAATATATTGCAAAAATACGCACACAGAACGTGCCTATTATTACAACATATACAAAATAAATAATTCATAAAAGCGAATTCATGTTGACCATAATCGTACATTATGAACATTTTGGAATGAAATAATGTCCGTGTACAGCAAAAGAAACTACGGTTACGGAAAACATTTTCATTCACTGGAAACATTTCAACTGCTACGTGAAAAGAAGAGCGTTTGACACAAAGAAATATGTTTACGATAAACGACCACCAAACATTTTTTCCTTTGCGTGTAACGTAATTCGCGAGATACCGTTAGCTACGGAAAGAGTGATCGGTAATAAGACCTTCCGAATGGATCACATACTGCGTATCGCGGTAAACGTTTGAATGAAATTATCTTTAAAAAGTTAATTTCCGACTTCCATTTGAAGTGTCTGCCGGCCACTGTCACCATCACCGATTATTCTACAGTTACAGTTGTAAAATCGTAAGGAATTTGAACATTTTAACTGTAGGTTATCTCTAACTCAAGATGGTGAAAATGAAGGTAAGTCTAGAACTGAATGATTTTTTAATATTTTGGCGGTCGAATTTGTTTATATTGTACTCACAGCATCCTTGAGAGACTTGAGAAAGCCTGCAGTGGGCACGGAGTATTTCTTAAGAACAGGATACCAACTTTCATACGGGAGCAGCCAATTAAGAGGCTGCGCTCTCCAGATGAACCACCGAAATCCAAAAGAGCAAACGGTTTAAGTGGTAACGCTGCTCCTCGGTTCAGTGCTAACGTTGCTCCTCGGTTTTTCGCTGACTTTACTAAGGACAGCTTGATACTTTCCCAAGAGCAAGTGGAGTGAGATAGTAAGCACTGTGCTCTGTTTTCTTCGAAGTCCGGGTCCGGCTCCCGATTGTGTCGAAGCAGGCTGGTATCAGGGCCACCTAAAACTAATACGATTTAGTAACATACGCTCTGTTAATTCTATCGCTGCGCTATGAAGAAAATTTGTTAAATATGGCCGGGTGCGTCGCTGGGTGTTGTCAACAAGGAGGACATCCCGTCTCGGTCTAGGGCACACGCATGGATTCCGGCTAAGGTTTGCAATCCCCCGTTTTCAACTGGCAAGTGGAAGGTCGGCCGATTGGATGAGGTGGATGGGCATCGGAGTAACGCAGTATTTATACTGAATACAGAGTCTTTGCCCCACCTCGTCAAGTCTGATGACGTGGTTTCATATGGACTCAGCAAAATCCGACTTAAGGTGTACTAGAGCGATGAGGGAGGAAACTCGAAAAAATACTCCTCCAGATAACTCTGGTGGATTAAGAACCTCCCTCTTCCCAAGTATCAGTGCAGCATCTGGCTGGAACTTGCGTTTCACCTTTTACCTATGTGCTTGGATGTGTCGAGAAGCCCTTCATAACGCGATCGGAAGAATCCCGTGGAGATGAATCCGGTGAGGATGAGCTTCTAGCGGACATAGACGACGATGCAGATATAACGGCGATGGCCATTTACATCCGTTACATCCACAAAAGTCACTGTTTGGTGTGTTCTATGAGCAGAGGGAATCACTGGCCCATATTTCTTCAAAAATTAAGCCGGACATAATGTTACATTCAATGGGGAACGCTATAGAGCCACGATTAATAACTTTTACGTTCCTGAATTGTAGGATGTTGATGTGGACGACCTTTAGTTCCAAGAAGACGGCGCTACATGCCATAAAAGAGTTGAGAAAGGCTCAAAATAAATCCTGGTTACATTTCTGTAGTGGCGTAGAAAGATCATCGGAAGCGTCAAGATCATTTAAGTCTCAACACTTTGTACTATTGGGTACATCCACAAGGATAATAGTTCTTGGACTACGTCCAGTGAAGAATCGCTGGGAGTGCTCCTGGATATTCATTTCCCGGGCAACTCTGAAGAGGCATTAAATACTTCCCTTGAAGTACAGCCATCAGAGGTAGCCAGCGAGATTGTAACCGAATTTTTTGGGCGAGCAAAAGCTTTAAACCTTTTAAGTCGCCAGGACCAGACAAATTCTCGCCCGACGGAGCTACAGGCAGTGGACGATACAATTGCTCCCTGGCTAAGAGCGATATACACATTAGGGATATAGATTTTTTTTGAGTGCTTAACACCACTCCAGTACAATGTGGGGAATGATGTTCTAAACAGTTTAATAAAAAAACGGTTCTTTAGGTGGATTCGGTGAAAACAATTTCCGAACCGAAAGCGATTCCAAATTTTTATTTTTTAACAATTATGATTTTTTAATTATTGCATAAACATGTATAGGTTTACATATTAATTTTTAAAGTTAAAGTAAGCGAAAAAACTGTGAATTGTAAGATATAAACTTTAGGTTTAATGTGCGTATGATTTTACATGGAGTGGATATATATCCTTTCGGTGAGGAAATATTTTTCACGACAGAGGAAAAGTGACACCATATTTTTTAAAATTTGTTCATGCCCCACACGGCTGTCCGGTGGTATTTCTGGTTTTTTGCAAAAATTGCGAAAAAAATGTATGCCTAATACACATGTTTTATCAATCGGGCCTACATACCAACAAAATGGAGAGAAACCAAGTTTGTTTTCATCCCAAAACCGGTAAAGCCGTCCCACACTGGAGCTAAGGATTTCCGGTCATTTAGTCTGTCGTCATTTCTTCTTAACACTCTGGAAAGATTAATAGATAGTTACCTTAGGACTAAAATTTATCACAGGCTACTGTCCGCTCAAAAGCAAGCCTGCAGCAAGGGCAAGTCCACCGAAACCGCCCTGCATGAACTAGTCAGTTTTATTGAAGAATCCCTTTCTGTTATGGAATATACTTATACTATGGTACCTTTCTTAGATATAGCGGGGACCTTCAATAACATAAACCCATCCGCTATAATTACGGCTTTAGAAACCATTCTCACTTATCGTGTCTGTCATTACTGGTCACTGTCTTATTGGACGGCACGAAGAGGAGGAGGAATCAATAGAACAACTTCTGTGTCTATGCCCCGGAGTTAGCTAACTTGTCTAAGTGAGTCTGCTTTACAGGCTGCCACTCTTAACTTAACCTAGGACCCCAAGTATTTTCGGCGGAAATCCGTTTAAGGAAATGTTGGGTCATTTGAGAAATGTCCGTCCGTCTGTCTATCTGTCTGGCTGCTGGAGCGCACCATAACTCTCGAAGGGGAAAACCGATTAACCGATTAACTGGGATGAGCTAATACTTTTGTCTATCTCAGGCTAAGTTCGAAGATGGGTCATATTGGTCCACTCCTTCTAGTACCTCCCCAATAAAGGGTTAAAATTTAGTGAAATACTTATTATCAAAAACTTCTATATTACTTATTCGAATCGTCTGATTCGCAACGGTATGCTGAAAGATCGACAAATTTGTTTAAAAATATCTCATATTAAATCAGCAACGAATGGATTGCTGAGGTCATACGTCAAAAAGCACGGTTTGGTATAGGTATTCCATGAGACATGAATCTTTAAATCAACAACACTTAAAACATATGTAGATTTTACGCAACCCTTAGTGCATGCCAAATGATTGCCTTCATTGCGCTCTGGGATATTTCTATGCTGATATGCGATTGAAGATACCGACACATGCAGAGGACCCAAAATACAAACGATGAATTTCGTCCAAATCAACTTACTTGGGATCTCATCTCACCATATTTTGGTCAAAACGTATGTATGCGAATTTGCATATGTATAGTCTTTCCATAGAAGCATTACCCCTTATCCCCATATCAAATGTCATCTGCACTCCGAAACTGGTAGGTGGTTGCATACATTTGGAAAACCTGTAATTGGCTTCCATAGCTGCAACCGCTTTCGAATGCAAGGGAACCAAAAACTAATTGTCGCAATGTAAACAATCTGCAATGGTACGTGATGAAAATGGCTCGATGTATTCGTTTTGATGGCAAAACATGTTTACTCTGGTCAACAAATAACACAAACGCACAAATAGAAGGTAAACTCACTTTGAACCTTTACGTGTGCAATTATAAGCATTTTTTGCTACCAAAGCGTATGTGCAATGCATGTGTTTTTATACGCTTCTATAGTCATGAATGAAACATATCAGAATTGCTGTATTTTCGGATTGGTGTATGTGGATGATAATTTATTTCTTTTTGAGCCATCTATGGAAGGAATCTATGTAAAAGTATGTGGCCAAACCCTTCAAGTGCCCCATGTTAAAACTAAAATTTGTTCGACTGGCTTGAAAATTGATTTTTTACTTTTCTCTCACAGTTAGGGTCAATGCTCATCCAGATGGTGCCATAATTTTCAGCGATAGGTCCATATGTACCCTTGAATGTGTATATTTGGTACTCTAAATTGAAGTTTCATGAAATAAGTTTCATACATATACTCGTACTAGCATTTAAATACCCAGCGTTGCCCGTGTTATCTTTTAACATAGTGATCCACATTTTGTAAGCTTGAAGATAATCGAATAAAAACTTCGATTAAAAGTCTATAAAATTTCTAGTATGAACATTCTTAGTTTTGAGAAAAATTAACTTTGTAATATAAGTCGAGTTGTCAAAGAATACGATTTTAAGATAGTTTAAATGCCCATGAAATCTCAAATACGAGGGTTACTATATGTATTTCTGGCCTAGGCAACACTTCGTGGAAAGTTTGACATTTTTTAGCATAAACGTACTCAGAACGTTTTGACGTACGACCATCATTTGTGTTGTTTACAGTGACTTTAAAAAATCAATTTGGCAAAAAAATGAAATTAACTCGTGAACATTTTCGTGCGATCATTTTTCACAACTTTCGACGTGGATTTCAGGAAAAGTGTGCATCGATGAACTTAAATCTTTGTATGGCGATGAAGCAGCATCCTATAGCCAAATAGTACTCGTACGAGTACTATTTGGTCACGTCTGATTGGTGCGACCATAACTCGAAAACCCAAAATTAAGGCAATCGTAACAGTTATTTTTGGTTCTCAAATGCATTTGACGGGTTGACCACAGGCCGATCAGAAAATTACTATTTGTTTGCTTCAGCATAACGTCTATCGGATTTCGCATACTTTCTTAAAAGATGGCGGACAGATACGCCAATGTTTTGAAATTTTGCAGACCTTGATTTTGGATTCGCCAAGTCATTTTCGACCACTTGGTTGATAATTGTACGCGTATAGAAAAAAGCGTTGTATATGGGCTACCTTAGATAGTCATTTAGAGGTATGGGTCGTAGTCAGTTCTGGTTTAATATTCACGATCAGTCTACTTAAAAGTCCACCAAAATCATTAAAATAATAGCAGATGCTCTCACAAACCCAAACCGTATGAAAATATTTTTGATCGCTACTGTACTGAAAACAAAGTGAAAATTAGATTGTGTGAATGTATCGTAGCCAGCACCTCATATAGGTTTTTAGCTCTTAATCGACATTTTAAATATCAGAAAAAATTATATTATTTTGGTCCCAACTGTTGAAATTTCGTTAATCTGAGTAGTGTATTATTCCAGCAAAACTCTTAACTATATGTTTGCAAAGTTTCTGTATAATACTTCAGAGGCCAATGAGTAGCAAAGCGCGTCTCTTAAAATCAATCAATCAATATCTACTTTCCATGTTTCGATTTAATTGGTTTAGTTGTTATGGTATACTTATTTCACTCCAGGCTGGACATAAAATATATATACACATTAATTTATACACGCTGAAAAAAATCGCTTCTGTAATATATTGTCCCAAACATATTCGGCTTGAAACATATATGTGTTTAGGGTACACACAAAACATATAATATTTGATACAAACAAAAATTACATATTTGGGAAGATCTTTGTTAACATCCCAATATGTTTTCATTTGGAACTATTATTTCTGAAACAAATATTTATTTGCATTTATGTATTCAGAAAATACATAAATTGTGTGATGTTAATTTTTTAGAAATGTTTAATGTTCGTAAAATAATAAGTTATAATAATTGAAATCGTATAATCTTGGATCAAAATAAATTACTTGGAGGATTGACAACTAATTATGGCTACACGGAGAAAAAAACAGTAAATAAAATATTTTTGAGAGCAAAATTTAAATAAAATATATTTTTGTGCAAATATTTGATATTTACATACCTAAAAATATGTTTGAATATCTCTTTTATCAACATTATTTTTTTCGGGGTTTTGCTGCAAATAATATTAAAAAACGGGGAAATACTTAAATAAGTTATAGGAATTTTCTTCCGGCTTATAGAAAAAAAGTTAATTTTCCCGAAAATAATATGTTTCCACCAAATATACTACAGAAGCGATTTTTTTTCTTAGGGTAGGAATACTCAGAAATTTGAAATGATTGATTAAAAACGGAAGTTAATATGGTATCATAACTGGAAACCAAGGAAATGTTAAAACTGAAAATCGAAAAAGTCAGCAAAAGTTTTTAAAATATTTATTACGCAAAATATATTAGGAAAAATATATTTTATTTAAGAAATTTAGTTTGCAAATATATTTTGTTCTAATGTATTAATATATGCGTTCCAAATATATTTTATTGATTTTCAAATAAAATTTATTTGCTCAGAAATATTAAATATTTAAAATTTTGTGTTCCAAATATATTTTCTTTCGTTTCAAACATATCAAAAAACGCGATTTTACCCCGTGTAGATACTTATCTCCTAATTGACTTTTGAAAAACTGAAAATGGTTTGGTGACTACACTGAAAGAAAAGTGCTACATCAAATCAATGAACGCGTTTCTTCAGCCATTTTTCATCAAATTGATGTAAAATCTCCCTTGATTTGATGAATTTGATCTTCAATTTGAAGACTATGTTTTTCGCAGGAAAAAACGTTACATCAAGTCAATGTAAAAAGTTTCATCAATCTTGATTCATTGAATTGATGTAAATATTTCATTGATTTGTTGAATGTGTTCTTTAATTTGCAGGAAAGGTTTTCTTTGGTCTAAAGTAAAAAAGTCTAAAGTAAAAAATGCATTCATTTGAAGATTGTGGTTATCAATCAGAAGATTTTATTTTATCAAAGTAAAGATTTTTTGTTTCATAATTGCTTATAGACGTGTAATAGAGCAACTATTTATACAAAACTGTGAAACCAAATTTATAAAAAAAACGTTTGTTATGGACAAATTTAATTTCTTTCTTTCAGAAATATGAATTAGTGTCTAAAAATCATCCAGTAGATGTTGCAAATAATTTTAACATAATGACACTTATTCATAATGAATTCATTCATGTGATATTGTAGGTGTTGTTATGTATGTGTGTATTAATGCATGCTCTATTACGTGAGAGAAGAGTGCAGAAACAGAGAGACCTTTTTTATTTTAATATGTAGTAATGTATGTGTGAGGCAGCAGAGTTAAATTACGCTCTTTTTGTGAACCTCTCTCTAGTTTCGCTTGACGAGCAGTATTGCCATATAAGTAAAACGCACTATTTGTAGCGCATTTTTGACTGTGTGGGTGTTTTGCATAGATTTTATTTGCTTTAATAAAATTTACCACTTTTCGCCTGAAACCCAAGTAAAGGAATATATTTATACCAATTTATATTTCAAATTATAAATACGCTCTATTCCTGAAATAGTTATTTTTTAACAGATATTTTTATAATTATCTCTTTAAACGGTGTGCAAAAATAGTTATGTACTAACAAAGTTATTTCCAATATGCTGAAGTTTAAAAATGTCCAGTTTCAGACGGTAAGAAAAAGTGGAACACAAAGAAATCAAATAAAAGCGCTAAAATTTCTCGAATCTATAAATTGGGTTTTTGATAAATTGGTATCACTTTAAATTTAGATCTAAAATCAATAACCACCAAAATCTAAATTTTTGTAATTTTACTGCATAAAGTAATTTGATAATTGGAGTTACATTACATCTTGAGTACGACTAAAACGACTAAAAAACATATGTATCTGTATATATATTTATCAAAATATTTAGGTACACATGTCTAAAAACTCCAATTTAAACAAAACAATAGTTTGCATTTCCTTCGTCATTTCTACTTATTAAAAAAATGGCAACCCTAGTAACAGTTCTTGAGAACTTTTGCACAGTGTCTCATATAAATATTAATGAATCTTTATATTTTAACATCATAAACCAAATATTTTAAAATAGTATTTATAATACTAATTAAATATGTGCATAGGTTAGTTTAACTCGAAAAATTTTATCATTGATTTCTAAAAATTTGCAATTAAGAATCACTGTGCACCGTTGTTATAACACAGGTCAGGGATGGACTTACGACCTTTATATTTATTTTATTATTGTTGCATATTTCCATTTGCATGTCACAGTAGTATGCAACGAGAATTGTTAATGTAATGTCTATCTGTTGTATAACAACGTGTTTATGTGTGTACCAAAACATTGTATGTGTTTATAAGTCTAGATACAGTCTTTAAATCGTCGACACAACTGCCAAAAAATGTATCACAATCGGAATATCCATCCCTGTAGCCTGCTGAAAGCAAAGCAGAGTAAAACAAAATGTTTTGTGTGGCAGCAAAAAACAAACTCCGTTATGAGAAACACCACCGAGTGTACGCCGACCCTCTCCTTGCTCAATAAGAAATTAGAATCTGTCGTTTCAGTCTGAAAGTGATCAGTGATCGTCGATACGGACAAATATAAAAGTGCGAAAAGTGAAAATATTTGAAATTATATTGCATTTATTTGTTGGTGGCCAATTATTTATTGTTATTTATTGGCCCCAATAAAAGGGAAACAGGGGTAAAAATTGGTCAGTATTTGGTTCTGAATTTACCAATCACGTAGATTAGCATCTATTTTCAGAAAGCCCATTTATATACATATATAGATTACGATTTTGATTTAATGTTGTCTTAATGTGTATTTTATTTTTAATTTTAGATAAGCATTGACTTTGAAGTTTTGAATAAGGAATACGTTAAAATTTTTAAATGGGAAGAGTCCGTACAAAAAGTCTACAATTTGCTATCGAAAGGTCTATATTTAAACATATGGATTTATCAGAAGCAGGTATTAATCAATAATGTGTAAATATATTAACTATAAAAAATGTATCTTTCTCTATAGTTTCAAACATGTCATTGTTTCTAATGAAATTAACCTGGTGCCTTCATGGATATTTATACCCTACTTCAAAGTTCACTAGAAATTACAAGGATGGAAAAAAACATTTAGAAAATACACTATAAAGGATTCACAGGAATCGGTCATGTTTCTTGCTCAGAATATGCAAGAATTGGACAACCACTTATCATTTTTGCAAAGAAGAGGCGATCGTGTTCAACCGTTCATTGTTGCTGTTGGTGATGTGAAATTCGAAATATCGGAATATAATTATTTTCTTTATTTGGACCAACATTTATTACCATTCACGGATTTCCAAAGAGTATTCGATACTTGTTTTAAAAGTTTCCATTTATTCAATTTAGAGTTTCCAAGCGCATCTGCACAATTTTGGATGTTTATTCAAATGTATTTTTATAATATGAAGTGTGGCAATTCAAAAATTTTTTTTTGAAAATGGATTCAAACTAAAAATATATTTTTTGTTTGTACAACGCTTAAAGCAATTTACAAAAAGTTTTGTTATTTAACATACAAACCTAGTAGATATACAAGAGCTGATAAAAAAATGTCCGTTTGATAAAAATTAAATAATTTGAAGACAATTATACATTACCCCGATGTAAAATTATATTAAAAAATAAGCATATAAGTATTAAATTTGATGAACAATTACTTCCAATTGGTGTCAATGTTATCAAAAAATGGTGATAAAATTGATGCGCAATGTAATTTTTCAATAAAATTAAATACTTATTTACTTTTTTAATAAATTTGTAATGTAAAATTGTCTTCAAATTAATGAAAATTATTTATGAATCCATCAATAGTACATCAGTTTGATGTATTTTTGTCATCAAATTAATGAATATTTGACATCTACCCAATGAATTCAATATTCACCTTGATGACAAATAAACATTGATTTGAAGTAAATTTTTATCGAATGGAATTATTGATTTTCTTCAACTCAAAGAACATTTTACATTGAACTGATGTCAAATTTACTTCCATCCAATTAAAATGATTCATTGAATCACTTAAATTATTCTTCAATTTGATGTATTTTTTTCGTCAAATTTATGAATATTTGACATCTTCTCAATGAATTAAATATTCTCATTGATGACAAATAAACCTTGATTTGAAGTATTTGTTTTGTCAAATGGAAGAATTAATTTCTTCAACTCAAAGAACAATTTACATTGAGCCGATGTCAAATTTTCTTCGAATCAATGTAAATTATTGAAGAAAAATTGATGTACACACCAATGAAAACTGTTGTAAGTTCAAAATCGAAGAAATATTTCTTCAGGTTGATGTCGGAATTCCTCAGTTTGATGAACTTTTTCCGTTCAGTGTACTGTACTGACCACAGTTCACTGCATGTGTGTAAACTTTCAGCTTATTACTTTTACATGGGGCCACTGGTCAAGAGGTCACCTGTTTGGTCATGATAATAAAAATCATTTCACATATTTCAAAAACGAGCATACATATATGACCTATTACCGCTGTAACTGGAGAGCGATATATTTCGAAAAACTTAAAAATTTTTGGTTGCGTTTTTTGTGTCCATCAGAAATTTTAACTTTTTTTTCCACAACAAAGATAAACACTTAAAAAATTGCGTTTATTGTATAGGTATTTATTCCTAAATATAAAGTGTTCTTTAGTACGAGGTCAGTAAAACTTTCTATAATAAAATACTATTATAGATTTCGTTGGTTTATTAAAATGTTTATTTAAAGAAAAATATTAGACAAAATTAAAGAGAAAATATTTGACAAGTTATTCACAGAACAGTTTACAAGAGAATAAAAAAATAATATCAAACAACATAAAATTACACAAAACTCAAAATGCTATGATTGCTTTTCTACAATACAATTTCTATGATTGCTATGTTACAATACCCCTTCTCAATCATATAACCCTAAACATTTGCAAAGTTCATTAAATCTGGTAGTGTCCAAAGTCTTCGTAAAGATGTCTGCTAATTGAGCATTTGTTCCTATAGGTTCAACCTTGATAATTCCTTTTTCGATGTAATCCCGTATAAAGTGGTGTTCGATGTCTATGTGCTTCGATTTCTTGCTTTCGACATTTGAAGCCATACAAATACACCCATTGTTATCTTCATAAATTGTTACCGGTTCATTTGTAATGACTTTCAAATCTTGAAGTAAACCACGCAGCCATATACCTTCTGACACTGCTGAGCTTAATGCAACGTATTCAGCTTCGGTCGAAGAGGTGGCAACAGTCTGCTGCTTTCTACTTGCCCATGACACTGCACATCTAAATACCTTAAATAAATAACCACTCACGGACTTCCTATCAATTTCATCACTGGCCCAATCTGCATCGGCGAAGCCTATTAAAGGGGTATCGTTATTTGCCTTTTCATAATTCAATTTGGTCTTCAATGTCCCTTTAATGTATCTTAAAATTATTTTAGCTGATTGTCAATGATTCTCTGAGGGGTGTTGTTGAAAGCGACCGAGATATCCTACATGGTAGCAGATATCTGGTCTAACACATAGCATTATATACATTATGCTGCCAATCAATTCTCTGTAGGGTTTATTGCATACATCTTTGTTTGGATTCACGTGCAACTTCAATCCTTTTTCCATAGGGCTTTTTACCGGATTGCAGTCTTGCATAGAGAATCTTTCTAAAACTCGGGAAATATTTGTTTCTTGAGATAAAATTATAGCTGATTCAGTATATTCAAACTTAATTCCTAAAAAATGTTTAAGTTCACCGCTTTCCGATAATTCAAACTTGATTTTTAATTGCGTTTTTAAAGTTTCGATTAAATTAGAATTACTGGCAGCAATAAGTAAGTCATCCACGTACAGAATGATATAAAGTACTTGTCCATTAATAAATTTTGTGTATAAGCAATAGTCATGTTTCGATCTGATGAAACCCAAAGTAAGGAGGTATTTATTGAGTGTGTCGTTCCAACACTTCGGCGATTGCTTTAATCCGTAAAGAGATTTAGATTTTAATTCTCCATTCAGAAAGGCAGTTTTGACGTCCAGCTAATACAACACGAAGAGTCGAAAGTTTTGCAACGGGAGCATATACCTCATTATAATCCACGCCTTTCTTTTGCAGAAAACCTTTCACAACTAATCGGGCTTTATATCTCAATGGTTTTCCGTCTTCATCACATTTAATCTTGAATACCCACTTTGATTTCAGTAATTTAGTCTTTTCGGGAGGTTTTACAATTTTCCAGACTTTATTCGCTTCCATTGCTTTCAGCTCATCATTTATAGCTTGAAGCCACATATTAGCATCATCTCGGGCAGCTATGTCCGAATATTTTTCTGGGATATCCATTAAGTCTTCTTCTTTAGCATAGGCGGAAAACCCTAACTTGAACCCCAAAAACTTGCTTGGAAGATTTCGTTCTCTTTCGCTTCTTCTAGGCGCAACCTCTTCGCCGACATCAGTTGTGTCTTCACTAGTAGAATAATGTTCACTGCTCTCAATATTTGTGTTATTTTCATTATTCACACCTGGAAACAAGACTTCGTCATCATCATTTGTAGTAACAGGCACACCATCCTCAATATCCCCTTCTTGCATGTTACTCCTTATTATTCGAGTGGAGGTTTCGGGAAGATCTCTTCTTTATATGGAAAGGAGTTTTCATCAAATTTCACATCCCTGGAGGTGACAATTTTTCTTGCTTTCATGTCCCACAATTTATAACCGTTTGGAACATAACCCAGCATAACCAGTCTCTGACTTTTGGCATCAAGTTTCTTGCGCTTTTGTTTTGGCACCCAAGCATATGCCTTACATCCAAAAACCTTGAGTGTACTTACATTTGGCTTATTCCCGTACCACATTTCAGCTGGTGTAACGTCTGCTGATATTGATTTTGTTGGACTTCGGTTAATCAAATACACCCCGGTCAGAGCGGCTTCGTTCCACATATTCTTTGGCATATTCGATTCCAAAAGCATGGTTCTCACCTTTTCTATCAGCGTTCGGTTGAACCTTTCTGCCACGCCGTTCTGTTGAGGAGAGTAGGCAATTGATTCCTCTAATTGAATACCCTTCATTTTGTACCAATTCTTCTGTTCATTTGATCCATATTCGCGACCTTGATCCACGGTTAATTTCGAAATTGATGTTCCAAATTTTGCACATGCCATGGCTCTATACTCAACGAACTTTTTATAAACAAATGACTTCCTTTCGATAGTATAAATTACAGAGAAATGAGTATAGTCGTCAATAAACGAAACAAAATACCTCGAACCATCCCAAGCCACAGGGTCCATTGGGCCACAAACATCGGAGTGAATTCTCTCCAGAGGTCTAGAAGACTTCTCACGAGTTTTGTTGAAAGGGTCACGGCAATGTTTCCCCTCAATGCAAATGTCACAGAATTCGGCCTTCTCCGGTTTTACGTCCAACCCTAATACCATTCCTTTATTGACTAATTCATTAAACGAGGATGTACAAATGTGAGCATATCGTTTGTGCCATAGCTCATTCTTTTCAACATTCGATAAATTTGCCTCAGTTTGATGAATGCTAAAACTGACCTCGTATAGACTTCCCCGTAGGTATGCCGTTGCTATTTGTTCATTACAAATCATTATGTAGGCTCTGTCTTTACAAAATCGTACTTCAATACCGGCTGACGTCATCTTTTTCACCGATAGCAAATTATCTCTTAATTCTGGCACGTATAGCACATCTTTCAGTATAGTTTCAAAATTGTTGTTGCTACGACCTTTTATAACTCCTTTTTGGTTTGCAATCAGGATTGGTTATCTCTAGCAATTCTTATTTCGACAGGGGTCGCCAGTTTAGCCATAGATTCGAAATACCATTTCTCATTCACCAAATGATCGCTTGCACCAGAATCCAATTTAAATTTAACGTATGACTTACCGATGGATGAATGGCCTGTGTCTGCCATAAAACAAACTGATTTTACATTGTTTTCTTTCGTTGACTTATTGCCTTTTGCTGCACTTCTAGCTTCACCTTGGCGACACTCATTCGCCTTATGTCCGAATTTGTTGCATTTATAACATCGTCCTTGGAATTTCCTTTTGAAGTTCTTTCGTCCTGCGAATGCAGTCTTTGCTGGAGTTTCGTCATCTTCCAACCGATGTGCCATTTTTGTTTCTTCCAACAGCAGTCGCTCCTTTACCATATTGTAGGATAATTGAGCCTCATCCAAATTTTGTAGAGCTGTTATTAATGGGTCAAACTTCTCAGGCAAGGTCATGAACAATTGTGTGAGGACATCACTATCTCCAACCGATGCACCGGCCATCTTGAGATTTCTGATCAGATTTTCAAATTTCATTAGATGTTCTGCTACGGATTCCCCTTCCTTTAAGCGTAAATTCATGATTTGTTTCCTTGTCAAGAACTGATTTATAATTGACTTCTTCGCGAATACATTCTCCAGACTTTCCCACATTTCTTTGGCTGTTGTCTTTTCAAGTATGTATCCCAGGCACTCATTGCTCACAAACGATACCAATTTGTCTCTTGCTTTTCGATCCTTCTTTAAAAAATCACTCTTAGCGGCAGCTTCAGTTGGAGGTAAGCCCGTTAAAACATCCTCCAAATTAAATTTTTCAAAATGAATTTTAACGCGAAATTGCCACTCGTCATAACCGCGACCGTTAAATTGCGGTATGCCAACGTTATCTTTTTGATCGCCCATAACCTATTATAGATTTCGTTGGTTTATTAAAATGTTTATTTAAAGAAAAATATTAGACAAAATTAAAGAGAAAATATTTGACAAGTTATTCACAGAACAGTTTACAAGAGAATAAAAAAATAATATCAAACAACATAAAATTACACAAAACTCAAAATGCTATGATTGCTTTTCTACAATACAATTTCTATGATTGCTATGTTACAATAAATACGTAAGAGTTAAAAATGTAATCTTCGATTTTTTGAAAGAAATATATCAATTATTTCATCGATTTTGACTTCATCTTTGTATATAGACATCAAAGCCAGATAAGATAACCTTTCTCCTTCCATTATGTTCCGGAGATAAGTTTTTATTCTTCTTAACGTCGAGAAACTTCGCTCAGCAGATGCCGTTGTCACTGGTATTGTGGCCAGTATCTGCAATAGGGTAAAAACGCTTGGGAACATGTCCTCATCACAAACTGAAATAGCATCTAATGCAGTTGATGGCTTATCATTCTTCTGCTTCCAATAATCAATTCATATACTTATTTCAGCTAAAACAGATTTTGATGAATTTTTAAATCGTTTTTGTAAAAAAGTGTGACTTCTTCGAAATCTTCCTATATTAGATTTACAACTCGTATCGGAACGATATTAAACTGACTTGTAATTATAGCTTCATGTTCGGAAAATCTATTATTTAAATGTGATATTACTTCGTCCAGATATGGTATGAACAATGTTGTCCTAAAATACGCCTTGACATCTGAACCAGGAATATTAGCCCTATACTTTTGTGCCTACTCTTCTAGGTAGTGCAGCTTCTATTCCAAAACTTCTTGCAAGTTGTGTGGATTCTTCAAACAGTTTATAAAACTCCGCATCTGAATTTCTACGCATGTCACTTAATTTAGTCGTTGCCAATTTTATGATTTCGTAAGCCTTTATTATATCTAAAGGGTGTCCCAAGAAGAGCGCAATTTTTTAATCTCGCAACATTCGAAGTGTCATTGTTTGACATTTGAATAATTGTTATTGTTTGTTAGTAGAAGGTACGAGGTTAGTAAAAATGGAGCGAAGGGAGTTCGTTAATTGGGTATTGGAGAGACAACATGAAAATGCTGATTTTGCCGATAAAATCATCTTCAGTGACGAGGCCCATTTTCATCTTGATGGCTTCGTCAATAAGCAGAATTGTCGCATTTGGGGTGCGGAAAATCCTCGAGTGATTCACGAGAAGCAAATGCATCCTCAACGTGTCACTGTGTGGTGTGGTTTTTGGGCTGAAGGAATCATTGGACCTTTTTTTTATGAAAATGAGGCAGGTCAAGCGCAAACAGTCAATGGTGTTCGGTATCGTGAAATGATAACCAGTTTTTTCTTGCCTAGAATTGAAGAAATGAATGTGGAGGGCATGTGGTTCCAACAAGACGGCGCCACATGTCATACAGCCAGAGAAACAATTCAATTGCTGCAAAAATTGCGCTCTTCTTGGGACACCCATTAGGTTAATTCAAATCAAATTTACATACACGGTTGTGCAAACTCATTCCATCACTGCAACCTACATGTTAAAAAGGTAGATAGATAAGAAATCATAAATGTAATTATACCCTACACCACACTGTGGTACAGGGTATTATAACTTTGTGCATTTGTTTGTAACACCCAAAAGGAGAAGAAATAGACCCATCGTTTATTATACCGATCGACTAAGAATCACTTTCTGAGTCGATTTAGCTATGTCCGTCTGTCTGTCTGTGCATGTATTCTTGTAATCAAAGTACAGGTCGCAATTATGGTCCGATCTCGACGAAACTTTACACATATCTTTTTTTTGGCCCAAGGACGATCCCTATTGAATTTGGTTAAAATCGGTTCAGATTTAGATATAGCCCCCATATATACGTTACCCCGATTTGACTTGTAAGCGCTGTAAAAATTTTATTTTATATCCGATCACTATGAAATTCGGTTTGTTATTATATGAATGAACACTGTTAAATTTGGAAGAAATCGGTTCAGATTTAGATATAGCCGCCATATATACGTTACCCCCGATTTGACATGTAGGCGCTGTAGAGACTGTATTTTATATGCGATCAGTACGAGGTCTACAGAATCTTCCCTGAATGAGTATTCAGGGAAGATCGGTTCAGATTTATATTGATTGTTCCTCCTGATTTGATATCAAACCGCTATAGAAGTTGTATTTTACTTCCGATCATTAAAATTTTCCAGAAAGATGTTTCTCAATTTAGGAACGAATATTGCTTAATTTAGCGATTATCGTTTCAGAATTAGATAATATGTTTCTACCCATTTACCAATTATTCCAAATTATTATGGCGATGACCCTTATCGCATTGTTAGGGAGGTGTAGGGTATTATATAGTCGGCCCCGCCCGACTTTCTGCCTTTCCTTACTGGTTTTAACTTAATTTTCTCCATATCTGGTTATCATAGATTTAAAGTCAACCAATATTACACCGGTCGACAAAAACAACATTTTTTCTTGGGTTTCTGTTTTAATACATAGATTCTGATTCTAGACGTCAAAAAACGTCAAAATCTCCAATCTTAGCTTTTAAAGTTTGTTTTTGTAAATTTTACATCGATAAGAAAGTTTTAAAGTTAAAACCATACTAAATTAGCTATAACTTTTTAAATTATGCATTGATTTTCTTCGGAATGGGCTCGTTTAATTCATGACCGAACAGACTTTACGATAAAATCATAAAAATGTAACATTTGTTCATTTTTAGATTGTTTTATGGGATTTTTTTTTTTTTAAATATTAAAATTTTATCAAAAAATCACATTTTTTGGCAATATTTTGTAATACTCGTATATCGTCGAAACCGCTGAACGGATGGAAAATGGTATTATATGAAGTTGAAGGCTACTTAATATTTAATTCTTTAAAACTTTCCTTAACCAAATCGGATAAATGGTTCTTGAGTTAAGCCACTATATGTGGTTCAACCACTAATTTCTTTCCATATCACAGCTTATCGCGAGAATTTAAATAGACAACCCTTTAGGCTAAGAAAAAAGAGAGGTATTATGGCATAACTAGAGAACCATTCATCCGAATTGGTTCAGGTCAGCTTTACAAACTTCAGAATTAAGTAGCCTTCAACTTCACACAATACAATGTTCCACCCGTTCAGCGGTTTTGACGATATCTTACAAAGTATTGCATAAAATCATATTTTTTGAGAAAATTTTAATAATTTTTAAAAAACTTAATTTTTAAACTCTGAAAGGTTATGAATAAATTGAGGCCGTTCCGAAGAAAATCGATGCATAATTTAAAAAGTTTTAGCGAGGAAACCATGCACTTTTCTTATTTTTAGTTGTTGTTATTTTTACTGTTACCATTTTTTACGCATTTGTATTGTTTTTTTAACGGCCTTCCAAATATTTTTCGTGTTTTTTTTAGTTATTTTGAAAATTGTAAACAGTTTATGCCTAAGTTTAAAACATTTCGGTGGGGGCCCGGGCCACCGGTCCCCACCCTCTGGATACGTCCCTGTGTAAGTAGTCGGTGGTTTCAAGAAAATCGGTTCAGCCATTTAGGCGTGATGCGACAACAGACAAACAAACAAACGATTTTATAATAATAGGTTATTTAGAGAACTGTTCTCAAGATTATGCTTAAATTTTATACTATTTTAAGATACCAATACAAAATATTTTTTATGGTAAAGTTTTTTTTTTTAAAAAATGTTTCTTTAAAATTCCAATTTTCATGGAAATTATCAAAGTAATTTTCATGTATAAACTGTAGTTTAGTATCCGATAAAACAATTAGAAAACAAGTAAGAAATTCCAGGGCTGTGGAGTCGTAGTCTGGGAAATTTGCTCGGAGTCCGGAGTCAAAAAATTATGGTCGGCTCCGACTCCGAGATGTATTGTGCAAAATGTACCAAATATGTGATAGAACTTTTACACTCAAAAAATTTTGGGAAAACGATTTTGGTAAGAAAGAAAGATAAAATATTCGAAGCTTTTAACAAAATATTTAAGTATGCCAAAAATATGTATAAAGTTAACCAAACTATCGAGTTTTTATGTAGAGCTTTTAGGAAAGCTCTGAATATATTTAGCTAACAAAATAAGTTTTTTGCAGGACTATACACTATTCTATACGATACATACGGTACAACATCTTGTTAGAGCAGAATAAGCTCAGATATTGTAAATATAAATATGAGATAATTACATTATTAATCTAAATCTAAACAGAATTTGTTAAAATTCGAAAGAATTTATATCTGGGGCAATACCGACCTGAACAGAGTTTCACCAATTCCAATAAGTTTCATCCATAGTTTGAAAGAGTTCTTATTGCCAAATTTTAATTCTGGTACAATTTAATATGAAACAACTACTTAAGGAACAACTAAAAATGGACAGACGGGCAGCTAGTGATTCTGAGTAGAACGGTACACGGTACACACAAATATGATATATTTGGAAAAATATTGTTCTTGTTTCCAACTAATATTTTTTTATCTGGGACTATTACTTCTTAAGCAAAGAATTATTTTCATTTAAGCATTCAGAAAATATATCGGTATTTTAAATTTAATGCAAATTTAAAGATATTCAGTAATTCAAAGTTATTTTTTTAGAAATTTTAAATGTATTGAAACCGTATATTCTTGTATAACTATAAATTTCTCGATGGATTTATATCATGATAACTTGGAATATTTAGAAATTAACAAGTAAGAAAGTTTCAGTCGGGTAAACCGACTAAGGTATACTCTCACTTTGTGCACGGGGAAAAATCGCCTTTTTTGATATGTTTGAATCGAAAGAAAATATATTTGAAACACTAATTTTTAAATATTATATATTTCTTAGCAAATAAATTTTATTTGAAAATCAATAAAATATATTTGGAAAGCATATATTAATATATTACAACAAATTATATTTGCAAACTAATTTTCTCAAATAAAATATGTTTTAAATACAAATAAAATTATTATTTCGGAATGTTTCCAAATTAATTTTATTTAAAAAAGATTTCCAAAAGTTTTGCTGACTTTTTCCAATTTCAGTTTTTATTTTTCCTTGGATTCGAATTGTACCTCCCAGTTATGATACCATATGCAGCATTAACATCTGTTTTAAATCAATCATTTCAAATATCTGAGTACTCCAAGCCATCATTAGGTGTTAATCCTCTATGTACTTTATATTGATCCAAGATTATACGATTTAAATTATTATTATTTATTATTTTTACGAACATTAAAAATTTCTAAAAATGTAACAACTACTTAAAAATTTAACACAATTTATGTATTTTATGAATACTTAAATGCAAATAAATATTTGTTTCGGAAATAACAGTCGCGTTGGGATGTAAACAAATATTTGTTTAGAACCACATCTTCCCAAATACATAATGTTTGTGTGTACCAAATATTATATGTTTAGAGTGTACCCTAAACATATATATGTTTCAAGCCGAATATGTTTAGGACAATATACTACAGAACCGATTTTTTTTCAGCGTGTGAGTAATGTAATATTTAATATTACGACGAATTATTCAATTTGTGTGGGAGGTACCAGAAGGGGTTTAAGAAATACATGATTTGACCATTTTGTGTGGAAGGTATTTACAAAAATGTGCGTGGTTATAACGCCCATTTTTCACTGGCCTATAGGCATTATAAAAGCATTACACTGTACAAAATTTTAAGTATTTTTATACACTGGAATTAATGTTATAAGCTGTTAACTTTTGGTGCAGAATAGTGCATTTGTGTGTGAGGTTCCAAAAGGGGCGTGACAATAACGCCCATTTTTCAGTGGACTGTAGGCACTATAAAAGCATTACACTGTACAAAATTTCAAGTATTTTTATACACTGGTATAAATGTCATAAGCTGTTAACTTTTGATGCAAAATGGTGCATTTGTGTGGGAGGACCAAAAGGGGCGTGGCAACTCCACCCACTTTTCTCATGTTGATAGCGGCTAATAAACTAATACTATGTGTGGAATTTCAGAATATTCGAATAAGTATAATAGCAGTTATTAAATAATCAATATTTCACAACATTTGTGGGGGAGGTACCAGAAGGAGTGGACCAATATGGTCAATCTTCGAACTAAGCCGGGGATAGGAGAACATATAACCACCTACCAAATTTTGAAGTCAATCGGTTACTCCTTTCGAGAGTTATCGTAGGCACCAGCCAACAGACAGACAGACGGACGGACATTGATCATTCGACTTAAAATGACACAAAATGGGTTTCTGCCGAACACACTTGGGGTCTTAGGGCACTCCTTCGATGTGTTACTCATTTTTCTGTAGCAAATGATATATACCCTCGTCAAACTAAAGTGAGGGTATACAAATGAGTGCATTAAAAAGTTAAGGATATTTTTGATTGTAAGACAACTATATTTTATATGAGAAAGTTAGTTCCCAATTATATTTTGTTGTAATATATTAACATATGCGCTACAATTAAATTTTAATGATTTACAAATAAAATGTATTTATTTAGAAATATGTATATAATATTTAAAAATCTCTGTTCCAAATATATGTGCTTTCTATTCAAATATATGAAAAACGGCGATTTTGCCCCGTGTATGTTTTATTGTGTCTACACGGGGCAAAATCGCCTTTTTAATATATTTGAATCGAAAGAAAATATATTTTGAACACAAAATTTTAAATATTATATATATCTGTTCAAATAAATTTTATTTGAAATCAATAAAATATATTTAGAACTCTTATATTAATATGTTACAACATATAATATTTGCAAACTAAATTTCTTAAATAAAATATGTGTTTAAATTCAAATAAAATTATTGTTTAGGAATTTCTCCAAATATAATTTATTTAAAAAATATTCAAAACTTTTGTTGAATTTTTCGAATTTCAGTTTTAATTTTCTTGGTTTCGAATTGAACCTCCCAGTTACGATACCAAATCGTCGGCTTAATGCTATTTTGTTCCATACGCCATTTTTGTGTTTTTTGAGTTAGGAGCTGATAATATGGGTTCCAAGCATGATCTTTCAGAATCTGCAATCATTTTTTTCCTATCTCGCCTAGTTTTCGAGATATTGGTAGGGTACATTTGTTTTACTCTGAATAACGGGAAATAATTTCGATATTTTTGTTCTATGTCTCAATTTTTCTATCGCCCTATATTTTTCACTCAGTATTTTACGTTCTTTCGATCACAATATGTAAATTAGTGTCCTTCCATACAGACCCTTTTTGTGGTCCATGTAATACAAATACGAAAAAATATTAAAATAAAAGTGGATATGGACCATAATGCATGTGTGTGAAGATAAATTCCGAATTTAACTACCAGAGACACAAACCACCCCTTTTAACAGAGCTCTGTAAACGACTTAACAGAGCTCTTCTCACAAGTTAGAATATTTCGAATTTGGAGGAAGTGGGTCCACTGACCGCCGTGGCCACATGGAACATTATATTTGACATTATTATGTACCGTTGGAAAGATCTTCTCAACAGCTATCATAATGTTTAATCATATTATTCAAAAGTCATTTAGCAAGTGTGCAATAATCTTAAAACTTCAACCCTTGAAATTGGATGAAATACGTCCAGTGTGGCCATTTGGGAAATTCTGCCAGATATTCATATACATCATTGGAAAGCTCTACTAGAGAGCTATTAAATGGTGAAATACTTTATTAAAAAGTCTTCAGGGAAAGATGTGGTGGACATTACAGTTCTCAAGAATTTGGGATGAAGTGCGTCCATTGTCCAGTGTGGCCATTTGGAAAATTCTGCCAGATATTCATATACATCATTGGAAAGCTCTACTAGAGAGCTATTAAATGGTGAAATACTTTATTAAAAAGTCTTCAGGGAAAGATGTGGTGGACATTACAGTTCTCAAGAATTTGGGATGAAGTGCGTCCATTGTCCATTGTGGCCATTTGGGAAATTCTGCCAGATATTCATATACATCATTGGAAAGCTCTACTAGAGAGCTATTAAATGGTGAAATAATTTTATTAAAAAGTCATCAGGGAAAGTTGTGGTGGACTTAACATTTCTCCAGAATTAGCAAAAATATTATGAAACATCAGCGGTAAAAAATAATTATATTACAAAATAAAATTAAAAAAAAAAATCTTCGGATCAGGAGTTGAACCCGTGCCATCTCGGAAATCATACCCGCGTGTCTAACAACTGCGCCACAGCGACATTCACAACATCGCTGGCAAATAACTATGTTATGTTTAGTCATTGTTACACTGAAGAATGATGTACAAACACAAGAAGCAATAAGTATGGATGCGTTGATATAAACTATAACCGTTCTTTGCCAAAATCTGTTTACCTCTAAAGTGGTGAATTTGATCAAATCTGTGAATATTGCAGTGGCGTGTTTTTTTATTTTGGGGTAACAGTGAACCAGCAACCAATATATTTCGTATGTTTGCAACATAATTAATAATACCTTTTAAAAACACTACCCTATATTTGTTATTTGTTTGGTGTTAACACATTAAAATGCAAGATTTTACATCATAATGCAGGTCATATAATATTATTATTAATTATCGTTTGATTACATTATGCAGCGATGTGTTGTACATACATAGTCCGCCTGTTGCAAACATACGAAATATATTGGTTGCTGCTTTAGCTACCAACAATAGGTTTGCTCTTCCCCTAAAATAAAAACAAAACGCCACTGCCCTGTTCACTGTTACCCAAAATAAAAAAACACGCCACTGCCTTATTCACAGATTTGATCAAATTCACCACTTTAGAGGTAAACAGATTTTGGCAAAGAACGGTTATAGTTTATATCAACGCATCCATACTTATTGCTTCTTGTGTTTGTACATCATTCTTCAGTGTAACAATGACTAAACATAACATAGTTATTTGCCAGCGATGTTGTGAATGTCGCTGTGGCGCAGTTGTTAAACACGCGGGTATGATTTCCGAGATGGCACGGGTTCAACTCCTGATCCGAAGAATTTTTTTTTTAATTTTATTTTGTAATATAATTATTTTTTACCGCTGATGTTTGATAATATTTTTGCTAATTCTGGAGAACTGTTAAGTCCACCACAACTTTCCCTGATGACTTTTTAATAAAATTATTTCACCATTTAGTAGCTCTCTAGTAGAGCTTTCCAATGATGTATATGAATATCTGGGAGAATTTCCGTAATGCCCACTTTGGACAATGGACGCACTTCATCCCAAATTCTTGAGAACTGTTATGTCCACCACATCTTTCCCTGAAGACTTTTTAATAAAATTATTTCACCATTTAATAGCTCTCTAGTAGAGCTTTCCAATGATGTATATGAATATCTGGCAGAATTTTCCAAATGGCCACACTGGACAATGGACGCACTTCATCCCAAATTCTGGAGAACTGTTTTGTCCACCACATCTTTCCCTGAAGACTTTTTAATAAAATTACTTCACCATTTAATAGCTCTCTAGTAGAGCTTTCCAATGATGTATATGAATATCTGGCAGAATTTCCAAAATGGCCACAATGGACAATGGACGCACTTCATCCCAAATTCTGGAGACGATTTTTGTCCACCGCATCTTTCCCTGAAGACTTTTTAATAAAATTATTTCACCATTTAGTAGCTCTCTAGTAGAGCTTTCCAATGATGTATATGAATATCTGGCAGAATTTCCAAAATGGCCACAATGGACAATGGACGCACTTCATCCAGACTCTGTAAAACTGTTAAGCCCACTACATCTTTCCTGGAACACATTTTGATAATATTATTTTACTATTTTGTAGCTATCAAATAGTGCTTTCGAGTGGTGTCTGTGGGTTTGCAACAGAATTTCCCAAATGGCCACTGTGGACAGAGGACGCACTTCATGCAGACTCTGTAAAACTGTTAAGCCCACTACATCTTTCCTGGAACACATTTTGATAATATTTTTTTACCATTAGGTAGCTATTAAGTAGTGCTTCCCAGTGGTGTATGTGGGTATGTAACAGAATTTCCCAAATAGCCACAGTGGATGCACTTCATCCAAATTCTGGAGAAGAGTATGCCCCACTACATCTTTCCTGGAACACTTTTTGGCAACATTATTTTACCAATTGGTAGCTATTAAATAGTGCTTCCCAATGGTGTATGTGGGTTTGTAACAGAATTTCCCAAATGGCCACTGTGGGCAGAGGAGGCACTTCATCCAGACTCTGTAAAACTGTTAAGCCCACTTCATCTTTCCTGGAACACATTTTGATTATATTATTTTACCATTTTGTAGCTATCAAATAGTGCTTTCGAGTGGTGTCTGTGGGTTTGTAACAGAATTTCCCAGATGGCCACTGTGGACAGAGGACGCACTTCATCCAGACTCTGTAGAACTGTTTTGTCCACCACATCTTTCCTGGAACACATTTTGATAAAATTATTTTACTATTTTGTAGCTATCAAATAGTGCTTTAGAGTGGTGTCTGTGGGTTTGTAACAGAATTTCCCAGATGGCCACTGTGGACAGAGGACGCACTTCATCCAGACTCTGTAAAACTGTTAAGCCCACTACATCTTTCCTGGAACACATTTTGATAATATTTTTTTACCATTAGGTAGCTATTAAGTAGTGCTTCCCAGTGTAACAGAATTTCCCAAATAGCCACAGTGGACGCACTTCATCCAAATTCTGGAGAAGAGTATGCCCCACTACATCTTTCCTGGAACACTTTTTTGCAATATTTTTTTACCATTAGGTAGCTATTTAATAGTGCTTCCCAGTGGTGTATGTGGGTTTTTAACAGAATTTCCCAAATGGCCACTGTGAACAGAGGACGCACTTCATCCAGACTCTGTAGAACTGTTTTGTCCACCACATCTTTCCCTGAAGACTTTTTAATAAAATTATTTCACCATTTAATAGCTCTCTAGTAGAACTTTCCAATGATGTATATGAATATCTGGCAGAATTTTCCAAATGGCCACACTGGACAATGGACGCACTTCATCCCAAATTCTGGAGAACTGTTTTGTCCACCACATCTTTCCCTGAAGACTTTTTAATAAAATTATTTCACCATTTAATAGCTCTCTAGTAGAGCTTTCCAATGATGTATATGAATATCTGGCAGAATTTCCAAAATGGACAATGGACGCACTTCATCCCAAATTCTGGAGACGATTTTTGTCCACCGCATCTTTCCCTGAAGACTTTTTAATAAAATTATTTCACCATTTAATAGCTCTCTAGTAGAGCTTTCCAATGATGTATATGAATATCTGGCAGAATTTTCCAAATGGCCACACTGGACAATGGACGCACTTCATCCCAAATTCTGGAGAACTGTAATGTCCACCACATCTTTCCCTGAAGACTTTTTAATAAAGTATTTCACCATTTAATAGCTCTCTAGTAGAGCTTTCCAATGATGTATATGAATATCTGGCAGAATTTCCCAAATGGCCACACTGGACGTATTTCATCCAATTTCAAGGGTTGAAGTTTTAAGATTATTGCACACTTGCTGAATGACTTTTGAATAATATGATTAAACATTATGATAGCTGTTGAGATGATCTTTCCAACGGTACATAATAATGTCAAATATAATGTTCCATGTGGCCACGGCGGTCAGTGGACCCACTTCCTCCAAATTCGAAATATTCTAACTTGTGAGAAGAGCTCTGTTAAGTCGTTTACAGAGCTCTGTTAAAAGGGGTGGTTTGTGTCTCTGCTAGTTAAATTCGGAATTTATCTTCACACACATCCATAATGCCACCCATCATAATTTCTCATTACCAAATAATCCGACGAGTAAGCAAAGTTCGATAATGGTAAGTACTTATTATTTAGCCACTTTTCTCATTATTTTAACATGGGGATGTCATTGGAGGAAAGTACTTCCCAAAAGCATACAATAAAGTAGCAAAATAAGTACCTATTTGTAGCTCGATTTTATGTACTTGAATAATGCATTACCAATAAGTTATAAAATAAGTAGTAGATATGTAGAAATGGCCATTTAAAATGATTTTTTGCATATTGTCGCGCATATTTCTCGAAACAAACAATTTCCTCATGCCAGATTCGAATTTCTGGTATTTTCATTCAAATCTGCACGTATTGTTTGAAAACATGTTGAAATATAAATAAATCTTGCACAATAACCCACATATAGCCAAAATTGCATTATATTAAAATTTGCCACAATGATTTTGAAACAAAAAATCATTTATTTCTGTTATTATTGGTAAGTCATTATTAATAAACCGAAAGTATTGCAGCGAATAATGAGATGTCATTATTTGGTAATGCAGGGAATAATGACAGGTACTTACCAAGATTTTGCTGGGCAAGTACAAAAATTGGTTTAACTTGCTTATGTGTGGATGTAATGGCATAGAAATGCATGAGAATCATACAAACACTGTTGGGAACCCTATGAAATAAAAAGCGTGTAACTCTTCAGTCCCGTTTTTACGTTTTTACACAATAAATTGCGTTTTTCTCCGATCATACAAAATGGCGTATGGAACAAAATAGCATTGAGCCGACGAAATGCCGCATTAAATTCCTCTTTTAAATCAATCATTTAAAATTTCTGAGTATTCCAAGTCATCATTAGATTATACGATTTCAATTATTATTATTTATTATTTAAACGAACATGAACAATTTCTACAAAATTTACTTTGAATTACTGTAAAAATTTAACACAATTTAGGTATTTTCTGAATACTTGAATGCAAATAAATATTTGTTACGGAAATAGTTCCACATAAAAACATATTGGGATGTAAACAAAGATTTGTTTAGAACAACATCTTCTCAAATATATAATTTTTGTGTGTACCAAATATTATATGTCTAGAGTGCACCCTAAAAATTTATATGTTCCAAGCCGAATATATTTGGGACAATATACTACAGAAGCGATTTTTTTCAGTGTGTAGCTGTAGTATTTTTTACAAATCTGTCAAAAGACAAATTTATAACCTCCTGTGTGGTGTAGGGTATAATAACTAACCAATAAACTGGTTGCCTGAAGCGAACATAATTTCCAAAAATTTCGGTATATTAAAATAGATGAAGGGATTGATGCAAATTTTATCATGATTCCATGTTGAAAGAATTGTCATATTTGTTGCAATTTTCAGGTCAAGCGTCGATAAATAAATAAAACAATTTTATTTAATTACTGGCATACCTACTTTTTTGTAATTTTAACAAAGCATTGTTATTTTGTGTTTGTTATTCGATCTGTTATGACTTTTCATAGTTTTATTTTGACTATTGAGTTCGAGATCTTTTTTTTCTGTTAAACTGAAAACAAACCTTCTTTGAAAAAGAAGAATATGAAATGTGTGAAATGTATTAAGGGTGGTCACTGGTTGGTGGACGATACCGTTTCGGAAGCTACCAAGCAACCTCATCGGCACCTTGGACCAAATACCCTGTCAATAATTGGCACGATATGAGAGCAGCTCAATACGAAATGATTGAGAACTGATTTCAAAGTCCCATATCTCCAAAACATTGCAGACAGTATTTCTCAACCTTAATACATATCCACACTTCTTGTTTTGTTATTTGTGTGTCCCTGCAATTTGCGAGGAAGGCACACGATTTGTTGTTATTGTCGCTTCTTACAGCGACAACAAACGTTCGGCCGTACTCTGCCTCATTCATCATTATTTTGTTTTTGTTATTCGATCTGTTATGACTTTTCATAGTTTTAGTCGAGTAGTTTTGGCTCGACTCCACAGCCCTGGTATACCCTCACTTTGTGAGCAATGCAAAATTGCAATGGTATATGAACTAACCTCTTTTTCCATAACATAGATAAACAATTAAAAAATTGCGTTTATTGTGTAGGTAATGGAAGTTAAGTTCCTTAGTTTTTTATTCGAAATTTATTTCTAAATATATATGTGTACTTTAGTACGAGATCAGTAAAAGTTTTTATAATAAAATACGTAAGAATTAAAAATTTAATCTTCGATTTTTTGAAAGAAATATATCAATTATTTCATCGATTTTGACTTCATCTTTGTATATAGACATCAAAGCCAGATAAGATAGCCTTTCTCCTTCCATTCTGTTCCGGAGATAAGTTTTTATTCTTCTTAACGTCGAGAAACTTCGCTCAGCAGATGCCGTTGTCACTGGTATTGTGGCCAGTATCTGCAATAGGGTAAAAACGCTTGGGAACATGTCCTCATCACAAACTGAAATAGCATCTAATGCATTTGATGGCTTATCATTCTTCTGCTTCCAATAATCAATCCATATACTTATTTCAGCTAAAACAGATTTTGATGAATTTTTTAAATCGTTTTTGTAAAAAAGTGTGACTTCTTCGAAATCTTCCTTTATTAGATTTACAACTCGTATCGGAACGATATTAAACAGACTTGTAATTATAGCTTCATGTTTGGAAAATCTATTATTTAAATGTGATATTACTTCGTCCAGATATGGTATGAACAATGCTGTCCTAAAATACGCCTTGACATCTGAACCAGGAATATTAGCCCTATACTTTTGAGTGCCTACTCTTCTAGGTAGTGTAGCTTCTATTCCAAAACTTCTTGCAAGTTGTGTGGATTCTTCAAACAGTTTATCAAACTCCGCATCTGAATTTCTACGCATGTCACTTAATTTAGTCGTTGCCAATTTTATGATTTCGTAAGCCTTTATTATATCTAGGTTAATCGTTTGCAAATACCGTGATAAGTTCTGTGTAATGGCCAAAACCGTGATACTTATTACCACACCCAATATAAAGTCAAATTTACATATACTGTTGTGCAAACTCATTCCATCACTGCAACCTACATGTTAAAAAGGTAGATAGATAAGAAATCATAAATGTAATTTTAACTTAATTTTCGCCATATCTCGTTATCGTAAAATTTAAAGTCAACCAATATTACACCGGTCGACAAAAAAAACATTTTTTCTTGGGGTTCTGTTTTAATGCATAGATTCTGATTTTAGACGTCAAAATCTCAAATCTTAGCTTTTAAAGTTTGTTTTTGTAAATTTTACATCGATAAGAAAGTTTGAAAGTTAAAACCTTACTAAATTAGCTATAACTTTTTAAATTATGCATCGATTTTCTTCGGAATGGGAATATAACATTTGTTCATTTTGAGATTGTTTTATGGGAGTTTTATTTTTAAAATATTAAAATGTTATCAAAAAATCAAATTTTTTTGCAATATTTTGTAATACTCGTATATCGTCGAAACCGCTGAACGGATGGGAAATGGTATTATATGAAGTTGAAGGCTACTTAATATTTAATTATTTAAAACTTTCCTCAACCAAATCGGATAAATGGTTCTCGAGTTATGCCACTATATGTGGTTCAACCACTAATTTCTTTCCATTTCACAGCTTATCGCGAGAATTTAAAGAGACAACCCTTTAGGCTAAGAAAAAAGAGAGGTTGAACCACATATTATGGCATCACTAGAGAACCATTCATCCGAATTGGTTCAGGTAAGCTTTACAAACTTTAGAATTAAGTAGCCTTCAACTTCGCACAATACAATTTTCCATCCGTTCAGCGGTTTCGACGATATCTTACAAAGTATTGCAAAAAATCATATTTTTTGACAAAATTTTCATAATTTTTAAATAAAAGCCTCATAAAAACATCTAGAAACGCATAATTGTCATATTTTTGTGATTTTATCGTAAACTCTGAAAGGTATTGAATAAATTGAGACCATTTCGAAGAAAATCGATGCATAATTTAAAAAGTTTTAGCGAGGAAACCATGCACTTTTCTTATTTTTATACCCTCCACCATAGGATGCGGGTATATTCATTTTGTCACTCCGTTTGTAACACCTCTAAATATTGATCGGAGACCCCATAAAGTATATATATTCTTAATCGTCGTAAGATTCTAAGACGATTTAGCCTTGTCCGTCTGTCCGTCCGTCCGTCCGTCTGTGGTAATCACGCTACAGTCCGCAATAATAGAGCTAGGTTGATCAAATTTGGTACAAATACTTCTTATAGTTGCAGCTTGTTTGGGATTGCAAATGGGCCATATCGGTCCATATTTAGATATAGCTCCCATATATAGCATCTAACTTGTTGTGATTCCTACTGTTCTCATCTACTATATTTTTTTGTGTTTTCGGTGTTATTTTCTTTGAGTTATTTTGTGAGGTCACATGCTATCCATGGTGGAGGGTATATAAGATTCGGCATGGCCGAACTTAACGCTTTTACTTGTTATTTGTTATTACTTTTACTGTTACCATTTTTAGCTTTTGTATTGTTTTTTTAACGGCCTTCCAAATATTTTTCGTGTTTTTTTGAGTGATTTTGAAAATTGTAAACAGTTTATGCCTATGTTTAAAACATTTCGGGGGGTGCCCGGGCCCCGTCGTTACCCCCTCAATTTCCCCTCGAAAACTCAATAGAAAAATTAATAAAAACTATGAATTCATTCATGTTGAATATGCAAAGCATGATGCAAGAAATGATGAGAAATCAAAGTATGCTTATGCAACTCGTGTTAAATCGAAAATAAATCCACTGGGAATTTGTTATTGGAATGCAAACGGCCTGAGCCCACACAGAAATAAGGTAAAACATTTTCTCAGAATTATTAGTCTCTGAGACACATTTTTTTTAACCAGAAATTGTTTTAGAATACGTGGTTATTCCACATACGATACTAAACACCCTAGCGGGAGAGCCTGTGGCGGTACAGCTCTTATTGTCCAAAATAAAATCAAACATTTTTCTAGGCACGGATATAGGACTGAGCATATTCAAGTAACTTTTATCGCTATCACAGGCACAAATCTGGTGATATCGTCGATATATTGTCCCCCAAGCACAATATTAACAAAGATCAATTCATGGAGTTCTTCTCCACTCTTGGCACAAAGTTTTTGGTAGCAGGTGACTACAATGCCAAGCACACATTCTGCGGCTCTCGCCTCACTACTCCAAAAGGTAGGCAGCTACTTAAAGCCATAACATCTGCAAAACTAGATGTACGAGTAGCTTCGAGAGGTCACCCAACATATTGGCCCACTGATCTGAATAAAAAGCCTGACTTTATTGATTTCGCTATAATAAAAAATAAAAGGCGTGAACAATTATCTCTATGTCCATCACTTGGTCTATCATCGGATCATTCGCCTACCATTTTGAAACTGCTTTACAACAATCATGAAAGTGGGTGTGACAATTTGCCCAATAAGTATACCAACTGGCTAAAATATAAAAAATACGTTAGCTCACACCTATCCGATGGTGTATCGTTACGTACAACGGATGAAATTGAAACCGCGGTAAACCTATTCACAGACGTTGTAAACAGTGCTGTTAAAGTGGCTACTCGAAAAAGCGCATTCAAAAGAGATAACTCAAATAACTCAACAGGCATCCAAGCGTTAATCAATGAAAAAAGAAGCGTTAGAAGAGAGTGGCAACAATATCGCTCCCCAGCACTGAGAAAAAACTAAAAACTTGCCAGAAGAGATTGAAATCAGCCCTAAATCAGCTGAGGAAACAGATCTAAAAATATATTTGCAATCTCTGGATCCAATTCAGAAAACAGATTATAGTCTCTGGAAGGCCACAAAAAATATGCGAGGCCCTAATCCCCAATTCACCTTGAACATGGGAACTGGGCAAAAAGCACAGAAGAGAAAGTAAATGCATTCGCAAACAACCTCGAGTCCGTTTTTATACCCAACGGTGATACATCTGAAATCTATCCGCCCGTGATAGATATAATTCCTCGCCCACACTATCCGCCCGTGATAAACGACATAATTCCTCGCCCAATCTATCCGCCCGTGATAGATGATATAATTTCTCACCCAATCTATCCGCCCGGGATAAATGACTCAATTCTTCTTCCAATCTATCAGCCCGTGATAGATGACATAACTTCTCGCCCAATCTATCCGCCCGTGATAGACGACATAACTCCACGCCAAATCTATCCGCCCGTGATAGATGATTTAATTCCTCGCCCAATCAAGCTTGGAATAAAGGATGTTAAAAATATTTCAAAGATCTAAAATTAAAGAAATCGCCCGGAGGAGATGATATAACAGCGAAAATGATTAAAGAACTTCCATTTTCAGCCTTGACAATTGTGTTATTTTTATTCGATGAAATTCTCCGTGAAGTTTACTTCCCCCTATCTTGGAAGAGGTCAGAAATCGTGATGATACCGAAACCAGGCAAAGATCCAACTCAAGTCGAATCCTATCGCCCTATAAGCTTACTATCGATACTTTCAAAAATGTTTGAGTCCATTCTCATGAAGAAAATCACACCTCATATAATTTCTCACAATATTATACCTGACCATCAATTTGGTTTTAGAAAAAGATCCAACTCAAGTCGAATCCTATCGCCCTATAAGCTTACTATCGATACTTTCAAAAATGTTTGAGTCCATTCTCATGAAGAAAATCACACCTCATATAATTTCTCACAATATTATACCTGACCATCAATTTGGTTTTAGAAAAAGTCATAATACTATAGAACAGGTACACCGTATCGTAACCTGCATCAAAAGAGCTTTTGAGAATAAAGAATACGGTTCGGCGTTAATCATAGATATTTCCCAAGCATTTGACAAAGTCTGGCACGAAGGACTTTTGTACAAAATATGCGACCTTCTGCCAATCAACACGCATAAACTGTTCAGGAGTTATTTGACTAACCGGTCTTTTCAAGTTAAATCAAATGGCATTTTTTCTAGCCCTAAGAAAATAAATGCCGGTGTCCCACAGGGGAGCATTCTTGGCCCTATACTGTACGTTATTTTTACGGCAGATATGCCCATAACCAACTTTACGCACACGTCTACTTTTGCGGACGATACTGCTTTCGTCAGTACTCAAAAAAACCCTTCAGTTGCGTCCGATCAACTGCAGTCTCATGTCCGAATCCTAGAAGAATGGTTAAAAATTGAGAATAATGGTGTATGCCTCAAAGTGTACTCATGTTACTTTTACCCTACGAAGGGATACAAGTCCTCCAATTTCTATTTTCAGTTCACAGATTCCCCAAAAAGATCATGTAAAATATCTTGGAATCTATTTAGATCGGCGTTTGACGTGGTCAAATAAAACTCAAAACTAATCAACTTCAGTGGCTTATCAGCCAAAGATCTGCCCTAATTCAAGAGTATAAAGTTCTTTTATACAAAACGGTATTGAAGCCCATTTGGACATATGGTATCAGCTCTGGGGTACAGCGTGCGCTTCAAATGTTTGCAAATTACAAAGAAGACAATCGAATATTCTTCGTTTAATTACAGGTGCACCATGGTATATAAGAAACGCTAACATCCATAAGGATCTCAACATGCCAACAGTAAAAGAGGAAATTGAAAAATATTGCCGGTGTTACGTGGGTAAACTATTGAATCATCCAAACATCATGGCTCGAGAACTACTAAATTTTGAAGGTCATAACCGCCTTAGAAAAAGAGATACGCTGGACTTGATTTAAATTAAAACTAATCAAAAGCAAAAATGAAACCAATAAGGAATGGCTAAAGTCGGGCGGTGCCGACTATATAATACCCTACACCACTCTCGTAATATTGAATAACTCTGATATATAAATTTTGTAATTCATGTATAAATTGTTTACATAAATTTACTTTTGGGACATTTTATACTTAAATAATACCCTGTACCACAGTGTGGTGTAGGGTATAAAAACGATTGGATCTAAAGAGCCAAATCGGACGAAACATATATATTGGAGCTATAGCTAAATCTTAACCGATTTTCTTCAAATTCGGTAGTGTTGGTTCATGGATCAAGAAACTCTACCATTCTAAATTTCAAAACGATTGGATGTAAAATACAGCTTTTATAGGACTAAAGGGCTAAATCGGACGAAACATATATATGGGAACTATAGCTAAATCTTAACCGATTTTCTTAAAATTCGGCAGTGTTGGTTCATGGATCAAGAAACTCTACCATTCTAAATTTCAAAATGATTGGATGTAAAATACAGGTTCTACAGGACTAAAGAGCAAAATCGGACGAAACATATATATGGGAGCTATAGCTAAATCTTAACCGATTTTCTTCAAATTCGGCAATGTTGGTTCATGGATCAAGAAACTTTACCATTCTAAATTTCAAAACGATCGGATGTATTTTTACCGCGAGATGCAAGGCCTGGCCTCGCAATGTCACTCCATGTAAAAAAGAAATAAAGATTGAATGCGGCGGCCAGGCCTCGTGGCTCTTAAATCAGGCCTGATGGCTTGCCGCCTAAGACCTGATTTTTACCGCTGGGATACAGCTTCTATAGGACTAAAGGGCCAAATCGGACGAAACATATATATGGATTTACAGCTTCGAAATGAGCTATAGCTAAATCTTAACCGATTTTCTGCAAATTCGGCAATGTTGGTTCATGGATCAAGAAACTCTACCATTCTAAATTTCAAAACGATTGGATGTAAAATACAGCTTCTGTAGGACTAAAGGGCCAAATCGGACGAAAGATATATATGGGAGCTATATCTAAATCTGAACCGAATTCAACCAAATTCAATAGTGATCTTAACAGCCGCGAAATACTCTAAACTGCAAAATTTCAGAACGATCGGAGTGAAATTGCGACCTGTAGTCGACGAACAACTTTACATGGACAGACGGACGGACGGACATCGTTAAATCGAATCAGCTAGTGATTCTGTGTCGATCGGTATACTTTAAAGTGGGTCTAGCTGTGTTATTTTTTAGGTGTTACAAACATCTGCCGTGAAACAAACTTATAATACCCTGTACCACAGTGTGGTGTAGGGTATAATTATGAATTCTTAAGTTTGAAATGTTAACCTTTTGTTAAAGTAAAAAATCGTGTAAAGTCTCAATGGTTTATTCGCAATGGCAATAACCCAGATAATAGTATTTTAGGTTAAGATATATATGTATATATATATATGTATTGATGTTTACGATATAAGCTCTTAACTAATGGTACGTTTTTGTGGGAGGTACCAACAGGGACGTGCCAATTATGCCCACTTTTCAGTGGACTCTAGGTACTATAAAAGTATTACACTGTTCAAAATTTCAAGTATTCGCATGAAGCGATATTAATGCTATAGACAGTTAACTTTTGGTGCAAAATGGTCCATTTGTGTGGGAGGTACCAAAAGGGACGTGACAGCTTCGCCCATTTTTCTCGAGGTGATAGTGACTAATAAACTAATACTATGTGTTGAATTTCATAAGATTCAAATAAGTAGTATATAAGTTATTAAATAAGCAATAATTCACTAAATATTAACCCTTTGTGGGGGTACTAGAGGAGCGGACCAATATGGGCCATCTTCGAACTTAGCCGGAGATAGAAAAAAATATTACAACATACCAAATTTGAAGTCAATCCGTTACTCCTTTCGAGAGTTATCGTGCGCACCAGCCAGCAGACAGATGGACAGACAGACGGACGGATGGACATTGCTAATTCCACTTAAAATGACCCAAAACGGATATCCGCAGAAAAATACGTAGGGTCGTAGGTCATTCCTACGATGTGTTACACTTTTGGCCCATAGCAAATGATACATACTCGTATCACTAAAGTGAAGTAAAAAAATTGATTGAGAATTTTATAAAAATGCCGTTTTTAAATTTGTGTTTAAATAGAGTTTTTATTTCATACTTTTATTAACATTTTGTTTATTATATGTACGCAGTATGTTCAAAAAATATCGCGAATTTTGTATTTTTTCAAAAAGTATTTATTTATTTTAAAATTGGGTCGTCACGGACCGAGTTCAACATCTCATCCCATTTAGCGGCGACCCGACTAATGCCCAAATCATTGGTTAAAATCGAATGTCACGAGCCAATCTATATGTTTAGATCCTCAGCAACTTCTCTAATGGTAATTCGTCGATTGGCCAATATTATTTTATTCACTTTATCAATGTTTTCGTCTGTCGTTATAGATAAAATAGATAAAAATCGAAGACAAGTTAAAACACATGCAAGCACAACAGCTGCAATAATTAACTAAACATTCAAAATGGCCGACCTTGTCAGCATAAGTAAGGGACATGAGTACCAACATAACGCTACAAAAATACCAAAAATGAAATACACGTAGCCCGCGAAAATTAAAAATTTCCGATATTTATTGTACATACGTAGATGCCTAATTAGAAGTGATTGTTAGATCTTTTTTGGCGCTTGTAGATTTTCGAATCGGTTTCACTAATGAGGAACCAAATATAATCGTCCATCCTTCTTTTATCCCAGTGGCCACAGAAACGACGTCCTTTATAACCAAAATGCTTTTTTACGACGACTTACACGATTTACTTAGACTTAGTGGAAGAAGAGAGGACTGAGGACTAACAATGGCTTTTATTGGATCCAAAAAAAAATTTAAAACACAAGCTTAATTGACCTCCATGCTTCAATTTCCTCCGATGTCAAATATGATTCGAAATTTAAATCTTTCATCAGTCTCCTTAATTTTGCCCATCAAAATTACCTTCTTCGAATTTTTTAAAGAAACCCTTTCAAATAAATTTTTTAAATATGAGAGTGAATTACCATATATTCGTAAGCTTTTGTAAAATTTTAAAAGAGTCCCAGCATAATATGCAGTGGTGGGAAAATTATGTATTTGATGTTGTTTTCACCCAATATAATTTGTTCTCTAGTTGGCCATTCCTTCCTTTTGTAATGATCTTTTCGAGCACGTTATCCCAGAGGCACGAAATCAGCAATATTTTGTATATCTACCTTGCGTTCCACATAACATCGCAAATACTTTTCTATTTTTCTTGTTCATATTTATGTATTTTAACATTTTAGCTGTTCTGTATGATTTCTTAGTGTTGACAAGTATGCAAAATGTAATGTATGTACTGCATTTAAACTTTCTTTACGGCTGTCAACCGTATTGTATGAATTTGAATTGTATGTTTCATGTCCTTGCAAAAGGACATGTTATCCATAGTTGTATACAACTTTGTGTAAGGTATATGATCAGCTCTGTAATATGTTATGTTAACCCCGGGGGGCCAACATTTTGTATTGTTAAATGCGAGATGCAAGTATTTCCGTCTTATCTTTGGTCAGATCCAAATCTCTCACTGGATCATTGAGTTGAGCTTGAGTTATAAGCGCTGGCTTTTGACTGAAACTGGCACCGCTGTGAGTTGAGAACTAAGTTAAACTTCGTGATGTTTCCGTAATTATGCTGTTAGCTATATTTGGACATTGGGGAACTGGTATTTTTTCCAAATATTCAGCTGGCAAGGTCATAGATTAAACTTCGGCGTAGTTCCAGTGAATGCTCCATCCTACTCCAATCCGACTACTTAGACAAAAATAGCAGTCTGCTTCATGAGTGGATGGGTGCCTCCAAATCATTGGTATTCCAAATTGTAGGTGATGCCTAAAAGTGAGCCATTTTATTACAGAAACACCATCATAGATTAATCTAAAATATTGTACATACATTTCTTCTATTGTTTTACATAACGATCGTCGATTTTAAATGCATTTACAAATTGAAAAGTTCTTTGCCCTTTACTCATAGTTAGTAATTTCTACAAAATCGACTTGTAACTTTAACAAATTGAATTACGAATGAAACAAAATGCAGTCATGGCTGCGACGGCGCCACTTCCCACACATCGCATCAATCAATGGATTTATTGAGCAGATAATTTTACGTTTTTGGCCGGTCGATTGGCCACCAAGATCGTGTGATGTCACACCGTTAGACTTTTTCCTGTGGGGATATGTAAAGTCTTAAGTTTATGCGAACAAACCCTCTTCGATTCAGGCCTTGGTGATCCATTTCGATTTTCCCTACTTTTTTAAAGAAAAAACACAGAAAATTCAAATTGAATGGGGAATGTTTATTATCATTTGAAAAAACATACTTTGGCATTTATTTTTTGAAGATTATGTCTATTAAATGTTGGCCGCGGCTACGTCTCAGATGGTCCATCCGTTGAGTCCAATTTTCGATGACTCGTTCGAGCATTTGGACTGGTAACTGGCGAATGACACGCGTGATGTTTTGCTCCAAGGCCTGAATTTAAGACTCTTAAGACTTTACATATCCCCACAGGAAAAAGTCTAACGGTGTGACATCACACGATCTTGGTGGCCAATCGACCGGCCAAAAACGTAAAATTATCTGCTCAATAAATCCATTGATTGATGCGATGTGTGGGAAGTGGCGCCGTCGCAGCCATGACTGCATTTTGTTTCATTCGTAATTCAACTTGTTAAAGTTACAAGTCGATTTTGTAGAAATTACTAACTATGAGTAAAGGGCAAAGAACTTTTCAATTTGTAAATGCATTTAAAATCGACGACCGTTATGTAAAACAATAGAAGAAATTTATGTACAATATTTTAGATTAATCTATGATGGTGTTTCTGTAATAAAATGGCTCACTTTTAGGCATCACCTACAATTTGGAATACCAATGATTTGGAGGCACCCATCCACTCATGATGCAGACTGCTATTTTTGTCTAAGTAGTCGGATTGGAGTAGGATGGAGCATTCACTGGAACTACCCCGAAGTTTAATCTATGACCTTGCCAGCTGAATATTTGGACAAAATACCAGTTCCCCAATGTCGTAGGTCATTCCTACGATGTGTTACACTTTTGGCCCATAGCAAATGATACATACTCGTATCACTAAAGTGAAGTAAAAAAATTGATTGAGAATTTTATAAAAATGGCGTTTTTATATTTGTGTTTAAATAGAGTTTTTATTTCATACTTTTATTAACATTTTGTTTATTATATGTACGCAGTATGTTCAAAAAATATCGCGAATTTTGTATTTTTTCAAAAAGTATTTTTTATTTTAAAATTGGGTCGTCACGGACCGAGTTCAACATCTCATCCCATTTAGCGGCGACCCGACTAATGCCCAAATCATTGGTTAAAATCGAATGTCACGAGCCAATCTATATGTTTAGATCCTCAGCAACTTCTCTAATGGTAATTCGTCGATTGGCCAATATTATTTTATTCACTTTATCAATGTTTTCGTCTGTCGTTATAGATAAAATAGATAAAAATCGAAGACAAGTTAAAACACATGCAAGCACAACAGCTGCAATAATTAACTAAACATTCAAAATGGCCGACCTTGTCAGCATAAGTAAGGGACATGAGTACCAACATAACGCTACAAAAATATCAAAAATCAAATACACGTAGCCCGCGAAAATTAAAAATTTCCGATATTTATTGTACATACGTAGATGCCTAATTAGAAGTGATTGTTAGATCTTTTTTGGCGCTTGTAGATTTTCGAATCGGTTTCACTAATGAGGAACCAAATATAATCGTCCATCCTTCTTTTATCCCAGTGGCCACAGAAACGACGTCCTTTATAACCAAAATGCTTTTTTACGACGACTTACACGATTTACTTAGACTTAGTGGAAGAAGAGAGGACTGAGGACTAACAATGGCTTTTATTGGATCCAAAAAAAAAATTTAAAACACAAGCTTAATTGACCTCCATGCTTCAATTTCCTCCGATGTCAAATATGATTCGAAATTTAAATCTTTCATCAGTCTTCTTAATTTTGCCCATCAAAATTACCTTCTTCGAATTTTTTAAAGAAACCCTTTCAAATAAATTTTTTAAATATGAGAGTGAATTACCATATATTCGTAAGCTTTTGTAAAATTTTAAAAGAGTCCCAGCATAATATGCAGTGGTGGGAAAATTATGTATTTGATGTTGTTTTCACCCAATATAATTTGTTCTCTAGTTGGCCATTCCTTCCTTTTGTAATGATCTTTTCGAGCACGTTATCCCAGAGGCACGAAATCAGCAATATTTTGTATATCTACCTTGCGTTCCACATAACATCGCAAATACTTTTCTATTTTTCTTGTTCATATTTATGTATTTTAACATTTTAGCTGTTCTGTATGATTTCTTAGTGTTGACAAGTATGCAAAATGTAATGTATGTACTGCATTTAAACTTTCTTTACGGCTGTCAACCGTATTGTATGAATTTGAATTGTATGTTTCATGTCCTTGCAAAAGGACATGTTATCCATAGTTGTATACAACTTTGTGTAAGGTATATGATCAGCTCTGTAATATGTTATGTTAACCCCGGGGGGCCAACATTTTGTATTGTTAAATGCGAGATGCAAGTATTTCCGTCTTATCTTTGGTCAGATCCAAATCTCTCACTGGATCATTGAGTTGAGCTTGAGTTATAAGCGCTGGCTTTTGACTGAAACTGGCACCGCTGTGAGTTGAGAACTAAGTTAAACTTCGTGATGTTTCCGTAATTATGCTGTTAGCTATATTTGGACATTGGGGAACTGGTATTTTTTCCAAATATTCAGCTGGCAAGGTCATAGATTAAACTTCGGCGTAGTTCCAGTGAATGCTCCATCCTACTCCAATCCGACTACTTAGACAAAAATAGCAGTCTGCTTCATGAGTGGATGGGTGCCTCCAAATCATTGGTATTCCAAATTGTAGGTGATGCCTAAAAGTGAGCCATTTTATTACAGAAACACCATCATAGATTAATCTAAAATATTGTACATACATTTCTTCTATTGTTTTACATAACGATCGTCGATTTTAAATGCATTTACAAATTGAAAAGTTCTTTGCCCATTACTCATAGTTAGTAATTTCTACAAAATCGACTTGTAACTTTAACAAATTGAATTACGAATGAAACAAAATGCAGTCATGGCTGCGACGGCGCCACTTCCCACACATCGCATCAATCAATGGATTTATTGAGCAGATAATTTTACGTTTTTGGCCGGTCGATTGGCCACCAAGATCGTGTGATGTCACACCGTTAGACTTTTTCCTGTGGGGATATGTAAAGTCTTAAGTTTATGCGAACAAACCCTCTTCGATTCAGGCCTTGGTGATCCATTTCGATGTTCCCTACTTTTTTAAAGAAAAAAACACAGAAAATTCAAATTGAATGGGGAATGTTTATTATCATTTGAAAAAACATACTTTGGCATTTATTTTTTGAAGATTATGTCTATTAAATGTTGGCCGCGGCTACGTCTCAGATGGTCCATCCGTTGAGTCCAATTTTCGATGACTCGTTCGAGCATTTGGACTGGTAACTGGCGAATGACACGCGTGATGTTTTGCTCCAAGGCCTGAATTTAAGACTCTTAAGACTTTACATATCCCCACAGGAAAAAGTCTAACGGTGTGACATCACACGATCTTGGTGGCCAACCGACCGGCCAAAAACGTAAAATTATCTGCTCAATAAATCCATTGATTGATGCGATGTGTGGGAAGTGGCGCCGTCGCAGCCATGACTGCATTTTGTTTCATTCGTAATTCAACTTGTTAAAGTTACAAGTCGATTTTGTAGAAATTACTAACTATGAGTAAAGGGCAAAGAACTTTTCAATTTGTAAATGCATTTAAAATCGACGACCGTTATGTAAAACAATAGAAGAAATTTATGTACAATATTTTAGATTAATCTATGATGGTGTTTCTGTAATAAAATGGCTCACTTTTAGGCATCACCTACAATTTGGAATACCAATGATTTGGAGGCACCCATCCACTCATGATGCAGACTGCTATTTTTGTCTAAGTAGTCGGATTGGAGTAGGATGGAGCATTCACTGGAACTACCCCGAAGTTTAATCTATGACCTTGCCAGCTGAATATTTGGACAAAATACCAGTTCCCCAATGTCCAAATATAGCTAACAGCATAATTACGGAAACATCACGAAGTTTAACTTAGTTCTCAACTCACAGCGGTGCCAGTTTCAGTCAAAAGCCAGCGCTTATAACTCAAGCTCAACTCAATGATCCAGTGAGAGATTTGGATCTGACCAAAGATAAGACGGAAATACTTGCATCTCGCATTTAACAATACAAAATGTTGGCCCCAGGTGTTAACATAACATATTACAGAGCTCATCATATACCTTACACAAAGTTGTATACAACTATGGATAACATGTCCTTTTGCAAGGACATGAAACATACAATTCAAATTCATACAATACGGTTGACAGCCGTAACGAAAGTTTAAATGCAGTACATACATTACATTTTGCATACTTGTCAACACTAAGGAATCCTACGGAACAATAGCTAAAATGTTAAAATACATAAATATGAACAACGTGATTGCAAAATTTGTCCCGATTTAAAAGTATTTGCGATGTTATGTGGAACGCAAGGTAGATATACAAAATATTGCCTCGTGCCTCTGGGATAACGTGAATATCTATCATCGCGAGAAGCACAATATTGGTATTATTTGAAGAGTAATAGGGAGTTCTAGCTGCGCATTTGTTGCATAGTGTAAATAATGACATATCTCAAAAAAAGCTATTTTGCTTAAAACAGTACCAATATTGTGATTTTCGCTCTGACAGAACCGAAGTTTTTTTTTACGATTTTTCAAAATTTGTTTTTTGCTGGCGCTACCAAAAACATAAAAAATGGAAATATATTCAAAAAAAAAAACATTTTTTTTTAAATTTTTGGAACGCCAGTATCCCAACGAAGAAATCAATGCCTATTTGAAAAAAAATCTTTTAGAAGTAAGGGAAACTAAAAAAATAATTTTTCATATTTTTTATTTTGGACATTTTGTTTAGGAGGTACCAAAAAGGGGCGTTTCAATAACGCCCTTTTCCAATAGACTTTGGGTACTATAAAAGCATTACAAAATTTCAAGTGTTTGATTGCTCAGGAATCAAAGTTATAATCCGCTAAATTTTTGTGCAAAATGGACCATTTTTATAGAAGGTACCAAAAGGGGCGTGGTAATAACGCTCATTTTTCATTGGTCTATAGCTACTTTAAAACCATTAAACTCCACGAAATTTTAAGTACTTGTATTGGCTTGAATAAAAGGTTTAAGCCGTTTGTGAAAAATAATCCCTTCATATGGGAGGTACCAAAAGGGTGGACCAACATGATCCGCATTTGACCTTACCCTGAGATAAATATTGACACATACTTCCAGTACGCAGCATTGTCTCAACTTCCCGAGCCTGATCAATACCGTTGGGTATTTGACATCACTGGAATCTCCTCTACACCTCTCTTCGGAGACCTAATTCGCTTACTACGGATGTAATAGTACTGAGTTAAATAACATGTGGGCTACAACGAGAGAAATGTTTCACAAATGTCTGGACTATTTGCAATCTTCGCCAGACGCGGGGAAGGATGATATGGACTTGGCGAACACCAAGTACGACGTGTCTCATCAGACATATATACAGTGTCTCGCCGCTATAAAACGAAAGTTGTCCATGGTCAAGCGCTCTCGTAGAACCTCGCTCAGTTAGACAATGAGTGGTTCGGTAGTTTCATTGGCACAACAACCTTTGTGGGACACGCGCAATACAGACCCGTTGAACAACGTGAGTACCTCAACCCACGCCTCTCGTGATATGGGTACTCCAGTCGAATCGACGAACAATTTAGATATTGGAAATCGTGCTAGGCATGCGGGCATAATTCAGCCAATTGACGTCATGCATAATATTTCGATACCGCCTTGCGATACTGACGTTTTTGAGGTCGATTTTCATTCATGGCCCACGTTTCGAGATTCATTTACGGCGGTTTATTTAAATAACTCTCGGCTTAGCGATATCGAACGTCTTTGTCATTTGCGTCGGAAAACGAGTGGTGAGGCCAGAGAAATTGAAGCTTCGATTTAGCTTGGAAAGCTTTGAGGGACACGTATGACAATAAGCGCATCCTTGTGAATAATCACCTCAAGCTTTTATTCGATCTTTCTATTTTAGAAAATGAGACCAGTTCGGGTTTGAAGACTCTAAAGCGCGGTATAAATGGTTGTTTATCGTATACGGCAATGGCCGTATACGATAAACAACCACGGTCCACTGGGACCCTATATTAGTATTCATATGCATTCAGAGGTTGCCCAAGCTGACGCTCACGATATGGGAACAAAGCATCCGGTATAAATCGTCATTATCCCCCTGGCAGGCTTTAGAGTCTTTTTTGACAGAAAGAATACAAACTCTGGCATGACTTCGCGACATAAAAGAATTCTCGAAAAGTTAGGGCGCATTTCACAAATACAGGTCCTCCCCCCATCCGCTCCTGCAGCTACCGGCCCCCCTTCTAATAATAGTGTACTACATTTTTACATCTACATCTACTGGTTCTAACCCTACAGTGATGAATTGTCAGGTGTTTCACATGTCGCAGAATAGCACAGTGCTTCTAGGAACCGCTATGGTGAACATCATTCACCACGGGCTTTAATAGACCCGGCCTCCGAGGCATCGTTTATTACGGAAGCTTTACAGAATCGACTCGGTTTGTACGCCCGATCTGTACTTGCTAGGGTCTCGGGGGTAAATGGTTCAGTTTCTGCCACTGCGCGTAGGAATCGTTCGGTGAGCATCGGTTCACTAATTGATTCTTCGGTGGTATTAGAAACGATCGCTTTTGTCCTACCCCAAATTTACGGAGACCTCCCATCTTTCTCTGTTAATCCTGATCTGGTGCATCGTTTACCCAACCTTCGTTTGGCTGACGCCCATCTATTCGATTGTCGACCCGTTGATTTGCTGATTGGTGCGGATTTGTATCCCCGAATTTTGTTACCCGGGACCCGTTGTCACCCGTTCAGGTCTTCACGACCACATTGGAATTCGCTGAAGAAGACCACCTCAACAAAACTTTACTTCGATTTTGGGAAATGGAAGAGACCCCTAAACGGAAACTTCTGTCGTCGTCGGACAAGTTTTGTGAAGATAATTATACTTCCACCACTGTGAGAAATTCTGAGGGTCGTTACGTGGTTACACTTCCCATTCGCTCCGAATTTTCTCATCCCTTGCTACTGGATGAATCGCGTCACAATGTAGTTCCATCGCTCTGAAAATTCCCTTTTACGTCGACCATCGGTTAAATTTGTTTATGACAACGTTCTTCGGGAATATCTGGTTTTAGGCCATATGCGTCAAGTTTCCCCTTCGCCCCCAACGGACATCAATGTTTGTTATTTACCCCATCATCAACCCCGACAAACAGACTACGAAATTACGCGTCGTATTTAACGCCTCGAACAAGACCTCAAATGGAAATAGTCTTAACGACATTCTCCATGTCGGGCCCACCCTTCAGGCCGACCTTGTACTATTAATTTTGCGATGGCGCTTGTTTCAATTCGTTTTTAATTGTGACATTACCCAGATGTATCGGCAAATACGCGTTGATCCGAAGCATACCCCGCTTCAGCGTATCGTGTTCAGGGAATCTCCATCCGATCCTATCTTGGATTTTGAGCTTCAGACTGTCACGTTTGGAGTAAATTGCGCTCCCTTCCTCGCAATTAGAACGCTTCTTCAGCTGGCAGACGGCTGTGAATACGAGTACCCTTTCGCTGCACAGATTCTACGTAAATACATGTATGTCGATGACGTACTTGCGGGCGCTCATGAGGTAGATATGGCGTTGATCGCCCGGGTTCAACTTATCGCTGCGCTAGCTACCACTAAATTTGAGCTAGGAAAATGGACGTCGAACCATAGGTCCATTCTTGATCGCATTCCAAATGACCAATTAGTTGATGCCCAGGTCCTTCATTTGTGGAGTCAAGCAGTTCCAAGCCATTGGGCATTCGTAAAACGCCAGCCTTCATTCTTTCTATTTTTGCATTGACCCTATTCCTACCAAGGCCTCCTATTCTAAGCGCGAAGTATTGTCCACTATTGCCAAACTTATTGATCCCGTGGGGTGGCTAGCCCCCGTTATCGTCGTGGCAAAAATTATTATGCAAAATAATCTCGCCCACTTGACGCGACAAAAACTGCTTGGGAGACTTTTGTGGATAATTATATCGCGGTCAATTCCGTTAGTATTCCTCGTTGGGTCCGCTACAGTCCCAGTAATATAGCCGAGTTGCATGTCTTTTCTAAAGCTTCGGAAAAAGCATACGCGGGGGTGATATATATTCCCAATGTTAAGCTCGGACGGAGAAGTACATGTTCATCTGTTGTCCTGTAAGACCAGGGTAGCACCAGTGGACTTAAATCTATTTCACTACCCCGCCTTGAACTCTGCGGAGCGGTTTTGGCTACCGAACTCCGTAAGGCAGTCTTGAGCGAAATTGACATTTCGATTGAAAAAGTTTATTGTTGGACTGATTCCACAATTGTCCTGTCTTGGCCGCAAAAGACCCCATGCACTTGGACCACCTTCGTGGCTAATAGGGTTTGCCGCATACAGCAGAACATACCAATGGTCATTGGTACCATGTTAGATTCGAGGATAATCGCGCGGATTTCTCTCTCTCGAATTCGTTGCTATGGTGGCATGGTCCACATTGGTTGTCGTTGAACCCTTCCTTGAAACTGATCAGGAGGTTCGTCATATTAGGAGTCATGTCTCGGCTTACGATGATGTCCTAGATCGATTTTCATCACTTGATAGGGCGTTACGTGTTCTCTCGTGCGTGTTTCGATTTTTCCAGAGGACGCATCTAACTCATCGGTCGCGACATTCTTTTGCTATTCGTTTGTTACCTCCGAAGAAATCAAAGATGTCAAAAAACGCCTCTCGATTGTAGCTCAAAAAGTTCACTATGCCGAGGAGTACAAATGTCTTTTAGATAAGACAGCTTTACCTCCTCATAGTCCCCTCCTCTCCTTGAATCCGTGCCTCGATGAAGATGGCATAATGCGTCTCCATGGACGTTTAGCTAAGTCACCTACACTGTTGTACACTGAAAAACACCCAATTGTCGTGCCTTATTCAAGTCGTTTCACCCGCATTCTCGTTGATTACGTAAATTTGATAACACTGTGCGACACGACTTCCCTCCCAAGAACGAGACTATATAGGAATGAAACTATAGCCCAACAGTAGATAAGCTGCATACTCAGTTTTTTATTTCGTGATCGTTTGTCCTTTTTACAGGACTTTGAAAATTTCAAGGATAACAATATTAAAATATTTTTATTTGCACTTACAACAATGCGAATTGATAAATATGGGTATCAAATGAAAGGGGTGAATTCCCGCTATTTAATAAAATTTTTGGAAAAAAATTCCAAGGACGAAGGCTACAAAAAATGTCCTTTCAAACTTTAATCCTTTAATATCCTTTAAAGTTATGCAATTAAAAATCGTAAAAAAAATACATGTCAGAGAACTCTAACTGACACAACACGTATTAAAATTTCAGCTTTCTATCTTTAACGGTTAAGGAATAACAAATATTTGAATTTCACAGCCTATACTCGTATAGCATATTAGGACACGGATACCTGTTGTCTCTCACCTGTTGAGAAAAGGGTATTGGTATGTTTCCAGAGCGTAGTAGAGAATGTCCTAGGGAACAAAAAAGATGAAAATTATGAAGATATTGTTCGCAACATGCTGGAAAGTTTCCGAGAAATGGGTGTTAACATTTCGCTACACTTTCTCGCGAGCCATCTCAAATTCTTCCCCGACAATTTGGGAAATTTTAGCGACGAACACGGTGAACGGTTTCACCAAGACCTCGCCATCAATGAAAAGCGATTTAGTGGAAAAAATGATTGTCATATGCTGTCGGAATACCTGTGGTCTATATGTCGCGATTCAGATTACCAACTATAACGGAAATGCAGAAGAGTTCATTTCAACCAACTGAAAGAATATTATTTAACATAAACATTTAAAATATATAAAATACATACAATATATGTAAACATGAAAAATATTAATATACTGAATAAACACACGTACTTTGCGTTTTCTTTACGATATTTTTTTGATATTTTTCTTAAGATTGCAAATTTAAAATAATTGCCATTCCTTAACTCACACTGATAGAAGGCTGATTTTGTTTGATGAAATTGTTCTACTCACAAAATTAAAGGATATTAATGGATAATAGTTAAAAGGACATTTTTAAATATTACTCGTCCTTGGAAAATTGTTCCTAAAATTTTAGTGAATAGCAGGAATTTTCCCCTTTCATTTGATAACAATATTGATGTTATTCACATTTTAAAATGTGTAAACAAGTTATATCAAAATTGTTAACCTTGTAATTTTAAAAGTCCTGTGAAAAGGACAAACGATTACGAAATAAGGAAGTTAGTACGTTATTTTCCTACTAGTGCCCTATATTTTAAATTTTATATAGTGCCTTTCGTGGGAGGGAAAAAATATTTTTTTTGTATCGGTGTCCTAAATATGCTATATAGGCTGTGAAATTCAAATAATTGTTATTCCTTAACCGTTAATGATAGAAGGCTGAAATTGTAATATGTGTTGTGTCAGTTAGAGTTCCGTAACACGTATTTTTTTACGATTTTTGCTTGCACAACTTTGAAGAATATTAAAGGATTAAAGTTTAAAAGGAGATTTTTTTGTAGCCTTCGTCCTTGGAATTTTTTCCAAAAATTTTATTAAATAGCGGGAATTCTCCCCTTTTATTGGATACTCATATTTATCATTACGCATTGTTGTAAGTGCAAAAAAAATATTTTAAATATGTTATCCTTGAAATTTTCAAAATCCTGTAAAAAGGACAAACGATCACGAAATAAAAAACTGAGTATGCAGTTTATCTACTGTTGGCCTATAGTTTTATTTCTATACAGTCCCGTTCTTGGGAGGGAAAAAAAGTTAGAATTTGTCGCACGGTGTAACCATTCACGGTGGAAATCAACTTATGTTACGTACAGTGCGCATTCAGTATTGGATACCTCGCGTGAAAACCATTATTCGCGCTACCATTAGTCGTTGCAAGCCTTGTCTTCTCGAAAAGAAACGGTCATGTAGTCAGATCATGGCTGCTTTGCCTCCTGAAAGAACTAGTGTTACTAGAGCTTTTACCACCACTGGGGTAGACTTCGCCGGACCCTTTGATATCAAATCATATACGGGTCGGGCTTGTCGAGTAACGAAAGGTTACGTATGCGTTTTTTGTCTGCTTTTCGACAAAAGCAATTCATTTGGAGGCCACCTCCGGTTTGTCGTCGGCTACATTCTTGGCCGCATTTCAGCGCTTCATTGCTCGCCGTGGTTGTCCTAGGTCGATTTTCTCTGACAATGGCACAAACTTCGTTGGCGCATCCCGTGAAATTGAAAGGGAAAAGCATTTCCTTCGCGAGGGTCGTAACACAATTTGCTCCACCATGGTGTACAAAGAGTTCACCTGGCAGTTCATCCCAGCAGGCGCTCGCTGGTCTCTGGTCTCTGAGAGGCAGCCGTCAGGAGCTTCAAATTACATTTCCGTCGACATAGTAAGGACCTTAAATCTACATTTGAAGAGCTGTCGACCATCCTGGCACGCAATGAAGCATGTTTGAACTCTCGCCCACTTTGTTCCATGTCTGACAATGCGGAAGAAATTGTTGCTCTCACCCCAGGACACTTTATTATAAGCGCGCCACTTTTATCTCCCCCGAACCGTTTATTGAGGAGTCCCCTTTGAGTTTAGTTAACCGCTATAGGAAATTAAAAGCTTTGACGCACCAGTTTTGTGTACGATGGAAAGACGAGTATTTACACAGTCTGAACAAGCGCTATAAATGGAAGTTTCCACAACGAAATATTCAAATTTATGATCTAGTAGTTGTTCGCCATAAAAGCCTTCCGCCTACTTCGTGGAAATTAGGTCGTGTTGTCCAAACTCATCCCGGTGATGACGGTAACGTGCGGGTCGCGGATATTCGTACCGAACAGGGTGTAGTAAGACGACCGGATCAGTCAGGTATGCGAGTCGCTAGTCCAGCATGTTCGTTTGCCCACGACGTCCCAAACGCAATATGTGACGGCTCAGGTGGCGGAGTTAACTTGTGGGGTAACTCCGGCCATGTCGGTGTTCTCAACCATCCGCAACGCGTTCCGCGGACTAGAATAGGCGGATCCGTCTTTTTATCGCCCCGAATGTTGCAAGGTGGCCGGCAATGTTCACGTACCCTGCATTGTCTCAACTTCCCGAGCCTGGTTGCGTATTGACATCACTGGAATCTCATCTACACCTCTCTTCGGAGACCTAATTCGCTTACTACGGATGTGTAGAGTGCGGATTGCCTATGGGTGGTGGCTGTTGTGTGGCTGCCTTGCTCATCTTCGGGTCTTTCTCTCTCTCTATTCGCAAAATCTACGGTAGTCGAACACTTGTAACGAGCCTCTGCGTTCACCACTTGTCATTTTGAACTACGCTCGCTCACGCAGGCATTGTCGCCAACCACACATACTCGGTAAAAAATCCTAGTTTATTTGAAAAGAAACCCAATAAATATCCCCCATTATTTATATTTAAAATTAAAATTCGTTTGTTTTTATATATTTCTTTATTTACCACACGCACCCCCCTTTTGCACCCCCACAACAACACATACAGAATTTGAAATCAAACGGTTACTCCTATCGAAAGTTATCGTGCGCTAAATCCAGACAGACTGGCTTTCCGCAAATAATATTGGGGTCTCTTTGGTCACTCCTTCGATATGTTACACCTTTAATCCGCAGCAACTGATATATAGATATATATAATTATACTCGTATACAATCGTTCTCAATAGTGGGGTTATAATAACATGAGTTTGTTTTATATATTTTTATATAATTAATATTTTTAAAATAGGAATTGTTTTCTTCGTTAGGATGTTAGCTTTGAAAATTTTGAATTTTTTGCTATTTTGTTTCTATTTTATTCTATTAACAATATATATATTTTTAACATCAATTATTTTAACGACTGTCTGTACATGAAAGTGATATTTTCAACATTTCATAATTTTCTGTAATTTAAAGTGTATCCTGGCTTCATCGAGCTTTTACTTCAAAAAGGTGTTTAGTACACTCTATTACACAAAAAAAATGTTATGCGCAGCCCTTCGACAAACATTTTGTTGCATAGTGTTATCAATGTACATTTTGAGCGTTTCTAAATAGCTGTCATATAAGCCACGGTTACCCAGCTGGGGCTCTATGCAACCCCAGCCTTAATAAGCCAGTGGGGACTCTGAATCTGAGTTTGGCTATATTGACGCCAAAAACGGTTAATGAGGTTTTGTGCAGTATCATCCCCTCTACTCAACTGTGAAAAGATCAAAATCGGATTTGCTTCGATTCGCGAGATATAGCGATGACAGTTAAAAAACAATGTTAGTTGCAATGAACTATACAAAAAATAGCGGTAAATTAGAATTGTAACACAATTTCCAATACATATGAGTAAATGCAAGTCGTTTTACAATTTTCGCGATATTTGCAATGTCGCCATATTGCGATTTTTTTGTAATCTATAAAACTGCCTAACATTTTCGTATTATTTGAATTTAATTTTTCAATGCCTTCCATTAATAAAACGAAAACCCAAATAAAAAAAATTTCTTGAAGGTATGTTTTTACAATAACCCGCGAATAAGAGCTGACCGGACAATGATACCAATTTATTTATAAGGAGCGGATTATACTGAATAAACCTCCATATGCGTTATTGTGAGATTTTTGTATCTTAGGTTGAAAAACGCAGTCTCTATCGAGACAAACCCATTCGATTATAATATGTAATATACAAGCGATTTCAAGAGATTATAAGATGTTTGGGGGAACAATTTTGCACATTTTTATTTAAAAAAATAATATAAGCACAAATATCATTTGAAATTAATATTCACAATTTTTGATAGGCAGTAAATCTTTACTGATTAACACTGCGTTTTTTTCTTAAAATCTCCTTTATTTCCTTTGTTCACATTTTTCTGGGATAACCGCGTCTGCAAGAATTGTATTTTATGATAAAATAATTCGGAAATAAATGTGTTTTTTATTGAAATTTTTTAATTGCGGGATCGGCATCGCGAAAAATTTTATATCATTCTATTCGTCTGAACAATATTTTTTTAAAAACTTGGCGGTGTTAGTTATTTTCATAGATTACTAAAAAATCGCAATATGGTGATATTGCAAATATAGCTTAAAGTGTTAAACGACTTACAATAACTCATTTTTATTGGACATTGTGCTAAAGTTCTAAATCCAAAATTTTTAACCCATGAGGTACGTTGTGTACAAAATGTGAAGAGTTTAGTTCCACCTACTACTACAATGTTATACTACATTTTTTTAAAGTGAATTTAAAATTTTGTTTTCCATTTTTTTGCTATGTTGGTGCAAATGTCCCGTGCGTATGTTGACTTATGAGCCGATATGTTAGACGACTTTATGTGTGCTTAACGACTTTTAGCAATCGGAAATGAATCAAAAAAGCTGTATTAAATTTTGATTAAAAGTTTTATTAACACACTTAATTTTGAATGTGGCATTTGGCGAATTAACTTTGAGCAAGAACTTCACATAAGGATGTTTGCGCTATAGACAGGCGCAATCAATAACACACTGCAACAAAATATTTGTCGAAGGGTTGTGCAAACGCTTTAAAAATTGTATTGCTTTTTAAAAAAAAAAAATTTTAATTCCCATTTTCTTGGGAGGTGCTTTTAGTATTTGGATCATATTGTTCGTAGTATAAGAAAACTTTTAATAATAAAATACGTAAGAGTTAAAAATGTAATCTTCGATTTTTTGAAAGAAATATATCAATTATTTCATCGATTTTGACTTCATCTTTGTATATAGACATCAAAGCCAGATAAGATAGCCTTTCTCCTTCCATTCTGTTCCGGAGATAAGTTTTTATTCTTCTTAACGTCGAGAAACTTCGCTCAGCAGATGCCGTTGTCACAGGTATTGTGGCCAGTATCTGCAAAAGGGTGAAAACGCTTGGGAACATGTCTTCATCACAAACTGAAATAGGATCTAATGCATTTCATGGCTTATCATTCTTCTGCTTCCAATAACCAATCCATATACATATTTCAGCTAAAACAGATTTTGCTGAATTTTTTAAATCGTTTTTGTAAAAAAGTGTGACTTCTTCGAAATCTTCCTTTATTAGATTCACAACTCGTATCGGAACGATATTAAACAGACTTGTAATTATAGCTTCATGTTCGGAAAATCTATTATTTAAATGTGATATTGGTATGAACAATGTTGTCCTAAAATACGCCTTGGCATCTGGACCAGGAATATTAGCCCTATACTTTTGAGTGCCTACTCTTCTAGGTAGTGCAGCTTCTATTCTAAAACTTCTTGCAAGTTGTGTGGATTCTTCAAACAGTTTATCAAACTCCGCATCTGAATTTCTACGCATGTCACTTAATTTGGTCGTTGCCAATTTTATGATTTCGTAAGCCTTTATTATATCTAGGTTAATCGTTTGCAAATAATGTGTAATGGCCAAAACCGTACTACTTATTACCACACCCAATATAAAGTCAAATTTACATACACGGTTGTGCAAACTCATTCCATCACTGCAACCTACATGTTAAAAAGGTAGATAGATAAGAAATCATAAATGTAATTTTAACTTAATTTTCGCCATATCTCGTTATCATAAATTTAAAGTCAACCAATATTACACCGGTCGACAAAAACAACATTTTTTCTTGGGGTTCTGTTTTAATGCATAGATTCTGATTTTAGACGTCAAAATCTCAAATCTTAGCTTTTAAAGTTTGTTTTTGTAAATTTTACATCGATAAGAAAGTTTGAAAGTTAAAACCTTGCTAAATTAGCTATAACTTTTTAAATTATGCATCGATTTTCTTCGGAATGGGAATATAACATTTGAGATTGTTTTATGGGAGTTTTATTTTTAAAATATTAAAATGTTATCAAAAAATCAAATTTTTTTGCAATATTTTGTAATACTCGTATATCGTCAAAACCGCTGAACGGATGGAAAATGGTATTATATGAAGTTGAAGGCTACTTAATATTTAATTCTTTAAAACTTTCCTCAATGCATAAATGGTTATCGAGTTATGCCACTATATGTGGTTCAACCACTAATTTCTTTCCATATCACAGCTTATCGCGAGAATTTAAAGAGACAACCCTTTAGGCTAAGAAAAAAGAGAGGTTGAACCACATATTATGGCATAACTAGAGAACCATTCATCCGAATTGGTTCAGGTAAGCTTTACATACTTCAGAATTAAGTAGCCTTCAACTTCGCACAATACAATTTTCCATCCGTTCAGCGGTTTCGACAATATCTTACAAAGTATTGCAAAAAATCATATTTTTTGAGAAAGATAGATACGCATAATTGTCATATTTTTGTGATTTTATCGTAAACTCTGAACAGTTATGAATAAAGTGAGACTATTCCGAAGAAAATCGATGCATAATTTAAAAAGTTTTAGCAAGGAAATCATGCACTTTTCTTATTTTTAGTTGTTATTACTTTTACTGTTTCCATTTTTTACGCTTTTGTATTGTTTTTTTAACGGCCGTCCAAATATTTTTCGTGTTTTTTTGAGTGATTTTGAAAATTGTAACCAGTTTATGCCTATGTTTAAAACATTTCGGGGGGGGGGGGGCCGGGCCCCCCCCCCTCTATATACGTTCCTGGTGGGAGGTACCAAAAGGGGCGTGGAAATAACGCCCAGTTTTCACTGGATTGTAGGCACTGAAATAGCATTACTCTTTACAAAATTTCAAGTATAGGGTGATCCATTTCGAGGTTCCCTACCTTTTTAAAGAAAAAAAACACAGAAAATTCAAATTGCATGGGAAATGTTTATTATCATTTGAAAGAACATTCTTTGGCATTTATTTTTTGAAGATTATGTCTATCAAATGTTGGCCGCGGCTACGTCTCTGATGGTCCATCCGTTGAGTCCAATTTTCGATGACTCGATTATGTTGACCAGAAGTTGAGTAAAGTGCACGAAACACATTCCTCACAGAACGTGAATTTTCGTAATAAATTTGAACGATTTGTAAACGTTGTTCAGTCTTTCCATGATGAAATGCCAAGCAATACTTAACAAAAATAACATGACAGCATGACACGACTCACACGTGATCTGTCAAAATTGAAAAAAGAATCTCTACTTGGATCACCCGTTATTTGTATACATAATACATAAGCTGTTAACTTTTTGTCCAAAATGGGGCATTTGTGTGGGAGGTACCAGAAGAGGCGTGGCAACTTCGGCCATTTTTCGCGAGTTTATAGCGACTAATAAACTAGTACTATATTTGGAATTTCAGAAGATTTGTATAAGTAGTATAGCAGTTATTAATTAATCAATATTTCACAACACGTTAACCCTTTGTGGGGGAGGTAATAGAAGGAGCGGATCAATATGGCTATCTTCGAACTTACCCGGAGATAGAAAAAAATATTACCAAGTACCAAATTTGAAGTCAATCGGTTACTCCTTTCGACAGTTATCGTGCGCACCAGCCAGAAGGCAGACAGACTGACGGACATTGATCATTCGACTTAAGATGACCCAAAAAGGATTTCCGCCGAACATACTTACGGTCTTACATCACTCCTTCGATGTGTTACACTTTTTTCCGTAGCAAATGAGGTCAGGCGAGGTCAAAAACGGACTATATTGGTCCACTCCTGAAATATTTTTATAATATTTTTTTTAAATATTTTTCCTGTTCCAAAAAGACTAAAAATGGACTCGTTGTTTACTTTAAAGTTTTATGTCTAAAATGTAGTAAATTGTAGCATATGATGGCAGATCCTCGTATAATTTATTAAAAGTAAGTCAAAGCCTATACTATCCGGAAAATTTGACTGTTTTTAGAGCTTTATCTTAAAATTACCTCCTTTTAAATCAAAAAGTTGTACACCTAAGAAACTGCAAATGTGTGCTTTATTTCAAAGGCTATACTTTCCGGAAAATTTTACTATTTTTAAAGCTTTATCTCAAAAATTACATCCTTTTAAATTAAAATGTTGTACACCTAAGAAATCGCAAATGTGCTACACATTTGTGCCTTTAATATTCAGAAAATGGTTCACTTCAGAAAATTGCTGTAACAGATTTGTAGTAGACTAGCTGACCCGATGCGCTTCGCTGCCCTCAAAGTGCGTTTCAGTGAAATATAACCATATGATATGTTGACACTCTTGATACTACGGCAGTGTTTTCGGGTCTTCCATATTGCATTTAAATGCACAAATTTCGTGTAGTGCAATACCCGTCAAATCACCTTGGGGAGGCTACGTCGCTCATTCTCTGTTGGGTATAGATTGCTGTGAAATACATTCATACCAATTAGTGCAATAATTCTATCAGTATTTATTTTTTCTACAACGACGCCGCATGCGCGTATTCACGCCCTCTAATCCGCTATCACCCAATTTTGTTGTCACGTGCTAACTTTTAAGGCACTTGAATACTAAACACACATGGTCAAGCGTCAATCTAGATATAATATTCTCCATTTATTCGTTCTCAGCAAGCGTGTCGTATGCACAGATACTTCCACTGATCAGCTTTTTAATCAGATTCCGTAGAGTGCTATCAACAGCATGCACTAAAAACTTCAAGACGATGAGTGCAACGCCTCTCTATATTTCGTTTTGATTACTTTGTCCATCGACACTATTTTAATGCAAATTTTCAAAACTGTCCTGCAATCTCGGGTTGTATGGGCGGCGCCACGCCCTTATCACTCTCTTTTGCAAAGATATCGCCGCAATACTATTTCAAATATTGCGTTCTACATTTTTTATTTCTATGGGGGTGTCATGCCAACTGTTTCCATCGCTCCTGTTTGTAGCTCCATCACCCCTACTGGTACCAAGGCCAGCCAAACTTCGAAACCATGGCTGATATAGTGATTGAAATATTGAATTTTGAAATTTCAGGTTGTGTAGAAGTACCCACTCTTAATACGATGTCAGTTTTTGGTACAATCATTGGTTGTGGTTCAAAGGTTACACACCCATTTTTGCAGGCTAGCTGCAATAGTGCAGGAAATATTATATATTCAGATGTCATGTTTCACATTTCAGGTTGTGTGGGCGGTGCCACGCCCACTGTTACTATCATGCCAGTTTCTTGCCCCAGCACTCGATCTGGTTCCACATACCAAATTTCGAGAATTTTGGTCCAATAGCAATCAAAATATTGCACTTCTGAATTTCTGGTAGTGTGGGTTGTACCACGCCTACTGTCACAATCACACCTCTTTTTGGCTCCATCACGCGTACTGCTACCAAGGAACAAATACTAAATATCGCCGATTTTACTGTACTCAAAATATAGTATTTGTAAATTTCAGGTTGTGTGGACGGTGCACACCCACTATAACTGTCACACCAGTTTATCGTTCCATCACGCATAATGGTACCAATGTCACATGTACCAAATTTGGAGACTCTTACCACAATAATACTCGTAATATAGCATTTTTAAATTTCAGGTTGGGTGGGCGATGTCACGCCCACTTACACTATCACCCTAGATTTCTGCTACATAACGCGTACTGGCACCAAGGTCACACATATGTACCCAATTTTGAGAATTTTGCTACTACAGTATTCGAAATATCTCATATTTGAATTTTAGGTTGTGTGGGCGGTGCCAAGCCCACTGTCACTATCACCCCAGTTTTCAGCTATATGACGCGTAATGGCACCAAGGTCACACATACCCAATTTCGAGAATTTTGCTCCAATAGTATTCGAAATATTTCATATTTGAATTTTAGGTTGTATGGGCGGTGCCACGCCCACTGTCACTATCACACCGGTTTTTGGCTCCATGATGTGTACTGGTACCAAGGTCACACATATCGAATTTCGAGTATTTTGAGCCAATAGTACCCTTGATATTCCACTTTTAAATTTTACGTTGTATGGGCGGTGCCACGCCCCTTTGTCCAAACAAAACCGAATATAGCTACGAACCTTCCACACACCAAATGATGTACTCATGCAAAAATTCAGCAAAATCTGTTTAGCCGTTTTCGGGTCCATCGCGTACCAACGAACACCATTTAATTTTTATATATATAGATGAAGATGATGACAAATATCGTTTACGTCAAAATAGTATAATTTATCTTACAGAAAAATTTATATGTGGATTCCATTACGAAGTTCATCCTGTGAATATGTTTTATACAAATTAAATAATAATAATAAAATTATTCAATAATATATAAATATATTTTTCAGACAAAATCTTTGAATAAAATGATACAATTTTAAATTTATTATTCGTGCCAATTATTGTTAAGAATTTTCCGGTTTGTAGTAAATATACAATTAGAGCAGCGTTAAAGACAGTAGAAATAGGTAGTACCATATTGTAGATTTCATTGTGTATGCCAAAGTGCATTGTCTATTTACACATTGTAAACATACACAATACTAACTTTGCTTTATTTCAATTTAAATAAGTGCGGTGAACACGTGACATTCAATTTTAAATCGCGGAGAAGTGATTGTGTCAATTCGTTAAAAAGTGCTACAACAGGATGGATATTTGACAATATTTTAATAAAAGGCAAAGAATTGAGGAGGATGACGTAATATTATGATATACATACCAACTAAGCAGGATGTAAAAGACATATAATTATTTTTTATAATATGTGTATGTAAATACTTAAACGACCGCAATGATTATTACTATATCTACAATGAATTTTTCTGAATATTCTTCATGATGCAGAATCCACAGAGATGCAATTTGCCGTCGAAACGAATGATGGTCATATGGAAAAGCCAACTACATCAAACTTTACAGCTTCCAGTAACCCAAACGAAGTATCACCATATGATATAGGTTTATTCGTGAACAAGTCAGCTTCAGAGAGTATCGACTATACAGGGTGGCTGATATGTAATGCAACAAAGTAAATCGCTATATTTTTTTAATTTTTTTTTAAATTTTATTGATCAAAAGCTAAAAATGTCGGAAATAACATAAAATTTTAGAAACAGTTTAGATTTGTTTGAATTGGCCACCTTATGGCCTTCAAACGGCCGACAAAGCCATCACACGCTGCACGAAAGTGGCTCTGCGGTATTTTGGCCCATTCCCGGCGAAGCGCCGTCTTGAGATGATCGATACTTTGGTATTTTTTAGTGCGAACCTTACTCTCTAAAATGCCCCAGGCGCAAAAGTCCAACGGATTGAGATCCGGAGATCTTGGTGGCCATTGTGCGGTAGAAATGAAGCGAGGAACCTCCTTTTTAAGCCATTCTTGGTTGACGCGTGCTGAGTGCGATGGTGCTGAGTCCTGTTGGAATGTCCATGGTCTGCGGCCGAAATGTTTGTCTGCCCAGGGCTTCAATACTGTCTTTAGGACATTTTCCCGATAATATTCGGCATTTATTTTGACCCCATGGTCGATGAATACGAGCGGGGAGCGACCATCGGCCGTTACGGCGGCCCACACCATTACCATCGGCGGCGCTTGAGTTCTGGTGGCCAATCGAAGGTGTAAATTTTCAGCTGACCTCTTTGGCAAGTAAACCCGATCAATTTGTTTGTTCACCAACTGCTCAATTTGGAATGGCTTCTCATCGGAGAAAACCAAATTCGGTAACTGGCCACATTCGTGCAAGCGAAGCAACTCCGTGGCTCTTTCCAGTCTAACTTTTTTTGTGCATCGGTGAGCTCTTGCACTTTTTGGAACTTCAATGGCTTTAGTCCAAGCTCATTTTTTAATTTGTGTTGTATCCGTTCTCGCGATATGTTCAGCTCACGAGCAATTTTTCTACCACTGCGGCGTGGATTTCGATCAAATCTGGCCTTCACTTTTCGGATCATTTCTGGTGTTCTTACCGTTTTTTTTCGTCCACTTTTTGGACGCGATGCAACACTGCCAGTATCACGGTAACGAGCAATGGTACGAGAAAAAAAGATTTATTCACATTTAAATGCTGGAGGGCTCTAACGATAGCCACTTGTGTTTTTCCACCCAAATATAAAGCAATCACACTATCACGCTTGAATTCCATCACGAATAACTTTTTTCTGAATGCAATAGATCAAAATGCGTGTGTAAGCTTGTAAACAATAAAATGAACTGTCACTGAAATAAATCTGTCAGCTATCAGACTAGCGGTTTAGAAATGATAGCAACCTGAAATTGGTTGCAATACATATCAGCCATCAGTACAGAAGGTCTTCACGAACAAATCTGGATTCCTCCAGATAATTATAGTTTTAGAAGTTTAAAATTCCAACCTTCTTGGTTACATATATATAAATGGTTGGCGTACTCCGCGAATCAAGTCGGTGCTTTCTGTAAAACATGTGTATTATTTGCTCCTAGGGATACAGAAGTACATAACCAAAACCTACGAAACTTGGTATCAAGACCATTTAATAATTGGAAAAAAGCACCGGACGTATTTCACCACCACTCATCACTCGAATACCATAGAAACAGTGTATTGAAATATGAAATGAAGTCTAATGTAGAAAAGCAAGCCACAGCGTCCATCGATAAACAATTACAAATTCAGGAAAAGCAGGTCGTAAACGGAAATAGAAAGCATTTGGAAGCAATAGTTCAAACAGTAGTCCTTTGAGGTCGACAAGGATTAGCACTAACTTGAAGTTGTGATTCAAATGAAACCATTCAAAATGATGCCAAGTTTAGAGCCTTGCTAAGGTATCGGGCGATAACGTATTCAAACTTGAATAGTCACTTGACAATTTCACCACGAAACGCAATGTATTTAAGCAATCGTGTTCAAAATGAATTTATAAGTATTTATCACACTCTTATACACCGACAACTTATTAAGAGAATCAATAATTCCAAAGCTTTCACCGTCATGGCGGACGAATTAGCTGATATATCAGGGGTTGAGCAAGTTTCAATGTGTATTCCGTACCTTAACGAAAACGATGGGTGATATATAATTTGCGAAGATTTTTTGAGTTTCGTCCCAACAAAACAGTTCGATAGAAAAGGTTTGGCTGATGTTATTCTTAATTTCCTCGAAACTTCAAGTATTGATTGTAAGTATTTATTTGGGCAATGCTATGACGGCCCAAGAGCAATGAACGGAGAATTTCATGGGGTGCAAGCATACATCCAAGAAAAGTACAGCTTAGCACTGTATTCACATTGTGCAGCTCACATCTTCAACAAAGTAGTCCCAATAAGAAATTGTCTCGGCACTATCCAAACCATATACCACTTTTTTCAATATCCTAAAAGGCAAATAGCTCTTCAAGAAGCAATTTCTATCTACAGAAATCTCCGTGATGATAAAAAGCAAAAATAAAAGCGGTATTGCGCAACTCGATGGGTAGAACAACATAAGTCTGTTAAAAAATATATTTTCACCCACAAGTAGCCGTTATCGAGGCTTTGGAATGCATCTACACCATCTGGTCAGATCAGAAAACTACAACATGTGCATTAGGTAGGGTCCATGCCCAACCAAGAAAAAAAGTTGCGTTTGTCACCCCCTAGATTTAAAGACAATTTCAGAAACAAATTTTAATTTTTTCGTGCACCCTGCATACCACCCTTTTAGTTTTCTTTATCCTGTGTTCCTATTTAAAGTCCGATCGTAACGGGATGCATATCTTTATTCACGTTTTGGAAAGGGCTATATTTCGTCCACTGGCCATTTTTGACTCCGAGGTCAAATTCGATAATTGACCTCTGTTATCTCGTTTTCTACCCCCTTTATTTGGACTTATTTTGAAACGATAATAAAGGCATTTAAAAATAATTAAACTTTTGTTTTTAAAGTTCTCAGTTTTATTTATAAACAAAAAAGTTCCATAGGGTTCAAAATTGTAAAATATATGCTGGAATCAAATTCGACTAGTTTCTTTTGATCTCTTTTCTGTCTCTCTCACATACACTTGAATAACCCAATGCCACAAACGCACAACCACTATGGCATTCGGTCCAGCATCAACAAACTAAATTTGCGGGATTCTCTAACAAATGTTGAAGCTTTTTAAAGGAAGAACAAAATCACTTTGTTTTCCCATTCACACTCCACTAAAATAGTATTTTTGCCACTGACTCCATGTTTATTATCCTATCTTTACGTATGATACCTCGTGGATCATCTCATGAAGGGCTACTTTTCTTCCATACGTCACTTTGGATTTGGGTGCATATTATTTTTCAGAAACGAAATCACCATAAGTTGCCATTGAAGAGATTCGACTCGAAACAGTAGAATATGTGCTGAAAAATTGGGTTGAGCGGATGAGGCACTGCCGAGCCAGTCTTGGCAGTCATATGAATGATATTGTGTTGCATTATTAAATGACAAGGTTAAAAATTTCCAATAAAACCAGAAATTTGAAAAACAATCAGTAAATTTTTTTTATAGCCGATTCAATTTTTAAATAGCCCACCCTTTACTTTCCTTTTACGGTTTGCATTTGTATTCATAAGCAAAAAAGTTATAGAGAATTATTAATAAAATGTTATACACTGTACAAAAATTTAAGTATTTTTATACACTGGTATTAATGTTATAAGCTGTTAACTTTTGGTGCAAAATGGTGCATTTGTCTTGACGTGTAAGCGACTAATAAACTAATGGCGAATTCTTTTCTGCAAAAAAGTTCAACATTTTCATTGCCCTTTTTCCGAAAACTGCACTATTATATCGCTTTTTTGAAATTTTGAAATTTTAGTTGTGCTAAATTCGAGTAACTTAATTACCAAATTTCAAAAAAGTATCACAAAATTATGTAAAGAAATAGTGGCAAAAATTTCAAAAGGATCAAATTGGTTCAATATAGCCAATAGTACAAAAGTTATGACCACTTGAAGTGGTCATAACTTGTTGATACGGATGAAATCGGTGCATATTGTGCTCCGATATTTACTTAATACATACTTACACACGGTAAGGGAAAAATGAAAAAATCAATTTTTGATTGCAGATATCTCGGTAACTATACGAGATAATTCTTAGGTGTTTAGTTTATTTGTAGATTCTAGTTAGTAGAACACACACAAAAAAAAATTTATAAATTGGAAGAGAAACCCGAGTTACACGTGCTTGAACATTTTCTTTACCCGATGTTGCCAACTTTGAGGCCCTTTAGCTCCGCCACTGTTTGAGGTGTTTGAAGAGGTGTTAGAGACATTACTTCTCTAACACCTCTTCATCTACCATGCCAAGTTTGGTCGCAATCGGTTGTTTGGTTAAGAAACGTTCGAATTATTTCCCCTTTTTAAATTCGTACCACTGTGCAGTGTTTTGCAAAAACAGACGAAAATTGTCAGACTAGTCTTGGTATGTATTTTACAAATATTGAGTCTCACAAAAATTGTTTACTGTTCTGGATTTGTGAGAGTGCGACAATTATTCTGTGAAATTTTAAGAAAATCGAGGGGGTAGCAATTTTTTCTACAAAGGTTTTTTCAAAAAAAACTTTCGTAAAAAAATGTTTAAACAATTTTCAAAAAAATAACATTTAAAAAAATGGCGCAATGTGTCCTCTTTAAAACAAAGTAAACTTCGCAAAAATCGGTTCAGCCGATCGAGAGCAATTAACTGGTTGCAAATAACTGGACAAAAAACAGCGAGCAGTCGTTTAATGTACAGCTCGACATACATTTCCCGGGGAACTCACTAACAGAACCCGAAAATCAGCAGGACCAACAAGAGTGCGAGTGCATCTCAAAATATTGTACGTGCTTTCTAATCTAAATGTTTTTCATCTATTCGTGCAAACAAATTTAAAAAATGCCAACATCACGCTAACGACACTGTGAGACGTGGCAATCGCAGTGAGCGACAAATTCGAAAACCTCCTCATAGATTTCCTACAGGTGGCTCTGAACAAGTTGGCTAGATGGGCCAGAAGCAGCGGTTTGGTCGTTAACCCAAACAAGACAGAATTGGTTCCCTTTACTAGGATGCATAATGTCCCACATGTGGACCCTCCACCTCGGATAAATGGAACAGATCTAGTCTTCTCTGAAAGTGCAAAATCTTTAGAAATAATTATAGGTAGGAAACTGTTATTTAGCCTTAAGGTATTGGAACGTGTAAGGAAGGCCAACGTCGCCTTATTTTCCTGCAGGAAGGCTATAGGGTCGCGGTGGGGCCTCTCTCCTAAAATCGTCCATTGGCTATATATAGCAGTAGTATAGGGCATTGTGGTATGGTGGATGGCGACTGACAAACTAACTTTCACCAACCTACTATCAAAGGTTCAGATAACTGCCTGCCTTTGCATAAGCGGAGCCTTAAGGACTACAGCGACTGAGTCTCTACAAGCCCTACTCCATATACTGCCGATTAATATTGTGGCGAGAGAAGTTGCAACCAGAGCGGAACCAAGTTTTAACTGCCTATCAATGTGGAGGTACACAAACTACGGTCACATGAGGATATCGAAGTGAAGTTCTATGGTACCCGACCGAGTGGACTATATACCAACTGTGTAAACCTTCGAGAGGAACTACATCACTATAATACAAGCCAGAGATTAATGGGTTGCCAGAATACCAGGTAATAATTGATGAAAAGGTTGGCTTCGGAGTACACTGTGAATAACTTACTTTGGATATAGCTCACAGACTACCAGCAGTATCTATCAAGCCGAAATAATGGCAATATGGGAAGTCGCCAAGTGGCTGAGTCGCAACATAGCACTGGCTATGTGGCGACATAACACTGGCGTTGTCATTTACTCGGACAGCCACGCTGCCTTCAATTCTCTGGAGGCCACATCCCTAAATTCACAAACAGCCCTCGACTGCCGCAGATCCCTTAACGAGATGGCTGCGCAGTTTAAAACAACTCATGGCATAGGGATATCCCGAGGAACTGCAAAGCCAATGACCTTGCAAATTCTTCGAGAATTCTCGAAGAATTTGCATATACACCACTATTAACGTGCACGTGGTGCACCACTATTCACGTGCAAGCTTTGGCTTAGGCAAGAGGTAATCATTCAGTCTAACGAAAGATGGACAGAAATCGCATGCAGGGTAGGTAGACAAATCTGGCCAAGAAATGAACTGAGATGGTCAAAATATCTCCTCGCACTAGAGAGGCAAATATTGTCTACGTTACGATCGGCGAACACGCCAAAAGATTTGGTATTGACTCTAGTGACTTCTGCAGAAGCTGTGGAGGTGAGGAAGAAGTGGCGAGCATTGAACACTTGCTATGCGACTGTCCCGCTTTGAGTAAACGATGACTGGACATTAGGGATATAACTTTTTTTTGCGTGCAAAATACCACTCCAGTACCATGTGGGAAATATTGTTCTGATAATAAAAATCCGTTTTTTACGTTGATTCGGTGAAAAAAGTTTCCGCATCGAAAGCGATTTCTAAAGTGCTTTTATGATTTTTTTTAAATTATGATTTTTAGATCATAGTATAAACATACATAGTTTTATATGTTAAAATAAGGGAAAAAGAGATTGTAAGATATATATAAACTTTGAGTTTAATGTGCGTATGGTTTAACATAGTGTATATATATCTGGCACCACTTTATTCGCACGTTCGGAGCATATGTTGCTGCGCTGATGATCTTTAATTTTAGGCGGTTCTCTTACCCAATGCCTTAAAAAACATTTATTAGCTTCCGCGTAGTTTATTAAAGATTTACTTAATGCTTCAAAATTATTCGCTTTGAAGCAATGGTCATCAAACCAGGAATCACAAACAAAACCACAAATAGGTTTTAACTCATCTTGATAGTTTGGAGGCAGGATAAAAGCCAAAATAGCTAATATAGCTCGGGAATTCCATCGTGCATTGCTAACTAATGGAAGAGATTTAAAATGTATATATGGAAATATGTTATTTTTTATTGTGTCATAACAACAACAAATACTCGTACAATTCACGACCTTCTTAGATAAGAACAAAAAAATTTAAAGAAGTTAAAGGTACTTTTTCTGCTCAAAACATCGCGATTTGATCAAACTTTTGTATTATACAGGGTGGCGCAAAAGTAATCCTCCTATCAGAAAATGCTATAAATTTTGCGATTGGCCCCTAATGTCAGTTCTGTTTTAACATTTGTGTAGTAAACACATGCGAAATACACGTTAATAAACAATGTTACGCTACACTGCTCCAGAACGCGGAATATTGCTGACTATTTATTTGACCAATAATCGGTCGGTGACTTTGGCACAACGTGAATTTCGTCGCAGATTTCCTGGCCGTCCAACGCCTACTGGTGAAACACTGCGACGTTTAGCCGCTCGCATCGAAGAGACTGGCACAACACGAGATGCTGCCAGGCGTGGCAGACCCCGGAGTAGCCGTTCTGCAGAGAATATTGCTGCTGTAGCCGAAGATGTCATGGAAGCGCCGTCGACATCGACCAGACGACGTGCCACGCAAATGGGTATCAGTCGACGGTCTCTACAGCGAATTTTGGTACAAGATTTGAAGATGTTTCCGTACAAAGTCCAGACGGTGCATCAGCTGTTAGCTGCTGACCGCCAATCGCGTCTTACATACGCTCAAGCCATCCTTAATCACCACCAAGAGGAAGATGATTTTTCATCAAAAATAATCATGAGTGATGAGGCCCATTTCCATCATAGCGGGTACGTAAATAAGCAAAATTTACGCTTCTGGGGCACTGAAAATGCGCGTGTAACCCACGAAGAGCCATTACACCCGCTCAAAGTCACTGTATGGTGTGCTGTTTTCGCTAGAGGAGTCATCGGACCTTTTTTCTTCGAGACGTCGCGGGCCAAACGGTTACTGTGAATGGTGAGCGCTACAGAGCAATGATCAACGAGTTCTTTTTGCCGCAACTTGATGAATTGGGATTGGAAAAACATGTGGTTCCAACAGGACGGTGCAACGGCACACACTGTACGTGCCACAACCGATATGCTGAAGGATGCATTTCCCGGGCGCCTAATCTCCCGTTTTGGCGATTTGCACTGGCCAGCAAGATCGCCTGATTTGACCGCTCCAGAGTTCTTTTTGTGGGGCTTTTTGAAGTCGCGGCTTTATGTCAACAAGCCTCAGACTCTTGCAGCTCTTAAAGACAATATCCGTCAAGAATGTGAGGACCTATCGCCGGAAGTTTTGGCCAAAGTGATGGAAAATGCCATAAAAAGGGCTCAAATGACAATCAACTGTGGCGGCGGCCATTTACATGACATCATATTCTCGACTTGATGTAAAAAAAAAATTAAAAGACCAAATAAAAATAATCCACAAGAAGAATCAAAGTTTTTCATTTTTTTTTAAATACCGCCAAAAAACATCGAAAGGTTACTTTTGCGCCACCTTGTACTTATGAATAATGGTTTGGTATTGAAGAATATATTAAATTTAAACTATGCGGCTATGCGGTGGTATTTTTGATATTTGCAAAAAATGCAAAAAGTTATATCCCTACTGGACATACTGGGGTCGGTCTTTCTGGACAGTCTAACAGATAATTGCGGTACCGATGTTCGTACTATCGATACATTTGTATATCAAACAGGATGGTTTCGATGAGGCGCAACTGGTCTATGTGAGGTGGAAAAAAAAGGCTGCCACACTTACCTAAACCTGTACTAGTTCTTTCTCAAAGCCTCTTTAACTTGATTCAAATTTAAATGGTACAAAAGCTTTTTAAGCAATATTTATCAGGCATTAGTTTTAAATAACTTTTTCCTGATGGTTTCGTTTGTATTTTACTTTTCCTAAACAGAAAATAAATAAAATGTATATGTAGTTACATACTTACACACATGTATCCATATATTATCTGTTCGCCAAACTTTAATGCTGCGTACATACTCGTACATCGCCTTAAAAAGCCAGTTTAAAAAAGGTCAGTCTAAACCCAGCATTCAACTTTTATTTACTTTTGAACTAACATAGAACAAACCTATCCGGGTACTCGTAGCAAAGGATATATTGGCATAGCCGACTCAAAAGACAGGAGAAGAGCACATCCATATTTTAACGAAAATTCCTGTCACGATTGTCAATAAAAGAACAGACGCAATTCTCTTGTGTTTTGCTCGGATGTCCAGCCATAGTGATTCCCTTTTAGCTCGTGACCATTTAAAAGGATTTGTTTTTCGTTTTTTGCAGAGCAAAGCTATCGTAAACTTATTTTATTTGCAGAAATCTTCCCTGTATGTACATACATACGTAAATATTAATTTATTAACTTTGGAGAATTTGGGACTATAATAAAAATATATGTTCATCTCTTTTCAGTGATTTGCATAAAATTTGGAAAATTATGCTCAAATATTTCATTCTTGTGACATATTTGGGGGGACGACAACAAATTGCGCGCACAGTACCGCAGTCAAAATAACAAATCTTGGTTAATTTCTTCGCACAAAACGTGATTACTATATTTCCCGTCAACCGAAAACTCCATTGCTCGACATGAAAATAAATTATCTTAAACTTTTCAATGGAAAAAAATCAATTTCGATTTGTGGTGTCAATCAAAAAAATTATTGATTTTGAATATGTACATATACCAATTTGTTATATTATTTATTAGTGAAGTTGTTAAACTGACTCATAGATGTTAACTACATAACTTATTGAATTAAAAAAAAACACTAATTAATCCGAAAATTTTATTTACTCTGTATACAATTAATTATAAATTTTCTCATGTTATTCAATAGTCTAATCTATCTTTTTCTATATACATATGGTGAATACTCTAGAAAACGGAATAAAAACAATTAGCTTTATTTTTCTTGTCACTAGCTTATGTGTGCACAAATACGCAAAATGTCGCCCATTAGTCCCAGATTTCCTCACCGGCGGCGCATGATACTAGGTCTGTTCAATAGATAAGGCGATTTTTTATGTTGGAACAGTTGTCTTCAGCATATGCTCTTAGTTCAGTTTGTTTGTGTTTAGTTTAGTTTGTTTAAGAGAAACATAACATTCAGACGTGTTTTGCTGGTATAGTATTTCGATTATCCATAACAATTTTCTTCACTTTCTCAACATTTTCATCGGCTTTTGATGTGATGCATCTTCCAGGACGAGCGTCGTCATTCTCGACCTTCTTCGAAAAGCTTGTACCACTTGTAAACAATTTTCTGACTCAGAGTCCAATCGCCAAATGCAACTCTCAACATTTCAAGTGCTATCGAGCACTTTATTCCAAAAAAAAATATCTGTTTTTTTCCAAAGCAGAAAATCGCCGAACAAGCAAGCACGTCTAACTGTTATGTCTCTCACAAACAAACTAAACTAAACACAAACATACTCAACTAGGAACATATGGATACTTTCATTCTAAACTATGCTAAGTGCAAAAAAAGTCGATTTTTATGAGAGGCGATCAAAGATGGATTCATTGTTTAAATTTGAGGGGAATTACTCGGCTATACGAATCGAATGACCTGCACTGTTTTGTGAATAACTTTTGATTGGGTTGACGGATAAACACCAAATTTGGACTGAATATAATTTGGAATATTTAGAAATTAAAAATGCAATCTCCCTAAATACATGCTAACTCAACTTAGCGTGGTTTAGAATGGAGGTGTCGACTTGTCTCTAACATATAGATACCTCCATTCTATAACATGCATTTTTAATTTCTAAATTTTCATAATTATATTCAGTAAACATTTTTGTGCTTATCCGTCAACACAATCAAAAGTTATTCTCAAGACAGTACTGGTCATTCGATTTGCATTAATAAGGAATTCAACACACATTTTAAAAATTCATCAAACTTTTATCGCCTCTCCTGAAAAACTGCCTTTTAGCACTTAGCATAGTTTAGAATGGAGATATCGAACATAATAAAAACTCAAATCGAATGTACGTAGCCCGAAATATGTCAAAGTTAACCTTTTCTATTGAACAGACTCCGTATAGCCGAAATATTTTGGGGATATTCACAAAACAAGCTTTCGTTTGAGATGCGAACGACTGCGATATGTATACCCTATACACTGAAAATATTTTCTTCGTACTTTTTACGAAACATTATTAATAATATTTTCTTCATACATAAATTTCATTCATATTATGACGAATATTTTACGAATTTACGAAGAAAGAAATCTTAAGAAATGGTCATACATTTCATGAAAATATTCTTATTTTGTATGAAATAACGTCTTAAAAATTTCGTAATTTTTGTGAGAGTAACATAATTTTCAAATTTTACTTTGTACTTTTTTTGTTCTTATATCCGTATCAATTTCCAATAATTTGAAAAGCATTCGACCTTAAGCGTTCGAAAGAAATCCTGAAAATTATTCAACAACTGTTTATGTGATATATATGTTATACATTTCAGATGCTGACAAGTTTGCTTTGCTTTGATTACAACTACATAATTTTATCCAAATTGTAAAAAATATGATAATTTCATACAAAATATGAAATGATTTCGTACAAAATATGAAGTAATTTCTTACAAAATATGAAATAATTTCATACAAAATATGAAATAATTTCATAAAAATATGAATCCAAAAAATTTACGAGTACGAACGAGTTGGCAAATACATTACTTGATGTGATTATTTCTGATTTGAAATAGCAGATGTAGGGAATAATTCTTGTTCGTTTGCTTTAATCTTTTCCTGCTAAGAGAGAGCAGCGTTTCGAACCGAATTAGAGGAAAAAACGGTCTAAAAGCAGAAGAATACTTATAGACAATTGTAAAATAGTGTAGGTCGGGCGCATACGACATACGAAGTAATTTCAAAAAAAATTTGTAAAATATTTTCATAAAAACTATGAAATTATTTCATAAAAAATATGAAATTATTTCTTAAAAACTATGAAATTATTTCTTAAAAAATATGAAAAAAATTCATAAAAAATATGTGTTTTATAGACGCTTAAACCACTGGACCGATTTTAATTTTTTTTCTTTTGTTTGAAAGCTATTTGGTCTGAGAAGGTTTTGGAAAAAAATTCCAAAAAGTGGGCGGGGCAAATGTGGGCGTGACAAATCGTTTGTTTGTTTGTTCCAACATCACGACTACTGAACCTATTTTCTTCAAACTTGGTGCACAGATAGACCAATTCCTGGGAAGTACCATGTGCTATTTCGATTTTCAGCCGAGTGATTTTCGGCCACTTGGCCGCTGAGGCTCATGTTAGAGCTAGAGAGCTGACATTTTGCATACACATAGACAGGAATGTGTGTGTGAGGAGTGCTACTCACATAATAATTTTTCGACCAGCGGTCAGTTCTAGCACTATCAAAAGCATGAGTTTTGTTTTTGTTCTTCCAGAAGCCTTTTATAAAATACAAAATTAAAACTTTGCTTATATATGAAGTACTATTAACGGCAAATATATGCTCGAATAAATTTTAGTTCTCTGAATGTGTTCAATGTAGCAGTGACCAGAACAATTTTAATTTCTTCACTGATTTTAAAAGTTCCTTAAGAGCTAATGATGTACAAATGTAGATGTACACACTGATCAATGAAGATGCGAAAAAAATTTTTCGATGTCCAGTCTGAAGCCAAACCGGACATTAAACGGCGTTTTAAAATTTTTAAAGCCTTTTCAAAATATATCGCTCACCACTTACTGTAACATATCTAATTCGGTCAATTCACATACTGTGGTCAGTTTCGCAGTGTCCATAGGATTTCAATCTTTCTAAAAGTCCTTTAAGAGCTATGGTCCTACTAATTTATGTGTGATAGATATATGTATAGATAGATATGAGCTCTAAGCAATATTTCTTGATTTTCAAATAAAATTTATTTGTACACAAATATATAATATTTAAAAATGTTGTTTCCTAATATATTCTTTTTCAATTCAAATATATGGAAAATTACGATTTTTCCCCGTGAATATTTCAAGAGAAAATGGTAATAACACTCTGAAAAATTTAGTTGGTCATATCTCGCGAAAAAAACTGTTCAAATTGTTTTATTTTTTCTAAATTCTCAACCAGATTATTACTAAATTTCCAAAAAATCTTGACCTTCCAAAAACTGTTGACACACTTGTTTAATTTTGAGTGGAGCGGAGCAGAGAATTGATATTCAAATTTATTTTTAAATCGGGAATGGTGATCCAAAAAAAGTGTTCAGTTTGACATGGAATGAACGATATATATCGTCATCATAAACGAAAAAGGGCGTAACAACAGGAAAAATGGAAATTCAGTTTTTGATGGATTTCGACACACTGCACACTTTATTTTTCATAGTTAAAAATTCCTATTTCAGTAATTTTCACAAACAAGTTATAAATCATGTTTGTGTCAATTTAAATATACATCATTAGGTTTAGGTATTATTCTGAAAACCCCGCTTTTCTAACGACAACTTTTTTCATTTTATTTAGTTTTTCCAGTAAAATATTCAAATACATATGATGATTTTTCTTATAGTTATAAATAGTTTGACATAATAGTTATATATCAAGATAAATAATTGTCGTTTTGGCCGGATCCAAACAATTTGTAATATTGATGAGATGATATTCCAATACAGTTACGATAATATTAAAAATTACCCCTGGTTATTGGAAGGTACACCCAATATAAGAAAAGGATTAGGGGTTATTTTCCATATGCGGATGAGTACCTCTTTATATCAAAAGTGGCAGAGATTATCGCCACACAAATTCGGGGACAAATCTCTTTGAACAGTTTACGCTTATTTTTTTCCTTGAATAAGTATTTCGTACTAAATGCAATTGAACTTGAAAACAATTTTTTAGAATATTTTTTTTTAATTATTGTAACTTTCATGCCACAGCCAGCATATTGCAACCATTATTTAAAGAAATTTGGGAAAAAGAAGACGTACCAGATGACTTGAAAACAAGCCTCATTGTTAAATTACCGAAGAAAGGCGACCTAAAACAATGCAATAACTGGAGAGGTATTGCATTCACATGCAGCATGTAAAATATTCAATAAAATTATTTTAAATCGTATGCTCACACCCTTAGACAACACCCTACGAACCGATCATGTTTAGATGAAATACACACCCAAGGATTATTATAGATTGTAACGCATATAACTCTACCTTGCACATGACCTTCATCGACTTCGAAAAAGCTTTCGACTCCGAAGACCGTAACAAAATATGGAAAGCTCTAGCAAACAAAGGAGTACCCCCGAAGATCATAAAACTAATAAAGGCAACTACACGCAAAGAAAAAATTCGTTTCTGCGAAACGAAATATTAGACAACTACAATTCTCGTTTGCCGGAACTGAAATTTCGTTTGTTGTGACAGAAACATATTCTGACCAAAAGAAATTTCAGTCGTCGTAAACGAGAATTGTAGTTGTCTAATATTTCGTTTCGCAGAAACGAATTTTTTCTTTGCGTGTATGACAACTGCAAAATGCAAGTACTACATGCAGGAAAAACAAGCGAGCCATTTCTAATGGTAAGCGGCATTAAACATGCCGCGGCATAATAACTCTCGATATAATCTTATCCTCATCAAACGGCGCATCCAGAGGCATACAATGGAAAGTGAACCAACAATTGGAGGACCTAGACTGTGCAGACGACATCGTACTGATAGCTACCACACGAGATGCCATGCAGAAAAAAATTGATGATATAGCAGCAAGAGAATCTGGATATGGCTTACGAGTCAATGCAAAGAAAACCAAGTGTATGAATGTAAGAGGCAACCCTACAACAACATTCAAACTTAATAATGTAACTATTGAAAATATAAATAACTTTACGTACCTGGGCAGTAACATATCCCCTGATGGTGGTACAAATGAAGATGTGTATGCTCGCATACAAAACGCAAGAACCGCTGATTCTAAACTCAGAAACATCTGGAAATCTAATGCTTTATCACCTAAGACAAAAATCCATATTTACATCGCATGTGTCAAATCAGTGATTCTTTACGGCTGCGAAACTTGGCTAGTTTACAAAAAAATTTTAAAGTAAAATGAGAACGTTTACAAACAGATGCCTACGGAACATTTTAAAAATATGGTGTCCACGAACAATCAGCAACACCCAACTCCCCGAGCTTGGTGATCAAACGGTCATCAACATCCAAATTAAAAAAAGAAAATATATGTGGTTGGGCCACACACTTAGAAAATCGAGATTCTATGTAGAGAGCCTATGTTCCTGAAGGAATTTGCTGAATATATAAAGGGTCCCCAATGTAACGTTTTTTTCAACTAGTGCTTATTTCGTGAATGGTAACCCTTAGCTCATGTCTGATTTGACAGATAATTAGTTTTATCCTTCCGCTGAACGAATATGGTTGTGTATACGCTTGAACAACGCTGGGAGCGATCGACTTACAGAAGATTCCGATTTTGTCAAAAAAATCATCTTTTCAGATGAAGCTTATTTTGATTTTGGCGGGTATGTAAACAAGCAAAATTGTCGCATTTGGGGAACAGAAAACCCGCACGCATACATTGAAAAGCCGATACACCCAAAACGAGTCACTGTTTGGTGCGGATTTTGGTCCAGAGGCATAATTGGGCCATTAGCAATGAGTGGCCGTTACAGTCAATGGCGATCGTTATCGGGCCATGTTGAACGAATTTTTGTTCACAAAAATTGAAGAGGAGGATATTGGCAGCATTTGGTTTCAACAGGACGGCGCTACGTGCCACACAGCCGAAGCTACACTCGATGTTTTCAAAAAAAAAGTTATTTGGCGGACCCTTTATATTGTAACATTCATAAAGCTGAGTACAGACGATTGCCAGATCGGCAAACGTTATCAACCCTGCTAAAGTGCTGCAAATATACGGACAATGACGGATTGTTAGGCAAAGGTGAATTGACAGTTCAGACGATTGCAAGAAAACATTACAATTTTATATATTTACAATATATGTTGTAAATATTTATATGCAGGATTGCCAATATAATACATTATAGACAGTGTTGCAAATAAAATGTTTTTCTGGCAAAAGCGCCGTTGTCACATGCAAAAACTTCGCACATATAACAATCTGCAAATTATCTCGCAATGACATTTCTGCTAACGTTGCAAAACAAAAATTGTGTGTTCCCACGGTTGTAAATTCACAGGGTTGCATTTTTCCGCCATTTTTCTGGCAACGTTGTCCGATCTGCAAATCGTGTGTACTTACCTTAAGTAACGACTTCTGTAAATATATGATTACAATACGCAAAAAAAAATTTTTTTGTGTCCTAGACCTAAAAATTATTTTTTTGTATAGATTGTGACATACTGTTATATAAAATCAAAACCAAAAATTTTTTCATGGATAATTTTTTTTTAAATTTATTTTATTAAAAATACCATTACCGTCGAAGGTGCCCTTAGTATTTGCACTATAATTTTTGGAGTATATGCCCATCCGGTCGACTTATACGTTAAATTGAAGCTATTAATGTGGGCTACCAATGCACACTGGTCCCAAATCCAAATATTTTGGCATTAATTAAAAAAATAAACTTAAGAAATTACCAGAAGTATATATATATTCGAAAAGGCAACGCTATAGCGGACCTAAAAAATGTAATTTTTTAAACTTTGGTGGCAACCCTGTTTTTATCCATGCGATCAAAGTTAGTAGTTCAATCAGGTGTTTTTAAGCACTTCTTCTTGAGAAAATATTGGCAATATCTTTGATACTGGAAATCGGCAGAACTAAAATTTTATTTAATCTGTGAAATATGGAGAATCAAGCTCAAAGTATGCATATTATAATTATTGTAACATAATTCATAATTGTTTCGTCGTTTTCGTTGTTATTTCGTATTTATGGGGTGTGGTATTTTAGAGATACATAACCTCACGTTATTTGTGTTTCGTGGAGTAAAAGTTATAGATGTACTCGCGTGTTCATGAAAGTTTAAACGCACGATTGTTTATTAAAGTGTCCTTTATCATGTAGTATAGATGCGCTTTGCGCGTTTTGTGCGCAAAGTGATCAAAATTATGTTTTTTCAGTCAAACTCTTGTTTAACTGTGCTGAAATGTTAGCTATTTAGGATGGTAATAGACGAAAACATGATACCGTTTCGAATTTGGTACTAAAATAATTAATGAAAATGTGTGTTTATGTTCAGAAATATTTATCAAAGTTCAGAAGACTTTTGGAAAGGTTAGTGGAGGCCCACTAAGAGTGGGTTTCTGAAAAGTAAGTAATATCGAACACAATGATTATGCGAAACAGCCACTGAAGTGGGAAAACGACTAAAAAGGGAATTGACAGCTGAACTCTCACTGCTCCAAGAACATAACACTCCCTTCTTGTGCATACGGCAACTATATCAGCGAGTAAGACAAAAGATGCCGATGTGTGTTTTAAAAAATACTTTAACACAAACTTGTTACACATGTACCTTGTTACACATAGACCCTGTTGCACATGGACCTTGAGACACATTGACCTTGTTACACATGGGAAAATATACTTGTCAGCAACTTTCCTTAAAGTATTAGCGCATTGTTCTCAGATTGTTGTCGCTTCTTATGATGAAAATGGAATTTGTTTATAACATCGGGAGGTATTGTATTATTTGGTTCACTTTTTTGTACACCATAACTACCTCTAAAGTATTGAGTGAGTCGATATTTACGCAAACCGAATGTTGCAGTCGGCGTATAGGGTCCATATTGTCCAAATCGGGGGCAAATATGTATGAGGACTATATCCAAATCTGAATCGATTTTCTTCAAATTAAATATGGTTGGTCCTTGGTAACAAAAACATATCCATGCCAAATTTCATGCAAATTGGACCATATTTGCAACCAGAACTTAGCGTACAGACATCAAGCTTGTGTGGGAGGTGGCAGTTGGAGTTGCCAGATTGGTCCAAATTTTTGTTCATTTTTTATGTGAGTTATGACTAACAGGTGTGCAAATTTTTAGGGCTGTATTCCTTCGTATTTATGCCACAAAAAATTGATTTGGGACAAGTGTGCAATGTCTCTTTCACTTAGAAACAGAGGTTTAGTAACAGACATTAAACAAACTGGAAAAAGTCGATTTTTTTTTTCAAAAAAAAAAAAATCCTGGGACAAAAAAAAACATAAAAAATAGAGAAAAAATATTTTATTTAATTTTTTAAAAGTTTGCATCCTAGCGAAGAAAATAATGCCTATTTGAAAAAAAACTATGGATAAATCTAGAAATTATAGCTTTTTTGGTAGAGGTAAGAGAATTTCAAAAAATCTTTTTTTGTTTAAATAGAGATTTTATTTTTTACTTTTATTTATATTATGTACATTTGAGTTCATTTACATGAACAAGTTTCATTAGAAGTAATTGTTAGTTCTGTATTGACGTTTGTAGATTTCGGAATCGGTTTCTCTAATGAGGAACCAAATATAATCTCCCATCATTCTTTCATCCCATTGCCCTTGGTAACGCCGCTCGATGGACTTCAATTCTTGGTGAAACCTTTCGCCATGTTCGTCACTTACGTCGCCAAGATTCTCGGGGAAAAAGTTTAAATGAGAATGCAAGAAATGAATTTTGAGGGACATATTTACACCTGTTGAAATACATAAAGCGAAAAAAAAGTTGGAAGAATACATACATATGTGTTATATACATAAATATATATTTCTAACCAATTTCTTCATAATTTTTTAACAAATCATTAATCATTGTTTCATATTGCGGGCTTTTATTGGATCCAAGGAAATTTGAAACTACACGCTTAAACGACCTCCATGCTGCAATTTCATCCGACGTCAAATATGATTCGAAATTCACATCTTTCATCAGTTTCCTTATTTTAGGCCCATCAAAAACTCGTTCTTCGATTTTTTGAAAAGAAAGACTTTTAAATAAACTTTTTAAATGTGAGGGTGAAATTACACCTTTCCTTAAGGCGTTTACAAAATTTTTAAAGAGCCCCAGCTTTATATGCAGTGGTGGCATAATATCGGCTATCCCAGAGGCATAACATACCAACTACTTGTAAATCTCAAAAAATTTTCCAGTCATGTTCATATTTTATGTGCTTTTTCAATTTATCCATTGTTTCGTATGATTCCTTAATGTTGACAGCATGAGCAATGGGAATCAACAGTTTCTAATTTCCGTTGTGTAAAAGTACTGCTTTCAAACTTTCTTTACTGCTGTCAACAAGTAACCGCCATTCCTTTGAATTGTATGTTTAATTAAGTTCCTCGAACAATCCGGGAATGTCCTTGCAAAAGCATCTGTTATCCACAGTTGTATAAAATTGTTTGTAAGGTATATCACGGACTCTTTAATATGATATGTTAACATCTGGGGCCAAATATTGTACTGTTTCATCCCAGATGTAAGTAGTTCTGCCATATCTTTGGTCAGTTCCAAATCTCTCACTAGATCAATGAGTTGAAACTGAGTTATAAGCGACGACTTCTGACCCAAACATGAATCGCTCAGAGTTGAGTACTCAGCTGAACTTGACGATGTTTCCGTTATTAGGCTGTTAGCTATACTTGGACACTTCCCACTCCAATCTATTAACTTAGACAAAAATAGCAGTCCGTATCGTGAATGAATGGTTGTCTCCAAATCATTGGCATTCCAAATTGCACGTGAAATCTAAAATTGAAACGTTTTATTCCACAAAACATTGTAATACATTAATTTTAAAGTACTTACCGCATTCTTCCACTTGCACGAATTACACAAAATACTAGGTGTCCACGGTTCGTTCATATTTTTGAATCGTATACCAAAATATTACACATATATTTCTTCTATTATTTTACTAAACGCACGTCGATTTTTTTAATTACATATTTTCCGCAGATGTAGCAGAAATTGTCGGGATCATTTACACATTGAATAGTTCTTTGCCTTTTACTCATACTTCGAAACATAACTTTGTAATATTTTTCAGAAAATAAACGTATCTCTTTAAGTTGCTGAATTACACCAATTTATTAATAAGAAATTTCATTCAAAATTGCGGGTTTAAGGTTCATAAGTTGCAGTACCTGTAGCTGACTCATAGTTTGCTTCGAAAGTAGACTCCCAATATTTTCAAGACTGCCGCGTACTACTTTGTATTGCGTACATATAATTTTACTACCTGTATATAAAGGTAAAGGTACCTGTATATAAAGGTAAGGTAACTGAATAGAAACCTCATAAATAAAAAACCACAAATATTGTTGAATGACCCTCTACCTGAGCGGATCTCATCCAATATAGCCCTCACATTGCATATGATGTTTTATGGAGGGTTACGAACGGCCATAAAACCTCTATAATTTTATAACGTCTGACATCAATCCTCATAAAATAAAATGCAAGTGCGATGTCTCTTATAAGTCTCTCTCACATATGGCGAATTCAATATAAGCAAAAATATCATTTAAAAACGAAAAAATATGAAACAAGATTTTTTGAATTTCCCTAACATTTACAAAATGGCTATTTTTTATGGCTTTTTTTGTACCAGGAAAAAGTGTTTTTTAAAAAAGAAATCATTTTTTTCTCATATTTTTGACGACTGTTACTAAACCAAATATTCTACGTGAATGCGATATTTGCCCTCATAATTCCCTTTAATGTGAGGCATAACACGGCTCAATCAGGTTTATACTTGAATTATGGTCCAAATTCTGAACGTACTTTCCATGAAAGCTGGATTTAAAAAAAAAACCAGTAAGGAAAGGCGGAAAGTCGGGCGGGGCCGACTATATAATACCCTACACCTCCCTAACACTGCGATAAGGGTCATTGCCATAATAATTTGGAATAATTGGTAAATGGGTAGAAACATATTATGTAATTCTGAAACAATAATCGCTAAATTAAGCAATATTCGTTCCTAAATTGAGAAACATCTTTCTGGAAAATTAATGATCGAAAATAAAAAATACAACTTCTATAGCGGTTTGATACCAAATCAGGAGGAACATATATATGGAGCTTTAATATAAATCTGAACCGATCTTCCCTGAATACTCATTCATGTGAAAAGACCTCTTTCTGTCGAATTTCGTACTGATCGGATATAAAATACAGTCAGCGCTTACATGTCAAATCGGGGGTAACATATATATGGCAGCTATATCTAAATCTTAACCGATTTTCTCCGAATTTGGCAGTATTCCTTCATGTAATAAGAAACCTCTTTCTGCCGAATTTCGCACTGATCGGATATAAAATACAGTTTTTACGGCGCTTACAGGTCAAATCGGGGGTAACGTATATATGGGGGCTATATCTAAATCTGAACCGATTTCTTCCAAATTTAAAAGTCTTCATTCATATAATAGGAAACCTCTTTCTCACGAATTTCATACTGATCGGATATAAAATACAGTTTTTACAGCGCTTACATGTGAAATCGGGGGTAACATATATATGGGGGCTATATCTAAATCCGAACCGATTTTCTCCGAATTTGGCAGTATTCCTTCATGTAATAAGAAACCTCTTTCTGCCAAATTTTGCACTGATCGGATATAAAATACAGTTTTTACAGCGCTTACATGTCAAATCGGGGTTAACATATATATGGGGGCTATATCTAAATCTGAACCGATTTTCTCCGAATTTAGCAGTATTCCTTCATGTAATAGGAAACCTCTCTTTGCCGAATTTCGCACTGATCGGATATAAAATAACATTTTTACAGCGCTTACATGTCAAAGCGGGGGTAACGTATATATGGGGGCTATATCTAAATCTGAACCGATTTCTTCCAAATTTAACAGTGTTCATTCATATAATAAGAAACCTCTTTCTGCCGAATTTCATACTGATCGGATATAAAATAAAGTTTTTACAGCACTTACATATCAAATCGGGGCTAACATATACATGGGGGCTATATCTAAATCTTAACCGATTTTAACCAAATACAATAGGGATCGTCCTTGGGCCAAAGAAAAGATATGTGTAAAGTTTCGTCGAGATCGGACCATAATTGCGACCTGTACTTTGATTACAAGAATACATGCACAGACGGACAGACAGACAGACGGACATAGCTAAATCAACTCAGAAAGTGATTCTAAGTCGATCGGTATAATAAACGATGGGTCTATTTCTTCTCCTTTTGGGTGTTACAAACAAATGCACAAAGTTATAATACCCTGTACCACAGTGTGGTGTAGGGTATAAAAATACCAGTAAGGAAAGGCAGAAAGTCGGGCGGGGCCGACTATATAATACCCTACACCTCCCTAACACTGCGATAAGGGTCATTGCCATAATAATTTGGAATAATTGGTAAATGGGTAGAAACATATTATGTAATTCTGAAACAATAATCGCTAAATTAAGCAATATTCGTTCCTAAATTGAGAAACATCTTTCTGGAAAATTTTAATGATCGAAAATAAAAAATACAACGTCTATAGCGGTTTGATACAGCGCTTACAGGTCAAATCGGGGGTAACGTATATATGGGGGCTATATCTAAATCTGAACCGATTTCTTCCAAATTTAAAAGTCTTCATTCATAAAATAGGAAACCTCTTTCTCACGAATTTCATACTGATCGGATATAAAATACAGTTTTTACAGCGCTTACATGTGAAATCGGGGGTAACATATATATGGGGGCTATATCTAAATCCGAACCGATTTTCTCCGAATTTGGCAGTATTCCTTCATGTAATAAGAAACCTCTTTCTGCCAAATTTTGCACTGATCGGATATAAAATACAGTTTTTACAGCGCTTACATGTCAAATCGGGATTAACATATATATGGGGGCTATATCTAAATCTGAACCGATTTTCTCCGAATTTAGCAGTATTCCTTCATGTAATAGGAAACCTCTCTTTGCCGAATTTCGCACTGATCGGATATAAAATAACATTTTTACAGCGCTTACATGTCAAATCGGGGGTAACGTATATATGGGGGCTATATCTAAATCAGAACCGATTTCTTCCAAATTTAACAGTGTTCATTCATATAATAAGAAACTTCTTTCTGCCGAATTTCATACTGATCGGATATAAAATAAAGTTTTTACAGCACTTACATATCAAATCGGGGCTAACATATATATGGGGGCTATATCTAAATCTTAACCGATTTTAACCAAATTCAATAGGGATCGTCCTGGGGCCAAATAAAAGATATGTGTAAAGTTTCGTCGAGATCGGACCATAATTGCGACCTGTACTTTGATTACAAGAATACATGCACAGACGGACAGACGGACATAGCTAAATCAACTCAGAAAGTGATTCTAAGTCGATCGGTATAATAAACGATGGGTCTCTTTCTTCGCCTTTTGGGTGTTACAAACAAATGCACAAAGTTATAATACCCTGTACCACAGTGTGGTGTAGGGTATAAAAATACCATAAAATTTTTTTAATATTTTTTAGTGTTTGTGACACCTAATTGCACCAGAAACTGTTATCCACATCCCTTAGACAAAAATGTTGTTGCATAGTGTAATTGAAAATCATTTCGGTCTGGCAGAGTGTAGTGCTCATGTAACTCGTTTATACATTTGACTAGCATTAACCCGGTGCGCTTCGCAGCCCACATCTTTTATTTATTTTATGTTTAGGGTACTGTAAAATAGTTACAACGCTGTCTTTCAAAATGACATGATTATTATATATGGTGCAAAATTAAGAAGATTTGATTACCTTTATACTATAAAATACGAACCCTCGTTACATTTCTAGTTTGTGTTCCAAGAGTTGCGCTGACATCATAGTACAATATTTATCCCTTTCCACACTGTACCTCTGAACGTTGAAAAACTACTTTTTGAGTCATACGATAACAACTTTCACCTAGTTTAAGTAGCTACATTCAAACCCTGGTAAAATATGATACCATGTTTGTCCCACTGTTTCTATAAAATTACGAAATTAAAAAGATAAAGTGAATCGCTCCATTGTGCCACATTTAACCCTTTGTGTGTCATAATTAACCAATTTTGCACGATATTTATAAATCTTAATTGATATTTCAAGATCCAAATTCGCAGCCTTAGGCCGTTTTTCAACATTTTTGTCCCCTATATGTGCCATTTATTTAACTTGTTTTTCCCCACGGTTTAAGTAGAAGAACTTATTTTGAAAAAACAATTTCTTTGCTCTGGGATCACTCTGGAACTACATTCAACACTTTATGCACCACTGTTTCATATTAAACTCTTTTTATTACACCGTGCTTCTAAAGTACAAATTTTTATCCCAGATATGTGACTATTGTTTCCCTTTTCCCTCACTTACCACATTTAACCATTTTACCGTATTTAATATTTTTTTCTTCACTGTACCATATGTAACCCTTTTTGCTCCACTTAACCATATTTAACACTTTTTCGCCCCTCTGTAACATATTGAACAATTTTCGCTTGCCCCAACTTCATCATAATTTTAACCATTTTGCACCACAGTGCTACTAAAAGCATACGTTTTGTAAAATAAAATCTTATTTCATATTTAAGTTACCCTATCTCCCTGCATCAATATTTTTTCCCACTATACTAAATGTACGCTTTTTGACCCACTGTACCATATTTAACCCCTTTGGGTCCACTGAATCATATTTAACCCCTATTTGTCCTACTATATTTAACCATTTTAGCCCCACTGTACCATAGTTAACACATTTTTGTCCCACTGTTCCATAGTTAAAGCTTTTTGCCCACTGTACCATATTTAACCCATTTTGTCCCACGTTACTATATTCAAATAATTGTGCCCCACTGTACCATAGTAAACCCTCTTTGCCCCACTGTGTCATATTAAACTCACAGTACCATATTTAACAGTTTTTGCCCAAATGTACCATCTTTATTTAACCCTCTTTGCTCCACTGTATTGTATAGTTAACCATTTTTTCACACTGTACCATATTTAACCCTTTTTGCCCCACTGTATCATAGTAAATACATTTTTGCCCCGCTATTCCATAGTTAACTCTTTTTGCCCCACTGTACCATTTTTAACCCATTTTGTCCCACTTTACCATATCGTCGGATTAATGCTATTTTGGTCCATACGCCAATTTTGTGTGTTTTTGAGTTAGGAGTTGATACTATAGGTTCCAAGCATGCTCTTTCAGAATCTGCAATCATTTTTTTCCTATCTCGCCTAGTTTTCGAGATATTGGCAGGGTAAATTTGTTTTACTCTGAATAACGGGAAATAATTTCGATATTTTTGTTCTATGTATCAATTTTTCTATCGCCCTATCTTTTTCACTCAGTATTTTAAGTTCTTCCGATCACAATATGTAAATTAGTGTCCTTCCATATCGACCCTTTTTGTAGTCCATGTAATACAAATACGAAAAAATATTAAAACAAAAGTGGATATGGACCAAAATGCCAAGTACAAAAGTTGTTATAACTTGCTTATTTTTGGATGTAATGGCATAGAAATGCATGACAATCATACAAACACTGTTGGGAACCCTATGAAATAAAAAGTGTGTAACTCTTCAGTCCCGTTTTTACTCAAACAATAAATTGCGTTTTTCTCCGTTCATACAAAATGGCGTATGGAACAAAATAGCATTAAGCCGACGATATATAACTATTTTTGCCCTACTGTGCCCCATTCAACTCTTTATCTCACTGTACAAGATTTTTGGCACACTGTACCATATTTAACAAATTTTTGTCTCACTGTACCGTATTTAAAATGTGTATCCACGCTAGCATCCTTAACCTTTTTTCCCCGACTGTACCATATTTAATCATATTTTCTCCACTGTGCATTATTAAACCGTTTTTGACCACTGTGCTCCTAAAACCAAGTAAACTCGTCATATCTCATGCTTAAGTTCCAAATCATATCTCATGATTGTTCCATTTTTCCTCATGCTCTATAATTAACCCGTATTGTCCCACTGTGCCTCTTAAAGTTAGAATTACTAAAAATTACTTCCGATCTCTAGTTTATGTTCCAAAAGATACCCTGGGACCATTGATCCATGTTTGACATTTTTAATCCACTGTACCATATTTTACACTTTTTGCCCCACTGTGCCCCGAAAACTACGAATACAAAAAAAACGGACTATCCCGATTTTTCCTTTACCACATTTTTCCCTTTTTACCCCACTGTTTATGTAAATGTTCGAATTTCGAAAAATCCTGTCAATTTCTGAGTCTATCTCATAGGGGCAACCCTCACACAAAATTTCACGATTCTAGCTCTTGCCATTTAGATTTAGCTGTTGTACCACATTTATCCCTTTGTGTCCCACTGTGCGCGTAAATGTTCGGATTTTAAAAAAATTCAGTCAATTTCTAGGTCGACCCCATAAGGGCCACCCACACACCAAATTTTACGATTCTAGCTCATTCCGTTTAGATTTTCCGGTGGTACCATCTCTATCCCTTTTTGCGCCATTGTGCGGGTAATAGTCCCGTCTTATTGCTCGTCTACAAGGCTACCCAAGGGCTACCCTCCCACCAAATTTCATGATTCTAGCTTCAGCCGTATGGCCTGGGCGATGATCAATCAGTCACGCAACAATTTTATATATATAGATTGTTTGTTTTGGTTTTCAACTGCATTGCCTTCGCCGGCTGCATGCGAGTCTATTTAGTGTAACAACAACTAATTCGATAGAGCACCTCTCTCCTTTTGCTACTCCCTTCACTCGTTGTTTGGGTCATACATTGTACATTAGGGCTAGTAATATTTTCAACTTTTTTGGAATATCAAATTGCTCCTGAGATCACCGTGTAGGGCATGTAAAAATATACAAAAAAAGGAAATGATGTTACAGTACTAAATTTCAGTGATTTTCTTTACAAAACAATGTAATGTACTAATTAAATTAGTCTCTTTGGGTTATTACTGTTTTCGCGATAACTCTCCAAGAGGAAGCAGATCCGATTTATATCTCTTCATAGACGAATAGAGAGGACAAGTCAAACAAAACTTCATTTAACGTTTTAGGCGTCAATCAATACCAACTTTCAATTGAGGCACGCTATATATAATGTTCTGATATAGAAATTTAACAACAAAAAATTTTCATAAACAGTTTTTCAAATACCGCCATTTAATAATTTGTTGTGTGATGATCATGTGATGTCATATAGTTCTGGAGATATAGAGGTTTTGCACATTTAAAAAAAATTATATATTTTGCACATTTTAAAACCGCCGTATCTCAAAAACTATATGACCAATATTAGATCAAAAAGCAGATTAGTGATCACGACATCAAAGTGAACAAAGATCCGCGACTTAGCAGACTTATTATAATTTTTTTTTTTCCAATTTTAAAATCGGGAAAAAAATCAAAACTAAAAATTTGGTTTCGAGCATCAGTAATTGCATTCGGTGCGGGAGGTTTTTGATATTAAAGTAATAAAAGCTAGTTATTTGTAACTAATTCAGCACCCCCTACATCGTAGTGGGATGAGCATTTGCCGCAAAAAAAAGTGACTAACCCTATTGTACATTGTTAATGTCGCCTTTGCTTGGCTCGGTTTAACCAACAAACATACATTCAATCAACATTTCTCGAATGTGGCGCTTCGAACCTTATCGAACATAACTACTACATACGAGGTTGCATCGAGCTTGTTCGATCTCATACCTACAGTGGGTTCTAGGAAAACGAGCTTTTAGTGAAAAATACATTAAATATTTTTATCGTTGTATTTTTTGAAATAGTGATAGAGATATACTACACATAAATTATTTTCGGTCTTATACGACACCGTGTACCCTACATTCGGTCAATTTGACTTGTTTGAAATAAAAGTGTGATTTTTGATCTTTTTCGTTTACGATTCGGTTTTTTGTCTTTTTTGGTGGGGTTTCGGCACATGATCAACGTGCACCCTACAGTCGGTAAGCTCAACCTATAATCGGCATTTAAATTATTGATATTTCTGTACACTGCGAGAAATTTATTGAATATTTTTGGACTTTATCACAACAATCTTAATCAATATTCGTAATCTTTTGAAATTATCTTTGAATTTGTTTGACGAATTTATTCGTTGTTTGGTAGATTATTTATAATTTGGGAATTTGGATTCTTTCTTTTGATCTCATTTGGAGTTTTTCGATAAGCCATTGCTGTTTTTCGAATTTAATTAGTTGGAATCTTCCCACTTTGCGATATACGATTGTTTTTTGTCCCTTTTTCGAAATTTTTTAACGTTTATCTTTGGAAGAAAACTTTTTAAAAATGTCTCTAACTTCTCTTGACTTTTTCGTAAGAGCTTCGGATGCTCTAGTAAAATTTGATACATATTTCCATCTTCTGAAAGATGAGAATCTAGATGTATATTGTCTTGAGGTTCGCAGCACCGAGTTGATAAAACTGTGGACTTGCAAGCAAGAAATGCTCGAAAAGTGTATAGATTACTTGTCCTCTTCCAAAGACGCGGGGAAAGCGGACATCGACTCGGTGGACAGTAAATATGATGTGTCCCATCAAACTTATATGAATTGTCGGTCCGCTATCAACAGAAAATTGGCACAGGTTAATAATGGCTCTCAAAGATTGTCCCTCAATTCGACTAACAGTAGCTCGGTTGTTTTATTGAAACAACAAACTCTATGGGACATGCGAAATACAGGCTTCTTGAACAATATGAGTAGGTCAACAAATACTTCTCGCGAAATCGGTAAGCAAATGAATTATTCGTCAATATTAGGTTTTCAGAATAGTAATAGGAACTCTCGCATGGCAAGTGGCCAACTAACTAGTGACAGCGTACATAATCTGACATAGACGTTTTTGAGGGCGATTTCTTATCGTGACCCACATTTAGGGACTTGTTTACGGCCGTATACATAAACAATTCGGGTATAAGTGACATCGAGCGCTTGTGTCATTTGGTTGGTAAGACTAGTGGAGAAGCTCGCGAGATTGTCTTTCCACTAGTAAATCGTAGTTTTGTTCTCGCGTGGAAAGCTTTAGGAGATACGTATGACAATCCTCGGCTTCTCGTCCACAATCAATTGAAAATTCTGTTTTCGCTTCCAGTCCTCGAAATCGAAACAAGTTCCGGATTGAAGTTAATCCAGCGCGGCATAAATGGATGTCTATCGGCGCACAGTGGGCTAAAATGGAAAAAAAATTACATAATTCTGCCATTTCAAAACCACTTATCGTATGGCGATGGAATTATAGGTGTGTATACAAGAGGTGTTAGAGAGTTTAAGTTCGGAACTTGCCCCCTATCCATACAGGGGCGGAGTTACAGGGCCCTAAAGTTGACCACCTCGAAAAAAGAAAATGTTCATCGGCTTCTAACTTTTAAATGGAGTGTCAGATTTGAGTGGCGTACTGTGGATACTCCTAGTCCAAACCTACAATAAACATTTTATAGCTTGAAGATATCATGAACAGTTTCCAAGATATGCGGATTTAAAATTTTCATTTTTCGCCGACTTTGCCTTGGAGTTTAGCCAATATCTCAGTCAAAAGTTTACCGATTTTGTTCGCGTGTTTATGGATTGCTAATAAAATTTACAATTTCATCGCCATACGATATGTGGTTTTGAAATGACAGAATTATGTCCATTTTTTCCATTTTAGCACACTGTGCGGCGAGAGATTTTCGAGATTTTGACTGATAATTGGGATCCGATTTTAGTATTTATTTGCCTCCAATGGCTACCTAAACTTATGCAAACATTGTGGGAACAAAGTGTGAAGGACAAATCGTCTCTTTCATCGTGGAAAGAGTTGGATGCCTTCTTAACTGAAAGAATTCGCACGCTTATGTGCCTCCATGGTATGAGGGGAGAAGAATCTCCAAAGCGTTCAAATGGGGAAAAAGGTCCATGCTCTAACTAATGCAGCGTCTTCGGGATCTTGTCGTTCTTCTCCAGCGGGTTGTATTTTTCGCCCAAATCAGAAACACAAAATTTACTCGTGCCCACGTTTTTCAAGTTCGACGCCTTCGGATCGATTCGCTACAGTCAAACGCTACCGTTTATGTGTAAATTGCCTGCTTAAAGGCCACGAAATCAAGAATTGTGATAGCAAACGTCCTTGTTTGAAATGAAATAGGAATCATCACACGTTGTCGCATCGCGACGAAACCACTCCGAGTAATTCGACTCGAGTGGCAAGCACACCAAACGCGAATGTGCCTTCTGCTCCTCCACTTGAACCAACCGCATCGGCTGGATGTGCATTTCATCAATCTTTTCATGTCGCGCAGAATAAATCTGTCATATTGGGAACAGCCATGGTGAATATCGTTCATCTCGGTGTTTCGTATTCTGCTAGGGCGTTATTTGACCCAGCTTCTGAGGGCTCTTTTATATCGGACAGTCTTCAAAATCGGTTGAAGCTTCCGTCAAATCGTACACTCGCTTGTACGATTTGTCGATCATTGTTGTATGGACTTAAATAAACCAAACTGAAATCACTTACATTTGTTACTCTTCGGAGTCTATATGAACTAACTCGCTTATATTTAAACGCTCGCTAGGAAGCTGAATTTACGTTCCTTTTTTACTAACTAAATATTAGTTCTAGTTATATATTTGTTCGTGCGTGGGGGTCCCTTATGGCCCTCACTCGTGGTCTCTAATGACCCGTCACAGGCTCCTTAATGGTCCTGTCCTCTTGTGGGAGTCCCTAATGGCCCTCACTCGTGGTCTCTAATGAACCGTCACAGGCTCCTTAATGGTCCTGTACTTTTGTGGGAGTTCTTGTGGCTCTCGCTCGGAGTCTTTAATGTCTCCGTCACAGGGTCTCTAATGGCCCTGTCCTATCGCGGGGTCCATAATGGCCCATTCGTTTGCGGTCCCTAATGACCATCGTTTGAGGTCCCTCATCACCGTTAATTTCGCTTGGTATATATATTTGTTGGCCCATCCGCTTCGGTCCCTAATGACCTTTCCTTTTCACGGGGTCCCTAATGACCCATCCGGTTGCGGTCCCTAGTGACCATTCCATTCGCGGGACCCATATATATACTATATATACGTACACACACATATATACATAATTATTTAAAAAAAAAAACAAAAAAAAAAATAATTAATTATACTTAGTTGCAGCATCCCCTCGATGTTGCAAGGTGGCCGGAATGTTTAAGTTAGAATGTTCCTTTGAATTACGTTTATGTCATTGATTTGTTTCGGTGCATATATTGGCAAATTTATCGGGCATACATACTCGTTGAAATCTGCCCACTCCTCATTACTACATCCTGGTAGTATTAGCTTTGCAGATTTTAACGACTAACGATTCGTTTTCGTGTTCTTGACACTTGCCCTCGCCCGTCACCTCTCTCCATCTTGGACCGTCGCTCGAAACGGTACATCTTGCTATACAAATATATTTAAGGTAAACTTCGTTAACACACTTCGCAGCAAAAACAACAATAAACCTCAGGCACCTAGCCTTCTATATTAGAAAAACCTAGTCGTGTTTTATTTATATTCTATTTCTCTCTTTTTACTAACACTCACGGAGTAAAAGTAAACTCGTCGTATGCTGCCCTACGCCCCCGCCGGCGTAAACAATGACAGCCCTATTCAAAAAAAACTTTATTGTAGCTTTAAAGTACACAATACTTATCAAACCCATTTTGTGCAATAAAATTGTAATAGAACAGCGTATTTAAAATCCCACAATAAGGGTTTAATAACTAAAAGATATCTGATAGCATCTGGCAACTTATGTGATTCTTGATTGTCATTTAATAATTAGATATGAATAACTCCGGTTACAATTTATCCGGTAATCAAGTCTAAATGACTACTGGCATACTTTTTGCAGAAATAAAAATATATATATTTTATAAAAATTATAATATTTTGTTTACCATAAAGCATATATAAAATAAATTAACACATTTTAATAAAATTATCATTCGTTAAGATATATTGTTGTAGACGGCTCGACCGGTATTCGAATAACAATTTTGTTTACATTTTTTTGACGTCGCTAATATATTAATTTGCCTCAAATAATGTGTGAGCTGTAGAAATTACAATGGAATTGAAAAAATTAAAGAGAAAGTTGTACAAGAATGAAAATGGAGGATGACATGGTAAGTGCATATACATATGTATATACTACTCCAGTAAAATTGGACGTGGTGAAGTATTACATGGCAATGATTCAAATCTTTTCAAAACGTTCGTCATGAGTGGAAGCTGTGATTTCAATTCTTCACCGCTGTCTTGTATATGTTGATAATCTCTCCTTAGAGGCTTTTGTAAAAATAACACCATATATTGCAGAATATAAACGTGAGACACCAGGGATAAAAAGACAAAGACCGCTGTCGAGGCTGAACATTATGCGAAACAAACCATATCAAAGTCTGTCACTGCTACAGCTTCATTAGTACCAGAGAACAACTGATCTAGATATAAATATAGAATGCACTCCCAGGAATTCCATGTTTTGTGACCTGGATGCCGCCTGGAAGAATAGTCGAACAGCAAGAACATTTCATAAAAAGATGCCCAAGACGTGTTGACTTCGGGCAATGAACGCATGACCGAAATAAAAGTCCGCCAAGACATGGCTTATATTGGAGATACAAGATACTAGACGACGGCTAGATCAATCCATTGGGTCTGCGTCAGAAACTATCCATGCTGGAGCACGTCGAGCAACGATGTAACTCAGCTAAATAATCTTAAAATTGATCTGCAAAACCTTCAGGAGTTCTGCAACAATCTACTGGACACCGACAAAAAATAGATTTTCACACTCCAGCTGATGGTTTGTTACAATCTCAGGCCAAGTAACTACGCCTACAATTATTTACAATTATTATTTTTTCCTATAATTGTAAAAGTAGCATTACAGTGCACAATACACAAAATAAATAAATACATTAAACTTCAAAATGACAATATCACTTATTGTAGGTATATAGAAGTGCACATCTGACAATAAAATTTTTCAATTATACAAACCTTTATTAAAGGCGTATAACGCTATTGTTCGTTTTTGAATACACATTTGAGCAAAATACTCTATTATCCGTTTATAAAAATGTTGTAAGTTTTTTTTGAATAAGGCTGTGAGTATTTATTCTAATGGATAAATAAATGATATTTTTAAAATTGAAATTTTTCCTTAAACGTATGAGCTGTCGTGGCAAATACATTACTTGACGTGGTTATTATATACCAGCAGTTATGAATACTTCTTATTTGTTCGGGAGAAGTAAGGCCTCTTAGAGCTGTGGTTTTTAAGCTGAACCTTGCTGAATGTTTGGTTTAGCAACCACGAAATTGCAAAACAAGAGCTAAGCTGTCAAGTAATTGTATGCGCCATACCTTTTGGTAAAAAGGTTTGAATTCTATAATATTAAAGATGTTTTTTGCAGGAGAATATCCTAGTTACAAATAAATAACGATTTAAAGACCAAAATAAAACAAACGAAAATACAGTATGTGATGTTTTATTCATAAGAGTTACAAAAATTAAGACTTTAATTATATTTATTTATCTTACTCATAAATTAAGACCTGTACAGATCAAAATTTTTGTATCGCTTTGAAATTATTTAATATGACATATCGTTAGCAAAATATGTACATATGCTAAGTCCAGTTTCGAAAAGATTTCAGAAGAAAGAAATATTTTTATATCCTACACCACACTGTGGTACAGGCTGTGGTACTTTGTGCATTTGTTTGTAACGCCCAAAAAAGAAGAAATAGAACCATAGTTTATTACACCGATCGACATAGAATCACTTTTTGAGTCGATTTAGCCATGTCCGTCTGTCTGTCCATGTATTGTGTGATGAAATTTAGCACAGTGCTCTTTTTTGGCCCATGGACTATCCCTATTGAAATTGGTCAAAATCGGTTCAGATTTAGATATAGCCCCCATATATATCTTACCCCCGATTTGACATGTAAGCGCTGTAGAAATTGTATTTTATATCAGATCAGTACGAAATTTGGCAGAGAGAGTTGTCTTATTACATGAATGAATACTGCCAAATTCGCAGAAAATCTGTTCAGATATATATGTTATACCCGATTTGACACTTGATTTATATCCGATCAGTACGAAATTCGGCAGAGAAAATTTTCTTATTAAATGAATGAACACTACCAAATTCGGGGAAAATCCTTTCAGATTTAGATATTGCCCCCATATATATTTTTCACCCGATTTGACATGTAAGCGCTGTAGAAACCGTATTTTATATCCGATCAGTACGAAATTCAACAGACAGGGTTTTCTTATTACAAGTATGAACACTGCCAAATTCGGGAAAATCGATTCAGATTTAAATAATGTCCCAATATACTCATATACGTTACACCCGATTTGATATGTAAGCCCTCTAGAAATCGTGTTTTTTATACGATCAGTACGAAATTCGGCAGAGAGAGTTTTCTTATTACATGTATGAACACTGCCAAATTATTATTGCAATGCCCATTTTCGCATAGTAAGGGAGGTGTAGGGTATTATATAGTCGGCCCCTCCTAACTTTCTGTGTTTCCTTACTGGTATTAACTGTTTCTATTTTATATAATTTTCTTTTGTAACTTTCCTTGAAATCAAGCAAATTTGCTTAAATTTAAAGAAAAATGTTCTTCAAACAAAGACAGATTAAATTTATGATTTAAGTGCAAAATTTTTTTATAATCTCGAGTATGTCAGCCTAGTTGGATAGTTCTTTTGAAACCCAGGTGAGTGCTCTGGGTTGGCTAGGGATTTGGTTTTTTTGACAACATCAAATTAGGCGCCCGGCCAGACCTCACCGTCTCGCTCAGAGCAGCGATGTCTCCGTACAAATGCAGTCGATTACCCCTGAAATCCAACACTTGGCAGAGAACGAAGCCGATGCAAAATTGTCGGCGGCGGCGGCTGTACCGAAAATGGTCGTCGGCAGCGGCTATCGGCTCGACGTTGGTTTGAGCATGGGTAAAAATATGTTTGTTCAGACTCGAAACATAGCAACGGGGGAGATTTTAAGCAGGTTAGCCGATTAGAATGGCTGTATATCGTCGGCTCAATGCTATTTTGTTCCATACGCCATTTTGTATGATCGGAGAAAAACGCAATTTATTGTTTGAGTAAAAACGGGACTGAATAGTTACACACTTTTTATTTCATAGGGTTCCCAACAGTGTTTGTATGATTCTCATGCATTTCTATGCCATTACATCCAAACATAAGCTAGTTATAACAATTTTTGTACTTGGCATTTTGGTCCATATCCACTTTTATTTTAATATTTTTTCGTATTTGTATTACATGGACCACAATAAGGGTCGGTATGGAAGGACACTAATTTACATATTGCGATCGAAAGAACGTAAAATACTGAGTGAAAAATATAGGGCGATAGAAAAATTGAGACATAGAACAAAAATATTGAAATTATTTCCCGTTATTCAGAGTAAAACAAATTTACCCTACCAATATCTCGAAAACTAGGCGAGATAGGAAAAAAATGATTGCAGATTCTGAAAGAGCATGCTTGGAACCCATATTATCAACTCCTAACTCAAACAACACAAAAATGGCGTATGGACCAAAATAGCATTAAGCCGACGATATGTATATGTTAATATTTGTTCGCAACCAGACTAGAGTGATCAAAAAACCGGTTTTTTTTGAAAAAATAAAAAACCGGTGGATGGTTTATTTAAGTTATAAAAAAAACCGGTGGACGGTTTTTTTCTTCGAAGAAAACCGGGGAAACCGGTAGAACCGGTTTTTTCTGCATAACAAAACAGTATGAAAATTGCCGTTTGAAAAACATTTTCCTTTTTAATAACAAAAAAGGCGATTTTTTAATATTAAATTTTTAAAAGCGATGTCTTCTGATCAGGAATCTTGCACCAAATTTAGTCCTGTTGGATAGTAGTTCTGAGTTGGATTGTGATGAATATTGTCATTTGAGTCAAACGGTCCTTTTATCTCATACTTATAACTAATTAGCTTTTGTATTTAGAAACATTTTCCAAAAGTGTTATCGATAGCCTTTTCTTCAACCTTTTAAAAAAATTAGCAAATATATTTTCATTGCTTTTTTGCAAAATTAAACTTTTTTGAAATTTTGGTAAAAAGCTATGTTTTAATTTTTGATTTTTTTGCTCAAAAGAAAGCTTAGATAATTTACTTTAAAAGCTTTGTGACCTATTAATGGGATGGGACCTGTTGATCTATCAAAATAAATATAAACCTCTGAAAAAAATTAACGTTCAACCAAACATTTTAGTATTTCAGATGGGAAAAACAACCGTTTGACAAAAATGTCAATATTTGACACCCTCCAACTCGGAAAGTCCTTAACCGATCTCGTTGGAATTGTGTCTCATAACTACTATCTGATAGGGCTACTTGGTGCAATTTTCATCTCGACAGAAGACATCCCTTTTAAAAATTAACCCACTTGACATGAAATTCCCCTTATGTAGTTCAGTCAAGAAAATATTAATATTTCGGGATATTAAATAGAATATTTAATAGAGGTATTAAATCTTTATACATATATATTTTATATACACACTTTAGTGCTGGTGGGTATATACGAGTATACATACATATAAATATATAAGAGTATACACTAGTCGGTTTACCCAAATGAAATTTTCTTACTTGTTTTTGTTTCGGTTTGGAAGTGGGAGAATGGGTTTACTTTTCACATAACTTCTGCGCGTATGAATCATTTATTTTCTTTAAATTTTTGTAATTTGTATAGAAATTGGTGAATGGCTTCGGATTCTAGCAAAGTTGCCGAGTCTTTTTAGGCCATATAAGGAGATCTTTCATATTATTATCTAAATTTGTGATATTTTGTATATAAAGTTGTAAATAATTTTTAATATTTTAGTGATAATAAAAAAACCGGAAAACCGGTGGAAACAAACGAAAAAAACCGGTTGCACCGGTTGTTCGAAATTCATGATTTTGAGAAAAACCGGGGACGGTGGAAGCAAAAAACCGGTGGGCCGGTTTATTTTAAACCGGTTTTGATCACTCTAAACCAGACCCAATTGGTTTCTCTTACAAGCGCTGTTGGAGAATACATTACTTGGCGAGATTGTTTTTAATTTGAAATGACAGATGTGAGTATTACTTCTTGTTCGTTCCAAAGGAGCTATTCATTATAGGGATGAGTTTGAAACCGAAGAACTACAACTAAATTTTTCTGTCAAATAAGTTTATTTGTCCATATGGTTTTTAATAAAACTGCGCATTCTATATCAATATAGGGGCAAACATTGTATCAAACCAAAATGGTTTTAACATCAAAATAAAATGAACGAAAATACAATAAATCAAGTATTAATTAGGCTTAGATCAAGTAGTGATTATGCTTAATCCAATCCAAATATTTCGCCTCGCACTCCAATCAGTCCCATTAAATTCTTAAATCAATCGCATTTTCGGCTTTAAATCAAGCTTAATCGGGCTTCACCAGCGTTAAAATTAATTAATTTCGGGCTCGAAAGTCCCGCAATCGAATCAAGTATATTATACCTGATTTTTTAAAAAAATCGTTAATGGTAATAACCAACCCCGTATGTGACGAATTCATGCAAGGCGATGCATGAGTAAAGGCCCAACTATAATATGCATAAGGAATTCCGTACGGAATGTGCCTTAAGTTTCGCGCCCTGCTTAAGCAAATGGGAACTGAGAGAACTTAACGAAAAGTTTACTTAAGTACATTATAGTTTGGCACATACGATTTCATGCATTCGCACAGTTGCTTAAGCTATCTTATGCATATTATAGTTGGGCCTTAAAGCGGTAATTTTTATAAATGTATGTTTATTAATTTTATAAGTAAATAAAACTTGAACAAAAAATATAAAACTGAAAAAATAATATATGTAATTGCAAATTTATCAAATTATGACTAAACAAAACAAATATATACTACACAATATTACCTCCGTTTTCTCCACTTAAATATTTTTTCTCGGGTTTCAGCACGCAACCCTGATGGTTGCAAAGTCTCCTTCAAATCATTCTCCTTTATGTACAGGGTCTCCCATATTCGACGGACCCATCTGGCAACGCCATAACTTTTGACAGAGATGTCAGATCGCTTAATGACATACCGCGTTTGAAGCGTCAGTCCAAGCAGATTTTTACCATGGAACAATACACGCCACGCGAGCGCTCTGAATTATTTGAAATTTACATTCAACAGAAGAAGTCAAGTCAACGTGCTTTTAAAATATTAAAAAATGTGAGAAGTGCGCCTTCTAAGAACACCATTAAGCGTTTATACGAAAAATTTTCGACTGGTGAGGCTCTTTCTAATCCGAAGAGGCCAAATAAAAGTCGACCAAGGCGATCGGCCGAGAATATCGCTGCCGTACGAGCCAGTGTTGAGAGGTCCCCAAGAACATCCCAAAAACGCCGTTCTCAGCAGTTGGGCATGGCTCGGTCCACTTTACAACGGATTATTCGCGTTGATTTGCATTTGTTCCCGTACAAAATTCAATTGACTCAAAGATTGTTGCCTGCGGACAAGCCTCGTCGATTGGAATGGGCCCAACGAGTCCGTGGGTCCGTCGAATATGGGCAACCCTGTACTGCAAACTTTTATACATGCCTTGTGCGGCATGAGGTATATATGCTTACCTTTTTAAATAGTCGTAGGCCGACACCATTTCTATTGATTCCAGAAATTTCTGCAATAGGATGACGTCACTGGATTTTCCAATCACATTGTCTTTTTCACTCCACAGTCCACAGAATCATCTACAATATGTAAATTTCATAATGAACTGAACTTGGAACAACTCCGCTACACTTCACTTTACTGCCAGCGACATTTTATGCAACACATCCTGGCTGTCAAATTGTCTCGTTATTGCATGTCATCATGTTTTGTAACTGCTTACGTAGAGTAAAAACTACGAAATGATGACTTTATGCATCGTATATTACTTGTACATTGTACATTGGGTCGGAACGAATCCTTAAACATAGTTAAAATATTATATTGATAATATGGCTAAGAATGTTATTTGGCATGTATATCAGAAATTTTGTGCAAAACTGATTTGATTTCATATTTCTCAGGTACTTTTTTATGAAAATTAAAAATAATGGAAAACGTATGCATTTGTTTGTAACATACAAGAGTAGGAGGTTTGCTATACCAAATCACTTTCTGAGTCGATTTTTTTTATTCTTTAAATTAAAGTACAGGTCGTAATTACTGTACGATCGCAATGAAATTTTGCATTGATGTTTTTTGACCAATGGACGAACCATGGCAGATTACTTTTCAGGTTAACATACAACTGTCATATATCGATTCAATTTAACAGGGCCGTGCGCAGGATTTTGTTTTCGGGGGTTTTCACATAGGGTACCCAATTTTTTTTATTAAAAATCGATGGTTGAAATTTTTAATACATATACATACATATCGAGCCCTAACCGCCAAAAAAACTTAGACAAAATTATCGATTAAGAAACGTAATTCCCATTGCCTGTAAAAATTTCACAGCTAACAACTGCACCGTTACAAAGAACAGCGTTAGAAAAGTTAAAAATTTTGTGTTTATTGTTTGTTAATATTTATTTAAATGGCATCTGGTGGAAAAATGGTTGCTATGTTTTTGTTGATGTGTCCAATAAGAAACAAATGCAAATAATTTTTGGCTACTTTTTCCCTAATGTGATTTTAGTGTAATAATTTGTATACCCTGTTTTATACAATGTGGATCAGGATATTATGAGTTTGTGCATTTGTTTGTAACATACAAAATGAGAAGAGATGGAGCCATCGTTTATTATACCGATCGACTTGGAATCACCTCATAAGTCGAATCAACCATTTCCGTCTGTCCGTCTATATATGTATCGTTGTAATCAAAATGTTGGTCGTATTTTTGGTCGGATCGTTAAGAAATTGAGCACTGTGCTCCTTGAGGCCCAAGGATGATCCCTATTGAAACTATTGAAAATCGGTTCAGATTTAGATATAGGCCTCATATATATTGTTGCATCCGATTTGGCATCTAAGCGCTATAGAAATCGAATTTTACATCTGATCATTACCAAATTTGTCAGGAAGATTTGGCATTGGTTCAAGAATAAACACTGTCAGATATGAAAGAAATCGTTTCAGATTTAGCCCCTATTTATACTTTCCTTCCGATTTGGTGTCAACGTGTTTATTCATTATCTAGCTTTATTTCACATCCGCTCATTATAAAATTTGGCAGATAGGAGTTTCTTGACACAGAAATAATAAAAATCTGTTGAGATTTATGTATAGCAAAGTGCTACGGAAGATTATTTAACATCCGATAGTTATGGAATTTGGAAGAGTGTAGTTAAGTTATAGTTAGTTTTCCAACAAGAGGTGTTATTTTGGTATTCAAAGAAAAATGCCAGTTTTTGAGATAAATGATCGGATGTTTATTTCATAATAAAGAGGAAGTTATGCCGTTAATAATGAAAAACAACATCAGCCAAATGGCCACCACGACCACGATTACAGGACCATATCCTTTTCATGAAATTTTCCATAACCAAATCGCAAAGCGGCTGCCCTATGTCCTCGATAGCCTCACGAATTCTATCTTTGAGGTCATGAATCGACTCTGGGCTGTTGGCGTAGACCTTATCATTCACGTGGCCCCAAAAGAAGAAGTCGCAAGGTGTTAAATCACAAGATCTCGTTGGCCAATTGTGATCACCTCTTCGAGAGATAACACGGTCCGGAAACTTTTCCCGTAACAGAGCAATGATTTCGTTGCTTGTGTGGCACGTAGCGCCGTCTTGTTGAAAGTAAACGTTGTCCAGATCAATACCATCCAACTCCGACCATAAAAAATCATTAATCATCTCTCGACAGCGCAATCCATTCACGGTAACTGTTGATCCAACCTCATTTTCGAAAAAGTAAGGTCCAATGACCCCGCCGGACCATAATCCGCACCAAATAGTCACACGTTGAGGATGGAGAAACTCTTGGGTTTTCAGAGCTCCAGATGCGACAATTTTGCTTGTTGACGTAGCCACCGAGGTGGAAATGGGCCTCATCAGTCAAGATAATTTTTCGATGATTTTCGATTTTTCGAATTTTAATAATATCAATGCGTTGTTGAATCGTGTATCGTTCCATTTTTAGTAATGGCGCAGTTTCTACTTGTCGAATGTCAAGGAATAAAAGCTTCAAAAGTGACAGCTACCGAAATACCGGGTGATTCAAAATAACACCTCTTGTTGGAAAACCCTGTATATAAAATATATCTCTCAATATTGTGAATTTGATTCGTAGTGTACATATTCCGTAGTACTCTATACCCGCCAGACTCTAGCCTTTCCTTACTGGCTTTTATTGTAAAGGGTGGTTAAATTGTAAGGGCCGATGTTGAATGTGAATCACACCTAAAGTCAAGTTTTTTCTGCATTTCATTTGACATTTCTCAATTTCAGACTAACTCAATTTGAACGATGGAAAGATACACAATCGAACTACGCGTTAAAGTTTTTATGACTTTTACGAAAATGGGCGTTCAAATCAAAATGCATTTCGTGCACTGCGTGATGTCTTTTTGATCAGCATAATCGACCAAATGTGTCCACAATCGGGAGAATTGTGCGTAAATTTCAGCAAAACACCTGTGCATGCTCGCCCAGTTCGTTTGGTAGGGTTTATGGGTTGGCGACGTCATCGGGTCATACTTCTTCGAAATGAGGCCGGTCAAGCAGTTACTGTGAATGGTGTTCGATATCGTGAGATGATAACGAACTTTTTATGGCCCGCGTTGGAAGATATGGATGTGGGCAATATGTGGTTTCAACTGGACGGTGTCACTTGCCACACAGCTAATGAAACAATGGCTCTTTTGCGCAACAAATTCAATGGCCGTGTTATCTCACGTCGCACAATGGGAAAAAATAGGTAAATACGCGCGCATAGCAGTATTTTTAATCTCACGACTATACCGTTAGAGATAGAGTCCAACGGTTTGGACCATCTTCAAGAGAATTCTTTGGAGAATAATTTGGTGTAGCCAGATTTTTCTTACTGTTACCATTTATCGCACAGTGGGGCTTCAAAATCGACTTTGTGGAATATAGTGTGAAACTCCGAATATCGTGCCAAATTCGGTGATCTTGATTTTAAATTAAAGCTGACAAAATTTAGTTTAAAATATGTTTCAGGTGCTTGATTGTGTGTTGCTGCGTTTTAAATATGCAGACCATTGAAGTTCAAAAATATGTTTGTCAACATTGCGAAAAAAGTCTACAAAACCTGCCATGCTTTTAAAATTGAAACTAAGACAACTTAAATAGGATAAAATTGTGGGCTGCAATATTTTTTAAAGCTGAAATTTTACTATAATATACTTTACACAATGGTTCGTAGACTGATAATAATTGAGAGTTAAATTAAAAACAAAAAATAATCGGTCCACCCTAATACACACAAACTGCGGAGGCGTATATATTTTATTGTAACTATATTTTTATAGGTTTTGTAGAAAAAGTGAAGTATAAAAATTACTATAATCCTTATAATATTAACAAGATCTCTATTTTTAATCGTACTTGATAAAACTTGCAGCCACGTGTTAATCCATTTATTCTCGTCCGTTCAGTACCCTTCGTAATTATTATCCGATTTTGCCGAAATTTCACAAACGTTATTTTTTTTTAACCAAGAAGATCGGTTTCGGGAAAATCGGTTCATAGATTGATACAGCTCCCACACATATTTTCTATATTTAAAGAAAAAAAAGCACATATTTAAAGTACAAAAATCTGCCATAATCGCAAAAGGTCGCAGATAAACTAGGTACCGTTGGATTCATTCCTAAGGCACCTCTCTTCTCTATGTCATATGGTAGTGATCCCACGTGATCCAAAAAAGTTGTATTCCATTTACTGTGGATCATTTTTTTGAAAAACAAAAAAAAATGTTGTTTTTACTTTGAAATATCTCTTCATTGGAAGGCGTTAAAAATACGTTTTATACACAAAAATTAAGATGAATAGTACCTTATTATATGTTGCAAGTCCTATCGCATTTCACCAATAAACGCGAATTCTACAAGCATTTTAGTATATGCATTTTATCATCGCAATGTTATTTGCATTTATTAGTAAAAAAGACAAACTTTGAATGGTCATAACTCAAAATCGCCTGTAGATATTTTCATAAAATTTGTAGGTATTTTCATTAAATGTTATCCACAATAAAATAACACTCCCAAAAAATTGATTTTTGAAAGATGTTTTCAAAGTCTATGCGCGCATATTTCATCATATTTTCCCATCGTGCGTCGTGGCGATGTCAATTGGCCCGCAAGATCATGTGATTTGACACCGTTGGACTTCCTTCTTTGGGGTTATTTGAAAGAAAAGGTGTACGTCGATAAGCCAGCAACAATTCAAGAGCTAAAGGATGAGATAATTCGGCCCATTAACCGCATAGAACCTCAATTATGCCTCAGTGTCATCGAAAATTTGGACCATCGGATGGAGGTGTGCCGCCGAAGTCGCGGAGATCATTTGGCGGATATTTTGTTCCATACATAATTGAACCATACCAATATTATCATAATAAAACCAGTAAGGAAAGGTTAGAGTCAGGCGGGGCCGACTATATAATACCCTACACCACCTCGGCAATGTACATTAAGAATTTCTTTTCGAATAGTTGGAATAATTAGTTTCCTTTCTTTTACGGAAGTACTTAGCTCCCCCGCCACGTCAAGGCTTATTCCAAAGACGAGTTTAATATAATGTGTGGAATTAAAAATTGAACTAATAATATTATTCCACATATTTGCATTTACTGTGGTTATTATTAGCCTTAACACAATAAATAGTCCGATTTTTGGTCGTACACAATATAAGTAATATGTGCAGGGTATGTTAGGTAGGTACTACCTTGGAATAATTGGTACTACCTTGGAATAATTGGTTTAAGTAATGTTTTAATTTTCATTTCCGCTGAAGCCTTTCAGGTCTCTAAAATAGCGCTTATATACAAAAATTAGGAACATCTTTCTGGAAAATTTTGATCGGAAGTAAAGTACAACTTACAACTTTGGTACCAAATCAGGAGGAACATATATGGAGGTTATATATAAATCTGAACGGATTTTCCTTGAATACTCATTCATGTAAAAAGAAACTTCTTTCTGTCAAATTTCGTACTGACCGGATATAAAATACAGTCTCTACAGCACTTACATGTCAAATCGGGGGTAACATATATATGGGGGCTATATCTAAATCTGAACCGATTTTCTCTGAATTTGGAAGTATCCCTTCATATAATAAGAAACCTCTTTGTGTAGATTTTTTTACTGATCGGATATAAAATACAGATTGTACAGCGCTTACATGTTAAATCGGGGGTAACATATATATGGGGGCTATATCTAAATCTGAACCGATTCCCTCAAATTTGGCAGTGTTAATTCATGTAATGAGAAACCTCTTCTGACAATTTTTTATACTGATCGAATTTAAAATACAGTTCTACAGCGCTTACATGTCAAATCGGGGGTAACATATACATATATGGGGGCTATATCTAAATCTGAACCGATTTCCCTCAAATTTGGCAGTGGTAATTCACGTAATGAGAAACCTCTTTCTGCCAATTTTTTTACTGATCGGATATAGAAAACAGTTTCTACAGCGCTTACATGTCAAATCGGGGGTAACATATATATGGGGGCTATATCTAAATCTGAACCGATTTTCTCCGAATTGGGCAGTATTCCTTCATGTAATAAGAAACCTCTTTGTGTAGATTTTTTTACTGATAGGATATAAAATACAGTCTCTACAGCACTTACATGTCAAATCGGGGGTAACATATATATGGGGGCTATATCTAAATCTGAACCGATTTTCTCTGAATTTGGAAGTATCCCTTCATATAATAAGAAACCTCTTTGTGTAGATTTTTTTACTGATCGGATATAAAATACAGATTGTACAGCGCTTACATGTCAAATCGGGGGTAACATATATATGGGGGCTATATCTAAATCTGAACCGATTTTCTCCGAATTTGGCAGTATTCCTTCATGTAGAAAGAAACCTCTTTCTGTCGAATTTCGTACTGATCGGATTAAAAATACACTTTTTACAGCGCTTACATGTAAAACCGGGGGTAACATATATATGGGGGCTATATCCAAATCTGAACCGATTGTAACCAAATTAAATAGGGATGGTCCATGGGCCAAAAAAAGATATGTGTAAAGTTTCGTCAAGATCAGGCCATAATTTCGACCTGTACTTTGATTACAAGGATACATCTACAGACAGACGGACAGACAGACGGATATAGCTAAATCGACTCAGAAAGTGATTACAAGTCGATCGGTATAATAAACAATGGATCTATCTCTTCTCCGTTTGGGTGTTACAAAAAAATTCATAAAGTCATAATACCCTGTACCACAGTGTGGTGTATGGTATAAAAACTGTCAGACAAAATTGATGAATATTCATCAAATAATTGTTTACAACTTCTTTCACATTGGAAATTTGACAGAATTCCACGGTGTTTCGAAGAGCAATCATCGAGATGAGTGATGAAAAAATCTAGATATGTAATATATGTCGATAGCTCAGAATATTCTTCAATATTTGTTGCATCAACATTGCAAGGATGACTTTGTCGGACCGAAATCCCAGGTTTGGATTCTCAATTTGAAGAATGCTTCTTAATGATAATGCCAAAGCAGTGCATCAACAACAGAAATGCAGATGTTGTGGCTTACTGATCAGACCAGGTGGAGTAAATGCATTCCATAGCCTCGATAACGCCTACTTGTAAGAAAGTACCTGTCATTATTCTCTGCATTACCAAATAATGACATCTCATTATTCTCTGCATTACTTTCGGCTTATTAATAATGACTTACCAATAATAACCGAAATAAGTGATTATTGTTATCAAAATCATTTTAGCAATTTTTAATATAATGCAATTTTCGCTATATGTGGGTTATTGTACAAGATTTATTTATTGTTCAACACGTTTTCAAATAATACGTGCAGATTTGAATTGAAGAATTTTTTACATGGGAGTTTGGGCTCAGAAATTCGAATCTGGCATGAGGAAATAGTTTGTTTCGAGAAACATGCGCGACAATATGCAAAAAAATCCCTATAAAGGGGCATTTCTACCACATCTACTACTTATTTTATAATTTATTGGTAATGCATTATTCAAGTACTTAAAATCGTGAAAATATAAGCGCATATTTATGTGGTATGCCTTTGCTACAAATAAGTACTTATTATGCTACTGTATTGTATGCTTTTGGGAAGTACTTTCCTCCAATGACATCTCAATGTTAAAATAATGAGAAAAGTGGCTAAATAATAAGTACTTACCATTATCGAACTTTGCTTACTCATCGGATTATTTTGTAATAAGAAATTTTGCTGGGATGTTGTTCTACCCATCGAGCAGCGCAATCCACTTTAATTTTTGCTTTTTATCATCACTGAGATTCCTGTTATTAGAAATTGCTTCTTGAAGAGCTATTTGCCATTTAGGATATTTAAAAATGTTGTAGGTATATGGTTTGGATAGTGCCGAGACAATTTATAACTGGGACTACTTCCCATGCGTAACTTGCAACCAAGTTGAAACTGTGAGCTGCACAATGTGAATATAGTGCTAAGCTGTACTTTTCTTGGATATATGCGTGCGCCCCATGAAATTCTCCGTTCATTGCTCTTGCGCCGTCAATACACTGTTTCTATGGTATTCGAGTGATGAGTGGCGGCGAAATACTTCAAACGCAATTAGTAAATGGTCTTGACACCTAATTTTTGGTTATGTACTTCTGTATTCCTAGGAGCAAATATACACATATTTTACAGAAAGCACCGACTTGATTCGCGGAGTACGCAACAGGCCTGTGGAGTCGAACCAAAACTACTCGACTCCGACTCCGGGAGTCGAATTTTAAATTCATTCGACTACGACTCCGGCAGTTAAATAACATATATTTCTGAAATTATATTTCTACTAAGACCTGAGCTCATGTTATTGAAAATAAGATATACTCGTACTCGTAGCTTTGTTAAAAATGCCAAAAAGTAGGTATTCATTACCAGTAATTACATAAAATTTTATTATTTATTTATCGACGCTTGACTTACAAATTGCAACTAATATGACAATTCATTCAACATGGAATCATGATAAAATGTTCATCAATCACTGACTCTGTTTTAATATACCCCAATTTTTGCAAATTAAGTTCGCTTCAGGCAACGAGTTTTTTCGTTAGTTATTATATATATTTTGGTAGATTTGTAAAAAATACTACAGCTGGACATACCTTAAAATATACCGTTCTACTCAGAACCACTAGCAGTCCGTCTGTCCATCTTAAGTTGTTTGTTAAGCACGTGTCGAAATTTCACTACGATCCTGCTTAAATTTGGCAATAAGAACTCTTTCACTTTAGGGAGGAAATCTATTGGAATTTGTGATAATCGGTTCAGATCGATATTGCCCCGAGACATAAATGTTTCTAACGCTATGGAAGCTGTATTTCACATTCAATCATTTTGAAATTTAGTAGGGTAGAATTTATTTATCCAAGAAAGCATATTGTCGAATTTTAAAAAATTCTGTTTAAATTAAGATTTGTAAAAAAATTATCTCATATTCATATTTACAATATCTGAGCTTATTAGACCATGTATTATTTTTTTGGTACTGATTTCCGAGCCGAAAAAGTTTCCATTTGACCTACAAACCTCCAATAAAAAATTTGGTGCCGATTGGATAACGCTAAGGTCTGCCCAAAGTTGTTTGAAAACACAAAACTCACTTTACATGAACAAAATTTGGGTTTTTATCAAATATCGCATGTTCAAGTAATTAAGAAATATTTTATTAGCATGAAAAGTTTTTAAATGGTCTTTGAATAACATTTTCTTTCTTACAAGTCGTAAACAATCAAAATCGACCGAGAAACGAAAAAGTTACAGCAGTTTTCATTTGAATTTTACGTCATGACAGGGCATGTATGCACTCCGACATGGCCTCTATGTACATACAAGGTGGCGCAAAAGTAATCCTCCTATCAGAAAATGCTATACATTTTGCGATTGGCCCCTAATGTCAGTTCTGTTTTGACATTTGTGTAGTAAACACATGCGAAATACACGTTAATAAACAATGTTACGCTACACTGCTCCAGAACGCGGAATATTGCTGACTATTTATTTGACCAATAATCGGTCGGTGACTTTGGCACAACGTGAATTTCGTCGCAGATTTCCTGGCCGTCCAACGCCTACTGGTGAAACACTGCGACGGCACTGAAAATCCGCGTGTAACCCACGAAGAGCCATTACACCCGCTCAAAGTCACTGTATGGTGTGCTGTTTTCGCTAGAGGAGTCATCGGACCTTTTTTCTTCGAGACGTCGCGGGCCAAACGGTTACTGTAAATGGTGAGCGCTACAGAGCAATGATCAATGAGTTCTTTTTGCCGAAACTTGATGAATTGTGATTGGAAAACATGTGGTTCCAACAGGACGGTGCAACGGCACACACTGCACGTGCCACAACCGATATGCTGAAGGATGCATTTCCCGGGCGCCTAATCTCCCGTTTTGGCGATTTGCACTGGCCAGCAAGATCGCCTGATTTGACCGCTCCACAGGCTTTTTGAAGTCGCGGGTTTATGTCAACAAGCCTCAGACTCTTGCAGCTCTTAAAGACAATATCCGTCAAGAATGTGAGAACCTATCGCCGGAAGTTTTGGCCAAAGTGATGAAAAATGCCATAAAAAGGGCTCAAATGACAATCAACTGTGGCGGCGGCCATTTACATGACAATATTCTCGACTTGATGTAAAAAAATTAAAAGACCAAATAAAAATAATCCACAAGAAGAATCAAAGTTTTTCATTTTTTTTTTAAATTACAGCCAAAAAACATCGAAAGGTTACTTTTGCGCCACCTTGTATGTAGACGTAAGAGCAATCACAATAAAAAATAGATCATGCTTGTGCATGTATGAAAAAAACCAACGGATTTGCATGATAGTTGATTTTTCGCATCAGTCTAACATTTTTCTACTGGTCAAATAAAACAGAACTTTGCAGCGCGCTATACGGCCATGCAGCAGGGTCGTTTACAGAACACGCTCTGCCTCCAGCCTAAGTGAATTGAGAAAGGGACAGCTTCGCACAAAATTTAATTTTAGTCATATTCTTATTTGTCTCCAGACCGACCACATCCAAAATTGTTACTAGATCCAGGGATAAATTTCGCACCGTAGACTCAGTTGGACATGTATCACATACAATATCTGGAGCCAAACTGCCGTCAAACAGACAGATATTTCATGATGTGATAACTGTAATGTATAATGCTGCGACGCCTCTGACCACTGTTGGTGAGCTTGTGATTAATCGATCTACACATCAAAATTTTTGGGCGCCCCCAAAATCCCGGCTGGTACTGGAGAAAATATGGCCAAAGTCGTTCATGATACACTCATCAAATACAGGTCAAAACACTGGATCGTGCATTTTGTTGCAGAACAAATTAGATCGAAAATTAATCCAGTTCCCATGTTCTAATCACATGATGTGGTCCTGAAGTGCCTATTTTTAATCGTTTTGCTGCCGTTTGGGTAAGTCTCGACCACAAATCGTTTAAAAACGGACTCGAAGATCCAACTGTACGCTCAAAAATAAGTAATGCTGACTGCGAAGTCATTAAGAAATTCTGCATTAAACAGCTAAATGAAACACAAATCCGAGCTTATTACAAGGAACTATTACAATTAACAATAATGTTTCTTGGTGTTGTCGGCACCAACATACCTCGCAAGGTTCATGGGAAAAGGCATTTATGCCTTAAAAATATACCTATTTCGAGAGCAGTTTGCATTGACAAAACGAGAGTCCAGTGGGCTACGGCTGTATGTCAAAGCGTGGTTTACATGCACAAATGCCATACGAGCACCAAATCAAGATATATACTTGTTGAAAGACTCCATCGCATACGCAGAAATCGACCGAGGTGTGTCTGAAGCTGTTTTGAAGAAATGGAAAAATCATTTGTGGTATTTGGCCCAGAATCAATGGCTTTGGCATTTTTCGATTCGGATGTTTCACTCGAAGAGAAACGAAAAATGGTTAGGCATCTGCAATCAACAGAACCCGTCGTAAATCTGGAAAACGATCGAAAATTCTCCGACCCGAAACTATTGCTGTCTAATAATTTGAGCGATTACGTCTCATACAAAACCAAACATTTTTTCGGTGCTTTTGGACTGAGTACTGAATTTTTAAAGCATGACCCATCCATTTGGGAAGTAAATGAAGATTATCAAGATGCTCTCGATGTTTGTCGTAATCTGTTTGTTGTTAACGACACTGCTGAACGCGGTGTACAATTTATGAATGATTACAACAGAATACTTACGAAAGACGAAGAACAAAATCAATTTATATTACAGTGCATTTAAGAATATCGTAGAAAATGTCCCTTACAAAACAAGTCAGATCTAATATAATATTGAATTAATTGTATTTTTTTCCCCGATCTTAATATTTAAAAACTATTTATTAATTAATAATACAAAGAAATGTAATTTTACTTATTTAAACATACGATTTTTGTGTTCTAAATTTTGAATGAACTTTGGGCAGACCCTAGGGTTATCAGATCGGCACACAAATTTGTATGGAAGTCTTATAGGCCAAATGGAAACTTTTTCGGTCCGGAAATCAAAGATCGCAGCAACTTTCACTTTTTGCATCATGTGCTATAAACGGTCTAGAGCTTATCCTGCTCTAACAATGTGTTGTACGGTATCATATAGTTGGCTTCGCCCGGCCTTTCCTTACTTGTTTTGTAATCGCTTCGGAATAGTGTACAGTCTTTAAAGAATACTTATTTTGTTAGCTAAATATAATCAGAGCTTTCCTAAATCTGTCTATTCTGCTCACGGGAAACAGAATCGACCGAATCGTCGGCCCCGAGTGAACTCGCCAGTTGTATTCTGACGGGCGTCCCTCTCAACCTAACCTTCGAATATTGTATACTTCTTTTGTACCAAAATTGTTTTCCAAAATTTTTAGAGTGCAAAAGTTCACATTAATGGTACATTTTGCAAAATCCATTTCGGAGTCGACCATAATTTTTGGACTCGGGACTCCGGAAAAAAAATTTTCCCGATTCCGACTCCACAGCCCTGGTACGCAATCCATTTTATATTTATGTAACCAAGAAAGATGGATTTTAAACTCCTTTGTCCAGTCGCTGGAAAACTATTATTATCTGGAGGAATCCAGATTTTTTCTTGAAGACCTTCTATATAGTCGATGTTCTCCGAAGCTGAATTGTTTACGAAGAGTGTAGAGTTGGATGTAGTTGGCTTTTCCTTATTATTATTTGAATTTTTATGTTATTATTTTTGTCTGAAAAATGTATTAATATATTATTGAATAATATAAATTTTTATCAAAAGAAGTACATTTTTTAAATAAAGCTCATATTTGCAGTTTCCTAGGTGTACAACTTTTCAAATTAACAGTAGGTAATTTTTGAGATAAAGCGCTAAAACAAGACAGTAACATTTTCCGGATAGTATTGACTTTTAATAAATTATATCTGTCACCTAAATCTCTAAAGTAAACAACGGGTAAATTTTTAGTCCTTGATTTACTTTTTGGAACAAGGAACACATTTTGACCATTAAAACTATTAGTAAAAATGTTTAATTCCAAATCATATTTGTGGTAATTATATAAACTGGTTTATATAAATTTATTGAGATTAATTCCTGCCACAATAGAATACAGACTGCAAAGTTTCAGCTAAATTGCTTAAATAATGTGGTGCTTATGGCTTAAACATTCCTTTTTGGGAGAGATATCTATATGTGGACTATAAAAAATATGAACTGATTAAAAAATTGTTACTGTGATGAATTTGTGTCTAAATAAAATACAAACTGCAAAGATTTAGCTAAAATGTTTAGAAAATGTGGTATTAATGGCCTAAATCAACGTAATTTGGAGCGATCTCTATAGGGTGTCTACAGCAAAATATGAACCGAAAATAAAATACAAATTGCAAATGTTCAGCTAATTTTCTTTAAAAATGTGGTATCTATGACTCAAAACAGTATTTTGGAGCGACCTCTATAGGGGAGCTATATCATAACATTGACCGATATGGCCCAATTGCAATCCCAAACGACCTGCAAATAAAGAGAATAAGAAATATTTCTACCAAATTTGACCAGCCTAGCTCTATTATTACGGACTGTAGCGTGATTTCAACAGACAGACGGACATGGCTAAATCGTCTTAGAATTTTACGACGATCAAGAATATATATACTTTATGGGGTCGCAGACCAATATTTCAAGGTATTTCAAATGGAATGAGAAAGTTAGTATACCCCCATCCTATGGTGGAGGGTATAAAAGGTCAATTCGTTACCTATTTTTCGTGATATTTCACCTGAAATCGGACCAAATTACCTAAAAATTGTGTTTTTTTTTCACCGAAAATCGGTCAACTTTGAACGGTTATATCTTCTAAACTAAAAATCTGACATTATTAAGGGTAGCATATTTGAAATCCAAAATTCAAAATATCGTAGGCGCACATGCAAATTTTGATTTTTGCAACCTGTTTGCTCCATCGGCGCCACTGTGCGACGTTTTAGCTGGAGGTCACACTGTAGAAGAATCCCTTAATTCTATGAAAGAATTAGTAGGAACCATGGACTCAGCAGGTTTTGAATTGACGAAATGGAGTTCAAGCGATCACAATCTACTTCGCGATCTGCCACCTGAGTCACCCTTGCCGGTCGACTGGTTGGACATTTCGGAACAAACTTCAACGAAGACCCTAGGTATCCAATGGAACATTTCGGCTGATAACTTTACGTTCACATCACCACTAGAGTGATCAAAAACCCGGTTTTTTTTTTTAAAAATAAAAAACCGGTGGATGGTTTATTTAAGTTATAAAAAAACCGGTGGACGGTTTTTTTTCTTCGAAGGAAACCGGGGAAACCGGTAGAACCGGCTTTTTTCTGCATAACAAAACAGTATGAAAATTGCCGTTTGAAAAACATTTTCCTTTTTAATAACAAAAAATGCGATTTTTTAATATTAAGGCGATTTTTAATATTGTGATGAATATTGTCATTTGAGTCAAACGGTCATTTTATCTCATACATATAACTAATTAGCTATTGTACCTAGAAACATTTTCCAAAAGTGTTATCGATAGTCTTTTCTTCAACCTTTTAAAAAAATTTGCAAATATATTTTCATTACTTTTTTGCAAAATTAAACTTTTTTGAAATTTTGGTAAAAACCTATGTTTTAATTTTTGATTTTTTTGCTCAAAAGAAAGCTTAGATAATTTCCTTTAAAAGCTTTGTGACCTATTAATGGGATGGGACCTATTGATCTATCAAAATAAATATAAACCTCTGAAAAAAAATTAACGTTCAACCAAACATTTTAGCATTTCAGATGGGAAAAACAACCGTTTGACAAAAATGTCAATATTGGAATTGTGTCTCATAACTACTATCTGATAGGGCTACTTGGTGCAATTTTAATCCCGACAGAAGACATCCCTTTTAAAAATTAACTCACTTGACATGAAATTCCCCTTATGTAGTTCAGTCAAGAAAATATTAATACTTCGGGATATTAAATAGAATATTTAATAGAGGTATTAAATCTTTATACATTTATATTTTATATACACACTTTAGTGCAGGTGGGTATATACGAGTATACATATAAATATATAAGAGTATACACTGTTCGGTTTACCCAAATGAAATGTTCTTACTTGTTTTCCTTTCGGTTTGGAAGTGGGAGAATGCGTTTACTTTTCACATAACTTCTGCGCGTATGAATCATTTATTTTCTTTAAATTTTTGTAATTTGTATAGAAATTGGTGAATGGCTTCGGATTCTAGCAAAGTTGCCGAGTCTTTTTAGGCCATATAAGGAGATCTTTCATATTATTATCTTAACAACTTGATATTTTGTATATAAAGTTGTAAATAATTTTTAATATTTTAGTGATAATAAAAAAACCGGTGGAAACAAACGAAAAAAACCGGTTGCACCGGTTGTTCGAAATTCATGATTTTGAGAAAAACCTGGGACGGTGGAAGCAAAAAACCGGTGGGCCGGTTTATTTTAAACCGGTTTTGATCACTCTAATCACCACCCATAGAAGAATGTCTGGCTGGATAAAGTAAATTGGGACAACACGTTGAGGCCCAATTGGAAAGAGTCCATTCAGTTGGAAGAAGTCCATTAAAAATTGTCCCTCAATAGATTCAGTTTCAGTATCTAGGTGGATCAGATTTAAACCCTCAAGCAAAATTGAAGTTCATGGTTTTTGTGACGCTTCAGAAAGCGCCTATGCCGCGACCCTATAGTAGAACATTTAGGTCAAACACGTTTCTTTTAGCAGCGAAAAATCGAGTAGCAATAATCAAAAAAATATTTCTGTCAAGATTGGAATTATGCGGGGCCGTTCTCTTAGCAAAATTAACCACAGCGGTGGTTCCTAACTTACAAATTGCAAAATTTCAACTCACTTTTGGACCGACTCAAAGATCGTGTTAGCATAGCTCAAAAAACCACCTTGTTCATGCAGTGCCTTTGTAGGATATAGAATTTCAGACATTTTAGATAATGTGTTAAATGAAAATTGGAAGTATATAGATTCAGAAAGCAACCCTGCTGATGTAGCCAGTCGAGGATGTTCATTTGTGGTGGACATTGGGGAATGGCTGAAGTTTCCAAAAGACAAATGGCCTAGACACGAAATTGTCCTCTTCTCTGTCTAGGATTCTCTTCTCTGTCTAGGACCCCAATGGCTGCGCATTTGCGATTCGTTTTTGAAGAAATACCGGCGTCAATAAGACCCGACTTTTCTTCAGCAGAAATCACCCATGGTGAAATCAAAGATATCAAAAATCGTCTTATTGTTTTAACACAAAAACATTATTTCGCAGAGGATTATTTAGCTTTAGTCAAAAGAAAAGTCTCCTAGTAGCAGTCTTTTATCTCCCAATCCATTTATTGATTCAAAGAATCGTTAGAGCAAATGGCCGCTTTGTTCAGCCCCATACGAATCGAGATTAGCCCTTTTGTTAGTAGAATTTGTTCACAATATTGCGATGCATGGAGGAAATAAACTCATGACTCGTGTAATCAGGTCTGAATTATGGATATTTAGATTGAAGTCATTAGTAAATAAGGTAATTCATAACTGTAGAACTTGTGTTTTGTTTTAGCACCAGACTCAAACCCAGATTATGTCCTCACTTCCGCCCCAACGAACTATGTAGGTGTAGGTATTGTAGGAGCCGCCGAATCAATCAAAAAAGATAGGCTAGAATTCTTGAAAAATCTTCAAATAGATGCTACCCATGAACAATATTTATCAAAATTTAGAGTGGAGTTTTATTCCTACAGGTACCCCTTATATGGGAGGAATATGGGAGGCGGGAGTTAAATCATTCAAAACACATCTGCGAAAGTTCATACCCCAAATGAATTTTACCTTTGAAGAATTATCGACTATTTTAGCGCGAAATGCATTATCGATCCCTAAGTTCAGTCAGCGACGACCATTTCGACTTAAATCCTCTTACCCCAGCTCATTTTCTGATTGGTACTTTGATTTTAACAACAACAGAACCGGATGATTCAGACAGAAATATCACCCTTGCCAATCGATGGAAACGATTGAAATTTTTTTCCCAATATTTTTGTCAAAGATGGAAATTAGAGTATTTAAACGAGCTACATCGTCGATATATGTGGAAGAATCAATCAGAAAATGTAAGAGAAAATAATTTAGTTGTCCTAAAATATGAAAGATTAGCCCCTGTTGGGACAGCCAAAGGATTAGTTAGTCGACCGATTACGAAAATCGTCAAACTATTTTCAGATTAACTTACACTCTATTTATTTGTAAAAGAACTTGGTGCTCAAATTTCTTCCGTTCTAGATATGTCAGCTTACTTACCCAGCCTTCTCCACCTATCAGGCGAGTACTCTCGTCCAGCGAAATCGCGACCCATCGAACCAACTGGGAGGAGTATCAGAGCAGCATCTGGCGGGGATTTGCGTTTCACCCTTTACCGATGTGTCGCGAAGACCTTCATCACGGGTTCGGAAAAATTCTGTGGATTTAAGTATTCAGAAAATACATCGATGCCTTATTTATGTTAAATTTTTCAGCAACTCTAAGTTTATTTTTTAGCTAAATGTTCATAAAACTAATAAATACTAATAAATGATATCGTATAAACTTGGATCAAAATAAATTATTTGGAAGATTGACAACAAATGGTGATTTGGAATACTCAGAAATTTAAAATGATTGATTTAAAACATAAGTTAATGCTGCATGTGGTATTATAACTGGGAGGTACAATTAAAAACCATGGAAAAATTAAAACTAAAACTATTAAAACTCAGCAAAAGTTTTGAAATTTTGTTTAAATAGAATATATTTGGAGAAATTCCTAAAAATAATTTTATTTGCATTTAAACACCTATTTTATTTGAGAAAATTAGTTTGCAAACATATTTTGTTGTAATATTTTAATATACGAGTATGCGATCCAAATATATTTTATTGGTTTTAAAATAAAATTTATTTGCTCCGAAATATATGATATTTCAAAATTTGTGTTCCAAATATATTTTCTTTCGATTCAAACATATCATAAAATGTGATTTTGCCCCGTGCGCATTTCAGCTAGTTTAGGGTCAACTGACCTCCATAGAATTGTCAGCAGGAGAACGCCCCAAGGGGGCGTCTTGTGTCCACTGCTATGGACGCATTATACCATGAACAATATTATACTTTCTCTGGAGATGATGGGTGTCTGAGTTCTTGCTTATGCAGATGACGTGGCAATAGCTGTTAGAGGGAAGTTTCTGGATACTCTCAGAGACATCCTACGGCAGGCCCTTCAAACAACCGAAGGTTGGGCTTCCGGTAATGGTCTTGGTGCTAACCCCACCAAGACTGAACTAGTCATTTTCAACAGAAGAAATAAGGTGCTACAAGCTACACCTGTGCGTTACACCTCCTTGGGGAGTATTGAAATTCCCTTCTCTGAAAGTGCAAAATACTTAGGTATTTAAACTATACAGGAAGTTGCACTTCAAACCCAACATTTTGGAAAGAGCAAATAAGGCTGTCATAGCGCTATACACCTGTAAAAGCGCAATAGAGTCTGACCCCGCGTATAGTTTATTGGTTGTATACGGCAGTAGTCAGACCGATAATGCTGTACGGCATTGTCGTCTGGTGGTTCAGCGAATCGCTGCCATATGACACCAACTGCAGCACTAAATGTTATACTACATTTAATGCCGCTGTATATTATAGCAGTACAATATGCCGCATGAACTGCGATTAGACTCAGGGAACTGTCCCTATGGTCAGGAAATGGGTACGGACATAGTGTCATTCTAGACAGAATGCCTGACCTTCCGGGCACTGTTAATTATACTATCACTGAACCACTCTTTGACTAGTATCTCAAGTATCTCACTCTTATACCTGATAGATCAGAATGGTTTCGTCGTATCCCAGGACAGAGGAGATTTATTTACTTTTATACGGACGGTTCCAAACTCGATAACCAAATGGGCTTTGGTGTCTTTTCTAAGGAAATCAGCTATCACTTGCAAAAAGACTGCCTGGTCACTGTAGTGTTTACCAGGCAGAAATCTTAGCTATTAAAGAGGTAGCGGAATGGTTGAAAAGAATGTGCTGATCAAAGTCTGTATAAATATTTTCTCTGATAGTCAGGCTGCTATCAAGTCCCTGGAAACTATATATCTAAATTCAAAAACTGCCCTGGACTGTCGCAGATCTCTTAACGAGATGGCTGAACAGTTCAACATTCACCTGATATGGGTCCCACAGGGATATACCAGGGAACTGCAAGGCAGATTAACTTGCAAGACTAGGAACTACCTTACACGCTCCAGAGATAGTGCACATACGGCAACAATTGACAGGTGGTCACTAGTCAGGAACTGCATACATTCCAGGCTGATGTGACCAGGTTCGACTCAAAACGCACCAAAGCACTGCTGTCGATGTCGAGAACGACGTTTCGCACATCGTGTCTGTCATTACAGGTTACTGTCTTATTGGACGGGATGCAGAGAGATAAAAGGTCTTACGTAATGACTTTTGCAGAAGCTTAGGAGATGACGAGGAGGATGTATGTGCTCTCTCTAGAAGGCGGCATACAACCTAGGGTTCTTATTTCTTTGAGGAGTTAGCTAACTTGGCTGATGTCGGAATCCGCCAACTTTTGAGCTTTTTTAAGCAATCAAATTGGTTCAACGGGAGGAGCTATGGATAACTTATGTCTTCCCTTACGTCCCTGTGGTAACACAATGGACTGTCTAAGTGAGTCTATTTTACAGGCTGTCACTCTTAACCTAACCTTAACCTAAACTAACAGGGAAGAGACAACAATCGGAGTCGTAGTGCAGACCCTCGCCATCGCCCATCGACTTGGCAATACTGCTGTGGTCTGTGCCAGCTCACTGCTTACCAGAGGCACGACGCCGTAGAAGGGCGTGGCTATTGCCGAAAGTGTCTGGCTCCAAGTCAACTGGTGCCTCACTGTCCAGCCCTCACAGCGTGTCGTGAGAGCGACTATCGTCCCCACACGGTGTTGCATGGTGCTCCACAACTGAAAGACCAACTTGGAAGAGTCAATCCAACAGAACCTGGGTACCGACAGGTTTCAATCTAACAGATGGGGAATACAAAATGCTACGGGCCCTTCTATGTCAGTCTTCAGCGGTCTCAAGAACTGCGAAATCTACCGTTAGCCGATTGAGACTGGCCCCACTCAGCAGCATGGGTACAACTTTGTAAGAATATTTATAAAGTCGCGACACGACCGACATTCCATCAATGTGAAGATGACAGCCCTCGATCACGAATTATTTTCCCTGACGACTAATTTTGAGCGACACACCCTCGCTGACGTGGACCCTCAATGCAACGACCCGATAGACATAGAAATCGTAGGTGACGTATGCACATACCAGCGTGCCACTGCACAGTGGTCCAAATACAACATTCTTTGGCCAAAAGTCGTAAATGTGCATTTTAACGCTTCTTTTGAGTTTCTAAAAAATAAATAAATATTTGGTGGTTTTTGAATGCATGTTATTATACCATACACCACACCGTGGTACAGGGTATTATAAGTTTGTTTTATATCAAATTTTTCAACACCTAGAAATACTACAGCTAGACAAACCTTAATGTATACCGATCGACTCAGAATCACTAGCTGAGTCGATTTAACCATCTCTGTCCGTCCGTCTTTCTGTCCATCTAAAGATGTCCGTTGAGTACAGGTCGCGATTTCAATACGCTCGTGCTGAAATTTTGCAGTTAGGAGTCTTTCGTACCTGGAAAGAAGAAGATTTAGATATAGCTCCCACATATATGTTTCGTCCGATTTGACCCTTTTGCCCTATAGAATCTGTATTTTACATGCAATAGTTTTGAAATTTAGCATGGACCTGATCCATGGACCAACATTGCTTAATTTAAAGAAAAAAGGTTCAGAGTTAGATATAGCCCCCATATATATGATTCGTTCGATTTGGGTAAATTGTGTAAACAAATTTTAGTTGAAGTATACATTGGATATTTTATTGTTATCCAATATTACTATAATGCGATAAAATACTAAGTTAATGTTGCCATACTTCTAAATTTTTTTTTGTATGATGGGAAAAATTTGTTCTGTGTACCTTGTTTTTGACAGATTATTTTCCAATATAAATGCTAAAGCACTTCCACTGGCATTGAAAGGGATGTATTTTCATCCTGGCCAAATAACCTTCTAATTTTTGCCGGTGCGGATGAACTGTCAATGGTATACTTTAAGACTAATGACAAATCTAAATCTCCTCGCTTTCGAGCCGATGTTGATGCTGCTCTTACTAAGAGGTCGGTGTCATTACTACTAATAATTGAATGTTCCGGTCTGATTTTTTCAAATTATTCAGCGGTGGACGTCCAGTGACCGGTTTAATATTATTCGAACATGGTTTTTCGATGTCTTATCTTTTTTAATTTAGTTTTTTCGAAAATCCAATCTGATCCAATCCTTTCTATGACATTTGCACCAATTCGTATAATAATGAACGCTCAATATGACCATAACACTCGTCCATATTCGTTTTCCCTAATAAATATCGGAAAACGATTTTATTCTTTTCCACTTGTTGTTGCTTTGTAGTCAAATATTAAAAATTTCTGAATTATTCACATAGAAGATGTCTGGAAAAAACGCATTTTTCCCAGAAATCGTAAAAAATCGCCCATGGAGACTTATATATTAAAAAACAGGACAATTGAAACTAACTTCTTATTTCAATCTTACTCTAGACAGGGCTAGACATAAATTGTAAAGACTTACTAGATTTAGAAAAAATAAAAAAATTTAAGATCGATTTAAACAATACTGCTCTTTTCTTATAACAGCCTAATTTTTTGCAGATTTAAAATGTTTGTATTATTTTACTCATCAATATCTTCCATTTCCGTTTATTGCATTTCTTAGACTTACTTTTTGAATTCGGAGGTAAAAAGTTAAGCTAAAGCAAACAAAATCAATTTTCCTAAATTAAAAAAAAAATTACTCACAAAAATTGAGTTTTGAAGGTTTGTGGTCGAACGTCAAAAAAGTGACTACTAAAAAAATATATTGTTATTGTGTTTGGATAGATATTTCTGATTATATCATATAATAGTAAACACTATTATATGATATAATCAGAAATATCTTTGGACCATATCAAAAATTTGACTTTTGGCCAAAGAAATGGGTGTTTGCGACCACTGTGCACTGGTCTGGGATCAGTGAACGCGTTTTAGACCGCACTGGGATACGTATTTGCGGGACCTGTAATCAGCGCCATCCGACGTGCGGAGTAGTCCAACTGGAGAAGAGGTATGAATTGTAATCACTGAATAAGAGGGGCGATTTGTTTAGAACAACATCTTCCAAAAATATATAATTATTGTGTGTACCAAATAAAAAAATTTCAAGCCGAATATGTTTGGGACAGTATACTACAGAAACGATTTTTTTCGGCGTGCACGTGCAATATAATTGGAAACACATTTTTTAAATATTATACAGGGTGGCGCAGAATAAGTTATATGGTTTAAATGGTTTATGACTTTTTAATTTATGCGATTATTATATCTTTTTTTAAAAATACAGTATATTACTGGGGAATTTTTTGCAATTAGCTTTGAAAAATGATATCCTGTAAGTGATGTCCAGTTTCTGCTTTGCACATACGTGCTCTTAGTATATTTTCCATAACTTTTAACAAAATTTCCGAAAAATTCAATTATTTCGATTCGATTCATAATTAATTCGCCAAGTCTCCTTCACAAAATGCTAAAAAAAAGAAAGAATAATAATTAAAAAAGTTATAAAGAATTCAAGGTTAGGTTTAGGTTAGGGTGGCAGCCGTATTTTTTTATACAAGCTCACATAGACCAGTTTATGTCCTTAGTGGTACCACGGGCTGAAATGCCCCTCATCGAAACCAACCTGTTTGATATACAAATTTATCGATAGTACGAAAATCGTTACTGGAAAGATCTGTTAGCCCGCCTAGAAAGGCAGACCCTAGTATGTCCAGTCGTCGTTTACTCAGAGCGGAGCAGTCGCATAGCAAGTGCTCAATTCTCTCCACTTCTTCCTCATCTTCTGCAGAAGTCAGTAGAGTCAATACCCAATCTTTTGGCGTGTTCGCCGATCAAGCAGTGTCCCGTCAGAACTGATACTAACGTAGGAACCTGTCCAAATATATTATGTTTAAAAACGTTGACAATTTTTTAAATTTTATTTCTACATTTTAATTGATTTTAAGTTATACCTTATAATTAAAAATGACTTATGAAGCAATAAAATTCGTTTTAAAGCACTAATTATACCCTACACCACACTGTGGTACAGGGTATTATGACTTTGTGCATTTGTTTGTAACGCCCAAAAAGAGAAGAAATAGAACCATAGTTTATTATACCGATCGTCATAGAATAAATTTTTGAGTCGATTTAGCTATGTCCGTCTGTCCATGTATTCTTGTAATCAAAGTGCAGGTCGTATTTATGGTCCGATTGTGATGAAATTTAGGACAGTGCTCTTTTTTGGCCCAAGGACGATCCCTATTGAAATTGGTCAAAATCGGTTCAGATTTAGATATAGCCCGCATATATATGTTACCCCCGATTTGACATGTATGCGCTGTAGAAACTGTATTTTATATCAGATCAGTACGAAATTTGGCAGAGAGAGTTCCCTTATTACATGAATGAACACTGCTAAATTCGAGGAAAATAGGTTCAGATTTAGATATAGTCCCCATATATATGTTTCACCCGATTTGATATGTTAGCGCTATAGAAACCGTATTTTATATCCGATCTGTACGAAATTCGGCAGAGAGAGTTTTCTTGTCACGTGAATGAACACTACCAAATTCGAAAATCCGTTCAGATTTAGATATAGCCCCCATATATATGTTTCACCCGATTTTTCATGTAAGCGCTGTAGAAACCGTATTTTATATCCGATCAGTACGAAATTCAACAGAGAGTTTTCTTATAACATGTATGAACTCTGCTAAATTCGGGGAAAATCGGTTCAGATATAGTCCCCATATATATGTTTCACCCGATTTGACATGTTAGCGCTATAGAAACCGTCTGTACGAAATTCGGCAGAGAGAGTTTTCTTGTTACGTGAATGAACACTACCAAATTCGGAGAAAATCCGTTCAGATTTAGATATAGCCCCCATATATATGTTTTACCCGATTTGACATGTAAGCCCTGTAGAGACTGTGTTTTATATCCGATCAGTACGAAATTCGACAGAAAGAGGTATTTTTACATGAATGAGTATTCTGGGAAAATCGGTTCAGATTTTTATATAACCTCTATGTATATGTTCCTCCTGATTTGGTATCAAAGCGCTATAGAAGTTGTACCTTACTTCCGAACACTAAAATTTTCCAGAAAGATGTTTCTCAATTTAGGAACGAATATTGCTTAATTTAGCGATTATCAGTTCAGAATTAGATAATATGTTCCTACCCATTTACCAATTATTCCAAATTATTATCGCATTGTTAGGGAGGTGTAGGGTATTATATAGTCGGCCCCGCCCGACTTTATGCCTTTCCTTACTGGGTTTTAAATTATATTTATTCCAAGTCATCATTTGTTGACAATCCACCTTGCATAATACATCATTTCGCAGGATTATACGATTTCAATTACAATGGAACATTTTAAATTTCAGAAAAAATGAACGTTGAATTACTGAAAAACATAAAACGCGTTTTAATGTTAAGACATTACTTTGTTTTCTGAATACTTAAATACAAATAAATATTTGTTCCGTAAATAATAGTCTCAAATAAAAAACATTAGGACGGAAACAACGATTTATTTAGAACAACATTTTTCCAAATATATAATTTTTGTGACAAATATTTAGAGTGTACCCTAAATATTTGTATATATCAATCATAATATGTTTGGGACAATATACTACAGAAGCGATTTTTTTTTCAGCGTGTAGCTACCCTGCAGGTGCCGATTTCTGTCCATCTTTCGTTGGACTGCCTGATTGCCTCTTGCCTAAGCCGAAGCTTGCACGTGGATAGTGGCGCACCAATATATGCAAATTCTTCTAGAATTTGTAATGTCGTCCCTTTCCTACCAAATTCATCGGCTTTGCAGTTCCCCGGGATATCCCTATGCCCATGCACCCATATGAGGTGTATATTAAACTGCTCAGCCGTCTCGTTAAGAGATCTGCGGCAGTCGAGGGCTGTTTGTGAATTTAGGGATGTTGCCTTCAGAGAATTGATGGCAGCCTGGCTGTCCGAGTAAATGACATCGCCAGTGTTGGTTACTATGTTACGACTCAGCCACTTGGCGTCTCTATTAAATAACCGCCCAATGAAATACCCCCCAAATCGAAAATGAAATAAGTCCCCAAATTTGGGGATTTATTTCATTATAATATAAGTCCCCAATTTCAAAAATGAAATAAATCCCCACATAATGAAATTAGACCCCAAATTTAAAATGAAATAAATCCCCATTTTTGGGGACTTATTTCATAATGAAATAAGACCCAATTTTTAGAGTGAAATAACTCCCCAATTTTTTTTCAGTAATATGAACAAATTTAAATATAAATTTGCATAGAATCTTCAATAATACTACGGCAATAAGGACAATTATAATTTTGCAAACCCTTGGCAATAGTCAGCGTGTAGTTTGTTATTGCATTTGTCGCAAATCTTAAAATGTCTGCATGGTAAAAGATCAATGTTTGGTGCATTTTCTCTATAGACAACACATTCATTTTCATTAGAAGATGTGTTGTAGAATTCTTTTTCAGATTCATCATCACTAGATGATTTTCCTTTGAGGATGTCAGGGATCATATGAAACCTTGAGCAGAAGAACATTATTGCAAATAAAAGAAAATTTTTAAAAATGGTGGAATCACTGTGGAAAGGCGACCAATGGAATACATATGGTCGATTGAGAAAAAATTAGTATAAAATAACAAATTCGCGCGAATTTTTTAATTTTATATTAATTTTTAATTTTTATACCAATTTAATCAACCATATGTATTCTATTGGTCGCCTGTTCACTACAAAAGTTATTGCGAAGCTATTCTTTCATGAGAAACCAAAGATGTATGTTTGTTTGGTCTTTAACGGAAATGTTGTGCAATGATTGTGGTAGTGAAAAGGATGGCGACAAAATGGATATGATATATGGGACTTATTTCATTTTCGATTCGGGGGGTTATTTCATTGGGGGGTTATTTCATAGAGCCCCACTTGGCTACTTCCCATATTGCCATTATTTCGGCTTGATAGACACTGCAGGTATCTGGTAGCCTGTGAGCTATATCCAAACTAAGCTCTACACAGTGTACTCCGAAGCCAACCTTTTCATCAAGCTTCGAACCATCCGTGTAAAAGTGGAGATGGTTTCTATTACCTGGTATTCTTCCAACCCATTCATCTTTACCACTCGGTCGGTTACCATAGCACTATACTTTGATATCCTCATGTGACCGTAGTTTTTGTACCTCCACATTGATAGGCATTTTAATCTTATTGCCGCTTTGGTTGCAACTTCTCTCGGCACAATATTAATCGGCAGTATATGGAGTAGGGCTTGTAGAGACTCGGTCGCTGTAGTCCTTAAGGTTCCACTTATGCTCAGGCAGGCTGTTGTCTGAAACTTTGTTAGTAGGTTGGTAACGGTTAGTTTGTCAGTTGCAGTCCACCATACCATAATGACGTGTAACAGTATAGGACGAACTACTGCTATATATATCCAGTGGACGATTTTAGGAGAGAGGCCCCACCGCGACCCTACAGCCTTTTTGCAGGAGTATAAGGCGACGTTGGCCTTCCTTACACGTTCCAATACGTTAAGTCTAAATAACAGTTTTCTATCTTGAAATATTCCTAAAAAGTTTGCACTTTCAGAAAAGACTAGATCTGTTCCATTTATCCGAGGTGGAGGGTCCACACGTGGGACATTATTCATCCTAGTAAAGAGAACCAATTCTGTCTTGTTTGGGTTTACGCCCAAACCGCTGCTTCTGGCCCATCTAGCGTGGTGAATTCCTTGAAATGCTGGGACGATTCGATAGTGCTCACAAGTTCGTGCAGGGCTGATTCTGTAGACTTCCCCTTATTGTAAGCATGTTGGTTCACCGACAGGATTTTTGTATCCAGGTTTTCCCTAATGAAATAATCTAAAAGTCTTTCCAGACCTTTCAATAGGAAGGAGGATAGGCTAATTGGTCTGAAGTCTTTTGGCCTAGTGTGTGATATTTTCCCCGCTTTACGTATGAATACCACTTTGGTATCCCTCCATCGATTCGGGATGTATGAAATCCTGATATAGCCTACATAAATTTTCTCCAGCCAGGGATAATGTACTTCAACATTTTCTGCATTTCTGCTGGAGTGATGCCATCTGGTCCAAGTCTCTTGAAGGGCTTAAAGCTGTTAGTTGCCCAGCTTATTCTGGAGCTCTCAGTCAACAAGTTAGCAACGCTCGCAGTCCACTCGCATTCTTGTTGATCTTCGGGTTCTGTTGGTGAGTTCCCCGGGAAATGTGTGTCGAGCAGTATATTCAGCGACTGCTCGCTGTTTTTTGTCCAGTTATTTGCCTCATCCTGCAAGTAACCCACTGTACAGGGTGAAGCTGATAGTATTTTCCTTATTTCCGTATTTACACACTGAAAAAAAAATAGTAATAAAACTAATGATGACACATTCTTATATTAAGTATGCTACCTCGGCATCAATTCGATGACAATTTTCACTAAAATAATGGAAATTTACAAGTTTTTTTTACGAAATTTTCCTTAATATAAAGTTTTTTGAATTTGAATTAATGTCTATCTAATCATTAGTTTTGTGTACGCGCTTCTTTAAATGTACGCATTTAAATTAAAGAAAAAAATCATTATTTTTGTGACAATCCGCATTATTTTAAGTAATATTTAAATACTTTTAAGGATTTTCTACATTAACACTACGACGTAGACATGTCATAGTTTTAATGCCGAATCGGACTTAATTAACAGTATGAAATATTTGAGTAATAAATTTAAGGCTATGCTCCCCTTAAAGGAAAGGCTGTCTTGGTAATAAATTTTATGACTATTGTCATTATTTTTAAGAATACATACGAGAGAATTATACAATCTCTCCCTCCCTCTCTCGCTCGGAGAATCAGTTTTGTTTGGATCAATTTTGTGTGAATCAATAATTGTAATGGAATGCTAGAAGAGAAAATAGAGAACAGTTCTGTTGTTCGTTTTCTTTTAAATCGTCAGTTATTTACAAGCGATGGAAGGAAACGGTTGTCTGTTTTCGGGACGCGGATTGTGAACAAATTTGATTGCTGTGAATATGTAAGTATACGTGCATACATACGTGCATATTGCACCGAAAATAATTTTAATATGGGCTGTTAACAGTTATTTTTGCTAAAGCATAGCAACAACAATAAATGAAACCGTCGCGTACATGTGTGTATGCATGTGGTTATGCCGTCGGCGTCACCATCGATCTCTGTGATAAGGGAGTGCGTGTGTCATAGTTATTTTTGCTGTATGTTATTTATGGCGATGTACATGCGTTTTTGAAGGAGATCTTGTTTGTAAGTCTTGTGAAGAGATTTGTTCCAAATGGATGACAAAAATTTAAGTAATAGATTTTGTAATACTGAAAGAGACAATGGGAAAATGTTTAGGTACGTGAAAAATAATATTATTATCATGAAATAAACATCTTATTGGCAATTACAAAATTAACAAAACACATTTTAATTGAATGTATTTATTTATTTCTTAAAAATACCAGTGCATAATGCAGAAATGTAAAATTATTTGTGGCAATATAGAAATTTATTATTAATAATATGTTATACATATTACTATCTTTTTTAATTTTTTTAGTAAAATAATTTTAGAATGGGTCTTTTGTGAGAAGAGTGCCAAATTTTACAAAATATTTCAACGTAAGTATGAACGGTTGAAATATTTCTCTTAGTTTTCAGCGTTTTGCAATTGTGATATGATAAAATTTATTTGCTTTTTTTGTTTATAGATAATTTTATTTGATTTATTTTCAGAAAAACTTTAATTATTTTAATTTATGAAGATATTTGAAGATAAATGTGATGGATATATGAAAAATGCAGTGCTGAATGCCATTTATAACTTGCAAAAAATAAGTGAGCATACACCTACATGAGAATGTTTGAATTGAAAGGAAATAGATTTGGAAACAATATTTGTAAGTATTATGTATTTCTGAACAAATATATTTTATTTGAAAATCAAGAAATTTAATTTGGAACGCATATATTAATGTATTAGAAGAAAATATATTTGCGAACTGACGTTCACATATAAAATACGTGTTTTCACACAAACAAAGTTATTGTTAAAAAGTTTTCCAAATATAATTTATTTAAAAAGATTTTTTCCTTTTTTGAATTTTAGTTTAAATTTTTCCTTGATTTCGTGTTCATAATTGCTTCATAAGTACTTCATAATTAAACCTGCTGTTAGATTAGGCCCATTTGGTCCAATTTTTGTATCGTTTCCTTTATATCCAAGGGATATTTTTGTTTTACTAAAATCAAAATAATACGCGTTTTTGCTCAAAAATAATTGTAAATAAGCTGCTTTCTTTTCACGAAGTATTGAATAAAAATAAATATAAAATATTGTCTTCCATATTCATTTTATATGAAAAATGTAATGTTGACCAAATAGACTCTTAATCTAGGATTCGTACAGATTTGCTAATCTAACACCAGGGTTAAGAGTGTCATAAGCAGCATTAGCTTTTGTTTTACAGAAGTAATTTTTAATAAGTTTTTGTAGTTTTTTTTGCTAACAAAACTTAAGATTTTAAAATCTAAGTCACGATTGATTTTTTTGAGAAAATTATTTTTGATAACTCAATTTATATGAAAAATGTTACTTTCGCCACTTTCAAAACAAGTAGTTTCTATTATTAATAATATCTTACATAAATAGTTTTTTTAACTTTTAGTACAGCAAATTTTGTATGAATCTATTATGAGAATTTGTGTCTTAGAAGAATGACTAAATATTTCAGTGTAAGTAAGTATATTCCAAAGATTTTAATATATCTCTTATCTTTCAACATTTTGTGACAGTTATATGATAAAATTTATTTTAATACTTTATCGTATATGAATCATTTTGTTTGATTTCTATAAATATTATTTTTATTTTAGTTCGCGCAATTGAACTTTATTTGGATATATGAAAAATGCAGTGGGGAATTACAAATTTACGAATTGCAGGAAATGAGTGAGCATCCAAACTATATGATATAATAATATAATATTTGTTTTATATAATTTCTATTTAAATTCCAGCCAAATTCTAGGTTAAAAATCATTAAGGTCGGTTCCGATAAAAATTGTTCATGGACAACAAATAGAGAAACGAATCCCGCTATAGAATCGATACTTAACAATACAATATTCGAATAAAAGTCAAACTTCATAGTGTGTTGGCGATTTGTCTATATACAATTACATATTGTTTTAAATTATAAAATTTTCAAGGTTACCCGTAATATGTATTATATTTTTTTTTGTATTTTCCAATATAAAATATAACAAATAATATATTTATTTAGAAAGATAAAGTGTTGTGTTATTGAATTTTCTATGAATACTAAATGATTTCAAAGAAAATGATTCATTTAAAAGATTAACATTATAATCAATATAATGTAACGAATTTTCCATACATATTTAAAAAAACTGTATTTAAATTCATGTATGCCTTAAATTAATTACCAGTATATTCTTATATCAAGGACAAACATTTTAAATTTTATTACGATAATGTTTTAAATTATATGATATTTTACTAAAAATAAGCACGCGCCATACATAAATTTACGCAAAAATGTGCTTATTTTAAGACCAAACTTAATTAGTTTTATTACCCAAAATTCTTAATTCTATGAAATGCATCCTCAAAACAAGTACTATTCACGTCTTTAAATTAACTATAAAACCTTCTTATTTTTATAGCGATTGTCTTTGGCTCGAAATCATTGCCGAAATCTTAAACTTTACGAAAAATTCATTGATTTTCAGTACGCCAGCCTTGCGGCGTCGGAGACCTTTTCCACTTCGCCACAGAAGGTATACCAAGAGCGTCTTTGCGCTATCTAAGCTCCTTCCTATAGATCTTGAGTTGCTCTGTATAGGCATCCCAAACATTAGCGACCCCAGTAGATTTAGCCTTGTTGAAAAGCTTGTTGCAGGTCTTTTTATAGCCGTTAGCTCAGAAGTCCACCATTGGGGTTTAGTTTTTCCCTTGTACCTTGTTTCTGGACAGGCTTCTACAAGGGAACTATTGAATGATGTGGTGATATGCTCGACCACATTATCCAGACCGGCTTTGTCATTCGGTTCGTACAGAAGTTTGGAGTTGAGGACTTTCTTGAAATTCTTCTCATTCAGTTGCCGCTTTGTCCTTCTCACATTTCTGTGGACGACAGATTCAGGCGCTTTTTCAGCGAGTATGAACTCAATATAATAGTGATCTGAGAATGAGTGAGTGAGTGCTACTGACAGCCGGTCAGTAGCAAACGTTACGTCTAGTACTTCTTGTCTGTCTTTAATTGTAAAGGTCGGTTTATTACCTATGTTACAAATACTTAGGTTGGTAGTTAGAATAAAGTCAAGAAGCGAATCACCCCTATTGTTTATATCCCTACTACCCCAGATAGTATGATGAGCGTTCGTGTCTGCGCCAATAATCAGCTCGAGCTCGTCAGACGTTGCGTCTTCTACTACTTCCCTAAATAGAACAGTCGGTACTACAGATTCATTAGGCAAGTAACTGGAGACCACCCAAAACATGCGACTACCGATCAGGCAATGAAGCCGAACAAAATTTTCGGCGGCGGCGGCGCTTGGAAAAATGCAGATCGGCGGCGGCGGCTGATCGGCTTAGCCGATCAAATTTCAGCAATCGGCTGAGTCGATAAAGTTCCAACACACGATGGCGCACGAATGTCAATCTCAGGAAAAAATTGCTCTTTAAGATATTTACAATTAGATGAAAAAACCTAAAATTAACACAAAAATTTAAGAAAAGTTAAGAAAATTTTGATTTAATGTCGAAAATCGATTCAATAAGTCTCTACTTATTAGTCTTGGGAAAGAGAATTTATTGTGACTGTTGTTTTCTCTCTAAAACGACGTAGACTTTGTAAAAATTGGTTCGGCCTCTCAAGAGCTATTGTAAATTCCGTAAAAACCTAAAAACGCATTTTTAAATTTTAAATCCGATATATTATGGATTTCTTTAAATAAATGATAGCGAGATCAAGTTAGAAACTTTTTATAAATTTCTATGCAAAAATGAACTTCGTTAAAATTTCTGACCCTATTTTATTACTTAGTAGTAACTTTCTTAATTTTCATGGTTGCATAAAAGAAATCTTTTTGACTAAATAATGTTCGGCGGCTGAGTTTCAGCCGATGTGAGCCGCTGAAATCGGCGGCGGCGCCGGCTGGAAAAAAATGGCCGGATGTGGCGCGCCGCCGATTTGCGCCGCGTCGGCTTCATAGTCTGCTACCGATCCCCAGACTAGCAGATGTTTGGTCTTTACCACTTAAATTACCCAGGACAAAGATACTTAGATCTTTCCTGGCCAAAATGCAGGTTCTTGGAGTGCCTTCACAGTTGGCCACAAGCAGTTTAAAGTTAGGTGTCCTGATACCGCATGGTATCAGGTACCCTTCCACCCTGATACCGTGGGTGGAAGGGTTCCACCCACTGCGGAGGGCTCCTGTATCAGGACGATGTCTACTGCACCTTTGGACAGCCGAAGCAATAGAGCCGCTGAGGCTGCCTTAGCGTGATGGAGGTTAATCTGTAGAATCCTTACCATCATTGGCAATCGACAGATTAACATCCACCCCGACAAGGGTGTTTCGAACTCTTCGTCCGTATCATCGAGAAGCGTGTCCCCGCGAGATGCGTCAAAGTGTCCGGAGACTCCCCTCAGCTCCTCTGTGTCAGAAGTAGAGCTTTCGTCCTCAGAGAAGGACGTTACAGATCTTCTGTTAGAGTTGGAGTCACCAGAAATAATGGGCGTGGGTACCTCCGCACTTCCAGAAAGCCGTGTATCAACCACGGTGGACGACTCACCTTCCGCAGTGGGAGCTATATCCTGCTTGTATACCTTCAAGACTATAGTCTCGAAAACATAATGTAGGGTTGCAATTGCACGTTGTATATGGGAGGTGGATTCAGCGTTAAGGATCAAATTGAGCTGCCGCTTTTTACCATCCGCCTCACCCACCTAGCTGATTCTTCAATTGTAGGCCGGCAAACCAGGATTGGAATCTTTTATTATTTCTAATATGTCAGCCGGGTTGGAGGGCTCTTCTGTAACCCAGGTGATGGCTCTAGGGTGACTAGGGATGTTGTTTTTTCGACAACATCCAACTGGGCACCCGGCCACACCTCACCCGCTCGACTCAGAGCAGCCTTATACAGGTCTACTGATCTGGCATCTCCGAAATATAAGAGCTTTACTCTCCCCTGATACCATCCTGCATCGTTGCAGATTGGTGGTTTGCCCGGCATTTCTCTACGGACATCGAGGTAATGAGCCATAATGGCTGATTGCACATGGCTCCATTTGTCCTTGAGGATGGATCCATCCTCACTACTTCTGTCTATAACGGGGAACCCCGCTCCATCGGAACACGAAGACATTCCTTCAACGAATTTATTTATTTTTTTGTCTGTATTAGCCCGTAATAGGCACTACGATGTAGGCCTTCCAGACTTTGTACAGATATTTTTTTTTTACGATTGCGTAATAGGTACTGCGTAATAGATTTTAACTAGCCGCTCTTTGCTAAACACGTCCGTTCACTACGACTGATCAGCAACGACCAAAGAACACAAAAAAATTCAAACAATATAGCTCATACTTCGCCACCCTGTATTATAACTTTTTAATGAAGTTGGGAATATGAAACGAACGAAAATTTTCGCACAAATTCAATTGTTTTTGTACGTTGTTCGATTCATAATGAATTCCCCAAGTCTCCTTCATAAAATGCGGAAAAAATATAAAAAAAAGAATAATAACACCACACCAAAATTATTTTTTTGTATAGATTGTGGCATACTGAGTCGTCCACCGTGGCACTTTCTGGAAGTGCGGAGGTACCCACGCCTATTATTTCTGGTGACTCCAACTCTAACAGAAGATCTGTAACGTCCTTCTCTGAGGACAAAAGCTCTACTTCGGACACAGAGAGGCTGAGGGGAGTCTCCGGACTCTTTGACGCATCTGGCGGGGACATGCTTCTCGACGATACGGACGAAGAGTTCGATAACACCCTTGTCGGGGTGGATGTTAATCTGTCAATTACCAATGATGGTAAGAATTCTACAGATTAACCTCCATCACGCTAAAGCAGCCTCAGCGGCTCTATTGCTGCGCCTGCCGACAGGCGCAGTAGACATCGTCCTGATACAGGAGCCCTACGTAGTGGGAGGAAGGGTGTGCGGTATTAGGACACCCAACATTAAACTGCTTGTGGCCAACTGTGAAGGCACTCCAAGAACCTGCATTTTGGCCAGGAAAGATCTAAGTATATTTCTCCTGACTAATTTAAGTGGTAAAAACCAAACAGCTGCTAGCCTGGAGATCGGTAATCGCATATATTGGGTGGTCTCCAGCTACTTGCCTTATGAATCTGTAGTACCGACTGCTCTATTCAGGGAAGTAGTAGAAGAAGCAACGTCTGACGAGCTCGAGCTGATTATTGGCGCAGACACGAACGCTCATCATACTATCTGGGGTAGTACGGATATAAACAATAGGGGTGATTCGCTTCTTGACTTTATTCTAACTACCAAACTTAGTATTTGTAACATAGGTAATAAACCGACCTTCACAATTAAAGACAGAAAAGAAGTACTCGACGTAACGTTTGCTACTGACCGGCTGTCAGACAAATTTATTGGGTGGAATGTACTGGACGACCAGCCCGAGGTACGAATCCTTCACCCTCAGGGTCACCGTTCGAGAGAGGCTCGCTCTTCGACTCAGTCGCCGTCTCGTTTTTCTCCACAGGCGGTTGTGGCGGTTCCTCCAGCGAAACTGCGGCGACTTCCTCGACGGGGACTTCAACTGCAACCGGCACGATCGGCGGCAGCACTACTGTAGGCGCAGCACCAGGACAATTTCCCTCTTGCGACAACTCCATCAGTTCGTCGAAATCCTCCAAGTCATCGTCGAAAAAGGTAATTTTATCCATAGTACTGCGAAGGAAAAACTATTTTACATTGTAGTCGAAGTTGAGTCGGTCAGAACGACCAATTTGGCTACAGGCCGCCTTACAACGCCATTTTCCGTTCGAACGTCCACGACGCGAAAGTGACCGTCAGTGCCAGGATGCACACTCTCGACTCGACCTAATTTTCACGAGGTTGGCGGAAGCTGTTCATGACGAATGACAACAATATCATCGATTGTTACTTCGCGTTCCGGAAATTTCCATTTATACCGTTTATGTAGATTTTTTAAATATTCTTCCTTCCACCGTATGCAAAATTGGTGGGCAAGGGCTTGAACTTTCCTAAACCGATTTACAATACATAAGGGTTCTTCCGTTATTAGGGGTTCTGGTGGAGCGAGAAGAGGAGCGCCGATTAGGAAATGGCCCGGGGTTAACGCGACTATATCATGTGGACTATCAGACATTGTACAAAGAGGACGAGAGTTCAGGCAAGCCTCGATTCTAGCTAAGACAGTGGCCAATTCTTCAAATTTGAATCGGAGGTTTCGAGCTTGTTTGCGAAAATGAAGTTTAAAACTCTTAACCCCTGATTCCCAAAGTCCACCCATATGTGGAGCACCAGCAGGAATGAATTGCCACGACAGGCCTTGATGTGCAAACGTAGAGGATACAGAATCGCAACTTTTTCGAATAAACAACCTAAAATTATTTTCGATTTCTCGCGACGCACCTACGAAATTTGTACCGTTGTCCGAAAATATGGAACTAGGACAACCACGACGAGCAATAAAACGGTGAAATGCTGCTAAGAAATTTGCGGTGGACAAATCTGATACTGCCTCTAGATGTATAGCCTTTGTAGAGAAAAAAACGAATACACAAACGTATCCCTTTGTAATCTTACAAGCTCGCCCTGTAAACGATTTCACCTCAAATGGCCCAGCAAAGTCAACACCGGTTGTTGTAAACGCCCTATTAGGTGTAGTTCTCTCTGGAGGGAGAGCAGCCATAAGTTGACTGCTGGCGCGTTTCCTTTCCAAAACACAAATCCTACATTGATGTACAACAGACCGAATCAGAGTTTTTGAGCGAGGTATCCAATATTCAATACGAAGAATACGTAACATTAAAAGATTTCCTCCATGCACGGAAATCAAGTGGACGAATTTTACCAAAAGCTTAACGAAACGACAATTGTATGGCAGAATTATGGGATGCCGCTCGGTATAGGAAAGTGTAGGGGAACGTGACAATCTACCGTTCATTCGTATAACACCACTTTCGTCTAGAAAAGGATTTAAAGTCACCAAGGGGCTTTTAGAAGGTATCGGTTTCCTGTCTATTAAAGCCTGATACTCATCAGCGTAATTAACTTTCTGAGCAAGCACAGTCAAGCGAGTTCGAACTTCCTTGATTTCCGAAGCAGAAACACAAGAGTTCGAATATTGGTAATGGCTCCTGTAAGTGGGATGAGTTCTTCGGAAGAACCCAAACATGTACGAAATTACCCGGAGGGCACGATCCAACGATGAACATCTCTCAAGCAAATCATCATACGCCGAGAAAAATGATGCGTGACTTTTCACCGCACGAACTTCTATATCTGTTTCAAGGGGAGTTAGGTCCCGAATGGACCACTCCGATTTGTCTCGACTAAGCCAATGTGGTCCATGCCACCATAGGGGGGAGGCAGCTAAATCTGCCGGAGAAATACCTCGACTTCCTAGATCCGCAGGGTTGTCTTCCGATTTCACATGGTACCAATTATGATTCCCGATGTTTTCTTGAATTCGACACACCCTATTCGCCACAAACGTAGTCCACGTTGAAGGAGTCTTTCTCAACCACGAAATAACTATTGTTGAGTCTGTCCAACAATATACCTGACGAAATTCTAAATCAATTTCCCTAATCAATAATATGGTCTTCAAAAGTTCCGAAGCTAAAACCGCACCACAAAGTTCCAAACGAGGCAACGATATTGATTTTATTGGGGCTACTCTGGTTTTTGAGGAGAGCAAATGAGCCACTACTTTTCCACATGGACATTCAATACGAATATATACTGCCCCCGCGTATGCCTTTTCCGAGGCATCCGAAAACACATGAAGTTCAGCCGGAAATCCCGGGGAGTACTGAACCCATCTTGGAATTCTAATAGAATTCACATCGGGGTGATATTCTACAAATCGTCGCCATTCAGTTTCAGTGGCCTGCAAAAGGGGATCGTCCCAGCCAATATTATCCAGCCATATTTTCTGCATAATCATCTTAGCAGTAACCAACACAGGACCTAACCAACCAATGGGATCGAACAATTTCGCGATGGCCGAAAGTACTTCTCTTTTGGTGTAGCTAGCTCTTTTCAAAATAGGCTTCGCATCGAAATAAAATGAATCTAATTGTGCATTCCACCTGATCCCTAAAGGTTTGGAACTACTAGTCTCCACGAAATCCAAGACTTTAGCATCTACTAAATATTCAGGGAAAACTGATCGAGGATGGCTTTGTCGTTGGCAGTCCACTTCCGAAGTTCGAACTTAGCTGAATCAAGCGCCGAAATTAATTGGTCCCTAGCTGCCAATGCGGTCCGGAGATCGTGGGTCCCCGCTAAAACATCGTCCACATACATGCATTTCCGCAATATATGCGCCGCGAGTGGGAATTCCGACTCCGTATCGTCAGCTAACCTCAAAAGCGTCCGTATGGCTAAATATGGGGCACAATTAACACCGAATGTCACCGTCTGTAACTCATAATCCCGGACCGGCTTTGTCGGAGAATCGCGAAAAACAATCCTCTGAAGAGGTGTATGTCCCGAGTCCACGCGAATTTGTCGATACATCTGGGTAATATCTGCATTGAATACGAATCTAAATGTCCGCCAACGGAGTATTAACAGCACTAAATCCAACTGCAAGGTGGGTCCAACATACAGGATGTCATTCAAGCTATTCCCATTGGATGTTATGTTTGAAGCATTGAACACTACGCGGAGTTTAGTCGTCTGCTTGTCCGGATTTATGACAGGGTGGTGAGGCAAATAGCAAGCCAAAGTATCCTCCGAGGTGGGGCGTACTGGCCTCATATGGTCAAGCTCCTCATATCCATTTAAGACGCTGTCATAAATTGTCTTGATATCAGGTTTCCTCAACAATGACGACTCATTGCGGAAGAATTGGCCTAAAACGTTACCACGAGATTCTCCTAGACATCTATTCTTATCCAATTCAGTCTTAAGCGGAAGCGTCACAACGTATCTACCGTCTGAATCCCTACTTGTAGTCCTAACATAGTTTTCCTCACAGTAACGGTCAGAAGGCGACATGATGTTTCTCTTGGGAACTTCCTCCAATTCCCAGAAACGCAATAGAGTTGTATTCAGATGATCCTCGTCCCATATCGTAATAGTGGCAGCAAATGTTCGAACTTGGGAAACTGGAACAGGACCAGCCGAAGATAGACTTTTGGGCCAACAAAGATCCCGACAAAATCGGAATGGTGCCCTCCAACAAAATTCTTGGGTACAAGTCGGCACCTAACAAAATATCGACTGGACGAGAATCGAACAAATTAACATCTGCGAAACGAAGATCTGGCATCTGAGCCTTGAAGTAAGATGTGACTTCGAAAGGAGGTAAATCTCCGGAAATGGAGGGTAAAACTAAAGCAGGGGTCTCTAAAGTAACCGAAGTGTCGAGAGGGCTTCCAATCTTCAAGGTGCATATTTTCCTGGATGTGGCCGAAACTGCGCAATTAACACCTGAAATTGTAGCATTAGTGGAAAACACTGGAAGATTCAAGCGGTTTTGAAGTCGCTCTGTGAGAAAAGAGGACTCAGAAGCTGGATCAATCAATGCCCTAGCGGGATATGAGACCCCATGGTGGACGATATTCACCATCGCTGTTCCCAAAAGAACAGCTTTGTTCTGCGCAGCATAGCTGACGTGGATGGCTCACAATGTTCAAGTGGAGGAGCAGTAGGATTGTTTGACCTAGGTCTAGAATCTGGAGGATTTGCGCGGGCTGTGTTTGCCACTAGAGCCGAAGTACTCGTAGTGGGCTCGTCGCGATGCAATACGGTATGGTGGTTTTTATTGCATTTGGAACAACGACGTTTACTATCACATTTTCTGACCTCATGGCCTTTGCGAAGACAATTAACGCACAAACGATGGCGCTTGACCAGAGCGAATCTATCAGAGGATGTGAGATTTGAGAACCGAGGGCAAGCATAAATTTTGTGTTCTTGGTTCGGGCATAAGACACAACCGGATTTAGAAGAAGAACGAGAAGATCCGGACGCAGCCGCGTTTGAAAAATGGGATTGGACCTTCCTGGCGTTCGAGTGCCTTGGCGTTTCAGTTCCCCTCATACCGTGAAGGCACATAAGAGTTCGAATTCTCTCTGTTAGGAAATCATCCAAATCTTTCCACGTGGAAAGGGAGGATTTATCCTTCACGCTTTGCTCCCATAACGTCTGGGTAATTTTGGGTAACCTTTGCAAACAAATAAACACCAGGATCGGATCCCAATTGTCCGTGGAGACTTCGTAAATGGGCATCGCCGAGAGACATCCATTTATACCACGTTGTACGGACTTAAGTCCCGTACTACTTTCGTTTTCAATAGCTGGGAGCGCGAATAAAACCTTCAGTTGGTTGTGGACTAAAAGTCGTGGATTGTCATAAGTATCCCGTAAAGCTTTCCACGCCAAGACAAAACTGCGATTAAGTAGCGGAAACTTTGAAACAATCTCACGCGCCTCCCCACTTGTTTTTCGCACGAGGTGACATAAACGCTCAATATCGCTCAAACGAGAGTTGTTGATATAGACCGCCGTAAACAGATCCCTGAAAGTGGGCCACGATAAGAAATCGCCCTCAAATATGTCGGTGTCACACGGCGGCAACGAGAGGTTATTCACACTATCACTCGCGAGGTGGTCGATATTCATGCGCGAAATCGAGAATGTGAGGGAGGCGGACAATCAGCTTGAGTGCTCATGTCGCGAGACGCATGAGTCGACGCACTCATGTTATGTAGATGGTTAGAATTTTGCGTCTCCTCCCGATCTAATGAAGCCGAATCACCGACCGAAGAAGTCAAGGACGATCGACGAGACCGTTTGAATTGCAACAGTTTTCGATTAATTACTGTTAGGGAATTCATATATGTTTGATGCGTTGCGTCATATTTGCTATCTGCCGCGTCAATGTCATCCTTAGTTGCGTCATCGGATGACTGCAAAAAGTTGAGACATTTCTCAAACATTTCTTGGGCCTTTGCCCACAATTTGTTTAACTCAGCAGATCGTATTTCTAGACAAGAAAGATCAAGTTCATCATCTTTTAACTTGCTGAAATGCGCATCGAATTTTACCAGAGCATCCGAAGCCCTAATAAAAAAAATCAAGAGGAGTGATCGGCATTTTAAAGTATAGAAGTAGGACTGTATTCAAAATTCGAATTGAGGTCGCTAGGGAGATACCACGAGAAAAGGTACTAAAAACCGAGAGAAACAAAGGTATGGTTGAGTAAAACTCAGAAAACCAACGAGAATGGTCTAGTAACACGAATATGGTAACCTCAATTTGCAAAAAGAGTTCCGAACCAGCACGGATATACAATTTTCTTTCAACAAATTTCCAGAAAATTCGATCAAAGTCGAGTATAAATATTGAAAAGTGTTTAAATATTTTGCAACAATTCGTCCAAAATATTCAAACTTGATAAGCCGCACTAAATATTCCAAATATCTCAAAAATGTATCAAAAAATATATAAAAACGAAAGTTTATATAAGTGGTAAAGCATGTGCGATTTCAAAAAATTCTCGCGTTACACTGAAATTTTAAATATTTACTTTATTAACTATTTTCTTTCGAAAATAACGAAATTTACAGGCCGAATACGAAAACTAACGATTGTAGTACTTCTGTGTCGAATTATTCACAAATGTAACGACCGTTCTCGAAAATTTCAAAACAAAAGAAATATTTAAAAAGCTCGAGCCAAATAATTGATCAATCAACGGGTGCACGTCGATTAAGTGCCGAAAACCCGTCGAAAAATTATATTATTCGAGTCGAAAACGAAAAAAAAAATCAAAAAATCACACTTTTATTTAAAAAAGTCGTATTGACTTGGCTTAGGGTGCACGCGAATTTAATTTTCTTTTAAAAAATTTAATTTTCAAAATGCACAGAATTACTTGTTATAGCTGAATTTATTATTTTGACGTGTATGACGTAACGTGCGTTAGCACGACGTAAGTGTGACGTACGAAAACGAATAACTCGGGTTAATCAACCGCAACCCTGACCACCGTCCGATAACACAATAATCGAAATTGACAGCTGTCGTTGTGCGATCGATATCGAAGCAATCGAAAGAACAGATGTTCAATAAACGCCAATGACACTGTGTTTTATGTAAATGAATTTTCATGACGAATGACAACAATATCATCGATTGTTACTTCGCGTTCCGGAAATTTCCATTTATACCGTTTATGTAGATTTTTTAAATATTCTTCCTTCCACCGTATGCAAAATTGGTGGGCAAGGGCTTGAAATTTCCTAAACCGATTTACAATACATAAGGGTTCTTCCGTTATTAGAGGTTCTGGTGGAGCGAGAAGAGGAGCGCCGATTAGGAAATGGCCCGGGGTTAACGCGACTATATCATGTGGACTATCAGACATTGTACAAAGAGGACGAGAGTTCAGGCAAGCCTCGATTCTAGCTAAGACAGTGGCCAATTCTTCAAATGTGAATCGGAGGTTTCGAGCTTGTTTGCGAAAATGAAGTTTAAAACTCTTAACCCCTGATTCCCAAAGTCCACCCATATGTGGAGCACCAGCAGGAATGAATTGCCACGACAGGCCTTGATGTGCAAACGTAGAGGATACAGAATCGCAACTTTTTCGAATAAACAACCTAAAATTATTTTCGATTTCTCGCGACGCACCTACGAAATTTGTACCGTTGTCCGAAAATATGGAACTAGGACAACCACGACGAGCAATAAAACGGTGAAATGCTGCTAAGAAATTTGCGGTGGACAAATCTGATACTGCCTCTAGATGTATAGCCTTTGTAGAGAAAAAAACGAATACACAAACGTATCCCTTTGTAATCTTACAAGCTCGCCCTGTAAACGATTTCACCTCAAATGGCCCAGCAAAGTCAACACCTGTTGTTGTAAACGCCCTATTAGGTGTAGTTCTCTCTGGAGGGAGAGCAGCCATAAGTTGACTGCTGGCGCGTTTCCTTTCCAAAACACAAATCCTACATTGATGTACAACAGACCGAATCAGAGTTTATATTCAATACGAAGAATACGTAACATTAAAAGATTTCCTCCATGCACGGAAATCAAGTGGACGAATTTTACCAAAAGCTTAACGAAACGACAATTGTATGGCAGAATTATGGGATGCCGCTCGGTATAGGAAAGTGTAGGGGAACGTGACAATCTACCGTTCATTCGTATAACACCACTTTCGTCTAGAAAAGGATTTAAAGTCACCAAGGGGCTTTTAGAAGGTATCGGTTTCCTGTCTATTAAAGCCTGATACTCATCAGCGTAATTAACTTTCTGAGCAAGCACAGTCAAGCGAGTTCGAACTTCCTTGATTTCCGAAGCAGAAACACAAGAGTTCGAATATTGGTAATGGCTCCTGTAAGTGGGATGAGTTCTTCGGAAGAACCTAAACATGTACGAAATTACCCGGAGGGCACGAACCAACGATGAAAATCTCTCAAGCAAATCATCATACGCCGAGAAAAATGATGCGTGACTTTTCACCGCACGAACTTCTATATCTGTTTCAAGGGGAGTTAGGTCCCGAATGGACCACTCCGATTTGTCTCGACTAAGCCAATGTGGTCCATGCCACCATAGGGGGGAGGCAGCTAAATCTGCCGGAGAAATACCTCGACCAGAGAATGAAGCCGAGCCAAAATTGGCGGCGGCGGCTGGCATTGAAAATTATAGATCGGCGGCGGCGGCTAGGCGGCTAAGCCGACATAAAATTGACATACGGTGGGTCTATGATAGACATTTTAACATTTAAAATAATAGTTGAAAAGTTAAGCTCTGGTATTTATTTTTAAATAATAGATGCTTTTAAGTTAATTGTAAGATATTGTGTGGTAAAAAAATCATCGATTCCATGCCGCTAGGCAGCTCTATGATACACGTACTCTATTTTTAAAGTATGCTAAAGCCATGTATGGATTGTCAGATCGGACAATGTTATCAACCCTGTTAAAGTGCCGCAAATGTACGGACAATGACAGATTGTTAGCCAAAGGTGAAGACGATTGCCAGAAACCCTTATAATTTCATATATTTAAAATATATGTTGTAAGTATTTATATGCAGGATTGCCAATAAAAATATTTTATAGTCAGTGGCCAATAAAATGTTTTTCTGACTATGGCGCCGTTGTCACATGCATAAACCTTGCACATATTACAATCTGCAAATTATCTCACAATGACTTTTCTGCCAACGTTGCAAGACAAAAATTTTATGTTTAAATAGAATGACCCCTACAGTTTGGAGCTCAACTTGATTGATTCTTTAGAATGAAGGTAATAATTTATAAGTATTTCTTTAATACTCCATTGATTTTTTTCCGAAAGTATTTTTATCTCTCTAAATGTACATAATCTAATAACAAATAAAAAATCTTATTATCTCCTTTAAAAGAAGAATTTTTATAATTATTTTTCTATTACTATCAATATTATGATTTTAAGACATGTTAAGCAATTGGGTAGATTCTTAGAAAGCCATAAAAAATAATAATGTATATGCGTACACATTATTCTTCTATTAAGGGGACGATATATCTGCTATCGGATCTGTTCTGTAGCAAGGTGATTTGAAATCACGGTGATTTTAAAATCACCGGCGACTTACAATCACTGTTGGGGTTCGAAATCGCCCGGTTTATTATTCATAGCCTACCAAAAAAGATTGTTCGAAATATGTTCGGGTGATTTCGAACTCCAAAAGCGATGTTATGTCGCCGGTGATTTTAAAATCACCGTGATATCAAATCGCCGTGATTACAGAACAGACCCGTATATAGCTATTTTCTTATCAAAAATGTAAATTGTATCTATCCATATTTTAACGTTTTTCTATGGAACGGCGGCTGTGTTTCAGCCGATTTTAGCCGAAAAGATCGGCGGCGGCTTCGGCTGGTGAAAAAAGGTCGGCGGCGGCTAAAATCGGCGGCTCGGCTCGGCGGCTTCATACTCTGACCTCGACTTCCTAGATCCGCAGGGTTGTCTTCCGATTTCACATGGTACCAATTATGATTCCCGATGTTTTCTTGAATTCGACACACCCTATTCGCCACAAACGTAGTCCACGTTGAAGGAGTCTTTCTCAACCACGAAAGAACTATTGTTGAGTCTGTCCAACAATATACCTGGCGAAATTCCAAATCAATTTCCCTAATTATGGTCTTCAAAAGTTCCGAAGCTAAAACCGCACCACAAAGTTCCAAACGAGGCAACGATATTGATTTTATTGGGGCTACTCTGGTTTTTGAGGAGAGCAAATGAGCCACTACTTTTCCACATGGACATTCAATACGAATATATACTGCCCCCGCGTATGCCTTTTCCGAGGCATCCGAAAACACATGAAGTTCAGCCGGAAATCCCGGGGAGTACTGAACCCATCTTGGAATTCTAATAGAATTCACATCGGGGTGATATTCTACAAATCGTCGCCATTCAGTTTCAGTGGCCTGCAAAAGGGGATCGTCCCAGCCAATATTATCCAGCCATATTTTCTGCATAATCATCTTAGCAGTAACCAACACAGGACCTAACCAACCAATGGGATCGAACAATTTCGCGATGGCCGAAAGTACTTCTCTTTTGGTGTAGCTAGCTCTTTTCAAAATAGGCTTCGCATCGAAATAAAATGAATCTAATTGTGCATTCCACCTGATCCCTAAAGGTTTGGAACTACTAGTCTCCACGAAATCCAAGACTTTAGCATCTACTAAATATTCAGGGAAAACTGATCGAGGATGGCTTTGTCGTTGGCAGTCCACTTCCGAAGTTCGAACTTAGCTGAATCAAGCGCCGAAATTAATTGGTCCCTAGCTGCCAATGCGGTCCCGAGATCGTGGGTCCCCGCTAAAACATCGTCCACATACATGCATTTCCGCAATATATGCGCCGCGAGTGGGAATTCCGACTCCGTATCGTCAGCTAACCTCAAAAGCGTCCGTATGGCTAAATATGGGGCACAATTAACACCGAATGTCACCGTCTGTAACTCATAATCCCGGACCGGCTTTGTCGGAGAATCGCGAAAAACAATCCTCTGAAGAGGTGTATGTCTCGAGTCCACGCGAATTTGTCGATACATCTGGGTAATATCTGCATTGAATACGAATCTAAATGTCCGCCAACGGAGTATTAACAGCACTAAATCCAACTGCAAGGTGGGTCCAACATACAGGATGTCATTCAAGCTATTCCCATTGGATGTTATGTTTGAAGCACTGAACACTACGCGGAGTTTAGTCGTCTGCTTGTCCGGATTTATGACAGGGTGGTGAGGCAAATAGCAAGCCAAAGTATCCTCCGAGGTGGGGCGTACTGGCCTCATATGGTCAAGCTCCACATATCCATTTAAGACGCTGTCATAAATTGTCTTGATATCAGGTTTCCTTAACAATGACGACTCGTTGCGGAAGAATTGGCCTAAAACGTTACCACGAGATTCTCCTAGACATCTATTCATATCCAATTCAGTCTTAAGCGGAAGCGTCACAACGTATCTACCGTCTGAATCCCTACTTGTAGTCCTAACATAGTTTTCCTCACAGTAACGGTCAGAAGGCGACATGATGTTTCTCTTGGGAACTTCCTCCAATTCCCAGAAACGCAATAGAGTTGTATTCAGATGATCCTCGTCCGATATCGTAATAGTGGCAGCAAATGTTCGAACTTGGGAAACTGGAACAGGACCAGTGACTAACCAACCGAAGATAGACTTTTGGGCCAACAAAGATCCCGACAAAATCGAAATGGTGCCCTCCAACAAAATTCTTGGGTACAAGTCGGCACCTAACAAAATATCGACTGGACGAGAATCGAACAAATTAACATCTGCGAAACGAAGATCTGGCATCTGAGCCTTGAAGTAAGATGTGACTTCGAAAGGAGGTAAATCTCCGGAAATGGAGGGTAAAACTAAAGCAGGGGTCTCTAAAGTAACCGAAGTGTCGAGAGGGCTTCCAATCTTCAAGGTGCATATTTTCCTGGATGTGGCCGAAACTGCGCAATTAACACCTGAAATTGTAGCATTAGTGGAAAACACTGGAAGATTCAAGCGGTTTTGAAGTCGCTCTGTGAGAAAAGAGGACTCAGAAGCTGGATCAATCAATGCCCTAGCGGGATATGAGACCCCATGGTGGACGATATTCACCATCGCTGTTCCCAAAAGAACAGCTTTGTTCTGCGCAGCATGAAAAACTTGGCGCGAAACGCATCCAGCTGACGTGGATGGCTCACAATGTTCAAGTGGAGGAGCAGTAGGATTGTTTGACCTAGGTCTAGAATCTGGAGGATTTGCGCGGGCTGTGTTTGCCACTAGAGCCGAAGTACTCGTAGTGGGCTCGTCGCGATGCAATACGGTATGGTGGTTTTTATTGCATTTGGAACAACGACGTTTACTATCACATTTTCTGACCTCATGGCCTTTGCGAACACAATTAACGCACAAACGATGGCGCTTGACCAGAGCGAATCTATCAGAGGATGTGAGATTTGAGAACCGAGGGCAAGCATAAATTTTGTGTTCTTGGTTCGGGCATAAGACACAACCGGATTTAGAAGAAGAACGAGAAGATCCGGACGCAGCCGCGTTTGAAAAATGGGATTGGACCTTCCTGGCGTTCGAGTGCCTTGGCGTTTCAATTCCCCTCATACCGTGAAGGCACATAAGAGTTCGAATTCTCTCTGTTAGGAAATCATCCAAATCTTTTCACGTGGAAAGGGAGGATTTATCCTTCACGCTTTGCTCCCATAACGTCTGGGTAATTTTGGGTAACCTTTGCAAACAAATAAACACCAGGATCGGATCCCAATTGTCCGTGGAGACTTCGTAAATGGACATCGCCGAGAGACATCCATTTATACCACGTTGTACGGACTTAAGTCCCGTACTACTTTCGTTTTCAATAGCTGGGAGCGCGAATAAAACCTTCAGTTGGTTGTGGACTAAAAGTCGTGGATTGTCATAAGTATCCCGTAAAGCTTTCCACGCCAAGACAAAACTGCGATTAAGTAGCGGAAACTTTGAAAAAATCTCACGCGCCTCCCCACTTGTTTTTCGCACGAGGTGACATAAACGCTCAATATCGCTCAAACGAGAGTTGTTGATATAGACCGCCGTAAACAGATCCCTGAAAGTGGGCCACGATAAGAAATCGCCCTCAAATATGTCGGTGTCACACGGCGGCAACGAGAGGTTATTCACACTATCACTCGCGAGGTGGTCGATATTCATGCGCGAAATCGAGATGTTATTTTGAGAATGTGAGGGAGGCGGACAATCAGCTTGAGTGCTCATGTCGCGAGACGCATGAGTCGACGCACTCATGTTATGTAGATGGTTAGAATTTTGCGTCTCCTCCCGATCTAATGAAGCCGAATCACCGACCGAAGAAGTCAAGGACGATCGACGAGACCGTTTGAATTGCAACAGTTTTCGATTAATTACTGTTAGGGAATTCATATATGTTTGATGCGTTGCGTCATATTTGCTATCTGCCGCGTCAATGTCATCCTTAGTTGCGTCATCGGATGACTGCAAAAAGTTGAGACATTTCTCAAACATTTCTTGGGCCTTTGCCCACAATTTGTTTAACTCAGCAGATCGTATTTCTAGACAAGAAAGATCAAGTTAATCATCTTTTAACTTGCTGAAATGCGCATCGAATTTTACCAGAGCATCCGAAGCCCTAATAAAAAAATCAAGAGGAGTGATCGGCGTTTAAAGTATAGAAAGTAGGACTGTATTCAAAATTCGAATTGAGGTCGCTAGGGAGATACCACGAGAAAAGGTACTAAAAACCGAGAGAAACAAAGGTATGGTTGAGTAAAACTCAGAAAACCAACGAGAATGGTCTAGTAACACGAATATGGTAACCACAATTTGCAAAAAGAGTTCCGAACCAGCACGGATATACAATTTTCTTTCAACAAATTTCCAGAAAATTCGATCAAAGTCGCGTATAAATATTGAAAAGTGTTTAAATATTTTGCAACAATTCGTCCAAAATATTCAAACTTGATAAGCCGCACTAAATATTCCAAATATCTCAAAAATGTATCAAAAAATATATAAAAACGAAAGTTTATATAAGTGGTAAAGCATGTGCGATTTCAAAAAATTCTCGCGTTACACTGAAATTTTAAATATTTACTTTATTAACTATTTTCTTTCGAAAATAACGAAATTTACAGGCCGAATACGAAAACTAACGATTGTAGTACTTCTGTGTCGAATTATTCACAAATGTAACGACCGTTCTCGAAAATTTCAAAACAAAAGAAATATTTAAAAAGCTCGAGCCAAATAATTGATCAATCAACGGGTGCACGTCGATTAAGTGCCGAAAACCCATCGAAAAATTATATTATTCGAGTCGAAAACGAAAAAAAAAATCAAAAAATCACACTTTTATTTAAAAAAGTCGTATTGACTTGGCTTAGGGTGCACGCGAATTTAATTTTCTTTTAAAAAATTTAATTTTCAAAATGCACAGAATTACTTGTTATAGCTGAATTTATTATTTTGACGTGTATGACGTAACGTGCGTTAGCACGACGTAAGTGTGACGTACGAAAACGAGTAACTCGGGGTAATCAACCGCAACCCTGACCACCGTCCGATAACACAATAATCGAAATTGACAGCTGTCGTTGTGCGATCGATATCGAAGCAATCGAAAGAACAGATGTTCAATAAACGCCAATGACACTGTGTTTTATGTAAATGAATTTTTATTTATACGCGAATTTATATACTTTTTTATATATTCCGCGGGAAAATCGAAACTATGTACTGGAATTGAATGTATCTTGTGGTGTGTTAGTGTGTGTTTGTTTTACCTTCAGAAAAACAACAAATCAGTGGAAATCAATCGGTGGAGTTGAAGCTAACACCGGCAAAATGAAACAAATGCGTTGACAAAAGATTAATTCGCCACACACACAAAATACAATCAATTTCCAGATAATCTTCGCGCACAAACACTTTGATTGAAAAACAAAGAAATATATATATTTTTTTCGATTTAGGTATTTTAGGCTGCTGCATACGACAGGCGGACGGACGTATGTATGCAGATGACACGAACAAGACGCGGGGAGGGTTGATACCGAGACGTTGTAAGACAACCTGAGACACGAAACACTCGATATTTATTCACTGTTTTTCGCGATGCTCATTTAATGTAAATACTGCACTATACATACCTGTTATAACTTTAAATGCAAATTTAACGTAAAATGGTTTGTTATATCGATGTATGAGGTTGATGGATGGATGGATGTGTGTTGATGAGGGCTCTAAGGATGAAGAGAACACCGTGGTTAATGGAATGTTTTTCCGAGGTTATGGTTCTCGAAATCCGGTTCGATGCGACCAATGTTTACGCCGAATGCGTGAAAATAAAGGAAAATAAATAAAACACGAAAGTTTAGTATTTTCTATAATAATAAATGGCAAGGGAGCCAATAAGTTTTATTTATAAGGTTTGGTTGGTTGTGGTAACGAAGTTTACCTTTAAGTTTGATTGTACAGCAAGGGTACTTATTCGAGCGAAAGTAGATTTTAATCTAAAGATGGAGAAGGGTGGCGGCGTCTGTCCTATTTACTCGTTACTCGTTGAAATCTGTAAGCTCATCTTACAATGATGTAACAAGGAGGAGCAGGCAGACTTCAACGAGCAAGTAGGTACGAAAATTGGGTCAATAGATACACCGAAAGAAATTATATGTTAATGCAAATCTATAAACATTCAGAACTAAACACTATGATTCCCGCCAGAGATGAATGGGTTGGAAGAAAACCAGGTAATAGAAACCATCTCCACTTTTTCACGGATGGTTCGAAGCTTGATGAAAAGGTTGGCTTCGGAGTACACTGTGAAGAACTTAGTCTGGATATATCTCACAGACTACTAGATACCTGCAGTGTCTATCAAGCCGAAATAATGGCGATATGGGAAGTCGCCAAGTGGCTGAGTCGCAACATAGTAACCAACACTGGCGTTGTAATTTACTCGGACAGCCAGGCTGCCATCAATTCTCTGGAGGCCACATCCCTAAATTCACAAACAGCCCTCGACTGCCGCAGATCTCTTAACGAGATGGCTGAGCAGTTTAATATACACCTCATATGGGTGCCTGGGCATAGGGATATCCCGGGGAATTGCAAAGCCGATGAACTTGCTAGGAAAGGGACGACATTACAAATTCTCGAAGAATTTGCATATATTGGTGCGCCACTATCCACGTGCAAGCTTTGGCTTAGGCAAGAGGCAATCTGGCAGTCCAACGAAAGATGGACAGAAATCGGCACCTGCAGGGTAGCTAGACAAATCTGGCCAAGGTATGACCTAAGAAGGTCAAAATATCTCCTCGCACTAGAGAGGAAACGATTGTCTACGTTAGTACAGGTTCTGACGGGACACTGCTTGATCGGCGAACACGCCAAAAGATTGGGTATTGACTCCAATGACTTCTGCCGAAGCTGTGGAGATGAGGAAGAAGTGGAGAGCATTGAGCACTTGCTTTGCGACTGTCCCGCTTTGAGTAAACGACTGGACATACTGGGGTCGGCCTTTTTAGGCAGCCTAACAGATCTTTCCAGTACTGATATTCGTACTATCGATAAATTTATATATCAAACAGGTTGGTTTCGATGAGGGGCATTTCAGCCCGTGGTAACATTAGGGACCTAAACTGGTCTATGTGAGCTTGTAAAAAAAATACGGCTGCCACCCTAAACCTAAACCTATATAAAATCAAACCCAAAAATTTTTTTATGGATACATTTTTTTTTAATTTTTTTTTATTAAAAATACTAATATCGTCGAAGGTTCCCTTAGTATTTGCACTATAATTTTTGGAGTATATGACCGATCAGGTCGAGTTATACGTTAAACTGAAGCTATTAATGTGGTCTGCCAATGTTGGAAATATCTCTTTCACTTAAAAACAGTGGTTTAGTAACAGTCACTAAACAAATTGGAAAAAGTAGATTTTTTCAAAAAAATAAAAATTTCCTGGGACGAAAAAAAACATAAAAAATAGAAAAAAATCGAAAAAATATTCTATTCCATTTTTTAAAAGTTTGCATCCTAGCGAAGAAAATAATGCCTGTTTGAAATCTATGAATAAATGTAGAAATTTTAGCCTTTTTGGTTGAGGTAAGAGAATTTCAAAAAATCTTTTTTTTTAATTTCTGTTTAAATAGCGATTTTATTTTTTACTCTTGTTTATATTATGTGTATTTGAGTTTAATTACATGTACATTAGAGTGGGTCGCAAAAAAAAAGTTGCACCGGTCACCCCCTAGATTTGAAGATTGTCTAGAGACAATTCCGGGGAAACAACAATTTTTTTTTTCTGTGCACCCTACATGCCGCCCTTTTAATTTTATTATCCTGCGTTGCCATTTGATGTCCGATCGTAACGGGATGCATATCGTTGTTTGAGTTTTAGCAAGGGCTACATTTCGTCCATATGACACTTTTGACTCCGAAGTCAAATTCGATAAGTGACCTCTGTCATCTCGTTTTCTACCCCCCTATGTCGGGAATATTTTGAAACGCCAATAAAGGTCTTCATAAATAATGAAACTTTTGCTTTTACAGTACCCACTATTATTCATAAACAAAAAAGTTATACTAGTTTTGAAATTACAAAATACATGCAGAGATCAAATTACACAATCTACTTTTGACGTCGATTTCTGCCTCTCTCACACACATACACACAGATATACCCCATTCACATCCCCTATGACGGTTAGGTTCAATACGAACGAATTAAATTTGAGAGCTTCGTCACCAAATGTTAAAGCGTTCTAAGGAACGAAATCAGAATAAAATCACTGTTTTCCCATGCACCCTACACGACACCAAAATAGTAGTCATTTTGTCACTGTGTGCTTATTTAACGCATGATCTTGACGTATGATACGTCGTTGATGATATCTTCACAATGGCTACACTTCTTCCCTATGTCAGTCAGTAATCCGAGTCGAATTTTTACTAGTGACTTATCCGATTTTCTACCTCTGTAAAGTAAAGAACTTTGAAAAAAAAATTTTTTCTTTTACGATTTTTATTTTTATTCATAAATATATACTCGTATATTAAATTTACAGTCCAAGAAAAAACTTGAAACGTATGTCCAAAATTAAGAGCACAATTATTTTCGTTGCTGGTAATTTCGGAAGATCGAAGTTAATGGACAAGAAACAACAATCAAGGCAATACAGTTGTAATGCTGTTTTGCATCTCTTTCTCTCTTTGTATTAGATTCTCAGACTTATCTTAATGTTGCACTTTCTGTAATTGAATTTTAGAAGCTTATATTAGCTTTAACACTATATTAATGAATTTTAATTTAATTTTACGTGCCATTCTCAAAATAAGAATTTTTGTGCTGATTGTTAATAAATCAGCAAGTAAGGATATGTGAAAAGCGGATTGGGTATATATTTTCCAAAATAAGAAGGCGGGAGCGTTATAGTAAACTGGATTTACGTCAGTATTATCTTCATGCCATACATACCATTAATAATAATAAAAATATTATGAATGCAAATATAAATCGTGAAAGGAAAATTATTTATTTTTAAATGACGTTACTTGTTGCAAAATAAATACCATTTACATTGGCAGAAAATCGGATAACTGAAGTCACTAGTAACAGCCATTTGTTTAAGTGGAGTATCGCAAATTTAGTTCGTTCGCACTAAACCGAACTCATAGTGGATGTGCATTTTTGGGTACGGGGTTTACTTGTGTGTATGTGTGTGTGAGAGAGAGACAGAAAACGACGTCAAAAGTAGATAGTGTAATTTGATATCTGCATATATTATGTAATTTTAAAACTATAATAACTTTTTTGTTTATGAATAATAGTGGATACTTCAAAAGCAAAAGTTGCATTATTTTTAAAGACCTTTATTAGCGTTTCAAAATATTCCCCACTTAGGGGGGTAGAAAACGAGATGACAGAGGTCACTTATCGAATTTGACTTCGGAGTCAAAAGTGACATATGGACGAAATATAGCCCTTGCCAAAACTCGAACAACAATATGCATCCCGTTACGATCGGACATCAAATGACAACGCAGCATAATAAAACTAAAAGGGCGTCATGTAGGGTGCACAAAAAAAATTTTTTTTTTGTTGCCCCGGAATTGTCTCTAGATAATCTTCAAAACTAGGGGGTGACTGGCGCAACAATTTTTTTTGTATGGGGATCGACCCTTACTAATGTACATGTTTCATTAGAAGTAATTGTAAGTTCTTTGTTGACGTTTGTAGATTTCGGAATCGATTTCTCTAATGAGGAACCAAATATAATCTCCCATCATTATTTCATCCCAGTGCCCTTGGTAACGCCGCTCGATGGACTTCATTTCTTGGTGAAACCTTTCCCCATGTTCGTCGCTTTCGTCGCCAAATTCTCGGGGGAAAAGTTTAAATGAGAATGCAAAAAATGAAGTTTGAGGGACATATTTCCACCTGTTGGAATACATAAAGCGAAAAATAAGTTAGAAGAATACATACATATGTGTTATATACATAAATAAAGAAAAATAAATTTCTAATCATTGTTTCATATTGCGGGCTTTTATTGGATCCAAAGAATTTGAAACTACAAGCTTAAACGACCTACATGCTGCAATTTCATCCGACGTCAAATATGATTCGAAATTTACATCTTTCATCAGTTTCCTTATTTTAGGCCCATCAAAAACGCCTTCTTCGATTTTGTGAAAAGAAAGACTTTTAAATATGAGAGTGAATTGTCATCATTCCTTAAGGCTTTTATAAAATTTTTAAAGAGCCCCAGCTTAATATGCAGTGGTGGCAAAATAATGTTTTCTTTTTGGACGAGAGGTGTGTATTTTATGTAGTTTTCACCTAATGTAATGTCTTTTCTTGTTGGCCATTTCTTTCTTCCGTAATGATCTTCTCGAGCTCGGCTATCCCAGAGGCATAAAAAACAGCAATATTTTGTATATCCGCCTTGCATTCCACATAACATTTCACATAACATCCCAACTACTTTTAAATCGTAACAAATTTTCCAGTCAAGTTGTTCATATTTTATGTATTTTATCAATTTAGCCATTGTTTCGTATGATTCCTTAGTGTTGACAGCATGAGCAATGGGAATCGACGGTTTCTGATTTCCGTTGTGCAAAAGTACTGCTTTCAAACTTTCTTTACTGCTGTCAACAAGTAACCGCCATTCTTTTTCATTGCATGTTTGATTAAGTTCCTCGAACAATCCGGGAATGTCCTTTCAAAAGCATATGTTATCCACAGTTGTATAAAATTGTTTGTAAGGTATATCACGGACTCTTTAATATGATATGTTAACATCTGGGGCCAAAATATTGTACCGTTTCATCCGAGATGCAAGTAGTTCTGCCTTATCTTTGGTCAGTTCCAAATCTTGCACATGTATTTCCAAATATTGCACATATATTTCTTCTATTATTTTACTAAACTCACATATTTTCCGCAGATGTAGCAGAAATTGTCGGGATCATTTACACATTGAAAAGTTCTTTGCCTTTTACTCATACTTCGAAATAAAACTTTATAATATTTTTCAGAAAATCTACTTATTTCTTTAAGGCGCTGAATTACACTAACTTATTAATAAGTAATTTCATTCATAAATTCCGGCTTTAAGGTACATAAGTTGCAGTACCTGTAGCTGACATATAGTTTTCTTCGAACGTAGAAACCCAATACACTACTGGGATGTCCATGCCCCTAAAAGGCGCCATAAAACCTCGTCCTCTTTATAATTTTATAATGTCTGACATCAATCCTCATAAAATTAAATGCAAGTGCAATGTCCCTTATATGTCTCTCTCACATATGGCGAATTCAATATAAGCAGAAACATCATTTAAAAGCGAAAAAATATGTAAGAAGATTTTTTTTGAATTTGCCTAACATTTACAAAATGGTTCATAACTTTTACATCTATCCATAGATACAAATATACAGTGTTTTCTTCGTTAGCATGCTGGCTGTTTAAAAATGTGATAAAATATTTTTTCGATTTTTATACCCTACACCACACTGTGGTACAGGGTATTATAACTTTGTGCATTTGTTTGTAACACCCAAAAGGAGAAGAAATAGACCCATCGTTTATTATACCGATTGACTTAGAATCACTTTCTGAGTTGATTTAGCTATGTTCGTCTGTCCGTCTGTCTGTCTGTCCGTCTGTCCGTCTGTGCATGTATTCTTGTAATCAAAGTACAGGTCGCAATTATGGTCCGATCTCGACGAAACTTTACACATATCTTTTCTTTGGCCCAAGGACGATCCCTATTGAATTTGGTTAAAATCGGTTAAGATTTAGATATAGCCCCCATATATATGTTAGCCCCGATTTGATATGTAAGTGCTGTAAAAACTTTATTTTATATCCGATCAGTATGAAATTCGGCAGAAAGAAGTTTCTTATTATATGAATGAACACTGTTAAATTTGGAAGAAATCGGTTCAGATTTAGATATAGCCCCCATATATACGTTACCCCCGATTTGACATGTAAGCGCTGTAAAAATGTTATTTTATATCCGATCAGTGCGAAATTCGGCAAAGAGAGGTTTCCTATTACATGAAGGAATACTGCTAAATTCGGAGAAAATCGGTTCAGATTTAGATATAGCCCCCATATATATGTTAACCCCGATTTGACATGTAAGCGCTGTAAAAACTGTATTTTATATCCGATCAGTGCAAAATTTGGCAGAAAGAGGTTTCTTATTACATGAAGGAATACTGCCAAATTCGGAGAAAATCGGTTCGGATTTAGATATAGCCCCCATATATATGTTACCCCCGATTTCACATGTAAGCGCTGTAAAAACTGTATTTTATATACGATCAGTATGAAATTCGTGAGAAAGAAGTTTCCTATTATATGAATGAAGACTTTTAAATTTGGAAGAAATCGGTTCAGATTTAGATATAGCCCCCATATATACGTTACCCTCGATTTGACCTGTAAGCGCTGTAAAAACTGTATTTTATATCCGATCAGTGCGAAATTCGGCAGAAAGAGGTTTCTTATTACATGAAGGAATACTGCCAAATTCGGAGAAAATCGGTTCAGATTTAGATATAGCTCCCATATATATGTTACCCCCGATTTGACATGTAAGCGCTGACTGTATTTTATATCCGATCAGTACGAAATTCGACAGAAAGAGGTCTTTTTACATGAATGAGTATTCAGGGAAGATCGGTTCAGATTTATATTAAAGCTCCATATATATGTTCCTCCTGATTTGGTATCAAACCGCTATAGAAGTTGTATTTTTTATTTTCGATCATTAAAATTTTCCAGAAAGATGTTTCTCAATTTAGGAACGAATATTGCTTAATTTAGCGATTATTGTTTCAGAATTACATAATATGCTTCTACCCATTTACCAATTATTCCAAATTATTATGGCAATGACCTTTATCGCAGTGTTAGGGAGGTGTAGGGTATTATATAGTCGGCCCGCCCGACTTTCTGCCTTTCCTTACTGGTTTTAAATTGTGTTTGTATTTGGGAACTGACTTTCACAAATAAAATATGTGTTTACCCACAAACAAAGTTATTGTTTGAGAAGTTTTCCAAATCTATTTTATTTAAAAAAGAAGAGATTTTTTCAGCACGTGGGCAATAACAATCGAGCCATTTATTACCAGACGTAATTAAAATGTTTCAAAATATTTCAATATTAAAGTTTCTTTTTCAAGCTTTATTGCAATTTTGACGGGACCTTTTTAATTAATCACAAATAATTGCTATAATTTGGGGCCGTTTTTCTCTTCCCAAAGTTTTTTTATTACTGCTGAACACTGGATTCAAATGTCGATCTTGGTTCTTCTTGAGATTTGTGTGGAACGCCATATAGGGTTTAAGTTGCATGTTCCTTTAGGTCATCGCAAATTGATGAAGTTATCCAAAATTCGTGTATGATGCCGCAGATGAGTTTGGCGCTTATTATTGGGGATGCCGTGAATAAATCAGGAGGTAAGTTGTCCGGTCCAGGTGACTTGTTATTTTGGAATTGGTTAATAGCCTCGCTTATTTCCTGAATATCAGGACAATCGGTAGGTATATCGTCTCGGCAGATGTGATTGTGGCTTTCGCAGAGATTGTCGTTGGTCTCAGTTGCGTAAGCATCGGCGAGTAGTGTTCGATCCATAAGTTCATTTGCTGACTTTTTGAGGTGATCCGTTCGCCGTCGACGTCTTTTAGGGGCTTGTTTGACGTGAAGCTTTTCTGTGAAAGTTTTTTTGTTATTTTTTACAAGTCCCTCGTTCTATTAGTGACAGCAGCAATTTCGGGGTCGTTTGCCAGATTGTTGACCCATTTCCTTACCGTGCGCTTTTTGTATCTTCTTTATTCAGGGTATTGTAATCATTACCTTGGTTCATCATTTCGGGTCTTGGCGGAATCGAGAAGGCCTTTGGTTTTTTTCCTTTTTGATATGATGTCCCATGTGGTGTCAGTGATCCATTTTTTCCTAGAGTTTTCTCTATATCCCAGATGCTCTTTAGCCGCATTGGTGAAGCAATTTTTTATTTTGGGCCAGCAATATTCAGTTCTGGCAGTGTTTCTAGCTAAGTACGAGTTGGGTTTGTCAATGTAGTTCCATTTAAGAACGGGGTCTTTTAGCTTCTCAACATTAAATTTTCGCTGTGCTTTTGTAGCTGTAGTAATGGCTGCCACCTTAAGTCGTATTGTTCCAATTATAAGGTGATGAGCACTACCACAGTCGGCGCCCCTTTTATTGCATTCGTCCAGTAGTGAGCCTCTTCATTTCCGGCTTATTGTGATGTGGTCTATTTGAGTTTCTGTTTCCATGTCGGGGGACATCCAGGTGACTTTGTGGATCTTTTTATGAGGAAACAGACTTCCTCAAATCACAAGATCGTTGTTTATGCATGATTCTACAAAAAGCTCTCCGTTTTCCGTCATTCTTGCAAGAGCGTGTCTTCCTAATCAAGACCTGTGTTTACTGGACCTACTTGAGCATTAAAATCTCTCATCATGATCATTATATCACCCCGCTGTATAGTAGAGGTTACCCTAGTCAGCTGCGTGTAGAAATCTTCTTTTTCCGTATACAGGTTATGTTTCTAGTTTTAGTCTTGAAGCGCCGGTTATTATTCTTTCAGAATGTGGCTTCCACTGAATCAGGGCATCTTTTGCTTCTTTAGGCAGGAGGATGCCGACACAATATATTCTCGGTTGAACTGCTGGTCTTCCTGAGTATAACAGTGTTAGGCCGTTGTCTGTTGCGACCTTTTCGGAGTCAGGCCATCTAGTTTCGCATAATCCGATGAAAGTCAAACTGTATCTTTTTAATTCATTGCATACCTGTGACAGACTGTGCCTGAAGCGCACGGACATTCCAGGTTCCAAATCGTGTCCATTTTTTGAAGCTGAAGGTCGTCATCGTTTTAATCCGTTGGTTTATCTTATTTGTTGTAGTTTCCGCAATCAGGGTTTGTTTAAGATGAGTAGCTGATTGGGCTGGGGGGTGCCAGCAACGCCTCCACGCAAGCAATGTGCAGTGGATTTAGTCACTGTACTTTTAGGGTTATTCCGCCCAACGTCGGTCAACAGAGCCTCGTTTTTTATCGGCAGACTGCGCCACGTGCAGGTGAGGTTGTCATTTGTATAGGATATGCTATAGTCATCACGCTTCTCTACACCTTGCAGTCTCTCTCTATTTATATATAAATAGTTAAAACAACATGGGCTACGATCAAATGAAAATGTTTGCAACTAAATCAATTGTTGTATCAATCGATTTAAGATAGTTTTTTCATTGACACTCGGTTAGTAGTGGTACACGGGGCAAAATCGACTTTTTTGATATGTTTGAATCTAAAGAAAATATATTTGGAACACAAATTTTTAAATATTATGTATTTCCTAGCAAATAAACTGTATTTTAAAATCAACAAAATATATTTGGAACGCATATATTAATATATTACAACAAAGTATATTTGCAAACTAAATTTCTCAAATAAAATATGTGTTTAAATACAAATAAAATTATTGCTTAGGAATTTCTCCAAATATATTTTATTCAAAAAAGATTTTCAAAACGACTTTTTCGAATTTTCGAATTGTACCTCCCAGTACTTACTTCTGTTCTAAAACAATCATTTAAATTTCAAGCTTTCATTAGTTGTAAATCCTCCAAGTAATTCAATTATTATTATTAATTATTTTACAAACATTACCAATTTCTAAAAAATAACTTTGAATTACTGAAAATTTAACACCATTTAGGTATTTTCTGAATACTTAAATGCAAATAAATATTTATTTCGGAAATTATGGTCCCAAATAAAAACATATTAAAATGTAAACAAAGATTTGTTCTGAACAACATCTTCCCAAATATATAATTTTGGTGTGTGCCAAATATTATACGTTTAGAGTGTACCCTAAACATATATATGTTTCAAGCCGAATATGTTTGGGACAATATACTACAGAAGCGATTTTTTTCAGCGTGTAACTACTTTTAAATTTTCATTATAGTATGATATGATCGATATTTGGTAGTGACAACGAATGTTTTATTTTTGGCAACAGAAATTGTATCAAATAACAAAAGATTATTATTGCAACGAATAATTGGTTACCACACGGGCCAAAATCGCCTTTTTTGATATGCTTGAATCGAAAGAAAATATATTTGGAACACAAATTTTTAAATATTATATATTTCTGAGCAAATAAATTTTATTTGAAAATCAATAAAATATATTTGGAACGCATATATTAATATATTACAACAAAATATATTTGCAAACTAAATTTCTCAAATAAAGTATGTGTTTAAGTACAAATAAAATTATTGTTTAGGAATTTCTCCAAATATATTTTATTTAAAAAAGGTTTTCAAACTTTTGCTCACTTTTTCGAATTTCATTTTTATTTTTTCTTGGTTCCCAATTGTACCTCCCATTTATAGTACCATATGCAGCATTGATTTCTGTTTCAAATCAATCATTTCAATTTCCTGAGTATTCCAAGCCATCATTAATTGTCAATCCACCATAAAATTTATTTTGATCCAAGATTATAGGATTTCAATTATTATTTCTTATTTTTACGAAGATTAAAAATTTCTAAAAAATACTTTGAATTACTGAACAATATAACACAATTTAGGTATTTTCTGAATACTTAAATGCAAATTTTTTGGTTGCTTCGGAAATAATAGTCCCTAATAAAAACAAATTAGGAGTAAACAAAGATTTGTTTAGAACAACATCTTCCCAAATATATTACCTTTGTGTGTACCAAATATTATATGTTTAGAATGTACCCTAAACATATATATGTTTCAAGCCGAATATGTTTGGGACTATATACTACAGAAGCTATTTATTCTCAGCGTGCATAACAGAAAAAATATTAATAAATAATCGTTTTTTGGTTATCCCAATAATTTCTCAAATTTAGAATAATTAAATATATTTTGGGAAATACAACAGAAAGCTTGGTTGCTGTTCTTTTCATGATACATGACAAACAAAAAATTTAATTATTCGATATAAGTATATCTTCAACATTTTGTTCAAAAACGGTATGTATAGTCAAATTTTGATATTGAGAAAATTGTTTAGCTAGAGTGATTCAATTTTGTTTGTATGCATTTAGTGGCAGATTATGTGAATTTTCCAAAAATGGGCGGAATCGGACTAATGGGCGTGGTCCGCCCATAAAAGCCAAATTTTGAAATTGAAATATTTTCCACAATTTATTAGCGAGAGTTCCTTGTGACAGTCTACGTGATTGGTCCAACAATGGGCGGGATCGGGCCAATGGGCGTGGCCCCGACCACATAGACCAAATTTTGAAATGTAGATATCATGCACGATTTGCCAGAGAGATTGCGGCAATGTTGTGTATATATATCTGGTGCCATTATACGTAATTGTTCCAATAATGGTAGGGATCGAACCAATAGGCGTGGCCCCGCCCATATAAGCCAAATTTTGATATTGATATATCTTGCACAATTTTTTAGCTAGAGTGCTGTAATGTTGTACATATGTATCTGGTGGTAGTCAACGTGGTTGGTCCAAAAATTGGCGGGATCGGACCAATGAGCGTGGCACCGCCCATATAAGCCATATAAGCCAAATTGTGAAATTTATATATTTTTCACAATATGTTAGAGATAGTGTAGTAATTCTGTATATATCTAAAACGTTTTGAAATTCTTTTTTAAACAAAATATAATTGGAGAAATTCTTAAACAAAAATTTTATTTGTATATAAATACATATTTTACTTGGAAAAATTAGTGTGCAAATATATTTTGTTGTAATATATTAATATATGCGTTCCAAATAAATTTTATTGATTTTTAAGTACAATTATTATTATTTGCTCAGACATATTTAATATTTAAACATTTGTGTTCCAAATATATTTTCTTTCGATTCAAACATATGGCAAAAGACAATTTTGCCCCGAGTGGTGTATTTCAAAACCATATTCTTGTTTTACTCGACAAGAACTACAAGAAAAATAATATCGCTTCCCAGGGTATTCAACTTCATGATTATTTTTAGCGCACTCTTAGGAGATAACAGTTTCTTGAACCAAAAACAAACCTTGCCAAATTTTAAGAAAATCGGTTCAGATATCAATATAGCCTACGTATATACCTATCAGCCGATTTTGAACCTAAGCATATTGAACTAAATTGTTTTGAACAAACAAAAAACATTAATAACACCGTGCGACAAATTCGAACTTTTTTTCCCTCCCAAGAACGGGACTGTATAGAAATAAAACTATTGGCCAACAGTAGATAAACTGCATACTCAGTTTTTATACCCTACAGGTCGCAATTATGGTCCGATCTCGACGAAACTTTACACATAACTTTTCTTTGGCCCAAGGACGATCCCTATTGAATTTGGTTAAAATCGGTTAAGATTTAGATATAGCCCCCATGTATATGTTACCCCCGATTTGATATGTAAGTGCTGTAAAAACTTTATTTTATATCCGATCAGTATGAAATTCGGCAGAAAGAGGTTTCTTATTATATGAATGAACACTGTTAAATTTGGAAGAAATCGGTTCAGATTTAGATATAGCCCCCATATATACGTTACCCCCGATTTGACATGTAAGCGCTGTAAAAATGTTATTTTATATCCGATCAGTGCGAAATTCAGCAAAGAGAGGTTTCCTATTACATGAAGGAATACTGCTAAATTCGGAGAAAATCGGTTCAGATTTAGATATAGCCCCCATATATATGTTAACCCCGATTTGACATGTAAGCGCTGTAAAAACTGTATTTTATATCCGATCAGTGCAAAATTTGGCCGAAAGAGGTTTCTTATTACATGAAGGAATACTGTCAAATTCGGAGAAAATCGGTTCGGATTTAGATATAGCCCCCATATATATGTTACCCCCGATTTCACATGTAAGCGCTGTAAAAACTGTATTTTATATCCGATCAGTATGAAATTCGTGAGAAAGAGGTTTCCTATTATATGAATGAAGACTTTTAAATTTGGAAGAAATCGGTTCAGATTTAGATATAGCCCCCATATATACGTTACCCCCGATTTGACCTGTAAGCGCTGTAAAAACTGTATCTTATATCCGATCAGTGCGAAATTCGGCAGAAAGAGGTTTCTTATTACATGAAGGAATACTGGCAAATTCGGAGAAAATCGGTTCAGATTTAGATATAGCTCCCATATATATGTTACCCCCGATTTGACATGTAAGCGCTGACTGTATTTTATATCCGATCAGTACGAAATTCGACAGAAAGAGGTCTTTTTACATGAATGAGTATTCAGGGAAGATCGGTTCAGATTTATATTAAAGCATCATATATATGTTCCTCCTGATTTGGTATCAAACCGCTATAGAAGTTGTATTTTTTATTTTCGATCATTAAAATTTTCCAGAAAGATGTTTCTCAATTTAGGAACGAATATTGCTTAATTTTGCGATTATTGTTTCAGAATTACATAATATGTTTCTACCCATTTACCAATGATTCCAAATTATTATGGCAATGACCCTTATCGCAGTGTTAGGGAGGTGTAGGGTATTATATAGTCGGCCCCGCCCGACTTTCTGCCTTTCCTTACTGGTTTATTTTGTGTTCGTTTGTCCTTTTTATAGGATTTTGAAAATTCAAGGATAACAATTTTAAAATATTTTTAATTTGCACTTAAAACAATGCGAATTGATAAATATGGGTATCCAATAAAAGGGGAGAATTCCCTGCTATTTAATAAAATTTTTGGAAAAAATTCCAAGGACGAAGGCTAAAAAAAATGTCCTTTTAAACTTTAATCCTTTAATATCCTTCAAAGTTGTGCAATTAAAAATCGTAAAAAATATACATGTTAAGGAACTCTAACTGACACAACACATATTACAATTTCAGCCTTCTATCTTTAACGGTTAAGGAATAACAATTATTTGAATTTCACAGCCTATATAGCATATTTAGGACACCGATACAAAACAAAATATTTTATTCCCTCCCACGAAAGGCACTATATAAAATTTAAAATATAGGGCACTAGTAGGAAAATATCGTACTAACTTCCTTATTTCGTGATCGTTTGTCCTTTTCACAGGACTTTTAAAATTACAAGGTTAAAAATTTTGATATAACTTGTTTACACAAAATGTGAATAACATCAATATGTGAATGTGAATAACATCAATATGCATATCAAATGAAAGGGAAAGTTCCTGCTATTCACTAAAATTTTAGGAAAAATTTTCCAAGGACGAGTAATATTTAAAAATGCCCTTTTAACTGTTATCCATTAACATCTTTTAAAGTTGTGAGTAGAACAATTTCATCAAACAAAATCAGCCTTCTATCAGTGTGAGTTAAGGAATGGCAATTATTTTAAATTTGCAAGCTTAAGACAAATATCAAAAAAAAATATCGTAAAGAAAACGCAAAGTATTTAAAACAGAAAAGAAAATACACGCGCACCGTACAAAGACAATATGTTACGTGCGTTTATTCAATATATTAATATTTTTCATGGTTACATAAATGTTTGGGCCTGTTTCTGTAACTTATTTTCGTTCGTCTACGGCGAACGAAAACGCAGGTTAGAAATATTTTAGGAACAAGCTTTTTACATGATTTTCTACAGACACAACGAAACTTTCCAGCATGTTGCGAACAATGTCTTCATAATTTTCATCTATTTTGTTCCCTAGGAAATTCTCTACTACGCTCTGGAAACATACCAATGCCCTTTTCTCAACAGGTGAGAGACAACAGGTATCGGTGTCCTAAATATGCTATATGAGTATAGGCTGTGAAATTCAAATATATGTTATTCCTTAACCGTTAAAGATAGAAAGCTGAAATTTTAATATGTGTTGTGTCAGTTAGAGTTCTGTAACATGTATTTTTTTACGATTTTTAATTGCATAACTTTGAAGGATATTAAAGGATTAAAGTTTAAAAGGACATTTTTTGTAGCCTTTGTCCTTGGAATTCTTTTCCAAAAATTTTATTAAATGGCGGGAATTCTCCCCTTTCATTTGATACCCATATTTATCAACTCGCATTGTTGTAAGTGCAAACCAAAAAATTTTAAAATTGTTATCCTTGAAATTTTCAAAGTCCTGTAAAAAGGACAAACGATCACGAAATAAAAAACTGAGTATGCAGCTTATCTACTGTTGGGCTATAGTTTCATTCCTATATAGTCTCGTTCTTGGGAGGGAAGCCGTGTCGCACAGTGTAATACTTGACAATATTTCTTCCTACTTTGCTCAGGAAGTTTGGTGTAGTGTATTATATAGCCAACAGCCTTCCTTACTTTTTAAATATTATATATTTCTAGGCAAATAAATTTTATTTGAAAATCAATAAAATATATTTCTAACGCATTTATTACTATATTACAACAAAATATATTTGCAAACTAAATTTCTCAAATAAAATATGCGTTTGAATACAAATAAAACTGCTCTGTCCAACAAATTAAGACATTTTGATTGGAAAAGAATAGTGGAAGGTCTTAAGGTCTAGCTCCCCTCTTAATGGGTCAATTTGACGCTTTTTTTCGAAAAAAGTCAAGAAAGTTCTTTCAAAAAGGACATTAATATATTCTACGAAAATGTTTGCCGGAAAAGCCAGGTATGGCAATAACGCCAATTTTTCAATAGACTATGGGTACTATAAACACTAATGTGTACACTGTACAAAATTGAAAATGTTTGTATTTTAATTTATCGCGACTTTAAATTTACACTATTATTACAATTTATAAGTTGACCTTTAAATTTGCTAATTAAGCGTAAAGAACTATATTTACAACTTTGGTGTCTTTGGCGACCCCCACTGAAATTTTCCAGCAAACATTTTCGTAAAATATTTTAATCCTTAAATGTCCTTTTTTAAAGGACTTTCTTGACTTTTTTCGAAAAAAAGGGCCAAATTGACCCATTAAGAAGGGAGCTAGAGGGTTGAGATCTTCCACAAAAATAATCCTTATAAAATTCCACTATGCAGCTCTGACAAAAAGAAATCTCTCAGACGTTAACTTACAGTTTTTTTTATGTAGTATTTTTTTCATTTAGTATAATGCTTCTACAAACAAATGAAAACTTTGACCTACTGTAAAAAAAACTCAGACCAGATGAACCATAAGTTCATTCTTCAAAAATGATCTACTCAACATGCCCCTTCAGAATTGTAGAGTCGCTCTTCTGCTCCAATTACATTGTAGTATTTATACCCTACACCACACTGTGGTACAGGGTATTATAAGTTTGTTTCACGGCAGATGTTTATAACACCTGAAAATAACACAGCTAGACCCACCTTAAAGTGTACCGATCGACTCAGAATCACTAGCTGAGTCGATTTAACGATGTCTGTCCGTTTAGAGTATTTCGCGGCTATTAAGATTGAATTGGTTGAAATCGCTATTGAATTTGGTTGAAATCGGTTCAGATTTAGATATAGCTCCCATATATATCTATCGTCCGATTTGGGCCTTTAGTCCTATAGAAGCTGTATTTTACATCCAATCGTTTTGAAATTTAGAATGGTAGAGTTTCTTGATCCATGAACCAACATTGCCGAATTTGAAGAAAATCGGTTAAGATTTAGCTATAGCTCCCATATATATGTTTCGTCCGATTTGGCCCTTTAGGTTAGGTTAGGTTAGGCTGAAGAGAGGAGACGTTTAAACGTCTCATTTCCATGGACATACACTTAAGCCAGTGGTTCGGCCTCTTGTGCGCTCCTTATTTATGATCTTTTTATACCTCACGAGTTACAGAAAATCGGTACTAGACACGAATTTTCTCAGTATCTGCCAGTCATATTCTCTGAGATGAGTCAAGTCTGGTAATATGTCGGACCCGAAATGTTGGGATCTTGAATGTGTGAAAGCCGGGCAGTGACACAAAAAATGTTCCATTGTTTCGATGTTTTCTCTGCATGCCCTGCATTCGTCGTTTCCTGCTAGTCCTATGCGATGAAGATGTGCTTGTAAGCTTGAGTGTCCCGTTAGAACACTCATCATCTTACTAATATCGATCTTGTTTAGTTTCAGAAGACTTCTTGTTTTCTTTTCATTTGGGTCACCCCACAGTATCTTTGCAGTTGCTCCTACTGTTGCGCTATTCCACACAGTTTTATGAGCCATCACTGCCCAGTGCTTCAACTCATTTTTCGTGGCTTCGAAAGGTTTCCAATTTTCCAAGTTTATTACTCGAAGTTCTCTGCCCTTTGAAGCCAAGTTGTTTGCCCGTTCATTTCCAATCACTCCGTTGTGTCCTGGTACCCAGTAAAGACGCAATTGACCATGGGCTGAGTAATCATTTATCGTTCTTTTACAGTCCAACACAGTTCTGGATTTGACCCTTTCCGATGTTATTGCTTTAATCGCTATTTGTCTATCTGTGAAGATGTTGGCATATTTATGCTTTATCGTGTTACTGAGCCAGTTCACACACTCCGTGATTGCTCGAACTTCTACTTGAAATACCGTGTTATGGTCAGGGAGGCGGAAGTGAAGTTCGACTTCTGGTTCATCAATAAAAAGTCCCAGAACCGTCCTTCCTCCTCGCTTGGACCCATCCGTGTAGCAGCTGGTTCCCACTGGCACATGGGCCAAAGTTCCATTTTCCCAGGAGCGTCTGTCTGGCACAAACGTATCACAGGTAGCTGTAAGCCGCACTTCAGGAATGCGGTCCGAGATTTCTGGCGTTTGAATGTGACCAACTAGATATTCTAAAATCTTCTGATGGTACGACTTGTGGTCTCGATTTATCCATTCACCCATCACTTGTAGACGTCTTGCTGTGAAGGCTGCCTCATACTTTATACGGATGTCTATTGGTTGGATGTGCAGTATAGTCTCCAACGCTTTTGTTGGTGCAGTTCTAAATGCCCCGCTTATGCCTAGACAGAACATACGTTGAATTTTTTGCAAAGGTATTACGTTGCAATTCTTGTCCATTGATGTTGAGTTGATACCAGATCCACCTCATTCTGCAGAAGTGCTGGAAATATTCCATCCGGTCCCGCAGCCTTAAAGGGAGAGAAACTTTTTATCGCTTCTTTAACCATACCATCTGTTATATCCGTAATAGGTACTTGATGCAGTACATTTTCATTCTGTAACTGTTCCTCTGTTGGTCCAGCATTACCAGTCGGAAAATGAGTTTTCATCAAGAGCCTTACGGTATCTTCTATAGTTTCCATCCTTTTACCCGTTTCATCCACCAGTGTTTCGGTTTGGACATGAGTTTTTGAGAGGAACTTTTTCATTTTAGACATGCTGTTAACGCTGTCTACCTGTTCACAGAAAAGCCTCCAGGAGTTACGTTTCGCCGATCTAACGATTTTATTGTATTCTTTGAGTCTTCTGTGGTAGTCGTCCCAATATACTGATTGTTTTTTACGTCGAGCTCTATTGTAAAGTCTGCGGACATCTTTGGCAATCGAGCGAATTTGTCCTGCCATCCAGGGTTTCTCAAAGGCAGATTGCCTTTCTCGAAGTGGGCAACTATCTTCGAATGATTTTACAAGAGCCTCGGTAATCTTCTTAACATTGATATCAATGTCTTCTGCACATAGATAATCGCGTGTAGGCTGCCCCAATCGATTTCTAAGTAGATTTCCGAATTTAGTCCAGTCGGTCTTAGCCTTATTACGGAAACTTATGGGGTTTGGCGGTGGCCGTGCAATTTTAAACCTTATATAACGGTGGTCTGAATAGGAGTGTTCATCCGAAACCCTCCACTAATGAATCTCATCAATAAGATTTTCTGAACATATCGTTATATCTAATACTTCTTCTCTAATTTTGTTGTTAATTTTGTTTGGTTGACTTGAACTGCGTTATTGGGTCAACTTTACCGCCCACAATCGAAGGACCCAGACTAGAGACCTCCTTTTGTGTGGTTACGTTAGGCTTATCCGAATTACTGGAAGACGGCGAGCCCTTTTTCTTCTTAGTCACTTTCACAGCGCTATGTTCTTCGGGAGACCTGACTCTTTTAGCGGCCTCCATGTTTGTATTGGAGGTAGAATTGTCAGGTTCATCCCGTAATAGGTTCTGTCGGTTCAACTTATTCAGTTTCCTTCTTTGTGCCCCTGACAGTCTCTTTGAGTTAGCAACAATAGTGATATTGTTTTCATTTGATGATTCAGAGTCAGAGTACCCACTGGCTTTTAAAGGCTGGGGTTGCTTAAAGCCCCGGCTGGGTTCTGCTTCATCTGTCTTATCATTTGTTTTGCCTGCGGCTGGATGTGCTCTTGTTTCATTTTCGACTACGGGATCCAAGACACCAAAGCTCGTAGAAGTTGCTTGCTCACGATTGTTCGATAACGACGACACATGACTCGTGAGTGAATCAACGCTTGTCGCCGGCACTGGGCTTTCCCTCCCCTGCGCCGTAATCTCCTTCGTCTTTTTTGGTTTAATCATAAATTGGTTGGGGGAGACACCCCCATAGCCAGTATTAGCCCGTAATAGGTACGTCGGTATATGCCTTCCAGACTGAGCTCAGAAATTTCTGTCCAGAGACCGATGCATCCAACTCAACCTACGCTTTATAAACAACAAACCTCCTGGTTGCGTAGTAGGTAGGTGAATAGGTATTGCGTAATAGGTTAAAAACTATCCGCTCTGCGATAACACGTCCGTTCGCTACGACAGGCGGCGACTGACTGGATTTGGCCCTTTAGTCCTATAGAAGCTGTATTTTACATTCGATCGTTTTGAAATTTAGAATGGTAGAGTTTCTTGATCCATGAACCAACATTGCCGAATTTGAAGAAAATCGGTTAAGATTTAGCTATAGCTCCCATATATATGTTTCGTCCGATCTTGCTCTTTAGTCCTGTAGAAGCTGTATTTTACATCCAATCATTTTGAAATTTAGAATGGTAGAGTTTCTTGATCCATGAACCAACACTACCGAATTTGAAGAAAATCGGTTAAGATTTAGCTATAGCTCCCATATATATGTTTCGTCCGATTTGGCCATTTAGTCCTATAAAAGCTGTATTTTACATCCAATCGTTTTGAAATTTAGAATGCTAGAGTTTCTTGATCCATGAACCAACATTGCCGAATTTGAAGAAAATCGGTTAAGATTTAGCTATAGCTCCCATATATATGTTTCGTCCGATTTGGCCCTTTAGTTCTATAGAAGCTGTATTTTACATCCAATCCTTTTGAAATTTAGAATGGTAGAGTTTATTGATCCATGAACCAACACTACCGAATTTGAAGAAAATCGGTTAAGATTTAGCTATAGCTCCCATATATATGTTTCGTCCGATTTGGCCCTTTAGTCCTATAAAAGCTGTATTTTACATCCAATCGTTTTGAAATTTAGAATGGTAGAGTTTCTTGGTCCATGAACCAACACTACCGAATTTGAAGAAAATCGGTTAAGATTTAGCTATAGCTCCCATAAATATGTTTCGTCCGATTTGGCCCTTTAGTTCTACAGAAGCTGTATTTTACATCCAATCGTTTTGAAATTTAGAATGGTAGAGTTTCTTGATCCACGAACCAACATTGCCGAATTTGAAGAAAATCGGTTAAGATTTAGCTATAGCTCCCATATATATGTTTCATCCGATTTGGCAACAATTTTCGTAAATGTCCTTTTTAAAAGGACTTTTGTTAGTTTCTTCGAAAAAAGGGCGAAATTGACCCATTAAGAGGGGAGCTAGAGGGTTAAGACCTTCCACAATAATGATCCTCCTAAAATTCCACTATGTAACTCTGACAATAAGAAATCACCCAGACATTAACTTATAGCATTTTGTCATTTAGTATAATTCTCCCTTCGACCAAAAATGAAAACTTTGACCCACTGTAAAAAAACAGAGCAAATTTTCGATGGCGCTGAGGCATAATTGAGGTTTTATGCCGTTAATGTGCCGAATTATCTCATCCTTTAGCTCTTGAATTGCTGCTGGCTTATCGACGTACACCTTTTCTTTCAAATAACCCCAAAGAAAGAAGTCCAACGGTGTCAAATCACATGATCTTGGCGGCCAATTGGCATCGCCACGACGTGAGATAACACGGCCATTGAATTTGTTGCGCAAAAGAGCCATTGTTTCGTAAGCTGTGCGGAAAGTGGCACAGTCCTGTTGAAACCACATATTACCCACATACATATCTTCCAATTCGGGCCATAAAAATTTCGTTATCATTTCAGGATAGCGAACACCATTCACAGTAACTGCCTGACCGGCCGAAGAAGCATGGCCCGATGACGTCGCCAGCCCATAAGACGCACCAAACGAACTGGGCTAGCATGCACAGGTGTTTTCACATCCCCTACAGACCCGATTTGCGGAAATTTGTGCACAATTCTCCCGATTGTGGACACATTTGGTCGATTATGCTGATCAAAAAAACATCTCGAAGTGAACGAAATGCATTTTGATTTGAACGCCCATTTTCGTAAAAGGCTTAAAAAACTATAACGCGTTGCTCGATTGTGTATCTTTCCATGGTCCAAATTGAGTTAGTCTTAAATCGAGAAATGTGAAATTAAATGCAGAAAAAGCTTGACGTTTAGGTGTGGTTCACATTTAACACCGACCCTTACAATTTAACCACCCTTTATTTTATTTAAAAGATTTTCAAAACTTTTGCTGACTTTTTCCAATTTCATTTTTAATTTGTTTTAATTGTACCTCTCAGTTATGATACCATATGCAGCCCTTACTTCTGTTTTAAATAAATTATTTAAATTTTCTGAGTATTCCAAGCCATCATAAGTTGTCAATCCTCCAAGTAATTTATTTTGATCCAAGATTATACGATTATTATTATTATTTTTACGAATATTAAATTTTTTAAAAAAATGCAAAATAAATTTTTGTAAAAAAAATTTGTTGAACAATTTAACGCTATTTTGGGTATTTTCTAAATATGTACTTAAATGCAAATAAATTGTTGTTTCGGAAATAAAAGTCCCAAATAAAAACATATTGCTATGTAAACAAAGATTTGTTTAGAACAATATCTTCCAAAATATATATGTATTTATATCCACATCGCTTCGCCGTATGTCTATATTTTGATATATCTCCCAAAGAAAAGTATCACCTTTTTTCATTTTATAACTCCATACAACAACAATTTTGAACGAAACGGGCTGATATTTGGTAATTTGAATTTATTTGTACCCGAAAATATTCAACGGTCATCATAATTCCTTGGTTAGATATAGCGAACATTCAAAGGTTGGCTGGCTTGACACAATTACTTTCCTTAATATTTAATTAGTTTTTATATCCGGCACCACACTGTGGTACAGGGTATTATGACTGTGCATTTGTTTGCAACGCTTAAAAACAAAGAGAAAGGCCCATAGTTTATTATACCGATATGACCGTCTACCCATGTATTCTTGTTATCAAAGTGAATAAATATAAAGGTCCTCACCGATGTCTCTTCTGACGCTCTAGAGAACACATTTTTCAATTTATATGGCTGTAATTTAAGAATTTTTACTTTATATTGGGCATTATCCTCCCTATTAAAAAGGGGGTACATCGGTCATTGATTCGGTATAATCCCAATATAAAGTTCTCCAGCAATGTTACATCGTGACGCTCTAGAGAACACATTTTTCAATTTATATGGCTGTAATTTAAGAATTTATACTTTATATTGAACCTAATCGTCCCTAGTAAAAATGGAGTACATCGGTCCATGTATTAGTATAACCCCAATATAAAGGTCCCCACCGAAGACACTTCTTGGCGCTGTAGAGAATACATTTTTCAATTAATCTGGCTGAAATTTGAGAATTTTACTTTTTATTGCAGTTAATCGCCCAAAGTGACAAAATAAAGGTCCCTTCCGATTATATAGGGTGATCCATTTCGAGGTTCCCTACTTTTTTAAAGAAAAAAACACAGAAAATTCAAATTGAATGGGGAATGTTTATTATCATTTGAAAGAACATTCTTTGACATTTATTTTTTGAAGATTATGTCTATCAAATGTTGGCCGCGGCTACGTCTCCATCTATCCGTTGAGTCCAATTTCCGATGACTCGTTCGAGCATTTCGACTGGTAACTGGCGAATGACACGCGTAAACGTTGTTCAGGCGTAAGTCTTTCCATAATGAACTGCCAAACAATACTTAACAAAAATAACATGACAGCATGACACGACTCGTGATCTGTCAAAAAAGGCTATTGAAAACAGTATCTCTGCTTGGATCACCCGTTATAACATTACACTAATTAAACTGCCAATTTGTTGTCAAAACAAAAATAACATGACAGCATGGCACGACTAACACGTGATCTGTCAAAAAAGGCTATTGAAAAATGTATCTCTACTTGGATCACCCTATACTTCTTGACATTCTAGGAGACGTGTTTTCGTCCCATCATGCGGATATTTAAGTTTTCGTACTTCATATTGCATTTCATCGTCTCTAGTGAGACGATGAAATGCCTTCCTCCAGCGAATACATCAAGTTCAATATCGTCAAATTCGCACGATCCGTTTTCGAGTTATGAGGTTGTGTTGGCCTTGTCGCGCCCCATTGACCAATCCAAAACCTTCATCCACACTTCTGGGTCCAATAAGAACCCAAATCGTTAATCTCGACCGATCCTTTCTCGAATTATGAGATTATGTTTGCCGACACACCCGTTTGACCACTCCTAAATTTAGGTTTGTTTCATATAAGAGGCTTCTGAAAGGACACAAATATCACTCACGTTTTGGTAGCGCGAGAATTGACCAATGTCTAAAATTCTATTCTCTGTAATTTCCACTCGAGTCTATCCATATGCAAAATTTCATCTTTCTAACTTTTACAGGAGTCTCAGCAGCCAAGTGGTCAAAATCACTTGGCGTAAAAGCACATCCGTTGGAGATCTGTGTATATTCAAATAAGTTTGTAGGCTCGTAGTTCTTAAAAGACTTTGTAAGTAGTGACAATTGCTTTGCAGTTACTGCAGTTTGACCTCAGGCTGGACAATGAATAGTTATTTTTCAATCCCTTTTGAGTTGCATATGGATGTATATTTACATTTGCAGATTCATAGCTCTCAAATAACTTTTTAAATCACTGAAATAATAAAACAATTTCATTACTGCTACATTGACTACACTCAGAAAATTCAAAATTGGAACTGACCACAGGCAAAAAATGACTACGTGAAACGTTCGTTGTTTATACAACACTCTGTCTATAATCGTGCAAAATTTCAGCTTTCTAGCTCTTAAAGAAGCATCAGCGGTCAAGTGGTTAGCGCCACCTGTTGAGAATGTTGCTACTTTTATTTTTGCTAAACCTCCGCGTAGCAATTACGAACAAATTCGCAGAAGGAAATATTCAATTTGGTTTAGTAGTTTCCTAGTTTTAAGTAGTCGACAAAATCACGATCCATTTTATATATGGGGGAAACACGTCAAAATGCCCACTTTTTATACCCTACACCACACTGTGGTACAGGGTATTATAACTTTGTGCATTTGTTTGTAACACCCAAAAGGAGAAGAAATAGACCCATCGTTTATTATACCGATCGACTTAGAATCACTTTCTGAGTTGATTTAGCTATGTCCGTCTGTCCGTCTGTCTGTCCGTCTGTCCGTCTGTGCATGAATTCTTGTAATCAAAGTACAGGTCGCAATTATGGTCCGATCTCGACGAAACTTTACACATATCTTTTCTTTGGCCCAAGGACGATCCCTATTGAATTTGGTTAAAATCGGTTAAGATTTAGATATAGCCCTCATATATATATTAGCCCCGATTTGATATGTAAATGCTGTAAAAACTTTATTTTATATCCGATCAGTATGAAATTCGGCAGAAAGAAGTTTCTTATTATATGAATGAACACTGTTAAATTTGGAAGAAATCGGTTCAGATTTAGATATAGCCCCCATATATACATACGTTACCCCCGATTTGACATGTAAGCGCTGTAAAAATGTTATTTTATATCCGATCAGTGCGAAATTCGGCAAAGAGAGGCAGAAAGATTCGGCAGAAAGAGGTTTCTTATTACATGAAGGAATACTGCCAAATTCGGAGAAAATCGGTTCGGATTTAGATATAGCCCCCATATATATGTTACCCCCGATTTCACATGTAAGCGCTGTAAAAACTGTATTTTATATCCGATCAGTATGAAATTCGTGAGAAAGAGGTTTCCTATTATATGAATGAAGACTTTTAAATTTCGAAGAAATCGGTTCAGATTTAGATATAGCCCCCATATATTCGTTACCCCCGATTTGACCTGTACGCGCTGTAAAAACTGTATTTTATATCCGATCAGTGCGAAATTCGGCAGAAAGAGGTTTCTTATTACATGAAGGAATACTGCCAAATTCGGAGAAAATCGGTTCAGATTTAGATATAGCTCCCATATATATATTACCCCCGATTTGACATGTATGCGCTGACTGTATTTTATATCCGATCAGTACGAAATTCGACAGAAAGAGGTCTTTTTACATGAATGAGTATTCAGGGAAGATCGGTTCAGATTTATATTAAAGCTCCATATATATGTTCCTCCTGATTTGGTATCAAACCGCTATAGAAGTTGTATTTTTTATTTTCGATCATTAAAATTTTCCAGAAAGATGTTTCTCAATTTAGGAACGAATATTGCTTAATTTAGCGATTATTGTTTCAGAATTACATAATATGTTTCTACCCATTTACCAATTATTCCAAATTATTATGGCAATGACCCTTATCGCAGTGTTAGGGAGGTGTAGGGTATTATATAGTCGGCCCCGCCTGACTTTCTGCCTTTCCTTACTGGTTTAAATTTTACTTATCGGAATAAAATTGAAAAAAGTGGGCCTTTCGTCGTGTTTTCCCCATTTATAGATTTATTTGTAATATAGCTACCATTCAATTACACTACGCAACAAATAAAAATTGTTTTTTGTGTCTTAGACCAAAAATTAATTTTTGTATAGATTCTGGCATACTGTTATATAAAATCAACACCAAACATTTTTTTATGGATACATTTTTTATTAAAAATGCTATTATCGTCGGAGGTACCCTTAGTATTTGCACTATAATTTTTGGAGTATATGCCCAATCAGGTCGACTTATGAAGCTATTAATGTGGGCTACCAATGTTGGAAATATCTCTTTCACTTAGAAACAGTGTTTTATTAACAGTAACTAAACAAATTGGAAAAAGTTGATTTTTTTAAAAAAAATCCTGGGACAAAAAAACATAAAAAAAATCAAAAAAAATATTTTATTTTATTTTTTAAAAGCTTGCATCCTAGCGAAGAAAATAATGCCTGTTTGAAAAAATCTATGGATAAATGTAGAAACTATAGCCCTTTTGGTAGAGGTAAGAGAATTTCAAAAAATCTTTTTTTTTAAATTTCTGTTTAAATAGCGATTTTATTTATTACTTTTATTTATATTATGTACATTTGAGTTTATTTACATGAACAAGTTTAATTAGAAGTAATTGTTAGTTCTTTATTGACGTTTGTAGATTTCGGAATCGGTTTCTCTACTGAGGAACCAAATATAATCTCCGATCATTCTTTCATCCCAGTGCCCTTGGTAACGCAGCACGATGGGAAAATATGATGAAATATGCGCGAATAGGACGTGGAAAACATCTTTAAAAAATCAATTTTTTGGAAATGCCATTTTATTGTGGATAACATTTAATGAAAATACCTTCAAATTTTATGAAATTATCTCCAGGCGATTTCGAGTTATGATTATTCATAGTTTGTCTTTTTACTATTAAATGCAAATAACATTGCGATGATAAAATGCATATACTAAAATGCTTGTAGAATTCGCGTTTATTGGTGGAATGCGATAGGACATGCAACATATAAGGCATGTTTTCGTTACAAGCTAGCAGTTTTAGTTTAGCACTTTGCAACGAAAACAACTGACTTCCACTAACTGACACATAAGCAATAAGTGGCGGATTTTCACTATCTGGTAGCAATGGCGTCATGAGTTGCGAAGAAAGAACAGTGCGAAACAGACAAAAAATTCGTGAAAAATATTAATAAAACATATATTTACTATTCTTTGTTCAATTGTTTACACTCTTTTTGCAAATATTAAAATAATTTCCCATTCTTGTTCTTCTTTTTCCCGTTAATTCACAATAATTGGTAACAATCTCTCCAAAAATGGGATGCCATATTGGTAAATATAGGGTGCCCAATCTGGCAACATCATACTCGATTAAGACATGAACACAAGCACCAAACTTCATCGGGAACTAATAGTGCTTAAAAGTGCTTAGCTCCCCATACAAATTAAGCACTTATGGTGTAACGAAAACACGCCTATAATATGGTTATATTCATCTTCATTCATTTTGTGTATAAGACGTATTTTTAACGTCTTCCAGTGAAGAGATATTTCAAATAAAAAAACATTTTTTTTATTTTTCCAAAAAATTATCCACAGTAAATGGAATACAACTTTTTTGGATCACGTGGGATCACTACCATATAACATAGAGAAGGGAGGTGACTTAGGGATGAATCCAACGGCACCTAGTTTATCTGCGATTATGGCAGATTTTTGTACTTCAAATAAGTGTTTTTTTCTTTAAATATAGAAATATGTGTGGGAGCTACATCAATCCATGAAGCAATTTTCCCGAAACATATGGACCGATTTTCTTGGTTAAAAAGTAACATTTGCGAAATTGCGGCAAAATCGGATCATAATTACGAACAGTACTGAACGGACGAGGATTAATGGATTAACAGGCGGCTGCAAGTTTTATCAAGTACGATCAAAAATAAAGATCTTATTAATATAGGGTGGTTAAATTTTAAGGGCCGATGTTGATTTTGAATAAAACACAAATTATTTAGGAAATTATTGTCATTTCTTTTTATTGTGATAATATTGGTATGGTTCAATTATGTATGGAACAAAATATCAGCCAAATGGCCGCCGCGACCTCGTCGGCACACCTCCATCCGATGGTCCAAATTTTCGATGACGCTGAGCCATAATTGAGGTTATATGCCGTTAATGTGCCGAATTATCTCATCCTTTAGCTCTTGAATTGTTGCTGGCTTATCGACGTACACCTTTTCTTTCAAATAACCCAAAGAAATAAGTCCAACGGTGTCTAATCACATGATCTTGGCGGCCAATTGACATCGCCACGACGTGAGATAACAGGGCCATTGAATTTGTTGCGCAAAAGAGTCATTGTTTCGTTAGCTAACCACCCTTTATTACGAGTATAAGGATTATAGTAATTGTTATACTTCACTTTTTCTACAAAACCTATACAAATTTAGTTACAATACGCTTCTGCAGTTTGTGTGTGTTAGGGTGGACCAATTACTTTTTGTTTTTAATTTAACTTTTCTTTTATTATCTGTCTACGACCCATTGTGTAAAGTGCATTAGTGCAAAATTTCAGCTTTCAAAAATATTGCAGCCCACAATTTTATCCTATTTAAGTTGTCTTAGTTTCAAATTTACAAATTCACAAAAATATTTTTGAACTTAAATGGTCTGTACATTTAAAACGCAGCAACAGACAATCAAGCACCTGAAACAGATTTTCAACTAAATTTTGCCAGTTTTAATTTAAAATCAAGATCACTGAAGTTGGCACGATATTCGGGGTTTTACACTAATTTCCACAAAGTCGATTTTAAAGCCCCACTGTGCAATAAATGGTAAGAGTAAGAAAAATCTGGCTACACCAAATTATTCTCCAAAGAATTCTCTTGAAGACTGTCCAACGGTATAGTCGTGAGATACCAAATACTGCTATGCGCGCGTATTTATACATTTTTTCCCATTGTGCGCCGCTCGATGGACTTCTATTCTTGGGGAATAAAAGAAATTCATTTTGAGGGACATATTTACGCCTGTTGGAATACATAAAGCGAAAAATAAGTTGGAAGAATGCATACATATGTGTTATATACATAAGTATAAAAAAAATATATTTCTAACCAATTTTTTCATAATTTTTTAACAAATCATTAATTATATTGCGGGCTTTTATTGGTTCCAACGAAATTTGAAACTACAAGCTTAAACGACCTCCATGATGCAATTTCATCCGACGTCAAATATGATTCGAAATTTGCATCTTTCATCAGTTTCCTTATTTTAGGCCCATCAAAAACGCCTTCTTCGATTTTTTCAAAAGCAAGACTTTTAAATAAACTTTTTAAATATGAGAGAGAATTGCCATCTTTCCTTAAGGCTTTTACAAAATTTTTAAAAAGCCCCAGCTTAATATGCAGTGATGGCAAAATATCGGTATCACAGAGGCATAACATACCACCTACTTTTAAATCGCAACAAATTTTCCGGTCATGTTCATATTTTATGTATTTTTTCAATTTAGCCATTGTTTCGTATGATTCCTTAGTGTTGACAGCATGAGCAAAGGGAATCGACGGTTTCTGATTTCCGTTGTGAAAAAGTACTGCTTTCAAACTTTCTTTACTGCTGTCAACAAGTAATCGCCATTCCTTTGAATTGTATGTTTGATTAAGTTCCTCGAACAATCCGGGAATGTCCTTGCAAAAGCAATCTGTTGTCCACAGTTGTATTAAATTGTTCCAAATCTCTCACTAGATCAATGAGTTCAAACTGACTTAAAAGCGATGACTTCTGACTCAAATTTGAATCGCTCAGAGTTGATTACTCAGTTGAAATTGATGATGTTTCCGTTATTAGGCTGTTAGCTATACTTGGACACTTCCTACTCCAATCTATTAACCTAGACAAAAATAGCAGTCCGTATCGTGAATGAATGGTTGTCTCCAAATCATTGGCATTCCAAATTCCACTTGGAGTCTAAAATTAAAACGTTTTATTCCACAAAACATTGTAATACATTAATTGTAAAGTACTTACCGCACGAATTACACAAAATACTGGTGTCCACGGTTCGTTCATATTTTTAACTCCTATTCCAAAATATTGCACATATATTTCTTGTATTAGTTTACTAAACGCACGTCGATTTTTTTTAATAACATATTTTCGACAGATGTAGCAGAAATTGTCGGGATCATTTACATATTGAAAAGTTCTTTGCCGTTTACTCATACTTCGAAGTATAACTTTATAATATTTCGACTTATCTCTTTAATACACTAATTTATTAATACGAAAATTGCACTAATTTATTACCTTACCTTAAACTCATTCATAAATTCCGAGTTTAAGGTACATAAGTTGCAGTACCTGTAGCTGACATATAGTTTGCTTCGAACGTAGAAACCCAATATTTTCAAGACTGCCGCTTACTACTTTGTATTGCGTACATATAATTTTACTATCTGTATATACAACTGGGATGTCCATGCCCCTAAAAGGCGTAACTGAATGGAAACCTCATAAATAAAAGCCACAAATATTGTTGAATGACCCTCTATCTGAGCAGATCTCATCCAATATAGCCCTCACATTGCATATCATGTTTTATGGAGGGTTACGAACGGTCATAAAACCTCGTCCTCTCTATAATTTTATAATGTCTGATATCAGTCCTCATAAAATAAAATGCAAGTGCAATGTCTCTTATATGTACATATGGCGAATTCAATATACGCAAAAACATCATTTAAAAACGAAAAAATATGAAACAAGACTTTTTTGAATTTCCCTAACATTTAAAAAATGGCTCATAGCTTTTATCCATAGAATTTTCAAATAGTCAGTGTTTTCTCCTTTAGCATGCTGGCTTTTTAAAAATTTAATAACATAATTTTTTAGATTTTTTTCTATTTTTTATGGTTTTTTTTTGTACCAGGAAAAATTGTTTTTTTAAAAAAATATTTTTTTTCTCATATTTTGACGACTGTTACTAAACCAACGATTCTACGCGAAAGCGATATTTGCAGTATATGTAGCCCTCATAATTCCCTTTAATTTGAAGCATAAAGGGAAGGCTTATACTTATAATTATGGTCCAAATACTTAATATACTTTCCATGAAAGATGGAATAAAAAAAAATTTACCATACACAATTTTTTTTAATATTTTTTTCATGTTTGTGACGCCTAGTTGCACCAGAAACTGTTATCCACTTCCCTTGGACAAAAATTTTGTTGCATAGTGTTATTAATACCTTTTCAATATTATACTGTAGTATGTGATGTATAGTGGAGGGTATATAAGATTTTGCATGGCATGAACTTATTCCATATATACATTTTTCGAGCCTTGTAACTTTTGATTGGAACCACATTTTTGGACACAGCTATTTCATTTAGAATTTAGTATTCAACAAATTAATTGAAATAAAAAATCGTTGTCAGCGACGATTACCACTTATATATATATATATACTAGCTTTAACCCGGTGCGCTTCGCAGCCCCCATCTTTTATTTATTTTCTGTGTAGGGTACTGTAAAATAGTTATACCTCGTTCTTTCAAAATGACATGATTATTACATATGGTGCAAAATGAAGAAGATTTGATTACTTTTATATATAAAATACGAACCCTCGTTTCATTCCTAGTTTATGTTCCAAGAGTTACCCTGACATCATGGTACAATATTTATCCCTTTTCCCACAGTACCTCTGGACGTTGAAAAACTATTTTTTTGGTTCATACGTTAGCAACTTTCCCTTTGAACACATTTTCTACCCACTGTACTAAATGTACGCTTTTGACCCACTGTGCTATATTTAACCTTTTGGGTCCACTGAATCAAATTTAACACCTTTTTGTCCTACTATATTTTGTCCACTATATTTAACCATTTTTGCCCCACTGTACCATAGTTAACACATTTTTGCTCCACTGTACCATACTTAACCCATTTTGTTCCACGTTACCATATTTTACTATTTGTGCCCACTGTAACCATTCTTGTCATACTGTACCATTATTAACCAATTGTGTCCCACTGCACCATTCTAATAGATTTTTCCCCCACTGTTCCATAGTTAACCCTTTTTGCCCCACTGTGTTATATTAAACCCTTTGTTTCACTGTACCATGTTTAACAGTTTTTGCCCCACAGTACCATATTTAACCCTCTTTGCTCCACTGTACAATATTTAACACAGTTATGCCCCACTGTACTGTATAGTTAACCATTTTTGTCACACTATACCATATTTAACCTTTTTTGCCCCACTGTATCATAGTAAATAAATGTTTGCCCCACTGTTACATAGTTAAAGCTTTTTGCCCCACTGTACCATTTTTAACCCATTTTGTTACACGTTACCATATTTTACTTTTTGTGCCCACCGTAACCATTTTTGTCATACTGTACCATATTTAACCATTTGTGTCCCACTGTACCATAGCTAACACATTTTTTCCCGCTGTTCCATTGTTAAAGCTTTTTGCCCCACTGTACCATATTTCACCCATTTTGTCCCACGTTAACATATTCAACTAATTGTGCCCCACTGTACCATAGTTAACCCTTTTTGCCCCACTGTGTCATATTAAACGCTTTGTCTCACTGTACCATATTTAACAGTATTTGCCCCACTGTACCATATTTAACCCTCTGTGCTCCACTGTACAATATTTAACACAGTTATGCCCCACTGTACTGTATAGTTACCCATTTTTGTCACACTGTACCATATTTAACCCTTTTCACCCCACTGTATCATAGTAAATACATTTTTGCCCCACTGTTCAATAGTTAACGCTTCTTGCCCCACTGTACCATTTTTAACCCATATGTCCCACTTTACCACATACATATAACTATTTTTACCCCATTGTACCATAGTTAACCCTTTTTGCACAACTGTGCCCCATTCAACTGTACCATATTTAACAAATTTTTGTCTCACTGTACCGTACTCGTATCTAAAATGTGTCTCCACGCTAGCGTACTTAAACCTTTTTCCCCGACTGTAACATATTTAATCATATTTTCTCCACTCCACTATTTAACCGTTTTTGACCGCAGTGCTCCTAAAACCATATAAACTCTTCATATCTTATGTTTAAGTTCCAATTTTGGCAGATTGTTCCCTTTTTCCCCATGCTCCATAATTAACCCGTCGTGTCCCACTGTGCCTCTTAAAGTTAGAATTACTAAAAATCACTTCCAATCTCCAGATTATGTTCCAAAAGATACCCTGGAACCATTGATCCATGTTTGACATTTTTAAGCCACTGTACTATATTTTACACTTTTTGCCCCACTGTGCCCCGAAAACTACGAATACAAAAAAAAACTTAATACCCCGATCAGTTGTCAAAAAGACACCCCTCGCTTTAATTTTCACCATTCTAATATTAGGCTTTAAATTTGGCGGTGGTACCATATTTATACCTTTCTGTCCCACTGTGCCTCTAAATTTTTTTAAAAAAAATCACTCCTTGTTCAATTTCATAGTCTACCTCATAAGAGCTACCCTCACACCAAATTTCACGATTCTAGCTCTTGCCATTTGAATTTGGCTGTTGTACTACATTTATCCCATTTTTCCCTTTTTACCCCACTGTGTGCGTAAATGTTCGAATTACGAAAAATGCTGCCAATTTCAGAGTCTACCTCATAAGGTCTACCATCACACAATATTTCACGATTCTAGCTCTTGCCATTTGGATTTGGCTGATGTACCACATTTATAACTTTTTACCCCACTGTGTGCGTAAATGTTCGATTTTCAAAAAATCCTGCCAATTTCTGAGTCTACGTCCTAAGGGCTACCCTCATACCAAATTTCAAGATTCTAGCTCATTTCGTTTAGATTTGGCGGTGGTACCATATTTATCCCTTTTTGCCCTATTGTGCGGCTAATAGTACGAATTTCGAAAAATCCCGCCTTATTGCTCGTCTACGTCCCAAGGTCTACCCTCCCACCAAATTTCATGATTCTAGCTTCAGCCGTTTGGCCTGGGCGATGATCAGTCAGTCAGTCAGTCAGTCAGCCAGTCACGCAACAATTTTATATATATAAGATTAAACTGAAACCACAGTATGGTATCTTATATTATAAAAAAATGGCTAAAATATAACAATCGATTCGCAGCCCATGACTAAATTTTGCTTAATTTTCAATCTTTTAATTGAGTCTTTGTGTGTTTGCTAAAAATGTTTGTTAAGGAAAAAAATTGAAAGGGAATATCTAATATGCTTCTCTACAAATCATTTATTAGATACCATTTCATAAAATTTCTGCTTTAAAAACGTGACAAAAGAATGATAAAATGTAATGAGCATTATTGTGATGAGTTCCAATTACGCGATCATTTTCATACGTACCTTTCTTCACAACGATTACTTGGGAATGGATGATACATAAAATAATAAAACTTCTTCTTCCGTTACCGCAATCTGGTATATGATAAACTAAGTGATATGCACAATTTTCACCAACTCCTTGTTTTTAACAACTTTATCGGTTTCACTAAATTAAGTCTATCGCGAGCGTTGTAAATCGTCTGACATCACCCACAAAGCAGCAACGAACAAAATGCCAACTCCTCCAGTTTCGCCAGTAGGATTTTGCCCAATACTATGCAAATCCCATGGGGCCATAAATTAGAACAGCACAACAGCGGCATTCGAAGTAGAAAACAAACAGCAGACTGTCGGCTTTGTCAGACGGATGTCTCCAACGCCACAAAGCAATACACTTTGCCGCCTTCCCACCACCCACCGCATTCCAACGTATCTGAGGCCAAACGAGGTGTGAAAACATCATTGCCACTGGAGTGGGAAGAACTGTTGAATGAAACGCCACTATTTCACATAACGTCGTCAAACAAAACAGATGTCAGAGAGAAGGAATGGCCATTACCTGTATTTAACAAAGTTGGGGAGGATCATTTAAGAACAGTTTAAAACTGTCTGTAAAAGTTTTATTTTATATTTCATTATACGAGTATAAGTAATATATGACTACACCCTCATCATTTGGACCTGTTGCACACGTCAAATGGATTCTCGTCGGGATTGTTGCTCCGTGGAAAATTTTAAACTGAGTCATATTCAAATAGTAAACTAATAATTTAGCCATTTTAAGAAATACAACATACATTTAAAACAAAGAGTTGAAAAGAGAACAGTAAAAGTTCTATCTGTATCGAAATAATGGCAAATAGGTAATAATGGCAATACGTGTGTACCTCCAAAAGGGCTCGTCATTAAAATTTTAAGAGAATTTATTTGATTGATTTAAAGATATGTTTCATAGTTTTTTAACCAAGAAAACTTCTATCTATTCAAAGAAACTTGTGTTTATAACCTCACTTTAGTGTGACGAGGGTATATATCATTTGCTACGAAAAAAAGTGTAACACATCGAAGGAGTGATCTAAGACCCTAAGTATGTTCGGCGGATATTCGTTTTGGGTCATTTTAAGACGAATGAGCAATGTCCGTCCGTCTGTCTGTCTGTCTATCTGTCTGTCTGTCTGTCTGTGTGTCTGCTGGCTGGTGCGCACGATAACTCTCGAAAGCAGTAACCGATTGACTTCAAATTTGGTACGTGGTAATATTTTTTTCTATCTCCGGCTAAGTTCGAAGATGGGCCATATTGGTCCACTCCTTCTAGTACCTCCCCCACAAAGTGTTAAAATGTTGTGAAATATTGAATCTTTAATAACTGCTATACTACTTATTCGAATCTTCTGAAATTCCACACATAGCATTAGTTTATTAGTCGCTATCAACTCGAGAAAAATGGGCCATGTTGCTACGCCCCTTTTGGTACCTCCAACACAAATGCACCATTTTGCACCAAAAGTTAAAAGCTTATAACATTAATACCAGTGTATAAAAATACTTGAAATTTTGTGCAGTGTAATGCTTTTATAGTGCCTACAGTCCAGTGAAAAATGGGTGTTATTTTCACTCCCCTTTTGGTACCTCCCACACAAAGGTACAATTTTGCACCAAAAGTTGACAGCTTATAACATTAATACCAGTGTATAAAAATACTCGAAATTTTGTACAGTGTAATGCTTTTATAGTGTCTATAGCCCTGTGAAAAATGGACGCTATTGCCACGCCCCTTTTTGTACCTCCCACACAAAGGTACCATTTTGCACAAAAAGTTAAGAGCTCACAGCATGAGTACCAATGTACGAAAATGCAACAACATTTTGCACAGTGTAACGCTTTTGAAGTCCCTATAGCCCTGTAAAAAATGGCCGTTATCACCACGCCCCTTTTTGTACCTCCCACACAAAATGGCCAAATCATGCAACGAACGTTTATAATTCGGCGCAGTGTAATGTATTTAAAGAATCTACTATTCAGCGAAAAATAGGTGTATTTGTTAAAAACATTCTGGTACCTCCCATACAAATTGACAGAATAATTCGTTTAATATTCCATATTACATTACTCACAAAGTGAGGGTATACCTTAGTCGGTTTACCCGACTGAAACTTTCTTACTTGTTATTTTTAAATTTAAAACATTTTTCTCTAAAAATATTAAAACATACTGCTACACGGAATTTAAAAAGTTTCAAAAATGTGAAAAAATTGTTTCGCATTTTCTTCTTAAAATTAATTAAATTTTACTTTAAAGAGGTAAAATTTCATTAAATGAAAATCATTCAAAATATGTTAAAAAGTCGTAGAATAGTTAATATCTCAAATCGTTGTAACCAGTTCATAAAATCGAGACCAGACAATAATAAAAAATGTATATATGAGAAAACCCATTCTTATCTAGGTAGAGTCTTACATTTTTAAAATAAGAACATTTAGTCGTATATTTTGATGTAACATTTCAGTTCAATTTAGTTTTGTTTATTTTTTTTTATTTGATTTTTTCTTATTTTAAGTTAATTTTTTAAGTGTAACCAGTAAGCAAAAGTAAATTTTCTTTGCTATTTTCTCGAAAACAGAATTGTGTAACACATTTTAGACGATTGATAACACAGTGCGACAAAATAAACTCAAATTGAAAAGCGAATGACGCGATATTATTTTTCCTATAAGTATTGTCGAGTAAAACAAGAATCTATTTTTTATACCCTCACTTTAGTGTGACGAGGGTATATATCATTTGCTACGAAAAAAAGTGTAACACATCGAAGGAGTGATCTAAGACCCTATGTATGTTCGGCGGATATTCGTTTTGGGTCATTTTAAGTCGAATGAGCAATGTCCGTCCGTCTGTCTGTCTGTCTGTCTGTCTATCTGTCTGTCTGTCTGTCTATCTGTCTGTCTGTCTGTCTGTGTGTCTGCTGGCTGGTGCGCACGATAACTCTCGAAAGGAGTAACCGATTGACTTCAAATTTGGTACGTGGTAATATTTTTTTCTATCTCCGGCTAAGTTCGAAGATGGGCCATATTGGTCCACTCCTTCTGGTACCTCCCCCACAAAGTGTTAAAATGTTGTGAAATATTGAATCTTTAATAACTGCTATACTACTTATTCGAATCTTCGGAAATTCCACACATAGCATTAGTTTATTAGTCGCTATCAACTCGAGAAAAATGGGCCATGTTGCTACGCCCCTTTTGGTACCTCCCACACAAATGCACCATTTTGCACCAAAAGTTAACAGCTTATAACATTAATACCAGTGCATAAAAATACTTGAAATTTTGTACAGTGTAATGCTTTCATAGTGCCTACAGTCCAGTGAAAAATGGGTGTCATATTCACGCCCCTTTTGGTACCTCTTACACAAAGGTACCATTTTGCACCAAAAGATAACAGCTTATAACATTAATACCAGTGTATAAAAGCACTTGAAATTTTGTACAGTGTAATGCTTTTATAGTGTCTTTGGCACTGTGAAAAATGGGCGCTATTGCCACGCCCCTTTTTGTACCTCCCACACAAAGGTACCATTTTGCACAAAAAGTTAAGAGCTCACAGCATGAGTACCAATGCACGAAAATGCAACAACATTTTGCACAGTGTAACGCTTTTGAAGTCCCTATAGCCCTGTAAAAAATGGCCGTTATCACCACGCCCCTTTTTGTACTTCCGACACAAAATGGCCAAATCATACCAAATGTAATATCTCATAACGTTAATATACCAGTGCAAAAAACGCTTATAATTCGGCGCAGTGCAATGTATTTAAAGAATCTACTATTCAGAGAAAAATAGGTGTATTTGTTAAAAACATTCTGGTACCTCCCATACAAATTGACAGAATAATTCGTTTAATATTCCATATTACATTACTCACAAAGTGAGGGTATATCTTAGTCGGTTTACCCGACTGAAACTTTCTTACTTGTTAAATTGCCGGGACACCCCAAAAACCGGATTTACGGGAAAACACGATTTTCTTGCCTTTGGCACTTGAACGCCTATAACTTTGTTAATTATTAACCGATTGTTAATCTTTTGGAAAAGAAGAGACTTAGCATTATTTGTCAGGAAGCCAGATTTTTTTGGTAATGTTTTCCGATTTGAATAAAATTTGGTGGTCATGTTGGCGTATGCCTAAATAGTATTAATCTAAAATATGACTGCATTCTTGTGACCACTACTGCAGTTGTATGCAATCTAATTTGGCGATTTTAAAAAATATGCTCCTATTCTTCGACTTTTATGTCAAGTTTGGTGAACGACATGCAATAAGGAGAGGCGTTTTTCCTAGTTTCCGCGATATTCCAATTTTAAGAGATACACCTTAAATGTGTTCTATAAAACCGTGAGATAAAATTGAACATAAATTATTGGTCATGGAAATGTTTTTATAATTCTGAAAGCTGACTAGAAATACAATAAAACTGTGTACACCAAATTTTATTCAAATCGGAAAACATTACCAAAACAAGCTGGCTTCCTGAAAAATTTAGCATTAGTTTGTGTTATTAATTTAAAAAACAAGTAAGAAAGTTCAGTCGGGTAAACCGACTTATGAATCCCCTTACCTTGAGCCCCAAAAAATATTAGTAAATTTATTTATTTTTTGTATTAATTAAATTATTATCAATTTAAATTTCATTTAATAACATTAAAGTATGTACTGGTATTAAAGTTATAAGCTGTTAACTTTTGGTGTAAAATGGTCCATTTGTGTGGGGGGTACCAAAAGGGGCGTGCCAATAACGGCCACTTTTCTATAGACTCTAGGTACTATAAAAGCATTGCACTGTATGAAATTTAAAGAATTTGTATGAACAGGTATTAAATTAAAAGATGTTAACTTTTGGTACAAAAATGTCCATTTCTGTGGGAGGTACCAAAAGGGGCGTGCCAACAACGCCCATTTTTCTGTACAAAATTCCAAGTATGTATATGCACTGATATTAAAGTTATAAACTGTTAACCTTTGGTGTAAAATGGTCCATTTGTGTGGGAGGTACCAAAAGGAGCGTGGCAATAATGCCGATATTTCACTGTACTGTAGGTACTATTAAACCAATATACTGAACAACATTTGAAGTCTTTGAATGCACTGGTAATAAATTGTCCATTTAGGTACAAAAAGGGGCTTGGCAACTTCGCCCATTTTTCTCGAGGTAATAGTGACTAATAAACTAACATTATGTGTAGAGTTTCAGAGGATTCAAATAAGTTGTATAGAAGTTATTAAATAATCAATATTTCACTAAATGTTAACCCTTTGTGGGGGAAGTACTAGAAGGAGTGGACCAATATGGCCCATCTTCGAACTTAGCCGGAGATAGAAGAAAATATTACCACTTACCCAATTTGAAGTCAATCGGTTACTCCTTTCGAGAGTTATCGTGCGCACAAACCAGCAGACAGACAGACAGACGGACGGAGGGACATTGCTCATTCGACTTAAAATAACCCAAAACGGATATCCGCCGAACATACATAGGGTCTTATATCGCTGATATATACCATCCTCTCTAAGTTGAGGGGATAATTAGGAATATATGTTTATTTGTCCTACAAACACAATTTAAATTTTTTTCGACATTTTTATACCCTCACTTTAGTGTGACGAGGGTATATATCATTTGCTACGGAAAAAAGTGTAACACATCGAGGAGTGACCTAAGACCCCAAGTATGTTCGGCGGAAATCCGTTTTGGGTCATTTTAAGTCGAATGAGCAATGTCCGTCCGTCTGTCTGTCTGTCTGTCTGCTGGCTGGTGCGCACGATAACTCTCGAAAGGAGTAACCGATTGACTTCAAATTTCGTATGTGGTAATATTTTTTTTCTATCTCCGGCTAAGTTCGAAGATGGGCCATATTGATCCACTCCTTCTGGTACCTCCCCCACAAAGGGTTAAAATGTTGTGAAATATTGATTCTTTAATAACTGCTATTATACATATTCGAATCTTCTGAAATTCCACACATAGTATTAGTTTGTTAGTCGCTATCAGCTCGAGGAAAATGGGCGAAATTGCCGCGCCCCTTTTGGTACCTCCCACACAAATGCACCATTTTGCACCAAAAGTTAACAGCCTATAACATTAATACCAGTGTATAAAAATACTTGAAATTTTGTACAGCGTAATGTTTTTATAGTGCCTACAGTCCATTGAAAAATTGGCGTTATTGTCACGCCCCTTTTGGTACCTCTCCAACAAAGGTACCATTTTGCACCAAAAGTTAACAGTTTATAACATTAATATCTGTGCATACAATTACTTGAAATTTTGTACAGTGTAATGCTTTTATAATGCCTATAGTCCAGTGAAAAATGAGCGTTATCACCACGCCCCTTTTTGTACCTCCCACACAAAATGGCCAAATTATACCACAATTTAATATCTCAACGTTAATATACCACTCCATATAAACGGTTACAATTCGGCACAGTGCAATGTATTTAAAGTATCTACTGTTCAGCGAAATATAGGTGTATTTCTTAAACCCCTTCTGGTACCTCCCACAAAAATTGACAGAATAATTTGTATAATATTCAATATTACATTACTCACAAAGTGAGGGTATACCTTAGTCGGTTTACCCGACTGAAACTTTCTTACTTGTCTAGTTTAGGCAATGTTATATATCGAGGGCTTATATTCAAAAGTGGCTACGAGCCATTTTCTCTAAAATGAATTTTTGATGGCAAATTATTCTCTGATTTGGCGGTCATCTGTCATATAAATTTGGAAACGAATCTTTTTTCTAAAACAATTTTTTCCTAATATTTCTGATTTGGCTATACATTCACACGTTACTCGTAGTTTGTGAATGTAAAAGTGGCTATGAACATAAAAAATTAAAAATATTCAGTCAGAATTTATTTGGTTTGAGACCATATGTTCCATTTACTTTCTGTCTATTCCAAGAAAGTAATAGAAACAAATACAAAAATTGGTAGAGAGTTTTAATTGCTTGGTAGAATTGACTGCAGTTTCGATAGACACCACTCTATCATCTTCAGAATTCAGTAGCAATAGTGTATGTCGTTAACTTAAATCAGCTGAAATACTTGAGGAAGCAGTAAATTGAATTTAACAAGAACTGCTAACCAAACCCGTATTTTGCCGAACTAAGTCAACATACTAAAACTCTCATACCAATACATTTTTGTTTTTTGCTTGGGTTCGCATCGCGAACCACGAAAACAAATGTAGTTTTGTCAACGGCTAATGCCAACGTCATCGTACCTCATGTGTTTGTATGTGTTGTTGTTATTTATTGTTGGTCTGTGCTTTTGTTATTCAGTCAGAATTTATTTGGTTTGAGACCATATGTTTCATTTACTTTCTGTCTATTCCATCGAAACTGCAGTCAATTCTACCAAGCAATTAAAACTCTCTACCAATTTTTGTATTTGTTTCTATTACTTTCTTGGAATAGACAGAAAGTAAATGGAACATATGGTCTCAAACCAAATAAATTCTGACTGAATAACAAAAGCACAGACCAACAATAAATAACAACAACACATACAAACACATGAGGTACGATGACTTCGGCATTAGCCGTTGACAAAACTACATTTGTTTTCGTGGTTCGCGATGCGAACCCAAGCAAAAAACAAAAATGTATTGGTATGAGAGTTTTAGTATGTTGACTTAGTTCGGCAAAATACGGGTTTGGTTAGCAGTTCTTGTTAAATTCAATTTACTGCTTCCTCAAGTATTTCAGCTGATTTAAGTTAACGACATACACTATTGCTACTGAATTCTGAAGATGATAGAGTGGTGTCTATCGAAACTGCAGTCAATTCTACCAAGCAATTAAAACTCTCTACCAATTTTTGTATTTGTTTCTATTACTTTCTTGGAATAGACAGAAAGTAAATGGAACATATGGTCTCAAACCAAATAAATTCTGACTGAATAACAAAAGCACAGACCAACAATAAATAACAACAACAATTAAAAATATTTTAAAAAAGGAGCGGCTTAAAGGCGGATGTTGTAATTTTATAGAATGTATTGCAATTGATTGTATTTAATTTTCTTTCTTTAAAAACTATCGCTATGGAAAGCTTATTAGTTTTACAATCATTAGAACTGGTCGAGGAAAAAATGACCCGACAGTATCGTAATTAAAATCCGTATCTATCAATGAGGTAATAAAAAATATAAAGTGAATTTTGATGAAGAATACATTAACCTTCTGGTCAACGCTACCCTGACCACTGTCAGTCATTATTTTTCGCGCATATATTTACCATTTATAGTACTGCATATTTACAAAGTTATAACTTTGTGTCGTATAAAAGGACTAAAATTATATTACAGTTTTTGGTAGCGCAAGAACTGATCAGGGGCCAAATATGAATATTTTAAAAGTCCGTTGTTTAACAACACTCCCGTTTATGCGTATGCAAAATAACTTTCATAACTTACAGGAACTTCAAGTGTCAAGTGGTAGAAAATCAAATGGCGGAAAATCGAAAATCAAAGTAGTTACGATACTTTCCAGGTATTGGTATATCTGTCCACCAAGTTTCAAGAAATCGGCCAAGCGTTTTGGTCGTGATGATGGAACCATCAAACGAACAGCCAAACAAACAATTTTATAATATTAACTAGGTGTCCCGGCGAACTTCGTTCCGCCCAAATTTATTTTTCAGATTTCGTTTTCAGTATTGCATTCATAGGGGTTACGCTCTAGCTAATTCTATATAACTCGAAAGATTATATTTTTGCGTGGAAGGCACCACACTCGTGAAAATGTTGGCCATACCACACATCCTTACCCAATCGTAAATTTTCCTAAATAGTCTCCTTCCTTGGGCCAATACGAATCCATCAAGCCCAAAATCGTGAAATACGAAAGATCCCTTCTCATGTTATGAGATTGCCCATTTGACCAATCCTAAAGTTTTCCCAATAGTTTCCTTCGTTAGACCAATACGAACCCATCAAGCCTAGAATCATTAAAAAGAAAGATTCGTTCTCCAGTTATGAGGTTGTAATGGCCGTGTCGCGTCGCTTTAAACACTCCTAAATTTTCCTCCAAGGTGTCCCCCATTGGGGCCAATACGAATCCACAAACACCACAATCGCGAAAATCAACGATCCATTCCTGAGGTTCATACATGATTATGGTTGTGGTGGCCTCGCCACGCCCTTTTGACGAATACTACATTTTCCTACATAGAGTCCTTCCTTGAGCCAATATGAATACACCAAGCCCAATATCCTGAAAATTCGAACGATCCATTCTTAAGCTATGTTGTCCGAGCAAAGCCCATTTTACCAATCCCATATTTTTATCCATAGAGTCCTTCTTTGGGCCAATATAAATACATCAAGTTCAATGTCGTAAAATTTGCTAAATCCGTTGTCGAGCTATGAGGTTGTGTTGGCCCTGTCGCCCCCTTTGACCAATCGTAAATTTTACTTCATAGGGAATACATTTTCGTCGTAAATGCTACATATGTACAAAGGTATAGGCTTAGCTTTAGCTTCTGAAAACATAAAAATAACAGTCACGGTTTTTACAGCGCGAGATCTGACCACTGGCCAAAATCCGTATGTAACATGAGTCTATCCTTATATAAAACCAGTAAGGAAAGGCAGAAAGTCGGGCGGGGCCGACTATATAATACCCTACACCTCCCTAACAATGCGATAAGGGTCATTGCCATAATAATTTGGAATAATTGGTAAATGGGTAGAAACATATTATCTAATTCTGAAACGATAATCGCTAAATTAAGCAATATTCGTTCCTAAATTGAGAAACATTTTTCTGGAAAATTTTAATGATCGGAAGTAAAATACAACTTCAATAGCGGTTTGATACCAAATCAGGAGGAACATATATATGGAGCTTTAATATAAATCTGAACCGATCCTACCTGAATAATCATTCATGTAAAAAGACCTCCTTCGGTCGAATTTCGTACTGATCGGATATAAAATACAGTCTCTACAGCGCTTACATGTCAAATCGGGGGTAACATATAGATGGGTGTTATATCTAAATCTGAACCGATTTCTTCAAAATTTAAAAGTGTTCATTCATATAATAGGGAACCTCTTTCTGACGAATTTCATACTGATCGGATATAAAATACAGTTTTTACAGCGCTTACATGTGAAATCGGGGGTAACATATATATGGGTGCTATATCTAAATCCGAACCGATTTTCCCCGAATTTGGCAGTATTCCTTCATGTAATAAGAAACCTCCTTCTGCCAAATTATGCACTGATCGGATATAAAATACAGTTTTTACAGCGCTTACATGTCAAATCGGGGGTAACATATATATGGGAACTATATCTAAAGCTGAACCGATTTCTTCCAAATTTAACAGTGTTCATTCATATAATAAGAAACCTCTTTCTGCCGAATTTCATACTGATCGGATAAAAACAGCGCTTACACGTCAAATCGGGGGTAACGTATATATGGGGGCTATATCTAAATCTGAACCGATTTCTTCCAAATTTAACAGTGTTCATTCATATAATAAGATACCTCTTTCTGCCGAATTTTATACTGATCGGATATAAAATACAGTTTTTACAGCGCTTACATGTGAAATCGGGGGTAACATATATATGGGGGCTATATCTAAATCTGAACCGATTTCAACCAAATTCAATAGGGATCGTCCTTGGGCCAAAAAAAAGATATGTGTAAAGTTTCGTCGAGATCGGACCATAATTGCGACCTGTACTTTGATTACAAGAATACATGCACAGACGGACAGACGGACAGACAGACAGACGGACATAGCTAAATCAACTCAGAAAGTGATTCTAAGTCGATCGGTATAATAAACGATGGGTCTATTTCTTCTCCTTTTGGGTGTTACAAACAAATGCACAAAGTTATAATACCCTGTACCACAGTGTGGTGTAGGGTATAAATACCAGCTTTGTAGCTCTTACATACCAGCTTTGTAGCTCATCATCCAAGTGGTCAAAAATTACTTGGCGTAAAAGCACTTCCGATGTAAATCTGTATATATGCACATCAGTTTGTAGACTCACAGTTCTTAAAAGACTTTTTAAGTACTGCTTTGGTCACAGCAGCTTGACCTGAGGCTGGACAATGAATTGTTGTTTTGAAATCCCCCTTTGATACATGTATTAACATTTACCTTTTCAAATAGCCAAAAAACATATTCAGGACGAACTACACTATGCCATAATTGATAGCAGTATTGCGTCTGGCAGAATTCCCGAAGAGCAAAAGAGCATCTTCGAAGATTTGTCTACACAAAGGTACTGGACCACATTCTCGCATCTAATGATGGACCAACAATCCAAGTAATGAGTTGCACGTTTGAGAGGGGCGTTTTGATGCTGAAACTGGCATCACAATGCTGTGTCGATGTCCTCGGAAAACTAGTGGAGAGCATCCCCTCACCTTGGGACGGCGCAAAGCTGAAACTGGTAAGGAAAAGCGACATCCCTGTACTCATAAAAACATCTTTCAATGTCAGAGGATGGGCAAGTAAGGTACCGTCAGAGCGCATACTCAGCGTCATTGGCAAACAAGATTCGAACCTTAAAGTGGGGAAGTGGGAAGTTTTCCACAGGAAAAATGATCCCGATGGTTCTCTCCTGGTGGTAGGCATAGACCCGTATTCCAGGGATAGCCTTGTTAAGATTTTTCGGGATTTGGAAAATCTTCTTTAAGATTGGAAAAACCGCCATTGGCAGGACAGTTAAGTCGAGCCCAAACACGAACGTACCGCCTGCAATGGCAAACGAAAATAGTGAACAGAAAGAAGCGAGTGAGACAATTCCAAAAAGTGAGGTAGAAGTGGTCGATAACATCGCCAATTTGCCGATAACATCATCAATTTTGCAGAAAGTTCCCAGCAAAGGTGGTGATAAGGATATGAAGAGGAGCACAAAAACTCAAAACAATGAGGGAGCGACAAAAATAACACCGCCTTCCAAAAAGAGGTCGATAACATTACCGAATTGCCGATAATATCACCAATTTTGCAGAATGTTCCCAGCAATAGTGGTGATAGGAATAGGTACATAAAGAATCAAAACAAAGAGGGAACGACAAAAAGTAACCCCGCCTCCCAAAGAGGTCTACTTGAAGAGTGTGTAATAGGTAGTAAATGAAAGGAGGAGAAAGACTCACTACCAAATAAAGAGGGAGTGCAACCAAATAGGATAGACGACTCCCAAAGGAAACTATTACTGGAAAGACAATGATTGAGGTCATCCATATAAACCTTCACCGGAGCGAAACGACATCCATTGCTCTGATGGACATAATAAATAAAGGCAGGGTTCATGTTGCTTTGGTCCAGGAACCGTGGACTACTAGTAACAAAGTTACTGGATTAAACCATATGAACTACAATCTTTTCTACGCTAACACAGGTACTCGTCCAAGGACTTGTATTCTGTGCCATAAAAACTTATGCTATCTATTCTCTCCAGAGTTGTCAACATCGGACGCAACTGTGCTGATGCAAGGTAATGGAAGTATGTACCTGGCGTCGGTATACCTGCCATTCAATGCGCCGACATTGCCACCTATGTACGTCGGAATTACAACGTCTGGTAAGGGAATCCAAAAATACAAGTAATGTGTTACTAGCTGGTTGTGATGCCAACTCACACCATATTGCTTGGGGTAGTACTGACACCAATAAAAGGGGACAAGCCTTTATAGAATTTATGAATACTAACGATCTCCTAACTCTCAACATAGGGAACAAGGCGACCTTTGTTAACAAAATTAGGGAAGAAGTATTAGATATAACGATATGCTCGGAAAACCTCATTGATGAGATCCATGAGTGGAGGGTTTCGGATGAACACTCCTATTCGGACCACCGTTATATAAGGTTTAAAATTGCACGGAAACCGCCTAACCCAATAAGTTTCCGTAATAAGGCTAAAACCGACTGGACCAAATTCGGCAATCTACTTAGAAATCGATTGGGCCAGCCTAAACATGATTATCCAAGCACAGAAGACATTGATATCAATGTGAGGAGGATTACTGAGGCTCTTGTAAAATCATTCGAAGATAGTTGCCCGCTTCGAGAAAGGAAATCTGCCTATGAGAAACCCTGGATGACAGGGCAAATTCGCTCGATTGGCAAGGATGTCCGCAGACTTTACAGCAGAGCTCGACGTAAAAAGCTATCAGTATATTGGGATGACTACCACAGAAGGCTCAAAGAATACAATAAAATCATTAGACTGGCGAAACGTAACTCCTGGAGACTTTTCTGTGAGCAGGTAGACAGCGTTAACAGCATGTCCAAAATAAAAAAGTTCCTCTCAAAAATTCATATCCAAACCGAAACACTGGTGGATGAAACGGGTAAAAGGATGGAAACTATAGATGATAGCTTCTTTCCTGTTAAAAACAATGGAGCGAATAAATTGACGACATGTTCAAAAGTAAGATAGCCGATGACAAGGTAAAATTCAAGCAACACGCATATGCTAAAGGAAGATCGGTGGAAACAGCTCTACATGAGGTAGTACACCACATAGAACAGTCCTTCAGTGAAAAATTGTACACACTTGCCGTTTGTATAGACATTGAGGGCGCTTTTAACAACGTTCAGACCGATACACTTATCCAGTCCTTAGACGAGTTTCAGGTTGACCGGGCGTTGATAAACTGGATCAACAATATGCTAAGGAATAGGTGGATTATTTGTGGGTCATATGACGGGTCATCAGAGACAAGGTAAATTGTGGTATACCTCAAGGGGGCATTTTATCGCCTCTCCTATGGGTTACGACGATACACAGTCTCCTTAAAGCTCTCACCAATGAAGGACTTAAACCAGTCTGTTATGCAGACGACGTTATAATACTTCTAAGGGGCACACATCCAAACCAACCATGCAGAAGAGCTGAGGAGGCACTTAACATAGCATATAATTGGGCACAACCAAGGGGACTAAATGTCAATCCAGACAAAAAAGAAATATGTCTATTTACAAGGAAAAGGAAGATTCATCCTTTTACCGTGCCTCGTTTCCTGGATAAGAATATCGCCATATCTAAAAAGATAAAATACTTGGGAGTAATCTTGGATCAGAAACTGTACTGAAAAGATCATATTGAAGAAAGAGTTACAAAGGCCCACAGATGTTGGTCGTTGTGCAGAAGAGCTATAGGTTCAAAATGGGGACTACGTCCAAATATGACACACTGGCTTTACATGAGCGTGATTAGACCAATAATAACCTACGCCTCTGTAGTGTGGTGGACATCAATGGACAAAAAGTACAACGTAATACCATTGCAAAAAGTGCAACGTATGTGTTGTCTAGGCATAAGCGGATCAATTAGAACCGCACCAACAAGAGCATTGGAGACTATACTGCACATCCAACCAATAGATATCCGTATAAAGTATGAGGCAGCCCTCGCAGCAAGACGTGATGGGTGAATGGATAAATCGAGACCACAAGTCGTACCATCAGAAGATATTACAATCACTGGTCGGTCATATTCAAACAACGGAAATCTCCGACCGCATTCCTGAAGTGCGGCTTACAGCTACCTGTGAATCGTTCGTGCCAGACAGACGCTCCTGGGAAAACGGAACACTAGCTCATGCGCCAGTGGTAACCAGCTGCTACACGGATGGGTCCAGGCTAGGAGGAAGGACGGGTCTGGGACTTTTTATTGATGAACCAGAAGTCGAACTTTACTTCCTCCTCCCAGACCATAACACAGTATTTCAAGCAGAAGTTCGAGCAATCACGGAGTGTGTTAACTGGCTCAGTAATACCACAAAGCCTAAATATGCCAACATATTCACAGATAGCCAAATGGCGATCAAAGCAATAACATCGGAAAAGGTCAAATCCAGAACAGTGTTAGACTGTAAAAGAACGATAAATAATTACTCAGTCCATGGTCAACTGCGTATTTTCTGGGTAGCGGGACACAACGCAGTGATTGGAAATTAAAGAGCAAACAGCTTGGCTTCAAATGGCAGAGAACTTCGAGTAACAAACTTGGAAAATTGGAAACCTTTCGAAGCCACGAAGGATGAGTTGAAGCACTGGGCAGTGATGGCTCACAAAACTGTGTGGAATAGAGCAACTGCAAAGATTCTGTGGGGTGACCCAAATGAGAAGAAAACCAGTAGTTTTCTGAAACTAAACAATATCGAGATTAGTAAGATGATAAGTGTTCTAACGGGACACTCAAGCTTACAGGCACATCTTCATCGCATAGGACTAGCAGAAAACGATGAGGGCATGCAGGGAAAACATCGAAACGATAGAACATTTTCTGTGTCGCGTTTATATTTGTCGTGTATAGTACTTCAACTTTACAAAATTTTAGATTTTGATGTTATATGATGCTTCTGAGAGGACAAACGCCATACTCAAGTTTTTGTAGCGCTTGAACTGACCGCAGGGCAAAAAATGACTGCGGGAAAAGTCCATTGTTTACACGACACTCTGGTCTATTGTTGTGGAAGATTTAAGCTTTCTAGCTCTTATTGGAGCCTCAGCGGTCAAGTGGTCAGCGCCACTGCTTGAAAATTTTGCAACTTTTATTTTTCCTAAGCCTTCGCGTAGCAATTACGAACAAATCCAATTATCCAATTTGCTTTAGTAATTTTCAAGTTTTAAACAGTCGAACAACCCACGATCCATTTACGTATTGTTGTATGTTGAATTAAAAAAAATTGTAAAATTTCATTAAAAAACTTTAACAAGTTTACAGTAAATCATATTTATGTTTTTGTACAATAATGGCTATCTGCTAATTTTAACTTTCATAGTGCTCATATTTAAAATGTAAAAATGGCTATGAACCATAAAGCGCGAAAAATAGGGAATTTTGAAAACTCTAAAATTGTATCAATTAGTATTCGTTTTTAGATTACACTGTAGTAGAATTATTAATAATTGCTCTTAAAACTAAGGAAACACAGTTTTTTACACACAGCTCTACTGAGAAATTGTGCTTCTGTTCATAGCCATATTTGAATATAATAGCCATATATATGGATAACGAAACTCTACGATGCTAAATTTCAAAACAATTGGATGCAAAATAGAGTTTCTATAGGGCTAAAGGGCCAAATCGGATGAGATATATAAGTTAAAACTACTGCCTTACCACTGTGCAACACCAATAGCCACTACTCCACTATTTGCTGACTACACGAGAACACTATTAACTCTACGTTCCCAGCGACTCGCTGTAATATGAGACTCATCGGGGAAATGTTGCGCATGCAATGGCAACAGCCACAGGAGTTGCTAACTCAGCTCACCTGCAGAGGAGTTATCTTAAGTTAGACTAAAGTAATGTTTAGTTTGGTCAGTCTTAATAAAGAACTCAAATAAAATAGGTGCATAACACCGACAGTAAAAAGTGTTCAAATTTATTAATTGGCGCCCGAGCAGGGACCTGAATCCCTAAAATCCGCGATTTCCTCAGTAGTTTTTCGCAGTGGAAATAACAAAAAGGAGGAATTCGGTTTCCAGCCTTCAATCCGGAATCAACATAGATTGAGTAAAACTAACGTTCGATTAAAATAAAAGCTCGGGAAAGCGAAATATCATTCAAAAAGATACAAGTGTGTGTTTTAACACAATGAAAAAATTAACGTAGCTTAAAAAAAACTAAATGTTGTAAAAAAATAAGTGTGTTTAACACATAAAAAACCAACAAAGAAAAAACTAAAATAAAAACCAGTAAGGAAAGGCAGAAAGTCGGGCGGGGCCGACTATATAATACCCTACACCTCCCTAACACTGCGATAAGGGTCATTGCCATAATAATTTGGAATAATTGGTAAATGGGTAGAAACATATTATGTAATTCTGAAACAACAATCCCTAAATTAAGCAATATTCGTTCCTAAATTGAGAAACATCTTTCTGGAAAATTTTAATAATCGAAAATAAAATATACAACTTCTATAGCGGTTTGATACAGCGCTTACAGGTCAAATCGGGGGTAACGTATATATGGGGGCTATATCTAAATCTGAACCGATTTCTTCCAAATTTAAAAGTCTTCATTCATATAATAGGAAACCTCTTTCTCACGAATTTCATACTGATCGGATATAAAATACAGTTTTTACAGCGCTTACATGTGAAATCGGGGTTAACATATATATGGGGGCTATATCTAAATCTGAACCGATTTTCTGCGAATTTAGCAGTATTCCTTCATGTAATAGGAAACCTCTCTTTGCCGAATTCCGCACTGATCGGATATAAAATAACATTTTTACAGCGCTTACATGTCAAATCGGGGGTAACGTATATATGGGGGCTATATCTAAATCTGAACCGATTTCTTCCAAATTTAACACTGTTCATTCATATAATAAGAAACTTCTTTCTGCCGAATTTCATACTGATCGGATATAAAATAAAGTTTTTACAGCACTTACATATCAAATCGGGGCTAACATATATATGGGGGCTATATCTAAATCTTAACCGATTTTAACCAAATTCAATAGGGATCGTCCTTGGGCCAAAGAAAAGATATGTGTAAAGTTTCGTCGAGATCGGACCATAATTGCGACCTGTACTTTGATTACAAGAATACATGCACAGACGGATAGACGGACATAGCTAAATCAACTCAGAAAGTGATTCTAAATTCAAAGTTATAATACCCTGTACCACAGTGTGGCGTAGGGTATAAAAATACTTAAAAAACAAAAACAAATGTCTGATTCAACAAAATCCTGAAAGCAGAACAAGGAAAACCACTGGAACTACAACAAACCACCTGAACAAGAACAAACCTGGAACAACAACAAACCAAAACGATGCTGAGAATTCTGTTGCTGACCATGTACTTTTAAGTTATTATTAAGATATTGTTAACAAACAAAAAAAGTGAACAAAATAAAGAGAAATTAATGTAAAACCAGTAAGGAAAGGCAGAAAGTCGGGCGGGGCCGACTATATAATACCCTACACCTCCCTAACAATGCGATAAGGGTCATTGCCATAATAATTTGGAATAATTGGTAAATGGGTAGAAACATATTATCTAATTCTGAAACGATAATCGCTAAATTAAGCAATATTCGTTCCTAAATTGAGAAACATTTTTCTGGAAAATTTTAATGATCGGAAGTAAAATACAACTTCAATAGCGGTTTGATACCAAATCAGGAGGAACATATATATGGAGCTTTAATATAAATCTGAACCGATCCTACCTGAATACTCATTCATGTAAAAAGACCTCCTTCGGTCGAATTTCGTACTGATCGGATATAAAATACAGTCTCTACAGCGCTTACATGTCAAATCGGGGGTAACATATATATGGGTGTTATATCTAAATCTGAACCGATTTCTTCAAAATTTAAAAGTGTTCATTCATATAATAGGGAACCTCTTTCTGACGAATTTCATACTGATCGGATATAAAATACAGTTTTTACAGCGCTTACATGTGAAATCGGGGGTAACATATATATGGGTGCTATATCTAAATCCGAACCGATTTTCCCCGAATTTGGCAGTATTCCTTCATGTAATAAGAAACCTCCTTCTGCCAAATTTTGCACTGATCGGATATAAAATACAGTTTTTACAGCGCTTACATGTCAAATCGGGGGTAACATATATATGGGAACTATATCTAAATCTGAACCGATTTCTTCCAAATTTAACAGTGTTCATTCATATAATGAGAAACCTCTTTCTGCCGAATTTCATACTGATCGGATAAAAAATAACATTTTTACAGCGCTTACACGTCAAATCGGGGGTAACGTATATATGGGGGCTATATCTAAATCTGAACCGATTTCTTCCAAATTTAACAGTGTTCATTCATATAATAAGATACCTCATTCTGCCGAATTTTATACTGATCGGATATAAAATACAGTTTTTACAGCGCTTACATGTGAAATCGGGGGTAACATATATATGGGGGCTATATCTAAATCTGAACCGATTTCAACCAAATTCAATAGGGATCGTCCTTGGGCCAAAAAAAAAGATATGTGTAAAGTTTCGTCGAAATCGGACCATAATTGCGACCTGTACTTTGATTACAAGAATACATGCACAGACGGACAGACGGACAGACAGACAGACGGACATAGCTAAATCAACTCAGAAAGTGATTCTAAGTCGATCGGTATAATAAACGATGGGTCTATTTCTTCTCCTTTTGGGTGTTACAAACAAATGCACAAAGTTATAATACCCTGTACCACAGTGTGGTGTAGGGTATAAAAAATTTCTCATGACTGACATTGAGGAAGAACTTTTAAATAAGATTAACACTAGACGTTTTAACGAAGTCTTATAGGGATAAAGCACTCGATACCTTTATTCGGGGATTAAATGGAAATCTGCTCAAGTCTGCTCAGTGTGACCAACCCTACAAGTCTTCCGCAGGCACTTCATGCTTGTCTAAAATTAGGAAATTTAGGTGTGAGAATCCAACATGCGGTCGACAAACGTCCCAAGAATATCAAACCGTTACACTCAACCCAGAATAGGCCCTTTATCCTGAATTAGCTTATGATCCTAGAACTTCATTTCAGAACAGGCAACAATATAAATAACCAAATATGTCAGCAGTCCCACATCCTGCGGCTATGCCTACAGCTAGGGTTGCCAGACACCGTATTGGAAAGTCGGGATAACCGAGACTTAAAAGCGGGATTTGTAGGGACAAATAAAAAGATAATATTTTATTGGTTTTGGCATTTAAAAAAAAACTCATTACAGTTTCAATAAAAGTCTAACATAAGAATATTCAATGTTGTCACAAATACTTTCTTTGTGTTATTCTTCACGAAATTCGCTTTTACTTTAAAAAGGTTGGATGTAAACTATACACGCTGAAAAAATCGCTTCTGTAGTATATATGTTTATGGTACACTCTAAACATATAATATTTGGTACACACAAAAATTGTGTATTTGGGAAGATGTTATTCTAAACAAATATTTGTTTGCATCCCAACGTGACTGTTATTTCCGAAACAAATATTTATTTGCAATAAGTATTCATAAAATACAAAAATTGTTTTAAATTTTTCAGTAATTCAAATTTAAATTTTTAGAAATGTTTAATGTTCTTAAAAATAATAATTGAAATCGTAAAATCTTGGATCAATATAAAGTAATTAGAGGATTGACAACTAATGATGGCTTGGAATACTCAGAAATTTGATATGATTGATTTAAAAAGTAGTTATTGCTGCATATGGTATCATAACTGGGAGGTACAATTCGAAACCAAGAAGAAATTAAAACTGAAATTCGAAAAAGGCAGCAACAGTTTTGGAAATATTTTTTAAATAAAATATATTTGGAAAAATTCTTAAATAATAATTTTATTTGTACTTAAACACATATTTTATTTGAGAAATTTAGTTTGCAACTATTATTTGTTGAAAAATAATAATATATGCGTTCCAAATATATTATATTGATTTTCAAATAAAATTTATTTGCAAAGAAATATAAAATATATAAAAATTGGTGTTCAAAATATTTTAGTTGTTTTTAATTGATAAACAAGCTCGAGGTCAAGTTTTGATGTTTTTTATTTATTCGATATTTCGTTCCTCTTTGAGGAACATCTTCAGGAATATGAGTATGTAAACAAAACTAACAAAAAACATAAAAAGACATACGTCCTGCCTTGTTGTCGTCTGTTTTCTTACTGTTTTCTTCTTAAATATATTTTTTTTCGATTCAAACATATCAAAAAAGCCGATTTTGCCCCGTGTAGCTTCTATAGGGCTTAAGGGCCAGTTAGGACGATACATATATATGGGATATAAATCTAAATCTGTACCGATTTTCGTCAAATTGAGCAAAGTTGTTCTCTGGATAAAAAACTCTACCATGCTAAATTTCAAAACAATTGCATGTAAAATACAGCTTTTAAAACTAATGAGCTATATATAACTAAATCTGATTCTTAGTCGATCGGTATACTTTATGGTGGGGGTAGCTGTAGCATTTCTATGTCTGACAAACATCTGCCATGAAACATGGATATAAATATCCGTGCCAATTCTTTACAAATAGCTCGAAGATTGCAGTAGTCGATGCACAACGTGTCATTGGACACTGCATCTAAAAATTTTATAACTTTTGAAATTTCTACCAAATTCGCCCACGTTAATAGCTATTCTTTTAGATAAGTTGCTTAATTCGTTCAAAATTTACATTTCTTGAAAGATGAAAGATTAGTGACGGAAAAATTACAAATGTACATAAAAAGTACATATGAAAATAGCATTTTCTTGTACTTTCTTTATTATTTTTTTACTGCGCTTTTATTTTCCATAGTGTAGACAGTAAATGGAAAAAAGTCGGGATTTCCCCCCAAAATTACTTCAATAATCGGGACTCTGTAAATACGCCACAAACCCGTCAAATAGATTATCAGAATATACCCCAACAAAATAAATTCTTCAATGACACTCAGGCGAATTTTAGACGTCAACATTCTAGGAATTCCCACCAACCACAAAAACACCAAGAGTCTTCAACACTGAAGCAACGGTTTATGGAGACCTAGACCCAGAAGATTATCCTGACCAGGGGGAGGAAGAAATAGTTGATTACGAAGAGAACTCGGAAATTGAGGATGATGGACTGAACTTTGAAAATACCGACGATATTCATTTTTTAGATTAAAATCCTCGTTACCCTACTACCCATTTAGAATGAAGAACGGTAACGAGCTGAAATTCTTAATAGACCCAGGATCAAATAAAAGTTATGTGAAACAGGCTTACATTCGCAATCCCCTAAAAAATAAGCAAGAACTCTTCGCAAACTCGGTCGGAGGGAAGATTAAAATTACTCATCATAGTTACATCGACATATTTAATTGCGGCATAGGGAAACTAAAATTTTACATTCTACCAGGTCTGCAAACGTTTGATGGAATTATCGGAAATGATACGTTAAAAAGTTTAAATGCAAATATTTATACAGAGGGTTCTTACTCTATTTCTGAAGAGAATCACTTTAACTTTCCTCTTGAAGAATTACACGCCTTTCCCATTTAACACCAGAGGACGAGGAAATCATAAGAAACATTGCCAATGAACATTCAAATCTCTTTGCCGATCCAGATAGGAAAATAACCATTTCAACAGTAGTCCAGGCAGAAATAAATACGAAGAGTTGTCACTCTTCAATGTACTGTAAATCGTATCCATATCCTATGGCAATAAAACCTGAAATTGATCGCCAAATTGACAAACTTTTAAGGGATGGGATTATTCGACCATCTAGGTCAGCGTACAATGCGCCTGTCTGGATTGTCCCAAAAAAACGAGATGCCTCGGGAAAATCGAAATATCGGATGGTAATCGATTACAGGAAATTGAATGAGGTCACAAAACCCGATAGGTATCCCATTCCGGAGATCCCGGATATCCTGGCCAATCTTGGCAAAAACAAATATTTTTCCACCTTAGACCTAAAAAGCGGATTTCACCAAATCCCAATGAAAGAGTCTGATATAGAGAAAACTGCATTCTCTGTAAATAACGGCAAGTTCGAATTCACGCGTCTTCCTTTTGGATTGCGCAATGCCTCGGCAATCTTCCAGAGGGCGCTAGACGATGTCCTTAGAGAACACATAGGTAAGAGGTGTTACGTTTGTATCGATGATATTTTGATCTTCGGCAAATCTAAAAAGGAGCATATTGATAATCTGAAGATTATATTTGAGACTCTAGAAAATGCTAACTTTAAAGTGCAGATAGATAAAAGTGAATTTCTGAAAGAAGAGCTTGACTTCCTTGGTTTTATTATAGGTAAAAACGGTATTTGCACACATCCAGATAAACGAAAGGCAATATGGAATTTCCCAAAACCGAAAACGGTCCATGATCTGAGATCCTTTCTATGATTAACAGGTCACTACAGATGTTTTATTCGTGATTATGCCAGGATAGCTAAACCACTCACTGCAATGTTGAGGGGTGATATCGGACAGACCCCTAAGAATAGGTCAAAAAAGGTTAGCATTGCACTAGATCCAGAGCAAATAGAAAGCTACAAACAGATGAAGAATTGTCTGATATCTGACGATGTTATGCTTCATTACCCCGACTTTAATAGACCCTTTGAGCTCACCACCGATGCTTCGAAGTACGCATTGGGAGCAGTTATGTCACAGGGGAACAGACCAATAACGTATCTATCCAAAGAAGAGGAAAACGAAAGGGAAATACTGGCCATAATATGGGCCTTGAAGTCGTTACAATGTTTTTTGTATGGTGCAAGAAGCATCAAAATATTTACTGATCACCAACCCCTGACCTTTGCCTTAAGCAATAATAATACGAATTTTAAGATGAAAAAATGGAAAGTTCAGCTTGAGGAATACAACCATGAGCTCAGTTACAAACCAGGGAGTTCAAATGTCGTAGCCGACACGCTGTCGAGACCTCCGTTGGTAGACATAAATTCATTGACACCCACTATTCACAGTGCTAATAGTTCATCCGAAAACTTAATTCCTTCAGCAGAAATCCCGATAAACTCTTTCAAATGTTTATAGTTTTTCCGTCATACCACCGTCACATTGTAAGAGAAACAGAGTTCAACCAATCATTGACCGAGATACTTAGGCGATATCTAAATCCAATGGTTATTAATTGCATTAAAACCTCGGAGCCCATTATGGGTAAGATTCAATCGATTTATCCAACCCATTTTGGCAACATCAGGACTAGATTCACCCAGATTTTTGTAGAAGACGTCGTCGACGAAGAAAGACAGAAACAGATCATAATAGACACACATAACAGGGCACATAGAAATCATTCAGAGAACCGAAATCAAATCTTAGAGAAATATTATTTCCCTTCCATGATGAAAAAGATAAGAAATTTATTAAAGATCTGCAAAATTTGTAAAGAGAACAAGTACGAGCGACATCTGAATGATACAAAAATCAGTTTCACACCAATACCAACTCATCCAGGCCACACAATTCTTCTAGACATATTTTCGACAGACAAATTCAAAGTTTTAACTGCAATAGACATGTTAACGAAATTCGTTGTTGTAAGAATGCTGGACGGAAAAAGCATTGAGAATATTAGGAAACCTTTGAGGGACATTATATTCTATTTTGGAGTTCCAAAGGTAATAGTATTCGATAACGAGAAATCCCTTAATTCCAAAACGATTAAATTAATGCTAGAAAATGAGCTTAATATTCAAATCTTCACAACACATCCATACAAGAGTGAAGTAAATGGCCAAAACAAAAGATTTCACACGACACTATCGGAAATCATGAGATGCCTCAGGAGAGAACGTCCGGATATAAGTTTCGAAGAACTAGTAGGGAACTCTGTCAACGAATACCCATACAATATCGCCAGGGACAAAAAAAATTTGTGAGACAGAACAAACGCCTAGGAACTAAATTATCAAAGAGGTTCAAGGAAGAGATAGTACAGGAAAACAGAAATTCTACCGTATTAACTCAATCAGGCAAAGTGGTGCACAAAAGTCATATAAGGAATTGATTAAGGACATGACATTCACCTTCTTTCAGATTTATAACTGGCAGTCTTGGCGCTACGGAGATCCTAGACTACTCACAATCGGAGATCATCATGATTGAAGATGGAGTAGGAAAGAGTCAGACGGGATCCTTTAGGATGCTACACTTCATTGACGTAAATGGGTGTGTCGATACACTAGAGGACATTAAAAATAACCGTACCAAGAACGTTTCAGAATCTCACCCCCTTCTTCCTTTCCTCCTAAAAGATATCAAGCACATCTCCTCATTCATCCATAGATTAACTCCCACCAAAAAATTTAAAAGATCCATAAACGCGATCGGCGCTGCCTGCAAGTGGATAGCTGGCAACCCGATCACGCGGATTTCAAAATACTTACAGATAGAATGAACAACGTAATAGACAATAATAATAATCAAATTATAATAAACAGAAATATGTTAGAAAGAGTAAATAACATTACAGAATGTTAGTAACAATATTATTAAAGCTCTAAAAAAAGCGAAATGTTACAGAATACCTTTATTTTAAAAACAAAATACAAAATTGAAATAATAAAAGAAGAAATAGAAAACATAAACAGAGCAATCCATTTAGCAAAGTCAAACATTGAAACAGAGTTCATTCTATCAGAAACAGAAATTGTTAAAATAGAGGAAATATTTCTTAAGGATGAAATTCCATTTAATAATATTGAGGAGGCTCTAAATTTTGCCGAAATAAAAATAGCAAGTAATGGTAACAGTATAGTTTATGTCATTTCTATCCCAAAAACTCTGAATGTCAATTGTAAAACCTTAGCACTTAAGCCAGTAAAGAAAGAAATTTCAATTGGATGTTTCCACGTAAACTGACCCCATCACACATAAAAAAATAAATCAGATTTTTGCAAAAAAAATACCATAACGGACTTCACGAACAATTGAATTTTAGAAATTCATGAAGAGTTGATGAAATTTAGGAATAGTTTTTTTCCTACCAATGAGTTTTCTATAGGTTATTATAAAATTGTTGGATGCACTAATTTTACTGTTGAACTGACATGAGCTATTTTTCGACATATTTTTTAAGTGTAGTTTAGTGTAAAATTCGTTACTTTTGGAAAATATTCAGAGCCTGCAAACGGTTTTGTATCTTGGAGTGTTTTGTTTGTCACAGCCGATACCGAAAATATACAAAAAGTTAAATGTAATACATTTTATGTAGATATGTATATATCATCTTTTGTGTAAGTTAGGTCAAGTTTATATAGTATAAAGTGAATCAAAATGTTTCAGTATCATTGCACTATTTACGATAGAATTTGCATTCTAATATTTGTCGCACCCGTTACGCAAAGACGGTAAATAACTTTTAATCGATTTAAAAATATTGTATATTTATTAATTTTATGTCAAGTATGAAATTAAATAATAGAAAGCAGAAATTTCGGTATAAATTGAAAAAATAAATAGAGTGAAGGTCCATAAGGTCATTTTAAATCAGTCCATTCAATGATACCAGGTTTTGATTGGTTCTGGAATAAAAGGCATGAGAATACTTCTCCAATGGAGTTAAAAAATATCAACATATTTTAGAAAATATGTGGAAAACAAAAAAAATCAAGAATGACCGACCTAAACATTATTTTGAAAAGATTTCTGCTTATAATATTCTGGCATGACGCACTGCGTAGTCTAATTCAGAAACTAATTCTTTGTAAAAAATGAAAAAAATTGTCATAAACATTGATAAAAAAAGGCGTTTTTATGATGTTAAAACTTGTTTTTGGCAACGAATTTTGTATTTGTAAGTTTTTACTCTATGTGATAAAGAAAGTCGGCATTTTGAATATTATTTGGTGAATAAAACGACTTCGATTTTGTTTTTCGCAGAAAAAAACTATTTCGATCTACTTATTACTCCTCCAGATTGAAATTATGTCACACCCGTTACAATGGCTTGTCACACCCGTTACATATTAATATATTTACTACAAATGGAATAATAATTTAAATTATTTTTTAATGAAGTCTTCAATTTACACTATACTCCCGAGATACCAACAATTTGTTTTGTTGGTAGCACATAAAAAAAATTTACAGTATGCAATAAAGAAAGCGGCTGATCAAGATTTTATCAAAACCTAAGGTCACACCCGTTACGGTGATATATCAACCATATTTTTTTTATTAAAAATTCCCTTGTATGTCAGTAGGCAACACTTTTGAATATCCACATAAACCACCCTTTGTGAGTTGTCGTTATAAATTATAAAGATCAAAATCAGGAAAATACTCAGTAACAATGTCACACCCGTTCCGTTGGAATCACCCAATTGTAAAACCTGAATTCGAAAAAGTTGTCAAATGTAATAAAGAAATTTTTGGAGTAAAAAATAAATGTAAAGTAATTAATGAAGTAATGTTAATGTTTAAATACCGATGTCAGAAATATCGCAAATGATAATTGTATTTAAAAAATAATTACACTGTGATTATAAAAAGTTTTAATGATCTCGTACTAAAGTACATATTTATATTAAGGAATACAATTTGAATAAAAAACTAAGAAACTTAACTTCCCTTACCTACACAATAAACGCAAATAATAGTTTATCTTTGTCATGAAAAAAAAAATAGTCGGAAAAATACTGTCTATTTGAAAAAAATCTATGGATAGATGTGAAAGTTATGAGCCATTTTGTAAATGTTAGGGAAATTCAAAAAAATCTTCTTTCATATTTTTCCGTTTTTAAATGATGTTTCTGCTTATACTGAATTCGCCATATGTGAGAGAGAGACATATAAGAGACATTGCACTTGTATTTTATTTTATGATGATTGATATCAGACTATTTACTCCGAAAAAATCTTCCAAGAAGCAAAAAGAAATAAGAAACATCCAAGAAGGTATACAAATAAATAATGTGTATATAAACAACATTCTATACGCTGATGACGTTAATAGCCGACAGTATATCTGGTCTCCAAAACCTTGTCACAAGACTAACCGCGTGTAGTGAAACATACGGACTAAATACATATAAACACTCTGAAAACTTAATTTATGATAATTAGCCGAAAAAATAGTCACGAAGATAAAATTCTAAAAATACATAAAGCTTAGTATAGACGATTGCCAGATCGACAAACGTTATCAACCCTGTTAAAGTGCTGCAAATATACGGGCAATGTCAGATTGTTAGGCAAAGGTGAATTGACAGTTCAGACGATTGCAAGAAAACATTAAAATTTTATATATTTACAATATATATTGTAAATATTTATATGCAGGATTGCCAATAAAAATACATTATCGACAGTGTTGCAAATAAAATGATTTTCTGGCAATGGCGCCGTTGTCACATGCATAAACTTCGAACATATAACAATCAGCAAATTATCTCGCAATGACTTTTCTGCTAACGTTGCAAAACAAAAATTGTATGTTCACACGGTTGTAAATTCACAGGGTTGCATTTTTCCGCCATTTTTCTGGCAATGTTGTCCGATTTGCAAATCGTCTGTACTTACCTTAACACTCCCATGACATTAAAATCGCAACAAAGACAAGGTTCATAAAAGCCAATAATTGGTCAGTATTGTTATACTCCGTGGAAGTATGGACCCTAAAAGCTGCAGATGTTAAGCGAATAAAAGCATTTGAAATGTGGATATATCGACGAATTCTTAAAATACCATGGACAGCCTAAGTATCCAATAACGAAATTTTAAGAAGGATGAACAAAAACAGAGAACTGCTCAACCACATAAAACACAGAAAAACTTCATATCTCGGGCATATAATGCGAAATCCCAAATACCGAATACTTCAGACAATTCTCCAAGCCAATATAGAAGGAAAACGAAATGAGCCAGGACGAAATTAGATGTCCTGGCTTATAAATATTCAAAACTGGACAGAATTCCGAAATGCGGATAATCTTATAAGTGTCGCGAGAAACAGAGGGTTATTTTCCTATTTTTTTAACAATCTATAAAAGAAAAAGTTTAATATAATTGTTATAAAAATAAAATAATCTTATTTGTAATATGGTCGCTTACATTCGAAAGTCGAATATGCAATAAAGAAGAAAGATATCAGACATTATAAAATTATAGAGAGGACGAGGTTTTATGGCCGTCCGTAACCCTCCATAAAACATGATATGCAATGTGAGAGCTATATTGGATGAGATCCGCTTAGGTAGAGGGTCATACAACAATATTTGTGGTTTTTTATTTATGAGATTTCCATTCAGTTACGCCTTTTAGGGGCATGGACATCCCAGTCGTTTATACAGGTAGTAAAATTATATGTACGCAATACAAAGTAGTACGCGGCAGTCTTGAAAATATTGGGTTTCTACGTTCGAAGCAAACTATATTAGAAGCAAAGTACAGGTACTGCAACTTATGAACCTTAAACCCGGAATTTATGAATGAAATTTCTTATTAATAAATTAGTTTAATGCAGCGCCTTAAAGAGATAAGTCGATTTTCTGAAAAATATTACAAAGTAATATTTCGAAGTAAATGATCCCGATAATTTCTGCTACATCTGCGGAAAATATGTAATTAAATCCAGTAAGGAAAGGCTAAAGTCGGGTGGGGCCGACTATATAATACCCTACACCACTCTCGTTATATTGAATAACTCTGATATATAAATTTTGTAATTCATGTATAAATTGTTTACATAAATTTACTTTTGGGACATTTTATACTTAAATAATACCCTGTACCACAGTGTGGTGTAGGGTATAAAAACGATTGGAGCTAAGGAGCCAAATCGGATGAAACATATATATGGGAGCTATTGCTAAATCTTTACCGATTTTCTTCAAATTCGGCAATGTTGGTTAATGGATCAAGAAACTCTACCATTCTAGATTTCAAAACGATTGGATGTAAAATATAGCTTCTATAGAACTAAAGGGCCAAATCGGACGAAACATATATATGGGAGCTATAGCTAAATCTTAACCGATTTTCTTCAAATTCAGCAAAGTTGGTTCATGGATCATGAAACTCTACCATTCTAAATTTGAAAACGATTGGATGTAAAATACAGCTTCTATAGAACTAAAGAGCCAAATCGGACGAAACATATATATGGGAGCTATAGCTAAATCTTAACCGATTTTCTTCAAATTCACCAATGTTGGTTCATGGATCAAGACTCCACCATTCTAAATTTCAAAACGATTGGATGTAAAATACAGCTTCTATAGAACTAAAGGGCAAAATCGGACGAAACATATATATGGGAGCTATAGCTAAATCTAAACCGATTTTTTTCAAATTCGGCAATGTTGGTTCATGGATCAAGAAACTCTACCATTCTAAATTTCAAAACGATTGGATGTAAAATACAGCTTCTATAGGACTAAAGGGTCAAATCGGACGAAAGATATATATGGGAGCTATATCTAAATCTGAACCGATTTCAACCAAATTCAATAGCGGTCTTAACAGCTGCGAAATACTCTAAACTGCAAAATTTCAGAACGATCGGACGGACGGACAGACATGGTTAAATCGACTCAGCTAGTGATTCTGAGTCGATCGGTATACTTTAAGGTGGGTCTAGCTGTGTTATTTTCAGGTGTTACAAACATCTGCCGTGAAACAAACTTATAATACCCTGTACCACAGTGTGGTGTAGGGTATAAAAATCGACGTGCGTTTAGGCAGAACTACTTGCATCTCGGATGTAACAGTACAATATTTTGGCCGCAGATGTTAACATATCATATTTAGAGTCCGTGATATACCTTACAAACAATTTTATACAACTGTGAATAACAGATGCTTTTGCAAGGACATTCCCGGATTGTTCGAGGAACTTCATGAAACATACAATTCAAAGGAATGGCGGTTATGTGTTGACAGCTGTAAAGAAAGTTTGAAAGCAGTACTTTTACACAACGGAAGTCAGAAACCGTCGATTCCCATTGCTCATGCTGTCAACACTAAGGAATCATACGAAACAATGGATAAATTGATAAAATATATAAAATATGAACATGACTGGAAAATTTGTTGCGATTTAAAAGTAGTTTGTATGTTATGCCTCTGGGATAGCAGTGCTCGCGAAGATCATTACAGAAGAAAGAAATGGCCAACAAGAAAACGCATTACATTGGGTGAAAACAACATAAAATACACACCTCTCGTTCAAAAAGAAAACACTGTTTTGCCACCACTGCATATTAGGCTGGGGCTCTTTAAAAATTTTGTAAAAGCCTTAAGGAAAGATGGCAATTCACTCTCACATTTAAAAAGTTTATTTAAAAGTCTTTCTTTTCAAAAAATCGAAGAAGGAGTTTTTGGTGGGCCTAAAATAAGGAAACTGATGAAAGATGTAAATTTCGAATCATAATTGACGTCGGATGAAATTGCAGCTGGAGGTGGTGTAAGCTTGTATTTTCTAATTTCCTTGGATCCAATAAAAGCCCACAATATGAAACAATGATTAATGATTTATTTAAAAATTATTAAAAAATTGGTAGGTTAGGTTAGGTTGAATAGAGGAGACGTTTCCTTATTTATGATTTTTATACCCCACGGGTTACAGAAAATCGGTACTAGACAGGTATTTTCTCAGTATCTTCCAGTCATATCCTCTGAGATGAGTCAAGTCTAGCAATATGTCGGAACCGCAATATCGGGATCATGCATGTGTGAAAGCTGGGCAGTGACACAGAAAATGTTCCATCGTTTCGATGTTTTCCCTCCATGCCCTGCACTCGTCGTTTTCTGCTCGTCCTATGCGTTGAAGATGTGCCTGTAAGCTTGAGTGTCCCGTTAGAACACTTATCATCTCGATCTTGTTTAGTTTCAGAAAACTACTGGTTTTCTTCTCATTTGGGTCACCCCACAGTATCTTTGAAGTTACTCACAGTTCCTTCAACTCATCCTTCGTGGCTTCGAAAGGTTTCCAATTTTCCAAGTTTATTACTCGAAGTTTTCTGCCCTTTGAAGCCAAGCTGTTTGCTCGTTCATTTCCAACCACTCCGTTGTGTCCCGGTACCCAGAAAATACGCACTTGACCATGAACTGAGTAATTATTTATCGTTCTTTTACAGTCTAACGCTGTTCGGTATTTGACCCTTTCCGATGTTATTGCTTTGATCGCCATTTGGCTATCTGTGAATATGTTGGCATATTTAGGCTTTGTGGTATTACTGCGCCAGTTAACACACTCTGTGATTGCTCGAACTTCTGCTTGAAATACTGTGTTATGGTCTGGGAGGCGGAAGTAAAGTTCGACTTCTGGTTCATCAATAAAAAGTCCCAGACCCGTCCTTCTTCCTCGCTTGGACCCATCCGTGTAGCAGCTGGTTCCCACTGGCGCATGAGCTAGTGTTTCGTTTTCCCAGGAGCGTCTGTCTGGCACGAACGAATCACAGGTAGCTGTAAGCTGCACTTCAGGAACGCGGTCGGAGATTTCCGTTGTTTGAATATGACCGACCAGTGATTGTAATATCTTCTGATGGTACGACTTGTGGTCTCGATTTATCCATTCACCCATCACGTCTTGCTGCGAGGGCTGCCTCATACTTTATACGGATATCTATTGGTTATATGTGCAGTATAGTTTCCAACGCTCTTGTTGGTGCGGTTCTAATTGCCACGCTTATGCCCAGACAGCACATACGTTGCACTTTTTGCAATGGTATTGCATTGTGCTTTTTGTCCATTGATGTCCACCACACTACAGAGGCTCGTGTAAAGCCAGTGTGTCATATTTGAACCTATAGCTCTTCTGCACAACGACCAACATATGTGGGCCTTTGTAACTCTTTCTTCAATATGATCTTTCCAGTACAGTTTCTGATCCAAGATTACTCCCAAGTATTTTATCTTTTTAGATATGGCAATATTCTTATCCAGGAAACGAGGCACGGTAAAAGGATGAATCTACCTTTTCCTTGTAAATAGACATATTTCTGTTTCGTCTGGGTTGACATTCAATACCCTTGGTTGTGCCCAGTTATATGCTATGTAAAGTGCCTCCTCAGCTCTTCTGCATAGGTGGTTTGGATGTGTGCCCCTTAGAAGTATTATAACGTCGTCTGCATAACAGACTGGTTTAAGTCCTTCATTGGTGAGGACTTTAAGGAGACTGTGTATCGTCGTAACCCATAGGAGAGGCGATAAAATGCCCCCCTGAGGTATACCACGATTTACCTTTTCTCTGATTTTTACGTCATATGACCCACAAATAATCCACCTATTCCTTAGCATATTGTTGATCCAGTTTATCAACGCCCGGTCAACCTGAAACTCGTCTAAGGACTGGATAAGTGTATCGGTCTGAACGTTGTTAAAAGCGCCCTCAATGTCTATACAAACGGCAAGTGTGTACATTTCTTCACTGAAGGACTGTTCTATGTTGTGTACTACCTCATGTAGATCTGTTTCCACTTATCTTACTTTTGACCATTTCGTCAATTATTCGCTCCATTGTTTTTAACAGGAAATAAGTTAGGCTAATAGGTCGATAAGCCTTTGGGATCGTATAACTCGCCTTGCCAGGCTTAGGTATGAAGACCACCCTTGATTCCTGCCAATTTTTTGGGGTATATGCATGAGTTAGGCATGCAGTGAAAACTCCAACCAGATGAGTTGATACCAGATCCTCCTCATTCTGAAGAAGCGCTGGAAATATTCCGTCCGGTCCCGCAGCCTTAAAAGGAGAGAAGCTTTTTATTGCTTCTTTAACCATAGCATCCGTAATAGGTACTTGGTGCATTACATTTTCGGTCTGTTTAGGTTTAGGTTAGGGTGGCAGCCGTATTTTTTTACAAGCTTACATAGACCAGTTTAGGTCCCTAGTGTTACCACGGGCTGAAATGCCCCTCATCGAAACCAACCTGTTTGATATATAAATTTATCGATAGTTCGAATATCAGTACTGGAAAGATCTGTTAGGCTGCCTAAAAAGGCAGACCCCAGTATGCCCAGTCGTTTACTCAAAGCGGGACAGTCGCAAAGCAAGTGCTCAATACTCTCCACTTCTTCCTCATCACCACAGCTTCGGCAAAAGTCATTGGAGTCAATACCCACTCTTTTGGCGTGTTCGCCGATCACGCAGTGTCCCGTCAGAACCTGTACTAACGTAGACAATCGTTTCCTCTCTAGTGCGAAGAGGTATTTTGACCTTCTCAGGTCATACCTTGGCAATATTTGTCTAGCTACCCTGCAGGTGCCGATTTCTGTCCATCTTTCGTTGGACTGCCTGATTGCCTCTTGCCTAAGCCAAGGCTTGCACGTGGATAGTGGCGCACCAATATATGCAAATTCTTCGAGAATTTGTAATGTCGTCCCTTTCCTAGCAAGTTCATTGGCTTTGCAGTTCCCCGGGATATTCCTATGCCCAGGCACCCATATGAGGTGTATATTAAACTGCTCAGCCATCTCGTTAAGAGATCTGCGGCAGTCGAGGGCTGTTTGTGAATTTAGGGATGTTGCCTCCAGAGAATTGATGGCAGCCTGGCTGTCCGAGTAAATGACAAGGCCAGTGTTGGTTACTATGTTGCGACTCAGCCACTTGGCGACTTCCCATATTGCCATTATTTCGGCTTGATAGACACTGCATGTATCTGGTAGTCTGTGAGCTATATCCAGACTAAGTTCTTCACAGTGTACTCCGAAGCCAACCTTTTCATCAAGCTTCGAACCATCCCTGTAAAAGTGGAGATGGTTTCTATTACCTGGTATTCTGCCCACCCATTCATCTCTGGCGGGAATCATAGTGGTGTAATTTCTCTCGAAGGTGTACACAGTTGGTTTATAGTCCACTCGGTCGGTTACCATAGCACTACACTTTGATATCCTCATGTGACCATAGTTCTTGTACCTCCACATTGATAGGCAGTTTAATCTTATTGCCGCTTTGGTTGCAACTTCTCTCGCCACAATATTAATCGGCAGTATATGGAGTAGGGCTTGTAGAGACTCGGTCGCTGTAGTCCTTAAGGCTCCGCTTATGCTTAGGCAGGCAGTTCTCTGAACCTTTGTCAGTAGGTTGGTGATGGTTAGTTTGTCAGTTGCCGTCCACCATACCACAATACCGTATAACATTATTGGACGAACTACTGCTATATATATCCAGTGGACGATTTTAGGAGAGAGTCCCCACCGCGACCCTACAGCCATTTTGCAGGAATATAAGGCGACGTTGGCCTTCCTTACACGTTCCAATACGTTAAGTCTAAATAACATTTTCCTATCTTCCTAAAAATTTTGCACTTTCAGACTATCCGAGGTGGAGGGTCCACATGTGGGACATTATTCATCCTAGTAAAGAGAACCAATTCTGTCTTGTTGGGGTTAGCGCCCAAACCGCTGCTTCTGGCCCATCTAGCCAACTTGTTCAGATCCACCTGTAGGATGTCTCTGAGGACGTTTACGAATTTGCCACTCACTGCGATTGCCACGTCGTCCGCATATGCCACGACCTTGCAGCCACAACGTTCTAGATCTAGCAGGATTTCATTCACCGCTAGGTTCCAAATTAGTGGAGACAGTACTCCTCCTTGCGGGGTCCCTCTGTTTACAAACCTTGTTAGAGTTGTGGACCCTAGACATGCTGTTATGCGTCTTCTGGTGAGCAGACTTTGAATTAGTCTAATCAAACTAGTGTTAACTTTTAGATGTGAGAGTGCCGCAATTACCGCATCTGAGTGAATGTTGTTAAAAGCCCCTTCTATGTCAAGAAATGCCACCATGGTGAATTCCCTGAAATGCAGGGACGATTCGATAGTGCTCACAAGTTCATGCTGTAGACTTGCCCTGATTCTGTAGACTTGCCCTTATTGTAAGCATGTTGGTTCCCCGACAGGAGTTTTGTATCCAGGTTTTCCCTAATGAAATGATCTAAAAGTCTATCCAGACCTTTCAATAGGAAGGAGGATAGGCTAATTGGTCTGAGGTCTTTTGGCCTTTCCCGCTTTAGGTATGAATACCACTTTGGTATCCCTCCATCGATTCGGGACGTATGAAAGCCTGATACAGCCTACATAAATTTTCTCCAGCCAGGGGATAATGTACTTTAACATTTTCTGCATTTCTGCTGGAGTGATGCCATCTGGTCCAGGTGACTTAAAGGACTCAAAGCTGTTAATGGCCCAGCTTATTCTGGATCTCTCAGTCAAGAAGCTAGCGACGCTCGCAGTCCGCACGCACTCTTGTTGGTCCTGCTGATCCTCGGGTTCTGTTACAGAGTTCCCCGGGAAATGTGTGTCGAGCAGTACATTGAGCGACTGCTCGCTGTTTTTGGTCCAGTTATTTGCCTCATCCTGTAAATATCCCACTGTACAGGGTGAAGCAGATAATATCTTACTCAGCCTAGCGGCGTCGGAGACCTTTTCCACTTCACCACAGAAGGTATACCAAGAGCGCCTTTGCGCCTTTCTAAGCTCCTTCTTATAGATCTTGAGATGCTCTTTATAGGCATCCCAATCATTAGCGACCCCAGTAGATTTAGCCTTATTGAATAGCTTGTTGCAGGTCTTTTTCATAGCCGTTAGCTCAGAAGTCTACCATTGGGGTTTAGTTTTACCCTTGTACCTTGTTTTTGGACAGGCTTCTTCAAGGGATCTATTGAATGATATGGTGATATGATCGACCAGATTATCCAGACCGGCTTTGTCATTCGGTTCGTACAGAAGTTTAGAGTTGAGGACTTTCTTGAAATTCTTCTCATACAGATGCCACTTTGTCTTCCTTACATTTCTGTGGACGGCGGGTATAGGCGTTGTTTCCGCGAGTTTGAACTCAATATAATGGTGATCTGAGAATGAGTGGTCGTCCAGTACATTCCACCCAATAATTTTGTCTGAAAGCCGGTCAGTAGCAAACGTTACGTCGAGTACTTCTTGTCTGTCTTTAGTTGTGAAGGTCGGTTTATTACCTATGTTACAAATACTAAGGTTGGTAGTTAGAATAAAGTCAAGAAGCGAATCACCCCTATTGTTTATATCCGTACTACCCCAGATAGTATGATGAGCGTTCGTGTCTGCGCCAATAATCAGCTCGAGCTCGTCAGACGTTGCTTCTTCTACTACTTCCCTGAATAGAGCAGTCGGTACTACAGATTCATAAGGCAAGTAACTGGATACCACCCAATCTATGCGATTACCGATCTCCAGGCTAGCAGCTGTTTGGTCTTTACCACTTAAATTAGTCAGGAGAAAGATACTTAGATCTTTCCTGGCCAAAATGCAGGTTCTTGGAGTGCCTTCACAGTTGGCCACAAGCAGTTTAAAGTTGGGTGTCCTAATACCGCACACCCTTCCTCCCACTAGGTAGGGCTCCTGTATCAGGACGATGTCTACTGCGCCTGTGGACAGACGCAGCAATAGGGCCGCTGAGGCTGCTTTAGCGTGATGGAGGTTAATCTGTAGAATTCTTACCATCATTGGTAATTGACAGATTAACATCCACCCCGACAAGGGTGTTATCGAACTCTTCGTCCGTATCGTCGAGAAGCATGTCCACGCCAGATGCGTCAAAGAGTCCGGAGACTCCCATCAGCCTCTCTGTGTCCGAAGTAGAGCTTTTGTCCTCAGAGAAGGACGTTACAGATCTTCTGTTAGAGTTGGAGTCACCAGATATAATAGGCGTGGGTACCTCCGCACTTCCAGAAAGTGCCACGGTGGACGACTCACCTTCTGCAGTGGGAGCTATATCCTGCTTGTATATCTTCAAGACTATAGTCTCGAAGCCATATTGTAGGGTTGCACTCGCACTTTGTATATGGGAGGTGGATTCAGCGTTTAGGATAAGATTGACCTGTCGCTTTTTACCATCCGCCTCACCCACCTTGCTGATTCACCAGTTATGGGCCGGCAGACCAGGATTGGAATCTTTTATTATTTCTAAGATGTCAGCCGGGTTGGAGGGCTCTTCTGTAACCCAGGTGATGGCTCTAGGGTGACTAGGGATGTTGTTTTTTTCGACAACATCCAACTGGGCACCCGGCAACACCTCACCCGCTCGACTCAGAGCAGCCTTATACAGGTCTACTGATCTGGCATCACCGAAATATAAGAGCTTTACTCTCCCCTGATGCCATCCTGCATCGTTGCAGATTGGTGGTTTGCCCGGCATTTCTCTACGGACATCGAGGTAATGAGCCGTAATGGCTGATTGTACATGACTCCATTTGTCCTTGAGGATGGATCCATCCACACTACTTCTGTCTATAACAGCCATCACTAAACTCTCCTTCGCCACTTCATTGAAGGGCTTGGTGAGTGTCCTGTTGATGGTGACATTAGGGCCTCTTGCCTTTTTCGAAGGCAGGGGTTCATCAGGTGATCTGATTCGTTTTACTTTATTAGCTGTTAACACAAATTTGTGGCTCTTTCAGCCGACTCATTGGCCTTAGAAGCATCTATGACGCCTTTAGCCCAGGTAAGTAACTCTTTGTAACTGTTCCTCTGTTGGCCCAGCATTACCACTCGGAAAATGAGTTCTCATCAAAAGCCTTACGGTATCATCTATAGTGTCCATCCTTTTACCAGTTTCATCCACCAGTGTTTCGGTTTGGATATGAGTTTATGAGAGGAACTTTTTTATTTTAGACATGCTGTTAACGCTGTCTACCTGCTCACAGATAAGCCTGCAGGAGTTACGTTTCGCCAGTCTAATGATGGAAAATTGGTAAGAAATATATTTATCTATATTTATGTATATAACACATATGTATGTATTCTTCTAACTTATTTTTCGTTTTATGTATTCCAATAGGTGTAAATATGTCCCTAAAATTCATTTCTTGCATTCTCTTTTTAACTTTTCCCCCGAGAATCTTGGCGACGTAAGTGACGAACATGGCGAAAGGTTTCACCAAGAAATAAAGTCCATCGAGCGGCGTCACCAAGGGCGCTGGAATGAAAAATTGATGGGAGATTTTATTTGGTTCCTCATTAAAGAAACCGATTCCGAAATCTACAAACGTCAATAAAGAACTCACAATTATGTACTTCTAATGAAACTTGTACATGTAAATAAACTCAAATGTACATAATACGTGTATAAATAAAAGTAACAAATAAAATCGCTATTTAAACATGAATTAAAAAAACAGATTTTTTGAAATTCTGTTACCTCTACCAAAATGGCTATATTTTCTACATTTAACCATAGATATTCATTCAAATAGGCATTATTTTCTTCGTTAGGATGCAAAATTTAACATAAAATCTATATATATAAAAATGAAACGGTCCATCTGTGTAATGGCATCACGTCAGAACGGCTGGAGCGATTTGGCTCAATTTTTTTTCAGTTGTTCGTATTTGCCTGGAGAAGGTTGTTACGAAAGAAAATTTTGGGAAAACCCTCCGGAAATGTCGGAAAATTGGGAAAATCGAAAATAGCTATTTCTTGCGAGATTCCTACTGTTCCTATCTACTGCTCTCTTTTTCAATCCAAATTTTTTTATTAATTTTCTATTAAACAAAAAAGTTTTCTATTAAACATATGTACGAGTATGTGCTATTTTTCTTGGTGCAATTCATTCGAGTTTTGCGTATTGTTACACTGATTTCGCGTATCACATCGGCAAACGGTACAAGTATTACGATCAATTAAAATTCACGATATTTATCAATTCGAACATTTTTTCAGATAATAAGTTTGAGTATAAGAGGTAAGGTTATCTTATTGGATTGCGGGCATTGCAAAATCATAATTTCGGATGAATGCACGATGGCGCATAAACGAGCTCTGGAGGCAATTGACCGAACGATGAAGGATTTACGACGTGATTTGAGACAATTTGGTGAGTCTGATATTGCTCTCCGGAGATTTTCGTCAAACGCTTCCCGTCATCCCGAAATCTACTGCCGATGAAATTAATGCATGCCTGAAATAGTGGTCTTTGTGGCTGCATGTCAAGAAGTTATGTCAAGAAGTTGAAATTGACCACGAACATGAGAGTCGCGTTGCAGAACGACTCATCGGCTCTTGAATTCTCGAAACAACTGTTAGCGCTTGGCAATGGCCAAATTACTATTGATGTTTCCACTGCATTGATATTGTTCCCGGCAAATTTTTGCGAGTTCACATCGTCGAACGAGGAACTCATCACCAAAGTGTTTCCAAATCTCGATTAGATTAGTGAATGGGCAATATTAGCAGCGAAGAATAAGGACGTCGATAGCATGAATTTTATTATTCAAAGTAAAATCGAACTCGCTTGATGTGCCAGGAGCTCCGCCGCATAATTTACAGCTGAAGGTGGAATCGATCATAATCATGTTGCGGAATCTGAATCATCCGAAATTGTGCATAGTTCGCGGTTGTCCATTATGAAACTGATGGACAATGTGATTCAGGCGACGATCATCAAGGGAAAATTCAAAGGAGAGGAAGTCCTTATCCCACGAATTCCGATTATTCCAACTGATCTTTCATTCCAATTCAAGCGGATTCAGTTCCCTGTACGATTGGCTTTTGCGATGACAATCAATAAATCTCAAAACCAATCGTAGGAAGTCTGTGGAATTAATCTCGAATTTCCCTGTTTTTCGCACGGTCATCTGTACGTTGCCTGTCTTCTGTCTTCGTTGTTTGTTGTTTATCATCTGATTCGATTTATCTCTACTGATTTCGATTCCTTTTAAACAAATCGCATTAAAATTTTAACTATCTGTGTTTTATTATCACTCTGGAGTTTATCTGAAGGCGTTAAATTGGGGCGAGGCGAAGTTCGCCGGGTCCGCTAGTCTATATATATAAAAGAGAGTGTCTGTTTGTGGGTTTGTTTGTTTGTTCCGTATAGACGTCTAAACGGCTTGACCGACCATCTTGAAATTTTCACAGAATGTACATGTGTAGGGGGTGCTGAAAATAGGGTACTTGAATTTTCGATATATCAAGTGGGCGTGGACCCGCCCATATGGGTCCAATTTTGATATTGAGAAACATTTTTAGCTAGAGCGCTGAAATTTTGTGTGTGTCAATTTAGTGGCAGATTATGTGAATTTTCCAAAAATGGGCGGAATCGGACCAATGGGCGTGGCCCCGCCCATATAAGCCACATTTTGAAATTGAGATATTTTGCACAATTTCTTAGCGATAATGCTAGGATTTTGTGTACATGTATATGGTGGCAGTCTACGTGCTTGGTCCAAAAATGGGCGGGATCGGACCAATAGGCGTGGCCCCGCCCATATAAGTTAAATTTTAAAAATGTCATATCTTGCACAATTTCCTAGCGAGAGTGCTGCAATGTTGTGTATATGTATCTGGTAGCAGTCCACGTGATTTTTCCAAAAATGGGCGGGATCGGACCAATGGGCGTGGCACCGCCTATATAAGCCAAATTTTAAAAATGTCATATCTTGCTCAATTTGTTACCGAGAGACCTGGAGTTTTGTGTATATGTATATGGTGGCAGTCTGCGTGATTGGTCCAAAAATGGGCGGGATCGGCCCATTGGGCGTGGCCCCGCCCACATAGACCAAATTTTGATATCTTGCACAATTTTTTATCTAGAGTGCGGTAATGTTGTACATATGTATCTGGTGACAGTCCACGTGATTGGTCCAAAAAGTTGGCGGGATCTGACAAATGGGCGTGCCACCGCCCATATAAGCCAAATTTTGAAATTGAATTATCTTGCTCATTTTGTTAGCGAGAGTGTTGAAAGTTTGCGTATATGTATCTGGTAGCAGTCTACGTGATTGGCTTACAAATGGGCGGAATAGGACCAGTGGGCGTGGCACAGCCCATATTTTGATATATCTTGCAAGTATTATATAGGAAATACATGAACAAAAATGCTCGGTATGCGATAATTAGAGTTGATGTGATGCATGACCAATGAAACAAGAATTTGGAAATTTTATAAGTATACATTTCTATTTTCTGGACTTTCCACTGAATTCGGTATTTTTTCATTCAGTGAATTTATTACTAATACCAGTAAGGAAAGGCAGAAAGTCGGGCGGGGCCGACTATATAATACCCTACACCTCCCTAACAATGCGATAAGGGTCATTGCGATAATAATTTGGAATAATTGGTAAATGTGGTGTGTGTGTGTGTATGTATATCTTATCTTGAACCGATAATCGCTAAATTAAGCAATATTCGTTCCTAAATTGAGAAACATTTTTCTGGAGAACTTAGTAATGATCGGAAGTAAAGTACAACTTCTATAGCGCTTTGTAACCAAATCTGGAGGAACATATATATGGAGGTTATATATAAATCTGAATCAATTTTCCTTGAATACTAATTCATGTAGAATAGAAACCTGCTTCTGTCGAATTTCGTACTGATCGGATATAAAACACAGTCTCTACAGCGCTTACATGTCAAATTGGGGGTAACATATATATGGGGGCTATATCTAAATCTCTACCGATTTTCTCCGAATTTTGCGGTATTTCTTCATGTAATAAGAAACCTCTTTCTGCCGAATTTCTTACTGATCGGATATAAAATACAGTTTCTACAGCGGTTGAATTTCAAATCGGGGGTAACATATATATGGGGACTATATCTAAATCTGAACCGATTTTCTCCGAATTTAGCAGTATTCCTTCATGTAATAAGAAACCTCTTTCTGCCGAATTTCGTACTGATCGGATATAAAATACAGTTTCTACAGCGCTTACATGTCAAATCTGGGGTAACATATATATGGGGCTATATCTAAATCTGAACCGATTTTCTCCGAATTTGGCAGTATTCCTTCATGTAATATCAAACTTCTTTCTGCTGAATTTCGTACTGATCGGATATAAAATACATTTTCTACAGCGCTTGAATTTCACATCGGGGGTAACATATATATGGGGACTATATCTAAATCTGAACTGATTTTCTCCGAATTTGGCAGTATTCCTTCATGTAATAAGAAACCTCTTTCTGCCGAATTTCGTACTGATCGGATATAAAATACAGTTTCTACAGCGCTAATTTTGACATGGTCAGCGAAGCGCACCAGGCTCAGCTGGTCTATATATATAAAAGAGAGTGTCTGTTTGTTTGTTTGTTCCGTATAGACGCCTAAACGGCTGGACGGATCTTTTTGAAATTTTCACAGAATGTACATGTGTGGGGGGTGGTGAAAATAGGGTACTTGAATTTTCGATATATCAAGTGGGCGTGGATCCGCCCATATGGGTCAAATTTTGGTATTGAGAAAAATTTTTAGCTAGAGTGCTGAAATTTTGTGTGTATGCATTTAGTGTCAGATTATGTGATTTTTCAAAAAATGGGCGGAATCGGACCAATGGGCGTGGCCCCACCCATATAAGCCAAATTTTGAAATTGAAATATTTTCCACAATTCATTAGCGTAAGTTCTGCAAGTTTGCGTATATGTATCTGGTGACAGTCTACGTGATTGGTCCAAAAATTGGATCGGCCCAATGGGCGTTGCCCCGCCCACATAGACCAAATTTTGAAATTTCGATATCTTGCACAATTTACTAGCGGGAGTGCTGCAATGTTGTGTATATGTATCTGGTATGTAATTGGTCAAACCTAATTGGTCAAAAAATGGGCGGGATCGGACCAATGGGCGTGGACCCGCCCATATAAGCCAAATTTTGAAATTGATATATCTTGCACAATTTGTTAGCGAGAGACCTGGAATTTTCTGTATATATATATCCGTTGGCGATCTAGATGATTGGTCCAAAAGTGGGCGGGTTCGGACCAAAAGGCGTGGCCCCGCCCATATAAGCCAAATTTGTAAATTGATATATTTTGCACAATTTGATAGCGGGAGTGCTGGAATTTTGTGTATATGTATATATATATATGGTGCCAGTCTACGTGATTGATCCAAAAATGGGCGGCATCGGAACAATGGGCGTCGCCCCGCCCATATAAGCCAACTTTTGAAATTGAGATATATTGAACAATTTTTTACCGAGAGTGCTGTAATTTCGTGTATATATATCTGGTCGTAGTCTACGTGATTGGTCCAAAAATGAGCGACATCGGACCAATGGGCGTGGCCACGTCTATGTAAGCCAAATTTTTAAATATAAATATCTTGCACAATTTAATATCGAGTGTGCTGCAGTTTTGGGCACATGTATCTGATGACAGTCTAAGCGATTCGCCCAAAAATGGGCGGGATCAGACAAATTGAGACACATATCTTGCACAATTTGTAGCGAAAGTGATGTCTGGTGGTAGTCTACGTTATTGGTCCAAAAAGGGTCGGGATCGGATCAATGGGCGTGGCCCCGCCCATTGATCCGATCAGTTTATTAGCGAGACTGATGAAATTTTGTACATATCTATCTGGTGGCAGCCTATTTGATTGTTCCAAAAATTTGCAGTATCGGACCAATGGGCGTGGCCCCGCCCATATAAGCCAAATTTTGAAATTGAGATATTTTCCACAATTTATTAGCGAGATTTCTGTGGTTTAGTGTATATGTATCAGGGAACAGTCTACGTGATTGGTCCAAAAATGGGCGGGTTCGGACCAATGGGCGTGGCCCCGCCCACGTAGACCAAATTTAAAAATTTCGATATCTTGCACAATTTGCTATCGGGAGTGCTGCAATGCTGTGTATATGTATCTGGTGGCATTCTACGTGATTGGTCCAAAAATGGGCGGGATAGGACCAATGGGCGTGGCCCCGCCCATATAAGCCAAATTTTGAAATTGATATATCTTGCACAATTTGCTAGCTAGAGTGCTGCAATACATATGTATCTGGTGACAGTCCACGTGATTGGTCCAAAAATTGACGGGATCGGACCAATGAGCGTGACACCGCCCATATAAGCCATATTTTACAAATGTGATATCTTGCACAATTTGTTAGCGAGAGACCTGGAATTTTGTGTATATATATCCGTTGGCGATCTACGTGATTGGTCCAAAAATGGGCGGGTTCGGACCAATAGGCGTGGCCCCGCCCATATAAGCCAAATTTTGAAATTGAGATATTTTGCACAATTTGTTAGCGAGAGTGCTGGAATTTTGTGTATATGTATATGGTGGTAGTCTACGTGATTGGTCCAAAAATGGGATCGGCCCAATGGGCGTTGCCCCGCCCCATAGACCAAATTTTGATATCTTGCACAATTTGCTAGCGAGAGTGCTGCAATGTCGTGTATATGTATCTGGTGGCATTCTACGTAATTGGTCAGAAAATGGGCGGGATCGGACCAATGGGCGTGGCCCCGCCCCTATATGCCAAATTTTAGAATTGTGATATCTTGAACAATTTGTTAGCGTGAGTTCTGCAATTTAATACATATGTATCCGGTGACAGTCTACGTTATTGGTAAAAATGGGCGGGAACGGACGTTTGGGCGTGGCCCCGCCTATATAAGCCAAATTTTGAAGCTGAGATATCTTTGACAATTTATTATCGAGAGTGCTGCAATTTAGTGCATATGTATGTATCCGGTGGCAGTCTATGTTTTTGGTCCAAAAATGGGCGGGATCAGACCAACGGGCGTGGCCAAGGCCATATAAGCCAAATTTTGATATTGAGATATATAACACGATTTGTTAGCGAGAGTGGTGAAATTTTGCGTATATGTATCCGGTGACAGTCTACGTGATTGGTCCAAAAATGGGCGGGATCAGACTAATGGGCGTGGCACCGACCGAGTGAATCAAGTTTTGAAATTGGAATATCTTGCACAATTTGTTAGCGATAGTGCTGTAATTTTGTGTATATGGTCCTGGTGGTTGTCAACGTGATTGACCCAAAAATGGGCGGGATATGGTCACTGGGCGTGGCCCCGGCCATATAAGTCAATATTTTAAATTGATATATCTTTCACAATTTGTTAGCGAGACTGCTGTAATTTTGTGTTTCATATATTTGTTAGAGATATCAATGTAATTTTGTGCATACATATTTGGTGTCAGTCTACGTAATTAGTGCAAAAATGAACGGGATCGGAAATCTGAAGTCTGGGCCAACGAAGTGGACCGGGTCCAGCTAGTTTTAAATATAAATAAAGTTTGACTTACAACTTATCGTATTACCTTTTTAAAACAATTTTCAATTGTCTCTGGGTTAACAAACCACCACGACCGTTTTATAAAATGTAAAGCATCCAAGATTGAAATCGACACGGGGACACTTTTTCCACTTTCAATTGCACATAGCTGCTTCTTAACTATTATCTGTCTGTATTGATGTTTAAATGCGTGAATTATACCTTGATCAAGAGGCTGTATAATTGAAGTTGTTTTTGGGGGAAGGTATTGCATATTAATATTTGCCAATGATATCATAGTTTTGTGACATGAAGAGTTGTCAACATATAACATAATTTTTTTTATTGATTTTAATCATTTCGCTATCGAGCATGGAAAGTATTTCATCCCAAATTGTCACGGTCATCCAGCTATTTTTGTTTGCAAAATACGTTACAGGGATGATCTTATTTTTAAAACATCTTGGCTGTTTAGGTTTTCCAATTGCAAATATGCGCTTATAAGAACCAGTTGAATTGCATACCACTAGAATAGTCAACCTAGATTTTTGAATTTTCCACCCCTTTGGTGCATCGACTTTATGAAAGTATGTAGTGTTTGGTAATGCTTTGCAATATAATCCAGTCTAATCTGCATAGAAAATGCAATCAGGATCATATTCAGTTAACACCTTTGGTAGTTCTTTGTCTATAAAATTTTGAGCCGCATTTTCATCATTATCCTTGGATGCTCCATTTATTTTTCCATAGTTTATTCCATTTCGCTTTCTCCATCGAAACAACCAACTTGAACTTGGTCCAAAGTCCTCGTCTAATTGAATCGCAAATTCTTTTGCTTTGTTTAATAGCATGAGGCTTGTAATAACGGCATTGTGACTCCGCATGTCATTAAACCAAATCTTCAGAGCTCACTCAATGTTATGATGCTCCCCTTTTCTCTGCCCCTTTGATTTCAAGTTGGAACACTTGGCTGATTCTCTTATTTTCTCTTTACATTTTATGATTTTATAAACTGTAGATTTATCCACTTTATATTTCGTGGTTAATTGCTTACAATCTAAAGAATTCTTTTCAAAATCGTCTAATAATTTATTTTTTTTGCACAGACAAATTAACGCGTTTACTCATTTTGTTCCAGCTAAGGCTTTAATAGTTGTAGTTGTTTCACTCGAAACTTATCAAACACGTGTAATGCATTAATAGAATGGGAATTCCCTCAGAAAATCAGTACTGCCAATTGTTATAACATAATCATAGTGTTGGTTTTCCCATCAAATCTAACGCTTTTCAATTGTCTATTGCAAATTTAGCACTAATTAATAAACAGGGTTTAAATGTTTTTATGCGATTAAATTTTCAGTGTGGACTTTATCTTAAATATTTTATATGGATTTTTGGTATTAAATTCGACATATATATGGCATATATGGTGAAATTCATGAAAAATGTCCTGCCTAAAAATAAAGGTTGTCCAATTTTGTTCAAATTTTGTTTATGAATGGTGCTATATACTAATAATATATCCGCCAAGTTTTGGAAATCTTCGTTGAATATTGGCAGCATGGGCGGTGGTCCAAAATTTACTCTTCAAGCAAAGGTGTTGTTGTTTGATTATTCCTTGTGCTTCAACCACCAAATATAAGAATATTTTGTGACACGAATGTTGAGGATTTTTTCACGGGCTTTCGAATGGTTGAATCGTTTTCGGCAAAAATTTGAAATCTGACCTCATGAACGCGAGAATAATCACAAAAAATGAATATTCGCGGATTTGGATATAATTAATTTTTTTTGAAATAATTTTAAATTGAAAAGCTGATTTTCCCCCATATGTGTGCAGATTTTCAAGATGGCGTTTTTTGACACTCCTGAGGAAATAATTTTTAAAAATATCTCTATCTAAAAAAATTGGGTTTAAATATTTTAATGTTTTTATTTTGTTGTTTGTTCTTTATAAGATGTTCAGCTTTTGCATAAAAGTAACTTCTGATACACTAATATTTTTTTATTCGCTAAATAATGGATTGTTGCTAAAGGGTATAAATATTAATAGAAGAGATGGGATTATATATTTAAAAGATTACAATGATTTCATGAAATCTGTGGTTTGTCCTAATCCAAGCCGATCATGTTTCTAAATGAGTGCGAAAAGTGCCCAGGTAGTCAACAAATCTGAGTAATGTTAATTATGCTTTTGGATGAAAATGAAATTGATGAAGTAAAATATGATAACTGGCTGCAGACTGATAGATGCACTCTAAAAACATTGATTATGGGTACCGATGAATTCGTTGAAGAATTTTGCTGCCGAATAAACAAATTAAAAAGTCACGATTTGAATGCAAGTTGTTACCTGGAGAGTTTATCCACATAATCCTTTCGCTGGAATAACAACCAGGCAACAATTTTCACCGTTGTGATATGTTATAAAATTAATGAAGATGTCTTACATCTCAGTATGACAATATTGTAAGATAATTTATTACACGACACTGCAGAAGTTTATTCATATCAAATTATTGTTGACTTTTTAAAATCACAATATAAGCCAAAAAATGTATTAGGTAACTGATGGTACAAGCCAACATTTCAAAAATAAATCTAACCTTGCTAACCTCCTAGCACACGAAGAGGATTTTAACATTGAAGCTGAGTACCATTTCCACACCACATCTCACGGAAAAGGGCGTGCGATGGCATATGTGCAAACATAAAAAGAGGAGCGAGGCGAGCAAGTTTGCAATGCTCTTCCAAAGATCACATCCTCTCTGCTGAGTCACTTATCAATGGGCAAATAATCACTTCAATGAAACAAAAAAAATTTTTAGCAGAAAAATCGATCAACTTCCAGACTTAAAAATGTTAAGAGAAAGATTTGATGGAGCTGTCACAATCCCAAATACACTGAAATACCATGCTTTTATACCAAAAACTAATGGAACGCTTCTTTTGAAAAAATGTTCTATGGATGCAGAATATGACATATTTCCTAAAACGAAATTAAAAAGTAAATAAAGACAAATTACAATAAACCTATGCATTTATTAAATATATTTTATATACTCGTAGTTATTTATTATTAGAAGAAAAATGAAAACTTTGTTTAAATCAAGTCCACTAGACTGTGATTGAGATTAATTTTTGAACTCATTATCTAATGAAGACCAATACCGCAAAAATCTATTTTTTATTCATTTTTGCAATACAACGTTAAATGAGCAAATTTGGAAGGAAGCGAATAAAATCAAAAGATTAGTGTATCAGAAGTTACTTTGATGCAAAAGCTGAACATCTTATAAGGAACAAACAACAAAATAAAAACATTAAAATATTTAAACCCAATTTTTTTAGATAGAGATATTTTTAAAAATTATTTCCTCAGGAGTGTCAAAAAACGCCATCTTGAAAATCTGCACACATATGGGGGAAAATCAGCTTTTCAATTTAAAATTATTTCAAAAAAAAATAATTATATCCAAATCCGCGAAAATTCATTTTTTGTGATTATTCTCGCGTTCATGAGGTCAGATTGCAAATTTTTGCCGAAAACGATTCAACCATTCGAAAGCCCATGAAAAAATCCTCAACATTCGTGTCACAAAATATTCTTATATTTGGTGGTTGAAGCACAAGAAATAATCAAACAACAACACCTTTGCTTGAAGAGTAAATTTTGGACCACCGCCCATGCTGTCAATATTCGACGAAGATTTCCAAAACTTGGCGGATATATTATTAGTATATAGCACCATTCATAAACAAAATTTGAACAAAATTGCACAACCTTTATTTTTAGGCAGGACATTTTTCATGAATTTCACCATATGCTAAATTCGACTATATATGTAATGGATTATACAGAAAACGACTTACACGAAATTCAGTATATGCTGACAGCCAAAGTATTGTTTATGGACAATATCTGAAATTCTCCTATATGTGTAATGGACTATAAGCGAATTATACTGTATAAGTTGTAATGCTAAGATTTTATTATTAGTGAAATGAAATAATTAGCTCTGGTAAACTGTTTAAATTTTTTGTCGTGTTTGGATAATGTTTATAAAAAAATCGAACCAAAAACTCCATGGATAGTAGACCATTTATTATTTTTTCGGTACTGATTTCCGGGCCGAAAAAGTTTCCGGTTGACCTACAAACCTCCAATAAAAAATTTGGTGCCGATTGGATAACGCTAATGTCTGCCCGAAGTTGTGGGAAAACACAAAACTCACTTTATATAAACAAAATTTGGGTTTTTATCAAATGTCACATGTTCAAGTAATTAAAAAATATTTTATTAGCATGAAAAGTTTTTAAATGATCTTTGAATAAATTTTTCTTTCTTACAAGTCGTAAACAATCAAAATCGACCGAGAAACGAAAAAGTTACAGCAGTTTTCATTTGAATTTTACGTCATGACAGGGCATGCATGCACACCGACATGGCCTCTATGCAATCACAATAAAAAAATAGATCATGCTTGTGCATGCATGAAAACAAACAACGGATTTGCATGATAGTTGATTTTTCGCATCAGTCTGACATTTTTCTACTGGTCAAATAAGAAAACATAAGCAGAACTTTGCAGCGCGCTATACGGCCATGCAACAGGGTCGTTTACAGAACGCGCTCTGCCTCCAGCCTAAGTGAATTGAGAAAGGGACAGCTTCGCACCAAATTTAATTTTAGTCATATTCTAATTTGTCTCCAGACCGACCACATCCAAAATGGTTACTAGATCCAGTGATAAATTTCGCACCGTAGAATCAGTTGGGCATGTATCACATACAATATCTGGAGCCAAACTGCCGTCAAACAGACAGATATTTCATGATGTGATAACTGTAATGTATAATGCTGCGATGCCTCTGACCACTGTTGGTGAGCTTGTGATTAATCGATCTACACATCAAAATTTTTGGGCGCCCCCAAAATCCCGGCTGGTACTGGAGAAAAGATGGCCAAAGTCGTTCATGATACACTCATCAAATACAGGTCAAAACACTGGATCGTGCATTTTGTTGCAGAACAAATTAGATCGAAAATTAATCAAGTTCCCATGTTCTCATCACATGATGGAGATAGTATTGAAACATGTGTTTGAGGTTAAACTTCGGCGACTTGTGGTCCTGAAGTGCCTATTTTTAATCGTTTTGCTGCCGTTGGGGTTAGTCCGGACCACAAATCGTTTAAAAACGGACTCGAAGATCCAACTGTACGCTCAAAAATAAGTAATGCTGACTGCGAAGTCATTAAGAAATTCTGCATTAAACAGCTAAATGAAACACAAATCCGAGCTGATTACAAGAAACTATTACAATTAACAATAATGTTTCTTGGTGGTGTCGGCGATAACTTCCGAAAACCTGGTCCAACATCCCACGCAAGGTTCATGGGAAAAGGCATTTATGCCTTACAAATGTACCTATTTCTAGAGCAGTTTGCATTGACAAAACGAGAGTCCAGTGGGCGTGGTTTACATGCAAAATGCCATACGAGCACCAAATCAAGATATACACTTATTGAAAGACAAGGTGTGTCTGAAGCGGTTTTGAAGAAATGGAAAAATCATTTGTGGTATTTGGCCCTAGAATCAATGGCTTTGGCATTTTTCGATTCGGATGTTTCACTCGAAGAGAAACGAAAAATGGTTAGGCATCTGCAATCAACAGAGCCCGTCGCAAATCTGGAAAACGATCGAAAATTCTCCGACCCGAAACTATTGCTGTGTAATAATTTGAGCGATTTCGTCTCATACAAAACCAAACATTTTTTCGGTGGTTTTGGATTGAGTATTGAATTTTTAAAGCATGACCCATCCACTTGGGAAGATTATCAAGATACTCTCGATGTTTGTCGTAATCTGTTTGTTGTTAACGACACTGCTGAACGCGGTGTACAATTTATGAATTATTACATCAGAATACTTACGAAAGACGAAGAACAAAATCAATTTATATTACAGTGCATTGAAGAATATCGTAGATAATGTGCCTCACATAACAAGTCAGATCTAATATAATATTGAATTACAGTTGAACTTCGATTAACCGTGACTCTATTAACCGTGATTATCTATTAACCGTGATGCTGGTTGATTTTTTACTTCTATTAACCGTGATTTACCTCTATTATCCGTGATTTACCTCTATTATCAGTGATGCACATGTCCATATGACTGCTTGTTTGTTTTTTTTTTGTATAATACTCACACATCTCTCATATTAAAATTTTCATGAAAGTGTAATTTTCATATCAAATTTCATATGTATTCATTCATCAGTGTGAAATTTGATCTGTCAAGACGTGTTTTCCTTACATCATGCCACCGTCAAAAACTAAATCCGCGAAAAGAGCAAGAAAGGTTCTTTCAATTAAAGAAAAAATGGAGCTGATTAATGAATACTCAAAACGTAAAGTACCTTTTAAAATGTTGTCTGAAAAATATGGAGTTGGCATTCAAACTGTATCCGATTTAATAAAAAACAAAGATCGGATTTTAAAATTTTGCTCCGATACTGATTCAATGCTTGGCCTTAAACACAGATATACACTAAAAACATCCGAAAATCCAAAAGTTGATTTCGCAACATATGAATAGTTTCGGCAAGAAAGATTTAAGGGAACTCCAATTTCAGTTAACTGAAATCGAGATATTGTATGAACATAAACTGAAATTTGCTTCTGAACTTCAGGCGAAATGATTGTCGAAGAGGCAAAAATGTTCCATTTGAAGTTAAACATGAATTCAGTGTGCACTTATTCATTTGGTTGGTTGGATAAATTCAAAAAACGTCATGGAATCCGTCGACTGAAATCTACGGGAGAAAAGGAGTGTGCTGATTATGAGTCTGCTACGATGTTTGTGGACGACTTGGATGAAATCATTAAAAACGAACAACTTACAACTGAACAGATCTACAATGCAGACGAAACCAGTCTATTTTGGAGGTGTTTGCCTCAGAGTTCTTTGGCTAGTGGTAATGAATATTCTATTGAAGGGTACAAGGAATCCAAGGAGAGAATCACAGTGCTAGTTTGTTCAAATGCTGCAGGAACTCACAAGTGTAAATTGATGATAATAGGAAAAAGTGCCCATCCAAGAACTTTAAAAAACGTTGAACACCTTCCTGTGATTTATAAATCTAATAAGAAAGCTTGAGTAACACAACAGCTATTAATCAAAATTTTGTACCAGAAGCAAAGGAACATCAACGGCGCATCGGTCTCAAAAATAACTGTAAAATACTTTTACTATTAGACAACTGTCCAGCACACCCATATGTAAATGGTATGATATCTGAAAACGTTACAGTAAAATATCTCCCACCGAATTGCACGTCCTTGATTCAGCCTATGGATCAAGGAGTAATTCGGAGCTTCAAATGTCACTACCGTAAACTGATCGTTCAAAAACTTGTTGGTGCTAATGACAGACGTGAGTTCATTAAATCTTTGAATATTAAGACAGCTTTGTGGGCAGCCGCAGCTTTGTGGGCAGCCGCAGCTTCGTGGGACTCTGTAACTCCACAAGTTTTAAAAAGAGTTTGGAATAACTTACTATCTCATAATGAAGATGCTCCAAATAGCCTTGTTGAGATACAAACAGATATAACCATACCGTCTGGATGTACGATTGATGCTGTCGAAAAGTGGATGGTGTGCGACTCTGATGTCGCTCCGTTTGCTATTATATCTGAAGACGAAATCGTAGACATGGTTACCCAAAGCCAAGAAGATGAGCTTGATTCAAATTCCGAGGAATCAGATGGAGGAAATGCGGACGAAACGCCTACATTGGCTCAGGCAATAGAGGCTAGTAGTATTTTGTTAGGTTTTTTAGAAAACTTTAATTGTCCAAGTAGTATTTCAGAACCAGATAAAATGCAAATGTATCGCATACAAACTCATTTGTTGGAAGAACAATCAAAAGCTAAAAACATAAGACAGACTTCCATAAAAGATTTTTTTAAATAAATTTATGTATTCCTAGAGATATGATAAGTTGGTTATAGACGCAGATTTACATGTTTTTGTCAAAAATAAATAAAAATAATAAAATTTATACATGTAAAATTTTACCTCTTTTAACCTTGATTTTCGGTTATCCGTGATTAGCCCGGTCCCGAGCATCACGGTTAATCGAAGTTCAACTGTAATTGTATTTTTTGTTTTTTTTCACCGATCTTAATATTTAAAAACTATTTATTAATTAATAATACAAAGAAATGTAATTTTACTTATTTAAACATACGATTTTTGAATTTAAAAAATATTTCCCCTATAAGGTGTGTTCTAAATTTTGAATGAACTTTGGGCAGACCCTAGGGTTATCCGATCGGCACAAAAATTTTTATGGAAGTCTTGTAGGCCAAATGGAAACTTTTTCGGTCCGGAAATCAAAGATCGCAGCTACTTTCACTTTTTGCATCAAGTGCTATAAACGGTATAATGGACAGTGAGAGCTGACAGTTAAACATTGTATTAAAAGCGTAAAAATAATTCATTACGTCAGTTAATTAATATAAATAATTGTACTTTTTTCAACAAAATGAGCCACAAAAGCTTTTTCAACGGAAATGAATGTTATCTCCTTTTCTGCTCAATATCACGCTCTGAAATTAAATAAAATTTCAATTTATCAATGAGTAAATTAGCAAAAGCGTTTGGAACGTTTTCTTAATGGTATGAGAGCAGACCAAGGCTATCTGAAGGAACGTTTTTCATGGAACTTGGAAATGTTTAAACCACTGCTTGGCCGATTCGGCAGTGTATGTATGTTAACAGAGCTCCGCTTGGCATTGTAACTAGTTTCCACGGTCCCAATCCATAAAGAATGGGATGGTGTTTTTCTTTCTGTCCATTCGTCTCTCTCCATCAGCATCATAATACCGTCGATTTTAAATAATATGGGAGAACCATATATTAATATAATTTTACATCTTTATTTAATTAATTAATTACCTTCAGTAATTGCTGATACTATTGATGCTTTTATATAAATAATAATTGAAAAACATTTTTAAACACGTTGGCTGTAGATACATAAAACTAACATCTTGTTTAAATCTAAGTTTGTCTTTGAGGGCAAAGTAATGATTTTAATATGTTTTCACAAATATTACACTTATACATCATTAATTAAATTTTAAAATATTTATTATAATTTCTTTACGGCTTGTTGTTTACTATTTGCTATATTTAGTGTTTGTATGACATCACTGCACGCTTTGTTGACTGAGAATGAGTGTGCCTTGGCGTTGTTTGCATTCCTCCATTTTGCGTGTAAAATTAAGAACAATTGTCACAATTTTGAACAAGATGTCTTTAATATTCGACAATGTTCGCGTAATATTAAGCAAATGATGTAGAAATGAACAAATTATGTTTGATGTGACACAATAAACGTTTAGAATTACAACAATAGAGTATTTGTACACGTAAATGAATTCTATAATATACAATAATTGTCTAAATCACTTTTTTAAACATTCAACGCGTATACATCACCAAATTTTTAAATTTACACTAAAAAATACACACTTTTTCATAGTAATTTTAAATGCACGTTTTACAGTGTACAAAATTGACATATTCCTCTCTAAGGCGGATAATTATTTTTTCATAATAATTTGTCGATAGTAAGCCTTAAACGAATGTATAATTCCTTGATCCAAATGTTGTAATATAGCTGTTGTATTTGGGGGTATGTACTGCATTTCGATATTTTTGAGTTGAAGTGTTTTGTGACAACTAGTATTGTCAACAAACAATAACCATTTCATTATCTAAATCATAGAGAAGTTGCACCACAAGTCTGATGTCATCCACGCCTTTTTATTCGACAAGTATCGCACAGGAGGTGTTATGTTTTTAAACAGCGAGGATTCTTCGATTTTCCTACAACATATACTCTCTTAACTGAACCCGTGGATTTGCAAATAAATAACAAAGTAAACCTAACTTTCTGGGTTTTGTGGCCTATTGGGACGGTAATACGTTTTCGAAGGCAAAGCTTTGTAAAAAAGGGCACTCTCATCGGCATTCAATACATATATTTTCAGGAGGATACATCTCAATGAGACCCGGAAGAATATTCTCAACATAACTTTGGGCACTTTCCTTATTGTTGACGTTTGCTTCACCATTGATTTGAACAATTATTATGTTCTCCCATTGTTTCCATCGAAATAGCCAGTTTATCCTGGTTCAAAATCTTCTCCCAATTCGACAGCAAATTCCTTAGCATTGTTGATTAGTATTAAACTACTATTAAACTTTTTCTACCCTGTCATGTAACCCTTTTCTATTGCGTTTTTGTTATAAGTTTTTTGAGTCTCTTACGGACTGCTTAATTTCGTCATTCTTTTTTATAACGCGGTAAACTATAGAAATATCACACCCATATTTTAAGCAAATTGTCTTTTTGTTTACATTTTCTTCAACCTCTTTCAATATTTTTAGTTTTTGCTTTATCGAAAGAGGCTGCACTTTTATTGACAGTTTGTTACAACCTCTTCTGTTAATAAACTACGAAATAAATTATTTCGTCTGCCTCCTTGCTTCCAATGAATATGTACATATCTAATGACAACTCGTGCTTTCATATTGAATTCGGGGCACCACATTTGCATGTTGTGGAAATCCACAAGTAGTGAAATCGTAACTGTGAACGTTACGATACATACGTATTTTACGTAGATTCCTGTATATGTTAGGTTTTGTGGTAGCCACGTCAAATGATCTAACGTCTATCCAAAATTTGCACGTAAACGATTGGCAGTAAAACAAGTTCTTTGTATGAAAAAAACACAAACAAAATTTCGAAAATTATGATTTGTTGGCAGGTATCTTAAAGTGGCACTTAAGCGAGTGGCAGCTATACCGTAACTACTGTATCGTGAATACCATTGCATATAAATACTCAAAACTTTTGGACATTGACTTTTTAAAATGGGAGTTATCACCACTAGCTCATACTAATAGTACATATACGAGGTATTTTTTCAAAAAGTATTTATTTATTCATGAATATCTATTTTGTCCCCTTCAAAGTAATTCCCCTCGTATATAATACACTTCTGCCAACGTTTTTTCCAATCCTCGAAGCACTTCAAATAATCATTTTTTGTGATCTTGTTCAGCTCAATCGTGGAGTAGCGTCGTCCTTTCATGGGTCTTTTCAGTTTTGGGAACAAAAAATAGTCACAGGGGGCTAGGTCAGGGGAATACGGTGGCTGCGGCACCATTACTGTGTTGTTTTTGGCCAAATATTCGCGCACAAGCAACGATGTGTGTGCAGGGGCGTCATCATGGTGCAAAAACCAGTTTTTGTTCTTCTACAAATCCGGACGTTTTTGGCGGATTGCTTCGCGCAATTTGCGCATAACTTGCAGGTAATATTCTTTATTGACCGTACTAACCAGTGGCAAGAACTCATAATGCACCACGCCACTGCAATCAAAGAAAACTGTGAGCAAAACCTTTACGTTCGACCGAACTGGGCACGTCCGGCACGCTGTTCGTCCTTCGCATCTTCTCTTCCCTCTAAGAACATTTTGTACCACCGATAAACGTTGCTTTGGTCCAAGGTAGCTTCACCATATGCCACAGTCAACATTCGGAATGCGTCAGCGCACTTTATTTTGTTTTTCACACAAAATTTTATGCAGATTCTTTGATCCATTTTCTGAAATACGAGGTAAAAATCGAAGACAAGTTAAAACACATCCAAGCACAACAGCTGTCAAAAATTAACTAAACATTAAAAATGGCCGACCTTGTCAGCATAAGTAAGGGACATTAGTACCAACATAACGCAACAAAAATATCAAAAATCAAATGCACGTAGCTCGCGGAAATTAAAAATTCGCGATATTTTTTGAACATACCTCGTACAGGTACACATTTACATTGCTCACAACGTGAGGGTAGTATACCTTAGTCGGTTTACCCGACTGACATTTCTTATTTGTTTTCTATGTGATTTTCTACTAGTGATGTGAGCTTCGCTCTTCCAATCTCTAGTTGTTCTCTATTTTCAATTGTTTGGATACAATCCTCTCCCACTGCAATACAATTGAATATAGTTACCGATGTAATAATAAGACGTTCGTATTTACATTTTAACAACTATTTAATTACATTTATTATTACTAAAACTAGTTCACAAAATCTTACGAAGTACTACTAAAAATGTTAGAGCTGAGTGCGAAGACTTGTCTTGGAATCAGCTGTTGTTTTCTCCTCTTCTGGTTCGTTACCAAGTGGCCAGATTTTCTGTCATTTGAACACGGCGGCCTTGGTGCTGCCACAGCCTTCTCCTAGATGATGTGTTCCACACAACTGCAAATTCGGTGGACTGCGTACTCTGAGATGATGTTGATGAGTCTTGAGTGAATGTCTGAGTACTCGGTAGAGGTGTTGCTGTTGTTTGTGGATGTTCAGGTGCAGTATTATTGATGATGAAAGCTTGCTTGAATCGATCTACCGCTGGCTTGAGTCTGCTGTTGTTTGTGGATATTCAGGCGCAGTATTATTGATGCTGAAAGCTGGCTTGAGTCGGTCTACCGATATGTTCACGTCCTTGTTCTTCACTCTTATCGTATATAACCGGTCTGAAATTCGTTGCACTATCTCAAACGGCTCAGAGTAAGGTGCTTCAAGTGGCCCACGTACTGCGTCGAGGTTCTTGAAACTAAAGATTTTGCTTTTGTTGCGAGATACTGGAATTGGTCGCAGGAAGTTGAAGTATTCACGAAGTTTCCTTACAAATTCAGATGAACCGGAAGTGCCCCCCATAAAGAAGATCCGAAGGCGAAGCTTGAATATCCTCTTTGACTGTCCTTAAACCCAGCAAAACAGTTGGAAGTCTAGCGATCCACGTTACTTGTCAATGGCACATTAAAGCTGCTTTAAAAGATCTGTACCATCTCTCAATCATTCCATTTGATTGTGGATGATAAGTCGTCGCGAGGGCTTGAATGTTTTAAACTGCAAAGAAAATGTCAATTCTACAAAATATGGAGAATATGCATCGAAAACTGCATCTCTTTTAGCAGAAATGTATCCACAGAAGAAGTTGACCCCGACCGTCCATAAAATATTGGCGCATGGCAAAGATATAATTGAGTACCAGTCTTTGCCAATTGGAGAGCTTTCTGAAGAAGCACAGGAGTCTTTTAACAAATTTTATAAAAAATATAGATTGCAGAACACATTCAAAGCATCAAGGGTAAGGCAAAATGAGGACCTCTTCAAAATGTTGGCAGCATCTTCCGATCCACTTATTTCTTCCCTGCGGCATGTGAAGTCACGAATAGAGTTAGAAAATAATTATAGTTTAGAAATGATTAGTCTTGTAGATATACCTTCTCCTACGAATTGTGATGAATATTTTACAGAAAATTGAAAAAATAAATTTAAAAAAGAAGTTTTTTTTTAATTTGTTGGGTAATAATTTAAAACATAAAACCCTAAAGAAAAAAAGTAAAAACAATCTAACAATGTAAAAATAATTTTTTTTAGTTACCATAAAATTGATTTTTCTACAAATTTTAACTTTGATAACCCATAAGTAGGCCCCTACAAAGCGTAGCACCCTTTCCAAACGCTCATTTCATAGGCTGAACAGTTATCTATCATATGGGGTCGTTGCTGATCATTCGCAGTGAACGGACGTGTTTATCACATAGCGGATAGTTACCAGTACCTATTACGCAATAGCAAATATCTGTACAAAGTCTGTAAGGCCTACATCGTAGTACCTATTACGGTCTAATACAGACAAAATAAAAATAATTCTCTTCGTGTTCCGATGGAGCGCGGTTCCCCAATCGTCCGACTGTCCGTCCGTTGGTCTTGGCCAAAGCCGACCACACCAAAAATGGTGAAAATCTCCCCCAAGTACTCACAACAGGTGGTGCGGTGAGGGGGAAACGTCATGTCCGACCGTCAAAACGGAAGCACAATGAGCATCGTGTAGCGCTCAGAGTTTTGACGAAGTTGGAGCCTGTTGAGGTTTCGGCTCTTACCGAAAAACAAAAAGAGTCACTTACCTGGGCTAAAGGCGTCATAGATGCTTCTAAGTCCAATGAGTCGGCTGAAAGAGCCACAAATTCAGCTGTGTTAACGGCTAATAAAGTAAAATGAATCAGATCACCTGATGAACCCCTGCCTTCGAAAAAGGCAAGAGGCCCTAATGTCACCATCAACAGGACACTCACCAAGCCCTTCAATGAAGTGGCGAAGGAGAGTCTAGTGATGGCTGTTATAGACAGAAGTAGTGAGGATGGATCCATCCTCAAGGACAAATGGAGTCATGTACAATCAGCCATTATGGCTCATTACCTCGATGTCCGTAGAGAAATGCCGGGCAAACCACCAATCTGCAACGATGCACGATGGCATCAGGGGAGAGTAAAGCTCTTATATTTCGGTGATGCCTGATCAGTAGACCTGTATAAGGCTGCTCTGAGTCGAGCGGGTGCGGTGTGGCCGGGTGCCCAGTTGGATGTTGTCGAAAAAAACAACATCCCTAGTCACCCAAGTGACATACTGCTATTTATATAAAATCAAAACCAAAAATTTTTTTATGGATAAATTTTTTTTTATAAAATTTTTTATTAAAAATAGTATTATCGTCGAAGGTACCCTTAGTATTTGCATTATAATTTTTGGAGTATATGCCAGATAATGTCGACTTATACCTTAAATTTAAGCTATTAACGTGGACTACCAATGTTGGAAATACCTCTTTCACTTAGAAACAGTGATTTAGTAACAGTCATAACTGCTATTTATATAAAATCAAAACCAAAAATTTTTTTATGGATAAATTTTTTTTTATAAAATTTTTTATTAAAAATAGTATTATCGTCGAAGGTACCCTTAGTATTTGCATTATAATTTTTGGAGTATATGCCAGATAATGTCGACTTATACCTTAAATTTAAGCTATTAACGTGGACTACCAATGTTGGAAATACCTCTTTCACTTAGAAACAGTGATTTAGTAACAGTCATTAAACAAATTCGAAAAAGTAGATCTTTTTAAAAAAAAAAATAAAAAATCCTGGGGCGAAAAAAACATAAAAAATAGAAAACAAATCGAAAAAAAAATATTTTATTTTATTTTCTAAAAGCTTGCATTCTAGCGAAGAAAATAATGCATATTTGCCTAAATCTATGGATAAATGTAGAGATTATAGGCCTTTTGGTAGAGGTAAGAGAATTTCAAAAAATGTTTTTTTTTAATTTCGGTTTAAATAGCGATTTTATTTGTTTCTTTTATTTATATTAGGTACATTTGAGTTTATTTACATATACCAGATTCATTAGAAGTAATTGTGAGTTCTTTGTTGACGTAGATTTCGGAATCGGTTTCTCTAATGAGGAACCAAATATAATCTCCCATCATTCTTTCATCCCAGTGCCCTTGGTAACGCCGCTCGATGGACTTCAATTCTTGGTGAAACCTTTCGCCATGTTCGTCACTTACGTCGCCAAGATTCTCGGGGATAAAGTTTAAATGAGAATGCAAGAAATTAATTTTGAGGGACATATTTACCCCTGTTGGAATACATAAAGCGAAAACTAAGTTAGAATACATACATATGTGTTATATACATAAATATAGAAAAATATATTTCTAACCAATTTTTTCATAATTTTTTAACAAATCATTAATCATTGTTTGATATTGCGGGCCTTTATTGGATCCAAGGAAATTGGAAACTACAAGCTTAAACGACCTCCATGCTGCAATTTCATCCGACGTCAAATATGATTCGAAATTCACATCTTTCATCAGTTTCCTTATTTTAGGCCCACCAAAAACTCCTTCTTCGCTTTTTGAAAAGAAAGACTTTTAAATATACTTTTTGAATATGAGAGTGAATTGCCATCTTTCCTTAAGGCTTTTACAAAATTTTTTAAGAGCCCCACCTTTTTTCCAGTCATGTTCATATTTTATGTATTTTATCAGTTTAGCCATTGTTTCGTATGATTCCTTAGTGTTGACAGCATGAGCAATGGGAATCGACGGTTTCTGATTTCCGTTGTGTAAAAGTACTGCTTTCAAACTTTCTTTACTGCTGTCAACAAGTAACCACCATTCCTTTTAATTGTATGTTTGATTAAGTTCCTCGAACAACCCGGGAATGTCCTTGCAAAAGCATCTGTTATACACAGTTGTTTAAAATAGTTTGTAGGGTATATCACGGACTCTATAATATGATATGTTAACATCTGGGGCCAAAATATTGTATTGTTTCATCTCAGTTGCAAGTAGTTCTGCCTTATCTTTGGTCAGTTCCAAAACTCTCACTATATCAATGACATGAAACTGAGTTAAAAGCGATGACTTCTGACTCAAACTTGAATCGCTCAGAGTTGAGTACTCACTTGAACATGATGATGTTTCCGTTATTAGGCTGTTCGCTATACTTGGACCCTTCCTACTTCAATCTATTAACTTAGACAAAAAATAGCAGTCCGTATCGTGAATGAATGGTTGTCTCCAAATCATTGGCATTCCAAATTGCACGTGAAGTCTAAAATTAAAACGTTTTATTCCACCAAACATTGTAGTACATCAATTTTAAAGTACTTACCGCATTCTTCCACTAGTCCATCGAGTAAGATTTACATGGCACGAATTACACAAAATACTAGGTGTCCACGGTTCGTTCATATTTTTAACTCGTATACAAAAATATTACACATATATTTTACTAAACGCACGTCTATATACACGTTGAATTACATATTTTCCGCAGATGTAGCAGAAATTGTCGGAATCATTAACACATTGAAAAGTTCTTTGCCTTTTACTCATAATTCGAAATTTAGCTTTGTAATATTCTTCAGAAAATCGACTTATTTCTTTAAGGTTCATAAGTTGCAGGTATAACTGAATGGAAACCTCATAAATAAAAAACCACAAATATTGTTGAATGACCCTCTATCTATAAAATGCAAGTGCAATGTCTCTTATATGTCTCTCTCACATATGGCGAATTCAATATAAGCAAAAACATCATTTAAAAACGAAAAAATATGAAACAAGATTTTTTTGAATTTCCCTAACGTTTACAAAATGGCTCATAAACATCTATCCATAGATTTTTTCAAATAGACAGTGTTTTCTTCGTTAGCATGCTGGCTTTTTAAAAATGTGATAAAATAATTTGGTTTTTTGTTTCTATTTTTTATGGTTTTTTCTTGTACCAGGAAAAAGTGTTTAAAAAAAAAAACATTTTTTTTCTCATATTTTTGACGACTGTTACTAAACCAAAGATTCTACGTGAAAGCAATATTTGTAACATATGTAGCCCTATAAATTCCCTTTAATTTGAGGCATAACACGGCTCAATCAGGATTATACTTGAAAAATGATGGTCCAAATACTGAATGTAATTTCCATGAAAGCTGGAATTTTATAAAAAAAAATTTACCATAAACATTTTTTAAAATATTTTTTTTCGTGTTTGTGACACCTAATTGTACCAGAATCTGTTATCCACATCCCTTGGACAAACATTTTGTTGCATAGTGTAATGAGAAGAGATATCGTAGAAAACATGATGGATACGCCCAATTCATTCAACAGATGCATTAAATTCACAATGGAAAAGGAAATTGACATCAAGCTGCCTTATTTGGAGTCATTGATGACACAGTGCGACAGTCCAAAAACCTAAAACCGCAATACTATTTTTCTTGTAGGTCTTACCGAGTAAAACTACGTTTGTTCTACGAAATTTGCCGGACACCCCTAAAATCCGGATTTACGGATAAAAAAACGATTTTCTTCTTTTTCTATTAACCTCTTTTCAATCTCTAAACGAAATTTGGAAAGAAGAGAATTAGACATTTTTTGTCCTAAATTTTTTTAATTTTTCGTCAAATTCTAGTTTAGGCAATGTTTTTACCAATTATTTTGTGAGATAACCGTACGATTCATTGATTTACATATATAGTATATTTTATAAAGAAAAATGTACAACAGCTGATTCCAAGACAAGTCTTCGCACTCAGCTCTAGCATTTTTAGTAATATTTCGTAAGATTTTGTGAACTAGATTTGGCAATAATAAATAGATTTAAATAGTTGTTAAAATGTAAATACGAACGTCTTATTATTACATCGGCAACTATAGTTCAATTGTATTGCAGAAGGAGAGGACTGCATCCAAACAATTGAAAACAGAGAACACCTAGAGATGGGAAGAGCGAAGCTCACATCGCTAGTAGAAAACCACATAGAAAAAAGAGAACTGAACAAAGAGATAGGATAGTACTTGACGCAGTGAACCAAAGCAAACTATTTCTTAGGGATTACAAGGACATATTAATATTAAACGCTGACAAAGGAGGAAAGACCGTTGCAATGTCGAAAACAGACTATAAGAACTTAAAAATGCGTTTGCAATTGACTGAGTTATTAAAGCTTCATTAAAACTAAATGTGTACATAAATACTAGTTTTGACGATGATGACGAGTAAAACAAGTTAGAGAGTTCAGTCGGGTAAACCGACATATGAAACCCCTCCCTCACCTTGAGACCCAAAAAATATTCGTATTTTCTTTTAGTTTTAGTTAAATTATTATGATTTTTCTCCTTTCGAGAGCTATCGTGCACACCAGCCAACAGACAGACACACAGACGGACGGACGGACGGACATTGCTCAAATGACTTTAAAGGACCCAAAACGAATTTCCGCCGAACATACTTAGGGTCTTAGATCACTCCTTCGATGTGTTACACTTTTTACTCGTAGCAAATGATGTATACCCTCTTCTCTAAGGTGAGGGGATAAATATAATATTAAAAAATTGCAATATAAGCTTGACAAAAATCAATGTATAAATAGGTTGACATTTGCATTATTTCTAAAATCAATTACTAAAAGTTGTAATCCAGCCTTATTAACTTTAAAGCTATAAATGTGAAAAATTTTTGAAATTTATTCATTGCGGAAATATTCATACTAATCTATTTCTCATAGAGCACAAAATGAAAAATATCAACATTAAAACTTTCACTATAATATTTTTTAAATATGGCGGTGTATGCTGTATTTGTAGATTTGTAAAATCAAAATGTACAAATGTTGCAAATATTGCGGTCATTATAAAATGTCTTACAAATGCTCATATTTAAAGAAAATAGTGTAACAGTTCTAAATTATATATATAGGGTGACCCATTTCGAGGTTCCCTACTATTTTAAAGAAAACAAAACAGAAAATTCAAATTGAATAGGAATGTTTATTATCATTTGAAAGAACATTATTTGGCATTTATTTTTTCAAGATTATGTCCTACATATCGGCGGCTTAATGTTATTTTGGTCCATACGCCATTTTCGGTTTTTTGAGTTAGGAGTTGATAATATGGGTTCCAAGCATGCTCTTTCAGAATCTGCAATCATTTTTTTCCTATCTCGCCTAGTTTTCGAGATATTGGTAGGGTAAATTTGTTTTACTCTGAATAACGGGAAATAATTCCGATATTTTTGTTCTACGTCTCAATTTTTCTATCGCCCTATATTTTTCACTCAGTATTTTACGTTCTTTCGATCACAATATGTAAATTAGTGTCCTTCCATACCGACCCTTTTTGTGGTCCATGTAATACAAATACGAAAAAATATTAAAATAAAAGTGGATATGGACCAAAATGCCAAGTACAAAAATTTTTATAACTTGCTTATTTTTGGATGTAATGGCATAGAAATGCATGAGAATCATACAAACGCTGTTGGGAACCCTATGAAATAAAAAGTGTGTAACTCTTCAGACCCGTTTTTACTCAAACAATAAATTGCGTTTTACTCCGATCATACAAAATGGCGTATAGCATTGAGCCGACGATATGTTGGCCGCGGCTACGTCTCAGATGGTTCATCCGTTGAGTCCAATTTTCGATGACTCGATTATGTTGACCATAAATTGAGCGAAGTGCACCAAACACATTCCTCACAGAACGTGAATTTTCGTAATAAAGATGAACTATTTGTAAACGTTGTTCAGGCGTAAGTCTTTCCATGATGAAATGCCAAACAATACTTAACAAAAATAACATGACAGCATGACACGACTCACACGTGATCTGTCAAAAAAAGGCTATTGAAAAAAGTATATCTACTTGGATCACCCGTTATATGTAAATAAATATATCACGAAAGGAACCAGATGTTTTTTAATTTTTTCATAGTTGAGTAAAGGCGATGATTCTGAACAAAACCTCATTAGCCGTTCGGCGTCAATCTAGTCCAACTTTCAATCACTTGAAGCAAGCTGTGCTCAGGACTTCGTGCAGCAATATTATAAAAGTAAAGTGCCACCTCGCTAATCCCAACAATTTGATTACGAACTATAGATCTTTTGAGGTTATTGGGTCGTTTTTGTCTGAAAATCAAAATGTGTTATTTCGGTAAATGCACCTTTAGTGAACTAAATACATAACAATTGACAATATGAAAGTGCCTGAAAGCTCTTTAAAGTTTGTGTACAGATGTAATCATCTGTCCGGATGTCTTGCAGGACCAGACTAAAGTTGCTCTGATAACACTTTGTGGTACTTGTGACACTTACTGTCATTTTGTCATAAAAGCAGCAGGAATCAGCAACACAAAAACTTCGAGGGTGTGTGCCTTTTGGTTTTTATGCAAATGAAGCACGAATTTATTACTTGTATGACTATTCATGAACGCATATTAGGTTGTACCGAAACACGGTAGGGAATCTGATTCCGACTCAAACGAACACGTTAACATTACTGTCTTAGCTAACTCCAAAGACGTCGAGGTCAGCAAGATGGTAGAAGAAGTCAATGCGTGCATGGCACAGCTCACGACAAAAAAGAAAAATCTATCAGGGGCACAAAGACGAAAGTTGAAGAAGATGAACCGAAACAGCAAACAGGCCAAGGTGCAGGATGCTCCAAAGGAGCTATCTGAGACTCCATCCACCTCCTCGGAAGCAGGAAAGAGGATCAGATCTCCAGAAGAGCAAAACACTGGGATTACCGCCGAAGAAGAAAAAGAGCTCCGCGCTTTCAAGTAAATGGGAGAGAACAAATCAACCCCTCACGAAGGAGACCCTAGTCTGTCTCCTGGTGGAGAGGACGGCGACACAGTCGATCCAACTACAAAGGAAGCGAGCGCAACCACGGAATCCTTCGGAAAAATTAGGACATCTAAAAAGATGTCACGATCTATACGGAAGAGGAAGTTGGTTGATGAAAAAGGTAAGAAGCCACCATCTTATGCCAAAGTAGCGAGAAAGCAATATAGAGACGAGCTCTGCTACGCAGTGATCCATATCAACAGAGCATCAGGCAAAATCCCCCTGACCAATACAACAACGTTGAAGACTTGGTAAATAACAAAATTGTGGAGCACGATTCAGATAATGTGCAGCGATTTCAAAGGGGACACACTGAGGATGAATTTCGCGTCAATAGCATGTATGGAGACCCTCAAAGAGCTTGTGGATAGCATCCCCTCTCCCTGGGAATGCGCTAAGCTGAAACTGGTGAGGATGAGGGACATCCCTCAGCTCATAAAAAACAGTACACGTCAAAGGATGGGGCAGCAGTTTCACATCAGAATGCATGCTCAAACTCTTTGGCCAGCAAAACAAGGGACTGGACGTGAAGAGGTGGGAAGTCTTCCACAGAGAGAATGATCGTGATGTCACTCTCCTTGTGGTGGGTTTGGATCGGCTCGCCATGGCCAGCCTGGTCAAGATGAAGGGTATGGTGTCCTATGTGAACAAAGCAGTCTTCTTCAAAATTGGTAAGGCTTTGGTTGGCGCTGAAAACCGGCAAAACTGAGCCACTAAATAATAAAGGCAGCGATGGAGATAAGCGCCCACTGCAGCCAAAAAATGATGAGGGAGCCGAATCTACCATCTTTGACTCCCAAGAAGACCGGTTACTGGAGGATCAATGATTGAAGTCATCCAGATAAACATCCATCGGAGCGAGACGGCAACCAACGCTTTGATGGAAATAGGGCAGTACTAACATTAATAAACGGGGCCAGGCCCTAGTAGAAGTCTAAAATACTAAAAACCCAATAACACGTAACGTAGGTAACACGGCTACCTTCGTTAATAGAATAAGGGAAGAAGTATTAGATATAACAATATGTTCAGAAAATCTAATAGACGAAATACTGGAATGGAGGGTCTCTAAAGAACATTCTTTTTCTGATCATCGTTACATAAGGTTTAAGATAGCACGGCCATCGCCGAACCCTATATGTTTCAGAAATAAGGCCAAAACTAAATGGACAAAATTCGGGAAGCTACTTAGAGAAATACTAGGGCATGGACATTTTGAGTCCCTCAGTGTTGAAGATATTGACACTAATGTTGATTACATTACGGATATATTAGTAAGGTCTTTCGAAGACAGCTGTCCGCTTCGAGAAAGGAAATCAACCCAAGAGAAGCCTTGGATGACCGAGGCGATTCGCAACATTGGGAAAGAGGTCCGTAGACTTTACAATAGGCACGCCGTAAAAAATATCCAGTATACTGGGACGACTACCATAGAAGACTCAGAGAATACAACAAAATCACAAGAACAGCAAAACGAAACTCCCGGAAGCTATTCTGCGAACAGGTCGATAGTGTTAACGATGTTTCTAAAATTAAAAAGTTCCTCTCAAAAACCCATACCCAAACCGAAACAATGGTAGACGATATGGGCAGAAGAGTAGACTCAACTGAAGAGATGGTAAGGCTTTTGATTAACACCCATTTTCCGCAAGGTACGACGGGACAGACTGAGATACCGAACTACAGACAAAATGAAGAACAACAAAGTTATATCATTACAGACCATATGGTCAAAGAAGTCGTAAGAAGCTTTTTACCATTTAAGGCACCAGGACTTGATGGAATATTTGCGGCACTACTACAGATGGAGGTGGACTACATATCAGCTCATCTAGCCAATATTTTCACAGCATGTCTAAAATTCGCATACACACCGAAAGCCTGGCAGGAGTAGTTTTCTTACCTAAACCCGGCAAGGCAAGTTATGCAACACCCAAGGCTTATAGACCAACAAGCCTAACATCTTTCTTACTCAAAACCATGGAACGTATAGTGGATACCATGATTAATAGTAAGATACATGCCTATGTTAAAGGGCGATCAGTAGACACCGCCCTACACGAGGTAATACACAATATAGACGAATCCTTCAATGGAAAGATGTATACACTTGCGGTATGTATTGACATTGAAGGGGCGTTCAAAATTGTACGGACCGACACACTCATCCAATCCTTAGACCAGTTTCAGGTGGACCGGGCTCTCCGAGACTGGATAAGCTACATGCTAAGGAATAGATGGAAAAATTGCGATTCCCACGACATAAAAATATGAGACAGGGTAGCACAGGGAACACCACAGGGTGTTATATTATCACCACTCCTGTGGGTCACTACTATAAATAGTCTCCTAAGGATACTAACGGATGAAGGACTTAAACCAGTCTGTTACGCAGACGACGTTATAATACTTCTGAGGGGGAAGAATTCTAATCAACTCTGTAGAAGGGCCGAAACGGCTCTAAAACTCGCATATGACTTGGCTCGACCGAGAGGTCTAAATGTAAACCCAGAAAAAACAGAGATATGTCTGTTCACATGGAAAACGAAGATTGGTCAATATGATGACCCACTTTTCCTAAACGAAACAATTCCAGTATCCAACAGGATTAAATACTTAGGTGTAATCCTGGACAGGAAACTAAATTGGAAGTGCCACATAAAAGAACGAGGAAACAAAGCTACATATGCTGGGCACTATGTAGAAGAGCCATTGGCTCAAAATGGGACTTAATCCAAGTATGACACACTGGCTCTACAAGAGCGTAATCAGACCTATTATAACATACGCATCAGTAGTGTGTTGGACATCAATGAAAAAGAAGTGCAGCATAACGAATGTGTTGTCTCGGTGTAAGCGGGGCAATGAGGACCACAGCCAGTAGGGCATTGGAGACGATCTTGAATATCCAACCAATAGAAATACAGATTAGATATGAAGCTGCCCTCACGGCGACGAGACTCAAAGTGATGGGCGAATGGATCGAAAGCGATCACAAGTCATATCATCAAAAGATAGCTGAGGTAGTGACGGTGGATTTAACTGACATATCATCAGTATCCGACAGAATACTTGAAAAATCAATAGTTGCTGAGTGTGAGGCCATGATACCAGACAGACAATCTTGGATTGATGGAACCAGACAGACAATCTTGGATTGATGGAACGTAGTGCAGACAACATCTGGAATTTGCTGTTATACAGATGGGGGAGAGAACGGGGCTAGGACTTTATATCGAGGAACCGGAAACCGAACTTTCATTCCAACTTATTTCGATATTACCGAGTTCCTAAAATAACTTTCTAAGGACCATTTATTAACAATTAGAGCGCACAACAGGCCGAATACTGGCTTATGTGTATGTCCAAGGACATGAGGCCGAATTTCACCGGCTCCTCTTCTCAACCTAAACTAACCTAACCTAAGTAATATTACCCTTTTTGTTTTATATATTTTAAAATGGATTTTCAATATTAAATTTAGTAGAAGTAGTTATTTTTTGTGTGAAATAGAGTAAAATTTGCATATATTCTTCAAAAAGTATATACATATGAACAGTTTTGGTGAAAATACGCCCAGAAACAAAACTAGAGGAAACCTTGCAAAAACGAAAGTTACGCGGGTCAAAATCGCCTGTTTTGATATGTTTGAACCGAAATAATAAATAACTTTTTTTTTGAAAACATCGAGTGTAGCTTCGGCTGTGTGGCACGTAGCGCCGTCCTGTTGAAACCAAATGTTGCCAATATCCTCCTCTTAAATTTTTGTGAACAAAAATTCAACATGGCCCGATAACGATCGCCATTGACTGTAACGGCCACTCCATGCTCATTTTCGAAGAAAAATGGCCCAATTATGCCTCTGGACCAAAATCCGCACCAAACAGTGACTCGTTTTGGGTGTATCGGCTTTTCAATGTATGTGTGCGGGTTTTCTGTGCCCCAAATGCGACAATTTTGCTTGTTTACATACCCGCCAAGATCAAAATGAGCTTCATCTGAAAAGATGATTTTTTTTGGCAAAATCGGCATCTTCTGTAAGTCGATCGCAGACCCACTTGTTCAAGCGTATACACAACCATATTCGTTCAGCGGAAGGATAAAACTAATTATCTGTCAAATCAGACATGAGCTAAGTGTTACCATTCACGAAATAAGCACTAGTTAAAAAAACGTTAGATAGCGGACCCTTTATTTAAATATTATATATTTCTGGGCAAATAAATTTTATTTGAAAATCAATACAATTAAATAAATAATAGCCAAAAATAAATAATATTAGGACGGAAACAAGGAGTTATTTACAACGACATCTTGCAAAATATATAATTTTTGTGTGTGTCAAATATAATGCTCGTATCTTTTTTGGGCAGAAAAAGGGATAATCCCTTGAATTTAGAGGTTTTTAAGGGATATCGTAATTTCAAAAAAGGTATAAATAAGGGATAGTTTTGTAATATGTTTTTCGCTGGAATTACTGAAATAGATACATTTATTAATGCAAAAGTGAACATTAATTGATTTTAAAATTAATCCGATGCGTTTTCATCGTCGGCGTTATCAGTATTTGCAACCGAATCGTCTTCAATGGCATTGATTTCGCCACTTTTGTTCTGATATTTGTCTTTTGAAGCGATTAATCGAAGCAATGTCGGCTTCGTTTTCAGAAAATGGTAAAATTCAATGCACGAGTACTGCAAATTGCATTTTACCGTGAGAATCGCTCTCAGCGTGTTAATTTGCAATCGAGTTTTCTCACTGGTCCAAGATTTGTTAATTGCAGCAAACACTCGTTCCACCGATGCTCTCGTTCCGGGCAAGCATAGAATGTATTCAATCAACTTAGCAATTTCGTAGTATTCACAATTTTCGGCTTGCAGATGATTGAATACTTCAACCCAACGATTTGTGATTGAAGTATTGTCGTTTCTCCACTTTCTGATTTTATCATCGGTACAGTAATTTTTAACGTACCGGAATTGACCGTGCAGCTTCATTGCATTTTCATTTGCATCGTACAAACGAAGGTTATACAATGTTTTCATCACCACTTCGACCTCCTGCCACGTTGGTGTTCTTGTTAACATCGCCCATGCAAAGATTTTTAGTTTTTTCAATGGTTCCGTCCACGAATTCATGTAAGAGCATGCATCGACTGAAAAATCAATTTCAACTATATAAAACCATTTTTAAGAATAATATGCAAAACGTGTAAGTTACCGAAAAACTCTGTGTATACGGCAGCAAGCAAATCAAAATCATATGCCATTCCGCCAAGTTTTTCTTTCTCTACTGCAGCTCTTGGGGACAAAAAGTTGTCTTCATCACGAGATTTCAGCGCATCTTCGACCTCGTGTAAATATTGTACGACTTCAATCGCCGTAACATCGTCGCTTTCGATTTTCCGTACCGTCTCCGCAAATAATTCGTCCTAACGAAACAGACAAAAACTAATGTATTACAATTGGATTGAAATTACATAATTATTTAAATTATCTACCTGCTCGATAACAAAAAGTAACCAAAATTTTGCCTCCGGATTCAGGAAAAATTCTTTCGCGTCTTAGCGAACCTTAGACCCAAGCAGTCTCATATATTCGACGTCCGGTTCATCGTAGAATGCCTTCAATGCCTCCGTGCGTACAGTGTATATGTAGAAATGTGAATATATTTTGACGATGATATGCTCTACGTCGATTGGAAGAACATCGCATGCATTTTTTAATGCGTTGTGTGCGATATGGGCGGTGCAGCCGATGCCAAGCAAATGAGGAAGCCATAATTTCTTTCTGTAGAAAACGTTGTTTTCGCCACCACGAGTTATTCCACCAAAGTTCACTTTGACATTATCACCACAGAACGCGACGATTTTTTTTATCACGAGCGACAGACAATATGAGATTTGATATTATTTCTGATGTTTCGCCTTTTTCAGAACTGATATCTAACACCTTTACACGTACGCCAATCGTTGGTATGAAGTATCGGACTAGAACGGGAAACAGTTTAACGTTTCCGTGGTTTGATGCATCTGTGTAAATCGACACATAGTTTCACTGATCCAAATCTTCTTTAAGCGTTTGTTTGGCGTGTGGCGCAAACACACTGGTGATGATCGCTTGGCATTTCTTTTGTGAACACGAAAAATTAATTTTGAAACATGTTTTGAATATTTTAGTCGCACAATCTGACGACTTGAAACTGTGGTTAGCATTTATAACATGGTACGCCCAGACGCCTTCTAGAACTGCTTTTTGTGTATCCAGTGTCGATGAAAAATGCGATGTAATAGTTTGACTTGCAGAAGCAGCATTCAGAGCACCAATATGTTTTTTCGATTTCAAGTGTTGAAGAATGTCTGTATTGCCCCTTGCTGCAATGGAAAATCGACTGTGGCATTTCTTGCACAAAACATCGCTGTCGGTTTTCGTCGTTTCTATATACGGATATTTTTGACGAAGGTTTGCGTTAAATACGCATTTGCCTTTTGCTGCTTTCGGCATATTATTTCTTTCACAAAATTCACAAGTTAAATAAAAGACAAGCGCATCAAACAAATGCGAAAACATGACAGTGCGTAAGCGTTTTGCTATTCGCTGTTGGTGGATATTACTCGCCGCATGGTACAATTATGTACAAGGTAGTAGCAGGAGCACAGCTGACTGCTTTGTTTAAGTTCTTCGTTATGTCAAACTAGGTTACTTTGCTTTGTTCGTTTGTGTGTTTGCTTATGTGTTCGCTTGTGTGGTCACCTCTGGTGTTTGACATAACGAAGTCCGGCTACTACCTGCAGATAATTGTATCATGGACGTTCGCCACTTCGCTGGTTGTCAAATTCAAATTTTCCAGCGTTGGAAATCTTCTGACAATTTCTATGCGAATATGGGAGTTTCAAGGGATAAAAAGGGATTTTCGAAAATTTCAAGGGATAGCTCTTTCGACACCAAAAAAAGGGATAATCCCTTAAAAAAGGGAGAGATACGAGCATTAGTCAAATATAATATACTAGCTGAACCCGGTCCACTTCGTTGCCCCAGACTTCAGATTTCGATCCCGTTAATTTTTGGACTAATTACGTAGACTGACACAAATATGCACATAATTACATTGATCTCTCTAACAAATTGCTCAAGATATATCAAACACAAAATTTAATTGGCTTATTTTTTTTAAACCGCCCATTTTTGGACCAAGCACGTAGGCTGCCACCTAATATATATGCACAACATTAGAGTAATCTCGCTAATAATTTGTGCGAGTTATGTCAATTTCAAAATTGGGTTTGTATTGGCGGGGCCACGCCGATTGGTCCAATCCTGCCCATTTTTGCACCAATCAAGTAGACTACCACCTAATACATATGCAAAAATTACAGCACTCTCGCTAACAAATTGTGCAAGATATGTTAATTTAAAATCTTTGTTTATATGGGCGGGGCCACGCCGATTCGTCCAATCCCGCCTATATTTTGACAAATCACGAAGACTACCACCGGATACATGGCACAAAATTACAGCACTCTCGCTAAAAAATTGTGTAAGATATCTCAATTTCAAAATTTGGCTTATATGGGCGGGGCCACGCCCATTGGCCGATCCCGACCATTTTTGGACCAATTAAGTAGACTACCACCTAATACATATGCACAACATTACAGCACTCTCGCTAATAAATTGTGCAATATATGTCAATTTAAAAATTTGGTTTGTAAGGGCGGGGCCACGACCATTGGCCCAATCCCGCCCATTTTTGGACCAATAACGAAGACTGCCACCAGATACATATGCACAAAATTACAGCTCTCTCGCTAACAAATTGTGCAAGATATCTCGATTTCAAAATTTGGCTTAAACGGGCGGGGCAACGCCCATTTGTCCGACATCGCCTATTTTTGGACCAATCACGTAGCTCGCCAACAGATATATATAAACAAAATTACAATTCTCTCGCTAAAAAATTGTGCAAGATATCTCAAATTCAAAATTTGGCTTATATGGGCGGGGCCACGCTCATTGGTCCGATCCCGCCCATTTTTGGACCAATTAAGTAGACTACCACCTAATAAATATACACAACATTAAAGCACCCTCGCTAACAAATTGTGCAATATATGTCAATTTAAAAATTTGGTTTATAAGGGCGGGGCCACGACCATTGGTCCAACCCCGCCCATTTTTGGACCAATAACGAAGACTGCCACCAGATACATATGCACAAAATTACAGCTCTCTCGCTAACAAATTCTGCAAGATATCTCGATTTCAAAATTTGGCTTAAAGGGGCGGGGCAACGCCCATTTGTCTGACACCGCCTATTTTTGGAACAATCTCGTAGCTCGCCAACAGATATATATAAACAAAATTACAGTTCTCTCGCTAAAAAATTGTGCAAGATATCTCAAATTCAAAATTTGGCTTATATGGGCGGGGCCACGCTCATTGGTCCGATCCCGCCCATTTTTGGACCAATTAAGTAGACTACCACCTAATAAATATACACAACATTAAAGCACCCTCGCTACCAAATTGTGCAATATATGTCAATTTAAAAATTTGGTTTATAAGGGCGGGGCCACGCCCATTGGTCCAATCCCGCCCATTTTTGACAAAGCGCGAAGACTACCACCAGATACATACGTACAACATTACAGCACTCTGGCTAACAAATTATGCAAGATATATCAATTTCAAAATTTGGCTTATATGGGCAGGGCCACGCCCATTCGTCTGATTCCGCCCATTTTTTGACCAATCACGTAGGTCGCCAACATATATGTTTACCCAAAATTACAGCTCTCTCGCTAACAAATTGTGCAACATATCTCAAATTCAAAACTTGGCTTATATGGGCGGGGCCACGCCCATTGGTCCGATACCGCCCATTTTTGAACCATTCACGTAGACTGCCACCAGATACATATGCACAAAATTACAGCTCTCTCGCTAACAAATTGTGCAAGATATCTCGATTTCAAAATTTGGCTTAAAGGTTGCTGGGGGGGGGGGGGGGGGGGGGGTGGGGGGCACGCTCATCAGTACGACCCCGTCCATTTTTGGACCAATCACGTAGATTGCCTCCAGATATATATATACAAAATTCCAGTTCTCTCGCTAACAAATTGTGCAAGATATCTCGATTTCAAAATTTGGCTTAAAGGGGCGGGGCCACGCCCATTAGTTCGACCCCGCCAATTTTTGGACCAATCACGTAGGTCGCCAACAGATATATATATAGACAAAATTACAGCTCTCTCGCTAACAAATTGTGCAAGATATCTCAAATTCAAAATTTGGCTTATATTGGCGGGGCCACGCCCATTGATCCGATCCCTCCCATTTTTGGACCAATCACGTAGACTGCCACCAGATACATATGTACAAAATTGCAACACTCTCGCTAACAAATTGTGCACGATATCTCAATTTTAAAATTTGTCTTATGTGGGCGGGGCCGCGCCCACTTGATATATCGAAAATTCAAGTACCCTATTTTCACCACGCCCCACACATGTACATTCTGTGAAAATTTCAAGAAGATCGGTTCAGCCGTTTAGACGTCTATACGGTACAAACAAACCTACAAACCAACAAACAAACAAACACACATTCTTCTTTATATATAGAAGATAGATTTAAAGTGTACACTAAACATTCATCTATTTCAAGCAGAATATGCGATTTTTTTCAGCGTGTAGGTACTCCTTTCAATTCACATTTTTTAGACCTCTTAGAATTTAAAATTCCTTAAAACCGTTCTTCGGTACAACATAATACATATGTATGTATGTTTTAATGTACGAGTATATACACCTTGTACACACATATGTTTGGGGAAGTTCTGTGTCATAAATTTAATGGTTATGTAATCATACATGTATATGCAGAAGGATGAATAGATTTGAATTTGAAAGACATTGCTAAATGTTAAAATTTTGTATTTAATGTAAAATCGCTGTTCGTCAAAACATTAATTAAAACGTAAAGTAAACTGAGCCCAAAGCATGCCGATGTTGATTTTGAATAAAACACAAATTAATTAGGAAATTATTGTCATTTCTTGTTATTATGATAATATTGGTATGGTTCAATTATGTATGGAACAAAATATCGGCCAAATGGCCGCCGCGTCCTCAGCGGCGCACCTCCAAATTTTCGATGACGCTGAGGCATAATTGATAAATCTCATCCTTTAGCTCTTGAATTGTTGCTGGCTTATCGACGAACACCTTTTCTTTCAAATAACCCCAAAGAAAGAAGTCCAACGGTGTCAAATTTTTTACATAACAAAGATAAACAGTTAAAAATTGCGTCTATTGTGTAGGGTAAGGGAATTTAATTTCCTTAGTTTTTTATTCGAATTTTATTATACCCTCACTTTAGTGTGACGAGGGTATATATCATTTGCTACGGAAAAAAGTGTAACACATCGAAGGAGTGACCTAAGACCCCAAGTATGTTCGGAGGAAAACCGGTTTGGGTCATTTTAAGTCGAATGAGCAATGTCCGTCCGTCTATCTGTCTGTCTGTCTGCTGGCTGGTGCGCACGATAACTCTCGAAAGGAGTAACCGATTGACTTCAAATTTGGTATGTGGTAATATTTTTTTCTATCTCCGGCTAAGTTCGAAGATGGGCCATATTGGTCCACTCCTTCTAGTACCTCCCCCACAAAGGGTTAAAATGTTGTGAACAATTGATTCTTTAATAACTGCTATACTACTTATTCGAATCTTCTGAAATTCCACACATAGTATTAGCTTATTAGTCGCTATCAACTCGAGAAAAATGGGCGAAGTTGCCACGTCCCTTTTGGTACCTCCCACACAAATGCACCGTTTTGCACCAAAAGTTAAAAGCTTATAACAGTGTATAAAAAAACTTGAAATTTTGTACAGTATTATGCTTTTATATTGCCTACAGTCAAGGGAAAAATTGGCGTTGTTGCCACGCCCTTTTTGGTACCTCCCACACAAAGGTACCTTTTTGCACCAAAATTTAACAGCATATAACATTAAAACCAGGGTATAAAAATACTTGACATTTTGTACAGTGTAATGTTTTTATAGTGTCTATAGCCCTGTGAAAAATGGGCGTTATCGCCACGCCCCTTTTTGTACCTCCCACACAAAATGCACAAATCATACCACAATTTAATATCTCATAACGTTTTTACCAGCGCACATAAATGCTTACAATTCGGCACAGTGCAATGAATTTAAAGTATCTAATGTTCAGCGAAAAATAGTTGTATTTGATAAACCCCTTCTGGTACCTTCCACACAATTTGACAGAATAATTCGAGTAATATTCAATATTACATTACTCACAAAGTGAGGGTATACCTTAGTCGGTTTACCCGACTGAAACTTTCTTACTTGTTCCTAAATATAAATATGTACTTAAGTACGAGATTATTAAATCTTTTAATAATAAAATACGTAAAGGTTAAAAATGTAATCTTCGATTTTTTGAAAGAAATATATCAATTATTTCATCGATTTTGACTCTGGCTAGACATCAAAGCCAGATAAGATAGCCTTTCTCCCTCCAATCTGTTCCGGAGATAAGTTTTTATTCTTCTTAACATCGAGAACAAAAACTAAAATATTATCTAATGCATTTGATGGCTTATCATTCTTCTGCTTCCAATAATCAATCCATATACTTATTTCAGCTAATCCATATACTTATTTCAGCTAATTTATGGCTAACACCAATCAAAAAATCTTGAAACATGCACTTTTCTTATTTTTAGGTGTTATTACTTTTACTGTTACCATTTTTTTGAGTGATTTTGAAAATTGTAAATAAAGGGTTTTCCAACACGAGGTGTTAATTTGATATTCAAAGAAAAATTCAATTTTTTGGGATAAATGGTCGGATGTTTATTTCGTAATAAAGAGGAAGGTATGCCGTTAATAATGAAATACAACACAAGCCAAATGGTCACCACGACCACGCTTACAGGACCATATCCTTTTCATGAAATTTTCCATAACCAAATTGCAAATTGGCTGCCCTATGTCCTCGATAGCCTCACGAATTCTATCTTTGAGGTCTTGAATCGACTCTGGGCTGTTGGCGTAGACCCTATCTTTCACGTGGCCCCAAAGGAAGAAGTCGCATGGTGTTAAATCACAAGATCTCGGTGGCCAATTGTGATCACCTCTTCGAGATATAACACGGTCCGGAAACTTTTCCCGTAACAGAGCAATGGTTTCGTTGCTTGTGTGGCACGTAGCGCCGTCTTCTTGAAAATAAACGTTGTCCAGATCAATACCATCCAACTCCGACCATAAAAAATCATTAATCATCTCTCGATAACGCAATCCATTCACCGTAACTGTTGATCCAACCTCATTTTCGAAAAAGTAAGGTCCAATGACCCCGCCGGACCATAAACGGCACCAAACAGTCACACGTTGAGGTTGGAGAGGCATCTCAACAATAACTCTTGGGTTTTCCGAGCCCCAGAGCGACAATTTTGCTTGTTGACGTAGCCACCGAGGTGGAAATGGGCCACATCAGTCAAGATGATTTTCGATTTTTCGAATTTTTATAATTTCAATGCGTTCTTGAATCGTGTATCGTTCCATTTTTAGTAATGGCGTAGTTTCTACTTGGCAAATGTCAAAGAATAATAGTTTCAAAACTAACAGCTATCGAAATACCGGGTGATTCAAAATAACACCTCTTGTTGGAAACCCCTGTAGTTTATGCCAATGTTGGCATCGCAACGACGTGAGATAACACGGCCATTGAATCTGTTGCGCAAAAGAGCCATTGTTTCGTAACCATTCACACCATGCCTGGCCGGCCTCATTTCGAAGAAGTGTGGTCCGATGACGTCACCAGCCCATAAGCCGCACCAAATTTGCGCACAATTCTCCCGATTGTGGACACATTTGGTCGATTATGCTGATCAAAAACACATCACGAAATGCATTTTGATTTGAACACCCATTTTCGTAAAAGGCTTAAAAAACTTTAACGCGTTGCTCGATTGTGTATCGTTCCATGGTTAAAATTGAGTTAGTCTGAAATTGAGAAATGTCAAATGAAATTAGGTGTGGTTCACATTCAACATCGGCCCTTACAATTTAACCACCAGTTATTTGAGCCTACAAATGTATGTGTATATTCTAATCTCCAAAGGATGCGATTTTACTCCAAGTGATTTTTGACCACTAGACCGCTGAGGCTCTTATAAGATCTAGAAAGCTGAAATGTCAAGAGTCGAGAACTGTATAAACCGCGGACTCTTCACATAATAATTTTAGGCCATGGCTGAACAGAACAGCTGTAATCAAGATGTTTTCATTCTTTCTTTGATTCAGAGATTTTCATTAGAATATCTTTCGGCTTAAGAAGCATACAATACGGTAATAAAATTTACCCGGCAACTAGTATCTGATATAGTCAAGGTATTATTTTGAATCTATATATGGGCATTTCCAGAGAAAGGTCTACCACGATGAGAAAAATAAAAGTTGATAAACTAATGTTTTTTTCTTTCATATTGTTAAAGAAATATTTGAATTTAAAGAATATAATGAGTTTACAGCATATTTTTATTTTTGTTGTGAAATATTTGAACAGAAAGTCACAAATATTTTTTTTTCATTTTTGGCCCCTTTAAGTGCTGGTTTTGCATTTCACTGTTATTTGTTATATATTCGTTTTATGGTTACAATCTTCGTTAAAGATCTTTGTACCAACAACAAACTATTAGGAAAATAGAAACAGATTTAAAGCAAGAATCGACTAACGGTAAATTTGTATGTTTCTTTCACCTGCTATTTTGGTGTCACGTTCGCAATAACAAAACGCAGTTTTGTATCAGAACTGCTCATCCAGTCGAAGCAAGTAATTGAAAATTTATATTCAAACAAAGTTAATTGTGCTTAATTAATAAAAAACAAAAATTGTTTGCTGTTGCTTTTAAGAAAGCTTTAATTTTAATCAAAAGTTTGTCGCGTTCGCCATCTTAGTTGGACATATTAGAATAAAAAAAATTTTTTTTTCATATTTGCTTACTTTTTGTGCGGATGAGTAAAAATAATAATAAAGAAGCGTCGCGACGACTTTTAGAAAACATTAAAACAGAAAGAAATAAAATTAACAAAATTAAATTAAAAAAATTAAATTAAATTTACAAAAATTAAATTTAAAATTAAAAAATTAACAAACATGTGTTCCTTATTATTATTATTATTATTATTCTTACATTTGTAAGTGTAGAAGTTATACTTTTGTTTTTCTAAATGCAATTATTACGTGAGAGAAATAATGTCGCGTTAGGAATGTCGCGTGCGGAATTTACACTAAGAGCGGCAAAAAAAAATCCAATATATATATTATAACATGACAACCTCTAATTAAAAACTACATTAGTCTATTTTAGTTTAAAAAAATTGCATTACAAAATTCTGTTTCAATTCGCAGATTTTTGAATATTTCTAGATGCAGTCGAAAACGAGTTCTATTTTTTGTCGCGTTCCGGATCCCATGTTTTTTGCCAATATATCAGAAAGCAACTAATCGACCAAACCTACCTTTTGCCCTAAATATAGTGCTGCTAAAATGCTATCGAAAAAAGTATACAACAAAAAAAAATTGTTAGATTTCTTTATTTTGTTTCATTTTAAAGGCGTACGAATGTCGCGTTCGGCATCCTGGAAATACCCATATATAAAAACCATTTGTTCGTTGGTACGCGATGGACTCGAAAACGGCTGAACAGATTTTGACGAATTTTTGCATGAGAATATCTTTTGGTGTGTGGAAGAATCGTAGCTATATTCGGTTTTGATAGGACAAAGGGGCGTGGCACCGCCCATACAACGTAAAATTTAAAAGTAGAATATCTTTGGTAATTTTGGTTACAACTGCTCGAAATTCGATATGTGTGACCTTGGTACACATCTTAGAGCCAAAAACCGGTGTGATAGTGACAGTGGGCACCGCCCACACAACCTAAAATTCAAATATGAAATATTTCGAATACTATAGTAGCAAAATCCTCAAAATTGGGTATGTGTGACCTCGGTGCCAGTACGCGTTATGTACCTGAAAACTAGGGTGATAGTGTTAGTGGGCATGACATCGCCCACCCAAACTGAAATTTAAAAATGATATATTACGAGTATTATTGCGGTAAGAGTCTCCAAATTTGGTATATGTAACATTGGTACCAGTATGCGTGATGGAACGATAAACTGGTGTGACAGTTATAGTGGGTGTGGCACCGCCCACACAACCTGAAATTTACAATTAATATATTTTGAGTACTATTGCAGTAAGGTCGGCGATATTTAGTATATGTGACTTGGTAGCTGTGTGCGTGTGTTGGAGCCAAAAACTGGTGTGATTGTGACAGTAGGCGTCGTGCAATATTTGATTGCTATTGGACCAAAATTCTCGAAATATGGTCTGTGCTGGAGCAAGAAACTGGCGTGATAGTAACAGTGGGCGTGGCACCACCCACACAACCTGAAAAGTGAAACATGACATCTGAATATCGATATTATATCCAAAATGGTCTAAAAACACTGTTGAATTTAATTATTTCGTGATAAATTAAATATGATATGAATTAAGTATTTGAAGGTACATATATATTATACACGTTCGTATACATAATTAATATCATATAACAATTATCGCGAAATAATAATATTCAACATTTTGTTTGCTCTCCTGAAAATTGGGTTTTTTTAATATAGCCCATTTTGGATATAAGCCATCTTTATATAATATTTCCAGCACTATTGCAGCTAGCCTGTAAAAATGGGTGTGTAACCTTCGAACCAGAACCAATGATTGAACCAAAAACTGACATCGTATTAACAGTGGGTACTCCTACACAACCTGAAATTTCAAAATTCAATTTTTCGATCACTATATCAGCCATTGTTTCGAAGTTTGGCTGTCTGGCCTTGGTACCAGTAGGGGTGATGGAGCTACAAACAGGAACGATGGAAACAGTGGGCATGACACCCCCATATAAATAAAAAATGTAGAACGCAATATAAAAATTAGTATTGCAGCGATATCTTTGCAAAAGAGAGTGATAAGGGCGTGGCGCCGCCCATGCAACCCGAGATGTGAATTTGAAAAATTTCCAATATCAGGACAGCAGGACAGTTTTAAAAATTTACATTAAAATAGTCGATGGACAAAGTACTCAAAACGAAATAAAGAGAGGCGTTGCACTCATCGTCTTAAAGTTTATAGTGGATGCTGTTGATAGCACTCTACGGAATCTGATTAAAAAACTGATCAGGGGAAGTATTTGTGCATACGACACGCTTGCTGAAAATGAAATAACTGGAGACCATTATATCTAAAAGCACGTGACTCAACAAAATTGGGAAATATCGGATTAGAGGGCGTGACTACGCGCATGCGGCATCGTTATAGAAAAAATAATTACTGATAGAATTATTGCACTAATTCGTATAATTGTATTTCACAGAAATCTATATGCCCCAACAGAGAATGAGCGACGTAGCCTCCCAAGGTGATTTGACGGATATTGCACTACACAAAATTTGTGCATTTAAGTGCAATATGGATGACCCGAAAACACCGCCGTAATATCGAGAGTGTCATCCTATCATATGGTTATATTTCACTTAAACGCACTTTGAGGGCAGCGAAGCGCACCGGGTAAGCTAGTATATATATAAAACCTTTTCAGTACACACAGAAAACCACTTCAAGTTTCCTCACTAAAAAGTTAAATAGGAATAAACATAATATCGAACTACGAGTATGTAGTTTATTTTTGGGCAACATTTTTATAAGCAGTTACAAATAGGTAAAATAATTTTTATTTTTATTTTTGAGGGTATTTTATTTTTTGAAAAAATGGAAAAAAATGAGTTTTTGTGTTTTACGAAATTTGTAATTGCTCTCGATCGGCTGAACCGATTTTTGCAAAGTTTATGTTAGGTTAGGCGAGGTTGAAAGGGACGCCCGTCAGAATACAACTAACGAGTTCACTCGGGGCCGACAATTCGGTCCATTGTGTTTCCCGTGAGTAGAAAGGAAAGAATAGAAGAAATAGTTGGAGGTTGACAGACTAGGAAGATGGAGAAAAGGTTTAGGAAGAGGGAGAGAAGATTTAGGAAGGGGGATAGGAAGATCTAGTTACTTTCGTTTGTCCTCGTGGCTTTACTAAACCAGAGAGATTTACTGATGAATTTGAGAAGGGGTTTGAGCGGTACATCTGCTAGATCGTCTAGGTTTGCGAAGAGCCCTAAATAGGCCAAACAGTACTCTTGCAGTCCTTTGCATGAGCATAGCAAGTGCTGTACTGATTCCTCCTCTTCTTCATCTAAGCAGCTTCCACAGAAGTCTTCGTAAGGAAGCTTCATGCTTCCTGTGAGGATGCTAAGTGTGTTCTTCCTGAAGGACAGCAATTCTTTGGTACGGTTCACATCAATGGATGGCCAAAGGGTTCTTGCAGTCCTGCAGTTTTGTACTGTGTCCCACCTCGATCTGGTTAGTGCTGCTCCGCGTTCGTCGATTTCGTTTTTAAGTTCCACGAACGTAATTTGCACGTCCAGAGTCGCGGTTTCATTTCGCGCACCTGATCCTATACTGACACATTCGTCTGCTAATTCGTTGCCCTGTATGCTGCTATGTCCTGGCACCCAGCTGAGCGTGATTTCGTGCGCCTGAATATGGTTTAAGGCTAGAAAGCAGTCCATTGTGCAGCGTGATTTGATGGTTCTAGAGCCCAAGGCCTTGAGAGCTGCATGCTGTCGACGTAGATGTTGAACTTTTCCGGAGAAATATCCCGTTCCAAAATCTGATTCGCGGCAATGTTAATGGCATAGATCTCTGCCTCGAAGACCGTGCATTCATCTGGGAGTCTGGTGGATATTCTGAGATTGAGGGTGTCGGAAAATACTCCTGAACCCGTGCCCGTCTCCATTTTCGATCCGTCCGTGAAGATTGAGATCTCATCGTCCTCTATGACGCTATTTGATGCCCAAACTTCACGGCTAGGAAATGTTACTTTAAAATTTTTATCTTGAATTGTTCTTGGTGCCAAGTAGTCCGTTGTCCTATTGATTTTGTCTGTTATACCCATGCTTTCCAGGATTGTGCCATGTCCTTGCGTGGTATTGATGGCTATTCCTGATTCCCTTAGCCGAAGGGTCACTTTCGCTGCGGTACACTTTATGTGTATATCGATTGGTTGAAGGTTCAGCATCGCCTCCAGTGCCATTTGTGGAGCAGATCTGAGGGTGCCAGTTATCCCGACGCAAATCAGTCTTTGCACTTTGGCTAGGTGCGAGAGATGTGATTTCTTCATTACCGATTTCCACCATACAACTGATCCGTAAGTGAGTATCGGTCTGATGATCGATGTATACATCCAGTGTATCATTTTCGGTTGCAACCCCCATTTGCGTCCAAACATTTTCTTGTAGGCATAGAAGGCGCATAGCGCTTTCTTTCCCCTTTCCTCCAAATTCCTTTTCCAGGACAGCTTAGAGTCTAGGGTGATGCCTAAGTACTTTGCTTCTTTCGACAGTTCAAGTACCTTTCCCTGTAGTGTAGGGAGCTGATAGTTCGGAATTTTATTTCTTCTAGTAAAAAGGACCAGTTCCGTCTTCCCTGGGTTAACTCCTAGTCCACTTTTTTCTGCCCAGCGTGATAATCGTTTTAGTGATCTTTCCATGATCTCGCTGACCGTAGGCATAAATTTGCCTCTAATCAAAATCACGACGTCGTCTGCGTACGCTATGGTTTTAATTCCTGTATTGCCGAGATCCATTAGGATTTCGTTTATAACTAGATTCCATAATATCGGTGAGACCAATCCACCTTGCGGAGTACCTCTCGTAACTCGCTTTCTTGTCGAACCATTGCCCATGGTTGAGTTAATGATTCTGCTTTTGAGCATATTATCTGTCCACCTGGTTATGCCTGGGTGTGAGCCTATGCTGTCAAGTGCGTTAAGTATAGATGCTATTTTAACATTATTAAAAGCGCCCTCTACATCGAGGAACGCCGCCATGGTGTAATCTTTGTAATGAAGGGAGTCCTCGACAAATCCTACCACTTCATGTAAGGCCGTTTCCACAGATTTACCTTTCAGGTAGGCGTGTTGTGCCGTACTGAAGTTGTTTGGTGTCAGTTTTCCCCTCACGTTAAGATCAACTAGTCTTTCCATGGTTTTCAACAGAAACGATGATAGACTGATTGGTCTGTAGTCCTTTGTCGTACTGTGGTTTATTTTTCCCGCCTTGGGGATAAAGACCACCTTGACTTCTCTATGCCTTGGGTATATATGACCATAGCAAACTTGCAGAAAAAATTGCGCGTAGCATCATCAACAGATGATGTATTGGGTGGATTACCAGTTCCCGCCTGGAGACCACCTGCAGAGTTAAAATTAATATTTTTACTCATCATAGGGGTGTGTGGGTGGGTAACCTTTAGTTGAGGCTACATATGATTATCAGTGTCTACAGATAGGAATGGTTAGGCTTTAGCTGTTTTCTTTAGCTTTACCACTGCAACCTGGAGACATCAACAACCTTATGCAACCCGTAAGCCCCCGCATCGCGACAAGATTGTTACCCGCGACGGGGGTTTGCAAAGTTTACTTTGTTTTAAAGAGTTTACTTTGTTTTAAAGAGGACAACAAATTTTAGAAATTTTTTTAACGAAAGTTTTTTTTTAAACAACTTTGTAGAAAAATTCGCTCACCCCCTCGATTTTCTTCAAATTTTTACAGAATATTCGTCGCTCTGTCACAAATCCAGAACAGTAAAACAATATTGTGAGACTCAATATTTGTAAAAGTTGTGGACGACATACCAAGAATAGTCTGACAATTTTCGTCTGTTTTTGCAAAACACTGCACAGTGGTACGAATTCAAAAAGGGGAAATAATTTGACCGTTTCTTAACCAAACAACCGATTGCGACCAAACTTGGCATGGTAGATGAAGAGATGTTAGAGAGTTATGTTTTATATTTGGCCAAAGTTGGCCACATCGGCCGAAGAAAATGTTCCAGCGCGTGTAACTCGTGTTTCTCTTCCGATTTATAAAATTTCGTGAGTTCTACTAACTGGGGTCTACAAATAAACTGTTTACACCTAAGAATTATCTCGCATAGTTACCGAGATATCTGCAATTAATAATTGAATTTTTCATTTTTTCCCTTACCGTGTGCTAGTATTTTGTAAATATCGGAGCACAATATGCACCGATTTCATCTGTTCAACATGTCTGGATGGGCAATAAAATTTCCTATATATGCGGTTTAATTTTTTTTATTGAATCTGTTAGTAAATGAAAATAACAATAAGTAATCAAATCTTAACCTAATTTATTCTAAGGGGAATTACCAGTGTAATGAACCCTGCGAGATTGCACCTTATATTTATTTACAAAATTTTATTCAAAGTGTTTACATTAATTTATTTGCATTTACATATAATAATAAAAAGTATTCACATTATGACCTAAGGAAGTTGGTGGCAAATTGTTCTCAAGCTATTTCTATATCAGGTCTAATGTGTTTCTTCTTCTGAGGTGTGTATGTCCTTCGAAGTTTAAAAGTTCTCTGGCGAGAATATTTGGATGAGAGTTTAATCTGTTTATATAGCTTCGGGAAAGATATCCAATATCTTCAGTTACTGTTGTTACGTTAAGGTCTTTATGAATATTTGCGTTCCTAATATACCAAGGGGCATTAACGATTTTTCGCAGAATGGTAGATTGTCTTCGTTGTAACTTATTGATATTGGTTGCACATGCGGTTCCCCAGAGTTGAATGCCGTACGTCCATATTGGTTTTATAATTGTTTTGTACAACAAGACTTTGTATTCTAAGTGTAGAGTTGACCTGGGACTGATAAGCCATTGCAGCTGATTTGATTTCAGTTTTATTTGGGTTAATTTTGCGTTTATATGGAGTGTCCAAGTCAGACGACGGTCCAAGGGGATTCCTAGATACTTTACGTTATCTTTTTGAGATACCATAGAGTTGAAGATTTTCACAGCAGGGCATGTTACTTGCGTTGACTACTATTCTCCATTTTTCTAGCTCACGGACTTGTGTTTGTAGTTGGTTGGATGCAGTTGTAGGATCTTTATGGATGCTGACGATAGCTGTATCATCCGCAAAAGTGGACATGTGTGTTGAAGGTGTAGTGGGCATGTCGGCAGTATACATATCATACAGTATTGGCCCAAGGATGCTTCCTTGTGGAACACCAGCAGAAATTTGTTTGTTGCTGGAAAGTGTGCCGTTTTGACTTCACGTTGAATGACCGATTTGAAAGGTAGCTCGCCATAAGTTTGTGCGTATTATCTTGTAACAATCTACATATTTTTATCATTAGGCTTTCGTGCCATACCTTGTCAAAGGCTTGGGAGATATCTATGAAGAGTGCTGAGCAGTACTGTTTATTTTCGTAGGCTTTTCTTATTGAAGTTGTTATTCGATGTACCTGTTCAATGGTGCTGTGCTTCTCCAAAATCCAAATTAGTGATCGGGAATCACACCGTTTGACGATATGTTTGGTACTATCTTTTTTAAGAAGTTCGATACGATTTTATTTGAGTTTTTTTGGGTCTTTGCCAGGCTTAGGAATCATTACTATTTCAGATCGTTTCCATGATCTAGGGAGATAGCCGAGGCGTAAAGTGCTGTTGAAGATAAATAATATTGTTCTGACGGCTGAATGAGGAAGTTGCTTTAGCATTTTTGCGTTTATCCCATCTCCTCCGGGCGATTTTTTCAGTTTTAGATCATTTATAGATTCTTCAATGTATTTAAGCCTTAATCGTAGGGGGTTTGAGACTTCTTCGATGATTGTGGGTGGATTTCCATCGTACATACCGTTGATTGCAGATCCTGTTCTATATATATCTTGAGGGATTACACTATGTGAATCAGCATTAGGTGTGAATACTGTTTCTAGGTAGGTTGCAAATGCATTAACTTTCTCTTCTGTATTCTTTGCCCAGCAGCCACATTCCATACGAAGTGGCGATTCGTGTGCAATCGGTCTTCTCATATTTTTTGTGGCTTTCCAGAGATTATAGTCTGCTCCTTTTGATGGTCCCAAATTCTGAAGTTAATCCTTGAGAGTAGAGTCCTCGATTGACTTTAACGCAGCGTTTAGTTTTCTTTGGCAAATTCGAAGATTCCTTCTTAGAGCTGGGGAGCGGAATCGTTGCCATTCCCTTCTGAGGTTTTTTTCTCCCTGACGAGAGCATCGATTTCAAGTGGGTGTGCTACTGTTACCGCATTGTTTAATACATCTGTGAGAAGGTTTACGGCTGACTCGCCCATTTTTGGACCATCAAGTAGACTACCACCAGATACGTATGCACAAAATTACAGCATTCTCGCTAACAAAATGTGCAAGATATCTCAATTTCCAAATTTGGCCTGTATGGGCGGGGCCACGCGCTTTGGTCCGATCCCGCCCATTTTTGGACCAATCACGTAGACTGTCACCAGATACATATACACAAAATTACAGAACTCTCGCTAATAAATTGCGAAAAATATATATGTATATACAGGGTGGCTGATATGTATTGCAACCAACAGGTTGCTATCATTTCTAAACCGCTAGTCTGATAGCTGACAGATTTATTTCAGTGACAGTTCATTTTATTGTTTACAAGCTTACAAAAGCATTTTGATCTTTTGCATTCAGAAAAAAGTTATTCGTGATGGAATTCAATCGTGATAGTGTGATTGCTTTATATTTGGGTGGAAAAACACAAGTGGCTATCGTTAGAGCCCTCCAGCATTTAAATGTGAATAAATCTTTTGTTTCTCGTACCATTGCTCGTTACCGTGATACTGGCAGTGTTGCATCGCGTCCAAAAAGTGGACGAACAAAAACGGTAACAACACCAGAAATGATCCGAAAAGTGAAGGCCAGATTTGATCGAAATCCACGCCGCAGTGGTAGAAAAATTGCTCGTTAGCTGAACATATCGCGAGAACGGATACAACACATATTAAAAAATGAGCTTGGACTAAAGCCATTAAAGTTCCAAAAAGTGCAATAGCTCACCGATGCACAAAAAAAAGTTAGACCGGAAAGAGCCAATGAGTTGCTTCGCTTGCACGAAAGTGGCCAGTTACCGAATTTGGTTTTCTCCGATGAGAAGCCATTCCAAATTGAGCAGTTTGTGAACAAACAAAATGATCGGGTTTACTTGCCAAAGAGGTCAGCTGAAAATTTACACCTTCGATTGGCCACCAGAACTCAAGCGCCGCCGGTGGTAATGGTGTGGACCGCCGTAACGACCGATGGTCGCTCCCCGCTCGTATTCATCGACCATGGGGTCAAAATAAATGCCGAATATTATCGGGAAAATGTCCTAAAGACAGTATTGAAGCCCTGGGCAGACAAACATTTCGGCCGCAGACCATGGACATTCCAACAGGACTCAGCACCATCGCACTCAGCACGCGTCAACCAAGAATGGCTTAAAAAGGAGGTTCCTCGCTTCATTTCTACCGCACAATGGCCACCAAGATCTCCGGATCTCAATCCGGTGGACTTTTGCCCCTGGGGCATTTTAGAGAGTAAGGTTCGCACTAAAAAATACCAAAGTATAGATCATCTCAAGACGGCGCTTCGCCGGGAATGGGCCAAAATACCGCAGAGCCACTTTCGTGCAGCGTGTGATGGCTTTGTCGGCGGTTTGAAGGCCATAATTCGTGCCAAAGGTGGCCAATTCGAACAAATCTAAACTGTTTCTAAAATTTTATGATATTTCCGACATTTTTTGCTTTTGAACAATAAAATTTAAAAAAAAATTAAAAAATATAGCGATTTACTTTGTTGCATTACATATCAGCCACCCTGTATATATTTATGTATGTATTTATTTCGTAAATGAAAACTATTTCATTTGAAAAAACGATAAAAACTGCTCAAATTATCACATGATAAAGAAAATATGCTGAGTTGTTAAATGAATAATAGCCTAAAAAAATATGAATCTAAGTATCGTGATATTTAAGTCACTCTCGTAACAATATGTATGCAAGTTTTCAGCATATTACTTCTAATAGGAGGTCTCAGTGGTCAAGAGGGTACATTTTCGTTGAGTAGTTCTACATATTAACAAAGATTTAGGGTTGTTTCATATCGATACCTCCATTCTAAAACATGCTAAGTCGACTTAGCAAGTTTTTAGGGAGATTGCATATTTAATTTCTAGATATTCCAAATTATATTCAGTCAAAATTTGGGGTTTATCCGTCAACCCAATCAAAAATTATTTACAAAACAGTACAGGTCATTCGAAACTTTGATCGCCTTTCCTGAAAAACTACCTTTTTGCACTTAGCATAGTTTAGAATGGTGGTTTTTTCAGTGGCCAAGTGGTCAAAAATCACTTGGTGTAACATCACATACGTTGGAGATCTTTATGTATGTACATCAGTTTATAGGCTTTTTAAGAACTATGTTAAAAGATTTTTTTCAGTATTGAAAGTGCAGCAATTGCTTTGGTCAGTGCAGTTTGACCTCAGGCTGGACATTGAATTATTTTCGCATCCCCTTTGAGTTATGCAAGTACATTTACATTTTTAGATTGTAACTATTATAACTATTAAAATCACTAAAATAATGAAAAAATTACGGTTTTAAGTTTTAGCTTTTGATCTTATAAGTTGCTTCTGAAAGGCCAAACACAATACTCAATTTTGTGATAGCGCTAGAACTGACCACAGGGCCAAAATTGAATAAGCGAAAAGTCAGTGGTTTATACAACACTCTGGTCTATGATTTTGCAAATTTTCATCTTTATAGCTCTTACAGGAGCCTCAGCGGTCAAGTGGTCAGCGCTACCTGTTGAGAATTTTACGACTTTTATTTCTCCTAAACCTTCGCGTAGCAATTACTAACGAATCCGCAGAAGGAAGTATCCAATTTGGTCCAGTAGTTTTCAAGATTTAGGCAGTCGAACAAACCACGATCCATTTTTATACGAGTATATATATATATAGATTTATTGATATATATTGTAAACAAAAAGCAAGTATTCATTAGCCTTCACACATTCTGGGGCTCACGCCTTACTACACCAAGAGGCAGACAACTGAAGCATAGCCGCGAATAAAGTTGCAATCGACAAAATTCAAGTCGTTCAGAATTTGCAAAAAACGTTTTAAAATTAGCAGACACTTCCTACATTATATTTTTTCCTTAATTATGGGGAAATTTGAGTTAAAAAGCTTTTTTATAAAAAAATAAATTATTTTTATTTATATTAAAAAATTACAAATTATTTCTGTTCACAGTGTAAAAACGTTTTATGTCCAAACACTCGTTGCTACATAAAACGCATTTCCGCTTTTCGTGTGTAAAAACTTCATTGTTGGTTATCGTGGTGGCTAAAAACCATTATTTAGCCTCAATTAGTATTTTAATATAACGTTTTGATAAATTACTATATTGTATTTAAGACAATTGTAATGATTCTAGCTTCGGTTGTTTTGCATTCAGTGGAAGAACGTTGTAAGTGACTAACAATTACAGCTTTCTTTCACTGACTATTACTTTATTATTTCATTTTGATAACGATAAAGTGCATAAATTCAGCTGATTTAGTATTGGGGCAATGTGGGAGAAGCTTATAAACGATAATCTGCAAAAATGTACGTTTTGCAAAAATGGCGTTTACAACGTTATTCGCGGCTAGGTCAACCACCTACTGGCCTTCAGATTTAAACAAAACGATTTACCCGACTTTGTCGTAGTGAAAAATATTTGGCGCGAAAACCTGTTTGTCCGTACATCATTAGATCTTTCATCAGATCTCTTGCAACTATTTTCAACAAGCGCATAAACTGGACGAAATACAGAAAATACATTAGCACTCATTTATATGGTGAAATTTCATAACGATCGTCAGACGATATTGATTCAGTCGTAAACCTTCTTACTGATGTATTAAACAATGCGGCACCAGTGGCTTCAACAAATACCCAGCCACAAAATTATACCACACAGCCACTTGAAATCAATGCTCTCATCAGGGAGAAAAGAAACCTCAGAAGGGAATGGCAACGTTACTGCTCTCCAGGTCTAAGAAGAACTCTTAGAAGTCGAAGTCGAAGTTGCCAGAAAAAACTAAACGCTCACAAAAACTAAACAAGTCACAACAAATATGAGAAGACCGATTGCACACGAATCATCACTTCGTCTAGAAAGTGCCTGCTGGGCAAAAAATACAAAAGAGAAAGTTAATGCATTTGCAACTTATCTGGAAATAGTATTCACACCTAATGCTAATTCACTTAGTGTCATCCCTCAAAATATATATAAAACAGGAACTGCAATCAACGTTATGTACGATGGAAATCCAACCGCAATAATCGAAGAAATCTCAAACCCCCCAAATCTAGAAATGATGTAAAATTTAAAAAATCGCCAGGAGGAGATGGTATAAACGCACAAATGCTAAAGGAACTTCCCTATTCAGCCATCACAACAATATTATTTACCAAAAGTCGATTTTACCCCCTGTAGTAATGATTCCTAAGCCTCGCAAAGACCCTACTCAAATAAAATCGTATCGACTGATAAGCTTGTTATTAGTCCTGTCAAAAACCTTTGAGAAGAAGTTATTGAAAAAGGTAACACCACACATATCGTCAAACTGCGAGATTTCCGATCACCAATTTGGATTTCGAGAGAAGCACAGCACCATTGAACATTGAAATCGTATAACAACTTCAATAAGAAAGGCCTACGAAAATAAACAGTACTGCTCAGCACTCTTCATAGATATCTCCCAAGCAATTGATAAAGTATCGCACGAAGGCCTAATGTTAAAAATATGTAGATTGTTACTAGATAATATGTACAAACTCATGGCGAGCTACCTATCAAATCGGTCGTTCAACGTAAAGTCAATACGTAAAGTAAATACGTAAAGTCAATACGTAAAGTCAATACGTAAAGTCAATACGTAAAGTCGCTCAAAGTAAAGTCAAAAAGGCACACTTTCCAGCACCAAACTAATTTCAGCTGACGTTCCACAAGGAAGTATCCTTGGGCCAATACTATATGTTATATACACTGCTGACATGCCCACTTCTCCTTCAACACACAAAGATTTTTAAATCAATATATCGTCACTTGAAATCCAAAATAACGTAACCCACATGTTCATGATTTTTCAGGAGAAGCAAAAAATTAAGTAAAGTAAGTTTAAACTTTTGACCAAATGAAGGGATTTCAGACTATTAAGGCGAAATCAAATAACAAATCTTGCGCAATTAGTTGTGGCATATATTCTAAATTAAATAAAATAAAGTTTTATTAATCTTTCCGCTTTTTTAATGACCTTGTATGCTGTAACGTAATTTTGAATATCACTCATAAAATGGTCAGCTTTTGATATTGAACTCCAAAATTTTGTAGGACTGCCTAATAGACTATAATTGTTGATAGAGGAAATCGCCTCGCTAATGATTTCCACAGGATTTTGAATAAAGGAGATATTGATTTCAACAAAAAATTCAATTTATTTAAACAATATTTCTTATATTAAAATTCCTAAATTTACAAATTCAAATTAGGGAATTGTTTACGAATATTAAAAGACATAACTCACTTTTTGGTATGGAAACCACTAGAACATTAGTTTCTATAAAAATTTAATTTATAGAAACAAGTTAATATAATTTTCAATATGGAGAATTACTTATTCGTAGCGTCAGGCCAAGCTAAGTACCAATTTTAGATTAATAAAAAAATGGCGCTATGTAATTGACACAAGAAGCACAAAACTCCGAAAATAAATTTGACGCTTACAGATGTAAGTTTCGTTAAAAACAATCTAGCGCTAGTACGACAAACTAAACACAATCTACGCAGGTTTTCCAGTGGCGGCAACATTCTCCCCCGCAGTATGACAAGCTGAACCTTCGACGGCATACTCTTCTTGGGAAGCCACGTTCAAAACTGCAAGCTTCGCCACAGGCCTGTCTAGGATTCCATGTGATGTTTGCACCTTCGCACTCCTTACTTGTCCATCTTTTGCCAATTTTGTCTCAAGTACCTTACCCCAAGGCCAAACATTACGCGGAAGAGAAGGGTCTACAACTACCACTAAGTCCCCCTGACATAAAGGTTTTTGTTTTTCAAACCACTTAGACCTGCACGTTAATGGCGGCAGATATTCTACCAGCCACTTTTTCCAAAGAATATTCGCGTATTGTTGCGAAATTAGCCAATTTTGCTTTAAGACCACCCCACTATCGCTGCAATTTGACATCGGCTTGAGACCACTGGAGCTACCTGTGATTAGGTTTCACTGCCTCCTCAATTTCATCACTGACAGGAACATATGCAAGCGGCCTAGAGTTGATAATATTTTCAACTTCGATCAACATGCTCGCCAACAATTCATCACTTGTGGCTCTTGAGGGCATTATTTTGTATAAAACAGTTTTCACTGAGCTGACCAATCTTTCCCAAGCGCCTCCCATATGAGGAGAAGACGGTGGATTAAAATTCCATTTCGTTGTAGAAGTTGTGAACTTTTTAACAAACTCATTCTGGTCGACATCTGCGACTGTCTCTCGAAGTTCTCTTTCTGCTCCAATGAAATTGGTACCATTGTCGCTAAAGAATTCACGAGGAATACCTCTTCGTGCTGTGAAATTACGGATGGCCAATATACACGAACTTGTTGTAAGAGAATGAGCTACCACGATGTGAACTGCTCTCACTGTCAAACATGAAAACATGCAACCATATCGTTCTTCTTTATGGCGATTAACGGTTACCATAATAGGGCCAAAAAAGTCCAAGCCGGTGTAAGTAAATGGGGCTTCATAAGAAGCCAGACGAGCATGGGGCAGCTTCGCCATTTGAGGAACATTAGGAAACGACTTGTAAACTTTGCGCCACTGACATTTTCGCGTCACAGATTTGAATGTAACGCGGAGTTTCGAAATCGAATATTTTTGACGAAGTTCGTTGATTACCGTTTCATGGTTCATGTGGTAGTATTTAGCATGATAATTAAGTATTATAAGATTAGTTATATAGCTTGATTTCGATAAGATGATAGGATGTTTCTGTTCTTGGGGAATATTCGCATTATCGATTCTACCATCCACTCTCAACACTCCACGATCATCTAAAAAGGGTGACTTGGTATAAATCTCACTCGATTGTGGTATCGCTATACCTGATTGCAAACAAGAAATTTCCATAGCGTATTTTTCCATTTGTGCTTGCCGAAGTATAAGACTTTCCGCAGTCAATAATTCCTCCTGAGTAAATTCGCCTTGCTTCTTGGTTTTGGCTTTGATATTATTAATGAAACGGAAAAAATAAGCTGTAGAGCGTACCAGACGTTTCCAATTCGAAAAACGTTCTTCATCAATTAGCTTTAGAGAAAAGGTTATTTTTAATGAGTGATGAATAATTTCTTCAAGTGTAGTGTCGTCATGATAATAAGCACCAGGCCACTCATCCTCTTCCTTATTGAGAAATACTCGAACTCAAAATTTGTGGAATTCTAGCCCACTTAGTTGCTTCGTCTGCTACATTTTGCTTTGTAGTCCACTTAGCGATGGACTGCCATTCTTTTATGGAACTTAATTCCAAAATTTCTGTTATACGAAAAGCCACAAACTGATTGTATTTACGATGGTCTGAATTTATCCAACTTAGGACCGTTTTGGAATCCGACCAGAAAAATTTCTTTGAAATGGATACCTCATGATTTTCACATATATACTTTGCAAAACTAGCTCCTATTAAGGCGGCCATAAGTTCAAGGCGGGGAACTGACATGATTTTTATAGGGGCAACCCTGGTCTTAGATCCAATTAGAGAGCAAATTACTGTTTCATTTTTTACCAAACGAAGATAACAAACTGCAGCATAGCCGTCCTTGCTCGCATCAACGAAGGTATGAAACTGGACGTTAACGCCATCATAAGTGGACAAACTTTGTAAATAACATCGAGGAATTCTCACTCGTTGGATATTCGGCAAAACAGTGACCCATTGTGTCCACTTAGTCATCAACTCTTGCGTTATTTCCTCGTCCCATTCGACTTTAGATCTCCATGCTTCTTGGAGATCCAATTACGTATGTTGAACCCACCTAGGCGATGAATGTATTTTACATCGGATATCAAATTGTTTGCCTCTTGTGCAGTATCAACTGAATATAAAAGATCGTCGACATAATGATTATCTTTTATCGCTTTAACTGCAAGAGGATAATCACTTTCATATTGTACAGCATTTCTGTTTTTAATGTACTGTGAAATGCTTGGGGAGCACGTAGCCCTCACATCATCATCACATCCATAATGTAGACTTCAGGTTCAATCTCCTGGTTACAGTCACGCCACAAGAAGCGTTGAACGTTACGGTCCTCTGGTCTAATGAAGATTTGGTGAAACATTGAAACAAAACAGCTGGTAGTGATGCCAACAAATCGGGTCGCTTTAATAGAAATGAATTTAATGAGACTCTCTTGGATTTAGCTGCAGCATCCCAAACGCCTCGCGATTTTCCAGGCTTATTCTTGTTAAACACTGGAAAAATGGGGAGGTACCACGTGTATTTATTTCCTCTCGATTTAATTTACGAATGTATCCTTTGGATAAGTATTTTTCAATCGTTGTTTTGAAAACATTTGAAAGTTCCACATTTTGATGCAATTTTCGTTCGAGACAGAGCAAACGTTTCAGTGCCATTTCATAGCTATCGGGCAAATTTAAAATATTGAATTTCCACAGAAAGGGAGTTTCGTAGTGACAATCTTGTCTTTGTTTTGTAAATAGTTTCAAAATGCTTAGGGCGCGCTCAACATCTTTACCTACTAGCGGATCTTTACAACAAATACCCACACTATCAAGTGAGTAGAAACTTTTCACTAAATTATCTAAACCTTGATCCCTTTCGCCACACTCACAAATATGGTAATTAAAATTCTTACTTGGTTGTTGATTTTCAGCAACAGTTCCATAAATCAGCCACCCAACTTGTGTACGTACAGCTACCGGCTCATGTGGAGTACCTTGCTTTATTTTTGATGATATTCCCAGATTAAAATGATTGAGGCCTATGAGTATTTTTGGGGCAGCGTCATAATAACTTTGAACTGGCAAATTCCTTAAGTGCCGGAATGATTTAATCAGGCTTTCGTAACCTAACGATTGTGATGGCAAATTCAGTGAAGTCACAGTACTCACATTTAATGGTATCCGTTTACCATTTCCACCTGCAATATGAATAGTTAATTTTTTCGAATTATTTTCACACCTTTCCATACCACCAGTCCATTTCAAGCACAAGGGATTGGCCGTTCCAGTCATATCCAGTTTATCCATCAAGGTTTGGTCCATTAAACTTATGGATGATCCCTCATCAATAAAGGCATAAGTATTCACACTTTTGTTATTTCCAAAAACTTTAATTGGAATTATTTTAAATAGAACTTGCTTTATTCCATCACAATGTGTATTCACTACTTCAATAGAATCAGGTGTGTTTTCATCTTTGTTATTATTATTATTATTGACAGTACTGCTGCTGATGATATTGTTTTCTGCATTAGAATAACGATGCAAAGAAGAATGATGATAATATTGGCACCCCTCTACACCGCACTGAGATTTTTTCTTGCACTCCCCACCGTCTTTGAATAAACTGGTTTTGCACAACTTATGTCTCCTTACCATATCCCACTTGTCACCGCGAGTAAGAGAAATATACTTTTTGCATTTTGCAATTGCCTTACAATCATTGTTACATACAAAGCATTTACGCTCTTCATGGTGCGTATGGACATAAACTCTTTTATTATTGTTGTTTACGTTGTAAGGTTTCTCTATTTTGTTGTTATACGCGTTTTCAACTGTTATACAGCTAGCAGAGATCCCTATGTTGAATATCCAATTAGCGAATTCATACATATTGGGTGCTTTGTTTTGGTTAATCAGCTGTAATTTTTGTGTGCCCCATTGAAATTGATATGATGGTGGCAATTTTTGTATTAATTCCTGTAGAAGAGAGGAGTTATTTAGTTCGTCTAACATATTTGCCGACTCTATGGTAGCAATTAAACTATAAACATTAATTGCAAAGGCGGTAAATGAAGGTAAATTCTTTTCATCGATAGATGGTGATTTTTTATACGATTTTTAATAGAGTTTACTATCTTTTCAGGTTGTCCGTACAGTAGCTGCAATACTGACATAACCCAGTTTACATTTAATGGGTGAACCAGCATATGTTGGACATTCTTTAGCGCATCTCCATTTATTTTTGCAATCTGATTAGATTCTCGCCATCGGTGAATCCGCATATTTTGGTGGACCAGTCATAAGTAGATGAAAACAAAGGCCATTCTTCTGGATGGCCGGAAAACGTTGGCAGCTCCTTCGGCATCGACTTTCGGGCTTGAAGTTGACTTTGTGTTAATTGTATTGCATCAGTTAAATTTCTATATGATTGGTATGATGCTGTGTACCCATTATTTTGTGGCTCATCAGTAGGAACATTCCGCGTTACATTGTAATGTTGTGTAGAAGTTCAAATCGTTGGATTAGGAGGAATAGAACTAGCCAGGTGAATGGTTGGATCATTCAAATGTCTAGATGAATTGAAAGCTGGGAAGTTGGAAGTTGTTGGCGGATTGATTGATGTCGTGTTGGCACTAATAGCCCCTTGTGGGGGGGAATAAAATCGATTGATTTTGAAGCTGTTGTGGTGGTTGATGGGCAATGTGGGCCGTGCCTGACGTAAACCTTGACAATGCTCGTGCAGAAGATGACATTGTAGTAGTGGTTCTAATTGGTGGATCAGTTACAACAGGTGCGTTCGGTAACACGCTATCAATTCCACCATAATTGTTTATGTTATTTTTTCCACTGGATACATTATTTATCAGAGATTGACCATTACAATAAACAGTTTTCTGCGGCAAGATGGAAGATGCTTGCCAATCTGTGGTTTTATTAAAATTTACATTTCCAGATGAAGCTTTAGGATCATATTGGACTAGAGTGGCTGTTTCATGTGGAAGCTCCTGCAGCCAATTACGGACGGACAGTGAGCGATGCGACGATGTAGAACTAAGATGTTCGTCTCCCTGTAGTTGCAAAAGTTTATATTTTTTGGCTAAATAATATCGATTTAGGAGCCAATTACGGACGGACAGTGAGCGATGCGACGATGTAGAACTAAGATGTTCGTCTTCCTGTAGTTGCAAACGTTTATATTTTTTGGCTAAATAATCTCGATTTAGGGCTATGGAAAGGGACCTCTCTTCTTCCAAGCGTTGCAGCTCTAGTTGAATATTTCTGGATTGACCGTTGTTTGAACGATTAGAGGCGCGTGATGACGCACGTTGTGGAATACCTTGTGCAAATTCCGGAGATGTATTGCAAATTTGGCATTTAAAGTTTAGGTCTGATATTTCGTCTGTAGTGGCATTTGCGCATAAGATATGATAACTTTTTTGGCATGTAGTGCAAATTATCATGCTTTGATCAGGGGGGTTCGGGCATAGTGGACAAATAGAGTTGTTTGGTTGACCCTGTGCATCCATTTGTACTTAGTGTGATTGGCAAAAGAGGATGCTGTTTAATATGTGCTGCTGTTAGCGATCAGTTTCTTTGGAAACGTTGATGTTAAAACAAATGGCAGTCACAAAAAGAATTTTAAAATGTTGATAGAGGAAATCGCCTCGCTAATGATTTCCACAGGATTTTGAATAAAGAAGATATTGTTTTCAACAAATAATTCAATTTATTTAAACAATATTTCTTATATTAAAATTCCTAAAATTACAAATTCAAATTAGGGAATTGTTTACGAATATTAAAAGACATAACTCACTTTTTGGTATGGAAACCACTAGAACATTAGTTTCTATAAAAATTTTATTTATAGAAACAAGTTAATATAATTTTCAATATGGAGAATTACTTATTCGTAGCGTCAGGCCAAGCTAAGTACCAATTTTAGATTAATAAAAAAATGGCGCTATGTAATTGACTCAAGAAGCACAAAATTCCGAAAATAAATTTGACGTTTACAGATATAAGTTTCGTTGAAAACAATCTAGCGCTAGTACGACAAACTAAACACAATCTACGCAGGTTTTCCAGTGGCGGCAACAATAATCAATCATAAAATTAAATTTGATTTTTTTGATGTTGCGTGGTTTTGGATTTCAGATGAAGATATATAAAGAAGAATGTGTGTTTGTTGGTTTGTTTGTACCATATAGGCATCTAAACGGCTGGACCGATCTTCTTGAAATTTTCACAGAATGTAAATGTGTGGGGGTGGAGAAAATAGGGTACTTGAATTTTCGATGTATCAAGTGGGCGTGGCCCCGCCCATATAAGCCAAATTTTGAAATTTTATATATCTTGCACAATTTGTTAGCTAGAGTGCTGTAATGTTGTAAATATGGTGGCAGTCTACGTGATTGGTCAAAAAATGGGCGGAAACGGATCAATGGGCGTGGCACCGCCCATATAACCAAATTTCGAAATTTAGATATTTTTCACAATATTTTAGAGAGAGTGTTCTAATTCTGTGTATATGTATCTGGTGGTAGTCTACGTGATTAGTTCAAAAATGGGCGGGATCGGATCAATGGGCGTGGCGCCGCCCATATAAGTCAATTTTTTTAATTAAAATATCTTGCACAATTTTTTGGCGAGAGTGCTGTCATTTTGTAGGTACATATGTATCTGGTGGTAGTCTACCTGATTGGTTTAAAAATGGGCGGGATGGGACCAAAGGGCGTGACTCCGCCCAAAATTTAGAAATTTGGATATCTTGAAAATTTATCATATGTATCTGGTGGTAGTCTACGAGATTGGTCCAAAAATGGGCGGGATCGGACCAATGGGCGTGGCCCCGCACATATAAGCAAAATTTTTAAATTGACATATTTTGCACAATTTGTTAGCGAGAGTGCTGTAATTTGGCGCATATGTATCTGGTGGTAGTCCACGTAATTGGTCCAAAAATGAGCGGGATCGGACCAATGGGCGTCGTCGTATGGGCATACAAGCCACATTTTGCAATTGAGATATTTTGCCCAATCTGTGCAATTTTAAAATTGCACAGATTGATATTGAGAGTGCTCTAGTTTTTTGTAGATTTGTATATATCTGGGAGCAGTCAAAGTAGTTGTAATTTTGTGTACATGTATTAGGTGACAAAATGGACGGGATCGGAAATCTGAAATCTGGGCAAACGAAGTGAACCGGGTCCAGCTAGTATTATATATTTCTGAACAAAATAAATTTTATTTGAATATCATTAAAATTTATTTGGAGAGCATATGTTAAAATATGTGTTTACAAACAAATAAAATTATTCTTTATAAAGTTCTTCAAAAATATTTTATTTAAAATAAGTAAAAACATTGCTGAATTTTTCGAATTTCAGTTTTAATTTTTCTTGATTGCAAGTAATGTCAAGTCATCATTTGTTGTCAATACATAAAGAATTTATAGTTATGCATGATTATACGATTTTAAGTATAAAGGAATTTTACAAAGATTTAAAGTTTTGGTTCAAAAAGTACAAAAAATAGAATTATATGACGTAGAATTATATACAACTGCAGCAGAACTGTTGATAACGAGTGTCACGGCTCAGAAATCATGATCCAGTATGTGTGCTGCCAATTTTTAATACATATTTATACACCGCCATGTATAAAATACTTGTTATACCCTACACCACACTGTGGTACAGGGTGTTATAAGTTTGTTTCACGGCAGATGTTTGTAACACCTGGCCCTTTAGTCCTATAGAAGCTGTATTTTACATCCAATCGTTTTGAAATTTAGAATGGTAGAGTTTCTTGATCCATGAACCAACATTGCCGAATTTGAAGAAAATCGGTTAAGATTTAGCTATAGCTCCCATATATATGTTTCGTCCGATTTTGCTCTTTAGTCCTGTAGAAGCTGTATTTTACATCCAATCAATTTGAAATTTAGAATGGTAGAGTTTCTTGATCCATGAACCAACACTACCGAATTTGAAGAAAATCGGTTAAGATTTAGCTATAGCTACCATATATATGTTTCGTCCGATTTGGCCCTTTAGTCCTATAAATGCTGTATTTTACATCCAATCGTTTTGAAATTTAGAATGGTATAGTTTCTTGATCCATGAACCAACATTGCCGAATTTGAAGAAAATCGGTTAAGATTTAGCTATAGCTCCCATATATATGTTTCGTCCGATTTGGCCCTTTAGTTCTATAGAAGCTGTATTTTACATCCAATCGTTTTGAAATTTAGAATAAACAATTTATACATGAACTACAAAATTTATATTTCAGAGTTATTCAATATTACGAGAGTGGTGTAGGGTATTATATAGTCGGCCCCGCCCGACTTTAGCCTTTCCTTACTGGTTTCTATAATAATATAGAAACAAAATGGTCTTGAAGCCGGGAGAATATCCTAGTTAGAATCACAAAGATTGGCAGGCCAAATAAAAGCAAGCAAACAACAGAAAATTATATTGTGGAAATCCTTATAAGAGTAGCAAGGTGTACAGAAGTGAACAATCCTACAAAAATAATTGGAGAAAGGATCATCAACAAAGAAAAACATGACTCAGTTCCTCACCCAAAAGCTCTCGAACTAGTGAAAGCATTCTTGTACAAGTAGGGCAGCTTTATTCAAATAAAAGAAATGGTATACGAGGTATGTTCATATTGTATTTTTTCAAAAAGTATTACCTTTTGAAAAAATACAAAACCTTTACGTTCGACCGAACTTGGCGCGCTTTTTTCGGTCTTGGTTCATGCGGCAGCTTCCATTGGGATGATTGAGCTTTAGTTTCCACGTCGTAACCATAAACCCATGATTCGTCACCAGTTATGACCCTCTGGAGCAAATTTGGGTCGTCACGGACCGAGTTCAACATCTCCTGAGCAATGTTAACGCGATGCTGTTTTTGGTCCAAATTGAGCAATTTTGGCACGAATTTAGCGGCGACCCGACTCATGCCCAAATCATTGGTTAAAACCGAATGGAACGAGCCAATCGATATGTTTAGATCCTCAGCACTTCTCTAATGGTAATTCGTCAATTGGCCAATATTATTTTATTCACTTTATCAATGTTTTCGTCTGTTGTTGACGTGCTCGGGCGTCCGGCACGCTGATCGTTCTTCGCATCTTCTCGGCCCTCTAAGAACATTTTGTACCACCGATAAACGTTGCTTTAGTCCAAGGTAGCTTCACCATATGCCACAGTCAACATTCGGAATGCGTCAGCGCACTTTATTTTGTTTTTAACACTAAATTTGATGCAGATTCTTTGATCCATTTTTGATACAAAGCACAATTTTTTGATACAAAGTAAACAATTCTTTAACAAATATCAAAACAGTCGGCTTCGGCTACGGCTGCGGCCGAAGGTTGCAAATTTAGCCCAAGTTCGGCTTCGGCCTTAAAATCCGACTTCGGTCGGGCACTAAAAGTTTCTAAAAAATTAACTTTGATTTACTGAAGAACTTAAATCTTGCATTATGTTTAAGTTATTGATATATTTTGTGAATACTTATAAAACAAATAAATCTTTATTTAGGAAATAAAAGTCCCAAATAAAAAAATATTGTTTTAAACAATATCTACTCAAATATATAATATTTGTTTATACCAAATATTACATATTTAGAGTGTAACCTAACCATATATATGTTTCAAGCAGAATGTGTTTGGAATTTACAGAAGCGATTTTTTTCAGCGTGTAGTCGAATCATGCCAGTTGAAATTTCTTCGATTTCTTTTATGTGTTCTGGATTTGATATTGAACAGTTGTGAGGTGCATTGATAACACAGTGCAACAACCCAAATGGGAATGGGATGAAACCAATTACAAATGAATGTTGACATTATCCCTAACGAATCCTTCAAGGGTTTTTTTTTCAGTTCAGTGCTACATTTTTTTACGCGCATTTGATGTTGGTAATTTTGAACCGCTTTTTCAATGAAAATCGACAAGAAGTAGCACCATTTGCATGTCAGCGCCATCTTTATTATCTAACATTACATGATAATAAAGAGAAATAATCTTTATTTTATCAAATTTTCAATGATCTTTTCTTGTTAGACAGCGTTCCAAAATCACCAACTTCAAATGCGTGTAAAAGAAAATCTCGCACTGAACTGAAAAAATTCCTGCCGTCAGAACTGATACTAACGTAGGCAATCTTTGCCTCTCTAGTGCGAGGAGATATTTTGATCCTCTCAGGTCATACCTTGCCCAGATTTGTCTAGCTACCCTGCAGATGCCGATTTCTGTCCATCTTTCGTTGGACTGCCTGATTGCCTCTTGCCTAAGCCAAAGCTTGCACGTGGACAGTGGCGCACCAATATATACAAATTCTTCGAGAATTTGTAATGTCGTCCCTTTCCTAGCAAGTTCATCGGCTTTGCAGTTCCCCGGGATATCCCTATGCCCAGGCACCCATATGAGGTGTATATTAAACTGCTCAGCCATCTCGTTAAGAGATATGCGGCAGTCTCGTTAAGAGATATGCGGCAGTCTCGTTAAGAGATATGCGGCAGTTTGTGAATTTAGGGATGTTGCCTCCAGAGAATTGATGACAGCCTGGCTGTCCGAGTAAATGACAACGCCAGTGTTGGTTACTATGTTGCGACTCAGCCACTTGGCGACTTCCCATATTGCCACTATTTCGGCTTGATAGACACTGCAGGTATCTGGTACACTGTGAGCTATATCCAAACTAAGCTCTTCACAGTGTACTCCGAAGCCAACCTTTTCATCAAGCTTCGAACTATCCGTCTAAAAGTGGAGATGGTTTCAATTACCTGGTATTCTGCCAACACCATTCATCTCTGGCGGGAATCATAGTGATGTAATTTCTCTCGAAGGTGTACACAGTTGGTATATTGTCCACTTGGTCGGTTACCATATCACTACGCTTTGATATCCTCATGTGACCGTAGTTCTTGTACCTCCTCATTGATAGACAGTTTAATCGCAGTCCACTCGCATTGTTGTTGGTCTTGCTGATCTTCGGGTTCTGTTGGTGAGTTCCCTGGGAAATGTGTGTCGAGCAGTACATTCAGCGACTGCTCGCTGTTTTTTGTCCAGTCATTTGCCTCATACTGCAAGTAACCCACTGTACAGGGTGAAGCTGATAGTATTTTCCTCAGCCTGGCGGCGTCGAAGACCTTTTCCACTTCGCCACAGAAGTTATACCAAGAGCGTCTTTGTGCCTTTCTAAGCTCCTTCTTATAGATCTTGAGTTGTTCTTTATAGGCATCCCAAACATTAGCGACCCCAGTAGATTTAGCCTTGTTGAATAGCTCGTTGCAGGTTTTTTTCATAGCCGTTAGCTTACCCACACCCCCCCCCCATTGGGGTTTAGTTTTACCCATGTACCTTCTTTTTGGACAGGCTTCTTCAAGGGAACTATTGAATGATGTGGTAAAATGCTCGACCAGATTATCCAGACCGTTTTGGGTGTGTCATTCGGTTAGTACAGAAGTTTGGAGTTGAGGACTTTCTTGAAATTCTTGTCATACAGGTGCCACTTTGTCTTCATCACATTTCTGTGGACTGCAGGTTTAGCCGATTTTTCAGCGAGTTTGAACTCAATATAATAGTGATCTGAGATTGAGTGATCGTCCAGTACATTCCACCCAATAATTTTGTCTGACACCCGGTCAGTAGCAAACGTTACGTCTAGTACTTCTTGTCTGTCTTTAATTGTAAAGGTCGGTTTATTACCTATGTTACAAATACTTAGGTTGGTAGTTAGAATAAAGTCAAGAAGCGAATCACCCCTATTGTTTAAATCCGTACTACCCCAGATAGTATGATGAGCGTTCGTATCTGCGCCAATAATCAGCTCGACCTCATCAGACGTTGCTTCTTATACTACTATCCTGAATAGAGCAGTCGGTACTACAGATTCATAAGACAAGTAAATGGAGACCACCCAAAATATGCGATTACCGATCTCCAGACTAGCAGATGCTTTGTCTTAAATTAGCCAGGAGAAAGATACTTAGATCTTTCCTGGCCAAAATGCAGGTTCTTGGAGTGCCTTCACAGTAGGCCACAAGCAGTTTAAAGTTGGGTGTCCTAATACCGCACACCCTTCCTCCCACTGCGTAGGGCTCCTGTATCAGGATGTCTAGTGCACCCGTGAACAGGCGCAGCAATCGAGCCGCTGAGGCTGCTTAACGTGATGGAGGTTAATCTGTAGAATTCTTATCTGTCATTTACCAATGTTGGGTAATTGACAGATTGACATCCACCCCGACAAGGGTCTTATCGAACTCTTCTTCCGTATCATCGAGAAGCGTGTTCCCGCCTGATGCGTCAAAGAGTCCGGAGACTCCCCTCAGCCCCTCTGTGTCAAAAGTAGAGCTTTCATCCTCAGAGAAGGATGTTACAGATCTTCTGTTGGAGTCACCAGAAATAATGGGCGTGAGTACCTTCGCACTTCCAGAAAGCCGTGTATCAACCACGGTGAACGACTCACCTTCCGCGGTGGGAGCTATATCCTGCTTGTATACCTTCAAGACTATAGTCTCGAAGCCATATTGTAGGGTTGCACTTGCACGTTGTTAAGGATCAAATTGACCTGCTGCTTTTTACCCTCCGCCTCACCCACCTAGCTGATTCTCCTATTATAGGCTGGCAGACCAGGATTGGAATCTTTTATTATTTCTAATTGGAGGGCTCTTCTGTAACCCAGGTGATGGCTCTAGGGTGACTAAGGATGTTGTTTTTCGACATCATCCAACTGGGCACCCTGCCACACCTCACCCGGTCGACTCAGAGCGGCCTATACAAGACTACTGATCTGGCATCACCGAAATATAAGAGCTTTACTCTCCCCTGATGCCATCCTGCGTCGTTGCAGATTGGTGGTTTGCCCGGCATTTCTCTACGGACATCGAGGTAACGAGCCATAATGGCTGATTGCACATGGCTCCATTTGTCCTTGAGATCCATCCTCACTACTTCTATCTATAACGGCCATCACTCCTTCGCCATTTCATTGAAGGGCTTGGTGAGTGTCCTGTTGGTGGTGACATTTGGGCCTTTTGCCTTTTTCGAAGGCAGGAGTTCATCAGGTGATCGATTCTTTTGACTTTATTAGCCGTTAACCCAGCTGAATTTTTGGCTCTCTCTGCCGGTTCATTGGCCTTAGAAGCATCTATATCGCCTTTAGCACAGGTAAGTGACTCTTTTTGTTGTTCGGTAAGAGGCGAAACCGCAACAGCGTCCAGCTTCGTCAAAACTCTGAGCGCTATCCGGTGCTCATTGTGCTTCCGTTTTGACGATCGGACATGACGTTTTCCCCTCACCATACCACCTGTTGTGTTTACTGGGGGGACATTTTCACCATTTTTGGTGTGGTCAGCTTTAGTCAAGACCAACGGACGGACAGTAGGATGATTGGGGAACCTCGCTCCATCGGAACACGAAGGCATCCCCTCAACGAATTTATTATTTTTTTTGTCTGTATTAGCCCGTAATAGGTACTACGATGTAGGCCTTCCAGACTTTGTACAGATTTTTTTGCGATTGCGTAATAGGTACTGCGTAAAAGGTTTTAACTATCCGATTGTGATAAACACGTCTGTTCACTACGACTGATCAGCAACGAGTGGGGCAGTAAGAGGGTTAATATCTTCCACAAAAATATTGGCCTTAATATTTTCTATAATTTTGCTGAACATGCCCTACACCAAAAAAATATTTTTGTTACATTATAGTGAAAGAATGTGGTTTTTTGAGCTATTTAGGGTGCCTAGACACGTTCAGATTGTAATAATATGTTCAGAAAAGTTGTGTTACGTGGGCAAACTATTCAATAATCCAAACATCCTGGCTCGAGAACTACTAAATTTTGAAGGTCATAACCGCCTTAGAAGGAGAGATACGCTGGACATGATTTAAATTAAAACTAAAAAAAATGAAATTATGAATTCATAAATTTGAAATGTTAACCTTTTGTTAAAGTAAAAAATCTTGTAAAGTCTCAATGGTTTATTCGCAATGGCAATAACCCAGAGAATAGTATTTTAGGTTAAGATTTGTCCACTTATTGTTATTTTCATTGTATAATAATAAAAGATTCAATAAAAAAATGTAATTAATTGGAAAAAAAAGTTGTTCAGATTGACGTTGGCTAAAATTTTGCCAAACATTGTGAGTGAAAAATTACGAGTCCCTGAAAGTTATGCTGAAAAAAGTAAAAAAAAAATATTTTTTCCATCACTTTTTCAAAAAAAAGTAACGGAAAAATTTTTCGCGTAAAATGTTAAGAAACATTGTTCATTGTTTATTTCCAGATATAGTTAAGCGGTATTAGTTGTTGGACAAAAGCTGATGACACGTTTTTCGAGGGGCCCACAGATTTTCAGAAACTTAGGACGCCCATAAAAAAATTGATCACCAATTTCCCCAAACCTAGTATAGGGTTATACTACCTTTTGTTAGTAGAATCGAACCTGTCAGGTCCGTGTATTTTTCAAAAAGTCTTTATTTGTTGCACAGTGTAATTAACAAAGTTATAGGCGTATAAGTGAAAAAGGCAAGAAAATCCTTGTATGCATTCCAGTGAATGGGAACAGTTGTAAGCAGCTGAATTTTTTATGCGTGATTGGTTATCTTCGAAAGAGCCGTCTTGATTTCTGCTGCAATTTTGTAGTCATCATTTTGATAAGTGCTTAATACTGAAATTTCGACAACAAATTCATCTGAAAAAAGTGTTATATAAATATAATTTTTGCCATTACAATGCTAAGTGTGCTACTTACCTCCACTATTTCACCTACCTACTACGCAACCACAAGGTGTTGTTCTTAAAGTGAGGGTTGAATTTGTTGCATCGGTCTCAGGACAGACATTTTGGAAGTAGTCTGGAAGGCCAACATCGATGTACCTATTACGGGCAAATACTGGCATTGGGGGTCTCTCCCAAAAATTTATGATTAACCCTGCTGAAGTAAATGATATTACGGTGCAGGGAAAAATAAACCCAGTACCGGCGGAAAGCGTTGATTTACTCGCGAGTCACGTGTCGTCGTTATCAAACAATCGTGAGCAAGTAACTTCTACGGGGTTGGGTGCCTCGGATTCCGTAGTCGAAACAGATACAAGAGCACATCTAGCCTTTGGCAAAATAAACGATGAGGAAGATAAAGAAAACCCAAGGGGGGGCTCTAAGCAACCCCAGCTTTTAAAAGCTAGTGGGAACTCGGACTCTGAGTCATCAAGTGATAACAATATTACTATTGTTGAAAATCGGAAAAGACTGTCAGGGGCACAAAGAAGGAAACTGAATAAGATGAACCGGCAGAAGATATTACAGGATGAATATGACTCTTCTACATCTACTAAAAGAGTCAGATCTCCCGAAGAGCACAGCGATGCGAAATCAACTAAGAAGAAAAAAAGCTCACCGACACCCAGCACTTCGGAGAAACCTATTCAATCCACCAAAAAAGGAGTTTCTAGTCAGAATCCGTTAATGGTGGGAGATGAAGTTGATCCTGTTGTTGAGAAGGTGAGTAAGTCCACCAAACCATCCATAAAAGAGGGGGCCTCAAACAAAAAGACCCATTCTAAAGGAAAAAGCAAGGTGGCTATAAGAAAGGGTAAGGAAACACCATCTTATTCCCAAATAGCCAAAAAACATATTTAGGACGAACTACACTATGCCATAATTGATAGCAGTAGTGCGTCTGCCAGAATTCCCGAAGAGCAAAAGAGCATCTTCGAAGATTTGTTCTACACAAAGGTATTGGACCACATTCTCGAATCTAATGATGGACCAACAATCCAAGTAATGAGTTGCACGTTTGAGAGGGGCGTTTTGATGCTGAAACTGGCATCACAATGCTGTGTCGATGTCCTCGGAAAACTAGTGGAGAGCATCCCCTCACCTTGGGACGGCGCAAAGCTGAAACTGGTAAGGAAAAGCGACATCCCCGTACTCATAAAAAACATCTTTCTATGTCAGAGGATGGGCAAGTAAGGTACCGTCAGAGCGCATACTCAGCGTCATTGGCAAACAAGACTCGAACCTTAAAGTGGGGAAGTGGGAAGTCTTCCACAGGAAAAATGATCCCGATGGTTCTCTCCTGGTGGTAGGCATAGACCCGTATTCCAGGGATAGCCTTGTCAAAACAAAAGGCATGGCATTTTTCGGGATTTGGAAAATCTTCTTTAAGATTGGAAAAACCCTCATTGGCAGGACAGTTAAGTCGAGCCCAAACACGAACGTACCGCCTGCAGTGGCAAACGAAATTGGTGAACAGAAAGAAGCGAGTGAGACAATTCCAAAAAGTGGGGTGGAAGTGGTCGATAACATCGCCAATTTGCCGATAACATCATCAATTTTGCAGAAAGTTCCCAGCAAAGGTGGTGATAAGGATATGAAGGATATGAGCACAAAAACTCAAAACAAAGAGGGAGCGACAAAAAACAACACCGCCTTCCAAAAAGAGGTCGATAACATTACCAAATTGCCGATAATATCACCAATTTTGCAGAATGTTCCCAGCAATAGTGGTGATAGGAATAGGTACATAAAGAATCAAAACAAAGAGGGAACGACAATAAGTAACACCGCCTCCCAAAGAGGTCTACTTGAAGAGTGTGTAATAGGTAGTAAACGAAAGGAGGAGAAAGACTCACTACCAAATAAAGAGGGAGTGTAACCAAATAGGATAGACGACTCCCAAAGGAAACTTTTAATGGAAAGACAATGATTGAGGTCGTCCAGATAAACCTCCACCGGAGCGAAACGGCATCCATTGCTCTGATGAACATAATAAATAAAGGCAGGGTTCATGTTGCTTTGGTCCAGGAACCGTGGACAAAGTTACTGGATTAAACCATATGAACTACAATCTTTTTTACGCTCGTCCAAGGACTTGTATTCTGTGCCATAAAAACTTATGCTATCTTTTCTCTCCAGAGTTGTCAACATCGGACGCGACTGTGCTGATGCGAGGTAATGGAAGTATGTACCTGGCGTCAGTATACCTGCCATTCGATGCGCCGACATTGCCACCTACGTCGGAATTACAACGTCTGGTAAGGGAATCCAAAAATACAAGTAATGTGTTACTAAAACCAGTAGTTTTCAAGTTTCAAACAAGATCGAGATTAGTAAGATGATAAGTGTTCTAACGGGACACTCAAGCTTACAGGCACATCTCCATCGCATAGGACTAGCAGGAAACGACGAATGCAGGGCATGCAGAGAAAACATCGAAACGATGAAACATTTTCTGTGTCACTGCCCGGCTTTCACACATGCAAGATCCCAACATTTCGGGTTCGACATATTGCCAGACTTGACTCATCTCAGAGGATATGACTGGAAGATACTGAGAAAATACGTGTCTAGTACAGATTTTCTGTAATCCGTGGGGTATGAAAATCATAAATAAGGAGCGCACAACCGGCCGAACAACTGGCTTAAGTGTATGTCCATGGATATGAGACGTTTTTAACGTCTCCTCTATTCAACCTAACCTAACCTACCTCCACTATCAGATAAATCACTTTCAGAAGACATTGATATAATGACATCATTCGAGCAAATTTGAATTCGGCATGTATCACATGTATGCCTACCTTTATAGTCGCATTTTTAGACACACAATAGAATTAAATCTTTTATGTCTAAATTTAAGCAAATAGATTGAACATCAGATGTGTAAAATTAAACGTATACATGTTTATATATTATATTAAATTTAAACATTAAATGTTTAATAAATGTGTAAATTTAAACAAAAAATCAAAATTTTAGTGTAATATTAAACATTTTGCTGCTGATTATTCCGGCACATAATATGTAACATTTAAACATTATTTGATTAATGCTAAATTATTAAATTTGTAAATTTAAATTAATTGTAACTTTTGAATGTCTAATTTTAAATTTGCACGTTGGGTGCATTTTTGGAAAGTTCTAATGATAATTTTGTTCTGAAATCAAAATTGTAAAATACATATTTTAAAATTTAAAAGTATAAATAGGTTTTGCTTGCTTTTTTTAATATGTTATATAACTAGCAACATTGATTTTATTTCTAAATCTGAACTATATGTACACGGGGCAAAATCACCTTTTTGGATATGTTTGAATCGAAAGAAAATATATTTGGAACACAAATTTTTAAATATTATATATTTCTGAGCAAATAAATTTTATTTGAAAATCAATAAAATGTATTTGGAACGCATATATTAATATATTACAACAAAATGTATTTGCAAACTAAATTTCTCAAATAAAATATGTGTTTAAATACAAATAAAATTATTGTTTAGGAATTTTTCCAAATATATTTTATTTAAAAAAATTTTCAAAACATTTACTGACTTTTCCGAAATTCAGTTTTAATTTTTCCTTGTTTTCGAATTAGACCTCCCAGTTATGATACCATATTAACTTCCGTTTTAAATCAATCATTTAAATTTTCTGAGTATTCCAAGCCATCATTAGTTGTCAATCCTCTAAGTAATTTATTTTAATCCAAGATTGTACGATTTCAATTATTATTATTTTACTAACATTTAACATTTCTAAAAAATTAACTTTGAATTACTGAAAAATTTAACACAATTTATGTATTTTCCGAATACATACTTAAATGCAAATAAATATTTGTTTCGGAAATAATAGTCCCAAATAATAACATATTGGGATGTAAACAACGATTTGTTTAGAACGACATCTTCCCAAGTATATAATTTTTGTATATACCAAATACTATATGTTTAGAGTGTACCCTGAATATATATATGTTTCAAGCCGAATATGTTTGGGACAATATACTACAGAAGCGATTTTTTTTCAGCGTGTACATATAAATGTTCATAGCTATTCCAGTTACTGCCTAAAAATGAAGAAGAATGTTATAGTATTAGAAAATGAATATTTTATTATGAAATTCATAATGATATGAATATTAAAAAAAGAAATAATTGAATATGTAATAAGACAAATAATAATTCAAATTTGTGTACTAAATACACATTACACTCGTACAGTACCACAATACAAATAATTATAATACTCAGTATAAGGTGTAATGCTAAGATTTTATTATTAGTGAAATGAAATAATTAGCTCTGGTAAACTGTTTACATTTTTTGTCGTGTTTGGATAATGTTTATTAAACAAGTAAGAAAGTTTCAGTCGGGTAAACCGACTAAGGTATACCCTCACTTTGTGAGTAATGTAATATTGAATATTACACAAATTATTCTGTCAATTTTTGTGGGACGTACCAGAAGGGGTTTAAGGAATACACCTATATTTCGCTGAACAGTAGATACTTTAAATACATTGCACTGTGCCGAATTGTAACCGTTTATATGGACTGGTATATTAACGTTGAGATATTAAATTGTGGTATAATTTGGCCATTTTGTGTGGGAGGTACAAAAAGGGGCGTGGTGATAACGCTCATTTTTCACTGGACTATAGGCATTATAAAAGCATTACACTGTACAAAATTTCAAGTAATTGTATACACTGATATTAATGTTATCAACAGTTAACTTTTGGTGCAAAATGGTACCTTTGTGGGAGAGGTACCAAAAGGGGCGACACATAAAGCCCATTTTTCAATGGACTGTAGGCACTATAAAAACATTACACTGTACAAAATTTCAAGTATTTTTATACACTGGTATTAATGTTATACGCTGTTAACTTTTGGTGCGAAATGATGCATTTGTGTGGGAGGTACCAAAAGCGGCGCGGAAATAACGCCCATTTTTCACTGGACTGTAGCCACTATAAAAGAATTACACTGTACAAAATTTCACGTATTTCTAAACACTGGTATTATTGTTATAAGCATTTAACTTTTAGTGCAAAATGGTGCATTTGTGTGGGAGGTACCAAAAGGGGCGTGGCAATTTCGCCCATTTTCCTCGAGTTGATAGCGACTAACAAACTAATGCTATGTGTGGAATTTCAGAAGATTCGAATACGTATAATAGCAGTTATTAAAGAATCAATATTTCACAACATTTTAAACCTTTGTGGGGGAGGTACCAGAAGGAGTGGACCAATATGGCCCATCTTCGAACTTAGCCGGAGATAGAAAAAAATATTACCACATACGAAATTTGAAGTCAATCGGTTACTCCTTTCGAGAGTTATCGTGCGCACCAGCCAGCAGACAGACAGACACACAGACAGACAGACAGACGGACGGACATTGCTCATTCGACTTAAAATGACCCAAAACGGATTTCCGCCGAACATACTTGGGGTCTTAGGTCCTTCGATGTGTTACACTTTTTTCCGTAGCAATGATATATACCCTCGTCACACTAAAGTGAGGGTATAAAAATCGAACCAAAAATTCCATGGACTGTGAGAGCTGACAGTAAAAAATTGTATTAAAAACATAAAAATAATTCATTACGTCAGTGATTTAATATAAATAATTGTCCATTTTTCAACAAAATGAGCCACAAAAACATTTTCAACTGAAATGCTCAATATCACGCTCTGAAATTAAATAAAATTATTTTTTTAATACTTTTTTACACAGAATTTGTGTATTAGCCTGGTCCTTATTTTGAAAATGTTTAGCATCCACCTCTTACCCCTTTTCATTCATTAGATTTATGTTTTATTCTGATTTACCTTTTGGTTTTGACCAAATCACTTCATTTGGGCATCCCTTCAACTTAGGGATGCCCAAATCTGTTGTTTGTTTTACCTAAAACTGATAATAGTTCAGAAATGAATGCACTGATTTAATATAAACATTTTACAATAAAGCTATTGGCAAAATAAAACATAAATCAGAACAAACAATAAATTTTCTGCATTTCTAGGCCGATATATAAGATATTATATTTGGAGGATTTTTTAAAATTCGCAAATTTCACCGCTAGTACGGTTTGCCAAGGAATGACACGATTAAATTGATTTTTTTGCATAGATCCTTTTTATGGCCTTTGAAAGAAGATTTGAGGTGGAAGTTGCAACTTTTTACTTTCCAAACTTTTCTAAGGCCATCCTAGTGTGTATTTAAGAATATACTTACGGAGAAATGCCATCAGGGTTCAGTCGTGCTGGATGTTACATTCCTCTCACTATCTTTCTACGAAAATATAACAAATAATCACGATACTTTGTAATTGCTTGTTGCGTTACTGATCTTAAGAACCCATTAGTATATAAAAGGATCAAATCCTCAATTTATCAATGAGTAAATTAGCAAAAGCGTTTGGAACGTTTTCTTAATGGTATGAGAGCAGACTTATGATATGTGAAGGAACGTTTTGTCATGGAACTTGGAAATGTTTAAACAACTGCTTGGCCGATTCGGCAGTGTATGTATGTTAACGGAGCTCCGCTTGGCATTCTAACTAGTTTCCACGGTCTCAATGCATAAAGAATGGGATGGTGTGTTTCTTTCTGTCCATTTGTCATTCTCCATCAGTATCATAATACTGTTCGATTTTAAAAAATGTTGAAGAACCATAGACTTATGGGGATCTATGAATACCTAATAATATAGCTATAATTCAAAAATATATTAATATAATTTTACATCTTTATTAAATTAATTATTTACCTTCAGTAATTACTGATACTATTGATGCTTTTATATAAATAATAATTGAAATAAATTTTTAATAACGTTGGCTGTAGACACATAAATCTAACATCTTTTTATACCCTACACCACACTGTGCTACAGGGTATTATAACTTTGTGCATTTGTTTGTAACAGCCAAGAGGAGAAGAAATAGATCCATCGTTTATTTTACCGATCGACTTAGAATCACTTTCTGAGATGATTTAGCTATGTCCGTCTGTCTGTGCATGTATTCTTGTAATCAAAGTACAGGTCGCAATTATTTTCCGATCTCGACGAAACTTTACACATATCTTTTTTTTGGCCCAAGGACGATCCCTATTGAATTTGTTTAAAATCGGTTTGGATTTAGATATAGCCCCCATATATACGTTACCCCCGATTTGACATCTAAGCGCTGTAAAAATGTTGTTTTATATCCGATCAGTGCGAAATTCTGCTAAATTCGGAGAAAATCGGTTCAGATTTAGATATAGCCCCCATATATATGTAACCCCCGATTTGACATGTAATCGCTGAAGAAACTGTATTTTATATCCGATCAGTGGAAAATTCGGCAGAAAGAGGTAGGTAGGTAGGTTAGGGTGGCAGCCGTATTTTTTATACAAGCTCACATAGACCAGTATAGGTCCCTAGTGTTACCACGGGCTGAAATGCCCCTCATCGAAACCAACCTGTTTGATATACAAATTTGTCGATATTACGAATATCGGTACTGGAAAGATCTGTTAGGCTGCCTAGAACAGCCGACCCCAGTATGTCCAGTCGTCGTTTACTCAGAGCGGGACAGTCGCATAGCAAGTGCTCAATGCTCTCCACTTCTTCCTCATCTCCACAGCTTCTGCAGAAGTCATTAGAGTCAATACCCAATCTTTTGGCGTGTTCGCCGATCAAGCAGTGTCCCGTCAGAACTGATACTAACGTAGACAATCTTTGCCTCTCTAGTGCGAGGAGATATTTTGATCTTCTCAGGTCATACCTTGGCCAGATTTGTCTAGCTACCCTGCAGGTGCCGATTTCTGTCCATCTTTTGTTGGACTGCCTGATTGCCTCTTGCCTAAGCCAAAGCTTGCACGTGGATAGTGGCGCACCAATATATGCACATTCTTCGAGAATTTGTAATGTCGTCCCTTTCCTAGCAAGTTCATCGGCTTTGCAGTTCCCCGGGATATCCCTATGCCCAGGCACCCATATGAGGTGTATGTTAAACTGCTCAGCCATCTCGTTAAGAGATCTGCGGCAGTCGAGGGCTGTTTGTGAATTTAGGGATGTTGCCTCCAGAGAATTGATGGCAGCCTGGCTGTCCGAGTAAATGACAACGCCAGTGTTGGTTACTATGTTGCGACTCAGCCACTTGGCTACTTCCCATATTGCCATTATTTCGGCTTGATAGACACTGCAGGTATCTGGTAGTCTGTGAGCTATATCCAATCTAAGCTCTGCACAGTGTACTCCGAAGCCAACCTTTTCATCAAGCTTCGAACCATCCGTGTAAAAGTGGAGATGGTTTCTATTACCTGGTTTTCTTCCAACCCATTCATCTCTCGCGGGAATCATAGTGATGTAATTTCTCTCGAAGGTGTACACCGTTGGTATATAGTCCACTCGGTCGGTTACCATAGCACTACACTTTGATATTCTCATGTGACCGTAGTTTTTGTACCTCCACATTGATAGGCAGTTTAATCTTATTGCCGCTTTGGTTGCAACTTCTCTCGCCACAATATTAATCGGCAGTATATGGAGTAGGGCTTGTAGAGACTCGGTCGCTGTAGTCCTTAAGGCTCCGCTTATGCTCAGGCAGGCAGTTCTCTGAACCTTTGTTAGTAGGTTGGTGATGGTTAGTTTGTCAGTTGCCGTCCACCATACCACAATGCCGTATAGCAGTATAGGACGAACTACTGCTATATATATCCAGTGGACGATTTTAGGAGAGAGGCCCCACCGCGACCCTACAGCCTTTTTGCAGGAATATAAGGCGACGTTAGCCTTCCTTACACGTTCCAATACATTAAGTCTAAATAACAGTTTTCTATCTAGAATTATTCCTAAAAATTTTGCACTTTCAGAAAAGACTAGATCTGTTCCATTTATCCGAGGTGGAGGGTGCACATGTGGGACTTTATTCATCCTAGTAAAGAGAACCAATTCTGTCTTGTTTGGGTTTATGCCCAAACCGCTGCTTCTGGCCCATCTAGCCAATTTGTTCAGAGCCACCTGTAGAATGTCTCGGAGGACGTTTTCGAATTTGCCACTCACTGCGATTGCAACGTCGTCCGCATATGCCACGACCTTGAAGCCACAACGTTCTAGATCTAGCAGAATTTCATTCACCGCTAGGTTCCAAATTAGTGGAGACAGTACTCCTCCTTGTGGGGTCCCTCTGTTTACAAACCTTGTTAGAGTTGTGGACCCAAGACATGCTGTTATGCGTCTTCTGTTGAGCAGACTTTGAATTAGTCTAATCAAACTAAAGTTAACATTAAGATGTGACAGTGCCGCAATTACTGCATCTGAGTGAATGTTGTTAAAAGCCCCTTCTATGTCAAGAAATGCCACCATGGTGAATTCCTTGAAATGCAGGGACGATTCGATAGTGCTCACAAGTTCGTGCAGGGCTGATTCTGTAGACTTCCCCTTATTGTAAGCATGTTGGTTCACTGACAGGAGTTTTGTATCCAGGTTTTCCCTAATGAAATAATCTAAAAGTCTTTCCAGACCTTTCAATAGGAAGGAGGATAGGCTAATTGGTCTGAAGTCTTTTGGCCTAGTGTGTGATATCTTCCCCGCTTTTGGTATGAATACCACTTTGGTATCCCTCCATCGATTCGGGATGTATGAAAGCCTGATACAGCCTACATAAATTTTCTCCAGCCAGGGGATAATGTATTTCAACATTTTCTGCATTTCTACTGGAGTGATGCCGTCTGGTCCAGGTGACTTGAAGGGCTCAAAGCTATTAATAGCCCAGCTTATTCTGGATCTCTCAGTCAACAAGCTAGCGACGCTCGCAGTCCACTCGCACTCTTGTTGGTCCTGCTGATCCTCTGGTTCTGTTAGAGAGTTCCCCGGGAAATGTGTGTCGAGCAGTACATTGAGCGACTGCTCGCTGTTTTTGGTCCAATTATTTGCCTCATCCTACAAGTAACCCACTGTACAGGGTGAAGCTGATAATATTTTCCTCAGCCTTGCGGCGTCGGAGACCTTTTCCACTTCGCCACAGAAGGTATACCAAGAGCGTCTTTGCGCCTTTCTAAGCTCCTTCTTATAGATCTTGAGTTGCTCTTTATAGGCATCCCAAACATTAGCGACCCCAGTAGATTTAGCCTTGTTGAATAGCATGTTGCAGGTCTTTTTCATAGCCGTTAGCTCAGAAGTCCACCATTGGGGTTTAGTTTTACCCTTGTACCTTGTTTTTGGACAGGCTTCTTCAAGGGAACTATTGAATGATGTGGTGATATGCTCGACCAGATGACTCAGACCGGCTTTGTCATTCGGTTCGTACAGAAGTTTGGAGTTGAGGACTTTCTTGAAATTCTTTTCATACAGGTGCCACTTTGTCTTTCTCACATTTCTGTGGACGGCAGGTTCAGGCGCTTTTTCAGCGAGTTTGAACTCAATATAATGGTGATCTGAGAATGAGTGGTCGTCCAGTACATTCCACCCAATAATTTTGTCTGACAGCCGGTCAGTAGCAAACGTTACGTCGAGTACTTCTTGTCTGTCTTTAATTGTGAAGGTCGGTTTATTACCTATGTTACAAATACTTAGGTTGGTAGTTAGAATAAAGTCAAGAAGCGAATCACCCCTATTGTTTATATCCGTACTACCCCAGATAGTATGATGAGCGTTCGTGTCTGCGCCAACAATCAGCTCGACCTCGTCAGATGTTGCTTCTTCTACTACTTCCCTGAATAGAGCAGTCGGTACTACAGCTTCATAAGGCAAGTAACTGGAGACCACCCAATATATGCGATTACCGATCTCCAGACTAGCAGATGTTTGGTCTTTACCACTTAAATTAGCCAGGAGAAAGATACTTAGATCTTTCCTGGCCAAAATGCAGGTTCTTGGAGTGCCTTCACAGTTGGCCACAAGCAGTTTAAAGTTGGGTGTCCTGATACCGCACACCCTTCCTCCCACTGCGTAGGGCTCCTGTATCAGGACGATGTCTACTGCACCTGTGGACAGGCGCAGCAATAGAGCCGCTGAGGCTGCTTTAGCGTGATGGAGGTTAATCTGTAAAATTCTTACCATCATTGGTAATTGACAGATTAACTTCCACCCCTACAAGGGTGTTATCGAACTCTTCGTCCGTATCATCGAGAAGCGTGTCCCCGCCAGATGCGTCAAAGAGTCCGGAGACTTCCCTCAGCCCCTCTGTGTCAGAAGTAGAGCTTTCGTGCTCAGAGTAGGACGTTACAGATCTTCTGTTAGAGTTGGAGTCACCCGAAAAAATGGGCGTGGATACCTCCGCACTTCCAGAAAGCTGTGTTTCAACCGCGGTGGACGACTCACCTTCCGCAGTGGGAACTATATCCTGCTTGTATACCTTCAAGACTATAGTCTCGAAGCCATACTGTAGGGTTGCACTTGCACGTTGTATATGGGAGGTGGATTCAGCGTTAAGGATCAAATTGACCTGCCGCTTTTTACCATCCGCCTCACCCACCTTGCTGATTCTCCAATTATGGGCGGGCAGACCAGGATTGGAATCTTTTATTATTTCTAATATGTCAGCCGGGTTGGAGGGCTCTTCTGTAACCCAGGTGATGGCTCTAGGGTGACTAGGGATGTTGTTTTTTCGACAATATCCAACTGGGCACCCGGCCACACCTCACCCGCTCGACTCAGAGCAGCCTTATACAGGTCTACTGATCTGGCATCACCGAAATGTAAGAGCTTTACTCTCCCCTGATGCCATCCTGCATCGTTGCAGATTGGTGGTGTGCCCGGCATCTCTCTACGGACATCGAGGTAATGGGCCATAATGGCTGATTGCACATGGCTCCATTTGTCCTTGAGGATGGATCCATCCTCACTACTTCTGTCTATAACGGCCATCACTAGACTCTCCTTCGCCACTTCATTGAAGGGCTTGGTGAGTGTCCTGTTGATAGTGACATTTGGGCCTCTTGCCTTTTTCGAGGGCAGGGGTTCATCAGATGATCTCATTCTTTTGACTTTATTAGCCGTTAACACAGCTGAATTTGTGGCTCTTTCAGCCGGCTGATTGGCCTTAGAAGCATCTAAGACGCCTTTAGCCCAGGTAAGTGACTCTTTTTGTTTTTCGGTAAGAGCCGAAACCTCAACAGCCTCCAACTTCGTCAGAACTCTGAGCGCTATCCGGTGCTCATTGTGTTTCCGTTTTGACGGTCGGACATGACGTTTTCCCCTCACCGTACCACCTGTTTTGAGTACTGGGGGGAAATTTTCACCATGTTTGGTGTGGTCGGCTTTGGCCAAGACCAACGGACGGACAGTAGGACGATTGGGGAACCCCGCTCCATCGGAACGCGAAGGCATCCCCGCCAATGAATTTTTTTCCGTATTAGCCCGTAATAGGTACTACGATGTATGCCTTCCAGACTTTGTACAGATTTTGTTTTATTTTTTGCGATTGCGTAATAGGTACTGCGTAATAGATTTCAACTATCCGCTCTGTGCTAAACACGTCCGTTCACTACGACTGATCAGCAACGAGAAAGAGGTTTCTTATTATATGAAGGAATACTGGCAAAATACTGGAAAATCGGTTCAGAATAAGATATAGCCCCCATATATATGCTACGCCTGATTTGACATGTAAGCGCTGTAAAAACTGTATTTTTTATCCGATCAGTATGAAATTCGGCAGAAAGAGATTTTTTCTACATGAAGGAATACTGCCAAATTCGGAGAAAATCGGTTCAGATTTGGATACAGCCCCCATATATATGTTACCCCGATTTGACATGTAAGCGCTGTAGAGACTGTATTTTATATTCGATTAGTACGAATATCGACAGTCGGCCCCGCCCGACTTTTTGTCTTTCCTTACTGGTTTAAATCTAAGTTTGCATATATGTCTTTGATAGCAAAGTAGTGGTTTTAATATGTTTCCACAAATATTACACTTATAAACCATTAACTAAATTTTAAAATATTTATTATAATTTCTTTACGGCTTCTTGTTTACTATTTGCTATATTTAGTGTTTGTATGACTCCACTGCACGCTTGGTTTACTGAGAAGTGTGTCTTGGCGTCGTTTGCATTACTGCATTTTGCGTGTAAGATTAAGAACAATTTTGAACAAGATGTCTTTAATATTCGACAATGCTCGCGTAATATTAAGCAAATGATGAAGAAATGAACAAATTGTTTTTGATTTGACACAATAAACGCTCAGAATTACAAAAATAGAGTTTTGTACATGTAAATGAATTTGATAATCTATATATAAAACTAGCTTTAACCCGGTGCGCTTCGCAGCCCCCATCTTTTATTTATTTTCTGTGTAGGGTACGGTAAAATAGTTATACCTCGTTCTTTCAAAATGACATGATTATTACATATGGTGCAAAATGAAGAAGATTTGATTACTTTTATATATAAAATACGAACAGTCGTTTCATTCCTAGTTTATGTTCCAAGAGTTACCCTGACATCATGGTACAATATTTATCCCTTTTCCCACAGTACCTCTGGACGTTGAAAAACTATTTTTTTGGTTCATACGTTAGCAACTTTCCCTTTGAACACATTTTCTACCCACTGTACTAAATGTACGCTTTTGACCCACTGTGCTATATTTAACCTTTTGGGTCCACTGAATCAAATTTAACACCTTTTTGTCCTACTATATTTTGTCCACTATATTTAACCATTTTTGCCCCACTGTACCATAGTTAACACATTTTTGCTCCACTGTACCATACTTAACCCATTTTGTTCCACGTTACCATATTTTACTATTTGTGCCCACTGTAACCATTTTTGTCATACTGTACCATTATTAACCAATTGTGTCCCACTGCACCATTCTAATAGATTTTTCCCCCACTGTTCCATAGTTAACCCTTTTTGCCCCACTGTGTTATATTAAACCCTTTGTTTCACTGTACCATGTTTAACAGTTTTTGCCCCACAGTACCATATTTAACCCTCTTTGCTCCACTGTACAATATTTAACACAGTTATGCCCCACTGTACTGTATAGTTAACCATTTTTGTCACACTATACCATATTTAACCTTTTTTGCCCCACTGTATCATAGTAAATAAATGTTTGCCCCACTGTTACATAGTTAAAGCTTTTTGCCCCACTGTACCATTTTTAACCCATTTTGTTACACGTTACCATATTTTACTTTTTGTGCCCACCGTAACCATTTTTGTCATACTGTACCATATTTAACCATTTGTGTCCCACTGTACCATAGCTAACACATTTTTTCCCGCTGTTCCATTGTTAAAGCTTTTTGCCCCACTGTACCATATTTCACCCATTTTGTCCCACGTTAACATATTCAACTAATTGTGCCCCACTGTACCATAGTTAACCCTTTTTGCCCCACTGTGTCATATTAAACGCTTTGTCTCACTGTACCATATTTAACAGTATTTGCCCCACTGTACCATATTTAACCCTCTGTGCTCCACTGTACAATATTTAACACAGTTATGCCCCACTGTACTGTATAGTTACCCATTTTTGTCACACTGTACCATATTTAACCCTTTTCACCCCACTGTATCATAGTAAATACATTTTTGCCCCACTGTTCAATAGTTAACGCTTCTTGCCCCACTGTACCATTTTTAACCCATATGTCCCACTTTACCACATACATATAACTATTTTTACCCCATTGTACCATAGTTAACCCTTTTTGCACAACTGTGCCCCATTCAACTGTACCATATTTAACAAATTTTTGTCTCACTGTACCGTACTCGTATCTAAAATGTGTCTCCACGCTAGCGTACTTAAACCTTTTTCCCCGACTGTAACATATTTAATCATATTTTCTCCATTCCACTATTTAACCGTTTTTGACCGCAGTGCTCCTAAAACCATATAAACTCTTCATATCTTATGTTTAAGTTCCAATTTTGGCAGATTGTTCCCTTTTTCCCCATGCTCCATAATTAACCCGTCGTGTCCCACTGTGCCTCTTAAAGTTAGAATTACTAAAAATCACTTCCAATCTCCAGATTATGTTCCAAAAGTTACCCTGGAACCATTGATCCATGTTTGACATTTTTAAGCCACTGTACTATATTTTACACTTTTTGCCCCACTGTGCCCCGAAAACTACGAATACAAAAAAAACTTAATACCCCGATCAGTTGTCATAAAGACACCCCTCGCTTCAATTTTCACCATTCTAATATTAGGCTTTAAATTTGGCGGTGGTACCATATTTATACCTTTCTGTCCCACTGTGCCTCTAAATTTTTTTAAAAAAAATCACTCCTTGTTCAATTTCATAGTCTACCTCATAAGAGCTACCCTCACACCAAATTTCACGATTCTAGCTCTTGCCATTTGAATTTGGCTGTTGTACTACATTTATCCCATTTTTCCCTTTTTACCCCACTGTGTGCGTAAATGTTCGAATTACGAAAAATGCTGCCAATTTCAGAGTCTACCTCATAAGGTCTACCATCACACAATATTTCACGATTCTAGCTCTTGCCATTTGGATTTGGCTGATGTACCACATTTATAACTTTTTACCCCACTGTGTGCGTAAATGTTCGATTTTCAAAAAATCCTGCCAATTTCTGAGTCTACGTCCTAAGGGCTACCCTCATACCAAATTTCAAGATTCTAGCTCATTTCGTTTAGATTTGGCGGTGGTACCATATTTATCCCTTTTTGCCCTATTGTGCGGCTAATAGTACGAATTTCGAAAAATCCCGCCTTATTGCTCGTCTACGTCCCAAGGTCTACCCTCCCACCAAATTTCATGATTCTAGCTTCAGCCGTTTGGCCTGGGCGATGATCAGTCAGTCAATCAGTCAGTCAGTCAGTCAGTCAGCCAGTCACGCAACAATTTTATATATATATAGATAGATTGTTGCGTGACTGGCTGACTGACTGATCATCGCCCAGGCCATACGGCTGAAGCTAGAATCATGAAATTTGGTGGGAGGGTAGCCCTTGGGATGTAGACGAGCAATAAGACGGGATTTTTCGAAATTCGTACTATTACCCGCACAATGGGGCAAAAAGGGATAAAGATGGTACCACCGGAAAATCTAAACGGAATGAGCTAGAATCGTAAAATTTTGTGTGGGATCGACCTAGAAATTGACTGAATTTTTTTAAAATCCGAACATTTACGCGCACTATTGGACAAAAAGGGATAAATGTGGTACAACAGCCAAATCCAAATGACAAGAGCTAGAATCATGAAATTTTGTGTGAGGGTAGCCCTTATGAGGTAAACTCAGAATTTTACAGGATTTTTCGAAATTCGTACATTTACGTACACAGTGGGGTAAAAAGGGAAAAATGGGATAAATGTAGCACAACAGCCAAATTCAAATGTCATGATCTAGAATCGTGAAATTTGGAGTGAGGGCAGCCCCTATGAGATAGACTCAGAAATTGACAGGATTTTTCTAAATTCGAAAAGTTACATACACAGTGGGTTAAAAAGGGAAAAATGTGGTACAAATAGCTAAATCCAAATGGCAAGACCTAGAATCGTGAAATTTGGTGTGAGAGTAGGTCTTGGGACGTAAACTAGAACAAGCAGCAATTTTTTGAAAAAATTAGGGGCACAGTGGGACAGTAAGGGATAAATATGGTACCACCGCCAAATTTGACAATGGTGAAAATTGAAGCGAGGGATGTCTTTAGGACAACGGATCGGGATAGTCCGTTTTTTTTGTATTCGTAGTTTTCGGGGCACAGTGGGGCAAAAAGTGGAAAATATGGTACAGAGGCTTATAAATGTCAAACATGGATCAATGGTACCAGGGTAACTTTTGGAACATAAACTAGAGATCGGAAGTGATTTTTAGTAATTTTAACTTTAAGAGGCACAGTGGGACAAGGCGGGTTATTTATAGAGCATGAGGAAAAAATGGAACTATCATGAGATATGATTTGGAACTTACGCATGAGATATGAAGAGTTTATTTGGTTTTAGGAGCACAGTGGTCAAAAACGGTTTAAAAATGCACAGTATGGTATAGTCGGGGAAAAAGGGTAAAGTGGGACAAAATGGGTTAAAAATGGTACAGTGGGGCAAATAGCGTTACCTATGGTATAGTGGGGCAGAAATGTATTTACTATGATACAGTGGACTAAAAGGGTTGGGGGGACTGTTAAATATGGTACTGTGAGACAAAGGGTTTAATATGACACAGTGGGGCAAAGAGCGTTAACTATGGTACAGTGGGGCACAATTATTTGAATATGGTAACGTGGGAAAACAAAAAGCTTTAACTATGGAACAGTGGGACACAAAAGTGTTATCTATGGTACAGTGTGACACAAATGGTTAAATATGATACAGTATGACAAAAATGGTTAGAGTGGCCACAAATAGTAAAATATGGTACCGTGGAACAAAATGGGTTCAGTATGGTACAGTGGGGCAAAAAGCGTTAACTATGGAACAGTGGGACACAAATGTGTTGACTATGGTACAGTGGGGCTAAAATGGTTAAATATAATGGACAACAAATTGTAGGACAAAAAGGGGTTAAATATGATTCAGTGGACCCAAAAGCGTTAGATATGGTACAGTGGGTCAAAAAGCGTACATTTAGTATAGTGGGAAAAATATGGATGCAGGGAGATATGGTAACTTAAATATGAAATAAGATTTTTTTTAAAAAATGTATGCTTTAGTAGCACTGTGGTGCAAAATGGTTAAAATTATGATGAAGTTGGGGCAAGCAAAAACTGTTCAATATGTTACAGGGGTCGAAAAAGTGTTAAATATGGTTAAGTGGAGCAAAACGGGTAAAATATGGTACTGTAAAGCAAAAAAAATTAAATACGGTAAAATGGTTAAATGTGGTAAGTGGGGGAAAATGGAAACAATAGTCCCAGATATGTATACAAATTTGTACTTTAAAAGCACAGTGTAATAAAAGTGTTTAATATGGAACAGTGGTGCATAAAGTGTTGAATGTGGTCCCAGAATGTGATTCCAGAGCTAAGAAATTGTTTTTTCCAAATAAGTTTTTCTACTTAAACCGTGGGGAAAAACAAGTTAAATAAATGGCACATATAGGGGACAAAAATGTTGAAATACAGCCTAAGGTTGCGAATTTGGATCTTGAAATATCAATTATGATTTTTAAATGTCGTGCAAAATTGGTTAATTATGACACACAAAGGGTTAAATGTGGCACAATGGAGCGATTCACTTTAACTTTTTAATTTCGTACTTTTATAGACACAGTGGGACAAACATGGTTTCATATTTTACCAAGGTTTGAATGTAGCTACTTAAACTAGGGGAAAGTTGTTATCGTATAATTCAAAAAGTAGTTTTTCAATGTTCAGAGGTACAGTGTGGAAAGGGATAAATATTGTACCATGATGTCAGCGCAACTCTTGGAACACAAACTAGAAATGTAACGAGTGTTCGTATTTTATAGTATAAAGGTAATCAAATCTTCTAATTTTGCACCATATATAATAATCATTTCATTTTGAAAGAGAAAGGTGTAACTATTTTACAGTACCCTAAACATAAAATAAATAAGAGATTGTGGCTGCGAAGCGCACCGGGTTAAGCTAGTATACAATAATTGTCTAAATCTTTTTTTTACACATTCAACGCGTATACATCAACAACATTTTTAAATTTACACTAAAAAATACACACCTTTTCATAGTAATTTTAAATGCACTTTTTACAGTGTTCCCAACATAAGGTGAGAATTTAGTATTCCACTTTAGAGTCACTTTCCTTAATTTTTTAAAAGGAAAGGCTTGTAGAATGATTTTCTTGAAGTTTGTATTTTTTCAATTAGTTTACCAATGGACGATTTCTCAAATATTAAAAAGAGCGCTTAAGGTTTAAGGTATCACTTCCACAGGTAACTCCACTCACCTCATAATAAAAAAATGACAGGTATATATTTCAAATGAAAATATTACGTACGATGCACGCCCATAGGGAAAACCCATATAGGTATAAACTAATTCGTTCAAAGGATAGAAAATTCCCTAATTTTTCTAATGAACAATTTTTATGACTCCTCTGAAATCAAATATTATTCACTGACATTCATTCACTTTATGTTTGGGAAACTCAAAGGAACTTCCACCATCCATTCAGTAGTATTGACCTAAATCGACAGGTATGTCAAACAATGATCTTGAGAAATTTATGACCGACTTGTCGAAATATTTTACAACGGTTAACTTGAAGTTTAGTTAGTTAGTTTAGTTTAGTTTCTTTATTTTCAAAAATCGTTACAAAGTATTTGTTCTTACTGACAAACATTTATTTTAATTACATAAATAAAGAATTTACAGCTTGGTTTCTCACAGGAAACCGTCAGCCGGAAAATTGAGTTTGTATTAAATTACGATATAATATTAATAGTTGTATTCATTTATCAACATTTTTCTATAATTAAGTGAATCTCTTAGATAATTGTAAAGGCTCAGCCAACTAAAAACTTCACCACCGTTTAGAATATTTGTAACCTCTCTTTCTGTTAAAGCTCTTTTATTAAAATAGCGTGATCTGAATATATTTAATATAGGACAACGTCCAATAAAATGTTGTATGGATTCCACTTCATTCAAATTACACATAGAGCATTTCCTCCCTTCTTCTGATCTACTTTTCACTCCATTCAGGTATAACAGATCCCCTCTAGCTCTCATTATGAGAGAAATCTGATTTTGGCTAAAGTTTGCATTGCAGTATGTTGCTCCAGAATTATACTCCAAATATTTATAAATCCTGCATTCGCTTTCACGTGCTCTTCTTATGCAAATATTAAAGTTGTCTTTTTTCATTTCTTCTACCAGATGATGGCTGGCATCATACCAAGATGTTTTGTTCAGGTTTGAGAGGCATAAATTATATTTTGTTAAGTGTTCAATAAAGTCGTTGTACCAGAAAATTTGTTTTTCTGCTATTTTAACCGATAATATATAGGGTAGCCTACTGTGATCTATATCAAAAAGTATTTTTGACAGGTATTTCAAATGTCTAGTATATGTATAAATATATCCATGCTCGTATCCTGTTTCTAGTGCCAACACATAGTTAGGCGTGCTTTCCGGAAGTTTTAGCACTCGTTTTATGAAGAATCTGTATAATTTTTCAACATCTTCAAAGTTACTGCCTCCCCAAATCTCCGCTCCATAACTCTGAATCGAACGACATACTGCTAGGAACTTTAACTTGAAGTATAAACAGTATATTCTAAGAATGGGAAAAAAGTAATTGAATTTCACTTTATAAGAAATATTAAGTAATATTATGTACTTTGTGGGATCAGAAAAGTAGACAGTATTTTCATTCTTTGTCAGTATACAGTAATTACAAAAGTATTATCATTTAAGCAAAAATTTCGAAACGATCGGATATAAAAATCAAAGCTGATCAGTATGTTTATAGTTCCTAGACACACACATATATGTACGTGCACAAACAGAAAAAACGTCAAAAATTTCCAGACCAGTCTTACAGCCGTATTCACATTTTAACTAATAAACATATTAATGACTTCGTCAATGTAATGCTTTTTCATCTTTTTCACACACCATTTTCTCTCTTAATGATGCATTAATAGGATTATCAATTGTAAGAGTAGTCGAATATATAATTTATTTTATTGTTTATTTTAAAAACGACTGTATTAATTAACAAAAATGTATGCTCACTTGTCCAATAAAAAAAAAAACAAAACTAAACAACTAAAGATCAAATAAATGACGAATTGAGATAATTTTTTTTATTACAAACAAAAAGGTATTCGAATAACGAATAATGTATAACACATGTTGTTTGTTTACATATCACTAGTGAATTTTGTACAATTTGCATTTCTTGTGTTGTAGGTTTGCAACAATAAAAGTTTTTGGTCTTTTATGAAACAATATAGAAAAAAAGGATGCGAAAATTCACTTATTATTACGGATTTACAATATGGGAAAAAGAAGATTGCAAAAATGCATTTTATATACCGATGGACGCAGAATCATGCCCAGAGTCGATTTAGCCATGTCCGTCTGTCTGTGACAATCAAAGTACTCCTCGAAAAAAGGAATCAATCCTTACGAAATTTTTGGGATAAGGAGCAGCTTATGTTACACAATGCTTTTAACTCTTCCTGGACAAATGCGACAAATCGGTCCACGTTTTGATATACCTCCCATTTAATGGTCCATTTCGTTTTGACATAAACACGCTCTAGAAGGCACAGTTACGTATTTTATTCTTTTTTTGTCTTATTTTAACCTACACTATTTCTAGAAAATGTGTTCAAAAAACAGTCTTATAACATTTTTTTCATTTAATTAAAAAAAATTCCATAAAAATGTTTTGCAAATGCACACGAAGAAAAAGCAAATGTCACTCTAACAAGCGCTTAATGTAGGGTCGAACCTATATTAAAATACACGCATTTAACAATGGTTTACAATAGGTGTTTTAGGCTAATAATCGTTTATGAATACAGTTTTAACAAATTTTGCTTAAACAGGGTTTGTAAAGCTGTTTTAAGTTTTTATGAATACGGCTGTTAGTATTTCATTCATAACATTTACAAATATTGAGTCTTCATAAATCCAATTACTGTTTTGGGTTTGTGAGGATCTGGCGCATATGTGTAAGTGTGAAGAAGCCGAAGGGGGAGACATTTTTTATGAAAGCTTTTTTTGAAAAATTGTACGAAAGATGGCGCTTTGTGTCCTCTTTAAAACAACGTAAACTTTGCGGTTCAGCCGTACGAGAACAATTACAAATTTCGTGAAACCCAAATACTCAGTTTTATCATTTTTTCAAAACATAAAAGTCCCATACAATTTTCTTAAAAAAAATTTTGGAGAAAAATGATAGCGACATCTTCTTTTACCTATTTGTAATTGTTTATAAACATGTTATCCAAAAATGAACTACATCGGTCGATATTAAATATTCTGACCCCAATATTCATTAAAATTAAAAAAACGGGATTACACAACACATTATGAAGAATGACGAGATAAGAGGAAATATTAAATGTAAGTTAAAGGTAAAACTGGTGATAATTATACAAGGCGTAAAAAATTATGTCATTCTTCCAAACAGAATTCAAAAATAAAACATCACTCCTGATTAAGTTGGAAATAAACAAACGAAACGTTGAGTGCAATATGATATAAATTAATTATAAACAAATGTTCTCCCAAATAATCAAAGGAATTTGTAATGTCACAGAAATTTTTGGCATGACTTGTTTGGCATTGACTAGCATTTATAAGGTCCGTGAAATATATGAGTATGCCTTTTATGAGCAGGCCTGTATCTTCTCATCACCTTCCCTAAGAAAGCATGCTGAAGACTTTACGTTTCAAAGAGAGTTAATTCACATTCCCCTTTCCATCCCTTACAGAAGCTACGGAAAACACAAATTGATTATATTTCAGTTCATTAAGAAGGCCTGCGAAAAATGTATTAACAAGAATTTATGAGGATGTTAACTGTTTCAAAGAAGAGTGAGACTCATCTCATTTTCGTTGGGAATGTATGTAGAACAAGAACATTATCCTCCCTTTCCTTTAGAGATGGTAAGGGGAAGATAAAATCATTGCATCCATTTCTTTTGAGAAGGACTGTAAAATATATGTTAAAATAAAGTTTTTAAGATGTATCCTTTTTAATGAAGAATGTCTGCAGGCTCCTTTAGGGAAGGTGTGAGTTACGTACGTGTAATAAGAATTACTTATGACGACCTAATACTCGTACCAGCTAAAGGTAATCTATTTGCGTTCCCCGCGACGCTTCTATATAAGCTCCATATTGATGCCTTCATTATAAAGTATGCTATGTCGACTTAGCACGTTTTATGGACATTGCATTTTTAAATCCTACACGCTGAAAAAAATCGCTTCTGTAGTATATTGTCCCAAACATATTCGGCTTGAAACATATATATGTTCAGGGAACACTCTAAACATATAATATTTGGTACACACAAAGGTTATATGTTTGGGAAGATGGTGTTATAAACAAATCTTTATTTGGGACTATTATTTCCGAAACAAATAAAAAATTCACATTTAAGTTTTCAGAAAATACCTAAATTGTGTTATATTGTTCAGTAATTGAAAGTAATTTTTTATAAATTGTTTAATGTTCGTAAAAATAGTAATTAAAATCCTATTTTCTTGGATCAAAATAATTTTTTTGATGGATTGACAACTAATGGTGGCTTGCAATGCTCAGAAATTGAAATAATTGTTTTGAAACAGAAGTCAATGCTGCATATGGTATCATAACTGGGAGGTACAATTGGGAACCAAGAAAAAATTAAAAATTAAACTCGAAAATGCCAGCAAAGATTTGAAAATCTTTTTTAAATAAAATATATTTGAAGAAATTCCTAAACAATAATTTTATTTGTACTTAAACACATATTTTATTTGGGAAATTTAGTTTGCAAATATATTTTGTTGTAATATATTAATATATGCGTTCCAAATATATTTTATTGATTTCCAAATAAAATTTATTTGTTCAGAAATATATAATATTTAAAAATTTGTGTTCCAAATATATTATATTTTCAAACATATCAAAAAAGGCGATTTTGCCCCGTGTAAATATTCCAAATTATACTTAGTCTAATTTGTTGTTTATCCGTCAACCCAATAAAAAGTTATGCGCAAAATAATAAAGGTCATTCGATTTGCATTATAAAGGATTTCCATACAAATTCAAAAATTCATAAAACTTTCATCGCCTCTGATAAACTACATGTTTTGACTTAGCATACTTTGGAATGTACATATATCAAAAATACGCTAGCCCGAAAATAACAAAAATATAACTGTAGCTGTAACATAAAAATTAAAATCAGATGTTTCATATGCTACGTCCTCGCATGCGCTTTTTTATGCAATATTGTAGGCCATAATATAATAAATGGACAAATAAAATGCTACCCAACAGTGAAACGTGTTAACGAAGAGGCTTAATTTTATTTCATTTTCGGCAGAACTGAGGACAGACGATAAACTTCTAAAACAATTAGGACACTGTTCCCTGAACAATTGAAGCAAAACTCTGATTTAACAATTTCCTCTGAAGCGTATACATGTTACGCAAAAAATACTTGCTTTATTGGATAATAAAGACATGATTTATGTAGGATCTTCTTAGGAAATAGAGAATACGCCTTGGCAAGAGCGAAAATTGCATCTATTGAAAGACAACAAGAAGTGACGTTACTGGAGTAACAACTAATTCTAATATCGACGAATTCCTTGATGCCACGCAGTGGGATGAATGAAAAAAAAAATAAATAATTTCGCCGTTTCTTGAACGAACAACTTATTGCTACAAGCTGACGTTCATATATATTACAACAAAATATATTTGCGAACTAATTTTCTCAAATAAAATATGTGTTTAATACAAATAAAATCATTGTTTAGGAATATCTCCAAATATATTTTATTTAAAAACTCTGAATTTATCGAACTCCACTTTTAATTTTTATATTACATATATATGTATACTCGTATATAGCTTTATTTAACTCCTATAAGGAGCATACGGCCATAACAAAATTGTTCCAAGCCGGTTTGTACGATGCTAGTGCCTTTAGTTCGTTCCAAGTTGGCGGCGCCAGGTATGAGATGGTCTGCCTTTTCTGTGAGTTCCTTGGGGATTCCATTCGATTGCCTGCCTGGCTATATATGTTGTCGGCTTCCTTAATGTGTGGCCAAGCCATCGCCATTTTCTTTTGCGTATCTCAACGTGTATGGGGTCTTGGTTGGTGTCGGCCCATAATCTTTCATTCGACACAACGACTGGCCAAAATAGTTTCACGACCCGACGAAGGCAGCGATTTTTGGGTTCTTGCATGTGGCGCTCCAAGATTCGCAGCCGTACAGGAGCGTTGATTAAATGCATGGTTTAAAAATTGTGATCTTTGTTCTTCTTGAGATTTGTGTGGAGCGCCATATAGGGTTTAAGTTGCCGAATGATTGTTTGCCAGCTATAATGCGGTTTTTACGTCTTTTCGAATTATACTCGTACATACATTCCAGTTAAAAATGGCATATATACCGTTATCTTCTATTTTGAAGCACTTATTTGTAATTTCTAACAATTCTTAACCATCATTTATTGTCAATCCTGCAAGAAATTTATTGTTATACAAAATTTCAATTATAAAGAAATTTTACAAACATGTTGTTCTGACTCTTTGTTTCTTTGTTGGTAATACCATCAGACCTAAACGGTTGAACCGATTTTCTTGAAACTGTGTGGACAGATAGACCAATGTCTGAGAAGTGTGAGATTTTTCGATTTTCCACAAAGTGATTTTCGACCACTTCATCACTGAGTCTCCTGTTAGAGATAGAAAGCTGCAATTTTGCGCAACTATATACTGGGGTGTTTGTTTGTCAGTGGTCAGTTCTAGCGCTATCAAAGATATGAGTATTTTTTTGGAAAATTTCAGAAGCCTCGCGATGCGAACCCGAGCAAAAAACAAAAATGTATTGGTATAAGAGTTTTAGTATGTTGACTTAGTTCGGCAAAATACGGGTTTGGTTAGTAGTTCTTATTAAATTCAATTTTCTGCTTCCATACGTATTTCAGCTGATTTAAGTTAAAGACATACATTATTGCTATTGAATTCTGAAGATCATAGAGTGGTGTCTATCGAAACTGCAGTAAATTCTTCCAAGCAATTAAAACTCTTTAATATAAAATATCTACTAATATGACATAAAAAGACTCGGCAACTGTGCTAGAATACGAGGACATTCATCAATTTCTATACAAAAATTTTAAGAAAACAAGTAAGAAAATTTCAGTCGGGCAAACCGACTAACGTATACCCTAACTTTATGAGTATTGTAATATGGTACATCGTCTGGGAGATGCCAGAAGGTTGAAAAAAATGTACATTCTTTGTTATACTATGAAAAAGTTTAAATGGTTGCTGCAGTTATGAGCATGTTGTGTTTGAATGAATCTGTCAATATGTGTGGGGGGGGGGGTATCAAAAATGGCTATACGAATAAGCCCATTTAGAGCAGAACAGTAGATACTTTAAATTGTAAGCTTTTTTGAGTCATTAAATTTTGGTATGATTTTCCGATTTTGTGTGGGAGGTACCAAACGGAGCGTGGCAATAATGTCCATTTTTAACCGGACTGTAACCGGACTACAAAAGCGTTACACTGAGCAGTTTCTCAAGTATTTATATGCACTGGTATTAAAGTAAAGTTTTTGTACAAAATCTCAAGTTGATGGCGGCAGATAAACTATTACTATGTGTGGAACTAAGAAGATTCGGATAAGTAGTTTAGAAATTATTAGAGAATCAATATTTCACTAAATTTTAACCCTTTATGAAGGAGATACTGGATGGAGTGGACCAATATGGTCCATCTCCGAACTTAGCCTGAAATAGAAACAAATATTATCACATACAAAATTTAAAGTTAATCCGTAACTCCTTTCGAGAGTTATCGTGCTCCCCAGCAAGGCAGACAGATTGACGGACATTGCTCAAATGACTTAAAATTTCCTAAAACGGATTTACTTGGGGTCTTAGGTCACTCCTTCGATAGGATACACCGTTGGTCCGTTGTACTCGTAAATGATATATACGCTCGTTACTCTAACCCAATCGCTGCGACGGTACCATACGGTACCACTTCTAGACTTTTGTGCTTTAACAAAAAAAAAAACGCAGATTTAACATTTTGCTATCAATACAATTTTTTTCTAACGGCAAATGAATGCGGCTATATATGTGTCTCTTATGTTTCGGTCATTCGGGTTACATTTGCTATTCTAGAAGCACGGACAAAGTGAACAAAAAAAAATTTAACACAAAAGAGGAAAAATGTGTTCTCGCCGGAGGTAAGTGCAAATTAAATAAATTCCTCAATTTATTTTCGGTGAAACTTAAATACATAATGAAAGTATAAGAAATAAGCTACAAAGTGGACAATATTTAGATGTAAAAAAATATGTTGTTGTTTTTCAAAACTTATGTTTAATAAAAGCGGTACCATATGGTACCACCGCAGTGATCCATTACAAAGGTATCAAAAGAACATTTTCGCTATTTTACGTGTATTATGTATATAAAACGGGTTGTTTATATTGATTTTTTCATTTTTTGTACGTTTGCAAGGTTTTTATGTATTTTTAATTTTTAATTTTTCATTTGTCATGTTTTATCATAAGTATGAAACTGCATGAAATACAAGACTATTTACAGTCTTTGCTTGAAGATGATTCAGGAGAGGAAGAATTATATGCAACCAACTGATCCAGCTTATAATTCAGCTGAAGATGATGCAGATGAAAATGAAGGTGGGACCATTCTTGATTTACATTTCAATCAGTTGTGTCAGGTAGCAGAAGTTGAATTTGTTGGCGGATCGAATGACGATGGTGTTAGAGAGATGGAATAGAGCCATCAATCGACGAGGATGTACCCGAAGTCGAAAATTCGAATATTTCGCAAGTTCCATCGATGCCATGGCGGTATGAAGGTCCAGAAATCGAAATTCCGTCGACTTGAAAGACAAATTTAAATGGTCTAAGTCTGCATTTCACGCCACAAATTATTTGGATTGCGCCAAGGAAGCTCATGTTTTACTTGTACAATTCCTTGACGATGATATTTTGCAAATGATTTGCGATGAAAGTAACGAATATGGAGTGCTAATTTCGCAAAAGAATCCAAATATTATGAAAGACGATTTGAGAATTTTCATTGGTATAATGATTGTTACAGGCTACAATAATGTTCCATGCAAACAATTCTACTGGAGTCGCGATAGTTATAATGAAATGATATCGATGGCTATGTCTCGTGATCGATTTCATCAAATTGAACGTTGTGTCCATTTTGCTTCGAAGACAGAATTTGATTCGAATGATAAAAAGTGGAAATTGCGACCACTCACAGACAAACTGAAGCAAAATTTTATGAAACATTTTCACCCGGAAGAAAACCTGTCGTACGATGAATCCAGGATCAAATATTTCGGTCGGCATAGTTGTAAACAATTCATCAAAGGAAAACCGTTGCGTTTCGGTTACAAGGTGTGGTGTTTGAATACAAGGTGTGGGTATTTGGTCAATTTCGAAATCTACCAAGGTAGAAACCCTCGTATCAATCCAGGATTAGAGAAAAACTATGGAAAATGTGTCGCGCCATTACTTTAAATGATTCAGGAGTTTCCCGGCCACATGAACAAATTGAGTTATTCGTTTTACTTTGATAACCTTTTCACTCGTATTGCTGGGCTTGATTATTTGAAGAAAATCGGTCATTCTGCCACAGGAACAATTCGCGAAATGCGAATTCCCCACAATTGTCCGTTGTCGAGCAATCAACATAAAGGTGAACGAGGAAAAATTTAAAGCATTGTTCTTATAGATCACAACATATCCATCACCAGGTGGCGCGATAATAAATGTGTATGTGTTGCCTCGACATTGTATGGTAAATATCCTGTAATTAAAGCTACGCGATTCAACCGAGAGGTGAGACAACGAGTGCAGCGAGATCGACCCTATTCAGTTGAAAAGTATAATAAGCATATGGGTGGTACAGATCGAATGGACCAAAACATTGCAAATTACAGATGTGGTAAGTTGTTATTTCTCAGCAATCTCAAGCTCAATAAAAAACCAGTAAGGAAAGGCAGAAAGTCGGGCGGGGCCGACTATATAATACCCTACACCTCCCTAACAATGCCTTAAAGGTCATTGCGATAATAATTTGGAATAATTGGTAAGTAGGCAGGAGCATATTATCTAATTCTGAGCCGATAATCGCTAAATTAAGCAATATTCGTTCCAAAATTGAAAAACATCTTTCCGGAAAATATTAATGATCGGAAGTAAAGTACAACTTCTATAGCGCTTTGATACCAAATCAGGAGGAACATATACTATATGGAGGTTATATATAAATCTGAACGGATTATCCTTGTATACTCATTCATGTAAAAAGAAACTTCTTTCTGTCAAATTTCATACTGACCGGACATAAACTACAGTCTCTACAGCACTTACATGTCAAATCGGGGGTAACATATATATGGGGGCTATATCTAAATCTGAACCGATTTTCTCTGAACTTGGAAGTATCCCTTCATATAATAAGAAACCTCTTTGTGTAGATTTGTTTACTGATCGGATATAAAATACAGATTTTACAGCGCTTACATGTTAAATCGGGGGTAACGTATATATGGGGGCTATATCTAAATCTGAACCGATTTCTTCCAAATTTAACAGTGTTCAATCATATAATAAGATACCTCTTTCTGCTGAATTTCATACTGATCGGATATAAAATGAAGTTTTTACAGCGCTTACATGTCAAATCGGGGCTAACATATATATGGGGGCTATATCCAAATCTGAACCGATTTTAACCAAATTAAATAGGGATCGTCCTTGGGCCAAAAAAAAAAGATATGTGTAAAGTTTCGTCAAGATCGGGCCATAATTGCGACCTGTACTTTGATTACAAGAATCCATCTACAGACGGACAGACAGACGGACATAGCTAAATCGACTCAGAAAGTCATTACAAGTCGATCGGTATAATACACAATGGACCTATCTCTTCTCCTTTTGTGTGTTACAAACAAATGCACAAAGTCATAATACCCTGTACCACAATGTGGTGTAGGGTATAAATATTAATAACTTCATCCATTTTTCCAGGCGTACGGAAAAATAAATGGTGGTGGTCTATATTCACATGGTTGTTGGATTTATCAGTGCAAAATGCATGGTTACTAAAAAGAAAAGATAGCTGTAATATAACACAACTGCAGTTTCGACGAAACATTGCCATGCATTATTGCAATTCGGTTTCGATTCGTGTGTCAAATACAATTGTCCCCCGTCAAAACGTTCCATTATGTGATCGCTTCGATGGAGAGAAAAAGGCGATGCCAAGGATTAAATTGCACCAGTCGATTGCGTGTGAAGTGTGAAAAATGAGATGTGGCTTTATGCATTTATCCATGTTTCAAAATATATCACATTTTCTGTCACGAAAAGTGATTGAGAAATGTAAATTTCCTAAATTTTTTTTTTAAATTATTTTTTAATAGTTTTTATTCATTTTATATATTTTTGAACTCAAATCACTGTGAATTAATGGTATTACTTACATAATCTCTTGAAATATATAAATTTCCCATACAAAATAAAGGTAAATTTGATTTCAATCATTTTATAAGGTGTCACTGCGATGGTACCATATGGTACCAAGTGAACAGGTAAATAGATAATCGTACAACATTTCTATTATCATTTTCGGATTCAGGAGGTCAAAATTAGTCTATGTGGGAATTTTCAAGAAAAAAATCAAAAAAAATTTCTCCGCAGCGATTGGGCTAAAGTGGGGGTATAATAAATGATTAATACGCACAAAAGTTATCTGAAAAGCGAACGAATTTTTTCCACTTCCAAAACGAAACAAATATCGGGTTTTCCAATAGGGATGCTATGATTTTGAAGTGACGTATCGGCCATTTGTAATATGTCATGATTTGTGTCATTTGTTTTTAATTGTATTCAGTAGTATTAACAATTTTTTCATGGAGAGAGATACTCAAGAACAACGTTGTTATTTAACACCATTAGACTATTTCTTGTGGGGTTATTTGAAGTCATTGGTCTTTCGAAATAAACCAGACTTTCTTCAAGCTTTATAAGTCAATATTGAACGTGCCATTCATGACATACGACTTGATTTAGTGGAAAAAGTGCTCGAAAATTGGGTTCATCGAATTTGTTCCTGCAGAAGAAATCGTGGAGGCCATTGAATGACGTTTTATTTAGAACTTAATTGTATCGATTGTACATCACATTAAATAAAAAACTTTTGAATTTCCTTAACAATAAGTGTTTTTTTTTTCAAAGAAATCATATCACTCTTATTGAAAAACCCTGTACAATTAAGAAAATTTCAATTGGGTAAACCGAACGAGCGTATGATAAATAAAATTGCTTTGTGTTGTGATAGATGGGGAATGGAAGTAAATCAAGCTAAATCAGAAATGGTGGCAAAGCATCGGCAAGAGAAAAATGGACATACAAGGGGGAAAACCTAAGAATTGTAAACCAATATAAGTATCTATGGATAACGCTAACGACGAAATTATCATTTACTGCACACCTAAACCAAAAAAATGAAGCTGCAAAGGCATGTTTAAACGCAACATGGAAACATTTTATTGCAAAACCTTTTGTTGCACTAAACTCTAAATGGGAAATGTTCCTAGCAGAATGTCGTTCGATTCAGAGTTATGGAGCGGAGATTTGGGGAGGTAGTAACTTTGAAGATGTTGAAAAATTTTATAGATTCTTCATAAAACGAGTTCTAGAACTTCCGGAAAGCACGCCTAATTATGTGTTGGCACTAGAAACAGGATACGGGCATGGATATATTTATCATATACTAGACATTTAAAATACCTGTCAAAAATACTTTTTAATATAGATCGCAGTAGGCTACCCTATATATTATCGGTTAAAATAGCAGAAAAACAAATTTTCTGGTACAACGACTTTATTGAACTCTTAGCAAAATATAATTTATGTCTCTCAAACCTGAACAAAACATCTTGGTATGATGCCAGCCATCATCTAATAGAAGAAATAAAAAAAGACAACTTTAAATTTTCGTAAGAAGAGCACATTAAAGCGAATGCAGGATTTATAAATATTTGGAGTACAATTCTGAAGCAACATACTGCAATGCAAACTTTAGCCAAAATCAGATTTCTCTCATAATGAGAGCTAGAGGGGATCTGTTATACCTGAATGGAGTGAAAAGTTGATTAGAAGAAGGGAGAAAATTCTCTATGTGTAATTTGAATGAAGTGAACGTTGTCCTATATTAAACATATTCAGATCACACTATTTTAATAAAAGAGCTTTAACAGAAAGAGAGGTTATATATATTCCAAACGGTGGTGAAAATGTTAGTTGGCTGAGCCTTTGCAATTATCTAAGATATGCACTTAATTATAGAAAAATTTTGATAAATGAATACAACTAGTAATATTATATCGTAATTTAATACAAACTCAATTTTCCGGCTGACGGTTTCCTGTGAGAAACCAAGCTGTAAAATCTTTATTTATGTAATTAAAATAAATGTTTGTCACTAAGAAGAAATATTTTGTTACGATTTTTGAAAATAAAGAGAAACTAAAACTAAAAAACTAAAAACTACTTATAATTATCTATTGTATTTAGACAATTTGGCCCAAAGTGTTTTCTATAGCTTTTTCTTAAGTTTCTATGAGAAAAAAATCGTAAATTTTTTTGGTGATTTTTTTTTTTCATTTTGACATTTTTCAAAAAACCCCATAATTATACCCTACACCACACTGTGGTACAGTCCCGCAAAAAATAAAAGAAGTACTTCCAAAAGAATAACATTATAAGTACTTCCAAATCATAAGTATGAACATTTTTTCGGCATTTAATGAAGTTCTTCTAAATAACTAACCAAGATGCAATTTCGGAATATAAATTATTAACCCAAGAATGCATAATTTCAAAACGATTGGATGTAAAATAAAGCTTCTGAAGAGATAAACGTCCAGATCGGAAGGAACATATATATGAGGGCTATGAAATATAAGTAAAATAAATAGATTTAATTCTTTGATTGCTTCACAGGTAATATACAGGGTTTTCCAACAAGAGGTGTTATTTTGGTATACAAAGAAAAATGCAATTTTTTTAGTAAATGATCGGATGTTTGTTTCATAATAAAGAGGAAGGTATGCCGTTAATAATGAAAAACAACATCAGCCAAATGGCCACCACGACCACGATTACAGGACCATATCCTTTTCATGAAATTTTAAATAACCAAATCGCAAAATGGCTGCCTCGATAGCCTCACGAATTCTATCATTCAGGTCTTGAATCGACGCTGGGCTGTTGGCGTAGACTTTATCTTTCACGTGGCCCCAAAGGAAGAAGTCGCAAGGTGTTAAATCACAAGATCTCGGTGGCCAATTGTGATCACCTCTTCGAGAGATAACACGGTCCGGTAACTTTTCCCGTAACAGAGTAATGGTTTCGTTGCTTGTGTGGCACGTAGCGCTGTCTTGTTGAAAGTAAACGTTGTTCAGATCAATACCATCCAACTCCGACCATAAAAAATCATTAATCATCTCTCGATAGCGCAATCCATTCACCGTAACTGTTGATCCAACCTCATTTTCGAAAAGTAAAGTCCAATGACTTTTTCATAGTCGATTAAAAAAAAATAGCATAAAGTCATTTCAAAGTTTGCTGATTTTCTTCGAAATATGTTAAATTGTGGAAATTTAGTACATTGGATTGCGATAAAAATTTATTAATAACACTTTATACTTTCCACAAATGTTGATATATCGTCACCAGAAATGCCCAAGAGCGTAACCCTCAAATGAAAATTCGTTTTTCGTCCAAAAATCACGATTTTATTGAAGAAAAAAAGATGTAACATTAAGTGCTCGTTTTTGTAAAGCACAAAAGGCGTAACCCACATTGTATTAAACAGAACGTACTGTATTCATCTATTTAGCCTTTGAAGTAGTTCTCTTGTTGCTGTATTGATTTTTGTCAATCGTGTTTGACAGCTATTTTAGATGCAAAATTCTATATGGGGTCTGTATTTAAATTTGGCCTTTATCTGAATGGTATCTATTTTTTTTATCAAATTTCGCAGTGTTCATGATTCTATAAACTAATCTCTGCCAATTTTAATAATGATCTGAAGTAAAACACGGAAACACATTTTTCCAACCTTGCAAGTGACCGTTTATTCTCGGATTAAAAACTCCGTTGTGCAAAATGTAGTACATTTGACTAAAATATGACTTCTATGGAGTTTAGATGCTAAATCGGAAGGAACACATCCATGCGAGTATCTGGGGATATATGTAAATTTGAACCGATATTGTTCACACAGATATTAACTGTTAAAATAAGATACTCTTCACCAAATTTCATGAATATCGAAAGGAATTTATATCTTCTATAGAGGGTATAAGCTAAATCGAAGTACATTCATATATATTAAGATATCTGGTTCTAAACTGATATTCAAATAGTTGAGAGATTTTTGTTCGTTCGCCCTAGCCGAAAGAAAATAAGTAACAGAAACAGTCCCTGACATAGCTAAATCGGTTCAGAAACTCGGTATAATAAACGATGGTTCTATATATCTTTTCTTATTTAGGGTGTTAGAAACAAATGCATAAAATTATAATAAATTGTACCACAGTGTGGTGTAGGTTATAATTAAATAATTTTAAAAGAAATTATGGTAATCAAATATACCATACCATACTTACTGTACCACACTGTGGTACTTTACTACTCTTTGAACCGGGGCTACGGAAAATACATAGCGCCGCACAAATGTGCTATGTATTACAGTGTAAAATAAAAATCCCTTTTTATTAGTGAGAATGTTGATCATTTGCGAAAATGTTACGAATGACCCAATAGTGTACTATGGGGTCATTCGGTCACACTTTTCAAGAGCCAGCTACACCATACAGATTACAAACATCTTCAAATTTCCTAAACATACATACATATATATGATCGTTGATCTCTTTGGCCAATAGTATATTATTTATACGTTCCCTTCCCTATGTCAACATTTGTATTCCTTTAAAATAAGAGATCTCTGGACCAAAGATGTTAATAAGAACGACATGCATTCATCAAATAAATACAACGCCAAACCAGTAAGGAAAGGCTAAAATCGGGCGGTGCCGACTATATAATACCCTACACCACTCTCGTAATATTGAATAACTCTGATATATAAATTTTATAATTCATGTATAAATTGTTTACATAAATTTACTTTTGGGACATTTTATACTTAAATAATACCCTGTACCACAGTGTGGTGTAGGGTATAAAAACGATTGGATCTAAAGAGCCAAATCGGATGAAACATATATATGGGAGCTATAGCTAAATCTTAACCGATTTTCTTCAAATTCGGTAGTATTGGTTCATGGATCAAGAAACTCTACCATTCTAAATTTCAAAATGATTGGATGTAAAATACAGCTTTTATAGGACTAAATGGCCAAATCGGACGAAACATATATATGGGAGCTATAGCTAAATCTTAACCGATTTTCTTCAAATTCGGTAGTGTTGGTTCACGGATCAAGAAACTCTACCATTCTAAATTTCAAAATGATTGGATGTAAAATACAGCTTCTACAGGACTAAAGAGCAAAATCGGACGAAACATATATATGGGAGCTATAGCTAAATCTTAACCGATTTTCTTCAAATTCGGCAATGTTGGTTCATGGATCAAGAAACTCTACCATTCTAAATTTCAAGACGATCGGTTGTAAAATACAGCTTCTATAGGACTAAAGGGCCAAATCGGACGAAACATATATATGGGAGCTATATCTAAATCTAAACCGATTTCAACCAAATACAATAGCGATCTTACTCTAAACTGCAAAATTTCAGAACGATCGGAGTGAAATTGCGACCTGTAGTCGACGAACAACTTTACATGGACAGACGGACGGATGGACATCGTTAAATCGACTCAGCTAGTGATTCTGAGTCGATCGGTATACTTTAAGGTGGGTCTAGCTGTTTTATTTTCAGGTGTTACAAACATCTGCCGTGAAACAAACTTATAATACCCTGTACCACAGTGTGGTGTAGGGTATAAAAAGCAAATCTTACAGTGCTTTAAAAGGAGTTGTGCAAAAGTGGTGACAAAGAAGTACTTCCCCGGCGCGACAACCCCTTGTTAAATTCATTGGTGAAAATCCAAATTAGAACAACTTCCGGATCATAGGTTGGGGATTTTTATTGCTTCTTTGGATGCTCTTTTTTTGCTGGAAGGGTATTATAAGTTTGTTTCACGGCAGATGTTTGTAACACCTGAAAATAACACAGCTAGACCCACCTTACAGTATACCGATCGACTCAGAATCACTAGCTGAGTCGATTTGAGCATGTCTGTCCGTCCGTCCGTCTGTCCATGTAAAGTTGTTCGTCGACTACAGGTCGCAATTTCACTCCGATCGTTCTGAAATTTTGAAGTTTAGAGTATTTCGCAGCTGTTAAGATCGCTATTGAATTTGGTTGAAATCGGTTTAGATTTAGATATAGCTCCCATATATATCTTTCGTCCGATTTGGCCATTTAGACCTATAGAAGCTGTATTTTACATCCAATGGTTTTGAAATTTAGAATGGTAGAGTTTCTTGATCCATGAACCAACATTGCCGAATTTGAAGAAAATCGGTTAAGATTTACCTATAGCTCCCATATATATGTTTCGTCCGATTTTGCTCTTTAGTCCTGAAGAAGCTGTATTTTACATCCAATCATTTTGAAATTTGGAATGGTAGAGTTTTTTGATACATGAACCAACACTACCGAATTTGAAGAAAATCGGTAAAGATTTAGCTATAGCTCCCATATATATGTTTCGTCCGATTTGGCCCTTTAGTTCTATAGAAGCTGTATTTTACATCCAATCGTTTTGAAATTTAGACTGGTAGAGTTTCTTGATCCATTAACCAGCATTGCCGAATTTGAAGAAAATCGGTTAAGATTTATCTATAGCTCCCATATATATGATTCGTCCGATTTGGCCCTTTAGTTCTATAGAAGCTGTATTTTACATCCAATCGTTTTGAAATATAGACTGGTAGAGTTTCTTGATCCATTAACCAACATTGCCGAATTTGAAGAAAATCGGTTAAGATTTAGCTATAGCTCCCATATATATGTTTCGTCCGATTTGGCCCTTTAGTTCTATAGAAGCTATATTTTACATCCAATCGTTTTGAAATTTAGAATGGTAGAGTTTCTTGATCCATGAACCAACACTGCCGAATTTGAAGAAAATCGGTAAAGATTTAGCTACAGCTCCCATATATATGTTTTATCCGATTTGGCTCTTTAGATCCAATCGTTTTTATACCCTACACCACACTGTGGTACAGGGTATTATTTAAGTATAAAATGTCCCAAAAGTAAATTTATGTAAACAATTTATACATGAATTACAAAATTTATATATCAGAGTTATTCAATATTACGAGAGTGGTGTAGGGTATTATATGGTCGGCCCCGCCCGACTTTAGCCTTTCCTTACTGGTTTTATTTTTGATTTTTTTTGCTCAATATAAAGCTTGGGACATATCCTTTAAGATCTTTGTGGCATACTAGCGGAATGGGACCTGTTTATCTATCATAATAAAGATAAACCCATTTGTCGTAATTGGTTCAGGAAAGCTTTTAATAATCCTAAATTAAGTAGCCTTCATCTTCTTGTAATAAAATCGCATTTTTGCTTCAAAGTGTTCCCAACAATTTTAAAATGCCACCTTTTTTCCACGAATTAACGTTACCCCCTAAAATAAACCGTCCATCGGTTTTTTATTTTTTCAAATAAACCTATTTTTTGATCACTCTAATTGTCACATCTACTCGTTCTCAGTTCGGAAGATGCTATGTAAAAATATTAATTTTAAGTTCATCGATAATTTTGTTTGCTAAAGGAAATAATACATGTCTTAAGTTCTATTAAGGAACACAATTTCTCCATAACTGCTATAGGGATCATCTAAGTTTTCATATTTGTATTTTAGACAAATATTGCAATGACTGTAAACAAAACAAAATTATTTTACATCCCTGATCCCACACATCGAAAATTCCATATTACATTACTTAAAAGTAAGGGCATACCTTAGTCTGTTTACTCTACTAAAATAATCTTACTAGTTTTCAGTTTCTTTACGTGCTTATTTTCACAAAAACATCCAAGTATTAAGCGAAAACAAATTAACCATTTACCTTCTAGTATGTTCCATTTTTATACCCTCACTTTAGTGTGACGAGGGTATATATCATTTGCTACGGAAAAAAGTGTAACACGTCGAAGGAGTGACCTAAGACCCCAAGTATGTTCGGAGGAAATCCGTTTTGGGTCATTTTAAGTCGAATGAGCAATGTCCGTCCGTCTGTCTGTCTGTCTGTCTGTCTGTCTGTCTGCCTGTCTGTCTGTCTGTGTGTCTGCTGGCTGGTGCGCACGATAACTCTCGAAAGGAGTAACCGATTGACCTCAAATTTGGTATGTGGTAATATTTTTTTCTATCTCCGGCTAAGTTCGAAGATGGGCCATATTGGTCCACTCCTTCTAGTACCTCCCCCACAAAGGGTTAAAATGTTGTAAAATATTGATTCTTTAATAACTGCTATACTACTTATTCGAATCTTTTGAAATTTCACACATAGTATTAGCTTATTAGTCGCTATCAACTCGAGAAAAATGGGCGAAGTCGCCACGTCCTTTTTGGTACCTCCCACACAAATGCACCATTTTGCACCAAAAGTTAACAGCTTATAACATTAATAACAGCGTATAAAAATACTTGAAATTTTGTACAGTATTATGCTTTTATATTGCCTACAGTCCAGGGAAAAATGGGTGTTGTTGCCACGCCCCTTTTGGTACCTCCCACACAAAGGTACCTTTTTGCACCAAAAGTTAACAGCTTATAACATTAAAACCAGTGTATACAAATACTTGAAATTTTTTACAGTGTAATGTTTTTATAGTGTCTATAGCCCTGTGAAAAATGGGCGTTATTGCCACGCCCCTTTTTGTACCTCCCACACAAAAATTCCCAAATCATACCACAATTTAATGTCTCATAACGTTTATACCAGTGCACATAAATGCTTATAAGTCGGCACAGTGCAATGAATTTAAAGTATCTAATGTTCAGCGAAAAAAAGGTGTATTATATAAACCCCTTCTGGTAACTCCCACACAAATTGACAGAATAATTCGAGTAATATTCAATATTACATTACTCACAAAGTGAGGGTATACCTTAGTCGGTTTACCCGACTGAAACTTTCTTACTTGTTATACCCTCACTTTAGTGTGACGAGGGTATATATCATTTGCTACGGAAAAAAGTGTAACACATCGAAGGAGTGACCTAAGACCCCAAGTATGTTCGGCGGAAATCCGTTTTTGGTCATTTTAAGTCGAATGAGCAATGTCCGTCCGTCTGTCTGTCTGTCTGTCTGTCTGCCTGTCTGTCTGTCTGTGTGTCTGCTGGCTGGTGCGCACGATAACTCTCGAAAGGAGTAACCGATTGACTTCAAATTTGGTATGTGGTAATATTTTGATCTATCTCCGGATGAGTTCGAAGATGGGCCATATTGGTCTACTCCTTCTGGTACCTCCCACACAAAGGGTTAAAATTTAGTGAAATATTGATTCTTTAATAACTTCTATACTACTTATTCGAATCTTTTGAAATTCTGCACATAATATTAGTATATTAGTCGCTATTAACTCGAGAAAAATGGGTGAAGTTGGCATGCCCCTTTTGGTACCTCCCACACAAATGGACCATTTTGCATCAAAATTTAACTGCTTATAACTTTAATACAAGTGCATAAAAATGCTTGAAATTTTCTACACTATAATGTTTTTGTAGCGCCTATAGTCCGGTAAAAAATGGGCATCATTGTACAGCCCCTTTTGGTACCGCCCACACAAATGGCCCGTTTCGTACCAAAGTAAACGGCTTGTAACTTTAATACCAGTGCATACAAATACTTGAAATTTTGTACAGTGTAATGCTGTTGTAGTGCCTATAGTCCTGTAAAAAGTGGGCGTTATCACCCCGCCCCTTTTTGTACCTCCCACACAAAATGACCAAATCATACCAAAATTACGTAGCTCGTAACTTTAATATACCAGTGCACACAAACGCTTATAGTTCAGCACAATGCAATGTATTTAAGAATGTACTGTTTACCGAAAAATATGTGTATTTGGAAAACCCCTTCTGGTACCTCCCACACAAATTGACAGATTTATTGGTGTAATGTTATATATTACATTACTCACAAAGTGAGGGTATACCTTAGTCGGTTTACCCGACTGAAACTTTCTTACTTGTCTTAAGTTAAACTAATTATACCCTACACCACACTGTGGTACAGGGTATTATAAGTTTGTTTCACGGCAGATGTTTGTAACACCTGAAAATAACACAGCTAGACCCACCTTAAAGTATACCGATCGACTCAGAATCACTAGCTGAGTCGATTTAAGCATGTCTGTCCGTCCGTCCGTCCGTCTGTAAAGTTGTTCGTCGACTACAGGTCGCAATTTCACTCCGATCGTTCTGAAATTTTGTAGTTTAAAGTATTTCGCAGCTGATCAGATTTAGATATAGCTCCCATATATATCTTTCGTCCGATTTGGCCATTTAGTCCTATAGAAGCTGTATTTTACATCCAATCGTTTTGAAATTTAGAATGGTAGAGTTTCTTGATCCATGAACCAACATTGCCGAATTTGAAGTAAATAGGTTAAGATTTAGCTATAGCTCCCATATATATGTTTCGTCCGATTTGGCCCTTTAGTCCTATAGAAGCTGTATTTTACATCCAATCATTTTGAAATTTAGAACGGTAGAGTTTCTTGATCCATGAACCAACACTACCGAATTTGAAGAAAATCGGTTAAGATTTAGCTATAGCTCCCATATATATGTTTCGTACGATTTGGCCCTTTAGTCCTATAAAAGCTGTATTTTACATCCAATCGTTTTGAAATTTAGAATGGTAGAGTTTCTTTATCTATGAACCAACATTGCCGAATTTGAAGAAAATCGGTTAAGATTTACCTATAGCTCCCATATATATGTTTCGTCCGATTTTGCTCTTTAGTCCTGAAGAAGCTATATTTTACATCCAATCGTTTTGAAATTTAGAATGGTAGAGTTTCTTGATCCATAAACCAACACTGCCGAATTTGAAGAAAATCGGTTAAGATTTAGCTATAGCTCTCATATATATGTTTCGTCCGATTTGGCCCTTTAGTCCTATAAAAGCTGTATTTTATATCCAATCGTTTTGAAATTTAGAATGGTAGAGTTTCTTGATCCATGAACCAACATTGCCGAATTTGAAGAAAATCGGTAAAGATTTAGCTATAGCTCCCATATATATGTTTCATCCGATTTGGCTCTTTAGATCCAATCGTTTTTATACCCTACACCATACTGTGGTACAGGGTATTATTTAAGTATAAAATGTCCCAAAAGTAAATTTATGTAAACAATTTATACATGAATTACAAAATTTATATATCAGAGTTATTCAATATTACGAGAGTGGTGTAGGGTATTATATAGTCGGCCCCGCCCGACTTTAGCCTTTCCTTACTGGTTTTCATATTCAAATTAAATATGAATTCTTTTTTATACCCTACACCACACTGTGGTATTATAGGGTACTATAAGTTTGTTTCATGGCAGATGTTTGTAACACCTGAAAATACTACAGCTAGACCCACCTTAAAGTATACCGATCGAATCAGAATCACTAGCTGCGTCGATTTTACCATGTCTGTCCGTCCGTCTGTCCATCTTAAGTTGTTCGTCGACTACAAGTCGCAATTAAGATACGAAATGCCAAACAATACTCAACAAAAATAGCATGACACGACTCACACGTGATCTGTCAAAAAAAGGCTATTGAAAAGAGTATCTCTACTTAGATCACCCGTTAAATCTTTCGTTCGATTTGGCCCTTTAGTCCTATAGCAGCTGTATTTTACATCCAATTTGAAATTTATAATGGTAGAGTTTCTTGATCCATGGACCAACATTGCCGAATTTGAAGAAAATCGGTTAAGAATGTGAAGCATATGAATGTTTCGTCCGATTTGGCCCTTAAGCGCTATAGAAGCTGTATCTAACATCCAATTGTTTTGAAATTTAGCATGGTAGAGTTTCTTCATCCATAGACAAACATTGCCGAATTTGTAGAAAATCGGTTCAGATTTAGCTATAGCTCCGATATATATGTTTCGTAAACCATAGAAGCAATATTCTAAATCGAAGTGAATGAAAATTGTTAAAAATATATAAATACTTTGAAATAACAAATAGAAGTAATACTGGGTAAAAATAAAACAAGTGTGTCAACATTTTTTTGGGGGTCAAGATTTTTTTGAAAATTGTTATTATTCTGGTTGATAATTTAAAAAAAAATCAATTTGAACCGTTTTGCAAAATTTAGGTTTTTTCGCGAGATATGACCTATTAAATTTTTCCGAGTGTGTTTAGAAAACTGCAATTTTCTCCGGAAATATTGAACGGATTCGACTGAAATTGTTGCAGGTCGGTCCGAAACATTTCCTAAAATCTAAATATATCATAAACTTTAATTACCAACTGACCATATGAAAAATATTGCAAAATATTTTTTGCATATGCGAATAATTTAACTTTCTGGAGCAGTAATTTGAAATATTTTATATTTAGAATGCGTCCTATATTGACGTCCACCAGAATCAAAAAATACATTTTGGTAGATCGCGCTTTGTAAAAATTTACAGCAAATTTACGGACACTACCTTTTTGAAAATATTTTTGGTTCATTATTACAGGACCTCAAGGACCTTACCAATTTTGTCCAAATTTACACAATAGCTGAATCCATTAGTTCTGAGTCCAAAAACGCATTAATTTTTTCTTATAATCTTGTTTGCTAATATATGTTTTCTTAACCCATTAGAAGCAAATTTTTTTACTTTTTGTGTTTAATGCAATGATTTTGGAAAATGGGTTATGGACTGGACTGTTCGTGCAGTGGAAGTATAAATTGGCGATTCTATTAATACAAACAACACCTTAAGCTTTATTTCAATGTATTATATGACCAATGTTTCCCATAAGAACATAAAATATTACTATTTTATTGTAACCCATACAAAATGTTATTTGGTAATGAAATAATACAGAATTGACTTTAGAATTTTTAACATAATTTTAGTAATTCATAATTTATTTAATTCAAAATGTATTTTTTGATTATGGTGGACGTTAATATAGGACGCATTCTAAATATAAAATATTTCAAATTACTGCTCCAGAAAGTTAAATTATTCGCATATGCAAAAAATATTTTGCAATATTTTTCATATGGTTAGTTGGTAATTCAAGTTTATGATATATTTAGATTTTAGGAAATGTTTCGGACCAACCTGCAAAAATTTCAGTCGAATCCGTTCAATATTACCGGAGAAAATTGCAGTTTTCTAAACCCACTCGGAAAAATTTAATAGGTCACATCTCGCGAAAAAATCAAAATTTTGCAATACGGTTCAAATTGTTTTATTTTTTTTTCAAATTATCAACCAGATTAATAACAAATTTCAAAAAAATCTTGACCTTTCAAAAAATGTTGACACACTTGTTTTATTTTTACCCTACTGCATTTCGAAATACTACTACACATTTATATAAACCCCATATACATTTTCCTTCCAATTTGGCCTTTAGTCGCAATAATTATACCCTACACCACCCTGTGGTACCGGGTATTATTTAAGTTTAAAATGTCCCAAAAGTAAATTTATGTAAACAATTTATACATGAATTACAATGTTTATATTTCAGTGTTATTCAATATTACGAGTGTGGTGTAGGGTATTATATAGTCGGCCCCGCCCGACTTTAGCCTTTCCTTACTGATTTTTTACTTGTGTTCTTCAGTAAATGTGAATAACACTAGGTCACAAATAACAAAATTTTCTCTGTTATTTGTTCCTAGCATACCTTTTCTCATTGATTTTGACCTACTAAACACGAAAATGAGTTTTAATTTTTCTGTCGATTGGTTTTCGAGATACAAATTTTTGAACTTTTTTTTTTAAATTTTTGGAGGTACACTTACAATTTTGAGCATATCTTTCGTCTTCTTTGACGTATTTGATCCTACTACTACTCAAATTAAAGCAAATTGAGCCGTCTACAACTCACTCTCAGAAAATTTTCAAATCGGGTGAGTAGTTTTGATGTTGGCGGCTTAAAAAGTTAAAAAACTGCGTTTTTTTAGTAAAAATGTGGCAGAAAAATTCATATAAAATATAAAACGCGATGCTAGCAGCGATTTTGGTTTTTTACGTATAGCTGGCATTTTTCCAAAGAAAATAAGCACTTACTTAACAAAATCTGACAACAAATGGCGGACTTATAATTTTTTTGGTAAAAGACCGAAATTCCGCTATTTCACGATATTTTGATTTTCATTATTTGCACAGCTTACCTACCCAACGCAAACGAATAAATACATTTGAACTTAATTTAAAATAAACAAATTAGTCTTAGTATATTATTTTTTAATTTATTTAGAGCACTACATACTCAATGTATGGCACAATTAGAAATGGATGTGCCAGGTTAGCTAAACTAACGAAATTAACCAAATCAACGCCCAAAAAAATGAGTAGAAACAAAGATATAACTGTACATTTTATGCAATGTGGAAAAACAGCTGACTTCTTCTTTGTTTTTTGTATTCGCTGCAATTGGTCTCACGTATTAGGGTCCAAATGTAGTCACCCATCATAGCCGTGTCATAGATGCCCTGATAGCGTCGTTCCATAGCCTTCAATTCCTGATGAAAGCGCTCGCCGTGTTCGTCGCTCACGTCTCCTAAATTCTCAGGGAAAAAATCCAAATGAGAATGCAGAAAGTGTATTTTAAGTGACATGTGCACTCCTACCCAAAAATGAAAAAAAAAACGAGAATTAAAACGCTATTTAAATTAACATTTGTTTCAAAAAAAACCTACCCATTGCTTCATAGTTCTTTACCAGATCCTCAACTATGTCCTTATAATTATCGCTTTTGTTATTTCCTAAAAAGTTTTCCACAACAAGCCTGAAGGAATTCCATGCTGCGGCTTCGATGGGTGATAACAGCTTCGGAAATGTTTCATCTTTCAACATTTTTTTTATCTCGGGTCCTGCGAAGACTCCTTCTTTAATTTTTGCCAGCGAAAGGTAAGGGAAAATTGACCGTAAATAGGCAAAAGCTTCACCTTCTTTGTCCAATTTTTTGGCAAAATTTTTTATCAAACCCAATTTTATGTGCAGCGGCGGAAGTATTATATTTTCACGGTTCTCTATTAGTGATTTGCGCTGAACATTCGCTTCTCCAACTACAGGTTTCGTTCGTTCCGGCCATTTTTTTGGAATATAAATCAGCGCGGCTATTCCAAAGGCACAGAAAACAGCAATGTCGCGTATAGCCTCCTTGGAGTCCACACAGAATGGCCACAACTTTGAGGTCGGCGCATATTTTCCAATTATATTTGCTATACTCTATGCATTTCAGCAAAATGTTCATAGTTTCATAGTTCTCCTTTGAATGAACCGCATGAGCAATAGGAAGAGATGGCTTTTCATTCCCATTATGTAAGAGAACTGCCTTCAAGCTCTCTTTGTTGCTGTCAATAAACAACCTCCATTCATTGGGGTTGTGAATTTGGTGAAGCTCTTGGAACAAGCCGGAAATGTCGCTGCAAAACATATTTCGTCTTTCTTTGTATAAAATTTTGCATACTGCTGGTGACGCTTCCTGTACGCTGTTACTTTCACTTCTGAATCCGCAAATCCACACTGTACCATCCGAGGCGCAAAAAGTTCGGATTTCTCCTTAGTGAGACCAAAATCGCGCACCCAATCGTTTAGTTCGGCCTGTGACAGTAATTTTCGCTTTCTGCACGCCCCAAATTCGCTTGCACTTGACTCGGACTCTTGATCTGACGATTCTGCTTTTTGAAGAGATGCACCAGGGCACACTGGATATGGTACATCATTCGAATGTGGTACTGGAAGTGCAAACGATCCCACTTGAGCGTAGTTCCATTTTAAAAATCTCCCTACCCCACTGTTTGTGGTGAGGCAAAAATAACAGTCTGTGGAATGGCATAGCGGCTTTTTCCACATCATTGGTGTATCGAGTTTCATATGGCGCCTAAAATTAAAATAAATTACTATATTTGCTTTGCTTAATGTGTTTAAATAAAAATTCTTACCTTCCGCCAGCTGCCCAGTTGGTTAGGATTATATAGCAAAGATCACATAGCGACTTAGGTGTCCATGGTTCTGTGATATTTGGTGAAATACCAAAATAATTCAAATAGTGCAATTGCACTGCTGGAGTAAACGTGTGTGCGTGATTATTCTTTATAAACTCGCCACAAACATTGCAGAAATTGTCTGGATTGTTCAAACACTCGAACACACGTAGTCTTTTACTCATTATCTTACTTGTTGGGTAGGTATTATATGCACTTAAATTCAATTTGTTTCACTTTTTACTCGTACTACTCGCGTTCGTAGACACTTGTTGAATGAAAAAAAACCATAAATGAACACCTATAAATACTAAGTATGTTACAATATTTTACTGACAGGTACTTATGAATAGGCGCATCTTTTAAGGGTGGCTATATACCTGATTCAGCAAGTGTGCGTTTCAAATTGTGGAAAAGTTTCCAAATAATGACCACTCACAAATGTGGAGGGAATTTCTGTAAAAAATCAGATACAGGTAGCCATCGGGAAAACACACATCAATAAAAAAGTGTAATTCCCTTTTTTCCCTTTAATTGACTGTGAACGGAGTAGCAGTCATAAAGGAACACGAAGAGCGTCCACGCACATTCAGAAGCGTATATTACTCTGCAACCACAATCATAAAAATTAAATAACTATTTGTGTATTACTTATTTTTTTAATTCTGAGAATCATCAAAATTACGTAAACGTTTTTTCCAAACAATTTTGTACATGTAAAGCGGGTTTGCCAAAATTCGTATCGTAAAATGCACCTGTGTTTCTATGTTCTGCATTTTCATTATACCATTTTCGACGAAACGTCCCTACGGTATTGTAAATAGGTTTTTTACAATTATGAAATATTTGTGTTATTAATATTAATTTAAAAATTTTATCAAAACTGCAAAGTGCTGTGACATTTGAAAAAAATTTCCAAAAAAAAAAATTGCTGATTTCACTAAATTTTTGAAATTTCACGTCCCTTGCCAGAACAGAAGACATTAACCCAGGGTGGTGAAATTTTGAACAGAAGTAACTTATGTATAGGAGCAACTGTTCCGTTCTATTCCAAAAGGATTATAAAAAACTTGCTTTTTCGATCCCTCCTAGTAGGTTAGCTGTGCAAATAATGAAAATCAAAATATCGTGAAATAGCGGAATTTCGGTCTTATACCAAAAAAATTATAAGTCCGCCATTTGTTGTCAGATTTTGTTAAGTAAGTGCTTATTTTCTTTGGAAAAATGCCAGCTATACGTAAAAAAACCAAAATCGCTGTTAGCATCGCGTTTTATATTTTATATGAATTTTTCTGCCACATTTTTACTAAAAAAACGCAGTTTTTTAACATTTTTAAGCCGCCAACATCAAAACTACTCACCCGATTTGAAAATTTTCTGAGAATGAGTTGTAGACGGCTCAATTTGCTTTAATTTGAGTAGTAGTAGGATCAAATACGTCAAAGAAGACGAAAGATATGCTCAAAATTGTAAGTGTACCTCCAAAAATTTAAAAAAAAAAGTTCAAAAATTTGTTTCTCGAAAACCAATCGACAGAAAAATTTCTAAAACTCATTTTCGTGTTCAGTAGGTCAAAATCAATGAGAAAAGCTATGCTAGAACCAAATAACAAAACGACTATTGGCTAGTGTAATTAAATGTTTCATTGAAATTAAATGTTCTTTCAATGTCGTTTTAACGAAGAAAATGTTGAATTTGGAAAATCCCGGTATCCCGAAATATCCTGGGATCCTATTTTTCTCAATCCCGAAGCCGAGATTTGCGAAACTCAGTCCCGATCGACATCACTAGTGTATAAACTGATATTCAACGCACGCGATTTTACACCAAGCGACTTTGGCCGATTGACCGCAGCGGCCTACACTGAAAAAGAGTTTACTGAAAATCATTGAAATTTTTTTAACTTTTAAGAAGTTTTTTTTTGTGATTTGGCTCCAAAGACAAAGACTTTAATAGTACATCTTGTACGATAATTAAAGTCATTGTTCATCTATAAATCAGGACATCCAATGACTTTGAAAGAGTTACGCCTTATACTTCGATGAAATGTTTGACATTTTTAAATCAATTACTCCGTGTGCTTATATTAAAAACATTCAATGACTTTAGATTAAGTACATTCTGGAATTAAACCAAGCACATGCTGTACTTACCTTAAGTGTAAAATATATTTCGTAAGATATTTTTTATTTAATTATTTGTTTACAATTTCCAGCCTCCGTTAATCGAAGATTTACAAGAAGATACCGTTTTAATAAACAAACGGTAAGAAAAGTTATAAATTTGGTAGAAACGGACATTTCTGTAGACCGTAGCAGTTCTGGCGATGTTCCAAGTCCTCGAACATCGCCAAAACTGCAGGTTATAGTAGCTCTACGCTGCTGGGGACGAAGAGAGGTAAGAGAAATGTTTAAAATAGTTACATATGCAAATATATAAAGACATGGACTCATTTTAGTTGCAGGATGATGCAGGTGACCTTCATGGCCAACCAGCAGGATTTATGCCAAAGTTGCTGGCGCCATCGCTAAACACGCGAAAGACTTTATAAAAATACCAGCCTCTGTTGAGGAAAAGGTAAAAATAGTAACAGAATTGAAAAAAATTCGTAACTTTTCTGGAGTTTTTGGCGATATTGATGGGACCCACATAAAAATAAATAAACTAGTGGTGATTTAGCGCAATATTATATTAATAGAAAGGGATTTTATTCTTTGAATGTTCCGGTAAACGCGTGATAAAACTGTAATTTCAGTTCTGTATTATTTTGTAATAAAATGTGTGTGTGTGTGTGTGTATGTAGGTGGTTTGGGATGCTGAACTAAGAATTACGGATATAGTAAAGTTCAGTCGGGTAAACCGACTAATGAATCCCCTCACCTTGAGTCTCAAAATATTAGTAAATTTATTTATTTTTTGTTTTATTTAAATTATTATCACTTTAAATTGCATTTAATAACTTATGTATGTCCTGGTATTAAAGTTAAAAGCTGTTAACTTTTGGTACAAAAAGGTTCATTTATGTGGGAGGTACCAAAAGGGGCGGGCCAATAACGCCCATTTTTCTCTGGACTCTAGGTACTATAAAAGCATTACACTGTACAAAATTCCAAGTATTTGTATGCACTGGTATTAAATTTATAAGCTGGTAACTTTTGGTACAAAATGGTCCATTTGTGTGGGACGTACCAAAAGGAGCGTGGCAATAATGCCAATTTTTCACTGTATTAACCATTACACTGTGTAAAATTTCAAGTCTTTAAATGCATTGGTAATAAGGTTATAAGCTATTAACTTTTGGTTCAAAATTGTCCATTTGTGTGGGACGTACCAAAAGGGCGTGGCAACTTCGCCCATTTTTCTCGAGGTAATAGTGAATAATAAACTAATACTATGTGTACAATTTCAGAGGATTCAAATAAGTAGTATAGAAATTATTAAATCATCAATATTTTACTAAATGCTAACCCTTTGTGGGGGAGGTACTAGAAGGAGTGGACCAATATGGCTCATCTTCGAACTTAGCCGGAGATAGAAGAAAATATTACCACATACCAAATTTTAAGTCAATCAGTTACTCCTTTCGAGAGTTATCGTGCGCACCAGCCAGCAGACAGACAGACGGACGGACGGACATTGCTCATTCGACTTAAAAGACCCAAAACGGATATCCGTCGAACAAACTTAGGGTCTTAGGCCAATCAGCCGGCTGAAAGAGCCACAAATTTAGCTGTGTTAACGGCTAATAAAGTCAAAAGAATCAGATCACCTGATGAACCCCTGCCTTCGAAAAAGGCGAGAGGCCCTAATGTCACCATCAACAGGACACTCACCAAGCCCTTCAATGAAGTGGCGAAGGAGAGTCTAGTGATAGCCGTTATAGACAGAAGTAGTGAGGATGGATCCATCCTCAAGGACTAATGGAGCCATGTGCAATCAGCCATTATGGCTCTTTACCTCGATGTCCGTAGAGAAATACCGGGCAAACCACCAATCTGCAACGATGCAGGATGGCATCAGGGGAGAGTAAAGCTCTTATATTTCTGTGATGCCAGATCAGTAGACCTGTATAAGGCTGCTCTGAGACGAGCGGGAGAGGTGTGGCCGGGTGCCCAGTTGGATGTTGTCGAAAAAAACCACATCCCTAGTCACCCTAGAGCCATCACCTGGGTTACAGAAGAGCCCTCCAAACCGGCTGACATATTAGAAATAATAAAAGATTCCAATCCTGGTCTGCCCGTCCATAATTGGAGCAAGGTGGGTGAGGCGGATCATAAAAAGCGGCAGGTCAATTTGATCCTTAACGCTGAATCCACCTCCCATATACAACGTGCAAGTGCAACCCTACAATATGGCTTCGAAACTATAGTCTTATACAAGCAGGATATAGCTCCCACTGCGGAAGGCGAGTCGTCCACCGTGGTTGATACACGGCTTTCTGGAAGTGCGGAGGTACCCACGCCCATTATTTCTGGTTACTCCAACTCTAACAGAAGCTCTGTAACGTCCTACTATGAGGACGAAAGCTCTACTTCTGACACAGAGGGGCTGAGGGGAGTCTCCGGACTCTTTGATACATCTGGCGGGGACAAGCCAAATACAGACGAAGAGTTCCACCCCTTGTCGGGGTGGATGTTAATCTGTCAATTACCAATGATGGTAAGAATTCTACAGATTAACCTCCATCACCCAAATGCAGCCTCAGCGGCTCTATTGCTGCGCCTGTCCACAGGTGCAGTAGACATCGTCCTGATACAGGAGCCCTACGCAGTGGGAGGAAGGGTGTGCGGTATCAGGACACCCAACTTCAAACTGCTTGTGGCCAACTGTGAAGGCACTCCAAGAACCTGCATTTTGGCCAGGAAATATCTATGTATCTTTCTCCTGGCTAATTTAAGTGGTAAAGACCAAACATCTGCTAGTCTGGAGATCGGTAGTCGTATGTATTGGGTGGTCTCCAGTTACTTGCCTAATGAAGCTGTAATACCGACTGCTCTATTCAGGGAAGTAGTAGAAGAAGAAACGTCTGACGACGTTTTTTTCACTGTATTGTAGGTACTATTAAACCATTATACTGTACACTGTACAAATTTTCCATTTGTGTGGGACGTAATAGTGAATAATAAACTAATACTATATGTAGAATTTCAGAGGATTCAAATAAGTAGTATAGAAGTTATTAAATAATCAATATTTTACTAAATGTTAACCCTTTGTGGGGGAGGTACTAGAAGGAGTGGACCAATATGGCTCATCTTCGATCTTAGCCGGAGATAGAAGAAAATAATACCACATACCAAATTTGAAGTCAATCAGTTACTCGTTTCGAGAGTTATCGTGCGCACCAGCCAGCAGACAGACAGACGGACGGACATTGCTCATTCGATTAAAAATGATCCAAAACGGATATCCGCCGAACAAACTTAGGGTCTTAGGTCACTCCTTCGATGTGTTACACTTTTGATTCGTAGCAAATGATATATACCCTCCTCTCTAAGGTGAGGTGATAAAAATGAATCGTGGTTTGTTCGACTGCCTAAAACTTGAAAACTACTGGACCAAATTGGATACTTCCTTCAGCTGATTTGTTTGTAATTGCTTCGCGAAGGTGTGGGAAGAATAAAAGTAGGAAAATTCCCAACAGGTTGTGCTGGCCACTTGACCGCTGAGGCTCCTGTAAGAGCTAGAAAGCTGAAATTTTGCAGAAGCTTAGACCAGAGATGTATAAACAACTTACTTTTCGCGTAGTAATTTTTTGCACTGTGGTCAGTTTTAGCGCTATCAAAAACTTGAATATTGTGTTTGTCCTTTATACACGACAAATATAAACTCGAAAAATAATTTTGAATTATCTAACTGTGGTCAGTGTAGCAGTAAACATATTTTTTTCATTATTTCAGTGATTTTAAAAGTTATTTAAGAGCTAAGGATATACAAATGTAAATGCAAATACATATCTCAAAGGGGATTAGAAAAAAAATATGCAATGTCCAGGCTGAGGTTAAACTGCAGTGACTAAAGGAATTAGCACTCTTTCAGTACTTAAAAAGTCTTTTCAGAACTATCTGCATATATATATACAACGGATGTGCTTTTACGCCAAGTGCTAATACCACGACGAATCCCATTCGTCACCACGATGAATACCATTCATCAGCACGACGAACTCCATTTATCACCACGACGAATTCACGCCCCCGACTATTTTAATTTTAAAAATTTCAATAAATATTCTTCTGTTTTAGACCATTAAAAACGGCATGGAAAATAAAATTACTTGACTGCTTCGCCAGGTCCAGTTGTGATTATTCGGTTCGAAACGCAGTTCTAATCAGGAAAGGCTTAAATCAAACGAACGAGAAGTATTCATTGTTTCTAATAATAAGTCGACTTAGCATGTTTTAGAATGGAGGTATCGATATGAAACAACTCTAAATCTTTGTAAATATGTAGTACTATACAACGAAAATGTTGCCTCGAATCGTTCGAATTTTCATGAAATTTGGCTTGATGTATTCGCATTGGCCCTAGGAAGGACCCTATGTAGGAAAACTTAGAATTGGTCAAAAGGGCGTGGAGCGGCCAACACAACATTATAGCTTAAGAATGGATCGTTCGATTTTCGCTATTTTAGGCTTGATGGATTCGTATTGGCCCCACTTAGGCAAACGTTATGATTGTTGTAGCAAAATGTAGGATTGTTCAAAGCGGCGCGACACGGCCATCAAAACCTCATAGTTCATGAATGGATCGTTTGATTTTCGCCATTTTGAGCTTGACAAATTCGTATTAGCCTAACGAAAGACACTATTTAGGAAAATTGAGGATTGAGCAAAGATGCGTGTTGTGGCCAACACAAACTCATAACTCGAGAACAGTTCTTTCGATTTTCACGAGTGTGGTGCTTCCACACAAAGAATATGATATTTCGAGGTATCCCAGCAAAAAAAGAGCATCCAAAGAAGCAATAAAAATCCCCAACTTATGATCCGGAAGTTGTTCTAATTTGGTTTTTCACCATTGAATTTAACAAAGGGTTGTCGCGCTGGGGAAGTACTTCTTTGTCACCACTTTTGCACAACTCCTTTTAAAGCACTGTATGATTTGCTTTTTTGGTGGTGTATTTATTTGATGAATGTATGTCGTTCTTATTAACATCTTTGGGTCCAGAGATCTCTTATTTTAAAGGAACTCAAATGTTGACATAGGGAAGGGAACGTATAAATAATATACTACTGGCCAAAGAGATCAACGATCATATATAGGTATTAGACCGGGTCGATTTGTGGGGAGGCAAAAAAAGTCGCCAATGCTCAGTGAAAATCGTATTCTAGGGATCAAAATAAGAAACTTTGCCGAAGGAACCATACCTCTAAAACGAATTCTGATGTACCGGAATTTGGGTCGAACTTTTGGGTAGGGGCAAATTTTGAAAAATCCTACTTTGACCCATTTAGAGTGCTCCAATCGAGTCCAAATGTATGACTGACCCCCACTAACTTTGGACACCCATGCCAGTGGCACACCACCTGGAACCCCCTGGGGGTTCCATACATTTGGACTCGATTTGAGCACTCTAAATGGGTCAAAGTGGGACATATGTTTTAATATATTATTGCTTTAAATTTAAATAAATAATGATGGAACTCCCCTCTACAAAATTTTATAATGACGGGGAAAAAAATGCGGCTGTAATCGATTGAAGCATGTAATATATTGGTACTATACTACCTACATATGAAACAATTTTCTTTGAATAATAATAAACGATGGCTATATATTCTCTATGCCTGTACCATAGTGTGGCATAGGGTATATTTAATTCCCATAATTTCTGTTCAAAATGATTAATTATAACCTACACGACACTGTGGCACAGGGTATTATAACGTTTATTATACCGACCGACTTAGAATCGCTTTGGATGTCTGTGGATGTATTCTTGTAATCAAAGTACAGGTCGCAAATATCTCAAAAAAAAATTCACATATCTTTATTTTGGCCCAACGGATGGTCCGTATTGAAATTGGTAACAATCGGTTCGTATTTAGATATAGCTCCAATATCTACCCCCGATTTGGCATATAAGCAAAATTTTTTAACCGATCTGTATAAAATTTGGCAGTAAGAAGTTCTTGATGTACAAGCTGGCAATACTAAATTTGAACAAAATCGGTTTAGATTTAGATATAGCCCCCATATATACATTTCTTCCAATTTGACCCTTTAGCATAGGAATAATAGGTCTTACATTGCTGAATTTTTATCACTTCAGGAGCATTATTTGTACATCCAAGCGTTTTAATTGTATTTGGTTAATAATGTATACTCTAAAATTAAAGTTTGGTAGGTTATTTAGAAAAACTTCATTAAATGCCGAAAAAATTTTCATACTTATGATTTGGATGTACCTATAATGTTATTCTTTTGGGATTACTTCTTTTATTTCTTGCTGGGATGTATTGTATTTATGTGTGAACTTATCACAGCACAAAGGGGGAAAACAACATAATGGTGTTTTCTCGATGATGTAAAGTAATGTTCTATTATTCTTAAAAAATCTACATTTTCATAAAATTGAATTTAGCATTTTGCATGTTTAGCTAACGAAATTCTATTTAATGGACAAACCCAGCAAAATTTTGGTAAGTACATGTCATTACCATACGCATTACCAGGTATTGATATCTCAATATCGCCAGCATTAAATATATACATTATACATTGTTGTTATTGGTAAATAATAAATTACCAATAACAACAAAAATAAGTTATTGCTAGTAACCTAATTTAGTAGAATCTAGTTTGAAATTATAAACTTTTCTTTAAATGATTAAATTTAACTGAGGATGTTAAAAAGTAACATATACAGAAATATCACATAATTTATATATGTAGAAAAAAACGATTCTGTAGTACATTGTCATAAACTTATTCTGCGAAAGGTCTAAATTTTTTCGTTTCAAATCAGTTGAGATATTTGAAATCGGTTTATAATGAAAGATGTTACAGTCTTAAAGGTGCGCAAAGTCACGAAACCCGTTTTTTTACCCGTAAGTCAACCTATGGTCCTTATAGGAACCAGAGCAATACATATGTATATACGACATACATACATATGTATGTCGTATAAGACATCAAAACAAGTAAGAAAGTTCAGTCGGGTAAACCGACTTATGAATCCACTCACCTTGAGTCCCAAAAAAATATTCGTAAATTTATTTTTTTTTGCATTAATTAAAATATCAATTTAAATTACATTTAATAACTTTAAAGTATGTACCGGTATTAAAGTTAAAAGCTAAAGTTAAAAGTTAAAATGGTCCATTTGTGTGGGAGGTACCAAAAGGGGCTTGCCAATAACGGTCACTTTTCTCTGGACTCTAGATACTATAAAAACATTACAACGTAGAAAATTACAAGTATTTATACTCACTGGTGTTAAATTAAAATCTGTTTACTTTTGGTACAAAATGGTCCACTTGTGTGGGAGGTTCCAAAAGGGGCGTCACAATAACGCCCAATTTTTAGTGGAATCTAGGTACTATAAAAGCATTACACTGTACAAAATTTCAAGTATTTATATGCACTGGTATAAAAGTAATAAACTTTTAACTGTGTAAAATGGTCCATTTGTATGGGAGGTACCAAAGGGGCGTGCCAATAACGGCCACTTTTCTCTAGAATCTAGATACTGTAAAAGGATTACACTATACGAAATTTCAAGTATATGTATGCACCGGTATTAAAGTTAAAAGCTGTTAACTTTTGGTACAAAAAGGTCCATTTATGTGGGAGGTACCAAAAGAGGGAGTGTCCACTTCGCTCATTTTTCTTGAGTTGTTACCGACTAACAAACTAATACTATATGTGAAATTTCAGAAGATTCGAGTAAGTAGTATAGAAGGTATTAAAGAATCAATATTTCACTAAAAGTTAATCTTTGTGGGGGAGGTACTAGAAGAAGTGGACCAATATGACCCATCTTCGAACTAAGCCGGAGAGAGAGCAAAATATTACCGCATACCAAATTTGAAGTCAATCGGTTACTCCTTTCGAGAGTTATCCTGCCCACCAGCCAGCAGACAGACACACAGACAGACAGACGGACGGACGGACATTGCTTAAACTACTTAAAATGACCCAAAACGGATTTCCGCCAAACATACTTAGGGTCTTAGGTCACTCCTTCGATGTGTTACACTTTTGGCTCGTAGCAAATGATATATACCCTCCTCTCTAAGGTGAGGGGATAATGAGTGACCTAAGAAAGGGCGTAAAAACAAGAAAAAGGTACTTCAGTTTTTGATGGATTTCGGTACACTGCACCAAAATACAAATCCTTACAAATTTTTAGCGACCTAACGAAATTCTAAAGGGCCTAACAACAAATTATCGCCCCTGTTCTGTATTCTGAATGTGGCTTGATTCGGAATATTATGCTCGGAATCGAGATTCTAAATTTGTTACTTCGGACCCAAATATGTTTCCAATGCATCAAATATGTTTGAATGGAAAAATAAAGACAACGCAGATTGATACGTAGAATCTTCAAAAGTTCTCAAACAGAAATTATGGAGAATTTTATAAATTAGAAATTCGGAATCAATCCGCACTCAGAATACAGAACAGGGGCGTATTTAATTTTTTTATATTTACAAATATCTAATTCACGAAATTTTCACCAACATGTTATAAATCATGTCTGTATGATTTTGTATATGCATCATTATTTTTAGGTATTATCCTGAAAAGCCGTTTTTCTAACGATAAAGTTTTTCATTTTTTTTTAGTTTTTTGCTCCTCCCGTAAAATTTTCAAATATGACGATAAGCCCTCTTGCGTTTCTGATGACGATATGTATGTTAGAGTTAAATTCATGTTAGTACGTTTTATCTATATATATAAAAGAGAGTGTCTGTTTGTGGGTTTGTTTGTTTGTATGTTTGTTTGTTCCATATAGACGTCTAAACGGCTTGACCGATCATCTTAAAATTTTCACAGAATGTACATGTGTAGGGGGTGCTGAAAATAGGGTACTTGAATTTTCGATATATCAAGTGGGCGTGGACCCGCCCATATGGGTCAAATTTTGGTATTGAGAAAATTTTTTAGCTAGAGTGCTGAAATTTTGTGTGTATGCATTTAGTGTCAGATTATGTGAATTTTAAAAAAATGGGCGGAATCGGACCAACGGGCATGGCCCCGCCCATATAAGCCAAATTTTGAAATTGAAATATTTTCCACAAGTTATTAGCGAGAGTTCTGTAGTTTTGTGTATATGTATCAGGTGACAGTCTACGTGATTGGTCCAAAAATGGGCGGGATCGGACCAATGGGCATGGCCCCGCCCAAATAGACCAAATTTTGAAATTTCGATATCTTGCACAATTTGCTATCGGGAGTGCTGAAATGTTGTGTATATGTATCTGGTGGCATTCTACGTAATTGGTACAAAAATGGCCGGGATCGGACCAATGGGCGTGGCCCCGCCCATATAAGCCAAATTTTGAAATTGATATATCTTGCACAATTTTTATCTAGAGTACTGTAATGTTGTACATATGTATCTGGTGACAGTCCACGTGATTGGTCCAAAAATATGCGGGATCTGACCAATGGGCGTGCCACCGCCCATATAAGCCAAATTTTGAAATTGAATTATATTGCTCATTTTGTTAGTGAGAGTGTTGAAATTTTGCGTACATGTATCTGGTACCAGTCTACGTGATTGGCTTACAAATGGGCGGAATAGGACCAGTGGGCGTGGCACAGCCCATATTTTGATATATCTTGCAAGTATTATATAGGAAATACATGAACAAAAATGCTCGGTATGCGATAATTACAGCTGCTCACTCCAATACAATCGCAATATGATAATGTGATGCATGACCAATGAAACAAGAATTTGGAAATTTTATAAGTATACATTTCTATTTTCTGGACTTTCCACTGAATTCGGTATTTTTTCATTCAGTGAAATTATTACTAATACCAGTAAGGAAAGGCAGAAATTCGGGCGGGGCCGACTATATAATACCCTACACCTCCCTAACAATGCGATAAGGGTCATTGCGATAATAATTTGGAATAATTGGTAAATGTATTTTGAACCGATAATCGCTAAATTAAGCAATATTCGTTCCTAAATTGAGAAACATTTTTCTGGAGAACTTTGTAATGATCGGAAGTAAAGTACAACTTCTATAGCGCTTTGTAACCAAATCTGGAGGAACATATATATGGAGGTTATATATAAATCTGAATCGATTTTCCTTGAATACTCATTCATGTAAAATAGAAAACTGTTTCTGTCGAATTTCCTACTGATCGGATATAAAACACAGTCTCTACAGCGCTTACATGTCAAATTGGGGGTAACATATATATGGGGGCTATATCTAAATCTGAACCGATTTTCTCCGAATTTTGCGGTATTCCTTCATGTAATAAGAAACCTCTTTCTGCCGAATTTTTTACTGATCGGATATAAAATACAGTTTCTACAGCGCTTGAATTTCAAATCGGGGGTAACATATATATGGAGACTATATCTAAATCTGAACCGATTTTCTCCGAATTTGGCAGTATGCCTTCATGTAATAAAAAACCTCTTTCTGCCCAATTTCGTACTGATCGGATATAAAATACAGTTTCTACAGCGCTTACATGTCAAATGGGGGGTAACATATATATGGGGGCTATATCTAAATCTGAACCGATTTTCTCCGAATTTGGCAGTATTCCTTCATGTAATAACAAACCTTTTTTTGCCGAATTTCGTACTGATCGGATATAAAACACAGTTTCTACAGCGCTAATTTTGACATGGGCAGCGAAGCGCACCGGGCTCAGCTAGTGTTATGTATATACGTCCCGCTGGCTGCTACGGACAATTGCTTTCGAAAGGAATGACAAAATTACTTCTGAATGTGTTTCCAATATCAGACGACGAACACTATTTTTGCGGGTACCCAAATGGGAAGAGCATATTTTCGAACAGTTTTTTTGTTCGTAGCAAATTATGCTGCATCTCTCGTGGAATCCATTTTTAAAAATGTTCAAAATGATAATCTAAGGTCGGTATTAAAGAAATCTATTAAGAATAAATTCAACAATAGTTTTAAATAAAATTATTTCATGCTTTTATTATATAATTACAAAAATAAAAAACAAATATTTAATAGTTAATTAAAAACAATAGAAGGAACATTGTACTTATGCAGGTAACATTATGCTTCCATTTCAATATTAATTCATAATATTTTTTTTTTTGGGTTCTTCATTTTAAGAATATGGGTCGTGGTCATCAGCATTTGCTTCTATGGGACTAAATGTTTGATGCATGCCACGCTCACTACTGCCCTAGTCAAGGTCATCGTATATTCACGATGCATCTATGTTCGGTGAATTCTCTAAATCGATTGCAAACGTTGCTGCAGCATGTTTCGAGGAATCAAATGTATTGCTATTAACCATGAATATTTTGTTTCTTCCTGCAAGAGTCGTAGCCTGACCACAAAAATATTTTGTACCAAACGTATAACAACATTAAGACCTTTGATTTTAAGCGATACCATCTATGGAATCCAATAGATTTAAAAGTACCAGATATTCCTCATATTGCATTGGAGTAGCAAAGAATAAAGTTCGTCAAGTACCTTCCAATGTATAGTCTGTGACGTCTAACGCATAAATGGAAATAAATATAACACAATTCGTTTCATACGGTCATTTGACGTTTACAGACACTTTGATGCGGTGGTGTTGCTTGTGTTGAGAATTTTCCCCTCGAGTCTTCCATCACCATCATCTATACAATTTAGTTTATAATCCTGATAATGCTTAGGTTTGTTGTTTCATCTATTTGAATTAAAAATGCATAATGGAAAAGTGACGAATAAACATTTTCTTCGTTCGAGTCACACCAATTTGATTCCGTGTAACAAAACGCGAACGGCAATTTTTAAAGGCACGATATCAATAGACGACGTGCGGAGAACATACGAGTATCTTTCAAATCAATTTGCTATTGAATGTATACAAAATTTTTGACTGACGTCGTTTTTTAAGTCGTACCCCGACATACGGCGCCGATCGATTTGAATACTGTTCAGGCAGTTTCTATACCAAACATAAAATATTATTGCTTTATGAATATACGAATGTCCATGTGCATATACATTACACTTATTTGATAATACATGTACATATTTAATTACAGATTTTACATTTGTTAATAATATAAGCTTAAAAATTCAGCACTGCTCCGAAGCCGACAACTAATACATCGACCGCGTTCGACCGGCATCGTTTGTGGAATTGATTTATTTGGGAAAAATTCTTGGAAACAAAACAAACTCGCGTTGCGTTGAACAAAATTGTACGAGAAAATCTAAAAGCTGATTTATATTTAGTTAAAAATATAATAAAGTGCCAAAAAGGGTGAATATAATTGTTATTAATTCTGGTAAGTAGAATTAAAATATCTAGTAAAAGACAATATAAACGAAAAGTTAAGAGTGAAAAGGACATTTTGAAGCTTTCTTCTTCCGAAGTCATTTTTGAATGCACCCATAGTCTTCTTAAGATTGTAAAATCTGAAAAATTAGAAGCGCCGTTGTCAGTCAATGGGCTTTAGGGAAGAAATATCAGTGTGAATATCGCACCGTCTCTCCAGGGAAGTACGTACATGTCGGACTTAAAAAGCAGCTGGAAAAACTGTCGCAATTCAGTTTTTCCAGCTGCTCATTTTTGAATGCACCCATAGTCTTCTTAAGATTGTAAAATCTGAAAAATTAGAAGCGCCGTTGTCAGTCAATGGGCTTTAGGGAAGAAATATCAGTGTGAATATCGCACCGTCTCTCCAGGGAAGTACGTACATGTCGGACTTAAAAAGCAGCTGGAAAAACTGTCGCAATTCATTCAGCCTAGTGTCAAAGAAATTTTTATAGATGTAGGAATTGACGGCTTATCAATATTTAAAAGTTCTGCTAATGAAGCCAATTTTGGCCCGAGAGCAGAATGTTTCAAATTGTGGTGTGTTTATGATCGGATGTTATATAGGACAGAAAAAACCTCATGATGAAAATTCTTATATGCATGATTTTGTGAATGAAATTTCCAATCTTCAAATAAATGGTATAGTAACAAATAATAAATTTATAAAGGTTCAATTTAGAGCATTTATTTGCGACGCACCTGAAAAGGCTTTCTTTCGTGTGTGGTGTAGCTGGACATGCTTCATTCCAAGTTTGCACCAAGTGTAGACAAACTGAGGGGGGATCGATAACCTAAATACATTTTCCATTTTTATGGGTGAAAAAAGAACATCCTCATAGATTTTCTATTACGAAGTGATCAACCATATCACCTAGGTATGCACCTTGATATGGAAATGCAATTATAAAGTGTAGGAATTAAAATGGTGCCACAATTCCCAATTGATTACATGCAAGCAGACGACCTAGGATTCACAAAAAAAAATCGTTTGCGAATTAAAGGGAAAAAACGATTCTGCCTATTGCGTCGTCATTAATTTTAGATATTTCAGAACATCTTCTTTATTTGGGAAAGTTTATCCCACGAGAACTCGCCCGAATGCCTCGAACACTAATTGATAGGTGGAAAGCGACAGAGTTTCGAGAATTCCTTTTATATACAGGTACAGTTGTTTCAAAAGAATGTCTTCTATTGCTTCACAGTTCATATAGGGTTCTGTTATCAAGTCCAAGTAATGCGATGTTAGATGAAACACAAGAAATAATAAAGGAATTTGTTGAAACATTTCCTGTATGGAAGGTCAAGTGTTTCGTATAATGTCCATTCCATTTTACATTTATTAGATTGTGTTAAAGATTTTGGAGATCTAAGCGATTTTTCAGCATACCGCTATTAAAATTTTTATGAAATCCATAAAAAGTTCGTTAAGAACGCCAAAAAATATACCTCTACAAATTTACAATCAATTTAGTAACACACTCATTGAAATAAAAGACCCATTTTTATGTCTCAAATATAGCAAGGATAATGTCAAATGCATATATCATGTGGTAATATTTTTTTCTATCTCCGGCTAAGTTCGAAGATAGGCCATATTGCTCCACTCCTTCTAGTACCTCCCCCACAAAGGCTTAACATTTACTGAAATACTGATTATTTAATAATTTCTATACTAAATACTTATTTGAATCCTCTGAGATTCTACACAAAGTATTAGTTTATTAGTAACTATTACCTCGAGAAAAATAGGCGCAGTTTCCACGCCCCTTTTGGTACCTCCCACACAAATGGACAATTTTAAACCAATAGTTAATAGCTTATAACTTAATAACCAGTGCAGCACCTACAATACAGTGAAAAAGGGGCATTATTGCCACGCTCCTTTTGGTACCTCCCACACAAATCGAGCATTTTGTACCAAAAGTTACCAGCTTATAACTTTAATACCAGTACATACAAATACTTGATATATTGTACAGTGTAATGCTTTTATAGTACCTAGAGTCTAGAGAAAAGTGTCCGTAATTGGCACGCCCCTTTCGATACCTCCCACACAAATGGACCATTTCACACCAAAAGTTAACAGCTTATAAATTTAATACCAGTACATACTTAAAAACTATTAAATGCAATTTAAAATGATAATAATTTAATTAAAACAAAATATAAATAAATTTATTAATATTTCTTGGGACTCAAGGTGAGGGGATTCATGAGTCGGTTTACCCGACTGAAGTTTCTTACTTGTTTTATATAACACCGTGCGACAAATTCGAACTTTTTTTCCCTCCCAAGAACGGGACTGTATAGAAATAAAACTATAGGTCAACAGTAGATAAAGTGTATACTCAGTTTTTTATTTCGTGATCGTTTGTCCTTTTTACAGGATTTTTAAAATTTCAAGGATAACAATTTTAAAATATTTTTATTTGCACTTACAACAATGCGAATTGATAAATATGGGTATCCAATAAAAGGGGAGAATTCCCGCTATTTAATAAAATTTTTGGAAAAAATTCCAAGGACGAAGGCTACAAAAAAATGTCCTTTTAAACTTTAATCCTTTAGTATCCTTCAAAGTTGTGCAATTAAAAAACGTAAAAAAATACATGTTATGGAACTCTAACTGACACAACACATATTAGAATTTCAGCCTTCTATCTTTAACAGTTAAGGAATAACAATTATTTGAATTTCACAGCCTTTATAGCATATTTAGGACATCGATACAAAAAAAATATTTTATTCCCTCCCACGAAAGGAACTATATAAAATTTAAAATATAGGGCACTAGTAGGAAAATAACGTACTAACTTCCTTATTACAAGGTTAACAATTTTGATATAACCTGTTTACACATTTTAAAATGCGAATAACATCAATATGCATATCACATGAAAGGGGAAAATTCCGGCTATTCACTAAAATTTTAGGAAAAATGTTCCAAGGACGAGTAATATTTTAAAATGTCCTTCTAACTGTTATCCATTAATATCCTTTAAAGTTGTGAGTAGAACAATTTCATCAAACAAAATCAGCCTTCTATCAGTGTGAGTTAAGGTATGTCATGTTTACATATATTGTATGTATTTTATATATTTTAAATGTTTATGTTAAATAATATTCTTTCAGTTGGTTGAAATGAACTCTTTTGCATTGCCGTTTGTGTTGGTAATCTGAATCGCGACATATAGACCACAGGTATTCCGACAGCATATGACAATAATTTTTTCCACTAAATCGATTTTCAATGGTGGCGAGGTCTTGGTGAAACCGTTCACCGTGTTCGTCACTGAAATTTCCCAAATTGTCGGGGAAGAAATCGAGATGGCTCGCAAGAAAGTGTATTTTTAGCGACATGTTAACACCCATTTCTCGGAAACTTTCCAGCATGTTGCGAACAATGTCTTCATAATTTTCATCTTTTTTGTTCCCTAGGAAATTCTCTACTACGCTCTGGAAACATACCCATGCCTTTTTCTCAACAGGTGAGAGTACTCCTGCAAACTCATTACACTGTAATAATTTTTTTAATTGCGGGCCATCAAAAACACCTGTTAATATTAAATATAATTTTAATACCGTAATATTTAAATCATTAAACCTTACCTGCAATAATTTTGGCATTGCTTAATTTCGGAAAAAATATCTTTAAATGTTCCATTGCTGATCCTTCAGTATCAAGCGCTCGAATAAAATTTCGTATGAGTCCCAATTTTATATGTAGAGGTGGTAGAATAATTTTTGATGCTGGCACTAGAGGCTTATTTTCAATGCTGTCCCGTCCAATCTGATATATATGACGACTTGGCCATTTATGGTCTGTGTAATGTAGTTCTCTGGATCTTCCTTCCCAGAGACACAAAAAACATTGATTGGAAAATCCTTTTTTGAGGCCCATTAGTATAGCTAATATTTTTAAATCGCAGCATATTACCCATTGGTGGCTTTCATAGTTAATTAGCTTCAAGATGCTTTCCATATTGTTGTAGTCTTCAACGATATCACTACCATAAATTATGGGAACTGATGGATGTTTATTCCCAATATGTAACAGAACACCTTTTAAGCTTTTTACGGAACCATCACTAAATAGACGCCATTCTTCAGGATCATACGCATGGCCAATGACTTCGAACAGTTTTCCTATGTTTGGCGCATATGTTATTTTAGTTGTGTCATCCATCTGAAAACACTCGTCAAATGATTGTTTATTTGTCCGCTTTCGAGCAGATGTAACTTTGAAATTTTCTGAAACCAATCTCCACGGCTGTAAACGAGATGCCAGTATTTCAGCACTTCTCTGTGATATATTAATGTCACGAACAAGATCGTCAAAGTCATCCTGGCTTATCAAATGTGGAGGATTATTTCCTAACTCGCTTTGATTTGGTTGGAATTCGGATGTTATTTCATTTATATTGTCATCGTACAATGATTGGATTTCAAAATCTTGTTGAAATTGAAATACTTCTTCTTCGGACGGGGCGCATGGATTTAGCAAAGAACGCACTACTGCCGGTTTCACTGACTCACAGATATGATATTTTATTTTGCCGCGAGACTCATACTTTATCCGACAAGTTTGGGGTTGTGTTTGGCAAAAGTAACATGATGTAAAAGCGTGTTCACTGCGATGAAGCCAAATCACTGGATAAATATATTTCATTCTGCAGTGTCCTCTAACATTTTTCGCAGATGCAGTTAAAGAACGATAACAATAGTGACAAACAATTTCAGGAACATACCAGTTGTTTTGAGGAAAATTAATTATAAAATATTTTTCATAACATTTTATAAAATTTTTTGTTATTTTGCGATTTTTGTTTTTAGGTACAAATAACCCACATGTAACACAAAACTTATTTCTGTTGGGACAATCCATATTTTTAATTTTTTCAGAAAAACTAATTTACAGCTCTGATGTGATAATTGCAATGCCTGCTTATTATACACGTTTTAAAATTAATACAGTAAAATATTTCAATAATACAAAAATAAATCTTGAATGTAGAAGTATTTAAAAATTTTTTTTTTTGTAAACTACACTGTGATACAAGTCGAACTTTCCGAATGGGAATGGGATGAGACCAATTTCAAATGGAAGTTGACATTATCCATAAGAAAACCTCCAAGGGTTTATTTTTGTTCAGTGCAAAATTTTTTTTACACGAATTTGAAGTTGACGTTTTTCTATGACAGCGCCATCCACCGTAAGTTGTAGGAACAATAAATATCAAAAATGAACCCCAAAAACAGCAAGATACCAAAACTTTCCACGACAATACAAATAAATAAGCATTATATTATTAAATTTTCAATTATCTTTTCGTGTTAGACAGCGTTCCAAAATTACCAACTTCAAATGCGTGTAAAAAAAATCTCGCACTGCACTAAAAAAACCCTTGAACGTTTTGTTATGGATAATGTATACTTTCATTTCCAAGTGGTTTCATCCCATTCCCATTTTGGTTGTTGCACTGTGCTATTAATGATTAAAAGCTGTTAATTCAATTCAACTTTTTAAAGGATATTTTTTGTTCCTTTGTCCTTAGAGACACAAACAAATAATAAAAATGTATAGAGAATATTCTCCCCTTTCATTTGATATGCATATTGATGTTATTCACATTTTAAAACGTCTAAACAAGTTATATCAAAATTGTTAACCTTGTCCTGTGAAAAGGACAAACGATCACGAAATGAGGAAGTACGTTATTTTCTTACTAGTGCCCTATATTTTAAATTTTATATAGTGCATTTCGTGGGAGGGAATAAAATATTTTTTTTTGTTTCGGTGTCCTAAATATGTTATACGAGTATAGGCTTTGAAATTCAAATATTTGTTATTCCTTAACCGTTAAAGACAGAAAGCTGAAATTTTAATATGTGTTGTGTCAGTTAGAGTTCTGTAACATGTATTTTTTTTTACGATTTTGAATTGCATAACTTTGAAGGATATTAAAGGATTAAAGTTTAAAAGGACATTTTTTGTAGCCTTCGTCCTTGGAATTTTTTTTCCAAAAATTTTATTAAATAGCGGGAATTCTCCCCTTTCATTTGATACCCATATTTATCAATTCGCATTGTTGTAAGTGCAAATAAAAATATTTTAAAATTGTTATCCTTGAAATTTTCAAAGTCCTGTGAAAAGGACAAACGATCACGAAATAAAAAACTGAGTATGCAGCTTATCTACTGTTGGGCTATAGTTTCATTCCTATATAGTCTCGTTCTTGGGAGGGAAGTTGTGTCGCACAGTGTAATATTAAGTATTATTTTTGATCTCAATTTAAGGAATAGAATTTATATTTATCCCCTCACCTTAGAGAGAGAGGGTATATATCATTTGCTTCGAACCAAAACTGTAACACATCGAAGGAGTGACCTAAGACCCTAAGTATGTTCGGTGGATATCTGTTTTGGGTCATTTTAAGTCGAAAGAGCAATGACCGTCCGTTCGTCTATCGTCGTTTACTCAGAGCGGGGCAGTCGCATAGCAAGTGCTCAATGCTCTCCACTTCTTTCTCATCACCACAGCTTCTGCAGAAGTCATTGGAGTCAATACCCAATATTTTGGCGTGTTCGCCTATCAAGCAGTGTCCCGTCAGAACTGATACTAACGTAGACAATCTTTGCCCCTCTAGTACGAGGAGATATTTTGATCTTCTCAGGTCATACCTTGGCCAGATTTGTCTAGCTACCCTGCAGGTGCTGATTTCTGTCCATCTTTCGTTGGACTGCCTGATTGCCTCTTGCCTAAGCCGAAACTTGCACGTGGATAGTGGCGCACCAATATATGCAAATTCTTCGAGAATTTGTAATGTCGTCCCTTTCCTAGCAAGTTCATCGGCTTTGCAGTTCCCCGGGATATCCCTATGCCCAGGCACCCATATGAGGTGCATATTAAACTGCTCAGCCATCTCGTTAAGAGATCTGCGGCAGTCGAGGGCTGTGTGTGAATTTAGGGATGTTGCCTCCAGAGAATTGATGGCAGCCTGGCTGTCCGAGTAAATGACAACGCCGGTGTTGGTTACTATGTTACGACTCAGCCACTTGGCTACTTCCCATATTGCCACTATTTCGGCTTGATATACACTGCAGGTTTCTGGTAGTCTGTGAGCTATATCGAAACTAAACTCTTCGCAGTGTACTCCGAAGCCAACCTTTTCATCAAGCTTCGAACTATCCGTGTAAAAGTGGAGATCGTTTCTATTACCTGGTATTCTGCCAACCCATTCATCTCTGGCGGGAATCATAGTGATAGAGTATATAGTCCTCTCGGTCGGTTACCATAAAACTACGAGTACACTTTGATATCCTCATGTGACCGTAGTTCTTGTACCTCCACATTGATGGACAGTTTAATCTTATTGCCGCTTTGGTTGCTATTTTTTTCTCGCCACAATATTAATCGGTAGTATCAGGCAGGCTGTTCTCTGAACCTTTGTTAGTAGGTTGGTGATGGTTAGTTTGTCAGTTGTCGTCCACAATACCACAATGCCGTATAACAGTATTGGACGAACTACTGCTATATACATATATCCGGTTTTACGAGAGAGGCCCCATCGCGACCCCACAGCCTTTTTGCAGGAACTTTCAATAGGATAGGCTAATTGGTCTGAAGTCTTTTGGCCTAGTGTGTGATATCTTCCCCGCTTTAGGTATGAATACCACTTTGATATCCCTCCATCGATTCGGGATGTATGAAAGCCTGATACAGCCTACATAAATTTTCTCCAGCCATGGGATAATGTACTTTAACAATTTCTGCATTTCTGCTGGAGTGATGCCGTCTGGTCCAGGTGACTTGAAGGGCTCAAAGCTGTTAGTTATTCTGGATCTCTCAGTCAACAAGCTAGCAACGCTCGCAGTTCACTCGCATTCTTGTTGGTCGTGCTGATCTTTGGGTTCTATTACAGAGTTCCCCGGGAAATGTGTGTCGAGCAGTACATTGAGCGACTGCTCGCTGTTTTTTGTCCAGTTATTTGCCTCATCCTGTAAATAACCCACTGTACAGGGTGAAGCTGACAGTATTTTCCTCAGCCTTGCGACGTCGGAGACCTTTTCCACTTCGCCACAGAAGGTATACCAAGAGCGTTTTTGCGCCTTTCTAAGCTTCTTTTTATAGATCTTGAGTTGCTATTTATAGGCATCCCAAACATTAGCGACCCCAGTAGATTTAGCCTTGTTGAATAGCTTGTTGCAGGGCTTTTTCATATCCGTTAGCTCAGAAGTCCACCATTGGGGTTTAGTTTTATCCTTGTACTAGCTGAGCCCGGTGCGCTTCGCTGCCCATGTCAAAATTCGCGCTGTAGAAACTGTATTTTATATCCGATCAGTACGAAATTCGGCAGAAAGAGGTTTGTTATTACATGAAGGAATACTGCCAAATTCGGAGAAAATCGGTTCAGATTTAGATATAGTCCCCATATATATGTTACCCCCGATTTGAAATTCAAGCGCTGTAGAAACTGTATTTTATATCCGATCAGTAAGAAATTCGGCAGAAAGAGGTTTCTTATTACATGAAGGAATGCCGCAAAATTCGGAGAAAATCAGTTCAGATTTAGATATAGCCCCCATATATATATGTTACCCCCAATTTGACATGTAAGCGCTGTAGAGACTGTGTTTTATATCCGATCAGTACGAAATTCGACAGAAACAGGTTTCTATTTTACATGAATGAGTATTCTAGGAAAATCGATTCAGATTTATACATAACCTCCATATATATGTTCCTCCAGATTTGGTTACAAAGCGCTATAGAAGTTGTACTTTACTTCCGATCATCGGTTTCGGTTCAAAATACATTTACCAATTATTCCAAATTATTATCGCAATGACCCTTATCGCATTGTTAGGGAGGTGTAGGGTATTATATAGTCGGCCCCGCCCGACTTTCTGCCTTTCCTTACTGGTATTAGTAATAAATTCATTGAATGAAAAAATACCGAATTCAGTGGAAAGTCCAGAAAATAGAAATGTATACTTATAAAATTTCCAAATTCTTGTTTCATTGATATTGCATCACATTATCATATTGCGATTGTATTGGAGTGAGCAGCTGTAATTATCGCATACCGAGCATTTTTGTTCATGTACATATTTCCTATATAATACTTGCAAGATATATCAAAATATGGGCTGGGCCACGCCCACTGGTCCTATTCCGCCCATTTGAAGCCAATCACGTAGACTGCTACCAGATACATATACGCAAAATTTCAACACTCTCGCTAACAAAATGAGCAAGATAATTCAATTTCAAAATTTGGCTTATATGGGCGGTGGCCCGCCCATTGGTCAGATCCCGCCAATTTTTGGACCAATCACGTGGACTGTCACCAGATACATATCTACAACATGACAGCACTCTCGCTAACAAATTGTGCAAAATATCTCAATTTCAAAATTTGGCTTATATGGGCGGGGCCACGCCCATTGGTCCGGTACCGCCCATTTTTTCACCAATTACGTAGAATGCCACCAGATACATATACGCAACATTGCAGCACTCCCGCTAGCAAATTGTGCAAGATATCAAAATTTTGTCTATGTGGGCGGGGCCACGCCCATTGGTCCGATCCCGCCCATTTTTGGACCAATCACGTAGACTGCCACCGTTTACATATACACAAAATTCCAGCACTCTCGCTAACAAATTGTGCAAAATATCTCAATTTCAAAATTTGGCTTATATGGGCGGGGCCACGCCCATTGGTCCGATTCCGCCCATTTTTGGAAAATTCACATAATCTGCCATTAAATGCATACAAACAAAATTTCAGCACTATACCTATAATAGGAGCAGAAATATCGGATTTTTAACCTGCGATTTGTATGGGAGGTACCACGCCCCTTTGTCCAATTAATTTTTTTTTTCTATATAAACCATCTCGTGAAAATTTAGAATCGAATAAAAAAAAATCATCCAAATCGCTCCAGCCGTTCTGACGTGATGCCATTACACAGATGGACCGTTTCATTTTTATATATCCTTGTATAACATATACCTCCGAATTCCTAATTCGTATCATATTAAAATTATCACGGAATAATAATATTAAACATTTTTTTTGCTCTTCTGAAAATATAGGAAACAACACATAGCTATTTTAGCTACGACATCAACGATATTCTAATCAGCATTTCCACTACGTAACCTAATTCAAAAAATGTTTTAGAGAAACAAAAAAATTAATTTTAAAATAATAACTAGTTGTATGAAAATAAGTAATTATTTAAGGGATATTCGTAGGTTTTGGTGTCAGTAGTTATTTGTGTTACACTCGCTTGAGGATATGTTATTATTTGTCAATTGCTCGTATGCTTGGGAGGAAGTACTTTCCTGCAATGACATCTCCATGTAAAAACCAGTAAGGAAAGGCAGAAAGTCGGGCGGACCGACTTTATAATACCCTACACCTCCCTAACAATGCGATAAGGGTTATTGCGATAATAATTTGGAATAATTGGTAAATGGGTAAGAATATATATATGTGGATATATCTAATTCTGAACCGATAATCGCTAAATTAAGTAATATTCGTTCCTAAATTGAGAAACATATTTCTGGAGAATTTTGTAATGATCGGAAGTAAAGTACAACTTCTATAGCGCTTTGTAACCAAATCAGGAGGAACATATATATGGAGGTTATATATAAATCTGAATCGATTTTCCCTAAATATTCATTCATGTAAAATAGAAACCTCTTTTTGTCAAATTTCGTACTGATCATATAAAATACAGTCTCTACAGCGCTTGCATGTCAAATCGGGGCTTACATATATATGGGGGCTATATCTAAATCTGAACCGATTTTTTTCATGTAATAAGAAACCTCTTTCTGCCGAAATTTCGCTGTGATCGGATATAAAATACAGTCTCTACAGCGCTTGGATGTCAAATCGGGGCTAACATATATATGGGGGCTATATCTAAATCTGAACCGATTTTCTCCAAATTTGGCAGTATTCCTTCATGTAATAAGAAACCTCTTTCTGCCAAATTTCGTACTGATCGGATATAAAATACAGTTTCTACAGCGCTTGAATTTAAAATCGGGGGTAACATATATATGAGGGCTATATCTAAATCTGAACCGATTTTCTCCGAATTTGGCAGTATTCCTTCAATAAGAAACCTCTTTCTGCCGAATTTCGTACTGATCGGATATAAAATACAGTTTCTACAGCGCTTACATGTCAAATCGGGGGTATCATATATATGGGGGCAATATCTAAATCTGAACCGATTTTATCCAAATTCATATATTTGTTAATGTGTGAATCATTAATTGTTATGGAATGTTAGAAGAGCTTTCTGAAAATAGAGAATAATTCTGCTGTTCGTTTTCTTTTAAATCGTCAGTTATTGAGAAGCGATAGTGGGAAACGGCTGTGTGTTTTTGGGACGCAGATTGTGAAAAAATGAGATAATATCGCGTCTGTCGGAATAGTGCACTTCTTAATTCTTCCCCAATCCAGAGGAGTTCGATACGACTCCAAAGCAGTGTCGGCATCTCCAATTATTTTAGTTCTAACCGTATGTAAGATAGCGAAGTATCTGCTTGTACCTTTAATGCTTTCGAAGAGCTCGAGGATCGTATCCACGGACTTTCGCCATAAATTAAATTCCCCGGGTCGGCCAGAGAATTCTCGAAAGTTCTTAACTATATCCGAAATAGAATCTAATTCTTTGACATTCACCCGAATAAACGGTTGGTCTCCTATCTCTTCCAACGGTTCCTTTTGGAAAAAACTGGCTACGATAGCGCATACACTCAGACCGCATACACCAGTAGCGGATCCCTGACTCATCTGGGATGTGCTTGGTCTGGTTGAAGCCGTACCAGAGCCGTTCATGTGCTCTTTGCAGGCTCTCGGTTTTATCCGGCGACTGTTAAGCATTTTTTGAAATGACGGAAATGACGTCATTTCAAAAAATGCTTAACAGTCGCCGGATAAAATTGTTGAACTTATATGAGTGGGAAAGGAGATTGCGATTGGATGTTTATTGTAGGATTTAATCTATAGAGTTTAGTCAAAACTAATGAATAGTTAATGTAATTCTTAGAGCTAATTCTTACGCTAAAAATCCAATTTCCATTTTCGTCTTGTTGATTCCTTTTAAGTTGGTCAATTCCCTTGAGTTATCAATCCTTTATCTATTTCGATTCGCTTATGTTGTTTAATTTGGGAAGTCACTCTTTCTAATTTAAGTTAATTTATTGTTGACTTTCCTTACATTATAGTTTTTTTCTTGGATTTTCAATTTAATAATTTTTAGTTTTATATTTTTTTGATTTCGTTTATTAATTACACTGTGCTAGAATTGATAACTTTTTTTAGCCGACAAACGGGACATCCGGTGGGTTAAACTAAATCAGCTACGCCGGTGCTAACCGTTCTTCTATGTTAGCTCTTGTTTTCGCGATATTCGACCACAAAGTTTACAAGGAATTCAGAGAGGTTTATCATCTCGGAGGCGATTTTGAAGTGGAAGACTGCGGAATACCAGCTTCAGTCCAAAGAACGAAATAAAGGGAACCCTTGGAGAATTATTTCTCTCAAAACAGTCAACCACGCTACTCACCCCCTTACCACTAAAAAATGTCAATCAAATCTTATCATATGTCAGATGTCATACATATCGACGTAATTTTTAGTTGGTGTCTTTGAGAAAAATATTCCTCGCGAAAAAATAATATGAGCCCCTTTTCAACGTTTTTATGAGAAATAAGCAGATTTCTGGTTATTAGATAATTTTTGTATTTTTCTACTCACAGTAGAAAAAAATTATTGATATTATTTTTTGACTTAAATTTTTGTAGATAATTTTTCGGTTAGTGTTTATGGAAATTACAAATTAAACTTGCTAAAATATGAAACCTGTTGATTGTTCATAAATATATTGAAGGGAGACCTATAGTATTTTTTCGCAAGGAATATTTTTCTCAAAGACACCAACTAAAAATGTCGTCGATTTGTACGACGTTTGAGATATGATTCGACTTGATTGCAATTTTTTGGTAATAAGGGTGTGAAAAGCGTTGGTGACTGCTTTGAGAGAAATAATTCTCCAAGGGTTCCCTTTATTTCGTTGTTTGGACTAAAGCGTGTATTCCGCAGTCTTCCACTTCAAAATCACCTCCGAGATGACTAACCTCTCTGTTTTCCTTGTAAACTTTGTGGTCGAATATTGCGAAAACAAGAGCTAACCTAGAAGAACGGTTAGCGCCATTGGATTCAGCGTAGCTGATATAGTTTAACCCACCATATGCCCCGTTTGTCGGTTTTTTCAACTAGCACAGTGTTATTGATTTTTTTCACGTCATTATTTACTTCGGTTTTAGTTTTCAGTTTTTAAAATTTTAATTTATTCGCCAGTATTTGTTTCACTTTAATGCACTTTTACGCTTTTGTGTTTATTTATTACTGTTTTATTATTAGCTTTACTTCACGCCACTGTTTCTTTTAATGTTATTTTTTTAGTTTTGTAAAATTTAATTTATTTGCTTGCGGCATTTCCGCCGAACCTACTTGGGGTCTTAGGTCACTCCTTCGATGTGTTACACTTTTTGTCCGTAGCAAATGATATATAAAAAAGGGCGGGATCGGACCAACGGGAGTGGTTCCGCCCATATCAGCCAAATTTTGAAATTGAGATATCTTGCACAATTTGTAAGCGAGAGTGCTGTAATTTTGTGTATATGTATCTGGTGGCAGTCTACGTGATTGCCCAAAAATGGGAGGGATCTGACCAAGGGCATGGCCCAGCCCATATAATCCAAATATTGAAATTGAGATATCTTGCACAATTTGTTAGCGAGAGAGCCGTACTTTTGTGTGTATACAAGTATATATGGTGGGAGTCTACGTGATTGGTCCAAAAATGGGCTTGCTCAGACCAATGGGCATGCCCCCTCACAAATTTTGAAATTGAGATATCTTACACAATTAGTTGTAATTTTGTGTATACATATATATCTGGTGGCAGTATTCGTGATTGGTCCAAAAATTTACGGGATCGGAAATCTAAATCTGAGGCAACGAAGTGTACCGGATCCATCTAGTTTATTAAATAAAGCCGGTACATAATAATAATAGAATAAAAATATTTACAAAAATGTACTTCATTTTTATATTGCAACTTTTTCATTCAAATTCAAGTCTAAGCCATGTCACAATCTGTAGAACATTGCTTTATCTGACGCTGTAAAATAACAATTCATCGTTGCACAGATCTTATGTACGACTACCAAATTATAGACAACTATATAAAGTTCTAACGTGTAAAATGTTGGTACAGATCGGAGATCAATAACTGGTTATTAGAGGTCCCAGTATATAAGATAACATAATAGACAATAAATTTTTCCGTCGAATATTGTAATGTGAGCGTTAGTAAGAGAAATGTGGAAAACCCAATATATATTTCTGTTACATCTGACTGTCTATCTATGTAGTTATACCAACTTTTCGCACCAAACACAGTGTATGTGTGCAAACAGTTCTACAAATAACAACGACTACCTAGGAGCCTATACAAGGCAATAACTTTTACATAGAACGCGATCCAAAATATTGTAATCGCTACAATATAATATTGAACTTTTACCATAAATCGGTGCACTCAATTCCTTACATATAGATTTGATGGTATTAATATTTGCGAAAATATAGTTTGTACACTTACACATATGTTCTCCAAGCAAATAAACCTAACAACTTCAGTGGACCATCATGTACACCATGATCCATATGACTCAATTCAGATATAAAGGGTGTCCCAAGAAGAGCGCAATTTTTTAATTTTAAATAAAACACAGATATTTAAGAAAAAATCGTGAAACTTTATTATATCGTAAAGTAGACAGAATGAGGTTATGTATGGAACAATATATCGTGCAGATGGCCGCCGCGGCTTTTCTGGCATGCACGCGATCTTTTAATGAAATTTTCAATGACCGTTTTGCATGAATGCTGCGGTATTTCATTAATGCAGCGTCCAATTTCGTCTTTTAAGGCTTGAGACGTCGTCGGCTTATTCGCGTAAACCATCGACTTCAAAAAACCCCAAAGAAAAAAATCTAATGGTGTTAAATCGCACGATCTAGGCGGCCAATTCTGATCTCCAAAACGCGAAATAACACGACCGGGAAATGACTGATGCAGCAATTGAATTGTTTCTCTGGCTGTATGACATGTGGCGCCGTCTTGTTGGAACCACATGCCCTCCACATTCATTTCTTCAATTCTAGGCAAGAAAAAACTGGTTATCATTTCACGATACCGAACACCATTGACTGTTTGCGCTTGACCTGCCTCATTTTCATAAAAAAAAGGTCCAATGATTCCTCCAGCCCAAAAACCACACCACACAGTGACACGTTGAGGATGCATTTGCTTCTCGTGAATCACTCGAGGATTTTCCGCACCCTAAATGCGACAATTCTGCCTATTGACGAAGCCATCAAGATGAAAATGGGCCTCGTCACTGAAGATGATTTTATCGGCAAAATCAGCATTTTCATGTTGTCTCTCCAATACCCAATGAGAATGCGTTGTTCATTCGTGTAGCGCTCCATTTTTACTAACCTCGTACCTTCTACTAACAAACAATAACAATTATTCAAATGTCAAACAATGACACTTCGAATGTTGCGAGATTTAAAAATTGCGCTCTTCTTGGGACACCCTTTATTAATGTATTTGTCATCTATGAATATATTAACCGTAGAACACCGCATTTATTGGAAATGCACAACATCTTCACCAACTCCAGTAATTAACCATAATGACTAGAAATACACATAGAACTATAACAACTGCCTAACCACCACAACTCTTGATTGATTTGATTTACTTACTTCAGGCTGCATGCGACCCAATTATATCCATTTCATTTCTCCAAACCGAATTCCTCGCAATTTGATGAACCAAATAAATTTCCACCAAACAATTTCCACCAAACAATAATTGAAACAGAACCTGATAATTACTAAGCAACTAAACAATATGCTCGCTTCGACCTTCGCTTTTCCCTTAAAAGAACTTTAATGGTTTTTTATTTCTGGGCAACTGAAAAATATGCTCGCCAAAGCTTCGATCGACGCATATTTTTCTCCCCAAAAAAGAAATAAAAAAACAAGGCTTTTGAAAAAATTACAAAAACGAGATTAAATTCGCAAACAATTTCAAAAAGAAATTAAAGATTGAAGAAAAAGCTATTGAAAACTCATTAGACAACATTTTCTAAATACAATAGGTAATTAGTTACATTAATGGGAAAAAAGGAATGTTTGGCAAAAATTCGAAACCCTCCACCTTGTCCCTAACCGATCTCGTTGAAATTTTATGTCATAACTACTATCCAATAGGACTAAACTTGATGCAAGTTTCATCCCGATCAGAAAACGTCGGTTTTAAAAATTCACACACTTGCCACGAAATTCCCCATTTATTAATTTCAAAATTCAATAGAGGTTTATAGCCCCGTGCGCAGGGGGGTTTAAACACCCCCCCTCCCCAATGATTTGGGACTAAACATTTTTACTACTAGTTTTAATGGTTCGAAAAATAAATCAAAGACTCAAAATTGTACCGTTGTTTGCTTTTAAGGTGTATGTACATATGTCTAGAATGTAGTTAATTGTAGCATATGATGACAGATATTAGTTATTAAAAGTAAGTAAAAGCCTATACCAACCGGAAAATTTGTTTTGTTTTAGAGCTTTATCTCAAAAATTACCTCCTCCTTAAAAAGTTGTACAACTAAGAAACAGCAAATGTGTACATTATTTCAAAAATGTAATTCCTTAATGAAAAAAGTTGTATACCTAAGAAATCGCAAATGTGCTACACCTTTGTGACTTTAGCACTCTTCTGGCATTCAAAAAACTGTACACCTCAGAAAATTGCTGTAAAAGATTTGTACTATATGGTGACAAATATCGTACATAATCAGAACATTTTTAACAACAGTTTAGATGATGGAATTGTTAATAATGAACAAGACATTTTATTTGAAAATTGGAATTTAGTTGTAAATTTGAAAAAAGCGCTTAAAGAGTTTCGCCACCACTCATCACTCGAATACCATAGAAACAGTGTATTGAAAGACGAAATTAAATCTAATCTAACAATTACAAATTCATGAAAAGCAGTTCTTTAACGCATAGAAAGCATTTGGAAGCAATAGTTCAAACAGTCGTCTTTGTGGTCGACAAGAATCGATGCAAATGAAACTATTAAAAATTATGGTAATTTTAGAGCCTTGCTAAGGTATCGGGTGATAATGGATTCAAATTTGAATAGTCACTTGACAAATTTACCACAAGACGCAATGTATAAGCAATAAGCAATCGTGTTCAAAATGAAATTATAAGTATTTGTCACACTCTTATACACCGACAGCTTATTGATAGAATCAGTAATTCTAAAGCTATATTTCAGGGGTTGAGCGATACAAAATTTGCGAAGATTTTTTGAGTTTCGTCGCAACAAAACAGTTCGACGGAAAAGCTTTGGCTGAAGTTATTCTAAATTTTATCGACAGAATTTATTTGGGAAATGCTATGACGGCGCAAGAGCATCGAATGGAGAATTTCATGGGACGCAACCATATATCAAAGAAAAGTACAGCTTAGAATTTTATTCATATTGTGCAGCTCACAGCTTCAACTTAGAAATTGTCTTGGCACTAACCAAACCATATACCACTTTTTCAATGTCTTAAAGGCAAATAGCTCATCAAGAAGCAATTTCTAATAACAGGAATTTCCGTGATGATAAAAAATTAAAGCGGTATTGCGAAACTCGTGGGTAGAACAACATTTTGCCTGAGAGTTTCTTTGAAGTGTGTATTAGTGAAGTGAAACATTGGAGAAGAAGAATTGAAGCGGAAAATGTCAGAAATTCCCTGGAAGCTCTTGATTTATGTAATATTTTGACGGCGATGGAGGTATTACCTGTGACTAGAGCGACAAACAAACGCTCTTTTTCGACATCGTCGGCTGAAAAATTACTTGCGGTCAACCATGACTGAAAATCGTTTAAATGGATTGGCTTTCCTAAATATTCGTCGAGACCTCGCCGTATCAATTCATGAAAAAATTAATACAATTAATATATTATTTAAAATGATACTATTAATATAATATTTAAGTAAAGAAATATTAAAAATAGTTAAAGATGTGTAGAACATTTTTGTTCGGAGTATCTATACATACAATTTAATTTAAACATTAATTTTCGGATGCAAATTTTTTACTTAAAAACACACAAGGTAGACACTATAGTTTTGTCGTTGATTAATTCTTATTGAAAATATTATCTAAGCATTTTTTAATGTCACTGACTATAAATATAAATAATATATATAAATACATGTAATTAAAAATGTCAACATCGATTTTTTATAATAAAAAAATTGGGTACCATATGAGAAAACCACCCCCAAAACAAAATCCTGCGCACGGCCCTGGAAGGATATTTAGTGGTCCAAAAGTGAATACTGCCAAAATTTAAAAAAAACTTACAATTATATATATCCTCCCGATTTGACCTATAAGCGCTATATAATATTGCTTTCCATTTTTTAAAAGTTTGCATCATAGCGAAGAAGAATGTAGAAATTATAGCCTTTTTGGTAGAGGTAAGAGAATTTCAAAAAATCTTTTTTTATAATTTCTGTTTAAATAGTGATTTTATTTGTTACTTACTTTTATGTGAATTTGAGTTTATTTACATGTACAAGTTTCATTAGAAGTAATTGTGATTTCTTTGCTGATGTTGTAGATTTCGGAATCGGTTTCTCTAATGAGGAACCAAATATAATCTCCCATCATTCTTTCATCCCAGTGCCCTTGGTAACGCCGCTCGATGGACTTAATTTCTTGGTGAAACCTTTCCCCATGTTCGCCGCTTACGTCGCCAAGATTCTCGGGGAAAAAGTTTAAATGAGAATCCAAGAAATGAATTTTGAGGGACAGATTTGCACCTGTTGGAATACATAAAGCGAAAAATAAGTTAGAAGAATACATACACATGTGTCATATACAAAAATATGTATATTTCTTACCAATTTTGTCATAATTTTTTAACAAATCATTAATCATTGTTTCATATTGCGGGCTTTTATTGGATCCAAGGAAATTTGAAACTACAAGCTTAAACGACCACCATGCTGTAATTTCATCCGACGTCAAATATGATTCGAAATTTACATCTTTCATCAGTTTCCTTATTTTAGGCCCATCAAAAACGCCTTCTTCGATTTTTTGAAAAGAAAGACTTTTAAATAAACTTTTAAAATATGAGAGTGAATTGCCATCTTTCCGTAAGGCTTTTACAAAATGTGTAAAGAGCCCCATCTTAATATGCAGTGGTGGCAAAATAATGTTTTTTTTGGACGAGGGGTGTGTATTTTATGTTGTTTTAACCCAATGTAATGTGTATTCTTGGTTGCCATTTCTTTCTTCTGTAATGATCTTCGCGAGCTCGGCTATCCCAGAGGCATAAAAAACAGCAATATTTAGCATTCCACATCACATCACAACTACTTTTAAATCGCAACAAATTTTCCAGTCATGTTGTTCATATTTTATCAATTTAGCCATTGTTTCGAATAATTCCTTAGTGTTGACGGCATGAGCAATGGGAATCGACGGTTTCTGATTTCCGTTGTGCAAAAGTACTGCTTTCAAACTTTCTTTACTGCTGTCAACAAATAACTGCCATTCTCTTGAATTGTATGTTTGATTAAGTTCCTCGAACCATCCGGGAATGTCTTTGCAAAAGCATATGTTATCCACAGTTGTATTAAATTGTTTATAAGGTATATCACGGACTCTATAATATGATATGTTAACATCTGGGGCATCTCATCCGAGATGCAAGTAGTTCTGCCTTATCTTTGGTCAGTTCCAAATCTCTTACTAGATCATTGAGTTGAAACAATGTTAAAAGCGATGACTTCTGACTCAAACATGAATCGCTCAGAGTTGAGTACTCAGTTGAACTTGCTGATGTTTCCGTAATTAGGCTGTTAGCTATACTTGGACACTTGGGAATTGCTATTGTTTCCGAATGTGCAACTGGCAAAGTGACAGATTTTACTTCAGCGTAATTCCAGCGAATGTTCCTTGTGGAATTTACCATAAAAATTTTGTTTAATATTTTTTTCGTGTTTGTGGCTCCTAATTGCACCAGTAACTGTTATCCACATCCCTTGAACAAAAATTTTGTTGCATAGTGTTATGGGCCGGCAGACCAGGATTGGAATCTTTTATTATTTCTAATAAGTCATCCGGGTTGGAGGGCTCTTCTGTAACCCAGGTGATGGCTCAAGGGTGACAAGGAATGTTGTTTTTTTGGACAACATCCAACTGGGCACCTGGTCACACCTAACCCGCTCGACTCATAGCAGCCTTATACAGGTCCACTGATCTGGTATGACCGACATATAAGAGCTTTACTCTAGCCTGATGCCATCCTGCATCGTTGCAGATTGGTGGTTCGCCTGGCATTTCTCTACGGACATCGAGGTAATGAGCCATAATGGCTGATTGCACATGGCTCCATTTGTCCTTGAGGATGGATCCATCCTCACTACTTCTGTCAATAACAGCCATCACTAGACTCCATCCCCACTTCATTGAAGGGCGAAGAGCCGAAACTTCAACAGCCTCCAACTTCGTCAAAACTCTGAGCGCTATCCGGTGCTCATTGTGCTTCCGTTTTGACGGCCGGACATGACGTTTTTCCCTCACCACCTGTTGTGAGTACTGGGTGGTGTGTGTTGGTGTGGTCGGCTTTGGCCAAGAGCAACGGACGGACACCAGGACGATTGGGGAAACCCGCTCCATCGGAACACGAAGGCATCCCCGTCAACGAATTTATTTATTTTTTTGCCTGTATTAGCCCGCAATAGGTACTACGATGTAGGCCTTCCAGACTTTGTACAGATTTTTTTGCGATTGCGTAATAGGTACTGCGTAATAGGTTTTAACTATCCGATTTGTGATAAACACGTCCGTTCACTACGACTGGTCAGCAACGATTCCTAGGGTAATTTGGTGGGCTGAATTCGAATCTGTAATTGGTTTTTCTCTATCACGTCATGTTTTTTTTTACATAAAAAATCATTAGTTTATTTAAAAATCAATGAATTTTCAAAAGTGAATGGCGTTATTTGAACGTCGTTTGTATTCTGTTGATTCGGTTTCACGTATTAGAGTCCAGTTATGATTTTTTAATAATTCAGCAACAATTTTTCTGTATTTTTCACTCTTATTGTTTCCAAGAAAACTGTTTACGGTGCTCTTGAAAGATTTCGAGGCTGCATATTCTTCCTCCAATAATCATTGTGAAAAATTGTTATTATTCAATAGCTTTTCCTGATTTGAGGGCCAACATATATGCCTTCTTTGATTTTAGCATACGAAATTTTAGGAAAACCCGCTAAAAAATATTTAAATTCTGCAACATCTTTGTCCAGAGCCTTGACAAAATTCTTAAAAAGGCCCAATTTTATTTGCAGCGGCAGAAAAAGAACTTCATTTGGATCAAATAATGGTTTATTTGAAATGTTTTGTTTTCCTGCTGAATACTCAGTTCTTTTTGGTCACTCTGTTCTGACGTAATGATGACATGTAGCTCGTCTATCCCTTAGACAAATGAAACAACAATATTTTGTGAAATCTCCTTTCATACCAGTCAACAAACCAATGACCTGAAACAGATTTGTCTACAGTTATTTACGATGATCTATACATTATATACAAAAACATTTTTAATCACACACCTTAAGGTCACCACTGATATTCCATTTATTATCGTTGTATTTGAGTAATTTAAAAATTTCCTTTGTATTAATGGCATAAACAATTGGTATGGTTGGTTTGTCATTCCCATTATGCAAAAGAAGAGCCTTAAACTATACTCAGAGCCATCAATAAATAATCTCCATTCAGTTTTGTCATATGGCTGGTTCATTTTTTTAAATAAACCATCAACATCAGTACAGAATATGCAGCCAATACCAAGCTCATATCGCTATAGATTGTTACTTTCGTCCCAACTGCAAGATGTTTCCACTGCTGAATGCGTGAAGCTAGTAATTATGCGTCTTGCTTCGTTAAATGTAAATCTCGAATTAGATCTTTCAGCTCAGCTTGAGTCACTAAATGGCGTTAATCATCAGCCATATACAAACTACCACTGCTGGTTAAAGATGTTTCCGACTCACTGCTAGTAGCACTGGGAATGACTGGTAATGGAGCGTTTTGTGGACGTTGAACGGGTTTGGAAACCGATGGGACATTCGCGTAAGTAATATTGTTTCGATTTTTCATATTGAATTCAGCAACTTTGACAACAGAAATAACAATTGGTTTGTTGGTTACTTGACTCTCTCCAAAGTACTGGAATTGAAAAATCGAAATAGATCTTCTTGTCATTTGACCACTTGTAGTTATAAAACAGTTCTGCAACCATTTCAAAATATTGTCGGTGTCCACAGCAAAACCAAATTAATGTAAATAAGCGTATTTTAATGATTCTGATATTGTATATCATTTTTTCCAAACAAATATTCACCACACACGAAACAAAAATAACTTGAATCAGTAACACACCATCTCCCTGACATGCTTAAACGCTACTATTATGAAGATTCAGAATGAATGCGGGCTTCTGTCAAATTAATAATTGTGAAGTTGTACTCGTAGTGTCATTGACTGTTTTAAAGTATTGCCAGCATGCGGTAAAAAATGACCAAGATGTGATAGCCCAATTTTTATGCCAGATTCTAATTCAGCGCACCCAGATTAGTAAAAAAACATGCTTCATAGTGGGCTTATACCTAACAAAACATGGACTGAGCCGACTATATGATAGCTTACACTACCCTGCCAGGGCACTATAGGCACGTGGGAGCAATATATAAACCTGAACCGATTAAATAAAGTGCGACAGTAGTCGTTCCTGGATCAAGAAACTCGTTTCTGCCAAATATCACAATGATTTGATTTAAAATACAGCTTTTATGTGGCTTAGATTCCAAATCGGATTGACCATATGGGGGCTAATTCTGGACTGATGAGATTCTACATGAATAAATCTTAACCGATTTTCTGTTCTTCAGTGGATAAAGAAACTCCTCTCTACTATATTTCATAATGGACGAAAGTAAAATTCAGCTTCTACTCGTAAAGCACTTAGACACCAAATTCGACGGAAAGTATATATATGAGGGTTATATCTAAATCTGAACCGATTTACTTCAAATTTGGCAATACTCGTATTCTTTATTCTTTTATAATATCGCAATGATTTATAATGATGATAAAATACAGTTTACAGGACTAAGGTGCCAAATCGTAATGAAACAAGTAAGAAAGTTCAGTCGGGTAAACCGACTTATGAATCCCAAAAAAAAGGTAAATGTATTTTTTTTGTTTTAATTAAATTATTATCAATTTAAATTTGTGTGGGAGGTACCAAAAGGGACGTGCCAATAACGCCCACTTTTCTGTGGACTCTACTTGCTATAAAAGCATTACACTGTACAAAATTTCCAGTATTTATAAGAACTGATTAGAGCCATAAGCAGTTAACTTTTGGTTGAAAATGGTCCATTTGTGTGGGAGGTACCAAAAGGGCGTGGCAATAACGGCCACTTTTCTCTAGACTCCAGGTACTATTAAAGCATTAAACTGCACGAAATTTCAAGTATTTGAATGCACTTATATTAATGTTAAAAGCTGTTAACTTTTGCTACATAAAGGTCCATTTGTGTGGGGGGTACCAAAAGGGGCGTGGCGACTTCGCCCATTTTTTTCTGAACTCTAGGAACTATAAAAGCATTATACTGTACAAAATATCAAGTATTTGTATGCGCAGGTATTAAAGTTATAAGCTGGTAATTTCTGGTACAAAATGGTTCATTTGTGTGGGAGGTACCAAAAGGGGCATGTCAATTGCGCCCACTTTTCTCTGGACGCTAGGTACTATAAAAGCATTACACTGTACAAAATTGGAAGTATTTCTATGAACTGATATTAAAGCCATAAGCAGTTAACTTTTGGTGCAAAATGGTACATTTGTGTGCGAGGTACCAAAAAGGGAGTGACCACTTCGCTCATTTTTATTGACGTGTTAGTGACAAACAAACTTAAACTATGTGTGAAATTTCAGAAGATTCGAGTAAGTAGTATAGAAGGTATTAAAGAATCAAAATTTGACTAAAAGTTAATCCTTTGTGGGAGAGGTACTAGAAGGAGTGGACCAATATGGTCCATCTTCGGAATTAGCCGGAGATAGACAGAAATATTACGGCATACCAAATTTGAAGTCAATCGGTCACTCCTTTCGAGAGTTATCGTGCGCACCAGCCAGCAGACAGACACACTGAGAGACAGACGGACGGACATTGCTCAAATGACCCAAAACGGATTTCCGCCGAACATACTTAGGGTGTTGGGTCACTCCTTCGATGTGTTACACTTTTGGCTCGTAGCAAATGATATATACCCTCCTCTCTAAGGTGAGGGGATAAAAATATATGAAGGATAAATTTAAATCTGAACCGATTTTTCCTGAATCTGAACCGTTTTTCACAATTTTCAATAGGGTTCGTCTGTAGAACAAATAACATACATACGTCTTCAAATGTTTTCTCGATCAGACAATAATTGCGACTTGCACTTTGATTACAAGTGTACATGGATAGATGGACAAGTGTACATGGATAGATGGACTGTACCACAGTGTTGTGTAGGGTATAACTAGTTTTATACCCTCCACCATAGGACGGGGGTATACTCATTTTGTCACTGGGTCAGAATATTTAATATCGACCTATGTAGTTTATTTTTGGCTAAAATGTTTATGAGCAAATAGGTAAAATAAGATAAAGCTATAATTTTTTTTGATTTTTTTGGAAGAAATTTTTTAGAAATTAAAATTTTTTAAAAAAATTAAATAGTGAGTGAATAAGCAGTTACAAATAGGTAAAATAAGATCTCATATCATTTTTTTTTAAATTTTTTTTTCGAATAAATTTTAAAAAATTAAATTTGTTGAAAGAATTAAAAAGTGAGTTTTTGTGTTTTACGAAATTTGTAATTGGTCTCGAACGGCTGAACCGATTTTTGCAAAGTTTACTTTGATTTAAAGGGGACACAATGCGCCATCTGTTTGGTTTAAAAAAAATTTCTTGGAAATTAAAAAAAAAATTTTTAAGAAAGTTTGTTTTGAAAAAATCTTTGTAGAAAAAATTGCTCTGGATTTGTGAGAGTGCGACGAATATTCTGTGAAAATTTAAAATCGAAAGGGGGAAAATTTTCTACAAAGGTTTTTTCCAAAAAAACAATTGTTTTTTTTACTTTTTCAAAATTACCTCTTTAAAACAATATCAACTTTGCAAAAATCGGTTCAGCCGTTCGAGAGCAATTACAAATTTCGTAAAACACAAAAACTCACATTTTTTCAAAAATTAAAATGCCCATACAATTTTTTCAAAAAAACTAAGAAATTTTGGCCTGTCCGTCCGTCCTTTCGTCTGTTGTAATCACGCTACAGTCTACAATAATTTAGTTAGATGAATGAAATTTGGTATAGATACTTTTTATATCCGCAGGTAACTTGGGATTGAAAATGGGCAATATCGGTAAAATTTTTTATATACCATCATATATTGCATCTCCCCGATTTGACTTCTTAACTTAACAGAGATCGCAAATGTCAATTGATCGGGCTGAACATTGGTAACTGCGGTTTATTTATAAACGGAATCCTTCACGCAAACCACGGTAGTCATAGGTCAATTTTTTGATATTGCCCCCCAAAAGCTTAAACTTTTAATTTTTGAAAATATAAGTTCAAATGGGCATAACTTTTGTCTTATTTGGTATATGGAATAATTTTTTTATCATATATACAATTTTTATACCTTTTACAAAAGGTGAAGTGAAAGAAATCGGTACATATTCTGCTCCGATATTCACAAAATACTACTCGTAAGACAGTCTCGGTGAAAAAAGAAATATTTAATTTTCAAATGCAGATATCTCGGTACCTATACAAGATAACTCTCACATGTAAAAAGTTGTTTGTATGCATCGCTTAGTACACAAAGTTTTGAGGCCCAGTTGCTCCGTCACTGTAGCTGAGACCTTGTAGCTGGCCCATGTAGCTCCACCCCTGTATATAAAAGGGCTCTCAAATTCAATACTTAACTTATATGATACCTCTTCTACAAACATGCCAAGTTTTGTCGGAATCGGTTGTCTGGCGGAGAAAAGGCCGAATAATTTACCTGTTTTTAAATCATCTCACCGTGCAGCGTTTTGGAGCCACTGTATGACGATAATGTATGTAATCCGGAAATGAAAAATATGTAAAATGTTAAAAGCGGCTCCCTAAAGTAATCTGCCGAACCAACTGCTTTCGTAGAAGTTAATTTAATTCCATATCAGATTTGGATTTATTGATTAATAGGCCCTATCTTTATACAACAAAATCCATAGGTGCCTTTCCTACATTATCGCTGTATAATATAACAATGAACTTCAATCAACAATGATTGGGGACAATATTCTGATTTTCCATTCAAAGTTGTTGTTAATAAATTAATGAATGTTACCCTTGAGGAATTTATTTGTGTCCTTCCTTACAGGCATTCATTTACATATCTAGTGTTGATGACACATACATTCTTTGTATCATTTATCATCCTTTAAATTAATATTGAGCTAAAACTTTCCCCGACGCCATTTTGAATACAAAAAACAGATAGATTTTTCGTTTATTGTTTGATGTTTTAAATCACAAAATACTATCATTTCTTTAATTCGTTCTGATTCCGATGAAATTTCAGGAAAAAGATTCACTTGATATTTTGATTAAATTTGCTGACATTTTTTTAAAATAGTCCTCGGAGCTCGTTCTTTAACCTTTCCGGTGAAAAGGAGAGGGGCAAAAAAGGCCAAGATTTTCAATATCGCCAATCCTTATCAATGTAAACAAATGACAGAAAATGGTTCAAAGATGCCTTTGTTGTTTGTTGCTGCCTCTGTTGTTTCCATACCCATATTAACTACATTTACCCACTGCTGGGTTCCCCGCCGCCTTTACAACAGAGCCAATTGCTGTTGTCAGTGGAACTCTCGCAGAAACATATACGAGTATTCTACCCGTTCTCATAGTCAGCCCAGCGTGAACTAGCACCGTCTTTGTGTGTGTGGCCAATGACTTAGTTACCCTCGTGTAGATACTAATGTGTGTCTCTGTCACTAGATTGAGCCGAAGACCTCTTTCATCGAGTAAGAAGTGGGGAATGATAAAAAAAATGGTTCATATACAACTGAAACTTTCAATTTGTAAAATGATTCAACAATTGACGGATTAAAAGGAATCATTTTACAGATGTCAACTTTAGTTTTAATACAGAAACCTATTGGGACATAATGTTTAAAGAGGACTTTCAACTACATTCTTCGACGTCAAGAAAACTTTTATGCTGAGGTTTTCTCCTTTACCATGTCACAAAAATCTATCGAAAATAAATTCTTACCACTTAATGGTTCTCATCATTGCGGACAACCCACAAGGCTAACACGAAGGAAACAATTTTGCCATACAATGAGTTTGTCCAGTAGTGTTTGACATTTTTATGTTGGTTTTCTGACTTTGGTCTATAACATATTGAATGTGGCAAATAACTTATCATTAATTTAAAACCCCATTCACGTCGGATTACTTATTGTACTAGTGCAAGCTTTCTATGTCACTAAAACTTGGTCACAATATTCTTTGTGCAAGATATTTGGAATCCCTAATAATGAACTGTTATTTTCAAAGTAAAGTTATTGAATATTAGAATAATATGTATGTACATTAGAGTGGTGAAAAAAAGTTGCCGATGTTCAAAGCTTATATGATAATTTTGTGTATTACGAGTATACGACTATGCATATTCCCAAAATATTTCGTGTCTGCGACTAGGAGGCAATTAGGAGCTAGTCGCGATCGAAATAGTTTCTAAAAATCAGATTTTTCTTCAATAAAAACGGCAGTGCTAATTATTCTAATATCTACCATTAAACAATTAAAATTGTTCCATTATTTATCAGATGCCATGAAACATTTTCATAATATCTCAATATGAAGGTCACTATGTCATGTTTTTAATGCATTTTACAAATCGGAAATAACTTCTACAATTTTAGTCTGACTTTCTCTTGCTGTGGCTCTTTATAAAACAGATGATCTCTAGATTTAATTTTTACAAAAAAACAAATTAATGCAAATTAACCCTTTGGGTACATGTTTTTAGATACAGACCCTAAAAATCCAATTTTGTTATTATTTGGCATTTAATATTTTTAATAAGATTATTATTATTTCAATTTTTCAAAAAGTCGACTCAAAAGTGGTTTTTGGAGTGATGCCATATGGCATCATTTGCACTTTACTCTGTGAGAAACAGCATTCAAATGAGTTGACCTCCTTTACAAATGCAAAAAAAATCGTTACTTTCTGTTACGTATTTTACATACTCCAAATAAAATTGATGCCATATGGCATCATATAACTTTAAAAAAATACGACGACATTAGTGTTTTTTTCGATTCAATGATAAAATAAATCTAATGAATGACTCTTTCTGCAGAATTTTACAAATTCAGATTTATAAATTTATTACACAATTTATTAAAATATTGTGTTTTACAATGAACATTTTTTCCACCTGAAAAATTAATATTTTAGTAATGTTTACAAATTGTAATATAACTGTCTAGGATAGTAAAAATGTGTATATATATTTGATATATTGCTTTTAAGGCTTCAAAGAACAATATTGCATGAACAAAAATAATTTCAGATTAGTCCAATTGAAAGCTGGAGCCCAATTGAAAGCTGGAGCCTCCCAAAACCCATGACGCCATATGGCATCAAAATACCAAAGGGTTAATTACCATATAAACGCTACTACATACATTATTTGCTGAAATTATCAAGAAAATAACCATTTTGTACCTTTTTGCATTTTATTCGAAGTATGTGATCACATTGTTATATTTCTTAAATTAGAATTTGTATTTTCACTTGAATTTCGAAACGAAATATTTTGGGAATATGCAGGGTTGCTGATGTTCAAAACTTGGATTTAAGCTTTGAACATCAGCAACTTTTTTATCCACACAAATGGATAAAAAAAAATACATATACATTAGGGCGGGTAAATTTTTTTCGTGAAAAAGGCGCATCGCGATTCTTGTTCTTTGGGTCATTTCGAGAAATTTTGCCTAAAAAACCATAGGTCGAAAATGAATTTCGAGCCCCCACTTTTTCAAAATAGGTATTTTTCCATTATATACAAGAAAATATAACCTTGAGCTCTTGATTCAAGAGAGCTGTTGTTTTTATAAGATTAAAGTTGTTGTTTCAAGTACAAAAAATTCGACTGTTGCGGCAAATACTTTCTGTTACAATTTATTAAGTGCTAAAAGTACTTGTTTTTTTTTGTGTAGATATGCCAATTCTGCAAATATAATGTGACTTAAAACCGATTGCGATTAACTTTGGCAATATCCACAAGCAGTTTTAATTCATTGCGAGGCACACAAATTAAATTTGGTAATTGTCGACTCTTATTCGAACATACAATCAGGTTACCAGAATAACCTTCACCTTCATGAACCTTCACGTATTTAACACTGCTCTACAAAACATAATTAATTTAAGCAAATTATTTCAATCAACAGATACAAGAGTCAGTCGCCGCCTGTCGTAGCGAACGGACGTGTTATCGCAGAGCGGATAGTTTTTAACCTATTACGCAATACCTATTCATCTACCTACTACGCAACCAGGAGGTTTGTTGTTTATAAAGCGTAGGTTGAATTGGATGCATCGGTCTCTGGACAGAAATTTCTGAACTCAGTCTGGAGGCCTATACCGACGTACCTATTACGGGCTAATACTGGCTATGGGGGTGTCTCCCCCAACCAATTTATGATTAAACCAAAAAAGACGAAGGAGATTACGGCGCAGGGGAGGGAAAACCCAGTGCCGGCGACAAGCGTTGATTCACTCACGAGTCATGTGTCGTCGTTATCGAACAATCGTGAGCAAGCAACTTCTACGAGCTTTGGTGCCTTGGATCCCGTAGTCGAAAATGAAACAAGAGCACATCCAGCCGCAGGCAAAACAAATGATAAGACAGATGAAGCAGAACCCAGCCGGGGCTTTAAGCAACCACAGCCTTTAAAATCCAGTGGGGACTCTGACTTATCAAATGAAAACAATATCACTATGGTTGCTAACTCAAAGAGACTGTCGGGGGCACGAAGAAGGAAACTGAATAAGTTGAACCGACAGAACTTATTACGGGATGAACTTGACAATTCTACCTCCAATACAAACATGGATGCCGCTAAAAGAGTCAGGTCTCCCGAAGAACATAGCGCTGTGAAAGTGACTAAGAAGTAAAAGGGCTCGTCGTCTTCCAGTAATTCGGATAAGCCTAACGTAACCAAACAAAAGGAGGTCTCTAGTCTGGGTCCTTCGATTGTGGGCGGTAAAGTTGACCCAGTAACGCAGGTAAAATCAACCAAATCATCCGTAAAGGATGAGGGTTTAACCAAAAAGACTCTACAGACACGGAAAAATCAATTGGCCATAAAGAAGGGTAAGAAGCCACCGTCTTATTCTAATATAGCTAAACAACATTTTCGAAACGATCTATGCTGCGCCATAATTGATAGCAGTAGTGCATCTGGCAGAATCCCCGAAGACCAAAAGAGTAACTTCGAAGATTTGGTCTATACGAGGGTAGCGGAATACGTCCTCGAATCTAAGGATGAACCACCAATCGAAGTAATGAGTTGCAAGTTTGAGAGGGATGTTTTGATGCTAAGGCTGGCATTACAACGCTGCGCTGGTGTCATCGTAAAACTTGTGGATAGCTTCCCCTCACCTTGGGACGGCGCAAAGCTAAAATTGGTAAGGAAAAGCAACATTCCTGAACTCATAAAAACGACCCTTTATGTTAAGGGATGTCCCAGTAAGTTCTCATCAGAGTACATACTCGACATCATTTGCAAACAGAATTCAAAACTTTCCGTGAGAAAGTGGGAAGTCTTCTATAGGAAGGACGATACCGAGGGTACTCTCCTCGTGTTGGGCATATACCCAGAATCCAAGAACAATCTTGTCATGGCGAAGGGCATGGTGTACTTCTTGATCTGGACAGTCTTTTTCAAAATTGGAAAGGTCCCGATTGGCAGGACAAATGAATCGAGTCCAAATATACTGCCTGAAGAGGCAAACACTGGTATTGAGCGGATGGAGACAAGTGAGACACTGCCAACTGATGTGGAAGTAGTCAATAACACCACCAGTTCACCAATGGTACCGCCACTTTTGCAGGAAGTTCCCAGCAAAGTTGGTGATCAAAATAAAAAGAGCCACAAAACGATTCAAAACAATGAGGGAGCGACAAAAAATAACACCGCCTCCCAAAATTGTCGACTGGAAGATGGTGTAATAGGTAGTGAACGAAAGGAGGAGAATGACCCACTACCAAATAATGAGGGGGTGCCACCAGATAGGATAGACTCCCAAAAGAAACATTTACTGGAAAGACAATGATTGAGGTCATCCAGATAAACCTCCACCGGAGCGAGACAGCATCCAACGCTCTGATGGACATCATAAATAAAGGCAGGGTTCATATTGCTTTGATCCAGGAACCATGGACAACTAGCAACAAGGTTACTGGATTAAACCATGTGAACTATAACCTTTTCTACGCTAACACAGGTACTCGTCCAAGGACTTGTATTCTGTGCCATAAAAACTTATGTTTTATTTTCTCTCCAGAGTTCTCAACATCGGACGCAACGGTGCTGAGGCAAGGTAATGGAAATATGTACCTGGCGTCAATATATCTGCCATTCGATGCGCCGACATTGCCACCTGCGTCGGAATTACAACGTCTGGTGAGGGAATCCAAACACACAAGTAATGAGTTATTAGCTGGATGTGACGCCAACTCCCATCATATCGCTTGGGGTAGTACTAACACCAATAAAAGGGGACACGCCCTTATCGAATTTTTGAATACAAATGACCTCATAACTCTTAACATAGGAAACACTGCAACCTTTGTTAACAAAATTAGGGAAGAAGTATTAGATATAACGATATGTTCAGAAAATCTTATTGATGAGATTCATGAGTGGAGGGTTTCGGATGAACACTCCTATTCAGACCACCGTTATATAAGGTTTAAAATTGCACGGCCACCGCCAAACCCCATAAGTTTCCGTAATAAGGCTAAGACCGACTGGACTAAATTCGGAAATCTACTTAGAAATCGATTGGGGCAGCCTACACGGGATTATCTATGTGCAGAAGACATTGATATCAATGTTAATAAGATTACCGAGGCTCTTGTAAAATCATTCGAAGATAGTTGCCCATTGCGAGAAAGGCAATCTGCCTTTGAGAAACCCTGGATGACAGGACAAATTCGCTCGATTGGCAAATATGTCCCAGACTTTACAATAGAGCTCGACGTAAAAAACAATCAGTATATTGGGACGACTACCACAAAAGACTCAAAGAATACAATAAAATCATTAGATCGGCGAAACGTAACTCCTGGAGGCTTTTCTGTGAACCGGTAGACAGCGTTAACAGCATGTCTAAAATGAAAAAGTTCCTCTCAAAAACTCATGTCCAAACCGAAACACTGGTGGATGAAACGGGTAAAAGGATGGAAACTATAGAGGATACCGTAAGGCTCTTGATGAAAACTCAATTTCCGACTGGTAATGCTGGACCAACAGAGGAACAGTTACAGAATGAAAATGTATTGCATCAAGTACCTATTACGGATATAACAGATGGTATGGTTAAAGAAGCGATAAAAAGTTTCTCTCCCTTTAAGGCTGCGGGACCGGATGGAATATTTCCGGCACTTCTGCAGAATAAGGTGGATCTGGTATCAACTCATCTGGCTGGAGTGTTCACTGCATGCCTAACCCATTCGTATACCCCAAAAAACTGGCAGGAATCAATGGTGGTCTTCATACCAAAGCCTGGCAAGGCGAGTTATACGACCCCAAAGGCTTATCGACCCATTAGCCTAACTTCTTTCCTGTTAAAAAACAATGGAGCGAATAATTGATAACATGGTCAAAAGTAAAACTGCGGATGACAGGCTAAAATTCAAACAACACGCCTACGTCAAAGGAAGATCAGTGGAAACAGCTCTGCATGAGGTAGTGCACCACATAGAAGAGTCCTTCAGGAAAGAAATGTATACACTTGCTGTTTGCATAGACATTGAGGGCGCATTTAACAATGTACAGATCGATACACTTATCCAGTCCTTTGACGAGTTTCAGGTTGACCGGGCGCTGAAAAACTGGATCAACAATATGCTAAGGAATAGGTGGATTATTTGTGGGTCATATGACGTAAAAATTAGAGACAAGGTAAATCGTGGTATAGCTCAGGGTGGCATTTTATCGCCTCTTCTATGGGTTACGACGATACACAGTCTCCTAAAAGCCCTCACCAATGAAGGACTTAAACCAGTCTGTTATGCAGACGACGTTGTAATACTTCTAAGGGGCTTTCATCCAAATCTATTATGCAGAAGAGCTGAAGAGGCACTTAACATAGCATATAACTGGGCACAACCAAGGGAATTAAATGTTAACCCAGACAAAACAGAAATATGTCTATTTACAAGGAAAACGAAGATCCCACGTTTTAACCCGCCTCGATTCCTGAATAAGACAATTGCTATAACTAAAAAGGTAAAATACTTGGGAGTAATCTTGGATCAGAAACTGTACTGGAAAGATCATCTTGAAGAAAGAGTTACAAAGGCACACAGATGTTGGTCGTTGTGCAGAAGAGCTATAGGTTTAAAATGGGGACTACGTCCAAATATGACTCACTGGCTTTATATGAGCGTGATTAGACCAATAATCACCTACGCCTGTGTAGTGTGGTGGACATCAATGGACAAGAAGTGCAACGTAACACCTTTGCAAAAAATTCAACGTATGTGCTGCCTAGGCATAAGCGGGGCATTTAGAACTGCACCAACAAAAGCGTTGGAGACTATACTGCACATCCAACCAATAGACATCCGTATAAAGTATGAGGCAGCCCTCACAGCAAGACGTCTACAAGTGATGGGTGAATGGATAAATCGAGACCACAAGTCGTACCATCAGAAGATTTTAGAATATCTAGTTGGTCACATTCAAACGCCAGAAATCTCGGACCGCATTCCTGAAGTGCGGCTTACAGCTACCTGTGATACGTTTGTGCCAGACAGACGCTCCTGGGAAAATGGAACTTTGGCCCGTGTGCCAGTGGGAACCAGCTGCTACACGGATGGGTCCAAGCGAGGAGGAAGGACGGGTCTGGGACTTTTTATTAATGAACCAGAAGTCGAACTTCACTTCCGCCTCCCTGACCATAACACGGTATTTCAAGCAGAAGTTAGAGCAATCACGGAGTGTGTGAACTGGCTCAGTAACACGACAAAGCCTAAATATGCCAACATCTTCACAGATAGCCAAATGGCGATCAAAGCAATAACATCGGAAAGGGTCAAATCCAGAACTGTGTTGGACTGTAAAAGAACGATAAATGTGAGTAATCCATGGTCAATTGCGTATTTGCTGGGTACCAGGACACAACGGAGTGATTGGAAATGAACGGGCAAACAGCTTGGCTTCAAAGGGCAAGAACTTCGAGTAATAAACTTGGAAAATTGGAAACCTTTCGAAGCCACGAAAAATGAGTTGAAGCATTGGGTAGTGATGGCTCATAAAACTGTGTGGAATAGCGCAACAGTAGCAGCAACTGCAAAGATACTGTGGGGTGACCCAAATGAAAAGAAAACAAGAAGTCTTCTGAAACTAAACAAGATCGATATTAGTAAGATGATGAGTGTTCTAACGGGACACTCAAGCTTACAAGCACATCTTCATCGCATAGGACTAGCAGGAAACGACGAGTGCAGGGCATGCAGAGAAAACATCGAAACGATGGAACATTTTCTGTGTCACTGCCCGGCTTTCACACATGCAAGATCCCAACATTTCGGGTCCGACATATTACCAGACTTGACTCATCTCAGAGAATATGACTGGAAGATACTGAGAAAATTCGTGTCTAGTACCGATTTTCTGTAACTCGTGAGGTATAAAAAGATCATAAATAAGGAGCGCACAACAGGCCGAACCACTGGCTTAAGTGTATGTCCATGGACATGAGACGTTTAAACGTCTCCTCTCTTCAACCTAACCTAACCTAAGCAAATTATTTCAATCAACAGATACAAGGCTCTGAGAGGCGTACTAAACGGTTACGGTAACTATAAGTGCTTTTAATGATTTTGAATTATATTTAACAATGTTTGGAAAAAATATTTTCGCAACAAAAATAACATCCCCTTAGAGCCTAATTTCAAGAATAAGAAAAAATATTATAACAAAGTTTTTTCGGTTAATTCATCATTAGTTAAAAGCCGATATAAAGAATTGCAGATGATACGATCGCATTTTAATATAGGAGAGCGGATTTAAGTCTTCCACTAGCAAAAGCTATAAATTATTTGGTAAAGCTTCGAATGGAACTTCTGAATTTATTGATGATTATAGAAGTAAACTGCAAATTGATTAGGAATCGCTAATTGCAGAAACTATTGTACTAAAAATATCTTCAAGACTCTATATGACAATAAACCCATCAATGAAATAAAAGATTGATAAAAATACATAAAGTATAGATTCAAAATGTATTCAAATATTTTGAATGATTTGTAAGTTGCAATAAGGTTTCCACTAAGCTCTTCTGGCTGTGAAGGGCATCGTTGTGAATTAAAACATGACTAGGATATACAAAGAACCAAGATCCATTTTGAAATCTGGCAATTTTAAATATCGAAATCGAAGTAATGAAATTGTTAGTGATATTCTAATTTTTTTTAAGGAGTAGAAGATTAATTTCTTGTTCCTATTATATTTTATTCCATTCTGCTATTTTTTATGTTCATTATAAAATACTAGCTAACCCGGCGAACTTTGTTGCGCCTTAGTTCGGTAATATGATTGAAAAAATAATTCGAGCCTGTACATATACGTCGCTTCATCTAATTCTCTCTTTTAACATTTTTAATTCCAAAATTCCATTAAATACATAAATGTTACGCTCTCCATTTTGTTTAGTTTTCAATAATCTCGTTGTATAGGCGATCTATCTAAAATTCAAGACGATTGGTACAACAGTTCTCCATATTAGGTTCTCAGTATTCGAGTCTTGTGGGGTGTATGGGGTAGTGATGCGAACTCTAGTAAGTAACCATCTGTATTTTTGATATATACTGCATAAATAGCCTCTCCTACTCAACTGCCAACCTCGCCTGCACGTTGTACGCCCTGCCAGAAAACTGAAGAGGAAATGGCGACCGACCATGGACGGTATAACCCCAAAAACCTGCGTGGAAGAAATACTCACTTTAAGTGGTCCTCCAACTCAAATGGGGGTTACTTGCTGGCCCGATCAGCCGGAGTGTAAAAAATATATATATCAACGAAACTACACAAAGAGAATACGGACAGGATTTATTGGCACCACCTATTGCATATCGAACAAGGACAAGAATTGGAACATGGAATGTCAGAACAATAGCGGAGCCATCACGACTGGCACAAGCATGCAGAGAAATGGAAAATTACCGACTGGGTATTCTAGTTCTTAGCGAAGTGAGATGGAAAGGACAGGGAGAATTCCGCACAGCTAACGGACAACACTTTATCTACTGCGGCAACAACAATAGCCGCCATATGCATGGTGTTGGAATACTACTGTCGTCAAAAACGAAGAAATCTCTAATCGGGTTTAAGGCCATCTCCAAAAGATTAATCAGCGCACGATTCCGCACTGAATACCGCAATATTACTGTATTACAATGTTATGCACCAACAGAAGTCGACGAAGATGACGTGAAAAATGCCTTCTACGAACAATTGGATGCAGAGATTGCTATGACAAAAAAAAGCGATATAAAAATTATCCTTGGTGATATGAACGCGAAAGTCGACACGGACAACACAAATATACGATCTATTATGGGCAATCAAGGTTAAGGAAGTAACCGCAATAACAACGGTGATCGTCTTATAGACATCTGTGCTCAACACCAATTGTTTATTGGAGGAACAAAATTCCCGCACCGTGATATCCACAAATACACATGGGAGTCTCCAGACGGTATAACACGGAACTAAATCGACCACTTCCTGATTAGCAGAAAATTCCTTGGTTGTTTAATGTCAAAACTATACGAGGGGAAGATATATATAGTGACCATCAACTCCTAGTAGGAATAGTAAAGCTCCGACCAAAAGCATACTACCACCAGAGTAAACCAAGTGGAAGACTAAACGTCCATCGCCTACTAAACCTAGAAACTGCGACGAACTTTTCAAACCTAGCTTGCTCTAAAATTGAACAACACCAAAACAAGTCTTGGGAAAATGTGCTGCATGAATGTCATGAGAGTGCACGTATAGTCCTTGGTTACAACAAACATCAATTCAAACCATGGATAAGCGACGACTCGTGGAAAATCATACAGGAAAGAAGAACGCTAAAATCTCGTGTGGAAATGGCAAAGGGACGGCCAGAAGAACAAGCAGTGCGAGATCAATACAAGCACGCGCAAAAAAGAGTAAAAAGATCAGTGCGGCACGACAAACGAGAACATATCAACCAAATTGCACAACAGGCAGAATCTGCATCTCTACGTGGCAATACTCGTGACGTTTATAGTGCTGTCAGAAAACTAAGTGGTGAGCAAATGAGCGTAATACCAAACATAAAGGACGTGCAAGGTAACGTGTTATACACGAAAGAAGAACAGCTAGCAAGGTGGAAGGAATTTTTCCATTCACCGGCCGATACCGAGGCTGACAACAATGTACTTTCTGACGTACGCAGGAACTAGAGACGAGATATACGCACAACAGCACCGACGCATGAAGATGTTAAAAATGCGATTAAAAATAACAAATCGGCTGGGTCCGACAACCTTCCAGCCGAACTTCTAAAATATGCTCCTGATCTAACGACATACAACCTCCAAGTATCGTGGGCGGTCCAACACACATTTGACTAATCATACATTTTCCTTTCTCGAGTCCGTCATTGTAACAAATGAACATTCATCATGTTAAAAATGGTGTAATCAAACGTTATATTCCCGAGTTATGAGGTTGAGATGGAATGACCATTGACCAATTATACATTTTCCTCCATAGTATCGACCATTAGGCAATTACGAATTAATCAAATTAATTACGAATTTATCAAAATTGTGAAATGCGAATGATCCGTTTTCGATCTATTAGGTTGTATTTACGGTGCCGTGCTCCTTTAACCAATCATAAATTATCCTACGCAGTTTTCTTCCCTGGACCATAACGAATTCATCAAGCCAAAAATCCTGAAAATCAAATGATCTGTTCTCGAGTTATGGGCTTATGTCGGCAGTTCCACGCCCCTTGACCAATCATACATTTTGATCCAGAGCGTCTTGCATTGGGTAAATACGAATTCATCAAGCCCAAAATTATGAAAATCACTATGTCCTTTCTTGGGCCGATAAACGAATACATGTAAACAGTGAAAATCGAACGATCCTTTCTCTTGTTATGATGTTATGTGTACGGTGAAATGCCTCCTTGTCTATGCCATGCATCCTTGATCAGTCTTGAATCTCCCTCCATGGTGTCCGTCCTTGGACCAGTACTAATTGATCAAGCCCAAAGTCGAGAAAATCGAATGATCTGCTCTCGAGTTATGACGTTGTGTGTAGTCTTGTGGCAATACGAATAGACAAAGATTTAAATTGTGAAAATTAAACGATCCGTTCTAGAGCCATAAGGCGATTTCACACCCCTTTGATCAATACTAAATTTTCTTCTGTAGAAGTCTTCCCTAGGTCCATACGAATACATTAAGCCCAAAATATTGAACGATCTGTTCTCTTGCCATACAGTTTTGTTGGCAGTTTCGCGTCCTTTGACCAACCATAAATTTTCCACCATGGTGTCACTTCTGGAGCCATTATGAACCCTTCAAGCCCAAAATCTTCAAAATCGAAACATGCCTTTTCGAGTTATGAGATTGTGTTGACCGCTCGAAGCCTCTTTGACCAATTGTAAATTCCTTCATAGTGCTCTTTCTTAGACCAATGCGAATTCATCAAGCCAAAATTGTGAAAATCAAACTATGCGTTCTAGAACTATAATAGAGTGCTGGCTGTGTCGCGCCCCTTGACCAATGCAAATTTTGCAATTTTTCTCTATGGGGTTCTTCCTTAGGTCAATACGAATAAATAAAGTCCAAAGTCGGAAAATTTTAACGCTCACTTCTGGGACTATTAGCTTGAGTTGGCCGTTTCGCGCCCAGGCTATGAAGCCGACGCGGCGCAAATCGACGGCGCGCCGCAGCAGACAATTTTTTCACCCGGCGCCGCCGCTGCTTTTAGCGGCTCATATCGGCTGAAACTCAGCCGCCGAATTTTATTTAGTGAGTCAAAAAGACTTATTTTATGCATCCAAAAAAATTAAGGAAGGGACTACTAGTAATACAATAGGGTCAGAATTTTTAATGAAGTTAATTTTTGGGTACAAATTTATAAAAAGTTTCTAAATCTCGCTATCATTTAATTAAAAAGATCAAAAAATGTATGGGATTTGAAATTGAAAATATGGGATTCTAATTGGAAATATCTTAAAGCGCCATCTTTGCAAGAGAATGACATCCGTGTGTAATCCTTTGTTGGAACAATATCTGTTCAGCCGATCGTTGAAATTTGATCGGCTCATCATCAGCCGCCGCCGTCGATAATTTTGGTCGGCTCCATTGCCTGCCTATGCATCAGTATTATTGTCGACATCGATGGAAAAGAAGTGCAACATAAAAATATAACAAAAGGTCCAACGAATGTGTTGTCTTGTCGTAACCGGAGCAATGAGGACCACATCCAATAGAGATACAGAATAAATATGAAGCAGCCCTCGCGGCAGTGAGACTTAAAGTGATGGGCGAATGGATCGAAAGCAATCACAGGTCATATCATCAAAAAATAATAGAGGTAGTGTCAGGGAATTTAACTGACATAGCATCAGTATCCGACAGAATACCTGAAATATCAGTAGTTGTTGAGTGTGAAACCCTGATAACAGACAGACAATCTTGAATTGATAGAACCCTAGCGCATACACCCGCTGGAACTTGCTGTTATACAGATGGTTCGGACCTAGGGGAAATGACGGGGCTGGGACTTTATATCGAAGAACCGGAAACCGAACTTTTATTCCGCCTACCAGACCATAACACGGTCTTACAAGCGGAAGTCCGAGCAATTACAGAGTGAGTGAGCTGGCTTAGCGCTAACACAAGAAGAGGAAATGGGAAAGCAAATGTCTTGGCATTATGAGCCAGGGACTTGCAAACGATAAACTTAGAGAATGCAAAACCCTTCGGAGCGACTCTTTCTGAACTGAATACATGGGCGAATAACGCCCATATCACGCTATGGAATAATGAAACCATTGGGGAAACAACAAGCATCTTGTGGGGTGACCCAAACGAGGACAAAACCAAAACTTTACTCAAATTGAGCAAAATAGAGACCATCATGGGAATCCTTACAGGGCACATGGGCTTACTGGCGCATCTGCATAAAATATGAGTTGTGGACTGCAGAATCTGTAGGGAATGTCGGGATGATGATGAAACATTGGAACACTTCCTTTGTCAGTGCCCAGGGTCGACTCTTTACCAGACTTGACCCAACCTAGGGGCGTAGACTGGAAAACAATTAAGGAATATGTCGATAGCACAGAGATCCTAAAATAACTTTTTCAGGGCTAGTCCATGAAACAAACAATTAGAGCGTACAACATGCTGAATGCTGGCTTATGTGTATGTACAAGGACATGAGGCGGAGCAATCTGCCTCCTCTTCTCAACCAAACCTAACCTTCACAAATACCCAGACACTACACGTGGAACCCATCAACAAAAAATGTCAATCGTCGGAAACAAGAAAGTCATGTTGATGGCTGGCCACATTTATATTCCACAGATGCATTGGGTAGATTATACACTATGCATCCTCAGAATGACGAATGGTTCTATCTTCGACTCCTTCTTATCAATGTGACTGGACGAATATCCATTGAAAACTTGCGCCACATAATTTTCAGTTGATGCTTGGACTACCAATCATATTATTACGGAACATCGATCCCTCACGTCTTTGTAACGGCACACGACTTTCCGTAAAACAACAATAGCATCGAGGTAACAGTATTTATACCACGTATTCCAATGATATGCCCTTCAGTTCTAAACGTTTGCAATTTCCTGTTCGGCTGGAAATTACAAAGGAACTGATGAATTCATACTAAACATCACAATGATATGCACTTCAGTTTTAAACGTTTGCAATTTCCTGTTCGGCTGGCATTTGCAATGACAATAAGACTCAGGGTCAGTCTCCTCAAGTTTGCGGCTTAAATTTAGCAAATCCGTCCTTTTCTCATGGTCAGCTTTATGTTGCATGTTCGCGTGTTGGAAAACCTTCCGATTTATATGTCCTTGCACCAGATGGAAAAACCAAAAATATTGTAAGAGCACTCCAATAATTTTAAAAAAAATTAATAAATACATTTATATAACCGTACATATAAATAACTATGTTCATTTATTCAATCCCCAACATATTATCTGGAAGTTGTTCTAATTTGGATTTTCACCAATGAATTTAACAAGGGGGCGCCGGGGAATTACTTCTTTGTCACCACTTTTGCATAACTCCTTTTAAAGCACTGTAATATTTGCTTTTTTGGTGTTGTATTTATTTGATGAATGCATGTCGTTCTTATTAACATCTTGGGGTCCAGAGATCTCTTATTTTAAAGGAATACAAATGTTGACATAGGGAAGGGAACGTACATATAAATAATATACTATTGGCCAAAGAGATCAGCGATCATATATATGTATGTATGTTTAGGACATTTGAAGATGTTTGTATGGAAGATACAGATGTATGGAGTAGCTGGCTCTTGAAAAGTGTGACCGAATGACCACATAGTACACTACACTTTACGATTACGTAAGGACCTCGATATTTCTCGCAAAATTTTTTATTTTTGCCAACATTCATAACCACGACAAATTCTCCTGTACTATACTGTTTTGCCGGCCTATGATGTCTGCCAAAGTACACCTCATTGTAATTCTGCGAGCAACGTATTGCTTCCAAGGCCTTGTTTCTCCTAGCTTCGAGATCTCGATTCCCTTCAGAATTGACCTTCTCATCTAAATATTCAGACATTTCATCAACTATTACGCCTCGTTGAGGCACACCAAAAAGTAACTGAGGGGAAGATAAGTCGAATAACATATCAGTGCTATATGGATGTACAACAGTAGAAGGACTAATACAAAGTACATATTGATAGATACGAGAAACGCCGAGTAAAAATGGATGCAAGAATGAACGTCAAAAATAACAGTAATGCCCTGATGATTCGCTGCTTTAATTGTTCTCAATACGGTCACATAAAAAGTGCTTGTACAAAACCAATACGTCCACCAGGATCCCGCTTCATCTGCCATTCAATTGGTCACTTTCACAAAAACTGTCCGAAACGTAAACCCACGCTTCAAAATTCCTAATCCTGATGTTTGCGCTGGAAGGGAGATGTATTAAAAATTGCATCGGAGGTGACAGGAACGGAAGCAATCCTTTCGGGTGGCATTACAGCTATCAATGTCAATAATATCGGATTCGTTAATTAAATGGTCAGCTCTCAATTTTTCGGGATTTGAATTGTTTGGCAACGACTCATATAAAGCTCTTAATTGAACGATTGTTGCAGTTTCCGGAAATGGAGTATTCGCTTATATTAAAGCATTAACCATTTTTGGACGAGAATTGCGTAAATCCATTGTAAGAAAAAAAAAGATTTATTTTTTCAGACCCCACACCTGAACTGTAATATTGCTGTCAATCAACTAATTTTTTATTTTTTCATTCGAACATTAAATATATACATACATGGGAAACAATGATTCAAAAAAAAAATGATTCAAATAATATAAACAAACTGTTATATTAATTAAAGTACATTACAACTGTAATACATAGCACATTTGTGCGGCGCTATGTATTTTCCGTAGCCCGGTACAGAGAGTAGTAAAGTACCACAGTGTGGTACAGTAAGTATGGTATGGTATGTATATTTAATTACCATAATTTCTTTTAAAATTATTTAATTATAACCTACACTACACTGTGCTACAATTTATTATAATTTGATGCATTGGTTTCTAGTTCCCAAAATGGGAAGAGATATATAGAACCATCGTTTATTATACCGATCGACTTAGAATCACTTTCTGAGCCGATTTAGCTTTGTGAGTCTGCATGCATTCTTGTAATCAATGTGCAGGTCACAAATATATTCCCCAAATAAATTTTGCACTTATCTTTATTTTGGGACAAGACGATTCGTATTAAAATTGAAAGACAATCCGTATTTAGATATAGGGCATGTTATTTTCTTTCGTCTAGGGCGAACGATCAAAAATCTCTCAACTATTTGAATATCAGTTTAGAACCCGATATCTTAATGTATATGAATGTACTTCGATTTTGCTTATACCCTCTATAGAAAATATAAATTCCTCTCGATATTCCTGAAATTTGGTAAAGAGTATGTTTTTTTAATAGTTAATATCTGTGTGAACAATATCGGTTCAAATTTACATATAGCCCCACATAGTCGCATGGAAGTGTTCCTTCCGATTTATCATCTAAGCTCCATAGAAGTCATATTTTAGTCAAATGTACTATATTTTGCACAAAGGATTTTTTAATCCGAGAATAAAGGGACACTGGCAAGCTTGGAAAAATGTGTTTCCGTGTTTTACTTCAGATCATTATTAAATTTGGCAGAGATTAGTTTATAGAACCATGAATACTTCGAAATTTGATAAAAAAAATGGATTCCATTCAGATAAAGGCCATATTTAAATACAGACCCCATATAGAATTTTGCATCTAAAATAGCTGTCAAACACTATTGGCAAACATCAATATAGCAACAAGAGAACGACTTCAATTGATGTTACGTTTTTTTTCTTCAATAAAATCGTGATTTTTGGACGAATAACGAGTTTTAATTTTTTGAGGGTTACGCACTTGGACATTTCTGGTGACGATATATCAACATTTGTGGAAAGTATAAAGTGTTATTAATGAATTCAGTTTTTATCGCAATCCAATGTACTACAATTCCACAATTAAACATATTTCGAAGAAAATCAGCATACTTTTATGTTATTTTAATCGACTATGAAAAAGTCGACTTTTAGGATCGATTAGTCGACCTAGTGGACTGCAACGAAATTTTGGTTGATGAAAAAGTCGAAAGTCGACTAGATTCCAGAACCATTCACTAATTCTAATATAGCCGCCATATAAATATATATTTCTTTCCTTTAGCACTATAGAAGCAGTATTTTACATATATTTCATAACCCTCATATATATGTTCCTTCCGATCTGGACTTTTATCACTTCAGAAGCTTTATTTTACATCCAATCGTTTTGAAATTATGCATTCTTGGGTTAATAATTTATATTCCGAAATTGCATCTTGGTTAGTTATTTAGAAGAACTTCATTAAATGCGGAAAAAAATTTCATACTTATGATTTGGAAGTACTTATGTATAATGTTATTCTTTTGGAAGTACTTCTTTTATTTTTTGCTGGGATTACATACTCCTATTTTTCATATTAAATACTTCAAACCAAATTTATTGTACTGAAGTGCAATGTAGAGGCTGCGGAGCGTACCGGGTATTAAGATTTGTTATTTATATATGTATTAAGTTCCTATTTCACTAAACTGAAATCTGGGCCAAGAAAGTGCTCCGGGTCCAGCTAGTTGTTTATATATATGTGGGATTGTGGTATCCCGGTACTGTATGACCGACACGATTTGGACGACAGAGACTGTGATTTGCACCCATTGACGCATACATACTTTGACGAACTCATTGACTCCTTTTGTTTTGTTTTGGTTGTTCAGTCTGAAGTAAGCACTCATTGAGAAACGACGTGTTCAAAGAAGCGAACAAAGACCTAAGACGCAATTAAACATTCTTTTCTTTTAAAAACACTTTATTTAAATCCATATTATAAAACTTGTGAATTAAAGTTTAAGTTATAATACAAACAAACCACTCTGTAATCCTAACAACTGATCAATTATTATCAATAAATGTTTGAACTTAATATAAACATACCGTCTGACAATTCATTCAAGAAGGAATCCCACAAATTTTGGTGTTAGAAGTGAAATTAATTGTGCATAAAGTGAAAGACTAAATAATATTTAAAAAAAAGTGAAAATATTGCATTTGAACCATAAACCAATAACGAGTCGCAAGTGTTGTTTGATTTGCAAAGACAGTGAAACGTCGAAGAAGTGAATAAACAACAACAATAAGAATCGTAACTTCACTCAAATCACCCCAAATTGTTTGCACATAACAACGTATACACACATACAAACGAAGTACGATGTCGTGCCTGTCCGATTTTGATCATGTCCGTAACAACTTAAGAGACGGCAAGAGAGCGAGTATTGTTGTTCTTCATAAATTTGTGTTCGCTCGTGACGACATTCGACGCAATCGAAAAAACCTAAGAGAGTTTCAAGGCTTTGAATATGATGTGAACGACGAACAATACAACACTCTACTCTCGTACGTTGCAAAGAATTTAAAGGAGACAGATTTAGTCTGTATATGTAACCTGCTTGGTATAGGGTACGATGTTGATGACGTAAGTATGCAAACATATTTTCACAAATTTGCGAAAGGGTCAGCTTTTATGTGATGTTGACGACGATGAAGAAGATGATAACGAGAATGATGATGACGATAATGACGACGGCAACGGGCAGAAGGGTGATGGTGACAATCGTTCTGTGCTGGCTGTGACAACAACAAAGAGAGCAAGTAAGAAGACAACAAGAAACGAAGAAGACGACCGTTTTTTGTCTTGCGAACGACGAGCAAAATTCTGAGTATGACGACCGTTCTTTGACTACAACAAGAGCGACGACCAACAGAAACAAAAATGATGAAGACAACCATTTGTTGCTGTTTGAGTTTTCATGCAAACAAGATGATGCCTAGATTTGCAATGAGCTTCAGAGACGTCGAAGATTCAATTCGAACATTTAACGGAGATGACACAATTCCTGTAGAGACGTGGTTCAACGAATTCGAAGAGATGGCTACTATTATGCATTGGGACCAATTTCAGAAGTACGTATTTGCCAAGAAGTCACTGAGGGGATTGGCTAAAACATTCATTTTGGGAGAAAAAGGTGTTACTGATTTCGGTAAGCTTAAGGTAGCGTTGATTAATGAATTTAAATGTTGTGTGAATAGCGCACAATTGCATAAGATGTTGTATGAGGCCCGTATGAAAAGGGATGAAAATGTGAAAGAATATTTTTATAGAATGAGAGATATTGCTTCTAGAGGAAATATTGAAGATAGTGCACTTATGCAATATGTTATAGATGGCATACATGATTTGAATTTGAATAAGTCGATATTGTACGGAGCGAGAAATTTGAATGAGTTCAAAGAGAAATTGAAAAGTTTTGAAACATTTCGTTTGAGAATAAATAAGGAAAATAGAAATAAAGACAATAATAAAATTCCAAAAGTTAATGTTAAACCGACAAGAAATGATGTAAGCAGTCTGAAATGTTACAATTGTGGGAATAATAGACACAGATCCGCGAATTGCGAGAATAAGGATAAAGGTTTGAAGTGTTTTAAATGTAATAATTTTGGGCATAAAGCCAGTGACTGTGACCATTACGCCCACAAAGATGATAAAAATGTGAATATTCGAAAACTTGATGTAAGCAATAATACTATGAACAAGAAAGTTAAAATTTATGATAAATATTTTATGTCGCTATTTGATACCGGCAGTAAGTATAATGTAGTTACATACGATGTTTATGAGCGTCTTGGTAAACCGCTTTTGCGAAATTCTAATTTGTCATTTGTTGGCTTTGGGCCGAGGGACGGTCGAGACGAGACGAGATCATTGGGTGAATTTGACGCGACAGTACTGATTGACGATGACGAGTTTGAGGTACAGTTTCATGTGGTTCCGGCCGATTGTATTAACATCGACGTTATTCTGGGTGAGAACTTTTCTCGGCAGTGTGAGATTACTATCAATCGAAAAGGCCTGTGCATCAGGAAGTTCGTTGAGGAACAGGAAGATGAAATTTCTTCTATGATGAGAATTGAGGCAAACCACAACGAAATTGATATTGATCCTATGGCAAATCCAGATTCTGCGAAGGAAGTTAAGAGAATTATCGACGAATATAAACCGAATTGCGACTACAACAAATCAACGAGTATTGAAATGGAAATTACTTTGAATGATGAAACCCCGATTTACTCTCGTCCGCGAAGATTACCACTCACCGAAAGATATTTTGTCGAAGACCAAATTGAGCAATGGCTACGAGACGGCATAGTCGAGCCCTCGGATTCTGATTTTAGCAGCCCTGTCGTAATAGTAAAAAAAAAGAATGGAACGCGTAGATTATGTGTTGATTACCGGCGTATCAATAAAGTCATTCTGAGAGATTGTGTTTAGTACATTGGATCTTAAGAACAGATTTTTCCATGTGCCAGTGGCCGAATCCAGCCGTAAATATACTTCGTTCGTTACGCATAGTGGACAATACCAGTTCAAGCGGGTACCGTTTGGTTTATCAAATTCTCCGAGTGTATTTCAGCGTTACATAAATTCCATACTTAGAGACCTGATGAGACAGAACATTGCGTTGACCTATATTTATGACATCATCATACCGGCCGAAGATGATGGGGATTCCGTACGTAATTTGAAGTTGGTGATTGGACGTTGTAGAGAGTTTGGACCAGTGTTCGGCGGCTGGTTAGGCCGAGCCCCGAACGCAATCGGGTTTTCACACGTACACAACCCGAACAGCATAACAAAGAGCACAAAAGTAAGAAAAAAATGTGTCAGTCGCTCATCAGCGTTCAACAAAGCAGGTTCATGTCGCTTTTTATCGGAAAGTTGTTACACTGAGAAATTATACATATTTACTTTATTAAAACATTCGTATTTTTCAAATTTTAATCTACGGCAAAAATAAACTTGCACATTAACTTTACTTCTATTTAAAAATGAAGGACTAAACTGAATTTTCAACATTTACTTTATTAAAACATTCACATTGATTCTAATTTTTATCAACGGAAAAAATAAACTTGTACATTAATAATACATATTAGTAAAATTTTTCATTTTAGTCAATAAAATTTTGTTTGTCGAAATCATTGGTAGTAATCAACTGGAATGAAAATTATTTTTATTTAATTAAAATATATTTTTCAATTCTTTTAAAATAAAAACTTTGATTCGAATTTGCAACATTTGCGTTATTAAAACGTTCACACCAATTCACATTATACTTAGTCAGTAAAAAAATAATTGTCCACTCTGTATAACACAGCACATAATAACAAAACCAACAATTTTGTTCAGTGCAAACACACTAATACAAACACAATTTTGGCACGTTCTCTTTACGCCGAACACTGGTTTGGACTTATACTGAATTTTGAGAAGTGTCAATTTTTGAATAGGATGATATTATTTTTGGGTCACGAAATCAGTATTTCACTGGCATTTTAACTGTTCGGTTGTCGCGCGGCTATTGTTTAACAGTCAAGTCTAGTTTCAGTGCTTTTTTTTACACAGCAAGTGTCTTTATTTTCTCACAATATCAAGAGAAAATATACCGTATATTTAAATTGTTACAACCATAAAAAAATGCCCCGCGCAGCCAAATCTTTGGCGCGCCATAGGGCGAAACAAACTTTTAAAAAACCAAAACCCCAAAGGATGCCGTACCCCATGGGGTCCATAGGTGCAACGTCATCGTCATATAACAGGTACAGTGATCTTTCCAGCATCGAGGATATGGATGATTCACCTGAAACCAACATTACTACGGCTGAAGTTCCGTCTAAACCTCCACCAATTGTAACCGACATCAATGTTTCACTACGCGAAATACAACATCTATTGGGCAACGATTGTATTTATAAACGCACATCCATTGGCATAAAGATATTTCCCCAAACCAAAGATAAATTCGATTTTTGTATAAAATCATTATCTGAATCAAATATTGAGTATCATACATTCAGTGCAAAAGAGGATAAATTATTCACAACATTCATCTATGGATTACCCAGGATTAGCCCTGATGACATAGCCAGTGAACTAAGGACCCACAACTTATCGCCGACCTCTATAACAGAGGTTAAAACTAGATATAGCTCAGCAAATGATGCAGTGTACAAAGTCCAATTCGTTCGTAGATCATTCAAACGAATCTGGTTAAAAAATATAAAAACAATCTCCAATGTTATTATTACATGGAGAAAGCAAAAGCCTAACAATAATAATAGACCAACACAATGTTGGAATTGTTTAATGTTTGGACACGGGGGGCAGCACTGCAAACGTCAGCCTGCTTGCATGACCTGTGCAAATCGACATCCAACAAAAGACTGTCCGTTGACTCAAAACAACAAAAAACCTGCTGTCTTCACGTGCTTCAATTGTAAGACGAATGGGCACGAGAGAACTGATCACTCGGCAAACGACATACACTGTCCCATGCGTTCTTACTACCTAGAAGTCAGAGCAAAAGCAACAACAACTACAACGAGAAACACAACCAGACCCCAACGTGCTAACCACAACCATGTGCAAACACACACCCCCAACACCAGAACCCCACCGAACAGAGTTATCCACCAACAGAGAGACAATCGATCGTATGCCGGAGTAATTCGCAATGAGAGTAGTGATCTCTTCAATATTGACGAACTCTTCAATATATTCACATCTGCTCTAGACGATCTAAGCAGATGTACTAACAAAATTCAACAAATCCATGTAGTTATGTCCCTCTTAAAATATGCTCATGACATACGATAATTTAAAGAGATTACAAATGTTTCACTGGAATGCCAATGGTATTACAACACTTTCAGCTCAAAAGCAACTAGAATATATATTAGAGTCTCACAATATTCACATTGCAAGTTTAAATGAGACATTTTTAAAAGAGAATCATAAACCATATTTTGAAAATTATGCACTCTACCGCAATGACAGACTAAATGTCAGAGGAGGTGGAGTAGCTCTTCTAGTTCATAAATCTCTTAAACATAAATTATTACCAATAACAAAAACGTCGGTTATAGAAAATTTGTCTATCGAAATCACGTTAAACAGAAAACCTTTGATTGTCACATCAGCTTACTCTCCCAAACACAGTCAGCATTTCAGCAATGATATCAAAGCCTTAACACCGTGCAACAAGGATTTTATATTACTTGGAGACTTAAATGCCAAACATGTGTCATGGAATTGTCCATGCAACAATTCTTCAGGCAAATCCCTCTACGATCTTCAACTTTCAAGCAACTTCTTTGTATATTATCCACCTGAATACACATTATACCCCCACCAAGAAAATAGAAGGCCGTCTACAGTTGACATTGTGCTAAGCAATATTACAAAAATTGTCACTGCAGAAACTCTTGAATACGAAATCCCGTCCGATCACCGTCCAATATTATGCTTTATTCGATGCTCCTCCATTCATACGAACGAAGCCAGCTATTTTTCTCATAAGAACATAAATTGGGCCAAATTTCGGCGGATAATAGATAGAAGCATAAACTTTTCTACCGAGAGATACAGTTCCAAACAGTCCATTGACAGGGAAATCCATGCCTTAATGAATTTAATTATTAATGCACGAAACATTTCCACAAATATATCGTTCAGTAACAGACAACGATTTTGTCTTCCTCACAGCATTGTCTCATTAATTGGCCAGAGGAAAAGATACAAAAGAAATGAACAACGCGCCAACTGTCCACAACAAAAATTATTCTATAACAGATGTGTTTCATTTCTAAGTCGAGCTATCGACATAAAAATTAGTGAAGAAAGAAATAGAAAGTGGACAGATCTCTTACAACACTTGAAACCAGGCGATAAAAAGTTTTGGAAGATTAGTCGTTCATTACGATCAAAAGGAAATCGTACCATATCTCACATGATGTATAATGGAATTAAGATAATCACTGACACAGAAAAGGCAGAGTTACTTGCAACCACATTTGCAAAAACACACACTCTGACTCTTGATTATACTCATTCGGTGGACACAGTAGTGAATTCTACTGCCGCCAACATAAGAATTGAACCTCCAAACACAAATGGTGCAAGATTTACCACAGTTCCCGAAATTTATGATATTGTGTCCAACTTAAAATCATCCAAGGCTCCAGGAATGGATAATATCTCGAATACATTGCTAAAAAATCTTCCCAAAAAATCTATCTGTTTACTCTGTTGTATTTTCAATAGCTGTATTTATTTAAATTATTTCCCGAAAACATTCAAGAAAGCTAAGGTCATCCCAATACACAAAATTAACAAGCCGGCCAACGATCCCACTAGTTACAGGCCAATCAGCCTCTTAAGTAATATTGGAAAAATTTTTGAAAAACTGATTTTCAACCGCCTAAGGGATTTCACAACAAATTACAATATAATATGCGATAAACAATTTGCATTTAAAAAGGAGCACAACACTGTCCATCAAGTTAAAAGGATCAATAATATAATTAAGATGAACATACGAGCCAAAAAATCCACAGGTCTAGTATTACTAGACATCGAAAAAGCTTTCGATACCGTGTGGCACAATGGTCTTCTCTACAAATTAGCACTCACAAACACTCCCAAATATATCTGCAATATTATAGCAGAATTTCTACATAACAGATCATTTGTAGTGTCAGTAAACAACAACAAATCGTCACCAAAACACATACCAGCGGGGCTTCCTCAAGGATCAATTTTGTCTCCGATTTTATACTCAATTTACACTTCTGACTTCAAACCATCCAGTGAAATCGAGGTCGCATACTACGCGGATGATACCGCTTTAATATCATCAAGCAAATTGACGAAGGCTCTAATGAAAAAGATGGAAAACAGTCTAGTATCATGCAACAAATATTTTCGCAAGTGGAAAATAAAAATAAACCAAGAAAAAACGCAGAGCATAATATTTCCCTGGAATAAGTCACCAAAAAGATTTCCATCGAGACCCCTATCCTTTAGCGGTAGCCCACTCCCCGTACAAAACGAAGTTAAATATCTTGGAGTAATTCTTGACAAAAAGTTGACATTCCGTGAACATATTGCACTATCATGTGAAAAAGCTTTAAAATCTATCAGAGCTCTGTGGTCTTTATTAAACAAACGCTCGAAACTAACATATCGAAATAAAAATCTATTATATAAATGTGTCATTAGACCAATACTAACATACGCATCACCTATATGGTACAAAGCAGCAAAAACTCATTTAAAACGTCTACAAGTCATACAGAACAAATGCCTTAAAATAATAAACAGAAAACACTGGCGATACCCAACAACACTACTACATGAAGAGACAGGATACGAACCAATAAAGGCCTTCATTGCTCAATTAAATGAAAAATACTTTAGAAAACTTGCAGATTCTTCTTATGAAATACTAAGGGAATGTATCGAATTATAACAAAATATAACATAATATTACACAGAAACTTAACAAACTAAAATGTTGATTCATAGTAAATTATTCCATCGAATAATTACTCTATGTCTCAATATTTTTACTATTGTTTGAATTTAAAATTAAATACTTAAATAAGGTTTTTCTTATCCTTTTTGCCTTAAACATATCTTTGAAAACAAAATCTAAAACACAATGTTAATATAAAAGTAGTACCAGTTGCTGTAATATCTTATAGATAAAGCTCAAAAATGTATTTCGTATCTTAAGTAAGATGTAATTTATGATTGGATTAATAAATATTTGAAATTGAAAAAATTGAATTGAAATTGGGTCACGAAATTGAGAATGAGAGTATACTGCCTTCACCTATTAAAGTTGATGCTCTTGTGAATATTAAAGTGCCGCAGACTTTGAAACAAGTTGAGAGTTTTTTAGGACTTGCCAGTTACTTTCGGAAATTTGTATACAACTTTTCCATAATAGCCAAACCGCTAACTGACCTTAGGAGGCGGAACGTTAAATTTGAATTTGGAGAGGCACAACTATTTGCATTTAACAAATTGAAATCAATTATGAGCGGAACTCCTGTGTTGAAGATTTTCAACGAGAAGCATGAGACCGAACTTCATACAGATGCTTCCATTGAAGGTTTTGGTGCTATTTTACTCCAGAAATGCCCAGAAGATGGTGAATTACATCCCGTGTATTATTACAGTCAGAAGACGTCAGATGCAGAACGCAGATATTGTAGCTATGAATTGGAGATTCTGGCAGTGGTCGGGGCTGTGGCGAAATTTAGGGTGTACTTACTGGGGAGACATTTCAAACTGATTACCGATTGCAACGCGTTCGTGAAGACAATGGATAAGAAAGATTTGTGTACCAGGGTAGCAAGATACGTCATTTACTTACAAGAATACGATTTTACCGTTGAGCACCGATCTGGTTCACAAATGCGACACGTGGATGCGTTAAGTAGAAATCCCATTATGGTTATCCAGGATGATATAGTTTCGAGCATTTGTCGAGCACAACTAGAGGACGATAATGGAGGTACTCAAGGAAAAAGACATTTACGATGATTATTTTATGAAGTCCAACGTTCTATACAAATTGGTAAATGACAATGAATTGCTTGTTGTTCCGAAAGGAATGCAACGCGAAGTGATTAGAAGATCTCACGAAAGAGGACATTTTGCTATTAAAAAGACCAGGGAACTGGTTGAGAAAGATTTTTACATTTCCAACTTAGAGGATAAAATACGGAAACACATAGCGAATTGTATTCATTGTGTAATATACAATCGTAAACATGGTAAACAAGAGGGCGAACTTCATCCGCTGCATAAGGAGACGAAGCCATTGTATTCATACCATATAGATTTCCTGGGACCATTGGATACGACGAGCAAACTTTATAAGCATATTTTCGCAGTGATTGACTCATTTACGAAGTTTTGCTGGCTTTATCCAACTAAGTCAACCTCAGCAAAAGACGCGATAACAAAGCTGCAGGCTCAGAGTTAATTTTCGGCAATCCATATCAGTTGATATCGGATCGTGGATCTGCTTTCTCGGGTGACGAATTCCGGCAATATTGTGAGGAGGAAAATATAAAACACTCGAAGATAACTACAGGACTACCCAGAGCTAATGGTCAGATTGAACGACTAAACTCAACCATTATCGGTGTATTGTCGAAGTTAAGCATTGATGATCCGACAAAGTGGTATCGATATGTTGACAAAGTTCAGCAGGTGATAAATTCAACATACTGTCGCAGCATTGATTCCACACCATTTGAACTTTTAACCGGAGTAAGAATGAGGACAAGGGAAGATTTAGCGATTAAACAGCTGATTGATGAACAACAAATAGCAGACTTTGTTGATGAAAGAGAACACATACGAAAACAGGCGAAGGAGAAAATTCTGAAAGTACAGGAAGAAAATTCGAGAAATTTTGGTCGAAAGCGGAAGAAACCTAATCGATATAAAGTTGGGGAAGTCGTTGCGATAAAACGGACTCAACTCGGTGGTGGGTTGAAATTAAGGCCGAAGTATCTTGGACCGTATCGGATAGTGAAGGTCAAGCCAAATGACACCTATGATGTTGTGAAGGTTGGTACATCGGAAGGACCTTTGAGAACGACAACTTGTGCTGAATACATCAAGCCATGGCCGAATGTCGATGGACAGGACATGGATGAGGAGACATTCGAGGCGAATATCTTGTAGGATGGCCGAGTTGTGGGATTGTGGTTTCCCGGTACTGTATGACCGACACATTTTGGACGACAGAGACTGTGATTTGCACCCATCGACGCATACATACTTTGACGAACTCATTGACTCCTTTTGTTTTGTTTTGGTTGTTCAGTCTGAAGTAAGCACTCATTGAGAAACGACGTGTTCAAAGAAGCGAACAAAGACCTAAGACGCAATTTAACATTCTTTTCTTTTAAAACCACTTTATTTAAATCCATATTATAAAACTTGTGAATTAAAGTTTAAGTTATAATACAAACAAACCACTCTGTAATCCTAACAACTGATCAATTATTATCAATAAATGTTTGAACTTAATATAAACATACCGTCTGACAATTCATTCAAGAAGGAATCCCACATATATACGAGTATAAGTTTTAAAGATTCATATTAGAAAAATTGCCAAAAAGAAAAAAACATCATAAAATTCGGTGAAATTTGTTTTCATAATAATTTAGCTTGAACTTTAATCTATGAGAAAAAAACAAGATCTTCTTCGATTTTTTCCGATTCTTTTTTATTTTGATGTTTTAATAGTGCCTAAAATTTCCTTTTATACTCTTTAGTCAAATATGAAATACTTTGTTGCTGATTTTTTTTTAACTTATATAATTTAAAGATACTTAACATTTTCCCTATAAAAAATTTTGTCCTTTTATTAGTCGAAATGACCAGCAATACGAGTATCTTGTCGTAATTAGTATTACTAATAGCATCATACATGAAGTAGTTAACCATTACTTTTGAGTCAAAATGTAAACAAAACCAAATACAGTTGATGTTTTGCAAATTAAGCGTGCGTTAATTAACTCCAATAAATTTATAAAATATTAAAAAATAGTGTTCAAAATAGTTTATCCAGATTTCATAGATTTGTGGTTATCTTCCAAGCAGAGAGAAAAGATTTCTGTTCTGTATTCTCTTATAAAAGAAAAAATTGGCGAAAAACCATTTGTGTTTACAAGGAAACCGTAAATGCTATGTAAAACCCGATAACATTTTTGAATTCAGCGCATCATAATCCATTTAGAAATGAAGTTTCATTTCTAATGGTTTCATTTCTCTTACAACTCCTTCTAATTTTGTCCTATTCTAGTATGGGGGCGGAGCAGTGTGCGGCATTAAGATTAAATTGTTTATCAATGTGGAGGTATACGAACTACGGCCACATGAGGATATCACAATGTAGAGAACGGTAGGATCTTCACCACTAACATACCTGCCAGAGAGGAATGGGTTGGCATAACAGAAGCAAATGGAAAACATCTTCACTTCTACGCAGATGATTCGAGGTTTGATAGAAAAGTTGGCTTCGGAGTGCACGTATTTGTACGCTATTGTTCACATGCAAGATTTGGCTTAGCCAAGAAAGATGGACAATAAAAGATGGATAGATGAAGATCTGACAGACCTTTCCGGTACATATGTTCGTGCTATTGATAACTCTCCTTATTAAATTGGTTTCGATGAGAACCGTCTGTGCCCATGGTATCACTAGGGACCTACATTGGTATATGAGTCATTTCATGTCAAACGCTATGATTTTGACATCACTAGCTTTGATTGCTTCGAAAGTTTGTGTATATATACTTCTCTTAAAAATATTTTAAATTTGTTTCCAGAAAAAAATTTTAAAAAAATTTGTTCAACAATTATGACAAATTTACGATTTCAATTTGACTCTACCTTGTTTTAATGGTACTGTTATGTACTTTCAAAAAATAAAAGCTGTCTTTTAACACCCCATAATAATTTTTAAAGTTTTTACCATTTTAATCTTTTAGATTTGATTAATTTCAACGATGATTACACCAATTATTTTTTTGGAAATTTTAAAGTCAACTTCGTAGACGTCGTTTTTAGCGACTGTGTGGGTTTGGAAGTGGTGAAATGATGGGATTTATTATACCCTCACTTTAGTGATACGAGGCCAAAAGTGTAACACATCGAAGGAGTGACATATGACCCTAAGTATCGGCGGATATCCGTTTTAGGTTCGGCGGATATCCGTTTTAGGTCGTTTTAAGTCGAATGAGCAATATCCGCCTGTCTGTCTGCTGGCTGGTGCCCACGAAACTCTCGAAAGGAGTAACCGATTGCCTTCAAATTTGGTATGTTGTAATATTTTTTTCTATCTCCGGCTAAGTTCGAAGATGGACCATATTGGTCCACTCTTTCTAGTACCTCCCCCACAAAGGGTTAACTTTTAATGAAATATTGAATATTTAATACTTTCTATACTACTTATTCGAATCTTCTGAAATTTCTCACATACTATTAGTTTGTTAGTCTCTAACACGTCAGGCAAAATGGGCGAAGTGGCCACTCCCTTTTTGGTACCTCCCACACAAATGGACCATTCTGCACCAAAAGTTAACTGCGTATGGCTTTAATATCAGTTCATACAACTACTTGAAATTTTGTACAGTGTAATGCTTTTATAGTACCTAGAGTCCAGCGAAAAGCGGGTGTTATTGGCAGGCCCCTTTTGGTACCTCCCACACAAATGGACCACTTTATACCAAAAGTTACCAGCTAATAACGTTAATATCAGTGCATACAAATACTTGCAATTTTATACAGTATAATGCATTTATAGTACCTAGTGTCTAGTGAAAGGTGGAAGTTATTGGCACGCCCATTTTGGTACCTCCCACACAAATGGACCATTTTGTACCAAAAGTTACCAGCTTATAACTTTAATATCAGTTCATACTTTAAAGTTTTTAAATGCAATTTAAATTGATAATAATTTAATTAAAACAATAAAAATAAATCTACGAATATTTTTTTGGGACTCAAGGTGAGGGGATCATAAGTCGGTTTACTCGACTTTCTTACTTGTTTTTCGATTTCTTTTTCTTTGAAACGAATTTTGGTGCAATCAGAATTTTTCTATCAATCTGCAAAAAAATATGCAATTGCATATAATCCGACGTCTAGTTATCACTAAAAAATTTGCAACTAAATCTTATCATATGTATGTCAAAAGAGTAAAAATTTTCGATTTTTTCTTCGAAATACTATGAGTCACTTTTCAACGCTTTTATGAGAAATAGTCAGATTTCAAATTATTAAATTATTTGTTTTTTCTCTATTCATAGCAGAATATTTTTATTGATATTTGTTTTTGACTTAAATTGTTGTAAATAATTTTTCGGTTAGTGTTTATGGAAATTACAAAGCTTACTAGATAGGGTAACAAAAACAGTTGCGTTTGTCAGCCCCTAGATTTGAAGATTATTCAAAGGTAATTTCAGAAAAAAAAATATTTTTTTGGTGCACCCTACATACCGCCCTTTTAGTTTTCTTTATCCTGTGTTGCTATTTGAAGTTCGATCGTAATGGGATGCATATCGTTGTTCACATTTTGGAAAGGGCTATATTTCTTCCACTGACCATTTTTGAAGGTCAAATTCGATAATTGACCTCTGTTATATAGTTTTCTACCCCACTAATGTGGACTTATTTCGAAACAATAATAAAGGCAATTTAAAATACTGAAATTTTTGTTTTTGAAGTACTCAGTTTTATTTATCTATACATATATATAAAGAAAAATGTGTGTTTGTTGTATTGTTTGTACCGTATAGAGGTATAAACGGCTGGACCGATCTTCTTGAAATTTTCACAGAATGTGTGGGGAAAATAGGGTACTTGAATTTTCGATATATCAAGTGGGCGTGGCCCCGCCCACATAAGACAAAATTTAAAATGGAGATATCTTGCACAATTTGCTAGCGAAAGTGCTGTAATTTTGTACATATTTATCTGGTGGCAGTCTACGTGATTGGTCCAAAAATGGGCGGGATCGGACCAATGGGCGTGGCACCGCCCATATAAGCCAAATTTGATATATCTTGCACAATTTGTTAGCGAGAGTGCTCGAATATTGTGTATATGTATCTGGTGGCGGTCTACATGATTGGTCAAAAAATGGACGGAATCGGGCCAATGGGCGTGGCACCACCCATCAAGCCAAAATTGATAACACAGTGCGACAAACTAAACTCAAGTTGAGAAGCAAATGACGCGATACTACTTTTCCTGTAGGTCTTGTCGAGCAAAACACGAATCTTTTTTTGGAATTCCCCGGACACCCCCAAAATCCGGATTTACGCGTAAAAAACCGATATTCTTGACTTTTTTCACTTGAATGCCTATAACTTTTTTAATTATCAACCGATATCCAATCTCTAGAAGAATTTAGAAAGAAGAGAATTAGATGTATATTTTGTTTGTTTGAAGCTGTATGAATATAGGTGTATTTGCCCTACAAACACATTTTTTTCATTTTTGTCCGTCATTTTTAAGTTTAGACAATGTTTTTACCAATTATATTGTGAGATAACCGTACGATTAGTTAATTTACATATATAGTATATTTTATAAGGAAAACCAGTAAGGAAAGGCTAAAGTCGGGCGGTGCCGACTATATAATACCCTACACCACTCTCGTAATATTGAATAACTCGGATATATACATATTGTAATTCATGTATAAATTGTTTACATAAATTTACTTTTGGGACATTTTATACTTAAATAATACCCTGTACCACAGTGTGGTGTAGGGTATAAAAACGATTGGATCTAAACGGCCAAATCGGATGAAACATATATATGGGAGCTATAGCTAAACCTTAACCGATTTTCTTCAAATTCGGCAATGTTGTTGTCAAGAAACTCTACCATTCTAAATTTCAAAACGATTCTATGTAAAATATAGATTCTATAGAACTAAAGGGCCAAATTGGACGAAACATATATATGGGAGCTATAGCTAAATCTTAACCGATTTCAACCAAATTCAATAGCGATCTTAACAGCCGCGAAATACTCTAAACTGCAAAATTTCAGAACGATCGGAGTGAAATTGCGACCTGTAGTCGACGAACAACTTTACATGGACAGACGGACGGACAGACATCGTTAAATCGACTCAGCTAGTGATTCTGAGTCGATCGGTATACTTTAAGGTGGGTCTAGCTGTGTTATTTTCAGGTGTTACAAACATCTGCCGTGAAACAAACTTATAATACCCTGTACCACAGTGTGGTGTAGGGTATAAAAATACAACCAGTCTCTTAAAAATCCGTTTGCCATTGACTGAGTTATTAAAGTTTCATTAAAACTAAATGTGTACATAAATACTAGTATACTAGTTAGAGATTGAGAATCGGTTAAAATTTGACAAAGGTATAGGCGTTAAAGTGAAAAAAGACAAGAAAATCGGGTTTTTACCTGTAAATCCGGATTTTGGGGGTGTCCGGCAAATTTCGTAGAACAAACGTTGTACTACTCGCCAAGACCCACAAGAAAAATAGTATCGCGGTTTTTGGTTTTTGGACTGTCGCACTGTGTAATTTATTAGCGAGAGAGCTGGAATTTTGTGTATATATATCTGTTGGCGATCTACGTGATTGGTCCAAAAATGGGCGGGATCGGAATAATGGGCGTAGCCCCTCCCATACAACCAAATTTTGAATTTGAGATATCTTGCACGATTTGTTAGCGAGAGAGCTGGAATTTTGTATATATATACATATCTGGAGGCAGTCTACGTGATTGGTCCAAACATAGATGGGATCGGACCAATGGGTGTTGCCCCGCCCATATAAGCCAAATTTTGAATTTCAGATATCTTACAGAATTTGTTAGCGAGAGAAATGGAATTTTGTGTATATATATCCAACGGGCGTGGTATGTGTGTGTGAGAGAGACAGAAAACGAGGTCGAAAGAAACTAGTCGAATTTGACTCCAGCATATATTTTACAATTATGAACCCTATGTAACTTTTGTGTTTATATTTAAAACTGAGTACTTTAAAGACAAAAGTTTAATTATTTTTAAATGCCTTTATTATCGTTTCAAAATAGGTTCAAATAAAGGGGGTTAGAAAACGGGATGACAGAGGTCAATTATCGAATTTGACCTCGGAGTCAAAAATTGCCAAATATAGCCTTTTCCAAAACGTGAACAAGGATATGCATCCCGTTACGATCGGACTTCAAATAGCAACACAGGATAAAGGAAAATAAAAGGGCGGTATGTAGGGTGCACCAAAAAAATTTAAATTTTTTTCTGAAATTGTCTTTGAATAATCTTCAAATCTAGGGGTGACAAACGTAACTTTTTTTCATAGTTGGGTATCGACCCTATCTAGCTAGTGTATACCATTTATATCTGACATCACATTCCGTTCAAAAATTATGTCGACTTGAAAATAGCAATTTTTTAAAAAATGTTCTATATGACAAGCTTTGGCGCCCTATAAAATTTAACTGCTATGGATTTAGACAAACGGTTGAAGGCCATGATTCTTGTCTTGCAGCATACGCGTATTCAAAATCGAAATTATTACACACAGAATACAGTTTGGTTGCCTCAACCGAATTATTTGCCAACCGAATTTTGTTAGTTCTGTCTATCATGCGATTCCATCAGGACAACCAATATTTTGGTTGTGGTATATTTCTGCTTCCATGTTGACAACAATCATATTTGCGGCAACTACGAAAATGGTGGCTTAAATTATCTGTTGTAGTTGCCACAACCAACAGTATTAAAAAATTGGTTGTTCTGACAATTTGTCAGTCATATACTACCGACAATTAATTAAAAACAGTTTTCATTAATTTTTATTTTATTTATTGAACAATAAACAAAACAATTCATAACAAAATTAAAAATCCCATATTACAAATTCATCACTATTATGAGATGTGGAAATATTTGACACACATTTTAGTACACGAAAGAAACACAACACTTTTATGCAAATATCGCTTAACCCTGTGCTTTCAATTTCATGATTGTTGCTTTTATTTTTTATTTATGTAAAACATTTTGCACAACATATTCTGCATTCCACACATTATTATCCACACGAGATTATTTTGATTACCTATACCGTTCTTGAACAAAATGTTGAAGATTCTTTTATGTCGAGTAATTTTATTTTTTGTTTGTCATGTATCAGCAAAAGAACAGCAACTAATCTTTCGGTTGTATTTCCCAAAATACATTTAATTATTGTAAATTTGGGAAATGATTGGGATAATCAATAAACGATTATTTATTAATATTTTTTCTGTTATAGTAACCAATTATTCGTTGCAATAATAATCTTTGGTTTATTGATACAATTTCTATTGTCAAGAATAAAACATTGGTTGTCATAACCAAAAATCGATCATATTATACTATAATGAAAATTTAAAATTGGTTACCGCAACTAACCGAGTGTCAATGAAAAAAACAATCTTAATTCGATTGATACAGCCATCGATTGTTATTATTGTTGTTTCAACTAATTATATATAAATACAACCGACAAACGGTGTAGGCAATATACTTTTTGTTGCTAGTACCATTTTTTTATTGTTACAATCGAATTCCAACCAATTATTTTCCTGGGTGTATTCATAAATTTCCAGATTGGTCGGTTTCCTTTGGAATTACCCTTACTATCAATAGTTTCCTCTTCAAATAATGGCTCGCCCAAATTTAGACCCACCCAACAATCCGATTCCGTTGGCATTGATGTTGCTCGTATTTTTGGCTCTAATACACATACCAAGTTTCGTATTTCTACGAACCATAGTTTCAGTGATATTCAGATCATACGATTTAAATTATAAAGAAATATTACAAAATTTAAAACTACCAAATATTAAAATTTGGATTAAGCGGATCCGTAGTAATTATTCGCGAGTAAAATTTATGTGGACGATTTTTATAAGATTTTGGGCCAACTATTGTGGATTGGGTTTATTATATTAATCAGACCCAATTTACACGTTGCGACTTGTCCCTGCGACATGAGTTTGTAGACGACAAGTGTAGAATAGCTTACGGGGTAGAAGAAGTTACTCGTAATGAAAATATGAGGGACAAATTGACATTTCCTTTTATGAGTGACTGAATACGAAAAACTATTTCAATAAAATAAATGTGAGTGAACGAATAAACAATAAACATTTTCCCCCTGGTTGCTGAAACTAAAGACTTGCGGTCTAAACGAGCATGATTTTACGTGGAGATTTCAAAAGAGAGTTCAAAAAGTCTCAGGGAAAAGTCGCAACGTGTAAGTGAGGTCTAATTTGCTCGTTTCAACAATTCATTGGAAAAGAAGTATTATAAATTTTTAATTAACACTGGTGAATTCAAAAATGGGTCACATTCAGATTTATTCCCCAAAATCTAACTTCAAACTTCTTTCAAAATTCATAGAAATAAGTATTGCAGAAAGGAAAGTATAAATCGAGGGTTTATATCCAAATGATGCTATATTTAAAAATTTGCAAAATAGTTGAAAACAATGACATAGAAAGATATTTATTTATTGTTGAGTTTTGTTCAAAACGTTATAACGTTGAATGCATTTTCAATGCACATATGAGAAAAATATGTTATGTGTGATATGGATTTAAACTGCTTACCTTGATGTGGGTATCGCAGAAAACGTTATGTTCAAATTACTTTAAAATATTTGCAAAAACATTGCAAAAAATTGCGAAATGTTATTTTCATAAAATAACATGAAGTGGGTAATACACGGCGGTGCTACTAATGACATTTCAAGCATGATATCAAAAGCCCAAGGTATATTTTCACAGCCTTATGGCTGTGAGACTAGGCTAAAGACGGAGACACCTGCGAGAAAACTTCAAACGTTTGTCAACAAGTGTTTTAGAAGAATACTGAAGATCTGGTGGCCAAATACGAAGAACTGTGGAGATTAAATGGAGAAGGTGGAACTGGATAGCGCACACTCTACGGAAACAACCAACTGAAATCTGCATACAGGCCCTACGCAAGGCACCAGAGCGCGAGGAAGACCAAAACATACACGGGGAAAATAGACGTTATTGATATGTTTGAATTGAAAGAAAAAGTTTTGAAAAATTTTTAAATGTTTTCGAAAATTTCGAAAAAGACAGACGGACGGACAGACATCGTTAAATCGACTCAGCTAGTGATTCTGAGTCGATCGGTATACTTTAAGGTGGGTCTAGCTGTGTTATTTTCAGGTGTTACAAACATCTGCCGTGAAACAAACTTATAATACCCTGTACCACAGTGTGGTGTAGGGTATAAAAATACAACCAGTCTCTTAAAAATCCGTTTGCCATTGACTGAGTTATTAAAGTTTCATTAAAACTAAATGTGTACATAAATACTAGTATACTAGTTAGAGATTGAGAATCGGTTAAAATTTGACAAAGGTATAGGCGTTAAAGTGAAAAAAGACAAGAAAATCGGGTTTTTACCTGTAAATCCGGATTTTGGGGGTGTCCGGCAAATTTCGTAGAACAAACGTTGTACTACTCGCCAAGACCCACAAGAAAAATAGTATCGCGGTTTTTGGTTTTTGGACTGTCGCACTGTGTAATTTATTAGCGAGAGAGCTGGAATTTTGTGTATATATATCTGTTGGCGATCTACGTGATTGGTCCAAAAATGGGCGGGATCGGAATAATGGGCGTAGCCCCTCCCATACAACCAAATTTTGAATTTGAGATATCTTGCACGATTTGTTAGCGAGAGAGCTGGAATTTTGTATATATATACATATCTGGAGGCAGTCTACGTGATTGGTCCAAACATAGATGGGATCGGACCAATGGGTGTTGCCCCGCCCATATAAGCCAAATTTTGAATTTCAGATATCTTACAGAATTTGTTAGCGAGAGAAATGGAATTTTGTGTATATATATCCAACGGGCGTGGTATGTGTGTGTGAGAGAGACAGAAAACGAGGTCGAAAGAAACTAGTCGAATTTGACTCCAGCATATATTTTACAATTATGAACCCTATGTAACTTTTGTGTTTATATTTAAAACTGAGTACTTTAAAGACAAAAGTTTAATTATTTTTAAATGCCTTTATTATCGTTTCAAAATAGGTTCAAATAAAGGGGGTTAGAAAACGGGATGACAGAGGTCAATTATCGAATTTGACCTCGGAGTCAAAAATTGCCAAATATAGCCTTTTCCAAAACGTGAACAAGGATATGCATCCCGTTACGATCGGACTTCAAATAGCAACACAGGATAAAGGAAAATAAAAGGGCGGTATGTAGGGTGCACCAAAAAAATTTAAATTTTTTTCTGAAATTGTCTTTGAATAATCTTCAAATCTAGGGGTGACAAACGTAACTTTTTTTCATGGTTGGGTATCGACCCTATCTAGCTAGTGTATACCATTTATATCTGACATCACATTCCGTTCAAAAATTATGTCGACTTGAAAATAGCAATTTTTTAAAAAATGTTCTATATGACAAGCTTTGGCGCCCTATAAAATTTAACTGCTATGGATTTAGACAAACGGTTGAAGGCCATGATTCTTGTCTTGCAGCATACGCGTATTCAAAATCGAAATTATTACACACAGAATACAGTTTGGTTGCCTCAACCGAATTATTTGCCAACCGAATTTTGTTAGTTCTGTCTATCATGCGATTCCATCAGGACAACCAATATTTTGGTTGTGGTATATTTCTGCTTCCATGTTGACAACAATCATATTTGCGGCAACTACGAAAATGGTGGCTTAAATTATCTGTTGTAGTTGCCACAACCAACAGTATTAAAAAATTGGTTGTTCTGACAATTTGTCAGTCATATACTACCGACAATTAATTAAAAACAGTTTTCATTAATTTTTATTTTATTTATTGAACAATAAACAAAACAATTCATAACAAAATTAAAAATCCCATATTACAAATTCATCACTATTATGAGATGTGGAAATATTTGACACACATTTTAGTACACGAAAGAAACACAACACTTTTATGCAAATATCGCTTAACCCTGTGCTTTCAATTTCATGATTGTTGCTTTTATTTTTTATTTATGTAAAACATTTTGCACAACATATTCTGCATTCCACACATTATTATCCACACGAGATTATTTTGATTACCTATACCGTTCTTGAACAAAATGTTGAAGATTCTTTTATGTCGAGTAATTTTATTTTTTGTTTGTCATGTATCAGCAAAAGAACAGCAACTAATCTTTCGGTTGTATTTCCCAAAATACATTTAATTATTGTAAATTTGGGAAATGATTGGGATAATCAATAAACGATTATTTATTAATATTTTTTCTGTTATAGTAACCAATTATTCGTTGCAATAATAATCTTTGGTTTATTGATACAATTTCTATTGTCAAGAATAAAACATTGGTTGTCATAACCAAAAATCGATCATATTATACTATAATGAAAATTTAAAATTGGTTACCGCAACTAACCGAGTGTCAATGAAAAAAACAATCTTAATTCGATTGATACAGCCATCGATTGTTATTATTGTTGTTTCAACTAATTATATATAAATACAACCGACAAACGGTGTAGGCAATATACTTTTTGTTGCTAGTACCATTTTTTTATTGTTACAATCGAATTCCAACCAATTATTTTCCTGGGTGTATTCATAAATTTCCAGATTGGTCGGTTTCCTTTGGAATTACCCTTACTATCAATAGTTTCCTCTTCAAATAATGGCTCGCCCAAATTTAGACCCACCCAACAATCCGATTCCGTTGGCATTGATGTTGCTCGTATTTTTGGCTCTAATACACATACCAAGTTTCGTATTTCTACGAACCATAGTTTCAGTGATATTCAGATCATACGATTTAAATTATAAAGAAATATTACAAAATTTAAAACTACCAAATATTAAAATTTGGATTAAGCGGATCCGTAGTAATTATTCGCGAGTAAAATTTATGTGGACGATTTTTATAAGATTTTGGGCCAACTATTGTGGATTGGGTTTATTATATTAATCAGACCCAATTTACACGTTGCGACTTGTCCCTGCGACATGAGTTTGTAGACGACAAGTGTAGAATAGCTTACGGGGTAGAAGAAGTTACTCGTAATGAAAATATGAGGGACAAATTGACATTTCCTTTTATGAGTGACTGAATACGAAAAACTATTTCAATAAAATAAATGTGAGTGAACGAATAAACAATAAACATTTTCCCCCTGGTTGCTGAAACTAAAGACTTGCGGTCTAAACGAGCATGATTTTACGTGGAGATTTCAAAAGAGAGTTCAAAAAGTCTCAGGGAAAAGTCGCAACGTGTAAGTGAGGTCTAATTTGCTCGTTTCAACAATTCATTGGAAAAGAAGTATTATAAATTTTTAATTAACACTGGTGAATTCAAAAATGGGTCACATTCAGATTTATTCCCCAAAATCTAACTTCAAACTTCTTTCAAAATTCATAGAAATAAGTATTGCAGAAAGGAAAGTATAAATCGAGGGTTTATATCCAAATGATGCTATATTTAAAAATTTGCAAAATAGTTGAAAACAATGACATAGAAAGATATTTATTTATTGTTGAGTTTTGTTCAAAACGTTATAACGTTGAATGCATTTTCAATGCACATATGAGAAAAATATGTTATGTGTGATATGGATTTAAACTGCTTACCTTGATGTGGGTATCGCAGAAAACGTTATGTTCAAATTACTTTAAAATATTTGCAAAAACATTGCAAAAAATTGCGAAATGTTATTTTCATAAAATAACATGAAGTGGGTAATACACGGCGGTGCTACTAATGACATTTCAAGCATGATATCAAAAGCCCAAGGTATATTTTCACAGCCTTATGGCTGTGAGACTAGGCTAAAGACGGAGACACCTGCGAGAAAACTTCAAACGTTTGTCAACAAGTGTTTTAGAAGAATACTGAAGATCTGGTGGCCAAATACGAAGAACTGTGGAGATTAAATGGAGAAGGTGGAACTGGATAGCGCACACTCTACGGAAACAACCAACTGAAATCTGCATACAGGCCCTACGCAAGGCACCAGAGCGCGAGGAAGACCAAAACATACACGGGGAAAATAGACGTTATTGATATGTTTGAATTGAAAGAAAAAGTTTTGAAAAATTTTTAAATGTTTTCGAAAATTTCGAAAAAGACAGACGGACGGACAGACATCGTTAAATCGACTCAGCTAGTGATTCTGAGTCGATCGGTATACTTTAAGGTGGGTCTAGCTGTGTTATTTTCAGGTGTTACAAACATCTGCCGTGAAACAAACTTATAATACCCTGTACCACAGTGTGGTGTAGGGTATAAAAATACAACCAGTCTCTTAAAAATCCGTTTGCCATTGACTGAGTTATTAAAGTTTCATTAAAACTAAATGTGTACATAAATACTAGTATACTAGTTAGAGATTGAGAATCGGTTAAAATTTGACAAAGGTATAGGCGTTAAAGTGAAAAAAGACAAGAAAATCGGGTTTTTACCTGTAAATCCGGATTTTGGGGGTGTCCGGCAAATTTCGTAGAACAAACGTTGTACTACTCGCCAAGACCCACAAGAAAAATAGTATCGCGGTTTTTGGTTTTTGGACTGTCGCACTGTGTAATTTATTAGCGAGAGAGCTGGAATTTTGTGTATATATATCTGTTGGCGATCTACGTGATTGGTCCAAAAATGGGCGGGATCGGAATAATGGGCGTAGCCCCTCCCATACAACCAAATTTTGAATTTGAGATATCTTGCACGATTTGTTAGCGAGAGAGCTGGAATTTTGTATATATATACATATCTGGAGGCAGTCTACGTGATTGGTCCAAACATAGATGGGATCGGACCAATGGGTGTTGCCCCGCCCATATAAGCCAAATTTTGAATTTCAGATATCTTACAGAATTTGTTAGCGAGAGAAATGGAATTTTGTGTATATATATCCAACGGGCGTGGTATGTGTGTGTGAGAGAGACAGAAAACGAGGTCGAAAGAAACTAGTCGAATTTGACTCCAGCATATATTTTACAATTATGAACCCTATGTAACTTTTGTGTTTATATTTAAAACTGAGTACTTTAAAGACAAAAGTTTAATTATTTTTAAATGCCTTTATTATCGTTTCAAAATAGGTTCAAATAAAGGGGGTTAGAAAACGGGATGACAGAGGTCAATTATCGAATTTGACCTCGGAGTCAAAAATTGCCAAATATAGCCTTTTCCAAAACGTGAACAAGGATATGCATCCCGTTACGATCGGACTTCAAATAGCAACACAGGATAAAGGAAAATAAAAGGGCGGTATGTAGGGTGCACCAAAAAAATTTAAATTTTTTTCTGAAATTGTCTTTGAATAATCTTCAAATCTAGGGGTGACAAACGTAACTTTTTTTCATGGTTGGGTATCGACCCTATCTAGCTAGTGTATACCATTTATATCTGACATCACATTCCGTTCAAAAATTATGTCGACTTGAAAATAGCAATTTTTTAAAAAATGTTCTATATGACAAGCTTTGGCGCCCTATAAAATTTAACTGCTATGGATTTAGACAAACGGTTGAAGGCCATGATTCTTGTCTTGCAGCATACGCGTATTCAAAATCGAAATTATTACACACAGAATACAGTTTGGTTGCCTCAACCGAATTATTTGCCAACCGAATTTTGTTAGTTCTGTCTATCATGCGATTCCATCAGGACAACCAATATTTTGGTTGTGGTATATTTCTGCTTCCATGTTGACAACAATCATATTTGCGGCAACTACGAAAATGGTGGCTTAAATTATCTGTTGTAGTTGCCACAACCAACAGTATTAAAAAATTGGTTGTTCTGACAATTTGTCAGTCATATACTACCGACAATTAATTAAAAACAGTTTTCATTAATTTTTATTTTATTTATTGAACAATAAACAAAACAATTCATAACAAAATTAAAAATCCCATATTACAAATTCATCACTATTATGAGATGTGGAAATATTTGACACACATTTTAGTACACGAAAGAAACACAACACTTTTATGCAAATATCGCTTAACCCTGTGCTTTCAATTTCATGATTGTTGCTTTTATTTTTTATTTATGTAAAACATTTTGCACAACATATTCTGCATTCCACACATTATTATCCACACGAGATTATTTTGATTACCTATACCGTTCTTGAACAAAATGTTGAAGATTCTTTTATGTCGAGTAATTTTATTTTTTGTTTGTCATGTATCAGCAAAAGAACAGCAACTAATCTTTCGGTTGTATTTCCCAAAATACATTTAATTATTGTAAATTTGGGAAATGATTGGGATAATCAATAAACGATTATTTATTAATATTTTTTCTGTTATAGTATCCAATTATTCGTTGCAATAATAATCTTTGGTTTATTGATACAATTTCTATTGTCAAGAATAAAACATTGGTTGTCATAACCAAAAATCGATCATATTATACTATAATGAAAATTTAAAATTGGTTACCGCAACTAACCGAGTGTCAATGAAAAAAACAATCTTAATTCGATTGATACAGCCATCGATTGTTATTATTGTTGTTTCAACTAATTATATATAAATACAACCGACAAACGGTGTAGGCAATATACTTTTTCTTGCTAGTACCATTTTTTTATTGTTACAATCGAATTCCAACCAATTATTTTCCTGGGTGTATTCATAAATTTCCAGATTGGTCGGTTTCCTTTGGAATTACCCTTACTATCAATAGTTTCCTCTTCAAATAATGGCTCGCCCAAATTTAGACCCGCCCAACAATCCGATTCCGTTGGCATTGATGTTGCTCGTATTTTTGGCTCTAATACACATACCAAGTTTCGTATTTCTACGAACCATAGTTTCAGTGATATTCAGATCATACGATTTAAATTATAAAGAAATATTACAAAATTTAAAACTACCAAATATTAAAATTTGGATTAAGCGGATCCGTAGTAATTATTCGCGAGTAAAATTTATGTGGACGATTTTTATAAGATTTTGGGCCAACTATTGTGGATTGGGTTTATTATATTAATCAGACCCAATTTACACGTTGCGACTTGTCCCTGCGACATGAGTTTGTAGACGACAAGTGTAGAATAGCTTACGGGGTAGAAGAAGTTACTCGTAATGAAAATATGAGGGACAAATTGACATTTCCTTTTATGAGTGACTGAATACGAAAAACTATTTCAATAAAATAAATGTGAGTGAACGAATAAACAATAAACATTTTCCCCCTGGTTGCTGAAACTAAAGATTTGCGGTCTAAACGAGCATGATTTTACGTGGAGATTTCAAAAGAGAGTTCAAAAAGTCTCAGGGAAAAGTCGCAACGTGTAAGTGAGGTCTAATTTGCTCGTTTCAACATTTCATTGGAAAAGAAGTATTATAAATTTTTAATTAACACTGGTGAATTCAAAAATGGGTCACATTCAGATTTATTCCCCAAAATCTAACTTCAAACTTCTTTCAAAATTCATAGAAATAAGTATTGCAGAAAGGAAAGTATAAATCGAGGGTTTATATCCAAATGATGCTATATTTAAAAATTTGCAAAATAGTTGAAAACAATGACATAGAAAGATATTTATTTATTGTTGAGTTTTGTTCAAAACGTTATAACGTTGAATGCATTTTCAATGCACATATGAGAAAAATATGTTATGTGTGATATGGATTTAAACTGCTTACCTTGATGTGGGTATCGCAGAAAACGTTATGTTCAAATTACTTTAAAATATTTGCAAAAACATTGCAAAAAATTGCGAAATGTTATTTTCATAAAATAACATGAAGTGGGTAATACACGGCGGTGCTACTAATGACATTTCAAGCATGATATCAAAAGCCCAAGGTATATTTTCACAGCCTTATGGCTGTGAGACTAGGCTAAAGACGGAGACACCTGCGAGAAAACTTCAAACGTTTGTCAACAAGTGTTTTAGAAGAATACTGAAGATCTGGTGGCCAAATACGAAGAACTGTGGAGATTAAATGGAGAAGGTGGAACTGGATAGCGCACTCTCTACGGAAACAACCAACTGAAATCTGCATACAGGCCCTACGCAAGGCACCAGAGCGCGAGGAAGACCAAAACATACACGGGGAAAATAGACGTTATTGATATGTTTGAATTGAAAGAAAAAGTTTTGAAAAATTTTTAAATGTTTTCGAAAATTTTTTATTGAAAATCAATAAAATATATTTGGAGCGCATATTTTAATATTCAATTCGATTCAAAATGCTGTCTCCATTGCAGGGTTTTATTCTTCAGTGGTGGTAAGAAATCGGCCATTACCATCCTTGATTGACGTTCTTATTTTGATTCGATATATTATATAGGGTGATCCATTTCGAGGTTCCCTACTTTTTAAAGAAAATAACACAGAAAATTCAAATTTAATGGGGAATGTTTATTATAATTTTTTGAAGATTATGTCTATTAAATGTTGGCCGCGGCTGCGTCTCAGATGGTCCATCTGTGAGTCCAATTTTCGATGACTCGTTCGCGCATTTCGACTGGTAACTGACGAATGACACTCGTGGTGCTTTGCTCCAAGGCCTGAATCGAAGCGGGTTTTTCCGCATAAACTTTACATATCCCCACAGGAAAAAGTCTAACGGTGTGATATCACACGATCTTGGTGGCCAATCGACCGGCCCAAATCGTGAAATTATCTGCTCACCGAAGTGTTCTCTCAATAAATCCATTGATTGATGCGATGTGTGGGAAGTGGCGCCGTCTTGTTGAACCAAATGTCGCCGAGATCACGAGCTTAAATTTCAGGCATAAAATAGTCGGTTATCATGGCACGAAAACGGTCGCCATTGACGGTTACGTTCTCACCGCATCATTTTTGAAGAAATATGGACCGATGATTCCAGTACGTCGGATCGGGAATCGGTCAATGGCAACAATATTGCTCTTAACGAGAGCTAAAATGGAGAGCTAATTGGAGTCAATACCCAATCTTTTGGCGTGTTCGCCGATCAAGCAGTGTTCCGTCAGAACCTGTACTAACGTAGACAATCGTTTCCTCTCTAGTGCGAGGAGATATTTTGACCTTCTCAGGTCATACCTTGGCCAAATTTGTCTAGCTACCCTGCAGGTGCCGATTTCTGTCCATCTTTCGTTGGACTGCCTGATTGCCTCTTGCCTAAGCCAAAGCTTGCACTTGGATAGTGGCGCACCAATATATGCCAATTCTTCGAGAATTTGTAATGTCGTCCCTTTCCTAGCAAGTTCATCGGCTTTGCAGTTCCCCGGAATATCCCTATGCCCAGGCACCCATATGAGGTGTATATTAAACTGCTCAGCCATCTCGTTAAGAGATCTGCGGCAGTCGAGGGCTGTTTGTGAATTTAGGGATGTTGCCTCCAGAGAATTGATGGCAGCCTGGCTGTCCGAGTAAATGACAACGCCAGTGTTGGTTACTATGTTGCGACTCAGCCACTTGGCGACTTCCCATATTGCCATTATTTCGGCTTGATAGACAATGCAGGTATCTGGTAGTCTGTGAGCTATATCCAGACTAAGTTCTTCACAGTGTACTCCGAAGCCAACCTTTTCATCAAGCTTCGAACCATCCGTGTAAAAGTGGAGATGGTTTCTATTACCCGGTATTCTGCCGACCCATTCATCTCTGGCGGGAATCATAGTGATGTAATTTCTCTCGAAGGTGTACACAGTTGGTATATAGTCCACTCGGTCGGTTACCATAGCACTACACTTTGATATCCTCATGTGACCATAGTTCTTGTACCTCCACATTGATAGGCAGTTTAATCTTATTGCCGCTTTGGTTGCAACTTCTCTCGCCACAATATTAATCGGCGGTATATGGAGTAGGGCTTGTAGAGACTCGGTCGCTGTAGTCCTTAAGGCTCCGCTTATGCTCAGGCAGGCAGTTCTCTGAACCTTTGTTAGTAGGTTGGTAATGGTTAGTTTGTCAGTTGCCGTCCACCATACCACAATACCGTATAACAGTATTGGACGAACTACTGTTATATATATCCAGTGGACGATTTTAGGAGAGAGTCCCCACCGCGTCCCTACAGCCTTTTTGCAGGAATATAAGGCGACGTTGGCCTTCCTTACACGTTCCAATACGTTAAGTCTAAATAACATTTTCCTATCTAGAATTATTCCTAAAAATTTTGCACTTTCAGAAAAGGCTAGATCTGTTCCATTTATCCGAGGTGGAGGGTCCACATGTGGGACATTATTCATCCTAGTAAAGAGAACCAATTCTGTCTTGTTGGGGTTAACGCCCAAACCGCTTCTTCTGGCCCATCTAGCCATCTTGTTCAGAGCCACCTGTAGGATGTCTCTGAGGACGTTTACGAATTTGCCACTCACTGCGATTGCCACGTCGTCCGCATATGCCACGACCTTGCAGCCACAACGTTCTAGATCTAGCAGGATTTCATTCACCGCTAGGTTCCAAATTAGTGGAGACAGTACTCCTCCTTGCGGGGTCCCTCTGTTTACAAACCTGTTAGAGTTGTGGACCCTAGACATGCTGTTATGCGTCTTCTGGTGAGCAGACTTTGAATTAGTCTACTCAAACTAGTGTTAACTTTTAGATGTGAGAGTGCCGCAATTACCGCATCTGAGTGAATGTTGTTAAAAGCCCCTTCTATGTCAAGAAATGCCACCATGGTGAATTCCTTGAAATGCAGGGCCGATTCGATAGTGCTCACAAGTTCGTGCTGGGCTGATTCTGTAGACTTGCCCTTATTGTAAGCATGTTGGTTCCCCGACAGGAGTTTTGTATCCAGGTTTTCCCTAATGAAATGATCTAAAAGTCTTTCCAGACCTTTCAATAGGAAGGAGGATAGGCTAATTGGTCTGAAGTCTTTTGGCCTAGTGTGTGATATCTTTCCCGCTTTAGGTATGAATACCACTTTGGTATCCCTCCATCGATTCGAGACGTATGAAAGCCTGCTACAGCCTACATAAATTTTCTCCAGCCAGGTGATAATGTACTTTAACATTTTCTGCATTTCTGCTGAAGTGACTTGAAGGGCTCAAAGCTATTAATAGCCCAGCTTATTCTGGATCTCTCAGTCAACAAGCTAGCGACGCTCGCAATCCACTCGCACTCTTGTTGGTCCTGCTGATCCTCGGGCTCTGTTACAGAGTTCCCCGGGAAATGTGTGTCGAGCAGTACATTGAGCGACTGCTCGCTGTTTTTGGTCCAGTTATTTGCCTTATCCTGTAAATATCCTACTGTACAGGGTGAAGCAGATAATATCTTCCTCAGCCTAGCGGCGTCGGAGACCTTTTTCACTTCACCACCGAAGGTATACCAAGAGCGCTTTTGCGCCTTTCTAAGCTACTTCTTATAGATCTTGAGTTGCTCTTTATAGGCATCCCAATCATTAGCGACCCCAGTAGATTTAGCCTTATTGAATAGCTTGTTGCAGGTCTTTTTCATAGCCGTTAGCTCAGAAGTCCACCATTGGGGTTTTGTTTTACCCTTGTACCTTGTTTTTGGACAGGCTTCTTCAAGGGATCTATTGAATGATATGGTGATATGATCGACCAGATTATCCAGACCGGCTTTGTCATTCGGTTCGTACAGAAGTTTAGAGTTGAGGACTTTCTTGAAATTCTTCTCATACATGTGCCACTTTGTCTTCCTTACATTTCTGTGGACGGCAGGTTTAGGCGCTTTTTCCGCGAGTTTGAACTCAACATAATGGTGATCTGAGAATGAGTGGTCGTCCAGTACATTCCACCCAATAATTTTGTCTGACAGCCGGTCAGTAGCAAACGTTACGTCGAGTACTTCTTGTCTGTCTTTAATTGTAAAGGTCGGTTTATTACCTATGTTACAAATACTAAGGTTGGTAGTTAGAATAAAGTCAAGAAGCGAATCACCCCTATTGTTTATATCCGTACTACCCCAGATAGTATGATGAGCGTTCGTGTCTGCGCCAATAATCAGCTCGAGCTCGTCAGACGTTGCTTCTTCTACTACTTCCCTGAATAGAGCAGTCGGTACTACAGATTCATAAGGCAAATAGCTGGAGACCACCCAATATATGCGATTACAGATCTCCAGGCTAGCAGCTGTTTGGTCTTTACCACTTAAATTAGTCAGGAGAAAGATACTTAGATCTTTCCTGGCCAAAATGCATGTTCTTGGAGTGCCTTCACAGTTGGCCACAAGCAGTTTAAAGTTGGGTGTCCTAATACCGCACACCCTTCCTCCCACTATGTAGGGCTCCTGTATCAGGACGATGTCTACTGCGCCTGTGGACAGGCGCAGCAATAGAGCCGCTGAGGCGGCTTTAGCGTGATGGAGGTTAATCTGTAGAATTCTTACCATCATTGGTAATTGACAGATTAACATCCACCCCGACAAGGGTGTTATCGAACTCTTCGTCCGTATCGTCGAGAAGCATGTCCCCGCCAGATGCGTCAAAGAGTCCTGAGACTCCCCTCAGCCTCTCTGTGTCCGAAGTAGAGCTTTTTTCCTCAGAGAAGGACGTTACAGATCTTCTGTTAGAGTTGGAGTCACCAGAAATAATAGGCTTGGGTACCTCCGCACTTCCAGAAAGTGCCACGGTGGACGACTCACCTTCTGCAGTGGGAGCTATATCCTGCTTGTATATCTTCAAGACTATAGTCTCGAAGCCATATTGTAGGGTTGCACTCGCACTTTGTATATGGGAGGTGGATTCAGCGTTTAGGATAAGATTGACCTGCCGCTTTTTGCCATCCGCCTCACCCACCTTGCTGATTCTAAGCACGATTGGGCCAGCCTAAACACGATTATCCAAGTACAGAAGACATTGATATCAATGTGAGGAGGATTACGAAGACTCTTGTAAAATCATTCGAAGATAGTTGCCCTCTTCTCCGGAAATTTCCGACCGCATTCCTGAAGTGCGGCTTACAGCTACCTGTGAGTCGTTCGTGCCAGACAGACGCTCCTGGGAAAACGGAACACTAGCTCATGCGCCAGTGGGAACCAGCTGCTACACTGATGGGTCCAGGCTAGGAGGAAGGACGGGTCTGGGACTTTTTATTGATGAACCAGAAGTCGAACTTTACTTCCGCCTCCCAGACCATAACACAGTATTTCAAGCAGAAGTTCGAGCCATCACGGAGTGTGTTAACTGGCTCAGTAATACCACAAAGCCTAAACATGTCAACATATTCACAGATAGCCAAATGGCGATCAAAGCAATAACATCGGAAAAGGTCAAATCGAGAACAGTGTTTGACTGTAAAAGAACGATAAATAATTACTCAGTCCATGGTCAACTGCGTATTTTCTGGGTACCGGGACACAACGGAGTGATTGGAAATGAACGAGCAAACAGCTTGGCTTCAAAGGGCAGAGAACTTCGAGGAATAAACTTGGAAAATTGGAAACCTTTCGAAGCCACGAAGGATGAGTTGAAGCATTGGGCAGAGATGGCTCACAAAACATTGTGGAATAGAGCAACTGCAAAGATACGGTGGGGTGACCCAAATGAGAAGAAAACCAGTAGTTTTCTGAAACTAAACAAGATCGAGATTAGTAAGATGATAAGTGTTCTAACGGGACACTCAAGCTTACAGGCACATCTTCATCGCATAGGACTAGCAGAAAACGACGAGTGCAGGGCATGCAGGGAAAACATCGAAACGATGGAACATTTTCTGTGTCACTGCCCAGCTTTCACACATGGAAGATCTCAATATTTCGGTTCCGACATATTGCCAGACTTGACTCATCTCAGAGGATATGACTGGAAGATACTGAGAAAATACGTGTCTAGTACCGATTTTCTGTAATCCGTGGAATGAAAATCATAAATAAGGAGCGCACAAAAGGCCGAACCACTGGCTTAAGTGTATGTCCATGGACATGAGACGTTTTAAACGTCTCCTCTTTTCAACCTAACCTAAATATGTCAAAAATGGCGATTTTCCCCCGTTTACCAATTAATCACTTTCGTCAATAAACTTACAAACATATACAATTTATAATAAATTGTATATGTTTGTACAACACTATGTTCAAATTACATTAAAATGGTTTGCAAAAATATTGCCAAAAAATCGTGAAATGCAATTTGTTTAAAGAAGATGATGTGCTCGGGGCAAAAACGCCTTTTTTGATTTGTTTGAATCGGAAGAAAATATGTCTGCAACACAGATTTTAAATATTTCTGATATTTATTTGAAAATTTATATATTAATACAAGATGGCGCAAAAGTAACCTTTCGATGTTTTTTGTGCCAAAGTCACCGACCGATTACACTAGGTCACAAATAACAAAATTTTCTCTGTTATTTGTTTCTAGCATACTTTTTCTCATTGATTTTGACCTACTAAACATGAAAATGAGTTTTAAAAATTTGTCTGTCGATTGGTTTTCGAGATACAAATTTTTGAACTTTTTTTTTTAAATTTTTGGAGGTACACTTACAATTTTGAGCATATCTTTCGTCTTCTTTGACGTATTTGATCCTACTACTACTCAAATTAAAGCAAATTGAGCCGTCTACAACTCATTCTCAAAATTTTCAAATCGGGTGAGTAGTTTTGATGTTGGCGGCTTAAAAAGGTTAAAAAACTGCGTTTTTTTAGTAAAAATGTGGCAGAAAAATTCATATAAAATATAAAACGCAATGCTAACAGCGATTTTGGTTTTTTTACGTATAGCTGGCATTTTTCCAAAGAAAATAAGCACTTACTTAACAAAATCTGACAACAAATGGCGGACTTATAATTTTTTTGGTATAAGACCGAAATTCCGCTATTTCACGATATTTTGATTTTCATTATTTGCACAGCTAACCTACTAGGAGGGATCGAAAAAGCAAGTTTTTTATAATCCTTTTGGAATAGAACGGAACAGTTGCTCCTATACATAAGTTACTTCTGTTCAAAATTTCACCACCCTGGGTTAATGTCTTCTGTTCTGGCAAGGGACGTGAAATTTCAAAAATTTAGTGAAACCAGCAATTTTTTTTTTTGGAAATTTTTTTCAAATGTCACAGCACTTTGCAGTTTTGATAAAATTTTTAAATTAATATTAATAACACAAATATTTCATAATTGTAAAAAACCTATTTACAATACCGTAGGGACGTTTCGTCGAAAATGGTATAATGAAAATGCAGAACATAGAAACACAGGTGCATTTTACGATACGAATTTTGGCAAACCCACTTTACATGTACAAAATTGTTTGGAAAAAACGTTTACGTAATTTTTATGATTCTCAGAATTAAAAAAAATAAGTAATACACAAATAGTTATTTAATTTTTATGATTGTGGTTGCAGAGTAATATACGCTTCTGAATGTGCGTGGACGCTCTTCGTGTTCCTTTATGACTGCTACTCCGTTCACAGTCAATTAAAGGGAAAAAAGGGAATTACACTTTTTTATTGATGTGTGTTTTCCCGATGGCTACCTGTATCGGATTTTTTTACAGAAATTCCCCCCACATTTGTGAGTGGTCATTATTTGGAAACTTTTCCACAATTTGAAACGCACACTTGCTGAATCAGGTATATAGCCACCCTTAAAAGATGCGCCCATTCATAAGTACCTGTCAGTAAAATATTGTAACATACTTAGTATTTATAGGTGTTCATTTATGGGTTTTTGTCATTCAACAAGTGTCTACGAACGCGAGTAGTACGAGTAAAAAGTGAAACAAATTGAATTTAAGTGCATATAATACCTACCCAACAAGTAAGACAATGAGTAAAAGACTTCGTGTGTTGTTTGAACAATCCAGACAATTTCTGCAATGTTTGTGGCGAGTTTATAAAGAATAATCACGCACACACGTTTACTCCAGCAGTGCAATTGCACTATTTGAATTATTTTGGTATTTCACCAAATATCACAGAACCATGGACACCTAAGTCGCTATGTGATCTTTGCTATATAATCCTAACCAACTGGGCAGCTGGCGGAAGGTAAGAATTTTTATTTAAACACATTAAGCAAAGCAAATATAGTAATTTATTTTAATTTCAGGCGCCATATGAAATTCGATACACCAATGATGTGGAAAAAGCCGCTATGCCATTCCACAGACAGTTATTTTTGCCTCTCCACAAACAGTGGGGTAGGGAGATTTTTAAAATGGAACTACGCTCAAGTGGGATCGTTTGCACTTCCAGTACCACATTCGAATGATGTACCATATCCAGTGTGCCCTGGTGCATCTCTTCAAAAAGCAGAATCGTCAGATCAAGAGTCCGAGTCAAGTGCAAGCGAATTTGGGGCGTGCAGAAAGCGAAAATTACTGTCACAGGCCGAACTAAACGATTGGGTGCGCGATTTTGGTCTCACTAAGGAGAAATCCGAACTTTTTGCGTCTCGGATGGTACAGTGTGGATTTGCGGATTCAGAAGTGAAAGTAACAGCGTACAGGAAGCGTCACCAGCAGTATGCACAATTTTATACAAAGAAAGACGAAATATGTTTTTGCAGCGACATTTCCGGCTTGTTCCCAGAGCTTCACCAAATTCACAACCCCAATGAATGGAGGTTGTTTATTGACAGCAACAAAGAGAGCTTGAAGGCAGTTCTCTTACATAATGGGAATGAAAAGCCATCTCTTCCTATTGCTCATGCGGTTCATTCAAAGGAGAACTATGAAACTATGAACATTTTGCTGAAATGCATAGAGTATAGCAAATATAATTGGAAAATATGCGCCGACCTCAAAGTTGTGGCCATTCTGTGTGGACTCCAAGGAGGCTATACGCGACATTGCTGTTTTCTGTGCCTTTGGAATAGCCGCGCTGATGATCAGCATTATATTCAAAAAAAATGGCCGGAACGAACGAAACCTGTAGTTGGAGAAGCGAATGTTCAGCGCAAACCACTAATAGAGAACCGTGAAAATATAATACTTCCGCCGCTGCACATAAAATTGGGTTTGATAAAAAATTTTGCCAAAAAATTGGACAAAGAAGGTGAAGCTTTTGCCTATTTACGGTCAATTTTCCCTTACCTTTCGCTGGCAAAAATTAAAGAAGGAGTCTTCGCAGGACCCGAGATAAAAAAAATGTTGAAAGATGAAACATTCCCGAAGCTGTTATCACCCATCGAAGCCGCAGCATGGAATTCCTTCAGGCTTGTTGTGGAAAACTTTTGGAGAAGCGAATGTTCAGCGCAAACCACTAATAGAGAACCGTGAAAATATAATACTTCCGCCGCTGCACATAAAATTGGGTTTGATAAAAAATTTTGCCAAAAAATTGGACAAAGAAGGTGAAGCTTTTGCCTATTTACGGTCAATTTTCCCTTACCTTTCGCTGGCAAAAATTAAAGAAGGAGTCTTCGCAGGACCCGAGATAAAAAAAATGTTGAAAGATGAAACATTCCCGAAGCTGTTATCACCCATCGAAGCCGCAGCATGGAATTCCTTTAGGCTTGTTGTGGAAAACTTTTTAGGAAACAACAAAAGCGATAATTATAAGGACATAGTTGAGGATCTGGTAAAGAACTATGAAGCAATGGGTAGGTTTTTTTGAAACAAATGTTAATTTAAATAGCGTTTTAATTCTCGTTTTTTTTTCATTTTTGGGTAGGAGTGCACATGTCACTTAAAATACACTTTCTGCATTCTCATTTGGATTTTTTCCCTGAGAATTTAGGAGACGTGAGCGACGAACACGGCGAGCGCTTTCATCAGGAATTGAAGGCTATGGAACGACGCTATCAGGGCATCTATGACACGGCTATGATGGGTGACTACATTTGGACCCTAATACGTGAGACCAATTGCAGCGAATACAAAAAACAAAGAAGAAGTCAGCTGCTTTTCCACATGGCATAAAATGTACAGTTATATCTTTGTTTCTACTCATTTTTTTTGGGCGTTGATTTGGTTAATTTCGTTAGTTTAGCTAACCTGGCACATCCATTTCTAATTGTGCCATACATTGAGTATGTAGTGCTCTAAATAAATTAAAAAATAATATACTAAGACTAATTTGTTTATTTTAAATTAAGTTCAAATGTATTTATTCGTTTGCGTTGGGTAGGTAAGCTGTGCAAATAATGAAAATCAAAATATCGTGAAATAGCGGAATTTCGGTCTTTTACCAAAAAAATTATAAGTCCGCCATTTGTTGTCAGATTTTGTTAAGTAAGTGCTTATTTTCTTTGGAAAAATGCCAGCTATACGTAAAAAACCAAAATCGCTGTTAGCATCGCGTTTTATATTTTATATGAATTTTTATATGAATTTTTCTGCCACATTTTTACTAAAAAAATTTAGTTTTTTGACCTTTTTAAGCCGCCAACATCAAAACTACTCACCCGATTTGAAAATTTTCTGAGAATGGGTTGTAGACGGCTCAATTTGCTTTAATTTGAGTAGTAGTAGGATCAAATACGTCAAAGAAGACGAAAGATATGCTCAAAGTTGTAAGTGTACCTCCAAAAATTAAAAAAAAAAAGTTCAAAAATTTGTATCTCGAAAACCAATCGACAGAAAATTTTTTAAAACTCATTTTCGTGTTCAGTAGGTCAAAATCAATGAGAAAAACTATGCTAGAACCAAATAACAAAACGTCTGTTGGCTAGTGTTATTGGTCAAATAAATAGTCAGCATTATTCCGCGTTCTGGAGCAGTGTAGCGTAACATTGTTTATTAACGTGTATTTCGCATGTGTTTACTACACAAATGTCAACATTAGGCACTAGGGGCCAATCGCAAAATTTATAGCATTTTCTGATAGGAGGATTACTTTTGCGCCACCTGTTATATTACAACAAAATAGAGTTTCAAACTATTTTCTCAAATAAAATATGTGTTTAAATACAAATAAAATTATAGTTTAGAAATTTTTCCAAACATGTTTTGCTTAAAAATGCTTTTTGAAACGTTGAAGATTTTTCGAATTTAATTTTTATTTTTTCAATGATTTCGAGTCATAACTTACAATTTAAAATGACACAAGTAGCAATAACTTTTGTTTTGAAGCACTAATTATTTATTTCTAATTATTTATTTCTATTTATTCCAAGTCATCATTTGTTGTCAACTCATCAAGCAAAGTTTAATTATGCAGGATTATACCATTTGGATTATAAAGAACTTTACGAACATTTAAAATTTTTGTAAAAAATGAACGTTGTATTACGAAAAACCTAAATCTTGTCTTAAAGTTAATGTATTAATATGTTTTCTGAATACATAAATGGATATAAATATTTGATTCGTAAATAATGGTACCAAATAGAAAATATTAGGACGGAAACAATGATTTGTTTAGAAACACATCTTCCCAAATATATAATACTAGCTGGACCCGGTCCACTTCGTTGTCCCAGACTACAGATTTCCGATCCCATCCATTTATCAAAATATGTCTCATGTAAATAGGAAAAGTAGGAATCTCGTAACCGGATAAATATGCACAAAATTATAGCACTCTTGCTAACAAATTGTGCAAGATATCTTAATTTCAAAATTAGGCTTATATGGGCGGTGCCACGTCCATTGGTCCGACTCCGCCCAATTTTTGGAAAATTCACATAATCTGCCACTAAATGCATACACACAAAATTTCAGCACTCTAGCTAAAAAATTTTCTCAATATCAAAATTTGACCCATATGGGCGGATCCACGCTCACTTGATATATCGAAAATTCAAGTACCCTATTTTCACCACCCCCCACACATGTACATTCTGTGAAAATTTCAAGAAGATCCGTCCAGCCGTTTAGGCGTCTATACGGAACAAACAAACAAACAGACACTCTCTTTTATATATATAGATAGACTTGCTGGACCCGGTCCACTTCGTTGCCCCAGACTTCAGACTTCAGATTTCCGATTCCGTCAATTTTTTAACCAATTACGTAGACTGCCATCGCTAACAAATTGTGCATGATATCTCAATTTCAAAATTTAGTTTATATGGGCAGGGCCACGGCCATTGATCCGATCCCGACCAATAACGTAGACTACCACCAGAGATCACTCTCGCTAAAAATTGTGCAAGATATGTGTCTCAATTTAAAAATTTGGCTTATATAGGCGGGGCCACGTCCATTGGTCTGATCCCGCTAATTTTTGGGCGAATCGCGTAGACTGTCATCAGATACATATGTCCAAAAGTGCAGCACTCTCGCTATCAAATTGTGCAAAATATCTCAATTTCAAAATTTGGTTTATATGGGCGGGGCCACGCCTATTGGTCCGAACCCGCCCATTTTTGGACCAATTATGTAGGTCGCCAACGCATATATATATACAAAATTCCAGGTCTCTCGGTAACAAATTGTGCAAGATATCACATTTTTAAAATTTGGCTTATATGGGCGGTGCCACGCCCATTGGTCCGATCCCGCCGATTTTTGGAAAAATCACGTGGAATGCTACCAGATACATATACACAACATTGGAGCACTCCCGCTAGCAAATTGTGCAAGATATCGAAATTTCAAAATTTGGTCTATGTGGGCGGGGCCACGCCCATTGGTCCGATCCCGGCCATTTTTTTTACCAATTACGTAGAATGCCACCAGATACATATACACAACATTTCAGAACTCCCGATAGCAAATTGTGCAAGATATCGAAATTTCAAAATTTGGTATATGTGGGCGGGACCATGCCCATTGGTCCAATCCCGTCCATTTTTGGACCAATTACGTAGACTGTCACCTGATACATATACACAAAACTACAGAACTCTCGCTAATAAATTGTGAAAAATATTTCAATTTCAAAATTTTTCGCAATACCAATATTTGACCCATATGGGCGGGTCCACGCCCACTTGATATATCGAAAATTCAAGTACCCTATTTTCAGCACCCCCTTCACATGTACATTCTGTGAAAATTTCAAGATGATCGGTCTAGCCGTTTAGACGTCTATACTGAACAAACAAACATACAAACAAACAAACCCACAAACAGACACTCTCTTTTATATATATAGATAGATTTGTGTGCCCCAAATATAATATATTTCGAGTGTACATTACTAAACATTTATATATTTCAAGCAGAATATGTTTGGGACAATAAACGACAGAAGTGATTTTTCCAGCGTGTGGGTATCGCAGATAATGTATTTTTAAAGAATATAATGTGGTTACTGCAATATAATGCTGTTAATTCAAATAGCTTTAAAATATCAAAAAAATGCAACAAATCGAGAAACTCATTTTTTTGTCTATACAAACACTGGCGGCCTTTCCACATATATACGGTTTTTCATTTGACTACCCACATTTAGTATTGCAAAATGTCTGCGAATATAGTCCTACTAATAGCCATTTTTTGCTCTTCTAAAAAATTAGGTTTTTTTTATTATGACCATGAATTATTAATTTTTACAACGAAACTTTTTTCAGTGCACATTAACCACTAATTAGACATGAAAGTCGGATTTCGATTCGTGTATTCTGATAGTTTAAATAAAATATAAGAATCTATAAAATATAGATTTATTTTATTTTTGATCTTTGAGATAAAATCAACCTCTATATCCTGCACAATGCTCAGTGTACTACAGCTTCAATTCCATTCAGTAAGCGGTGGAAAAGCACACAACAGGAATATCCTAATCAAAAAAAAAAAACATTTGTTTTTGGGGGTTTCTTCGCATTGCTTTGACGTTATGCCGCAGTTCCTTTCAAGCCATAAAAATAAAAATAAATGTTAAATTGCAGAGTGAATTTGGGTACCTTTACAAATACACAATAAAAAGAATTCCAATGGTTATTGTTGCATGAAAAATATTTGAAAGGTAAATTTTTATCGTGTAATATGTACCGTCTATCTGTGTTTAATGCTTGGTGCTTTTCTATCTGTTTCTTTTGAATGTATTCCATTGTATAAAAGACTACTAGGCGTGTTTTCGTTACACCACAATCGCTTAGTTTTTATGGATAGCTACGCGATTTTAAGCGATATTCCTCCATCAGTGATTCCAGTAGATTTTTTGAAATTTCCCTACGTTTACCAAAAAAATCCCTTTTTATCCCTACGCCCATTTTTTTCTCCCTACATTTCTCCCTATGACCCAAAATGTTTCAATTTAATAGAAAAATCTTTTACAATATACATTTTATTTACTCATAGTGACGGTAGCTATTACTTTAATAACTTCGCAAAAAAACAAGTTCATCCGTATATAAAAATTTGCAATATCATTAATTTTTCTTGTTGCTGGTTTATCAAAAAGAATGAATTTTGTTTGACTTTTGTTTAATTCAGATTTCTCACAGTTCAGCAATTTCCCACAAGCACTACATTTGCATTTATATTCATCATCTTTAACTGGATTTAGCCATCCCTTATAATCTTCAGCTGCCAACCAATTTGTACAAACTCGTTGTTTTCAAATTATACGATTTCAGTATCTGGCGGATCAGAAGAAGAAATTTTTCTGAGATTTTAATCAATCGTTTACAAAAAATTGCCAACCAATTTTATAGAAAAAAACATTTAGTTTATTTAAACAAAAGGGTTCGTCGCTTTAATGTATATAACTCCATAAAAATGTGAGAACAATTTTTTTGAATAGAAAAAAATTGGGCATTTATCAAGTGCTTTGACTTGGTGAAAAAAAGTGGAGTTAATCGATTTGGCATTTTAGCCATTTATTTATACATTTGTACATTTTGTATAAAGTTGTATATATTCTCTGTCATGGCTTTGATGGTATTACAAATATTAATCTACGAGTACATGTGTACTTTGTTTTTCAGCAAAACAAATTTAGCGAAACAATAAAATCTCACCCGCAGTAATATTTTGAAAAAATACCTACGAAAAGGGATTGATCCCTAATTCTGGCATCACTGTTCTCTATATAGTTTCTCTATATAGTGACAATAGTTACAAATGCTGCATGGTACGGTAATTTTTGGGAGAGAAGAGAGTTACTACTGATGAATTAAAGAGAAGTAGAAGAACGTAATTCAAAAAAAAAATTTAAATTACCAAAGGAATGAAAAAACTAAACTTAGAATAGTAAATATATTTTTTTAATATATGTTATTAAAGCTTTCCTTCTGACTTGCATTTTTTCTTGCAAATCATGACGCCGTTGTTACTAGATACTTTGAAAACGTAAGTTAGTGAAAATAAGTTGTTTTTATTGCAAACTGTTAAACTAAAATCACCACCATTCAGCGAAAACACACCTATTGTGGTTTTAGGTATAAATGTTAGTGGTACATTCAAACGAATGCCTAAATGAACTTCCTCGGCAGTTCCGCATCTTCAATTGGAAAATTTCTATTGGACATTTTGTCTGTCCAGACCAGACTCACTTAGAGTTTCACCTGTGTTCTTGAATAAGTTTAGAGATATTCTTCCTTCTATTCCATGCTTTATTTTGTCCGCCTTTATTCGCTCAAATAACATTTACTTAAATTTGATTATGAAAGACCATTTCAAGTTAAAAACCAAAAATTGTATTTACATTAACAATAAAACAGTTTTTGCGTGTGTTCATTTTCCTTTTCCTTGCAGTTGCAAATGACGAACTGTGAACGCTAGTTCTAACTTAAGGCAGAGTTCGTCATATGCAAACATATCGTAACTGGAATATTTAAATTTATAGTTACACACAATGTAATTTGTTATTGAATTATTACACATTTTTTTGCTAAATATTTATGTTTGTCCCTTTGGGCAAAAATACTGTTTTCGCGATATTATTTCACTGATTGTTCGATAATAATCCAAAGATTATTAACGTGATCCATTCACGATTTGCATGGTCGAAAGTCTGCTTGTTCACTGCTGTGAAACGGATCGAATGCTTAAGAAATACATACATAGGTAAAAACTTGGTTGTTAATAACAAGGTTGTTGTCGGTTATATTATTTATACGCATTACATATGTTTTCTCTACTCCTGCTTCACGCCGGAGTTGGTATAGAATGGTTCACTAGTCATGCCGTTATGCCTTACATGGAGGGCGGCATTCTGGTACATAGACTGTATTACGTGAATTACTTCTAATGGGACACCTTTGGCTTGCAGTGCATCCCATATCACTTTCTTCTTCATTGAATCGAAGGCTTTTTTGAAGTTAATAAAACCAAGATGTAGAGGAGTTCTCCATTCTATAGATTGTTCCATGATTATTCGGAGTGTATTCGTTTGGTCAAACCAGCTCCTGTGCGGTCTGAACCCAGTCTGTTCATCTCTTAATGCTTGTTATACGCTTTTTAATCTATTGTTTATAAAAAATGGCCAGTATTTTATATGTGGTGTTGAGCCTCTCCAGTTATTAGAATCTGTCAGATCATTTTTCTTAGGCAACTTTATTATGGCGCCTTTCGTCCATGTCTCCGGTAGGTTTTCATGCGTCCATGCTTGTTGTACGAGTATGTGTGGTAACAGTATTTTTGCTGCTACCAAAGGGTTTGATTGTAGGAGTTCTGGTGGGATTCCGTCCTCCCCCAGGGCCTTATTTCTCTTTAGCTTTATGATCGCGCATTTTATTTCAACTCTATCAGGCACAGATATAATAATGCTGTTGTCAATTACTGCGCCTTCGGAGACACCTTCCTCATTAACGGCATTAGTATCGTTACTAATGTTTTCAAAGTGTTGTTTCCATGTACGGGTTTGGTCATCTGTCGTTGTGAAGAGTTCACCGTTGGCATCCTTGATCAGCTGATTGTGATGTTTTGTCTGATTAGATATTCGACCGATTATTTGGTGTAGCTCCCTCATATTATTGGTTCCTGCTGCCATTTCCGCTTCGCTAGCTAGGTTTCTGAAGTATGCCCTCCTGTCATTTCTTGCCGACGTTTTAACGGCCCTTGCTACATCTCTATATTGGATTTTTAGAGCTGGATGATAGATTTTTTGGCGTTAAAGCTGGATTATTTTCTCTATTAGATTCCATGTTTTGTTTGATATCAATGGCTTTCTCAAATATTCCGATTTCGTTCTGCAGGCTACATGTTTCTTCCCATGTCCTGTTGTCTGATGGTAAACTTGCTGTTAGTTTTTCTCCGACCTCGTCACTTTTCTCTTTGTTTCGTAGATTTGCTTCTTGTAGGCGTTTGTTGATTATTTTTTCCTTTCTTTTATAAATTTTCTGTAGTTTTATTTTTATTGTAGCTACCACCTGTTCATGGTCGCTGTCCATATCCGCTCCTCTTTTGGAACGCGCGTCTTCTAAGCTGCCGCTCTATTTTCTGCAAATACAAATCAATTTGTTTCCTCGTTATTCCATTAGGCGACGTCCACGTATATTTATGTATATCTTTGTGAGGGAATATTGAGCCACCTATAACCAGGTCAAATGTTTGACAGAACTCATGAAACCTTTCTCCGTTGGACTTTTTTTCCGATTGCATGTGTTCCCATGATTTGAGTTAAGTCATTATTAATGCTTCCAATTATATCATTTATATCTCCTGTCAGCATGATTACATCTCGTTTTGGGATCTTATGTAACGTAGCTGTGAGTTGATTATAAAATTAGTTTTTTATTGTGTCATCAGAGTCCTTCGTAGGTGCGTAGCATTGGACTATAGTAATGCATTTCTTTATTTTGGTGTGAAATCGGGCAGATATTATCCGATCTCAAACGGGATCTCAAGCTTTACGTGATTTCCCATGGTGTTTTGCTATTAAGAATCCCACTCCGTTTTCGTGTTTACGTTTCTCTTTTCTCTTTCCCGCTTTACAAGACAAAATTTCCATTTGCTGAGGTAATTTGGCCGCTTTTACACCATCTCATCTCGCTTATGCTTAGAATGTCGATATTATATTTTGTTAATTTAATCTCTAGTTGTGCGAGCGTTGTTGTCTCTCTTAGCGTCCTAACGTTCCATTGTCCTAATCGAATCCTTTTCCGTGAGCCAATAGTCGTCAACATGTTGGGGGTTTGTTCATTTCCTTTTTTTCTGTAGAAGTTTCATTAATCGTTTTAAGAATTCGGATTAGTGGGTGATTGGTCTGCTGTATCCTATGATGGCTATATAGCGAACCGCTTGCTTTTCGCTTTGCGAGTGCCGCTTAGACAATCCCTGTCACGCCATCCGCTAGCCAAAGACAGCAATACCGGTCGACCTATGTCCGACAATGGTACAATGGACCAGCTGCGTTCTCTTAGGCTAGATTTTGGTCACCCCCTTTTATTTTATTTTCCCGGGGTCCAACTTATTGTTAGAACCAATGGTTAGAGCCAATGGGTCCCGATGGAGGATCTAGCAAACCACACACAGGTTATCGTATGTAAGAAAATTTTATTAGTTATGAAAAACAATCCGTCCGGAAAATTTCTCTAAGTTGCAACAAATTATCGATATTTCGGGTCCGCAACTTTACCAGACTTGACCCATTTCAGATAATATGGCTGGAGGATACTAAAAAATTCGTTTTCACTACCAATTTAAAAATATCATAAATAAGCAGCGCATAACAGGCCGAATGACTGTCTTAAGTTTATGTCAATAGACACGATACGTTGAACGTCTTCTCTTTCAACCTAACTTAACCTACATCAAATGATGCAATGAAATCATCAATTTGAACTAAAAGATTAAAATTAGCACCAAGTCTTCTAAATTCAATGAACTTTAAGGAACACATTATTTTGAGTGTAAAATGCATTTTATAAAGTTTTATTTCGAAAGGAAATATATCTAATAGAAATATTTTTGTGGGTGTTATTATTTTTTTAAAAGAATGAAGAAAAAGCTGTCGCGAACACTTTAGGAAGAGTTTCTAAATACCATGGGTAATTAGTCATATGGGTGGCAAAAAAAGGACCGTTTGACCAAAATGTCAATATCCAATAAGGAATATAGGAACTTAATTTATCAACTGTACCATATGCCTACCCATTTACGTAAATAGTGCAAATTAATAAATCTGAGTTTTTTAACCTAGGTTGAGTTTTTAGGATTTAATATATCTGACCAAGGTAAAAAACCAACCCTAAACGGTAGGGCGGGTCGATTTAAAAATCGCCCATTGCTCAGTGAAAATCGTATTCTAGGGATCAAAATAAGAAACTCTGCCGAAGGAACCATACCTCTAAAACGAATTCTGATGTCTCGGAAAAAATCCCACTTTGACCCATTTAGAGTGCTCCAATCGAGTCCAAATGTATGACGAACCCCCACTCAGTGAAGTGCTCAGTGAAAATCGTATTCTACGGATCAAAATACGAAACTTTGCCGAAGGAACCATACCTCTAAAACGAATTCTTATGTCCCGGAAAAAATCCCACTTTGACCCATTTAGAGTGCTCCAATCGAGTCCAAATGTATGGAACCCCCAGGGAGTTCCAGGGGGTGTGCCACTGGCATGGGTGGGTTGGGCCTCTAAAGTTACATTTACCCCCAAAGACATTAAAGGAACTCAGATCATTCCTGGGGATGACGAATTTATATCGAAATTTTATACAGTATTATTCCAAGTTAGCATACACTCTTGCTCTCCTTTTAAGAGAAGAACATGGTCGAGCTCCAAAAACTACATCTAGTACGATTTCCGTTGATTTAAATAATAATGCCCTAAATACACAGTACTACGCATGGTATTGGGGCTCAATTCTGAGAATTGGACGTGAAAGTAGCCCCAAAAATTAGAACTTTTGAATCATTCGTTTAGTCAAGTTGGCTCAATTAATAATTTAATGGTCATACGATTTTTTTTCTCAAGGTGGATTTTTTGCACTTTTTCTAAATTTTTTTTCTTGAAACAAAGATGTAGATATTGAAAAGGAGAAACAAATGCGGAACAAACCTACCCGAAAAAAAATTAAATCTGTCAGTAAAATATTGAAAAAATCTAAATATATATATAAAAATTAATGTACATATGTGTGTTTGTTGTTTGTTTGTCCGTTCCGTATAGAAGTCTAAACGGCTGGGCCGATCTTCTTGAAATTTTCACAGAATGTACATGTATAGGGTGTGGTGAAATAAGGGTACTTGGATTTTCGATATATCAAGAGGGCGTGGTTCCAGCCATATGAGCCAAGTTGAAAAAAAATTTTAGCTAGAGTGCTGAAATTTGGTGTGCATATATATTTTGTGTATATGTGTCTAGTGGCAGTCTACGTGATTGGTAAAAAAATGGGGGGATCAGACTAATGGGCGTGGCTCCGCCCATATAAGTAAAATTTTTGAAATTGAGATATCTTGCACAATTTGAGAGTGCTGTAGTTTTGTGTATATGTATCTGGTGACCGTCCACGTGATTGGTCCAAAAATGGGGGGAGCGGGCCAATTGGCGTGGCCCGCAACGAAGTGGACCGGTTCGTATACTTATAAAACAGAACAGATCATTTTTGCACTGGATGCACTTTTTCGGGTAGGTACTCCTATTCAATAACTACAACCTTGCTTCAGACACGAAAGAGATATTCCGTACGGTATACCGAGAAAAAAATATAGAATAAGTGATAAAAATCCACCTTGAGCAAAAAAAAAATCGTATGGCCATTAAACTATTAGTTGAGCCAACTTGACTAAACGAATGATGCAGTTCTTATTTTTGGGACTACTTTCACGTCCAATCCGCAGAATTGAGTCCCAAATCAATGAGCTGAAAAATCTTGTACCGTGATATATTTCCCAAACTTTAAATAACTCTAATGAATGACATCTTATTGACATATCCAGATTATAAAAAATAATTCCAATGAACTACAGATGCGTCAAAATAAGTCATAGGGGGAAGTTTTTTCCCAAGACAATAGAGTGAACTCGTCAGTTGTATCCTGACGGGCGTCCCTTTCAACCTAACCTAACCTAAAGGTGGTGATAGGAATAGGTACATAAAGAATCAAAACAAAGAGGGAGCGAGAAAAAGTAACACCGCCTCCCAAAGAGGTCTACTTGAAGAATGTGTAATAGGTAGTAAACGAAAGGAGGAGAAAGACCCACTACCAAATAATGAGGGAGATAGGATAGACGACTCCCAAAGGAAACTTTTACTGGAAAGACAATGATTGAGGTCATCCAGATAAACCTCCACAGGAGCGAAACGGCATCCAAAGCTCTGATGTACATAATAAATAAAGGCAGGGTTCATGTTGCTTTGGTCCAGGAACCGTGGACTACTAGTAACAAGGTTACTGGATTAAAACATGTGAACTACAATCTTTTTTACGCACAGGTACACGTCCCAGGACTTGTATTCTGTGCCATAAAATGTTGTGCTATATTTTCTCTCCAGAGTTGTCAACATCGGACGCAACTGTGCTGATGTTAGGTAATGGAAGTATGTACCCGTCGTCAGTATACCTTCCATTCTATACGCCGACAGTGCCACCTACGTCGGAATTACAACGTCTGGGAATCCAAAAATACAAGAACTGACACCAATAAAAGGGGACAAGCCCTTATAGAATTGTTGAATACTAACGATCTCCTAACTCTCAACATAGGGAACCAGGCGACCTTTGTTAACCAAATTAGGGAAGAAGTATTAGATATAACGATAGGCTCGGAAAACCTCATTGATGAGATCCATGAGTATTCGGACCAACGTTATATACGGTTTAAAATTGCACGGCCACCGCCTGACCCAATAAGTATTCGTAATAAGGCTAAAACCGACAGGACTAAATTCAGCAATCTACTTAGAAATCGATTGGGCCAGCCTAAACACGATTATCTAAGTACAGACGACATTGATATCTATGTAAGGAGGATTACGGAGGCTCTTGTAAAATCATTCGAAGATAGTTGCCCGCTTCGAGAAAGGAAATCTGCCTATGAGAAACCCTGCATAACAGGGCAAATTCGCTCGATTGGCAAGGTCGTCCGCAGACTTTACAACAGAGCTCGACGTAAAAAGCTATCAGTATATTGGGACGACTACCATAGATGACTCAAAGAATACAATAAAATCATTAGACTGGCGAAACGTAACTCCTGGAGGCTTTTCTATGACCAGGTAGACAGCGTTAACAGCATGTCTAAAATAAAAAGTTCCTCTCAAAAACTCATAACCAAACCGAAACACTGGAGGATGAAACGGGTAAAAGGATGGAAACTATAGATGATACCGTAAGGCTCTTGATGAAAACTTATTTTACGACTGCTAATGTTGGGCCAACAGAGGAACGAAATGTGATGCACCATGTACCTATTACGGATATAACAGATGCTATGGTTAAAGAAGCAATAAAAAGCTTCTCTCCTTTCAAGGCTGCGGGATCGGACGGAATATTTCCAGCGCTTCTTCAGAACGAGGTGGATCTGGTATCAACTCATCTGGCTGAAGTGAAAAATTGGCAGGAATCAAGGGTGGTCTTCATACCATGCCTGGTAAGGCGAGTTTTACGATACCAAAGGTTTATCGACCTATTAGACTAACTTCTTTCCTGTTAAAAACAATAGAGCGAATAATTGACGACATGGTCAAAAGTAAGAAAGCGGATGAAAAGCTAAAATTAAAGCAACACGCATACATGAGGTAGTACAGTCCTTCAGTGAAGAAATGTACACACTTGCAGTTTGTATAGACATTGAAGGCGCTTTTAACAACGTTCAGACCGATACACTTATCCGGTCCTTAGACGAGTTTCAGGTTGACCGGGCGCTGAAAATCCGGATCAACAATATGCTAAGGAATAGGTGGAATATTTGTGGGTCATATGACGTAAAAATCAGAGACAAGGTAAATCGTGTTATACCTTAGGGGGCCATTTTATTGCCTTTCCTATGGGTTACGACGATACACAGTCTCCTTAAAGCCCTCACCAATGAAGGACTTAAACCAGTCTGTTCTGCAGACGACGTTACTTCTAAGGGGCACACATCCAAACCAACTACGCAGAAGAGCTGAGGAGGCACTTAACAAATCATATAATTGGGCACAACCAAGGGGATTAAATGTTAACTCAGACAAAACAGAAATATGTCTATTTACAAGGAAAACGAAGATCCATCCTTTTACCGTGCCTCGATCCCTGGATAAGAATATTGCCATATCTAAAAAGGCAAAATACGTGGGAGTAATCTTGGATCAGAAAATGATTTGGAAAGATCATATTGAAGAAAGAGTCACCAAGGCCCACAGATGTCGGTCGTTGTGCAGAAGAGCTATAGGTTCAAAATGGGAACTAAGTCCAAATATGACACACTGGCTTTACATGAGCGTGATTAGACCAATAATAACCTACGCCTCTGTAGTGAGGTGGACATCAATGGACAATAAGTACAACGTAATACCATTGCAAAAAGTGCAACGTATGTGCTGTCTAGGCATAAGAGGGGCAATTAGAACCGCACCAACAAGAGCGTTGGAGACTACACTGTACATCCAACCAATAGATATCCGTATAAAATAGAAAGACGTCTACAAGTGATTGGTTAATGGATAAATCGAGACCACAAGTAGTACCATCAGAAGTTCTTACAATCACTTGTCGGTCATATTCAAACAACGGAAATCTCCGACCGCATTCCTGAAGTGCGGCTTACAGCTATCTGTGAATCGTTCATACCAGACAGACGCTCCTGGGAAAACGGAACACTAGCTCATGTGTCAGTGGAAACCAGCTGCTACACGGATGGGTCCAAGCGAGGAGGAAGGACGGGTCTGGGACTTTTTATTTATGAACCAGAAATCGAACTTCACTTCCGCCTCCCTGACCATAACACGGTATTTCAAGCAGAAGTTCGAGCAATCACGGAGTGTTTTAACTGGCTCAGTAATACCACAAAGCCTAAATATGCCAACATCTTCACAGATAGCCAAATGACGAATAAAGCAATAACATCGGAAAGGGTTAAATCCAGAACTGTGTTGGACTGTAAAAGAATGATAAATGATTACTCAGTCCATGGAAAACTGCGTATTTTCTGGGACACAACGGAGTGATTGGAAATGAACGAGCAAACAGCTTGGCTTCAAGGGGCAGAGAACTTCGAGTAATAAACATAGAAAATTGGAAACCTTTCGAAGCCACGAAGGATGAGTTGAGGCACAAGGCAGTGATGGCTCACAAAACAGTGTGGAATAGAGCAACTGTAGGAGCAACTGCAAAGATACTGTGGTGTGACCCAAATGAGAAGAAAACAAGTAGTTTTCTGAAACTAAACAATATCGAGATTAGTAAGATGATGAGTGTTCTAAAGGGAAACTCAAATTCGACATATTGCCAGACTTGACTCATCTCAGAGGATATGACTGGAAGATACTGAGAACATTTTTGTCTAGTACCGATTTTCTGTAACCCGTGGGGTATAAATATCATAAATAAGGAGCGCACAACAGGCCGAACCACTGGCTTAAGTGTATGTACATGGACATGAGACGTTTAAACGTCTCCTCTATTCAACCTAACCTAATATTTAAATACAAATAATAAAATTTGTTAAAGATGCGTCCAACATTTTAGTTCGGTGTATCTTACCATTCAATTTAAGTTAAATACATATTAATTTTCGGAAGTAAATTTTTTACTCAAAACACACAGGGCAGGCACTAAAGTTTTGTGGCCTTTGGTAGCTCAGTGGTTAGTGCATTAGACTTGGCACCCGAAGGTGCTGGGTTCAATTCCCAGCTAGGGCACTGGCAAAATTTTACATCAACATTTAATGTTTTCGTCAAAAATCGAATTTCTGCAGTTAAAAATAATTCACCGGTCGCACTACCACTACAATAACATCTGATCACCCAAGTCAAGAGGGAAGCTATAAATAGAATAACACCATGACGACTATTAACAGCAATGCAGAGCTTCTAGTGAAGAATAGAAACAGTAATACTCAAATAACATCCATTTCCTGAAATTAAAAGACGAATGTTAATTAACAACCGGACAACATTCAGTAGATGAAACAACATAAGGTTCCCGCGATAATCGGATATATGCCGGAACGAAGTCTGTAATAGAAATAGACTTAAGGATTATCAACTCAGCGTCTCTAAGCTGCTACAACAACAACAACTGTATATGAATGTTTTTATAAAGGGTATATGGACTTAGCGCTTTTCGATTCAGCTTTTTAAGATGACAAGGCATGATTTTTTGGGATTTTTGTTTTCAAATCGATGTATATCCAACTTATCCTACATTCCGCTTCAAAAAATACAATTAGCCAAAAAGTGGTCTTTCTCCTTTACACTCTTAGGTCGCGATATACGGGACAGGCAATTTTGAATTCTAAGATTGTGGTCAGAGTAGCGTTGACCAAAGCAATTTTCATACTTTGTAACGGGGTTTTATTCATAGGCTGAGGTAGTTCAGCCGCCTCCAGGATCAATTCAAGGACCCTCAAAACCTTAAATAAGAACACACTATTTTCCCTTTCTTTAGGGCACGAAATTCAGGTTTTATTTATCGTTTCTTTCTCTGTACAACAGTTTAATGTTTCATTTATTTCAACAAAATATTTCATGAGTCAATCTATGTATGGGGGTATGGGTACGAGTCCTCAGATTCGATTAGGGTTGTAGGGAAGGCTATCAAATGCCTTTAATTGTCACACGGGCGCTGACGGACGCCTCACACAGGCGCTGACGGACGCCTCACACGGGCGCTTGACGGACGCCTCACACGGGCGCTTGACGGACGCCTCACACAGGCGCTGACGGACGCCTCACACAAGCGCTGACGGACGCCTCACACGGGCGCTGACGGACGCCTCACACGGGCGCTTGACTGACGCCTCACACAGGCGCTTGACAGACGCCTCACACAGATGCTTGACGGATGACCCAGCTCTAACGCACAGGCGGTCGGCGATTTCTGCTGCGATAAACTGGTTTTCGGTGGACACCTTAGTCCTGACACATGTACGGTTGGCGGATGATGTGGCGTGGACCAGACCTTCGGTATAACGGAGTGGTATTGGGCATCGGCGACGATCTGTGAATGGGACAGAGGCTTTTATTTAGTGGCTAGTAGTAAAGGACATTTGTGGATGCGAGCGAATCGCGTATGCGGACGAACCGCGTATGCGAGCGAACCGCGTATGCGAGCGAACCGCGTATGCGAGCGAATCGCGTATGCGAGCGAATCGCGTATGCGAGCGAACCGCGTATGCGGGCGAACCGCGAATGCGAGCTAATCGCGTATGCGAGCGAATCTCGTATGCGGGCGAACCGCGTATGCGGGCTGACCGTTTTCCGATCTTACCGCGTATGCGAGCTAATCGCGTATGCGAGCGAATCGCGTATGCGGGCGAACCGCGTTAGTGTCCTGAAAAGGACAGAGCTACAACTACTAGTCCTGAGGAGGACTTTTCTACGACTACTGATCCTGGAAAGGACTATTGGGGCGGATCTTAGTTGCTTTGGGTTAAGTATTCGGACTGCGGACTATGCCACTTGTCTTTCAACTTGGTTGGTAGCTCCGTTGATCCACCCCATTGACTGAAAAATGTCAACACCTTATACCACTGGCTATATAGAGTCAACGACAATTATATGCACAGCGTGTATTTCAATTTACTTTTATGTTACACCCGAAACAAGAAAGTATAAGCATAGCCATATATTCATTCTGAGTGGCTGTGGCTGTCAATGGTGGTATGTGGGTGCGTGCGTGTGTTCGCTGTGATGGCTTAGCACAGTGGTGATGGTGGATGCTCTTGTTATTGCGGTTGATGACGTCAATGGGGGATCGTAGTGGCTAACTCAGAGAAAATGCCAAAGCACAGTGGTAATAAATGACTATGTGCGGATAAAATAAAATTTTGTCCGTTACATTCCCTCCCTACTTAACGAAAGAAAACCCAAAGGTTTTTCTTTGTCTATTTGGGCGAGTTTTGACTTAGTGGCCCTCACTACTCTCCGGAGAGTACTATATGTATTAATTATGTATTAATGTATAGGCTTAAAAAAATGTAGCAGGCTTAAAAAAATATTCGTAATCGTCTTTTCCTTCTTTTTTTTGGTTTCTGCCCTACAGCTTCTTTTTCTCTTATTTTACTTTCATTTTATTGTTTATACTTAAATTTTAGAATTTCTCTCTTATCAGGCTTCGGTTTGCGGTCATATGCGTTTGGGTCAATTATTTTTCCTGAACTATAATCCAGTTTGACAATGTTTGGATCTATGATCCGGGATAAGGTGCGCGGTTCTCCAATTTTTCCTGCGATTGATAGTTTAATCTTCTTCCTTCGACAGACTTTGTTGCCTACCATCAGTGCCTTTGTTCTGGTTACGACTTTTGACAAACTGTTTGGTATGAAAGATCGTTCAGTGGGTCTTTCAGCGGGCATTTTATCTTTTTGTACGTTAGTTACTGTCATCGTATTTGACTTGCGTGGAAAATGCTTTTGTTCGGACCGTCTGTTATTGCGAGGTGCAATGCGGTGTTCATCAGCATGTCCAAGGGCTCTGCATTTTTCAAATCGGGAATGGTGTTCCTGTAGATAAAACTCCGATTTCCCCTTTTGTTCGGTAGCCAGGAAATCACACGAAGTCATAGTGTTAAGAGGATGTTCAAATGTATTGTGATCTCTTTTTGTGGTTAGGGCCGTGTCGTCGATGTACAGTGTGATGTTTCGTTGACTTAAGAAATCCATGCCAAGTATCATTGTCTCCGCCAGTGATGGAATTACAGCTACTCTCAGCGGTGTTGATTTCTCATTAAAATCCACATTTAAGTCATACAAATCGGAGCATGATGCGAGTCGCTGATCCGCACGCCTGCACACAAAATCCCTCAACGCACCACATATATAACTGGATGTGGCCTGTATCTACGAGTGCATCAATTTGACGATTGCAGATGGTAACTGTAATGAAATAGCGACTCTGAGGCACATCTTCACGTTGGCTATTGGAAGTGTCTCGACAGGAACACTGACGTGTTAATATACCTTCTTTGCCACAATATGAACAGAAAAGCATACCCACATTGGTGCATTGTGATCGAAAATGTCCCGGGCCTTTACATCTCCAACAGTGGCTATGTCTCCGATACTCCTCTGGTTGCTCCGAGACCATATGTGATGTATGCGGCTGACTTGGTCTAGATTCATCCATTTTTAACTGTTCGAAGTCATCAGTTAGACTAATTAGTTCGTCGAGATTGTGAAAATCATGTCTACGTATGTAGTGTCTGTAATCAGGCTTGAGACCATCATATATTCTATCTAGATGATTCATCTCCCGGAGTTGAGGGTGCTGACGGGCAGTGGTGAGCATTTGTAGGATGTAATCTTTAGCACTTTCCCTGTTATACTGCCGACGGTTATAGAACGACTGTTCCATTTGAGTTAAATGTCTTTTCGATATAAAGAATTTTTCAGCTTCCATGCGAAATTCGGCCCAGGTTTTAATGTCAGTTCTCTTAATTCGGAACCACTTCAGTGCATTTCCATTCAGAATGCCAGGAAGTGTGGGAAGAAGACGATCCTTTGGAATACTGTAGCATTCAGAGAACTCTTCCGAGCGTTCAAGAAACTCAAGCAGGCCGGCATCTCTCGAAAATTGTATATCGCATCTCTGAACCAAACTCATTATCTCATGGTACGAAATCTCCTGTCGCTTCTGGGTACTTGACGTAGTGGTCTGGATATCGCTATGGGGTTGTGTTACCGTTTGTTCTTCTGCATTTATCTCTGCTTCTAAATCTCGCAGCAAGTTCTCCCATGAAATCCTCAGTTTCTTCGCGCGAACGTGCTTGGCGAGTTCTTTTCGGAGATGTTCTATGGTATACCCTTCAGTCTGGATTCCAGCGGTTTGACATTGATAAACCAATTGATCTTTCTTTAATAGGTAAATCCAACCCAGCCATTCAGTACCCATATGCGTGGAGTGACTCATTTTTGTATTTTCATGTGTTGTAGTAGTCTTATCGTGTGTTGGACTAGATTCTCCCTCGTTGGCGGGTTTTTCAGTTTTTTCCGCAGTGCGATTTGGAATCTGTCCCTGCTCGGGCGCCATTTGTAACGGGGTTTTATTCATAGGCTGAGGTAGTTCAGCCGCCTCCAGGATCAATTCAAGGACCCTCAAAACCTTAAATAAGAACACACTATTTTCCCTTTCTTTAGGGCACGAAATTCAGGTATTCTTTCTCTGTACAACAGTTTAATGTTTAATTTATTTCAACAAAATATTTCATGAGTCAATCTATGTATGGGGATATGGGTACGAGTCCTCAGATTCGATTAGGGTTGTAGGGAAGGCTATCAAATGCCTTTAATTGTCACACAGGCGCTGACGGACGCCTCACACTGGCGCTGACGGACGCCTCACACGGGCGCTTGACGGACGCCTCACACGGGCGCTTGACGGACGCCTCACACAGGCGCTGACGGACGCCTCACACGGAACATTTGTGGATGCGAGCGAATCGCGTATGCGGGCGAACCGCGTATGCGAGCGAATCGCGTATGCGGGCGAACCGTGAACCTCGTATGCGGGCGAACCGCGTATGCGAGCGAACCCCGTATGCGGTCGAACCGCGTATGCGAGCTAATCGCGTATGCGGCGAATCGCGTATGCGGGCGAACCGCGTATGCGGGCGAATCGCGTATGCGGGCGAACCGCGTATGCGAGCTAATCGCGTATGCGAGCGAATCGCGTATGCGGGCGAACCGCGTTAGTGTCCTGAAAAGGACAGAGCTACAACTACTAGTCCTGAGGAGGACTTTTCTACGACTACTAGTCCTGGAAAGGACTATTGGGGCGGATCTTTGTTGCTTCGGGTTAAGTATTCGGACTGCGGACTATGCCACTTGTCTTTCAACTTGGTTGGTAGCTCCGTTGATCCACCCCATTGACTGAAAAATGTCAACACCTTATACCACTGGCTATATAGAGTCAACGAGAATTATATGCACAGCGTGTATTTCAATTTACTTTTATGTTACACCCGAAACAAGAAAGTATAAGCATAGCCATATATTCATTCTGAGTGGCTGTGGCTGTCAATGGTGGTATGTGGGTGCGTGCGTGTGTTCGCTCTGATGGCTTAGCACAGTGGTGATGGTGGATGCTCTTGTTATTGCGGTTGATGACGTCAATGGGGGATCGTAGTGGCTAACTCAGAGAAAATGCCAAAGCACAGTGGTAATAAATGACTATGTGCGGATAAAACAAAATTTTGTCCGTTACAACTTTCATTGCAAAAAGTCCTTCAAGGGTTGTGAACCTCAAAAATGCCAAGAAGAATTTTAATTTGCGTTTTGTGAATGCTTCTTCTTCTTCTATTTTTGTGAATTTTTGTTTATTTTTAAAAAGAGTGAAAAAAACGTTGTCGTAAACACTTTGGGCAACATTTTTTAAATACAATAGGTAATCAATATAACTGATAGGGAAAACGGCCTTTTGGCAAAATGTCAAAATTCAACACCATCTAACTCGGTTAGTCCTTAACCGATCTCATTGAAATTTTGTGTCATAACTACAATCCAAAAGGACTTGTAAAATAAAAATTCACACACTTGACTTGAATTCCCCCGTATATATAAAGAAGTAAAGATGGTTTAAGTTTGGCCATGTCGAATCTTATTTACTCTCCACCATGTATCGCATGTGAGTGGTTTCGGGTACAAATAAACCCATTGTACATAATTTCGGCCCAATTCGTTGAAATTTGAAGTCTAGAGGAACCTTTGTATCCCAGATCAATATTACAATCCGAGTGACAACACCATCCTATGGTGGTCCTAGAGACGAACCCTATTGAAATTGGTGAAAATCGGTTAAGACTTAGATATAGTCCCCATGTATATGTTCCATCATAGCGCTATAGATGCTGTGTTTTATATTGGATCATTACGAAATTTAGCAGAAAGTAGATTCTTTACTCTGGAACGAATACTGCTAACTTTGGGGAAATTGGTTCAGATTTAGAAATAGACCCCATCTATGTCTCACTTCCAATTTGATACACACAGAAAACCAACCGAATTTTGGTAGTTCTGTCTACTATAGTGCGCTCTATCAGGACAACCAACGTTTTTGTTGTAGTATACTTCTGCTTCCATGTTTAACTACCAATCACAAAAGTGGTATCTAAAATTATCTTTTGTATGTTGCCACAACAAACTGTTTTTAAAAATTGGTTGTTATGACAATTTGTCAGTCAAATACTACGGAAAATTAATTAAAAACAGTTTTCATTAATTTTTATTTTATTTATTAAACAAAAAAACCTTAACAATTCATAACAATATTAAAAATCCCATATTACAAATTTTTCATATTATGAGATGTGAAATATTTGTCACAAATTTTAGTGCACGGGAGTACAGTGCATAACAAAACTTTTATGCAAATATCGCTTAACCTTGTGCTTTCAATTTCAAGATTGTTGCTGTTATTTTAAATTCCATACATTATTATCCACACGAAATTATATTTTAAATTATTGGGATAACTAAAAAACGATTATTTATTAATATTTTTTGACCAATTATTCGTTGCTATAATAGTCTTTGGTCTATTGATACATTTTCTATTATCAAGAACAAAATATTCGTTGTCACTACCAAATATCGATCATATGGTACTATTACGAAAATTTAAAAGTAGTTACCACAACTTACCGAGTGTCAATGAAAAAATAATCTTAGTTCGATTGATACAACCATCGATTTAGTTGAATTTTCATTTGATCATATTCATATTATTATTGTTGTTTTAATTATTTATATAAAAATACAACCGACATACGGTGTATGCGATAGACTTGTTGTTGCCAGTACTATTTTTTATTATTAATATCGAATTCCAACCTATTATTTTCCTGGGTGTATGACAGCGCTTTATATACTTTATTTACACTGTACACATCGCTGTGGTACAGGGTATTATAACTTTGAGCATCTATTTGTAAAACACAAAGAGAGAAGAAATGGTCCACTTCGTTGCCCCAGATTTCCGATCCCGTAAATTTTTGGACCAATCACGAAGACTGCCATCAAATACATATAGATAAAATAACAGTACTCTCGCTAACAAATTGCTAAGAATGACTCAATTTCAAAACTTGGCTCACACGGCCACGCCCATTGGTTCCATCCCGCCAATTTTTGGACCAGTCACGTATACTGCCACCAGATTTTCAGATCAATCACGTAGACTGCAACCTGATATATACACTAAATTGCAGCACTCTCGCCAAAAAATTGAGCAAGATATCTCAATATCAAAACATAGCTTATATGTTCGGGGCCACCCCCATTGGTCCGATGCCAACCATTTTTTGACCAATCACGTAGACTACCACCAGATACATATGTACAAAATTGTAGCACTCTCGCTAACTTATTGTGCCAGATATCTAAATTTAAAATTTTGGCTTATATGGGCGGGGCCAAGCCCATTGGTCCAATCCCACAAATTTTTGGGCCAATCACATTTTCTGTTACCAGATACATATGCACTAAATTACAGAACTTTCGCTAACAAATTGTACAAGATATCTCAATTTCAAAATTTGGTTTATATGGGCGGGGCCACGACCATTCGTCCGGTCCAGCCCATTTGTAGACCAATCACGTTAGCTGCTCCCATATATGTACAAATATACAAAAAATTACAGCACTCTCACTAACAAACTATAAACTGTGCAATTTTAAATATTCGTTTATATGGGCAGGATAGGACCAATGGGGATTTTTGGATCGGTCACGTAGACTGCCAAAAGATAAATATGTACAATATTAAAGCACTCTCGCTAACAAATTGTGTAAGATATCTTAATTTCAATTTAGCATATGAGGGCAGGGCCACGCTAATTGGTCCGATTCCACCCATTTTTTAAAAAGTCTCGTAGACTACCATCGGGTACATATATACAAAATTACAGCCTTCTAGCTAAAAAAAATTGTGCAAGATATCTCAATTTCAAAATTTGGCATATATGGGCGGGCCTATATATATGAAAATTTGGCATATAGAGGCGGGGCCACGCCCACTTGATATATCGAAAATTCAAGTACTCTATTTTCACCACCCCCTACATATGTACATTCTGTGAAAATTGCAAGAAGATCAGTGCAGCCGTTTGGACGTCTATACGGTTCAAACAAACAAACAAATAGACAAACAAACATTATCTTTTATATATATAGACTAGCTGGGCCCACTTCGTTGCCCCAGATTGAGATTTCGGATCCCGTCCATTTTTGAACCAATGACGAATCCTGCCACCAAATACATGTACATAAAATAACAGCACTCTCGCTAACAAATTGCGCAAGATATCTCAATTTCAAAATGTGGCTTACGTGGGCGGGGCCACTTAGTCTGATCCCACCCATTTTTGAACTAATCACGTAGACTGCCGCCAGATACATATAAACAGAATTACAGTACTACCGCTACTAAATTGTGCAAGATAGCTCACATTTGGGTTATATGGGCGGGGCCACGCCCTTTGGTCTGATCCCGCTCATTTTTAGACCAATCACGTAGGCTTACACCAGACTTATATGGGCGAGGCCAAGCCCATTGATCTGATTCCTCCCATTTTTGGACCAATCACGTAGACTACCACCAGATACATATACGAGGTATGTTCAAAAAATATCGGGAATTTTTAATTTCCGCTGGCTACGTGTATTTCATTTTTAATATTTTTGTAGCGTTATGTTGGTACTCATGTCCCTTACTTATGCTGACAAGGTCGGCCATTTTGAATGTTTAGATAATTTTTGACAGCTGTTGTGCTTGGATGTGTTTTAACTTGTCTTCGATTTTTATCTATTTCAGAAAATGGATCAAAGAATCTGCATCAAATTTTGTGTGAAAAACAAAATAAAGTGCGCTGACGCATTCCGAATGTTGACTGTGGCGTATGGTAAAGCTACCTTGGACCAAAGCAACGTTTATCGGTGGTACAAAATGTTCTTAGAGGGCCGAGAAGATGCGAAGGACGAACAGCGTGCCGGACCCCCGAGCTCACAGTTTTCTTTGATTGCAGGGGCGTGGTGCATTATGAATTCTTGCCACAGGGTAGTACACGCAAAGAAAAAAATCTTTATTGACCGTACACGCAAAGAAAAAATTCGTTTCTGAGAAACGAAATCTTAGACAACTAGAATTCTCGTTTGCCGGAACTGAAATTTCGTTTGTTGTGACAGAAACAATTTTTTGTTCTGACCAAAAGAATTTCAGTTGTCGTAAACGATAATTTTAGTTGTCTAATATTTCGTTTCTCAGAAACGAATTTTTTCTTTGCGTGTACGGTCAATAAAGAATATTACCTGCAACTTATGCGCAAATTGCGCGAAGCAATCCGCCAAAAACGTCCGGATTTGTGGAAGAACAAAAACTGGCTTTTGCACCATGATAACGCCCCTGCACACACATCGTTGCTGGTGCGCGAATATTTGGCCAAAAACAACACAGTAATGGTGCCGCAGCCACCGTATTCCCCTGACCTAGCTCCCTGTGACTATTTTTTGTTCCCAAAACTGAAAAGGCCCATGAAAGGACGACGCTACGCCACGATTGAGGAGATAAAGACGGCATCGAAGGAGGAGCTGAACAAGATCACAAAATATGATTATTTGAAGTGCTTCGAGGATTGGAAAAAACTGTTGGCAGAAGTGTATTATACCCGAGGGGAATTACTTTGAAGGGGACAAAATAGATATTCATGAATAAATAAATACTTTTTGAAAAAATACAAAATTCGCTAATTTTTTTGAACATACTACGTACACAGAATAACAACACTCTAACATATTGTGCAAGATATCTCAATTTCCAAATTTAGCTTGTATGGGCGAGGCCACGCCCATTGTTCCGATTCCGCCCATTTTTGAAAAAGTCTTGTAGACTACCACCACATGCATATGCACAAAATACCGGCACTCTCGCTAACAAATTGTGCAAGATATCTCAATTTAGATTTTTTTGCCTTATATGGGCGGGGCCACTCCCATTGGTCCGATCCCGCCCGTTTTTGGACCAATCACGTAGACTACACCGAGATACATATGCACAAAATTACAGCACTCTCTCTAAAAAATTTTGCAAGATATCTCAATTTCAAAATTTGGCTTATATGGGCGGGGCCACGCTCTTTGGTCCGATCCCGGCTATTTTTGGAACAATCACGTAGACTACCGCCAGATACATATGTACAACATTAAAGCGCTCTCGCTAACAAAATTTTCAAGATATCTTAATTTCAAAATTTGACTTATAAGTGCGGGGCCACGCCCTTTCGTCCGATACCGCCCATTTTCGAATCAATCACGTAGATTACCACCAGATATATATGCGCAAAATTAAAGCACTTTCGCTAACAAATTATGAAAGATATTTCAAGATTTGACTTATATGGGCGGGGCCACGCCCATTAGTCCGATCCCGCCCATTTTTGGACCAATCACGTAGACTACCAGCAGATACATATGCAAAAAATTACAGCACCCTTTCTAACAAATTGCAAGATATCTCTATTTCTCTATTCAAAATTTGGCCCTTTGCTCCGATCCCGGCTATTTTTTGAACAATCACGTAGACTACCAACAGATATATATGTACAAAATTAGAGCACTATCGCTAATAAAATTTTCAAGATATGTCAATTTCAAAATTTGACTTATATGGGCGGGCCACGCCCATTGGTCCGATCCCGCCCATTTTTGAACTAATCACGTAGATAACAACCAGATACATATATATACTGAATTACAAAACTCTCTCTAACATATTGTGAAAAATATCTAAATATCAACATTTGGCTTATATGGGCGGTGCCACGCCCATTGGTCCGTTGTCGCCCATTTTTGGACCAATCACGTAGACTACCACCAGATGCATATGCAACAGCACTATCGCTAAAAAATTGTGCAAGATATATCAATATCAAAATTTGGCTTATGCGGGCGGGGCCACGCCCATTCGTCCGATTCCGCGCATTTTTTGGATCAATCACGTAGACTACCACCAGATACATATGCACAAAAATACAGCACTCTTTCTAAAAAATTGTGCACGATATCTCAATTTCAAAATTTGGCTTATATGGGTCGTGCCACGCCCATTGGTCCGATCCCGCCCATTTTTGGACCAATCACGTAGACTGCCACCAGATACAAATGTATAACATTACTCTAGCTAACAAATTGTTTAAGATATATCAATTTCAAAATTTGGCTTATATGGACGGGGCCACGCCCATTGGTCCGATCCCTGTCATTTTTTGAACAATAACGTGGACTACCAGATTTATGTGTACAAAATTTAATCACTCTCGCTAATAAATTCTGCAAGATATCTCAATTTCAAAATTTGGCTTATATGGGCGAGGCCACGCCCATTGATCCGATCCCGCCCATTTTTTGACCATTTACGTAGAATGCCACCAGATATATAGCGTGAACCATTTCGAGGTTCCCTACTTTAAAAAAAAAACACAGATAATTCAAATTGAATGTGGAATGTTTATTATAATTTGAAAGAACATTCTTTGGCATTTATTTTTTGAAGATTATGTCTATCAAATGTTGGCCGCGGCTACGTCTCAGTTGGTCCAACCGTTGAGTCCAATTGTCGATGACTCGTTCAAGTATTTCGACTGGTAACTGGCGAATGACACGCGTGATGTGTTGCTCCAAGGTGTGGTATCACACGATCTTGGTGGCCAATCGACCGGCCCAAAACGTGAAATTATCTGCTCACCGAAGTGTTCTCTCAATAAATCCATTGATTGATGCGATGTGTGGGAAGTGGCTCCGTCTTGTTGAAAGCAAATGTCGCCGAGATCACGAGCTTCAATTTCAGGCATCAATTAGTCGGTTATCATGGCACGATAACGGTTGCCATTGACGGTTGCGTTCGCACCGGCATCATTTTTGAAGAAATATGGACCGCTGATTCCACCGGCCTACAAACAACACCAAACCGTTGTTTTTTCTGGATGAAGTGGCAGCTCTTGAATCTTTTCAGGTTGCTCTTCGTCCCAAATGCGGCAATTTTGCTTGTTTACTTACCCATTGAGCCAGAAATGGGCCTCATCGCTGAACAAAATTTGGCTCGAAAGCGTCGGATCTTCTTGGAACTTTTCAAGAGCCCATAGAGCGAAGCGATGTCGGTTGGGAAGGTCGGTAGGCTTCAGTTCTAGCACAAGCTGTATTTTGTATGCTTTCAATTTAAGATCTCGTCGTAAAATGCGGAAAGTCGTTCCATACGTCAGTCCGAGTTGCTGCGAACGGCGCCACCAAGTATGGAGCAAGACTAGCCATAAATTTTCGTGAAATATATTTATGAATTGTAGCTATTTATTTTCTAAGTGTATTAATTGTAAGAGCATGCATTGTAATATATTTTATTTAGCTGAATTTTGATCCATGTAACTATATCCGTCGAGAGATATCGGAAGAGTTTTCTTTTCTGTTTTATAGTCGTACTACCATGGAAGTCTTTCGAAGAGAGATATGGTAGATGGACTAGAAGAGTATGACATTTACTGTTGTGTCGATATTTTCTCCTCGTACCTTGAAAATTGTTGGTGGGGTCACGCAAACTTCTCAACAGGCAGTACCAATATCCGCAGCTGGTCTCCAAGGTGAAGAGTCTCTAGTCGATAGAATAATGTAGGTAAGGGAAGTCGGCAAATTCGATCCGTAACATCGGGATAAGGATTGGCTCTGAAGATTGAGATAGTCGGGCTTGATTGGGAAGCAATAACATGGTTTATGTACTCGTTCTGAATAAATAGAGGTCTACGGATCTTGTTCCTCGTAGTTACGTAACCAATTGTGGAACTTTCTTGCTAAAATTTTTAGGGGATCATCGCAGGGTGTGATCTCTTTAAATTATAACGACTATCAATTAACAATCAATTCAGAACTGGCACGGACTTGGGGAATCCGACTGTCTCTAAGTACATAGTTGTAACTACGCTTAAGTTTCGATAAGATAGGTTACTTGCTGAGCCGATCAATGCTGAATTTATTTCAATGATTTAGAAAAAAGCCCCGCTTTTTGTTATAAAAACCCGTTATTGCAAAGGAATTCCCGCTTTTGGACCAAAGACTGCTGTTTATTCATGACCAATAAAGTATAGTTGTAGTAAACTTAAGAACCTACAATACTCAGTATGGAAAGAGCATCTTCCTTTCGCCTGAAAGCTTAAGTTGGATAGTTCACAGGGTGAGATAAATCGTTCCTGAGTACGTCAGTGTTAACTGCTCGAAAACGATCCTCAATTTTAAGGATCATAATAATAAAAAAGGCTGAGGAGATAATCGTTCCTTAGTTGCCAGTGCTAACTGCTCGAAAACGGACAAAACGATACTCCATCCTAAGGTCCATAATAAAATAATAAAAAGAAATTACCGGTAAACACAATGATCTTAGAAAAAAAATTCAAAAATACAAAATAAATTGTTAATTGCCTAAAATAATATGAAAGGAAACAGTGAATTCCTATAAAATAAAGAAAGAGATATGTAATAGCCTGATAAATGATTTGCCGAGACTTTTGGTGATGGATGTTTTATTATTCTTTTTATTTGTATCGCAATCAAACACACTTATTCAGAAGCCTTTTTTCAATTAAAAATGACAAAACAACAATATTCTATATTTATAATATATTCTTTATTGCTATGGTTATTTTATAAAAGCTTGTATCACCACAAGATACAAATTATAAATTCCACAATTCAGAATACAATGAGTGCAAAAGAAAAGGGTGCGAATTGCCCAATCTACAATATACATACATAAAATACAATATAAAATAAAATGGAAATTACGAATATCGCAAAGTTTAATAAAAGGAAATGAAGTTCGTCGCCAGCCAAGTTCAATAGAGAAATATAATAATTAAATACAAAAAAATATTTTTATATAATTATAGGAAAAATAACGCATTGTATCAAAGTACGCGACGATCGCTACGTTTGTTTAAATAATAATTAGATTAAATAATTGAATCTAAGTTACTAGCAACCTTAAAGCCTAGAATTGGATTGCAGGGTAAGTGCAAGATTTTTTATTAATTAATCTTTTTAAATATTACGTGGTAACTCCCATTCGTTGAGAAATACCTGATACTTTGTCAGCTGTTTGGCTTTGTTCAACTCGATTTCGTTCATTTATTTTTTGACTTTCTTTCACTTGATTTACTTCTATAGATTTTACGGAGGAATTACAGAAACCCGTCATGGAGATGACAGGCGCCTTAAACGCCCTGTCTGATCAACTAATGGCCATAGGGGCCAAAATAAAAACGCTCGAGGGGAAAACCGGGCATTCCTCCGCGGAAGCTAGCCAGGTTGAGCAATCTCGTTTCCTGGAACTCCGAGAGTTGAACAGACTCCCGGACTGCGTAAAGGAGTTACAGGCGTTTAATGGGAACCCCCCGAGTATGTGTCATGTGTACATAGCGTTGAGGCGATTCCTAACGATTACGAAATTGTTAAAACTTAGCCCCCGTATAGTGATATTCTAAAAAGTATTAGGCAGAAGGTTAGGGGAAATGCTGATTCTGCATTGGTATCTTATAATATATTTGAAAATGGTTGGCCTAAGATAAAGGAGTGCTTATCGCTCCATTACGCGGACCAAAGGGACATCATAACTCATCAACACCAACTAAACAACTGCATCAAAGGGGTTCGAAGATCGATGCATTTTACGCTGAATAAAAAGTTATCCCTATCCGGCGAATATACGGTCTTTTGTAGAGGAACAGGTTTCCGAACTCCTAGATCAGGATTATAAGGCCCTCTAGAAGTACAATTCACCAATTTGGGTGGTGCCCAAGAAACCCAAACCGAACGGAAAGAAACAGTACCAAATGGTAACACTATGCAACAAAATTTTTGTCCAAGGGGTGTGGGTAACAGTTTCTGGTGCAATTAAGTGTCACAAAGACGAAAAAAATATTAAAAAATGTTTACGGTAATTTTTTTTTTAATTTCAGCTTTCGTGGAAAGTACATTCAGTATTTGGACCATAATTTTTACAAGTATAAGCCTGATTGAGCCGTGTTATGCCTCAAATTAAAGGGAATTATGAGGGCTAGATATGCTGCAAATATCGCTTTCACGTAGAATCTTTGGTTTAGTACCAGTCCTCAAAAATATGAGAAAAAATTATTTTTTTTTTTAAAAAACACTTCTTCCTGGTACAAAAAAAAACCATAAAAAATAGAAAAAAAATCGAAAAAATTATTTTATCACATTTTTAAAAAACCAGCATGCTAACGAAGAAAACGCTGTCTATTTGAAAAAAGTCTATGAATAGATGTAAAAGTTATGAGCCATTTATAAATGTTAGGGATATTCAAAAAAATCTTGTTTCATATTTTTTCGTTTTTAAATGATGTTTTTGCTTATATTGAATTCGCAATATGTGAGAGAGACATATAAGAGACATTGCACTTGCATTTTATTTTATGAGGATTGATGTCATACATTATAAAATTATAGAGAGGACGAAATTCTCTTACCTCTATTCAGGACGAAATTCTCTTACCTCTATTCAAAAAAATCTTGCTTCATATTTTTTCGTTTTTAAATGATGTTTTTGTTTATATTGAATTCGCCATATGTGAGAGAGACATAGAGACACTTGCATTTAATTTTTTGAGGATTGATGTCATACATTATAAAATTATAGAGAGGACGAGGTTTTATGGCCGCTCGTAACCCTCCATAAAACATGATATGCAATGTGAGAGCTATATTGGATGAGATCCGCTCAGATAGAGGGTCATTCAACAATATTTGTGGTTTTTTATTTATGAGGTTTCCATTCAGTTACGCCTTTTAGGGGCATGGACATCCGTATAGTAAACAGTCGTATATACAGGTAGTAAAATTATATGTACGCAATACAAAGTAGTACGCGGCAGTCTTGAAAATATTGTGTGTCTACTTTCAAAGCAAACTATATATCAGGTACAGGTACTGCAACTTATGGACCTTAAACCTTTATGAATGAAATTTCTTATCAATAATTTAGTGGAATACAGCGCCTTAAGGAGATAAGTCAATTTTCTGAAAAATATTACAAAGTTATATTTCGAAGTATGAGTAAAAGGCAAAGAACTTTTCAATGTGTAAATGATCCTGACAATTTCTGCCCCATCTGCGGAAAATTTGTAATTAAAAAAATCGACGTGCGTTTAGTAAAATAATAGAAGAAATATATGTGTAATATTTTGGTATACGAGTTAAACATATGAACGAACCGTGGACACCTAGTATTTTGTGTAATTCGTGCCATGTAAATCTTCCTCGATGGACTAGTGGAAGAATGCGGTAAGTACTTTAAAATTAATGTATTACAATGTTTTGTGGAATAAAAAGTATTAGTTTTAGACTTCACGTGCAATTTGGAATGCTATTTGGAGTAGGAAGTGTCCAAGTATAGCTAACAGCCTAAAAACGGAGACATCATCAAGTTCAACTGAGTACTCAACTCTGAGCGATTCAAGTTTGAGTCAGAAGTCATCGCTGTTAACTCAGTTTCAACTCATTGATCTAGTGAGAGATTTGGAACTGACCAAAGATAAGGCAGAACTACTTGCCTATGGGATGAAACAGTACAATATTATAGAGTCCGTGATATACTTAACAAACAATTTTATACAACTGTGGATAACAGATGCTTTTGCAAGGACATTCCCGGATTGTTCGAGGAACTTAATCAAACATACAATTCTAAGGAATGGCGGTTTTCTGATGGGCCTAAAATAATGAAACTGATGAAAGATGTGAATTTCGAATCATACTTGACGTCGGATGAAATTGCAGCATGGAGGTCGTTTAAGCTTGTGGTTTCAAATTTCCTTGGATCCAATAAAAGCCCGCAGTATGATTAATGATTGTTAAAAAACAAGTAAGAAAGTTTCAGGCGGGTAAACCGACTAAGGTATACCCTCACTTTGTGAGTAATGTAATTGCACTGCGCCGAATTATAAGCGTTTATTTGCACTGGTATATTAACGTTATGAGATATTAAATTTTGGTATGATTTGGCCATTTTGTGTGGGAGGTAAAAGGGGCGTAGTGATAACGGCCATTTTTTACAGGGCTATAGACACTATAAAAGCATTACACTGTACAAAATTCAAAGTATTTTTATAGACTGGTATTAATGTTATAAGCTGTTAACTTTTGGTGCAAAATGGTACCTTTGTGTGGGAGGTACCAATAGGAGCGTGAATATAACCCCCAATTTTTTACTGGACTGTAGGCACTATAAGAGCATTACACTGTAAAAAAATTTCAAGTATTTTTATACACTGGTATTAATGTTATAAGCTGTTAACTTTTGGTGCAAAATGGTTCATTTGTGTGGGAGGTACCAAAAGGGGTGTGGCAACTTGCCCCATTTTTCTCGAGTTGATAGCGACTAATAAACTAATGCTATGTGTGGAATTTCAGAAGATTCGAATAAGTAGTATAGCAGTTATTAAAGATTCAATATTTCACAACATATTAACACTTTGTGGGGGAGGTACTAGAACGAGTGGACCAATATGGCCCATCTTCGAACTTAGCCGGAGATAGAACAAAATATTACCACATACCAAATTTGAAGTCAATCGGTTACTCCTTTCGAGAGCTATCGTGCGCACCAGCCAGCAGACACACAGAAAGACAGACAGACGGACGGACATTGCTCAATCGACTTAAAATGACCCAAAACGAATATCCGCCGAACATACTTAGGGTCTTAGATCACTCCTTCGATGTGTTACACTTTTTTTCGTAGCAAATGATATATACCCTCGTCACACTAAAGTGAGGGTATAATTATGAAAAAATTGGTTAGAAATATATTTTTTTATATTTATGTATATAACACATATGTATGTATGTATTCTTCCAACTTATTTTTCGCTTATGTATTTCAACAGGTGTAAATATGTCCCTCAAAATTCGTTTCTTGCATTCTCATTTAAACTTTTTTCCGAGAATCTTGGCGACGTAAGTGACGAACATGGCGAAAGGTTTCACCAAGAATTGAAGTCCATCGAGCGGCGTTACCAAGGGCACTGGGATGAAAGAATGATTAGAGATTACATTGGTTCCTCATTAGAGAAACCGATTCCGAAATCTACAAACGTCAACAAAGAACTCACAATTACTTCTAATGAAATTTGTTCATGTAAATAAACCCAAATGTACATAATATATATAAAAGTAATACATAAAATCGCTATTTAAACAGAAATTAAAAAAAAAAGATTTTTTGAAATTCTCTTACCTCTACCAAATAGGCATTATTTTCTTCGCCATGATGAAAACTTTAAAAAAAAAATAAAATGTTTTTTTTTTCGAATTTTTTCTATTTTTTATGTTTTTTTGTCCAAGGATTTTTTTTGAAAAAAATCTGCTTTTTCCAATTTCTTTAATGACTGTTACTAAACCACTGTTTCTAACTGAAAGAGGTGTTTCCAATATTGGTAGCCCACATTAATAGCTTCAATTTAACGTATAAGTCGACCTGATCGGGCATATACTCCAAAAATTATAATGCAAATACTAAGGGTACCTTCGACGATAATACTATTTTTAATAAAAAATTTAAAAAAAAAATTTATCGATAAAAAAATTTTTGGTTTTGATTTTATATAACAGTATGCCACAATCTATACAAAAAAATAATTTTTAGGTCTAGGACACAAAAAAAAATTTTTTGTTGCGTAGTGTAATTAATTACAAAAGGCTGAACTCTGTTACAATATTGTACACGTATCCTATTCCACACATTAATTCTACATTGGCCAGCTTAGATAAGGCAAGATATTTTACGACCGTGGATTTGACTTCTGGATTTCATCAAATTCCTATAAAGGATTCCCATATTCAAAAGACTCACCTTGAATGAAAAATATAAATTTTTACGCCTTCCATTCGGTGTAACGAATGCTCCGTCTATTTTTCTGAGAATGATCGACGATATCCTCGAAGAATACATCGGCAAAATCTGTTACGTCTATATTGACGATATTATCACTTGGAGAACTTAGAAACAATAGTTGGGAGATTATTAGCTTGGAACCTCAAGGTTAACCTAGATAAAACTCTGTGTTTTAAAACGGAAGTATCGTTCCTAGGATATATATAAGTAGTCTGTGCAGATGGGATACGAACGAATCCAGATAAGTTGGAGGCAATATAGAGGTTAGCTCCTCCCTAACACTTAAGGTCTTGAAGAGTTTTCTCGGTATGAGAAATTTATCGGTATAGGAAATTTATAAGGAACTACGCGAAGGTTTGCGAATTTCACAAGGGGGAAGAACGCACAAATTAAGGCAAACATGTCCAGAAAGGTTTTAATTACCCTTACGAAGGATTCGGTACAGGCTTTTAGTGAATTAAAAACTTTTTTTAACATCATCTGAAGTAATGACATTTCCTGATTTTGATCAGCATTTTATATTTGTCAAGGCTGCTTCAAATTACGCAATTGGAGCGGTTTTCTCCCACACTAAAAAAGCGTACTGAAAATCAATGAATTTTTCGTAAAGTTTAAGATTTCGGCAATGATTTCGAGCCAAAGACAATCGCTATAAAAATAAGAAGGTTTTATAGTTAATTTAAAGACGTGAATAGTATTTGTTACATTATATTGATTATAATGTTACTCTTTTAAATGAATCATTTTCTTTGAAATCATTTACTATTCATAGAAAATTCAATAACACAATACTTTATCTTTCTAAATAGATATTTTATTTGTTATATTTTATATTGGAAAATACAAAATAATACATATTACGGATAACCTTGAACATTTTATAATTTCAAACAATATGTAATTGTATAAAGACAAATCGGCCAACACACTATGAAGTTTGACTTTTATTTGAATATTGTATTGTTATGTATCGATTCTATAGCGGGATTCGTTTCTCTATTTGTTGTCCATGAACAATTTTTGTCGGAACCGACCTTAATGATTTTTAACCTAGAATTTGGCTGGAATTTAAATAGAAATTATATAAAACAAATATTATATTATTATATCATATAGTTTGGATGCTCACTCATTTCCTGCAATTTGTAAATTTTTAATTCCCCACTGCATTTTTCATATATCCAAATAAAGCTCAATTGCGCGAACTAAAATAAAAATAATTTGAATATAAATCAAACAGAATGATTTATATACGATAAAGTATTAAAATAAATTTTATCATATAACTGTCACAAAATGTTGAAAGATAAGAGATATATTAAAATCTTTGGAATATACTTACTTACACTGAAATATTTAGTCACTCTTCTACGACACAAATTCTCATAATAGATCCATACAAAATTTGCTGTACTATAAGTTAAAAAAAAATATTTATGTAAGATATTATTAATAATAGAAACTGATTGTTTTGAAAGTGGCGAAAATGACATTTTTCATATAAATTGAGTTATCAAAAATAATTTTCTCTTTTCTTAAGTTTTGTTAGCAATCAAAACTACAAAAACTTATTAAAAATTACTTCAGTAAAACAAAAGCTAATGCTGCTTATGACATTCTTAACCCTGGTGTTAGATTAGCAAATCTGTACGAATCCTAGATTAAGAGTCCATTTGGTCAACATTACATTTTTCATATAAAATGAATATGGAAGACAATATATTATATTTATTTTTATGCAATACTTCGTGAAAAGAAAGCAACTTATTTACAATTATTTTTGAGCAAAAACGCGTATTATTTTGATTTTAGTAAAACAAAAATATCTCTTGGACAAATACATATATTACCGTTTATAAAGGAAACGATACAAAAATTGGACCAAATGGGCCTAATCTAACAGCAGGTTTAATTATGAAGTACTTATGAAGCAGTTATGAACACGAAATCAAGGAAAAATTTAAACTAAAATTAAAAAAGGAAAAAATCTTTTTAAATAAATTATATTTAGAAAACTTTTTAACAATAACTTTGTTTGTGTGAAAACACGTATTTTATATGTGAACGTCAGTTCGCAAATATATTTTGTTCTAATACATTAATATATGCGTTCCAAATTAAATTTCTTGATTTTCAAATAAAATATATTTGTTCAGAAATACATAGTACTTACAAATATTGTTTCCAAATCTATTTCCTTTCAATTCAAAAATTCCCATGTAGTGTATGCTCACTTATTTTTGCAAGTTATAAATGGCATTCAGCACTGCATTTTTCATATATCCATCACATTTATCTTCAAATATTGCGTGATCTAAAATTAAAATAATTAATTTTTTTCTGAAAATAAATGAAATAAAATTATCTATAAACAAAAAAAAAATGCAAATAAATTTTATCATATCACAATTGGAAAACGCTGAAAACTAAGAGAAATATTTCAACCGTTCATATATTACGTTGAAATATTTTGTAAAATTTGCCACACTTCTCACAAAAGATCCATTCTAAAATTGTTTTACTAAAAAAATTAAAAAGGATAGTTATATGTATAACATATTATTAATAATAAATTTCTATATTACCACAAATAATTTTACATTTCTGCATTATGCGCTGGTATTTTTAATAAATAAATACTTTCAATTAAAATGTGTTTTGTTAATTTTGTAATTGCCAATAAGATGTTTATTTCAGGATAATAATATTATTTTTCACGTACCTAAACATTTTCCCATTGTCTCTTTCAGTATTACAAAATCTATTACTCACATTTTTGTCATCCATTTGGCACAAATCTCTTCACAGGACTTACAAACAAGATCTCCTTCAAAAACGCATGTACACCGCCATAAATAACATACAGCAAAAATAACTATGACACCCGCACTCTCTTATCACAGAGATCGATGGTGACGCCGACGGCATAACCACATGCATATAGAGTTGGGTCGTTCCGGAACGAACTCGTTCAATTGAACGATTCCCTTGAAGGAACGATTGGAACTGGTTCCTGCTATGTTGTTCTTTTAGTTCCATCGTTCACTTCGGATCTTTTGCTGTTATTCATCTTTCGTTCATTCGCTCGTTCATTTTACCATTCTTCTCTTTCGAACAGCTGTTTAATTGTTGCCAAATTTACCGAACAATGATTTCTATAGTGCTGTCACACTAAATTTATAACAATATTAAATGCTGGTGTCGTTCGGAGGTATTAATTTTTTACCTTGATCAGTCTTTTTCACTGTGGTGCCCAGAATTGTCACACTACATAAACATCACATGCGTTTAACAATTGTTATTTAAATAAAATCAGCAGAACATAATTAAATAAATTAAAAATATATTTTCAATTTCCTTGTCTGGCAAAATTGTTTTTATCACGTTCATAAAAGAAGACTAAACGAGTAAACAAACAGCTGTTGTGATGTTTAACCGAATGAATGTCATTTGAACGAAGGAGCCAAAAGGAACGATGGAACGAAAAGACTGAACGAGTTCCTTTACCGGAACGGAACGAAAAGGACCGGTCCGTTCAGTGAACGATAATGCCCAACACTACATGCATACACACATGTTCACGACGGTTTCATTTGTTGTTGTTGCTATAAATAACTGTTATCAGCCCATATTAAAATTATTTTCAGTGCAATATGCACGTATGTATGCACGTATACTTACATATTCACAGCAATCAAATTTTTTCACAATCCGCGTCCCGAAAACAGACAACCGTTTCCTTCCATCGCTTGTAAATAACTGACGATTTAAAAGAAAACGAACAACAAAACTGTTCTCTATTTTCTCTTCTAGCATTCCATAACAATTATTGATTCACACATTACCAAACAAAACTGATTCTCCGAGCGAGAGAGGGAGGGAGAGATTGTATAATTCTCTCGTATGTATTCTTAAAAAATGACAATAGTCATAAAATTTATTACCAAGACAGCCTTTCCTTTAAGGGGAGCATAGCCTTAAATTTATTACTCAAATATCTCATACTGTTAATTAAGTCCGATTCGGCATTAAAACTATGACATGTCTACGTCGTAGTGTTAATGTAGAAAATCCTTAAAAGTATTGAAATATTACTTAAAATAATGCGGATTGTCACAAAAATAATGATTTTTTTCTTTAATTTAAATGCGTACATTTAAAGAAGCGCGTACACAAAACTAATGATTAGATAGACATTAATTCAAATTCAAAAAACTTTATATTAAGGAAAATTTCGTAAAAAAACTTGTAAATTTCCATTATTTTAGTGAAAATTGTCATTGAATTGATGCCGAGGTAGCATACTTAATATAAGAATGTGTCATCATTAGTTTTATTACTTTTTTTTTCAGTGCAGGATCATTTGGATGCGGATAGACCGATAGCATATATCTCCCGTTATCTTAGTAAATTATGCCACTAACGAAAAGGAAATTCTGGATATCGTCTGGGCTCCGGACAACTTTCGCTCCTATCGTTACGGTTCGAACAACATTTAAAATTTTTACTGATCATCAGCCATTTACCTATGCACTTGGGAGTCAAAACCATAACGCTGAATTAAAGAGATGGAAAGTTAGGCTGCCAGACACCGAATTCGAAAAGTCGGGAAAACAAAGACAAAAAAGCGGGATTTGTCGTGACAAATGAAAAGATAATGTTTTGGTATTTTTTTTGTAACCCTACACAACACTGTGGTGCAGGGTATATACTATATATAGAAGTATACCGATCGACACTAGCTGAGTCGATTTAACCATGTCTGTCCGTCCGTCCGTCTGTCGGTTCAGATTTTATTATAGCTCCCATACATTAAATTGTAAAAAATAACATGAAGTGTCGCCGTATATAAACACTAATTATATGGATTTAAACGTAGAAAGAAGAAAATGATGCGCAACATTTGCCAATTGCTGTCAACTATTATAAAGGCTTGATCTTGAAGTGCAAACCGATGAGCGAAAATACTAAACACTTGAGATTCTGTACCAAATAGTAAAAGCATTTCAGGCATTCGGGATATTTGGAACGATTCACATCGACAAGTGATCCGGTTTTTGAGGTAGCAAATGAGATGTGCTCATCACCAATGACAATTTCCAATTCCTGCCTGTTTCGTCCGATTTGGCTACAAATGCAGAGGAGACGTACCAAATGTAAATTTGGTTGCAGTATACACTGGATATTTCATTGTTATCCAATTATTCTAGAGTGGTGTAGGTTATAATGTAGTCGGCACCGCTCGACTTTAGCCTTTCCTTACTGGTTTAAAATTTGTGTTATTCTTTACGAAATTCACAAGGTTTACAATTTCGTCAGTTGTTAATAATGACTGGAATCCCTGACAACTTTTATCTATATTCAATCTTATGATTAGTTCAGCCTTTATAAGGACAAAATACATTCGGTTTATATATTTCGTATATATGTTAATTGTTTAAAATACTAAATAATTGTTCACAATGAGCTTTGCTTATCGGTATAGAAAATAGAAATTAGATCAATTTAAATAGCTCCAAGTGATTCTCTATATTACATGTGGTAAATGATATTACCATATTTTGTCATTTGGTATATCTTGGAATTTGTTGTTAAAAGCTCCTATTGGAGTGATGTAATTATAATAATTTTACAATTATTATCATTAATAAAAATATAAAAAAAGCTCGGAGAAGACTGCAATCGTCAGTATCCACTAGTAAGGGTCGGTCCCCATACAAAAAAATATTGTTACGCCAGTCACCCCCTAGTTTTGAATTTTATCTAGAGGCAATTCCGGGTCAACAAAAATTTTTTTTCGTCCATATGTCACTTTTGACTCCGAAGTCAAATTCGATAAGTGACATCTGCCATTCTGGGGAAAATTTTGAAACGCTAATAAAGGTCTTTAAAATAATGAAGCTTTTGCTTTTGAAGTACCCACTCTTATTCATAAACAAAAAAGTTATATTGGTTTTAAAATTACATAATACATGCAGAGATCAAATTACACAATCTACTTTTGACGACGTTTTCTGTCTCTCTCTCACACAGATAAACCTCGTTCCCAAAAATGCACATCCACTATGATTCGGTTTAGTACGAACGAATTAATTTTGAGAGATTTGTCACCAAATGTTAAAGCGTTCTAAGGAACAAAATCACTTTATTTTCTCGTGCACCCTACACTACACCAAATTAGCAATTTTGTCACTGTGTGCTTATTTAACAAATGATACCGTATACAGCAAAACTCCACTTCCACAAATGCAGTTACTAGTGACTGCAGTTATCCGATTTTCTGACCCTGTAAATGGTACTTATTTTGCAACAGGTAACGTCATTTGAAAATAAATAATTTGCCTTTCACGATTTATATTTTTATTCATAATATTTTTATTATTATTAATGTTATGTACGTATGGCATTGAAGATAATACTGACGTAAATCCAGTTTCTTAAAACGCTCTCCCCTTTTTATATCGGAAAATATATACCCAATCCGCTTTTCATCTATATCCTTACTTGCTGATTCATCACCAATCATCACAAAACATTCTTATTTTGAGAATGGCACGTAAAATTAAATTCAAATTACTTAATATACAGTTAAAGTTGACATAAGCTTCTAAAAATGCATAAGAGAATGCGCAACTTTAAGAGAAGTCTGAGAATCAAATACAAAGAGAGAAAGAGATGCAAAACAGCATTATAACTGTATTACATTGATTGTTGTTTCTTGTACATTAACTTCGATTTCAGAAATTACCAGCAACGAAAAAAATTGCGCTCTTAATTTTGGACATACGTTGCAAGTTTTTACTTATACCGTAAATTTAATATACATTAATGAATAAAAGTAAAAATCGTAAATGACTTTACAGGGGTAGAAAATCGGATAACTCACCAGTAAAAATTTAACTCGGGTTACTGACTGACATAGGGAAGAAGTGTAGCCATTGTCAAGATATCATCAACGACGTATCATACGTTAAATAAGCACACAGTGACAAAATTACTATTTTGGTGTAGTGTAGGGAGCATGGGAAAACAAGGTGATTTTATTCCTTAGAACGCATTAACATTTGGTGACGAAGCTCTCAAATTTAATTCGTTCGTACTGAACCGAACCGTCATAGTGGATGGGAATGGGGTATATGTATCTGTGTGTATGTGTGTGAGAGGGGCAGAAATCGACGTCAAAAGCAGATTCCCAGATTCACATTACCTGTTCCTTTCCATTTAACATTGCGTGAGATTGGGAAGCAAGGCCTTCCTTTCCAGTTCCCTACAAGAATGCCTCCAGAAGGCCTTCATAGATAAGGGATAACGAATGTCAGAAAAAATCAGGCCTTCCAGAAGGACAAAAAAGAAGGTCTGCTGAAGGTTTCATTATGGAAGGCATAAATCCTTTCTGAAAATATCGGGCCTTCCGGAAGGACTACAAACGAAGGTCTGCTGAAGGCTAATTTAAAAAATGCATACATACATCATGTCTGAAAAAATCAGTACTCGAAAGTCTTCGAAGTTTTTTATAGACGCCCATCTGGTTCTTCCGCTGCAGAATTGAAAAAATGATACTTATATTAATTTTTTTAATAATTACACTGTACAACAATTTCAAACTTTTTTCAAAATAACAGGGTTCTGTCAGTGGATTCTGGTAGAGGAGACCAAAAAAATATATACGTGTATCGGCGTTTTGAAAGATCACATCGGAATTTTATTTTAGGGGGGGTTAAAGTTTTCCCCCCTTTGCTTGTTCGTGCAGAATATCGGTATATAAAACTATGTGTTCTGTTCATCTGAGGTGTAGGGTATCTTCAGCAACTTTGTAGCAAATGTTAAGGCCTATATTTTTGTGGAATATATTAACCCTCTAGCTTCCCCCCATAACGGTGATTTTTGCCTATATTTTAACAAATCGTAAAAAACTCCCCTAAAAATGGGCGGGCCGGGGTTGAAATGTTCTACAAAAATGTCGGCGATACAATTTTACTATATGTGTCAGAACACACCAAAGCCCAAAACTTAACAGAAACACCAAAAAAACGCCCAAATTAAAGATAGCCTGTTAAGGGTTAATTTGTTATTCCTCGCATATGTAGGTTCTCCCAGCTCTGAAGAGAAGGCTTCTTCATTATTTCTGTCATTATATTTTTGTCACTCAAAATTACCATAACGGAACTTTTGAGTGGCACGTTACTTATGAACGTTAACGTTTGACATCGTGGGTCAGCCAGTTAATCTTTTTATTTTCTTACAATATTCTACAAGGGAATTTGTAAGAATAATAATGACTTGACTGTTTGGGAAAACTTGACTGGTTTTGCTACGTCTGTGGCAAGCATATCCTTATGGAACATAGGGTTTCATTTTTTTCGAGCAAAGTGGTGGATATATATTAAATTTATTTTGAACTGGAAGTTTTTCCAGATTAGCCATGGGTGCCAAAACATATATGCCGAAATTGCTATATCGGTTTGATGCTGTGGTCTAAAGGTAGTACAAGTTTTGATGTATATTTCATTATACATATATATTTATATTTTGATTTTCAGTTTTCAACTGAAACTGATGAGCATTTCGAACGGTTCCATCAGATTTGTCTTCCTATTGAAAAACGCTATAAAGGCAAGAGCATTTGGTCTCTTATAACATATTTATGTTGGACATTGTTTGATAATGGCGTCGAATTGCCAAGAGTGAAAAGAAAAGTGAATTAAAAATAAATGAACTTATGTATTTAATAAGTATTTCTCCTTGTATATGCGTTATTAATAGATTTTTTGTTTATAGTCCTGAAGTATAATTTAATATAAAATAAATATTATTTAATTGTAAAATAAAATCATTAATTTTTTTGCATCTCTTACATGAACCCCGAAAAATCCAATTTTTAAAGACACTATAATAATGTAATAACACTACATAAAATCTAAATTAACCCTTAACAGGCAATCTTGAATTTGGCCGGTTTTTTTGTGTTTGTGTTAAGTTTTGGGCTTTGGTGTGTTCTGGCGTGTATAGTAAAATTTTATGGCCATCTTTTTTGTGGAACATTTCAACCCCGCCCCGCCAATTTTTAGGGGAGTTTTTTACGATTTGTTAAAATATAGGCCAAAATCACCGTTATGGGAGGAAGCTAGAGGGTTAATATATTCCACAAAAATATAGGCCTTAACATTTGCTACAAAGTTGCTGAAGATACCCTACTCCTCAGATTAACAGAACACATAGTTTTATATACCGATATTCTGCACGAACTAGCAAAGGGGGGAAAACTTTAACCCCCCCCCTAAAATAAAATTCCGATGTGATCTTTCAAAACGCCGATATACGTATATATTTTTTTGGTCTCCTCTACCATAATCCATTGACAGAACCCTGTTATTTTTTTTTGTGTTGTACTGTGTTATTATATTTTATTTTAACGTTTCTTTTATTTGAATAACACACATAAAAAATAATTTAATTCAAATTAAAAAGTATAAACCAAAAAAAACAACAAAATAATTCAATTCAATAAATAACCTAAAATCTTGACCGATATACCCCATTTTCACTAGAGACGATTTAATTCAATATGAAGTGTAAAAGCTTAAATTTCCGCATGATGTGTTAAAAATTCGTCCCCTAGAACGCTAAAAGTCTAATTGGAAGGGCCCTTTATATGGGAGCAATATTAAAATATGGTCCGTTGTTTCCCATTTGCACTAGGAACAATATAAAGTACAATATAAAGTATAAATTCATAATTTCAGCCACATTGCAAAATGTGTTTTCCAGAGCACCAACAAGTGAAATCTGTGGGGACCTTTACATGGGGGCTATATCAAAACATTGACCTATGTTTTCTATTTTTACTAGGGGCTATTAGGTCCAACATTAAGTTTGAATTCTCAAATTTCAGCCAGATCAATTGAAGAATCCGCTCTGTAGAGCATCAAGAAGTGATATAGGTGGGGACCTTTATGTGGGGGATATACTTAAACATGGACCGATGTGCCATATTTTTACTAGGGACGATTAGGTCCAATATAAAGTATAAATTCTTAAATTTCAGACAGATCCATTGAAAAATGTGTTCTGTAGAGTGTCAAGAAGTGACCTAGGTGGGGACCTTTATATGGGGGCTATATCAAAACATGATCCCATATATCCCATTTTCAATAGGGGTCGTCCCTAGTCTAAGGAATGCCTCTGTACTAATTTTCGTAAAGATAGCTTCATATTTGCAACCTGCACTTTGATCACAAGAATACATGGACAGACAGACATACGGACATGGCAAATTCGACTCAAAAAGTGATTCCATGCCTATCGGTATAATAAACGATGTGTCCATCTCTTTGTTTTTTAGGCGTTACAAACAAATGCACAAAGTCATTATATCCTGTACCACAGTGTGGTGTCGGATAAAAAAAGTCGGGATTTTCCCTCAAATTACTTCAATAATCGGGAATCTGGAAATACGCGAAAAGTCACGACCATCTGGCAATCCTATTCACAGTGCCGATCAGGATAATAGCGATCCTATTCCTCATGTTGAGGCTCCTCTGAGCATCTTTAAGAACCACAAAATAATCAGGTAAGCTAAAGAACTACATAGTAGCATACAGCTACATCCGGGGTTTTAAAGGTACCATGCGACCATGGAACAACTGACTTCTGAAACACTTTCGGAAGCACTAAAAATGTATTTGAGTCCGACCTGATTTAATGGTATTAAGTTACCTGAATGCTTTATTCAATTATTAAATGAAGTTTATTTGGCCCACTTTGTTTCATATAAGATAAGGATTTCGCAGCGGGTAGTTGGTGATATAAGTGACCCTGAGAGGATATGTAGCGTAATCGATGACGAGCATATGCGGGCTCATCGCCAACCAAAGGAAAACGGACAAACAGTACACAAGGAACTGCGAGGTTTGTAGGATGTATAAATACGACAGAGATCCGAACAAACCTAAACTTCAACAAATCCCTGTTCCAAATTATTCGTGAGAGATTTTACATATTGACGTTTTCGAAATTCAAGGATTGAAATTTATCAGTTGCATCCACAAGTTTTCTAGATTCGCTTAACTTTTTCACATCAAGAATCGATCCGTTATCCATCTGAGGAACAAACTATCAAAGGTTTTGCATAATTTTATCGTACCTCGCGTGCTCGTGTCGGATAATGAAAGAGGGTATTTGAGCCCATTAGATATCTGAATATAGAAATATATCTTACACCCGTCCAGAGGAGTGAGATGAATGGCCTGGTGGAAAGATTCCACACTCTGCTCTTATTGAAATATACAGGTTTTTGTCGAAAGATGTGAGGAATCTTGGTCGAAAAGACTTGATTAACATTGCGGTAGATAACATGATATACTCAATAATAACAAGATACACGCGGTCGCTAAGAGGAAACCATCAGATAGTTTTTTCTTAAATTTGGACCCAATCGAACCGCGGGTCAGAGTATGAAGCCGCTGAGCCGAGCCGCCGATTTTAGCCGCCGCCGACCTTTTTTCACCAGCCGAAGCCGCCCCCGATCTTTGTGGCTAAAATCGGCTTAACCACGGCCGCCGTTCCATAGAAAAACTTTAAAATATGGATAGATACAATTTACATTTTTGATAAGCAAATAACCATATAACAGATAGATATATCGTCCTCTCAATAGAAGAATAGTGTATACACATAAACACATTTTAATAATCTACGCAATTGGCTGTATATCTATTAAATATTTGGGGAAATTCTACTTCCACAAATTTGGTGTTTGAAATTGTTCATTAATAAAAGCCTACGTGCCGATATCGAGTTTCAATATCACAAAAACTTCAAATATGATTTTCTCGAAACGACAAATAAGTTATACCCTATTCATTTATTGGGGGACGATATGGAAAGTGATTTTCGTTTTGAATCGTTTATTGTCACAAGAGGGAGCTTAACATGTATTAAAAATGAGAATATTGATAGTAATAGAAAAATATGTAATTATTAAAACTAGTTTTTAAAAGAAATAATAAGATTTCCTATAGATGTCGCTCCCAAAAAGGCTTGCTTAACCCATAAACACCACATACTTAAAGCCATTTTGCTGAAACTTTTTTATTTATTATTAGATTACCTACACATAGAGAAACAAATATTTGCGGAAAAAGGCAATGGAGTATTACAGAATTGTAATACTGCATATAAATTAATACCTCCATTGTAAAGAATGCTAAGTCGACTTGGAACGTTATACTGGAGATTGCATTTCTAAATATTCTAAATTGTCTTCAGTCAAATCCATCAATTCAATGAAGTTAAGCTCAAAACAAATTGCAAGGTAATTCTACACAAAGTTAAAATTTCACTTAAACGACGATTCGCCTCTCCTGAAAACAACCAGTTTCGACTTAGTATACTTTGAATGTCGAGTATATCATAGAGCCGCCTAGCGTCAATTTTCTTATAGTTGTAGGTCGTTTGGGCAAATAGGCCATATTGGTCAATGTTTTGATATAGAGGTCGCTCCAAATTATGGTTTTTGAGCCATAGATACCACATTTTTAAAGCAATTTAGCTGAAACTTTGCAGTTTGTATTCTATTTTGACAAAAATTCATCACAACAAAAATTGTACATTCATATTTCATATTTTGTTATAATCACCCTATAGAGGCCGCTCCAAAATATACGTATTTAAGCCATAAATACAACATTTTCTAAGCATTTTAACTGAATCCTAGAATTTCTTATTTTACTTTGGCAAGATTTCATCACAGTAAATTTTTTCAGTTTGTATTCTACTTATATTTTTACAAGAATTCATGTCAATGAAATTTATACAAATCAAAAGATTGGCTAAAGAGGTCTAAAATGTGGCTAAAAGCTGTAGCGTTCGTTTTTTCAATATATTGCTTAAACAAAAAGATCGTTCCATGACTTGCTCCATATCCAAAGATTTTTCAGTAATAGAAATGAATGCAATTCATGCTGGAGGTTATATAAGATTCGGCATGGCCGAACTTAACGCTATTACTTGTTTCACTTCACAATATCTTACAATTAATTTAAAAACATCAATTATTTATGAATATATAGCAGAGCTAAACTTTTCAACTATTTTTTTAAATGTAAAAATCACAGAGCCGCCGTATGTAAATTTTATGTCGGCTAAGCCATCAAGCCGCCGCCGCCGATCAGTAATTTTCCATGGCAGCCGCCGCCGCCGATTTTGCCTCGGCTTCATTCTCTGCCGCGGGTCTCGTAACCCCATGCAAATTATTCCGGGTCCTCAAAAATTCACCAGACTATAACACTAAATTGAAGCATTGTATATTTATGAAATTTAACATTTCATAATATTTCATATATATCAGATGCGGTGAAAAATTTCGACGGGATATAGCGAGTCCTTTTGGTACTACAAACGATTCAAAGGACTTAAAAATATATAAAGTAATAATATATAAAGAACGCCCAAGAGTGGCGCAGGATTTCGACCAAAGTTTGTAAATCGAAATAGGCTTGCTCTGAGTAAATGAGTGCACCAATTTGGGAGGAATTGTTTCAAGATCCCTCAACACAGCCCCCTTGAAGATCTTGAAAAATGTGTTTTTGGTCCATATATCGCGCGACCCATCAAATTAAAGGGAATTTTGCGTAGATTACAAATAGGGAAAATCTCTGTATGTCAAACGTCGGGTACATGGACCATAGTGTTTTTGCGTAGTATTGTACTGTATTGTTTCGTTATAAAAGTTTAATGCATGCATTTGTCAGAAGAGTTTCCTTCTAAAATAATATTATCATCTTTGTTCGATTAAAAGATTGTTCAAGCTCGAGGTCTGGGCAGAATCGGGCAGAATAATGAACTATTACTCTAAACATCCAAAAAGAATAATAATTAACACTGCCAAAAACTTAATAAACCGGGTCCTTTCCATTAGCGACAAGGAATTTCACAAAAAGAATAAACTCAAAATTAAAAATATCTTACTAGACAACAATTTCCCAGAAAACTTAATCGATAACTTAATATCTAATTTTAAACACAAAGTAAGAGAAAACTCCAATAATAAAGATCCAAAAATTTTCAAATCCCTAATATACGTGGAAAATATATCGGAAAGAATTGCAAAATCAGACATATTTGACAAAAATAATTATAATATTGCCCATAAAACCCAGAACACAATAAAACAACTGTTCACCAACACAAAGAGTAAGATACCGATCACAGAAACTCCAAACGTTGTATACGAAATACCATGTGGAGGTAACAACACAGAACAATGCCATAAAGTCTATGTTGGCACAACAAAAAATAAACTAAAAACAAGAATATCCGGACACAAATCTGATATAAAAAATCGCAACATCAGCAACACTCAACAAAAAACTGCATTAGCTACACACTGTGCCAGTAGTAAACACCAACCGGACTTTGACAACGTTCGTGTACTTCAGAGAGAGAGCAACTATAACAAACGATTTACTCTCGAGATGCTGCATATCAACAACGTACCAACAAGAAAAAGAGTTAACTACAAAACCGATACAGAGAACATAGCACACATATACAAACATCTTATTAGACGAACAAGACAACGAGAGGCCATCGATCATCGTGCAATATTAGAATAACAACCAGTGCAATATTTACATCCGACGGTAGTAGTCACACTACAGTAGTTTTTAAGTATTGTTTGTTGTTGTGTTTTTACTTTTACACGTAAGTTGGCCGTTGTAGAAATATCGTACAATTATTTATGTTCTCCTAGTATTAATAAATCAATATATAGTTATTTTCACTGGAATTTAGTGATATTACTTTATTAATTTAAGTTATTGTGTACTTAATTTATTGTAGAACATGATCCCTGATGACGGAATTCAAAAGATAATTCCGAAATATTGGAAATAAATAAATAAAAATTTAAAAACAAACCAGACCTCGAGCTTGAACAATCTTTTAATCGAATAATTTACAACAAAAAGGTCGAATAAAAACCAAAAATATTAATTATCATCTTTGTCAAAAATTTCATCAAAAATACCACATAGATATATCTTCTATAAAGGATACTCTTAAAAATATTGGCAATGTTAAGATTTTTAACCGTATTGAACTTATAATGGGATCAGAATTTATTGTAAGGTACGTCATTAAATATTTGTTTGTGTTGTTTGGACAATTTTTTCCTGGTCTGGAACACGCGAGCTTCTCGGATAATTTTGTGACTGGCTTCCTCAGATAAACAACCATAAATTAAATAAATGTTTCCGGAAATAAAATTGTCAATATTTATATGCATACTGGCAAATTAAAGTAGCTAATAACATCGTAACCATGAATTAGTACTTTATGTACACTACTGGCAGGCATATAATATCATTGGAAGCGCATCAAATTGTTATCATTGTTGCTATAAGGAACTCCTTAAATACATTACTGTTAATTTTTTGTCGCAAGAAAATTTTACATCTAAAGCAAAAAATACTTTTATATTTTATTTTTAAAGAGGATATGACATTAATAATTTTTTTTCGAAAAAAATTAGATCTTTACAATTTTTTTCCGATGTTATAAAATATTATTTTTTTTATTTTTCGATATAAAAACAGCATATTAAAAGGAATTTTTTAAAAATTTTATCAAAAATATTTTATAAATATGATTTTTTATATTTTTAAGAATTATGTCAACTATCAGACGCAAACAAAGTTATGGGTTTGTTCTACAAGTTAAAAGAAATTATTTTTGGAATACCAACTCAAAAAATGTTTAGTCCTACAGCAAAATTACTTTTTCGAAATTTTGGTCGCGAATAATTTTAACTTTTATATTTTATGTTTAAAGAGGTGATATCGTTAATAATATCTGGCGAAAAAAAGTTAGGGATCTTTACTAATTTTTTTTCCGATGCCATACAATATTTAATATTTTTTGGTTTTTCGGCACGAAAGCACCATATAAAAAGCGATTTTTTATGTTTTTTTCAACAATAATTTATAAGTAAGAACTTTTGTATTTTTTAGGAAATCTGTCAGCTATTTGGCGCAATTATGGGTTTGGTCTACACGTTAAGCGATGGCGACTGGATTATAGTTGAAAATAACGTTTTTAGATATAAAACTATATATTTTTTTAAGTTTTCTGCGCTTTTATTTTACGTTTTTATATTTTTTATTTAATAGTAACAGTACATATACTGTTTTTGAAGAATACAATTTTAGGGATCTATTCCAACTTATATTTCTCATTCCAATTAAACTTGCAAATTTTTTTCACTTTAACAAAAAATACGAATTTTCCAAAGCAATTTTGAATAGTACAGATGCAATTTTCTGCCGACTTGGCATTTTTATATTATTATTAATTCGATTAACTATCACATGCAAAACGTTTGGGTTAATTTCCCTAATAAACGAATTTTATACAGCTATTTTGCAACATTCGTTTAATGTAGTTTATTTTTTGGTCGATTGCGTATACAATTGACTTTGGCGCCCTCTCGTGGTGTCAAAAAGAGCTAAATAAAAAAAAAAATTATTATTTATCTTAATTGGTTTGTTAATATATAATGAGTACCAATTTTACCATTTTTTGAGCCAGTACATTATTATCGATTTTTGTCAATGGGACAGAGCACTGTGCATTAGGGCTAGTCACTTTTTTTTGCGGCAAATGCTCATCCAACTACGATGTAGGGGATGCTGAACTAGTTACAAATAACTTTTTTTTTACTTTGCAACCAAAAACCTTCCGCACCGAATGCAATTACTGATGCTCGAAACTGAATTCTTAGTTTTAATGTTTTTTCTGATTTTCAAATTTGAGAAAACAAATTATATTAAGTCTGCCGAGTCACGGATCTTAAATAACTTCGGTATCGTGATCACGAATCTGCTTTTTGATTTAAAATTGGTCATATAGTTTTTTAGATATGTCGGTTTTAAAATTTGCAAAATATGTAAATTTTTTTAAATGTGCAAAACCCGTATATCTCCAAAACTATATGACAGATTCTGGACCAAAGAGCAGACAAAACAAATTATTATATTGCGGTATTTGGAAGACTGTTTATGGCAATTTTTTTTTTGTTAAATTTTTAAATCTAAACATTATACACAGCGTGCCTCAAGCTTGATTGACGCCAAAAACGGCTTATGAAGTTTTGTTTATAATCATCCTCTCTATTCGACTATGAAGAGATAAAAATCGGATCTGCTTCTTTTCGCATAGTAATTGCGAAAACAGAGAGACGTCAGTACATTAAATTAATTTGTAAAGAAAATCGCAGAAATTTAGTACAGTAACATAATTTCCTTCAAATAAGAGCATTTGCAATATCTTTTGTTGTGTCCGCGATATTTGCAATATTATAGGTTAGGTTAGGGTAGCAGTCGTATTTTTTATACAAGCTCACATAGACCAGTTTACGTCCCTAGTGTTACCCCGGGCTGAAATGCACCTCATCGAAACCGACCTGTTTGATATACAAATTTGTCGATAGTACGAATATCGGTACTGGAAAGATCTGTTAGGCTGCCTAGAAAAGCCGACCCCTTTATGTCCAGTCGTCGTTTACTCAGAGCGGGGCAGTCGCATAGTAAGTGCTCAATGCTATCCACTTCTTCCTCATCTCCACAGCTTCTGCAGAAGTCATTAGAGTCAATACCCACAAAGAGATACCTTGGCCAGATTTGTCTAGCTACTCTGCAGGTGCCGATTTCTGTCCATCTTTCGTTGGACTGCCTGATTGCCTCTTGCCTAACCCAGCAAAAACTGTCATTACCAGGTAACCCGGCGGGTAAGTCAAATTCAAAAGAAATAATGACTTACCATTTACCCACACTTCAGATTATTTTTACATGGGTATGATATTGGAGGAAAGTACTTCCATGCTAGCATACCAAGAGTTAACAAATAAGTACTTACCCCCACGCTTACGAATATCCCACAAATAAGTAGTTATTATTGTCATACTAATAAGGGGCTGAATAACACCTTACCAATAATGGTTTTCATAAGCAAATACATATCATAAATAATTATATATGACGAAATATGCTTTTTTACTCAAAAGGTTTTTTAAATTTCTAAATTAAATATTAAAAGTTGGCGTTGTTGCATATTTTACAATATCCGATTTAATTAACTTACAATTAAGTACTTATTTATGTCAATATCAATAAGTCATTATTTGTTGACTTAATTTAATGCAGAGGGTAAGGATATGTCATTACTTGGTAATGCAAGTGGTAATGACATGTACTTACCAAGTTTTTGCTGGGAAGCCAAAGCTTGCACGCGGATAGTGGCGCACCAATATATGCAAATTCTTCGAGAATTTGTAATGTCGTCTCTTTCCTAGCAAGTTCATCGGCTTTGCAGTTCCCTGGGATATCCCTATGCCCGCATAATTGAGGTTCTATTCTGTTGCTGGCTTATCGACGTACACCTTTTCTTTCAAATAACCCAAAAAAAAAGAAGTCCAACGGTGTCAAATAACATGATCTTGGCGGCCCATTGACATCGCCACGACGTGAGGTTGAGGTTCTATTCTGTTGCTGGCTTATCGACGTACACCTTTTCTTTCAAATAACCCAAAAAAAAAGAAGTCCAACGGTGTCAAATAACATGATCTTGGCGGCCCATTGACATCGCCACGACGTGATATAACACGGCCATTGAATTTGTTGCGCAAAGAGCCATTGTTTCGTTAGCTGGCTTATCGACGTACACCTTTTCGCCCAATCATTCTAAATTTTAAACAGTCAATATATCGGTGCTATTGTAACAAAAGTTTCGCAATTTGGTTTGCGTGACACTCTTATTTGTACGAGTGATGGATTGATCTTTGGGACTCATGTGTTATAGTTTCCTTTTGATATTTATGAAATTTTGTGAATAGTATTTTGTTCGCCCAGTAAACAGCTGATTTAAATATGTGCGAGTATGTATGTATGTACGTGCATTCTGATTTGTATGTATTATATAAGAAAATCTGGGACTTAGATATTTCCCTTCCGATTTGATCTCAAAGCACAATAAGCTTTGTTTTACATCCTATTGAAATTGAAATCTGGCGAAGAGGAGCTATTGACATATGGGGGTGTCGGCTGTCTGGGAGAAATACATCCTGTAGGTCATTTCTGTAGGCCTTTCTTTACGCAGCAAAATTTGTGGCTAAATAACTGGAAAATGCGATACCACAGAGAAACGGCTAATTACTTCCCATTTACCTGGTCAAAATTATTCAGGCTAAGTAATTTTCATTGAGGACACATTTTTAAAGTGCAGTTTGCACACATACAAAAGAAAAATGCCTTACTAAATTCAAGTAAAAAATTCTTATTTTAAGCCTAAAAGTGTACTTAAAAACTTAAGTACATTCGTACTAAGTTTTTCTTAAAACAAGTATAAAACAGCTTACATTGAAAAAAAAAGCGATGAAAGGCTTACAATAAGTATGTAGTACTTGAACTCAAGTAAACATTTCTTAAAAAAGAAAATTAGCCTAATATGGCTTAAAGTAAGAAGAAAAAGCTTACTTTAATCTCTGAGAGGCAGAACAATTATAGAGCACAATTACTTTGATCACCTCAAACTTTGAGAAGAAGGTTTAGAAGTATGGTTCCTTCGGCAAAGTTTCTTATTTTGATCCCTAGAATACGATTTTCACTGAGCAATGGGCGATTTTTAAATCGACCCGCCCTAATGTATATATAATAATAGGATCAGAATTACTGTATTTTTTCTTGTATGGAACAAGCGAGCATTTTCGAAAATTTTGTGATTGGATTCTAGTCCCGATTTTTTCAAAAATTATGTTCTATATTCATCATCTAGTCGCCATTTTTTAAAAGGAGTGGAGAGTGGAAGTTCCAAATTTGAAATGAGCTACATTTTTCCTATCGAAGGGTTGACTCTAACTCTTCCACAGGATATAGACGATGCCCGAACCCTTTTTGAAAATATTGTTTATTGTTTCAGCGTTTTCGTTACATCCACATGAATTGAAGATGGGTTTGTTGGCTACAGAGTAGGTATATAGGTGTTACATAATTTATGATGAAACTGGTTCGTTAAATAATGATAATAAACAAACGACTACAAAAAAAAATGTATTCATAAACAGCTGATGAAAACTTACTTTATCCATTTTTTTTCTTTTCACACTCGTTATAATGCATCATCATCGTTGCGTAATAGACGTTTATTATTCTTAGATTATCAATTCAAAATTAGGTTTTTTACTCTGGAGTGGTGCAGCAAACCAAGAAGGCATAAAATAAAAATGTTTTAGCAACATTTACACTCCACGAACGAATACAAATTTATAGACTTTACAATTGGAACTGAGTTGTACATGTTAACGTATATAGGTTCCAAAATTATTTATAATTAATTTACAAAAAATTTAGAACTAAAGCAAAACTATTTTTTCGTTATTTTGTGCGCCAATAATTTGAACTTTTATATTCTATTTTTAAATAGAAAAAGACATTAATAATTTCTGGCGAAAAAATTAGGGATCTTTACGATTTTTTTCCTGATGCCACAAAATATTTAAGTTTTGTTTATTTTCGACAAAAAAACTCTATGTAAAAAAATTTGTTTCTCATTTTTCTCCAAATTAATTTATCACCTATCTGGGGCAAAAACAATTACACTGTAAGCGATGGTGACTGTTTTTGGAATACCTCTACAAATAATAAAGGATGGTTAAATTGTAAGGGCCGATATTGAATGTGAACCACACCTACATGTCTAGTTTTTTTCTGCATTTCATTTGACATTTCTCAATTTCAGACTAACGCAATGTGAACCATGGAAAGATACACAATCATGCAACGCGTTTGAGTAGCCCCACATTCATTTTAATTTAAAGTTTATTTTAAGTTTTTAAATGTTTATCCATTATTATTATTACTTGTTTCTGTAGTATTTATAACCATATATGGCCTATGGCTCGGTTAAATATTGAATAAATAAATAAATAAATAATGTTTTTTAGCCTTTTACGAAAATGGGCGTTCAAATCAAAATGCATTTCGTGCACTTTGTGATGTTTTTTTGATCAGCATAATCGACCAAATGTGTCCACAATCGGGAGAATTGTACGCAAGTTTCAGCAAACCGGGTCTGTAGGAGATGTGAAAACACCTGTGCATGCTCGCCCAGTTCGTTTGGTGCGGCTTATGGGCTGGCGACGTCATCGGGCCATACTTCATCGAAATGAGGCCGGTCAGGCAGTTACTGTGAATTGTGTTCGCTATCGTGAGATGATAACGAACTTTTTATAGCCCGAATTATAAGATATGGATGTGGACAATATGTGGTTTCAACAGGACAGTGCCACTTACCACACAGCTAACGAAACAATGGCTCTTTGCGCAACAAATTCAATGGCCGTGTTATATCACGTCGTGGCGATGTCAATGGGCCGCCAAGATCATGTTATTTGACACCGTTGGACTTCTTTTTTTTTGGGTTATTTGAAAGAAAAGGTGTACGTCGATAAGCCAGCAACAGAATAGAACCTCAACCTCACGTCGTGGCGATGTCAATGGGCCGCCAAGATCATGTTATTTGACACCGTTGGACTTCTTTTTTTTTGGGTTATTTGAAAGAAAAGGTGTACGTCGATAAGCCAGCAACAGAAACAATGGCTCTTTGCGCAACAAATTCAATGGCCGTGTTATATCACGTCGTGGCGATGTCAATGGGCCGCCAAGATCATGTTATTTGACACCGTTGGACTTCTTTTTTTTTGGGTTATTTGAAAGAAAAGGTGTACGTCGATAAGCCAGCAACAGAATAGAACCTCAACCTCACGTCGTGGCGATGTCAATGGGCCGCCAAGATCATGTTATTTGACACCGTTGGACTTCTTTTTTTTTGGGTTATTTGAAAGAAAAGGTGTACGTCGATAAGCCAGCAACAGAATAGAACCTCAATTATGACCTACAGGATGTATTTCTCCCAGACAGCCGACACCCCCATATGTCAATAGCTCCTCTTCGCCAGATTTCAATTTCAATAGGATGTAAAACAAAGCTTATTGTGCTTTGAGATCAAATCGGAAGGGAAATATCTAAGTCCCAGATTTTCTTATATAATACATACAAATCAGAATGCACGTACATACATACATACTCGCACATATTTAAATCAGCTGTTTACTGGGCGAACAAAATACTATTCACAAAATTTCATAAATATCAAAAGGAAACTATAACACATGAGTCCCAAAGATCAATCCATCACTCGTACAAATAAGAGTGTCACGCAAACCAAATTGCGAAACTTTTGTTACAATAGCACCGATATATTGACTGTTTAAAATTTAGAATGATTGGGCTGTGCTTTGCACAGTGCTGTGTCTTCAGTGCTCTATCGATGTGACAAAAATAGAAGGAGTAAATGCAAAATTACGAAATTTGGCACCAAGAAGTATTTGTATCTTAATTTTGGACCAAATCGAACAGCGGGTCTCGTACCTGCAAATCATTCACCAGAATATTGCACTGCATTGGAATATTGAATTATGGTTTTGGTCCATATATCGTGTGACCCATCACCTTAAAGGAAATTTTGCGTAGATTTCAAATATGATGCACAAAATAAAAAATCAATAGGGAATGATAAGACGGATCACAGTGTTTTTGGGTAGCATTGTACACTATTATTTCGATTTTAATGTTTAATGCATTATTTTTCAGAAGGGTTTTCTTTGTTGACTTCTAAATAATAAATTTTCGTTTAAAATATAGTTAGATATACGAGTAGTACTCTTAAAAGTATTGCCAATGTTATTTTTTTTAAGCCGTTTTGATAATGTGTATATAGGATTAGGTTGGGGTGACAGCCGTATTTTTTTATACAAGCTCACATAGCCCAGTTTAGGTCCCTAGTGTTATCACGGGCTGAAATGCCCCTCATCGAAACCAACCTGTTTGATATACAAATTTATCGATAGTACGAATATCGGTACTGGAAAGATCTGTTAGGCTGACTAGAAAGGCCGACCCTAGTATGTCCACTCGTCGTTTACTCAGAGCGGGGCAGTCGCATAGCAAGTGTTCAATGCTCTCCACTTCGTCCTCATCTCCACAGCTTCTGCAGACTTCACTAGACTTAATACCCAATTTTTTTGGCGTGTTCGCCGATCAAGCAGTGTCCCGTCAGAACTGATACTAACGTAGACAATCTTTGCCTCTCTATGTATATATATGTATATTAGGCCGGGTCGATTGGTGGGGAGGCAAAAAAAGTCGCCATTGCTCAGTGAAAATCGTATTCTAGGGATCAAAATAAGAAACTTTGCCGAAGGAACCATACGAATTCTGATGTCCCGGATTTGGGTCGAACTTTTGGGTAGGGGCAAATTTTGAAAAATCCCACTTTGACCCATTTAGAGTGCTCCAATCGAGTCCAAATGTATGACCGACCCCCACTAACTTTGGAAGCCCGACCCACCCATTCCAGTGACACACCCCCTGGAACCCCGTGGGGGTTCCATACATTTGGACTCGATTGGAGCACTCTAAATGGGTCAAAGTTGGATTTTTTCCGGGACATCAGAATTCGTTTTAGAGGTATGGTTCCTTCGGCAAAGTTTCTTATTTTGATCCCTAGAATACGATTTTCACTGAGTGGGGGTCGGTCATACATTTGGACTCGGTTGGAGCACTCTAAATGGGTCAAAGTGGGATTTTTTCCGGGACATCAGAATTCGTTTTAGAAGTATGGTTCCTTCGGCAAAGTTTCTTATTTTGATCCCTAGAATACGATTTTCACTGAGCAATGGGCGATTTTTAAATCGACCCGCCCTAATGTATATATAATAATAGGATCAGAATTACTGTATTTTTTCTTGTATGGAACAAGCGAGCATTTTCGAAAATTTTGTGATTGGATTCTAGTCCCGATTTTTTCAAAAATTATGTTCTATATTCATCATCTAGTCGCCATTTTTTAAAAGGAGTGGAGAGTGGAAGTTCCAAATTTGAAATGAGCTACATTTTTCCTATCGAAGGGTTGACTCTAACTCTTCCACAGGATATAGACGATGCCCGAACCCTTTTTGAAAATATTGTTTATTGTTTCAGCGTTTTCGTTACATCCACATGAATTGAAGATGGGTTTGTTGGCTACAGAGTAGGTATATAGGTGTTACATAATTTATGATGAAACTGGTTCGTTAAATAATGATAATAAACAAACGACTACAAAAAAAAATGTATTCATAAACAGCTGATGAAAACTTACTTTATCCATTTTTTTTCTTTTCACACTCGTTATAATGCATCATCATCGTTGCGTAATAGACGTTTATTATTCTTAGATTATCAATTCAAAATTAGGTTTTTTACTCTGGAGTGGTGCAGCAAACCAAGAAGGCATAAAATAAAAATGTTTTAGCAACATTTACACTCCACGAACGAATACAAATTTATAGACTTTACAATTGGAACTGAGTTGTACATGTTAACGTATATAGGTTCCAAAATTATTTATAATTAATTTACAAAAAATTTAGAACTAAAGCAAAACTATTTTTTCGTTATTTTGTGCGCCAATAATTTGAACTTTTATATTCTATTTTTAAATAGAAAAAGACATTAATAATTTCTGGCGAAAAAATTAGGGATCTTTACGAATTTTTTCCTGATGCCACAAAATATTTAAGTTTTGTTTATTTTCGACAAAAAAACTCTATGTAAAAAAATTTGTTTCTCATTTTTCTCCAAATTAATTTATCAGCTATCTGGGGCAAAAACAATTACACTGTAAGCGATGGTGACTGTTTTTGGAATACCTCTACAAATAATAAAGGATGGTTAAATTGTAAGGGCCGATATTGAATGTGAACCACACCTACATGTCTAGTTTTTTTCTGCATTTCATTTGACATTTCTCAATTTCAGACTAACGCAATGTGAACCATGGAAAGATACACAATCATGCAACGCGTTTGAGTAGCCCCACATTCATTTTAATTTAAAGTTTATTTTAAGTTTTTAAATGTTTATCCATTATTATTATTACTTGTTTCTGTAGTATTTATAACCATATATGGCCTATGGCTCGGTTAAATATTGAATAAATAAATAAATAAATAATGTTTTTTAGCCTTTTACGAAAATGGGCGTTCAAATCAAAATGCATTTCGTGCACTTTGTGATGTTTTTTTGATCAGCATAATCGACCAAATGTGTCCACAATCGGGAGAATTGTACGCAAGTTTCAGCAAACCGGGTCTGTAGGAGATGTGAAAACACCTGTGCATGCTCGCCCAGTTCGTTTGGTGCGGCTTATGGGCTGGCGACGTCATCGGGCCATACTTCATCGAAATGAGGCCGGTCAGGCAGTTACTGTGAATTGTGTTCGCTATCGTGAGATGATAACGAACTTTTTATAGCCCGAATTATAAGATATGGATGTGGACAATATGTGGTTTCAACAGGACAGTGCCACTTACCACACAGCTAACGAAACAATGGCTCTTTGCGCAACAAATTCAATGGCCGTGTTATATCACGTCGTGGCGATGTCAATGGGCCGCCAAGATCATGTTATTTGACACCGTTGGACTTCTTTTTTTTGGGTTATTTGAAAGAAAAGGTGTACGTCGATAAGCCAGCAACAGAATAGAACCTCAATTATGCCTCAGCGTCATCGAAAATTTGGACCATCGGATGCAAGTGTGCCGCCGAGGTCGCGGCTGCCATTTGGCCTATATTTTGTTCCATACATAATTGAACCATACCAATATTATCATAATAAAAAGAAATGACAATAATTTTCTAAATAATTTGTGTTTTATTCAAAATCTACTTCAACCCGTCGCACAATGGGAAAATATGATGAAATATGCGCGCATAGGACTTTGGAAACATCTTTCAAAAATCAATTTTTTGGGAGTGTTATTTTATTGAGGATAATATTTAATGAAAATACCGACAAATTTTATGAAAATATCTCCAGGCGATTTCGAGTTTTTACCATGCAAAGTTTGTCTTTTTTACTAATAAATGCAAATAACATTGCGATGATAAAATGCATATACTAAAATGCTTGTAGAATTCGCGTTTATTGGTGAAATGCGATAGGACTTGCAACATATAATAAGGTACTATTCATCTTAATTTTTGTGTATAAAACGTATTTTTAACGCCTTCCAAAGAAGAGATATTTCAAAGTAAAAAAACAGTTTTTTTTTTGTTTTTCAAAAAAATGATCCACAGTAAATGGAATACAACTTTTTTGGATCACGTGGGATCACTACCATATGGCATAGGGAAGAGAGGTGACTTAGTGGTGAATCCAACGGTACCTAGTTTATCTGCGACTTTTTGTGACTATGGCAGATTTTTGTACTTTAAATATGGGCCTTTTTACTCTAAATATAGAAAAAATGTGTGGGCGCTATATCTATCTATGATCCGATTTTCCCGAAGCATATGGACCGATTTTCATGGTCCAAAAAAATAACTTATGCGAAATTTCGGCAAAATCGGATATTACGAACGGTACTGAACGGACGAGGATAAATGGATTAACACGTTAACAGTTTTATCAAGTACTATTAAAAATTGAGATCTTATTAATATTATAAGGATTATAGTAATTTTTATATTTCACTTTTTCTACAAAATCTATAAAAATATAGTTACAATAAAATATATACGCTTCCTCAGTTTGTGTGTATTAGGGTGGACCGATTATTTTTTGTTTTTAATTTAACTTTTCTTTTTTTATCAGTCTACGACCCATTGTTTAAAGAGCATTTAGTAAAATTTCAGCTTTCAAAAATATTGCAGCCCACAATTTTATCCTATTTAAGTTGTCTTAGTTTCAATTTTTAAAGCATGGCATGTTTTGTAGACTTTTATCGCAATGTTGACAAAAATATTTTTGAACTTCAATGGTCTGCATATTTAAAACGCAGCAACACACAATAAAGCACCTGAAACAGATTTTAAACTAAATTTTGTCAGCTTTAATTTAAAATCAAGATCACTAAAGTTGGCACGATATTAGGGGTTTTACACTAATTTTCACAAAGTCGCTTTTAAAGCCCCACTGTGCGATAAATAGTAACAGTAAGAAAAATCTGGCTACACCAAATTATTCTCCAAAGAATTCTCTTGAAGATGACCCAAACCGTAGGACTCTATATCTAACGGTATAGTCGTGAGATAAAAAATACAGCTATGCGCGCGTATTTACTCATTTTTTCCCATTGTGCGTCGTCTGTCTATCTATCTGTATACTGGCTGGTGCGCACGATAACTCTCGAAAGGAGTAACGAAAGGAGTTTGGTATGCGGTAACATTTTTTCTATCTCCGGATAAGTTCGAAGATGGGCCATATTGGTACACTCCTTCTAGTACTTCCCCCACAGAGGGTTAGAATTGAATGAAATATTGATTTTCAAATAACCTTATTGGAATCTTCTAAAATTCCACACATAGTATTAGTTTATGAGTCGCTACCACCTTAAGAAAAATGGGCGAATATACAATGTCCCTTTGGTACCTCCTACACAAATGTACAATTTTGCACCAACAGTTAACATCTTATAGCGTTATTACAAGTGAATAAAAATACTTGAGTAATGGTTTTATAGTGCCTACAGTCCAGTGAAAAATTGAGGTTATTGACACGCTCCTTTAGATACCTCCCACATAAATGGACTATTATGCGCCAAAAGTTAACAGCTTATAACTTTTATAGTGTGCTTACAAAAACTTAAAATGTTGTACAGTGTAATGTTTTTATAGTGCCTACAGTCCAGTGAAAATTGGGGTTATTGAAACGCCCCTTTTGGTACCTCCCACACAAATGGACTATTTTTCACCAAAAGTGAACAGCTTATAATTGAAATTTTGTGCAATGTAATGCATTTATAGTATCTATAGTCCAGTGAAAAATAGGCGTTATTGTCATGCTCCTTTTGATACCTCCCACACAAAGGTACCACTTTGTACGAAAAGTTAACAGCTTATATCGTTGCACAGTGTAACGTTTTTAAAATTCCTGCAATCCTGTTAGAAATGAGGGTTATCACCACACCAGTTTTAGTACCTCCCATACAAAAAAGAGCCAGGACATACCAAAATTAAATAGCGGCGTAGCGTTATATCGCCCAATGTCATATCGCCCAAAACCATATCAATGCCATATCGCCCAAAATGCGACATATCGCCCAAATTGGTTATCAGAAAATGTCATATCGGCCATTGCCTTAAAGCCCAAAGTTTTTTTCTTTTGCGATATGACATTTCAATAAATAAAAAATGTTACAAAGCGTAGCGTAACAAAAGAACTGTAATAACACTCTTCATCATGTAGCAGTGACAAATACTGATTTGTCACACCTTCGACCTTTGGCAGAGTTATGTCCAAAGACGGTTACGTGGACCAAAGGTTTTTTAGGTTATGTCAAAAGACAGCTACGCGGACCAGATAGTATGTGCCTTTGCAAAGATACCTAGATCAGCATAGCAGTTTTTCAACATACGCCAGAAGAGAAAATCTTTAACACTCACAGACTGTTTGGTCCGCGTAGCCGTCTTTTGACATACCTCAGAGGACAAAATCTTTAATCCCGTTCGAAGGCCAACAACTTAAAAACTTACTTTGGTCCGCGTAGACGCCTTTTGGTATTCCGACGATTCGAAAGTTGTTTTACAAAAAATGCTCATGATACATTTTACTTTAATTAGTGTGATGGACATTTGAGAATAAATTTGTGTGTATACTTTGGGCGTTAAGACATAACTTTTTTTGGGCGAAAAAAATTAAAAATTACCCACTATTCAAAAAGACATGTTGCCCACCGTCGATGTCATATTGCCCAAAAACCAAATTTTTCTACAACAACACCTAACATTGATTTTTTTTCTTACTTGTTAGACATAACAAAATTTATTTTTCTTTATGTTTTTGCGCAAATATTTTGTCAAAAAAGCTTCACTGCACATGCTTCATCACTCACCTAAGGGCCTGAATTGTAAATGGATTGCTCGCACATCATCGGTCATTCACAGTACCCCACAAAAAAAGCCTAACGACTTCAAATCGCATTCACTTCAAAAACATTTATATATAGGGTGATCCATTTCGAGGTTCCCTATTTTTTTAAGGAAAAAAACACAGAAAATTCAAATTGAATGGGGAATGTTTATTATCATTTGAAAGAACATTATTTGGCATTTATTTTTTGAAGATTATTTCTATCATATGTTGGCCGCGGCTACGTCTCAGATGGTCCATCCGTTGAGTCCAATTTTCGATGACTCGTTCGAGCATTTCGACTGGTAACTGGCGAATGACACGCGTAAACGCTGTTCAGGCGTAAGTCTTTCCATGATGAAATGCCAAACAATACTTAACAAAAATAACATGACAGCATGACACGACTCACACGTGATCTGTCAAAAAAAGGCTATTGAAAAAAGTACCTCTACTTGGATCACCCGTTATAATATTACACAAATTAATCTGTAAATTTGTTGTCAAAACGTTGTAAATGTTGTTCAGGCGTAAGTCTTTCCATGATGAAATTTCAAACATTATTTAACAAAAATAACATAACAGCATGACACGATTCGCACGTGATCTGTCAAAAAAAGCTATTGAAAAAAGTATTTCTACTTGGATCACCCGTTATAAAAAGAAACTAGATGGACCAAATGTTTTTCAGCGTGATACATCATTATTGCTAAATTGAAGTTTTAGTTTCAAAGCTAAAACTCTGCTAAACTAAAATAGCTAACTTGTAACAAAAACACTTCTGTTATTAAATGACAAAGACCAAACAAAGTATGGTTATACCACTGTGTCTCGCATAATAAAATTTTATTCAAAGAAATATACCAACCATTCTGCCTATCTTTTGTTTAATACAAAGTAAGTACTTTCCATTGTATTTTAAAAAATGAAATGTGAAAAACTCCAGAGATTACTTTTTCGTTGGAGATTTCCATTTCATTCTGTGCTATTTTTGCAATTTTCCCATTGCTGCGCAAGGATGCGAGAGATAATTCCACTTAAGTACCTGTGGCGACCTACAAATATTGATATTTTCCTAAAGATACCAAGAATTCCGAGGTACTATATTACACAACGCTGTACATTGAGCAATTTAAAACGTTTGACGAGGGCATAGGTACTTACCGGCAAACCTTCTCCCAGGGGGTGGGATGAATTGTTTTCGAAATGATAGAAGCACTTTGTAAAATCCATGAAATGTTATTATCAATTTTATTAATTGTTTTTTTTTTTATTTAGTTTGTTTATCGTTTACTAAAGAATTAAAATTTACAAAAGGTACATTATTTTCAAAATGCAAACTCGAAACTGTGATGATTTCACTCATCAGATTTCCTATTATCATAGAATATATTTTAGCTGTTGTTATTTTATCATTTCAAATTTAATCTATCAATTCAACCAATTGGATAAAAACATTTGTTTAATTTATTTATTATTATAACACTAATACATAGTTACTATACTTAAATTAATACTTATATATGTATGTACCTATATACAAATATGTATATGTATAATGTATGTGTAACAGAGTCTCTGCTCTGCCATACACACATAAACATACACAGCACACCATGGGTAGGGAGGGAGAGAAAGTATTAAATGTCAAGTATGATGAACGTTTCTAGTTGTTGTATGTTTGTACGTATGTCTGTAGGCATATTATCATATATACAGTAAAATAATACACGCTTACAAACAACTGTACCAATTTTTCTATTAGTAGTTACGTACAATTTCTCTTTTATTTCTCATATCTATAATAAGAAGTATTTATAGTATATATACACACACACATGCGAATGCACATACCTGTAGTATGTACTTACTACATACATATGTACGTGTGTGTCTATTCATTTATTTATAGCATTATGTTTGAAGTATAATATATATGTATATACGCTATAATAGGATTTTTTAACATACCTTGGGATATAATCGACGACCCACAACACATACACATACACATGAATGTATATCTTCTGTATTAAAATATTTAAGATTTTTGTATATTATACGAGTATATGTTCACATTTAGCTAATCCCATGTACATACATACATACATATTTATGATTTTTCCTTTGAAATCAATTTTTATCATCAGCTAATCGTATATCGCTAGGTCAAAATCTATTTCAAGGTCTCTAGAGAAAAACGCAAAATGCAGCAGGTATTGAAGCCAATATTCTATTGCAATTGTTGAATGCGTACAAACCTGACCAACATTTCGAAAATGACCAATAGGCAATTCACATAGTCGCTTTATGGCCCGTCGTAAGTATCAAAAACTTGAGTATTATTTTTGTGCATTCAACGGCTAAAAGCAAAAACTTCAAAAATATGCACACATAAAAAATATCAATGTGAAATCAATTGTATTCATTATAAACTCGTGTTAATTCATCATAAAACTATGTTAATTTAACATGAAAAAATTTGGGTTCCATGAATGTGAGTTATATGCAAATTAACGTGATGCCAAGTAGAATTTATAATGTTTTTTTCCTGTACATACAAGTATCTTATGATCTATAATAGTATGTATATATATTGAAAACAGGCTTTAAACCATTTTTTGGCTAATTGTTGTTAAGCGAACCAACACTCTACTGTGTTTTATTCAAACACAAATTAACTAAATAACCGTCGGTTAATCAATTTCAAAGTAAATATATATCGCTCATTTATAACAGGAGCGCCACATCTTATAATTGGAATTTTTGAAGTACCTGCAATTCGGTATAAAAAAATAACAAAATATATGGCATTTATATGTGGGAACTGGGGTTAACGGACGGACTACGCATGCTCAGTGATATTGCGTGACCTTTACGTTGGGCACTAACTGGATTGTGGACTTAGGTGTTCGAGAAAAGGATAGATGTAATGACCCGTATAGAGTGATCTGATTCACTGACATACTTAGATATTTTAGAGGAGAGACAGGCATGATGTGCAGGGAGAGATGACGATATTATGACCTACGACGAAGACGATTGAGAAGTCATTCAACAGGCCGAGGCCCCATCTATGTACTTATTTATTTTGCGACAAGTCTGATGATCATCTAATGGTGTTTTCTTTTTTGGAATGACGTATTTGGGAGCCTGAAATTGATTTGGGAAAAACGCTATATATGGGTCGATAGACCCTCCCTAGGGCTTATATCAGCATGCGGGCCTTGTCGGTACAAAGTCCCATCTTCAGTCATAAAGATTTAATTATTTCTCGAGAAAGTCAAAAAATGCCATCGTGGAACTTAACTATATTAGGCGTGTTTTCGTTACAGCATAAGTGCTTAATTTGTATGGGGAGCTAAGCACTTTTAAGCACTATTAGTTCCCGATGAAGTTTGGTGCTTGTGTTCATGTCTTAATCGAGTATGATGTTGCCAGATTGGGCACCCTATATTTAGCAATATGGCATCCCATTTTTGGAGAGTTTTTATCAATTATTGTGAATTAACGGGAAGAAGAAGAACAAAAATGGGAAATTATTTTAATATTTGCAAAAGAGTGTAAACAATTGAACATAGAATAGTAAATATATGTTTTATAAATACTTTTCACAAATTTTTTGTCTGTTTCGCACTGTTCTTTCTTCGCAACTCATGACACCATTGCTACCAGATAGTGAAAATCCGCCACTTATTGCTTATGTGCCAGTTAGTGGAAGTCAGTTGTTTTCGTTGCAAAGTACTAAACTAAAAGTGCTAGCTTGTAACGAAAACATGCCTATTGTTAATAGTTAACTCCTACAAAACATCAATTTTGTAAACTAATTTTAAGGATCTACTTGAATTAATAAACACAATCAAACAATTCATCAAAGTTGCCGTGTTTTAATCATCAGATCCTACATTTTGGGGGCTCGCCCGGCCGTTCCGTTTTTTTTGTGGAGACTCGTCGGTTCTTGTCGTTTTAAAATTTTCGAGGCTCGTCTCGGTCGTTTAAATTGTGAAATTCCGAAGACATCAATCGTTGTGAAATTCAAGACCCAACGTTGAGACTCTTGTAAGACTGAGAAACATAGTTAAAAAAGAGAAGATACACATGAGTTGTGTTAAAGAGAATTTTAAATATACAAGGGTTATGTAAATACAGAGTTTAAGAAATATGAGAATATAAATACACATGAGTTGTGTAGAAGAAGATTTTAAAAGTGGTTTGTAAAGATGTTTCTGAGTGCAACAACATTTACGGAGAAAACATTAAGAGAGACGTGCAAAATTAAGTTCGCGTTGTGAAAGGAGATACTTCATTCTCATGGACAGTGAATTTTTATGTGAGAAGAAACTTTGAATTACTCAATTCGACAAAATAGTTTAATTTAAAGAACGAGTACATACACAATTTGGTGAACGTATTATATATATATACAATAATCTGTAAAATGATTGTTTTCTCATAAAGTAAAAAGCTCTGTATTATTTTATGGTAATATCAATTTTGAGCTATGACACTCAGGAAAAAGACAAACGATATGGGTGTGAATTACATATTAAACTTCAAATATGCCCTAACAAATCTACACAATTTAAATTCCATACCCCTAAATTTCTAACTCGTAAGCTCACTACAATACAAAATATTTTATATTTTCAATTTTCGATAAGCTTTGTTATAACTGTGGAAAATTCTGAATTTTTTAAATGTTTAAGTGCTCGGGAAATATTAACTTTTTCCCATAAAATATTGAAAATTATATTATGTTTTATTTAATAACATTAACTTTCCGCCCAATAGTTTCGGAAATGTGTTTCTAAAAGCTATAGCGAAAAAAGTTTTTTCATCCAATATCTCTATCTATACTCGTATATGTATATATATATATGTATATATATAGACACTTAGACAAATTGTTTGTAACGGCATCACGCTTGTACTACTTGGTCGATTTTTAAAATGTTTCTTTTATGTATATGAAAGTTTCTTGGCCACAGATGGTTCTTAAAAAATAAAAAAAGTGAGATGGATCAAAAGTGGGCGTGGCATTATTTAAAATTTGAATATCTCAGAAAGTATTGATAGAAAAAGAACGAAATTTGGTATATATGTTATTCGAACTGTTATCTAAAACTTCAGCAAAAAAAGGATGAGATCGAATAAGGGGATGTGGCAATAGTGGGCGCAGCAATGTTTGAAAATTGAATATCTGGGAAACTATTTGGATGGTAAGTTATTGCATTCAATATTAGTCATTTCACCAAAAGTGGTCGTGATAGCAGTAGTGGTCAATTCACCAGAAGCGTTAGGAACAGGACAAGTAGTTATTCGCGGTTAATATCGGACCGGTGCATATGTATACATATTTGTAAGATATATTTTGTATGTGAAAGACTATAGCAACTACTTAAATTAAAAGATACTCCGATTACTGAATCGGAGCACCCATCACCGTGGATCACACGCGTTTGGGTACAAATAAACTCATTATACCAAATTCCAACCCAATTCGTTGAAATTTGGGGTTTTTGTGGCGCTACGAAGACAAATCTAGAGGGACCTTTGTATGTGTGCTATATGAAAACATGGACCTATGACAACAATTGTTAGTGTAAAGAATTCCAAGTATAAAAAAACCCCAGTTACCAATTGTCGGCCCGATAAGTTGACATTTCGATACCTCCATTCTAAACTACGCTAAGTGCAAAAAGGTAGTTTTTCAGGAGATGCGTTCAAAGTTTGATGCATTTTTTAAATTTGTGTGGAATTCCTTTATAATGCAAATCGAATGACCTGTACTGTTTTGTGAATAACTTTTGATTGGGTTGACGGATAAACACCCAATGTTGAATGAATATAATTTGGGATATTAATTTTATTAAAAATGCAATTTCCCTAAAACTATGCTAAGTCGACTTAGCATGTTGTAGAATGGAGGTATCGATTTGTGCTCTCAATGACGTTAAGTAGTCAAATCGGGGAGATGCTGTATATGGGGGCTATATCAAAAAATGCACCGATATTGCCCATTTTCAATCCAAAGTTACCTGCAACTATCGGATTTTTTCGATTATTACGCCCGAAAATTGGAGTAAGCGCTCTTAAAGTTGCGACCACCGACTCAAAATTTAATTTGTAATGATTTCCAAACGTTGTACGTAAGTGAACTTTACCATAATGAAAATGTTGACTTCGAATAACGCTTTGACACTGAAAGATCATTGAACATGTTTGGGGTGCGTTGACATAAAGATACGAAATTGTTATGTCCCTATTATAAAACCTTATATAAGAAGTATCTATAAGAAAATTTCAGTCATCTAGCTCAATTATTGCAAACTGTTGCGTGTTTACAACAGACGGGCAGATATGGCTAAATCGACTTAGAATTTTACGACGATTAAGAATATATATACTTTATGAGGTCTCAGATCAATATTTAGAGGTGCTACAAACGGAGTGACAAAATTAATATACCGTCCCATCCTATGGTGGGGGGTACAAAAACCTACAAAAATTCTTTGTAACGGCATTACGCAAGAACTACCGGACCGATTTTAAAAATATTTCTTTTATATGAAAACTTTTAGGCCACAGATGGTTCATAAAAAATAAAAAAGTGCGCACAGAAATATAAAACAAGTTGTTGGGTACAACTTGTTGTTGAAATTAATTACAAAATTGTTGGTATAATAACTTTGTTGGTTAAATCGTACCCAACAACTTTGAGTTTTTGATTCAGGATGTTTTTTTAAGATTAAAGTTGTGGTTTCAAGTACAAAACAGTTGTTGAAATGACGATTTCGTTGTTGTTTAAGATCGCTTTGTAAATAAATTAAATGAGTGGACTTGGCAGTATTTAAATCTGGGCATTGGAATTGTTACTATTGGTAGTGTCGTTTTATGAACTAAACTTTGGTTGAATGGTTGCCAGATTTGTGAAACTTCTTTATACTGATTGTGATGGTAAAAAAAAAATATTAAAGATCATCTAGACAATTTTAATGTAAATGCTTTTAGAGGGAATTTCTGTATTGGGGATCAGGCAAACCACTAAAATGTTCCAGTTTTTCGCAAAAAATAACCTTAATATCACTGCTTTCGTCATTGGATCAACAAACTACTATCGTTGAAGTTTCCTAAAGTTTAGTTTGAATATGGGGCTTTGCTAATGTTCGTACTTAATATTTGATATATGTATATGAATCTGATTCGATTTTCATCAACATTGGCAGTATTTATTGGTGATCCAAGATACTTCACTCTACTAAAATTCACAATACTAACTCGGAAGGAATATATTGCGGTTATATCTACATCTGAACCAATTACCTTAAAATTTCTCCACGTTTGTTCATGAATGCAAAAAAATCTGATGCAAAATCGGACAGACTATATATATGTATGGGGTATATCATGTAAAGTGAGCCAATTTTTAAAAGCGATGTCTACTGATCTGTATGAAACTTGCACAATGTTAAATCCTATTGGATAGTAGTTTGCCACAAAATTTCAACGTGATCGGTTAAGGACTCTCAGAGTTGGAGGCTGTTGAATTAATAAATTTTGGACAAATGGCCCTTTTTCCCATACATATGGTGTAAGAATCCCACACATTCTTTCACTATTATTTTTGGTTCGGAAAATTATAGAACTTTCAACGGACACCCAACAATATAACTATTTGGACAAATCTGAATTTTGATATTACATACTTGTATATTAATGGGCACTCATAGATTAAAAATATAATAATAAATTTAAATTATAGGAAGGCACTTAGTGATAGTTTAAATATTTTACAACAACAATTAAATAACAGACATTGATAGTCAATCAATTAAATTTTCAATAATTTGCAGATTTAATTTAAACATGTAATTACTCTCGCCTAGATCTCTAGCATACGTAAATACTCCAGCTATGTAAGCTAATAGCGGCCCCGTCTCTCTACCTGGTCGTCGATGCGAAAGTATCGATACATTTAAGTATGCTGAGCCGACATATAAAATTTTTAAGGAGATAGCATTTTTATATTCTTAAAATTCCAAATAAAATTCAGCTACAATTTGGAGTCAATCCCAATCAAACGTTAGGCATAAAAGAGCGATTGCCATATCGATATCAAATTTATCGTAAACGACATTTAATAAAAAAATATGATTGGAAACAAAGCGCCATAAATTGCTTAAAATGCACGAATTGTTGTGTTTTTTACCGCTAGACAATTTTCAAGTAAATAAACAAAAAACATCTGCTTTAACATCGGGTCGATATGATGTATTTTTAAAGTACTTCCATACAAATTTCAAAAAATTTCGATCGCCTCTCCTTAAATGCTGCTTATGTGACCTAGCATACTATGGAATAGAGGTATCGAAAAGATCATTCCGACCTTACTTACAAATATCTGAACAGTATAATTATACCCTCCCCCATAGGATATTCATTTTGTCACTCCGTTTGTAACACCACTAAATATTGGTCTGGGGCCCCAATATATATAATACTTGAGCTAGGCGGTTGAAATTACATATCGCGACCGAAGAGTGTAAAGGCGCTAAGTCCAATATTTAAAATTTTACAGGAGAGGCAAAATACTTACTGTATATGAATGTTTTTATAAAGGGATTATGGACTTAGCGCTTTTACGATTCAGCTTTTAAAGATGACAAAGCATGATTTTTTGTTTTCAAATCGATGTATGTACTTATTTTACGTTCCGCCTCAAAAAATACATTTAGGAAAAAGTGGACTTAGCGCCTTTTCACTCTTAGGTCGCGATATACTTCTTATATCTGCAGGTATGTTGAGATTGAAAATGGGCAATATCGGTCCATTTGTTGATATAGCCCCCATATACTCGTATAGCATCTCTCTGATTTGACTTCTTAACGCCACAGAGACCACAAATTTCAACTGAACGGGCTGACAATTGGTAGCTGGGGTTTATTTATACCCGCAATCCTTGACATGAACAACGGTAGTCATACGTCCATTTTATATGTGATATAGCCTCATACAAGAACCTCAAATTTGAACGAAGATTCGGCATGGTCGAACTTAATCCGTCTTTACTTGTTTGAATATAAATTTGTTATACTTAATAATTATTTAAAACATTCTGTAAAAATTTGTTCTTAATCCAGCAAATCAAATAAAAGTTGTGAACAAAACAATATGCGTCTCATGATTTTCTTTACAAAGGAATTAAACATAAATTTAACACATTTAAAAAAATTAACACCTCTTCTTTTTTGGTTTGAGATATCAAATTCTTGCGGCATATATTAGTGTTCATATCTATTTTTGAAAATCGAAGGAAAGTCTCCCAATCGTCCTATACCATAAACAGCAGTCATTAAAATTTAAAACGACAGTCGGTGTGATTTCATTATGTTACAATCTTTAATCTTTATATCACCAATTTTGTTGCATGAACTTAGACTAGTTTACCAATGAAATGGCCGGTATAAAACATTAATTTTAATACTAGTCTTTATCATAAAGTAATAAAAAAAGATTTGTGGTCTCTGTGACACAAAAACAAACTATGGAAATTTTAGCATATGTCGCGGAAACTGCGGTTTTTAATAAATAAACTTCATCAACTTTTGATATGACACATACGATATGCAGAATTTGCTTCAATGCTATTCTCTGTAATCGCATTAATTTATAAGTATGATCTACTTTATGCATATTAAAATGTTTGTAATACAGTGGAGTACGGATACAACGAACTCCCTGAAACAAGCATGGTGGTTCCCAATAGACTAGGGAATCTCTATATATATACATAAAGAAACGTAGACAAATTCTTTGTAACGCCATCACGTAAGAACTACTGAACCTATTTAAAAATGTTTTTGTGTTTGAAAGGTTATATATCGCAGATGGTTCTTAAAAAATAAAAAAGGGGCGAGGTCAAAAGTGGCATTTTTTAAAAAGTCGAATATCTCAGAAAGTGTTGACCGTAGAAGAACGAAATTTGGAATACATGCAAGGCGAGTTATTAGCTACAATCGGATTAGTGGGTGTGGCAAAAGTGGGCGTAGTATTAGTTAAAAATGTGTTATCTCAGAAACTATAAATCGTAGAAGAACGAACTTTGGATTGTATGTTATGGGAGTCAATATTAGGTTAGGTTAGGTTAGGTTGAAGAGAGGAGACGTTTAAACGTCTCATGTCCATGGACATACACTAAAGCCAGTGGTTCGGCCTGTTGTGCGCTCCTTATTTATGATCTTTTTATACCTCACGAGTTACAGAAAATCGGTACTAGACACGAATTTTCTCAGTATCTTCCAGTCATATTCTCTGAGATGAGTCAAGTCTAGTAATATGTCGGACCCGAAATGTTGGGATCTTGCATGTGTGAAAGCCGGGCAGTGACACAGAAAATGTTCCATCGTTTCGATGTTTTCTCTGCATGCCCTGCATTCGTCGTTTCCTGCTAGTCCTATGCGATGAAGATGTGCTTGTAAGCTTGAGTGTCCCGTTAGAACACTCATCATCTTACTAATATCGATCTTGTTTAGTTTCAGAAGACTTCTTGTTTTCTTTTCATTTGGGTCACCCCACAGTATCTTTGCAGTTGCTCCTACTGTTGCGCTATTCCACACAGTTTTATGAGCCATCACTGCCCAGTGCTTCAACTCATTTTTCGTGGCTTCGAAAGGTTTCCAATTTTTCAAGTTTATTACTCGAAGTTCTCTGCCCTTTGAAGCCAAGTTGTTTGCCCGTTCATTTCCAATCACTCCGTTGTGTCCTGGTACCCAGCAAATACGCAATTGACCATGGGCTGAGTAATCATTTATCGTTCTTTTACAGTCCAACACAGTTCTGGATTTGACCCTTTCCGATGTTATTGCTTGAATCGCCATTTGGCTATCTGTGAAGATGTTGGCATATTTAGGCTTTGTCGTGTTACTGAGCCAGTTCACACACTCCGTGATTGCTCGAACTTCTGCTTGAAATACCGTGTTATGGTCAGGGAGGCGGAAGTGAAGTTCGACTTCTGGTTCATCAATAAAAAGTCCCAGACCCGTCCTTCCTCCTCGCTTGGACCCATCCGTATAGCAGCTGGTTCCCACTGGCACATGGGCCAAAGTTCCATTTTCCAGGAGCGTCTGTCTGGCACAAACGTATCACAGGTAGCTGTCAGCCGCACTTCAGAATGCTGTCCGAGATTTCTGGCGTTTGAATGTGACCAACTAGATATTCGAAAATCTTCTGATGGTACGACTTGTGGTCTCGATTTATCCATTCACCCATCACTTGTAGACGTCTTGCTGTGAGGGCTGCCTCATACTTTATACGGATGTCTATTGGTTGGATGTGCAGTATAGTCTCCAACGCTTTTGTTGGTGCAGTTCTAAATGCCCCGCTTATGCCTAGACAGCACATACGTTGAATTTTTTGCAAAGGTATTACGTTGCACTTCTTGTCCATTGATGTCCAGCACACTACAGAGGCGTAGGTGATTATTGGTCTAATCACGCTCATGTAAAGCCAGTGAGTCATATTTGGACGTAGTCCCCATTTTAAACCTATAGCTCTTCTGCACAACGACCAACATCTGTGTGCCTTTGTAACTCTTTCTTCAAGATGATCTTTCCAGTACAGTTTCTGATCCAAGATTACTCCCAAGTATTTTACCTTTTTAGTTATAGCAATTGTCTTATTCAGGAATCGAGGCGGGGTAAAACGTGGAATCTTCGTTTTCCTTGTAAATAGACATATTTCTGTTTTGTCGGGGTTAACATTTAATTCCCTTGGTTGTGCCCAGTTATATGCTATGTTAAGTGCCTCTTCAGCTCTTCTGCATAATAGATTTGGATGAAAGCCCCTTAGAAGTATTACAACGTCGTCTGCATAACAGACTGGTTTAAGTCCTTCATTGGTGAGGGCTTTTAGGAGACTGTGTATCGTCGTAACCCATAGAAGAGGCGATAAAATGCCCCCCCGAGGTATACCACGATTTACCTTGTCTCTAATTTTTACGTCATATGACCCACAAATAATCCACCTATTCCTTAGCATATTGTTGATCTAGTTTTGCAGCGCCCGGTCAGCCTGAAACTCGTCTAAGGACTGGATAAGTGTATCGGTCTGTACATTGTTAAATGCGCCCTCAATGTCTATGCAAACAGCAAGTGTATACATTTCTTTACTGAAGGACTCTTCTATGTGGTGCACTACCTCATGCAGAGCTGTTTCCACTGAACTTCCTTTGACATAGGCGTGTTGTTTGAATTTTAGCCTGTCATCCGCTATTTTACCTTTGACCATGCCATCAATTATTCGCTCCATTGTTTTTAACAGCAAAGAAGTAAGGCTAATGGGTCGATAAGCCTTTGGGGTCGTGTAACTCGCCTTGCCAAGCTTTGGTGTGAAGACCACCCTTGATTCCTGCCAGTTTTTTGGGGTATACGAATGGGTTAGGCATGCAGTGAACACTCCTGCCAGATGAGTTGATACCAGATCCACCTCATTCTGCAGAAGTGCTGGAAATATTCCATCCGGTCCCGCAGCCTTAAAGGGAGAGAAACTTTTTATCGCTTCTTTAACCATACCATCTGTTATATCCGTAATAGGTACTTGATGCAATTCATTTTCATTCTGTAACTGTTCCTCTGTTAGTCCAGCATTACCAGTCGGAAAATGAGTTTTCATCAAGTGCCTTACTGTATCCTCTATAGTTTCCATCCTTTTACCCGTTTCATCCACCAGTGTTTCGGTTTGGACATGAGTTTTTGAGAGGAACTTTTTCATTTTAGACATGCTTTTAACGCTGTCTACCTGTTCACAGAAAAGCTTCCAGGAGTTACGTTTCGCCGATCTAACGATTTTATTGTATTCTTTGAGTCTTCTGTGGTAGTCGTCCCAATATACTGATTGTTTTTTACGTCGAGCTCTATTGTAAAGTCTGCGGACATCTTTGCCAATCGAGCGAATTTGTCCTGTCATCCAGGGTTTTCTCAAAGGCAGATTTCCTTTCTCGAAGTGGGCAACTATCTTCGAATGATTTTACAAGAGCCTCTGTAATCTTCTTAACATTGATATCAATGTCTTCTGCACATAGATAATCGCGTGTAGGCTGCCCCAATCGATTTCTAAGTAGATTTCCGAATTTAGTCCAGTCGGTCTTAGCCTTATTACGGAAACTTATGGGGTTTGGCGGTGGCCGTGCAATTTTAAACCTTATATAACGGTGGTCTGAATAGGAGTGTTCACCCGAAACCCTCCACTCATGAATCTCATCAATAAGATTTTCTGAACATATCGTTATATCTAATACTTCTTCCCTAATTTTGTTAACAAAGGTTACAGTGTTTCCTATGTTAAGAGTTATGAGGTCATTTGTATTCAAAAATTCGAAAAGGGTGTGTCCCCTTTTATAGGTGTTAGTACTACCCCAAGCGATATGATGGGAGTTGGCGTCACATCCAGCTAATAACTCATTACTTGTGTGTTTGGATTCCCTCACCAGACGTTGTAATTCCGACGTAGGTGGCAATGTCGGCGCATCGAATGGCAGATATATTGACGCCAGGTACATATTTCCATTACCTTGCCTCAGCACCGTTGCGTCCGATGTTGACAACTCTGGAGAGAAAATAAAACATAAGTTTTTATGGCACAGAATACAAGTCCTTGCACGAGTACCTGTGTTAGCGTAGAAAAGGTTTTAGTTCACATGGCTTAATCCAGTAACCTTGTTGCTAGTTGTCCATGGTTCCTGGATCAAAGCAATACGAACCCTGCCTTTATTTATGATGTCCATCAGAGCGTTGGATGCTGTCTCGCTCCGGTGGAGGTTTATCTGGATGACCTCAATCATTGTCCTTCCAGTAAAAGTTTCTTTTGGGAGTCTATCCTATCTGGTGGCACCCCCTCATTATTTGGTAGTGGGTCATTCTCCTCCTTTCGTTCACTACCTATTACACCATCTTCCAGTCGACAATTTTGGGAGGCGGTGTTATTTTTTGTCGCTCCCTCATTGGTTTGAATCGTTTTGTGGCTCTGGTGGTGTTATTGACTACTTCCACATCAGTTTTTGGCAGTGCCTCACTTGTGTCCATCCGTTCAATACCAGTGTTTGCCTCTTCAGACAGTATATTTGGACTCGATTCATTTGTCCTGCCAATCGGGACCTTTCCAATTTTGAAAAGACTGTCCAGATCAAGAAGTACGCCATGCCCTTCGCCATGACAAGATTGTTCTTGGATTCTGGGTCTATGCCTAACACGAGGAGAGTACCCTCGGTATCATCCTTCCTATAGAAGACTTCCCACTTTCTCACGGAAAGTTTTGAATTCTGTTTGCCAATGATGTCGAGTATGTACTCTGATGAGAACTTACTGGGACATCCCTTAACATATAGGGTCGTTTTTATGAGTTCAGGAATGTCGCTTTTCCTTACCAATTTTAGCTTTGCGCCGTCCCAAGGTGAGGGGAAGCTATCCACAAGTTTTACGAGGACACCAGCGCAGCATTGTGATGCCAGCCTTAGCATCAAAACACCCCTCTCCAACTTGCAACTCATTACTTCGATTGGTGGTTCATCCTTAGATTCGAGGACGTATTCCGCTACCCTCGTATAGACCAAATCTTCGAAGTTACTCTTTTGGTCTTCGGGGATTCTGCCAGATGCACTACTGCTATCAATTATGGCGTAGCATAGATCGTCTCGAAAATGTTGTTTAGCTATATTAGAATAAGACGGTGGCTTCTTACCCTTCTTTATGGCCAATTGATTTTTCCGTGTCTGTAGAGTCTTTTTGGTTAAAGCCTCATCCTTAACGGATGATTTGGTTGACTTGAACTGCGTTATTGGGTCAACTTTACCGCCCACAATCGAAGGACCCAGACTAGAGACCTCCTTTTGTGTGGTTACGTTAGGCTTATCCGAATTACTGGAAGACGGCGAGCCCTTTTTCTTCTTAGTCACTTTCACAGCGCTATGTTCTTCGGGAGACCTGACTCTTTTAGCGGCCTCCATGTTTGTATTGGAGGTAGAATTGTCAGGTTCATCCCGTAATAGGTTCTGTTGGTTCAACTTATTCAGTTTCCTTCTTTGTGCCCCTGACAGTCTCTTTTTGGCTTTTAAAGGCTGTGGTTGCTTTAAGCCCCGGCTGGGTTCTGCTTCATCTGTCTTATCATTTGTTTTGCCTGCGGCTGGATGTGCTCTTGTTTCATTTTCGACTACGGGATCCAAGGCACCAAAGCTCGTAGAAGTTGCTTGCTCACGATTGTTCGATAACGAAGACACATGACTCGTGAGTGAATCAACGCTTGTCGCCGGCACTGGGTTTTCCCTCCCCTGCGCCGTAATCTCCTTCGTCTTTTTTGGTTTGATCAAAATTGGTTGGGGGAGACACCCCCATAGCCAGTATTAGCCCGTAATAGGTACGTCGGTATAGGCCTTCCAGACTGAGCTCAGAAATTTCTGTCCAGAGACCGATGTATCCAATTCAACCTACGCTTTATAAACAACAAACCTCCTGGTTGCGTAGTAGGTAGGTGAATAGGTATTGCGTAATAGGTTAAAAACTATCCGCTCTGCGATAACACGTCCGTTCGCTACGACAGGCGGCGACTGATTAGTAATCAATATTAGTAATTTAACAAAAAGTGGGCGGGAAATAATACGTGTGCGTGGCAATATTTAAATTTTGAATATCTTGGAAACTATTTCTTGCAGAAGAACGAAATTTGTTTTATATGTTATTGGAGTCAATATTAGTAATATCACCAAAAGTGGGCGGGTTAGAATAAGAGGGCGTGGCAATATTTCAATTTTGAATATCTCGGACACTTTTTACCGCAGAAGAACTAAATTAGTTTTGTAAGTTATCGGAGTTAATATTATTAAATTTTTCAAAAGAATATCTGGGCAACGTGAAAGTGGGCGGCAACAAATAAGTGGCATTATTTAAGGACATAATGTCTCAGAAACTATTAAGAAAAACTTATATTTACTGTAGATTACTGTTAGTAGATTCTATAGAAATAACTTCAACAGACGTGGGAGGGTAAATAAATATTATAATACCCATATGTCAATTAAACCTACAATCTTTAAATTTGATTTACGTTCTTATATTAGGAAAGAGTGTTACCCGTCAAATAATGGGTGGGATAGGATTAATATAGCTGCTCCCTTTTCTAAATATGTGTAAACATTTATATGACACATTTGTAGATGAAAGAAAATTGTTACTTGGGAATATAAGTTTCCCCCATTGAGCCTTCGGTATATGAAATAATGTGTTGTTTACAACTGAGGCATAGGGTAACAAATCGTAGAAAAACACCCCTAAAAATTCCGTCAAACTTCTCTTTATTTTATCGATCACTAGATTATTGCCGCACAAAGAGGGTTTTGACTGTTTTTTTGGGTTTTGTGTTAAGTTTTGCGCTTTGTTGTGTTCTAATATAGTTCTAGTGAAATTTGGTGGCCAACATTTTCGTAGAACATTTCATCCCCGCCCTCCGCATTTTAGAGGTGTTTTTTTACGATTTGGAGAAAAAATTATGGAAAGAGGTTAATATGATCCACAAAAATATTAGCCTAATATTTCCACAAAGTTGCTGAACATACCCTACGCCTCAGATGTAAAGAACACATACGCGTTTATAGTTTCATATACCGACATCCTGCATGAAAAGGCCAAAGGCGTTAATAATGTTTCCCATTAGCCGCCTAAAATTAAATTCCGATGTTATCTTTCAAAACGCCGATACACGTACATTTTTTGTCTCTTCTACCAGAATTCATTGTCACAACCCCGTTATTTTTTTCGTTTTGTACTGCGTAATTTTAGAGGGAATTTCTGTGTTGGAGCTCAGACAAACAACGAAGAAAAAGGGTAATCAACTCCGATTTAAATAATAGGTTGAACTCCAATGATATTTATAGATGTTCGCATGCGAAGCAGTCGGTATTTTCTAGTATTAATTATAATAGCATAAATGACAATAATGAAATGCAAACTTCGTAAGTTTAACGATATTCTAATGAAAAACGCCGACTCAAGAACAATAAGCCCGTACACTTTTAAAGGCCCCAGTACAAAATACTATACTCTTTTCAGAGTTTAGAAGGGAGAGATGCGATATGATTTGCTTCACAGCCTGCTAATTTTTGAGATAATGGAGACAACCTATGATTTTCTATGTTCATATATGTGCTGAAATAGTGTCTCTTTGCTAATCTCATTCCTCATGTACATATATGTTTTTAGTGGAAGAAAGTGACGCGCCGCTAAGTAGTTGCAAGAGCTGCTTTTTAATTACAGTCGAGTCAAGGCTTTATCACCAAATAAGGAAGAACTACATTAGAAACAAATTTTAATTTACGAAAGTTATAGTGGTTTCAGTGGCCTTGAGGTCTCATATTGTATTTGATCACGTCCCCACCGACAATAATAAAAAGATATTAAATTTAATCAATAAATTAGAGAACATTTTAATTTTAGATATTTTGTTCATCAATATATTTTTCCTAAATGACATCGTTTAATCTCAGACCGTAGTCAGCCACGTTTTAATAATATTTAAAAAAAGTAATTTGTAGATATTCCGATACATATATTATTTGGGAAAATTATTTCGATAGTATATTTTTCTATATTTTCTTTTACTATAGTGTAATTCTAAACAAAATCGCAAAAATTCATCCCTTTAAATTGTTGCAAAAAAAGCTCTGCTACTCCTCTGCAAAACAGTGGAATAAAATATGTATGTGTTTGTGGTGAAAGGAGGCCAAATTATAGAAAACATCCTTAATCCTTGAATATTCTTGAAAAATAACAATTTAGGCCCTTATTTTATGGGATTATGAACTAACCATGAAAACCTCTAAATAGAGCATTGATTACGAGATATAACAATTATATTTAGTCAATATTAGAATTTATCTTTTACAGAAAACTTCCTTCGTGCTTCAATATCCAATATTATGAGCTAACCATGAAATACTGTAAATGGTGCCTTGATAGAATTAAAAGATAATAATTTTATTGAATCAATATTAGATTTTGTCTTGTATATTTTATAAAAGTTTTAGATTTGTCGATAAGACTAGGGTAGCTTCTAAACCGCTTGACAGATTGATGTTATTTTTACACATTATATTTATATTAACAACATGAGTGTTCGTAACTATATCTGGATCCGGTAGATGGCGCTGTTCTCGAGATATTAACAAATTTCAAATTTATGAACCAATAAGGTAAATTTCGACCTGTTACTACTGAAATTAACAACAAGCCTCAGGCATTTGTAAGCAGTTAGCTGCGAAATATTCTACGGTTAGGGTATCTAAACAACTGGATATTAAATGTTGAATTATACCTGCGTTGTAATATGAAGCCAAATATTCGTGAGAGAAAGTCGAAATGAATAACACGGACCTCAGGGGTCAAGTGGACAAACAGCGGCGTTCGTTATAATTGTAATAGACTGTATTTTTATTTAAAAAGCGTATACGACAATTTAAACACTGAATTACACACACACACCTATTTATAGGTACACGGACAAAAATAATGTCGTAAAACTAACGACAACGTCATCTACAAATCAATGCAATTTTTTGTCTTTATTTTAAATACATTTTTCAGTGGAATAATGAAAATTTACTTGATTTCAACGAAATTGTTTTTGATTCAAAACATTTATTATATAGTGTTTCGTTGTACATAATATTTTGTCATGTTGACCTTGAAGATATTTCTTTGAAATATTGAAAATAACATGGATCTAAGGACAAATGTTTTTTAATTTATGTAAACATTTCAATAATTTTAACAAAATTTTACTTGGAATTATATACATGTTCATGTCATACTTTTAAAGTCCACGCCTTTAATTTTCGGTACCATATTTTCATATCATTGAATTTACAATATTATTGCCTTAGAAAGAAAGTCAAAATCGTTCGTATACTTATGACAAATTACTTTATTTTAAAGATTTTTTGTTGTGGTATGATCTGCCCGATAGTCAAACAACGAACATGGAGATACTCGTACACAATTTCAGTTTTATTTCTCTTGAAGGGGCTTCTGTGGTCAAGTGGCTGAAAATCATGTGGCGGAAAATCGAAAATCAAAGTAGCCTACGATATTTTCCACATATCCACAAATCTGTAAACGCCGTATAGGCATCAACATTTTCCAGTAAAGCACGGTACAGACTTCACGTAAAAATCTGTTGAACACCTTTAAATAAAAATAACGAAAGCAATATGTTGGCCCACACGATTCCCGGCCAAATGTTTAATCTTATTTAAATAATTTTTATAAAAATTAGCAAATATGTCATTTTTAATTTTCTTTTGAAAATTGTTAATTTTTTGAAATAAGTCGTCAAAAGGCTACGCCGCAAAATCATTTCTATATGCATGCCAATTATAATAAATTTTATTAAATTCAAGAAAAATTTAGAAAATTATGTCCCAATTGAAGCGTTTTCATAACAAAAAAAGAACAGTAAGTAAGGGATAAATTCGGACAGAGCCGACTATATGATGTCTTTATTTGAAGTATAAGATGTACTTATTTTAATGATCATTGTTTTTGGCGCCAAATCAAAACCAAATTATAAAAGTTTGGAAAGTTTCATTGATTCTTAGTACGCTTTTTTTTAGTGTAATATGCATATGTCGACGTACATACATAAATAATTATTGAGTGTGTAAAATATGCAAACAGTGGAATTTGTGAGTGATATTTAATTAGATAGGTGTGTAAACAGAATTGCTTTTCTAAATATTGACTCATTTACCTACCATAACAAAGAACATAAATAACAACGATTTATCCAAAATTGCTACACAGCATGAATCATGCATTTGGGCATGTAAATTATTTACTTAAATCTACATATTAAATTCTTGAACATATAAAAACCGTTTTGGCAATTTTAGCCCGAAAAGTGCATAAAATAATAATTTTGTGTAGGGAATGCGTGGTTTTGATTTAAAGAAATGTTGCAAATCAGCTATAAAATGCTATTAAACGCAATAGAATCTATGCAACAATCATAACATAGGCGCTGCAAAAATCGCTTCTTTAGAATATTGTCCCAAACACACTCTATGTACTTGAAATATTTATATATTGTTTTTGTTTGTTGTTTTTGTTATTGTTATGTTTAGGGTACACTCGAAATATAATATATTATATATTTTGGAATATGTTGGTATAAACAAATCTTTGTTTCCCTCCTTATATTTTTTATTTGAGTCGATCATTTATAATATATCGAACATGCTAAGTCTAAAACATGCTAAGTCGACTTAGCACGTTTTTAGGGAAATTGCATTTTTAATTTCTAAATATTCCAAATTATATTCAGTCAAAATTTGGAGTTTATCCGTCAACCCAATCAAAATTTTTTTCACAAAACAGTAAAGGTCATTCGCTTTGCATTTGATCGCCTCTCCTGAAAAACCACCTTTTTGCACTTAGCATAGTTTAGAATGGAGGTATCGATATATATCAAACAAATATTTATTTATTCAACGTAAATTTTTTTAGAAATTTTAAATGCTCCTAAAATTCTTGGAATGAATATAAATTAAAAACCAGTAAGGAAAAACTAAAGCCGACTGTATAATACCCTCCACCATCGTTTGCCAACAAATGTAAATGGATAACCATTTATATTAGCAGTTCCAGGATAAACAGAGCACATTTCTAAATTCCATGCACATATGTTAAAAAATGTGAACTTCGTGAGGGGGTTATATTTATCAAAACACGGACCGATATACTCCATTTTCACTAGAAATAACTTATTTCAATATAAAGTACAAAAGTCTACATTTCCATATGCTGGGTTAAAAATGTGTTCCCTTAAACAACAAGAAGTCTAATCGGAAGGGTCCTTTATATGGGAGCAAAATCATGGACCGATGTTTCCCATTTTCACTAGGAACGATTGAGTGTAATATAAAGTATAAATTCTCAAATTTCAGCCAGATTGAAAAATGTGTTCTCAAGGACGTCAATAAGTGACATTGGTGGGGACCTTTATATGGGAGCTATACCAAAACATACCACATTTTTACTATGGACGACTAGGTCCAATAAATGGTGTAAATAATTAAATTTCTGCCAGATCAATTGAAGAATCCGTTGTCTAGAGCGTCAGGAAGTGGCATTGGTGGGGACCTTTATATGGGGCTATACCAAAACATGGATCGATGTATCCTATTTTTACTACGGAAAATTAGGTACAATATAAAGTGAAAATCCCTAAATTTCGGCCAGATCAATTGAAAAATGTGTTTTCTAGAGCGTCAATAAGCAACGGTGGGGATCTTTATATGGGAGATATACCAAAGTATGGACCAATATTAAGTATGAATTCTCAAATTTCAGCCAGATCAATTGAATAATCCGTTCTCGAGAGCGTCAAGAAGTGGCTATATCAAAATATGTACCGATATGCCCCATTTTTAATAGTGATATTTAGTGATATTTATTTATATTTACGACCTGCACTTTGATAACAAGATAATATGGACAGACAGACGTACATAGCTAAATCGACTCAGAAAGTGATTCCATGTCATTAGGTATAATAAACTATTGGTATATATTTTTTAAGCGTTACAAACAAATGATCAAAGTCATAATACACTGTACCTCAGTGTGCTGTCAGGTATAAATAGTGGTTTAAAACAATTTTTTTTGCGACTTAAATTGTACTCGTAAGGTATAAACCAAAATTTACTGAACATTAAAATTAAATTCGGAAAATGTGCAACGTTCTGAAAATTTTTTTAAAACAAATTATATTTGAAGAAAATTCCTAAACAATAATTGTATTTGTATACATACATTTTACACATATTCTATTTGAGAAAATTAGTTAGCAACTTTATTTTGTTGTAATATATTATCCAAATAAATTTTATTAATTTTCAAATACAATTTATTTGCTCAGAAATACATAATATTTTAACAGTTGTACTCCAAATATATTTTCTATCTATTCAAACATATCAAAAACGCTGTTGTGCCCCGCGTATGGTTTCCTTTTTGCCCAAAATCAATGAAACCTATCCTTTTGCTATGACTATAAGAGACACTCAAAACCAAAGTTTTCTTTCCTTTTTGACCCAAAATCATTGTAGCCGATCTAGTTGGTATGAATCGAAATTGTATTTTATAAGAGACACGCAAAACTTGGGTTTTGAGTGTCTGAAAAAATTGTGATATTTGTAAAGAAACAATAAGTGAGAGGAATATGTCTGCTATAACACAGTACAGCAATTTTCAGCTCATTGATTTGGGACTCAATTCTGAGAATTGGACGTATAGTTGGCTCAATTAATTTAATGTTCATACGAATTTTTTGCTCAAGGTGGATTTTTAGCACATTTTCTATATTTTAACACGGTTATATCTTGTTATACCGTACGGAGTATCTCTTTTGTGTCTGAAGCAAAGTTGTTCAAACTAGAAACTGAAACATCGATGAATAAACGCCAATCGCCAGCGATATAATCCATTCCCAATTTTGTCATGGCAGTAAGTGAACGTAATTGCTTCGTCAAAGTAATAAAATTTCTGAAAATCAGCTTGGCGTTTTCGGAATGATGTTGCGCTGATATTTTACTGTGTGAGCTTTCTACTCTTCAAAAATGATGTCAACATTTCGGAATTTTGTTGTGATAGTCCCATCTTAGCCACAATGTAATTCATTTCATTTTATGTTTGCGGTTGTGGTCCATTATTTCAATATCGGGTGCCCAATCTGCATCATTCACATTGGTTGGATTGGTGAAAACGGTTTCGGCTTGCATGGACACTGTAGGTTTAGGTGGATCGGTATCAGCAGCGCGTTGTACTGGAAGTGTGAAAGTAAAAGCGGGAATGTATACCTTCGTTTTAAATTTTTTTCTGTTCAGTCCACAAACCAGAATTTATGCATGCGTAGCACCTGGATTCATCATGTCCAGTTAGGTCTTGCATACAAATACTGATTTCATAAAAGAAAACTGTTCACCTTTTCTATAGAGTTGTGTAGCTCGTGAACGAACAAGTACAATTGAACGAGTCACTACACGCTGAAAAAAAATCGATTCTGTAGTATATTGTCCCAAACATATTCGGCTTGAAACATATATATGTTTAGGGTACACTCTAAACATATAATATTGGGTACACACAAAAAGTATATATTTGGGAAAACGTTATTCTAAAGGAATCTTTGTTTACATCCCAATATGTTTTTTTGGGACTGTTATTTCCGAAACAAATATTTATTTACACTTAAAAATTCAGAAAATGCGTTAATTGTGTAAAATTTTTTACTAATTCAAAGTTATTTTTTTTTTTAAATTTTAATGTTCGTAAAAATTATAAATAACAATAATTGAAATCGTATAAACTTGGATCATAATAAATTAATTGGAGGATTGACAAGTAATGTGACTTGGAACACTAACTCAGAAATTTGAAATGATTGATTTAAAACATATGTTAATGCTGCATAGGTATCATAACTGGGAGGTGCAATTCGAAACCAAGAAAAAATTGAAACTGAAATTCGAAAAAGTCAGCAAAAGTTATGAAAATCTTTTTAAATAAAATATATTTGGAAAAATTCCTAAATAATAATGTTATTTATATTTAAACACATATTTTATTTGAGAAATTTAGTTTGCAAATATAATTTGTTGTAATATATTAATATATGCGTTCCAAATATATTTTATTGATTTTCAAATAAAATTTATTTGGTAAGAAATATATAATATTTAAAAATTTGTTTTTCAAATATATTTTTTTTCGATTCAAACATATCAAAAAAGGCGATTTTGCCCCGTGTATACTGAACTGAACGAACTAGTTCAAACAACTCGTTAATTTCAGCTCAGTAGTTAACTATGTTTTTTCTTCAACCATATCATTTCGTTCTCTCTCTTCTCTGCTGTTATGTGCAGTGTTGCCGTTTTTGGGTTTTTCTACCAAAATTGGTAGATTTTTTTTTAGTTTGGTAGAATGGAAGAAACAATGTAAATTTGGCAGATTTAAGGCTATTATTATAAATTTTTTTGTATTAAGTTTTGACAGAAATATATGTATTTTGACGTCGTGCATTCAATTTCATTGCTGTCGCAACAGTTACCCGATACAAGTAATAAGTAATATCGCTGGCTGTTGACGACCTAATTCTCTCTATTCTCTTGTGGAAGATCAAACAAATTTAATATTAAAACTTGAAAAAATGCGATTGAAACAGAATGAACAAGTAAAATTAGGGTACAAATGCTAAATAACTAAATAATTTAACCAGTAAGGAAAGGCTAGCCAACTATACTATGTCCTATACCACTTTGTTCGAGAAGAATATTCAGTCTAACGTTCTCTACCTAATTGCATAACAAACGGATGTCAAATGAATGATGGTAAAAGAGCGTCTGTCGCGATTCTATTTTCAAACAAGCGAGAAATCAGCATTTTTATCACATAATTAATACCGTATCTCAAAAACGCGAATATATATATCTTTTTTGATTTTATATTCGGATTTAGAGTATCAAAATCCTTCGAGATTGGGTGCGATATCTTCTCGATAGTATTCGATTTGACCAGTGCAGTAATGTAGGCCAGTGTATAAAATGCGACGTCGATTTTTTTTAAATACGTTATTTGTTGTTCTGGTATATCTGGCTATAGAATGCCACCATTAAATTTTATTAATCGCGTTTCTGGTCCACATGTTAAAGAAAACTCAGTTTATAATGCGAAAGAAATCATAAAAAATTAGTAGGTTTGACATCCAAAATTTCCACAGCTTTTGTTGTGGTTGTCAGCCCATTACGGAAATTCCTATTGATATAGTAAAAAAAGAATTGCGACCTGAAAATTTATTACATGGACACCGGACGGACAGACATCGCTATATCGAATCAGCAGGGGATTCTGAGTCTATCCATATACTTTAAGGAGTCTCTACACGCTAAAAAAAATCGCTTCTGTAGTATATTGTTCCAAACATATTCTGCTTGAAATAAATAAATAAATAAATTTGGCACATACAAATATTATATATTTGGGAAGATTTTGTTCTAAACAAATCTTTGTTTCTATCCAAATATTTTTTATTTGAAGTATTATTTACAAAAACGAATATGTATTTGCATTTAAGAATGTATTCAGAAAATATATCAATACCTTAATTTTAAGACAAGTTTTCTGACTTTCAGTAATTCAACGATCATTTTTTTCAGAAATTTTAAATGTTCGTAAGATTCTTTTATAATTAAACTGATACATTGCTGATTGATAACAAATTATGACTTGGAATAAACATAAATATTTATAAAATCAGTGCTTTAAGGTATAACTTGAAATCAATGAAATTCGAAAAATCTGCAACGTTTTGAAAAACTTTTTATATAAATATATTTGGAGAAATTCCTAAACAATCATTATTTTATTTTTATATAAATACATATGTTATTTGAGAAAATTTGTTTACAAATATATTTTGTTGTAATATATTAATATATGCGTTTCAAATAAATTTTATAGATTTTTAAATAAAATGTATTTGCTCAGAAATATATAATATTTAAAAATTTGTGTTCCAAATATATTTTCTTTCGATTCAAATATATCAAAAAAGGCGATTTTGCGCCGTGTATCTTTAGATCCAGTATTTTAAAGCGTTACAAATATCTTGACTAAGGCAAAAGACATGTTTTTCAAATTTCTCACTAAAAGAGCATTTGGAATCAGAAAATAAACAACATTCTTCAAGTGATGAGTGAAAAAAGGAACCAAATGAGAAAAAATTTAACCAAAAAACAATTTATGGATACGTTTTCCGTAAGATAAAAAATTGAAGATTTGAAACGATTTTGTTAGAAATTTTGGTAGACAAAAAATTATTGTAGTGGCAACACTGGTTATGTGTTGTTTCCATTTTTATGTCATCATCAATGTATGATTCTACAAACGCCTTTTTATTAGTTTTTCCAACTCTTCCATTCATATTCCAATCAAATCCCTTTAATAGCGGCTTATTTGAGTGATCTACTGAACGAAATGAACTGTTTAAGTAATGTGAGCTGGTGAGATAGAGAGCTGGTGTGCTAAAGTGAGCTGGTGAACTAAATTAACGAACTATTTCACTCAATTGAACTGAACTAAAAAAAAAACGATCACATAAAAGAACTAGTGCTCAACTCTACTTTTCTATGTATCCGCATTATAAGGGTTTTATAACAACTTTTGCACTGTGTTCGTTCGCCGTTCAATTTGTACACGGGGCAAAATCGTTTTTGATATGCTTGAATCGAAAGAAAATATATTTGGAACATAAATTTTTAAATATTTTATATTTCTGAGCAAACAAATTCAATTTGAAAATCAATAAAATATATTTGGAACAAATATATTAATATATTACAACAAAATATATTTGCAAACTAAATTTCTCAAATTTCAAAATAAAATATATGTTTAAGTACAAATAAAATTGTTGTTTAGGAATTTCTCCAAATATATTTTATTTAAAAAATAATTTCAAATCTTGTGCTGACTTTTTCGAATTTCATTTTTATTTTTTTTTGGTTCCTAATTGTATCTACCTCCCAGTTATGATACCTTATGCAGCATTGAAGTTTGTTTCAAATCAATCATTTCAAATTTCTAAGTATTTGAAGCCATCATTAGTTGTCAATCCACCGAAAAATTTATTTTGATCCAAAATTATAGGATTTCAATTATTATTTATTATTTTTACGAATAGTAAAAATTTCTAAAAAAAAAAAATATTTTGAATTACTGAAAAATATAACACAATTTAGGTACTTTGTGAATACTGAAGAGCAAATTTTTAATTTGTTTCGAAAAATAATAGTCCCAAACAAAAACAAAATTTTGAGTAAACAAAGATTTGTTTAGAACATCTTCCCATATATATAACCTTTGTGTGTACCACTTAAATCTGTTTCATCAAAATAATGACAATACGCTGTTTTGAATTCCTCAGTAAGTAAGTTGTTTCAATCCTGATTGCCTATTTTTGGGTCGATATGATTACAAACGTAGCAAAAATCATCCAATTTTGGGCACTTGATATTTTCCATATTGACATTTTGAATGCTTTTCTTCTTTTTAAAATGTTTTTCCTAATAAATAATAATTTAAAATCTTTTAGCTTCAAAGCTTTTCTGCTTTTTAAAATGCTTTTCCTAATAAATAATAATTTAGAATCTAAAAATTTTACTTTTCGCGATCGTTGGCACTTGTTGAATGACAAAAATCGTTCAAGGAACACCTATAAATACTACGTATTTTTCAATATTTTATTGACTTATCATCATTTATAATTTTGTTCACACAACTTTCCAAAAAATTAGGACTCATAAATGTGGGTAAAATTTCTGTGGAAAACTCACGTAGCCAAGGGAAAAACACACATCAATAAAAAGAGTCCACTTCTCTTTTCTCCCTCTTGTTTGTTTTTTTAACAGAACTGATAATCCGATTTAAAAATTTGAAGCATTTTATACTCGTAAAAGGTGTTACAAGGGAATACAATTTGGTTTTTAAGAAAGTGGAGTCACGTAAGCATTCTCGTTGCCGCAACACGCAGAAAAAAATTCGCATCTGTAGTATATTGACCGAAACATATTCGGCTTGAAACATATATATGCTTAGCGTACACTCTAAATATATAATATTTGTATGTTGCTACACACAATTATTTGTTTCCATCTTAATGTTTTTAATTTGGGAATATTTTTATTCAGATAATATATCGATACCTTATTGTATTGTTTTTCAGCAATACAATGTCCATATTTTTTAGAATGTTTTAATGTTTGCAAAAATACTTTATAATTGAAATCGTATAATCTTGGATAACTAAGATAACTAAAAAACCAATAAGAAAAGGCTAAGGTCGGGCGGGGCCGACTATATAATACCCTACACCACTCTCGTAATATTGAATAACTCTGAAATATAAATTTTGTAATTCATGTATAAATTGTTTATTCTAAATTTCAAAACGATTGGATGTAAAATACAGCTTCTATATAACTAAAGGGCCAAATCGGACGAAACATATATATGAGAGCTATAGCTAAATCTTAACCGATTTTCTTCAAATTCGGTAGTGTTGGTTCATGGATCAAGAAACTCTACCACTCTAAATTTCAAAATGATTGGATGTAAAATACAGCTTCTATAGGACTAAAGGGCCAAATCGGACTTAAGATATATATGGGAGCTATATCTAAATCTGAACCGATTTCAACCAAATTCAATAGGGATCTTTACAGCTGCGAAATACTCTAAACTGTAAAATTTCAGAACGATCGGAGTGAAATTGCGACCTGTAGTCGACGAACAACTTTACACGGACAGACGGACGGACAGACATGTTAAATCGACTCAGCTAGTGATTCTGAGTCGATCGGTATACTTTAAACAGTAGTGTACACTACTTCACTGCACACTGAAACATTGTATTTTTTACTCGATTGACACTACCGTAGAATGATCGAAAAAAAGAACAACAAACACTTCACACTGTTTGATGGTTACAATCTAGTCATGTACTCTGCTCGTTCTTTATACTCGTTTCAAATCGTTAAACGATGAGTATAATGAAGCGAGAACACTGCTGTTTTCTATTTCTTCAGTATGTACACTAGTGTATTTTCCCCTCAAAATCAATAAATTTCTAAGGTGGTCCTCTGCAATGAATGTCTTGAAAGGCCATTCAAGACATTCATTGCAGAGGTTTAGTATACTTTAAGGTGTTATTAAGGTGTTATTTTCAGGTGTTACAAACATCTGCCGTGAAACAAACTTATAATACCCTGAACCACAGTGTGGTGTAGGGTATAATTACTTGAAGGATAGACAACAAACGATGACTTGAAATATTCAGAAATGTAAAGTGAGTTCTTTGCAACAGAAGGAATAGTTCAGAAAATTAGGAAAAATTAAAATTAAAGTTCGAAAAAGTCAGCAAAGTTTTGAAAATACGATTATTTGGAAATAAAATATATTTGGAGAAAATCCTAAAATTTATTTTTATTTGTATTTAAACACGTATTTTATTTGAGAAAATTAGCTTGCAAATTTTTTTGTTGTAATATATTAATATATGCCTTCCAAATAAATTTTATTGATTTTCAAATTTGAGATGCAAAACAAATATCTTTTCTTTTAATTCAAACATATCAAAAATGACTATTTTCCTCCATGTAGGGACCATAACATATATTGAAACTTGTGATTTTCTGCCATCAAGACTGGGGCAAACTACGAGTATGTCGACAACAATAATGTGTCACGGCTGAAACACCCATATAAAAACCGTTACATTAATGCTCTTCAGATGTGATTTATGAAACCTTTGGAGGAAGGCTGGATAATTATTGTGTACTTGGAACTACATAATCAATATTTTCACTCATATAACTCACTATTGTGTTATCGGATTTAATATCTTTAAATTAAATTTCGTTATGAATCGTTATTAATTGAGAGAATCCCTTTTGGGAGAGACAACTCAAGGGACCTTTGGGAACAACTTAATGAAATCGTCGTAAGACTAACTGATTTCATATGTATGTATATATATACACAGGAATGTTGGGTTGTGCTCTGTCGGTGTATGTGTATTCGTATTGTTAGTAGTATTCACTTATACATAGTTGATTTGATATCTATTTACATTACCGGAAGCTCGTCCATATTAGAAGCAATATGTTGTTCACTCTAAAGTTGTTAACATGACAGGGGTACCCAACTGCAGCAGAGGATGTCTTTTAATTCGCATTGTGACCACCGCTGTTGTCGTTGGAGGACGTTGGACTCGGCTGTTCTGCACAGCTGATTTGAATGGAAGACGGCAGAAGTGGAACTCTTTGGTGCGGCTTCGATTGGCTTACTTGATGTTTGTTGTTTGCTTTGTAGTCTCAAAATATTGTCTTTGTGTGTGTGTCCGTATGTCTGTCCGTCCACTTCTTTGCGCCATTAACTAAGACAACAGTCCCGTTCCATAAGAATTTGCAGCACAGTGTGTCCTATTCCGCACCACTTTATTATCAATTCAATCGACATTTTATAGCTTTGCATCGTTTACACCACCGTCGTCCCTTACAATGGTTCCGATGTTTTGCTTCTACTATTGCTGATGCCCTCCGCTGGGGATGAAGTCTTCGCCACCGCAGGGGCGGTGGAGCTGTGGTACCCGGGGCGTTCTAGGACGTTATGTCATTCGTAATAGAATTGTGAGTTCACCGCCATTCCGGTGGAGAGGGTGCGGGGGGCTATTCCATCGTATGTTGATATTGATCCAGGTGCCATGGACTGCTGAAGGACATGAGGTGGCGAGGCGGTGGCGGCAGCTGCGGGCGTTGTTTGCTTCATACGTCTTAATGTGGCCGTCGCTGGCGTTAGAACACTACCGCTGGATGTTTGTACTGACAATGGGGGCTGTTGTTGCTGTTGGTACTGATGTCCCAGGTATGTTGCTTCACCACCAGCACCTGCCAGTGACGTTGGTGGCGTGCCTATGTTGGATGGTCTCTGCAAAACATTATCGCTGTTCAGAATATACCCAGAACGGAACGTTGGTGCTGTAGTGTACTGAGCCAGTGATGTTATGGGCACCATGGTACCTGTGATAGAAACAAAAGAAACGAATAAAAATAATTAAAGCGAAATGTGTTGATTACACAAATACGTTCCTTGGAATAAAGAGCGCGCGAGAAACTACGACCACCGACTGGAGGAAACCATTCGAGGGTGAAGCATGGCATAATAATAGACTGGCACTTTTCATTACTGCGCGAAGTTAAATGAAAGTTATTAACTTAATTGTTTTGAAATCAAATGCGGATAGTAAGAAAAATGCCATTATACGTATTTCCTCCATAACACAAAGAGGATGGATGAATGTATTCAGAAGCATTTACTGCGATAGAAGCGAACTGTGAAAAAGTGTTTAATAGCGGAATTGTTTGTTCACCACCACATCGCTATTTTACGGGGGTCGTTTCGATCTAATTGAACGAAATGAGTTGAACTTAAAATAGCTTTCACTGTTGCCTTGATTGATTAGTTCGACACAATCGAACAAACGCGAGAGAGGGAATATACGAGAAGGGGAATAATTATTTAATGACAACTTTCAAAACATGTATGAATTATTACATTCTCGATTATTGTTCGTGGAGGAGGGGAATTCCTTTGCCAAATGATGAATACAACAAAAGATCCCAAGTGCAGGCTCGCTGTAGGTCAAGCAAATGTATGATTTATCAAACCGAAATGGCTTTTGTGAATGACAAAAATCTACATTACTTTTAACTTTAAGAGTATTCTGTTATAATGTCGTCGTTTTAATAAAATACTTGAAAACAGTTTGAGCTTCCAAAAATTCTACAAAAATGCAAGTTTATTTCACTGAAGATTGCCGAAGACGCGGTGTTAATAAAACCAAATTATAAATTGGAACCTGACCTTAAGAGCTTTTTTTATACTCACCTAAGACTAGCGTTCGGCAAATGAACCTTTCACCCCCCACACATGTTATTAAATAAAATTTTCATAAAATGTACTTTTAGTATTTATACCATATAGTAAAGATCGATAGAGGCGGAATACGCGTTCAATTTAAGGATGTTATGAGAGCTACAAATTTCACGTAGAAACCGTATTTTAGGAACAGTCGTTAAGACAATTAGAAAAAGCTGATTTAAAAAAAACTCGTTTTTTGCAGGTATAGAAAAAAAAGAAAAAAGATCGCAAAAAAATGATATTTCATTTCTAAACATTTTTTAAATCATTTTTTAACGAAGAAAATAAAGACAATTTAAAAAAAAAACATCTCTTTCTTAATTTTTGTGCAACATTGATATAACGCTCTTAATCAGCTGCTTTGTGTGAGATTTCTAAATGAGTTATCAGTTAGGTGGTAATTTCGAATTAAATGTTTCATAATAATAATTCACAGTTTTTAAAAAATAAAAAATGGAAAATTAATCAATATATAGCGTATATTCATATATAGATCGTATATTAGATCGGTTAAATAGGAAAAATTGAAGTGACCTTAAGATGAGCTAATGGAATTATGAATTGGAATTTTATTTAGACTTACACAAAAATGCTATGACTTGCTAGACATAACACGATAACATTTCCATATGACTATCATTCACCTTCCAATTATAATATATTTCACCATCTGATCTGTGCAAACTTTTTTAAAAAATGATTTTTTTACTATTTTTTTTTTTGAGTGTATAAACAAATTTTGCTTGTACATCCCTCTCTCTTATCCAAAAAATCATCCAAATTTAGGTCGTTTGATTCCAGTGCATACAAATACTTGCAATTTTGAGCAGTGTAAAGCTTTTTAATACCTACAGTCTCGTTGGCGATATTGCTAAGCCTCTTTGTTACCTTTCACACAAAATGGTCAAAATACAAAAATATGAAACATGATTTTTTGCATTTCTCCCACTTTTACAAATTGGGTCATAACATATACATTTATCCAAATATACATTGTTTTCTTCGTTAGCGTGCTATCATTTAAAAAAGTTCTTTATTGTTTTTTCGTGTCAGCAAAACACAATTTTTTAAATAAACTGTTTTCTTTTTTTTAACGATTGTTACTAAACCATTGTTTTTACGTGAAATGGATATATCCAACATACTCGTATGCAGTTCTCGTAATTAGCTTAGATTTACCGCGTATCCCGGTCCTAATACTGAAGTTACCATCCATGAAAATTTATTTTATTTTACTTTCATTTTTATTTTACTCGTATGGAACAGTATGGCTCAATCTACACAAAAAAATGTATAGGAATGGTTGAGGAATTGACACTTCGTAAATAATCTTTTAAAAATGTAGCAAATTTATCGAATTTTGCATTATGCTATGAATTTATATACGGGACGCTTTCTTAAAATTATATTAATATTATAAAATCGTTTGTTTGGTTGTTCCAGCATCACGCCTAAACGGCTGATCCGATTTACTTGAAACTTGGCGAAATGATAGGCCAATGTCATAGGCAACTTCTATTTTAGATTTTCCGCAAGTGATTATCGACCATTTGACCGCTGAGGCTACTGTATTTAAAAAAAAAAATAAAAAAAATATTTCTTGGGTTCTACGAAATTTGTAATTGCTCTCGAACGGCTGAACGATTTTTGCAAAGTTTACTTTGTTTCAAAAAGAAAATAATGGGCCATTTTTTCAAATTTAAATTAAATAAATAAACGAACGCTGCAATTTTTACCAAATATTAGAGCTCAAAATCTTTAGGCAAACTCTTCATCTGAAAAATGTGATACTTATGGCTTAATTTAGCATATTTGAGAGCAACCTATACACGGGGACTACAATCAAATATAAACTGATTTATATTAATTTTATTGAGATGTATTCTTGCCAAAATAGAATACAGACTGCAAAGTTTCAGCTCACACCTGGCGCCGCCGACTTGAGAAGCCAATAACCTTGGAAAAATCTGGAGCGAACTAAAAGCATTAGCATTAGACAAACCGGCTTGGAACAATTTTGTTATGGCAGTACGAGTATGCTCCTTATAGGAGTTAAATTAATCTATATAAAGTTTCAGCAAAATTGCATAGAAAATGTGTTGCTTATGACTTAAACATGCTTTTTGGGAGCGACATCTATAGTTTGACTATAACATAATATGAACTGATTTACAAAATTTTTACTGTAATGAATTCTTGTCTAAATAAAATACAAGCTGCAAAGATTCAGTTAAAATGCCTAGAAAAGGTGGTATTAATGGCATAAATACGCTTATTTTGGAGCGATGATATGTAAAAATTTGTGCTGCAATGAATGCTTGTCAAAATATAATGCAAACTGCAAAGTTTCGGCTAAATTGCTTTAAAAATGTGAGAGCTATATCAAAACATTGACCGATATGGCCCATTTGCAACTCCAAACGACATACATCTATAAGAAATATTTCTACGAAATTTTATCAACCTAGTTCTATTATTACGGAATGTGGCGTGATTTCAACAGACAGACGGACATGCCTCAATCGTCTTAGAATTTCACGACGATCAAGAATATATATACTTTATGGGGTCTCAGATCAATATTTCAAGGTGTTGAATTCACCGTGTGCCGGTTGAATTTACATATAAATAGTTAAAACAACAATGAATAAAATGGTTAAAACAAACATGGATACGATCAAACGAAAATGTTTGCAACTAAATCGATGGTTGTATCAATCGATTTAACATTGTTTTTTCATTGGTACTCGGTTAGTTGTGGTAACAACTTTAAATTTTCATATTAGTACCATATGATCGATATTTTGTAGTGACAACGAATGTTTATTATCGACAACAGAAATGTATCAATAGACCAAAGATTATTATTGGAACGACTTTTGGTATTTGGCCCATATTTCTTGAAGTATATACTCGGTAAAGTCGATTAAAGAAAATTATGAGGACTAAAAGGTTATTAAACAGTCATTAGTTTCACTTAGAAACCGAATGTTAGTAAATGTTGTTAAAGAAATTAGAAAAAGCTAAATTTAAAAAAAATGTTTTGTGCTGGCACGACAAAAAATGGCTTGTTAAAATTGTAGAAAGCCAGCATCCTAACGAAGAATAAACTATCCGTTTGAAGAAAATCTACGGATAAATGTAGAAATTATAGAACTTTTGGTAGAAAAAAGAGAATTTCAACATAATCCGGTGTTTATACCCCCACTATTGTGAACAACTGTATATATCAGATGCTGCGGGCCAAAAGTGTAACACATCTAAGGAGTGACCTAAGAGACTCCAAGAATATTTGGCGGAAATCCGTTTTGGGCCAAATTAAGTCATTTTAGCAATGCGCGTCAGCCTGTCTGTCTGGTTCTACCTCAGGCTAAGGTCAAATATGGAATATGTTGGTCTACACCTTCGAGTACCTCCCCCACGAAGGATCAAAATTAAGAGAAATATTGATTATCTCATAACTTCTATACTTCTACTCAGAATCTTTCACAATTCCACACATAGTATTCGTTTAATGGCCCCTATCTTCTTGAGAAAAATGGGCATAGTCGCCACGCCCTTTTTGGTACCTCCCATACAAATGGACAATTTTGAACGAAAAGTTAACGTCTTATCACTTTGATTTCATTCCTTACAAATGCTTGACATTTTCTGAAGTGTTATGCTTTCAGTGTACCTACAGTTCCGTAAAAAGTGGTCACAAAAAGATAAATGCTTATAACTTTGATTCCAGTCCACTTAAAATTTTGTGCAGTGTACTGCCTTTACAGTACCTATAGTCCCGTGCAAAATGGGCGCCACGCCCCGTTTGGTAGCTCCCATACAAATGGACAATTTCGCACAAAAACTTAATGGCTTATAACTTCGATTGTTGCACATCCAAACAGTGTAATGTTTTTATAGTATATTAAAAAATGGGCGTTATTGCAAAAATACGATACGATGCAAAAAATCGATTTTTTTTTCTTGTTTTTTAACGACAGTTAGGATAGGTTAGGTTGAAGAGAGGAGACGTTTAAACGTCTCATGTCCATGGACACACACTTAAACCAGTGGTATGGCTTGTTGTGTGCTCCTTATTTATGATCTTTTTATACCTCACGAGTTACAGAAAATCGGTACTAGACACGAATTTTCTCAGTATCTTCCAGTCGTATCCTCTGAGATGAGTCAAGTCTGGTAATATGTCGGACCCAAGATGTTGGGATCTTGCATGTGTGAAAGCCGGGCAGTGACACAGAAAATGTTCCAACGTTTCGATGTTTACTAAACGTGGAAGTGATGTTTTAAGCATTTCTAGTCCTCATAATTTCCTTTAATTTAAACGGTATACCGACTTTATCGAGCTTATACCTCAAAAAATATGGTCCAAATACGAAAGGTAAATTCCATGAAAATTGGAATTTAAGTAAAAATTTTTGTAAAAAAAAAACATTACCATAAAAAAATAGATTTTTTTGTCATAAAATAGTATACCTTAATCTAAACAAAAAAAGTTGTTAGGTCTCTTGTGGCATAGTGAAATAATGAAAACCCTTTTTCAATTAATTGTATATAACTGACACATTGTCAGAACAATCATTTTTTAAAAACAGTTGGTTGTGGCAACATACAAAATAAAATTTTAGAAACCACTTTCGTAATTGACGGCAACCAAATATAATTGTTGTCAACATGGAAGCAGAAGTATACCACAACCAAAATATTGGTCGTCCTGATGGAAGCGAATGATAGTAGACAGAACTACCAAAATTAGGTTGGCAAATAATTCGGTTGAGGCAACCAAACTGTTTTCTGTGTGTACATAGTGACCTGAAAAGTGATGCGGAAACAAAATCGATCGAATTCAGAATCAAAGAATGCAACTTTCAAAGTATTATTTTCGTGTATCTGTCCGTTAACTTTTAGGAAACTTTAAAAAAATAACAGCCCTATAGACGTCATGATGAAGCACACAAATAGTTATGATCTACCTATGGTCAAAGCGACAAAAGTACTTGAGAACTGAAAATCTCTGTTACAATTGGCTACATTTGTGATTTTCAGAGTTATGGTCGCACCGAACAGACGTGATCAAATACAATTCACGGGCACTGAAACAACCTTAGAATTGGAAAATTGTAAATTGCTATTCTTTGAAAAGTCGGCTTGTAGTTCTACCGGAAATAAACATATACGAATAACTTATAATAAGAAATATTACAAAGTTAATTATTGAGGTAGTCAGAACTAACGATTTTCAACTAGAATTTGGATCAGCTTAAAATTTGTACTGTTGTAAAGTTGTCTTTTAATCGGAGTTTTAATACAATATCTTCCAGCTTTCCACGATTCGATAACGGTTTTAAAAGACAACCCGGGCGACGCCGGTTATTGAATGCTAGTTAAGATATAAATATTATTGGAATCCATTGATAAAAACCGATATCAACGTATTTTCACTCTACAAACTATTTATTAACTATACCGGACTGATGCATGGAATTATAACTTTGTACTTTTATAAATCAGTAACGAAATTCTATAGTCGGATGGAGCCGACTTCAGGATAACCTACATCACATTGATGGAGCAGAATAAGCCTGCCTTAATATTTCTCGGTTTTCGCTATTGGATCAAGAAACGACATAATATACTAACAAGTAAGAAAGTTCAGTCGGGTAAACCGACTTATGAATCCCCTCACCTTGAGTCCCAAAATAAATATTCGTAAATTTATTTACTTGTTTGTTTTAATTTAATTATTATCAATTTAAATTGAAGTTAATAACTTAAAAGTATGTGCTGATATCAAAGTTATAATCTGTTAACTTTTGGTGCAAAGTGGTCCTGTTGTGTGGGAGGTACCAAAACGGCGTGCCAATAATTCCCACATTTCTCCGGACTCTAGGTACTACAAAAGCATTACACTGTTCAAAATGTCAAGCAGTAGTATGCACTGGTAATAATGTTATTGTACAACTCCTGGGTTGAACAGTTATAAGTAGTTAATTTTTGGTGCAAAATGGTCCATTTGTGTGGGAGGTACCAAAAGGGGCGTGGCAACTTCGCCCATTCTTCTTGAGGTGTTAGCGACTAATACTGTGTGTGGAATTTTAGAATATTGCAGTATGGAGTATTGAAGTTATTAAAGAATAAATACGTCATTAAATGTTAACCCTTTGTGGGGGAGGTATTAGAAGGAGTGGACCAATATGGGCCATCTTCGAACTTAGCTGGAGATAGAGAAAGATATTACCGCATACCAAATTTGAAGTCAATCGGTTAATTCTTTCGAGAGTTATCGTGCGCACCAGCCAGCAGACAGACATACGGACGGAAGGACATTGCTCAAATGACTTAAAATGACCCAAAACGGATTTCCGCCGAACATACTTAGGGTCTTAGGTCACTCCTTTCGATGTGTTACGCTTTTGGCTCGTAGCAAATGATATATACCCTCCTCTCTAAGTTGAGGGGTTAACAAGTTAGGAAATACTAAAGTCGGCCGGAACGACTGTATAACAATATCCACCATTCCTTGAAACCAATGCACGGAGAAATATGTAGGCTTTATATCAAAAAATTATTAATATAAAACATAAATGTTTAAATAAAATGAAAACAAGTAAGAAAGTTCAGTGTGGTAAACCGACTTACGAATTCCCTCACCTTCAGCTCCAAAAAATATTAGTAATTTTTTTGTTTTAATTAAATTATTATCAATTTGAATTGAATTTAATAACTTTAAAGCATGCACTGGTATTAAAGTTATAAACTGTTAACTTGTGCTGCAAAATAGACCATTTGTGCGGGAGGTGCAAAAAACGACGTGCCAATGACGCCCATTTTGCACTGGACTGTAGGTCCTATAGAAGCATTACATTGAACAAAATTTCATGTATTTGTGTGCACTGGTATTAAAGTTATAAGCAGTTAACTTTTGTTGCAAAATGGTCCATTTGTGTGGGAGGTACCAAAAGGGGCGTGCTATGTCAAAACATATACATGCGGATGTGCCCCATTTTTGCTGGGGATGATTAAGTGCAGTATAAACAAGTAAGAAAGTTCAGTCGGGTAAACCGACTTATGAATCCCCCTCACCTTGAGTCCCAAAAAAAATAATCGCAAATTTATTTATTTTGTTGTTTAATTAAATTATTATCAATTTTAATTGCATTTAATAATTTGTATGAGTATATTGTAAAAGTATGTACTAGTATTAGAGTTCAAAGCTGTTTACTTTTGGTACTAAAAGGTCCATTTGTGTGGGAGGTCCCAAAAGGGGCATGCCAATAACGCCCATTTTGCTCTGGACTCTTGGTACTATCAAAGCATTGCACTGTACGAAATTTCAAGTATTTGTTTGCACTGGTATTAAAGTTATAAGCTGGTAACTTTTGGTACAACATGGTCCATTTGTGTGGGAGGTACCAAAAGGAGCGTGGCACTAATTACCATTTTTCTATGTATTTTAGGTACTATTAAACCATTACACTGTACAAAATTTCAAGAATTTTTATGCACTGGTATTAAAGTTATAAGCTGGTAACTTTTGGTTCAAAATTGTCCATTTGTGTGGGAGATACCAAAAGGGGCGTGGCAACTTCGCCCTTTTTTATACCCTACACCACACTGTGGTACAGGGTATTATAACTTTGTGCATTTGTTTGTAACACCCAAAAGGAGAAGAAATAGACCCATCGTTTATTATACCGATCGACTAAGAATCACTTTCTGAGTCGATTTAGCTATGTCCGTCTGTCTGTCTGTCTGTCCGTCCGTCTGTTTGTCTGTCTGTCCGTCTGTGCATGTATTCTTGTAATCAAAGTACAGGTCGCAATTATGGTCCGATCTCGACGAAACTCTACACATATCTTTTTTTTTGGCCCAAGGACGATCCCTATTGAATTTGGTTAAAATCGGTTCAGATTTAGATATAGCCCCCATATATACGTTACCCCGATTTGACTTGTAAGCGCTGTAAAAATTTTATTTTATATCCGATCACTATGAAATTCGGCAGAAAGAGGTTTCTTATTATATGAATGAACACTGTTAAATTTGGAAGAAATCGGTTCAGATTTAGATATAGCCCCCATATATACGTTACCCCCGATTTGACATGTAGGCGCTGTAGAGACTGTATTTTATATGCGATCAGTACGAGGTCTACAGAAGGAGGTCTTTTTACATGAATGAGTATTCAGGTAAGATCGGTTCAGATTTATATTGATTGTTCCTCCTGATTTGGTATCAAACCGCTATAGAAGTTGTATTTTACTTCCGATCATTAAAATTTTCCAGAAAGATGTTTCTCAATTTAGGAACGAATATTGCTTAATTTAGCGATTATCGTTTCAGAATTAGATAATATGTTTCTACCCATTTACCAATTATTCCAAATTATTATGGCAATGACCCTTATCGCATTGTTAGGGAGGTGTAGGGTATTATATAGTCGGCCCCGCCCGACTTTCTGCCTTTCCTTACTGGTTCAATATGGACCAATGGACCAATACTACGTGTAGAATTTCAGAGGATTCAAATAAGTGGTATAGAAGTTATTAAATAGTCAATATTTCACTAAATATTTAACCTTTGTGGGGGAGGTACTAGAAGGAGTGGACCAATATGTCCCATCTTCGAACTTAGCCGGAGATAGAAGAAAATATTACCACATGCCAAATTTGAAGTCAATCGGTCACTCCTTTCGAGAGTTATCGTGTGCACCAGCCAGCAGACAGACAGACAGACAGACAGACGGACGGACATAGCTCATTCGACTTAAAATTACCCAAAACGGATATCCGCCGAACATACTTAGGGTCTTAGGCCACTCCTTCGATGTGTTACACTTTTGGCTCGTAGCAAATGATATATACCCTCCTCTCTAAGGTGTGGGGATAAATATAAATGCTTACATTTAAGCAAGATCAATTTAAAAAGTCGGCTCTAGAGCGTCAAGAAGTAATATTGGTGAGGACCCATGTGCCCCATTTTCAATGCGTAAATATATTTATTTTTTGTTTTAATTAAATTATTATCAATTTAAATTGCATTTAATTATTAAAGTTTAAGCAGTTAATTTTGATGCAAAATGGTCCAATTGTGTGGGAGGTACCAAAAGGGGTGTGGCAATATCGACCACTTTTCATTGGACTCTAGGTACTACAAAAGCATTACTCTGTATAAAATTGGAAATATTTGTATGAATATTTGTAAATAAAAGCTATAAGTAAACTTTGGTGCAAGATGGGTAGAGAAAATTCGACCATTTTTCTCAAGGTACGGATAAACTATTACTATGTTACAAGTTACAAATGATTCGGAAAGTAGTATAGAAGATATTAGAGAATCAATATTTTATTAAATGTTAACGCTGTGTGAGGGAGGTACTAGAAGGAATATACACATACCAAATTTTAAGTCAAGCCGTTACTCCTTTCGAGAGTATCGTGCGCTCCAGCCAGACAGACGGACGGACATTGCTTAAATTTCTTAAAATGTCCTAAAAGGGATTTCCGCCGAACATACTTATAGTCTTAAGTCACTTCTTCGATGTGTTACACTTTTGGCCCGTAGCTAATGATATATACCTACGAGTATATCTTCTCTTTGTAGACGTTACAAACAAAAGCACAAAGTCATAATACCCTGTACCACAGGGTGGTGTCGGTTAGAAAAACGGTTACATTAAAATCCACACAACGTTCAACCTTCGTTTGCTGCATATAAACATTTTCTTTAAAGGATAATTAACAATTTCTTTAAATCTAAAATAACTATTAAATTACTATATTAAAAAGATATATAATAATATGTGTTTATTATACCCAATAGAAGAAGTCACAAACATTTTCTAGCAGGAACGAAAAATCGAACTGTGGTGGGAATTAGAAAAAAAATGGGTAAAAATATGCGGTTTCGTAATGCGATTGGGACAAAACTAGAGAGAGGACAGACCATAACTGTTCCTGAATATAGGATGCAATTTGGCACCGACGCACTGTTTGGTACCAAAACTGCGGATTAATTCAATTTTTTGCAAGTAATTTTCGAATATTTGGTGTCCATTAAAAGCAGATATAATTCTGCGCCGTTAACCGAAAAAAATAACATTTCTAGGTTATATAGTATAGTTGCATTGTCCGTTCGCTGAGCTCTGTGTAAAATTTAGATTTAAAAGCTTTTTAAAGAGTTTTTCGTGAAAAAAATATGTCAAATTAAACTTTGAGTATGGAGCCTTCTACTTCAGGTATTTATTTAATTTTAGGTAAAGTACATAGAACAAAAAAGTGATTAGCTATTTAAAAAAAGTAATTTTCCCATGTCCACCAAATTTGCCTATTTCGAATATACTTGTATAGACAGGCATATATTTAATCGTAAAGCTAGATACGACTATAGATTTATTTCTACTAATTTTGTGGATTGTTCACAGTATCCCAGGCCAAATTTAGTTTGCCTTTTTCGATGTATTGCTCAACAGCCCAATGTACAGAAATGCCCAGTATGTTTTGTTTAATCTGACTTGAGTAGATTTTATTTGTTATGTGTTCTTTTATCCTTGCATGTAAATTTTTTGAATCGGTCCATTTTACTCGTATATATATTTTATGATTTTTGAACACTAATTTCTAACCAAAATGACATCAGTATAGTATGAATCAATCCGAGACGCATCAAAAAATTAGGTATGTACATATTCTGAAAGATGTTACTACGTCTGTATATAAATTAAGCAAATAAAAATTTTGGATAACATTTATCCAAATAATTAGTAATTTATAATAATAATTAGTCAGAAATTTATTTAAATTCAGGATACAGCGCCCATTAATATGTTCAATAATGTCAATCCAAAAATAAAAATCTTATAATTTCAACACCAATATTTAAACAATTTTACTGTTGCACATACTTGGGGCTAGCTGCAATTGAGAGCCGATTTTTTTTAAAATTTGTCAATATTTTTTCTGTTTTCTCTAAGAAAAATATTTCTTGTGTAGTATATATGCTGGAAGCGTATAATTTTTTCTCTAAGTCGAAAAAATTCCTTTAACTTATTATAGTTCATTGTTATTTACCTATGACATTATTGTCGGAACTCACTACAGATCCTCCACCAGATCCTATAACTATTGCCGGCGCTAGTATACCTCCAATTGTCGTCGATCCGGTACTCGTACAACTCGTTGGTGCATACGATTGCGGGGATATGCCTAAAATGTCGGGGGACTGTCTGGGTCCGCACATTATTGTTGTATTGCTTATCATACCGGGCGCTATGGAGCCTGATGTACTGCTGTGCGACAACAGTGTACTCCCCGGACCCAGTGTGCCATAGAGATTTGTGGTAGGCGCATAGCTTATGTAATTCTAGACAAGAACAAGAAAATATAAAAATGACAAAAGAAATTCATGAAATTTATTGCAACCGCAGAGTCTACGAAATTCACATCGAATCGAACAAATTTATGTCCAGAAAACTCATAAACGTACGACCACAAAAAAGACAACACAAATAAATAAAAACGCCCGTTCGTAGTAAAAAGGCTACTGCTAAATAGGAAGTGCTGGCTGGTCACTTGCTTACCTCGTTCTTTGACACACTTGGCACCGGAATTGGCGTTTGCAAATCGATGTCAGCATCTACTTCGGAAATGGTGTCGTTGAAACCGTTGGGTATTGTAGTCTCAGCGACTCCTTCGACACCCGCTATCCCTCCTGGACAAGCAGCGGCGGCACCTCCTTTGCCGGACGAAGTTGAGTGAGTGTCAGTTGCACTATCATGGCGTTTGAGGACCACCAGTCTAACCGCAATAGCCACTATGCATAGTATGACACCCAACGAACCAGCAGTCAGAAGATAAACAAACAACCGTTCCTGGTCGTCTGCATATGGGCCGAGTAAACATTGGGAGAAACGATGAAAATGAAAAAGAAAAAAGAAAGAAAAGGAGCACATGAAAGGAACAGAATGGTAAGATATATGACCACAAACTTTTCTGTTTGTGTTTTCTTTTTTTGGCAATTTTTGGGGAGTGTTGGTCGCACGACTTCCAAAGAGTTCAGATTTTATATCCAGCAATTGCTAAACAAGAAAGGACAAAGCAATAAATCCTTTACTTAATTGCAATGCCATTTGTTAAGTTCAGTCATGGTTGGTGGCAGTTTGCCACTACTGCACCACTGCTGCTGGTGTTCTGGTTATTATTCTTTCCCCAATTCCCCTCCCCCTTCCTTTCTACCAAAAAGATGTAGAGAGAGAGAGTAGACTAGTTTAATTACCTTCCAGAGTCATGTCGGCACTGTGTGTCATTACGGGATTAACACCACCCATATCACCTTCGAATATACCCATTGTGGCGTTATTGGCTCTATTAACACTTGTCGCTGCATTGTAGGTCCCATTGAGTATTATGGCAGTAGCATTGTTGCGTGCCGCGGGAACTGTGGTGTTGCTGTACAGCTTCGGAATTGCCTCCGACTCCTTGTAGAACAATTCATCATCGTACAAATCATTAACATCACCCTCAAAGTCTTCTGGTTCATCAGCTTCGACTTCTGTTTCGTAGCGATCCATGAGCACTTGTTTCGGCACTGAAATTAAAGTACATAAAAAGCATACATAATATCGTCTATCAATTTTCCTTTTTTTTGTCTGCTACAAAGTGTTCGGAGTTCAATGAGTGCATGTCGGAGAGAGTTTAGAGAGATTTACTATGCATATGGAAACAGTGCCAAGTCAAACTGAAAGACATCTAAAGATCTCATTTGAATGTAATGACAACAGATTTTCACCCGTACAAAAAGGCGCTATAATACCCTAATAAACGTAAGAGACAAATTCTAAATTTTATTAGAGAAGTGTTTATATGTAGATAGCTAAAATCAAGACCTCAATTCAAACAGGCTGAAAAAATCGCCTTTTAAACATATTCTTCACTAAACATTGATACAAACCTGTATTATATGATTCGGAAGATGCTGTCCTAAACATATTTTTGTTTCTATTTTAACGATTCTTTATTTGGTTATATTTTTCTGTTTTAGATGGGCTGCTAAAATCACTAACTCAAATCCACTTTAATCGAAAACGCCATGAAATATAGAATTAAGGAATGCATTTAAGCATTCCTTAATTATACGCCAAGTTTTAAGATTTTCAATATTTATAATATTCTTCTGGCTTAAGCGCATTTGTTATATTGATATAGAATGCAAAGTTTTTTCAAAACGGTATGGCAAATACAAATACTGGTTTCTTAAACGAACGGACCCAACGCAGCCACCCTTACCCGCGACTTCTGACCGAGGGGGCCACATCCCCATAACGTAGAAAGTGCATATCCTTATCCTCTGCATTACATTTAGTCAACAAATAATGATTTATTGATATTGACATAAATAAGTACTTATTTGCAACTATATATGCGACAACACCAGTTTTCAATAAAGAACGTTTATTTGATTTAGAATTTTAGAAACATTCTGAGTAAAAAAAATATCTCGTCACATATAAATATATATGTATAGTATATACGCTTATGAAAATCATTATTTGTAAGGTGTTATTAAACCCCTTATTAAAAAGACAATAACAACCACTTACTCGTATATGTGGGGTATTCGTAAGCGTAGGGGTAAGTAGTTATTTCTTAGCTCGTTGTATGTTTCCATAGAAGTACTTTTCTCCAATATCATGCCCATGTAAAAATAATCTGATTGGTGGCTAAATGGTAAGTCATTACTTCTTTTGAATTTGATTACCCGCCAGGTTATCTGGTAATGAGATATAATAATAATGTGTTGACATGGTAGATCATTGTATCGGGATTTCATGAGTACCGTTTAAATTTTTAAAATATTTAAAAATTCAAAATGTGTAGTATAACAAAAGCTAATGCTAGATATGATATTTTGAAATATAAAGTAAAAATCTAAATCATTGACAAGTTAGAAACAACATTTGATAAATATAGCTAGAATTACATATTTTGTTTTTGCACTAAGCACAAGATCGTTATTTTTGTTTTCAGTATATGAAAACAACTTTGTTAAAAATTAAAGAAGAAGTAAGTGACAAGTATTGGGGGTGGTTGTAATGGTTGGATAGACAGATCTGTTTCGGAAGCCACCAAACTCCCGTTATCATCCATTATATCCTTATTACATCGATTACTTCAGTCGAAATTATTAGAATATAGAATATAATGTTATTTTTTAGATATACAAATTTTAAAATCTATTCTATTTCTTTAAATTTTCTTTTTTTACGGAAACGTACATTTTTTACTTACCAGATGAAACATTTTGGTATTGTCGTTATTCGAACCTGAATATCCTAAGGCCGTACAATGATGGAAAACCAGACAACCAATTGCGACAAAACTGGGAATGTGTTAGAGAATTTAAGTTTTAAATTTGGGTTCCTTGTGGTACTTACGGATCTAAAAAAGACGTTTTAGACATAAGAGTTATCTCAAAAAGTTCCCGAGATACCTGCATTTTAAAATTTATTTTTTTGATTTTTTCCAGCCCTGTTCTAGTATTTTGTAAATAATGGAGCAAGAGACTGCTCTCTATCGATTTTTGTATAAATCGCTTCAAAAATGTTGCTTATGAAAATCTGAACCGATATTTATCATATTCAACAATAGGGATAGACCTTGGGTCAAAAAAAAGATATGTGTAAAGTTTCGTCGAGATCGGACCATAATTGCGACCTGGACATATTTTGATTACAAGAATACATGCACAGACGGACGGACAGACGGACATAGCTAAATCAACTCAGAAAGTGATTCTAAGTCGATCGGTATAATAAACGATGGGTCTATTTTTTCTCCTTTTGGGTGTTACAAACAAATGCACAAAGTTATAATACCATGTACGACAGTGTGGTGTAGGATATACAAAGTATAACATATTTATATTAATCTTAAAGAAAACTCCCCACAGAATGTTCTGGAAAACAGTATATTCACTGGTATTGTTGCCAAGCTTTTACAATTAACTCCAGTTTTTACACAAATTTCAAAAGTAAACCACATTGTCTCGAATCGCAAAGCCCAGATTATTAAAATCTTTATGACGTTTATATGTGTTAGGTGTTGCACGTTAATCCGCAAAGGGAATTTGGAGCCCGGTGTTTAGTATACATATTATTTGGGATTTTCGAAATTATTATGGGAATTGTGGGATAGGCTTTTCCAAATATAATGATTCGAAAATTACTTTCGATTTCTGATGCCAAATCCTACAAACTACAAAATATTTCATTGAAATATATTAATTTTTAATATTTTATTGTCTTATTACATTTCTTTCTGCATTTGAAAATTTATTTTTTCGTTTGTTTTCTAACTCTATCCTAACATTTTGTTAATAGCTGTGCAGAATATAAATCCATGTCTCCCATATACAATTTTCTTAATTGACAACAAAATTGTTTATTTATGTAAAAAAATGTCAGTCAGATAAGCCAACTGCTAAATCTGAACCGATTATCCCAAAATTAAACAGTATTCCTTCTCAAATTAAGAAATTTCTTTCTTCCAAACTTTGCTTTACAATAGGGCAAAATCGCATTTGATTTGACCTGATTGAGTCGAGTTGTACCAAATTAAAGAGAATTATGAGGGCTACATATGCTGCAAACATCGCTTTCACGTAGAATCTTTGGTTTAGTAACAGTCGTCAAAAATATGAGAAAAAAATGATTTTAAAAAAAACAATTTTTCCTGTTACAAAAAGAAACCATAAAAAATAGAAAAAAAAATATTTTATCACATTTTTAAAAAGCCAACACGCTAACGAAGAAAACACTGTCTATTTGAAGTCTATGGATAGATGTAAAAGTTATGAGCCAGTTTGTAAATGTTAGGGAAATCCAAAAAAATCTTGTTTCATATTTTTTCGTTTTAAATGTTTTTTTTTTTGCTTATATTGAATTCGCCATATGTGAGAGAGACATTACACTTGCATTTTATTTTATGAAAATTGATGACAGACATTATAAAATTATAGAGCGGACGAGGTTTTATGGCCGTTCGTAACCCTCCACAAAACATGATATGAGAGATATATTGGATGAGATCCGCTCAGATAGAGGGTTATTCAACAATATTTGTGGTTTTTTATTTATAAGGTTTCCATTCAGTTACGCCTTTTAGGGGCATGGACATCCCAGTCGTATATACATGTAGTAAAATTATATGTACGCAATACAAAGTAGTACGCGGCAGTCTTGAAAATATTGGGTGTCTAATTTCAAAGCAAACTATATGTCAGCTACAGGTACTGCAGCTTATGAACCTTAAACCCGGAATTGATGGATTAAATTTCTTATTAATAAATTAGTGTAATTCAGCGCCTTAAGGAGATTTTCTGAAAAAATTTACAAAGTTATATTTTGAAGTATGAGTAAAAGGCAAAGAACTTTTCAATGTTTAAATGATTTTTGGTACATCTGCGGAAAATATGTAATTAAAAAAATCGACGTGCGTTAAGTAAAATAATAGAAGAAATATATGTGTAATATTTGGTATACGAGTTAAAAATATGAACGAACCGTGGACACCTAGTATTTTGTGTAATTCGTGCCATGTAAATCTTACTCGATGGAGTAGTGGAAGCATGCGGTAAATACTTTAAAATTAATGTATTACAATGTTTTGTGGAATAAAACGTTTTAATTTTAGACTTCACGTGCAATTTGGAATGCCAATGATTTGGAGACAACCATTCATTCACGATACGGACTGCTATTTTTGTCTAAGTTAATAGATTGGAGTATGAAGTTTCCAAGTATAGCTTACAGCCTAATTACGAAAACATCATCAAGTTCAACTGAGTACTCAACCCTGAGCGATTCAAGTTTGGGTCAGAAGTCATCGCTTTTAACTCAGTTTCAACTCATTGATCTAGTGAGAGATTTGGAACTGACCAAAGATAAGGCAGAACTACTTGCATCTGGGATGAAACAGTACAAAATTTTGGCCCCAGATGTTTACATATCATATTATAGAGTCCGTGATATACTTTACAAACAATTTTATACAACTGTGGATAACAGATGCTTTTGCAAGGACATTCCCGGATTGTTCGAGGAACTTAATCAAACATACAATTCAAAGGAATGGCGGTTACTTGTTGACAGCAGTAAAGAAAGTTTGAAAGCAGTACTTTTACACAAAGGAAATCAGAAACCGTCGATTCCCATTGTTCATGCTGTCTACACTAAGGAATCATACGAAACAATGGCTAAATTGATAAAATACATAAAATATGAACATGACTGGAAAATTTGTTGCGACTTAAAAGTAGTTGGTATGTTATGCCTCTGGGATAGCCGATATTTTGCCACCATTGCATATTAAGCTGGGGCTCTCTCTTTAACAATTTTGTAAAAGCCTTAAGGAAAGATGGCAATTCACTCTCATATTTAAAAAGTTTATTTAAAAGTCTTTCTTTTCAAAAAATCGAAGAAGACGTTTTCGATGGGCCTAAAATAAGGAAACGTGTGAAAGATGTAAATTTCGAATCATATTTGACGTCGGATGAAATTGCAGCATGGAGGTCGTTTAAGCTTGTAGTTTCAAATTTCCTTGGATCCAATAAAAGCCCGCAATATGAAACAATGATTAATGATTTGTTAAAAAATTATGAAAAATTGGTTATAAATATATTTTTTTATATTTATGTATATAACACATATGTATGTATTCTTCCAACTTATTTTTCGCTTTATGTATTCCAACAGGTGTAAATATGTCCCTCAAAATTCATTTCTTGCATTCTCATTTATACTTTTTCAATCTTGGCGACGTAAGTGACGAACATGGGGAAAGGTTTCACCAAGAATTGAAGTCTTTCGAGCGGCGTTAACAAGGGCACTGGGATGAAAGAATGATGGGAGATTATATTTGGTTCCTCACTAGAGATACCTATTCCGAAATCTACAAACGTCAACAAAGAACTCACAATTACTTCTAATGAAACTTGTTCATGTAAATAGACTCAAAAGTACATAATATAAATAAAAGTAATAAATAAAATCGCTATTTAAACATAAATTAAAAAAAAAAGACTTTTTGAAATTCTTTTACCGATACCAAAAGGGCTATAATTTCTACATTTATTCATAGATTTTTTTCAAATAGGCATAATTTTCTTCGCTAGGATGCAGACTTTTAAAAAATAAAATATAATATTTTTTTTCGATTTTTTTCTATTTTTTATGATTTTTTTGTCCAAGGATTTTTTAAATCTACTTTTTCCAATTTGTTTAATGACTGTTACAAAACCACTGTTTCTAAGTGAAAGAGATATTTCCAACATTGATAGCCCACATTAATGGCTTCAATTTAACGTATAAGTCGACCTGATCGGGCATATACTAAGGGTACCTTCGACGATAATATTATTTTTAATAAAAAAAAATAAAAAAATAAATTTATCCACAAAAAAATGTTTTTGATTTTATATAACAGTATGGCACTATCTATACAAAAAAATAATTTTTAGGTCTAGGAAACAAAAAAAAAAATTTTGTTGCATAGTGTAATGTTTTCAGGTTTAGATACAGCCACATATGTACTATGTTCCTGCCTATTCAGTATTTAAGCGCTACTGCAAACTGTATTTTACGCCCGATCTTTATATTATTTGGCAGAAATTAGATTTTTTGATCCAAATTGATGAAAATCTGTTTTGATTATGTACAGTCGCATCTACATATTTGTTCCTGTCGATTCTTGATGCTTTCATACACTGCGCACTTTAAGGTGTACTTTGTTAACTGAAACGAAACCTATTATTCCAAATTATTATTGCAATGACAATTTTCGCATTGTTAGAGAGGCGTAGGGTATTATATAGTCGGCTTCACTTTCTGTCTTTCCTTACTACTTTTTTTTGAAAAAGAGTCGCTTAGGATAATTTATCTGTAAGAATCGACATGTTTATCTCCAATGCTTTAGAATTGTTTGCTAACAAATGATTAATTCTATTTCCAAATATTTAATTATTTTAGATGCACAGCCAAAGATGATATTATTACACAGACTTGGTACGATTTCACTTACTCAATTTTGAAAATAAAAGTGGGGGAATATTATTCCCTTTAAACAGCAACATAATATTCCGGGGATATTATGTTGCTGTTTAAAGAAATAAAAATTGTGGAATGTTTGTTTATCGCATGAACCAATGAAACGTTGTTATTGAAATAAATTTTAATGAAAACTTTTGGTTAAACAATAAAAGACAGTAAATATATATTTGTGAATATTAACAATAAATTTACGAGTGCTTTATGCAACTCTATTGCTGTTTATTTGTTTTGCCGAATATATATGTACAAAAGGAAGGGTTGTCCACAAAATTCTTCAGATATATCTTGTGCCATTCAGGTTAAAAATAAGATTATACACGGGTCGTCGTTATTGATATGTTTGAATTTAAAGAAAATATATTTAAAACAAAAAATTTATAATAATTTGAGTAATAAAATTATATATAATATTTATGAAGAAACACATTTTATTTGAAAATCAATACACATTATTTGGAGCGCATATATTAATATATTACAACAATATACATATATTTGCCACTAATTTTTTCAAATAAAATAAGTACTATCTACATACAAATTAAACTAATGTTTATAAATGTATCCATTAAATTTAGTCCTCGTCATAATTCGTTGTCAATCCATCTAGCAATTTATCGTTGTACAAAATTGTTCGATCTATATTATAATGTAATTTTAGGAAAATTTTAAATATCTAAAGAATCAGCTTTGAATTACTGAAAAACTTGAAACTTAGCTTACAATTATGGCTCGGATCAGAAGTGATTTTTTTAAACATGTACAAACACAAAATATTCATTGTCCATAACATTTTGTTACTGAGGTGGTATACATATCGCTCACTTACTTCAAGAGAGTCAAAACTCTCTCAAGATGTGTAATTTTAAGTCCGTATAAAATAATAAATAAATAAATGAAATAAAACCTTTAAAAAAGGTGGAATAATCCGAAATATAGTTGTTTACTTACAAACTTAATTTCGTTGAGATTAATTTATGGATATTTGCAAAATTCACATTTCTGTAAGACAACCTCAAAAATTTTGAATTTTGAGTTATGACACTCTTGAAGTGAGTGAGCGATATGTTAAGCTATTGTCTCAAACACATTCTGCTTGAAACGACGACCCGTGTTAAGGTACACTCTAAATACATAATATTTGGCACGCATAAATATCTTCTATATATATAAAAGAGAGTGTGTGTTTGTTTGTTCCGTATTGATGTATAAACGGCTGGAACGATCTTCTTGAAATTTGCACAGAATGTACATGTGTAGGGGGTGCTGAAAATACGGTACTTGCATTTTCGAGACATCAAGTGGGCTTGGACCCGCCCATATGGGTCAAATTTTATACTGAGAAATTGTGTGTATGCATTTAGTAGCAGATTATGTGAATTTTCCAAAAATGGGCGGAATCGGACCAATGGGCGTGGCCCCGCTCATATACGCCAAATTTTTAAATTGAGATATCTTACACAATTTGTTGTTATAGAGACTGCTGAAATTTTGCGTATATGTATCCGGCCCCGCTTATATATGTCTTACACAATCTGGTAGCAGTCTGCGTAATTGGTCTAAAAATGGGCGGGATCGGACCAATGACCGTGGCCCCGCCCTTATAAGCCAAATTTTGAAATTGAGATACCTTGCCCAATTTATTAGCGAGAGTGCTGTAATTTTGTGTATATGTATCTGGTAACAGTCTACGTGATTGGTCAAAAAATAGGCGGGATGGAACCAATGGGCATGGCCCCATCCAAATGGGCCAAATTTTGAAATTGTTAGCGAAAATGCTGCAATTTGATGGCAGTTTACAAAAATTGGCGGGAAAGGCCCGCCCATATGAGCCATGTTTTAAAATTGATATATTTTGAACAATTAGTTTGGGGAATGCTGATATTTTATGTATTCGTGGACGGGATCGGAAATCTAATTCTGGAGCAACGAAGTGGACCGGGTCCAGCTAGCACATGGGAAAATTATATTCAAAACAAATCTTTGTTTTTATCCTAGTATTTTTTATTTTTGACTATTATTTCCAAAATAAAGAATTATTTACATTTATCTATTCAGAAAATATGTCAATAACTTAATTTTATGACCAGTGTTCGGTAAATCAAGGTTATTTTTTTTTCGAAATTTTAAATGTTTATAAAATTCTTTTGAAATTTAAATCGTTCATGGGGCAAAATACCCGTTCATGATATGTTTGAATAGAAAGAAAATATATTTGGAAGACAATTTGTTGTTTATTAAATACTATCGATATATTTTGTTGTTATTATATCACAACAAAATATATGGATACCTCCATTCTAAAACATGCAACGTTGACTTATCATGTTTTTAGGGAGATTGGATTTTTAATTTCTAAACGTTCCAAATTATATTCAGTCAAAATTTGGTGTTTATCCGTCAATCCAATCAAAACTTATTCACAAAACAGTACAGGTCATTAGATTTTTATTATAAAGGAATTCCACACAAAGTTGAAAAATTCAACAAACTTTGATCGCCTCTGCTGATCAAAGTTTTTTGTTTGTTGTTGGCTTAATATAAACCAGTAAGGAAAGGCAGAAAGTCGGGCGGGGCCGACTATATAATACCCTACACCTCCCTAACAATGCGATAAAGGTCATTGCGATAATAATTTGGAATAATTGGTAAGTCGGCAGCAACATATTATCTAATTCTGAGCCGATAATCGCTAAATTAAGCAATATTTGTTCCTAAATTGAGAAACATCTTTCCGGAAAATATTATTGATCGGAAGTAAAGTACAACTTCTATAGCGCTTTGATACCAAATCAGGAGGAACATATATATGGAGGTTATATATAAATCTAAACCGATTTTCCCTGAATACTCATTCATGTAAAAAGACCTCTTTCTGTAGAATTTCGTACTGATCGGATATAAAATACAGTCTCTACAGCGATTACATGTCAAATCGGTGGTAACATATATATGGGGGCTATATCTAAATCTGAACCGATATTCTCCGAATTTGGCAGTATTCCTTCGAGTAATAAGAAACCTCTTTCTGCCGAATTTCGCACTGATCGTATATAAAATACAGTTTCCACAGCATTTACATGTCAAATTGGGGGTAACATATATATGGGGGCTATATCTAAATCTGAACCGATTTTCACCGAATTTGGCAGTATTCCTTCGAGTAATAAGGAACCTCCTTCTGCCGAATTTCGCACTGATCGGATATAAAATACAGTTTCTACAGCATTTACGTGTCAAATCGGGAGTAACATATATATGGGGGCTATATCTAAATCTGAACCGATTTCCCTCAAATTTTGCAGTGATAATTCATGTAATGGGAAACCTCTTCTGACAATTTTTTTTACTGATCGCATTTAAAATACAGTTCTACAGCGCTTACATGTCAAATCGGGGGTAACATATACATATATGGGGGCTATATCTAAATCTGAACCGATTTCCCTCAAATTTGGCAGTGTTAATTCACGTAATGAGAAACCTCTCAACCGATTTCCCTCAAATTTGGTAGTATTAATTCATGTAATAAGAAACCTCTTTCTATCGAATTTCGTACCGATCGGATTAAAAATACACTTTTTACAGCGCTTACATGTTAAATCGGGGGTAACATATATATGGGGGCTATATCTAAATCTGAACCGATTTTTTCCGAATTTGGCAGTATTCCTTCATGTAATAAGAAACCTCTTTCTGCCGAATTTCACGCTGATCGGTTATAAAATAAATTTTTTAAGGCGCTTACATGTGAAATCGGGGATAACGTATATATGGGGGCTATATCTAAATCTGAACCGATTTCTTCCAAATTTAACAGTGTTCTTTAATATAATAAGAGAGCTCTTTCTGCTGAATTTCATACTGATCGGATATAAAATAAAGTTTTTACAGCGTTTATATGTCAAATCGGGGCTAACATATATATGGGGGCTATATCCAAATCTGAACAGATTTTAACCAAATTAAATAGGGATCGTCCTTGGGCCAAAAAAAATATATGTGTAAAGTTTCGTCAAGATCGGGCCATAATTGCGACCTGTACTTTGATTACAAGAATACATCTACAGACGGACAGACGGACAGACAGACGGACATGGCTAAATCGACTCAGAAAGTGATTACAAGTCGATCGGTATAATAAACAATGGATCTATCTCTTCTCCTTTTGGGTGTTACAAACAAATGCACAAATTCATAATACCCTGTACCACAGTGTGGTGTAGGGTATAAACAAACAAATGCACAAAGTCATAATAACCTGTACCACAGTGTGGTGTAGGGTATAAAAAGGGCGTATCTCGATTTTGTTGCTGCTTAATATGGGCACGAAAGAAACAAATAAAAACCAAACAATTTTTTTTACTAGACTTATGGGGTTTTTACAATACTTATAAAACCTTTATTTGCAACTATTACCACCGAAAATTAAAAAAATAATGTGAATTTGGCAGTTTTCGACCAGAATAAACGGAAAACGAAATTATGACAAAATCTTTTTTTATTAAGCCATTAATATCAATATATCAATCAATATATTTTTTAACTCGAAATCAGGCAAAAATTAAAACTGAAATTTTAAAAACCCAGAAAAACTTTGAAAATAATTTGTAGATAAAATATTTGGAAACAATCCTAAGCAATAATTTTATTTGTATATACATTTTATTGAAAAATGTATTTGTTTAAAAATATAAGTTTAAAATTTTTGTCCCAAATATATTTTCCTTCAATTAAAACATTTAAAACGGGGATTTGTGGCTTTGTACCACAATATTTTAATTAAATTTACCTCTTAAATCTTAAATAAATTAAGACCTATTATACTTTACTTGGTTGGGGCGAAATAACGTTATCTTTAGGACCAGAATATGTTACTTACTTAAAACTTTTGATATATTTGCATTAAAAGAAAATATTTTTCGGATTCTAAAAATTGGTTTATTGTTAAGTTATCGATACTTATACAAACAGTAATATTAGATTTCTTGATTTGTCGCACCCTTAAAATAGGTATGTGTATTGCCGTACCAGCTTATTTGAATATTCTATTTAAGGCCGGCCGCACATTGTATACGAATTCGTACGAATTTAAATCGTGCGAAGACGTACGAACCTTCCCAACACAAGAAGTACTATGAAAGCTCGCACAGTGGGTGCGAATAAGTTATATGTACACGTACATGTAATTCCGATGTACGAATGCAATTCCGACATGTTTGGATTTGTATACGTTTTCGCAAATTATTATTCATGAATAAACCTTGACGAATACGGTGCCATTGAAAAAAATACCACTGAAATCGTCCGGCGTCTGTCTTCTGTGCACACCAACACTTTGGCAGACGTCGAACGCCGACGACGGCTATTTAGGTAACAGACGTATGCAGAAAAACGTGTTCAGTGTGCGCTCTCAATTCGTACGATCAGTATCGTACCTTTGCGTACGTTATAAATTCGTATCCAGTGTGCGGCCAGCCTAAGATAAGTAGGCATGTTGGTTTGTATGTTATTATATTTTGAAAGTAGCAACACGTTTTTTGATGTGATATCGAATTAAGTGTCACATTTTTAGGAAATACTCGAATAATTCCTGAAAATGCATTATTTTTAAGCAATCAAAGGTACGTTTCGCTGTAATTGCGCGCTAGAAAATTGTCTTTCCAAAAATCGATTAATTTAGTGCGAATGAATGTTTGTTTCGGAAAAATCGTACCAAGTAAACAGGATAACATATACCCAAACATATAATATTATTTAATGTCAAATAGAATATATTTTGAGTGTAAATGCCATACGCGGAAAAAACGATTGGCGAAAACGATAACAGAACTTTAAAATAAGTAACTTTTTTAATGTAATTTAAGGTAATATTATTGGTATTAAGGACATTTTCTTAAACATAAGCCTAAAATGTTCTTAAATTAATGTTGTATAGTCGTTGACGCCAAATCAATGCAATTTTCATTAATATTAGAACATTTATTTATCAGTGTTTGGGACAATGTACGAGTACTACAGAATCAATTTTTAATGGCTTAAAATGTGAGGAATTGTTAATAGCTTTGTTCCTTTACCTACTAGTTACTATTTGTACCATTTTTTGAAATAGTGAAATGTATAAGGTAAAGGAACAGACATAATAAAAGGTTAGGTAAATTAAATTTTGTAAATTTTAAATTTTTGAGGTTGCCTTACAGAAATTCGAATTTTACAAATGTGCATAAATTAATCTCAGTGAAATTGAGTTTATTAGTAAACAACCATACTTAAGATTATTCCATCGCTTCTAAACAGCTTATTTCACGTTACTTGTCTTTTTATATCGAATTAAAGTTACCCATCTTGGCAATTTTCAATTTTGGGTAAGTGAGCCTTGAAGTAAGTGAGCGGTATATCCGACACATTTGAGAACATTTAGAAAACAAAGCGAGCTTTCAGTTGACATGTGGACAACCGCGACATTGTTCGTCCTTACAATCGGACCCAGCTTAATGTACATATATTTTCATAGAAAGACAAAAGCTATTATGTTGTGGTGTTGTCGGAAGTTTTATTTAGATTTTCTTTATTTCCTGAATATATTTCGCAAAACACTCTGAATATAAATACAAATCGCCCCTAACGACCTGACCCTTATTTAAAATCCAAACCCCATTTTGTCTACAAGTACAAGCATATCCTCGCTGTTCTGGCCATTTTCATAAGGTTCGGCAAACTGCCATAAATCGCATTATCCGTGTTCATTTCGAACGCAATGACCTTTCAAGGTTGTTTCGTAATTGCTTTGTATGGTTTTTGGGCTCAGGCGATTTATTCACGTTGGAATACCACAAATTGCGCTCGAGTTGAGATCTTCTTGAGCACACGCAAAATGTGTCAGTTTGTGTTTCTACTTTAAATGGATTAAAAACATGTTGTATTCCAAGGCGTATAGACAATTGTACATGTGTATATTTGTGTTGGCTCAGCAATAAACAGACATCCAAATCAAGGACTCCGAACTCTATGTCGTTCGGGACGTGGGCACAACTGGCGTTCTTGTGCACAAGTCACGATTTACTTACCGCAAGTGTAAACAACTTTCAGATACATCCGTGAATTGGGTTGACATGGGGAGCCAAATGTATTGGCATCTGCGGCCAGATTGCATCGACGACGTCCATGGCAGATTTGCATAACGGTTTCGGTGGCATACGACGCCAAACAAGCTGGAGCGTTCAATTGTTCCAGTAAACGCCAATACGCGAATAGCAAAACAGGGAGTTGAACGAGAAAAAATAAAACAAATGGAAAACACACACAGTAGTAAGAAAGAGAAAACTGAATTAATTAAATTGATCTATGGTTATTGCTGGTGTGATGCGGTTTATCGGAAATGGACTTTCCAGTCACACTCAGCTACCGCACCAACACCGCAAAATCAACATCACTTATGCATATATTCGTACACTAGTTCGGATTATACTAAGTGGCACTAAATCACGGCATTCCTTTTCTATTGAGAATAGATTCTTTCATATGAAACCGAACTCTGTTAAAGGTCGGATAACCAACACATACACGGAGATAATTGTAAGGAAACAGATAATTTTTGAGAGATTTACTTTAAATCTACTACATACGGAATCGGGAACAAAATATTTTCAAATACATAATGTAACTGGACGTAAAATAATAACGCGTATGTGTTTCCACATATTAATATACGAAAAAATATCCAAATTTTTTATATGGACATGTAAGTACAATTTGCTTTTTCATATCAACGATTCATTGCGGAGGGATCGGGGAGCGGTGATAAATAGACATAATTAGCTGAACTGTTTATTGAAAATAGTTTTTAACTGAGCGGAGCAGAATGTATCATGACGTTATGGAGGAAATTAAATTTTTCCGTCTTTTTTTTTCAAAAAATACAATTGCTTCTGCGCTCCAGTGCGTTTTTCTTTTTGGTTCTAGCCGCTCCTTTCGCAAATAATTCCAAAAAAACGTTCCGCTACATTTTACTCCGGAAAATATATTTCTGGTGTCTCTTCAATCAACACCGGCGAATGAAAAACAGTCTTATTCGCTTTCCTCCGCTACAAGATTAAGCTAGGTATATTACTCATTTCAAATGCACATCTTTAATATGGGAGTATTTTGTTTAATACTTTTAAACTTTTTAGTTCATAGTGCGCTACCGCGAATTTAAACGGTCGGATTCACATAACTAATACAATTTTCGGATGCCGTGATTTATGCAAGGTTTAAATAGCTCTGCCATAACATATGACCTTATATGATTATTAATTTTCTTGAAATAAATTAAATTCAAACAATTAAATATTAAAAATATTAACTACACACAAATGTTTTTAAAATTTGTTATACTCTTAAAGAAACTCAAGGTTGGTTTATGTAAACAAAATCCCAAATAAGCAATTTTTAAAATGTTATGGCAGAATTATATATTGTAAATTAAAACATTAAAGTGAGTATTAACTTACTTTCTTCGCGGACACCCTGTGGCTGTGGACACTGAATACTCTCGTATTCCGTTCGTCCAAAACTTGCGCTATAGACGGCAATTCGCGAGTAGGGATTACACTCCAGCTGGGCCACATCGTTGTGACATGCCACCTTACTGCGGAATTCATCTGAAATAAAATATACCATTGGGATTAATAATAAACGTAACTTTAATCGATAACCCGTATGGGCGAATCCAAGACATTTCATTAAAAACATGTAATCCTGTTTTATATATAGGTGTAAACTATTGTGTACAACTTGCTGGCCTGGCGAACTTCGTTTCGCCCAAATTCGTTAATGTAATGAAAATAATAATACGAACATTGGCCGATAGCCTGAGATGCTAGTGCCTTTTACGTTAAGTTTATTATAATTTTAATTGTAATAAATAAATACAAATAAAATAAAAAAAATAATAATACGAACATGCTCATTCTGCTTCCTGTAATTCGGTCAATTAAAATTCTTTCCAGGTTTTCCAGATTTCGTTTTCAGTATTGGATTCATATGGGTTAAACACGCTTGCTAATTTGAGATATTATATTTTTAGTGTGGAAGGCACCACACGTGAAAATCGAAAGATCTTTTCTCAAGTTAAGGGGTTGTGTTGGCCATAACACGCATCTTTGCCTAATCCTAAACTTTCCTAAATAATAGGTGATTTTTTGGAAACTTTCTTTTTGGCAAGCACATCCGTTGGAGATATGTATATATGTATGAACATCACTTTGTAGGCTCATAGTTCTTAAAAGATGTTTTAAGTGCTGAAAGAGTGACAATTGCTTTGGTCACTGCAATTTTATCTCAGGCAGGACATTGAATAGTTGTTTTGGAATACCCTTTGAGATACATATGAAAGTACATTTACAGTTTTAGATGCTTAGCTCTTAAATAACTTTTAAAATTATTGAAATAATGACAACAAATTTGGTTACTGCTACACTGACCACAGTCAGAAAATTCAAAATTATTTTTCGCGGATATATTTTTGTTGTGTATAGTACTTCATATAAATAAAACTTCATACTCCAGTTTTTAATAGCGCTTGAACTGATCACTAGATCTTGATACTTGTTGGCAAATATTTAATTTTCATATCTTTTTCTCGCGACTTATATTTTCCTCGCGATTTTAATTGAGTTTCGCGGATGGGATTCTAAATATATAAGCTTCTGTTTACTATGTTAATACGAATTTTCGTAATGAAATGACAACTACAACAAAAGCTCTAACACGATTAATTAAATGGTTTCTTTATTTAGCCAGATATACCAGAACAACAAAAAACGTATTTCGAAAAGAATCGACGTCAATTTTTTACACTGGCCTACAGTAGTGCACTGACCAAATCGAATCTTAGCCACAGATATCGGAACCGTTCTCGAAGGAATTTGATGTTCTAAATCCGAATGTAAAATCAAAAATGCAATATATATTCGCGTTTTTGAGATATGGCATTAATTATGTGATAAAAATGCTGACCTCAAGCTTTATTGAACATTGCGACAGACGCTCTTTTATCAAAAAAAATGTCTGGATTTGGAAAATAAACATTTTCCTATTAAAATGAGTGCAGCAATACGAGTGACCCAACAAGAATTGCGGGAGACTGTATAAGTGGGCGTGGCCCAGCCCATACGACCCTTTTTTGAAAACGCAATATGTAGAAATCATTGCATCAGTGGTCCTCATATTTGACATGGAACAACATTTTTGCAATATTCGTGAGTCAACAAAGAATGAGCGGTATCAGATAAGTGGGTATAGCTCCGCCCATGCGATTTCATTATTGAAAACGAAATATCTGAAGAATCATTGCACCAATTGTCTTCATAATTGGAATTGTGGTATATTTCAGCAATATTCGTAACCCATAAATAATTGGCGTTATCAAATGAGTTGGCGTGGCCCCGCCCATATAACCCGATATTCAAAAACGCAGTATCTGGAAACCATTGCGTCAATTGTCTTCATATTTGGCATAAAAATATATCGATATTTTTGTATTTGTTTCTATTACTTTCTTGGAATAGACAGAAAGTAAATGGAACATATGGTCTCAAACCAAATAAATTCTGACTGAATATCGATGGCTTATATTCTAAAGTGGCTATATTAAAAAAACAATTTTTCAGGAGAGAAAAAACAAACTTTTAAATTTTATTATTACGCTGCAGAACGATTGCAGGAATCTGCTTAAGATTTGTTATAGAATCAGTGAAAGAAAATATTACTCTAAGAATGTACATATATCTGCAGTTCTGAAACAGCGAGAATATCTACTTATTTGGGAAAGCGCTTTTGCAGACGGTATGCGCGATTGCGTCCATGCTAATTATACAGACAATTTTTGCAATTCTTCTTCAGATATTTCGTTTTTAATAATGGATTCTTGTAGACGGGGTTACGCCCATTTGTCCAATCCAGCCAATGTTTACGGAATCACGTATACTGCCATCAAAGTAATATGTTAACATTTTCAGCATGCTCACTGCAAAAATACTTCATATATCGTTTTTTAAAAATGGCTTCATATGGGCTGTTCCACGCCCACTTATTCGTTATATTAAAATTTATTTTATTGTCACGAATACTGCCGTCAAATACTTCCATTCTAAATATAGAGCCAATTGGTGGAATGCCCTATCACGCCCATTTTTGAAGAAGTATGGTCTATCCGTTTGGGCGTCTATACGTCCAACCAAGACTAGCTAGCCCCGGTCCACTTCGATGTCCCAAATTTCAGTAAGGTGAATTAGGAACATATCTAATATAATATATTATATTGTATACACTGCATAGTGTAATATATGTAGGATATTGTGATATTGAGGGGATTATATCATTTCGATTTTTTATAAGGTCTTACATAATGCTGTCAAGTACATACATACCACATTTAAAGGCAATTGTAACAATGGTTTTCCTGATATTTTGATTTGGAGAATGTACTCATTTTGATTTGGAATGGTTCTCTAGATACGTCGTTTTAAAAAAATGGGGACGTGTAGGCCAGGTCGCTCCATTGGTCCCATCCCGACCATTTTTGCAAAATTACAGCACTTTTGCTAAAAAGCTTTTTAAGATATCTCTATTTAAATTTTGTTTATCATATTTGCGGGGCCACTTCCATTGGTTCGATGTCACCAATTTTTGGACCAATCATGTTATCTTCACCACTTCCGCTAAAAAATGTTCAAGATATCTAAATTTCAAAACATGGCTCAAATGGGCGGGGCCACGGAATTCCACACAAAAAATGTATCAAACTTTGATAGCCTCTCCTGAAAAACTTCCTTTTTGCACTTAGAATTGTTTAAAATGGAGGTATCGATATGTCAATTTCAAAACTTGGCTCACGTGGGCGGGTCCACGCCCACTTCACATTTTAAAAATGCAAGTACCATATTTTCCCCACCGGCTACACATCAACATTCTGTGAATTTTTTAAGAGGATCGGTCCAGCTGTGTAGGCATGTATACGGAATAAACAAACAAACAATCATACATTCATTTTAATACCTTTGTGAATTTGTTTGTAACATCCAAAGGAGAAGAGGTAGATCAATTGTTTAATATCCGATAGGCAAATCACTTTTTGCTCAAAAAAGGTTTACCTTGTAAATGCCACAACTTCCGATCCAGTTCAGATATTTTCACGACATAAAGGCAGGCAAGAAATTCATAAAACAATGTTAACGAAAGTTTTTATATATAAAGATATTTTCTTAAATTTTCTACAATTGCCCCCTCCGTTTTTCAAAAATGATGTCCCTAAAGTTAGCAGTAAGTAACAACTATTAGCCGCGGAAAACTAATTCGTGGAACAAATCGCCACAATGCAACAAAAGAAAACTGTTACAAAATATGAAAATTTGATTTTATATTTAGGTTCTTCGAGTAGACCTCCAATAAATTTAAAAAATTTTTTTTAAAAAAATTACAGAAAGCACTAAATTGTCTTGATTTCCTTTTTAACAATTATTTAGAATACATTTTTTTTTTATAATTTCTTAAATGTATTTTATACCAGTAATTTAATTTTTGTGGTTAATAGTAAGCTATTAATACGCTTAAAGCTATTTTTGGGGAGAATTTACGAAAATCGGAAGTTGCAGCAAGACCAAATCCACACCAAACACTGACTTTTTCGGGATTAATTGAACACTCCTGGATTCCATATGCATTGGTATCGTCCAAAATTCGAAAATTTTGTTTGTGCTTAAAGTGAGGAAGCGCGTGGAACGCTGCTCGAACAGAAAACCCATTGCTATAAAAACCATTTTATCATTTCCACATATTATTTAACGCCATATTGGCCCTTGGTTATTTGTAAAACCAATGACAGCCAATTCGGCAGATGTAGCTTGAACAATATGGCCACTAGCAATTGTCAAATTTCGGAGATCCCTTTTGGAAGACCCTTACCCTTCTTAGTCATCGTAAAATTCTAAAGTGATTTGGCATTGCCCGTTTGGCCGTCTGTGCTTATTTTATAATTACTCTACAATCTACAATAATTAAGCTAGATGACAGGTATTTGGCACAAATACTTCTTATAGCTGTAGGTCATTTGGGAATGCAATAAAGCACCAACGAAATGATCGGACTGAAATATGGCAATTTATGAAATATTAATTTATTTATACCCAAGACCATTGACATGAACAACGGCCATCATAGTCTATCTTTTGAACCGCCCCTTACAAACATCCCTGTTATTTTGCTTAAATTTTGATATAAATTATTTGAATTTTGATCCTCCATTATAATTTGTTGACATCTACAAATTAAACTATCTAGGTTCGTGTCTTCGAGGAACAAGCTTTCTAATTTCATTGCAGCATAACTGTTAGAGAAACGGGATCAAAATGTTTTACAAAAATTGATTTTAATGCACAATTTTTCTTAAATTAACACAAATTATGACTTTGCATTTGTCGTCATTGTAGTTGACCTGTCTTTTATGGTTGCATTTCTATCCACCTATAATTCTGATTATAGCCAATATGGAAATAGGCTGGTTGCGAGGGAGGAGCCACAAAAGATTTTTAAATTAAGCCCATTCTTTGTCTGATTGTAGTTTTGTAAAAGTTTACTGAAATATCGATTTATATAAAATGTTATGGCGAAAATGTACATTCTAAATAAAATAGCCATAAATAATAAATTAAAATTGATTGATAATAAAATTATTTACTAATCCTTAACCAAATTTAGCAGTCTAAGGAATTTTTATGGCTTACCTAGAAAAATTTTATAATGCTAAATGTCCAGTTTTATTATTTAATCCAGTCTAGAATTTTAAGATTTAAATGACTGGAAAGTTGCAAAAGCTTGGTTGGGAAAGAGTGTCTTTTTCATTTATTGGAGTATTTCAAAAAAGTGAACAATGTAAATTGTTTACTTTACGCACCTGTGCGAACTGAATGGATTTTTTTAGTTTTTATCCCTTTACCGCAGAAATTTTGATATGCGTGTTCAAATTGATATTACCATATTTATTCATTTTGCTATTCAATCTGATGTACTGTCTATTGTTAATTCAAGTAATAATCATATTGTATATAATAGGACTATTTAGACTAAACTATTATTATAATTTTTTCAGAGTGGCAACTCTTAAAGCTTCGCTATCGCACTCGTATGTACGAAACTGTTTCGCTATAAATGGATGGTCTCACTTTAATGTCTAGTTGATGGGGGAATTAACGAAAGTTGTCTGTAATAGAAGTTCCCTTGTTCATGTTGGGTTGAGTGCTTCCATAAAGGATACTCTATAGAGCGCTCTCTCATCAGTTGTAGTTGCTGTAGCTGTAGATAGTGGAGTTAATGCTATTGTTGTGTACCCGTGTTCCCAAGTGTGTACGTGTGTGCGAGTATGTTTAGTGGCTGCACTAGTTGAGTATAAAATTAAGTTGAATATTTTGTTTAGCAAAACTTTTTATGAGTCTTGTTGCTCCAGTGGCACTTTGAAATGGTTATAATATTGTTATTGTTACATGTGAATGAATGTATGATGCCGTCGTATGCACTTGGATGAGTGATTTTGTGTGTGTGTGTATGCATGTGAGTCTCTGAGATGAACATTGAGCGAATGAAATATTTGTTATATACATACATATGTACAAACATAGATCTTTGCGTGTGTGTACTTACATGGACGGCATTTGTATGCAATTTCAACAATTTTCCTTCTCTTCGGGCAGGGGTCCATACTGATGATGTTCGTGCTGACAGTTGTACTGTGATAGGTGCTGGAGGAGCCGCTGCTTTCGCCGACGCCACTGGCGCCCAATCCATAGAACTGGGGCCGGGCGTTGAATTTGCAATGCTTCTTCTTCTGGCATGCTTCGACAACCGTTTGCAACAACGAATACTTTGATTGTGCCAGAGAGTTGGAGAGTGTGTTATGAAACGATAAAAATTAAAAGAACAACAATTAATGTAAAGAGCCATGGTCTCTTGTTTCATTTCGTGCAGTCATGGCACTAGGTCTGGTTGAGTAGTGTGTGCATACACACATACATGCATATACATATGTATGAACTCGCATGTATGTACATATGTATTTGGAGAGTATCCGTGTGTTTTTGTCCTGTTTCAAATGTAAACACTCTCATACTGACACATGTTACATATTCATGGTCCTAGTAATGTGTGCATACCATAAGTACACATACAGACATGAAATCTCTCTGTGTCTGCATGTGTAAATAGAGGCATTCGTATGTGAGAACGATTGTTAGTTTCCCAGCGGTAAAATGGTCCAGGCCTTCTAGGCATCAGGCCTGATAGAAGGGCTTCCAACACCTTCTATTGGAAGGCACGCATGCCTTCTTTATGAAGGACTGAAAAATGTACAATCTGTCACTTCTAAATAAGTAACCGTGCCTCCTGCTCACGCCTGTTTTCAAACATGTCTAACGCCTTCTAAAATATGTCAGAGAAAAGTCGTTCTTCATGATCAGCAGGCAAATTGAATTATTGACAACCACCGCCGATATATGTTCATATATTGATGCGTTTCGTTCTCCCTCTCTCTCAAGTTTTTGCATATGTAGAAAAATGTACACTCTGCCTTCCTTATGCCGTCTTTTATCAGGCATGATTCTGTCCTTCTAAAAATACATCATATCGAAGGTGTTTAGCACACAACATTTAAATTTTGTGTGGACATAATCATGCATGATAAAAGACGGGAGAAGGAAGGCAGAGTGTACACGAATTCGTTTTCCCTCCCTCAAGTTTCTCATGTATGAACTTTGTTGCTACTGCGAGAGTTCAAAACCAGTTTTATGCAAAAAAAAGAAATACCGCTACACACATTGAAAGGTGAAGACAATTAAAATTAACAAACAATTAGTCGTTGCAAAGGTTTTGTAGAGTTCAGTTGCTTTGGGTTTTTGATAGATTAAGATAGATTCTTATCAAAATTATTCTATATTATCTTTGCGAAGTCCTATATTATGCATTTGAATTGCTGAATGTGACATTCATTTAAAATACATTATTTGGTCTGCATTTTGATTTACTGTAGGACTTTCCTTCGAAGCCGTACATCAGACCTAGATCAGACCTTCATTTCGAAGCTCTAAATCATACCTTCATTTTGAAGCCCTTCTTAAGACCTTCCTTTCGAAGTCTTATATCAGACCTTCTTTCGACAGTCCTTTGTTAGGCAAGATTTATACCGCGAGATGCAAGGCCTGGCCTCGCAATGTCACTCCATGTAAAAAATAAATAAAGATTGAATGCAGCGGCCAGGCCTCGTGGCTCTTAAATCAGGACTGATAGCTTGCCGCCTAAGACCTGATTTTTACCGCTGGGCAGTGTTTTTTATTGGCTCTTAAATCAGGCCTCGTGGCTCTTAAATCAGGCCTGATAGCTTGCCGCCTAAGACCTGATTTTTACCGCTGGGCAGTGGTTTTTATTGTTACATTCGCATGTATACTCACACCCACCCAGCCATACATATTCATTCCCATATGACATTATTTTGGTGCCGACACAGTTATTTGAACATATGAATGTAAATAATTTAATTTAAATATATAATACACTTTACAGTTAAAAAATCTTCACTTATTGTATAGACACATCGTAAATAGTTTGATTTTTCCGCGCTTACTTAAATGTAATGTACAAGCATATATTTATACAATAGCGATTTAACACAATATATTAATAAATATTTAAAATAATTTACCAGTTGCAAAATATTAAGTTTCAAAGGTATTATTCTACGCTAGTTTAAGAAACGAACCATTTTAAAAATGCTTATCCCAGTATAGTACAAATATTTGTAAATTTAGAGATTAAATGCATTTTACGAGCATAAAAACTAAAATAAGATTTTTATCGTATTATATTTATTAATAAATAATTCCGACTGTGTACAAATACATAAGTATATATTTATATATATATTTATGTAGCGAATAGTTTCTAAGTCATTATATAAAGCTAGCTTCGTAGAATATATTTCAATCAAATTTTTGTTACGACGTTCAAATCGAAGTATTTAAGCAGCTTCGTATCATACCTTTTTCACGGTGAGTTCAAGGATAATATCTTGTCAATATTGGAGACGCCAGTATAGGCGACAATACTCGTAATGATGTTGTCCCCCACAGATGACTATGTTAACGAAACATTCAGGGACAATGGCTGGTTTATAGACGCTAGCAACGTCATTGTCAATGTTGTTATCAATCATGTTTGAAGCTTTGATGACACGTTCAATGGCAAAATTTTGTTCATTTCTTCATTGACAATATGACAATTGAGCGTTTGTTGTTACAAGCTAAATAAATGCACTAGAATAAAGGCAAATAACACACACATGGTGCTACGTTCATATTTTGTTCTTAACACTGCAGCACATTTAAAAAGTATGTTGTAACATAAAATGAAAAATAAAATTTGTATACCCTACAACATTCTGTGTAGTGAATACAAATCCATCCGCCAAATTTCATGAAAATCTGCTTAGATACACATAGCCCCCATATACGTATACCAATAGCAGGGAACGTTCCGCGCGCTTCGCCATCTTTAGCGATTAGGTCATTTTTTGATGAATTCGTACATAACAAACAATATTGTCGAATATGGGACGATACTAATCCACATGAGATCCAAGAGCATTCAATTCATCCCGAAAAAGTCACTGTTTGGTGTGAATTTTGAGCTGGCAGAATAATCTATCCACATTTCTTTAAACATAACACCAATATTGTAAATGACGTGCGCTATAGGTCGATTATTACCAACTTCCATTGGCGTGAATTGGATGATATGGACACCAACGACATGTGGTTTTAACAGTACGGCTATATGTGTCACAGAGTTCATGACACATTCTGTACAGCATGTGGAGATGATGTGATCTGGCCACCGATATGGTGTGTTTGACCCCGTTAGACATTTCCCTGTGGGGTTTTCTCAAGTCGCTGGGCTATTTAGCCAAAAATTACGGTGGCCTTCAAAGTCAGCATAACTTACACATTACAGTTTTTTTCAGCTGATTGATTTGGGACTCAATAAGAACTTCTGCATCATTCGTTTAGTCATGTTGACTCAATTAATAATTTAATGGACATACGAATTTGTTTGCTCAAGGTGGATTTTTAGCAATTTTTCTATATTTTTTTCTCGGTATACCGTACGGGATATCTCTGAAGCAAAGTTGTAGATATTGAATAGGAGAACATAAAGCTGAACAAACCTACACAAAAAAAAAGTTGGCCACCCACTGGAAAACTATAATTATGTGCCACAAATCGCAAAAATGTTCTGTTTTAATGTTCTGTTTTATACGTATACGTGTTTCTCAATATTTTACTGACCCATATTTTATTACTTTGTGGGCATTTTTGCAATTTTTAGGGCACTGGCACTTTTTTCGGGTAGGTTTGTTCCGCATTTTTTTCTCCTATACAATTAGTACAACTTTGCTTCAGACACAAAAGTCGTCCAAATCTCAGAGTTCAGTCCCAAAATCATGTGATGTACTGTGTTATACATCGGCCAAATTCAGCCTGATTTATGCGCAAGTGCCACGTAAAATTTGACATTTCGGACGTATATTTGCACGATATTAGGATATTTTGAAAATTTGAAAGATAGTCGGGCGGGGCCGACTATATAATACCCTACACTTCCCTAACAATGCGAAAACGGGCATTGCGATAAGAATTTGGCAGTGTTCATACATGTAATAAGAAAACTCTCTCTGCCGAATTTCGTACTGATCGGTAAACACGGTTTCTACAGCGCTTACGTGTCAAATCCGGTGAAACATATAAATATCTAAATCTGAACTGAATTTCCCCGAATTTGGTAGTTTTCATTCATGTAATAAGAAAACTCTCTCTGCCGAATTTCGTACTTATCGGATATAAAATACGGTTTCAACAGCGCTTACATGTCAAATCGGGTGTAACATATATATGGGACTATGTTTAAATCTGAACCGATTTTCCCCGAATTTGGCAGTGTCCATACATGTAATAAGAAAACTCTCTGTTGACTTTCGTACTGATCGGATATAAAATGTGGTTTCTACAGCGCTTACATGTCAAATCGGGTGGAACATATATATGGGGGCTATATCTAAACCTGAAACTATTTTCGCTGAATTTTTTAGTGATTATTCAAGTAATAAGAAAATTCTCTCTGCCGAATTTCGTTCTGATCGGATATAAAATACGGTTTCTACAGCGCTTTCATGTCAAATCGGGCGTAACATATAGGTTAGGTTTAGGTTAGGGTGGCAGCCGTATTTTTTTTACAAGCTCACATAGACCAGTTTAGGTCCCTAGTGTTACCACGGGCTGAAATGCCCCTCATCGAAACCAACCTGTGTGATATATAAATTTATCGATAGTACGAATATCAGTACTGGAAGGATCTGTTAGGCTGCCTAAAAACGCAGACCCCAGTATGTCCAGTCGTCGTTTACCCAAAGCGGGACAGTCGCAAAGCAAGTGTTCAATGCTCTCCACTTCTTCCTCATCTCCACAGCTTCGGCAGAAGTCATTGGAGTCAATACCCAATCTTTTGGCGTGCTCGCCGATCAAGCAGCGTCCCGTCAGAACCTGTACTAACGTAGACAATCGTTTCCTCTCTAGTGCGAGGAGATATTTTGACCTTCTCAGGTCATACCTTGGACAGATTTGTCTAGCTACTCTGCAGGTGCCGATTTCTGTCCATCTTTCGTTGGACTGCCTGATTGCATCTTGCCTAAGCCAAAGCTTGCACGTGGATAGTGGCGGACCAATATATGCAAATTCTTCGAGAATTTGTAATGTCGTCCCTTTCCTAGCAAGTTCATCGGCTTTGCAGTTCCCCGGGATATCCCTATGCCCAGGCACCCATATGAGGTGTATATTAAACTGCTAATCCATCTCGTTAAGGGATCTGCGGCAGTCGAGGGCTGTTTGTGAATTTAGGGATGTTGCCTCCAGAGAATTGATGGCAGCCTGGCTGTCCGAGTAAATGGTTACTATGTTGCGACTCAGCCACTTGGCGACTTCCCATATTGCCATTATTTCGGCTTGATAGACACTGCAGGTATCTGGTAGTCTGTGAGTTATATCCAGACTAAGTTCTTCACAGAGTACTCCGAAGCCAACCTTTTCATCAAGCTTCGAAGCATCCGTGTAAAAGTGGAGATGGATTCTATTACCTGGTATTCTGCCGACCCATTCATCTCTGGCGGGAATCATAGTGATGTAATTTCTCTCGAAGGTGTACACAGTTGGTATATAGTCCACTCGGTCGGTTACCATATCACTACACTTTGATATCCTCATGTGACCATAGTTCTTGTACCTCCACATTGATAGGCAGTTTAATCTTATTGCCGCTTTGGTTGCAACTTCTCTCGCCACAATAGTAATCGGCAGTATATGGAGTAGGGCTTGTAGAGACTCGGTCGCTGTAGTCCTTAAGGCTCCGCTTATGCTCAGGCAGGCAGTTCTCTGAACCTTTGTTAGTAGGTTGGTGATGGTTAGTTTGTCATTTGCCGTCCACCATACCACAATACCGTATAACAGTATTGGACGAACTACTGCTATATATATCCAGTGGACGATTTTAGGAGAGAGTCCCCACCGCGACCCTACAGCCATTTGGCAGGAATATAAGGCGACGTTGGCCTTCCTTACACGTTCCAATACGTTAAGTCTAAATAACATTTTCCTATCTAGAATTATTCCTAAAAATTTTGCACTTTCAGAAAAGACTACATCTGTTCCATTTATCCGAGGTGGAGGGTCCACATGTGGGACATTATTCATCCTAGTGAAGAGAACCAATTCTGTCTTGTTGGGGTTAACGCCCAAACCGCTGATTCTGGCCCATCTAGCCAACTTGTTCAGAGCCACCTGTAGGATGTCTCTGAGGACGTTTACGAATTTTCCACTCACTGCGATTGCCACGTCGTCCGCATATGCCACGACCTTGCAGCCACAACGTTCTAGATCTAGCAGGATTTCATTCACCGCTAGGTTCCAAATTAGTGGAGACAGTACTCCTCCTTGCGGGGTCCCTCTGTTTACAAACCTTGTTAGAGTTGTGGACCCTAGACATGCTGTTATGCGTCTTCTGGTGAGCAGACTTTGAATTAGTCTAATCAAACTAGTGTTAACTTTTAGATGTGAGAGTGCCGCAATTACCGCATCTGAGTGAATGTTGTTAAAAGCCCCTTCTTTGTCAAGAAATGCCACCATGGTGAATTCCTTGAAATGCAGGGACGATTCGATAGTGGTCACAAGTTCGTGCAGGGCAGGGCGTAACATATATATTAGGCCGGGTCGATTTGTGGGGAGGCAAAAAAAGTCGCCATTGCTCAGTGAAAATCGTATTCTAGGGATCAAAATAAGAAACTTTGCCGAAGGAATCATACCTCTAAAACGAATTCTGATGTCCCGGAATTTGGGTCGAACTTTTGGGTTGGGGCAAATTTTGAAAAATCCCACTTTGACCCATTTAGAGTGCTCCAATGGAGTCCAAATGTATGACCGACCCCCACTAACTGTGGAGGCCCGACCCACCCATGCCAGTGGCACACCCCCTGGAACCCCCTGGGGGTTCCATACATTTAGACTCGATTGGAGCACTCTAAATGGGTCAAAGTTGGATTTTTTCCGGGACATCTGAATTCGTTTTAGAGGTATGGTTCCTTCGGCAAATTTTCTTATTTTGATCCCTAGAATACGATTTTCACTGAGCAATGGGTGATTTTTAAATCGACCCGCCCTAATATATTTATCCAAATCTAAATCGATTTCTCCCAAATTTGGCAGTGTTCATTCATGTAATAAGAGAAATCTGTCTGCCAATTTTCGTACTGATCTGATATAAAATACAGTTTCTACAGCGCTTACATGTCAAATCGGGGGCTATATCGATTTTGACCAATTTCAATAGGGGTCGTCCTTGGGCCAAAAAGGAGCACTGTGCTAAATTTCATCACAATCGGACCATTAATACGACCTGCACTTTGATCACTAGAACACATGAAGAGACAGACAGACGGACATGGCTAAATCGACTCAAAAAGTGATTTTGTGTCGATCCGTATAATAAACTATGATTCTATTTCATCTCATTTTGGGCGTTACAAACAAATGCAGAAATTCATAATACCCTGTACCACAGTGTTGTGTGGGGTATAATTAGGAAACTTAGTATCAAGATCATTTACTGATTGGAAAAAAAAGCGCTTGACGTATTTTGGCACCACTCATCACTCCATAGACGCAATACATTCAAAGCTGAAATAAGATCTAATGTAGAAAAGTAAGCCACAGCGTCCATCAATAAAGAATTAGAAATTGATGAAAAGCATTGGGAAGCAATAATTCGAACAGTCGTTCTTTGTGGTCAACAAGGCTTAGCATTAAGAGGAAGTTGTGATACAAGAAGGATCGATTTCAATGAAACTATTTAAAATGGTGGCAATTTTAGAGCCTTGCTAAGGTATCGGGCGATAACAGATTGAAATTTGAATATTCACTTGAGAAATTCACCACGAAACACAATGTATATAATCAATCGTGTTCAAATTATTAGGAAATTATTCATTAAATTGTATGTATAGCGTGATCCATTTCGAGGTTCCCTACTTTTTTAAAGAAAAAAACACAGAAAATTCAAATTGAATGGGGAATGTTTATTATCATTTGAAAGAATATTCTTTGGCATTTATTTTTTTGAAGATTATGTCTGTCAAATGTTGGCCGCGGCTACGTTTCAGATGATCCATCCGTTGAGTCAAATTTTCGATGACTCGTTCGAGCATTTCGACTGGTAACTGGAGATTGACACGCGTAAACGTTGTTCAGGCATAAGTCTTTCCATGATGATATGCCAAACAATACTTAACAAAAATAACATGACATCATGACACGACTCACACGTCGTCTGTCAAAAAAAAGGCTATTGAAAAAACTATCTCTTCTGGATCACCCGATATAACATTACACTAAGTAATCTGTCAATTTGTTGTCAACACGTTGTAAACGTTGTTCAGGCGTAAGTCTTTCCATGATGAAATGCCAAACAATACTTTACAAAAATAAAATGACAGCATGACACAACTCACACGTGATCTGTCAAAAAAGGCTATTGAAAAAAGTATCTCTTATATACCTACAGCTTATTGAGAGGATCAATAATTCCAAAGTTTTCACCATTATGGCGGACGAATTAGCTGATATTTCAGGGGCTCAGCAAGTTTCGGTACCTTAATGAAAACGATGGGCGATATATAATTTGCGAAGATTTTTTGAGTTTCGTCCCAACAACACAGTTTGATGGAAAAGGTTTAGCTGAATTTATTCTAAATTTCCTCGAAATGTCTGGTATTGATTGTAAGTATTTAAGACCGCGCAAGAGAAATAAAGGGAGAATTTCATGGGGCGCAAGCATATATCCAAGAAAAGTACAGCTTGGAAGTATATTCGTATTGTGCAGCTCACAGCTTCAACTTGATTGTACCTCTTTATTTGTGTAATATAGATGCATTACCAAAAGATCACAAAATATTGGCAGTAATGGCGATGTTTGATGTGACTACAGCGATAACCGAACGTTCTTTTTCAACATTGCGTCGACTGAAAAATTACTTTTTTTAAATTAAATTCGTTTAAATGGATTGGCGTCCCTGAATATTCATCGAGACATTCCAGTAGATGTTAACGCAGTACTAGACGATTTTTTTTTATTTATGTGTCCAACATCTTTGTTCGGAGTATCTTTAATGACAATTGAATACTATATACGTCGCATGGTATTTACAGACTTCATCCGCCAGGTGGCGTCCGAGCAGCCTTTCTCTCATTCTCAAATTCCTCTCTCAATTATCTCTCTGTCAAAACATGCAGACTTATTTGTACTCTCAGATAATTTCTGAAAAGGGAGTGAGTTTTTCAGTTTGTTTTGTTGCTGATTTTTTTGAAGTTAGAATATAATATAATTAATGATGAAAATCTTTTTTTTCATTGCAGAGAAATTAAAGTATATACCCTCTCTTTGCAGAACGCTCTCTTCACAGACAAAGCGCCATCTTCAATATGCAGATATACTAAACGAATTGTCAAACTCCATGCGACGTCTATATTATTCAATTGTCATTGGTATCTTAACATACAATTTAAGTTAAACATTAAATTGCGGAAGTAAATTTTGTACTCAAAAACATACAGGGTCGACACTATAGTTTTGTCTTTGAATAATTCTTATTGAAAATATTTTCTATGTATTTTTAATATTAATGACTATAAATATATATACGCATTTAAAACGTCAAACATCGATTTTTTATAAAAAAAAATGGGTACCATATGTGAAAACCCCCCAAAACAAAATGCTGCGCTCGGCCCTGCCCCACTAGATTTTTGGTTGTTTTCCAAACGGTTTCATAGAGTGATGTGGGCGTTTTTGCCACATTTTCTCCTTACGTCTTACTCCGCGATGGCCAGTCACCCAGGAGATCCGTATTATGCCATGTTTAGAGTAAGCGTTAATCGCCATTTTACAATATAAAAGGTTCTTGATCTTACTGTTCTTGTCGTTATTGGTTTGATAGTCATTTGGCTATCCGTGAAAATATTAATATTTGGTGGCCTTGTGTTAGCGCTGAGTAAGCTCACAACTTCTGTAATTGCTCAGACTGCGAGTTCCAGCCGGCATCTGCGCTCAATCCAAGATTGTTTGTCTGATATCAGCAACTAACACTCTGTAACTATTGTTGTTACAGATATTCGATCGATTTATCTATATATCAGTAATTCGATATCGGTCATTTATTGTTTTGGTAGTAAACATTTTTGTTAAATACATCCATATCAAACTTTAAAACAATAATTTCTGCAAATATTCCGTTTTCAGTAAAGGGGTCGTATGGGCGGGGCATCGCCCACATATCCAATATCGCTCTTTCTTTCTTCGGTCATTCATACTGTAGTCAGATACGCTCGCGGAAAACTTAAAATCAGAAATCTCCCAATTTTTGTAGAGATATGCACAGTGTTGTCAAATGAATTCACACAACATTTCAAGACACTTGGTGGAATAGTTATCTAGATATATTGTTTTAAAAAATCGAGTCGTATGGACGGGTCTACGCTCCCAATTTATGTTGATTCACGGACAGTGCTATCAAATGCCAAATTTCCAAAACTTCAATACTCTTGGCGCAAGGTTTTTCTAGAGAAATCGTTTTTAAAAATAGGCTCGTATATGCGGGGTCACGCCTACTGGTCAAATCACGCCCATTTTTTAAAACAATCACGTAGACTACCACCTACAATATATTGTCGTATATTGAATATGACTTTTAACTACATCCTTACCAAATTTGAAAAAAATTGGTGGAATGGATCTGTAGATATTTCGTTTTTAGCATACACACTTTATCTTTCATATATATAGATAGATATTTATCAATATTCTGATTTTAAATCCGAATACAAGCTTTTGGAACGATTATAATCTTTATCAAAACAACATTAATACACGCTGAAAAAAAATCGCTTCTGTAGTATATTGTCCCAAACATATTCGGCTTGAAACATATATATCTTTAGGATACACTCTAAACATATAATATTTGGTACACACAAAAATTATATATATTTGGGAAGATGTTGTTCTAAACAAATCTTTGCTTACATCCCAATGTGTTTATTTTGGACTATTTTTTCCGAAACAAATATTTATTTTCATTTAAGTATTCAGAAAATATCTTAATTTGTGTTAAATTTTTCAGTAATTCAAAGATAATTTTTTCAAAAATTTTAACGTCTTAAATATAAAAAATAATAATTGAAATTATATAATCTTGGATCGAAATATATACTTGGAGGATTGCCAACCAATGATGGCTTGGAATACTCAGAAATTTTAAATGATTGGTTTAAAACAAAAGTTATTGCTGCATTTGGTATCATAACCGGGAGGTTCAAACCAAAAAAAATAAAAAAAAAAAACAAAAAAAAAATATAAATTCGAAAAATTCAACAAAAGTTTCGAAAATCTTTTTTAAATAAAATATATTTGGAGAAATTCCTAAACAATCATTTTATTTGTATTCAAATACATATTTTATTTGAGAAATTTAGTTTGCAATTATTATATGTTGTAACATATTAATATACGAGTTCCAAATATATTTTATTGATTTTCAAATAAAATTTATTTGCTCAGAAATATATAATATTTAAAATTTAGTGTTCCAAATATATTTTCTTTCTATTCAAACATATCAAAAAAGGCGAGTTTGCCCCGTGTACAATTTTACAATTTTAAATGTCTTCTTATTCTGCTCTGATAAGGTGGGTAGGGTTTTATATGGTCAGCTCCGCCTAAATTAAGGCATTGCTTACTTGTTTCATATTTAATATCATAATGACTAGATGAAATCTACACACACTGAATTATTTCGACTAGCTGTATGATATTTAAGCGATTGGCCTAAAATTTTGCTGTTTGTGTTTAATTTCAATTACGTCTATCCCCACCAAAATATGTCGACAGAAGTCTACTTTCTATTAGATCTTTATCCTTATTATGGCACTCCCAACTTGAATTATTAAAGTAGTAGGAACTGAAATATCCATCGCTAAAGCTGAATGTTTGCTGTTTATTTAAATACCCTTAACATCATAAGTGTGCCCACAAAGTTTTTTTAGAATTTTTATTTATTATTTAGGAATATCGCCAAATATTATTATAATTATTTGAAAAATAGGTTTAATAAATTTTACTGTACTTAAATTGGCTATTTTAGTGATACGTAAGAGGAATGTGTTGTTTCTTTTTATCGCGAGCATATGTGTATGAAGAACTCGGGAATGTGAGCCTGACCCAGTTTTGTGTAACACAAAGTCAACCGAGATGTGAAGTGAAACCACATAACATGGAAATTGAAAATTTGCCAATTTGGTAAACTGAATTAAATCATATTTTTACGCAAATGAATTTTCATATACGATTTGGGTAATGCAATTAAACACAAATAGTACATTTTCATTTACACAAATATCCCACCTGTGATGATTTGAAACTTTCGTATTCATCAGCTTATACCAAGTATGTATGATTTGCATTAAAGTCCATGATTATTCTAATAATGTATAATATATCCTATATGCATTTAATATTTAGTAATAAATATATATTTATAATTCAAAAGTGACTACCTTTTTGTGGTTGTATCGTCACACATTGAAAAACACTGAAACAAAAGGTTGTGTCAGTCGTCACTATGAATTTGTACAATAAGTACATGCAAAAATGTTGTTTAGCAATAAAAGGTCGAATAAAATAATTTAGATTATATGGGTCCTTATCAAACAACATACAACGCAAACTCGGGTGCAACGTCTGACGGTGAAAATTGTGAAAAGTGAAAGGGGTAATTTTATTGTATTGGTGAAACTGCTTTGGAATTACCCTGTAGGTAAAATATGTTAGATGGTTTGTTGGTCTCAGTCGTACTTTTCTACGCAAATAAGTAACAAGTCTATCTTTAATATAAAAATTCCTTCATTTGTATATTGTTCATAATATGTTCGTGTTGCGTATACATACTTGTTAATGTAAAAATCTAACACTTTGTACAAAATTAATTCAACGAATCGAAGTTTTGATATAAACAAGTAAAATATTAAAATTATTTTTAAAATATCGTTTTTCGACATATATAAGTTTAAGGAATGTGGCAAAAATAGTACAGAATAAGCTAAATACGCCAATTTATATCGGGTGATACATCGTGAGGTTTGATTTATAGTGTAAAATAAAATACATACATTTTAAAGAGACCTTAAAGTTATTTTTATCGGTTAAAAGATCTATTTATGACTATCTATCCTGGGAAAATGGAACTTTGGCCCATGTGCCAGTGGGAACCAGCTGCTACACGGATTGGTGAACCAGAAGTCGAACTTCACTTCCGCCTCCCTGACCATAACCCTGTATTTCAAGCAGAAGTTCGAGCAATCACGGAGTGTGTGAACTGGCTCAGTAACACCACAAAGCCTAAATATGCCAACATCTTCACAGATAGCCAAATGCGATTAAAGCAATAACATCGGAAAGGGTCAAATCCAGAAGTGTTGGACTGCAAAAGAACAATAAATGATTACTCAATTGCGTATTTGCTGGGTACCAGGACACAACGGAGTGATTGGAAATGAACGGGCAAACAGCTTGGCTTCAAAGGGCAGAGAACTTCGAGTAATAAACTTGGAAAATTGGAAACCTTTCAAAGCCACGAAAAATGAGTTGAAGCACTGGGCAGTGATGGCTCACAAAACTGTGTGGAATAGCGCGACAGTAGGAGCAACTGTAAAGATACTGTGGGGTGACCCAAATGAAAAGAAAACAAGAAGTCTTCTGAAACTAAACAAGATCGATATTAGTAATATGATGAGTGTGCTAACGGGACACTCAAGCTTACAAGCACATCCTCATCGCATAGGACTAGCAGGAAACGACGAATGCAGTGCATGCAGGGAAAACATCGAAACGATGGAACATTTTCTGTGTCTCTCCTCGGCTTTCACACATGCAAGATCCCAACATTTCGGGTCCGATATATTACTAGACTTGACTCATCTCAGAGAATATGACTGGAAGATACTGAGAAAATACGTGTCTAGTACCGATTTTCTGTAACTCGTGAGGTATAAAAAGATCATAAATAAGGAGCGCACAACAGGCCGAACCACTGGCTTATGTGTATGTCAATTAACATGAGACGTCTAAACGTCTCCACTCTTCAACTTAACCTAACCTAACCTAATAAGATGTCTCATTTTCAACAGCTCACTATTTTAACATTTGTCATGACTCAAGCTGTCATTAGAAAAGGCTTAAGTCGGGCAGAGCTGACTATAAGATACCGTACACCGCAGAATAAGCACACATATAGTTATTCAATATCTGAAATGATTTCATTTAAATCGAAGAGTTGAAAACTATACCTAAATCTAAAATGATATTTAGTAATGCTCGGAAGTAAAATATGATTTCTATAGCGCACAGATGCCAAATCTGAGGTATACTCGTATATATGTAGGGATTATATCTAAATCTGAACTGATTTTCTTCAAATTCGGCAGTGCACTTCACAGGATAAAGGAACTCCACAAAAAACCAAAGGAACTCCTTATTCAACCACAAAAATGCAAAATTTAAGCTTTATAGCTGTTGATGCCTAATTGAAAGGAACATATATAGGGGCTATATAACAATCTGATACGATTTTCTTCATTTGAAATTACTCATTCTTCTTTCAAGATTATCGAAATTTTCATAATGATCGAATGTAAAATACAGTACATATGTGAAATCGAAACGAACTGAGTTTTTCTTAAATCAGGCAATAAACGGCTCGACTTGAAAAAATCAAGCTCAAAAGGCTTATAAAACACTGTGCAACAAATTTTGGGTTATCAAATGTTTCCTGAACGTGCCCAATTGGAGATGATAGTATACTACTAGTATATTAAAACCCCCAAAGTGCCCAATTCGGACACATGTCAAAACAAAAAAGAACACCACCACATCCGAAAAGTCTCCCAAACATTTTTACACAACGATATGCAATTGTATTGTAAATCACAGCTTTAGAATACATTATTTGGAATGATTTGTTTTCAGTTGAAATTGAAAGTCAGTAGTAGTTCTTGTTCGTTTCGATGAAGCTATTATTTATCATGTCCGCTCTCGCTTTGAATATCCACGTTATATTGCTTTGGTTACTATCTTCCATTAAGTATCTGCTGCCGGCTACATTATCCAGCTTTCCATAAATTCTCGTCGTCTGGGATATTTTTTGTACGACTTGTTACTTATATTTAGCCTTCATCAATTATTTATCAGGCTTAAAAAAAGTATTGCCAAGCTTAAACCAAGTATGTTCAGTAGACCATTTATTATTTTTTAGGTACTGATTTCCGGGCCGAAAAAGTTTCCATTTGGCCTACAAACCTTCAATAAAAAATTTGGTGCCGATCGGATAACGCTAAGGTCTGCCCAAAGTTGATTGAAAACACAAAACTAACTTTACATGAACAAAATTTGGGTTTTAATCAAATGTCACATGTTCAAGTAATTAAAAATTATTTTATTAGCATGAAAAGTTTTTAAATGATCTTTGAATAAAATGTTCTTTCTTACAAGTCGTAAACAATCAAAATCGGCCGAAAAACGAAAAAGTTGCAGCAGTTTTCATTTGAATTTTACGTCATGACAGGGCATGCATGCACACCGACATGGCCTCAGGCATATATGTACATATGTAGACCTAAAAGCAATCACAATAAAAAATAGATCATTATATAACATGCTTGTGCATGCATGAAAAATAAAACAACAAACAAAAATGGTTGGATCTACATGTTGGACGGATTTGCATGATAAATGATTTTTCGCATCAGTCTGACATTTTTTACTGGTCAAATAAGAAAACATAAGCAGAGCTTTGCAGCGCGCTATACGCCCATGCAACAGGGTCGTTTACAGAACGCGCTCTGCCTCCAGATTAAGTGAATTGAGAAAGGGACAGCTTCGCACAAAATTTAATTTTAGTCATGTTCTTATTAGTCTCCAGATCGACCACATCCAAAATGGTTACTAGATCCAGTGATAAATTTCGCACCGTAGAATCAGTTGGGCATGTATCACATACAATATCAGGAGCCAAACTGCCGTCAAACAGGCAGATATTGGAAGTTTTGTTTTTTAATATGCGATTTGTTAATGTTGGCAGAAAAAACTGTGCAAAAGATAGTGCTACGCTGGCAGTGGATGCAGCTATAATTTTTTGGCAACAGGCGCGAATACCAACACGTGATAAATATAAATGTCAAGATAAATTGCTAAAGTTGTACGGCGACTGGAGAAATGCCCACAAACAAAGTGCAAACAGGAGATCAGATAAATCAAAATTAAACGTGAACATTTTCAAGGAAAAAAATGGATGATCTGTTCGACATAGATACGCCTCTGACCTCTGTTGGTGCGCTGAGCCAAAAATTAACCTTATATAAGGTTAACTTAACCATAAATAAACATGATTTGGAGTCTACGTTATATAAGGTTAATTTGAACATTTTCTTGTTGACTGGTATTTAACAATAATAATATTTAATTTAACTATTCCATGGTTGAATTTTTTAACCATGAAAATTGTTAATATTATAATAATAATTGTTACTTTAACAATGCATTTTTGAATTTTTTAACCATGAAAATTGTTAATATTAACATTTTATAGTTAATTTATTGAAACAATGCATGTTCAATTTAACAATGAAATTGTTAATATTATTAACTATGAAGATTGTTATTGAAACCTTTTTTATTGTTAATTTAACTATTTAGTGGTTACTTCACGTAACCAGAAACATAGTTGTTTCAATAATTTTTAATATTTATATTAAATAAAACAAGATAAATTTAACTTTCGCATTTTTATTTTTTATTTTATTTCCAAAATATATGTTAATATATATGTATGTATAAGAAACGCCTGAAAAGAAAAAAAAACAAAAAGGTTAGAAAATGTAAGTTTAAATGTAAAAAAGGGTGCAATTCTAAGAAGATCTTTTGACTTTTTACCTAAATTCTGTAGTTCAAAGAGCATAAGCATTTACCGATGAACTACGACTATAAGTTAAGTGCCTACGTTTCTGTGCTTGACCAACATGTGATCAGTCCCCGCTCAAAAGGTGCCGTCCACGTAAACTCCCTGAATCTTTCGATTATTAAGGGCCCAGGACGGTTAGGCACTTAGTTTGGGGTACTGAGCTTAGTCCGATCTTACGGCAAACTTATAGGAGAGAGGAGATTAATAACAAAGGCAATCTGATAGAAAGCCGATGTCCCACCAAAATCATAATCGGAATAGATATAAAAATCAAGGATTGGGTGAGTCAATGGATGATACTTCAAGGAAGTGCACTGAATTGTATATTAAAAACAAGTAAGCAAGTTTCAGTCGGGTAAACCGACCAAGGTATAGTTGTTATTAAAGAATCAATATTTCACTAAATGTTAACCCTTTGTGTGGGAGGTACCAGAAGGAATGGACCAATATGGCCCATCTTTGAACTTAACCGGAGATAGAAAAAAATATTACCGTATACCAAATTTGAAGTGAATCGGTTACTCTTTTCGAGAGTTATCGTGCGCACTAGCCAGCAGACAGACGGACGGACATATCTCATTCGACTTAAAATGACCCAAAACTAATATGCGCTGAACACACTTTTGGCCCGTTGCAAATGATATATACCCTCGTATTACTAAAATGAGGGTATAAAAAAACAAATGTATGCATGCATACCACTTTTCCTGTAATTACTTCGCACACTACAACTAGTATTGGTACAGCTTATCAACAGTTTCTAGTATTGGCACAACTTACCAACAGATTCAAGGCCGGACTCCCAGCACAAGCAGCCGCAAGCCACAGAAAAAGAAACAACTGAAAAGAAAAAAACAAAAACATCGTTTATATGTATGTATGTAGGTATTACGAAAGCACTTCTAACAACATATGTATGTATGTACATTTAACAGTATCAACATCGCACAACAAAAAAAACTAACGTATGTATGTACGGCGTAGCAGCCACAAGTGTTCAAACGAAAAGACAAGATGAACACATACCCACACGTACACATCACTTCTCTCCGTATGTTTGCTTGCTGCTGCATATACTTACGTACATACATTGTTGTTGGTTATTTTTTCATGCTCAGTTAATGCGACAGCGTGTACATATTTTTTTCCACTCATAACCACTGAATTTCACAATTTTAATGGCATAATCACAAAAAATAATATTAATATTACATTCGCCTTTACTATAATTAAACAGGCACAAAACACTATTAACACTTTTAACACACATATTTTATTATTTCACTTTTTAAATACACATATGTACATACATACTTATGAATGTAGTTCTTTACAAAATGTTGTTCTACTTACCTCTATACCAACAGCTTCCGACAACAGCACTAGTCCCATCGACTATTCAACACCAACTGAACTCCCGCACTCGATCAAGCACCGAAGCCGGCATTTGGTGGTGTTTTGAATGAGCGAGATAAATTCTCTTATGACGACATTCGCATTCGTTTCAACTTCGTTTAACTTAATACTCAACTTCGTCTAACACAAAGCAGTTGAAAAACGTCGACCACAACAGAGCCGAATTGTTGTTTATCTCGCACATTTTTCTGCCTCTCTTTCAAAAAAACCAACCATATATAATGTTAACTTAACCATTTTTCATGTACATTTGAACTTATAAAAGGTTATTTTTGTCTTCGTAATCAAACATTTACCATGAAAAATTTAACCAGACACATGGTTAAAAAAATCATTGTATTTTCAGCTCTGTGTGAGCTTGTGATTAATCGATCTACAATATATGAGCTACGAAAAGAAAATCGTAAGCGAGAAGCGGAGAAGGTGCAAACAGAATTCATTGCAAAAGTTATTTAGTTCAGATCTAAACATATATATAATTTATAGCTTTACGAATCCATCGATTTGTATTTTATTTTTTATACATACATTCATTGATTATTCACTGGGACGGAAAACTTTTGCCGGAGCTATTCGGCAGAAAAATCGTTGATAGAATAGCAATCATCGCCAGTTATGAAGGCACATCAAAATTTTTGGGCGCTCCCAAAATCCCGGCTGGTACACGGGGCAAAATCGCCTTTTTTGATATGTTTGAATCGAAAGAAAATAAATTTGGAACACAATTTTTTAAATATTATATATTTCTTAGCAAATAAATTTTATTTGAAAATCAATAAAATATATTCGGAACGCATATATTAATATATTACAACAATTTATATTTCCAAACTAAATTTCTCAAATAAAATATGTGTTTAAATACAAATAAAATTATTATTTAGGAATGTTTCCAAATATATGTTATTTAAAAAAGATTTCCAAAACTTTTGCTGACTTTTTCGAATTTCTTTTTCAATTTTTCGTTGGTTTCGAATTGTACCTCCCAGTTATGATACCATACGCAGCATTAACTTCTGTTTTCAATCATTTCAAATTTCTGTGTATTTCAAGCTATCATTAGTTGTCAATCCTCTAAGTACTTTATCGGCCTGTTTCTGTATTTCTAACGAATGTCTCTGCGAACGAAAACCAGTCACTCACTTTCGTCAGGAATTTGGTTTCTCTAACGTTCTATCGTTCGTTCGCCTGGCCTTACGTCAACGACGTTAGCAATTTACCAATTGGAAAATAATGTAATTGCCAGATCAATAATTTCACAACTTCCGGTCTAAAAAAGCACACATTTGTGTATGGTCGACCTTAGCAAATACATCTCTGTACTATTCACACTAGCCGTGACCAAAAAAGCAACCCTGGGTGGTCAGTTGAGCTGCACCAAGACTCTCATTTATTTCTCTCTCTCTCATTGTGCACTGATATTTTTTTCCATCTTAGCGAGCAACCAATATTGACTTCTGTATGCTTAAATATGTACCCATATGTACACAATTTTATTATTATTTAATTGTTTTTACCATAATTATATTAATATCTACTTATTTTTTGCTTTTAATAATGTTTATTTGGTCATTGTTCCTATCAGTCGACAAATAAAATAATGTGACTCGATCTGACATTTGTGTTCGCCGAGATGACAGCAAAGAGAGATAGAGAAACCAAAATTTGCACTGAAATGATTACGTTTTCGTACGAGTTCATTATCGTACGACTTGTCGTTCTGATGGTAGTTACTGAAACCCAAATCAGCTGTTTGTCGTCTGGCAGGCGAACGAAAGCAAATTTTTAAGTTACAGAAACAGGCTGTATATTTATGCAAGATTATACGATTTCAATTATTATTATTTTTACAAACATTAAAAATGTCTAAAAATTTAACTTTGAATTACTGAAAAATTTAACACAATTTATGTACTTTATGATTACTTAAATGCAAATAAATATTTGTTTCGCAAATAACAGTCACATTAGGATGTAAACAAATATTTGTTTAGAACATCATCTTTCCAAATAAACAATTTTTGTGTGTACCAAATATTACATGTTTAGACTGTACCCTAAACTTATATACGTTTCAAGCCGAATATGTTTGGGACAATATACTGCAGAATCGATTTTTTTTCAGCGTGTACTGGAGAAAATATGGCCAAAGTCGTTCATGATACACTCATCAATTGGGATATTTCTAATAAAGTTTCCGCCATGGTTTTCGATACCACGTCGTCAAATACAGGTCAAAACACAGGATCGTGCATTTTGTTGCAGAACAAATGAGATCGAAAATTAATCAAGTTCCCATGTCGTCATCACATAATGGAGATAGTATTGAAACATGTGTTTGATGTTAAACTTTCGGCGACTTGTGGTCCTGAAGTGCCTATTTTTAATCGTTTTGCTGCCGTATGGGTAAGTCTCGACCACAAATCGTTTAAAAACGGACTCGAAGATCCAATTGTACGCTCAAAAATAAGTAATGCTGACTGCGAAGTCATTAAGAAATTCTGCACTAAACAGCTAAATGAAACACAAATCCGAGCTGATTACAAGGAACTATTACAATTAACAATACTGTTTCTTGGTGGTGTCGGCGATAACTTCCGAACATCTGGTCCAACATCCCACGCAAGGTTCATGGGAAAATGCATTTATGCCTTAAAAATATACCTATTTCGAGAGCAGTTTGCATTGACAAAACGAGAGTCCAGTGGACTACGGGATATATGTATTTTTCTCGTGCGGCTGTATGTCAAAGCGTGGTTTACATGTACAAATGCCATACGAGCACCAAATCAAGATATACACTTGTTGAAAGACTCCATCGCATACGCAGTAATCGACCGAGATGTGTCTGAAGCGGTTTTGAAGAAATGGAAAAATCATTTGTGGTATTTGGCCCTAGAATCAATGGCTTTGGCATTTTTCGATTCGGATGTTTCACTCGAAGAGAAACGAAAAATGGTTAGGCATCTGCAATCAACAGAACCCGTCGTAAATCTGGAAAACGATCGAAAATTCTCCGACCCGAAACTATTGCTGTGTAATAATTTGAGCGATTTCGTCTCATACAAAACCAAACATTTTTTCGGTGCTTTTGGATTGAGTACTGAATTTTTAAAGCATGACCCATCCATTTGGGAAGTAAATGAAGATTATCAAGATGCTCTCGATGTTTATCGTAATCTGTTTGTTGTTAACGACACTGCTGAACGCGGTGTACAATTTATGAATGATTACAACAGAATACTTACGAAAGACGAAGAGCAAAATCAATTTATATTACAGTGCATTGAAGAATATCGTAGAAAATGTCCCTCACATAACAAGTCAGATCTAATATAATATTGAAATAATTGTATTTTTTGTTTTTTTTTCACCGATCCCAATATTTAAAAACTATTTTTTAATGAATAATACAAAGAAATGTAATTTTACTTACTTAAACATACGATTTTTGAATAAAAAAAATATTTCCCCTATAAAGTGTGTTCTAAAATTTGAATGAACTTTGGGCAGACCCTAGGGTTATCCGATCGGCACAAAATTTTTTGTGGAAGTCTTGTAGGCCAAATGGAAACTTTTTCGGTCCGGAAATCAAGGATCGCAGCAACTTTCACTTTTTGCATCATGTGCTATAAACGGTCTAATGTTCAGGCATAAATCATGTACTTATCACATTTAATTCTTCCCAAAATGTCTTCATTGAAGCCCGTTTCGCACTCAAATCAATCACATACAATTCTTAAATAGTGCATATTCCGTGCTTATTCCAGGTTCTTTAAAAATATTTTGTTAAAATATCAATCAGTGTTAGACCCTGTATACACACATATAACCCGACGAGATGTATATGTGTAAACATTTGTAAGCAACGATATCTAATTGGTTTCTCGTGTTTAGTGTTTGTAAATATATTACGTGAAATATATAATGTTATATATAAAACGAGAGAAAGTAAAATAAATCAAGTATGATCAGGCTCAAATTAAGTATTGATCAGGCTTAAATCAAGTGTTGATCAAGTATTATCAGGCTTGGATCAAATATTGGGCTGGCTTAATTCCATCAAAGTTTTCTTCATTGAAGCCCCTTTCGCACTCAAATCAATCCCATACAATTCTTAATTCAATCACTTTATTCTTGAAGTAAGAATATTTCGGCTTAAAATCAAACTCAATTAGGCATAAAGAGCGGTAAAATTTACAACGCTACGCTTGATTTAAGTATGGAATAATCAATTTTTTCTTTCTGTGTACATATGGAGGATCCACCTAAATTTGAACCGATTTTTACCAATTTAAATAGGGATCGTCCTAGAGCAAAAAAGAAGCCTCTACCAAATAGCTATCGGAGCGTAATTGCGACCTTTACAGTGATTACAAGAATACTTCTACAGACAGGCGGGCATAGCTAAATCGATTCAGAAAGTGATTCCAAATCGATCGGTATAATAAACAATGGGTCTATCTCTAATCCGTTTGGGTGTTACAACCAAATGCACAAAGTCATAGTAGCCTATACCACAGTGTGGTGTAGGATATACACATCAACATTATTAAACTTCACTAAAAAATGGTAAAAAAAATATTACTTCAAGATAAAAGTCTTCCCCTTTTTTGTGAAATAGGAGGCGGTAACCTAAAAGGGTACTTGGTTTGACATTCAGGTATGTCTCTTTGTTGTATGGAAATATGTATTATCTTTACAGGCAGTTTATTTAAAACGTCCTGATATACAGAATCACATACAAAGGCAGAATGGAGATAAAAATGTGAGAATTTCCATACTTTTGATAAATTCAATTATCTTTGTGAATGTGATAAATTGAATTATGTTCGTGAAATTATATGTAAGGATAAGAAAATGACGTGATGTGTCACATTGAGCAGGATAAGTCAAATTCATGCAATAAGGGATGACATTCCGGATTTCCTCAATATTAGAGATGTATGCGAGGTTGTGAAATATAGGATTTATGAACATATGATGAATTTTGACATTTACTTATTCAATTCCGCACGTATTACATTTTTGGAAAAATAGCACGGTTATTAAATTCAATTCTTAACGATTTATACTTTTAAAAATATTAGAATAAATAATTGAAAAACTTTAATCTGTGCGTAAAATTTTATTATTGGTGCAAATACGGACTACATTCGAAAAATTATTACACTCTGTAACAAGAAAATACATATTTTTGCACAAAATTCGTTGCTACACACGGATCGGTTAAACATTGTGGATTATAACACTAGTTTTAAAAATTATAGTTCACAAAATTTGCTGGTGTAATTTTCCTTAAAACAAAAAAATTATCAAGGTACATTTAAAAAAAATGTTAAAAAATCTATGGATAAATGTAGCAGTTATGACCTATAAAGTAGAGAATACACTTTAATCTGTGCGTAAAATTTTATTATTGGTGCAAATACGGACTACATTCGAAAAATTATTACACTCTGTAACAAGAAAATACATATTTTTGCACAAAATTCGTTGCTACACACGGATCGGTTAAACATTGTGGATTATAACACTAGTTTAAAAAATTATAGTTCACAAAATTTGCTGGTGTAATTTTCCTTAAAACAAAAAAATTATCAAGGTACATTTAAAAAAAATGTTAAAAAATCTATGGATAAATGTAGCAGTTATGACCTATAAAGTAGAGAATACACTTTAATCTGTGCGTAAAATTTTATTATTGGTGCAAATACGGACTACATTCGAAAAATTATTACACTCTGTAACAAGAAAATACATATTTTTGCACAAAATTCGTTGCTACACACGGATCGGTTAAACATTGTGGATTATAACACTAGTTTAAAAAAGTATAGTTCACAAAATTTGCTGGTGTAATATTCCTTAAAACAAAAAAATTATCAAGGTACATTTAAAAAAAATTTTAAAAAATCTATGGATAAATGTAGCAGTTATGACCTATATTATAAAAGTAAGGGTAATTGAAAAATCGTTTCTCATAAGTTTTATTTAGGCCATTTTGTTTGGGATATAACACAAGAAGTACAATAAAAGTTTGTACAAAATGGTCCATTAGTATGGTAAATACCAAAAGGGGAGGGGCAATAACGACCGTTTTTCACAGAACTGTTGGTAATGTAAAAGCAAGTATTTGTATTGACTAGAATCATACTTACTACAGTCTTTAACTTATTGTGGAAAATGATCACTTTGTATGGGATGTACCAAAAGGACATGATAAAATCGCCCATTTTTCTCAAGGTGATAGCTACTAATAAATAAGTACAATGTGTGTAGTTGCGGAAGATTCGGATAAATAGTATAGAAGTTATTAAAGAATCAATATTTCAAAAAATTTTTACACTTTGTGGGGGAGATACTAGAAGGAGTGGATTACCTTCGACCTTATCCCGATATAGAAAAAAATTTGAAGACAGTCGGTTACTCCTATAGAGAGTTATCTTGCGCACCAGCCATACAGACAGACGGATGGATGGATATTGATCAAATGATGACATTATATTCTTCGTTAGGACGCGGGCTATTGTAAAATAGAATAAAATAATTTCTTGCGATGTTCTTTCTATTTTTATGGCCTTTAAGTGCCAACAAAATACTATCTTTTAAAAAATAAAATTTTTCTAATTTTTTTTACGACTGTTACTAAGCCACTGCTTTTACTTGAAAGAGATATTTCCAACATGATTGCTTTAAATTTAACACCGGTACTACCAGACTTATACTTCAACAAAAATAGCCAAATACTTAAAATATTTTACCATACAAAAGGTTTTGGATTTGATTTTATGAAATAATATCCCCCAATCTAGACAAAAAAGGTGAATGCCGTGGATACATATTGTAATTACCCAACATACCAAATGACTTGAGAATAATAGTATAATAAGCTTACCACCACCAGCGTCAAGCTTGAAAAAGGGTTGAGAATCTATTGTAAAATGCTTGTGAAACAATTGTAGAAAAATCGAAACGGAACCCTCTTGATAATGTTAAATGTGCACGCTTACTATAAGCTTACCCTTGTAATTGTAGAATAAGCTTACGAAAATAACATTGTCTTAAGCTTATCTTTGTAATTGTAGAATAATCTTATATTAAAATTTTGTTTTTTTTTGTAATGTTCATTAATTTCAATTAATTTTATTAATTCAGTTAAATTTTTTTTAATTATTTAATTATTTCATTAGATTATTACCAATTATTTTATAATAATATACTATTATACCTGCAATCACTTTGAAATTGAAAACTAAATGCAAACCACAAAACAAATTTATCCAAAAATGAAGCGTGCCTTGTTGAAAGTTTTCACCAACTTAAATAATAAAAGCAAAACACAAAACTAATATGTCAAAAAATGAAGCGGCACTTGTTGACAGATTTCTCTTACATACTTAAGAAACGGTTGTGTATAACAAGAGTTTCTCAAGCATAGCGGTGCTTGTTGATAGTTTATGTTGTTCCATGCAGGTCATAATACAAAGTATCTCATTGTTGAGTGGCGTAAAAATAATTGAAAAACACAAAATGACCAAATCATACAAAAATTGAATATATCATTTGATTTTTGATTTAGTCATTTTTGAAATAGGCATAACTTGTAAACTAATTGCGATATTACCTCATTCTTTTTGTTGAACATGGCTAGTTCTCTCACTTTACCGCAGATTTTTTTTTATATTTTTTTGATTTTGATATTTCACTGGTTTCGGTTTTTTATAAAGTGTCAGTTAGAAATTGTTTTGATTCGTTGTATTTTTGCGAATAATGAAGGCAAAGCGAATATTATGACATATGCTTATAGAAATTCGTATGCCCTACGATCGTATATGTACTTTAGACCGGGTCACCAAAAAAAATTATCAAATACGTAACCTTTCATATTCCGCCTCGCATCCGGGATTTTTTTTTACATGGAGGCCAACCAGCTTTAGTGTACATTTATCCATGCAAATTTATTGAATTTTTTAAAATTTTGTAGCTTTTACGCCGGAGGAGGAGGCCAACCCGGTTTAATGTACTTTTAACCATGACAATTTATTGAATTTTTTAAGCTTTTACGCCGTTTAATGGAATTAATGAACAATAACGGGTTTTGCACGCTTACAGTTTCGTCTTTGTTCGTGATGTGCTCTCAAAAAAATACTAAGACATATTTACTTGAATATTAAAAATTTTGACTTTTACCCATGTAGCTGTATAATTATTTTTGTATGAGATCTTGGATTGGTAAATCATGTAGCGATTGTCATCCCTAGTCAACACACAACATGTCGTACATTGTGCTCTAGAACAACTTGATTTACATTTTGTTCAAAAATGAAACGGATTTAAATTGTGTTACGATAATTTCGAATGACAGTCACAGGGCTTTCAACGTTTTCTGATTGTTTATTGATGGAAGTCTGCGTTGGTGATGTCATTCATCGATGTAAATGTCATGGCGACATGTAATTCCAATTCCATGTGCGGTGATGTGTATGCGCTACTGTTGTTAATGTGTGAATTTGGAGTCCTTAACTACAGTTTTATGTCCACATCTGGGCATATGTGCTCACTCGTATATACATACCTGTAATGCATTCGGCCACATACAGTTCTCTGGGATATTGTCATCGTTGTCCGCACTGGTTGTCGTGGCAGCAGCCGCAACCTCCGCGGCTGTAGAAGCGCCAACAGAAGCTGCTGAGGAGCCACTGGTACTGGTCATTTCAGATAAATGCGCGCCATTTACATAACGATTTGCGGGCACCTTTTGTGTTGGCGAACCAAACGTAGAGCCACGAAGGAGATGTTTGGCTTTGGCACGACTCTCGGTCTTGCCCTCACTGTTGGCGGGGCACAGTTCTTCAATGCTTATGCCATCTATTCAAATGAAAATATGTATAAAAAAGAAATCAATCATAGATATTCAATTACTTCATAAAAATGCACATACATAAATATAAACATAGCCTCTTACAATAAACTTGACGTTAACATATACATACAGTGAGTCAATAAAGTATTTTGCCTTTTCAGAATTTACTGAATTTTAACATTAAAATTGCTCCACATATGCCTATTTTTGAAAATATGAAATAATCTTATTACCTACATAAATATAGAACATATCTAAATCTGAACCGATTTTTTTGAAACTCGGCAGTATTTATGAGAAGTTCAAGAAACTTCTTTGGGTCCAATTTCACACAAGTTGGTTGAAAATTGTGGCTGCTATAGTGCTTATGTGTCAAATCGGAGGAATATATATATGGGTGCTATATCTAAATCTGAACCAGTTTTCACAAATTTAAATATGGATCGTCCTTTAGCAAAAAAAGAAGGTCCTACCAAATTTCTTGGCTATCGGAGCATAATTGCGACATGTACGCATGATGGACATAACTAAATCGATTCAGAAAGTAAATCCAAGTCGATCGGTATAGTAAACAATATGTCTATCTCTTCTCCTTTTGGGTGTTACAAACAAAGTACAAATTAGCGATTGTCGAAAATATGCCCAGGTTTTGAAATTTTCATAAGAAATGGTGGAATTTGGGGATGCGTGACAACATTATAAAAAAAAAAATGTTTGACCCATTCTGTTTTGGAAAAAAGTATCCACGAAGATTTGGTATGCCGTCAATGGTGTCCAAATTTAAAAGATAAATTCTCTAATATCTCTTCTACAACGTGCCAAGTTTGCCAAGTTGCAATCGGTTATGAAACGGCGGAATTATTTCCCTTTTGATGCGGTAATCGTATTTTTGTCTCGACTTAAATTTAGTATGGCTAATAAGATGAGGAGCGTGATAATTTTCTGTGATAATCAGCAACGAAATCCTGTCTTTTCTAACAATGATACATACTAAATAAGATTTTAAAAATTGGTTAATTTTTTTCAGAAAACTACCCTCTAGCATACTGACTTGGGCTACTTGTATTGAGGATATATAAAAATGTAGTCCTATATTACCCATTTCTACAGTGAATTGTCTTAGCCAAGATAAAGTTCGAAGTCCGACAATTTCGTGCAGAAAGAAAGTTGTTTCAAATGGGTCGGTCACCTTTCGGTTCTCGACCTGTACCGCCCATTTCTCGAAATTAATTTTGTTCTTTTTTTTGAAGTTATGGTATATTTAGCGGTTCGAAAAACCAAGTGAAGATTGTTTCTATCAGCAAATTTTTAAATTTATATTTGCGCTTCCAAATCAATATTTTTGTAAAGATTACCCATCAAATATAGAAGAAATTTTGACGGTATTTTGACCTATTCTACGCCATAAAGAATCTTTAAGGCGTTAGGACCTTCAAAATGGACCATATCAAGGGCTTAATGGTTTGTATGGCTTCAATCGTCAAACGATTTTTAATTGAATGAAAATTAGCCATACAACGAGAATTTAATATTTATTTATTTGATATTATGATTTTTTAATGTTCAAAATGAATCAACAACATTTTACAATTTACAACTTCGATTACAACGTTTAGCGTGATTACAGTAGACTGGCGACAGACGGACATGGTTAAATCGTCTTATGATTTTACGACGTTTAAGAATATGTATACTTTATGGGGTCACAGATCAATATTGAGAGTTGTTACAGAGTGACAAAGTGAGTATACTACCCATCCTATGGTGGAGGGTATAACAATGTTTTAGATTAAGTAATTTTTATTCAAAGAATATGAAGTATTCTATTTAGCGACCATCGCAAGATGGTATGCAGTCGTTGGATACCTGGAATGCTGTTTATATATTTAAAATTTTCAATTAATTTGAATGTGTTCTGTCAATTTGCTCTGATGAGATGAAATATAATTGTATATCGTGAAGTATATTTTTTACATCTTCACAAAACGATTGAATTTAAACTTACCGTGTCGAACGTGACAAACTTTAAATGGATACAGAAAAAATCTATATAATGTTTTAAACTGATTTTTTTGAATGTTGGTATTTTATACAAATCGTCGCCGTCGTGCCAAAAATAGCTATGTGTAGTTTTTCAAAATAACATTTATTTTGCACGTGTTATTTTATTATACGGTCACCCACCAACGCGTTTTTCGATATCTTAATTGGTTCAGATAGTAGCAAAATTAGCTACGTGTTTCCTGAATAAAAACAAAAGTAGTTATGTGTTTTTCAGAACATACATAGCTATTTTTTCAATAAAATTTCAAAAATTATGGACTGAAGCCGAATGTATATTTTTAATGTTTTAAACTACACATTTTAACATGTACCATAAGTTTATAATTTGGCCAAAAATGGATGTCAAAATATATATGTATTTTGAATGGAGAAACTGGCATTTTCGAACACATTTGTAAAGATGAAGAAAGGATGACAACATCTGCCATTGCGCTTTTTGGGAAAAAAGTATGCAGCAAAGACATCGCATAGTTAGTCTTAAGGCTGAAAGAAAACCCGATAGAAATGTTGTACGTGGAGCTATAAATGACAAATGCCGACAGTCTGCCTTCAAAAATTTTTGGGATTTGCTTCAAGTGACCTCGACAAATTTTTGGGAATCCTTGGTACAAATGCGGTAAAGAATTAATAAAACCACTTATTCTTATTATACTATATAAAATCATTTTTATTCTTTAATAAATATTAAGTAAATTTAGATTTTTATAGGCGTTAACTCCTTGAAGAAGGTGAAAAATCTACTCCCACTAGAGAGGAAAAGATTGTCTACGTTAGTATCAGTTCTGACGGGACACTGCCTGATCGCCGAACTCGCCTGAAGATTGATTATTGACTCCAAGAAGAAGCTGTGGTGATAAGGAAGAAGTGGAGAGCATTGATAACTTGCTATGCGACTGTCCCGTTTTGAGTAAACGACGATTGGACATACTGGGGTCGGGTTTTCTAGGCGGCCTAACAAATCTTTCCGGTACCGATATTCGTACTATCAACAAATTGGTATTCCAAACAGGTTGGTTTCGGTGAGGGGCATTTCAGCCCGTGGTAACACTAGGGACCCAAACTGTTCTATCTAAACCTAAACATAATTTCTTGAACTTGTCGGTCGGATTTTCATTCTATCAATATTGCCCAGATATAAATAGGGTCTGAAAAGATTGGCATCTGCCTATATGATTTACGTAACTTGACATTTGTATACTACATGCCATCAAATGACTTGTGAGCAACTATGGATGTACAATTTTTAAATTAATCTTAAAAGAAAATTCTTAGATTGGGTATAAACTGCTATATTTATCGATTAGAAATACGATTTCGGTTTACTCTGTAAAGAACTTACTCTTGTATAACCCACAGTGTGAGTGAACGGATGTGTTCATCACAGAGCGGTTAGTTTAAACCTATTAAACAGTACCTATTACGCAATAACGCAAAACCTTCCGGACTTCGTACTCTGGAAGGTGTATATCATAGTACCTATTACGGGCTAATACAGACAAAAAATACAAAACAATCGCCGTGATTGGCTTTTTACACCACCGGTGGTGCGGTTAGGGGAAAACGTCATATCCGACCGTCCAAACGGAATCACCGAATAGCGCTCTGAGTTTTGAAGATGCTAGAGGCTGTTGAGGTTTCGGCTATTACAGAGTCACTAAGGGCGTCATAGATGCTTCTAAAGCCAATGGGACGGATGAAAGATCCACAAATGCAGCTGTGTTAACGGCAAATAAAATCAAAATAATCAGATCACCTGACGAACCCCTGCTTTCGAAGAAGGCAAGAGGCTCTTCAATGAAGTGGCGAAGGCTGTTATAGGAAGAAGTAGTGAGGATGGTTCTATCCTCAAGGGCAAATTGAGCCATGTGCAATCAGCCATTATGGCACATTACCTCGATGTCCGTAGAGAAATGTCGGGCAAACCACCAAGTGAAGCTTTTATATTTCGGTGATGCTAGATCAGTAGACCTGTATAAGGCCGCTCTGAGTCGAGCGGGTGATATGTGGCCGGGTGCCCAGTTGGATGTTGTCGAAAAAACAACATTCCTATTCATCCTAGAACCATCACCTGGGTTACAGAAGAGCTGCCTTCTTGGATATAGAAGGGGCCTTTAACAATGTGAAATTGGAGTCCATATTGGATGTGGGTGCTACAACAGGGGGACTACAACAAAATAAACAAGTAAAAGCGTTAAGTTCGGCCATACCGAATCTTATATACCCTCCTCCATGGATAGCATGTGAACTCACAAAATAACTCAAACCTAAAAAAAATAACACCGAAAAACACAAAAAAAGTAGTAGATGAGAACAGTAGGAATAACAACAAGTTAGATGCTATATATGGGAGCTATGTCTAAATATGAACCGATATCGCACATTTTCAATCCCAAGTTACCTGCAGCTATAAGAAGTATCTATACCAAATTTCAGCCACCTAGCTCAAGTATTATAGATTGTAGCGTGATTACAACAGACGGACGGACATGGCTAAATCGTCTTAGAATTTTACGACGATTAAGAATATATATACTTTATGGGGTCTCAGATCAATATTTAGAAGTGTTACAATCGGAGTGACAAAATGAATATACCTCCCATCCTATGGTGGAAGGTATAAACATTTTATTTGTATATATATTTTACTGAGATGAATTCTTGCAAAAAAATAGAAGATAAACTGCAAAGTTTCACCAAAATTTCTTAGAAAATGTGATGTTTATGGCTAGGTGGACTATACCAAAATATGAACAGATTTACAAAATGCTTACTGCGATGAAATCTTGTCTTAATTAAATACAAACTGCAAAGATTCAGTTAAAATGCTTAGAAAATATGGTATTTATAGCTTAAATACGTATATTTTGGAGCGACCTCTATAGGGTGACTATAACAAAATATGGACAGATTTGTAAAATTTTTGCTGTGATGAATTCTTGTCAAAATACTAAACTGCAAAGTTTCTGCTAAATTGCTTTAAAAATTTGGTATCTATTGCTCAAAAACCGTATTTTGGTTGCGTCCTATTCCTGCGCGTCCTAACCTAGTCATGAAGGAAGTCGTCCACCATGTTGCGCCAACACTGGCGCATCATTGTTACCATCACTGGGTTCGTAATTTTCTTCGTCAGCCGGGCAGTCATTTAATCTCTGAAGACTACATCCGTAAATTCACATACATCACTTGACTGCCGTACATATTTCATAGAGATGGCTGGCCATATACATACATACCTCATGTGAGTACCGGGACATAGGGATATCCCGGGGAACTGCAAAGCCGACGAACTTGCTGGGAAAGTTACGACATTACAAATTCTCGAAGAATATGCATATATTGGTGCATTGAGTAAACTATGTCTGGTCCGGATGTACTGTGGTCGCCCTTTATAGGTTGGTTTCGATCAGGGGCAACTGGGCCCGTGGTATCACTAGGGACATCTATTGTTCTGTGAGATCTAGTTACTCCGTCTAACGACTAACCTAACCTAACTTAAATTTTCTAGCATCTCATTTAAAAACGCTAAAACTCATAAAAACTTATAAAATATTATATCCTACTTAAAGACATCCTTTATGAAATGTTAAAACCTCCACGCCTAACGAACTCCTCGTTTCATAAAATCTCTTTAAACAAAAATAGTTATGTGTATGAAATAAATAAATACCGTAATAAAAATAGCTATGTGTAGTTTTTTAGGAAATCATTAACCACGCGAAAACGGCATTTAATTAATGGAATTTTTTTTAGTAAATTTATGAGAAACAAAAAATCGATCATATTACAAGTATCGCGAATTGAAAAAACAAAGAGTTTATTTGCTCTCTGAATGATTAGGAAAAAACACATAACTACTTTAGGCACGACGGCAACGAAATTCTATTTGTACCAATAGTTTGCTGCACTTTCTTTGAATATTTCTGGTCTACTGATAACTAATGCTTCTTTTTGCTGTCGAACGTGACAATAGAATTTGTAGTAGAGATAAGCCAAAAATTACCGTTATTACTCACTCCTTTTGCTTCGATACTTTTATTTAAGATTACTTTTTCTCTAAGAAAGATTATTTATAATAAACTTATTTTTACATAAGCCTCTATTTACGAGGTTAATTTCAAAGAAATGTGCAATACACATGAGTAAATGAACCAAAACTACAATTTGCCACTACGCAATTATGTTTTACACATGAGTAAACGAACCAAAACTACAATTTGCCACTACGCAATTATGTTTTTCTTGAAATGCTGAGTAAAATAATTTGAAATTTTTCATTTTATTAAAATTTGAATGTTTATTGTGTTTTTAATAGCTTTAATTTTTTTGATCGCAATAGGCCTTTTGGTGGAATTACCCAGATGCGGATTTCATAGACCTAGACTCAAAGTAGGGATATTTGATATGTTTTATTTTCGGCGCAAACAACTTTCCTATATGAAATTTCCTAAAGATTTGATGCAAATACGGAATCTATACCACGTAGATGCCAAATCGGGGAATATATAAAAATGAACCGATCATCTACTTCTTTTTCATGTATTCTACTTTTTAGCAAACTCTTAATAATTATGTAAAAAAAAATTAAAATTAAATTTTGGAGTATAAATTATTTACCCTAAAACAAAACGATTTGATGTAAAATAAATCTTCCGAAGTGATAAAAACTCGGCAATGAATTTGAAAAACAGCTTCTATAGTGCTAAAGGGACAAATCGGAAGAAATAGGCGGCTATATCTATAATTTTTATTACACAGAATGTTGACCATTTGCGAAAATGTTACTAGAACTTACACTATGGGGTCATTCGGTCACATAAGAGCCAGCCATACCATACGCACGCATTACAAACATTTTAAAATGTTCTCAACGGTTTGAAGCAGACCTATGAATAGAAACGCTTACAAAACTATCAAGTTTTAGAAAATACACAATCGAAGGCCGCAATAAAATCATGGAAATTCTAATTTATTTACTTATGTTTAAATATTTTAAAATATTCGGATTCAAGGAATAAAAAATAAATATTTCTATTACATTAAAATGGCTTTACTTTCCAGTTTTAGATCAGAGTATGCGTAATAAAATTAAATTTAAGGCTCAACATTTATATTCAGTTAAGAGAATTAACACTGCACCCAAAGATGTTAATAAGAACGACATACATTCATCAAATAAATACTACACCAAAAAAGCAAATCTTACAGTGCATTTAAAGGAGTGATGCAAAAGTGGTGACAAATAAGTACTTCCCCGGCGCGACAAGCCCTTGTTAAATTCATTGGTGAAAATCCAAATTAGAATAACTTCCGGATCATAAGTTGGGGATTTTTATCGCTTCTTTGGATGCCCTTTTTTAGTTGGGTATGGTTTGGTGTTGCAAGTTTGACTGAAAAAGGAATAAGTTTACCCATATTTTCGGACAAGCACAGAGTAATTATGAACACAACAATCCGTCGATATGCAAATACCAATCGTGATGCTTTCAGAAACGTTTAAACATAATGGTTTACGAAATGCGGTGTACACCTGAAACCATCAACGCTGCTATGTGTAAATCTCTCATGTTAACAACCCATAACGGCCGGAGGCTGAGGCATACAAATCTTATTTTAGAGAATTTTTCAATATGAATTTTTAATCATAAATCAAATTTTAAAAATAGCCCAGAAAATGAGTATTGCTTCGTGAACAATTTCGTCCAATTTGTGAGTTCCTTTTAATTTATATACCCTACACAACACTGTGGTACATGGTATTATGACTTTGTGCATTTGTTTGTAACACCCAAAAAAAGAAGATAAAGTCCCATAGTTAATATACCGATCGTCGACCGACATAGAATCACTTTTTGAGTCGATTTAGCCAAGCCAGTCTGTCTGTCCGTCCGTCGTCCATGTTTTGGCCAAAGGACGATCTCTATCCTTATTTTTTTTTTCTTAAAAAGTAGACCCACTTGTCTAGAATATTGTAGTTATACATAACAAATTATTTTTGACATTAATCTGTAATAGGTAATAAGTAGCATCGCTTGATATGTAAGGTATTTCTATTATTTATTCTGTCCACTTTAAGAACATCTAAAAAGCAACTGCAGAGAACTGCAACCCTTCCATTTATTTGCATATTTCGTCATGTGCTGCCAAATATAATATCAGCAAATTTTTTATGTTTGGGTGTAAGCCAAATGACAAAGCGAGGGCGATCGCGTTTTTGACTTTATTTCAGGGAATATAAGTACTGGATCAAACGAAAATATGGACATTTCACTGTTACAAGATTTCACGAGAGGGATTTGTATTGAATTTAAAGATAGATGGAAAAGTCGCATAGGTCAAAGCAAGGGTTTAAAAAGAACACTGCTGCTTGGTTGAAAAAAAAATGATTTGGATTAGGATTATCGACACATCAATTAAATGCATACACACTTATATTCAATAATGTTTTACTACATTTTGATACAAATTGCATCATTAAAAAGATGCAATATTGTCTATCTACCATATAAGCTGAAAGTAGTTTTGACTTCGGTCGGTAAAACTACTCACCCAAAATTTGGAATCCCTAAGTGGATTGGGGAACAAGTTATGAACTTTAAACGCTCTAGATACTGTATTACGCACACTGTGCGCTGTAGAAACTGTACGAGTATATGCGATCAGTATGATATTCGGCAGAAAAAGGTTTCTTAATACATGAAGGAACACTGCCAAATTTGGGGAAAATCGGTACAGATTTAGATATATTCCCATATGCGTATATATTACAGCGCTTCAGATTTAGATATTGCCCCCGTTTATATGTTCCTCCCGATTTGGTATCAAAGCGCTATAAAACTTGTACTTTACTTTTGATCATAACTTGGCAGAAAGTAGTTTCTTAATTTAGGAACGAATACTGATTAATTTGGGGATAATTTGTTTAGATTTTTATATAGCCACACATATGTACATCGATGTATAGCCACATATATGTGTATGTTATTGCCTATTTATTATTTAAGCGCTACTAAAACTGTATTTTACGTCCAATCTTCATATAGTTTGGTTGAAATTAGGCTTTTGAACCAAGTTGATGAAAATCTGTAAAGATTACATATGTATAGTTCCTTCCGATTCTTGATCTGTGAAAGAAAATTGTGCATTTTATCCGCTCAGATCTAGTGTATTATGATCAACATCGTCAACTCCTCGTTGGAATAAGTCTTGATGAGCAGGTAGAGCTAAGTACTTCGTTAACTGAAACGGAACCAATTATTTCAAATTATTGTCGCAATGCCCTTTTTTGTATTGTTAGGGAGGTGCAGAGTATTATATAGTCGGCGCCGCAAGACTTCTGTCTTTCCTTACTAGTTTTGCCATTTATTTTTAACGATATTTCGTAGCCCCTTTAAAACGTAGAATTTCATTAAAATAAATAAAAATAACAAGTAAGAAAGAGAAGGCGGCCGGAAGTTGGACCCCAAGAAAATGCACCCCAAATTGAAAATGAAAGTGCGCCCCAAATTTGGGGCCTATTTTCGTTACAAAAACTGATTTAGGAAATTACATCCCAATCAAGAAAACAGCATGAAATGACAATAAACCCCAAAAAAACTAAGAAATTTTCTCTTCCTTAATCTGGGGCGTACGCATTAATACACGTATGTATACAAACATTTTTTTGTAATTATAAATCTATTCCTGTGCGGTCGGCCTACGGCCTCTGTTTAAGACTTTCTCCTATGGACAGGATCCAAAGTTAGCAACGTGGAGCAAATCTTTTATGCGTAGCCTCTCTTGTTTCTCAATTAATAGATGAAAATAAGCCCCAAAAAGCAGACAATAAATGAAAGTAAACCACAAAAAGCAGTCAAATGAAATTAAGCCCCAAATAAAATTGTTGTTGTTTGATATGTTATTTTTTGGGGCCCATATTCATAAAAATAGTGGGGTGTATTTTCCTGGGGTCCAATTTCATTCCGCCGAAAGAGAAATATTGTAATTTTTTTTTTTTAAAAATTCGATATATCCAAAAACATATTTTACAACGCCTAGATTCAAATCGGGATATACGCATATACCGGGCCTATATCTACATCTGGACCATGTTGTTGTTATTTCATAGCATAGCGGGCTACGATCACCGCTGTCAAAAAACACTTGAAATCGCATTTCCAAAAGTTATGAGCTATATTTTTCCGTGGAAAGATCTCACATGAACTATGCTCACGAAAATTTCTTCCTCAATGTATCCCTCGCATTTTTTGCAACTGACCAGTACCTTTAGACTGAATAGTTTGGCCAGAACTTATAAAAGAATGGATAAAGATATGAACATTCCTAGGATTTTTTGGGAAAAACGTTTATGTTTGTGGTTTATCTAATTCCATCGACTTTTGCACCGAAATCTCTACTCAAACCGAGAAAAGTGGCAACTAACATACATTTCTTCTATGTTAGAAAATGTTGATAACATATAATGTATAACAAAAATGTAAAAAATGCCGGTGTGTATGAAATCATTATTTTGCGGTACATTTTAATTATTTCACCATTGAAATGATACGTTCAGCGGGTTCTATAAAATATAAATTATAACATTATATTAAAATTTCCGCAGAATATTGTCGTTTTACGGTGTTGTTTTGTAACGTTATGTAACGTTATGTAACGTCAGTAATAGACGAATTTTTGAATGAACCACGAAGTGTTTTATTCCTGTTTCTTTGATGTAGTTCGATTTTTCTGATTAAATGTAATTTCAAAGAACTCTAAAATAATTGTTGATGAAGGTTATATGAAAATATTGCATTCAAAACGCCAACGGGATGAACATTAGTAAAACAAAATGCGTACGAATGTAACGTACGCAACCCAGGATTTGCCCATATGTACTTTTTAATATTTCAAATGAAATTACAAAATTTAATTTGTAATAAAATAAGCTCTCAGTCACAAGAACTGTTAGTGAGTTACTTACGAATCCAAAACAGTCTCTGAGATCTGAACATGCCGAAATATTGGCTATATTATTAATGTGTAAATACTTGCCTGATCATACTGATAAAATACTAAATATTTAATAATTGCGAGTTTTTCGATGTTTTTGTGTAGCTTTTATTAAATATTATTAAAAATTTTTCAACATTCTTAAGGGCCAACAATAATATGCATAAGCAATTCCGTACGAAAAGTGCGTTCAGTTTCGCGCCTTGCTTAAGCAAATGGGTACTGAGAAGTCTGAGAGAACTTAACGAAAAGTATACTTAAGTACATTATGGTTCGGCATACATGTATTCTCACGATGCTTAAGCTAGCTTATGATAAGAGCTGTATTATCCCATATATCCAAATGGATTGCAAAACCCAGCGTCGCACAGTTTTAATAAACAACATAATTGGTACTTATGTAGTTAACAAAACACAATTATTTCAATTAAAATTATATATTTTATAACTGCTAACAGCACTTAAATAACACAGAAATGAAAAATTATTTTTGACAGTATGATTTGTTCAAGATCCCGATATTTTGGGTCCGACACACTATCAGACTTCATTCATCTCAGAGGACATGACTGTAAGATACTGAGAAAATTCGTGTCTAGTACCGACTTTCTGTAATCCATTAGGTATTAAAAAGATCATAAATAAGGAGCGCACAACAGGCCGAACCACTGGCTTAAGTGTGTGTCCATGGACAAGAGACGTTAAAACGTCTCCTTTCTTCAAACTAACCTAACCTAACTTTAAGTAAACAATTTTGTAATGGGTCTTTATGTAGGATTTGTGTCATAGAAGAGTGACTAATTCTACCAAATATCTCAACGTAAGTATTACATTTGAAAGATTTGAATCTTTCTACTATTTTTAAATGTTTCCTCCTTCTGATATGATGCAATTCGTTTTTATACCCTACACCACACTGTGGTCCAGGGTATTATGAGTTTGTGCATTTGTTTGTAACATCCAAACGACTTGGAATCATGAGTCGATTTAACCATGTCCGTCAGTCTGTCCGTCTGTAGATGTATCGTTGTAATCAAAGTGCAGGTCGTATTTATTTTCCGATTGTGATGAAATTTAGCACAGTGCTCTTTTTTTACCCAACGACGGTCCCTTTTGAAATTGGTGAAAACGGGTTCGGATTTAACTGCTTGCAATAGTTTGTGTTGAATTCGGTGCTCCGTCCAAATATTTTAATTAAATTAGTATTTGTGTGTATTTAATACTTTCTGTGTTCCCAAAATTGTTCTAAAATTCAGATAAGTGTATTTTTGATAAGTGTACTTATTGTTTTTAGTAGATTATTGGTGTTTTTCCTGTAATCTGTGAATTTTCAGTTGTAAATTATTTGCTATTGCAATTAGATAACAACTGTGTGCTGCATTCGTATTGTGTTTGTTGTAATTTGAGTGCTCTTTTTTGTACGGTGTTTTTTTTCTTTTGGCTAAACAGAGTTGCCATCGCATAGTTTTTGTTTCTCTTCAATTAAAATTTAATTATATTACAAATTTTTATACCCTACACCACACTGTGGTACAGGGTATTATAACTTTGTGCATTTGTTTGTAACACCCAAAAGGAGAAGAAATAGACCCATCGTTTATTATACCGATCGACTTAGAATCACTTTCTGAGTTGATTTAGCTATGTCCGTCTGTCTGTCTGTCCGTCTGTCCGTCTGTCCGACTGTCTGTCCGTCTGTCTGTCCGTCTGTCTGTCCGTCTGTGCATGCATTCTTGTAATCAAAGTACAGGTCGCAATTATGGTCCGATCTCGACGAAACTTTACAAATATCTTTTTTTTGGCCCAAGGACGATCCCTATTGAATTTGGTTAAAATCGGTTCAGATTTAGATATAGCCCCCATATATATGTTAGCCCCGATTTGACATGTAAGCGCTGTAAAAACTTCATTTTATATCCGATCAGTATGAAATTCGGCAGAAAGAGGTTTCTTATTATATGGATGAACACTGTTAAATTTGGAAGCAATCGGTTCAGATTTAGATATAGCCCCCATATATACGTTACCCCCGATTTGACATGTAAGCGCTGTAAAAATTTTATTTTATATCCGATCAGTGCGAAATTTGGCAAAGAGAGGTTTCTTATTACATGAAGGAATACTGCTAAATTCGGAGAAAATCGGTTCAGATTTAGATATAGCCCCCATATATATGTTACCCCCGATTTGACATGTAAGCGCTGTAAAAACTGTATTTTATATCCGATCAGTGCGAAATTCGGCAGAAAGAGGTTTTTTATTACATAAAGGAATACTGCCAAATTCGGAGAAAATCGGTTCGGATTTAGATATAGCCCCCATATATATGTTACCCCGATTTCACATGTAAGCGCTGTAAAAACTGTATTTTATATCCGATCAGTATGAAATTCGTCAGAAAGAGGTTTCCTATTATATGAATGAACACTTTTAAATTTGGAAGAAATCGGTTCTGATTTAGATATAGCCCCCATATATACGTTACCCCCGATTTGACATGTGAGCGCTGTAAAAATGTTATTTTATATCCGATCAGTGCGAAAGTCGGCAAAAAGAGGTTTCTTTCTACATGAAGGAATACTGCCAAATTCGGAGAAACTCGGTTTAGATTTAGATATAACTCCCATATATATGTTACCCCCGATTTGACCTGTAATCGCTGTAAAAACTGTATTTTATATCCGATCAGTGCGAAATTCGGCAGAAAGAGGTTTCCTATTACATGAAGGAATACTGCCAAATTCGGAGAAAATCGGTTCAGATTTATATATATAGCTCCCATATATATGTTACCCCCGATTTGACATGTAAGCGCTGTAGAGACTGTATTTTATATCCGATCAGTACGAAATTCGACAGAAGGAGGTCTTTTTACATGAATAAGTATTCAGGGAAGATGGGTTCAGATTTATATTAAAGCTCCATATATATGTTCCTCCTGATTTGGTATCAAACCGCTATAGAAGTTGTATTTTACTTCCGATCATTAAAATTTTCCAGAAAGATGTTTCTCACTTTAGGAACGAATATTGCTTAATTTAGCGATTATCGTTTCAGAATTAGATAATATGTTTCTACCCATTTACCAATTATTCCAAATTATTATGGCAATGACCCTTATCGCATTGTTAGGGAGGTGTAGGGTATTATATAGTCGGCCCCGCCCGACTTTCTGCCTTTCCTTACTGGTTAATTCTCCAGTAGAGGGTGAAATATTTATAACTGTTTCTGTTGTATTATTATTCCTAACGTCTAATAATGTCGTGCAGTAACGAAAATTGTAAAATTGTTTCTGATTCGGAGAGGTCTATTGAATGTTGGTTGTGTACTAACCTTTGGCACGCTAAGTGTGCTGGTATACCAGCTAGAGTCGTAGACGTCTTATATGGGGAAAATAACGGTCTAAAGTGGTGTTATCTTAAATGTAGAAAAACTAATGTTGATTTCTACAAATTTGTGAAAAATTATTCCTCTGAGGTTGCACAGATGGGGAAAGAACTTTGGGCGTTGTATGAACGCTTCAATAACTTCACCTCTGTAATTGATAAATTTCCAGATTTGGATGCGTTTGTATGCTCTCCTGATGTTGCTGGGCAGAAGCGCAAGAGGTCGACGAAGAGTGCGCTTTCTAAGAAGCTTGACACCGTCGTACCGAGTACTTCTGGCCCAGCGGCGTCGGATGTGCCTATGAATTCATCTGACTCTGTTGATGTTTTGAAGTCTAGTTCTGTCGATCAGCAATGTGTCGCTAACGCTACGGCACCGGCTACTGACGATGTTGTCCCTACGCGGGAGGAAAGTTCGGCAGTTCATTCTGGAACTATTCCTAATCCTCCTGCTAATATATAATTAGTCGAAAACACTGACTGTGGTTCCAGTCAAGAAAGTGGTTTTCGTCTCTCGTTTTGCTCCGGACACGTCCTCCGACGACGTGAACTTCTATATTAAGTCTAAGATTGCGGGCGAATTTTATCTTCGAATTTTCAAGATTCGTTTATCTTCTCCCATATCTAGGTCATCATTCAAGATCTTTGTTAAATTGATTGATCGAGATTTTTGGCCGCATAAGGCATTTGTTAAAGAGCATTTACCTTCGCGACAGTCAAATTCTTCAAAAAAAAACTAACAGGATCTTTTGTCATCGCATATCAGAATGTTAGGGGCTTAATACCAAATTGACCCGCTTATTTACTGATAGCTTTGACTTCTCTGTTTTATGCTTCACTGAGACTTGGCTAAAACCTTCAGTGTGTGATACTGAGATTTTGTCGGATAGATATTTAATATTTAGAAAAGATCGCCTTGATAGACTTGGCGGTGGTGTACTTATTGCAGTAATTAGTTCCCTTCCTTCTGAACGCGTCATTCTCGACGAAACTAATGATATTGAATTTATTGCAGTCTCAATTAATTTAGTTATAACTAAATTATTCGTCACCTGCTCTTACATTCCTCCAAACTCGGAATTATCTGTTTACGGTAACCACTTGTTGGCTATTAGCAGAGTTGTTTCGATGTTGAGGGATGTTGACCGTATTATAATTTTAGGTGATTTTAATTTACCCTCCGTTTTTTGGCTTTCCTTGCCAGATACTGAGGCATATACTCCTTTGAATTCATCATCAGCCTCATTTGAGTGGACTTATGATATAGGTAGGCGTTTTCCTGATCTCGAACTATTCCAGATTAACGGTATTTCCAATTCGAATGATAAAGTACTTGACTCAGTATTTGTGAATAATCCTCAGTTTTTCAGTATTTATAGAATATCTCCAGTTTCTACCCCGGAGGATAATTACCATCCTACATTGTGTATTTCTATGCTATATGTTTTGATATACTTTTGTATATCAATACGGATGCTGTTCGGAAGCTGTATGACATACTCAGCAAAAAATAAAAGATGTACTTCGAAAAGAATAACATTATAAGTACTTCCAAATCATAAGTATGAAAATGAAGTTCTTCCAAATAACTTACAAAAATTTAATTATGTGGTACAAATTATTAACCCTACAATGCATAATTGCAAAAAGATTAAATGTAAAATAGAGTTTCTGAAGTGATAAAAGCATAAACTGGAAGGAACATATGTATGTATGGGCGCTATATTTAAATCAGAACCGATTATCTTCAAACTCGGCAATGTAGGTCCTAGTATTAAGACACTCCACCCAAATTCGGTGGAGTAAACTAGCTGGACCCAGTCCACTTCGTTGCTCCAAATTTCAGTTCAGTGAAATAGGAACACATCATGTCGTAATTTTGTATAGGGTCCTACATATTTCTGTAAAATACATACACACCACATTTGAAATCACTTATGGAAATGGTTATCCACTTATTTTGATCACATCATGTCGTAATTTTGTATAGGGTCCTACATATTTCTGTAAAATACATACACACCACATTTGAAATCACTTGGGGAAATGGTTATCCACTTATTTTGATGTCAATGATCTAGTACGGGCCCATTTATGATTTGGGTGGTAAATATGTATGTAAAATAAAGGCAAAACTTATATGAAAAGAATTGGTGAAATGGTTCTGCTGATATTTCGTTGCCAACAATGACATCATGTGGGCATGGGCAGTAATATTCTCTCATAAAGCGTGATCCATTCCGAGGTTCCCTACTTTTTTAAAGAAAAAAAAACAAAGAAAATTCAAATTGAATGGGGAATGTTTATTATCATTTGAAATAACATTCTTTGGCATTTATTTTTTGAAGATTATGTCTATCAAATGTTGGACGCGGCTACGTCTCAGATGGTTCATCCGTTGAGTCAAATGACACGCGTAATGTTTTGCTCCAAGGCCTGAATCGAAGCGGGTTTGTCCGCATAAACTTTAGACTTTACATATCCCCACAGGAAAAAGTCCAACGGTGTGATATCACACGATCTTGGTGGCCTATCGACCGGCCCAAAACGTGAAATTATCTGCTCACCGAAGTGTTCTCTCAATAAATCAATTGATTGATGCGATGTGTGGGAAGTGGCGCCGTCTTGTTGAAACAAAATGTCTCCGAGATCACGAGCTTCAATTTCAGGCATCAAATAGTCGGTTATCATGGCACATAACGGTCGCCATTGACGGTTACGTTCTCACCGGCATCATTTTTGAAGAAATATGGACCGATGATTCCACCGGCCCACAAACCACACCAAACCGTTGTTTTTTTTCGATAAAGTGGCAGCTCTTGAATCTCTTCAGGTTGCTCTTCGTCCCAAATGTGGAATTTTTGCTTGTTTACATACCCATTGAACCAGAAATTTGACTCGAAAACGTCGGATCTTCTTGGAACTTTTCAAGTGCCCATAGAGCGAAGCGATGTCGCTTGGGAAGGTCGGGCGGCTTCAGTTCTTGCACACGCTGTATTTTGTATGCTTTCAATTTAAGATCTAGATGTAAAATGCACCAAGTCGTTCCATACGTCAGTCGGAGTTGCTGCGAACGGCGCCGAATCGACTCTCCACGGTCTTCGTGTACACTCTCAGCTACGGCCGCTACATATTCATCACTGCGTGCTGGACGTGGTCTATTCGGTCGAATATTATCCAATAATGAATGCTGGGTCTCAAGATGGGTGATGGTGTAGCGAATAGTACGCTCAGTAGGCCGTTGACAATAAGTTGAGCGAGTTGCAAGAAACACATTCCTCACAGAACGTGAATTTTCGTAATAAAGTTGAACTATTTGTAAACGTTGTTCAGGCGTCTTTCCATGATAAAATGCCAAACAATACTTAACAAAAATAACATGACAGCATGACACGACTCACACGTGATCTGTCAAAAAAGGCTATTAAAAAAAGTATCCCTACTTGGATCACCCGTTATAAAACTCCATGATGATTGGTGCAATGTTTTTCCGACATTTCCCACTTTATCAGTGCTGTCAAATGCTTACACCAAATTTCGGACACTTGGTGTATAGGTTCTGCAGATATATCGCTTTCAAAAATGTCAATTGGTCCGATCCCGACAATTTTCTGTTGCTAAAAAATTGTTCAAGATATCTGAATTTCTAAATTGGCTCCGACTCCGCCCAATTTTTGAGCAATCATGCAAACTGTCACTAAATACATACACACACAATTTCAGCAATCTAGCAACAAATTGTTCTCAATATCAAAATTTGGCTCATATGGGCGGGAACACGCCCACTTCATATAAATTTGACTCATATGGGCGGGACCACGCTATCTTGATACATCGAAAACCCGAGTTGCCTATTTTCACCGCCCCCACACATGTACATTGTGTGAAAATTTCAATAAGATCCGTCCAGCCGTGTAGACGTACTAACAAACAAACACACATTCCCTTTTCTGTACAGGGTGGCGCAGAATGAGCTATATGGTTTGAATTCTTTATAACTTTTTTAATTATTACTATTTCTTTGTTTTTTTTCAGCATTTTGTGAAGGAGACTTGGGGAATTAATTATGAATCGAACAACGTACAAAAATAATTGATTTTTTGCGAAATTTTAGTTCGTTTCATATCCACTTCTTTAAAAAGATATAATACAGGGTGGCGCAGAATGAGCTATATGGTTTGAATTCTTTATAACTTTTTTTATTTATGCGATTATTATAATTTTTTTTAAATATTTATTGTTTACTAATATGAATTTTCGAAATGGGATGACGACCACAACAAAAGTTGAGTTTACTTTAGGATGTTGAGCAGAAACACGATGAAAAAAATTAATGGTGGCATTCTATAGTCAGATATAACAGAACAACAACAAAAACTTATTTCGAAAAAAATCCAAGTCGCATTTTTTGCTCTAACCGACAATATTGTACTGGTCAATTCGAATCCTAGGCAGCATATATCTGAGGCGATCTCGAATCCGAATATAACATGAAAAATGCAATATATACTCGTATTCGCGTTTTTGAGATATGGTATTAATTATTTGATCAAAATGCTAATTTCATGCGTTCTTGAAAATAGAAAAAGTAAAAAAGCTTCAGTCGTGTAAACCGACTAAGGTATACCCTAACTTTGTGAGTAATGTAATATGGAATATTGAACGAAATATTCTGTCAATTTGTGTGGGATTTACCAGAAGTCGTTGCTGATCAGTCGTAGTGAACGGACGTGTTTAGCACAGAGCGGATAGTTAAAATCTATTACGCAGTACCTATTACGCAATCGCAAAAACAAAACAAAATCTGTACAAAGTCTGGAAGGCCTACATCGTAGTACCTATTACGGGCTAATACAGAAAAAAATTCATTGGCGGGGATGCCTTCGCGTTCCGATGGAGCGGGGTTCCCCAATCGTCCTACTGCCCGTCCGTTGGTCTTGGCCAAAGCCGACCACACCAAACATGGTGAAAATTTCCCCCCAGTACTCACAACAGGTGGTACGGTGAGGGGAAAACGTCATGTCCGACCGTCAAAACGGAAACACAATGAGCACCGGATAGCGCTCAGAGTTCTGACGAAGTTGGAGGCTGTTGAGGTTTCGGCTCTTACCGAAAAACAAAAAGAGTCATTTACCTGGGCTAAAGGCGTCTTAGATGCTTCTAAGGCCAATCAGCCGGCTGAAAGAGCCACAAATTCAGCTGTGTTAACGGCTAATAAAGTCAAAAGAATCAGATCACCTGATGAACCCCTGCCCTCGAAAAAGGCAAGAGGGCCAAGCCCTTCAATGAAGTGGCGAAGGAGAGTCTAGTGATGGCCGTTATAGACAGAAGTAGTGAGGATGGATCCATCCACAAGGACAAATGGAGCCATGTGCAATCAGCCATTATGGCTCATTACCTCGATGTCCGTAGAGAGATGCCGGGCACACCACCAATCTGCAACGATGCAGGATGGCATCAGGGGAGAGTAAAGCTCTTACATTTCGGTGATGCCAGATCAGTAGACCTGTATAAGCCTGCTCTGAGTCGAGCGGGTGAGGTGTGGCCGGGTGCCCAGTTGGATATTGTCGAAAAAAACAACATCCCTAGTCACCCTAGAGCCATCATCTGGGTTACAGAAGAGCCCTCCAACCCGGCTGACATATTAGAAATAATAAAAGATTCCAATCCTGGTCTGCCCGCCCATAATTGGAGAATCAGCAAGGTGGGTGAGGCGGATGGTAAAAAGCGGCAGGTCAATTTGATCCTTAACGCTGAATCCACCTCCCATATACAACGTGCAAGTGCAACCCTACAGTATGGCTTCGAGACTATAGTCTTGAAGGTATACAAGCAGGATATAGTTCCCACTGCGGAAGGTGAGTCGTCCACCGCGGTTGATACACAGCTTTCTGGAAGTACGGAGGTACCCACGCCCATTATTTCTGGTAACTCCAACTCCAACAGAATATCTGTAACGTCCTTCTCTGAGGACGAAAGCTGTACTTCTGACACAAAGGGGCTGAGGGGAGTCTCCGGACTCTTTGACGCATCTGGCGGGGACACGCTTCTCGATGATACGGACGAAGAGTTCGATAACACCCTTGTCGGGGTGGAAGTTAATCTGTCAATTACCAATGATGGTAAGAATTTTACAGATTAACCTCCATCACGCTAAAGCAGCATCAGCGGCTCTATTGCTGCGCCTGTCCACAGGTGCAGTAGACATCGGCCTGATACAGGGGCCCTACGCAGTGGGAGGAAAGGTGTGCGTATCAGGACACCCAACTTTAAACTGCTTGTGGCCAACTGTGAAGGCACTCCAAAAACCTGCATTTTGGCCAGGAAAGATCTAAGGATCTTTCTCCTGGCTAATTTAAGTGGTAAAGACCAAACATCTGCTAGTCTGGAGATCGGTAATCGCATATATTGGGTGGTCTCCAGTTACTTGCCTTATGAAGCTGTAGTACCGACTGCACAATTTAGGGAAGTAGTAGAAGAAGCAACATCTGACGAGGTCGAGCTGATTGTTGGCGCAGACACGAACGCTCATCATACTATCTGGGGTAGTACGGATATAAACAATAGGGGTGATTCGCTTCTTGACTTTATTCTAACTACCAACCTAAGTATTTGTAACATAGGTAATAAACCGACCTTTACAATTAAAGACAAACAAGAAGTACTCGACGTAACGTTTGCTACTGACCGGCTGTCAGACAAAATTATTGGGTGGAATGTACTGGACGACCACTCATTCTCAGATCACCATTGAGTTCAAACTCGCGGAAAAAGCGCCTAAACCTGCCGTCCACAGAAATGTAAGGAAGACAAAGTGGCACCTGTATGAAAAGAATTTCAAGAAAGTCCTCAACTCCAAACTTCTGTACGAACCGAATGACAAAGCCGGTCTGGATCATCTCGTCGAGCATATCACATCATCATTCAATAGTTCCCTTGAAGAAGCCTGTCCAAAAACAAGGTACAAGGGTAAAACTAAACCCCAATGGTGGACTTCTGAGCTAACGGCTATGAAAAAGACCTGCAACAAGCTATTCAACAAGGCTACATCTACAGGGGTCGCTAATGTTTGGGATGCCTATAAAGAGCAACTCAAGATCTATAAGAAGGAGCTTATAAAGGCGCAAAGGCGCTCTTGGTATACCTTCTGTGGTGAAGTGGAAAAGGTCTCCGACGCCGCTAGGCTGAGGAAGATATTATCTGCTTCACCCTGTACAGTGGGATATTTACAGGATGAGGCAAATAACTGGACCAAAAACAGCGAGCAGTCGCTCAATGTACTGCTCGACACACATTTCCCGGGCAACTCTGTAACAGAACCCGAGGATCAGCAGGACCAACGAGAGTGCGAGTGGACTGCGAGCGTCGCTAGCTTCTTGACTGAGAGATCCAGAATAAGCTGGGCTATTAATAGCTTTGAGCCCTTCAAGTCACCTGGACCAGACGGCATCACTCCAGCAGAAATGCAGAACATGTTGAAATACATTATCCCCTGGCTGGAGAAAATTTATGTAGGCTGTATCAGGCTTTCATACATCCCGAATCGATGGAGGGATACCAAAGTGGTATTCATACCAAAAGCGGGGAAGATATCACACACTAGGCCAAAAGACTTCAGACCAATTAACCTATCCTCCTTCCTATTGAAAGGTCAGGAAAGACTTTTAGATTATTTCATTAGGGAAAACCTGGATACAAAACTCCTGTCAGTGAACCAACATGCTTACAATACAATAAGGGGAAGTCTACAGAATCAGCCCTGCACGAACTTGTGAGCACTATCGAATCGTCCCTGCATTTCAAGGAATTCACCATGGTGGCATTTCTTGACATAGAAGGGGCTTTTAACAACATTCACTCAGATGCAGTAATTGCGGCACTGTCACATCTTAATGTTAACTCTAGTTTGATTAGACTAATTCAAAGTCTGCTCAACAGAAGACGCATAACAGCATGTCTTGGGTCCACAACTCTAACAAGGTTTGTAAACAGAGGGACCCCACAAGGAGGAGTACTGTCTCCACTAATTTGGAACCTAGCGGTGAATGAAATCCTGCTAGATCTAGAACGTTGTGGCTGCAAGGTCGTAGCATATGCGGACGACGTTGCAATCGCAGTGAGTGGCAAATTCGAAAACGTCCTCCGAGACATTCTACAGGTGGCTCTGAACAAATTGGCTAGATGGGCCAGAAGCAGCGGTTTGGGCGTAAACCCAAATAAGACAGAATTGGTTCTCTTTACTAGGATGAATAAAGTCCCACATGTGCACCCTCCACCTCGGATAAATGGAACAGATCTAGTCTTTTCTGAAAGTGCAAAATTTTTAGGAATAATTCTAGATAGAAAACTGTTATTTAGACTTAATGTATTGGAACGTGTAAGGAAGGCTAACGTCGCCTTATATTCCTGCAAAAAGGCTGTAGGGTCGCGGTGGGGCCTTTCTCCTAAAATCGTCCACTGGATATATATAGCAGTAGTTCGTCCTATACTGCTATACGGCACTGTGGTATGGTGGACGGTAACTGACAAACTAACCATCACCAACCTACAAACAAAGGTTCAGAGAACTGCCTTCCTGAGCATAAGCGGAGCCTTAAGGACTACAGCGACCGAGTCTCTACAAGCCCTACTCCATATACTGCCGATTAATATTGTGGCGAGAGAAGTTGCAACCAAAGCGGCAATAAGATTAAACTGCCTATCAATGTGGAGGTACAAAAACTACGGTCACATGAGAATATCAAAGTGTAGTGCTATGGTAACCGACCGAGTGGACTATATACCAACGGTGTACACCTTCGAGAGAAATTACATCACTATGATTCCCGCGAGAGATGAATGGGTTGGAAGAAAACCAGGTAATAAAAACCATCTCCACTTTTACACGGATGGTTCGAAGCTTGATGAAAAGGTTGGCTTCGGAGTACACTGTGCAGAGCTTAGATTGGATATAACTCACAGACTACCAGATACCTGCAGTGTCTATCACGCCGAAATAATGGTAATATGGGAAGTAGCCAAGTGGCTGAGTCGCAACATAGTAACCAACACTGGCGTTGTCATTTACTCGGACAGCCAGGCTGCCATCAATTCTCTGGAGGCAACATCCCTAAATTCACAAACAGCCCTCGACTGCCGCAGATCTCTTAACGAGATGGCTGAGCAATTTAACATACACCTCATATGGGATATCCCGGGGAACAGCAAAGCCGATGAACTTGCTAGGAAAGGGACGACATTACAAATTCTCGAAGAATTTGCATATATTGGTGCGCCACTATCCACGTGCAAGCTTTGGCTTAGGCAAGAGGCAATCAGGCAGTCCAACGAAAGATGGACAGAAATCGGCACCTGCAGAGTAGCTAGACAAATCTGGCCAAGGTATGACCTGAGAAGATCAAAATATCTCCTCGCACTAGAGAGGCAAAGATTGTCTACGTTAGTATCAGTTTTGACGGGACACTGCTTGATCGGCGAACACGCCAAAAGATTGGGTATTGACTCTAATGACTTCTGCAGAAGCTGTGGAGATGAGGAAGAAGTGGAGAGCATCGAGCACTTGCTATGCGACTGTCCCGCTCTGAGTAAACGACGACTGGACATACTGTGGTCGGCTTTTCTAGGCAGCCTAACAGATCTTTCCAGTACCGATATTCGTAATATCGACAAATTTGTATATCAAACAGGTTGGTTTCGATGAGAGGCATTTCAGCCCGTGGTAACACTAGGGACCTAAACTGGTCTATGTGAGCTTGTATAAAAAATACGGCTGCCAGCCTAACCTAAACCTAAACCTAACCAGAAGGTTTTTAACTAATACACCTATTTTTCGCTGAATAGTAGATACTTTAAATACATTGCACTGCGCCGAATTATAAGGGTTTATTTGCCTAGTATATTAACGTTATGAGATATTAAATTTTGGTATGATTTGGCCATTTTGTGTGGGAGGTACAAAAAGGGGCGTGGCGATAACGGCTATTTTTTACAGGGCTATAGGCACTTCAAAAACGTTACAATGTGCAAAATGTTGTTGCATTTTCGTGCATTGGTACTCATGCTGTGAGCTCTTAACTTTTTGTGCAAAATGGGAGGTGTGGGAGGTACAAAAAGGGGCGTGGCAGTAGCGTCCATTTTTCACAGGGCTATAGACACTATAAAAGCATTACACTGTACAAAATTTCAAGTATTTTTTTAAACTGGTATTGATATTATACCAGTGCAAAATGGTACCTTTGTGTGGGAAGTACCAAAAGGGGCGTTAATATAACACCCATTTTTCTCTGGACTGTAGGCACTATAAAAGCATTACACTGTACAAAATTTCAAGTATTTTTATACACTGGTATTAACGTTATGAGCTGTTATCTTTTGGTGCAAAATGGTGCATTTGTGTGGGAGGTACCAAAAGGGGCGTAGCAATTTGGCCCATTTATCTCGAGTTGATAGCGACTAATAAACTAATGCTATGTGTGGAATTTCAGAAGATTTCGATAAGTAGTATAGCAGTTTTTAAAGATTCAATATTTCACAACATTTTAACACTTTGTGGGGGAGGTACTAGAAGGAGTGGACCAATATGGCCCATCTTCGAACTTACCCGATAGAAAAAAATATTACCACGTACCAAATTTGAAGTCAAGCGGTTAATCCTTTCGAGAGTTATCGTGCGCACCAGCCAGCAGACAGACAGATAGACAGACAGACAGATAGACAGATAGACAGATACGACAAAACGAATATCCGCCGAACATACTTAGGGTCTTAGATCACTCCTTCGATGTGTTACACTTTTTTTTCGTAGCAAATGATATATACCCTCGTCACACTAAAGTGAGGGTATAATTACGACAGACGCTTGTTTACCAACAAAGATTTCAGGATTCGAAAAATAATCGCTTTCCTATTAAAACGGTATACATTTGAAAAAGTGGGCCTTTTGACGTGTTTTTCCCATTTTTAGTTAAATAGATATGCCAAATCGCGGCTAGGAAAACACGTAGCGCCAAACCAATGTGCTACACGGAGAAAAAAACAGGAAACAAAATATGTTTGGAATCAAAATTTAAATAAAATATACTTTGGTGCAAATATTTTATATTTACATACCGGAAAAAAGTTTGAATATCTCTCTTATCAATGTTATTTTTTTCGGAGTTTTGGTGAAAATTATCGTTAAAAACGGGGAAATATTTAAATCTGCTACTTAATTTGTTTTCCTACCTATAGGAAGAAAGTAATTTTTCTCAAATATAATATGTTTCCAGAAAATATACTACAGAAGCGATGTTTTTTCTTAGGGAATGTACTCGTATAGCAGTGTAGTATATATAATACTGTCCTTTGTGGATTACAAATATTCGGATTCGCGAAATAACAAAATTAGTATTAATCTCATATTTAAATGGTATCCATTTCCAATTTAGATCAGAGTAAGCGTATTAAAATTCTATTTAAGGCTCTATATTTGTATTCATTGAAGGGAATTATCACTGCACCCAAAGATGTTAATATGAGCGACAAACATTCATCAAATAAATACAACACCAAAAATCTAATCTTACAGTGCTTTAAAAGGACTGGTGACAAATAAGTACATCCGCGGCGCGACAAGTGCTTGTTAAATTCATTGGTGAAAATCCAAATTAGAACAACTTCCGGATCATAATTTGGTGATTTTGATTGCTTCTGTGAATGCTCTTTTTTTGCTGGGTAGATATCCAGACAGTCGCACATGACACACATCGCACATTCTCACCAAGATCGTCAAATTTAGCACCTATGTGCTACTTTATGCGGGGTCATCTCAAGGAATGTCCGTCTGTTTGCCTGCCCGTGCATATATTCTTGTAATCCAAGTACAGGTCGCAATCATTGTCTGATCGCGATAAAATTTGGCACGTATATCTTGTGTAAGAATCCTAATAAAATTGGTGAAAATCAGTTCAGATTTGGATATAGGCCCCATATATATGTTCTTCCAGATGAAGCATTAACGCACAATTTGGCAGTGGTTGTAGTTATATGATGTAAAATACGAGTACAACTTCTATAGAACTTTTATGCCCCATCGGAAGAAATATAAAGAAATATAGAATACTAGCTGACCACAGCAGACGTTGTCCTGCCCGTCCTGTTTGGGGATGTATTAGTTTGTTATTCATTAATAATTCATTCAAAAATGCATACATCCCGAGTTCAGGAAAAATCATAAAAATATTATATTGACCATATGTCCACTACAGCGACATCTACCGGTTAGAATCATACATACAAACTATTATCAAGACACATACACATTTAATTTAAAATTTCAGTTAAGTCGCTCTGGAAATGCGAATTATGCAAATAACCTGACCACTCCGCAATTTATCGCGGTGAAAATAATTCTAAAACACAAATGACCCCAAACTGAATATATTGTTAAATTTTCAGCCCATTAGCTTTTATGGTTTTGGAGATCATGCGTTACTAACAAACGTACAATGGATTTTATATATAAAGATACACTGTTTTTCAACATCTACTATGGAGTTGGTCTTTAGACCAAACAATATATACGCACAAAATTGTATCAGATAGACATAGCATAACGACTCCGGAAGTTATTCCAAGTCGATCGGAATAATAAACGATGGGTCTGTCTCATTTCCTTTGCGGTGTTACATGCACAAAGTTAGTATAGGGATAAATATAAATATGGCAAATTATATTCAGTTAAAATTTAGTGTTCATCCCTCAAACCTTTCAAAAGTCATTCACAAAAAATTTGTTATATTTTATATTGGAAAATATAAAAAAATGTAAAGGGTTTTTAAACAAGAGGTGTTATATTGGTATTCAAAGAAAAATGCATTTTTTGAGATAAATGATCGGATGTTTATTTCATAATAAAGAGAAAGGTATGCCGTTAATAATGAAAAACAACATCAGCCAAATGGCCACCACGACCACGCTTACAGGACCATATCCTTTTCGTGGAATTTTTCAAAACCAAATCGCAAAGAGGCTGCCCTATGTCCTCGATAGCCTCACGAATTCTAAATTTGAGGTCTTAAATCGACGCTGGGCTGTTGGCGTAGACCTTATCCTTCACGTGGCCTCAAAGGAAGAAGTCACAAGGTGTTCAATCAAAAAGATCTCGGTGGCCAATTGTGATCACCTCTTCGAAAGATAACACGGTCCGGTAACAGAGCAATGGTTTCGTTGCTTGTGTGGCACGTAGCGCCGTCTTGTTGAAAGTAAACGTTGTCCAGATCAATACCATTCAACTCCGACCATAAAAAATCATTAATCATCTCTCGATAGCGCAATCCATTCACCATAACTGTTGATCCAACCTCATTTTAGAAAAAGTAAGGTCCAATGAACCCTCCGGACTATAAACCGCAAGAAACAGTCACACGTTGGGGATGGAGAGGCTTCTCAACAATAACTCTTGGGTTTTCCGAGCCCCAGATGCGACAATTTTTGTTGACGTAGCCACCGAGGTGGAAATGGGCCTAATCAGTCAAGATGATTTTTCGATGATTTTCGAATTTTAATAATTTCATTGGTTTTTGAATCGTGTATCGTTCAATTTTTAGTAATGGCGTAGTTTCTACTTGTCAAATATCAAAGAATAAAAGCTTCAAAAGAGACAGCTACCGAAATACCGGGTGATTCAAAATAACACCTCTTGTTGGAAAACCCGTATTTTAATATTCGCTTCCCGATTTGAAACAAAAATTAAATATACTTACGTAACGCCTAAATGACATTAAGGTTGGGGCGCTGTCCATATATAATAACAATAAATTTTGTACGTATTGTATATTTAGCGCAGCCGGACTTATCTATGATCCGCTACAAAGTAGATTGTATAGCAAAAGGAATAAAGCTATTTTTTGTTTAATATGTATAACACAGTTCTACTAAACTTTGAATGATAAATTGTTTGATAGTTAACAAATAATATTTATTTACTTTACAACCGAATTTCTGTGAATTATTTTTTAAGTATCTTTGTTTTTTTATAGGTTTAAATAAATATATTGTATTTAAGAACTCAACTGCAATTAATTAAATTTAAATGACAGAATGTAGGAATGAATCTAAATTGTTTGCTTCCGTAAAACCATTTTTGAATATTTGCTTCGTATTCTCAAAAAACAAAAAAATATTATTAACATTCGCTAAAATAAAAAAATATTATTCGCTATCGCAAAAAATATACATCAATATTCGCATTTGCTTTCGTTACATCCCTGATTGAAATGATGAATTAACATTAGGGTTTGGACGCGTTTTCACTTCCCGATTCCCGGGAATTTTCGTCGCGATTCCCGGCTTTTTGAAACTAATAATAAGGCTATTGAAAATGCAATTAATGAGATCATTTGTGCATACAGAATTACGATAAATAAAATAATGCAAAATTGCCAATAGCCACTTTTGAATTTTTTACAGCAAAACGGTGTCCTTAGGATATTATCTAAAAACAATGTATGAATATCTATCCACACAAATGTGATTTATAACTTTTTTTGTATGTTTGTAATTTATTTTTTAGGTAATTTTGTGTTAAACACATGTATGGTTGATTGGCCCTTTTGCATTTCTAATGGAGTTATGGATTTATTTCTTGTTTTGTTTTTTTATACCCTACACCACACTGTGGTTCAGGGTATTATAACTTTGTGCATTTGTTTGTAACACCCAAAAGGAGAAGAAATAGACCCATCGTTTATTATACCGATCGACTTGGAATCACTTTCTGAGATGATTTAGCTATGTCCGTCTGTCTGTCTGTCCGTCTGTCTGTGCATGTATTCTTCTAATCAAAGTACAGGTCGCAATTATGGTCCGATCTAGACGAAACTTTACACATATATTTTATTTGGCCCAAGGACGATCCCTAATTTGGTTAAAATCGGTTCAGATTTAGATATAGCCCCCATATATATGTTAGCCCAGATTTGACATGTAAGCGCTGTAAAAACTTTATTTTATATTATATGAATGAACACTGTTAAATTTGGAAGAAATCGGTTCAGATTTAGATATAGCCCCCATATATACGTTACCCCCGATTTGAAGTGTAAGCGCTGTAAAAATGTTATTTTATATCCGATCAGTATGAAATTCGGCAGAAAAAGGTTTCTTATAATATGAATGAACACTATTAAATTTGGAAGAAATCGGTTCAGATTTAGATATAGCCCCCATATATACGTTTCCCCCGATTTTATATGTAAGCGCTGTAAAAACTGTATTTTATATCCGATAAGTATGAAATTCGGCAGAAAGAGGTTTCCTATTATTTGAATGAACACTGTTAAATTTAGAAGAAATCGAACTTCGGCAAAAAGAGGTTTCCTTCTACATGAAGAAATAATGCCAAATTCGGAGAAAATCGGTTCAGATTTAGATATAGCCCTCATATATATGTTACCCCCGATTTGACATGTAAGCGCTGTAGAGACTGTATTTTGTATCCGATCAGTACGAAATTCGACTGAAAGAGGTCTTTTTACATGAATGAGTATTCAGGGAAATCGGTTAGATAATATGTTCCTACCCATTTACCAATTATTCCAAATTATTATCGCAATAACCCTTATCGTATTGTTAGGGAGGTGTAGGGTATTATATAGTCGGCCCCGCCCGACTTTCTGCCTTTCCTTACCGGTTTTAACATGAAATAGTATTTTTTTTTGTATAAGATGGTTTAAATAAAACAGAAACAATGTATTTAAACGTTTTATTGCAATAAAATATTTAGTTTCTTATAAATTATATAATCTGTGCTTTAATTTCCGAATCCTCCGGAATTCCCGGGAATAAAAAAAGCAATTCCCGGAAATCCAAAAATGCTGCAAATTTCCAAACCCTATTTAATTTTATATATGTCTGACACACAAAAAGTTCTACAAAAAAAGTTCTCGTTATGATTTATATGATTTCTGCTTAATTCTGCGTATTTTTTCTGAATTCGTATGATTTATACATAATTCGTTTATATTCATGACACTATGCTTTTAAAATTGGAAATTTAATTTTTCTGAATTTTACACATCACAATTGGTTTTACCACAAAACTGAATAACTTCGATTACCAAAAAGGAAATTGGATTATGTACATTAATGTTTGTAAATAATACAAGAGCGCATATGTTTATATATATATATATATATATATTCGTGTACATACATTGCGTAAATTTACACATAGATAGGTAGTTATATATTCCGGTGGTCTGACTTACCTTTGGCTATAAATTTATTATACTGTGCAAACTCAATCGATATGCTTGTGCCACGTGGACATGCAATTACAACTTGATCTGTGTCACAGGCCGCCTTTTGATATGTGCGCAGTGTGGCTGACAGCAGAGCTGTATGTTGTCATCGCAAGTCGTACGTTGTATGTCACGTCACATCCGGATGGCGGCAATCCATGTGTTTGCGACATTTGCAACGACCGTGAATTTTCGATGAGTCCATGTCATGTGGCACGTTGAGGGCACAATGTGGATGATGACGATGTTTGTTTTCAGAGGCGAATAAGTGTGGTAGGCATACATTGAATCATGCAATTTCATTTTCCAAATGGGTTGGTTACAGGTGTATCGGGCGGGCAGGCGGGCAAGCAAGCAGTTTTGCAGTCATCATCATCGAGAAAATTATGTTGCCAAAAACAATAAACCCATACAAATCAGGTCAAAGTCGGTGAACATAAATGCACGAAAGGTTCATGAATAATCCATACACCATATGTAGAACGATATTTATTCACCATTCATCAACCAGAGCCGATAAACACAGCGCATAAACCATATGTACAGGGAGATTGTATGGGATAGGATGTGACGTTGTTCATGGTACCCATTTGATGTAGTCACGGTGCCATAAGCCAAGACACAGTGACAGACAGCATTACCATCATTACGTTGTTGGCATCCGCACATCCACATCCAGAGCAGCAGTACCAGCAGCATCGGCGTTGTCAGCGATCATGTTAATGTGGCGGAGACAAGGATAAAGGCCATTTGTTTTGGTATTGCATCGTTGCATGGTTCCGAAGGCGTTGAGATGCAGAAGAACGTAATTTTCAGATTATTTCATCGCATGCATCATCACACCCACAGCCATACATCCATTCAGATCCACACACAGATGCAAGCCAAACGCCGGGTGTTTGTTGCCATAATGGCATCATCGTCACGAAGTTGAGGCGCACGGAAGGAAGCATCAGCGTCAATGCATTTGATGTGACAAATGATGTAATTAGTGGAAGACGGCCGCATTTACACAGACACACATCCCACACAGTACACACGTCCATCCATCGCAGCAATAGCATTCACACGCAGGAACAACAGCATAAGCAGCATCAACGAAGTAATATGAAACGAAAGAAAGAGAAAAGAGAAAACGAAAAATTATTTCATTTATTTTGCTATTTGAAGCTTCTTTGAAAATGTTTGCAACATATTTGTAATTGAAACCCATTACCAAAGAAAACAATATGTAAGTGGATCTTGATGTAGATATCAACACATACTTTCATTCATATATCGATACCTTCATCACAAAATATGCTAAGTCGACACATCAAGTTTTTAAATTCTAAATATTGCAAACTATGTTCGGTCAAAATTATGTTTATATCCATCTACCCCATAAAAAATTATGTAGAAAATAGTAGATGTCATTCGATTTACGTTATAAAGGAAATCTCATAAAACTTCAATCGCCTCTTCTGAAAAACTGCCTGTTTCGACTTAGCAGGCTTTGAAATGGAGGTATTGATATGCATGTGCGCATTGACACGAATATATGCAACTGCCGTCACACACTGAATGAGAGCGTAGAGTAAACGACAACGAATTTCAATTACTACAGAGTAAATAAATATGCATAAATAATGAATTCAAAAGAAAAGTATGATCATAGTACGAGTAGTTATAGCCGAAGGCAATACAAAAATGGGAATGAACAAATGTATTGTCAGTTTTCAGGACAATCCAACTTGGAAACATAACTAGTTCATAATTAAGTTCAATTGGTTTTGTCCAGCATTATATTAATGCGGTAATTTGCAGCTTATACGGCGATACAAAGTAACAAAACGTAATCCGAAGATGAAAATTTTTGGTGGACATGAGTCTGAAAAACAAATGTCCAAATTTCAGCCCAATCGATGGGAATTTGAAAGAAATATAGCGCCATGAATTCAAATCGGTAAGGACGTTTCCATGTGGTCTATATCAAAGGGGTCTAGGTCTAAGTATGATGACAAGTGTTCATGCGAATAGTTCCGAGTATAAATGAACTCAAATAATAACATTTCAGACCTTTCAATTGAAATTTGTTGTTTATATGGCGTTAGGAAGTCAGGTTGCTTTATATCGAGCTGTATCAATCCCAAGTGATATGCAGCTGCAATAAGCATTTGCGCCAAATTTCAGTCATCTATGGGTAAAAATAAAACAAGTGTGTCAACAGTTTTTGAAAGGTCAAGATTTTTTTGAAATTTGTTAATTGCAAAAATAAAACAATTTGAACCGTTTAGCAAAATTTTGATTTTTTCGCGAGATATGACCTATTAATTTTTTCTTAGTGTGTTTAGAAAACTACAATTTTCTCTGGAAATATTGAATGGATTCGACTGAAATTTTTGCAGTTAGGTCCGAAACACTTCCTAAAATTTAAATATATCATGAAATTTTATTACCAACTGACCATATGAAAAATATTGCAAAATATTTTTTGCATATGCGAATAATTTCACTTTCTGGAGCAGTGATTTGAAATATTTTATATTTAGAAAGCATCACATTTTGACGTCCACCAGAATCAGAGATAACATTTTGGTAGATCGCGTTTTGTAAAAAGCTACAGCAAATTTACGGACACTACCTGTTTGAAAATATTTTTGGTTCATGATTACAAGACCTTAAGGACCTTACCAATTTTGTCAAAAATTACACAATAGCTAAATTCCTTAGTTGTGAGTCCAAAAACGCATTATTTTTTTCGGCGGATCAAGTTCTCTGTATCGCGAGCCTCCAAACTGTGGATATATAATTTGCAATATCTCCGTAAATTCTTAATCAATCTGTACAAAATCAACGACAAAAGAGACGTGAGAAAAGTCACTTTCATATCTTTTTTTCTAATATATGTTTTCTTAACCCACTGAAAGGCAATTTTTCAACTTTTTGTGTTAAATGCAATGATTTTGGAATATTTTTATCAAAATACTGTGCAGTGTTGAGTGCTTTAATGTTTACGCCATGTTTGACTGCTCAATTCTTAATGATGTGGTATCTCGAAGTACCTTGTGGTTTTATAATAAATTATAAATAATAATATTAACTTGACATTCCGATTTTTGACATTCCGATTTCTACCTGTTACCTGGCATCTATGGAAATGCCAAGAAATCAACAATTTTGTATCATATAAATAATTTTGTTAACACCTGTTATGAGGTAAAAAATTAGGGATTTCCTTAGAATGAGGAACATTAACGCAAAAATGAATGAGTATTTTTTAGTTTCTAGGTATTAAAATAACAACAACAAAATATGTTTATCGAAAATGTTCTACAAGTAGTTTCCTTCATGATGAATATTTGGCATACTTTTCAAATAATTTGTTCTAGAATTTCAAAGTACATTTTCCGACCAAACTTCAAATGGCCATAACTTTTGTCTGAGTTGGTGTATCGTAGCGAAATTTTTTGCATTATTTAGAAAAAATATATTAATTCGCAAATGTCGGTTTGAAACGATACGGCGTATATTTGGATCTAATAATAAAAAAAATGCTAAGAGAGGATCGGGGAAATAGTCAAAAAATCAATTTTCAAATGCAGACAGAAATGTAATAGCGCCATAAAATATTTAAAAATCGACATATTTCAATGAAATATTTTGTAGTTTGTAGGTCTTGACTTCACAAATCGAGAGTAATTCGCAAATCATTATGTTTCCAAAAGTCAATCCCACAATACCCAAAATAATTTTGAAAATCCCCAAAAATTAGATTTTTGGTTTTTCCCATATATCTCCTATACTACAAGCCGGTTTTCAGATTCCCTTTGCAGTTGAACTTACAACACCTTACAACATATAAATATGCCAAATGTTTTGACATTTTAGCTCTGCTTGGTAACAATACCAGTAAATATTTTTGACCCATTCTTTTTTTGAGAGCATACCCTGGAAAGTTTGCTCTAAGATGATAGTAAATATGTTACACATTTCTTAACTAACTTCTTCTAAAACTCAAAAATACGACATATACTTTTTTCCTAAAAAAATTACAAAAAATCGAATTTTTTTGAAAATATAAATTCAAGTGGCCATAACATTTGTCCTATTGGGTATATCGAACCAATTTTTTTTTCATCATATAGGGAATTTTATTGCCAATCTAGATATGTATCAGTGGAATGGTGCATATTCTGCTTCGATATTTACAAAATACTAGCACAGGGTCGAGGAAAAAATTAAAAATTCAATTTTCAAATACAGATATCTCGGTAACTATACAAGATAACTGTTAGGTGAGAAAAGCCTTTTATTAGAATACACAAAAAAAAAAGATTTTATGAATCGGAAGTAAAATACGAAAGTTACACGCGCTTAAACATTTTGTTCAACCGAGGTAGCCAAATTTGAGGCCCTGCAGCTCCGCCCCTGTACACCACAGGGGGCCCAAACTCAAAACTTAACTTCTCTAATACCTCTTCTACAAACATGCCAGTTTGGTCGCAATTGGTTGTCTGGTTAAGAAACGGCAGAATTATTTCCCTTTTTTTGGACTCCTACCACTGTGCGTCAGTGAGAAACGTAATCTACTGAAAATTCTATTCTTCTTCAAATTTGTATTCACATTAAATATAAAATTGTACAAAAAACCCTGTAAAAAGACCTATGTACACCACAAAGACAAAAATAAAAAAAAATTGATTTCCGTTTTCTTGTGTTCAACTGTTAAAAACAAAAAAATAAAAGAATGCCGTTATCAATGCAATAGAAGCACGCGTTTGTCATTTACGTAACTCGTAAGAAAAAACCCAATAGTGTTATAACATCACCGTGCGTGCGAAATAAAATCGCGATTTTTATGCGGTTTATGCTTATATCGAAATTGAAAAAATTGTGGTTTTCGATTGAATTTTTTGAAATCGGAAGTAACATATATATGGGAGCTTTATTCAAATCATAACCGATTTATTTCAAATTCACTGGTCGGTAAAACTTCGTTTTTCAGCGTTATCTCCTGAACTATAAGAGATAGAAAGATGCAACTTGGTAAGTATGTCATTGGAACAGAAATAAATTGTTTTTTTTTTTGGAAAAGTGGGCGAAGCCCTCTCGATCAAAGTACTTGGCCGATCTCAATAAAATTCATCATATTAAATTTTATTGTCCCTATGAATAGGGGCCCTATGAATAGGGGCAATAAAATTTAAAAACAATTTATTTCTGTTCCAATGACATACTTACCAAGTTGCATCTTTCTATCTCTTATAGTTCAGGAGATAACGCTGAAAAACGAAGTTTTACCGACCTTCCTTTAGTCCTTGTATAAGGAAAAATCTTTAATCCTTGACGGATTTTGTAAAATTACAATACCAAGCGTTGCAGAACAATAACACATATTTCTGAAAAGTTTTAGCCACCTATTCAGTCACCTGACCTGTTGTTTGCTTTCCACAGACGGACAGACGGACAGACGGACAGACGGACATGGCTAGATCTTCTTAGAATTTGAAGTCGATTTCTGCCGGCTAGGAATTATTTATAGACCCATGATTTCTTCGAGAAATACTCTTAAAATGATTTTTGGTGTCAAATATTTTAGAACTGATTATGTTATATTTGGGCTGCAGAATCTAAATATGAAATTTTTCTCTGACAGCTCTACCTTTTTAGATCTGGGCTTTTATAATTAGTCATTCCAAACAATTTCATTACTAGCCAATCGTGTTATTTCATCCCAGCTATTATTATTTCTCGAGCTGCCTTCTCCGTGTATGTGCAGATCTGCCAGCAGGTCTCTGGCCATGATTGTTCCACACGCTGAACAAAAATCACTTCTGTAGTATATTGTCCCAAACATATTTGGCTTGAAACATATATATGTTTCGAGTACACTCTAATATTTGGTACACGCAAAAGTTATATACTCGTATTTAGGAAGATGTTGTTCTACCCAAATCTTTGTTTTCATCCCAATATATTTTTATTTGGGACTTTTATTTCCGTAACAAATATATATTTGCATGTAAGTATTCAGAAAATACCTAAATTGTGTTAAATTTATCAGTAATTCAAAATTAATTATGTATAAATTGTTAATGTTTGTAAAATAATAAATAATAATAATTAATCGTATAATCTTGTATCAAAATAAATTACTTGGAGGGTTGACAACTAATGGCGGCTTGGAATACTCAGAAATTTGAAATGATTGCTTTAGAACTGCAGTTAATGCTGCACATAGTATCATATATGAAACCCAGGAAAAATTAAAACTGAAATTCCGAAAAGGCCAGCAAAAGTTTTGAAATTTCGTGTCCCTCAAAATTTACTATGTTCGGTGTGAAGTGATGTTCATCGCTTCAATACGAGTTGAGGACTGTCAAAATTCAGAAAGGACGTGGCTGAAAAATATGTCAAAATCGCAATTTTTACATATTACATTTTCTATTAAGCGTGATTTGTCCTTATCAATAGCCTCTAAAAACTGCTTGTTAAGTCTAACTTGATATGTAGGGGAAGAAATAAGTTTTTTTATATTTCTCCCTTCCGTATTTGTTCCCATTGTGTTGAAGGACACAACTTCGCTTTTAACTGCCAATAAATACGAGCCAATCATCTGCTTAAAAGTTTCAAAACCCAGGTTATTCGATTTGCATTATAAAGAAATTCCCCACAAATTAAAAAAATTCATCGAACTATAATCGCCTCTCCTGAAAAACTACCCTTTGTCCCGGCGAACTTCGTTCTTCCCAAATTCGTTAATGTAATATAATACGATAATACGAACATGATCATGCTCCTTCCTGTAATTCGGTATTAAACACAAAGGAAATAACTGATGTTTATAACAATGTCGATGTACATCTACCGGCACTCTCACGTTGCACTGATCACTTATTTACATAACTAACAAATGTATAAACTAAAACTTTAAGACGATTGGTGCAATGGTTTTTAGTATTGGATTCATATCGGTTACGCGCTCGCTAATACGATATACCTCGAAATATTATATTTTTTATGTAAAAGGCTCACACCCGTGAAAATCGATCTGTTCTCGAGTTACGGGGTAATATCGGCCACACCATGCATATTGGCTCAATCCTAAATTTTCCTAAATAGTGTCCTTCCCTGGGCTAGGGAACTCGAGCCGTTCTTGAGTTATCAGATTGTGTTCGCTGGTACACGCCCATTTGACCAATCCTAAAGTTTCGTTTTTGGATCAATAGGAACCCATCAAGCACAAAATCATTAAATCGAAAGATTCGTTCTCGAGTTATGGGGTTGCGATTTCCGTGCCGCGTCGCTTTGAACAATCCTACATTTGCTACATGTTTCCCCTCGCGAAAATAGAACGATCCATTCTTGAGCTATGAGGTTGTTATGGCTGCGCCACGCCCATTTGACCAATTCTAAATGTTCCTACATATGATCCTTCATTGGTTCAATACGAATACACCAAGCCTGAAATCGTGAAAATGCGAACGATTCATTTAACCAATCCTAAATTTTTCTCCATAGAGTCCTTCCTTGGGCCAACACAAATACATCGTAAAAATTTCTATATCCTTTCTCGCGCTATGAGGTTGTGTTGGCCCTGTCGCGCCCCTTTGACCAATCTGATACAGTGTCACTATCTAATACGATCCATCAATCCCAAAATCGTGCAAATCGAACGATCCATTCTCGAGTGAGAAGGTTATGATGGCCGCGACATGCGAGAACTGACCATTGGCCAAAATCAGATTCTGTGAAAAGTGGAAAGTTAGGTGTTTATACAACTCCCGAGTTGTATAAACTCCTATGCAAAAATTCAGCTGTGTAGCTCTTACAGCAGCTGTGTAGCTCTTACAGCTCTCAGCGGCCAAGTCAGTTGTTTATACAACATTTTGGTCTATGGTTGTGCAAAATGTCAGCTTTCAAGCTCTTGCATGAGCCTCAGCGGTTAAGTGGTCAGCGCCAAAAGTTGAGAATTTTGCGACTTTTATTTTTCCTAAACCTTCGCGTAGCAATAACGAACAAATCCGCAGAAGGAAGTGTCGAATTGGTCCAGAAGTTTTCAAGTTTTAAGCAGTCGAACAAACCTCCATTCAGTTTTATATATATACTAGCTGACCCCAGCAGACGTTGTCCTGCCCGTTCTGCTTGGGATGCATTGGTATGTTATTCATTGATATTTCAGTAAAAAATGCAGACATTTCAGGAAAATTCAACATAAAAATGTGTATTGGACATTAGTCCACTACAGCGCCATATCCAGATACATATGCACAAAATTACAGCTCTATCGCTAACAAATTGTGCAAGATATCTCAATTCCAAAATATGGCTTATACGGGCGGGGCCACGCCCATTGGTCTGATCCCGCCCATTTTTGGACCAATCACACAGACTACCACCTGAACTTAACGCCAATGCGATGAAAATAAGGGAATGTGGTACAAATTATGCAATATTGTATGAGGTTATGTTTAATGATCGAAATTTCTTTCTTCTACGGTCAATAATTTCAGAGATAATACATACTTAACTACTGCTACGCCCACTTCTGCCGCACCCACTATTCCTATCCCGCCATTTTCTGCTGCAGATTTAGATAATTACTCCACAAAAGTGTGTTCCAAATTTCGCTCTCCTACCATCTACACATTCTGAGTTATTCGAATTTTATATAATGCCACCCCCACTTATTGTATCCCGCCCACTTTTGGAGAAAGTACTAATATTGACTCCAACAACTTACACTCCAAATCTCGTTTTTCTAGGGTCAATAGTTTCTAAGATAATTAACGTTTAACTAATGCTACGCCCACTTTTGCCGTACCCACTAATCCTATCCCGCCAATTTTTGTTAAAGTTTTATATAATAACTCCACTAACGTGTGTTTAAAATTTAGTTCTTCTACGAACAACATATTCAGCGATATACGAATTTTATATAATGCCATGCCCACTTATTCTATCCTGCCCACTTTAGGTGAAGTTACTAATATTGACTCCAATAACTTACAATCCAAATTTCGTTTTCCTACGTTCAATAGTTTCTGAGATAACAAATGTTTAACTAATGGTACGCCCACTTTTGCCACTACCACTAATCTGATCCCTGTCTGCTGGCTGGTGCGCACGATAACTCTCGATAGGAGTAACCGATTGACTTCAAATTTGGTATGCGGTAATATTTTTATCTATCTCCGGATGAGTTCGAAGATGGGCCATATTGGTCTACTCCTTCTGGTACCTCCCACACAAAGGGTTAAAATTTAGTGAAATATTGATTCTTTAATAACTTCTATACTACTTATTCGAATCTTCTGAAATTCTACACGTAATATTAGTATATTAGTCGCTATTACCTAGGGATAAATGGGTGATGTTGGCATGTCCCTTTTGTTAACTCCCACACAAATGGACCATTTAGCATCAAAATTTAACTGCTTATAACTTTAATACAAGTGCATAAAAATGCTTGAACTTTTCTACAGTATAATGTTTTCGTAGCGCCTATAGTTCGGTAAAAAATGGGCGTTATTGTACAGCCCCTTTTGGTACCTCCCACACAAATTGACCGTTTCGTACCAAAAGTAAACGGCTTTTAACTTTAAAACCAGTGCATACAAATACTTGAAATTTTGTACAGTGTAATATTATTATATATATATATTACATTACTCACAAAGCGAGGGTATACCTTAGTCGGGTTACCCGACTGAAACTTTCTTACTTGTTTGAAAGAACATTATTTGGCATTTATTTTTTGAAGATTGTGTCTATCAAATGTTGGCCGCGGCTACGTCTCAGATGGTCCATCCGTTGAGTCCAATTTTCGATGTCTAGTTCGAGCATTTCGACTGGTAACTGGCGAATGACACGCGCGATGTTTTGCTCCAAGGCCTGAATCGAAGCGGGTTTGTCCGCATAAACTTTAGACTTTACATATCCCCACAGGAAAAAGTCTAACGGTGTGACCTGCTCAAAAGGTGAAATTATCCTCTCACCGAAGTGTTCTCTCAATAAATCCATTGATTGATGCGATGTGTGGGAAGTGGCGCCGTCTTGTTGAAACCAAATGTCGCCGAGATCACGAGCTTCAATTTCAGGCATCAAATAGTCGGTTATCATGGCACGATAACGGTCGCCATTGACGGTTACGTTCTCACCGGCATCATTTTTGAAGAAATATGGAACGATGATCAGGTACGTCAGATCGGGAATCGGTCAATGGCAAAAAGATAGCTCTTAACGAGAGCTAAAATATTGCTCATGGGTGTCAAGGTGGTGGGTCGACCGGAAAGTGTTTTTTTGGATTTAAAATAAATGGACTTAGCGCAATTGGCGAACGATTATTTTGATAATAAAACTGAATAAGTGTTGTTGTTATTTATTGTTGGTCTGTGCTTTTGTTATTCAGTCAGAATTTATTTTTGGTTTGAGACCATATGTTCCATTTACTTTATGTCTATTGCAAAAAAGTAATAGAAACAAATACAAAAATTGGTAGAGAGTTATAATTGCTTGGTAGAATTGAATAATTTGTAAACGTTGTTCAGGCGTAAGTATTTCCATGATGAAATGCCAAACAATACTTAACAAAAATAACATGACAGCATGACACGACTCACACGTGATCTGTCAAAAAAAGGCTATAGAAAAAAGTATCTCTACTTAGATCACCCATTATTAATCCAATAACCTCGAAAACAATATTTACAAAATTTTGTTCATAAAAGATGTAATGTTTTTACATAATCAAAATTGTTTGACCATAAAGTAGTTGCCACAATTCCGGCCCAGAGCTTTTCAAAGGGTTTAAAAAAGGGGCAGTGAACCGATACTTTGTGAGAAGTCCAGTTCTGGCCTATGTGGTCCACCGGTCTAGACAGATATTACGTGACAGAAATCAATTCAGTTGTTTACGATAAATCTTTATTTACCATGATCTTTGGCGTTGGTCTACATTACAATTCGGAATATGTACATTAGATAGGGTCATAAAAAAAAGTTGCGTTTGTCACCCCCTAGATACCCCCTACATACCGCCCTTTTAGTTTTCTTTATCCTGTGTTGCTATTTGAAGTCAGGTTGTAATGGGATGCATATCGTTGTTTACGTTTTGAAAGGGCTAAATTTCTTCCACTGACCATTTTTCAAATTCGATAATTGACTTCTGTTATCTCGTTTTCTGCTCCCCTAATGTGGACTTATTTTGAAACAATAATAAAGGCAATTTAAAATAATGAAACTTTTGTCTTCGAAGTACTCAGTTTTATTTATAAACAAAAAAGTTACATAGGGTTCAAAATTGTAAACTATATGCTGAGGTCAAATTCGACTAGTTTCTTTTGGTCTCGTTTCTGTCTCACTCTCTCTCAAAGACAAATGAATAACCCAATGCCACAAACACACATAGTTGTTGTGTGTCTGTGGCATAGGGTTATTCATTTGTCTGTGAGAGAGAGTGTGACAGAAACAGCATCAACAAATTAAATTTGCGGGATTATCCAACTAATTTTGAAGCTTTTTAAAGGAAGAATTTAAGAATAAAATCAGTTTGTTTTCCCATTCAGCCTACACAAAATAGTATTTTTTCCACTAATTCCTGATTTAATCTAGTATGATCTTTAAGCATGATACGTCGATGATCATCTCTAACAATGACAACACTTCTTCCATACTTCAGTTTGGAATCCGAAGTAAATATTTACTAGTGACTTCAGTTATTTGATTTTCAACCCCCGTAAATGATACTTATTTTGAAACACATGGAAAGGCATTTATACGAGTATGTAAGTTAAATATGGTTTTCAAACAAATTAACCATGTCTATAACATTTTATTAATAATTATATATAACTTATTTGCTTATGAATACAAATCAAACCGTAAACGGAAAGTAAAGGGTGGGCCATTTAAAATTTGAATCGGCTATAAACAAATTTACTGATAGTTTTTTAAAATTTCTGGTTTTATTGGAAATGTTGAACTTTGTCTTTTAATAATGCAACACAATATCATTCATATGACTACCAAGACTGGCTTGGCAGTATCTCATCCGCTCAACCCAATTTTTCAGCACATATTCTATTGTTTCGAGTCGAATCTCTTCAATGGCAACTTATGGTGACTTCGTTTCTGAAAAATAATACCACCACATCATATTGCTACATTTTGAAAATTCCCCCTGCATCCACTGCTTATATCGCATTTTGCATGCGAACAATCGAACAAAAATCGTGCGGTGAGTAAAACTCATACCTACATTATAGCGCAACCATTTGATAGTGCATTAAGAATGTACACTTTCAATTAGCTTTGGTTCTGAAGTTTGCTTTTTGACGGTGCAACACTCCACACCGTGGACTCGGCTGAGTGTGGAAAACGCGATATTTTCGCATTTGCGGAGTGTAATACAAACGAAATCAAAACCCGTTCATTCGGCTGCACCATTTTTAAAAACGAACCTAAAAATGCGGATTCAGTGTAAAATGTAGAAAAAAATTAAAATTTTTTTGTACGAACGGAATCAGCATTAGATTTCATGTTTAAACACTTTACTTATCTCAGGATGCTTTGCATTGCATTTATTCTTAATTGGTTTCACAGAAAATAATCCAAAGGGCTGAAATCACAAGTCAAAGTAATCGGTAACTCAAATTTTAAATGGCCCACCCTTTATAATGAAAGTAGAAAATCTGGTAAAAAATCCAAAGTACCGTAGGAAGAAAAGTAGCCCTTCAAGAGAGGATCCACGAGGTATCTTACGTAAAGATAGGATAATAAATATGGAGTCAGTGGCAAAAATGCAATTATAGTGGAGTGTGAATGGGAAAACAAAGTGATTTTATTCTTCCTTTAAAAAGCTTCAACATTTGTTAGAGAATCCCGCAAATTTAGTTTGTTGATGCTGGACCGAACTGTCATAGTGGTTGTGCGTTTGTGGCATTGGGTTATTAGGTTATTTATGTGTGTGTGAGAGAGACAGAAAACGAGGTCAAAAGAAACTAGTCGAATTTGACTCCAGCATATATTTTACAATTTTGAACCCTATGTAACTTTTTTGTTTATAAATAAAACTGAGTACTTAAAAGACAAAAGTTTAATTATTTTTAAATGTCTTTATTATCGTTTCAATATAAATCCAAATAAGGGGGGAGAAAACGAGATGACAGAGGTCAATTATCGAACTTGACCTCTGAGTCAAAAATGGTCAGTGGACGAAATGTAGCCCTTTCCAAAACGTGAAGAACGATATGCATCCCGTTACGATCGGACTTCAAATAGCAACAACGGATAAAGAAAACTAAAAGGGTATATAGGGTGCACCAAAAAATATTAAATTTTTTTTTCTGAAATTGTCTTTGAATAATCTTCAAATCTAGGGGGTGACAAACGCAACTTTTTTTCTTGGTTGGGCATCGACCCTATCTAATGTACATATTCATGTGAGTGACTGCTTTCTAGCAATTATATCTTAAATTACATTTTCTTATCGGCGACCCTGCAAACAAAACCGTTACGACATATTACATTTTAAAGTCCTGCGACCTCTTTTTAAATGATGACTTGAATTCCACAATCGAATGAATAAACCATTGTGATTACATAAAAATATTTTATGTTTATTTTGTTGTTACGATATTATACTCATCCCTATTGAACATTTTATTTCTAGGCTTAGTGACCATTCATATTTTACGACTTTGTTTTTTAGTGTCAATTATAAATAAGCGCTATAATGACATAATTTATGTACATCGGAATTGTTATGACAACTTCCAGCTTCTGCCCCATTCTTACTGTGTAATGAAAAATTTGGAGTGAAAAAGACGCCTGTTACCACTCACCACCCGCCGCCACCATAGTAGACATACGCTCATACTCGCTGATGATAATCAAAATATTTTATACAGAAAGGGATTCTTCTGAATCTATTGCGAAACATTATTTTGCTGAGGGAATCTCAAACACAAACAGAACATCGCACAGTGTGATGTTGGTGACAGTAAACCTATTTTTCGACCACTCAATTTAAAAAATCGAATGACGCATTTTTTTAGAGAATTGTTTAAAAATAAAATATCCATTTATGCTTTTTTACAAAAATATTTTTTAATTTTTGAAAAATTTAAGTAAAGTACATGCAAGGGTACTAAGCAAGATATGACTTTCTTGAAAATGCCATTTGACTTTAATATATTTTAAAAATATAACATTTCTTGTTTTTAATTAATCATAACTTAAATGGCCGCCTTTGATGAAATTTCATGTTTTTCTTAATTTAGTCAATATAATGCTTGGTGACAACTTTAAGTGATCTAGGACCACTCTTACAGTTTTTGCACAAAAATGTACTGAGTCATCCTACTGTGCCCCATCCCAGTCAATGGGTCACGCTCATAGAGTTAAATAATGTGGTACATCTATATGTACATATATAATATCGATGGAATTCATTTTTTTATCATTCGTGTTATTAAACTTTTATGATTGCTGACAACCGAAAAAGGGCGGCAGTCTCCTTTAAAGTCAGACTGACAAAGATTTTCATAATGTTTTCGTTCGTTTCCTTATTAGTCGCAATTATATATATGTTCAAGTAGTATGTCCAATGGAAAAAGAATAGCAGAATTATTTTAAAAATATGAATTAAAATAACATTTTCCGATTTTTTTAGTTTTTATAGAATTCTCTATGTGTTATTAATTTATGGCGGAGTTGTAATAAAAATAGAGAAAATTTGGTTAATATCTTGCATGTGCAAATTGCGTATTGAATGTGAAAGTAATTTATTACGCATAAAATGGAATGGTATTAAATATTTGTCGTTATGACATGAATTTTTTTGATATATTTTCACATACACAGAAAAAGTTTTCGTGACTTATAGGTCATAAGTCACGAAAACTTTTTCTGCAACCTAGCAAGCTTACTCCTTAGAGTACTTTCTCAAAACCGAAGCTTTGTGGGTGTACATTTATCCGATCCCTTCCACTTTTTACTGGGTCAACCATATCTCTGTGAAATAGTTACAATCAAGTCAAATCGCTTGGAGTAACAATGTCCCATCGTTTATCGAATCAATACCCGAGTCAAATTAGTTATATCCGTCGATCGGAATAAAAATTGACAACAAGGACGTACCATATTGAAAATTGTATAAATCGGTTCAGATTTATATGATGCTGTCATATATATGTACTACCCGATTTGACGTTTTCGATTGCGATGCTATATTTTATCCTCTATCATTCTGAAATTTGGCATACATACTCGTATATTTCTTCGTGCTTGGGTCAACCTTATTAAAATTAAATTATACATATAATATACCTTCGGTGTAGCTTATATACTTTATATGAGCTATAATTCCCTTTCGATGTTCATTAACATCTGTGTCGAATGTGAACACAATGCTATAGCATTTGTATTTTGCATCATATTGTTACAAAATCTTGGTATATAAATGAAAAAAATCTGTTCAGACGTATATGTTCGCATATTTCTCCGAACAATATGTTTTCTTTATTATGCTAACTATCTCAAAACTACTGAAATGGAGATACGACTCCCTTTCTTAGGAGGGCAGTATAAGTAGTCGGCTTTGCCCGAATTTCTGTCTTTCCTTACTGGTTAATAATGGATTCCTACATGAGTCATTCAAAAATAGTGTCGCCTAGTTCTGTGGTTTTCGGGAATAACAGCTTATGTCCGAATTTTTTAAAATTTAGCATAAATGTATTCAGCTAATAATTACACAATGCAACAAATGAACACTTTTTGAAAAATACACGGACTTGGCAGTATAGGTTCGATTCTACTATTAAAGGGTAGTATAACCCTATATTCGGTTTGGCGAAATTGGTTACCAATTTTTTTTCAGCATAATTTTTCACTAACAATGTTTGGCACAAATCACTAACAAATAATATGTTCACAAATGTTGTTCGTAAATCTGAACAACTTTTGTGAACATATCAATACAATCTGAACGCGTCTAGGTACCCTAAATAGCTCAAAAAACCACATTGTACATTGTAGTATTGTAAATTGTAGTATTTCACTATTATGTAACAAAAATATTTTTTTTGGTATAGCCTTTGTTCAGCAACTTTATAGAAAATATCAAAGCCAAGTGGCTTTCAAAGCCTCTACCTCCCCCACATAACTGTAATTTTTGGCCCCATTTTAACAAATCGTAAAAAACACCCCTTAAAATGGGGAGGGCTGGGATCAAATGTTCTACAAAAATGTTGGCCATAAAATTTTCCTATACGTGTCAGAACAAACCAAAGCTCAAAACTTAACACAAACACCAAAAAAGGTTACCAAACATTGTTAGTGAAAAATTACGAGTCCCTGAAAGTTATGCTGAAAAAAGAAAATAAAAATTTTGCTACACATAGCATATTCTTAGCTACATGATTTAGTTGTTGGACAAAAGCTGATGACCCCTTTTTGAGGGTCCCACTGATTTTTAGAAACTTTGGAGGCCCATAAAAAAAAATTGGTCACTAATTTCGCTAAACCTACCCTTTGATAGTAGAATCGAACCTATACTGTCAAGTCCGTGTATTTTTTTCACTGTTGCACAGTGTTATATCGATCTATATATGACACTCATATACATTTCCAATTTTTGGAGTACTTTTCTAATACTTAACTGTGTACATTTAGTATCAATTGTACTGCGAGTGAAAAAGTATGTTGGCTCTCCTGAACATTTTGATTTTTTGAGATGTGCTGTTTTTCCAGAAAATCACAGAATTTTCTGTTAAAGAAATTAGGAAGTTCTTATAATGACAAATGTTCATTTTTTTCTTTCTGTGTACTTTATTTTCCAAAATAACCACAATAAATATCATTACATTTAACAAAACAGTTTCTGATAAATACTTAACCCAGCATTTTAATGTATTTTCATACTTTGTATTTAAATATATAACAATAACTTTTTTAAAGTCAAGGTAGACGTTTCGAAAATTTAAGTTTTTCAGTACTTGAATATTAATTTTTTAAAAAATGTTCGTATTACCGCAAGTGTTTCGTGCATAATGGTTATTCGCATTGGAAAATCGTCAACAAATGTGAAATTGGAATACAAAAATTAATTTTGTGAAATGGAAGAATAAATGTAGATTTGGAATATAAAATGTTTTGAATGTGTAAAGTGGAAGAGATATAAAAAAATTTAATTTTATAAAGTCAAAACGTTTGAAATATATATATGAAATCTATATATATAAAATTGGATGTGTGTATGTGTGTGTATGTTACGTATGGACTCCAAAACGGCTGGACCGATTTTGATGAAAGTTTCAGGGAATCTTCATATAACCATAGCGGCAGGCATAGGCTATATAAATTCTTTTTTGGGGAGCGTGGCCGCGTTCATATAAGCCAATTTGGAGATACCATTTTTTTAGCGATTCCTACTGTCCCTATCTATGTGAGCCTTGTTTTAAAATTGATATATATTGAGCAGTCCAAAAATGGACGGGATCGGAAATCTGAAGTCTGGGGCAACGATGTGGACCGGGTACGCTAGTTAAATATATTTAGAGATATTCTAAAAAATGATTTATGTGTAAACACATATTTTATTTGAGAAACTTAGTTTGAAAATATATTTTATTGTGCTATATTAATATGTGCGTTTTAAAGAAATTTTATTGATTTTCGAATATACGAGTATATATACAATATTTTTAAATCTTGTTCCTAAATATATTGTCTTTTAATTCAAACATAACCTGTGATTTTCCCCGTGTATATATTCTTCCCAGATGCCAGAATTTAAAACTTTAATACGGCTTTAATTTAATGCGCATATGAGAGTTTGTCATGTATACTATCCAATGGCTTAATAATAATTGCCACTATGTCGAGAGTACAAAACAAATAACGCAACGTTCATTATCCTTTTTATAGCAATTTGCTATTTGTTCTTAATGAGCAAACTTTTAATGATGATAATGATAAAATGATATTGATGCGGATGTGGTTCTATGTCCACTTTACTCTACTCCATTCCATGGAACTGGTAATAACAATTTATTAGTTTTACGTTAAGTTCGATGCTTTTTTTTTTTCAAAATACATATTGCCAAAGGCTCACAGAGCCACATGCGTTCAAACTCACACATATAAAGAGCATTATATGGGCATATACTGTAATCTAATTTATTTCGAATGAAAATGTAATAGACTCAGTGAAATTGGATTGGCAAAAGACTGATAATGTTAGACAATATTTCGGATTTATTTTATTTATGTACAATAATTTGTGCTCAATTCCGGTGGGCAATATTTGTAGAATACATACACAACCTAAATTGACCGTCCATGGAAATTGAATGTACTGTATTGTGTATGTGCTGTACAAGTATGTGTACCAGTATGTGTAATTATTGGTTGTGATTGTAGTACACGAACAAAGAAAAATTTAGTTATGACTCAAGTCGAAGTGTGTTAGAATGAGGAAATCATCTGTTAGGTTCATCGAATTGAAAGTTTTCAATTATTTAATTTACCCAACCCAACTCTGTGGTGTATAACACTTACCTTAACTTTAACTTACAATCACTTTTTGACTCAATTTATCTTCGTCCGTCTTTCTCTCATTTCCAGCGACCAAACGCCAAAAATGTCGACAATGAAAAGTAATATTTTTTAATGGAATTGGCATTGGTTTCAACATGATTTCTTAATCAGACCAAATAAATTTATCGAAAGTGTTTTAAATTGTGAGATTGGAATACAAAAATGTATTCGAGCAAAATAAAAGCTGTACTATGCAAAAACATTTACATGATGACATTTACAAGATATGTGTTATATATGTTGTATACATATATTTTTTATATGATGAAAAATTGCCGTAAATTCCACATCCATTTCGGTACCGCTCACGCAATAGTTACAAATCGTACAAATATGTAATGCTTTAAATTCGGTACAGTGCAACGTTTTTAAGTACCAACTGTACAGCTCAAAATAGGTATATATTTTAAATCCCATTTCTTGTATTCCCAACACAAAATAAAACAATTGTACTTTAATAATTTCCCCAATAAATTTTGTAGCAATCATTTTAACATCTGCATATTTTGTACTTTTCCAATACTATTATAGTCTGATATTGAATTGTCGTTCTTTCATCTGACACACTGAGACTAAATTCCATATTAACTTTCTCACAAAGTGCTAATTCTATTCTAAATTGTTATTGATAGATTTTTGGAATAAGTTGTTATATTTAATAAACATAAAATACCTGTCACAATATACTTAATTTTAAATCACATATAAAATGTATGATTTGTGGACAATAGTTATATATTTATTGCTTTAATTATGTCTACACTGTTTTCTAAGATAATTTTAGAGTTCTTTCTTTCGTCGCTGGTGAAACATTGGGTTACCATTTTTATAGTGGATGGCGGCATATATTTGCGGAAATATTGTTCTTGTTCTATCTCTAAACCCCACAAAATAATAATGTGTCAATTTCCTGTAAAAAAATTATGGTATTTTAGAAATTGTGCATTGTTATTACTTTGTTATTATCAGATTTCGTTTATGCCCAATACGTATATACATATTTCCATTGAATCTTTGACAAGTTCCTTTGAGGCGGAATTTTTTCTAGAAAATTAGAAATGGCATAAAGGACGAAATAGAATAATCGTATTGAATATATACCATTCATAGTATTTTTGTTTGCAATGGCATTCATATGTACTAAGAAACTATCAACAGATACAAACGCGAACATTTTTGGAACGATGCCAAATTCACACATCATAAGCGTTTCCATTTTAATCACGGAATGCATGTGGACTACACTAATAAGGATGTTCGATAGGAATGTGGTACAAGGATTTACATTCTATGGCCAATATTGCCTGTGGTTGTTTCTACAATATCGATGGCTTAATAGAGACTATAGAGTCCCTGTCTAGCATATCAAAATAGTAAAGAGAAATCTGATGAACAAATTATAATTCATTCAGGAATTCACTTTTATAACGAATATTTATTACGCAACATCATCCAAATATTTGTTAATATACAGGAACACGTTATAAATTCCAAATTGAACGTAGACTACAAAAATCTTGGAAATTTACTGAGTTATTTATTAATATCACAGGTGTTTAAACAAAAACGAGTCGTGAATATTTTTAATATTGCCTTTTCAATAGAAGGAAATTAATTTACATAGTCGTATATCGTATATGTTTGCAAATTCTTGGAACTTCACTCAAATACGTAATAAAATTAATCAATTCAACCGAATTATAAAACTGAATTCGTAAGTGAAGCTAATTTTTTTTCGCAATGAATAAAAAATTATCTTACTCAAACCAATAAATCACATAAAATAATTAAGCTATTCATCGCTTCTCAAAGGTTTTCAGGACGAATAAAGAAGTAAAGAGACTCTAAAGTCGAACGGAGACGAATACCTAGAAGAGTTGTCAAATTTAATGAATTTTTGTTTGTTAATCCATTCAACAACATTTAGATGTCATATCGAAAGATTCGTATATAGGAAAACTATAACATATCTGATCCTATTCGGCGCTAAAATGCAAAATCTGCTATACAATTTAAATGTTGAAAATAACCTCCTTCATCTGGTATACAATTTAAATGTTGAAAATAACCTTCTTCACCGTATTTAGGAATATTATTTGCACACACATGGGTTATATTATGTTATATTCGTAAGTGCCAAGATATTTGCACTTTCGCTACAAAATCGAGCGCTGTAGCAGAACGACATACATATCTACATAACGGGTTTTCCAATAGGGATGATATGATTTTGAAGTGAAGTTTCGGCCATTTGTAATATGCCATGATCTGTCATTTGTTTTTCAGTGTATTCAGTAGTGTTTACAATTTCATGATGGACAAGGATAAAGTTTACAAATTATTCAGTTTTATTATCAAAATAATCGTTCTCCAATTGCAACTTTCCGTGCGCTAAGTCAATTTTTTTCAAATCCAAAAATACCCTTTCCAGATGACCTACGGCCTTGACACCCATGAGCAATATTTTAGCTCTCGTTAAGAGCTATCTTTTTGCCATTGACCGATTGTGTCTACGTGCCACACAGAAAATGAAACAATTGAATTTTTGCGAGAAAAGTTTGGAGATTCGATTATTTCAAGAAATTGTGATATTGAATGGCCTCCAAGAAGTTGTGATTTAATACTATTGGACGATTTCTTGTGGGGTTATTTGAAGCCATTGGTCTTTCGAAATAAACCAGACTCTCTGCAAGCTTTACAAGTCAATATTGATTGTGCTTCACATTAAATAAAAAACTTTTGAATTTCCCTAACAATAAGAGTGTTTTTTTCAAAGAAATCATATCACTCTTATTGGAAAACCTTGTACTTGGACAGAATTTTGCCTTCATTTCATTCTATCTGAAGTCGATTCGTGGAATTTTTTCCAGATGTTCTGTTTCGGATAACACTAAGCAGCAAAAAAAAATTTGTATCCAACACCTAAAATTTTTTTTGGTTTAGATTGACTTTAATGAAACCACCAAAACCAGTTTTTTATGGGGTCTAGAAATGGTGAAAACATTACCTTCATGTAGAAACGGAAGCTTAGTAACTGTCGATAAATTAATTGGAAAAAATATGTTTTTTATTCAAAAAAAAACGTTTTTTGCTTGTTCCTTTTTTTGAAAGGTAGCATCCTAACGAAGTAAATTGTGCCTACTTGCAAAAATCTATAGATAAGTCTATAAATTGTGACCCATATTGTGAAAATAGGGAAATTCCAAAAAAATGTTTTTCTATTTTTTATTTTAGCAATTTTGTTTGAGATGTACCAAAAGGGGCGTGACAATAACGCCCATTTTTTAATGTACAGGGCGGCTGATGAAAGCCGCTACCAAAAAAAAATTTAATTACTTTTTTCATTTAATGAATTTGGTAAATTTTTTTTATTTTGCATTGATTTCAGATTTAACAAAAATGAATAACTGGGACACTGAAACAAGATTTTGGATTATCCGCCGCTATCACGCACTGGAGTCCGTAGTTTCGGTTCAAAGAGAGTATAGGCGCACGTTTGGTGGCAATCCTTCGAGCTGATGGACCATAATGAGACTTGTTAAAAATTTTGCCGAGCATGGAACAGTCAACAGAAGACCTTACCATCCAAACCTTTCAGTTCGGACAGAGAAACAATCGCTGCTGCAGTTTCGACAAGAAGCTTATCTGCCCAAATGGGTATAAGCAGACAGTCATTGCAATCAATTATGCACAAAGATTTGGAGTTATTCCCATTTAAAATTCAAATAGCCAACAAACTGAACGCAGCAGACTTCTCGCTTCGCTTGGAATTTTCCCAGAAGATGCTTCAAATGGTAGAAGACGACGGAAACATGTTGAACTGTCTTTTCATGTCAGACGAGGCCCATTTCGGTTTAAACGGCAATATAAACAAACAAAATTGTCGAATATGGAGTGCTTCAAACCCACAGTTAGTCCATGAGACGGAATTGCATCCACTTCGTGTCACAGTGTGGTGTGCAGTTTCATCACTACTTTTTCGAAGAAAACGGTCACACCGTTACGGTTACTGGAGACCGTTACTTGAGCATGTTGAGAGAGTTTTTCTATCGAGAATAACGCCGAATGAGAATTTCTTTCAACTCTGTGTGGTTTCAGCAAGATGGTGCAACTCTTTACATAGCCCGGCCTGTTATGACAGAATTGCGACGAAAATTTCCCAATAAGCTGTTATCCAGAAACTCCACATTCCGTTGGCCCCCCAGGTCGCCTGACCTTACTGCACATGACTTTTTTGTGGGGTTATTGCAAACAGGAAGTCTAGAAAGCAAAACCAATTAACTAAAGGGGCGTGGCAACTTCGCCCATTTTCCTCAAGGTGATAGCGACCAATAAATTAAACTGTGCGGAATTGTGAAAAATTAGTAGTATAGAAAATGATGAATATTTCACTAAATTTTTACCCTTCCAGAAACCTCTTTTCCAAAAATGGAGACTTTTTATACCCTCACTTTGGTGTACGAGGTTATATATCATTTGCTACGGGCCATAAGTATAACACATCGAAGAAGTGACCAAAAACCCTAAGTATGTTCGACGGATATCCGTTTTGAGTCATTTTAGGTCGAATGATCAATGTCCGTCTGTCTGCTGGCTGGTGCGCACGATAACTCTCGAAAGGAGCAACCGATTGACTTCAGATTTGGTATGCGGAAATATTTTTCTCTATCTCCGCCTAAGTTCAAAGATGGGCCATATTAGTTCACTCCTTGTAGTACCTCCCCCACAAAGGTTAACCTTTTTGTGAAATATTGATTCTTTAATAATTTCTATACTTCTTATTTGATTCTTCTGAAATTCCACATATAGTATTAGTTTATTAGTCGCTAACAACTCAACAAAAATGGGAGAAGTTGCCACGCCCCTTTTGGAACCTACAGCACAAATTGACCAAACAACATAAACAAATAAATAAACATTCGAATATTGGTTTACCCGACTGAACTTTCGTACATGTTTTTTGTAATTTTGCAAATTTTAAGAGGATTTAGAAATTTAAAGCAAAATGTTAAATTGACAACGCGATAGATATGGTGCATATTTTAAGTTCGAATTTTAGTTCAAAATTTTTAACTTTAAATTTGAATCTCTAGCGATTGGAAGTTTTTGCGCCCCTAAAATCTTTTTACCGAGACAAATGTTACATATATCTTAATAGCAAGGAGAATTTCTGCCCACGAATTTACCAAAAACAAAAAACACTGAAGCGCTGTTTAGCGGATAGCACGGCACGGCGCAAAAATATTATGTATTTATCTTCATATTACTTTTCAAATAATTTATGATCGCGACAATTTTTTTTAGAATATTATACTACATGCACAGCAGTGTTGTAATATATAGTAAATAACAAAATAATGATAAATGTACCGCGAAATAATTTATGATAAAAATAAATCTAACAAAAACACCACAATTGAATCTGGGATATTGCTAAAATTATCAGAATTTAAAAATATGCATTTAAATGCATATTGTTGAGTAAAATGGAAAAATCTGGCCACATGGTAACCCAGCTTTTCCCTGTCCGTAAAATAACTTTTTAGTGAACAGCGGCCGTTGTCAAGCCGCGACCGATTTGTTTTCAATATAATGTAAATTATACGATATGCAACTGTGACAAGTTTACAATAGTTGTTTTGTAACGAAATAGTTGTTTTGGGATTATTGTTCATTGCAGAAAAAAATATATGTTTACAAATCAATATATTTTATACTTGCTCGATACTTTGCTCGAGTGCATATGAAATATATCTTTAACGCACCTACACATCATTGCAGCATTGGTATCATATAGAACTTCCAAAACTACATTTACGAAAAAGAGTTTTTTCTTAAACAACAACTTAAATAAATATTAATTATTTCTCTTTTAAAATGTCTGTTTTAGACCGTGAACAAAATTAAGGAATGCTTGCTTTTGTGTCAATATTGTCTAGGTAGTCTTATGTAACTTTTGCTGAATGTACATCATGTTTATTATATCCTTTTTTGTTATAAACAGATGGACAAACAAAAAGAAACGGACAAGCTGTCATGGCACATCAAAGCTTTAGAAAGTTAGTCAACATTTGTGCCAGACGCTTCGCATAACTCGTTCAATGGAAATATATACAACCATCATAACATTTTGTGATGAACGATTGAAAAACATTGCCGCGTTCAGTGGATCATTATCCCCTCACCTTAGAGAGGAGGGTATATATCATTTGCTACGAACCAAAAGTGTAACACTTCGAAGGAGTGACCCAACACCCTAAGTATGTTCGGCGGAAATCCGTTTTGGGTCATTTTAAGTCGAATGAGCAATTTCCGTCCGTCTGTCTGTCTGTATGTTTGTCTGTCTGCTGGCTGGTGCGCACGATAACTCTCGAAAGGAGTAACCGATTGACTTCAAATTTGGTGTGTGTTAATATTTTCTTCTATCTCCGGCTAAGTTCGAAGATGGGCCATTTTGGTCCACTCCTTCTAGTACCTCCCCCACAAAGGGTTAACATTTAGTGAAATATTGATTATTTAATAACTTCTATACTACTTATTTGAATCCTCTGAAGTTCTAAACATAGTATTATATAGTAGTCACTGTTACCTCGAGAAAAATAGGCGAAGTTTCCCCGCCCCTTTTGGTACCTCCCGCACAAATGTACAATCTTGAACTAAAAGATAATAGCTTATAACATTACTACCAGTACATACAAAGACTTGAAAATTTGTACAGAGTAATGATTTTATAGTACCTATGATCCAGAGAAAAATGGGCGTTATTGGCCCGCCCCTTTTGGTACATCCCGCACAAATGGACATTTTTGTACCAAAAGTTAACAGCTTTTAACTTTAATACCAGTGTATACAAATACTTGAAATTTCGTACAGTGCAATGCTTTTCTAGTACCTAGAGTCTAGAGAAAAGTGGTCGTAATTGGCACGCCCCTTTTGGTACCTCTCATACAAATGGACCTTTTAACAATAAAAGATAAAGGCTTATAAAGTTAATACCAGTGCATATAAATACTTGAAATTGTGTACAGTGTAATGCTTTTATAGTACCAAGAGTCCAGAGAAAAATGGGCGTTATTGGCCCTCCCCTTTTGGTACCTCCCACACAAATGAACCTTTTTGTACCAAAAGTTAACAGCTTTTAACTTTAATACCAGTGCATATAAATACTTGAAATTCTGTACATTGTAATGCTTTTATAGTACCAAGAGTTCAGAGAATAGTGACCGTTACTGGCACGCCCCTTTTGGTACCTCCCACACAAATATACCATTTTGTACCAAAAGTAAACAGCTTTTTATTTTATTACCAGTACATACTTTACAATCTAAATTGATAATAATTTAATTAAAACAAAACCAGTAAGAAAAGGCAGAAAGTCGGGCGGGGCCGACTATATAATACCCTACACCTCCCTAACAATGCGATAAGGGTCATTGCCATAATAATTTGGAATAATTGGTGAATGGGTAGAAACATACTATCTAATTCTGAAACGATAATCGCTAAATTAAGCAATATTCGTTCCTAAAGTGAGAAACATCTTTCTGGAAAATTTTAATGATCGGAAGTAAAATACAACTTCTATAGCGGTTTGATACCAAATCAGGAAGAACATATATATGGAGCTTTAATGTAATTCTGAACCGATCTTCCCTGAATACTTATTCATGTAAAAAGACCTCCTTCTGTCGAATTTCGTACTGATCGGATATAAAATACAGTCTCTACAGCGCTTACATGTCAAATCGGGGGTAACATATATATGGGAGCTATATCTAAATCTGAACCGATTTCTTCCAAATTTAATAGTGTTCATCTATATAATAAGAAACCTCTTTCTGCCGAATTTCATACTGATCGGATATAAAATAAAGTTTTTACAGCGCTTACATGTCAAATCGGGGGTAACATATATATGGGAGCTATATCTAAATCTGAACCGATTTTCTCCAAATTTCGCAGTATTCCTTCATGTAATAAGTAACCTCTTTCTGCCGAATTTCGCACTGATCGGATATAAAATACAGTTTTTACAGCGCTTACATGTCAAATCGGGGGTAACATATATATGGGTGTTATATCTAAATCTGAACCGATTTCTTCCAAATTTAATAGTGTTCATCCATATAATAAGAAACCTCTTTCTGCCGAATTTCATACTGCTCGGATATAAAATAAAGTTTTTACAGCGCTTACATGTCAAATCGGGGGTAACATTTATATGGGGGCTATATCTAAATCTGAACCGATTTCTTCCAAATTTAATAGTGTCCATCCATATAATAAGAAACCTCTTTCTGCCGAATTTCATACTGATCGGATATAAAATAAAGTTTTTACAGCGGTTACATGTCAAATCGGGGGTAACGTTTATATGGGGGCTATATCTAAACCGATTTCTTCCAAATTTAATAGTGTTCATCCATATAATAAGAAACCTCTTTCTGCCGAATTTCATACTGATCGGATATAAAATAAAGTTTTTACAGCGCTTACATGTCAAATCGGGGCTAACATATATATGGGGGCTATATCTAAATCTGAACCGATTTTAACCAAATTCAATAGGGATCGTCCTTGGGCCAAAAAAAAGATGTGTGTAAAGTTTCGTCGTACATGCACAGACGGACAGACAGACAGACAGACGGACATAGCTAAATCAACTCAGAAAGTGATTCTAAGTCGATCGGTATAATAAACGATGGGTCTATTTCTTCTCCTTTTGGTTGTTACAAACAAATGCACAAAGTTATAATACCCTGTACCACAGTGTGGTGTAGGGTATAAAAATAAATAAATTTAAGAATATTTTTTTGGACTCAGGGTGAGGGGATTCATAAGTCGGTTTACCCGACTGAAGTTTCTTACTTGTTTTTCTTCCGCATAAAGGCAAATATTGTACAGGTAGGCGTATGTGGGATTTTAGTTCCATAAAACATACGCCATATATAGTATGATTATTGTATTATTTAGGGATGTAACGAATATTCGCATTCGCATATTTTTAATATTCGCTTCCGCATTCGCATTCGCAAAAAACAATTTCGAAATATTCGCTTTCGCATTCGCTTTCGCATTCGCATTCGCTTTCGCATTCGCTTTCGCAAAAATATATTTCAGTATTCGCTTCCTTTTCTTAAATTGTCATATCTACTTAACCGCATCACATATTTTAAAATTTTTAATACGAGTACCAATGAAAAGCTTTGATACTTCCCTTCAAAACAGTTGAATAAAATATGTTTGTCCTTGTGGCAACAAGAGGTAAAAATATAGAAAACGTCCGTAATACTTGAATATCCTGGAAAGTATTAATTAAGTTTCTTAATTTTGTTGGTACTAAAGGGTCAATCTATTATGAACCATGAAAAACTTGAAATAGATTCATGATGGATCCGAAAGATTACCAATTTTATTGAGTCAATATTATAATTCTTCTTCTACATTTTATATATACAGAATTTTAGATTCAATAGCTGGACTAGGGTAACTTCTAATGCATACACCCTTGATGAATTTTCGTGCCAAATTTTATTAAAATCAAAATGGTAATTTCGAAAATGTATATTTTTCATACATTTGCTTTGGAAGTGCCCAACTACAATACATACATTGCATTAAAAAGACAGAATGAATCTAAATTGTTGGCATTCGTAAATCAATTTTTTAATATTCGCTTCGTATTCGCAAAAACAAAAAAAAAGTACTTTTCGCATTCGCTTTCGCAAAAATGCATATTTAACTATTCGCTTTCGCATCCGCATTCGCAAGAAATATATTTCAATATTCGCATTCGCTTTCGCTAAAGCCACTTTCGTTACATCCTTAGTATTACCTACCGCGTTCCCATAACGTCTATGCGAAAACCAGCAAAATGTACACATAAGGAAAAAAACAAGTAAGAAAGTTTCAGTCGGGTAAACCGTCTAAGGTATACCCTCACTTTGTGAGTAATGTAATATTGAATATTACACGAATTATTCTGTCAATTTGTGTGGGAGGTACCAGAAGGGGTTTAACAAATACACCTATTTTTCGCTGAACAGTAGATACTTTAAATTCATTGCACTGTGCCGAATTATGTATAAGCGTTTATGTGCACTGGTATAAACGTTATGAGATATTAAATTGTGGTATGATTTCGCCATTTTGTGTGGGAGGTACAAAAAGGGGCGTGGCGATAACGCCCATTTTTCACAGGGCTATAGGCACTATAAAAACATTACACTGTACGAAATTTCAAGTATTATTATACACTTGTATTAATGTTACAAGTAAGAAAGTTTCAGTCGGGTAAACCGACTAAGGTATACCCTCACTTTGTGAGTAATGTAATATTGAATATTACTCGAATTATTCTGTCAATTTGTGTGGGAGGTACCAGAAGGGGTTTATCAAATACACCTTTTTTTTTTGCTGAACATTAGATACTTTAAATTCATTGCACTGTGCCGACTTATAAGCATTTATGTGCACTGGTATAAACGTTATGAGACATTAAATTGTGGTATGATTTGGGCATTTTGTGTGGGAGGTACAAAGAGGGGCGTGGTAATAACGCCCATTTTTCACAGGGCTATAGACACTATAAAAACATTACACTGTACAAAATTTCAAGTATTTTTATACACTGGTTTTAATGTTATAAGCTGTTAACTTTTGGTGCAAAAAGGTACCTTTGTGTGGGAGGTACCAAAAGGGGCGTGACAACAACACCCACTTTTCCCTGGACTGTAGGCAATATAAAAGCATAATACTGTACAAAATGTCAAGTATTTTTATACACTGTTATTAATGTTATAAGCTGTTAACTTTTGGTGCAAAATGGTGCATTTGTGTGGGAGGTACCAAAAGGGACGTGGCGACTTCGCCCATTTTTCTCGAGTTGATAACGACTAATAAGCTAATACTATGTGTGGAATTTCAAAAGATTCGAATAAGTAGTATAGCAGTTATTAAAGAATTAATATTTCACAACATTTTAACCCTTTGTGGGGGAGGTACTAGAAGGAGTGGACCAATATGGCCCATCTTCGAACTTAGCTGGAGATAGAAAAAAATATTACCACATACCAAATTTGAGGTCAATCGGTTACTCCTTTCGAGAGTTATAGTGCGCACCAGCCAGCAGACACACAGACAGACAGACAGACAGACGGACGGACATTGCTCATTCGACTTAAAATGACCCAAAACGGATTTCCTCCGAACATACTTGGGGTCTTAGGTCACTCCTTCGACGTGTTACACTTTTTTCCGTAGCAAATGATATATACCCTCGTCACACTAAAGTGAGGGTATAATAAGCTGTTAAATTTTGGTGCAAAATGGTACCTTTGTGTGGGAGGTAACAAAAGGGGCGTGACAACAACACCCATTTTTCCCTGGACTGTAGGCAATATAAAAGCATAATACTGTACAAAATGTCAAGTATTTTCATACACCGTTATTAATGTTATAAGCTGTTAATTTTTGGTGCAAAACGGTGCATTTGTGTGGGAGGTACCTAAAGGGACGTGGCAACTTCGCCCATTTTTCTCGAGTTAATAGCGACTAATAAACTAATACTATGTGTGGAATTTCAGAAGATTCGAATAAGTAGCATAGTAATTATTAAAGAATCAATATTTCACAACATGTTAACCCTTTGAGGGGGAAGTACTAGAAGGAGTGGACCAATATGGCCCACCTTCGAACTTAGCCGGAGATAGGAAAAAATATTACCACATACCAAATTTGAAGTCAATCGGTTACTCCTTTCGAGAGTTATCGTGCGCACCAGCCAGCAGACAGACAGACAGACGGACGGACATTGCTCATTCGACTTAAAATGACCCAAGACGGATTTCCTCCGAACATACTTGGGGTCTTAGATCACTCCTTCGATGTGTTACACTTTTTTCCGTAGCAAATGATATATACCCTCGCAACACTAAAGTGAGGGTATAATTAAGTAATCCGTACATGAATCATCCGTAGCGGTGTAAAAAGTACGGTAAGTACGGATCTTCTTAAACCGTGTACAAAATACTTGATTCAAGTACAGATTTTTAAGTGCTGAATTCTTATTTTTAGCGCTCTTTAATCCTGATTGGGCTTAATTTTACGCCGAAATATTCTTACTTTAGGAATAAAGCGATTGAATTAAGAGTTTAATTGAATTGATTTGAGTGCGAAATGGTTTCAATAAAGATTTATTTTTAGAATTAACTCTAATAAGTACATGATTTTTTAGGTGTAAACCGCACTACATTCCCCTCATTTCTTCCTGAAACTTTTACCAGTGGTTTATAACGTAACATATTCTAGGTACTATACTTGTATTGTGCCATTCATGTGTATTAATTTTTGTGTGAATAAATTAAATTAAATCACCACTGCTTAACGACTGAATTTGATGAACACATAGATAAATATTGGACAATTGAAAAGGTCAGCATTGTCCTGCCTACGAGTTATGTCCTAGCACTTGGCCGCTAACCTTCAATACGTAATACATTAAAAGACGCACTCAGAAAATAGGTTAGTCTAACATTTCATGATTGGCGCCAATGACGTCCCTAATCTTTAAAAAGTCATCAAGTGGTCGTAAAAAGAGTGGCTGTAAAATAGCACGCTGCTTATATTCCATGTGTGGTTAGATTGAAGACTTAAAAATAAGTGTTCAAATTTTTTTGAACGAAAATAGTTTTGGTAATTTTTTTCCCTGATAAATACATTAAAGTTATACTTAACAAGTAAGAAAGTTTCAGTCGGGTTAACCGACTAAGGTACACCCTCACTTTGTGAATAATGCAATATGGAGTACTACACCAATAAATGTGTCAATTTGTAGGGAGCACCAGAAGGGGTTTATCAAATACATTTATTTTTCGCTGAACACATTAAATACATTGCACTGAGCCGAATTATAACCGTTTATGTGCAGTAATATATTTACCTTATGAGCTATTCAATTTTGGTATAATTTGACCATTTTGTGTGGAAGGTACAAAAAGGCGCGTGGTGGTAACGCCTAGCTACTTCAAAAGCGTTACACTGTGCAAAATTTTGTAATACATTCGTGCATTGGTAGTCACACTATAAGTTTGAACTTTTTGTACAAAATGGTACCTTTGTGTGCGAGGTAACAAAAGGGGCATTGCAATAACGCCCATTTTTCACTCAAGTATTTTTATGCACTGGTATTAAAGTTATTTTTTTCAAATTGATAGCGACAGATAAACTATTAATATGTGTGGAATTTCAGAGGATTCGGATAAGTAGTATAGGAGTTATTAGAGAATCAATATTTCAAAAATTGTAACCCTTTGTGAGGGAGGTACTAGAAGGTGTGGACCAATATGGCCCATCTTCGAACTTAGGCTGAGATAAAACAAAATGTTATCCCTTAACAAATTTGAAGTCAATCCGTTACTCCTTTCGAGAGTTATCGTGCGCTCCAGCCAGACAGACGGACAGAGAGACAGAAAGACGGACGTACATACATACATTGCTCAAATGACTTAAAATGGCTCAAAACGGATTTCCGCCGAACATTCTTGTGGTCTTAGGCCACTCCTTCGATGTGTTACACTTTTTGTCCGTAGCAAATGATATATACCCTCGTCACACTAACGTGAGGGTATAAAAAAATAACAAGTAAAATAAATTGGTAAATTCGGCTAGCCGAATTTTATAATTCGTACATGGATCGGATTTAGAATTGCCTATAAAACATGCAGAAATAAAGTAAAATACTTCAATATTTCAACATAATGCTAACATTGTTAAATGCGCCTGCACTGTCCACTAGTTAAAAACCGACTACGATTATATTGCATTTAATCTTCCCTTAATCGTCTTCCTTAATCAAGATCGTCATGTCACATACCGTGAGATAGAGGCATCCTTGGGCATTTCTTCCACCAGCATACATTCGATATTGCCGTATTGAACACCTTGCCGTAAACAAGGTTTGTTCTTGCTGGATGCCTCACAATTTGACTATCGCTCAAAAAAGGCTCGTGTCGATTGGTGCAAAGAAATTTTGAAAAAAGCGATAGCGGTGCTTCAGGTGACGAATCTTGGATCTATGCGTATGAGCCCGAAACAAAACCGCAATCGACCGTGTGGGTCTTCGAAGTCGAGCCAAATCCAACGAAAGTTGTTCGTGGAAGAAGCACTTCGAAGCAAATAGTCGCCTGTTTCTTCGGCAAAACTGGTCATGTGGCGGCTGTTCCGCTTGAGCAACGTAGGACGGTCAATTCTGAGTGGTACACCACAATTTGTATGCCTGAAGTCTACGGAGAAATTCGAAAAACGAAGAAGAGAAGACGAATCATTGTGCACCATGACAATGCGAGCTCTCACACCTCCGCTCAAACCAGTGCATTTTTGACCGGCCAAAACGTCGAATTGATGGGTCATCCGCCGTTATGGCCATTTGCAATTATATTTGAGAAATTTAATTTTTTGTAATTTTTTTTGGAAAACAATCTATGGTGTATTTTGGAAGTTATCTAAAAAGTATAACATATTTATATTGATTGAGAGATAATTATAAAAGAATGTACCCCATATTTATATTCATATTAAAGGAACTTCCCGAAATATATTGAGAAATGAATGGGTAAAAATTTTTTGGTAATAGTGTTGCCACTCTTTTCCCAATTACACCTTCTATTACGAAAATTTTAAATCTTGTCCACATATTCGACTAGCGCAAAGCTAGAATACGAAAAACTATACTATTATTATATGTTCTAATGTGTTAAACGTTAACAGCAACACAAATGTTGACTCCGTCTTTTAGTATAATAAATTTTGGGGAAAAACTGAAAAAAAATCCGTTTTTGTGGATTTTCGAATTTATTTTGGAAATTGTGGGATTTTCCTTTAAAACTAGCATAGATTTCTGCTGTCAAAAAGTACAAATTACAAAAAAATATTTAAAATATATAAATATTTAAAGTTTTTAAATTTTCCGTCTGCGTTTGAAAATATTTTTTTTTTATTTGTTCCCGATCCCTTTCTACGAATCGGCATATATTAGTTCTGGATCAGTATATATTAGATCCGATTCCTTTCTCATTGTCCTTTCGGTATAGACAACAATATTTGCTATTTGATGAAAAAATATTATATAAAAAGGATAAGTTCAGCACTAAAGAGATATGATTTGAATTTATTTGTTATGGCCCCATGTTCCATAATAGAAAGTCGGGGATAAATAAATATATGGGCACTTCGGCGTGGCGGACGGCAGGAATTTCAATACTTTTTCCCCATAATTTATTTTAGGAGTTTAATTTTTAATTGATATTTATTTTAGGAGTTTAATTTTTATTAGTCAATTTGTAAAGTCTATCGAGGTTTATAGATTTTTTAATACTTTTACAGTATGCATTAAAAACAAGATTCTTGAGGAATATTGAGTTATTTACAATTTCAGCGAAACTTCTTACATAAATAATACCTAGCTTTTTGCTTGCATATACTTCTTCAGTATGTATTTACCATTTACTCTAAAAATGTAAAATTTTTGAGATATTTATATTTTTGTTGAACTCCGGTCGGCATGTTCCGGATAGCACAACATTTATATAGAAAATAAATCTTTTAGTACTAAAATATGTCTTTTAATGTCAATATTCTACAATATTCCTCAAACTGTGGTACAGGGTATTATGACCTTGTACATTTATTTGTAACGCTTATAAAAGTAAGATATAGACCCATAGTTTATTACACCGATCGGCATAGAATCACTCTCTGAGTCGATTTAGCCATGTCCATTTGTCTTTCCGTCCGTCTGTCCATGTATTCTTGTTATCAAAGTGCATGCATGTTTTGGCATATCCCCATATAAAGTTTCCCACCGATATCACTTCTTGACCTTATATAGAACACATTTTTAAAATTGTCAGTCTGAAATTTAAGTATTTATACTTTATATTGGACCTAATCGTCCCTAGTCAAAATGGGGTACATTGGTTTATGTTTTGGTATATGAAGGTCAACATCGAAGACACTTCTTGACGCCCTAGAGAATACGTTTTTCAATTGATCTGTCTGAAATTTAAGAATTTATCTTCTTCTTCTTCTTTATATATAAAATCCTTTGTACGTTTGTTAGTAACGCATGATCTTCGAAACCATAGAAGCAAACGGGCTGAAAATTGAACAACATATTCAGTTTGGGGTCATTTGTGTTTTAGAATCATTTTCACAGCGATAAATTGCGAAGTGGACAAGTTATTTGCAAAATTCGCATTTCCAGAGCGATTTGACTGAAATTTTAAATGTGCGTGTGGTTTGTCCTGATAATAGTTTGTATTTATGATTCTAACCGGTAGATGGCGCTGTTGTGGACATATGGTCAATATACATTTTATTGATGATTTTTTCCTGAAACTCGAAATGTATGCATTTTTGAATGAATTATCAATGATTAACAAACCAATACATCCCAAACAGGACGGGGCAGGACAACGTCTGCTGGGGTCAGCTAGTATTTTATATTGCGCTTAATCGCCCCTAGTGAAAGGTGCCTACCAATTATAGTTCTTGGCGTTCTAAGGGACATAAATTTTAACCAATCATGCGGAATTTAAGTTGTTTACTTCATATTGCATTAAATTGTCTCTAGCGAAAATGGAGTATATAGGCCCATGTTTTGATAAGTACTAGCCCCTTATTAAGGTCATGTTCTTTAACATATATTCCTGGAATTTAGACATGCAACTGTTGATAGTAATAATTGTTCTCCGTGAATTTGTTGGCAAAAAATGGTGGAGAAAAGCTAATTCTAACAATATTGTATTTGTAAAGCAAAATCCCACAATTCCCAAAATAAATTCGAAAATCCCCAAGAACGGAATCTTTAGTTTTTCTCCAAAATCTATTTGGCTCCAAATTCATTTTTCAGTTTACCGTGTAACACATTACTAAGTACATATAAAAATGGAAAAGGTTTTCATATTCTAGCTTTGCGATTGTCGAAAATGTGGCCACTTTAGAATTTTTCGTACAAAATGGTGTAATTTGGAGAAGCGTGGCAACACTATTAACAAAATTTTTTGACACATTCGCTTCTCAAAAATATTCTCCAGGAATTTTACTTCAAGATGAATATAAATATGTTATACATCTTTTTAATTTTAATTTCAATTAATTTTATTTTCATTTCAGAAAAGTTGATTGATGTGAGATAAATCGGTTTATATTCTGCGCAGATATTAAGGAAATGCTAGTTCAAGGTCAGCAAAGAAATTAAAAAATTAATTTTTACTTGCAGACGAAAATGTAATAACTTTCGATGAAACATTTTGTGGTTTGTAGGTTTTGACATCGTAAATTTAAAATAATTAAATAATCATTATATTTGCAAAACTCAATCCCACAATTTGCAGAATAATTTCGAAAATCCCTAAAATTGGATTTTTTCGTTTTCCCAATATCTACAATAGGGTAAAAATAATTCAAAAATTGATGGAAGGTCAAGATTTTTTGGAAATTTTTTATCAATCTGGTTCAGAATTTGAAAAAAAATAAAAAAATTTGCACCGTTTTGCAAAATTTAAATTTTTCGCGAGATATGACCTATGTGTTGTCTGTATTAATTAGGGATGTAACGAAAGTGACTTTATCGAAAGCGAATGCGAAAGCAAAATGTGTGAAGCGGATATGAAGATAAAACACTTTAAACAAATGGAAGCGAATACTGAAATATATTTTTGCGAAAGCGAATATTCCAAAGATGGTTTTTGCGAATGCGAAAGCGAATGTAAAAATGATGCGAATAATTCGCTTTCGCATATGCGAATGCGAATATTCGTTACATCTCTGGTATTAATATAATCGCTAACTTATACATCCGCAGCACGAACAGTCCAGTCACTAACGCGTTTTCCAAAATATCTAACTTAAAACAATAAATTGGCTCACAGGGGGAAACTTTTTTTTGAGATATGATATGAAAGGGATTTTTCTAACGCCTCTTTTGTCGCTGATTTGGTTCCGATTGATTAAGAATTGTCCGAGATATTGCAGATTATATATCCACAGTTTGGAGATCAGCGACATAGAAAACTTGATCCGCCCAAAAAACTAGAGAGGTTTTGGGCTCATAACTAACGGATTTGGCTATGGTGTAAATTTTGACAGAATTGGATACGTCCTTTGTGTCCTGCACTGATAAACCCAAAATAATTTAGAAAGGGTAGAGTCAGTAAATTTGCTGTAACTTTTTACAGGGCGCGATCTACCAAAATGTTTTTTCTGATTATGGTGGACGTCAAAATAGGACGTATTCAACATATAAATAATTTTAAATCACTGCTCTAGAAAGTGAAATTATTCGCATGTGCAAAAAATAATTTGCAATATTTTCCATATGGTCAGTTGAAAATTAAAGCGAATGATTTATTCCAACATGCTAAGTATACAGAAGGCGCGTACGGCGTTTGCCCAGCTAAATGCCATATTTTTAATTCCCGCGTGAAGTCTGTTCTTCTCTACGGCTCAGAGTCATGGCCTGTTACGGAAGAAATTAAAACAAAACTTCAAAGCTTTTTAAACCATTGGCTGCGAAATATTCTACAAATATGGTAGCCCAGCACCGTATCTAATGAAGGCCTATGGAGAACTACACACCAGCAGAACATCAACGGCGAAAGAAGAACACACTTTGCGAAAACCCTACGATGCTCATCCCCATGCTGTTCTGGCCAGGAACCACAAACAATGTGGCTCCGAACTGTTCTTAGTGAAACTAGCAAATCGTTTAAAGAAAAAAGATTACTTGCACGTAACAGAAATAACTGGGACTCTTTTGTAAAACCTTAACCTCATAAACATGAAGTACAGTTTTCAATAAATGAGAAGGTACTTTTCAAAACTTGACTTTTGACAGAACTGAATTTTTGATTTTTTTTGTTTGGTAGCATTGAATTCAAAACGTAGAGAAAATTAAATTGTGCGAGGTCTGTATAACATATATTGACGTCTTAAATAATGCATCAAATTTTCGGGTTAAATATATAGGTCCATAGTGTTTTGTCAAATTGTGCAAAAACACAAAAAGTGGAATAGTCAAGTTTTGAAAAGTACCTCCTCAATTATAAAACAATGATCCCTCCGATACAAATATATGTCTGTATGTAACGAGTCAGATCTGGCTCCTATACAAGTAGAAGGCTCAGTATTCAGTGGTCAGAAATCACCTGTTAGCGATAAAGAAAATCAAAGTTCCCTGTGTTATTTTCCACAAAATTTTAAGAAACAATAGGTTTAGCGGTGTAGACGTAATGGTGGACCAAAGAAAGAAACGATTTTGTAATTTTAGCAGGTTAATATAATATACCAAAACTAAATCCATTTCGATAAATATTTTTGTCGAAATCTCCATTTGATGTTTATCGAAATTTTTATGAACATTCTTCTTTAGTTACTTATAGAGCAAGTCCATCTCTTTGAGTTCACCCGCTTTATCATGGCTTTAAAATTTAGATATGAAGATATGTGTATATTAAATGGACTTGGTCAGTAATGCAGTATGCCCAGTATTTCTTTTACTACAGCAAATATAATGTTTCTAAGAATAAAACTATTAAAATCATTTGCAATTTTACTTTCATATCTGATCAACTCTCCTAATGCGAGTTAATGACTTGTGACTGCTCCACTGTACGAGTCATTTTTCTCTCTTTAATTATGTCGGATTTCTTTGTGTTAATCCCTTTCCAACACAAGTGGCTTCAAACTGATTTTTTTTTAATGAAAACATCCACAAGAAAAGATTTCCGCCCATCAAGTATATTTTTTGCTGGCCATTCTTGTGAAATGTTTTTATTTTTTAAGCTATTTTTTTAAATAATCCAAGCAGAAGTCAATGCTAAAAGTTTGTATAGCAATCTGAATGCGATGCTCTTTTTTATGCCATTGTGCACAACCACAGTCACAGCATAGGAAAATCTCATTATATCCACAACATAAATTACGCTAAAAATTTGATTACAGGAAAGAAACTGCATTAAAGTCTTTTTCGGGGGATCACAAAGAACTAATATGAAACAACAGCGCTGTACGCCAACAAAAAAAGAAGAAAAACAAAACGTAAAATGATAAACGGAAAAAGAAAAATGTGAAAAGTAATTTGCTCTTACCCAAAGGATCTATGCGCAAAATAATTTCAGCAACAACAACATCCATTGCGACGAACAGCATTAGAGAACACCAAAACTTCGCTTGTGAAATTTCCATTATTCTTGTGGTCATGTACCGCCAGTTATGAAGCGGATACCGAGGATTTTGCGTCCACTTTCGTGTCGATGTTGACGGTAACAACGGCAGTTACCACGACAACGATGTCGCAGACAATTGCCTTGGTAGCGGAGATGGTACTGGGGCTGGCAATCCGTATGAATTCTAAAGGAGACGTTGACATCAAACAGAAGAGCAAAAACCATACCGAGAACGCGTCATCAACCCAATTGGACACGCCGTGCACAGGCACATAGTCCTTGTCGTCGTAGTAGTTGTAATCTTTGGAGAATTGCGGTGGAAGTATAGCCACCACTGCTAATGACTGATGTGAAGGTGCTGCACTGTAACGGGCGAATATCTGGGCTGATCCAATAGTACCACCATTAATATCCATCAATATATGCACATAACAATTATGTAAAGTTTGTGGGTGGCCCTGGCTATTCTTTCGCGTTTTTAGCCCTTTTTCTCACCGTAGCAACACTGGCCGATCACACATATGGCCAAGTGTTCATCCGTTTTTTCGATTTTGTTTTGGCTTGCTGCGAAGGAGCTTTATGTAGGGCATCGGCGACAACCACTAGTTTTTGTTTTCATTTATTTGCACTTTGTGTTCATTTCGGTGAAAACAAAAAGAGTTGTGTGAACCACACAACCTCAGCAGCAGTGTTGCTCTTTATTACTTCGACCGACTATGCACTTTATGGAATTGTTAACAATTTATTCTCTCGGGCGTTTTTTAATTCACTTTTGGCAATGTCCTTTTGTGTACACAAACACACAAATATATACATACTTACTCATCCATACTCGCTCACATGTACATACAATTATATGTAAGCATGATTCGGCATGTCTGTTCTCGTTATTTCTTTATGCGACTTCCTTCTGCAGGAAATAAACAAAAATTGCGTACATGTTTTTAGCTGTTTTAGCTGCTTTTTTTACAGTACATATATGTATACAGTTGTGTGTGCGTTCGCGTTTGATTGGGTGTGTGTGTTATTGTGAATTCGAGTGCATAAAATGAGCACTATATATTGCGGGAATGCGTCTGAGTGTGTGTGTGCTTCAGTCATTTCCCGGAAATGTGGCTTGATAACAAAGGGACGAACAGCCACAAACGATTGAATTGGTGGATGTTTGTGAACGTTCGTTCTACCACGGATAGTATAGCTCATGTCACACATACATACAGTTACCAGAAATGCAGAATGGCCGAACAACCAAACTATTCCAAATCAAGTTATTAACTGACAATAGTCACTCTAATTTAAAAAAAGCGTAACTGACATTTTAGACATTTTGCAGGAGGAAGAAAACACTGAATAAAATTCAAAATTGTATAAATTTTAAAAATGTTTGAATACATTTGAATTAAAAGCCGAATACAAATATTGTCTTGAAAGGTTGTTTTAGTTTTTCTTATTTTTAACAAAGTTATGTTAGATAGGGCTTTTTATTTTAATTTTTTGGAAATAAATGCGAGTTAGGGCTTTTATGCGTAGTCAGATAGGGAGCTTTCTTTCAAATAATTTGTAAATTATAAAATAAATAAATGATATACGCCTATTTCTAGTACACCTATAAAACCGCTACTTTTCGTTATTATATCTTTTTTCAAAGGAGATGTGTTTCCGAGTTTTCTAATAGACAACTACATATCGGATTTTTTTCTAATTAACATAAAAAACACAATGCCTACTATTAGTGTGTAGTTTATGTGTTTAGTAAGTAAGGGTTTTTTTCATGTATATATTTAAATGAGTTACGTCTTTTTTGAATTGCCCATAAAATCGATATTTTTTCGCGAATCATAATATTTTTTTCAGAGGAGATGTGTTTCATGGTATTTTAAAGGAATATGAAAAAACGCGTTTTCAAAAAATGGTAAGTTACGCCCTTTCTGAATTAGCCTAACGCAATGAAACATTTCATCAATACGCGTACATATGCTCAAAATTTGTAAATGTGGAATTCTAAAGGGTTTAGCAACAATTTTTTTTGTGAAGACAAATGGCCTAATTTACCAAACAAAAAACACAAAAGTCTGTCATAAATATATTACAGTTTTTGGGAAATCGCAGTTTTTATAACCACTTAATTTATTTTCTTATTTCTCTTGTATTATTTCTAAAAGTGATGATTAGACCGAGTATAAAGAGTATTGAACAAAATTAAAATTTATTGAATTAGATTTTTACCCTTTAGAAGCAAATTGATAAAAAATGTATATAGATATTATTCCAATAAAGAACAAATAAATTAAAATTGTTTTCCTTTCATTAAAAGACATATCATTTATAGACTTGTACACGCAAATATTCTCATAAAAAGTAATCAAAGCAAATGAATCATTTATACAAATATTTGCTATCGTTTAAGCGCTCGAATTTCCTTATTGTTCTTTCGGTAAATTTGCGCGAGCCCATGATTTTGGATGTAAATTTACATTTTGCAAAACTGGTCATGTGAGGTATTTTAAAAAAATTGGAAGTACTGAGGATGATTTGTTCCTCGTCAAAACTACGGACCTCGTCAAAACTACGGACCTCGTCAAAACTACGGACCTCGTCAAAACTACGGACCTCGTCAAAACTACGGACAAAATATATTCGTCCTTGTGGTCATGGTATATGAAAAATAAAATAATTGTTTTATTTCTGACCATTTTGTTAATTAACACTTAAATACTACCAGATGTCCAATAACTCTGTTTCAAGCATTTCCTAAAAATTTCCTGAAACTGATGACATTCTATAAATTATATAAGGAAAACCGCTAGTTACTAAGTTACTCATTGGGAGATTTTGTGAATGTTGGAATTCACCGTAGTTATAATAAATAATAACTTTACTCTTATTTCCATCAAACGTATTTCTTCTTATTTTTTATTATCTTCTAACAAGATTTTGTTAATTGCATTTTATAAGAATCGTAAAATTTTTAGAACTTCATATCGTCATCAGAAACGAAAAGGGCGTAACAACAAGAAAATGGGAAATTTAGTTTTTGATGGATTTCGATACACTGCATCAAAATACACATCCCAAAAATTTTTTTGAATCCTACTATCAAAAATGGCGAATTTATTAACTAAATTCAAAAGGGCCTGGCCACAAATTATTTCTTATTTCATAGTTAAAAATTCCTATTTCACGCAACTTTCACAAACAGATTATAAATCATGTTTGTGTGAATTTATGTATACATCATTATGGGCCTGTTTCTGTAACTTATTTTCGTTCGTCTACGGCGAACGATCAAAATTCTCACAGCTATTACTTGAATTCTTTAAAACGCAGGTTAGAAATATTTTAGGAACAAGGTTTTTACATGACTTCCTACAGACACATCAAATTATAAACTTCTGCGATTTATAGATTTCTCGGAATAATTGAGTGATTTTTGATCGTTCGCTGTAGACGAACGAAAAAAAGTTACAGAAACAGGCCCTATGTTTAGGTATTATCCTGAAACCCCGTTTTTCTAACGAAAACATTTTTCATTTTATTCAGTTTTTTGATTCTCCTGTAAAATTTTCAAATATGATGATAGGCCCTTTCTCGTTTCTGATGACGATATGTATATACATAAGTGCTACTAAATATTTACATAGACATATGCACACTTGGACGTGAAAGTAAGACTTTGCAACATGAAACTTTCAGGTGAGTATACTTAGTGTCAACATACGACCATCAAATGTTAAGTAGAAATTTCGTTGTACTATAAAATATGAGTTTTCAGTGCATTCCAATAAACATTGTCGATCAGCAACCATGTGGAAAAACTCATGCACTGATTTTAAGAGGATTTAAACATTAAATATGCTTAGGAAACGTAATATTGCCATATTTAATTTCTTGCCCATTTCTGCTTTAAAATTTATGTCAGTATAATATTTGTTCCATAATTCTCTTACAAATAAGCTAAGGTTTCAATCAATCATACAAATATCTCCGAATATGACCGGACCGATTGAATACGAAAACTGTAAATTTATTATTCCCTCACTTTAGTGCGACGAGGTATATATGGACAAAAAAATTAACACATCGAAGGAGTGACCTAAGACCACAAGTATGTTCGACGGAAATCCAGAAATTGTTGGCCATTACACGTCATTTGAGCAATGTTCGTCCGTCTGTTTGTCTGTCTGTCAGGAGCGCGCGATAACTCTCGAAAGGAGTAACCGATTGCATTCAAAGCAGTACATTTGCGCACTCCTTCTAGTACCTCCCTCACAAAGGGTTAACATTTAGTGAAATATTGGTTCTCTTTTTTTATACTGCTAATACGAATCTTCTTCGCTTTCACACATATTAATAGTTTAACTGTTGATATAAACTTGAGAAAAATGGGCTAAGTGGCCCACCCCTTTTGATACCACCCATACAAAGATACGATTTTGTACAAAAAGTTAACTGCTAATAACTTTAACACTATTGCATATAAATACTTAAAATTTTATGAAGTGTAATGCTTTAAAAGTGTTTTTAGTCCGGTAGAAGAATTGGTGCTATTGCCACTGTTCAGCGAAAAATAGGGGTATTTGTCCAGCCATTAGTTGTACCTCCCCACAAATTGACAGAATGATTCATACACAACATGCTCATAACTTCTGCAGCAATCATCTAATGTTTTCAGTGACTGGTGATCTCCCAGCTGGTGTACAATATTACATTACTCACAAGATGAGGGTATACTTTAGTCGGTTTACCCGACTGAAATTTTCTTACTGTTTTGTTTTACTTGGATTAATTTTGCTACAATAAAAATGTATTTTGTTTTTGTATTATAGTTAAATAGTTACAATGTGGCATATTACATGGACAAAAGTCGCTGATTTGATATGTTTGAATTTAAATAAAATATTCGGTTTTAAGTTCGGCCATGCCGAATCTTATATATCCTACTCAATGGATCGCAAGTGAATGACTTTGGGTACAAATAATCTTATATTACCAAATTTCAGTGCGATTTTTTGCAATTTGCGGTTTTTGCTTCGTAGAAGTAACATTTAAAAATATATTTGTATGAGGGCTATATCCAAACATCGATCTATGACCACCGATGTTCGTGTGCAAGTTCTGGGTATCAAAATACACCCAATATGCCAATTTTCAGCCCGAGCAGTTGAAATTTGGGGCCTCTATGGCGTTAAGAAGTCAACCCGGGCAGATGCAATATATGGGGGCTTAAAAAAATATATATACCGGTAATGCCCATTCACAGGTTACCTAAAGATATAAGAAGTCTCTGTACCAAGTTTCAGTCGTCAAGCTCAGTTATTGTAGATTGTATCTTGATTACAACAGACGGTCTACGTACCGGTCGGTCCCTTGGAAACATTACTGCTAATAACGAGAGTGCCAAAAAACCGAAAACATCAATTCGGCATCATTCTCAACAACAACGGTGAGATACAGCACACATCTCTGTAAAAAAGTCATGCAAAATTTCATGAAAAGTCTAATGGTCTGTCATCAGAGCCGTGGGCGCCATTTGACGAATATTTTATTCCATACATAATCGGAACATGTCTTCTTCTAAATAAATTTTATATTTTTCAAAAAAATCTTTTTTGCTGGCACGAACATATCCATAAAAATAAGAAAAAAATCGCAAAAAATAGTTTGTTCCATTTTATTAACGGTAGCATCCTAACGAAGATAATAATGCCTAATTGCAAAAAGTCTATGAATAATGACTTTATTATGTCCCATAGTGTAAAAATAGGGAAATTCAAGAAAATTTATTATGGCAATTTTGTTTGGCAATTATATATATATATAGCTATGGGTCTGAAATTTTAAAAACATTTTTTCTAACCAATAACAAAAAATATAATACTACTAATCTTTGTGACATTTTATACAACATAAACGGGATTTGACGTATGCGACTTTTACCTATCTGACGGTTTTAAACCTAATAAAAAAGTTTGCGGACCATGCCTGGTTAATTATATATATTTGTTTTTTCAATCCCAGGTTTTTTAATTCACTATAATTGGAATCTGCTGAATGTCTTAGCTATTACAATATTTGCGTGTCAGCAACAACAATTTTTTTGGCAAACCAATTTTTGTTATCACAACCAAACCATTTTCTCGGCAATCAGAAAAATTCTTTGTCAGTTTACATTTGAAATTGTCACTGCTGAAAGCCTGTAGATTTCAATATAAGAGTCAGGATAATAAATGATTCGATAATTTGATTTATTTCTTCTTATTTACACAATACGTAAATTACTGTGTTGATTGTTCTAGTCCACAGCCCACACAATAATCTTGAGAACTTGTACTTCAAAAGATATGTATTCATAAAAATATTGAAGGCTACTCCCGTGTTTGGACTTTGTACATCTTTAATATATGTTCTCTTTCGTTTGCTTGAACTTCAGCAAATAAATAATCCAACTGGAAAAACTTGATCTAAAGAGCAGGTACATTCCAGAATATAAGTATACATCTAACAAAAAAAATTAACTGCATTTAGATAACTTGTAACATGATTACATCCGAAAACCTACTGTTAATGGCACCAATTTACTGAGCCATTTACATGACAGCATGTGGAGCATTCGATAAGAAAAGTTTGGGTTGTGAGTTGAACACAAGATGTGATGTAAATATAGTGCGAAAACAGAGTAAATTTTTATTTATGCCAAACAAACTTTTAGAATTTAATTGGCATGTACGAGTATATTTTCAATTATACGCAATAATATTGAAAATTCATTTCGACAAATTGGTAACAAAAACTAGACACTGAAGGAAAAATGTTTTTCCATTTTAAACGATTTTAAGCTTTAGCTCAATTCTATATTGTCCAGAACATATTCTGATTGAAACATATTTGTATATGTTTAGGGTACAGACTAAATATATAATACTAGCTGGACCCGGTCCACTTCTTTGCCCCAGATTGAGATTTCCGATCCCGACCATTTTTTAACCATATTGGATAAGGCGAAATGTTCTAGTTTACAGGCAAACTGTACACAAAATTTGGAAATGGCATGGAATGAAATAAAAATAGGAAACTGATTTAGAAATTTATATAAAAACTCTATTTCGGAATAACAACTTATGCATATGTTGACGACAAATTTAAAATATACACTAATGGAAATTATATCAAGATCGTACGAAGCCTTCTCCACAATGGATCGCTTAACACTATAGTGGGAAAAAAGCTTTAGAGTAGATATATGAAGTCGGGTTGGTACTTATAGGTCATAAAGCAATTAGGACAATTGTCCTACTTAGCCAATAATTCAAATCGGGAGAAATATCTGAATATCAATCGGGGGAAATTTGTAGTTTCTATGGAGTAAAGAAATACAAATGAGTAAAGTTCAGAACACAGAGTAATATCAAAAACAATCTTTTTTAAAACCAAAACGATAACTGATCCAATCAAACCGTTTAGAAAATGCGAGATCTATGGCTTACTCAAAAAAAAATTAAGACAGTAATCTACAATCTTCTTTTTTCAGAATTTTAGTAGAAAAATAATAAAATTACGCGTTTTTCGACGCTTTTATGGCACTTTTATTTAAAAATGAAAGATATTGCCGAAACCGCTGAACGGATGAAAAAATTATGTGATAAGAAGTTTAAGCTACCTAATTTTGTATTTTTTTATCGTATTTTTATTTAATTTTGTATATTTTACCTAATTTTGTTATCGCGAACCAATTCAGGTAAGTGGTTCTCGACTTATGGTACAATATGTGGTTCATTTTTGCATATCGCGGTTTATCGCGAAATGTGTGGTCCCATAGATCCAAATCGACTGCGCCGCAAAAAATTTTGAACAGTCTACTTTGATTTGACTTAAATATGAAGCATTTACATTGTTTTTTATATAAAAAATCCTGAAATATGTGTGGAAGAAAACAGTAAAAATTCTGTATGTTTTAAACCAAATATCCTTCCATCTTAAAAAAATTAGGTGCTTTGCGGGATATTGAAGGATTAAATCATTTTTCGATTTCTAATGTCCAACGACAAGGACAATAATTTTTTTAAATTATTAGTTTTGAGCGGCCAGTTACAATGAAAGTAAAAGTGAAGAAATCGGATAATGCGTTATTAAGTAATACTCTGATGAATTTAGGGTCCTTTAAGAATGATATTCGATTAGAGCTTTAGCGGCACAGAAGCTGTGCTTTTAGTTTCTTCATACAAGAACCCACATTTTTACAAAAGAAAATTTATGTAATCAATTTTTATATGAAGAACAATTTCAATATTTCAGTGATATTCGATACTACTATATTTGTGTAGGGTATAATATTGGCGACCCGCCCGACTTCAGCCTTCAATCATTGAACGGAACCCCAATTTTTTTCACATGTTTCTTGTTTCGTTTGATACAATTTCGTTAAACGCGACATTTCCAGGAACGTGACCGCCTTGTTATGCGAGGTCTACCTGTATTCTCAGTCGTACGGTGTAATCACAGTCATAATTATTTTCCGTCTGTTCTGCTTAATTTATTGTTTACACAATTGTTCCTTTATGTTATAAAATAGAAGCAAACGAATAGAATGTCAAAACAAAGAATAATGCAACAATAGCCTAAAATTTTAATCTTCTGTGGAAAAAGTTAAAGTTTCTAAAGATTTTATTGTTAACGTACACATGTATAAGTATAACAAAAAGGTATTATCTGAAATCGATATGATATGATTACGTTTTCTCAAGGTTTTTTTCAGACTATATAATAATGTATGTATGTATTTATAATCAACGAAATATAAATACATACTTAGAATTCGGAAAGTGTTTAAGAAAACATAAATGCAATAATTGCATAAACATACATTTGTGAGGTAACCGTTTTTAATATGTTTGAATTGAAAGAAAATATATTTGGAATAGAATTTATTTTTTTATAAATAAAGAAAATTTATCTGAAGATCACGTGTTAATATGTTACAACAAAATACAATTGCGGAAAAGTTCTTCAAATAAGATTTGTGTTTACATACACTTACATATATAACTATTGTTTAGGAATTTCACCATATATATTTTATTTATAAAAGATATTCAGAACTTTGAATTTTCGAATTGAGTTTAAAATTGTCTTTAATTTTGAGTTACACTTTAGAGTTAAAGATAACATGTCATTAAAACTCTTTTTAATCAGTCATTTTTAATTTCTAAACATGGCGAGTCATAATTTGTGGCAAATCTATCTAAAGTAATGAAAAGTTGAAACATGGCTTATAATTAAGTTATCGATATATTTTCTAAATGCTTAAATGTAAATAAATTTTTGTTTCGGAAATAGTAGTTCCAAATAAATCATTATTTCAGAAATAATTGTCCTACTTAATTCAAAAATAATTGGATGGATGCATTTACACATACGTTTAGAACAACATCTTGTATGTTCCAAATATTTTTTACATATACATATGTATGTTTTTAGCTGAATATGTGTGGGAAAATAAACTACAGCGATGTTTTTAGAAGATGAAGAATTATGTGCCGAAATACGCAATATTTTTCATTTCAATTTGTATGTACTCTTATGTACGAATTTTACGGTCTTTGTGAATTTATGATGAGAATACTTTATACGCATAATATACATACTTATCTTGTGTTACTTTCATTAACATTAGCTCTGAAATGCAAAGGTACATATCGTAAGAACGAAAGCACTTTATAGCCATATTAAAACACAGAAACTAAGGGGAAATATAAACGACCCTGATTTTTAAATATTCAGTAAAGGATTTCTTTACAATCCTTGTTAAAAAATGCTAATTTCTTTTTTTTTTAAAGCCAAGAGTAACAGAGCATAAGTGTATTTAAAAAAATGGTGATGTACACGAATTGTGAATTATGTTTGCAATATTTACACTCGAAACCATATTTCATAAGGCAAACATAGTTGTACCACGATTCTTCTTTAAAAAAACAAGTAAGAAAGTTTCAGTCGGGTAAACAGACTAAGGTATACCCTCACTTTGTGAGTAATGTAATATTGAATATTACACAAATTATTCTGTCAATTTTTGTGGGTGGTACCAGAAGGGGTTTAAGAAATACACCTATATTTCGCTGAACAGTAGATACTTTAAATACATTGCACTGTGACGAATTGTAACCGTTTATATGGACTGGTATTAACGTTGATATATTAAATTGTGGTATAATTTGGCCATTTTGTGTGGGAGGTACAAAAAGGGGCGTGGTGATAACGCTAATTTTTCACTGGACTATAGGCATTATAAAAGCATTACACTGTACAAAATTTCAAGTAATTGTATACACTGATATTAATGTTATAAACTGTTAACTTTTGGTGCAAAATGGTGCCTTTGTGGGAGAGGTAACAAAAGGAGCGTGACAATAAGGCCCATTTTTCAATGGACTGTAGGCACTATAAAAACATTACGCTGTACAAAATTTCAAGTATTTTTATACACTAGTATTAATGTTATAAGCTGTTAACTTTTGGTGCAAAATGGTGCATTTGTGTGGGAGGTACCAAAAGGGGAGCGGCAATAACGCCCATTTTTCACTGGACTGTAGGCACTATAAAAGCATTACACTGTACAAAATTTCAAGTATTTCTAAACACTGGTATTAATGTTATAAGATTTTAACTTTTAGTGCAAAATGGTGCATTTGTGTGGGAGATACCAAAAGGGGCGTGGCAATTTCGCCCATTTTCCTCGAGTTGATAGCGACTAACAAACTAATACTATGTGTGGAATTTCAGAAGATTCGAATACGTATAATAGCAGTTATTAAAGAATCAATATTTCACAACATTTTAACCCTTTGTGGGGGAGGTACCAGAAGGAGTGGACCAATATGGCCCATCTTCGAACTTAGCCGGAGATAGGCAAAAATATTACCACATACCAAATTTGAGGTCAATCGGTTACTCCTTTCGAGAGTTATCGTGCGCACCAGCCAGCAGACAGACAGACAGACAGACAGACAGACAGGCAGACAGACAGACAGACAGACAGACAGACAGACAGACGGACGGACATTGCTCATTCGACTTAAAATGACCCAAAACGGATTTCCGCCGAACATACTTGGGGTCTTAGGTCACTCCTTCGATGTGTTACACTTTTTTCCGTAGCAAATGATATATACCCTCGTCACACTAAAGTGAGGGTATAAATATATATGTATTTATATTATGTCCGCATGACATATTAAAAAGTCTACAACTGATTGGCTGCTTTTCAGAAAGTATTTCAGAAATTGACCTCATTTTAGCTCTAAGTAGGAGAACTTATACTCGATTTCAGTTCTCTCTCTGCTGTAAAATATTCTATTTATCTTGCGATAGATTTGTGATCGTGGGTCGTTAAAATATATCATGAAAATGCCTTACACTTAGGCATATTAGAGCCACCGGGAAAAAATAAATGGAATCAAGTTAAAAATTCTTATTTTTAGCCGAAATCGAACTTAAAATGTTAAGTAAGTTCGTAATTAGTTTTTCTTAATCCAAGTAGAAAACGGATTACATTGATAAAACTAGAAAGGGCACAACAAAAATATATAATACTTGAAATCAAGTTAACATTTCTTAAAAAAAATATTAAGCCTAATATGGCTTAAAATAAGAGGAAGAACAATTATAGAGCACAATAAAATGACTCTCTCAACCACTCTCACACACACATATATCTCGACGAGATGTATAAGTATGTGAAAACATTTGTAATAACGATATCAAATTGGTTTCTCCTTGAAGCGGTGTTTTTAAAGGCACGAATGCCTTCTTTATGAAGGCTGGAAAATGTGCAATCTCTCGCTTCTCAAAAAGTAACCTTGTCTCCCATCCCCGTATTTTTTCAGGCATGGTGATGGCCCTCCAAACATATATCATATCGAAGGTGTTCAAAACCCAACATTGTTCTTCCTTTCTCAAGTTTTTTCCACATGTACAAAAAATACTCTGCGATTCTAAAAGAATAAGAAAAGTTAATTGTGTTCACCCCCCGACCACCTACCACTGATCTTTATTGCGAATGAGAGGTACCAAAGCCAGTTTTATGCACAAAAAAAAGAAATACCGCTACAAAAATCGAAAAGTGAGTGTGACAAAAAAAGTGAGTGTGAAGCAAAAATAAAAGGTAAGTGTGGTCACTAAAAGTATTTTGTAATAAAAAAATCAATATTCCATAAAATATAAATTTTTCATTATAATGTTTCCTTTCAGATTCAGAAAATGAGGTAAAACAGTTGTGTGAGCAAATAAGAACTCAAAATGGCTAACTTGCTGGAATTTTTACCGAAATAAATGTAAACATCTCAAAAAAATAATAAAAAAAATCTATATTATCTTTACGAATATCTATTCCATTCAATGAATAAGACATTCGCTTAAAATTCCGATGACCTTCGTCTGTCATTAGTACATAGCAACTTGGATTTCCTTTCGAAACTCTACATCAGGACTTCCTTTCGAAGCTCTGCATAAAACCTTCCTTTCAAAGCTCTATATCAGACCTTCATTCGACAAACCTCTGTTAGGCATGATTTTTACCGCGAGATGCAAGGCTTGGCCTCACAATGTTACTCCATGTAAAAAAGAGCCAGGCCCCGTGGCTCTTAAATCAGGCCTGATAGCTTGCCGCCTAATTCCTGATTTTTACCGCTGGGATATAAATGGCAAAATTAATCAAGTATGAGCAGGCTTAACTCAATTATTGATCAGGCTTGAATCAATATTGGGTTTATTTAATACAAAATTTTCTTCATTAAAGCCCGTTTCGCACACAACCCAATTCCGTAAAATTGTTAGTACAATCGCTTTATTCTAGAATAAGAAAATTTCAGCCTAAAATCAAGCCAAATCATGCTTAAAGAGCGCTAAAATTAAGAATTCAGTGCCTTAAAATACGTACTTGATTCAAGTATTTTGTACGTGGTTTAAGAAAAATTTTTTACACAGCTACGGCTGGATTCAAGAACTGATTACTAAATTGTTTTCTTTCTGTGTACCGAGTGTCGTACTATAATTTAGTAGCTTGTGACGTAATTACAAGCATTTCTTTATGTGTAACGAGTTGTTCTTTAAATTGTATTTTTTTACAATTTAATTTTAGTTTAACATATCGATTCCTCCATTCTACACTATGTTATGTGCAAAAATGTAGTGTAGGAGAGGCGATCAAAGTTTGAAGAATTATTTAAATTTGTGTGGAATTCCTTTACAATGAAATTCTGATGACCTGTACTGTTTTGTGAATAACTTTTGATTGGGTTGACGGATAAACACCAAATTTTGAATGTATATAATTTGGAATATTTAGAAATTAAAAACATACTAAGTCGACTTAGCATACTTTAGAATGGAGGTATCGATATAACAAATCACACGCGCAATGCCCAAGATAGATCCAAGTGTTGATACAAGGTTCCCCAATAATTTTTCTTTTTGCGAAACAATTACCTACAGGGTGGCTGATATGTAATGCAGCAATACGTATCAGACACCCTGTATTTGGATCTGAGTATTTGATTCCCTAGAACGGTCGCTAACGGCGTAAATTAAAATTCAAACCATGCCATCTAATATTAATTTTTAATAATATTCGACATAAATTTCATTAGTTTGAATGCTGCATCCTCTGTTTTTTCCTATTTCTAAAAGTTCCACGACTACGATAGGAAATTATGTGTAATATTGGGAGATTCATCTGTTGTTTGCGTAAATGATCGGCTCCCTACTCACTAATAACATCAATAACCAACTGATTTGGAATATTTATAAATTACAAGTTATATAAACCGTAGATTATATAAGTATCTCAAAATCAAAGCAAAATTAAAAAAATTAAATTCTCTAAGACCGAAACGATATGAAAATATTAAAAAAAAATATTTTTGGAGTTATTCCAAAATAATATTTTTGTAAGACAAAAAACATTATATAAAAAAAAAAATTATTTATACCAGATATATAAAATTTAAAATCTTAGCTTTCAAATATATTTTATTTAAATTCAAACATAAAAACAGTGACTATTCTCCCAGCATGGATTCCGCAAAATTTATAAATTGATTCCTACTCGTAATGGGTTAATAAAACATTCCAAGCAACAAACAGCTTTTACATTTGTTGATCAATAAAGACAAATGCTAATAGTCATAAGTCAGTTCGAACTCTAACACACGCTGAAAAAAAATAGCTTCTGTAGTATATTGTCCCAAACATATTCGGCTTGAAACATATATATGTTTAGGGTACACTCTAAACATATACTATTTGGTACACACAAAGGTAATATATTTGGGAAGATGTTGTTCTAAACAAATCTTTGTTTACTCCTAATTTGTTTTTATTTGGGACTATTATTTCCGAAGCAACCAAAAAATTTACATTTAAGTATTCAGAAAATACCTAAATTGTGTTATATTGTTCAGTAATTCAAAGTACTTTTTTTAGAAATTTTTAATCTTCGTAAAAATAAGAAATAATAATTGAAATCCTATAATCTTGGATCAAAATAAATTTTATGGTGGATTGACAACTAATGATGGCTTGGAATACTCAGAAAATTGAAATGATTGATTTGAAACAGAAATCAATGCTGCATATGGTACCATAAATGGGAGGTACAATTGGGAACCAAGAAAAAATAAAAATGAAATTCGAAAAAGTGAGCAAAAGATTTGAAACCCTTTTTTAAATAAAATATATTTGGAGAAATTCCTAAACAATAATTTTATTTGTACTTAATCACATACTTTATTTGAGAAATTTAGTTTGCAAATATATTTTGTTGTAATATATTAATATATGCGTTCCAAATATATTTTATTGATTTTCAAATAAAATTTATTTGCTCAGAAATATATAATATTTAAAAATTTGTGTTCCAAATATATTTTCTTTCGATTCAAGCATATCAAAAAATGCGATTTTGGCCCGTGCATACATAATCGCATTAAAATATGTTATCCTCAATATGCCATTTAAACTGACAGGTGAGTAAGAATCTTCATTCATTTGGAGTTATTGTATGTGCAAATAGGATTTTTCAATAAATTCACAATCTCTTTTCATATGCTGCATGTGCGACAAAAGCTTACCTAAATATCTATTGTGTATCAACGAAACAAAAATAAATTTTCTTTTCTATAGAAAAAGTTGCTTTGAAGGGGACAAATATATGTGTGCAGTGTTAGCATCATTATTGAAGTCATATATTTCATGGGTAATGTAATAGACACAATTTTGTTCCTTTTAAGATTGTCATATTATCTGGTTTTTTCTTAATATCTATATTTCTTAGAATTTTCTAAGAAGATTATATATATTTTAGGATTGGGTTAATGTTGCATTTAACTAAAATACCATGAGAATACTTATATACTTCTAACTCAAGTTTGACTGAACCAATTGTATTTATCTGAAAGCATTGGTTAAACTATGTAATAAAAGGCACCGCGCATTTAACAGTATTTTTGTCTGTAGTCAAACCGAAAATTTGAAGGCTTTATTATACTCCTACTTGCTAAATTGTGTGCTCGTTAAGAACAAAAATCTTTTTTTCTTTTCTTTTGATGACGTGAAAAAATGTTTTGTACATTGTAATTAATTTTTAAAATGCTTTAACTTCCTTATAGCTTATTCGACCGTTTGAAAAATACATCGACTGACAAAATCTGTCACTTAATATTATAAGATTTTATAAGGCATTTATTACAAAAACGCTTAAATGCCTTACCAAAATATAACAATGAAAAATGCCAAACAGAGGATACCAAATACGGCAGATTTTTCGGAAAGAATAGACGGAAAAATATCATGAAACTCCCATTAATAAACACCTGACACGAGTATGGGTGGTAAAATGAAGAAAACTGGTATAAAAAGTTTAAAGGAAAGTGAAAAATAATCACTCGAAATCAACACGTGAATTGTGTTAGCATTATTTGACACTTTCTCCATTAGCAAATTCTACGTAGATAAATAAAATAACTAAGATGGATGACGGCTCATATTTTGTGGCTAAAAGCAACAAATGATGGCAGACAGTGCGATATTCAAGTCATTCGTTTGGGGAAAACGAAATCAAAATGAATGTTGCGCGCGATACATCATTATTCAAAAAGAACGTATGTACTCTTTCGCTATCACCAAATATAAATTTAGGCAAAGAAATGTGTTACAGTCCTTTCGTTAGGATTCATATGCTGTGTTTTATTTGCAAGCTAAACATTTTCTATATTGGTGAACAATTAACGTTAATTGTTAAACGCTTAATTATTAAAATGAAAATATATAAACAAGGTATATTTTCTCATCTAATTCAGTTCTGGAAATTCTCAGATTTTAACACTGACAAATACCAGACAGTAGATATCAAATACGGTAATTTTTTAAAAGAATAGACGGAAAAAATGTGATGAAAGTTCCATTAATAAACGCCTGAAAAAAGGCTAGGTGGTAAAATGAAGAAAAGCACAATTGAACATTGTTTAATTCTTAATATTGAAAATTCCCATGAAATGTTTTTGTATTATTTTGCTTATTCTTGGACGTTTTTTTCTTTCTTGACCAACATGTTGGGACTTGGGGCCCTGAAGATCAACTTATACATTTATTTCAAATACAAATGGTCTGAGCATGAACATTTTTAGATAAAAAATCTAAAACTGTAGTATTTGGTCAGATAAGTTATTGAGAAAATTATATAATTCATCGAAATGTAATGGATGCATAAAAAATATGTTATATAGAATTTAGGCAAATCATTTTCAAAGTGAATCTTCTTTTCAGTCATTTGTGTTTTAAAATGTTAACAAAAAGCCTAAAACCGGACCGACCAGAGTCATATTAAAAAAATTTAACGACAAACAATATAATGTTCGCGTTAAACTATTTTTTTTGTATTTAATAGCAAATAAAAAAGTCTTGTATTAAAGGAATATTGTATTCTCGGTAAACCGTCTAAGATTCACCCTCACTTTGTGAGCAATGTAGTATGAATTATTACAAGAATTCATCTGCCAATTGAGTGGGAGTTACCAGAAGGGGTTTATCAAATAAACCCATTTTTCGCTGAACAGTAGACACTTTAAATACATTGCACTGTGCCGGATTACGATTATTCGTTTATTTGCATTGGTATTCAATTTCGTACAAAAGGGGGGTTGGTGATAACGAGCATTTCTCACAGGACCATAGGTACTTCAAAAGCGTTACACTGTGTAATATGTTGTAGTATCTTCGTGCATAGGTACCTACGCTTTAAGCTTTTAACTTTTTGTTCCTATTTTTCTCTATTACTATGTGTGGAATTACAGAAGAATCGAATAATCAGTATAGAAGTTATTAGAAAATCAATATTTTACTAAATGTAAACCCTTTGTGAGGGAGGTACTAGAAGGAGTGGACCAACTTAGCCTGAGACAGAAAAAAATATTGTCACATGCCAAATCTGAAATCAATCTGGTACTCCTTTCGAGAATTATCGTGTGCTGCAGCCAGCCAGACAGACAGATAGACGGACGGACATTGCTTAAATGACATAAAATTACCCTAGACGGATTTCCGTCGAACATACTTGAGGTCTTAGGTCACTCCTTCGGTGTGTTACACTTTTTGTCCGTAGCAAATGATATAAGCCCTCGTCACACTAAAGTGAGGGTATAAATATTTCTAATGATTTATCTCTGACTGTAACTGGGCTATTGTACCGAATTGGCATAATATTGACAGTCGTCGGCCGGTGTCAAGTTACCTCCGAGTTTCCCAAGCTATTAAATAATTATGCACATATTTAAAAGTTTAAAATGTATCCAATTTTATAACAAAAGCAATTTTTGTGTTTTTGATTTTGTTATCGGGCACAATGTAAGAGTGCTGTAAAATGTCCACACAAAACTTGGTAGTCGTGTTGTGAAAGCCATGTCTTAATATTTGATGCAAATTTGATGCAAATATTTTAAGAATTAGTTTTATGTCGCACTAGTTAGTCTAAATTTGACACTAAGGATCTGGTAAAATATTTTACGTTTTGCAGGTAACTTTAACCTAGGCAAGCATTTTAAAATTCAGAAAAATATTTTTCATAGTTTTGTTTATGACTATTGAGTTCGAGATCGTTGTTTTTGTTTTCTGTTAAACAGAAAAACAAACCTTCTTTAAAAAAAGAAGAATAAGAAATGTATGAAATGTATTAAGGGTGGTCACTGGTTGGTGGACCATATCGTTTCGGAAGCTACCAAGCAACCTCATCGGCACCTTGGACAAAATACCCCGTCAATAATTGGCACAATATGAGAGCAGCTCAATATGAAATAATTGAGAACTGACTTCAAAGTCCCATATCTCCAAAACATTGCAGACAGTATTTCTCAACCTTAATACATCCCCACACTTCTTGTTTGGTTTTTTGTGTGTCCCTGCAATTTGCGGGGAAGGCACACGATTTGTTGTTATTGTCGCTTCTTACAGCGACAACAAACGTTCGGCCGTACTCTGCCTCATTCATCATTGTTTTTGTTTTTGTTATTCGATCTGTTGTGACTTTTCATAGTTTTGCTTATGACTATTGAGTTCGAGATCGTTGTTTTTGTTTTCTGTTAAACAGAAAAACAAACCTCTAAAAAAAGAAGAATAAGAAATGTATGAAATGTATTAAGGGTGGTCACTGGTTGGTGGACGATATCGTTTCGGAAGCTACCAAGCAACCTCATCGGCACCTTGGACAAAATACCCCGTCAATAATTGGCACAATATGAGAGCAGCTCAATATGAAATAATTGAGAACTGACTTCAAAGTCCCATATCTCCAAAACATTGCAGACAGTATTTCTCAACCTTAATACATCCCCACACTTCTTGTTTGGTTTTTTGTGTGTCCCTGCAATTTGCGGGGAAGGCAACGATTTGTTGTTATTGTCGCTTCTTACAGCGACAACAAACGTTCGGCCGTACTCTGCCTCATTCATCATTGTTTTTGTTTTTGTTATTCGATCTGTTGTGACTTTTCATAGTTTTGTTTATGACTATTGAGTTCGAGATCGTTGTTTTGTTTTCTCATATTGTGCCAATTATTGACGGGGTATTTTGTCCAAGGTGCCGATGAGGTTGCTTGGTAGCTTCCGAAACGATATCGTCCACCAACCAGTGACCACCCTTAATACATTTCATACATTTCTTATTCTTCTTTTTTTAAAGAAGGTTTGTTTTTCTGTTTAACAGAAAACAAAAACAACGATCTCGAACTCAATAGTCATAAACAAAACTATGAAAAGTCACAACAGATCGAATAACAAAAACAAAAACAATGATTCAGAAAAATATATAGAAGCTACAGCTGATACATAATCGTTGATGAACGTACTTTTTAAAGATTCGATTTTTACAAAAATAAGTAAAAATAATGTATCGGTAAAATATAAAAAAACAGAAGTATTTACGCTATGTCTGCTCCAAACCAATTTTATCAAATATACTACAAAGTAGTCGTTTACATTATGCGAACTCATGTTTCTATTTCTTCAATTATTCTCCAGCAAAAAGATCATTCAAAAAAAACCGATTGTAAATTGTAATTCACATTTCAACATCTTTCAATTAAATTGGAAAGTCAAAAATATTCTAATTTTACAAACACACTTGTCCGAGTCTATTCTTGGCACAGTGCGTTAATGAAAATGATATTTAAATGAAAAAATTCACATAAAACAGGCATTCAATTTATTATAGCAGAACGTAATGGCAAGGCATTTTTGAAGGACTGTAAATATTCACTGATTTATTGTACTATTTTTTGTGAAAATATATTTGTAGATCCATGCTTTATCTCTCAAGCTTCCGGTCACCACTATTTCCTAGGACAATCCATGCGCGTTATATGTAAATGAATTACACAGTATTATCGCGGAATTTTTACAGCGAAAATATCATCATATAACTCACTCTATATAATATGGAGTCTATACATAATTCTGATATTCTGATATTCGGCTTGAAACATATATAAGTTTAGGGTACACTCTAAACATATAATATTAAGAACACACAAAATTTATAATTTGGGAATATGTTGTTCTAAACAAATCTTTATTTACATCCAATATGTTTTTATTTGGGACTATTATTTCCCAATGAAATATTTGTTTGCATTTAAGTATTCAAAAAATACCTAAATTGTGTTAAATTTCTCAGTAATTCAAAGTAAATTTTATTGGAATTTTTTAATGTTCGTAATAATAATACTTGAACTCGTATAATCTCGGATCAAAATAAATTACTTGGAGGATTGACAACTAATGATGGCTTGGATTACTCAGAAATTTGAAATGATTGATTTATAACAGAAGTTAATGCTGTAAATGGTATCATAACTGGGAGGTACATAACTGGGAACAAAGGAAAAATTAAAACTGAAATTCGAAAAAGCCAGCACAAGTTTTTAAAATCTTTTTAAAAAAAATATATATTTGGGGAAATTCCTAAAAAATAATTTTATTTGTATTTAAACACTTATTTTATTTGAGAAATTTAGTTTGCAAACATATTTTGTTGTTGAGCGCCCCAGTAGGTGAGTTGGTAGCGTGCTCGCCTATGGGTTTGGGGGTTGTGGGTTCGATTCCCACCAGAGGCTTTGGTCGGTCGCGACAAAAATTTAACAAGCAACATGGTCTTTGTCACCCGGCTTTTCCCTGGACCGTAAAATTAGAATATAAATTTACTTTGTATTGTAATTCATATAAATAAATAAATATTTTGTTGTTATATAGTAATATATGCGTTTCAAATATATTTTATGGATTTTCAAATAAAATTTATTTGCTCAGAAATATATAATATTTAAAAATTTGTGTTCTAAATATATTTTTTTCCATTTAAACCTTCCCAAAAAGGCGATTTAGCTCCGTGTACAATTTATTACTTTCACTACAATATATATTACAAAAAGTCCCCTATATAATAATATTACACGGAGGAAAAAAACGGCCTCTGTAACATTTTGCCCCAAACATATTTTGCAGGCAACATATATATGTTTGGAGCAGCTCCCAAACATATTATGTTTGGGGTAGCAGTAATGTTCCCAAACATTTATATCATTGTATGCAAACATGTATATGTTTGTTCGTCATCATATATATGATTGTATGTAATCATTTTTATGCTTATATCCAAACATATATATGACATGAAACTATAACGGTTCACATCAACAAGTAACCTAATGTAAATCGTCACTCACTACGTCAAATACAGAAATACAAGAACAACAAACAGTAATAAACACTACATACATTCCTTTTTAAAAAAAATTAATTTTGCACCAAAATAATTGTGTTTTTTAATGAATAACCTCTATACATCTTTGATATCATATTCTTTCTTTTATTTTGAATTTGTTGTACGTGTTAAAACTACAACTAATTTCTTTGAATTCAAAATTCACCACACATATTCAATAAAAAAAACCCGACCTTAAGCTCGACCGGGCGAGTAAACATCATCAAATAATAATAATACCCTTTGGTGTCGGTGCCATTCCTCCTCATACACACGGTTATCATATACATATTACCCTTCTTTGCACAAAATTATGAGTCGTATAATTGCGCTCTCTGAGAGTTATACTCTCTAAAACTCTAAAAAATATGTTCTAATATATTATTTTGCCAAAAATATGTTAGGACACAATCATATCGTTTTTTAATATGCTAGAATGTTGCCCCGAACATATTATGATTGTGTGCAAACATAATATGTTTACCCACAAACATATATATGATTGTGCTCGTCCCAAACATATATATGATTGCATCCAAACATATGTTTAACATAAAAAATTTACTTTTCTAACAAATTTTCTCTTTGTACTAATCAGGGATGTAACGAATATTCGCATTCGCATATGCGAACGCGAATTATTCGCATCATTTTAACATTCGCTTTCGCAAAAACCATCTTTGGATTATTCGCATTCGCTTTCGCAAAAATATATTTAAGTATTCCCTTTCATTTGTTAAAACTCCTTATTACCTTCACACAATTTGAAGATATTAATACCAAGGAAAACCTTTGCCACTTCTCTTCAAAACAGTTGAAAAAATATGTTTGTCCTTGTGGTGACAGGAGTTAAAAATATGGAAAACATTCTTAATACTTGAATGTATTGGAAAAGTATTAATTCAGTTCCTTAAATGTGTTGGTACTAAAGGGTCAAACTATTATTCGCTTTCGCAAAAATTCATATTTTACTATTCGATTTCGCATTCGCAAGAAATATATTTCAATATTCGCTTTCGCTAAAGTCACTTTCGTTACATCCCTAGTACTAATAATACTGCTTTCACAGTAACTCGGTAGAGAAATCAGATGCCATTTTGATATCTTCATACTTGAGTAGAGAAAAAGATAAAAAAAAAACAAGTAAGAAAGTTTCAGTCGGGTAAACCGACTAAGGTATACCCTCACTTTGTGAGTAATGTAATATTGAATATTACTCGAATTATTCTGTCAATTTGTGTGGGAGGTACCAGAAGGGGTTTATCAAATACACCTTTTTTTTGCTGAACATTAGATACTTTAAATTCTTTGCACTGTGCCGACTTATAAGCATTTATGTGCACTGGTATAAACCTTATGAGACATTAAATTGTAGTATGATTTGGGCATTTTGTGTGGGAGGTACAAAGAGGGGCGTGGCAATAACGCCCATTTTTCACAGGGCTATAGACACTATAAAAACATTACACTGTACAAAATTTCAAGTATTTTTATACACTGGTTTTAATGTTATAAGCTGTTAACTTTTGGTGCAAAAAGGTACCTTTGTGTGGGAGGTACCAAAAGGGGCGTGACAACAACACCCATTTTTCTCTGGACTGTAGGCAATATAAAAGAATAACACTGTACAAAATTTCAAGTATTTTTATAAACTGTTATTAATGTTATAAGCTGTTAACTTTTGGTGCAAAATGGTGCATTTGTGTGGGAGGTACCAAAAGGGACGTGGCGACTTCGCCCATTTTTCTCGAGTTGATAACGACTAATAAGCTAATACTATGTGTGGAATTTCAAAAGATTCGAATAAGTAGTATAGCAGTTATTAAAGAATCAATATGTCACAACATTTTAACCCTTTTTGGGGGAGGTACTAGAAGGAGTGGACCAATATGGCCCATCTTCGAACTTCGCCGGAGATAGAAAAAAATATTACCACATACCAAATTTGAGGTCAATCGGTTACTCCTTTCGAGAGTTATCGTGCGCACCAGCCAGCAGACAGACAGACAGACAGACAGACAGACGGACGGACATTGCTCATTCGACTTAAAATGACCCAAAACGGATTTCCTCCGAACATACTTGGGGTCTTAGGTCACTCCTTCGACGTGTTACACTTTTTTCCGTAGCAAATGATATATACCCTCGTCACACTAAAGTGAGGGTATAACAAGTAAGAAAGTTTCATTCGGGTAAACCGACTAATCGCAATTTTTTTTTTTAATTTTTTCAATAGTGCAATTATGAAAAACGGATATAAAAATATGTTCTTCGAAATTATAGTTATATTCTGAATACAGGGGGAAAATCGCCATTTTTGTTTTACTTGAATTGAAAAAAATATATTTGAAAACATTTTTTTTAAATATTATATATTTGTAAACAAATAAATTTTATTTGAAAATCAAGAAATATTGTTTAGATCGCATATATTAATATATTAGAAAAAAAATATATTGTTAATTGTAAACTCCGAAGAGAAGTCAATAGTTTTCCCTGATGATGATTGTCGAAGACAATCGAAATATTGGAAACAATGCAAATTTAAATAACTTAAACACCAGTTTTTTAAGTAATACATGACTTCAAGCCAAACCATCAACAACTTCAAAAAAATATAGGTGCGAAATAACTTTGACAAAACAAAGTTACATACAAACAAAGTTATTGTTTAAGAAGTTTTCCAAATATATTTTATTTAAAAAAAGATTTTTAAAAGTTTGTTACTGTTTTGAATATTAGTTAGCTTTTTACACTTTATAAGCAGCATTAGCTTTTGATTTACAGCACTAATTTTTAATTTGTAAATATTCCAAATAATCACCTTTTTTCAATCCATCAATGCAATTTATAGTTACGAAAAATTATGCGATTTAAATTTTAATTGAACTTTGCAAACATAAAAAAATATCTAAAAGATTTCACTTTGATTTTCTGAAAAACAGTAAAGTTGCCTTTATATTAAGAAATTGATAAATTGTCAAAATACAAATTAAAAGAACATAGTGTTGTTTATAACAACACTGTGTATGTCAAATATTACATATTATTTCAAGCAGCATATGTTTGGGATAATACTACAGAAGCGATTTTTTCAGCGTGTATGTTTCATTGCCGAAAAAAAAATATTTTAACGAATAAAATAAAGCCTATGCCGACAATTTCAATATGATTGATTGCTGGGTTAAATTTAAGCCATAACATATGTTTTTAAAAAAAAACCTTTTATGCCTCTTTTAATAGTAGTGGATTGAGTTTTTTTATTGCATACGTCGCAACAACAAAAAACGACATTAACTAGGAGCCGTATGCGATTTTTTCAATCCGTTCGTTTATTGATATTTAGTCCGTTTATTTATAACTAGATTTGGAATAAAAATTCAGATGTTTTCTTGATCAAGTGTTCATCCTCTGTCATCACTGATTTCAACCATGTTTACGTAGTTTTGCAAAATAAATTTTGTTATGTTTAAGTTTAATTTCCGTTTTCCGCACATTTAACAGCATTTCAATCAACTTGACGTGTATGCGTCGTTTTGGGTTTAGATTTGAATTTAGACAGGGAACACCAGTCCGCAATTATGTGCGAAAGTGTTTGTACGGGTGAATTTGCATTCTGTGTCACATAGTTTGCATCCCATCCATCTATCCGTCCACCCATACAGTCAGACATCATTCATGTGTACGTATGTACATACATACATATGAATATATAATGCGTTGTATGTTAGTATGCATAAACAATAAATGTATGAATGTATACAAATTTGCGTAATGGAATGACAAACATAGCCGACAATCATATCATACATCACAAATTGTTATGAATGGATGAATGAATGAGCGAATGAATATATGTTCATATGTTTGTCTGGTTTTGTAGAGTATCTGTCTGTCTCTTTACATCCTGTATCGCTGTTTCCACGTACACACACACACACCCACTTGAGGAGGGATGGGACATCGAGCACATATTTGTATGATTTGTATTCGCACACTACGTTCGTTTGAGTTGTTTGTATTTGAATTTGTACTTTTATTTGTATTAAAACACCATAACGGTTTTATGCTCCATAAAAAACACCAACGACATTCACGCACGCACACACATAAATACGAGGTTATGTGTGCGTATGAGTATTTTAAACATACACACACACGCGTAAGTGCATCGAATTAAGCTGATATGATGTAGCGAGCGAGATCGCTTTAATACCCACTGATAGCTTATTAAATTTCAAGTTTTGGCAGTAGCGAGCGGAGAGAAGACGGAACACCGCATAGCACTGTAATCCACGGTTTGGTGCCAGCAGTTTCACATCCTCTGTCTTCCTGTTATTTTTAGCACGAACATCACAAACACACACACCCACACCCGCGTTAGTGGTATAACAACAGTCCGTACATACAATGTAGCCGAAACACTTTTAATCCTTTTTCGTAACGTTGCTTTATTTCGTTTAGTTTGTTGTATATTTAAACGACACCAACCAACACCGTTATTTTGCGCCCTACGGAGGGAGTACCGAGTTCGGAATACACGTGGTGTATGGAATTATTGAAAGACAAAGCGACAGTGTTAAGCGACGGGGCAAAACGAAAAAATTAGAGCTCCGAAGGATTATGCTGGAATTAAAGCTCCTTATTTTGCTTGTGTGTTTTTGTTCTTGTTTTTCACTTGGACTTTAAAGACAAAGGGAGCTAGCGAATAGTTTACGCCTGATAACTTCCGCGCACACGACCGACAGGCTTTCGTTCTATTTTCGTACTGACAAAACGGGCAGAGGCCACTAGCATTGCCATGTGTCGGCAATACAGTTCTGGTCTAAGAAAAGAGAATGATTTAACATTTTGGGGAAAAACCTAATACAATAACATTGTAAGGGATGTTTTCTCTTAAATGCAGTGCCAAGGGGCTCTCTTATACTGTTATCCCCAAATATATATCCATGATACTGTTATTAACATATATTTGTACAGATGACAACAAGAACTACATCGCCCTCACCCTCAATGGATTTAATGTCATTTGGAATAACATTGTCACCTGTTTCTCTTATAAACAAAGAGTGAAGTAATTAATGAGAATAGAAAAGTTTCCGCTTTATAAGAGAGAAAGTGCGAGAGAAAACTCCTCTGTTTCCTATTTCTATTCACCATGTTCAATGCTACTTACTCTGTTAAATTATATTTGTGTATGGTTATTTTTTTGATATAGTATGTAGGTCAGTGTACATTTAACATTCGATAAAGGGTTAAATGCCATCAATGTGGCCATTCTCACATTCTGCTCATATCTCATAACGTGAACCGGAACAAGAAATATTAGTTATTTGTCAGTAAATATTTATTATTATTTTCATTTCCAATTGGAAATAAAATGAGAAATACTGTCCTCTGGGATCCATAAAGCTTTAATAGAAAATCTGAAGATTCATATTTGGATTCCTCCATTCTAAGGTAAGCTAAGTGAAATAAATATATAGCTTTTTATATTCTGTCAATATTTTGTATGCGGACCCGCGTTGCACATTTTGTTATATGTTAAAGCAAATATCAACCGGTATGCAATTCTTATAAAGTGAAAGTATGTAAGTCGAATAGCATTTTACATTTTCGATTAAATTAATTCTTTACTACGTTTAATGATGTACCTGAGTAAATTTATTGTTATAGTATATCTTATTAAAGTATTTCCTGGGCCCGTTCATGGTTCAGAACAAATACATTTTATTTGAAAAAAAGAAAATTTATTTAGAGCGTAGAAATTATTACCAAATCATTTCAAAAATAAATTTTACACACAAACAATATTGTTGTTTCGGAATATATACAAATGTTTTGTATTTATAGTTTGAAACGTTGCTGATATTTTGAAGCTCAGTTTTAATTTTTCATTGATTTATTGTTATATTTTACCGTTTTAAGTAGTTATCATCAGTAGCATAGATTTAGGTAACCTAAACCTCAGTAGCATTAGTTTTGTTTTACTACACGGGGAAATCGGCTTTTTTGATATGTTTAAATCGGAAGAAAATATATTTGGAACACAATTTTTTTAATATTATATATTTCTGAGCAAATGAATTTTATATGAAAGTCAATAAAAATTATTAGGAACTTATATATGAATATATATATATATATATATAGTACCAGAAAATATATTTACAAACTAATTTTTTCAAATAAAATATGTGTTTATGTACAAAAAGAATATTTTTTAGGAGTTTCTCCCAATATATTTTGTTTAACAAAAGGTTTTATTTGATTTCGAGTTATACCTTACAATTTAAAATGAAATAATTAGCAATAATTTTCTTACAAAGCACTAATCTTAATTTTCCAAGTCATCATTTGTTGTCAACCCATCAAGCAAGACATTTTACGAACATTTCAAATTTCTGATTTTTAATTTCTGATAATTAATGTTGATAAAATAAAAATATAAATTGATAAAATAAATAAATATTTGTTTCGTTAACAATAGTCCCAAATGAAAAAATATTAGGACGAAAACTAATTTTTGTTTAGAACAACAACTTCTTCCAATATATACTTATTTATTATTTTTTATTTATGAAAGAAATTATATCCTAGCACAACAAGAAATAATTCTTATAAATGATAGTGCTAGTTACATAAGGTTAACAATGTTGCAAGGAAAATTATTATTATTACAATTATTGATATTATTACGTTCATATTTAATGTCTAACCAAAGAATTTTTTTAAGCTCCTTTTTAAATTGAAAAGCGTTGCAAATAATTTGAATAGCTCTTGGTAGGTTGTTCCAAAGTCGAATTGTGCAAATGAAGAAGTGTTTTCAGACACTGATGTTTTATATCTTATTTGTATTATGGTGACACCACTATTCGATCGGCCAAACACAAGTTTATTGTATAGGTAGGAAGGCTCTTTAGTGTATATTACTTTGTGCAATTGTATAAGACTTTTCAATTTTAAACAATTTTTCAGGCTCATATTGAATATTTTGTATGTGCAATTGTTTATTAAAGATATATGTAGCGATGCTGTTAAAAGCTGTATTCAATTTCTCGAATTCCCTACTGCTGCAGTTGGCGAATACCTCGCAACCATACATCAAGACTGGAATTAAGTAAGTTTTATCCAAGAGCATGCGAATATGCATTGGAGGTGATGATTGAACAGCCCATAGGTTCCGTAGTATCCCATAAACTTTGCCAATGGTACTGCTAATGTGGTTACTCGAAGATAGGATTTCGTTAATGCTACACCAAGATTCGCAGCAGATTGAAAAAATTCAATTTGAGAATTGCTAATATTAATGTTAAAGTTGCTCCATTCTCTACAAATAGTTTTCTGGCGGGATATTACCAAGCATTTTGATTTGGAAGGGTTGATGTGCAGACTATTGTTGGATGCCCACTGTTCGACGCGGTTTAGGTCATTATTCATTTTTCCGATTCAAGATTGTAATTCATTAACATGACAGCTTAAATAGACCTGCACATCGTCCGCATATAAGTGTATCTTGCTATTCAGGAGACCATTCGGTAAGTCGTTTATATATATACAGAATAACAATGGTCCCAAAATTGAGCGATTACACAGCTTCTCTTTGATCGAAATCCAGATTGTCTTTCAGTAGGTTATATTTAAGTAAGTATTCATTAATTTGACTGTACATTATATTTTCCGGAACCTTCGAAACAAACGATAGAGTGGCAATTCGTCGAAAATCATTGTTCGATTTTGGAAGTATGATTTTGGGGTATGATTTTGGCAGTTTCCATGAGTTGGGAAATGTAGATTTTCTGAGAATGGTGTTAAAAATAGGCATGAAGTAGGGTAACATATAAGGTAGTATTATTTTAATGAATTTTGGGTTAAATTATCCAACCCCATAGCTTTTGATTTCATAGCTCTGAAACTATTTAAAGTTTCAGTGAGATTGACACATCTAAAATAAAACATATCATCATTAAAAATATTGCTGTAGAAAGCATACGAGTATATATTAGATGTTGTGTCAATAGATCTATATGCATTATCGTATCCCTCGAAACGCTTGTTAAATTCGTTGACATCAACATCAGTTAAAACACCAGCTTTCTTCCGTCCGATACCAATGTTTTTTCTGATTCTCCACTTAGAACCACTATCTACGGCTGAAGGAAATTTTCTTCGAAAGAATGGTGATTTTGCAGATGATATAATTTTGCTCGCTTTTCTTCTTGCATGCTTAAAGTGATTGTATAGAGTTGGTGTCCTGTATCTTTTTCATCTTCTGTGTAATTCATCTCTCTCAATATGAAAATGTATTGTGTAAGCTCTCATTTTCACAAAAGGGAGTTCCGAATATACGAAGATTAGTATATACTATAAAATTTTCTTGGTGTCTTAATTTTGTCTTTATTTTATCAATTTCGTTCTTTATCTCTGTTAATTCACGAATAGTAAGTTCTACTATAGTTACCTTTCATCTAGATCGAGTAACCTGTTCTTTATTTCGGTTATTTTCTTTTCTCTGTCATTGCTTCACTGGTGCTTTTCTTCACACATTCTTCTATTTCAGATTTCCGATCCCGTCCATTTTTGGACCAAACACGCAGACTTCCACTAAATAAATGAACACAAAATTGCAGCACTCTAGCTAACAAATTGTTCAAGATATTTCAATATCAAAGTATGGCTCATATTAGAGGTGTCACGTCCAATGGTCCGATCACGCCAGCCTCCAGATACCAATACAAAAAATTACAGAACTCTCGTTAATAAATTGTGCAAAATATTTAAATTTCAAAATTTGGCTTATATGGGCTAGGCCACGCCCATTGGTCCGAGTCCGCCCATTTTTGGACAATTCACAAACAAAATGTCAGCAGTTTATTTTTCTTAATACAAAACTGGGCTCATATAAGCGGGTCCACGACCAAGTAGCCTATTTTTACCAACCCCTACACAGGTACATTTTGTGAAAATTCCAAGAAGATCGGTACATCCGTTTAGGCGTCTATGCGGAAGAAACAAACTAACACACAAACAACCCACAAACAGACACTCTGTTTTATATATATAGACTAGCTGGACCCGGTCCACTTCGTTGCCCAAGATTTCAGATTTGCGATCCCTCTCTAACAAATTGTTCAAGATATATCAATATCAAACCATGGCTCATATGGGCGGAGTCACTACTATTGGTCCGATCCCTCTCTCGCTAAGATATTGTACAAAATATCTCAATTTTTTTGGACCAATCACAGAGACTGTCTCCAGATATATATACGAAAAATTTAAGCACTTTCGCTAACAATTTGTGCAAGATATCTCAATTTCAAAATTTGGCCTATAAGGGCAGGGCCATGCCCATTGGTCCGATCCCACCCATTTTCGGACCGATCACATAGAATGCCACCAGATACACATACACAAAATTACAGAACTCTCTCTAATAAAATGTGCAACATATTTCAATTTCAAAATTTGGCATATATGGGCGACCATTGGTCCGATTCCGCCCATTTTTGGACCATTCACATAAACTGCCACTAAATGCATACACACAAAATTTCAGCACTCTAGCTCAAAATTTTTCTCAATATCAAAACCAGACTCATATGGACGGGTCCTCTTAATCAAGAACCCTATTTTCACCACCCCTACACGTGTACATTCTGTAAATATTTCAAGAATATAGGCCCAGCGGTTTAGACGTAAATACGGAACAAACAAACAAACAGACCCACAAACAGACCCACAAACAGACACTCTCTTTCATATATCGAGGGCTTAAATTCAAAAGTAGCTATGAGCGATTTTCTCGAAAATTAGTTTTTGATGGAAAATTATTCTCTGATTTGGTGGTTATCTGTCATATAAATTTGGAAACTAAATCTTTTTTCTAAAACTATTTTTTTTTTAATATTTCTGATTTGGCTATACATTCACACGTTAGTTTGTGAATGTAAAAGAGGCTATGAACATACAAAATAAAATAAAATGAAACATATTTAAACAAGCATGAAAGTTCAGTCGGGTAAACCGACTTATCACCGACCCATCACCTTCAGTCCCAACAAATATTCGTAAATTTCTTTTATGTTTTTGTTTTTATTAAATTATTGTAAATTTTAATTGCATTTAATAACTTTAAAGTATTCACTGGTATTAAAGTTATACGTTTTTGGTGCAAAAGGTCCATTTGTGTGGGAGGTACCAAAAGGGGCGGTCGCCCATTTTTCACTGGACTATAGGTACTATAAAAACATTACGCTGTACAACATTTAAAGTATTTGGATGTAGTGGTATTAAAGTTATAAGCTGTTAACTTTTGGTGCCAAATTGTTCATTTGTGTGGGAGGTACCAAAAGGGGCGTGCCAACAACGCCCACTTTTAATTGGACTGAAGGTACTATAAAAACCTTAAACCTAACAAAGTTTCAGGTATTTTTATGCACTGGTAGTAAAGTTATAAGCTGTTAAGTTTTGGTGCAAAATGGTCCAAAAGGGACGTTGCAAATTCGTCCATTTTTCTCAAGGTGGTAGCGGCTATTAAACTAATACTATGTGTGGAGTTTCAGAAGATTTGAGTAAATATGTAGTAGAAAAGTTATTAGAGAATCAATATTTCATTAAATTTTAAACTTTGTGGGGGAGGTACTAGAAGGAGTGGAACAATATGGCCCATCTTCGAACTTAGCCGGAGATAAAAAAATATTACCACATACCATATTTGAAGTCAATCTATTACTCTTTTGAGAGTTATCGTGCGCACGAGCCAGCAGACAGACAGACATACAGACAGACAGACGGACGGACGGACATTGCTCAAACGACTTAAAATTACCCAAAACGGATTTCCGCCGAACATACTTGGTGTCTTAGGTCACTCCTTCGATGTGTTACACTTTACTCTCCTCTCTAAGGTGAGGGGATAAAAATGAGCAGCATAAAGCCGGGGTTGTAATTTCCTAGAACGTATTGCAATGTACTATATTTTATTTTCTTTCTATAAAGACATTTGCGATGGAAAGCTTATTCGTTTTACATTGCAATTAAAATCCATCTCTATCCATGTGGTAATATAAAATAAATACAAAGTGAATTTTGATGAAGAATACATTTACCTTCTAGTCACTGCTAGACCACTGTCAGTCATTATTTTTCGCGCATATATTTACCTTTTACAGTACTTCATATTTACAACGTTTTTACTTTGTGTCGTATAAAAGGTTTTAGAAAGGAAAAAAATATTAAAGTGTTTGGTAGCGCGAGAACTGACCACGGGCCAAAAATGAATATTTGAAAAGTCCGTGGTTTATACAACACTCCTGTCTATGCGTATGCAAAATTTCAGCTTTCTAGAACATACAGGAACTTCAGAGGTCAAGTGGTCAAAAATCACATGGCGGAAAATCGAAAATCAAAGTATTCTACGACACTTTCCAGGTATTGGTCTATCTGTCCACCAAGTTTCAAGAAAATCGGTCCAGCCGTTTGGGCGTGATGAAGGACAAGCAAACAAACTAACCGACAGACGAAAATCAAAGTATTCTACGACACTTCCCAGGTATTGGTCTATCTGTCCACCAAGTTTCAAGAAAATCGGTCCAGCCGTTTGGGCGTGATGAAGGACAAGCAAACAAACTAACCGACAGACAAACGATTTTATAATATTGGTAGGATTCTTGTATGTTGAATTGTATACAAATTTGCAAAATTTAATTAAAAAACTTTAACGAGTTTACAATAAATCTTATTTGAACTTTCATAATGCTTATATTTACACTTTGCTATGAACCATAAAAGCGCGAAAAATAGGGAATTTTGAAAACTTTTGAAATGGATCAATTAGTAATCATCTTTAGATTACACTGTAGATGAATAATTAATAATTACTCTTAAAAATAAGGAAAAAACAATTCTCCTGAAAATGGTGTTTTTGTTCATAGCCATTTTGTATTACAAGCCCTCGATATACATATAGATAGATTTCGAATGTACCCTAAACATTTACATATTTGGGGATATCTCAAATATTTTGAGAATTATGGGATTGAATTTTGCAAAAATTATAAATCGCGAATTACTTTCGAAATAAATATTTTATGGTGTTATTAGATTTCTGTCTGCAGTTGAAAAATTATTCTTTCTTTTTTGACCTGACCCTGTCCAAGCATTTTGTTAATATCAGTGCAGAATATAAACCGATTTCTCTCACATCAACTTTTCTGAATTGACCACAAAATTTGTTATACGATGTACAACATTTCGGTCAGATGTACCCACTGAGACCAAAGCTAACAGCTAATTATTGTATTTTATTGCCAAAATGTAAATGTAGTATTTTGGAGATATATTTTGAGGAAAATAAAAAAGAGAGAATTTTGAAGAATGTTTCAGAGAAAGATATTAATAGTGTTCTCACGATTCTCCAAATTACACCATTTTTACGAACATTTCAAGTCTTGAACCAAAATTTCTTACCAAGATATTAAATAAGATTTTTTTATGATATCAACTTCCCATGTTATTAGTCCATGTTATTAGTAACAAATTTGCATATTGTCAGAAATATTTTTTTATTTCTGTCTTCTGTTTTTCGTTCAGTTCCTTTTTGAGTGCTCGTATAAATCACTCTTCGGCAGACTTATTAACAAGATCATCACCCACGTAAAATACTAAAGCAACGCACAAGTTTCTCGAATAAATAAAGACAGCGACGTCGATGACAGAATAGCACATACTCACACATGTATACACGAAATATAGAGCTATCGCTATTATTACTATTATGTAAGTAATAATAGCGACAGTCTATATTTCATGTACAACAACAACAATTTAATTTTAATACAATCATAGTGCGCGTCGAAATTAACACAATCCTCTTTTGATAACATTTCTCAAAAACTGATCATTCAAAAATAAACAAACAACAGATACTCTATTGCCCGAAACACAACCCTCGACTTATATCTTTATTAACGTTAACGTCAAACCTTAACAATAAGCCTGATGCTTTGAGTAGTAAAGATAGAGTATAGTAGTAATTAACACTGAGAGCGGGAGAATATAATAATCTCTCATATAGGGTCAATTTATGAAGTATTTTTTAAAATATAATTTTATTCCATAAATGTAGCATACTGATAATTAATCCGCTTTAAAACTATTACTTGTCTACATCATTGTTTTAAAAGTATTGAAATATTACATAAAATAATAAGTCAAAAAAATAATGATTTTTTATTTAATTTAAAGAAAATACCAGTAAGGAAAGGCTAAAGTCGGGATGTGCCGACTATATAACAGGCGCGAAATACTCTAAACTGCAAAATTTCAGAACGATCGGGGTGAAATTGCGACATGTAGTCGTCGAATAACTTTACATGGACAGACGGACGGACGGACGGACAGAAAAATCGACGATCGACTCAGCTAGTGATTCTGAGTCGATCGGTATACTTTAAGGTGGGTCTAGCTGTGTTATTTTCACACAGCTAGACTGTGTGTACCACATTGTGGTGTAGGGTATAATAAGCTTTTAGGTCAAATCAGAAATACACATAAATGGGGCTATGTCTAAATCTGAGCCGACTTTCACCAATTTAAGTAGTGATCGTACTTTAGCAGTATTAGAAGTTCCTGCCAAATTTCGTAGTTATCGGACTAAAATTATGAAATGTATTTGCAAAAAGTATTGCGTTTGGAGGCACTAGCTAGCTAGTTGCATAAAATAGGAAAGACACATGGAGGAAGATTTTCGTTTGATCTCTATTAATGTGTTCTTTTTTAGTTAGAAAAAAAGGTCGTAATCCCTTACAGGACAGCCTCCTCTCATATATACCAAAATGAAAAACGGCAAAATTGTGGTGAATATTCTTCTAACGTGTTTTAAAGAATTGTATGGATTCGTTGAAAAAATTGAGGATTAAATTATCCTTAAAATGCAATTTTTAAGGAAATGTTAATAAAATATGCAAATATTGATCAAATTATTTGAAATCGGAATAATGCGTCATATTTTATCGTTAGAAATAAAATTACGTTTGATTTTCATTGAACTCAAAATAATACATTTCTCTAAAAATCTTCAAAAAATTGTTTACACTGTAATGCTTTTACAGGACCTACAGTCCAGTGAAAACTGGGCACCATTGGCACGCTCCTTTTGTACCTCCCGCACAAATAGACAACTTTGCACCAAATTTACCTGTTTATAATTTTCATACCAGTGCATACTTTAAAGATATTAATTTCAATTGATAATAATTTAATTAAAAAAATAATAAATGTATGGATATTATTTTGGACTGAAGGTGAGTGGATTCGTACGTCGGTGTACCCGACATATCTTTCTTACTTGTTTAGGTAACATTTGCACAATAATCCCATTAGTAAATAACACAGATTGATTTGACAATGACCCTGAAAGAACATTTTTTACAAAGCCAAGATAATTTTAAAGTGTCCTTTTAACCTCCAATTCACTCAATCTACCTTAATCGTCTTTAGAAATTCAAAAAAACAACCTTTGTAACACTTGACGTATAATGTTAACAATATAAATTTACATTTATGTATGTATTACGAATATCATGCTAATTAGTTTATTGTAAACTAGAACCGTATAATGATGTATTAGAAGAACAATAATATAAATTGAAATTGAAGCACCGCTTTTATTAGTGTTTACTCATTGCGGTGGATTGGTGAGGCCGAGAATAAATTGACTTCAAGTCAAACATTAGATAAATCTGTACTATACGAACAAAGCAATTCCATTTACTTGCTGTTGTAATAAGGAAATTGCATTTTGACAAACATTTCTGCTGCTTCTACATCAATTCATGCCCGTAACGAATATACATTCATTCACTAATCCATCATGCCTGCCTTTCTTGCATTCTCTCAGCTATTCTTCCGAGCAGTCAGCCAAAGAAGCAAACATCCATCCATTACCAAGCATTTAGCATTTGGAAAACTACCAGCAATAATCGCAAATTGCTTCCCAACTAAACGAGAATACGATGAAGAAAAATCGCTGTTTCTGTGCATAAGAGAAAACCCGTAACCGATGTCGGCGACGACAAGGACGACGGTGATCAGCACACTGGATGAATGGATGGATGGTTGGTTAGTTGGATAGATGGAGTACCCCAGACTGTAGTTGGATGTCATTTCCCCACATAAATACACGACACGACCATACATACTCATTTCGTATTACTCAATCTTCCACTTACAACGCGTTGTAATCATTAGGCGACGTCGACTATGATGACGATGACGTCCTTAGAACTACACCACACCGCAGCAAAGCGAAAGTACCGACACTCTCCTGATGATGACAATTCGTACTATCAAAACTGATATTGCCGCTCCTGCTGCAGCTCCCGCTGTTTAATGCTGATTTCGAACTGATGACAGTTGGTTTACTGAAGGGTTCCTGCATTTACACATACTCGTACTCGCATACATAGATGTCAATGTAGACTCTGGACTGGTTGGTTGGTACATTCGTAGCAATATTCGCCACCTTCATTAGTATCCACACGAACCATGGATGTTACTTATGATGATACTTACCAAGCGTTAGTTTTTACATGTAATATTGTGTGTGTGTGTATGTACTATACATACATATGTATATATTTACTCATATTGGTATGCACACTTCCTTGGATTGGAGGAGACATTTGTTCACATCTACCAACTATCTATTCCATATGAGGAGCACTCATTGCCGTGCAGAACATGTTGCTACATGCATATCCACAATGTTCTCCTAGTTCAAGGTTTAAAAAAAGTAACCGTACGTTTTAACACAGAGCTACAGTGCCAGAAAAAACAATGTGCAGCATTTGATAAAGAATGCGGTTTTGTAACTGAAATGTACTTAATTGAAATAACACTGGAAATAGTAGAGAGGATGGGAATTTCTTTGAAACAAAAATATGTCTGTGTCTATACTAGTAGACCTTATGATCGATGTCCTCCTCAGCTGATAGTGACACTCAGACTTTATTCAAGTCTCACGTTGTAAAAGCTCTGCTATACTTCACTTTTAATGGAAAAGTCATGGCTACTGTTCTTTTAAAATGTCTTCTATTCTCTTAAAAGTAATAAATAAAATAATTTTTTGGATAAAAGTGTGCAAAGCTCAGATTCCTTCCTCTTAATAGGGTCCATTAGTTTCGATAGAGATTCACCAGCATAGGCGTGTTAAACAAAATTAGTTAAAGTTATCTATAAACACGTTTTAATTAATTGTGCAAGGTCAAACTTTAATTTCAGGTCAGATTTAGGTTAAGATTTCAGGTCAGATTAAGCAAAAAAAATTAAAAATAAAAAAATTGTTTTTGAAAAAAATGCAAAAACAATTTTTAATTTAGCAAAAAAATATTTTTGCGATTTTTTTTTAAAAGATTGAAGAAAAAGTTATCGAAAACACTTTGGGCAAAATTTTCAAAATGCAATAGGTAAAAATTTATTTGGATGAACCAAAGGGCCGTTTGTTAAAATTCAACACCCTCCAACTCGGACAGTCCTTAACCGATCTGGTTTAAAATTTGTGTCATAACTTCTATCTAATAGGACTAAAGTTGGTGCAAGTATCATACCAATCAGAAGACATCGTTTTTAAAAATTCACTCACTTGAAATCCCCCATATGTATAAACATTTGTGCGCAACCATATCCAATTGGTTTCTCGTTCAAAAGCAGCGTTTGTAAATACATTACTTGGCGTGATTTTTTTTTATTTCAGTTTTTTGAAGTTGTAATAATTCTTGTTCGCTTCGTTGGTGCTATTCCTTATATGTTTGATATTTAAACAAGCAATTGTATTTTGATATACAATTTAAAAAAAATGGCATGCTTTGCAATAGAGATGCAAAAATGGTATAATTAATGTAAATAATACACAGGTATAAAACGAACGAAAGCACAATAAATCAAGTATGATTAGGCTAAAATCGAGTATTGGTTAGGCTTAACTCGACTGATCAGGCTCAAATCAAGTATTCTCATACTTAAATCAAGTATTACGAGTATCAGTCTTGTGCAGGCTTAATTCAATCAAAATTGTCTTCATCGAAGCCCGTTTCGCACTCAAATCAATCCCATAATTCTTAAATCAATTGCTTTATGCTTGAAATAAAAATATTTCGGCTTAAAATCAAGCCTAATCAGGGTTAATGAGGGCTAAGGTTAAGAATTCGGGGCTAAAAATCCGTGCTTGAATCCAGTATTTTGTTACTTTGTTTACTCTAAGTGTTTTTCGATTTAAATATTTTGAAAAAGAATTCATTTTCTTGTCTTATGGCGCATTTTAGGTAATATTAGATATTTTAAGATTCTGCAGCAACAGCATACAATTTTCGCTATAAAGACGCCACTGCTTTCAACTATTTTGCAATATACTTTATGAAGTAAAGTCCGCTCTTCACAGTAGGCATCTTAAACTTCGCTTCAGAAGATTTATGAGTGTGACATGCGCTTGCAAAATATATCAAATTTTCATCCGCGGTTTTCTTTAAATGTGTGTATTTTGCAAAAAATTTGAACAGAATTGGGACAAAATCTACAGGAATAGTTCATACTAAATCAAAAATTATTGAGTTTGGCGGTTTTTACTTTTGTTAGCAATTTGATTTGTCTTCCCAAAAATATATGAAACAACATAGCAAAAAAACAAAAACGTTAAAACCGAATAAATCGGAAATAACTTTTAAAATTTTGGTCCGATTTTCGCTTTGCTTGGCTGGTTGTATTTTCATACAAAATGTTGAGAATACTTCATATTGAATTACTTTGTTACAACACAAATAATGTCAACTGTCACATTTGGAATATTTGTTTTAGAGAAAAATAATTTTTCAAATTTGCGTTTCTTCGTATTTTCATTGCAAGTGTGTGTAAAGGGTTTTTTTGGCAACACTGTTTTTGACAACTCAGCTGTTTTCGTGTTTTCATCATTAAACATTGTTTTTCACCTTTAAACATTGAATTATATAGACCGTTCTATGGACTCAAATATAGAATTCACACATTTCTCTAAATTCTATGTGTTTTTTTTTTTATCAAATCCGAAAGCTCTTAAAAAAGCACTCTATATATATTTTGTCTCAATAGGTTATGGGCCCAGACTCATTACGCGACTTGTAAAAGAGAAGAGTATATCAAATAAGTTACAAATCCTAGAAGAACAATTTGAAAGCGGAATTTGCTGTGTGTCGGCTAAATTCAATTAAAACCAGTAAGGAAAGGCAGAAAGTCGGGCGGGGCCGACTATATAATACCCTACACCTCCCTAACAATGCGATAAGGGTCACTGCGATAAGAATTTGGAATAATTGGTAAATGGATAGGAACATATGTATTATCTAATTCTGAACCGATAATCGCAAAATTAAGCAATATTCGTTCCTAAATTGAGAAACATCTTTCTGGAAAAATTTAATGATCGGAAGTAATATACAACTTCTATAGCGATTTGAGGATGAACATATATATCGAGGTTATATATAAATCTGAACCGATTTTCCCTGAATACTCATTCATGTAAAAAGACCTCTTTCTGTCGAACTTCGTAATGATCGGATATAAAATACAGTCTCTACAGCGCTTACATGTCAAATCGGGGGTAACGTATATATGGGGGCTATATCTAAATCTGAACCGATTTTCTCCGACCTCCGCTTACAGGTCAAATCGGGGCTAACATATATATGGGTGTTATATCTAAATCTAAACCGAGTTTCTCCAAATTTGGCAGTATTCCTTCATGTAGAAAGAAACCTCTTTTTGCCGACTTTCGCACTGATCGGATATAAAATAACATTTTTACAGCGCTCACGTTTCAAATCGGGGGTAACGTATATATGGGGGCTATATCTTAATCTGAACCGATATCTTCCAAATTTAAAAGTGTTCATTCATATAATAGGAAACCTCTTTCTGACGAATTTCATACTGATCGGATATAAAATACAGTTTTTACTGCGCTTACATGTGAAATCGGGGGTAACATATATATGGGGGCTATATCTAAATCTGAACCGATTTTCTCCGAATTTGGCAGTATTCCTTCATGTAATAAGAAACCTCTTTCTGCCGAATTTCGCACTGATCGGATATAAAATACAGTTTTTACAGCGCTTACATGTCAAATCGGGGGTAACATATATATGGGGGCTATATCTAAATCGGAACCGATTTTCTCCGAATTTAGCTGTATTCCTTCATGTTATAAGAAACTTCTCTTTGTCGAATTTCGCACTGATCGGATATAAAATAACATTTTTACAGCGCTTACATGTCAAATCGGGGGGTAACGTATATATGGGGGCTATATCTAAATCTGAACCGATTTCTTCCAAATTTAACAGTGTTTAACAGTGAAATGCAATGATTGAGCAGATATCAGATTACGTGCGAAAGATGGAAAGCCTGCAACAATTTAAAGAGAAGGATATAAATGCAAGAACCGAGATTTTAGTATCCTTAGAAGCGAATATTGTTAATATGGTAAGGAATATCAAATCGTCGAAAGAAATGTGGAATCATCTTAAATGTAGCAAATAAATTCCAAAAAGTTTCAGTTTTGAAGGCGAAATGTTTTCGGTGTAAGAAAAGGCAACACAACCCAGCAAAAAAAGAGCATCCAAAGAAGCAATAAAAATCCCCAACAACCCAGCAAAAAAAGAGCATCCAAAGAAGCAATAAAAATCCCCAACTTATGATCCGGAAGTTGTTCTAATTTGGATTTTCACCAATGAATTTAACAAGGGGTTGTCGCGCCGGGGAAGTACTTCTTTGTCACCACTTTTGCGCAACTCCTTTTAAAGCACTGTAAGATTTGCTTTTTTGGTGTTGTATTTATTTGATGAATGTATGTCGTTCTTATTAACATCTTTGGGTCCAGACATCTCATAATTTAAAAGGAATACAAATGTTGACATAGGGAAGGGAACGTATAAATAATATACTATTGGCCAAAGAGATAAACGATCATATATATGTAAGTAAGTTTAGGAAATTTGAAGATGTTTGTAATCTGTATGATGTAGCTGGCTCTTGAAAAGTGTGACCGAATGACCCCATAGTGTAACTTCTAGTAACATTTTCGCAAATGATCAACATTCTCACCAATAAAAAATTATTTTTATTTTACACTGTAATACATAGCACATTTGTGCGGCGCTATGTATTTTCCGTAGCCCCGGTTCAGAGAGTAGTAAAGTACCACAGTGTGGTACAGAAAGTATGGTAGGGTATATTTAATTACCATAATTTCTTTTAAATTTATTTAATTATAACCTACATCACACTGTGGTACAATTTATTATAATTTTATGCATTTGTTTCTAACACGCAAAATGAGAAGAGATATATAGAACCATCGTTTATTATACCGATCGACTTAGAATCACTTTCTGAACCGATTTAGCTATGTCAGTCTGGGCATGCATTCTTGTAATCAATGTGCTGGTCACAAATATAGTCGGATCTCAAAGAAATTTTGCACATATCTTTATTTTGGGACAAGACAATTCGTATTGAAATTGAAAGACAATCCGTATTTAGATATAGGGCCTGTTTCTGTAACTTATTTTCTTTCGTCTACGGCGAACGATCAAAAATCTCTCAACTATTTGAATATCAGTTTTGAACCAGATATCTTAACATATATGAATGTTCCTTCGATTTAGCTTATTCCCTCTATAGAATATATAATTTCCTTTCGATATTCATGCATATAACATATATGAATGTTCCTTCGATTTAGCTTATTCCTTCTATAGAAGATATAATTTCCTTTCGATATTCGATATATTGGTAAAGAGTATCTTATTTTATCAGTTAATATCTGTGTGAACAATATCGGTTCAAATTTACATATAGCGCCACATAGTCGCATGGATGTGTTCCTTCCGATTTGGCATCTAAGCTAAATAGAAGTCATATTTTAGTCAAATGTACTATAGTTTGCACAAAGAATTTTTTAATCCGAGAATCCACTAGCAAGGTTGGAAAAATGTGTTTTCATCTTTTACCTCAAATCATTATTAAATTTTGCAAAGATTAGTTTATAGAATCATGCATACTGCGAAATTTAATAAAAAAGTGGATACCATTCAGATAAAGGCCAAATTTAAATACAGACTAGAATTTTGCATCTAAAATAGCTGTCAAATACGATTGACAAAAGTCAAAACAGCAACAAGAGAACAACTTCGAAGGTTAAATAGATGAATACAGTACGTTTTGTTTAATACAATGTGGGTTACGCCTTTTGTGCTTTATCAAAAACGAGCACTAGATGTTACGTCTTTTTTTCTTCAATAAAATCGTGATTTTTGGACGAAAAACGAATTTTCATTTTTTGAGGGTTACGCTCTTGGGCATTTCTGATGACAATATATCAACATTTTTGGAAAGTATAAAGTGTTATTAATAAATTCAGTTTTTATCGCAATCCCATGTACTACAATTCCACAATTTAACATATTTCGAAGAAAATCAGTACTTTTAAATGAGTTAATGTTATTTTAATCGACTATGAAAAAGTCGACTTTTAGGTCCGATTAATCGACCTAGTCGACTGAATCGAAATTTGGTTGATGAAGTCGACTAGCTTTCAGAATCATTCACTAATTCTGATATAGCCGCCATATAAATCTATATTTCTTCCCTTTAGCACTATAGAAGCAGTATTTTACATATATTTCATAGCCCTCATATATATGTTCCTTCCGATCTGGACTTTTATCTCTTCAGAAGCTTTATTTTACATCCAATCGTTTTGAAACTATGCATTCTAGGGTTAATAATTTATATTCCGAAATTACATTTTGGTTAGTTATTTAGAAGAACTTCACTAAATGTCGAAAAAAAGTTCATACTTATGATTTGGAAGTACTTATAATGTTATTCTTTTGGAAGTACTTCTTTTATTTTTTGCTGGGAAGGCCAAGGACTGTAAAAGGGAATTGTCTACTGAAGAAAATCCTAAATGTGTTGCAGAAATGGCGGGTCTTTTGTGTGTTTTTGAGAATGCCTTGTCTATCGGATATAGTCGAGATTGGGTGATAGATAGTGCTGCCTCTTCGTACGTGTGTAATCTGGAATCTCTATTTATGGAACTCGACCGAATTTACTATGGAAAGATTAGATTAACAGATGACAAATACGTACTCGTATATATCAAGGGTATAGGCATAGCCGCGGTTTTTGTGACTGTTCACGGGCATAAGAAATCCATACATTTGGATAATGCACTATATGTATCAGATTTAAAGCATAATCTTGTAACGACCAGTAAAGCAACAGACTCCGGTTGTAAGGTGATCATGGAAGGTAAGAAGGCACTGATTTCCAGAAAAGGGGAACTTTTGATTGTGGTTTCAAGAAAGACAACATCTATATTGTTACTTTACATAAGAACTGACTATGCAAAAGAGTTGGTCAGTGCAGATTTTTCAAAACTCCTAATGGAAAAAGGAATTAAAAGGCAACTTACAGTGGAACACCAAAAAGGCCAAGTCTAAATGGAAAGCCAGGATTGATGAGCATATTTTAGTTGGGTATTCAAACGAGTCGAAAGCCTACATATTATGGAAGCCAGCCACTAAAAAAATTATTAAAAGCCGAGACGTAAGACTAATTGAAAACGAATTATACAAGAATATCAACAAGACAAGAAATTATTCCTTATACGAATTTGAAATCAAATGCCGAAACAAGGAAACCAGATGATCTTGAGCAAGATTCGGATGAAGAACTTTTGGATTGTTATGACTTGGTGGAAGATTCAACATCTGGAAATTTCCATGAAAACGTGTTCAAATCAAAAAACAAGGAATGTATGAATCAAGTGCCAGCAGAATCCATTAAACAGCGGCTTAAATCCAGGGCATTTTTAAAGAATAATGAGTTGTTCAATATTGCTTACCAAGATATTTTGGAACCGAGTTCAATTAATGCAGAATTGTCGTCAAATAATGCTAAATAATTGTAAAAAGCCGTATATTAATAGATTAATTAATGACAAATAAAACGTGGATTTTAACAGATCTACCAGAAGGTACAACACGAGTCGGCTGCAGATGGGTATTTAAGCCAAAAATTACACCAAAGTGAAAAATCGAAAAGCCAGACTAGTTGCTAAAGGCTATACCTATGCTATGATACGTTTGCTCCTGTTGTTCGACATCTTTATGATTGATTTACGCATTATCTGTGGAGTATAATCTTCAACATCGACAACTGGATGTATCTACAGCATTTCTGAGGGGAACATTGTACGAAGAAATATATATGGAGCAACCGGAGATGTTTGTTCAGGAGGAAGCGAAAGGTATGCAAATTACAGTAAGCAATTTATGGACTCAAACAGTGGGAAAGGCATTGTTTTAAATGCACAGATTCTGTAACTAAGAAATTCGGACTTCATCAATCAAAATAGATCAGTGTATTTATTATGTCCATAATGAAAATACACTTTTTATTGTTGCATTATATGTAGATGACGTAGCAATTGCATGTAATATCGAAAAATATACTAGACATTTTGTTAGACGCTGCAATCAAAATTTGATACTCGAGACAGGATATATAAAAAAGTTGACGAAAAAATATGGTTTAGAGAACTGTAAACCTGTCAAAATTCCTATGACTGCGAATACAAAATTAGAAACAGAACCTACGGTTGCAGGTGAAAATGAAAAACAATCCAGATAATATACCAAGAATTAATAGGATATTTGTTATACATATCGCTGCACTGTAGACCAGAAATTACTTGCGCACAAAAAACAACACTATAATGCGGCTTTATAAGTAATTAAATACTTAAACACCACGAAGAATGTGGTTTTATCATATAAACAAAGTTGTGTTCCACTCACTGATTTTTGCGACGCCAATTGGACTTAAGATGTTAATGATAGAAAATCTAAATCTGCCTTTTGCTTTCTGTCGCAGGGAGTCGAAAAAACAAAATGTTGCGTCACCTTCAAGTGCTGAAGCAGAATATGTAGCACTGACCGAATCGGCTAAAGAGGTGTCTTAATTAAGCCACATCCTTGATGAACTCGGATTATCCAATGATAAACCGATAATTATACATACTGAATAACATTCATTACAAGTATCACAACAGAACAGAACAAGGAATTGTTGAGCTTCAGTATTTAACAACAACAGAAATGATAGCGGATGTTTTTACAAAACCTGTACCTAAACCGAATCATATTTATTGTTGTAATAATACTGGCATTTTATTTAACTGTTAAATTTATAATGTTGAGGAGGCATGTTGACAATATTTTATATGAACTACATACTATGTTACAACATAATTAATTTGAACACATCATCTTTGAAATACATACTTGTTTTAGAGAAAAATAATTTTTGAAATGTATGTTACTTCGTATTTTCATTTCAATTGTGTGTATATATTTTGTCTCAATAAAAAATAAAACTCTTCAAATACCGTACAACTTTTTTTTGTTTGTTGGTCCCAAAATGGGTTGAAGCAAATTTATTACCATACAAATGATTTGCTTTTATTTAATACTAGCCTACCCTGTCCATTTCGTTGCCCCAGATTTCATATTTTATTTCTGCATCATTCGTTTAGTCAAGTTGGCTCAATCAAAAATTTAATGGCCATAAGAATTTTTTAGCTCAAGGTGGATTTTTAGCACTTTTTCTATATTTTAACACGGTTAAATATCGGTATACCATACGGAATATCGCTTTTGTGTCTGAAGCAAAGTTGTAGATACAAATCCACTATGTTGTTGTTTTGGATGTGCCTATTTAAGTAATCGGGCGAACAAGGAGAGAGGTTCCACCAGGTGACCTCGCCATTGGAAAAGCGTTTCAAAGGCAAAAAATTGGATGCTGAGGTTTTGTTGGTGGAGTTCTAAAATTATGAGTTTGAAGATGAAAGCACCGAAATGAAGATGACACTGAAATTGGTGGACACACTGAACAAAACATGCCCTTGAATATTATGTCTAACTCGGATGATGATGCAGACTCAGAACATTAATAGAAAAGAAGATCGTCAGAACCACAAGCGTCAACTTCGAAGAGGATGGATACTGACAATAATTGAAAATGTTCTAAATTAATGGTGATTTCGTTTGTGCAAAAAAATGTAAAATTGTTTCTACATTTTACACTGAAACCGCATTTTTCGGTTCCTTTGTAAAAATGGTGCAGCCGTATGAACGGGTTTTGGTTTCGTTTGTAAAAATATTTGATTTTGTTTGTAAAATTTAGTAAACTTCAGAACCAAACCTAATTGAAAGCGTACATTCTTAATGCACTATCAAATGGTTGCGCCATAATGTATGTATGGGTTTTACTCACCGCACGATTTTTGTTCGATTTTTCGCATGCAAAATGCGAAATTAGCAGAGGATGCTGGGGAATTTTTAAAATGTCGCAACATGATGTGGTGATATTATTTTTCAGAAACGAAATCACCATTAGTTTCCATGCATTGATAACATAAAGAATAGCTTTAATATGAATTGTAATTGTTTTCATGCAAAATAAAGTTTGTAAAGAATAGAAACAGCATATTTGTGGATTTGTAATCCAGTTATTGAGCAAAAAATTTGAAAAATGGGGAAAAAAGGTTACACAGATTAAGTGATCCAACGCATATAAAATATTGATTGCGGTATTTGTATCATTTTGAGTTTACTTTGACCAAAATTTGTTATTATTTTGTACAAGTTATTGATGGAATGAAAGATGATATATGATTCCTTGCCAGGATGACTCAGCTCATCAACAACCGATGTTTGAAGCAACGGAGAATTACTGTTTTAGAAGTAGCAGAGGAAGTCCGCATATCGATTGGCTCATTTCATGCAACATTGACGGATGTTTGTTCATGGTACGTATGAAAACACTTTTTGCCTAAAGTATTTATTACATCGGTAACGGGTTGGTGAATAACGTCAACGACGATCCATTTATAGACAAAAATTAAAACTCGCATTTTTAACAAAACACAATTACATAATTCTGTTAAATAGACTTCTATGTATGCTCTTACTCTAATTTATGCAATTACATTTCTATTTTTGTAAATTTTCGAGTATTAAACAAAATAGGTAAAATGGAACACTGAATTATCGCAATGGCTTTATTATAAGTATGTATAGCGTGATCCATTTCGAGGTTCCCTACTTTTTTAAAGAAGAAAACACAGAAAATTCAAATTGAATGGGGAATGTTTATTATCATTTGAAAGAACATTCTTTGGCATTTATTTTTTGAAGATTATGTCTATCAAATGTTGGCCGCGGCTACGTCTCAGATGGTCCATCCGTTGAGTCCAATTTTCGATGACTCGTTCGAGCATTTCGGCTGGTAACTGGCGAATGACACGCGTAAACGTTGTTCAGGCGTAAGTCTTTCCATGATGAAATGCCAAACAATACTTAACAAAAATAACATGACAGCATGACACGACTCACACGTGATCTGTCAAAAAAAGACTATTGAAAAAATTATCTCTACTTGGATCACCCGTTATAATATTACACTAATTAATCTGTCAATTTGTTGTCAAAACGTTGTAAATGTTGTAGACGTTGTTCAGGCGTCAGTCTTTCCATGATGTAATGCCAAACAATACTTAACAATAATAACATGACAGCATGACACGACTCACACGTGATCTGTCCAAAAAAGACTATTGAAAAAAGTATATCTACTTGGATCACCCTATATTTCCATTTCGAATTCAATTGTAATAAAAAACATAATTTACATAACTTTCATCAAGATGTGGAAAATGTAGTTTTATGGCTATGACAAAATATGGGGACTATAATATAACATAATATAAACCGATTTAGTTATTTTGTTCAATTGTCAAAATAGATTTCAAACTGCAAATTTTCTGCAAAATTACTTAGAAAATGTATATTTGGGAGCGACCTCTAAAGGGGAACTGTATTAAACCATTGACATATACGGCTCATTTTCAATCTCAAACAACCTGCAACTATAATAAATATTTCTGCAAAAATTTTATCAATCTAGCTCTATTATTACGGACTGTAGCGTTAATTCAACAAACAGAAAAACAGACATGGCTCAATCGTCTTCGAATATATATACACTTTACAGGGTTTCAGATCAATATTTCAAGTATTTGCAAACGGAATGACAAAGTTATTATACCCCCATCCAATGTTTGATATTTGCATGTGCAAATATTTTACACTATTTTTCTATACGTCCTAATTTATATGTTTCATTTCATTAATACAATCGAAAATAATATTCGACAATATCGTGTGAACAAATCAAAGTCAGTTCAAATAAATTTTTTCGTGATATATGTTTTATAAACTTCCAACGCTTAACAGATAAAATTATTATGATTTAACGTGGAAATATTCAATTTGGAGCTAAGTTTTAACACACACTGTAACATTCACTAATGGGCTTTGTTCGCAAAGGTGTCGGTCGTGTAAGATCTCATGTTCGAGTATAGTACTTATGCTTAGTGTGAGTGTTACGAATGCATTCAGCTATTTGTTGGTAAAAGAGATTTCTTTCTCACGAAGTAATTTGGCTGACTATAAAGTTGGCCAATGAAATGTAATAAATGCTAATACTTATTATTCGATAACACAACACTCAGAAAATATGAACCCTAGAACATGTTAAAATAAATAAAACTTTATGAAAATAGAATTTCATATGGCCCTAAAGTTTTATTTCCTTACATCAAGTTCATACATTTATAATTATGAAAATGTTTGAACTTAATTTTAGTTAGCTCTTATTTCCTTTAGCTAAGTATTGAAATAAAATTGGGGACAAATTACTCAAAACAAGAAAATTCAGACTAGAAGTAAATTTTTACTCAAACTTATGAAAATTCGATTAAATCAATGCAAAAAGAAAAGAATATATCTTTGTGTGATTTGTCCGTCTCCTTCTCTGCCTTTTATGTTCCCAAAATTTTGTTCACTCCTTCTCTAAATGTCGGTGAGGGACCAATAGTTGGACTGAGATTTGATCCTAGAAACATTTCGTTTTGTAAGCCTGAAAAATATGTGAAGATTCGTATTTGCTTCAAGAAATTTTATTAAAGTAAAAAATACTGGTACGAGTAATATGTAAAATTTTCTAGTTTTAACAAATAAATAACTTAATATGAGTAATAACTTTAAACTAAATTAAGTATACTCTAGGGTTATATAGTTACTGAAAAAAGTCGACTTTAAAAAAAACAAGATAATCAGAAATTCAGAGTATGTAAAGTAACTCCTAACCCAATACTTATCTTGGGCTTACCTTCCAAGAAACAATGAGTGTCATTCTCATCATTAAATTGGTCTGATGTTGGTGTTGATACAACCAAATAAAGGTTTTTGTTCTAACCCACAAATCGCTTTTATTTATTTTATACGAGTATACATTTGGTAATACTTGTACATAAATATACTTTTTCAGGAACTAGAAATCGACTTAGGAGTTCGACTTTTTTGCACCAAAAACTCGATTAATCGATTAGACGAAATTCGACTTATATAACACTAGCATACTAATATTTACGAATCAAATTTTTTTGAGTGTACTAACACGCAGAGGTTTTAAATGAAAAATTTGTAATAGAAAGCTGGCTGCATATATATTTAAAAGTGGACACTTGAGGCAGTACATAATTTAGTACATCCTTTCTTTACTTTGGATAAATATGAGATATAGTTCTTGTCATTCGGCAAGACATAATAAGATATACATACGAGTATAGATACAATAAGACATAATTTTATCGCAACTCAACTCATGACAAACAGGCTAAAGGGCAGTACGTTATCATCATTGCATTTTTAGATTTTAAATGTTTAAATTTATTTTTACTCAAGATTTAAAATCAATTATGAATTCATTAAAAAAGTTATGCTCATGTTATGGATATAGTATATACTCGTATATTACCATTCTATAACAGATTAAGTACTCATAGCATTCTTTGGAATGCAACTTTTAATTTATTCGCAAATACTAAGTACGATTAGCATTCTTTAGAACGGAAAACATTGTTTTCATGATTTCTCTGTGTACTTAGCATGTTCAAAGTAATTTTCAATGCGTCGCTAAGTACACATAACATACTATTCCATGAATAAATAAAAATCATACCAACATTTAACTAAGCGTAGAACATTTTGGTTTGGACATAATGAGTGAACTTGTAAAGGGAAATAAGGACATTTTGTCAAACAAACAAGTTTGAAATGTAGTCTTAATATGGGAATACGTTCAATTTTAGAGCACAGAATTTATTTTAAATTTTCTTATACTGGAAATCGATAGAAATGAATTCGTTTTCAATATTATCTAATAAGTCGTGATAACCAAAAAACAATATATTTGTTTCCAATACGGTTGTGTGGATCATACGTATTTGCAACTAGGTATATATAACTTAATATACGAATAAGTAGTTCCGATTGGAAAATTATTGGAGCGTATCTTCCTTGGGTGCCATCTTAATTCCGTCGAAATATCTATGTCATGTGTTTGGGAGTCACATAAGGGCCCCTTCCAATGTATGTTTGTTCTTTTTTACAGACTCAAATTAGGCAGCTTGTACTAATCTAGAATCATTGCATTGTAATACGGACAATTTCGATACAGTATAAAAATGTCACTGTTGTATTTGGTATTTTAGTGTCGACCGAATCAACTTTATCGATATTTAAATACACGTTTCTTTAAATTCGGCAATGGCCCATGGATCAAGAAACTCTACCATGCTAAATTTCAAAACGATTGTATGTAAACTAGAGCTTCTACAGGTCTAAAGGCCAAATCGGACGAAATATATATATATATATATATATATATTAGGCCGGGTCGATTTGTGGGGAGGCAAAAAAAGTCGCCATTGCTCAGTGAAAATCGTATTCTAGGGATCAAAATAAGAAACTTTGCCGAAGGAACCATACCTCTAAAACAAATTCTGATGTCCCGGAATTTGGGTCGAACTTTTGGGTAGGGGCAAATTTTGAAAAATCCCACTTTGACCCATTTAGAGTGCTCCAATCGAGTCCAAATGTATGACCGACCCCCACTAACTTTGGAGGCCCGACCCACCCATGCCAGTGGCACACCCTCTGGAACCCCCTGGGGGTTCCATACATTTGGACTCGATTGGAGCACTCTAAATGGGTCAAAGTGGGATTTTTTCCGGGACATCAGAATTCGTTTTAGAGGTATGGTTCCTTCGGCAAAGTTTCTTATTTTGATCCCTAGAATACGATTTTCACTGAGCAATGGGCGATTTTTAAATCGACCCGCTCTAATATATATACATATATATCGATACCTCCATTCTAAACTATGTTAAGTGCAGAAAGGAAATTTTCCTGAGATGCGATCAAAGTTTGATGAATTTTTAAAATGTGTGTGGAATTACTTTATAATGCAAATCGAATGGCCGGTACTTTTTGTGAATTACTTTTGATTAGGTTGACGGACAAGTTCCAAATTTTTACTGAATATAATTTGGAATATGTAGAAGTTAAAAACACAATCTCCCTAAAAACATGATAACTCGACTTAGCATGTTTTAGAATGAAGGTATCTATATGGGAGCTTTATTTAAATCTGAACCGATTTTCGTCCAATTAAGCAATGTTCGTCCATGAATTAACAAACTCTACCATGCTAACTTTCAAAACAGTTGGATGTAAAATACAGCTTCTATAGGGCAAACGGGTCAAATCGGAGGAAACATATATACGGGGGTTATAGCTAAATATGAACCGATTTCAACCAATTTTAATAGGGTTCTTCACAGGCGCGAAAGACACCAAACTGCAATTTCAGCACGATCGGATGGATCTGAGTCGATCGGTACACTCTAAGGTTGGTCTAGTGGCGGTATTTTTAGGTATCACATTATCTACAACATCTGCAATGAAATAGTTTTATAATACCCTGTTTTTATACCCTGTAGGATATATTTTGTTTCCTGCTTTTTTCTTCGTGAAGGCTTTCACTATAGTAGGTATTGGGGAAAAGTAAAAAAAAACATTTTTGCGATTTTTGAAGTTGTTTTTGTAATTTTTTGTTAGCTTTTGCAAATATAATGATATATTTGCAAAAGCGTTATTTTTGATTTCTGAAATCAATCAATACATACAAACTAAACAAATTCAATGAATTTGGCGGTGATTAATTTCTGTCTGCATTTTTTTTAATTTTTCATGACCTTCTGGACGACCTAAATGGACGACAACATTTTTCTATCAAAAATATACTACAAACACAAACACGCGCTTAGACGTTTTGGATAATCGAGTTGCCCACTTTGAGGCCTTGTAGCTCCGGCCCTGCACCACTAAGTTTTAAACATAAATTATTTAACATATCTTCTACTATCATCCCATGTTTTGCCGTTATCGGTTGTCTGGTTAAGAAACGGCTGAAGTATTTTCCACCTACTGTGCAGCGATAGAGGATTAAATATACTCTGATTTTTTTTTCTAATTGACAGGTATCTACACTTCAAGACATACGTAACTGGCATATGACAATGCATCGTCCATACGTTTTTCGTCTCAATAGGGCAATAAAGGTTTATTGCAGGGTTTAATTAAAAATTCTCACTTTTTTCTCTTTCAAATTACAATAATTTTATGGTCAATAACGAAAACGATTCCATGAGCAATCAAGTAGGGAGAGCGAACACTAACGACGTAGAAATGCTTAGTAATATGAGGACCTCCAAACAACTGAAATGAATATACGATGCACGAAAGTACAACACGTACTCTGATTCAAATTGATGATGGGATGGATTTCCAAAATGGAGACACGGAGTGACATTAAAGCGATTACCTTTCCACACGTTCTATAACATGCAATGTTTTGGGGAAACAATGCTAACATAGTAAGAAGGGTGTTATTACTTCCTTTTCTCTGGTCGAATAGCTCTTCTACTTGCCCACAGAGTAAGAAATGTGGAAAATATTTCTATTTCTTGAGTCATTCATTGCATGTTTCGGATTTAAAACGATAAAGATAGTATTATTTAAAATAAATTTGACAAATCTTAATAACTGAAATGCATCCACAAAAAACATTTTGGAAGTCTTCCAGGTATGAAGTCACACAAATGGTAACAATTTTGTGAAATGCTTAAAAATGAGAAACTCATTAAACTAAATATATAAATAAAGAGTTTTAACATTTCACAAAACTGTTACCGTTTGTGTAAGAGGTACTAGAAGGGGCGTGGCAATAGGTACCTGGATTGTAGGTACTATAAAAACATTTCACTGCACAAAATATATTAATGATATAATCTGTTAACTTTCTGTACCAAATGGTCCCTTTGTGTGAGGGTACCAACAGAGGCGTAGCATTTTCGCCAATTTCTGTTCAGCTTATATAGGCAGTATATTGATTACTATGTATGCAATTTCAAAGGATTTCCATAGGTAGTATAGAAGTTATAATAGTTTTAACATTTTACAAAATGTTAACCATTTGTGGGGGAGGTACCACCAGAATTAGCCGATATGGCTGCCCATCAAACATAAACTAGGCTTGAATAAAATATTACCACGCACTATGGTCCCAAATCGATTTTTTTTATGGCAGAAAGTCAAAAACCGAAAATTGGAAAATGGAAAATGTTAAGAGCGCCTATATTTTCTTACTGGCAACACTCTAAGCTATTCAGAAAATGTAGTGGATAAAGTTATGTGACAACTCTAAAAGCCTGTCAGGAATCTAAACTTGATGTTAAAACACGTGTAAATAATTCGTTTATAAACCGTTGATACACATTTTTCGAAATCACTTATATGAAGAAATAATTAAATGAATGTGTTATTGAAATGGAAGACCAGTATAAGTAGTTCATCAGTCTTGTATTACGTTTCGTGTAGTTGGTGTCTTGGCAGTATTCTTCAGAATCGTGCTTTTGTGGTATGTAGTGGACATAACCTAAAAACTTCGTGGAGAAAAAGTTGTAGGCATAAACTTGAATGCTAATTTTAACACAAAAGTGTTCGTTAGGGAGTGTAATTAATGTCCTATTAATATCTCATCAGCATTTTCAAGCAAACTCGCAAAATTGCGTTTTATTTATACTATTTTCCGTAGGTGAAAAATTAATTATTTTGAACAAATTTTGGAAACGAAACACTCGATCAATTCCGTATCTACGTCAATTTCAAGACAATTATACGGGCTATAAATTACTTAAATGTAGTGTATACACAGATTCAGTAATTTAAGGGCTGTGGAGAAAAGTTTATAAAAAATATAATATTTTTACAAAAAAATATTCTGTATACAATCATCTGATTTTCAAAAACTAAAATGGTTGCCAAGGTTGCCGTATCATTCAAATCTGATATTCTGTTGAAAAGTTATGTCGACTATAAAATAGCTAAATTTGTAAAAAAAATAAATGTAGATCACCAGTTGGCCATCTACAAACCAGATGTCACCCTACTAAAATCAAAACCGCTATGAATTTGGACAAGCTGTAAAAGGCAATAATAACGCATTGTCTTGTAGTAAACGTGTGCAAAATTTCAATGAAATCGAAAGGGTTAAATATTTAAATTGTAATTTTTGGGTAACTTTTATTTAGGAATTGCCCTTGTTTCAAAAATGTTTTATTATTATCTTTATGAAACTTGGAAAATTGCCAAAATCTTAGATTTTAGCAACATATATTAGCAACATATATGTATAATTAGTAGTTAGAGATCAAAGCAACTTGAAATATGAAAATGGATATACGTATTTTTATTTATACGAGGATTTCCATAAGAAAGGATTGTGTTTAATTGTGTAAAAAAAATTCTTCATCACTATACCGCAATATTCACAAGGGTCTACCTTTGACAAAATATGCAGACGAAGTCTATGGTGAAGTTAGAAATGTAAACAGTATACATGGGTTGAAGGTTAAACATTAAATTTTTATGAATATAATTTGGATTATTTAGAAATTAAATCTCCCAAAATATGCTAAGTCGACTAAGCATACTTTAGAATAAATACATCTATACGAGTTTGGTTATCGAATACACATTCATTTGTAATGTAAAAAAAATCTTTACCGAATTATTATAAACATTTTTTGTAATTTTTTGTTTCCCAAACATCCTTTGACCACTTTTCCTGACTAACCGTACGCGTGATAATTCATCATATAGTAAAATAATTCTGAAGTGAAATGTTTTTGGTTCAAAATTTATTCATCGCGGTAGGTTATCGTGAAAATATGGGTATAAGTACTATTCCTCAGAGATCATGGAATGGAAATATATAAATTTTATAACATCCACTACAGTATTTTTTATTAAATTTGGCTGTGTTAGTCGGATTTAGAGAAAATATAAAAAAATAAATAACATTGCATATTTCGTGGATATTTCAAAACATCTTACAAATGTTCATATTTGAAATGTTTTTGTTTAAAAGTGGACATCGCGAGATATATATGCGGAAATGGTCCAATATTTTTATTATATGCAATATAAAGCACAAAAGCTTAAATTTCGGTCAGACCATCGAAAAATATCGCTAATTTAGAAAAAGAACGTTTTTATCCCCTCACCTTAGAGAGGAGGATATATATCATTTGCTACGAGCCAAAAGTATATCACATCGAAGGAGTACCTAAGGCCCTAAGTATGTTCTGCGGAAATCAGTTTGGGTCATTTTAAGTCATTTGAGCAATGTCCATCCGTCCGTCCGTCTGTCTATCTGTCTGTGTGTCTGTCTGCTGGCTGGTGCGCATGATAACTCTCAAAAGGATTAACCGATTGACTTCAAATTTAGTTTGCAGTAATATGTTTCTATATCTCCGGCTAAGTTCGATGATGGGCCATATTGGTCCACTCCTTCTAGTACCTTCCCCACAAAGGGTTAACATTTAGTGAGATATTGATTCTTTAAAACCTTATATACTATTTACTCCAATATTCTGAAATTCCACACATAGTTATAGTTTATTCGTCGCTAACACCTCAAGAAAAATGGGCGAAGTTGCCACGCCCTTTTTGGTACCTCCCACACAAATGGACCATTTTGCACCAAAAGTTAACTGCTTATAGATTTAATATCAGTTCATAAAAATACTTGAAATGGCAAGTGAAAAATACTTGCCGTTAATGGCACGCCCCTTTTGGTACCTTCCACACAAATGGACCATTTTGTACCAAAAGTTAACAGCATTTAACTTTAATACCACTGCATACAAATACTTGAATTTTTGTACAGTGCAATGTTTTTATAGTACCTAGAATCCAGAAAAAGGTGGACGTTATTGGCACCTCCCACACAAATGGACAATATTGAACCAACAGTCAGAAGATTATATATATAATACCCGTACATTAAAGATATTAAATGCAATTTAAATTGATAATAATTTAATTAGAATAAAAAAAATTATTTTTTTTAAGACTCAAGGTGAGGGGATTCATAAGTCGGTTTACCCAACTGAACTTTTTTACTTGTTTTTAATTTGGCTGTGTAAGTCGGATTTAAAGAAAAAATTTATATATATAAAATTGTTGCGTTACTGACATGTAATAAGGCGGGATTTTTCAAAATTCGTACTATTAGACGCACAATGGGGCACAGAGGGATAAATATGGTACCACCGCCAGATCTAAACGGAATGAGCTGGAATAGTGAAATTTGGTGTGAGGGTAGCCCTTATGAGGTAGACTCAGAAATTGACAGGATTTTCCGAAATTCGAACATTTACGCGCACAGTGGGGTAAAAAGGGATAAATGTGTTACAACAGCCGAATTCAAATGGAAAGAGCTAAAATCGTGAAATTTGCTGCAAGAGTAGCTCCTGGGATGTAAACTGGAACAAGGAGCGACTTTTCGAAAATTTTAGGGCACAGTGGGACAGAAATGGTTAAATACGGTACCACCGCCAAATTGAACGCCTGGAATTAGAATCACGAAAATCGAAGTGAGGGATGTCCTTAGGGCAACGGATCGGGGTAGTCAGTTTTTTTATATTCGTACTTTTCGGGGAACAGTGGGGCAAAAAGTATAAAATATGGTGCTAGGGTAGCTTTTGCAATATAAACTATATATCGGTAGTGACTTTTAGAAATTATAACGTTGAGCGGCACTGTGGGGCGAAACGGGTTAATTATGATGCCCTGGGGCAAAAATGAATCAATCTGGCAGAATTGGAACTTAAACTCGAGATATCAAGAGTTTTTATGCTTTTTGGAGCACAGTGGGTCAAAAACATTAAATAATGTATAGTGGACAAAATGGTACAGTGAATAAAATTTGGTTAAATATGGTTCATTGGGGAAAAAGGGTTAAGTTTGGTAGAGTGGGGACAAATTTTAAATATGGTACAGTAGTGAAAAAAGTTTTAAATATGGTACAGAAAGACAAAGGGTTGACTATGGTACAGTGGGGCCAAAATAGTTATATATGGTAAGGTAGGACAAAATGAGTAAAATATGGTACAATGGGGCAAAAATGTGTTAACTTTGATACAGTGGGACAAAATGTGTTAAATATGGAAGAGTGACAAAAATGATTAACTATACAGTACACTGGGGCAAAAATGTTGGAATATTGTACAGTGGAGCAAACAGGGTTCAATATGGTACAGTGGGGCAAAAAGTGTTACTAAGGAAGAGTGGTGCAAAAATGTGTTAACTATGGTACAATGTGACAAAATAGGTTATATATGGTACAGTGGGGCAAAAAGCGTTGACTATGAAACAGTGGGCCAAAAATATGTTAACTATGGTACAGAGGGCCAAAAATGTATACAGTAGGACAAAAAGGTGTTACATTTGATTCATTAGACCCAAAAAGGTTAAATATGGTACAGTGGGCCAAAAGGCGTATATTTAGTTCTGTGGGCAAAAATATGGACGCATGGAGATAGGGTAACTCCTGGAACATAAATGTGAAATAAGAAGTGTTTTTTCAAATTGTATGCTTTTAGCAAAAAGGTTAAAAAAGGGGAAAAAAGGGTTATATATAGTCCCAGATATGTATACAATTTTGTACTTTAGAAGCACAATGGAATACAAAGTGTTAAATATGGTACAGTGGTAAAGTGTTGAATAGGGTTCCAGAGTGCGAAGGTATCTCTTACAGCATAAACCAAAACTAATAAATTTTTTTCAAAATAGGTACTTCAATGTAAACCATTGGGGAAATATGTTAAAAAAGGTACGGTATGGTAAGAAGTTAAACATGGCACAGATAGGGGAAAAAAGGGTTAAATACGGCCTTAGGTTGCGAATTTGGATCTTGGAAAATAAACTATGATTTTTTCTATATAAATTTTTTTATTGGAAATATGGGGCAAAAACGATTAAATATTGTAAAGTGGTGCAAAACTGGATAGTTATGACTCATTGGGGCACAAGGATTCACTCTAGCTTTTTAAATTCATACCTTTATAGACACGGTGGGACAAACATTACTTTATATTGGACCAGGATGTGAATATAGCTATTGGAAAATAAACTAGGGCGAAAAAAACTAACATATGATGAAAAAAAATAGTTTTTCGACATTCAGCGATACAGTGAGGAATACCATGATGTCGGGGTAATTCTTGAAACGTAAACAAGACATGGAACGGATGTTCGTATTTTATCTTATGAAAGTTCAAATTTACTTCTTTAGCACCATATGTAATAAACATGTCATTTTGACCCTAAACAGAAAACAAATAAAGGATGCGGCTGCGAAGCGCACCGGGTTAAAGCTAGTAATGAAATAAATAACATTGCAACTTTCGTGGACATTTCAAAACATCTTACAAATGTTCATATTTGATGTGTTTTTGTTTAAAAGTGGACATCGCGATTTTTACTAGAGATGATTATGTGCAACATAAAGTACAAATTCATAAATTTCGATCAGATCATCGAAAAATATCGCTCAAGCAAAAAAAAGCACGTCACAACTCAAAAAAAAAAATTGTGAAGTGATAGTATGATGTTTGTGCTACATTCCAATATCTACAATCTGATCCATGATTGGGCTGATTCCTGAGAAAGACAATAATATTTGGCACACTTCAAAAGATATGTCATCTTATTCTCCCATATAGTTATTTTTGTATAGATCATTTAAATCACGCTTAAGAGAAATGTCATAACTCAAAACGTGACTTTTTTTCTAAATGTGCGATATGTTCTCCAGAGCGTCTAGAAGTGATATCTGTGAAGACCTTTATTGCTGTTATTTCAAAGCAAGACAAAAACAAAATGTTGAAAATAAAAATTATTTTGAAATGGCCTTCTTTTCATATAATTGATGTTTAAACCAAAAAACAAAGAACATTTGCATTACTTTTTTGCGACGTATAAGTCACTCGTATAACAATCCAATTTAAATTCATTGCATTTGATCCAGTTAAGAAATAAATCCGGATCACAAGATTTGAATCTTTCCACTTTTTTCGACGATCTTTTTTTTGCTGGGATCATTTTACTAATTGGACGATAAATCGTTGCATTTCAAAAAGCCTAGTGCCAGGCACACACCTAGGTTACTTTCCAAGTACATCGGTGGATATATGTCCGTGTATTCACAGTGACTTAAAGTAGTGTACGATAAACTCCTAATGAAGAAAAGATAGCTAGGTTTGGCATTAGACACATTCGTCATCATACGGAATTTGGTCGACACGTTTCCTTCACCATTTATCCACTCTGCAGTCCAAGTGCGACCATGTCTCTAAATATGTCAGACTTTGAATTGCAACTGTCAGATGTCTTAAACTTATCGTGCAGAATTCTACACGCAAACATACATATGTACAACCTGTACGAGTACAAGTATCTTCAAATCCAACTGAAGTTTATCCATTCTCAATTGGACATGAGTGTGTGAGAGTTTGTGTGTGTTTGAGAGTGTGTATGAGCAGAATTCCGAAATATCCCTCCGCTGACATATGTCATACTTAACGAATTCGTACAAACAAAATTGTGACTGCACGAATAACGTATTCACATACAATTGCATTTCCCATTGCATCTGATGGATAGTTTTGTACAAATTTCTGTTGGTCCGTTTGTATGTATGTACATCTATATTTGTTCGCTCACGGCCCATGGTCCCCATCATCACCCACAGCCACCCTTTCGCCGACCAACAGATATGAGATGGAAACAACACAGATATTAGTCTCCGGAGTTGCACTAATGATGACAGCAACACATGTAACACAAGGCACTCGTGTGTTTCATATCTCTCCCACTTCATGTTCTTTGCTATAGGGGGTTTGCAATATGTCTTCAGCACACCGTACACCACCACAGCATCCAAAAGATTTTTCAAAAAGGCTACGAGGATGCGATATGGATGTGTATCTGTGGACATGTCAGACTCGACAGTCCTTAGCACTAAGTACAAAATCTGGAGTGCATAGTACGTAGTTAGTATGTACATAGAAGGATAGATATTGGACGTGCACGAGAACAGAATTTCTGATTGAAAACAGGAAAATCCTAGACGATGCTGGTGCACATTACGAACATTCGAAAATATTTAATTTATTTTCGTCGCAGTGGACACCAATACAGCTCCATTACAAACGAGACGGTAGGGTCGAACGTTCAACCAGGGATTATATCGACGTATACAGGTAGAGCAGCACACAACACACAATCAGAAACACGAACATACATCTAAAACAATGTTATTCCCATTACCTTAATATAACGAACGAGGATAGCAGATCTCAGTCAATGAAACAGTGTATTTTTCTCCTTTTTATACCCTCTGTCATACAATGGACGGTATATTGATCAATAACCCCATAAAGAATACACATATCTTCTTGATAGTCATCACACTTGAAACGATTTAGCCATGTCCATCTGCCGTAATCAAGTTACAGTCTAAACAAAGTGAAAAAGATGGGTGAAACTTGGTACATACACTCGCTATAGCTGCTTGGGATTTGAAATGGCCAACATATGAGTACTTATACTATACACCACACTGTTGTACAGGTTAGAATACAGAAATAAGACCCACCTTAGGTTCACAATATGTGATTGTTATCTGCTTGAACAAAGTGGTGTAGGGTATCATATAGTCGGTTCAGCCCCAACATAGCCTTTCCTTGTTTGTTCATATATATGCTTATATAAAGTATAGCCCGATTTGTATACCCTACACCACACTATGGTACAGGGTAGGAGAAGGAGAAGAGATAGATTCATAGTTTATGGTACCGATTGACTTAGAATATGTTTCTAAATCGATGTAGCTATGTTGGCAGATGTATTCTTGTAATCACAGTACAGGTCGCAATCATGCCCTCATAACTACTAAATTTAAAAAAAAATTATTTTTATTTTTTTGGCCAAAGTCGGTCCCTGTTTAAATTTGATGAAAATCGGTTTAGATTCATAGATTATACACCCCATATAAATGTCTCATCGATTTGACATATAAGTCATAATTTTCAACGAACCCGTATGAAATTGAACGCAAAGAAGTTTCTTGAACTAATCATATCGAGTCATAACCGCCAAAAAGACGTAAGCGCCACTCACAAAAATTTAGAGGAGAAGGTTTCTTTTGTGATTATTTTTTGTTTAAATGCATACATATGTTTATATCGCTGTGAAATTTAGTATAACGGCACATTTTACAGCTATAAACTTCAGAAACATGATGCCATTTGTCATCAGTAAACGATTTCCCTCAAAAAATAAAAAGTTAATGATGGTGGCGCTTACGTCTTTTTGGCGGTTAGGGCTCGATATATAATGCCGAGTTTAAGAAATTCGGTTGACAGTTAGATATAGGTCCAATATATATAGGTTCATTCCGATTTGGCATATGTGCAGTATATAAACTGTATTTTAGAGATATTTAGCCACATAGTTTGCTTGGTAAACAAGGAGGTTAGTACTTCAGGAAGTATTTCTCCCAAAGCAACCGGCAAAATTGCCGTTTTCGATATGTTTGTATTGAAAATTATTTGGAACACAAATTTTTAAATCGAGTTATACCATATAATTTAAAATGACATAAGTAGCAATATGATTTGTTTTAAAGCACTAATATTTAATTTATACTTATACGTGTCATCTTTTGATGTCAACTCATCAAACAATGTATCATTATGCAAGATTATACAATTTTACGAACATTTAAAATTTCTGAAAAAAATAGCGTTGAATTACTAAGGTATTAATATATTTTCTGAATACTTAAATGCAAATACGTATTTGTTTCGTAAATAATAGGTCAAAATAAAAATATTAGGAAGGAAACAAAGAATTCTTTAAAATACATAATATTTGCGTGTGCCAAATATAATATATTTTGAGTGTACCCTAAGAATGTGGATATTTCAAGTAGAATATGTTTGGGACAGTATACTACAGAAGCGAACATTTTTTTGGCGTGTACAAATTGGTATATTTAAAAAAGATTGGGTTGCCATAGAAGAGTATTGTGGGAATCTATAATAATGTTTTAAAAGATTTTTTTGACAAATACATCTACCAAAAGGCCAATCAACTTCTACGTCTTTTGATATATCATTCTTTTTGGAGAGAGACTTTCAGTGGTAAGTAGGTGTCGGATGTTTTGGTAGAAATACTTCTTGAAGTGTCTCCTGTATTTCATTCCTTATATTCCAATTTCAAAATTTGGTTTATATGGGCGGGGCCACGCCGATTGGTCCAATCCCGCCCATTTTTGCACCAATCAAGTAGATTACCACCTAATACATACGGAACAATTACAGCACTCTCGCTAACAAATTGTGCAAGATATGTCAATTTAAAATCTTTGTTTATATGGGCGGGGCCACGCCCTTAGTCCACTCCCGCCTATATTTGGAAACACCACGAAGACTACCACCAGATACATATGCACAAAATTACAGCACTCTCGCTAACAAATTGTGTAAGATATCTCAATTTCAAAATTTGGCTTAAAGGGGCGGGGCCACGACCATTAGTCCGACCCCGCCCCTTTTTTGGACCAATCACGTAGACTGCCACCAAATACATATGTACAACATTACAGCACTCTAGCTAACAAATTGTGCAGGATATATCAAATTCAAAATTTGGATTATATGGGCGGGCCACGCCCATTCGTCCGATCCCGCCCATTTTTAGACCAATCACGTAGGTCGCCAACAGAAATATATATACATAAAGTTACAGCTCTCTTGCTAACAAATTGTGCAAGATATCTAGATTTCAAAATTTGGCTTGAAGGGGCGGGGCCACGCCCAGTAGTACGACCCCGCCTATTTTTGGACCAATCACGTAGACTGCCACCAGATGAATATGTACAAAATTACAGCACTCTCTCTAACAAATTGTGCAAGATATCTCAATTTTAAAATTTGTCTTATGAGGGCGGGGCCACACCCACTTGATATATCGAAAATTCAAGTACCCTATTTTCACCACGCCCCACACATGTACATTCTGTGAAAATTTCAGAAACAAACCAACAAACGAACACACATTCTTCTTTATATATATAGAAGACTAGCTGGACCCGGTCCACTTCGTTGCCCCAGACTTCAGATTTCCGATCCCGTCCATTTATTAAAACGTGGCGCATGTAGATAGATAATAGTGGCGCACTTAAAAAATTGGCTTATATGGGCGGAACCACGCCCCCTCAATCAGAACCTATAAAGCATTGTCACCCTCTGGGCTTATCTGAACATTCCCTGAAAATTTCATCAAAACCGATCTAGCCGTTTTGGAGTCCAGTTGTAACATACACACATCCATTTATATATATATATATAGCTGGACCCGGTCCACTTCGTTGCCCCAGATTTAGATTTCCGATGCCGTCCATTTTTTTACCAATCACGAATACTGCCACCAAAAACATCTCCATAAAATAAGAGCACTCTCGCTAAGAAATTGTGAAGATATCTCAATTTAAAAATTTGGCTTTGGCCCATTGGTCTGATTCCGCCCATTTTTGGACTAATCACGTAGACTGCCACCAGATACATATAAACAGAATTACATTACTATGGCTAACAAATTGTGCAAGATATCTCAATTTCAAAATTGGCTTATATTGGACGGAGCCACGCCCTGTGGTCAACAGCGCTCTCGCAAATAGATTGTGCAAGATAAATCAATTTCAAAAGGTTGCTTAAATGGGCTGGGCCACGCCCATTGGTCCGATCGCGCGCATTTTGTAACCAATCAGGTAGACTACCACCAGATACATATGTACAAAATAACAGAGTTGTCGCCAAAAAATTGTGTCAGATATCTTAATTTCAAGATTTGGCTTATATGGGCGAGGCAACGCCCCTTATTCCGATCTCCCTCATTTTTGGACCAATCACGTAGACTACCACCAGATACATATGAGTCATTCCACGCCAAACGGGACGATTTTTGACATCACTATTTTTGATTGCTTCGAAATTTGGTGTATGCATTATCTACCTAAAAATATCTTATACTTAGTTCAAGAAAAATTTTTTAAAAAATTTCTTTAAGAGTTATGAGCAATTTAAAGTTGAGGAAATTACGTTTTTTTCTAAAAGGTGTGTTTATCCTTTAGCTTGTATCTCCTAAAATACGTGACCGATTTTAATGTGCTATACCTTGTTTTGAAGGTAATTTCAACTACTACAACCAACTTAAAGTAAGCACTGCAACAAAAAGACCAATTTTTAATGGTTTTGCCCTTTTATACTTTATATTGCGATTTTCAAAATGATTACACCCGTCGATTTTTTTTAAATGTTAATGTCGTGTTCTGAGATGTCTTTGTTAGCTACTGTATGAATTTGAAAGTGGTGAATTGATGGGAACTATTTTTTACGATTTTTTATAAAAAAAAAACATTTGTATTATTTCTGTGAGTGTGCTTTAAATAATTAACAGAATGATAAGCCGTTAGTTTATTAATATAACAATAACAACAATAAATATTATTAATTTTGCAAAATTATTTGCAAAAACGCAAATGCGATGACTTGATATTTAAAAAACAAAACTCATTAAACAATAGCAAGAGTCAAAAGATAAGAAAGTACTTGTTAAATTATACTCTGAGATGATTTTTTTTTTCAAATCACAGCAACCTGGATTTCAGTTTTTGATGTAGAAAAAAAATACAATAACTTTGTTAGTCCGTTTTAACATTCAATTCGACAAATCAAAGAAAAAAGAAAGCAATAATAAAGCAAAAGTAATTTATTGAAATCAAAACTACCACGTCCTATAAAAAAATTAGAGTTCAGACATCATCAACTTCCGAAAAGTACTGTGTTAAGACGCTGTACAATGATTAATATTTTTATACCCATTTTCTTCTTTTTTACTGTTAATAGTATACTTGATTCGAATCTTTCTAATACATTTTTTATTGTTCTTATTTTTACATTAGTATACTGATTATTAATAATTGTCATTCTTTTCTTAAATGTTTTATTGTTCTTACTGTTTTAATAAACTAATGACTAAAAACCAGTAAGGAAAGGCTAAAGTCGGGCGGTGCCGACTATATAATACCCTACACCACTCTCGTAATATTGAATAACTCTGATATATAAATTTTGTAATTCATGTATAAATTGTTTACATAAATTTACTTTTGGGACATGTTATACTTAAATAATACCCTGTACCACAGTGTGGTGTAGGGTATAAAAACGATTGGATCTAAAGAGCCAAATCGGACGAAACATATATATGGGAGATATAGCTAAATCTTAACCGATTTTTTTCAAATTCGGTAGTGTTGGTTCATTGATCAAGAAACCCTACCATTCTAAATTTCAAAACGATCGGATGTAAAATACAGCTTCTATAGGACTAAAGGGCCAAATCGGACGAAACATATATTTTCTTTAAATTCGGCAGTGTTGGTTCATGGATCAAGAAACTCTACCATTCTAAATTTCAAAATGATTGGATGTAAAATTTAGCTTCTACAGGACTAAAGGGCCAAATCGGACGAAACATGTATATGGGAGCTATAGCTAAATCTTAACCGATTTTCTTCAAATTCGGCAATGTTGGTTCATGGATCAAGAAACTCTACCATTCTAAATTTCAAAACGATCGGATATAAAATACAGCTTCTTCAGGACTAAAGAGCAAAATCGGACGAAACATATATATGGGAGCTATAGCTAAATCTTAACTGATTTTCTTCAAATTCGGTAGTGTTGGTTCATGGAACAATAAACTCTACCATTCTAAATTTCAAAACGATTGGATGTTAAATACAGCTTCTATGGAACTAAAGGGCCAAATCGGACGAAACATATATATGGGAGCTATAGCTAAATCTTAACAGATTTTCTTCAAATTCGGCAATGTTGGTTCATGGATCAAGAAACTGTACCATTCTAAATTTCAAAACGATTGGATGTAAAATACAGCTTTTATAGGACTAAATGGCCAAATCGGACGAAACATATATATGGGAGCTATAGCTAAATCTTAACCGATTTTCTTCAAATTCGGTAGTGTTGGTTCATGGATCAAGAAACTCTACCATTCTAAATTTCAAAAGGATTGGATGTAAAATACAGCTTCTACAGGACTAAATGGCCAAATCGGACGAAACATATATATGGGAATTATAGCTAAATCTTAACCGATTTTCTTCAAATTCGGCAATGTTGGTTCATGGATCAAGAAACTCTACCATTCTAAATTTCAAAACGATCGGATGTAAAATACAGCTTCTATAGGACTAAAGGGCCAAATCGGACGAAACATATATATGGGAGCTATAGCTCAATCTTAACCGATTTTTTTCAAATTCGGTAGTGTTGGTTCATGGATCAAGAAACTCTACCATTCTAAATTTCAAAACGATTGGATGTAAAATACAGCTTCTATAGGACTAAAGGGCCAAATCGGACGAAAGATATATATGGGAGCTATATCTAAATCTGAACCGATTTCAACCAAATTCAATAGCGATCTTAACAGCCGCGAAATACTCCAAACTGCAAAATTTCAGAACGATCGGAGTGAAATTGCGACCTGTAGTCGACGAACAACTTTACATGGACAGACGGACGGACGGACATCGTTAAATCGACTCAGCTGGTGATTCTGAGTCGATCGGTATACTTTAAGGTGGGTCTAGCTGTGTTATTTTCAGGTGTTACAAACATCTGCCGTGAAACAAACTTATAATACCCTGTACCACAGTGTGGTGTAGGGTATAATTATAATTCTGTTAATTATTTAAAGCACATTCACAGACATTATGCAAATGGTTTTTTTTTATAAAAAATAGTTCCCTTCAATTCACCACTTCCAAATTCATACAGTAGCTAACAAAAAATGTAATTTGGTCAACTTTAAATTGCTCATAACTCTTCAAGACATTTTTTTAAAATTTTTTCTTGAACTACGTATAAGAAATTTTTATGTAAATCATGCATACACAAAATTTCGAAGCAATCAAAAATAGTGATGTCAAAAATCGTCCCGTTTGGCATGGAATGACTCATATGCACAAAATTACAGCACTCTCGATAACAAATTTTGCAAGATATCTTAATTTCAAGATTTGGCTTATATGGGCGAGGCAATGCCCCTTATTCCGATCTCCCTCATTTTTGGATCAATCACGTAGACTACCACCAGATACATATGCACAAAATTACAGCACTCTCGATAACAAATTTTGCAAGATATCTCAATTTAAAAATGTGGCTTATATGGGCTGGGTCACGCCCATTGGTCCGATGCCAGTAATTTTTGGAACAATTACATAGACTACCACCAGATGCATATAAACAGAATTACAGTACTATCACTACTAAATTGTGCAAGATAGCTCAAATTTGACATATATGGGTTCGCTCCCGCCCATTTTTGAACCAATCACGTAGACAGCCAATCCAGCAGATTGCTACCAGATATATATACGCAAAACTTCAGTACTCTCGCTAACAAAATGTGCAAGATATCTCAATTTCCAAATTTGGCCTGTATGGGCGGGGCCACGCCCTTTGGTCCGATCCCTCCCATTTTTGGACCAATCACGGAGACTGTCACCAGAGACATATACACAAAATTACAGAACTCTCGCTAATAAATTGTGCAAGATATCTCAATTTAACAAAAAATAGACTATATGGGCGGGGCAACGCCCATTGGTCCGATCCCGCCCATTTTTGGTCCAATCAAGTAGACTACCACCAGATACGTATGCACAAAATTACAGCATTCTCGCTAACAAAATGTGCAAGATATCTCAATTTTCAAATTTGGCCTGTATGGGCGGGGCCACGCCCTTTGGTCCGATCCCTCCCATTTTTGGACCAATCACGGAGACTGTCACCAGAGACATATACATAAAATTACAGAAATCTAGCTAATAAATTGCGGAAAATATTTTAATTTTAAAATTTGGCTTATATGTGCGGGGCCACGCCCTTTGGTTCGATTCCGCCCATTTTTGGAAAATGCACATAATCTGCCACTAAATACATACATACACGCCCACTTGATATATCGAAAATTCAAGTACTCTATTTTCAGCACCCCCTACACATGTACATTCTGTGAAAATTTCAAGATGATCGGTCCAGCCGTTTAGACGTCTATACGGAACAAATATACAAACAAACCCACAAACAGACACTCTCTTTTATATATATAGATAGCTGGACCCGGTCCACTTCGTTGCCCCAGACTTCAGATTTCCGATCACGTCCATTTATCAAAACATCGCGCATGTAGATAGGGACAGTAGGAATCTCGTTAATCACTTAAAAAAATGGCTTATATGGGCGGAACCACGCCCACTCAATCAGAACCTATAAAGCATTGTCACCCTCTGGGCTTATCTGAACATTCCCTGAAAATTTCATCAAAATCGATCCAGCCGTTTTGGAGTCCAGTCGTAACATACACACATCCATTTATATATGTATAGCTGGACCCGGTCCACTTCGTTGCCCCAGATTTAGATTTCCGATCCCGTCCATTTTTTAACCAATCACGAATACTGCCACTAAAAAATCTCCATAAAATAAGAGCACTCTCGCTAAGAAATTGTGAAGATATCTCAATTTAAAAATTTGGCTTTGGCCCATTGGTCTGATACTGCCCATTTTTGGACTAATCACGTAGACTGCCACCAGATACATATAAACAGAATTACAGTACTATGGCTAACAAATTGTGCAAGATATATCAATTTCAAAATTGGCTTATATTGGACGGAGCCACGCCCTTTGGTCTGATCCCGCTCATTTTTAAACCAATCACATAGACAACAGCGCTCTCGCAAATAGATTGTACAAGATAAATCAATTTCAAAAGGTTGCTTAAATGGGCTGGGCCACGCCCATTGGTCCGATCGCGCCCATTTTGTAACCAATCAGGTAGACTAGCACCAGATACATATGTACAAAATATCAGCGTGCTCGCCAAAATTCCGATCTCCCTCATTTTTGGACCAATCACGTAGACTACCACCAGATACATATGCACAAAATTACAGCACTGTCGATAACAAATTTTGCAAGATATCTCAATTTCAAAATGTAGCTTATATTGGCTGGGCCACGCCCATTGGTCCGATGCCAGTCATTTTTGGAACAATTACGTAGACTACAACCAGATGCATATAAACAGAATAACAGTACTATCACTACTAAATTGTGAAATATAGCTCAAATTTGACATATATGTGTCCGCTCCCGCCCATTTTTGAACCAATCACGTAGACAGCCTCCAGACACATATACACAATATTACAGCACTATCGCTTATAAATTGTGTAAGATATCTCAATTTCAAAATTTAGCCTATATGATCCCGCCCATTTTTCTACCAATCACGTAGACTGTCACCAGACACATACATATACGCAAAATGTCAGCACTCTTGCTAACAAATTGTGTAAGATATCTCAATTTCAAAATTTGGCCTATATGGGCGGGACCACACCCATTGATCCAATCCCACCCATTTTTGGACCAATCACGTAGACTATCACCAGATACAAGGTGGCGCAAAAGTAATCCTCCTATCAGAAAATGCTATAAATTTTGCGATTGGCCCCTAATGTCAGTTCTGTTTTGACATTTGTGTAGTAAACACATGCGAAATACACGTTAATAAACAATGTTACGCTGCACTGCTCCAGAACGCGGAATATTGCTGACTATTTATTTGACCAATAATCGGTCGGTGAATTTGGCACAACGTGAATTTCGTCGCAGATTTCCTGGCCGTCCAACGCCTACTGGTAAAACACTGCGACGTTTAGCCGCTCGCCTCGAAGAGACTGGCACAACACGAGATGCTGCCAGGCGTGGCAGACCCCGGAGTAGCCGTTCTGCAGAGAATATTGCTGCTGTAGCCGAGGATGTCATGGAAGCGCCGTCGACATCGACCAGACGACGTGCCACACAAATGGGTATCAGTCGACGGTCTCTACAGCGAATTTTGGTACAAGATTTGAAGATGTTTCCGTACAAAGTCCAGACGATGCATCAGCTGTGTGGAAAACATGTGGTTCCAACAGGACGGTGCAACGGCACACACTGCACGTGCCACAACCGATATGCTGAAGGATGCATTTCCCGGGCGCATAATCTCCCGTTTTGGCGATTTGCACTGGCCAGCAAGATCGCCTGATTTGACCGCTCCAGACTTCTTTTTGTGGGGCTTTTTGAAGTCGCGGGTTTATGTCAACAAGCCTCAGACTCTTGCAGCTCTTAAAGACAATATCCGTCAAGAATGTGAGGACCTATCGCCGGAAGTTTTGGCCAAAGTGATGGAAAATGCCATATAAAGGGCTCAAATGACAATCAACTGTGGCGGCGGCCATTTACATGACATCATATTCTCGACTTGATGTAAAAAAAATTAAAAGACCAAATAAAAATAATCCACAAGAAGAATCAAAGTTTTTCTTTTTTTTTAAATTACAGCCAAAAAACATCGAAAGGTTACTTTTGCGCCACCTTGTATTTATATACAAAATTACAGCACACTCGCTAACAAATTGTGAAAGATACTTCAATTTAAAAAAAATTTGCTTATATGGGCGGGGCAACGACCATTGGTCCGATCCCTCCCATTTTTGGACCAAACACGTAGACTGCTACCAGATACATACGCACTAAATTTCAGCACTCACGCTAACAAATTGTTTAAGATTTCACGATTCTAAAATTTGGAATATATGGGCGGGGCCACGCCCATTGGACCGATCCCGCCCATTTTTGGTCCAATCAAGTAGACTACCACCAGATACGTAAGCACAAAATTACAGCATTCTCGCTAACAAAATGTGCAAGATATCTCAATTTCCAAATTTGGCCTGTGTGGGCGGGGCCACGCCCATTGGACCGATCCCGCCCATTTTTGGTCCAATCAAGTAGACTACCACCAGATACGTAAGCACAAAATTACAGCATTCTCGCTAACAAAATGTGCAAGATATCTCAATTTCCAAATTTGGCCTGTGTGGGCGGGGCCACGCCCTTTGGTCCGATCCCGCCCGTTTTTGGACCAATCACGTAGACTGTCACCAGATACATATACACAAAATTACAGAACTCTCCCTAATAAATTGTGGAAAATATTTCAATTTTAAAATGTGGCTTATATGGGCGGGGCCACGCACATTGGTCCGATTCCGCCCATTTTTGGAAAATTCACATAATCTGCCACTAAATGCATACACACAAAATTTCAGCACTCTAGCTAAAACTTTTTCTCAATATCAAAATTGGACCCATATGGGCGGGTCCACGCCCACTTGATATATCGAAAATTCAAGTACCCTATTTTCAGCATCCCCTACACATGTACATTCTGTGAAAATTTAAAGATGATCGGTCTAGCCGTTTAGATGTCTATACGGAACAAATATACAAACAAACCCACAAAAAGACACTCTCTTTTATATATATAGACTAGCTGGACCCGGTCCACTTCGTTGCCCCAGACTTCAGATTTCCGATTCCGTCCACTTTTGAACCAATTACGTAGACTGCCATCAAATGCATACATCAAATCGCTAACAAATTGTGCATGATATCTCAATTTCAAAATTTGGTTTATATGGGCGGGGTCACGCCCATTGATCCGATCCCGCCACTTTTTAGACCATTCATGTAGGCTATCATCAGATACATATGCACAAAATTACAGAACTGTCGCTAAAAAATTCAAATTCAAATACAGAACTGTCGCCAAAAAAATGTGTAAGACATCTCAATTTTAAAATGTAGTTTATATGGGCGGGGCCCCGGCCATTGATCCGATCCCGACCCTTTTTGGACCAATAACGTAGACTACAACCAGACATCACTTTCGCTAAAAATTGTGCAATTTATGTGTCTTAATTTCAAAATTTGGCTTCTATAGGCGGGGCCACGTCCATTGGTCTGATCCCGCCCATTTTTGGGCGAATCGCGTAGACTGTCATCAGATACATGTGCCCAAAACTGCAGCACTCTCGATAATAAATTGGTCCAAAAATGGTTCGATGCCGCTCATTTTTGGACCAATCACGTAGACTACGACCGGATATATATACACGAAATTACAGCACTCTCGGTAACAAATTGTTGAATATATCTCAATTTCAAAAGTTGGCTTATATGGGCGGGGCCACGCCCATTGTTCTGATGCCACCCATTTTTGGACCAATCACGTAGACTGCCACCATATACATATACACAAAATTCCAGCACTCTCCCTATCAAATTGTGCAAAATATATCAATTTCAAAATTTGGCTTATATGGGCGGGGCCACGCCTAGTGGTCTGAACCGGCCCATTTTTGGACCAATCACGTAGATCGCCAACGGATATATATACACAAAATTCCAGGTCTCTCGCTAACAAATTGTGCAAGATATCACATTTGTAAAATATGGCTTATATGGGCGGTGCCACGCTCATTGGTCCGATCCCGTCAATTTTTGGACCAATCACGTAGACTGTCACCAGATACACATGTATAACATTACACCACTCTAGCTAGCAAATTGTGCAAGATATATCAATTTCAAAATTTGGCTTATATGGGCGGGGCCACGCCTATTGGTCCGAACCCGCCCATTTTTGGACTAATCACGTAGATCGCCATCGGATATATATACACGAAACTAGAGCACTCTCGGTAACAAATTGTTCAATATATCTGAATTTCAAAAGTTGGCTTATATGGGCGAAGCCACGCCCATTGTTCCGATCCCGCCCATTTGTGGACCAATCACGTAGACTACCACCATATACATATACACAAAATTCCAGCACTCTCGCTAACAAATTGTGCAAAATATCTCAATTTCAAAATTTGGCTTATATGGGCGGGGCCACGCCTATTGGTCCGAACCAGCCCATTTTTGGACCAATCACGTTGATCGCCAACGGATATATATACACAAAATTCCAGGTCTCTCGCTAACAAATTGTGCAAGATATCACATTTGTAAAATATGGCTTATATTTTTGGACCAATCACGTAGACTGCCACCATATACATATACACAAAATTCCAGCACTCTCCCTATCAAATTGTGCAAAATATATCAATTTCAAAATTTGGCTTATATGGGCGGTTCCACGCCCATTGGTCCTATCCCGCCCATTTTTTGACCAATTACGTAGAATGCCACCAGATACATATACACAGCATTGCAGCACTCCCGATAGCAAATTGTGCAAGATATCGAAATTTTAAAATTTGGTCTATGTAGGCGGGGCCACGCCCATTGGTCCGATCCCGCCCATTTTTGGACCAATCACGTAGACTGTTCCCTGATACATATACACTAAACCACAGAAATCTCGCTAATAAATTGTGGAAAATATTTCAATTTCAAAATTTGGCTTATATGGGCGGGGCCACGCCCATTGGTCCGATTCCGCCCATTTTTTGAAAATTCACATAATCTGACACTAAATGCATACACACAAAATGTCAGCACTCTAGCTGAAAAATTTTCTCAATACCAAAATTGTACCCATATGGGCGGGTCCACATCCACTTGATATATCGAAAATTCAAGTACCCTATTTTCAGCACTCCGGATACATGTACATTCTGTGAACATTTTAAGATGATCGGTCAAGCCGTTTAGACGTCTATACGGAACAAACAAACAAACCCACAAACTCTCTTTTATATATGTCCCAGGTAAAAACCAGTAAGGAAAGGCAGAAAGTCGGGCGGGGCCGACTATATAATACCCTACACCTCCCTAACAATGCGATAAGGGTCATTGCCATAATAATTTGGAATAATTGGTAAATGGGTAGAAACATACTATCTAATTCTGAAACAATAATCACTAAATTAAGCAATATTCGTTCCTAAATTGAGAAACATCTTTCTGGAAAATATTAATGAGCGGAAGTAAAATACAACTTCTATAGCGGTTTGATACCAAATCAGGAGGAACATATATATGGAGCTTTAATATAAATCTGAACCGATCTTTCCTGAATACTCATTCATGTAAAAAGACCTCCTTCTCTCGAATTTCGTACTGATCGGATATAAAATACAGTCTCTACAACGCTTACATGTCAAATCGGGGGTAACATATATATGGGAGCTATATCTACATCTGAAACGATTTTCTCCGACCTCCGCTAACAGGTAAAATCGGGGATAACATATATATGGGTGTTATATCTAAATCTAAACCGAGTTTCTCCGAATTTGGCAATATTCCTTCATGTAGAAAGAAACCTCTTTTTTTATACTGATCGGATAAAGAATACAGTTTTTACAGCGCTTACATGTGAAATCGGGGGTAACATATATATGGGAGCTATATCTAAATCCGAACCGATATTCTCCGAATTTGGCAGTATTCCTTCATGTAATAAGAAACCCCTTTCGCACTAATCGGATAAAAAATGCAGTTTCTACAGCGCTTACTTGTCAAATCGGGGGTTACATATATATGGGGGCTATATGTAAATCTGAACCGATTTTCTCCGAATTAAGCAGTATTCCTTCGTGTAATAAGAAACCACTTTTAGCTGGATTTCGCACTAATCGGATATAAAATAACATTTTTACAGCGCTTACATGTCAAATCGGGGGTAACGTATATATGGGAGCTATATCTAAATCTGAACCGATTTCTTTCAAATTTAACAGTGTTCATTCATATAATAAGAAACCTCTTTCTGCAGAATTTCATACTGATCGGATATAAAATAAAGTTTTTACAGCGCTTACATGTCAAATCGGGGCTAACATATATATGGGAGCTATATCTAAATCTAAACCGATTTTAACCAAATTCAATAGGGATCGTCCCTGGGCCAAAAAAAGATATGTGTAAAGTTTCGTCGAGATCGGACCATAATTGCGACCTGTACTTTGATTACAAGAATACATGCACAGACGGACGGACGGACAGACAGACGGACACAGCTAAATCAACTCAGAAAGTGATTCTAAGTCGATCGGTATAATAAACGATGGGTCTATTTCTTCTCCTTTTGGGTGTTACAAACAAATGCACAAAGTTATAATACCCTGTACCACAGTGTGGTGTAGGGTATAAATAAAAGTTGTCCGATTTGTCTGAATTATTACTCGTTTATTGTTCAAGCATAGAAACTCGGAGAATGCTAATATTGGGTCAATCGAACCGCGATTGACCAAGTTATTGGACATTCAATTCGGAAAAAAGCAATATTTTTTGTCAAAATAGAAATTTTCAAACGCGTTTTTCACATACAAATAAAGATTTTAGAGCAGTGCGTCAAATGGCACTCTGGAGGGATATTTCATGGACTCTCTTGCAGATAAACAACTAATTTCGTAAAGTTGAATTTTGGACCAATTCTTTTACATTAAAAAAAATATTTCGCAATATCAAAAATATATCACGAAATTTTTTTTCTGCAATATTTTTAAAAGAATGTTTGACATGTTTGTTAGTTCATATCAATTTTGTGGAATGTACTTTTTCCACAACAAAAAGATATGATTTTTTTAAAAAAATTAAATCGGAAAATCGGATCTTCTTCGCTTCGTGAGATATCGCTGTTAGTTACAATATAGATATCGATGTTAGTTACAATAAACTATACAAAAATCGCGGAAATTTAGAACTGTATCGCAAGTTCCAATAAATATGAGAAATAGTAAGTCGTTTTACAATTTACCCGATATATGCAATATTACCATATTTCATTTTCTTTTTAAATCTATAAAACTGCCAAACATTTTCATATTGTTTTCCAATGCAACCCATTAATAAAACGAAAAGCCAAGTTCAAATAATTTTCTTGAAGGTATGTTTTTTATACAATAACTCGCGAAATAGAGCTGACCGGACAATGATACCAATTTATTTACAAAGCGCGGATTATACTAAACAAAGCTCCATATGCGCCAATATGAGATTTTTTTATCCCAAGCTGAAAAAGGCTGTCTCTATCGAGACAAACCCATTCGATTTAGTAATTTACAAGCGATTTCAGGAGATTGAAAGAGGTACATACCAACTAAGGGAAGTCTTAGTAGTATGTTTAGGTGTTTTGCACATTACCATTAAACAAATATATATAAGAAAAAATATCATTTGAATTACTATATATTCACAATTTTTGAGAGGCTGTAAATCTTTACTGAATAACACTGCAATTTTTTTCTTAAAGAAAGATATGTAGACTTTTGACTGGTATCCATTATTTCCTTTCGTCACTTTTTCCTAGGACTAACCGTGCCCGCGTTAGTTGGATTTAATAACAAAACAATAATATAAATAATAATATATAAGCTGTATTTTGCATTTGATCGTTATAAAATTTGGAGAAGTTTTTGGTGAAAAAAATTGTTTCAGAATTGTATATTTTCCATATAACGAGTTTTCCAATAGGGATGATATGATTTTGAAGTGACGTTTCGGCCATTTGTAATGTGTCATGATCTGTCATTTGTTTTTCATTGTAGTCAGTAGTGTTTACAATTTCATCATGGCGAGATATACGCAAGAACAACGTTTACAAAATATTCAGTTTTATTGTCAAAATAATAGTTCTCCAATTGCAACTTTTCGTGCGCTATGTCCATCTATTTTAAAATAAAAAAATAACTTTCCAGTCGACCTACGACCTTGACACTTATGAGCAATATTTCAGCTCTCGTTAAGAGCTATGTTTTTGCCATTGACCGATTCCACATCCGACGTACCGGTAAAGAGCTAGAGCAAATAAAAACTTTCCGTTCACATTTGAAAATTATGCTAAGTCCATTTATTTTCAAATCAAAAAAAAACACTTTCGTGTCGACCTACGACCTTGACACACATTTTAGCTCTCGTTAAGAGCTATCTTTTCGCCATTGACCGATTGTGGCTACGTGCCACACAGCAAATGAAACTACGTGCCACACAGCAAATGCTAGAAAAGTTTGGAGATTCGATTATTTCAAGAAATTGAGATATTGAATGGCCTCCAAGGAGTTGTGATTTAACACCATTAGACTATTTTTTGTGGGATTATTTGAATTGATTGATCTTTCGAACAAACCAGACTCTCTTCAAGCTTTACAAGTCAATATTGAACGTGCCATTCATGACATACGACTTGATTTAGTGGAAAAAGTTCTCGAAAATTGGGTTCATCGAGTTCGTTCCTGCAGAAGAAGTCGTGGAGGCCATTTGAATGACGTTTTATTTAGAACTTAATTGTATCGATTGTACTTCACATTAAACAAAAAACTTTTAAAATTCCTGTGTGTTTTTTTTTCAAAGAAATCATATCACTCATATTGGAAAACCCTGTATATATATATACCCGATTGGCTACCTAATTAATAAAGAAATCGTATTATCAACTTTATAATTTTGAAATTTACTAAAGGGAGTTTCTTGATCCGAGGATCGGCTCACATTTAGATATCGACAATTTATGCCACTCCATTTTGCATCTGACAAAGACATATTACAAAATGTCAGCCCGATTCGTTGAAATTTGTGTTTTTTGTTGTCTAGAGGGACCTTTAGACAACAAGGTCCCTCTGTGAGGGTGCGGGTATAAATTAATTAGTTACCAATTTTCAGCCCGATCAGTTGACATTTGTGGTCTCTATGGCGTTAAAAAGTCAAATCGGACAGATGCTATACATGGGGGATATATCTAAATGTGGACCGATATAGCCCATTCTCAATCCAAAGTTACCTGCAGGTATAAGAAATATCTATACCAAATTTCAGCCACCTAGCTCAAGTATTATAGGTTGTAGGGGGATTACAACAGACGGACGGATGGACGGACGGATGGACGGACGGACAGACGGACATGGCTAAATCGTCTTAGAATTTTAAGAAGACCACTTTATGTGGTCTATATACACTTTATGGGGTCTATATATACTTTATGGGGTCTATATACTCTTTATGGGGTCTCAGATCAATATTTAGAGGTGTTACAAACTGAGTGACAAAATGAATATACCCCCCATACTGTGGTGGAGGGTATAAAAAGTGAAATAACTCCCAAAGGCACTGGTGAAATAAGTCAAAACATTTGGAAGTTATTTCATACTGAACTTGAAAGAGTGAAATAACTCCCAATGAAATAAGTTCCAACAACGATGGATTAACCACCAATCCGAAATAACAAATGTAATGTAAAAGGCTCGTACGTTGCCATCTTTCTGCCGATATTGAAGAGTTTCTCCTCCGGGGTATGTCGAAAAAGGTTTACGCGGATCAAAGTTTCTTTGCGCGATTTTCTCCTCTGGCGTATGTCCGAAGACGGCTACGCGGACCAAAGTTTATTTGCGTTGGATTAACCACCAATCCGAAAATAACAAATGCAATGTAAAATGCTCGTGTGATGCCGGCTTTAGGTCGAGATTGAAGATTATCTACTCTGGGGTATGTCCAAATGGCTACGAGGAACAAAGTTTCAATGCGTGGCCGGCCTCCGCCTGGATTATCGATGGGCGGCCACGCAAAGAAACTTTGGTCCGCATAACCGGAATGAATTAACTGCCAATGAAAATTAAATAAATCCCAATGATCAAAACGAATGAAATAACTCCCAATAAAATCTCATTGGGAATTATTTCATTTGGGAGTTATTTTATAATAAAATAAAAACTTGCCCCAAAAAACTTTCAAAAAGTACAAAAAAAAATTTTTTGTTGTTTGACGTAAAATTTTTTCAGCCCCGTTGGTATAAAAATGTTAGGGTGTCTTTTCCTGAGACTCTGAGTGGGAATATCGTACATATCTTTTAGGTTATTTGTAAGGAATCCAACTAATTCCTTGCAGATCGCAAATTCAGTTTATGAGAAAAAATAGTCATTCCGAACTGATAACAATTCGGGGGTATAGGCAACGTTGTATAGTGTTATCACAATAGTGTTTTACAGTGTTGCCTTATTTATACGACTAAATTTAAATATAATTATGTGTTTAAATGGTGGCTTATAAACAGATATGTAAAGCCATAGGACATAGGCTTTACATATCTGTCCTCATATAAAAAACTAAAAGAAATATATCAAGGTACTACTGAACAATGCTAAGCTTTGAAATATTCTCCAATAGTTTTACTTCAAATATTTTACATCACCCATGTGTGATTTCATTATCATGGTCTAACATGAACAAACAAATAACCGACAAAAATGCACAGTAATAGAAATACAACATTTCATTTGGAAACGTGGGATTATTTTACGACTAGAAGATGTGCTCTATCTGGAAAAGCATTCATCATTCCAGTTACATGTCCTTTTACTTACCTTCGTCGTAATTTATGTAAATGTCAAAAATAGTTTTTCTATTTGGGTTCCGTTTTTTACAAACAAAATACAATTTTAAATTTCATTAAGAGAAACTGCGTCAACCCAAAATTCACACATACGAACAAAAATGTTGTCTAGGTTACACAGGCTCATATTCAAATGCTTTGCACTACGATACGATGTAGATATACTGGCATACTTACATATGGTCGTTTCCATGCTACAGTTTCACATCATCGTTAGAGAAATTCTAAGAAATTATGCATTTTGATTTTCTTCAACTCATGTTTGGAGCTTTTACTTTTATTTATTTGTAAATTATAGGAGAACAAACTACAAAACGAAAAAAGCCTTTTGCAGAATTGAAAATTGCAAAAATAAAGGGATGCAAATATTAAACTTAAAATAGTCAATGTTATTATTAACATACATTTCACTAGTTGTTCAGTGAACATGCTCTGTGTCGGCATTTTAAGTGGCAAAAATATACCACATAGGAATGAATGGTCGTACTTGGAAACATAGCTTACATTTGGTCCTTTGATAAGGAATTTGAACTAAAAAAATATGAAGTATTTTTGAGTCATGAGTATTGTCGAGGAAAATGTGGTTGGGAATAACGCTGCCAAAAGCCCAGAACATTCCCACTGTAAAGGGTATATTTAAGGAAACACAACCTTTACTGCGTGAGCAAATAGTTTATCCTTTACTCCTTGAATGTTTGTAGGACACTCCTCGTTTGAGTATTTATATGATACTAACTTTATTAAATATAATTTACATTTAACTAAATCCTATCCTAATAAAACTTAACCTATCTTATCACTATGAGGGAACGAGAAGGGAACTATCACTATCTTTATTGGTATTTGGTATATTATATTGGTATTTTTTATTGGTATATTATATGTGATGCAAACAACTTTTTGTTTACGTAACTTAATAAACAGTATCACAATTATTCTTCCCTCAGCTTTTGCAAGTAACACAAGTATGTAAATATGTATATTAGGGCGGGTTGATTTTTTTTATTAAAATCGTATAGCAAAAACTTAAACTACATAAAATTCTAAGAAAATTCCCCGAAGAAACCATGTATCTAAAATAAAAACCTAATCCGCGCCTCTCGACTTGAAAATTTATATTCCCGCCTTTACCGAAAAAAATAAATGTTAGAAAAAATATATTTTTCCAAAAAGAAATCGAATTTTCTGAATAAAATTGTTTAGTAAGGTCGTTCTTTTGCACTTTATATCTTTTCTAAATTCAAAATTTTTTTTATTAAAAAAATATTCACCCATGTAAAAAATGATTTAAAAAAATGATAAAATGATTTGTCCATTTTGTGTGGGAGGTACCAAAAGGGGCGTGGCAACATCGCCCATTTTTCACTGGATTGTAGGTACTATGAAACCATTACACTGTACAAAATTTCAAGTCTTTTTGTACATAGGTATTCAAGTTATAAGCTGTTAACATTTGGAGCAAAATGGTCCATTTGTGTGGAGGGTACCAAAAGGGGCGAGGTAACTTCGCCCATTTTTCTTGAGGTGATAGTGACTAATAAAATAATATTATGTGTAGAATTTCAGAGGATTCAAATAAGTAGTAAAGAAATTATTAAATAATCAATAATTCAGTTAATATTAACACTTTGTGGGGGAGGTACTAGAAGTGGTGGGCCAATATGGCCCATCTTCGATTTTAACCGGAGATAGAAAAAAATATTACCACGTACCAAATTTGAAGTCAATCGGTTACTCCTTTCGAGAGTTATCGTGCGCACCAGCTAGCAGACAGACAGACAGAAGGACGGAAATTGCTCATTCGACTTAAAACGACCTAAAACGGATATCCGCCAAACATACTTAAAATCGTGTGTCACTCCTTCGATGTGTTACACTTTTGGCCCGTAGCAAATGATATATACCCTCGTATCATTAAAGTGAGTGTATAATAAAACATATTATATTTCAAAAAAAGAAAATAATTTAAGCGAAAGAAAGTGAACCGCTCAGTGAAAATCGTATTCTAGGGATCAAAGTAAGAAACTTTGCCGAAGGAACCATACCTCTAAAACGAATTCTGATGTCCGCAATTCAACTTCAAATAATATCACTCAATATGGAATAACATTGAGAAAACAAACACAATCTAAATAAAATAAATACATCAGCTGACCTTATTCAACCAAGTTTAAAGATGATACATTGCCGATAACCATAACGAAAGTTATCGAAAATCAACTACTTCGATTAATAGCGTTGCCATTCGTGGAAATTAGCAGGGTTCGGAACTGTGTCATATAGCGTTAACACCGAAATCATAACGCCAGAAAATCAAAAAACAACATCAAATATGTAGCCGAATGAACTTATGAATCTCATGAAAGACACAATCAATACAAATTTAGATGAGAACTAAAACTGATTTTGTTGAAATAAAAGTCGAAATATCTACTATTAGCACTGAAATAAGAGCATGGAAATCGGAAAATTAAATTTTAAAAGAAAAGCTAGATAATGTGCAGGAAGAAAATATACAATTTAAAAGAGATATTACATGGCTTCAAAATCAAATCAAGGCCAACAAAATATTTATTAAAGGACTATTTATAGCCAATAACCCAATGAAAGAGGTGAAAACTCTCTTCAGAGATAAATTCAACATAGCACCAATTATAATCCGTTATGGGGCGAAGCTAGAGGGTTAATATATTCCACAAAAATAAAGGCCTTAACATTTGCTACAAAGTTGCTGAAGATACCCTACACTTCAGATGAACAGAACACAGAGTTTTATATACCGATATTCTGCACGAACAAGCAAAGGGGGGAAAACTTTAACCCCCCCCCTAAAATAAAATTCCGATGTGATCTTTCAAAACGCCGATACACGTATATATTTTTTTGGTCTCCTCTACCATAATCCATTGACAGAACCCTGTTATTTTTTTTGTGTTGTACTGTGTTATAAGAAAACCACAAAAAGTGTTTGAACGTAACGGAAAAATGGCAGTTATAGCGGAACTGGAAAATGGAGATGCCCTACAAGATGTTTTCCGCAATACAAAAAATTTGGCGGTATCAACAATCTCTATAGAACAACACAAAATCATTGTAAGAGATGATAAGATCAATATGAATGACCGTTGGTTTAAATGGAATGCCAAAAACAAACTTGTATCTGGCAATGCTGATGGAGAACATGAGCTTGTTAAATTATATGGGAAATTATAAAATCAATTAATTTTCTTTATGATGAACTTAATAAAGATTTTTATCCAAAAAACTATTAAGCAACAAAAAAACAGAAAGAGCAAGATCATATTTCAACGGATGTCATTTATTTTTTGAACCTGCGATACGCATTCACAGATTCGGAAGATCAATCGGAGGCAGATTAGTTGGAATAAGTAAAAAACTATACGATATTGGAATTTCTTATGCAATATGTAATGCAGATTAAAACTTTTTTATAAAACTGCACTTAAGACCTGCGACCTGGGATCATAATTTTGGAAAATTTCAATGCAACTTTAATGTTAGAATAGGAGAAATAAATCAACATATTGGACAAAACTACAAAGGATATGATATGAGAAAATTTAGAGATAAAACTGTAAATCAAAAAGGCATTCAGTTTATACAATTATGTGATTATTATAACATGCTTGTGTTAAATGGTACAACAAAGGGCGACCAAAGGGAAATATAACATATCTCCCAACTTTGGGTGAGTCAGTAAACGACATATCGTGGTATCTAAATAAATTCTAGGCAGTATTGAAGAATTCAAAGTTGAGGAAAAAGTATGGTCAGACCACTTTCCTATCCTGCTAAAAATAAATGTTAGATCTGATCTACAGACTGGAAAAAAGATGCCCCTGTTGCCGAAACTAATATGGAAAGATGCCGATTACGATAAATATCAGAGAATGCTAAATGCAAATATTTGTAATGCCACAGGCCAAACCAATTCACTAAGGTGACATTAGCGAAATAATAAAGAAATCTTCTTCGAAATCGTCAGCCCGAAAGCGATCATTTGAAGCAAAATATAAATGGTACGATAGTCACTGCATTAAAGCAAGAATAAAAAGCCTTAATCTGTTGAAAATAAAGGGATTTTCAACCAGATGTGTTATTTTGGTGTTCAAAGAAAATGCCATTTTTTGAGATAAACGATCGGATGTTTATTTCATAATAAAGAGGAAGGTATGCCGTTAATAACACTATGCAACAAAAAAATAGAAAAAAAAATATTTTATTTTAATGCATATTTGAAATAAATCTATGGATAAATGTAGAAATTATAGCTCTTTTGGTAGAGTTAAGAGAATTTAAAAAATCTTTTTTTTTTTTACATTTCTGTTAAAATAGCGATTTTATTTATTACTTTCATTTATATTATGTACATTTGAGTTTATTTACATGCACAAAATTCATTAGAAGTAATTGTGAGTTCATTGTTGACGTTTGTAGATGTCGGAATCGTTTTCTCTAATGAGGAACCAAATATAATCTCCCATCATTCTTTCATCCCAGTACCCTTGGTAACGCCGCTCGATGGACTTCAATTCTTGGTGAAACCTTTCGAAATGTTCGTCACTTACGTCGCCAAGATTCTCGGGGAAAAAGTTTAAATGTGAATGCAAGAAATGAATAGTATTTACACCTGTTGGAATACATAAAGCGAAAAATAAGTTGGAAGAATACACACATATGTGTTATATACAGAAATATAAAAAAATATATTTCTAACAAATTTTTTCATAATTTTTTAACAAATCATTAATCATTGTTTCATATTGCGGGCTTTATTGGATCCAAGGAAATTTGAAACTACAAGCTTAAACGACCTCCATGCTGCAATTTCATCCGACGTCAAATATGATTCGAAATTCACATCTGTCATCAGTTTCCTTATTTTAGGCCCATCAAAAACTCCTTCGTCGATTTTTTGAAAAGAAAGACTTTTAAATAAACTTTTTAAATATGAGAGTGAATTGCCATCTTTCCTTAAGGCTTTTACAAAATGTTTAAAGAGCCCCAGCTTAATATGCAGTTGTGGCAAAATATCGGCTATCCCAGAGACATAATAACCATCTACTTTTAAATCGCAATAAATTTTCCAGTCATGGTCATATTTTATGTATTTTTCAATTTAGCCATTGTTTCGTATGAATCCTTAGTGTTGACATCATGAGCAATGGGAATCGACGATTTCTGATTTCCGTTGTGTAAAAGTACTGCTTTCAAACTTTCTTTACTGCTGTTTGATGTATGTTTGATTAAGTTCCTCGAACAATTTGGGAATGTCCTTGCAAAAGCATCTGTTATCCACAGTTGAATAAAATTGTTTGTAAGGTATATCACGGACTCTATAATATGATATGTTAACATCTGGGGCCAAACTATTGTACTGTTTCATCCCAGATGCAAGTAGTTCTGCCCTATCTTTGGTCTATTCCAAATCTCTCACTAGATCAATGAGTTGAAACTGAGTTACAAGCGATGACTTCTGACTCAAACTTGAATCGCTCAGAGTTGAGTACTCAGTTGAACTTGATGATGTTTCCGTTATTAGGCTGTTAGCTATACTTGGACACTTCCTACTCCAATCTATTAACTTAGTCAAAAATAGCAGTCCGTATGGTGAATGAATGGTTGTCTCCAAATCATTGGCATTCCAAATTGTACGTGAAGTCTAAAATTAAAACGTTTTATTCCACAAAACATTGTAATACATTAATTTTAAAGTACTTACCGAATTCTTCCACTAGTCCATCGAGTAAGATTTATATGGCACGAATTACACAAAATACTAGGTGTCCACTGTTCGTTCATATTTTTAACTCGTATACAAAAATATTACACATATATTTCTTCTATTATTTTACTAAACGCACGTCTATATACACGTTTAATTACATATTTTCCGCAGATGTAGCAGACATTGTTGGGATCATTTACACATAGAAAAATTCTTTGCCTTTTGAAATATAACTTTGTAATATTTTTCAGAAAAAAATAAATTTTCAAAAAATTAAGGCGCTGAATTACACTAATTTATTAATAAAAATTTCATTCATAAACTCCGGGTTTAAGGTACATAAGTTGCAGTACCTGTAGCTGACATATAGTTTGCTTCGAACGTAGAAACCCAATACATATAATGTGTAATGTCTCTTATATGTCTTTCTCACATATGGCGAATTCAATATGTATAAGCACAAACATCATTTAAAAACGAAAAAATATGAAACAAGATTTTTTTGAATTTCCCTAACATTTACAAAATGGCTCATAACTTTTACATCTATCCATAGATTTTTTTCAAATATACATTGTTTTCTTCGTTAGCATGCTTTTTAAAAATGCGATAATAATATTTTTTTTTCTATTTTTTATGGTTTTTTTTTTGTACCAGGAGTGTGTTTTGTAAAAAAAAGTGTTTTTGTAAAAAAAAATCATTTTTTTCTCATATTTTTGACGACTGTTACTAAACCAAAGATTCTACGTTAATGTGATATTTGCAGCATATGTAGCCCTCATAATAACAGGCATAACACGGCTTAATCAGGTTTATACTTGAATTATGGTCCAAATACTAAATGTACTTTCCATGAAAGCTGGAATTTAAAAAAAAAATTTTTAAAAAATTTACCATACAAATTTTTTTATATTTTTTCGTGTTTGTGACACCTACTTGCACCAAAAACTGTTATCCACATCCCTTGGACAAACATTTTGTTGCATAGTGTAATGAATCGCCAACAAAGTAAACTGCCTAAGACATTCTAAGGAATAGGCTAAGGAATGGCTAGAGAATTACGTAATCAACAAAATCTTGTAGGGACAAACCTGACACCCGATTTGTTTAAACGCTATTATAAAGATCTCTCCCCGCGATTTGGGTGTAAACCACAGCCAACACGAAGCTCCCAGCAGGGGCCACACCAACAGCCAGGCTGGAAACATGTTCCAGGGGCTCCTGACTCCCGTGGTACCAGAAAAAAGCCTCTGGTCAGACTTCGTGGTTGAAACTACTACCACACTGAAAAAAAATTTGACATTAAAAACAACATTGCCCTTAAATCAGATATTTAATCCGTCTTTGTTTAAAGAACAAATTTCTTTAAATTTAAGAAAATTTACTTGATTTCAAAGAAATTTTAACTCGTTCAAAGTAAAATTTCTTACTTCTATGATAAGATGCCCACAACATTATGTCATATTGACTTTAACGTTAGGTCATAAAATTAAAGAAATAATAATTGATTGTAGTGCAACTATTATTAACTCAAGTACACATTTTAATAATTTGTAAGATTTTTTCCTTAAAAATTTAGAAATTCACATGTCATGTTTTTAAAAACTATTTACCCTTAATTTCAGTCCACTTTTCATTGTTTTTTGAATTAAAGATTAGTTATCTTTTAAATTAAGAGATCGTTTTTATCTGCGAGAGGACAATTTAGACTCTTTTTGGTCGCAAAATTGAGAATAATAGTGAGAGTTACAGAGAAGTTTGTTTGGAATTTTTTTGGAATCAGATCTTGTTGAATGGTGGTAGAGAAAGGTTGTGTGCGCTTATGCGAGTGGACGTTTTTAATTCTACATTAATAGCAACAGTTTCGGCGGCTGTTTGTCGGGAGTGTGTGTCACAGGTAGTTGAAAAAAAATATGTATCTGGAAATATCGATTGGCTGCTCATACAACGATGAGATTTGTCTCAGTGGCAGATTACAAAATGTGAGTGTGTGCGTTGTAGTTACGCGCAATAATAACAAAAAGAGTCATAAAATCTCTTTCGGACATTCAGAGTAGTGGAGCTTACCCAGCGGTAAAAATCAGGTCTGAGGCGGCAAGCTATCAGGGCTGATTTAAGATCCACGAGGCCTGGCCGCCGCATTCAATCTTTATTTCTCTTTTACATGGAGTGACATTGCGAGGCCAGGCCTTGCATCTCGCGGTAAAAATTATGCCTAACAAAGAATTGTCGAAAGAATGTCTGATATAGGACAGCGAAAGGAAGGTCTTAAGAAGGGCTTCGAAATTAAGGTATGATTTAGAGCTTCGAAATGAAGGTCTGATCTAAGTCTGATGTACAGCTTCGAAGGAAAGTCCTACAATAAATCAAAATGCAGACCAAATAATGTATTTTAAATGAATGTCTCATTCAGCACTTCAAATGCATAATATAGGAGTTCGCAAAGATAATATAGAATAATTTTGATAAGAATCTATCTTAATCTATCAAAAACACAAAGCAACTGAACTCTACAAAACCTTTGCAACGACTAACTGTTTGTTAATTTTAATTGTCTTCACCTTCACTTTTCAATTTGTGTAGCGGTATTTCTTTTTTTTTTGCATTAAACTGGTTTTGAACTCTCGCAGTAGCAACAAAGTTCATACATAAGAAACTTGAGGGAGGGAGAACGAACGTGTACACTCTGCCTTCCTTCTCCCGTCTTTTATCATGCATGATTATATCCACACAAAATTTAAATGTTGTGTGCTAAACACCTTTGATATGATATATTTTTAGAAGGACAGAATCATGCCTGATAAAAGACGGGAGAAGGAAGGCAGAGTGTACATTTTTCTACATATGCAAAAACTTGTGAGAGGGGGAGAACGAAACGCATCAATATATGAACATATATCGGCGGTGGTTGTCAATAATTCAATTTGACTGCTGACCATGAAGAACGACTTTTCTCCGACATCTTTTAGAAGGTGTTAGACATGTTTGAAAAAAGACGTGAGCAGGAGGCACGGTTACTTTTTTAGAAGTGAGAGATTGCACATTTTTCAGGCCTTCAAAGAAGGCATGCATGCGTGCCTTCCAATAGAAGGTGTTGGAAGCCCTTCTATCAGGCGTGATGCCTGGAAGGCCTGGACCATTTTACCGCTGGGAATTTATTACTTTGACAAAAACAATGCAAATAGACAGTAAATATGTGTATGTATGTATTCAAGAAAGAACGGAATAAAGCCGATGCCGGAACAACGTACAATCGAACGTTCTTTCGCTGTCGGATGAAATTTTTAAAAGAATGATAGAAGATTTAGAAATACATCATCTAGAAAAATTAAAACACCTTCATTAGTTTCCCCCTTTGTGCAGTGATATTCAAAGTTCACACAAAAATGCAAAACATGTTAAGTCTGTATAAAAACGGATAATTATAATTAACAATTATTGATATTTAAGCGGAACAAGTAAAGGATCATTCGCGTATTTGCAGAAAGAAAATTATATTAAATAGAAACAGTTCAAAAATGTTTCTTCTTTTTTAATATTAACAGAAGTAGGATCAATATTTAGAGGTGTTACAAACGGAGTGACAAAATGAATATGCCCCCATCCTATGGTAGAGGGTATAAAAACAATTCAGTAGAGGGTAAACTGATTTGTTTTTATACCCTCCACCATAGGATGGGGCATATTCATTTTGTCACTCCGTTTGTAACACCTCTAAATATTGATCCGAGACCCAATAAAATATATATATTCTTAATCGTCTTAAAATTCTTAGACGATTTATTCATGTCCGTCTTTTGTTATCACTCTACAATGTATAATACTGGAGCTAGGTGGCTGAAATTTTGTATAGATATTTTTGATTGAAATAATTGCTAATCGTGTTCAGATATTGCAATTTTACGTCTTTATCAAATATAACAAATATTCGAATTACGCCTAAATTGTGAAAAAGGCTTGTTAAAGGCTGCAGATTTTGAATCATTCAAACTCCTGTATCTATTTAAAAAGATGGAGAATTATGTTAAATTTAGAATTTAAATTTGGTATTAATACATATTTTTAAATATCTTTGTAACATTGCCGAGGGAAAGTGTTGTAATGTAAATAGATGTATCTTCATTTTTGTTACTCTTATGAATAAAACATCACATATTGTATTTTCGTTTGTTTTATTTTGGCCTTTAAATCGTTATTGAGTTGTAACTAGGATATTCACCTGCATAAGAAGTCTCTATAATTTTATAGAATTCAAACTTTTTTACAAAAAGGTATGGCAAATACAATTACTTGACAGCTCAGCACCAATCATTCAGCAAGGTTCAGTTTTAAAACGCCAGCTCTAAGAGGCCTAGCATCTCCCAAATGAATAAAAGTATTCCTCACTTCTGGCATTTCAACTCAAAAATAACCACGTTAAGCAATGTATTTGCCACCGCAGCTCATTCGAAGAGAACGATTTGTTTTAGGAAAATTTTTGCCAAAAATCATTTATTTATCCATTCGAATAAGTATTCCCTCTATTATGAAGAAAACTAGACTACCGGTATCGTTAGGTATGTACGGGTATGCTACTCAATAAGCTGTTTTGCGAAATCAAATATTTAAAAAAAATCATTTTATAAAGAAGCTAATAACAAAAATTACCAGGAACGTTTAGACAAATAACACTGTGATACAAAATCGAACTTTCCGAATGGGAATGGGATGAGACCAATTGCAAATGAAAGTTGACATTATCCATAACAAAACCTTCAAGGGTTTTTTTCAGGTCTGTGCGAGATTTTTTTTACACGCATTTGAAGTTGATGAATTTGGAACGCTGTCTAACAAGAAAAGATCATTGAAAATTTGATAAAATAATGATTATTTATTTTTATTATCATGTAATGTTTTGGTATCTTACTGTTTTTGGGGTCGAGGAAATCATTTATTACCTACAACTCACGATAGATGGCGCTGACATGCAAATGGTGCTACTTCTTGTCGATTTTCATTGAAAAAGCGGTTCAAAATTACCAACTTCAAATGCGTGTAAAAAATAATCTAGCACTGAACTGAAAAAACCCCTTGAAGGTTTTGTTAGGGATAATGTCAACATTCATTTGCAATTGGTTTCATCCCATTCCCATTTTGGTTGTTGCACTGTGTAATTAAATAAAAAAAGTATTTTAAGAAACATATTTTACACTTGTGGAAAGTACAGCATGTGCTTGGTTTAATTACAGAATGTGCTTAATCTAAAGTAATTTTATATATTTAATGTATGCACAAGGAGTAATAGATATAAAATGTGAAATCTTTCATCGAAGTACAAGGCGTAATATATTTAAAAATGTGAAGTCTTTCATCGAAGTATAAGGCGTAATTTTTTCAAAGACGTATGATGTCCTGATTTAAAGATGATATATGACTTTAATTGTAGTACAAGATGTACTTTTTTAATAGTCGTTATCTTTGGAGCCAAATCAAAGAAAAAAAATTAAAAGTTAAGAAAATTTAAATGATTTTCAGTACACTTTTTTCTCAGTGTAGCGGCGAGTGCGCTGCACTAGTTGGAATATTGTTCTCTCTGCATATCTGCATTGTTTTTACTAAATACGACACGTCGCGACGCTAAGGTTACTACACACTGAAAACGGATTTGTTGCCCCAACCGAATTATTTGCCAACCGAATGTTTTATATTACGATTAATTCACGTGAAAAATTCGCTTCTGTAGTATATTGACCCAAACATATTCTGCGTGAAATATACACATGTTTAGAGTACTCTCCAAATATATAATATTTGACACACACAAACATTATCACAGCAAAAAATAAAAGAAGTACTTCCAAAAGAATAACATTATAAGTACTTCCAAATCATAAGTATGAAAATTTTTTCGCCATTTAATGAAGTTCTAAATAACTAACCAAAATGTAATTTCGGAATATAAATTATTAACCCTAGAATGCGTAATTTCAAAACGATTGGATGTAAAATAAAGATCCTGAAGTGATAAAAGTCCAGATCGGAAGGAACATATATATGAGGGCTATGAAATATATGTAAAATACTGCTTCTATAGTGCTATAGGGAAGAAATATATATTTATATGGCGGCTATATCAGAATTAGTGAATGGTTCTGGAAGCTAGTCGACTTTCGACTTTTTCATCAACCAAATTTCGTTTCAGTCTACTAAGTCGATTATTCGGACCTAAAAGTCGACATTTTCATAGTCGATTAAAATAACATAAAGTCGTTTCAAAGTATGCTGATTTCTTCGAAATATGTTAACTTCTGGAATTGTAGTACATTGGATAGCGATAAAAACTGAATTTATTAATAACACTTTATACTTTCCAAAAATGTAGATATATCGTCACCAGAAATGCCCAAGTGAATAACCCTCAAAAAACGAAAATTCGTTTTTCGTCCAAAAATCACGATTTTATTGAAGAAAAAAGAAGTAACATCAAGTGCTCGTTTTTGATAAAGCACAAAGGGCGCAACCCACATTGTATTAAACAGAACGTACTGTATTCATATATTTAACCTTTAAAGTTGTTCTCTTGTTGCTGTTTTGATTTTTGTCAATCGTGTTTGACAGCTATTTTAGATGCAAAATTCTATATGGGGTCTGTATTTAAATTTGGCCTTTGTCTGAATGGTATCAATTTTTTATCAAATTTGGCAGTGTTCATGATTCTATAAACTAATCTCTGCCAAATTTAATAATTATCTGAATTAAAACCTTGCTAGTGACCGTTTATTCTCCGATTAAACAGTCCTTTGTGCAAAATATAGTACATTTGACTAAAATATGACTTCTATGGAGCTTAGATGCCAAATCGGAAGGAACACATCCATGCGACTATATGTGGCTATATTTAAAATGTTCACACAGATATTAACTGTTGAAAAAAGATACTCTTTACCAAATTTCATGAATATCGAAAGGAAATTATATCTTCTATAAATGGTATAAGCTAAATCGAAGGTACATTCCATTCATATATACAAGGTGGCGCAAAAGTAATCCCCTATCAGAAAATGCTATAAATTTTGCGATTGGCCCCTAATGCCTAATGTTGACATTTGTGTAGTAAACACATGCGAAATACACGTTAATAAACAATGTTACTCTACACTGCTCCAGAACGCGGAATATTGCTGACTATTTATTTGACCAATAATCGGTCGGTGACTTTGGCACAAAAAACATCGAAAGGTTACTTTTGCGCCACCTGTTATTAAGATATCTGGTTCTGAACTGATATTCAAATAGTTCAGAGATTTTTGGTCGTTCACCGTAGACGAAAGAAAATAAGTTACAGAAACAGGCACCAATATCTAAATTCGGATTGTCTTTCAATTTCATTACGAATTGTCTTGTCCCAAAATAAAGATATGTGCAAAATTTCTTTGAGATCGGACTATATTTGTGACTAGCACATTGATTACAAGAATGCATGCACAGACTGACATTGCTAAAACGGTTCAGTAAGTGATTCTAAGTCGATTGGTATAATAAACGATGGTTCAATATATCTCTTCTCATTATGGGTGTTAGAAGCAATTGCATAAAATTATAATAAATTGTATCAGTGTGGTGTAGGTTATAATTAAATAATTTTAAAAGAAATTATGGTAATTAAATATACCATACCATACTTACTGTACCACACTGTGGTACTTTACTACTAACTGAACCGGGAAAATACATAGCGCCGCTCAAATGTGCTACTTATTACAGTGTAAAATAAAAATACTTTTTTATTAGTGAGAATGTTGATCATTTGCGAAAATGTTACTAGAAGTTACACTATGGGGTCATTCGGTCACACTTTTCAAGAGCCAGCTACACCATACAGATTACAAACATCTTTAAATGTCCTAAACATACTTACATATATATGATCGTTTATCTCTTTGGCCAATAGTATATTATTTATACGTTCCCTTCCCAACCAATTTCAACATTTGTATTCCTTTAAAATAAGAGATCTCTGGACCCAAAGATGTTAATAATAACGACATACATTCATCAAATAAATACAACATCAAAAAAGCAAATCTTGTGCAAAATTGGTGACAAAGAAGTACTTCCCCGGCGCGACAACCCCTTGTTAAATTCATTGGAGAAAATCCAAATTAGAACAACTTCCGAATCATAAGATGGGGATTTTTATTGCTTCTTTGGATGCTCTTTTTTTGCTGGGTATATGTTTGGGGGATATTGTTCTACACAATGTATATAAGTATTTTGGAAATATATTTATATTTGGAAACCTTCTTAAACAATAACTTTGTTTGTTTGTAAACACATATTTTATTTGCGGTAGTCAGTTTGCAAATATATTATGTTCTAATATATTAATAAATGCGTTCCAAACAAAATTTATTTGTTAACAAATATATAATATTTAAAAAATATATTTTCTTTCAATTCAAACATATCAATAATGACGATTTTCCCCCTTGCATTAACTAGTTAAAATATGTGTTTTTTAAATGGTGTTTTTACAAAATTAAAATTTTTAAATCTAATGTATAAATCATAAATCTAACATGTCTTAGTAACAATGTTATGTTATGATACACCCAAATGTTTGTGAATTAAATTCCTTAACATTTTCTTGAATAGTAAAGGATTAGTAATATTAAATAGCTTCTGCTTTTTATAGGGCTATGTTATTTGAATGGCGTATAAAAGTTTTTTAATATTCTTTAACAATGTTTCTGAATTTACAATCTCTGCTTACCACAAAGAGTATACAAATTTCCGATTGATACAGTCTTATAAAAAATAAGTTGTTGCTACTGATTTGTATGAACGAGAAAACATGAAAACATTTTCTTGGGTGAGCGCAATCAAATAATGTTATACATATTGCTAATGGTTAAGTTTGGAGAACCGTTTAATTCTCAATTTTAAATCCTCATCATAAAAACACATAAACACACTAAAATTTTGTGAAAATTAATATAAAAGACTTCACTACAATTCTTCTCAGGAGCAAATATATCTGTTGGCCATTGTGGAGTCTACGATATGTTTGTGCTTTGTATGATAGGATAAGTTATTCATATGTTAGCGTGAAGGTGGCTACCCATATATAAGAGAGTGGGATGCAATATGTAACGTAGAGTGGAAATACATACATACTCATAGTAATGTAAGTGAGCGCACGGGAGATTGGGAGTAAGTTTCGTGTTTGTCATTTCATTTTACAATTGTGATGACCACTTGGGTCAGTTTATGTTGTCATTTCAGCACTCATGCTTGGCATTCTACATTTTATTGTTGTTATGGTTCCTCATTCTCATTTAGGGTCATTATTTCTTTGGGTCTGCCTACCAACCTCCCGCTTCACTGTTCTTTTCTGTCCTGTTGTTCTTATAGATGGTGGCGCAAAAGTAATTTCATAGTGTGAATTGCCTACCATTTTGTTAGAAATGCAAAAATAATAGTTCTCTTTTTTGGTATTTCCAAAGAAACCGACCCAGTCTAAATATTTATGAATTAAGATTTCGATGAAATTTTGAACGTGTATGTATTCTACAAGACAATTCGGTCGGTCTGGCCGATCTCAACGAAACTTTTTCTGTTTTTTTTTTTGACCCAAGGACGATCCCTGTTGAATTTGTTTTAAATCTGTTAAGATTTAAATATAGCTCCCATATAACGAGTGGGCTATTTAAAATTTTAAATTTGAATCGGCTTAAAAAAATACTGATAATATTTTGAAATTTCTGGTTTTATTAGAAAGGATGAACTTTGTCATTTAATAGTGGAACACAATATCATTCATATGGCTACCACGACTGGCTCGGCAGTACCTCATCCCATCAACCCAATTTTTCAATACATTTTCCATTGTTTCGGGTCGAATCTTTTCAATGGAAACTTCGATTTCATGTTTCAATTGTCTCTGGATGGTTTGGGTAACATTTATCCTTAATGGCTCCCCACAGAAAACATTCCAAAGGTCACAAATCACAAGTCAAAGTAATTGGTAGTTCAAATTTAAAATTGTTAATGGCCACCATTTAAATGTACCTTTGATTTGGACTATATGTACTGTATAAGAAACAATTTGTAACCGGTCTGAATAAAAATTTACAGAAAGATGTCTCTTGGTACACTTATATATAATACAAAATTTGAGGAAAATCGGTTCAAATTTAGATATAGCCTCCATCTAAAGGTTACCTCCTGTTTGACATGAAAGCGCTGTAGAAACGGTATTTTATGTCTGTGCTAAATTTGACAGATAGTCGTTTCATATTACATGAATGAACACCACCAAACTCGCGGAAAATCGGTTCAGATTTAGATATTGCCCCCACATATATATTTTCCCGATTTGGTATCAATTGCAACATTTGGAAGAAAAACTTTTCTTAATTTAGGAACTAAATTGGGGATAATCGGTTCAGACTTAGATATAGCCACATATATATTATGTTCCTGCCTATTTAGTATTAAAGCATGATAGAAACTGTATTCTTTATATTATTTGGCAGAAACTAGGTTTTTAATCCAAGTTTATGAAAATCTGTTTGGATTATGTATGGTACCATCTATTTGTTCCTTCCAAATCTTGATCAATGAAAGAATACTGCGCATTTTAAGATTGTCGTTTCAGATCTTGTTTGCTATCTTCAATTCCTTCTTGGAATAACCCTTGATGAGGAGGTGGAGCTAAATACTGTGTTAGGTGAAAAGAAACCAATTATTGCAAATTGTTATCGCAATGTCTATTTTAATGTCCAAATGTACCACAAAATTTGAAAATTTCAACATGGGTTCCCATTGGCTAAAAAATACGAATTATTTAATGTCTGTCTGTTTGACTAAATGGTGCGAACGAGTGACCGAATGACTTAAAATTTCGTACGTCGTAATATTTTATTCAAAATAGGTGTATGTTTATCGGCCTGCTCTTTTTGGTACCTCTCCCACAAATGGTTAACATTTTGTGACATGTTAAAACTTCTATACAGCTCATGGGAATCCTGTGAAATTGCATACATACTAATCATTTTACCGTCTCTGTAAGCTGAACGAAAATAGAAGAAAATGCCAAGCCGTTTTGATACATCACGCAAAGGGAGCAATTGGTACAAAAGGTAAACTGTTTAAAACAGTAATCCCAGTGCAAACAAATATTTGAAATTTTGTGCAGTGTTATTGCCGCGCCGCTCCTAGTTCCTTTCACACAAATGGTAGAAATTTTGTGAAATGTTAAATACCTAATTTACAAAAATTGATCACTTCATTTATTATTATTAGAGAGGATGTTAATATCTTTAAAATTGTACTGATGTAGACCTCAAAATAACAAAATTTCAAAAAATTTTACATGACCAAATTTGGCACCCTAACCCGCTATGAATTTGGACAAAGGGTAAACGGACATAATACCACACTTTCTTGCAGTGTACGCGTGCAAAATTCCAAAGAAATCGAAATGGTCAAATATTCTGATTGTAATTATTGGGTCGTTTCACTTTGGAATTACCCTTTTACGGAAAGTTTATTTGAAGATGTAAAATTTATTAGATCAAGTTGAAAAAATTATATCTGTCAAATTATGACATTACTTTTGCCCCACCTTGTATATTCACAGAGGAAAGTTTACTAAAACAGAATCGCAATCTCACTCTCAACTACGTTTGAAGAATAACATCTTAACAGGAGTTTCTGCAGTGGTTGTCGTTTTACACTTTCATATTACTCACTATCCATAGTTAAATACACAGGGCAAAATAGCCATTTTTGATATGTTTGAATCGAAAGAAAATGTATTTGGACACACATTATTGAATATTATATATTTATGAGCAAATACAATTTATTTGAAAATCAATATATTACAACAAAATATATTTGCAAACTAATGTTCTTAAATAAAATATGTGTTTATTACAAATAAAATTGTTGTTGTATTTTCGTTTGTTTTTATTTCGGTCTATAAATCGTTATTGATTTGTCAATAGGATATTCTCCTCGCTCTAGACCATATTTGTATCTATTAACTATTATACAATGCAAAGTTTTTTATTATTGTTTAGGAATTTGTCCAAATATATTTTGTTTAAAAAGGCTTTTCAAAACGTTGCAGATATTTCAAATTTAATTTTTCATTGATTTCGAGTTATACCTTACAAATTCAAAATAAATCCATAATTAACAATAATTCAAGTTTTAAAGCACTAATTTTTATTTATATTTATTTCAAGTCAACATTTGTTGTCAACCCATCAAGCAATGTATCATTATGCAAGAATATACTATTCAATTATAATTTTACGAAAGTTTAAAATTTCTTAAAAAATAACGTTGAAGTACTGAAAAACATAAAACATGTCTTAAAATTAAGTTATTGATATATTTTCTGAATACTTAAATGCAACAAAAATTTGTTTCGTAAATAATAGCCCCAAATAAAAACAATTAGGACGAAAGAAAGATTTGTTTAGATCCACATCTTCCCAAATATACAATGTTTGTAAGTGCCAAATATTTCGAGTGTACCCTAAACATTTATATATTTCAAGCAGAATATGTTTTGGGGCAATATTTTACAGAAGCGATTTTTTTCAGCGTGTACATATGTATAACAACACTCAACTGGGTCACAGCTCTCACGACGATATTATAAGCTATTTAAATAGCTCGATACTTATCTGGAAAAATCCAAAGAATTAAATGAAAATACAAATTTTCCAGACGAGCAACTTCGGTAAAAATATAGTAATTTTTTCATGACTATATAATCTTTTACCAAAATAATCTTCTCTATGACCCTCTCTAGTACGCAGTTCTGTGAACGGATGTGTACAAATCTGTATGTAGCTTCCCAATATGTGTAAGTTTTTGCACTGATTAGTACACGTAGTTTGTAATCCGTTGCGGTCATGTGTGGGTAACTTCTTCTCTGCGGACAGGTTGTTAAATCTTTCCGTGAAGTTTTATCACCATAAACACCAATTGAGGTCGACTGCAAGAAGAGCAAGATGCGGCAACAGATGAGCTACCATTTGCCGAAGTGAATTTTATACAGAAAAATGGTACATCGTTTTAAATATGTTTTACTTAAACATATTTACAATCTTACTTAATAAACAAAACAAAGTGAACCCTTACTACTACATACGAGTAGTATTGTTCAATTTGCCTTTTACGTTTTTACTTATTAATTACTAAATTGAAAGCCTCAGTTTTAGTCACATTGTCCTTCGTTTTTTTTTTTCATTGTAAAAAAAGATTAAAAGATTTATAAAAAATATTAAAAGATTAATAAAAATCAGTAAGGAAAGGCTAAAATCGGGCAGATCCGACTATATGAAAACCGGCATTCTAACTATGAAACGTGTATTTATTTAAACTCTCAGAATTCGAAAATATCATCTTTCATATTTCACAACATTGAGAGATATAAAGGGTCCGCTATCTAACGTTTTTTTTTCAACTAGTGCTTATTTCGTGAATGGTAACACTTAGCTCATGTCTGATTTGACAGATAATTAGTTTTATCCTTCCGCTGAACGAATATGGTTGTGTATATGCTTGAACAAGTGGCCTGCGATTGACTTACAGAAGATTCCGATTTTGCCAAAAAAAATCATCTTTTCAGATGAAGCTCATTTTGATCTTGGCGGGTATGTAAACAAGCAAAATTGTCGCATTTGGGGCACAGAAAACCCGCACGCGTACATTGAAAAGCCGATACACCCCAAACGAGTCACTTTTTGGTGCGGATTTTGGTCCAGAGGCATAATTGGACCATTAGCAAGGAGTGGCCGTTACAGTCAATGGCGATCGTTATCGGGCCATGTTGAACGAATTTTTGTTCACAAAAATTGAAGAGGAGGATATTGGCAACATTTGGTTTCAACAGGACGGCGCTACGTGCCACACAGCCGAAGCTACGAGCTCGATGTTTTGCGCGATGTTTTCAAAAAAAAAAGTTATTTGGCGGACTCTTTAGTTTTCAAACGGAGTCGATACTTAAATGTGAACCCCTTTTTCTCCAAATATGGCAGTGTTTGTTCTTAGATCAAGAAAATCCTCTCTGCCAAATTTCATTTCGACCGGATGTATAATAAGCTTCTACATCAATTTCCCCAAATCGGAATGAATACATATATATGGAATATATGTAAATCTGAACCGATTTTCTACCAAAAGGAGCTTGGCAGGGTCGCCGGTTGTACTCAATCGCTTACTCCTTTAAGCTCGAGCACGAGCTAGCCAAATGGACATTGCTCACAAATTGCCCTTAAAGCCGATGTCGTACAGTTTATGACTTTGGCATTTGTTTGTAACCATTTTTGGATAATTTTGGATAAGGGATAGACCAGTGCACAGTGTGTTATTTCATCAATCTAGGTGGACAAAAGTCGCAAAAAAATGTTTACTGAATATCAAAATCTTATCTTATCTTATGTTTTCTTATAATTATTTCTGTAATAGTGGACCTCTTTTTAATTACATATGTATATAAAATATATGTAATTAAAAAGAGGTCCACTATTACAGAAATAATTATAAGAATACACAATAACCTACTGTTATTAAGATAACGGTAAATGAAATTGAGATATTGTCCTGGTAGAAATGCAATGTGGGATTCTATACATTTTAGTTTGTGATCAGTGACGTCTGAGAAAATTGTTCTTAGCTCGATTGAAAAAAATGCTGGATATATAAAAATTAGTTATATTTTAATAAATGTTGTGCATTTCATTACTTCGAATCATTTTAATTAGAGCTATTTTGTTGACTTTAAACAGTGAGTATTTGAACTCCCTTTAAAATCCAATTCGTTATAAAGAAAAGGACATAACAACATTTCACCTCAAAACACCTCGTCCAAACTTTCAGGTTTTTAAATATAGTGTGTATACTACAAAAAAACCAAAAAATGTCTTGCTCATATTTGCACAATTTTAAAATATTTGCCTTAATTTAAGACTGACCCTGGAAATACCTTAAAAACTTTGGTTGATCTATGAATTGAAACATTAGACGTGGTAAATTATTCTTCAACCAATTAATTTTAAACAAGTCAATCAAAGTTGAAGAATACGCTACAACAACTAGAAAAATGCTCTTTGAAAAATACCCATGACGTGGTGTTTTCACTTAATTTTTTTATGTTTTTAGTTTTTTTTAGGGTGAGTAGTTTTGATGTTGGCGGCTTAAAAAGGTTAAAAAACTGCATTTTTTTAGTAAAAATGTGGCAGAAAAATTCATATAAAAATTCATATAAAATATAAAACGCGATGCTAACAGCGATTTTGGTTTTTTTTACGTATAGCTGGCATTTTTCCAAAGAAAATAAGCACTTACTTAACAAAATCTGACAACAAATGGCGGACTTATAATTTTTTTGGTAAAAGACCGAAATTCCGCTATTTCACGATATTTTGATTTTCATTATTTGCACAGCTTACCTACCCAACGCAAACGAATAAATACATTTGAACTTAATTTAAAATAAACAAATTAGTCTTAGTATATTATTTTTTAATTTATTTAGAGCACTACATACTCAATGTATGGCACAATTAGAAATGGATGTGCCAGGTTAGCTAAACTAACGAAATTAACCAAATCAACGCCCAAAAAAAATGAGTAGAAACAAAGATATAACTGTACATTTTATGCCATGTGAAAAAACAGCTGACTTATTCGAGAATTAAAACGCTATTTAAATTAACATTTGTTTCAAAAAAAACCTACCCATTGCTTCATAGTTCTTTACCAGATCCTCAACTATGTCCTTATAATTATCGCTTTTGTTGTTTCCTAAAAAGTTTTCCACAACAAGCCTGAAGGAATTCCATGCTGCGGCTTCGATGGGTGATAACAGCTTCGGGAATGTTTCATCTTTCAACATTTTTTTTATCTCGGGTCCTGCGAAGACTCCTTCTTTAATTTTTGCCAGCGAAAGGTAAGGGAAAATTGACCATAAATAGGCAAAAGCTTCACCTTCTTTGTCCAATTTTTTGGCAAAATTTTTTATCAAACCCAATTTTATGTGCAGCGGCGGAAGTATTATATTTTCACGGTTCTCTATTAGTGGTTTGCGCTGAACATTCGCTTCTCCAACTACAGGTTTCGTTCGTTCCGGCCATTTTTTTTTAATATAATGCTGATCATCAGCGCGGCTATTCCAAAGGCACAGAAAACAGCAATGTCGCGTATAGCCTCCTTGGATTCCACACAGAATGGCCACAACTTTGAGGTCGGCGCATATTTTCCAATTATATTTGCTATACTCTATGCATTTCAGTAAAATGTTCATAGTTTCATAGTTCTCCTTTGAATGAACCGCATGAGCAATAGGAAGAGATGGCTTTTCATTCCCATTATGTAAGAGAACTGCCTTCAAGCTCTCTTTGTTGCTGTCAATAAACAACCTCCATTCATTGGGGTTGTGAATTTGGTGAAGCTCTTGGAACAAGCCGGAAATGTCGCTGCAAAAACATATTTCGTCTTTCTTTGTATAAAATTTTGCATACTGCTGGTGACGCTTCCTGTACGCTGTTACTTTCACTTCTGAATCCGCAAATCCACACTGTACCATCCGAGACGCAAAAAGTTCGGATTTCTCCTTAGTGAGACCAAAATCGCGCACCCAATCGTTTAGTTCGGCCTGTGACAGTAATTTTCGCTTTCTGCACGCCCCAAATTCGCTTGCACTTGACTCGGACTCTTGATCTGACGATTCTGCTTTTTGAAGAGATGCACCAGGGCACACTGGATATGGTACATCATTCGAATGTGGTACTGGAAGTGCAAACGATCCCACTTGAGCGTAGTTCCATTTTAAAAATCTCCCTACCCCAATGTTTGTGGTGAGGCAAAAATAACAGTCTGTGGAATGGCATAGCGGCTTTTTGTACATCATTGGTGTATCGAATTTCATATGGCGCCTAAAATCAAAATAAATTACTATATTTGCTTTGCTTAATGTGTTTAAATAAAAATTCTTACCTTCCGCCAGCTGCCCAGTTGGTTAGGATTATATAGCAAAGATCACATAGCGACTTAGGTGTCCATGGTTCTGTGATATTTGGTGAAATACCAAAATAATTCAAATAGTGCAATTGCACTGCTGAGTAAACGTGTGTGCGTGATTATTCTTTATAAACTCGCCACAAACATTGCAGAAATTGTCTGGATTGTTCAAACACTCGAACACACGTAGTCTTTTACTCATTGTCTTACTTGTTGGGTAGGTATTATATGCACTTAAATTCAATTTGTTTCACTTTTTACTCGTACTACTCGCGTTCGTAGACACTTGTTGAATGACAAAAAACGATAAATGAACACCTATAAATACTAAGTATGTTACAGTATTTTACTGACAGGTACTTATGAATGGGCGCATCTTTTAAGGGTGGCTATATACCTGATTCAGCAAGTGTGCGTTTCAAATTGTGGAAAAGTTTCCAAATAATGACCACTCACAAATGTGGGGGGAATTTCTGTAAAAAAATCCGATACAGGTAGCCATCGGGAAAACACACATCAATAAAAAAGTAATTCCCTTTTTCCCTTTAATTGACTGTGAACGGAGTAGCAGTCATAAAGGAACACGAAGAGCGTCCACGCACCTTCAGAAGCGTATATTACTCTGCAACCACAATCATAAAAATTAAATAACTATTTGTGTATTACTTATTTTTTTAATTCTGAGAATCATAAAAATTACGTAAACGTTTTTTCCAAACAATTTTGTACATGTAAAGTGGGTTTGCCAAAATTCGTATCGTAAAATGCACCTGTGTTTCTATGTTCTGCATTTTCATTATACCATTTTCGACGAAACGTCCCTACGGTATTGTAAATAGGTTTTTTACAATTATGAAATATTTGTGTTATTAATATTAATTTAAAAATTGTATCAAAACTGCAAAGTGCTGTGACATTTGAAAAAAATTTCCAAAAAAAAATTGCTGATTTCACTAAATTTTTGAAATTTCACGTCCCTTGCCAGAACAGAAGACATTAACCCAGGGTGGTGAAATTTTGAACAGAAGTAACTTATGTATAGGAGCAACTGTTCCGTTCTATTCCAAAAGAATTATAAAAAAATTGCTTTTTCGATCCCTCCTAGTAGGTTAGCTGTGCAAATAATGAAAATCAAAATATCGTGAAATAGCGGAATTTCGGTCTTATACCAAAAAAATTATAAGTCCGCCATTTGTTGTCAGATTTTGTTAAGTAAGTGCTTATTTTCTTTGGAAAAATGCCAGCTATACGTAAAAAAACCAAAATCGCTGTTAGCATCGCGTTTTATATTTTATATGAATTTTTCTGCAACATTTTTACTAAAAAAACGCAGTTTTTTAACTTTTTTAAGCCGCCAACATCAAAACTACTCACCCGATTTGAAAATTTTCTGAGAATGAGTTGTAGACGGCTCAATTTGCTTTAATTTGAGTAGTAGTAGGATCAAATACGTCAAAGAAGACGAAAGATATGTTCAAAGTTGTAAGTGTACCTCCAAAAATTTAAAAAAAAAAAGTTCAAAAATTTGTATCTCGGAAACCAATCGACAGAAAAATTTTTAAAACTCATTTTCGTGTTCAGTAGGTCAAAATCAATGAGAAAAACTATGCTAGAACCAAATAACAAAACGACTGTTGGCTAGTGTTATTAACCGATTTTTAAATTTTTGAACGATATATATGTTGTTTATATAAAAAAGTAGGAATATTTGATCATTTGTAATACAAACACATGTAGAAATAATGTAGTGTTGTTTTAATGAACATTTTTTTCGAGAAAGTGTTCATTACCACCTTTTGTTAGAGATTTCCCTGTGTTACAATTCTAAGAAAAAGTATTTTTCTTAGGGAAAAGTTTCCAGCCACCATCTTTTTCATGTGGAATGTTGTCACTTTCCGTAATTCAGAAATCTTGAAATTTGAAGTTTCAAAGTTTCTAAGAATCTGATCAACTTTTTAAGAAGCACAACATATTCTAGTTTCAAAGTGGATTTTTGGGTTTGTTGCGCTATATTCGATTTCAACGGTTTGTCAAAATATATTGTAGTTTTAAGAACAAAAAAATTACCGTGGGGTGTAGGGACCCTACAATTTTTGGAAGGAGGTCGTGACACAAACGTTTGTAAGAAGCCCCAGGATAGATCCATCGCTTATTATACCGATCGACTTGACTCACTTTCTGAGTCGATTTATGTACTCTTGAAATCAAAGTATAGATCCTAATTTTTGTTAGATCGCAGTAAAATTTAGAAAACATGTTTATATTAATATAACATTAAAATGTTGTTATACCCATTAACCTTTTTAATAGTTCTTAGAAAAAGAGAGTATCCAAATCAGTGAAAAAGATCAAAGATCAAAGCAGTGATGTTATGATGCTGCGGCGTTGGGTTACCTATGTTCGAATTATGGCAAGACCAAAAAATTTTACCTTGTATAATTAAATATATAACGACATTTCTAAATTCAGAAAAGAAATTTGTAATAAAATGTAAAGATTTTGTTGTTGTTTTGAGCAAACATTCGTATGTCTAAATCCTAAGAGGTTCCAAAAAATAATATCGAAGAATTTGAATCATAATAATTATATCTTAACAACTCCTTTGTGTGTGTTTTTTTGTGAGTAGCTGCCATATATGTATATTTGTTCATATATCATACCAAAAATTAGCCTATATATATATGTTTCTCGCTTTTTATATAAATCGATTTTTTTACAAATTGATTCAGATTTAGATATAGCTCCCACATATATGGCCCATCAATTTTGACTGCGGGTGCTTTACCTTCGACAATTGCACACTCAAATTTAATTTTTTGGCATAAATTCAAAAAATAAACTTATAGGGTTGCCTTCAAAAAGGCAACCCTATAAGGGACATAGAAAATATAATTTTTTAAGCTTATGTGGCAACCCTGTTTATCTCCATGCGGTCAGATTTAGAACTTAAATCACGTGCCAATATTTTCTTCGTGCCATTGTTTATTAATGTGTCCTTTAACATGTAGTATAGGTGCTCTTTGCGCGTTTTATGCGCAAATTGATAAAACTTATGTTTTTTAAGTCAACTCTTGTTTAACTGTGCAGAAATATTTGCTATTTGGGATGGTAATAGACGCAATAATGATGCCGTTCTGGATTTGGTACTAAAAAAATTATAACAATTCGAACGAAAACAATATAGAATAGATAAAGAACCAAATTCAGAGTTTTATAGTTTATGTTCAGAAATCTTTACCAAAGTTCAGAAGAAATTTGGACAGGTTAGTGGAAGCCCACTCAGAGTGGGTTTCTGCAAATTTTACAATATATAAAAAAAAATTTTATGGTAAATTTTTTTTTTTATATTTTTCTTTTAATTCCAGCTTTCATGGAAAGTACATTCAGTATTTGGACCATCATTTTTCAAGAATAACCCTGATTGAGCCGTGTTATGCCTCAAGGGAATAAAAGGGAATTATGAGGGCTACATATGCTGCAAATATCGCTTTCACGTAGAATCTTTGGTTTAGTAACACTCGTCAAAAATATGAGAAAAAAAATTTTTTTTTTTTAAAAACACATTTTCCTAATACAAAAAAAAACATAGAAAATAGAAAACAATATTTTATCACATTTTTAAAAAGCCAGCTTGCTAAGGAGGAAAAAAACTGTCTATTTGAAAAAATCTATGGATAGATGTAAAAGTTATGAGCCATTTTGTAAATGTTAGGAAAATTCAAAAAAAATCTTGTTTCATATTTTTTTGTTTGTAAATGATGTTTTTGTTTATATTGAATTCACCATATGTGAGAGAGACATATAAGAGACATTGCACTTGAATTTTATTTTATGAGGATTGATGCCAAACATTATAAAATTAAAGAGAGGACGAGGTTTTATGGCCGTAAAACTCCATAAAACAGGATATGCAATGTGAGAGCTATATTGGATGAGATCCGCTCAGATTGAGGGTCATTCAAAAATATTTGTGGTTTTTTATTTATGAGGTTTCAATTCAGTGACGCCTTTTAGGGGCATGGACATCCCAGTCGTCTATACAGGTAGTAAAATTATATGTACGCAATACAAAGTAGTACGCGGCAGTCTTAAAAATATTGGGTGTCTACTTTCGAAGCAATCTATATGTCAGCTACAGGTACTGCAACTTATGAACATTAAACCCGGAATTTATGAATGAAATTTCTTATTAATAAATTAGTGTAATTCAGCGCCTTAAAGAGATTATCTGAAAAATATTACAAAGTTATATTTCGAAGTATGAGTGAAAGGCAAAGAACTTTTCAATATGTAAATGATACCGACAATTTCTGCAACATCTGCGGAAAATATGTAATTAAAAAACAACGTGCGTTTAGTAAAATAATAGAAGAAATATATGTGCAATATTTTGGTATACGAGTTAAAAATATGAACGAACCGGGGACACCTAGTATTTTGTGTAATTCGTGCCATGTAAGTCATCGCTTTTAACTCAGTTTCAACTCATTGATCTATTGAGAGATTTGGAACTGACCAAAGATAAGGCAGAACTACTTGCATCTCGGATGAAACAGTACAATATTTTGGCCCCAGATGTTAACATACCATATTATAGAGCCCGTGATATACCTTACAAACAATTTTATACAACTGTGGATAACAGATGCTGTTGCAAGGACATTCCCGTATTGTTCGAGGTACTTAATCAAACATACAATTCAAAGGAATGGCGGTTACTTGTTGACAGCAGTAAAGAAAGTTTGAAAGCAGTACTGTTACACAACGGAAATCAGAAACCGTCGACTCCATTGCTCATGCTGTCAACACCAAGGAATCATACGAAACAATGGCCAAATTGATAAAATACTGACTGGAAAATTTGTTGCGATTTAAAAGTAGTTGGTATGTTATGCCTCTGGGATAGCCGATATTTTGCCACCACTGCATATTAAGCTGGGGCTCTTTAAAAATTTTGTAAAACCATTAAGGAAAGATGGCAATTCACTCTCATATTTAAAAAGTTTATTTAAAATTGTTTCTTTTCAAAAATCGAAGAAGGAGTTTTTGATGGGCCTTAAATAAGGAAACTGATGAAAGATGTGAATTTCGAATCATATTTGATGAAATTGCAGCAAGGAGGTCGTTTAAACTTTCCTTGGATCAAATAAAAGCCCGCAATATTAAACAATGATTAATGATTTGTTAAAAAAATAAGAAAAAAATTGTTAGAATTATATTTTTTGATATTTATGTGTATAACACTTATGTATGTTTTCTTCCAACTTATTTTTCGCTTTATGTATTCCAACAGGCGTAAATATGTCCCTCAAAATTCATTTCTTGCATTCTCATTTAAACTTTTTCCCCGAAAATCTTGGCGAAGTAAGTGACGAACATGGCGAAAGGTTTCACCAAGAATTGAAGTCCATCGAGCGGCGTTACCAAGGGCGCTGGGATGAAAGAGTGATGGTAGATTATATTTGGTTCCTCATTAGAGAAACCGATTCCGAAATCTACAAACGTCAACAAAGAACTCACAATTACTTCTAATGAATTTTGTGCATGTAAATAAACTCAAATGTACATAATATAAATAAAAGTAATAAATAAAACGCTATTTAAACAGAAATTAAAAAAAAAGATTTTTTGAAAATCTCTTACCTCTACCGAAAGGGCTATAATTTCTACATTTATCCATAGATTTTTTTCAAATAGGCATTATTTTCTTCGCTAGGATGCAAACTTTTAAAAAATAAAACAAAATACTTTTTTTTCGATTTTTTATGTTTTTTCTGTCCCAGGATTTTTTTTTTGAAAAAAATCTACTTTTTCCAATTTGTTTAATGTTTGTTACTAAACCACTGTTTCTAAGTGAAAGAGATATTTCCAACGTTGGTAGCCCACAGTAATAGCTTCTATTTAACGTATAAGTCGACCTGATCGGGCATATACTCCAAAAATTATAGTGCAAATAATAAGGGTACCTTCGACGATAATAGTATTTTTAATAAAAAAATTTAAAAAAAAATCTATCCATAAAAATTTTTTGGTTTTGATTTTATATAACAGTATGCCACAATCTATACAAAAAAATAATTTGTAGGTCTAGGAAACAAACAAAATTTTTTGTTGCATAGTGTAATCTGGATCTTCAATGTTGTCATCATGATATCGAATTCACCTTGATTTTCAGTAGAACCAGCCAATTCTGCAATTTCTTCATCGCTCTGTGAACAAAGTGTGCATTTTTGCAATCTTTGGTTAAATCCCTTCGCCGTGACATTGTCAAAAATCACATTTGTTAGAAAATTTTACATTTTGTATAACAAAGATAACAAACACCGAAAAAGCAAGTAAAATTAATACTCATGTACTCGTACACGCTGAAAAAAAATCGCTTCTGTAGTATATTGTCCCAAACATATTCGGCTTGAAACATATATATATTCAGGGTACGCTCTAAACATATAGTATTTGGTATATACAAAAATTATATACTTGGGAAGATGTCGTTCTAAACAAATCTTTGTTTACATCCCAATATGTTATTATTTGGGACTATTATTTCCGAAACAAATATTTATTTGCATTTAAGTATTCGGAAAATACATAAATTGTGTTAAATTTTTCAGTAATTCAAAGTTAATTTTTTAGAAATGTTAAATGTTCGTAAAATAATAATAATTGAAATCGTATAATCTTGGATTAAAATAAATTACTTAGAGGATTGACAACTAATGATGGCTTGGAATACTCAGAAAATTTAAATGATCGATTTAAAACGGAAGTTAATATGGTATCATAACTGGGAGGTCTAAAAAGGAAAAATTTAAACTGAATTTCGAAAAAGTCAGTAAATGTTTTGAAAATTTTTTTAAATAAAATATATTTGGAAAAATTCCTAAGCAATAATTTTATTTGTATTTAAACACATATTTTATTTGAGAAATTTAGTTTGCAAATAAATTGTGTTGTAATATATTAATATATGCGTTCCAAATACATTTTATTGATTTTCAAATAAAATTTTTTTGCTCAGAAATATATAATATTTAAAAATTTGTGTTCCAAATATATTTTCTTTCGATTCAAACATATCAAAAAAGGTGATTTTGCCCCGTGTATAATAACGTCTAAGTCACTAACACCGTTTACAGACTGTCATCACAAAACCCTTGATTTTAGGGAAAGTTAATGACTAAAATTAAAACTTTTTAAATATTACAACAATAACACTTCAAGTGACATACCAAAAAAAATCCTGGGCTGATTGTGTTACTGGAAATTGTTCTTTTATATCTTACACGGGGCAAAATCGCATTTTTTTGATATGTTTGAATTGAAAGAAAATATATTTGGAACGCATATATTAATATGTTACATCAAAATTTATTTGCAAACTAAATTTCTCAAATAAAATATATGTTTAAATACCAATAAACTTATTGTTTAGTAATTTCTCTAAATATATTTTATTTTCCATAATTTGTGTATATTATTCGACCTTTTTTCGAGGTCATTTTATTAGTGATTTATTTATTTATATTGCACTCCAATATTTACAACAGAAGACGATGGTAGTGATGCTACCTTAGCTTTAAGTATTATTCATTTTATGTTTTTTACGTAAACATCCCGATGATGCAATTCATGAAAATTGCGAAATATCGATGTGAAAATATAAATAAATAAATCACAAATAAAATGACATCGAGCTTGAAAAATCATTTATTCTAATTTAATATATTTTATTTAAAGACATTTTCAAAACATTTACTGACTTTTTCGAATTTAAATTATTCCTTATTTTCGAATTGTACCTCCCAGTTATGATCAATTATTTTATTTTGATCCAAGATTATAAGATTTCAATTATTATTATTTTACGAACATTTAACATTTCTAAAAAATTAACTTTGAATTACTGAAAAATTTAAGACAATTTATGTATTTTTCGAATACATAAATGCAAATAAATATTTATTTCGGATATAATAGTCCCAAATAATAACATATTGGGATGTAAACAAAGATTTGTTTAGAACGACATCTTCCCAAATATATAATTTTTGTACGTACCAAATACTATATGTTTAGAGTGTACCCTAAGCATATATACATTTTAAGCCGAATATGTTTGGGACAATATACTACAGAAGCGATTTTTTCCAGCGTGTAAATATAAAATATACGTTTATAACAATTTTGTTATGTTAGCCGTTTTTAAAAATAAATCCAATATTACTTAAATTACATGTTTTATTTGTTGAGGATTTTTTCTTAAATCCGGGATATTTTTGGTGAGTGTTCAGTAAGGTCATTTTAACTCCTTCGCAACCCTAGCCTAATGTGTGTGTGTGTTTTGGGCCATTTCAGCAATCTCCTTCGCACTATACTTTCGACTAAGACCCCAAGTATGTTCGGCGGAAATCCGTTTTAGATAATTTTAAGTAATTTTAGCAATGTCCTTCCGTTAGTCTGTCTGTCTGCTGGCTGGTGCGCACGATAACTCTCGAAAGGAGCAACCGATTAACTTAAAATTTGGTATGCGGTTATATTTTTCTCTACCTCCGACAAGGTTCGAAGATGGGCCATATTGGTCCACTCCTTCTAGTACCTCCCTCACAAAGGGTTACAATTTAGTGAACTATTGATTCGCTAATAACTTCTGTACTACTTATTATTCGCATCTTCTGAAATTCCATAGTATTAGTTTATTAGTAATTATCGTCTTGAGAAAAATGGGCGAATAGGCCCCGCCCCTTTCGGTACCCCCCACACAAATTGACAATTTCGCACCAAAAGTTAACAGCTTATTACTTTAATACAAGTGGATAAAAATACATGAAATTTTTTAGAGTGCAATGTTTTAATAGTGCCTATGGTGTGGTAAAGAAATTGGCATTATTGAACTGCCCCATTTGGTACCTCCCACACAAATGGACCGTTTGGCACCAAAAGTTAACAGCTTATAACAATAATAGCAGTGCATGAAAATACTTGCAATTTTGCACAGTATTCTTTTACCGTCTTCAGTCCAGTGAAAAATGGGCGTTATTGTCACGCCCCTTTTGGTACCTCCCACCCAAAGGTACCATTTTGTACAAAAAGTTAAAAGCTTATAGCGTGTGTACCAATGCACAAAAATATACCTATGTCGGTTTACCCGACTGAAACGTTCTGAATTGTTTTATTTCTCTTTTTATCTCAAGCTACTACTCCTTCGAGTGCTTCCCTCACAAAGGGTCAAAATTTAGAGAAATATTGATTCTTTAATAACTTCTGTACTACTTATCAACAGCTTTCACAATTCCACACATAAATTATTTTCTTGGTCGCTATTACATTGAGAAATGGGCGAAATTGGCACCCATTTTGGTACATACAAATGAACAATTTTTCACAAAAAATTAACGGCTTATAACTTTGATTCCAGTCCATAGAAATACTTGAAGTTTTGTGTAGTGAACCGTTTTTATAATACCTATAGTCCCCTAAAAAATGGGCTTTATTGCCACTCCCGTTTTGGTGCCCCCCATACAAGGGACCATTTTGCACAAAAAGTTAAGGGCTTTTAACATTGATTTCAGCCCCTACAAATACTTACAATTTTGTGGAACGCCTTTATACATTTATCCGTATATTTTTTATAATTAGGCATTGTTTTCTGTTGTTAGGTAAAGGAACAGAGCTTTAATTTTTAAGTTTTTTAGTGTCTTTTTTTACGGGTTTTTCGTACCAGTAGAAAAAAATTTTTTGAAAAGAAATAATTTTTTTCCATGTGTGTTTTAAAGACAGTTACTTAACCACTGTGTCCTCATAATTTTCTTTAATTTAATCGCGGCTTTATCGGTCTTATACTTCAAAAATATGGTCCAAATACTAAAGGCATATTCCAAGAAAATTGTAACTTAATAAAATGAAAAACAAGCTTTTTCATAAAAATATTGTTTTGGTTTCATAAAAGAGTGTACCTCAATCTACAAAATAAAAGTTTTTTGGTCACGGAAACAGTTTGGACACATTTGCTGCATAGCGTAATCAAACAACATCACCTGGACTTGAAGAGGCAATTTAACGAGGGTAAATTTTTTTAAAAGAGTTTAAATTATTGTTTTCCTTTTTTTATAAAAATCGGAATGTGGATTCGGGAAGCCAAAATAAAAACACAATTTGCGTAGTTTTGAAAAAATTTTAATTGAAAAGATTACGAATATACCACCATAATATGGTGGAGGGTATAAAAACAAGATCTAAAGCATTTCAGTGTTTGACAAATTCAACCATGGAGAGGTACACAATAGAGCAGCGTGTTAAGATTGTTGAAGCCTTTTACGAAAATGGTCGTTTTTGGTCAGCCTAATCGGCCAAATGTGCCCAAAATCGGGATAATTGTGCACACAAGATTTGAAAACACCTGTGCGTTCTGCGGAAAACATTGATGCCGTTCGAGATAGTGTGGCAAAAGAGCCGTCAACCTTGACTCGTCGTCGTGCCAAACAATTGAACATTTCACAAACATCACTGCTGCGAAATTTGAATAAAGATTTGAATTTGCACGCTTACAAGGTTCAATTGAGATACGATCTGAAGCCTACTGACCATTTCAAGCGTCGTCAATACGCCGAATGGTTGGTTTAACAGACAAAAGTAAATGGTGATTTTACAAAGAAAATCATCCTCAGCGACGAGGCACACTTTCACCTCTGTGGATTCGTTAACAAGCAGAATTGCCGCATTTGGGCAAATGAGAATCTACGAGTGATTTTTGAAAAGCCTATGCATCCGCAAAGAGTTACTGTTTGGTGCGGTTTATGGGCTGGCGGCGTCATCGGGCCGCACTTTTTCGAAAATGAGGTCGGCCAAGCAGTTACCGTGAATGGTGTTCGCTATGGCGACACGGGGGAAAATCGTCATTTTTGATATTTTTGTATTGAAAGAAAATATACTTGGAAACGATTTTTTTAAATATTATATATTTGTTAACAAATAATTTGTTTTAAAAATCAGAACATAATTTTTTTGCAAACTGACTTTCACAAATAAAATATGTGTTTACACACAAACAAAGTTATTGTTTAAGAAGTTTTCCAAAAATATATATTTTTTAAAAAAACATTTTTAAAACTTTGCTGACTTATCGAATTTTAGTTAGTTTTTTCCAATTCATCACTTTCTGTCAACCCATCAATGCAAATTATATTTAGAAAGATTATACCATTAAAGTTTTATTTAAATTTAAATTTTACCATAAACCTTTATATTAAGGCATTGATATATTGATAAATACATAAGTACAAATTAATCTTTGTTTCGGAAATACTAGTTCTAAATAAAAAAATGTTAGAATGGGAACATATTTTTGTTTAGAACAATGTCCTCCCAAACATATAATATTTGTGTGTGTCAAATATTATATATTTGGAGTGTACCCTAAACATATGTATATTTCAAGTCGAATATGTTTCGGACAATATACTACAGAAGCGATTTTTTTCAGCGTGGAGATGATAACGGTCTTCTTGTGGCCTGAAATTGATTTATGGACCTGGACAATATGTGTTTCTAACCGGATGGTACCACTTTGAAAAACCCAAAAAAAATCCCGCGCACTTATTAAAAGCTTATGAAAATCAAAATGTATCATTATCGAAATGTGTGTTTTTCAATGTATTAGCTTTGGAATAACCTTAAAGTTTAAATTTTTGATACCTAAGATTCCTAAAAATACATTCCACATGCTTCTTCATCTCCATTTTGCCGTTATTCTCATGTAATAAAAGGTTAAGACACAGGAAGTGTGCTTAATGCAGTAAAATTAATTTTGTATAGTTTATTGAAGCTCTTATACAACATACACGCTGAAATAAAGTGCTTCTGCGGTTTATTGTCCTAAACATATTCTTTAAGAAATATACATATGTTTAGTGGACATTCGAAATATGTGTATGACATTTAACACAAACAACTTAATATTATATATTTTTGGAAAATGTAATTCTTAGCAAATATTCCTTAACCCAGTACATTTTATTTAAATTTTTCATTTAAAAAACACAAAGCTTAAGTATTCGATGTTTTTTGAAGAAACATTTCGTAAAAATAACATTAGTATTATAAGCTTTAAACTTTCTGTTAGTAATTTGTACGAACAGCATTTTCTTTTCTATGTTAACTTGTTTACAGAAAGCTTTGTACGATGTATAACAAATATAACAGCTCTTTGCGATTATAACGCCAAATCGTCGGCTCAATGCTATTTTGTTCCATACGCCATTTTGTATGATCGGAGAAAAACGCAATTTATTGTTTGAGTAAAAACGAAACTGAAAAGTTACACACTTTTTATTTCATAGGGTTCCCAACAGTGTTTGTATGATTCTCATGCATTTCTATGCCATTACATTCAAAAATATGCAAGTTATAACAATTTTTGTATTTGGCATTTTGGTCCATATCCACTTTTATTTCAATATTTTTTCGTATTTGTATTACATGGACCACAAAAAGGGTCGGTATGCAAGGACAGTAATTTACATATTGTGATCGAAATAACGTAAAATACTGAGTCAAAAATATAGGGCAATATAAAAATGGAGACATAGAACAAAAATATCAAAATTATTTTCCGTTATTTAGAGTTAAATAAATTCACCCTACCGATATCTCGAAAACTAGACGAGATAGGAAAAAAATGATTGCAGATTCTGAAAGAGCATGCTTGAAACCCATATTATCAACTCCTAACTCAAAAAACACAAAAATGGCGTATGGACCAAAATAGCATTAAGCCGACGAAATGTCCCAGACCATTAGCAGTGAAATCACGAAAATAACTTCAGTAATGTGGTAATGACTTTTTACATAAGAGAACAGCATTCTAAACACTTTACAACAGTATTGCGTTTATATACATTCACATCCTACAGAATAAACATAATTACTTCCATCCCTATATTATAGTAGACACCTAACCCAAAATATAAATAACTTGATTATACTAGTTGCATTAAGCATTCCGAAAAAGATATAAGCTATTATTTTATACATATTTTGCATAGACATAAACATATCGCACCTGTTCTACAAAGGCTAACAACACAAAATGAAAAAAGTTCACTACAGGCCAAAAAATGTTCCCGGCAATATTAATTTCAAAAAATTAATGTTAACGGAAATACGTCATTGCAGGAAAATACAATTAAGAAGTTATTTTCATAATTTTTGATATCTTTTATAAATGTCAATAAAATTAACAGAAGTTTTTTCTTGTTTTTTTTTTTAATTTTGAGTTGTTACACTTTTGTTGCATAGATGCGATATATTTAGTTCTTTTTTGTTTTCAGCTCAATACTGAGTGTGTATAATCGTCGTTGTCAAAAAAGTAAATTATAAATTTATCCGTAAAATAGAGTTCGAAAATAGATTTTGTTTTGTCTATTGAAATAAAAATTATTCCATCCACAATGTATTCAACTATTTACGAGAAAATTCCTAGGTACATCGAAAAATACTTTCTAGGTACACCAAAGACAATTCATCTTTTTAGACAACCCAAGGGCCTTTGCTGACGTACATTCACATCTGCAAACTCTAGATGGCTACCTAAAAATCTTCTCACTAGCATACAAACGTATTTCCCATCTTCTGTTAAAATGTTAAAATACACTGGGTGTCTATTACCTAAATTGTCTTTGTCTTGTATAACAGTTTTTTAATGTAAAACTGTTGGCTCCAACGCCAACTATCTTACTCCAAATGACTATGGACTTGTTATCGACTGGACGATTTTAACAAGAATTCATCATAGTAAAAATTACCTAAGTTCACATATAGAGGTCGGTCTTAAGTATGCGTTTTTAAGTTATATGTAAATACCACAGACGTATCTACTTAAATTATGCACAACGAAGATTATCCATATAGGCTCATGTTTTGAGTGGTCGCTAGATTTCCAAACTATTTTGTTGAAACTATGCAGATTGAGTTCTTTGACAAGATTTCTCACCAAAAACAAATAACCACATATATACAAGTTTTGATATAGACACCATGTAGAAATCGCTTACACACTTCTTTCTTAACGCCATAGAGAGGATTTATCTGATACTTCAAATAAAATTCTGCACAACGATATTTTACCATATTGTTATATGTTTTGAAGGAGAGCCAATATAGAGGTGTTTCTTAAATATCCTAATTTGCTAAAACGAAAGAAAACCTATTGTTAGATGATTTGATTCTCTTCCACTTCTTACTTGTTCAGGATAATTTCTCCCAAAATGTCCATAATCCATAAAAGTATGAAATGGTGGGTCTAGTTGTTTTGGATTAAATATCGATACCTCTATTCTAAAACATGCTAAGTCGACTTTGCACTTTTTTAGGGAGATTGTATTTTTACCTTCTAAATATTCCAAAGCAAGCAAGCAATATTTCAAATTATATTCAGTCAAAATTAGGTGTTTATCTAACATCTCAATCAAAAGTTATTCACAAAACAGTACCGGTCATTTGATTTGCATTATAAAGGAATTCCACACAAATTTAAAAAATTCATCAAACTTTGAAAAAACTACCTTTTTGCACTTAGCATAGTTTAGAATGGAGGTATCGATATAACGATATACATACTTATATTCCAATAACGTACTTAATTATTTTATTGCTTAGTAGATGGTGATAGAGTTTTGTCGTAATTTACAATACATACAAACGTATATATATGACAGTACACTAAAATCTATCCCGGGTTTCAGTGAATGGTACTGGTTATAACTCAAACAGCTTGTTCAGTTGCGTGCGTTTCATAACACGAGTTTTTGAGTTCGCAAAAAGCTTCCAATAGATTGCGAATTTCGCTACAACTTTATTCAGTACAGTACGTATAAAAACTCTTTTGCAAAAGAGAAAAATTTTCCTCAAATACCTATAAAATATTTGAAGATAATTTATATCTATTTACATATTTTCTGGGCATAGCTTTAACATATTTCCCATTTTAAGTTTCTATATTTTCCTTTGCGTGGCTATATATTATATTTTATATTTTTAGGTTATATACATAAATACATATTTAGCTTTCATGAAATAACTTTCATGAGTTTTATAGAATTTCTAAGGATTTCTAAAAAATATGCAATCTGTGGGGAGTTTTTTTTTGTACACCAAAAACTAATACATATTTTGTAGAACAGTTAATTAACAAATAACTTATTTGTTTGTGTGTGCAAAATTTAACAAATATATCCTCGATGAAAGCCACTTACCTGCATAATTTCAAATGGCATTAACCGTTTTTCTGTGACATGGCGTTTTCCTGATATTTAGCCACAAAGTTTGCAGGCTAAACAAAGAGGTTAGTAAATTCAGACGCAGTTTTAGTAAAGATAGCTTCGGAATATATATTCTAAGTCAAAGAAAGAATCCACTTAACAAAGATAATCACCTTCCAAAAATAATGATATATCAAAAGTAAATGGTTGTATTCATCGAGGAGACATTTTTGTGCACACACAGTGCTATTGGACATGCTAATAATTGTTGTGAACAGTCATATATGCTTAACACTTTCCTCTACGAGTCTGTTAACACAAAAAGGCAGGTTAAGTTTTCAAAGAATATACATTTTATAGTGTATTAAGAAACATTGTCAACTGAAACTCAGAATGATGTGACTAACGATTTAATGTTGTTACAGAAGAACGCAAAATGGTCCATTTGTGTTGGAGGTACCAAAAGGGGCGTACCAATGATGCCCACTTTTTCACAAGACTCTAGGTCCTATAAAAGCATTACTCTGTACAAAATTTAAAGTATTTGTGTGCACTGGTATAAAAGTTAAGCAGTTCACTTTTGGTGCAAAATGGTTCGTTTGTGTGGGAGGTACCTAAAAGGACTCTAGGTACTATAAAAGCACTACACAGTACCAGATTTTAAATATTTTTTTTAACTGATAATAGAGCTGTAAGAAGTTAACTTTTTTTAAAGATGATTCAGATAAAGTAGTAAAGAAGTTATTAGAGAATCAATATTTTACTAAATTGTAGCCCTTTGTGAGGGATTTACTAGAAGAAGTGGACCAATATATCCTATCTTCGAATTTAGGCTGAGCTGGAAAAAATATTATCTCCCATAACAAATATGAATTGAATCCGATAGACGGACGGATATTGCTCAAATGGCTTAGAATGTCCTACAACGGATTTCCGTAAAACGTGCTTAGGATCTGGGGTGATATATACCCTCCTCCCTGTAAATTAAGGGGATAATAATCAAAAAGAGGCCGTATCATTATTTAAAATTCGAGTGTTTCAGAAAATGTTGATCGTAGAAGAACGAAATTTCGAACACACTTTAGTGTAGTCATTATCTAAAACTTCATCAAAAATCTACGGTCTCAGAAACTGTTGACCGTAGAAGAAAGGCGTATGGGTTTTAAGTTATTGCAGTTAAAAGTAGTAATTTCACCAAATGTGGGCGGGATAGAATCAGTAGGCGTGGAAATATTTAAATCTATTTATATAAAATACAAAAAAATGTGTCCACCTACATAAGAATGTCCGTCATAGACTTTGAAACCATCCAACTGAACCAAACAGGTTTCATTACAAAGTCAATAATGCGAATATGGTTGTCTAAGCTATCAACTGAGATAAAATGTTAATAAAAAAACAAAATGTTAGTATAGTTAAAAAAAAGGATTACATTTGTTTTCCTCATTTCTTCTGAACTGTACGAGCTATAGTAGTACTATTTATGCAACACATTCAGATATTTGAATTATTTTTGTTGAGACAGAATTAATAATCACATAACCTAATATTATAGTCGATAACAATTCCATAGCTATGTCAGATAGTGCTCGAGTCAATATTTGATTATCGTGTAAGACAATATTTAAAGAACGGTTATAAAACACAGTACAACATTTACGAAGTCATCGAAAGTTGGCACTGTTTTAACAAACAAAGTGTCGTTTGGGTTTCTCTAGTTTATATCCTATTAGGATTTTATCGGAAATTTTGTTTCACGGCCCTTAGCATTAAAGTAGGTATAGACTAGGAGTAAATTTATATAAAACAGCATCTAGTGCCTCAAAATCGCAAAATTGTCGAGAAATTGTTAATTTGTTGAGACATTTCTGCTTTTAATTTATCATAACTCGGGAGGGCGGTGGTTAAATGTTATACTCGTACAGAAATATTGGACATAAAATTTTACTATATACGTACATATGTCAGAACACAACAAAGCCCAAAAACAAACAAAAAAAAAACAGTCAAATTCCAGAAGTCGAACCCAAAGACACTATAATTTAAGAAGACATTCCTTCCCGTAGCGAGTATGTGTCATTTACGAACGAACAGAAATTTAATTCCAACGAGTGAGGTTTTCTGCGGATTTTCAGACCGTTTTCTCGAATTTTTTGTAATTGTCACAATTAAAAAATTAATATTATTCGTTATTAATCGATAAAAAGTATTAAAAAAGTTCAAGCTATTCGTTCATTCCTATTCGTCGGTAACTGGCAGATTTTGACATTTCGGCCTGAAGGAATATCTTCGTATTCGTATTTTTCGACCACTGGTGCGTATGAATATTAATTAATATTATATTTGTTCGCTTCACAAAAGGCGCGATTGGTACCACAATGTTACGTTTCCGCCCTATTCGTGGTTCATCGTATCATTGTGGTGGTTTCCAATCGATTTTGTACCATTTTTACCGTTTACGTCAGTTACGGGTTCTTACGGTCTCTTTGCGACCCCGTTACGTTACGAAACGTCACTGGTACTAATCGCGTCTAAGCGAACATGTATACGTTTCCACCCAGTTGTCCGCGCCGATCGCCATGTAATTCCACCGTCCTTAAGTTCAAGGGACGTTTCACACGAGGCGATTTGACGTCCAACTTGGTAGCAGTCACTATCAAACCCGCGTTTTCACTGATGGAGCTGTGTTAGGTGATAGAATCACATGTATTTTATCACATAGCGCAGCTCTAGGAAGTGATACGGCGTTTTTGTGACGCTCTAAAAAGTTGTTCGTCGGATGTCGTGTGAATGCCCCCTTTATTTGGTGGCGTGTATGGGACGCTTATTTGATTCGCCTCGTGTAAGGAGGTTTAAGCTGGTATGATGTCATCGGCGGTAAATTCGTACGGTGCGGCGGCCGCGGTGGAAAAAAGGTGATGTGTGACTCTGGTTTTTATAATTAATTTATTCGTTTTACTACAACCAACAGAGCCACACATCAAAAATAAAACTAGAAATAAACTATTTTGTGAACTGAATAAGTGAAATAAAGTTGTGAAAACTGAAATAAAAAAGTGTTTTAATTAAATAAAAAAGGAAAATATAAGACAATAAACGAAAAATAAAACCAAACAAAAAAGGTGAAATAAAAAACCGCCACCGCCACACACACACACATACTCGTGTGCAAAAGCCGGCAAAAGCCTAACAAAAGGCCGGCAAGCCACAGGTGGCTCACCAGATCGGACGAGGAGCTCGTCCACCCAAAGGTTTCCGTGTTCCCACCGCCGAGGGAACGGACCCCACCGCCGAGGGGAGACGTTCAGCCAAGCCAGAGACTGAAGGAGTTGCCCCACCGCCGAGGGGAGAGACATACGACCGAGGAGCAGACCGGAGACGTACCCTACATCCCCGAGAACCAGCGAAACCCCACCGGGAGCCAGGTACGGCCCCAAACATTGGTCCTTCGCCCGTAAGACAGGAATAAAGGTGCGTAATACATTTTTTTGGTGTTTTTCTTAAAAAAGTGTTCTAAATAAAGTTGCTTCGAGGTCGTTTTATAAAAGAAATAGTGTGTTTAAGACAGTGTTTTTTTGAGGTTAGCTTCGAAATTTGCAAGTCACACATATATAGACATTCGTCTATGTATTGTAAGGACGCCACAAAAGTATATAGAAGCCATCTTTAAAAAATTTTGCACATAACAAGTGGCGGACATATTGGTGTAGAATTTGCTGTCCCTTTTCTACACTATTGTTAAACATTAGCTTTGCATTTGTGTTTCATTTGAATTTTGTTTGTGGTTTTTTGTGAAATTTGTTGCTTTTCGTGATTTCCATTGGAATTTGTGGCTCTTTCTATCAGAAAAACAATTCTTATTGGAAATTTTGGAAATTTTTGGCAGTTTTACAACGTTCCGGATTTTGCTATCGCACAGTGGGACAAAGAGGAAAATTTTCGGATTAATAAATCGAATTAAATTTTTTTATATTGTGGTTTTTTGCAAGATTTTAAACTTTTTTGGCAAAAGTTGCTCGATTCCGTTTGTGAGTTGGCTGATCCAATATCTTTCTGGAATTTTAAAAATTAAATTTAAACGGAATTGTCTGTCCCTTTTCCGGAGTAAATTTAAGTAGAGTTAGCTGAAATTTCTTGCGGATTTTTTGTGAGTTTGTACAATTTTGGAAAATTGACTCACACTACAATACAATTTAGTTTGAAGACTCTGGGTTTTTACATTTCGATTACAAATAAAGTATTTTCATTTGGAAAATCCGATTTTTTTGGAAATATTTGTTGTTTTTGCTTTTAAGTGGCTTTACGATTGGTATATTGTTAAGAAACGAATCATTACTTGATATAGAGTGGTTTGAGAGCGAAAAGGCTGACCCTTTCTCAAATTCATAACTCACGGCTGAAGTAAAATAATTTTTTTAACATTTTATTTTACATTTTCTAAAATTTGGTACACTGAGAGAAATTAGTGGCTCATTTGGTCAGTGATACCGAGAAGCTGGTAACTTTTTTCAAGTTGGGAAATATTTTTCGAATAATTTCTGTTAAATTAATTCGTTAATATGTCGATTGGGGATAAGTTTAATGAAGTAGTAGATGAAGTGGCCCGATTCGAGAATCGGTTGAAAGAAGAAGACTTTTCGTCCTATTCTAAGGAAGCGATAGAATGCGAGAGGAACGAATTGGAAATGCTTTGGGTAAAATACAAGACGATTTATGAGGAATACTGTTCAGAGGCGACTGAAAAGAAGAAAATTCATGCGAAGCATAATCAGGTTCACAAAATATATATCAGATGTGTTAACCTGATAGCGAAATCAAAGCAGGTTTTATCCGATAGTGGCCCTAAGGACAAAGTAGGTCCAAGGCAAGACTTTTCCGTGCATGTTCCTCCATGTGATACTGGCATTTTCAAAGGCGACTACATTTCGTGGCCCACATTTAGGGACATGTTTACTGCGATTTTCATAAACAATTCCAGACTTAGTGCGGTTGAGAAGTTGTTCTACCTTTTTCAGAAGACTGATGGTGAGGCCAGGGAGATTAATAGAAACGTAGCTCTTACGGCTGAGAATTTTGATATTGCTTGGTCAAACTTGAAGAATCAGTACGAGAACAAGCGGGTTTTAGTGAACACACAATTGAGGTTGTTGTTCAATATGGCGCCATGTCAGAAAGATTCTTTTCAAGAGATTAAAAGGCTTCAGAGAGAAATCAACAATATTATGTCAGTGCTAAAGTTGTTCAAAGTGGATATTAGTTCATGGGATCCGATATTCGTGTTTCTTTGTTCAGCTAGGTTGTCCGAACAGACATTGGGTTTGTGGGAACAGTCGATCAAGAATAAAACTGAGATTCCTAAGTGGAGTGATCTTGATTCCTTTTTGACTGATAGGTTTCATGCGTTAGAGAGTGTTTCGGATATTTTAAACACGACTAACCAGTGGCCCAGTAGTTCAGACAGATTAGTAAGGAAGACACATCAGACTAGCACAAAAGTAAAGAAGTCTAAGGCACATCATACAACATCCGACGTGGCTCGTTGTAAGTTATGTAAGGATTCTCACCCCATCAGTACTTGCCATAAATTTCTGAATATGGATCAGAAGAATAGAGCTTCAACACTTCGAAAATTTAAATATTGTTTCAACTGTCTGAAGTTAGGACACATGTATAATAGTTGTCCAAGTCAGAATGGTTGCTCGAAATGTCAAGGTAAGCATCATAATTTGCTACATAGGGATTTCAATAGGACTCAGGCGCAAACAGGAACAGTGGTTCAAGGCAATTTGTTGTCCAATTTTCCGAGCACGTCAAGAAGTCAAAATATACAGTCCACTAATTCGAATACGAATAATACCGAGCAAACACTGCACACTTCTGTCTCTAAAAAAGTGATGCTTGCGACAGCATGGGTTAATATAGATCATTTAGGGTCAATATATAGAGTACGTGCTTTGATAGACCCTTGTTCGGATGAAAGTTTCATCTCAGGGAGAATTCAAAAGTTGCTCAAGTTGCCCACAGTTGCTGTATCTGCGGAAGTGACAGGTTTGGGAGGTGAATTGGTTAGCAAATCTGATAAAATGGCCAAGTTTGTGATCAGTTCGATAATAAATCCCAACATTTCGATAAGAATTGAGGCGTTAGTAGTATCAAATGTCACAGGCTATATTCCAACGCAGTCGTTTTGTGTTTCTGGAGATATACAGTTGCCCAACCTGGATTATGCGGATCCAGAGTTTTATAAGAGTAGTGCGATAGACATGCTTCTTGGGGGTGACTTATATCCGACCATTTTACGAGGTGGTGTACAACATGGTATCTTTGGATCGCTGGTGGCACAAGAGACTATTTTTGGTTGGATAGTTACTGGTCCAGCTACAGATAAGGTTCAATCTCCTGTAGCCCGAGTCTCTCATTTCACGTCAGTATCTATAGATGACCAGTTAACAAAATTTTGGGAAATAGAAGAGGTTTCCAGGAAGAGAATACTTTCAGAAGAGGACAAAAAGTGTGAAGAAATTTATGGTTCAACAACTTTGCGTCGCTCTGATGGCAGATATGTAGTAGATCTGCCTTTTAAGTCTGATTTCTCGAAAATAGGTCCAAATAGGTATACTGCTATGAGTCAATTTTTGAGAAATGAGAAGTCTTTATTGAGGAAACCGGAATTGAAAGTTCAGTATGACGAGGTCATAAAAGAATATGAACTTTTAGGGCACATGCAGAAAGTTGAGAAACTGGAAGAAGGTCCTTGTTACTATATGCCACATCATGGCGTGTTCAAGGAAGAAAGTACAACAACGAAATTAAGAGTTGTCTTCAATGCTTCAAGTTCGTCGTCCAGCAGTATAAGTCTCAACGATTTGTTATATATAGGACCTATTTTACAAGCAGATTTAGCGGCCCTTGTTTTAAAGTGGCGCTTCTTCAAGTTTGTTTTTAATGCAGACATTGCCAAAATGTATAGGCAGGTTTTGGTGAATCCTAATCATTCCCGCTTTCAGAGGATTGTTTATAGGAGTTCTGTAACCGATGAAATTGAGGACTATGAGCTAAAAACTGTGACTTTTGGTGTCTGTTGTGCTCCCTATTTGGCCCTTAGAACTCTACATAAATTAGCCGACGATGAGGAACTTAATTTTCCTATAGGAGCTGATCTCCTTCGTGGCTCGATGTACGTAGATGACGCTTTAGTGGGGACTCATAGTATTTCTGATGCTTTAGTGGCTCGAGATCAATTGGTCGGTATTTTGAAGACGGCAGGGTTCGAGTTGCGAAAGTGGACTTCAAATAGGAGCGAAATACTGCTAGGGTTGCCCACAGAACATTTGTTAAGTTCTACTTTTCTGTGTCTGGATGATAAAAGTACTGCGAAGACATTAGGGGTACGTTGGAATGCTGCAGAGGACTTTTTCTACTTTGTCACCGAGAAAATGGAGGAGAGAAAAACGTATACAAAGAGGCAGGTTCTTTCATTGATAGCGCGTCTGTTTGATCCAGCCGGCTGGCTGGCACCAGTCATTATAACAGCGAAAATCATAATGCAGGAGATGTGGCTCGATATGATTGAGTGGGATGATGAAATTAGGCCCATCGCTCTTCAAAAGTGGAAGAATTTCGTCTCGAAATATAATGATATAGACAATATCACTATACCAAGGTGGATTCAATATTCTCCAAGTTGTGATATTGAGTACCATGGTTTCTGTGACTCCTCTGAGGCTGCGTATGCTGCGACGTTGTATGTAAGGGTTCAGATAGACTGTCAGGTTTTGACTAACTTGTTGGTGGCCAAGACAAAAGTGGCTCCAATCAAGAAACCATCTCTTCCTCGTCTAGAATTGTGTGGAGCGGTACTTCTAGCGGAATTGGTAGATTCGATGACTTCTCAATTTGACGCCAAAAATGTACCTTTGTATTTGTGGTCCGATTCCACAATTGTTTTGGCGTGGCTCAAAAAACCACCGTGTACGTGGAAGACTTTTGTGGCCAATAGAATCGCTACTATACTTGAAACGGTTGGAAATAAGTCTTGGTATCACGTTGCTTCTAGTTTTAACCCTGCTGATCTAGCAACCCGGGGGCTGATCCCTTCGGATTTGAAAGGTAATAGTTTGTGGTGGCACGGCCCAGAATGGCTTGGGCTAGGGAAGTCTTTGTGGCCCGTATCAACTAGAGAATTTGAGACGTCAGAAGAGTCCAGAGGACCACAAGTTTTTGTTGCTAGAGCAGGGTCAGATGACGACATTTTAGACCGTTTTTCATCACTGTCGAGAGCTATTCATGTGCTTGCCTATGTCTTTAGATTTTTTCGCAATGCTAGACTTAAAAAGGGAATTGTTGTCGCTCAAGATTCGGTCCGTATTTCTGCTGAGGAGTTGACTTTTGTTCGGAATCGTCTTTTCCGGTTGGCTCAAGTTCGACATTTTCCTGAAGATCATTCGTGTCTCAGTAGAAACCAGAAAATCAGCTCTTCAAGCCCCTTATTGACGCTTACTCCGTTTATGGACAAACATGGCGTTATACGAGCTAATGGTCGTCTAGGTTCAACCAACAGTTTGTCCTATAATGAACGTCACCCGGTAATACTTCCATACGAAAGTAGATTATCACGCTTATACGTGGACTTTATTCATCGATTAACTCTTCATGGTGGCCCCCGACTTGTCCTAAATACGATCCGTTTAGAATGTTGGATTTTAAAGGTCAAAAACTTGGTAAAATATCACATTCGAAACTGCAAGGAATGTGTCATCTACAAGAAAAGGTGTCAAAATCAGATAATGTCAGTACTTCCGGAAGAAAGAGTTAGTTTCAGTCGCCCTTTCACTAATACAGGAGTCGATTTTGCTGGCCCATTCGACATTAGAAGTTTCACAGGACGTTTTTGTAGAATCACGAAAGGCTACGTGTGTCTCTTCGTCTGTTTTTCGACCAAGGCCATCCATTTAGAAGCTGTGAGCGACCTTTCCACTCCCGCATTCTTGGGCGCCTTTGCGAGATTTGTGGCTCGTCGCGGCTGTCCAAGTAAAATGTATTCGGACAACGGTAGAAACTTTGTTGGTGCTGCTCGCCAAATCGATGTCAACTTCAAGGCTCGTGTCAAAGAATTGAGAGACGAAGTGGTCTCAAAATATGGGCAACAACAACTTTCGTGGCACTTTATTCCAGCTGGCGCACCTCACATGGGAGGTCTGTGGGAGGCCGGAGTAAAAAGCTTCAAGATTCATCTCAAAAAAGTTAGTGGTCAGCTCAAATTCACGTTCGAGGAGTTTTCGACTCTCTTGTCTAGCATAGAAGCGTGTCTCAACTCTCGTCCTCTCGGTTCTCTGTCTAACGATATCGATGATCTGTCAGCTCTTACCCCTGGTCATTTCCTGATCGGCGCTCCGATCCTATCCCCCGCCGAACCTGAGGAAGTGTCTCCAATTGATTCTGTAATAAATAGGTGGCGAAAAGTTAAAGCGACCCAGGCTGAGTTGTGTCGTAGATGGAAAAAAGAGTATCTCGTTGAGCTGAACAAAAGGAACAAGTGGAAAGTCCCTCAGGTCGATATTCAGGTCGACGACCTTGTTGTTATACGGCACGAGCAAGTCTGTCCAACCGAATGGCGTCTTGGTCGCGTCACAAAAGTATTTTGTGGCCCTGACAACCGAGTTCGAGTAGCTGAGCTCAAGACTCAAAACGGTTTAATTACTAGGCCCATTCATAAAATGGTTCTACTACCACGTGGTTCATAAATAGGGTTGTTTTTCTACTGTTGCTTCCGCTCCCCATGTCCTTGTCTACCTGAGAACGTTTAATAATATTCTGTCTTTGCAGAGAACAAAACCATGGCGTCGTGCTTTTTTAACGAGCGGTTCCCGTGTCCCATGTGCCGCCGTCTCCATGCCATTCGAGACTGCACCCGGTTTTTGGTGCTTGAACCTTCCAGCCGCCGCGACAAAGCAGTGGAGCTCAAGCTGTGTACAAGCTGCCTTGCCCAAACCCACGAGAGACGCGACTGTCCTAATGAGTCCAGCTGCCGCTTGTGTAGAAGCCAACACAACACGCTTCTACACCCCAGAGGACCGAACACGGCTTGGCTCTCAATGACGGCAATGGCACGCTTGTACCCCGACAACTCTGGCTGGAGTAAACTAATACGGTTGAAGATTGACCCAAATGTGGCGCGGTCGTCCATCACCCTCGACGCAGCGGAAGAGTACCACTGTCGTATAAACAAAGGCTACACTGTGGTAACCCTCAAACATCGCCTTTTCGAAAGGGACCCGGTCGACATTAAATGTGCTGTGGTTGACACACGTTTTGGTCCCACTCCTCGGCACCGTGTAGACACGATGTGGACGCTCCGCCACCCTGTGGTGGGAAACGCCCACTTAGCTGACCAGAACTGGTTCATCCCATACCCCTACAAACTTCTTTTGGGGGCAGACGCTCTTGGAGCTGTGTTGAAGGGAGCAGCCATTACTCCTCCAGGTCAGTGCGCCATCCAATTTTCCATTTTTGGACCAGTTTTCTTTGGCGAAGGACACCGGGAGCTAGAACCACCAACGGATGAAGAGTTGGCTCAGCTCGAGGAGCAGCAGTAAACCCTATGATGACATCACGTGGCTCAGAAGACTTTGTCGTCCTTATTTTTGAACTATTTTGTTAAGTATCTTACTGAAAAGACTGAATTACCCTTATATTTTTTTGTTGTAAAACACTTTCATCTCCTGGGACCGCATTAAGTGTCTTTTTCTTTTCCTCTAAGGATCTCACTTGTATCAACAAGTCTTTTTTTTACCTCAATATGAATTTGAAATCCTGAAATACAAAGTAGTTTAAGTTTCCTTTTAATCGCGGCTCCCAGGGATGAAAGTGTCGCTATATTACTTATCTCATTCATCTCATTGAATTAAAAAACTAGACTTAAGTCATTTTAGTAATTAGACGTTAAACTAGTGTATTAATTCGATAGTTTTATTGTAGGCGCCCAGGTCAAGTGCATATTGGAGGGTATTATTGAATTTTCCTTGCTGGGTTATGACCCATTTGCCACCCCTCCAGCATGAACTTGCCTAAGGGAATGTTTACTCCTCGCCAGGTCTCTTGAGAAATCGAAAAAGAACATGTCTGTCATTCCCGTCTGGTTTGATGGTGTTTTTTCTATGTTCATTTGAATTAACTCACGAGAGAAATCTGAAGAGTAAGCACTCCCTGATTGTTTTGCACATTGGTGCAAGGCGGGCGGAATGTTCGCTTCACAAAAGGCGCGATTGGTACCACAATGTTACGTTTCCGCCCTATTCGTGGTTCATCGTATCATTGTGGTGGTTTCCAATCGATTTTGTACCATTTTTACCGTTTACGTCAGTTACGGGTTCTTACGGTCTCTTTGCGACCCCGTTACGTTACGAAACGTCACTGGTACTAATCGCGTCTAAGCGAACATGTATACGTTTCCACCCAGTTGTCCGCGCCGATCGCCATGTAATTCCACCGTCCTTAAGTTCAAGGGACGTTTCACACGAGGCGATTTGACGTCCAACTTGGTAGCAGTCACTATCAAACCCGCGTTTTCACTGATGGAGCTGTGTTAGGTGATAGAATCACATGTATTTTATCACATAGCGCAGCTCTAGGAAGTGATACGGCGTTTTTGTGACGCTCTAAAAAGTTGTTCGTCGGATGTCGTGTGAATGCCCCCTTTATTTGGTGGCGTGTATGGGACGCTTATTTGATTCGCCTCGTGTAAGGAGGTTTAAGCTGGTATGATGTCATCGGCGGTAAATTCGTACGGTGCGGCGGCCGCGGTGGAAAAAAGGTGATGTGTGACTCTGGTTTTTATAATTAATTTATTCGTTTTACTACAACCAACAGAGCCACACATCAAAAATAAAACTAGAAATAAACTATTTTGTGAACTGAATAAGTGAAATAAAGTTGTGAAAACTGAAATAAAAAAGTGTTTTAATTAAATAAAAAAGGAAAATATAAGACAATAAACGAAAAATAAAACCAAACAAAAAAGGTGAAATAAAAAACCGCCACCGCCACACACACACACATACTCGTGTGCAAAAGCCGGCAAAAGCCTAACAAAAGGCCGGCAAGCCACAGGTGGCTCACCAGATCGGACGAGGAGCTCGTCCACCCAAAGGTTTCCGTGTTCCCACCGCCGAGGGAACGGACCCCACCGCCGAGGGGAGACGTTCAGCCAAGCCAGAGACTGAAGGAGTTGCCCCACCGCCGAGGGGAGAGACATACGACCGAGGAGCAGACCGGAGACGTACCCTACATCCCCGAGAACCAGCGAAACCCCACCGGGAGCCAGGTACGGCCCCAAACAATATTAATTAATATTATGTTATTTATACGACGCAGTAGCCGTATATATAATCGCCCTTATTCCAGTTGGCGTCGTCAACGTCGATTCTTAGTCGACACTGTTTAGATTGACGACTTCATAAATTTTGAAATATTTTTAAGTTATAAAATGGGGTTTTCTTAGTTCATGGATACCAAAAACATTCGTTTTGGCGTAAAGATGACAGAGCTAGAACTTCATAGATATGACGAAAGTGATGTGACGACGTCGACGACGCCAACTGGAATAAGGGCGAATATTGCTGCACAACCAGGAAAAGTTGTTTTGACTGGTATTTCAATGTTTTTAGTGTTTCTGCTAAGTTTTGGGCTTTGGTGTCTTTTGTCATATCCCGTAAAATTTTATTGTAGAAAATTTCATCTCAGCCCTCCTTATTTTAGAGGTGTTTATACGATTTGTTAAAATATAGCCAAAAATTATATGGGGGACCTAGCTTAAAGGTAATGCAAGTCTAAATTTTCCTAGTTAAATAAAATCCGAATTTGAGCTAAACCAGAAAAAAAAAACAAATTATATTTTGTTACTTTCAATAAGCATTTTCAGAAACTGAAGTAAAAACGGAGTCAACTTTTTGTGTTTTTGCACTGTGTAATTATGGCGTTATTACATTCTTATATTCTGGTAGTATTATCTTCATTAGAATTTACCACCTGAAATAATAATAAGAAACACAAGAATATTTAAAGATGCGGCAGATATTCGTCAGATGGCGCTGTTACATTGTGACCCAAACTTTAACTCGAGACGACATCCCACAGATGTCGTTAGTGCATAAATATCCAATCTTTTATTGAAAGAGCGGCTCAGCTACCCAATCTTCCACTTAGTTCTATCTTCGGGACTTGGTATTAATAAAAAAAGTGCAAATGGCATAAAAACTGTTATAAAAAATTCGTATATTACTACAAAATATCACTGCATATTTCTGCACTTTGGCATATGTTCCCATCAAAACAAAGCTCCATCTCTGCGATTAAAATATTTTCTAATATTTCTATAAGATAATTGGGTTTTCCCCATCTTTAGGATTTTTCTCGTTGATAATAATACAACACATTTGCATAGTCGATAACAGCATTAACGCTTGAGTCAAGTTATCCGAAGTATTTCTATTATGAAAAATGAAAAACGAAACGGTGTTAGTTTAGATGCTGTTGTAGAATTATGTTTTTTGCAACCTGCGGAATTAAATTATTACACGGGTATACACACATTTTGGTGTCGATACTTTTTGAACTGTTTTAGTAAATTCGACCTCCTCAATACGAATCTGCAGTCGTTTTTGCCTAGCAGCTCCCGTTTTCATGTTATGGGGTAGGGTGTTGCAAACCTGACACCACTTAGAAATACCCAAAATAATTGAGAAAAGAAGAAAGTAAAACATTTTTTGTGTGTATTCACCACATATATAACAAAATTGCTCGGTATGATTTGCACAGATTCTGTGGCTAAACGACATTTTTGAAAATGATCTCCCAATCACATACAGTATTAGTAATAAGAAGATGAGATTCTTTTACTTCAATTCCTTATCATAAACATAAAATAAGATAATAAAATAAACACTACCTATAACAGAGAAGAAAATTATATAAACACACGTTTGTTACGTGAATATCAGAAAAGCATTTGCACTTTTTAAATACATAGTTAGCTAAATTGGATATTTTTGTAAATCAAAAACTAGAGCTGCTAGGGAAAAATGGTATTCAGTTTTGAAATCCGCGTTAAAAGTACAAATAAAATCAGCTGCAAACTAAAGGCACCATAAAATTATTTCTTTTTTGTATACCTGTGTTATTAATGAATCAAATTAACAAAATTATCAATTCATTCGCTTAAATATATGTTATGGATATTAATACCCTGCATCACACTATGGTCCAGGGTATTATGAATTTGTGCTTTTGTTTGTGCCACCAAAAGGAAGAAGAGATAGACCCATCGCTTATTATACCGATCGACTTAGAATCACTTCCTGATTCGATTTAACCATGTCCGTCTGTCCGTCTTTTCGCCCGTCCGTCTGTAGATGTGTCGTTGTAATCAAAGTGCAGGTCGTATTTATGGTCCAATTGTGATGAAATTTATCGCAGTGGTCTTTTTTGGCCCAAGGAAAATCTCTATTAAAATTGGTCAACATCGGTTTAGATTTACATATACATAGCTCCCATATATATTTACCTCCGATTTGAAAATCGGATCAGATTTAGATATACATAGTCCCATATATATGTTCCCCCATTTGGTATCAAAGGGCTGTAGAAGTTGTACTTTACTTTCAATATTAGAACATTTTGCAGAAAAAATATTCTTAATTTAGGAACTAATACTACTTAAATTGTGTAAATTCGATCTTTATTTTATTTGGCAGAAATTAGGTTTTGATCCAAGTTGATGGAAATCTGTTTAGATTAGGTATAACCCCATCAATTGGTTCCTTCCGATTCTTGATCTACGAAAGAATACTGGGCATTATCGTTTCAGATCTAGATTATTATTATGATTAACATCATCAACTCCTCCTTGGAATATACCTTGATGAGGAGGTGGAGCTAAGTACTTTGTTAACTGAACCGAAACCAATTATTCCAAAATATTATCGCAGTGCCAATTTTTGCATTGTTAGGTAGGTGTAGGGTATTATATTGTCGGCCCCGCCCGACTTTCTGCCTGTCCTTACTGGTTTTATAATTACTTTTCTGACCACGACGATTAATGCTATTACTAAAAATAAACTGACAACAAATATAAAAAATAATTTAGATTTTGGTAGTGAGTCATAGTGCTGGATAATTCGATAATATAGGGATACAAATAATTATCATTATCCTGTACGAGAATTTCATAACACAATATTATTGTAAATATAATATGCATAGAGCATTGTACGCTAAAAGTGACACGGCATTATCAAATTTTCGTAAGCTTATTTTTGTGATTTTCCAAAGATACCCCATATTATAAATTCTATACTATAAAAGTCAGATTTTCTATACAGATACCAATGACAATCAAAGGTATAGACACCCTATCGCAGTTGACTTTTAAAGTAATAAAAAAGCTTTCTGTAGATGGCTACCTGTAAATCTTCTCACTCGCATACAAACGTACGCGAAATTGACTTTTCCTTGCAGATACCAATGACAATTTAAAGTATAGACATCCTAGTATATTTGCAACTCTTTTCCACAAGATGGGGGGAAAGTCAATTTCGCGTACGTTTGTATGCGAGTGAGAAGATTTTTAGGTAGCCATCTACAGAAAGCTTTTTTGTTACTTTAAAAGTCAACTGCGATAGGGTGTCCATACCTTCGATTGTCTTTGCAGATACTATCAAACATATGAAAGCCTTATGCTGATGAAGAGCTTCCAACAAATTTTACCGAATATATTTTGCTTTTATATATATACATTTTTTGACATAAGTAAAATTACACAAAAACATACTTGAAAAATTCCCGAGTTGTATATTAACGTAATACAATAACGTCAAGTTTTCAAAACAAATTTTAAGAATTGTGATTCTAACTAGGATATTCTCCCGGCTTCAAAAACAATTGTTAACCAAAGTTAATACAAAACACCAGCCATGTCCAATGAGAAGCAAATTTGGCTCCATCAAATGGAAAATTACCACACTATGCAGAAAAGCCTTTATGGTTTTTGACTGCACTAAGTGTAGTTTGTGTTTGTGAAACCACACACAGATTTCTCATTCGGAGAATATCCTAGTTAGAATCACAAAGATTTGCAGACCGAATAAAAGCAAGCAAACAACATAATTTTAATTTTAACATCCAAAATGACGTTTCGTGCCACTGCCAATTAGCTTGGTGTATACTCGTATATAAAATACTGGCTCTACCTGCTTATGGGACATAGATAAACGATTCATCCTAAACATATGGAAGATTATATATTATATACTATAATAAATATTTATATTACGTATATTAAAGTGTATATTAAAGTATTTTATACCAATAAAATAGATTTGCTATAAAATGTTAATTCGTTTGATATATCATCGAATCTGATTATATACATCCACTTTCGGTACAGTACTCTTTGGTCAAAAGATAAGTATATTTGTCGCAGTACAATGACGAAAATAGCTTTCTTACATAAATTTAGTCAACTGCTTTAGTAAAAGTGATAAAAAAATGTCCTATGTATCAGAGATTTTTTTTGATACACAGATAAAGTTTGCCTTTCTGGTTATTTAGTCAAAGAATTAGAATTAGTGTATTATTTAAATCGTATTTATCTATACATCTATCTTTCTATAACAGCTCTTGTGAAAGTATTTAAAACAGAAATATCCCTAGTAACTAAGCTTTCTGTTGTTACCGTTAATGGAGCTGTCACAACAAATTTCATGTTTTAATATTTCAAGAAATAATATTAGTTTTAGTATTCTAAATATTCCTCTTATCGATATATCGATATATTATTTAAATCGTATTTATCTATACATCTATCTTTCTATAGCAGCTCTTGTGAAAGTATTTAAAACAGAAATATCCCTAGTAACTAAGCTTTCTGTTGTTACCGTTAATGGAACTGTCACAACAAATTTCATGTTTTAATATTTCAAGAAATAATATTAGTTTTTGTATTCTAAATATTCCTCTTATCGATATAGTACTCTTTGGCTAAAGTATATTTATATATCCCAGTATAATGACTAAAAATATCCAAACATTTTTGTATAACAGCTTTAGAGAGTGTTATAAAAATATAACTGTTATTAGAGCTTTTGTTGATACGTATATACTCGCAGTCGTTCCCTTCAATGGAGCTTTCACAACATATTTCATGTTTACAATTTTCAAGATAAAATGTGGCTTTGCCAATATCGCCCACAATTCTTCTAAATAGCGAGCTTTTTGGTACTTTGGTTAAAGGATGTAAGTATTTATCTCTGTATAAAGAATATAATATCTGTACATTTTTCTATAATAGCTTTAGTGAAGTTGTTATAAAATTATCCCTAGTATGAAAGGTTTTTGTTCCTATGAATGCAGCTTTCTCTCTTTCAGCCAAACCTAAGCTAGAGAAAGTATAATTAAAATATCCCTAGTATCGTGGCTACATTTAACTTCTGCACATACATTCTGTAGTAGAGCTTTTACGTAAAATTTCAAGTTTACAATTTTTAAGAAATGTGTCCTTTAAATGTGAGCGTATTTTGAAAAATATAGTTTGTTGACTGTATTAATAAATGGCTTAACATTTCAGTGGTGAATTGTGCACTCTTACAGATATCCCTATAACAGCCTATGTAACTGCTAACTATGCAAAATGTTGTCAACAGTTTTGTCACCATTAAAAGTCGATACCACAGCGTCCGTTAAAAGAGTTTGGAGATTTAATATAAAGTAACGTCGGGAAAACAGGAGCATTTTCTGGTGGTATCGCTTCACAAACATAATCTACCTGAATAATACATATGTTTAGGGTAGACTTCAAATATATAATATTTAAACAAAACTATGTTTCCATCCTAATATTTTTTATTTCGAAATAATATTTCCGAAAAAAAAATAATTTGTATTTATGTATATTAGCAATATATAAATAAATGCCTTAATTGTAAGTTTTCTGTTTTACAGAATTTCAAATTTATATAATTGTAAAATTCGATAACAATTTAAATCGTATAATCTTTCGTAACTATAAATTGCATTAATGTATTGTCAAAAAGTGATAAATTGGAATATTTATAAATTAAAATATAGTACTGGAAAACAAAAGCTAAGGCTGTTTATGACATTTTTAACTACAAATTATGTAAAACATGAAATTTAGGAAACAAAAAATTCAAACTAAAATTTACCAAGGTTTTCAAAACTTTTTTTGATAAAATATATTTGGAAAAACTTCTTAAACAATAACATAGTTTGTGTGTAAACACATATTTTATCTGTGAAGTCAGTTCACAAATATATTTTGTTCTAATATATTAATATATGCGTTCCAAACAATTTTTTTTTTGATTTTCAAATAAAATGTATTTCCTCAAAAATATATAATATTTAATAATTTTTTTACCAAAGGGTAATTCCAACGGCAGTCGACCCACTTTTTAACACGACCCCCTCCGATTTCGATGAAATTTAGTACACGCTATCTCCTAGTGTGTACAATTTTTATGACGTCTACATTTAGTCCAAATTCGTTATGGTTCTTGTTTTACAGCATCCGAAAGTTGGTAGAATCTCTACTTTTTTCCTAAAGAATACTGAATTCAACAGAGTATAACCTAAGAACGCGTTATCCGATTTCAACGAATTTAGTGTCATTGTAACTGGCCACACTCGTACTGCAAAATTAATAATTTAAAAAAATTATTGTCCTTGTCAAAGGACATTAAAAATCGAAAAATTATTCAAGTCCTTCAATATCTCGAAATGCACCTAATTTTTTTTCTTCATATTTTTTGTAGTTAAACCGTTAAATGTCCTTTGCACATGACATACGTTTCACGATGGAGGTCGTTTTGGATTAAAAGATACAGATTTTTTACTGTTTTCTGCCACATATATTTCAGAATTTTTATATAAAACACAATATAAATTATTTCTATGTGAGCGGAATCAAATTTTTATTTGTTACTAGCCGATACCCGGTGCACTTTGTAGCCCCCAAAATTTCATTTTAGTGATATAGAGACATGTGATGTGTTTCGTACAATAAACTCGACACCTCCAAATATAGTGTTAGATAAATTAGTAGACTACTACATTTTGCATGAAATGCACTTTCTCAACGTATTGATGTTCTCGCTTTAACAGAACTGATTGTATACATAAATACTTAAACTAATAATTTCTTACACTGATCCAGTCATGGCCTCAAAGTGATGTCAAATACAGCTATACCAAATTTCACGACGAATAATCTACTCCAGTTGTTTCAAACTATGTAAGCTTGCAGATTTTTCTAATAAAATCTCGGAAGATTGGTATATATATATATATATATACGTAGGTCCATAGCTCCTTATGGGATTTTTAATATATGTGCCTGACACTCTATACAAATAAAATTCAGAAGAATTCGTGTGAAAAACGTTTTGTAGAGATCGCTGTCAAACTATCTATTAAAAATATGGGTCGATTTAAAACTATACAATGTTTTAATCCCTTGGGGTTAAAGCATATGAAATGTATTAAATTTTAAAGGCGGGCGATAAAATGTGCTCAAACTGCAGATTGAAATTTTTAGAAGAGCAAAAGCAAAATAAAAATGTTGATGGAAATTTCTGTCTACAGTTCTCAAGTTGGCAGGTTTGCATTTCATATGCTTTAACCCCAATGGATTACAACATTGTATAGTTTTAAAACGACTCATATTTTTAATAGAGAGTTTTACCTCGATCTCTACAAAATGTTTTTCAAACGAATACTTCTGAATTTTTTTGTATAGAGTGTCAGGCACATATATTAAAAATCCCATAAGGAGCTATGGACCTACGTATATATGTATATATACCAATCTTCCGAGATTTTATTAGAAAAATCTTCAAGCTTACAAAGTTTGAAACACCTGGAGTAGATTATTCGTCGTGAAATTTGGTATAGCTGTATTTGACATCACTTTGAGGCCATGACTGGATCAGTGTAAGAAATTATTAGTTTAAGTATTTATGTATACAATCAGTTCTGTTAAAGCGAGAACATCAATACGTTGAGAAAGTGCATTTTATGCAAAATGTAGTAGTCTTCTAATTTATCTAACACTATATTTGTAGGTGTCGAGTTTATTGTACGAAACACATCACATGTCTCTATATCACTAAAATGAAATTTTGGGGGCTTCAAAGTGCACCGGGTATCGGCTAGTAGAGTGTCAGGCACATTGTCACTATCTACATATAGAATAACAAACAAATATATGTATATGGTCATATAGAGATATTCACGTCAAATGATAAATAAGAGCCCTTATTATGGATATTCCACAAAGTTACACCTTTGTAATTCCTTCTAACCAATATATTTTTAAGCGAGGTTTGCTTTTGAGGCTTAAAAGTAATCCTGACTTAAGATTTTCAATAATATAAATCAGATTTTATTATTACCACGGTACGATAACGTTCTCATAACAAATAAAAATTTGATTCCGCCCTCATAGAAATAATTTATATTGTGTTTTATATAAAAATCCTGAAATATATGTGGCACAAAACGGTAAAAAATCTGTGTCTTTTAAACCACAATGACCTCCATCGTGAAACTTATGTCACATGCAAAGGACATTTAACGGTTTAACTACAAAAAATATAAAGAAAAAAAATTAGGTGCATTTCGAGATATTGAAGGACTAAGATAATTTTTCGATTTTTAATTTCCTTTGACAAGGACAATAATTTTTTCAAATTATTAATTTTGAAGTACGAGTGTGGCCAGTTACAATGACACTAAAATCGTTGAAATCGGATAACGCGTTCTTAAGTTATACTCTGTTGAATTCAGTATCCTTTAGGAAAAAAGTAGAGATTCGACCAACTTTCGGACGCTGTAAAACAAGAACCATAACGAATTTTGACTAAATATAGGCATCATAAAAATTGTACACACTAGGAGATAGCGTGTACCAAATTTTATTGAAATCGGAGGGTGTCGTATTAAAAAGTGGGTCGACTGCCGTTGGAATTACCCCAAATATATTTTCTTTCAATTCAAAAATATCAAAAATGGTGATTTTTTCCCCTAACACCCTTTTGGGTGTTAGAACATCGCCTTCCCAAATACATAGTATTTGTGTGTGGGAAATATAAAATATTTAAATAGTGTACCCTAAACATTTAAATATTTCAAACAGAATATGTATGAGACAATAGCTACAAGAGCCAATCAGCGTGCACCGATGCACGTAATCGTCCCTAGTATAAATGGGCCACATTTTTACTTATTGGCGGTACAAATTTAGAATTATAAGCTACTAACTGGACCCGGTCCACTTCGTTGCCCCAGATTTAGATTTCAGATCCCGTCCATTTTAAAACTAATCACGAATACCTATGCATAAAACATCAGCAATATCGCTAACAATTTGTGCAAGATATCTCAATTTCAAATTTGGCTTACATGGGCGAGGTCACGCTCATTGGTCTGATTCCGCCCATTTTCGGACCAATCACGTAGACTGTCATCGTATGCACAAAATTACAGAACTCTCGCTAACAAATTGTGCATGATATTCTAATTTTAAACTTTGACTTACATGGGTAGATCCACACCCATTGGTCTGATCCCGTAGCCTGCCACCAAATACATGTACACAAAATTGCAACACTCTCGCTAAGAAATTGTGCAAGATATCTCAATTTCAGAATTTGGCTTATATAGGCGGGGCCACACCCATTGGTCTGATCCCGCCCATTTTTGGACTAATCACGTAGACTGCCGCCAGATACGTACAGACTAAATTGCAGCATTCTCGCTAACAAATTGTGCAAAATAACCCAATTTCAAAATTAGGTTTATATGGGCGGGCCACGCCTATTGTTCCGAACCCGCCCATTTTTGGACCAATCACGTAGATCGCCAACTGATATACGTACACAAAATTGCAGCTCTCCCGCTAACAAATTGTGCAAGATATCACATTTTTAAAATTTGGCTTATATGGGCGGTGCAACGCCCATTGGCCCGACCCCGCCCATTTTTGGACAAATCACGTAGACTGCAACCAGATGCATATGCAAAACATTCCAGCACTCGAGCTAACAAGTTAAGCAAGATATATCAATTTCAAAATTTGGCATATATGGGCTGGGCCACGCCCAGTTGGTACATCGAAAATTCAAGTACCATATTTTCACCACCCCCCACATATGTACATTCTGTGAAACTCTCAAGAAGATTGGTCCAGCCGTTTAGACGCCTATACGGTACAAACAAACAAACAAGGACACATTCTTCTTTATATAAATAGACTACCTGGACCCGGTCCACTTCGTTGCCCCAGACTTGAGATTTCCGATCCCGTCCAGTTTTGAACCAATCACGAATACTTCCACCAAAAATATCTCCATAAAATAAGAGCACTCTCGCTAAGAACTTGTGAAGATATCTCTATTACAAAATTTGGCTTATATGGGCGGAGCCACGCCCTTTGGTCTGATCCCGCTCATTTTTAGACCAATCACATAGTTTTCCACCAGACACATATACACAAAATAACAGCACTCTTGCATATAGATTGTGCAAGATACCTCAGTTTCAAAAGGTTGCTTACATGGGCTGGGCCACACCCATTGTTCCGATTCCGCCCATTTTTGGACCAATAACGTAGACTACCGCCAGATACATATGCACAAAATTACAGCACTCTCGCTAACGAAATGTGCACGATAAGTCATTTTCAAAATTTGGCGTATATGGTCCCATTAGCCCGTTTCCGCCCTTTTTCGGACCAGTCACGTAGACTGCCACCAGATACATATACACAAAATTCCAGCACTCTCGCTAACAAATTGTGCAAGATATAACATTTTTTTAATTTGGCTTATATGGGCGGTGACACGCCCATTGGTCCAATCCCGCCAATTTTTGGACCACTCACGTAGGCTGCCACCAGATACATATGTACAAAATAACAGCACTCTCGCTAACAAATTGTGCAAGATATGTCTATTTTAAAATTTGTCTTATGTGGGCGGGGCCACGCCCACTTGATATATCGAAAATTCAAGTACACTATTTTCACCACGCCCCATACATGTACATTCTGTGAAAATTTCAAAAAGAGCGGTCTAGCCGTTTAGACGTCTATACGGTACAAACCAATCAACAAACCAACCAACAAACACACATTCTTCTTTATATATAAAGATTTTGGCAAAAATTCATCCCAATAAAATGTACACAAATAAAATGTTATTTTAGCTATTTTAAGGCATAAATACCACATTTTTCAGGTGAAGAGTTTGGCTAAAGAATTTGCGGACTAAAAATTGCAGCGTTCTTTTTTTAATAATTTACTTAAACAAAAAGGATCGTTTCATGATTTGCTCCATGTCCATAGATTTTTCCAATAATAAAATTGAATGCAATCCATGGTGGAGGGTATAAAAGATTCCGTATGGCTGAACTTAACGCTTTTACTTGTTTTATTTGGATCTATATTTACACTTAAATACTAGTTTATGTAAGTATTTTGGCAATCTATCAATGCCTTAATTTAAAGGCATGTTTCTATATTTCAGAAGTTCAAAGTAAAATTTTTTAGACATTTTATATGTTTGTAAAATTCTATTGCAATTGAAATCGTGTAATATTTTGTAACTATAACTTGCATTGATGAGTTGACAAAAAGTGATGAATTGGAATATTTATAAATTGAAAATTAGTACTGCAAAACAAAAACTACGTGTAATGCTGACATTTTTAGGTACAAAGTAAATCACGAAATCTAGGACAAATTTGAACTAAAATTCGAAAAAGTTAAAGTTTTAAAAATGTTTTTAAATAAAATATATTTGGATAACTTCTCAGACAATGTAAAAGTCAGTTCGCAAATATATTTTGTTTTAATATACATATTAATATACTCGTATACGTTCCAAACAAAATTTTCTGATGTACAAATACAATTTATTTGTTTACAAATATATAATATTTAAAAAATTTGGTTCCAAATAAATTTTCTATCAATTAAAACTTATGAAAAATGGAACACAATATATGTGTGAACTAATATTCTCAAATGTGTGTTTACGAATACAAATAAAATTATTGTTAATATATTTGAATCCAAATATATAGCGTGATCCATTCCGAGGTTCCCTACTTTCTTAAAGAAAAAACACAGAAAATTCAAATTGAATGGGGAATGTTTATTATCATTTGAAAGAACGTTCTTTGGCATTTATTTTCTGAAGATTAGGTCTATCCGTTGAGTCCAACTTTCGATGAGTAGTTGGAGCATATCGGCTGGTAACTGGCGAATGACACGCGTGATGTGTTGCTCCAATGCCTGAATCGAAGCGGGTTTGTCCGCATAAACTTTTAAATTTACATATCCCCACAGGAAAAAGTCTAACGGTGTGATATCACACGATCTTGGTGGCCAACCGACCGGCCCAAAACGTGAAATTATCTGCTCACCGAAGTGTTCTCTCAATAAATCCATTGATTGATGCGATGTGTGGGAAGTGGCGCCGTCTTGTTGAAACCAAATGTCGCCGAGATCACGAGCTTCAATTTCAGGCATGAATTAGTCGGTTATCATGGCACGATAACGGTCGCCATTGACGGTTACGTTCACACCGGCATCATTGTTGAAGAAATATGGACCGATGATTCCACCGGCCCACAAACCACATCAAACCGTTGTTTTTTCTGCATGAAGTGGCAGCTCTTGAATCTCTTCAGGTTGCTCTTCGTCCCAAATGCGGCAATTTTGCTTGTTTACATACCCATTGAGCCAGAAATGGGCCTCATCAACAAAATTTGGCTCGAAAACGTCGGATCTTCTTGGAACTTTTCAAGAGCCCATAGAGCGAAGCGATGTCGCTTGGGAAGGTCGGGCGGCTTCAGTTCTTGCACAAGCTTTATTTCGTATGCTTTCAATTTAAGATCTCGACGTAAAATGCGCCAAGTCGTTCCATACGTCAGTCCGAGTTGCTGCGAACGGCGCCGAATCGACTCTCCACGGTCTTCGTGTACACTCTCAGCTACGGCCGCTACATTTTCTTCACTGCGTGCTGGACGTAGTCTATTCGGTCGAATATTATACAATAATGAATTCTGGGTCTCAAGATGGGTGATGGTATTGCGAATAGTACGCTCAGTAGGCCGATTATGTTGACCATAAGTTGACCGAAGTGCACGAAATACATTCCTCACAGAACGTGAATTTTCGTAATAAAGTTGAACGATTTGTAAACGTTGTTCAGGCGTAAGTCTTTCCATGATGAAATGCCAAACAATACTTAACAAAAATAACATGACAGCATGACACGACTCACATGTGATCTGTCAAAAAAGGCTATTGAAAAAGTATCTCTACTTGGATCACCCGTTATTTCATTTAAAAAGATTTTCAGAACATTGCTGACTAATTCGAATTTTTTAAAGCACTATTTTTTCTAAAGTTTCCAATTCACTTATTGGTGTCAATCGTTCAGCTTAATTTATTGTTATCCAAAATAATATGATTTCAATTACACTATGCAAAAAAAAATTTGTCCTAGGCCAAAAAAACTTTTTTTACCAGATTGAGGCATACTATTTTTTGAAGCCAAAACCGAATTTTTTTTAATTCCAATTTTCATGAGTTATAAGCTCGATAAAGCCGGGATATCATTTAAAATAAAGGAAATTATAAGGACTCGAATTGGCTAAAACATAAGTTTCACGAAGAAGCGGAAGTTTAGCAACTGTCGTTAATTTAAAGTGTATTCGGACTTTAACGAGCATATACTTCAAAACATATGGTCCAAATACTAAAGACACATTCCAAGATGGGAATTTTAAAAAAAAATCACCATAAACATTATTTTTTAATTTTTTTCGTGTTAAGGACACCATATTGTGTGTGTTTGTCATTCCGTTTGCAACATCTCGAAATATTGATCTGAGACCCTGTAAAGTATATATATTCTCGATCATCGTTAAATTCCAAGACGATTTAGCTATGTCCGTCCGTCTGTCTATTGAAATCACACTACAGTCCATAATAATATAGCCAGATTGACCATTGATGATGCAGTTCGTTTGGGATGGCAAATGGGCCATATCGGTCAGTGTTTTAATATAGCTCTCCTATAGAAGTCGCTCTTAAATATGTTTTTTTTAGCCATAGGCACTAAATTTTTAAAGCAATTTAGCTGAAACTTTGTAGTTTGTATTCTATTGTGACAAGAATTCATCACAGCAAAAATTTTATAACCGTATAGCAATTAAGCAATTTAGCTTAAACTATGCAGTTTGTATTATATTTTGGCACGAATTCATCACAATACGAGTAAGAGTTATCCAAATCAGTTTATATTTTGTTGTAGTCTCCATAAATGCCAAATTTTTCATATGACACACAATTTTGCAGTTTTTGCATCTACATAAATTCTTTACAATCAAATTATTTTCGAGCAATTTTTAAGTAGATTACATCATATTGAAGGAAACAAATCATGTGTGAAATCTTGAAATACCAAAATGGTTACCAATGACCAAATATTAAAGCTTTCAGTCTGAAATTTTGCACGAATTTTCGTCGATATAGCGATACATGTTTTTAGGGAGATTGCATTTTCAATTTCTAAATATTTCAAATTATATTTAGTCAAAATTTGGTGTTTATCCGTCAACCCAATCGAAAGTTATTCACAAAACAGTACCGGTCATTCGATTTGCATTATAAAGAAATTCCACACAAATTTTCAAAATTCATTAAACTTTGATCGCCTCTCCTGAAAAAACACCTTGTTCACTTAGCATAGTTTAGAATGGACGTATCGATATTTCTTATTTGTATGACGCTTTTATTTCAAAATTATTATATTGTTCTATATTATATATCTTGAAACCGCTGAACGGATGAAACAGTTATATTATAAGAGTATATTCAGGAAGTACTAGACGTAACGTTTGCTACTGACCGGCTGTCAGATAAAATTATTGGGTGGAATGTACTGGACGACCACTCATTCTCAGATCACCATTATATTGAGTTCAAACTCGCTGAAAAAGCGCCTGAATCTGCTGTCCACAGAAATGTGACCAATCCAATAGTTCCCTTGAAGAAGCCTGTCCAAAAGCAAGGTACAAGGGTAAAACTAAACCCCAACGGTGGACTTCTGAGCTAACGGCTATGAAAAAGACCTGCAACAAGCTATTCAACAAGGCTAAATCTACAGGGGTCGCTAATGTTTGGGATGCCTATAAGAGCAAGCTCCTTCTATCAAGATCTATAAGAAGGAGCTTAGAAAGGCGCAAAGACGTTCTTGGTATACCTTCTGTGGCGAAGTGGAAAAGGTCTCCGAAGCAGCAAGGCTGAGGAAAATATTATCAGCTTCACCCTCTACAGTGGGTTACTTGCAGGATGAGGCAAATAATTGGACCAAAAACAGCGAGCAGTCGCTCAATGTACTGCTCGACACACAGTTCCCGGGGAACTCTCTAATAGAACCAGAGGATCAGCAGGACCAACAAGAGTGCGAGTGGACTGCGAGCGTCGCTAGCTTGTTGACTGAGAGATCCAGAATAAGCTGGGCTATTAATAGCTTTGAGCCCTTCAAGTCACCTGGACCAGACGGCATCACTCCAGCAGAAATGCAGAAAATGTTGAAATACATTATCCCCTGGCTGGAGAAAATTTATGTAGGCTGTATCAGGCTTTCATACATCCCGAATCGATGGAGGGATACCAAAGTGGTATTCATACCAAAAGCGGGGAAGATATCACACACTAGGCCAAAAGACTTCAGACCAATTAGCCTATCCTCCTTCCTATTGAAAGGTATGGAAAGACTTTTAGATTATTTCATTAGGGAAAACCTGGATACAAAACTCCTGTCAGTGAACCAACATGCTTACAATAAGGGGAAGTCTACAGAATCAGCCCTGCACGAACTTGTGAGCACTATCGAATCGTCCCTGCATTTCAAGGAATTCACCATGGTGGCATTTCTTGACATAGAAGGGGCTTTTAACAACATTCACTCAGATGCAGTAATTGCGGTACTGTCAAATCTAAAAGTTAACTCTAGTTTGATTAGACTAATTCAAAGTCTGCTCAACAGAAGACGCATAACAGCATGTCTTGGGTCCACAACTTTAACAAGGTTTGTAAACAGAGGGACCCCACGAGGAGGAGTACTGTCTCCACTAATTTGGAACCTAGCGGTGTATGAAATCCTGCTAGATCTAGAACGTTGTGGCTGCAAGGTCGTGGCATATGCGGACGACGTTGCAATCGCAGTGAGCGGCAAATTCGTAAACGTCCTCCGAGACATTCTACAGGTGGCTCTGAACAAATTGGCTAGATGGGCCAGAAGCAGAGGTTTGGGCATAAACCCAAACAAGACAGAATTGGTTCTCTTTACTAGGATGAATAAAGTCCCACATGTGCACCCCCCACCTCGGATAAATGGAACAGATCTAGTCTTTTCTGAAAGTGCAAAATTTTTAGGAATAATTCTAGATAGAAAACTGTTATTTAGACTTAACGTATTGGAACGTGTAAGGAAGGCTAACGTCGCCATATATTCCTGCAAAAATACTGTATGGTCGCGGTGGGGCCTCTCTCCTAAAATCGTCCACTGGATATATATAGCAGTACTTCGTCCTATACTGCTATACGGCATTGTGGTATGGTGGACGGCAACTGACAAACTAACCATCACCAACCTACTAACAAAGGTTCAGAGAACAGCCTGCCTGAGCATAAGCGGAGCCTTAAGGACTACAGCGGCCGAGTCTCTACAAGCCCTACTCCATATACTGCCGATTAATATTGTGGCGAGAGAAGTTGCAACCAAAGCGGCAATAAGATTAAACTGCCTATCAATGTGGAGGTACGAAAACTACGGTCACATGAGGATATCAAAGTGTAGTGCTATGGTAACCGACCGAGTGGACTATATACCAACGGTGTACACCTTCGAGAAGAATTACATCACTATGATTCCCGCCAGAGATGAATGGGTTGGAAGAATACCAGGTAATAGAAACCATCTCCACTTTTACACGGATGGTTCGAAGCTTGATGAAAAGGTTGGCCTCGGAGTACACTGTGCAGAGCTTAGATTGGATATAGCTCACAGACTACCAGATACCCGCAGTGCAATATGGAAAGTAGCCAAGTGGCTGAGTCGCAACATAGTAACCAACATTTGGCGTTGTAATTTACTCGGACAGCCAGGCTGCCATCAATTCTCTGGAGGCAACATCCCTAAATTCACAAACAGCCCTCGACTGCCGCAGATCTCTTAACGAGATGGCTGAGCAGTTTAATATACACCTCATATGGGTGCCTGTGCATAGGGATATCCCGGGGAACTGCAAAGCCACTAGGGACCTAAACTGGTCTATGTGAGCTTGTATAAAAAATACGGCTAACCACCCTAACCTAAAAACCTATATTATAAGATATTTAAAGCTACATAATTTTGAATTCTTTACAGATTTCGCGAACCAACTCAGGTAAATGGATCTCGAGTTAAGGTAGACTATGTGGTTCAACCTCTCAAGAATTTGGGCTGAACATACACGGGGCAAAATCGCCTTTTTTGATATGTTTGAATCGAAAGAAAATATATTTGGAACACAAATTTTTAAATATTATATATTTCTTAGCAAATAAATTTTATTTGAAAATCAATAAAATATATTTGGAACGCTTATATTAATATATTACAACAAATTATATTTGCAAACTAAATTTCTCAAATAAAATACATATGTGTTTAAATACAAATAAAATTATTATTTAGGAATTTTCCAAATATATTTTATTTAAAAAATATTTCCAAAACTTTTGCTGAGTTTTTCATATTTCAGTTTCAATTTTTCTTGGGTTTCGAATTGTACCTCCCAATTATGATACCATATGCAGCATTACCTTCTGTTTTAAATCAATTATTTCAAATTTCTGAGTATTCCAAGCCATCATTAGTTGTCAATCCTCTAAGTACTTTATATTGATCCAAGATTATATGATTTCAATTATTATTTTTTACAAACATTAAAAATTTCTAAAAATTTAACTTTGAATTACTGAAAAATTTGACACAATTTATGTATTTTATGAATACTTAAATGCAAATAAATATTTGTTTCGGAAATAATGGTCCCAAATAAAAACATATTGGAATGTAAACAAATATTTGTTTAGAACAACATCTTCCCAAATACACAATTTTTGTGTGTACCAAATATTACATGCTTAGAGTCTACCCCAAACATATATATGTTCCAAGCCGAATATGTTTGGGACAATATGATTTTTTTTCAGCGTGTAGACATCATATAAATAGTACATACAAGAAGATAACGTGTACCAAATTTTATCGAAATCGGAGGGGTCGCACAGAAAGCACAATTTCATTTTGATCCTGTCTATGAATAACAGCACTGTGCTAGTCCAAAATTGTAACAGAAAGGAGACCCTATGGATAGACCTATTTCGGGCATGCTGAATCCAGTGGCATTGGCCGTTTTTCTATGTTAGCTCTTGTTTTCGCGATATTCGACCACAAAGTTTGTGGGGAAATCAGAGAGATGACTTACATATCTCTTTGGTTATTTTGTAGTGATCGAAGTAGAGGGAACATTTGGACAATTATTTTTCTCAAAGCAGTCGTCCACGCTTCTCACCCCCTTACCCCTGAAAAAGTGCAATGAAATCTTATCATATGTTAAAAATCATACATATCGTCGACATTTTTAGTAGGCATCGTTGAGAAAAATATTCCTCGCGAAGAAATACTATAAGTCCTTTCTCAACTTTATGATGAGAATTAAGCAAATTTCGAGTTATTACATAATTTGTGTGTTTTTCTGCTCATAGCAGAAAATATTTGAAATAAAATTTGTTGACGTAAAATTTTGTAAATTATTTTTTCGTTAGTGCTAATGGAAATTTCAAAGGTAACCAGCAAAACTTGCTAAATTGTGAAACCTGTTAATTTTTCATAAATATGCTAAAAGGAGACTCATAGTAATTTTTCGCGAGGAACATTTTTCTCAAAGACACAAACTAAAAATGTTGATGATTTGTATGACGTTTGACATATGGTAAGATTTGATTGCACTTTTTCGGGGGTAAAGTGGTGAGAAGCGTGGTTGACTGTTTTGAGAGAAATAATACTCGAAGGGTTACCTTTATTTCGTCCATTGGACTGATGCGCGTTTTCGGAAGTCTTACACTTCAAAATCACCTCCGAGATAACTAACCTCTCTGATTTTTTTGCAAACTTTGTAGTCGAATATCTCGAAAACAAGAGCTAACCTAGAAAAACGGTTAGCTCCATTGGATTCAGCAAGGTCGAAATAGGTATATCCATACGGTCTCCTTTCTGTTACATTTTTAAAGTGGCCATTTCGAGCACAGTGCAGTTTTTTAGCACGACCGATGATTTTCTTCGGGTAGGTGATTTTGGATATATGATATAGGAGAGTACATTGTGTATACACATAGTGCAAAAAACATTTTTTTTCATGCACGATTTTTGGGCAGTACATGTGATACATTTCTTAAGTCTGTCCAAAGACCAACAACAAATTTTATTAGACTGGCTGATTATAACTTACAATACATATTGGATTCTGTTCGTAGGAAACGGTTTTTAAGAACTGTATTTTTATTTGTTTTTATCTTTAAATCGTTATTGTTTTGTTATTATTATATTCTCCTGGCTTCTGGCATCTATGTCTCTATTATCTTTATATATAAAATCCTTTGTACGTTTGTTAGTAACGCATGATCTCCGAAACTAAAATGGCGAATGGGCTAAAAATTACACAAAGGTTTCGGGGCCATAATTGTTTTAGTCGCACTTTCGCCGTTATTTGCAAAATTCGTATTTCCAGAGCGATTTGAGAGAAATTTAAAATGTATGTGTGGGTCGACTTGAAATTAGTTTGTATGTATGGTTCTACCAGTTTGGTGGACCTATGTATGTCCAATATGCATTTTTATTGAGATTTTTCCTAAAACTTGAAATGTCTGCCTTTTCAATGAAATAACAATGAATATCATACCAATAATACATTCCAAATAGAACGGGCAGGACAACGTCTGCTGGGATCAGCTAGTGTATTATAGAATGCAAAGTTTTTTTGTATTTTCTTCGCCGTTTTTTAAAAAACTTTGCGTTCTATAATACACAATAGAGGTAAAGATGGTCTAAATCCAGGAGTATATTCTAGTGACAAGTCTTTAAGAACATAAAAATTTCCATCACATTCCTAATTTTTGACACATTTAAAAATTTGGACATGGTTTTGTGTCATTCTTACATTTTGTTTGGAAAATTTCTACAAGAATTTCAACATACAACATACATTTATTTTCTTCAAAAATACCAACTCTAAAATCCGTTAAACAGAAATTTCAACGTTTTATCGAAATTGTGTTATGTTGCGGAAAATTCGAACAGGAGCGTTTTCTTCCGATTTGTTATGGGAAGACTCCTTTATGGCCCTATCCAATTTGATTAATAACATCAATTTAAATCATCTGTTTCTCATTCATATTCTAATTTCACGGAATATACTTTGTGTTGACGCTATCTCCCTGAACAAATTGTCAAAATGTGAGTTAATCTGATAAATATTTATTGCAACCATAACGAATGTCGATTTCCATCCCCTCTCTATGTTTGTTTTAAACCCAAAGGAAAAGTGTGTGTACACATACATCGCAGAGAAATATTTGAACATTCCCCTGTTCACAATTGATGTGCATTAGATAGATTTCTGCGGTTCATTCCTCCATTGCGGCCCTATAGCTTAAACGAATATCTGGGATGTAAATGCAACATCAGCAGAAAAATAATAAAAACGGCAACAACAAAAACACCAGTGATGTAGCTGCGATGATATCACCATCTTTAGGCAGTCAAGCCGATGGAAGGCATTGATAGCATTAACACAAAATCCATCGACAATTAGAGAAAGAAGTAATTTTCCGCTTGGATGCGGTAATAATTTCTCCAACAAGACAACAACAACAAAATAAATTAACTCCGAAAAATATCTGTCGTTCATCTCTAGGCAAGAACATTGGCAATTGATAATAGACTTGCCAGATGGCGGGACATTCGAACCGAATAAATCAAGTCGAAACTGAGACAACAATATTGGAAGGAAGCTGGAATTTTACAAAGCGCTAACTGCAAGATTTACCCACCTCGTCTAACTGACGAGACTTTAGGATTATACTCGTATTATTTTTCCACTTGTGGTCAGAGCTTAAAATATAACCAAATCTTCAAATGTTTCGCCATCTAAAGTACCGCCAATATCAATATTCTAGTAAAAAAAACTTTAGCCGATACGTTTGGAAAATGTCACGTTTTTTCTGAAATTGAGGTTATACTACATTCAGTTTACACGTTCGAGATTTTCTAAAATGTTATTATTGCTACTTCAATATTCCTAAATATAATTCTCAACGTTGGTCGAAACAGATGTTAAGCCTAAATAAAAATTTTGGCTTCCTAAGATCAAAATAAATAAAAAAAATTTCATATGGAAATGTTCTTAAACAAATTCTTAAATTTTTGTCGAAAATATTTTAGTATTTGGACTATAATTTTGGAACGATATCTCGCTCGATTATGCATTAAAATAGAGTTATTTGTGAGGGCTAAAAGTGCTTTGCACATTAAGGGATCGTTCCAAAACTATTGTCCAAATACTAAAGGCACTTTCGATAAAATTAATTAAACACCATGATGGTGTTTTTTTGTCTAAAAAAATATGTTGCGCTGTCAGAGAACAGCATCTTGTACTGGTCGGGATCGAAAACAAAATTGCAACAAGGCTCACTTTTAACTAACTATAAACAAAGCAGGCTGAAAAGGCAACTGTTTTGTTGGGCAGCATTCTCCCCTTTGAAAAAATATAGTGCTGAAAATGTTGCAATTTAGCACCGTTAGAGTGCGAAAAAAAACAAACAAAAGAAAACGAAAGCCTTTCGCAGTTCAGCATTTTTTTACAAACGAAAACAACAATGATTTTTAAGGGCGAAAGCTAGACAAAATGTTTTTATTTGTGCCAAAAGTGCAACATAAACAAAACAAAAAACATAAATTTTTAGTCTCCGATATACAATTTTTATCTTTTGTCCACGAATGTTATTATTTGTAATCGATATATTCATTTTTTTTATGATGAAAAAATTCTAACTGTCAACTTTTAGACTGATAACTTGTAACGGTATCTAGGTCATCCAGAAAATAAATCGGAAGAGGCCGTTATCAAAATTCCTGCCATTGTCGATTCCAATAGATTTTTACACGTACAGAGCCCTTCTGACTAATTTCGTTAAGACCAGTTCACACAGGCATTTGTCGCTAACAGCAATTCTAAGTCATTATTTGTAATATTTTTAATATAGTAAAGAAATTTAAAGATTTCCTTTGGACATTTAAAAAAATTATATAAAGTCATAAAATCGATATGGCAATACTGGTTCCAAGAGCCAATACGAAAAGAACAAAACAAATGAAATTGATGCGCCTTTATAATTTGTTGTTGGCGTAGTGAAATTTTGGTATTTAAGATATATCTATACACGTTCGCAAACACTCTTCCACATTAAGCAAGCATAGTGGGGATACACTTGTGGATGGGAATAATTCCAGTTGGAGACAAATGCCGCAGCATAAATCCACTAATAGCAAACATCCGCCCCTTCAGTTGGTGTTTCCACGCTGCCAGCTTTGTTCTACTCTAAAATACTCATCTGCCACCAAAATAAAAACAAAAATAAAGCGATCAAATGGGGATTTACTTATTTGGTACGCATTATAATGGCTCCATCAATTTTGAATACAGTAGCAACACAAATGACAGTGGCAACAACATTAAGAAACCCAAAACACCAAAGAGCCCAGTTAGTCGAAGAGGTCTGTGAGGTAGCCATCCTTCCTACCAATTGATTTCTTAGCGCCATATGTACTTCCAGCCACATACAACACACGCACACTTGTATTCGGATATATGATAACATATGCACACATTCACAAGTTCGTAACTGGGGACTACTGCCATCGACCGAAAGGTCTGTGTAGTTCAATACCAGATTTAAGATACAGAAAAAAGCCTTCAAAAAGATTAGCATAGTCATGGGACCATGTCGGGACACACATATGTGAATGTGTAAGCAAGCGCTTGGCTACGTAAAGTCCCTAGTGTGGGAAAAAAGGACTGTGTAAGCAGAATATATTTACTAAGGAAGGACCCAAACGATTTCTTTACTAAAGTAAACAAACAGCGATGATTTTGTATCGCAACAACATCAACAAAATTAAAAACAATGGTCTATTAGGGAATGTTATAACCACCAATGAATTGTTATTTATTAGTATTTATTTTCATTCTGATTGCCAAAGGCTGTAACTCATTTGGTCTCAATTAGATCGGGACTTATTAAGGTCCATTATAACTACAAAAAACAAGAAACTTGTCAATACGTTCAGGCCCATATTATTTGAAGAATGCTCGTTTCCATAAAATAAATAAAATGTATCTTTTCTCCAACAGCCATGATGCCGGAATGCATGAATACCCCACTGCAGAATCGTCATATTATCTTTCAGAAATGCAAAAATAAAAAAGCAAACGAAAAATAACAGGAAGCTGTATATTTCGTTTATAATTGTCCGGCACATCCAAAAGCCCTAGAGAATAAAATGAAATCAAATGAATTGGTATTTTCCCCAAATATGACAACAAAATTGCAACCGCTTGACCACGGAATAATTCAATCTTAAAAAATTTTAACACATATATACAAAATTATACATGGTATATTACTTTACTTAATGTCTTTAGTCAAACCGTATTAAACTGCTTTTAATTTTTGAATAATGTCAATGACGATTTTAATTGTTTGAAACTGTCTATTGAGCCTGGTTACATTTGAGTAATATAACTCTTCTTTGTGCTATTTAGGAGAATAATAATATTTATAATGATCTGCTTAACACAGATTTACCTATAGCTGATGATGTTCTTGAAGACTGTACCGCTGAATATGCATCAGGTTAGAAGTGAAGATGAGGACTAAACTCATCCAACGAATAATGTTGTGGAGGATTCATTAAGCAATTTTATGCTCCGATAATCACAAAATTTTACAGAATTTTTTTTTTGGCTCAATGATCATACCTACTTAAACTGGTGAAAATCGGCTCAGATTTAGATATAGCTAGGGGTGTAATGGTAGATCGCTTCACGTAGTGCACCTTGGGTAACGCCAAATGATCTACCAAGTAGTGGTTTTACTTAAAAACTTCCCTAACACTGGGGTGTAATGCGACCTCGTGTCCATCGGTGTATGGTTTGTAGTTAGGGGTAATCGACTGTATTTGTACGGAGCCTTGCTGATACCTGGGTGTAATAGGTGTTGTGCCACCCAGTCCTTTCCACAGTACCGGGGTCTCTGCTTCTCCCCTACAAACTCCGGAGTGTTATGCGTACCGTGCTCATCGGACTTTTGGGTTTGCAGCCAGGGGCTACTTACCATAGGCTGTGTTTTGACGTGCCCCCACACTCTTGGTACCTATGTATATGAAACCCTCTAACCTAAAAAAACGGACGCTCTACAAAACCAACAGATACGACTACGAAAACAAAAACTGATAACGATACAACTACAATAAATACGATGACGGCTACTACAAATACACGAGGATCTAAACATTAGCTTTAAACAAGCCAAGGGATCCAAAGACCTCTTCTGAGGCGGCAGCATTACCTGGCACTTCGGTTTCCTATGGCAAACATACCCGTCCTTCAAAGATGAAGTTTAAGTATCGGCGCATGACTTGAATCCTTGTGGGACTTGAGATGTCCGATCCTGCATCTCTGACCAGCAAGCAGAGATAATCCCTGAAGTGGGTACGGAGTATTACTGAAGAACAGGATACCCCATCAACTTCCATACGGCAGCAGCTAATTAAAAGGCTTCACTCTCCAGATAAACCGCCGGCATCCAAAAGTACCAAAGGGTTTAATGGTAACGCTGCTCCTCGGTCCTTCGCTGACGTTACTAAGGACAGCTTGATACTGGCGGTCATCAACAAGAGCAAGTGGAATAAGATAGAGTACGCAATGTGCTCTGTTTTCTTCGATGTTCTTGAGGAGCTGCCAGGTCCGGCTTCCGATTTTGGCGACTCAGGCTGGTATAAGGCCGCCTAAAACTAATACGATTAGTAATATGCGCTCTGCGCACTGAAGACAATTGGTGAATTTTTGTCTGGTTGCGGCGCTGGATGTTGCCAACAAAGAGGGCATCCCGTCTAAAAACGTTATAGACGTTACATATAGTTGGTAGCGGTATTCTAGTAACAGTCGCCAACACTTAACTTGTAGACCAAACCCATATTTTTTGCTCATATAGCTGACAGAATTCTTAAAAATACAGAAAGTCATACTTATAACATATTTTTGGGAAAAATAAAAAAAATAGATTGTAATATGTTACTCTTTATGTCAAAAATAAAAAAATATTAAATATTGGCATCGGAAACAAATTCGTAAAGATCCCCAATTTATTTTGGAGATATTATTAAATTTCATAAATATACCATGCTCCAATTCAGTCCGGTGAATGTTTGAGTGCCCGGAATAATTTGCATGGGGGTACGAGACCCGCGATTGGGTCCAAATTTAAAATTTACTTCTTCTATTTTTGTCACATCGATACATGAAGAAAGAGCACTGTGCGATGTACCCAATTTTCACTCGTGGCGTTTAACTGATATATAAACTATATATAAAATAAATACTTATATTTTAGTCATATTAAGTGACAAGTGTGAACTGTAGAGCGTCAAAAAATTACATAGAAGAGGGTCTTTATATGGGGTTATATTTAAATATGAATCTATATGCTTCATTTTCAATAGGGATCGTCCCAAGCCCAAGAAATTCCACTGCTCTAATTTTCGTAGACATCGCTTCATATTATCGACCTTTACTTTGCCTACAAGAATATATGGACAGACGGACATTGCTAAGCCGACTCAAAAAGTGATTTTATGCCGATCGGTATAATAAACAATGGGTACACTTCTTCTCTATATGGGCGTTAAAGACAAATGAACAAAGTTATACTCGTATTACCCTATACCACAGTGTGGTGTCAGGTATAAACATGTGCGCACAAATTAAAAAAATGTTTTGGATTATGTTAGGATAGGTTGAGGATGACATCTTGCAAACTGAAAAAAATTGGGTTGAAACTAAAGACACTATTTCCCTTAAACTAAAGAATTATTTTGTCATTGTTTGAAGAACAAAATTCATTAAATTTTATGATAATTTCTCGGTTTTAATGAAAATTTCATTCGTTAAAATGCAGTTGCCTTTATTTTTATGATCAATTGTCCCTAATATTATGTACATGTTGCCTTTAGTACACTTCCTTATATGTCTTGAAATCAATGACAAATTTATTGATTCAATGGCATTTGTCAACAATTTCAGTATAAATGTCAATAATTTTAATGATTTTGGTCATACAATTAAATTAGGCCCTTAATTGTTCGCCATCTTTGCTGGCTTTAAATTAAAGATCACTTGTATTTGAAATATTGCTATTTTTGTACATAATATTATAGACGTCGTTTTTATTTGCGAGAGGACAATTGAGATTATCGTTAATCTCAAAAATTAGAATACCAGTGAAGTTTGTTAGAGTTTTTTGAATCAGTTCTTGTGAATCGGTAATAGAGAACCGTTGTGTTCGGTCGCATTTGGATGATAAATTAAGAAAGTGAAAACCTTAATAAGTAGAAAATTTTAGTCGGGTAAACCGACTAAGGTATACCCTTAATTTGTGAGCAATGTAAATATATATATGTTCTACTATTATGAGCTATTTAATTTAGATATATCTTGGTTCTTTTTGAATAGGAAGTACTAAAACTGTGTGGATATCTCCCATTTTTAACAGGGCTATAGAAATTTTAAAAGGTTTACACTGTGCAAAAAATGTTGGATATTTGTATGCATTGTTATTCACAATATAAGCTTTTAACTTTTTATACCAAATTGTACGTTTTTGTGGGAAGTTTCAAAAGGGGTGTGCCAATGACGCCCATTTTTAACTGGACTTTGGGTACCATAAAAGCATTGCACTGTAAAAAATATCAAGTACAAGAATTTTTATAAAAGTTATAAGCTGTTAACTTTTGGTGCAAAGTGGTCCATTTGTGTGGGAGGTTCCACAAGAGGCGTGCTGATAACGCCCACTTTTCACTGGACTCTATGCACTACAAAAGTATTACACTGTACAAAATTTCAAGTATTTGTATGAACTGATATTAAAGATATAAGCAGTTAACATTTAGTGCAAAATTGTCTATTTGTGTGGGAGTTACTAAAAGTCCGTGGCAACTTCGCCCATTTTTCTCAAACTGATACTATGTGTGGAAGTTGAGAAGATTCAATTGAGTAGTTATTGAAGAATTAATATTGCACTAAATGTTAACCCTTTGTGGTACTAGAAGGAGTGGACCAATATGACCCATCTTCGAACTTAGCCTGAGATGGAGCAAAATATTACCGTATACCAAATTTTAAGTCAATATGTTACTCCTTTCGAGAGTCAGCAAACAGACACGCTGATAGACGGCGGACACTGCTGAAACGATTTAAAATTTCCCAAATCGAATTTCCACCAAACATACTTGAGGTCTTAGGTCACTCGTTCGATGTGTTACACTTTTTACCCGTAGAAAATGATACATACCCTCGTTTCACTAAAGTGGGTGTATAAAAAAGTACGGGTATAAAAATTGCGCTTCAAAGAATGTGTTGATTGTGTGTGGTTTTAAAACTTTTATAATTAAAATAAATGCAGTCTTGGGCATTGAGAAATTGCAAGAAATATGGTGTCATCAAATATGCAAAGTTTTTCAAAAGCGGTGAAGCAAATTAAATTACTTGACACTCAGCTATCCATATAGCTATTTCACGGATGCTACTCCATTCAGCGAAGATTAGCTGTGATTGCTCGGTCAAAAATACAGGTGTAAGAGGCACAGCTTCTTCCGTACATTTATATAATTATAAATGTATGTACATTTATATGTATAGATAAATGTCAGGACTTATCTAAGCGAATGAATAACATACTTTGTACTTATATAGATCTATATAACTTTATTTTTATTTCAAACATATTCAAATATACACATATTTATACCAGTTGGGTGTGTACACTGTACATGCGTATAGTTTTAATATTTTATTTTACATGAAAGATGGCTGAAAAGGACAAGACATGTTAAACATATCCTTAACATCCGCTGTCGTAGTTAGTCACAGTAATAATCTAGTAATGAATCCAACTGAATATTTTTGGCGCTTCCTCAACACACGTGCGAAACAAAATAAGTAATAAAAGAATATTTTATAAGCGCATATCCTCAATTATTCCATTAGCCTTCACTATGTTCGTAACTATAAAATATTAAGTGAAATAGTGATGCTTATCATATGAAACTATCTATTATTAGTGGGTTTAATCCAGACTATCTATTCTGGGACGTCATTGCTCAACAAATTAGTTTTTATGACAAAGGTTTGTAACATGACGGCCACACTAAAATTTAATTGGACCCCAGATAAACGTATCCAACACTTGAATAATAAAAATTGTTCAACGGCAGTAAAGGGTGTTTTAGCTACAACCGCACAGTGGAACATTTAGAATAATTGACATAAATGTACCATTTCTTAACAATGAACACTGCACATACTGGACAACATAGGAATTCCAAATATTGAAATGTGAACTTTCTTTGTATTTATAACCAAAGTAAAACAACATCTTGTGTATGTTTTACCTAAAAATTAATGAAGAAGTAAGTATGAAAGCAGATCGAATAAAACAAAAAAACAAAAACAAGAAGAAATGGTAGGGCACGACCAAATACGTTGTTGTTGCATAGTCAACTACAGCAAAACATTCGTGTGAATTCTTTACATTGTAAAGACTCACGAGAGTGGAAGTTGGTGCATGTACGACGGATGATGATTACTGAATTGTCTTTTTTTGGAGATATGCGCTTTTAGCAAACAGTTCTCGTTTAATCATACTTGGCTGTGCGTATATTTCTAATAATTTCGACTGAATAATTTCGTTGTAATAAGGATATTGATAATGGGAATTTGGTGGCTGCCGAAACAGATCTGTCTATCCAACCATTACAACCACCCCCAATACATGTCACTTACTTCTTCTTTAATTTTTAACAAAGTTGTTTTCATATACTGAAAACAACAATAACGGTCTTGAGCCTGAGTACAAAAACAAAATATGTACTATGAAAACAGATCGAATAAAACAAAAAAAAACAAAACCAATTTCAGAATGATAATAAAAAATGCGTCCCCTAATCGGAATGGAAACGGGGTGTAAAATATTTATTTATTTATTTATATGAATTACAATACAAAGTAAATTTATATTCTAATTTTCAGGTCCATGGAAAGGCCGGGTTACAAAGACCATATGGCTAAATGTTTGCAGCGACAGACCAGAGCCTCTGGTGGGAATCGAACCCACGACCCCCAAACTCATAGGCGAGTACGCTACCAACTCGCCTACTGGGGCGTTCGGGGTGTAAAATATATAAATGAAAGTTTATTAACAAATGTGGAGCAGCTGCGCAGCTGCGTTAATCAAGTCAACATACTTCGGATAATAATCGAACAATCCGTTGAATTGAGTTTGTGGTTTTTGTTGCGTTAAGAAGTAAAATCTAAGGGACCTTTGTATGGGGGCTATATCAAAACATGGATCTAATCACGCTACAATCTATAATACTTGAGCTAGGTGGCTGAAATTTGGTATAGATACTTGTTATACCTGCAGGTAACATGGGATTTAAAATGGGCGATATCGGTCCATATTTAGATATAGCTCCCATATATAGCATCTAACCTTTTGTGATTCCTACTGTCCTACTATATTTTTTTGTGTTTTACGGTGTTATTTTCTTTAGGTTTGAGTCATTTTGTGTGGTCACATGCTATCCATGGTGGAGCGTATATAAGATTCGGCATGGCCGAACTTAACGCTTTTACTTGTTCGTCTTAGAATTTTAAAACGATTAAGAATATACATATATACTTTATGGGGTCACAGCTCAATATTTAGAGGTGTTACAAACGGAGTGATAAAATGAATAAAAAAAAAAATAGCGACATGCAGAGCAAACATGACGACTTAGTAGCCCTATCCAAGCAGATAGGTTTGGAGGTCAATATCCAAAAAACAAAAGCCATTGCAACAATAACACCAACTTCAAGGTAGATAACCACAATATCGAGTTCGTAGGTCACTTCTGTTAGCTATGTCAGCTTCAGGAGGCGTTGGGGAAGATGTGCGGTACCGAATGGAGAAAGAAAGATCGGCTTTTGGTCGACTAAATAATATTTAGCGATCTGCATAAATTACAGTGCGTACGAAACATCGCATATTTAATGCATGCGTAAAAACTACACTATTTTATGGCATCGAAACATGGTTCACATAAAATTCGATAATAACGATTATCCGGACTCAAATAAATAAATGTATGCACATTACATGGCGTATATTGTGGCCAAACATCACAACCAATGGCGAACTATGGGCCAGGTGAAATGAAATACATGTCAAGAGTCAAATTACAAAAAGAAAATGGAGATGGATAGGCATACCCTTCGCAAATCAGTCGAAATCATTTCAATGCACTTGAATGGAATCCGCAGACGCCGTAAACGTGGCGAGAAATACATTGCGCCGTACAATGCTGCTAGAACTAAAGAAATTCAACATGTCATTTGATGAAATTAAAGTAATATGTCAAGATATATTAAGGTGGAACAGTACTGTAGAAACCCTATGTTCAATACGCCCCTTTACATTAGGGTTATATTAAAACATGGACCCATTTTCACTAGGTATTAGGGAATATAAACAATATATGCATACATTTCAGATAGATCAATGTGTTCTCTAGAGAGTCAAGAAGTGATATCCGAGGGGACCTTTATATGGGGGCTATATCTAAACGTGGATCGATGGGGGCGACTTAGGACTAAAATAATAATTTTTTAATCTTTGTGGTACAAAAAAGTCTTTTATTTTATATAAACTTTATCCACAGTTGCATATATATTGGGCAAAGTATCGCAATACCAGATCCGTTTGAGTTCATGCTCCGAAATTTCGGTGGTTAAGTCTAGAATTAAACAATAAGGAAAGGCTAAAGTCGGGCGGTGCTGACAACATCTGCCACAAAACAAACTGTACCACAGTGTGGTGTAGGGTATAAAAACAAAAAAATATTTTCGTTGCTACAATTTAATGGTGATTTCAATTAAAAGAGTGGTATCGTTCGAATCTTTTTATGTGGATATTTAATAGCAACGCTTTGAGAATAAAGAAATTTTAAACGGTTACACGCTTAAAAACCTTTTTTACCCAGCGGTAAAAATCATGGCTTAGGCGGCAAGCTATCAGGCCTGATTGAAGAGCCACGTGGCCTGCCCGCCGCATTCAATCTTTATTTCTTTTTTACATGGAGTGACATTGTGAGGCCAGACCTTGCATCTCGCGGTAAAAATCATGCCTAACGCGGGCTTGTCGGAAAAAGGACTGATGAAGAGCATCGAAAGGAAGGTCTTAAGAAAAGCTGGTTGAACACAATTAACTATTCATACATGAGAAACTTGAGGGAGGGAGAACGAATTCGCGTACACTCTGCCTTCCTCCTCCCGTCTTTTATCATGCATGATTATGTCCACACAAGATTTAAATGTTGTGTTCTGAACACCTTCGATTTTTAGAAGGACAGAATCCTGCCCGATAAAAGATGCGAGAAGGAAGGCAGAGTGTACATTTTTCTGCATTTGCAAAAACTTGAGAGAGGGAGAACGAAACTTATCAATATATGAACATATATCGGCGGTGGTTGTTCATAATTCAATTTGACTGCTGACCATGAAGAACGACTTTTTCTGACATCTTTTAGAAGGCGTTAGATATGCCTGATAAAAGACGGGAGAATGAAGGCAGAGTGTACATTTTTCAACATTTGCAAAAACTTCAGAGAGGGAGAACTGCTGATCATGAAGAACGACATTTCTCTGACATCTTTTAGAAGGCGTTAGACATGTTTGATAAAAAACGGGAGCGGGATGCACGGTTACTTTTTTTAGAACGTCTTTTCTCTGACATCTTTTAGAAGGTGTTAGAGATGTTTGAAAAAAGACGGCAGCGGGAGGCACGCTTACTTTTTTGGAAGCGGCAGATTACACATTTTCCAGGCCTTCTCAATGAAGGCATGCGTGCCTTCCAAAAAAAGTTGATGGAAGCCCTTCTATCAGGCCTGATACCGAGAAGGTCTGGACCATTTTACCTCTGGGTAAATTCTGCAATTCACATATCGTCATCAGAAACGAAAAAGGGCGTAACAGCAAGAAAAATGGAAAATCTGTTTTTTATGGATTTCGGTACACAGCATAAAAATACACATCCTGGCAAATTTTTAGCGACCGACTATCAAAAATGACGAATTTATTAATGAAATTCAAAATGGCCTAACAACAGATTATTTCTTTTTTCATAGTCAAAAATTACTATTTCACGCAATTTTCACAAAAAAGTTATAAATCATGTTTGTGGGAATTTATATATGCATCACTATGTTTAGGTATTATATTGAAACCCCCGTTTTTCTAACGACAAGATTTTACATTTTATTTAGTTTTTTGCTTCTCCTGTAAAATTTTCTAATATGATGATAGGCCCTTTCTCGTTTCTGATGACGATATATTCTGCAAGAGACATATATACATATATGTTTAGTAGGCCGGGTCGATTTGTGGGGAGGCAAAAAAAGTCGCAATTGCTCAGTGAAAATCGTATTCTAGGGATCAAAATAAGAAACTTTGCCGAAGGAACCATACTACTAAAACGAATTCGGATGTCCCGGAATTTGGGTCGAACTTTTGGGTAGGGCCAAATTTTGAAAAATCCCACTTTGACCCATTTAGAGTGCTCCAATCGAGTCCAAATGTATGACGACCCTCACTAACTTTGGAGGCCCGACCCACCCATGCCAGTGGCACACCCCCTGAAACCCCCTGGGGTTCCATACATTTGGACTCGATTGGAGATCTCTAAATGGGCCAAAGTGGGATTTTTTCCGGGACATCAGAATTCGTTTTAGAGGTATGGTTCCTTCGGCAAAGTTTCTTATTTTGATCCCTAGAATACGATTTTCACTGAGCAATTGGCGATTTTTAAATCGACCCGCCCTAATGTTTAGTGTACACTAGGGTGGTGACTTTTTGATTTTTTTTCTCAAAAATTATTTCCTGTTGCACGAATGAATGAACTTTTGCCTATTAATGACTAAAATAATGTTTATTCCATTTAAATATTGAAAAGGGTCACGCACAAACAACTTTGAAATGACATTTTTGTGAAAAATTTTTTTTCTTTTTTTTTTAAATCATATAAATCCAAAACGAAAAAAGGGTCAAGTCTTCTAACTTTCACGAAAAGCCACATAACTTATGAACAAAATGAGACATTGATCATAGAAATCGATGGACATCTTTCGTTTTTATTTACAATTAAGTGAAGGTATCTCATTTTGAATTGAATGTATCTCTTTGGAAAAACCGTTGACGACTTTTATGATTCTCATTTTTTCTGATTTTTTTACAGAAACCACATTTATGAGCGGTCATTATTTTTAAAGTTTTGAAAAAATTTAACAAATTTAAAAAAAAAAAAAATTGCCCAAAATGCTGATAAAAAAAATTTTAAAATCATTTTGTGCGTGAGATTTTTTTTATCGAATCACCTTATATGTAAGATTTTATCTAATCTTAAATAAAAACTCAACTAAATATGATAGGGGAAACGAGGTTGTATAAAAGTCATCACCCTAGCGTACACTCACAATACATGAATATTGAAAAAAATGTGTATGCTTAGAAATATATTGTACTAAACAAAACTTTGTTTCCATTTAATACAGGGTGCCGTTAAGAAACTCATATAACTTTTTTAGTTTCTATTATTTATTGTATCTTTGTTCATTTGAAATGTAATACAAATTTATTAATCTTTTTAATGGTTTTTGAAAATAATATACTTTAAATGACCTCCACGCTCGGTGACCAATGGTGGCATATTACACCGTTCAACAAGAGCTCTCTCCCAAGAACGAGACTATAAAGAAGTAAAAATATAGGCCAACAGTAGATAAACTGTATACTCAGTTTTTTATTTCGTAATCGTTTGTCATTTGTACAGGACTTTTAATATTTCAAGGATTACACTTTTCTTTCATTTCTCTCATTCATGTGATATGTCTATTAATGTTATTAACATTTTAAATGGTGTATAAAAATTAAATCTAAAATGTAGGCCTTGTAATTTTAAAAGTGGTGTGAAAAGGACAAACGATCACGAAATAAGGAAGTTAGTACTTTTTTTCCTACTATTGCGCTATACATATTTATCCCCTCACCTTAGAGAGGAGGGTATATATCATTTGCTACGAGCCAAAAGTGTAACACATCGAAGGAGTGGCCTAAAACCCCAAAAATGTTCGGCGGATATCCGTTTTGGGTAATTTTATGTCATTTGAGCAATGTCCGTCCGTCCGTCTGTCTGCTGGCTGGTGCGCACGATAACTCGCGAAAGGAGTAACCGATTGACTTCAAATTTGGTATGTGGTAATATATTTTTCTATCTCCGGCTAAGTTCGAAGATGGGCCATATTGGTCCACTCCTTCTAGTACCTCTCCCACAAAGGGTTAACATTTAGTGAAATATTGATTCTTTAATAACGTCTATACTACTTATTTGAATCCTCTGAAATTAAACATATAATATTAGTTTATTAGTCACTTTTACCTCGAGAAAAATGGTCGAAGTTGCCACGCCCCTTTTGGTACCTCCCACACATATGGACAATTTTGAACCAAAAGTTAATAGCTTATAACTTTATTACCAGTGCATACAAAGACTTGAAAATTTGTACAGTGTATTGGTTTAATAGTACTTACAATACAGTGAAAAATGGGCACTATTGCCACGCTCCTTTGGTACCTCCCACACAAATGGACCATTTTGTCCAAAAGTTACCGGATATAAATTTAATACCACTGCATACAAATACAAATAGTACCTAAAGTCCAGAGAAAAATGGGCGTTATTAGCCCGCCCCTTTTGTACCTCCCACACAAATGGACCTTTTTGTACCAAAAGTTAACAGCTTTTAACTTTAATACCAGTGCATACAAATACTTGAAATTTCGTACAGTGCAATTCTTTTATAGTACCTAGAGTGTAGGTGAAAGTGGCCGTAATTGGCACGCCCCTTTTGGTACCTCCCACACAAACAGACCAGTTTACACCAAAAGTAAGCAGCTTTGAACTTTAATACCACTACATACTTTAAAGTTATTAAATGTGTACAGGACAAACAGCTGAATGGTGGTTGCAGCTTTGGGAATTGGGAGTAGCTTCAATCTGGGGGATTGACAGAATGTTCACTCTCTTGAGCCGAAACAAATTAAGCAATAGTAATATTGATTAATTTGTAGCTCGAAGTAATGGTTATTGGAGAACCAAAAACAAAGGAAAGAAAATAGAATAAAAACACAAGTGTTAGGGACTAAAAGTAATTGGAATTTTATTTCTTGGATTCGATCTTACCAATAGATGTGATTGCTTGTAGCGATGAAAAAGAATAAGACAGAGTTCAGGAAGCAGCATTTGCAATATGGCCTTGTTTGCGAATAAAAATATAGCCAAGTTCAGAGAAATTAAGCCAAGTATCTCATGTACTTGGCAGCATTTCTGTTGGCGAGATTGCAGGGGATTATTTAATATAATGATGGGAATTCATGTACGGTTTTTACGTTTTGGCGTAAACAAAATGCAATTTGAATTGATAATAATTTAAATAAAACCAAAAAATAAATAGATTTACTAATATTTTTTGAGACTCAAGGTGAGGGGATTGATTAGTAGGTTTACCCGACTGAACTTTCTTACTTGTTTTGTTGTATAAAGTCACTTTCGTGGGAGGGCATAATTATACCCTACACCACACCGTGGTACAGGGTATTATGACTTGGTGCATTTGTTTGCAACGCCCACAAGGAGAAGAGGTAGACCTATCTTCTATTATACCGATCTACTTGGAATCATTTTCTGAGTCCATTTAGCCATGTACGTCTGTCTGTATGTCCATGTATTCTTGTAATCAAAGTGCAGGTCTTATTTATGGTCCGATTGTGACAAAATTTAGCACTGTGCTCTTGTTTGGCCCAAGGACGATCCCTATAGAAATTGGTCAAAATCGGTTCAGCTTTAGATATAGCCCCCATATAAAGGGTTTTCAACAAGAGGTGTTATTTTGGTATTCAAAGAAAAATGCCATTTTTTGAGATAAATGATCGGATGTTTATTTCATAATAAAGAGGAAGGTATACCGTTAGTAATGAAAAACAACATCAGCCAAATGGCAACCACGACCACGCTTACAGGACCATATCCTTTTCATGAAATTTTCCATAACCAAATCGCAAAGTGGCTGCCCTATGTCATCAATAGCCTCACGAATTCTATCTTTGAGGTATTGGATCGACTCTGGGCTGTTGGCGTAGACCTTATCTTTCACGTGGCCCCAAAGGAAGAAGTCGCAAGGTGTTAAATCACAAGATCTCGGTGGCCAATTGTGATCATCTCTTCGAGAGATAACACGGTCCGGAAACTTTTCCCGTAACAGAGCAATGGTTTCGTTGCTTGTGTGGCACGTAGCGCCGTCTTGTTGAAAGTAAACGTTGTACAGATCAATACCATCCAACTCCGACCATAAAAAATCATTAATCATCTTTCGATAGCGCAACCCATTCACCGTAACTGTTGATCCAACCTCATTTTCGATAAAGTAAGGTCCAATTACCCCGCCGGACCATAAACCGCACCAAACAGTCACACGTTGAGGATGGAGAGGCTTCTCAACAATAACTCTTGGGTTTTCCGAGCCCCAGATGCGACAATTTGACAAAGCCACCGAGGTGGAAATGGGCCTCATCAGTCAAGATGATTTTTCAATGATTTTAGATTTTTTGAATTTTAATAATTTCAAAGCGTTGTTGAATCGTGTATCGATCCATTTTTAGTAATGGCGTAGTTTCTACTTGTCAAATGTCAAAGAATAAAAGCATCAAAAGTGACGACTACCTACCTCTTGTTGGAAACCCTGTACATATATGTATGTATGTTACTCCCGATTTGATATGTAAGCGCTGTAGAAACTACATTTTATATCAGATCAGTACTAAATTTGGCAGAGAGAGTTGTCTTATTACATGATTAAACCCTGCCAAATTCGGGGAAAATCGGTTCAGATTTGTTTTACATCCGAAATTCGGTAGAGAGAGTTTTCTTATTACGTGAATGAACGTTTTTTAAGATAATCTGCACCAACACTTTGAAAAAAATAATATTGATAAAAGAGAAATTCAAACATATTTTTCGGTATGTAAAAATAACATATTTGCACAAAAATACGATTTTTTTTAATTAAGTTTTTAAACACATTTTGTTTACTGTTTTTTTCTTCTCCGTGCGGGAACTGCCAATTGTTGTTCGAATGCATTGCTTTGCTATAGATAATGTCGAACTTTTCGCTGAAATTCTGTCATTCTATGTTGCAAGATACACCATTTTTTATGTGACATTTTGCTCCATTTTATGGTAGCAGCATTCAACAGCCATTCTGTCTCTTCACGTGGCTAAATCTTTGGATAAGTTGAATAGAAAGGAAATTTATGTGGAACACATATTTCTAAATATTACATATATCTGAGCAAATAAATTTTTTTTTGAAAATAAATATAATTTATTTTGAACGCATATATTAAAACGTTACAACAATTTAAAACTAAACTAATTTTCTCAAATAAAATATGTGTTTATATCCAGATAAAATTATTGTTTAGGAATTTCCCTAAATATATTTTGTTTAAAAAAGATTTTTAAAACATGTTTTTTTTTTAATTAAAATCTTCCCAAATATATAATATCTGTGTGTGCCAAATGTAAGATATTTTAAACAGAATTTGTTTGAGACAATATGCTACAGAAGCGAATTTTTTTAGCGTGTACTATATCCTACACCACATTGTGATACAGGCTATTATTTTTATTTGAATCTATTATTTCCGAAACGAAGAAGGCACTGAAGTATTAAACAATTAAAATTTCTAAAAAAATATGTAACAATTTGTTAAACCTTGTGATTCGGCCTTTTTCTCTTCAATATATACTCGGCAGTAAAGAGTTTTGATTCATATTTCAGCGTGAAAATAATTCATCATCATGCGTTACTAACAAACGTACAAAGGATTTTATATATAAAGAAGAATATATATATATATAATAAATATATATATATATTTCATATATATTTACTTGAGAATCAAGGCATAACACTCAAATTTATCATTTTCAGAAGGAAGTCGCTATTCTCAAGCAATTACTGACCAAAAAATTGTTAAAAAAACATGAACAAATATTATATTTGCAGCATTCTACCAAAGATCAAATTAAGTGTAGTATACAAAGACGTGCTGGAGGTAATAAAGGTATATCTGGTCGCATAAATCAAAAATAAATTGAAAACAAAAGCTTAATATTGGAAGAATTACCATGCTGTTTGATGACAAAGATAAATTATTCTGAAGAGATTTTACGCACTCGTTTAGTGCCAAAACCACACAAACAGTCCCCAATCAAGCTATCTAATGAAATGTTCATTCGGTGGTACCTTCCTGCCGGATCTTACGTGTTTGCGCAAAAATCCGTAAAATTTGTAATCCACATAAAGATGTAACATATGTATACTTGGCTGACATGTGAAATGGGTTAACAAATATTTGTAAATAACATACCTTTACTGTTAAAGATTTGCTTTAAAAATTTAACAATTAATTTAAAACAGGAAAGGCACATTATAACCGGTAAGGAAGAGCTAAAGTAGGCGTAGACCACTATGTGATACCCTAACGCCCTATCAGAGCAGGTAAAGAAGACCTATTGTCAAGTTTTATCAATATTGTTTTTCTAATGATAACGATCAGCTAAAATTTCGGCAGTGTCTGAAAAAATCTTCACTCAATATCAAAATGATTGGCTGTAAAAGAGAACTTCTGTACTAAAAGACAAAATCGAAATCAACATATTTATGGGAGCTATATCTAACTATGTCCATTTAGTTAGTTTTAAGAGAGGAAACGTTTCAATGTATGATATTTTTAACACCCCATGGTTTACAGAAAATCGGTGCTGGACACCAATTTTCTTAGTATTTTGCAGTCAGATCCTCTGTGATGAGTCATGTCTTGTAGTGTGTCGGACCCGAAACATCGCTATCTTGCATCTGTGAATGCCGGGCATTGGCACGGACAACTTTCCATCGAATGCATGCCCTGCATTCGTCGTTTTCTGCTAGACCTATACGACGAAGATGTGCTTGTAAGCTTGAATGTCCCGTCAGAACACTGATCATCTAACTAATCTCGATATCGTTCAGTTTCAGAGAACTATTTGGTTTCTTCTCATCTGGTTACCCCATAAAATCTTAGCTGTTTCTCCCAATGTTTTGCTATCCCACACCTCATCCACACCCTCATCCTTTGTGGCTTCGAAAGGTTTCCAATTTTCTATGTTTACTACTCAAAGTTATCTGTCCTAATAAAATGTAAATATGGTCCTTTGCTACTACAACAACGGACCAACTGTTAAGATGAACATATGCAGACTTTACCAATTGTAACGGATGTTCCCATAGAAAAAGAGGAATGACCGCTATCCAATCATGGAAGAAAGCTGCGGGTGTTTACAACATACCAGACCAAATTTTTAAAGCTAATCCAAAGTTATTTTCTAAAGCATTACTGCCACTCTATACAGATATGTGGCAACATTACCATACTCTCTACTGCCTTTAAAATATTTATGAAAATAAACCTAAATCGAATAATGGTATACGTGGACAAAAAACGGAGGAATCCCGGAAAAGATAATTCTGATATCAGTAAAAGCTACAATGCCTTCGAATGCTCTGTTCTGCATGATGGTGTAACATCAGAACGATTCAAAACAACTTATATTTCAGGGGTACGCTCGGGATGCCTGTTGTCACCCCCTGCTCATTTTAACAGTATTGTTGGATTACACTTCAACATAAATTAAACAAAGGAGATAATAATAAATACTGTATTGAACAACCTCTGCAAATATATAGAATGGAAATTGAAAGAGTTAAATTATTTCAGTACCTCTGTAGCATGATTGATGTGGATGATGGCGCCGTTTTAGATGTAAATGCACTTATAAAAAAATCTAGACGCTAATTTTCCATATTATCCAAAGTCTGGAAACAAAAATCTAAATATTCTCGGCTTGTGTAATATCTGAATTCCTAATGAAAATTGTACAAACTTTTGTCAACAGATATATAAGTATAATCTTGAAAATATTCTGGCCAAGAAGGATCTCCAACGAATACCTGTTGACCCGAACAGGAATGAAACCTGTTTGTATAACGATAATGAAGACACAATTCCGATGGATTGGACACACGCTAAGGAAGGACAACAACGAGATCTGTTTTAGAGCCATTATTATTATATCTAAATCTGAACCAAATTCAACAACATCTGTGCATGGCCAAAAAGTTATCTCTGTGTCTGATGTGAAAAAGTGATTCGTGCCAAATTCATCAAAATCAGTATGCTTTATCGTGGGTCTAGCTTTAGTATTTTTAGATGTTACAAACATCCACCACGACAAAAAATTATAATACCCTATTCCATCACAGTATGTTGGGTATAATTACTGAAGCTATCTTCCGTTTGCTATTATTATTTTACTATTTTGTTATATTATTCATATAAATATGTACATTGTACACTGGAGAGCATTTACTTTAACTCGACGCCAAATACTATAAAACCTTAAAATAAGACAATTTTGTACTTAATTTTTAAGATTATACAGTTGGTATTGAATACATTTTCTTTAGTTTAAGTATGAAACGTTATTATGTTAACGTTTTATTGTCTTGGGATCAAGTCATTGGTGTTTTTATTAGCACACTTTTTTCAGTATAGATTTGAAATTTGATCATTAGAGGATAACAAAAGGTAGAAAACTTCACTTTTATTTATGAAGTCGTCGAGAAAACCAATTTTAATTTTATGTGAGTTACGTCCGTTTACGATGGCATCGACATGGATTTTACACTGTGGTTACAGATGATTTAAAAGCAATTTAACAGAGTGCATAAAAGAGATAGACTCGTTAAGCGCGATTTGTCATCAACGTTTGTTCCTGATTTTAATTTGACGCCACGACTCCCATTCTCGTCTACATATCTAAATATGAGAATGTACATACATATGCTGATATGTATGAGTATGTATAAACCCAGGACTTCGAGGATAGGTGGGAAGGAGAAGTACACTTACCCAATGCTATACCAGGCCACATCATGAACCCGTATCAAAGTTTGTTTTTATCACACTGTCGATATCTTACCTGCAAGAAAGAAAGAGAGACGGACAGCCGAAGGAATGAGATAAAAATGCTTTAAAATGTGAGGCGATTAATTTACTTTGAATAAAATGAGAAATGCCATAAAAAAGGAATTCGATGAAAAGCAGATTCGACAAAAACAAACGTACAAAATTGGGAAAAATCTCGATATAAGCGTGTGCCATCGAACAGCCATCGACACAAACGATAAAGCTTATTTAAAGATTATAATATGATTTATAAGCTGCAGAAATATTCAAAGGAATAAGTATTGAGAATACCCCACCCCAGAATTTCCATACAAACAAACGAAAAATTGTATGATAAATATTCGAATTTTTGTATTTTAATTTTGGGGGTTAAAAATGAATTATTGAACGGCACTACAATTCAATGGATGTCGTGTATACAAAATAAAATTGGCATATTTTTGACAATACCATTATCTGAAGATGTTGCCACAATCAATATTGGTTGATTTCGCTTTGTAAGCATGACGTATGCTACAGGATATGGTATAAAAATACATGAGGATTTATTACATTGAGTAAGAGCAAAAATATAAAAGGGTTGAAGTTCGATGGGAAAGAAGATAAAATAACCTACACTCTCCAATATAAAATGTCTGTCTAATGGACAATGTTCCTAACCCATTTCCGTTGATGAAAATGTACCTACCGACTATTCCCGTATAAGACCCGAAAATACTGCAAAATAGTAATACTAAATATGTACAATACAAAAGCGATAACCACCTAAGTCGACTTAAGAAAGACTTGAGTTATGTATGATATCATGTTCTACTAACATTACACTATATTTAAGTGTACCTGAGTCCATCCCTAAAATCCTAAATTATAGAACCCGCTGAACGTGTCATTTCAATAGTGAAATCATAAGAATGTACCGCAATGATTTCATTACACACCTGGTATTTTTTTGGTATGGTTTATTTTTGGTATACAGTTTTTCATATTTGCCCATATGTAGCATTAATTTACATTTTAGCGCAGTCCTTTTTAATTTCTAAATCAGCATTTGGTGTCAATCCTTAAACCAATTTATTGTTATCCAAGATTATATACGATTCCAATTATAAAGGCATTTTACAAAAATCTAAAATAATTAATTTTGAAACTTCAAACAATAAATGTATCGACCTATTTATTGTTATCCAAGATTATATACGATTCCAATTATAAAGGCATTTTACAAAAATCTAAAATAATTAATTTTGAAACTTCAAACAATAAATGTATCGACCTATTTTCCGAATACCTAAATGCAAAAAAATCTGTGTAACGAAAATGTTATAGTTCCAACCATTAGGATGTAAAAAATATTTGTTTAGAACAACATTTTCCCAATTATATTTTATTTGTTTGTGTCAAATATTTTATGTATTTAGAGTATGCCCTAAACATACGAGTATACATATAAGTATATGTTTCAAGCAGAATATTTTTGGGACAATATTTAACAGAATCATAATTTAATAATTACATTAAAACAGGAGCCATATGCTTCATTTTCACTACAGGCGATTAAATGCTATATAACGTACAACGCTTAAATTTAACATTGGACGGCTAAAAACGCTTTAATTTTAGGAAGTGTTATCGGAAGGGACTTTTATATGGCGGCTATGTCAAAACATGGATCGATGAGTCCAATTTTCGCACGGAATGATTTGATGCAATATAAATTATAAAAGCTTAAATAACAGTTTATCGGTTACAAATTCGTCCCCCGTTCGCACAATTTGCAGAATTAACAAGTAAGAGCGTTAAGTTCGGCCGAATCTTATATACCACGGATTGCATTCAATTCAGTCAATTCTGGAAAAATCTTTGGATATGGGACAAATCATGAAACGATATATGGGACTATATCTAAATCTGAACTGAATTTCCCCGAATTTGACAGAGTTCATTCATGTAACACTATGCAACAAAAAATTTTTTTTTGTGTCATAGACCTAAAAATTATTTTTTTTGTATAGATTGTGACATACTGCTATTTATATAAAATCAAAACCAAAAATTTTTTTATGGATAAATTTTTTTTAAAAAAATTTTTATTAAAAATACTATTATCGTCGAAGGTACCCTTAGCATTTGCACTATAATTTTGAAGCATTTGCCCGATCAGGTCGACTTATACGTTAAATTGAAGCTATTAATGTGGGCTAGCGATGTTGGAAATATCTATTTCACTTAGAAACAGTGGTTTAGTAACAGTCATTAAACAAATTTGAAAAAGTAGATTTAAAAAAAATCCTGGGACAAAAAAAACGTACAAAATAGAAAAAAAATCGAAAAAAATATTTTATTTTATTTTATAAAAGTTTGCATCCTAGCGAAGAAAACAATGCCTACTTGAAAAAATCTATGGATAAATGTAGAAATTATAGCCTTTTGGTAGAGGTAAGATAATTTCAAAAAATCTTTTTTTTTTTTTAATTTCTGTTTAAATAGCGATTTTATTTATTGCTTTTATTTATAATATGTACATTTGAGTTTATTTACATGTACAAGTTGCATTAGAAGTAATTGTGAGTTCTTTGTTGACGTTTGTAGATTTCGGAATCGGTTTCTCTAATGAGGAACCAAATATAATCTCCTATCATTCTTTCATCCCAGTGCCCTTGGTAACGCCGCTTGATGGACGTCATTTCTTGGTGAAACATTTCGCCATGTTCGTCACCTACGTCGAATGAGAAATGCACGAAATGAATTTTGAGGGACATATTTACACATGTTGGAATACATAAAGCGTGTGTTATATACATAAATATAGAAAAATATATTTCTTACCAATTTTTTCATAATTGTTTAACAAATCATTAATCATTGTTTCATATTGCGTATTGTATTTGAAACCACAAGCTTAAACGACCTCCATGCTGCAATTTCATCCGACGTCAAATATGATTCGAAATTTACATCTTTCATGAGTTTCCTTATTTTAGGCCCATCACGAACTCCTTCTTCGACTTTTTGAAAAGAAAGACTTTTAAATAAACTTTTTAAATATGAGAGTGAATTGCCATCTTTCCTTAAGGCTTTTACAAAATTTTTAAAGAGCCCCAGCTTAATATGCAGTGTTGGCAAAATATCGGCTATCCCGGAGGCATAACATACCAACTACTTTTAAATCGCAACAAATTTTCCAGTCATGTTCATATTTTATGTATTTTATCAATTTAGACATTGTTTCGTATGATTCCTTAGTGTTGACAGCATGAGCAATGGGAATCGACGGTTTCTGATTTCCGTTGTGTAAAAGTACTGCTTTCAAACTTTTTTACTGCTGTCAACAGTTCCAAATCTCTAACTAGATCATTGAGTTGAAACTGAGTTAAAAGCGATGACTTCTGACTCAAACTTGAAACACTCAGAGTTGAGTACTCAGTTGAACTTCATGATGTTTCCGTAATTAGGCTGTTAGCTATACTTGAACACTTCCTACTCCAATCTATTAACTTAGACAAAAATAGCAGTCCGTATCGTAACTGAATGGTTGTCTCCAAATCATTGGCATTCTAAATTGCACGTGGAGTCTAAAATTAAAACGTTTTATTCCACAAAACATTGTAATACATTAATTTTAAAGTACTTACCGCATTCTTCCACTAGTCCATCGAGTAAGATTTACATGGCACGAATTACACAAAATACTAGATGTCCACGGTTCGTTCATATTTTTAACTCGTATACCAAATAGTAATATACACATATATTTCTTCTATTATTTTACTAAACGCACGTCGATTTTTTTAATTACATATTTTCCGCAGATGTAGCAGAAATTGTCGGGATCATTTACACATTGAAAAGTTCTTTGCCTTTTACTCATACTTCGAAATATAACTTTGTAATATTTTTCAGAAAATCGACTTATCTCTTTAAGGCGCTGAATTACACTAATTTATTAATAAGAAATTTCATTCATAAATTCCGGGTTTAAGGTTCATAAGTTGCAGTACCTGTGCCTGACATATAGTTTGCTTCGAAAGTAGACACCCAATATTTTCAAGACTGCCGCGTACTACTTTGTATTGCGTACATATAATTTTACTAATTATATGTAATTTTACTAATTATATGTTTATGAGTTATGTTTATGAGGTTTCCATTCAGTTTACGCCCCTAAAAGGCGTAACTGAATGGAAACCTCATAAATAAAAAAAAAACACAAATATCGTTGAATCACACTCTATCTAAGCGGATCTCATCCAATATAGCTCTCACATTGCATATCATGTTTTATGGAGGGTTACGTACGGCCATAAAACCTCGTCCTCTCTATAATTTTATAATGTCTGATATCAATCCTCATAAAATAAAATGCAAGTGCAATGTCTCTTATATGTCTCTCTCACATAAGGCAAATTCAATATAACGAAAAAATATGAAACAAGATTTTTTTGAATTTCCCTAACATTTACAAAATGGCTCATAACTTTTACATCTATCCATAGATTTTTTCAAATAGACAGTGTTTTCTTCGTTAGTATGCTGGCTAAAAATGTGATAAAATATTTTTTTTAATTTTTTTCTACTTTTTATGGTTTTTTTGTACCGGAAAAGTGTCTTTTTTTAAAAAAAATATTTTTTTCTCATATTTGTGACGACTGTTAATAAACCAAAGATTCTACGTACAAGCGATATTTGCAGCATATGTAGTCCGCATAATTGAAAAATTATGGTGAAAATACTGAATGTACTTTCCATGAAAGTTAAAATAAAAAAAAAAAATTTACCATAAAAATTTTTTTTAATATTTTTTTCGTGTTTGTGTCACCTAAAATGTATCCACAGCCCACTAAATGTATCCACAGCCCTTGGACAAAAATTTTGTTGCATAGTGTACTCAGAGAACTCTCTCTCCCAAATTTCGTACAGATCTGATAAAAAATATAGTTACTACAGCGCTTACATGTCAAATCGGGTGAAACATACATATATATACGGGCTATATCCAGATCTGAACCGATTTTTACTCATTTCAAAATCGTCCTTGGGCCAAAAAAGAGCACTGTGCTAAATTTTATCACAATCGGACCATAAATACGACCTGCACTTTGATTACAACGGTACATCTATCGACGGACAGACGGACATGGCTAAATCGTCTTAGAATTTTACGACGATTAAGAATATATATACTTTATAGGGTCTCAGATCAATATTTATTCCTTTGGTGGAGGGTATAAAAAATGGTAAATAATTCCGCCGTTTCTTAACCAGACAAGCGATAACAACAAAATTTGGCACGCTTGTAAATGAGGTATTAGAAAATTTATGTTTTAAATGTGGCACACAGGGTGGAGCCACAGGGCTTAAAAATTGGCCGCATGTAGTGAAAAATTTTTAAGCGCCTGCAATTTCTTACACAAATTTTAAAACGAAGCCATATTTTCTCCAATCCCAAAACTATAATTTTAAAACCTTAAAAGTTGTTATATGTGGTAAGGTGTTGCATTTGGAAGCCCGGCTTTCAGTAGAGTAAATACAGGGTTTTCCAACAAGAGGTGTTATTTTGAATCACCCGGTATTTCGGTAGCTGTCACTTTTGAAGCTTTTATTCTTTGACAAGTAGAAACTACGCTATTACTAAAAATGGAACGATAGACGATTCAACAACGCATTGTAATTATTAAAATTCGAAAATCATCGAAAAATCTTCTTGACTGATGAATCCCATTTCCACCTCGGTGGCTACGTCAACAAGCAAAATTGTCGCATCTGGGGCTCGGAAAACCCAAGAGTTATTGTTGAGAAGCCTCTCCATCCCCAACGTGTGACTGTTTCTTGCGGTTTATGGTCCGGCGGGGTCATTGGACCTTACTTTTTCGAAAATGAGGTTGGATCAACAGTTGCGGTGAATGGATTGCGCTATCGAGAGATGATTAATGATTTTTTATGGTCGAAGTTGGATGTTGTTGATCTGGACAATGTTTACTTTCAACAAGACGGCGCTACCTGCCACACAAGCAACGAAACCATTGCTCTGTTTCCGTACCGTGTTATCTCTCGAAGAAGTGATCACAATTGGCCACCGAGATCTTGTGATTTAACACCTTGCGACTTCTTCCTTTGGGGCCACGTAATAGATAAGGTATACGCCAACAGCCCAGCGTCGATTCACGACCTCAAAGATAGAATTCGTGAGGCTATCGAGGACATAAGGCAGCCACTTTGCGATTTGGTCATGGAAAATTTCATGAAAAGGATATGGTTCTGTGGTCGTAACGGCATACCTTCCTCTTTATTATGAAATAAACATCCGATCATTTATCTCAAAAAATAACATGTTTCTTAGAATCCCAAAATAACACCTCTTGTTGGAAAACCCTTTATGTTGGAAAGCCCAAAAATTGGATTTTCGAAATTATTTTGGGAATTGTGGGATTTTCTTTTGCAAATATAATGACTAGTGAATTAATTTCGATTTCTAATGGCAATACCTACAAACTACAAAATTACAATATATTTTTTTTGAATATTGTATGACGTTATTTGTAGATTTTGAAATTTGATTTGTATACCCTTCACCATAGGATGGGGTATATTCATTTTGTCTCTCCGTTTGTACCAACTCGAAATATTGATAATAACGTATATATATTCTTAATCGTCGTAAAATTTTAAAACGATGTAACCATGTCCGGATCTCCGTAAATACGCTACAATCTAAAATAATACAGTTTCTAAAGGTCCTTATCGAAAGTAACAAAATTCCGTTGGGGTTTTTCTGGTTAAGCTCCTGTTAGAATTTTATCGTAACTTAAATATTTGATTTTGAAAATTTTTTCTGAGAAAATTTTACTTTTCTCACGGCTATATCTAGCAAACCTATCGGATTTTTGTATTATGGCCCGCTGCATAATTGTAGGTATAGACTAGGAGAAAGTATATGTAAGCAAACTAGTTTAAAAAATAGCATCTAATGCTGCAAAATCGCACAAATGTCGAAAAATTTTCATTTTGTTGAGAAATTTCTACATACACGGAAACGACTTGCCCCATATGGTTGAAATAAATTTAGGAAAATTTAGATGTACATTAACTTTAACCAAAGCCTATACACCTTTTTAATCTGATCAATAGTTTCAGAGCCAGCTACCCAACATAACCGTAATGTTTGGCACAATTTTACTAAATCGTAAAACACATAAAAATGACGAGGACCAGTATGAAATGGTATGTAAAAATGTTGGCCATGAAATTTTACATACTCGTATATTTCAGAACATACGGAAGTTCAAAACTTTACACAAACACCAGAATAAAGTGAAAAGACCCTTTTTTGTCTGTTTGTGCAGCAATTTTATACATTGTCCACTATGTCGTATAAATAATTTTAATTATAGCATTAATTAGGACGCATACGAACCAGTGGTCGAAGCAAAATGTTTTTGGTATTTGTGTAAGTTTTGAGCTTTTGAGTGTTTTGAAATATATGGTAAAATTTCATAGCATACATTTTAGTTGAACATTTCATCCCAGCCCTCCCCATTTTAAAGGGTGTTTTTACGATTTAACTTAACAATTTAACAATTTCTTGACAAATATGCGATTTTGGATCACTAGATTCGGTTTTTTTAAACTAGTTAGTTTTATATATTTTTCTTCCTAGTCTACACGCTGAAAAAAAATTGCCTCTGTAGTATATTGTCCCAAACATATTCTGCTTGAAACATATATATGTTTAGGGTGCACTCCAAATATATAATATTTGACACATACAAATATTATTTGTTTGGGAGGATGTTGTTCTAAACAAAACTATGTTTACATCCCAATATTTTTATATGGATAAGTTATTTCCCAAACAAAGATCTATTTGCGTGAATATATATCTATTCTTAAATGTTTTAAGTTTTCAGAAATTGAAAGGTAATTTTTAGAAATTTTTAATGTTATTAAAATTTCTTTATAATTGAAAATAATGACTTGGAATAGTTAGAAAATAAAAATAAGTGGTTGCAAAAGGAAGTTAATGCTAAGAATGCCATTTTTAATAGGAACGCATAATTCGAAAATAAGGAAAAAAATAAAAATAAAATTCGAAAAATTCAGCAATGTTTTGAAAAAAAATTTTTTTAATAAAATATATTTGGAAATATTCGTAAACAATAATTTTATTTGTATTTAAACACATATTTTATTTGAGAAAATTAGCTCGCAAATATATTTTATTCTAATATATTAACATATGGGTTCTAAATACATTTTATTGATTTTCAAATAAAATTTATTTGCTCGAAAATATATAATATTTGAAAATTTGTGTTCCAAGTATAATTTCTTTCGATTCACACATGTCCAAAATGGCGATTTTGCCCCGTGTATACCTACAGTTATGCAAATTTCCATTGGTTGAGTATATATTGCTCATGGAAAAAGTACATTTTCTTAGAACATAAGATAAAATCCGAACTGGAGCTAAACCGGAAAACCCCAATTGCCATTAAGCAATATCGGTCTATTTTTTATATAACCCTCATATATAGAATCTGTCCGATTTGACTTTCTGACTAACTTCAACTGATCGGACTGAAAATTGGTATTTTAGATGTATATTCAGAACCCTTCACACGAACAGGGGTCGCCATAGGTCCATGTTTTGATATAGATTATAAAAACCTTGTCTGTTAAGAAACGGCCGAATTATTTGGATTTTTTAATACCACAGTGGAGCGTCGAGAAGTCAAATTGGAAGGGATTTGTCCTTAGTCCAAGAAGTGGCTCTGTGTCAATTTTCGTAGAGATCGGATTATATTTTCAACCTTGCACTTTGATCACAAGAAGATATGAACAAACAGATAGACGGACATGTCAAAATCGATTTAAAAAGTTATTTTATGCCGATCGCTAAAATAACATTATGTTCTATCTCTTCCTACTTTTCACGAAGTCAATAATTCATAAAAACCTAATGGAAACTGTTTGTTTTTAAACAGAAGCAGATGTTTAACTGATAGACATACTCGTATATTGTATTCGGGTCGATATCTAACTCGTAAATCGTATAGCAAAAACGTAAACTACATAAAATTCAAAGAAAATTGTCCGAAGAACCATGTATCTAAAATAAACTTGTAATCCGCGCCTCTCGACTTGACAATTTATATGCCCGCCTTTGCACAAAAAAATAAATGTTAAAAACAAAGCTTTTTCCCAAAAGAAATCAAATTTACTGAATAAAATTGTTAAGTAAGGTAGTTCTTTTGCACTTTATATATTTCCTACACTCAAAAGTTTTTTTCATTAAAAAAAAATTCACCCAAATAAAAAAGTTTGTATATAATTTTATATTTATATTTTTATAAGGACATAGATAAAAAAATTTTTTCATAATTTAATAAAAATGATTGGAAATACAAAAAAAAATTCCACTCAAAAAATTGTTTTCAGTATTTATAAAATAACCTTCTTTTGTTTCGATAAACAATTCTTATTTTATAATGAAAATAAAAACGTGAAACGTGTTATAACTATTTTTTATATAGAACGCAAATCAGAGGAGATGCAAATTGGGGTTCAACTGCTTTGTTGATAATTGAATATTTTGATTAGTCTCAGGACAAAACCTGTATTGCATAAACTATAATATAACAAGTAATAAAGTTTCAGTCGGGTAAACCGACTAAGGTATACCCTCACTGTGAGTGAGTACTGTAATACGAAATACACGAATGAATCTGTCAAATTTGTATGGGAGGTACCAGAGGGAGTTTAACAAATACTCATATTTTTCGCTAAACAGTAAACTTCAAATATATTACACTGTATCGAATTGTAAGCGGTTATATGCACTGGTATATTAAAGTTATGATCTATTCAATGTTGGGATGATTTGGCCATTTTGTGTGGGAGGTACCAAAAGGAGCGCGTTGATAACGCCTATATGTACTTTAAAAATATTACACTAATCAACATTTTGTTGTATTTTTGTGCATTGTTACCCACGCTATAAGCTCTTACCTTTTGCTATTAAACGGTACATTTGTGTGGTAGGTACTAAAAGGGGCGTAGCAATAACCTCCCGTTTTCACTGGACTATAGGAACTATAAATGCATTACACTGTACAAAATTTCAAGTATTTTTTTTTGTGGGAGTTAGCAAAAGGGACGAGGTAACTTCGCGCATTTTTCTTGAGGTGATAGTGGCTAATAAAATAATATTATGTGTATTAGAAGTAGTATAAAAGTTATTAAAAAATCAATAATTCACTTCATTTTAACACTTTGTGGGAAAGGTACTAGAAGGAGTGGACCAATATGGCCCATCTTCGAACTTAGACAGAGATAGAAAAAAATATAACTACATACAAAATTTGAAGTCAATCGGTTACTTTTTTCGAGAGTTATCGTGCGCACCAGCCAGCAGACAGACGGACGGACATTGCTCATTCGACTTAAAACGACCTAAAACGGATATCCGCCAAACATACTTAGGGTCTTATGTCACTCCTTCGATGTGTTACACTTTTGGCCCGTAGCAAATGATATATACCCTCGTATCACTAAAGTGAGGGTATAATAAATCATAATATACTCGTTTTTAAAAAAAGAAAATAATTTAAGCGAAAGAAGAGGAAACAAATTTTCAAGTCGAGAGGCGCGGATTAATGTTTGATTTTAGATCCATGGTTTATTCGGAGAATTTTTTTAGAATTTAATGTAGATTACGTTTTTGAAGAAATATCTTTGTGTCTTATTTAAGAGAGATTGACAAAAACTGCGACTTATGTATATAGCGTTGTCTAAATCTGACATAGTTACATCGATTCAGAAAGTGATTCTAAGTCGATCGGTATAATAAGCAATGGTTCTATTTTCTCCTCTTGAATGTTAGAAAAAAGCATAATGACGTAAAACCCTGTACCACAGTATGGTGTAGGGTGTAAATAGTGTAGAATATCAATTTTTCCACACTAATTTGGTTGTCATATTTTATAATTTCTCTTATATATTTAATTTACTTAAGTATCGATTCATTAAGGGATTCTAAGTCGATCCATATATTAAAATATTATTAGTTTGGGTCACAAATATCAAGTATGCAACACACCTGCAGTTTTGCACGGAGCTAGGACTGTTGTCCAATGCGACAAAATCAATTATGTAATGTAAGTCTGATCAGTCTTAACATACGAAAGGTAAAAGAAACGCATTTTTTGCGGCATATGGTGGACAGGCTATACGAGTACTTTTTATCCCCTCACCTAAGATGGGAGGGTATATATCATTCGGAGGAGTGACCTAAGACCCTAAGTATGTTCGGCGGATATCCGTTTTGGGTCATTTTAAGTCGAATGAGCAATGTCCGTCCGTCTGTCTGCTGGCTGGTGCGCACGATAACTCTCGAAAGGAGTAACCGATTGACTTCAAATTTGGTATACGGTAATATTTTCTTCCATCTCCGGCTAAGTTTGAAGATGGGCCATATTGGTCAACTCCTTCTAGTACCTCCTCCACAAAAGGGTTCACATTTAGTGAAATATTGATTATTTAATAACTTCTATACTACTTATTTGAATCCTCTAAAATTCTACATATAGTATTAGTTTATAAGTCACTATTAACTCGAGAAAAATGGGCGAAGTTGCCACGCCCCTTTTAGTCCTCCAACAAATGGACAATTTTGAACCAAAAGTTAAAAGCTTATAACTTTATTACCAGTGCATACAAATACTTGAAATTTTGTACAGTGTAATGCTTTTACAGTACCTAGAGTCCAGAGAAAAGTGGCCGTTATTGGAAAGCCCCTTTTGGATCCTCCCGCACAAATGGACCATTTTGTACCAAAAGTAAACAGCTTTTAACTTTAATACTAGTACATACTTTAAATATATTATAGGCAATTAAAATTGAATTAAAACAAAAACATAAATATATTTACTAATATTTATTTGGTCGGTTTACCCGACTGAACTTTCTTACTTGTTATACCTATATATGTTACTCTTATATGTATATGTTACACCCGATTTCACATGTAAGCGATGCAGAAACTATATTTATATCCGATTAGTAAGAAATTTTGCAAAAATAGGTTTCTTAGTTCATGAATGAACACTGAAAAATTGGGGGAAAATTGGATCAGACTTAGATATACCCCTCATATATGTATATATTTATCCCGATTTGGTATCAGAGCTATATTGAAGTGATTCTTTACTTTTCCTTTCTTTCTTAATGTAGGAGCGAATACTGCTAAATTTTGGGAAACCCGATTTAGATATAGCGCCCATATATATACATATATATATGACTCCCGATTTATATGAAAGCGCTATAGAAACTATATGTATATCATTTCAGTAAGAAATTCGGCAAACACTGTTTCCTAGTTCAGATTTAAATGTAGCCCCCATATGTGTATATACATATGTATTCCTCCCGATTTGGTATCAATGCGCTATAGAAGTTGTACTTTACTTCCGATCATTACAAAATTTGCCATAAAGAAGTTTCTTAATTTTGAAACGAATACTACTAAATTTTGGATGTAATTAAATTTAAGATATATATTTTGTTATTTATTCATCAATATTTGTTGTAGGAAATTAGAAAAATTATAATTAGATTACCTAATAATTTTTTTTTCCAATTCATTACATTTTTTTATTAAATCTTTCATTATTATACAATGAAAATAACAATAAGTGGACAAATCTTAACCTAAAATACTATTCTATGGGTTATTGCCATTGCGAATAAACCATTGAGACTTTACACGATTTTTTACTTAAACAAAAAGGTTAACATTTCAAATTTAGGAATTCATAATTTCATTTAATTTTTTTGTTTTTGATTTTGATTAGGATTTGTTTTAATTTATATCATGTCCAGCGTATCTCTCCTTCTAAGGCGGTCATGACCTTCAAAATTTAGTAGTTCTCGAGCCAGGATGTTTGGATGATTGAATAGTTTACCCACGTAACACCGGCAATATTTTTCAATTTCCTCTTTTACTGTTGGCATGTTGAGATCCTTATGGATGTTAGCGTTTTTATATACCATGGTGCACCTGTAATTAAACGAAGAATATTCGATTGTCTTCTTTGTAATTTGCATACATTTGAAGCGCACGTTGTACCCCAGAGCTGGATACCATATGTCCAAATTGGCTTCAATACCGTTTTGTATAAAAGAACTTTATACTCTGGATCTAGGGCAGATCTTTGGCTGATAAGCCACTGAAGTTGATTAGTTTTGAGTTTTATTTGAGTTACTTTAGAGTCTATGTGGCGCGACCACGTCAAACGCCGATCTAAGTGGATTCCAAGGTATTTTACATGATCCTTTTGGGGAATCTGTGAATTGAAAATAGAAATTGGAGGACTTGCATCCCTTCGCAGGGTAAAAGTAACATGAGTACACTTTGAGGCATTCACCATTATTCTCCATTTTTTTAAACATTCTTCTAGGATTCGGACATGAGACTGCAGTTGATCGGACGCAACTGAAGGGTTTTTGTGAGTACTGACGAAAGCAGTATCGTCCGCAAAAGTAGACGTGAGCGTAAAGTTGGTTATGGGCATATCTGCCGTAAAAATAACGTACAGTATAGGGCCAAGAATGCTCCCCTGTGGGACACCGGCATTTATTTTCTTAGGGCTAGAAAAAATGCCATTTCATTTAACCTGAAAAGACCGGTTAGTCAAATAACTCCTGAACAGATTATGCGAGTTGATTGGCAGAATGTCGCATATTTTGTACAAAAGTCCTTCGTGCCAGACTTTGTCAAATGCTTGGGAAATATCTATGAATAACGCCGAACAGCATTCTTTATTCTCAAAAGCTCTTTTGATGCAGGTTACGATACGGTGTACCTGTTCTATAGTATTATGACTTTTTCTAAAACCAAATTGATGGTCAGGTATAATATTGTGAGAAATTATATGAGGTGTGATTTTCTTCATGAGAATGGACTCAAACATTTTTGAAAGTATCGATAGTAAGCTTATAGGTCGATAGGATTTGACTTGAGTTGGATCTTTGCCTGGTTTCGGTATCATCACGATTTCAGACCTCTTCCAAGATAGGGGGAAGTAACCTACACGGAGAATTGCATTGAATAAAAATAACACAATTTTCAAGGCTGAAAAGAGAAGTTCTTTAATCATTTTCGCTGTTATACCATCTCCTCCGGGCGATTTCTTTAATTTTAGTTCTTTGACAGATTTTTCAACATCCTTTATTCTAAGCTTGATTGGGCCAGGAATTATATCATCTATCACGGGCTGATAGATTGGGCGACGAATTAAATCATCTATCACGGGCGGATAGATTGGGCGTGGAGTTATATCGTCTATCACGGGCGGATAGGTTGGGCGAGTAGTTATGTCATCTATAATAAAATACTAATAATAAAACACTTAATTTGGAGATTAGTGTTTGATTTATGTTTTCATATTAACAGATAAACAATTATAACATTTAAATGTTATCATGACTTGCTGAAAAATTGTATCAATTCGATCATACACGCAAAGAAAAAATTCGTTTCTGCGAAACGAAATGTTAGATAACTACAATTCTCGTTTACAACGACTGAAATTTCTTTTGGTCAGAATATGTTTCTGTCACAACAAACGAAATGTCAGTTCCGGCAAACGAGAATTGTAGCTGTCTAATATTTCGTTTCGCAGAAACGATTTTTTTCTTTGCGTGTAATTGTATTTTGGTCTGTAAGTAAACACCACGATGTTCTTCTATATCCTAGATACTCGAAGTGTAAGACCAGAACATTTCTGTTTATGTGATTATATTTAAATCACCATTATCATAGTGTTGTGATGACGAAGTATAGGTACCAATATCGTTCACAGTTGGCTGTCAAACTTTGCACAAATCTTTGTAATCACATGGATGTCGCTTGATACACAAAAGTTTCAGAAAAACTTTCATCCCCAATATGTCTTCACTTTCTGTAAAGAATATTTGTGTAAATTAAATATTTTATGTCCTAAGACAAGTACCTGGATGCGAGACTTTGCCTAAGCGTTTGTTAATTAAGTTCCTAAGAAATTGACAGTTTACCATTATTTGGGTTAAGCTGTGAATTACTATTTACAAATATAGTTCAAAGTTACTGACCGCAGTGTACTAGCGGCGTACTATAAAACTATATCTCTTCCTCTTACTCTCTCTCTCTCTCTGACTTTTTCTCCCATATATTCGTGACCTACACTTTAACCAAATTTCTTGTTGCAAAGCACACACATTTTAATTCGGCCTAATAACGCTTACACCAAAATTGGGAAAACTTTTTTTGATAGGCTAATGCCTAGCTACACATACCGATTCATTCATTCCTCTCGAAGGTTCATAATTTAGCGGAATTTGCCACTGCTCTTACGACACCCAACGAATGGAACAATCATATTTTGTTTCCTAATATCCCACTAGTCCTTATCATTTCCGGCACAGAATTGAAATCTGCAAAAGCTTAGGCATGTTCTGCGTGATATTACCTTAATGACTTTTAGTACATTTCCTCGCGGCACAAGACTAAAACATTGTAGAATTCCGGCAAGGTAACCACATCGCACAGCCCTGTAACCACACACACCGCAACTACTCACATCCAGACGCTGTTCGACGCTACAACTTTGTGTGCCACCGCCATCCCACCCACTATCTATTGCGGCAAATGACAATGATTACCTTGAGGAATTTGTCTATGCGCCTGGCTAGGAGCACTCTCAAGTATTTAATGAGAAATTACAACCTCTGGTTGAGTAACGTGGCAAAAGACATTAGACATTCCCAACACATCAAGCGTCAAAGTAAATAAGACAAACTGCAGAGAATCGTTTGGCTTCAGGTGTTCTATAGCTACTACACCGTTGAAGATTAAAATCATTTCTAATTTTCATTTTTAAACAGGACCAAGTTCATCTTTGCTTCTTGCTTTAAACTTACAAATCTGCTCAAAGTTTATAATGTCTATTAACACAAGGATCCAAGTTTGCAAATGAAATGAGGCCCATCCACTCCACCCTTAAAATGTATATTTTCTTGTCAGATATTCATAAAAGACTAAATCAAGACATCGCCATATCCCATCGTCCAATTGGTTAGGAGAGGGGCGGTGGTGGGAAAGTTTTAGACAAGTGATTGTTGAAACTGCATTTGTCAGAAAAACAATCAAAATTTCCTTCGTATTTGGTTACATTCGCATGCGGAAAAATCCATTCCGTATGTAAGGCATATAATAAAAATGTAAATTCCTCCATCAATCATTTACATTCCATTTTCATCATTTTTAACGAAGCATACAGAATGGAACGGTCTCCATGTTTATGAATAGAAATGTCAGAAACGAGAAGAGAAAAGCATAAGAAATGCATGGTTTTAAAACTTTGGTGAATTCGAGAATAAAATTTCGTTACATTTGTGTGGAGGCGATGAATCAAAGGATTAATAGCTAAAGATGCTTAAAATGGAAAATTTTGATTTCTGTATTGTATTTTACGCTTCAACTACACGTGTCAGAAACAGCGGCAAATGAAAATGTCGGTTAATAAAGTTATAAAATGGTTAACAGCGTTATTCTGTCGCACGTGGAATTTTTAGTCCAAACATTAAGAAATTTGACAAAATCTATTCCGAAGCCGTCTGTACTAAAATTGTACCTGAAGTTACTAACCCTGAGTTTACCCATCAAACTTTGTGGATAAATACAATATACTCGTATATAAAAAACCAATTTGTTGCCATTAAAGAGTATTTTTTGTGGACCTTTAGTCATTTTGTACAAGGAATATTTTTGTTGAATACATTACCCAAAAGATTCATCATTTCTACGTCATTTGATATATATACGAGTATAATTATTTTTGAGTGGGATTTTCAGGGGTAAGTGGATGAGCGGGTGTTTCGAGTTTATTGGAAGAAATACTTCTTGAAGTATACCCATTAAGCTTTTCCTTGACATGGAACATCTATTCGGAAGCCTTATATGCTAAAATTGTGCCTGAATTTACTAACATCTTTGTTTACCCAGTAAAATTTGTGGGTAAATATCTCGAAAACGCGATGTCACAGTTTTCATAGAAAGTATATTACAATTTACTTTATACCTTCAATAGTTATTAATAATGTCATTAATGTTTAAATACCCTTTTGCGGACCAACGGTAATGGTGACTATAGAAATTCTGGGAAGATAATAATTCTCTTTCGAAGAAAACTACAATATTCAGTTGCAATACTTTAAAGTGATCGGTTCCTGTGATGTTAACCATATGATGGGGGGTATATTACTTCTGTCACTCCATTTGTAAGACCTCTAAATATTGACCTAATAGCACATAAAGAATATATATTCATAATCATCGTAAAATTCTAAGACGATTTAGCCATGGCCGTCCGTCTGTCTGTTGTCACCACGCTAGAGTCTACAACAATTGAGCTAGATGACTGAAATTTGATATAGATACTTCTCATAGCAACTGGTAGTTTGGGATTGAAAATGGGCAATATCGGTAAATTCTTTGATATAGCCCCAAATATATAGCATCTCCCCGATTTGGCTTATTAATGCCAGAGAGAACACAAATGTCAATTGATTGGGCTGAAAATTGGTAACTGGGGTTTATTTAAAGCCATAATCCTTCACACGAACAACGGCAGTCATAGGCTCATGTTTTGATATATCCCCCATTCAAAGGTCCCTCTAAATTTGACTTCGAAAAGCCACAAAAACACCAAATTTCATCTGATTGGTCTGAAATTTGCATAATGAGTTTATATTTACCTGAAACCATTAACATGTGATCCGTGGTGAAGGGTATATAAGATTCGGAATGGCCGAACTTGTTACTTCTTATTTATTAATTATTACTATAAATTTTGTGTCGTGATGTCAATTTTTTTCATAATAAAGGGTGGTCCAACTATATTTTTTTTTATTTAGTTAGCACAGATCTGGCGATTCTCGTTTCGTTGATAATGTTTTTTTATGCTTCGACATATCAGGCCTGCAAGAAACCTCCGGTGATGCTGAAGGAACGCATTTATTTTACTCAGGATAAGGGTTCGCCCCGTTGACTGAAACCGTTCTCCTTTATCCGGGCTTGGGATCGGAAAACTATCGGCAGGCTATCGCTCCGTCCTTTGTTATCCATAAATTCCCACGAGTGTAGGGGAGATATGTACATGTTCACCACAGCATAGCCGCCTGTACTGTGGCAAGGACTGGTGGCAAAACACCTGTTACTTGCTGATGCACCCAGGTGTCAGCAAGTCTCCGTACAAATACAGTCAATTACCCCTGACTGCAAACCATACGCTGATAGGCATGAGATCGTATTGTTTTGTGTAAACAACGGCTAAAACTAAAACTAGCGTGGGTTTAACGTATACCGTCTTATTTTTGGTTTGGAAGCGAATATTGAAATATTTTTTGCGAATACGAATATTCCAAATTTCAACAAAATTATTTCAAGGGTTGCCTAGATATTTCGTTTTCAATAATGGAGTCGAATAGGCTGGAGGACGTGTCGCGAATCAGATTTTTTCGATATCACTTATTCTTTGTTGGTTTACTTATATTGCTATCAAATAAATACATTGCCAATTTTAAGGCGATTGTTGCATCGGTTAGATGAATCCGTAATGAATTCGTACGGGCGGAGCTGCATCCACTTTTTTAATAATATCTCCAGTTTTTTGAAAAAATGGCAGTGGGCATGCGACTGACCAAATACGCATTTGATGGCAGTCCACGTGATTGGAGCACAATTGGCTGGATTGGAAAAGTGGGTGTTGTCCCTCCCTTACGGCACCATTTTGAAAACGGACTACATGAAGAACCTTCCTAATAGTCTTCATATTTGGGAAGGAAGTACATGACAACAATATGAGTAACCCAACAAAAATTGTGAGATACCGAATAGTAGGGTGTGGCTGCGTGCGTACGATTATTTCAGCAATATTCACGCCCAAATTAATCATTTATTGAAAACCAAATTTCAAATTTATATGACTGTATTATTGAAAATGAGATATCTGGATAGCACCAATTGTCTTTAAATTGTATATGTGTGTATTTCAGAGAAAACCGAAAAGTCGGTGTGGCCCCGCCCACACGACTACTCCAAATGCACACATTGCCTTGGAATTTGGCATGTAAGAAATTGAAAGCAAGTAGCTCATCAGAAAATTGGTGATAGTGGATAAGTGGGAGAAGCCCCGCCATTATGTTTCAGTTATAGAAAATAAAACATCTTTAGAACCATTGCAGGAATATGCATGATAATTGTGCATATCTGTAGACCTGATACAGCGAGAACATCCATATTTTGAGAAAGCGTATGGCCCATACTGTCATAATATATATGGGGATAAATACGTCAAAATGCCCACTTTATTTAATTTCATTCCCATCGCGTCAAAACTTGTGGGGTTGCAGAATTACTATGGGTATGAGGTGTGGCAAAAAAAAACTGATTCCTAACGTGGTATGTCACGAGGACAGGGTTTCAAAGTCTAAATTTTGACCATTGTATCTCCTGACTATGTGGACTGATTTAAATGAACCATGGCTTATATACAGCTTTTTAGAAACGCACAAAATGTACATTGATAATTGTTTGCAAATATTTAATTTTCTTCGCGACTTATGTCTTCCTCGCCGTTTCAATTGCGTTCCGCGAATGGGATTCTACATATTTAAACTACAAAAACGAAGCCCATTCTGTTTACTCCATCAATACGAATTTTCGTAATTGTATGACAGGGTACAGGTTATTATGACTTTGTACGTTTGTTCATAACGCCTACCGGTGTCACTTTTTGACACTCTAGAGAACACATTTTTCGTTTTAAGAATTTACGGTTTACATATATTGGACCTAATCTTTCCTTATTCCTGGTTGATTTTATATTCGAATTTATAAACCAAACTCCTTCGAGATCGGGTCCGCTATCTGCAGGCTAGAATTAGATTTGACCAGCGCAATATTGTAGGCCAGTGTAAAAAGCTTTTGTTTTGGTTTCCATTCCCATTAAAAGTATAGAATCCCATTCGCAGAATACAACTAAAATCGCAAGGAAACCATAAGTCGCGAGAAAAAAATATCTAAATTAATATCTGCAAACAATTAATAATGTAAATGTTGGGCATTTCTAAATAGCTGCAAAAGAAACAGTTGCACTTATAGAAGTTTTTTATATCTCCGAACTTTCTTTGACCACTTTTTCCTAGGGCAGACCGTGCGCGTGATAATAGCATTATATAGTAAAATAATTCTGAACTTAAATGTTTTTTGTTCGAAATTTATTCGTCGCGGGATGTTTAATTCGGAAATGCTGGTGCCAACTTTTTTGGTTAAAAATAGTTTTTATCGCGATAACTCGCGAAAGGAAGCAGATCAGATTTTGATCTCTTTTTATTTGAGTAGTGGGGATGATTCCGTACAAAACCTCGTTAATCACAATCTAACTTCAAAAATCTGAGATATTAAATATATCGTGATTTCACAAAATGCACGATTTTTTTTCCATGTACTTTTTATAAAAAATATTAATTTTATCTTAAACAATTTATTTCGGTCGGTATTTTTATTTCGGTATTTTTATTTCGCGGAAATAAAAATATAAATTGCGATAAGTCGACTTAGCATGTTTTTAGGGAAATTGCATTATTCCAAATTAAAATCAGTCATCAGTGAATTTGCTATTTATCCGTCAAACCAATCAAAAGTTATTCACAAAAGAGTAAAGGTCATTCGATTTGCATTATAAAGGAATTCCACACAAATTTAAAATATGCATAAAACTTTGGTCGCTTCTCCTGAAAAACTACCTTTTTGCACTTAGCATAGTTTAGAATGGAGGTATCGATATAGATTTATATTATATACATATTAAGAGCGATGTCTTTTTATCGGGATGAGACTTCAACCAAGATAATCCTATTTGATAGTAGTTATGATACACCATTTCAACGAGATCGGTTAAGGACTCTCCGAGTTGGAGGGTGTTGAATATTGAAATTTTTGACAAACACTATGCAAAAAAATTTTTTATTTGTTTCCGAGAACTAAAAATTTTTCTTGGCATACTATATTTTTTTAAAAAAAAATTTTTAGAATTCCAATTTTCTTGAAAGTTACCTTTAGTATTTGAACCATATTTTTTTAAAGTAGCACCCTAATGAAGAAAACATTGCCAATTTGAAAAAATCTATGGTAAATTATGACCGTTATTGCAAAAATAGGGAAATTCAAAAAAATCATTTTTTATAATTTTTATGTTGGCAATTTAGTTTGGGAGCTACCAAAAATGGTGTGGCAGTAACGCCCATATTTTTACTTTTTGTACAAAGTGGTCCATTTGTATGGGAGTACCAAAAGGGCCGTGGCAACTTCGCCCATTTTTAACGGGACTGTAAGTACTATAAAAGCATTACACTCCACAAAGATTCAAGTGTTTGTATGTATAGAAATCCAAGTTACAAGCCATTATTTTTTTTTGTGCAAAATGGTCCATTCGTATGGGAGGTACCAAAAGGGCGTGGCAATAACGCACATTTTTTGCGGTAAGTACTACAGGGTTTTCCAATAAGATGTGTTATTTTGAGTCACCCGATATTTCGGTAGCTGTCACTTTTGAAGCTTTTATTCTTTAACAGTTGACAAGTAGAAAATACGCCATTACTAAAAATGGAACGATACACGATTCAACAACGCTTTGAAATTATTAAAATTCACTACAAAAATGGTGAAAATCTTGCAGTCACAGTGATCACAATTGGCCACCGAGATCTTGTGATTTAACACCTTGCGACTTCTTCCTTTGGGGCCACGTGAAAGATATGGTCTACGCCAACAGCTCGTGAGGCTATCGAGGACATAGGGCAGCCACTTTGCGATTTGGTTATGGAAAATTTCATGAAAAGGATATGGTCCTGTAAGCGTGGTCGTGGTGGCCATTTGGCTGATGTTGTTTTTCATTATTAACGGCATACCTTCCTCTTTAGTATGAAATAAACATCCGATCACAAAGGTAATGTTTTTTTAAAGTTTTCATTACCATTAAAATGATGTTAAATTCATATTGCATATATATTCTTAAAAATATTACTAATTCCGAAAAGAAACCTGTACATCATGTAATTATAGTAATTGTACTTGAGAGCTCGTTAACGGAACTGTGTATTATTAAATTATATTATTATCTAGTTGTTTATTTATAGATCTAATTATACATAAAAATAATAAAATAAACAATAAAAAAAAATAAACGATCCGATCATTTATCTCAAAACAATTGCATTTTTCTTTGAATACCAAAATAACACCTCTTGATGGAAAGTGTTTGTATGGACTATGGATCAAAGTTATAAGCCGCTAACTTTTTGTGCAAAATGGTCAATTTGTATGGGAGGTACCAAATGGGACGCGGCAACTTCGCCAATTTTTCTAAAGATGATAGCGATTAATAAACTAATATCATGTGGAGAATTGTGAAAGATTCTGGGTTCAGGCAAAGAAAGGAATTCGTTTCTGCGAAACGAAATTTTAGACAACTACAATTCTCATTTGCAGGAACTAAAATTTCGTTTGGTGTGACAGAAACTTATTTCGCGTAAACAAATTGTTTGTTCTGACCAAACGAACCTTCAGTCGCCGTAAACGAGAATTGTAGTTGCCTAATATTTCGTTTCGCACAAACGAATTTTTTCTTTGCGTGTAGTAGTATATAAATTATGGGATAACCAATATTTCACTATATTTTGACCCTTCGTGGGGAGGTTCTGGAAGGAGTGCACCAACATAGTGTTATAATTTTGTTATATAATTTTTGGCCCGCAGCATCTGATATATACCCTCGTTTACAATAGTGGGGGTATAAAAAGAGTTGCAATTTCTACATTTATACATTGATTTTCTTCAAATAGGCACTGCTTTCTTCGCAAGGATGCTAGATTTCAAAAATTTTAACAAAAATTTGTTGACGATTTTTTCTACATCCGGTTTTTTTTCGTACCAGCAAAAAAATTGTTTTCCAAAAAAAAAAATTTAATTTTTTTGACGACAGTTACTGAACTTCTGTTACCACGTGAAATTATCACTACTAACTTTTGTATTTTCTTTAATTTAAAGATTACATCGGCTTTATGCATATACTTAAAAAATATGGTCCAAATACTAAAGGCACCTTCCAACAAAATGTGAATTTTAAAGAAAAATTAAAATAAAATACCATAAATAATTTTGTTAATATTTTTTTTTCGTGATTAGAACATCATATTACACCAGAAAATGTTATGCACAGCCCTTCGTAAAAAACTTTGTTGCAAATTGTAAGACATCTTTGAAGCCGATGATGGGACCAAGAACTTATATTAGAAGAAGATGAAGGCTACTTAATATAGGATTATTTAAAGCTTTCCGAAGATTTGGTCTATACGAGGATAGCGGAATACGTCCTCGAATCTAAGGATGAACCACCAATCGAAGTAATGAGTTGCAAGTTTGACAGGGGTGTTTTGATGCTAAGGCTGGCATCACAACGCTGCGCTGGTGTCCTCGTAAAACTTGTGGATAGCTTCCCCTCACCTTGGGACGGCGAAAAGCTAAAATTGGTAAGGAAAAACGACATTCCTGAACTCATAAAAACGACCCTATATGTTAAGTGATGTCCCAGTAAGTTCTCATCAGAGTACATACTCGACATCATTGGCAAACAGAATTCAAAACTTTCCGTGAGAAAGTGGGAAGTCTTCTATAGGAAGGATGATACCGAGGGTACTCTCCTCGTGTTAGGCATAGGCCCAGAATCCAAGAACAATCTTGTCATGGCGAAGGGCATGGCGTACTTCTTGATCTGGACAGTCTTTTTCAAAATTGGAAAGGTCCCGATTGGCAGGACAAATGAATCGAGTCAAAATATACTGTCTGAAGAGGCAAACACTGGTATTGAACGGATGGAGACAAGTGAGACACTGCCAAAAACTGATGTGGAAGTAGTCAATAACACCACCAGTTCACCAATAGTACCGCCACTTTTGCAGGAAGTTCCCAGCAAAGGTGGTGATCAAAATAAAAAGAGCCGCAAAACGATTCAAACCAATGAGGGAGCGACAAAAAATAACACCGCCTCCCAAAATTGTCGACTGGAAGATGGTGTAATAGGTAGTGAACGAAAGGAGGAGAATGACCCACTACCAAATAAAGAGGGGGTGCCACCAGATAGGATAGACTCCCAAAAGAAACTTTTAGTGGAAGGACAATGATTGAGGTCATCCAGATTAACCTCCAACGGAGCGAGACAGCATCCAACGCTCTGATGGACATCATAAATAAAGGCAGGGTTCATATTGCTTTGATCCAGGAACCATGGACAACTAGCAACAAGGTTACTGGATTAAACCATGTGAACTATAACCTTTTCTACGCTAACACAGGTACTCGTCCAAGGACTTCTGTGCCATAAAAACGTATGTTTTATTTTCTCTCCAGAGTTGTCAACATCGGACGCAACGGTGCTGAGGCAAGGTACTGGAAATATGTACCTGGCGTCAATATATCTGCCATTCGATGCGCCGACATTGCCACCTACGTCGGAATTACAACGTCTGGTGAGGGAATCCAAACACACAAGTAATGAGTTATTAGCTGGATGTGACGCCAACTCCCATCATATCGCTTGGGGTAGTACTAACACCAATAAAAGGGGACACGCCCTTATCGAATTTTTGAATACAAATGACCTCATAACTCTTAACATAGGAAACACTGCAACCTTTGTTAACAAAATTAGGGAAGAAGTATTAGATATAACGATATGTTCAGAAAATCTTATTGATGAGATTCATGAGTGGAGGGTTTCGGATGAACACTCCTATTCAGACCACCGTTATATAAGGTTTAAAATTGCACGGCCACCGCCAAACCCCATAAGTTTCCGTAATAAGGCTAAGACCGACTGGACTAAATTCGGAAATCTACTTAGAAATCGATTGGGGCAGCCTACACGCGATTATCTATGTGCAGAAGACATTGATATCAATGTTAAGAAGATTACCGAGGCTCTTGTAAAATCATTCGAAGATAGTTGCCCACTTCGAGAAAGGAAATCTGCCTTTGAGAAACCCTGGATGACAGGACAAATTCGCTCGATTGGCAAAGATGTCCGCAGACTTTACAATAGAGCTCGACGTAAAAAAATCAGTATATTGGGACGACTACCACAGAAGACTCAAAGAATACAATAAAATCGTTAGATCGGCGAAACGTAACTCCTGGAAGCTTTTCTGTGAACAGGTAGACAGCGTTAACAGCATGTCTAAAATGAAAAAGTTCCTCTCAAAAACTCATGTCCAAACCGAAACACTGGTGGATGAAACGGGTAAAAGGATGGAAACTATAGAGGATACCGTAAGGCTCTTGATGAAAACTCATTTTCCGACTGGTAATGCTGGACCAACAGAGGAACAGTTACAGAATGAAAATGTATTGCATCAAGTACCTATTACGGATATAACAGATGGTATGGTTAAAGATGCGATAAAAAGTTTCTCTCCCTTTAAGGCTGCGGGACCGGATGGAATATTTCCAGCACTTCTGCAGAATGAGGTGGATCTGGTATCAACTCATCTGGCTGGAGTGTTCACTGCATGCCTAACCCATTCGTATACCCCAAAAAACTGGCAGGAATCAAGGGTGGTCTTCATACCAAAGCCTGGCAAGGCGAGTTACACGACCCCAAAGGCTTATCGACCCATTAGCCTTACTTCTTTCCTGTTAAAAACAATGGAGCGAATAATTGATGACATGGTCAAAGGTAAAATAGCGGATGACAGGCTAAAATTCAAACAACACGCCTATGTCAAAGGAAGATCAGTGGAAACAGCTCTGCATGAGGTAGTGCACCACATAGAAGAGTTCTTCAGTAAAGAAATGTATACACTTGCTGTTTGCATAGACATTGAGGGCGCATTTAACAATGTACAGACCGATACACTTATCCAGTCCTTAGACGAGTTTCAGGTTGACCGGGCGCTGAAAAACTGGATCAACAATATGTTAAGGAATAGGTGGATTATTTGTGGGTCATATGACGTAAAAATTAGAGACAAGGTAAATCGTGGAATACCTCAGGGGGGCATTTTATCGCCTCTTCTATGGGTTACGACGATACACAGTCTCTTAAAAGCCCTCACCAATGAAGGACTTAAACCAGTCTGTTATGCAGACGACGTTGTAATACTTCTAAGGGGCTTTCATCCAAATCTATTATGCAGAAGAGCTGAAGAGGCACTTAACATAGCATATAACTGTGCACAACCAAGGGGATTAAATGTTAACCCAGACAAAACAGAAATATGTCTATTTACAAGGAAAACGAAGATCCCACGTTTTACCCCGCCTCGATTCCTGAATAAGACAATTGCTGTAACTAAAAAGGTAAAATACTTGGGAGTAATCTTGGATCAGAAACTGTACTGGAAAGATCATCTTGAAGAAAGAGTTACAAAGGCACACAGATGTTGGTCGTTGTGCAGAAGAGCTATAGGTTTAAAATGGGGACTACGTCCAAATATGACTCACTGGCTTTACATGAGCGTGATTAGACCAATAATCACCTACGCCTCTGTGGTGTGGTGGACATCAATGGACAAGAAGTGCAACGTAATACCTTTGCAAAAAATTCAACGTATGTGCTGTCTAGGAATAAGCGGGGCATTTAGAACTGCACCAACAAAAGCGTTGGAGACTATACTGCACATCCAACCAATAGACATCCGTATAAAGTATGAGGCAGCCCTCACAGCAAGACGTCTACAAGTGATGGGTGAATGGATAAATCGAGACCACAAGTCGTACTATCAGAAGGTTTTAGAATATCTAGTTGGTCACATTCAAACGCCAGAAATCTCGGACCGCATTCCCGAAGTGCGGCTTACAGCTACCTGTGATACGTTTGTGCCAGACAGACGCTCCTGGGAAAATGGAACATTGGCCCATGTGCCAGTGGGAACCAGCTGCTACACGGATGGGTCCAAGCGAGGAGGAAGGAAGGGTCTGGGACTTTTTATTGATGAACCAGAAGTCGAACTTCACTTCCGCCTCCCTGACCATAACACGGTATTTCAAGCAGAAGTTCGAGCAATCACGGAGTGTGTGAACTGGCTCAGTAACACGACAAAGCCTAAATATGCCAACATCTTCACAGATAGCCAAATGGCGATTCAAGCAATAACATCGGAAAGGGTCAAATCCAGAACTGTGTTGGACTGTAAAAGAACGATAAATGATTACTCAGCCCATGGTCAATTGCGTATTTGCTGGGTACCAGGACACAACGAAGTGATTGGAAATGAACGGGCAAACAACTTGGCTTCAAAGGGCAGAGAACTTCGAGTAATAAACTTGAAAAATTGGAAACCTTTCGAAGCCACGAAAAATGAGTTGAAGCACTGGGCAGTGATGGCTCATAAAACTGTGTGGAATAGCGCAACAGTAGGAGCCACTGCAAAGATACTGTGGGGTGACCCAAATGAAAAGAAAACAAGAAGTTTTCTGAAACTAAACAAGATCGATATTAGTAAGATGATGAGTGTTCTAACGGGACACTCAAGCTTACAAGCACATCTTCATCGCATAGGACTAGCAGGAAACGACGAATGCAGGGCATGCAGAGAAAACATCGAAACGATGGAACATTTTCTGTGTCACTGCCCGGCTTTCACACATGCACGATCCCAACATTTCGGGTCCGACATATTACCAGACTTGACTCATCTCAGAGAATATGACTGGAAGATACTGAGAAAATTCGTGTCTAGTACCGATTTCCTGTAACTCGTGAGGTATAAAAAGATCATAAATAAGGAGCGCACAACAGGCCGAACCACTGGCTTAAGTGTATGTCCATGGACATGAGACGTTTAAACGTCTCCTCTCTTCAACCTAACCTAACCTAACCTAAAGCTTTCCTAAACCAATTACGATAAATGGTTTTCCAGTTATGCTAAAATGCCTGGTTGATAATCTATATCTATATTTTGAAAGATAAACTGGTTACATCCCACTAATAGACTGCAAAGATCTTATGGGTGGTTTCGACATTACGGGTCAATTTTGACATAATTTTTGGCATTTAAGTTTTTTGCAGAATTCAATACTTCAGATAGGTAGATATAATCTATTTAAGAATATATCCCCCAGGGTAATTACGGGACAGTATAATATCCAAGAATAAAACATAAAGTGCATTTTATCGATATCTCGCTTAGTTATCGAGTTATCGGACGTTAATTTTATGGTCCGATAACTCGATAACTAGGCAAGACATCGAAGAAATGTCCGTTAATTTTTCGTCTTAGTTTGGTGTGTTCGATACAAATATGACATCAAATCGAGGTTTCTGGTTTTCGCCCTTTATAGTGCCTTCGTTAATCGTAATTCCTCTGGCGCATTTTTGACAGGGGAATGCAAGTTAATGTTTTTCGACGATTTTTTTAAAGTTTATTGTACGATAACTCAATAACTAAGCATGTTATCGATAAAATTCCCGTTAATTTTTCTTCTTATTTTGAGGTGTTCTATCCAAATATGTCATCAGACAGGGGAATGACGAATGGCTACAAATGTCTCTATAATTTCAGTTTAAATACCAGCATTCCAAAAAATTCCATGGATCGGAACTTGGTTTTCTCAATGAAGTTAAAAAGCACAAAAAATGGTTAAAAATTATTGAATTTTAAAAATAAAAGCAGCACAGGGGAAAGACGCACGTGAGTGTGAAAGCTCATTTCCGAAGACAAAGCGCGACTTACATCATTTTATTAATATTGTTGGCGCAAAACCAACCACAAGTATATGTAGTAGATTTAATACTCTTCATAATTTTAATTATTCGAAATCCAAAATGTTTTGGAAATTTGAATTTTACGGAATATAAAATTTGCCAGGGGAATGACTCAAATCTTCAGGGACAAAAAATAATCATCCATAAAAATAGTCATTGATAAAAAATTATAAACATTTATAGAAAACATAAATCATTAAATATTATATTTCACATTGGACCAATTTTATTAAATATATATTTACTAATTTTGTCAAAAAAATTAAGTGAAAGTAGAGTTAGGGACAACCAGGGGAATGACATTTTAGCACATTGGTAGACAATTTTTTCATAAAAAATAAATTTTTCAAAAAAATTATTTAGTGACCGCAAAGGCCTATAATGCTTTGAAATAAAGTAAATACCAAAGTGGAATATATTTTATTTTTCCTAATTTAAATACACAAAGACAGAAAATTATCCGGTAATATCGAAATCACCCTTTTATGAAAAGACTTAAGCTTTCAATTTTTTTGCGAGAGTGCTGTAATTTTGTGCATATGTACCTGGCGGTTGTTTACGTGAAACTCTGACAGTCCTTAACCGATCTCGTTGAAATTTTGTGTCATAGGACTTCCAATAGGCCTAAACTTGGTGCAAGTTCCATCCCAATCAGAAGACATCGCTTTTAAAAATTTACTCACTCGACGTGAAATTCCCCGAAAATATTGCTCTTGATTTGTCACATACATTCTTAATATACACATTCTTAATCGCCGTAAATTTTCCATTCACATGAACAACGACCGTAGCTCCCATCTTCCTTATTTGAATTTTTTATATAATTTCCCATTTTTTATTATACCTTGGATCAGATCCGGCCCGACAGCACTTAATGCAGTTTTTACTTGATTCGTCCATACAAAGAGAACCGGATTTTATATACTTTACCCAGAAGCATCCTCTCCATTAGACATATTGAGGCTTAGATTAGCTTGTTTGTATTTGTCTATGGTTGCTGTGAAAGTTATTATTGCCATTGTTTTTCTGCATTTATCGAAGTTTACAATAATATTTTACAATAGGAACACGTTCGAAGTGTACATATGTGTCATAAAACATTGCTGACAGCATCAATCACATTAAACACGACTACAAGTGACATCTGACACTACACCCATCCTTCCCATCATCGTCAATATACCATGGAAAACTCAGCCAGTAATCCTCCTCCCTAACATCCCATTGTGTGGGCTTCCGTTATCGTGAAGTTATCACATTTTCCTTTATATTTCATTCAGTTTTCGCAGGTCCTTATTGATTTTCTGATTCTGAAAACTGAAAATGCGAATAACAATTCTACACGCAAATGCCAGCCACGTGTTACATACACGCATACATGCAAACAATGCTTTGTATAATTTCAATAACAATTTCAAATTGGTGAAACAACTATATATGATACCGAAAATTAAAGGTATATAATTAAAAATACAATTTCGTTAAAATTATTGAAATCTTGAATTTAATTAATAACATTTGTCCTTAGATCAATGTTTTTTTCAATAATTGAAAAAAACTCTTCAAAGTCAACATGTACAACGAAGCATTATGTATTAATTTCTTTGAATTAAAAATAATTGAAATCAAGTACATTTGCATTATTTCAATTTGTTGAGACATTTACGTGATTTGTCTAACTTCGGACAAAACGATGCTTTGTTACATAAACAGATATGAAGTAGATATATATTATTGAAAACTTGATCAAACCAATTCCTTTATTTTATTTTACGAGTATCAATAATAAAACTTTAAATTTGTTTATATAAAATATTTAAATTTCTTATCAGTTATGGACTCAGTTAATCTTTTGCGTAATACTTCGTAAGTACGCGGCTTATTAATTATGTAACTCACACAACAAACATTTCTGTGGAAGGAAGGATAGACGAAAATACACAGTATCCCTTTCCATTGTATAAGAGTGGGAGATAAGTAAATCCTAATAAATTACACGCATACGTGATTAAATTCGAATTTGCTTTAAATGTGATTAAATTAACTGTAATTAAAATTCCAACGAGTATTTAACCCGCAAACAAAATGGAGGGCATCTTCAGCTCCAGCTCATCTTCTCAGTACACATAGTATCAGTATAGTCATCGTTATCGCATAACTTTCATTACAGTATTCAATATGTTCGAGAGTAAGTACCGACAGCAGATGCTAATTATCTCCAGTGAATTTACCTTGTTTTATCCCTGAATCTCGTTGACAATGGCACAGTGGCACAATATGACGTGTTCCCTTTATCCAATAAAAATGGAAATTTTAATTGGATGTTTGTAGACAAAATATTTAAACAATTCCTTTATCAAGTGAATCAACAAGTACATTTGGTAAAAGCATAAATTAAATTTAAAACATGTAAATAAGTTTCAGTCGGGTAAACCGACCAAGGTATACTAAGGTAAGTAGTACTAATTGTAACCCTTTGTGAGGGAGGTACTAGAAGGAGTGGACCAATATGGCACATCTTCGAACTTAGCCTGAGATAGGAAAAAATATTATAACTCGTTGACAATGGCACAGTGGCACAATATGACGTGTTCCCTTTATCCAATAAAAATGGAAATTTTAATTGGATGTTTGTAGACAAAATATTGAAACAATTCCTTTATCAAGTGAATCAACATGTACATTTGGTAAATGCATAAATTAAATTTAAAACATGTAAGTAAGTTTCAGTCGGGTAAACCGACTAAGGTATACTAAGGTAAGTAGTACTAATTGTAACCCTTTGTGAGGGAGGTACTAGAAGGAGTGGACCAATATGGCACATCTTCGGACATAGCCTGAGATAGGAAAAAATATTATAACATAGCAAATTTGAAGCCAATCCTTTACTCCGAGAGCTATCGTGCGCTTCAGCCAACCAGACGGACGGACATTGCTCGAATGACTTAAAATGGCCCAAAACGGATTTCCATCGAACATACATACATGGGGTCGTAGGTCACTTAGATGTGTTACACTTTTTGTCCGTAGCAAATAATATATACCCACATCACACTAAAGTGATGGTATAATAATACTTCGACATAAAGTTTACTGCGGTATTGTTTTCGTCAGCAAAACAACTGAGAAATATTAAATATTTCTTTTATATAAACAATGGGAGATTAATAGTATTTTGCTTTTCTAAAAAATCCACCCACTTCTGATTACACTTCTTAAAACAGTAGATAAAGGCAGATCACTGCACGCTGACAAAAAATCGCTTCTGTAGTATATTGTCCCAAACAAATTCGGCTTGAAACATATATATGTTTAGGGTACACTCTAAACATATAATATTTGGTACACGCAAAGGTTATATATTTGGGAAGATGTTGTTCTAAACAAATTATGTTTACTCCCAATTTGTTTTTATTTTGGACTATTATTTCCGAAACAAATAAAAAATTTGCATTTAAGTATTCAGAAAATACATAAGTTGTGTTATATTGTTCAGTAATTCAAAATATTTTTTTTAGAAATTTATAATGTTCGTAAAAATAATAAAAAATTATTTATATCCTATAATCTTGAATCAAAATAAATTTTTCGATGGATTGACAACTAATGATGGCTTAGAATGCTTAGAAATTTGAAATGATTGATTTGAAACAGAAGTAAATGCTGCATATGGTATAATAACTGGGAGGTACAATTGGAAACCACGAATAAAATTAAAAATGAAATTCGAAAAAGTCAGCAAAAGATTTGAAAATCGTTTTTAAAAAAAAATATATTTGGAGAAATTCCTAAACAATAATTTTATTTTTACTTAAACATATACTTTATTTGAGAAAAATATTAATATATGCGTTCCAAATATATGTTATTGATTTTGAAATAAAATTTATTTGCGTAGAAATATATAATATTTAAAAATTTGTTTTTAAAAATATATTTTCTTTCGATCCATATAAAGTTCACAGACGAATTTGACTTCTTGACGGTTTCAATCCTACATTTTGCAACCGTTCTCCCTGGATATTAGAAAAATATCCTATTAAACCCGCAATTAGAATGATAATTATAATTCCGAAACAAACATTCTTTTGTATTTAGGTATTCTGGTAATGTATAGATAACCTAATTTTAAGGAAAGTTTTCAGTTTTTCAGAAATTCAAAGTTTAAATTTTTGGAAAATCTTAACCGTATAGACTTGCGTATATACACCATTGACGGATTAACAAATGATGATTCATAATAATTAGAATTAAAAATAGTGCTGTAAAACATGAGTTATTCTCGTTTATGACATATTTAACTATAAATTATAACACTTTATCAAGGAAAAATTAAAACTAAAATTTGAAAAAATCTCCAAAATATTAAAAATATTTTTTAAATAAAAAAAAATTTGGAAAAAAACTTAAACAGAACTTTGTTTGCCTGTAAACTCATATTTTATTTATGAAAATTAGTTCGCAAATATATTCTTTATATAATTTAAGCCAGATCTTTTTATGTGAGCTATATATATCGAAATATGGACCAATGTCCCATTTTCAATAGAGACCGTCCCTAGTCTAAGATATGCCTCTGTACATGCTGAAAACAATCGCCTAACATATTCGATTTGAAAGATATATATATGTTTAGGGTACACTCTAAGTATATATAGCATTTGATACACACATATATATACATATATTAGGCCGGGTCGATTTGTGGGTAGGCAAAAAAAGTCGCCATTGCTCAGTGAAAATCGTATTCTAGGGATCAAAATAAGAAACATTGCCGAAGGAACCATACCTCTAAAACGAATTCTGATGTCCCGGAATTTGGGTCGAACTTTTGGGTAGGGGCAAATTTTGAAAAATCCTACTTTGACCCATTTAGAGTGCTCCAATCGATTCCAAATGTATGACCGACCTCCACTAACTTTGGAGGCCCGACCCACCCATGCCAGTGGCACACCCCCTGGAACCCCCTGGGGGTTCCATACATTTTGACTCGATTGGAGCACTCTAAATGGGTCAAAGTGGGATTTTTTCCGGGACATCAGAATTCGTTTTAGAGGTATGGTTCCTTCGGCAAAGTTTCTTATTTTGATCCCTAGAATACGATTTTCACTGAGCAATGGGCGATTTTTAAATCGACCCGCTCTAATATATATATATATATATATATATATATATATATATATTTGGGAAGATGTTGTTCTAAGCAAATCTTTGTTTTCATCCTAACATTTTTTTATTTGGGACAATTATTTCCGAAAAAAAGTTTTATTTGCATTTATATATTTAGAAAATATATGAATATCTTAATTGTGTTAAGATTTTAGCAAATCAATGACCATTTATAAAACTGTTTAATGTTTGTAAAAATGCTTTATAATTGAAATCGTATATTCTTGGATTACGTGTTTGAAGGAAAACTTAACAAAATCATAATACCCTGTACGAGTATAAACAGTGTAGTGTCGGGTACTAATTTTATAACTAAACATTTCGGAAACTCCAATACTATTTGAAACTCCAAAAAAGGACGTTTTTTAAAAAAACAGCGTTTTTGGCTGGTATTAATGTCATAAGCTGTGAACTTTTTGTACAAATTGGTCCCTTTGTGTGGGAGGTACTAAAAGGGGCGTGGCATTTTCGCCCATTTTTGTTCAGCATGTAGAGACGGTAAAATGATTACTATGTATGAAATTTTACAGGATACGCATGATTAATAATTTATTAATTTCAAGTCATTCGGTCACTCCTTTTCAGAGTAATCGTTAGCACCATTCAGTCGAACTGACATACGGACGGACATTAATTAATTCGTATTTTTTAACCCATGGAGAACCCATTCTGAAAATTTTACATTTTGTGGGAAAATATGTGGGTAATTTTTGACAATAAAATGAAAAAAAATAAAAATATGTCTTTCTGGATAATCAAGGATTAAGGACACTTTCATCCTGTTGATGTCCTTAATACGCAAAAAGTTAACACCTTATTTATACTCCTTACGGCCGTTTTCAGGTAGCTCCGTTAGTTATTTTTATTGAAAAAGTTAGCTTACAGTCGGTTAGCCTAACGAACAATTTAAACGGCCCGTTAAAAAATTCGTTTTCAGAAAGGTTCCGTTAGATAACTTTAAGTTTATTGCTATTGTGAATGACTCCTAAAATATTTTGACATATTTATATATATTTTTTAATTTCTGAAAATCGGGCACAATATGTTTATCAAATATTAAAAAAAGTGTTATTTCATTGAATATACTCGTACATATGAGTTATTTTGTTGCAGTATGATTTGGCTGCTTTGTAAGGAAGGTAGCAGAAGGGACTGGAGACCATTTTTAGTGGAGGAGGATATACATACATACATATGCACGAATTTCGTCTGCTATGGAAAAAAGTGCACATTGAATGAATGATATACATACGTATTGAAAAAAACTTTTGAGGACATTTTAATTTACTTCAGCGTTGCCCTCCTGTCTGTCTGCATGATGCGCACTTTAACTCTCGAAAGGGGTAACCGATTGACTTCAAATTTGATAGGTGGATTAAAGACGTGCCGAATTGTCCCACTCCTTCTACACTTTACGCCTCCACAATGTGTAAATATATAAAAGAGGATGTGCATTTTTCTTGTCTGTTCCGTATAGGCGGCAAAATGGCTGCATTTAGCGGCAGTATATGTGATTGGTCCAAAAATTGGCGGAATCGGACCAGTGGGCGTGGCACCGCCAATATAAGCTGAATTTTGAAATTGAGATATCTCGCAGAATTTGTTAACGAGAGTGCTGCAATTTTGTGTATATGTATCTAGGGTGGGATCGAAAATTAGCGGCAACGAAGTAGACCAGGTTCAGCTAGTACTCTTTACCCGAATCTTGTGTAACTTTTGGTACTTTCCACACAAAGTGACCATTACATTCAAATGTTTGATATTGTATGCAGTGTACATTTTGATAGGGCCCATAGCCTAGTGAAAAATTAACGATATCGCGACTCCCTTTTGGTACCTTCCGCAATATGCGGCCAAATTAGACCAACATTTAGTAGCTCGAAACTTTAATATTAATGCACACAAACGCTTAAAAATCGGTACAGTGCATTGTCTTACGAGAACCCATTGTTCAGTGCAAAATAATCGAATTTGTCGATCCCCTTCTGGTACCCCCAAAAATTGACAGATTACTTCCAAAACAATTGCCCCATGAATCATCTAAACATTTTTATATTCCCTATTTTATGAATCTTTAATATGCCTATTGACCTTACTGGCTTTTTTAAATATTTTTATTCTTTTTTTTTTTTTGACAATTCATATTTTTCTCCGGTTAACGAACTTAACTGGTGAAAATATTCCAGTTAAATGTAACGACTTATTTTCAGTTAAAACTGTCAGTTAAATTTTAACGGAGCTTCATGAAAATCATTTTTTCTTAACGGGTCGTTAAAGTACCAGTTAACCTTTAACGGAGCTATCTGAAAACGGCCGTTAGAGAGGATGTTTCATGCTTCATGAAAATCATTTTTTCTTAACGGGTCGTTAAAGTACCAGTTAACCTTTAACGGAGCTATCTGAAAACGGCCGTTAGAGAGGATGTTAAACTCTATCAGATGGCACCAATATCATTTAAATGTGACATTCCGTTCAAAAGTTATGTCGACTTAAAAATTGCTAAATTTGTATCCAAACTGCTGTAGGTGACCATCTTTAGCCAGGGCTGTGGACTCGGAGTCTAGGAGTCGGAGTCGGGGAATTTTGCCCGGGGTCGTAGTCCGGAGTCGAAAGATTATGATCGACTCCGAGATGGATTATGCAAAATGTACCATTTACGTGAGAGAACTTTTGCACTCAAAAATTTTTGGAAAACAATTTTGGTACAAGAGGGGTATACAATATTAGAAGCTTTTAACCAAATATTTTTGTAGGCCAAACATTTCCATAATGTTAAGCAAACTATCGAGTTTTAATGTAAAACAGTTTTAGGAATGCTCTGATTATATTTAGCTAACAAAATAAGTATTTTTGCAAGACAAGTAAGGAAAGGCCGGGCGAAGCCAACCGTACAACACATTGTTAGAGCGGAATAAGCTCAGATATTGTAAATATAAATATGAGATAATTTCATTACAAATCTAAATTTAAAAAGAATTTGTTAAAATTCGACAATATGGGTTCTTGGATAAATAGATTCTACCCTGCTAAATTTAAAAATGATTGAATGTGAAATACAGCTTCCATAGCGTTACAAGTCCAAATCTAAAGAAACATTTACATATATCTCGGGGTGTGAAAGAGTTCTTATTGCCAAATTTTAGCAGGATCGTAGTGAAATTTCGACGTGTACTTAATGAACTACTTAAGATGGACAGACAGGCAGCTAGTGATTCTGAGTATAACGGTATATTTTAGGGTGTGTCTATCTGTAGTATTTTTTACAAATCTACAAAAAAAACAAATTTATAACCCCCTATACCATAGTGTGGTGTAGTGTATAAAAGGCAGGGTCAAAAAAAATATATCGCGGTTGTCCGCATCTCAAAAGAAAGCTTGCTTTGTTCAATGAATATCCCTCAAATATATATAGGCTTTATCCTAAGTCTGCTTAGGTTAGGTTAGGTTAGGTTGAATAGAGGAGACGTTTAAACGTCTCATGTCTATGGACATACACTTAAGCCAGTGGTTCGGCCTGTTGTGCGCTCCCCCACGGGTTACAGAAGGTTTAGGTTAGGGTGGCAGCCGTATTTTTTTTACAAGCTCACATAGACCAGTTTAGGTCCCTATTGTTACCACGGGCTGAAATGCCCCTCATCGAAACCAACCTGTTTGATATACAAATTTATCGATAGTACGAATATCGGTACTGGAAAGATCTGTTAGGCTGCCTAGAAAGGCCGACACAGTTCCCTTGCCTTTGCAGTTCCCCGGGATATCCCTATGCCCAGGCACCCATATGAGGTGTATATTAAACTGTTCAGCCATCTCGTTAAGAGATCTGCGGCAGTCGAGGGCTGTTTGTGAATTTAGGGATGTTGCCTCCAGAGAATTGATGGCAGCCTGGCTGTCCGAGTAAATGACAACGCCAGTGTTGATTACTATGTTGCGACGCAGCCAATTGGCGACTTCCCATATTGACATTATTTCGGCATGATAGACACTGCAGGTATCTAGAAGTGAGCTATATCCAAACTAAGTTCTATACAGTGTACTTCGAAGCCAACCTTTTCATCAAGCTTCGGACCATCCGTGTAAAAGTGGAGATTGTATTCTGCCAACCCATGTATCTCTGGCGTGAATCATAGTGATGTAATACCTCTCGAAGGTGTACACAGTTAGTCCACTCAGTCGGTTACCATAGCACTACACTTTGATATTCTCATGTGACCGTAGTTCTTGTACCTCCACATTGATAGGCAGTTTAATCTTATTGCCGCTTTGGTTGCAACTTCTCTCGCCACAATATTAATCGGCAGTATATGGAGTAGGGCTTGTAGAGACTCGGTCGCTGTAGTCCTTAATGCTCCGCTTATGCTCAGGCAGGCAGTTCTCTGAACCTTTGTTAGTAGGTTGGTGATGGTTAGTTTTTCAGTTGCCGTCCACCATACCACAATGCCGTATAACAGTATTGGACGAATTACTGCTATATATATACAGTGGACGATTTTAGGAGAGAGGCTCCACCGCGACCCTACGACCAGCCTTTTTGCAGGAATATAAGGCGACGTTGGCCTTCCTTACACTTTCCAATACGTTAAGTCTAAATAACAGTTTTCTATCTAGAATTATTCCTAAAATTTTTGCACTTTCAGAAAAGACTAGATCTGTTCCATTTATCCGAGGTGGAGGGTCCGCATGTGGGAAATTATTCATCCTAGTAGAGAGAACCAATTCTGTCTTGTTTGGGTTTACGCCCAAACCGCTGCTTCTGGCCCATCTAGCCAATTTGTTCAGAGCCACCTGTAGGATGTCTCTGAGAACATTTACGAATTTGCCCCTCACTGCGATTGCCACGTCGTCCGCATATGCCACTTTCAGAAAAGACTAGATCTGTTCCATTTATCCGAGGTGGAGGGTCCACATGTGGGACATTATTCATCATAGTAAAGAGAACCTTGTTAGAGTTGTGGACCCAAGACATGCTGTTATGGGTCTTCTGTTGAGCAGGTTTTGAATTAGTCTAATCAAACTAGAGTTAACTTTTAGACGTGACAGTGCCGCAATTACTGCATCTGAGTGAATGTTGTTAAAAGCCCCTTCTATGTCAAGAAATGCCACCATTGTAAATTTATTGAAATGAAGGGACGATTCGATAGCGCTCACAAGTTCGTACAGAGCTGATTCTGTGGACTTCCCCTTATTGTAAGCATGTTGGTTCACCGACAGGAGTTTTGTATCCAGGTTTTCCCTAATGAACTAATCTGAAAGTTTTTCCAGACCTTTCAATAGGAAGGAGGATAGGCTAATTGGTCTGAAGTCTTTTGGCCTAGTGTTTGATATCTTCCCCGCTTTAGGTATGAATACCACTTTGGTATCCCTCCATCGATTCGGGATGTATGAAAGCCTGATACAGCCTACATAAATTTTCTCCAGCCAGGTGATAATGTACTTCAACATTTTCTGCATTACTGCTGCCGTCAGGTCAGGTGACTTGAAGGGCTCAAAGCTGTTAATAGCACAGCTTATTCTGGATCTCTCAGTCAACTAGCAACGCTCGCAGTTCACTCGCATTCTTGTTGGTCTTGCTGATATTCGGGTTCTGTTGTGAGTTCCCCGGCGACTGCTCGCTGTTTTTTGTCCGGTTATTTGCAGAATCGGGTTACAGAAAAACGGTACTACACACGAATTTTATCAGTATCTTCCAGTCATATCCTATAAGATGAGTCAAGTCTGGCAATATGTCGGAACCGAAATATCGGGATCTTCCATGTGTGAAAGCTGGGCAGTGACATAGAAAACGTTCCATCATCTGCTTAAAACAATACCAATATTGTGATTCTCGCGCTGAATGAACGGAAGCTATTCACGATTTGAGGGCGTAATTTTGCATGAAAGAAGTTGTGGTCAGTGGGTTGTGGTCATACCTTATCAATTATATATAAAAATTTGTAATGTGGATGTACACAATCCCCTGACCACAGCCAACTTTATGCATATTGCATTGCGGACAGCTTAGGAATGTGAAAGTATACCTAGAAAATAATAAACAATATAGATATATAAATGATATATATATATATATATTATATTATAAAAAAAAAAAAAAAGTAAAATTACGCTCTTAAATCGTGAAAATCTTCGGTTCTATCATCGCGAGAATCACATTATAGGTATTGTTTGAAGCGGAATAGCGAGTTCTAGCTGGGCAAATGTTTCCGCAATTGACTCCATTATGTCCGACATTTTCAAGAAAAACATGAATTTTAGAGGTTATGTAATATCGCTCTAGCTCACTTGCGGCTCAAGATAAAGTCTATATATATTTGGGGGATATTCATTATACAAAACAAGCTTTCACTTGAGATGCGGACAACCGCGATATATTTTTTGACCCACCCTAGTGTATAATAACTAACGAATAAACTGGTTGCCAGAAGCGAACATAATTTGCAAAAATTGCGGTATATTAAAACAGAGGCAGTGATTGATGAAAATTGTATCATGATTCCATGTTGAAAAAATTGTCATATTAGTTGCAACATGCAAGTCAAGCGTCGATAATTAAATAATAAAATTTTATTTAATTACTGGTATTGAATACCTTCTTTTTTGTGTTTTTTAACAAAGCTATATCTTATCTATATATATAAAGAAGAATGTGTGTTTGTTGGTTTGTTTGTACCGAATTTAGACGTCTAAACGACTGGACCGATCTTCTTGAAATTTGCACATGGGCGTGGCCCCGCCCATACAAGCCAAATTTTAAAAATGATATATCTTGCACAATCTGTTTGCGAGAGTTCTGTAATTTTGTGTATATGTGTCTGGTGGAAGCCTACGTGATTGGTGTAAAAATGAGCGGGATCAGACCAAAGGGCGTGGCCCGGACATATTACCCAAATTTGAGCTATCATGCACAATTCAGTAGTGATAGTACTGTAATTCTGTTTATATGTATCTGGTGGCAGTCTACGTGATTAGTTCAAAAATGGGCGGGATCAGACTAATGGGCATGGCCCCGCCCATGTAAGCTACATTTTGAAATTGAGATATCTTGCACAATTTGTTAGCGAGAGTGCTGTTATTTTATGTATATGTATTTGGTGGCAGGATTCGTGATTGGTTAAAAAATGGACGGGATCGGAAATCTCAATCTGGCAACGAAGTGGACCGGGTCCAGCTATTTTCAATAAAATGAGCTCAAGACTTAGTAGAAATTTAATTTCAGAAACATATGTTATTTATCTGCCGGAGTCGAAGTCAAATGATTTTAAAATTCGTCTCCGGGATTCGGAGTTGGATTCGAGTAGTTTTGGCTCGACTTCACAGCCCTGTCTTTAGCACCATATAGTATCTAAACCGCTATGAATTTGGACAAACGGTAAATGGAGATAATTCCACATAGTCTTGTAGTACACGCGTGCAAAATGACATCGAAATCTAAAACCATAAATATACAGAGTGGATTGGTTTCCTTGGAATCACCCTTAAAGAACATTTAAATAAAAAAATTAACATAAATATTTTTTTAATATTTTTTCGTGTTTAGGACACCTTATTACACCAGAAAATGTTATGCACAGCCTTCGCCAAAAATTTGTTGCATAGTGTAATCTGCGTACGTTTTCTGTCTTTAAACGCCCGAAATCTACATGAACTACCACAATGATTTTCGTTGCGTATGTTAATGTAATGTGGGAAATTTCGTAATTTTTTTGGAATTTTCTATCTGATATATATACGTACAGCTAATTTATTACAATAGTTAAGAAAGAACATGTACTTTTTTTATTTCCTTGTCCCCTATCGCGGATATTGTTTGACACATCCGTACATTAAATCCTTTGGTATGTATGTGATGACATCAGTACTAGCTTCAGTTACATTACGTCCGTAATTTTTTTAAATTCTGGAATTCAATTTTCCTGCCGGTTAAAAGATTGTATAAATTCAAACGGATTTAGCATGGTCATTTTTTTCCTGATATTTGTTGAGCAATGTCTAATTAATAGCAAAAATAACATTTTTTCAACCCCAGCGTTAAAAAATTCTTTTGAGCACGTACCTTATAACAAGTAAGAAAGTTTACATTATAACAAGTAAACGACTATGGTATACCCTCACTTTGTGAGTAATGTAATATGGAATATGGAATAAGTATTTTTATGCACTGGTATTAATGTTATAAGCTGTTAACTTTTGGTGCAAAATGGTGCATTTGTGTGTGGAGGTACCAAAAGGGGCGTAGCAACATGACCCATTTTTCTCGAGTTGATAGCGACTAATAAACTAATGCTATGTGTGGAATTTTAGAAGATTCGAATAAGTAGTATATCAGTTATTAAAGATTCAATATTTCACAACCTTTTAACACTTTGTGGGGGAGGTACTAGAAGGAGTGGACCAATATGGCCCATCTTCGAACTTAGCCGGAGATAGAAAAAAATATTACCACGTACCAAATTTGAAGTCAATCGGTTACTCCTTTCGAGAGTTATCGCGCGCACCAGCCGGCAGACAGACAGATAGACAGACAGACAGACGGACGGACATTGCTCATTCGTCTTAAAATGACCCAAAACTAATATCCGCCGAACATACTTAGGGTCTTAGATCACTCCTTCGATGTGTTACACTTTTTTTCGTAGCAAATGATATATACCCTCGTCACACTAAAGTGAGGGTATAAAAATACATATTACTTATGTCGTGACATTTAAATAACGTGTGCTCCAAAATCATTCCCAGCTCCCAATTCATTTCCTGGCGGGTAAGCTAAATTTTTAAGATACTTTTTATACATTTTATGTGTTTGTAAAATTCCATTACAATTTAAGTCTTATTATCTTGCCTAACGATAAATTGCAATGATGGATTGACAACATGTGATGATTTAAAATATTTATAAATTAAACAATTAGTTAAAGTTAATGCTGAGTTTAACATTTTTAATTGAAGTTTTAAAATTTTTGATTAAATATAATATATTTGGAAAAATTCGTAAACAATTTGTGTGGAAACATATATTTTTGTAATATATTTATATTTTGTTGTAATATATATATGAAAGTATTCGTTACAAAAAAATTTCTTAATATTGAAATAAAATGTATTTGTTCAAAAATACATACCATTTTTTGGTTACATGTCTATAAACTTTAAATATGGAAACAACACATTTTTCACGTTTTGTGAACAATTGTCATTCCCATTCATTGCCTTAAAATAATGTCCAAAATAATAGTTCAATTTTGTTTAATTTTTGAAAAGAAATCTTAATATACATTCGTTTTAATCCTTTACTGTTAAAGATAAGTTCATACTATAACTTGTAGAGATGCTAAATCTTGAGATTTAAATTTATTTATTTATTTATCCCTTTTTAAATACCAATGAGAAGGATTTAATTTTGGAAAATTGATTATTGAGCACTGCGTGCTTGTCAGAAAATTTATCTACATTAGGCAAGTTTTCGTTTCAAGTGCGCGAGTTAAATATAACAATTTGCAAACAAATCATTTCCACTAACTGGCGCATTTCCATCAACTGATGTATATTCGCTAACTGGTAGCAATTGGGTCTTGAGTAGTAATGTGCGTTTATGAGGGGGATGATCTTGTTAATATGGCCGGTGAAAAGTGATTTATGCCAGCACTCAAAAAGGAACTGAACGAACAAAATTCGAGTAACATGTTATGTATTCTTGGACGAGGGCATAACAAATTTGTGTATATGAAAGTTATTTTTGCTGCGGCACAGGGTTTTATAGTCGATTTAGATGTATGTGATAATACAGATCTTAGCGTAAAGGACGGTTTCTTTGAATTGGCTCCAGTTCTCGCGATAAACCGCAATATTCATAAATAGGTATGATAGAAATTTTAGCAAAACTCGAGAACTTTTGAAATTGTGCATCGATTTTCTTCGGAATGCTGTTATTTGATTCATGATGCCTTTTTCAATGTTTTTATTAAAAAAGTATTAAAATTTCCTCAAAAAAGGATTTTGTCGAAATAACTTGTAAGATATCGCCGAAACCGTTGAACCTCGAGTCATGATATGTGTGGTTAAACCTTTCTATTTTGGCATATTGCGGTTTATCGCGAGAACTAGAGACAGTTCATAGAAGCCGACATTTACGCTAAGAACTGTGTTATCTCATACATCCAAATCGGCTGCAAAACCCAGCGCCGCAGAAAAAGTTGAACAATGTTATTAAACAACATAATTGGTATTTATGTAATCAACAAAACACAATTATTTTAATTAAAAGTATCTACATATTTTATAACTGCTAAAATCTCTTAAATAACACGGAAATTAAAAATTATTTCTGACAATATGAACTTTGTTAGGTTAGGTTAGGTTGAATAGAGGAGATGTTTAAACGTCTCATGTCCATGGACATACACTTAAGCCAGTGGTTCGGTCATATCATCTGAGATGAGTCAAGTCTGGCAATATGTCTGCACCGAAATATCGGGATCTTGCATATATGAAATCTAGGCAGTGACACTCATCGTTTTCTGCTAGTCCTATGCGATGAAGATGTGCCTGTAAGCTTGAGTGTCCCGTTAGAACACTCATTATCTTACTAATCTCGATCTTGTTTAGTTTTACAAAACTACTTGTTTTCTTCTCACTTGGGTCACCCCACAGTATCTTTGCAGTTGCTCCTACTGTTGCTCTATTCCACCCAGTTTTGTGCGCCATCACTGCCCAGTGCTTCAACTCATCCTTCGTGGCTTCGAAAGGTTTCCAATTTTCTAAGTTTATTACTCGAAGTTCTCTGCCCTTTGAAGCCAAGCTGTTTGCTCGTTCATTTCCAATCACTCCGTTGTGTCCCTGTACCCAGAAAATACGCAGTTGGCCATGGACTGAGTAATCATTTATCGTTCTTTTACAGTCTAACACTGTTCTGGATTTGAACTTTGTTACTAACAATATAGAAATTTGTTATTGTAAAATGTCGTTCTTTAATTTTTTAGAAAAAAAAATTGGAAGTGGACATTTAGGAGGCTTTCTGTCATACTCGTAGAAGAGAGACTGATTCTACCAAGAACCTCAACATAAGTTTTATTTCTCTGAATGAACTTTTCAATACATATTTTATAAACTATATTTAAGTTCATGTACGCCTTAAATTAATTACCAGTATATGCTTATTTCAAGGTCAGACATTTTAACTTTAAATACACAGACGTGCCTAATTTGAAGAAATATTACTACAAATAAGTCCGAGTTATACTTATATTTACACCAACATATGTTTATTACGTTTCATGGCATTAAATTAACTACAAACGTTCTTATTTCTATTCTGATTGTTTTTGTCTGGCATTCTTAAAATTTTATACAAGTTCGTTCATTTTCAGTACGCTTTTTTCGTTCATTTTCAGTACGCTAAGAAAGAAAGTCACATCTCCATTTTATTAGTTTTGAGATATTTAGCTTTTACGTTTTTTAACTTTCGTGCCTTTAGGTTTAGGTTAGGGTGGTAGCCGGTTTTAACAGCTCACGTAGACCAATTAAGGTCACTAACCTAAACCTCAAATTAAAACACGAGAAAGTTATAAAACGTATATGCTAAATATCTCAAAACTATTAAAATGGAGATATGACTTTCTTTCTATGGAGGGCGGTATTGTGCTCTGGTGTAGGGTATCATATGTATAATCGGCTCCGCCCGACTTTAGCCCTTTCTTACTGGTTTGCAAATGACTTTTGAGAAGCCGGATAAATTTCCAAATATTTTTCTGTACGAAAAACTCTATTGAGATCTACAAATTTTTAAAATCTAATTGCTTTCTTTAATTATAAAGCAATAAATGTGTAACAAAAACACCCCCATCTTATATCATGACAATTGGTGGACTTCAGGCGAATATGCGGTTAAAAGTTAAAATATCCTAATGATAATATTAATACAGAAAAATCCTTAGATTACTCAAATATTTTGTTAAATGTAAAAAGTATTGTCATGTAAAAATAAAATTAGCCTATACGAGTATATGTCCAATATAAATACATATTCAATAATTTTTTTTTGTCTTCGCTTGTAATAAATTTATTTTAAATTCATCAGATGGAGTGCAGTTATGCTTCAATGCCAAAATTATATATGATTTTCCTTAAATTAACTCAAAATAACAATGTGCTTGTCCGAAAACTAAACAGAATAGATACCATATCGCTGTTTTTTTAGATTAGTTATTTCAAGATATTCGGCCACGAAATAACTGCATAGGAAATTATGAAGTTAAGTTATCTCGAGTGGGAATTTGAAGCGCATGGTCTCGAAGGCTTCTGGCTTCTGTTTAAAGAACTCAAAAATGGGACACTCGTAGAATGATATCTTTCAAAACACCGGTCCCATATAAAATAACGCTTTCTAGACAAAGGCTTATTCATATGGTCTCCACACCGTTACCTTTTTAAAGTATAAATTTCGAGCACATTGTAATTATTGAAATTTTTAATTTATTGTAAAATTTTCGGTGTAATATTTTTCTTCAAGCTAGTAAAATGTATATAGGTTAAATACGGATAAAACGGAATTGGTAAATATAAAAAATATTCTCCTTTCAGCTTCGCCTATAATACCATATTTTGGCTAAAGTAAAAAATTATATGTCGAACAAGGCACACTGTGCGCCCCCGTGTCCTAAGGTAAGCAACTCACTCACTGTTATTGTTTGAAAGGCGAGTACAAATAATGGGGTTAAGGATTCAAACAAAGCAATTAAGGTGTAAATATGTACGAGTTGAATCTGTCAGTATGCGTTGCTGATTATGCGAGTGTATGTGTGCTATTCGAAGGTTATATCGTAGATTTAGAAGGATTTACGAACTTCAATAGAAAAATGTAATGTAATGAAGTAAAGCAACGACTTGGACTAATTTATGTACACATAAATCCTTTTAAAGTCGACCCAGTAACTTAGCATTGACTGCGGAAGTGTCTGCAATTTCTTCCTTCGGGAGTGTCAAGTGAAAGTTGTACGAGTACACATTTCTATGTTTTCGGTTTTATAGATGAGAGATTAGATATTAGAGATGCAGCAGAAGTAGCAAGCACAAGCGCTTGACCACATACCATTGGCGTGTTTTACTAAGAAGCTACCATTGAAAACTACTATTCTGCAACAGAGACGTATTTCCAATAACTGGTGACTATGGCGTTTACATGTAAAGAAAATTAACTTTTAAAACCGATGCCTTCTGATCCGAATGAAACTTGCACTAAGTTTAGTCCTATCTGGTAGTAGTTATGATACAAAATTTAAGGACAGTTCGAGTTGGAGGGAGTTGAATTTTGACATTTTCAAATAGCCCGTTTTTCCCATCCATATAACTAATTACCTATTGTATTTAGACAATTTTGTCCAAAGTAATTTCGATAGCCATTTCTTAAATCTTTTAAAAATATGTTTCTAATTTTTTTGGCGAATTAAAACTTGTTTTGAGCTTTGTGGTCTATTAGTGGAATGCGACTTGTCACTATCAAAATAAGGACAAACATCGAAAAATAGAGGTTGAACCACATCCGAACCTTTCGAGAACCATTTATACGAATTGGTTCAGGAAAAAAGTTTAAGAATCGAATATTAAATTAACCTTTTTCTAATACCAAATTTTAAAAATTTTAAATAAAAGTTTATAAGGGTGATCCGTAACGAATAAAATGAGACCATTCCGAAGAAAATCGATGAATAATTAAAAAGTTGTATCTAATTTAGCAAATCTACAAACTGTACTTACCACCCCCATAAATTACACTGTGCAACAAGAAAATATTTCCCGACCGATACCAATTGGACATGATAGCACACCACTAGTATATCAAAACCTCCAAAAGGGTCTTTCGAAGTTAGCTCTAATTTTTTTATAGCTCTTTGAAGTTGGCCTGTCTTTAGTAAAATTTCCAGACTGTTTCTATATGTGGCAAAAGTGCACTTAGCGGGCACATGTCAAAACAAAAAAAAACTACGACACCTTAGAGCCTTCGCCCTCCAAAAAGGACCTAAGGCCCACAAATATGCATTATGGCACTCAAATGCAAGGAAATTCCTCAGGATTCCAAAGAGGAAGTAAAAATCCAGTGGCGTATGGGGCCTTAAAATATGGATTTCCCAAAAGACGTCCTCGGAGGTCCAAAACCACATAAAATATAAAAATTAATAAATTAAAATATGTTAGGCCTCAAATATTCAATTCCAATTGTCTAGTATATGCATTGAGTCCCTTTATTGGATTACATATACAAATATTAGGGCATTTTTTATCTCTACCTCCAAATTTTAGACCTGGTCACAGCGACTAGATTTTTCTTCTTTTTTAATCTTGTTGACATTTCCTTTCATTTGAGTACCATTTCGCCTATCTGTGGGCTTTAGGGCATTTTTGAAGGCACTAGGCTCCGTTTTTCACTTTGAAAAATTTTGAGCCCGAAGTCAATTTTGACTGTTGACTTCATATATCTTGTTTCTTGTATGCATATGATGCCTATTTCTGAAAACGTCCAAGAAGATTTCTAAAAACCTTAAGTCAAATTAAAAAAAAATTATCGGTCCACCCTAGTGTAAATAAACTGCAGAAGTGTTTAATTATATTTTTACTGTTTTTATAGAAGAAGTAAACTTTAAAAAGTACAAATTTTTGATCGTAGAACACTATAATATTGCAGCTGTCTGTAATCCCACCTATCGTTTTCGTTCAGTACCACTCGTACTTATTATACAATTTTTGTTAGGACAAAGAAAATCGGTCCATTTGTTTTGAAAAAATAGGCCCATAGATAGTAGTAGCTCCCACGCATATTATTTATGTTTAAAGTAAAAAAAATACACATTTACAACCAATTACACAACCTCCGGTTAGAGCTAACTCAAAGTTAAAAAATAAAAATTTCATACAATTTGACAGCTAAACCTGTAGGTTAGATCTTACTGTAGGATAACCGGAGATTGTGGAATTGGCAGTTAAAGAACAAAAATCTACCTTTTTAACTTTAAGCTTTATTTGTGCAATGAATAAACAAACAAATAAAAAAAAAAATTAAAAAAAAATGTTTTTGCATTAGTCTCGAGGTAAGCTTTCATACTCCGCCTCGCATCCGCGAACTTTTTTGTTACATGAGGGCCAACCCGCTTTAATGGGGACTAGGAATAAATTTCACCCGATTTTCTTAAAATTTAGTAAGGTTTATTATCGGTGCAAACAACTTACGTGAATGAAATTTCTTAAAGATTCGATCAAAATCAGGCTTCTATACGGCGCACGATGGGAAAATGGTGAAATATGCGCGCATAGGCCTATGAAAAAAACTTTTGAAAATCAGTTTTTTATGAATATTTTTTTATTGTGATAGACATTTAATGAAAATACCTTAAAATTTTATGAAAATATCTCCAGCCGATTTCAAGTTATGACCATTCGAATTTTGCCTTTTATATAAATAAATGCAAATGTATGTACTAAAATGCTTGTAGAATTGGCGTTTATTGGTGAAATGCGACCGGACTTATCTTATCATGACCATTAAATTATTAATTGCGCCAACATGACTAAACGAATGATGCAGAAGTTCTTATTTTTGGGGCTGCTTTCACGTCCAATTCTCAGAATTGAGTCCCCAAAATCATGTGTTGTACTGTGTAATGATAAAATGTTTCAATATTTCTTCTTATTCTGCTCTGATAGGGTGGTGTAGGGTATTATATAGTTGACTTCGCCCGACTTTAGCCCCTTTTTTACTTGTTGTTTATTTGAATATATGCCTTTTTGAATTACAATGAGTAAATCAGTTGAATAACTTATATTTTTTAACTGACTAAACAATTTTCTTAGTAGAACCAGTTTTTCGATTTTTCTTCGTAGCTTCGTACATTGCACCAATAAAACTTAAAGCTGAGCCAGATATAATAATCATTTTCATTTTTGATTTAGTGTAAGATTTCTTTTGAAGGGAGATGATATACATTTGCCGACAAAATATTGTGATAGTTACATTATATTTGGAATGAATGTGAAACACAATATCAATAGAAACATTTTAGTTTTCAGGGCATGTCCTATGTACTTAGGAATTGTGTATGGAAATGATTCGTACTTACCCAATTTTTCGCCACATAGAACATCGACCCAGAAGTGTGCGAAAACCAAAACGAGTATAGGTCCACACGCCACCGACGACGACGATTGTTTCTTTAGTTGGGTTGCAGGAACGGCCATTTTGTACACGAGGAGTTTGCGGGGAAAGGAGGAAATTCTCCGTGGAGTGTTGTAGGAGTCGACAAGAATTTGTTGTTTTTCTCTTTAAATTGGTGGATGTTTTTTCTGCCTTTAGTTTTGGTATTTGTTTGTTTGCTTGTTTATTCGTTGCGGATTTACCCAAGAATCGTTCTCAGTTTTTTTTTTCGTTGTTTTCCACTACACTGACTTTGAGTTTCATTGGCAATAAGAAATGTGTAACGAACGTATTGTTTATGTTTAATTTCTTTTATTTTGGTGCCGCAATTGCTGCTATTTTCTTTGGTCTCGCACTCTTTGAGACACTTTTTTTATGTGGAACAATGTTCCGTACTTGTCTTGGATCCGTGATTCTTTGTTGATATAGTAGTTTTTGTTGTTTTCCTAAGTAGATTCATTCGTAAATGTGCTACTAATACTGCCACATCTCAAGTCAATCGTTTCCCTTCGGACGCTGTAAAATTTCGTGTCCGGAGCGGGTTTTCTTTGGTTTGGGTGTAGTTGATGTATTTTGTCCTTTTTTCTATACACTCACACTTTGTACTCTTGTCGTACTTAATATATTTTCATCGTCATTTTGCTTTCTTCTTAGCTATTTATTATGATGCCTATACACTTTTTTCGGGTTGCCTGCAAATGTAGTAACTTTTGTTTAAAAAAACAAACCCTTCTTCAAATACCTTTTAATTAAAATAAAAACAATAGCACAGTTAGAAACCCTGTCAAAGGTTCCCTTAAAAATTCACACATTAATGGGAAAGAGTAGAAAATACCAACATCTTTTCGCGGATTTTTTATGTTTTAATTAACTCTATTTTTTCAGTCCTAAGTATATGAAGAGTCACATCAATTTTTCTCAAGAAGATAGTAAAGCGGTATGGGACACTTTTTGCTATTGGTCAATGGAACCCGAAATTCAAGTTAAGGTGAACGTGATGCCAATAAATGAACTGCTCGTAAAGGATAATTGAATAAGTGTCTGGAAAGTCAGCCAATGCAATAAAATCCGTGAATGATTAATTAATTAGCTGGAGTTTTCTGTTGTGTTATTTTACATATAGTCGTTTTTTAATGGAGATTACGATGGTTGGTTTTTAAATGGAAATAACGAAAGTTTTTTTGAAATTAAGTTTACTTTATGAAACCTAAATACATCTAACAACTACGTTATGTATTTCCGGTAACCTAAATTTCTGAGCTAATGTCAATAATTTCGTTAATGACAACATTTTTTAGCTGAAAAATATAAATTGCCAAAATTGTTTTGACATAAAAATTGTATGGAAGGAAATATAGTTTCTAATCCTACAAAATGGTGGAAATATCGGGATACCTTATATTCAGATTCTGCATTTCATTCAATCCTTGTTCACATACATACGGCTTTAAAAGGGTATTATGCCATTTTGCATTGATTTGAAACACCTAAAAACCGGTTCAGACTAAGATAAGGTATTTATAAAGTCGATTTGAGACATATGTGGTTAAACAAAAACAGTTTTTTAACGTTGCTCTTGAAATTATGCAAAATAAAGTTTTTTAAGCCGAGGTCAAACACTGCCAAATTTGAAGAAAGTCAGTCCAGATTTTAATATAGCTCCATACAACAAGGTTTTAAGATCTTCAAACTACTTTATATTATGAAATTTCGACAATTAATTAATTCAACAACATTAGATATGAAGTTTATAGACGTTTCTTAAATAAGGTTTTTCCTCCATCGTTTCCTCTAGTTTGTATCAAAATACTAAATTATAATATTATAACTAATCAAGTATTGTATCAACTATTGTAAGGTAAACTCAAATTTTGTAACTTTAAGAATTCTGCAAATTTTCTGATATGACATCTAAGAACTACAGAAATCAAATTTCCAATTTGACGTCGCAGTTAAACAAGTTTTAGAGATGGAATTCAAATGTAATACTTTGTAATTGACTGGAAAATCATAAATAACCATTGTTAATGAGCTACAAAATTTACGTATGAACAAAATGCTTGTGCTTTGGTCCATTACACGTTACAACGATATTGAATGTAATCCAACACAAAACGCAGTTCAAATGGCTAACAGTTTAATAGTATTGAATTGAAGAAAATTTGACTGAATCGAATGATAGAAGCACAAAAAATACAAACAGTGTTAGATTAAGCCAAGTAAGAACAAATGTGTTTAACCTGTAGCAAGGTAGAAAATGTGGCTTTTCCTGGTGAAAAATGTTTACGGTCCGGCAATATCATTATCGAAATGAGATAATGATATTGCAGATCAAAGTACAAATTAAAATGCCTTAAAAATTTATCGACGCCGAGAATGGTAACAAAATACAGTCAGGACAGATTTTTGTTAAATTTTTAAATGTTTTACGTAATATGTACAGACATTTTCAAATTAAAATGTACTAAATTACATCATTTGCCCGATTTGTAAATGGTCTTTACATATACATATAAGTATAACAAAAACCATAATTTACTTCGGATCTTCATGAAATTTATCCTAGAGGAGACCGTGGTTGGTATATAAAGGTTTAGCATCTTAGCACCTCAGAAGATAAATATTACAGCTTGATACGATCTTTCAAACTAATATACGTGTTCCGAAGTGGTGTAAGTCCTATAAGAATATGTTATAGTGTCGGTGATTTATGGTATCTTCAAGTCGGCTTCATCCGATTCCGATTGCAAGTACGGTTTGATAGTTGCCACAAGCATAAGCAACTCTTATGTTCTCTAACTCTTATAAAAAAAGTTGAGCCGGACACCCTTATGTTTAGAGATTATTCAAAGACAATTTCAGAGGAACAAACAAATTTTTTATCCATACACCCTACATACGTCAGAGAGAGGTTTTATGTGCGGTGCTGTTATTTGGTATCCCATCGAAACAATCCGCATACCGTTGTTCATGGTTTGCCAATGGCTCCACTTTGAATAATCTTTAACTTTTTTTGTGTGTGGGGCAGACCCATACTAATGTACACTTCGCCGGCTTAATGCTACTTTGTTCCATATACCATTTTTCATGAAGATCTACTGGAGATAAACGCATTTTAAGTTCAGAGTACAAATTGCTAAAAAAAAAAACTGGACTGGAAAGTTATACAACTTTTTATCCCATCACCTTAGAGAGGAGAGTAGATTAGACCAGGTCACCAAAAAAGTTATCAAAAGCGTGGCGGAATATTAAAGCTTAACTCGAGACGATTGAAAATACATTTTTTAAATTTTGTTTAGAGCCCATAATCGTTTTTGTATCTTGTTTGTTTGTAGCTCGATTGTCACATGCGATACATCAATGTGTTAGTCTCGACGAATACTACACTTCCTCATAGATGTCGCCGATGTACAATGTCTTTTTCTAAAGTTGCGATATTAAAACCAATTTGGGCCGATTCGCAGACTCTAAAAAATGCTTTTGCTATTGTCTCGATTTAAGATTTCGCTATTGAAAACATTTTTTTGGTGACCAAAACTACTATCAATCATTCAAAGAACACGTAGGAACTAAGAATCTATAAATTAATGTGTATGTATATTAGGGCGGGTCAAAAAAAAATATTGCGGTTGTCCGCATCTCAAATGAAAGCTTGTTTTGTTTAATGAATATCCCCCTAATATATATAGGCTTTATCTTGAGCCGCCAGTGAGCTAGAGCGATATTACATAACCTCTAAAATTCATGTTTTTCTTGAAAATGTCGGACATCATTGACTCAATCGGGAGCTTTTTCATGTGTGCAGCTAGAACTCGCTACTCCGCTTCTAACGATACCAATATTGTGATTCTCGCGATAATAGAACCAAAAATATTCACGATTTAAGAGCGTAATTTTACGTTTTTTCAGTGCACTGTCATACAGGTTATTATGACTTTATATATTTTTGAATCGATGTAGCCATGTTGTCTGTCTGTATGTCCGTTTATCCATGTATTCTTAATTTTAAGCTATGTGCCTGGAATTTGGAAATTTACTAATGCTGGAGGGTATAATACAGTCGGCCCCGAATTTGTCTAAGATCATATACGAATATAGATATACATATATATCACCATCAGAAACGATCATATTTGAAAATTTTACAAGAGATCCAAAAAAACTAAATAAAATGAAAATGTTCTCGTTAGAAAAACTGAGTTTTCACGATAATGCCTAAACTTAATGATGCATATATAAATTCACACAACCATGATTAAGAACTTGTTTGTGAAAGTTGCGTGAAATAGGAATTTTTAACTACGAAAAAAATAAATAATTTCGTCAATAGATTCGCCATTTGTGATAGAAGGTCGCTAAAAATTTGTCAGAATGTTTTTTCGTTTCTGATGACGATATACAGGGTGGCTGATATGTAATGCAACAAAGTAAAGCGCTATATTTTTTTAATTTTTTTTAAATTTTATTGTTCAAAAGCAAAAAATGTCGGAAATAACATAAAATTTTAGAAACAGTTTAGATTTGTTCGAATTGGCCACCTTTGGCACGAATTATGGCCTTCAAACGGCCGACAAAGCCATCACACGCTGCACGAAAGTGGCTCTGCGGTATTTTGGCCCATTCCCGTCGAAGCGCCGTCTTGAGATGATCGATACTTTGGTATTTTTTAGTGCGAACCTTACTCTCTAAAATGCCCCAGGCGCAAAAGTCCAACGGATTGAGATCCGGAGATCTTGGTGGCCATTGTGCGGTAGAAATGAAGCGAGGAACCTCCTTTTTAAGCCATTCTTGGTTGACGCGTGCTGAGTGCGATGGTGCTGAGTCCTGTTGGAATGTCCATGGTATGCGGCCGAAATGTTTGTCTGTCCAGGGCTTCAATACTGTCTTTAGGACATTTTCCCAATAATATTCGGCATTTATTTTGACTCCATGGTCGATGAATAAGAGCGGGGAGCGACCATCGGCCGTTACGGCGGCCCACACCATTACCATCGGCGGCGCTTGAGTTCTGGGGGCCAATCGAAGGTGTAAATTTTATCCGTTCTCGCGATATGTTCAGCTCACGAGCAATTTTTCTACCACTGCGGCGTGGATTTCGATCAAATCTGGCCTTCACTTTTCGGATCATTTCTGGTGTTGTTACCGTTTTTTTTCGTCCACTTTTTGGACGCGATGCAACACTGCCAGTATCACGGTAACGAGCAATGGTACGAAAAACAAAAGATTTATTCACATTTAAATGCTGGAGGGCTCTAACGATAGCCACTTGTGTTTTTCCACACAAATATAAAGCAATCACACTATCACGCTTGAATTCCATCACGAATAACTTTTTTTCTGAATGCAATAGATCAAAATGCTTTTGTAAGCTTGTAAACAATAAAATGAACTGTCACTGAAATAAATCTGTCAGCTATCAGACTAGCGGTTTAGAAATGATAGCAACCTGAAGGTGGTTGGAATACATATCAGCCACCCTGTATAGATCTTATCTTTATACTCCACATTTTTCCAACAATTGGTGGAATCTACACTGAAAAAAAGTGTACTGGAAATCTTTGAAATTTTCTTAAGCTTCAAAGACAAAGACTATTAAAATAAGTACATCTTTTACGACAATTAAAGTCATTAATAATCCTTAAAACAGGTCATCAAACGTCTTTGAAAAAATTACGCCTTATACTTCGATTACATTTTGTACATTATTTTTATACCATACACCACACTGTACGAGGGCGGTTCGGAAACTTCTTAGCCTATCAATGAAAGAGAATAGTTAGTTTTTCAGAAATATTTTTATTTTTCAATATAATCTCCTGAAACTTCAATACACTTAGTCCAACGCTTATCTAGCAATTCTATCCCTTGATTAAAATAGTTTTCCTCAAGGTCTTCAAAATAGCGGTTTACAACTGTAATTGCATCTTCATTTGAGGTAAAACGCCACCAAGGAATTTTTTTAGATTTGGGAACAGGTAAAAGTCACTGGGAGCTAAATCAGGAGAATAAAGTGGGTGGTCAAGCAACTCGTACTTTAATTCGTTGATTTTAGCCATTGTTAAAACAATCATGTGCGCTGGTGCGTTGTCTTGATGAAAAATTATTTTTTGTGTTGTAAGCCAGGACGTTTTTCTCGAATTTGTACATTTAATTGATCCAAAAGGTTGCAATAGTACTCTGAATTTATTGTTTTACCCTTTTGCAGATAGTCAATCAATAAAATACCTTTGAAGTCCCAAAAAACCGTTGCCATAACCTTACCAGCCGATTGAATTGTTTTTGCCTTCTTTGGGGCACTTCCTCCAGCTTCAGTCCATTGTTTGGATTGTTCTTTTGTCTCTGGAGTATAGTGGTGGATCCATGTCTCATCAACAGTTATGAAACGACGCTTAAAATCCATTTTATTTCGCTTAAAACGATCCAAACAAGCTTGAGAAATGTTCATTCTTATGCGTTTTTGGTCGACTGTTAACAAGTGCGGCACCCATCTTGCAGAAAGCTTTTTCATCTGTAGGTCTTCATGCAAAATTAAATGGACTCGATCATTTGATTTGACTTTTATTCGTCGATCATTTAATACCATATCATGCACTTTGGCTACAATTTCTGTTGTTGTTGCTGTTTTTGGACGTCCACTACGTGGTTCATCTTCAATGCTTGTACGACCACGTTTAAATTCAGCAACCCAATTTTTTACTGTTGCATATGAAGGAGCACTTTCACCTAACACATTCACCATATCATTATGAATTTCTTGTCCCGATAAACCTTTTTTATGTAAATATTTAATGACACCACGCATTTCTAATTTTTCCATTGTAAAAAAATCGCGGATGCGTCTTTTGTGAACACCTGTTTCTATATGAAGGAGTTGCCAGATCGAAACAAAATTTAACATGTGTTCATAGCAGAGATGGAAGTTTCCAAAACACTTAACTTTTTTCTGTTTATACCGCGCTTTTTGTGCTAGGCTAAGAAGTTTCCGAACCGCCCTCGTAGTACAGGGTATTATAACTTTGTGCATTTGTTTGTAACATCCAAAAGGAGAAGAAATAGACCAATCGTTTATTATACCGATCTACTTAGCATCACTTTCCGTCAGTCTGTCCGTCTGTGCATGTATTTTTGTAATCAAAGTACAGGTCGCAGTCATATTCCGATCTCGACGAAACTTTACACATATCTTTTTTTTTGGCCCAATGACGATCCCTATTGAATTTGGTTAAAATCGGTTCAGATTTACATATAACTGCCATATATATGTTCCTCCGCTTATATATATGTATAAGCAACATTTTTGAACCGATTTGTACACCAACTGAAAGAGAGTAGTTTCGTGATACACATAGAGACAATAAAAGTTTTGGGGAAATCGGTTCAGATTTAGATATAGCCCCCATATATATGTTACCCCCTATTTGAAATTTAAGCGCTGTAGAAACTGTATTTTATATCCGATCAGTACGAAATTTGGCAGAAAGAGGTTTCTTATTACATGCATTATAGGGAAATATATGTGACATGTAAGCGCCGTAGAGATTGTATTTTATATCCGATCAGTAGAAAATTTGACAGAAAGAGGTTTCATAAGGGAAAAACGGTTAAGATTTAGATATAACCTCCATATATATGTTTCTCCTGATTTGGTATCAAAGCGCTATAGAAGTTGTACTTTACTTCCGATCATTACAAAATTTGGCAGAAAGATGTTTCTCAATTTAGGAACAAATATTGCTTAATTTAGCGATAATGGGTTCAGTTTTAGATATAGCAACACATATATGTTCCTACATATTTACCAATTATTCCAAATTATTATCGCAATGACCCTTATCGCATTGTTAGGGAGGTGTAGGGTATTACATAGTCGGCGCCGCCCGACTTTCTGCCTTTCCTTACTGGTTTTACATTAAATTTTTAAATCTATTACGTCTTTTGTTTACATTAAGTACATAAAATGACTTTAGATTAAGTGCATTCTGTAATTAAACCAAGTATATTCTGTACTTCCAACAATTATTTGTTTATATTATTATTTAATTATTTGTTTAGACGTTCCTGGTAAGTTTTATACCCTCACTTTAGTATGACGAGGGTATATGTATATCATTTGCTACGGGCCAATAGTGTAACACATCGAAGGAGTGACCTAAGACCCTAAGTATGTTCGGCGAATATTCGTTTTGGGTCATTTTAAGTCATTTGAGCAATGTTCTTCCATCCGTCCGTCTGTGTATCTGTCTCCTGGCTGGTGCGGACGATAACTTTCGAAAAGAGTAACCGATTGACTTAAAATTTGTCTATCTCAGGCTAAGTTCAAAGATGGGTTATATAAGTCCACTCCTACTAGTACCTCCTCCACAAAGGGTCAACATTTTATGAACTATTGATTCTCTAATAATTTCTATACTACTTATTAAAATCTTCTGAAATTCCACACATAGTATATATTAGTTTATTAGTTGCTACCACCATGTATTTGGTACCACCCACATACATGTACCATTTTGTACAAAAAGTTAAGTTAAAGTTATAGCGTGAGTACAAATGCACGAAAATACTCAAAATTGTGCACAGTATACTATTGTTAACGTACCTATAGCCCTCTGAAAAATAGGCGTTATAAACACGCCTCTGTTGATACCTCCCACACAAAATGGGCAAATCATAACAAAATTTAATAGATAATAACGATAATATACCAGTGTACATAAACGATTACAATTCGGCACAGTGCAATGTATCTGAAGTATCTACTATTCAGCGAAAAATAGGTGTATTTGTTAAACCCCTTCTGGTACCTCCCACACAAATTGACAGAATATTTCGTGTAATATTCCATATTACTTTACTCACTAAGTGAGGGTATACCTTAGCCGGTTTACCCGACTGAAACTTTCTTACTTGTTATTATTTGCCTCTTTATTAAATTATTATTTTCACCTTAGAGAGGAGGGTAAAACCATTTGCTACGAGCCAGAAGTGTAACACATTGAAGGAGTGACCTAAGACCCTAAGTATGTTCGGCGGATATGCGTTTTAGGTCATTTTAAGTCGAATGAACAATGTCCGTCCGTCCGTCTGTCTGTCTGCTGGCTGGTGCGCACGATAACTGTCGAAAGGAGTAACCGATTGACTTCAAATTTGATATGTGGTAATATTTTCTTCTATCTCCGGCTGTGTTCGAAGTTGGGCCATATTGGTCTACTTCTTCTAGTACCTCCCCCACAAAGGGTTAACATTTAGTAAAATATTGATTACTTAATAACTTCTATACTACTTAATTGAATCCTCTGAAATTCTACACATAGTATTAGTTTACTAGTCACTATTACCTCGAGAAAAATGGGCGATGTTGCCACGACCCTTCTGTTACCTCCCACACAAATAGACAATTTTGAACCAAAAGTTAAAAGGTTATATCTTTATTACCAGTGCATACAAAGACTTGAAATTTTGTACAGTTTAATAGTACCTACAATACAGTGAAAAATGGGAATTATTGCCACGCTCCTTTTGGTACCTCCCACACAAATGGACCATTTTGTACCAAAATTGACCAGCTTATAACTTTAATACTTTTGCAGGCAAATACTTTAAATTTTGTACAGTGTAATGCTTTTATAGTACCTAGAGTCCAGAGAAAAATGGGCGTTATTGGCACGCCCCTTTTGGTACCTCCCATACAAAAGGAAATTATTGTACCAACAGTTAACAGCTTTTATTTTAATACCAGTGCATACAAATACTTGAAATTTCGTACAGTGCAATGCTTTTATAGTGCCTAGAGTCTGGAGAAAAATGGCTGTTATCGGCACGCCCCTTTTGATACCCCCACACAAATGGACCATTTTACACCAAAAATACATACTTTAAAAGTTATTAAATGCAATTTAAATTGATAATAATATAATTAAAACAAAAGATAAATAAATTTACTAATACTTTTTGGGGCTCAAGGTGAGGGGATCCATAATTCGGCTTACCCGACTGAACTTTCTTACTTGTTAAAACATTTGATTTCGATAAACAGCTTATTCAGTAGCATACACGTGCCTACCCGACGATACCCGTAGCCAGGGACGTATCCAGGATTTTGGTTCGGGGGGGCCCAACCTTTTTTTCCATAACAAAGATAAACAATTAAAGAATTGCGTTTATTGTGTAGGTAATGGAAGTTAAGTTCCTTAGTTTTTTATTCGAATTTTATTCCTAAATATAAATATGTACTTTAGTCTTTAGTACGAGATCAGTAAAACTTTTTATAATAAAATACGTAAGAGTTAAAAATTTAATCTTCGATTTTTTGAAAGAAATATATCAATTATTTCATCGATTTTGACTTCATCTTTGTATATAGACATCAAAGCCAGATAAGATAGCCTTTCTCCTTCCATTATGTTCCGGAGATAAGTTTTTATTCTTCTTAACGTCGAGAAACCTTGCTCAGCAGATGCCGTTGTCACTGGTATTGTGGCCAGTATCCCTTGGGAACATGTCCTCATCACAAACTAAAATAGCATCTAATGCATTTGATGGCTTATCATTCTTCTGCTTCCAATAATCAATCCATTTACTTATTTCAGCTAAAACAGATTTTGCTGAATTTTTTAAATCGTTTTTGTAAAAAGTGTGACTTTTTCGAAATCTTCCTTTATTACATAGATTTACAACTCTTATCGGAACGATATTAAACAGACTTGTAATTATAGCTTCATGTTCGGAAAATCTATTATTTAAATGTGATATTACTTCGTCCAGATATGGTATGAACAATGTCCTAAAATACGCCTTGACATCTGAACCAGGAATATTAGCCCTATACTTTTGAGTGCCTACTCTTCTAGGTAGTGCAGCTTCTATTCTAAAACTTCTTGCAAGTTGTGTGGATTCTTCAAACAGTTTATCAAACTCCGCATCTGAATTTCTACGCATGTCACTTAATTTAGTCGTTGCCAATTTTACGATTTCGTAAGCCTTTATTATATCTAGGTTAAACGTTTGCAAATACCGTGATAAGTTCTGTGTAATGGCCAAACTTATTACCACACCCAATATAAAGTCAAATTTACATACACGGTTGTGCAATCTCATTCCATCACTGCAACCTACATGTTAAAAAGGTAGATAGATAAGAAATCATAAATGTAATTTTAACTTAATTTTCGCCATATCTGGTTATCATAAATTTAAAGTCAACCAATATTACACCGGTCGACAAAAACAACATGTTTTCTTGGGTTTCTGTTGTAATGCATAGATTCTGATTCTAGACGTCAAAATCTCAAATCTTAGCTTTTAAAGTTTGTTTTTGTAAATTTTACATCGATAAGAAAGTTTTAAAGTTAAAACCTTACTAAATTAGCTACAACTTTTTAAATTATGCATCGATTTTCTTCGGAATGGGCTCGTTTAATTCAAGACCGAACAGAGTTTTCGATAAAATCATAAAAATATAACATTTGTTAATTTTTAGATTGTTTTATGGGAGTTTTATTTTAAAAATATTAAAATTTTATCAAAAAATCACATTTTTTGGCAATATTTTGTAATACTCGTATATCGTCGAAACCGCTGAACGGATGGAAAATTGTATTATATGAAGTTTAAGACTGCTTAATATTTAATTCTTTAAAACTTTCCTCAACCAAATCGGATAAATGGTTCTCGAGTTATGTCACTATATGTGGTTCAACCACTAATTTCTTTCCATATCACAGCTTATCGCGAGAATTTAAAGAGACAACCCTTTAGGCTAAGAAAAAAGAGAGGTTGAACCACATATTACGGCATAACTAGAGAACCATTCATCCGAATTGGTTCAGATAAGCTTTACAAACTTCAGAATTAAGTAGCCTTCAACTTAACACAATACAATTTTCCATCCGTTCAGCGTTTCGACGATATCTTACAAAGTATTGCAAAAAATCATATTTTTTGTGAAAATTTTAATAATTTTGAAATAAAAGCCTCACAAAAACATCTAGAAACGCGTAATTGCCATATTTTTGTGATTTTATCGTAAACTCTGAAAGGTTATGAATAAATTGAGACCATTCCGAAGCATAATTTAAAAAGTTTTAGCGAGGAAACCATGCATTTTTCTTATTTTTAGTTCTTACTACTTTTACTATTACCATATTTTACGCTTTTGTATTGTTTTTTTAACGGCCTTCCAAATATTTTACGTGTTTTTGAAAATTGTAAACAGTTTATGCCTATGTTTAAAACATTTCGGGGGGGGGGGGCCCGGGCCCCCGTATTTTCAACTCTGGTTTGTTTGTTGATTTTTTTAAATATTTTTTCGTAATAATTTCTTTAGGATTTTCAGTTATTATACCCTCACTTTAGTGATACGAGGGTAAATATCATTTGCTACGGACCAAAAGTGTAGCACAACGAAGAAGTGACCTAAGACTCGAAGTATGTTCGGCGGATATTCGTATTGGGTTATTTTAAGTCATTTGAGCAATGTCCTTCCATCCGTCCGTCTGTGAGTCTGTCTCCTGGCTGGTGCGGACGATAACTTTCGAAAAGAGTAACCGATTGACTTCAAATTTGGTATTCGATGGGCCATATTGGTCCACTTCTTCTAGTACCTCCCACACAAATGGTTAATATTTAGTGAAATATTGATTCTTTAAAAGGTTCTATACTACTTACTCGAATCTTCAGAAATACCACACATAGTATTAGTAATTAGTTGCTACCACCTCTAGAAACATGAACGAAGTTGCTAAATCCCTTTTGGTATCTCCTACTACTGGACCATTTTGCACCAAAAGTTAACAGATTATAACATTAATACAAGTGTGTAAAAATACTTGAAATTTTGTACAGTGTAATGCTTTTATAGTGCCTACAGTCCAGTGAAAACTGGACGTTATTGCCACGCCCCTTTTGGTACCTCCCACACAGAGGTTCCATTTTTTACAAAAATTGAACAGCTTATAAAGTGGGTACCAATACATGAAAATACAACAAAGTTTTGAACAGTGTAATGCTTTTAAAGTACCTATAGCCCTTTGAGAAATGGACGTTTTGTACCTCCCACACAAATGGCCAAATCATACCAAAAATAACGGAATAGTGCAGTGTTAAACCCCTTCTGGTACCTACCATAAAAATTGACAGAATAATTCGTGTAATATTCCATATTACATTACTCACAAAGTGAGGGTATACCTTAGTCGGTTTACCCGACTGAAACTTTCTTACTTGTTATAATGTAACTTCTGAACCAAAATTTACACCATCGGTAGAGTACATATAGACCAGAGTACCTATACCCCATTTTTGACGGGGCTTTAGGTACTCTAAAAACATTACACTATGCTAAAGTTCATGTATTAGATTGCATAGGTACACAGACAGAGAGACAGACGGACGATCATTCCTCAAATGTCCCAAATTGAATTTCCACCAAACATATTTGGGGACTTAGGTCACTCCTTCGATGTGTTACACTTTTAGCTCATAGCAAATGATATATACCTTCCTATGTAAGGTGAGGGGATACAAATGAAAATAAAAAAACGAATCACCCCATGCGAGTATTTACCAGAAAAAGTTTACAAAAAAATGGCAACCCATTATAAGGGAGTTGACTGAAGAGCTAATTCATAAACGGCGGAATGCAGATTACCACGATGCGAGTATTTTCCCGGGCTAAATTTCTCAAAGATAATAATCAAAAGCTCATTTCAAAAGATATTCCATCCTTTGTATGAAAATACTTGTGTCTTCTTGTTTGCAGAAATTTGTGCTCTAAGTATTTCAATCGCATATATTGACCTTCTCGGTCAATACATGCTATGGAATAGATGGCATAAGTTATTCATAGAGTGTCATGACAATTAGAAACTTAAGTAGCGGATTTGGAAGTTCTCATTTCGTTTAAAACTCAGCTATTTTAAATGTACCCCCTCGGAATGGAATATCATATTTGTTCATGATTTGGTTGTCATTATCTAAATAGAATTCGTTTTCTTTAATAACAGTGGTTAGTCCCCCAATGTCATTTAAATTTTACTAAACGACCCGTACCAAATGCAAAGTATGTAGTACATACATTTGTATAATTTACATACATACTCGCAGATACACATACATATATGTAGATTCATATACATACTATATTCATCTGCTGGTAAATGGGGATACAGACAGATGTATAAGTACATTTATTACCATAACTTTATACAAATCCAATCCCGGGATTTTGAATGTGGGTCCGGTTGGTTGTGTTCAAAACAAAACGTTCTCAAAGTGTTTTCTCATGAATTTCAAGTTTAAGTTGTTTTTTGGTAAAGATTCCATTGTTGCCCATAGTTTTTGGTGGTATCCATTTTGTCGAATTCCCGGAGGGGAGAAAGTGGCAGCAGAACAAGAAATATTTTCTAATATTGCATTGTGCTCTTAGGAAATCCATTCATTCCCAGTTTCTATGCTAATTTCCTCACAATGGATAGCAAAAGCGAGAAAAAAGTTAAACTTAATCGCATTTCAAAGTGATTTAGTTGACCTCTCGCAAGCATTGGCTGAACAACTTTTCCCTTATTACATTTTTTGCTCCGTTTCCAAACGAACCAGCTCAAGTTGGGCAAAGATTTTTAACATCCGATTAAACTCGTATTTATGAATTTTAGAAATCTTCACTATACGAGCACAATAGAGTGGGGGCGATTTTACGATGGGTCCTTTATTACATTTTAAGTCCGTCAAATGTGTATACTACCTCAGTACACTTAAAGGGAATGCTTCGTCAAATGCATCAATGGCCTGAAGGATAAATCCTAATTTTTTTTGTCATTACCCCAATATGGCTTAAAACTTAAATGTTCAATTCAATGCAAATTTATAGCGACTAAGGTATAAATAACCTCACATTGTGAGTAATGTAATATGGAATATTATACGAATTAATCGGTCACTTTTGTGTGGGAGGTACCAGAAGTGTCTTAACAAATACACCTATTTTTCACTGAACAGTAGATACTTAAAATATATTGCGCTGTGCCGAATTATACGCGTTTATGTGCAATGGTATGTTAACTTTATAAACTACTAGCTGAGCCCGGTGCGCTTCGCTGCCCATGTCAAAATTCGCGCTGTAGAAACTGTATTTTATATCCGATCAGTACGAAATTCGGCAGAAAGAGGTTTGTTATTACATGAAGGAATACTGCCAAATTCGGAGAAAATCGGTTCAGATTTAGATATAGTCCCCATATATATGTTACCCCCGATTTGAAATTCAAGCGCTGTAGAAACTGTATTTTATATCTGATCAGTAAGAAATTCGGCAGAAGGAGGTTTCTTATTACATGAAGGAATGCCGCAAAATTCGGAGAAAATCAGTTCAGATTTAGATATAGCCCCCATATATATATGTTACCCCCAATTTGACATGTAAGCGCTGTAGAGACTGTGTTTTATATCCGATCAGTACGAAATTCGACAGAAACAGGTTTCTATTTTACATGAATGAGTATTCTAGGAAAATCGATTCAGATTTATATATAACCTCCATATATATGTTCCTCCAGATTTGGTTACAAAGCGCTATAGAAGTTGTACTTTACTTCCGATCATTACAAAGTTCTCCAGAAAGATTTTTCTCAATTTAGGAACGAATATTGCTTAATTTTGCGATTATCGGTTCAAAATACATTTACCAATTATTCCAAATTATTATCGCAATGACCCTTATCGCATTGTTAGGGAGGTGTAGGGTATTATATAGTCGGCCCCGCCCGACTTTCTGCCTTTCCTTACTGGTATTAGTAATAAATTCACTGAATGAAAAAATACCGAATTCAGTGGAAAGTCCAGAAAATAGAAATGTATACTTATAAAATTTCCAAATTCTTGTTTCATTGATATTGCATCACATTATCATATTGCGATTGTATTGGAGTGAGCAGCTGTAATTATCGCATACCGAGCATTTTTGTTCATGTATTTCCTATATAATACTTGCATGATATATCAAAATATGGGCTGGGCCACGCCCACTGGTCCTATTCCGCCCATTTGAAAGCCAATCACGTAGACTGCTACCAGATACATATACGCAAAATTTCAACACTCTCGCTAACAAAATGAGCAAGATAATTCAATTTCAAAATTTGGCTTATAAGGGCGGGGCCACGCCCATTGGTCCGATCCCGCCCATTTTCTGACCAATTACGTAGAATGCCACCAGATACATATACACAACATTGCAGCACTCCCGATAGCTAATTGTGCAAGATATAAAAATTTCAAAATTTGGTCATTGTGGGCGGGGCCACGCCTATTGGTCCGAACCCGCCCATTTTTGGACCAATCACGTAGATCGCCAACGGATATATATACACAAAATTCCAGGTCTCTCGCTAACAAATTGTGCAAGATATCACATTTTTTAAATTTGGCTTATATGGGCGGTGCCACGCCCATTGGTTCGATCCCGCCCGTTTTTGGATCAATCACGTAGACTGCCACCGTTTACATATACACAAAATTCCAGCACTCTCGCTAACAAATTGTGCAAAATATCTCAATTTCAAAATTTGGCTTATATGGGCGGGGCCACGCCCATTGGTCCGGTCCCGCCCATTTTTTCACCAATTACGTAGAATGCCACCAGATACATATACGCAACATTGCAGCACTCCCGCTAGCAAATTGTGCAAGATATCAAAATTTTGTCTATGTGGGCGGGGCCACGAACATTGGTCCGATCCCGCCCATTTTTGGACCAATCACGTAGACTGCCACCGTTTACATATACACAAAATTCCAGCACTCTCGCTAACAAATTGTGCAAAATATCTCAATTTCAAAATTTGGCTTATATGGGCGGGGCCACGCCCATTGGTCCGATTCCGCCCATTTTTGGAAAATTCACATAATCTGCCATTAAATGCATACAAACAAAATTTCAGCACTATACCTATAATAGGAGCAGAAATATCGGATTTTTAACCTGCGATTTGTATGGGAGGTACCACGCCCCTTTGTCCAATTAATTTTTTTTTCTATATAAACCATCTCGTGAAAATTTTGAATCGAATAAAAAAAAATCATCCAAATCGCTCCAGCCGTTCTGACGTGATGCCATTACACAGATGGACCGTTTCATTTTTATATATATAGATTTAATTTTGGCCCTACACGATGTAGTACACAATATAGAAGAATCCTTCAATGGAAAGATGTATACTATACACTTGCGGTATGTATAGACATTGAAGGGGCGTTCAATAATGTACGGACCGACACACTCATCCAATCCTTAGACCAGTTTCAGGTGGACCGGGCTCTCCGAGACTGGATAAGCCACATGCTAAGGAATAGATGGATAAATTGCGGGTCCCACGACATAAAAATAAGAGACAGAGTAGCACAGGGAACACCACAGGGCGGTATATTATCACCACTCCTGTGGGTCACTACTATAAATAGTCTCCTAAGGATACTAACGGATGAAGGACTTAAACCAGTCTGTTACGCAGACGACGTTATAATACTTCTAAGGGGGAAGAATCCTAATCAACTTTGTAGAAGTACCGAAACGGCTCTATGACTGTGCTTGACCGAGAGGTCTAAATGTAAACCCAGAAAAGACAGAGATATGTCTGTTCACAAGGAAAACGAAGATTGGTCAATATGATGAACCACATTTCCTAAACAAAACAATTCCAGTTTCCAACAGGGTTAAATACTTAGGTGTAATCCTGGACAGGAAACTAAATTGGAAGTGCCACATAGAAGAACGAGCTCACAAAACTCACATATGCTGGGCACTATGTAGAAGATCCATTAGCTCAAAATGGGGCCTTAATCCAAGTATGACACACTGGCTCTACAAGAGCGTAATCAGACCTATTTTGACTTACGCATCAGTAGTGTGGTGGACATCAATGAAGAATAAGTGCAACATAATGATATTACAAAAGGTCCAACGAATGTGTTGCGTAAGCGGGGCAATGAGGACCACATCCAGTAGGGCATTGGAGACGATCTTGAATATCCAACCAATAGAAATACAGATTAGATATGAAGCTGCCCTCACGGTCATCAAAAGATAGCTGAGGTAGTGACGGTGGATTTAACTGACATATCATCAGTATCCGACAGAATACTTGAAAGATGAATGGTTGCTGAGTGTGAGACCATGATACCTGACAGACAATCCTGGATTGATGGAACCGTAGTACAGACAACATCTGGAAATTGGTGTTATACAGATGGATCGAAACTAGGGGAGAGAACGGGGCTAGGACTTTACATCGAGGAACCGGAAACCGAACTCTTATTCCGTCTGCCAGACCATAACACAGTCCTGCAGGAGGAAGTCCGAGCAATTACAGAATGTGTGAGCTGGCTTGGGACTAACACAAGACCAACAAAAGTGAATATTTTCACAGATAGCCAAATGGCTATTAGGGCGATAACGTCTAGAACGGTGACGTCGAGGACAGTTTTAGATTGTAAAATGGCGATTAACGCCTACTCCGAACACGGCACTATATGCATCATATGGGCGCCGGGTCATTGCGGAGTAAGGGGTAACGAGAAAGCAAACGCCTTGGCATCTAGAGCCAGAGACTTGCAAACAACAACACTAGAGAACGCAATACCATTCGGAGTTACGCGTTCTGAACTAAAAATATGGGCGAAGAACGCCCATATCACGCTATGGAATAGTGAAAACGTTGGGAAGACAACGAAAGTCTTGTGGGGTGACCCAAACGAGGACAATACCAAGACCTTACTGAGATTGAGCAAGGTAGAAACTAGTAAGAGCATGGGTGTCCTTACAGGACACACATGCTTACAAGCACACCTACATAGGATAGGAGTTGTAGATGACAGCATATGTAGGGCATGCGGGGAGGATGACGAAACGTTGGAGCATTTCCTCTGCCATTGCCCAGCGTTCGCGAACAATATGTAGATCACGTTTCTTAGGAAATGATACTATACCAGACTTGACCCAACATATGTCGACAGTACAGAGTTCCTAAAATAACTTTCCAATGACCTTTCTAAATAATAACAATTAGAACGCACAACAGGCCAAATACTGGCTTACGTGTATGTCCAAGGACATGAGGCGGAATTTCCCCGCCTCCTCTTCTCAACCTAACCTAACCTAGCTTCATTTTGGTATATAATATGAAGTACAAAAAGGGGCGTGGTGATAACGCCCACTTTTCACAGGACTGTATGCACTATAACAGCTTTACACTGTACAAAATTTCAGGTATTTGTATACACTCATATTAAAGTTATAAGCCGTTAACTTCTGGTATAAAATGGTCCATTTGTGTGGGAGGTACCAAAAGGGGCTGTACAATAATGCCCATTTTTACCGACTATATGCGCTACAAAAACATTATACTGTACAAAATTTCAAGTATTTTTTATTAATGTTACATATAAGCAGTTCAATTTTAATGCAAAATGGCCGATTTGTGTGGGAGGTACCAAAAGGGGCGTGGCAGCTTCGCCCATTTCTCGAGGTTATAGCGACTAACAAAATAATACAATGTGTGAAATTTCAGAATAACATTAGAAGATGTTATTATACCCTCACTTTAGTGTGACGAGGGTATATATCATTTGCTACGGAAAAAAGTGTAACACATCGAAGGAGTGATCTAAGACCCTAAGTATGTTCGGAGGAAATCCGTTTTGGGTCATTTTAAGTCGAATGAGCAATGTCCGTCCGTCTGTCTGTCTGTCTGTCTGTCTGTCTGTCTGTCTGTCTGTCTGTCTGCTGGCTGGTGCGCACGATAACTCTCGAAAGGAGTAACCGATTGACTTCAAATTTGGTATGTGGTAATATTTTGATCTATCTCCGGATGAGTTCGAAGATGGGCCATATTGGTCTACTCCTTCTGGTACCTCCCACACAAAGGGTTAAAATTTAGTGAAATATTGATGCTTTAATAACTTCTATACTACTTATTCGAATCTTTTGAAATTCTGCACATAATATTAGTATATTAGTCGCTATTAACTCGAGAAAAATGGGTGAAGTTGGCATGCCCCTTTTGGTACCTCCCACACAAATGGACCATTTTGCATCAAAATTTAATTGCTTATAACTTTAATACAAGTACATAAAAATGCTTGAAATTTTCTACAGTATAATGTTTTTGTAGCGCCTATAGTTCGGTAAAAAATGGGCATTATTGTACAGCCCTTTTTGGTACCTCCCACACAAATGGACCGTTTCGTACCAAAAGTAAACGGCTTGTAACTTTAATACCAGTGCATACAAATACTTGAAATTTTGTACAGTGTAATGCTGTTATAGTGCCTATAGTCTTGTAAAAAGTGGGCGTTATCACCCCGCCCCTTTTTGTACCTCCCACACAAAATGACTAAATCATACCACAATATAATATCTCATAACGTTTTTACCAGTGCACATAAATGCTTATAATTCGGCACAGTGCAATGAATTTAAAGTATCTAATGTTCAGCGAAAAATAGGTGTATTTGATAAACCCCTTCTGGTACCTCCCACACAAATTGATAGAATAATTCGAGTAATATTCAATATTACATTACTCACAAAGTGAGGGTATACCTTAGTCGGTTTACCCGACTGAAACTTTCTTACTTGTTAAAGAATCAATATTTCACCAAAAGTTAACCCTTTGTGTGGGAGGTACCAGAAGGAGTGGACCAATATGGCCCATCTTCGAACCGGAGATAGAAAAAAATTTTACCGTATACCAAATTTGAAGTCAATTTGTTACTCCTTTCAAGAATTATCGTTCGCACCAGCCAGCAGACAGACAGACGGACGGACATTTCTCATTCGACTTAAAATGACCATAAAAGAATATCCGCCGAACATACTTAGGGTCTTAGATCACTCCTTAGATGTGTTACACTTTTGGCCCGTAGCAAATAATATATACCCTCGTATCACTAAAGTGAGGGTATAAAAATGCATATACGAAATCATTTCATTGTAAAATTTACTTATTAACTGCCGAAGTTTCGGTATTATTTTCTTAGTTCATGCACTCTTCAACTATGAACCCAAAGAAACTTAGAAAAAGTTATCTAAAGTTTTGTCGACAGCTTTTTTTCAATCCTTTTAAAAAAATTCACAAAAATTTGATTTTTTGCTCAAACGAAAGCTTCATTATGGTCAATTAGAGTAAAGGGACTTGTATACGAGTAACTATCAAAATGAAGACAAACATCAACCATTTACAACCGTCGACAAAACCATTTATCCGAACTGGTTCAGGCTTTAAAGAATCCTAAATTAAGTTGCATTAAACTTATTCTAAATCTGACAATATTGTCAGAGAAATGGCGGAAAATGCAACCATATAAACTGCTCAGACATCTCGTTAAGAGATCTGCCGCAGTCGAGGGGTGTTTGTGAATATATGGATGTGGTTTCCAGAGATTTAATGGCAGCCTGGCTGTTCGAGCAGCCTGGCGCCCAACAGACCGAATACTGCCTTACGTCCACGGACATGAGGCGGAGCAAAATTTCCACCTCTTCTCAACCTAACGTAAAGTCTGATCAGTCATGAATAAAATGAGACCATTCCGAAGAAATCGATGCATAGTATAAAAAGATGTGGTCTACAAACCTAGAATATTCGGTTTAGTACCCTAAGAAAAAATATCGCTTCTGTAGTATATTTTCTGGAAACATATTATATTTGGGAAAAAATACTTTTTTCCTATACGTAGGAAAGCCGATTTAATAATTTCCCCGTTTTTAAGATAATTTGCACCAAAACTCCGAAAAAAATAACATTGATAAGAGAGATATTCAAACTTTTTTCAGGTATGTAAATATAAAATATTTGCACCAAAGTATATTTTATTTAAATTTTGCTCCCAAACATATTTTGTTTCCTGTTTTCTCCTCCGTGTAGTGTACAAGTTTAATACAATTTTATTGTGATAAATTATGAATCGATTTTTTTGGGAATGGTTTCATTTTATTCATGACTGATCAGACTTTAGGATAGGTTGAAAAGAGGTGGCAATTTTGTCCCGCCTCATGTCCAGATAATTCGATAAATTAATAAAAATAAAATAATTGAGAATTTGTCGATGTTTTTAGGAAGTTAAAAAAATATTGAAAATTGTCTTAGTTGTATGGATGGGAAATAGAGTCGTTTGACCAAAATGTATAAATTCAACACCCTCCAACTCGGACAGTCCTTAACCGATCTCGTTGAAACTATGTGTCAAAACTACTATCCAATAGGACTAAACTTGGTGCAAGTTTGATCCCGATCAGAAGACATCGCTGACTTAGCAGACTAGAGGGTTCTGTAAAGTTTATGCCACCACCATCAATGCAACAAATAGATTTAAAATATTTTATTTTTCATAATGCTAAGAGAAAAGAGTGTTTCCCCTATATTTTATAATAAACTGTAAATATATTTTAATAATAATCTATAGCAGCTCTTTTTTGAATATGGTCTTTCTCCACTGTCTTGAAAAATTCTTCTAAATGCAATATTTGCTGAAAGGAACAAACAAACTTTACTTCATTGAGAGTATTTTAATTTTGATGATGCTATGAACACCAGTCGTTGATTTCTTGAGCTGTAATGAAAACATTTGTGCAAACTTTAACATTTTTAAAATTCACAATATCGTTCTAATTTTCTTCTTGAAGTGGATGGTTAGAGAAGGCTAGAAATTTGAATGTATGTAGAACTGAATAAGTAAAAAAAATAAAAAAAAATAATTTTCTTATAATCTCGTGTGCGGAGAGTGCAAGTTGCAGAGACACAGAAATAACCAAACATCAGACATTTTTGCCAGGACAATAGCAAAAGTCATGCTTGCTACACATGCTACCTGTAGGGATGCTCCGGAACTCACTTACAATAGACAATCCAAAAGAAAAAAGATGACAAGATACCTTATAACTATTTTCGCAATGATAAATATTTCAAAAAAATCCGATTAACTTTTTCATATTGGTTTTTATAAAATTTTTTAGATTTAAAATTATGCATAACTCCATTTGTTATATAATTTTTAGCAAACTCGTTCCATCTTATTACATGTACAAAGTTATTAGTTAAAAATTAATTTTAGGCTTATTTTACAGATGAAATTGTATTTAAATGTCTATGTTTTTCTTAGCAAAGAAGACAAAACATGCCTAGGAACGTGTGGAGGTTGGTTATAACTGGATAAGCATTGTATGAAAAGGATATAAGGAGTGATTTTTTAAGAGCTTTCGGATTTCATTTTAAAATAAACACATAAAATTTAGATAAATGTATGAAATCTTTATTTGAGTCGATAGAACGGTCTTAATAATTTAATGTTTCATGATTTTAATGTTTATATGTTGACCGCGCTGGGTCCAATTTTGGCATACTCTTTCCAACATATTGGCCGGTATCTCACGAATAAGTTCTTCAATATTGGCTTCAAGTGCCTCAACCGCTTCGGGCTTGTCCCTATAGACATGAGCCTTAGGTTTAGGTTTAGGTTAGGGTGGCAGCCGTATTTTTTTTACAAGCTCACATAGACCAGTTTAGGTCCCTAGTGTTACCACGGGCTGAAATGCCCCTCATCGAAACCAACCTGTTTGATATATAAATTTATCGATAGTACGAATATCAGTACTGGAAAGATCTGCTAGGCTGCCTATAAAGGCCGACCCCAGTATGTCCAGTCGTCGTTTACTCAAAGCGGGACAGTCGCAAAGCAAGTGATCAATGCTCTCCACTTCTTCCTCATCTCCACAGCTTCGGCAGAAGTCATTGGAGTCAATACCCAATCTTTTGGCGTGTTCGCCGATCAAGCAGTGTCCCGTCAGAACCTGTACTAACGTAGACAATCGTTTCCTCTCTAGTGCGAGGAGATATTTTGACCTTCTCAGGTCATACCTTGGCCAGATTTGTCTAGCTACCCTGCAGGTGCCGATTTCTGTCCATCTCTCGTTGGACTGCCTGATTGCCTCTTGCCTAAGCCAAAGCTTGCACGTGGATAGTGGCGCACCAATATATGCAAATTCTTCGAGAATTTGTAATGTCGTCCCTTTCCTAGCAAGTTCATCGGCTTTGCAGTTCCCCGGGATATCCCTATGCCCAGGCACCCATATGAGGTGTATATTAAACTGCTCAGCCATCTCGTTAAGAGATCTGCGGCAGTCGAGGGCTATTTGTGAATTTAGGGATGTTGCCTCCAGAGAATTGATGGCAGCCTGGCTGTCCGAGTAAATGACAACGCCAGTGTTGGTTACTATGTTGCGACTCAGCCACTTGGCGACTTCCCATATTGCCATTATTTCGGCTTGATAGACACTGCAGGTATCTGGTAGTCTGTGAGCTATATCCAGACTAAGTTCTTCACAGTGTACTCCGAAGCCAACCTTTTCATCAAGCTTCGAACCATCCGTGTAAAAGTGGAGATGGTTTCTATTACCTGGTATTCTGCCGACCCATTCATCTCTGGCGGGAATCATAGTGATGTAATTTCTCTCGAAGGTGTACACAGTTGGTATATAGTCCACTCGGTCGGTTACCATAGCACTACACTTTGATATCCTCATGTGACCATAGTTCTTGTACCTCCACATTGATAGGCAGTTTAATCTTATTGCCGCTTTGGTTGCAACTTCTCTCGCCACAATATTAATCGGCAGTATATGGAGTAGGGCTTGTAGAGACTCGGTCGCTGTAGTCCTTAAGGCTCCGCTTATGCTCAGGCAGGCAGTTCTCTGAACCTTTGTTAGTAGGTTGGTAATGGTTAGTTTGTCAGTTGCCGTCCACCATACCACAATGCCGTATAGCAGTATAGGACGAACTACTGCTATATATATCCAGTGGACGATTTTAGGAGAGAGTCCCCACCGCGACCCTACAGCCTTTTTGCAGGAATATAAGGCGACGTTGGCCTTCCTTACACGTTCCAATACGTTAAGTCTAAATAACATTTTCCTATCTAGAATTATTCCTAAAAATTTTGCACTTTCAGAAAAGACTAGATCTGTTCCATTTATCCGAGGTGGAGGGTCCACACGTGGGACATTATTCATCCTAGTAAAGAGAACCAATTCTGTCTTGTTGGGGTTAACGCCCAAACCGCTGCTTCTGGCCCATCTAGCCAACTTGTTCAGAGCCACCTGTAGGATGTCTCTGAGGACGTTTACGAATTTGCCACTCACTGCGATTGCCACGTCGTCCGCATATGCCACGACCTTGCAGCCACAACGTTCTAGATCTAGCAGGATTTCATTCACCGTCTTGTTGGGGTTAACGCCCAAACCGCTGCTTCTGGCCCATCTAGCCAACTTGTTCAGAGCCACCTGTAGGATGTCTCTGAGGACGTTTACGAATTTGCCACTCACTGCGATTGCCACGTCGTCCGCATATGCCACGACCTTGCAGCCACAACGTTCTAGATCTAGCAGGATTTCATTCACCGCTAGGTTCCAAATTAGTGGAGACCTCCTTGCGGGGTCCCTCTGTTTACATACCTTGTTAGAGTTGTGGACCCTAAACATGCTGTTATGCGTCTTCTGGTGAGCAGACTTTGAATTGGTCTAATCAAACTAGTGTTAACTTTTAGATGTGAGAGTGCCGCAATTACCGCATCTGAGTGAATGTTGTTAAAAGCCCCTTCTATGTCAAGAAATGCCACCATAGTGAATTCCTTGAAATGCAGGGACGATTCGATAGTGCTCACAAGTTCGTGCACGGCTGATTCTGTAGACTTGCCCTTATTGTAAGCATGTTGGTTCCCCGACAGGAGTTTTGTATCCAGGTTTTCCCTAATGAAATGATCTAAAAGTCTTTCAAGACCTTTCAATAGGAAGGAGGATAGGCTAATTGGTCTGAAGTCTTTTGGCCTAGTGTGTGATATCTTTCCCGCTTTAGGTATGAATACCACTTTGGTATCCCTCCATCGATTCGGGACGTATGAAAGCCTGATACAGCCTACATAAATTTTCTCCAGCCAGGGGATAATGTACTTTAACATTTTCTGCATTTCTGCTGGAGTGATGCCATCTGGTCCAGGTGACTTGAAGGGCTCAAAGCTGTTAATAGCCCAGCTTATTCTGGATCTCTCAGTCAAGAAGCTAGCGACGCTCGCAGTCCACTCGCACTCTTGTTGGTCCTGCTGATCCTGGGAAATGTGTGTCGGGCAATACATTGAGCGACTGCTCGCTGTTTTTGGTCCAGTTATTTGCCTCATCCTGTAAATATCCCACTGTACAGGGTGAAGCAGATAATATCTTCCTCAGCCTAGCGGCGTCGGAGACCTTTTCCACTTCACCACAGAAGGTATACCAAGAGCGCCTTTGCGCCTTTCTAAGCTCCTTCTTATAGATCTTGAGTTGCTCTTTATAGGAATCCCAATAATTAGCGACCCCAGTAGATTTAGCCTTATTGAATAGCTTGTTGCAGGTCTTTTTCATAGCCGTTAGCTCAGAAGTCCACCATTGGGGTTTAGTTTTACCCTTGTACCTTGTTTTTGGACAGGCTTCTTCAAGGGATCTATTGAATGATATGGTGATATGATCGACCAGATTATCCAGACCGGCTTTGTCATTCGGTTCGTACAGAAGTTTAGAGTTGAGGACTTTCTTGAAATTCTTCTCATACAGATGCCACTTTGTCTTCCTTACATTTCTGTGGACGGCGGGTTTAGGCGCTTTTTCCGCGAGTTTGAACTCAATATAATGGTGATCTGAGAATGAGTGGTCGTCCAGTACATTCCACCCAATAATTTTGTCTGACAGCCGGTCAGTAGCAAACGTTACGTCGAGTACTTCTTGTCTGTCTTTAATTGTGAAGGTCGGTTTATTACCTATGTTACAAATACTAAGGTTGGTAGTTAGAATAAAGTCAAGAAGCGAATCACCCCTATTGTTTATATCCGTACTACCCCAGATAGTATGATGAGCGTTCGTGTCTGCGCCAATAATCAGCTCGAGCTCGTCAGACGTTGCATCTTCTACTACTTCCCTGAATAGAGCAGTCGGTACTACAGATTCATAAGGCAAGTAGCTGGAGACCACCCAATATATGCGATTACCGATCTCCAGGCTAGCAGCTGTTTGGTCTTTACCACTTAAATTAGTCAGGAGAAATATACTTAGATCTTTCCTGGCCAAAATGCAGGTTCTTGGAGTGCCTTCACAGTTGGCCACAAGCAGTTTAAAGTTGGGTGTCCTAATACCGCACACCCTTCCTCCCACTACGTAGGGCTCCTGTATCAGGACGATGTCTACTGCGCCTGTGGACAGGCGCAGCAATAGATCCGCTGAGGCTGCTTTAGCGTGATGGAGGTTAATCTGTAGAATTCTTACCATCATTGGTAATTGACAGATTAACATCCACCCCGACAAGGGTGTTATCGAACTCTTCGTCCGTATCGTCGAGAAGCATGTCCTCGCCAGATGCGTCAAAGAGTCCGGAGACTCCCCTCAGCCTCTCTGTGTCCGAAGTAGAGCTTTTGTCCTCAGAGAAGGACGTTACAGATCTTCTGTTAGAGTTGGAGTCACCAGAAATAATAGGCGTGGGTACCTCCGCACTTCCAGAAAGTGCCACGGTGGACGACTCACCTTCTGCAGTGGGAGCTATATCCTGCTTGTATATCTTCAAGACTATAGTCTCGAAGCCATATTGTAGGGTTGCACTCGCACTTTGTATATGGGAGGTGGATTCAGCGTTTAGGATAAGATTGACCTGCCGCTTTTTACCATCCGCCTCACCCACCTTGCTGATTCTCCAATTATGGGCCGGCAGACCAGGATTGGAATCTTTTATTATTTCTAAGATGTCAGCCGGGTTGGAGGGCTCTTCTGTAACCCAGGTGATGGCTCTAGGGCGACTAGGGATGTTGTTTTTTTATACAACATCCAACTGGGCACCCGGCCACACCTCCCCCGCTCGACTCAGAGCAGCCTTATACAGGTCTACTGATCTGGCATCACCGAAATATAAGAGCTTTACTCTTCCCTGATGCCATCCTGCATCGTTGCAGATTGGTGGTTTGCCCGGCATTTCTCTACGGACATCGAGGTAATGAGCCATAATGGCTGATTGTACATGACTCCATTTGTCCTTGAGGATGGATCCATCCTCACTACTTCTGTCTATAACAGCCATCACTAGACTCTCCTTCGCCACTTCATTGAAGGGCTTGGTGAGTGTCCTGTTGATGGTGACATTAGGGCCTCTTGCCTTTTTCGAAGGCAAGGGTTCATCAGGTGTTCTGATTCGTTTTACTTTATTAGCCGTTAACACAGCTGAATTTGTGGCTCTTTCAGCCGACTCATTGGCCTTAGAAGCATCTATGACGCCTTTAGCCCAGGTAAGTGACTCTTTTTGTTTTTCGGTAAGAGCCGAAACCTCAACAGCCTCCAACTTCGTCAAAACTCTGAGCGCTACACGATGCTCATTGTGCTTCCGTTTTGACGGTCGGACATGACGTTTCCCCCTCACCGCACCACCTGTTGTGAGTACTTGGGGGAGATTTTCACCATTTTTGGTGTGGTCGGCTTTGGCCAAGACCAACGGACGGACAGTCGGACGATTGGGGAACCGCGCTCCATCGGAACACGAAGGCATCCCGTCAAGAGAATTTATTTTTATTTTGTCTGTATTAGACCGTAATAGGTACTACGATGTAGGCCTTACAAACTTTGTACAGATTTTTGCTATTGCGTAATAGGTACTGGTAACTATCCGCTATGTGATAAACACGTCCGTTCACTGCGAATGATCAGCAACGAATTTCATGACATGAGCCTTAACTTATCCCCACAAAAAATAATCTGTAGGCGTTAAATCGTACGATTTATGCGGCCAATTGGCCTGTCCCAAACGTGAAATAAACTGTTCACCGAACTCAAAATTCAATAAAAATTCAACAAAACTCAATAAATATTAAATAATCGTTGTTCGTTTGTAAGTCGATTCGTGGTTAAATTATAGACCAAACTGCATATGTTTGACAGTAACATGCTACACGAAAACAAGTTAGCTGCAAAAACGGTGCTGCCAAAAAAGCACCCATTACAATAACAATTAAATCCTACAGTTAAAAGGATTTGTCACCACTTGTTATGGGCAGCGTTAAGCATGTAGATCCTTTTGGACTAATTTATACCAGTTGGTTTAATAGAAGAAATCTCTATTTAAACCGAAATGACATTATTATAAAATATACGACAAATTTACGCGAACCTGTTTTTCAAAATTGCTACCCTTAGGACAAAATTTACCAATGAGTGAATCAAATAAATCAAGGTAACGTATTCCATGTGGTTTTAGGTTGTAGATATTTACAAGTGGATGAAGAGAAAGATACGCAGTTTTAAATTACACGTTAGTGATAAATAATAACTGTGCACAGCGTACCTCAAGGGTTAAAAAGTTTAGCAAGTTTGACGCCAAAAACTGTTAATAAGGTTTTGTTCGCTAATTCGGATTTGCTTCGCTTCGCGAGATATCGCGAAAACAGTAGATAACGATGTTAGTTAGAACATATTCAGACTTGCAATTTGCCTCCCGCACAATTGCAGTGTTTGTAGGAGAGGGACGCTATCGGAAAATTGCAACTTTGAATATGGACTCACAATGAACTATACAAAAAATCGCGGAAATTAAGAACTGTAACAAAATTTTCAATAAATATGAGTAATTTTAAGTGGTTTTGAAATTTACGCAAAATTTTCAATATCACGATATTGCGAATTTGTTCTAATCTATAAACATGAGAATCACCGGCAAGTTTTTAAAAAATATTATGGTGTAAGTTGTTAGATTTATGTGGTCGAAATACATGTTTAATGACGAATAGATTGATACACAATTTTTCGCGAAAGCAATTCCGCGATTAAAAAAATTCAAGAAAAACACTTTTATCTCCGAATTATTTATTATAAGATCCAATTACCGCAGGCGCGGTTAGTCCTAGAAAAAAGTGATCAAAGGAGATAATACTCGTATAGACTAAGCACAAGTCTACATCTCATTCTTTAAGAAAAAAATAGCAGTGTTATTCAGTAAAGATTTACATCCTCTCAAAAATTTTGAATATTGAATTCAAATGTTATTTTATATGCCAAAAAAATTACACCAAATCATACTACTAAGATTTCCTTAGCTTGGTATGTACCGCTTTGAAATTACAAAATCGAATGTGTTTGTCTCGATGGAGACAGCGTTTTTCACCTTAAGAGAAAAAGTCTCAAAATTACGCATATGGAGATTTGTTCAATGTCCGCTCAGCTCTATTTCGCGAGTTATTGTAAAAACATACCTTCAAGAAAATTTTTTGTACTTGGTTTTTCGTTTTATTAATGGGATACATTGAAAAATTAAAATCTAATAATACGAAAATGTTAGGCAGTTTTATAGATTACAAAAAATGCAATATAATGATATTGTAAATATAGCGTATCGAAAAACGACTTATAATATATTAGAAATTGTGTTACATATCTAAATTTCCACGATTATTTGTATAGTTCATTGTAATTAACATTGTTTTTTACTGTTTTCGCGATATCTCGCGAAGCGAAGCAGATTTTCACAGTTGAGTAGGGGGGATGACCCCGAAAAAATCATTAACAGTTTTTGGCGTCAAACTAGCCAAACTTTTTAACCCTTAAGGTACGCTGTGTGCGGGAGTCAAGTTTTAATTTTGTCGTTTTATAAGAAGAAAAACTTGAACTACTAACAACGGGTTATCCATTTGGACATTTCGATGCATCCATTCTAAACTATGCTAAGTGCAAAAACGTAGTTTTTCAGGAGAGGCGATCCAAGTTTGATGAATTTTTTAAATATATGTGTAATTCCTTTATAATGCAATTCGAATGACCTGTACTGTTCTGTGAATAACTTTTGATTGGGTTGACGGATAAATACAAATGGAGGTATCGATTTTTATACTCGACACCACACTGTGGCACAGGACCCATATTTAATTAGGACAAAGATATAGACCCATTATTAAGTATACCAATCGGCATATTATCATAGTTCATAGTCGATTTAGTCATGTCCGTCTGTCTCTCTGCCTGTCCATGTATTCTTGTTATCAAAGTGCAGGTCGTAAATATAAAGCAATTACGAAAATTGGTACAAAGGTATTTCAGCGGAACAAATTGGTATCGCTTGGTATATAAACTATTTTTCCAATAAATGCATAAAATCTGCTTCATTATGACCCTCATGTCTTTTTGAAAATAAAAATGTATATATTCATATATATTCATTCATACTGATATATTCATTGTACAGTACTCTAGCAGAAAATAAATAAAGAATGGAGGCTGCGAAGCGCACCGGATTAAATCTATTCTATATATAAAATTATAATTATTGGAAGCAGAGATGGTCCGTCGTAAACTGTGACGTATATGACGTACGTTTGTGGCGTATACGAAATACTTATACAACGTCGTTAACCTAATATCGGAAACTTGACATTAAACAAACAGAACACAACGACTTCTTCTGTGGTACCAAGCTGTGGATACAAGCAATTACACTACGCAACCAAAAAAATTTTTTTTGTGTCCTAGACCTAAAAATTATTTTTTGTATAGATTGTGGCATACTGTTATATAAAATCGAAACCAAAAATTTTTTATGGATACATTTTTTTTTAAATTTTTTTTATTAAAAGTACTATTATCGTCGAAGGTACCCTTAGTATTTGCACTATAATTTTTGGAGTATATGCCCGATAAGGTCGACTTATACGTTAAATTGAAGCTATTAATTTGGGCTACCAATGTTGGAAATATCTCTTTCACTTCGGAACTATTATCGTCAAAGGTACCCTTAGTATTTGCACTATAATTTTTGGAGTATATGCCCGATAAGGTCGACTTATACGTTAAATTGAAGCTATTCATTTGGGCTACCAATTTTGGAAATATCTCTTTCACTTCGAAACAGTGGTTTAGTAACAGTCATTAAACAAACTGGAAAAAGTAGATTTAAAAAACAAACAAAAATCCTGGGCCGAAAAAAAAAACATAAAAAATATAAAAAATCGAAAAAAGTTTGCATCATAGCGAAGAAAATAATGCCTATTTGAAAAAAATCTATGGATAAATGTAGAAATTATAGCCCTTTTGGTAGAGGTAAGATAATTTCAAAAAATCTTTAAATAGCGATTTTATTTGTTACTTTTATTTATATTATGTACATTTGAGTTTATTTACATGTACAAGTTTTATTAGCAGTAAGTGTAAATTCTTTGTTGACATTGACAGTAGATTTCGGAATCGGTTTCTCTAATGAGGAACCAAATATAATCTTCCATCATTCTTTCATCCCAGTGCCCTTGGTAACGCCACTCGACTTAATTTCTTGGTGAAACCTTTCGCCATGTTCGTCACCAAGATTCTCGGGAAAAAAGTTTAAATGAGAATGCAAGAAATTAATTTTTAGGGACATATTTACACCCGTTGGAATACATAAAGCGAAAAATAAGTTAGAAGAATTTCATCCGAAGTCAAATATGATTCGAAATTTACATCTTTCACCAGTTTCCTTATTTTAGGCCCATCAAAAACGCCTTCTTTGATTTTTTGAAAAGTAAGACTTTTAAATAAGCTTTTTAATTATGAGAGTGAATTGCCATCTTTCCTTAAGGCTTTTACAAATTTTTTAAAGAGCCCCAGCTTAATATGCAGTTGTGGCAAAATAAAGTTTTTTTTTGTACGAGACGTGTGTATTTTATGTTGTTTTCACCCAATGTAATGTGTTTTCTTGTTGGCCATTTCTTTCTTCTGTAATGATCTTCGCGAGCACGGCTATCCCAGAGGCATAACATACCAACTATTTTTAAATCGCAACAAATTTTCCAGTCATGTTCATATTTTATGTATTTTATAAATTTAGCCATTGTTTCGTATGATTCCTTAGTGTTGACAGCATGAGCAATGGGAATCGACGGTTTCTGATTTCCGTAGTGTAAAAGTACTGCACGCTGAAAAAAAATCGCTTCTGTAGTATATTGTCCCAAACATATACGGCTTGAAACATACATATGTTTAGGATACACTCTAAACACATAATTTTTAGCACACACAAAAATTATATATTTGGGCAGATGTTGTCCTACACAAATTTTTGTTTACATCCCAATATGTTTTTATTTGGGACTATTATTTCCGCAACAAATATTTATTTGCATTTAAGTGTTCAGAAAATACCTAAATTGTGTTAAATTTTTCAGTAATTTAATGTTACATTTTTAAAAACTTTAAAAATTAAAAATGTTAATAAAAATAATAATAATTGAAATCGTATAATATGGGATCAATATAAATTACTTGGACGATTGACAACTAATGATGATTTGGAATACACAGATATATTAAATGATTGATTTAAAGCAGAAGTTAATGCTGCATATGGTATCATAACTGGGAGGTACAATTTGAATCCAAGAAAAAATTTAAACTGAAATTCGAAAGAGTCCACAAAAGTTTTGGATTTTTATTTTAAATAAAATATATTTAGAAAAAATCCTAAACAATAATTTTTTTGTAAATAAAAACACATTTTATTTGAGAAATTTAGTTTGCAAATATATTTTGTTGTAATATATTAATATATGCGTTCCAAATACATTTTATTGATTTTCAAATAAAATTAATTTGCTAAGAAATATATAATATTTAAAAATTTGTGTTCCAAATATATTATATTTCGGTTCAAACATATCAAAAAAGGCGATTTTGCCCCGTGTGCTTTTAAACTTTCTTTGCTGCTGTCAACAAATAACCGTCATTCCTTTGAATTGTATGTTTGATTAAGTTCCTCGAACACAGTTTTATAAAATTGTTTGCAAGGTAACAGGTGGCGCAAAAGTAATCCTCCTATCAGAAAATGCTATACATTTTGCGATTGGCCCCTAATGTCAGTTCTGTTTTGACATTTGTGTAGTAAACACATGCGAAATACACGTTAATAAACAATTACGCTACACTGCTCCAGAACGCGGAATATTGCTGACTATTTATTTGAAGATGATTTTTCATCAAAAATAATCATGAGTGATGAGGCCCATTTCCATCTTAGCGGGTACGTAAATAAGCAAAATTTACGCTTCTGGGGCACTGAAAATCCGCGTGTAACCCACGAAGAGCCATTACACCCGCTCAAAGTCACTGTATGGTGTGCTGTTTTCGCTGGAGGAGTCGTCGGACCTTTTTTCTTCGAAGACGTCGCGGGCCATACGGTTACTGTGAATGGTGAGCGCTACAGAGCAATGATCAACGAGTTCTTTTTGCCGCAACTTGATGAATTGGGATTGGAAAACATGTGGTTCCAACAGGACGGTGCAACGGCACACACTGCACGTGCCACAACCGATATGCTGAAGGATGCATTTCCCGGGCGCCTAATCTCCCGTTTTGGCGATTTGCACTGGCCAGCAAGATCGCCTGATTTGACCGCTCCAGACTTCTTTTTGTGGGGCTTTTTGAAGTCGCGGGTTTATGTCAACAAGCCTCAGACTCTTGCAGCTCTTAAAGACAATATCCGTCAAGAATGTGAGGACCTATCGCCGGAAGTTTTGGCCAAAGTGATGGAAAATGCCATAAAAAGGGCTCAAATGACAATCAACTGTGGCGGCGGCCATTTACATGACATCATATTCTCGACTTGATGTAAAAAAAATTAAAAGACCAAATAAAAATAATCCACAAGAAAAATCAAAGTTTTTCATTTTTTTTTAAATTACAGCCAAAAAATATCGAAAGGTTACTTTTGCGCCACCTTGTATATCACGGACTCTATAATATGATATGTTAACATCTGGGGCCAAAATACTGTTTCATCCGAGATGCAAGTAGTTCTGCCTTATCTTTGGTCTAATCTAAATCTCTCACTAGATCATTGAGTAGAAACTGAGTTAAACTTGATGATGTTTCCGCATTAGGCTTGGACACTTGAGAGTTGGTATTGTTTCCGAATGTGCAACTGGCAACTGGCAAATGCGAATGCTCATTTCTACTCCAATCTGTTTACTTAGACAAAAATACCAGTCCGTATCTTGAATTAATGGTTGTCTCCAAATAATTGGCATTCCATCGAGTAAGATTTACATGGCATGAATTACACAAAATACTAGGTGTCCACGGTTCGTTCATATTTTTAACTCCTAAACTTAAATATTGCACATATATTTCTTTTATTATTTTACTAAACGCATGTCGATTTTTATACCCTACACCACACTGTGGTACAGGGTATTATAACATTGTGCATTTGTTTGTAACACCCAAAAGGAGAAGAAATAGACCCATCGTTTATTATACCGATCGACTTAGAATCACTTTCTGAGTTGATTTAGCTATGTCCGTCTGTCTGTGCATGTATTATTGTAATCAAAGTACAGGTCGCAATTATGGTCCGATCTCTACGAAACTTTACACATATCTTTTTTGGCCCACGGACGATCCCTATTGAATTTGGTTAAAATCGGTTCAGATTTAGATATAGCACCCATATATATGTTATCCCCGATTTGAAATGCAAGCGCTGTAGAAACTTTATTGTATATCCGATTAGTGTGAAATTCGGCAGAAAGAGGTTTGTTATTATATGAATAAACACTGTTAAATTTGGAAGAAATCGGTTCAGATTTAGATATAGCCCCCATATATACGTTACCCCCGATTTCACAAGAAAGAGGTTTCTTATTACATGAAGGAATACTGCCAGAAAATCGGTTCAGATTTAGATATATACCCCATATAAAGGGTCCGCCAAATAACTTTTTTTTTGTAATGCTATAAAATGGCCCAATTATGCCTCTGGACCAAAATCCGCACCAAACAGTGACTCGTTTTGGGTGTATCGGCTTTTCAATGTATGCGTGCGGGTTTTCTGTGCCCCAAATGCGACAATTTTGCTTGTTTCCATACCCGCCAAGATCAAAATGAGCTTCATCTGAAAAAATGATTTTTTTTGGCAAAATCGGCATCTTCTGTAAGTCGATCGCAGGCCCACTTGTTCAAGCGTATACACAACCATATTCGTTCAGCGGAAGGATAAAACTAATTATCTGTCAAATCAGACATGAGCTAAGTGTTACCATTCACGAAAAAAGCACTAGTTAAAAAAAAAAGGTTGGATATGTTACCCCCTATTCCAATATCTCTCGTACACAAGGCAAAATCGCCTTTTTTGATATGTTTGAATCGAAAGAAAATATATATGGAACACACATATTTAAATATTATATGTTTCTGAGCAAATAAATTTTATTTGAAAATTAATAAAATATATTTGGAACGCATATATTAATATATTACAACAAAATATATTTGCTAACTAAATTTCTCAAATAAAATGTGTGTTTATTTACAAAAAAATGTTTGTTCAGGAATTTTTCTAAAAAAATTGTAGAACAAACGTTGTGAGCATTCGAATACAAGCACTTTCCATATTTTTTGGCCAATTTCTAATGTTTAAATACGCAAATCTCTCATAGTTTTCAAAATTATTCAACCACATTTTTTGTCTTAACCTAACGGGTGGTTTCTTTGAATTGGCGCTAGTTCTTGCGATATAGAGAGGTTTAACATTTTTTGGCATAACTCGAGAACCGTTTATACGAATTGTGTCGAAAAATGCACAACTGTTACTTTTTTAAAATTTTAAACAAGTTGTAGCGAGCAAACCCGTCACTTTCCTGGAAATTCGAAAATTTGCTCTCATTTCTACAAAAACAAACTACGATAAAAAATGTTTTTCCCTTTATTATAAACAGAGATGAAACCAAATTGAGGAAATATGTACTTTAAACAAGAAGAATTAAAAACGGACACGAACAAATTACAAAAGCGCTTCGCAGCCCCCATTCTTAAGTTATTTTCAGTCTATAGTTATAATTATTTCTTTCAAAAACAATTATGAGAAACAAGGCTTCTCCTCGCAATCTGGCACCCCACTTTGTCCCCAAAAGTACGAAAATGACTAGGTCAACCATACATATTCAAACTTGATTTCCCTGCACGCTGAAAAAAATCGATTCCGTAGTATATTCTCCCAAACATATTCTGCTTGGAATATAAAAATATGAACATATGAAAAAAATATGAAATGGGAGCACTCGAAATATTTGGGAAGATATTGTTCTAAACAAATCTTTGTTTCCGTCCTAATATTTTTTACTAGCTTTAAACCGGTGCGCTTCGCAGCCCCATTCTTAATTTGTTTTCTGTTTAGGGTACTGTAAAATAGTTATACCTCTTTCTTCCAAAATAGTTATTACATAATTATGTCAGAGTAGATTTGATTACTTTCATACGATAAAATACCAACCCCCGTTTCATTTCTTGTTTATGTTCCAAGAGTTACCCTGACATCATTGTACAACATGTTAATAAACTATTTTTTTGGATCATTTGCTAGCTTCCTTCCCCTAGTTTATATTCCAATAGTAACATTCACACTCTGGTATAATATAAAACCATATTTGTCCCACCGTGTCTGTAAAGGTACGAAGTTAAAAAGCTGAAGTAAATCTCGACCCAACTGCTCCATAATTTTAATCTTTTGAAAAAACACTTTTTAACTCATATTTATATTCCAGGAGTTACCTTCTCTCCCTGCATTAATATTTTTTCCCACTGTACTAAATCCACGCTTTTTCACCCACTGTACCATATTGAACCCTTTTGGGTGCACTGAATCATATTTAACAACTTTTTGTCCTACTGTACAATATATTTAACCATTTTGCCCCACTGTAACTTATTTATCACATTTTCGTACCACTGATAACCCTTTTTCCCCACTGTTTGTCCCACTGTACAATATTTAACACATGTATACCCCATTGTACTGTATAGTTAACCACTTTTGTCACACTGTACGTTATTGAGCCCCTTTTGCCTCACTGTATCATAGTTAATACATTTTTGTCCCACTGTTCCATAGTTAACGCTTTTTGTCCCACTGTTCCATATCTAACCCATTTTGTCCTACTTTACCATATATAACTATTTTGGCCCCACTGTACCATAGTTAAAATTTGTCTCCACGCAACCATACTTAAGCCTTATTCCCCCAATGTAGCATATTTAACTATATTCTCCACTGTAAGTTATTTAACCATTTTTGAACCACTGTGCTTCTAAAAGCATAAAAACTCTTCACATCTCATGTTTACATTCAAATTTTGCCACATTGTTCCATTTCTACCCCATGCACCATAATTAACCCGTTTTGTCCCATTGTGTCTCTTAAAGTTTGAATTTGTAAAAATCACTTCCGATCTCTAGTTTATATTCTAAAAGCTACCCTAGCACCATGTGACCAAGCATTTTTAACCCACTGTACCATATTTTATATTTTTTGCCCCACTGTACCGTAAAAAGTGGGTAAAATTTTTTAAAAAAAGCCTAAAAAAAACTTTTCCTTATAATTTGGGTGCACTTTTACATCAAATCTAACAAACGTCAAATAGACGTTTACTACGTATAATGCTGTTGATAAAGTAAAATGTGGTATGAAGTGATATTAGAAAAACACGGAAATCTAAATGTCCGTATCAAGAGTACAAACTTTTTATTCTTGAATATATATAACAACAAAATGTGCAATATTTAAGATACAAAATATTTCAAAACGCAGCTAGAGAAAGTTGCAAAAAATGCAAATCTCTGTGAAAATTTCAAATTTTTGCAGCATCCGAAATCGTTTTGCAAAATATAAATTACTAGTTATATGTAGCATCTACGCTTTATGTACATGCAAAAATTCAGCGTAATCCGTACAGTAGATCTCAAGAAAATTAAAAAACAAAAATGTGGCATGAGCGGACATTTTAGGTCATAACTTCCGCGAAAATGAAAATTCTGCAAAACTACTCAAATTGTATTTTTTATTTGCCCTCCGGACCACGCATACTAATTTTCATCACAAAATTCGACAAAAGTTTTTTTAGGCTTTTTTCAAAAAATTTTACCCAAGTACGAATATCAAAAAAAACAGACTACCCCGCTTCAATTTTCGCGATTCTAATTCTAGGCGCTAAATTTGAGGAGGTACCATATTCATTCCTTTCTGTCCCACTATGTCCCTAAAATTTTCAAAAAATCGCTCCTTGTTCTAGTTCATGACCCAAGAGCTACTCTCACACCAAATTTCACGATTCTAGCTCCTATTATTTGGATTTTGCAGTTGTACCACATTTATCCCTTTTTACCCCACTGTGTGCGTATATGTTCGAATTTCAAAATTCAGGATTCTAGCTCATTCCGTTTAGATTTGGCGGTGGTACACTTTTGCCCCATTGTGCGGCTAATAGTACGAAAACTCCCGTCTTATTGCACGTCTACGTCGCAAGGACTACACTCCCACTAAATTTCATGATTCTAGCTTCAGCCGTTTGGGCTGGTCGATGATCAGTCAGTCACGCAACAATTTTATATTTATAATACATATATATAGATGTGGAACTAAGTTTTCAGAAAAAATATCAATACCTTAATACAAGTTTTATGTTTTCAGAAGTTTAACGTTCATTTTTTTCAGAAACGTTTAATGTTCGCAAATTCCTTTGCAATTGAAATGATGCATTGATTGATTGGTTGACAACAAATGACGCCATGGAATAAATATAAATTAAAAATTGGTGCTTTAAAACAAAAGCTATTGCTTCGTATATCATTTAAAATTATAAGGTATAACTCGAAATCAATGAAAAATTAAAAAGGAAATTCGAAAAATATGCAACGTTTTGAAAATCTTTTTTAAATAAATTATATTTGGAGAAAATCCTAAACAATAATTTTATTTGGATATAAAAACATATTTTTTTTGGAAAAACTAGTTTGCGAATAAATTTTGTTGTATTATATTAATATATGCGCTACAAATATTTTTTTGGATTTTTAAATAAAATTTATTTGCTCAGAAATAAGCAAAATATTTAAAAATTTGTGTTCCAAATTTATTTTCTTTCGATTTCCATACGCCATTTTGTACAAGAGTTACACACTTTTTATAGCGTAGGGTTCCCCACATTGTTCATTTCTATGCCATTACATTAAAAAATAAGCAAGTAATAACAATTTGTGTACATGGCATTTTCGTCCATATCCACTTTTGTTTTAATATTTTTTCGTACTTGTATTACATGGACCAGAAAGTGGATCGGTATGGAAGAAGAGTAATTTACATATTGTGATCGAAAGAACGTAAAATAGTGAGTAAAAAATATAACGCGACAGAAAGGTAAAGACATAGAACAAAACCAGTAAGGAAAGGCTAAAGTCGGGCGGTGTCGACTATATAATACCCTACACCACTCTCGTAATATTGAATAACTTAATAATATTGAATAACATGTATAAATTGTTTACATAAATTTACTTTTGGGTGTAGGGTATAAAAACGATTGGATCTAAACAGCCAATAAATTTTGTAATTCATGTATAAATTGTTTACATAAATTTACTTTTGGGTGTAGGGTATAAAAACATTTGGATCTAAAGAGCCAAATCGGATGAAACATATATATGGGAGCTATAGCTAAATCTTTACCGATTTTCTTCAAATTCGGTAGTGTTGGTTCATGGATCAAGAAACTCTACCATTCTAAATTTCAAAACGATTGGATGTAAAATACAGCTTTTATAGGACTAAAGGGCTAAATCGGACGAAACATATATATGGGAGCTATAGCTAAATCTTAACCGATTTTCTTCAAATTCGGCAGTGTTGGTTCATGGATCAAGAAACTCTACCATTCTAAATTTCAAAATGATTGGATGTAAAATACAGCTTCTTCAGGACTAAAGAGCAAAATCGGACGAAACATATATATGGGAGCTATAGCTAAATCTTAACCGATTTTCTTCAAATTCGGCAATGTTGGTTCATGGATCAAGAAACTGTACCATTCTAAATTTCAAAACGATTGGATGTAAAATACAGCTTTTATAGGACTAAATGGCCAAATCGGACGAAACATATATATGGGAGCTATAGCTAAATCTTAACCGATTTTCTTCAAATTTGGTAGTGTTGGTTCATGGATCAAGAAACTATACCATTCTAAATTTCAAAATGATTGGATGTAAAATACAGCTTCTACAGGACTAAAGAGCAAAATCGGACGAAACATATATATGGGAGCTATAGCTAAATCTTAACCGATTTTCTTCAAATTCGGCAATGTTGGTTCATGGATCAAGAAACTCTACCATTCTAAATTTCAAAACGATCGGATGTAAAATACAGCTTCTATAGGACTAAAGGGCCAAATCGGACGAAACATATATATGGGAGCTATAGCTAAATCTTAACCGATTTTTTTCAAATTCGGTAGTGTTGGTTCATGGATCAAGAAACTCTACCATTCTAAATTTCAAAACGATTGGATGTAAAATACAGCTTCTATAGGACTAAAGGGACAAATCGGACGAAAGATATATATGGGAGCTATATCTAAATCTGATTTCAACCAAATTCAATAGCGATCTTAACAGCCGCGAAATACTCTAAACTGCAAAATTTCAGAACGATCGGAGTGAAATTGCGACCTGTAGTCGACGAACAACTTTACATGGACAGACGGACGGACGGACATCGTTAAATCGACTCAGCTAGTGATTCTGAGTCGATCGGTATACTTTAAGGTGGGTCTAGCTGTGTTATTTTCAGGTGTTACAAACATCTGCCGTGAAACAAACTTATAATACCCTGTACCACAGTGTGGTGTACTAAAATATAATGACAGAAATAATGAAGAAGAACAAAAGTACTCTTGGTAGTTGTTGAATAACAACCTTCTCTGCAGAGTTGGGAGAACCTACATATGCGAGGAATAACAAATTAGCCCTTAACAGGCTACCTTAAATTTGGGCGTTTTTTGGAGTTTGTTAGTAAAATTTTATGGCCGACATTTTTGTAGAACATTTCAACCCCGGTACTGTAAAATAGTTATACCTCTTTCTTCCAAAATAATTATTACATAATTATGTCAGAGTAGATTTGATTACTTTCATACGATAAAATACCAACCCCCGTTTCATTTCTTGTTTATGTTCCAAGAGTTACCCTGACATCATTGTACAACATGTTAATAAACTATTTTTTTGGATCATTTGCTAGCTTCCTTCCCCTAGTTTATATTCCAATAGTAACATTCACACTCTGGTATAATATAAAACCATATTTGTCCCACCGTGTCTGTAAAGGTACGAAGTTAAAAAGCTGAAGTAAATCTCGACCCAACTGCTCCATAATTTTAACCTTTTGAAAAAACACTTTTTAACTCATATTTATATTCCAGGAGTTACCTTCTCTCCCTGCATTCATATTTTTGCCCACTGTACTAAATCCACGCTTTTTCACCCACTGTACCATATTGAACCCTTTTGGGTGCACTGAATCATATTTAACAACTTTTTGTCCTACTGTACAATATATTTAACCATTTTGCCCCACTGTAACTTATTTATCACATTTTCGTACCACTGATAACCCTTTTTCCCCACTGTTTGTCCCACTGTACAATATTTAACACATGTATACCCCATTGTACTGTATAGTTAACCACTTTTGTCACACTGTACGTTATTGAGCCCCTTTTGCCTCACTGTATCATAGTTAATACATTTTTGTCCCACTGTTCCATAGTTAACGCTTTTTGTCCCACTGTTCCATATCTAACCCATTTTGTCCTACTTTACCATATATAACTATTTTGGCCCCACTGTACCATAGTTAAAATTTGTCTCCACGCAACCATACTTAACCGTTATTCCCCCAATGTAGCATATTTAACTATATTCTCCACTGTAAATTATTTAACCGTTTTTGAACCACTGTGCTTCTAAAAGCATAAAAACTCTTCACATCTCATGTTTACATTCAAATTTTGCCACATTGTTCCATTTCTACCCCATGCACCATAATTAACCCGTTTTGTCCCATTGTGTCTCTTAAAGTTTGAATTTGTAAAAATCACTTCCGATCTCTAGTTTATATTCTAAAAGCTACCCTAGCACCATGTGACCAAGCATTTTTAACCCACTGTACCATATTTTATATTTTTTGCCCCACTGTACCGTAAAAAGTGGGTAAAATTTTTTAAAAAAAGCCTAAAAAAAACTTTTCCTTATAATTTGGGTGCACTTTTACATCAAATCTAACAAACGTCAAATAGACGTTTACTACGTATAATGCTGTTGATAAAGTAAAATGTGGTATGAAGTGATATTAGAAAAACACGGAAATCTAAATGTCCGTATCAAGAGTACAAACTTTTTATTCTTGAATATATATAACAACAAAATGTGCAATATTTAAGATACAAAATATTTCAAAACGCAGCTAGAGAAAGTTGCAAAAAATGCAAATCTCTGTGAAAATTTCAAATTTTTGCAGCATCCGAAATCGTTTTGCAAAATATAAATTACTAGTTATATGTAGCATCTACGCTTTATGTACATGCAAAAATTCAGCGTAATCCGTACAGTAGATCTCAAGAAAATTAAAAAACAAAAATGTGGCATGAGCGGACATTTTAGGTCATAACTTCCGCGAAAATGAAAATTCTGCAAAACTACTCAAATTGTATTTTTTATTTGCCCTCCGGACCACGCATACTAATTTTCATCACAAAATTCGACAAAAGTTTGTTTAGGCTTTTTTCAAAAAATTTTACCCAAGTACGAATATCAAAAAAAACAGACTACCCCGCTTCAATTTTCGCGATTCTAATTCTAGGCGCTAAATTTGAGGAGGTACCATATTCATTCCTTTCTGTCCCACTATGTCCCTAAAATTTTCAAAAAATCGCTCCTTGTTCTAGTTCATGTCCCAAGAGCTACTCTCACACCAAATTTCACGATTCTAGCTCCTATTATTTGGATTTTGCAGTTGTACCACATTTATCCCTTTTTACCCCACTGTGTGCGTATATGTTCGAATTTCAAAATTCAGGATTCTAGCTCATTCCGTTTAGATTTGGCGGTGGTACACTTTTGCCCCATTGTGCGGCTAATAGTACGAAAACTCCCGTCTTATTGCACGTCTACGTCGCAAGGACTACACTCCCACTAAATTTCATGATTCTAGCTTCAGCCGTTTGGGCTGGTCGATGATCAGTCAGTCACGCAACAATTTTATATTTATAATACATATATATAGATGTGGAACTAAGTTTTCAGAAAAAATATCAATACCTTAATACAAGTTTTATGTTTTCAGAAGTTTAACGTTCATTTTTTTCAGAAACGTTTAATGTTCGCAAATTCCTTTGCAATTGAAATGATGCATTGATTGATTGGTTGACAACAAATGACGCCATGGAATAAATATAAATTAAAAATTTGGTAGTGTTGGTTCATGGATCAAGAAACTATACCATTCTAAATTTCAAAATGATTGGATGTAAAATACAGCTTCTACAGGACTAAAGAGCAAAATCGGACGAAACATATATATGGGAGCTATAGCTAAATCTTAACCGATTTTCTTCAAATTCGGCAATGTTGGTTCATGGATCAAGAAACTCTACCATTCTAAATTTCAAAACGATCGGATGTAAAATACAGCTTCTATAGGACTAAAGGGCCAAATCGGACGAAACATATATATGGGAGCTATAGCTAAATCTTAACCGATTTTTTTCAAATTCGGTAGTGTTGGTTCATGGATCAAGAAACTCTACCATTCTAAATTTCAAAACGATTGGATGCAAAATACAGCTTCTATAGGACTAAAGGGACAAATCGGACGAAAGATATATATGGGAGCTATATCTAAATCTGATTTCAACCAAATTCAATAGCGATCTTAACAGCCGCGAAATACTCTAAACTGCAAAATTTCAGAACGATCGGAGTGAAATTGCGACCTGTAGTCGACGAACAACTTTACATGGACAGACGGACGGACGGACGGACGGACGGACGGACGGACGGACGGACGGACGGACATCGTTAAATCGACTCAGCTAGTGATTCTGAGTCGATCGGTATACTTTAAGGTGGGTCTAGCTGTGTTATTTTCAGGTGTTACAAACATCTGCCGTGAAACAAACTTATAATACGCTGTACCACAGTGTGGTGTACTAAAATATAATGACAGAAATAATGAAGAAGAACAAAAGTACTCTTGGTAGTTGTTGAATAACAACCTTCTCTGCAGAGCTGGGAGAACCTACATATGCGAGGAATAACAAATTAGCCCTTAACAGGCTACCTTAAATTTGGGCGTTTTTTGGAGTTTGTTAGTAAAATTTTATGGCCGACATTTTTGTAGAACATTTCAACCCCGCCCCCCCCCCCCCCCCATTTTTAGGGGAGTTTTTTATGATTTGTTAAAATATAGGCAAAAATAACCGTTATGTGGGGAAGCTAGATGGTTAATATATTCCACAAAAATATAGGCCTTAACATTTGCTACAAAGCTGCTGAAGATACCCTACACCTCAGATGAACAGAACACATAGTTTTATATACCGATATTCTGCACGAACAAGCAAAAGGGGGAAAACTTTAACCCCCCCCTAAAATAAAATTTCTGATGTGATCTTTCAAAACGCCGATACACGTATATATTTTTTTGGTCTCCCCTACCAGAATCCACTGACAGAACCCTGTTATTTTGAAAAAAGTTTGAAATTGTTGTACAGTGTATTTTGTTAAAAAAAATTTATGTGAAATAATTTTTTATTTTGTCTAAAAAACGTAACAAAATTAGAATATTTCAGATAAATAAATAATAAAGGGTCCGCCAAATAACTTTTTTTTTTTTTGAAAACATCGCGCAAAACATCGAGTGTAGCTTCGGCTGTGTGGCACGTAGCGCCGTCCTGTTGAAACCAAATGTTGCCAATATCCTCCTCTTCAATTTTTGTGAACAAAAATTCGTTCAACATGGCCCGATAACGATCGCCATTGACTGTAACGGCCACTCCTTGCTCATTTTCGAAGAAAAATGGCCCAATTATGCCTCCGGACCAAAATCCGCACCAAACAGTGACTCGTTTTGGGTGTATCGGCTTTTCAAATGCGACAATTTTGCTTGTTTACATACCCGCCAAGATCAAAATGAACTTCATCTGAAAAGATGATTTTTTTGGCAAAATCGGCATCTTCTGTAAGTCGATCGCTCCCAGCGTTGTTCAAGCGTATACACAACCATATTCGTTCAGCGGAAGGATAAACTAATTATGTGTCAAATCAGACATGAGCTAAGTGTTACCATTCACGAAATAAGCACTAGTTGAAAAAAACGTTAGATGGCGGACCCTTTGTTAAATAATATATTTTTTCTGAGACTGTGTACGAGGATGGGCAATATTCGTTGACCCCTTATAGTACCTCCCCCACAAAGGGTACAATGTAGTGCGTATTGATTCCTTCCATACTACTAATCCGAATCTTCTGTAATTTTACATACATATAATAATAGTTTATCTGTCAATAACATTTTGAGAAAAAGGGGTGAAGTTGTCCTGCCCTTTTGTACCCCCCACACAAAGGAACCATTTTGTACATAATTTTAACAACATAGAGTACATACAAATACTTGCAATTTCGTGCAGTGTAATGCTTTTACAGTAAATACTGTCCAGTGAAAAATTGGCGAAGTGGCCTCCCCCTTTTGGTGGTGGCCGGTCATAACGTCCAACGGTCATAAAGCCCAAATTTTTCTTGGGCTTTATGACCTCAACTAGGCCTATCCATAACAAGCTCGGACATATGGCAAAAAAATGTGAGTGTTGTGTCATATTATCTAATTCTGAACCGATAATCGCTAAATTAAGCTAACCGGTAATCCGAAACCGAGAAACATCTTTCTGTACTTTAATGAAGTAAAGTACAACTTCTGTAGCGCTTTGATACCAAAGCAGGAGGAACATATATATGGAGGTTATATATAAATCTGAACCGATTTTCCCTCATGTAAAAATACCTCTTTCTGTCGAATTTCGTACTGATCGGATATAAAATACAGACTCTACAGCGCTTACATGTCAAATCGGGGTAACATATATATGAGGGCTATATCTAAATCTGAACCGATTTTCTCCGAATTTGGCAGTATTCCTTCATGTAGACAGAAAGATGTTTTTGCCGAATTTCGCACTGATCGGATATAAAATAAAATGTTTACAGCGCTTACATTTAAAATCTCAATCTGAACCGATTTCTTCCAAATTTAAAAGTGTTCATTAATATAATAGGAAAACTCTTTCTGCCGAATTTCTTACTGATCTGATATAAAATACAGTTTTAACAGCGCTTACATGTCAAATCGGGGGTAACATATATATGGGGGCTATATCCAAATCTGAAAAAATTTTCTCCGTATTTGGCAGTATTCCTTCATGTAATAAGAAACCTCTTTCTGCCGAATTTCGCACTGATCGGATATAAAATACAGTTTCTACAGCGCTTACATGTCAAATCGGGTGCAACATATATATGGGGGCTATATCTAAATCTGAAAAGATTTTCTCCGTATTTGGCAGTATTCCTTCATGTAATAAGAAACCTCTTTCTGCCGAATTTCGCACTGATCGGATAAAAAATAAAGTTTTTACAGCGCTTACATGTCCAATCGGGGAATTCATTTTAGGATATTCCTTACGTGACACAATTCTGCTGATTATGTGAGCGGGTCGGTTTTTATCAATGACTGCTAAGCAGGATTGGCTCTTAAGAGGACATCTGCAGCTGGTTACACAAAATAGTTCATTCCAATGCTTCTCTATATAATGCGATGGATTCTTTATGTTATCGCGATACCTTTCTACAAGCTTTACCAGCTTTTTACGAATTAAAATCCTACTTATTACTGGAAGCTGCGCTCTTTTCCAAACCTGTAGAATGTCATTGGTTACAACTTCATAAAATTTGTAGAACCCCAATGTTCGAATATTGGTTTTATCTCTCAAAAACAGTAAATGTTGTATTACATCGCAACACCTTGCCAATTTTTTTTTATTAATTCGCGTGGAACAAACAACATTTTAACGTTTTCTTTTTGAGGCTAATGGAGCAACTTTTTTGGAAACGAGAATAATTTATGAAATTATGTGTAAAATTTTTAAGCTCTTTTGAATGAAATTGTAATGCTATACTCGTGTTGTTTTTCGTTATCATAACAAAGTATTTATTTAAATCAACCTTTTTGTTATTAGCTTTGGTACAATATTTCTTATCAGAAATTATTAATAAGATATAGGAGTGGATCTAATTGGAAAAAACCTTTCCGACGGTACCCTAACATCGAAATTACGATGGAAAACATGCGAGATATTTAAAACTTCATGAAAATCGTATGAACAAACGTGAAAAAAATCGCACAAAAATCTTAATATCTGGTGCGTAAAAACAAATTTCAAAAATGTTTAAATGCAGAATACAAGCGCTATCGTTTTTCCATTATATTTGGTCGTTTATTTTAATATAAGTATAATATCGGTTATGTTACTGACGAAAAACCCTAATTTTGGAGGTGTTTTGCAACTGGTCCAGCTCACAAATGGAAATAGCTAGAACCAAAATATTTTGGGAATCACTCTAAAACATATCAATCTTCATTTCTGAGAGGGTACATTTGCAACTTTTTTTGAGGCACTCTAATATACATACGTATGGGTGCTATATCTAAATCTGAACCGATTTTAACCAAATTCAATAGGGATCGTCCGTGGGCCAAAAAAAAGATATGTGTAAAGTTTCGTAGAGATCGGGCCATAATTGCGACCTGTACTTTGATTACAATAATACATGCACAGACAGACGGACAGACAGACAGACGGACATAGCTAAATCAACTCAGAAAGTGATTCTAAGTCGATCGGTATAATAAACGATGGGTCTATTTCTTCTCCTTTTGGGTGTTACAAACAAATGTACAAAGTTATAATACCCTGTACCACAGTGTGGTGTAGGGTATAAACAGGGCACTTCAAACTAACTTCTTATTTCATTCTTACGCTAGACATAAATTGAAAAGTCTTACTAGATTTAGAAACAAAACCTAACCTAACCTAACCTAACCTAACCTAACCTAACCTAACCTAACCTAACCTAACCTAACCTAACCTAACCTAACCTAACCTAACCTAACCTAACCTAACCTAACCTAACCTAACCTAACCTAACCTAACCTAACCTAACCTAACCTAACCTAACCTCACCTAACCTAACCTAACCTAACCTAACCGAACCTAACCTAACCTAACCTAACCTAACCTCACCTAACCTAACCTAACATAACCTAAAGTCAAGAATATACGCGATTCATATGGAGGGACAAAACAGGCCTTAGTAGAACTTCCTGCCAACCACGCAATCGCTATATTGAAGAATAAAAAGATTAGAATCGGACTAGTAGTATGCAGGGTAAGGGAGAAAACCTTTGCCAAACGATGTTTTAGGTGCTTGGAACTAGGCCACTTAGCTCGGCTTTGCCAGGGAAAAGATCGCAGTCAGATCTGCATGAGATGTGGAATTAATGGACACAAGGTCAGAGAGTGTAGAAATAACCCACGATGTGTAATATGCCTAGAGGCTGGCTCTCGGAACGTGAATCACTATATTGGCAGCGAAGCCGCGTGTGGTAACAAGAATGCGTCTTAAATATCTACAAATTAATCTGGGAAGAGGACGTGAAGCTCAAGAACTGATGTTGAACAACGCTATACAAATGGACGTAGATGTAGTTCTCATAAGTGAACAATACAAAAAACAAGACAACAAACAGTGGTACCAGGATAAATTGGGAAGGGCTTCAATTTTCATTCGAAATCAGGATCTGACAATAGACAAAATTGAAGAAAATCACGAAAACTTCGTAGTAGTTCATACTATGGGCATCCGCATATACAGTTGCTACTTCTCTCCAAATATGGAGCTTTCGGATTTCCTCATAAGGCTCTCTAAATTGGAAGAAAATGTGAAAACAGGAAAGATTGCAGTTATAATAGTAGGAGATTTTAATAGTAAATCTCCCGAATGGATGTCGGATAGATTGGATAGAAGAGGAGCAGCGGTTAGTGAATTGATGTCTTCTCTCGATCTCTTAGTACTGAATCAGGGAAATTCTCCAACATTTCGGAGAGGGGATTCCGGCACAATTATAGACATTTCGGCTGCGTCGATATGTGTAGCTGAAAAATGTAAAAAATGGGAAGTACTAGAGGACGAAACACTTAGCGACCATCAATACATCCTTATAGAAATGGAACGCTCTAGTCAAGAGATGCCAAATATTCCCTCAAGACGTCGCTGGAATACTCGTAAGCTTAACACCGAAGCATGCGAAGCAGCGTTAACAAGACTAAAAGAAAGGCACTCTACAACGAATAGTGTTAATATCCACCAAGTCGTACAAGAGTTTAATGGAGTATTGACTGAAATATGTAACGCAGCAATGCCAAAAATTAAGATGCCTCAAAATTGTCATAAACCAGCATATTGGTGGACGAAAGAAATTGCACTACTGAGGAAAGAGTGTCTTAAAGCAAAAAGAATGGCCACACGAAAAAAGGGCGACCCCTTCTATATGGATCAATACAGAGAAGCAAGGAAGAAACTCAAAGAAGCTATCAAACACTCTAAAAGAAAGTCATGGGAAGCGCTCTGCGATGAAATAAATAACGATCCCTGGGGACTCCCATATCGAATTGTAATGAAGAAGATGGGAAACCGCAACAAGATCCCTGGTATAACAAACCCAGATTGGGCGCGAACTATTGTAGAGACACTGTTCCCAAAAGCAACGTCCCCAAGTATTTACTTCCCAACAGTAGAATCAGCAGGAGAATACGAGCCCTTCTCAAATGAAGAAATTTTATATACCGCAAGAAAGCTGAAAAAAGCTAAGGCACCTGGTCTAGATGGAGTGCCAAACGAAATCATAACACTTACAGCACAATGCTGGCCGGAATTGTTTACCGATACATTTAATATGTGTTTGAAGACAGGCATATTCCCAAATATTTGGAAAAAGCAGAAGTTGTTCTCCTGCGCAAGGGAGATAAACCCCTAGATAACCCTTCATCCTTCCGGCCGTTGTGCCTGCTGGACAATTCGGGAAATTTTTTGGAGATATTACTGTTGAATAGATTAGAAGCTGAGCTATATGCAAACGGAGGGTTCTCCCCAATGCAACTCGGATTTGTGAAAAAGAAATCAACTCTAGACGCCATTTCCCAAGTAGTGAACACAGCCCAGAAATCGATGGAGGGAAAACGATTCTGTGCCATAGTTACTTTGGATATTAGAAATGCTTTTAATACCGCAAATTGGAATGTTATTCGAACAGAAATCAGGAAGAGGAACTTTTCGAACTATTTAGTCAAAATGATTGATAATTATCTAAATGAGCGAACACTAGAATATCAAACCAACCAGGGGGCAAAACATTTCAGTGTGTCGGCAGGTGTACCACAAGGATCGATTCTAGGACCTTTCCTTTGGAATCTTATGTATGACGGTCTCTTAAACCTTAAATTACCAGATGGGGCTTCACTGGTGGGTTATGCAGACGATGTCGCCCTTATAGTGGACAAGTCAGACTCAGCTTTGACTGAAATTGTAACAAATGACTGTTTAGGTAGAGTAAATAGGTGGTTAAAATCCAAACATCTACAACTTGCAGCGTCAAAAACTGAGGCAATCGTGGTTACCAAGCGGAGATCTTTCGTTTATCCCCAATTCCACGTTGACGGATACAACATTAAAATAAACAAGAGTTTAAAATATCTTGGTGTCTACATTGATGGGGGAATCACTTTTGCTGAACATGTAAAAGTGGTATCAGAGAAGGCCCTAGGAACAGCTAGAAAACTGGCGCAAATAATGCCAAATATACGAGGACCGAGGCAAACGACCAGGAAATTGATCGCAGGTGTCTCATATGCACAGATGCTCTACGCGGCTCCTATTATAAGTAACAAAGTACGAGAACGCTTGTCACTAACAAGTAGACTTGAAAAAGTTCAACGAATGGCTACAATTCGAGTTACGTCGGCGTATCGCACAATTTCGACTTCAGCAGCGGCTGTACTAGCTAGTATACCTCCCGTAGATTTACTTCTGGAAGAGAGGAGAGAAATATACGAGGAGACTAAATCAATAGCAAATGTAGGAATGCTGCACGACCTTAACCGTAAGTCCATAAAGTTAAATGCAAGAAAAAGATTGTATCAGAAGTGGCAACTGAGATGGGATACAGAACAAACTGGCAGATGGACTCACAAATTGATCCCAAATATTGAAAAATGGGTGGAAAGAAAGCATGGTGAAATAAATTTCTTCCTAACACAAGCATTAAGCGGGCATGGAAACTTTGCGACATACCTGGAGAAATTTAAAATAAGAGAACATGGAATATGTGACATGTGCGGAGAAATAAACGATACTGTCGAACACACAATATTTGTCTGTTGTGCCTGGGAACAGTTAAGACGCGATCTCAACCGATCCATAAGAGCCAACATTACAGCGGAGAATTTTGTTAACATAATGATGGAGAAGGTAGAAAATTGGAAGGCGTGCTCATCATTTATAGAACATATTCTACGAGCGAAATCTGAGGTACAGAATAACAGATTGCCGAACCCCTAATCTATATATAATCGTATATAGGATGGGGGAGTAGGATAAGATACCAACTGCTTTAAGCAGTAAAGAACCCACCCCGAAGTAATGCGAAAGCGGTCCCGGGGTGGTCGTTCAAGTGTAGGACCACTAGTTGATAGCGCGCTATCAAAAACCTAACCTAACCTAACCTAACCTAACCTAACCTAACCTAACCTAACCTAACCTAACCTAACCTAACCTAACCTAACCTAACCTAACCTAACCTAACCTAACCTAACCTAACCTAACCTAACCTAACCTAACCTAACCTAACCTAACCTAACCTAACCTAACCTAACCTAACCTAACCTAACCTAACGTAACCTAACCTAACCTAACCTAACCTAACCTAACCTAACCTAACCTAACAACACATGCAAAGGAAAGGATCGCAGTAATACCTGCAGAAAATGCGGCACAGATGGACATAAGGCCAAAGAATGTAAAAATGCTACAAGGTGCATTATATGTATAGACGCTGGGCGACAAGAGGTTAACCATTACATTGGTAGCAAAACGCTATGCAACAGTCAAAATGGTTCTTAGATTGTTACAAATAAATCTTGGCAGGGGACGCGAAGCTCAAGACCTGATGATTAGCAGTGCATCACTAAAGAAAACTGACATAGTACTGGTCAGTGAGCAGTATAAAAAAGTCAACACTGGTTCTTGGTACCAGGATAAGTTAGGAAAATCGGCGATTTATATACGCAATCCGGATATAAATGTCAACAAAGTAGAAGAAGATCATGAAAATTTTGTGGTAATACATATTAATGGACTGAGAATATACAGTTGCTATTTTTCGCCTAGTATCGAAATCGCTGACTTCAGAATTGCACTTCACAGGCTATATGATAGTATAAAAAGATTTAATACGCCAGTCCTAATAGGTGGAGATTTTAACGCAAAATCACCCGAATGGGAATCAAACTTGCTAGACAGAAGAGGAGAAGCTGTCGGGGAGATGATCTCAGGCCTGGGACTGATCACCATTAATAGGGGTACCTCAATGACTTTTAGAAGAGGAACAGCTGGCTCCATAATAGATTTGACTTTTGCATCTACACCAATAGCAAGGAAAATTCAACGATGGGAGGTTTTAGAAGAAGAAACACTAAGTGATCATCAATATATTATGATTATTATTGATAAAGACACTCTGCATCAAAGATCCAGACCAACAAGACAACGGTGGAACACAAACAACCTAAATATTGACGCATGTAGGGAGATACTACGAGACATACAGTCAAGGCCCCAAATTGCCGAAACAATCGAAAGCAACGACTTGGATGCAGTCACATCATGTCTTAATAGTATTCTATGCGAAACATGTAATTCCGGAATGAGTAAAATCGGACCGAGAAAAAATACAAGGAAAGCTGCTTATTGGTGGAGCGACGAAATTGCAAATTTGAGGAAAGAATGTCATAAATCAAAACGTCTAGCTACAAGGAGAAGAGGCGAAGATCTCTATATGGAGTTATACAGGCAGGCTAGAAAAACATTGAGGCTTGCTATCAAAAACTCCAAGGTGAAAGCTTGGGAAGATCTTTGCCAACAGATAAATGATGATCCGTGGGGCTTGCCATACCGTATTATCATGAAAAAGGTTGGAAAAAATAAGCAGATACCTGGAATAACAAATCCACTTTGGTCAAAAACTATTGTGGATACTCTCTTTCCAGAGGCGGAAGAATCCAGTGAAACTTTTTACACATCGTCGGTTGTTGTATTGAATAAGCCGATTTCAGACGAGGAAATTAAACAAACGTGTAAACAATTAAAACGGCGCAAAGCTCCAGGCCCAGATGGTATTCCAAATGAAATTATAGCAATAATCGGAGAGAACTGGCCGAACCTATTTTCCAGTATTTTCAACAGGTGCTTGTTGAAGGGTATATTCCCAAAAGCATGGAAAAAACAGTTACTGGTTTTATTGCGAAAAGGTGACAAGCCTCTGGACAACGCATCATCTTACAGACCACTCTGTTTGCTCGATACTGTGGGAAAACTTCTGGAGAAACTTATTCTGAACAGACTGGAAGCTGAGCTGAGCGAAAAAGGAGGTTTTTCGTCGATGCAGTTTGGGTTTGTTAAAAAGAAGTCAACCTTAGATGCAATCTTTGAAGTAGTAAGGACTGCGGAGGAATGCAGATCTAACAAAGAATTCTGCGTGATTGTGACACTGGATATAAAAAATGCGTTTAATACGGCTAGTTGGGAGGTTATAAAACAGGCGACAAGAGAAAAACACTTTTCGAGTTACCTCATTCGAATAATTGATAATTATTTACAAGATAGAGTACTAGAATACGAAACTGACGAAGGTATGCAGCATCATGAAGTATCTGCTGGGGTCCCTCAAGGGTCAATATTGGGACCTTTCTTGTGGAACCTCATGTATGATGGTCTCCTGAACTTGCAGCTTCCCGACAACTGCAAACTAGTGGGATATGCAGACGACGTAGCCCTAGTCGTGACACAATCATCGGCAGCCGTAGCTGAAATTAAAACGAACGATTGCCTCAATCGAATAAGTTCTTGGTTGAAATCCAAACACCTAAAGCTGGCAGCTGAAAAGACAGAGGCTATACTTGTAACAGGTAAACGCTCATTCATATTACCAAAATTGAAGGTAGACGGACATGAGGTAAGGTTTAGTAGGAGTCTGCGATATCTAGGACTAGAACTGGACAGGCGGATGTCTTTCAGTGAGCACGTGAAACTCGTGACGGATAAGTCACTAAAAACAGCCTCGAAACTAGCGCAGATTATGCCAAACATAAGAGGACCTGGTCAAACAACTCGAAAATTGATAGCTAGCGTTGCGTATGCCCAGTTGTTCTATGGCGCTCCGGTTTTCAGCGATAGCGTGCGAACAAATATGACTCTATTAAAAAGAATGGACAAAGTACACAGAATGTCAACCCTAAGGGTCACATCGGCGTATCGCACCGTATCAACATCTGCGGCATCCATACTCAGCGGTATCCCTCCAGCTCACCTTGCATTAAGAGAAATTAAGGAGATCTACAGTGAAAAGAAGATGTTAGAAGAACATAACAAAAGTGACATAAACAACATTAAAAGGCAAGCAAGACTTCGCCTATATCAAAGCTGGCAACACAAATGGAACAATGACGACAAGGGAAGATGGACACACAGGTTAATCCCTAATGTGGAAAAGTGGTTAGAAAGAAAACACGGCGAACTAAATTTCTATCTCACACAAGTAATGAGTGGACACGGAAATTTTGGTGCGTATCTTTCAAGATTTAAAATTAGAGACAGCGCCAGGTGTGATATGTGTCGCAGCATGGATGATACTGTCGAACACACAATCTTTGTATGTAGTTATTGGACAGATCTGCGTAACACCCTAAATGAATATCTACGAGTTACAATAACACCGGAAAACTTAGTAGATGAGATGCTTAAGAGTAACGAGCAATGGACGAAATGTGCGAATTTTATCGAGACAATAATGAGGTCGAAGAAATTGTTCCAACACATGAATACTCCGAACCCCTAATCTAATACAAAATATGTACTAGGACGGGGGAATAGGAGAAGGAAGAGGCTAACAAAAATAAAGCATATATCGAACCCACCCCGAAGTAATGCGAAAGCGGTTCCGGGGTGGTGGTTCTTGTGTAGGACCACTAGATGATAGTGCGCTATCACTACGTCCCAAAAAAAAAAAAAAAAAAAAAAAAAAACTAACCTAACCTAACCTAACCTAACCTAACCTAACCTAACCTAACCTAACCTAACCTAACCTAACCTAACCTAACCTAACCTAACCTAACCTAACCTAACCTAACCTAACCTAACCTAACCTAACCTAACCTAACCTAACCTAACCTAACCTAACCTAACCTAACCTAACCTAACCTAACCTAACCTAACCTAACCTAACCTAACCTAACCTAACCTAACCTAACCTAACCTAACCTAACCTAACCTAACCTAACCTAACCTAACCTAACCTAACCTAACCTAACCTAACCTAACCTAACCTAACCAAACCTTACCTAACCTAACCTAACCTAACCTAACCTAACCTAACCTAACCTAACCTAACCTAACCTAACCTAACCTAACCTAACCTAACCTAACCTAACCTAACCTAACCTAACCTAACCTAACCTAACCTAACCTAACCTAACCTAACCTAACCTAACCTAACCTAACCTAACCTAACCTAATAGAATAGAATCCGGCAGTATCATAATGTCTACAACAAATGGACTGCGAAACAATTTACTTTGGCAAGAGTCCGTATTTATATCTGCGAAATACTTAATAAATTCATTAGTTAAGGAATCGAGGTATTCTACATTTATATGTTGAACATTTATATTAGGTACATTTTTACGAAATCATCATTTAAGTACGAAAAAAAATTAAATGAGGATTTGACAGACGTTGTACACTTTCATTGGTATTGTATTTACATCTTTAAAAAACATTTTACAAATTCCATTGTTACCATCAGGAAAATCTCCCTAAATCCTCACGTCTCCCCCCAGAAGCTCTCTACGTAATAAATTAATATTTACAAAACTAAACGACTTTTAAATTAGGTGAGACAATTTTTAGGAGGATTGAGAAGTAAAATTTTAGTTTAGGAACTGGTATCTCTTATTTACATATTCAAAGAATAATTTAAAGTAGCACAGTGGGCTAAAATGGAAAAAATGGACATAATTCTGCCATTTCAAAACCACTTATCGTATGGTGATGAAATTTTAGATGTCTATACAACTGGTGTTAGAGAGTTTAAGTTCGGAACTTGGGCCCCCTATCTCAGACAGGGTTTTAGTGGCACGTAAGTACGGCATAAAATTCTTAAAAATGTATATATTTCGATGGATTTTTTTAAAGTTCTTTATTTTGATATTAGAAATAATAATCAAACGCGACATGTGGAAATTTCTAAAGGAAAATCCCTCAATTCCCAAAAAATACATCAAAAATCCACCTATATCTTCGATTGAAAAGCGGATTCCCTTTACAGTCGATTTTGTTACACCCTAATACAAATAACTAAAAAGAAAAATTTAACAATTTAGCTTTGCGATTGGAGGAAATCTATCAAACTTTTGAAGTTTATGTAAAAAAAGGTCCAAATCGGAGAAGGGTGGCAACCACACCAATTACATTTTTGGCTTCGGATTTTCTCTAACAGATTTGTGAAACGTTTCCTTTCAAATGAGTATAAATTTGATATTCTTTGTGTAACAAACTTTTTCTACAAGACCTAAATACGAATTGGACTTTTTTCGCCAAAAAATCTTCAAAAATGAATTTTTTTCAAAAATTTGACTTTATTGGGCCATAACTTTCTTATTTCTTCACATATATTTTCGATTCTTTTTTCATGATATTGTAAATTTTTGGCAATCCACAAAAAAACACGCGAACAAAATCGGTAAACTTTTGACTGAGATATTGGCTAAACTCCAAGGCAAAGTCGGCAAACTCGGAAACTATTTAAGATAACTTCAACCTATAAAATGTTTGTTGTAGGTCTGGTCTAGGAGTATATCACAGAAAAAAACGCCACTAAAATCGGAAACTCCATTCAAAAGTTAGAAGCCGATGAAAATTTTGTATACCCGAAGTGGTCAACTTTAGGGCCTTATAGCTCCGCCCCTGTATGAGATAGGGGGCCCAAGTTCCGAACTTAAACTCTCTAACACCTCTTGTATACACACCTAAAATTTCATCGCCATACCATAAGTGGTTTTGAAATGGCAGAATTATGTCCATTTTTTTTTTTTTCATTTTAGCCCACTGTGCGTTGTTAAAGAAAGAATAATGAAGCTTATGAACTCTGAATTATGATATGTTTTTTTTTTAATGTGGGTTAAGCTCCAATATTGGTGGGTGTTACAAGTATCGGTCCAAAACGTATAATATCCATACTGTAGGATAGGTAATGCTAGACACAAAAAATAAGATTTTATGATCTATCAAACGTTTTTCGACTTCACCGTATAGTTTCGGGCACATATATTGATTTTGCGCGAGATGAACTATCACTCTCACTAAAGCTGTCCTAAATCTGTGAACCTTTTTTGGCAATATGCTACACGCTGAAAAAATCGCTTCTGTAGTATATTGTCCCAAACATATTCGGCTTGAAACGTATATGTATATGTTTAGGGTACACTCTAAACATATAATATTTGTTACACACAAAAATTATGTATTTGGGAAGATGTTGTTCTAATCAAATCTTTGTTAACATTCCAATATGTTTTATTTGGGTCTATATTTCCAAATATTCATTTGCATTTATGTATTGAGAAAAAACCTAAATTGTGTTAAATTCTTCAGTAATTCAAAGTAAATTTTGTAGAATTTTTTAAAGTTCTCAGATCAAAATAAATTACTTGGAGTATCGACAACTAATGATGGGTTGGAATACTCCGAAAATTTAAATGATTGATTTAAAACAGAAGTCAATGCTGCATAAGGTATCATAACTGGGAGGTACGATTCGGAACCAAGGAAAAATTAAAACTGAAATTCGACAAAGTCAAGAAAAGATTTTAAAATCTTTTTTAACTAATATATATTTGAAGAAATTCGTAAACAATAATTTTATTTGCATATAAACGTATATTTTATTTAAGAAATTTAGTTTGTTGTAATGTATTAATATATGCTTTTCCAACATATTTGATTGATTTTCAAATAAAATTTATTTGCTCAGAAATACATAATATTTAAAAATTTGCGTTCCAAATATATTTTCTTTCGATTCAAGCATATCAAAAAATGCGATTTTGCCCCGTGCATGAGCTATAAAAAAATTGATTTTAATTAGATTGTAAATTTTTACTTCTATTCAACAATATTGTTTGTTACTGGTAAGTGTGTTTTCTCATTCATTCAAAAATTAAAAATAAAACTTAAAAGGTATTTTCCAGACTTGTTGTAGAGAGTTGGGAACTGCTGTAAAAATCTATGGAGTTAAATATTATAACTAATTATAGGTATCTAGTTTGAAGTGGTATCCAAATGACTGGTTTAACGACCGCTTCCGTCTGTACAGGTGCTATCCATTAATGCCGCTAAAGATTGTTGAATTGTCGTTAGTTCTCCACGATTTCTTCTCCAAAACACTCGCGCATATGCATTTTAATTGGCTTAAATTGGTTTGTTCAAACACTTATCTTTAAAATGCAAACAGTATGAATATTCTTCTTTCAAATTTGCACATAAATTTATTATGTTTACATTGCAACGATAAATTCATCAAATAACTTATTTTCTTCGTTTTATCGAAGTTTTATTTTTTCAATTTCTTATTCACCACTTAATAATCGAGCTTTATAATTTCCGTATCGTATTTAAGACAAAAGACTTCCATATATTTTGTTTAGCCTTCTTAAGGATTTTTGTTTTGTCGCAGGTCTATACGCCCACATATACACATGTATATACACACACAGGCACTCATAAACACTTAGCACAGACACTTTCACATCACATTCCAGCACTCTGACTCTCTGATACTTAATCGCATTTAATAGCCAACATTATTGGGATTACAAGAGGGCGCATTTGAATCTCACTCTGGGAATGGATATTGTCGGTCAATGGACGTGTGGATGGATGGACTTGGATCACACGTAAGATGTGCTCTATTTTTTAATTAGATGTAATCCTTGTTTGCGCGGTCACGGTTTCTTGCTTTGACGAAGTGCGCACCGGAAACGGATGTTATAAATGAACGCTCACACTGCAGCCTTCCAAATATTTGTGTTAATTTCATTCTGTTTTAGATTAGATTCATTTATCTCGCACACACGCCTTTAAATTATCCACCGTCGACATCACCATGAAAACAACAACGAAAGTTGTTGCTGCAACATCAACAATCAAACTCACACACACAAACACTATTTTGTGGCAAAAATAAACTTGTTCAAAGCCAACCACTTCGCGGCGGGGTGGAATAGGGTGGATCGGTGTAATGACATCCTAAGTGACAATAATTTATTTAAAGGACATCACCGTTACACACACGCAGACACACGTCCGACAATGTGTTTGTGTGAGACGACAACGGAATACGTAAAAAGTGACACACTTACGTTTTTCCGAGCACAACGAACGCAATAAATAACTCGCTCAAAGGAAACGGACGTTACCTACTGCTGCACCGACCGACGACGATGAACTGACAATGTCAGAGTTTTCGCAAAGGATACGCACGCACATTAGTTACTGCCACAGTCCCCCCGCCTCACAGCCTCAACACACCCAAAGGAAACAGGATGCTGACAAGAGAAGAATGCTTATATTTAAGAGAATAAAAGCTTTTACAGCAGCCCTAGTGCTATATTCTTCACACGATGTTATAGTGAATGAGTGAGCAGTTCCGCTATATAAACCTGCGTTGAGTACGAGATTACGTACTCTCACTAGTGTCCTGAGAGAGTTTTTTATTTTGAAATTTTTGGCTGCCAAACAAATGTTACTTTACATCCATCGTAATTTACCATAAATGCACCCAAGTGTGCCCTTTTGGGGAAGTCGCTCGTAAATGTTCGTCTCTGTACCGCTGGTTTCTTTAAAACGCCAAGCACCACATTCATTTTTATTTAATTTCTTGCATTCGAACATAAAAACATCCTGGGAGTATTATAAAACTCACCAAATATTTACACATTAACACATTCTCCGCCTCCTTCGTCATCGTACCCGATGGCCCCCGTTAATCTGCTTGACATTGTTGCTCTTGCTTTTTGTTGTAGAAAATGTTGACCGCATAATTTATTTAAATGTCCGAAATTTAAACATACGACACACATATCGAGCAATTTGTAAATTTGAGTCTGGAAACAATTTGAATTACGAATTACTCAACTGCTCTCATAGTCGGAGAGAGATGCCAAAGATATTCCAATGTAATTAGATATGTCAGATGATGCAAACATTACATACATATACACGTATGAGTACAATATGTGTAAATATATTTATGTGTGTTTATGTGCAAACTATGTCAATTAAACCATTAACAATTTTTGCCACAAATATGTGTGTGTATTTGTATAGTAAAAGTGTGTGTCTAGTCTCGGTACTTGAAATTTACAAGGATTAAGCGAAAGTCCTAAGAGCTCACAAAATATCAGTTAACATTTAAATAATTACTTTCAAGTTTATTCGTCATCTTAGCTCAAAAATTTGTAAAGAAATGTGGTATATAGGCTAGGCTGTACGGTAAACGTAACTTTTTAACTCAAATGGGTAACGTTTGTAAACTTTTTTTTTAAATTATTTTATTTATATTTTTTGAATCGAAGCAAAACTAATAAAGGTACAGCAGTCTAAGCCACCGCGCGGCATACGTGACTCACTACATCAGAAAAACTTTAAAGCGTTTTCCCACAACCCACGTTTTCAAAGTCGGTGTCCATCATAACCTCAAAACTACTCCACAGATCGTTTTGGAATTTTGAACACTATTTCCGCACATAAATTACGAGGTAACGGAGGAGAGTTTTCTTTAAAATTGTTTAATATTTTTTATTTTACAAACACCAATTTGCCGATTTTTTTGGCTAAAATATCGTTTTTCACTTCAAAGTGTTCCCAAAAAAAAGTTATTCGTGATGGAATTCAAGCGTGATTGCTTTATATTTGTGTGGAAAAACACAAGTGGCTATCGTTAGAGCCCTCCAGCATTTAAATGTGAATAAATCTTTTGTTTCTCGTACCATTGCTCGTTACCGTGATACTGGCAGTGTTGCATCGCGTCCAAAAAGTGGACGAAAAAAAAACGGTAACAACACCAGAAATGATCCGAAAAGTGAAGGCCAGATTTGATCGAAATCCACGCCGCAGTGGTAGAAAAATTGCTCGTGAGTTGAACATATCCCGAGAACGGATACAACACATATTAAAAAATGAGCTTGGACTAAAGCCATTGAAGTTCCAAAAAGTGCAAGAGCTCACCGATGCACAAAAAAAGTTAGACTGGAAAGAGCCAAGGAGTTGCTTCGCTTGCACGAAAGTGGCCAGTTACCGAATTTGGTTTTCTCCGATGAGAAGCCATTCCAAGTTGAGCAGTTTGTGAACAAACAAAATGATCGGGTTTACTTGACAAAGAGGTCAGCTGAAAATTTACACCTTCGATTGGCCACCAGAACTCAAGCGCCGCCGATGGTAATGGTGTGGGCCGCCGTAACGGCCGATGGTCGCTTCCCGCTCGTATTCATCGACCATGGGGTCAAAATAAATGCCGATTATTATAGGGAAAATGTCCTAAAGACAGTATTGAAGCCCTGGGCAGACAAACATTTCGGCCGCAGACCATGGACATTCCAACAGGATTCAGCACCATCGCACTCAGCACGCGTCAACCAAGAATGGCTTAAAAAGGAGGTTCCTCGCTTCATTTCTACTGCACAATGGCCACCAAGATCTCCGGATCTCAATCCGTTGGACTTTTGCGCCTGGGGCATTTTAGAGAGTAAGGTTCGCACTAAAAAATACCAAAGTATCGATCATCTCAAGACGGCGCTTCGCCGGGAATGGGCCAAAATACCGCAGAGCCACTTTCGTGCAGCGTGTGATGGCATTGTCGGCCGTTTGAAGGCCATAATTCGGGCCAAAGGTGGCCAATTCGAACAAATCTAAACTGTTTCTAAAATTGTATGTTATTTCCGACATTTTTTGCTTTTGAACAATAAAATTTAAAAAAATTAGAAAAATATAGCGCTTTACTTTGTTGCATTACATATCAGCCACCCTGTATATGCGGCTATATATAAATCTAAACCGATTATCACTAAATAAAGCCATATTCTCGTTCCTAAATTGAGAAACATCTTTCTAACAAATTTTGTAATGATCGGAAGTTAAGTACAATTTCTATAGAGCTTTGATACCAATTCGGTAGTAACATATATATATATATGGGGGCTATATCTAAATCTGAACCGTACCCAAATTTGACAGTGTTAATTTATGTATAAAGAAACCTATTTCTGCCAAATTTCGCACATATCGCATATAAAATATAGTATCTAAAGCTCTTACATGTCATATCGGGAGTAACGTATATATGAGGGCTATATCTAAATCTGAACCGATTTTCCCCAAATTAGGCAGTATTCATTTATGTAATATGAAACCTCATTCTGCCGAATTTCGTATTGATGGGATATAAAATACAGTTTCTACAGCGCTGATATGACAAATCGGGGGTAACATATATATGGCGGTCATATCCATATCTGAACCGATTTGGCTGCGTTTATTTATGTAACCAAAAACCTTTCTGACGAATTTCGTACTTATCGGATATAAAATACAGTTTATCAAGAGACTTCTCTCTGTCAATTTTTTTAAAGATCGGTTAAAAAATGTTGCTTATACAGTGCATATATGCCAAATCGGAGGTACATATATATGGGTGCTATATGTAAATCTGAACCGATTTTAATCAAATTCTATCGGCCAATAGAAAGATATGTGTTAAGTTTCGTTTAGATCGGACCATAATTGCGACCTGTACTTTGAACAGACGGACATAGCTAAATCAACTCTGAAATTGATACTAAGTCGATCGGCATAATAAACGATCTATTTTATCTCCTTTTGTTTGTTACAAACAAATGCACTTCGAAAGTTTTACTATAACACCGTGCGACAAAATTGAACAAAAAGTTATGGTCATGGAAATGTGTATAAAATTCTGAAAGCTGATTAGAAACAAAACAAATCTGTGTACTCAGTTTTTTATTTTCTGGTACAGTTCGCATTAAAAAGGATTTTTTTTAATTATATCAATAATTGTATTGTAAATGCCGTAAGTTATTTAGCTTCCGCTAGACCAATCTTCTGCCAGTAGGCATCTTTAAGGCATTGGGTAACCTTGCGAAAATATCTTCGATGCTAGGAAGAGTATAAGCATCCTTATTAGTTGCAAGGTTCAATTTCCTAGGCATATGCGAACTTTATTGGGTTTTATAACTAAACGCATAGGGAAACTCCAAGCTGAATTGGACTGTTCAATGACACCTAAGGACAGCATTCCATCTATTTCCTGATGTATCAAGCTCTCCACTGCGGAAGATACAGGATAGCATCGCTTTTTTACTGGTTTTGAGTTTCCCACGTTTATTTCGTGTTTCAGGTTAGGTTAGGTTAGGTTGAATAGAGGAGACGTTTAAACGTCTCATGTCCATGGACATACACTTAAGCCAGTGGTTCGGCCTGTTGTACGCTCCTTATTTATGATTTTTATACCCCATGGGTTACAGAAAATCGGTACTAGACACGAATATTCTCAGTTTCTTCCAGTCATATCCTCTGAGATGAGTCAAGTCTGGCGATATGTCGGAACCGAAATATCGGGATCTTGCATGTGTGAAAACTGGGCAGTGACACAGAAAATGCTCCATCGTTTCAATGTTTTCCCTGCATGCCCTGCACTCGTCGTTTTTTGCTAGTCCTATGCGATGAAGATGTGCCTGTACGCTTGAATGTCCCGTTAGAACACTCATCATCTTACTAATCTCGATCATGTTTAGTTTCAGAAAACTACTTGTTTTCTTCTTATTTGGGTCACCCCACAGTATCATTGCAGTTGCTCCTACAGTTGCGCTATTCCACACAGTCCCTCACTGCCCAGTGCTTCAGCTCACCCTTCGTGGCTTCGAAAGTTTGCAATTTTCTAAGATTATTACGTATTTGCTCATAATGGGAAACATTTTTTTAATGTTTTTCGTATTACAGATTTTTGTTATGCGTTAAATTAAAGGGAATTATGAGGGCTACATATGCTGCAAATATCGCTATCACGTAGAATCTTTGGTTTAGTAACAGTCGTGACAAATATGAGAAAAAAAATATTTTTTTTTATAAAACACTTTTTCCTGGTACAAAAAAAACATAAAAAATAAAAAAAAAATTGGAAAAAATTATTTTATCACATTTTTAAATGCCAGCATACTAACGAAGAAAACACTGCCTATTTGAAAAAAATCTATTGATAGATGTAAAAGTTATGAGCCATTTTGCAAATGTTGTTTCATATTTTTTCGTTTTTAAATGATATTTTTGCTTATATTGAATTCGCCATATGTGAGGGGGACATATAAGAGACATTGCACTTGCATTTTATTTTATGAGGATTGATGTCAGACATTAAATTAAATATAATTATAGAGAGGACGAAGTTTTATGGCCGTTCGTAAAGGTAAGTACACACGATTTGCAGATCGGACAACGTTGCCAGAAAAATGGCGGAAAAATGCAACCCTGTGAATTAACAACCGTATGAACACACAATTTTGTTTTGCAACGTTAGCAGAAAAGTAATTGCGAGATAATTTGCAGATTGTTATATGTGCGAAGTTTATGCATGTGACAACGGGGCCATTGCCAGAAAAACATTTTATTTGCAACACTGTCTATAATGTATTTTTATTGGCAATCCTGCATATAAATATTTACAACATATATTGTAAATATATAAAATTGTAATGTTTTCTTGCAATCGTCTGAACTGTCAATACACCTTTGAATAACAATTTGTCATTGTCCGTATATTTGCAGCACTTTAGCAGGGTTGATAACGTTTGCCGATCTGGCAATCGTCTATACTCAGCTTAACCCTCCATAAAACATTATATGCAATGTGAGAGCTATATTGGATGAGATCCGCTCAGGGTTTTTTATTTATGAGGTTTCCATTCAGTTACGCCTTTTAGGGGCATGGACACCCCAGTCGCATATACAGGTAGTAAAATTATATGTACGCAATTCAAAGTAGTACGCGGCAGTCTTGAAAATATTGGGTTTCTACGTTCGAAGCAAACTATATGTCAGCTACAGGTACTGCCATTTATGAATGAAATATCTTATTAATAAATTAGTGTAATTCATCGCCAAATACAAAGTTATATTTCGAAGTGTGAGTAAAAGGCAATGAACTTTTCAATGTGTAAATGATCCCGACAATTTCTGCTACATCTGCGGAAAATATGTAATTAAAAAATCGACGTGCGTTTAGTAAAATAATAGAAGAAATATATGTGTAATATTTTGGTATACGAGTTAAAAATATAAACGAACCGTGGACACCTAGTATTTTGTGTAATTCGTGCCATGTAAATCTTACTCGATGGACTAGTGGAAGCACGCGGTAAGTACTTTACAATTAATGTATTACAATGTTTTGTGGAATAATACGTTTTAATTTTAGACATCATGTACAATTTGGAATGCCAATGATTTGGAGACAACCATTCATTCACGATGCGGGCTGCTATTTTTGTCGAAGTAAACAGATTGGAGTTGGAAGGAGCATTCGCTGGAATTACGCTGAAGTAAAATCTGTCAATTTTCCAGTTGCACATTCGGAAACAATACCAATTCCCAAGTGTCCAAGTATAGCTAACAGCCTAATTAAGGAAACATCATCAAGTTCAACTGAGTACTCAGAAGTCATCGCTTTTAACTCAGTTTCAACTCATTGATCTAGTGAGAGATTTGGAACTGACCAAATATAAGGCAGAACTACTTGCATGAAACAGTACAAAATTGTTGGCCCCAGATTTTAACATAACATATCATAGAGTCCGTGATATACCTTACAAACAATTGTATACAACTGTGGATAACAGATGCTTTTGCAAGGACATTCCCGGATTGTTCCAGAAACTTAATCAAACATACAATTCAAAGGAATGGCGGTTATTTGTTGACAGCAGTACAGAAAGTTTGAAAGCAGTACTTTTGCACAACGGAAATCAGAAACCGCCGATTCCCATTGCTCATGCTGTCAATTCTAAGGAATCATACGAAACAATGGCTAAATTGATAAAATACATAAAATATGAACAACATGACTGGACAATTTTTTGCGATTTAAAAGTAGTTGGTATGTTATGCCTCTGGGATAGCCGTGATCGCGAAGATCATTACAGAAGAAAGAAATGTCCAACAAAAAAACACATTATCTGCATTGGGTGAAAACAACATAAAATACACACACACAGAATACAGTTTGGTTGCCTCAACCGAATTATTTTCCAACCGAATTTTTGTAGTTCATGCGATCATGCGATTCCATCAGGACAACCAGCATTTTTGTTGTGGTATACTTCTGCTTCCATGTTGACAACAGTCATATTTGGTTGCGCCAACTACGAAAATGGTGGCTAAAATTATCTGTTGTATGATGCCACAACCAACTGTTTAAAAAAATTGGTTGTTCTGACAATTTTTCAGTCATATACTGCCGACAATTAATTAAAAACAGTTTTCATTAATTTTTATTTTATTTATTGAACAAAAAAATAAACAATTCATAACAAAATTAAAAATCCCATATTGCAAATTCATCACTATTATGAGATGTGGAAATATTTGACACATATTTTAGTACAAGAAAAAAACACAAAACTTTTATGCAAATATCGCTTAACCCTGTGCTTTCAATTTCACGATTGTTGCTTTTTTTATTTATGTAAAACATTTTGCACGACATATTCCGTATTCCACACATTATTATTCACACGAGACTATTTTAGACTACATATACCGTTCTTGAACAAAAGGTTGAAGATTTATTTATGTCGACTAATTTCATTTTTTGTTTGTCATGTATCAACAAAAGAACAGCAACCAATCTGTCGGTTTTATTTCCCAAAATACAATTTGGGAAATTATTGGCATAACCAAAAAACGATTATTTATTAATATTTTTTCGTTGCAATAATAATCTTTGGTCTACTGATACAATTTCTGTTTTCAAGAATAAAACATTGGTTGTCACAACCAAAAATCGATCATATGGTACTATGATGAAAGTTTAAAATTGGTTACCACAACTAACCGAGTGTCAATGAAAAAAACAATCTTAATTCGATTGACACAACCATCGATTTAGTTGCAAGCATTTTCATTTGATCGTATCCATGTTATTATTATTGTTTCAACTATTTATATATAAATACAACCGACACACGGTGTAGGCAATATACTTTTTGTTGCTAGTACTATTTTTATATTGTTACAATCGAATTCCAACCAATTATTTTCCTGGGTGCACCTCTCGTCCAAAAAGAAAACATTATTTTGGAGATTATATTTGGTTCCTCATTAGAGAAACCGATTCCGAAATCTACAAACGTCAACAAAGAACTCACAATTACTTCTAATGAAACTTGTACATGTAAATAAACTCAAATATAAATAAATTCGCTATTTAAACAGAAATCAAAAAAAAAAAGATTTTTTTAAATACTCTTTTTATTTTCTTCGCTAGGATGCAAATTATTATTTTCTTCGCTAGGATGCAAACTTTTAAAAAATGGAATAAAATATTTTTTTCGATTTTTTTCTATTTTTTATGTTTTTTTCGTCCCAGGATTTAGTTTTTTTTTTTTTGAAAAAAAATCTACTTTTTCCATTTGTTTAATGACTATTACTAAACCACTGTTTCTAAGTGAAAGAGATATTTCCAACATTGGTAGCCCACATTAATAGCTTCAAAATAACGTATAAGCTGACCTTATCGGGCATATACTCAAAAATTATAGTGCAAATACTAAGGGTACCTTCGACGATAATAGTATTTTTAATAAAAAAATTAAAAAAAAAAATGTATGCATAAAAAAATTTTTGGTTTTAATTTTATATGACAGTATGCCACAATCAATATAAAAAAATATTTTTTAGGTCTGGGACCCAAACAAAATTTTTTGTTGCATAGTGTTTTTTTATCGTTCTTTTACTGTCTAACACTCTTCACCTTTTCCGATGTTATTGCTTTGATCGCGATTTGGCTATCTGTGAAGATGTTGGCATACTTACACGCTGAAAAAAAATTGCTTCTGAGCATATTGTCCCAAACATATTCGGCTTGAATTATACATATGTTTAGGGTACACTCCAAATATATAATATTTGACACACACAAATATTATATGTTTGGGAGGATATTGTTCTAAACAAAAATATGTTCCCATTCCAATATTTATACCCTACACCACACTGTGGTACAGGGTATTATAAGTTTGTTTCACGGCAGATGTTTGTAACACCTGAAAATAACACAGCTAGACCCACCTTAAAGTATACCGATCGACTCAGAATCACTAGCTGAGTCGATTTAACCATGTCTGTCCGTCCGTCCGTCCGTCCGTCTGTTCATGTAAAGTTGTTCGTCGACTACAGGTCGCAATTTCACTCCGATCGTTCTGAAATTTTGCAGTTTAGAGTATTTCGCGGCTGTTAAGATCGCTATTGAATTTGGTTGAAATCGGTTCAGATTTAGATATAGCTCCCATATATATCTTTCGTCCGATTTGGCCCTTTAGTCCTATAGAAGCTGTATTTTACATCCAATCGTTTTGAAATTTAGAATGGTAGAGTTTCTTGATCCATGAACCAACATTGCCGAATTTGAAGAAAATTGGTTAAGATTTAGCTATAGCTCCCATATATATGTTTCGTCCGATTTGGCCCTTTAGTCCTATAGAAGCTGTATTTTACATCCGATCGTTTTGAAATTTAGAATGGTAGAGTTTCTTGATCCACGAACCAACACTACCGAATTTGAAGAAAATCGGTTAAGATTTAGCTATAGCTCCCATATATATGTTTCGTCCGATTTGGCCCTTTAGTCCTATAAAAGCTGTATTTTACATCCAATCGTTTTGAAATTTAGAATGGTAGAGTTTCTTGATCCATGAATCAACACAACCGAATTTGAAGAAAATCGGTTAAGATTTAGCTATAGCTCCGATATATATGTTTCGTCCGATTTGGCCCTTTAGTTCTATAGAAGCTATATTTTACATCAAATCGTTTTGAAATTTAGAATGGTAGAGTTTCTTGATTCATCAACCAACATTGCCGAATTTGAAGAAAATCGGTAAAGATTTAGCTATAGCTCCCATATATATGTTTCATCCGATTTGGCTCTTTAGATCCAATCGTTTTTATACCGTACACCACACTGTGGTACAGGGTATTATTTAAGTATAAAGTGTCCCAAAAGTAAATTTATGTAAACAATTTATACATGAATTAAAAAATTTATATATCAGAGTTATTCAATATTACGAGAGTGGTGTAGGGTATTATATAGTCGGCACCGCCCGACTTTAGCCTTTCCTTACTGGTTTTTATTTGGAACTAGTATTTATGTATTTTGGCAATGTATAAATGCCTTAACTTAAAGACAAGTTTTCTGTTTTTCAGATGTTCAAAGAGCATTGTTTTATAAATGTTATATGTTTGTAAAATGTAATTAACGGCCTGTTTCTGTATTTCCACACTTTCTTCACGAATTTGATTTCTCTAAGGTTCGTTCGTTCGCTTGGTCTTACGTCAATGACGTTAGCAATGTACCAATTGGAAAATAATGTAATTGCCTTTCGGTCTAAAAAGCACACATTTTTATATGGTCGACCCTTAACAAATCAACCCTGGTTGGGTCAGCTGAGCTGAACCAAGATTGTCATTTCTTTCTCTCTCTCTCACGTCTCTCTCATTGTGAACTGATGATTTTTTCCATCTTAGCAAGCTGCCAATGTTGACTTCTTTATGCTTACATACTCGTATGTATACAATTTTATTATTATTTAATTGTTGTTGTCATAATTATATTAATATCTACTTATTTTTTGCTTTTAATTACGTTTTTTGTCATTGTTCCTATCAGTCGACAAATAAAAAAGAGTGACTCGATCTGATATTTGTGTTCGCCCAGATGACAGCCAAGCGAGATAGAGAAACCAAAATCTACACTGAAATTATTACGTTTTCGTACGAGTTTATTATCGTGCGACTTGTCGCTGTAATGGCAGTTAGTGAAACCCAAATCAGCTGTTTGTCGTCTGGCAGGCGAACGAAAGCAAATTTTTAAATTACAGAAACAGGCTGTAAAACTTAAATCGTATAATCTTTCGTAAATAAAAGTTGCATTGATGGATTGACAAAAAGTGATGAATTGGAATACTTATAAATAAAAATTTATTGATGTAAGACAAAAGCTAATGCTGCTAAAGACATTTTTAACTGTAATCTATGAAAAACTAACTAAAATTCGAAAAATTCAGCAAAGTTTAAAAAAAAATATATATGTGGAAAACATCTTAAACAATAACTTTGTTTGTGGGTAAACACATATTTTATTTGTGAAAGTCAGTGCGCAAATATATATTGTTCTAATCTATTAATATATGCGTTCCAAATATAATATATATAATATTTAAAAAATTCGTTTCCATATATATTTTCTTTCAATTCAAACATATCAAAAATCTCGATTTTCCTCCGTGTAGGTTTTGTGGTATTACTGAGCCAGTTAACACACTCCGTGATTGCTCGAACTTCTGCTTGAAATACTGTGTTATGGTCTGGGAGGCGGAAGTAAAGTTCGACTTCTGGTTCATCAATAAAAAGTCCCAGACCCGTCCTTCCTCCTAGCCTGGACCCATCAGTGCAGCAGTTGGTTCCCACTGGCACATGAGATAGTGTTCCGTTTTCCCAGGAGCGTCTGTCTGGCACGAACGAATCACAGGTAGCTGTAAGCCGCACTTCAGGAATGCTGTCGGAGACTTCCGTTGTTTGAATATGACCGACCAGTGATTGTAATATCTTCTGATGGTACGACTTGTGGTCTCGATTTATCCATTCACCCATCACTTGTAGACGTCTTGGTGTGAGGGCTGCCTCATACTTTATACGGATATCTATTGGTTGGATGTGCAGTATAGTCTCCAACGCTCTTGTTGGTGCGGTTCTAATTGCCCCTCTTATGCCTAGACAGCACATACGTTGCACTTTTTGCAATGGAATTCTCGAAGAATTTGCATATGTTGGTGCGCCACTATCCACGTGCAAGCTTTGGCTTAGGCAAGAGGCAATCAGGCAGTCCAACGAAAGATGGACAGAAATCGGCACCCGCAGGGTAGCTAGACAAATCTGGCCACCCGCAGGGTAGCTAGACAAATCTGAGAAGATCAAAATATCTCCTCGCACTAGAGAGGCAAAGATTATCTACGTTAGTATCAGTTCTGATGGGACACTGCTTGATCGGCGAACACGCCAAAATATTGGGTATTGACTCTAATGACTTCTACAGAAGCTGAGGAGATGAGGAAGAAGTGGAGAGCATTGAGCACTTGCTATGCGACTGACCCGCTCTGAGTAAACGACGACTGGACATACTGGGTTCGGCCTTTATAGGCAGCCTAACTGATATTTCCAGTACCGATATTCGTACTATCGATAAATTTGTATATCAAACAGGTTGGTTTCGATGAGGGGCATTTCAGCCCGTGGTAACACTAGGGACCTAAACTGGTCTATGTGAGCTTGTATAAAAAAATACGGCTTCCACCCTAACCTAAACCTACCACTCGGAAAATGTGTTTTCATCAAAAGCCTTACGGTATCATCTATAGTTTCCATCCTTTTAGTTTTTTTTTTTTTTTTTTTTTTTTTGAGAGGAACTTTTTTATTTTAGACATGCTGTCTTCTGTACGTGGATAATCGTGTTTAGGCTTGTCCAATCGATTTCTGAGTAGATTGCCAAATTTAGTCCAGTGGGTTTTAGCCTTATTACGGAAACTTATTGGGTCAGGCGGTGGCCGTGAAATTGTAACCTTATATAAAGGTGGTCCAAATGGGAGTGTTCATCCGAAACCCTCCACTCATGGATCTCATCAATGAGGTTTTCTGAGCATATCGTTATATCTAATACTTCTTCCCTAATTTTGTTAATTTTAATTTTGTTGTTCCCCATGTTGAGAGTTAGGAGATCATTAGTATTCAAAAATGCAAACACATTGTGGTTGCGTAGTAGGTAGGTGAATAGGTACTGCGTAATAGGTTGAAAAAACTATGCGCTCTGCAATAACACTTCCGTTGGCTACAACTGGCGGCGACTGACGGGTTTCAAGTAATTTGTTCTGCCAGTCCTTGTTTAGCAAAACTAGGAAACAAGTCGATGGCAGTCATTAACTGTCTCTGTTGATTAGCTGTTAAGGGAAATTAGCATCTATAATGTTTTTTAAATTTACGCACGGACAAGCAAACATATCAGAAACTTGGGTAGCGGACAAACGAATGGACATGATTTTCTGAACTGGTGGACTTGAGATGATGTAATCATCGAAAAACTCTGGAGCTAAACCGAATGCCTTCCAGAAATCTAAACCCAGTATCAGAAGTTGTTTTATGGATGGAACTATTAAAAGTTTTAAAGGTCGTTTTTCCTCACGAAAACTTTTGTCTATATCTTAAATTCCTAAGATTTTCTGCAGGTTTCTATCAGCAGTTCTTACTGTCATTTAGGTTGATTGAAATCTTACAAATTTGGTAAAATCCGTGTTGGCTAGAGCCGACCCTACACAACAAATGTTAGCTCCCGTATCTAACAAACCGTATTCGGTAAAATTTAAAAAGGTTAACTTGGCGTAATATCTTTTATCGGACGTACAGTTGACAATAGCTGATATAATATATTTAGAATATTGTTTCCGTTTTTTATAAAAACATCTGAATCGTTGTGTAGATCTTTTAGGGTGTTCGGGATCATTAGAAATGGTAGATACCGAGAATATCTCGTCTCGTTTTTTGATATATGCTTCAAATCGCTGGTGATAAGGCTTTATGGGGTAATGGCGTGTATGGATAACTTTTGATTTTAAAATTTCTAATTTGGGATGTGTGGGCTCCGCTGAGGAAAAATCGATGGAATTCTCGATTGTTACTGAGGATTCGGATTTTCGTTTTGGTGCAATTAGTTTTTTTGCGGATTCGTTAATTTTCGATTGGAACACCGAACGCATTGTGGCTTGTAAACGTTTTTACTCCCACATCTGTAACAAAATACTGTGCGATATCTAAGGCAATCGTCCCAAAAACGTCCAACTTCGTCACAGTTCCAGCATTTGGAAAGGGATATATCAATTCTTCTTCGAACATTGGAATATGAAGCAATAGAAGATTTCACAAATTGAGGTTTCTTGTAAAAGTCTTTATTTAAGAGATTCTCACTCATTTGAACCAGTTTCCTGAGGTGAGCTACAGTAAAAATTGGCACGTATAATAACTCATGTTTCTGCAATTGAAAATTGATTTTTTAATTTCTTCCCTTAATACTAGCACACTATTTTGTAAATATTGGAGCACAATATGCACCGACTTCATCCGTATCAACATGCCATGATATACCCAATAGTACAAATAGTTATGACCACTTGAAGTTATATATGTTTATAAATACTTTTTTCCTAAAAAATTTACAAAAATCGGACTTTTTTTGGCAATATAACCTTAAGTGGTCATAACTTTTGTACTATTGGGCATATCGAACCATTTTTTCAATTGCAGATATCTCGGTAACTATACGAGATAATGCTTAGGTGTAAAAAGTTTTTTTGTGACCTCAGTTAGTAGAACACACACAACATTTTATAAATCGGAAGAGAAACACGAGTTACACGCGCTTGAACATTTCCTTCACTCGTTGTGGCCAACTTTGAGGCCCTCTAGCTCCGCCCCTGTCTGACATAGGGGGCCCAAATATAAAACTTAACTTCTCTAACACCGGTTCATCTAACATGCCAAGTTTGGTCGCAATCGGTTGTTTGGTTAAGAAACTGTCGAATTATTTCTGCTTTTTGAATTCAGACTGGTCTTGGTATTTCATCTAAAACTTTTACAAATATTGAGTCTCCCAGTTTGGAGAGAGTGATTTGGGAGAAAAAAAAATTTTTAAAAAAGATATAGCGAAATCTTATTTCACCTATTTGTAACTGTTTATAAACATTTTAGCCAAAAATAAACTACATAGGTCGATTAAAATATTGTTTCGTAAAAATAGTTCCAAAATAAAAAATATATGGACGGAAACAAAGAGTTATTTAGAACAACATCTTCCCGAATATATATACTAGTGCCAAATATAATATATATCGAATGTACCCAAAACAGTTGTATCTTTCAAGCAGAATATGTTTGGGACAATATACTACAGAAGCGATTTGTTTCAGTGTGTAGTTTGTACTATTTAAATGCTACTTTTATTTTTAGAAAGTGGATCTAAGAAGTTGCAAAAATGGACTTGCAAATTTTAGTCCTTCATTATCCTTTAAGATCCACGGTAGGAAATTTTTAAAAAGCGACATATTTGTACTGTTTAAAACCACATTCTGTAAGTATGACAAAGGATGTGAGCGTATACGCAATGTCATTGGCATACAAAACTGCAACCTTAAAGTGGGGAAGTGGGATGTCTATCACAGAAAAATTGTTTATTTTAGTTTATGAAAAAGTAATAAAAACGAGTAAGAAAGTTTCAGTCGGGTAAACCGACTAAGGTATACCCTCACTTTGTGGGTAATGTTATATTGAATATTACACAAATTATTCTGTCAATTTTTGTAGGAGGTACCAGAAGGGGTTTAAGAAATACACCTATATTTCGCTGAACAGTAGATACTTTAAATACACTGCACTGTGCCGAATTGTAACCGTTTATATGGACTGGTATATTAACGTTTAGATATTAAATAGTGGTATAATTTGGCCATTTTGTGTGGGAGGTACAAAAAGGGGTGTGGTGATAACGCTAATTTTTCACTGGACTATAGGCATTATAAAAGCATTACACTGTACAAAATTTCAAGTAATTGTATACACTGATATTAATGTTATAAACTGTTAACTTTGTGGGAGAGGTACCAAAAGGGGCGTGACAATAACGCCAATTTTTCAATGGACTGTAGGCACTATAAAAACATTACGCTGTACAAAATTTCAAGTATTTTTATACACTGGTATTAATGTTATAAGCTGTTAAATTTTGGTGCAAAATGGTGCATTTGTGTGGGAGGTACCAAAAGGGGCGCGGCAATAACGCCCATTTTCACTGGACTGTAGGCACTATAAAAGCATTACACTGTACAACATTTCAAGTATTTCTAAACACTGGTATTAATGTTATAAGCTTTTAACTTTTAGTGCAAAATGGTGCATTTGTGTGGGAGGTACCAAAAGGGGCGTGGCAATTTTGCCCATTTTCCTCGAGTTGATAGCGACTAACAAACTAATACTATGTGTGGAATTTCAGAAGATTCGAATACGTATAATAGCAGTTATTAAAGAATCAATATTTCACAACATTTTAACCCTTTGTGGGGGAGGTACCAGAAGGAGTGGACCAATTTGGCCCATCTTCGAACTTAGCCGGAGATAGAAAAAAATATTACCACATACGAAATTTGAAGTCAATCGGTTACTCCTTTCGAGAGTTATCGTGCGCACCATCCAGCAGACAGACAGACAGACGGACGGACGACTTAAAATGACCCAAAACTGATTTCCGCCGAACATACTTGGGGTCTTAGGTCACTCCATCGATGTGTTATACTTTTTTCCGTAGCAAATGATATATACCCTCGTCACACTAAAGTGAGCGTATGATAAAGTATTCAGCAAATTCATTACTCCATTGGAGTTTCTAGCACACACAAAAAGGATTAATATAATTTTATATATATAATGGGTAGTTCTTTCTCAAGTGTCACAGGCCAAAAATTAGATTTTTCTCAAATTCTCAGAAAATGTTGCCCAACTAGTATGAGAGAGTATTGACCCACAATATTAAAAAACTAGCTTTAACGCGGTGCGCTTCGCAGCCCCATCATTTATTTATTTCCTTTTTAGGGTACTGTAGATAGTTATACATCTTTCAAAAATGAATATTCCATATGGGGAAAAATATCTTGTTTATGTTCCTGGCATCAAGGTACAATATTTATCCCTCTTCCCTTCTGTGCCTCTAAAAGTCAAAAACTATTTTTTGGACCATATTTTACCTTTTTCCCCTAGTTTACGTTCCAATAGCTACATTCACACCTGATACAATATAAAACAATGTTTGCCCCACCGTGTCTTTAAAAGTTTTATTTTAAAAAAAGGTAAAATGAATGCCTTGTTTAAGTTGCAAGACTTCGCAACCTTACATAGGCCGTATTTTACCCTTTATGTCCCCTATCTGTGACACGTTTAACTTTTTACCATACCGTGCCTTATTTAACTTTTTTCCCACGGTTTACATAGAAGCACCGCACTCTGGTTATGAATCACTGCGCTACTTAACTTAATTCTATATTTTATTATCCCACTGTTCTTCTAAAGTAAGAATTTATATACATACTAGGTTAGGTTGAAGAGATGAGACGTTTAAAACGTCTCATGTCCATGGACATACACTTAAGCCAGTGGTTCGGCCTGTTGTGCGCTCCTTATTTATGATCTTTTTATACCTCACGAGTTACAGAAAATCGGTACTAGACACGAATATTCTCAGTATCTTCCACTCATATTCTCTGATATGAGTCAAGTCTTGTAATATGTCGGAACCGAAATGTTGGGATCTTGCATGTGTGAAAGCCGGGCAGTGACACAGAAAATGTTCCATCGTTTCGATGTTTTCTCTGCATGCCCTGCATTCGTCGTTTCCTGCTAGTCCTATGCGATGAAGATGTGCTTGTAAGCTTGAGTGTCCCGTTAGAACACTCATCATCTTACTAATATCGATCTTGTTTAGTTTCAGAAGACTTCTTGTTTTCTTTTCATTTGGGTCACCCCACAATATCTTTGCAGTTGCTCCTACTGTTGCGCTATTCCACACAGTTTTGTGAGCCATCACTGCCCCGTGCTTCAACTCATTTTTCGTGGCTTCGAAAGGTTTCCAATTTTCCAAGTTTATTACTCGAAGTTCTCTGCCCTTTGCAGCCAAGCTGTTTGCCCTTTCATTTCCAATCACTCCGTTATGTCCTGGTACCCAGCAAATACGCAATTTACCATGGGCTGAGTAATCATTTATCGTTTTTTAACAGTCCAACACAGTTCTGGATCTGACCCTTTCCGATGTTATTGCTTTAGTCGCCATTTGGCTATCTGTGAAGATGTTGGCATATTTAGGCTTTGTCGTGTTACTGAGCCAGTTCACACACTCCGTGATTGCTCGAACTTCTGCTTGAAATACCGTGTTATGATCAGGGAGGCGGAAGTGAAGTTCGACTTCTGGTTCATCAATAAAAAGTCCCAGACCCGTCCTTCCTCCTCGCTTGGACCCATCCGTGTAGCAGCTGGTTCCCACTGGCACATGGGCCAAAGTTCCATTTTCCCAGGAGCGTCTGTCTGGCACAAACGTATCACAGGTAGCTGTAAGCCGCACTTCAGGAATGCGGTCCGAGATTTCTGGCGTTTGAATGTGACCAACTAGATATTCTAAAATCTTCTGATGGTACGACTTGTGGTCTCGATTTATCCATTCACCCATCACTTGTAGACGTCTTGCTGTGAGGGCTGCCTCATACTTTATACGGATGTCTATTGGTTGGATGTGCAGTATAGTCTCCCACGCTTTTGTTGGTGCAGTTCTAAATGCCCCGCTTATGCCTGGACAGCACATATGTTGAATTTATTGCAAAGGTATTACGTTGCACTTCTTGTCCATTGATGTCCACCACACTACACAGGCGTAGGTGATTATTGGTCTAATCACGCTCATGTAAAGCCAGTGAGTCATATTTGGACGTAGTCCCCATTTTAAACCTATAGCTCTTCTGCACAATGACCAACATCTGTGGGCCTTTTTAACTCTTTCTTCAAGATGATCTTTCCAGTACAGTTTCTGATCCAAGATTACTCCCAAATATTTTACCTTTTTAGTTATAGCAATTGTCTTATTCAGGAATCGAGGGCGGGTAAAACGTGGGATCTTCGTTTTCCTTGTAAATAGACATATTTCTGTTTTGTCTGGGTTAACATTTAATCCCCTTGGTTGTGCCCAGTTACATGCTATGTTAAGTGCCTCTTCAGCTCTTCTGCATAATAGATTTGGATGAATGCCCCTTAGAAGTATTACAATGTCGTCTGCATAACAGACTGGTTTAAGTCCTTCATTGGTGAGGGCTTTTAGGAGACTGTGTATCGTCGTAACACATAGAAGAGGCGATAAAATGCCCCCTTGAGGTATACCACGATTTACCTTGTCTCTAATTTTTACGTCATATGACCCACAAATAATCCACCTATTCCTTAGCATATTGTTGATCCCGTTTTTCAGCGCCCGGTCAACCTGAAACTCGTCTAAGGACTGGATAAGTGTATCGGTCTGTACATTGTTAAATGCGCCCTCAATGTCTATGCAAACAGCAAGTGTATAGATTTCTTTACTGAAGGACTCTTCTATGTTGTGCACTACCTCATGCAGAGCTGTTTCCACTGATCTTCCTTTGACATAGGCGTGTTGTTTGAATTTTAGCCTGTCATCCGCTATTTTACTTTTGACCATGTTATCAATTATTCGCTCCATTGTTTTTAACAGGAAAGAAGTTAGGCTAATGGGTCGATAAGCCTTTGGGGTCGTATAACTCGCCTTGCCAGGCTTTGGTATGAAGACCACCCTTGATTCCTGCCAGTTTTTTGGGGTATACGAATGGGTCAGGCATGCAGTAAACACTCCAGCCAGATGAGTTGATACCAGATCCACCTCATTCTGCAGAAGTGCTGCAAATAGTCCATCCGGTCCCGCAGCCTTAAAGGGAGAGAAACTTTTTATCGCTTCTTGAACCATACCATCTGTTATATCCGTAATAGGTACTTGATGCAATACATTTTCATTCTGTAACTGTTCCTCTGTTGGTCCAGCATTACCAGTCGGAAAATGAGTTTTCATCAAGAGCCTTACGGTATCCTCTATAGTTTCCATCCTCTTACCCGTTTCATCCACAAGTGTTTCGGTTTGGACATGAGTTTTTGAGAGGAACTTTTTCACTTTAGACATGCTGTTAACGCTGTCTATCTGTTCACAGAAAAGCCTCCAGGAGTTACGTTTCGCCGATCTAATGATTTTATTGTAATCTTTGAGTCTTCTGCGGTAGTCGTTATATGGGACTATATATAACACTTTTTCCTCACTTACCACATTTACCATTTTGCTACACTTTAACGTATTTACCAATTTTTTACCCAATTGTACCATATTTAACCCTTCTTGCTTCACTGTACCACATTTTACCCTTTTTGCTATACTCAATCCTATTTAACACCTTTTAGCCACTCTGCACCATAATGTTAAACTTTAACTAAAGTCATAACATTTGAAAAAAAGACTTCTTATCGCATATTTATGTTCCAGATGTTGCCCTCTCTCCCTAGATCCATGATTTTGCCCATATTTAGCACCTTTTTGTATTACAGTACCATATTTAATCATTTTTGGCCTACTGTAGCATTTTTAAACAATTTTTCCCCACTGTACCATATTTAACCCTTTTTGACCCACTGTCAATCATTTATGTCACATTGTACCATATTTAACCATTTTTGTCCCTGTGATAACACATTTTTGCCTCACTATTTCCGAGGGAACGCTTTTTGACCCACTGTACCATATTTACCATTTTTAACTATATTTTCCCCGCTGTACTATGGTTAACCCCTTTTTGTCCCATTCTGCAATATTAAACCCTTTGTCTCCCTGTAACATACATATTTAACACTTTTTCCCCACTGTACCATATTTAATCCTATTTGCTCCACTGTATCATATTTAACACCTTTATGCCCATTTTTGCCCCACTTTACCATTGTTAACCATTTTTGTCACTCCGTACCATATTTAATCCCTTTTGCCCCACTCTATCATATTTAATCCTGCCCCACTGTACCATATTTAATCCATTTTGTCCTACTTTACCATATTTAACTATTTTTTAAATTTTCACCGCTCTACAATACTCAACCCTTTGGCCCCTTTTTGACCCACTGTACCATAGCTAACCATTTTTTGGCCCATACTTCATATTTAGTCCTTTTTGCCCCACTGTATCATAGTAAATACATTTCTGCCCCACTCCTCCAGCCTCTAATCCTTTTTGTCTCACTGTCCCAAATTTAAAATTTGTCCCCATTCTACCATAATTAACCCTTAACCCTTAACTGTACCATATTTAATCACATTTTATCCACTGTACCATTTTGCCCGCTATATATTATTTAATGTTTTTGACCCACTGTGCTCTTCACATCTCAATTTTAAGTTCCAATTTTGCCTGATTGATTAATTTTTACACCCAATACACCATAATCAACCCGTTTTGCCGCACTGTGCCTCTTAAAGTTAGAATTTCCAAAAATCACTTCCAGTCTCTAGTTTATGTTACAAAATCTACCCCAGAACCTAGACCATATTTAAAAATTTTAAACCACTGCACCCTATTTCACACGTTTGGCCCCACTGTGTCCCGAAAAGTACGATTACAAAAAAACTGACTACCCCAATCCGTTGTCCTAAGGACATCCGACGCCTATATTTTCACCATTCTAATTCTAGGCGTTAAAGTTGGCGGTGGTACCATATGTATCACTTTCTGTCCCACTGTTCTCCTAAAATTTTCAAAAAAAAAATCGCTCATTGTTCGACTTTGCGACCCAAGAGCTACCCTCACACCATATTTCTCGATTCTAGCTCGTTCCGTTTAGATTTGGCGGTGGTACCATATTTATCCCTTTTTGCCCCATTGTGGGGGTATGGGTATGGGTATGGGGATTTCGAAAAATCCCGTCTTTTTGCACGTCTACATCCTAAGGGCAACGCTCTCACCAAATTTCATGATTCTAGCTTCAGCCGTTAGGCCTGGGCGATGATCAGTCAGTCAATCAGTCAGCCAGTCACGCAACAATTTTATATATATAGATTAAATGAAAATTGGAGGCAAGAGGCGAGGTCAAAGTTCAGAAAAATTGATTTTTTCCTCTGTAATGGTTTTTTTGAAGTTAATTTTAATGCTACAAAGCATAACAAATTTAAATTTCGAAAATATTGCTTCTTAAAGGATTTTCCGTGCCCTTTTAATCAAAAAATATTAAATTCGGTCACTTTTCGCGGAAATAAAAATATAAATTGCGATATCTCAGAAACGATTTATTTTTTTCCTTACATGGTCCACATGTACTCTACCGATGGTGTAAATTTTGGAGTGAGATATAAGTTACATTATAATAACTGAAAATCTCCACCAAATTACAAAGGAAAAATATTTGTATGTGTTTTCAACTATACGAGTATAAGTAACGGGTGATCCAAGTAGAGATACTTTATTCAAAATCCTTTTTTGACAGATCACGTGTGAGTCGTGTCATGCTGTCATGATATTTTTGTTAAGTATTGTTTGACATTTCATCATGGAAAGACTTACGCCTGAACAACGTTTACAAATCGTTCAACTTTATTACGAAAATTCACGTTCTGTGAGGAATGTGTTTCGTGCACTTCGCTCAACTTAAGGTCAACATAATAGGCCTACTGAGCGTACTATTCGCAACACCATCACACATCATGAGACACAGCATTCATTATTGGATAATATTCGACCGAATAGACCACTTCCAGCGCGCAGTGAATTTAATGTAGCGGCCGTAGCTAAGAGTGTAGACGAAGACCGTGGAGAGTCGGTTCGGCGCCGTTCGCAGCAACTCGGACCGACGTATGGAACGAATTGGCGCATTTTACGTCGAGATCTTAAATTGAAAGCATACAAAATACAGCTTGTGCCGCCCGACCTTCCCAAGCGACATCGCTTCGCTCTATGGGCTCTTGAAAAGTTCCAAGAAGATCCGACGTTTTCGAGCCAAATTTAGTTCAGCGATGAGGCCCATTTCTGGCTCAATGGGTATGTAAACAAGCAAAATTGCCGAATTTGGGACGAAGAGCAACCTGAAGAGATTCAAGAGGCGACCGTTATCGTGCCATGATAACCGACTATTTGATGCCTGAAATTGAAGCTCGGCAACATTTGGTTTCAACAAGACGGCGCCACTTCCCACACATCGCATCAATCAATGGATTTATTGAGAGAACACTTCGGTAAGCAGATAATTTCACTTTTTGGGCCGGTCGATTGGCCACCAAGATCGTGTGATATCACACCGTTAGACTTTTTGCTCTGGGGATATGTAAATTCCAAAGGCTATGCGGACAAACCCGCTTTGATTCAGGCCTTGGAGCAAAACATCACGCGTGTCATTCGCCAGTTACCAGTCGAAATGCTCGAACGAGTAATCGAAAATTGGATGGACCATCTGAGACGTAGCCGCGGCCAACATTTGATAGACATAATCTTCAAAAAATAAATGCCAAAGAATGTTCTTTCAAATGATAATAAACATTCCCCATTCAATTTGAATTTTCTGTGTAGGGAACAGAGTATGAAGCCGCCGAGCCGAGCCGCCGATTTTAGCCGCCGCCGACCTTTTTTCACCTGCCGAAGCCGCAGCCGATTTTTGCGGCTAAACCGGCTCCAGCCGGTCCACTTCGTTGCCCCAGATTTAGATTTCCGATCCCGTCCATTTTTTAACCAATCACGAATACTGCCACCAAAAACATCTCCATAAAATAAGAGCACTCTCGCTAAGAAATTGTGAAGATATCTCACTTTTTAAATATTTGGCTTTGGCCCATTGGTCTGATGTCGCCCATTTTTGGACTAATCACGTAGACTGCCACCAGATACATATAAACAGAATTACAGTACTATGGCTAACAAATTGTGCAAGATATCTCAATTTCAAAATTGGTTTATATTGGACGGAGCCACGCCCTTTGGTCTGATCCCGCTCATTTTTAAACCAATCACATAGACAATAGCGCTCTCGCAAATAGATTGTGCAAGATAAATCAATTTCAAAGGTTGGTTAAATGGGCTGGGCCACGCCCATTGGTCCGATCGCGCCCATTTTGTAACCAATCAGGTAGACTACCACCAGATACATATGTACAAAATATCAGCGTTCTCGCCAAAAAATTGTGCCAGATATCTTAATTTCAAGATTTGGCTTATATGGATGAGGCAACGCCCCTTATTCCGATCTCTCTCATTTTTGGACCAATCACGTAGACTACCACGTATACACAAAATTACAGCACTCTCGATAACAAATTTAGCACGATATCTCAATTTCAAGATTTGGCTTACATGGGCGAGGCAACGCCCCTTATTCCGATCTCTCTCATTTTTGGACCAATCACGTAGACTACCACCAGATACATATGCACAACATTACAGCACTCTCGATAACAAATTTTGCAAGATATCTCAATTTCAAAATGTGGCTTATATGGGCTGGGCCACGCCCATTGGTCCGATGCCAGTCATTTTTGGAACAATTACGTAGAGTACCACCAGATGCATATAAACAGAATTACAGTACTATCACTACTAAATTGTGCAAGATAGCTCAAATTTTACATATATGGGTCCGCTCCCGCCCATTTTTGAACCAATCACGTAGACAGCCTCCAGACACATATACACAAAATTACAGCACTATCGCTTATAAATTGAGCAAGATATCTCAATTTCAAAATTTGTACACAAAATTACAGCATTTTCGCTAATAAATTGTGTAAGATATCTCAATTTCAAAATTTGGCCTATATGGGCGGGACCACGCCCATTGATCTGATCCCAACCATTTTTGGACCAATCTCGTAGACTGTCACCAGAGACTTATACACAAAATTACAGCACTCTCGCTAACAAATTGTGCAAGATAGTTCAATTTCAAAATTTTGCTTATATGGGCGGGGCCACGCCTATAGATACGATCCCGCCCATTTTTGGACCAATCTCGTAGACTGCTACCAGATACATATAGGCAAAATTTCAGCACTCTCGCTAACAAATTGTGTAAAATATTTTAATTTCAAAATTCGATGCCGGCCATTTTTGGACAGATCCAGCAGATTGCTACCAGATATATATACGCAAAACTTCAGTACTCTCGCTAATAAATTGTGCAAGATATCTCAATTTAAAAATGTGGCCTATATGGGCTGGGTCACGCTCATTGGTCCGATCCCGCCAATTTTTGGAACAATCGCGTGGAATGCCAGCAGATACATATATACAAAATTACAGAACCCATTGGTCCGATCCCGCCCATTTTTGGACCAAACACGTAGACTGCTACCAGATACATATGCACTAAATTTCAGCACTCACGCTAACAAATTGTTCAAGATATCACGATTCTAAAATTTGGAATATATGGGCTGGGCCACGCCCATTGGACCGATCTCGCCCATTTTTGGACCAATCAAGTAGACTACCACCAGATACGTATGCACAAAATTACAGCATTCTCGCTAACAAAATGTGCAAGATATCTCAATTTACAAATTTGGCCTGTATGGGCGGGGCCACGCCCTTTGGTCCGATCCCGTCCATTTTCAGCACCCCCTACACATGTACATTCTGTGAAAATTGCAAGATGATCGGTCCAGCCGTTTAGACGTCTATACGGAACAAATATACAAACAATATACATTTTTGATAAACAAATAACCATATAACAGATATATCGTCCCCTCAATAGAAGAATAGTGTATACACATAAACACATTTTAATAATCTACGCAATTGGTTGTATATCTAGTAAAAATTTGAGGAAATTCTACTTCCACAAATTGGGTGTTTGAAATTGATTGTTCATTAATAAAAGCCTACGTGCCGATATCGAGTTTCAATATCACAAAAACTTCAAATATGATTTTCTCGAAACGACAAATAAATTATTATTATAAATATTATACCCTATTCATTTATTGGGGGACGATATGGAAAGTGATTTTCGTTTTGATTCGTTTATTGTCACAAGAGGGATCTTAACATGTATTAAAAATGAAAAAAAAAAATATTTTTTAAAGGAAATAATAAGATTTTTTATTTATTATTAGATTACCTACACATAGAGAAACAAATATTTTCGGAAAAAAGGCAATGGAGTATTACAGAATTGTAATACTGCATATAAATTAATACATCCATTGTAAAGAATGCTAAGTCGACTTGGTACGTCATACTGGAGATTGCATTTCTAAATTCTAAATATCCTAAATTGTCTTCAGTCAAATCCATCAATTCAATGAAGTTAAGCTCAAAACAAATTACAAGGTAATTCTACACAAATTTAAAATTTCATTTAAACGACGATTCGCCTCTCCTGAAAACAACCAGTTTCGACTTAGCATACTTTGAGAATAGAGTATATCATAGAGCCGCCTAGCGTCAATTTTATGACTTATCATTGTATGGAAATCGATGATTTTTATACCCACCACCATAGGAGGGAGTATACTAACTTTGTCATTCTGTTTGCAACACCTTGAAATATGATCTGCGACCCTACAAAGTATATATATATTGATCGTCGTGAAATAAAACGATTTAGCCATGCCCGTCTGTCTGTCTGTTGAAATTACGCTACAATAATAGAGCTAGGTTAATCAAATTTGGTATAGTCTTTTTATAGTTGCAGGTCGTTTGGGATTTTAAATAGGCCATATTGGTCAATGTTTTTATATAGCCCCCTATAGAGGTCGCTCCAAATTATGGTTTTTGAGCCACAGATACCAGATTTTTAAAGCAATTTAGCTGAAACTTTGCAGTTTGTATTCTATTTTGACAAAAATTCATCACAACAAAAATTTTACATTCATATTTCATATTTTGTTGTAGTCACCCTATAGAGGCCGCTCCAAAATATACGTATCTAAGCCATAAATTCTGATTTTGTAAGCATTTTAACTGAATCCTTGAATTTTTAATTTTACTTTGGCAAGATTTCTTCACAGTAAATTTTTTTAAATCGGTTCATATTTGGTTATAGTCCACCTATAGATGTCGCTCCCAAAAAGGCTAGCTTAAGCTATAAACACCACATACTACTTATATTTTGACAAGAATTCATGTCAATGCAATTTATACAAATCAAAAGTTTGGCTAAAGAGGGCTAAAATTTGGCTAAAAACTGTAGCGTTCGTTTTTTCAATAAATTGCTTAAACAAAAAGATCGTTCCATAACTTGCTCCATATCCAAAAATCTTTCAGTAATAGAATTGTATACAATTCATGCTGGAGGGTATATAAGATTCGGCATGGCCGAACTTAACGCTGTTACTTGTTTCACTTCACAATATCTTACAATTTACTTAAAAACATCCATTATTTATGAATATATAGCAGAGCTTAACTTTTCAACTATTATTTTAAATGTAAAAATGACTATCACAGAGCCGACGTATGCCAATTTTATGTCGGCTAAGCCATCAAGCCGCCGCCGCCGATCTGTAATTTTCCATGGCAGCCGCCGCCGCCAATTTTGGTAGGGAACCTAGAAATTGATCACGCTATATTTTGTTTGTTGATTTGTTTTTCAAAAATGTTTTCTTTGTAATTTGGTGAAGATTTTCAGTTTTTAAGTATCGGTAAAGTACATATGGACCATATTTTATAAAAAATGTAAGGAAATAATCGATTCTGAAATACCGCAATTTATATCTTATTTCCGAGAAAAGTGACCAAAATAAATTATTGAAGAAAAAAGTATTATTCTTTATGAAAAGGGCACGGAAAATTCTTTAAGAAACATTATTTTCTATTTTCAATTTATTATGCTTTGTACACCCAGAAAAATAATTGGCTGGAATTCGATAGTAACAATAAAAAAATAGTACTAGCAACAAAAAGTATATTGCATTCACAGTGTGCCGGTTGTGTTTATAGATAAATAGTTAAAACAACAATAATAACGTGGATACGATCAAATTAAAATGCTTGCAACTAAGTCGATGGTTGTGTCAATCGATTTAAGATTGTTTTTTCATTGGCACTGGTTAGTTGTGGTAACTACTTTCAAATTTTCATTATATTACCGTTAGATCGATATTTGGTAGTGACAACGAATGTTTTATTCTTGACAGCAGAAATTGTATAAATAGACCAAAAATTATTGTTGCAACGAATAATTGGTTGCTATAACAGAAAAAATATGAATAAATAATGGTTTTTTGGTTACCCCAATAATTTCCCAAATTTAGAATAATTAAATGTATTTTGGGAAATAAAACCGAAGCCTTGGTTGTTGTTCTTTTGTTGATACATGACACACAAAAAAATAAAATTATTCGACATAAATAAATCTTCAACATTTTGTTCAAGAACGGTATATGTAGTCAAATTTAATTTCGTGTGGATAATAATGTATGGAATGCAGAATATGGTGCAAAATGTTTTACATAAATAAAAAATAAAAGCAGCTATCATGAAATTGAAAGCACAAGGCTAAGCGATATTTGCATAACAGTTTTGTTACGCATTGTACTCTCGTGTACTAAAATTTGTGTCAAATATTTCCACATCCCATAATTGTGATGAATTTGTACTATGGGTTTTTAATTTTGTTATGAATTATTTGGTTTTTTGTCCAATAAATAAAATAAAAATTAATGAAAACTGTTTTTAATTAATTACACCGTCCAACAGCATTTTTGGAACAGAATACCTACACGCTGAAAAAAAATCGCTTCTGTAGTATATTCTCCCAAACATATTCGGCTTGAAACATATATATGTTTAGCGTACCCTCTAAACATATAATATTTGTTACACACAAAAAATATATATTTGGAAATATGTTGTTTTAAACAAATCTTTGTTTCTATCCAATTTTTTTATTTGAGACTATTATTTCCGAAACAAAGATTAATTTGCATTTAAGTATTCAGAAAATATATCGATAACTTAAATGTGTCACATTTTTCAGCAATTTAAATTTTTTTTTTTTAGATTTTTGTAAAAATAATAAATATTAACAATTGAAATCGTATAATGTTGGATATAAAGAAATTACTTGGAGGATTGACAACAAAAGATGACTTGGGAAGGAAGTTAATGCTACTTATGGTATTATGACTGTGAGGTACAATTCGAATTAAAGAAAAAATTAAAACTGAAATTTGAAAAAGTCAGCAAAGTTTTGAAAATCTTTTTAAGTAAAGTATATTTGGAGAAATTTCTAAACAATAATTTTATTTGTATTTAAACACATATTATATTTGAGAGATTTAGTTTGCAAATATATTTTGTTCTAATATATTAATATATTCGTTCCAAATAAATTGTATTGGTTTTCAAATAAAATTTATTTGCTCAGAAATATAAAATATTTCAAAATTTGTGTTCCAAATATATTTTCTTTCGATTCAAACATATCAAAAAAGACGATTTTGCCCCGTGTATAATTCTGAAAGGGCATGTTGAGTAGATCATTTTTGTAAAATAAACTTATGGTCAAGCTGGTCTGAGTTTTTTTTACAGTGGGTCAGTAGATCATTTTCTTAGAATAAACTTATGGTCCAGCTGGTCTGAGATTTTTTTACAGTGGTCGAAGGTAGCATTATACTAAGGTAGCATTATACTAAATGAAAATAAATGAATAATAAGGATGTAAGTTAATGTCTGAGAGATTTCTCATTGTCAGAGTTATATAGTAGAATTTTATGAGGATCATTTTTGTGGAAGATCTTAACCCTCTACCACCCCTCTTAATGGGTCAATTTGGACCTTTTTCCAAAAAATTAAAAAATTTCGTAGAATATTTTAATCCTTTAAAGTCCTTTTTAAAAGGACTTTTTTTAATTTTTTCGAAAAAAGGGCCAAACTGACCCATTAAAAGGGGAGCTAGAGGGTTAGAATCTTCCTCAGACATTAACTTACATCAATTTTTTCTTTTATTATAATGCTATCTTCGACCAAAAAATGAAAACTTTGACCCACTGTAAAAAAAACTCAGACCAGCTGGACTATAAGTTTATTCTACAAAAATGATCTACTCGACATTCCCTTTCAGAATTATAGGGTCGCTATTCTGTTCCAATCAAAAAGTCTTAATTTGTTGGACAGCGTTATCGGTAATATATGACTGACAAATTGTCAGAACAACCCATTTTTAAACAGTTTGTTGTGGCAACATACAAAAGATAATTTTAGCTGCTTGAGCAGGTAGACAGCGTTAACATCATGTCAAAAATAACAATGCTCCTCTCAAAAACTCATGGAAACTATAGAGGATTCCGTAAGGCCCTTGACTGAAATTAATTTTCTGACTTGTCATGCTGAGCCAAGAGGAACAGTTACAAACAGGGCTGTGGAGTCGGAGTCTGGGAAATTTGCCCGGAGTCGGAGTCCGGAGTCCGGATTGTGGTCGACTCCGAGATGTATTGTGCAAAATGTACCAATTATGTGATAGAAATTTTGCACTCAACAAATTTTGGGAACACAATTTTGGTAAAACAGAAGGATAAAATATTCGAAGCTTTTAACAAAATATTTAATTATGCCAAATATATCTATAAAGTAAATAGTTAGCTAACAAAATAAGTATTTTTGCAAGACTATACATTATTCCTAAGCGAGTATAAAACAAGTAAGGAAAGGCAGAGCGAAGCCAACTATGTACAACACCTTGTTAGAGCAGAATAAGCTCAGATATTGTAAATATAAATATAGTTACCTTATAAATCTAAATCTAAACAGAATTTGTTAAAATTCGACAATATGCTTTCTTGGATAAATAAATTCTACCCAATAAATTAAAAAAATTATTGAATGAGAAATACAGTTTTTATAGCGTTACAAGACCAAATCTAAAGAAACATTTATATCTGGAGCAATATCGACCTGAATCGATTTTCACCAATTCCAATAGGTTTCCTCCCTTGTGTGAAAGAAGTCTTATTGTCAAATTTTACCAGGATCGTAGAGAAATTTCGATCTGCACTTAACGAACAACTTAAGTCGGACAGCTAGTGATTCAGAGTAGAACGTTAGAACTTTTTACAAATCTGCCAAAAAAAAACAAAGTTATAACCTTCTATACCATAGTGTGGTGTAGGGTAAAATAACTAACGAATAAACTTGCCTGAAGCGAACATAATTTCCAAAAAAATGCAGTATATTAAAACAGAGGCAGTGATTGGTGAACATATTATCATGATTCCATGTTGAAAGAATTGTCATATTAGTTGCAACTTGCAAGTCAAGCGTCGACAAATAAATAATACAATATTATTTAATTACTGCTATTGAATACTTAATTTTTTGTGTTTTTTTAACAATGTTATATTCAATAACAAGAACTCACGTCTTAGTAGAAACATAATTTCAGAAATTTTGTTATTTAACTGCCGGAGTCGGAGCTGGAGTCGGAGTTAAATTTCAACTCCGGGAGTCGGAGTTGGAGTCGAGTAGTTTTGGCTCGACTCCACAGCCCTGGTTTCAAAACGAAACTGTGATACATAAAGCACCTATTACGGATATAATAGATGTTGAGGTTAAAGGATAATAATATGCTTACCTGTTTTCAAGGCTGCAGGACCGAATGGAATATTTCCAGTACTTCTTCAGGATGAAGTTTCACTGCGTGGGATTTCACTATGCTCTCACCAATGAGGGTCTTAAAGCAGTCTGTAATGCAGACGACGTTATAATACTTTTAAGGGGCATAGATCGAAATCCATTATGCAGAAGAGCTGAGGAGGCACTTAACATAGCATATAATTGAGCACAATCAAGCGGATTAAATGTTAACACAGACAAAACAGAAATATGTCTATTTACAAGGAAATCGAAGACTTTATAATACCCTACACCTCCCTAACAATGTGCAAAGAGGCACTGCGATAATAAATTGTAATAATTGGATTGGTTTCAGTTAACAAAGTATTTAGTTCCACCTCTTCATCAAAGGCTTATTCCAAGGAGGAGGTGAAGATGTTGATCAAAATAAATATAGGATAGCGAAACAGTGGGAGAAAATACAAAGATAATGTGGGGTGACCCAAAAGGGAGAAAACAAGAAGTTTCCTGAATCAATATTCCGATATTTCGGTTCCCAAATATTGCCAGACTTAGCTCATCTCAAAGGATATGACTGGAAGATACTTAGAAAATTAGTGTCTACACCATTTTCAACAGTAATTGGAAAAAAATCAAATCAATTTCGAATAAGATCAATTGAAATTTGAAAATTCCATTTTAAATTCGAAAAAGTTTAATTGAAATTCGAATAAAATCAATTTAAATTCGAAAATCATAATTTGATATTCGAAACACATCAATTGAAATTCGAAAATCATCATTTGATATTCGAAACACATCAATTGAAATTCGAATCACATAAATTGCAATTCTAAATACATCAATTGAAATTCCAAATTTTCCATTTGAAATTCGTAATACACCAATTGAAATTCGAATAATATCAATTGAAATTCGAATTTTTTCATTTGAAATTCGTAATACACCAATTGAAGTTCGAGCAGAATTTATTTAAATATTTTTTGCTGACAAAATCTTAACATATAATGTATTGAATAGAAACATTGAGATGATTTTATCTTTTATTAATATTTATTAAAAATTACTTGGGTGTTATAAAACAAAACATTTAAATATTTTAATATTAAGTTTTAAAACTTTAATGCTACCCCAACTAAAATACAGCATTGATTTTTTTACATTTTTCGAATTTCAAATGGAAAAATTCAAATTCAAATTCAAAAATTCAAGAATTTCAATTTATGTTTTCGAATTTTGTGATGGACGTCCCTTGCTTTTCATCCAAATGTGCTATTTGAGAAAATAAACCACAAAAAAATCATAGTACAAATACCATTTCACTCATTACCAAAATTTTTATTTTTTTGTAAAACCATAAGCAGCTATTGTAATTTATTCCTTTTTCTATAAATTGTCTTAATTTATCGGTTTTCAATGCAAATGTTCTTTAATTCGGATTTTTTTGACATATTTGTGATTGCTGAGATAAGTCAGTTTTGTTTTGCTCGTATTTTTGTTGTGATTACTCCTTCGGAGCACAGAAAGTATTAGGCCGGTCACATAACTGCTGGTTGACGTACGACTCTCAACATTGTCTGCTTGTGGTCGTACGATCAATTAGTTCGATTAGTTTGATACTAATGATAAAATACCCAGATACTCCATTAAGACATTTACTTCAACCATACTATTCACAAAGATTTTTCATTGCGAATGTTTCGTAAAAATTTTACCATTGATGTAGGTATCAGACACAGAAGGTAGTTCACTTATTTCCGCAAACTTTCGATCACCTTGGTGAAATCAAAAAATGTTGAAGAAGAAGTAATAAAAGTGCTGCCCATACTTATTCAATCACTTTTGACGTTTTCCTTTCATCACTCGATCACCTCAAACCAATGGTCAAGTGTAATCTTCTCAAACTGAGAACTTCTATTTCTTTTCTGATCACCAAACCATAAACGTCGCATTTAGACAGAAAATAAGTCACATTTTTTAATACCATCCAAGGTGGATTCTAACCTCTGAAAGACAAAGCCATTTTAACTTGTTGGGTATATTCCCACAAATATTTTTCGAAGGTATGTAAATTGGTTGTCGTGAAAAAAGTGGTTATATTAATAGAAAATGTAAATTGTCAGGTGATACAAGACGCTGGCAACTTTACGCCTTTTTATATAAAGTGCAAAACGTGAATTTCCTCACATTTATGGTGGGCATCCCATCATAAAAGGAGACGTGAACCGTTCGGAATAGAAATTTTTGGAACCATTCGTTGAAGAATCCGAAATTTTAAAAATTTTCCGGTTCTTCTGGTCTCCACAAACTACAATATAAATTATGCCCCGATGGTATATTGGGAGCAACGAAGGAACACCATAATCATCCAAGATCTGAAACCATTACAGGGCGATATTTTACTTCGGGCTGCTGGTGAAATTGCTGTCAGAGGTATACTGGCAGTATACAAATACCTCTTGACCCTTGCCTGAGAGTTCCAAGAGTTTTTGAAATTATGAAAACCATTCTGCCGTGCCTAAAAATATCATTGAACCTTTACAGAACATCTTCTTCGTCATCAATATACTATTTATAACTCGATAATTCATTGCAAGAAAATAGGATTTTATTAAACTCTATTCAAGACAGCAACAGCAATACATCGTGGGAAGGCCTACATCATGAAATGGATATGCTGGTAAGTCTTATGTAAAATCCATTTTTTTTTGCTTGCACTGAGTTTTTTCCTCCGGTGTATACATATTGCATGCATGGTTGACTTTGCACAAAAGCGAGTACATATTTAATTCATTCATTGATTTTTGATATTTTGTTTTACTATCATTCTCTTTGGAGCAGATCTCCCAAAAATTCTGACGTCATAAGTGTTATAATGCAAATGAATGAAAAACTTGTTTTTTTTGCAACTGTAATACATACACTCGCTCTTGTGCAATATCACTCCCTCTCTCTCTGCAATAGTATCTTCAGATGGTATTTTTTTGCGTAAAACAAATTGATAGAAAAAGAAGAAAATAACAAAGCAATCGAAAAAAAAAACCTAAAGAAGATATTTTTGTAAAGGAGTCCCCATATTGGGTTGATATAATTTTGGTTAACGATATGAGAAATTAAATTAAAGTAACTAGTATTATTTATGGTAAACAAAAATGTAAATACATTAAGTACATATCCCTTATGATTACTATTTTTAATTGATTGAATTAATGCCTTTTTCGTATAAATATGTGTATTAAATTTCATGATTGAGTATTGATGATAGGTTATTACTACAATTACGCCTATTTAGAACTTAGAAATCATAACTGAAATGTTTTGAATAAATTCTTTACTTACTATAATGAAGATATAAAAGAAATATGGAATGGAGTGATCGAATTCATAATAGGGGTTCTAGATAACATTATCAACGTCTCTAGAACTATGGTAGGTGAGGATTGTGAGACGATTCTCCCAACAAAATCTGAGAGACTTTTCAAAAATTCGGCAATCGAAAAATTACATTTTTTTGTTTTAGTTATTATCATAAAGTTTGTCCGTGATTAGAATTTTCATTTTTTTGAAATTTGCAATCATTAGAGTCCACATAAATTCCGGTAAATTATATTTAAAAAAACTGCGAGTCTATAATATTAATTATGGTAATGGGAAAATAGTCTAGGAAGAGAAGGACGCGAACCCCCCACCCGACTGCAGTTAGCGTAGAAAAGGCTCCCACTGTCCTACCTCTAACTAGAATTCACGATGCTAAAACTAGTATAAATGAAATTGCATCCAGAACCTAAAGTGTTCCTGTACATTACAATTTCAAATGATGTCTTTCGAATTTTAATTTATCTGTTTCGAATTTCAATTGGTGTGTTTTGAAATGCAAATGAAGAGTTTCGAATTTTAATTGATGTTATTCGAATTTCAAATTTAATCTTCTATTTTCAATTTACCTTTTTGGAATTTCAAATGGAATCTTCCAATTTCAATTGATGTTTTTCAAACTTTAAATGAAATCTTCGAATTTGAATTGATTTTTTTCGAATTGCAATTGAAAATGGTGTAGTATCGATTTGTGAAGTTTAAAGAGATAATAAATGAGGAGCGCACAACGGGCCGATCATAGCATCGCTTAATAAGAATAACTTAATCAAGTATGTCATTATTTGTTGACTAAATGCAATGCAGAGGGTAAAAAGATGTCATTACTAGGTAATGCAGGTGGTAATTATATGTACTTACCTAGATTTTGCTGGGTAGTATTTTTATTGGTAGTATTCTTCTCCAGGTATTTTGTTTTCAGTAATAAAGACGCATGGACGGGGCCTCGCTTACCTTTTTAATATCGTAAATTTTGCTTTGAAATTCCGCTACGTTTGGTGCAATGATTACCTAGATATTTTGTTTTCACTTCCACCATTCCGATATCGTCACGCACTTTGGTCGCATATATTGCTTTTAAATACATCAGTACTGAATTTGAAGTCTGTTGGAGAGTTGATTTGCCCCCTTTCCGATATCGCCAATTTTCTCTTGGGTCAAACGTATATATCTCAAGTGCATTCGAAGACATATATTTTATATTCAATAATGGAGTCATATGGGCGTGACCAGGCCATCCTTTTCAACGTCACCAATTGGGTCTGGCATATTGCTTTCAAATACATCAGCACTAAATTTTACAATTGGAGAGAGCAGTGATTTATCAGATGTTACAATTTGAAAATTGTTGGTATATGGGGGTGCAAACCCACTGATCCAATTCCGTCAATTATGATCATACACTTACTTATCTTATATATCTGCACCAAATTTCAAGAATTTGTCTTCAAAAGTACTCTAGATATAATGTTTCAAAAATGGAGTTGTGTGGGCCACGCTCACTGATCTGATCTCGACCATTTTTGGTAGAATCAAGTTTTTACCTGAGGAAGGACAAATATAATGATTCACCAAGATCGCGAGACCGGTTCTTTATATATCGCGTTTTAAAAATGGAAGGTGTTGTTGTATCAAAATTTAATTTAACCTATTTTCTCCAACGATTACATATCTACATTCTTTAAATAAACCAGGTGTCCTTCGTTGCCCCAAATTTCAGTTCTGTGAAATAATAAGATATGATGTGTTTCGTATAGGATACTCGATAACCACAGATAAAAATGTGGCAATTTTGACCAAATGGTTTATCTCAATCGCTTATATCGTATGCAATCACTTCCTCAAAGTATGCCTACCTAGAAATATGTTTTGTTTCACTAATCTTATCACGGCAGTTAAAATGTATAAATGCCAAATGTTTCGTTTTCAACAATGGAGTCGCATGGGCGGGTCCACACCTTCTTATGCGATATCTCCCACTTTATGATGAGACACGCACAGTGCTGCCAAATGTATTCACATACAATTTCCGAGAACATGGTGCATTGGTTCTCTAGATATATCGTTTTCAAAATTGTTCAATATATCACAACTTAGAAACTCGCCTCAATTGTGCGGGCCCACGTCCGTTGGTCCGAATCCGCCCATTTTTGTACGAATCACGTAGACTGTCTCCAAATGTACATACACAAAACCGCTGCAATCTCGCTAATAAATTGTTGAAGATGTCTCAATTTCAAAACTTGGATTATATGAGCGGAGCTACGCTTATTGACCAATCTTGACCAATCAGATTTATGTACATTAAATTACACCAATCTCGTTAACAAATTGTTCAACACATATGAATTTCAAAATATGAATAATATGGGCGGGACCGCGGTTATTGGTTCGATCGCACCCATTCTTGTAACAATCACTTAGACTGCCATCATATGAATACTCGTATACACAAAACTACAGCACTTTCGCTAACAAATGTTTCTAGATATATCAATTTAAAGTCTTGGCTTATATGGCCGACTCCGCGCATATTGGTCTGATGCCCCCAATTGTTCAAGGTATCAAAAATATCAAAAATTGCCTCATATGGACGGGGTCACGCCCATTGGCCCGTACCCGCCCATTTTAAAACCAACCACGAAGCCTTGCACAAAATGCATATACACAAAACTACAGCACTTTCGCTAACAAATTGATCTATCATCATTGATATATCAAAAATTCAAGTAACCCATTTTCACTATCTGCTGCACATTTACATTCTGTGAACATTTCAAGAAGATCGGTTATGCAATTTAGGCGTGTATACGGAACATACATTCTCTATATAGACTAGGTCCACTTCGTTGCCCCAAACTGTCAATTTAGTGAAATAGGCAGATATTATGTGTTTCATATTGGAATCTCGATAACCTGAGATACAAAAAGTGATAAGCTTTGCCAAATAGCTTAGCATAATCCCACATACTGTATGTACAATCAATTTCTATAATATCTTCTATTTTTGTTGATCTAATCATTCACATTTCAAGGCAAAGTGTGCATGGTTCTCCGTACATTAAAAAAAATTACTGATAACACTATGCAACAAAAAAACTTTTTTTTTTGTTTCGTAGACCTAAAAATTATTTTTTTGTATAGATTGTGGCATACTGTTATATAAAATCAAAACCAAAAATTTTTTTATGGTAACATTTTTTTTTAAAAAATTGTTTATTAAAAATACTATTATCGTCGAAGGTACCCTTAGTATTTGCACTATAATTTTTGGAGTATATGCCCGATCAGGTCGACTTATACGTTTAATTGAAGCTATTAATGTGGACTACCAATGTTGGAAATATCTCTTTCACTTAGAAACAGTGGTTTAGTAACAGTCATTAAACAAATTGGAAAAAGTAAAAGTTTCAACAAAAAAAAATCCTGGGACAAAAAAAAACATTAAAAATAGAAAAACCATAAAAAAATATTTTATTTTATTTTTTAAAAAATTGCATCCTAGCTAAGAAAATAATGCCAATTTGAAAAAAAATCTATGGATAAATGTAGAAATTATAGCCCTTTTAGAGCGCCCCAGTAGGTGAGTTGGTACACGGGGCAAAATCGCCTTTTTTGATATGTTTGAATCGAAAGAAAATATACTTGGAACACAAATTTTTAAATATTATATATTTTCAAGCAAATACATTTTATTTGAAAATCAATCAAATGTATTTAGAACCCATATGTTAATATATTAGAATAAAATATATTTGCGAACTGATTTTCTCAAATAAAATATTTGTTTAAATACGAATAAAATTATTGTTTATGAATATTTCCAAATATATTTTATTAAAAAAAGGATTTTCAAAACTTTGCTGAATTTTTCGAATATTAGTTTTATTTTTTTTATTTTCGAATTATGCATTCCTATTAAAAATGGCGTACTTAGCATTAACTTCTATTTGAAACCAATTCAATTCAATTCATCAATTATAAAGAAATTTTACTAACATTAAAAATTTCAAAAATTACCTTTCAATTGCTGCAAACTTAAAACAATTAAAGAATAGTAGACATACATTCACGCAAAAAGATCTTTGTTTGGGAAATATCATATCCAAATAAAAAAAAAATTTGGATGTAAACATAGTTTTGTTTAGAACAATATCCTCCCAAACATATAATATTTGTATTTGTCAAATATTATATATTTGGAGTGCACCCTAAAAATATTTATGTTTCAAGCAGAATATGTTTGGGACAATATACTACAGAGGCGATTTTTTTTCAGCGTGTAGCGTACTCGCCTATGAGTTTGGGGGTCGTGGGTTCGATTCCCACCAGAGGCTCTGGTCTTTCGCTGCAAAAATTTAGCCATATGGTCTTTGTAACCCGGCCTTTCCCTGGACCTTATAATTAGAATATAAATTTACTTTGTATTGTAATTCATATAAATAAATAAATAAAAATAAAAAATAGCCCTTTTGGTAGAGGTAAGAGAATTTAAAAAAATCTTTTTTTTTAATTTCAGTTTAAATAGCGATTTTATTTATATTATGTATGTTTTAGTTTATTTACATGTACAAGTTTCATTAGAAGTAATTGTGAGTTCTTTGTTGACGTTCGTAGATTTCGGAATCGGTTTCTCTAATGAGGAAACAAATATAATCTCCAACCATTCTTTCATCCCAGAGCCCTTGGTAACGCCGCTCGATGGACTTCATTTCTTCGTGAAACCTTTCGCCATGTTCGTCGCTTACGTCGCCAAAATTCTCAGGGAAAAAGAAAGACTTTTAAATAAACTTTTTAAATATGAGAGTGAATTGCCATCTTTCCTTAAGGCTTTTACAACATTTTTAAAGAGCCCCAGCTTAATATGCAGTCGTGGCAAAATAATGTTTACTTTTTGTACGAGAGGTGTGTTTTTTATGTTGTTTTCACCCAATGTAATGTGTTTTCTTGTTGGCCATTTCTTTATTCTGTAATGATCGCGAGCACGGCTATCCCAGAGGCATAATATACAAAAACATAATATACAAAAAACATAATATACAAAAAAATACTTTTAAATCGCAACAATTTTCCAGTCATGTTGTTCATATTTTATGTATTTTATCAATTTAGCCATTGTTTCGATGATTCCTTAGTGTTGACAGCATGAGCAATGGGAATCGACGGTTTCTGATTTCCGTTGTGTAAAAGTACTGATTTCAAACATTCTTTACTGCTGACAACAAATAACCGCCATTACTTTGAATTTTATGTTTGATTAAGTTCCTCGAACAATCCGGGAATGTCCTTGCAAAAGCGTTTGTTATCCACAGTTGAATAAAATTGTTTATAAGTTATATCACGGACTCTATAATATGATATGTTAACATCTGGGGGCCAAAATATTGTACTGTTTCATCCGAGACTCAAACTTGAATCGCTCAGAGTTGAGTACTCAGTTGAACTTGATGATGTTTCCGTAATTAGGCTGTTGGATATACTTGAACACTTCCTACTCCAATCTATTAACTAAGACAAAAATAGCAGTCCGTATCGTGAATGAATGGTTGTCTCCAAATCATTGGCATTCCAAATTGCACGTGAAGTCTAAAATTAAAACGTTTTATTCCACAAAACATTGTAATACATTAATTTTAAAGTACTTACCGCATTTTTCCACTAGTCCGTCGAGTAAGATTTACATGGCACGAATTACACAAAATACTAGGTGTCCACGGTTCGTTCATATTTTTAACTCTTATACCAAAATATTACACATATATTTCTTCTTTATTTTACTAAACGCACGTCGATTTTTTTAATTACATATTTTCCGCAGATGTAGCATAAATTGTCGGGATCAATTACACATTGAAAATTTCTTTGCCTTTTACTCATACTTCGAAAAATAACTTTGTAATATTTTTCAGGAAATCGGCTTATCTCTTTAAGGCGCTGAATTACACAAATTTATTAATAAGAAATTTCATTCATAAATTCCGGGTTTAAGGTTCATAAGTTGCAGTTGCAGCTGACATATAGTTTGCTTCGAACGTAGAAATCCAATATTTTCAAGACTGCCGCGTACTTCTTTGTATTGCGTACATATAATTTTACTACCTGTATTTGCGACTGGGATGTCCATGGCCCTAAAAGGCGTAACTGAATGGAAACCTCATAACTAAAAAAACCCTGAGCGGATCTCATCCAATATAGCTCTCACATTGCATATAATGTTTTATGGAGGGATACGAACGGCCATAAAACCTCGTCCTCTCCATAATTTTATAATGTCTGACATCAATCCTCATAAAATAAAATGTAAGTGCAACGTCTCTGATATGACTCTTTTACATATGGCGAATTAAATATAAGCAAAAACATCAGTTAAAAGCGAAAAAATATGAAGCAAGATTTTTTTGAATTTCCCTAAAATTTACAAAATGGCTCATAACTTTTACATCTATTCAAATAGACAGGGTTTTCTTCGTTAGCATGCTGGCTTATTAAAAATGTGATAATTTTTTCGTCTTTTTTTATTTTTTATGGTTTTTTTTTCGTACCAGGAAAAAGTGTTTTAAAAAAAAATAATTTTTTTTCTCATATTTTTGACGACTGTTACTAAAACAAAGATTCTACGTGAAAGTGATATTTGCAGCATATGTAGCCTCATAATTCCCTTTAATTTAACGCATAAAACGGCTCAATCTTGTATTTGAAAAATGATGGTCCAAATAATAAATGTAATTTCCACGAAAGTTGGAATTTAAAAAAAAATTAAAAATAATACTAAATGTACATTCCATGAAAGTTGGAATTTAAAAAAAAAATACCATAAAAATTGTTTTAATATTTTTTTCGTGTTTGTGACACCAAATTACACCAGAAACCGTTATCCACATCCCTTGGACAACATTTTTGTTGTATAGTGTTATTGGTTCAGCGGTGCCATTTCACATATATATTGTTGTGGCCACTACCATCTGATACAGAATAAAACAAGTAAAAAACGTTGAGTTCGGCCTTGCCGAATCGTATATACCCTCGACCACGGATTGCATTAAATTCTATTGCTAGAAAAATCTTTGGATATGGAGCAAATCTTCGAAACATACTTTTGGTTGAAGCAAACATTGAAAAAAAGAACGCTGCAATTTTTAGCCAAATTTTAGGCCCCACATTCTTTAGCCAAACTCTTCATCTGAAAAATGTGGTATTTATGGCTTAAATAAGCATGTTTGAAGGCTATCTATACACGGTGTCTACAACAAAATGTAAACTGACTAAATTTTCTTGCCAAAATAGAATACTGCAAAGTTTCGGCTAAAGTGCTTAGATAATTTGGTGTTTATGGCTTAAAGAATCTTTTTTGTGAGCGACATCTATAGGTAGACTATAACACAATATGAACTGTTTTAAAAATATTTTGCTGTGATGAATTCTTGTCTAAATGAAACACAAACTGCATAGATTGGATTAAAATGCTTAGAAAATGTGGTATTTATGATTTAAATAAGCCTATTTTGGAGCGACCTCTCTAGGGCGACTATAATAAAAGATGAACCAATTTGCAAAATCTTTACTGTGATGAATTCTAGTCAAAATAGAATACAAACTATAAAGTTGCAGCAAAATTGATTTAAAGTCCTGGTATCTGTGGCTCAAAAAGAATTATTTCTACCAAATTTGATCTCTAATTAAGGACGGTAGCGTGATTTCAACAGACAGACAGATTGAAATAATCATCATCGATTGAAATAATCATCACTGCAATGTCCACAACATTTACCCGATTATAGTCATTACCTGATAGTTTTACAGACTGTATTTCGATACGATTCATGCATTTTGGTTTCCGTAATAAAAAATGTTCCAGCTTATTTCCTCCTTTATTCACTGGATGTATACATTTTGTGATATTTAGTACTTTAGTGATAATTAAAACTACCGAAAAAACTGGAGGAAACAGACGAAAAACCCGGTTGCGCCGGTTGTTCGAAATTCATGATTTTTTTATTTTTAAATGGTAGAATGGTAGAAGCATGAAACCGGTGGGACAGTTTATTTTAAACCAGTTTTAATCACTATCTTACTCGATTTTACACACAGGGACTTGTAACTGATTGAACGCTGCGGTTTCTACACGCTGAAAAATAGCTTCTGTATTATATTGTCCCAAACATATTTTGCTTGAAACACTAGATAGGGTCAATGCCCAACCAAGAAAAAAAAGTTGCGTTTGTCACCCCCTAGATTTGAAGATTATTCAAAGGCAATTTAATTTTTTTGGTGCACCCTACATACCACCCTTTTAGTTTTCTTTATCCTGTGTTGCTATTTTAAGTCCAATCGTAACGGGATGCATCCTACCTTATCTTTACGTATGATACCTCGTGGATCATCTCTTGAAGGGCTACTTTTCTTCCATACGTCACTTTTGATTTTCTACCAGATTTTCTACTTTCATTATAAAGGGTGAGCCATTTAACATTTGAATTAACGATTACTTTGACTTGTGATTTGAGCCCTTTGGATTATTTTCTGCGAAACCAATTAAGGATAAATGCTATGCAAAGCATCCAGAGATAATTAAAGCGTTGAAACATGAAATCTAATGGCGATTTCGTTTGTGCAAAAAAAAATGTAACATTTTTTCTACATTTTACGCTGACCTCATTTTTAGGTTCGTTTGTAAAAATGGTGCAGCCGTATGAACGGGTTTAGATTTCGTTTCTAAAATTATTACACTCCGCAAATGCGAAAATATTGCATTTTACACACTCAGCCCAGTCAACGGTGTGGAGTGTTGCATCGTCAAAAAGCTAACTTTCAACATTTTCAATAAAACACTTCCAATAAAACCAGAAATTTGGAAAAACTATCAGTAAATTTTTTGTACAGCCGATTCAAATTTTAAATGGCCCACCCATTACTTTCCTTTTACGGGTTGCATTTGCATTCATAAGCAAATAAGTTAAAGAGAATTATTAATAAAATGTTAAAATGTTATTTATAACTTACATACAAATGCCTTTACATGTGTTTCAAAATAAATATCATTTACGGGGGTTGAAAATCAAATAACTGAAGTCACTAGTAAATATATACCTCGGATTCCAAACTAAAGTATGGAAGAAGTGTTGTCATTGTCAAGAGATGATCATCGACGTATCACACATAAGGATCATACTAGATTAATGCAGGAATTAGTGGAAAAAAATACTATGTTGGCGGAGTGTACGGTGAATGGGAAAACAATGGTAAAGAACCGCCATAGTGGTTGTGTGTTTGTGGCACTCGGTGATTCATGTGACTGTGAGAGAGAGTGAGACAGAAACGAGACCAAAAGAAACTAGTCGAATTTGACCTCAGCATATATTTTACAATTTTGAACCCTATGTAACTTTTTTGTTTATAAATAAAATTGAGTACTTCAAAGACAAAGGTTTCATTATTTTAAATCGCCTTAATTATTGTTTCAAAATAAGTACACATTAGGGGGGTAGAAAACGATATAACAGAGGTCAATTATCGAATTTGACCTCGGGGTCAAAAATGGTCAGTGGAAGAAATATAGCCCTTTCCAAAAGGCGAACAGCGATATGCATCCCATTACGATCGGACTTCAAATAGCAACACAGGATAACAAAACTAAAAGGGCGGTATGTGCAAAAAAATTAAATTTTTTTTCTGAAATTGCCTTTGAATAATCTTCAAATCTAGGGGGTGACAAACGCAACTTTTTTTATGACCCTATTATATTTGACACACACACACAAGTATTATGTGTTTGGGAGGATACTGTTCTAAACAATACTATGTTTCTAATATTTTTTTATTTGGAACAAATAGTTTCGAATCAAAAATTGATTTGTATTGAAGTAATTTGGCAATGTATCTATCAATACTTAAAATTAAAGCAATGTTTTAGTTTTCTTTAGGTTCAAAGTGCATTTGTTTTAGAAATTTTATATATTTTTAAAATTCGATTTAAATTTAAATCGTATAATCTAGTGTAACTATAACATGCATTGATGGATTGTCAACAATTTATGAATTGGAATATTAATAAACCAAAAATAAATACTGTAAAGCAATAGCTAATACAGCGTATAAAATTTTTAACTATAACGTATAACACGAAATCTAGTAAAAAATTTAACTAAAATTCGAAAAAGTCAGCAAAGTTTTAATTACTTTTTTTAAATAAAATATACATGGAAAACTTCTTTAACAATAAATTAGTGCGTAAACACATATTTAATTTGTGAAAGTCCGTGCCCACATATATTTATACCCTCACTTTAGGTGTATATCATTTGCTACGGGCCAAAAGTGTAACACATCGAAGAAGTGACCTAAGACCCCATGTATGTTCGGCGGATACTCGTTTTGCGTCATTTTAAGTCGAACGAGCAATGTCCGTCCGTCTGTCTGTCTGCTGGCTGGTGCGAACGATAACTCTCGAAAGGAGTACCCAAATGACTTCAATTTGGTGGATAGTGGCGCACCAATATATGCAAATCCTTCGAGAATTTGTAATGTCGTCCCTTTCCTAGCAAGTTCATCGGCTTTGCAGTTCCCCGGGATATCCCTATGCCCAGGCACCCATATGAGGTGTATATTAAACTGCTCAGCCATCTCGTTAAGAGATCTGCGGCAGTCGAGGGCTGTTTGTGAATTTAGGGATGTTGCCTCCAGAGAATTGATGGCAGCCTGGCTGTCCGAGTAAATGACAACGCCAGTATTGGTTACTATGTTGCGACTCAGCCACTTGGCGACTTCCCATATTGCCATTATTTCGGCTTGATAGACACTGCAGGTATCTGGTAGTCTGTGAGCTATATCCAGACTAAGTTCTTCACAGTGTACTCCGAAGCCAACCTTTTCATCAAGCTTCGAACCATCCGTGTAAAAGTGGAGATGGTATCTATTACCTGGTATTCTGCCGACCCATTCGTCTCTGGCGGGAATCATAGTGATGTAATTTCTCTCGAAGGTGTACACAGTTGGTATATAGTCCACTCGGTCGGTTACCATAGCACTACACTTTGATATCCTCATGTGACCATAGTTCTTGTACCTCCACAGTGATAGGCAGTTTAATCTTATTGCCGCTTTGGTTGCAACTTCTCTCGCCACAATATTAATCGGCAGTATATGGAGTAAGGCTTGTAGAGACTCGGTCGCTGTAGTCCTTAAGGCTCCGCTTATGCTCAGGCAGGCTGTTCTCTGAACCTTTGTTAGTAGGTTGGTAATGGTTAGTTTGTCAGTTGCCGTCCACCATACCACAATACCGTATAACAGTATTGGACGAACTACTGCTATATATATCCAGTGGACGATTTTAGGAGAGAGTCCCCACCGCGACCCTACAGCCTTTTTGCAGGAATATAAGGCGACGTTGGCCTTCCTTACACGTTCCAATACGTTAAGTCTAAATAACATTTTCCTATCTAGAATTATTCCTAAAAATTTTGCACTTTCAGAAAAGACTAGATCTGTTCCATTTATCCGAGGTGGAGGGTCCACATGTGGGACATTATTCATCCTAGTAAAGAGAACCAATTCTGTCTTGTTGGGGTTAACGCCCAAACCGCAGCCACCTGTAGGATGTCTCTGAGGACGTTTACGAATTTGCCACTCACTGCGATTGCCACGTCGTCCGCATATGCCACGACCTTGCAGCCACAACGTTCTAGATCTAGCAGGATTTCATTCACCGCTAGGTTCCAAATTAGTGGAGACAATACTCCTCCTTGCGGGGTCCCTCTGTTTACATACCTTGTTAGAGTTGTGGACCCTAGACATGCTGTTATGCGTCTTCTGGTGAGCAGACTTTGAATTAGTCTAATCAAACTAGTGTTAACTTTTAGATGTGAGAGTGCCGCAATTACCGCATCTGAGTGAATGTTTAAAAGCCCCTTCTATGTCAAGAAATGCCACCATGGAGAATTCCTTGAAATGCAGGGACGATTCGATAGTGCTTACAAGTTCGTGCAGGGCTGATTCTGTAGACTTGCCCTTATTGTAGGCATGTTGGTTCCCCGACAGGAGTTTTGTATCCAGGTTTTCCCTAATGAAATGATCTAAAAGTCTTTCCAGACCTTTCAATAGGAAGGAGGATAGGCTAATTGGTCTGAAGTCTTTTGGCCTAGTGTGTGATATCTTTCCCGCTTTAGGTATGAATACCACTTTGGTATCCCTCCACCGATTAGGGACGTATGAAAGTCTGATACAGCCTACATAAATTTTCTCCAGCCAGGGGATAATGTACTTTAACATTTTCTGCATTTCTGCTGGAGTGATGCCATCTGGTCCAGGTGACTTGAAGGGCTCAAAGCTGTTAATAGCCCAGCTTATTCTGGATCTCCCAGTCAAGAAGCTAGCGACGCTCGCAGTCCACTCGCACTCTTGTTGGTCCTGCTGATCCTCGGGTTCTGTTACAGAGTTGCCCGGGAAATGTGTGTCGAGCAGTACATTGAGCGACTGCTCGCTGTTTCTGGTCCAGTTATTTGCCTCATCCTGTAAATATCCCACTGTACAGGGTGAAGCAGATAATATCTTCCTCAGCCTAGCGGCGTCGGAGACCTTTTCCACTTCACCACAGAAGGTATACCAAGAGCGCCTTTGCGCCTTTCTAAGCTCCTTCTTATAGATCTTGAGTTGCTCTTTATAGGCATCCCAATCATTAGCGACCCCAGTAGATTTAGCCTTATTGAATAGCTTGTTGCAGGTCTTTTTCATAGCCGTTAGCTCAGAAGTCCACCATTGGGGTTTAGTTTTACCCTTGTACCTTGTTTTCGGACAGGCTTCTTCAAGGGAACTATTGAATGATGTGGTGATATGATCGACCAGATTATCCAGACCGGCTTTGTCATTCGGTTCGAACAGAAGTTTAGAGTTGAGGACTTTCTTGAAATTCTTCTCATACAGGTGCCACTTTGTCTTCCTTACATTTCTGTGGACGGCAGGTTTAGGCGCTTTTTCCGCGAGTTTGAACTCAATATAATGGTGATCTGGGAATGAGTGGTCGTCCAGTACATTCCACCCAATAATTTTGTCTGACAGCCGGTCAGTAGCAAACGTTACGTCGAGTACCTCCTGTCTGTCTTTAATTGTAAAGGTCGGTTTATTACCTATGTTACAAATACTAAGGTTGGTAGTTAGAATAAAGTCAAGAAGCGAATCACCCCTATTGTTTATATCCGTACTACCCCAGATAGTATGATGAGCGTTCGTGTCTGCGCCAATAATCAGCTCGAGCTCGTCAGACGTTGCTTCTTCTACTACAGATTCATAAGGCAAGTAGCTGGAGACCACCCAATATATGCGATTACCGATCTCCAGGCTAGCAGCTGTTTGGTCTTTTCCACTTAAATTAGTCAGGAGAAAGATACTTAGATCTTCCCTGGCCAAAATGCAGGTTCTTGGAGTGCCTTCACAGTTGGCCACAAGCAGTTTAAAGTTGGGTGTCCTAATACCGCACACCCTTCCTCCCACTACGTAGGGCTCCTGTATCAGGACGATGTCTACTGCGCCTGTGGACAGGCGCAGCAATAGAGCCGCTGAGGCTGCTTTAGCGTGATGGAGGTTAATCTGTAGAATTCTTACCATCATTGGTAATTGACAGATTAACATCCACCCCGACAAGGGTGTTATCGAACTCTTCGTCCGTATCGTCGAGAAGCATGTCCCCGCCAGATGCGTCAAAGAGTCCGGAGACTCCCCTCAGCCTCTCTGTGTCCGAAGTAGAGCTTTTGTCCTCAGAGAAGGACGTTACAGATCTTCTGTTAGAGTTGGAGTCACCAGAAATAATAGGCGTGGGTACCTCCGCACTTCCAGGAAGTGCCACGGTGGACGACTCACCTTCTGCAGTGGGAGCTATATCCTGCTTGTATATCTTCAAGACTATAGTCTCGAAGCCATATTGTAGGGTTGCACTCGCACCTTGTATATGGGAGGTGGATTCAGCGTTTAGGATAAGATTGACCTGCCGCTTTTTACCATCCGCCTCACCCACCTTGCTGATTCTCCAATTATGGGCCGGCAGACCAGGATTGGAATCTTTTATTATTTCTAAGATGTCAGCCGGGTTGGAGGGCTCTTCTGTAACCCAGGTGATGGCTCTAGGGTGACTAGGGATGTTGTTTTTTTCGACAACATCCAACTGGGCACCCGGCCACACCTCACCCGCTCGACTCAGAGCAGCCTTATACAGGTCTACTGATCTGGCATCACCGAAATATAAGAGCTTTACTCTCCCCTGATGCCATCCTGCATCGTTGCAGATTGGTGGTTTGCCCGGCATTTCTCTACGGACATCGAGGTAGTGAGCCATAATGGCTGATTGTACATGACTCCATTTGTCCTTGAGGATGGATCCATCCTCACTACTTCTGTCTATAACAGCCATCACTAGACTCTCCTTCGCCACTTCATTGAAGGGCTTGGTGAGTGTCCTGTTGATGGTGACATTAGGGCCTCTTGCCTTTTTCGAAGGCAGGGGTTCACCAGGTGATCTGATTCGTTTTACATTATTAGCCGTTAACACAGCTGAATTTGTGGCTCTTTCAGCCGACTCATTGGCCTTAGAAGCATCTATGACGCCTTTAGCCCAGGTAAGTGACTCCTTTTGTTTTTCGGTAAGAGCCGAAACCTCAACAGCCTCCAACTTCGTCAAAACTCTGAGCGCTACACGATGCTCATTGTGCTTCCGTTTTGACGGTCGGACATGACGTTTACCCCTCACCGCACCACCTGTTGTGAGTACTTGGGGGAGATTTTCACCATTTTTGGTGTGGTCGGCTTTGGCCAAGACCAACGGACGGACAGTCGGACGATTGGGGAACCGCGCTCCATCGGAACACGAAGGCATCCCCGTCAAGAGAATTTATTTTTATTTTGTCTGTATTAGACCGTAATAGGTACTACGATGTAGGCCTTACAGACTTTGTACAGATTTTTGCTATTGCGTAATAGGTACTGGTAACTATCCATGTGATAAACACGTCCGTTCACTGCGAATGATCAGCAACGATTCCTCTTTAATAACTTATATTCTACTTATTCGAATCTTCTGAAAATCCCCACATAGTATTAGTTTATTTGTCGTTATCTCCTCGAGACAAATTGGCGAAGTTGCCGCGCCCCTTTTTGGGGACCTCCCACACAAATGGACCATTTTGCAACAAAAGTTAACTGGTTATGGCTTTAATATAAGTTCATACTAATACTTGAAATTTTATACAGTGTCATGCTTTTAGTGTACCTAAAATCCAGAGAAAAGTGGGCGTTAATGACACACCCCTTTTGGTACCTCTCACACAAATGGGCCATTTTGTACCAAAAGGTACCAGTTTATAACTTTAATACCAGTACATACAAATCCTTGCAATTTTGTACAGAATAATGCTTTGATAGTACCTAGAGTCCAGAGAAAAATGGGCGTTATTGGCACATCCCTTTTGGTACCTCCCACAGAAATGGACCTTTTTGTACCAAAAGTTAACAGCTTTTAACTTTAATACCAGTGCATACTTATACCTGAAATTTCGTACAGTTTAATGCTTTTATAGTACCTCGAGTCTAGAGAAAAGTGGCCATTATTGGCACGTCCCTTTTGGTACCTCCCACGCAAATGGACCATTTTACAGCAAAAGTTACTAGCTTATTACTTTAATACCAGTACATATAAATACTTGAAATTTTGTACAGTGTAATGCTTTTATAGTAACAAGAGTCCACAGAAAAGTGGGCGTTATTGGCACGCCCCTTTTGGTATGGACCATTTTGTACCAAAAATTAACAGATTTGAACTTTAACACCAGTGAATATAAATACTTGAAATTTTGTACGGTGCATCTACCATATAGAGAAAAGTGACCGTTATTGGGATGCCCCTTTTGGTATCTCCCACACAAATGGACCATTTTGTACCAAATGTAAACTGCTTTTAACTTTAATACCAGTACATACCTTAAGTTATTAAATGCAATTTAAATTGATAATAATTTAATTAAAACAAAAAAATAAATTTTCAAATATTTTTGGGACTCAAGGTGAGGGGATTTTTTTAGTCGGTTTACCCGACTGAACTTTCTTACTTGTTTTACTTTGGTTTTAATCAAAAGATTTTAACGGTGTCGTCACAAAAAATGCCTTTGTTGCACGAATTTACGTTACAATATAAATGGGCTGGATCCCGCTCATTTTTGGACCAATTACGTAGAGTTCTATGAAATTCATATTCACCAAATTATAGCACTCTCACTAACAAATTGTGTATGATATATCAATTTTAAAATATGGCTCATATGGGCGGGGTCACGCCCACTGGTCCGATGCCGCCCATTTTTGGGCCACTCATATAAACTGTTACTAAATACATACTCGTATACACAAAATTTCAAAACTATAGCTAAAAATTTTCCTAATGTCAAAACTTGGCTCATATGGGCGGGTCCACGCCCGCTTGACGTCGAGGATTTTTCGGGAATTTTCATGGGTTGCTTGTTTGGCCGGAGACCAGTCCGAATTGTTTATAACAATGTCGATGTACATCTACCTGACGTCGCGACGTGATTATTGATCACTTTTTTTACAATACAATCAAAAGTTCAAACTAAAAACTTCAAGACGATTGGTGCAATGGTTTTCATATTTTGTCTTCAATTTTGGATTCATATGGGTTGCGAGCTTGCGAATTCGATATACCTCGAAATATCATATTTTTTGTGGGGAAGGACCACACGTGAAAATCGAAACAACTGTTCTCGAGTTATGAGGTTTTGTTGGCCATACCACGCACCTTTGCCCAATCTCAAATATTCCTAAATAGTGTCCTTTGGGCCAATACGAATTTGTCAAGCCCAAAAGATTCGTTCTTGAGTGTGTGATGGCAGCGTCGCGTCGTTTTGAACAATCCTAAATATTCCTCCATGGTGCCCCCCTGGGGCCAATATAAATCAGTTATCCCTAAAATCGTAAAAATTAAAGGATCAATTCATCGGCTATGAGGTTTTGAGGGCGGTATCCCGTCGATTTGAACAATCCCTATATAGCTCCATGGGGTCCCACCCCAGTGCCAATAGGAATCCATAAAGATTCATTCTTGAACGAACTATCCATACTCGAGATATGAGGTTATGCAGGACGCGCAACGCCCATTTAACCAATCCTAAATACTGCTCCATAGAGTCCTTCCTTGGGCCAATACAAATACATCAAGTTCAACTTTTAAAATTCGCAAGATCCGTTCTCGAGCTATGAGGTTGTGCTGGACCTGAGGCGCCCCTTTGCCTAATCCGAAAATTTCCTCTACAGTGTCACTTCTGGGTCTAATACGAATCCTTCAATCCTAAAATAGTTATGAGGTTATGCTGGCCGCGACACACCCGTTTGACTAACCCTAAATGTCCCTCCATAATATATTTAAATTTTGGATGTATAGTACTCGTACTACATATTTACAAAAAGTTAGGTTGTTTCTAATAAAAGGCTTCTGAAAGGATAAAAATTACACTCACGTTTTTGATAGCGCGAGAACTGACCAGTAGTAAAAATTAGATTCTCTGAAAACTACTGGTTTTTATAGCACTGGAGTCTAAATTTTACAATGGATAGATATGCCAAATTTCAGCTTTGTAGCTCGAATCAGCGGCCAAGTGGTCAAAAATCAAACTGACCACATGATTGTGCAAAATTTGAGCTTTCTAGCTCTTACAGGAGTATTCTTCTTGTTTGGCTGGAGACCAGCCCAAATTTGTGAGAATCTCGAAATCGGTTAGGCGTTCTTGAGTTATAAGCGTAGGGGCCGTTCAAGTATTACGTAAGCACTATAGGGGGGTGGGGGGGTCTTTGCTTTGCTTATTTTTGATGACATTGGGGGGGGGGGGGGGGTGTTGGAGATGGTGATTACGTCAGCAGTAGTTCTTTACTTTTTTCCACATATGACAACCCACACAGATTGTGATTACTTCAGCAGTAGTTATTTACTTTTTTACACATATGGCAACCCACACTGTACGTAAAAGTTCTCAAAAGAAAAAAAGTTATCTTTTATGTAGAGATAGAACAAATTTTATTTTACTTTTTGTAAGATAACAAAAAGCTCAATGCTTTAACATAAGAAAAAAACACTGTAAGTTCAGGAGCGATACTTATCGAATGATGTTGTCTGCTTCAGAGCCAAAAAAGGAGAGAGCGACACAGGGTTTCAGTCATTAGCATCTACCAGACAAAATAATTAAATTTCAGATTTTTGAGTGTTTCAAAACTCAATCCAGACGAATTGTCTGTTACCTCAAATCCAGTACACCTAGGCCTACTCCCACATCAAACAAAACAAGTATTAAAAAGTACTTATTAATTTTAATGTTTGCGTACAAACATTGCTGTGTGTGTATAGACATAGGTGTACAACACTGAGTGTCGGTGGTTCTGAGCTCAGCAAGCAGCGAAAACCAGACGGATTAAGCAGCAGCTTAAGCCGCTGTTTTACAGAGGTAAATACCAATTGACTTGCTCAATCTCAAACTCACATGCACAGAGAAATTAGAAACTCAATGAGAGTTGAAAATTTACACTCAGAGTAAATTGGTGAGAGTTGTAACGGCAAACTTGCTACTGGAAACTAAAATGTGCAAAGATGCAAATGTGAAGTTTTAGCACTTCAAAAGATACAAGAGAGAGAGCGAGAGAGAGAGAAAGAGTGAACCAATGATGCTAATGAGATGAAACCTCTGCTTCTGTTGATAAGTATGCAGGCCAGTTCAAATGTAGTTACAAGATTAACATAATCAATGTAAAGTTCAGGAAACAAAAACAATGTTAAACACATTGAACTGTTAAAATTGCATCTACATTTGTTAAAGAAGCAAAAATGTTACAGATATTACAAAAGAGAATACATATATCTATGAAGTTACTTTACAGTGTTGTTCAAATATAAGAAATGAAGTTATCTTAAAATATATTTATATTATGTATGTATATTCAAATGTGTAAGTTGGTGAAAGAATGTTTTCGCCAACACACACAATGTCTATGCTCGAAAACAAAACCCATATTCGGGGATTCCCATAAATAATGAGTACATTTAGGTACTCGCTTAGAATTTCTTCAATCAGTTTCGTTTCGGTACGATTGACGATTTGACGTGGTGTAAGCAAAGCAAAGCAAGTAAATATTTGTGTTACCGTTGATCCACTTTCGCCAAAGTGGAATTGTTTAAGATGTCGTTTCAAATAGACAAATCCAAGTTATACCAACAATTGTTTGAAAGTTTTAAAAAATCTCATACAAATACAAAACTACAAAAAGTACAGAAGTTAGTTAACGAAGTGTGGCGTAATTATAAGTTACAAGCAAAATCGGACAAGGAACTTGATATTATTGTCTCTAAGAGAATTGAAGAAGAATTGCAAGCAGCGACTAAGAATAAATCCAATCTACTACGATTTTTTTCAAGGTGAGTGATGAAGTTAATGTAAATTAAACAATCACCCCTATCGCAGAAAAAATTTCAGGTGAAATGTTTTGATCCCTAGAAAATACAAAGTAGAAATTGAAGTCTATAGGTATATTATTCTGCGTTAAAGAGATTTGCAATGAAGAAAAAGATAACTACTCGTCTTAAAAGTCTATTCAAGTGGAATTATTTTCACTTTCCATTTTGATTATATCCCTTCAATTTTTCTGGGGAGCAAAACTTTTCACATGGAATTTTATTCACGATAGGGGTGAATATTAAATGTACTCACTATAGTGTGTATGTATTAATAAGACAAACATTAGCAGTACCTATAAAATGTTTTAATTTTTAGGCAACGAATACCTGTAAGCCTGCAGAAAAACCACAAATTATACAGCCAGATTCAAATTCTAAAGAACAAAAAGACGACATAAACCCCGGAGTGGAATCACAACAGCAATGCGAAAACACAGAAAATACAGATAAACAGCCGAGAGCAAAACCTTCGCAGGAAGCTATGAAAAATAAGATTGCTCTACTCGAAAAAAATCTGAATGCTTTGTATTCTGCCAGAGATAGTATGCCAAGCCGTGTTGAAGTTGATAAACAAATCAATAAGTTGCGCGAAGAATTAAAAACAGCGAAAATGTCTTTAAACAGGAAGATTCAAAACGAAGTTGCCCAGAAGAAACACAGAGATGGTATGAAAAGAAAGTTAGAAGATATTTCTCATGCAAATCCAGAAATAAAAAAAAACTATCCATGAGGGATTCAGTGGGGCGGCCTAGCCTAGAAAATGATCAACCATTATTATTGAAAACAATTGCGGATATTGCTTTATTTGGCAGTGCAGCAGATGATAGAAGACGAACAGAATCTATTCGCAGTGTAAAAACTCTTGACGAATTAACACAAGAATTACGAAAAATAGGATTTGACAGTCGAAGTGGGACATATCTTCGTTTGATTCCCAGAAAATCTAATTCTGCAGAGGGACGAAGACATGTATCAACAGTCCCTGTAAAGCTCACTCGGGCTCAGACTGATCAGCACAAAAGCCACTTAGATAGCAATTTCGCTGAAACATCAATCCATTGTTTGGATAACGTAGCATCCATACTTGGACCAGATCAAGTATTTTTCATATCTCAAGATGATAAAGCTTGGGTCCCTATTGGTGTAACTGCGGCAAATAAGCAAGCACCTCTTCTAATGTACATGGAATATAGAATCAAATTGCCTGATCACGACTGGGTAATCGCTGAGCGGCATAAATTAATACCATCAGTTTATGCTGGTATCAAAATCACTTCCAGTATGCTAGGACAACCGCAAGCCGTTGGATATTCTGGACCAACATACATCGCTATTCGAAGTGGAAAGCATAGTTCATCTACTGCAAATACTCATGCTCATGATTTCGAGACGCTTCTCGAACTTGAAGAGTTTCAAGCATTAGCTAAAACTGACCATGGGTTGGTAAAACCAGTAGTAATCATGACGGTTGGTGGAGGGCCAGATGAAAATCCGCGTTATACAAAAGTTATAGGGTTTGCTATTAAACACTTTAAGCGACATGATCTCGATGCATTGTTTTTAGCTACCAATGCTCCTGGCAGAAGTGCGTATAACAGAGTAGAGCGCAGAATGGCTCCTCTTAGTCGGGAACTGGCTGGTTTGATATTGCCTCATGACCATTTTGGGTCACATTTGGATGCACGTGGTGTTACAATTAATGAACATTTAGAAAGATCCAATTTCGAGTTTGCAGGAAATGTGTTAGCTGAGATATGGAGTTCAATGGAAATTGATGGCTATCATGTTACTGCACAATATGTTGGGCCGGGCGAACAAGATCTGCCTGATCTGCCTGATTTGCCAGATATTGAATGGTATTCAGAACATGTGCGTGAAAGCCAATACTTAATTCAAATTGTAAAATGTAGAAACATAGAATGCTGTCGTCCAAGAAGTGGCCTATTTAGATTACTAGACAACAGGTTTCTTCCACCACCAGTAAAAGTAAAACAAACAGTTGATGACTTGGTTTTGGATGATGGAGGGCAATTTCTCAATCTTCCAGTCAATTTAGCTCTACGCTTAAATTCTTCACTCAAAGATTTCCTACAAATGCCATACGATTATTTTTGTCCGACGGTAAAATGGAAGCTATTAAGTCGAACATGCAAAACGTGTGGTCTTTATCATACTTCCGTCAAGTCACTAAATCGTCACATCGAGAAGATCCATAAAAAAGTAAACACGCACACTGATATGAAAGTTAGGCCTTTAAGAGTGGCTGCTCGTCGTGCTAATGAACTGATGTGCATTATTCAAAATTTAGAGCACCAAGATGTTGAATGGCTCGATGAAAACGACGTAGACATTCCAAAATCGAATGAAAGTGAGCAGACACACAACATTGAGCAGCAAACATCCAATGTCATCGAAAACTTAGAATCATGGATTCGGGTGTCATGGACTGAAGACTGTTAATTGGATTAATATGTACACCAAAAATTTAAAAGAATTTTGTTTAGTTCGTAATATTACTTAATAAGATTATAATATTTGTACTTTACTCTATGTTGAATACCGTATCAATAAAGTTTGTTTAAATGAATATTATGTGCGTTAAAGTCCTCTATCCTAAGCCTATTTTCTTATTTCTAGAATTTTAACTGCTGCTCATGAATGAATAACAAAAATAGAATACATTAAATGAAAAATGCATATAACAATGTTTACGTAAGCATGGGGGGGGGGGATAAGAGCTTTGCTTACTTTTGATGACAAGGGGGAGGGGGGGGTAAATAATTGCAATAAATCTGCTTACGTAATACTTGAACGGCCCCGTAGTAACTAATGTCACTCACTTTTATATATGTGGAAAAACACGTCAGAAGGGCCACATCTTTCAATTTTATTCCGATCGCGTCAAAACTTGGTAGGGTTGCTGAAGTATATACTACGGGTATGCGATACAGCTTCCTAGCGTGATAGATTACGAAGATACAGGGTGTCAAAGTTTGCAATTTTTACCATTGTATCTCCTGACTACGTGGACCGATTTGAATAAACCGTCACTTATATGACGGCTATTTAGAAAGGCATAAAATGTACATTGATAGTTGTTTGCCAATATTAAATTTTCATACTTGTTTCTCCCGATTTATGTTTTCCACGTGACTTAAGTGTGTTCCGCGGATCGGATTCTATATCTTTAAATGGGATGACAACAACAACAAATGCTGTGGAAATTTTAAATGTCAAACCTATTATTTTTTTTATTATTTCTTTCGGATTATAAAGTGAGTTTTCTTTAAGATGTGGACCAGAAACACGATTAATAAAATGTAATGGTAGCATTTTATAGCCAGATATACCAGACCAACAAAAAACTTATTTCGAAAAAAATCGACATCGCTCTTTTTACACTGGCCTATTGTATTGGTCAAATCGAGTCAATGTATATTCGCGTTTTTGAAATACAGTATTAATTATGTGATAAAAATGCTGATTTTACACATTTTTTAAAATAGAAACGTGACAGACGCTCTTTTACCAAAAAAATTCAGGATTTGGAAAATAATCGCTTTCCTATTTAAACGAATATCCAAAAACTGTAATAATCCTAAGATATCTGATATCATCTCATAGATATCACCCGGGAAAGCTAATCGGAGAAATCGATTTTTTAATAAAGCTAAGAAAAATAAAAAAAAATAAAAATTTATATCTACGAGATGGTGTATGATTTTAAACTATTTATAAAATAAACTTTTAATTAGTTTGAAATCAGCATTTTTATAACATAATAAATACCGTATCTCACAAACGCGAATATATGTTGCATTTTTGACTTTATATTCGGATTTAGAACATCATAATCCTTCGAGAACGGGTATCATATCTGCTGGCTAGGATTCGAATTGACCAGTGCAATATTGTAGGTCAGTGCAAAAAATCCGACGGCGTTTTTTTTCCAAATAAGTTTTAATTGTCGTTCTGTTATATCTTCTGCTCCACCTTCTAAAGTAAACTCACTTTATAATACGAAAGAAATTATAAAAAATTAGTAGGTTTGACATTGGAAATTTTCACAACTTTTGTTGTGGTCGTCAACCCATTACAAAAATTCGTACTGATATAGCAAACACAATGGGCTTCATTTTTATAGTTTAAAGATATAGAATCCCATTCGCGGAACATACTTAAAGTAGCCTGGAAAACTTATGTCGCGAGAAAAATGTAGGAAAAATAAACATTTGCAAACAATGGACATTTGTGAGTTTCTAAATAGCACATAGTCAAAATTTCAAACTTTGACACCCTGTATCTTCGTAATCTAACACACTAGGAAGCTGTATTTTTGGCACACGCCATTCCCATAGTACTTCTACAACCCACGAAGTTTTGACGCAATCTGATTAAAATTGAAAAAAGTGGGCCTTTTGACGCGTTTTTCCCCATATATAGCTTTAAAATTTATGGTTCCAAAGATATTTTCTTCCAATTGAAACATATCAAAAATGGCGATGTTTCCCATGTGCATATACCGACTTCAAGCAAATGCGTCTTCTGGCCTGAAGTCAAGTCGGTTTTTTTCGAAATTATAGCTCTCCAATTAGAACGGTAAAATATTTAACAAAAAAATTGTGCTAATTTTTTTTTATTTCTATTTTTATGATAAAGCAGATTATATCGAAATTTGGAACATACATAGCATATTAAGCATTTGTTTCTCCGTCACGCGTTTGTTGACTTCTTGACCACACTAACTCCACGTAATACTATTAATCTGAAAGTTTGCACACATACAGGATTGAATATGCTGTTCACATTCACACGATTTGATCTGTGGTCAGCGTGTAGTGACCATAACAGTTTTCAATCTATTACTCACTTAGGAGCTATGAATCTATAAATTAATATGTACCTATATACTGATCTTCAAGGAGATCCAAACTCAACAATTACAAGTCCTGCCAGGGGTGCAACCGAACAAACATAGGTGGTTATAATGGTTCGAAAGCAAATTTTTGAATGATTCGCTTTTCATTAATTTTCGTATATCAACGGAAAAATACATATCAATAAAAAAAGTCCACTTCCCTTTTCTCCCTTTAATTGAATGTGAACGAAGTATGTATAAAGAAGGAACAAGAAGAGCAATTTAGCGCACACGCACATTTATGAGCGTTTATGCACCTGTGTTTCTATGTTCGGCATTTTCATTATACCACACACAGAATACAGTTTGGTTGCCTCAACCGAATTTTGGTAGTTCTGTCTACTATCGTGCGATTTCATCAGGACAACCAATATTTTGGTTGTGGTATACATCTGCTTCCATGTTGACAACAATCATATTTGGTTGCGCCAACCACGAAAATTGTGGCTTAAATTATCTGCTGTAGTTGCCACAACCAACTGTTTTAAAAAATTGGTTGTTCTGACAATTTGTCAGTTATATACTACCGACAATTAATTAAAAACAGTTTTCATTAATTATTATTTTATTTATTGAACAAAAAACAAAGCAATTCATAACAAAATTAAGAATCCCATATTACAAATTCATCACTATTATGAAATGTGAAAATATTTGACACACATTTTAGTATACGAAAAAAAAACACAAAACTTTTATGCAAATATCGCTTAACCCTGTGCTTTCAATTTCATGATTGTTGCTTTTATGTTTTATTTATGTAAAACATTTTGCACAACATATTCTGCATTCCACACATTATTATTCACACGAGATTATTTTTATTACCTATACCGTTCTTGAACAAAATGTTGAAGATTTTTTTATGTCGAGTAATTTTATTTTTTGTTTGTCATGTATCAGCTAAAGAACAGCAACCAATCTTTCGGTTGTATTTATCAAAATTCATTTGGGAAATGATTGGGATAACCAATAAACGATTATTTATTAATATTTTTTCTGTTGTAGTAACCAATTATTCATTGCAATAATAATCTTTGGTCTGTTGATACAATTTCTGTTGTCAAGAAAAAAACATTGGTTGTCACAACCAAAAATCGATCATATGGTACTATAATGAAAATTTTAAATCGGTTACCACAACTAACCGAGTGTCAATGCAAAAACCAATCTTTATTCGATTGATACAACCATCGATTTAGTTGCAAGCATTTTCATTTGATCGTATCCATGTTTTTATTGTTGTTTCAACTAATTATTTATAAATACAACCGACAGACGGTGTAGGCAATATACTTTTTGTTGCTAGTACTATGTTTATACCCTACACCACACTGTGGTACAGGGTATTATAAGTTTGTTTCACGGCAGATGTTTGTAACACCTGAAAATAACACAGCTAGACCCACCTTAAAGTATACCGATTTTTTGGAAATTTAGAATGGTAGAGTTTCTTGATCCATGAACCAACATTGCCGAATTTGAAGAAAATCGGTTAAGATTTAGCTATAGCTCCCATATATATGTTTCGTCCGATTTTGCTCTTTATTCCTGTAGAAGCTGTATTTTACATCCAATCATTTTGAAATTTAGAATGGTAGAGTTTCTTGATCCATGAACCAACACTACCGAATTTGAAGAAAATCGGTTAAGATTTAGCTATAGCTCCCATATATATCTTTCGTCCGATTTGGCCCTTTAGTCCTATAGAAGCTGTATTTTTCATCCAATCGTTTTGAAATTTAGAATGGTAGAGTTTCTTGATCCATGAACCAACACTACCGAATTTGAAAAAAATCGGTTAAGATTTAGCTATAGCGCCCATATATATGTTTCGTCCGATTTGGCCTTTAGTCCTATGGAAGCTGTATTTTACATCCGATCGTTTTGAAATTTAGAGTGGTAGAGTTTCTTGATCCATGAACCAACACTACCGAATTTGAAAAAAATCGGTTAAGATTTAGCTATAGCTCCCATATATATGTTTCGTCCGATTTGGCCTTTAGTCCTATGGAAGCTGTATTTTACATCCGATCGTTTTGAAATTTAGAGTGGTAGAGTTTCTTGATCCATGAACCAACATTGCCGAATTTGAAGAAAATCGGTTAAGATTTAGCTATAGCTCCCATATATATGTTTTGTCCGATTTTGCTCTTTAGTCCTGTAGAAGCTGTATTTTACATTCAATCATTGTGAAATTTAGAATGGTAGAGTTTCTTGATCCACGAACCAACACTACCGAATTTGAAGAAAATCGGTTAAGATTTAGCTATAGCTCCCATATATATGTTTCGTCCGATTTGGCCATTTAGTCCTATAAAAGCTGTATTTTACATCCAATCGTTTTGAAATTTAGAATGGTACAGTTTCTTGATCCATGAACCAACATTGCCGAATTTGAAGAAAATCGGTTAAGATTTAGCTATAGCTCCCATATATATGTTTCGTCCGATTTAGCCCTTTAGTCCTATAAAAGCTGTATTTTACATCCAATCGTTTTGAAATTTAGAATGGTAGAGTTTCTTGATCCATGAACCAACACTACCGAATTTGAAGAAAATCGGTTAAGATTTAGCTATAGCTCCCATATATATGTTTCGTCCGATTTGGCCCTTTAGTTCTAAAGAAGCTATATTTTACATCCAATCGTTTTGAAATTTAGAATGGCAGAGTTTCTTGATTCATGAACCAACATTGCCGAATTTGAAGAAAATCGGTAAAGATTTAGCTATAGCTCCCATATATATGTTTCATCCGATTTGGCTCTTTAGATCCAATCGTTTTTATACCCTACACCACACTGTGGTACAGGGTATTATTTAAGTATAAAATGTCCCAAAAGTAAATTTATGTAAACAATTGATACATGAATTACTAAATTTATATATCAGAGTTATTCAATATTACGAGAGTGGTGTAGGGTATTATATAGTCGGCACCAGCGATGCCAACTTGGTGATTTTTCCGCTACTTGTGGTAATTTTTGATCTCCAAATACCTCTGTTTTTAAAAGTAGTGATTTTTCAGAAAAACCACTACCGTAGCGTTTTTAAAAATTTTTTGTAGCGCTTTTAGTGATTTTTTACATACATCGTCGAAGAATGCAAAATGACGGCGACATTAAAAGAATTCACTCCATATGTTCTTATGTGATTTGTGCCCGTAATTCACAACTGAGCGTTATGAATTTCTTTAAGAACAATGATAGTCCTGAATTCAAGCAAGTGTCAAAGTTTGTAGGAGAGAGACTTTGACACTTGTTTGGAAAAAATTGCCTCTTGTGATTCAACTTAGGAACCGAATGTCTTTAAATACTGTAAATTCTTTAATACAAATAAAATATGTGTTAAAGTTTCAAAATGTTTGGGTATAAACTACCCAATAATTTATTTTTAAAAATAAATGTCAATGAAACATTTAGAAACCAAAATTTTATACAGAATCAATTTTATGGCCAGAAGAGATAGAGGAAAATTATACTTTTTTATTTGACCAGGAACAAGTCATTTATTACCTAAAAAAGACTGTTACGTTTATGTTATAAATATAAATTCTACAAATGTTGAAAAAATTATTTGAATTCAAAAATATTTTGTTGGTGGTTTTAAAAATTACTCATGGTTACCATTTTTGTCCGTGTTTGCGTTATTGGGAGATTTTGTTATTTTCTCACAGCGATTTTTGGTGTTTTTATACTTGGTTGGTAGTGGTTTTGTGGTGGTTTCTGCACAGTTGTTCCGTAGTGATTTTTACCTCGGAAGAGTTGGGAACACTGGTCGGCACCGCCCGACTTTAGCCTTTCCTTACTGGTTTTATTGTTACAATCGAATTCCAACCAATTATTTTCCTGGGTGCACTTCCTATAGAACTTCGACGAAACGTCCCTACGGTATTGTAAATAGGCACTTCGAAAAAACAGCATATTTTTGTGGATTTGTAATCCAGTTATTGAGCAATAAAGGTGAAAAGGGGGGAAGATTTGTTATCCTATTAAATATAAACACAAAAGAGATATTCCGTAATTTATATTGAAGCAATATTTGTCAGGAAGCCAGCTTTTTGGGAATGTTTTCCGATTTGAATGAAATTTGGTGGACATGTAGGCGTATGCCTAATTAGTATTAATCTAAAATATGACTGCATTCTGGTGACCACAACTGCAATATGTAATAAATGTTTCTTAAAGAATTTGTTAATGACTTTTCAATGGTGGTAATCATTTTTTGCAGAAACGAGATATTTCAGTTTTAACAGAAGAGCCTTGAATTTGTTCCATAGACGAGAATCATGTTATGTGATATGGGAAATTGCTTATGGTCTCCGATTGTGATGAAACTTGATGAAAATGGTGAGTATGATGCTCTACTAAAGGGGATACAACTTTGTTGGAAACTATGGGAGATATCGACATTTAAATATTTGAAATTGGACAAAAAATGTGGAACAGTGCTTGCATTCGAATGCTCATAACTTTTGTTCTACTAGCTATATTTAAACATTTGTTTACATAGATTTAAGACGATTTTTATACGCTCCACCATAGGATGGGGGAATACTAATTTTGTCATCCCGTTTGCAACACCTTGAAATATTGATCTGCAACCCCATAAAGTATATATGTTGTTGCTCGTCGTAAAATTCTAAGACGATTTAGCCAAGCCCTTCTGTCTGTCTGTCTGTTGAAATCACGCTACAGTCCGTAATAATAGAGCTATGTTGATCAAATTTGGTAGAAATACTTCTTATAGTTGCTTTGGGCAACAGATACCACATTTTTAAAGCTATTTTGCTGTATCTTTTTTGTATTCCATTTTCATATTTTGTTATATTTGGTCGAACTTAACACTTTTACTTGTTGTATTTAAAATAGTAATAAAAATCGAGTTTTTTAATATTTTTAAATTGAACAAATCTGCATATGATAACCTATATTGTGCCCTATATGTCTAAAAATATTTTGGGATCGCCGGTAGTTTGGTAGATATCAATAAAATAATATGATAAATTCAAATGTTCTCCTATTATTTTATTCGAACATTTGCAAACTGTTTTTTGTATTTTAAAACCTAAGTGTATTGTTTTGATTCAGATATCAATAAAATAATAGTATAAATTTAAATGTTCTCCTATTATTTTATTCGAACATTTGCAAACTGTTTTTTGTATTTTAAAACCTAAGTGTATTGTTTTGATTTCAGTTGATTTGAAAATATTGTTCCCCATAAATAGGTGAAAACGACGAAGTTATCTTATTCTTTTATTGATAACTACCGGCGACACCAAAATGATTTTTTTGGACATATATGGCACAATATAGGTGCAGATTTGCCCAATTTAAAAATATAAAAAAATAGATTTTAATTACTATTTTATATATAAATATACCCCATGCAGCTTCCAAACAGCATCCACATTGATATTTGAAAAGCTGAAGTCTAAAATCTGGGTAAACACATTTTTAAATATCTCTAGTAGAACATAAGTTATGACCATTCGAATGCAAGCACTGTTCCACATTTGTTGTCCAATTTAAAATGTTTAGATTTGGATATCTCCCATAGTTTTCAACAAAATTGTATCCCCTTTATTAGAGCACCACCAAGTGTCATCACAATCGGAGATCATAAGCAATTTTTCATAGCACGTAACATGATTCTCGTCTATGGAACAAATTCAAGGCTCTTCTGTTCAAATTGAAATATGTATGTTAATCGGAAACTAAGAAAAACACCACTCCAAAATTGTGTCCATCGTTAGTACGCTAAAATAATATTCTTCTGAAAAAATTGAGTAAAATCGCTTGACCACGCTTTTCCGATTTTCGGAAATTAATAGTTTGACCTTGAATTTCAATGTCAAAATAATGTTTCTGCCAAATTTTTACCACCATTAAAAGCCCTTAAAAAACTCGTTAAGAAACATTTATTATATATTGCATATTGCATGTCGTTCACTAAATCTGACACAAAAGGCGATGAATATGAGCATATTTATTAAAATCAATAAAATTTAAATGCATACAACTGCAGTTGTGGTCAGCAGAATGCAGTCATATTTTAGATTAATATTTAGGCATACGCTTACATGTCCACCAAATTTCATTGAAATCGGAATACACTACCAAAGCAAATAATTGAAGTCGTTAAAAGGGTTTTGGTTTTACAGGCTTAACAAGGTTTGACATTACAGAATACCCAAAACTAACATAGCTTTCCACAACATTATTGTAATAATCTGGTAACATTACTTCTCATCTATTATTATCAGACAGTTTCCCCAATTTTGCCATTATGTTGAAACTCGTCCCAATGTGGGACGCTAACCAAACGCTTCAATATTAACAGGCAACACATTAAAACTAAAATGTAGATTGACTTTCAAAAGTGATTTAAGTCATTAGCAGAGGTAAAAGTTTCATGCTTCGCATAAATTTTTGTTGCTTCGGCCAGATAAGCGTAGACTAAAGACAAACGTGCTTTGCACACACCACAATTCGGTCACATTACAAAATATCCTTCCTTATTCCTGCTTGACTAACAAGTCCAACAAGAGGACAAATGAACGACTAGTTTTCCTGGCTGCATTTCCTTAGAGCCCAAACAATAATTATAACAATAATAATATTTTGTTGGCCATTTGATTTTAGGGAAAAGTTTTTGTGTTATTGTTCCGCGCCATACCATGTCGGAATAGATGTCCATCACTTCTAGTAATGCTGTCGTTAACAAAGGAGAGTACTTTTGGAGCATTTGATATCGCATCGACCTAATTGGATAAAGTCATGCCTCATTAGATGGCTTGGCACACAAACAAACACTTCTGAGGACAAAGTGAGATGGTCACAAGCAAATATCTTTATTATTTGACAGTTTGCTCAAATTAATATAAAGATTAAACTAAACTGCTTTTACAGGACTATGTCGAGGACAAACGGTAGAACAGAATACACATACATATACAAGAACCTATGGGGTCCTTTACAGTTCAAGGTTTGTTGGCAATTCAAATATTTACATACTTACCATAATAAAGAATTAATTCTCTTAAATAAGCAAACACTTGCCTATTTGGGGTCAAAATATCCAGTATGGAAATAAACACACAGGTCGGGTATGCTTAGTTAGCATGGCACCAACAAAGGTATGAGTTTGTTTGACCAACAGACGAGACACATTAAAGTGTTATCGAGTGACATACATATGTGTGGAAACAATTATTACCCATTCTACACTGAAAGATAAAACTGAATATAATCGATATGATATAACCAACAATATTACAATTCAGCAATGAAAACTGTCATTGTTTTTATGGTAGTGCAAAACTTTATTGATTCAACGTACCCTGAGAAAAATATGTGGTTGTGCTAATCATACAATCATACAGAAGAATCTCAGAACAATTGGTTCGCGAACAAGTTGGTCGCACGGTTAAGTTACCCGAATATTGAGCTGCAAAAACATATGACCATCTCAATTGTCAAACAACGGTGAATTAGTCAATCGTGAGAGTTTTAAAATGTGACTTGTGTATTGTTTATTTAAACAATGTCAGCAAAGCAGAACAAATCATTGCAAATCAAATTAGATTTACATGCGAAAGTGGAGGTTTAAAAAAAGTATCGAGGTGTCCATGGAAGCGTTTGGCATTGAATTATGGTGGCCATCTTAAAAATAAAGAAAACGCTTTTTAAAAACACTACAAAAACCGGAATATGCTGATGCAAATTGTACAAATGGTTATGCAACCAACGACAGCATAATTGTGACATATCTGGACCTATTTAAAAATCAAGAGCTAAGCACGAATTCGCCATACTGTACCCTGGAAAAAATTACTGACAGTGGTATTCGAATTTACTGGTTCCACCATTCATTTTTATAACAGGTAAACTTATTTTTTGTTTCATTTTTAAATTAGTATTTATGACAGGCTAGCTGGACCCGGTCCACTGCGTTGCCACAGATTGAGATTTCCGATCCCGTCCATTGTACAAAATAGCAGCACTCTCGCTAACAAATTGTGCATTATATCTTAATTTTCAGATTTGACTTATATGGACGGGGCCACGCCTATTAGTCCGATCCCGCCCAATTATGCGGACTGCTATCAGATACATATTCGCAAAATTTCAGCACTCTCTTTAACAAATTGTGTAAAATATCTCAATTTGAATATTTGGCTTACATGGGCGGGGCCACACCCATTAGTCCGATCGCGAAAAATTTTTACACCAATCACGTAGACTACCACCCCAGCAAAATTTCTCAATACCAAATAATCCGACGAGTAAGTAAAGTTCGATAACGGTATGTACTTATTATTTAGCCACTTTTCTCATTATTTTAACATGGGGATGTCATGGGAGGAAAGTACTTCCCAAAAGCATACAATAAAGTAGCAAAATAAGTACTTAATTGTAGCATAGGCATACCACATAAATATGTGCTTATATATTCACGATTTTAAGTACTTGAATAAGGCATTACCAATAAGTCATAAAATAAGTAGTAGATAAGAAGAAATGGCCATTTAAAGTGTTTTTTTTTTTGCATATTGTCGCGCATTTTTCTTGAAACAAATAATTTCATCATGCCAGATTCGAATTTCTGAGCCCAAACCCCCACGTGAACAATTCTTCAACGGTCTAACATTATCCGATATACGTAAATATTTATGGTATTTTCATTCAAATCTGCACGTATTATTTGAAAACATGTTGAAAAATAAAGAAATCATGTACAATAATAATATATGTACAATATAACCAAAATTGCATTATATCAAAAACTGCCAAAATGATTTTGATAGCAAAAAATCACTTATTTCTGTTGTTATTGGTAAGTCATTATTAATAAGCCGAATGTAATGCAGCGAATAACGAGATGTCATTATTTGGTAATGCAGGGAATAATGACAGGTACTTACCAAGTTTTTGCTGGGACCAGATACATATGCACAAAATTACAGAACTCTCTCTAACAAATAGTGCAAGATATCTCAATTTAAAATTTGGCTTATATTGGCGGGGCCACACCCTTTGGTCCGATCCCGGCTATTTTTTGAACAATCACGTAGACTACCACCAGATACATATGCACAAAATTACAGCACTCTCGCTAACAAATTGTGCAAGATATATAATTTCAAAATTTTGCTTATATGGGCGGTGCCACGACCATTAGTCCGTTTCCGCCCATTTTTGGACCAATCACGTAGACTACCACCAGATACATATGTACAACATTACATCACTCTAGCTAACAAATTGTGCAAAACAAATCGCCATTCGTCTGATTCCGCCCATTTTTGGACCAATCGCGTGGACTACCACCAGAAACATATGTACAAAATTACATCATCCTCGCTAAACAAATGTGCAAGATTTATCACTTTAAAAATTTTGCTTATATGGGCGGTGCCACGCCCATTGTCCCGATTCTGCCCATTTTTGAACCAATCACGTAGACTGCCACCAGATACATATGTACAAAATTACAACACTCTCGCTAACAAATTGTGCAATATATCTCAATTTTAACATTACTCTTATGTGGGCGGGGCCACGCTCACTTGATATATATAGAAAATTCAAGTACCCTATTTTCACCACGCCCCACACATGTACATTCTGTGAAAATTTCAAATAGATCGGTACAGCCGTTTAGACGTCAATTCGGTACAAACAAACCAACAAACAAACAAACACACATTCTTCTTTATACTCGTACTAGCTGGACCCGGTCCACTTCGTTGCCCCAGACTTCAGATTTCCGATCCCGTTCATTTTTCGACTAATTACGTAGACTGACACCAAATATGTGTAGTGGCGCTGTAGATGTGTGCATTAGTTTCCGTTTCGAGTTAGTTTTGAATGTAATTGTTGCGTTCGTTCCGCAAAGTATGCAGCATAAACACACATTACAGATCTAACCAATCGGTATGAGGAGAATGAGTCGGTGTTTGTCTTATGACTTTGGTTGCGTGTGTGTATGGTGCAGACTTAAGAGAAATTAAACTTCTTTTTTTTGAGAGAAATAGGAGCTGTAGTAAAGTTGGAAATTCAACAGCATACCTATATAGAGTTTAGTTGTATGTGTTGGTTGTATTTTCCACCGTATGTATGATTTCCATTAAATAGGAGACATCTTTACTTGTCCGAGCTCATAAATACTGCTTACGAGGAGGCCATATTACCATTCTATTGTGTCATTTTACCAAATCGCATCACCAGACAGTGAATATCCAAGTGTCCTGAAAGTTTTTTTTGTGGAGTGTTCAGATTTTTTTTTGTGAACATTATACCTATAAAAGTACATAATATTGCAAGTAAGTGCTCTGATTTTACTGTTGCTGATCGCAACTACAGTGCGAAGAAAAATCTTGCATTATTGTTCTAGCAAATCCAGTATAATTTTCTTCCTCCACAAACCGTAATTTTGGTGGGATTTACCCTTTTAATATACACGGATACTGATTGGGCCAGAAACTTAGACTGTCTATCGAGGCTTATTGCTGCCGTGGGTTGGTAGTTTTTCCATATCGATAGTTTGAGGACGATTGGAGAAGGCGTAATTGAGTGGCTATCTGATTCCATCTCGCAAACGTTCATGTAATGCACATTATTCTCTTTTGATTGATTGGTAAGATAATACATCATCTCCCAATCGAAATCACCGCTAACGGTGTCCTCGTTTTTCTTATAGACAGGCATTGTGTACACCAGAACGTTGCTCTCTCAGCATTGGTATTTGGTTTAAGCAACGGTGTCACGGGAACTTGGCGATCCCATGTCCGTCAGTTTATTCCGAGTGTATGCCGTCGCTACAAGTTGTCGTTTGTCGCATCGTCGTTTGGAGTGCTTTGCGTAAAATTTAAGTTTAAAAACTATTTATATTAGGAAAAAATCCATATAACTCGGTAGTGAATCATTTGAAATTTCCGAAATTCTAAAAAAAATCATTCTAATTTGTATTGACCAGTGAAGAAAAGAGGATATTTAGTGATTTCTCCATCCCTAACTTCTACTGGATGTTAACAAATTTGGTAAAATTTATTTTTTTTGCAAAAAAGTAATTAAGAAACACATCTTATGTCGGTTAAGTGTAGTGAGTAACATTTATGCTGTGTGATCTAGTGGTTTGAGAAGAAAGAACCAACATTTCCAATTAGGTGATTTTTTTTGCCAAACTTAAAAAAAGACGTCCTTAATATTTACTGGGTTTTTGCTTAAACATAAAACATATAACACAAAAATAACCACCTAATATAGCTGCATTGAGCGAAGCTGCCCCTTCACAATTCTACAGGTGCTGCCGCTTCCCCGTACCATATGGAAGGCCTTTCATCGCGGGACCTGGATGTATGTATGTAAGTCATTAATTTTCTTATTGTTCATCTTCTCTCTTATTGTGGTCTTTGGCACATTCAGACATACGTATATTATACGGTTTCAAATCATTTACTAACTACTGAGTATGCATACCGGTTTACCGAGATATTTACTCTCGAGTCCCCTTGTCACCTCTCTCTCTCACTGCATGTGCCAGATCCAATAATTTTGAGAAATAATATTATATTTTTTATGTTGGCCCCTGAAAACAATAACTGTTATTAAAACTTGCAAAAATGACCTAATTTTGTTTTGTTATAAATGGCGAAATAATCATCAATTATATCGGCCTGTTCATATGATAAATTAATAACAAAAAAAAAAAAACAAACTCGCAAAATTCTCCTAGTTCTCTCCTCTCTTCTTGCAAAAAAAAAAACCGTTGGAAATGTTATAAGAAAATATTTTTCTGTTCTATTGAAATTTTAACATTTTGATTAATAAGTAATCGAACAAAATTACCAATGATCAATTGCAAAATTATCATATAATTTTTCAAATACAAAAACCTAATAGTTTATCGATAATATCAATTAATGAAGCAGTAATGTTTTCTACTCTCATTACTGTGTACCGTTCTTAATTTTCCTGTGCTTTTCAAACTGTTCCCGACCCATCAAATCACCATACATACATACGTGCATGTAGCAGCCTCTTATGCCATAGAGGTTATTGATCTTTGTGGTTTCCGTCCTCCATGTTCTTTCGCGAGTATGGTGTGCCAGTGATTTTGAAACTTTGATATTGTTTATATATTTCGGTTGCTAAGATATATGTACGTACGTATGTTCTTTTTGTTTGGTGATACAAAGACCACAGCAGTGTAACCGCCGAAATAGTGTTTCCACTTAAAGAAAAATGTTAATGTTTTGTTTTTATGTTCCCTGCTAGATTCTAGTTTTTTTTTATAGTGTAATGATTTAGTATTTTTAAGTACCAGAATTAATATGGGATTTTTTCTTTCATTATGTTATACCAATACTCCCAAATATAATTTATATTACTTGAATTGAAAATTAGATTCTAAAAAAATGAATTGGCTAATAAATACGTCTTGTGAAACTCACAGTATGCACTAATTTAGAAATTCTTGCCTGAGTTCCTTCGGTCGGCGGGAAAATGAATTAAGGGATAAATTAGTGGGTCTACCATAACTGCATATGGATTCATTCGGATATCATTTGGTAGACAGGTTGGGCGGGCACTGTGCTGGTACACCTTCAGCGCAATTAGATTTCTTCGACTAAGCATCCTATTCTCCTGCTATCTTTCTTACATTCAAGCACGCAAACTATCTCAACTAAATGTAGCAACTTTGTTTTCGATGAATGACAGAAAAAAACCCCTCCCACCGACGAGCAATAAGGCTGGACGAATTGCGTGCTGCAGCTGTCGATTCATTCTAACTATACTATATACAAGCTCGAATTGTTATTGCAGTTCCAAGTCAATCCTGAGTTGCATGCTACAGAATAATGGCGCCCAACGTGGGGCCCGAATGGGTGAAAAATGACATATTTTGTATGTTTCTGGATACTGTGTATCTTATTATTAATATTTAAAATTTCCCATTCGGCTTCATTTTACTTAATCTCTTTTCCTCTCATCTGTCTTAATCTTTCTTTTGTTTTTCATTTTTCTTTTCCCTATGCAAGTGTATCACAATTTTAATGGAATTTATATCTCGAGATATGCAGTAGTGCTTTCGGATATAACCGATTATAGTGGTGTACTTTTCTCCCCGATCTTAGTGAATCGTTTTCGATCTTTGATACTGTTTTGTGAATGCAGATTTTTGAAGCTTTTGTTTAAGCCTGGAACTGACCGGGACAAAGTTAAAGATTGAAAATGTTTTACCCTTCTACATTTATATCCGGAATATAAGAGTGTTATCGATGACGTTCTTATCCGGAATAATTTTATTTAGCAATTCTTCGAAATCCTTACAATTCTTTTTTTTTCTCGCTTTTTGTTCGAAGCAAATAAAATTTTACCCTTAATTATATATCCGATCTGTACTTGAACTCAGGCAGAAACTATTTTTATTGAATATTTTAGAAAAAAAGAACATATTTGTTTAAATAATTTCACGTTTCATACTTGTTTTGATTTATAAAATATTTCATCAAAAATGTCAGTCCGACGTAGCACTGAAGATCTCAGTACCTCAGGGATTGCTACAGGAAGTGAGCAACTTTGTAGTATCTGTAATAATGCTATGTCAAATAAAGCGGATTTGACCCAAACTATTTGCAAGCATGTTTTCCATAAGATATGTATCACCAATTACGTTCGTACTAAGCCTACTTGTCCAAATTGTGGATTAAAGATTACAAAAGATCAGACTGCTTCTACATTGTCTCAGAAATCATTGTCACCAATGATGACAAGATCTTCTTCAAAAGCAAAGAATTATGATGCGAGTAGGCCAACCAACCACGGGTCCACAGATCCAAACCAAGTTGATAGCGAAAATTCAAATTTATCCCAGTCAGTGACCGTGAACGATATTAAAGACATTGTTGTTTCTCTCATGGCTGAACAGCAATCGCAACTTTTGGGTGCCTTATCAGGACAAATTTCTAGATTGGTTGAAACTAGTATTGAGGCTAATATTTCTAAACTGAATATAGCAAATAATCCGACCAATGTCCCTGCACCTTCGACTACCACACGAAGGCCTGTTATGCAAACTCTACCGGATGTTGAACAACGAACTTTTGAACAGTTGTTAGGTTTACCTGCGGCCGCTGAAAGTCGTCATAACACCAGTCATGAACCAGATTTTTCACAGGTTGGAAACATTTTAAATCGATCACATGTTAGCGGTTCGAACACTGTTTCAGATTTGGTTTTTCGTCCCGATAAAGTTAGTCAAATAATGTTAAACTGGAGACTTAAATTTACAGGAAGTTCCAACAGCTTGTCTGTGGAGAAATTCATATATCGCGTGGAGGCGTTAACCAGACAAACGCTAAATGGAAATTTCCAAATATTGTGTGGAAATGCAGGGGCCCTATTTGAAGGCAAAGCCAACGATTGGTTTTGGCGTTTCCATGAATCCAATTCCAACTTCCACTGGTCAGATTTATGCCGCGCTCTGAAACAACAATATATGGATTCTCGGACAGACATTGACATTAGGGAAATGATACGTGATCGAAAGCAAAAAGTCAACGAGACATTTGATACTTTCTATGAATCCGTTATTGAATTGGTTGATAGGTTGCATGAACCATTGAGCGATAAGACTTTAGTTGAGATTTTAAGAAGGAATCTATTGCCGGAAATCCAACTCGAAATCTTAAATATGGCTGTCGAATCAGTCAGTCAGCTTCGTGGTATCTGTCGTAGACGTGAGTTCTTTCTACAAGACATGCGTAGAAAACATGGTATTAACCTTTCCAATAATAAGAGTGGTCAATTTCATAAACGGTTGTCGGAAGTAGAACTGATGGATGAAACGGAACCGGAAGTCCTTCAATTCGAAGAAAATATTTCAGAACTTGCATTAGTGTGCTGGAATTGCCGGAGTCCCGGTCATCGTTATCTGGATTGCGTTTCTGATCGCACTGTCTTCTGTTATGGGTGTGGGACACCACAGGTTTACAAACCGAATTGTCGGAAATGTAATACTCATCCAAAAAACTCCAAAGTGCTTGCACCACAGAGTGCATCAAACCCCAAAATGTAGTGAATGACAGTGGTAAACATATACAAATTCTACAACATGCCTCTTCAACAGATTCTAACTCTGGCGTTCGCCTATATAACTATACCGGAAGTGACAAATTATCAGACAAGGCACAAATTGAGATAACTCCGAATGATGTTTCTAATGAATTTTCTTACCCTAATATCTCTTTCGGAAGTGATAAATATTCCACTGCCCTTAAAGGTCCACATCCCTTGATTCCGTTTCACGAGCGATTAAGACATTATTACGAGGTTCGAGGTAGAATCTTTCAGGACAGTTCACAACCTACAAGATCCGGGATTCGGATGCGAAATTTTTGGAAAAACGTCAAGACCTGCAAAAAGAGTTTTTCCGTTTCAGTTTTTGATAAACCAGGTGACGTCCGTCCATATGCAGAAGTCCTTTTGTTAGGTAGAAAGTTTATTGGCTTGTTAGATACAGGAGCTTCCGTTTCTTGTATAGGTTCGGATGCTGCCTTGGATATCCTGAATTCGAATAGTCCTTTTAAGAAGCTGGGTACCACTGTCAAAACGGCAGATGGTAAAGCTCAAACGGTTGTTGGTGTCTTTTCTACTGAAGTTACGTTTCAAGGAAATGTAAAGTCCATACATTTATACATCGTTCCTAGTTTGTCGCAAAATTTGATTCTTGGCATGGACTTTTGGAAGGAGTTTGAATTGCTTCCTCCAAATTTGATTTCTTCTGCTTGTTCTCCTGTCTCTTCTTTGTATGTCAGCGAGATTGCAGATCAAAGGGTGCTCACGGTTCAGCAACGTTTTAGGCTACAACAAATAATTAGCATTTTTCCGTCCTTTTCCAAGGAAGGGCTTGGTAAAACAAACCTTTTAAGCCACGTTGTTGACACCGGTGACGCTCGCCCTATTAAACAGAGGCACTTTCCTGTTTCCCCTGCGATCGAAAAGCTGATATACGAAGAGCTCGACAGAATGTTAGCTATGGGTGTTATCGAGGAATCCAATAGTGCGTGGTCGTCTCCCGTGGTCTTACACCGAAAGCCGGGTAAGAACAGACTGTGTCTAGACAGCCGGAAGTTAAATTCCGTAACGATAGGAGATGCCTATCCACTTCCTCAGATAGACGGTATTCTGAGTCGACTTCCAAAGGCTGAATTTATAAGCAGCATTGATTTAAAGGATGCTTTTTGGCAGATTCCACTGGATGATTCATCGAAAGATAAGACAGCGTTTACGGTCCCTGGGAGGCCGCTTTACCATTTTAAGGTAATGCCCTTCGGCCTGTGCAATGCACCCCAGACGATGTCCAGGCTGATGGACAGGGTAATCCCAGCGCATCTCAGGACCGAAGTGTTTGTTTATCTGGATGATCTTCTAGTGGTTTCTGATACTTTCGAGCGGCATATGGAAGTGTTACAGGAAGTGGCTAGATGTTTACGTTTGGCTGGACTCACGATTAATGTTGAGAAAAGTAAGTTTTGTGTTACTGAGGTCCGATATTTAGGCCACGTGGTGGGAAACGGGGTTATTCAGGCAGACCCAGACAAGATTTCTGCCATAACAGAATTTCCGATACCTAGGTCTGTAAGACAAGTCAGACGGTTTTTAGGTATGTCCGGTTGGTACCGGAAGTTCATTAGGAACTACGCTGCGATTTCCTCTCCCCTCACAGATTTGCTCAAAGGAAACCGTAAGTTCGTGTGGAATGAAGCATCCCAGAAATCCTTTGATGGATTGAAGTCCATCTTAAGCTCAGCCCCTGTTTTACATAGCCCAGATTTTTCACAGCCGTTCTATATACACTGTGATGCAAGCAAGACAGGTATAGGAGCAGTATTGGTGCAAAAGAATGCGGAGGGTGATGAGTTTCCGATAGCATTTATGTCTAAGAAACTAAACCAAGCCCAACGCAACTACAGTGTCACCGAACAAGAATGCTTGGCTGCAATGTTAAGCATTAAGAAGTTTAGAGCTTATGTTGAGGGACATGAGTTTACTGTGATTACTGATCATGCTTCTTTGAAGTGGCTCATGTCCCAAACAGATCTAAGTACAAGGCTGGCGAGATGGGCTTTGAAACTTCAGGGATTTCGTTTTAAAATTGAGCACCGAAAGGGAACGCAGAACGTAGTGCCTGATGCACTTTCACGTACTAATTGTGATGACATATCCGAGGTTTTGTGTCTGTCTAGAATAGAGAGTGGGCAGGGAGTTTACGTAGATTTGCAGTCTTCACATTTCCAGTCCGATGACTATGTAGACCTTGTCAAAAGGGTGGAAGAGAATATCAATAGTACCCCTGACCTTAAAGTTATCGATGGTTTTTTGTATAGACGAACTGAGCATGCAGTAGGTGAGCAGACAACGGATGACCTGGCGTGGAAACTATGGATTCCGAGAGGGTTGGTTCCGGAAGTAATTGAGAAACACCATGACGGTCCTTTGTCATCGCACTCTGGTATCAATAAAACATTGGAAAGGATACGGCGATACTACTTTTGGCCCAACTTAGTGAACGACGTAAGATCGTATATAAACTCTTGTGAAGTCTGTAAGACAACCAAACATCCAAATCAAACTATGAGGCCGCCGATGGGGAATACTGGTCAGACTTACAGATTCTTCCAGAAGCTGTTTGTCGACTTCTTGGGTCCATATCCAAGATCGAAGTCCGGAAACATAGGCATATTTGTGGTTTTGGATCATTTCTCAAAGTTTCCTTTTATACATCCTGTCAGAAAATTTACAGCTGACAATGTGATTTCATACCTCGAAGAACTTTTTCACACATTTGGTGTTCCAGAAACTATTGTCTCTGACAATGGAACTCAATTCAAGGCAAAAAAATTCAATGACCTTTTAAGCAGCTACAGAGTTAATCACATTTACACGGCAGTGCATTCGCCACAGGCGAATGCATCGGAACGAGTGAATCGATCTGTTATTAGCGCTATAAAAGCCTATGTGAATCCCGACCAAAAAGATTGGGATGTCCACTTAAGTGAAATTGCGTGTTCTCTTAGGTCCACCTTCCATACATCGATAGGTACCTCTCCATATCAGATGACCTTTGGCCAGCACATGGTGACCAATGGTTCGACGTACCGTTTACTACGTACTCTTAACATGTTGGATGATAGGACAGTGCAATTTAATCGCGACGATTCCTTCGAAGTAATTCGCACTAGAGCTGCTGATTTTATGCGCCGACAGTTTGAAAGAAACGAGAAATCTTACAATCTTAGATCACGAGAAGTGTCGTATGATGTGGGGCAGGAAGTTTACCGTCGGAATTTTCGATTAAGCAATTTTGAGCAGGGCTATAACTCCAAGCTGGCGCCGACATTCCTTAAGGCTCGTATTCGTCGAAAATGTGGTAATTCCTATTATGAGCTGGAAGATTTACAAGGGAGTTCGCTGGGAAATTATCATGCGATAGATATTCGTCAATGATGCACATCTACAAGCGGGATCAGATTTCAGTGTTTGGAACCCGGAAATCTGATTTTTCCGGGGGGTAAATGTAGTGGCGCTGTAGATGTGTGCATTAGTTTCCGTTTCGAGTTAGTTTTGAATGTAATTGTTGCGTTCGTTCCGCAAAGTATGCAGCATAAACACACATTACAGATCTAACCAATCGGTATGAGGAGAATGAGTCGGTGTTTGTCTTATGACTTTGGTTGCGTGTGTGTATGGTGCAGACTTAAGAGAAATTAAACTTCTTTTTTTTGAGAGAAATAGGAGCTGTAGTAAAGTTGGAAATTCAACAGCATACCTATAGTATGCTGTTGAATTTCCAACTTTAGTTTAGTTGTATGTGTTGGTTGTATTTTCCACCGTATGTATGATTTCCATTAAATAGGAGACATCTTTACTTGTCCGAGCTCATAAATACTGCTTACGAGGAGGCCATATTACCATTCTATTGTGTCATTTTACCAAATCGCATCACCAGACAGTGAATATCCAAGTGTCCTGAAAGTTTTTTTTGTGGAGTGTTCAGATTTTTTTTTGTGAACATTATACCTATAAAAGTACATAATATTGCAAGTAAGTGCTCTGATTTTACTGTTGCTGATCGCAACTACAGTGCGAAGAAAAATCTTGCATTATTGTTCTAGCAAATCCAGTATAATTTTCTTCCTCCACAAACCGTAATTTTGGTGGGATTTACCCTTTTAATATACACGGATACTGATTGGGCCAGAAACTTAGACTGTCTATCGAGGCTTATTGCTGCCGTGGGTTGGTAGTTTTTCCATATCGATAGTTTGAGGACGATTGGAGAAGGCGTAATTGAGTGGCTATCTGATTCCATCTCGCAAACGTTCATGTAATGCACATTATTCTCTTTTGATTGATTGGTAAGATAATACATCATCTCCCAATCGAAATCACCGCTAACGGTGTCCTCGTTTTTCTTATAGACAGGCATTGTGTACACCAGAACGTTGCTCTCTCAGCATTGGTATTTGGTTTAAGCAACGGTGTCACGGGAACTTGGCGATCCCATGTCCGTCAGTTTATTCCGAGTGTATGCCGTCGCTACAAGTTGTCGTTTGTCGCATCGTCGTTTGGAGTGCTTTGCGTAAAATTTAAGTTTAAAAACTATTTATATTAGGAAAAAATCCATATAACTCGGTAGTGAATCATTTGAAATTTCCGAAATTCTAAAAAAAATCATTCTAATTTGTATTGACCAGTGAAGAAAAGAGGATATTTAGTGATTTCTCCATCCCTAACTTCTACTGGATGTTAACAAATTTGGTAAAATTTATTTTTTTTGCAAAAAAGTAATTAAGAAACACATCTTATGTCGGTTAAGTGTAGTGAGTAACATTTATGCTGTGTGATCTAGTGGTTTGAGAAGAAAGAACCAACATTTCCAATTAGGTGATTTTTTTTGCCAAACTTAAAAAAAGACGTCCTTAATATTTACTGGGTTTTTGCTTAAACATAAAACATATAACACAAAAATAACCACCTAATATAGCTGCATTGAGCGAAGCTGCCCCTTCACAATTCTACAGGTGCTGCCGCTTCCCCGTACCATATGGAAGGCCTTTCATCGCGGGACCTGGATGTATGTATGTAAGTCATTAATTTTCTTATTGTTCATCTTCTCTCTTATTGTGGTCTTTGGCACATTCAGACATACGTATATTATACGGTTTCAAATCATTTACTAACTACTGAGTATGCATACCGGTTTACCGAGATATTTACTCTCGAGTCCCCTTGTCACCTCTCTCTCTCACTGCATGTGCCAGATCCAATAATTTTGAGAAATAATATTATATTTTTTATGTTGGCCCCTGAAAACAATAACTGTTATTAAAACTTGCAAAAATGACCTAATTTTGTTTTGTTATAAATGGCGAAATAATCATCAATTATATCGGCCTGTTCATATGATAAATTAATAACAAAAAAAAAAAAAACAAACTCGCAAAATTCTCCTAGTTCTCTCCTCTCTTCTTGCAAAAAAAAAAACCGTTGGAAATGTTATAAGAAAATATTTTTCTGTTCTATTGAAATTTTAACATTTTGATTAATAAGTAATCGAACAAAATTACCAATGATCAATTGCAAAATTATCATATAATTTTTCAAATACAAAAACCTAATAGTTTATCGATAATATCAATTAATGAAGCAGTAATGTTTTCTACTCTCATTACTGTGTACCGTTCTTAATTTTCCTGTGCTTTTCAAACTGTTCCCGACCCATCAAATCACCATACATACATACGTGCATGTAGCAGCCTCTTATGCCATAGAGGTTATTGATCTTTGTGGTTTCCGTCCTCCATGTTCTTTCGCGAGTATGGTGTGCCAGTGATTTTGAAACTTTGATATTGTTTATATATTTCGGTTGCTAAGATATATGTACGTACGTATGTTCTTTTTGTTTGGTGATACAAAGACCACAGCAGTGTAACCGCCGAAATAGTGTTTCCACTTAAAGAAAAATGTTAATGTTTTGTTTTTATGTTCCCTGCTAGATTCTAGTTTTTTTTTATAGTGTAATGATTTAGTATTTTTAAGTACCAGAATTAATATGGGATTTTTTCTTTCATTATGTTATACCAATACTCCCAAATATAATTTATATTACTTGAATTGAAAATTAGATTCTAAAAAAATGATTTGGCTAATAAATACGTCTTGTGAAACTCACAGTATGCACTAATTTAGAAATTCTTGCCTGAGTTCCTTCGGTCGGCGGGAAAATGAATTAAGGGATAAATTAGTGGGTCTACCATAACTGCATATGGATTCATTCGGATATCATTTGGTAGACAGGTTGGGCGGGCACTGTGCTGGTACACCTTCAGCGCAATTAGATTTCTTCGACTAAGCATCCTATTCTCCTGCTATCTTTCTTACATTAAAGCACGCAAACTATCTCAACTAAATGTAGCAACTTTGTTTTCGATGAATGACAGAAAAAAACCCCTCCCACCGACGAGCAATAAGGCTGGACGAATTGCGTGCTGCAGCTGTCGATTCATTCTAACTATACTATATACAAGCTCGAATTGTTATTGCAGTTCCAAGTCAATCCTGAGTTGCATGCTACAGAATTAATGGCGCCCAACGTGGGGCCCGAATGGGTGAAAAATGACATATTTTGTATGTTTCTGGATACTGTGTATCTTATTATTAATATTTAAAATTTCCCATTCGGCTTCATTTTACTTAATCTCTTTTCCTCTCATCTGTCTTAATCTTTCTTTTGTTTTTCATTTTTCTTTTCCCTATGCAAGTGTATCACAATTTTAATGGAATTTATATCTCGAGATATGCAGTAGTGCTTTCGGATATAACCGGTTATAGTGGTGTACTTTTCTCCCCGATCTTAGTGAATCGTTTTCGATCTTTGATACTGTTTTGTGAATGCAGATTTTTGAAGCTTTTGTTTAAGCCTGGAACTGACCGGGACAAAGTTAAAGATTGAAAATGTTTTACCCTTCTACATTTATATCCGGAATATAAGAGTGTTATCGATGACGTTCTTATCCGGAATAATTTTATTTAGCAATTCTTCGAAATCCTTACAATTCTTTTTTTTTTTCTCTCGCTTTTTGTTCGAAGCAAATAAAATTTTACCCTTAATTATATATCCGATCTGTACTTGAACTCAGGCAGAAACTATTTTTTTATTGAATATTTTAGAAAAAAAGAATATATTTGTTTAAATAATTTCACGTTTCATACTTGTTTTGATTTATAAAATATTTCATCAAAAATGTCAGTCCGACGTAGCACTGAAGATCTCAGTACCTCAGGGATTGCTACAGGAAGTGAGCAACTTTGCAGTATCTGTAATAATGCTATGTCAAATAAAGCGGATTTGACCCAAACTATTTGCAAGCATGTTTTCCATAAGATATGTATCACCAATTACGTTCGCACTAAGCCTACTTGTCCAAATTGTGGATTAAAGATTACAAAAGATCAGACTGCTTCTACATCGTCTCAGAAATCATTGTCACCAATGATGACAAGATCTTCTTCAAAAGCAAAGAATTATGATGCGAGTAGGCCAACCAACCACGGGTCCACAGATCCAAACCAAGTTGATAGCGAAAATTCAAATTTATCTCAGTCAGTGACCGTGAACGATATTAAAGACATTGTTGTTTCTCTCATGGCTGAACAGCAATCGCAACTTTTGGGTGCCTTATCAGGACAAATTTCTAGATTGGTTGAAACTAGTATTGAGGCTAATATTTCTAAACTGAATATAGCAAATAATCCGACCAATGTCCCTGCACCTTCGACTACCACACGAAGGCCTGTTATGCAAACTCTACCGGATGTTGAACAACGAACTTTTGAACAGTTGTTAGGTTTACCTGCAGCCGCTGAAAGTCGTCATAACACTAGTCATGAACCAGATTTTTCACATGTTGGAAACATTTTAAATCGATCACATGTTAGCGGTTCGAACACTGTTTCAGATTTGGTTTTTCGTCCCGATAAAGTTAGTCAAATAATGTTAAACTGGAGACTTAAATTTACAGGAAGTTCCAACAGCTTGTCTGTGGAGAAATTCATATATCGCGTGGAGGCGTTAACCAGACAAACGCTAAATGGAAATTTCCAAATATTGTGTGGAAATGCAGGGGCCCTATTTGAAGGCAAAGCCAACGATTGGTTTTGGCGTTTCCATGAATCCAATTCCAACTTCCACTGGTCAGATTTATGCCGCGCTCTGAAACAACAATATATGGATTCTCGGACAGACATTGACATTAGGGAAATGATACGTGATCGAAAGCAAAAAGTCAACGAGACATTTGATACTTTCTATGAATCCGTTATTGAATTGGTTGATAGGTTGCATGAACCATTGAGCGATAAGACTTTAGTTGAGATTTTAAGAAGGAATCTATTGCCGGAAATCCAACTCGAAATCTTAAATATGGCTGTCGAATCAGTCAGTCAGCTTCGTGGTATCTGTCGTAGACGTGAGTTCTTTCTACAAGACATGCGTAGAAAACATGGTATTAACCTTTCCAATAATAAGAGTGGTCAATTTCATAAACGGTTGTCGGAAGTAGAACTGATGGATGAAACGGAACCGGAAGTCCTTCAATTCGAAGAAAATATTTCAGAACTTGCATTAGTGTGCTGGAATTGCCGGAGTCCCGGTCATCGTTATCTGGATTGCGTTTCTGATCGCACTGTCTTCTGTTATGGGTGTGGGACACCACAGGTTTACAAACCGAATTGTCGGAAATGTAATACTCATCCAAAAAACTCCAAAGTGCTTGCACCACAGAGTGCATCAAACCCCAAAATGTAGTGAATGACAGTGGTAAACATATACAAATTCTACAACATGCCTCTTCAACAGATTCTAACTCTGGCGTTCGCCTATATAACTATACCGGAAGTGACAAATTATCAGACAAGGCACAAATTGAGATAACTCCGAATGATGTTTCTAATGAATTTTCTTACCCTAATATCTCTTTCGGAAGTGATAAATATTCCACTGCCCTTAAAGGTCCACATCCCTTGATTCCGTTTCACGAGCGATTAAGACATTATTACGAGGTTCGAGGTAGAATCTTTCAGGACAGTTCACAACCTACAAGATCCGGGATTCGGATGCGAAATTTTTGGAAAAACGTCAAGACCTGCAAAAAGAGTTTTTCCGTTTCAGTTTTTGATAAACCAGGTGACGTCCGTCCATATGCAGAAGTCCTTTTGTTAGGTAGAAAGTTTATTGGCTTGTTAGATACAGGAGCTTCCGTTTCTTGTATAGGTTCGGATGCTGCCTTGGATATCCTGAATTCGAATAGTCCTTTTAAGAAGCTGGGTACCACTGTCAAAACGGCAGATGGTAAAGCTCAAACGGTTGTTGGTGTCTTTTCTACTGAAGTTACGTTTCAAGGAAATGTAAAGTCCATACATTTATACATCGTTCCTAGTTTGTCGCAAAATTTGATTCTTGGCATGGACTTTTGGAAGGAGTTTGAATTGCTTCCTCCAAATTTGATTTCTTCTGCTTGTTCTCCTGTCTCTTCTTTGTATGTCAGCGAGATTGCAGATCAAAGGGTGCTCACGGTTCAGCAACGTTTTAGGCTACAACAAATAATTAGCATTTTTCCGTCCTTTTCCAAGGAAGGGCTTGGTAAAACAAACCTTTTAAGCCACGTTGTTGACACCGGTGACGCTCGCCCTATTAAACAGAGGCACTTTCCTGTTTCCCCTGCGATCGAAAAGCTGATATACGAAGAGCTCGACAGAATGTTAGCTATGGGTGTTATCGAGGAATCCAATAGTGCGTGGTCGTCTCCCGTGGTCTTACACCGAAAGCCGGGTAAGAACAGACTGTGTCTAGACAGCCGGAAGTTAAATTCCGTAACGATAGGAGATGCCTATCCACTTCCTCAGATAGACGGTATTCTGAGTCGACTTCCAAAGGCTGAATTTATAAGCAGCATTGATTTAAAGGATGCTTTTTGGCAGATTCCACTGGATGATTCATCGAAAGATAAGACAGCGTTTACGGTCCCTGGGAGGCCGCTTTACCATTTTAAGGTAATGCCCTTCGGCCTGTGCAATGCACCCCAGACGATGTCCAGGCTGATGGACAGGGTAATCCCAGCGCATCTCAGGACCGAAGTGTTTGTTTATCTGGATGATCTTCTAGTGGTTTCTGATACTTTCGAGCGGCATATGGAAGTGTTACAGGAAGTGGCTAGATGTTTACGTTTGGCTGGACTCACGATTAATGTTGAGATAAGTAAGTTTTGTGTTACTGAGGTCCGATATTTAGGCCACGTGGTGGGAAACGGGGTTATTCAGGCAGACCCAGGCAAGATTTCTGCCATAACAGAATTTCCGATACCTAGGTCTGTAAGACAAGTCAGACGGTTTTTAGGTATGTCCGGTTGGTACCGGAAGTTCATTAGGAACTACGCTGCGATTTCCTCTCCCCTCACAGATTTGCTCAAAGGAAACCGTAAGTTCGTGTGGAATGAAGCATCCCAGAAATCCTTTGATGGATTGAAGTCCATCTTAAGCTCAGCCCCTGTTTTACATAGCCCAGATTTTTCACAGCCGTTCTATATACACTGTGATGCAAGCAAGACAGGTATAGGAGCAGTATTGGTGCAAAAGAATGCGGAGGGTGATGAGTTTCCGATAGCATTTATGTCTAAGAAACTAAACCAAGCCCAACGCAACTACAGTGTCACCGAACAAGAATGCTTGGCTGCAATGTTAAGCATTAAGAAGTTTAGAGCTTATGTTGAGGGACATGAGTTTACTGTGATTACTGATCATGCTTCTTTGAAGTGGCTCATGTCCCAAACAGATCTAAGTACAAGGCTGGCGAGATGGGCTTTGAAACTTCAGGGATTTCGTTTTAAAATTGAGCACCGAAAGGGAACGCAGAACGTAGTGCCTGATGCACTTTCACGTACTAATTGTGATGACATATCCGAGGTTTTGTGTCTGTCTAGAATAGAGAGTGGGCAGGGAGTTTACGTAGATTTGCAGTCTTCACATTTCCAGTCCGATGACTATGTAGACCTTGTCAAAAGGGTGGAAGAGAATATCAATAGTACCCCTGACCTTAAAGTTATCGATGGTTTTTTGTATAGACGAACTGAGCATGCAGTAGGTGAGCAGACAACGGATGACCTGGCGTGGAAACTATGGATTCCGAGAGGGTTGGTTCCGGAAGTAATTGAGAAACACCATGACGGTCCTTTGTCATCGCACTCTGGTATCAATAAAACATTGGAAAGGATACGGCGATACTACTTTTGGCCCAACTTAGTGAACGACGTAAGATCGTATATAAACTCTTGTGAAGTCTGTAAGACAACCAAACATCCAAATCAAACTATGAGGCCGCCGATGGGGAATACTGGTCAGACTTACAGATTCTTCCAGAAGCTGTTTGTCGACTTCTTGGGTCCATATCCAAGATCGAAGTCCGGAAACATAGGCATATTTGTGGTTTTGGATCATTTCTCAAAGTTTCCTTTTATACATCCTGTCAGAAAATTTACAGCTGACAATGTGATTTCATACCTCGAAGAACTTTTTCACACATTTGGTGTTCCAGAAACTATTGTCTCTGACAATGGAACTCAATTCAAGGCAAAAAAATTCAATGACCTTTTAAGCAGCTACAGAGTTAATCACATTTACACGGCAGTGCATTCGCCACAGGCGAATGCATCGGAACGAGTGAATCGATCTGTTATTAGCGCTATAAAAGCCTATGTGAATCCCGACCAAAAAGATTGGGATGTCCACTTAAGTGAAATTGCGTGTTCTCTTAGGTCCACCTTCCATACATCGATAGGTACCTCTCCATATCAGATGACCTTTGGCCAGCACATGGTGACCAATGGTTCGACGTACCGTTTACTACGTACTCTTAACATGTTGGATGATAGGACAGTGCAATTTAATCGCGACGATTCCTTCGAAGTAATTCGCACTAGAGCTGCTGATTTTATGCGCCGACAGTTTGAAAGAAACGAGAAATCTTACAATCTTAGATCACGAGAAGTGTCGTATGATGTGGGGCAGGAAGTTTACCGTCGGAATTTTCGATTAAGCAATTTTGAGCAGGGCTATAACTCCAAGCTGGCGCCGACATTCCTTAAGGCTCGTATTCGTCGAAAATGTGGTAATTCCTATTATGAGCTGGAAGATTTACAAGGGAGTTCGCTGGGAAATTATCATGCGAAAGATATTCGTCAATGATGCACATCTACAAGCGGGATCAGATTTCAGTGTTTGGAACCCGGAAATCTGATTTTTCCGGGGGGTAAATGTAGTGGCGCTGTAGATGTGTGCATTAGTTTCCGTTTCGAGTTAGTTTTGAATGTAATTGTTGCGTTCGTTCCGCAAAGTATGCAGCATAAACACACATTACAGATCTAACCAATCGGTATGAGGAGAATGAGTCGGTGTTTGTCTTATGACTTTGGTTGCGTGTGTGTATGGTGCAGACTTAAGAGAAATTAAACTTCTTTTTTTTGAGAGAAATAGGAGCTGTAGTAAAGTTGGAAATTCAACAGCATACCTATATAGAGTTTAGTTGTATGTGTTGGTTGTATTTTCCACCGTATGTATGATTTCCATTAAATAGGAGACATCTTTACTTGTCCGAGCTCATAAATACTGCTTACGAGGAGGCCATATTACCATTCTATTGTGTCATTTTACCAAATCGCATCACCAGACAGTGAATATCCAAGTGTCCTGAAAGTTTTTTTTGTGGAGTGTTCAGATTTTTTTTTGTGAACATTATACCTATAAAAGTACATAATATTGCAAGTAAGTGCTCTGATTTTACTGTTGCTGATCGCAACTACAGTGCGAAGAAAAATCTTGCATTATTGTTCTAGCAAATCCAGTATAATTTTCTTCCTCCACAAACCGTAATTTTGGTGGGATTTACCCTTTTAATATACACGGATACTGATTGGGCTAGAAACTTAGACTGTCTATCGAGGCTTATTGCTGCCGTGGGTTGGTAGTTTTTCCATATCGATAGTTTGAGGACGATTGGAGAAGGCGTAATTGAGTGGCTATCTGATTCCATCTCGCAAACGTTCATGTAATGCACATTATTCTCTTTTGATTGATTGACAGGCATTGTGTACACCAGAACGTTGCTCTCTCAGCATTGGTATTTGGTTTAAGCAACGGTGTCACGGGAACTTGGCGATCCCATGTCCGTCAGTTTATTCCGAGTGTATGCCGTCGCTACAAGTTGTCGTTTGTCGCATCGTCGTTTGGAGTGCTTTGCGTAAAATTTAAGTTTAAAAACTATTTATATTAGGAAAAAATCCATATAACTCGGTAGTGAATCATTTGAAATTTCCGAAATTCTAAAAAAAATCATTCTAATTTGTATTGACCAGTGAAGAAAAGAGGATATTTAGTGATTTCTCCATCCCTAACTTCTACTGGATGTTAACAAATTTGGTAAAATTTATTTTTTTTGCAAAAAAGTAATTAAGAAACACATCTTATGTCGGTTAAGTGTAGTGAGTAACATTTATGCTGTGTGATCTAGTGGTTTGAGAAGAAAGAACCAACATTTCCAATTAGGTGATTTTTTTTGCCAAACTTAAAAAAAGACGTCCTTAATATTTACTGGGTTTTTGCTTAAACATAAAACATATAACACAAAAATAACCACCTAATATAGCTGCATTGAGCGAAGCTGCCCCTTCACAATTCTACAGGTGCTGCCGCTTCCCCGTACCATATGGAAGGCCTTTCATCGCGGGACCTGGATGTATGTATGTAAGTCATTAATTTTCTTATTGTTCATCTTCTCTCTTATTGTGGTCTTTGGCACATTCAGACATACGTATATTATACGGTTTCAAATCATTTACTAACTACTGAGTATGCATACCGGTTTACCGAGATATTTACTCTCGAGTCCCCTTGTCACCTCTCTCTCTCACTGCATGTGCCAGATCCAATAATTTTGAGAAATAATATTATATTTTTTATGTTGGCCCCTGAAAACAATAACTGTTATTAAAACTTGCAAAAATGACCTAATTTTGTTTTGTTATAAATGGCGAAATAATCATCAATTATATCGGCCTGTTCATATGATAAATTAATAACAAAAAAAAAAAAACAAACTCGCAAAATTCTCCTAGTTCTCTCCTCTCTTCTTGCAAAAAAAAAAACCGTTGGAAATGTTATAAGAAAATATTTTTCTGTTCTATTGAAATTTTAACATTTTGATTAATAAGTAATCGAACAAAATTACCAATGATCAATTGCAAAATTATCATATAATTTTTCAAATACAAAAACCTAATAGTTTATCGATAATATCAATTAATGAAGCAGTAATGTTTTCTACTCTCATTACTGTGTACCGTTCTTAATTTTCCTGTGCTTTTCAAACTGTTCCCGACCCATCAAATCACCATACATACATACGTGCATGTAGCAGCCTCTTATGCCATAGAGGTTATTGATCTTTGTGGTTTCCGTCCTCCATGTTCTTTCGCGAGTATGGTGTGCCAGTGATTTTGAAACTTTGATATTGTTTATATATTTCGGTTGCTAAGATATATGTACGTACGTATGTTCTTTTTGTTTGGTGATACAAAGACCACAGCAGTGTAACCGCCGAAATAGTGTTTCCACTTAAAGAAAAATGTTAATGTTTTGTTTTTATGTTCCCTGCTAGATTCTAGTTTTTTTTTATAGTGTAATGATTTAGTATTTTTAAGTACCAGAATTAATATGGGATTTTTTCTTTCATTATGTTATACCAATACTCCCAAATATAATTTATATTACTTGAATTGAAAATTAGATTCTAAAAAAATGAATTGGCTAATAAATACGTCTTGTGAAACTCACAGTATGCACTAATTTAGAAATTCTTGCCTGAGTTCCTTCGGTCGGCGGGAAAATGAATTAAGGGATAAATTAGTGGGTCTACCATAACTGCATATGGATTCATTCGGATATCATTTGGTAGACAGGTTGGGCGGGCACTGTGCTGGTACACCTTCAGCGCAATTAGATTTCTTCGACTAAGCATCCTATTCTCCTGCTATCTTTCTTACATTCAAGCACGCAAACTATCTCAACTAAATGTAGCAACTTTGTTTTCGATGAATGACAGAAAAAAACCCCTCCCACCGACGAGCAATAAGGCTGGACGAATTGCGTGCTGCAGCTGTCGATTCATTCTAACTATACTATATACAAGCTCGAATTGTTATTGCAGTTCCAAGTCAATCCTGAGTTGCATGCTACATATGTATGCACAAAATTACATCGATCTCTCTGCCACCGATACATTATAGCACTCTTGCTAATAAATTGTCAAAGAAATCTCAATTTCAAAATTTGACTTATATGGGCTGGGCCACGCCCGTTGGTCTGCTCCCGCCCATTTTTGGACCAATAACGTAGACTGCCGCCGGATACATACATATGCACTAAATTGCAGCACTCTCGGCCACGCCGATTGGCCCGATCCCCATTGGTCCGATCCCGCCCATTTTTGGAGCAGTATCGTAGACTGACGCCGGATACATATGCACTAAATTTCAGCACTCACGATAACAAATTATTCAATATATCACAATTCTGAAATTTTGAATATATGGGCGGGGTCACGCCCAATGGTCCGATCCAACCATTTTTGGACAAAACACGTAGACTGCTACCAGATACATGTACACAAAATTACAGCACTCTCGCTAATAAATTGTGCAAGATATCTAAATTTCAACATTTGACTTATATGGGCGGGGCCACGCCCATTGGTCCGATGCCGCCCATTTTTAGACCAATCCAGCAGACTGCTACCAGATATATATACGCAAAACTGCAGTACTCTCGCTGTGCAAGATATCTCAATTTAAAAATTTAGCCTATATGGGCGGGGCCACGTCCATTTGCCCGATCACCTTTTTTTGGACCAATCGCGTAGAATGCCACCAGATACATATACACAAAATTGCAAAACTCTCGCTAATGAATTGTGGAAAATATTTCAATTTCAAAATTTGGCTTATATGGGCAGGGCCACGCCCACTGGTCCGATTCCGCCCATTTTTGGAAAATTCACATAATCTGCCACTAAATGAATACACGAAAAATTTCAGCACTCTAGCTAAAAAATTTCTCAATATCAAAATTGGACCCATATGGGCGGGTCCACGCCCACTTGATATATCGAAACCAATCACGATATTTTTGATATTTTTTGGACCAATCACGTAGACTACCACCAGATACATATGCACAAAATTACAGCACCCTCGCTAAAAAATTGTGCAAGATATCTAACTTTCAAGATTTGGCTTATATGGGCGGGTCCACGCCCTTTGGTAAGATCCCGGCTGTTTTTGGAACAATCACGTAGACTACCACCAGATACATACGCACAAAATTACAGCACTCTCGATAACAAATTGTGCAAGATATCTCAATTTCACAATTTGGCTTATATGGGCGGGGCCACGCCCTTTGGTAAGATCCCGGCTGTTTTTGGAACAATCACGTAGACTACCACCAGATATATATGTACAAAATTACAGCACTCCCGCTAACAACATTTTCAAAATATATCAATTTCAAAATTTGACTTTTATGGGCGGTGCCACGCCCATTGGCCCGATTCCGCCCATTTTTGGACCAGTCACGTAGACTGCCACCAGATACATATACGAAAATTTCCACCACTCTCGCTAACAAATTGTGCAAGATATAACATTTTTTTAATTTAGCTTATACGGGCGGTGCCACGCTCATTGGTCCGATCCCGCCCATTTTTGGACCAATCACGTAGACTGCCACCAGATACATATGTACAAAATTACAGCACTATCGCTATCAAATTGTGCAAGATATCTCAATATTAAAATTTGTCTTATGTGGGCGGGGCCACGCCCACTTGATATATCGAAAATTCAAGTACCCTATTTTCACCACGCCCCACACATGTACATTCTGTGAAAATTTCAATAAGATCGGTCCAGCCGTTTAGACGTCTATACGGTACAAACAAACCAACAAACAAACAAACACACATTCTTCTTTATATATATAGATATATAGATACATTTTTGCAGGCCCGCCAATATTCTGCTGAAAATAATCTACCACAGTACTTATGCCAATTTGAATGATACTGATGACAGAAACATTGTAGCAATGCAGCTGGTACAAATTAAATCTAAGTTTATTTTTTGTCATGATGAAAACTAATGACGATTCCTTTTCCCGAAAAGTGGGCTTTTATACCACATTTTGGAATTTTGAAGTAGGAGCTAAGTTCATTCGAGATACGTCATCTCGAGCGTGCCATCTCCGAGAAATTAATATCTATTATTGTATTTTTTCCAATTGTGAAAACTGATTAGAAAACTTAATAGTTCAAAAGTTGATAACACTCGGGTCATTTCGGTCAATGTTTTAAAGATGGTCCCGTCCTTCACCATAATATGTTCTACACGACCGTAATACGGTCCCTTTTTAACAATTTTATGTTTTGCAAGTCCATACTATGGTCCCATTGTTATAATATTATGCACTCCAACTGTGCCCCGGGATAAAGGGAATATTTATAATCTACAACACACTGTGGTCCAGGGTATTATGAGTTTGTGCAGTTGTTTGTAACACCCAGAAGGAGAAGAGATAGAGCCATCGTTTATTATACCGATCGACTTGGAATCACTCCCTGGGTCGATTTAACATGTCCGTCCGTCCGTCTATAGATGTATCGTTGTAATCAAAGTGCAGGTCGTATTTATAGTCCGATTATTATGAAAGTTAGCACATCGCTCTTTTATGGCCCAAGAACGATCCCTATTGAATTTGGTCAAAATCGGTTCAGATTTAGATATAGTCCCCATATATATGTTACGCCCGATTTGGCATATAAGAACTGTAGAAACCGTATTTTATTTCAGATCAGTAAGGAATTTGGCAGAGAGAGTTTTCTTATTACGTGAATGAACACTACCAAATTCGGAGAAAATCCGTTCATATTTAGATATAGCCCCCATATATATGTTTCACCCGATTTGACATCATCCTCGCTAAACAAGTGTGCAAGATTTATCACTTTAAAAATTTTGCTTATATGGGCGGTGCCACGCCCATTGTCCCGATTCTGCCCATTTTTGAACCAATCACGTAGACTGCCACCAGATACATATGTACAAAATTACAACACTCTCGCTAACAAATTGTGCAATATATCTCAATTTTAACATTACTCTTATGTGGGCGGGGCCACGCTCACTTGATATATATAGAAAATTCAAGTACCCTATTTTCACCACGCCCCACACATGTACATTCTGTGAAAATTTCAAATAGATCGGTACAGCCGTTTAGACGTCAATTCGGTACAAACAAACCAACAAACAAACAAACACACATTCTTCTTTATACTCGTACTAGCTGGACCCGGTCCACTTCGTTGCCCCAGACTTCAGATTTCCGATCCCGTTCATTTTTCGACTAATTACGTAGACTGACACCAAATATGTATGCACAAAATTACATCGATCTCTCTGCCACCGATACATTATAGCACTCTTGCTAATAAATTGTCAAAGAAATCTCAATTTCAAAATTTGACTTATATGGGCTGGGCCACGCCCGTTGGTCTGATCCCGCCCATTTTTGGACCAATAACGTAGACTGCCGCCGGATACATACATATGCACTAAATTGCAGCACTCTCGGCCACGCCGATTGGCCCGATCCCCATTGGTCCGATCCCGCCCATTTTTGGAGCAGTATCGTAGACTGACGCCGGATACATATGCACCAAATTTCAGCACTCACGATAACAAATTATTCAATATATCACAATTCTGAAATTTTGAATATATGGGCGGGGTCACGCCCAATGGTCCGATCCAACCATTTTTGGACAAAACACGTAGACTGCTACCAGATACATGTACACAAAATTACAGCACTCTCGCTAATAAATTGTGCAAGATATCTAAATTTCAACATTTGACTTATATGGGCGGGGCCACGCCCATTGGTCCGATGCCGCCCATTTTTAGACCAATCCAGCAGACTGCTACCAGATATATATACGCAAAACTGCAGTACTCTCGCTGTGCAAGATATCTCAATTTAAAAATTTAGCCTATATGGGCGGGGCCACGTCCATTTGCCCGATCCCCTTTTTTTGGACCAATCGCGTAGAATGCCACCAGATACATATACACAAAATTGCAAAACTCTCGCTAATGAATTGTGGAAAATATTTCAATTTCAAAATTTGGCTTATATGGGCAGGGCCACGCCCACTGGTCCGATTCCGCCCATTTTTGGAAAATTCACATAATCTGCCACTAAATGAATACACGAAAAATTTCAGCACTCTAGCTAAAAAATTTCTCAATATCAAAATTGGACCCATATGGGCGGGTCCACGCCCACTTGATATATCGAAACCAATCACGATATTTTTGATATTTTTTGGACCAATCACGTAGACTACCACCAGATACATATGCACAAAATTACAGCACCCTCGCTAAAAAATTGTGCAAGATATCTAACTTTCAAGATTTGGCTTATATGGGCGGGTCCACGCCCTTTGGTAAGATCCCGGCTGTTTTTGGAACAATCACGTAGACTACCACCAGATACATACGCACAAAATTACAGCACTCTCGATAACAAATTGTGCAAGATATCTCAATTTCACAATTTGGCTTATATGGGCGGGGCCACGCCCTTTGGTAAGATCCCGGCTGTTTTTGGAACAATCACGTAGACTACCACCAGATATATATGTACAAAATTACAGCACTCCCGCTAACAACATTTTCAAAATATATCAATTTCAAAATTTGACTTTTATGGGCGGTGCCACGCCCATTGGCCCGATTCCGCCCATTTTTGGACCAGTCACGTAGACTGCCACCAGATACATATACGAAAATTTCCACCACTCTCGCTAACAAATTGTGCAAGATATAACATTTTTTTAATTTAGCTTATACGGGCGGTGCCACGCTCATTGGTCCGATCCCGCCCATTTTTGGACCAATCACGTAGACTGCCACCAGATACATATGTACAAAATTACAGCACTATCGCTATCAAATTGTGCAAGATATCTCAATATTAAAATTTGTCTTATGTGGGCGGGGCCACGCCCACTTGATATATCGAAAATTCAAGTACCCTATTTTCACCACGCCCCACACATGTACATTCTGTGAAAATTTCAATAAGATCGGTCCAGCCGTTTAGACGTCTATACGGTACAAACAAACCAACAAACAAACAAACACACATTCTTCTTTATATATATAGATATATAGATACATTTTTGCAGGCCCGCCAATATTCTGCTGAAAATAATCTACCACAGCACTTATGCCAATTTGAATGATACTGATGACAGAAACATTGTAGCAATGCAGCTGGTACAAATTAAATCTAAGTTTATTTTTTGTCATGATGAAAACTAATGACGATTCCTTTTCCCGAAAAGTGGGCTTTTATACCACATTTTGGAATTTTGAAGTAGGAGCTAAGTTCATTCGAGATACGTCATCTCGAGCGTGCCATCTCCGAGAAATTAATATCTATTATTGTATTTTTTCCAATTGTGAAAACTGATTAGAAAACTTAATAGTTCAAAAGTTGATAACACTCGGGTCATTTCGGTCAATGTTTTAAAGATGGTCCCGTCCTTCACCATAATATGTTCTACACGACCGTAATACGGTCCCTTTTTAACAATTTTATGTTTTGCAAGTCCATACTATGGTCCCATTGTTATAATATTATGCACTCCAACTGTGCCCCGGGATAAAGGGAATATTTATAATCTACAACACACTGTGGTCCAGGGTATTATGAGTTTGTGCAGTTGCTGGTAACACCCAGAAGGAGAAGAGATAGAGCCATCGTTTATTATACCGATCGACTTGGAATCACTCCCTGGGTCGATTTAACATGTCCGTCCGTCCGTCTATAGATGTATCGTTGTAATCAAAGTGCAGGTCGTATTTATAGTCCGATTATTATGAAAGTTAGCACATCGCTCTTTTATGGCCCAAGAACGATCCCTATTGAATTTGGTCAAAATCGGTTCAGATTTAGATATAGTCCCCATATATATGTTACGCCCGATTTGGCATATAAGAAGAAGAAGGAATTTGGCAGAGAGAGTTTTCTTATTACGTGAATGAACACTACCAAATTCGGAGAAAATCCGTTCATATTTAGATATAGCCCCCATATATATGTTTCACCCGATTTGACATGTAAGCGCTGTAGAAACCTATTTTACATCCGATCTGTACGAAAATCGGCAAAGATAGTTTTCTTATTTCGTGAATGAACACTACCAAATTCGTAGAAAATCCGTTCAGATTTAGATATAGCCCCCATATTTATGTTTCACCCGATTTGAAATGTAAGCGCTGTAGAAACCGCGCAGAGAGAGTTTTCTTATTACATGTATGAACACTGCCAAATTCTTATCGCAATGCCCATTTTCGCATTGTTAGGGAGGTGTAGGGTATTATATAGTCGGCCCCGCCCGACTTTCTGTCTTTCCTTACTGGTTGTTACCTCACGTTAGTGTGACGAGGGTATATATCACTTGATACGGACCAAAAGTGTAACACATCGAAGGAGTGGCCAAAAGTGTAACACATTGAAGTAGTGCCTAAGACCCCAAGTACAGGTTGGGCCATTTTAAATCTGAATCGGCTTTAAAAAAGTACTGATAATTTTTTTTAAATTTCTGGTTTTATTGGAAAACTAAGGTTGAACTTTGTCATTTAATAATGGAACACAATATCATTCATATGACTACCATAACCGGACGGGCAGTATCCGATCAACCCAATTTATCAGTACATTTTCTATTGATTCGTGTCGAATCTCTTCATGTTTTGCGTCTCCGTCTCTGGATGCTTTGCGTAGCAGAAAATAGTACACAGGGCTCAAATCATAAGTCAAAGAAATCTGTAGTTAAAATTTTAAATGGCCCACCCTTTAATCCGGTTTGGGTCATTTGAAGTAATTTGAGCAACGTCCGTCAGACTGTCCGTCCGACTTTTCTGTTATTGTCAATATCCATCCTCTTTAAAGTTGACGCTATGGTTTTGATGATCTTGTTTTCTTCGTAGGTTTTTCATATTCATGTTCTGAGTGAATGAATGAATTTTAAATTTTAAATGTCCCACCCTTTATGTACGGCCGATTCGTGTCGAATCTCTTCATGTTTTGCGTCTCCGTCTCTGGATGCTTTGCGTAGCAGAAAATAGTCCACAGGGCTCAAATCACAAGTCAAAGAAATCGGTAGTTAAAATTTTAAATTTTAAATGGCCCACCATTTAATCCTGTTTGGGTCATTTGAAGTAATTTGAGCAACGTCCGTCAGACTGTCCGTCCGTCTTTTCTGTTATTGTCAATATCCATCCTCTTTAAAGTTGACGCTATGGTTTTGATGATCTTGTTTTCTTCGTAGGTTTTTCATATATTTATGTTCTGAGTCTACGTCATCATCCGAGATAGACATAATATTTAAGGGCATGTTGTGTTCAGTGTGTCCACCAATTTGAGTGTCATCTTCATATATGTTATTGGTTTAATGCCAGAATCTACAGCATAAAAAGATATTCACTCGGTCTCCTAATAAGACTTTCTTTACAAGTTTTGGAGCAATCATTTCAATTGTTTCATCCTTTTTTATATCAAGAACACACAGAAACACTGTTTTGAAAATTATTTTCAAAACAGTGTTTCTGTGTGTTCATTATACCCGACACCACACTGTGGTAAGGGTATTTCGACTTAGTGCGTTTGTTTGTAACCCATAGTTTATTATATCGATCGGCATAGAATCACTTTCTAAGTCAATTTAGCCATGTCTGTTTGTCTGTCCATGTATTTTTGTTATCAAAGTGCAGGTCGTAAATAGAAAGCAATCTTTACGAAAATCGGTAATTGAAAATGGGGTATATGGGCCCATGTTTTGATATAGCCCCTATATAAACATCCCCACCGATGTCATTTATTGACACTCTGAATAACACACTTTTCAACTGATTTGGCCGAAATTTAAGAATTTACACTTTATATTGGACCTAATCTCTCATAGTCAAAATGGGGTTTGTTTTGTCCATGTTTTGGTAGAACCCCTATATAAAGGTCCCACCGATTTCACTTCTGGACGCTCTAGAGAACACTTTTTTTAATCTGGCTGCAATTTAAGAATTTATTTAATTTATTAAATTTAAGAATTTATTTATTATTTATTTTATATTGCACTTAATTGTTCCTAGTGGAAATGGAAAACATCAGACCATATTTTGATATTGCTCCCACATAAAGTTTCCTTCCTATTAGATGTCTTGGCGTTCTAGGGAACGCATTTTTTAAACTGCCATGCGGAAATATAAGCTGCTGTACTACATATTGAATTAAATCGCCTCTAGTGAAAATTAAGTATCTCTGTCCGTGTTTTGATAAGCATAAGCCCCTCATGAACAGGGGGGCTTATGCTAAGCCCCTCATGAACAGGGGGGCTCATCTTTTCGGAGGACATGTCCTCCTTTTTTAACATAGTCCTCCCGTCCTCCCTCCTTTTTCAAAAATGTGGGATTTGTCCTCCTTTTGTTTTTGATTCAAATGTACTTCCATAGTTCAACCAATCGCTGTTTTGATTATTCAAAGTTCCATGTGAATGAGTGACGCAACGGTGAATTTATTAGTTTGTCTATACATCTATCGTTCATTTCATGTCAAACCAAACACCTTTCTTGGATCACGATCTCTCGTTTCATAAAAAACTTGCACATCGATTCTCTCCTCAAAATAATACCTTTTATAGTTGGTTTATAGTCTTTTTTCAAATGTTATTATCTGAAATCTGAGAAAATAGGAAAATATTCACACAAAACGTACGTTTCGAGTTATGTATTTTCAGAATGCGTGGACGGATTTTCACAAATGAACGCTCATTTAAAAGGTCGTAAGTTGATCTTTTTATATCACGGATCCAATCTTTAACGGTTTCAAACGCATATGATGCATCTGCAACTTTAATTTGCATTCTATGACACCAATTTTAAATTCTGCAAAAAATATAGTTATAAATATATATGTATTCTAAAAGGACACTGAACATTTGAAGATTGTGTTCAGTACCGTCCTTTATAAAATATATATTTATATAAAATATCCTGATTAGAGCTCTTATTAAATGTATTGACTTGGACATCCTAGACATATGTGAAAATTCGCCAATATTTAGATATATTTAATATGTATAGATATGTATTCCTATCAAATCTGACCTAATCATGTAAATTTGAATAAGGTGTTTTCTTCAGTTTCTATATAAAGGCATCTTTACTTACAAATGTCAGAAATCGAAATTGTTTTTTATTGGAATGATTCTGTCTATTTTGTAATTTCAATATTATTCATAGTTTATATGGAAAAGCAGTGTGGAGAGAGTTTCTCCCTGATGAACGCACAATGGACAGATGAAAGGAAACGTCCAAAAATTTATTATCCATAAAAACTGTATTTTGCACTAAATTTAATTTCAAAAATTTGATCTCACTAGGAATATTACAACATATTTTTATATAAATATGAAGTATTTATTGATGTTCTTTTAAATTAATTTGTGTGTTGCTTTAATACAAATGTAGTCTGATTTTTATCCAAAGAGTTCCTTTTGTTACATTGGAAAATTTTATTGTTTAAACTCGCAATACAAACTACAAGCAGAACTATAGGATTTCGCCCTTTAAAAAATATTAAAACGTTTATTTTTTAATTACTGCTATTTTTTTATTTTAAAAAATTTCCTCCGATGGTTCCAAATACTCTTTGTAAATGTTACAAATGTCCTCCATTTCTGGCACAAATGTCCTCCTTTCAGAAAAATGTTTATGGTAACCCTGCTCATGAAGGTCACGTTTTTATACCCTACACCACACTGTGGTACAGGGTATTATGACTTTGTGCATTTGTTTGTGACACCCAAAAGGAGAAGAGTAGACCCATTGTTCATTATACCGATCGACTTGTAATCACTTTCTGAGTCGATTTAGCTATGTCCGTCTGTCTGTCTGTCTGTCTGTCCGTCTGTCTGTCTGTCTGTCTGTCTGTCTGTCCGTCTGTCCGACTGTCTGTCTGTAGATGTATAATTGTAATCAAAGTACAGGTCGCAATTATGGTCCGATCTCAAAGAACTTTGCACATATCTTTTTTTAGGCCCAAGGACGATCCCTATTGAATTTGGTTAAAATCGGTTCAGATTTACATATAGCTCCCATATATATGTACCTCCGATTTGGCATATATGTACTGTATAAGCAACATTTTGTAACCGATTTGTACAAAAATTGACAGAGAGTAGTCTCGTGATACACTGAGATACAATACAAAATTTGGGGGAAATCGGTTCAGATTTACATATAGCCCCCATATATATGTTGCACCCGATTTGACATGTAAGCGCTGTAGAAACTGTATTTTATATCCAATCAGTACGAAATTCGGCAGAAAGAGGTTTCTTATTACATGAAGGAATACTGCCAAATTCGGAGAAAATCGGTTCAGATTTAGATATAGCCCCCATATATATGTTAGCACCGATTTGACATTCAAGCGCTGTAGAGACTGTATTTTATATCCGATCAGTACGAAATTCGACAGAAAGCTCCATATATATGTTCCTCCTGATTTGGTTACAAAGCGCTATAGAAGTTGTACTTTACTTCCGATCATTACAAAATTCTCCAGAAAGATGTTTCTCAATTTAGGAACGATTATTGCTTAATTTAGCGATTATCGGATCAGAATTAAATATATCCACATATATATGTTCTTACCCATTTACCAATTATTCCAAATTATTATCGCAATAACCCTTATCGCATTGTTAGGGAGGTGTAGGGTATTATATAGTCGGCCCCGCCCGACTTTCTGCCTTTCCTTACTGGTTTAACATATTTGCCTGGAATTTATAAATGTACGCTATTTAACCTGAAACTGTTAATACTAATAACGGTTATCCGTGCAAACAATGGCATTCTGATTTTAAAATACTATTATAAAAACATTGTATTCGATTTATTTTAAGGTTATTTCAAAAGTAGAATAGTTTCTACAAATTACATATGAGTCATTCCATGCCATACGGGACGGTTTTTGACATCACTATTTTTGATTGCTTCGAAATTTTGTGTATGCATGATTTACCTAAAAATATCTTATACGTAGCTCAAGAAAAAATTTAAAAAAATATTCTTTAAGAGTTATGAGCAAGTTAAAGTTGACGAAATTACGTTTTTTTCTAAAAGGTGTGTTCATTCTTTTACTTGTATCTCCTGAAATACGTGACCGTATTTCAGTAATTTCGTATTGAAGGTAATTTCAACTACTACAACTAAAACTAAAAATAAGCACTACAACAAATATACTAATTTTTAATGTTTTTGCCCTTTTATACTTTCTATTGCGATTTTCAAAATGATTACACCCTTCGATTGTTTTGAAATTTTAATGTCGTGTTCTTTGTTAGCTACTGTATGAATTTGGAAGTGGTGAATTGATGGAACTATTTTTTAAGATTTTTTATAAAAAAAAACCATTTGCATAATTTCTGTGAATGTGCTTTAAATAATTAACAGAATGATAATTTTTAGTCATTAGTTTATTAAAACTGTAAGAACAGATACAAGGTAAAGGATAAACACACCTTTTAGAAAAAAACGTAATTTCGTCAACTTTAAATTGCTCATAACTCTTAAAGAATTTTTTTTTTAATTTTTTCTCGAACTACGTATAAGATATTTTTAGGTATATAATGCATACACAAAATTTCGAAGCAATCAAAAATAGTGATGTCAAAAATCGTCCCGTTTGGCGTGGAATGACTCATATATCTTTTAATATAGGGTAATACCAAAGGAAACCTATCCACTATGAATATTTATGGATTTAAATTTCAATGTAATTTTGCACGCGTTTACTAGAAGACCATGCAGACTTACAACTTTTTACCAATTGTCCAAATTCATAACGGTTTTGATTTTATTGAGTGCCCACGTTGGTCACCTACAACATTTTCTTACAAATTTTGCCTTTTTAAAGTCTACATAACTTTTGAACGGAAAATCAGATTTGGATGACATAAGTACCATTTGAAAGGATTTAACATCCTAAGAATAAAGTAACTGTTTTTTCAATTAAGTACATCAAAAGGACCAAAATGACCTTAATCCTTGATTATCCTGAAAAGCACATCTTCAACAAAATGTAAAAATTTCAGCGTGAGTCCTCCATGGGTTCAACAAATATGAATTAATTAGTGTCCGTCCATCTGTCAGTTCGACTGAATGGTGCTAACGATAACTCTGAAAAAGAGTGACCGAATGACTTAAAATTTCGTACGTTATATATACGAGAAATATTTTATTCAAACCCAGTTTATGTTTGATGGACAACCATATATTGCCTACTCCTTGTGGTACCTCCGCCACAAATGGTTAAAATGTTGTGACATGTTAAAGCTCTTATAACTTCTATACTACTGATGGGTATCCTGCAAAATTGCATACATAGTAATTATATTACCGCCTCTATAAGCTGAACAAAATGGGCGAAAATGCCACGCATAATTGCCATAAATATTTACGTATATCGTATGATGTTAAACCATTAAAGAATCTTCCACATGGGAGTTTGGGTTCAGAAATCCGAATCTGGCATGAGGAAAAAGTTTGTTTTGAGAAACATGCTCGACAATATGCAAAAAATCACTATAAATGGCCATTTCTACATATCTATTGGTAATACATTATTCAAGTACTTACAATCGAGAAAATAAAAATTTGGGAAGTACTTTCCTCCAATGACACCCCCATGTTAAAATAATGAGAAAAGAGGTTAAATAATAAGTACTTACCATTATCGAACTTTCCAATGTTCATCAAAAATTGGACAAAAAATAATTTTAGGATATGGGTAAAATTGTTTGAAAACTATTTTACCCATATTGGAAAAACATGTTCTCCACATTCTTGGGTATAATAACATTGTTATTCATCTGGGGCCTCCAAAATCGGCAATTTTTGTTTGGTCGAGGCATGTAGTGTCTCATTTCTCTACAAACCTTGACATCGAATTCGGTCATTAAGTTTCAGAAAACATATGCTACGTTGAGGGCCCAAATTCCAGATTTCACTTCTAAATTACTTACGGTAGGACTTAATGTGTACTAAATAGTGTGTTCAAAAAACAGGATATTTTGACACACCGGTTTTTTGCAGTAAATGCGCATATTATATGCTAAAGCATTTCCGCAAAGTATGCATGTTCTCGATGTACATATGCAAGCAAAGAAAAAATTCATTTTGGGAAACGAAATATTAGACAACTACAATTCTACGAATTTAAGGAAAATCAGTTCAGATTTAGATGTAGCCATCATATATGTATATATATATATATATTCCTTCCGATTTGACTCATTCAACCATTTTGAATTTCAAGGCGAATTTTTTTGATACAGGGATTCACATTGCCGAGTTTGAAAAAATCGGTTCAGATTTATATTAAGTCCCCATTAAACCTCTGCATCAAGACATTCATTTCTTCGTCTACAGTAGTGTACACTTCTTCACTGCACACTGAAACATTGTATTTTTTACTCGATTGGCACTACCATAGAATGATCGAAAAAAAAAAACAACAAACACTTCACACTGTTTGATGTTTACAATCTAGTCGTGTACTCTGCTCGTTCGGTTGTTGTATTCTTTATACTCGTTTCAAATCGTTAAACGATGAGTATAATTGTCTTGTTACTTATTTGTTTTGACACCTGTTTGGCGGTTACTGTTCTCTACACTCATTCATTTGTTTTGTCAAAATAGAGTGTGTGGCAGTAAGTATTTGATAAACAACTGCATGTCTTGAAAGGCCATTCAAGACATTCATTGCAGAGGTTTACGAGGGCGGTTCGGAAACTTCTTAGCCTAGCACAAAAAGCGCGGTATAAACAGAAAAAAGTTAAGTGTTTTGGAAACTTCCATCTCTGCTATGAACACATGTTAAATTTTGTTTCGATCTGGCAACTCCTTCATATAGAAACAGGTGTTCACAAAAGACGCATCCGCGATTTTTTTACAATGGAAAAATTAGAAATGCGTGGTGTCATTAAATATTTACATAAAGAAGGTTTATCGGGACAAGAAATTCATAATGATATGGTGAATGTGTTAGGTGAAAGTGCTCCTTCATATGCAACAGTAAAAAATTGGGTTGCTGAATTTAAACGTGGTCGTACAAGCATTGAAGATGAACCACGTAGTGGACGTCCAAAAACAGCAACAACTACAGAAATTGTAGCCAAAGTGCATGATATGGTATTAAATGATCGACGAATAAAAGTGTGTGAAATAGCTAATATCATGGGCATCTCAAATGATCGAGTCCATTTAATTTTGCATGAAGAACTACAGATGAAAAAGCTTTCTGCAAGATGGGTGCCGCACTTGTTAACAGTCGACCAAAAACGCATAAGAATGAACATTTCTCAAGCTTGTTTGGATCGTTTTAAGCGAAATAAAATGGATTTTAAGCGTCGTTTCATAACTGTTGATGAGACATGAATCCACCACTATACTCCAGAGACAAAAGAACAATCCAAACAATGGACTGAAGCTGGAGGAAGTGCCCCAAAGAAGGCAAAAACAATTCAATCGTCTGGTAAGGTTATGGCAACGGTTTTTTGGGACTTCAAAGGTATTTTATTGATTGACTATCTGCAAAAGGGTAAAACAATAAATTCAGAGTACTATTGCAACCTTTTGGATCAATTAAATGTACAAATTCGAGAAAAACGTCCTGGCTTACAACACAAAAAATAATTCCTGATTTAGCTCCCAGTGACTTTTACCTGTTCCCAAATCTAAAAAAATTCTTTGCTGGCAAGCGTTTTACCTCAAATGAAGATGCAATTACAGTTGTAAACCACTATTTTGAAGACCTTGAGAAAAACTATTTTAATCAAGGGATAGAATTGCTAGATAAGCGTTGGACTAAGTGTATTGAAGTTTCAGGAGATTATATTGAAAAATAAAAATATTTCTGAAAAACTAACTATTCTCTTTCATTGATAGGCTAAGAAGTTTCCGAACCGCCCTCGTAGTCCCCATATACGGGTATGTATATGTTAATTTCGATTTAACCTTTCAGTGCTACAGAAGCTGTATGCTACATCCAATAATTTTGAAATTAAGCAGGGTCGAGTTTCTTCATCCGAGGACCCATAATGAAAAATTTGTGGAAAATCACTTCAGATTTAAATGTATCCTCTATATATATGTTTCTTCCGATTTGGACTTTTAGAGCTATAGAAGCTGCCTTTCACATGTAATAATTTTAATGTACCAAAAGCAAATTTATATAAACAATTTTTAACTGAAGCATAACCTGGATATTTCAGCGTTATTCGTTGACTAGAGTGGTGTAGGGTATTATAAAGTCGGCTGGGCCGGACTTTAGCTTTTCCTTACTGGTTTTTTGTTGGGCCACATCTCTTGCTCTGAAATAAATCCATACTCAATTTAAAGACAGTTTGCTATTTAGTCGGGCACAATGCTGTCAAATGCACCCATACAATATTTCACTATGATTAGTGCAAAGGTTCCCCAGATATTTCGTTTTCAATAAGGGAATCACGGGGCCACACCCGTCTTTCCGATATTGCCAATTTTCTGTTGAGTCACGCACAGTGCTGTGAGATACACCCATATCAGATTTCATGACGAGTGGTCCTATGGTTCTCTAGATATTTCGTTTTAAATACCACAGTGAGACAAAATAAATTCAAGTTGAGAAGCATATTTTTTATGTAGGTCTTATCGTGTAAAACAAGAATCTTTTTTTAAATTCCCCGGACACCCAAAATCCGGTTTATGGGTAAAAACCGATTTCTTGCCTTTTTTCACTTGAACGCCTATACCTTTGTTACGACATACATTTGGTTATTTAAAACTGTAGGAATATATGTTTATTTGTCCTACAAACACATTTTTTTAATTTTTTCCGTCATTTTCTAGTTTAGGTAATGTTTTACCAATTATTTTGTGAGATAACCGCACGATTAATTGATTTGCATATATAGTGTATTTTATAAGGAAACTAGTAAGGAAAGGCCGTAAAAATGTTTTTATACCCTGTACCACGTTGTGGTGTAGGGTATAAAAACATTTTTACGGCGTTTAAATGTCAAATCGGGGGTAACGTATATATGAGGGATATACCTAAATCTGAACCGATTTCTTCCAAATTTAAAAGTGTTTATTCATATAAAAGGAAACCTCTTTCTGCCGAATTTCGCATTGATGGGATATAAAATACAGTTTCTACAGCGCTTACATGTCAAATCGGGGGTTGCATACATATATGTATATTGGGGGCTATATCTAAATCTAAACCGATTTTCTCCGAATTTGTCAGTATTCCTTCATGTAATACTGATCGGATATAAAACAACATTTTTACAGCGCTTACATGTCAAATCGGGGGTAACGTATATATGGGGGCTATTTCTAAATCTGAACCGATTTCTTCCAAATTTGACAGTGTTCATTAATATAATAAAAAATCTCTTTCTGCCCAATTTCATACTGATCGGATATAAAATAAAGTTTTTACAGCGCTTAAATGTCAAGTCGGGGCTAACGTATATATTGGGGCTATATCTAAATCTAAACCGGTTTTCTCCGAATTTGGCAGTATTTCTTCATGTAATAAGAAACCTCTTTCTGACGAATTTCGCACTGATCGGATGTAAACCAGTAAGGAAAGGCAGAAAGTCGGGCAGGGCCGACTATATAATACCCTACACCTCCCTAGCAATGCGATAAGCGTCATTGCGATAATAATTTGGAATAATTGATAAATGGGTAGAACATATCACCTAATTCTGAACCCATAATCGCTAAATTAAGCAATATTCGTTCCTAAATTGAGAAACATCTTACTGGAAAATTTTAATGATCGGAAGTAAAGTACAACTTCTGTGGCGCTTTGATACCAAATCATACCTTTTTTCCATAACAAAGATAAACAATTAAAAAATTGCGTTTATTGTTTAGGTAATGGAAGTGAAGTTCCTTAGTTTTTTATTCGAATTGTATTCCTAAATATAAATGTGTACTTTAGTACGAGATCAGTAAAACTTTTTTAATAAAATACCTAAGAGTTAAACATGTAATCTTCGATTTTTTGAAAGAAATATATCAATTATTTCATCGATTTTGACTTCATCTTTGTATATAGACATCAAAGCCAGATAAGATAGCCTTTCTCCTTCCATTCTGTTCCGAAGATAAGTTTTTATTCTTCTTAACGTCGAGAAACTTCGCTCAGCAGATGCCGTTGTCACAGGTTTTGTGGCCAGTATCTGCAAAAGGGTAAAAACGCTTGGGAACATGTCCTCATCACAAACTGAAATAGCATCTAATGCATTTGATGGCTTATCATTCTTCTGCTTCCAATAATCAATCCATATACTTATTTCAGCTAAAACAGATTTTGCTGAATTTTTTAAATCGTTTTTGTAAAAAAGTGTGACTTCTTCGAAATCTTCCTTTATAAGATTTTCAACTCGTATCGGAACGATATTAAACAGACTTGTAATTATAGCTTCATGTTCGGAAAATCTATTATTTAAATGTGATATTACTTCGTCCAGATATGGTATGAACTATGCTGTCCTAAAATACGCATTGGCATCTGAACCAGGAATATTAGCCCTATACTTTTGAGTGCCTACTCTTCTAGGTAGTGCAGCTTCTATTCCAAAACTTCTTGCAAGTTGTGTGGATTCTTCAAACAGTTTATCAAACTCCGCATCTGAATTTCTACGCATGTCACATAATTTATTCGTTGCCAATTTTATGATTTCGTAAGCCTTTATTATACCTAGGTTAATCGTTTGAAAATACCGTGATATGTTCTGTGTAATGGCCAAAACCGAACTACTTATTACCACACCCAATACAAAGTCAAATTTACATACACGGTTGTGCAAACTCATTCCATCACTGCAACCCACATGTTAAAAAGGTAGATAGATAAGAAATCATAAATGTAATTTTAACTTAATTTTCGCCATATCTGGTTATCATAAATTTAAAGCCAACCAATAATTACACCGGTCGACAAAAACAACATTTTTTCTTGGGTTTCTGTTTTAATGCATAGATTCATGACCGAACAGACTTTACGATAAAATCATAAAAATATAACATTTGTTAATTTTTAGATTGTTTTATTTTTATTTAAAATTATTTTATTTTATCAAAAAATCAATTTTTTTTGCTATATTTTGTAATACTCGTATATCGTCGAACCCGCTGAACGGATGGAAAATAGTATTAAATGAAGTTAAAGGCCACTTAATATTTAATTCTTTAAAACTTTCCTCAACCAAATCGGATAAATGGTCGAGTTTTGCCACTATATGTCGTTCAACCACTAATTTCTTTCCATATCACAGCTTATCGCGAGAATTTAAAGAGACAACCCTTTAGGCTAAGAAAAAAGAGAGGTTGAACCACATATTATGGCATAACTAGAGAACCATTTATCCGAATTGGTTCAGGTAAGCTTTACAAACTTCAGAATTAAGTAGCCTTCAACTTCGCACAATACAATTTTCCATCCGTTCAGCGGTTTCGACAATATCTTAAAAAGTATTGCAAAAAATCTTATTTTTTGAGAAAATTTTAATAATTTTTAAATAAAAGCCTCATAAAAACATCTAGAAGCGCATAATTGTCATATGTTTGTGATTTTATCGTAAACTCTGAAAGGTTAGGAATAAATTGAGACCATCCCGAAGAAAATCGATGCATAATTTAAAAAGTTTTAGCTAGGAAACCATGCACTTTTCTTATTTTTAGTTGTTATTACTTTTACTGTTACCATTTTTTACGCTTTTGTATTGTTTTTTTTTAACGGCCTTCCAAATATTTTTCGTATTTTTTTGAGTGATTTTGAAAATTGTAAAAAGTTTATGCCTATGTTTAAAACATTTCTGGGGGGGCGGGCCTCCAAAGGGGGTTATATCTAAATACCATTGAAAATAGTAGACGTGTTCTTGCTCGTGTGCCGGGAATTTCGTCACAGAGGAGGGAAAACAAAGCTTGACCGTCGGGTGTTGCACTGGATATTGAAGCTTTCATCAGCTGCAGTAGATGGTGTTGGATGCGGCCAATTTGGAGGCGACGGTGAGCAGAAAAATCGCATATAAAAACAACTTTTTTTTTTAAAGAAATACAAAAAACTAAAGATTTCACTGGAACGATCTGTTGTTGTTGATAAACACAAACAAATAAGAACAATAAACCAGCTGGCCTTGTCTATCAAACCAACAAATGTCATTGTAACCGATAGTGCAATCGATAAACGACTGTCATTTATCGATTCGTGGATGGTATTATAGGTGTGTGTCTAAGATAACAGGGTAACAACGATCAAGTTTATGGCACATTAAATAGGGTTGCCATTCGAATATAATTTTATTATGCCTCGAGATTCGCCCAATAATTCCCCTGAACAATCCCAGAAGGTTAGAATATTGCACAAATCACCAAATAATACCACTTCTACAAGCAAAGTAGCAGGAATGGATCCGCACGATCTAATTATACTTATCAAGGAAACAATAAATAATAGTCTGGATGAGAAGTTAAAAAATCTACCTACTAAAACTGATTTTGATGAGCTAAAAACGGAAATTTCTTTGGTCAATTCTGAATTAAATAATTTACGACAGGAAAATAATAGTCTGAAAGAAAAAATAACTGTACTCGAGCAGCAATGTGAACGTAATAAAAATGATGTAAACAACTAAACTCGTGTAAACTATTCATAAAGGGATTAAAAGCGGCAAAGAACCCAACAAAAGAAGTAATGGATTTAATGAGTACGAAATTGGAAATAAATCCAAAAATAATTTCTGCCCACAAAGTCTTCGAGAGAAATGGTAAAATGGCTGCAGTGGTGCAGTTTGAAACAGAGCAAGCAAGAGACGAGGTTTTCAAAAATATTAAAAAGCTCGCAGGAACCAAAATATTTATTGAGCGTAACCTCATACCCTCAAAACAAATTAAAAAAAGGTGCCTCCTAAACATAAAACATAAAATTTTAAATATAAGTAAAGCACATAGGGTAACAGTAAAGGATGATAAGCTGGTAATAAAAGATCAGTGGTTCAAATATAATGCTGATAACAAATTAGTTTCTGGCAAACGATTTGCCGAGGAAGAACTCACAAAACTTTACGGAGAAGAAATAAAATCCTTGAATACAGATCTAAATGTCAATGTAAACGAAATTAATTCAAAAAACTAAATAAAAAAAATAATTACTCAAGCTGCACGCATGTTGCTAATATTAAAATTTTGTCTTTTAACATAAATGGAATCGAAAATAAACTATTATTCCCATCATTCTTCAGCTACGTAAATAATACACATATCTTTGTACTAATTGAAACTCATCTGTCCCTGGAGAAATTCAATACAATTAAGAAATATTTCCCTGGTTTTGATCTTTATAATGAACCAGCTACGAGGAACCAACGATTTGGACGGAGAAGCGGAGGAATGCTGGTTGGGATCAATAAGAGTATCACCAAATATGGCATTTCTTACCAAATTAAAACAGAAAATATGATGAACTATTTCGAGTTTAAATGCTTAGATACTAGCTTCGTTATTGTTCCACTTTATTTAAGGCCATCAACATGGGAACAAGATTTCAATGCAATGACATATCTTCATGAAAATACTGAATTTAAGAACCACATTATAATGGGAGACTTGAATGTGAGGATAGGCGAGTGTAACCAGGAAGTAAATGAGATCGTTAGTGAGATATTTCAAGTAGGATGTGAGAGTCGAAAATCAAAAGATAAAACAATTAATAGCAAAGGTCGGAAATTAATTGAATTATGCATAAACCATAACCTAATCATTCTAAACGGCAGAACCAAGGGTGATGAGGAAGGAGAGTTTACCTGTATAACACCTAATGGAAGTTCGGTTAATTACATTCGTGCAGTTTCGCAAGACTTCGTACAATATGTGTCGGAATTTCAAGTCGATACCAATACATGGTCTGATCATCTTCCAATCATACTAAAACTGAAACTCAGAAAAGAAACTGAAGAAAACAAATTTAATCTTTTACCTAAACTGAGATGGAAAGAATCTATAAAAGATAAATACAAACCAAATTTGGATCATAATCTAAACAAAGTCATTTCCACTAACGTGGACCTGAATTTAGAATCCCTTAGCAAAGTTATAAAACAATCCACATTCACCGTCATATCAGCTAGTCCCAGATTGAAAGCAAAACAGGCTTGGTATAATATAAACTGTAAAAAGGCCAGAGAAAGAAGCTTTGAAATGCTAAGAATATTTAGAAAATCGAATAACCAACATGATAAAAACAAATATATAGATGCTCTAAGGAACTACAAAAGTATATGTAATAATAGCAAAATAGCTTACTACAATTATCTTATGGTAAAAGTTAATAATGTACATAGCTCTAAAGATTGGTGGAAGTTCGCCCGAGAAATTCGGGGACATAACTACAATGTCGGGAATGGAATTTCAGCAACTGATTTTAAAAATTATTTCAATACTCTGTTAAATCCACCTACACCCGAAGTAACTATACAATATGCCCCAATGAAATATAGTGACCCGGATCTGGATAACCCTATTACCGTACGTGAACTACAAAATATACTGAAAAAGGTGAAATTGAACAAAGCTCCGGGCGAAGATCGCATCCCTTACGAGCATATTGTTAATTCCACAGATGGTTTCCACAGCTCATTGGTAAATGTTTACAATAAAATCCTCGACACTGGCATTATAGAAGAAACATTTACAAAAACTATAATATTTCCCATATTTAAGAAAGGAGATTCAACTCAGCCAGCGAACTATAGAGGTATATCGTTTATGAATTGTTTGGTTAAGGTAATGATGGGTATATTAAATGAGCGATTATATAACTGGGTAGAAAAACATCAGATACTGTTAGAGTATCAAGCCGGTTTCCGTAGAAATTACTCTTCAGCAGACAACATCTACAATCTTGCAGCAATAGTCAAGCTAAAATTATCAGAAGGGAAAAAGGTTTACGCCTTTTTTGTGGACTTCAAAGCAGCATTTGACAAGATATCCAGAAGTGCCCTCATATATAAACTTTGCAATTTGGGTTTATCAACAAAGTTCGTAAAACTAATAGAAAATATATATAAGAATACGAGATCTGCCGTTTGGTCAGGAGAGGAGATATCAGAGTACTTTGAGACTAAGTCGGGAGTTAAGCAGGGATGCCTTTTGTCACCATTATTGTTTGCATTGTATGTAAACGATCTGCACGAAAGTTTAGAAGGAGGTTTAATCATTGCAAATCAAAATATAAGAATATTACTTTACGCAGATGATATTGTAATTTTGGCAGATGAGATTGATACCATGCGCACAATGATAACTAATCTAGAATGCTACTGTGACGAAAAATGGCTTTACAAAGGCGTAGAAATAAAGATAGCCAAACAATTTAAATATCTAGGTGTAATATTAACACCGAGAATGAAATTCAAAGGGCATGTGGAAGATAGAACAGTGCAATCGAAGGGTGCTATAAATACAACATGGAAAGATTTCATAAGTAAGCAAAATATTACTCTGGAGATGAAGTGGAAAATTTATTTAGCAGTATGCCGAGCAATTCAGTCCTACGCAGCACAGGTGTGGGGATACGAACACTACGAAGAAGTTGATTCCCTACAACGATACTTCCTTAAAAGGATTCTAAAATTACCTAACGATACGCCAAATTACGTTCTTATGTTGGAAACAAATGTTGAAGCGGCACATCTTTACACTTTAAGTCTGCATCTTAAATATATAGATAAAGTACTGTTTAAATACATAAATACAATGTCAATAGATTGCCAACACAGCTTACAAAAATCTTATTACAGCGTGAAATATTCTGGGTAAAGGAACACAAAACTAAGGCAATAAACATGAAAATAAACTGGCCAGGTTTAAATGTATCGCAGGAAGAATGGAGCCGTTTCAGTTCCGAATTGTTATACAAGGAAAACATACAGATCTTAACTACTAATCTCCAAAGAAAAGAAGCCAGTCAGACGAGAATTTATAGACAGCTTGATTACACAAGAGCACAGTATTATTTAACATATACTTTTCCTACAGAAATTATATCTGTTATACTGAAAGCACGAGCCGGATTAATACGTTTAAATGGTAATCGATTTGGGGCTGCAGAAGGCGACAGAACATGTAAACTGTGCAACATGAATGAAAACGAGACTCTAGAACATTTTCTTGGACGCTGTCCAGTATTTAATGAGAATAGATTATCTATTTTCCAAAAAACAACACTCACCGGAGATGAAATTGTGGATATCCTGGATGGTCGAGAAATAAACTACTGGTACAAATTAGTAAAATACCTTAAATATTGTATAAGATACAGAAACTTTTTAATATTAGAATTCAATTAAAGATTCATATGAATCCTTTCAGACTGACGTTACATAGTAACAATGTCATAACATTAATATATTATGTTCTTTATAAAATTAATTTAATACTTCTTATTGTAAGGCATGAATTTAAACAATAAAGAACTACTACTACTACTACTAATTGGTCATGTGCTCTTTGTACTTAAATTACAAGAGTGTGAGTGACCTTACCAAATCAGAGTATTTGAAATTATGTATTACAATGTCGAGTGCCTTTAAAAATTGTCAGAACTATTTTATTAGCTAGAATTTGGCTGGATGACAGCAAGTTTTCTGAAATTTCTTAAGACGTACTATAATAGTAAAACATTATAGTAAGGTTTAGCAAGACATTCCTTTAAAGAATTAAAATGATTTCATACGGAAATTTCTGTGTTTGAGCTCTGACAAGCCTCGAGATAAAGTGTAGTCAAAATTGTTTTATTATAAAAGTTCGCATGCGAAGCAGCGGGTGCCTGCTAGTTAATAATAATATCGTTATGGCTAATTTTTACTTTTGAATTTCCAATCCATAAATCGTTACCATTTTCACTTCGTAAACAATAAACATTATCACACAATTTTTCATCCGATTTACCTAAAGCTATATATTTCATTGCTAAATTACCTAAATCATTTTCTATAAATTTAACAGGTGTATTTATTGTAGAATGTAAAGAATCTATATTCTTACTTTATCTATAAGATTCTTACTTTAGGAGTACTAAATATTTCTTCATCAAAAATTTGAGATTTTGGATTTGGAAGATTAATGGGTGAAATTTCTCGGTTTGTATCAAATCATTTAGAAGTTGTATATAAAAATTCACCTTCGTGATTATTTTTAATATCTGATCGTAATAAATTTAGGTCTTCTTTATGATAATTTTTTGTTTCTTTTAAAATTAACTTATTTAGTATAATTCCCCCAGCTAATTGTAATATATTATTATTATTCTTATATAAATACATGTTGTCATCATATGATGATAATCTAATTTTAGTTTTCCAAGTAGTATATAACTGCATATTATAAGATTTAATATTGCAAACATTCAATTTTGGTTTGTAAATTATTTAGATATCTATAAAATCTAATAATTTTAATTTATTAATATTATTTTTGTTTTATTACCATTACAAAACTTTTTTCTCATGAAGATCGGTTCGAAATGAATAACATTACTTCTTAAGCCACAAATTTCTCTAATTGAAATTTCATTGTATTCATATTTAAATTTACCAGGTATTTTTTTATTAATATTATATTTTAAATCTTTTATTGGAAAAGAATCAATATAATCACAAATGTCATATAGATGACTATCTTCCTTAAGTCATTGCTGATCTTCTTCTTTCAGTAGTAGTGAACGGACGTGTTTATCACAGAGCGGATAGTTAAAACCTATTACGCATTACCTAGTACGCAATCACAAAAAAAAAACTGTACAAAGTGTGGAAGGCCTACATCGTAGTACCTTTTAGGGGCTAAAACAGAAAAAAAATAAATTCTCTTGGCGGGGATGCCTTCATGTTCCGATGTAGCGGGGTTCCCCAATCGTCCGACTGTCCGTCCGGTGGACTTGGCCAAAGCCGACCACACCAAAAATGGTGAAAATTTCCCCTGCTGCATGTGACCAAATGTGAAGGCACTCCAGGAACCTGCATTTTGGCCAGGAAAGATCTAAGTATCTTTCTCCTGACTTATTTAAGTGGTAAAGACCAAACAGCTGCTAGTCTGGAGATCAGTGATTGCATGTATTGGGTTACTTGCCTTATGAAGCTGTAGTACCGACAGCTCTCTTCAGGGAAGTAGTAGAATAAGCAACGTCTGACGAGCTCGAGCTAATTATTGGCGCAGACAAGAACGCTCTTCATACTATCTGGTGTAGTACGGATATAAACAATAGGAGTGATTAGCTTCTTGACTTTATTCTAACTACCAACCTTAGTATTTGTAACATAGGTAATAAACCGACCTTTACAATAAAAGACAGACAAGAAGTACTCAACGTAACATTTGCTCCTGACCGGCTGTCAGACAAAATTATTGGATGGAATGTACTGGACGACCACTCATTCTCAGATCACCATTATATTGAGTTCAAACTCGCGGAAAAGCGCCTAAACCTGCCTTCCACAGAAATGTAAGGAAGACAAAGTGGCACCTGTATGAGAAGAATTTCAAGAAAGTCCTCAACTCTAAACTTCTGTACGAACCGAATGACAAAGCCGGTCTGGATGATCTGGTCGATCATATCACCATATCATTCAATAGATCCCTTGAAGAAGCCTGTCCAAAAACAAGGTACAAGGGTAAAACTAAACCCCAATGGTGGACTTCTGAGCTAACGGCTATGAAAAAGACCTGCAACAAGCTATTCAATAAGGCTATAAGTAGGAACTTAGAAAGGCGAAAAGGCGCTCTTGGTATACCTTCTTGACTTTACTCTAACTACCAACCTATACAGACAAGAAGTACTCGACGTAACGTTTGCTCCTGACTGGCTGTCAGACAAAATTATTGGGTGGAATGTACTGGACGACCACTTATTCTCAGATCACCATTACATTGAGTTTAAACTCGCGGAAAAAGCGCCTAAACCTGCCGTCCACAGAAATGTAAGGAAGACAAAGTGGCACCTGTATGAGAAGAATTTCAAGAAAGTCCTCAACTCTAAACTTCAGTACGAACCGAATGACAAAGCCGGTCTGGATAATCTGGTCGATCATATCACCATATCATTCAATAGATCCCTTGAAGAAGCCTGTCCAAAAACAAGGTACAAGGGTAAAATTAAACCCCAATGGTGGACTTCTGAGGTAACGGCTATGAAAAAGACCTGCAACAAGCTATTCAGTAAGGCTATAAGAAGGAGCTTAGAAAGGCGCTCTTGGTATACCTTCTGTGGTGAAGTGGAAAAGGTTTCCGACGCCGCTAGGCTGAGGAAGATATTATCTGCTTCACCCTGTACAGTGGGATATTTACAGGATGAGCAAATAACTGGACCAAAAACAGCGAGCAGTCGCTCAATGTACTGCTCGACACACATTTCCCGGGGAACTCTGTAACAGAACCCGAGGATCAGTAGGACCAACAAGAGTGCGAGTGGTAATCTGGTCGATCATATCACCACATCATTCAATAGTTCCCTTGAAGAAACCTGCCCAAAAACAAGGTACAAGGGTAAAACTAAACCTCAATGATGGAGTTCTGAGCTAACGGCAAGGAAAAAGACCTGCAACAAGCTATTCAACAAGGTGAAATCTACTGGAGCCTTTAATAATTGGGATGCATATAAAGGGCAACTCAAGATCTATAAGAAGGAGCTTAGGAAGGCGCAAAGACGCTCTTGGTATTCCTTCTGTGGCGAAGTGGAAAATGTCTCCGACGTCGCAAGGCAGAGGAAGATATTATCCACTTCTCTTTGTACAGTAGGGTATTTGCAGGATGAGGCAAACAACTGTAAGGCTATAAGAAGGAGCTTAGAAAGGCGCTCTTGGTATACCTTCTGTGGTGAAGTGGAAAAGGTCTCCGACGCCGCTAGGCTGAGGAAGATATTATCTGCTTCACCCTGTACAGTGGGATATTTACAGGATGAGGCAAATAACTGGACCAAAAACAGCGAGCAGTCGCTCAATGTACTGCTCGACACACATTTCCCGGGGAACTCTGTAACAGAACCCGAGGATCAGTAGGACCAACAAGAGTGCGAGTGGTAATCTGGTCGATCATATCACCACATCATTCAATAGTTCCCTTGAAGAAACCTGCCCAAAAACAAGGTACAAGGGTAAAACTAAACCTCAATGATGGAGTTCTGAGCTAACGGCAAGGAAAAAGACCTGCAACAAGCTATTCAACAAGGTGAAATCTACTGGAGCCTTTAATAATTGGGATGCATATAAAGGGCAACTCAAGATCTATAAGAAGGAGCTTAGGAAGGCGCAAAGACGCTCTTGGTATTCCTTCTGTGGCGAAGTGGAAAATGTCTCCGACGTCGCAAGGCAGAGGAAGATATTATCCACTTCTCTTTGTACAGTAGGGTATTTGCAGGATGAGGCAAACAACTGGACAAAAAACAGCGAGCAATCGCTAAGAGTACTGCTCGCCACACATTTCCCGGGGAACTCATCAACAGAGCCCGAGGGTCAACAGGACCAACAAGAGTGCGAGTGGACTGCGAGCGTCGCTAGCTTGTTGACTGAGAGATCTGGAATAAGCTGGGCTATAAACAGCTTTGAGCCCTTCAAGTCACCTGGACCAGACGGCATCACTCCAGCAGAAATGCAGAAAATGTTAAAGTACATTATCCCCTGGCTGCAGAAAATTTATGTAGGCTGTATCGGGCTTTCATACGTCCCGAATCGATGGAGGGATACCAAAGTGGTATTCATACCCAAAGCGGAGAAGATATCACACACTAGGCCAAAAGACTTCAGACCAACTAGCTTATCCTCTTTCCTATTGAAAGGTCTGGAAAGACTTTTAGATTATTTCATTAGGCAAAACCTGGATACAAAAATCCTGTCGGGGAACCAACATGCTTACAATAAGGGAAAGTCTACAGAATCAGCCCTGCACCAACTTGTGAGCACTATCGATTTCAAAGAATTCACCATGGTGGCGTTTCTTGACATAGAGGGGGCTTTTAACAACATACATCCAGATGCGGTAATCACGGCATTGTCACATCTAAAGGTGAACTCCAGCTTGATTAGACTAATTCAAAGACTACTCAACAGAAGACGCATAAGAGCATGTCTAGGGTCCACAACTCTAAAAAGGTTTGTAAACAGAGGGACACCACAAGGAGTAGTACTATTTCCACTAATTTGGAACCTAGCGGTGAATGAAATACTGCTAGATCTAGAACGTTGTGGCTGCAAGGTCGTGGCATATGCGAAACATCCTCCGAGATATTCTACAGGTGGCTTTGAACAAGTTGGCTAGATGGGCCAGAAGCAGCGGATTGGGTGTTAACCCAAACAAGAATTGGTTGTCTTTACTAGGATGAATAATGTCCCTCATGTGGAGGGACCTCCACCTCGGATAAATGGAACAGATCTAGTCCTTTCTGAAAGTGCTAAATTTTTAGGAATATTTCTAGATAGAAAACTGTTATTTAGACTTAACGTATTGGAACGTGTAAGGAAGGCCAACGTCGCATTATATTCCTGCAAAATAGCTGTAGGATCGCGGTGGGGCCTCTCTCCTAAAATTGTCCATTGGATATATATAGCAGTGGTTCGTCCAATGCTGTTATACGGCATAGTGGTATGGTGGACGGCAACTGACAAACTAACCATCTCAAACCTGCTATCAAGGGTTCAGAGAACTGCCTGCCTGTGCATAAGCGGAGCGTTAAGGACTACAGCGACCGAGTCTCTACAAGCCCTTCTCCATATACTGCCGATTAATGTTGTGGCGAGAGAAGTTGCAACCAAAGTGGCACTAAGACTAAACTGCCTATCAATGTGAAGGTACAAGAACTACGGTCACATGAGGATATCAAAGTATAGTGCTATGGTAACCGACCGAGTGGACTACATATATATCAACGGTACGCACCTTTGGGAGGAACTACATCACTATGATACCAGCCAGGGATGAATGGGATGGCAGAATACCCGGAAATAGAAACCATCTCCACTTCTACATATACGGATGGTTCGAAGCTTGATGAAAAGGTTGGCTTCGTAGTACACTGTGAATAACTTAATTTGGATATAGCTCACAGACTACCAGATACCTGCAGTATCTATCAAGCCGAAATAATGTCAATATGGGAAGTCGCCAAGTGGCTGAGTCGGAACATAGTAACCAACACTGGCGTTGTCATTTACTCGGACAGCCAGGCTGTCATCAACTATCTGGAGGCCACATCCCTAAATTCACAAATAGCCCTCGACTACCGCAGATCTCTTAACGAGATGGCTGAGCAGTTTAATATACACCTCATATGGGTGCCTGGGCATAGGGATATCCCGGGGAACTGCAAAGCCGATGAACTTGCTAGAAAAGGGACAACTTTACAAATTCTCGAATAATTTGCATATATTGGTGCGCCACTATCCACGTGCAAGCTTTGGCTTAGGCAAGAGGCAATCCGGCAGTCCAACGAAAGATGGACACAAATCGGCACCTGTAGGGTAGCTAGACAAATCTGGCCAAGGTATGACCTGAAAAGGTCAAAATATCACCTCGCACTAGAAAGGAAAAGATTGTCTACGTTAGTATCAGTTCCAACGGGACACTGCTTGATCGGCGAACACGCCAGAAGATTGGGTATGAACTGCAATGACTTCTGCAGGAGCTGTGGAGATGAGGAAGAAGTGGAAGAAGTGGAGAACATTTGCACTTGCTACGCAACTATCCCGCTTTGAGTATACGACGACTGGACCTACTAGGGTCGGCCTTTCTAGGCAGCCTAACAGACCAATATTCGTGCTATCGATAAATTTTTATATCAAACAGGTTGATTTCGATGAAGGGCATTTTAGCCCGTGGTACCACTAGGGACCTAAACTGGTCTATGTGAGCTGAGGAAAAAACTGCTGCCTTCCTAACCTAAAACTAGTCTTTTCTGTAAGTGCAAAATTTTTAGGAATAATTCTAGATAGAAAACTGTTATTTAGACTTAACGTATTGGAACGTGTAAGGAAGGCCAACGTCGCACAGTGGGCTAAAATGAAAAAAAAATTGACATATTTCTGCCATTTCAGAACCACTTGTCGTATGGCGATGAAATCTTTTGAATGGAGTTTCCGATTTTAGTGGCGTTTTTTCTGTGAATACTCCTAGACCAGACCTGCAATAAACAATTTATAGGTTGAAGATATCTTGAATAGTTTCCGAGATATGTGGATTTTGCCAAAAAAATTCCAATTCGTATTTAGGTCTTGTAGAAAAAGTTTGTTACACAAAGTATATCAAATTTATACGCATTTTAAAGGAGACATTTTACAGAATCTGTTAGAGAAAATCCGAAGCCAAAATCCACGTGCAAGCTTTGACTTAGGCAAGAGGCAATCAGGCAGTCCAACGAAAGATGGACAGAAAACGGCACCTGCAGGGTAGCTAGATAAATCTGGCCAAGGTATGACCTGAGAAGATCAAAATATCTCCTCGCACTAGAGAGGCAAAGATTGTCTACGTTAGTATCAGTTCTGACGGGACACTGCTTGATCGGCGAACACGCCAAAAGATTGGGTATTGCCTCTAATGACTTCTGCAGAAGCTGTGGAGAGAATTGAGCACTTGCTATGCGACTGTCCCGCTCTGAATAAACGACGACTGGACATACTTGGGTTCGGCCTTTCTAGGCAGCCTAACAGATCTTTCCAGTACCGATATTCGCACTATTCGCAAACAGGTTGGTTTCGATGAGGGGCATTTCAGCCCGTGGTAACACTAGGGACCTAAACTGGTCTATGTGCGCTTGAATAAAAAAATACTAACCTAAACCTAAAAGTTGTTGATGAAAATATTTACTTTGTTTTGCAGTTCCAATTGTATTTCGATGCTTGAGGAATTTACCTTGCTTGGAACGTAACTTAAAACATCTTCCTTCTTTTTGTTTCTAAAATACTCTTTGGATAATTCTTTATAGCTGAAATTCTCCATTTTTTAATATTCTAAAATTTGATTGTTTCTGCGTGGATATAATTTTGCAACTGAGTTTGTATTAGAATACCATTGTATTTTATCCTTTTCTTACATGTACGAGTATAGTGTCATACTCTGTTCATAAGTAGCATAAATATACGTAAAATAAAAAACGACCAAAAAAAGCTAAAAAGGATTAAGATGTCATAAATATGGTAAATATGTCATAAAACACACACAACTTGGCTTGGTGTACCTACAAAATAGTCATATGAACAGGTAAAATAAATAAACAATCAATTTCTTCCCGAGAAATTTCATTAAAATTAAAAAGTGTTGTACAGGCTGGTCGGGGTAGGTACAAAAGTATATATATATATATAGGTTTAAAGAGAACACTTTCACCTTTCTTCTGGTACCAAAATCTTCTTGAAGTCTCTTGATGCTAAAAAGTTTTTAGAATCTTTGCCTTGTTCTCATTATTCTCAATAAGAAAAAGTCCGAGGATAAATAACGATTTTAACTAAATTTTGCAGAAATTGCTACCTATCAATTATTTAGGGAAATTTAATAACATCCGAACAGGATTTTGTTTTGTTTATATAGCGGCAAAACTGATGAAACTCCTCTCTAACAAATTTCATAACGATAAGTTGAAAAGACCATTTTCAGCATTTTCACACCAAATGGCAATGAATGTTGATAGAGGGGTTTTATCTATTGGGTGTTTTTTTTAGGGGTATAGAACTTCGAATTGAAATAAAACACAAGAAAATCGTTTTAAGGTCCATCAATTTGGCTTTATTGGAAGGATAATTTTATGCCATTAATGTTTAAATATGATTTCGGGCATGTGGCCGCCGCGGCTGGCTCGAATAAAGCCAATTCTACAGGTCCAATTTTCAACCACTTTTTCGAGCATATGGGGCCGTATGTCGGCAATAACGCCACGAATGTTGGCTTCCAATTCCCCTAACGTTTCTGGTTTGTTGGCGTAGATGAGCGACTTCACATATCCCCAAAGAAAATAATCCAATGGTGTCAAATCACACGATCTTGGTGGCCAATTGACAGGTCCATTCCGCGAAATTATGCGCTCATCGAATGTTTCCTTCAATAAATCGATTGTGACGTGCGCTGTGTGGCATGTAGCGCCGTCTTGTTGGAACCACAACTTATCCACATTCATGCCATCCAATTCGGGAACAAAATAGTCGGTTATCATGGCTCTATACCGGTCTCCATTAGCTCTCCACAGCTCCAATTGCTGTGCACGGTGGCGAATCGATTCATTCGGGTCCTCTTCAACACTTTGCTCTACAGCGGCAATTGTTTCTTCGGTGCGCACTGTTCGACGTCTCTGCGGATGCGTATTATCACATAGAGTAAACGTAGTGCGAAAACGATCCATGGTTAACCGAATTAATTGCTCTGATGGACGATTATGTCGACCATAAAATGGACGGAGCTTGCGGTAAACTTCGCGAACTGAACCATTATTTTCGAAATAAATTTGCACGATTTGCAAGCTTTGTTCTTTTGTCAACCTGTTCATGATGAAATGGCAAGCCAAACTGAACATAAATGACATTAGAGTTGCCAGATTTGACCACAAAATGCCAGTTTTATCTCTATTCGAAAAACAAAGCTGTAAAAAAAACACCCGGTATATCTGAACCGATTTTCAGATATACCGGGTGCTTATTCCTAGATTATACCAAAAACAAAAAACAGAAATTCGGGATGGGGCCGACTATATAATACCCTAACAATGCGGAAAGGGACATTGCGATAATAATTTAGAGTAACTGTTAACCTTAAAATGTGCAGTATTTTTTCAAGAATCGGAAGGAAGAAATAGATAATAAACCAGGAAAGGCTTAGACGGCGGTGCCGACTATATGATACCCTACACCACTCTAGTAAGATTGGATGACAATGAAATATACAATGCATACTTTAGCTAAAATTTGTTTACACAACTTACACTTCGTACGTCTCTGCCTCTGTAGTCCAATCGGACAAAACATATGTATATGTTATAGCCCCCATAGCAAAATCTGAATCGATATTCTTCAAATTTGGCAATGTTGGTCTATGTATTAAGAAACTCTGCCATGCTAAATTTCAAAACAATTGGATGTAAAATACAACTTCTATAGGACTTAAGGGGCAAATCGGAAGAAACATATATATGGGAGCTATATGTAAATCTTAACCGCCAGATACATATACATACATTCACAAAATTACAGCACTCTCGCTAACAAATTGTGCAAGATATCTCAATTTAAAAATTGTGCTTATACCGGCGGGCCACCCTCATTGTTCCCAACCCGACCATTTTTTGACCAATCACGTATACTGCCATCAGATACATATGCACAAAATTACTTACACAAAATTACTATTACCGATACCGCCCATTTATTGACAAATCACGTAGACTACCACCAGATACATGTACACAAAATTACAGCAATCTCGCTAACAAATTGTTCAAGATATCTGAATTTCAAAATTTGTTTATATAGGCGGGGCCACGCCTTTTGCTCCGATCCTGCCCATTTTTGACTAATAACGTAGGCTACCGCCAGAAACATATGCACAAAATTACAGCACTCTGTGGAGTGCTGTAAGTGTGGAAAATATCTTAATTTCAAAATTTGGCTTTTTTTTATTTGTGTTTATTTATTTTCAATATAATTCAATATAACAGTAATAATGTATGCCTCAGCGCCGCCAGGGAATTAAAGAGGCTAGTTGGCAACTAATACATACAGTAATTTCTTAGAAAATAATTTACTGAAGAATAATTACAAATTCGTGTTCATCGTAAATTTACATAACTTTCGCTAAATAAGAAGCATTTCAACATTCAATAGTAAGTATTCCTTTAATCTTTTTTTAAATATAGCAATTGTTTGAGATTCTTTTAAATTCTGCGGCAAATTGTTGAACTCAACACTACCCATGTGTTCTATTCGCTGTTTCGTTGTTTCCAAACGACATCTGACAACATTCAAGTTCATATTGTTTCTAGTATTTAGTGTGTGCTGATTATGCCGAAATCGAATAGTATGGTGACCAATATTATTTAGAACTTTGTAGACATATATTAGGCATGTTTTCGTTACAAGCTAGCAATTTTAGTTTAGCACTTTGCAACGAAAACAACTGACGTCCACTAACTGGCACGTAAGCAATAAGTGGCGGATTTTCACTATCTGGTAGCAATGGTGTCATGAGTTGCGAAGAAAGAACGGTGCGAAACAGACAAAAAATTCGTGAAAAGTATTAATAAAACATATATTTACTATTCTATTGTCAATTGTATACTCTCTTTTTGCAAATATTAAAATAATTTCCCATTTTTGTTCTTCTTCTTCTCGTTAATTCACAATAATTGATAACATCTCTCCAAAAATGGGATGCCATATTGCTAAATATAGGGTGCCCAATCTGGCAACATCATACTCGATTAAGACAGGAACACAAGCACCAAACTTCATCGGGAACTAATAGTGCTTAAAAGCGCTTAGCTCCCCATACAAATTAAGCACTTATGGTGTAACGAAAACACGCCTATTAATAACTGGTTTTTGTATAGTCCATGAACTGGAAAAACATTTTTTGCGACCTCGCCATAAAGTGATGCTGTTGGATACAGTAATGGCAAATTATATATATTTTTTAGAGCTTTATTTTGCAATATTTGTAATGATTTTAGATCAATATTTTTATACCCTCACTTTAGTGTGACGAGGGTATATATCATTTGCTACGAAAAAGGTGTAACACATCGAAGGAGTGATCTAAGACCCTAAGTATGTTCGGCGGATATTCGTTTTGGGTCATTTTAAGACGAATGAGCAATGTCCGTCCGTCTGTCTGTCTATCTGTCTGCCTGTCTGTGTGTCTGTCTGTCAGCTGGCTGGTGCGCACGATAACTCTCGAAAGGAGTAACCGATTGACTTCAAATTTGGTACGTGGTAATAATTTTTTCTATCTCCGGCTAAGTTCGAAGATGGGCCATATTGGTCCACTCCTTCTAGTACCTCTCCCCCAAAGTGTTAAAATGTTGTAAAATATTGAATCTTTAATAACTGCTATACTACTTATTCGAATCTTCTGAAATTCCACACATAGCATTAGTTTATTAGTCGCTATCAACTCGAGAAAAATGGGCCAAGTTGCTACGCCCCTTTTGGTACCTCCCACACAAATGCACCATTTAGCAGCAAAAGTTAACAGCTTATAACATTAATACCAGTGTATAAAAATACTTGAAATTTTCTACAGTGTAATGCTTTTATAGTGTTTATAGCCCAGTGAAAAATGGACGCTATTACCACGCCCCTTGTTGTACCTCCCACACAAAGGTACAATTTTGCACAAAAAGTTAAGAGCTCACAACATGAGTACCAATGCACGAAAATGCCACAACATTTTGCACAGTGTATCGCTTTTGAAGTGTCTATAGCCCTGTAAAAAATGGCCGTTATCACCACGCCCCTTTTTGTACCTCCCACACAAAATGTCCAAATCATACCAAAATTTAATATCTCATAACGTTAATAAACCAGTGCAAATAAACGCTTATAATTCGGCGCAGTGCAATGTATTTAAAGTATCTACTATTAAGCGAAAAATAGGTGTATTTGTTAAACCCGTTCTGGTACCTACCATACAATCTAACAGAATAATTCGTGGAATATTCAATATTACATTACTCACAAAGTGAGGGTATACCTTAGTCGGTTTACCCGACTGAAACTTTCTTACTTGTTTTTGAAACCATACACAAGAGCCATGTGCCCGATATGACTCTGAATAAGCGACTGGAAAATAATAAGTTTTGTTTTCCTATCCAACTTGTTTTTGAGTTTATATAACATACCAATAACTGGTGTTATTTTCGTTCTTAAATGCTCTATGTGCATTTTCCAAGACAAGGTATTCTGCAAATATACACCTAAATATTTTATATTATAAGATTCGACAATTTCTTGACCATCAATGAAAACTAAGGTATTCCTGTAACTGCGATGAGATTGAGGCCTAAATCTTATGAATTTAGTCTTACTTGAGTTCAAAACCAATTTATTCAATCTGGCATATTCTGATAACAGCGCCGCATCACTTTCAACACTAATTTTCAAAATGAGATCTTCTTTGTATGGATAGAATATATATATATCGTCAGCATACATAAAAAGTTTTCCTCTAAGTTCCAAATTGTTTATGTCATTTAAATAAATCTTAAACAGCAGTGGTCCCAATATGCTACCTTGCGGCACACCATGCTCAACAGATTTCATTGAGCTCCTGCTTTCATTTATTTGTACGTATTGTTTCCGGTTTTCCAAATAATTTTTAAACAAAGCCAGTTCCTTATCTTGTATACCGTAGAAATATAACTTTTGACACAAAATGGAATGATCCACTAAGTCAAAAGCCTTTGAAAAGTCGTCGAAAACGCCGCCAACTCCGGAAAATCCACGATCTATTCCATCACATATACAATTTACAACATTTATTATTGCTTCTTCCGTTCCACATCCTTTTTGAAACCCATACTGATTTTTGTGCAATAACTCCTCACGTGCCAAAAATGATGAAAGCTGCGAGCATAAAACTTTTTCAAAAACCTTGTCAAATGCTGACAAAAGTGATATTGGCCTATAGTTTTCCACAGAAGTAGATTTTATTTCCTTCGGTATAGGAAAGATTTTATGTATCTTTAGCGTATCTGGATATATTGAACAACGCATAATACTATTAAAAACATTTGTTAGAAATGAACATATTTCCTCCGCACATACAGAAATAGTTTTCGGTGTTATTTCATCCCCTCCTGCGATTTTGTGTTGGTTCATATGAGATATAATATCATATATTTCTCTGTGTGTGACGTTTTCAATTACAAATCGATTGCTATGGTGCTGCAAAGTTCTAAGCGAGTTGCAATTATCGGATGGAAACGTTTGTAATTGACTTTTCAAATTCGATACTGAACTCAGAAAATAGTCATTAAACATGTGTGCTTTTACGTAGTCACTCTGAATTAATTTTTCTTGATCATCTTTAAGTTGTGGCCCCGATCTAGAAACTCTGCCGAGTGTTTGGTTCAGAAATTTCCAACATTTCCTTGGATCTTCTCTGAAATTATTTAGATTGTCATGGTAGTAAGCATTCATTGATTCTTTGGTGCCTATTTTGATAATTCGACTTATCCGCTTCAGAGTGGAATTACAAATTTTCTTTCGTTTCCGACGTAATGCAAGCATTTTATTTTTATAATCAATTAGGGATTGCAAGTTTCCATTTATCCAAGGTGTTATTTCATAATTTAGACACTTCTTCTGTTTGGATAAAACAGTAGATGCCTCAACAGCATTCGAAACAGTGGATAAGATATAGTCTATATCATTTGTTGGATTTCCCGTTAGTTTCGTCATTTGAAGATTGTTGCGAATATGATTTTTGACATGTTCATAATTGCACCGACGCACAGTGGAATATTTTCACACAAGACGCGGCAAAAATTAGAAGGAATTGAGCTAGAGCTTTGAAATTTGGTACATATCACTCATTTCGCCTAATTAGCTAAAAACCAATTTTTTGTTTAAATCCGCCCATAACCACGGCTACTTCCCACATAACCTAAAAATAAAAATCTTGGTATTTTGCTCAATTTAGCATTTATATTATTACAAATCGCTTGTAGAGATTGTATTTGAGTCCACAATTATATAAAAATTACAAGTGCCACGCCCAACGACCATATATCAATTTAAATTTTATACGATGTTGGAAATTACAGGAAATTTTTTTATAAAACGCTTTGTATCTTTTGTTCGATGTAAACCAGTACATAGAACAAAGTAAATAACTAAAGCGCAATACATTAGCTCAACATTTCCAAAAAAATCATGATGAAATAGTTTACAGTTTTTTGTTAATTAATCAATCATTCCAACTATCCAGAAAAAAATCATCATTGATTTAGCAATGTGTTCATTAATAATACGTCATTTTTAAAGCATACTTTTAGGAATATGTTGAAAGGACACACAAACAATGAGGCATGTATATATGCCTCAAACAAATGATCGCTTATATGAATATTTACCTTGTTCATGTGGGTTGCCGTTTAATTCGGTCTGTAATCGTTGATGTAAACTGAGATACTCTTTCGACTCAAGACCAACTTGCTTTTATACATGCTTTATATGCTTTTTGTTATATTGGCAGTCAATTTATCACTTGCTCCTTAAGGTATACTTTGGTAATGTTGTTCAATGCATGGCAACATGGACTAAAAATAACGAATTTTGGATTGTTTTTGCCGAGTAGGTTTTACCATTTCGTTAAATAAATCAACATAGGCAGGTATAGGCAGAATTTTCTTTTCGCAATGGTTAACTAAGTCCCTAGTTTATAAATTTTTGTTAATGACAAGTCCTCGGTCGGCCTCGGAAGTATAGTTTTATCCTGGAGAAAATGAAACACCCTGATTTTTGGCAACTTGCAAGTAAACCACAGATTAAATAGGAAAATGACAACATAATTATATTTTTTTTAACACAAAAAACTCTTCAAAAGGTTCTGTATAGTATGACTTAAACGAAGTTCCAATGCGTTTCATAGTTTCGGAGATATGGGCTTACAAAATACTCTCTTAAATGATAAACTTTGGAACCATTGTACCATTTATGAATTCCAAATGCTTGTACCGCGATATTTCGCCAAGATATCGGCAAAATCTTTAAAGATTTAGTTAATTGGAATGTTCTTTACAGATTGGAATCAAACATTTTGAGATTGGGCCTCCTGAAAATTGGGAGTTTTTGCCGCTCATAATACACGGTGCGACGTCGTGTTAAGTCAACAAAATCATTATTTTGTCTACCAGATTCAAATCTGCAATATATAATATTATGGTCTGTAAGATCACATTCAATAGAATCGACACGTAGTTCAAACTGCAAATTGCTATACATATGATCAATTGAAGTGCAGCTGCTTGGTCGTGTCACATGATGGTGACAACTTCTATAATCATAGCATTCAAGAAGATGTAACAGATCTTGCGATAGCGAATTTTGCAAAATGTTAATGTTAGAATCACCTAGAAATATACTAGGAATTCGGCCAAACTTTCTTAGAATGGTTTCTAAATATTGACAAAACGTATTAACGTGGCATTTAGGTGATCTATGGAATGACATTATACTCAATGGTATACCAAAATTTTTTTTATTTTGCAATGTCAGAACGGTGCTGTCTATGTTGTTCTCACTATAACATATCTCAACATTGTATATCAAATTCTCACGAACGTATACTGTGGTTCCGCCATATCCATCATCTCTACAAGCATGAACTGCATTGTAACCAGGAATATTATATAAACCCGTCAAGTTTCTTTGGAACCATGTTTCTTGAATACAAATAACATTGGGTAGGTTGGGTAAATTAGAAATTAAACTTTTAAAATTATTAAATTTAGTAATTGACGAAATGCTTCTAACATTTAGTGATGTAATACTAAAAAAATTATTCTTAATATTCTTTAAATATAATATAAATGATTGAAAGAATTAAAATATTTGTTTGTGCTCATAATGTGAATTTAAGTATTTTATTTGACTTGAGCAATAAAACAATTAATTATTTATGATGGAGATAAGTACTGGACATCATTCTCACCATCGCTTTCATTGGATTCGCCTACATTCACGGCAGCTAGGTTTGTAGAACGGCGGCTTCGACTTCTGTTGGTTGTGGCTTCTAATAGAATATCATCTACCTCCTCCGCATTCTTAATCAATTTCGGTTTCGACAATTCACTTTTCTTTACATACACCCTTCCAGACGTTGCGTAAACTCTCCTATAACCGACAGTTTTTAAGGTTTTAGCATGATTCAATAATGTAAGAGTCTCTTTACTCAGAAAATCATTAACAAAAACATTTTTCATAGCTTCGTTATCTCGTAACTTTGGTTTAGCTGACATAATCTTTTGTTTCGATTTAGTTGACACAAATTTAACAACCACGATCTTTTTAGAATTGTTACTTTTCAAAAAATAAGCATCATCGATTTCTTCAGCTTTTAAATCCACGCCAATATTCTTCATTGCAGTAATCATAACATCAGCTGCACTTGTTTTGTCATCGCTCTCGACACCACTCACCAAACAATAATTCTTAACACGATTATCATTTAAAATTTTAACGGTTTTTTTTCAAATCGTTCAATTCTGCTTTCAACGCATTATTCTCTTTTTGCACTACATCTAGCTTCTTCTTGTTTTCTGCTATTCCTTTCAGTATCTCATCAAATTGCCTTGACATAAATGTCATCGACTCGACTAACTGGTCCAATTTGTTCAACTTTGTTTTGATTAACATTAGCTCATTCTTTATGTTTCCACCGCTTTCGTTACACAGATGGCAAATGTACTCTTCGCTCTCGTTATCCATTAGATGTTTATATTGACGTTTATCCAACATTGAGCAAAGAGAGTGGTACGTTTTCTCGCATTTATCACATTGGATAGACTCTTCCTCTTCTTCACTCACTTCAAGTTTGCACTGACCGCACAATACTTTTGGAATTTTTATGCTGCGACGGTTTTTTTGCGGCATTTTCATACAACTCGAATAGCTGAGGGTTTTTTTTACAAGTACACTGCTACTAGGCTGAATGAAAGTGTTTTTTATTCTCAATTATTGTCAATTTTTATTTTAACAGCAGCTCTCAGAAATTTATGACGTCTACACGGTAAGGGTTGCCAACTTATATGGGCGGTGCCACGCCCACTTGATATATCGAAAATGTAAGTACTCTTTTTTCACCAACCACAAATGTACATTCTGTGAAAATTTCAAGAAGATCGGTCCAGCCGTTATGCCTCTATACGGAACAAACAAACAAATACAAAGCCACAAACAGACACCCTCTTTTATATGTATACAGACACTCCTCATATATGCGTTTCATTCGAATCTTACTGTTCATATCAAATATACATGTTAACCGTCAAATACGTTAAACATTTCTTTCGATTTCAAAAAATCGTTGGTATTTTGCAGGATTCCGCACTTTTGTCAATGCGTGAATTCACATAAAGTTTACTTGTAGTAATATTGTTTAAACTGATGTACACACGCACTGACTAAACATTATTGTGTCTACAAAACCGTATTATTTGGTTTTGGTCTCTTGTGGAATGTGGCATTGCTATTTAATGCGATAAAAGGAGCACATTCTTCCTTTATACGCTTGAGATACTGGAAAATATCCCACGTTTAGGGCGAAATTATTGTGTGTGGCTTTAGGTACAAATATGACATAATTGCAGACAATAATAATGACAAACAATGCGTTTGTGTTTAATTGAATTCCTTCTTCCTACAACAAATTCCAATTAATTCAGAAAAATATCTTACACAACTGTCGTTGTTTGGTTAATATAATTATTAATGTTGATATTATTTGGATTCTGCTATATTTCGATTGACGCCTTCATTTTCTTTTGCTGTAATGGACTCTTCTTACTGTGCCGTAAAATACACGAAAAAATATAGCCAACAATATTTAAGACGACACATGCTTAAATCAAATAGACGACCTTGCCATCAATACAAGCACAATTATAATTACTTACTTTTATAATTACTTTTGTATATGCCTTATCTTTAATTGTACGCCTTTAAGTTAAAGAAAAAACTTTATGTGTATGACAAGCTTCTACATTTTAAATAATATTTAAATTTTGTTCATTGAAACAATGATGTAGTCATGCCTTCATAATATAATATATCGAATCAAAATAAGAACGTCAATCAAGGATGGTAATGGTCGAAACCCTGCAATGGAGACAGCACTCTGAATCGATAAGTACACTGAAAAAAATTAGTAATAAAATTAATGATGACACATTCTTAAATTAAGTATGCGACCTTTAATTCTATCACTATTTTCACTAAAATAATGAAAATTAACATGTTTTTTACGAAATGTTCCTTAACCTAACGTTATTTGAATTAATCATTAATTTGGTGTACGCCCTTCTTTAAATGTAAGCCTTTAAATTAAAGATAAAAATCATTATTTTTGGGACAATCCGAATTATTTTAAGTAATATTTCAATACTTTTTAGGATTTTATACATTCAAACAATGACGTGGACACGTCATAGTTTTAATGCCGAATCGGACTTAATTGGCAGCATGAGATATTTGAGTAATAAAATTAAGGCTATGCTCCCTTAAAAGGAAAGATTGTCTTGGTAATAAATTGTATAACTCTTGCCATTATTTTTAAAAATACATACTTTTAAATTAACTCTCTCTCGGAGAATTGTTCTTTCTCCCTTTCTGAGAATTAATCTCTCTCTCTCGGAGAATCAGAAATGATTGTTAATGTGAGAGTTAATAATTGTTATGGAATGTTGAAGAGCTCTCTGAAAATTTGATGCTACTCTGTCGTTTGTTTTCTTTTAAGTCGACAGTTATTGAAAAACGACAAAAGCAAAAGGTTGTTTTTTTCGTCGCGGATTGTGACAAAACGAAATTGCTGCAAATGTGTAAGTACACGTACGAGTACATACAAAAGTGTAATTGTATTTAAATATTTGTTACTTTACCATATTGTACCGAAAATAATTTTATTATGGGCTGTTAACAGTTATTTTTGCTAAATGAAAACATAAACAGGCAATAAGCAAAATTTATAAAAATGTTAAAATTTAATATTAGAAATCTGAAGCAAAAATTATTGCCAAGTTATGGAATTAGGAAAACACTTTTGCTTTAAATCAAAGTAAATATTATTAAAAATAACTGCAAACAGCGCATAAATAATACAAAATGTAAAATTATTTCTCGAAATATGAAAATGTGTTATAAATACGCTGGTCAACATTTTTTTGGGGACACGGGGTTCGCAGCCGATTAGGAAATAGATGTAATATAGTTCCTAGCCTTAAAGGTAGTTTCTTTTAACTACCTGTAGTTCTCGCAATAAATCGCTATTTGCAAAAATAGATAGGTTGCGACACATATTATAGCATAACTCGAGAATCTTTTATAACTACTAATTATTTCTTAAGTGTATGTCCATGGACATGAGACGATTAAACGACTCCTCTCTTCGACCTAAGCTAACGTAATTATTTCTGGAAAGTTTTAAATAATCAAAAATTAAGTAAACTTCTAATACCAATCTTTTTATCCGTTCAGCGATTTCGGCGATATCTTACGAGATAGTGCTAAAACTCTATTTTTTTTAAAAAAATTTAATAATTTCTAAATAAATGCGTTATATAAATATCGAAAAATGTTTTTTTATTATTTTAAAATATTTATTATCGTAAAGCCCGATAAAATTAAACTATTTCGAAGTAAATCGATGCACAACTTCCAAAGTTATAGCTAAATTAAAAAGAAAAGAGAAGCGTATTTATGGGATTTTCTGTGAATAATTTTCGGTTCGTAATTTTTTTTCCAATTCATTACATTTATTATTGAATCTTTCATTATTATAAATACATTAAAAATAACAATAAGTGGTCAAATCTTAACCTAAAATACTATTCTCTGGATTATTGCCATTGCGAATAAACCATTGAGACGTTACACGATTTTTTACTTTAACAAAAGGTTAACATTTCATATTTAAGAATTCATAATTCCTTTTTTGTTTTTGATTAGTTTTAATTTAGATCAAGTCCAGCGTATCTCTCCTTCTAAGGATGTTATGTTATGACCTTCAAAATTTGGTAGTTCTCGAGCCAGGATGTTTGGATGATTCAATAGTTTGCCCACGTAACACCGGCAATATTTTTCAATTTCCTCTTTAACTGTTGGCATGCTGAGATCCTTATGGATGTTAGCGTTTCTTATATACCATGGTGCACCTGTAATTAAACGAAGAATATTCGATTGTCGTCTTTGTAATTTGCATACATTTGAAGCGCACGCTGTACCCCAGAGCTGGATACAATATGTCCAAATGGGCTTCAATACCGTTTTGTATAAAATAACTTTATACTCTTGATCTAGGGCAGATCTTGGACTGATAAGCCACTGAAGTTGATTAGTTTTGAGTTTTTTTAGAGTCTATGTGGCGCGACCACGTCAAACGCCGATCTAAATGGATTCCAAGATATTTTACATGATCCTTTTGGAGAATCTGTGAATTGAAAATAGAAATTGGAGGACTTGTATCCCTTCGTAGGGTAAAAGTAACATGAGTACACTTTGAGGCAATCACCATTATTCTCCATTTTTTAACAGGACATGAGACTGCAGTTGATCGGACGTAACTGAAGGGTTTTTGTGAGTACTGACGAAAGCAGTATCGTTCGCAAAAGTAGACTTGTACGTAAAGTTGGTTATGGGCACATCTGCCGCAAAAATAACGTACAGTATAGGGCCAAGAATGCTCCCCTGTAGGACACCAGCATTTATTTTCTTAGGGATAGAAAAAATGCAATTTGATTTAACTTGAAAAGACCGGTTAGTCAAATAACTCCCGAACAGTTTATGCGTGTTGATTGGCAGAAGGTCGCATATTTTGTACAAAAGTCTTTCGTGCCAGACTTTGTCAAATGCTTAGGAAATATCTATGAATAACGCCGAACAGTATTCTTTATTTTCAAAAGCTCTTTTGATGCAGGTTACGATACGGTGTACCTGTTCTATAGTATTATGACTTTTTCTAAAACCAAATTGATGGTCAGGTATAATATTGTGAGAAATTATATGAGGTGTGATTTTCTTCATGGGAATGGACTCAAACATTTTTGAAAGTATCGATAGTAAGCTTATAGGACGATAGGATTTGACTTTAGGTGTATCTTTGGCTGGTTTCGGTATCGTCACGATTTCAGACCTCTTCCAAGATAGGGGGAAGTAACCTACACGGAGAATTGCATTAAATAAAAATAACACAATTTTTAAGGCTGAAAAGGGAAGTTCTTTAATCATTTTCGCTGTTATACCATCTCCTCCGGGCGATTTCTTTAATTTTAGTTCTTTGACAGATTTTTCAACATCCTTTATTCTAAGCTGGATTGGGCCAGGAATTATATCATCTATCACGGGCTGATAGATTGGGCGAGGAATTAAATCACCTATCACGGGCGGATAGATTGGGTGTGGAGTTATATCGTCTATCACGGGCGGATAGATTGGGCGAGAACTTGTGTCATCTATCACGGGCTGATAGATTGGGAGAGGAATTGAGTCATTTAACCCGGGCGGATAGATTGTGTGAGAAATTGAATCATCTATCACGGGCAGATAGATTGGGCGAGAAATTGTGTCGTTTATCACGGGCGGATAGTGTGGGCGAGGAATTATATCTATCACGGGCGGATAGATTTCAGATGTATCACTGTTGGGTGTAAAAACGGACTCGAGGTAGTTTGCGAATGCATTTACTTTCTCTTCTGTGCTTTTTGCCCAGTTCCCATTTTCAAGGCGAATTGGGGATTCATGCGCAACAGGGCCTCGCATATTTTTTGTGGCCTTCCAGAGACCATAATCTGTTTTCTGGGTTGGATCCAGAGATTGCAAATATATTTTTAGATCACTTTCCTCGGCTGATTGATCTGGCAATTTTTTAGTTTTTTCTCAGTGCTGGGGAGCGATATTGTTGCCACTCTCTTCTTACGCTTCTTTTTTCATTGATTAACGCTTGGATGCCTGTTGGGTTATTGGGGTTATCTCTTTTGAATGCGCTTTTTCGAGTAGCCACTTTAACAGCACTGTTTACAACGTCTGTGAATAGGTTTACCGCGGCTTCAATTTCATCCGTTGTACGTAACGATACACCATCGGATAGGTGTGGGCTAACGTATTTTTTATATTTTAGCCAGTTGGTATACTTATTGGGAAAACTGTCACACCCATTTTCATGATTGTTGTAAAGCAGTGTCAAAATGGTAGGCGAATGATCCGATGATAGATCAAGTGATGGACATAGAGATAATTGTTCACGCCTTATATTTTTTATTATAGCGAAATCAATAAGGTCGGGCGTTTTGTTCAGATCTGAGGGCCAATATGTTGGGTGACCGCTCGATGCTACATCTAGTTTAGCAGATGTTATGGCTTTAAGTAGTTGTCTACCTTTTGGAGTAGTGAGGCGAGAGCCCCAACATGTGTGCTTGGCATTGTAGTCACCTGCTACCAAAAACTTTGTGCCAAGAGTGGAAAAGAACTCCATGAATTGATCTTTGTTAATATCATGCCTAGGGGGACAATATATCGATGATATCACCAGATTTGTGCCTGTGATAGCGATAGAAGTTGCATTGTTTGATTTTTTCATGTGCTTATAGACAGGGCAACCCCTGTAGTTTGCTGTATGGTTCTCACCGCAGTTACTACATTTTTTTACGCCGGTATCTGTTCTAGGATGGGGACAGTCAACGGACTTGTGCACATCGCCACATCTGACACAAACGGCCGGTAATTTACAGTATGCCTTGGTGTGTCCAAATTCTTGACAATTTGTACATTGGGGAGGATCGGCTCGTTTTAAAGGTTCCTCGACTCGAATTCTACGGTTGCACAAATATCTTAGGTCGTAAATAGGATGAGGTGTCTTTATTCTTGAAGAATCAAATGTTAGTTCAACCTTAAACATGGGCTGAGGAATTTTCTTTTTATTTATAATGTTTATTATGGATTTAACTTCGTAACCCTCTTTAGCAAGTGCATCGATTATTTCAGCTGTTGAAACTGTACTATCAATACCCTTAATTACTACCACAAGACCTTTTGAACTCTTAAGCTGGTAAGTGTAGTAATTCTTTTTCTCGAGATCGAGCAACCCAACCACCTTTCTATAAGACACTTCGGTGTATGTCTGAATTTTTGTTTCGTATACATTGCCTCTACGAAGTGAAGCAACATAGAAGTTTGCTTTGCCTAGTAGCTGGGACAGTTTATTTACCAACGCGTTCGTTGTTTGTTCCCGCAAGAAAAGCGGAGGTGGTTTGGGTTCTCTTATAGTTTCATTTGTTTCTTCATTATTATCCTCAGAGCTGAGGAGGTCAAATCGGTTTGAACTTACCGCATTCATTCCTTTGGAAACTTTGGGATCTGGTTCCTTATGAGGAGATCTTGCACTTGCCTTTCGTTTTGTCACTAAAATATATCTATCTATAACAGTTTGTATTTTCTCATCTTTGCCCGTTGTACTGTTTGGATTTGTACCTTTGGATTTGTACTCACAACATGAGTACCAATGCACGAAAATGCCACAACAAAATGTTGTGGCAATTGTGGCACAGTGTAACGCTTTTGAAGTGTCTATAGCCCTGTAAAAAATGGCCGTTATCACCACGCCCCTTTTTGTACCTCCCACACAAAATGTCCAAATCATACCAAAATTTAATATCTCATAACGTTAATAAACCAGTGCAAATAAACGCTTATAATTCGGCGCAGTGCAATGTATTTAAAGTATCTACTATTCAGCGAAAAATAGGTGTATTTGTTAAACCCGTTCTGGTACATACCATACAATCTAACAGAATAATTCGTGGAATATTCAATATTACATTACTCACAATGTGAGGGTATACCTTAGTCGGTTTACCCGACTGAAACTTTCTTACTTGTTTTTTTTTGTACACGTTTTTGGTATTAAAAGTTTGATCATTTCTGCCAATGGACTCCAAAATTACACCCAGGAAAATAATTGGTTGGAATTCGATTGTAACAATAAAAAAAAAGTATATTGCCTACACCGTGTGTCGGTTGTATTTATATATAAATAGTTGAAACAACAATAATAACATGGATACAATCAAATGAAAATGCTGGCAACTAAATCGATGGTTGTATCAATCGAATTAAGATTGTTTTTTTCATTGAGTTGTGGTAACCAATTTTAAACTTTCATTATAGTACCATATGATCGATTTTTGGTTGTGGCAACCAATGTTTTATTCTTGACAACAGAAAATGTATCAATAGACCAAAGATTATTATTGCAACGAATAATTGGTTACTACAACAGAAAAAATATTAAAAAATAATCGTTTTTTTTTTGGTTATCCCAATAATTTTCCAAATTGTATTTTGGGAAATACAACCGACAGATTGGTTGCTGTTCTTTTGCTGATACATGACAAAACAAAAAATTAAATTACTCGACATAAATAAATCTTCAACATTTTGTTCAAGAACGGTATATGTAGTCAAAAATAATCTCGTGTGGACAATAATGTGTGGAATGCAGAATATGTTGTGCAAAATATTTTAAATAAATAAAAAATAAAAGCAACAATCATGAAATTGAAAGCACAGGGTTAAGCGATATTTGCATAAAAGTTTTGTGTTTTTTTTCGTGTACTTAAATTTGTGTCAAATATTTCCACATCTCATAATAGTGATGAATTTGTAATATGGGACTTTTAATTTTGTTATGAATTGTTTTGTGTTTTGTTCAATAAATAAAATAAAAATTAATGAAAACTGTTTTTAATTAATTGTCGGTAGTATATGACTGACAAATAGTCAGATCAAAAAAAATTTTAAAGCAGTTGGTTGTGGTAACATACTACAGATAATTTTAGTCACCATTTTCGTAGTTGGCGCAACCAAATATGATTGTTGTCAACATGGAAGCAGAAGTATTCCACAACCAAAATGTTGGTTGTCCTGATGGAATCGCATGATAGTAGACAGAACTGCCAAAATTCGGTTGGCAAATAATTCGGTTGAGGCAACCAAACTGTATTCTGTGTGTAGCTTAAATTGTTCGTAAAGTCGTCTGGGAAGAATTTTATAAACAGCATTTGGCTTCAATTGATTTATAAACATCTATAGAAATACGTATTAGCAATTACTACAGGTTGTCTATTTAAGTCGTACTCTAATACACTGCGAGTCCAGCTACTTTTTGTAGGAACTTTTGACAAAATTTTTACGGACGCATTTTCTAAAAAAATATGGACTTAACAGAAAATACAAATTTTAACATAAATAAAGACATGTAATTATAAAAAATTGCAATCCCCGCCAAATCCCCGGATCCCCAAACCAAAAAATATATCCCCCTCCGCGAAGAAAAATCCCCAAATTGGGGATAAATCCCCTAAACTGGCAGCGCTGCTCTCAACGGAGGGAGTGAGAGATATGCACGAATATTTGTTTTTGTAAATTTCCTTTTTATACCCTACACCACACTGTGGTACAGGGTATTATGACTTTGTGCATTTGTTTGTAACACCCAAAAGGAGAAGAGATATACCCATTGTTCATTATACCGATCGACTTGTAATCACTTTCTGAGTCGATTTAGCTATGTCCTTCTGTCTGTCTGTCTGTCCGTCTGTCTGTAGATGTATTCTTGTAATCAAAGTACAGGTCGCAATTATGGTCCGATCTCAACGAAACTTTGCACATATCTTTTTTTAGGCCCAAGGACGATCCCTATTGAATTTGGTTAAAATCCGATTTGGAATCCTCCGATTTGGCATATATGCACTGTATAAGCAACATTTTGTAACCGATTTGTACAAAAATTGACAGAGAGTAGTCTCGTGATACACTTAGATACAATACAAAATTTGGGGGAAATCGGTTCAGATTTAGATATATCCCCCATATATATGTTGCACCCGATTTGACATGTAAGCGCTGTAGAAACTGTATTTTATATCCAATCAGTACGAAATTCGGCAGAAAGAGGTTTCTTATTACATGAAGGAATACTGCCAAATTCGGAGAAAATCTGATCAGATTTAGATATAGCCTCCATATATATGTTACCCCCGATTTGAAATTCAATAGCTGTAGAAACTGTATTTTATATCCGATCACAGCGAAATTCGGCAGAAAGAGGTTTCTTATTACACGAAGGAATACTGCCAAATTTGGAGAAAATCGGTTCAGATTTAGATATAGCCCCCATATATATGTTAGCACCGATTTGACATTCAAGCGCTGTAGAGACTGTATTTTATATCCGATCAATACGAAATTCGACAGAAAGCTCCATATATATGTTCCTCCAGATTTGGTTACAAAGCGCTATAGAAGTTGTACTTTACTTCCGATCATTACAAAGTTCTCCAGAAAAATGTTTCTCAATTTAGGAACGAATATTGCTTAATTTAGCGATTATCGGTTCAAAATAAGATATACATACACACACACACACCACATTTCGTCGGCTTAATGCTATTTTGGTCCATACGCCATTTTTGTGTTTTTTGAGTTAGGAGTTGTTAGTATGGGTTCCAAGCATACTCTTTCAGAATCTGCAATCATTTTTTTCCTATCTCGAGATATTGATAGGGTAAATTTGGTTTACTCTGAATAACGGGAAATTATTTCGATATTTTTGTTCTATGTCTCAATTTTTCTATCGCCCTATATTTGTCACTCAGTATTTTACGTTCTTTTGATCACAATATGTAAATTAGTGTCCTTCCATACGGACCCTTTTGGTGGTCCATGTAATACAAATACGAAAAAATATTAAAATAAATGTTGATATGGACCAAAATGCCAAGTACAAAAATTTTTATAACTTGTTTATTTTTGGATGTAATGGCATAGAAATGCATGAGAATCATACAAACACTGTTGGGAACCCTATGAAATAAAAAGTGTGTAACTCTTCAGTCCCGTTTTTACTCAAACAATAAATTGCGTTTTTCTCCGATCATACAAAATGGCGTATGGAACAAAATAGCATTGAGCCGACGATTTACCAATTATTCCAAATTATTATCGCAGTGATCCTTATCGCAATGTTAGGGAGGTGTAGGGTATTATATAGTCGGCCCCGCCCGACTTTTTGCCTTTCCTTACTGGTAGTAGTAATAAATTCACTGAATGAAGAAATACCGAATTCAGTGGAAAGTCAAGAAAATAGAAATGTATACTTATAAAATTTCCAAATTCTTGTTTCATGTCATGCATCGCATCTGCTCTAATTATCGCATACCGAGCATTTTTGTTCATGTATTTCCTATATAATACTTGCAAGATATATCAAAATATGGGCTGTGCCACGTCCACTGGTCCTATTCCGCCCATTTGTAAGCCAATCACGTAGACTGCTACCAGATACATATACGCAAACTTTCAACACTCTCGCTAACAAAATGAGCAAGATAATTCAATTTCAAAATTTGGCTTATATGGGCGGTGGCACGCCCATTGGTCAGATCACGCCAATTTTTGGACCAATCACGTGGACTGTCACCAGATACATATGTACAACATTACAGCACTCTAGATAAAAAAATTGTGCAAGATATCAAAATTTGGTCTATGTGGGCGGGGCCACGCCCGTTGGGACGATCCCGCCCATTTTTGGACCAATCACGCAGACTGCCACCATATACATATACACAAAATTCCAGCACTCTCACTAACATATTGTGCAAGATATCAAAATTTCAAAATTTGGATTATATGTGCGGGGCCACGCCCATTGGTCCGATCCCGCCCATTTTTGGACCAATCACGCAGACTGCCACCATATACATATACACACAATTCCAGCACTCTAGCTAGCAAATTGTGCAAGATATCAAAATTTCAAAATTTGGTCTATGTGGGCGGGGCCACGCCCATTGGGCCGATCCCTCCTATTTTTGGACCAATCACGCAGAATGCCACCATATAGATATACACAAAATTCCAGGTCTCTCGGTAAAAAAATGTGGAAGATATCACATTTTTAAAATTTGGCTTATATGGGCGGAGCCACGCCCATTGGTCCGATCCCGCCCATTTTCTGACCAATTACGTAGAATGCCACCAAATACATATTCACAACATTGCAGCACTCCCGCTAACAAATTGTGCAAAATATCTCAATTTCAAAATTTGGCTTATATGGGCGGGGCCACGCCCATTGGTCCGATTCCGCCCATTTTTGGAAAATTCACATAATCTGCCACTAAATTCATACACACAAAATTTCAGCGCTCTAGCTAAAAATTTTTCTCAATATCAAAATTGGACCCATATGGGCGGGTCCACGCCCACTTGATATATCGAAAATTCAAGTACCCTATTTTCAGCACCCCCTACACATGTACATTCTGTGAAAATTTCAAGATGATCGGTCAAGCCGTTTAGACGTCTATACGGAACAAACAAACATACAAACAAACCCACAAACAAACCCACAAACAGACACTCTCTTTTATATATATAGATTATAAAGTATAATTATAATAATACAGATTTTGGTGTGATTTATTTATTAAAAGTTGCTTTTTATGTTGCTATAAGATTGCCGATAGTGCTCTATAACCTGAAAGCAAGAGTCTAATATTATATATCAAATTAAACCATGCAAAGTTCTTACTTTCAATAAGTGTTGTCTTTGCTCCTCATCCTTTGCAATTTTGCCCTGGTATTCTTAAACCAGTTTAATATCTCTTTCGGCACTGTCATTAACAACATTTAAGTTTTCAACTATATACTTTCCTCGCTTGTATTCATCAAAATCAATCCAGAAATTTGTGTCTTTTGTAAATAGTTCAATCTCCCCAAAAATGCTTTTGGAGTTTGTTGAAAACAAATCTTCAAGGATTGAAATAAAACTGTTTAAGTTTTCCATTTTGGTTTTTAGCTTTTTCGGGATTTCTTTGCCTTCATCTAGAAGAAGCGCCCAGGTTGCATTTCGTTTCATAATTAATTCTATCGTCGAATAGACCAAATGCCACGCATTCCTCACTTAGCTAGTACAAGTGATTTAGAATTTTATTAATTGCTATATCAGCATTCTTTTTATTTATCATTTTATCTATTTTTTTAGAAGCAACAAATCATTAAAATCTGCTTTATTTGCATTAAACCAATCATAGCATTTAATTGCTTTGCTTAAATTCATTTCGAAAAATTGATATTTTCAGGCATTAAATAGCCCTTGCCATACATCGTGCTTGATGAAGAGCACATACCTTTGTAAATTTTATTCCTCGTGGGGGGGCTTCCACCGAGGAATATTATGATTAGTTCCAAAAATTCTTTATAATCATCTCGTGGAAATGATTCTTCAATTTTGCCATATGCTAAATTTAGAATTTCTCTAGAATCATCTCCCAATATTTCGTTAATTCTGGGATGATTTATTCCTGTCAAAAATTTGTCAGGCTTTATTTCTGGCCAGAATTTTGTAAACATTTTGAATATCTGAATATCCGGATTCGTGGCAAGTTCAATATTTGCATCCTTAAACACTGCAACTAATACAATTTCAAAAATGTGGTGCCTGCACCCAAGGAACAATATGTTTCGTTCGATAGCGTTCTCTAATAGTGTTGCACCTTTAAATCGGCAAGTGTTCGACGACGTGGTATCAAAATAAATGCTCCTGTTTTTTCCAAAATACTGGTTTCTTCTAAAGCATCGTAAACAGCAGAAGAAATCTCCAGTCCGGATCCTGAAGGCGATCTTCAGTTCTTCCACTAATAATCGGCAACAGTTTGGTATCCAAATGTATGGTTAAAGATGGAGCATTGCGGTTTAAAACGTAATCAGACGCATTAAGTCCAACTGCGTCCAAAAATGGTACAAATAAATGGGCATTGTCATGATGACTTACTTTTAGTTGGTCGAGAATGGCAGCGAGCCTTGGAGTTAGAATGTTTTTTCTGCACAATGAACTTTCTGATGGCGTTTCCCTCTTGCAGTGGCAACGGTATATACTCCATCTGACTGTGGCTCGTTTTCGGTTTCAGAAAATGTTGAACTTAAGGTATGAGAGATATTGCAAGCAGTTCGAAATGTTGATACATTTTAACGTGTTTTTAACGCAATCAAAAATGTAACATTACCTGTTGAAGTTGACGGTTGTTCTTCATGAATAATATTCTAACGGGTGGTTAAATTGTAAGGGCCGATCTTGAATGTGAATCACACCTTAACGTCAAGTTTTTTCTGCATTTGATTTGACATTTCTCGTCAAAGAAAGAGTTGTAGACCTTTCGCTTATATCCCAAACATCATTTGACCAATTTTCCCTGGAGCTGTTCATACGCGGGAAAATAGCATTATATAGTAAAATAATTCCGAACATATTTTTATTTTGTACATAATTTATTTGTGAGGGATATTTTTCGCGGAAATACTGATATTAATCTATTCCTCAGAGATCATAGAATGCAAATATATATATCTTATTAAATTCGGTATAATAGTTTTGGAAAAAATGGCAGTGTAAGTCGATTTTATGGATTACACAAATTCGCAATATAAAAACTTTGCAAATTGCGCGGACGTTACAAAGCGACTTACAAATGATCACATTTAAAGAAAATTGTGTTACAGTTATAAATTTCCGCGTTTTCTTTATAAATCAAAGTTATTAAGTTTGTTTTGAGTATAGGTACTGTTTTCGCGATAACTCGCGAAAGGAAGCAGATCAAATTTTGATCTATTCATTGTCGAATAGAGGGGATGATTCTGATCAAAACATCATTAGCCGTTTTTTTTGGCGTGAATCTAAGCCAACATTCTATCACTTGAGACACGCTGTGCCTACAACACATAGGAGTTTTTGTCGGCGCATTTCTATAGAGGGATACACATAGGAGTTTTTGGTAACTTTTGAACCGGCGAAGATAGCGCAAGAAGCTTTGGTGAGTAGTCGTATGACCGCTAGGACTTCCTAATTCGATAATAAAAAAATCGAAAAATTACACGTAGGAGTTTTCGTCGGCGCACCGATGATATATTCTTATTATTTCTAAGGCTGTGTCTTCTCATAAAAAACACAAACAATTTAAGTTTAATTACTTTTTATTTACTTCTGTTCTTATTCGAACTAAGATTTTGCCTGGTACTTATAAAAGCCTAGACCTTGTTGGTTGAGTTCAGAAAGCTAAATGAAGTCTCCTCACAAATCACATTCCTTTCATACAATTTCTGGTTGTCAAATTACAAAAAGTATTGGCATATAAATATTGTTTTCCAAAAATGTTTCCATTGAAATAATATGTATAAAGTCGTATTTTTTAAAATGACTTAAATACCAATTGAATAAAAAAAAGAAACATTACCATAAAATATAAGCAGGTCGGTTCACTGAGGCAGCAGAAACATATCATTTTCGACGCGGCCTCTTCTTCTAGGCTGCATGTCGTATTTTGTAAGATAACTTAAATACCAATTGAAATGAAATTAAATTAGTACTAATAGATGGCGGTTAAATTTTAAGGGCCGATGTTGATTTTGAATAAATCACAAATTATTTAGGAACTTATAATCATTTCTTTTCATTATGATAATATTGGTATGGTTCAATTATGTATGGAACAAAATATCGGCCAAATGGCCGCCGCGACCTCGGCGGCACACCTCCATCCGATGGTTCAAATTTTCGATGACTCTGAGGCATAACTTAGGTTCTATGCCGTTAATGTCCCGAGTTATCCCTTCCTTTAGCTCTTGAATTGTTGCTGGCTTATCGACGTACACCTTTTCTTTCAAATAACCCCAATGAAAGAAGTCCAACGGTGTCAAATCACATGATCTTGGCGGCTAATTGACATGACATGACCACGATATGAGATAACACGGCCATTGAATTTGTTGCGCCAAGGAGCCATTGTTTCGTTAGCTGTGTGGCAAGTGGCACCGTTCTGTTGAAACCACATATTGTCCACATCCATATCTTCCAATTCGCGCCATAAAAAGTTCGTTATCACCTCACGATAGCGAACACCATTCACAGTAACTGCCTGACCGGCCTCATTTCGAAGAAGTATGGCCCGATGACATCGCCAGCCCATAAGCCGCACCAAACGAACTGGGCGAGCATGTGTGTTTTCACATCTCCTACAGACCCGGTTTGCTGAAATTTTAAATTCTCCCGATTGTGGACACATTTTTCACATCTACCGACCCGGTTTACTGAAATTTGAAATTCTCCCGATTGTGGACACATTTGGTCGATTATGCTAAAGTGCACGAAATGCATTTTGATTTGAACGCCCATTTTCGTAAAAGGCTTAAACAACTTTAACGCGTTGCTCAATTGTGTATCTTTCCATGGTTCAAATAGAGTTAGTCTGAAATTGAGAAATGTCAAATGAAATGCAGAAAAAAACTTGACGTTAATGTGTGGTTCACATTCAACATCGGCCCTTACAATTGAACCACCATTTACATCATCATGATGCAAGTGACTGGAGACCACCCAATATATGTAGTATGTACGAAAAATATCGCGAATTTTTAATTTCCGTGTGCTACGTGTATTTGATTTTTGATATTTTTGTAGCGTTATGTTGGTACTCATGTCGCTTAGTTATGCTGACAAGGTCGGCCATTTTGAATGTTTAGTTAATTATACCCTACACCTCACTGTGGTACAGTCTATTATAAGTTTGTTTCACGGCAGATGTTTGTAACACTTGAAAATAACACAGCTACACCCACCTTAAAGTATACCGATCGACTCAGAATCACTAGCTGAGTCGATTGAACGATGTCCGTCCGTCCGTCTGTCCATGTAAAGTTGTTCGTCGACTACAGGTCGCAATTTCAGTCCGATCGTTCTGAAATTTTGCAGTTTAGAGTATTTCGCGGCTGTTAAGATCGCTATTGAATTTGGTTGAAATCGGTTCAGATTTAGATATAGCTCCCATATATATCTTTCGTCCGATTTGGCCCTTTAGTCCTATAGAAGATGTATTTTACATCCAATCGTTTTGAAATTTAGAATGGTAGAGTTTCTTGATCCATGAACCAACATTGCCGAATTTGAAGAAAATCGGTTAAGATTTAGCTATAGCTCCCATATATATGTTTCGTCCGATTTGGTCCTTTAGTCCTATAGAAGCTGTATTTTACATCCAATCGTTTTGAAAATTAGAATGGTAGAGTTTCTTGATCAATGAACCAACATTGCCGAATTTGAAGAAAATCGGTTAAGATCTAGCTATAGCTCCCATATATATGTTTCGTCCGATTTGGCTCTTTAGATCCAATCGTTTTTATACCCTACACCACACTGTGGTACAGGGTATTAATTAAGTATAAAATGTCCCAAAAGTAAATTTATGTAAACAATTTATACATGAATTACAAAATTTATATATCAGAGTTATTCAATATTACGAGAGTGGTGTAGGGTATTATATAGTCGGCACCGCCCGACTTTAGCCCTTCCTCACTGGTTTTTGACAGCTGTTGTGCTTGGATGTGTTTTAACTTGTCTTCGATTTTTATATGTTTCAGAAAATGTATCGAAGAATCTGCATCAAATTTTGTGTGAAAAACGAAATAAAGTGCACTGACGCATTCCGAATGTTGACTGTGGCATATGGTGAAGCTACCTTGGACCAAAGCAACGTTTATCGGTGGTACAAAATGTTCTTAGAGGACCGAGAAGATGCGAAGGACGAACAGCGTGTTGGTCGCCCGAGCACGTCAACAACAGACGAAAACATGGGAAAAGTGAATAAAATAATATTGGCCAATCGACGAATTACTATTAGAGAAGTTGCTGAGGATCTAAACATATCGATTGGCTCGTGCCATTCGATTTTAACAAATGATTTGGGCATGATTCGCCGCTAAATGCGTGCCAAAATTGCTCACTTTGGAACAAAACCAGCATCGCGTAAACATTGCTCTGGGGATGTTGAACTCGGTCCGTGACGACCCAAATTTGCTCCAGAGGGTCATAACTGGTGACGAATCATGGGTTTATGGTTACGACGTGGAAACTAAATCTCAACCATTCCAATGGAAGCTGCCGCATGAACCAAGACCGAAAAAGCGCGCCAAGTTCGGTCGAACGTAAAGGTTTTGCTCACAGTTTTCTTTGATTGCAGGGGCGTGGTGCATTATGAGTTCTTGCCACAGGGTAGTACGGTCAATAAAGAATATTACCTGCAAGTTATGCGAAAATTGCGCGAAGCAATCCGCCAAAAACGCCCGGATTTGTGGAAGAACAAAAATAACGCCCCTGCACACACATCGTTGCTTGTGCGCGAATATTTGGCCAAAAACAACACAGTAATGGTGCCGTAGCCACCGTATTCCCCCGACCTAGCCCCCTGTGACTATTTTTTTGTTCCCAAAACTGAAAAGGCCCATCAAAGGACGACGCTACGCCACGATTGAGGAGATAAAGACGGCATCGAAGGAGTAGCTGAAAAAGATCACAAAATATGATTATTTGAAGTGCTTCGAGGATTGGAAAAAACTTTTGGCAGAAGTGTATTATCCGAGGGGACTTACTTTGAAGGGGACAAAATTGATATTCATGAATAAATAAATACTTTTTGAACAAATACAAAATTCGCGATATTTTTTGAACACACTCGTATGCGATTAAATATCTCCAAACTAACAGCAGTTTAATAGCGCAACAGTAGGAGCAACTGCAAAGATACTGTGGGGTGACCCAAATGAAAAGAAAACAAGAAGTCTTCTGAAACTAAGCAAGATCGATATTAGTAAGATCATGAGTGTTCTAACGGGACACTCAAGCTTACAAGCACATCTTCATCGCATAGGACTAGCAGGAAACGACGAATGCAGGGCATACAGGGAAAACATCGAAACGATGGAACATTTTCTGTGTCGCTGCCCGGCTTTCACACATGCAAGATCCAAACTTTTCGGGTCCGACATATTACCAGACTTGACTCATCTCAGAGAATATGACTGGAAGATACTGAGAAAATTCGTGTCTAGTACCGATTTTCTGTAACTCGTGAGGTATAAAAAGATCATAAATAAGGAGCGCACAATAGGCCGAACCACTGGCTTAAGTGTATGTCCATGGACATGAGACGTTAAACGTCTCCCCTCTTCAACCTAACCTAACCTAACAGCTGTTTAGTCTTTATCACTGCAATTATTCAAGAGCAAGGTGCTTAGATCCTTCCTAGCCAAAATGCATGTTCATAGAGTACCTTAACAGTTCACTAGAAGCAGCTTAAAGTTGGGTGTCCTGATACCACACACCTTTCCTCCTACTGTGTAGGGCTCCTGTATCAGGACGATGTCTCCTACCGTGAGGTTAATCTGTAGAATTCATAGTATCATTGGTACCCACCCGACAGATTAAGCTCCACCCCAACAAGGGGCGAACTCCTCGTCCATATCATTGAGGAAGAGTGTCCCCATCTGAAGCATCGATGACTCCAGAAATCCTGCTCAGCCCCACAGTGTTTGAAGTAATCTTGTCGCCGATGGTATACAGGGACGGAGCTATATAGCTAGAAAGTTGGCCACCCCGGGTGAACAAAATCATCAAGTCCGCGTAACAATTGTCTTTTTCGTCTGATACCAAAAATGAGTATATTCTAGTAACCGAGGCTACAAAAGACTTTTTGCGCCTAAGATTTAGATCAAAAAGTTACCAAGATATTTGCAATTGAAAATTTATTTTTAATTTTTCCCCTATCATGTCCCAGTGTTTTGTGAATATCGGATCAGAATATGCACCGATTTTTTACGGCTAGTTTTCTTAATTGGCTCGTTGCCAATTGCTATAAGATGAATCAAACCGATACGATAGAGGACAAAAGTGATGGTCAGTTGAAATAATATTTTCAAAAAATGTGAAAATATAATTTCGAAGAAAGGGCGGTACTAAAATATTCACTAGCAGTCGCTTTCTGACTGTGAACTACATAAAAAACAATAACCAATATGAGCAAAACAACAACCCAAAATCAATCAAACTAATTAAAATTTGAAATGGACAATAATAAGCTCTTAAACATTCTTTCGGTCGGACCTAAATCTTTAATTATGTCCAGAACAGGAAGTGAAATAACATTAAAGGAAGTTTCCCCATTTCTAATTAAAAAAAGTGATTGACAGTGTGTTGGTGTAGGGGTGCAAAAAGGGGGGTGCGTGTGGTAAAGAAATAAATAAATAAAAACAAACGATTTTTAGTTTTAAATATAAATAGTGGGATCTTTATTTTGTGTATTTTCAAATAAACAAGGATTTATTACCGTGTATGATGTTGGCGACAAGGCCTGTGTGCGCGAGCGTAGAGCGAAACGACAAGTGGTGAACGCAGAGGCTCGTTACAAGTGTTCGACTACCATAGATTTTGCGGATAGAGAGAGGGAGAGAAAGAACCGAAGACGAGCAAGGCAGCCAAACAACAACCACCGCCCGTAGGCAATCCGCACTCATACACATCCGAACTAAGCGAATAAAGTCTCCGAAGAGGGGTGTAGAGGAGATTCCAGTGATGTCAATACGCGACCGGTATTGATCAGGCTCGGGAAGTTGAGACAATGCTGCGTACGTGAACATTGCCGGCCACCTTGCAACATCCGACGATGTTGTAATATAAAGGAAAGGAAATAATCTACAACTACAACTAGGATTAAATTAGTACATAATAAGGAACGTAAATTCAGTTTCCTAGTGAGCATTCAAAAAAATTCAATTCGAGTTTCAATGTTATATTAAGAATATGTAAAATAATTAATATAGGCGAGGTGATGCTAAAACAGTTTTTGCGATTTCGAAATAAGTTTGAGTTTAGACTACCACGAAAATTAGTAAAATAAATTCGAGAACAATAATTTCAAGTTTCTAATTGATTTAAGACGATTCGAGTTCAAATAATTTATAAATTCACGAGATGTGACCCTTTTTAAAAAGCGAGACTGGTGTCAAAATGTGACCAACAAACAAATTCAAATAGGGGTGAATTGATTACCAATTTCAAACGAATTCAAATAGGTACGACTAAAATTACATACGAAGGGTGCGACTAGCAAGTAATAAACAAAAGCCTTCGTGAAATTCGAAATTCGACTACCAGTCCACAGCTGTGCTTGTAGCATGAATTTCACGAAAGGCGGGTGGTAGCGAACCAGTTAGGATGTAACCAAATATTGTGTTCTGAGCTAGTAGTGACTCGAGAACAATCCGCGGTGGTTCACACAAAAGAATTCGCGGATAAAGATCCGCGCCAAGTAGCAAATCTACAGGACCATCATCGAATGAATCTGCCAATCGAAGACTGGGGAGACGAGATCTAAGGTTGGTAGCAACAGAAGGTGATGGCAAGTTGCCAGAAATGTTCGGAAGAAAGAGGGCTACCGTTTCTAAGACGAGCGATGGACCTACAGGTGAGGAGATTTCAAGAGAGCAAATTTCTCTTGAATTCCCAAGGAGGGTACAGTTTACGCCTGAAACACTAGCGTTCGTAAAACGCGTTGAAATTCCCAATCGTTTCCGAAAGCGGTCCGTAATTATGGACGTCTCCGAAGATGGGTCAATGAGAGCTCGGGCTGGGTACGTACTACCCCGGTGCACTATATTTACGGTGGCGGTACCCAAGAGAACATTCCTATCCTGGGTGGTATGAAATACTTGGCGATTCATAACGGTGAGATTATCCGCATTTGAAGTGGAAGCTACATTATCTAGATTATGATTAGGAGAGGTACCACTAACAACAGGGGTTGAGCTAGGCGACGAGACAGTTGAGGAGGTAGAGCTAGACGACGAACCAGTTAAAGAGGCAGAACGATGACGGCGGTGTAGGAGGGTGTGATGCCTTCCATTACACACATTACAATTATGAGTGCTAGAGCAGTCTTTAACGGAATGACCCCGTGAAAAGCAATAGAGACAACGACCTTGTTTCTTAACTTCAGCAAATTTCTTATCGAAGGGAAACTTCTTGAACCGAGGACATGACAGTAGAGGGTGGATTTCATTGGGGCAAAAACTACAACAATTTTTGTAGGAAGCCGCCGTATTTGTAAAATCCGTACTGATTTTTCGAGACTTGGGGACTTTTGATGAATCGATGCCCTTGATGTGGCGGAGACACGCCAGAGTTTGAATTCTTTCCGTAAGAAAAAAATCTAATGCCTGCCAGGAGGATAACGACGACTTATCCCTGATACTCTGTTCCCATAGAGTTAGGGTGAGCTTTGGCAATCTCTGGATACAAAGAAATACTAATATGGGGTCCCAGTGGACCGTGACAATGTCATATACGGCCATTGCCGATAGACAACCGTTGATACCACGCTGCAAAGTCTTCAAGCAAGAACGTTGTCTCACTTTATAATATCGGAAGTTCAAATAGAAGCTTGAGGTGATTATTCACCAGGATACGCTTGTTATCATACGTATCCTTCAAAGCTTTCCAAGCTAGATCAATGCTTCGATGGGTGAGGGGAAATTTCTCCACAATTTCTCTGGCCTCACCGCACGTTTTCCGACGCAAATGACAAAGGCGTTCGATATCGCTAAGCCGAGAGTTATTCACATAAACCGCCGTAAATAAATCTCGAAAAATCGCCCTCAAAAACGTCAGTATCGCAAGGCGGTATTGAAATATTATGCATGACGTCACTAATTGGCTGAATTATGCCCGCATGCCTAGTACTATTTCCCAGATCTAAATTATTCGAAGGATCAACTTAAGTACCGATTTCACGAGACGCGTGAGTTGAAGAACTCATATTGATTACCGGGTCAGTAATGCGCGTGTCCCCGAAAGGTTGTTGTGCCAACGAAACTACTGAAGCACTCATAGTCGAACTCAGGGATGTTCTACGAGAGCGTGTGAACATTGACAACTTCCTCTTTATAGCGGCGAGACATTGTATATAAGTCTGATAAGACACGTCGTACTTAGTGTTCGCCAAGTCCAGTTCGTCTTTCCCCGCGTCTGGTGAAGATTGCATATAGTCCTGACATTTACTAAACATTTCTCGCGTTGTAGTCCACAAGTTATTTAACTCTGTACTACGAACCTCAAGATCATAAACATCAAGGTCCTCTTCCTTCAGAACACGGAAAGACGAATCAAATTTCAATACAGCCTCCGAAGCGCTGATAAAAAAGTCAAGGGGAGTAAGCGGCATTTTGATGAAGATAAGGCTTTCGAACACAAGAGCTAAAAATTCGGGGAAACCTAGACGAAAATCACCCAAGTGAGCGAGCGTAGAGCGAAACGACAAGTGGTGAACGCAGAGGCTCGTTACAAGTGTTCGACTACCATAGATTTTGCGGATAGAGAGAGGGAGAGAAAGAACCGAAGACGAGCAAGGCAGCCAAACCAGCGATGCCAACTTGGTGATTTTTCCGCTACTTGTGGTGATTTTAGATCTCCAAATACCACTGTTTTGTAAAAGTAGTGATTTTTCAGAAAAAACACTACCGTAGCGTTTTTAACAATTTTTTGTAGCGCTTTTAGTGATTTTCTTCATACATCGGCGAAGAATGCAAAATGACGGCGACATTAAAAAAATCATGTATTTAACGTAACGTATCGTCGCACTCTTTTAAAGCACATAGAATGTAAAAACGATGTCGCTTTCATTTATGTTTCTCCATATGTTCTTATGTGATTTGTGCCCGTAACTCACAACTGAGCTTTATGAATTTCTTTAAGAACAATGTAAGTCCTGAATCCAGGCAAGTGTCAACGTTTGTAGGAGGCTCGTGTGATGCAGGACTTAGGAACCGATTGTCTTTAAATACAGTAAATTCTTTAATACAAATAAGATATGTGTTAAAGTTTCAAAATGTTTGCTGCTCGAAGTATAAAATACCCAGTAATTTATGTTTAAAAATAAATGCCAATGAAACATTTAGAAATCAAAATTTTATACACAATCAATATTAATGCCAGAAGAGATAGAGGAAAATTATACTATTTTATTTGGCAAAGAACAAGTCATTTAATAATAATTTAATCCTAAGAATGGAAAACAAAAAAAGACTTAAGTTTATGTTATAAATATAAGTTCTTATATATGTTTTCATAGAAAAATGTTACAAACATTATCTAAATGTTTGAAAAATTAATGGAATTCAAAAATATTTTGTTGGTGGTAATTTAAAAAATGGTTAACATTTTTGTCAGTGTTAGCATTTTTTGAGATTTTGTTATTTTCTCACAACGATTTTTGGCGTTTTTATACTTGGTTGGTAGTGGTTTTGTGGTGGTTTCTGCACAGTTGTTTCGTAGTGATTTTTGCCTCGGAAGAGTTGGGAACACTGAGCCACAAGGCCTGGCCGCCGCATTCAATCTTTATTTCTTTTTTACATGGAGTGACATTGCGAGGCCAGGCCTTGCATCTCGCGGTAAAAATCATGCCTAACAAAGGATTGTCGAATGAAAGTCTGATATAGGACTTCGAAAGGAAGGTCTTAAGAAGGGCTTCGAAATGAAGGTATGATTTAGAGCTTCGAAATGAAGGTCTGATGTACAGGAAAGTCATACAGTTAATCAAAATGCAGACTGTATTTAAGAAAGTATTTTAAATGAATGTCACATTCAGCACTTCAAATGCATAATATAGGAGTTCGCAAAGATAATATAGAATAATTTTGATAAGAATCATGCCTGATTAAAGACGGGAGAAGGAAGGCAGAGTGTACATTTTTCTACATATGCAAAAACTTGAGAGAGAGGGAGAACGAAATGCATCAATATATGAACATATATCGGCGGTGGTTGTCAATAGTTCAATTTGACTGCTGACCATGAAGAACGACTTTTCTCTGACACCTTTTAGAAGGCGGTAGACATGTTTGAAAAAAGACGGGAGCAGGAGGCACGGTTACTTTTTTAGAAGTGAGAGATTGCACATTTTTCAGGCCTTCATAAAAAAGGCATGCGTGCCTTCCAATAGGAGGTGTTGGAAGCCCTTCTATCAGGCCTGATGCCTGGACCATTTTACCGCTGGGAAGTTTCCGAAGAGGGGTGTAGAGGAGATTCCACTGATGTCAATACGCGATCGGTATTGATCAGGCTCGGGAAGTTGAGACAATGCTGCGTACGTGAACACAGTGTGTGCGGACAAGTTGACATGTGCAAGAAATTAGGAAGAGGCGATTTACTTATTAAAACAAAAAACGTCACTCAGGCCACCAAGCTAGTTAAACAGGTTGCGTTGACACCAAACATACAGGTTAATGTAACCGAACACAGTTCCCTCAATTACACTAAAGGAGTTATTTATTGTAATGGTCTACGAGACATTCCTGAAGAAGAAATTCTTGAAGAAATGAGGCAACAAAGAGTAATCGCGGTAAAAAAAATCATGAAGAAAGAAGAGCTGGTAGAGACTGGTCTCATAATTCTCACTTTCTCATCAATTATATTACCTGATGAAATAGAAGTCGGTTACGAGATCACCAATACAAGACCGTATATACCTTTGCCCATAAGATGTCGCAACTGTCATCGCTATGGACACACAACAAAACTCTGCAAAAAAGACAAACTTTGCACAAATTGCGGAGAGATCAATCACATTTCTAAAGATGAATCATGTAAAAATCCAAAAAATTGCGTGAACTGCAAAGAAAATAAACTGCCGGAATATAAACACTCTGTTCTGAGTAAGCCTTGTCCAATTTTCCTCAAACAAAAAGAAATCCAAGCCATCAGAACTTTGAACAAAGTCGACAACAAAACTTCTCATAACATTTATAAACAACGTCACCTACACAGACGTCATATTCAGCCATCACAAGAAATGTCATAACATATGAATCTTCTGATGACAAACCAACCTGCTCAAACTACATAAAACCCACCGACAAAAAGACATGTTAAACCAGTAAGGAAAGGCTAAAGTCTGGCGGGGCCGACTATATAATACCCTACACCACTCTCGTAATATTGAATAACTCTGATATATAAATTTTGTAATTCATGTATAAATTGTTTACATAAATTTACTTTTGGGACATTTTATACTTAAATAATACCCTGTACCACAGTGTGGTGTAGGGTATAAAAACGATTGGATCTAAAGAGCCAAATCGGATGAAACATATATATGGGAGCTATAGCTAAATCTTTACCGATTTTCTTCAAATTCGGCAATGTTGGTTCATGGATCAAGAAACTCTACCATTCTAAATTTCAAAACGATTGGATATAAAATATAGCTTCTATAGAACTAAAGGGCCAAATCGGACGAAACATATATATATGGGAGCTATAGCTAAATCTTAACCGATTTTCTTCAAATTCGGTAGTATTGGTTCATGGATCAAGAAACTCTACCATTCTAAATTTCAAAACGATTGGATGTAAAATACAGCTTTTATAGGACTAAAGGGCCAAATCGGACGAAACATATATATGGGAGCTATAGCTAAATCTTAACCGATTTTCTTCAAATTCGGCAGTGTTGGTTCATGGATCAAGAAACTCTACCATTCTAAATTTCAAAACGATTGGATGTAAAATACAGCTTTTATAGGACTAAATGGCCAAATCGGACGAAACATATATATGGGAGCTATAGCTAAATCTTAACCGATTTTCTTCAAATTCGGTAGTGTTGGTTCATGGATCAAGAAACTTTACCATTCTAAATTTCAAAATGATTGGAGGTAAAATACAGCTTCTTCAGGACTAAAGAGCAAAATCGGACGAAACATATATATGGGAGCTATAGCTAAATCTTAACCGATTTTCTTCAAATTCGGTAGTGTTGGTTCATGGATCAAGAAACTTTACCATTATAAATTTCAAAATGATTGGATGTAAAATACAGATTCTTCAGGACTAAAGAGCAAAATCGGACGAAACATATATATGGGAGCTATAGCTAAATCTTAACCGATTTTCTTCAAATTCGGCAATGTTGGTTCATGGATCAAGAAACTCTACCATTCTAAATTTCAAAACGATTGGATGTAAAATACAGCTTTTATAGGACTAAATGGTCAAATCGGACGAAACATATATATGGGAGCTATAGCTAAATCTTAACCGATTTTCTTCAAATTCGATAGTGTTGGTTCATGGATCAAGAAACTCTACCTTTCTAAATTTCAAAATGATTGGATGTAAAATACAGCTTCTATAGGACTAAAGGACCAAATCGGACGAAAGATATATATGGGAGCTATATCTAAATCTGAACCGATTTTCTTCAAATTCTTCAATGTTGGTTCATGGATCAAGAAACTCTACCATTCAAAATTTCAAAACGATCGGATGTAAAATACAGCTTCTATAGGACTAAAAGGCCAAATCGGACGAAACATATATATGGGAGCTATAGCTAAATCTTAACAGATTTTCTTCAAATTCGGCAATGTTAGTTCATGGATCAAGAAACTCTACCATACTAAATTTCAAAACGATCGGATGTAAAATACAGCTTCTATAGGACTAAAAGGCCAAATCGGACGAAACATATATATTGGAGCTATAGCTAAATCTTAACCGATTTTCTTCAAATTGGGCAACGTTGGTTCATGGATCAAGAAACTCTACCATTCTAGATTTCAAAACGATCGGATGTAAAATACAGCTTCTATAGGACTAAAGGGCCAAATCGGACGAAAGATATATATGGGAGCTATATCTAAATCTGAACCGATTTCAACCAAATTCAATAGCGATCTTAACAGACGCGAAATAACCGATTTTCTTCAAATTCGATAGTGTTGGTTCATGGATCAAGAAACTCTACCTTTCTAAATTTCAAAATGATTGGATGTAAAATACAGCTTCTATAGGACTAAAGGACCAAATCGGACGAAAGATATATATGGGAGCTATATCTAAATCTGAACCGATTTTCTTCAAATTCTTCAATGTTGGTTCATGGATCAAGAAACTCTACCATTCAAAATTTCAAAACGATCGGATGTAAAATACAGCTTCTATAGGACTAAAAGGCCAAATCGGACGAAACATATATATGGGAGCTATAGCTAAATCTTAACAGATTTTCTTCAAATTCGGCAATGTTAGTTCATGGATCAAGAAACTCTACCATACTAAATTTCAAAACGATCGGATGTAAAATACAGCTTCTATAGGACTAAAAGGCCAAATCGGACGAAACATATATATTGGAGCTATAGCTAAATCTTAACCGATTTTCTTCAAATTGGGCAACGTTGGTTCATGGATCAAGAAACTCTACCATTCTAGATTTCAAAACGATCGGATGTCAAATACAGCTTCTATAGGACTAAAGGGCCAAATCGGACGAAAGATATATATGGGAGCTATATCTAAATCTGAACCGATTTCAACCAAATTCAATAGCGATCTTAACAGACGCGAAATACTCTAAACTGCAAAATTTCAGAATGATTGGAGTGAAATTGCGACCTGTAGTCGACGAACAACTTTACATGGACAGACGGACGGACATCGTTAAATCGACTCATCTAGTGATTCTGAGTCGATCGGTATACTTTAAGGTGGGTCTAGCTGTGTTATTTTCAGGTGTTACAAACATCTGCCGTGAAACAAACTTATAATACCCTGTACCACAGTGTGGTGTAGGGTATAATAAAAAAATCATTTCAAAACAAAAGGCACATACTAAAGTGTATACTAAATATCACAACAAAAATTCAGATTTTCAGGTTTGAGATGAAATTGTGATAAAAATATTAAATACGCTTTTTTTATCTCTGCATTTTTTTTTGCAAAATATCTATTTTTGAGTTTTTTAAAACAATGCTGCAAATCTTTATACCCTACACCACTCTGTTGTACAGGGTATTATAAGTTTGTTTCACGGCAGATGTTTGTAACACCTGAAAATAACACAGCTAGACCCACCTTAAAGTATACCGATCGACTCAGAATCACTAGCTGAGTCGATTTAACCATGTCCGTCCGTCCGTCTGTCCATGTAAAGTTGTTCGTCGACTACAGGTCGCAATTTCACTCCGATCGTTCTGAAATTTTACAGTTTAGAGTATTTCGCAGCTGTTAAGATCGCTATTGAATTGGGTTGAAATCAGTTCAGATTTAGATATAGCTCCCATATATATCTTTCGTCCGATTTGGCTCTTTAGTCCTATAGAAGCTGTATTTTACATCCAATCGTTTTGAAATTTAGAATGGTAGAGTTTCTTGATCCGTGAACCAACATTATCGAATTTGAAGAAAATCGGTTAAGATTTAGCTATAGCTCCCATATATATGTTTCGTCCGATTTGGCCCTTTAGTCCTATAGAAGCTGTATTTTACATCCAATCATTTTGAAATTTAGAATGGTAGAGTTTCTTGATCCATGAACCAACACTACCGAATTTGAAGAAAATCGGTTAAGATTTAGCTATAGCTCCCATATATATGTTTCGTCCGATTTGGCCCTTTAGTCCTATAAAAGATGTATTTGACATCCAATCGTTTTGAAATTTAGAATGGTAGGGTTTCTTGATCCATGAACCAACATTGTTAAATTTGAAGAAAATCGGTACAGATTTAGCTATAGCTCCCATATATATGTTTCGTCCGATTTTGCTCTACATCCAATCATTTTGAAATTTAGAATGGTAGAGTTTCTTGATCCATGAACCAACACTACCGAATTTGGAGAAAATCGGTTAAGATTTAGCTATAGCTCCGATATATATGTTTCGTCCGATTTGGCCCTTTAGTTCTATAGAAGCCATATTTTACATCCAATCGTTTTGAAATTTATAATGGTAGAGTTTCTTGATCCATGAACCAAAATTGCCGAATTTGAAGAAAATCGGTAAAGATTTAGCTATAGCTCCCATATATATGTTTCATCCGATTTGGCTCTTTAGATCCAATCGTTTATATACCCTACACCACAGTGTGGTACAGGGTATTATTTAAGTATAAAATGTCCCAAAAGTAAATTTATGTAAACAATTTATACATGAATTACAAAATTTATATATCAGAGTTATTCAATATTACGAGAGTGGTGTAGGGTATTATATAGTCGGCCCCCGCCCGACTTTAGCCTTTCCGTACTGGTTTTAATGTTTCAACGTCAAACCCACTTTCTTGACAGCATCCGCAAAAACCAAATAGAAATTTGTCAGTATAAATACGGATATAAAAAGTGTAAACCAATCTTACCGAAAACCGCATCATGTAGAGTATTATTAACTTAAAACAATTATTTTATTTACCAACTTTCAACAATGTCAACAACCTCTTTGTTGCGTGATCAACTTTGAACTAACATCAATAATAGTGGTGCATACATATTTCTTGTTATTTGTATATTTTTTTCCAAAGCCGCTATAAAGGAATTTCTTTGCATGTTTTGTGCATATTCACACGAACTAACTATCCGCTTATATTGTAATCGGAGTTGTAATAAGTTGACGATATTTATTGGATTACACACGTATAAAATTCTAAGTACTTAAATCGCTCGCTTAGAATGTCATACTGATTTCATTGATTATAATGTAGGTACTTCGTTTCATTTACCGCTGGGAATCTATTAGCTCTTAATATCTCTTATGCAGTTCTCTCTTATTCTGTAAATGTATTTCTACCTCAAACAATGTATCTGTATTTATTAAAATCTAATGCCCTAAAGATACTTCAATGGAACATTAAAGGTTACAATAATAACTTCAATGAACTGCAAACACTCGTAAAAAAACACAAAACAGCTATAGTGTCTTTACAGGAGACACACTTTAAATATCAAAATCCTATTCCAATTCCAATAAATTTTTCTTTATATATGTCTAAAAACTCAGCTTTGTTAGTACATAATTCAATACAGCACGAATTTATCGGTATTAACAATATCCTAGATTCGGGAGCTGTAAAAATTTTCTCAAAAATTACTTTTACAATCTTCTCTACTTACATAAACCCAGCAACATCATATTCCCTTTGACCTTGAACAACTTTACCAGATATGAACCGATTTTAAAAACCGGTGACATGAATTGTGTCATTCGTTGTGGGGCTCTAAAACCTACAATGCCAAAGGTAAAATTTGGACAAAATTTATTAGTCAATCGAATTTCATTGTTTTAAACGATGGTTCCCCTACACATTTCCCAACACGTAAAACATTTACAGACATTGACTTAACTATAGCTTCACCATCATTAGCAATTCATTCCAACTGGGAAATTGAAACCGACCTTTAAGGTAGTGATCACTATCCCATTTTAACATCCTGTTTTTTCGACAATCAATCAGAAAACAGTATGCGTTACAAAGCGCTTTTTAATATGTATAAAGCTGATTGGCCCCAATACGAAGCACTATCACATAAATATCGCTCGGAAAGACCTTTCAGTTCAAATATTAATAAAGAAGCAGCCAATATTCAAAAAATAATACTTCAGAGTGCCAATGAAACAATTTCACGATATCCACCTCTTAATAACAGACCATTTGTTTCATGGTGGAACCATAAATTGGAACAATTAAAAAAGAAGAGGAATCACCTTTTTATCAAATTCAAGAAAAATAGCATAAATGAAAACCTTATTAACTACCGTAAAATGAATGCAATATATAAAAGGGAACTTAAAACTTCTAAAAAATTATCAATCGAAAAATTTACGTCACAAATTAATAAAAAGCAGATTTTGTGGAATCGATCCAAAAACAGGAATACACTGTATTTCTACAAACGGTAACACAACAATTACTGACAGATCTGATATTGCTAATGCCTTTTGCAATTTCTGGTCTACTTCCTCAGAAGATTCAAATTTTCCTCAAACATTTCAAAACGCCAAAAAAAAATAGTCATTCAAAAAACTAAATATTAAGTACCATGAAAAACGTTGCAACTATTGAAAGCAGCATTACTTTCATTGAATTCAATAGCGCTTTATCTAAAATTAAAGGCAAAACGCCCAGCATTGATGGAATATCATACAAAATGATAAAACATCTTTCAATGTCAGCAAAAAAACGACTGTTCACTCTATACAACAATATATTTAATACATTCATACCTCAATTCTACAAAAATAGCTAAATTATTCCAATCCTGAAACCCAATAGCGACAAAACATCTCTAAACTCGTACCGCCCAATATCCTTAAATCCATGTTGTTCAAAAGTACTGGACAAAATAATTGCCAACGGACTATGGTGGTTTGTCACCAACAAACTTATCAATAGTAATCAATTTGACTTTAAAAAAGGGAAATCGATAGCTGATCCGTTTATCTATATCGACTACACGCTGAAAAAAAATCGCCTCTGTAGTATATTGTCCCAAACATATTCTGCTTGAAACATATATATTTTTAGGGTGTCCTCCAAATATATAATATTTGACACATACAAATATTATATGTTGGGGAGGATGTTGTTCTAAACAAAACTATGTTTACATCCTAATATTTTTTATTTGGATATGTTATTTTCCAAACAAAGATCTATTTGCGTGAATATATATCTATTCTTTAATTGTTTTAAGTTTTCAGCAATTGAAAGGTAATTTTTAGAAATTTTTAATGTTAGTAAAATTTCTTTACAATTGAAAATAATGACTTGGAATAGTTAGAAAATAAAAATAAGTGGTTTCAAATAGAAGTTAATGCTAAGTATGCTATTTTTAATAGGAATGCATAATTCGAAAACACTTAACAAATTAAAACTAAAATTCGAAAAATTCAGCAAAGTTTTGAAAACCTTTTTTTAAATAAAATATATTTGAAAATATTCATAAACAATAATTTTTTTGTATTTAAAGACATATTTTATTTGAGAGAATTAGTTCGCAAATATATTTTATTCTAATATATTAACATATGGGTTCTGAATACATTTTATTGATTTTCAAATAAAATTTATTTGCTCGAAAATATATAATATTTAAAAATTTGTGTTCCAAGTATATTTTCTTTCGATTCAAACATATCAAAAAAGGCGATTTTGCCCCGTGTACTTTATAAAAAAATCCCTCAAAACCAGTAAACACATATCGATAGTATCTCTCGATTTCGCCAAGGCTTTTACAAAATCGGCATGCATACTATTTTGAACCAACTGAAAGATTGGAACATAGGCCCGAAAATTTATAACTATGTTAAAAATTATTTAACAAAGAGGAAAATCTGGGTCCGAGTAAGCACACATTATTCAGATCCTAAAACACTTTAGAACGGCATCCCACTTCCCCTTTCGGTCAATAAACTTTCAGAAACTATTAAATTACATTTTTTATTTTATTATAATAAAAAAATCAACAGGAAAAATCAAAGGTATGTAAATATCGATAACCTAGTAACCGATATAGAAGGTTGGTGTAACTATTCTGGGGCCCAACTATCACTTAACAAGTGTAAACATCTACATATATGCAGAAAAAGAAAGTGTTTACCCACTCTGAAATGCAACAACTTTCACATACAGTCGGTTGATAACTTAAAAATACTTGGGATAATCTTTAATAAACGCTACAGTTGGAAGCAACAGTTGGAAATATATCAAAACGAATTACACAATATCTATATATATAAAAATGAAACGGTCCATCTGTGTAATGGCATCACGTCAGAACGGCTGGACCGATTTGGCTCAATTTTTTTTCAGTTCTTCGTATTTGCCTGGAAAAGGTTGTTACGAAAGAAAATTTTGGGAAAACCCTCCGGAAAAGTCGGAAAATTGGGAAAATCGAAAATTGCTATTTCTTGCGAGATTCCTACTGTTCCTATCTACTACTCTCTTTTTGAATCCAATTTTTTTTATTAATTTTCTATTAAACAAAAAAGTTTTCTATTAAACATATGTACGAGTATGTGCTATTTTTCTTGCTGCAATTCATTCGAGTTTTGCGTATTGTTACACTGATTTCGCGTATCACATCGACAAACGGTACAAGCATTACGATCAATTAAAATTCAACGCGATATTTATCAGTTCGAAAATTTTTTCAGATAATAAGTTTGAGTATAAGAGGTAAGGTTATCTTATTGGATTGCGGGCACTGCAAAATCATAATTTCGGATGAATACACGATGGCGCATAAACGAGCTCTGGAGGCAGTTGACCGAACGATGAAGGATTTACGACGTGATTTGAGACAATTTGGTGAGTCTATGATATTGCTCTCCGGAGATTTTCGTCAAACGCTTCCCGTCATCCCGAAATCTACTGCCGATGAAATTAATGCATGCCTGAAATCGTGGTCTTTGTGGCGGCATGTCAAGAAGTTGAAATTGACCACGAACATGAGAGTCGCGTTGCAGAACGACTCATCGGCTCTTGAATTCTCGAAACAACTGTTGGCGCTTGGCAATGGCCAAATTACTGTTGATGTTTCCACTGCATTGATATTGTTCCCGGCAAATTTTTGCGAGTTCACATCGTCGAACGAGGAACTCATCACCAAAGTGTTTCCAAATCTCGATTAGATTAGTGAACGGGCAATATTAGCAGCGAAGAATAAGGCATGAATTTTATTATTCAAAGTAAAATCGAACTCGCTTGATGTGCCAGGAGCTCCGCCGCATAATTTACAGCTGAAGGTGGAATCGATCATAATCATGTTGCGGAATCTGAATCATCCGAAATTGTGCATAGTTCGCGGTTGTCCATTATGAAACTGATGGACAATGTGATTCAGGCGACGATCATCAAGGGAAAATTCAAAGGAGAGGAAGTCCTTATCCCACGAATTCCGATTATTCCAACTGATCTTTCATTCCAATTCAAGCGGATTCAGTTCCCTGTACGATTGGCTTTTTCGATGACAATCAATAAATCTCAAGACAAATCGTAGGAAGTCTGTGGAATTAATCTCGAATTTCCCTGTTTTTCGCACGGTCATCTGTACGTTGCCTGTCTTCTGTCTTCGTTGTTTGTTGTTTATCACATCGCTCTCTACTGATTTCGATTCCTTTTAAACAAATCGCATTAAAATTTTAACTATCTGTGTTTTATTATCACTCTGGAGTTTATCTGGGGCGAGGCGAAGTTCGCCGGGTCCGCTAGTACAAGATAAAATGAAAGGATACAATTTTATATACACTGATGGATCAAAGTGCAATGGAAATGTGAGCTACAGAATTGTACAAGCCGAACAGGTCCTTAAAATCTCTAATTTACCAGAGTATAGTATAGCAAAAAAGACCAACCACAAACATGCTATCTTTACAGATTCTTTATCTGCTCTAGACTCTATTTCAAACCTTAATAACAATGACTACTACCCTAACACCATAAGGGATATACTGATCCAACAAAATCCAAAATGTAAACTTATTTGGATCCCAGGACATAAAAACTTATTTGGAAATGAACTAGCTGATATAGCCGCAAAGTCTGCTATAAATCGTCCTTTCATCGGCACTGACAATCTCTCGACAAATGACGTTAAAAAATATATCAATTCAATATTTACTTCAAAACAAACTGAAATTTCGAATTCGACCTCTAATTGGTACAATTGGTAAGGTGTTGCACGTTGAACTGCAAAAGGAATTCGGAGCCCAGCATTTAATATAGTTGTTATAGGGGAAAGTGCTAAAAAGTAAATTTTTGGGCACTGCAATATATTTCATTGAAATATATTAATTTTTAAATATTTATGGCCTTATTACATTTCTGTCTGCATTTGAAAATTGATTTTTTCATATTTTTCTTGACCCTGTTCTAGCACTTTGTTAATATCAGTGCAGAATACAAACCAATTTCTTTCACATTCTGAATTGACAACGACATTTTCTATACGATGTAAAAAATGTCAGTCAGATGTACCAACTGAGATAAAAGTTATGGCCATACACAAGACAATAACAGGCAAAATAACTTCGACGTACATGAAATATAAGTCTCTCGATTAAATGTAGACGGCGCACAATGGGAAAAAATGGGTAAATACGCGCGCATAGCAGTATTTTTAATCTCACGACTATACCGTTAGAGATAGAGTCCAACGGTTTGGACCATCTTCAAGAGAATTCTTTGGAGAATAATTTGGTGTAGCCAGATTTTTCTTACTGTTACCATTTATCGCACAGTGGGGCTTCAAAATCGACTTTGTGGAATATAGTGTGAAACTCCGAATATCGTGCCAAATTCAGTGATCTTCATTTTAAATTAAAGCTGACAAAATTTAGTTTAAAATATGTTTCAGGTGCTTGATTGTGTGTTGCTGCGTTTTAAATATGCAGACCATTGAAGTTCAAAAATATGTTTGTCAACATTGCGAAAAAAGTCTACAAAACCTGCCATGCTTTTAAAATTGAAACTAAGACAACTTAAATAGGATAAAATTGTGGGCTGCAATATTTTTGAAAGCAGAAATTTTACTATAATGTACTTTACACAATGGTTCGTAGACTGATAATAATTGAAAGTTAAATTAAAAACAAAAAATAATCGGTCCACCCTAATACACACAAACTGCGGAAGCGTATATATTTTATTGTAACTATATTTTTATAGGTTTTGTAGAAAAAGTGAAGTATACAAATTACTATAATCCTTATAATATTAACAAGATCTATATTTTTAATCGTACTTGATAAAACTTGCAGCCGCGTGTTAATCCATTTATTCTCGTCCGTTCAGTACCCTTCGTAATTATTATCCGATTTTGTCGAAATTTTACAAACGTTTTTTTTTTTTACCAAGAAGATCGGTCCATATGTTTCGGGAAAATCGGTTCATAGATTGATACAGCTCCCACACATATTTTCTATATTTAAAGAAAAAAAGCACATATTTAAAGTACAAAAATCTGCCATAATCGCAAAAGGTCGCAGATAAACTAGGTACCGTTGGATTCATTCCTAAGTCACCTCTCTTCTCTATGTCATATGGTAGTGATCCCACGTGATCCAAAAAAGTTGTATTCCTTTTACTGTGGATCATTTTTTTGAAAAACAACAAAAACCTGTTGTTTTTACTTTGAAATATCTTTTCATTGGAAAGCGTTAAAAATACGTTTTATACACAAAAATTAAGATGAATAGTACCTTATTATATGTTGCAAGTCCTATCGCATTTCACCAATAAACGCGAATTCTACAAGCATTTTAGTATATGCATTTTATCATCGCAATGTTATTTGCATTTATTAGTAAAAAAGACAAACTTTGAATGGTCATAACTCAAAATCGCCTGGAGATATTTTCATAAAATTTGTAGGTATTTTCATTAAATGTTATCCACAATAAAATAACACTTCCAAAAAATTGAGTTTTGAAAGATGTTTTCAAAGTCTATGCGCGCATATTTCATCATATTTTCCCATCGTGCGGCGTAAATAAAAATATCGCAATCGCCGATATTTTGTACGCCAGCCTTGAATGATCCTTTGTTATTGTTACTATAAACAAATCTATATATATAAAGAAGAATGTGTGTTTGTTTGTTTGTTGGTTTGTTTGTTGGTTTGTTTGTTGGTTTGTTTGTTGGTTTGTTTGTTGGTTTGTTTGTACCGTATAGACGTCTAAACGGCTGGACCGATCTTCTTGAAATTTTCACAGAATGTACATGTGTGGGGCTTGGTGAAAATAGGGTACTTGAATTTTCGATATATCAAGTGGTCGTGGACCCGCCCATATGGGTCAAATTTTGGTATTGAAAAAAATTTAGTGTCAGATTATGTGCGTTTTCAAAAAATGGGCGGAATCGGACCAATGGGCGTGGCCCCGCCCATATAAGACAAATTTTGAAATTGAAATATTTTCCACAATTCATTAGCGTGAGTTCTGCAAGTTTGTGTATATGTATCTGGTGACAGTCTACGTGATTGGTCCAAAAATGGGCGGGATCGGCTCAATGGGCGTGGCCTCGCAAACATAGACCAAATTTTGAAATTTCGATATCTTGCACAATTTGCTAGCGAGAGTGCTGCAATGTTGTGTATATGTATGTGGTGGAATTCTACGTAATTGGTCCAAAAATGGGCGGGATGGGACCAATGGGCGTGGCCCCGCCCATATAAGCCAAATTTTTAAATTGACATATCTTGCACAATTGGCTAGCGAGAGTGCTGCAATGTTGTGTATATGTATGTGGTGGCATTCTACGTAATTGGTCCAAAAATGGGCGGGATCGGCTCAATGGGCGTGGCCCCGCAAACATAGACCAAATTTTGAAATTTCGATATCTTGTACAATTTGCTAGCGAGAGTGCTGCAATGTTGTGTATATGTATGTGGTGGCATTCTACGTAATTGGTCCAAAAATGGGCGGGATGGCACCAATGGGCGTGGCCCCGCAAACATAGACCAAATTTTGAAATTTCGATATCTTGTACAATTTGCTAGCGAGAGTGCTGCAATGTTGTGTATATGTATGTGGTGGCATTCTACGTAATTGGTCCAAAAATGGGCGGGATGGCACCAATGGGCGTGGCACCGCCCATATAAGCTAAATTTTAAAAATGTGATATCTTGCACAATTTGTTAGCGAGAGAGCTGGAATTTTCTGTGTATATATCCGTTGGCGAGCTACGTGATTGGTCCAAAAATGGGCAGGATCGGACCAATAGGCGTGGCCCCGCCCATATAAGCCTAATTTTGAAATTGTGATATATTGAACAATTTGTTACCGATAGTGCTGTAATTTCGTCTATATATATCCGTTGACGATCTACGTGATTGGTCCAAAAATGGGCGGGTTCGGAAAAATAGGCGTGGCCCCGCCCATAAAATTTTGAAATTGAGATATTTTGCACAATTTGTTAGCGAGAGTGCTGGAATTTTGTGTATATGTATATATTGGCAGTCTACGTGATTGGTCCAAAAATGGGCGGGATCAGAACAATTGGCGTGGCCCCGCCCATATAAGCCAAATTTTGAAATTGAGATATATTGAACAATTTGTTACCGAGAGTGCTGTAATTTCGTGTATATATACCTGGTGGTAGTCTACGTGATTGGTTCAAAAATGAGCGGCATCGAACCAATGGGCGTGGCCACGTCCATATAAGCCAAATTTTGAATTTGAAATATCTTGCACAATTTATTATCGAGAGTGCCCAAAAATTGGCGGGATCAGACCAATGGTCGTGGCCCCGCCTATATAAGCCAAATTTTGAAATTGAGACACATTCCTTGCACAATTTTTAGTGAGAGTGATGTCTGGTGGTAGTCTACGTTATTGGTCCAATGAGGGTCGGGATCGGATCAATGGCCGTGGCCCCGCCCATATAAACTAAATTTTGAAATTGATATGTCTTACACAATTTTTTAGCGAGAGTTCTGCAATTTTGCGCATATGTATCTGATAATAGCCTACGTGAATGGACTAAAAAGTGGCGGGATCGGATCAATGGGCGTGGCCCCGCCCATAGAAACCAAATTTTTAAATTGAGATATCATGCACAATTTGTCTACGTGATTACTCAAAAACGGGCGGCACCGTCCATAGAAGCCTAATTTTGAAATTGAGATACCTTGCACAATTTTTATAAGTGAGCGCTGCAGTTTTGGGTATATGTATCTGATGACAGTCTACGTGATTCGCCCAAAAATAGGCGGGATCAGACCAATGGACGTTGCCCCGCCTATGCGAGTGTAAGCCAAATTTTGAAATTGTGAGTCATATCTTGCACAATTTTTTAGCGAGAGTGCTGTAATTTTTTGCATATGGATCTGGTGATAGTCTACGTGAATGGTCCAAAAAGGGTTAGGATCGGACCAATAGGCGTCCTTATAAGCAAATTTCTGAAATTGAAATACCTTGAACAATTTGTTAGCGAGAGTGTTGTAATTTTGTAAATATGCATTTGATGGCAGTCTACGTAATTGGTTAAAAAATGGACGGAATCGGAAATCTGAAGTCTGGGGCAACGAAGTGGACCGGGTCCAGCTAGTGTAAAATATTTGTATATAAATTAAATTTTTTTGATTCACGTATTACATACATCTTTATAACAATTTAATTTTAACACAATCACGACTCGCATTATAAAAACAACCTTCTTCTTATACCATTTCTCAAAAACTAATCAATCAAATCAAAGCAAACAACAGATTCTCTATTGTCTGAAACACAATACTCCGCTTCTATCTTTTTAGACTCAATCGTTAACAAAAATCCTAGTGCTCAGAGAAAGTATAATTAACTCTGAGAGAGGGAGACTATAATTATCTCTCATATAGAGTCAATTTAAGAAGCATTCTTTAAAATAATAGCAAATGTCATAAAATTACCTTAAATTTATTGCTCAAATTTTGCATACTGATAACGAAGCCCGATCCGGCTTTAAAACTATTACTTATCTACATCTTTATTTTAATGTAGAAATTCCTTAAAAGTATTGAAATATTAATTAAAACAATGAAATTTGTCACAAAAAAAATATTTTTTCTTTAATTTTAAGTCGTACACAAAACTTATGATTAGTTCATCATTTAGTCAATTGCAAGAAACTTTAGATCGAGGAACATTTCTTAATAAATATGTAAATTGTCATAATTTTAATGAAAATAGTGATTGCATTTTTGCCGTGGTCGCATACATAATTTAAGAATGTGTATGCATTAATTTTATTACTATCATTTTTATGTGAAATGTTCCATGCTGTAATAAAGCATTTGATGCTACGCCACTTCATTAACCACTTTTGACGACTGAGATCGAGCGGGAGCATGTATGCTAAATATGTTTTTTTGCAACGTAAATGTTATACTTCAAACATTTCCTTTAAATACAAATTGTGTTCACACAATAAGGTACACTTGGACTTAAGCAAGTAAAATATCTGCGTTCATAGGAAACCGAAACAAGAATATTTGTTTTTATTTTTCCAATAAATGTCGAACAAAATATTACGGACCTCCATACAAATTCCTTGTCCACAATTCATATCTTTCTCTTTTGATTACCATATGAATTTCCAACATTGGGGAGAAATCCCCCACATTCGAAGTAGGCCAGTTCCATAAGTATTTTCGTACCCCAATCAATAGATATTGTCCACAACGTAATAACTCAATCATTTGACTTTACCGTATACGTTGACTCGTATTTATTCACACACCAATAAAACTAAAATTGTAGGAAATTCGTATAGAATTCGATTGCTATTCATCCCCAAATGGCTGAGTGGAAGGGGAGAGATGTAGAAGAAAAACAGTTCGGCTGATAGGTTACGAAAGGGAACCATCTGAATGGAGGGGAAATTGATAAATGACGTGTTGTTGACAAATACGTGAATATATTTACATCTCTCAGCTTGCGTCAAACACATTGTGCGTGTGGCTGCTGAAGGAATCAAATATTGAATGCCACTAAATGTCCCCTAAGGATTTATGAAACTTTGCTTGGTAAATAGAAGAATTCTTGTTTCCTTCTTTTGACAATCAAATTGCCAAGACACTTGACACTACGGACTCATGACTTGTATGTGTATCCCAAAGTTCAAACATGTGTGCAAAGGGATGAAGGCATTACCGATGAGGTCCCAAATGCTTTATTAGGTACCGAACATCCCATACAGCGTCATTTTCTAAGTTTCCTTCCTTTTGTTCATTTTGTCGGTAAACTTGTGTTAACTTTTCTTTCCATAGATAAGCTAATGTCAATATTTAAATAGAAGGACAAAGGATAACCCAACACCAATTTTCACAAAAATACCAAGTAAATAAAGAAATAAATATGACAATACGAAAAATATCTTTGCAATATCACCTTTGGATTCTTGCACATACACACACGTATTTTGACTGATGCTCCCGCCTTGAGTTAGGTGTGCAAGGAATAATTTTTTCCACTTCAATTCCTATTGGGTTTCTACTCGAGTAGGACGATAAACAAATACATATACAAATGTGGTTGAACACCAAGTCAAAGAGATAAGAAATGATTCAAGGACTTGTGATTGTGTGAACCAGGGATTGAGGGGCTTCCAGAAATGATTTTTCATATTCGATTTACGATAACTTACGACATTTAAAATATTTTTTTCATATTGCAAATAGGTTACTTTTCATCTCGCGGCCTTCGTGTGCTGACATAAGGCACGTGGTAAGTCGTTTGAGGATATGTATGTAGCATATAACTATTACGTGATAAATAGGATATGTGTATGAAAATAAAACTTAATTAATTTGTTTCGGCTACTACTGCAATAACCAAGATGTAGGGGATGTTGCACTGACCACAATAACGCTTATGTAGTTAATTTGGGATCAAAAGATTTGTGCACCAAATGCAATGACTGTTGCTCGAAATAAATTTTTATTAATACCTCCACAATATGTTGCGTGGAATACCCAATTTGCAGTGTGGGCTGGAAACCCGGAGAAATAGCTAAAAATAAATATTGGAACTCCGACTTGCGAAATACCTAAACACCTTGTGTTATCTCTGTTTGAGGTATTATATGATTAATATATTGTGTCAATCAAGGACACAGTGCGGTGAATTGTTTCAAAGAGATTAGAAACCATCAAAGAAAAAATAGTAATAATATTAGGCGGTGATTATATTAGTCGTTTCTTCCAAAAAATCTAAAAAATACAAACTATGTGTTAGTTTGTATCTTCTCTAATTCTAACTAACGAAGTATATTCTCACGAAATTTGTATTAGTATGTTCTTTGTGATATTTCTCAAAACCCGCTTTGTGATTTGTTGAAATAGATGACAGATTTAAAAATATTATTATTATTCTTTTATATACCCGATTATTTCCTTTTTTACACCCAACACCACGTTGTGGTATAGGGTATTATGTCGTTGTGCATTTGTTTGTAACGCCCAAAAAAGGAGATCGGCATAGAAACAATTTTGAGTAGATTTAGCCATGTTCTTCTGTCTGTTCATATATTCTTGTGATCTAAGTTCAGGTCGCAAATATGAAGCGATTTTTACAAATCTTATGCTAGGGAAGATCCCTATTAAAAGTAGGGCACATCGGTCCATGCTTTGAGATAGCCTCCATATAAGGGTCCCTCTGATGTCACTTCTCGACAGTCTAGATAACACGTTTTTCAATTGATCTGGCTAATAATTTTGAGCTTATGAATTTTTATATTTTGTTTGGTTGTATTCCGGGTTCTCCTCCCACAGTGCACTGTTTATAACACTCCGAAATATTGAGCATATGTATTAGGGTTGGACAAACTGCATGGATGAAAATAACTAAAGAATCGCATAGTCGTAATCTATGGTAAAATCTTAGAAAAAAACATATGGTTAAGAAAAAAATATTTTCGCCTTGTTGTTAGTAGGAGTAATTTAAAATTAGAAACAATTGTTGAATATGTATATGAAGGGATATAACTTCATATCCCTAAAGTTAGTCATTAAAAAAGCCATTTGGGATTTTCTTGTTCAGCTCAGCAGAATAGTTTCTAGATTCAATAACGAACACCGAGAAATTTAAAGAAAATTGGTTCACAGTTAGATACAGACCCCATATAGAATATATCGTCATCTGAAATCCTAAATAACGTAACCCACATGTTCATGATTTCTCAGGAGAAGCAAAAAACAAAGTAAAGTAATTTGAAGCTTTTGACCAAATTAAGCGATTTCAGATTATTCAGGCGAAATCAAATAACAAATCTAGCGCAACTAGTCGTGGCGCACATTCTGAATTAAATAAAATAAAATTTTATGAATCTTTACGCTTTTTTAATGATCTTGTTTGCTGTAATGTCATTTTGAATATCACTCATCTATCTATATATATAAAGAAGAATGTGTGTTTGTTTGTTTGTTGGTTTGTTTGTACCGTATAGACGTCTAAACGGCTGGACCGATCTTCTTGAAATTTTCACAGAATGTACATGTGTGGGGCGTGGTGAAAATAGGGTACATGAATTTTCGATGTATCAAGTGGTCGTGGACCCGCCCATATGGGTCAAATTTTGGTATTGAAAAAAATTTAGTGTCAGATTATGTGCGTTTTCAAAAAATGGGCGGAATAGGACCAATGGGCGTGGCCCCGCCCATATAAGACAAATTTTGAAATTGAGGTATTTTGCACAATTTGTTAGCGAGAATGCTGGAATTTTGTGAATATATATATGGTGGTAGTCTACGTGATTGGTCCAAAAATGGGCGGGATCGGACCAATAGGCGTGGCCCCGCCCATATAAGCCTAATTTTGAAATTGTGATATATTGAACAATTTGTTACCGACAGTGCTGTAATTTCGTGTATATATATCAGTTGGCGGTCTACGTGATTGGTCCAAAAATGGGCGGGTTCGGACAAATAGGCGTGGCCCCGCCCATATAAGCCAAATTTTTAAATTGAGATATTTTGCACAATTTGTTAGCGAGAGTGCTGGAATTTTGTGTATATGTATATGGTGGCAGTCTACGTGATTGGTCCAAAAATGGGCGGGATCAGAACAATTGGCGTGGCCCCGCCCATATAAGCCAAATTTTGAAATTGAGATATATTGAACAATTTGTTACCGAGAGTGCTGTAATTTCGTGTATATATACCTGGTGGTAGTCTACGTGATTGGTTCAAAAATGAGCGGCATCGAACCAATGGGCGTGGTCACGTCCATATAAGCCAAATTTTGAATTTGAAATATCTTGCACAATTTATTATCGAGAGTGCTGCAGTTTTGGACATATGTATCTGATGACAGTCTACGCGATTCGCCCAAAAATTGGCGGGATTAGACCAATGGACGTGGCCCCGCCTATATAAGCCAAATTTTGAAATTGAGACACATTCCTTGCACAATTTTTAGTAAGAGTGATGTCTGGTGGTAGTCTACGTTATTGGTCCAATGAGGGTCGCGATCGGATCAATGGCCGTGGCCCCGCCCATATAAACTAAATTTTGAAATTGAGATGTCTTACACAATTTTTTAGCGAGAGTTCTGCAATTTTGCGCATATGTATCTGATAATATCCTACGTGAATGGACTAAAAAGTGGCGGGATCGGATCAATGGGCGTGGCCCCGCCCATAGAAACCAAATTTTGAAATTGAGATACCTTGCAAAATTGTTATAAGTGAGCGCTGCAGTTTTGGGTATATGTATCTGATGACAGTCTACGTGATTCGCCCAAAAATAGGCGGGATCAGACCAATGGACGTTGACCCGCCTATGCGAGTATAAGCCAAATTTTGAAATTGTGAGTCATATCTTGCACAATTTTTTAGCGAGAGTGCTGTAATTTTTTGCATATGGATCTGGTGATAGTCTACGTGAATGGTCCAAAAAGAGTTAGGATCGGACCAATAGGCGTCCTTATAAGCAAATTTCTGAAATTGAAATACCTTGAACAATTTGTTAGCGACAGTGTTGTAATTTTGTAAATATGCATTTGATGGCAGTCTACGTAATTGGTTAAAAAATGGACGGAATCGGAAATCTGAAGTATGGGGCAACGAAGTGGACCGGGTCCAGCTAGTCTATCTATATATAAAAGAGAGTGTCTGTTTATGGGTTTGTTTGTTTGTTTGTTTGTTCCGTATAGACGTCTAAACGGCTTGACCGATCATCTTGAAATTTTCACAGAATGTACATGTGTAGGGGGTGCTGAAAATAGGGTACTTGAATTTTCGATATATCAAATGGGCGTGGACCCGCCCATATGGTTAAAATTTTGGCAATGAGAAAAATTGTTAGCTAGAGTGCTGAAATTTTGTGTGTATCCATTTAGTGTCACATTATGTGAATTTAAAAAAAAATGGGCGGAATCGGACTAATGGGCGTGGCCCCGCCCATATAAGCCAAATTTTGAAATTTAAATATTTTCCACAATTCATTAGCGAGAGTTCTGCAAGTTTGTGTATATGTTTCAGGTGACAGTCTACGTGATTGGTCCAAAAATGGGCGGGATCGGACCAATGGGCGTGGCACCGCCCATATAAACCAAATTTTAAAAATGTGGTATCTTGCACAATTTGTTAGCTAGAGTGCTGTTATGTTGTACATATGTATCTGGTGACAGTACACGTGATTGGTCCAAAAATTGGCGGGAGCGGACCAATGGGCGTGGCACCGCCCATATAAGCCAAATTTTAAAAATGTGATATCTTGCACAATTTGTTAGCGAGAGACCTGGAATTTTCTGTATATAAATATCCGTTGGCGATCTAGATGATTGGTCCAAAAATAGGCGGGTTTGGACCAAAAGGCGTGGCTCCGCCCATATAAGCCAAATTTTGAAATTAATATATTTTGCACAATTTGATAGCGAGAGTGCTGGAATTTTGTGTATATGTATATGGTGGCAGTCTACGTGATTGGTCCAAAAATGGGCGGGATCAGAACAATTGGCGTGGCCCCGCCCATATAAGACAACTTTTGAAATTGAGATATATTAAACAATTTGTTACCGAGAGTGCTGCAATTTCGTGTATATATATCTGGTCGTAGTCTACGTGATTGGTCCAATGGGCGTTGCCACGTCTATATAAGCCAAATTTTGAAATATAAATATCTTGCACAATTTATTATCGAGAGTGCTGCAGTTTTGGGCACATGTATCTGATGACAGTCTAGGCGATTCGCCCAAAAATGGGCGGGATCAGACCAATGGACGTGGGCTCGCCTATAGAAGCCAAATTTTGAAATTGAGACACATATCTTGCACAATTTTTAGCGAAAGTGATGTCTGGTGGTAGTCTACGTTATTGGTCCAAAAAGGGTCGGGATCGGATCAATGGCCGGGGCCCCGCCCATATAAACTAAATTTTAAAATTTAGATGTCTTACACATTTTTTTAGCGACAGTTCTGTAATTTTGTGCATATGTATCTGATGATAGCCTACATGAATGGTCTAAAAAGTGGCGGGATCGGATCAATGGGCGTGACCCCGCCCATATAAACCAAATTTTGAAATTGAGATATCATGCACAATTTGTTAGCGATTTGATGTATGCATTTGATGGCAGTCTACGTAAGTTGTTCAAAAATGGACGGAATCGGAAATCTGAAGTCTGGGGCAACGAAGTGGACCGGGTCCAGCTAGTCTATATATATAAAAGAGAGTGTATGTTTGTGGGTTTGTTTGTTTTTTTTTGTTCCGTATAGGCGCCTAAACGGCTGGACCGATCTTCTTGAAATTTTCACAGAATGTACATGTGTGAGGGGTGGAGAAAATAGGGTACTTGAATTTTCGATATATCAAGTAGGCGTGGACCCGCCAATATGGGTCAAATTTTGATATTGAGAAAATCTTAAAGCTAGAGTGCTGAAATTTTGTGTGTATGCATTTAGTGGCAGATTATGTGAATTTTTCAAAAATGGGCGAAATCGGACCAGTGGCGTGGCCCCGCCTATATAAGCCAAATTTTGCAATTGAAATATTTTCCACAATTTATTAGCGAGGGTACTGTAGTTTTGTGTATATGTATCTGGTGACAGTCTATGTGATGGGTCCAAAAATGGGCGTGATCGGGCCAATGGGCGTGGCCCCGCCCACATTGACCAAATTTTGAAATTTAGATATGCACAATTTTCTAGCGAGAGTGCTGCAATGTTGTGTGTATATTATATCTGGTGGCATCCTACGTAATAGCTCCAAAAATGGGCCGGATCGGACCAATGGGCGTGGCCCCGCCCATATAAGTCAAATTTTTGAATTGAGATATCTTGCAAAATTTTTTGGCGAGAGTGCTGTAATTTTGTACTTATGTACCTGGTGGTAGTCTACCTGATTGGTTTAAAAATGGGCGGGATCGGACCAAAGGGCGTGGCCCCGCCCATATAAGCCAAATTTGAAATTGACATATCTTGCATAATTTGTTAGCGAGAGTGCTGTAATTTTGCGCATATGTTTGTGGTGGTAGTCATATAAGCCAAATTTTTAAATTGACATATTTTGCACAATTTGTTAGCGAGAGTGCTGTAATTTGGCGCATATGTATCTGGTGGTGGTCCACTTGATTGGTCCAAAAATGAGCGGGATCGGACCAATGGGCCTCTCCCCGCCCATACAAGCCACATTGTGAAATTGAGATATTCAGCACAATCTGTGCAATTATATTGTGAGAGTGCTCTAATTTTTTGTATATTTGTATATATCTGGGAGCAGTCAATGTGGTTGGTTCAAAAATGGGCGGGATTGGACAAATGGGCGAGAGTGCTGTAATTTTGTGTACATGTATTTTGTGACAGTCTCCGTGATTGATCCAAAAATGGACGGGATAGGAAATCTGAAATCTGGGCAAACGAAGTGGACCGGGTCCAGCTATGTCTGGGGGGTGGTTAAAATAGGGTACTTGAATTTTCGATGTACCAAGTGGGCGTGGCCCGGCCCATATAAGCGAAATTTTGAAATTTATATATCTTGCACAATTTGTTTGCTAGAGTGCTCTAATCTTGTACATATCGCACCTGTTCCACAAAAGGGTAACAACTCAAAATTTAAAAAATTTTAGTAGAGGCCAAAGACTATTTCCGTTAATATTAATGGTATATTACAAAAAAAGAATATGTCGTTGCAATAAAATATCATAGAAAAAAATAATAACGCTATCTTCCTTTTTGTTTTTTTATTGATTTTAGAAAAATAACAACTTTTTTGAGTTGTTACTCTTTTCATGAAATAAGTTTGTATATAAATAGTGGTATTATTTTGAGTTGTAACCTTTTAACTGAAAAATCTTACTCGGATTATAAGTTGAAAAGGGCACAACTAAAAATATTACTCTTTAGATGATAAATCAACGGTCCCATTTGCTTAAACACTTAGAGACAATTCAAAATGTAACTCTTTAGTTGAATCTAAAGACGTTATTCTGTAAACACAGAGAGAGTCATAACGGTTTTTTATTATGAAAAAGAAGAAATATCATCGGACATTTTTGGCAGTGGGTAGAAATTGCCATGTTTTCTTGCAAAAAAGCAAAATTTAAAAATTTGAGTTGTTACTATTTTGTGGAACAGGTGCGATATGTATCTGGTGGCAGTCTACGTAATTGGTCCAAAAATGTACGGGATCGGATTAATGGTCGTGGCCCCGCCCATACAAGCTGCAGTGCTGTAATTTTGTGCATATGTATCTAGTGGTAGTCTACGTAATTGGTCCAAAAATTTACGGGATCGGATTAATGGTCGTGGCCCCGCCCATATAAGCCAAATTTGAAATTGACATATGTTGCATAATTTGTTAGCGAGAGTGCTGTAATTTTGCGCATATGTTTGTGGTGGTAGTCTACGTGATTTTTTCAAACATGGCCGGCATCGGGTATATGTATGTATCTGGTGACAGTCTACGTGATTGGTAGAAAAATGGGCGGGATCGGACTAATGGGCGTGGCCCCGTCCATATAGGCCAAATTTTGAAATTGAGATATCTTACATAATTTATTAGCGCAAATGCTGTCATTTTGTGTATAAATTTGGTGGCGGTTTAGGTTATTTGTCCAAGAATGGACGGGATCGGAAAATGGGCCAGTTCGCACCAAAGGGCTTGGCCCCGCCCATATAGGTAAAATTTTGAAATTGAGATATCTAGCACAACTTGTTAGCGAGATTGCTGTCATTTTGTGTATATTTATCTGGTGACGGGCTACGTGATTGGTAAATTGGAGGGATTGGACCAATGGTAGTGACCCCGCCCACATGAGCCATGTCTTCAAATTGAATAACTAGAGAAATTTGTTGGAGAGATTGCTGAGTTTTGTGTATATGTATCTGGGGTAACGAAGTGGACAGGGTCCAGCTAGTCTATATATATAAAAGAGAGTGTCTGTGTGTGGGTTTCTTTGTTTGTATGTTTGTTTGTTTATTTGTTCCGTATAGGCGCCTAAACGGCTGGACCGATCTTCTTGAAATTTTCACAGAATGTACATGTGTTGGGGGTGGTGAAAATATGGTACTTGAATTTTCGATATATCAAGTGGACGTGGACCCACCCACATGGGTCCAATTTTGATATTGAGAAAATTTTTTACCTATAGTGCTGAAATTTTGTGTGTATGCATTTAGTGGCAGATCATGTGAATTTTCTAAAAATGGACGGAATCGGACCAATGTGGCCCCGCCCATACAAGCCAAATTTTGAAATTGAGATATCTTGCACAATTTATTAGCGAGAGTGCTGTAATTTTGTGTACATATATCTGGTGATAGTCTTGAAATTTTCACAGAATGTACATGTGTCAGGGGTGGTGAAAATAGGGACTTGAATTTTCGACACATTAAGTGGGCGTGGCCCCGCCCATATAAGCAAAATTTTGAAATTGAGATATCTTACACAATTTGTTAGTTAGAGTGCTGTAATTTTGTGCATATGTATGCTGTGGCAGTCTACGTGATTAGTTTAAAAATGGGCGGGATCAGACTAATGGGCGTTGCCCCGCCCATGTAAGTCACATTTTTAAATTGAGATATCGTGCACAATTTTTTAATGAGAGTGTTGTTATTTTATGTGTATGTATTGGGTGGCAGGATTCGTGATTGGTTCAAAAATGGACTGGATCGGAAATCTCAATCTGGGGCAACGAAGTGGCCCGGGTCCAGCTAGTCACTCATAAAATGTTAAATTTTTGATATTGAACTCCAAAATTTTGTAGGAATGTGAAGTTTAGCCTAATAGACTATCATAAAATTAATTTTGATTTTTTTGATGTTACGTGATTTTGGATTTCAGATGACGATATGTATATCTTCCAATTTTATATATAGTACTAGCTGTATCCGGTCCAATTCGTTGCAACAGGTTTCCGATCCGATTCAGATTTTCGATTACAGCACTTTCGGTAATAAATTGTCCAAGATATATAAATTTCAAAACAAGGCTCATATGGGCGGGGTCACGGCCATTTTTCCGATCCCGCCAATTTTTGGATCAACTATCTACACTGCCAACTGATACATATAAACAAAATTACAGCACTCTCGGTAACAAAGTGTGCCAGATATCTCAATTTCAAAATTCGGCAAATATTGGCTGGGCAACGCCCATTAGTACGATCCCTTCTATTTTAGGACCCATCAAGTAGACTCCCTCCATATATCTATACAAAAAAATCCCGTCTGCTGGCTTGTACGCACGATAACTCTCGAAAGGATTAACCGATTACCTTCAAATTTGGGAAGTGGTAATATTTTCCCCTATCTCTATATAATTTCTATATATCGACAGTTTATATTCAATATCCTCTATCTTAAAAAACACAATTGTTCAGTAGAGCCAAAAAACCGTTTATATCCCTAATTTTAAAGAAAATTAAAATTGTTTGTTTTACAATGTTTATTACACCTAACTACGTGAACTACTAGATAATATTTTTTTTAATATTTGCACCACGAGCCATTTTATGGAACATAGAGGGTATTGCTATTCAAAAATTCTTCATGTATAAAAAAAGATAGAGGGATAGAGATAGAGATATAATAATAGTATAAAAAATTATTTATGAATTCCACAAATTTTTTTTAATATATAATTATACATATTATAATAAAAATAATAACAATGAATTAATGATTAATTTTTTATTTAAGTATTATCTATTTCTTGGGGTTCATTTTTTAATCCATTTTCAAATTGTCATAGAAAAAATGGTATTCTTGTGGAATCACAGTTTAGATATAAAAATAGTCATAATTTGAAAACTAAAGCTTCGACTAAAAAAAATTAACCAAATTCGGGTTTAGCATACTCTTTTCACCAAAGAACCATCTTTTAGAAGAAAAAAAAAACAAAAAAAAATAGTCCCAAATTATATGAAGAGATAGAGGGTATTGCATTCAGAAAAAATAAGTGTGTAAGATAGAGAAATTAGAAAAGTGACCATAAAATCTAAATTTTTGTTTTTTTTTTATTTCCAAATTAGTACCATAGATTCGCCTTATTTTACCGAATATTTTAACATAAAAATCTCATTTTTGCAAAAATTGAAGATAGAGGGTTTTGAATATAAGCTCTCGATATTTTCATCTGTCGCAAAAGAAGACTTTTCTCTCAGTTATCTGAAAAATTATGAGAAAAAACTATGTTAAGTATGATACTTGGTCAACTAAATTTACAAATCCGAGGAAAGGTACCTCGAGATAGCATTAGCAAGAACTTTTACAGCAATCTAGAGAAATAGAAATGTCAATCTCTGAAAATAGGCAAGAAGGCAGAGAAGCGAAACCCAAACCACTAGAAAGCTCAGAAAAGCCCTTTCTACGATGCGCGTACTGCAGAAAGAGGAATCACCTTGCAGAAAACTGTTTCAAGAAGATAGAGGCTGAAAATCATAAACAAACCAGAGTAGTTGAGACAAAACTTAATTGTTACGGATGTGGTGCAGAGGGTTATTACCGCTCAAACTGCTCAAATTGCAACAAAAGCTATAATAATGCTAACGAAAAATCGCTAGACTTTAACTCGTTGCACACAACACTAGTCGGAAGCGATGTTCCACTAGTTGATGTCAATATCAATGGATTACAGGATCTGGATACCGCAGCTAGAACAAGCGTAGCAGGTTTTCAACATTATCAAAAGCTATTTAAAAAAGGTATACCATTTAAGAAAGTTTATGCGGAGATAATATTAGCTGATGGAATAGCCAGAAATGAAATTGTTCATTCGGCAGTTGTCGACATAATTATTGGTAATCGATTTAAAAATATTTGTTTTCTATGCCTTCCAAATGCCATAGGCAATAGAACATTGCTTGGAATAGATTTCCTAAAAGAATGTGGAATTGTTATGGACCTAGCTCAACAAACCTGGCACTTCAAAGAAGAACCAAACGTGAATCATGCATTTAAAGTTCAGACCTCGCGAATTAATGTATCGATGGTTGAAAAGGTTCAAGAAAAACCAAATGAGCTAAATGAATTTTTATCCTGGTTCGAGAATGGCAATAATGAGTATTCGCCTGGAAATATAAATAAAATATTCGAAAATTCTGTCCCAGAAGGTACTGAAACACCCGATACATCAATATTGTTTCCTCCCTTAAAGAAAACAAAATATGAACATTTCTGTGACGAAATTTTTACTTCGCTAGATATTAATTCATTTGACATAAAATTGAGACCAAATGGGTACCCTTTTAAATGAAAGCGCAAAGGATGTTTTAGAGAATTTACTTATAACAGAAAAGGATATATTCTATGACATTCAAATACCAATATCCCAGGTTGAACACCATATCAAAACAGGTAAACATGAACCCATTTCAAACCCACCATATAGGTTATCTCCAAGAATGAAAGTTTTATTGATGCTGGAGTTGGATAAAATGATACAGACCGGAATTATATGTAGAGGAAATAGAATCACCTTGGGCATTTCCAGTGGTATTAATACCGAAAAAGGACGAAACGGTGAGATTGTGCGTCGACTACAGACGCCTAAATGGAATTACAACCACCGATACATATCCACTTCCTCGAATAGATAATCTTTTGCATTCAGCCAAAACAACGCCGTTTATGTGAACCCTTGATCTTCGGTCGGGTTACTGGCAAATGAAAGTAGCGGAAAAAGATAAAATTAAAACAGCTTTCACAACACTTTTTGGTATTTTTGTTTTCAATCGCATGCCATTGGGATTAAAGAATGCTCCAGCAACATTTCAACGCCTGACTGACAAATTTTATCCTGGCGTATCTGGATGACATAATTATATGTTCGAAAGACTTCAAACGCACATCTCTGATCTAAAGCAAACATCGCAAAACCATTGTCAGATTTAACAAAAAATAATGCAGTTTGGCAATGGGGGAAAAACAACAACATGCATTCGATACACTGAAAAGGTTGTTAACCTCTCCTCCAATTTTGCGACAAGTAAACGAGGAATTGTCGTTTGTATTAAAAACGAATGAGAGCAATTACGCTTTAGGGGCTGTTTTACTCCAGGGGGAGAATGAGTCTGAATGAACCATCGAATATGCCAGTCTCCACAACAGAGCGAGAAGCGCTAGCAGTAGTTTGGGCTGTGCAAACGTTCAGAGGATATATTGAAGGTTCTAACGTATTGCTTCTGACAGATCATCAGCCTTTAAAATGGCTCAACAGGACGGCTTGCGAGATGGTCGTTACTGCTGCAGACATTCAATATAAAAGTATCATACACACCAAAACGACAAAATTGTGTAGCTGATACAGTATCCCGTCCTCCATGTCACCACCAAACAAAACATGTGAATGTTTTTCAGTCCATATTGATTTTCCACGGAAAGGAGCTGAAGAATTTCGAAGATCACAAATGGAAGATCCTGATTTACAAAATATTATAAAATCATTTGAAAATAATGACGAAGACATCTTCAGATATACTGATAGAGGATACATCATGTTAGATGGCGTTCTATACCGATTTTGCTCTGAAGAAAACGCTGATAATGGTCAACTGGTTGTACCCAGATCGATGCGAAAGGATATCCTTTTCAATTACCATGACAACCCACCAGCTGGACATCACGGCATAGAAAGAACCATTAACAGAATAACACAACATTATTATTGGCCAAAAATGAGGTCAGAAATAACGGAATATGTAAAGTCGTGCATTGAGTGCAAGCGTTACAAGCCCTCAAATATGAAACCTGTTGGTCTCCTGCAAACCGTTAGCAGTAATAAGAGCTTTGAAGTTATTTCAATTGAATTATTCGGCCCACTTCCTCGAACCCTCCCGGGAAACCAATGGATTTTCATTGTGGAAGACCTATGTAGCAGATGGACAGAACTATTTCCGCTAGAAGTTGCATCAGCTGAAAATTGCGCGGTAATACTGCTTAATGAAATCCTTTTGAGATATGGTATACCCAGACGAATCCACTCAGATAACGGAGCACAATTTGTATGTGCGGTTATGCAAAAACTTACTTACTGTCTAGGAATTCTGCAATCATTCACACCGGTATATCATCCGGAAGCGAATACAGTTGAACGCAGGAACAGACCTTAAAGTACAGCTCTCAATTTATGTCAACCAATATCACACCACATGGGATTTGAAACTAGCGTCAATACGTTTTGCAATGAACACGGCCAAATGCTCAACAAAAGGCTATTCAGCTTCCTATCTTACATTTGGCAGATAATTAAGGGCCCCATTCGAAGTTCAAAACGATTTAAGAGCCATTGTGATTGCAGAGAACTTTGTGCCACAAATAACTCCTCATTTACTTCGACTATCTGATGCGCTACAACTAGCCAGAGAATCTGAAGAAAGAATGCAAGACAGGAACAAATTGTATGCGGATTTAAAGAGAAACCCCCAAACGAAAATTGAAGTGGGGAACAAAGTGCTTATTTCCACATGTGCTCAGTAAAAAGGATAGCAATATTACATCAAAATTTGTACCTAAGCGAGACGGTCCGTATGTCGTTATGAACAAAAAGGGTTCATCCTGTTACACGATTGCGTCACTGGCTAACACACGCAAACTATTGGGGACCTGCCACGCCTCAGATTTAACTTTATACGAAGGACGAGCGGAGAAGCCTCTCTATGCAAAGACACGGCGAGCTCGCCAACAAAACTCAACGAAAGCACAAACATCCAATAACCTAAAAGATACGTCTGGTCCGAACAGTTCCAATAAAACATCAAATAACAACGCAACAACTAGCTCCTGTAATGATAATGCAACAATCAATAATAAAGCAACAACCATTGAAGTCAATACAAATGCAACAACCAAATTACCTGAGGCAAACAATTCCGAAAGTACACAAATATCGACAACTAAACCAGCAAACAAGCACGAAGTAAACCACAAGAACACACCAAGAAGATCCCTGCGCCAGAGGAAGCCACCATTGAGATTTTAAGAAGTGCTGCCCCCTCATCGTGACGATTTCTGAGGCAGAGGGGGAGTGTGTAGCAGATGATAATATATATCTATATATATAAAGAAGAATGTGTGTTTGTTTGTTTGTTTGTTGGTTTGTTTGTACCGTATAGACGCCTAAACGGCTGTACCGATCTTCTTGAAATTTTCACAGAATGTACATGTGTGGGGCGTGGTGAAAATAGGGTACTTGAATTTTCGATATATCAAGTGGTCGTGGCGGGTCCATATGGGTCAAATTTTGGTATTGAGAAAAATTTTTAACTAGAGTGCTGAAATTTGGTGCGTATGCATTTAGTATCAGATTATGTGCGTTTTCAAAAAATGGGCGGAATCGGACCAATGGGCGTGGCCCCACCCATATAAGACAAATTTTGAAATTGAAATATTTTCCACAATTCATTAGCGTGAGTTCTGCAAGTTTGTATATGTATCTGCTGACAGTCTACGTGATTGGTCCAAAAATGGGCGGGATCGGCTCAATGGGCGTGGCCCCGCCCACATAGACCAACTTTTGAAATTTCGATATCGTGCATAATTTGCTAGCGAGAGTGCTGCAATGTTGTGTATATGTATGTGGTGGCATTCTACGTAATTGGTCCAAAAATGGGTGGGATGGGACCAATCGGCGTGGCCCCGCCCATAAAAGCCAAATTTTTAAATTGACATATCTTGCACAATTTGTTAGCTATAGTGCTGTAATGTTGTACATATGTATCTGGTGGCAGTCCACGTGATTGGTCAAAAAATGGGCGGGGTCGGACCAATGGGCGTGGCACCGCCCATATAAGCTAAATTTTAAAAATGTGATATATTGCACAATTTGTTAGCGAGAGAGCTGGAATTTTCTGTGTAAGTATCCGTTGGCGAGCTACGTGATTGGTCCAAAAATGGGCGGGTTCGGACCAATAGACGTGGCCCCGCCCATATAAGCCAATTTTTTAAATTGAGATATATTGAACAATTTGTTACCGAGAGTGCTGTAATTTCGTGTATATATATCTGGTGGTAGTCTACGTGATTGGTTCAAAAATGAGCGGCATCGAACCAATGGGCGTGGCCACGTCCATATAAGCCAAATTTTGAAATTGAAATATCTTGCACAATTTATTATCGAGTGTGCTGCAGTTTTGAACATATGTATCTGATGACACAATACGCGATTCGCCCAAAAATTGGCGGGATCAGACCAATGGACGTGGCCCCTCCTATATAAGCCAAATTTTGAAATTGAGACACATTCCTTGCACAATTTTTAGCGAGAGTTATGTCTGGTGGTAGTCTACGTTATTGGTCCAATGAGGGTCGGGATCGGATCAATGGCCGTGGCCCCGCCCATATAAACTAAATTTTGAAATTGAGATGTCTTACACAATTTTTTAGCGAGAGTTCTGTAATTTTGCGCATATGTATCTGATAATAGCCTACGTGAATGGACTAAAAAGTGGCGGGATCGGATCAATGGGCGTGGCCCCGCCCATATAAACCAAATTTTTAAATTGAGATATCATGCACAATTTGTCTACGTGATTACACAAAAACGGGCGGCACCGCCCATAGAAGCCTAATTTTGAAATTGAGATACCTTGCACATTTTTTATAAGTGAGCGCTGCAGTTTTGGGTATATGTATCTGATGACAGTCTACGTGATTCGCCCAAAAATAGGCGGGATCAGACCAATGGACGTTGCCCCGCCTATACGAGTATAAGCCAAATTTTGAAATTGTGAGTCATATCTTGCACAATTTTATAGCGAGAGTGCTGTAATTTTGTGCATATGGATCTGGTGATAGTCTACGTGAATGGTCCAAAAAGGGTTGGGATCGGACCAATGGGCGTCCTTATAAGCAAATTTCTGAAATTGAAATACCTTGAACAATTTGTTAGCGAGAGTGTTGTAATTTTATAAATATGCATTTGAGGCAGTCTACGTAATTGGTTAAAAAATGGATGGAATAGGAAATCTGAAGTCTGGGGCAACGAAGTGGACCGGGTCCAGCTAGTAATCTATATTTATTAATTATTATCAAAAAGTATTAAAATGTATTAACAATTATTTACCATTAATTATTTCACACAATTATTTATTATATGCTAACTATGAATGAGTTCAATTTATTTTTGATGACTGTCATTTAATACTCAAATATCTCTTTTAATAATATATGACTCATGTTTCACAATTAGGTTTAATATTATCACTCGAAATCTCTTGTAATGTGTCACTCAATTTCAATTATTAACACACTGAGTGTGTTCTCTCACTCTCAGCTCTCGTTAACATTCATCTCTATTTTGTAATACATACACCGTAGTGATTATTTCATATTCATGACTCTCATGACAACAATGATAGTTGTGAGATGATTCACTGAGAAGCTGTCATTCAATAAACATCATCAAACTTTAAGTGGAGTCCTTTCCTTTTTCGGGTCACCCTAAATAAATACAAAAACCATTTAAGTGTAATCCAGCATGGGCGTTCATCGTTTGGCTAGGATTTAGTTGAACATAAATTAAAATAAATATAAATAAATATTGACCTGTGAAGAATAAAGTTCTCCTTCCTACAAAGGGTAATTTGCTCCTTCTACATCTGGTCTATGCCTGTGCAAAATTTCGGCATTCTAGCTCTTACAGGGGCCTCAGTGGTCAAACGGCCCCACCGTCTTTTATTTCTCCAAAACCTTCGCGTAGCAATTACGAACAATTAGCAGTCGAGAAAAACAAGATCCATTTTTACATACTTACTAGCTTTCCCAGCGAACTTCGTTTCACTCAAATTTCTGTTATTCGGTCAATTCAAATTATTTTCTATGCTTTGTATTGTACTAGCTGGACGCGGTTCACTTCGTTGCCTCAGACTTCAGATTTCCGATCTCGTCAACTTTTGGACCAATCACGTTGACTACAAACATTTTTTTGACCAATCACGTAGACTACCACCAGTTGCATATCGCTCAATCACTTCAAGAGTGACATAACTTAAAATTGAAAATTGCCAAGATGTGTAAGTTTAAGTACGTATAAAATGATAAGTAACATGAAATAAGATGTTTAAATACGCTTGAATAATCCAAAATATGGTTGTTTACTAAAAAACAAAATTTCGCTGAGATTAAATTATGGACATTTGCAAAATTCTGATTTTTGTAAGGCAACCTCAAAAATTTTAAATTTGAGTTATGTCACTCTTGAAGTGAGTGAGCGATATGTACTTATATGCACAAAATTACCGCACACTCGCTAATAAATTGTGCAAGATATCTCAATTTCAGAATTTGGCTTGTATGGGTGGGGCCACGCCTATTGCTCCGATCCCGCCCATTTTTGGACCAATCACGTAGACAACCACCAGATGCATATGCACAAAATTACAGCACTCTCGCTACCAAATTATGTCAGATATCTCAATTTCAAAATTTGGTTTATAGGGGCGGGGCCACGCCCGTGGGTTTGATCCCGCCCATTTTTGGACCAATAACGTAGACTACCACCAGATACATATGTACAAAATTACTGCACTCTCGCTAACAAATTGTGCATGATATCTCAATTTCAAAATCTGGCTTATATGGGCGCGGCCAAGCCCGTTGGCCGATCCCGCCCATTTTTGGACCAAACACGTAAACTGCCACCAGATACATATGCACAAAATAACAGCACTCTCGCTAACAAATTCTGCAAGATATCTCAATATCAAAATTTGGCTTATATGGGCGGGGCCATTCCCATTGCTCCGATCCCGCCCATTTTTTGACCAATCACGTAGACAACCACCAGATGCATATACACAAAATTCCAGCTCTCTCGCTAACAAATTGTGCAAGATATCACATTTTTAAATTTGGCTTATATGGGCGGTGGACAAATCACGTAGACTGCCACCATATGTACATCATTACAGCACTCTAGCTAACAAATTGTGCAAGATATATCAATTTCAAAATTTGGCTTAAATGGGCGGGGCCAGGCCCACTTGGAACATCGATTTTCACCACCCGTATGGGGTATTTTCACCACCCCGCAGACATGTACATTCTGTGAAAATTTCAAGAAGATTGGTCCAGCCGTTTAGACGCCTATACGGTACACTTCTTCCTCATCCCCACAGCTTCTGCAGAAGTCATTGGAGTCAATACCCAATATTTTGGCGTGTTCGCCGATCAAGCAGTGTCCCGTCAGAACTGATACTGGGGCACCAATATATGCAAATTCTTCGAGAATTTGTAATGTCGTCCCTTTCCTAACAAGTTCATCGGCTTTGCAGTTCCCCGGAATATCCGTTTGCCCAGGCACCCATGTGAGGTGTATATTAAACTGCTTAGCCATCTCGTTAAGAGATCTGCGGCAGTCGAGGGCTGTTTGTGAATTTATGGATGTTGCCTCCAGAAAATTTATGGCAGCCTGGCTGTCCGAGTAAATGACACACCAGTGTTTGTTACTATGTTACGATTCAGCAACTTGGCGACTTCCCATATTGCCGTTATTTCGGCTTGATACACATTGCATGTATCTGGTAGTCTGTGAGCTATAGCCAAGTTAAGTTCTTCACAGTGTACTCCGAAGCCAACCTCTTCATCAAGCTTCGAACCATCCGTGTAAAAGTGGAGATGGTTTCTATTACCTGGTATTCTGCCACCCCATTCATCTCTGGCGGGAATCATAGTGATGTAATTTCTCTCGAAGGTTGGTATATAGTCCACTCGGTCGGTAACCATAGCACTACAATTTGATATCCTCATGTGACCGTAGTTCTTGTACCTCCACATTGATAGGCAGTTTAATCTTATTGTTCTCTGAACCTTTGTTAGTAGGTTGGTGATGGTTAGTTTGTCAGTTGCCGTCCGCCATACAACAATGCCGTATAACAGTATTGGACGAACTACTGCTATATGTATCCAGTGGGCGATTTTAGAGAAGAGGCCCCACCGCGACCCTACAATGTTTTTGCAGGAATATAAGGCGACGTTGGCCTTCATTACACGTTCCAATACGTTAAGTCTAAATAACAGTTTTCTATCTACAATTATTCCTAAAAATTTTGCACTTTCAGAAAATACTAGATCTGTTCCATTTATCCGAGGTGGAGGGTCCACATATGGGACATTATTCATCCTAGTAAAGAGAACCAATTCTGTCTTGTTTGTAATGAAACTAGAGTTAACTTTTAGATGTGACAGTGCCGCAATTACCGCATCTAAGTGAAAGTTGTTAAAAGCTCCTTCTATGTCAAGAAACGCCACCATGTTGAATTCCTTGAAATGCAGGGACGATTCGATAGTGCTCACAAGTTCGTGCAAGGCTGATTCTGCAGACTTCCCCTTATTGTAAGCATGTTGGTTCACCGACAGGAGTTTTGTATCCAGGTTTTCCCTAATGAAATAATCTAAAAGTTTTTTCCAGACCTTTCAATAGGTAGGAGGATAGGCTATTTGGTCTGAAGTCTTTTAGCCTAGTGTGTAATATCTTCCCCGCTTTAGGTATAAATGCCACTTTGGTATCCCTCCATCGATTCGGGATGTATGAAAGCCTGATACAGCCTACATATATTTTCTCCAGCCAGGGGATAATGTAGTTTAACATTTTCTGCATTTCTGCTGGAGTGATGCCCGTCTGGTCCAGGTGACTTGAATGACTCAAAGCTGTTTATAACCCAGCTTATTCTGGATCTCTCAGTCAACAAGCTAGCAACGCTCGCAGTCCACTCGCATTCTTGTTGGTCTTGCTGCTCTTCGGGTTCTGTTGGTGAGTTCCCCGGGAAATGTGTGTCGAGCAGTATATTCATCGACTGCTTGCTGTTTTTTGTCCTGTTATCTGCTTCATCCTGCAAGTAACCCTATGTACATGGTGAAGCTGATAGTATTTTCCTTAGCCTTGCGGCGTCGGAGACCTTTTCCACTTCGCCACAGAAGGTTTGGAGTTGAGGACTTTCTTGAAATTCTTCTCATGTGTACAGGTGCCACTTTGTCTTCCTCACATTTCTGTGGACGGCAGGTTTAGGCGCTTTTTCAGCGAGTTTGAACTCAATATAATGGTGATCAGCTTCATAAGGCAAGTAACTGGAGACCACCCAATGTATTCGATAACCCATCTCCAGACTTGCAGATGTTTGATCTTTACCACTCAAAAATTAGCCAGGAGAAAGATACTTAGATCTTTCCTGGCCAAAATGCAGGTTCTTGGAGTGCCTTCACAGTTGGCCACAAGCAGTTTAAAGTTGGGTGTCCCGATACCGCACACCCTTCCTCCTACTGCGTAGGGCTCCTGTATCAGGACGATGTCTACTGCAGCTGTGGACAGGCGCAGCAATAGAGCCGCTGAGGCTGCTTTAGCGTGATGAAGTTTAATCTGTAGAATTCCTACCATCATTGGTAATTGACAGATTAACATACATCCCGACAAGGGTGCTATCGAAGTCTTCGTCCGTATCATCGAGAAGCGTGTCCCCGCCAGATGCGCCAAAGAGTGCGGAGACTCCCCTCAGCCCCTCTGTGTCAAAAGTAGAGCTTTCGTCCTCAGAGAAGGACGTTACAGATCTTCTGTTAGAGTTGGAGTCACCAGAAATAATGGGCGTGGGTACCTCCGCACTTCCAGAAAGCCGTGTATCAACCACGGTGGACGACTCACCTTCCGCAGTGGGAGCTATATCCTGCTTGTATACCTTCAAGACTAGTCACGAAGCCATATTGCTGGGTTGCACTGGCACGTTGTGGATTCAGCGTTAAGAATCAAATTAACCTGCTTCTTTTTACTATCCGCCTCACCAACCTTGCTGATTCTCCAATTGTGGGCCGGCAGACCAGGATTGGAATCTTTTATTATTTCTAATATGTCAGCCGGGTTGGAGGGATCTTCTGTAACCCAGGTGAGGGCTCTAGGGTGACTAGGGATGTTGTTTTATTCGACAACATGCAACTGGGCACCCGGCCACACCTCACCCGCTCGACTCAGATCAGCCTTATGATCTGATCTGGCATCACCGAAATATAAGGGCTTTACTCTCCCCTGATGCCATCCAGCATCGTTGCAGATTGGTGGTTAGCCCGGCATTTCTCTATTGACATCGAGGTAATGAGCCATAATTGCTGATTGCACATGGCTCTCCTTCGCCACTTCATTCAAGGGCTTGGTGAGTGTCCTGTTGATGGTGGCATTAGGGCCTATTGCCTTTTTCGAAGGCATGGCTTCATCAGGTGATCTGATTCTTTTGACTTTATTAGCCGTTAACAAAGCTGAATTTGTGACTCTTTCAGCCGGCTCATTGGCCTTAGAAGCATCTATGACGCCTTTAGCCCAGGTAAGTGACTCTTTTTGTTTTTCGGTAAGAGTCGAAAACTCAACAAACAGCCTCCAACTTCATCAAAACTCTGAGCGCTATCCGGTGCTCATTGTGCTTCCATTTTGGCGGTCGGACGTGACGTTTTCCCCTCAACGTACCACCTGTTGTGATTACTGGGGGGAATTTTCACCATTTTTGGTGTGGTCGGCTTTGGCCAAGACCAACGGACGGACAGTAGGACGATTGGGGAAGCCCGCTTTATTGGAACACGAAGGCATCCCCGTCAAGGAATTTATTTATTTCTTTGTCTGTTTTAGCCCGTAATAGGTACCACTTTGTAGGCCTTCTAGACTTTGTACAGATTTTTTTTGCGATTGCGTAATATGTAATGCGTAATATGTTTTAACTATCCGCTCAGTGATAAACACGTCCGTTCACTACGACTGATCAGCATCGAATAATGTGTGTACATCTAGCGGCAGTCTCATATCGTATGGAAGCACTGATCACTTTTTAAGAATGCTATCAAAAACTCCAAACTTCAAGGCAAATGATGCAATGGTTATCCAGATATCGGCTTAGTATTGGATTTATATGGGTTACGCGCTTGTTAATTCGATATAGTACTCGAAATATTATAGTTTTTGTGTGGAAGGTACCGCACCCTTGACATTCGATAGATCTGTTATCGAGTTATGAGGAATACGAATTCGCCAAGCCCAAAATCGTGAAAATCGAAAGGTCTGTTCTCGATGTATGATATGAGGTTGCGTTGGCCATGTCGCGCCCCTTTGCCTAATCCTAAATTTTTCTCCATTGTGTACCCCCTGGGGCCAATACAAATTACGCAAGTCGTAAAATTCGAACGATCCACACTCGAGTTATGTGCTTGCGATGCCCGTGACGCGCCTCTTTGACCAATAAATTTTTTTTTCTTTGGCCAATACGAATACATCAAGCCAAAAATCGTAAATGTGAACATCTGTACTCAAGTAATGAGATTCTATGAGTCGCGCCACGCATTTCGACCAATCATACATTTTCCTCCATGGTGTCTTCTTGGAGGCAATATCAATCCATTAAGTTCAAAATAGTAAGGAACGTACTATCCAAAATTGTGAAACCCTAATTACCCGTTTGCGATTTATGAGGTTATTTGGGCGGCGCCTAGCCCCTTTTGCAAATTATAAAATTTCACCACAGTGAATAATATGTTCTCGAGTTATGAGGTTGTATGTACAGCCCGCACTCCTTTGACCTATCATAAATTATCCTCCACAATGTTCTTCCATTGACCAATACGAATACATTAAACCAAAAATCGAACGATCTGTTCTCGAGGTTATATGGGCAATTCTACGCCCGGTTGACCAATCATAAATTCTCCCCCAGAGAGTCCTGCATTGGCCAAATACGAATTCATTAAGCCCAAAATTATGAAAATCGAATGTTTTCGAGTTCTGAGATTGTATGGACGGTGCCACGGCCCTTTGACCAATCAGAAATTGTCCACCACAATGCCTTTTTTTGGGCCGATATAAAAAAAATTATGAAAATCGAACGATCCGTTCTCTTGTTATTAGGTTATTAGACTTTGACCTTGCCATTCCTCCTGCACCAGTCATTGATCAAGACCACATTTATGAAAATCTAATGATTTGCTCTCGTGTTATGACGTTATGTGTGGTTCCACGACCTTTTGACCAATCCTATTTTTTCTACTTTAGTGTCCTTCCTGTGCCAATACGGATCCACTAAAAACAAAATTGTGAAAATCAAAGGCTCATATGGGTGGGGACTCTCCCATTGGTCCGATCCCGCCCATTAGAGGAAAAATTACGTAGTCTGCCATCAAATGCTTATACCCAAAATTACAGCACTCGCTAACAAAATGTGCAAGATATCTCAATTGCAAAATTTGGCTTATATGGGCAGGGTCACGCCAACTCGTTCGACCGTGCTCATTTCTGGACCATTCACGTTAACTGCCAAGATGTGCAAGATATCTCAATTTCAACATTTGGTTAAATGCGCGGGGCCACGTCCACTCGTCGGACCAATCACGTAAACTGCTTTTAGATACATATGCACAAAATTGAGATATATTGCCCAACAAATTAGGCAATATATCTCAATTTTAAAATTTGGTTTATTTGATCTAGACCACGCCCATTTGTCCGACCCCGCCCATTTTTGGACCAATCACGTATACTATCACCAGATACATATGTACAATATTACGGCTCTCTCGTAACAAATTCTGCAAGATATCTCAATTTCCAAATTTGGCTTATATGGGCGGGGCCACGCCCGATTGATCCGATCGCTCCAATTTTTGGACCAATCACGTTGACTGCCACTAGATATATATACACAAAATTACAACACTCTCGCTAATAAATTGTACATAAGCCCAAAGTACAGCACTCTCACTAACAATTTCAATGTTTTGATTATAGGGCCCATTCATCCGATCCCGCCCAGTTTTGGACAAATTACGAAGACTGTCACAAAATACATATACACAAAATTATAGCACTCTCGCTAACAAATTGTGCAAGATATCTCAATTTTAATATTTGGTACCCACTTGATATATCGAAAATTCAATTACCCTATTTTCACAGCCCCAACACATGTACATTCTGTGAAAATTTCATGAAGATAGGTCCAGCCGTTTAGACGTCTAAATGGAACAAACAAACACAAATTTTTTTATATATATAGACTAGCTGGACCCGGTCCACTTCGTTGTTCCAGACTTCAAATTTCCGATCTCGTCAACTTTTACACCAATCACGTAGCAACCACCAGATGCATATGCACAAAATTACAGCACTCTCGCTAACAAATTGTGTCAGATATCTCCGCTTAAATGTCAATAATTTTTAATTATGTGACAGACTTCACATGTTTTACATTTTTGTGTGAACTTATAATATTTGCATATCACTGCACAAAGGGGGAAAACATCATGTTTGTTTGGTGTTTGCTTTTTTGTAGATGATGTATTTTGTTTTTTTTCAGTTTGTTGAAAACTGAAAAAAATCACCCACATAAGATGGTAGCGGTGTTGGACCCATCTCCTGTTTTTTGGGATGCCTATCGTATTTGGCTTTGGCGCAAATTCTGCAGTTAGCAACCACTTCATTTGCCAAGTTAACCGTCTTCGGAAAATACATATTTGTCAGCGAGAATATATTTAACATTTTCCTGAGCCGCTCTATAGGTTATGTTCTGTGACAACTATCTCTCTTTGTTCATTCTTATCAAAAATATCCCGAACCATATCTCTGCAATACCAAAATTTTGTAGAAGGGAAGTACCCTACTAATTCGTTTTGGATACATACCAGAATTGGAAGGTCACAATGTATCGTGTTGGTAAAATTTTGATTTACCACCAGCTTTACTTCGTTGATTAGAGTAATCTTATCAGTGAAGTCAATCGTGTGACGGATTTTTCTGAGAAAATAATGACATTTCTATTTTGAGGAAAGTTCACCTCCTGGAGTTCGATCTGATTTCTAAAGCAATTTATCCAAACTATGGATATTATGTCTTGAGAGTGCAACTGCCAAATAATTTTCTTCATCTGGTTTGTGAAAAATTTTGGCGTTATGTTCATCAACAAAAGCCATCCAACGTTTAATCTTAGCGTTTGAGGTTCTATCTGAGACAGAAAACGTAAGCGGTTCTTGGTCAGTGTAAACATTTAAGTTCCTCACGCCGTATATGTAATTTCTTAGCTTTTGGAGAGCCCAAACAATAGCTAACAATTCGCGCTCATTACTCGCCAAGTTCAGTTCCCTGTCTTTTAGAGTCCTGGAAATCATTGTTATGGGTCAACCACTCTGAGACTACCCTGCCGTCCTTAAATGAAATGTCTTTTTTAATTCCGGATAAAGCAATGTGACCTCCCCAGAAGCTTGAATTTATTGTAACTTCTCAAATTTTTAGAGTTGTTCTTCATACAAGTCTATCTTAACTATTCTCGATTGGCAGGCGCTAATATTACCATTATCCCCTTTCAGAATGTCATTAAGAGACCTTGTTATCGAAATTTTTTTTATGAAACATGTGTAATAACCGGCCAAGCCCGAAAATGATCTGAAAATCTGATTGCAATCCTTTAGTGGTAAGGGGGTGAGGCGCGTGTGTGACTCTCTGAGAGAAATAATTCACCAAGGGTTCCGTTTACTTCGTTCTTTGGACTGAAGTGTGTATTCCGAAGACTTCCTCTTCAAAATCACTTTCGATTTACTTGCAAACTTTGTGATCGAATATCGCGAAAACAAGAGCTAACCTAGAAAAATGGATATAACCACTGGATTCAGCAATGCGGAAATAGGTATATACATAGGGTATAAGGTTTAGGTTTAGGTTAGGGTGGCAGACGTATTTTTTTTATACAAGCTCACATAGACCAGTTTAGGTCCCTAGTGTTACCACAGGCTGAAATGCCCCTCATCGAAACCAACCTGTTTGATATACAAATTTATCGATAGTACGAATATCGGTACTGGAAAGATCTGTTAGGCTGCCTAGAAAGGCCGACCCCAGAATGTCCAGTCGTCGTTTACTCAGAGAGGGGCAGTCGCATAGCAAGTGCTGAATGCTCAAAACAAGAGCTAACCTAGAAAAATGCGGAAATAGGTATATACATAGGGTATAAGGTTTAGGTTTAGGTTAGGGTGGCAGACGTATTTTTTTTATACAAGCTCACATAGACCAGTTTAGGTCCCTAGTGTTACCACCGGCTGAAATGCCCCTCATCGAAACCAACCTGTTTGATATACAAATTTATCGATAGTACGAATATCGGTCCTGGAAAGATCTGTTAGGCTGCCTAGAAAGGCCGACCCCAGAATGTCCAGTCGTCGTTTACTCAGAGCGGGGCAGTCGCATAGCAAGTGCTGAATGCTCTCCACTTCTTCCTCATCTCCATAGCTTCTGCAGAAGTCATTAGAGTCAATATCCAATCTTTTGGCGTGTTCGCCGATCAACGGACGTCTTTGGAGCAATTCTTTAATTTTATGACAATTTTTTTTCAGTGTACATAATACTTATAAACAAACTTTCATTAACTTGTATCAAAAACCTCATTTCTGCAAAATTATATAAAGATCGGACGTAAAATACAGATTTAATAGCGCTTAAATACTAAATAGGCATAACAATAATAAGTATATATGTGGCAATATCTAAGTCTAAATCGATTATCTTCAAATTAAGCAGTATTCGCTCCTAAATTAAGAAACTTCTTTCTGCCAAATTTTGTAATAATCGGAAGTAAAGTACAACTTCTATAGCGCTTTGATACCAAATCGGGAGGAAAATATTTATCGGGGCTATATCGAGATCTGAACCGATTTGTCCCGAATTTGAAAGTATTTATTCATGTAATAAGAAACCTCGTTCGGCCGAATTTCGTTCTGATCGGATTTAAAATAAAGTTTCTACAGCGCTTACATGTCAAATCAGGCATCACATATATATGAGGGCTATATCAAAATCTGAGCCTATTTTCACCAAATTTAGCAGTGTTTCTTCATGTAATAAGAAACCTCTTAATGTCTCTCACAAAAACACTCAACTAAGAACATACGTTCGAAATAAGTGGGCCAACATAAAAAATACGCAAATCGAATGCACGAAAAATTCACCTTTTCGATTGAACGGGCCCCCGGTTTAAGGTTATTGTTTCAGATCTAGTTTCACTGAAAAAAAATTTGTCATAAAATTAAAGAAATGCTCCAAAGACGTCCTTAGTCTTCAAAATAAATACATTTTGTACTTAAAATTAAGAAAACTTACTTAAAATTAAGTAAATTACTTAATATTATTGAAATTATCTATATTTTAAGTACAAAATGTACTTATTTTAAAAACTAATGACGTCTTTGGAGCATTTCTTTAATTTTATGACAATTTTTTTTCAGTGTTATTAACAATAACACATCTTCAACCCCAACTTGGAAAGATTCTTATAGAGAGGGTGGAGCTAAGTACTTTCTTAACTTAAACAAAACCACTTATCCCAAATTATTATTGCAATGCCCCTTTGCGCATTATTAGACAGATGTTGGTTATTATAACATTCTCCCCGCCCGACTATCTGTCTTTCCTCACTTTTTTATTGTGAAATTTTGAACTTATATGGCTTTGGAACTAATATATTTTCGTTTAATTCAAATATATCAAAAACGTCGATTATCTGCAGGTAGCATTATTGAAGCAATATGATTTTAAGAACAAAATAAAACGAACGAAAACCTAATAAATCATGTATTAATCCGAATTATATCATTAAATTAAATTATGTTTTAGTCTTAAATCAAGTACTGATCACCACCGTTTTTGCTTATTTCATAAAAGTACAGAATCGTGATATCTGCAAACGCAATGTAAACACGCATTCAATCGTATTTCCTCGCTTTTTAGCAAAAACAATTCGACCACATCCCTGTTTAGATATCGCTTTGTGGATGCAACGAGGTACCTCAAATAAACCAGCTACATTGTCTATTCGCAAGCACAAAGTTATTATGGATTTGCTTTGTTTTCATTTTCCATTTGCTCCCTTTGCACTTTGCTTACAGTAATTGTTATTTTTCTCTTCTATTTACCATTTTAACGAATTCATTTTATTTAGATTAATTGAATCGTAAACAATTTAACACAAAAACATCGTTACCAAAATACGGGATATCGAAGAGTATTTGTGTACTGATACACTGGACGTTTTTATAAAACTCGGTGATAAGCGAAGAAATTATTTTGTGACATGTTTAGTTGTGGTCATAAATTTTATTTTTTTTAGGGACATATTAAAGACTATAATTCTATACCAGTTGTTGCCTCGAAGTTTTTTTTTTGTTTTAAGGTCACAAGTATAGAACGGAAATAATTCAAAATGGAGGTAAGTTATGTAATTTCAAGTGGATTACACCGGAAAAACGTCATTTACAAATTGTGCAATGGGCGGGGCCACGCCCCTTGGTCCGATGCCGCCCATTTTTTGACCAATCACGTAGACTACCACCAGAAACATATGATAAAATTACAGCACTCTCCTAACAAATTGTGCAAGATATCTCAATTTCAAAATATAGCTTTCTAGCTGGCCGGGTCCACTTCGTTGCCCCAGACTTCAGATTTCCGATCCCGTATGCACAAAATTACTTTGATCTCTCTAACAAATTGCTCAAGATATATGAAACACAAAATTACAGCACTCTCGCTAACAAATTGTGCAAGATATATCAATTTAAAATATTGACTTATATGGCCGGGGCCACGCCCCTTGGTCATATCCTGCCCATTTGTGGGTCAATCACGTAGACAACCACCAGAAACATATACACAAAATTACAGCACTATCGCTAACAAATTGTGCTAGATAATCCAATTACAAAACTTGACTCACTCGGTGCCACGCCCATTAGTCTGATCCCGCGCATTTTTGGACCAATCACATAGACAACCACCAGAAACATATACAAAAATTACAGCACTCTCGCTAAAAAATTTCAAAATCAAATTTCAATTTCAAAATTTGGCTTATATGGGCGGCGCCACGCCCATTTGTCCGATCCCGCTCATTTTTGGACCAGTCTCGTAGACTACCACCAGATACATATACGCAAAATTTCAGCTCTCTCGCTAACAAATCATGTAAGATATATCAATTTAAAAATTTGTGTTGGGCCACGCCCGTTGGTCTGATCCCGCCCATTTTTGGTCCAATAACGTAGACTGCCACCGGATACATACATATGCACTAAATTGCCTCACTTTTGCTAATAAATTGTCCAAAATATCTCACACACCCTTTGATCCGAATCCGCCCATTTTTGGAACATTCACATAATCTACCACTAAATGCTTACACACAAAATTTCAGCACTCTAGCTGCAAATTTTTCTCAATTTCAAAATTTGACTCATGTGTGCGGGTCCACGCCCACTTCATATATCGGAAATTCAAGTACACTATTTTCACCAAACCCCTACACATGTACATTCTGTGAAAATTTCAAGAAGATCCGTCCAGCCGTTTAGGCGTCTATACGGAACAACCAAGCAAACATACAAACAAACCCACAAACAGACACTCTCTTTTATATATATAGAATAGCTGGCCCCGGTCCACTTCGTTGCCCCAGATTTACGATTCCGTCCATTTTTTAACCAATTACGTAGACTGCCATCAAATGCATATTTACAAAATGACAACACTCTCGCAAATAAATTGTTCAAGGTATTTCAATTTCAGAAATTTGCGTATAAGGGTGGGGCCACGCCCATTGGTCCGATACCAACCCTTTTTGGACCATTCACGTTGACTATCACAAGATCCATATGCAAAAAATTACAGCACTCTCGCTAAAAAATTGTGCAAGATATGAGTTCCAATTTCAAAATTTGGCTTATATAGGCGGTGCCACGTCCATTGGTTTGATACCGCCCATTTTTGGGCGAATCACGTAGACTGTCATCAGATACATATACCTGAAACTGCAGCAATAAATTGTGTAAGATATTTCAATTTCAAAATTTTACTTATATGGACGGGGCCACGCAAATTAGTCTGATCCCTCCCATTTCCTGACCAATCACGTAGACTGCCGCCAGATACATATACACAAAAGAACAGCGCACTTAAACAAATTGTGCAAGATATCTCAATTTCAAAATTAGGATTCTATGGGCGGTGCCGCCCTTTTTTGTGTAATCACATAGACTGCATGAGATGCACAAAATCACAGCACTCACGCTAATAAATTGTGCATGATATCTCAATTTCCCGCCACTTTTTAGACCATTCACGTAGGCCATCATCAGATACATATGCACAAAATTACAGAACTCTCGCTAAAAAATTGTGTAAGACATCTCAATTTCAAAATTTAGTTTATATCGGCGGGGCCATGGCCATTGATCCGATCCCGAACCTTTTTGGACCAATAACGTAGACTACCACCAGACATCACTCTCTCTTAAAATTGTACAAAATATGTGTCTCAATTTCAAAATTTGGCTTATATAGGCGGAGCCACGTCCATTGGTCTGATCCCGCCCATTTTTGGGCGAATCGCGTAGACTGTCATCAGATACATATGCCCAAAACTGCAGCACTCTCGATAATAAATTGTGCAAGATATTTCAATTTGAAAATTTGGCTTATATGCACGGAGCAAAATGGCGTATTTTGATATGTTTGAATCGAAAGAAAATATATTTGGAACACAAATTTTTAAATATTATATATTTCTGAGCAAATAAATTTTATTTAAAAATCAATAAAATTTACTTGGAATGCATATATTAGTATATTAGAACAAAATATATTTGCAAACTACATTTCTCAAATAAAATATATGTTTAGAAACAAATAAAATTATTGTTTTGGAATTTCTCCAAATATATTTTATTTAAAAAAGATTTTCAAAACTTTTGCTGACTTTTTCAAATTTCAGATTTAATTTTTCGTTGATTTCGAATTATACCTCCCAGTTATGATACCATATGTGTATCATTACTTCTGTTTTAAATCAATCATTTCCAATTTCTGAGTATTCCAAGCTATCATTAGTTGTCTATCCTCCAAGTATTTTATGTTGATCCAACATTATACGATTTCAATTATTATTATTTATTTATTTACGAAGATTAAAAATTTCTAAAAAATTAACTTTGAATTACGGAAAAATTTAACACAGTTTAGGTATTTTCTGAATAATACAAATAAATATTGGTTTCAGAAATAATAGCCCTAAATAAAAATATATTGGGATGTAAACAAAGATTTGTTTAGAACAACATCTCCCCAAATATATAATTTTTGTATGTACCAAATGTTATATGTTTAGAGTGTACCCTAAACATATATATGTTGCAAGCCGAATATGTTTGGGACAATATACTACAGAAGCTATTTTTATTCAGCGTGTGGACGTGGGCACGCCCATTGGTTCGATGCCGCTCATTTTTGGACCAATCACGTAGACTACCACCAGATATACTCGTATATACACGAAATAACAGCACTCTCGGTAACAAATTGTTCAATATATCTCAATTTCAAAATTTGGCTTATATGGGCGGGGCCACGCCTATTAATCCGAACCGGCCAATTTTTGGACCAATCACGTAGATCGCCAACGGATATATATACACAATTCCAGGTGTCTCGCTAACAAATTGTGCAAGATATCACATTTTTAAAATTTGGCTTATATGGGCGGTGCCACGCCCATTGGTCCGATCCCGCCAATTTTTGGACCAATCACGTGGACTGTCACCAGATACATATGTACAACATTACAGCACTCTAGCTAACAAATTGTGCATTATATATCAATTTCAAAATTTGGCTTATATGGGCGGGGCCACGACTATTGGTCATATCGCTCCCATTTTTTGACCAATCACGTAGACTGCCACCATATACATATACACAAAATTCCACCTCTCTCGCTAACAAACTGTGGAAGATATTTCAATTTAAAAATTTGGTTTTCATGCGCGGGGCCACGCCTATTGGTCCGTACCCGCCCATGTTTTGACCAATCACGTAGATCGCCAACGGATATATATACACAAAATTCCAGGTCTCTCGCTAACAAATTGTGCAAAATATCTCAATTTCCAAATTTGGCTTATATGGGCGGGGCCACGCCCACTGGTCCCATCCCTGCCATTTTTAGAACAATCACGAAGGCTGCCACCAGATACATATGTACAAAATTTCATCACTCTCGCTAATAATTTGTGCAAGATATCTCAATTTCAAAATTTGGCTTATATGGGCGGGGCCACGCCCATTGGTCCGATCCCGCCTATTTGTGGACCAATTACGTAGAATGCCACCAGATACATACACGCAACATTGCAGCACTCCCGCTAGCAAATTGTGCAAGATATCAAAATTTCAAAATTTGGTCTATCTGGTCGGGGCCACGCCCATTGGCGTGTCACCATATACATATACACAAAAATCCAGCACTCTCGCTAACAAATTGTGCAAAATATCTCAATTTCAAAATTTGGCTTATATGGGCGTAGCCCGCCCATTGGTCCAATTCCGCCCATTTTTGGAAAATTCACATAATCTGCCACTAAATGCATACACACAAAATTTCAGCACTCAATTGGACCCATATGGGCGGGTCCACGCCCACTTGATATATCGAAAATTCAAGTACCCTATTTTCCCCACCCCCTACACATGTACATTCTGTGAAAATTTCAAGAAGATGGTTTTGCCGTTTAGACGCCTATACGATACAAACAAACAAACAAACAGGCAAACACACATTCACTTTTTTATACATATACTAGCTGGACCCGGTCCACTTTTAGATTTGCGATCCCGTTCGTTTTGAACCAATCAGGAATATTGCCACCAAATACATTTGCTTACAAATTGCGCAAGATATCTCAACCGGGGCTACGACCATTGGTCCGATCCCGTTCATTTTTGGACCAGTTACGTAGACTACCACCAGATACATATACACAAAATTTCAGCACTCTCGCTAACAAATCGTGCAAGATATTTCAATAACCAAATTTGACTTATATGGGCGGAACCATGCCCATTGCTCCGATCCCGCCCATTTGTGGACCAATAACGTAGACAACCACCAGATGCATATACACCAAATTACAGCCCTCTCGTGCAAGATATCTCAATTTCAAAATTTGGATTATATGGATGTGGCCCCGCCCGTACATATGTACAACATTACAGCACTCCAGCTAACAAATTGTGCAAGATATATCAATTTCAAAATTTGGCTTATAAGGGCGGGACCACGCCCACTTGGTACATCGAAAATTCAAGTACCCTATTTTCACCACCCCTCACACATGTACATTCTGTGAAAGTTTCAGGAAGATCGGTCCAGCCGTTCAGACGACTATACTGTACAAACAACCAAAGAAAGAAAAAAACACACATTCTTCTTTATATATAGACTAGCTAGACCCGGTCCACTTCGTTGCCCCAGATTACGATTTCCGATCCTGTTCATTTTTGAACCAATCACGAATCCTGCCTCCAAATATATATACATAAACTAACAGCACTCTCGCTAACAAATTGTGCAAGATATCTCAATTTTGGGCGGGGCCACGCCCATTAGCCTGATCCCGGACATTCTTGAACTAATCACGTAGATTATCGCCATATGCACAAAATTACAGCACTGTCTTTAGCAAATTGTGCAAGATAAGTAAATTTCAAAATTTGGCTTATATGTGCCGTGCCACGCCCATTGATCCGATCCCGCCCATTTTTGGACCAATCACGTAGACTGCCACCAGATACATTTGTAAAACATAACAGCACTCTAGCTAAAAAATTGTGCAAGATATATCAATTTGAAAATTTTGCTTATATGGGCGGGGCCACTCCCACTTGGTATATCGAAAATTCAAGTACCCTATTTTCACCACCCCCCACACATGTACATTCTGTGAAAATTTCAAGAAGATCGGTCCAGCCGTTTAGACGCATATATTGTACAAACAAACAAACACACATTCTTCTTTATATATATAGATTTCGAGTGTACCCTAAATATTTATACACTGGGGCGCTGATAAATATTGCACATTAAGAAACTCAAATAACTTTTTTTCTATTTAATGATCTGGTTATTTTTTTTTTTTATTTTGCAGATTGATTTTTAGATTTAACAAAAATGGATAACTGGGACACTGAAACATGTATTTGGATTGTCCGACGCTATCACGCACTGGAGAGCATAGTTTCGGTTCAAAGAGAGTATAGACGCACGTTGGACGGCAATTCTCTGCGCAGAAGGATCATAACAATAACCAATTTTGTTAACAATTTTGCCGAGCATGTGACAGTCAACAGAACACCGTACCATCGAAACCCTTCAGTTCGGACGGCGGAAAGAATCGCTGCTTTAGCTTATCTGCTCAAATGGGTATAAGCAGACAGTCATTGCAGTCAATATGGAGTGCTTCCAACCCACAGATACTCCATGAGACGGAATTGCATCCACTTCGTGTCACAGTATGGTGTGCAGTTTCATCACGCTGCATTGTGGGGTCCTACTTCTTCGAAGAAAACGGTCACACCGTTACGGTTACTGGAGACCTTTACTTGAGCATGTTGACAGAGTTTCTCTATTCAGAATTACGAATGAGAATTACTGTCAACTCTGTGTGGTTTCAGCAAGATGGTGCAACTCCTCACACAGCCCGGCCTGTTATGACAGAATTGCAAGAAATTTCCCAATAAGCTGATATCCAGAAACTCCACATTCCGTTGGCCCCCAGGTCGCCTGAAGAGAGGAGACGTTTAAACGACTCATGTCCATGGACATACACTTAAGCCAGTGGTTCGGCCTGTTGTGTGTTCCTTATTTATAATCTTTTTATACCTCACGAGTTACAGAAAATCGGTACTAGAAACGAATTTTCTCAATATCATCCAGAGTGTCCGTTAGAACACTCATCATCTTACTAATATTGATTTGGTTTAGTTTCAGAAAACTTCTTGTTTTCTTTTCATTTGGGTCACCCCACAGTATCTTTGCAGTTGCTCCTACTGTTGCGCTATTCAACACAGTTTTGTGAGCTATCACTGCCCAGTGCTTCAACTCATTTTTCGTGGCTTCGAAAGGTTTCCAATTTTCCATGTTATTACTCGAAGTTCTCTGCCCTTTGAAGCCAAGCTGTTCCGTTCATTTCCAATCACTCCGTTGTGTACTGGTACCCACATGGGCCAAAGTTCCATTTTCCCAGGAGCGTCTGTCTGGCACAAACGAATCACAGGTAGCTGTAACTCTATTGGTTGGATGTGCAGTATAGTCTCCAAAGCTTTTGTTGGGATCTTCGCTTTCCTTGTAAATAGACATATTTCTGTTTTGTCTGGGTTAACATTTAATCCCCTTGGTTGTGCCCAGTTACATGCTATGTTAAGTGCCTCCTCAGCTATTCTGCATAATAGATTTGGATGAAATCCGCTTACAATAATTGTAATACTTACAAGTATTACAACGTCGTCTGTATAACAGACTGGTTTAAGTCCTTCATTGGTAAGGGCTCTTAGGAGACTGTGTATCGTCGTAACCCATAGAAGAGGCTATAAAATGTCCCCCTGAGGTATACCACGATTCACCTTGTCTCTACTTTATACGTCATATGACCCACAAATAATCCACCTATTCCTTGGCATATTGTTGATCCAGTTTTTCAGCGCCCGTTCAACCAGAAACTCCTCTCAGGACTGGATAAGTGTATCGGTCTGTACATTGTTAAATGCGCCCTCAATGTCTATGCAAACAGCAAGTGTATACATTTCTTTACTGAAGGACTCTTCTATGTGGTGCACTACCTCATGCAGAGCTGTTTCCACTGACCTTCCTTTGACATAGACGTGTTGTTTGAATTTTAGCCTGTCATCCGCTATTTTACTTTTGACCATGTCATCAATTATTCGCTCGCCTGACCTTACTGCACCTGAGTTTTTCTTGTGGGATTATTGCAAACAGGATGTCTACAAAGCAAAACCAATAAATTTGAATGAACTAAAGCAATCCATTCGAGAAACAATTGCGGCTATTCCTGTCTCATCTCTCCAAGCAGTAATGAACAACTCTTTGGTAAGATGCAGCACATGCATCAATGATAAGGGGGGCATTTAAATTCAATTATTTTGTTAGCTATATTTAATAAAATTGAATGAGCTTTAACATGAATAAAAGAAAAATTAATTCCATACACTGAAAAAAAGTTATTGGAGTTTCTTAATATGCGATATTCATCAGCCACCCTGTATTTAAAGCAGAATATGTTTGGGACAATATACTACAGGAGCGATTTTTTCAGCGTGTAGAATAATTTTCGCCGCTATAAATGGCGAAGTGTTCAAATTAGTTGCAAAATTAATTTCCAGATTATAACCGGTAGATGACCTCGCAGTAGACTTATGTCCAGTATACATTTTTTCCTGAAACTCGTTATGTATGCATTTTTAATGAAATATCAATTAATAAAAACCAGTACATCCAAAAAGGGCGAGCAGGGCAACGTATGCTCGTCTAGTAAATATTATTTATTTGTGAAGAAAATTTTTTTTCAAAACCAAGAAATTTTGTTTGGACCGCTTATATTAATATATTAGAACAAAATGATTTTGCGAACTGACTTTCACAAATAAATTATGTTTTTACAGACAAACAAAGTTTTTGTTTAAGAATTTTTCCAAATATATGTTATTTACAAAAACGTTTTAAAACTTTCTGAACTTTTCGACTTTTAGTATATTCATATTCATAACTTTTTGTCAATCCATCAATGCATTTTATAGTTACGAAAGATTATAAGTTTTAAATTGTAATCGATTTTTACAAACATCTGAAAACAGAAAACTTGCCTTTAAATTAAGGCATTGATATATTACCAAAATACTTAAACGCAAATTAATCTTTGTTTCGGAATAACAAAGATTAATAAAATAAAAAACAAGTAAGAAATTGCATTCGGGTAAACCGAGTAAGATACAACCTCACTTTGTAAGCAAAGTAAATATGTACTGGAATTCGATGGCGGAAAATTATCTGACCTAACATATATATGGCGGTAGTAGTTTGAAAAAAATACGTTCGTAAAAGTGGCAACCTTCTAAAACATAAGTTTCAAGACGCCACCTTCTTTAGTTTTTTTTGAGCACTCAAAAATAAACGATCTCAGTGAATTGGTAAACATGAAAAAATTTTTTACAATTATGTAATACAATACTTTCAGTTGAAAGGACTCAGTCCAACCAATAATTAAACCGAGCTAGATTCTACTTTGGGGGAGTCTGCTCCCTCGTCTACAACTATTTACTACTGTGTAGCAGAGTCCAAACGGGGCGGTAAGAGCTGCCAAGACAAACAGTGGTCGACCAATTGAGGTGCCCACGCCAGACATGGTTAAAAAATCAACAAAATGGTATTGGACGACCGTCGGTTGAAGGTTCGTCGGCCAACTGGCATTCATATTGATGGAAAATTTTATGAAAAGAAAGATGTGCGCAAAAAGTGTGCCGTGTTTGCTTACAATCAAGACAATGCACCAGTTCTCCTATCCACTATTGCGATGGCCAAAATCAATGAATTTAAGTTCGAGTTGTTTCAGCACGCACCTTATTCGCCAGATGTAGCTCCTTTGGATTATTTTTTATTTCCAAACTTGAAGAAATGGCTCGGCGGAAAAATATTTAGCAGCAATGAAGAGGTGGATGTTGCGGTTGATGGCCATATTCAGGAGCTAGACAGTTCTTACTAATGGGCAACATTGTTTTTTTGCAGCTCAGCTGTTTTCGTGTAACATGTTACTGTCAAACATGTTCTGTTTGGTCTATAATTTAACCATGAATCGACTTACAAACGAACAACGCTTGCAGATTTTTTTTATTTCTATTCCTTTTTAATTTTATTTATTTTTATTGAATGTTGAGTTCGGTGAACAGTTCATTTTAATGTTGGACCGGTCAATTGGCCGCCTAGATAGTGCTATTTAACGCTTTTAGATTATTTTTTGGGTGCTATGTTAAGGCTCATATCTATAGAGACAAGCCCGCAACGACTGACTGTTGGACTGAAGGTATTATAAAAACATTACACTATACAAAATTTACGTATTTGTACGCACTAGTATTCAATTTATAAGCTTTTCGTATAAAATAGTACCTTTGTGTGAGAGATACCAAAAAGGGCATGGCAATAACGCCCATTTTTCACAGGATTTTTGCAATTCAGATATTCGTATGCACTGGAATAAAAGTTATAAGCTGTTAATATTTAGTGCAAAATAGTCCATTTTTGAGGGAGGTACCAAAAAGGGAGCTGCAACTTCACCTATCGATGTAATACTATGTGTGGATATTAGGGTAATCAAAAACCGCACCGGTTAACCGGTTAATCGGTTTCTCTTTAAAAACCGCCTATCGGTTTCCGGTTTTTCTGCTTTTTCGAATAACTCGAACCGTCGGTTTTTTCAACTCGGTTTATTCGACTTTTCGGTTTTTTGAAACCATTATAAAATGATAAAGAAAATATTATTTTTGAAACAGGAACCTACCTAAAATTTTGAAAACATCAATATAAAAACCGTTGACATCATTTCTGCATATACATCGATTTCAAAATGCAGTTTTATATGTATTTATACTGTTTACATTGCTAACTTCTCTATTGACTTCGTCTGCATTTTTTATCAAGGGTCTTATTGCGGTATATAAATTAATTAACAATCCTTTCTAATTGAAATGTAGGTATAAATAAAAATACATATCGCTCACTCACTTCAAGAGTGCCATAACTCAAAATTGAAAATTGCCAAGATGTGTAACTTTAAGCCTGTATAAAAAGATTAGTAACATGAAATAAGATGTTTAAATACGCTTGAATAATCGGAAATATGGTTGTTTGCTTATAGACCAAATTTCGCTGAGATTAATTTATGGACATTTGCAAAATTCGGATTTTTGTAAGGCAACCTCAAAAATTTTAAATTTTGAGTTATGACACTCTTGAAGTGAGTGAGCGATATGTTCAGTTTCACATTTCGACAAGTTTTCATCTCTATAGTATGATCAAGGCAGAATCCGTTACTTCTGATAATATATTTATATAATCGGTTTGCCATTTATATGATGCTAAAAGCTAAGATTTTGCCGATCTTTAAAAATTGAACTTAAAAATTACAAATATTGCAGAGATTATATTATATCATAAATGAAATTGGAACAATTACCTATTATAAATAAAAATATGAAAATTTTCAAATAAATCTTAATTTAATTGGAATATGGTTACATATTGAATTTCCACTACTCTTATTTTACTTCATCTAACAAAATGTTAACATTATTTATGCATTTTTATTAAAAAAGAAAAACCGAAAACAACCGGTTCACCGGTTTTTTATTTTCGGTTAAACCGAAAACCGGTTTTAGAGTTAACTTAATTTTCGAAGAAACCGAAAACCGTATTTTTCAAAATAACCGGTTTTTTGATCACCCTAGTGGATATATAGTATAGATGTTATTAAAGAAGAAATGTTTTACCAAATGTTAACCCTTTTTGGGGTAGGTATTAGAAGGAGGGGACCAATATGGCCATATTCGAACTCAGCCTGGGATAAAAAACAAGTAAGAAAGTTTATGTCAGGTAAACTAAGGTATACCATCACTTTGTGAGTAATGTAATATGGAATTATAATCTGTCAATTGTGTGGGAGGTGCCAGAAGGGGTTTAACAAATACACCTATTTTGCGCTGAACTTTATATACCTCAAATACAGGGTTTTCCAACAAGAGGTGTTATTTGCAATCACCCGGTATTTCGGTAGCTGTCACTTTTGAAGCTTTTATTCTTTGACATTTGACAAGTAGAAACTACGCCATTACTAACCAGTAAGGAAAGGCTAAAGTCGGGCGGTGCCGACTATATAATACCCTACACCACTCTTGTAATATTGAATAACTCTGATAAATAAATTTTGTAATTCATGTATAAATTGTTTACATAAATTTACTTTTAGGACATTTTATACTTAAATAATACCCTGTACCACAGTGTGGTGTAGGGTATAAAAACGATTGGATCTAAAGAGCAAAATCGGACGAAACATATATATGGGAGCTATAGCTAAATCTTAACCGATTTTCTTCAAATTCGGTAGTGTTGGTTCATGGATCAAGAAACTCTACCATTCTAAATTTCAAAACGATTGGATGTAAAATACAGCTTTTATAGGACTAAATGGCCAAATCGGACGAAACATATATATGGGAGCTTTAGCTAAATCTTAACCGATATTCTTCAAATTCGATAGCGTTGGTTCATGGATCAAGAAACTCTACCATTCGAAATTTCAAAACGATCGGATGTAAAATACAGCTTCTATAGGACTAAAGGGCCAAATCGGACGAAACATATATATGGGAGCTATAGCTAAATCTTAACCGATTTTCTTCAAATTCGGTAGTGTTGGTTCATGGATCAAGAAACTCTACCATTCTCAATTTCAACACGATTGGATGTAAAATACAGCTGTTATAGGACTAAAGGGCCAAATCGGACGAAACATATATATGGGAGCTATAGCTAAATCTTAACCGATTTTCTTCAAATTCGGTAGTGTTGGTTCATGGATCAAGAAACTCTCTAAATTTCAACACGATTGGATGTAAAATACAGCTTCTATAGAACTAAAGGGCCAAATCGGACGAAACATATATATGGGAGCTATAGCTAAATCTTAACCGATTTTCTTCAAATTCGGTAGTGTTGGTTCATGGATCAAGAAACTTCACCATTCTAAATTTTAAAAATGATTGGATGTAAAATACAGCTTCTTCAGGACTAAAGAGCAAAATCGGACGAAACATATATATGGGAGCTATAGCTAAATCTTAACCGATTTTCTTCAAATTCGGTAGTGTTGGTTCATGGATCAAGAAACTCTACCATTCTAAATTTCAAAACGATTGGATGTAAAATACAGCTTTTATAGGACTAAATGGCCAAATCGGACGAAACATATATATGGGAGCTATAGCTAAATCTTAACCGATTTTCTTCAAATTCGATAGTGTTGGTTCATGGATCAAGAAACTCTACCATTCTAAATTTCAAAATGATTGGATGTAAAATACAGCTTCTACAGGACTAAAGGGTAAAATCGGACGAAACATATATATGGGAGCTATAGCTAAATCTTAACTGATTTTCTTCAAATTCGGCAATGTTGGTTCATGGATCAAGAAACTCTACCATTCCAAATTTCAAAACGATCGGATGTAAAATACAGCTTCTATAGGACTAAAGGGCCAAATCGGGCGAAACATATATATGGGAGCTATAGCTAAATCTTAACCGATTTTCTTCAAATTCTTCAATGTTGGTTCATGGATCAAGAAACTCTACCATTCTAAATTTCAAAACGATCGGATGTAAAATACAGTTTCTATAGGACTAAAGGGCCAAATCGGACGAAACATATATATGGGAGCTATAGCTAAATCTTAACCGATTTTATTCAAATTCGGCAATGTTGGTTCATGGACAAGAAACTCTACCCTTCTAAATTTCAAAACGATCGGATGTAAAATACAGCTTCTATAGGACTAAAGGACCAAATCGGACGAAAAATATATATGGGAGCTATATCTAAATCTAAACCGATTTTCTTCAAATTCGGCAATGTTGGTTCATGGATGAAGAAACTCTACCATTCAAAATTTCAAAACGATCGGATGTAAAATACAGCTTCTATAGGACTAAAAGGCCAAATCGGACGAAACATATATATGGGAGCTATAGCTAAATCTTAACCGATTTTCTTCAAATTCGGCAATGTTAGTTCATGGATCAAGAAACTCTACCATTCTAAATTTCAAAACGATCGGATGTAAAATACAGCTTCTATAGCACTAAAAGGCCAAATCGGACGAAACATATATATGGGAGCTATAGCTAAATCTTAACCGATTTTCTTCAAATTCGGCAATGTTGGTTCATGGATCAAGAAACTCAACCATTCTAAATTTCAAAACGATCAAAACGATATCTAAATCTGAACCGATTTCAACCAAATTCAATAGCGATCTTAACAGCCGCGAAATACTCTAAACTGCAAAATTTCAGAATGATCGATACTTTAAGGTGGGTCTAGCTGTGTTATTTTCAGGTGTTACAAACATCTGCCGTGAAACAAACTTATAATACCCTGTACCACAGTGTGGTGTAGAGTTATTGTTGAGAAGCCTCTCCATCCTCAACGTGTGACTGTTTGGTGCGGTTTATGGTACGAGGGCGGTTCGGAAACTTCTTAGCCTAGCACAAAAAGCGCGGTATATACAGAAAAAAGTTAAGTGTTTTGGAAACTTCCATCTCTGCTATTAACCCATGTTAAATTTTGTTTCGATCTGGCAACTCCTTCATATAGAAACAGGTGTTCACAAAAGACGCATCCGCGATTTTTTTACAATGGAAAAATTAGAAATGCGTTGTGTCATTAAATCTATATATATAAAAATGAAACGGTCCATCTGTGTAATGGCATCACGTCAGAACGGCTGGAGCGATTTGGATCAATTTTTTTTTCAGTTGTTCGTATTTGCCTGGAGAAGGTTGTTACGAAAGAAAATTTTGGGAAAACCCTCCGGAAAAGTCGGAAAATTGGGAAAATCGAAAATAGCTATTTCTTGCGAGATTCCTACTGTTCCTATCTACTGTTCTTTTTTTCAATCCAAATTATTTTTATTAATTTTCTATTAAACAAAAAAGTTTCTGCAATTCATTCGAGTTTTTGCGTATTGTTACACTGATTTCGGATAGTTATATCGCGTATCACATCGGCAAACGGTACAAGCATTACGATCAATTAAAATTCAACGCGATATTTATCAATTCGAACATTTTTTCAGATAATAAGTTTGAGTATAAGAGGTAAGGTTATCTTATTGGATTGCGGGCATTGCAAAATCATAATTTCGGATGAATGCACGATGGCGCATAAACGAGCTCTGGAGGCAGTTGACCGAACGATGAAGGATTTACGACGTGATTTGAGACAATTTGGTGAGTCTATGATATTGCTCTCCGGAGATTTTCGTCAAACGCTTCCCGTCATCCCGAAATCTACTGCCGATGAAATTAATGCATGCCTGAAATCGTGGTCTTTGTGGCGGCATGTCAAGAAGTTGAAATTGACCACGAACATGAGAGTCGCGTTGCAGAACGACTCATCGGCTCTTGAATTCTCGAAACAACTGTTGGCGCTTGGCAATGGCCAAATTACTGTTGATGTTTCCACTGCATTGATATTGTTCCCGGCAAATTTTTGCGAGTTCACATCGTCGAACGAGGAACTCATCACCAAAGTGTTTCCAAATCTCGAATAGATTAGTGAACGGGCAATATTAGCAGCAAAGAATAAGGACGTCGATAGCATGAATTTTATTATTCAAAGTAAAATCGACGTCGCTTGATGTGCCAGGAGCTCCGCCGCATAATTTACAGCTGAAGGTGGAATCGATCATAATCATGTTGCGGAATCTGAACCATCCGAAATTGTGCATAGTTCGCGGTTGTCCATTATGAAACTGATGGACAATGTGATTCAGGCGACGATCATCAAGGGAAAATTCAAAGGAGAGGAAGTCCTTATCCCACGAATTCCGATTATTCCAACTGATCTTTCATTCCAATTCAAGCGGATTCAGTTCCCTGTACGATTGGCTTTTACGATGACAATCAATAAATCTCAAGACAAATCGTAGGAAGTCTGTGGAATTAATCTCGAATTTCCCTGTTTTTCGCACGGTCATCTGTACGTTGCCTGTCTTCTGTCTTCGTTGTTTGTTGTTTATCACATCGCTCTCTACTGATTTCGATTCCTTTTAAACAAATCGCATTAAAATTTTAACTATCTGTGTTTTATTATCACTCTGGAGTTTATCTGAAGGCGTTAAATTGGGGCGAGGCGAAGTTCGCCGGGTCCGCTAGTATTTACATAAAAAAGGTTTATCGGGACAAGAAATTCATAATGATATGGTGAATGTGTTAGGTGAAAGTGCTCCTTCATATGCAACAGTAAAAAATTGTGTTGCTGAATTTAAACGTGGTCGTACAAGCATTGAAGATGAACCACGTAGTGGACGTCCAAAAACAGCAACAACAACAGAAATTTTAGCCAAAGTGCATGATATGGTATTCAATGATCGACGAATAAAAGTGCGTGAAATAGCTAATATCATGGGCATCTCAAATGATCGAGTCCATTTAATTTTGCATGAAGAACTACAGATGAAAAAGCTTTCTGCAAGATGGGTACCGCATTTGTTAACAGTCGACCAAAAACGCATAAGAATGAACATTTCCCAAGCTTGTTTGGATCGTTTTAAGCGAAATAAAATGGATTTTAAGCGTCGTTTCATAACTGTTGATGAGACATGGATCCACCACTATACTCCAGAGACAAAAGAACAATCCAAACAATGGACTGAAGCTGGAGGAAGTGCCCCAAAGAAGGCAAAAACAATTCAATTGGCTGGTAAGGTTATGGCAACGGTTTTTTGGGACTTCAAAGGTATTTTATTGATTGACTATCTACAAAAGGGTAAAACAATAAATTCAGAGTACTATTGCTTTTGGATCAATTAAATGTACAAATTCGAGAAAAACGTCCTGGCTTAGAACACAAAAAAATAATTTTTCATCAAAACAACGCACCAGCGCACAAGAGTGTTTTAACAATGGCTAAAATCAACGAATTAAAGTACGAGTTGCTTGACCACCCACCTTATTCTCCTGATTTAGCTCCCAGTGATTTTTACCTGTTCCCAAATCTAAAAAATTCCTTGCTGGCAAGCGTTTTACCTCAAATACAGTTGTAAACCACAATTTTGAAGACCTTGAGGAAAACTATTTTAATCAAGGGATAGAATTGCTAGATAAGCGTTGGACTATGTGTATTGAAGTTTCAGGAGATTATATTGAAAAATAAAAATATTTCTGAAAAACTAACTATTCTCTTTCATTGATAGGCTAAGAAGTTTCCGAACCGCCCTCGTACGGTGGGGTCATTGGACCTTACTTTTTCGAAAATGAGGTTGGATCAACAGTTACGGTGAATGGATTGCGCTATCGAGAAATGATTAATGATTTTTTATGGTCGGAGTTGGATGGTAATGATATGGACAACGTTTACTTTCAACAAGACGGCGCTACGTGCCACACAAGCAACGAAACCATTGCTCTGTTACGGGAAAAGTTTCCGGACCGTGTTATCTCTCGAAGAGGTGATCACAATTGGCCACCGAGATCTTGTGATTTAACACCTTGCGACACGTGAAAGATAAGGTCTACGCCAACAGCCCAGCGTCTATTCAAGACCTCAAAGATAGAATTCATGAGGCTATCGAGGACATAGGGCAGCCACTTTGCGATTTGGTTATGGAAAATTTCATGAAAAGGATGTGGTCCTGTAAGCGTGGTCGTGGCAAAAAACATCTTTGGATTATTCACATTCGCTTTCGCAAAAATATATTTCAGTATTCGCTTCCATTTGTTAAAAGTGTTAAGTCTCCTTATTCCCTTCACACAATTTGAAGATATTAATACCAATGAAAACCTGTACCACTTCTCTTCAAAACAGTTGAAGAAATATGTTTGTCCTTGTGGTAACAGGAGGTAAAACTATGGAAAACATTCTTAATAGTATCAATTCAGTGCCCTAAATTTGTTGGTACTAAAGGGTCAAACTATTATTCGCATTCACTTTCGCAAAAATGCATATTTCACTATTCGCATTCGCAAAAAAATATATTTCAATATTCGCTTTCGCTAAAGTCACTTTCGTTACATCCCTACTTTAGATCTATCATAATTTCTTAAAAAAAATTTAAATTGTCATTATTTTAATGAAAATTGTGATTGAATTGATGCCGTGATCTCCTACTTAATTAAAGAATCAGCCGTCATTAGTTTATTACCATATTTTTTGTAGTGTATACACACGATTGCCAGATTCGACAATATTGTCAGATAAATGCAACCCTGTGAACGTACAACCGTGTGAATATACAATTTTTGTCTTGCAACGTTGGCAAAAAAATCATTGTGAGATAATTTGCAAATTGTTAGATATCCGAAGTTTATGCATGTGACAATGGCGCCATTGTCAGAGAAACATTTTATTGGCAGCACTGTCTATTAAATATTTTTATTGGCAATCCTGCATATAAATATTTACAAAATATATCTTCTATCTATATATAAAATTGTTGCGTGACTGGCTGACTGACTTATCATCGCCCAGGCCAAACGGCTGAAGCAAAAAATCGTGAAATTTGGTGGGAGGGTAGTCCTTGGGACGTAGACGAGCAATAAGGCGGGATTTTTCGAAATTCATACTATTAGCTGCACAATGGGGCAAAAAGGGATACATATGGTACCACCGCCAAATCTAAACGAAATGAGCTAGAATCTTGAAATTTGGTATGATGGTAGCCCTTAAGAGGTAGACTCAGAAATTGGCAGGATTTTTCGAAATTCGAACATTTATGCACACAGTGGGGTAAAAGGTGATAAATGTGGTACATCAGCCAAATCCAAATGGCAAGAGCTAGAATCGTGAAATTTTGTGTGAGGGTAGCTCTTATAAGGTAGATTCGGCAATTTACAGGATTTTGCGAAATTCGAACATTTACGACACATTGGGGTAAAAAGGGAAAAATGTGGTACAACTTCCAAATTCAAATGGCAAGACCTGGTGTGAGAGTAGCTTTGGTGTGGCACTAGCTCTTGGGACGTAAACAAGAACAAGGAGCGATTTTTTTTAAAATTTAGGGGCACATTGGGACAGAAAGGTATAAATATGGTACCACCGCCAAATTTAAAGCCTAAAATTAGAATGGTGAAAATTGAAGCGAGGGATGTCTTTATGACAACGGATCGGGGTATTCATTTTTTTTTTGTATTCGTAGTTTTCGGGGCACAGTGGGGCAAAAAGTGTAAAATATAGTACAGTGGCTTAAAAAATGTCAAACATTGATCAAAGGTTCCAGGGTAACTTTTGGAACATAAACTAGAGATTGGAAGTGATTTTTAGTAATTCTAACTTTAAGAGGCACAGTGGGACAAGACGGGTTAATTATGGAGCATGGGGAAAAAGGGAACAATCTGCCAAAATTGGAACTTAAACATGAGATATGAAGAGTTTTTATGGTTTTAGGAGCACTGTGGCCAAAAACGAAAACATAGTGGAATGGAGAAAATATGATTAAATATGTTACAGTCGGGGAAAAAGGTTTAAGTATGCTAGCGTGGAGACACATTTTAATTACGGTACAGTGAGACAAAAATTTTTTAAATATGGTACAGTGGGGTAAAAATTTTGTACAGTGAGATAAAGAGTTGAATGGAGCACAGTTGTGAAAAAAGGGTTAACTATCGTACTTTGGGGTAAAAATAGTTATATGTATATGGTAAAGTGGGACAAAATGGGTTAAAGATGGTACGGTGGGGCAAAAATGTATTTACTATGATACAGTGGGGCAAAACGGGTTAAATATGGTACAGTGTGACAAAAATGGTTAACTATACAGTACAGTAGGGAATAACTGTGTTAAATATTGTACAGTGGAGCAAGAGGGTTAAATATGGTACAGTGGGGCAAAAATTGTTAAATATGGTACAGTGAGACACAGGGTTTAATATGACACAGTGGGGCAAAAAGGGTTAAATATAGTGGACAAAATATAATATGACAAAAAGGTATTACATTTGATTCAGTGGACCCAAAACGGTTAAATATGGTACAGTTGGTCAAAAAGCGTACATTTAGTACAGTGGGTAGGAATATGGATGCAGGGAGAGAGGGTAAGTTAAATATCAAATAAGAATGTTTTTTTCAAAATTTATGCTTTTAGTAGCACTGTGTGCAAAAAGGTTAAAATTATTATGCATTTGGGGCAAGCAAAAATTGTTCAATATGTTACAGAGGGAAAAAAATGTGTTAAATATGGTTTAGTGGAGCAAAAAGGGTTAACTATGGTACGCCGAAGCAAACAAGTTAAATACCAATAAATGGTTAGAAGTGGTAAGTGGGTAAAAAAGGGAACAAAATAGTCCCAGATATGTATACAAATTCGTAATAAAAAGTATTTAATATGGAACAGTGGTGCAAAAGGAGTTGAATGTGGTGCAAAGGTAGCTCTTACAGCATAAATCAAAGCAAAGAATTTTTATTTCTAAATTGGTTATTCTACTTAAACCGTGGGGAAAAACAAGTTAAATAAATGGCACAGATAGGCCACAAAAATTTTGAAATACGGACTAAGCTTGCGGAACTCGAAATATCAATTATCATTTTAAAATATTGTGCAATCGTGCAAAATTGGTTAACTATGACACACAAAGGGTTAAATGTGGTACAATGGAGCGATTCACTTAGATTTTTAAATTCGTACCTTTATAGACACAGTGGGACAAACATGGTTTTATATTGTACCAGGGTGTGAATGAAGCTATTGGAACATAAACTATGGGAAAGTTTCTATCGTATGAACCAAAAAAATAGTTTTTCAACGTTCAGAGGTACAGTGGGAAACTCTATATATAAAAGTAAAATCTTCATCATTTTGCACCATATGTAATAATCATGTCATTTTGAACGAAAGAGGTATAACTATTTTGCAGTGCCCTAAACTGAAATTAATAAAAGATGGGGGCTGCGAAGCGCACCGGGTTATATAGGGTGGGCCTAAAGAAACAAAGGGGTGTAAAAGTTTAATAACTTTTTCGTTTATTAATTTTTTTTTATTTTTTCTTCCAGATTATATAATATACAAAAGGCAAATTTTTTTACACGAAGTATAAAAAATAATGGCTCTCAAAAATGATGGGCTCAGCTCAGCTTCGCACTGATGGGCTCTTTTTAGAGCATTTTCCATAACACCTTTCAAAACTTGTGGCTGTAGCGTTCGAATTTCTGCAACAATGTTTGCCTTGAGTTCAAGGATTGTCTCTGGCTTGTTCACATACACTCGCTCCTTCAAATAACCCCAAAGAAAATAGTCGGGTGCTGTCAAATCTCAATCAAAATGTCGACGATATGCTCTTTGCGTTAAAATAATTGATCTCTGGTTTAAATAATAAAATTCTATTGTTGTGGTTCTCTGTTCAATTGTGAATCTCTCCATTATAAATTCTCCAAGTGTTGTCTATATAATCTGAAAAAAATTAATAAACGAAAAAGTTATTAAACTTTAACACCCCTTGGTTTTTTTGGCCCACCCTGTAACTAGTTATAAATATACGAAATTGTAAGGTTTTCTTGCAACCGTCTGAACTGTCAATTCACCTTTGCCTAACAATCTGCCATTGTCCGTACATTTGCAGCACTTTAACAGGGTTGATAACGTTGTCCGATCTGACAATCGCCTGTACTTAGCTTATGAATTTTTGCTGGCAAAGTATGTCCTTAATGGAAATGTCCTGCTAGTCCTATGTAATGATGGTGTGCTTGTAAGCTTTGTTAAGAACATTCATGTTTAGTTTCAGTTTCTCTGTTAGAACATTCATGTTTAGTTTCAGTAAACTACTTGTTTTGTAATCCATCACAGCCCACTGCTTCAACTCATCCTTCGTGTTTTCGAAATGTTTCCAATTTTCTAAGTTTATTATTCTAAGTTCTCTGCCCTTTGAAGTCAAGCTGTTAGCTCGTTCATTGCCAATCACTCGGTTGACCATGGGCTGAGTAATCATTTATCGTTATTTTACTGTCCAACGCATTTCTGGATTTGACCCTTTCCGAGGGTATTGCTTTGATCTCCATTTGGCTATTTGTGTAGATGTTGGCATATTTTGGATTTGTGGTATTACTAAGCCAGTTGACACACTCCGTGATTGCTCGAACTTGTGAAAAACAGTGTTATGGTCTGGGAGGCGGAAGTAAAGTTCGACTTCTGGTTCAAGAATAAAAGTCCCAGACCCAACCTTCCTCCCAGCTTGAACCCATCCGTGTAGCAGCTGGTTCCCACTGTCACATGAGCTAGTGTTCCGTATTCCCAGGAGCGCCTGTCTGGCACAAACAAATCGCAGGTAGCTGTAAGCCGCACTTCTGAAATGTGGTCGGAGCCGCCTTTGTGCCTAGACAGCACATACATTGCACTTTTTGCAATGGTATTACGTTGTACTTTTTTGCCATTGATGTCCACCACACTACACAGGCATAGGTTATAATTGGTATTATCACGTTCATGTAAAGCTTCTTCTGCACAACGACCAACATCTATGGGCCTTGGTTACTCTTTCTTCAATATGATCTTTCCAAATCAGTTTGTGATTACTGCACACACAACGTGTATTCGTTGTTATTTTTTGAACACTCATTCAGGGGGAGACTACACTGATAGAAAAAGCTTCGTCATGACGACGAATTTGTACATCATCACGATTATTTTTTCGTCAAAAGTCAGCTAACGTACGGAATCACCAGGACGAATCTCTGTTTCCAAAAACTTGCATCCTCAGGAAGATCACATTTCATCCCTACGATGAATCGAGTTCATTACCACGACGAATCACATTCATCACCACGATGAACACCATTCATCCCTACGATGAATCGAGATCATCACCACGAGGAATCCCATTCATCACCACGATGAATACCATTCATCAGCACGACGAAGTCCATTCATCATCATGACGAATTCATGCTTTTAAATTTTAAAAATTTTAATAAATATTTTTCTGGTTTTAGACCATAAAAACCTTATGAAAAATAAAATTACTTGACACCTTTGCAGGTTCGGTTGTGATTATTCGGTTCAAAACGCAGTTTTTATCAGGAAAGGCTTAAAGCAAACGAACGAGAAGTATTCATTACTTCTAATATTTTAAATCAAAAATAGTCTCATCAAGTGATGTATTTGCCACAGACAAATTCCATTCATCATCACGCCGAATACCATTCATCACCACGACGAATTCCATTCATCACCACGACAAATCCCATTCATCACCACGACGAACTCCATTCATCACCACGACGAATTCCATTCATCACCACGACGAATTCCATTCATCACCACGACGAATCTCATTCATCATTACGACGAACTCCATTCCTCACCATAATTAGATTTTTTAAATTAAACTCTTACAACAAATGATTTAATGATCTAAGGTAATCAGAACGCATATAGAACAGTACAATTAAGCAAAACTATAAATTAATTGCTTCGTTTCATCATATTTTCAGCAAAATGAATGAAACCTTATCGTTCCCTCGACGAATTTCAAAATCACCAGGAACATGTGTTGATGATCGTGTTCTTTCTATTGACGTACAAAAACATCGTTTCATTTGCTACGAACCAAAAGTGTAACACATCGATGGAGTGACCTAAGACCCCAAGAATGTTTGGTGGAAATTCGATTTGGGTCATTTTAAGTCATTTGAGCAATGTCCGTCCGTCTTTCTATGTGTCTGACTGCTGGCTGGTGCGCACGAAACGAGTAACCTAATAACTTCAAAATTTGCTAGGTGGTAATATTTTTTTTCCTTTTATGTTCGAAGGTGGGCCATATTGGTCTACTCCTTCTAGTACCTCCCCCACAAAGGGTTAAAATTTAATGAAATATTGATTCTCTAATAATTTGTATACTACTTACTCGAATCTTCTGAAATTCCAGACATAGTCGCTACCACCTTGTGAAAAATGGACGAAATATACCATTTTGCACCAAAACTTAACAGCTTATAATTTAAATACCAGTACATAATAGTTGAAATTGTGTACGGTGTAATGTTTTTATAGTGCCTACAGTCCGATAAAAAATGGGCATTATTGTACCGCCCTTTTGGTACCTCCCAAACAAATGGACCATTTTCCACCTAAAGTTAACAGTTTACAATTTTAATACAAGGGCATACATATACTTGAAATTTTCTTCAATGTAATGCTTTTATAGTGCCCACAATTCAGTGAAACATGGACGTTATTGACCGCCCCTTTTGTTACTTGTTATTAACAGTTTATAACTTTAATACCAGTGCATACTTTAAAATTGTTAAATGCAATTTAAATTGATAATAATTTAATTATAACCAAAAAAATAAATAAATTTTCGAATATTTTTGGGTCCTGAAGATGAGGGGATTCGTAAGCCGGTTTATCCGATTGATTTTTGTTACTAGTTTTTTTAATTTTTAGGTTGGTATTTTCATAATGAAAAGCACAAAAGAAGAAGAAAAATCAACAAATATTAAAATTTTTTTCAGTAATGATCAGTAGCCGAGACCGTCAGCGAAAAGCTCTTGCAGTTAGCTTGAAAACACTAGGTCACAAATAACAAAATTTTCTCTGTTATTTGTTTCTAGCATACTTTTTCTCATTGATTTTGACCTACTAAACACGAAAATGAGTTTTAAAAATTTTTCTGTCGATTGGTTTTCGAGATACAAATTTTTGAACTTTTTTTTTTAAATTTTTGGAGGTACACTTACAATTTTGAGCATATCTTTCGTCTTCTTTGACGTTTTTGATCCTACTACTACTCAAATTAAAGCAAATTGAGCCGTCTACAACTCATTCTCAGAAAATTTTCAAATCGGGTGAGTAGTTTTGATGTTGGCGGCTTAAAAAGGTTAAAAAACTGCGTTTTTTTAGTAAAAATGTGGCAGAAAAATTCATATAAAATATAAAACGCGATGCTAATAGCGATTTTGGTTTTTTTACGTATAGCTGGCATTTTTCCAAAGAAAATAAGCACTTACTTAACAAAATCTGACAACAAATGGCGGACTTATAATTTTTTGGTAAAAGACCGAAATTCCGCTATTTCACGATATTTTGATTTTCATTATTTGCACAGCTTACCTACCCAACGCAAACGAATAAATTCATTTGAACTTAATTTAAAATAAAGAAATTAGTCTTAGTATATTTTGTTTTTGATTTATTTAGAGCACTACATACTCAATGTATGGCACAATTAGAAATGGATGTGCAGGGTTAGCTAAACTAACGAAATTAACCAAATCAACGCCCAAAAAAAATGAGTAGAAACAAAGATATAACTGTACATTTTATGCCATGTGGAAAAACAGCTGACTTCTTCTTTGTTTTTTGTATTCGCTGCAATTGGTCTCACGTATTAGGGTCCAAATGTAGTCACCCATCATAGCCGTGTCATAGATGCCCTGATAGCGTCGTTCCATAGCCTTCAATTCCTGATGAAAGCGCTCGCCGTGTTCGTCGCTCACGTCTCCTAAATTCTCAGGGAAAAAATCCAAATGAGAATGCAGAAAGTGTATTTTAAGTGACATGTGCACTCCTACCCAAAAATGAAAAAAAAACGAGAATTAAAACGCTATTTAAATTAACATTTGTTTCAAAAAAAACCTACCCATTGCTTCATAGTTCTTTACCAGATCCTCAACTATGTCCTTATAATTATCGCTTTTGTTGTTTCCTAAAAAGTTTTCCACAACAAGCCTGAAGGAATTCCATGCTGCGGCTTCGATGGGTGATAACAGCTTCGGGAATGTTTCATCTTTCAACATTTTTTTATCTCAGGTCCTGCGAAGACTCCTTCTTTAATTTTAGCCAGCGAAAGGTAATGGAAAATTGACCGTAAATAGGCAAAAGCTTCACCTTCCTTGTCCAATTTTTTGGCAAAATTTTTTATCAAACCCAATTTTATGTGCAGCGGCGGAAGTATTATATTTTCACGGTTCTATATTAGTGGTTTGCGCTGAACATTCGCTTCTCCAACTACAGGTTTTGTTCGTTCCGGCCATTTTTTTTTTGAATATAATGCTGATCATCAGCGCGGCTATTCCAAAGGCACAGAAAACAGCAATGTCGCGTATAGCCTCCTTGGAGTCCACACAGAATGGCCACAACTTTGAGGTCGGCGCATATTTTCCAATTATATTTGCTATACTCTATGCATTTCAGCAAAATGTTCATAGTTTCATAGTTCTCCTTTGAATGAACCGCATGAGCAATAGGAAGAGATGGCTTTTCATTCCCATTATGTAAGAGAACTGCATTCAAGCTCTCTTTGTTGCTGTCAATAAACAACCTCCATTCATTGGGGTTGTGAATTTGGTGAAGCTCTTGGAACAAGCCGGAAATGTCGCTGCAAAAACATATTTCGTCTTTCTTTGTATAAAATTTTGCATACTGCTGGTGACGCTTCCTGTACGCTGTTACTTTCACTTCTGAATCCGCAAATCCACACTGTACCATCCGAGACGCAAAAAGTTCGGATTTCTCCTTAGTGAGACCAAAATCGCGCACCCAATCGTTTAGTTCGGCCTGTGACAGTAATTTTCGCTTTCTGCACGCCCCAAATTCGCTTGCACTTGACTCGGACTCTTGATCTGACGATTCTGCTTTTTGAGGAGATGCACCAGGGCACACTGGATATGGTACATCATTCGAATGTGGTACTGGAAGTGCAAACGATCCCACTTGAGCGAAGTTCCATTTTAAAAATCTCCCTACCCCACTGTTTGTGGTGAGGCAAAAATAACAGTCTGTGGAATGGCATAGCGGCTTTTTCCACATCATTGGTGTATCGAATTTCATATGGCGCCTAAAATTAAAATAAATTACTATATTTGCATTGCTTAATGTGTTTAAATAAAAATTCTTACCTTCCGCCAGCTGCCCAGTTGGTTAGGATTATATAGCTAGATCACATAGCGACTTAGGTGTCCATGGTTCTGTGATATTTGGTGAAATACAAAAATAATTCAAATAGTGCAATTGCACTGCTGGAGTAAACGTGTGTGCGTGATTATTCTTTATAAACTCGCCACAAACATTGCAGAAATTGTCTGGATTGTTCAAACACTCGAACACACGTAGTCTTTTACTCATTGTCTTACTTGTTGGGTAGGTATTATATGCACTTAAATTCAATTTGTTTCACTTTTTACTCGTACTACTCGCGTTCGTAGACACTTGTTGAATGACAAAAAACGATAAATGAACACCTATAAATACTAAGTATGTTACAATATTTTACTGACAGGTACTTATGAATGGGCGCATCTTTTAAGGGTGGCTATATACCTGATTCAGCAAGTGTGCGTTTTAAATTGTGGAAAAGTTTCCAAATAATGACCACTCACAAATGTGGGGGGAATTTCTGTAAAAAAATCCGATACAGGTAGCCATCGGGAAAACACACATCAATAAAAAAGTGTAATTCCCTTTTTTCCCTTTAATTGACTGTGAACGGAGTAGCAGTCATAAAGGAACACGAAGAGCGTCCACGCACATTCAGAAGCGTATATTACTCTGCAACCACAATCATAAAAATTAAATAACTATTTGTGTATTACTTATTTTTTTTAATTCTGAGAATCATAAAAATTACGTAAACGTTTTTTCCAAACAATTTTGTACATGTAAAGTGGGTTTGCCAAAATTCGTATCGTAAAATGCACCTGTGTTTCTATGTTCTGCATTTTCATTATACCATTTTCGACGAAACGTCCCTACGGTATTGTAAATAGGTTTTTTACAATTATGAAATATTTGTGTTATTAATATTAATTTAAAAATTTTATCAAAACTGCAAAGTGCTGTGACATTTGAAAAAAAATTCCAAAAAAAAATTGCTGATTTCACTAAATTTTTGAAATTTCACGTCCCTTGCCAGAACAGAAGACATTAACCCAGGGTGGTGAAATTTTGAACAGAAGTAACTTATGTATAGGGGCAACTGTTCCGTTCTATTCCAAAAGGATTATAAAAAACTTGCTTTTTCGATCCCTCCTAGTAGGTTAGCTGTGCAAATAATGAAAATCAAAATATCGTGAAATAGCGGAATTTCGGTCTTTTACCAAAAAAATTATAAGTCCGCCATTTGTTGTCAGATTTGGTTAAGTAAGTGCTTATTTTCTTTGGAAAAATGCCAGCTATACGTAAAAAACCAAAATCGCTGTTAGCATCGCGTTTTATATTTTATATGAATTTTTATATGAATTTTTCTGCCACATTTTTACTAAAAAAACGCAGTTTTTTAACCTTTTTAAGCCGCCAACATCAAAACTACTCACCCGATTTGAAAATTTTCTGAGAATGAGTTGTAGACGGCTCAATTTTCTTTAATTTGAGTAGTAGTAGGATCAAATACGTCAAAGAAGACGAAAGATATGCTCAAAATTGTAAGTGTACCTCCAAAAATTTAAAAAAAAAAGTTCAAAAATTTGTATCTCGAAAACCAATCGACAGAAAAATTTTTAAAACTCATTTTCGTGTTCAGTAGGTCAAAATCAATGAGAAAAACTATGCTAGAACCAAATAACAAAACGACTGTTGGCTAGTGAAATAAGCCTTTAATCTTCGAAATTCGCCCACGCGTTTTCTCACTACAACATTTGCAATGTTCCTACCTCGGCACTTTTCTCTTGATTTCCGTGATTTTTACTTGGTCATAATTTTTAAAAAATTCGGTTTTTTAAAAACAATGCGTGTAACATATTTTTAACTGTGTGAAAAATCGTTTAAATCGGAGTCGTCATCGTATTTTTTTTACAGAAATTGCTCGGTTTTATATGAAATGAACGATTTATATTATTTGTTGCCTTATAATGTCAGTTAAAAATTATGTCAAAATTCGAAAACCAGTGAATCACGAAGTGCTAAAAAAAGCTAAAAATAATAGTACATGTCACATCGTTTAATGTCATAACGTCCATGGAACTTATGACCCCAAAAATAGTGTCAATAAGACACTTTGAAAACTATCACAATGACCATGAACTTTATGTTACGTTGGTCCGAGTAGGTTGGGTTCGACATACCCCAGAGGAGAAAGTCTGCAATCCCGGCCGAAGGCCACCCACGTGTATGACCCCAAAAATAGTGTCATACACTGATAGAAAAAGCTTCATCATGACGACGTATTTCTACATCATCACAATTATTTTTTCACCAAAGTCAGCTAACGTATGGAATAATCCTTTTGATGAATTTGTTCGTCACCATGACGAATCGCTGTTTCCAAAAACTTACGTCCTAAGGATGATCACATTTCATCCCTACGATGAATCGAGTTCATTACCACGACGAGTCCCATTCATCACCACGATGAACACCATTCATCCCTACGAAGAATCGAGTACATCACCACGACGAATCCCATTCATCACCACGACTAATCCCATTATCACCAAGAAGAACTCCATTCATCTAAACGACGAACTCCATTCATCAGCACGACGAAATCCATTCATGCCCTCGACTATTTAAATTTTAAAAATTTCAATAAATATTCTTCTGGTTTTATACCATTAAAAATGGTACGGAATATAAAATTACTTGACTGCTTTGCTAGGTTCAGTTATGATTATTCGGTTCGAAACGCGGTTCTTATCAGTAAAGGCTTAAAGTAAACAAACGAGAAGTATTCATTACTTCTGATATTTTAAATCAAAAATAATCAGAATATAGTCAGAAATAATAATTTGCCAACAGACGAATACCATTCATCACCACGATGAATACCATTCATCACCACGACGAATTCCATTCTCACCACGACGAATCCCATTCATCACCACGACGAATCCCATTCATCACCATGACGAATTCATCATCATCATTATTAGATTTTTAAATTAAACGTTTACAACAAATTATTTAACTAATTAACTAAATTATTAGGTTTAGGTTAGGGTGGCAGCCGTTTTCTTTTTTATTTCTTCAGCTCACATAGACCAGTTTAGGTCCCTAGTGGTACCACGGGCTAAAATGCCCTTCATCGAAACCAACCTGTTTGATATACAAATGTATCGATTACACGAATAATGGTACTGGAAAGATCTGTTAGGCTAACTAGAAAGGCCGACCCCAGTAGGTCCAGTCGTCGTTTACTCAATGCGGGACAGTCGCATAGCAAGTGCTCAATGCTCTCGTCCCTTTACTAGCAAGTTCATCGGCTTTACAGTTCCCCGGGATATCCCTATGCCCAGGCACCCATATGAGGTGTATATTAAACTGCTCAGCCATCTCGTTAAGAGATCTGCGGCAGTCGATGGCTATTTGTGAATTTAGAGATGTGGCCTCTAGAGAATATATGGCAGCCTGGCTGTCCGAGTAAATGACAACGCCAGTGTTGGTTACTATATCCCGACTCAGCCACTTGGCGACTTCCCATATTGCCATTATTTCGGCTTAATAGACACTGCAGGTATCTGGTAGTCTGTGAGCTATATCCAAATTAAGTTCTTCACAGTGTACTCCGAAGCCAACCTTTTCATCAAGCTTCGAACCATCCGTATAGAAGTGGAGATGGTTTCTATTTCCGGGTATTCTGCCATCCCATTCATCCCTCGCTGGTATCATAGTGATGTAGTTCTTCTCAACGGTGCGCTCCGTTGATATATAGTCCACTAGGTCGGTTACCATAGCACTACACTTTGATATCCTGATGTGACCGTAGTTCTTGTACCTCCACATTGATAGGCAGTTTAATCTTAGTGCCGCTTTGGTTGCAACTTCTCTCGCCACAACATTAATCGGCAGTATATGGAGAAGGGCTTGTAGAGACTCAGTCGCTGTAGTCCTTAAAGCTCCGCTCATGCACAGACAGGCAGTTCTCTGAACCCGTGATAGCAGGTTTGTGATAGTTAGTTTGTCAGTTGCCGTCCACCATACCACACCAAATACCCCACTGTACAAGGAGACGCGGATAGTACCTTCCTCAGCCTTGCGGCGTCGGAGACCTTTTCCACTTCGCCACAGAAGGAATACCAAGAGCGTCTTTGCGCCTTCCTAAGCTCCTTCTTATAGATCTTGAGTTGCTCTTTATATGCATCCCAATCATTAAAGGCTCCTGTAGATTTCGCCTTGTTGAATAGCTTGTTGCAGGTCTTTTTCCTTGCCGTTAGCTCAGAAGTCCACTATTGGGGTTTTGTTTTACCCTTTTACCTTGATTTTGGACAGGCTTCTTCAAGGGATCTATTGAATGATGTGGTGATATGCTCGACCAGATTATCCAGACCGGCTTTGTCATTCGGTTCATAAGGAAGTTTAGAGTTGAGGACCTTTTTAAAATTTTTCTCATACAGGTGCCACTTTATCTTCCTCACATTTCTGTGGACAGCAGGTTTAGGAATTTTTTTTCTGCGAGTTTGAACTCTATATAATGGTGATCCGAGAATGAGTGGTCGTCCCGTACATTCCACCCAATAATTTTGTCTGACACCTGGTCAGTGGCAAACGTTACGTCTAGTACTTCTTGTCTGTCTTTAATTGTAAAGGTAGGTTTATTGCCAATGTTACAAATAGTTAGGTTGGTAGTTAGAATAAAGTCAAGAAGCGAATCACCCCTATTGTTTATATCCGTACTACCCCAGATAATATGATGAGCGTTCGTGTCTGCGCCAATAATCAGCTCGAGCTCGTCAGACGTTGCTTCTTCTACTACTTCCCTGAAGAGAGCTGTCGGTATTGCAGCTTCATAAGGAAAGTAACTGGAGACCACCCAGTAGATGCGATTACCAATCTCCAGACTAGCAGCTGTTTGGTCTTTACCACTTAACTTAGTCAGGAGAAAAATACTTAGATCTTTTCTGGCCAAATGCGGGTTCTTGGAGTGCCTTCACAGTTGGCCACAAGCAGTTTAAAGTTTGGTGTCTTGATACCGCACACCCGTCCTCCTACTACATACGGCTCCTGGATCAGGACGATGTCTACTGCACCTGTGGACAGGCGCAGCAATAGAGCCGCTGAGGCTGCTTTAGCGTGATGGAGGTTAATCTCTAGAATTCTTACCATCATTGGTAATCGACAGATTTACATCCACCCCGACAAGGGTGTTATCGAACTCTTCGTCCGTATCATCGGGGAGCTGTCCCCGCCAGATGCGTAAAAGAGCCCGGAGACTTCCCTCAGCCCCTCAGTAACCGAAGTAGTGTTTTCATCCTCAGAGAATGACGTTACAGATCTTCTGTTAGAGTCACCAAAAATAATGGTCGTGCGGACCTCCGCACTTCCAGAAAGCCTTGTTTCAACCACGGTCGACGACTCGCCTTCCGCAGTGGGAGCTATATCCTGCTTGTATACTTTCAAGACTATAGTCTCGAAGCCATACTGTAGGGTTGCACTTGCACGTTGTATATGGGAGGTGGATTCAGCGTTAAGGATCAAATTGACCTGCCGCTTTTTACCATCCGCCTCACCCACCTTGCTGATTCTCAAATTATGGGCGGGCAGACCAGGATTGGAATCTTTTATTATTTCTAATATGTCAGCAGGGTTGGAGGGCTCTTCTGTAACCCAGGTGATGGCTCTAGGGTGACTAGGGATGTTGTTTTTTTCGACAATATCCAACTGGGCACCCGGCCACACCTCACCCGCTCGACTCAGAGCAGCTTTATACAGGTCTACTGATCTGGCATCACCGAAATGTAAGAGCTTTACTCTCCCCTGATGCCATCCTGCATCGTTGCAGATTGGTGGTGTGCCCGGCATCTCTCTACGGACATCGAGGTAATGAGATTGCACATGGCTCCATTTGTCCTTGAGGATGGATACATCCTCACTACTTCTGTCTATAACGGCCATCACTAGACTCTCCTTCGCCACTTCATTGAAGGGCTTGGTGAGTGTCCTGTTGATGGTGACATTAGGGCCTCTTGCCTTTTTCGAGGGCAGGGGTTCATCAGGTGATCTGATTCTTTTGACTTTATTAGCCGTTTACACAGCTGAATTTGTGGCTCTTTCAGCCGGCTGAGTGGCCTTAGAAGCATCTATGACGCCTTTGGCCCAGGTAAGTGACTCTTTTTGTTTTTCGGTAAGAGCCGAAACCTCAACAGCCTCCAACTTCGTCAAAACTCTGAGCGCTATCCGGTGCTCATTGTGCTTTCGTTTTGACGGTCGGACATGACGTTTTCCCCTCACCGTACCAACTGTTGTGAGTACTAGGGGGAAATTTTCACCATGTTTGGTGTGGTTGGCTTTGGCCAAGACCAACGGACGGACAGTAGGACGATTGGGGACCCCGCTCCATCGGAACGCGAAGGCATTCCCGTAGACTAATTTATTAATTTCTGTATTAGCCCGTAATAGGTACTACGATGTAGGCCTTCCAGACTTTGTACAGATTTTTTTTGTTTTGCTATTGCGTAATAGGTACTGCGTAATAGATTTTAACTATCCGATCTGTGCTAAACACGTCCGTTCACTACGACTGATCAGCAACGAGTTCGTCGCATTTAACACAACTATAAATTGATTGCTTCGTTTTATCATATTTTCAACAAAATGGTCAAAAAAATCGTTTCGTCGTGGGAATGAAACCTTATCTTTGCCTCGACGAATTTCGAAATCACCAAAAACATGGGTTGATGATCGTGTTCGTTTTATTGACGTACAAAAACATCGCATGTACGAAACTGTTCGTCACCAGTACGAAGATATATTGACGAACCTGATCTATCAGTGTAAGGTCCATGATCATTAAGATACTTTCAAAACTGTCACAATGTCCATGAAATGTATGTTACTTTGGTCCGAGCAGGTTGGTTTCGGCATACCGCAGAGGAGAAAGACTGCAATCCTAGCCGTCCACGCATATTCACTTTGGTCCGCGTAGCCGATCTTGGACATACTCCACAGATGAAAATCTTTAAACCTGACCGAAGGCCGGCCAACTATATACACCTTGATCTGCGTAGCCGGATTTGGACATATCGATAACTTGAAATTTTTATTCAATTATCATATCCACTCCATATATCCATGGACGTAGTGAAATTGATTTTGTGGACATTAATACACGTTGGAAAGTGTACCTATGGCTATGGATCTTATGACCATTTTTGTATTGTCCATGTACATTACTATTTTGTACAACTTTGTAGATTTAAGATTATTGCTACCTATTTGTACAACGATGGTTCGTGGATGTTTGAAACCCGCATAAAAGAAGGAGCATTTGCAAGTAAAAGTCAATTAGCTTTCTGACTTCACCAAGAGAGATTCTCCTTCCAGTTCTTGGATCGTACCGGTTGAGACCTTCTTGAAACAGAAATGTCTAATAAAGTTATTGTTAAAATTCAAAATAAATTAAATTGCTTTGTTTTTTTATGAAGAAATATAACCTTCGAAACAAGGCTATTTCATTGGCGCCCAACTTTTTGTCTACGGATAGCGACGAATACCTCTCCGGAGCTGAAGACCTAGAAGAAGAAGTGGAAGCAAAATTGGCACTATTGACCGTCGAGCAACTCCAGCTAATATTGAGTGCAGTTCGTGCCACAAGCCGAGGTGTATCTTTCACCCAATGTACAGCACGTTTCCGTGGTCAAATATATCGAGCAGCAGTAGAGGAATTTCTTTCAGCCGTCAGTGTGTACAAAGACATTGAAATAATTTCTGACGCCGATGCTATTCGCGGAATGCCGTTGCTGCTGGATGAGTATGCTGCAAATTGAAAGACAAAGTGAGTACGTTTTAGGAAGCAGAAAAACTCACTCGGAACACGTTCTCTCCCCCATGCCTGACTTATGAGACGAAACGACAAAAAACGAACGACGGACAGCTTTGTTTGCAAAAAGAGACTCTTAAGGTCCAACATAAGCATGAGCTGACGTAAGCAACCCACTTACATTCAATCATACTTGGCAAACCATAATTAACTTAAGTAAACTTTTCGTTAAGTTCTCTCAGCTCTCTCTCAGTACCCATTTGCTTAAGCAAGGTGCAAAATCTAACGCACATTCCGTACAGAATTACTTAAACTATTTTTAGCATATTATGGTTGGGTATTTAGTTCCAGCTCAATGTCTCTCTTAGTGAAGAGATACAATTAAACATTGTAGGTTTATGGCTCGTAAAACGGGAGAGTATCAAAACGTTTGACGAGCTTATTTCGTGCAGCCGTGATGGAAAATTCAATTGTGTTGATGGAAAATGGAATGGAAAAAAGCTCACATCGAGATATTTGGACTGAAGGGTGAGGCTATATTTGACACCGGCGCTAAATCCTGCGTAGCCAGCAGAAATTTGAAGAACGTGCTGACGAGAAAAGGTTGGTTTTTAAAAAACTTTAGAGCAGACGTAACTCTTGCTAATGGCTCAATTTCAACAGGAACGGTCATGTCCACGATTTGGGACCTTACAATCGGCAATAGACTGCAAAGATTCGCTTAACGTATTTACCTAATGCCTTGAAAAATCGAACTTTGATTGGGACTGACTTTTCAGAGTAGTCTGGCATCGTTTTAAATATGTCCCGGAAACAGTGGCTATTTGACGACGAATCAAACACAAGGTTGCCGTTTTTGGCTTTTTTTTCAACCAAAATTGGAAGAATTTTTTTTAGTTTGGTAGAATGGAAGAAGCAATGTAAATTTGGTACATTTATGGCTCGTCGAAACATAATGAACAAGTAAGATAATAATACAAATGTTAAATAACTAAATAATTTAACCAGTTAGGAAAGGTTAAAGTCGGACGGAGGCGACTACACCACTTTGTTTGAGCAGAATAACAAACATATAGTGATCCTAAATCTTAAATATAAACTCGCAACTTTTAACCTAACGTTCTCTACCTAATTTCAGAACAATCTTAACCGATTTTCTTCAAGCAAGAAACTTTTTATAACTATCGAATGTTAAATAAAGTTTCTATAGCATTTTGAAAATAAGTCTGAACCGATTTTCTTCAAAATTGGCAATATCCGTTACTGGCAAATAAACTCCTCTCTGCCAAAGTTCATAAGGTTGAACCGATTTTTTCAAAGTTGACAATGTTCATTCCTGGTTCAATGAAATCTTTTTTGCTAAATCTAATAATGATCATATGTTAAACACTTCTTCTATCTCGCTTAGATGCCAAATATATAGGGGCTATATTAACCAATTTTGTCCAGAATTTCGACCTGTGCGTTTACATGGACAGCGGACGGACAGACATTGGCAGATCGAATCAGCTGGGGATTCTGAGTCGATCCGAATACCTTAAGGTGGATTAACCTCTGGGTCCAGAAGTTTAATGTGTTACAAACTTCTGCACCAAAACAAACTTATAGTATCCTGTACCACAAAGTGTGTTGTTTTTAATTTTTTTTTTGGTGTTTTGACGAGTACTAAAAGGAACCAAATGAGAAAAAATTTATCTAAAAACTATTTATAGATAAGTTTTTCGTAAAATAAAAAATGGAAGATTTGCAACGATTTTGGTAGAAATTTTAGGGAATTTTTGTAGAAAAAAATTTTTTGTAGTGGCAACACTGATCAAACATTAAGTTTAACTTCAGCAAGCCAGTGCGGGTGAGTGCATTCACAATGGACTCTTTGCACCACAGTCAAAAGCACGAAGGTTGGAGGAAGAGGACTACTTAGATAGTATGCTGAGAATAGGGTTTTTCCAGGGGGAGGGCCCCGCGAATTTCGACGAACACGAAGAAATGATGACAGCGGATTAATAACGTGACCAATACCTGAATTTTACTGGTGCCTCATCGGCATCAGAGGAGGTGACTGAAGCACCCCATTATTACGTATTTAACTTTATTATATTAGATTCCCATTATTTATTTATTTCATTGAATTACGTTGAACGTTTATTTTTGTTTGTCGAATACAACTCTGTGTATTATGTAACGGCTATGGATATGAAATACAACTCGGTTTAGTTTACTATTTGTACAACTCTGTAGATTTAACGTTATTGCTACCTATACCTAAATACCTAATTAAGATATTCGGGCCTGTTCTGTAATCACGCGATTTGATATCACGGTGATTTCAAAACACGATCTGGTTTTAAAATCATTATTGGTACTCGGAAATGGTACGATTTGTGGCGATACCTTACGAATTCAGATTTTAGTTTTTAATTTTATAATAGTCAAGTAGTCATAGATTTGTTTTCATTTTGTATTGCATTGAAAATTTGTTTTTAGAGAAATAAATTTAGTTGGTTTTGAAATCTAAAAGGAACACAATAAATTGATTTCCACATTGGTGACCCCGACGGAGAAAAAAATAAAATTTTTGATATGACGCAGCAAAATAATTCATCGGAAATTTCGCGAGTTGCAATCCGTGTGCCTCCATTTTGGAGACAAAATCCTGGATTATGGGTCCGACAATTGGAGTCCCAATTTATTACATCTGGAATAACATCCGACGACACGAAATACCACACGTTAGTTGGTTCAATAGAAAGCAGCATCCTGAACCACGTAAGCCACATTGTTGAACAGCCTCCAGAAGAAAACAAATATGAGACTCTTAAAAAGGCTTTGTTGCATGAATTTATGGAATCTGATGAGAAAAGACTTCGGCAATTGCTGGAAAATGTTAGCATGGGCGACATGAAGCCAACAGTACTATTACGGGAAATGCGCGAGTTGTCCTGTGGAAAAGTTTCGGAGGACTTACTTAAAACTTTGTGGATTCAACGGCTTCCAACAACAACAAAAGCAAATTTGTCGGTAAGTGAAGACAAAATAGATAAATTGGCGATAATGGCGGATAAAATCTACGACCAATCGGATGCGGCTGGTATGATTAATGACACCTCTAAGAAAGAAGAAGATCGCTTATCTGTTTTTGAAAGAAACATTAATGAAATTGTCAGCAAAATTGATGCCCTATCCACCGATAATCCACGTCGCACTAGAAGAAATACGCGAAGTCGATCAAGAAATCGAAGCAGCTCTCGTACATCAGCCTCATTTTGCTGGTATCATCATAATTTCGGTGCAAAGGCAACAAGATGTCGTTCACCATGTTCATTCAATCAAACGGGAAACTAATAGGCAACTCATCTAAACAGGCGAATGAGTGTGGCCGTCAAATAAGTCGCCTGTTCATTCAAGATGCTGATTCGAAGTACAGATATCTTATAGACACCGGTGCGGATATTTCCGTTCTTCCAGCCACCAATCAGCAAAAACAGAAACCGCCTAATTCATTTGTACTTTATGCCGCCAATAACACCAAAATTTTAACGTACGGAACGAGAATAATTAATTGCAATATAGGTCTAAGACTAGGTCTAAGGTTTCTATGGTCATTCATTGTTGCCGATGTCACGAAGCCAATAATAGGATCAGATTTTTTAAATCATTTCGGCCTTCTGGTAGATGTGAGAAACAATCGATTAGTGGATTCAAAAACAAATCTTGAAGCGCCAGGTATATGTTCAACGCCACGCAATATAACTCTCAAGGTTGTATCAGACGAATCGGGTAAGTTTCGCTCAGTCCTAGCGGAATTCGCTGATGTTACCACTCCGAGTATAAAGCTTCCGGCTGTGAAGCATAACATAACGCATCACATCGAAACGAGTGGACAAATTGTTTGCGCAAAACCACGTCGATTGTCCCCAGAAAAGTTAAAAATAGCGAAAGAGGAATTTGAATATATGTTACAGCTTGGTATCTGCCGACCATCTAAAAGCTCTTGGGCAAGTCCCCTTCATATGGTACCAAAGGGTAATGACATGTGGCGCCCCTGCGGTGACTATCGGGCCCTGAACAAAATTACGATTCCAGATCGCTATCCTGTCCCGCATATTCACGATTTTGGATATATGCTTTCCGGTAAAAAGATATTTTCAAAAATTGATTTAGTAAAAGCGTACTTTCAGATACCTGTAGCTGAGAACGACATACCAAAAACCGCCATCATTACACCATTCGGTCTGTTTGAGTTCACCCGCATGACTTTTGGACTCTGTAATGCGGCACAAACTTTCCAACGCTTTATAAACGAAGTGCTGAGAGGATTTGACTTTTGTTTTGCATATATCGATGATATACTCGTAGCATCAGAAAATGATGAAGATCATGAAAGACATCTAAGACTAGTCTTTAGTCGTTTGCGGGAGTATGGTGTAACAGTGAACTGCGATAAATGTGAATTTGGTAGGCCAGCCCTAAAATTTTTTGGATATCTGGTTAATCAAGAAGGACTTACACCAAACCCAGAACGAGTAGCTGCTATTCAAGAGTGTAATTTGCCGAAAACTGTCAGCGATTTAAGTCGGTTTCTTGGTATAATAAACTTCTACCGACGTTTTATGCCAAAGGCTGCTGAGGCTCAAGCAAAACTGAATGCCCTCAAGACTGGACAAAAGAAAAACGACAAAACTGTCATTAATTGGACTGCTGAATTGCGAAAAGCATTTGAAGATTGCAAACATCAATTGGCAAATGCTGCTCTTTTATCGTACCCTGTCGAATCTGCTGAAACGTCATTATGGGTGGATGCATCTGACATTGGGATGGGGGCTGTACTCCAACAACGTATAGATGGTGTATGGAAACCCCTCGGATTCTATTCGAAGAAATTTTCAGAAACGCAAAGGCGTTACAGTGCCTACGATCGCGAACTTTTGGCTGCTTATTCCGGTGTTAAATATTTTCAATATTTCGTAGAAGGACGTAAATTTTGCATCTACACAAACCACTGATTTTCGCGTTCAACCAGCGCCCCGAAAAGGAATCCCCACGACAACTCAGGCACCTTGACTTCATTGGACAACATACTGTCGACATTCGTCATGTTCCGGGAAGGGATAATATTACCGCTGATGCTTTATCTCGTCTGGAAGCTATTTCTATGCCATCGTCAATTGATTATTCAGTTCTTGCTGAAGACCAGAAGAGAGATGAAGAACTTGTATCCTTGCAGAACTCATGTGCATCGAATTTAGTCCTCAAATTGTTGGAACTTCCAAATACAAAAATCAAAATTGTATGTGATGTATCGACCACAAAAGCAAGACCATACATAACATCACGTTTTCGTAAAGATGTCTTCGATATGATACACAATATTTCACATCCAGGCTCAAAAACGTATATTAAGTTAATATCGGATCGATTTGTATGGTTGAATATGCGGAAAGATATTTCAAATTGGTCAAAAAGTTATATAAAATGTCAGCAGTCCAAAGTTTCACGTCACACGAAAAGTCCGCTTGGTGAATTTGCAATACCTGATGAACGATTTAAAGTTGTCAGTATCGACATAATAGGTCCACTTCCATTGTCGGATGGATACAGGTATTGTCTGACATGTATTGACAGATTCACTCGATGGCCAGAGGCAATACCTTTATGTGACATTACAGCGGAATTGCTAAAGCACTTTTTAGAGGATGGATATCAAGATTTGGACTACCCGCTCAAATTATAACGGATCAAGGACGCCAGTTTGAATCCGCCTTATTCAGAGAATTTTCTAAGCTGCTTGGAGTTCGAGTAACACATACCACACCTTACCATCCGCAGGCAAATGGACAAGTAGAACGCTGGCACCGTACCCTGAAATCGGCCATAATATGTCATTCTAATCCGCGATGGTCTGATATTTTACCAATTGTAATGTTAGGATTACGATCGTCAATTAATCACGACCTTGATGTATCTCCAGCTGGTTCAGTTTACGGAATGGAATTAACTTTGCCTGGAGAATTTTTCACTGAAGTCAATACAAATAATATAACTTCCGATTGGGTAACACAACTGAAAGAAGATATGAAAGATGTTAAAGCAAAGAAAATTTCAAGGCATGGTCAAGCGCGAATATACGAACCAAAAAATCTGCATCAATCAGATTTTGTGTTCATTCGCAACGATGCTGTACGACCTCCTCTACAACCTCTATATAAAGGACCATTTAGAGTAGTATATAAAACGAAGAAAACTTTCGTCGTCAATGTCAATGGAACACACAAAACAATATCCGTCGATCGTTTAAAAGCAGCAGTGATTTTGGATCATGAGATACCTACACAAAATACACCATCAACACCTACACAAGAAGTTCAACAACGAGTTCTTCGATCTGGGAAAACTGTTCGAATTAATATTTAGCGTTGACACTGGGGGAGGAGTGATGTGGCGATACCTTACGAATTCAGATTTTAGTTTTTAATTTTATAATAGTCAAGTAGTCATAGATTTGTTTTCATTTTGTATTGCATTGAAAATTTGTTTTTAGAGAAATAAATTTAGTTGGTTTTGAAATCTAAAAGGAACACAATAAATTGATTTCCACAGATTTATTGTTTAAAGTAAACAACAATCAATTTAAACAAATTATACCAAAATCGGCCGATTTTCGAACCAACCAAGAGTGATTTTAAAATCGGTAATAATACTAAACCACCGTGATATCAAATCGCGTGATTTTATATTCTTTTTCGCGCAGTGGTTTAGAATGTTTTAAATATTTTCATCAATCATTTTTTTACTTTTTTAAATAAAGAAATGTGTTGTTTTGGAGGAACTAAAATTAAATAAATGTTTCCTTAAAAAATTCGTGTGCGCGAAGACGATTGTCTACAATAGATTGATATCGAAACAGAATGGTCTATAGCCGCTAAAATATCTTCAAGAAATAAATTTATTTTAATAATTACACAGCGCGACAATAAAAACTTTAGATAAACATTGTTTATATCGTTGAAAAGGTTTACGTTTCTTCTCCTATATCCCGCTGAGAGATTGAAAAATTACGGGCGAATAAGAGCGCAAAGGAACTTTTTTATCTGTAAGCCCAGATTTTGGCGGATATCGCATATCGATGCATACGTACATATTGTTGTACAAAGGTAAACTTGTTACCACTAAATCATTTATTGAATTAAATAAATTAGAGTTTCGGATCCTTTTTTTATATTGAAAATTAAACTATCGTGTTATTATTTATTTTCTTTTTCGGCACTAACATTTTGGTCCTTCGAGCCGGATATTTTGAGCCCGATTTTCTTAAGTTCGCGCTGTTAATTGGTGTTGTTTTTTTCGCCCCCCAGTTTGTGTTGTCGGCGCATATTCATCCCTTCATCCTTATCCATCATCACCAACCTCATCTCATCATTTATCATTATTTATTTAAATAATAATGTCAAAGTAAGTATAGTGCAGTGTAGTTATAAGTGTGAGCTCGCGATTTTTAAGTCAATAAAAGTGTTCGTGTTACAGCGCGTCGCGAAACCCCTCCCTCTACACCCGTCTCGTTTCTATCGTGGTGGTTACATACATACGTACGTGTATACAGACCGGCAGATGTCCGTCCGTACGTATTAAAGAAAAACAATAATTAAAACAAATAAATAAAAGATTATTTTTATATTATTAAAAATATTAGTGGTGAAAAAGTGTATTTTTTTGACAGTGCAGTGGTGGTAAATTTTACAAAATTAATTTGCGAAAATAAAATAGTTCGCGTATTTGTACAAATAGGCAACAACTCCTTACCGTCGGAAAAGGAGAAACAATAACATTTGAAATAATTGTTGTCATTTGTTTTTCGGTAACAACAATAATAATAAAAAGTTCATCGCCACCACCAAAAAAGAATACACTCAGTTTCTCCAATATTGTTTGTTAGCGCGTCCGTCCAGCAAAATTAAATAAATGTTTCCTTAAAAAATTCGTGTGCGCGAAGACGATTGTCTACAATAGATTGATATCGAAACAGAATGGTCTATAGCCGCTAAAATATCTTCAAGAAATAAATTTATTTTAATAATTACACAGCGCGACAATAAAAACTTTAGATAAACATTGTTTATATCGTTGAAAAGGTTTACGTTTCTTCTCCTATATCCCGCTGAGAGATTGAAAAATTACGGGCGAATAAGAGCGCAAAGGAACTTTTTTATCTGTAAGCCCAGATTTTGGCGGATATCGCATATCGATGCATACGTACATATTGTTGTACAAAGGTAAACTTGTTACCACTAAATCATTTATTGAATTAAATAAATTAGAGTTTCGGATCCTTTTTTTATATTGAAAATTAAACTATCGTGTTATTATTTATTTTCTTTTCGGCACTAACATTTTGGTCCTTCGAGCCGGATATTTTGAGCCCGATTTTCTTAAGTTCGCGCTGTTAATTGGTGTTGTTTTTTTCGCCCCCCAGTTTGTGTTGTCGGCGCATATTCATCCCTTCATCCTTATCCATCATCACCAACCTCATCTCATCATTTATCATTATTTATTTAAATAATAATGTCAAAGTAAGTATAGTGCAGTGTAGTTATAAGTGTGAGCTCGCGATTTTTAAATCAATAAAAGTGTTCGTGTTACAGCGCGTCGCGAAACCCCTCCCTCTACACCCGTCTCGTTTCTATCGTGGTGGTTACATACATACGTACGTGTATACAGACCGGCAGATGTCCGTCCGTACGTATTAAAGAAAAACAATAATTAAAACAAATAAATAAAAGATTATTTTTATATTATTAAAAATATTAGTGGTGAAAAAGTGTATTTTTTTGACAGTGCAGTGGTGGTAAATTTTACAAAATTAATTTGCGAAAATAAAATAGTTCGCGTATTTGTACAAATAGGCAACAACTCCTTACCGTCGGAAAAGGAGAAACAATAACATTTGAAATAATTGTTGTCATTTGTTTTTCGGTAACAACAATAATAATAAAAAGTTCATCGCCACCACCAAAAAAGAATACACTCAGTTTCTCCAATATTGTTTGTTAGCGCGTCCGTCCAGCAGCCAGCCAACATACGGTTCTCATATACCATATATACGTACATATATATACGGGTATATGCATACATACAGACAAACAAACGCAGCTGCTTGGAACTATTTTTTTTTGATTCGCTTTTGTTTCGGTACGCTACACTTATTACGTTGGTTAAGTGTGTTCGGTACAAAGTTTGTAACCTCGGGAAATTTTTTGTGAAATTAATAATAGGGTTTCGTGCATCGTAATTTTCGATAAGATTTTGAAAATTAAAATTATATAACGTGCACCCTACATACGGTCAATTCGACTTTTTTAAATAAAAGTGCGATTTTTTGATTGTTTTCGGTTTCGGTTCGGTTTGTTGACCTGTTCGTTGGGTTTTCACCATATTCGTTGCGTGCGCCCTACAGTTGGTCAAGCCGACATATAATCGAATGTAGAGGTATTTTTTGGAATTTTCTGTTTTTTATTTATTTTTGCTGGGTTTTCGGTGCCCATTCGATAAATTTCGTTATTTTCGCGAGAAAATAATATTTTGAAAAATATCTCGGTACACGGAAAGAAATTTGTGAAATAATTTTTAAATTTAATTATATGTATTGTAGACCTTTTTGTTGTTATGATTGGATTGTTTGTTCGGCTTGAGGTCCGTAATAAATAAAAGACAATACTTTTATTTTTTATTTATTTTTCTTTATTTGCCCAATATTTCGGCCAACTTCGTTGGTCATCATCAGGGGGAATCTATCACACAAAAACACGAATTATTACAATAAAACAATGACAATAAAAACATTGTTACGATAAGTATTTACATTTAATAATGTTGTAACAAAAAATATAGTCCTTTGCTATGTGAGCTTTCGTTAGTTACTGTCTAATTTTCCGTTTATGTTTTTCTATTGTATGCCTGTAGATTTGAGCACAGCCGTCAGTGTCTCTCTTAAAATTTAGTCTCTTTTCTGGTGAAACATCGATGATATGTAGCATCTCTAACGTGTATCTCCTTCCGTAATGTTTCTCTTGCGTTAGTATCTCAACGTCGTCAAAGTTAGGTTTGTGTCCGGTTGTGGTACAATGTGCTGCAAGGGCAGTTTTTTGTTCAATGGGTTTGTGAAGAGCTTTCTGATCCGATCTGTGAGATGATAGTCTAGTTTTAAGTTTTGTTTTAGTAGTACCGACATATACCCTCTGGCATATGTCGGACTTGTCACCATTACACTTTATTTTGTAGACAAGATTTGACTTTTCCTCCTTTTTTACTTGAGATTTGGTTTGGCTGAACAGTTGATTTACCGTAGTATGCGCTTTGTATGCTAGTTCAAAATGTTCTTTGTCATAAATGTCAGAATGTTTTAACCTTTCGGAGAGTCCAGGGATGTAGGTCATTGATTTATACATTTTCTTTGGTTGAGCGATTGTGCCATTTATTTCGCCAAACAAGCGGGGAAGCGCGCGAAATTGTTTCAAAATTTCCGCTCACACATCGTAGTTTTGAGCTTGCATGGCAAGCATTAAGGGATGCCTACGATAATCCTCGAATTCTTGTCCACAATCAACTGAAGACTCTCTTTGCACTTCCGGTGTTAAATAGTGAGACTAGTTCAGGATTAAAATCAATTCAACGCAGGATAAATAGTTGTCTTTCAGCCTTATCGATATATGATATTCGCACAGATAATTGCGATCCTATCCTTATTTTTATCTGCCTCCAACGTTTGCCGAGGCTTACCCAAACCTTATGGGAACAAAGTGTTAGGGACAAATCTGCTCTTTCATTGTGGAAAGACATGGATTCATTTCTTTCGGAAAGGATCCGCACTCTCGTGTGCCTCAACGATCTAAGGATTCTCCAAAACGGTCAAACCCCAAAATTAGAACGCATTTTACGAATGCCGCATCATCGAAACCATCGAGTCCACCCTCAATTGTTAAATGTGTACTTTGTCCTAAAGAAGGTCACAGGCTCTCCAAATGTCTTCGGTTTAAGAAACTTTCGCCCTCGGAAAGATATAATGTTGTAAAACGAAATCGTTTTTGTTTGAATTGCTTAGTAAAGGGACATGACGTGAAGAATTTTTCAGGTGAACATCATTGCTTCAAATGTGAAGCGAGACACCACACTCTACTGCATCGTGATAGTCAAGGTTCGGCTTCTGCTACTACTACCACTAACACTAGACAGGTTCCAAATCCTCAAATTTCTAGTCAGTCCGTTGTAGACCCTTCGCAACCATCCACATCGGCTGGATGTATCCCTCGCCAGGTATTTCATGCTGCCTCGAGTAAAGCTGGTCTTTTGGGAACAGCAATGGTTAATATAGTTCACCATGGTGATTCGACCCCGGCTCGGGATTTGATTGACCCTGCTTCTGAGGCCTCGTTTCTTTCAGAGCGCTTGCAGAACAGGTTGAAAATTTCGGTGCATTCAACAAATGCTACAATTTCCGGCGTTAATCGTACCATTTCGGCAACATCCAGAAAAATTTGTACGTTGAGGATTGGAACATCTTTCGATGCATCGATAGTCCTGGAAACAACTGCCTTAATTCTTCCTTCGATTTCTGAAAATCTTCCCTCTTTTACGGTCGCTTCTGATTTTAAGAAAAAAAATGCCAACGCTTCGTCTGGCTGATCCAAATTTATTTGATTCGCGACCCGTAGACCTCTTGATAGGCGCGGACCTATATCCTCAAATCCTGTTAGAAGGATTTATTCAAATTTCGTCTGGATCATTACTTGCCCAGAACACTATCTTCGGTTGGCTAATTACGGGTCCTGTCCCTACCAACCAAGTTCAGACTTTCGCTACACGATGGGATATTTCTGAAGAAGATAGTATTAATAAAACACTTTTGCGTTTCTGGGAACTCGAAGAACCTCCAAAACGAAGTATTTTGTCACCTTCGGATAAATTTTGTTAGGAAAATTATGTGCGTACAACTCGTAGGGATTCGGATGGTAGATACATTGTTACACTACCTATTAGGACCGACCTTAGAGTACAGGAATACCTGGGAGAATCTAGGGCGAACGTGTTCAAACAATATTTGCGTAATGAATCGTCATTACTTAGGAAGCCCGATATCAAAACTATTTATGACAACGTTGTCACTGAATATTTGAGATTAGACCATATGAGGCCAGTGAACACGATTTCCTCCGTGGAAAAATTGTCCTGCTATTTGCCCCATCATCCTGTTATTAATCTCGAAAAACAGACTAGCAAACTTCGCGTAGTTTTTAATGCATCCAACAAAACTTCAAATGGAAAAAAGTCTAAACGACATCCTTCATGTTGGACCAACATTGCAGGCAGACTTAGTACTGCTCATTTTGAGATGGCGAATGTTTAGATTCGCATTCAATTGTGACATTACACAGATGTATAGGCAGATCCGCGTTGACCCCTCCCACACTCCCCTTCAGCGAATTCTCTTTAGGGATTCTCCCACAAAACCTGTAGTCGACTATGAGCTTCAGACAGTCACTTTTGGTGTGAATTGTGCCCCCTATCTGGCTATTAGAACTCTTTTGAAATTAGCCGACGATACTGAAAAAGAGTATCCTCTTGCGGCTAATATCTTGCGACATAGTATGTACGTGGACGATGTTCTGGCTGGAACCCACGATGTAGAAACCGCTTTGGTTGCTCGAGACCAATTGATAGCGGCACTCTCCTCTGCTTCATTTGAACTTAGAAAGTGGACAGCCAACGATAGGGCAATATTAGATCGCTTTCCGCCCGAGTATTTAGTGGATGCGGAACTTTTGACATTTGCGGAGGCTAGTGGCTCTAAACCTTTAGGGATACGATGGAACGCGCAGATAGATTCTTTTTATTTCGCGGTAGCTCCTATTGTGGATAAAGCTACATATAGTAAACGGGAAGTTCTTTCGGCTATTGCTAAACTTTTCGATCCCGTCGGTTGGTTACGTCCAGTGCTGGTTATGGCCAAGATTGTTATGCAAAAAGTCTGGCTAGATAACATTGGGTGGGATGACCATCTCTCATCTTCCACCGAAGTCGAATGGCGAAAATTCGTGGAAGCCTATCCAGATGTGAACTCTATTCGCATTCCTAGATGGGTCCGGTATGGTCCGGACTGTGCAGCAGAGCTTCATGTATTTTCTGATGCCTCAGAGAAGGCATACGCGGGGGTGGTTTATCTTCGTGTTGAGGCTCCAAATGGGGAAATATTTGTGAATTTACTATTGTGTAAAACGAGAGTGGCCCCCATAAAATCGATTTCATTGCCTAGGCTTGAACTTTGCGGATCAGTGTTAACTTCGGAACTTTTAAAAACTATTTAGCGTGAGAGTGAAGTTGAATTTCGTCAAGTTTATTGTTGGACAGATTCGACCATCGTGCTTTCATGGTTAAAAAAGACCCCTTCCACATGGACTACCTTTGTGGCAAATAGGGTATGTCGTATTCAGGAAAATGTCGGAAACCACAATTGGTATCATGTGAGATCGGAGGACAATCCCGCTGATTTAGGCAGCCGCGGCCTTCCTCCTGCAGACTTAGCTTGTTCTCAGATTTGGTTGCATGGGCCACATTGGCTGAGTCTCAATAGAACTGAATGGCCTATTCGAGACCTTACTCCACTTGATACAGATTTGGAAATGCGTTCCGTACGAACTCATGCATCGTTTTTCTCTTCGTATGAAGATATTCTTGATCGTTTTTCTTCGCTAGATCGTGCTTTGCGTGTAATTTCGTACATGTTTAGATTTTTGCATAGAACTCATCCAGCTCATAGGACTCAGTATAATTTGACTAGCCCTATAGTTTCGGCGAATGAAATTAAGAATGTTCGTATTCGATTAGTTGTCTTGGCACAAAAAGCCAATTACCCGGATGAGTATAAGGCTTTGTTAGATAGATCACCATTAAACTCTAAAAGCTCTCTGGTTCCTTTAAAACCATTTATTGATGATAGTGGTGTAATGCGAATGAACGGTAGATTGGCCCGGTCTCCTACGCTTGCCTACTCCGAAAGACATCCAATAATTCTACCCTATAATTGTCGATTTTCCAGACTGTTGCTGGAATTTATTCACCTGATTTATATTCATGGAGGAAATCAATTGATGTTACGCATCATTCGAATAGAATATTGGATGCCTCGCGTAAAAACCCTGATTCGGTCAGTTGTGCATAATTGTATGCGTTGTGTATTAGATAGAAAACGTTCCTGCGGGCAGGTTATGGCTGCACTTCCGCCAGAGAGAACTATAATTGATAGAGCTTTCACATTAAGTCCTTTACAGGACGGTGTTGCAAAATAACAAAAGGTTATGTTTGTGTATTCGTGTGCTTTTCGACGAAAGCCATACACTTAGAGGCCGTGTCCGATTTATCAACGGCAAATTTCTTGGCAGCGTTTCATAGGTTTATTGCTCGCCGTGGATGTCCTCGTACAATCTTTTCGTATAACGGGACAAACTTTGTAGGTGCGTCTAGAGAAATTGAGAAGAATTTCAAAGCTTTTGTCCAAGAATGCGGTGCGTCAGTTTCGTCACACTTTGCGCATCAGAGTCTATCGTGGCGTTTTATTCCAGCTGGGGCTCCACATATGGGTGGCCTTTGGGAAGCTGGTGTTAAGAGCTTTAAGCTTCATTTCCGGAAGCAGGCTCAAAATCTGAAGTATACGTTTGAGGAATTGTCTACAGTTTTGGCTAGAATCGAGGCTTGTTTAAATTCTCGACCTTTGTGTCCAATGTCCGAAAGTCCGCATGAAATCGTTGCGTTGACGCCAGGACATTTTTTGATAGGTGCTCCGTTGCTTGCTCCTCCCGAACCAGTCGTTACTGAACAACCAATGTCTATTGTGAATCGGTTTAGAAAAATTCAGGCACTGGCCCAGCAGTTTTGTCTGCGTTGGAAAGAGGAGTATCTGAAAACTTTGCATATGCGGTACAAATGGAAATTTCCAGAACGCGACATTAGGAATGAAGATCTCGTGGTCGTAAAAAATGAAACATTAGCTCCTACCTCGTGGAAGTTAGGTCGTGTCGTAAGCATTCATCCCGGTATCGACGGTCATGTTCGCGTTGCTGACGTACGCACTGAAAACGGCGTTGTAAGACGACCCATAACAAAATTGGTCATTCTGACCGATCAAACCTGGCCATCTTTGTAATATTATTCTTTCCTCGCAGTAACATGGAAAAGATCTCGTTCTTCACTGATGATTTGGAAGATTTTGACGAGCTGATGGAATTATCAGAAGAGGAGTGTAATCCTGGTGCTGCTGCACTTGTGGTTCAGGCGCCAGTTATCGACACCGTTGTGGACGTTCTTCCTTCGCAGACTGAGGTAGTACCCGCACCACAGCCCCCTGCAGCATCGGTAGAACAGTCCGCCCCGCCCGCTCCGTCCGTTCCGTCCGATCCGTCCGTTCCGTCCGCTTATAGTTGTCGTGTTTGTGGTCGAAGGCATCCACTTCGTTTTTGCGTCAAATTCCGTAAAATGGCTAACGATAGTCGGATTCGGTCAGTGGTTATGTATCGCCATTGCTACCGGTGTTTGGCGCATTCTCACCAAACCAAAGACTGTCTGAACCAGAAAAAATGCGTAAAATGTAATGGCGACCACAACACGCTGCTTCATTCCGACCCCAACCAAAGTTACCCTAACAAAAGCAATGGTAACAGTAAACGTCCGTGTCAAGGTACACTCACTCGTCCGTCTAGTAGGAGAGATACTTCTCGTCCGTCCGCGTCCGCCGTTGCTGTGGGTATGGGCGTGTTGCAGAATGTGGTGTCGTTGGTGCCAAGTTTAGTTGTGCACGTCCGGTCGACAGGGGCAGCGGTTCCAGTTGGTGCAGTGCTCGATGCCTGTGGCAGGCAGAGTCTCATTTGCGCGTCCATGGTGGAACAACTGCGACTTCCAAATTCGTGGATTGATGGCGTCGAGTTCTGTCGTTTGACAGTTGCGTCCACTTACGATGCCCAGCAAATGTTGACATTTACGGCCAGGGTATGCGACCTCGGGCACGTCTCCACCCTCTCCGAATCTGTTCCTGAGAGGATCAAGGAATCGTTTTTGGGATTCCCCTTGCCGATCCTAATTTTTTTAGAGTGGGACGTGTGGCATTGGTTTTTGGTCCGGAGATGTACGCGAGAATTGTCACTAGCCAGGTTCGAGCGTCACCAGGGCTTCCGGTTGCCCATTACACCATTTTTGGATGGGTGTTATCGGGGTCCCTACTGGTCCATCGCGTTCTCGCTGGGGTCCCTACTGGCCCATTCGTGTTCGTTTTGTTTGTAATGTAAAAGTCCCTACTGGCTTCATCTGGGTCCCTACTGGCCTGTTAGTTTTAAGTGTTATTTGAAAAAAAATAAATGAATTTTGAAAATTGAAAAGCTCACATATGTACTGCACTATACTTTAAGATTATTAGAGTTAATTTAAATTTAGTTGCAACAGACCTTGATGTTGCAAGGTGGCCGGCATGTTTAAACCTGAAACAATTTAATTTATATTCAATCATTTTGCTCGGTGTATTTGCCGTAGTTAAACCCTCGTTAAAATCGGTCTACTCCTTTTGAATGCAACATTAGGCGTGTTTTCGTTACACCATAAGTGCTTAATTTGTATGGGGAGCTAAGCACTTTTAAGCACTATTAGTTCCCGATGAAGTTTGGTGCTTGTGTTCATGTCTTAATCGAGTATGGTGTTGCCAGATTGGGCACCCTATATTTAGCAATATGGCATCCCATTTTTGGAGAGATTTTTATAAATTATTGTGAATTAACGGGAAGAAGAAGAACAAAAATGGGAAATTATTTTAATATTTGCAAAAGAGTGTAAACAATTGAACATAGAATAGTAAATATATGTTTTACAAATACTTTTCACGAATTTTTTTGTTTGTTTCGCACTGTTCTTTCTTCGCAACTCATGACACCATTGCTACCAGATAGTGAAAATCCGCCACTTATTGCTTATGTGCCAGTTAGTGGAAGTCAGTTGTTTTCGTTGCAAAGTGCTAAACTAAAAGTGCTAGCTTGTAACGAAAACATGCCTATTGTTGTACAAAGGTAAACTTGTTACCACTAAATCATTTATTGAATTAAATAAATTAGAGTTTCGGCTCCTTTTTTTATATTGAAAATGAAACTATCGTGTTATTATTTATTTTCTTTTTCGGCACTAACAAACATTATATGGAGACATCCCTCTATATATGAGTGGAAACAACCCCCGCGAAGAAAAGATGCCAAACAGTTTTTCACCCTTAGCCGTCCTTTCCGCCTGCAGTGCAGCGAATCTTACAATCATTATCCAAAATTAAGTTTGTGGCAAAAGCTTTATCAAATACAACAACCATAAGTGTTTTTATTGAAGTTCCAAGGGCTAAGCTTTTAAGACTAAGCTTTTATAGCAAAGTTTTTTTGAAAATAAGCTTTAGAGTAAACTATTTGCTTTGTCAAGTTTATGGGGTGTGACATGGCTTAGCGAAATTAACTTAACTATTATGTTTTTCGGTCTATTTTATGGTGTTTTCTTTCGCCAAACCACATCTGCACCTTCGTTTGTAAAAAACATTAACTACTATAGGGTTTCGTTTTCTTTTGTATAAAGTGTCGCACTCGCATGGTGCAAAAATGAAACTTTTTCAGCCATGTATTTAATCAAAGGAGAGAACGTCCCAAACACCATTTAGTAGTTAGACACCCCAGTGTATTTGCAACTTTTTCCCACAAGATGGGGGAAAAGTCAATTTCGCGTACGTTTTTATGCGAGTGAGAAAATTTTTTAATTAGCCATCTAGAGTTTGCAGATGTGTACGTATTTCTGCAAAGGCCTTTCGGGTGTCTAAAGGTAAGTACACACGTTTTGCTGATCAGACAATATTGCCAGAAAAATGACGGACAAATGCAACCCTGTGAATTTACAACCGTGTAAACACACAATTTTTGTTTTGCAACGTTAGCAGAAAAGTCATTGCGAGATAATTTGCAGATTGTTATATGTGCGAAGTTTATGCATGTGACAACGGCGCCATTGCCAGAAAAACATTTTATTTGCAACACTGTCTATAATGTATTTTTATTGGCAATCCTGCATATAAATATTTACAAAATATATTGTAAATATATGAAACTGTAATGTTTTCGTGCAATCGTCTGAACTGTCAATTCACCTTTGCCTAACAATCTGTCATTGGCCGTTTATTTGCAGCACTTTAACAGGGTTGATAACGTTTCACGATATGGAAATCGTCTATGCTCAGTCTAAATGGTCTTTGGCTGCCCCAATGACAATCAAAGATATAGACACCCTATCGCAGTTGCCTTTTGAAGTAATAAAAAAGCTTTCTGTAGATGGCTACCTAAAAATCTTCTCACTCGCATACAAACTTACGCGAAATTGACTTTTCCCCCATCTTGTGGAAAAAAGTAGCAAATACACTAGGATGTCTATACTTTAAATTGTCATTGGCTGCCCTACAAAACAGATGTTTTTCAGTATCAAGCCATTAGCCTAAATACCCGCGTGGGTACTTGCCATATTCCCACTAATTTTTTTTTTAAGTGCAAAATTAACCTCGCTGTATGCAATTCCACAAGAACAATTAGAGTGTATAAAAATATATACAAATTCTATATGGACGCGGTCGGTGTTTGACATGCTTTCTTTTAACGTTTATAGAAAGATTAATATTATTTTGTATATTTCTAAATTCCGTGTTAAATCGTGTTTAACAATGGTTTAAGCTCTCTACTTTGTTCCCTATTTTGAAGTATTGAATATAATTATAACTGAATTATAAATTTAATTAACGGTCACTGCGATCATCCTCTTTTTAGTACCCATTTAGGTTTAAAATAGTCTGTACATAAGGCAACTCTTTATCCAATGAATGCTTCTACTGAAAAGCATTCAACTCTTAATAAAGAGTTTCCATCTTAGTTTCAAATTTCCAAGTACTGTGGTGCTGGATATCCCGAATACCATGAATTGTCTCTCTGTCGCTTTTTTTCTTAGCAGACTTAAAAACGGTAAGACCTGATCTCTCAAATAAACTAAACTGAATTCTCGCTGAAACTGCAACTCTTTGTCTTTTCATTTCGCATTTGCACTAGTACAAGGCCGGGAGAATTAAGGGACTTTTGTCCGCCACAAGTGTCGCATTGACATCAGATCAGCTGAGCTTGGATTGAATTAGGACACCATTGTGAATGGCATCATCGGAATGTCATCTTTTGTTTTGGTTTAATAAATCAGTTGCTAAACTCACCCGCACAGTTTATAGCACATTGCCAACCTCATAAATATAAAATAATTTAAATAAAATTTAAATAAATTTTGTGTTTTTCTTTTTTTAACTCCCGGCACTCTGGCGCGGAGTTAAACAGTATGATTTAATAAGTGTTTAATTATGTAACACATGTGTGGTGTCGTTTTCTAACAAACATTCTCGAAAAGTTTGTGTATAGAGAAGTTTTTTTTGTCTCAGGTCACTCTTGCAATGTGATACATTAAAAATTTCACGTTTATATGTACTTCTAAACTCTCTTGCGCACGAGATTAAGCATTTGGTCCACTGTGAAACGCGGGTTATAATCAACGAACTTTGGTATACCATTGAACAAAAGGAGCTGTCTCCTTTGTCCAAATAAATAGAACAATCAAAAAATATTTGCATATTAATAGCGCTTAGATTCAAAATCGGTTTATAGATATATACAGATTCTCTTCTCAAAATTTCATGAATACCGGAATGAAATTATAGCTCCTACAGAGGATGTAAGCTCAATTGCAAAAACATATGTATATATGTGGACTATATCTGAATCTGAAGCTGTTCTCAAAATTTTTAAATGGCTCACTAAAGTACCAAGAAACAAATGTATGACAAGTTTCAGAATGATCGAATGACATAAGGGAGCTATATCCAAATCAAAACCGATTTTGACATTGTGCAATAGGATTTGTCAACGTACAAATAAACACATGTGTATGATACTTCATACAGATCGGTGGCAAAATAGAGCATCCGGAGTCGAAAATGTGATATCGGATGGGACGTATATATCGGAGATATTTCTAAATCCGAACCCAATTATACAATATTCAGTTCATACAAGTACCCGTACCAAGAAATACCAAATATACCATGCGCAGTCGAAAAAGTCATATTGGACGGTACATATATGACAGTATATGTACGAGTACGAAGTACGCAGCATGTGTACGAATCTGAACCGGATTTTTTTCAATTCGCATTTGCCCTCGGGCCAAGAAACAAAAAATGGTCCATTTGTATGGGAGGTACCAAAAGGGGCGTGGTAACATCGCCCATCTTTTACGGGACTGTAGGTACTATAAAAGCATTACACTCCACAAAATTTCAAGTGTTTGTATGTGCTGCAATCCAAGTTATAAGCCGTTAACTTTTTGTGCAAAGTGGTACATTTGTTATTCAAAAGTTCTATTAAATACAATGGAAATATCTAAGGTATAATAATGCAAAAGCCGATGTGCAGCGACATCTGTATTCGAACAGATCTCATCGTCATCAGAATGTGTCAGCTATACTCTGTGCCCTTCGCTGCACTAAAATCCCTTTAAATATAACGCTCCCATTCTAGTTAGTTTTTTAAAGCTACTTTCACTAAACATTTTTTATCAGATAATGTAGTGTTCTATCAAAAGCACCAACTTCAAGACGATTGGTAGAACAGTTCTCCATATTAGGATCATATTATTCGAGTCGATGTGAGTCACCCATAACACTCGCATCGCTGTCAAATGCATCGACTCCAAATTTTAAGATTCATCAGAAATATTGGTATCAGATTTTCAAAATGAAGTTATAATGTCACTGTCACGTTTACTGGCGCGATACCGCTTGCCATGCACATTTTCAATGTGTCTCTGCAATTATATTGGAAGTGTTTCAATTTTACGTTTCGTTCTGTACGGGCGTCACACATTTTTCTCGATTAAGCTCTATAACTAAGTTCATATATACCGAATTTCGAGGCTATTACTGCAATAGTATTCAAAATATTGTATTTTTAACATCCAAGTTGCGTAGGCGGTCCCCCACACATTTGTCTAATCATAAATTTTCCTTTTTCGAGTCCTTCATTGGACCAATACAAATTCATCATGTTAAAAAGAGTTGAATCGAACGATATATTCTCGAATTATGAGGTTGAGTTGGCGGTGCCATGACCATTTAGCAATTATAAATTTCCCTCCATAGTGTCGATCATTTGTCAAATACGATTTCATCAAACACAATATTACCAAAGCGAATGATCTGTTTTCCATTAATGAAATGGGCTGTGCCACGTCTCTTTGGTAAATCATAAATTTTCCACTAAAGTGTCCCTCTTTGCGCCAATACCTATTACGGGATGAACCTGACAATTCTAGCTCCAATACAAACATGGAGGCCGCTAAAAGAGTCAGGTCTCCCGAAGAACATAGCGCTGTGAAAGTGACTAAGAAGAAAAAGGGCTCGCCGTCTTCCAGTAATTCGGATAAGCCTAACGTAACCACACAAAAGGAGGTCTCTAGTCTGGGTCCTTCGATTGTGGGCGGTAAAGTTGACCCAATAACGCAGTTCAAGGAGGGTAAGAAGCCACCGTCTTATTCTAATACGCCATAATTGATAGCAGTAGTGCATCTGGCAGAATCCCCGAAGACCAAAAGAGTAACTTCGAAGATTTGGTCTATACGAGGGTAGCGGAATACGTCCTCGAATCTAAGGATGAACCACCAATCGAAGTAATGAGTTGCAAGTTTGAGAGGGGTGTTTTGATGTTAAGGCTGGCATCACAACGCTGGGCTGGTGTCCCCGTAAAACTTGTGGATGGCTTCCCTTCACCTTGGGACGGCGCAAAGCTAAAATTGGTAAGGAAAAGCGACATTCCTGAACTCATAAAAATGACCCTATATGTTAAGGGATGTCCCAGTAAGTTCTCATCAGAGTACATACTCGACATCATTGGCAAACAGAATTCAAAACTTTCCGTGAGAATGTGGGAAGTCTTCTATAGGAAGGATGATACCGAGGGTACTCTCCTCGTGTTAGGCATAGACCCAGAATCCAAGAACAATCTTGTCATGGCGAAGGGCATGGCGTACTTCTTGATCTGGACAGTCTTTTTCAAAATTGGAAAGGTCCCGATTGGCAGGAAAAATGAATCGAGTCCAAATATACTGTCTGAAGAGGCAAACACTGGTATTGAACGGATGGAGACAAGTGTGACACTGCCAAAAACTGATGTGGAAGTAGTCAATAACACCACCAGTTCACCAATAGTACCGCCACTTTTGCAGGAAGTTCCCAGCAAAGGTGGTGATCAAAATAAAAAGAGCCACAAAACGATTCAAACCAATGAGGGAGCGACAAAAAATAACACCGCCTCCCAAAATTTTCGACTGGAAGATGGTGTAATAGGTAGTGAACGAAAGGAGGAGAATGACCCACTACCAAATAAAGAGGGGGTGCCACCAGATAGGATAGACTCCCAAAAGAAACTTTTACTGGAATGACAATGATTGAGGTCATCCAGATAAACCTCCACCGGAGCGAGACAGCATCCAACGCTCTGATGGACATCATAAATAAAGGCAGGGTTCATATTGCTTTGATCCAGGAACCATGGACAACTAGCAACAAGGTTACTGGATTAAACCATGTGACCTATAACCTTTTCTACGCTAACACAGGTACTCGCCCAAGGACTTGTATTCTGTGCCATAAAAACTTATGTTTTATTTTCTCTCCAGAGTTGTCAACATCGGACGCAACGGTGCTGAGGCAAGGTAATGGAAATATGTACCTGTCGTCAATATATCTGCCATTCGATGCGCCGACATTGCCACCTACGTCGGAATTACAACGTCTGGTGAGGGAATCCAAACACACAAGTAATGAGTTATTAGCTGGATGTGACGCCAACTCCCATCATATCGCTTGGGGTAGTACTAACACCAATAAAGGGGACACGCCCTTATCGAATTTTTGAATACAAATGACCTCATAACTCTTAACAAAGGAAACACTGCAACCTTTGTTAACAAAATTAGTGAAGAAGTATTAGATTTAACGATATGTTCAGAAAATCTTATTGACGAGATTCATGAGTGGAGGGTTTCGGATGAACACTCCTATTCAGACCACCGTTATATAAGGTTTAAAATTGCACGGCCACCGCCAAACCCCATAAGTTTCCTTAATAAGGCTAAGACCGACTGGACTAAATTCGGAAATCTACTTAGAAATCGATTGGGGCAGCCTACACGCGATTATCTATGTGCAGAAGACATTGATATCAATGTTAAGAAGATTACCGAGGCTCTTGTAAAATCATTCGAAGATAGTTGCCCACTTCGAGAAAGGAAATCTGCCTTTGAGAAACCCTGGATGACAGGACAAATTCGCTCGATTGGCAAAGATGTCCGCAGAATTTACAATAGAGCTCGACGTAAAAAACAATCAGTATATTGGGACGACTACCACAGAAGACTCAAAGAATACAATAAAATCGTTAGATCGGCGAAACGTAACACCTGGAAGCTTTTCTGTGAACAGGTAGACAGCGTTAACAGCATGTCTAAAATGAAAAGGTTCCTCTCAAAAACTCATGTCAAAAACGAAACACTGGTGGATGAAACGGGTAAAAGGATGGAAACTATAGAGGATACCGTAAGGCTCTTGATGAAAACTCATTTTCTGACAGGTAATGCTGGACCAACAGAGGAACAGTTACAGAATGAAAATGTATTGCATCAAGTACCTATTACGGATATAACAGATAGTATGGTTAAAGAAGCGATAAAAAGTTTCTCTCCCTTTAAGGCTGCGGGACCGGATGGAATATTTCCAGCACTTCTGCAGAATGAGGTGGATCTGGTATCAACTCATCTGGCTGGAGTGTTCACTGCATGCCTAACCCATTCGTATACCCCAACAAACTGGCAGGAATCAAGGGTGGTCTTCATACCAAAGCCTGGCAAGGCGAGTTACACGACCCCAAAGGCTTATCGACCCATTAGCCTTACTTATTTCCTGTTAAAAACAATGGAGCGAATAATTGATGACATGGTCAAAGGTAAAAAAGCGGATGACAGGCTAAAATTCAAACAACACGCCTATGTCAAAGGAAGATCAGTGGAAACAGCTCTGCATGAGGTAGTGCACCACATAGAAGAGTCCTTCAGTAAAGAAATGTATACACTTGCTGTTTGCATATACATTGAGGACGCATTTAACAATGTACAGACCGATACACTTATCCAGTCCTTAGACGAGTTTCGGGTTGACCGGCCGCTGCAAAACTGGATCAACAATATGCTAAGGAATAGGTGGATTATTTGTGGGTCATATGACGTAAAAATTAGAGACAAGGTAAATCGTGGTATACCTCAGGGGGGCATTTTATCGCCTCTTCTATGGGTTACGACGATACACAGCCTCCTAAAAGCCCTCACCAATGAAGGACTTAAACCAGTCTGTTGAGCAGACGACGTTGTAATACTTCTAAGGGGCTTTCATCCAAATCTATTATGCAGAAGAGCTGAAGAGGCACTTAACATAGCATATAACTGGGCACAACCAAGGGGATTAAATGTTAACCCAGACAAAACAGAAATATGTCTATTTACAAGGAAAACGAAGATCCCACGTTTTACCCCGCCTCGATTCCTGAATAAGACAATTGCTATAACTAAAAAGGTAAAATACTTGAGAGTAATCTTGGATCAGAAACTGTACTGGAAAGACCATATTGAAGAAAGAGTTACAAAGGCACACAGATGTTGGTCGTTGTGCAGAAGAGCTATAGGTTTAAAATGGGGACTACGTCCAAATATGACTTACTGGCTTTACATGAGCGTGATTAGACCAATAATCACCTACGCCTCTGTAGTGTGGTGGACATCAATGGACAAGAAGTGCAACGTAATACCTTTGCAAAAAATTCAACGTATGTGCTGTCTAGGCATAAGCGGGGCATTTAGAACTGCACCAACAAAAGCGTTGGAGGCTATACTGCACATCCAACCAATAGACATCCGTATAAAGTATGAGGCAGCCCTCACAGCAAGACGTCTACAAGTGATGGGTGAATGGATAAATCGAGACCACAAGTCGTACCATCAGAATTTTAGAATATTTAGTTGGTCACATTCAAACGCCAGAAATATCGGACCGCATTCCTGAAGTGCGGCTTACAGCTACCTGTGATACGTTTGTGCCAGACAGACGCTCCTGGGAAAATGGAACTTTGGCCCATGTGCCAGTGGGAACCAGCTGCTACACGGATGGGTCCAAGCGAGGAGGAAGGACGGGTCTGGGACTTTTTATTGATGAACCAGAAGTCGAACTTCACTTCCGCCTCCCTGACCATAACACGGTATTTCAAGCAGAAGTTCGAGCAATCACGGAGTGTGTGAACTGGCTCAGTAACAGGACAAAGCCTAAATATGCCAACATCTTCACAGATAGCCAAATGACGATTAAAGCAATAACATCGGAAAGGGTCAAATCCAGAAGTGTGTTGGACTGTAAAAGAACGATAAATGATTACTCAGCCCATGGTCAATTGCGTATTTGCTGGGTACCAGGACACAACGGAGTGATTGGAAATGAACGGGCAAACAACTTGGCTTCAAAGGGCATAGAACTTCGAGTAATAAACTTGGAAAATTGGAAACCTTTCGAAGCCACGAAAAATGAGTTGAAGCACTGGGCAGTGATGGCTCATAAAACTGTGTGGAATAGCGCAACGGTAGGAGCAACAGCAAAGATACTGTGGGGTGACCCAAATGAAAAGAAAACAAGAAGTCTTCTGAAACTAAACAAGATCGATATTAGTAAGATGATGAGTGTTCTAACGGGACACTCAAGCTTACAAGCACATCTTCATCATATAGGACTAGCAGGAAACGACGAATGCAGGGCATGCAGAGAAAACATCGAAACGATGGAACATTTTCTGTGTCACTGCCCGGCTTTCACACATGCAAGATCCCAATATCTCGGGTCCGACATATTACCAGACTTGACTCATCTCAGAGAATATGACTGGAAGATACTGAGAACATTCGTGTCTAGTACCGATTTTCTGTAACTCGTGAGGTATAAAAAGATCATAAATAAGGAGCGCACAACAGGCCGAACCACTGGCTTAAGTGTATGTCCATGGACATGAGACGTTTAAACGTCTCCTCTCTTCAACCTAACCTATGTCGTTTCTTGGGCCGACATACGTATACACCAAGCAAAAAAACATGAAATCGAACAATCCGTTCTCTCGTTATGACGTTATGTGTACGGTGACCATGCCAGGCGCCCGTGACCAGTCATAAATCTCCCTCCATGGTGTTTTTCCTTGGACCAGAACGAATTGATCAAGCCTAAATTCAATCAGGAATGATCTGCTCTCGAGTTAAGACGTTGTGTGTAGTCAGTTCCACGCGTTTTGACCAATCCTAAATTTTCTTTTTAAAGTGCTCTTCCTTAGGTCAATACGAATACATTACGCCCAAAATATTGAAAATCGATACGTTATCGTGCTATAAAGTTTTGTTGGCCGTTTCGCGTGATTTTACCAATCATAAATTTATCCCCATGGTGTCACTTTTTGAGCCACTACGAACCATATCAAGTCCAAAATCTTTAAAATCGAATGTTGAACTCTCTTTGATAAATTGAAAATTGTCCTTCATAGTGCTCCTCCTTAGGCCAATATGAATCCATTAAGCCCAAAATTGTGAAAATCAAACAATACTTTCCCGAACATAAGGCTGAGCTGGCTGTGTCGCGCCCTATAATCAATCCTAAATTGTCCTGTGCAGTGTGCTCCTTTAGGCCAATACGAATATATTAAGCCCAAGATCTTGAATATCCACCAACCCTTTCTCGTGGTATAAAGTTTGTTCAGCGCCAATTTGACCAATCATAAATTTTGCTCCCATGGTGTCACTTCTCGAGCCACTAGGAACTCATCAATCCCAAAATCATGAAAATCGAAATATTCCGTTCTGGAGTGATGTATGTTTAAACATACGGCATTGTGATATATATGTATATATGTACTAGCCAGTGTGCCCGCCGGAAAATTTCAAAAAGTATCACAAAAACTTTAATTCTTGAAAAAAAAGTGGCACCATATTTTTAAAAAGTGGCACCTTTTTTCTGCCTTTATTCAATAAAACACCAAAAAATTAAAACTTAACAAAATCTATTCATTCGAGTACATACCAAAAATAATCGAATACGAAGATATTTCTTCAGGCCGAATATCAAAATCCGTCAGTTACAAACGAATAGAAATGAATTGTCAAACGCAAAATAAAAGTTCTACGCGAATATTGCTTGAACTTTTTTTGCACTTATCGATTAATATTAATTTTTAATGGAGACAATTGCAAAGAATTCGGGAAAGTTGTCTGACAACTGTTTTATACCCTACACCACACTATGGTACGCCCAAAAAGAGAAGAAATAGAACAATAGTTCATTATACCGATCGACATAGAATCACTTATTGAGTAGATTTAGCCATGTCTGTCTGTCCATGTAGTCTTGTGATCAGAGTGCAGGTCGTATTTATGGTCCGATTGTGATGAAATTTAGCACAGTGCTCTTTTTTGATTGATTGATCAAAATCGGTTCAGATTTACATATATCCCCCATATACATAGTAATAAGCTATAAACTTTTGGTTCAAAATTGTCCATTTGTGTGGGAGGTACCAAAAGCGGCGTGGCATCTTCGCCCATTTTTCTCGAGGTAATAGTGACTAATAAACTAATACTATGTGTAGAATTTCAGAGGATTGAAATATGTAGTATAGAAGTTATTATTTAATCAATATTTCACTAAATGTTAACCGTTTGTGGAGGAGGTACTAGAAGGAGTGGACCAATATGGCCCATCTTCGAACTTAGCTGGAGATAGAAGAAAATATGACCATATACCAAATTTGAAGTCAATCGGTTACTCCTTTCGAGAGTTATCGTGCGCACCAGTCAGCAAACAGACGGACGGACGGACATTGCTCATTCGACTTAAAATGACTCAAAACGGATATCCGCCGAACATACTTAGGGTCTTAGGTCACTCCTTCGATGTGTTACACTTTGGCTCGTAGCAAATGATATATATCCTCCTCTCTAAGGTGAGGGGATAAAAAGAAAAGGAACGTTGGAAAGCATTGAGTGAAATGTTTCTACTTTCAACCTGGTTCATTAATGTCTGCTTCGAAAATATGCGTTCTGCGCAAGCAAAAATATATGTATGTATATGGAAAATTGATACAGATTTTAGTAAAAGGGTTCATTTAAATTGTTTATTAAACCGAATAATGTCCGTCAAATTTTAGATTTACGTTGAAGCCTGAAACGCAATACACAACACCAGAGTACTATGCGTTTTCGAACAAAATTTCCCATTACCACATAACCTGATGGGTAAGCTAAGTTCAAAACTAGTAACTGCATATAATTTGGCCTCCCTTCGAATTATTTTTACATGTACATGTCATTGGAGGAAAGTGCTTCCAATCAAGCATACAAGAAGCTGATATCTCATCTGATATCTCATTATCGCCAGCATTATTTTCGGTAAATAAATAACGAATAACTAAATAATGACAAAAAATAGTTATTACGAATTACCCAGCGAAATTTCCCATTACCAAATAACCTGACGGGTAAGCTAAATTCAAAACTAGTAACTGCTTATTATTTGGCCTCCCTTCGAATTATTTTTACATGTACATATCATTGGAGGAAACTGCTTCCACTCAAGCATACAGGCAGCTGAAAAATAACCACTTACCCCCACGCTTACAGTTATCCAAAAAGTAAGAGTGGACAAAAGAAATAATTTTAGGAGTGGGGGTTGTGTGGTAGTGGATATTTCCTAGTTGCTATTGTTTGCTCACCACCATCAGTGGTGGAATGTGGTGAGAGAGTAGAAGAGCGTAACATTGGGAAGCATAGATGGAAAAAGTGGTACAATTGTACCATTTCTGGTACAATACGTTTTTGACTGGTACGTTGGTACACAAATGACGATTATGGTACAATTTCATTTTTGTAAAATTGTATGGTGGTACACTTTGCCAGATTTGGGTACAATATAACCTCTGAATTTGTATAAAATATTCGTATCGTTACTAAAATCACAGCCAAACTCGTTACCAAAATAGGCAGCCAATAAATATTATGGTCAGTAAGTTGTAACTAGTGACTGACGATTCCCAATAATAGTTCGTAGTATATGAAAACAAGTTAGCTGACTTCCTAGGATACTATATGAAAACAAATCAGCTGACTTCCTACAGTACTATTGTAATAATTAACATTTTTTAAGATCAATAATTTCAAATGCTGTTTTTCTTCGATGGTAATCGATTAAGTTTACCGTCATGTATAAAATACTTGTTTCTATAATAATATAGAAACAAAATGGTCTTGAAGCCGGGAAAGTATCCTAGTTTTGCAAGAAAACTAGATAAAATGTAAAAATACTTGTGTTTGTATGATTTTTTAAAAGTTAGCATGACAAATGGATATATTTTTGATTTTATAGCGAAAAACGAAATAGCCGATCTTACAAGTACAAAAACTATACCTTTGGAACTGTAACGGAACAAAATTTGCCATAAGATTTTTTATTTTTTAACAAAAATGTAATCGTTTTTTAAAATATTTTTTCCTTTGGTACAATTTACTTCAATTTGGTACATTTTTGTTGACGTCGTGGTACAATTTGATTTTTTTGAAATTCCATCAGTGTTGGGAAGAGCGTAACATTGGGTAGAGCTTATAATTGGGAGAGAATAGTTATCGATTGTTGTCGTCATATGACGAAAAATTTCATTTGACGGGAGGTGGGATTGAACTCGCGACCTCATGGTTTCGTAGTGTAGCATCACAACCACTGGCCTACCTCGCGATTCATAGACATATCGCTAAATAATCAAGTACAAAAATATAACTCATCAATATCTTCCTAAGTAAATGTCGTTACCAGATGCAATACCAGGTAATGATATTCATTATCGCCAGCATTACTTTCGGTAAATAAATAACGACTAAATAAATAATGACAAAAATAAGTTATTATTTGTCATCTAATTTGAATTTTCTAACTTTTCTTTAAATGATTTAACTGAATACAAGCTACAACGTATATAGGTAAATCATTTAAGAAAAAATCATAAATCGTAAATCATTTAAAGACAAGTTTATAACTTAAAATACGATTTTCTAACTTAGATTACTAGCAATAACTTATTTTTGTCATTATTTTGTTAGTCGTTATTTATTTACCGAAAGTAATGCTGACGATAATGAGATGTCATTACCTGGTAATGCGAGTGGTAATGACATGTACTTAGTCGTTATTTAGTCAAAATAAAAAAGTGGCATAAAAGTATCAAAAGTGGCAAAATTGATACATTAGTGGCACAACGGTAACGCTGGTACTGGCTGACTCCAGCAGACGTTGTCCTGACCGTCCTTTTTGGAATGTATTGGTTTCTTATTCATAGATATATCATTCAGAAATGCATACATCCTGAGATTCAGGAAAAAAGTCATCAATAAAATGTATATTGGCCATATGTCCACTACAGCGCCACCTACCGGATAGAATAATACACACAAAGTATTATCAAGACAAACCACACAGATATTATGAATTTCAGTCAAATCGCTCTGGAAATGCGAATTTTGCAAATAACTTGACGACAGCGCAATTTATCGCGGTGAAAATTATGTTAATTATACCCTACACCACACTGTGGTACAGGGTATTATAAGTTTGTTTCACGGCAGATGTTTGTAACACCTTAAAATAACACAGCTAGACCCACCTTAAAGTATACCGATCGACTCAGAATCACTAGCGATTTAACGATGTCCGTCCGTCTGTCCATGTAAAGTTTTTCGTCGACTACAGGTCGCAATTTCACTCCGATCGTTCTGAAATTTTGCACTTTAGAGTATTTCGCGGCTGCTAAGATCGCTATTGAATTTGGTTGAAATCGGTTCAGATTTAGATATAGCTCCCATATATATGTTTCGTCCGATTTGGCCCTTTAGTCCTATAGAAGCTGTATTTTACAACCGATCGTCTTGAAATATAGAATGGTAGAGTTTCTTGTTCCATGAACCAACATTGCCGAATTTGAAGAAAATCGGTTAAGATTTAGCTATAGCTCCCATATATATGTTTCGTCCGATTTTGCTCTTTAGTCCTGTAGAAGCTGTATTTTACATCCAATCATTTTGAAATTTAGAATGGTAGAGTTTCTTGATCCATGAACCAACACTACCGAATTTGTAGAAAATCGGTTAAGATTTAGCTAAAGCTCCCATATATATGTTTCGTCCGATTTGGCCATTTAGTCCTATAAAAGCTGTATTTTACATCCAATCATTTTGAAATTTAGAATGGTAGAGTTTCTTGATCCATGAACCAACACTACCGAATTTGAAGAAAATCGGTTAAGATTTAGCTATAGCTCCCATATATATGTTTCGTCCGATTTGGCCCTTTAGTTCTATAGAAGCTGTATTTTACATCCAATCGTTTTGAAATTTAGAATGGTAGAGTTTATTGATCCATGAACCAACACTACCGAATTTGAAGAAAATCGGTTAAGATTTAGCTATAGCTCCCATATACATGTTTCGTCCGATTTGGCCCTTTAGTCCTGTAGAAGCTGTATTTTACATCCAATTATTTTGAAATTTTGAATGGTAGAGTTTCTTGATCCATGAATCAACACTGCCGAATTTGAAGAAAATCGGTTAAGATTTAGCTATAGCTCCCATATATATGTTTCGTCCTTTAGTCATATAAAAGCTGTATTTTACATCCAATCGTTTTGAAATTTAGAATGGTAGAGTTTCTTGATCCATGAACCAACACTACCGAATTTGAAGAAAATCGGTAAAGATTTAGCTATAGCTCCCATATATATGTTTCATCCGATTTGGCTCTTTAGATCCAATCGTTTTTACAACCTACACCACACTGTGGCACAGGGTATTATTTAAGTATAAAATGTCCCAAAAGTAAATTTATGTAAACAATTTATACATGAATTATAAAATTTATATATCAGAGTTATTCAATATTACGAGAGTGGTGTAGGGTATTATATAGTCGGCACCGCCCGACTTTAGCCTTTCCTTACTGGTTTTTATTTAATGAAGTTGTTGATGGTTTGGCTTGAGGTCATGTATTATTTAAAAAACGGGTGTTTAAGTTATTTTAAATTTTTATTGTTTCCAATATTTCGATTGTCTTCGACAATCATCATCAGGGAAATTCAATTTAAAACAAAACTAAAGACTTCTTCTCTTCGGTGTTTACAATCATTGATTGTAAACTCCGATAAGGTGTTACGGCCTGTTTCTGTATTTCTAACGAAAGTCTCTGCGAAAGAAAAACTGTCACTCACTATCGTCAGGAATTTGGTTTCTCTAAGGTTCGTTCGTTCGCCTGGCCTTACGTCAATGATGTTAGCAATTTACCAATTGGAAGATAATGTAATTGCCAGGTCAATAATTTCTCAACTTCCGGCCAAAAAAGCACCCATTTTTCTATGGTCGACCTTAGAAAATACGCCTCTGTACTCTTTACTCTAGCTGTGGCCAAAAAATCAACCCTGGGTGGGTCAGCTGAGCTGAACCAAGACTCTCATTCATTTATCTCTCTCTCATGTGCACAGATGATTTTGTTTTTCATCTTGGCGAGCTGCCAATGTAGACTTTTTATACCCTACACCACACTGTGGTACAGGGTATTATAAGTTTGTTTCACGGCAGATGTTTGTAACACCTGAAAATAACACAGCTAGACCCACCTTAAAGTATACCGATCGACTCAGAATCACTAGCTGAGTCGATTTAACGATGTCCGTCCGTCTGTCCATGTAAAGTTGTTCGTCGACTACAGGTCGCAATTTCACTCCGATCGTTCTGAAATTTTGCAGTTTAGAGTATTTCGCGGCTGTTAAGATCGCTATTGAATTTGGTTGAAATCCGTTCAGATTTAGATATAGCTCCCATATATATCTTTCGTCCGATTTGGCCCTTTAGTCCTATAGAAGCTGTATTTTACATCCGATCGTTTTGAAATTTAGAATTGTAGAGTTTCTTGATCCATGAACCAACATTGCCGAATTTGAAGAAAATCGGTTAAGATTTAGCTATAGCTCCCATATATATGTTTCGTCCGATTTGGCCCTTTAGTCCTATAGAAGCTGTATTTACATCCGATCGTTTTGAAATTTAGAATGGTAGAGTTTCTTGATCCATGAACCAACATTGCCGAATTTGAAGAAAATCGGTTAAGATTTAGCTATAGCTCCCATAAATATGTTTCGTCCGATTTTGCTCTTTAGTCCTGTAGAAGCTGTATTTTACATCCAATCATTGTGAAATTTAGAATGGGAGAGTTTCTTGATCCATGAACAAACACTACCGAATTTGAAGAAAATCGGTTAAGATTTAGCTATAGCTCCCATATATATGTTTCGTCCGATTTGGCCATTTAGTCCTATAAAAGCTGTATTTTACATCCAATCGTTTTGAAATTTAGAATGGTAGAGTTTCTTGATCCATGAACCAACATTGCCGAATTTGAAGAAAATCGGTTAAGATTTAGCTATAGCTCCCATATATATGTTTCGTCCGATTTTGCTCTTTAGTCCTGAAGAAGCTGTATTTTACATCCAATCATTTTGAAATTTAGAATGGTAAAGTTTCTTGATCCATGAACCAACACTACCGAATTTGAAGAAAATCGGTTAAGATTTAGCTATAGCTCCCATATATATGTTTCGTCCGATTTGGCCCTTTAGTTCTATAGAAGCTGTATTTTACATCCAATCGTTTTGAAATTTATAATGGTAGAGTTAATTGATCCATGAACCAACACTACCGAATTTGAAGAAAATCGGTTAAGATTTAGCTATAGCTCCCATATATATGTTTCGTCCGATTTGGCCCTTTAGTCCTGTAGAAGCTGTATTTTACATCCAATCATTTTGAAATTTAGAATGGTAGAGTTTCTTGATCCATGAACCAGCACTACCGAATTTGAAGAAAATCGGTTAAGATTTAGCTATAGTATAAGTATAAATATTAATTTGAACTCTGCAGGTGGTCTCCACTGGAGACTCTCCAGGCGGGAACTGGTAATCCACCCAATTCATCATCTGTTGACGATGCATTGGCAGGGTCAGAATATCTGCAGGCCCCAAGCTCATCTAACCCAACAACAACAACAAAAAACGCACTAAAAACAACATCAACCACTCAAAACGCTACAGATACACAAACAAGACTAACGAGACAAGACAGCATTGAACTCTACCTTAGCGACGATACAAATGACGGACTTTCTGCACTTAGCAAAATCCAGCTTTCTGAAACCGATGAAGATGACATCAAGACGATGGAATCGGATAGGTCCGGGCTGGTAGCTAAGTCAGATAAGGAAGACATGGGTAGCGTCGCTGGGGGAAAGTCAACCAAGACGGACGAGCAGCGAATGGAGGCTGGATATATGCGCTCGCAGCGGTACCTGAGGAGTATGCTGTCGAAAGACCCAGCATCCCTCACAGTACGCGACAAGCGCTTAATCCGGAAGCATAAATTTCACGTCCGGAAGTACGAGTCTCTCGTAAATACTACGGTCGTGGAAGTATGCCCTCCACCTGCGACAAAGGACAAAAACACTGACACTAACACTAAAACACATACTAACGCACTAAATACAGCACAAATAAGTACACACGCGACGATACTTAAAAAGTCCATCAATCCACCATCGCCGGTAGCTAAGGATGATGGCAAAAACATTTCTCCAGGCCCTTCCAAAGTCAGGAAAGCAAAGAGAGTAGTTCAACCTGCCGCGGCAGGCACCTCTGGCCGTACAGACGATAAGAACGCTGTCAAAAGGCAACGTTCAAACGACTCTCAGGTTCCAGAAGGCAAGTGTATTAAAAAATCTGCCAGCCTAACATCGGCGCCTGAGCTTCAAGTAGCGATTCTCGACCGGAGCAATCCAGAAGGCAGAATCTCTACTGAAAGATGGATGATGGTAGAAGAAGGCATTCTGCTGAAGATGCATGAAGCCCTTGCTACGGACGAGGATGATGCATTCACCGAGTTCGACGGGGCCAAATGGCATAAGGGCGTGAAGATTGTTGGATGCGGCAACCCTAGAGCTCTCGAGTTCTTAACGGCATGCGTCAACAATCTAAGCGGACTCTGGCCAGATATGGACATCAGCGTAGTTCCACTCGATGAAATCCCCAGCTGGACCACTATTAAAGTTTGGGTCCCTCCTCCAATCCTGGAGGATAAGGTTATTCTGGACCTCCTAAAAAGGCAGAATAAGAGCCTACAAGCTGGGGATTGGAAGATAGTCCGAGGTCGAGCGAGAGACAAGGGAGACGGAAAGGACCTCTGGATCAAGATAGGTCCGGAGTCCCTAAATCTCCTGAGGCTCTCGAACGGAACGATAAAGTTCGGACTAAACCGACTCCGGACGTCCGTCCCCGACGTGGAAGAAGAGAGCAGCAACCCCGGGCGGCATGAAAGTGGTGCAGGAAAAATAAGTAGATATTAATATAATTAATGTAAACCAATTAAATAATAATCAAATTAAGCATAAACCAGTATGGAAAGGCTAAAGTCGGGCGGTGCCGACCAGGCTATGAAGCCGACGCGGCGCAAAACGGCGGCGCGCCGTCGCCGGTCATTTTTTTCCAGCAGGCGCAGCCGCCGATTTTAGCGGCTCACATCGGCTGAAACTCAGCCGCTGAAGTTTATTTGGTGAGTCAAGAGAATTTGTTTTATGCAACCATGAAAATTTAAAAAAGCGACTACTAAATATTAACAGAGTTAATTTTAGAGTTAAAATTCCACGCAAGGGATTTTAAAATTCATATGTGTAGAAATAGCAGAAAAGCGTCCAAATTAACAGACCAACCCTAGTATTTCGTCCATAACTTTTACAAATACTGAGGACCAAGACCATCGCATCAACAATCCGGAACGACCCAATTCCTTTTGGCTCGTCAACTCTATAACAAATGTATCAACCATTGAAGATTTATTAAACCGATTTTCAATATTACATCAAACATCAAAGTTATGAAAGTTCATTTTAAGTTTCTTCCTCTAACGCCAAATATCTCAAAACGCCACTTTTGTCGGGGAATTACATTCGAATTCGAGCACTTTCGATCGTGGGAAATTTATCGGCTCAGCCGATTGTTGAAATTTGATCGGCTCAGCCGATCAGCCGCCGCCGCCGATCGATATTTTTCCATGCGCCGCCGCCGCCGAAAATTTTGGTCGGCTTCATTGCCTGGTGCCGACTATATAATACCCTACACCACTCTCGTAATATTGAATAACTCTGATATATAAATTTTGTAATTCATGTATAAATTGTTTACATAAATTTACTTTTGGGACATTTTATACTTAAATAATACCCTGTACCACAGTGTGGTGTAGGGTATAAAAACGATTGGATCTAAAGAGCCAAATCGGACGAAACATATATATGGGAGCTATACCTAGATCTTAACCGATTTTCTTCAAATTCGGCAATGTTGGTTCATTGATCAAGAAACTCTACCATTCTAAATTTCAAAACGATTGGATGTAAAATACAGCTTCTATAGGACTAAAGGACCAAATCGGACGAAACATATATATGGGAGCTATAGCTAAATCTTAACCGATTTTCTTTAAATTCGGCAATGTTGGTTCATGGATCAAGAAACTCTACCATTCTAAATTTCAAAACGATTGGATGCAAAATACAGCTTCTACAGGACTAAAGAGAAAAATCGGACGAAACGTATATATGGGAGCTATAGCTAATTCTTAACCGATTTTCTTCAAATTCGGCAATGTTGGTTCATTGATCAAGAAACTCTACCATTCTAAATTTCAAAACGATCGGATGTAAAATACAGCTTCTATAGGACTAAAGGGCCAAATCGGACGAAACATATATATGGGAGCTATAGCTAAATCTTAACCGATTTTCTTCAAATTCGGCAATGTTGGTTCATGGATCAAGAAACTCTACCATTCTAAATTTCAAAACGATTGGATGTAAAATACAGCTTCTACAGGACTAAAGAGAAAAATCGGACGAAACATATATATGGGAGCTATAGCTAATTCTTAACCGATTTTCTTCAAATTCGGCAATGTTGGTTCATTGATCAAGATACTCTACCATTCTAAATTTCAAAACGATCGGATGTAAAATACAGCTTCTATAGGACTAAAGGGCCAAATCGGACGAAACATATATATGGGAGCTATAGCTAAATCTTAACCGATTTTCTTCAAATTCGGCAATGTTGGTTCATGGATCAAGAAACTCTACCATTCTAAATTTCAAAACGATTGGATGTAAAATACATCTTCTATAGGACTAAAGGGCCAAATCGGACGAAAGATATATATGGCAGCTATATCTAAATCTGAACCGATTTCAACCAAATTCAATAGCGATCTTAACAGCCGCGAAATACTCTAAACTGCAAAATTTCAGAACGATCGGAGTGAAATTGCGACCTGTAGTCGACGAACAACTTTACATGGACAGACGGACGGACGCACGGACGGACATCGTTAAATCGACTCAGCTAGTGATTCTGAGTCGATCGGTATACTTTAAGGTGGGTCTAGCTGTGTTATTTTCAGGTGTTACAAACATCTGCCGTGAAACAAACTTATAATACCCTGTACCACAGTGTGGTGTAGGGTATAAAAACGTCCTTCCAAGTTCTTGTTTTGTTTTTGAAGATTATTATGTGTCAAAAATATGTTTTGCGTATTAAAAGCTTTATTTAGAGCTGTAGCTTAGAGTTAGACATACCCATCAAAATCTATGTAAGTACATATCATTACCAACGGCATTACCAGGTAATGATATTCCAGCATTACTTTCGGTAAATAAATAACGACCAACTAAATAATGACAAAAATAAGTTATTGTTAGTAAGCTAATTTAGAGAATCTAATTTGAATATTTGGGTGATCTAAGTAGAGATACTTTTTTCAATAGCCTTTTTTGACTGGTCATGTGTGAGTCGTGTCATGCTGTCATGTTATTTTTGTTAAGTATTGTTTGGCATTTCATCATGGAAAGACTTACGCCTGAACAACGTTTACAAAATATTCAGTTTTTTTTATCAAAATAATCGTTCGCCAATTGCGCTAAGTGCATTTTTTTTTAAATCCAAAAAAACACGTTCCATTCGACCCACGACCTTGACACCCATGAGCAATATTTTAGCTCTCGTTAAGAGCTATCTTTATTCCATTGACCGATTCTCGATCCGACGTACCGGAATCATCGGTCCATATTTCTTCAAAAATTATGCCGGTGAGAACGTAACCGTCAATGGCGACCGTTATCGTGCCATGATAACAGACTATTTATGCCTGAAATTTAAGCTCGTGATCTCGGCGACATTTGACTTCAACAAGACGGCGCCACTTCCCACACATCGCATCAATCAATGGATTTATTGAGAGAACACTTCGGTGAGCAAATAATTTCACGTTTTTGTCCGGTCGATTGGCCACCAAGATCGTGTGATATCACACCGTTAGACTTTTTCCTGTGGGGATATGTAAAGTCTAAAGTTTATGCGGACAAACCCGCTTCGATTCAGGCCTTGGAGCAAAACATCACGCGTGTCATTCGTCAGTTACCAGTCGAACGAGACATCGAAAATTGGACTCGACGGATGGACCATCTGAGACGTTGCCGCGGCCAACATTTGATAGACATAATCTTCAAAAAATAAATGCCAAAGAATGTTCTTTCAAATGATAATAAACATTCCCCATTCAATTTGAATGTTCTGTGCTTTTTTCTTTAAAAAAGTAGGGAACCTCGAAATGGATCACGCTATATACACTTTTCTTTAAATGATATAAGATTAGTGATTTTTTTCTAAAGTGATTTGCATACATAATTTGTAGTTGGTATTTAGTTACATCATTTAAAGAAAAGTTTGTAAATATAAATTAGATTCTCTAAATTAGATTACTAATAATAATTTATTTTTGTCATTATTTAGATAGTCGTTATTTATTTGCCGAAAGTAATGCTGGCGATAATGCGATATCATTACCTGGTACTGCATGTGGTACCGACATTTACTTACAAAGATTTTGATAGGTTATATTTTTGTAATTGATTATTAAGCGATTTGTCTATGAATTGCGAGGTAGGCCGGTAGTTGTGATGGTGAACTACGAAACCATGAGGTCGCGAGTTCAATCCCAAATGATGAATGATTTTTAATATATTCAATATATGTCGGTTGCCCGTTATTATTTCGGTCTGTAATCGCTATGATTTAAACTGAGATACTCTCTCGGCTATAGACCAACCTGCTTCTATACAGTGATAGAAAGCAAGTATTTTACATGGCAAAATATATTGCAAGTATTTCATTGCGTGCCCACAGACTATATCATGATTTCAAAAAAGCCTTTGATTGATGATTCGATAACCAAACTCTCAAAGCCTATCACGGGGCGACTCACACGAGCAAATGAGAATTGCACCCAAAGACTCACTTTTTGGCTATCGATCAAACAATCAAACACAATGAAATACTAGCACTTTGCCATGTGCACAAGAAATTCAATTAGAATTTACTTGTAGAAATCACTCACACATTAAGAGTAAAAAGCTTTTTTCTTATTGCTTTAAGTGTTTTGTTGTAATATTTATTTTACAACAAGTCAGCTGTGCCGTGCTTTTGTCCATGTCGGTTGCCCGTTATTATTTCGGTCTGTAATCGTTATGATTTAAACTGAGATACTCTCTCGGCTATAGACCAACCTGCTTCTATACAGTGATAGAAAGCAAGTATTTTACATGGCAAAATATATTGCAAGTATTTCATTGCGTGCCCACAGACTATATCATGATTTCTGGGGCGTGACCCCCGTCATCAGTAGTCTACATGGCAGGCTTTTCAAAAAAGCCTTTGATTGATGATTCGATAACCAAACTCTCAAAGCCTATCACGGGGCGACTCACACGAGCAAATGAGAATTGCACCCAAAGACTCACTTTTTGGCTATCGATCAAACAATCAAACACAATGAAATACTAGCACTTTGCCATGTCCACAAGAAATTGTAAAATAAATATTACAACAAAACACTTAAAGCAATAAGAAAAAAGCTTTTTACTCTTAATGTGTGAGTGATTTCTACAAGTAAATTCTAATTGAATAGCAGGTTGGTCTATAGCCGAGAGAGTATCTCAGTTTAAATCATAACGATTACAGACCGAAATAATAACGGGCAACCGACATGGACAAAAGCACGGCACAGCTGACTTGTTGTAAAATAAATATTACAACAAAACACTTAAAGCAATAAGAAAAAAGCTTTTTACTCTTAATGTGTGAGTGATTTCTACAAGTAAATTCTAATTGAATTTCTTGTGGACATGGCAAAGTGCTAGTATTTCATTGTGTTTGATTGTTTGATCGATAGCCAAAAAGTGAGTCTTTGGGTGCAATTCTCATTTGCTCGTGTGAGTCGCCCCGTGATAGGCTTTGAGAGTTTGGTTATCGAATCATCAATCAAAGGCTTTTTTGAAAAGCCTGCCATGTAGACTACTGATGACGGGGGTCACGCCCCAGAAATCATGATATAGTCTGTGGGCACGCAATGAAATACTTGCAATATATTTTGCCATGTAAAATACTTGCTTTCTATCACTGTATAGAAGCAGGTTGGTCTATAGCCGAGAGAGTATCTCAGTTTAAATTATATTCAATATATTTATTTTCACAACAATAATTATTTTCCTTATATCCCTTAAATATATATCAAGATTTAAAATAGAGACCATTAATCAGAAAATAACATGCAATAGAAATGTTTAAAACATAAATTTTGCAATTATTCGAATTTGCACTCAAATATTTTAAAATGTGTTATGAATATATGTAGTTTTTGGGAAAATTAGTTAAATTTGATAGATTCCCTATAAAAAATAGTAAAACAACATACTTTTGTAGACTTTAAATTTTTTGGCTGCGGTTGGCATCTCGTTTGAAATGCCCATACGAGTATGTCGACAGCAATCGATAATGAGTAATTGCTGCCAATTTTACGCTCTTTCCAAAGTTACGTTCTTCCCAATTTTACGCTTTTCTACTTTCTCTATACTATATAGAGCTATAGAGTCTATAGCAAAGACGATATAATTTAAGAAGCATTACCAGGTAATGATATTCCAGCATTACTTTCGGTAAATAAATAACGACCAACTAAATAATGACAAAAATAAGTTATTGTTAGTAAGCTAATTTAGAGAATCTAATTTGAATATTTGGGTGATCTAAGTAGAGATACTTTTTTCAATAGCCTTTTTTGACTGGTCATGTGTGAGTCGTGTCATGCTGTCATGTTATTTTTGTTAAGTATTGTTTGGCATTTCATCATGGAAAGACTTACGCCTGAACAACGTTTACAAAATATTCAGTTTTTTTTATCAAAATAATCGTTCGCCAATTGCGCTAAGTGCATTTTTTTTTAAATCCAAAAAAACACGTTCCATTCGACCCACGACCTTGACACCCATGAGCAATATTTTAGCTCTCGTTAAGAGCTATCTTTATTCCATTGACCGATTCTCGATCCGACGTACCGGAATCATCGGTCCATATTTCTTCAAAAATTATGCCGGTGAGAACGTAACCGTCAATGGCGACCGTTATCGTGCCATGATAACAGACTATTTATGCCTGAAATTTAAGCTCGTGATCTCGGCGACATTTGACTTCAACAAGACGGCGCCACTTCCCACACATCGCATCAATCAATGGATTTATTGAGAGAACACTTCGGTGAGCAAATAATTTCACGTTTTTGTCCGGTCGATTGGCCACCAAGATCGTGTGATATCACACCGTTAGACTTTTTCCTGTGGGGATATGTAAAGTCTAAAGTTTATGCGGACAAACCCGCTTCGATTCAGGCCTTGGAGCAAAACATCACGCGTGTCATTCGTCAGTTACCAGTCGAACGAGACATCGAAAATTGGACTCGACGGATGGACCATCTGAGACGTTGCCGCGGCCAACATTTGATAGACATAATCTTCAAAAAATAAATGCCAAAGAATGTTCTTTCAAATGATAATAAACATTCCCCATTCAATTTGAATGTTCTGTGCTTTTTTCTTTAAAAAAGTAGGGAACCTCGAAATGGATCACGCTATATACACTTTTCTTTAAATGATATAAGATTAGTGATTTTTTTCTAAAGTGATTTGCATACATAATTTGTAGTTGGTATTTAGTTACATCATTTAAAGAAAAGTTTGTAAATATAAATTAGATTCTCTAAATTAGATTACTAATAATAATTTATTTTTGTCATTATTTAGATAGTCGTTATTTATTTGCCGAAAGTAATGCTGGCGATAATGCGATATCATTACCTGGTACTGCATGTGGTACCGACATTTACTTACAAAGATTTTGATAGGTTATATTTTTGTAATTGATTATTAAGCGATTTGTCTATGAATTGCGAGGTAGGCCGGTAGTTGTGATGGTGAACTACGAAACCATGAGGTCGCGAGTTCAATCCCAAATGATGAATGATTTTTAATATATTCAATATATGTCGGTTGCCCGTTATTATTTCGGTCTGTAATCGCTATGATTTAAACTGAGATACTCTCTCGGCTATAGACCAACCTGCTTCTATACAGTGATAGAAAGCAAGTATTTTACATGGCAAAATATATTGCAAGTATTTCATTGCGTGCCCACAGACTATATCATGATTTCAAAAAAGCCTTTGATTGATGATTCGATAACCAAACTCTCAAAGCCTATCACGGGGCGACTCACACGAGCAAATGAGAATTGCACCCAAAGACTCACTTTTTGGCTATCGATCAAACAATCAAACACAATGAAATACTAGCACTTTGCCATGTGCACAAGAAATTCAATTAGAATTTACTTGTAGAAATCACTCACACATTAAGAGTAAAAAGCTTTTTTCTTATTGCTTTAAGTGTTTTGTTGTAATATTTATTTTACAACAAGTCAGCTGTGCCGTGCTTTTGTCCATGTCGGTTGCCCGTTATTATTTCGGTCTGTAATCGTTATGATTTAAACTGAGATACTCTCTCGGCTATAGACCAACCTGCTTCTATACAGTGATAGAAAGCAAGTATTTTACATGGCAAAATATATTGCAAGTATTTCATTGCGTGCCCACAGACTATATCATGATTTCTGGGGCGTGACCCCCGTCATCAGTAGTCTACATGGCAGGCTTTTCAAAAAAGCCTTTGATTGATGATTCGATAACCAAACTCTCAAAGCCTATCACGGGGCGACTCACACGAGCAAATGAGAATTGCACCCAAAGACTCACTTTTTGGCTATCGATCAAACAATCAAACACAATGAAATACTAGCACTTTGCCATGTCCACAAGAAATTGTAAAATAAATATTACAACAAAACACTTAAAGCAATAAGAAAAAAGCTTTTTACTCTTAATGTGTGAGTGATTTCTACAAGTAAATTCTAATTGAATAGCAGGTTGGTCTATAGCCGAGAGAGTATCTCAGTTTAAATCATAACGATTACAGACCGAAATAATAACGGGCAACCGACATGGACAAAAGCACGGCACAGCTGACTTGTTGTAAAATAAATATTACAACAAAACACTTAAAGCAATAAGAAAAAAGCTTTTTACTCTTAATGTGTGAGTGATTTCTACAAGTAAATTCTAATTGAATTTCTTGTGGACATGGCAAAGTGCTAGTATTTCATTGTGTTTGATTGTTTGATCGATAGCCAAAAAGTGAGTCTTTGGGTGCAATTCTCATTTGCTCGTGTGAGTCGCCCCGTGATAGGCTTTGAGAGTTTGGTTATCGAATCATCAATCAAAGGCTTTTTTGAAAAGCCTGCCATGTAGACTACTGATGACGGGGGTCACGCCCCAGAAATCATGATATAGTCTGTGGGCACGCAATGAAATACTTGCAATATATTTTGCCATGTAAAATACTTGCTTTCTATCACTGTATAGAAGCAGGTTGGTCTATAGCCGAGAGAGTATCTCAGTTTAAATTATATTCAATATATTTATTTTCACAACAATAATTATTTTTCTTATATCCCTTAAATATATATCAAGATTTAAAATAGAGACCATTAATCAGAAAATAACATGCAATAGAAATGTTTAAAACATAAATTTTGCAATTATTCGAATTTGCACTCAAATATTTTAAAATGTGTTATGAATATATGTAGTTTTTGGGAAAATTAGTTAAATTTGATAGATTCCCTATAAAAAATAGTAAAACAACATACTTTTGTAGACTTTAAATTTTTTGGCTGCGGTTGGCATCTCGTTTGAAATGCCCATACGAGTATGTCGACAGCAATCGATAATGAGTAATTGCTGCCAATTTTACGCTCTTTCCAATGTTACGTTCTTCCCAATTTTACGCTTTTCTACTTTCTCTATACTATATAGAGCTATAGAGTCTATAGCAAAGACGATATAATTTAAGAAGACATTCCTTCCTGAAGCGAGTAATTGTCAGTTACGAACGAATAGGAATTTGATTCCAACGAGTGAGGTTTTTCGCGGATTTTCAGACCGATTTTCCCGAATTTTGTGTAATTGTCACTATTAAAAAATGAATATTAATTGATTAGTGCAAAGAAAGATCAATCAATGTTCGCGGAATACTGTTTTTTCGCGTGTTACAATTCATTCCTATTCGTTCGTAACTGATAGATTTTGACGTTTCGGCCTGAAGGAATTTCCTCTTATATTCTATTTGTCTTTGGTCTTATATTCTATTTGTCTTTGGTCTACCACACAAACACACTAATAATATACATATTCTTAGAATTAAAAATTTGAGCTTGTTCCTTGCACAATGACATTAATTACACTAGTTTACAAAATGTTTGTCAAGTGCTGTACATAACATTTTCTGGTGTAATATGGAGTCGTAAACACGAAAAAAATATTTAAACAAGTAAGAAAGATTAAGTGGGGTAAACCGACTAAGGTATACCCTCACTTTCTGAGTACTGTAATATGGAATATTACACGAATTATTTTTGTGAGAGGTACCAGAAGGGGTTTAACAAATACACCTATTTTTCACTGAACAGGAGATACTTTAAATACATTGCACTGTGCCGAATTAAAAGCGTTTAGGTGCACTGGTATATTAACGTTATGAGCTATTCAAATTTGGTATGAGTTGGCCATTTTGTGTGGGAGGTACAAAAAGGGCGTGGTGATAACGCCCATTTTTCACGGGGCTATATGTACTTAAAAAGCGTTACTGTTGTATTTTTGTGCATTGGTACTCATGCTGTAAGGTGTTAACTTTTTGTACTAACTGGAACCTTTGTGTGGGAGGTACCAGAAAGGACTTGGAAATAACGAACACTTTCCACTGGACTGTAGGCACTATTAAAGCATTACTCTGTAGAAAATTTCAAGTACACTTGTACTAAAGTTATAAGCTGAAAACTTATGAAGCAAAATGGTACCTTTGTGTGGGAGGTACCAAAAGGGGTGTGGCAATAACGCCCATTTTTCACTGGGCTGTGGCTACCATAAAAGCATTACACTGTACACAATTTCAAGTATTGTTATGCACAGGTATAAATGTTGTATTCTGTTAACTTTCTGCGAAAAATGGTCCATTTGTGTGGGAGGTACCAAAAGGAGCGTGGCAACCTCGCCTATTTTTCTCGAGGTGATAGCGACCAATAAACTAATACTATGTATGTAATTTCAGAAGATTCGAGTAGTATAGAAGTTATTAGAAAATCAATATTTCACTAAATTTTAACTCTTTTTAGGGAGGTACTAAAGGAAGAAGTGGACCAATATGGCCCATCTTCGAACCGGAGAAGGAAAAAAATTGCCGCATACCAAATTTGAAATCGGTCAATCCTTTCGAGAGTTATCGTGCGCACCAGCCAGCAAACAGACAGACGGACGGACATTGCCGAACATACTTAGGGTCTTAGGTCATTCCTTCGATGTGTTACTCTTTTGCTTGCAACAAATGATATATACCTCGTATCACTAAAGTGAGGGTATAAAAATGACATGGTAATTTTTTTTAAATTCTGATATTCGTGGGATGCACCTTTAATATTTAGATCGTATTTTTTGAAATATAAGAGCGTTAAAGCATAGATAACATTTTAACCCTTAAATTGAAGGAATATATAAGGACTACAAATATTGAGATTAATAATTTCAAGTAGAAACAGTACTTTAGTAACTGTCATTAAAACATTTCGAAAAAATTTGATTTTTTAAATCGTTTTTGCTGGCAGTGTGAGAACCATAAAAATTAGAAAACAATTGCAACAAATTGTTTGAAAGCTGGCACCCTAACGAATAAAACAATGCCTATTTGAACGCCTTTTATGTCCGCACTATTTCGCACGAGTTTATCAATCACTTGCTGCTGGCCAAAAGTGTAACTCATCGAAGGAGTGACCTAAGAGACCTAAGAATATTTGGCGGAAATCCGCTTTTGGCCATTTGAGCTATGTCCGTCCGTCTGTCAATCTGGCTGGTGCGCCCGATAACGATTAATATTTGTTCTTTCTCGGGATAACATCAAAGATTTACTATGTTGATCCACTCCTTCGAGTACCACTTCCACAAAGAATAAAAATTTTAAATATTGTTTCTTTAATAACTTATATACTACTAATCAGAATCGTTCACAATTCCACACATAGCTTTAGTTTCTTGGTCGATGTCACCTTGAGAAAAATGGTTGAAGTGGGACTTCCCATTTTTCCATGCAAAAACTTGAAATTGTGTGCAGTGTAATGCGTTAATAGTACCTACAGTCCCGTGAAAAATGGGTGTTATGCCACTTTTGGTAGCTCCCATACAAAGATACCATGTTACACAAAAAGTTAATGGATTATATCATTGATCCCTGGCCATACAAACACTTGAAATTTAGTGCAGTGTAATGTACCTACAGCCCCGTAAAAAATGGGTTTTATTGCCACGCCCCTTTTGGTACATCAGACCATTTTTCACAAATAGACCATATTTCACAAAAAGTTAAGGTTTATACCGAGTCGTTGCTGATCAGTCGTAGTGAACGGACGTGTTTATCACAGAGCGGATATTTAAAACCTATTACGCAGTACCTATTACGCAATCGCAAAACAAAAAAAAAACTAAACCTAAACACTTTTTTTTTAATTTTGTACAGTGTAATGATTTTATAGCACAGATAGTTAATTGAAAAATGGGCGTTATTGCCACTCCTTCCGAAACAAAATGGTCGAAATAAACCATACGGAATTTTTTCTTTCATTTCCCTTACTTTACCATATGGGTCACAACTACACCTCGGATTTTTGAATATCTTTCATTTTCATCCGATTTGAATCAAAATTTGTATTTGGACGAAAATTAAATTTAAATAAATTGAATGCATATCAAAAATATGTAAAAAAAAATATGCAAAATATGATTTTTTTGGCGATATACGAATCAAAAATACAAAATATCACGAGGATATGTCAATATTATTTAAAAAACCGTGTCACAAAAATTAAAAAATGGGTGATTTCAAAAATCATCCAAAAAAAATTGCCCAGATATATGAAAAGTATGGGGTAGCTCCAAATGAAACCGAACCACTCTGAATATTTACATATGTATGTAGATTTGGATGCGATTTGGCACTTGTACAAGGTGGCGCAAAAGTAATCCTCCTATCAGAAAATGCTATAAATTTTGCGATTGGCCCCTAATGCCTAATGTTGACATTGGTGTAGTAAACACATGCGAAATACACGTTACGCTACACTGCTCCAGAACGCGGAATATTGCTGACTATTTATTTGACCAATAATCGGTCGGTGACTTTGGCACAAAAAACATCGAAAGGTTACTTTTGCGCCACCTGTTATATTAAAAGACAACGCGGAATTAAAACCTTTTACCGTTTGACCAATTTCATAGTTGTTTAGATTTTATAGGGAGCCAAAGTTGGTTATCTACAATTTGTTTTTGCAAATTTAGCTATTTGAAGTCGACATAACTTTTGAACGGAATATCAGATTTGAATGATATAAGTACCATTTAAAAGATTTCAACATCTCCCTAAGAATTATATATTATGTTACACATTTTTGTGTTTTAAGGACTCAAAAGGAAGAAAATATCCTTAAACCTTAATTATTCTGAAAAGTGTTTCTTAATTGTATTTTGTTATATTTTTTAAAGTTACCCACATATTTTCCCAAAAATTTTAAACATTTCAGCATTGGTCTCCATTAGACCTCGCCTCAAATTTTATTTTTCGAATTTTGCATTTGGGGATTGGTTAAATGTGCGATTTGATGTAAAAATTCATGTGGTAAAATTTGAAGTCGATCAGAGTGTGCCAACCCGTGCCACAATGAGGTCAAAGTTATATATAGAAAACAATCGTTTTTCATTGATATTATAAGTTAGGAATTTTTTTTAACAAAATTTTTTCTTTTTATGTATTTCCTTCAATTTTTTTTATTTTTCGTGAATACTCTTCACGCATGAAAGAAATATTTGCAACTAACACAAGAAAACTAAATCAAATGTACTCGTTTTTATTTGTTTTTTTCAAATAGTGCATGGAACTTTTTAACAAAGCATACATATCTACGTAGCACTACATTTATCCCAGTCTTATCTACATGTAAACAAATCTCACAAGTTGAGTGAGTCACAACACAACACAACGAAGTTAAATTCCACGTTCTTATATTCTAAGAAAACTGACGGTATAGTACATTGTGACATTCTGCCATCAATTTCGTTTAGCTTTTATATTTTGATTTTAGTATTTTTCCATTGCGAAATTGAGTGCGGTTGTGAAAAGTTGTTTATTAAAAGTATTAAAAATAGTACAATCAGTACAGAATTTTTATTATGGCGCTAAATAAATCTCTAAATCTTAGATCTGCTGACATATACGTGCATTTGATAGGAAAATGTCAAAAAAAAAATAGTTGGATGCAAATTACCTTCAAAACTACAAGTGTTACAATGCTTTTTTTATTATGTGCGGTGTGAAAAAAAGACAATTAAAGAGAGTTCTTTATTAGCGTTAGAAGAAATATTGCCCTTCTGGGAAAGATCTCGTATTCCAAACTTACACAAAAGAACATTTGTTGAAAAACTAAACAAATTATATGATGAGTGGAGAAAGGTGCAAAAAGTTTAAATTTGCAAGTCATAGAAAAATGGAAGAAGATTTCAAAGAACATTTGAAAAATTTATTCGATATTGCAGATGTTGATGCCTTAGAAATAATTTCTATTCAGTAGGATAGAGATTTCTTAATTAAACAAAGGGAGCAGGTCGTGTTGGCATAATGACTTCAATAGATCAAAACCTAACAAAAAAAGAAAAGCGTAAGGCGGAAAGAGAAGAAAAGGAAAATCGACGCAAAGAAAGGCATCAAAGAATTGAAAGCTCTGAAGGTTATATTAAAGTCAGCATGAGTAATTTTTTTCTTTTGTTTCTGTTCAATAATTATACCCTACACCACACTGTGGTACAGGGTATTATAAGTATGTTTCACGGCAGATGTTTGTAACACCTTAAAATAACACAGCTAGACCCACCTTAAAGTATACCGATCGACTCAGAATCACTAGCTGAGTCGATTTAACGATGTCCGTCCGTCCGTCCGTCTGTCCATGTAAAGTTGTTCGTCGACTACAGGTCGCAATTTCACTCCGATCGTTCTGAAATTTTGCAGTTTAGAGTATTTCGCGGCTGTTAAGATCGCTATTGAATTTGGTTGAAATCGGTTCAGATTTAGATATAGCTGCCATATATATGTTTCGTCCGATTTGGCCCTTTAGTCCTATAGAAGCTGTATTTTACAATCGGATGAAACATATATATGGGAGCTATAGCTAAATCTTAACCGATTTTCTTCAAATTCGGCAATGTTGGTTCATGGATCAAGAAACTCTATCATTCTAAATTTCAAAACGATTGGATGTAAAATACAGCTTTTATATAACTAAATGGCCAAATCGGACAAAACATATATATGGGAGCTATAGCTAAATCTTAACCGATTTTCTACAAATTCGGTAGTGTTGGTTCATGGATCAAGAAACTCTACCATTCTAAATTTCAAAATGATTGGATGTAAGTAAAATACAGCTTCTACAGGACTAAAGAGCAAAATCGGACGAAACATATATATGGGAGCTATAGCTAAATCTTAACCGATTTTCTTCAAATTCGGCAATGTTGGTTCATGGATCAAGAAACTCTACCATTCTAAATTTCAAAATGATTGGATGTAAAATACAGCTTCTTCAGGACTAAAGAGCAAAATCGGACGAAACATATATATGGGAGCTATAGCTAAATCTTAACCGATTTTCTTCAAATTCGGCAATGTTGGTTCATGGATCAAGAAATTCTACCATTCTAAATTTCAAAACGATTGGATGTAAAATACAGCTTCTTCAGGACTAAAGAGCAAAATCGGACGAAACATATATATGGGAGCTATAGCTAAATCTTAACCGATTTTCTTCAAATTCGGCAATGTTGGTTCATGGATCAAGAAATTCTACCATTCTAAATTTCAAAACGATTGGATGTAAAATACAGCTTTTATAGGACTAAATGGCCAAATCGGACGAAACATATATATGGGAGCTATAGCTAAATCTTAACCGATTTTCTTCAAATTCGGCAATGTTGGTTCATGGATCAAGAAACTCTACCGTTCTAAATTTCAAAACGATTGGGTGTAAAATACAGCTTCTATAGGACTAAAGGGCCAAATCGGACGAAAGATATATATGGGAGCTATATCTAAATCTGAACCGATTTCAACCAAATTCAATAGCGATCTTAACAGCCGCGAAATACTCTAAACTGCAAAATTTCAGAACGAACGGATGTAAAATACAGCTTCTATAGGACTAAAGGGCCAAATCGGACGAAACATATATATGGGACCTATAGCTAAATCTTAACCGATTTTCTTCAAATTCGGCAATGTTGGTTCATGGATCAAGAAACTCTACCATTCTAAATTTCAAAACGATTGGATGTAAAATACAGCTTCTATAGGACTAAAGGACCAAATCGGACGAAAGATATATATGGGAGCTATATCTAAATCTGAACCGATTTCAACCAAATTCAATAGCGATCTTAACAGCCGCGAAATACTCTAAACTGCAAAATTTCAGAACGATCGGAGTAAAATTGCGACCTGTAGTCGACGAACAACTTTACATGGACGGACGGACGGACGGACATCGTTAAATCGACTCAGCTAGTGATTCTGAGTCGATCGGTATACTTTAAGGTGGGTCTAGCTGTGTTATTTTCAGGTGTTACAAACATCTGCCGTGAAACAAACTTATAATACCCTGTACCACAGTGTGGTGTAGGGTATAAAAATTCATAGATGACAGAATGTTGACATGCATGGATGCTGGTAATATATCGACTCCACTCGCAATCCAGCGAAAGCTTTAGGTCACAATATTGAAAATTTGGCTCTTAATTCTACAAGTTTGAGAAGACAACGCAAAGAATATCGTCAACGTCATGGCAAAGAAATTATTGAGAATTTCAAGGTAATAAAATTATACCCTACACCACACTGTGGTATTTTATTTTAAAATTGTTATGAATATTTCACAGAATTCACATTTTTCAGATTCCTGACACATTCGTTCTACATTGGGATGGTAAACTACTTCCTGCAATGGCTGGAAAAGAAAAAGTTGACCGCCTAGCTATTGTTTTAACTGCAGAAAAAATTGAAAAGTTAATTGCCATTCCAATTATTGAAGTTGGATCTGGAGCAGCAATCACACAATCAATATATGATTATTTAACGAAAACAAGTAAGAAAGTTTCAGTCGGGTAAACCGACTAAGGTATACCCTCACTTTGTGAGTAATGTAATATGGAATATTAAACGAATTATTCTGTCAATTTGTGTGGGAGGTACCAGAAGGTTTTTAACAAATACACCTATTTTTCGCTGAATAACAGATACTTTAAATACATTGCACTGCGCCGAATTATAAGCGTTTATTTGCACTGGTATATTAACGTTATGAGATATTAAATTTTGGTATGATTTGGCCATTTTGTGTGGGAGGTACAAATAGGGGCGTGGTGATAACGGCCATTTTTTACAGGGCTATAGGAACTTCAAAAATGTTACACTGTGCAAAATGTTGTTGCATTTTCGTGCATTGGTACTCATGCTGTGAGCTCTTAACTTTTTGTGCAAAATGGTACCTTTGTGTGGGAGGTACAAAAAGGGGCATGGCAATAGCGTCCATTTTTCACAGGGCTATAGACACTATAAAAGCATTACACTGTACAAAATTTCAAGTATTTTTATACACTGGTATTAATGGAGGTACCAAAAGGGGCGTAGAAACTTGGCCCATTTTTCTCGAGTTGATAGCGACTAATAAACTAATGTTATGTGTGGAATTTCAGAAGATTCGAATAAGTAGTATAGCAGTTATTAAAGATTCAATATTTCACAACATTTTTACACTTTGTGGGGGAGGTACTAGAAGGAGTGGACCAATATGGCCCATCTTCGAACTTAGCCGGAGATGGAAAAAAATATTACCAAATACCAAATTTGAAGTCAATCGGTTACTCCTTTCGAGAGTTATCGTGCGCACCAGACAGCAGACAGACGGACGGACATTGCTCATTCGACTTAAAATGACACAAAACGAATATCCGCCGAACATACTTTGGGTCTTAGTTCACTCCTTCGATGTGTTATACTTTTTTTCGTAGCAAATGATATATACCCTCGTCACACTAAAGTAAGGGTATAATGAACATGATAAATTCATTAGAAATGGTGTGCTTTGACACAACTGCTACCAACACTGGTCAACATAATGGGGCAGCAATGTTGCTGGAGAAAAAAATTAGATCTAGTGGTCCAGAAGTTGGTATATTTGAACGTTTTTCACGGGAATGGAACACTTTTAAGTTGGAAGATTTCAAAGTTGGTATTATTGATGAAGAAGTGCAACGTGCTGTAAGTGTCGAAGAATGTAACTTCAGCAAAGAGTTTTGTATTAAACATTTAGAAAAAGACCATATTCGACATGAATGGTTTGCGAAATATTTGTATATTTCTGGTACGCCTGTATGTTCCGTACTGGTTCAGAACCACTTATGCTGTCGAAGCACCAAATAACGACTTACAGCTGGTTATAAAGATTGCATGTTATATTGACCCAAACATATCAATATCATTATTAGTACAAATCCGAAACCACCTATGGTATTTATCGGAAGAGTTAGTTGCTCTTGCGTTTTTTGATTGCAACGTGGACTTTGACGTAAAAAGAAAAATGATTGCGGCACTTGCAATTGAGATCGAAACTGAGGAAGACAATGTAATTTCACTGCCTAAAAAAGTTTGCGCGAGTGTAGAAGAATTAAAAGAATTTCAATCTAAAGATTTGAGTTGCTTTGTAACACATAAAACTAAAACTTTTTTTGCACGTTTGGAAATAGACACCAATTTTTTAAACTTTGATCCCTCAAATTGGCACGAAAGAACCGGTCCTTAACACATAGCGAAGAAGACAAGCAGTACTTGCTTCATGTTGTTGAGAACTACCGAAAGGAATTCCCATCATATACTAAATCGTCGCTCTTATAATAATTTAATAATATTAATTCTCTTCTTTTTATACCCTACACCACACCGATTTTCTTCAAATTCGGCAATGTTGGTTCATGGATCAAGAAACTCTATCATTCTAAATTTCAAAACGATTGGATGTAAAATACAGCTTTTATATAACTAAATGGCCAAATCGGACAAAACATATATATGGGAGCTATAGCTAAATCTTAACCGATTTTCTACAAATTCGGTAGTGTTGGTTCATGGAACAAGAAACTCTACCATTCTAAATTTCAAAATGATTGGATGTAAGTAAAATACAGCTTCTACAGGACTAAAGAGCAAAATCGGACGAAACATATATATGGGAGCTATAGCTAAATCTTAACCGATTTTCTTCAAATTCGGCAATGTTGGTTCATGGATCAAGAAACTCTACCATTCTAAATTTCAAAATGATTGGATGTAAAATACAGCTTCTTCAGGACTAAAGAGCAAAATCGGACGAAACATATATATGGGAGCTATAGCTAAATCTTAACCGATTTTCTTCAAATTCGGCAATGTTGGTTCATGGATCAAGAAATTCTACCATTCTAAATTTCAAAACGATTGGATGTAAAATACAGCTTCTTCAGGACTAAAGAGCAAAATCGGACGAAACATATATATGGGAGCTATAGCTAAATCTTAACCGATTTTCTTCAAATTCGGCAATGTTGGTTCATGGATCAAGAAATTCTACCATTCTAAATTTCAAAACGATTGGATGTAAAATACAGCTTTTATAGGACTAAATGGCCAAATCGGACGAAACATATATATGGGAGCTATAGCTAAATCTTAACCGATTTTCTTCAAATTCGGCAATGTTGGTTCATGGATCAAGAAACTCTACCATTCTAAATTTCAAAACGATTGGGTGTAAAATACAGCTTCTATAGGACTAAAGGGCCAAATCGGACGAAAGATATATATGGGAGCTATATCTAAATCTGAACCGATTTCAACCAAATTCAATAGCGATCTTAACAGCCGCGAAATACTCTAAACTGCAAAATTTCAGAACGAACGGATGTAAAATACAGCTTCTATAGGACTAAAGGGCCAAATCGGACGAAACATATATATGGGACCTATAGCTAAATCTTAACCGATTTTCTTCAAATTCGGCAATGTTGGTTCATGGATCAAGAAACTCTACCATTCTAAATTTCAAAACGATTGGATGTAAAATACAGCTTCTATAGGACTAAAGGACCAAATCGGACGAAAGATATATATGGGAGCTATATCTAAATCTGAACCGATTTCAACCAAATTCAATAGCGATCTTAACAGCCGCGAAATACTCTAAACTGCAAAATTTCAGAACGATCGGAGTAAAATTGCGACCTGTAGTCGACGAACAACTTTACATGGACGGACGGACGGACGGACATCGTTAAATCGACTCAGCTAGTGATTCTGAGTCGATCGGTATACTTTAAGGTGGGTCTAGCTGTGTTATTTTCAGGTGTTACAAACATCTGCCGTGAAACAAACTTATAATACCCTGTACCACAGTGTGGTGTAGGGTATAAAAATTCATAGATGACAGAATGTTGACATGCATGGATGCTGGTAATATATCGACTCCACTCGCAATCCAGCGAAAGCTTTAGGTCACAATATTGAAAATTTGGCTCTTAATTCTACAAGTTTGAGAAGACAACGCAAAGAATATCGTCAACGTCATGGCAAAGAAATTATTGAGAATTTCAAGGTAATAAAATTATACCCTACACCACACTGTGGTATTTTATTTTAAAATTGTTATGAATATTTCACAGAATTCACATTTTTCAGATTCCTGACACATTCGTTCTACATTGGGATGGTAAACTACTTCCTGCAATGGCTGGAAAAGAAAAAGTTGACCGCCTAGCTATTGTTTTAACTGCAGAAAAAATTGAAAAGTTAATTGCCATTCCAATTATTGAAGTTGGATCTGGAGCAGCAATCACACAATCAATATATGATTATTTAACGAAAACAAGTAAGAAAGTTTCAGTCGGGTAAACCGACTAAGGTATACCCTCACTTTGTGAGTAATGTAATATGGAATATTAAACGAATTATTCTGTCAATTTGTGTGGGAGGTACCAGAAGGTTTTTAACAAATACACCTATTTTTCGCTGAATAACAGATACTTTAAATACATTGCACTGCGCCGAATTATAAGCGTTTATTTGCACTGGTATATTAACGTTATGAGATATTAAATTTTGGTATGATTTGGCCATTTTGTGTGGGAGGTACAAATAGGGGCGTGGTGATAACGGCCATTTTTTACAGGGCTATAGGAACTTCAAAAATGTTACACTGTGCAAAATGTTGTTGCATTTTCGTGCATTGGTACTCATGCTGTGAGCTCTTAACTTTTTGTGCAAAATGGTACCTTTGTGTGGGAGGTACAAAAAGGGGCATGGCAATAGCGTCCATTTTTCACAGGGCTATAGACACTATAAAAGCATTACACTGTACAAAATTTCAAGTATTTTTATACACTGGTATTAATGGAGGTACCAAAAGGGGCGTAGAAACTTGGCCCATTTTCTCGAGTTGATAGCGACTAATAAACTAATGTTATGTGTGGAATTTCAGAAGATTCGAATAAGTAGTATAGCAGTTATTAAAGATTCAATATTTCACAACATTTTTACACTTTGTGGGGGAGGTACTAGAAGGAGTGGACCAATATGGCCCATCTTCGAACTTAGCCGGAGATGGAAAAAAATATTACCAAATACCAAATTTGAAGTCAATCGGTTACTCCTTTCGAGAGTTATCGTGCGCACCAAGACAGCAGACAGACGGACGGACATTGCTCATTCGACTTAAAATGACACAAAACGAATATCCGCCGAACATACTTTGGGTCTTAGTTCACTCCTTCGATGTGTTATACTTTTTTTCGTAGCAAATGATATATACCCTCGTCACACTAAAGTAAGGGTATAATGAACATGATAAATTCATTAGAAATGGTGTGCTTTGACACAACTGCTACCAACACTGGTCAACATAATGGGGCAGCAATGTTGCTGGAGAAAAATTAGATCTAGTGGTCCAGAAGTTGGTATATTTGAACGTTTTTCACGGGAATGGAACACTTTTAAGTTGGAAGATTTCAAAGTTGGTATTATTGATGAAGAAGTGCAACGTGCTGTAAGTGTCGAAGAATGTAACTTCAGCAAAGAGTTTTGTATTAAACATTTAGAAAAAGACCATATTCGACATGAATGGTTTGCGAAATATTTGTATATTTCTGGTACGCCTGTATGTCCGTACTGGTTCAGAACCACTTATGCTGTCGAAGCACCAAATAACGACTTACAGCTGGTTATAAAGATTGCATGTTATATTGACCCAAACATATCAATATCATTATTAGTACAAATCCGAAACCACCTATGGTATTTATCGGAAGAGTTAGTTGCTCTTGCGTTTTTTGATTGCAACGTGGACTTTGACGTAAAAAGAAAAATGATTGCGGCACTTGCAATTGAGATCGAAACTGAGGAAGACAATGTAATTTCACTGCCTAAAAAAGTTTGCGCGAGTGTAGAAGAATTAAAAGAATTTCAATCTAAAGATTGAGTTGCTTTGTAACACATAAAACTAAAACTTTTTTGCACGTTGGAAATAGACACCAATTTTTTAAACTTTGATCCCTCTCAAATTGGCACGAAAGAACCGGTCCTTAACACATAGCGAAGAAGACAAGCAGTACTTGCTTCATGTTGTTGAGAACTACCGAAAGGAATTCCCATCATATACTAAATCGTCGCTCTTATAATAATTTAATAATATTAATTCTCTTCTTTTTATACCCTACACCACACTGTGGTACAGGGTATTATAAGTTTGTTTCACGGCAGATGTTTGTAACACGTTAAAATAACACAGCTAGACCCACCTTAAAGTATACCGATCGACTCAGAATCACTAGCTGAGTTGATTTAACGATGTCCGCCCGTCCGTCCGTCTGTCCATGTAGTCAGTCGCCGCCTGTCGTAGCGAACGGACGTGTTATCGCAGAGCGGATAGTTTTTAACCTATTACGCAATACCTATTCACCTACCTACTACGCAACCAGGAGGTTTGTTGTTTATAAAGCGTAGGTAGAATTGGATGCATCGGTCTCTGGACAGATATTTCTGAGCTCAGTCTGGAAGGCCTATACCGACGTACCTATTACGGGATAATACTGGCTATGGGGGTGTCTCCCCCAACCAATTTATGATTAAACCAAAAAAGACGAAGGAGATTACGGCGCAGGGGAGGGAAAACCCAGTGCCGGCGACAAGCGTTGATTCACTCACGAGTCATGTGTCGTCGTTATCGAACAATCGTGAGCAAGCAACTTCTACGAGCTTTGGTGCCTTGGATCCCGTAGTCGAAAATGAAACAAGAGCACATCCAGCCGCAGGCAAAACAAATGATAAGACAGATGAAGCAGAACCCAGCCGGGGCTTTAAGCAACCCCAGCCTTTAAAATCCATTGGGGACTCTGACTCTGAATCATCAAATGAAAACAATATCACTATTGTTGCTAACTCAAAGAGACTGTCAGGGGCACAAAGAAGGAAACTGAATAAGTTGAACCGACAGAATCTATTACGGGATGAACCTGACAATTCTACCTCCAATACAAACATGGAGGCCGGTAAAAGAGTCAGGTCTTCCGAAGAACATAGCGCTGTGAAAGTGACTAAGAAGAAAAAGGGCTCGCCGTCTTCCAGTAATTCGGATAAGCCTAACGTAACCACACAAAAGGAGCTCTCTAGTCTGGGTCCTTCGATTGTGCTTTAACCAAAAAGACTCTACAGACACGGAAAAATCAATTGGCCATAAAGAAGGGTAAGAAGCCACCGTCTTATTCTAATATAGCAAAACAACATTTTCGAGACGATCTATGCTACGCCATAATTGATAGCAGTAGTGCATCTGGGAGAATCCCCGAAGACCAAAAGAGTAACTTCGAAGATTTGGTTTATACGAGGGTAGCGGAATACGTCCTCGAATCTAAGCATGAACCACCAATCGAAGTAATGAGTTGCAAGTTTGAGAGGGGTGTTTTGATGCTAAGGCTGGCATCACAACGCTGCGCTGGTGTCCTCGTAAAACTTGTGGATAGCTTCCCCTCACCTTGGGACGGCGCAAAGCTAAAATTGGTAAGGAAAAGCGACATTCCTGAACTCATAAAAACGACCCTATATGTTAAGGGATGTCCCAGTAAGTTCTCATCAGAGTACATACTCGACATCATTTGCAAACAGAATTCAAAACTTTCCGTGAGAAAGTGGGAAGTCTTCTATAGGAAGGATGATACCGATGGTACTCTCCTCGTGTTAGGCATAGACCCAGAATCCAAGAACAATCTTGTCATGGCGAAGGGCATGGCGTACTTCGTGATCTGGACAGTTTTTTTCAAAATTGGAAAGGTCCCGATTGGCAGGACAAATGAATCGAGTCCAAATATACTGTCTGAAGAGGCAAACACTGGTATTGAACGGATTGAGACAAGTGAGACACTGCCAAAAACTGATGTGGAAGTAGTCAATAACACCATCAGTTCACCAATAGTACCGCCACTTTTGCAGGAAGTTCCCAGCAAAGGTGGTGATCAAAATAAAAAGAGCCACAAAACGATTCAAAACAATGAGGGAGCGACAAAAAATGACACCGCCTCCCAAAATTGTCGACTGGAAGATGGTGTAATAGGTAGTGAACGAAAGGAGGAGAATGACCCACTACCAAATAATGAGGGGGTGCCACCAGATAGGATAGACTCCCAAAAGAAACTTTTACTGGAAGGACAATGATTGAGGTCATCCAGATAAACCTCCACCGGAGCGAGACAGCATCCAACGCTCTGATGGACATCATAAATAAAGGCAGGGTTCATATTGCTTTGATCCAGGAACCATGGACAACTAGCAACAAGGTTACTGGATTAAGCCATGTGAACTAAAACCTTTTCTACGCTAACACAGGTACTCGTGCAAGGACTTGTATTCTGTGCCATAAAAACTTATGTTTTATTTTCTCTCCAGAGTTGTCAACATCGGACGCAACGGTGCTGAGGCAAGGTAATGGAAATATGTACCTGGCGTCAATATATCTGCCATTCGATGCGCCGACATTGCCACCTACGTCGGAATTACAACGTCTGGTGAGGGAATCCAAACACACAAGTAATGAGTTATTAGCTGGATGTGACGCCAACTCCCATCATATCGCTTGGGGTAGTACTAACACCAATAAAAGGGGACACACCCTTATCGAATTTTTGAATACAAATGACCTCATAACTCTTAACATAGGAAACACTGCAACCTTTGTTAACAAAATTAGGGAAGAAGTATTAGATATAACGATATGTTCAGAAAATCTTATTGATGAGATTCATAAGTGGAGGGTTTCGGGTGAACACTCCTATTCAGACCACCGTCATATAAGGTTTAAAATTGCACGGCCACCGCCAAACCCCATAAGTTTCCGTAATAAGGCTAAGACCGACTGGACTAAATTCGGAAATCTACTTAGAAATCGATTGGGGCAGCCTACACGCGATTATCTATGTGCAGAAGACATTGATATCAATGTTAAGAAGATTACAGAGGCTCTTGTAAAATCATTCGCAGATAGTTGCCCACTTCGAGAAAGGAAATCTGCCTTTGAGAAACCCTGGATGACAGGACAAATTCGCTCGATTGGCAAAGATGTCCGCAGACTTTACAATAGAGCTCGACGTAAAAAACAATCAGTATATTGGGACGACTACCACAGAAGACTCAAAGAATACAATAAAATCGTTAGATCGGCGAAACGTAACTCCTGGAAGCTTTTCTGTGAACAGGTAGACAGCGTTAAAGCATGTCTAAAATGAAAAAGTTCCTCTCAAAAACTCATGTCCAAAACGAAACACTGGTGGATGAAACGGGTAAAAGAATGGAAACTATAGAGGATACAGTAAGGCACTTGATGAAAACTCATTTTCCGACTGGTAATGCTGGACTAACAGAGGAACAGTTACAGAATGAAAATGAATTGCATCAAGTACCTATTACGGATATAACAGATGGTATGGTTAAAGAAGCGATAAAAAGTTTCTCTCCCTTTAAGGCTGCGGGACCGGATGGAATATTTCCAGCACTTCTGCAGAATGAGGTGGATCTGGTATCAACTCATCTGGCAGGAGTGTTCACTGCATGCCTAACCCATTCGTATACCCCAAAAAACTGGCAGGAATCAAGGGTGGTCTTCATACCAAAGCTTGGCAAGGCGAGTTACACGACCCCAAAGGCTTATCGACCCAAATTACAAAATTTATATATCAGAGTTATTCAATATTACGAGAGTGGTGTAGGGTATTATATAGTCGGCCCCGCCCGACTTTAGCCTTTCCTTACTGGTTTTTAATGAAATGTTTGAATATTAAAAATTGCAAATTAAGAAAACATTATATGAGTTGCATGTTTTTTTATATAATAAATAAATGGAAAAGCGATTGTTTTCTATATATTTTGAGAAAGATCTAATTTTTGACCCGTGACACTTGAAAAAAACTACCCATATTTCGATTCCTTTTTGGTTTCTATAAGGTCTTCGCAGCGCGTGTCCGACCCATTAATACCAGTGCATAAAAAATACTTGAAATTTTGTGCAGTGTAATGTTTTTATAGTACTTACAGTACAAAGTGGATGTTACTGCCACACCCCTTCTAGTACCTCTCACACAAATGGTAACAATTTTGTGAAATGTTAAAACTCTTTAGTTATATATTTACTTCAATGAGTTTCTCATTTTTAACATTTCACAAAATTTCCAAGATTTCGCAGGACATAAACCTGTTCATTATTCCGTTTATTGTATAGAGGGGTCCAACCACGTTACCGGCAAAGCATCCGCAGACCATGAAATTGCCGCCTCCGTGATTTACAGACCGTTTGTAGTATAAGGCGCCAATATTTTATTAACTAGTGTACATACACTGTAGGTTTAGGTTAGGGTGGCAGCCGTATTTTTTATACAAGCTCACATAGACCAGTTTAGGTCCCTAGTGTTACCACGGGCTGAAATGCCCCTCATCGAAACCAACCAGTTTGATATACAAATTTGTCGATATTACGAATATCGGTACTGGAAAGATCTGTTAAGCTGCCTAGAAAAGCCGATCCCAGTATGTCCAGTCGTCGTTTACTCAGAGCGGGACAGTCGCATAGCAAGTGCTCAATGCTCTCCACTTCTTCCTCATCTCCACAGCTTCTGCAGAAGTCATTAGAGTCAATACCCAATCTTTTGGCGTGTTCGCCGATCAAGCAGTGTCCCGTCAGAACTGATACTAACGTAGACAATCTTTGCCTATCTAGTGCGAGGAGATATTTTGATCTTCTCAGGTCATACCTTGGCCAGATTTGTCTACTACTCTGCAGGTGCCGATTTCTGTCCATCTTTCGTTGGACTGCCTGATTGTCTCTTGCCTAAGCCAAAGCTTGCACGTGGATAGTGGCGCACCAATGTATGCAAATTCTTCGAGAATTTGTAATGTCGTCCCTTTCCTAACAAGTTCATCGGCTTTGCAGTTCCCCGGGATATCCCTATGCCCAGGCACCCATATGAGGTGTATGTTAAACTGCTCAGCCATCTCGTTAAGAGATCTGCGGCAGTCGAGGGCTGTTTGTGAATTTAGGGATGTTGCCTCCAGAGAATTTATGGCAGCCTGGCTGTCCGAGTAAATGACAACGCCAGTGTTGGTTACTATGTTGCGACTCAGCCACTTGGCTACTTCCCATATTGGCATTATTTCGGCTTGATAGACACTGCAGGTATCTGGTAGTCTGTGAGCTATATCCAATCTAAGCTCTGCACAGTGTACTCCGAAGCCAACCTTTCCATCAAGCTTCGAACCATCCGTGTAAAAGTGGAGATGGTTTCTATTACCTGGTTTTCTTCCAACCCATTCATCTCTCGCGGGAATCATAGTGATGTAATTTCTCTCGAAGGTGTACACCGTTGGTATATAGTCCACTCGGTCGGTTACCATACCTCCACATTGATAGGCAGTTTAATCTTATTGCCGCTTTGGTTGCAACTTCTCTCGCCACAATATTAATCGGCAGTATATGGAGTAGGGCTTGTAGAGACTCGGTCGCTGTAGTCCTAAGGCTCCGCTTATGCTCAGGCAGGCAGTTCTCTGAACCTTTGTTAGTAGGTTGGTGATGGTTAGTTTGTCAGTTGCCGTCCACCATACCACAATGCCGTATAGCAGTATAGGACGAACTACTGCCATATATATCCAGTGGATGATTTTTGGAGAGACGCCCCACCGCGACCCTACAGCCTTTTTGGAGGAATATAAGGCGACGTTAGCCTTCCTTACACGTTCCAATACATTAAGTCTAAATAACAGTTTTCTATCTAGAATTATTCCTAAAAATTTTGCACTTTCAGAAAAGACTAGATCTGTTCCATTTATCCGAGGTGGAGGGTGCACATGTGGGACTTTATTCATCCTAGTAAAGAGAACCAATTCTGTCTTGTTTGGGTTTATGCCCAAACCGCTGCTTCTGGCCCATCTAGCCAATTTGTTCAGAGCCACCTGTAGAATGTCTCGGAGGACGTTTTCGAATTTGCCACTCACTGCGATTGCAACGTCGTCCGCATATGCCGCGACCTTGCAGCCACAACGTTCTAGATCTAGCAGGATTTCATTCAACGCTAGGTTCCAAATTAGTGGAGACAGTACTCCTCCTTGTGGGGTCCCTCTGTTTACAAACCTTGTTAGAGTTGTGGACCCAAGACATGCTGTTATGCGTCTTCTGTTGAGCAGACTTTGAATTAGTCTAATCAAACTAGAGTTAACATTAAGCTGTGACAGTGCCGCAATTACTGCATCTGAGTGAATTTTGTTAAAAGCCCCTTTTATGTCAAGAAATACATATACTGTTTAGATGACCAATATGGCACCTAGAAACTCTAAACTGCTTTGAATTTGGTCATAATTCCGTATTGTCTTGTAGTATACGCGTGCAAAATTCATTCAAATCTAAATTCATAAATATTCAGAGTGGATCGGTTTTGCTTTAGAATTACCCCATACTTTCCATATATTTAGGCACTTTTGGGATGATTTTTGAAATTATCAATTTTTGTATCATGATTTTTTATACCCTACACCACACTGTGGTACAGGGTATTATAAGTTTGTTTCACGGCAGATGTTTGTAACACCTGAAAATAACACAGCTAGACCCACCTTAAAGTATACCGATCGACTCAGAATCACTAGCTGAGTCGATTTAACGATGTCCGTCCGTCCGTCCGTCTGTCCATGAAAAGTTGTTCGTCGACTACAGGTCGCAATTTCACTCCGGTCGTTCTGAAATTTTGCAGTTTAGAGTATTTCGCGGCTGTTAAGATTGAATTTGGTTGAAATCGGTTCAGATTTAGATATAGCTCCCATATATATCTTTCGTCCGATTTGGCCCTTTAGTCCTATAGAAGATGTATTTTACATCCAATCGTTTAAAATTTAGAATGGTAGAGTTTCTTGATCCATGAACCAATATTGCCGAATTTGAAGAAAATCGGTTAAGATATAGCTATAGCTCCCATATATATGTTTCGTCCGATTTGGCCCTTTAGTCCTATAGAAGCTGTATTTTACATCCGATCGTTTTGAAATTTACAATGGTAGAGTTTCTTGATCAATGAACCAACATTGCCGAATTTGAAGAAAATCGGTTAAGAATTAGCTATAGCTCCCATATATATGTTTCGTCCGATTTTTCTCTTTAGTCCTGTAGAAGCTGTATTTTACATCCAATCGTTTTGAAATTTAGAATGGTAGAGTTTCTTGATCCATGAACCAACATTGCCGAATTTGAAGAAAATCGGTTAAGATTTTGCTATAGCTCCCATATATATGTTTCGTCAGATTTGGCCCTTTAGTCCTATAGAAGCTGTATTTTACATCCGATCGTTTTGAAATATAGAATGGTAGAGTTTCTTGATCAATGAACCAACATTGCCGAATTTGAAGAAAATCGGTTAAAAATTAGCTATAGCTCCCATATATACGTTTCGTCCGATTTTTCTTTTTAGTCCTGTAGAAGCTGTATTTTACATCCAATCGTTTTGAAATTTAGAATGGTAGAGTTTCTTGATCCATGAACCAACATTGCCGAATTTGAAGCAAATCGGTTAAGATTTAGCTATAGCTCCCATATATATGTTTCGTCCGATTTGGTCCTTTAGTCCTATAGAAGCTGTATTTTACATCCAATCGTTTTGAAATTTAGAATGGTAGAGTTTCTTGATCAATGAACCAACATTGCCGAATTTGAAGAAAATCGGTTAAGATCTAGCTATAGCTCCATATATATGTTTCGTCCGATTTGGCTCTTTAGATCCAATCGTTTTTATACCCTACACCACACGGTGGTACAGGGTATTATTTAAGTATAAAATGTCCCAAAAGTAAATTTATGTAAACAATTTATACATGAATTACAAAATTTATATATCAGAGTAATTCAATATTACGAGAGTGGTGTAGGGTATTATATAGTCGGCACCGCCCGACTTTAGCCTTTCCTTACTGGTTAAAAAATAATATTGACTAAAATTTCGCATTTTTGACTCATATATCGCAAATTTTTATACCCTACACCACACTGTGGTACAGGGTATTATAAGTTTGTTTCACGGCAGATGTTTGTAACACCTGAAAATAACACAGCTAGACCCACCTTAAAGTATACCGATCGACTCAGAATCACTAGCTGAGTCAATTTAACGATGTCTGTCCGTCCGTCCGTCTGTCTATGTACAGGTCGCAATTTCACTCCGATCGTTCTGAAATTTTGCAGTTTAGAGTATTTCGCGGCTGTTAAGATCGCTATTGAATTTGGTTGACATCGGTTCAGATTTAGATATAGCTCCCATATATATCTTTCGCCCGATTTGGCCCTTTAGTCCTATAGAAGCTGTATTTTACATCCGATCGTTTTGAAATTTAGAATAGTAGAGTTTCTTGATCCATGAACCAACACTGCCGAATTTGAAGAAAATTGGTTTAGATTTAGATATAGCTCCCATATATATCTTTCGTCCGATTTGGCCCTTTAGTCCTATAGAAGCTGTATTTTACATCCGATCGTTTTGAAATTTAGAATAGTAGAGTTTCTTGATCCATGAACCAACATTGCCGAATTTGAAGAAAATCGGTTAAGATTTAGCTATAGCTCCCATATATATGTTTCGTCCGATTTTGCTCTTTAGTCCTGTAGAAGCTGTATTTTACATCCAATCATTTTGAAATTTAGAATGGTAGAGTTTCTTGATCCATGAACCAACACTACCGAATTTGAAGAAAATCGGTTAAGATTTAGCTATAGCTCCCATATATATGTTTCGTCCGATTTGGCCATTTAGTCCTATAAAAGCTGTATTTTACATCCAATCGTTTTGAAATTTAGAATGGTAGAGTTTCTTGATCCATGAATCAACATTGCCGAATTTGAAGAAAATCGGTTAAGATTTAGCTATAGCTCCCATATATATGTTTCGTCCGATTTTGCTCATTAGATCCAATCGTTTTTATACCCTACACCACACTGTGGTACAGGGTATTATTTAAGTATAAAATGTCCCAAAAGTAAATTTATGTAAACAATTTATATATGAATTGCAAAATTTATATTTCAGAGTTATTCAATATTACGAGAGTGGTGTAGGGTGTATTATATAGTCGGCCCCGCCCGACTTTAGCCTTTCGTAAGGAAGGTTTTTACATATTTTGCATATTTTGAATATCACAAATATGAAAAAAAATTAAAAGTATGAGAATGTTTTTCGATTCCTTTTTCTTTGAAACGAATTTTGGTCCAATCAGATTTTTTCTACCAATCTGCAAGACCTCGGATTTTATGCAATTGCATAAAATCCGAGGTCTAATGGTCGGTCTTACTAACGGGTGATCTAAGTAGAGATACTTTTTTCAATAGCCTTTTTTTGACAGATCACGTGTGAGTCGTGTCATGCTGTAAAGTTATTTTTGTTAAGTATTGTTTGGCATTTCATCATGAAAAGACTTACGCCTGAACAACGTTTATAAATAGTTCAGTTTTATTATAATCGTTCGCCAATTGCGCTAAGTCCATTTTTTTTAAATCCAAAAAAAACACGTTCCATTCGATGCACGACCTTGACACCCATGAGCAACATTTTAGCTCTCGTTAAAAGCTATCTTTTTGCCATTGACTGATTCCCGATCCGACGTACCGCAATCATCGGTCCATATTTCTTCAAAAATGATGCCGGTGAGAACGTAGCCGTCAATGGCGACCGTTATCGTGCCATGATAACCGACTATTTGATGCCTTAAATTGAAGCTCGTGATCTCGGCGACATTTGGTTTCAACAAGACGGCGCCACTTCCCACACATCGCATCAATCAATGGATTTATTGAGAGAACACTTCTGTGAGCAGATACTTTCACGTTTTGGGCCATTCGATTGGCCAACAAGATCGTGTGATATCACACCGTTAGACTTTTTCCTGTGGGGATATGTAAAGTCTAAAGTTTATGCGGATAAACCCGCTTCGATTCAGGTCTTGGAGCGAAACATCACGCGTGTCATTTGCCAGTTACCAGTCGAAATGCTCGAACGAGTCATCGAAATTGGACTCAACGGATGGGGCCATCTGAGACGTAGCCGCGGCCAACATTTGATAGACATAATCTTCAAAAAATAAATGCCACAGAATGTTCTTTCAGATGATAATAAACATTCCCCATTCAATTTTAATTTTCTGTGCTTTTTTCTTTAAAAAAGTAGGGAACCTCGAAATGGATCACACTGTATATGCGGCGGAGACATGGACCATAAAGTCATCAGGCGTAAAAAGATTAGTGGCTTGTGAAATGTGGATTTACAGACGAATTCTCAAAATACCCTGGACCGGCCATATATCAAATGCCGAAGTGTTGAAAAAACCACTGTTGTAAAGAAAAGAAAAAACCGTAATTTAAATTTCTGCAATCCATAACACGCGCGAAAATTGAAGGAAAATCTGTTAGAGGTCGAAAAGAAACTACATGGATTGATACACGGGGCAAAATTGCCATTTTGGACATGTTTGAATCGAAAGAAATTATACTTGGAACACAAATTTTCAAATATTATATATTTTCGGGCAAATAAATTTTATTTGAAAATCAATAAAATGTATTTAGAACCCATATGTTAATATATTAGAATAAAATATATTTGCGAGCTAATTTTCTCAAATAAAATATGTGTTTAAATACAAATAAAATTATTGTTTACGAATATTTCCGAATATATTTTATTAAAAAAAAAAATTTTTCAAAACTTTGCTGAATTTTTCGAATTTTATTTTTATTTTTTTCCTTGTTTTCGAATTATGCGTTCCTATTAAAAATGGCATTCTTAGCATTAACTTCCTTTCGAAACCACTTATTTTTATTTTCTAACTATTCCAAGTCATTATTTTCAATTATAAAGAAATTTTAATAACATTAAAAATTTCTAAAAATTACCTTTCAATTGCTGAAAACTTAAAACATTTAAGAATAGATATATATTCACGCAAATAGATCTTTGTTTGGGAAATAACTTATCCATATAAAAATATTGGGATGTAAACATAGTTTTGTTTAGAACAACCTCCTCCCAAACATATAATATTTGTATGTGTCAAATATTATATATTTGGAGTGCACCCTAAACATATATATGCTTCAAGCAGAATATGTTTGGGACAATATACTACAGAGGCAATTTTTTTTCAGCGTGTAATATTCAAGAATGGACTGGCATCAGAGATTCGGACAGTCTTCTGAGGGAAGCAAGAGACAGAGATGCTTTTGCTGAATAATATATAAAATCACTTTCTGAAATATAAAATATGTAAAAATCTATAATTGTATTGGTCTCTAAATTCAAAGAACGAATTAGCAAATAAAGAAGAAGAAGCCAACAACTTTGAAAAAATCTTGCCGGTTAATAGAGTATACTTTGAAACATTTCCTTAATATATACTACCTTATGAGGGAAGGTATGTTCAACTCATCATTACATTTGTAATAAAATAAATTATATCCGTATAAATGTTACATATTTCTATTACTTTCAGTTACTAATATTTCTAACACAGTTGTCGCGAATTAATTTTATTTTAAATTTATGTTCCACAAGATTTATGTTACACATTCCTGCATACCTCATACCGAATTCAATTGGAACGATGTAACATATTTGAGTAGGGTACACATTTGATGTTTTGAAATCACTACTAAGGAATGACGCGGGCTAATAGTTATACACTTGAATGATGTTTTTAAATTTTTTCTCACCGTTCGAAATTTGATTATTGTTCGGCTTGAGGTCCCTTTTTTGTAATTAAAAAAGCGATTTGATCTTTTTTTAATTATTTATTTTTGTTCTCCTATATTTCGACTAACTTCATTAGTCATCATCAGGGAGTTTTAATCTAATACAAACTGTTTAAAAGCGAAATTTAAAATTGTATGTTAAAATATTATTGCTTAAATAATTGTGTTTTTTGAGCCTGTTTTTCGTGTTTTTGTATTAGATTAAAACTCCCTGATGATGACTAACGAAGTTAGTCGAAATATAGGAAAACAAAAATAAATAATTAAAAAAAGATCAAATCGCTTTTTTAATTACAAAAAAGGGACCTCAAGCCGAACAATAATCAAAACTGAATTTTATTTTTTGTTTATATTTTTTTTCAAAATGTCACATACAAAAAGTGCTGCCTAGTTAAAATTGTTATCCGTAGAAACTTTATTCCCCATTTTTATTACCGGGGATAAAAAGGTTGTTAAAAAAAAGGTTTGTTTTGTATGGGTAAACGTATATACGGTACGAAAAGAAAGCAGCTATTAATAGACTTTAGCCTTTCCTTACTGGTTTAGAAAATAGTGATGTCTTCCTGTTTAAAAATTAAGTTTTCGTGATTTCTTCATAGTTGAATTGGTGGGATGTATGTAAACCCATTAGCCAGTTTTGGCTTTAATTTAAATTTTAAAATATTGGATCATAAGTTTTCAAAGGTGCTATGAAATAATCTCCAAATGAAATAACTCCCAAACCGAAAACGAAATAAGCCCAAATATCATTATAATTTGGATTTTATTTCATTTTGTTACCAGTAACAAAATTAACAAGTAAGAAAGTTCAGTCGGGTAAACCGTCTAATGAATACCCTCACCTTGGGTCTCAAAAAAATGTTAGTAACTTTATTTATTTATTGTTTTATATAAATTATTATCAATTTAAATTGCATTTAATAACTTTAAAGTATGTACTGGTATTAAAGTTAAAAGCTGTTTACTTTTGGTACAAAATGGTCCATTTGTGTGAGAGGTACCAAACGGGGCGTCCCAATTATGGTCACTTTTCTCTGGACGCTAGGTACTTTAAAAGCATTACACTGTACAAAATTTGAAGTATTTGCATGGACTGGTATTAAAGTTAAAAGCTGTTAACTTTTGGTACAAAAAGGTCCATTTTTGTAGGAGGTACCAAAAGAAGCGTGGAAATTATTCCCATTTTTCACTGTATTGTAGGTACTATTAATTTGGGATTTTTTCCAATTAATAGGGTTTTTTCAATGGGGGTTATTTCATATTTTTTAGTTTGGGCTGATTTTTTTAAATTGGGCTAATTTTTGAAGATTACTTCATTTATTATTTAACTGTTTTTTCCTTTAATTTGGATTTTATTTCACATTTAACACTTGGGCGTTATGTCATTTAATTTCGGGGCATATTTTATTGGGGATTATTCCATTTTCGATTTGGGGGCTGTTTCATTCCTGGGTTATTTCGTGGCGCCGTTTTCAAATTCCAAATAAACAACCTTTTTTTCATTCAACATACATACATTGTCATGCGTTTGAAGGATCAAAGGGTATGTACTAAGCTGCGTGCGTTACACGTCTTACATTATTAAGGAAATTCAAAAATGCCAAATTTAAAATTGTCAGTATCTTATGATGCGTCATCTAAAAAAAACTTCGACATATTCGGCATAGCGTACTTCGGAGTGGAAATAACGATATGTATTTTGCATGTGAACACAATTACGATCAATTGTGTTCAGTATTAAACGACAATTCCAACAATAAGTAAAACTCGAGTTTTGGATTTTTCTTCCTTCACCAATTTTAGGGACTTCAGTAGGTAGCAAATTACTATTGCTTCCTTGAGACAGTCTAACCCACTTTAAAATGTATGTGTATATATGTATGTATGTCTGCAGATGTAAAGAAACAAACATATACATATAGGCATATGTACATTCTAAGAATATCGAATTTTTAAATTTAATGACGCACTCAAAAGAACAGTCGTCAGTCAGCCAGTCATGTACTCCCTCCTTCCCACAGTTCGTGCTACTGCGACCCCATTAGTATGTTGCACACATGGTGCGCATTACAACAATTCATTATTCCTAATAGGAACACTTAGGAGCACACCCTCACTCTCACACTCCGTGGAACAATCGCGGTATTCCTCATCACGGAGGCTTGTCGTCACACGTACAATTTGTGGTTGAAGTCGACGTCTGTCGATCTGAATGAAGGTAGGTAGGTGCACGCATCACCTCGAAAACAAAGCGCCCAAATATCTGAGCAGGGGTCTATATGTGTTTTGAATACAATGGCAGCGGCATTTCAAGTATTATTTTTTTATCGAATAAGAATCCACACAGAATTGTAGGAATGCGACGCGTTTCTGTTCCTTTCAAATTTAGTTTCATTTTGGAATTTTATAGAAACATTTTAAGAGAGACATCCAGAAGAGGGCCGCCGCACTTCCACACCACTTACCAAAGTGTCATAAAAAATAAACGTTTGTGGAATCAAACGCAAACACCGCATGCGATATGATTTGTGGGCGTCTGTGGGTATGGATGAATGTCTAACGTCTAACAAACACAGAGAAAACAAAATAACAGATTCCTTGTAAATACGAACATGTATCTATTTTGATTTTTCAAGGAAAGCCCTTTCCAAGACAAATTGAATCAATCAAAACTGCGAAGAGTTCATACACACGTACACTATGTAAATGACAAATGTTTAAATTCCTATTGCATTTAAAATCCAATATTTATTTCTGTTATAAAATGGCATAGGTATATTTATACCCTACACCACACTGTGGTACAGGGTATTATAAGTTTGTTGCACGGCAGATGTTTGTAACACCTGAAAATAACACGGCTAGACCCACCTTAAAGTATACCGATCGACTCAGAATCACTAGCTGAGTCGATTTAACGATGTCCGTCCGTCCGTCCGTCCGTCCGTCCGTCCGTCCGTCCGTCCATGTAAAGTTGTTCGTCGACTACAGGTCGCAATTTCGCTCCGATCGTTCTGAAATTTTGCAGTTTAGAGTATTTCGCGGCTGTTAAGATCGCTATTGAATTTGGTTGAAATCGGTTCAGATTTAGATATAGCTCCCATATATATCTTTCGTCCGATTTGGCCCTTTAGTCCTATAGAAGCTGTATTTTACATCCAATCGTTTTGAAATTTAGAATGGTAGAGTTTCTTGATCCATGAACCAACATTGGTGAATTTGAAGAAAATCGGTTACGATTTAGCTATAGCTCCCATATATATGTTTCGTCCGATTTGGCCCTTTAGTCCTATAGAAGCTGTATTTTACATCCGATCGTTTTGAAATTTAGAATGGTAGAGTTTCTTGATCCATGAACCAACATTGCCGAATTTTAAGAAAATCGGTTAAGATTTAGCTATAGCTCCCATATATATGTTTCGTCCGATTTTGCTCTTTAGTCCTGTAGAAGCTGTATTTTACATCCAATCATTTTGAAATTTAGAATGGTAGAGTTTCTTGATCCATGAACGAACATTGCTGAATTTGAAGAAAATCGGTTAAGATTTAGCTATAGCTCCCATATATATGTTTCGTCCGATTTGGCCCTTTAGTCCTATAGAAGCTGTATTTTACATCCGATCGTTTTGAAAATTAGAATGGTAGAGTTTCTTGATCCATGAACCAACATTGCCTAATTTTAAGAAAATCGGTTAAGATTTAGCTATAGCCCCCATATATATGTTTCGTCCGATTTTGCTCTTTAGTCCTGAAGAAGCTGTATTTTACATCCAATCATTTTGAAATTTAGAATGGTAGAGTTTCTTGATCCATGAACCAGCACTACCGAATTTGAAGAAAATGGGTTAAGGTTTAGCTATAGCTCCCATATATATGTTTCGTCCGATTTGGCTCTTTAGTTCTATAGAAGCTATATTTTACATCCAATCGTTTTGAAATTTAGAATGGTAGAGTTTCTTGATTCATGAACCAACATTGCCGAATTTGAAGAAAATCGGTAAAGATTTAGCTATAGCTCCCATATATATGTTTCGTCCGATTTGGCCCTTTAGATCCAATCGTTTTTATACCCTACACCACACTGTGGTACAGGGTATTATTTAAGTATAAAATGTCCCAAAAGTAAATTTATGTAAAAAATTTATACATGAATTACAAATTTTATATATCACAGTTATTCAATATTACGAGAGTGGTGTAGGGTATTATATAGTCGGCACCGCCCGACTTTAGCCTTTCCTTACTGGTTTTATATTGGAAATGAATCCCCGTAAATCGCTTTTTATTCAAAATCATGAATACAAAAAACTAAAAAAAAGTAAAAAAGTGTGTGTAGCAATTTTTAAATTATTTTAAAAACTCTTTTGGCACAGAAACTATGGTCCCTAACGCTTTACATGAAACATTTTACAGCTTATCGTATATTCAGTCGATATATTGAAAAATTCTAAGGTCTATGATTTAAAAAGTGAAAACTAGTAAGTAAAGTAGGCAGACTGTACGGTACCCAACATCACTTTATTAGAGCTAAATAGGTACCCATACTTACTACTAGTATTATCACTCACAATATTGAGAGATATGTTTTGAATGTGGGGTCGATAAGGATAGTAGAATATTAGCAAAAATAATTAATGGGTAAACCCAAAACAGTTCTAAAAAGGCAAACAATTACCCCTTTTAATTGCATTTTTTTTAGCATAATAATTCTTCTAGTTGTATTTTTTGTGGTACAGTTCTTTAAAGTTAAATCAGGCATTTTGCCATTTGTTAATGTCATATCTTCCTAACCGTTTCACGTATTTTGAAAATTTTAATACCAACGAAAGCTCTGATACTCCTCTTCAGGATGTCAAATTGTAGAAAGTATCCTTAATCCTTGAATATCCTAGAAAATAACTATTCATGTCATCATTTGTTTCGTACTAAAGTGTCAAGCTAGTATGAACTTATCACGAAAAACTCTAAATGGATTCTTAATGGCCTTAGAAGTTATAGCAATTTTATTGAACCTTTGTTAGAATGTTTCTTGTATATTCACACCCTACACCACACTGTTCTCGAGTTATGAGGTTGTGTTGGTCATACCACGCATCTTTGCCCAATCCCAAATGTTCCTAAATAGTGTCCTTTGGGCCAATACGAATTCGTCAAACCCAAAATAGTGGAAAACGAAAGATCCGTTCTCGAGATATGAGAATGTGTTCACTGTGACACGCCCACTTACCCAATCATAAAGTTACTTCAATTGTTTCCATCATTAAACCAATACGAACCCATCAAGCCCATGATCAAAGGATTTGTTCTCGAGTTATGAGTTTGTGGTAGCCGTGTCGCACAGTGCTCTGTCTTCATGTATCGATATGACAAAAATAGAAGCAGTAATTGCAGAATTATGAAATTTGGTACCAAGCTGTATTTGATCATAGTAAAGCAAAATTTTAAATTTGGACCCAATCGGACCGCGGGTCTCGTAACACCTCAAAAATTCACCAGACTATATAACTGAAATGGACAATTGTACATTTATGAAATTTACCATGTCACAATATTTCGTACATATCAGTGGCGGTGCAAAATTTCGAAGCGATATAGCGAGTCCTTTTGGTACCTCCCACACAAAGGTTTCAAAGGACTTAAAAATAAATATATAAAGAACGCCCAAAAGTGGCGCTGGATTTCGACCAAAAGTTTGTAAAGCGTAAAAGGCTTGCTGTGAGTAAATGTGTGCACAAATTTGGTAGGAATTGTTTGAAGATCCTTCAACACAGCCCCTAGAAGATCTTGAAAAATGGGGTTTTGGTCCATATATCGTGCGACCCATCAGATTAAAGGGAATTTTGAGTAGATTACAAATATGGTGAGAAAAAGTTGAAGACTCAATAGGGACATTTTCAGTATGTCAAACGTCGGGTACGTGAACCAAAGTGTTTTTGCGTAGTATTGTACTGGATTTTTTCTTATTAAAAGCAATTTTTTAAAAATTTTCTCAAAAATATTTTATAAATATAATTTTTTTTATTTTTAAGAATTATGTCAACTATCAGGCACAAAAAAAATATGGGTTTGTTCTACAAGTTAAAGCAGATGGTTTTTGTACCACCTAAAAAAATTGTTAGACATAACGAAATTTGTGCGCGAATAATTTGAACTTTTATATTTTATGTTTAAAGAGGGCATATAATTAATAATAACTGCCGAAAAAAATTAGGGATCTTTACGAATTTTTTCCGATGCCATACAATATTTATTATATTTTGATTTTTCGGCATAAAAGCACCATATTAAAAGCGATTTTTTGTATATATTTTTCAACCATAATTTATAATTATGAATTTTTGTATTTTTTAAGAAATCTGTCAGCTATCTGGTGCAAAAAAGAATTATTGGTTTGGTCTACACGTTAAGCGTTGGCGACTGTTTTTGGAACAACCCTACAAATTATATTCGAAAATAACGTTTATTTATAGGGTGATCCATTTCGTGGTTCCCTACTTTTTTAAAGAAAAAAAAACCAGTAAGGAAAGGCTAACTCGGGTGGTGCCGACTATATAATACCCTACACCACTCTAGTAATATTGAATAACTCTGATATATAAATTTTGTAATTCATGTATAAATTGTTTACATAAATTTACTTTTGGAACATTTTATACTTAAATAATACCCTGTACCACAGTGTGGTATAAAAAAGGGTATAACAACGATTGGATCTAAAGAGCCAAATCGGATGAAACATATATATGGGAGCTATAGCTAAATCTTAACCGATTTTCTTCAAATTCGGCAATGTTGGTTCATGGATCAAGAAACTGTACCATTCTAAATTTCAAAACGATTGGATGTAAAATACAGCTTTTATAGGACTAAATGGCCAAATCGGACGAAACATATATATGGGAGCTATAGCTTATAAATCTTAAACGATTTTCTTCAAATTCGGTAGTGTTTGTTCATGGATCAAGAAACTCTCCCATTCTAAATTTCACAATGATTGGATGTGAAATACAGCTTCTACAGGACTAAAGAGCAAAATCGGACGAAACATATATATGGGAGCTATAGCTAAATCTTAACCGATTTTCTTCAAATTCGGCAATGTTGGTTCATGGATCAAGAAACTCTACCATTCTAAATTTCAAAACGATCGGATGTAAAATACAGCTTCTATAGGACTAAAGTGCCAAATCGGACGAAACATATATATGGGAGCTATAGCTAAATCTTAACCGATTTTCTTCAAATTCGGCAATGTTGGTTCATGGATCAAGAAACTCTACCATTCTAAATTTCAAAACGATCGGATGTAAAATACAGCTTCTATAGGACTAAAGGGCCAAATCGGACGAAAGATATATATGGGAGCTATATCTAAATCTGAACGGATTTCAACCAAATTCAATAGCGATCTTAACAGCCGCGAAATACTCTAAACTGCAAAATTTCAGAACAATCGGAGTGAAATTGCGACCTGTAGTCGACGAACAACTTTACATGGACAGACGGACGGACGGACATCGTTAAATCGACTCAGCTAGTGATTCTGAGTCGATCGGTATACTTTAAGGTGGGTCTAGCTGTGTTATTTTCAGGTGTTACAAACATCTGCCGTGAAACAAACTTATAATACCCTGTACCACAGTGTGGTGTAGGGTATAAACACAGAAAATTCAAATTGAATGGGGAATGTTTATTATCATTTGAAAGAACATTCTTTGGCATTTATTTTTTGAAGATTGTGTCTATCAAATGTTGGCCGCGGCTACGTCTCAGATGGTCCATCCGTTGAGTCCAATTTTCGATGACTCGTTCGAGCATTTCGACTGGTAACTGGCGAATGACACGCGTGATGTTTTGCTCCAAGGCCTGAATCGAAGCGGGTTTGTCCGCATAAACTTTAGACTTCACATATCCCCGCAGGAAAAAGTCTTACGGTGTGATATCACACGATCTTGGTGGCCAATCGACCGGCCTAAAACGTGAAATGATCTGCTCACCGAAGTGTTCTCTCAATAAACCCATTGATTGATGCGATGTGTGGGAAATGACGCCGTCTTGTTGAAACCAAATGCCGCCGAGATCACGAGCTTCAATTTCAGGCATCAAATAGTCGGTTATCATGGCACAATAACGGTCGCCATTGACGGTTACGTTCTCACCGGCATCATTTTTGAAGACATATGGACCGATGATTCCGGTACGTCGGATCGGGAATCGGTCAATGGCAAACAGATAGCTATTAACGAGAGCTAAAATATTGCTCATGGGTGTCAAGGTCGTGGATCGACTGGAAAGTGTTTTTTTTAGATTTAAAAAAAATGGACTAAGCGCAATTGGCGAACGATTATTTTGATAATAAAACTGAATAATTTGTAGACGGGTAATTCCAACGGCAGTCGACCCACTTTTTAACATGACCCCCTCCGATTTCGATGAAATTTGGTACACGCTATCTCCTAGTGTGTAAAATTTTTATGATGTCTATATTAAGTCCAAATTCGTTATGGTTCTTGTTTTACAGCGTCCGTAATTGGTCGAATTTCTACTTTTTTCCTAAAGAATACTGAATTCAACAGAGTATAACTTAAGAACGCGTTATCCGATTTCAACGATTTTAGTGTCATTGTAACTGTCCACACTCGTACTTCAATATTAGTAATTTAAAAAAATTATTGTCCTTGTCGAAGGACATTAAAAATCGAAAAATTATTTTAATCCTTCAATATCTCGAAATGCACCTAATTTTTTTTCTTCATATTTTTTGTAGTTAAACCGCTAAATGTCCTTTACACGTGACATAAGTTTCACGATGGAGGTCATTTTGGTTCAAAAGATACAGATTTTTTACTGTTTTCTCCCCATATATTTCAGGATTTTTATATAAAACACAATGTAAATTCTTTCTATGTGAGCGGAATTAAATTATTATTTGTTATGAGAACGTATATCGTATCGTGGTAATAATAAAATCTGATTTATATTTTTGAAAGTCTTAAGTCAGGATTACTTTTAAGCCTCAAAAGCAAACCTGGCTCAAAAAATATATTGGTTAGAAGGAATTACAAAGGAGTAACTCCGTGGAATATCCATAATAAGGACACTTATTTATCATTTGACGTGAATATCACTATATGACCATATCTATTTGTTTGTCATTCTATATGTAGATAATGACAATGTGCCTGACAATCTATACAAAAACCAGTAAGGAAAGGCTAAAGTCGGGCGGTGCCGACTATATAATACCCTACACCACTCTCGTAATATTGAATAACTGTGATATATAAAATTTGTAATTCATGTATAATTTTTTTACATAAATTTACTTTTGGGACATTTTATACTTAAATAATACACTGTACCACAGTGTGGTGTAGGGTATAAAAACGATTGGATCTAAAGGGCCAAATCGGACGAAACATATATATGGGAGCTATAGCTAAATCTTTACCGATTTTCTTCAAATTCGGCAATGTTGGTTCATGAATCAAGAAACTCTACCATTCTAAATTTCAAAACGATTGGATGTAAAATATAGCTTCTATAGAACTAAAGAGCCAAATCGGACGAAACATATATATGGGAGCTATAGCTAAACCTTAACCCATTTTCTTCAAATTCGGTAGTGCTGGTTCATGGATCAAGAAACTCAACCATTCTAAATTTCAAAATGATTGGATGTAAAATACAGCTTCTTCAGGACTAAAGAGCAAAATCGGACGAAACATATATATGGGGGCTATAGCTAAATCTTAACCGATTTTCTTTAAATCCGGCAATGTTGGTTCATGGATCAAGAAACACTACCATTCTAAATTTCAAAACGATTGGATGTAAAATACAGCTTTTATAGGACTAAATGGCCAAATCGGACGAAACATATATATGGGAGCTATAGCTAACTCTTAACCGATTTTCTTCAAATTCGGTAGTGTTGGTTCATGGATCAAGAAACTTTACCATTCTAAATTTAAAAATGATTGAATGTAAAATACAGCTTCTACAGGACTAAAGAGCAAAATCGGTCGAAACATATATATGGGAGCTATAGCTAAATCTTAACCGATTTTCTTAAAATTAGGCAATGTTGGTTCATGGATCAAGAAACTCTACCATTCTAATTTTCAAAACGATCGGATGTAAAATACAGCTTCTATAGGACTAAAGGGCCAAATCGGACGAAACATATATATGGGAGCTATAGCTAAATCTTAACCGATTTTCTTCAAATTCAGCAATGTTCGTTCATGGATCAAGAAACTCTACCATTCTAAATTTCAAAATGATTGGATGTAAAATACAGCTTCTACAGGACTAAAGAGCAAAATCGGACGAAACATATATATGGGAGCTATAGCTAAATCTTAACCGATTTTCTTAAAATTCGGCAATGTTGGTTCATGGATCAAGAAACTCTACCATTCTAAATTTCAAAACGATTGGATGTAAAATACAGCTTCTATAGGACTAAAGGGCCAAATCGGACGAAAGATATATATGGGAGCTATATCTAAATCTGAACCGATTTCAACCAAATTCAATAGCGATCTTAACAGCCGCGAAATACTCTAAACTGCAAAATTTCAGAACGATCGGAGTGAAATTGCGACCTGTAGTCGACGAACAACTTTACATGGACGGACGGACGGACATCGTTAAATCGACTCAGCTAGTGATTCTGAGTCGATCGGTATACTTTAAGGTGGGTCTAGCTGTGTTATTTTCAGGTGTTACAAACATCTGCCGTGCAACAAACTTATAATACCCTGTACCACAGTGTGGTGTAGGGTATAAAAATTCAGAAGTATTCGTGAGAAAAAACCCTTTGTAGAGATCGATGTAAAACTATCTATTAAAAATATATATCTATCTAAAACTATACAATGTTGTAATCCCTTGGGATTAAATCATATGAAATGCAAACCTGCCAGTTTGAGAACTGTTTCACAGAGGATGATTGAAATTTATTCATTTTTCAAGGCGGGCGATAAAATGTGCTCAAACTGAAGATTGAAATTTTTAGAAGAGCAAAAGCAAAATAAAAGTGTTGCCGGAAATTCAACAGTTCTCAAATAGGCAGGTTTGCATTTCATATGCTTTAACCCCAAGGGATTTAAACATTGTATAGTTTTAAATCGACCCATATTTTTAATAGATAGTTTTACATCGATCTCTACAAAAGGTTTTTCACACGAATACTTTTGAATTTTATTTGTATAGAATGTCAGGCACATTGTCATTATCTACATATAGAATGACAAACAAATAGATATGGTCATATAGTGATATTCACGTCAAATGATAAATAAGTGTCCTTATTATGGATATTCCACGGAGTTACTCCTTTGTAATTCCTTCTAACCAATATATTTTTTGAGCCAGGTTTGCTTTTGAGGCTTAAAAGTAATCCTGACTTAAGACTTTCAAAAATATAAATCAGATTTTATTATTACCACGATACGATATACGTTCTCATAACAAATAATAATTTAATTCCGCTCACATAGAAAGAATTTACATTGTGTTTTATATAAAAATCCTGAAATATATGGGGAGAAAACAGTAAAAAATTTGTATCTTTTGAACCAAAATGACATCGTGAAACTTATGTCACGTGTAAAGGACATTTAGCGGTTTAACTACAAAAAGATGAAGAAAAAAAATTAGGTGCATTTCGAGATATTGAAGGATTAAAATAATTTTTCATTTTTTAATGTCCTTCGACAAGGACAATAATTTTTTTAAATTACTAATATTGAAGTGCGAGTGTGGACAGTTACAATGACACTAAAATCGTTGAAATCGGATAACGCGTTCTTAAGTTATACTCTGTTGAATTCAGTATCCTTTAGGAAAAAAGTAGAGATTCGACCAATTACGGACGCTGTAAAACAAGAACCATAACGAATTTGGACTTAATATAGACATCATAAAAATTGTACACACTAGGAGATAGCGTGTACCAAATTTCATCGAAATCGGTGGGGGTCGTGTTAAAAAGTGGGTCGACTGCCGTTGGAATTACCCAGACGTTGTTCAGGCGTAATTCTATCCATGATGAAATGCCAAACAATACATAACAAAAATAACATGACATGATACATATGGGCATTTCCAACGAGATGTCAACCGCAACCAAAAAATTTAAAGTCTATAAAAGTATGTTGTTTTACTATTTTTTATAGGGAATCTATCAAATTTAACTAATTTTCCCAAAAACTACTCCTATCAATAACACATTTTAAAATATTTGAGTGCAAATTCGAATAATTGCAAAATTTATGTTTTAAACATTTGTATTGCATGGTATTTTCTGATTAATGGTCTCTCTTTTAAATCTTGATTTATGTTAAAGGGATATAAGAAAAATAATTTTTGTTGTGAAATTAAATATATTGAATATATGTTGCTTGCTTTTCTGCATAGTGTGGTAATTTTCCATTTGATGGAGCAAAATTTGCTTCTCATTGGACATGGCTGGTGTTTTGTATTAACTTTGGTTAACAATTGCTTTTGGAAGATCTTGGAGAAGTGTGGTTTCAGTCAACCATATAGAGCTCCGTATCTCCCATACAATTGCAGCAGAACTGTTGATAACGAGTGTCACGGCTCAGAAATCATGATCCAGTATGTGTGCTGCCAATTTTTAATACATATTTATACACCGCCATGTATAAAATACTTGTTTCTATAATAATATAGAAACAAAATGGTCTTGAAGCCGGGTGACTGAGTTCCTAGTTAGAATCACATATATTGAATATATTAAAAATCATTTATAATCAACATTTGGATGTCTAGTTGCATAAAAAGTAAAAAAATAAACATAAAAAGAACGATGGAATAAAATGTCGCATGCGACATGTCGCGTGCGAATATGATCAAAATTAAATAAAAAATAAACTACTTAATATTTTTGAATAAAATAAAAAACATTATTAATCCCAGCAAAATCTTGGTAAGTACTGTCATTATTCCCTGCATTACCAAATAATGACATCTCATTATTCGCTGCATTACTTTCGGCTTAATTATAATGACTTACCAATAATAACAGAAATAAGTGCTTTTTTGTTATCAAAATCGTTTTGCCAAATTTTAATATAAATGAAATGTTTTCAAATAGTACATGTAGATTTTAATCAAAAATACCATAAATTTTTCAACTGGAGGTTTGGGTTCAGAAATTCGAATCTGGCATGAGGAAATTGTTTGTTTCGAGAAATATGCGCGACAATATGCAAAAAATCACTTAAACGACCATTTCTACATATCTACCATATCTACTACTTATTTTGAACATATTGGTAAGCGCATATTTAAGTGGCATGCCTATGCTACTAATAAGTACTTATTATGCTACTTTATTGTATGCTTTTGGGAAGTACTTTCCTCCAATGACATCCCCATGTTAAAATAATGACAAAAGTGGCTAAATAATAAGTACTTACCATTATCGAACTTTGGTTACTCGTCGGATTATTTGGTAATGAGAAATTTTGCTGGAAATGTACTTATTTTGAACATATTGGTAAGCGCATATTTAAGTGGCATGCCTATGCTACTAATAAGTACTTATTATGCTACTTTATTGTATGATTTTGGGAAGTACTTTCCTCCAATGACATCCCCATGTTAAAATAATGACAAAAGTGGCTAAATAATAAGTACTTACCATTATCGAACTTTGGTTACTCGTCGGATTATTTGGTAATGAGAAATTTTGCTGGGGATACATGAATCCATGACATTTTAAAATTAGTCGCATTAAAATATTCCTTCAGGTTTCCCTGAAATCAGTGTTTGATTGGTTTGCTTTGAAAGCGACTTCTGTTTTTGTCGCGTGCGAATGGCTTGGCTTTTTGTAATTATATTGAAAACGAACAATTGGGCAAAATCAACCTTAGCACCAATTATAGTGCTAATCAAGAGCTATAAGTTTCGCCTTTTGTCAAAATGAAATAATGTTTTGGCATATGTTTTTTTCACTTTGAATGCGTATGAATGTCGCATTCGACATTGGAGAAATGTCCATATATTGTTTTTGAAGAATAAAATTTTAGGGATCTGTACCAACTTATTTTTCTCATTCCAATTAAACTTGCGAATTTTTTTCACTTTAACACAAAATACGAATTTTCCAAAGCAATTTTGAATAATACTCGTACAAATGCAATTTTCTACCTACATGGCATTTTGTATTATTAGGAATTCGATTAACTATCATATGAGTCATTTCATGCCAAACGGGACGGTTTTTGACATCACTATTTTTGATTGCTTCGAAATTTTGTGTATGCATTATTTACCTAAAAATATCTTATACGTAGCTCAAGAAAAAATTTTAAAAAAATTTCTTTAAGAGTTATGAGCAATTTAAAGTTGACGAAATTAAGTTTTTTTCTAAAAGGTGTGTTTATCCTTTAGCTTGTATCTCCTAAAATGCGTGACCGATTTTAATGTGCTATACCTTGTTTTGAAGGTAATTTCAACTACTACAACTAACTGGATTAAGCACAACAACAAATATACAAATTTTTAATGTTTTTGCCATTTTATACTTTCTATTGCGATTTTCAAAATGATTACACCCTTCGATTTTTTTTAAATTTTAATGTCGTGTTCTTAGATGTCTTTGTTAGCTACTGTATGAATTTGGAAGTGGTGAATTGATGGGAACTATTTTTTACGATTTTTTATAAAAAAAAACCATTTGCATAATTTCTGTGAATGTGCTTTAAATAATTAACAGAATGATAATTTTTAGTCATTAGTTTATTAAAACAGTAAGAACAATAAAACATTTAAGAAAAAAATTACAATTATTAATAATCAGTATACTAATGTAAAAATAAGAACAACAAAAATGTATTAGAAAGATTCGAATCAAGTATACTATTAACAGTAAAAAAGAAGAAAATGGGTATAAAAATATTAATCATTGTACACCGTCTTAACACAGTACTTTTCGGAAGTTGATGCTGTCTGAACTCTAATTTTTTTATCGGACGTGGTAGTTTTGAGTTCAATAAATTACTTTTGCTTTATTATTGCATTCCTTTTTCTTTGAATTGTCGAATTGAATGTGAAAAACGGACTAACAAAGTTATTGCATTTTTTTTCTTCATCAAAAATTGAAATCCAGGTTGCTGTGATTTTAAAAAAAATCATCTCAGAGTATAGTTTAACAAGTACTTTCTTATCTTTTGACTCTTGCTATTGTTTAATGAGTTTTGTTTTTTAAATATCAAGTCATCGCTGATTTTTGCGTTTTTGCAAATAATTTTGCAAAATTAATAATATTTATTGTTGTTATTGTTATATTAATAAACTAACGGCTAAAAATTATCATTCTGTTAATTACTTAAAGCACACTCACAGAAATTATGCAAATCGTTTTTTTTATAAAAAATCGTAAAAAATAGTTCCCATCAATTCACCACTTAAAAATTCATACAGTAGCTAACAAAGACATCTCAGAACACGACATTAAAATGTAAACAAAATCGAAGGGTGTAGTCATTTTGAAAATCGCAATAGAAAGTATAAAAGGACAAAAACATTAAAAATGAGTATTTTTGTTGCAGTGCTTACTTTTAGTTAGTTGTAGTAGTTGAAATTACCTTCAAAACAAGGTATAGCACATTAAAATCGGTCACGTATTTTAGGAGATACAAGCTAAAGGATAAACACACCATTTAGAAAAAAACGTAATTTCGTCAACTTTAAATTGCTCATAACTCTTACAGAATTTTTTTTTAAATTTTTTCTTGAACTACGTATAAGATATTTTTAGGTAAATAATGCATACACAAAATTTCGAAGCAATCAAAAATAGTGATGTCAAAAATCGTTCCGTTTGGCGTGGAATGACTCATATACGAAAAGTTTGGTTTAATTTCCCTAATAAACGAATTTTATACAGCTATTTTATAACGTTCTTTTAAGGTAGTTTATTTTTTGGTCGATTTGCGTAGACAACAATTGACTTTGGAGCCGTCTCGCGGTGTCAAAAAGAGCTAAATAAAAAAGTATTGTTATTATTTATCTTAAATAGTTTGTTAAGATATATTGAGTACCAATTTTACCATTATTTGAGCCAGTACCTAATTATCAATTTTTGTCAATGGGACAGAACACTGTGTGTCGTGTCGCTTTGAACAATCCTACATTTTCCTCCATGGTGTCCCCCCTGGGGCCAATACGAATCCCTCATGCGGTTTTGATGGCCGTCTCGCGCATCTTAGAACAATCCTTAATTTTCCTCCATGGTGTCCCTCCCTAGAGCCAATACGAATCCATCAAGACCAAAATTGCGAAAATCAAACGATCCATTCTTGAGCTATGAAATTGTGTTGGCCCCGCCACGCCCTTTTGACCAAATCCAAATTTTCGTACATATGATCCTTCCTAAATTTTCTCTATAGAGTCCTTCCTTGGGCCAATACAAATACATGAAGTTCAATATTGTAAAATTCGGAAGATTCGTTCTCGAGCAATGAAGTTTTGTTGGCCCTGTCGCGCACCTCCACAGTGTCACTTTTGGGTCCGATACGAATCCATCAATCCCAAATTCGTAAAATTCGAACGATCCGTTCTCGAAGATTTCGACAATGATTTCGAACCAAAGACAATCGCTATAAAAATAAGAATGTTTTATGGTTTTGAGTATGCATTTCATAGAATCAAGATATCTATGAAATTAATTACCAGTATATGGTTCATATAAACATATGCTAGTAATTAATTCAAGTCATACATGGATTTACAGTTCATAACATATGTATGGAAATTCCGTACATTGTATTTATTTCAATTTTAATCTTATTAATGAATCACTTTCTTCAAACCATTGAAATTATTTAATGTTTATAGAAAATATTCTTCTTGCAATTTACAGTGGTAACTTATAAATTCAAAACACAACGCTTTATCTTTCTAAAGTTTGGATTTGTTATATTTTTTATTGAAAAATTTAAGACAATATTTTAGTTGTATATATATTTAGGTTATATATATATTTAAGTTAGGTTGACTGAGGATTACGGCTGGCGAGTGAGATCAAGCGTCCACTGAGACCATATTTGGTCAATTGTGATTCCTCATAAGTACTTCATCTTCCTTTTTAGTTAAATCTAGAGTTTCGATCGAATGCCTTGATGAATTGTAGAGTCTGAGTTCGTTCAGCCCCTGAAAGAAAAAAGAGCACAGTTGTTTCTTCTATGGGATAAAAATGGACATTTGCAAAGAATATGACAAGTATCTTCCACTTCATCAGGGCCTTGACACCAGCAGCATAAGTCGTCATTTCTTAGTCCAAATCTTTGCATATGCTTACCAAGGCTATTATCACAGATAGCATACAATCTGTCGTATATTCGCTATATCTGGCTTTATCTAGTATTCCGTGAAGACAATCCGTCCCTAAGAGCTTTTGTTTGCTCACATCCTGCTGACGATTTCTATCTCTGATGCCAGAGGCACTTTTATTTCGCATATTTGGTATCGATTTGTAAATCTATAGTGGGTTTAATTTCTCTATTTATTGTCCACGAACAATTTCCATCGGAACCGAGATTAATGATTTTGAACCGGGAATTTGCCAGGAATTAAAATAGATGTTGTATAAAGTAGTTTTATATATCATAGAGTTTGTATGTTCACATATTTGCTGGACTTTGTAAATTTCATTCCCCACTGCATTTTTCATATATATACAAACAAAGTTCATTGCGCGATTTGAAAAGAAATCGAACAGAATGATTTATATACGAAAAAGTATTCAAATAAACTTCATAATATCACAGTAAGAATATTTTGGAAAATAAGAGACATATTTCAATATTTCGCGTATAATACTTTCGTTGAAATATTTGGTACAATTGGTCACTCTTCTACGATATACTACGACTCATAATAGACCCAGTCAAAAATTGTAAAAACTAAAAAAATTAAAAAATATATTTATACAACAAATTATTAATTAAACAGCTCAACAAAAAAATCTTTTCTTCCTGCATCACAGGATTTCGCAGTCGATTTGGATGTACGAAATTTTTTTTCGAAAAAAATTCATTTATATGATTCTCGAGTTATGCTATAATATGTGTCGCAACCTGCCTATTTTTGCAAATAGTGATTTATCGCGAGAGCTAATTCAAGGAAACTACTTTTTAGGCTAAGAACTGTTTTATATCATATATCCAAATCCGCTGTGAAACTCTGTGCCTCCAAATAAATATTGACCAGCGTATTTATAACACATTTCCAGAAATAATTTTACATTTTGCATTATTTATGCGCTGTTAGCAGTTATCTATATATATGAAGCATTATTTGTCAGGAAGCCAGCTTTTTTTGGTAATGTTTTCCGATTTGAATGAAATTTGGTGGACATGTGGGCGTATGCCTAAATAGTATTAATCTAAACTATGACTGCATTCTGGTTACCACAACTGCAGTTGTATGCACTTTAATTTTGTCGATTTTAATAAATATGCTCCTATTCTTCGCCTTTTATGTCAGATTTGGTGAGCGACATGCAAATTGGTAATACATGTTTCCTAAAGCTTTTTTATGGGCTTTTCAATGTTGGTAATCATTTTTTGCAGAAACATTAATTTGACATTGAAATTCAAGGTCAAAGTATTCATTGGCTAATATCAAAAAAGCGTGGTCAAGTGATTTTACTCAAATTTTTTCAGAAGAATGCTATTTTAGCGTACTAATGATTTCCTAGTTTCCGAGATATTTAAATTTTAATAGAACCACCCTGAATGTGTTCTATAATAAAACGAGGAGAGTGATCGATTACAACGTCTGCTACGCATATATGCATGCAACACATTTGCAATTTTGTTTTTATCCAACCTCGAAACCTATTTAGATATAGCAATGAAGAAGTGGAATTATTACAATTACGTTGTATTTATTATGTTTTTAGTAATTCAAGACACATTTTTAAAAGTATTAGTTTAAATAATATGCATATGTTTGTGTTTACGGAACATGGAAAACTTTAAAGTCGTCAGAACTAGAATATGTTTATACCCTACACCACACTGTGGTACAGGGTATTATAAGTTTGTTGCACGGCAGATGTTTGTAACACCTGAAAATAACACAGCTAGACCCACCTTAAAGTATACCGATCGACTCAGAATCACTAGCTGAGTCGATTTAACGATGTCCGTCCGTCCGACCGTCCGTCCGTCCGTCCGTCCGTCCATGTAAAGTTGTTCGTCGACTACAGGTCGCAATTTCACTCCGATCGTTCTGAAATTTTGCAGTTTAGAGTATTTCGCGGCTGTTAAGATCGCTATTGAATTTGGTTGAAATCGGTTCAGATTTAGATATAGCTCCCATATATATCTTTCGTCCGATTTGGCCCTTTAGTCCTATAGAAGCTGTATTTTACATCCAATCGTTTTGAAATTTAGAATGGTAGAGTTTCTTGATCCATGAACCAACATTGGTGAATTTGAAGAAAATCGGTTACGATTTAGCTATAGCTCCCATATATATGTTTCGTCCGATTTGGCCCTTTAGTCCTATAGAAGCTGTATTTTACATCCGATCGTTTTGAAATTTAGAATGGTAGAGTTTCTTGATCCATGAACCAACATTGCCGAATTTTAAGAAAATCGGTTAAGATTTAGCTATAGCTCCCATATATATGTTTCGTCCGATTTTGCTCTTTAGTCCTGCAGAAGCTGTATTTTACATCCAATCATTTTGAAATTTAGAATGGTAGAGTTTCTTGATCCATGAACGAACATTGCTGAATTTGAAGAAAATCGGTTAAGATTTAGCTATAGCTCCCATATATATGTTTCGTCCGATTTGGCCCTTTAGTCCTATAGAAGCTGTATTTTACGTCCGATCGTTTTGAAAATTAGAATGGTAGAGTTTCTTGATCCATGAACCAACATTGCCTAATTTTAAGAAAATCGGTTAAGATTTAGCTATAGCTCCCATATATATGTTTCGACCGATTTTGCTCTTTAGTCCTGTAGAAGCTGTATTTTACATTCAATCATTTTTAAATTTAGAATGGTAAAGTTTCTTGATCCATGAACCAACACTACCGAATTTGAAGAAAATCGGTTAAGAGTTAGCTATAGCTCCCATATATATGTTTCGTCCGATTTGGCCATTTAGTCCTATAAAAGCTGTATTTTACATCCAATCGTTTTGAAATTTAGAATGGTAGTGTTTCTTGATCCATGAACCAACATTGCCGGATTTAAAGAAAATCGGTTAAGATTTAGCTATAGCCCCCATATATATGTTTCGTCCGATTTTGCTCTTTAGTCCTGAAGAAGCTGTATTTTACATCCAATCATTTTGAAATTTAGAATGGTAGAGTTTCTTGATCCATGAACCAGCACTACCGAATTTGAAGAAAATGGGTTAAGGTTTAGCTATAGCTCCCATATATATGTTTCGTCCGATTTGGCTCTTTAGTTCTATAGAAGCTATATTTTACATCCAATCGTTTTGAAATTTAGAATGGTAGAGTTTCTTGATTCATGAACCAACATTGCCGAATTTGAAGAAAATCGGTAAAGATTTAGCTATAGCTCCCATATATATGTTTCGTCCGATTTGGCCCTTTAGATCCAATCGTTTTTATACCCTACACCACACTGTGGTACAGGGTATTATTTAAGTATAAAATGTCCCAAAAGTAAATTTATGTAAAAAATTTATACATGAATTACAAATTTTATATATCACAGTTATTCAATATTACGAGAGTGGTGTAGGGTATTATATAGTCGGCACCGCCCGACTTTAGCCTTTCCTTACTGGTTTTACTATAAGTTTATTGTCTGAAGTAGGGATGTAACGAATATTCGCATTCGCATATGCGAACGCGAATTATTCGCATCATTTTAAAATTCGCATTCGCAAAAATCATCTTTGGATTATTCGCTTTCGCAAAAATATATTTCAGTATTCGCTTCCATTTATTAAAGTGTTAAATCTCCTTATTCCCTTCACACAATTTGAAGATATGTGTGTACTTGTGGTAACAGGAGGTAAAACTATGGAAAACAGTCTTAATATTTGAATATCCTGGAAAAGTATCAATTCAGTTCCTTAAATTTGTTGGTACTTAAGGCTCTAACTATTATTCACATTCGCTTTCGCAAAAATGCATATTTCACTATTCGCTTTCGCATTCGCAAGAAATATATTTCAATATTCGCTTTCGCATTCGCTAAAGCCACTTTCGTTACATCCCTAGTCTGAAGTTGGTATATATGCATGATAGTGCAATGTTCCTTTTATTTGCACTGAATTTTCAAATCTTGGTTTGAGAAATGCTTCTCTCGCATCATGTTCTTCCTTTGAACTATAAAATATTTGAGTTTCTTTCATATTCTTTGCAGCCCAATAGAATAAATCTTCTGCGTTTAGGATATGCTGGCTAAGGGGACCTTGTAGGCTGTAGCGGGCGGCTAGTCTTTTTAAATTACCTCCTACACCATCGCAGGCACCTTTTCCGTGAGCAGTGGCATGGAAATGCCATTCAGCTTATATATCAAATTCATTTTTATGTGCTGCCAAATTACAAAAATTGTTCCTTTTTTTAAAATGCTGCGATGCGCCATCAGTGAAGTAATATATTTTTCTGATATCTTTGAATGTATCTTTAATATATTGTATTATAATATTTTGATAGGCATAAACAGCAACAGTATTGTGCCGCAAGTCATCAGATAATACGACCATGCTCTTATGATTTACCTTTTCATCTTCCCGATAGTACATAACAATCGTAAACACTGTCGCCTGATTGTTATTCCAGTGGAATGATTGTACTGAATTTTGTTTTATAAAAGCATAGTTTTCAGCAAAATCGAACGTTATGATAAATTTTCCATCTGATAATTCTTCTTTCAATTTATTAAAATAATTTGTTTGTTGTCTTGAAATGAAATCATGGACTTTTAATTTCTCCAATCTTTCACAAAAACCGGTAACAAAAGAATCAACATCGTAAACAAGAGTTTCCAGCGTGCACCTGTTTGTTTGTTGCCATAAATCGATTTCAAATTTCACTTCCGATACGCAATTTTAATCAAAAATATTTATTAAATATTCCTTCAGTTTCGTCATATCTGGACAAGTGTTACACCTTCTTTCATGACATTCTACTTTTGGTTCTTTGCACATAGTCGCATTTATGCAATCTTTGTAATTTGATAATGATAATCTTTCAGATTTAGTTATCTTCTTAATATTTGCACCGAGAATCATTAGTTTTATATTTTCATGATGTAAACATGTACACACGGTATGAGTTCGACTACTGCCTGTTAAGACACAGTGTTTAGGTCTAAGTTGTGCAAATTTTGAGAACCCGATTTTCATATTCATATTTTCTTCTTTAAACTGTGTGTTTTCGTTTAAATTACAAAGTATAAGTCTTTTTTGAACATGATTTCGCACTCCATTCATCTGCTTGACTGAGACATAATCTTGAATACCGGGCATCAGTCGGCTTATGTTATCTCGTTCATAAAAATTTAGGACTGCAGATTCAACGTCTGAACTGAGGGTTTTACCTCTTATCTTATCGGGAGACGAAAGGATACCTTTTTCGGATGCCAATTTAATGGCTTGTTTAGCTTGACTGTCAGTAGCTCCGAATTCTCTTTTGAGTTGTATACGACCCCATGATTTTGGCGCAAGAGTAAGTATCGTAACTTTCTCGTTGAAATTTTGAGAATTTCTGAATTTATCTTTTAGTTGTTCAATTACTTCAACGCCAGCTTTGTGGTAACGGTTGTTGCACTCGGTGCTGCTGCAACTTTCGTCGTCTGAACTTACCGAAGGACATTTAATTGACATATTTTTTCTTTCGTCGTTATTGTTGATGTCACTTGAACCCTTCTTTTTCTGTCGATCAAATCTATCACAAGGATCGAAGTTTCCTTTATATAGTTGCATTCTGCACCCAAAGCAAATCTTAGCGTTTTCAGAAATATTTGGGAAGATGGAACGGAATTTGGGTGGAAGTTTATGCAAACTCACATCGTGTGATTTTCTGGGAAACGGCTTAAAACATTTAAAAGTGTTGAGTATTTCAACCTTTCTTTTCACAGATCGTTGTGCCATTGTTGCACAATTCATACACGTATAGGACGAACAATTAAGCCTTCTGTTTTAGCTGAAGAACCAGGTACTGAAAATTTATTTAATTTCGGTATGTCAAACAACGTCAAATGTCAAACGAAATGTAATAAACGATCACTCTCCTCGTTTTATTATAGAACACATTCAAGGTGGTTCTATTAAAATTTAAATATCTCGGAAACTAGGAAAAGTACCTTTCCAAAATTTTGTCCATCATTAGTACGCTAAAATGGCATTCTTCTGAAAAAATTTGAGTAAAATCGCTTGACCACGCTTTTTTGATATTAGCCAATTAATACTTTGACCTTGAATTTCAATGTCAAATTAATGTTTCTGCAAAAAATGATTACCAACATTGAAAAGCCCATAAAAAAAGCTTTAGGAAAAATGTATTACGAATTGCATGTCGCTCACCAAATCTGACATAAAAGGCGAAGAATAGGAGCATATTTATTAAAATCGACAAAATTAAAGTGCATACAACTGCAGTTGTGGTAACCAGAATGCAGTCATAGTTTAGATTAATACTATTTAGGCATACGCCCACATGTCCACCAAATTTCATTCAAATCGGAAAACATTACCAAAAAAAGCTGGCTTCCTGACAAATAATGCTTCATATATCGTGGTTTGTCGAACAAACTTGCTTAAAAGATGAAAATTACTGGACCAAATTTTTGCACAAGCATAGACCAGAGTATTGTATAAACTACAGAATTTTCACGTAGTAATTTTTTGCCCTGTGGTCAGTTCTAGCGCTATCACAAAATTGAGTATTGTGTTTGGCCTTTCAGAAGCATATTATAAGATCAAAAGCTAAATCTTTGTAAATATGAAGTGCTATACACGACAAATATAAAAGGGAAACATATTTTTTAATTCGCTGACTGTGGTCAGTGTAGTAGTACCGTCATGTTTTTCATTATTTCAGTGATTTTAATAGTTATTTAAGAGCGAATAATCTAAAAATGTAAATGTACTTGCATAACTCAAAGGGGAGACCACTTGGCCGCCTAGACTCCTGTAAGAGCTAGAAAGCTGAAACACTCGAGTCTATCCACATGACTCGAGTGTTTTATATACCCCGGACTTTTCACACAATTGGATTTTGGCCAGGGGACAGTTCTCGCTATCAAACACATGAGTGTTATTTTTATGCTTTATGAAGCCTCTTATATGAAACAACCCTAAGTCTTTGCAAATATGTTGAACTATTCAACAAAAATGTGCCCTCTTGACCACTGAGACCTCCTATTAGAAGTAATATGCTGAAAACTTGCATACATATTGTTATGAGTGTGACTTAAATATCACGCTACTTAGATTCATGATTTATTTAGGCTATTATTCATTTAACAACTCAGCATATTTTCTTCTCAAGTGATAATTTGAACAGTTTTTATCGATTTTTCAAATGAAATAGTTTTTATTTACGAAATACATAAATACATATATATATCATTGTGAATCTGTAAAATATAAGTTTGTGAGTGATATTTATACCCTCACTTTAGTGTGACGAGGGTATATATCATTTGCTACGGAAAAAAGTGTAACACATCGAAGGAGTGATCTAAGACCCTAAGTATGTTCGGAGGAAATCCGTTTTGGGTCATTTTAAGTCGAATGAGCAATGTCCGTCCGTCTGTCTGTCTGTCTGTCTGTCTGTCTGTCTGTCTGTGTGTCTGCTGGCTGGTGCGCACGATAACTCTCGAAAGGAGTAACCGATTGACTTCAAATTTGGTATGTGGTAATATTTTGATCTATCTCCGGATGAGTTCGAAGATGGGCCATATTGGTCTACTCCTTCTGGTACCTCCCACACAAAGGGTTAAAATTTAGTGAAATATTGATTCTTTAATAACTTCTATACTACTTATTCGAATCTTTTGAAATTCTGCACATAATATTAGTATATTAGTCGCTATTAACTCGAGAAAAATGGGTGAAGTTGGCATGCCCCTTTTGGTACCTCCCACACAAATGGACCATTTTGCATCAAAATTTAACTGCTTGTAACTTTAATACCAGTGCATACAAATACTTGAAATTTTGTACAGTGTAATGCTGTTGTAGTGCCTATAGTCCTGTAAAAAGTGGGCGTTATCACCCCACCCCTTTTTGTACCTCCCACACAAAATGACCAAATCATACCAAAATTACATAGCTCGTAACTTTAATATACCAGTGCACACAAACGCTTATAGTTCAGCACAATGCAATGTATTTAAGAATGTACTGTTTACCGAAAAATATGTGTATTTGGAAAACCCCTTCTGGTACCTCCCACACAAATTGACAGATTTATTGGTGTAATGTTATACATTACATTACTCACAAAGTGAGGGTATACCTTAGTCGGTTTACCCGACTGAAACTTTCTTACTTGTTTTGATCGATATTTGTTACGATGCCAAAAAGAGGTCTTGGTAACATCGAGCGGCGTTCTCAGAATGCAACGCTAATCCGAAATGTTGCACAAAATCACACGAAAGAGGTCCATGCTATTGAACGAGAATCAGCTCGGGCGCGACATCAAGAAGCCATTACTGAAGTTTACAATGAGCAACAACGATTGAGAAGAAGAGAATACGTTTTTCGAAAGAACTGATGAGAATCGGATATGGAAAAATACCGGTAGATACTCTCAGTGGTTTAATATCGATTCCACCCGCCATTTGCCAATTCACTCCAACAAAAGATGAAATGAAATGCCAATGTGAATGAATGAATTGGACGATTCAAAATAAAATTCCGGGAGAATTGCATTCATAAAAACTAATCGATACTGTTGAAAATTAAGACTCAATTATCCCGCTGAATTCCTAAACTCTTGGGATTTGCGTGGCATGCAGCTCCATAATTTACGTCTTAAAGTTGGATCTGCAGTCACTATGTTAAGAAATCTTCATGCCCCGAAACTGTTCAATGGAACACGACAGATTGTGACGAAGCTAATGTGGAAGGATTCAAAGAGGTAGAATGCCTAATTATGCGAATTCCTTTGACTTCAACGGATTCATCATTCAGGTGCAAACGTCTTCAGTTGCCAGTGAAACTTGCATAAACAAGTCAGAAGGACAATCGCTGGAAGTGTGTGGAATAAATCCGGAAATGTCATGCTTTTCACACTGCCAGCTGTATGAGGCGTGTTCCTGAGTTGGCTAACTATCCTCACTCTTCATGTAGGTTCCAGAGAAAAAAAAAAACAAAACATGTTGTGTATATATATATATGTCAGCATTAAATTTATTTCATTAAAACTAATATTATTTATTCAATGAAATTAATACTTGATTTAATTCTATTTTCACCAAATATTGGACGGTACAAAGTCTGTCGAATCAGCTTTCTTATTAATATCAGTTAACAATAGCTAATTTTTGTCCAAACAAATCTTGGAGGAATCGTGAATGTTCAAAATTAATGCAACCAGCTTGTTTTTAATAAATAACTTTTAATTAAAACAAATGTGTTTTCCTATTTCCAATATTTTTTTTGCTTCAGGTTTATAATATTATATTTTAACGTTTCTTAAAATTTAGCTTATTGTCTCTTCCAGTATTACAAAACCTGTTAATCTTATTTTGTTCAACAAAAGAAACAGCAAAAAAATCACCGATTTTTTCGTATAATAACTTTTGTTTTTTTTTTCAAAAAATAACGCTTGTTTTTAAATCTAATAAACAAATTGTTAAATGATATTATTACCCAATGATAAGAATATTACCCATATAAACAATAAATTACAAATTTAACATAAGAAACTCTTATTTTTATGGGAAAAACGTTTTTAAAGGGAAATTAGATGCCATTCGCACATATGAACAATATTGCAAAAGTGAACTGGTTTGGTTTTAACTACTTCATATTATCGCGAGTGCACTGTACTAAAATAAAAAAAATATTTTGTTATTCTTGAACCACTGTGCAACAATTTGAGCAAAATTTCGTTGTACCTGAAATCTCGGGTTGTTACCTCTCCCATGATTTAAATATACAAAATTGCTTGTAAATTTATAACCCTTTCGGCCAAATTTTCGGAGTCAGCCTAAGGAATTTTTTAATAGATGGTAAGAGATAAATCCCAGTGGGCCAATATCGATTAAGTTAAGGGGGCTAATTCGAAATGCGTATTGATATAGTGTATTAATTTTTCCACAAAAATTTGATTGTATTCGCGAAATTATAGCTAGGCGAAATTATAGCTTGAAGACAATTCAAAATGTAACTCTTTAGTCGAATGTAAAGACGTTATTCTGAAAACACAGAGAGAGTCATAACGGTTTTTTATTATGAAAAATGGGAAAAATCAATGGACATTTTTTGCAGTTGGTAGAAATTGCTATTGTACGTTGTTTTCTTGCAAAAAAGCAAAATTTATAAATTTTGAGTTGTTACCCTTTTGTGGAACAGGTGCGATATATATGGAAATAAATTTTTTAAATATTATATATTTGTTAACAAATAAATTTTATTTGAAAATCAATAGATTTAGTTTGGAAAGCATGTATTAATATATTAAGGTGGGTACCATGTTTTTTCGGCACGAACAAATTTCGCAAAATGTTATTTCGAGTTGAAAAATGGAACGCTTTTTTACAAAGTCGCATTGCAATTTGAAAGTGTGTGTGTCAGTGTCACTTTTATATGCATGTATGTGTATTTTTTCTTTTTGCTAACATTCTTGAAAACAAACAAAAGATAAAATTCGAAGCAATAAACAATTAATTGGAATAATGCCGACTTAGAAAATAGTTAATTTAAATGTCAGAAAGGAAATATTGTTGGATATCATTGTGCTAATGTTATACATAAATTATTTATTTTGTGTTGTTGCGGTGGCGATGTTTGTGAGACATGAAAAGCCAGGGTAGTACAATGTTATGAATAACGAAATAATTTTCTACTATTGTACGAACATGAATAAATAAAATGATGTTTTGATTATATTTAAGGATTAACATTATATTTGTTGACATACTTCCATCCATAAACGGAATATCTTCTTCCAACTTCTATGGCTGGCAAGAACTAACTACACGGAGGAAAATCGTCATTTTTGATATGTTTGAATTGAAAGGAAATATATTTGGAAACGATTTTATTAAATTATCAAGAAATTTAGTTTGGAACGCATATATTAATATATTAGAATAAAATATATTTGCGAACTGACTTTCACAAATAAAATATGTGTTTACATACAAACCAAGTTTTTGTTTAAGAAGTTTTCCAAATATATTTTACTTAAAAAGATTTTTAAAACTTTGCTGACTTATTCGAATTTTAGTTAGTTTTCCTAGTTTTCTTGTTAATTTTTCTTGTTAACTTTATAGCTAAGGATGGCTTAATTTATAAATATTCCAATTCATCACCTTTTGTCAATCCACTAATGCAATTTATATTTACAAACATATACATAAATTTTACAAACATATAAAATTTATAAAAAAAAATTGCTCTTTGAACATCTGAAAAACAGAAAACTTGGCTTTAAGTTAAGTCATTCATGCATTGCCAAAAAAATATATACAAATTAATCTTTGTTTCGGAAATACTAGTTCCATATAAAAAATATTTGAATGGGAGCATATTTTTGTTTAAAACATTTTGTAAACAAACATATAATATTTGCGTGTGTCAAATATTATATATCTGGAGAGTACCCTAAACATATGTATATTTCAAGCCGAATATGTTTGGGGCAATATACTACAGAAGCGATTTTTTTTCAGCGTGTATGTATGTTCTTTACAACCATTTCCAAATCGAGATCACAGGCACTGTCCAATTCCATTGTCCTACTGCTTTAGTAGCGTTAGCCGTACATAATGTTTCTCCTGGCTTTTGCACACAATTGTTCTAAACATACAAACATAAATTACAATTATTATTATTAATTACACACGGGGCAAAATCGCCTTTTTTGATATGTTTGAATCGAAAGAAAATATACTTGGAACTCAAATTTTTAAATATTATATATTTTCGAGCAAATAAATTTTATTTGAAAATCAATAAAATGTATTTAGAACCCATATGTTAATATATTAGAATAAAATATATTTGCGAACTGATTTTCTCAAATAAAATATTTGTTTAAATACGAATAAAATTATTGTTTATGAATATTTCCAAATATATTTTATTAAAAAAAGGATTTTCAAAACTTTGCTCAATTTTTCGAATATTAGTTTTAATTTTTTTATTTTCGAATTATGCATTCCTATTAAAAATGGCGTACTTAGCATTAACTTCTATTTGAAACCAATTCAATTCAATTCATCAATTATAAAGAAATTTTACTAACATTAAAAATTTCAAAAATTACCTTTCAATTGTTGTAAACTTAAAACAATTAAAGAATAGTAGACATACATTCACGCAAAAAGATCTTTGTTTGGGAAATATCATATCCAAATAAAAAATATTAGGATTTAACATAGTTTTGTTTAGAACAATATCCTCCCAAACATATAATATTTGTATTTGTCAAATATTATATATTTGAAGTGCACCCTAAAAATATTTATGTTTCAAGCAGAATATGTTTGGGACAATATACTACAGAGGCGATTTTTTTTCAGCGTGCAAGACAAATTCCACATTATTACATTTAGTTACATGTCCTTCCAGTGTTTTGCACATTTTGTTTGCTTTTGTACTGCAATCCAATTGGAATTTCGCTCTTCTGGTTTATTCCTATTAAACATAATTATTTTTCCTATCACATCTTTGCGTTCTTTTTCTTTATTTCGGAAGATAATTTAAATTATTATTTCGGAAGATAATTTAATTTTTATTTCTAATATTTACAACCGTTGAGTTTCTTGGGGACAAAAATAAATATAAACAAATGGGAGTGTGACGGTGGCGGCATTAAATTTGTTGCGGCGTTCAATTTGTAACGGCGTTAAATTTGTGGTGGCGCAAAATGTTACTTTTTCGCGTTGAAATAAACATAGTACCATAAACGAAAAAATTTAGCAGTTTTTTTCGCGACTTTGTTTTTTAATGGGATTTCAACGATTATACGATTTAAGTTATAATTGAGTTTTACAAACATAAAATTTCTAAAAAATTTCACTGAACTTCTGAAAGACAAAAAACTAGCCTTTAAGTTAAGGCATTGATACATTGCCAAAATACTTAAATACAGATTAATCTTTGTTTCGGAAATATTTATTCCAAATAAAAACCAGTAAGTAAATGCAGAAAGTCGGGCGGGGCCGACTATATAATACCCTACACCTCCCTAACAATACGATAAGGATTGCGATAATAATTTGGAATAATTAGTAAATGGTTAGGAACATATTATCTAATTTTGAATCGATAATAGCTAAATTAAGCAATAATCGTTAGTAATTGCGAAACATCTTTCTGGAAAATTTTAATGATCGGAAGTAAAGTATAACTTCAATAGAGCTTTGATACCAAATCAGGAGGAACATATATATGGAGGTTATATATAAATCTGAACCGATTTATATGGAACCGATTTATATGGAACCGACATGTAAAAAGGCCTCTTTCTGTCGAATTTCGTACTGATCAAATATAAAATGCAGTCTCTACAGCGCTTACATGTCAAATCGGGGGTAACATATATATGGGGGCTATATCGAAATCTCCGAATTTGGCAGTATTCCTTCGAGTAATAAGAAACCTCTTTCTGCCGAATTTCGCACTGATCGGTTATAAAATAACAGTTTTACAGCGCTTACATGTCAAATCGGGGGTACCGTATATATGGGGCTATATCTAAATCTCAACAGATTTCTTCCAAATTTAAAAGTGTTCATTCATATAATAGGAAATCTCTTTCTGCCGAATTTCATACTGATCGGATATAAAATACAGTTTTTACAGCGCTTACATGTCAAATCGGGGATAACATATATATTGGAAATATATCTAATATGAAATACAGTTTTTACAGCACTTACATGTCAAATCGGTGGTAACGTATATATGGGGGCTATATCTAAATCTGAACCGATTTCTTCCAAATTTAACAGTGTTCATTCATATAATAAGAAACCTCCTTCTGCCGAATTTCATAATGATCGGATATAAAATAAAGTTTTTACAGCGCTTACATGTCAAATCTGGGGTAACATACGAGTATACATATATGGGGGCTATATCTAAATCTGAACCGATTTTAACCAAATCCTTTAGCCAAAAAAAAGGTATGTGTAAAGTTTCGTCGAGATCAGGCCATAATTGCGACCTGTACTTTGATTACAAGAATACGTGCACAGACAGACAGACGGTCATAGCTAAATCAACTCAGAAAGTTTTTCTACGTCGATCGGTATAATAAACGATGGGTCTATTTCTTCTCCTTTTGGGTGTTACAAACAAATGCACAAAGTTATAATACCCTGTACCACAGTGTGGTGTAGGGTATAAATATTAATCTATGTTCCCGTCATAGTTTTGTTTAGAACAATATTCTCCCAAACATATAATATTTACGTTTGTCAATTTGGAGTGTACCCTAGGTTTAGGTTTAGGTTAGGGTGGCAGCCGTATTTTTTTACAAGCTCACATAGACCAGTTTAGGTCCCTAGTGTTACCACGGGCTGAAATGCCGCTCATCGAAACCAACCTGTTTGATATATAAATTTATCGATAGTACGAATATCAGTACTAGAAAGATCTGTTAGGCTGCCTAAAAAGGCCGACCCCAGTATGTCCAGTCGTCGTTTACTCAAAGCGGGACAGTCGCAAAGCAAGTGCTCAATGCTCTCCACTTCTTCCTCATCTCCACAGCTTCGGCAGAAGTCATTGGAGTCAATACCCAATCTTTTGGCGTGTTCGCCGATCAAGCAGTGTCCCGTCAGAACCTTTACTAAGGTAGACAATCGTTTCCTCTCTAGTGCGAGAAGATATTTTGACCTTTTCAGGTCATACCTTGGCCAGATTTGTCTAGCTACCCTGCAGGTGCCGATTTCTGTCCATCTTTCGTTGGACTGCCTGATTGCCTCTTGCCTAAGCCAAAGCTTGCACGTGGATAGTGGCGCACCAATATATGCAAATTCTTCGAGAATTTGTAATGTCGTCCCTTTCCTAGCAAGTTCATCGGCTTTGCAGTTCCCCGGGATATCCCTATGCCCAGGCACCCATATGAGGTGTATATTAAACTGCTCAGCCATCTCGTTAAGAGATCTGCGGCAGTCGAGGGCTGTTTGTGAATTTAGGGATGTTGCCTCCAGAGAATTGATGGCAGCCTGGCTGTCCGAGTAAATGACAACGCCAGTGTTGGTTACTATGTTGCGACTCAGCCACTTGGCGACTTCCCATATTGCCATTATTTCGGCTTGATAGACACTGCAGGTATCTGGTAGTCTGTGAGCTATATCCAGACTAAGTTCTTCACAGTGTACTCCGAAGCCAACCTTTTCATCAAGCTTCGAACCATCCGTGTAAAAGTGGAGATGGTTTCTATTACCTGGTATTCTGCCGACCCATTCGTCTCTGGCGGGAATCATAGTGATGTAATTTCTCTCGACGGTGTACACAGTTGGTATATAGTCCACTCGGTCGGTTACCATAGCACTACACTTTGATATCCTCATGTGACCATAGTTCTTGTACCTCCACAGTGATAGGCAGTATAATCTTATTGCCGCTTTGGTTGCAACTTCTCTCGCGACAATATTAATCGGCAGTATATGGAGTAGGGCTTGTAGAGACTCGGTCGCTGTAGTCCTTAAGGCTCCGCTTATGCTCAGGCAGGCAGTTCTCTGAACCTTTGTTAGTAGGTTGGTAATGGTTAGTTTGTCAGTTGCCGTCCACCATACCACAATACCGTATAACAGTATTGGACGAACTACTGCTATATATATCCAGTGGACGATTTTAGGAGAGAGTCCCCACCGCGACCCTACAGCCTTTTTGCAGGAATATAAGGCGACGTTGGCCTTCCTTACACGTTCCAATACGTTAAGTCTAAATAACATTTTCCTATCTAGAATTATTCCTAAAAATTTTGCACTTTCAGAAAAGACTAGATCTGTTCCATTTATCCGAGGTGGAGGGTCCACATGTGGGACATTATTCATCCTAGTAAAGAGAACCAATTCTGTCTTGTTGGGGTTAACGCCCAAACCGCTGCTTCTGGCCCATCTAACCAATTTGTTCAGAGCCACCTGTAGGATGTCTCTGAGGACGTTTACGAATTTGCCACTCACTGCGATTGCCACGTCGTTCGCATATGCCACGACCTTGCAGCCACAACGTTCTAGCTCTAGCAGGATTTCATTTACCGCTAGGTTCCAAATTAGTGGAGACAGTACTCCTCCTTGCGGGGTCCCTCTGTTTACATACCTTGTTAGAGTTGTGGACCCTAGACATGCTGTTATGCGTCTTCTGGTGAGCAGACTTTGAATTAGTCTAATCAAACTATTGTTAACTTTTAGATGTGACAGTGCCGCAATTACCGCATCTGAGTGAATGTTGTTAAAAGCCCCTTCTATGTCAAGAAATGCCACCATGGTGAATTCCTTGAAATGCAGGGACGATTCGATAGTGCTCACAAGTTCGTGCAGGGCTGATTCTGTAGACTTGCCCAGACCTTTCAATAGGAAGGATGATAGGCTAATTGGTCTGAAGTCTTTTGGCCTAGTGTGTGATATCTTTCCCGCTTTAGGTATGAATACCACTTTGGTATCCCTCCACCGATTAGGGACGTATGAAAGCCTGATACAGCCTACATAAATTTTCTCCAGCCAGGGGATAATGCACTTTAACATTTTCTGCATTTCTGCTGGAGTGATGCCATCTGGTCCAGGTGACTTGAAGGGCTCAAAGCTGTTAATAGCCCAGCTTATTCTGGATCTCTCAGTCAAGAAGCTAGCGACGCTCGCAGTCCACTCGCACTCTTGTTGGTCCTGCTGATCCTCGGGTTCTGTTACAGAGTTGCCCGGGAAATGTGTGTCGAGCAGTACATTGAGCGACTGCTCGCTGTTTTTGGTCCAGTTATTTGCCTCATCCTGTAAATATCCCACTGTACAGGGTGAAGCAGATAATATCTTCCTCAGCCTAGCGGCGTCGGAGACCTTTTCCACTTCACCACAGAAGGTATACCAAGAGCGCCTTTGCGCCTTTCTAAGCTCCTTCTTATAGATCTTGAGTTGCTCTTTATAGGCATCCCAATCATTAGCGACCCCAGTAGATTTAGCCTTATTGAATAGCTTGTTGCAGGTCTTTTTCATAGCCGTTAGCTCAGAAGTCCACCATTGGGGTTTAGTTTTACCCTTGTACCTTGTTTTCGGACAGGCTTCTTCAAGGGAACTATTGAATGATGTGGTGATATGATCGACCAGATTATCCAGACCGGCTTTGTCATTCGGTTCGTACAGAAGTTTAGAGTTGAGGACTTTCTTGAAATTCTTCTCATACAGGTGCCACTTTGTCTTCCTTACATTTCTGTGGACGGCAGGTTTAGGCGCTTTTTCCGCGAGTTTGAACTCAATATAATGGTGATCTGAGAATGAGTGGTCGTCCAGTACATTCCACCCAATAATTTTGTCTGACAGCCGGTCAGTAGCAAACGTTACGTCGAGTACTTCTTGTCTGTCTTTAATTGTGAAGGTCGGTTTATTACCTATGTTACAAATACTAAGGTTGGTAGTTAGAATAAAGTCAAGAAGCGAATCACCCCTATTGTTTATATCCGTACTACCCCAGATAGTATGATGAGCGTTCGTGTCTGCGCCAATAATCAGCTCGATCTCGTCAGACGTTGCTTCTTCCACTACTTCCCTGAATAGAGCAGTCGGTACTACAGATTCATAAGGCAAGTAGCTGGAGACCACCCAATATATGCGATTACCGATCTCCAGGCTAGCAGCTGTTTGGTCTTTACCACTTAAATTAGTCAGGAGAAAGATACTTAGATCTTTCCTGGCCAAAATGCAGGTTCTTGGAGTGCCTTCACAGTTGGCCACAAGCAGTTTAAAATTGGGTGTCCTAATACCGCACACCCTTCCTCCCACTACGTAGGGCTCCTGTATCAGGACGATGTCTACTGCGCCTGTGGACAGGCGCAGCAATAGAGCCGCTGAGGCTGCTTTAGCGTGATGGAGGTTAATCTGTAGAATTCTTACCATCATTGGTAATTGACAGATTAACATCCACCCCGACAAGGGTGTTATCGAACTCTTCGTCCGTATCGTCGAGAAGCATGTCCCCGCCAGATGCGTCAAAGAGTCCGGAGACTCCCCTCAGCCTCTCTGTGTCCGAAGTAGAGCTTTTGTCCTCAGAGAAGGACGTTACAGATCTTCTGTTAGAGTTGGAGTCACCAGAAATAATAGGCGTGGGTACCTCCGCACTTCCAGGAAGTGCCACGGTGGACGACTCACCTTCTGCAGTGGGAGCTATATCCTGCTTGTATATCTTCAAGACTATAGTCTCGAAGCCATATTGTAGGGTTGCACTCGCACCTTGTATATGGGAGGTGGATTCAGCGTTTAGGATAAGATTGACCTGCCGCTTTTTACCATCCGCCTCACCCACCTTGCTGATTCTCCAATTATGGGCCGGCAGACCAGGATTGGAATCTTTTATTATTTCTAAGATGTCAGCCGGGTTGGAGGGCTCTTCTGTAACCCAGGTGATGGCTCTAGGGTGACTAGGGATGTTGTTTTTTTCGACAACATCCAACTGGGCACCCGGCCACACCTCACCCGCTCGACTCAGAGCAGCCTTATACAGGTCTACTGATCTGGCATCACCGAAATATAAGAGCTTTACTCTCCCCTGATGCCATCCTGCATCGTTACAGATTGGTGGTTTGCCCGGCATTTCTCTACGGACATCGAGGTAGTGAGCCATAATGGCTGATTGTACATGACTCCATTTGTCCTTGAGGATGGATCCATCCTCACTACTTCTGTCTATAACAGCCATCACTAGACTCTCCTTCGCCACTTCATTGAAGGGCTTGGTGAGTGTCCTGTTGATGGTGACATTAGGGCCTCTTGCCTTTTTCGAAGGCAAGGGTTCATCAGGTGATCTGATTCGTTTTACTTTATTAGCCGTTAACACAGCTGAATTTGTGGCTCTTTCAGCCGACTCATTGGCCTTAGAAGCATCTATGACGCCTTTAGCCCAGGTAAGTGACTCTTTTTGTTTTTCGGTAAGAGCCGAAACCTCAACAGCCTCCAACTTCGTCAAAACTCTGAGCGCTACACGATGCTCATTGTGCTTCCGTTTTGACGGTCGGACATGACGTTTACCCCTCACCGCACCACCTGTTGTGAGTACTTGGGGGAGATTTTCACCATTTTTGGTGTGGTCGGCTTTGGCCAAGACCAACGGACGGACAGTCGGACGATTGGGGAACCGCGCTCCATCGGAACACGAAGGCATCCCCGTCAAGAGAATTTATTTTTATTTTGTCTGTATTAGACCGTAATAGGTACTACGATGTAGGCCTTACAGACTTTGTACAGATTTTTGCTATTGCGTAATAGGTACTGGTAACTATCCGCTATGTGATAAACACGTCCGTTCACTGCGAATGATCAGCAACGAGTGTACCCTAAACATATGTTTATTTCAAGCTGAATATGTTTGGTACAATATACTAAATAAGCGATTTTTTTCAGCGTGTAATTATTTTCGTTCCACAGCTTTGCATTCTTTTTCTTTATTGCCGATAATATAATTCAGTATTCTTTATTAGGAAATTTTATTGGTAATATCAACAACAGTTGAATTTCTCGCGGACAAACATAAATATAAATTAATAGGAGTGCAATGCTGGCGGCATTTAATTTGTAGCGGCGCAAAATGCCATCTTTTCACGTTGAAAAACGTTGTGCTACAAATGAAAAATTGCACCCATTTTTCACAATGCTTTAAGGTGGGTACTATGTTTTTTCAGCTTGAAAAAATTCCACAAAATGTTATTTCAAGTTGAAAAATGGAACGCTTTTTTACTAAGGTCGCATTGCATTTTTGAAGTGTGTGTGTCGAAATGTCACTTTTATATGTATGTGTGTGTGTATAAGCATGTGCATTTTTTTCTTTTTGCTTTTCTTGAAAACAAACACGAGTTTTAATTAGAATCAATAAGCAAGTAAATGGAATAATGCCGACTTAGAATATAGTTAATTTAATGTGCAGAATGGAAATATGGTTGAAGATCATTGTGCTAATGTTATAACTAAATAAATTATTTATTTTGTGTTGATACGATGGCAATGCTTGTGAGGCATCAGAAGCCATGGTAATGCAATGTTACAAATAACAAAATAATTTCCTACTGTTGTACGAATATAAATAAATAAGATGATGTTTTGATGAACCGAAAAATATGTTTTATTATTATTTTTAAGGATTTACATTATATTTGTGGACATATATAAATTATACTTCCATCCATAAACGGATTTTCTTCTTCCAACTCCTATGGCTGGCAAGAACTCACTATGTTATTTATAACCATTTAAAAACGAGATCACAGGCACTGCCCAATTCCATTGTCCTACTGCTTCGGTAGCGTTTGCCGTCCACAAAGTTTTTCCAGGCTTTTCGTCACGATTGTTCTAAACATACAAACGTATATGTACATACGTAATTATAAGACAAATTCCACATTATTACATATAGTTACATGTCCTTCTGCTGTTTTGCACTTTTTTGCTTTGCTATCCAATCGGAATTTCGCTCTTCTCGTTTATTTAATATACATAATTATTTTCTGTTACAAAGCTTTGCATTAGTTTTCTTTCAGATAATTTAATATTGTATTCTTTATTAGAAAATTTTATCGCTAAGATTGACATCAATTGAATTTCTCGCGGACAAACATGAATATAAATAAATAGTAGTACAATGCTGGCGTCGTTCACGCAAAATGTCAATTTCTCACGTTGAAAAAACATTGTACCACAAATGAAAAAATTTCACTCATTTTTTCACAACTTTGATTTTTGTATGGGATTTCAGCGTGAAACCGGAACATAGTACCGTGCTTTAGGTGATAATAATTTTGGGGTAGATTTGATAATTTCGCTACTCCTTTTTATACCCTACACCACACTGTGGTACAGGGTATTATAAGTTTGTTTCACGGCAGATGTTTGTAACACCTGAAAATAACACAGCTAGACCCACCTTAAAGTATACCGATCGACTCAGAATCACTAGCTGAGTCGATTTAAGCATGTCTGTCCGTCTGTCCATGTAAAGTTGTTCGTCGACTACAGGTCGCAATTTCACTTCGATCGTTCTGAAATTTTGCAGTTTAGAGTATTTGGCAGCTGTTAAGATCGCTATTGAATTTGGTTGAAATCGGTTCAGATTTAGATATAGCTTCCATATATATATTTCGTCCGATTTGGCCCTTTAGTCCTATAGAAGCTGTATTTTACATCCAATCCTTTTGAAATTTAGAATGGTAGAGTTTCTTAATCCATGAACCAACATTGCCGGATTTGAAGAAAATCGGTTAAGATTTAACTATAGCTCCCATATATAAGTTTCGTCCGATTTGGCCCTTTAGTCCTATAGAAGCTGTATTTTACATCCAATCGTTTTGAAATTTAGAATGGTAGAGTTTCTTGATCCATGAACCAACTTTGCCGAATTTGAAGAAAATCGGTTAAGATTTAGCTATAGCTCCCATATATATGTTTCGTCCGATTTTGCTCTTTAGTCCTGTAGAAGCTGTATTTTACATCCAATCCTTTTGAAATTTAGAATGGTAGAGTTTCTTGATCCATGAACCAACACTACCGAATTTGAAGAAAATTGGTTAAGATTTAGCTATAGCTCCCATATATATGTTTCGTCCGATTTGGCCCTTTAGTCCTATAAAAGCTGTATGTTACATCCAACCGTTTTGAAATTTAGAATGGTAGAGTTTCTTGATCCATGAACCAACATTGCCGAATTTGAAGAAAATCGGTTAAGATTTAGCTATAGCTCCCATATATATGTTTCGTCCGATTTTGCTCTTTAGTCCTGAAGAAGCTGTATTTTACATCCAATCGTTTTGAAATTTAGAATGGTAGAGTTTCTTGATCGATGAACCAACACTGCCGAATTTGAAGAAAATCGGTTAAGATGTAGCTATAGTCCCATATATATGTTTCGTCCGATTTGGCCCTTTAGTTCTATAGAAGCTGTATTTTACATCCAATCGTTTTGAAATTTAGAATGGTAGAGTTTCTTGATCCATGAACCAACATTGTTGAATTTGAAGAAAATCGTTAAAGATTTAGCTATAGCTCCCATATATATGTTTCATCCGATTTGGCTCTTTAGATCCAATCGTTTTTATACCCTACACCACACTGTGGTACAGGGTATTATTTAAGTATAAAATGTCCCAAAAGTAAATTTATGTAAACAATTTATACATGAATTACAAAATTTATATATCAGAGTTATTCAATATTTCGAGAGTGGTGTAGGGTATTATATAGTCGGCCCCGCCCGACTTTAGCCTTTCCTTACTGGTTAAGTTATGCATTGCTTTTCTTCGGAATAGTCTATTTTATTCATGACCGATCAGACTTTGTGATAAAATAATAAAAATTTAATAATTGAGCATTTTTCTTTGCTTTTTTTTGTGGCGTGTTAATTTAAAAATTATTAGCATTTTCTCAAAAAAGTGGGATTTGTTGTAAGTTTTCCTCGAAACCACCGAACAGATGAAAAAATTGTATTAAAAGAAGTTGAAGAATACTAATATTGGGTTCTTTAAAACTTTTCCCACCTAATTCGGATACATAGTTCTCGAGTTATGCTATATATGTGTGTTTGAATTGAAAGAAAATATACTTGGAAACATTTTTTTTAAATATTATATATTTGTTACAAATAAATTTTATTTGGAAAACAAGAAATTTAGTTTAGAACGCATATATTAATATATTAGAACATAATTCATTTGCAAACTGACTTTCACAAATAAAATATGTGTATACACACAAACAAAGTTATTGTTTAAGAAGTTATCCAAATATATTGTTTAAGTACGATTTTACTGAATTTTGTTGATATCATAGATGCATAGATTGGCACATTTATCGTACGTTAACGCTCGTTGAAATCTGCCTACTCCTCGTTACTACATCCTTGCAATATTTGATTTGCAGATTTCAACGAGTAAGTATTTGTTTTTCTTTGACACTTGCTCCGCCACCTCTCTCCATCTTGGACTTTCGTTCGGTAAAGATCATTTTCGCTCGCTTAAGTACATCTTGCTTTACATACATAAACAAAGGTAATCTTCGTTACCCATATTACTAAATAAAGCTACGCTTTACTAGTATCGAAAAAACTAAACTCTTGTGTTTTATTTATTTTCTATTTTGCCCATTGCATTTCTGCATCGCCGCCTTCGCCAATACCGGTCAATACCTACACACACACATCGTTCCTCCCACTCCTGAGCTATCGTTGTTCTTGTAATTGGTTATTGGAGTTTGTCATAGAAGGGATTTCGTCGATTCGCCTGCCCTTACCTCCCTTGCTGGCAAACTCCCCACCTAACCATTGGTCGCATCGAGCCGGATTGAAGCTGCTCTTCCCTTTGTTTCGTTTTAGCTGCTTTCCTACGGAAAACATCTGTGCTTCAGCCACCAGGAACCAGGAACACTCTCTAACCGTCTTGCATTAGAAAAGACGCGAAAGTCGGCGTCATAAAATTAGCTCATATTTCTTGCTCTCGTTGACTTCGTTAATCGAATCGGTCGATTGCATTTCCCCCTACCGACAGCTTGTGCGTCTCTCGCCATCAACTTTGCATTGCATTTGTTGTTGTTTGTTACTCGAAAAGAAACACACACGTACGCACCCACATACTCGAACAGGGAGAGTCGTCGTCACCTGAGCTTGGTTTCATATCCCAGTAGGAAAAATAGTCAAAACAGACAAATATTACGTCTTTTGAAAAATAAATTAAATATTTTTTCTCGTGCTATTTTTGGGAATAGCGTTGGGTGGTACGCTACTCGTTAATTACATTCGGTCGTATACGACCCCGTACACCCTACATTCGGTCAATTGGACATAAATTGGAAATTTTCGTTAAAAAAGTTTTATATTATTAAATTTTTTCGTTCGCGCTCTACGAGCTTATTCTTGGTGACAAATTCGTTGTTTAATCTTGTCGTTGCACTCTACAGTCAGCCATAGTCACCCTACGGTCAGTACAGTTGGCGAAATATACATTTTAAATTGATTTTTTTAATTTTTGTCGTTTTTCTTGGGGTTTTATATAATTTGGTTTAGTCGTGTACCTCCGCGTACCCTACCTTCGATCATAGTTTGACAAAATTTGCTAATTTTGTAGAATACAGGAATTTTCTGTTAGCATAACTACTTTTTCAATTCGGATTGAGAAAACAACTTGTAATTTTCGTGCCTTTTAACTAATTTACTGGTATTATTCGATACTTTTTTTAAATTTGGTTAACGTTTTCTCAAGTTTTCACTTCTTTTTGAAATTGTTTTCTTCAGATTTCAGACGTTTTTACATTTCTTGTGTCCTTCTCGTTTCTTGTACGGTTCTTCGACCACCTCTATTCTCATTTTTACACAACTTGTTGTCTGTCCTCGCTTACGCCAAAAATGTCGCTTTCTTCTCTTGATTTATTTATAAGAGCTTCGGATGCTCTAGTTAAATTTGATGCGAATTTCAGAGTTAAGAAAGATGACGACCTGGATGTCTACGGTTTAGAAGTTAGTAGTACCGAATTGAAAAAAACTATGGGCTAATACAAAAGAAACCTTCGAAAAATGTCTTAATGACTTGGACTCTTCCGAAATCAACTTGGTGGATAGTAAATATAACGCGTCATATCAAACTTATATGAATTGTCTGTCCGCAATAAATAGGAAGTTGTCAGTATTCAAACATCGTGCCTTGTCACCTTCCTACCAACCTGTGGTTGTAGAAAACCCAATAGAGCTCGTTTCACCCCCAGGTTCACATTCGGCTGAATCTATGGCGGATACGTCTGTCCTCTCACGAGCTTCCAGCGCTGTGAAGCAGATTCAGACCATTATTCCCAATATCGCTGATTCTGGCGTAAGTCATAATTTGAATTTGCCCTCGTGTGACATTGACGTATTTCAAGGGGATTTTTTATCGTGGCCTACCTTTCGGAGCCTATTTTCGGCGATATATATCAACAATTCGCGTCTTAGTGACATTGAACGACTTTGTCACCTGGTCCAAAAAAACCAGCGGTGAAGCACGGGAATTAGTTTCGAAATTCCCTCTCACCCACAGGAGCTTCGCTTTGGCCTGGAAAGCATTGAAAGATGCGTATGACAACACACGTATTCTTGTGAGTAACCACCTAAAGCTCCTCTTCGCTCTTCCCGTACTAGACCGCTAGACTAGCTCGGGCTTAAAGACAATACAACGGGGAATAAATGGGTGTCTTTCGACAATGGCGGTCTACGACGTTGTGACTGCCCATTGGGATCCCATACTCTTTCTGTGTATCAGTCGTTTGCCGAAAATTACAGTAACTCTATGGGAACAGAGTATAAAAAATAAGTCGTCCCTATCCTCCTGGCAGGACTTAGACTCTTTCCTCACGGAAAGAATTCAAACTTTAGTTTCACTCAAAAAAAAGTGAACCCTAGAGCAAGTTAAAATTAACTTAACTGTAGGAATATTGAACTTCGTATTTCGCTAAAGCTATTTTTCCTTATATCAAGTTCATACATTTCCTCACAATAATGAAATATTTTTAACTTATTTCTAGTTAACTCGTACTTCCTTTAAGTAACTATTGAAATTAAAATAGGGAAAATTAACTCAATACTAGCAAATTCTGACTTGAAATTATGCAAATTCAGCATCCTTTGTCCTTATTGCAAGTAAATTTTTACTCAAATCTAGGAAATTTTAATTAAATTTATGCAAAAAGAAAAGAAAAATTAAAATTTTTCTTGGACTTTTTAGTCCATGATTTTTTGCGATTTTCGATCCTACTTCATCACTTTCCTCCTCCATTTTTTATATGTTGGAATCTCTCTCTTACCACTTCCTCTTTGAATTTCTCTCTTCTGCTTTATTTTAGGAATTGAAATTTATTTTATTAAATATTATATTATGTATATAAAATTTTACCTCCGAATGCGATTCGATCCCAGAACCTTCCGTTTTCTGAACCACATGTTTACCAATTGAGCTACGTAGACACTTACATTTTTATGAAAAATTTGTTTTTATATACAATTATATATCCCAAAATTTTCGAATACTTTTATGTACACTTGAATTTGATAAAAGGATTGCCAACATTGAATGATAAATAGAGTTGCCATATACTATATTTATAGGCGAAGAAGAAATTTTATTATAAATGACATTTTCATATCAATCCCAAAAGAGTTTCGTAGCTCGATATATAGTGTGTCTGGCTCACTATCATAAGGTTGTCGGTTCGACTCTCGTCCCGGGCGTAACATTTTTAATGTTACTCCATAAATTTAAGTTTCTGCAAGTAACGATTTGCGAAAAAATAAAAATTGCGGAACGAAAAAGGACAGAATTTTTTGTGTTTTTAGCTCTACAACATAGTCCGAAAATAGTTAATTTTTCCTTGATTTTAGTATGTTTTCCTAATTTTGAGTTCAAATTCATGGACTCGAAATAAGCATTCATGATTATTTTTAGTTAAAATTTCCTAAAAATCATGCTTTCCATTATTAGTTCATAATTTCCTTATGTCTATGTTGGGTGTCCACCGCATATGTTTAAATTTCATAAATATATGAATATTCGAACTTTTTTCAAGAAATATTATTTTAGTAAAAATATGTCCTCATTTGTAGTTAACGAACTATTCTGCATATCCCCCCAAAAAATAAAATTTGGTAGTACTAAATAGAATTTCCCAGTTTTAAGAAAAAATTAACTCAATATGAATAAAAACATTGAACTAAGTTGGAGTATGGATTTTACTAAAATTTAGGAAATACATTTTTTTGAGTGTTGTCTTAGGGATCTAAAGGGTATTGACTCTGAGAAAAAGCCAGCGGTGAAGGACAACAAGTCGCAGTCTACGAATGCTTCGAGTCCTCCCCGGTCACCTTCGAAATCGTCTTGTGTGCTTTGTCCCACCCAGAGTCATGTACTGCGTTCTTGTCTTCGTTTCAAGAACCTTTAGGTTTGTGATAGATTTTCGGCTATCAAAAGGCATAGGTGCTGCGTGAACTGTCTATCTCGAGGACACGCAGTCAAAAACTGCAATAGCATACACAATTGTAATACGTGCAACAAACGCCACCACGCTCTTTTGCATCGCTCTGTGGGAACTTTTTAGCTACCAGCTACACCTTCGGTTACAGGCCACTCGTTAGAAACTAGTGTCACCACCTCGTCGGTAATAACTCCCACCTCGTCGGTAATTACTCCCTCCCCTTCGTCGATCGTACAACCAACAAGTAGTAGGCAGGTATATCATACCACCCAAGACAGTAATGTGCTCTCGGGGACTGCCATCGTGAATATCGTTCACCAGGGAATTTCGTACCCTTCTCGGGCCCTTATTGATCCCTCTTCCGAGACGTCCATAATTACGGACAGTCTTCGGCAACGACTTGGAATTGCGACGCGTTTTACGAACGCAACTATTTTCGGTGTAAATTGTAATCAACTTGGAAATTCAAGAGGAATTTGTTCTCTTAAAATATCTTCGCCGTTTGATCCATCGTGCTCCCTTGAAACTGAAGCCCTTGTTCTGCCGCTGATTACTGGCAAGTTGCCATCGCCTACGGGTATTACCAACCTCAAATCTTGTCTCGCCAATTTTCGATTGGCTGATTGCCCGGATGATCGCCCAATAGACGTTCTACTTGGTGCTGATTTGTATTCCAAAATTCTTTTGACTGAACCCCCTCGAATTGTTCTCGAGTCACTTCTGGCTCAAAATACCATTTTCTGTGTTATTTTAACTGGTCCAATTCCATCTAGCATCCTTTTAAACTATTCTACAAACCCAGCAGCTGACTTCTCCCCTGGCAGTAGAATATATAATTCGAACACCAGAAATATTTTGCCATTTTGGAATTTCAATCTTTGGTCTGAGCGCCACACTTGAATTCGAATAGAAATGTGTAGCGTTTGATACATTACTTGTCGCATCCTTTCGTTTTGTTTCTGCGTCTCATCGCTAAATTTGGATTTGTTCCGAATCAACTCGATCCTAATACATCTCGACATTCGAATTTCTTGGTAATTTTTTGACATTTACCGCCTCGTTTAATGCACTTTGAATTTATCTAAACTTTAATTATCATTAGACGCTTTCGTGATCGGGTTTATACGGACTCGAATCTTTTTGAATTAATCGCCCACAAATAATATCGTATCTATTCGTTTTTTTCGGAGTCTATATAAGCTCAAATTCTTTTTGAAATCGCAACTAACTAGATTAGAATCACCTCGTATATCTTAATGTTTTTTCGAATCATTAATATAATATTGAAATTGAATTGAATTGTTTTAAAACTCACTAGGAAACTGAATTTACGTTCCTTCCTTATTTACTAACCAAATATGTATTAGTTTTAGTTGTATATACATTCGCGGGGTTCCCTAATGGCCCTTTTCGTTCATCGGGGAGGCGCCTAGTGGCCCTTTCGCTCCGCGGGGTTCCTTAATGGCCCTTTCGTTTCGCGGGGTTCCCTAATGTCCCTTTTCGTTCATCAGGGAGGCGCCTAGTGGCCCTTTCGCTCCGCGGGGTTCCCTAATGACCCTTTCGTTTTAGTTGCAGCATCCCCTCGATGTTGCAAGGAGGTCGGAATGTTTAAGTACGATTTTACTGAATTTTGTTGATATCATGAATTTTGTTGATATGATATCACACATTTATCGTACGTTAACGCTGGTTGAAAACTGCCTACTCCTCGTTACTACATCCTTGCAATATTTGATTTGCAGATTTCAACGAGTAAGTATTTGTTTTTCTTTGACACTTGCTCCGCCACCTCTCTCCATCTTGGACTTTCGTTCGGTAAAGATCATTTTCGCTCGCTTAAGTACATCTTGCTTTACATACATAAACAAAGGTAATCTTCGTTACCCATATTACTAAATAAAGCTATCGTATCGAAAAAAACTAAACTCTTGTGTTTTATTTATTTTCTATTTGGCCATTGCATTTCTGCATCGCCAATACCGGTCAATACCTACACACACACATCGTTCCCCCCACTCCTGAGCTATCGATGTTCTTGTAATTGGTTATTGGAGTTTGTCATAGAAGGGATTTCGTCGATTCGCCTGCCCTTACCGCCCTTGCTGGCAAACTCCCCACCTAAACATATATTTTATTTAAAAAACTGTTAAGATTTGCAGACTTATTCGAATTTTAGTTAGTTTTTCCTAGTTTTCGTTTTAAACTTTATAGCTAAAAATGCATAAAAATTTATAAATACTCAAATTCATCAGATTATACGATTTAATTTTACAAACATATAAAATTTATACAAAATTTCTCTTTGAACATCTGAAAAACAGAAAACTTGTCTTACGTTAAGGCATTGATACATAGCCTAAATAAATAAATACAAATTAACTTGGTTTCGGAAATACTAGTTCCAAATAAAACAAATTTTCAATGGGAACATACATATCGTCGGTGCGCCGACGAAAACTCCTATGTGTTTTTTTACTAGTTTTCAGGAGAGACAAAAAACGTTGCTATTTCGTCAAATCGCGATATTTTTAATATCTCAGATTTTTGAATTTTTCTTTTAATTATTTACCACCAATATATCATAACAAAAATCGTATATGTGAAAATCCCATGACGTGGTAAATTGTTTTCATGAAAATCGACACAGGATGTTTTGTTTGGAGCATTTTAAATATTTATAAAACAAAAAAATTACACATAGGAGTTTTGATATTTCAATGTTCACAGCGTATCTCAGGCAAACGAAAGTTGGCCTGGATTGTGGCTAAAAACGGCTAATGAGGTTTTGTACAGAATCTCCCCCTCTACTCAGATAAGAAGAAATCGAAACCTGATCTGTTTCCTTTCGCGAGTTATCGCGATAAAAACAATTTTTAACCAAAAAACCGAACTTTATTACATTGAATCGCGGAAATTGAAAACTATAACATAATTTCTTATAGATATGAACATTTTTAAGACGCTTTGTAATGTCCGCGATATTTCCTATATTATTCTATAGCGAAATTTTTGTAATCCAAAAATTCGACTTACGCCGCTAAATTTTTACAAAAATATTATTGCGAATTTATTAAAATTAATATATTTACATTCTATGATTTGTGAGGGATAGATTGGCACTAGCATTTCCGCCATAAACAACCCGTGACGAATACATTTCGAACAAAAAACATTTAAGTTCAGAATTATTTTACTATATAATGCTATTATTACGCGAACAGTCAGTCCTAGGAAAAAGTAGTCAAAGAAAGTTTGGGAGATACTATAAACGACTACAAGTCTTTCTTTAAAACTTATAAAAATTAGGTAGGGATTTACAATGTGTCAAATCAAAATATGCCTCATATAAAGGGAAAATCATACAAAAGTTTTAACACACTGTAAATCCTTACCAAATTACTATAAATTTTGCTTGTTAAAGAAAGAATTGTAGGCCTTTCGCTGATCTCCCAAACTTCCTTTGACTACTTTTCCCTAGAACTGTTCATTCGCGAGATAATAGCATTATATAGTAAAATAATTCCGAACTAATTTTTTTGTACAAAATTTTTTCGTCGATGGATATTTTTCGCGAAAATGCTGATATTAATCTATTCCTCAGAGATTATAGAATGCAAATATATTAATCTTAATAAATTCGGTATAATATTTTTGGAAATATTTGGCGGTATAAGTCGATTTTATGGATTACTCAAAATTCGCAATATAAAACCAGTAAGGAAAGGCTAAAGTCGGGCGGTGCCGACTATATAATACCCTACACCACTCTCGTAATATTGAATAACTCTGATATATACATTTTGTAATTCGTGTATAAATTGTTTACATAAATTTACTTTTGGGACATTTTGTACTTAAATAATACCCTGTACCACAGTGTGGTGTAGGGTATAAAAACGATTGGATCTAAAGAGCCAAATCGGATGAAACAGATATATGGGAGCTATAGCTAAATCTTTACCGATTTTCTTCAAATTCGGCAATGTTGGTTCATGAATCAAGAAACTCTACCATTCTAAATTTCAAAACGATTGGATGTAAAATATAGCTTCTATGGAACTAAAGGGCCAAATCGGACGAAACATATATATGGGAGCTATATCTAAATCTGAACCGATTTCAACCAAATTCAATAGCGATCTTAACAGCCGCGAAATACTCTAAACTGCAAAATTTCAGAACGATCGGAGTGAAATTGCGACCTGTAGTCGACGAACAACTTTACATGGACAGACGGACGGACGGACGGACATCGTTAAATCGACTCAGCTAGTGATTCTGAGCCGATCGGTATACTTTAAGGTGGGTCTAGCTGTGTTATTTTCAGGTGTTACAAACATCTGCCGTGAAAGAAACTTATAATACCCTGTACCACAGTGTGGTGTAGGGTATAAACATGGCAAATATCGCGGACGTTACAAGGCGTCTTACAAATAATCATATTTAAAGGAAATTGTGTTACAGTTCTAAATTTCCGCGTTTTTCTTTACAAATCAAAGCTATCAAGTTTGTTTTGAGTAAAAGTACTGTTTTCGCGATAACTCGCGAATGGAAGCAGATCCAATTTTGATCTATTCATTGTCGAATAGAGGGGATGATTCTGAACAAAACCTCATTAGCCGTTTTTTGGCGTGAATCTAAGCCAACCTTCTATCCCTTGGGACACGCTGTGCCTACAACACATAGGAGTTTTTGTCGGAGCATTGCTATAGAGGGATACACATAGGAGTTTTTGGTAACTTCGGAACCGGTCAAGATAGCGCAAAATGCTTTGGTGGGTAGTCGTTTGACCGCTAGGACGTTCTAATTCGACAATAAAAAAATTCGAAAAATTACACATAGGAGTTTTTGTCGGCGCACCGACGATATATTTTGATTAGAACTTGTTTAGAATTTGCGTGAGTTTATATATTTGGAGTGTACCCTAAACATATGTATATTTCAAGCCGAATATGTTTGGGACAATATACTACAGAAGCGATTTTTTTCAGTGTGTATGTGTCTTAACCTCTCTTTTTTTGCAAATCGCGATTTATCGCTAGAACTAGAGCTAATTCAAAGATACTATTTTGGCCAAGAAATGTATTATCTCACATATCCAAATCAGCTGCGATACCCAGCGCCGCAGCAAAAAACAATTATTGAGCTGTGTAATTATTCTTCGTACATTTTTTGGGAAACAATGGTGAGGATTAAGCATTATCTTAAAAACCATTTAAATGTTGGTCTATGTCAGGCACAAATTCACTATGCATACGAGTACTTCAATTCAAGAAATACGGAACTTGATAAGGAAATAACACTGAACACGAAGTCCTGAGAAAATAAAACTAAACAAAGCTCCTCACTTTGTTAGTAATGTAATATGGAATGTTACAGGAATTAATCTGTCAGTTTGTGTTCACGCTGAAAAAAATCGCTTCTGTAGTATATTGTTCCAAAAATATTCGGCTTGAATCATATATGTTTATGGTACACTCTAAACATATAATATTGGGTACACACAAAAAGTATATATTTGGGAAAATGTTATTCGAAACAAATCTTTGCTTACATCCCAATATGTTTTTATTTGGGACTATTATTTCCGAAACAAATTTTTTACTAATTAATTTTTTAGAAATTTTTAATGTTCGTAAACATAATAAACTTATAATCTTGAATCAAAATAAATTACTTGGAGTATGGACAAGAAATGATGACTTGGAATAATAACTCAGTCAGAAATTTTAAATGATTGATTTAAAGCAGCGTTCGGAAACAACATTAAGGGCCTGTTTCTGTAACTTATTTTCGTTCGTCTACGACGAACGATCAAAATTCTCTCAGCTATTACTTGAATTCTATAAAACGCAGGTTAGAAATATTTTAGGAACAAGCTTTTTACATGATTTCCTACCGACACAACGAATTATATAATTATATATAATTGAGTGATTTTTGATCGTTCAGTACGTTAGCGTTCTGTACTGTACTTCAAGGCGAATAGTACGCAAAAACATACCTTACAAGAAGTACAGAATACACTAAAGAAATTTTTAGTGATTGTTTATGTGTACGCAAACAGAATGCCGTACATTAAGATTTTGAAAAAACGATCGCAAACACTATGACAACGTACGGTTCTTCGAACGCAAACGCTACCTCGTAGTGGTTTATGAGAACGCAAACAGAATACACTACGTTTAGCGTTCTGTTCTTTTTTATACGGGACACAACAGGTCGCAAATATGAAGCGATCTTTATGAAAATTGGTACATAATCATATATTTGACTAGGGCCCCTATTGAAAATGGGGCACATCAGTCCATGAATAGATATAGCCACCATATAAAAGTCCCCACCGATTTCACTTCTTAACGCTCTGGAGAACACATTTCTCAATTGATCTTGCTGAAATTTAAGAATTTACTATATATTTAATCTAATCATCCCTAGTAAAAATGGGGAACATCGGTCCATGTTTTGATATAGCCCCCATATAAAGGAGCCCGCCGACTTCACTTCTTGACGCTCTGGAGAACACATTTTTCAATAAAGCTGGCTGAAATTAAAGAATTTACACTTTATACTCGTATTGGACCTAATCGTCCCTAGTAAAAATGGATAACATCGGTTAATGTTTTGATATAGTCCCCATATAAAGATCACCACCGTTTTCACCGTTCGAAGTTCTCCGCCCTTTGAAGCCAAGCTGTTTGCCCGTCCATTTCCAATCACTCCGTTGTGTCCTGGTACCCAGCAAATACGCAATTGACCATGGGCTGAGTAATCATTTATCGTTCTTTTACAGTCCAACACAGTTCTGGATTTGACCCTTTCCGATGTTATTGCTTTAATCGCCATTTGGGTATCTGTGAAGATGTTGGCATATTTAGGCTTTGTGGTGTCTGTTCACACACTCCGTGATTTCTCGATTTCTGGTTCATCATTCAAAAGTCCCAGACCCGTCCTTCCTCCTCGCTTGGACCCATCCGTGTAGCAGCTGGTTCCCACTGGCACATGGGCCAAAGTTCCATTTTCCCAGGAGCGTCTGTCTGGCACAAATGAATCACAGGTAGCTGTAAGCCGCACGTCAGGAATGCGGTCGGAGATTTCTGGCGTTTGAATGTGACCAACTAGTGATTCTAAAACGTTCTGATGGTACGACTTGTGGTCTCGATATATCCATTCACCCATCACTTGTAGACGTCATTTTTGTGTAACAAAGCATGCAAAATATTATTTTTTGGTCACGGCATTTTGGGTGCGTGTAAAATTGATTGTAAATCTGAGTATAGACGATTGCCAGATCGGCAAACGTTATCAACCCTGTTAATGTGCTGCAACTATACGGACAATGACAGATTGTTAGGCAAAGGTGAATTGACAGTTCAGACGATTGCAAGAAAACATTACAATTTCATATATTTACAATATATTTTGTAAATATTTATATGCAGGATTGCCAATAAAAATACATTATAGAAAGTGTTGCAAATAAAATGTTTTTCTGGCAATGGCGCCGTTGTCACATGCATAAACTTCGCACATATAACAATCTCCAATTTATCTCGCAATGACTTTTCTGCTAACATAAATTGTATGTTCACACGGTTGTAAATTCACAGGGTTGCATTTTTCCGCCATTTTTCTGGCAACGTTGTCCGATCTGCAAATCGTGTGTACTTACCTTAAGTCACAAGTACACTAAACGTAGTGTATTCTGTGCGCATTCGCTTAAAAAAACCACCACCGTTATTTGCCAGCCAATGAATGGAAAGATATGTGGAGCAAGGATGATAAATTTGATACTTTAGTACTTTTTTTGGTACTTTTCAGACCCTCGAAGTACCATGATACTCCCGCGACACATTTGATACTTTTTTATCAAACATGTCTTTGCACGAATATAATATACTCTTTTTCAAAAAAATTATATAAGTCGTACACATGCTCTTTCGACATGGCTCGACATAGCTACGCAACGCCAATAAATATGTTTGGCTCTTTGTATTACAACAAAATTCAGTTTATTTTTATTGTGTTGAAACCTATAAGAAAATATTAAAGGCACGTAGGTTGTAAACCGTAAAACCAAAACTCAAATTCGTCTGGAACCATCACGTGGGGTATAATTGTATATCAAAACGTGAAGCAATTCTAACAAGGAGCGAAACTGGATAAAATTAATAAAGTCAATTAATTTTATATTAAAACTGGACCGACATAAATCACTTTTTCTACAGATGATTTTATGCCATATGAAACATATTTCATCATAATCGGCTAAAAATTCGTTCTCTAGATAGTCATGAATTATAATCGGAAGGTACCTCTATATATATAGTCTAAATCAAAACTTGGACCGATATGCCGCATTTTCAATAGGATTGATTTTGTATCAATTTCAGTAAATATCGGTTTATATTTGCGACTTGTACGATTTTAAAATGAAGCATTTCAGATAATTGTTATATATGTGTGTTTATTTTGCTCCAACAATGAAGTATAGGCTAGTACAAGCCTAAGGTTTTATGCTGCTATAAGATTTTAGTAGCTTGTTATCAAGAAATTGTACATGGATTACTGGATCTTACAAATTTGTATCTCAATATTGCAGGTTTCAAGAAGAATTTAAACAAATTTTAAAATTGGTACTTTTTGGGTCGAAAAATTACCTTTTTAGAACGATTTTTGTACCATTTGGTTACTCTCAATTATCATCCCTGATGTAGAGGCTATATCAAACCGTTATTCCAACGAATTGTTGCAGGTTAAATAGAGTAAATGTCGAAGTATTCAATTTCTTACATCGAATTCATAAATTTCAGCCAAACCATTTGTAAAATGTGTTCTCCAGAGCGTCAAAAAGTGAACTCGGTGGGGACCTTTATATGGGGGCTACATCAAAACATCCACCAATGTGCACCATTTTACTAGGGACGGTTAGATTTAATGTATAGTGTAAACACTTAAATTTCAGCCAGATCAATTGAGAAATCTGTTCTCCAGAGCGTTAAGAAGTGAAATGGGTGGGAACTTTTATATGGGGGCAATATCAATACATGAACCCATGTGCCCCATTGTCAATCGGGGCCGTCCCTAGTCTAATGTATGATTCTGTACCAATTTTCATCAAGATCGCTTCATATTTGCGGCATGTGGTGTCCGGTATAAAAAAGAACAGAACGTTAAACAACCACTACGAGGTGGGGTTTGCATTCGAAAAACCGTACTTTATCATAGTGTTTGCGATCGCCATCTCAAAATCTTAATGTACAGTATTCTGTTTGCGTACACCTACACAATCACTAAAAAAAGAAATAGCGTTTGCGTTCTATAAATGAACCGTACGTATAGTGTACAGTTTTTTTCCGAACACTGATTTAAACAGAAGTTAATGCAGCATATGGTATTGTAACTGGGAGGTACAATTCGAAACTAAGGAAAAATTTAAACTTAAATTCTAAAAAGTCGGCAATAGTTTTGAAAATCGTTTTTAAATAAAATATATTGGGATAAATTCTTAAACAATAATTTCATTTGTATTTAGACACATATTTTATTTGAGAAATTTAGTTTGCAAACATATTTTGTTGTAATATATTAATATATGCGTTCCACCAAGACCATTACCGTTAACACCAAGATCAGTACCGGAAGCCCGTCTTGCGGTTGTATGAAGGGCCTGCTGTAGGATGTCTCTGAGACATCCTACCCCTCTAACAGCTATTGCCTAGTCATCTGCATAGGCAAAAACTCTTACACCCATCGTCTCCAGAGAAAGCGAAATGTTTATGGAGAGATTCCACCCCTTTGGGGCGTTCCCCTGCTGACAAATCTAAGAAGGTCAGTTGACGCTAAACTAGCTGAAATGCGTCTCTTAATTAGAAGGTTATGAATTAACCTACGTATACTGTTGTCAATCCCTAGAGTTACTAACGCCGTAATTATAGCGGCTGGATTTATGTTATTGAAGGCCCCCTCTGTATCTAAGAAAGCTACCATAGTATATTCCTTAACAGAGAGGGATCCTTCATTAAAACTAAGTAGATCATGTAGGGCGGTTTCGGTGGACTTGCCCTTGCTTTAGGCATGCTGTTGAGTAGACAGTAGCCTGTGAATAATTTTAGTTCTAAGGTAACTATCAATTAATCTCTCCAGAGTTTTAAGGAGAAATGACGATAGACTAATTAGCCTAAAATGTTTAGGTCCTGTGTGGGACGGCTTTCCCGCTTTTCGGATAAAAATAATCTTGGTTTCTCTCAATTTTGTTGTGATGTATGCCTGATTGATACAACATGTGTATATCTCTCTGAGCCAGGGAGCAATAGTATCACCCACTGCCTGTAGCTCCGCCGGCGAACATTGTCTGGTCTTGGTGACTTAAAAGCTTCCTACAGCTCTTCCTCAGCATAACTAATTGAGACGATCATCATTGCGGTCTTTGTTTGACATGCGGCTTGTAACAAGTCGTTAACAGTTGCTGTGACTAGTTCCACCGTTCCTTCTATATCCCGGATAGTTTGCATTATCATTTCAGGACTTATTGGAAGAGACCTGTTACATATGTACCAAAATTTTTCGAAATTAGTCTTCCTAATATTGGGTGGGAAGACGGTATCAGGAGGCTTCGCATTCAAGCAGAAGCTAATATATCGATGATCGGAAAAGCTATGATTATCCAAAACTTTCCAATCAGAAATCTTTTCACTTAAATTCTCGGAGACAAAAGTGACATCGAGCACCTCCTGTCTGTTTCTAGTAATAAGGGTAGGTTCATGCCCTCTTTAACAACTCACAAGTTTACTGCTTATACGAGTAATATATTCGATAAGTAATTCGCCCCTGTCATTGATGTCAGTACTACCCCATGTATGATGGTGCGCATTGTACTTCTCGTTTGGCGCTCGTGCCAGTGATTAATGCCCAGGGTGACGTCTCAGTGTTATGTGCCATTTAAACGGAGGCTAACCAAACATGAGAGTTTCACTACTAAAAGAAGGAAGAGGGTACATATTAAGGTCGTTCTTGGCAAGTATACAGGCTCTACATCTTCCATTACCTGTACCTTTAAGCAGCTTAACACCTGGCGTCCTGAGCCCACAAACCATATCTCCATTCAACCATGTTTCATGGAGTAGAACCGGACCATTGTCAAATGTGTCCGCTAGAAGCTCATCCTCACCGGATTCATCCCCACAGGATTCTTCCGAACCCGTGATGAAGGGCCTCTCGACACATCCAGACACATCGGTAAAGGGTGAAACGCAAGTTCCCGCCAGATGCTGCTCTGATACTAGCGAAGAGAGAGGTTCTTCATTAGTGTTATCTGGAGGAGTATTTTTCGATTTCCCTTCTCATCGCTCGTGTACTGAATCCATTTGAAACCATGTCTTCTGTCTTGAGAAGTGGGATAGAGATTCGGCATTCAGTATAAATACTGCGTGCCTCCGATACCCATCCGCCTCATCCAATCGACTGACCTTTCACTTGCCAGTTGGAAGCTCGGGATTGCAAACCTTCAGCATCTTAGTCAGGGATTCCACATCGAGAAGTACAATGCGCACCATCATACATGGGGTAGTACTGACATCAATGACAGGGGCGAATTACTTATCGAATATATTACTCGTATAAGCAGTAACCTTGTGATTTGTTAAAGAGGGCATGAACCTACCTTTATTACTAGAAACAGACAGGAGGTGCTCGATGTCACTTTTGTCTCCGAGAATTTAAGTGAAAAGATTTCTGATTGGAAAGTTTTGGATAATCATAGCTTTTCCGATCATCGATATATTAGCTTCTGCTTGAATGCGAAGCCTCCTGATATCGTCTTCCCACCCAATATTAGGAAGACTAATTTCGAAAAATTTTGGTACATATTGAACAGGTCTCTTCCAAAAAGTCCTGAAATTATAATGCAAACTATCCGGGATATAGAAGGAACGTTGGTACTAGTCACAGCAACTGTTAACGACTTGTTACAAGCGGCATGTCAAACAAGGGGCAAACAAAGACCGCAATGATGATCGTCTCAATTAGTTATGCTGAGGAAGAGCTGTAGGAAGCTTTTAAGTCACCAATAACAGACAATGTTCGCCGGCGGAGCTACAGGCAGTGGGTGATACTATTGCTCCCTGGCTCAGAGAGATATACACATGTTGTATCAATCAGGCATACATCACAACAAAATTGAGAGAAACCAAGATTGTTTTTATCCGCAAAGCGGGAAAGACGTCCTACACTGGAGCTAAACATTTTCGGCTAATTAGTCTATCGTCATTTCTCCTTAAAACTCTGGAGAGATTAATTGATAGTTACCTTAGAACTAAAATTATTCACAGGCTATTGTCTACTCAACAGCATGCCTAAAGCAAGGGCAAGTCCACCGAAACCGCCCTACATGATCCACTTAGTTTTAATGAAGGATCCCTCTCTGCTAAGGAATATACTATGGTAGCTTTCTTAGATACAGAGGGGGCCTTCAATAACATAAATCCAGCCGCTATAATTACGGCGTTAGTAACCCTAGGGATTGACAGCAGTATACGTAGGTTCATTCATAACCTTCTAATTAAGAGACGCATTTCAGCTAGTTTAGCGTCCACTGACCTTCTTAGATTTGTCAGCAGGGGAACGCCTCAAGGGGGTGGAATCTCTCCATAAACATTTCGCTTTCTCTGGAGACGATGGGTGTAAGAGTTTTTGCCTATGCAGATGTCTTGGCAATAGCTGTCAGAGGGGTAGGATGTCTCAGAGACATCCTACAGCAGGCCCTTCATACAACCGCAAGACGGGCTTCCGGTAATGGTCTTCGTGTTAACCCGACAAAGACTGAGGTAGTTATTTTTACCAAGAGAAATAAGGAGCCACAAGTTACACCTGTCTCCGCCCCTAGGGGGTGGAATCTCTCCATAAACATTTCGCTTTCTCTGGAGACGATGGGTGTAAGAGTTTTTGCCTATGCAGATGACTTGGCAATAGCTGTTAGAGGGGTAGGATGTCTCAGAGACATCCTACAGCAGGCCCTTCATACAACCGCAAGACGGGCTTCCGGTAATGGTGTTAACCCGACAAAGACTGAGCTAGTTATTTTTACCAAGAGAAATAAGGTGCCACAAGTTACACCTGTCTCCTTGGGGGGTATTGAACTTGGCTGGTGTTGGAACCCGCCAACTTTTGAGCTTTTTAAAGCAATCAAATTGGTTCAACGGGAGAGGCCAGGGATAACTTAAGATTTCCCTTACATCCCTGTAGTAACACAATGGACTGGATAGTCTAAGTGAGTCTCTTTTACAGGCGGCCAATCTTAAACTAACGCTCGTAATGTACATATAGCCCTGTGAAAAAAGGCGATATCACCACACCCCTTTTTGTACCTCCAACACAAAATGGCCAAAATTGAATAGCTCATAACGTTACTATATCTGTGCATGTAAACGCTTATGATTCGGTACAGTGCAATGTATTAAAAGTATCTACTATTTCATAAACCCCTTTTGACAGCTCCTTTGATATGTTTGAATCGAAAGAAACTATAACACAAATTTTTAAATATTATATATTTCTGAGCAAATAAGTTTTATTTGAAAATCAATAAAATATATTTGGAACGCATATATTAATATATTACAACAAAATATGTTTGCAAACTAAATTTCTCAAATAAAATATGTGTCTTAATACAAATAAAATTATTGTTTAAGAATTTATCCCAATATATTTTATTTAAAAAAGATTTTCAAAACTATTGCCGACTTTTTAGAATTTAAGTTTAAATTTTTCCTTAGTTTCGAATTGTACCTCCCAGTTACAATACCATATGCTGCATTAACTTCTGTTTAAATCAGTGTTCGGAAAAAAACTGTACACTATACGTACGGTTCATTTATAGAACGCAAACGCTATTTCTTTTTTTAGTGATTGTGTAGGTGTACGCAAACAGAATACTGTACATTAAGATTTTGAGATGACGATCGCAAACACTATGATAAAGTACGGTTTTTCGAATGCAAACCCCACCTCGTAGTGGTTGTTTAACGTTCTGTTCTTTTTTATACGGGACACCACAGGCCGCAAATATGAAGCGATCTTGATGAAAATTGGTACAGAATCATACATTAGACTAGGGACGGCCCCAATTGACAATGGGGCACATGGGTTCATGTATTGATATTGCCCCCATATAAAAGTTCCCACCCATTTCACTTCTTAACGCTCTGGAGAACAGATTTCTCAATTGATCTGGCTGAAATTTAAGAGTTTACACTATACATTAAATCTAACCGTCCCTAGTAAAATGGTGCACATTGGTGGATGTTTTGATGTAGCTCCCATATAAAGGTCCCCACCGAGTTCACTTTTTGACGCTCTGGAGAACACATTTTACAAATGGTTTGGCTGAAATTTATGAATTCGATGTAAGAAATTGAATACTTCGACATTTACTCTATTTAACCTGCAACAATTCGTTGGAATAACGGTTTGATATAGCCTCTACATATCTTTCACTTCATTGGCTGGCAAATAACGGTGGTGGTTTTTTTAAGCGAATGCGCACAGAATAAATACTCTACGTTTAGTATACTTGTGACTTAAGGTAAGTACACACGATTTGCAGATCGGACAACATTGCCAGAAAAATGGCGGAAAAATGCAACCCTGCGAATTTACAACCGTGTGAACATACAATTTTTGTTAGCAGAAAAGTCATTGCGAGATAATTTGGAGATTGTTATATGTGCGAAGTTTATGCATGTGACAACGGCGCCATTGCCAGAAAAACATTTTATTTGCAACACTTTCTATAATGTATTTTTATTGGCAATCCTGCATATAAATATTTACAAAATATATTGTAAATATATGAAATTGTAATGTTTTCTTGCAATCGTCTGAACTGTCAATTCACCTTTGCCTAACAATCTGTCATTGTCCGTATAGTTGCAGCACATTAACAGGGTTGATAACGTTTGCCGATCTGGCAATCGTCTATACTCAGCTTTACAATCAATTTGACACGCACCCAAAATGCCGTGACCAAAAAATAATATTTTGCATGATTTGTTAGACAAAAATGACGTCTACACGTGATGGGTGAATGGATATATCGAGACCACAAGTCGTACCATCAGAACGTTTTAGAATCACTAGTTGGTCACATTCAAACGCCAGAAATCTCCGACCGCATTCCTGACGTGCGGCTTACAGCTACCTGTGATTCGTTTGTGCCAGACAGACGCTCCTGGGAAAATGGAACTTTGGCCCATGTGCCAGTGGGAACCAGCTGCTACACGGATGGGTCCAAGCGAGGAGGAAGGACGGGTCTGGGACTTTTTAATGATGAACCAGAAATCGAGAAATCACGGAGTGTGTGAACAGACACCACAAAGCCTAAATATGCCAACATCTTCACAGATACCCAAATGGCGATTAAAGCAATAACATCGGAAAGGGTCAAATCCAGAACTGTGTTGGACTGTAATAGAACGATAAATGATTACTCAGCCCATGGTCAATTGCGTATTTGCTGGGTACCAGGACACAACGGAGTGATTGGAAATGAACCGGCAAACAGCTTGGCTTCAAAGGGCGGAGAACTTCGAGTAATAAACTTGGAAACCTTTCGAAGCCATGAAAAATGAGTTGAAGCATTGGGCAGTGATGGCTCACAAAACTGTGTGGAATAGCGCAATAGTAGGAGCAACTGCAAAGATACTGTGGGGTGACCAAAATGAAAAGAAAAAGTCTTCTGAAACTAAACAAGATCGATATTAATAAGATGATGAGTGTTCTAACGGGACACTCAAGCTTGTCCCGCCGATATCAAGCTGTCGTTAGTAACGTCAGCGAAGGACCGACGAGCAGCGTTACCACTAAACCCTTTGGTCCTTTTGGATGCCGGCGGTTCATCTGGAGAGCGCAGCCTTTTAATTGGCTGCTGCCGTATGGAAGTTGATTCAGGAATATTCCTTGCCCACTTCAGTGATTCTCTCTGCTTGTTGGTCATAGATGCAGGATCGGCATTCTCAAGTCTCTCAAGGATACTGAGAGCCATGCGCCGATCATTAAACTTCCTCTTTGAAGGACGGGTATGCTTACTATAGGAAACCAAAGTGCCAGGTAATTTGTCGTAGTCGTCGTTTAAGAGCGTTACACTGTGCAAAGTTTTTTGGTACTCACGCTATAGGTTAGGTTGAAGAGAGGAGACTCTTAAACGTCTCATGTCCATGGACATACACTTAAGCCAGTGGTTCGGCCTGTTGTGCGCAGTGACACAGAAAATGTTCCATCGTTTCGATGCTTTCCCTGCATGCCCTACAATCGTCATTTTCTGCTAGATCTATGTGATGTAAATGTGCTTGTAAGCTTGAGTGTCCCGTTAGAACACTCATCACCTTACTAATCTCGATCTTGTTTAGTTTCAGAAAACTTTTGTTTTCTCACGCTATAAGTTTAACTTTTTGTACAAAATGGTACCATTTTGTGGGAAGTACCAAAAGGGGCGTGGCAAAAACGCCCTTTTTTACTGGACTGTAGACACTATAAAAGCATTACACTGTACAAAATTGCATGTATTTAAATGCACTGTTATTAATGTTATATGCTTTTAACTTTTGTGCAAAATGGTCCATTTGTGTGGAAGGTACCAACATGGGCGTTGCAAATTTGTCCATTTTTCGGGACCAATAAACTAATACTATGTGTGCAATTTTAGACGATTCGCATAAATAGTATGAAGTTATTGGATCAAATATTTAAATGCAAATATTTATTTGCATTTATGTATTCAGAAAATACCCAAATTGTGTTAATTTTTTCACTAATTCAAAGTAATTTTTTTGGAAATTTTTCATATTCGTAAAAATAATAAATAATAATAGTTTAAATCTTGGATCGAAATAAATTACCTGGAGGATTGACAACTAATGATGACTTGGAATACTCAGAAATTGATAGATTTAAAAGAGGCATTTAATGCTTTGCTACACAACTGGGAGGTTCCAAATATTTTTTTTTTTTGGATTTTCAAATAAAATTTATTTGCTCAGAAATATATAATATTTCTAAATTTGTGTTCCAAATATATTTTATTTTGATTCAAACATATCAAAAAAGGCGATTTTGACCGTTCCATTTTTTGAGAAAAATGATCGGATGTTTGTTTCATAATAAAGATGAAGGTATGCCGTTAATAATGAAAAACAACATCAGCCAAATGGCCACCACGCTTACAAGACCATATCCTTTTCATGAAATTTTCCATAACCAAATCGCAACGTGGCTGCCCTATCTATGTCCTCAATAGCCTCACGAATTCTATCTTTGAGGTCTTGAATCGACGCAGGACTGTTGGCGTAGACCTTATCTTTCACGTGGCCCCAAAGGAAGAAGTCGCAAGGTGTTAAATCACAGGATCTCGGTGGCCAATTGTGATCACCTCTTCGAGAGATAACACGGTCCGGAAACTTTACCCGTAACACTGCAATGGTTTCGTTGCTTATGTGGCACGTAGCGTTGTCTTGTTGAAAGTAAACGTTGTCCACATCAAGACCATCCAACTACGACCATACAAAATCATTAATCTTTTCTCGATAGCGCAATCCATTCACCGTAACTGTTGATCCAACCTAATTTTCGAAAATGTTAGGTCCAATGACCCCGCCGCACCAAACAGTCACACGTTGAGGATGGAGAGGCTTCTCAACAATAACTCCCGAGCCATCGGTAACTTGTCCAACAGCTCGAATTTTTCCACCAATTTCTGTATTGCGGTCCGACAAGGTGCTTCACGACGACCCAAAAATGCTTTAGTTGTGCGAACCAAAGAGATTCAATTTATAAAGAGATACCACGGCGAAAATTCATGTGCAGAGGTGAGTGTTTCTCTTGAAGTGGTGGCATAAAAGGAAATTTAAATTGATTAAAAAAAGAGTTTTTCTGCGTTTTCTTTGTTTCAACTAACGTATAAGAATTTTATTTTGTGTGTTTATTGACGTGCATGTGAAAAAGTGAAAGAAAAGCACACAAAATACACGATTTTTCAATAAATTTTTTCATGAACTCATCTTTGCTCACGAGTCGGAATTCACCTTTCGTTGAGGTGAATGAAATGGTATCTCTTCTTATATACAATCTCTTTGGTGCGAACTGTGACTGCAAGATTTTCACCATTTTTGTAGTGAATTTTAATAATTTCAATGCGTTGTTGAATCGTGTATCGTTCCATTTTTAGTAATGGTGTAGTTTCTACTTGTCAAAGAATAAAAGCTTCAAAGTGACAGCTACCGAAATACCGGGTGATTCAAAATAACGCCTCTTGTTTGAAAACCCGTACTACGGGTACTATAAAAACATTACACAGTACAAAATTGTAAGTATTTGTATGGGCTAGAATCAACGTTATAAGTCGTTAACATTTTGTGCAAAATGGTTCATTTGTATGGTACCAAAAGGAGCGTGGTAACTTCGCCCAGTTTTTTACGGGACTGTAGGTCCTGTAAAAAAGCATTACACTCCACAAAATTTCAAGTGTTTTTGTGCAAAATGTATGAGAGGTACCAGAAGGGGCGTGGAATAACGGCCATTTTCCACGGGACTGTAGGTAATATAAAAGCATTACACTTCACAAAATCTAAAGTATTTCTATGGACTGGAATCAAAGTTATAAGCCGTTAACTTTTGGTGCAAAATGGTCCATTTGTATTGGTGGTACCAAAAGGGGCGCGGCAACTTCGCCCATTATAGCGGTTAATAAACTAATACTATGTGTGGAATTGTGAAAGATTCTGGGTAGTAGTATATAAGTTATAGGATAATAAATTTTTCACTAAGTTTTGACCCTTCGTGGGGCAGGTACTCGAAAGAGTGGAACAACATAGCCATCTTTAACGTTAGCCTAAGATAGAAAAGAAATATTGACACATACCTAATTTTAAGTCAATCGTATAATCCTGTCAAAAGGTATCGTGCGCACCACCAGACATACAGACAGACATTGCTAAAATGACCCAAGACGGATTTCCCCCAAATATTCCATCTTTGACGTTAGCCTGAGATAGAAAAAAAAAAAACAGTAAGGAAAGGCAGAAAGTCGGGCGGGGCCGACTATATAATACCCTACGCCTCCCTAACAATGCGATAAAGGTCATTGCGATAATAATTTGGAATAATTGGTAAGTAGGCAGGAACATATTATCTAATTCTGAGCCGATAATCGCTAAATTAAGCAATATTCGTTCCTAAATTGAGAAACATCTTTCCGGAAAATATTAATTATCGGAAGTAAAGTACAACTTCTATAGCGCGTTGAGACCAAATCAGGAGGAACATATATATGGAGGTTATATATAAATCTGGACCGATTTTCCCTGAATACTCATTCATGTAAAAAGACCTCTTTCTGTAGAATTTCGTACTGATTGGATATAAAATACAGGCTCTACAGCGCTTACATGTCAAATCGGTGGTAACATATATATGGGGGCTATATCTAAATCTGAACCGATTTTCTCCGAATTTGGCAGTATTCCTTCGAGAAATAAGAAACCTCTTTCTGCCGAATTTCGCACTGATCGGATATAAAATAACATTTTTACAGCGCTTACATGTCAAATCGGGGGTAACATATATATGGGGGATATATCTAAATCTGAACCGATTTCTTCCAAATTTAAAAGTGTTTATTCATATAATAGGAAACCTCTTTTAGCCAAACTTCATACTGATCGGATATAAAATACAGATTTACAGCACTTACATGTCAAATCGGGGGTAACATATATATGGGGGCTATATGTAAATCTGAACCGATTTTCTCCGAATTTGGCAGTATTCCTTCATGTAATAAGAAACCTCTTTCTGCCGAATTTCACACTGATCGGTTATAAAATAAATTTTTTAAGGCGCTTACATGTGAAATCCGGTGTAACGTATATATGGGGGCTATATCTAAATCTGAACCGATTTCTTTCAAATTTAACAGTGTTCATTCATATAATAAGAGACCTCTTTCTGCTGAATTTCATACTGATCGGATATAAAATAAAGTTTTTACAGCGCTTACATGTCAAATCGGGGCTAACATATATATGGGGGCTATATCCAAATCTGATAGGGATCGTCCAAATTAAATAGGGATCGTCCTTGGGCCAAAAAAAAAGATATGTGTAAAGTTTCGTCAAGATCGGGCCATAATTGCGACCTGTACTTTGATTACAAGAATACATCTACAGACAGACGGACAGACAGACAGACTGCGGCCGGAAGTTGGACCCCAAGAAAATGCACCCCAAATTGAAAATGAAAGTGCACTCCAAATTTGGGGCCTATTTTCGTTATAAAAGCTGATTTAGGAAATTACACCCCAATCAAGAAAACAGCATGAAATGAAAATAAACCCCAAAAAAACTAAGAAATTTTCTCTTTGTAAATCTGGGGAGTACGCGATAATGCACGTATACAAACCTATTTTCTAATTATAAATCTTTTCTTGTGCGGTCGGCCTGCGGCCTCTGTTTAAGACTTTCTCCTATGGACAGGATCCAAACTTGGCAACGTGGACCAATTCTTTTATGCGTAGCCTCTCCTGTTTCTAAATTAATAGATGAAAACAAGTCCCAAAAAGCAGACAAGTAATGAATGTCAACCCCAAAAAGCAGACATAAAATGAAATTAAACCCCAAAAAAAATTGTTGTTGTTTGATATGTTATTTTTTGTGGCCACTATTCATAAAAATATTGGGGTGTATTTTCCTGGGGCTCAATTTCATTCCGCCCAGACAGACATAGCTAAATCGACTCAGAAAGTGATTACAAGTCGATCGGTATAATAAACAATGGATCTATCTCTTCTCCTTTTGGGTGTTACAAACAAATGCACAAAGTCATAACACCTTGTACCACAGTGTGGTGTAGGGTATAAATATTGACACATACCAAATTTTAATTCTGTCGAAAGGTATCGTGCGCACCAACCAGACAGACAGACAGACAGACAGATATTGCTAAAATGACCTAAAATGGCCCAAGACGGATTTCCGCCAAATATTCTAGTGGTCTCTTAGGTCACTCCATCGATGTGTTACACCTTTGGTTGGCTGCATCTGATATATACCCTTGTTCACAATAGGTTGGGGTATAAAAAAGGAATTTAGTTGAAATTCGCCTCTTTCTACCAAAAGTGCTATAATTACTACATTTATCGAAATAGGCATTGTTTCCTTCATAAGGAAGCTAGCTTTCAAAATGTGGAACAAACAATTTTTTGGCGAAATTTTTTCTATTTTTATGTTTCTTCGTGCCAGCAAAAAACGATTTTTTTGAAAAAAAAAATCAAATTTTTTCTAATTATGTTAGCGACTGTTACTTAACTTCTGTTTCCACATGAAGGTGTCAATACTAACATTTGTAGCCCTCTTAATTTCTTTTATTTTGACATCCCGGCATTATCGAGCATATACTTCAAAAAATAGGGTCCAAATATTAAATGCACCTTCCAAGAAAATTTACATTTTATAGAAAAATCAAAAAAAAAATTTACCTGTGCTTTTGTTATTCAATTACTTTTGTGTTTCAGTTACTTTCTGTCTATTGCAAAAAAGTAGTAGAAACAAATACAAAAATTGGTAGAGAGTTTTAACTGCTTGGTAGAACTGACTGCAGTTTCGATAGACACCACTCTATCATCTTCAGATGATATGTATGTCTTTAACTTAAATCAGCTGAAATACTTATGGAAGCAGTAAATTGAATTTAACAAGAACAGCTAACCAAACCCGTATTTTGCCGAACTAAGGCAGACAGAATGACTTAAAATGCTCCAAAACGGATATCGCCGGTCATACTTGGGGTCTTAAGTCATTCCTTCGATGTGTTACACTTTTGGCCCATAGCAAATGATATTAACTCTCGTTACACTAAAGTAAGAGTATAAACACGCTCTGGATGAATTGCAAGGATTTGTAGTAACATGTAATAAATTGTTTGACGACGGATACATAAACGATTCTTCCAAACTAACCATAATTTATCCGATTTATGAAAAGGGCGATGTGAAACAATTGCGGAATTAAATTGATGAAATCGCAAAATAGAACATTTCCTTGCAACATTTCAACCTTTTAGATAGTTCAGAATGTGTTTTTTCAATAAAACCTTGCATATGGAAGAAGATACTGTAAATATACTAAATGTGGTAGCTATTCTGTGGAGTTCATTGTCAAACTATATTAAAGTATCTGTAGAATACAGAAATTTCATTATTATGGAGTTTAACTCTTGAATGTATAGATCTCGATTTATTAATTTTGTAAGAAAAAACTAAGCTCAATGTTGTACAGAAAAAACATTTAATATTATTTTGTCATGTAATTATTTTATATTAATTATATTTATATTAATTATTGCTGAAAAATAAAATAAAGTGAAAGTGGCGGAGGGTATTATACAGTCCGCTTCGCCCGACTTTATTCTTTCCGTACTTGTTTTACTAATAATAATAGGTTAACAAATTATTTTATAGTGCTATAGGGCTAAATCTAAACCAATTTTCTTCAAATTTGGCAAGGTTTGCTCTTAGCTCAAGATGCTGTTATCTGTTAAATGATCGCTGAAGTTAGGAAAGTTTGACACTTCTTAGCATAACTTCACTCAGAACGTTTTGTAATTTGAGGCGTATTATTTTGTGTAGCGTGTTGAAAAATGCTCCAGGATGAAAATCGCTCCAGGATAAATTTCGGCAGGAAAGCATCGATGTTGTGCGTGAACTGATAAAGCAAGACCGACATGTGACATACCTTGAGATTGAGGCATCCTTTGGCGTTAGTATGACAAGTATCAATAAGATATTGCATGTCGAATTGGCCGTGAACAATATTTTGTCTCGTTTGACGAATGCTCAAAAAAGGCTCGTGTGGATTGAAGCAAAGACATATTGAAAAAATACAACCGTGGTAGCTCAAATGCAGTGTATAACATCGTCACGGGTAACGAATCATGGATCTTTGCATATGAGCCCGAAACAAAACAGAAATAGACTGTATTGGTCTTTCAAGACGATCCAAATCCAACATATGTTGTTCGTGAAAGAAGCACATCTAAGCAAATGATCGCGGTTTTCGGTATTACTGGTCATGTGGCCACAGTGCCTTTAGTGGAACGTAGGACGGTAAATTCTGAGTGGTATACAACCTTCTGTTTTCCAACAGCGTTCGATGAAATAAGGAAAAACAATAAGAGCAAATTCCGTCTGGAAAATTTCTCAAAGTTGTAGCAAATGATCGATATTTCGGGTCCAACACATTACCAGACTTGACTCATCTAAAAATTTGTCCAAAGAGATGAAAATTCCTTTGGACTTTGTTTGTCGGCCCTTGGAAAGATCCTCCTGATGGTCTTTTAAATGGAGTATTATTGAATTGAGGTCGATTCATGTAATTAATCTGTCTGGACTGCTTGGTTGGGGCCTTTGTGGTGGTTGGGCGCTGTTCGCAACATTATTCCGGTACAATTGGGATCCCTGCTGGTAAGGTTGATTGCGATTGCGATCGAAAGCCTGGGGGTTCGAATAAAACGTAGGCTTCTGCATTTTCGGCAGCAGTGGTGGGCTCTGCTGAGGTCATGCAAGACCTTTAATTTCTCTGCGTGCTGTCCTATAAGAAAGCGACCTGTCATGACAGACACGAAAAGTGAGACGTTCGTTCTCGACATCGATAGCAGTGCTTTGGTGCGTTTTGAGTCTAGGCCGGGCCGGGAATGTATGCAGCTCCTGACTAGTGACCACTTGTTATTTGTTGCCATAGTGCACTATCTCTCAAGATGAGCTTGCAGGTTACGATAGGCATGCCCACATGTTCCAGGTCCCCTGGAGCGCGTAAGGTAGTTCCTAGTCTTGCAAGTTCATCTACCTTGCAGTTTCCTGGTATATCCCCAAGGCCAGGTACCCATATCAAGTGAATATTAAACTGTTAGTGCCGCAGTTGGTGTCGTTCTCAGCGCACCCGTGATGCATATAGCAGCAGCGCTGAACTTTGTGTAGTATCGCACAGAAGGTGGATTTCTGCAGAGCTGTCCACCAGACGACAATGCCGTACAGCATTATCGGTCTGAGTACTGCCGTATACAAGCAGTAAACTATACGCGGGTGGGTTCAGACCCCAGCGTTTCTGCGTCTCTTATTTAGAAGGTTATGAGTGAACCTACGAATACTGCTGTCAACCCCGGCGGAGTAATGTTATTGAAAGCTACCATAGCATATTCGTTAACAGAGAGGGATCCTTCAATATAGTTGACTAGATCATGCAGGCCGGTTTCGGTGGACTTGCCCTTGCTGTAGGCATGCTGTTGAGTGGACAGTAGCCTGAGATCAGTTTTAGTCTTAAGGTAACTATCTATAGCGTGATCCATTTCGAGATTTCCTACTTTTTTAAAGAAAACCAGTAAGGAAAGGCAGAAAGTCGGGCGGGGCCGACTATATAATACCCTACACCTCCCTAACAATGCGATAAGGGTCATTGCCATAATAATTTGGAATAATTGGAAAATGGGTAGAAACATATTATCTAATTCTGAAACGATAATCGCTAAATTAAGCAATATTCGTTCCTAAATTGAGAAACATCTTTCTGAAAAATTTTAATGATCGGAAGTAAAATACAACATCTATAGCGGTTTGATACCAAATCAGGAGGAACAATCAATATAAATCTGAACCGATCTTCCCTGAATACTCATTCATGTAAAAATACCTCCTTCTGTCGAATTTCGTACTGATCGCATATAAAATACAGTCTCTACAGCGCCTACATGTCAAATCAGGGGTAACTTTTATATGGGGGCTATATCTAAATCTGAACCGATTTCTTCCAAATTTAACAGTGTTCATTCATATAATAAGAAACCTCTTTCTGCCGAATTTCATACTGATCGGATAGAAAATAACATTTTTACAGCGCTTACAAGTCAAATCGGGGGTAACATATATATGGGGGCTATATCTGAATCTGAACCGATTTTCTCCGAATTTAGCTGTATTCCTTCATGTAATAAGAAACCTCTCTTTGCCGAATTTCGCACTGATCGGATATAAAATAACATGTTTACAGCGCTTATATGTCAAATCGGGGGTAATGTATATATGAGGGCTATATCTAAATCTGAACCGATTTCTTCCAAATTTAACAGAGTTCATTCATGTAATAAGAAACCCTTTCCTGCCGAATTTCATACTGTTCGGATATAAAATAAAGTTTTTACAGCGCTTACATGTCAAATCGGGGCTAACATATATATGGGGGCTATATCTAAATCTGAACCGATTTTAACCAAATTCAATAGGGATCGTCCTCGGGCCAAAAAAAAGATATGTGTAAAGTTTCGTCGAGATCGGACCATAATTGCGACCTGTACTTTGATTACAAGAATACATGCACAGACGGACAGACAGACAGACAGACGGACAGACGGACATAGCTAAATCGACTCAGAAAGTGATTCTAAGTCGATCGGTATAATAAACGATGGGTCTATTTCTTCTCCTTTTGGGTGTTACAAACAAATGCACAAAGTTATAATACCCTGTACCACAGTGTGGTGTAGGGTATAAAATAAAAATACAGAAAATTAAAATTGAATGGGGAATGTTTATTATCATTTGAAAGAACATTCTTTGGCATTTATTTTTTGAAGATTATGTCTATCAAATTTTGGCCGCGGCTACGTCTCAGATGGTCCATCCGTTGAGTCCAATATTCGATGACTCGTTCGTGCATTTCGACTGGTAACTGGCGAATGACACGCGTGATGTTCCAAGTCCTGAATCGAATCGGGGTTGTCTAAACTTAAGGCTTTACATATCCTCACAGGAAAAAGTCTAACGGTGTGATATCACACGATCTTGGTGGCCAATCGACCGGCCCAAAACGTGAAATTATCTGCTCACCGAAGTGTTCTCTCAATAAATCCATTGATTGATGCAATGTGTGGGAAGTGGCGCCGTCTATTTGAAACCAAATGTAGCCGAGATCACGAGCTTCAATTTCAGGCATCAAATGGTCGGTTATCATGGCACGATAACGGTCGCCATTGACGGTTACGTTCTCACCGGCATCATTTTTGGAAAAATATGGACCGATCATTCCACAGGCCCACAAACCACACCAAACCATTGTTTTTTCTGGATGAAGTGGCAGTTCTTGAATCTCTTCAGGTTGCTCTTCGTCCCAAATGCGGCAATTTTGCTTCTTTACATACCCATTGAGCCAGAATGGACCTCATTGCTGAACAAAATTTGGCTCGAAAACGTCGGATCTTCTTGGAACTTTTCAAGAGCATATAGAGCGAAGCGATGTCGCTTGGGAAGGTCGGGCGGCTTCAGTTCTTGCACAAGCTGTATTTTGTATGCTTTCAATTGAAGATCTCGACGTAAAATGCCCCAAGTCGTTCCATACGTCAGTCCGAGTTGCTGCGAACGGCGCTGCGTGCTGGACGTGGTATATTCGGTCATTCGGGTGATGGTATTGCGAATAGTACGCTCAGTAGGCCGATTATGTTGACCATAATTTGAGCGTAGTGCACGAAACACATTCCTCACACAACGTGAATTTTCGAAATAAAGTTGAACGATTTGTAAACGTTCAGGCGTAAGTCTTTCCATGATGAAATGCCAAACAATACTTAACAATAATAACATGACAGCATGACACGACTCACACGTGAACTGTCAAAAAAGGCTATTGAAAAAAGTATTTCTACCGTTATTAATCTCTCCAGAGTTTTACGAAGAATTGCCGATAGGCTTATTGACTGAAAATCCTTAGCTCCAGAGTGGGATGGCTTTTGGGATCAAAACAGAGTTAATTAGTTTCCCTCCATTCTGTTGTCTGTATGCCTGATTGATACGACATGTATCGAGGAGCACTCCCACCGATTCCTCACTGGACGTAGTCCAAGAACTATCAACTTTCTTAATGTACCCAATAGTACAATAGTACAAGGTGTTAAAGCTAAAATTTTCTGTAACCTTGAGCCTTCGCCACTACAGAATCAAGTGAGCTTTTCTCAACACTTTTTTGGTACCGTTTGAGTTCTTCCTTATATGTGTCCCAGTTCTGTGGGACTTTGGTGGCATTTGCCCTATTGAAGAGCTTCCGACAGCACTTCCACAGCATAAATAATTTAGACGATCACCATTGCGGTCATTGTTTGCCATTTGGCTTCTGTTTGGGGCATGCGGCTCGTAACGAGTTGCAGTGACTCGGTCCATCTTTTCTTCAATGCAAATATAGTTTGCATTTTCATTTCAGGACATTTTGAAAGAGACCTGTTGAATATGTGTCTACATTTTTCCCAATTAGCCTTCCTAATATTTGGTGGGAAAACGGTGTCTTGAGACTTCGCATTCACGCAGAAGCTAATATATGGTCGGAAAAGCTATGAGTGTCCAAAACTTTAAAATCAGAAATCCTATCACTTAAATTCTCGGAGACAAAGGTGACATCGAGCACCTGCTGTCTGTTTCTAGTAATAAAGTTAGGTTCATGCCCTCCATTACAAATCACAAGGTTACTACTTATAATACATTCGATAAGTAATTCGTCCCTGTCGTTGATGTCAGTACTTCCCCATATAAGATGGTGTGAATTGATATTACTACACACAATTAGGTACTTGTTCTTCTCGTTTGCCGCTGGGTGTACAAATGCGCATATTCTGCCATTTAGTAATGAAATAATAAAAATTTGTTTCGAAAGGAACATTTATTTATAGGAAATGTGGTTTTAGTCCACTTTCGAAACAAAAATTGTTATAAAATGTTTTGAAAGTGGCTTAACCACATTCACCATTGCAAAAGCGGGTTAATAGGCCTAAAAACCGAAAAATGTTACACCTTTTTGAAACTTTGAGGACTTGTTATGAGCTGTACGCAGATATTTTATTTCTACTATTAAGCCATATTTTTTAACGAATTGAAACGGAAAACCATGCATGTCTCTTGTTCACTCACATATTTCTTATCTACCTATTATATACGCACATAGGAATCATGGAGCATTGCGACCGTTACAATCTGCACAAAACAAAGCTTTAAAAATTGTGCACAACCTTCCTATCAGGTATTCGTCCCATGATTTATATAAGTACATGGTTAAAAATACACTTCCGATTTATGGTCTATACAAACTGCAGCTTCTATTATACATGTTTAAGGCACTACATGGAACCGGTATTCGTACCACTATGTTTAGTAGGAATGGATCCCTAACTGGCAGAAATACAAGACAATCAAATGATTTCACAACTTCAAGATGTAGACTTGAAATAACAAAACAGCGAATTAGTTATTCTGGACCAAAGCACTATAATGAAATTCCATCACGCTTGAAGAACATGACAACGATATCCTCTTTTAAACTGCATTTAAAAGAATATTTAACTCAAAATGTTGAAACACATTAGTTGTAATTGAAAATAGGCGATGCAATTTTGTAATATTTATATATTAAGATGAGAGAGAATTTGTGTATATAAAGTTGTCAGTTTTTTTTTAGCCTATTTAATGCCTGCAAGGCGCTGGGGATCTAAATCATATATTGTAACGTTTTTTTTTTTTGAAAAAAATAAAGAATAAAAAAACCCTTTATATCTCTTTAGCTCCCAGCTCTTTAGCTCATCAGCTCACATTGCTCTTTAGTTCATTTCGTTCTGTAGCTCACCAGTTCAAATCAGTCGCTATTAAAGGAATCTGTTTGGAACAGAAATGGAATGAGTTGAATATACAAACGCGTTTGGATAGGTAGAATTCTACATTCCTGATGACATAAAAATGGAAGCAACACATGTTACCTGAAAAAAGAGAACGAAATGCGAAGAGAGAACCAAATGGCATGGTTGACGAAAAAATACATGTTGAACTACTGAGCTGAAATGAACGAGTTGTATGAACTAGTTCGTACCGTTCAGTAAAGTTACCCGTTCAATTGAACTAGTTCGTTCACGAACTACACAACTCTAGTATTATACTAGCAGGAAACCGCTGATTCGCATGCGAACATCTACGAGTATACATATATCGATACCTCCATTCTAAAACATGCTAGCATGTTTCTAGGGAAATTGCATTTTTATTTCCTAAATGTTCCAAATTATATTGAGTCAAAATGTGGTGTTTATCCTCAACCCAATCAAAAGTTATTCACAAAACAGTACAGGTCATTTGATTCGCGTTATAAAATAATTCCACACAAATTTAAAAAAATGCTTCAACCTTTGATCGCCTCTCCTGAAAAATTACCGTTTTGCACTTACATAGTTAGAATGGAGGTATCGATATATAAAAGAGAATGACGTTTGTTACTTACTACGCTTATAACTCAAGAACACCTAGAGCGATTTCGATGATTTGTAACAATTCGCAGTGGTATGCGGTCAAACAAGAACAATACCCAAAAAATAGCCGAAAACGCCGACCACTTAATCGCTAAGGCTCCTTTAAAAGCTATAAAGCTGAAATTTTACACAACAGTAGTCCAGATTATCGTATAAACAACGGACTCTTCATGTAGTAATTTTTTACCCAGTGGTCAGTTCTAGCGCTATCAAAAACTTGAGAATTGTGTTTGTCCTTTCAGAAGCATCTTATAAGATCAAAAGCTAAAATTTTGTAAATATGAGGTACTAATGCCGTCAAATACAAACTCGAAAAATATTTTTGAATTGTGTGACTGTGGTCAGTGTACCAGTAACCATTTTTTTTCATTATTTAAGTAATTTTAAAAGTTATTTAAGAGATTAGTATATACACGGAGGAAAAAAACCGCATCTGTAACATATTGTCCCAAACATATTTTGCAGGCAACATATATATGTTTGGTACATATTATGTTTGGGGTAGCAGTAATGTTCCCAAACATGTATATGATTGTATGCAAAATTTATATGATTGTATGTAATCATTTTTATGCTTATATCCAAACATATATATGACATGAAACTATAACGGTTCACAGCAACAAGTAACCTAATGTAAATCGTCACTCACTACGTCAAATACAGAAATACAATAACAACAAACAGTAATACACACTTTGCTTCTGAAAAGTAGTTCATGAGCTGCAGAACAGTTTTGGAGTTTTCTGAAAATTACTGAATTTTGTTTTGTCTCTTTAAAAGAATTTGTGCAGTGTGCAGAGCAGGGCAAAACTTCAATAGTACAGTGTACTCTTCACTACTGCACCCGAGGTCATTTCAGATGAAAACAATTTGTTAGTGCGGGAGTGTGTTTGTTCAAAGAACATGATAAGCCCACATACATATGTATGTTGGCAAAATAATTTATGTGGGGCAATAAAACGGCGTCAGTATTATAGAACGTTTTGTAAATAAAATGTTTTGAAGTAACATACATTCCTTTTTGAAAAAAATTAATTTTGCACCAAAATAATTGTGTTTTTTTAATGAATAACCTATATACATCTTTGATATCATATTCTTTCTTTTATTTTGAATTTGTTGTACGTGTTAAAACTACAACCAATTTCTTTGAATTCGACATTCACCACACATATTCAATAAAAAACCCGAGCTTAAGCTCGACCGGGCGAGTAAGCATCATCAAATAATAATAATACCCTTTGGTGTCGGTATCATTCCTCCTCATAGACACGGTTACCATATACATATTACCCTTCTTTGCACAAAATTATGAATCATATAATTGCGCTCTCTGAGAGTAATACTCTCTAAAACTCTAAAAAATATGTTCTAATATGTATATTATTTTGCCAAAAATATGTTAGGACACAAACATTTCGTTTTTTATATGCTAGAATTTTGCCCCGAACATATTATGATTGTGTGCAAACATAATATGTTTACCCACAAACATATATATGATTGTGCCCGTCCCAAACATATATATGATTGCATCCAAACATATTTTTAACATATTTTTTTCTCCGTGTACATATCTCAAAAGGGATTCGAAAATATCTTTCAATGTCCAGCCAGAGGTCAATCTCCAGTGACAAAAGAAATTGTCACTATTTCAGTACTTAACCAGTAAGGAAAGGCTAAAGTTGGGCGGTGCCGACTATATAATACCCTACACCACTCTCGTAATATTGAATAACTCTGATATATCAATTTTGTAATTCATGTATAAATTGTTTACATAAATTTACTTTTGGGACATTTTATACTTAAATAATACCCTGTACCACAGTGTGGTGTAGGGTATAAAAACGATTGGATCTAAAGAGCCAAATCGGACGAAACATATATATGGGAGCTATAGCTAAATCTTAACCGATTTTCTTCAAATTCAGTAGTGTTGGTTCATGGATCAAGAAACTCTACTATTCTAAATATCAAAATGATTGGATGTAAAATACAGCTTCTACTGGAGTAAAGAGCAAAATCGGACGAAACATATATATGGGAGCTATAGCTAAATCTTATCCGATTTTCTTCAAATTCGGCAGTGTTGGTTCATGGATCAAGAAACTCTACCATTCTAAATTTCAAAATGATTGGATGTAAAATACAGCTTCTACAGGAGTAAAGAGCAAAATCGGACGAAACATATATATGGGAACTATAGCTAAATCTTAACCGATTTTCTTCAAATTCGGCAATGGTGGTTCATGGATCAAGAAACTCTACCATTCTAAATTTCAAAACGATCGGATGTAAAATACAGCTTCTATAGGACTAAAGGGCCAAATCGGACGAAAGATATATATGGGAGCTATATCTAAATCTGAACCGATTTTAACCAAATTCAAATTTCAGAACGATCGGAGTGAAATTGCGACCTGTAGTCGACGAACAACTTTACATGGACAGACGGACGGACGGACATCGTTAAATCGACTCAGCTAGTGATTCTGAGTCGATCGGTATACTTTAAGGTGGGTCTAGCTGTGTTATTTTCAGGTGTTACAAACATCTGCCGTGAAACAAACTTATAATACACAATCGAGTAGGGAATTAAGCAGCTTTGTGCGTACTAATTTCCCTCTCGCTTTCCTAACCTATTATTTTTATAAAGGGATGAGACTTGTGGAACTAATTCTGAGTTGCTGAAAAAGGAATGCCTTCTTTTTTAGATTTTTTGACCAGGTTAGAAAAATGAAAAAAATTTCTTTCGTTTTTATTACTTTTTATTTTCTATATTTAATTTTATTTTTATAGACTTATTTATTTTTTATTTCGCTCCGACGAGGATTTGAACCCGGGTTACATGCTTCAAAACAGTGCATGCTACCTTTCTGCACCACCAAAGTTCTCGCACTCATCAACGCTAAATTGTACTAAGTATTTAAGGGAACAAGATTTTTTCGATAGCCTTGCTTCTTTTTATATATTTAGATTCGCTTACTTTTGCGGGTTATTGGAATTAAGTTCTCCATTAGCAAATCCAGAAAATTTTAGCACATTATATTCCGGAAGGAAAAATTACAATGAAGAATTAATGTCTTGTCGCCCGCTCTACAGCTACATACTTCAATAGAATGCAAAGAGCAATGCTTAATTGAATCTTGGCAAACGAAACTGGAAGTATTTCTGGGCGAGTCAGTCACAAATATAACCAGTAATTTTTTACTGGGTATAGATAGACCCGACGAGTGCTGTATAAAAGGCGAAATTTTCACAGAAACGAATTTTGACCAGTGGTCAGCGCTATCAAAAACGTGAGTGTTATTTTTATCCTTTTAGAAGGTTTTATAAGAAACAAACCTAAATCTTTGTAAATATGTAGTACTATGTAGGAACATTTAGGATTAGTCAAGCGGCTGTGTCGCAGCCAACATAACCTCAAAATACGAGAACGGACCGTTTGATTGGATTGATGAATTCGTATTGGACCCAGAAGTGACACTGTGGAGGAAAATCTCTGATTGGTCAAAGGTGCGCGACAGGGCACCTTTGACTTGATGTATATTTGAACTTGATGTATTTGTAATGAATTTGAAATATGAAAACCACTGCACCAATCGTCTGGAAGTTCTTAGCTTACACTTTTGATAGCATTGTAAAAAAACTGATCAGTACGACTGATAGTGCCGATGCATGTACATCTACATTGTTATAAAGATTTCGGACTGGTCTCCTGCCAAACAAGATGAATACCCAAGAAAATTACTGAAAAATTCCGGATATTAAGACACTCCTCCCCTATGAGCCAAGTGTTGATATTGAGAAAAAAAGTTAGCTAGAGTGCTGAAATTTTATGTATATGCATTTAGTAGCAGTTTATATGTTTAATCCAAAAATGGGCGGGATCGGACAGGAGCGTTGCCCCGGCGATAAGCCAAATTTTAAAATTGAGATATCATGCATAATTTGTTAGCGAGAGTGCTGTAATTTTGTGAGTATGTATTTGATGGCAGTCTACTTAATTGTCCCAAAAAATGGTGGGATCGGACCAATAGACGTGACCCCGTCGCCTGCGGGGGTGCGGTTTTTTTGTATATGTATTTTGTGGCATCATTGTGATTGGTCGAAAAATGGACGGGATCGGAAATTTGGACCGGGTCCAGCTACTTTATAATATAATCATTTCGATTAGCCTTTATCATCACGGATTGTCAGCCCTCAAGCATAGAAATTTCCGTATAAAATCATCTACATTCCCTTTAAAATCATTTTTATTCGAACAGTCTTATTGACCTTTACTGTGATATATTAATATTGTAATAGGTCTAAAATTTGTTTAGAACACAGCCTGATTTTAGCTTATAAAACAGATTTGTATATATCTAAAGGAACTCGACATCGTAATACTCCAATTTAGTAATGTCACTCACACTCTTTCAATTTATATAAAAAGAGTATATGACCAAGTAATAATACAAAGTAATAAGTCGATTCTAGTCTTTCACCTACAAAATATAACCTACAAATATACATATGCACGGGTCTGATCTTACCCACAAAGGGACGTGTGAACTCACTTTGTTACCATAATAACCCACACCAAATTTAAAGATTGTCGGTACCATATACACATGTGTTTCCGATAATACTTATTTACTTCGTACTCGTATGCTATGAACCACGAACACTTGTCCCATTCCCAACGATTCTGGTGAATTGGCCACTAATCCTATCACGACCACCTTAGTTGAAATTACTAATATAGACTCCAATAACCAAATATCATTCATAATAATCCAAATATCATTCTACTGCGGTCAATAGTTTCCGAAATATTGAATTTTAAATATTGCTATGCCTAATTTTGCCACAGTCACCATTCCAATATGGCCTTTTTTGTTAAAAATTAAGTAGAGTATGTGTATCTTCGATAATAAAGTAGCTGTTCTTAAATGGATTATGTCTACATATCTGATATATCTTAATTCTCAAAAAACGTAAATGCCAAAAATTATGTCGAAATTGGGCCGCAATGTCGAAACCATCCATGGGTGATCTAGACATTACCGTATAATTTGCTGTCTTTGTATATTTAAATTAGGAAACATAAAATATACTTCCATTTGTTAGGTCCTTAATTAAAAAAGTTTTAATGGTGCTGGGCAGTCACTAAAATATTTTTTTTTAACAATTTATTTTTTATGAAAAAATTTTCTTCCAAAATGCTCAAATGTCAATCCCCTGGCTGTCCTAACTCTACCTTAACCTGATTTTCAAATTTTATTTTTTTTTGACAAAAAAAGTAAATATTTTTTAAATAAAATTGGTTCAATGTAAAATATTATTTAATTATTTATGTTTTCTATTAATGTTTATAATTTTTTATCAATTACTATTTTTATGAGGGTTATTTTTTTCCCGAAGACTTGCGTCATTCCCCTATCAAATCATATATTCCATATTAACATAGGAAACACTGCAAGCTTTGTTAACAAAATTAGGGAAGAAGTATTCGATATAACGATATGTTCAGAAAATCTTATTGATGAGATTCATGAGTGGAGGGTTTCGGACGAACACACCTATTCAGACCACCATTATAACAGGTGGCGCAAAAGTAATCCTCCTATCAGAAAATGCTATAAATTTTGCGATTGGCCCCTAATGTCAGTTCTGTTTTGACATTTGTGTAGTAAACACATGCGAAATACACGTTAATAAACAATGTTACGCTACACTGCTCCAGAACGCGGAATATTGCTGACTATGGAGGAAGATGATTTTTCATCAAAAATAATCATGAGTGATGAGGCCCATTTCCATCTTAGCGGGTACGTAAATAAGCAAAATTTACGCTTCTGGGGCACTGAAAATCCGCGTGTAACCCACGAAGAGCCATTACACCCGCTCAAAGTCACTGTATGGTGTGCTGTTTTCGCTGGAGGAGTCATCGGACCTTTTTTCTTCGAAGACGTCGCGGGCCAAACGGTTACTGTGAATGGTGAGCGCTACAGAGCAATGATCAACGAGTTCTTTTTGCCGCAACTTGATGAATTGGGATTGGAAAACATGTGGTTCTAACAGGACGGTGCAACGGCACACACTGCACGTGCCACAACCGATATGCTGAAGGATGCATTTCCCGTGCGCCTAATCTCCCGTTTTGGCGATTTGCACTGGCCAGCAAGATCGCCTGATCTGACCGCTCCAGACTTCTTTTTGTGGGGCTTTTTGAAGTCGCGGGTTTATGTCAACAAGCCTCAGACTCTTGCAGCTCTTAAAGACAATATCCGTCAAGAATGTGAGGACCTATCGCCGGAAGTTTTGGCCAAAGTGATGGAAAATGCCATAAAAAGGGCTCAAATGACAATCAACTGTAGCGGCGGCCATTTACATGACATCATATTCTCGACATGATATAAAAAAAATTAAAAGACCAAATAAAAATAATCCACAAGAAGAATCAAAGTTTTTCATTTTTTTTTTAAATTACAGCCAAAAAACATCGAAAGGTTACTTTTGCGCCACCTGTTATAAGGTTTAAAATTGCACGGCCACCACCAAACCCAATAAGTTTCCGTAATAAGGCTAAGACCGATTGGACTAATTTCGGAAATCTACTTAGAAATCAATTGGGGCATACACGCGATTATCTATGTATGTGCAGAAGACATTGATATCAATGTGAAGAAGATTACCGAGGCTCTTGTAAAATCATTCGAAGATAGTTGCCCACTTCGAGAAAGGGAATCTGCCTTTGAGAAACCCTGGAGGACAGGACAAATTCGCTCGATTGGCATAGATGGCCGCAGACTTTACAACAGAGCTCGACGTAAAAAAATCAATCAGTATATTGGGACGACTACCACAGAAGACTCAAAGAATACAATAAAATCATTAGATGGGCGAAACGTAACTCCTGGAGGCTTTTCTGTGAGCACAGCGTTAACAGCATGTCTAAAATGAAAAAGATCCTCTCAAAAACTTATGTCCAAACTCTTTTTCCGACTGGTAATGCTGGACCAACAGAGGAACAGTTACAGAATGAAAATGTATTGCATCAAGTACCTATTACGGATTTAACAGATGGTATGGTTAAAGAAGCGATAAAAAGTTTCTCTCCCTTTAAGGCTGCGGGACCGGATGAAATATTTCCAGAACTTCTGCAGAATGAGGTGGATCTGGTATCAACTCATCTGGCTGGAGTGTTCACTGCATGCCTAACCCATTCGTATACCCGAAAAAACTGGCAGGAATCAACGGTGGTCTCCATACCAAAGCCTGACAAGGCGAGTTATACGACCCCAAAGGCTTATCGACCCATTAGCCTAACTTCTTTCCTGTTAAAAACAATGGAGCGAATAATTGATAGCATGGTCAAAAGTAAAATAGCGGATGACAGGCTAAAATTCAAACAACACGCCTATGTCAAAGGAAGATCAGTGGAAACAGCTCTGCATGAGGTAGTGCACCACATAGAAGAGTCCTTCAGTAAAGAAATGTATACACTTGCTGTGTGCATAGACATTGAGGGCGCATTTAACAATATACAGACCGATACACTTATCCAGTCCTTAGACGAGTTTCAGGTTGACCGGGCGCTGAAAAACTGGATGAATAATATGCTAAGGAATAGGTGGATTATTTGTGGGTCATATGACGTAAAAATTAGAGACAAGGTGAATCGTGGTATACCTCAGGGGGCATTTTATCGCCTCTTCTATGGGTTACGACGATACACAGTCTCCTAAAAGCCCTCACCAATGAAGGACTTAAACCAGTCTGTTATGCAGACGACGTTGTAATTCTTCTAAGGGGCTTTCATCCAAATATATTATGCAGAAGAGCTGAAGAGGTACTTAACATAGCATATAACTGGGCACAACCAAGGGGATTAAATGTTAACCAGACAAAACAGAAATATGTATGTCTATTTACAAGGAAAACGAAGATCCCACGTTTTACCCGGCCTCGATTCCTGAATAAGACAATTGCTATAACTAAAAAGGTAAAATACTTTGGAGTAATCTTGGATCAGAAAATGCGCCAGAAAGATCATCTTGAAGAAAGAGTTACCAAGGCCCACAGATGTTGGTCGTTGTGCAGAAGAGCTATAGGTTTAAAATGGGGACTACGTCCAAATATGACTCACTGGCTTTACATGAGCGTGATTAGACCAATAATCACCTATGCCTGTATAGTGTGGTGGACATCAATGGACAAGAAGTGCAACGTAATACCTTTGCAAAAAAATTCAACGTATGTGCTGTCTAGAGGCATATGCGGGGCATTTAGAACTGCACCAACAAAAGCGTTGGAGACTATACTGCACATCCAGCCAATAGACACCCGTATAAAGTATGAGGCAGCCCTCACAGCAAGGCGTCTAGAAGTGATGGGTGAATGGATAAATCGAGCCCACAAGTCGTACCATCAGAAGATGTTAGAATCTCTAGTTGGTCACATTCAAACGCCAGAAATCTCCGACCGCATTCCTGAAGTGCGGCTTACAGCTACCTGTGATACGTTTGTGCCAGACAGACGCTCCTGGGAAAATTGAACTTTGGCTCATGTGCCAGTGGGAACCAGCTGCTACACGGATGGATCCAAGCGAGGAGGAAGTCGAACTTCACTTTCGCCTCCCTGACCATACCACAGTAACACGACAAAGCCTAAATATGCCAACATCTTCACAGATAGCTATTGAGTTCGAGATCGTGAATGACTTTTCTGCTAACGTTGCAAAACAAAAATTGTGTGTTCACACGGTTGTAAATTCACAGGGTTGCATTTTTCCGCCATTTTTCTGGCAACGTTGTCCGATCTGCAAATCGTGTGTACTTACCTTAAGAAATGTGTGAAATGTATTAGGGGTGGTCACTGGTTGGTGAAGAATAAGAAATGTGTGAAATGTATTAAGGGTGGTCACTGGTTGGTGGACTATATCGTTTCGGAAGCTACCAAGCAACCTCATCGGCACCTTGGACAAAATACCTTGTCAAGCTTCCGAAACGATATCGTCCACCAAACAGTGACCACCCTTAATACATTTCACACATTTCTTATTCTTATTTTTCAAAGGTTTGTTTTTCTGTTTAACAAAAACAACGATCTCGAACTCAATAGTCAAAAAGAAAACTATGAAAAGTCACAACAGATCGAATAACAACCAGTAAGGAAAAGCAGAATGTCGGGCGGAGCCGACTATATAATACCCTACACCTCCCTAACAATGCGATAATGGTCATTGCGATAATAATTTGGAATAATAGGTAAGTCGGCAGCAACATATTATCTAATTCTGAGCCGATAATCGCTAAATTAAGCAATATTTGTTCCTAAATTGAGAAACATCTTTCCGGAAAATATTAATGATCGGAAGTAAAGTACAACTTCTATAGCGCTTTGATACCAAATCAGGAGGAATATATATATGGAGGTTATATATAAATCTGAACCGATTTTCCCTAAATACTCATTCATGTAAAAATACCTCTTTCTGTAGAATTTCGTACTGATCGAATATAAAATACAGTCTCTACAGCGCTTACATGTCAAATCGGTGGTAACATATATATGGGGGCTATATCTAAATCTGAACCGATTTTCTCAGAATTTGGCAGTATTCCTTCGAGTAATAAGAAACCTCTTTCTGCCGAATTTCGCACTGATCGTATATAAAATACAGTTTCTGCAGCATTTACATGTCAAATCGGGGGTAACATATATATGGGGGCTATATCTAAATCTGAACCGATTTTCTCCGAATTTGGCAGTAATCGAGTAATAAGAAACCTCTTTCTGCCGAATTTCGCACTGATCGGATATAAAATACAGTTTCTACAGCATTTACATGTCAAATCGGGAGTAACATATATATGGGGGCTATATCTAAACCTGAACCGATTTCCCCCACATTTGGCAGTGTTAATTTACGTAATGAGAAACCTCTTTCTGCCAATTTTTTTACTGATCGGATATAAAATACAGTTTCTACAGCGCTTACATGTCAAATCGGGGGTAACATATATATGTGGGCTCACTCAAGGCAGCCACTGACTGGACAGTGCAAGCGAAGAAAACAGTCGAACTAGAAAAAAATCAATAAAAATGCAATCGCTGAGATGCACATTGAACCTGCGACTTCAATTTAAACCTGCGTAAGCGTACACGCTGGCCAACTCGGCTACTCTCGCACACGCTTGTTTGGTGTCCGATTCATTACTTCACATTTTCTACACATCCTAACAAAAAAAAACAATGTCTATTTGCAAAAAGTCTATGGAGAAATGTATAAATTACAACCCACATTGTAAAAATAGTGAAATTTATAAATTTATTTTCGTATTTTTTATTTTATCTATATTGTTTGGAACGTACCAAAAGGGAATAATGCCCATTTTTTAATATACTATCGATACTATAAAAACATTACACTCTACAAAATTTCAGGAGGAATCGAAGTTAAAAGCCGTTAACTTTTTGAAAAATGGTCCATTTGTAAGGGAGGTACCAAAAGGGGCGTGGAAATAACGCTCATTTTGCACGGGATCATAGGTATTATAAAGGCATTACGCTCCACAATATTTTATGTATTTTTATGGACTGTAACTAAAAGTTATAAGCATTTAAATTTTTGTGCAAATTGTCAATTTGTATAGGAGCTACCAAAAGGGACGTGGCAATAATGCTCATTTTTCACAGGACAGCAGGTACTATAAAATCATTACACTGCACAAACTTTCAAGTATTTAATAATCTCAACACTATATTTACTCCTTGTGGAACCAATAAAAACTCCACGAAGCCCCTATTTCTTTAATCACAGGTGGATTAATACAACATATTTTGTAAAAAAAGGTACTTGAATTTTCCATATATTAATTGGACGTGGACCCACTCATATCGTCGCTTGGATGACCAACTGCAGTAACTGACATTTTCAAAATTGTTCAGGAGAGCAGTTTTTCTGTTTTTGAGACAATGTTCCTTCTTCCTTACGGCGTAATATTTATTATATTTCCAGTTTGCTTTCCTCATTGTGTACTTAACTCCATCTTTTTCAATATTATTAAAAAAAAATGTAATTATAATGCATGGTTTTCATAAACAATGCAGATACGTCACTTTGTGGGAAAAAATTATTCTTAATGTCAGTTACGACTGATCACCGCCCAGCGCAAACGGCTAAAGCTAGAGTCATGAAATTTGGTAGGATGGTAGTCTTGCTATATAGACGTGCAATATGGAAGGGTTTTTCGAAATTTTGGGCACACATTGGGTCAAAAAAGAAAAAAATATTGTATCACAGCCAAATCCAAACGGCTTGAGCTAGAATTGCAACATTTCGTGTGAGGGTAGCGCCTAGGGCGAAGATTCGGTATGATTCACAATTTTTCGAAATTGAAAACTTTACGCGCACATTGGGACAAAAAGGGATAAATATGGCACCAAAGCCAAGTGCAAATGGCAAGAGCTTGAATCGTCTAATTTGGCTTGAGGGTAACCATTGGAACGTAGGCTAGACACACGGAGTTTTTTAGGCAAAAATGGTGGAAAAATGATAAATATTGTGCAGTGGGTTAAAACTATGTTGGATATGGTACAGTGGGGCAAAAAGTGCTAAATATGGTACAGTGGGGGAAAAAAATTAAATATGGCACAGTGGGGCAAAAAGTGTTAAATATGGCACAGTGGGGAAAAAAAGTGTTAAATACGGTACAGTGGGGGGAAAATTAAATTTGTGCAGTGGGTCAAAAATGTGTTAAATATGGCACAGTGGGCCAAAAAGGGTTAAATATGGTACCGTAGTGCAAAACTGGTAAAATATGGTACGATATGGCAAAAAGGGTTAAATATGGTAGAGTAGGGCTAGGGGTGCGAATTTAGCTTTTGGAATATACAGTATGTTTTTCTCTTAATACATACTTCTAGTGGCACTGTGATGCAAAAACGATTAAATGGTGTACAGTGTGGTTTAATGGCATTTAGAGGCACATAACGGAAAAGTGATAAATACTGTAATCTTTAGATTATCCTAGCGGGTGACATAGGCTATATTAGATTTTTAATGAGGAGGCGTGGCCCCGCGCAAATAAGCCAAATTGGAGTTATTATTTTCTTAGTGATTCCTACTGTTCCTACCTACCTGCTAGTCTACACAAATGTAAATCTCACCGGCAAGTGGAGCACCCTGCATATAACAGATGAGGCAATGGCGATCGATCATGGGCAGTATTACCTCAACATCGTGCTGATTAAATCCTGTCACAACTCAACAGCCAGCTTGATGGCATTAAGATGACAGGCCTACAATCGGAACAGGAACAATGGGCTAATAACTTACCGTATTTGAAATCAAACTATTCACGAAACTCTACAAGAAATAATCCATCTCGAAATTTGTGGACGACACTACGCCTAGAAGAGGACTACGATTTTGTACATTGAAAGTTCAGACATTATATAGAATTGACTGATTAGCACAAGTTGGCAGAATTGGAAAGGTACCGAGTATCGTTCATGGGAATGAGTGAAGTAAAGTGGAATCAGAGTGGTCATACATCTAGAACAAACGGTCACGTTATGTGCTGGTCCAGAATGTCCCAGGATGATGGTATACGCCAATACGGTATAGGAGTTTTGGTTAATAAACAAATGCGCAATACTGTAATCGATTACAATGTCCATAACGAGCGTATGATGATGACTCAAGTGGACAAACAAGAATCTTACAGTTGTACAGTGTTACGCACCAACAGAGCATGCTCCAAAAGTCCTTTGACATTTAAGATAATATTGCAATTGTCGAAACGCAATTTTTCTTTTAGCTTAAAGGTAATATATGGTGTAAGGTAATAAATAATCTTTAACATTTTATTCATATTCCTTTTGGTAAACATTTTGGTTGGTTTTTTAGAACCGTTAGTTTTTAGAAATATCGGTATTATCAGAAATTTCCCTGCTTTATAAAGGGTCCGCCATCTAACGTTTTTTTCAACTAGTGCTTATTTCGTGAATGGTAACACTTAGCTCATGTCTGATTTGACAGATAATTAGTTTTATCCTTCCGCTGAACGAATATGGTTGTGTATACGCTTGAACAACGCAGGGAGCGATCGATATACAGAAGATGCCGATTTTGCCAAAAAAAATTATCTTTTCAGATGAAGCTCATTTTGATCTTGGCTGGTATGCAAACAAGCAAAATTGTCGCATTTGGGGCACAGAAAACCCGCACGCATACATTGAAAAGCCGACACACCCAAAACGAGTCACTGTTTGGTGCTGATTTTGGTCCAGAGGCATAATTGGGCCATTTTTCTTCGAAAATGAGCAAGTGGCCGTTACAGTCAATGGCGATCGTTATCGGGCCATGTTCAACGAATTTTTGTTCACAAAAATTTAAGAGGAGGATATTGGCAACATTTGGATTCAACAGGACGGCGCTACGTGCCACACAGCCGAAGTTACACTCGATGTTTTGCGCGATGTTTTAAAAAAAAAGTTATTTGGCGGACCCTTTATAATAAAAGGACAATTATACCCATCACTAAACTATAAAACTGTTTAATGGGTATTTTCTGAGATATTATATCAATTTTTAATAACGGCCGTCGTTACACCCCAGTTATATTGAACGACACAAATGTTTTTAAAACACAATATTTGTTTTCATATAATCCTATAATATACTATTACACTCTCTAATACCTATGTATATGATCGTAGCCGCGTGGAAATCAAAGCATTTGCAAACAATTTCAATTGATTTTTGCACAGAAAAACAGATACATTTCCAAAATTGCCAGCATACCTTAGTGTTTCGTCCATAACTTTTACAAATATTGAGTCCACAAAAATTCATTTGTATATTTTGTGTAAATTTGAAAAAAAAAATCGAAGGTGAGCAATTTTAATTACTTTGAAGTTTTTTTTTAAAAAAAGTCCCGAATTAAAACTTATAAATTTTTAAAAAAAATCTAAAAAATGTATTTTATGTTCTCTCCTAAACGATGTTAACATTGTAAAAATTGGTTCAGACGCTGAAGAGCAAGAAAAAGTTTCGTAAAACGCAAAAATGATTTATTTTTCAATTTTATAAATTCTCTAATACCCATAACATTTTGAATAAGAAATCCTAACAATGAATGATGTTCAGATCTTATTATATCATTAAGAAACTTTTTATTACCTTTTTCGGCAACAATAAAATACATAGTATTACAAATTCTGACTAGGGTGATCAAAATCCGGTTAAAATATAAAACCGGTGGACGGTTTATCTAAATTAAAAAAAAAAACATTTTTTCTTTGCTTTTTTTCAAAGAGTAAAAACGTTGGAAGCGTTTTTTTTTTCTGCATAATAATATAGTTTGTAAATATGCAGCTTGAAAAACATTTCCTGTATTAATAAAAAGGATAACACAAAATGAGCAAGTGGCCGTTACAGTCAATGGCGATCGTTATCGGGCCATGTTCAACGAATTTTTGTTCACAAATGTTGTTCGTCTTCAGAAATGAAAAAGTGCTAATCAAATCAAAAACTAAATAAAATAAAAACTTTAGTAGTTAGAAAAAGGGGTTTTCAGGACTCAATCATAATGATGCATATAATAAATCATAAAAACATGATTTATAACTAGTTTTTGCAAATTATGTGACATGAATTTTTAACTATAAAAAAGAAATAATTTGTTGTTATGCCCAATTAAATTCCGTTAAAAATTCGTCATTTCTTGATAGTAGGGCGCTAAAAATTTGTCAGGATGTGTATTTTGTGGTTTATTGACCATTTGAAAAAGAGGGTGGATGGTATGCGAAGATCACTCGATAAGTATTAAGCAGATTTTTTTTACAAGATGCTCGAACTCGTAATTATACATAATTTTTGATATTTTAGAGTTAATAAAAAAACCGGTGTTCAAAATTCATGATTTTGAAAAAAACGGTGACGGTCGAAGCAAAATACCGATGGGCCTGTTTATTTTAAACCCGTTTTTATCACTCTAATTCTGACCCAATAAATAGTCTTAGTACTTATATGGCAAATCTATCCCAATATTTTTAAATTTGTCAGCATCTTTGGGTATATTGTTGTATACATCGGTTGTAAAAATTGGCTTCTATATCGCATGAATGTCAAATCTGAAGTACATAAATTATATCATGAAAGTGTTTTATATCCAAACAAAAAAACTTCCGATACTCTTTTTTTAAAAACAACATTATGTATTATTTTTAAAATCATTTTCTTTCGATATTTGTTAACCTATTAATTTTCTACCTATAAGTTGCCATAAACAAACAACTAAATTAAGTTTCCTCACCGATCAAGATTGTTTTTGGTGGAGTTTGTTTGTTCCATATGTCTGAAATCCACTGTAGAGTTTTTCAATATTTTTAAAATTCCGAACTGCCATAAAGATTATAAGTGCAAATATTTTTAAATTATACTGAATATTGCTAATGATTTTAGAAAACCTTTGTGCCAAATATCTTAAATCGATATTAACAATTCCGACATTCGTACGTGTATCTAGATACCATGACATGTTGATAGACATGTCAGAAGAGCCTCAATATAATAAAATCTATCGCAATAATCATGGCCGTAGAAATGGCGTAGCAAATATTCTCATACTCACACGCATAGATTCGCAGCATCCAGGCAAACTTATCCCAAAGTCTTCGTTGTTTATTTATGGTGGAAACGTATCATTCATTCATTGTCTGCTTGGGAGTAGGAAACCAGCAAACCCCGAACGACAGAGACTATAACTAGTTTAGGGATATTAATAGCATTTCACGCTGTATGCGTTAATTGGTATTCCATGATAGCCCAACTTTATGCTGTGGTCGTGCCCACAAAATCTTCCCCATACGAGAGGAGGCTTCGCACCCCCATTCAGTCTGTAATCGTTCTATCTCTAATCTGGCCGACGAGGGCCAAAACCACTAATACAAATTGTCCCTTTTCTCTGTAATTAAAATGCTATTTATAGTCAGATGTTGTTCCTCAGATTGTAAAACATGGATGTAAAATTGACACCGAAAATAGGTCATTAGAAACATTAGCTCATCATAATTCTATCATTTGTGCACTGAGGGAAGGGAATTGTGGTGTATGTTTGCGTATGTATGTATGCGTGCGAGACTGTGTAAGCCCTTGTGTAGGGGGATGTGTGTGGCTCATAATAGATTTAAATGTTTTCCTTGACATAAAATGTGGTTCATTAATGTGATGTCTTATATGGATTGCTAATGGATTTAGTGATGGATTTAAATTTGATACATACAAAATGTACGGGTAAATACCTCTGTTTTGGGATGTAACATACAAAATAACTTTAATAGAAGTTTGACATTTTTATGGGGACCCAAACAAAATACTCTTCGCAAATGTTGCCATACTGATATTATACGGTATTTTATGATTTACATTATTTAAGCAATTACATACATACATACATACATATGTAAAACGTATCACCTATAAAACGAAAATTATCCTCGTCGTAATGAGTCCAATGTTGGTACAAAACATGTATATATAGTGAAGCCTTAAAAAAGCGAAACAATTTTTAAATCTAGTGAACTAGTCATGGCATATGAATAAGATGAGCGAATTAAATGATTAAAAATTAATTCTACCGAGTGGCTTTCTCTGTCGAACACAAAAGTAAAAATATTTTAAACTTGTTGAAGCGGAGGTTTCTGATAAAAATTTCCTGAAGCGTTCAGAGCTACACGCTGAAAAAATCGCTTCTGTAGTATATTGTCACAAACATACTAGTATTCGGCTTGAAACATATATATGTTTAGGGTATGCTCTGAATATATAATATTTGGTACACACAAATATTTTATATTTGGGTAGATGTTGGTCTAAACAAATCTTCATTTCGATCCTAATATGTTTTTATTTGGGAATATTATTTCCGAAACCATGATTTATTTGCATCTAAGTATTCAGATTAATTTTAAGACAAGTTTTATTTAATTGCAACTTAGTATTCAGAAAATATACCGATATCTTTATTGTGTTAAGTTTTTCAGCAATTCAAAGTTATTTTTTTAGAAAGTTTTAATGTTTCTAAAAATATTTTATAAATGAATCGTTCAACCTTGGAAAATAATAAATAGTTCGAAGGATTTACAACTAATTATGACTCGGAATATTTAGAACATTACAATGAGTGCTTTAAAACAGAAGTTAATGCTGCATATATCATTTTTTATTGGGAGGTACAATTGAAGTAAAAATTAAAACTGAAGTTCGAAATTCAGCAATGTTTTAAAATTCATTTTTAAATAAAATATATTTAGAGAAATTCCTGAACAATAATTATATTTGTATTTAAACACATATTTTATTTGAGAAAATTAGTTTGCAAATAAATAAAATATATTTAGAGAAATTCCTGAACAATAATTATATTTGTATTTAAACACATATTTTATTTGAGAAAATTAGTTTGCAAATATATTTTGTTGTAATATATTAATATACGCGTTCCAAACAAATTTTTCTGATTTCAAATAAAAATTGTTTGCTCAAAAATATATAATACTAGCTGAACCCAGCAGACGTTGTCCTGTTTTGGACGTTGTACGTAAAAGTTCTCAAAAGAAAAAAGTTATCTTTTATGTAGAGATAGAATAAATTTTTATTTTACTTTTTTGTAAGATAACAAAAAGCTCAATGCTTTAACATAAGAAAAAAAAACACTGTAAGTTCAGGAGCGATAGTTATCGAATGATGTTGTCTGCTTCAGAGCCAAAAAAGGAGAGAGCGACACAGGGTTTCAGTCATTAGCATCAACCAGACAAAATAATTAAATTTCAGATTTTTTGAGTGTTTCAAAACTCAATCCAGACGAATTGTCTGTTACCTCAAATCCAGTACACCTAGGCCTACTCCCACATCAAACAAAACAAGTATTAAAAAGTACTTATTAATTTTAATGTTTGCGTACAAACATTGCTGTGTGTATATAGACATAGGTGTACAACACTGAGTGTCGGTGGTTCTGAGCTCAGCAAGCAGCGAAAACCAGACGGATTAAGCAGCAGTTTAAGCCGCTGTTTTATAGAGGTAAATACCAATTGACTTGCTCAATCTCAAGGCCCAGTTAGGCAAACTTAACCGTAACGCCCCCGTAGCGTAACGAATCAGCTGATTCAATCTATCATATGGAAATCAGTTTAAACGATTAGCCAACGGAAACGAAACGTAAACGGACGGCTGAATCTGTTGAAATCAGAATTGGACGTTCCGTTTACGTACAATTTGACAACAGCTGATACTACATGTTGTTTACAATTACAATTGTATGTTCACCGAGAAAAGTAAAGAAAATAATTTATTTGTTGTTTAAAAGTGCAAATAAACATGAAAGACGAATATTTGATTTCATTGGTGCAGTCGCACGAGTATTTATACAATAGGTTTAGGTTAAAACCTAAACCTTTATACAATAAATAAAATCCAGCATATAGGATATCTGAAAAAAAGCGAGAAGCTTGGAAGCAAATTGGCAAGGAGCTGGGCGTTACAGGTGAGTTTTATGAAGATCGCGGCTGACTCCATTAAAAATTAAATTTATAATCTGCTTCAGGATTCTTTTGACGACAGTACGAGACAATCATTGCGCCAATCTTCTTCATTGTGGGTTAATTTGGCAGCAATATAAGCGTCTATACAAACGAGGACTTATTTATAGATAGAGATTGGATCTGATTTGGCTGAGTCCCTCTTCAATGGAAATAGACATAAGTAAAGGGGTTTCCATTAAGGACATAAGAATTTAATAAATATATTAATATTATATTAATAAACATATATTAATAAAAAACAGAGAATATTTAAGACATAGAGTTCAAATTTATTCCAGGTTAAGAGCAAATGTTACATTTTAAGAATGAAATTCAATTTCGGTCATATGACCACCACGAGCCCGTCAACAGCGATCTATTCTTTGGACCCAATATTCCACCACTCTTGGACACATTTCGACCGGAACGTTGGCAATTTCGCGTTGGATGTTGTATCTGAGCTCGTCTAATGTTTTTGACTTAGACCAAGGATATTCCTCAGGGGAAACGCAGCATCGCGAATAAAAAATGAGGAAAGGCTTCAGAGGATGCTGACGATAATGGTTTACTAGGAGGTAATGTACCTAAAATAACTGATTGGCCAAACGCAGAGTACTGGAATATAGCTGTATTTAATTTAAATTAAGAAATGTAAATTGTTTGTATTAAAATAGAATATAAATAAATTGAAGTTTAATGGACATACCCCCATCGTGTTGGCTGCCATAATTTCCAACATTAACTGATATGAATGTATAGTTAGCATCGCAGATTCCCACACAATTTGGCATATCCCACATTCGTTGAAAATCATTGGCAATGTGTTTGTACTGCTGTGTAGTTTGTTCGCTTAAATAAATCGGCGAAAGCAAGCGCCACAAAACTTCACTGCATTCTAAAATAATATTTGGAATTGTTGTTTTTCCCAGCTTGTGACTCCATGCAATCGATTGTATGGAACCAAATATCTACAATTTTAAAGAATAGAATGTTAATATTTCCCAACTTGGAATCAAAGGATAAAGCAATATTTGACATACAGTGGTGTTATTGCTAGTCTCTGCCGGTCTAATCCCTTGCTTTGGTGTAGTTAACTCATATTTTATTAATGTTAATAATAAAATAAAAACTTCCATAGGCATTCTAGTATCCGGCTTTCGCCAGTCATTGTTTATAGGACGTCCACCCCATCTTCTTATCCGACGATATTTTCTTGATTACTTTTATTGTAAATTCTGCATAGATTTAAAACAACACAAATTTATAAACATTCTTTTTAACTTAATTTCTAATAAACCTAAACAAAAAGAAATCGCGGCTTTTTTGTTTACTTATGTGTTGTTGTTGTCAGAACATATGACTCGTTTTCTCAACGTTGGCTAATCGCTCAAACGGGCAACGTTACGACAACGGTAAAGATAAATTACGGTTACGTATGCCTAACCCGGCCTTCAAACTCACATGCACAGAGAAATTAGAAACTCAATGAGAGTTGAAAATTTACACTCAGAGTAAATTGGTGAGAGTTGTAACGGCAAACTTGCTACTGGAAACTGAAATGTGCAAAGATGCAAATGTGAAGTTTTAGCACTTCAAAAGATACAAGAGAGAGAGCGAGAGAGAGAGAAAGAGTGAACCAATGATGCTAATGAGATGAAACCTCTGCTTCTGTTGATAAGTATGCAGGCAAGTTCAAATGTAGTTACAAGATTAACATAATCAATGTAAAGTTCAGGAAACAAAAAAAATGTTAAACACATTGAACTGTTAAAATTGCATCTACATTTGTTAAAGAAGCAAAAATGTTACAGATATTACAAAAGAGAATACATATATCTATGAAGTTACTTTACAGTGTTGTTCAAATGTAAGAAATGAAGTTATCTTAAAATATATTTGTATTATGTATATTCAAATGTGTAAGTTGGTGAAAGAATGTTTTCGCCAACAGACGTATTGGTTTGTTATTCATTGATACTTCATTCAAGTTCTACTTCATCCCGGAAAAAATGTATATTGACCATATGGCCACTACAGCGCCATCTACCGGCTAGAATCATACATACAAAGTATAGCCTAAGTGTATGTCCATGGACATGAGACATTAAACGTCTCCTCTCTTCAACCTAACCTAAAGGGCACCTTACATTGTGGATTTGTTGTCAAGCATCATGTTCTCTCAGATGTTGTGTTCGACGACTGTTTGCCCTTAGATTACTCATGCAATCTCTACAACATCATTTCATCTACGACAGCAACGTGGTCGGTTGTGCGTGTGCAGCGAAGAAAAAGATCAAAATGCCGTCGGCAAAATGAAAATATGTGACCATAAAAATGTGGGTATTTTCCTTCAACTTTTTTTAATGAATAATTAGGGAATTTTTGAAAGAATTCCATATTGAGTGTGCATCGTGCGTTATATTTTTAATGTGATATACAAATGTACCTGATACAAATTTTACCTGACTTTTTCAATACATTTGTTTCATGTTTTCATACAAAATAATATATGCCGAAACAGAGGAGAAAAGTAAAATAAATTAAATTAAAATGCTTAACAAATCTACGAAAAATATTTATGTACATATTTATTTTCCACAAGAAATTGTATATTGCCTTCAAACCAACATAAAAAATTAGTTTAGTTTTTAAAATAAGTTTTTAACAAGCCGGTCATTCAAGGAAAATTAAGCTAAATTTATTTTTTCAAATTTAAAATCAACGTAAATATTTTGGAAAGAAAAATAATAACAATTCTTATAGTCTTCACTTTTAATTTTCCATAATTCTGGCATACTGTTGTATAATTCAAAGAAAATCCAACCAAAATTGCCTATCTCTTTCCATTTTCACTTTTACGCATCTTTACTCAATGAGGTTTCTACTGAAATGTCATTTTGCCGACGGCACTTTGTTCTCTTTTCGTGTTTCCACCACAATGTTTCTTTTGAACTGACGAAATGTTGTCATACCTGCCATTACATTGTGGATTTGCATGAGCCAACATGAAAATATCAAAATCGTTTTGATTTTCGTCCAACATCCATGAACACTCATCATGCAGCTCCTTAGACTGTGGATAAATCCATGGATCACACAAGTTGTACGACAAAACTGATGTGTGTAAGCTGGCCTTAAACCTAACCATTATCAAGACAAATCACACATACATTTTAAATTTCACTCAAATCGCTCTAGAAATGCGAATTTTGCAAATAACTTGACCACTCCGCAATTTATCGCGGTGAAAATAATTCTAAAACACAAATGACCCCAGACTGAATATATTGTTCAATTTTCAGCCCATTCGCTATTATGGTTTCGGAGATCATGCGTTACTAACAAACGTACAAAGGATTTTATATATTTTTATTTTATTGTTTTATTTATATTTATTTATTTTATATCATTGTACACCATCTTAACACAGTACTTTTCGGAAGTTGATTATGTCTGAACTCAAATTTTTTTATAGGACGTGGTTGTTTTGATTTCAATAAATTACTTTTGCTTTATTATTGCTTTCTTTTTTCTTTGAATTGTCGAATTGAATGTGAAAAACGGACTAACAAAGTTATTGTATTTTTTTTACATCAAAAACTGAAATCCAGGTTGCTGTGATTTTAAAAAAATTTTCATCTCAGAGTATAGTTTAACACGTACTTTCTTATCTTTTGACTCTTGCTATTTTTTAATGAGTTTTATTTTTTAAATATCAAGTCATCGCTGATTTTTGGGTTTTTTCAAATAATTTTGCAAAATTAATAATATTTATTGTTGTTATTGTTATATTAATAAACTAATGGCTAAAAATTATCATTCTGTTAATTATTTAAAGCACAGTCACAGAAATTATGCAAATGGTTTTTTTTTTATAAAAAATCGTAAAAAATAGTTCCCATCAATTCACCACTTCCAAATTCATACATTAGCTAACAAAGACATCTCAGAACACGACATTAAAATTTCAAAAAATTCGAAGGGTGTAATCATTTTGAAAATCGCAATAGAAAGTATAAAAGGGCCAAAACATTAAAAAATTGTATTTTTGTTGCAGTGCTTACACCAGTCAGTTGTAGTAGTTGAAATTACCTTCAAAACAAGGAATAGCACATTAAAATCGGTCACGTATTTTAGGAGATACAAGCTAAAGGATAAACACACATTTTAGAAAAAAACGTAATTTCGTCAACTTTAAATTGCTCATAACTCTTAAAGAAATTTAATTTTAATTGAATTTAAATTTAAATTTAAAATTTTTTCTTGAACTACGTATAAGATATTTTTAGGTAAATAATGCATGCACAAAATTTCGAAGCAATCAAAAATAGTGATGTCAAAAATCGTCCCGTTTGGCGTGGAATGACTCACATAAAGATTTAAAAATTTGTGTTCCAAATATATTTTCTTTCTATTCAAACATCAAAAATTACGATTTTGCCCCGTGAATGAGTCATAATGGGATAAAATCATAACAATTATTTAATTTTAAAGCGACATTAAGATTAAAAGATCAGCTGCGAATAAGTGTAGCACAAATAAACAATCAGCAATAGACAATAGCAACTAGTGCTGCCCCTATATATGCACCCAATCAATCCACCTACATCCGGCGGCTTACAAAAGAAATGCTGTGCATTTTTTAGCTACAAGAAAGATGATGCAGGGGTGAAAATAGTCATTTTTGATTTTGTTTTTATGTTCATATACTAAAACCAGTAAGGAAAGGCTAAAGTCGGGCGGTGCCGACTATATAATACCATACACCACTCTCGTAATATTGAATAACTCTGATATATAAATTTTGTAATTCATGTATAAATTGTTTACATAAATTTACTTTTGGGACATTTTATACTTAAATAATACTCTGTACCACAGTGTGGTGTAGGGTATAAAAACGATTGGATCTAAAGAGCCAAATCGGATGAAACATATATATGGGAGCTATAGCTAAATTTTTACCGATTTTCTTCAAATTCGGCAATGTTGGTTCATGAATCAAGAAACTCTACCATTCTAAATTTCAAAACGACTGGATGTAAAATATAGCTTCTATAGAACTAAAGGGCCAAATCGGACGAAACATATATATGAGAGCTATAGCTAAATCTTAACCGATTTTCTTCAAATTCGGTAGTGTTGGTTCATGGATCAAGAAACTCTACCATTCTAAATTTCAAAATGATTGGATGTAAAATACAGCTTGTTCAGGACTAAAGAGCAAAATCGGACGAAACATATATATGGGAGCTATAGCTAAATCTTAACCGATTTTCTTCAAATTCGGCAATGTTGGTTCGTGGATCAAGAAACTCTACCATTCTAAATTTCAAAACGATCGGATGTAAAATACAGCTTCTATGGGACTAAAGGGCCAAATCGGACGAAACATATATATGGGAGCTATAGCTAAATCTTAACCGATTTTCTTCAGATTCGGCAATGTTGGTTCATGAATCAAGAAACTCTACCATTCTAAATTTCAAAACGATTGGATGTAAAATACAGCTTCTATAGGACTAAAAGGCCAAATCGGACGAAAGATATATATGGGAGCTATATCTAAATCTGAACCGATTTCAACCAAATTCAATAGCGATCTTAACAGCCGCGAAATACTCTAAACTGCAAAATTTCAGAACGATCGGAGTGAAATTGCGACCTGTAGTCGACGAACAACTTTACATGGACAGACGGACGGACGGACATCGTTAAATCGACTCAGCTAGTGATTCTGAGTCGATCGGTATACTTTAAGGTGGGTCTAGCTGTGTTATTTTCAGGTGTTACAAACATCTACCGTGAAACAAACTTATAATACCCTGTACCACAGTGTGGTGTAGGGTATAAAAACAAAAAACGATCTTGAGCCTAAATAAGTGCAAAAACAAAATATGTACATTATTCATTTTTGTTGTTTGAATTGGAATAAAATATATCTGGAACAAATATTTTTGAATATTATATATTTCGTTCATTCCATGTCAAACCGAACGATTTTTCAAAAAAAAAAATGGTCGACATTCCCGATTGTCTTGATTTTTTTTTCAGATGTTATACGCGTCTGAAATCTGCAAAATTTTTAAAATATCCGTTAAGCTGTTTTTGCTGGTTTTATTGGAAATGTTGAACTTTTTCATTTAATAATGGAACATAATATCAATCATATGACTACCATGACTGGCTCGGCAATTGAGAATTTTAGGGATGGACTCAGGTAAATAATGTAAATCATAAAATACCGTATAATATCAGTATGGCAACATTTGCGAAGAGTATTTTGTTTGTCCATTTAAAATTTGAATCAACTACAAAAAAGTACTGATAATTTTTTAAAATTTCTGGTTTTATTGGAAAGGTTAAACTTCGTCATTTTATAATGGAACACAATATCATTCATATGACTACCTAGACTGGCTCGCGAGTACCTCATCCGATCAACTCAATTTTCAGTACATTATCGATTGCTTCCTGTCGAATCTCTTTAATGGCAATTTCGATTTATCCTTAATGGCTCCCCACAGAAAATAATCCAAAGTTCTAAAATCAGAAGTCAAAGTTATCGGTAGTTCAAATTTTAAATGGCCCACCCTTTACACGCCTATATATATATTTCATAAATATATGTTGGTGTTATCTGGTCCAGAATGCAAATTAAAACATAAGAGGAAAAATGTATAAAGAAATATACAAATATTTTCAAATTTTCGCATATATCTAGGATGTCCTAGTCAATACCTTAAGAAGTTGTATAAATCCACAAACGCGTTTTTAAAATAAAACAAATGAAATATTCGCATCACAGAAATTTTATAATGAATATTTTTTTAAAAAAGATCGGGGCTGAACACCATCTTAAAAGTTTTCAGCGTTTCTTTAGAATAATGTGGCTACATAACTATGTATATTTTTCACAGAATTTTAGGTTGGTGTCATTGATGTGTAAACAGAAAAATAAATTTGCGGAAGTATCGGATGCATTTAAAAATGTTAAGGACTCGAAAATGAAACCCTGCACTATATAAAGAACAACTAACGACCTTTAAAATGAGCCTTCGTTTGTAAAACTCAGTCCAAGCTTTCCGAAAATAAGTAAATCGAAACGTACGTCTTTTGATAAAATTTTTCTATATTCTACGATTTCAGATGGTAATAACATCTGGAAAAAATTGTTGTATTTTTTTGCCAACTATAAAATGTTTTATTTTGAGCAGAGAATCGATATGCAAATTAATCAGGAATGGTGACCCAAAAAAGTGTTCGGTTTGATATGGAATCGATCGATTTCTGAACAAATATATTATATTTACAAAACAAGTATAAAACGTTAAGTTCGGCCTTGCCGAATCTTATATACCCTCCTCCATGGATTGCATGCAATTCTATTACTGGAAAAATCTTTGGAGTGACATCTATAGGAGGGCTACAACAGAATATGAACTGATTTAAAAAATGTTTACTGTGATGAATTCTTGTCTAAATAAAACACAGACTGCAAAGATTCGCCTAAAATACTTTGAAAATGTGGTATTTATGATTTAAATAAGCCTATTTTGGAGCGACCTCTATAGGGTGACTATAACAAAATATGAGCCGATTTGAACAATTTTTACTGTGATGAATTCTAGTCAAAATAGAATACAAACTGCAAAGTTCCAGCAAAATTGCTTTAAAAATGTGAAATCTATGGCTCAAAAACCGTATTTTGGAGCGACCTCTATAGGGGAGTTATATCAAAGCATTAACCGATATTTGCAATACCAAACGACCTGCAACTATATGAAGTATTTATACCAAATTTTATCAAACTAGCTCTATTATTACGGAACAGACAGATGTCTGTTACGCAACAGACAGATGGACATGGCTAAATCGTCTTATCAATCATGAATATCTATACTTTATGGGGTTGCAGATCAATATTTCAAGGTGTTTCCACCATCCTATGGTGGAGGGTATAAAAAGTGCATCCAGTTCCTTAAAAATCGCGGACGGTATACCAAGAAAAAAATATAGAAACTGTGTAAAAAATCCACCTTGAGCAAAAAATTCTTATGGCCATTAAATTATTAATTGAGCCAACTAGACTATACGAATGATGCAGTTCTTATTTTTAAGGCTACTTTCCCGTCCGATTCTTAGAATTGAGTCCCAAAATCACATTTTGTACTGTGTAATTTATAACTGTTTTTTTTTTAAATTGTGTGAAACAGAGATATTTAATTATGAAAAAAGAAATAATTTGTTGTTAGGCCCTTTTGAATTTCGGTAATAAATTCACCATTTTCGATAGTAGGGCGTTAAAAATATGTCAGGATGTGTATTATGAAGCAATGAACAATCATTCAACTTAGGATTTTTTGGTTAATAGGACTTCTTCGTTTCTGATGAAGATATATTTGAATTATTATTATGTGAACTAGATTAATTCAGTTCATTGAGATCACATGAATTAAAGATAAGGTAAAATAAAATATTTAATTTACATACACTGATAGAAAAACCGTTCATCACCATGACAAATCAGTTTCGTCAATATATCTTCGTACTGGTGACGAAAAGTTTTGTATTTACATGCGATGTTTTTGTGGTGATGAATGCAGTGGTGATGAATGCAGTACGTCGTGGTGATGATTGGGATTTGTCGTGGTGATGAATGGGATTCGTCGTGGTGATGAATGGAGTTCGTCGTGGTGATGAATGGGATTCGTCGTGGTAATGAACTCAATTCATCGTAGAAATGAAATGTGATCATCCTGAGGACGAAAGTTATTGGAAACAGAGATTCGTCATGGTGACGAACAAATTCATCAAGAGGATTATTCCGTACGTTAGCTGACTTTTGACGAAAAAATAATTCGTCGTCATGACGAAGCTTATAAGACACAAGTGGAAAAAGAAGTATATACACAGAAACATTTTTTTTCTTAAAAATATGTACATTTTGGATTTAAAATATAGATAGCTAGTTGGCCCAGAGAACTTCGTTTCGCCCAAATTCCTGTTATTCGATCAACTCAAATTATCGTGTGGAAGCTCTGATCACTTTTTAAGAATGCTATCAAAAACTCTAAACTTCAAGGCAAATGATGCAATGGTTATCCAGATATCGGTTTAGTATTGGATTCATATGGGTTACGCGCTTGCTAATTCGATATAGTACTCGAAATATTATATTTTTTGTGTGGAAGTTACCGCACCCTTGACATTCGAAAGATCTGTTCTCGAGTTATGAGGAATGCGAATTCGCCAAGCCCAAAATCGTGAAAATCGAAAGATCCGTTCTCGAGTTATGATATGAGGCGTTAGCCATGTCGGGCCCCTTTGCCCAATCTTAAATTTGTCTCCATTGTGTACCCCCTGAGGGCCAATACAAATCACTCAAGTCCAAAATCGTAAAATTCTTACGATCCATACTCGAGTTATGAGCTTGAGTTGCCCGTGACTCACAGCTTTGACCAAAACATTTTTTTTTTCTTTGGCAAATAAATACATCAAGCCAACAATCGTAAATTTAAACAATCTGAACTCGAGTAATAAGATTCTATGGGTCGCTCGTCGCATATGACCAATCATAAATTCTCCTCCATTGTATCTTCTTGGGGGCAATATCAATCCATTAAGTCCAAAATAGTAAGGTACGTACTATCCGTTCTCGAATTATGAGGTTGTGGTGGTCATGTCGTGCCTTTGACCAATCCAAAAATTTCGTCCACTGTATCCTTCCGTGGGCCGATACTAATCCACCAATCCCAAAAATCGTGAAAATGTAACGATCCGTTCTCGAGCTATGAGGTTGTGCTGGCCATATCGCGCATCTTTGGCCAATCCAAAATTGTCCTCCACAGTGTCACTTCTGGGGCCAATACAAATCCATTAAACCCAAATTGTAAAAATCGATCGATCAGTTCGCGAATTATGAAGTTATGTTGGCCGCGCCACACTCGTTTGATCAATCCTAGATTTTCATTAGTTTTCTTTCCATAGTTTTCTCTATTGGGCCAATACGAATCAGTCAATCCCAAAAACGTGAAAATCGAACGATGCCATGACCATTGACCAATTATAAATTTTCTTCCATAGTGTCGATCATTGGGTAAATATAAATACGAATTCATCAAACCCAAAATTGTAAAAACCGAATGACCCGTTTGCGATTTATGAGGTTATATGGGCGGCGTCTCGCCCCTTTTGCAAATTATAAAATTTCACCACAGTGAATAATATGTGCGCTCCTTTGACCTATCATAAATTATCCTCCACAAAGTTCTTCCTTTGACTAATACGAATACATCAAATCATAAATCGTGAAAATCGAACGATCTGTTCTGGAGTTATGAGGTTATGTGGGCAATTTTACGCTCGCTTGACCAATCATAAATTCTCCCCCAGAGAGTCCTGCTTTGGCCAAATACGAATTCATTAATCCCAAAATTATTTATTTTAAATTTTCCTCCAAAGTGCTCTTCCTTAGGCCAATGCGAATCCATTAAGCCCAATATTGTGACAATCAAACAATCCGTTCTCAAGCTATAATGCTGTGCTGGCTGTGTCGCGCCCGCTTGACCAATTCTGACACTTCTATATCATTTCATTTCACCAATAGTGTCACTTCTGGAGCCACTATGAACCCTTCAAACCTAAAATCTTCAAAATCGTACGATGTATTATCTAGCTATTAGATTGTGTTGACCGCGCTAAGCCTCTTTGACCAATCGTTAATGTTGTGAAAATCAAGCAGTACGTTCCCGAGCTATAAGGCTGTGTCGCCCCCGTTTGACCAATGCTAACTTTTCCCGTGCAGTGTGCTTCTTTAGGCAAATACGAGTGCAATAAACCCAAATTCTAGAAAATCGTACGATGCTTTACCGTGCTATAAAGTTTTGTTAGCAGTTTCGCGCCTCCTTGACCAATCCTAAAGTTTCTTCCACAGTGGCACTTCTGGAGCCACTACGAACTTATCAATCCTAAAATCATGAAAACCGAACGAACGTTCTTGAGTGATGCGTGTTCGGCATTGTGAGGAGGTACTTTTCAAAACTTGACTATTCCACTTTTTGTCTTTTTGCTCAATTTGAGAAAATACTATGGCCCTATGCATTTTACCCGATATTTTGGTGCATTATTAAAGACGTCAAGATTAGTCATACAGATTTCGCATTTGAATTCAATGCTACCAAACAAAAACAAATTAGTCAGTTCTCAAATATGGAATAGTCAAGTTTTGAATATATCGATTTCTTTATTATTAAGTACATTTTCTTAATTTTAAAGACAAAACGTACTTATTTCAAAGATCTTCGGCGCAATTCTTTAATTTTAAGACAAAAATTGTTCTTTTTACTAAGTCGGGCAGTGACAGAGAAAACGTTCCATCGTTTCCCCTGCATACGTAGTTTTCTGCTAGTCCTATGCCAAAAAGTGCGCTTGTAAGCTTGAGCACTCATCTTCTTACTAATCTCGATCTTGTTTAGTTTCTTCTCATTTGGGTCACCCTACTGTATATTTGCAGTTACTCTTACTGTTGCGCTTTTCCACACAGTTTTGTGACCCATCACTGCCCCGTGCTTTAACTCATCCTTCGTGGCTTCGAAAGGTTTCCAATATTATTACTCAAAGTTCTCTGACCTTTAAAGCCAAGCTGTTTGGCCGTTCATTTCCAATCAGAGCAGCAGGGCTGAGTAATCATTTATCATTCTTTTATAGTCAAACACAGTTCTGGATTTGACATTTCCGATGTCATTGCTTTGATCGACATTTGGCTATATTTTGGCTTTGTGGTATTACTGAGCCTGTTCACACACTCTGTGATTGCTCGAACTTGTGCTTGAAATATCGTGTTATGGTTTGGGAGGCGGAAGTGAAGTTCGACTTCTGATTCATCAATAAAAATTCCCAGACCCGTCCTTCCTCCTAGCTTGGACCCAAACGGATCACAGGTAGCTGTAAGCCGCATTTCAGAAATGCGGTCGGAGATTTCTGGCCTTTAAATGTGACCAACTAGAGATTCTAAAATATTCTGATGGTACGACGTGTGGTCTCGATTTATCCATTCACCCATTACTTGTAGACGTCTTGCTGTGAGGGCTGCCTCTTGCTTTATACGGATGTCTATTGGTTGGATGTGCAGTATATTCTCCAACGTTCTTGTTGGTACGGTTCTAATTGCCCGCTTATACCTAGACAGCGCATACGTTGAATTTTTTGCAAAAGTATTACATTGCACTTGTTTGGTTGGTTATTATTGGTCTTATCACGCTCATGTAAAGCCAGTGCGTCATATTTGGACGTAGACCCCATTTTGCCTTGTATCGTATTTTTACGTCATACGACCCACAAATAATACACAAATTCCATGAAATTTTAGCCTGTCATCCATTATTTTATTTTTGACCATGTCATTAATTATTCGCTCCATCGTTTTTAACAGGAAAGTTAGGGTAATGGATCGATAAGCCTTTTGGGATCGTATAACTCGCCTTGCCAGGCTTGGGTATGAAGACCACTCTTAATTCCTGCCAATTTTTTGGGGTATGGATGGGTTAGGCATGCAGTGGATACTCCAGCTAGATGAGTTGATACCAGATCCACTTTATTCTGTAGAAGTGCTTAAAATATTCCATCCAGTTCCGCAGCCTCGAATGGAGATAAGCTTTATATCGCTTCTTTAACCATTAGGTTTAGGCTACGGTGGGAGCCGTTTTTTTTCCAGCTCACATAGACCAGTTTAGGTCTCTTGTGTTGCCCAGGCTGAAATGCCCCTCGTCGAAACCAATCTGTTTGATACACCAAATTTCTCGATAGTACGAATATCGGTACCGGAAAGATCTGTTAGACTGGCTAGAAAGGCCAGTCATTGTTTACTCAAAGCGGGACAGTCGCATAGCAAGTGATCACTATTCTCCGCTTCTTCCTCATCTCCACAGCTTCTGCAGAAGTCATTGGAGCCAATTTACTGGCTTGTTCGCCGATCAGGCAGTGTATATACAATATTTTCCTCTCTGGAGCGAGGCGATGTCTTGAACTTCTCGGGTCATATCTTGGCCTGATTTGTCTAGCTGTACGGTGCCGATTTATAAATGATTTCATACCTCATATAGCATACCTTAAGTTCATATGTATTTTGGTTTAATTTGTTTTTCATTTCTATCTTCTCAACAGTTCAAATTTCAGCAAACTGCATTTATAGTGCAGATACAAATGGGAGTCATTTGATCATCTAAATATTAGGATATTTTGGGTACATTATACTGAATATGTGCTCAACAGATTGGCATAATCATTTTTCAGTATCCGTACCGTAAAATTTGAATTTTGGCCACAATTTTCGATTTCCGCCCATAGTGCGGCTGTCCGAGTAAATGACAACGCCCGCGTTGGTTACTATGTTGCGAATCCGCCACTTTGCGACTTCCCAATTTGGTTGTCTGTGACTATATCCAAACTTAGTTCGTCACAGTGTACTCCGAAGCCAACCTTTTCATCAAGCTTCGGACCATCCGTATAGAAGTGGAGATGGGTTATATTACCTGGAATTCATCCAACCCATTCCTCTCTGGCCGGTATTATAGTGAACCTACCCCCTCTCGAAGGGGTACAACGTTGGTATATAGTCCACTCGGTCGGTTACCATAGCCCTACACTTTGATATCCTAATGTGACCGTAGTTCTTGTACCTCCACATTGATAGGCAGTTTAATCTTAATGCCGCTCTGGTTGCAACTTCTCTCGCCATGTCAAGAAATGCCAACATGGTGAATTCCTTGAAATGTAGGGACGATAGTATTCACAAGTTCGTGCAGGGCTGATTCTCTAGACTTTCTCTTATTGTAAGCATGTCGGTTCCCCGACAGGATTTTTGTATCCAGGTTTTCCCTAATGAAATAATCTAAAATATTTTGCAGACCAATTGGAAGGAGGATAGGCTAATTGGTCAGAAGTATTTTGGTCTAGTGTGCGATATCTTTCCCGCTTTGGGTACGAATACTACTTTGGTATCCCTCCATCGATTCGGGATGTATGAAAGCCTTTTACAGCCTACATAAATTTTCTCCAGCCAGAGGATAATGCACAGCCTACATACATTTTCTCCAGCCAGATGATAATGTACTTTAACTTTTTCGGTATTTCTGCTGGAGTGATGCCGGTTGGTCCATGTGTATTGAGGGGCTCAAGCTGTTAAACGTTCAGCTTATTCTAGATCTCGGATTCCTGTTGGTCCTTCTGATCCTCGGGTTCTGTTTGTGAGTTCCCCGGGAAATGTGTGTCGAGCAGTACACTTAGAGACTGCTCGCTGTTTTTTGTCCAGTTATTTGCCTCATCCTGCAAATAACCCATTTTACAGGGTGAAGTAGATAGTATCTTCCTCAGCCTTGCGGCGTGGGACACCTTTTCCATTTCGCCACAGAAGGTTTACCAAGAGCTTCTTGTTACAGATCTTGAGTTGGTCTTTATAGGCATCCCTCTCATCGCTAGACTCTCTTTCGCCACTTCATTGAAGGCGTGGTGAGTGTCCTGTTGATGGTGACATTAGGGCCTCTTGCGTTTTTCGAAGGCAGTGGCTCATCAGGTCATCCGACTCTTTTGACTTTATTAGCGTTAAGACTGCTGAATTTGTGGGGTTTTCAGCCGACTTATTTAGCGATTTAGTAAGCGATTGCGTAATAGATAGTGCGTAATTAGTTTTAACTATCCGCTCTGTGATAAACACGACCGTTCACTACGACTGATCAGCAACGATGTTTTAATCATACATCTGTTATATCCGTAATAGGTACTTAAGGCTCTTAATGATTACCTTTCATCAAGAGCCCTAAGGTATTCTCTATAGTTCACATCCTTTTACCCGTGTCATCCACCAGTATTTCGGTTTGGATATGAGTTTTTGAGAGGAACTTTTTTATTCTAGACAAGCTTCTAGGAGTTACATTTCGCCTATCTAATGATTTTATTGTATTCTTTGAGTGTTCTGTGGTAGTCGTCCCAATATACTATTTTACGTCGAGCTCTGTTGTAAAGTTTGTGGACATCATTGCCAATCGAGCGATTTTTTCCTGCCATCCAGGGTTTCTCATAGGCAGATTTCCTTTCTCGAACTGGGCAACTATCATCGAATGATTTTGATATCAACGTCTTCCGTACTTACATAATCGCGTGTAGGCTGGCACGATCGATTTCTAAGTAGATTGCCGAATTTAGTCCAGTCAATTTTACTCTTATTACGGAAACTTATTGGGTTTGGCGGCGGCCGTGCAATTTTAAACCCTTTATAAAGGTGGTACGAATAAGAGTGTTCAACCGAAACCCTCCACTCATAGCTATCAATAAGATTTTTTGATCATATCGTTATATCTAATACAAGGTGGCGCAAAAGTAATCCTCCTATCAGAAAATGCTATAAATAGCGCAAAAGTAATCATCCTATCAGAAAATGCTATAAATTTTGCGATTGGCCCCTAATGTCAGTTCTGTTTTGACATTTGTGTAGTAAACACATGCGAAATACACGTTAATAAACAATGTTACGCTACACTGCTCCAGAACGCGGAATATTGCTGACTATTTATTTGACCAATAATCGGTCGGTGACTTTGGCACAAAACATCGAAAGGTTACTTTTGCGCCACCTTGTACTTCTTCCTTAATTTTGTTAACAAAGGTTGCCTTGTTTCCTATATTAAGAGTTATGAGGTCGTTTGTATTCAAAAATTATATAAGGACGTGCTTTCTGTTGGTATTAGTACTATCCCAAGCGATATGATGGGAGTTGGCGTCACACCCAGCTAATAACTCAATACATGTTTGTTTGGATTCCCTCATCAGACTTTGTAAATCCGACATAGGTGGCAATGTCGGCGCATTGGTGGTTCAATTTGGAATTAAAAATTTTTAATTTTATTTTTTATTTTAACGGTTAAAATGTTTTTCCTGTTCCAAAAAGTAAATCAAAGACTAAAAATTGAACCGTTGTTTACTTTAAAGTTTTATGTCTAAATATAGTAAATTGTAGCATATGATGGCAGATATAATTTACTAAAAGTAAGTCAAAGCCTATACAATCCGGAAAATTTGACTTTGAGCTTTATCTCAAAAATTACCTCCTTTTAAATTAAAAAGTTTTACACCTTAGAAACTGCAAATGTGTGCTTTATTTCAAAGGCTGTACTCTCTGGAAAATTTTACTATTTTTAAAGTTTTATCTCAAAAATTACATCCTTTTAAATTAAAGAGTTGTAAGAAATCGCAAATGTGCTACACATTTGTGACTGTAACATTCAGAAAACTGTACACTTCAGAAAATTGCTGTAACAGATTTGTAGTAGAATATGACAAATATCGGTTACAGCAAAATAGTATAATTTATCTTACAGAAAAAATAATATGTGGATTCCATTACGAGTTCATCCTGTGAATATGTTTTATAAAAATTATATAATAATAATAAAATTATTTAATAATATATAAATATATTTCTCAGGCAAAAATAATCAGAAATTTTTTACCTGTTTTTTAATGAAAATAGCACAAAACTATTAAATCATTGAATAAAACTATAATATTTAAAATTTAATATTCGTGCCAATTATTATAAAGAATTTTTTGTTTTGTAGTAAATATACAATTAGATCAGCATTAAAGACAGTAGGAATATGTAGTACCATATTGTAGATTTCATTGTGTATGCCCAAGTGCATTGCACATTTACATATTGTAAACATACACAATACTAACGTTTAGTTCAATTGAAATAAGTGCTGTGAACACGTGACATTAAATTTTAAATCGCGGAGAAGTGATTGTGTCAATTCGTAAAAGTGCTACAACAGGATGGATATTCGACAATATTTTAATAAAAGGTAAAGAATTGAGGAGGATGACGTAAGTATTATGACATATTTAACTACTAAGCGGAATGTAAAAAACATACAATAATTTTTTATAATATGTGTATGTGTGAATAACGAAATACTTAAACGTCCGCAATGATTATTACTATATCTACAATGAGTTTTTCTGAGTATTCTTCATGATTCAGGATCCACAGAAATGTAATTTGCCCGTCGAAACGAATGATGGCCATATGGAAAAGCCAACTACATCAAACTCTACAGCTTCCAGTAACCCAAACGAAGTATCACCATAGGATATAGGTTTATTCGTGAACAAGTCAGCTTCAGAGAGTATCGACTATATAGAAGGTCTTCATGAAAAAATCTGGATTCCTCCAGGTAATTATAGTTTTCCAGTGACTGGGCAAAGAAGTTTAAAATTCCAACTTTCTTGGTTACATAAATATAAATGGTTGGCGTACTCCGCGAATCAAGTCGGTGCTTTCTGTAAAAAATGTGTATTATTTGCTCCTAGGGATACAGAAGTGCATAACCAAAAACTAGGAAACTTGGTATCAAGACCATTTAATAATTGGAAAATCCGGTACCTTAACGAAAACGATGGGTGATATAAAATTTGCGAAGATTTTTTGAGTTTCGTCCCAACAAAACAGTTCGATGGAAAAGGTTTGGCTGATGTTATTCTACATTTCCTCAAAATTTCTGGTATTGATTGTAAGTATTTATTGATTTAAGTATTTATAGTATGGGCAATGCTATGACGGCGCAAGAGCAATGAACGGAGAATTTCATGGGGCGCAAGCATATATCCAAGAAAAGTACAGCTTAGCACTGTATTCACATTGTGCAGCTCACAGCTTCAACTTGGTTGTAAGTTACGCATGCAAAGTAGTCCCAATAAGAAATTGTCTCGGCACTATCCAAACCATATACCACTTTTATTCTAAAAGGCAAATAGCTCTTCAAGAAGCAATTTCTAACAACAGCAATATCCGTGATGATAAAAAGCACAAATTAAAGGGTATTGCGCAACTCGATGGGTAGAACAACATGAGTCTGTTGAAATATATCTTCACCTAGAAGAAGCCATTATCGAGGCTTTGGAACCTGGTCTGATCAGAAAACTTCAACATCTGCATTTCAGTTGTTGATGGCTATTAAAACGTTGGATTTTCAAGTTTCGGTCCACGTAGTTCATTCAGTTCACTGCTTGGCATTATCATTAAGTCGCCTTCTTCAAAGTGAAAATCAAGATTTAGCTGAATCCGTTCATCAGGTAGAAAATACGAAAAAGGAATTGATGGACATGCGCGAAAATTGTACTCACCATTTTGAAGAACAAGACATTGAAATCAAGAAACCTAGGATTGCGGCCCGACAAAGTCATCGTTGCAATATTGATGCAACAAATATTGAAGAATATTACAAGATTTCGACCTATATTCCATATCTAGATTTATTCATCTCGAAGATCGCTTTTTGAAACGCCGTGGAATTTTGTCAAATTTCCAATGTCTTTTTCCAACTAAAATGGCAATACTAAATGAAGAAAATTGTAAACAATTATTTGAAAAATAATCAAAAATGTTGCCTGATAGTTCTTTTGAAGTGTGGATTAGTGAAGTGAAGCTTTGTAGAAGAAGAATTGAAGCGGAGAATGTCAGAAATTCCCTGAAAGCTCTTGATATATGTAATATAGATGCATTTCCAAACGTTCACAAAATATTGACAGTGATTTGACATGTAAGCGGCGTAGAGACTGTATTTTATATCCATTCAGTACGAAATTCGACAAAAAGAGGTTTCTTATTACATGAATGAGCATTCACGGAAAATCGGTTCAGATAAAGATATAACCTCCACAAATGTATATGTTCCTACAGATTTGGTATCAAAGCGCTATAGAAGTTGTACATTACTTCCGATCATTACAAAATTTGGTAGAAAGATGTTTCTCAATTTAGGAATGAATATTCCTTAATTTAGCGATAATCGGTTAAGATTTAGATATAGCCACATATATATCTAATTATTATCGCAATGCTCCCCTAGACGGGGAAGCCATCTTTTCGAAAACAATTGCAAATAGATTCTGCAGAAAATTCACAATCTAAGTGCAGACATTTTTTTTGCCATAATGCTCTAGCGATAGTGTCATTTAAAAGATCGAACATCCCCCAAGGCAATGACTGAATCAACAAAAAAGTACCAGAAATTACTTTAACGAGCAAGGCAACCCATATTTCCAGCCAAACATTCTTTGTTACAAATTCACCATTTAGCTTTTCTGCAAACAAATTTAGCCTTTTCCAGCAAATATAGATCTGTAAACTTGGCTTGTTTTGATTTTATATCTTTAAACACGCAAGAAGAGAATTTTCAACTTCTTTGTTGCATTCTTTTCTAATTCGCTTATTGGACATATTGTTATGTTGTCACTCAACCTTAGGAATAGCGCCCTTACCCTTAATAACACCGTGTCACAAATTTTCAACAAAGTCGTGCCCAAATGAATCTGAAACCTAATCTGTATCTAAAATTTTCCGAATATGAAGTCAGGATGATCAAAAGTAGAACGGTTTTGAATATATTCCAAAATAATCGTTATTTGTGTTTTTAAAAAAGATGATTTCACTTAACTGCAAATATCTACAAAAATATTGGACGCAATAGGTAACTCAGTCACAGTGGACCAAAGCTCAAAGTTTATTGATTTTTTGCAATTTGTCTCTATTCAACATATCTTCTTTAAACCAAAAAAAAAAACTTTTTTAAGTTTTACAAGTTACGACGTTAGTTTATTTCAATACGAACATTTTGTGGCCAATAGGATCTAGATCGGTACAAAAATGACGAAGTAACAGAAGATTAATTGAATTATCCCACTTTTCGATTTTTATCAAATCAAAAAAAAAAAAACACAACAAGTATACACAAAACGTTACTAACAATAAATTTTATAAATAGCTAAACCTGTTGAATTGCTTTGCCTATTGTGATTATTTTCTGCCTCTCGCACAATGAACCAACAGTAGTCGCCCAACATCGCACAGTGGGCTAAAATGGAAAAAAATGACATAATTCTGCCATTTCAAAACCACTTATCGTATGGCGATGAAGCGATTTTAGGTGTGTATACAAGAGGTGTAAGAGTTTAAGTTCGGAACTTGGGCCCCATATCTCTTACAGGGGCGGAGCTACAGTGCCCTAAAGTTGACCACCTCGGGTATACCAAATTTTCATCGGCTTCTAACTTTTGAATGGAGTGTCCCGTTTTAGTGGCTTTTTTTCTGTGGATACTCCTAGACCAGACCTACAATAAACATTTTATAGGTTGAAAATATCTTGAATAATTTCCGAGATATGTGGATTTTAAATTTGAATTTTTCATTTTGTCGCCGACTTTGCCTTGGAGTTTAGCCAATATCTCAGTCAAAAATTACCGATTTTGTTCGCGTGTTTTTTTATGGATTGCCAATTAAATTTACAATATCATGAACAAAGAATCGATAAGATATGTGAAGAAATAATAAAGTTATGGCCCGTCTCATGTCCATGGACATACACTTAAGCCAGTGGTTCGGCCTGTTGTGCGCTCCTTATTTATGATCTTTTTATACCTCACGAGTTACAGAAAATCGGCACTAGACACGAATTTTCTCAGTATCTTCCAGTCATATTCTCTGAGATGAGTCAAGTCTGGTAATATGTCGGACCCGAAATGTTGGGATCTTGCATGTGTGAAAGCCGGGCAGTGACACAGAAAATGTTCCATCGTTTCGATGTTTTCTCTACATGCCCTGCATTCGTCGTTTCCTGCTAGTCCTATGCGATGAAGATGTGCTTGTAAGCTTGAGTGTCCCGTTAGAACACTCATCATCTTACTAATATCGATCTTGTTTAGTTTCAGAAGACTTCTTGTTTTCTTTTCATTTGGGTCACCCCACAGTATCTTTGCAGTTGCTCCTACTGTTGCGCTATTCCACACAGTTTTATGAGCCATCACTGCCCAGTGCTTCAACTCATTTTTCGTGGCTTCGAAAGGTTTCCAATTTTCCATGTTTATTACTCGAAGTTATCTGCCCTTTGAAGCCAAGTTGTTTGCCCGTTCATTTCCAATCACTCCGTTGTGTCCTGTTCTGGATTTCACACTGGATTTCCACAGTTCTGGATTTGACCCTTTCCGATGTTATTGCTTTAATCGCCATTTGGCTATCTGTGAAGATGTTGGCATATTTAGGCTTTGTCGTGTTACTGAGCCAGTTCACACACTCCGTGATTGCTCGAACTTCTGCTTGAAATACCGTATTATGGTCAGGGAGGCGGAAGTGAAGTTCGACTTCTGGTTCATCAATAAAAAGTCCCAGACCCGTCCTTCCTCCTCGCTTGGACCCATCCGTGTAGCAGCTGGTTCCCACTGGCACATGGGCCAAAGTTCCATTTTCCCAGGAGCGTCTGTCTGGCACAAACGTATCACAGGTAGCTGTAAGCCGCACTTCAGGAATGCGGTCCGAGATTTCTGGCGTTTGAATGTGACCAACTAGATATTCTAAAATCTTCTGATGGTACGACTTGTGGTCTCGATTTATCCATTCACCCATCACTTGTAGACGTCTTGCTGTGAGGGCTGCCTCATACTTTATACGGATGTCTATTGGTTGGATGTGCAGTATAGTCTCCAACGCTTTTGTTGGTGCAGTTCTAAATGCCCCGCTTATGCCTAGACAGCACATACGTTGAATTTTTTGCAAAGGTATTACGTTGCAATTCTTGTCCATTGATGTCCACCACACTACAGAGGCGTAGGTGATTATTGGTCTAATCACGCTTATGAAAAGCCAGTGAGTCATATTTGGACGTAGCCCCCATTTTAAACCTATAGCTCTTCTGCACAACGACCAACATCTGTGTGCCTTTGTAACTCTTTCTTCAAGATGATCTTTCCAGTACAGTTTCTGATCCAAGATTACTCCCAAGTATTTTACCTTTTTAGTTATAGCAATTGTCTTATTCAGGAATCGAGGCGGGGTAAAATGTGGGATCTTCGTTTTCCTTGTAAATAGACATATTTCTGTTTTGTCTGGGTTAACATTTAATCCCCTTGGTTGTGCCCAGTTATATGCTATGTTAAGTGCCTTTTCAGCTCTTCTGCATAATAGATTTGGATGAAAGCCCCTTAGAAGTATTACAACGTCGTCTGCATAACAGACTGGTTTAAGTCCTTCATTGGTGAGGGCTTTTAGGAGGCTGTGTATCGTCGTAACCCATAGAAGAGGCGATAAAATGCCCCCCTGAGGTATACCACGATTTACCTTGTCTCTAATTATTACGTCATATGACCCACAAATAATCCACCTATTCCTTAGCATATTGTTGATCCAGTTTTTCAGCGCCCGGTCAACCTGAAACTCGTCTAAGGACTGGATAAGTGTATCGGTCTGTACATTGTTAAATGCGCCCTCAATGTCTATGCAAACAGTAAGTGTATACATTTCTTTACTGAAGGACTCTTCTATGTGGTGCACTACCTCATGCAGAGCTGTTTCCACTGATCTTCCTTTGACATAGGCGTGTTGTTTGAATTTTAGCCTGTCATCCGATATTTTACCTTTGACCATGTCATCAATTATTCGCTCCATTGTTTTTAACAGGAAAGAAGTAAGGCTAATGGGTCATAAGCCTTTGGGGTCGTGTAACTCGCCTTGCCAGGCTTTGGTATGAAGACCACCCTTGATTCCTGCCAGTTTTTTGGGGTATACGAATGGGTTAGGCATGCAGTGAACACTCCTCCCAGATGAGTTGATACCAGATCCACCTCATTCTGCAGAAGTGCTGGAAATATTCCATCCGGTCCCGCAGCCATAAAGGGAGAGAAACTTTTTATCGCTTCTTTAACCATACCATCTGTTATATCCGTAATAGGTACTTGATGCAATTCATTTTCATTCTGTAACTGTTCCTCTGTTAGTCCAGCATTACCAGTCGGAAAATGAGTTTTCATCAAGAGCCTTACGGTATCCTCTATAGTTTCCATCCTTTTACCCGTTTCATCCAACAGTGTTTCGGTTTGGACATGAGTTTTTGAGAGGAACTTTTTCATTTTAGACATGCTGTTAACGCTGTCTACCTGTTCACAGAAAAGCCTCCAGGAGCTACGTTTCGCCGATCTAACGATTTTATTGTATTCTTTGAGTCTTCTGTGGTAGTCGTCCCAATATACTGATTGTTTTTTACGTCGAGCTCTATTGTAAAGTCTGCGGACATCTTTGCCAATCGAGCGAATTTGTCCTGTCATCCAGGGTTTCTCAAAGGCAGATTTCCTTTCTCGAAGTGGGCAACTATCTTCGAATGATTTTACAAGAGCCTCGGTAATCTTCTTAACATTGATATCAATGTCTTCTGCACATAGATAATCGCGTGTAGGCTGCCCCAATCGATTTCTTAGTAAATTTCCGAATTTAGTCCAGTCGGTCTTAGCCTTATTACGGAAACTTATGGGGTTTGGCGGTGGCCGTGCAATTTTAAACCTTATATAACGGTGGTCTGAATAGGAGTGTTCATCCGAAACCATTCACTCATGAATCTCATCAATAAGATTTTCTGAACATATCGTTATATCTAATACTTCTTCCCTAATTTTGTTAACAAAGGTTGCAGTGTTTCCTATGTTAAGAGTTATGAGGTCATTTGTATTCAAAAATTCGATAAGGGCGTGTCCCCTTTTATTGGTGTTAGTACTACCCCAAGCGATATGATGGGAGTTGGCGTCACATCCAGCTAATAACTCATTACTTGTGTGTTTGGATTCCCTCACCAGACCTTGTAATTCCGACATAGGTGGTAATGTCGGCGCATCGAATGGCAGATATATTGACGCCAGGTACATATTTCCATTACCTTGCCTCAGCACCGTTGCGTCCGATGTTGACAACTCTGGAGAGAAAATAAAACATAAGTTTTTATGGCACAGAATACAAGTCCTTGGACGAGTACCTGTGTTAGAGTAGAAAAGGTTATAGTTCACATGGTTTAATTCAGTAACCTTGTTGCTAGTTGTCCATGGTTCCTGGATCAAAGCAATATGAACCCTGCCTTTATTTATGATGTCCATCAGAGCGTTGGATGCTGTCTCGCTCCGGTGGAGGTTTATCTGGATGACCTCAATCATTGTCCTTCCAGTAAAAGTTTCTTTTGGGAGTCTATCCTATCTGGCGGCACCCCCTCATTATTTGGTAGTGGGTCATTCTCCTCCTTTCGTTCACAACCTATCACACCATCTTCCAGTCGACAATTTTGGGAGGCGGTGTTATTTTTTGTCGCTCCCTCATAGTTTTGAATCGTTTTGTGGCTCTTTTTATTTTGATCACCACCTTTGCTGGGAACTTCCTGCAAAAGTGGCGGTACTATTGGTGAACTGGTGGTGTTATTGACTACTTCCACATCAGTTTTTGGCAGTGTCTCACTTGTCTCCATCCGTTCAATACCAGTGTTTACCTCTTCAGACAGTATATTTGGACTCGATTCATTTGTCCTGCCAATCGGGACCTTTCCAATTTTGAAAAAGACTGTCCAGATCAAGAAGTACGCCATGCCCTTCGCCATGACAAGATTGTTCTTGGATTCTGGGTCTATGCCTAACACGAGGAGAGTACCCTCGGTATCATCCTTCCTATAGAAGACTTCCCACTTTCTCACGGAAAGTTTTGAATTCTGTTTGCCAATGATGTCGAGTATGTACCCTGATGAGAACTTACTGGGACATCCCTTAACATACAGGGTCGTTTTTATGAGTTCAGGAATGTCGCTTTTCCTTACCAATTTTAGCTATCCACAAGTTTTACGAGGACACCAGCGCAGCGTTGTGATACCAGCCTTAGCATCAAAACACCCCTCTCAAACTTGCAACTCATTACTTCGATTGGTGGTTCATCCTTAGATTCGAGGACGTATTCCGCTACCCTCGTATAGACCAAATCTTCGAAGTTACACTTTTGGTCTTCGGGGATTCTGCCAGATGCACTACTGCTATCAATTATGGCGTAGCATAGATCGTCTCGAAAATGTTGTTTAGCTATATTAGAATAAGACGGTGGCGTCTTACCCTTCTTTATGGCCAATTGATTTTACCGTGTCTGTAGAGTATTTTTGGTTAAAGCCTCATCCTTAACGGATGATTTGGTTGACTTGAACTGCGTTATTGGGTCAACTTTACCGCCCACAATCGAAGGACCCAGACTAGAGACCTCCTTTTGTGTGGTTACGTTAGGCTTATCCGAATTACTGGAAGACGGCGAGCCCTTTTTCTTCTTAGTCACTTTCACAGCGCTATGTTCTTCGGGAGACCTGACTCTTTTAGCGGCCTCCATGTTTGTATTGGAGGTAGAATTGTCAGGTTCATCCCGTAATAGGTTCTGTCGGTTCAACTTATTCAGTTTCCTTCTTTGTGCCCCTGACAGTCTCTTTGAGTTAGCAACAATAGTGATATTGTTTTCATTTGATGATTCAGAGTCAGAGTCCCCACTGGATTTTAAAGGCTGGGGTTGCTTAAAGCCCGGCTGGGTTCTGCTTCATCTGTCTTATCATTTGTTTTGCCTGCGGCTGGATGTGCTCTTGTTTCATTTTCGACTACGGGATCCAAGGCACCAAAGCTCGTAGAAGTTGCTTGCTCACGAGTGTTCGATAACGACGACACATGACTCGTGAGTGAATCAACGCTTGTCGCCGGCACTGGGTTTTCCCTCCCCTGCGCCGTAATCTCCTTCGTCTTTTTTGGTTTAATCATAAATTGGTTGGGGGAGACACCCCCATAGCCAGTATTAGCCCGTAATAGGTACGTCGGTATAGGCCTTCCAGACCGAGCTCAGAAATTGCTGTCCAGAGACCGATGCATCCAATTCAACCTACGCTTTATTAACAACAAACCTCCTGGTTGCGTAGTAGGTAGGTGAATAGGTATTACGTAATAGGTTAAAAACTATCCGCTCTGCGATAACACGTCCGTTCGCTACGACAGGCGGCGACTGATTGTTACACAAAGTATATCAAATGTATACTTATTTTAAAGGAGACGTTTCACAGAATCTGCTAGAGAAAATCCGAAGCCAAAATTTTAATTGGTGCGGTTGCCACCCTTCTCCGTTTTGGACCTTTTTTACATAAATTTCAAAAGTTTGATCGATTTTCTCCAATCACAAAGCTAAATTGTTAAATTTTTATTTATTTGTATTAGGGTGTAACAAAATCGACTGCAAAGGGAATCCCGAGCTCGCCTTTTCATATCGAAGATATAGGACTAAAAGTAAAAAATCCCATTTTTGGGGATTTTTGATGTATATTTTGGGAATTGAGGGATTTTCCATTAGAAATTTCCACATGTTGCGTTTGATTATTATTTCTAATATCAAAATAAAGAACTTTTAAAAAAAATTCATCAAAATATATACATTTTTAAGAATTTTGTGCCGTATTTACGTTTCTGTCTATATGCAAATTTTTTTTTAATTTTTCTCTACCTTCTTGTACTTATTAGTTATTATATCAGTCAATATGCACTGATTTCTTGTAAAATACATGTTTTTATCAAACAATAATAAAATTTAGTAAGATTTACCTTTCAGAAAATATTGTTTTGTGGCACTATTTCTAGGAAACCCTTAATCATTGACAGGTATAACCAGTAAGGAAAGGCAAAATTCGGGCGAGGCCGACTATATAATATCCTACACCTCCCTAACAATGCGATAAGAGTCATTGCGATAATAATTTATAATAATTGGTAAATGGGTAGGAACATATGTATTATCTAATTCTGAAACGATAATCGCTAAATTAAGCAATATTCGTTACTAAATTGAGACATCTTTCTGGAAAATTTTAATTATCGGAAGTAAAGTACAACATCTATAGCGCTTTGAAACCTAATCAGGAGGAACATATATATGGAGGTTATATCTAAATCTGAACCGATTTTCCCTGAATACTCATTCATGTAAAAAGACCTCTTTCTGTCGAATTTCGTACTGATCGGTTATAAAATACAGTCTCCACAGCGCTTACATGTCAATTCGGGGGTAACATATATATGGGGGCTATATCTAAATCTGAACCGATTTTCTCCGAATTTGGCAGTATTCCTTCGAGTAATAAGAAACCTCTTTCTGCCGAATTTCGCACTGATCGGATATAAAATATAGTTTCTACAGCGCATACATATCAAATTGGCGTAACATTTATATGGGGGCTATATCTAATTCTGAACCGATTTTCTCCGAATTTGGCAGTATTCCTTCATGTAGAAAGAAACCTTTTTTTTGCAGAATTTCGCACTGATCGGATATAAAATAAAATTTTTACAGCGCTTACATATCAAATCGGGGGTAACATATACGAGGGTATATGGGGGCTATATCTAAATCTGAATCGATTTTCTTCGAATTTAACAGTGTGCATTCATATAATAAGAAACCTCTTTCTGCCGAATTTCATACTGATCGGATATAAAATAAAGTTTTTACAGCCAAATTTTTTTTAACCAAATACAATAGGGATCGTCCTTGGGCCAAAAAAAAAAAATATATGTGTAAAGTTTTGTCGAGATCGGACCATAATTGCGACCTGTACTTTGATTACAAGAATACATGCACAGACAGACGGACAGACAGAAGACGGGCATAGCTAAATCAACTCAGAAAATGATTCTGAGTCGATCGAATAAACGATGGGTCTATTTCGGCTCCTTTTGGGTGTTATAAACAAATGCACAAATTTATAATACCCTGTACGACAGTGTGGTGTAGGGTATAATTAAAAAAAATATTTTGCATGTAGAGAGAAACGCAAATACGGCATAAAATTCTTAAAAATTTATATATTTCGATGAATTTTTTTAAAAGTTCTTTATTTTGATATTAGAAATAATAATCAAACGCAACATGTGGAAATTTCCAATGGAAAATCCCTCAATTCCCAAAAAATCCCCAAAAAATGGGATTTTTACTTTTAGTCCTATATCTTCGATATGAAAAGCCGCGCTCGGGATTCCCTTTGCAGTCGATTTTTTTACACTCTAATACAAATAAATAAAAAGGAAAATTTAACAATTTAGCTTTGCGATTGGAGAAAATCGATCAAACTTTTGAAATTTATGTAAAAAAAGGTCCAAAACGGAAAAGGGTGGCAACCACACCAATTAAAATTTTGGCTTCGGATTTTCTCTAGCAGATTCTGTGAAACATCTCCTTTAAAATGGGTATACATTTGATATACTTTGTGTAACAAACTTTTTCTACAAGACCTAAATACGAATTGGACTTTTTTCGCCAAAAAATCTCCAAAAATTAAATTTTTTTCAAAAAATTTATTTATAGGGCCATAACTTTCTTATTTCTTCACATATCTTATCGATTCTTTTTTTCATGATATTATAAATTTTATTGGCAATCTATAAAAATCACGCAAACAAAATCGGTAAACTTTTGACTGAGATATTGGCTAAACTCGAAGGCAAAGTCGGCGAAAAAATGAAAAATTCAAATTTAAACTCCACATATCTCGGAAAATATTCAAGATATCTTCACTCCATTCAAAAGTTAGAAGCCGATGAATATTTTGTATACCCGAGGTGATCAACTTTAGGGCCCTGTAGATCCGCCCCTGTATGAGATAGGGGGCCCAAGTTCCGAACTTAAACTCTCTAACACCTCTTGTATACACACCTAAAATTTCATCGACATACGATAAGTGGTTTTGAAATGGCAGAATTATGTCCATTTTTTCCATTGTAGCCCACTGTGCATCGCCTCATCATACGCCCCTTGATGCCGATGTTCCATTTATTGTATTTGTTGGTGAAAACGCTCACCATGATCGTCACTTTCATCGCCAAGGGTATTTGGGAAGAAATTTAAGTGCGATTATAGAAGGTGTATAACTTATGGGGTTTGGCGGTGGCCGTGCAATTTTAAACCTTATATAACGGTGGTCTGAATAGGAGTGTTCATCCGAAACCCTTCACTCATGAATCTCATCAATAAGATTTTCTGAACATATCGTTATATCTAATACTTCTTCCCTAATTTTGTTAACAAAGGTTGCAGTGTTTCCTATGTTAAGAGTTATGAGGTCATTTGTATTCAAAAATTCGATAAGGGCGTGTCCCCTTTTATTGGTGTTAGTACTACCCCAAGCGATATGATGGGAGTTGGCGTCACATCCAGCTAATAACTCATTACTTGTGTGTTTGGATTCCCTCACCAGACCTTGTAATTCCGACATAGGTGGCAATGTCGGCGCATCGAATGGCAGATATATTGTCGCCAGGTACATATTTCCATTACCTTGCCTCAGCACCGTTGCGTCCGATGTTGACAACTCTGGAGAGAAAATAAAACATAAGTTTTTATGGCACAGAATACAAGTCCTTGGACGAGTACCTGTGTTAGAGTAGAAAAGGTTATAGTTCACATGGTTTAATCCAGTAACCTTGTTGCTAGTTGTCCATGGTTCCTGGATCAAAGCAATATGAACCCTGCCTTTATTTATGATGTCCATCAGAGCGTTGGATGCTGTCTCGCTCCGGTGGAGGTTTATCTGGATGACCTCAATCATTGTCCTTCCAGTAAAAGTTTCTTTTGGGAGTCTATCCTATCTGGCGGCACCCCCTCATTATTTGGTAGTGGGTCATTCTCCTCCTTTCGTTCACTACCTATCACACCATCTTCCAGTCGACAATTTTGGGAGGCGGTGTTATTTTTTGTCGCTCCCTCATAGTTTTGAATCGTTTTGTGGCTCTTTTTATTTTGATCACCACCTTTGCTGGGAACTTCCTGCAAAAGTGGCGGTACTATTGGTGAACTGGTGGTGTTATTGACTACTTCCACATCAGTTTTTGGCAGTGTCTCACTTGTCTCCATCCGTTCAATATCAGTGTTTACCTCTTCAGACAGTATATTTGGACTCGATTCATTTGTCCTGCCAATCGGGACCTTTCCAATTTTGAAAAAGACTGTCCAGATCAAGAAGTACGCCATGCCCTTCGCCATGACAAGATTGTTCTTGGATTCTGGGTCTATGCCTAACACGAGGAGAGTACCCTCGGTATCATCCTTCCTATAGAAGACTTCCCACTTTCTCACGGAAAGTTTTGAATTCTGTTTGCCAATGATGTCGAGTATGTACCCTGATGAGAACTTACTGGGACATCCCTTAACATACAGGGTCGTTTTTATGAGTTCAGGAATGTCGCTTTTCCTTACCAATTTTAGCTAGCCACAAGTTTTACGAGGACACCAGCGCAGCGTTGTGATACCAGCCTTAGCATCAAAACACCCCTCTCAAACTTGCAACTCATTACTTCGATTGGTGGTTCATCCTTAGATTCGATGACGTATTCCGCTACCCTCGTATAGACCAAATCTTCGAAGTTACACTTTTGGTCTTCGGGGATTCTGCCAGATGCACTACTGCTATCAATTATGGCGTAGCATAGATCGTCTCGAAAATGTTGTTTAGCTATATTAGAATAAGACGGTGGCTTCTTACCCTTCTTTATGGCCAATTGATTTTACCGTGTCTGTAGAGTATTTTTGGTTAAAGCCTCATCCTTAACGGATGATTTGGTTGACTTGAACTGCGTTATTGGGTCAACTTTACCGCCCACAATCGAAGGACCCAGACCTCTTTTTGTGTGGTTACGTTAGGCTTATCCGAATTACTGGAAGACGGCGAGCCCTTTTTCTTCTTAGTCACTTTCACAGCGCTATGTTCTTCGGGAGACCTGACTCTTTTAGCGGCCTCCATGTTTGTATTGGAGGTAGAATTGTCAGGTTCATCCCGTAATAGGTTCTGTCGGTTCAACTTATTCAGTTTCCTTCTTTGTGCCCCTGACAGTCTCTTTGAGTTAGCAACAATAGTGATATTGTTTTCATTTGATGATTCAGAGTCAGAGTCCCCACTGGATTTTAAAGGCTGGGGTTGCTTAAAGCCCGGCTGGGTTCTGCTTCATCTGTCTTATCATTTGTTTTGCCTGCGGCTGGATGTGCTCTTGTTTCATTTTCGACTACGGGATCCAAGGCACCAAAGCTCGTAGAAGTTGCTTGCTCACGAGTGTTCGATAACGACGACACATGACTCGTGAGTGAATCAACGCTTGTCGCCGGCACTGGGTTTTCCCTCCCCTGCGCCGTAATCTCCTTCGTCTTTTTTGGTTTAATCATAAATTGGTTGGGGGAGACACCCCCATAGCCAGTATTAGCCCGTAATAGGTACGTCGGTATAGGCCTTCCAGACCGAGCTCAGAAATTGCTGTCCAGAGACCGATGCATCCAATTCAACCTACGCTTTATTAACAACAAACCTCCTGGTTGCGTAGTAGGTAGGTGAATAGGTATTACGTAATAGGTTAAAAACTATCCGCTCTGCGATAACACGTCCGTTCGCTACGACAGGCGGCGACTGATTGTTACACAAAGTATATCAAATGTATACTTATTTTAAAGGAGACGTTTCACAGAATCTGCTAGAGAAAATCCGAAGCCAAAATTTTAATTGGTGCGGTTGCCACCCTTCTCCGTTTTGGACCTTTTTTACATAAATTTCAAAAGTTTGATCGATTTTCTCCAATCACAAAGCTAAATTGTTAAATTTTTATTTATTTGTATTAGGGTGTAACAAAATCGACTGCAAAGGGAATCCCGAGCTCGCCTTTTCATATCGAAGATATAGGACTAAAAGTAAAAAATCCCATTTTTGGGGATTTTTGATGTATATTTTGGGAATTGAGGGATTTTCCATTAGAAATTTCCACATGTTGCGTTTGATTATTATTTCTAATATCAAAATAAAGAACTTTTAAAAAAAATTCATCAAAATATATACATTTTTAAGAATTTTGTGCCGTATTTACGTTTCTGTCTATATGCAAATTTTTTTTTAATTTTTCTCTACCTTCTTGTACTTATTAGTTATTATATCAGTCAATATGCACTGATTTCTTGTAAAATACATGTTTTTATCAAACAATAATAAAATTTAGTAAGATTTACCTTTCAGAAAATATTGTTTTGTGGCACTATTTCTAGGAAACCCTTAATCATTGACAGGTATAACCAGTAAGGAAAGGCAGAAATTCGGGCGAGGCCGACTATATAATATCCTACACCTACCTAACAATGCGATAAGAGTCATTGCGATAATAATTTATAATAATTGGTAAATGGGTAGGAACATATGTATTATCTAATTCTGAAACGATAATCGCTAAATTAAGCAATATTCGTTACTAAATTGAGACATCTTTCTGGAAAATTTTAATTATCGGAAGTAAAGTACAACATCTATAGCGCTTTGAAACCTAATCAGGAGGAACATATATATGGAGGTTATATCTAAATCTGAACCGATTTTCCCTGAATACTCATTCATGTAAAAAGACCTCTTTCTGTCGAATTTCGTACTGATCGGTTATAAAATACAGTCTCCACAGCGCTTACATGTCAATTCGGGGGTAACATATATATGGGGGCTATATCTAAATCTGAACCGATTTTCTCCGAATTTGGCAGTATTCCTTCGAGTAATAAGAAACCTCTTTCTGCCGAATTTCGCACTGATCGGATATAAAATATAGTTTCTACAGCGCATACATATCAAATTGGCGTAACATTTATATGGGGGCTATATCTAATTCTGAACCGATTTTCTCCGAATTTGGCAGTATTCCTTCATGTAGAAAGAAACCTTTTTTTTGCAGAATTTCGCACTGATCGGATATAAAATAAAATTTTTACAGCGCTTACATATCAAATCGGGGGTAACATATACGAGGGTATATGGGGGCTATATCTAAATCTGAATCGATTTTCTTCGAATTTAACAGTGTGCATTCATATAATAAGAAACCTCTTTCTGCCGAATTTCATACTGATCGGATATAAAATAAAGTTTTTACAGCCAAATTTTTTTTAGCCAAATTCAATAGGGATCGTCCTTGGGCCAAAAAAAAAAAATATATGTGTAAAGTTTTGTCGAGATCGGACCATAATTGCGACCTGTACTTTGATTACAAGAATACATGCACAGACAGACGGACAGACAGAAGACGGGCATAGCTAAATCAACTCAGAAAATGATTCTGAGTCGATCGAATAAACGATGGGTCTATTTCGGCTCCTTTTGGGTGTTATAAACAAATGCACAAATTTATAATACCCTGTACGACAGTGTGGTGTAGGGTATAATTAAAAAAAATATTTTGCATGTAGAGAGAAACGCAAATACGGCATAAAATTCTTAAAAATTTATATATTTCGATGAATTTTTTTAAAAGTTCTTTATTTTGATATTAGAAATAATAATCAAACGCAACATGTGGAAATTTCCAATGGAAAATCCCTCAATTCCCAAAAAATCCCCAAAAAATGGGATTTTTACTTTTAGTCCTATATCTTCGATATGAAAAGCCGCGCTCGGGATTCCCTTTGCAGTCGATTTTTTTACACTCTAATACAAATAAATAAAAAGAAAAATTTAACAATTTAGCTTTGCGATTGGAGAAAATCGATCAAACTTTTGAAATTTATGTAAAAAAAGGTCCAAAACGGAAAAGGGTGGCAACCACACCAATTAAAATTTTGGCTTCGGATTTTCTCTAGCAGATTCTGTGAAACGTCTCCTTTAAAATGGGTATACATTTGATATACTTTGTGTAACAAACTTTTTCTACAAGACCTAAATACGAATTGGACTTTTTTCGCCAAAAAATCTCCAAAAATTAAATTTTTTTCAAAAAATTTATTTATAGGGCCATAACTTTCTTATTTCTTCACATATCTTATCGATTCTTTTTTTCATGATATTATAAATTTTATTGGCAATCTATAAAAATCACGCAAACAAAATCGGTAAACTTTTGACTGAGATATTGGCTAAACTCGAAGGCAAAGTCGGCGAAAAAATGAAAAATTCAAATTTAAACTCCACATATCTCGGAAAATATTCAAGATATCTTCACTCCATTCAAAAGTTAGAAGCCGATGAATATTTTGTATACCCGAGGTGATCAACTTTAGGGCCCTGTAGATCCGCCCCTGTATGAGATAGGGGGCCCAAGTTCCGAACTTAAACTCTCTAACACCTCTTGTATACACACCTAAAATTTCATCGACATACGATAAGTGGTTTTGAAATGGCAGAATTATGTCCATTTTTTCCATTGTAGCCCACTGTGCATCGCCTCATCATACGCCCCTTGATGCCGATGTTCCATTTATTGTATTTGTTGGTGAAAACGCTCACCATGATCGTCACTTTCATCGCCAAGGGTATTTGGGAAGAAATTTAAGTGCGATTATAGAAGGTGTATTTTTAAAGACATATTAACTCCTTTTTAAGTATGATATAAAAATGAATGTTGACTTAAAAAAATAAATAAAAACAAAATCGTGTTAAAAACTGTACCAATTTTCTCATATTTGTTTAACAATTCTTGAATGATGTCTTCATAATTTGGGCTCCTGAAATTTCCTGGAAAGCTTGATACCACCAAATCAAATGGCTTCCATGACTTTGATTCATTTTCAGACAAAATCGACTCAAAGTTGTAATCTTTTAGTAGCTTTGTAATTTGTGGTCCCACAAAATCCTCTTCTTCAATTTTGGCATATGATACGGTGGGAAAAACGGGTTTCAGGTATTTAAATGAGACACTCTTTCCTCTTTTTAGCAAAGCTTTGACGAAATTTTTGAATAAGCCAAGTTTCATTTTACCAGGGCTTTTCATATGACATTATCTTGGCCAAATGTCATATGAAATGGGTCGGCTGACCCATTTGCACAAAAAAAAAAACAGAAATATTTTGTGTAGCCATGTTGCAAACTAGTCACCATGGTAACAACTTTTAGATCGGCACAGATTTTCCAGTTATGCTGTTCGTACTCGATCTGACTCAGTAATTTAGACATGGACTCATGCGATTTTTTAACGTTAACTGCGTGCGCCACAGGAATTGAGGGCTTTTAATTACCTTTGTGCAACAAAGCAGCTTTCAAGCTTAACTTGCTGCTGTCCACAAATAACCGCCAAACATATGGCGGTTATGTTTCCACAAATGGAATGAACAAGCCGTCTATGTCATGGCAATAACAAATACAGTCTTTTTACTAAAAGTAACATGAGAAACTCACATGTCGACTTCTAAAATGTGAAATTCTTACTCAGATGTCACAAAACTACGTTATTTCATTCAAGAAGCTATCAACTCTGCTTTATTATTCGTTGACTCCAAATCTCTGATCCAATCATTGAGTTCAGCTTGTCAGAGGCATTATTGTTTTTTTTATTGTTTTAAATCACTATTTTCGAAATCACTTGAATCAGATGAATCGGACACATGCTGCCGCTTTGGACAAAGGGGACATTGCACTTCAGGAATATGAGGAGTTAGTTATGTAAATGAGTTGACATCTGCATATTCAACAGACCATTTTGCTTCACCTTGGCTAAGCAAAAATAACAGTAAATTTCATGGTTCGTAGGCTCACGCCAAATTGCGGAAGATCAAATGGCATATACCTACTGTAGCTAATTAGCTTAAGATTCTGAAGGCATATTTTTTAAACACAATATTAAGACATTCATACTAACTTTGCGCCCGACATCTCTTTAGTTTAACGAGTTTTGGATAAATTGCATAAAGTATTTGTGGTACAAGACCTCAATATGTTTTTCGGATTGACTTGAAAATGCAGCCAAAATGCAGTTTGTAATTGGCTTAAAAAATTTGACGGCTGTGCAAAACTATAAACTCTACAAGCATAGCATAGCAAGTTTTGTTTGGATATTTCTTGCAGATAAATGCACTATGCATTTTGTTCTTGTTAATATGAATTCTGCGTTTTGAGATCAAAACATAAAAAAAAACTTTCACCACAAATGCAGTGTGCCGTTTTCCATTCTTAAAAATATTTTCTCCAGTGTTATTTTTATTTTTTAGTGAATTTTTTATAACATTCAATGTTTATAATATTTACAGCTGGGTAAAAATAAAACAAGTGTGTCAACATTTTTTGGGAGGTCAAGATTTTTTTGAAATTTGGTATTAATCTGGTTGAGAATTTGAAAAAAATAAAACAATTTGAACCGTTTTGCTAAATTTTGATTTTTTCGCGAGATATGATCTATTAAATGTTTCCGAGTGTGTTTAGAAAACTGCAATTTTCTCCGGAAATATTGAACGGATTCGACCGAAATTTTTGCAGTTCGGTCCGAAACATTTCCTAAAATCTAAATATATCATAAACTTTAATTACCAACTGACCATATGAAAAATATTGCAAAATATTTTTTGCATATGCGAATAATTTCACTTTCTGGAGCAGTAATTTGAAATATTTTATATTTAGAATGCGTACTATATTGACGTCCACCAGAATCAGAAAAAACGTTTTGGTAGATCGCGCTTTCTAAAAGTTTACAGCAATTTTACGGACACTACCTTTTTGAAAATATTTTTTGTTCATTATTACAGGACCTCAAGGACCTTAACAATTTTGTCAAAATGTACACAATAGCTGAATCCATTAGTTCTGAGTCCAAAAACGCATTAATTTTTTTTCGGCGGATCAAGTTCTCAGCATCGCGAGCTTCCAAACTGTGGATATATAATTTGCAATATCTCCGCCAATTCCTAATCAATCTGTACAAAATCAACGACAAAAGAGACGTGAGAAAAGTCACTTTCATATCTTGTTTCCTAATATATGTTTTCTTAACCCATTAAGAGCCAATTTTTTTACTTTTTGTGTTAAATGCAATGATTTTGGAAAATGCGTTATGGACTGGACTCTTCGTGCGGTGGAAGTATAAATTGGCGATTCTATTAATACAGACTATCCATGGTTATTTTAGTTAAGAATGTTATCTTTCAAGAAAAATAAAATAAATACATAATCCATCCAATATTTTTGAGGATATTTGAATTTAAGTAACATCAAGTTTTTTTAAAAATATCTCGAAAACTGTTCTACTTTTGACCATTCTGAGTTCATATCCGGATTCAGCGGACAATTGTACATAAAGATTAGGTGTCAAATGCATTTGGTCATAAAACTGTCACGTAGTGTAATTAGAATAAGTGTGACTGGACTGCAGTTAAACTGTTCTTTAAATTCCTTCTTGGTCAACCAGAACATACATTTCTATAAGATTTCCAGTATGTTTAGAAAAGTGTGGCAAACTTACTCCAGTACAAAATGAAAAACATTTTCCTTTTTAATAACAAACAAATTAACATAAAAATACTATACATAGGGATATCGTTTCGAGTGAGTCAATTTTTAAAAGCGATATATTTAAAAAAATATATGTGTAAAGTTTTGTCGAGATCGGACCATAATTGCGACCTGTACTTTGATTACAAGAATACATGCACAGACAGACGGACAGACAGAAGACGGGCATAGCTAAATCAACTCAGAAAATGATTCTGAGTCGATCGAATAAACGATGGGTCTATTTCGGCTCCTTTTGGGTGTTATAAACAAATGCACAAATTTATAATACCCTGTACGACAGTGTGGTGTAGGGTATAATTAAAAAAAATATTTTGCATGTAGAGAGAAACGCAAATACGGCATAAAATTCTTAAAAATTTATATATTTCGATGAATTTTTTTAAAAGTTCTTTATTTTGATATTAGAAATAATAATCAAACGCAACATGTGGAAATTTCCAATGGAAAATCCCTCAATTCCCAAAAAATCCCCAAAAAATGGGATTTTTACTTTTAGTCCTATATCTTCGATATGAAAAGCCGCGCTCGGGATTCCCTTTGCAGTCGATTTTTTTACACTCTAATACAAATAAATAAAAAGAAAAATTTAACAATTTAGCTTTGCGATTGGAGAAAATCGATCAAACTTTTGAAATTTATGTAAAAAAAGGTCCAAAACGGAAAAGGGTGGCAACCACACCAATTAAAATTTTGGCTTCGGATTTTCTCTAGCAGATTCTGTGAAACGTCTCCTTTAAAATGGGTATACATTTGATATACTTTGTGTAACAAACTTTTTCTACAAGACCTAAATACGAATTGGACTTTTTTCGCCAAAAAATCTCCAAAAATTAAATTTTTTTCAAAAAATTTATTTATAGGGCCATAACTTTCTTATTTCTTCACATATCTTATCGATTCTTTTTTTCATGATATTATAAATTTTATTGGCAATCTATAAAAATCACGCAAACAAAATCGGTAAACTTTTGACTGAGATATTGGCTAAACTCGAAGGCAAAGTCGGCGAAAAAATGAAAAATTCAAATTTAAACTCCACATATCTCGGAAAATATTCAAGATATCTTCACTCCATTCAAAAGTTAGAAGCCGATGAATATTTTGTATACCCGAGGTGATCAACTTTAGGGCCCTGTAGATCCGCCCCTGTATGAGATAGGGGGCCCAAGTTCCGAACTTAAACTCTCTAACACCTCTTGTATACACACCTAAAATTTCATCGACATACGATAAGTGGTTTTGAAATGGCAGAATTATGTCCATTTTTTCCATTGTAGCCCACTGTGCATCGCCTCATCATACGCCCCTTGATGCCGATGTTCCATTTATTGTATTTGTTGGTGAAAACGCTCACCATGATCGTCACTTTCATCGCCAAGGGTATTTGGGAAGAAATTTAAGTGCGATTATAGAAGGTGTATTTTTAAAGACATATTAACTCCTTTTTAAGTATGATATAAAAATGAATGTTGACTTAAAAAAATAAATAAAAACAAAATCGTGTTAAAAACTGTACCAATTTTCTCATATTTGTTTAACAATTCTTGAATGATGTCTTCATAATTTGGGCTCCTGAAATTTCCTGGAAAGCTTGATACCACCAAATCAAATGGCTTCCATGACTTTGATTCATTTTCAGACAAAATCGACTCAAAGTTGTAATCTTTTAGTAGCTTTGTAATTTGTGGTCCCACAAAATCCTCTTCTTCAATTTTGGCATATGATACGGTGGGAAAAACGGGTTTCAGGTATTTAAATGAGACACTCTTTCCTCTTTTTAGCAAAGCTTTGACGAAATTTTTGAATAAGCCAAGTTACATTTTACCAGGGCTTTTCATATGACATTATCTTGGCCAAATGTCATATGAAATGGGTCGGCTGACCCATTTGCACAAAAAAAAAAACAGAAATATTTTGTGTAGCCATGTTGCAAACTAGTCACCATGGTAACAACTTTTAGATCGGCACAGATTTTCCAGTTATGCTGTTCGTACTCGATCTGACTCAGTAATTTAGACATGGACTCATGCGATTTTTTAACGTTAACTGCGTGCGCCACAGGAATTGAGGGCTTTTAATTACCTTTGTGCAACAAAGCAGCTTTCAAGCTTAACTTGCTGCTGTCCACAAATAACCGCCAAACATATGGCGGTTATGTTTCCACAAATGGAATGAACAAGCCGTCTATGTCATGGCAATAACAAATACAGTCTTTTTACTAAAAGTAACATGAGAAACTCACATGTCGACTTCTAAAATGTGAAATTCTTACTCAGATGTCACAAAACTACGTTATTTCATTCAAGAAGCTATCAACTCTGCTTTATTATTCGTTGACTCCAAATCTCTGATCCAATCATTGAGTTCAGCTTGTCAGAGGCATTATTGTTTTTTTTATTGTTTTAAATCACTATTTTCGAAATCACTTGAATCAGATGAATCGGACACATGCTGCCGCTTTGGACAAAGGGGACATTGCACTTCAGGAATATGAGGAGTTAGTTATGTAAATGAGTTGACATCTGCATATTCAACAGACCATTTTGCTTCACCTTGGCTAAGCAAAAATAACAGTAAATTTCATGGTTCGTAGGCTCACGCCAAATTGCGGAAGATCAAATGGCATATACCTACTGTAGCTAATTAGCTTAAGATTCTGAAGGCATATTTTTTAAACACAATATTAAGACATTCATACTAACTTTGCGCCCGACATCTCTTTAGTTTAACGAGTTTTGGATAAATTGCATAAAGTATTTGTGGTACAAGACCTCAATATGTTTTTCGGATTGACTTTAAAATGCAGCCAAAATGCAGTTTGTAATTGGCTTAAAAAATTTGACGGCTGTGCAAAACTATAAACTCTACAAGCATAGCATAGCAAGTTTTGTTTGGATATTTCTTGCAGATAAATGCACTATGCATTTTGTTCTTGTTAATATGAATTCTGCGTTTTGAGATCAAAACATAAAAAAAAACTTTCACCACAAATGCAGTGTGCCGTTTTCCATTCTTAAAAATATTTTCTCCAGTGTTATTTTTATTTTTTAGTGAATTTTTTATAACATTCAATGTTTATAATATTTACAGCTGGGTAAAAATAAAACAAGTGTGTCAACATTTTTTGGGAGGTCAAGATTTTTTTGAAATTTGGTATTAATCTGGTTGAGAATTTGAAAAAAATAAAACAATTTGAACCGTTTTGCTAAATTTTGATTTTTTCGCGAGATATGATCTATTAAATGTTTCCGAGTGTGTTTAGAAAACTGCAATTTTCTCCGGAAATATTGAACGGATTCGACCGAAATGTTTGCAGTTCGGTCCGAAACATTTCCTAAAATCTAAATATATCATAAACTTTAATTACCAACTGACCATATGAAAAATATTGCAAAATATTTTTTGCATATGCGAATAATTTCACTTTCTGGAGCAGTAATTTGAAATATTTTATATTTAGAATGCGTACTATATTGACGTCCACCAGAATCAGAAAAAACGTTTTGGTAGATCGCGCTTTCTAAAAGTTTACAGCAATTTTACGGACACTACCTTTTTGAAAATATTTTTTGTTCATTATTACAGGACCTCAAGGACCTTAACAATTTTGTCAAAATGTACACAATAGCTGAATCCATTAGTTCTGAGTCCAAAAACGCATTAATTTTTTTTCGGCGGATCAAGTTCTCAGCATCGCGAGCTTCCAAACTGTGGATATATAATTTGCAATATCTCCGCCAATTCCTAATCAATCTGTACAAAATCAACGACAAAAGAGACGTGAGAAAAGTCACTTTCATATCTTGTTTCCTAATATATGTTTTCTTAACCCATTAAGAGCCAATTTTTTTACTTTTTGTGTTAAATGCAATGATTTTGGAAAATGCGTTATGGACTGGACTCTTCGTGCGGTGGAAGTATAAATTGGCGATTCTATTAATACAGACTATCCATGGTTATTTTAGTTAAGAATGTTATCTTTCAAGATAAATAAAATAAATACATAATCCATCCAATATTTTTGAGGATATTTGAATTTAAGTAACATCAAGTTTTTTTAAAAATATCTCGAAAACTGTTCTACTTTTGACCATTCTAAGTTCATATCCGGATTCAGCGGACAATTGTACATAAAGATTAGGTGTCAAATGCATTTGGTCATAAAACTGTCACGTAGTGTAATTAGAATAAGTGTGACTGGACTGCAGTTAAACTGTTCTTTAAATTCCTTCTTGGTCAACCAGAACATACATTTCTATAAGATTTCCAGTATGTTTAGAAAAGTGTGGCAAACTTACTCCAGTACAAAATGAAAAACATTTTCCTTTTTAATAACAAACAAATTAACATAAAAATACTATACATAGGGATATCGTTTCGAGTGAGTCAATTTTTAAAAGCGATGTTTTCTGATCAGGAAGAATTTTGCACGAAGTTTAGTCGTGTTGGATAGTAGTTATGACACAAAATGTCAACGAGATCGGTTAAGGACTGTCCGAGTTGGAGGGTGTTGAATATTGGCATTTGGTCAAACTTTATTAAAGTAAACTTTTTTAAAGCATTTTGTGTACAATTTTCATGAATAAATATTAAAAAATATGGCAACGACAGCAATTATTCGAAAGCGTCTCGAAAAAAGTAGAATTGCGGTGCCCCTCATAACTCGATTCCGGATCATCGAAAATAAAAATAATTATATCGCTGTAGAGTTTTTTTTTCGTAATTTAAATTTTTGCGAACACTTTGGAAATATAAAAAATATTTCCAAAATTGAAAAAAAAATCGATAGCGTAACCTCTCGAATTATGTATAGAAATAGAGTGCAAAGAATCGAATTTTTGAGTTATGTGTGGCACCGACTTTGAAAACGTGGGTTGTTGGGAAAACGCTTTAAAGTTTTTCAAATGCACTGAGTCACGTATGAGGCGTACCTGCTGCTGTACCTCCGTTAGTTTTGTTCCGAGTCATCTTAAATTTTCACACAAGGTTCTCCATTCAGAATATCGAATGCAAAAACGTCGCAACGTTGTCAAAAAGCATACATTTTTAACAATGATAACTAATTATCATTCAAGTGGAGTTAATATCATTGGAATGGGATTTTTTCGAATAATTTTTATTCCAATTACGCGATTTTTCAGTTAAGCGGAGTTTCAAATAACCGGAGTGAAACGTATGAAAAATTCGCTGAAATAACTGATTTACATAAATATTTTGTTTCAATTATGCGACTTTTTCAATTAGGCGGCTTGCAATTAAGCGGATTCGACTGTATTCCAAAACAATAATTATTTGTTTGCAAACATAGTTAGTTCCCAAATATATATTGTTTTACTATATTAATATATGCATTCCAAATAAATGTTATTGATTTTCAAATATATATAATGTGTACAAAAATTTATAATATTTTAAAATTTGGTTTCCAAATATATGCTCTTTCTATTCAAACATATCAAAAACTGCGATTTTGCCCCGTATTTAATATCTGATTATTATTTATTTTAGCAGAAAGTAGTTTCTAGGTTCATAATACCTCCAAATTCGACCAGAATCGATTCTTATTTCTATCTATCTATCTATATATATAAAAGAGAGTGTCTGTTTGTGGGTTTGTTTGTATGTTTGTATGTTTGTTCCGTATAGACGTCTAAACGGCTAGACCGATCATCTTGAAATTTTCACAGAATGTACATGTGAAGGGGGTGCTGAAAATAGGGTACTTGAATTTTCGATATATCAAGTGGGCGTGGACCCGCCCATAGGGGTCCAATTTTGATATTAAGAAAATTTTTTAGCTAGAGTGCTGAAATTTTTTGTGTATGCATTTAGTGGCAGATAATGTGAATTTTCCAAAAATGGGCGGAGTCGGACCAATGGGCGTGGCCCCGCCCATATAAGCCAAATTTTGAAATTCAAATATTTTCTACAATTTATTAGAGAGAGTTCTGTATTTGAGTGTATATGTATCTGGTGACAGTCTACGTGATTGGTCCAAAAATTGGCGGGATCGGCCCAATGGGCGTGGCCCCGCCAACATAGACCAAATTTTGAAATTTCGATATCTTGCACAATTTATTATCAAGAGTGCTGCAGTTTTGTTTATATGTATCTGGTGACAGTCTCCGTGATTGGTCCAAAAATGGGCGGGATCGGCTCAATGGGCGTGGCCCCGCCCACATAGACCAAATTTTTAAATTGAGATATCTTGCACAATTTGCCAGCGAGAGTGCTGCAATGTTGTGTATATGTATCTGGTAGCAGTCCACGTGATTTTTCCAAAAATGGGCGGGATCGGACCAATGGGCCTGGCACCGCCCATATAAGCCAAATTTTAAAAATGTGATATCTTGCACAATTTTATACCGAGAGACCTGGAATTTTGTGTATATGTATATGGTGGCAGTCTGCGTGATTGGTCCAAAAATGGGCGGGATCGGCTCAATGGGCGTGGCCCAGCCCACATAGACCAAATTTTGAAATTTCGATATCTTGCACAATTTGCTAGCGAGAGTGCTGCAATGTTGTGTATATGTATCTGGTAGCAGTCCACGTGATTTTTCCAAAAATGGGCGGGAGCGGACCAATGCGCGTGGCCCCGCCCACATAAGCCAAATTTTGAAATTGATATATCTTGCACAATATGTTAGCGAGAGTGCTGGAATTTTGTGTATATGTATATGGTGGCAGTCTGCGTGATTGGTCAGAAAATGGGCGGGATCGGACCAGTGGGCGTGGCCCCGCCCTTATAAGCCAAATTTCGAAATTGATATATCTTGCACAATTTTTTATCTAGAGTGCTGTAATGTTGTACATATGTATCTGGTGACAGTCCACGTGATTGGTCCAAAAATTCGCGGGATCTGACCAATGGGCGTGCCACTGCCCATATAAGCCAAATTTTGAAATTGAATTATCTTGCTCATTTTGTTAGCGTGAGTGTTGAAATTTTGCGTATATGTATCTGGTAGCAGTCTACGTGATTGGCTTACAAATGGGCGGAATAGGACCAGTGGGCGTGGCACAGCCCATATTTTGATATATCTTGCAAGTATTATATAGGAAATACATGAAAATAAATGCTCGGTATGCGATAATTACAGCTGCTCACTCCAATACAATCGCAATATGATAATGTGATGCATGACCAATGAAACAAGAATTTGGAAATTTTATAAGTATACATTTATATTTTCTGGACTTTCCACTGAATTCGGTATTTTTTCATTCAGTGAATTTATCACTAATACCAGTAAGAAAAGGCAGAAAGTCGGGCGGGGCCGATTAGGGTCATTGCGATAATAATTTGGAATAATTGGTAAATGTGGTGTGTGTGTGTGTATGTATATCTTATTTTGAACCGGTAATCGCTAAATTAAGCAATATTCGTTCCTAAATTGAGAAACATTTTTCTGCAGAACTTTGTAATGATCGGAAGTAAAGTACAACTTCTATAGCGCTTTGTAACCAAATCTGGAGGAACATATATATGGAGGTTATATATAAATCTGAATCGATTTTCCTTGAATACTCATTCATGTAAAATAGAAACCTGTTTCTGTCGAATTTCGTACTGATCGGATATAAAACACAGTATCTACAGCGCTTACATGTCAAATTGGGGGTAACATATATATGGGGGCTATATCTAAATCTGAACCGATTTTCTCCGAATTTTGCGGTATTCCTTCATGTAATAAGAAATCTCTTTCTGCCGAATTTCTTACTGATCGGATATAAAATACAGTTTCTACAGCGCTTGAATTTCAAATCGGGGGTAACATATATATGGGGGCTATATCTAAATCTGAACCGATTTTCTCCGAATTTTGCAGTATTCCTTCATGTAATAACAAACCTCTTTCTGCCGAATTTCGTACTGATCGGATATAAAATACAGTTTCTACAGCGCTAATTTTGACATGGGCAGCGAAGCGCACCGGGCTCAGCTAGTCTATATATATAAAAGAGAGTGTCTGTTTGTGGGTTTGTTTGTTTGTTTGTTCCGTATAGACGTCTAAACGGCTAGACCGATCATCTTGAAATTTTCTCAGAATGTACATGTGTAGGGGGTGCTGAAAATAGGGTACTTGACTTTTCGATATATCAAGTGGGCGTGGACCCGCCCATATGGGTCCAATTTTAATATTGAGAAAATTTTTTAGCTAGAGTGCTGAAATTTTGTGTGTATGCAGTTAGTGGCAGATTATGTGAATTTTCCTAAAATGGGCGGAATCGGACCAATGGGCGTGGCCTCGCCCATATAAGCCAAATTTTGAAATTGAGATATTTTGCACAATTTATTAGCGAGAGTTCTGTAGTTTTGTGTATATGTATCAGGTGACAGTCTACGTGATTGGTCCACAAATGGGCGGGATCGGACCAATGGGCTTGGACCCGCCCACATAGACCAAATTTTGAAATATCGATATCTTGCACAATTTGCTATCGGGAGTGCTGCAATGTTGTGTATATGTATCTGGTGGCATTCTACGTAATTGGTAAAAAAATGGTCGGGATCGGACCAATGAGCGTGTCCCCGCCCATATAAGCCAAATTTTGAAATTGATATATCTTGCACAATTTACTAGCTAGAGTGCTGTAATGTTGTACATATGTATCTGGTGACAGTCCACGTTATTGGTCCAAAAATTTACGGGATCGGACCAATGGGCGTGGCACCGCCCATATAAGCCAAATTTTAAAAATGTGATATCTTGCACAATTTGTTAGCGAGAGGCCTGCAATTTTGTGTACATATATCCGCTGGCGATCTACGTGATTGGTCCAAAAATGGGCGGGTTCGGACCAATAGGCGTAGCCCCGCCCATATAACCCAAATTTTGAAATAGAAATATATTGCACAATTTATTATCGAGAGTTCGCAAGTTTTGTGCATATGTATCTGATGACAGTCTACGCGATTCGCCTAAAAATGGCCGGGATCAGACCAATGGACGTGGCCCCGCCTATAAAAGCCAAATTTTGAAATTGAGACACATATATTGCACAATTTTTAGCGAGAGTGATGTCTGGTGGTAGTCTACGTTATTGGTCCAAAAAAGGGTCGGGATCGGATCAATGGCCGTGGCCCCGCCCATATAAACTAAATTTTGAAATTGAAATTTCTTACACAATTTTTTAGCGAGAGTTCTGTAATTTTGTGCATATGTATCTGATGATAGCCTACGTGAATAGTCTAAAAAGTGGCGGGATCGGATCAAAGGGCGTGGCCCCGCCCATATAAACCAAATTTTGAAATTGACATATCATGCACAATTTGTTAGGGAGAGTGCTGTGATTTTGTGCATCTCACGCAGGCTACGTGATTACACAAAAAAGGGCGGCACCGCCCATAGAAACCTAATTTTGAAATTAAGATATCTTGCACAATTTGTTTAAGTGAGCGCTGCACTTTTGTGTATATGTATCTGGCGGCAGTGTACGTGATTGGTCAGGAAATGGGAGGGATCAGACTAATTTGCGTGGCCCCGTTCATATAAGCCAAATTTATTATCGAGAGTGCTGCAGTTTTGGGTATATGTATCTGATGACAGTCTACGTGATTCGCCCAAAAATGGGCGGGATCAGACGAATGGACCTGACCCCGCCTATATAAGCCAAATTTTGAAATTGAGACTCATATCGTGCACAATTTTTTAGCGAGAGTGCTGTAATTTTGTGCATATGTATCTGGTGATAGTCTACGTGATTGGTCCAAAATTTGGCGGAAACGAACCAATGGGCGTGGCACCGCCGATATAAGGCAAATTTTGAAATTTAGATATTTTTTATAATATGTTAGAGAGAGTGTTGTAATTCTGTGTATATGTATATGGTGGTAGTCTACATTATTGGTCTAAAAAAGGGCGCGATCGGACCAAGGGGCGTGGCCCCGCCCATGTAAACCAAATATTGAAATTGAGATATCTTACACAATTTATTAAAGATAGTGCTGAAATTTTGCAAATATGTATCTGGTAGCAGTTCGCGTAATTGGGCGGGATCGATCTATTGGGCGTGGCCCCGCCCATATAAGTCAAATCCGGAAATTAAGATATCGTGCACAATTTGTTAGCGACAGTGCTGTAATTTTGTGCATATGTATCTGGTGGCAGTCTACGTGATTGGCCCAAAAATGGTAGGAATCGAATCAATGGGCGCGGCCTCGCCCATATAAGGAACCTTTTTAAATTGAGGTATCTTCCACAATCTGTTTGCAAGAGTGCTGTAATTTTGTGTGTTTCTGGCGAAAGCCTACGTGATTGGTCTAAAAATGAGCGGGATCAGACCAAAGGGCGTGGCCCCTCCCATATAACCCAAATTTGAGCTATCTTGCACAATTTAGTGGCAATAGTACTGTAATTCTGTTCATATGTATCTGGTGGCAGTCTACGTGATTAGTTAAAAATGGGCGGGATCAGACTAATGGGCATGACCCTGCCCATGTAAGCCACATTTTGAAATTAAGATATCTTGCACAATTTGTTAGCGAGAGTGCTGTTATTTTATGTATATTTATTTGGCGGCAGGATTCGTTATTGTTTTAACAATGGACGGGATCGGAAATCTCAATATGGGACAACGAAGTGGACCGGGTCCAGCTAGTGGAATATAAAAAAGGTGTTCTCACCGGAAATTATTCCAGATTTACAGCAAGAATATGTGTGCTAATCTGCTCTAATACGTTGTTGTATTTCATCATATTTTTCCCTACTGATTTTCTTACAGTCCGGGAGCTGACAATGTTCTTTAATTTTCCAGACAGACAACATTTCGATTCGTTAAATTAGAAGTGTTAATTCATTTTAAAATGAGAGAAAGGTTTTCTTTTAAAATATAGATATCTTATTCTATATTCTCTCACTGATATCAAGTCGTCAAACGAAAAAACAAGTTATACCCAAAACTGTAGTCATCATACTACTTAAATTACAAATGAAGTCCATGCAAATTTTAAATTTCCAATGAAAATTTTTAAAGCATATCCTGAAAAACTATAATATCCGACTTACAATTAAATTCAGATTTGTTGGTGGGATCAATTCCATGTTTTTTTTATAAAATTCTATATTATTCTGATGTTCGGTTGTTATTCACAAATATAGTTTGTATACGAGTATGGAATATTCTGCTACATGGAATATTCTGTGAATTAATACATATTTCGTTTGTTCATTGTATCTGTGGCATGTAACCAGAAATGTAATTTGATATCAATTGTATCCACTGAAGTAGAGTCAGAAACAGAAGCCGAATCACATCTGTGTCACAGCATCACTCAATGAAGACAGTCTGACAAAGTGAATTACATTGGAAAACCACAACATGTGTCATCTGATTTCAAATGGCCCTTCAAGCGGTCCTACGCCCAAAGGGATATTGGAAGGAAATACGTACTCAGTGTAATACGAGTTTTTGGAATTAGTATATTTTGAATGTACGCATTTGTTTTTGGAATTCTTTGCAGGCATTACTAATTGCAGCAGACATTTTTGGAATTCCGGTGGCTGCGTTCGTCATTGGCATCCCCGCTGGTTTATGTTACCTTTAACATCTGCGTTCAACATTTTCTATTTTTAGCAAATTTTTTCAACACATGCACTCACCTACCCGCAAGTAAATGTTGTTGGTTTTGTAGAAGTAAATAGAATAAATTTATTTTTTACAATCTTTATATATAAAATCCTTTGTACGTTTGTTTTAACGCATGTTCTCCGAGACTTTAAGAGATAATGGGCTGAAAATTGCACAATGGGTTTACTTCGCTGATATCTTATAGAGTTATAGAGTTACTTAAACCGCGATAAATGGCGGAGTGGTCAAGATATTTACAAATTTCTAAAGCGATTTGACGGAATTTCAAAATACATATGGGTGGTTTCGACATTACGGGCCAATTTCGAAATAATTTTTGGCATTGAAGTTTTTTGCAGAATTCAATATTTCGGATAGGTAGATATAAACCATTTGAGAATGGCTTCCCTATTATCAAAGGTACAAGTATTTATGCCCTACACCACACTCTGGTACAGGGTATTATAACTTTGTGCATTTGTTTGTAACACACAAAAGGAGAAGAAATAGATCCATCCAGGAAACTGTCATTCAGACTAAACGTGCTGGAACGTGTAAAGAAGGCCAACATCGCCCTATATTCCTGCAGGAAGGCTGTAGGGTCGCGGTGGGGCCTCTCTCCTAAAATTGTCCATTGGATATATATAGCAGTGGTTCGTCCAATACTGTTATACGGCATTGTGGTATGGCGGACGGCAACTGACAAACTAACCATCACAAACCTGCTATCACGGGTTCAGAGAGCTGCCTGCCTGTGCATAAGCGGAGCGTTAAGGACTACGGCGACTGAGTCTCTACAAGCCCTTCTCCATATACTGCCGATTAATAATGTGTCGAGAGAAGTTGCAACCAAAGCGGCACTAAGATTAAACTGCCTATCAATGTGGAGGTACAAGAACTACGGTCACATGAGGATATCAAAGTGTAGTGCTATGGTAACCAACCTAGTAGACTATATATCAACGGAGCGCACCATTGAGAAGAACTACATCACTATGATACCAACCAGGGATGAATGGGATGGCAGAATACCCGGAAATAGAAACCATCTCCACTTCTATACGGATGGTTCGAAGCTTGATGAAAAGGTTGGCTTCGGAGTACACTGTGAAGAACTTAATTTGGATATAGCTCACAGACTACCAGATACCTGCAGTGTCTATCAAGAGGAAATAATGGCAATATGGGAAGTCGCCAAGTGGCTGAGTCGGAACATAGTAACCAGCACTGGCGTTGTCATTTACTCGGACAGCCAGGATGCCATCAATTCTCTGGAGGCCACATCCCTAAATTCACAAATAGCCCTCGACTGCCGCAGGTCTCTTAACGAGATGGCTGAGCAGTTTAATATACACCTCATATGGGTGCCTGGGCATAGGGATATCCCGGGGAACTGCAAAGCCGATGAACTTGCTAGGAAACGACTTTACAAATTCTCGAAGAATTTGCATATATTGGTGCGCCACTATCCACGTGCAAGCTTTGGGTAAGGCAAGAGGCAATCAGGCAGTCCAACGACAGATGGACACAAATCGGCACCTGTAGGGTAGCTAGACAAATCTGGCCAAGGTATGACCTGAGAAGGTCAAAATATCTCCTCGCACTGGAAAGGAAAATATTATCTACTTTAGTATCAGTTCTGAGGGGACACTGCCTGATCGGCGAACACGCCAGAAGATTTTGTATTAACTCCAATGACTTCTGCAGAAGCTGTGGAGATGAGAAAGAAGTGGAGAGCATTGAGCACTTGCTATGCGACTGTCCCGCTTTGAGTAAACGACGACTGGACCTACTGTGGTCGGCCTTTCTAGGCAGCCTAACAGATCTTTCCAGTACCAATATTCGTGCTATCGATACAATTGTATATCAAACAGGTTGGTTTCGATGAAGGGCATTTAGCCCGTGGTACCACTAGGGACCTAAACTGGTCTATGTGAGCTGAAGAAATAAAGAAAACGGCTGCCACCCTAACCTAAACCTAAACCTAATTTAGCTATGTCCGTCTGTCCGTCTGTCCGTCCGTCTGTGCATGTATTCTTGTAATCAAAGTACAGGTCGCAATTATTGTCCGATCTCAACAAAACTTTACACATATTTTTTTTGCCCAAGGACGATCCCCATTGAATTTGGTTAAAATCGGTTCAGATTTACATATAGCTCCCATATATATCGTCATCCGAAACGAAAAAGGGCCTATCATCAAGTTTGAAAATTTAACACGAGAAGCAGTTGTTTGCTTCTAAAAATGAAAAGTGCTGTCGTTAGGAAACGGGGTTTTCAGGATAATATCTAAACAACAACAAACAACTAAACAAACAACAACATGCATATATAAAATCACACAAACATGATTTATAACTTGTTTGTGAAAATTGTGTGAAATAGGATTTTTTTACTATGAAAAAAGAAATAATTTGTTGTTAGGCCCTTTTGAATTTCGTTAATAAATTCGCAATTTTTAATATTACGATATGTACCTTCGATTTGACGTATATGCATTGTATAAGCAACATTTTTGATCCGATTTGTCCAAAATTGGCACAGAGCAGTCTGGTGATACACTTAGAGACACTACAAAATGTTTGTATCCGATCAGTACGAAATTCGGCAGGAATAGGTTTCTTATTACATGAATTAACACTGCCAAATTTGAGGGAAATCGGATCATATTTAGATATAGCCCCCTTTAACATGTTACCCCCGATTTGACTTGACAACGCTGTAGAAACTGTATTTTATATCCGATCAGTGCGAAATTCTCAGTAAGCGGTTTCTTCTTACATGAAATAATACCGCCAAATTCGGGGAAAATCGGTTCAGATTTAGATATTGTCCACATACATATGTTACACCCGATTTGACATGTATGCGGCGTAGAGACTGTATTTTATATCAATTCAGTACGAATTCGACAAAAAGAGGTTTCATATTACATGAATGAGCATTCAGGGGAAATCGGTTCAGATTTAGATACAACCTCCACATATATGTTCCTCCTGATTTGGTATCAAAGCGCTTTACTTCCGATCATTACAAAATTTGGGGCTGAAACATGTTTCTTAATTTAGCAACGAATATTGCTTAATTTAGCTATAATTGGTTAAGATTTAGATATAGCCACATATATAACATATTATTAACGCAATGATCCTTATCGCATTGTTAGGGAGGTGTAGGGTATTATACAGTCGGCCCGCCCGACTTTCTGCCTTTCCTTACTGTTTTTTTTTTTAACCGAATTATACAATTTTTTTGAAAATATGGCCCACAGGGAAACGACGGGAGAGTATAACATCCGAGGCCCCTCGATCTGATGACATATTTGGATAGCGCACCACCACCAAAAATTAGGTAGTTATCGAAAAAATGATTGATTTTTCGTGGTTTTCTTTCATATATAAGTAACTAAGATTTTTCTCGAAAAAATAGTATTGATATTATTTATGTTATTTTACCACAAAAATTAATGTTTATATAACCCGATGTCATGATAACTCGATAACTATGCATGTTACCGATAAAATGCCTGTTAATTTTTCTTCTTATTTTGAGGTGTTCTATCCACATATGCCATCATATTGGGGATCCTGTAATTTTTTTGACAGGGGAATGACTGTAATTTCGGATAAAATACTTGCATTCCGAAAATTTGAATGGATCGGAACTTTGTTCGCAATAAAGGTAAAAAGCCCAAAAAAGTTATAAAAAGTATGGAACTTTAAAATAAAAGCAGCACAGGGGAATGACGCACGTGAGTGTGAAAGCTCATTTCGAAAGACAAAGCGTGACAAATGTACATCATTTTATTAACCCGTTAACTGTGTTCGACAAATATATTTGACATTGCAAAACGCAATATTTTTTGTAATGACGTATTTACTCGTCGTTTGTTGTTAGTATTATCTAAAAAGTAATAAAAGTATTATCTGTTGCCACCATGCCGTCAATTGTACTATAGATTTTTTCAAATGTCTTTGCTAATTAAGAAATGTGTTCGACGACTATACTCGACCTCACAAAGTTATATTTTTTGTGTAATGACAAAATTTTTAGGAAATGTAGTTGTTTTATATCGAATTTCGATGTGAAAATAATAAAAAAATATTTTTTCCAAAAAGTGAATAATAAGATATATTTTTACAACATCATAACTCTATCCTGCAAGGCTGTGGATAGACAAATTCTAAACATTAGTAATTTCTGACTATAACTCTATGCGACACAGTTCTCAGAATTGAATCCAAACCTGAAAAAGCGTTCGCGAGAAAGGAAATGACATCCAACAAATGCGAGCGAAGTATGAGTTTTCATTGCATTATTAATTTTGCAAGGGATTGGCAGAAAACCTTCACTCGAGATGTATTTCTTAAAAAGAGAGAGTATATGTAGCCCATTTACCTCAAAAGTTATGTATGCGGATAGATTTAGGTTGTTGTGCAAATGCTTTCATTTTGAAGACAACCGTAGGATCCAAAAAAGTATATACCATCAAAATGAAGTAGATTTGGCATAAAATTCTTTGTATTATCAGAAAGTGAGTCTACTTACATACGTTATTTCTGCAACACAAACTACGGCGATAATTATCCAGAATACAGAACTGCATTCCGGATTGTTCTTGAATTGTGTCATGACATTTTGGACCAAGAATATCGATTGTATTTAGATAATTGGTACACCAGCATAAAGCTTGCAGAAAAACTCACTACACATAAGAATGGTGTTGTAGGTACACTTAGAAAAACCAGGCGTATCACTCCTCATCTATCTAAACTAATATTATATTTTGAAGTGCCTTTTTTATGTTCGGAACAATCTTGAGAAAGGCCCGGCTGATTTTCATGAAATTTTTTATAATAAAAAGCTCTCGACCTGGTGAATGTTTTAGGCCAAAAAAATTATTAAATAGTTTATTAGAAAAGGAGATTCATGGCTTTCAAAATCCTAAGTAAAATTCACCTGCAAGCACAACTGACATGAACGACTCATAGCGTATAAAAATTGTAGTTGTGGTAGTGAAAAATAAAGCAGTGTGCGGCACATCGACACGATGCGAGTGTTCCAATATTTTACTCTCCCATCCTACAGTGAGTATTGCTTTGCTGAGAATAGCAATGTGATTTGTATTTGTTTTGCCTACATATTTGCCGAGCGTGTGTGTGCTATGGGTAGCAACAGAGAATGGCAATGTATTTTGTTTTTTTTGTCGTACCCCTGTAGGAAATGCCATTAGTAAAATTGTAGTGATTTACTTGTGACATTGTCAGTAGTACTACAGACAAAATGTGCCCCTGCCCATGTAATCTCCTATAGACATTTAACATTAGCTGTCATTGAAAAACCACCAGTAGACATTTGATCCAAAGATTCAGTAGTAAATGTTAAATGTCAAAGTAAACCATATGTAGACATTTGCACCAAAGATTCAGTAGTAAATGTTAAATGTCAAAGTAAACCATATGTAGACATTTGCACCAAAGATTCACTAGTAAATGTTAAATGTCAAAGTTAACCATATAGAGACATTTGAACCAAAGATTCAGTAGTAAACTTTAGTGACCCTGGTCTACATCTTTATAAAGGTGGGCGCAGTACACTAAAACACATATATTTATATGCTCACTTTCTTCGAGGCTGGCTAAACCTTTTATTCATTTAATTAACAAAAAATAATAAATACCGGAATGTATATACAATTAAATTCATTTAATATTGACATAGTTTCTCCAAACACTTCCTAGAAGGAGCTGTTTATATGTACCACTGCTTTAACTTCTCCCGCAACATAAATTTCGGAACGGCAAAATCTTCCAAATTCTCCACAAAATCTTCACTTTCTCCCACAATATTCATTTCGCTGTTTTCTTGCTCACATTGCAAACTTCTATTTTTAAATGATATTGTTTGTTTTTTTGACAAGTCTTTTATAATTTCTTTTACTCATTTTTTTATTTTTATACAATAATTGTAATCATCTTTTTAACACACAAAAATTATTTTCACAAAACGAACGCGTGCTTCCTTGACAGAAGAAAATCAAGGAATGAAAAAAGAACAATTGTCAAAAAATCTCTACCTGCTGACTGCGCAACTGCAGGCAGCTATTATAATGCGCAGTCAAACAAAAAAGACAAGCAATGACAATGTCGCCATAAATACTGTACAACTGTTGTCTGTAAAGTATTTCTACTCGCGCATGAAAGGAAAGTTGTAGACTTTTTACCTTGTTCAATTGTCACTATAGAACAAGTGGTGACATAGAGACTTATGGTGCCTGGCTGACTGCAGGGACGCTATGCGTGGTGACGTGAAAAAAAGACAGATGCAAGCAAAAACAAATATAGCCAAACATTACCATGCTGCAGTGATGTTATGTTTGGTTTGAGTTTATTTTATTTTTGCCTTTGTTTTACTATTTTCTTGCAATGCGTTTACATTTATTTGCCGTTATTTTTCAGAGCAGAATATCAAAATTTTTTTCAATTAAGCTCATTTTATGTGTATGAGAGGTGTACGAGAGGTTAATGCAGCCCTCATGGCATTCGCTCCTCTGGCAAACGCACAGACCACTTAGAAAATATCATGGTTTTAAAAATACTAATCTATATATATATAAAAATGGAAAAATGTTTGTATGTATGTGTTTTATAGACGCTTAAACTACTGGACCGATTTTAAAATTTTTTCTTTTGTTTGAAAGCTATTTTGTCTGAGTTGGTTTTGGAAAAATTTTTTTTGCAAAAAGTGGGCGGGGAAAATGTGGGCGTGGCAAATCGTTTGTTTGTGATGGCAGTCTACGTAATTGGCCAACAAATGGGCTGGATTGGAAATCTGAAATCTGGGACAACGAAGTGCACCGGGTCCAGCTAGTGATGTTATATTAACACGACTTAAAAAGGGAGAACATATGTCCCGTTACAAAAATAAAATGATGATTATGAAGTGCCGTGTCAGAAGAGATGTATTCATTTTAAGTACCATTCATGATAATAATATAATTGAAATACAAAAGTGAGGTATAACCCAACACAAGCTAGAAGTTGTTCTAGATTATAATAAAAACAAAGGCGGAGTAGATATTGGGGATGCAATCATTGCTACTTAACATACAATGGCCCGAAAGAGACTAAAATATAATTATAAGAAGATATTTCTTCACCTGAATGATATGGTTAGTCTTGACTTTTATACATAAAGTGTCATGGTTCATTGAGCAGAATGAATTTTTTACTCGAGTGTATAGATGCAAGTAATTGAACTGAAAGCGCCTCTCAAATTGGTCGACCACCGCAGCCATCTCATCTTACTGAAAAGCATTTTTGTGATTACATACCGAGTACACCCATGAAAGAGCATTGAACACGTAGATGTCCTTGCTGTTCTAAAAGTGGTATTCTAGGAATCTGTCCTACTTGTAAGGCAACTCTATGCATTGCAAGCACCATGCTTCAAATTATACCATACAGTAAGATCAGACAATTATATTTGTAGGTTAATGTTTAATACTAACCCTTTAGGTTTTAGCTTAAAATACAATTATTTCTGTAAATTATATCTAGAATATATATATATATATGTATATATATATATATGTTTGTCCAACGCATACTATGGGGACATTTTTTTGATATAACGCATAGAATGAGGACATTTGCATAGTTCGGGGACAGTCCCCATTATTTTCATATATCTTGCGCATACTTTGGGGACAGTGATACTTTGGGGACATTTTTTATACAAATTGTATTTTCGATTAAATTTGAATCCGCCTTATCCCTTAAGGTTATATATAAACTCCTTTTACTTATATATAAACAATAATTACTATTTTTTTTAAATTTAAGATAATTTTCCAATCGTTGGCGTTGCCACATGAACAAAAAAAAGATTGATTTTGACGCCGTTGCTTTCAAAAATGTTGAGTGGCTTAGACACAACATATGTACGTCACAGCTGTTTATGTTTATTGTTTCATGAAATCGATGACGTGTACATCTGCGGAAAATATGTAATTAAAAAATCGACGAACGTTTAGAAAAATAATGGAAGAAATATATGTGCAATATTTTGGTATACGAGTTAAAAATATGAGCGAACCGGACACCTAGTATTTTGTGTAATTCGTGCAATTCGTAAATCTTACTCGATGGAGTATGTACTTTACAATTAATGTATTACAATGTTTGTGGAATAAAATGTTTTAATTTTAGACATCACGTGCAATTTTGAATGCCAATGTTTTGGAGATAACCATTCATTCACGATACAGACTGCTATTTTGTCTAAGCAAATAAATTGGAGTAGGAAGGAGCATTCGCTGGAATTATGCTAATGTAAAATCTTTCACTTTGCCAGTTGCACATTCGGAAACAATACCAATTCCCAAGTGTCCAAGTATAGCTAACAGCCTAATTACGGAAACATCATCAAGTTCAACTGAGTACTAAACTCTGAGCGATTCAAGTTTAAGGCAGGAGTCATCGCTTTTATCTTAGTTTCAACTCAATGATCTAGTGAAAGATTTGAAACTGAACAAAGATAAGGCAGAACTACTTGCATCTCGGATGAAATAGTACAATATTTTGGCCCCAATGGGTGTTATTTTGGTATTCTAAGAAAAATTCCATTTTTTGAGATAAATGATCGGATGTTTATTTTATAATAAAGAGGAAGGTATGCCATTACTAATGAAAAACAACATCAGCCAAATGGCCAACACGACCATGCTTACATGACCATTTCCTTTTCATGAAATTTTCCATAACCAAATCGCAGAGTGGCTGCCCTATGTCCTCGATAGCCTCACGAATTCTATCCTTGAGGTCTTGAATCGACGCTGGGCTGTTGGCGTAGACCTTCTCTTTCACGTGGCACCAAAGGAAGAAGTCGCAAGGTGTTAAATCACAAGATCTCGGTGACCAATTGTGATCACCTCTTCGAGAGATAACACGGTCCGGAAACTTTTCCCGTAACAGAGCAATGGTTTCCTTGCTTGTGTGACACGAAGCGCCGTCTTGTTGAAAGTAAACGTTGTCCAGATCAATAACATCCAACTCCGACCATAAAAAATCATTAATCATATCTCGATAGCCCGATAAGTGTTGATCCAACCTCATTTTCGAAAAGTAAGGTAACCCCGCCGGACCATAAACCGCTCCAAACAGTCATATGTTGAGGATGGAGAGGCTTCTCAACAATAGTTCTTGGGGTTTCCGAGCCCCAGATGCGACAATTTTGCTTGTTAACGTAGCCACCGAGGTTTAAATCGGCCTAATCAGTCAAGATGATTTTTCGATGGAATTCCGGATCATTTTCAGCAAAGACACGACGTTGTTCATGATCGGCCGGCTTGAGTTCTTGTGTTAACTGAACTTTATAAGTCTTAAGACCCAATTCTTTATGCAAGATAAGGTGTAATGACGTTTGTGGAATGCCAAATTCCAAAGAACGACGAGAAATGGACAAACCTGGGTTTTCTTCAACACTTTGGGCTACAGCAGCAATATTCTCAGTTATTCTTGAGCGACGTGCACGGGTTTTATTCTTCACATCACTAACTTGTCCCAACAGCTCCAATTTTTCCACCAATTTCTGTATCCGAAAAAGCGAACCGTGGGCACCTAGTATTTTGTGTAATTCGTGCCATGTAAATCTTACTCGATGGAGTAGTGGAAGCATGCGGTAAGTACTTTACAATTAATGTATTACAATATTTTGTGGAATAAAATGTTTTAATTTTAGACATCACGCGCAATTTTGAATGCCAATGTTTTGGAGACAACCATTCATTCACGATACGGACAGTTGTTTTTGTCTAAGCAAACAAATTGGAGTAGGAAGGAGCATTCGCTGGAATTATGCTAATGTAAAATCTTTCACTTTGCCAGTTGCACATTCGGAAACAATACCAATTCCCATGTGTCCAAGTATAGCTAACATCCTAATTACGGAAACATCATCAAGTTCAACTGAGTACTAAACTCTGAGCGATTCAGAGAGATTTGAAACTGAACAAAGATAAGGCAGAACTACTTGCATCTCGGATGAAACAGTACAATATTTTGGCCCCAAGGGGTGTTATTTTGGTATTCTAAGAAAAATTCGATTTTTTGAGATAAATGATCGGATGTTTGTTTATTTCATAATAAGGAGGAAGGTATGCCATTAATAATGAAAAACAACATCAGCCAAATGGCCAACACGACCATGCTTACATGACCATTTCCTTTTCATGAAATTTTCCATAACCAAATCGCAAAGTGACTGCCGTATGTCCTCGATAGCCTCACGAATTCTATCTTTGAATTCTTTTTTGGGAGATGTGTTCGACAAAAAGATTCCCTGTTAATAATAATTATTCCCTACAGTACACTTTAATTGCCCATCAGTTTTTTATATACGAGTATATCGTATTTATCCACAAAGTTTGCTATGTAAACAAAGAGGTTTGTAAATGCAGAGGTTCGGAATAAATTGAGAAACATCTAGAAGTATTTCTCCCTAAACACCCGACACACCCACTCATCCCTTTACCCTGAAAATGTGCTTCCAAAATTAATGATATATCAAAAGTCGTAAAAATCGATGGATTTTTTGGATTATGTGTTCGACAAAAAATTGCAATGCACTTCAATAGAAAACCCAGTCGTTTTTTGAATATACCGTATTTCTCTACAAAGTTTGCTGTGTAAACTCTGTGCTAGTAAATTCAGACACAATTTTAGTACAGAAGTTTGCAGAATAGATTTTCCATGTTAAGGAACCAAATAAAGGATATACTTCAGTAAACCCGACACCCACCGCTCATCACCTTACCGTTAAAAATCTCCCTCCAAAAATAATGATATCGCTCATTTAGAAAAAGAACGCCACAACGCAAAAAATATTTTTTTTGAGCTGGTTATACTAAATTGTCCTAGATTTAGATATCTAGAGACTAATCCATGATAGGAGTGATTCCTGAGGAAGACAACAATATTTGGCTCACTTCAGAAGTTAAGTCACCCCATTCTGTCAAATAGTTATTTTTGTATAGATCTCTTATTCTTGTATAGATCTCTTATTCTTTTGTATAGATCTTTTATATCAAAAGTAGAAATTGATACATTTAAAAAACGAAAGGGTTGTCATAAAAATGTGTTGTGGGGACATATAGTAATTTTATACAAAAAGAAACTTTTTTCGAATTCATCATAAAAAAATCCATCGATTTCGACGACATTTAATATACTATTCTTTTTGAAGAGAGATTATCAGTTCTAAGGGGAAGAGTGGGGTGCCGAATGTTATGGGAGAAATACTTCCTGAAGTATCTCTTGCATTTCTTTAACATGGAACTTCTATTCCCAGTCCTTTATTGCTAATATTGTGTATGAATTCACTAGCCCTGTGTTTTCCCCCCAAACTTTGTGGATAAATACGAGATATATAAGAACCCACTGGGTTTCCATTGAAGTTAATTGTAGGGACACATAGTGATTTTTTACAAAGAATATTTTTGTCGAATACATTATCCAAAAAATCCATCGATTTCTACGACTTTTGATATATAATTAATTGAAGAGAAAGCGCAGACTACCATCAGATACATATGAACAAAATTACAGCACTCTTGCTAACAAATTGTGCAAGATATCTCAATTTCAAAATTAGGCTTGTGTGGGCGGTGCACGCCCACTTGATATATCAAAAATTCAAGTACCCTATTTTCACCACCCCCTACACATGTACATTCTGTGAAAATTCCAAGAAGATCGGTCCAGTCGTTTGGACGTCCATTCGGTACATACAAACAAACACACATTCTCTTTTATGTATATAGACTAGCTGGATCCGGTCCACTTCGTTGCCCCAGACTTCCGATTCCGTCCATTTTTTAAACCAATTACGTAGACTGCCAACACTCTCGCTAACAAATTGTTCAAGGTATTTCAATTTCAGAAATTTGCGTATAAGGGTTGGGCCGCCCATTGGTCTGATACCAACCCATTCACGTTGACTATCACCAGATCCATATGCAAAAAATTACAGCACTCTCGCTAAAAAATTGTGCAATATATGAGTTCCAATTTCAAAATTTGGCTTATATAGGCGGTGCCACGTCCATTGGCTTGATACCGCCCATTTTTGGGCTAATCACGTAGACTGTCATCAGATACATATACCTAAATTTCAATTTCAAAATTTGGCTTATATGGACGGGGCCACGCCAATTAGTCTGATCCCTCCCATTTCCTGACCAATCACGTAGACTGCCGCCAGATACATGTACACAAAAGAACAGCGCTCACTTAAACAAATTGTGCAAGATATCTCAATTTCAAAATTAGGTTTCTATGGGCGGTGCCCCCCTTTTTTGTGTAATCACGTAGACTGCGTGAGATGCACAAAATCACAGCACTCTCGCTAACAAATTGTGCATGATATCTCAATTTCCCGCCACTTTTTAGACCATTCACGTAGGCTATCATCAGATACATATGCACAAAATTACAGAACTCTCCCTAAAAAATTGTGTAAGACATCTCAATTTCAAAATTTAGTTTATATCGGCGGGGCCATGGCCATTGATCCGACCCGAACCTTTTTGGACCAATAACGTAGAATACCACCAGACACCACTCTCTCTAAAAATTTTACAAAATATGTGTCTCAATTTCAAAATTTGGCTTATATAGGCGGAGCCACGTAAATTTGTCTGATCCCGCCTATTTTTGGGCGAATCGCGTAGACTGTCATCAGATACATATGCCCAAAACTGCAGCACTCTAGATAATAAATTGTGCAAGATATGTCAATTTCAAAATTTGGCTTATATGGACGTGGGCGCGCCCATCGCGCGCCCTAATAATAAAACTGCGAATATTTATCATCGAAAATGATTTTATTGTTTTTCAAAGTATTCTCCAGTATGATCTATACACTTTTGCATGCGCTCAAACCAACTGTCGAAGCACTTTTTCCACATGGTTTTTGAACGCATCTTCTGGCGACGAAAATCGTTGACCACGCATTTTTTTCTTGATGTGCGGGAATAAAAAGAGGTCTTTGGGTGCCAAGTCAGGACTGTACGGCGGATGACCCATCAATTCGACGTTTTGGCCGGTCAAATAGGCGCTGGTTTGAGCCGATATGTGAGAGCTCGCATTGTCATGGTGCACAATGATTCGTCTTCTCTTGCTCGTTTTTCGAATTTCTCCGAAGACTTCAGGCAAACAAATTTTGTTGTACCACTCAGAATTGACCGTCCTACGTTGCTCAAGCGGAACAGTTGCCACATGACCAGATTTGCCGAAGAAACAGGCGACCATTTGCATCGAAGTGCTTCTTCCACGATCAACTTTCGTTGGATTTGGCTCATCTTCGAAGACCCACACGGTCGATTGCTGTTTTGTTTCGGGCTCATACGCATAGATCCAAGATTCGTCACCTGTGACGTTCTTATAAAAGACTTTTGAAGCACCTCAATCGTATTTATTCAAAATTTCTTTGCACCAATAGACACGAGCCTTTTTTGAGAACAAACCTTTTTTACGGCCAGGTGTTAATGCAATATCGAATGTATGCTGGTGGACGAAATGCCTAAGGATGCCTCTATCTCACGGTATGTCACATGACGATCTTGCATTATCAGTTCACGCACGGCATCAATGTTCTGTGGCACAATGCCCATTTTTGGACGACCTTCGTCTTTGAGCTACCGTCGGCCACGATTGAATTCATTAAAACAGTTTTTCAGAGTGCTATGGGATGGTGCTTCATCGCCATACAAATATTTAAGTTCATCGATGCACTCTTGTCGTGATAATCCACGCCGAAAGTTGTGAAAAATGATCGCACGAAAATGTTCATTTGTAAATAAATTTTGTAAATAAATATTTATAGACAGGGTTGTCAATAAAAATATTTTGTAGACAGAGTTACCATAAAAATGTTTCTGTGGCAATGGCGCCATTGTCACATGCAAAAACTTCGCACATCAGGCAATGAAAAATATCTGCAAATTATCTCACAATGGCAACGTTGTGTGTTTACACGATTGCCAGATGTCTGCAAATATTATTGTCTCACAATGACTTTTCTGCCAACGTTGCGAGACAAAAATTGTTTGTTCACACGGTTGTACGTTCACAGGGTTGCATTTTTCCGCCATTTTTCGGACAATGTTGCCCGATCAGGCAATCGTCTAAACATACCTTAAGTTTTGAATCACACGAGACATTTTTTTCCAAGCCAATCTCTCATGAGAATCAGGACTATGGAATTGTTCTAGACGTACCGAAATACGCTTTCATAATTTCGAAAAATCAATGTTAATCAATTGCGAGAACAAAATTACTTGCTCTCATGTCAAGTCCATATTCACACGCAGCATTTTCACCCGCTGCAACTCTGAGTTCATGGGAGAGAGAGACATGAGGAATAGAAAGAGGAAAATCTTTCTGTTACTGGCATCCCGTTTTGTGTTTTTCATGCGCATTCAAGATGACAGCTGCTTTTTTGGTATTTCGTTATATCTTTATTATTCGTTGTTGTGTATTTGGTGCAAATTTAAATAAATTGGTGCAAAATTAAACTTTTAGTCGCCATTTTACACAAAAAAGACTGTACTGCCAAGCGTGTATTTTTGACAGATCGTGCGATCTATGCGGCCGATAGTCGGGATTCACACAAAACATTTTTTTCCAAGCAAGTGTCAAAGATTGTAGGAGAGAGAAGCAGGCGGAATGAGCTCTTTGCCTCTCTCTCCCACAAACTTTGACACTTGCTTGGAAAGAATTGCCTCGTGTGTAGCACGACATTAAACGATTGTAAACCCCAATCTTAAATTCGTGAGAAAGCGTACAATGTCTGTAAATGTATTGTATATAACTGATTCACACGAAGCATTTTTTACAAGCGAGTGTCAAAATTTGTTGGAGAGAGAGAGAGGCAGGCGGAAAGAGCTTTCTGCCTCTCTCTCTCCTACAAACTTTGACAGTTGCATGCAATAAATGTATGTACTACAGCTACCCAACACAGACGCTTTCACAATCAATTTCAAAAGTATGTGCTGATTCACACGAAGCATTTTTTTCACAAACTTTGACACTCGCTTTTAAAAAAATGCTTCGTGTGAAACAAGACTATGGAAATGTCTAAAAATTTAGTCAGCTTTTACAAAATGAGAACATATATAAAAGGAACAAACCGTTATGTCAAACATAAACCCTTGTTGTATGGGAAAAGACATAAAGGACCGATAGGTTTTTAGCATTATCGACCAAGATTTGTCAATTGTCAAAACCAATAATAAATAAATTAGTGACTGGACCGTTAAATGATTCAATAGATAATAACGTTTGCATTGTGAAGATAGTAAGAATTCTTCTCAACTATGGATTTTTCTTGTTATAATGTGCATACATCTTAGATCCCAGTTTTAACAAACAGCTGTTTCTGTACAAATAAAACTGAACGTGTGTGGTCGGCCTAAGTCCCACATCACACGAGACAGTTTTTTCCAATGCAAGTGTCAAAGTTTGTAGGAGAGAGGGGCAGGCGGAAAGAGCTCTCTGCCTCTCTCTCCAATAAACTTTGACTCGCTTGTAAAAAAATGTTTCGTGTGAATCAGCACTATGGAAATGTAATACAGCTCCCCAAAAACCGGACGGTTTCATTGGTATTTTAGTAATACCCTAATAGGCTGCAAGTTTTGTCAGCTGCTTAGTCCAGATTCACACTAGACAATTTATTGAATGCAAGTGTCAAAATTTGTAGGAGATAGAGGCATAGAGCTCTTTCCGCCTGCCTCACTCTCCTACAAACTTTGACACTTGCATGCAATAAATTGTCTAGTGTGAATTTGGACTTATTCTCTAAGATCCTCAGCACACGAGGCAACTCTAGTTGCGACTACTCTGCCCATCATAAGACAGAGAGGCATGCGCAATAGAAAAAGGAGCTTACCCCTTGTCTTCTCTGTCCTATGATCGGAGAGGCAAGCGGACTATGGAAATGTACTACAGCTACCCAAACACAGACGCTTTCACAATCAATTTCAAATGTATGTCCTGATTCACACGAAGTATTTTTTACCATCGAGTGTCAAAGTTTTTTGAAGAGAGAGGCAGAGAGCTCTCTCCGCCTGCCACTCTCCACTACAAACATTGACAAAGGCTTGACAATTAATTGTCTCGTGTGATCAAGAACTAACTCGTAAATATGGCAAACAAATTTGGGTTTCTACCAAAAGTCATGTGAGTATCTCTCCAAATGGTACGATCATCTTTGAAACAACAACAATTCACACAAGAAACAACAACAATGCACACAGGAATAGCCGAAAAAATATGACGTCGTGTAAACGTAAGTTTAAAAGTACCCATTTACATGGTACTTTTTTAAGTAACTTATCGACTTATTCTCTTTTGAACAAGTGTTTACGTTCACACACGTACTTTTTTTCAATACTTATTTTCATTTGTTTTGTTTCGGCTTTTCCTGTGCGTATTGTTGTTGTTTCCAAGTGCGAATAAAAAACACAAAACGATGAGTACGACAAGTACGGCATTCGTTCGTAACTGATAGATTTTGAAGTTTCTGGCGGATGGCATATCTTCTTATTTCATTATTTTTGCACCAGACGTCTTTAGTTGCGAGAATTCTGCCGATCATAGGAGAGGGATGATAAGGGATGAATTCCTCTATCTATTGCGCATGCGTCTCTGTCTTATGATGGGCAGAGTCGTCGCAACTAGAGTTGCTTTGTGTGCTGAGGGTCTTAGAGAATAAGCAGCTGACAAAAATTACAAGTGTGAATCGGCACTTACACCGTAGACTATTAGGGTATTACTTAAATACCAATGAAAGCGTCCGGTGTTTGGGTAGCTGTAGTAAATTTCCATAGTTATGACATATACAATATTTTTACAGTCGTTGTACGCTTTCACACGAACTTAAGATTGGGGTTTACAATCATTGTATCGGCCGTATAGATCGCACGATCTGTAAAAACTACACCCTTGGCAGTACAGTCTTTTTGGTGTAATTTTTCACCAATTTATTTAAATTTGCACTAAATACACAACAGCGAATGACAAATATATAACGAAATACCAAAAAAGCAGCTGTCCTCTTGAATGCGTACAAAAAATACAAAACGGGATGCCATTACCAGAAAGGTTTTTCCTCTTTATATTCATCTTGTGTCTGTGAATATGGGCTTATCATAAGAGCAAGTACTTTTGTTCTCGCAATACGTTCTGTCAACTTTGATTTTTCGAAATTATGAAATCGTATTTCAGTACGTCTAGAACAATGCCATAGTCCTCATTCACACGAGACAAATACTGACACTGGCTTGGAAAATAATGTATCGTGTGAATCATGACATATATTTAAAATCTAGTCTGACAGACGCCACAAATTTTCACTCGTTTTTAATGACATCCCTTAAATACCAGTTTAAGCGTCCGTCAATCTCGATTTCAAAAGTAAGTTCTGGATCACACGAGATAATTATTGCCAGGCAAGTGTCAGTGTTTGTATGGGAGAGGTAGGCGAAAGGAGCTCTTTGCCTCACTCTCATACATACACTGCTATTTACTTGACAATAATTGTCTCGTGTGATTCATGACTATGGAAATGTACTATAGCTACCCAAACACAGACGCTTTCACAATCAATTTCAAATGTATGTGCTGCTTCACACGAAGCATTTTTTACAAGCGAGTGTCAATGTTTGTAGGAGAGAGAGGCAGAGAGCTCATGACACTTGTTTGAAAATATTGCCTCCTGTGAATCAGGACTAACTAAACTCCTTTCATTTACCTAAGTACTAATTTATAAAAAAACATATGTATACTTGTTATTATAAGTGTTTATTAAACTCTATTAAAGAGTCCGCAATTTAACTTTTTTTTTCAACTAGTGCTTATTTCGTGAATGGTAACACTAAGCTCATGTCTGATTTGACAGATAATGAGTTTTATCCTTCCGCTGAACGAATATGGTTGTGTATACGCTTGAACAACGCTGGGAGCGATCGACTTACAGAAGATGCCGATCTTGCAAAAAAAAAACATATTTTCAGATGAAGCTCATTTTGATCTTGGCGGGTATGTAAAGAAGCAAAATTGTCGCATTTGGGGCACAGAAAACCCGCACGCATACATTGAAAAGTCGATACACCCAAAACCAGTCACTGTTTGGTGTGCCATTTTTCTTCGAAAATGAGCAAGGAGTGGCCGTTACAGTCAATGGCGATCGCTATTTTTGTTCACAAAAATTGAAGAGGAAGATATTGGCAACATTTTGTTTCAACAGAACGGCGCTACGTGCCACACAGCCGAAGCTACACTCGATGTTTTGCGCGATGTTTTCAAAAAAAGTTATTTGGCGGACCCTTTATAATTGTAAATTTAGCCCCGATTTACACGAGGCAATTTTCCAAGGCAACTCGGCGTTTGTTAGAGAAAGGCAGCAAAGTGCAAATGAAAAACACAAGAGGGATTTCCATTATGATAAATTTTCCCACCCAGCTTCGCTCTTATACAAACACCGAATTGCCCTGGAAAATGTCCTCGTGTGTTGAGAGTTCTATGGCGAATTCGTTTCTGCAAAAAAGTGCAACACTTGCATTGCCCTTTTCCAGAAAACTGCACTATTGTATCACTTTTTGGAAATTTTAGTTGTGCTAAATTCGAGTAACTTAATTACCAAATTTCAAAAAAGTAACACAAAAGTGCCGTTTTCGGAAAAAGGGCATGAAAATGTTGTACTTTTTTGCAGAAACGAATTTGCTATTAGTGCAACTAGCTATCTCAAGAAATACGCAAATACAACCCTGGGGGTGATTGCCAATTGATTTGTAAACCGAATTCGTTACTTTTAGCTAAGTTCTAGTTTATAAGAAACATTTATACAAATATTACTTCAACTCTATTATAATCGTTAAGTTAGTGTTTCTACCCTAACAAATAAAACAGCATTTTTTTATTGCCAAAGTCAATTGATTTGTAAACTGAATTCCTTCATTTCACTTATGAACTAGTTTATAAAATTACCTATACATGTTATTATAAGTTTATTCAACTCTATTAGTCCTGATTCACACTCGGCAATTTTTTCCAACCAAGTATCAAAGTTTGTAGGAGAGAGAGGCAGAAGCCCATTCCGCCTGCCTCTCTCACCAACAAACTTTGACACTTGCTTGGACCAAATTGCCGAGTGTGAATCAGGACTTATAATTGTGAAATTAGCGTCACTATCCAGTAAATACGCAAATACAACTCTAGGGTATATGGCACTTTTGATTTCCAAAGTCAATTGATTTGTAAATTGAATTCATTCCATTTATCTATGACCTAGTTTATAAAAAAACACCTACAAATATTATAATAAGTGTTTATTAAACTGTATTTCAAGTATAAAGTTAGTGCCACCAGCCCAACAAATACAAGCGGGTGTGTTTGGCAATTTTGATTGTCAAAGTCAATTGATTTGAATTGGTGTGAATCTGGACTTTCTATAGCTATGAATCACACGAGGCAATAATTGCCAAGTAAGTAGCAGTATATGTAGGAGAGTGAGGCAAAGAGCTTTTTTCGCCTGCCTCTCTTATACAAACACTGACACTTGCTTGGCAGTAATTGTCTCGTGTGATCCAGCACTTAGTCGTGCTACACACGAGGCAATTTTTTCCAAGCAAGTGTCAAAGGTTTTAGCAGAGAGAGCCAGAGTGCTCTTTCCGCCTGCCTCTGTCTCCTACAAACTTTGACACTTGGAAAAAATTGTCTGGTGTGAATCTGGACCTAATACCAATGAAAGCGTCCGGGCAGCTGTAGTACATTTCCATAGTTCTGATTCACAAAAAGCATTTTTTTTTACAAACTTCGACACTCGCTTGTAAAAAAAGCCTTCGTGTGAATCAGAAAATACATTTAAAATTGTAATGTGGAAGCGTCTGTGTTTGAACAGCTGTAGTACTTTTCCATAGTTATAAATCACACGAGGCAATAATTGTCAAGTAAGTAGCAGTGTATGTAGGAGAGTGAGGCAAAGAGCCTAACAAATAATACTCAAATACAACCCTGGATGCGTTTTACATTTTCTTGTCAAAATCAAATGATGCATAAGCAAAATATTTTCCTATTATAAAAAATGTGATCCCCTCAAAAGTCGTACAATTCTCTCTCTAAATCGTTCGATCGACCTTTTACACCATAAAGACTGCACTGGCAAGGATGTATTTTTGACAGATCGTGCGATCCGGCCGCATAATACGATACAATGATTGTAAATCCCAATCTTTAATTCGAGTGAAAGCGTACAACGTATGTAAAAGTATTGCACATATATGTCATGATTCATACGACGCATTTTTTACATGCGAGTGTCAAAGTTTGTTGGAAAGAGAGGCAGGCGGAAAGAGCTTTCTGCCCTCTCTCCTACATACACTTTTGAATGTGTATGAAAAACACAAAACGGATAGCCAGTACGTCCATATTCACACTTGCAATTTCCCCCGCAAGATTGCAGTGTTTGTTGGAGAGGGACGAATTCGGTAGGGGGTTACCGGTAACCGACTGCGTCCCTCTCCCACCAAACACTGCAATTCTTCGGTGGAAAATCGCAAGTGTGAATATGGACTACCAGAAAAATTTTTCGTTTTTCTATTCCTCATGTCTCTCTCCCCAATGAACTCAGAGTTGCAGCGGGTGAAAATGTTGCGTGTGAATATGAACTTATAATGAGAGCAAGTATTTTTGTTCTCGCCACACGTTCTGTCAACTTTTATTTTTCGAAATGTTGAAAGCGTATTTCTCTACGTCTAGAACAATTCCATAGTTCTTTTTCACACGAGACAAATACTGGCACTGACACAGGCTTGAAAAAAAATGTCTCGTGAGAGTGATGACATATATTTAAAGTCTAGTCTGACAGACGCCACACATTATAAACGAATGAAAGTTTTTAATGTTACCCTTAAATACCAGTTAAAGCGTCCGGCATCCATCAATCTCGATTTCAAATGTAAGTTTTGGATCACACGAAACATTTACTGCCAAGCAAGTGTCAGTGATTGTATGGCAGAGACAGGCGTAAAGAGCCCTTTGCCTCACTCTCCTACATACACTACTACTTACGTGGCAATAATTGTCTCGTGTGATGCATGACTATGGAAATATACTACATGTATGTCCTGATTCACACGAAGCATTTTTTACAAGTAAGTGCCGAAGTTTGTAGGAGGGAGAGGCAGAGAGCTCTTTTCGCATGCCTCTCTCTGCTGCAAACTTTGACACTTGCTTGGAAAAAAATTGTCTTGTGTGAATCTGGACTTAAATACCAATGAAAGCGTCCGGTGTTTGGGCAGCTGTATTACATTTCCACAGTCCTGCTTCACACGAAGCATTTTTTTACAAACGAGAGTCAACCTTTTATCGGAGAGAGCGGCAAGTGGAAAGAGCTCTGTCCTACAAACTTCGACACTCGTTTGTAAAAAATGCTTCGTGTGTAGCAATATCGTCTGTGTTTGGGTAGCTGTAGTACATTCAGTAGTTATGAATAACTCGAGGCAATAATTGACAAGTAAGTAGCAGTGTATGTAGGAGAGTGAGGTAAAGAGCTCTTTTCGCCTTCTTCTCCCATACAAACACTGACACTTGCTTGGCAGTAATTATGATGCAAGACTTAGTCGTGCTACACACGAGGCAATTTTTCCAAGCAAGTGTCAATGTTTGTAGGTCGTGCTACACACGAGGCAATTTTTTTGAAGCAAGTGTTAAAGTTTGTAAAAAATGCTTCGTGTGAATCAGGACTATGGAAATGTACTACAGCTGCCCAAACACCGGACGCTTTCATTGGTATTTAAGTCCAGAAAGAGCTCTCTGCCATTCTCTCTTACAACCTTTGACACTTACTTGGAAAAAATTGCCGAGTGTGAATCAGGACAGAGCTCTCTGTCCTACAAACTTCGACACTCGCTTGTAAAAAAATGCTTCGTGTGAATCAGCACATACATTTGAAATTGATTGTGAGAGCGTCTGTGTTTCGGTAGCTGTAGTACATTCAATAGTCATTAATCACACGAGTCAATAATTGCCATGTAAGTAGCAGTGTATGTAGGAGAGTGAGGTAAAGAGCTCTTTTCGCCTGCTTCTGCCATACAAACACTTACACTTGCTTGGAGGTAATTGCCTCTGTGATGCAGAACTTAGTCGTGCTACACACGAGGCAAATTTTTCCAAGCAAGTGTTAAAGTTTGTAAAAAAATACTAAGTGTGAATCAGGACTATGGAAATGTACTACAGCTGCCCAAACACCGGACGCTTTAATTGGTATTTAAGGCCAGAAAGAGCTAACTGCCTTTCTCTCCAATAAACTTTGACGCTTGGAAAAAATTGCCTCGTGTGTAGCACGACTAAGTCAGCATTTACATGATACTTTTTTTTAAGTATTACGTATACTTATCGGCGTTTTGTGGGCGAGAGAGGCTGTCGGAAACGGGGAGAAAAAAGTATGCCGTACTCGTACTTGTCGTACTCATCCGTTTTGTGTTTTTCGTTCGCACTTGGAAACAACAACAATTCACGCAGGAAAAGCCGAAACAAAACAAATGAAAATAAGTACAAGTATTGAAAAAAAAGTAAGTGTGTGAACGTAAATACTTTTTCAAAAGAGAATAAGCCGATAAGTTACTTAAAAAAAAGTACCATGTAAATGGAGACTAACTAATACCCAAATGGGCTGCGCTGTAAGTTCCGATTCACACTTGCAATTTTGTCATCTGCTTACTGTCTAGGATGCTCAGCACACGATGCAACTCTAGTTGCGGCTACTCTGTCCATCATAATACAGAGAGGCATGCGCAGTAGAAGGAGGAATGTAGCCCTTATCCTCTCTCTCGTATGTCCTGATTCACACTCGGCAATTTTTTCCAAGCAAGTGTCAAAGTTTGTAGAAGAGAGAGGCAGAGAGCTCTGTCCGCCTCCTACAACCGTTGACACTTGCTTGGAAAAAATTGCCGAGTGTGAATCTGGACTATGATGATCGGCAGAAGAATATGGACTTATCATGATTGCAAGTATCTTTGTTCACGCAAATTATATTTTTTGAAATTATGAAAGCGTATTTCGGTACGTCTAGGACAATTCCATAGTGCTGATTCACACGAGACAAATACTGATATAGAGACAGGCTTGGAAAAAATGTCTCGTGTGAATCATAACATATATTTAAAATCTCGTATGACAGACGCCACACATTTTCACTCGTTTTTAAAGGCATCCCTTAAATACAAGTTAAAGCGTCCGGTGTCCGCCAATCTCGATTCCAAATGTAAAGGTATGTGCAGACGATTGCCAGACCGGCAAACGTTATCAACCCTGTTAAAGTGCTGCAAATGTACGGGCAATGACAGATTGTTAGGCAAAGGTGAATTGACAGTTCAGACGATTGCAAGAAAACCTTACAATTTCCTACATTTACCATATATATTTTGTAAATATTTATATGCAGGATTGCCAATAAAATATTTTATAGACAGTGTTGCCAATAAAATATTTTTCTGCCAATGGTGCTGTTGTCACATGCATAAACTTCGCACATCTAGCAATCTGCAAATTATCTCGCAATTAATTTTCTGCTAACGTTGCAAGACAAAAATTGCATGTTCACACGGTTATTCGTTCACAGGGTTGCATTTTTCCGCCATTTTTCTGACAATATTGTCCGATCTGGCAATCGTCTATACATAGCTTAAGTCCTCCATAACACGAGACAATTAGTGCCAATCAAGTGTCAGTGTTTGTATGGGAGAGGCAGGCGAAAAGAGCTCTATACCTCACTCTCGGGTGATCCGTGACTTTGGAAATGTACTAAACCTACCCAAACACAGACGCTTCTGCAATCAATTTCAAATTTATGTGCTGATTCCCACAGAGGATTTTTCTTACAAGCGAGTGTCAAAGTTTGTAAAAAATGCTTCGTGTGAGGCAGGACTTTCAATGGTTTTTATGTAATTCTCACGTGCAATTTTTGGCGGAAATAGTTTCTTAATTGAGGAACGAATACTGCTCAATTTGGGATAATCGGTTCAGATTAAAATATAGTTCCTGCCAATTTCGTATTTAAGCGCCATTAAAACTATATATATGTTATGTCCGATCTTTAAACAATTTGCAAAAATGAGGTTTTTGATCAAAGTGATGAAAATCTGTTTAGATTCTGTATGGTACCTTCTATTTGTTCCTTCCGGTTCTCAATATATGAAAAATGCTGCGCATTTAAAAAATCCTAATTCTTCTTCAACTCTTCCTTGTTTTGTTTTCTAAAAAATATTTAAAAAAAGTAATATACTAAATTTTAAATTTTGTATAACAGAGCATTTTTTGCAAATATAAGCATTTCAGAGAATAATCCAATTGGAACAATCTTAACAGTAGTATTTTGTTCAAAAAAAATATAAAGGTTAAAAAAAAAATTCTAATAATAATATATTTTTCTCCTAAATGTTCGACAAAAATGTCCCTAAAATGAATATTCGTACGTATATTAACATCCTCTAACTTGAAAATAATATTTGAGTTATTTTTTCTTTATTTATTTCAAAATGGAGTTATATCGTACTACTTCTTATGTTTGAATAAAAAAAAACCGTTAATTTTGAAAGAGAAAGTCAAAGCCGCTCTTATAAAGATAGCCACCGCGTCCAGTTTCGTGAACAATCTGGCAACATATATTTATCGCATACTATGAGGACCTGTCCCCAAAGTATGCGGTACATATATGAAGGACCTGGAACTATGCGGTGGATAGTAGATTAGCTATATATACCGATTTCTATAGGTTATAGTGGAATAATCGGTATATTTGGGATCCATAGGTGGTAAAAAATAATGCTACATTAAAAAAATCGATGAATTTTCCTGTCCCCAAACTATGCGATGGACAAACATATATATATATATATATATATATATACTCGTATATATATATATATATTTATATGTAATGAAACTAGTATTGTCTACATGCCTTCTTGGCTGGTGATGCGAAGCAGATTCGTTCTTTTGGTTCTTCACACTGAGACAAAACACATCCACTACTCCAGACCAAACAGTAATTGATTTCTAATAATTAAATATTAAACGTATAGTGTCAAGTGCTAAATTTATATCAGACTAATCATACCATACAATTATTACTTTAAAAGTGTTACGATGTCTGAAAATTTAATTTTGTAAGGAAATCTAAGGTAAATATTAGTCACATTTTGTGGTTTTCAAAAAAAAAAAAAATAATAATTTTATATATATAGGATTTAATTGTGACCGATCTTTGGACTTTCCTTAACAATTACGGAAATTTATGTAAAGTGATCAAACCGATAATCACCATCCCAAAACCTAATCCGTGCAGCGATTTACCGGGAAGTTGTGAAAAGTCTCCTCACTACCACGGAATCTAAAGGAGTCTGTGGGAGTGAGATTCCCATATTTTTGTTGGCTGCATATCTTATATCACCGGACAAGCGTTGCATAACATAACCAAATCGTTTTCACTTAACCTCACAACCAATTTCCATCTACTTGGAGCAGTGTGGTAACGTTCACCAGAACTCGGCATTGATCATTACAACTACGGTAACCGATTTCTTCAGGATTTCGGAAAAATAGCCCAAAGGAGTCTGATTTTCTGAAAAAGTCCAAATATAAATAATTTTTTTTGTTGGCCACATTGCATAACCTGCAGCACGGAGCCAACATTGTGTAACCGAACCAAGTGTTTTTACATAACCTTCTTTCAATTTCAAGATTTCAATTTCTTATATAGTATATTTTTCATAAGCAACATTTTAATTTTTTACTTCGATCCCTTCAGAAATCTCATCAGAGCAGAACAAGTTCAACGAGGCCTCGGAGTTCGTCTGTAAGTTCCATTGACATTGGTGAGTGGTTTTCTTTGCTAACTAATTTATTTGAAATTTTGCTTATGACACATGAATAGAGTTTGAAATCCTAGAATAATTAAGTAGTGACTTCGTCTTATAAGATTACATAAAAATTCAATATTTTTTTCAAAAAATCATTAATTCTGGCTAGAATATTTTTGTGGCTCGAATAATTTCGACCAGTGTTTAGGTACAAGAACTCTACAAAATTTTATTTTTCAATTGAAGTTCCATTAAATCTGAGATTAATGCCCATAGAACTAGATAACAAAGTTCATTTTTTTCTTCCGTTACATAACCTTTTACTTCCATTGTATTATCTCCCTTAAAATCACTTTATTAGAACTTCGGGACTAATTTTTAAAATGTTAGTATAAAATTGTTGGGAGAATTGAGGAAAGAGTTATAAATTTCTTTAAGTTTTTTTTAATTTGTTCATACTGAAATGCTTATAATTATTCTCCTATATAGTTTAAGACATTTAATGTTTTTGTTTTAATATGGGTTTCCACTATACAGATAATAAATTATCTGAATTTCGATTTTCTAAAATGAAGGTGTAAATTCTTTTTTTAAAGTTTTCTTACGGTGGTGAGGTAGGCTTTAGGTAATATTTTCGTTTGGGGTCTTAACGTAACTGTTGCCTATTAAGACCACGGTAGGGCAGGGTTTTGAGGCTGAACTCCACCGTCATCTGGAGTCTGTTTGATAGGCTTTGACTGACCTCTTTGTTATTTTTCAAATCTGATCTGACAGGGGCGAAGCAAGTTAGATCAGAATTTAGTCCACCCAAAGTAGTATTTTTTTTAATTTTTCCTGGGAGTCTTTTATTTATGGCGGAATTGTTAGATTTCCGTGAACAAAGAAGGACCGAACCCCCAACACGGCTGCTAGCTAGCGTTTTCAATGGCTCCCTTTAACTTCTTTGTCCGGCAAACTATAACATCTTTTCAATCCCATCTATCAGATCAGTCCGCTGCCTGACTGGTAGGTGTAAATGCCAATAATAAAGAAATATGATTTGAACATTACAGATGCTAGCTTTCAAAAAATTGAACAAACAAATTTCTGCAATTTTTTTTTATTTTTTTTTATATATTTTTAGTGCCAGCAATTTTTGGAAAAAAATCAAATTTTTTCTAATTGTTTTATCGACAGTTACTAAAGTTCCGCGTCTACGTGAAGTTGAAGTTTTCAGCATTACTAGCCCTCATAATTTCCTCTAATTTAAATGTTATCCCGGCTATATCGAGCTTGTACATCAAAAAATATAAAGGCAACTTCCAACAAAATTGAATTGAAATTAAAAAACTTTACCATACAAAAATATTTGGGTTTAATTAAATAGTATGTACTCGTAGTATCTATACATAAAAAGTTTTTAGGTCTCGGACACAAAAAACCATTTGTTGTTGCATAGTGTAAATAGTATTTTATAATCCGATTTCCTTTAAATTAAATAGGGTTCTTTTCAGGTAGGAAAGCTCATAAATACTCAATTTCAGCCCGATCGGAGTGATATTGCGACTTGTACTCATCGAACAACATATGATGGGCAGACGGACGGACAGACATGGACATGGTCAGCTAGTGATCCTGAGTCGATCGGCATACTTTAAAGGTGGGTCTACCTGTGATATTTTTTTCGGTGTTACAAACATCTGCCATGAAACAAATATATAATACCCAGTACCACAGTGTGGTATAGGGTATAAAAAAAGAAGCTTCGCTGCTCTTCACTATTCTGTCTAGTTATTAACCGAGCATAGATGATTCCTAAACCTCTAAAAAAAAGTTCGCTAAAAACTGGCGTTTTAAAGGTACTAAGTGTTTGTACCTCGATCTATTTCGATACCACAACAACAAAGGATCACGATCCGTGAGTATTTTACTCAGCTAACAGTTTTTTTGCATGAGAGAATGGCAATATCACATGTCATCACCTGAATCATTATTACCATTTATTATCATTTAAAAAATATTTTTTTGAGAATATTGAAATGTATATACTTACTAGCTGACCCCAGCAGACGTTGTCCTGCACGTCCTGTTTGGGATGTACTGGTTTTATATTCAATTTTATACTCGCGATGTATGCAAAAATGCATACACACCGAGTTTCAGTAAAAAATGTATATTGACCATATGTCCACTACAGCGACATCTACCGGTTAGAATCACACATGCAAACTATTATCAAGAAAAACCATATATACATTTTAAATTTCAGTCAAATCGGCCTGGAAACGCGAATTTTGCAAATAACTTGACCACTCCGCAATTTATCGCGATGAAAATAATTCTAAAACACAAATGACCCCAAACTGAATATATTGTTCAATTTCCAGCCCCGTCGTTTTTATTGTTTCGGAGATCATGCGTTACTAACAAACGTACAAAGGATTTTATATATAAAGATACATTTTGGGGAAAGCTAATATTCTACATTTGGTTTTTGCGAATGTGAATGTTCAAGATGATGCAAAAAATTAGCATTCGCATATGCGAATTGTCAATATCTTGCAAGCGCCACTATGCAACAATTTTTTTATGTAGATAAACTTATTCAGTTTAATAAGTTTATATATATCCTATTATGTCCTATTTATTTATATAATTTTTAACACATTGTTTAAATTCTTATGATTAAAGCTTATTACATTTTCATGCATACATTCACATACTTTATGAAGAGTTAATGTGTGCACTGTTTTAACTTTCTTTGTGTAGATTGAGGCATACTATTTTATGAAACCAAAAATAAAATTATTTTTGATGGTAAAGTTTTTTTTAGTTAAAATTTTTATAGAAGGTACATTTGGTATTTGACACTACACTATGCAACAACAATTTTTTTTTTCATGCAAATACTTTAAATTTTGTACAGTGTAATACTGTTATAGTACCTATAGTCCTGTGAAAACCGGGCGTAATTGGTACGCTCCGTTTGGTACCTCCCACACAAATGTACTATTTTGCACCAAAAGTTAACAGAATATAACTTGAATACATGTGCATACAAAGACTTGTAATTTTGTACAGTGTTATGCTTTTATAGTGCCTACAGTCCAGTGAAAAAGGGTGTTATTGCCAAGCCCCTTTTGGCACTTCCCACACAAATGTAACACTCCATACAAAAAGTTAAGAGCTTATAGCGTGAGTACCAATGCACGAAAATACTGCAAAATTTTGCACAGTGTAATATTTTTAAAGTACATATAGCCCCATGAAACACTCGTTACGAACACGCTCCTTTTGGTACCTCCCACACAAAATGGCCAAATCATACCAAAATTGAAAAGATCATAACTTTAATATACCAGTGCAAATAAACGCTTACAATTCGGTACAGTGCAATATATTTGAAGTATCTACTGTTTGGCAGTTTACGTGTTTGGTGGGATCGGACCAGTGGCCGTGGCCCCGCCCATATAATCGAAATTTTGAAATTGAGATATCTTGAACAATTTTTTAGCGAGAGTGCTGTAATTTTGTGTATTTGCACCTGGTGGCAGTCTACGTGAATGGACCAATGGACGTGGCCCCGTCCTTATACATAGACCAAATTTTGAAATTGAGATATCTTGCACAGTTAGAGTGCTGTAATTTTGTGCAAATGTATCTGGTCGCAGTGATTAGTCCGAAAATGGACGAAATCGTAAACCTGAAGTCTGGGACAACAAAGTGGACCGGGTCCAGCTAGTTAATAAATCATCAAATAACCTTGAGCTTGAGAAATAATTAATTGCAACACAGAATGAAATAACAGAAGTACTTCCAAAGAATAACATTAAAAGTACTTCCAAATCAAAGGTATGGCAATTATTTCGGCATTTAATGAAATTCTCCAAAATTACTTACCAATATGTAATTTTGGAGTATAAATTATTAAGCCAAAAATCAAAAATATTGATAAAATAAAGCTTCAGAAGTGATAAAAATTCGGCAACGTAGGTCCTCCTAGTAGACACTCATCCCGCTAAATTTAAAAATGATGGAATGTGAAATACAGCTTCTATAAATATATACATATATGTATAAATATCTAAATCTAAACAAATTTCCTTAAAATTTAGTATTGTCTGCTGTACCGCAAGAACCTCTTTCTGTCAAATTTTATACAGATCGGTTAAAAAATTGTGTATATATATAGTGCATATATGCCAAATCGGTGGTAGATATATATAGGAGCGGCCCTTTGTTCTTTCTAGCTTCCACATAATATATATATATATATATCAAAATATGAACCTATTTTTACAAATTTCAATACGGATTGCCGTTGGGCCAAATAAAAGATATAGGGTAATTCCAAAGAAAATCGACCCAAAAATGACGATTTGAAAATTTTGCATTTTTGATTTTCCTGAAATTTTGCATGCGCATACTGCAAGACGATACGAAATAATGACAGTTTACCGTGTGTCAAAATTTGTAGCGGTTTAGATTTTATAGGGTGACAAAGTAGGACATCTACATTGTTTTGTAAAAAATTAAGCTATGTTCAAGTCGCCATAACTTTTGAACGGAATGTCAGATTTAATTGAAATAAGTTCCATCTTAAAGATATTAACGACATTTCTAAGTATTACACACATAAGGATAAATATATGTGTATTAAGGATATCAAAAGGACGAAAATGTCCTTAATCCTTAATTATCCTGAAAAATGTATTTTCAATTTTTTTCATTTTATTTCTGAATATTACCCCCATATTGATCCATAAAATATAAAATTTTCAGAATGGGTGCTCAATGGGTTCAAAAGATATGACTTATTTAATGTCCGTCTGTCTGTCCGTTTGACTGGTTTATGCCAGTGATATTTCTGAAAAGGAGTGACCGAATGACTTACAAATTAGTATGTGGTCATATTTTCCTCAAACCTACTTAATATTTTGAAGTGGCCCATTTCGGACCCCTCCTTGTGGTACCTCCCTCACAAACGGTTAAAATTGTGTGACATGTTAAAACCGTTATAACTTCTGTACTACTCATGGGAATCCAATGAAATTTCATACATAGTAATTATTTCACCGTATTTATAAGCTGAACAAAAATGGGCGAAAATGTCACTCCCCTTTTGGTACCTCCCACACAAAGGGACCAATTTTTACAATAAGTTCCCAGCTTATAACATTAATACCAGTGCATAAAAATTCTTGAAATTTTGTGCAGTGTAATATTTTTATAATACCTACAGGCCAGTACAAAGTGGGCGTTATTGTCCTTCCCCTTCTAGTACCTCCCACACAAATTCAAACAATTTTGTGAAATGTTAGAACTTTTTATTTATGTGTTTACTTTAACGAGTTTATAATTTTTAACATTTCACAAAATTGTTAGAATTTGTGTGAGCGGTACCAGCAGGGGAGGGGCAATAACGCCCACTTTGCACTGGCCTGTAGGTACTATAAAAATATTACACTGCACAAAATTTCAAGAATTTTTATGCACTGGTATTAATGTTATAAGCTGGGAACTTATTGTAAAAATTGGTCCCTTTGTGTGGGAGGTACCAAAAGGGGCATGACATTTTCGCCCATTTTTGTTCAGCTTATAAATACGGTGAAATAATTACTATGTATGAAATTTCATTGGATTCCCATGAGTAGTACAGAAGTTATAACAGTTTTAACATGTCACAAAATTTTAACCGTTTGTGAGGGAGGTACCACAAGGAGGGGTCCGAAATGGGCCACTTCAAAACATTAAGTAGGTTTGAGGAAAATATTACCACATACTAATTTGTAAGTCATTCGGTCACTCCTTTTCAGAGATATCACTGGCATAAACCAGTCAAACGGACAGACAGACGGACATTAAATAAGTCATATCTTTTGAACCCATTGAGCACCCATTCTGAAAATTTTATATTTTATGGAGCAATATGGGGGTAATATTCAGAAATAAAATTAAAAAAAATTAAAATACATTTTCCAGGATAATTAAGGATTAAGGACATTTTCGTCCTTTTGATATCCTTAATATACATATAGTTATCCTTATGTGTGTAATACTTAGAAATATCGTTAATATCTTTAAGATGGAACTTATTTCAATTAAATCTGACATTCCGTTCAAAAGTTATGGCGACTTGAACATAGCTTAATTTTTTACAAAACAATGTAGATGTCCTACTTTGTCACCCTATAAAATCTAAACCGCTACAAATTTTTACACACGGCAAACTGTCATTATTTCGTATCATCTTGCAGTATGCACATGCAAAATTTCAGCAATATCGAAATTCATAAATTTTCAGAGTGGGTCGATTTCCTTTGGAATTACCCTATATGCAAAGTTTCTTTGATATCGGACTATACATATTTGCTACCTGTACTTTGATTACAAGAATACTTGCACAGGCGGACACAGCTAAATTCACTCAGACAGTAATTCTAAGTCGATCGGTATAATAAACGATGTGGTATCTCTTCTCCAAATGCACAAAGTAATAATACCTATACCACAGTGTGGTGTTGGTTATAATTAAATAATTTTAACAGAAACTATGGGAATAAGGTGTACCATACACCACAATATGGTTTAGGATATTATAACATTGGGCATTTGTTTACAACTCCCAAAACGAGAACGATGACTCCATCGTTTATTATTATTCAAAGAAAATCGGTTCACATGTAGGTATAGTCACAATACGTATATATGCCAATTTCGATTACAGCCGTAATTTATTTATAAGTATTTATTACACAGAATGTTGGCCATTTGCGAAAATGTTACTAGAACTTACACTTTGGGGTCATTTGGTCACATAGGAGCCAGCCACATCATACACACGGATTACAAAAGTCTCAAAATGTCCTGAAACGGATTTCCTGTAACATATCGTCGGCTTAATGCTATTTTGGTCCATACGCCATTTTTGCGTTTTTGGAGTTAGGAGTTGATTATATGGGTTTCAAGCATGCTCTTTCAGAATCTGCAATATTTTTTTTCCTATCTCGTCTAGTTTTCGAGATATTGGTAGGGTAAATCGATTGAACTCTGATTTAAGGGAAATAATTTTTATATTTTTGTTCTATATCCCCATTTTTTTATCGCCTTATATTTTTTACTCACTATTTTACGTTCTTTCGATCACAATATGTAAATTACTCTCCTTTCATATCGACTTTCTTTGTGGTCCATGTAATACAAATACGAAAAAATATTAAAATAAAAGTGGATATGGACCAAAATGACATGCACAAAAATTGTTATAACTTGCTTATTTTTGAATATAATGGCATAGAAATGCATGGGAATAATACAAATACTGTTGGCAACCCTATGGAATAAAAAGTGTGTAACTCTTCAGTCCCGTTTTTACTCAAACAATAAATTGCGTTTTTCTCCGATCATACAAAATGGCGTATGGAACAAAATAGCATTAAGCCGACGATATATAGAATCGTTGTTCACTTTGGCCAATAGTAAATTATTTATACACTCCCTTCCACATGTTAAGTTTATAAAAATGAGTGCACAGCCTTTTGTTATGAATTAGAAATCAGTCTTTGAAATTTAATCCTATTAATTTCAACTTATTTGTTTGCGAGAGATATTTTTTCTTACTTTCAAGTCGTAAAGCCGACGTTTGAATAGCAACGCTTACAAAACGATCATGTTTTATCAAATACACAATCGATGGCTGCAAAAAAATCATGGGACTTATAATTTATTTACTTATGTTTGAATATTTTAAATTGGTAATTTTAAATATACGAGTACGTATAAACAGAGAAGGATTTTTTAACAGAGTTGCTAGTACATTTATATTCAAATGACAATGTTGTGGTTTGCGGATTTAATATATTTGGATTCAAGGAATAACAAAATACATATTTCTAAATATTACATTAAAATGAGTTCACTTTCCAATTTTAGATCAGAGTAAGCGTATTAAAATTACATTCAAGGCTCAACATTTGTTTTCATTTAAAATAAGATAATTATCACTGTTAAAAGAACGACATACATTCATCAAATAAATACAACACAAAAAAGCAAATCTTACAGTGCTTTAAAAGGAGTGGTGCAAAAGTGGTGACATATAAGTACATTCCCGGAGCGACACGCCCTTGTTAAATTATTTGTGAAAATCCAAATTAGAACAACTTCCGAATCATATGTTGGGGATTTTTATTTCTTCTTTGGATGCTCTTTATATACTACACCAAACTGTGGTACAGGGTATTATAACTTTGTGCATTTGTTTGTTATACCCAAAAGGAGAAGAAATAGACCCATCGTTTATTATACCGATCGACTTGGAATCACTTTCTGAATCAAAGTACATGTCGCAGTTATGATCCGATCTCGACGAAACTTTACACATATATTTAATCGGATCAGATTTACCTATAGCTCCCATATTACGGGTGATCTAAATAGGGATACTTTTTTCAATAGCCTTTTTTTGACAGATTACGTGTGAGTCGTGTCATGCTGTCATGTTATTTTTGTTAAGTATTGTTTGGCATTTCATCATAGAAAAACTTACGCCTGAACAACGTTTACAAATTATTCAACGGATGGACCATCTGAGACGTAGCCGCGGCCAACATTTGATAGACATAATCTTCAAAAAATAAATGCCAAAGAATGTTCTTTCAAATGACAATAAACATTCCCCATTCAATTTGAATTTTCTGTGTTTTTTTTCTTTAAAAAAGTAGGGAACCTCGAAATGGATCACCCTATATATGTACATCCGATTTGCCATATATGCACTGTATAAGCAACATTTTTGAACCGATTTGTACAAAAATTAACAGAGAGCAGTCTCGTGATACTCTTTCAGATATTACAAAATTTGATTCAGATGTAGATTCATTTATTATTCATTTTTATAGATGCATTCTATATCCGATTTGACATGTAGAATCCGTATTTTATATACGATAAGTACGAAATTCGGCACAGAGTGTATACTTATTATCCGTTCAGATTTAGTTATATACCCCATATATATGTTTCACCCGATTTGACATGTAAGCGCTGTAGAAGCGGTATTTTATATCCGATCAGTACGAACTTCTAAATTGGTGGAAAATCCGTTCAGATTTAAATATAGCCCCCATACGAGTATATATGTTTCATCCGATTTGACAGAAGAAACCGTATTTTATATCCGACTAGCTGGACCCGGTCCACTTCGTTGCCCCAAATTTCAGTTCAGAAATAGGAAGATATCACATGTTTCGTATGATCTCGATACCCACAGATAAAAAATGTGATAACTTTACCCAAAAACAGTATAATTTAACCTTCATCTCACCCTTGTGTGGAAAACAAAAAAAAAATGAATTTTTATTATTTTTTTTTAAAAAAGTAAAGCGATATTCATGAAATTAGATTAGCTCAGAAAACGCAACAATTGATTCAAAAATGTTTTTTGAACTTGAGATATTAAAAAAGTGACGTTGCTTACCCTTGTGTTTGGTTTTCCACACATATGTAATTTCTATGTATTTTACCCTAAAAACATAATTCTGTATCGTCAAATTGCTACGTAGATTACTACATATAGAGATTACTATATATAAGGACAATTATATCGAAATTGATTAAAAATTTTTACATGCAAATATCGATGTTCTCATTTTGTCTGCAATTTATAGGTATATGTCTAAATGTATATTTTTGAAATGCATCAAAAGTTTTATTTATAATTACGAGTATAATAATTTAAATCAAAGAAAAAAACAATGTTGGATTTATTCGATGGTGAATGTGATAGCGAAAATATCGAAGGAAACATTTCAATACATGAATCGTCAAATAAGCTCTACGGACAAATTCGATCAAATTCGTGAAATATTCGCCCAATGACCTAAACTATTGGCTGACTATTTCCACCCATCTCAATGTGTGGATGATTCAAAATTCGGCAATACATGCCTTCTAACTTGAAAGATATTAAATTAATTATACCCTACACCACACTGTGGTACAGGGTATTATAAGTTTGTTTCACGGCAGATGTTTTTAACACCTGAAAATAACACAGCTAGACCCACCCTAAAGTATACCGATCGACTCAGAATCACTAGCTGAGTCGATTTAACCATGTCTGTCCGTCCGTCCGTCTGTCCATGTAAAGTTGTTCGTCGACTATAGGTCGCAATTTCACTCCGTTCGTTCTGAAATTTTGCAGTTTAGAGTATTTCGCAGCTGTTAAGATCGCTATTTAATTTGGTTGAAATCGGTTCAGATTTAGATATAGCTCCCATATATATATTTCGTCCGATTTTGCTCTTTAGTCCTGTAGAAGCTTTATTTTACATCCAATCATTTTGAAATTTAGAATGGTAGAGTTTCTTGATCCATGAACCAACCTTACCGAATTTGAAGAAAATCGGTTAAGATTTAGCTATAGCTCCCATATATATGTTTCGTCCGATTTGGCCTTTTAGTTCTATAGAAGCTGTATTTTACATCCAATCGTTTTGAAATTTAGAATGGTAGAGTTTCTTGATCCATGAACCAACACTACCGAATTTGAAGAAAATCGGTTAAGATTTAGCTATAGCTCCCATATATATGTTTCGTCCGATTTGGCCTTTTAGTTCTATAGAAGCTGTATTTTACATCCAATCGTTTTGAAATTTAGAATGGTAGAGTTTCTTGATCCATGAACCAACCTTACCGAATTTGAAGAAAATCGGTTAAGATTTAGCTATAGCTCCCATATATATGTTTCGTCCGATTTGGCCTTTTAGTTCTATAGAAGCTGTATTTTACATCCAATCGTTTTGAAATTTAGAATGGTAGAGTTTCTTGATCCATGAACCAACCTTACCGAATTTGAAGAAAATCGGTTAAGATTTAGCTATAGCTCCCATATATATGTTTCGTCCGATTTGGCCTTTTAGTTCTATAGAAGCTGTATTTTACATCCAATCGTTTTGAAATTTAGAATGGTAGAGTTTCTTGATCCATGAACCAACACTACCGAATTTGAAGAAAATCGGTTAAGATTGAGCTATAGCTCCCATATATATGTTTCGTCCGATTTTGCTCTTTAGTCTTGTAGAAGCTGTATTTTACATCCACTCATTTTGAAATTTAGAATGGTAAAGTTTCTTGATCCATGAACCAACACTACCGAATTTGAAGAAAATCGGTTAGGATGTAGCTATAGCTCCCATGTATATGTTTCGTCCGATTTGGCCTTTAGTTCTATAGAAGCTGTATTTTACATCCAATCGTTTTGAAATTTAGAATGGTAGAGCTTCTTGATCCATAAACCAACATTGCCGTATTTGAAGAAAATCGGTTAAGATTTAGCTATAGCTCCCATATATATGTTTTGTCCGATTTGGCCCTTTAGTTCTATAGAAGCTGTATTTTACATCCAATCGTTTTGAAATTTAGAATGGTAGAGTTTCTTGATCCATGAACCAACATTGCCGAATTTGAAGCAAATCGGTTAAGATTTAGCTATAGCTCCCATATATACATATATTTCATCCGATTTGGCTCTTTAGATCCAATCGCTTTTATACCCTACACCACACTGTGGTACATTCACACATAACAGTTTGGGGGGGAATGGGAAATTGTGGCCAAAATGCTGTAAAATCTACAAAGTTGGAATTGCTTGGATTTTAATGAAATTTGGAATGAAGGCAAATGAGGCACCCTTTATTCAAATCGCGTAAAATTTTTTTATTTTTATTTTTACAATTTTAATAATTTTTCAATAAAAGCGTCGTAAAGACATCGGAAAATGTACAATCATTAAATTTTCTATTATTTTATCGCAAATTCTGATGGGTCATGAATAAAATAAGACCATTCCGAAGAAAATCAATGCATAATTTAAAAAGTTGCAGCTAATTTAGCAAGTCAACTCATTTATACAATATAGCGCCCAAAGTGCACCGAAGACGCAGGTGAAATTTCTACAGAATACGAAGACTCTAAAAAAATTTTGTAGTGTAGCCTCGTGACGTTTTCTAGTTATAAGAAACATAATGTAAAAAAATTGTTCTGCCAACAAAAGGACTGTATATCCAAGCAAATTTTAACAACGAAAACAAATAAATATTTTAAGCGTCTATATATGATCTCATACCTCATAAAGCATGCCTTAAGTTGATGTCTACTTTGGTCCAATTTGTTTTTCCTTTCTATCTTCTCAACATTTCAAATTTTAGCAAACTGTTATGTGTGAATGATTCAAATATATGCATAAATTTGGACAGGCGTTTAATCATCTAAATTTTAGGATATTTTGTTTATATTTTGGATACAATATACTGAATATGTGCTCAACAGATTGGCATAACCATTTTTTCAATATTACATGTGTCATAAAATTTGAATTTTGGCCACAATTTTCGATATCCGCCCATAGCCCGCCAATTTTCTATAGGATCTTACATCTTGCTATCAAATACAAACATAGCACATTTAAATACAATTGTGGCAATGACAGAACCACGGCCAATGTTCTACTAATGCCCGTTTATTGTTTGGGTGCTGAATATTTCTGTCCAAACCAAATGGTTCTAAAAATATTTCGTTTTCAATAATGGAGTCATGTGGACAGGGCCACGCCCACTTGACCAATAATGCAGTGCAGCAAACCAGATACATATATATAAACTTACAGTACTCTCGCTAACAAATTGTGCAATGTATCTCAATTTCAAAATTTGGCTTATATGGGCGGGACCACGCCCATTGGTCTGATCCCGTCCATTTTTTGTATAAAAAAAATCAAGATAAAAAATCAAGTAGCCTATTTTTCCTTCCAGACCTAATACTACATTCTGTGAAAATTTCGTGAAGATCGGTTCAGCGGTTTAGACTAGGGTGTCCAAAAAAACGGTTATTTCGAAAAAGCGGTTTCCGGTTTAACCGAAATATTACTTTTTTTAAAACCCGGTTTTCGGTTATAATTTTTTGTCGAACCCGGTTAACCGGTTTTAATGCAGGTTTTTAAATAATATACGAAAGTGATTACAATTTCATTAAAACAACTTACAATCATTTGTAGTAAAAATTAGTAAACAAAAATAGTTTATTATTTCGTTTATTACAGGTTTAATTTTTTGTTTACTTTTAATAGAAAGTATTATATTTCTGAAATTTCCTTAAAAAAATAATAAATCATTCAGAATGTTTTTTTTATAATAATATTGTTAACGCCACTGTCGTTTATGAAGTTATCGATTTATTTATTTTTTTTTTTTTCGTAAAGTAATGTAATGTCAAAAGATAAAAGTAAACTCAAACGAATGCAAGCGCCTTTTCTGCAGAAATAAGAAAAGTTGATTTGTGGTTACAACTTTTATATCTTTGTTTCGAAAAAATCATATAAAGATCTTGTAATTTTAATTTCGAATATTTAAATAATTTGCGCTTTGTTTTCATACCAAAAAGTTAGTATAAGTATAATAAGACATTGTGTATTCCTTTATAAACGTATAATTTCTTTGCCTTTTAATAGGAATTTTAATACTTAACTATAGAACCTTTACTTCGAAATCTTGAGTTTTGTATTTGGTGTTCAAAATTCCGTGGAAACTTTGCGCTCTTAAAAATAGAATACAATTTAAATGATTATTTTTAAATGATTTTTCTTTTAATTTTTTATGGAACTTGACGTTGAAAAAGCTCACAAACGTTGATGTAGTCAATATTAGTCCGATAGTCATTAAAGCATTGTATAAGTAACACAGATTCTCCGTTTTCTTCTTAAACTTTTCAAAAAAAGCAAAGTCATCATACAAAGTCAAATCCAAATTTAAATTATTTGATTCATCAATATAACAACTTATATATCAAACCGAATCAGAGGTATCTGTCGGGATTTAACATCGCAAAAAAGTTGAAGCTATTTGTCTTTCCGTTCTTGAACGTATGCTTGAAGTGTTCTGTGCTTCATGGACGACTTATTAAATGCTTTGCTGTACTTCCTGACTCATGATATCAGGAACAAAGCCAAAATCATTTTCAAGATCAGTGAATTCATATTCACTTTCAGAATATTCAGAACAACTGTCAGAATTATCCACCTCATCGTTGTTAATTGTTGCATCTTGTATAAATGGTATCTACAACAAGTAGAAAAAATATATCAATACTTTAATTTTTGTTTTAAACAATAAATAAAAAAAACCGGTTAACCGACATGGAAAAACCGGCTTTCTCGGTTAACCGAAAATGAAATTTTTTAAGAAACCGGTTACGGGTTTGGGTTGCAAAACCGGTTAACCGGATAACCGGTCCCGGTTTTCGACACCTTAGTTTAGACGTCTATACGGAAGCAACAAACAAACACAAAGTTATTTTTGGATAGGATTCTGGTCAAACCGAATACTATCCAGCATAAAAAGCGGACCGTAATCGAAGGATTTAGATGTTTTAAATCCGAATATAAAATCAAAAATACAATATATATTCGCGTTTTTGAAATAAGGTATTCATTATGTGATAAAAAAAATGCTGATTTCACGTTTTTTTGAAAACTGAATCTCGACAAACGCTCTATTACAAAACAAATTTCAGGTTTCGCAAAATAATCGCTTTCCCATTAATACAAGTATCCAAAAATATAATGTTCGTATGTAATCTTCGAGATATCACCCGGGGAACATAGTAGGAGAATCGCATTTTTAATAAAGCTGCAATTGGAAAAATAAACAAATTTTAAAATATTATATCTACGAGACGCTGTAAGATTTTCACCTTTTATAAAATAAACTTGTAATTCGTTGGATACTCGTTTTAATAGGAAAGTGATTTTTTGCTAAACCTGAAATTGTTTTGATAATATAGCGTTTGTCGCGATTCTATTTCAAAACAAGTATGAAAGTTCATTTGGTAAAAATGGTCAATTTGTGTGGGAGGTACCAAAAGGCACGCGCCAATAACGGTCACACCGTACAAAATTTCGAGTATTTATATTCACTGGTGTAAACGTTAAAATCTGTTGGAGGTACCAAAAAGGGCATGCCAGTAACGCCCATTTTTCTGTGGACTCTAGGTACTGCAAAATCATTATACCGTACAAAATTTCAAGTATTTGTATGCACTGGTATTAAGGTTAAAAGCTGATAACTTTTGGTACAAAATTTGTGTGGGAGGTACCAATAGGGGTAGAGTCTCTGGACTCTAGGTACTCAAAAGCATTACACTGTACAAAATTTCAAGTATTTGCATGAACTGATATTAAAGCCATAAGCAGTTAACTATTGGTGCAAAATGGTCCATTTGTGTGGGAGGTACCAAAAAGGGAGTGGCCACTTCGCCCATGTTTCTTGAGGTGTTAGCGACTAACAAACTAATACTATGTGTGAAATTTCAGAAGATTCGAGATCGGGTCCGATATATAAAATTTCCGCAGCTTTTGTTTTGGTTGAAAACAGAATGGGCTTCGTTTTTCTAGTTTAAAGATATAGAATCCCATCCGCGGAAAATAGTTAAAAACGCGAGTAAAACATAAGTCGCGAGAAAAAAGTATGAAATTTAAATATTTGCAAACAATTATCAATGTACATTTTGTGTGTTTTTAAATAGTTGTCATACACCCTATACCTTCGTAAGCGTTCACGCTAGGAAGCTGTATTTTTGGCACATTTCATACCCATAGCACTTCTGCAACCCCACCACCATTTTTGACGCGATCAGAATAAAATTGAAAAAGGGGTCCTTTTGACGTGTTTTTCCCCATATATATAAAGGGTCCGCCATCTAACGTTTTTTTTTAACTAGTGCTCATTTCGTGAATGGTAACACTTAGTTCATGTCTGATGTGAAAGATAATTAGTTTTATCCTTCCGCTGAACGAATATACATTTTGATCTTGGCGGGTATGTAAACAAGCAAAATTGTCGCATTTGGGGCACAGAAAACCCGCACGCATACATTGACACCTTTGGACTATTATTTGACACCGTTGGACTATTATTTGTGGGGTGCCCTCAAAGATAAGTGTTACGCCGACAAGCCAGAGACAATTGACGCTTTAAAGGACAATATTCGTGAAGCCATTGTGAAATACAGCTGCACACAATCGATAATGTGCTTAAAAATTGGACCGATCGTGTAGGCTACTGCATGGCCAGCCGAGGCAGCCATTTGAATGAAATTATTTTACATTATTAACCGGAAGGCTTGTACTTTCAAATAAAAAAAGAAATTTGAGAAAATATTCAGCAGTTTTTTTAGCATTTTCAAAAAAAAAGTTATTTGGCCCTTTATATATATAATTAGAAGATCAGTACGAAATTCGGCAGAGAGAGGTTTCTTAAGTCGGGAACTAATACTTCTTATTTGGGTTAATCGGTAAAGATTTAGATATAACCACATATACACTACGTTCCTGCCTATGCACTATTTAACGCTATTGAAGTGAATTTTAAGTCCGATCTTTATATTATTTGGCAGAAATAAGGTTTGTGATCCAAGTTGATGAAAATCTGTTTAGATTATGTATAGCTCTATCAAGGTGTTTCTTCCAATTTTTGATCTTTGAAAGAATACTGCGATTTATATTAGATTATCGTTTTAGATTTAGTTTATTATGATCAACATCATCAAATCATTCTGGGAAAAAACCTTGATGAATAGGTGGAGATAAGTACTTTATTAACTGAAAAGAAACCAATTATTCCAAATTATTATCGCACTGCCCGTTTTCGCATTGTGGGGGAAGTGTAACGTGTTATATAGTCGGCGCCGCCCGACTTTCTGCCTTTCCTTACTGGTTTCACCAAAAATTATATATGATTTCTCGGTTTGATTACTATATCCGATAGCTCCGATATGGTATATATGTATATCATAGTTGTCATATCTGGTCAAAATATGTATGTGTTTTTACCAAATTTGAAGTAGAAATTCTTAATAGCGATCTGCTCTTCTTTAAATTTTGTGGAGTAGCATATCCCGATACTCGTAATTTTAAAGCAGTTTCGGCCATGTATTTACTGACATTCAATAAAGTTCGAATATTTTCTGTTATCCATTTCGGTTATCCATATAGGTATAAACTAATTCTTTCAAAACGATCAAAAATTCCCTAATTTTACTGAAATCAAATATTATTCAATGACATTCATTCACTTTATGGTTGGGAAACTCCAAGGAATTTCCACCATCCATTCATAAATATTGACCTAAATCGACAGGAAGGTCAAACACTGGCATTGAGACCTACTTGTCGAAATATTTTACAACGGTTAACTTTATGTATACAAAATTTAAACCACACCACCCCTTATTATTCTGAGAATGGAAAAAATAAGTAATATCATTTAATTTTCACTTCATTATAAGAAATATTAACTAATATTATGTACAGGGTTTTCCAATAAGAGTGATATGATTTATTTGAAAAAAGACAAACTTATTGTTAAGGAAATTCAAAATTTTTTTATTTAATGTGAAGTACAATCGATACAATTAAGTTCTAAATAAAACGTCATTCAAATGGCCACCACGACTTCTTCTGGAGGAACGAATTCGATGAACCCAATTTTCGAGCACTTTTTTTAAATAAATCAAGTCGTATGTCATGAATGGCACGTGGCAGAAATAGACCCACCGTTTATTATACCGATCGACTTAGAATCACTTTCTGAGTTGATTTAGCTTTGTCCGTCTGTCTGTCTGTCGGTCTGTATTTCCGTCCGTCTGTCTGTCTGTGCATGTATTCTTGTAATCAAAGTACAGGTCGCAATTATGGTCCGATCTCGACGAAACTTTACACATATATTTGCCCAAGAACGATCCCTATTGAATTTGGTTAAAATCGGATCAGATATAGATATAGCCCCCATATCTATGTTAGCCCCGATTTGGCATGTATTCGCTGTAAAAAATTTATTTTATATCCGACCAATATAAAATTCGGCAGAAAGAGGTTTCTTATTATATGAATGAACACTGTTAAATTTGGAAGAAATCGGTTCAGATTTAGATATAGCCCCCATATATACGTTACCCCCGATTTCACATGTAAGCGCCGTAAAAAATTTATTTTATAACCGATCAGTGTAAAATTCGGCAGAAAGAGGTTTCTTATTACATGAAGGAATACTGGTAAATTCGGAGAAAATCGGTTCAGATTTAGATATAGCCCCCATATATATGTTAATCCCGATTTTACATGTAAGCGCTGTAAAAAGTGTATTTTTAATCCGATCAGTACGAAATTCGGCAGAAAGAGGTTTCTTATTACATGAATAAATACTGCCAAATTTGAGGGAAATCAGTTGAGATTTAGATATAGCCCACATATATATGTTACCCCCGATTTGACATGTAAGCGCTGTAGAGACTGTATTTTATATCCGATCAGTACGAAATTCTACAGAAAGAGGTCTTTTTACATGACCTCTTTCTGTAATGAACACTTTAAAATTTGGAAGAAATCCGTTCAGATTTTGATATAGCCCCCTTATACATATGTACCCCCGATTTGACATGTACGCGCTGTAGAGACTGTATTTTATATCCGATCAGTACGAAATTCGACAGAAAGAGGTCTTTTACCAGGAATGAGTATTCAGGGGTCGGTTCAGATTTATAGTAGTTGTACTTTACTTCCGATCATTAAAATTTTCCAGAAAGTTGTTTCTCAATTTAGGAATGAATATTGCATAATTTAGCGATTATCGGTTCAGAATTAGATAATATGTTCTTACCCATTTACCAATTATTCCAAATTATTATCGCAATGACCCTTATCGCATTTTTGGGGAGGTGTAGGGTATTGTATAGTCGGCCCCGCCCGACTTTCTGCACTTCTTTACTGGTTTTTTTTTATTTAAAAAAAATGGACTTAGCATCATTTTCAAATGTGAACGGACGGTACGTCCTCCATAACGGTACGTCGGATCGGGAATCGGTCAATGGCAAAAAGATAGCTCTTAACGAGACCTACAATATTGCTAATGGGTGTCAAGGTCGTAGATCGACTGGAAAGTGAGATATAAAAATAATTGACTTAGCGCACGAAAAGTAGCATTGCGATTATTTTGATAATAAAACTGAATAATTTGTAACCGTTGTTCTTGCGTATATCTCTCGATGATGAAATTGTAAACACTACTGAATACAATGAAAAACAAATGACAGATCATGACATATTTCAAATGGCCGAAACGTCATTTCAAAATCATATCATCCCTATTGGAAAACGCTTTACGTTGTGGGTTCAGAAAAGTAGACAAATGTTTTCATTCTTATTCAGAATACAGTAATTACAAAAGTATTATCATTTACACAATAACAATCAAACCGGATCAGTATATTTATAGTTCCTAGACATATATGTACAAACGTCCAAAATTGCCAGACCAGCCTTAGTATTTTGTCTATAACTTTTACAAATATTGCTTTATTTTTCATCCGTGGTGCAGAAACGAACTCAGGCAAGATTGAATAAAATAGCGCTATAGAGGTCTGAAAGATTCTAGATTCATGAGCGAACACGTCCACATTTGAAGAAAAAAATCGTAGGTTCACATTTAGATACGCTTATAACCATTTTGTTATTTTTTCGTTTAAATGTAGTTCTTTAAAAAAAATCAATATTACTACTTAAATAATATTTTTATTAGTTCAGGATTTTTTTTAAATTCCTGATATTTTTGGTGATTATCCGATCAATATCAAATTAAGCGGAGGGTGGTGCAGAAACGAACTCAGGCAAGATTGAATAAAATAGCGCTATAGAGGTCTGAAAGATTCTAGATTCATGAGCGAACACGTCCACATTTGAAGAAAAAAAATCGTAGGTTCACATTTAGATACGCTTATAACCATTTTGTTATTTTTTCGTTTAAATGTAGTTCTTTAAAAAAATCAATATTACTACTTAAATAATATTTTTATTAGTTCAGGATTTTTTTAAATTCCTGATATTTTTGGTGAGTATCCAGTAATTTAGATTTCACTACCTGGCAACCATACCTCACTGTCTGTCTGACTGTCTGCTCGCCTCAAACCAAAAAGAAAACTTCCAGGAGGAAAAGCCTTTTTCCTGAGCTCAAGCCATTTTTTTGAAAAACTCTGTTGTCATACAGCTGCACAATTTGTTCTGTTGTAATTTGCCTCCTTTCAGCATTTTTTCGCTAGATGGCGCATTCCCACCCATGTGTACGCCAGATAAAGATAAGCTCAGTTTAAAAATCGGGATTTAAATATCTTGGTTCAAAAAATGTTATCTTCTAGATTTTATAAAGACATATTGAACAATCGGGATATAGGTATGTATAGGAGATATAACTAAATCTGAATAGATTTTCTTAAAATTTACCAACTATCATTTTTTGCCCAAGATACATTTATCACCTATTTTCTTAAATTTCTGTTCGGAAATGCGGTTATTATAGCCGTTATATACAAAATCGGGATTTAGGTATATATTACGGCAATCTCTAAATCTGAACCGATTTTTTCTCAAATTATGAAAAGTTTATTATCGGCGCAAACAAATATTCTTTTATAAAATTTCGTAAAGATTTTACGTAAATCATGCCTGGTACACAGCGTAATTGCGAAATCGGGATGTATGTACATGTATGTATATGGAGGCTATTTGACAGAGAACATTAATTCTTTCTAAAACTGTCGGGTGCTAAATATCGTAAAGATCTGCTTGAAAATACCTCTTAAATTGCAAATCGCAAACTTTTATGAAATTTGGCATAGGTAAATGCCTAATCGGGAACCAATTAAAATATGCTTCTTCCCTGATAAAAGAAAGTGCCCTGTACAAAATCTCGTAAAGATCGGAGTAAGTCGATTCTGAGTGGATTTCTAAGGTGGGTCTAGCTCCAGTATTTTGAGGCGTTACTGCAAGTACGACAGAGTGGTGTAGGGTATAATTATAAAGGTTTTAATATTCAAGCTTTGCGATTGGAGAAAATGTGGCTTATTTTTAAATTTGTGTAAAAAATTTTGTAAATTGGAATAGCTTGCAAAAAATACCAGTAAATATTTTTGAACCGTTCTTTCTTCGGAAACATTCCTTAGAAAGTTTCCTTCTAGATGCATATAAATACGTTATACTTTATATTCCCTCCACCATAGGGGGTATACTATCTTTCTCATTCCTTTAGCAACACCTTGAAATATTGATATGTAACCCTACAAAGAATATAAGTATTCTTGATCATTGAGAAATTTTAAGACGATTTAGCCATGCCCGTCTGTCTGTTGAAATGACGATACAGTGCGTAATAATAGAGCTAGGTTGACCAAATTTGTAGAAATGCTTCTTATAGTTAAAGGTCGTTTGTGATTGCTAATGAGCCATGTCGGTTAATGTTTTGTTGTAACTCCCATATAGAGTTCTCTCTTAAATTGGTTTTAAGCCATAAAAACCACAATTTCTATGCAATTTTACTGAAACTTTGCAGTTACAAGAATTTATTAGTTTATATATTCCAAATCGGTTATTATTTTGTTATAAAGGGTGTCCCAAGAAGAACGAAATTTTTAAATCTCGCAACATTCGAAGTGTCATTGTTTGACATTTGAATAATTGTTATTGTTTGTTAGTAGAAGGTACGAGGTTAGTAAAAATGGAGAAGGACAGCGAAGGGAGTTCGTTAATTGGGTATTGGAGAGACAACATGAAAATGCTGATTTTGCCGATAAAATCATCTTCAGTGACGAGGCCCATTTTCATCTTGATGGCTTCGTCAATAGGCAGAATTGTCGCATTTGGGGTGCGGAAAATCCTCGAGTGATTCACGAGAAGCAAATGCATCCTCAACGTGTCACTGTGTTGTGTGGTTTTTGGGCTGGAGGAATCATTGGACCTTTGAGGCAGGTCAAGCGCAAACAGTCAATGGTGTTCGGTATCGTGAAATGATAACCAGTTTTTTCTTGCCTAGAATTGAAGAAATGAATGTGGAGGGCATGTGGTTCCAACAAGACGGCGCCACATGTCATACAGCCAGAGAAACAATTCAATTGCTGCATCAGTAATTAAAAAATTGCGCTCTTCTTGGGACACCCTTTAGTTCTCCAATAGATGTCGCCCCCAAATACGCTTATTTAATTCATAAATACCATTTTCCAGGCTATTAGGATGTAATATTTGAAGTTTGTGCATCATATCTTCATAAACTCTGCAGAACGAATTTAAGTAGATGTGTTGTGACATAGCTCTCATACAGCTCTCACTATGACATTTTACCGCATCAGTCTACGTTTTGTTGTAGTCTTCATATAGAGGTCGCTTTTAAATATCTTTGGTTAAACCATTGAGGGCTTGTTTTTTGATCAGTCTGGCTAAATATTTTCAGCGTTAGTTTTTTAATAATTTGCTAAGACAAAAAAATAACCATATCGTTCCATGATTTGCATCATTTCCAAAGATTTTTCGGGCTTTAGAATTAATAGCATACAAAATTCGATCCGGTCGAAATTACTGCTGTTCTAACTGTTTAACTTCTTCCATAACTCAAAAATACGACATACAGAACCTTTTTCGGAAAAAAATAAAAAAAATCTATTGTTTTTTGAAGCTTTTTCTTAAATGGCCATAACATTAGTCTTATTTAATACATCGGATCGAAATTTTCATCATATCGATACCTCCATTTTAAAACATGCTAAGTCGACTTAGCAGTCTATATAAAACCAGTAAGTAAAGACAGAAAGGGCGGTGTTTATAATCGCTTAGAGTCAACGGACCTACATTCGTATTAGCATTATTCGAAAAAGTCAATATGAACAATTAAAAGAAACGACAAGCAAATAAATGATAATGTAAGTGGAGACACATGGTAGTGAGCACAACGCATCACCTGTAAATTCTGGGTTTCACATTCGCATTTTTTCATATTGTTGCATAGCGTTTCCTATAAAACAAATCGTTCATGATATGAAAAAATATATACCATTGTTGTATTGTGGAGTCCACATCGCAGGAAAAATATAACTTTTACTATGTTCGGATATTTTTGTCCATTTTAATTCGTTTCAACGAAATTTTAACAAGCTGGAACAGAACAACGGACTTTTTAAAATGATGCTCTCAAATCGATTTTTCAAAATGCCGTAAAGCAATTTCCTGTAAGGGCCGGATTTACGTACATATGTATGTACATCAGTGAAAGATAATACGCACCAACATCACATTCCTAATTTCGCCGAGAAAAAGTGAATGAAAAAGTAATCATTTGCTTCATCAGCTTTGGGCATCAGAGCACTTCATCGGCGTCTGTAGCAGAATGTATGATGTCGTCCCTTTCTGCCCCATTACCACCCATTGCCTGACCGGGCTATGCGGTGGCATGAGTCGGTTGTATCAGAGCATACCACACATAACTCGTAAAAAAAGACGACAAACGCGCTACAAAGAAACTTGTTCGGCAATTTACTTTTTCCTCCGATGTGTGTCTAATGTCTTTCTGCATTTGGTCATGCCATATAAGGATGTAGAGCTATATGAATGTTCTGGTCTTCTTGAAAAAGGGGCATGATTGCTGCCATCCATGGACATAAATAATTCGGGGTGAATATTTGCCAAATAAATCTGATGATGTCGGTTAATTGGTAAATTAGAGCAACTGCTAGTCGCGCGCAGACTGATAAATGAACAAATTTTATGTGGGACATTTGGATCAACGACAGCGGCAAAAACTGTTTGTTCAATGGAAATTACTTTGGAATCACAAATGACTATGTCAGCCAGACCATGCCGTTGTTTGCTGACAGCGTCACTTTTGTTGGCGCAAGAGAATTTTATATACTTTCCCCGCCATACTTCCGAATGTAAGCCTGGATGTCTGTACCGACATTGTGTGTATAATGTGGTGTTTGACAATGTTTTTATGGCCATAGTTAAATGGATGTTTCATTATGACAATCGATAAAGTCTAATTTGATTTTAATGAGCAAACTTCGATACGGACCAGCATTAACTCATACTACATAAAAGAAATTGTGGTTCGGGCAAGATGGGGTTCTAAAAGCTATTTCAATTTTCGTTATTTTTGAATTTATTTTGCACAACCATTCAGCCAATATAAAGAGCGTCACATACCAAAATTCGTGAGGTGGTCATAAAAAATGTATCACAGATCAACACATTCTATACAAAGCAGTATCTATTAGACTGATTCCTGACACTACACCAGGCTATGAAGACGACGCGGCGCAAACCGGCGGCGCCATCGCCGATGATTTTTTACAAGCCGGCGCCGCCGCCGATTTTAGCGAATCTCAGCCGCCGAATTTTATTTGGTGAGTCAAGAAGATTTTATTTTTGCAACCATGAAAATTTAGAAAGCGACTACTAAGTGATACCTTAGGTTCGGAATTTGCAATATTTAGAGTTAAGTACAAAGCGTAGCGTACAAAGTTTATAAAAAGTTGCTAATGTTAATATAAGATATGGCTATCTTTTATTAAAAAAACGAAAATTACAGCTGAACCGATTTTTTCAAAGTCTACGTTTAAAAAAGTTTGAGTTCCAAAAAAATTGTTTCCCTCAAGTTTTTTTCAAATTTTCACAGAATATTCGCAAGGGCGTTTAAAATTCATATGTGCAGAAATAGAAGAAAAGCGCCAAAATTAAGAGACCAATCTTAGTATTTCGTCCATAACTTTTAAAAATACTGAGGCCCAAAACCATCGGATCAAAACTCCGGAACGACCCAATTCCTTTTGGCCAAGGATTGTCAACTTAATAACAAATGTATCAACCATTGTAGATTTATTAAACCGATTTTCAATATTATATCAAACTTCCATAACTTTGTGTTAATTTTAAGTTTTTTCCTCTAACGCTAATTATCAAAAAAAAAAAAACACTTTTGCAGGAGAATTACATTACGTATTCGTGCGCTTTCGATTGTGGAAAATTTACCGGCTCAGCCGATTGTTGAAAATTGATCGGCTTAGCCGATCAGCCGCCGTCGCATATCGATATTTTTCCATGCGCCGCCGCCGCCGAAAATTTTGGTCGGCTTCATTGTCTGCACTACACTGTGCGGCGCGCACAGGTATTTTGGATCCAAAACAGCAAATTTTCTACAATTATTTTTCAAAAATCGAATGATGCAGTTCTATCACGGGGCAAAATCGTCTTTTTTTGATATGTTTGAATAGAAAGAAAATATATTTAAGCACAAATTTTTTAATATTATATATTTTTGAGCAAACAAATTTTATTTGACAATCAATAAAATTTATTTGGAACGCATATATTAAAATATTACAACAAAATATATTTGCAAACTAATTTTCTCAAATAAAATATGTGTTTATATACAAATAAAATTATTGTTTAGGAATTTCACCAAATATAATTTTTTAAACAACGATTTTCCAAACGTTGCAAATTTTTCGAAATTACGTAATTTTAAATTTTTCATTGAAATTTGGTTATATGTACCCCACAATATTACATAGTATTTTTTGATATGTTTGAATAGAAAGAAATTATATTTGAAGCACAAATTTTTAAATATTATATATTTTTGAGCAAAAAAAATTAATTTGAAAATCAATAAAGTTTTTTTGGGACGCATATATATTACAACAAAATATATTTGCAAACTAATTTTTTCAAATATAATATGTGTTTATATACAAATAAAATTATTGTTTAGGAATTTCTCTAAATATATTTTATTTAAAAAAGATTTTCAAAACATTACTGATTTTTCGAACTTCAGTTTTAATTTTTACATGAATTATCCTACCAATTAAGACCGACATACACATACATATACACATTAACTTCTGTTTTGAAGCACTCATTTTTAAGTTCTAAATATTCCAAGTCATCACTTGTTGTAAATCCTTCAAGAAATTTATTGTTTTCCTAGGTTGTAGATTTCAATTTTAAAATTTTTTTAGAAACTTTAAAAATTTCTAACAAAATAACTTTGAAGCTGAAAAGCTAAACACAATTAAGTTTTCTGAATACTTAGATGCAAATAAATCACTGTTGCGGAAATAATATTCCCAAATAAAAACATATTAGGATGGAAACAAACATTTGTTTAGACCAAAATCTTCTACAGAAGCGATTTTTTAAGCATGTAGGGAAGTGTTTTAATAATCAAAATCCATAATTTGTTTTTGTAAAAAGCTCAGTCTTTTGACTGCAACGCAATGAAGGACGGGATACTATTATTTAAATTCACTCAAAAAAATCCACCGCCATTCACCTTTCGCTGAACAAACTTATAAATTTTCTGAAATAGGATTATGCATTTTATTTAAAAAAAATCGATTTAAATTGTATGGACATACACTTGTTATTCTAGGAAGTGTATATAGCAAATTTTAAGACTTTTGATTGGATAGGAAAAATTTTATAAAAAAAAAATCGATTTGAATTGTATGGGCGTCAAAGGGTGTCAAATCGCAAGGTCTTGTAGACCAATTTACATTTCTCGAAATCCAGATATTACCAAATTTTGATTTCAATAAATCGATGGTTGTGGTCGCGGTAGGGCTCGTGGCGCCATCCTGTTGAAACCACATATTGCCCGGATCAATGTCATCCATATTTAAAAAACCAGTAAGGAAAGGCAGAAAGTCGGGCGGGGCCGACTATATAATACCCTACACCTCCCTAACAATGCGATAAAGGTCATTGCGATACTAATTTGGAATAATTGGTAAGTCGGCAGCAACATATTATCTAATTCTGAGCCGATAATCGCTATATTAAGCAATATTTGTTCCTAAATTGAGAAACATATTTCCGGTAAATATTAATGATCGGAAGTAAAGTACAACTTCTATAGCGCTTTGATACCAAATCAGGAGGAACATGTATATGGAGGTTATATATAAATCTGAACCGATTTTCTCTGAATACTCATTCATGTAAAAATACCTCTTTCTGTAGAATTTCGTACTGATCGGATATAAAATACAGTCTCTACAGCGCTTACATGTCAAATCGGTGGTAACATATATATGGTGGCTATATCTAAATCTGAACCGATTTTCTCCGTATTTGGCAGTATTCCTTCGAGTAATAAGAAACCTCTTTCTGCCGAATTTCGCACTGATCGTATATAAAATACAGTTTCTACAGCATTTACATGTCAAATCGGGGGTAACATATGTATGGGGGCTATATCTAAATCTGAACCGATTTTCTCCGAATTTGGCAGTATTCCTTCGAGTAATAAGAAACATCTTTCTGCCGAATTTCGCACTGATCGGATATAAAATACAGTTTCTACAGCATTTACATGTCAAATCGGGAGTAACATATATATGGGGGCTATATCTAAATCTGAACCGATTTCCCTCAAATTTGGCAGTGTTAATTCACGTAATGAGAAACCTCTTTCTGCCAATTTTTTTACTGATCGGATGTAAAATACAGTTTCTACAGCGCTTACATGTCAAATCGGGTTTAACATATGTATGTGGGCTATATCTAAATCTCAACCGATTTCCCCCAAATTTGGTAGTATTAATTCATGTAATAAGAAACCTCTTTCTGCCGAATTTCGTACTGATCGGATTAAAAATACACTTTTTACAGCGCTTACATGTAAAATCTGGGTAACATATATATGGGGGCTATATCTAAATCTGAACCAATTTTCTCCGAATTTGGCAGTATTCCTTCATGTAATAAGAAACCTCTTTCTGTCGAATTTCACACTGATCGGATTAAAAATACACTTTTTACAGCGCTTACATGTAAAATCGGGGGTAACATATATATGGGGGTAATATCTAAATCTGAACCGATTTTCTCCGAATTTGGCAGTATTCCTTCATGTAATAAGAAACCTCTTTCTGCCGAATTTCACACTGATCGGATTAAAAATACACTTTTTACTGCGCTTACATGTAAAATCGGGGGTAACATATATACGGGGGCTATATCTAAATCTGAACCGATTTCCCTCAAATTTGGCAGAATTAATTAATGCAATAAGAAACCTCTTTCTGCCGAATTTCGTATTGATCGGATTAAAAATACACTTTTTACAGCGCTTATATGTCAAATCGGGGCTAACATATATATGGGGGCTATATCTAAATCTGAACCGATTTTAACCAAATTCAATAGGGTTCGTCCTTGGGCCAAAAAAAAGATATGTGTAAAGTTTCGTCGAGATCGGACCATAATTGCGACCTGTACTTTGATTACAAGAATACATGCACAGACAGACGGACAGACGGACAGACGGACAGACGGACAGACAGACAGACAGACGGACATAGCTAAATCAACTCAGAAAGTGATTCTAAGTCGATCGGTATAATAAACGATGGGTCTATTTCTTCTCCTTTTGGGTGTTACAAACAAATGCACAAAGTTATAATACCCTGTACCACAGTGTGGTGTAGGGTATAAAAAAATCATTGATCATGGTTCGGTAACGACCTCCATTGACCGTAACGAGTTGTCCGGCTACATTGTTTAAGAAATAGGGCCTGATGATGCCACCAGCGTGTAAACCGCACCAAATTGTACAGTTTTCTGGATGTAATGGAGTCTGTAGGCTGTGTTGTCTTACTTCAGCTTTTGTTATGAAAAAAATACTCATACATAAGTTGCGCTAATCGATGACTGATTTTCAAAGTAAATTTGGATAATTTGTAAGCGTTGTTCAAGCGTGAATCTCTACATTATGATTTGCCAAAGTATACTGATGATAAATTTCAAATCGTGAGCGCAGTATGATAGTTCGTTTGACATCTGACCCTTTCGTAAATTTTATCTAGCAAAAAAACACCCTTTAGTTTCGTGGCCATATCGCAATGGAAATTTGCAAATCGTCGTTTTTGGACCAATAACGACACCATTCGATGCAAATTGGGTTAACTGAATATATATCCCTATTACCGTCCATACTTTGAACTATTTTAACGAGTACATTTATATAAACTATTTAAATCTACTCTAGTAGAAATTTCCAATTTTGAGATATGTCACTCTTGTACGAAAACACGGCATGCATACGTACGAAAATTTAAATATTGTTATTCAAACTTCTATGCATATCTGTTCACATATACATATGTATATACATATGTTGTTGCGTGCTGATTCTAACGATACCATGTCGATTCCTGTCTGTCCGTCCATTCATCCATCAGCTTGGCCGTCCAACCATCCGTTCGTCTGATGGTCAGACGCACACAGCAACATTCAAAACTAAATTTTACTCAAAAACATTAATTTAAACTTTAGTAGATGGTAATATTTGTCACATTCCAGTGTACTTTACCTCAATAGCTTCATGCGACTGCAATTGGGTATTCCTCTGGCTCTGATTGCATCCTGCCGTTACGATCATTAGCGCACTGTCTCCGCGGTTCCGTGAAGCAGGGTGAGATGAGGATGTGCTTCTCAGTGGTGCTGGTAGTGTACTTCACACCTGGTCAAGACAATGGGTGTTGATGGTTAGTACAATCTTAATAATAGAAATACCATCTTAGTAATCGAACTCTGAAATAACAATAAAAACAAGCGACAAAACAATTAATGAATGAATAGTAGTGATTTCATTGTCGATACTACCTTTGTCGTACCAGTTTTTCTACAGTTTTAGCAACTTCTATCTTAGACCCTAGTACATACAAAGCCGTGAAATGTACTGCACTGTACTTTCACGCCAAATCTTACGAATAACTGAATAGCACATAAACTTAAAATACTGATGCATATATGCACATACAGGTCGGGCCAGTATAAGGTGTTTAAAGTGGCTACCACAAGTGGCGGAAGGACGTGCTTCTCAAGAACCTTTGGGAATCTACCACCATGCAAAATGCTTCATTCGAGTGAACACGGTACATGTGAGTGAACATTAGTACAATCTTAATAATAGAAATACCATCTTATTAATAGAACTCTGAAATAACAATAAAAACAAGCGACAAAACAATTAATGAATGAATAGTAGTGATTTCAGTGTCGATACTACCTTTGTCGTACCAGTTTTTCTACAGTTTTAGCAACTTCTGTCTTAGACCCTAGTACATACAAAGCCGTGAAATGTACTGCACTGTACTTTCACGCCAAATCTTACGAATAACTGAATAGCACATAAACTTAAAATACTGATGCATATACGCACATACAGGTCGGGCCAGTATAAGGTGTTTAAAGTGGCTACCACAAGAGGCGGGAGGACGTGCTTCTCAAGAACCTTTGGGAATCTACCACCACGCAAAATGCTTCATTCGAGTGAACACGGTCTACCCATGATTTCCGAGGGAAATGACCAAGTGAAGCCATAATCCGTATTGGATGCGACCTTCGCGGGAAGATCGACTGAACAATATGTCTTCAGGGGTCTGGATCACGTCCGAAGAACCATATTTCATTGACCATAGAGTGGGAAGTGCCTTGATCGGCTTGCTCGACTGAGATTTTTCGTCTAGGTATGGATGCTTGTCTGGTTTCCTTAATTGTAATAAAATAATTGCAATCCAGCCACAGAAAATATTAAATAGCATGTGCTTGGCGACAAACCCCAGGCCAGAGCAATATTTTTAACGGCATTACTTGTGGTTGTGGGATGACAACGACCACTTAGGCGCGCACGCAGATCTTTGATACCGACACGTCGGTGACAAATAATACTGAATAATGCAACACAGAAAGAAAAGACGGACGAAATCCCAGCAAATTTGTTGGTATGATGTTGTAAATGAGAAAATATATAATGACATAAGTTTTCGTGGGAAAATAGAAGAAAATTGTGTTTTGGTCAGTGTCGGGGTATAAAAAGGGACTCGGAAAGAGAAATTGTTATAGTTACAAGTGCCTCGGACTAAGTAAAGTTGAGCGGCTGAAGCCAAGTGCCAATTATAAAACGTTTGTGTGTTTTGAGACTCATAAAAGGAATTCGTTTAATCAATTTTGTTTAAGTGATGTACACAAATAAATTTTCTAAAGTTTTAAGAGAAATACGATAAATTTAATAGAAAATTCATACCAGCGGGTTGTGAGTATTAAAGTATGGTAATAGTGTTGTGTGTGCTTGGTGTAAATGTCCTTTTTGTTAAGTAGGTTCACTGCGAGTGAGTCGATTTACTGGCCTCCAGGATTCTTCGTCACACGGAGGCCAGTGCTTTATTTATTTTGTTGTCTTTACTGACTGCATTTTTGTGGCACCAAGTCGTCGCAAAATATGCAAAAAAAATTCGATTTATGAATCAAAAATGAGAAATTTTTGAAGGATATGTTAATACTATTTAAAAATTCATGACACAAAAATTAATGATTTAAAAAATCATCCAAAAAATTGCCTAAATATATGGAAAGTATGGGGTAAATCCAAAGGAAACCGACCCACTCTGAATATTTGTGAATTTAGATTTGGATACAATTTTGCACGCGTATACTACAAGACAATACGGATTTATGACCAAATTCAAAGCAGTTTAGAATTTATGGGGTGCCAAATTGGTAATCTAAATATTTTTTTACAAATTTAGCTATGTTGAAGTCGATATAACTTTTTAACGGAATATCAGATTTGAATGATATACAGTATATAAGTATACCGGTTAATAAAATATTGAACCCTTGATACTATAAAGGGTATGTAAATCATTGAGGCGGCAATGAAATGGTCTGGGTATCCTTTTCCGGTAACGTGGTTGGACTCCTCTATACAATAAATGGAGTTATGTACAGATTTATGTACTGCGATATATTGGAGAATGCCATGTTTCCCTATGCTGAGTGGAATGTTGCTCATTACGGCAATTTCACGACAACCACGCGAATATTATCCCGAAATGATTCAACAATTGAGTTACAAAGGAAGGGGTTAACGTTTTGAGAGGCCAGCTCAACTGTTGACTTGCATCCCTTTGAAAATATTTGCGAAAATGTCAACATAGAGATAAATCGAGAAAGCGTAGGTGGTGATACAAATAAGCTATTTCAAGCTATTGCAGATGCTTGGAACTCCATAGATACAAAGATAACAAGCAATCTTATTGATTCCATGCAAGAAGAAGCAACGCCGTCCTTGATAATAAATGTTGTTCCATAAAATCTTATTAAAAATGCATAGTCCAATTTGTTTTGTCGTGGGAATTTTCGACCTTTTTGTTTTTGTGAAATAAATTTTTAGTTTAAAATAATTAAAGCAGCCAAATTTCCAATTTTTGGTAAATTTATGCAATTTCTTAGATAATAGGCAACATTTTTGGAATATGTAATTGACAGTTTTTCAAATTTTGGCGATTGAACAGAAGTATGAAGTTAGTCCAATATGTATTGTCCGATATTATAAGTACCATTTGAAAGATTTAACATCCTCTCTAAGAATTATAAATTAAGTAATATTTTTTTGTGCATTAAGGACATCAAAAGGACGAAAATGTCATTAATCCTTGATTATCCTGAAAAGCGTATCAGCAATTTTTTTCGTTTTATGTTTAAAAATTACCCACATATTTTCCCAAAAGATTTAAAAAAATCAGCAATGTCCGTCCGTCTGTTAGTTCGATTGACTGGCGCTAACGATAACCCTGGAAAGGAGTGACCGAATGACTTAAAATTTCGTACGTGGTAATATTTTATTCAAACCCAGTTTATGTTTGATGGACAACCATATTAGACTACTCTTTGTGGTATCTCCTCCACAAATCGTTAATATTTTTGGGCATGTTAAAACTCTTATAACTTCTATACTACTCATGGGAATTCTGTAAAATTTCATACATTGTAATCATTTTAGCGTCTCTATAAGCTGGACAAAAAAGAACCATGCCCCTCTTGATACCCCCACAAAAAGTAACCAATTTGTACAAAAAGTAAACAGCTTATAACGTCATTACCAGTGCATACGAATAGTTGAAATTTTGTGCAGTGTAATGTTTTTGTAGTACCTACAGTCCAGTACAAAGTGGGCGTTATTACCACGCACCTTATAGTACCTCTCACACAAATGGCAACAACTTTGTGAAATGTAAGAAATGAGAAATTCATTGAAGTAGATATATAAATAAAAAATATATAAACAAACAATGAATGAATATTTACAAACACATACTGATGAAAAATTTGGATGATGGCATAATTTTTCAGCAGGACAACGCTTAAATTCACACATCACATCGAACGAAAGCTGGGTTTTCGGAAAAAATATTAATTTATTGCCATGGCCGGCTTGCAGTCCCGATTGCAATCCAATAAAACATTTATGGGTCATACTCGCAGCAAAAGTATATGAGCGTGGAAGACAATTCTCGACAATTTTCATTTTTTTAATATTGTGGGTCATTACTATTTTGCATATTTTTTGCATATTTTTGATATGCACTCAAATTATTTAAATTTGAGTGATGAAACGTCTAAATACAAATTTTGGTTCAAATCGGATGAAAATTTAAAGATATGCAAAAATCCGAGGTCTAGTGATAATGTACACTGAAAGGAAAATGCTTCATAGCATCAATGAACGCGTTTCATTAAATTTTTTACATTGATACAATGAAAATGTTCATTGATGCAATGAAAATTCCATTACGGGAATGAAATGTTTCTTTAAAGCGTTTTTCTAATTTATGACGTGTCATTGATGGAATGAAACGGTTTACATTGATGGTATGAAGTTTACATTTTATAAAAAAAAGGAATACTTATATAAAATTAACAAAAAAAATTATCAGTGGTGTAAAGATTTTAACATTAATAAAACAAAATAATACTACACAAACAGATTTACTATTTTTTATGTGCTTTTTATTCTCAAAAAAGTCTAAGAAACTGTTTCTTTATATTCATGTAACATTTCATAGAAATTTAAAAGTTTCATTGCTGCAATGAAGTGGTACGGTAAAGAAAATAAAAAATGAAATTAGCTTTATATTGATGTTCTATATATATATTTTATCTATTTTATAAACATTTTAGGAGTATGTAGTGGAGTTAATTAAACAGCAATACTTTACGGAGTAGTTTTATTCAAAAATAGGTCTATGATACTGATACATTAAATTAATGTAACAATTCATAGATAGAAATGTAAAGTTTCATTCCAGCAATGAATTGAAACAGTGAATATATTAACAAAGTGTTTGTCACATTACATACATATGTACATACCTATATCTTCACAAATGTGTTAGTGTGGTAATAAATGTAATATGTTGATGTGTGAATCAGAGTCGTGCAAGCACAATGAAAACGATGGAGCGGCGTAGTTTTCTTGCATTTGTTTGAGATGAGAGATAGGCGGAATTCTATGAATCTACACCGCACAGTGGCATTAACTTCTAATGAAGGTGGTTTGTTGGTAATAATATGATTCACTAATAATTTCAATGTGTTCATATTATTAGATGTATTATCAATTAACATGACATTTTAGCAATAATTTTATACTTTTGTAATCGCACTGACATATTAATTTAATTATTATTATTCAAACAGCAGTCGGTGTACATTAATTAAAAATTGTCTAAAAGGGTTTTTTTTTTTTTATCAAATTTTATGAATTCATGATACATTCTGTTTACGTTTACGAATTTGCAACCTACATTTTTTTGAATCGGTTATTTTCGTGAAGCAGAATTCTATTCACAATATATTTCGAACATTAAACAGTTTTTAGTGCACGACATAAATTATTCTGAACCACTGTACCACAACTGTCATCAATAGATAAACAAATATTAAATGCATAAGGTGTGGTGTTGCGACCAGAAAATAAAATCTCTATGGCAAACTTACAACAACAACCCACCCCTTGCTATGCAAACTCTTCGTAAAAAAAATATCCAGTTATTTTTGTGTGTGTTTGGCGAGTCAAAACAAATCAGTGGCGAAGAATCAATTGTTGCATGAGTGCTGGCAGCAGCCCCTTGATTTAGTTTATAATAGACATTAAACGGACGTAGTTGTGAAATGTTGATAAAACACTCCAAAACCACTAGGTAAGTACTTTCTACCAAGTTATGTCCTAAACATATTTTCATTCACTCCTATTTATAATTTTTTATTTGTTTAGAAATTGGGGAAAATGCGGAAATGTACGCACATAGCCTTAGATATGACAATCTATCCGCAGATGACTTTAGGTTGGCCTGGACTGCTTATTCCAAATTTCGAAAATTATGCACAAAAGCAAAAATATTAATGAAGCTTTGTCACTTTGGCCTCAGTACAAGCGAGTGAATGGATTTCTATTAGTAAGTATGTAAAAATGCGGTTTAAGTGTTAACTTAAATTGTATTTACGAATTCACAAATGCAGCTAAAAAACGAATTTAAAAGAACAAACTGTATGTGAATTTTTTTGTTTCATTTTCTCAACTTCAGTTGTCTTTTTATTTTAAAATTTCTCAAATTCCACAATTTTAATTATTTATTTATCTATTATATTATATTTTCAGATTGAAATGATTTTAAAGTTATGAACAAACACGGATGTACTACAATAAACATTGCAATAAAAAACGAAGAATTTTGTTTAATTTTCTATTTTATTTCAGAGCAAATGTATGAAACATGTACATTTCATTAATGAATCATGTTCATTGCATCAATGAAACATGTTCGTTGCATCAATGAAACATGTTCATTGAATCAATGAAACATGTTCATTGCATCAATGAAACATGTTCTATGAATCAATGAAACTTGTTCATTACATCGATGAAACAAGTTTATTGCATCGATGAACCATGTTCATTGCACCAATGAAACATGTTCATTACAACAACGAAACGTTTTCATTACATTAATGCAACTTATTCATTACATTAATGAAACTCGTTCATTACATTAACGTAATATTTCATGACATCAATGTAACAAATTTCTATGAAACATTTACTAGTTCAATGTAACATTTTACATTGTATCAATGAAGCCTTACATTGGTTCAAAAACAATGTAACTTTTCATTGATACAATGTAAAATTTCATTGATGGAATGAAGCTTTTTCTCTGGGTGTACACCACCCTATCGGAGAGAATAAGAAATATTGTCAAGTTTTATATGTTCTTTTTCTAATGATAATGTCAAATCATAATTTGTCAAACAATTTGTATTTTATAGCCCTTATATGTCAAATCGGAGGTATATATATATGAGGGCCATATCTGAACAGATTTTATTAAAATTTGGTTAGGTGTGTACTTGGGTGCTACATTACATCTAAGTCTGAACCGATTTATACAAAATTCGACAATGTGGGTCCCTGGGGATCAGGGAACTGCATCCTGCTTAATTTTAATAATGATTTGATATAAAAACAGCTTCAGTAGCGCTAAAAGACGAATTCGGAAAAAATATATAAGGGGCCCATATCTAAATCTAAATCGATTCTACCAAATTCTACCTAAGTGTGAAAGAGTCTGGCGATACTGAGGCCATCGTTGCAAACATATGTATCGAAAAAACTCATAATAAACAAGTGAAAGCGGCGTTTAGTTACGTGAGCCAAGCCGAATCTTATATACATACCTTCATCGTGGAGCGCATGTCAATTGTTTTGGGTTCTTGGTAAACTCATAGTACCAAATTTCAAGCCAATTCGTTAGAATTTGTGGTTTTTGTAGCGTTAAGAAGTCCAATCTAGAGAAAACTTTTTGTGGGGGCGAACAGTAGAAATTTGTAGTCTTTGTAGTGTTACGAAGTCAAATCAAGGAGATTTTATATATGGGTCTATATCAAAAAATGGACCGATATTGCCCATTTTGAATTACCTGCAGCTATAAGAAGTATCTGTACCAAATTTCAGTCATCTAACTCAGATATGGTAGATTATAGCGTGATAACTGATGGACGGACATGGCTAAATCGTCTTAGAATTTTAAGACGATTAAGAATATATACACTTTATGAGTTCTCAGATCAAAATTTATAGCTTTACAAAGGGAGTGACAAAATGAATATAGCCCCATCCTATGGTGGAGCGTATAAAAGTAGTATGGTATAAAATGGGACAAACTTACTAACATTGAACTAAAGTAGTTGCGAGTATAATTCATGTAAGCTTTACTGTTTGTGAAAAAGTTGAAGTTGTAACAAAAGTTACAAAATCCAACATTTTTCAAAAAGGAGGGAGGACACTAGTTAAAAAGGAGGACGTATGTTAACCCTGTGAATTGTAGGATCAGATACCAACATTGTTAATTTTTAATTAATTTTTATTTGTTTGCGAGCCAAACAAATCGCCTAATCGTCCAATTTTATTAAGAGAAAACCTGATTTTTAGAGGTTATTTCAACCGCAAATTGCCCCTAATTTCGCGATCGCAAAAATGAAATATTTTGCTAATATACTTAAAACAAACCAAATTTTCATATAAGCTTTTATTAACGCGAACTTAACGCGAACTTTTTTTTTACGCTTTTCTACTATATATGTAAGGTCTAGAAGTTTTTGTGTGATTCTGAGCAAATGGCTCACATTCAGTATGAAAGATATAGGTGTTAGTGATTTTGTTAGGATAAGTGTTGTGAAGTTGTTAGGATTAATTAATGTATGATTGTTAGAATTAAGATTCGTTAAAAATTGTTTTGTATAGGGTATATATCTTAACTTACATATATGTTAATAAATGTAGTTTTTATGTGATATGTTAAGAAAATGATGTGTTAGATTTAGTTTAACGGTGTTTTTGGTGAATGTACGAGTTTTGTGAGGTAAGTGTATGGTATTTGGGGTCCTAAGAACATTGGAATGAGGACCATGAAAGGGGGGGCCAAGTGTGGGAGTAAAGAACAAGCTCCCTTGTCATTGGTGTTGTTTATTGTGTGTTATGATCGTTTTTTTTTTTTTTGTTTGAATGTTTTGTAAAATAGTGACCTTTTTAAATTAGTGTCCGTCCCTCTGGGCTAAGTGTGGAAGGGTTGGGACCTCCCTATGTGTGAGTCTCCTGAGCCGTTGGGAGGGCTAAGGAAGTCACCTTAGCCCACTCGTTGTGATAAGGGGGCACGTGACAGTATGGCGCCCAAACAAATGAGAATGCCTCAGCTCCAATAAAACAGCGCGAAATTTCGCGCTTGTAGAGACGCTCGAAGAACAAATGGCGACAAAATATGGCGCAGGCATAATTTTAAGATATGTGCAATAACAGCTAGGCACAAATCAATAGCCTATCGGCGTTCAATATTTTTGTAATGCGAATTACCGCAAGTTTCTCAGCTTTTACTAGTATTGCAGCTACATTTTTTAAACATAAGTGAGTTAATTTTGCAACATTAGTTTTATGATTGATGAAATTTTAGGGTATTCGTACCGAATGCCCCAGGGTCAGTGCAATAACACTTATTCGTTAAATGTGTAACAGTGATTGTATTGTTGATGACCATTATATAAATGTATTTCATTGTTAACGTAAAGTCCATAGTTGTTAGAATGTGTTAGACGGGGAAAGTGCAATAGCTGTGGTCTTTTTATGTATACGGTCTTTATTGACAAGAGTAATCGTCACAACGATATATTTTCCTCTATATTTTTTTGAGAAAATGCCGTGGCACAGAACTAGCTAATAAGATATCGCGCACTTACTTCAAGAGTGATATAACTCAAAATTGAAAATTGTCAAGATGTGTAACTTTAAGTCTGTACACGGGGAAAAATCCGCATTTTTCATGTTTGAATAGAAAGAAAATATATTTGGACACAATTTTTTTAAGTATTATATATTTATTAACAAATACATTTTATTTGAAAATCAAGAAATTTAGTTTGGAACGCACATATTAATATATTAGAACAAAATATATCTGCGAACTGACTTTCATAAATTAAATATGTGTTTCCACACAAACAAAGTTATTGTTTAAGAAGTTGTCCAAGTGTATTTTATTTAAAAAGAATTTTTAAAACTTTGCTACCTTTTTCGAATAAATATATCAATTCAACACGTTTTGTCAATCCAGCAATGCAATTTATAATTATGAAAGATTATAGGAATTTAATTTAATTTTACAAATATATAAAATTTGTAAAAAATTTCACTTTGAGCTTCTGAAGTTGATACATTGCCAAAATACTTATGTAAATACAAATTAATCTTTATATCGGAAATAAAAGTTCCAACTAAAAAATATAAGAATAGAAACATATTTTTTTTAGAACAATATCCTCCCAAAAATATAATATTTGTGTGTGACAAATTGGAGTGTACCCTAAACATATGTATATTTCAAGCAGGATATGTTTGGGACAATTTACTACAGAACCGATTTTTTTCAGCGTGTAGAAAAACATAAGTAACATTAATTGAGATGATTCAAAACGCTGGAATAATACGAAATATGGTTGTTTACTTATAAACTAAATTTCGCCGAGATTAATTTAAAGACATTTGCAATATTCGCAATTTAAAGAAATTTAAATGTAACCCACACACGGGGCAAAATCGCCTTTTTTGATATGTTTGAATCGAAAGAAAATATATTTGGAACACATTTTAAAATATTATATATTTCTGAGCAAATAAATTTTATTTGAAAATCAATAAAATACATTTGGAACTGGTATATTAATATGTTACAACATATAGTATTTGCAAACTAAATTTCTTAAATAAAATATGTGTTTGAATACAAATTAAATAAGTTGTTAGAATTTCTCCAATTATACTTTATTTAAAAAAGGTTTTCAAAACTTTTGTTGAATTTTTCGAATTTCAGTTTTAATTTTTCCTTGGTTTCGAATTGAACCTCCCAGTTATGATACCAAATGCAGCATTAACTTCTGTTTTAAATCAATCATTTAAAATTTCTGAGTATTCCAAGCCATCATTAGTTGTCAATCCTCAAAGTAATTTATTTCGATCCAAGAATTATTATTAATTATTATTTTTACGAACATGAAATCTATATAAAAAATTAACTTTGAATTACTGATAATTTAACACAATTTAGGTTTTTCTGAATACTTAATTGCTAACAAATTTTGTTTCGGAAATAATAGTTCCAAATACAAACATATTGGGATGTAAACAAAGATTTGTTTAGAACAACATCTTCCCAAATATATACATTTTTGTGTGTACGAAATATTATATGTTTAGGGTGTACCTTTAACATATATATGTTTCAAGCCGAATATGTTTGGGACAATATACTACAGAAGCGATTTTTTTCAGCGTGCACAAAAAAATCCTAACAAAACTCTCAGTTTTAATTTTTCCTTGGTTTCGAATTGAACCTCCCAGTTATGATACCAAATGCAGCATTAACTTCTGTTTTAAATCAATCATTTAAAATTTCTGAGTATTCCAAGCCATCATTAGTTGTCAATCCTCAAAGTAATTTATTTCGATCCAAGAATTATTATTAATTATTATTTTTACGAACATGAAATCTATATAAAAAATTAACTTTGTATTACTGATAATTTAACACAATTTAGGTTTTTCTGAATACTTAATTGCTAACAAATTTTGTTTCGGAAATAATAGTTCCAAATACAAACATATTGGGATGTAAACAGAGATTTGTTTAGAACAACATCTTCCCAAATATATACATTTTTGTGTGTACGAAATATTATATGTTTAGGGTGTACCTTTAACATATATATGTTTCAAGCCGAATATGTTTGGGACAATATACTACAGAAGCGATTTTTTTCAGCGTGCACAAAAAATCCTAACAAAACTCTGAAAATACATTCAGTAAACCCCTAATTTGTTCATTGTAAAAAAACTATTTTATCTGTCTTAAGTAATATATGTGATTTTAATAATAAGATTTTATTAAGATATTTCGTATTTATTTTGTAGTTTTGTGTTTTTGATTGTTTGTGTGATTTGCCGAGATAAAAGAATTTATTATACACGCTAAAGAATCGTCAGGTAATCTTAATTTTTGCTAATATGGCACCACCTGGCCTGCATCCCAATCTCCTCGACCAACATATAGACAGAATAGAGCCTCAGGGCCATCGATGAATAATGTAATGCCCAGTATTATGCATGGTGGTGGACAGAGAGGTATAAACATACTTTTTGTATTATTCATTAACGATATATCATCTTCTGTTAAATTTTGTAAGATTTTACTGTATGCTGATGACTTAAAAATCTTTCTGCGTCTTAATTCGATTGCTGATGCGTTTCGTCTTCAAAGTGATTTGAATTCTATCTCCCAATGGTGTTCTGAAAATTCATTAGAAATAAATGTGTCTAAGTGCAGTAAAGTCTCATTTGGTAGGTGTTCAAATCGTATCTGTTTTGATTATGTTATCAATTCACTCAGAATTGAAAGTTCAAATGAAGTTTTGGATTTAGGTGTTATTTTTGACGAAAAATTTACTTTTGTCAGCCATTTGAATCGTATTATCCCTAAAGCTTATTCATTACTTGCGTTTTTAAAGAGAAATTGCAAGCAATTTCAGGATCCATATACTTTTAAGCTTATTTTCACGTCTTTAGTACGCTCAAAGCTGGAATATGCTTCTTTTATCTGGAGTCCCTTCTGTTCTAAGTACATTACTAGAATTGAGAATGTACAAAAAAGATTTATAAAGTTTGCTCTTCACTCTATACATTTTACACTGCCTGAGCCCAAATATATTGAAAAATGCAGATTAATATCGTTAAAAACACTTGAAAGCAGAAGACAGGTTTTGTCTCTCCTTTTTATTTTCAAAATTGTTAATGGTGTAGTCGATTGTTCTGAATTACTCAAACTTTTGCCTTTTAATGTTCCTTCTCGTACTTTGAGACGTAATAATTTGTTTTATGTGCCGTTCCACAGAACGAGTTATTCTTACCATGAACCTATCTCGAGGGCTTTAAATGAGTTTAACCGCATAAATTGTGTGGATTTGGATATAAATTCTAGTTTGGCAATGTTTTCAAATGTATTAGATTTAATTTATTTTTAGATATAAGTCGTAGTCTGTAAGGAATACTGTAATTCCATTGACTGTAAATAAATGAAATGAAATGAAATGAAATGAAAAAAGTGGAAAGGTTCACAGGAAATCCAAACAATTTGCTTGTGAAGATTTCATATATCGCTTGGAGTATTTCCAACAACATTATAAGTTGCTCTGGGACGATATATATATATATAAGTTGGTATTAAACGAATTTCACATTTTAGTATCAGGGCCTGCATAAGAGTTGTTTTGGCTTCAACAAAGAAGCAATAATGTTTCTACCCAGCAAAATTTCTCATTACCAAATAATCCGACAAGTAAGCAAAGTTCGATAATGGTAAGTACTTATTATTTAGCCACTTTTCTCATTATTTTAACATGGGAATGTCATTGGAGGAAAGTACTTCCCAAAAGCATACAATAAAGTAGCATAATAAGTACTTATTTGTAGCATAGGCATACCACATAAATATGTGCTTATATTTTCACGATTTTAAGTACTTGAATAATGCATTACCAAAAAGATATAAAATAAGTAGTACACGGAGGAAAATCGCCATTTTTCATATGTTTGAATTCAAAGAAAATATACTTGGAAACAAAATTTTTAAATATTATATATTTTTAAACAAAAATATATTTTATTTGAAAATCAAGAAATTTTGCATATAACGCATATATTAATATATTACAACAAAATATATTTGCGAACAGACTGTCACAAATAAAATATGTGCTTAGACACAAACAAAGGTATTGTTTAAGAATTTATCCAAATACATTACATTTAAAAAATTTTTAAAACTTTGCTGACTTTGTCAATTTTCAATTTTACTCTTTCTTTGATTTCGTGTTATACTTTATAGTTAAAAATGTCGTATGCAGCCTTTTTTTCTTTTACATCACTAATTTTTAATTTATAATACAATAATACAACTGTCAATCCATCAATGTTATTTGTCGTTACCCAAGATTATACGATTTAAATTTTAATAGAATTTTACAAACATATATAATTTCTAAAAAAACAACAAATATAAAGAAATTAAGCACTGTTTCGGAAATATTACATATGAATGAATATTTCCGAAAAAATATTTCCGATGAAAACATAATTTTGTTTAGAACAACATACTCCCAAACATATAATATTTGTGAGTGTCAAATATTATATATTTGGAGTGTATCCTAAACATATGTATATTTCCAGCAGAATATGTTTGGAACAATATACTACAGAAGCGATTTTTTTTCAGCGTGTAGATATGGTAGATATTTAGAAATGGTCATTTAAAGTGATTTTGAGCATATTTCTCGAAACGAACAATTTCCTCATGCCAGATTCGAATTTCTGAACCCAAACTCCCATGTAAAAAATCTTCAAAGGATTTACATCAGGTGATATACGTAAATATTTATGGTATTTTCATTCAAATCTGCACGTATTATTTGAAAACATGTTGCGTTATATTTTAATTTGGCAACATGATTTTGATAATATTCGTAAAAACACTTATTTCTGTTATTATTGGTAAGTCATTATTAATAAGCCGAAAGTAATGCAGCGAATAATGCGATGTCATTATTTGGTAATGCAGGGAATAATGACAGATACTTACCAAGATTTTGCTGGGTAGCTGGCCATCCCTAAAACATGATCTGATGGAGAGATTTAAAACTCGTCGACAATGAGAGGTATTCTCGACAGAAACCAAATGCCTGGAGAAAGTATCGACTCTTTACTCCACGACTTAAACCCCATGCGTTCAAAGCTGGATCGGCCAGTCTCAGAACACGAGATGATAAGTTTAGCCAAGAAAAATTTAAGGAGATCTCTCTCTACCATAGTTTATTCGCTGCATGTGTCCTCCATAGAACAACTTCGAATGTCTAGAGGTGGACCGAACTTTTTTCAAAAGCGACCCAGTCCCAACGGCTTCGGTAGCGAATAGAACAATGTGAATAAGCGCTGTCCAGGAAGATAGAGACGACTTCGAAGTTTTTGAAATGCTCGATGATGGCGAAGAGGTCGCCGCATTGAGTGCGATGGTAGTCTGCTGGAATTGCCAAAATCCAGATCACATTTTTAAAGATTGTCCAGCATCACCGCGAACTTTGTTTTGTTTTAAATGTGGAAAACCGAACACAAGAAGTCCTAAATGTACTAATTGCACTGCGTGTGCACAAAATGTATCCTTGATGAAAATAACGTACTCCGCATAATTTTGATCCGCTAATTCGAATGGCATTAGCCGTTTTTTCTGTGAAATCGCGTTTTCGATATATTTAGTCACAAAGCTTGATGGGTAAACAAGGAGGTAAGTAAGTTCCAACGCTATTTTAGTATAGAAAACTTCGGAAGAGATGTTCCATGTCAAAGAATGAAAGAAAGGAAACACTTCCAGAAATATTTCTCCCACCCGACACCGCAGCACTAAAAAACCATTGGGTTGCCATAAAAGTGTATTGTGTGGACCTATAGTGATGTTTTACACGGAATCTTTTCGTCGAATATATCACCCAAAAAATTCACCGATTTCCACGACTTTTGATAAATCATTTTTTTGGAGGGGATTTTAATGGGTAAGGGGGTGAACAGGGGCGTCGGGTGTTTTGGGAGAAATAATTCTTGAACTGTCTCCTTTCTTCCGTTCTTCGACATGAAACTTCTATTCCGAAGCTTTCTATACCAGAATTGTTCCTGAAATTACAAACCCTTTGTTACCCAGCAAACTTTGTGGATAAATACGTTATATTTTAAAAACCAATCGATTGCCATTAAAGTGCATTGAGGAGACCTTTAGTGATTTTTTACATGGAATCTTTTCTTCGAATACATCATTTAAAAATTCTTCAATTTCTACAACTTTCGATATATCATTAATTTTGGAGGGGGATTTTCGCTGGTAAGGGGATGAGCGGGGGTGTCGCATGTTTTGGAAGAAATATTTGTAGCAATGTGTCCTGTATTTTGTTCTTTGACATGCTACATCTATTTCGAAGCCTTCTATACTAAAATTGTGTTTGAATTTACTTACCTCTTTGTTTACCCAGCAAACTTTGTGGCTAAATATCTCGAAAAAGCGATGTCACGGGAAAAAACTGTTATGGCTATTCCATTTAGCAGGTCAAAATTATGAGGGGTTTGTTGTTTTCATCGAGGATAAATTTTTAAAGTGCATTTTGCACACACAGTACAATTGATCAAATTGACCCACTTTGCAAGCTACAGGTGGTTGATCCAGTTGCACATGTAACATTGAAATATTGAAAACCATTGTAGCGCACCCGTGGTAGCAGCGTTTGTTTCCATGAACCCCATTCTGGGGTGCCTTGGTCCACTGGAAAAATAATCATATATCAACCGGGTAGCGAAGTTGGGCAACTGTGGACGATTAAGTCATGACATGGAACATGATATTTCTAGTAGCCACCGAGCCCATAGTGTTCTACCCAAGAAGGAAGGAAGGAACGAAGCGATATCCATTTACATATTATTGTTGTGCAAAGTCAGATTGTGTAGAAAAGTTAACCAATATTTTGTTTGTGTGCAAAAAGATGGTGGTGTGAGTTATACAGCTTTGCAAAATGCTGAAAAATGAAACGTAATTATTTTATACCCTCACTTTAGTGAAACGAGGGTATATACTTATATCATTTGCTGCGGGCCAAAAGTGTAACACATCGAAGGAGTGACCTAAGACGCTAAATGTGTTCTGCGGATATCCGTTTTGGATCATCTTAAGTCGAATGAGCAATGTCCGGCCGTCCGTCTGTCTGTCTGGTGCGCACCATAACTGTCGAAAGTAGTAACCGTGGCCCTTTTGGTACCTCCCACACAAAGGTACCATTTTGTACGAAAAGTTTACAGATTTTAACTTTAATAGTAGTGTTTTTATAGTAACTATAGTCTTCTGAAAAATTTGCGTTATAATCACGCACCTTTTCGTACCTCACACACAAACGTACCATTTTGTAGACAAAGTTAACAGCTTATGTCGTGAATATCAATACATATATATACTCCAAACTTTTGCGCAGTGTATAGTGTTTAAAATTCCTACAGTCCTGTTAAAAATTGGAGTTATGACCACACCGGTTTTAGTACCTCCCACACAAAAAGAGCCAAGACTTAACAAATTGAAATAGCTCATAATATTAGTGCATATTTACATAGCTCACAAAGTGAGTAGTTGTCAAATGTTTTCAAAATTGTTTTGGGAGGCCAAATATTCTTTGACAAGACAATATTAAAAAAATTATATGAGTAGAAGAAGGATAGAGGTTGACGTGAGAGATTTACAAATATCCCGGCACTAAATGTTATCTAATTAATAAAAAACAAGTGATAAAGACGATTCTTAGAGTTATCTTTTACATAACACACATGTCGATAAAAACCGCAATCCATTTATTTCTCACGTTTGTCAAGTTGTCATTTTTATTATAAAAATGCTTATAAAAATTCTCGTAGATCTGCGTTCGGGAAACTCCACTTTTAAAGATACAGTTTTTCTAGATGATATAAAACACTAGCAAACATCTGCCCCGTCAAAATTGTCAGAGAGAGGTATTGTTCATCGGTATGTCCATCAAAAGACAAACATTCCGAGTTTCAGAAAAAAAATCACACAAAAATAAAAAATTCCTTGGACATACATAAGTTCAATTCAAAGTATCGGTTAGGATTGTTCATATTAACTAGTCTCAAGACTAAGGTGTATATAGGCTTTTTTGTAATTTCGTAAAAAAATAGCTATCTAATTAATTCGAAAGTTCAAGTTCAAAATAATATAATATATAGAAAAATAAAAAATAGAAGAGCATAAACGAACTAAGCATATCGTGAAGTTTTCAGCAAGTTCATTATTATGGTTCCGAGTACAGACAGACAAAGGACGTTCTTTATATCTATATAGAGGTTCCCATAAGATATGATAGTCGTATGGGAATTAAGACAAAACACAAACACACAAAACTACCAAGATCTAACATAATCCATGTTCTATATGGCACACCAACCTACCAAGATCTAACATAATCCATGTTCTATATGGCACAAAGAAACAAATCGCAGTATCAACCTCGCACATCGGTCTTTCGTCTAGTTTAGATGAATGCTCGAAGTGTTGTTGCGTGTTGATTCCATGTCCATTCAGATCTGTCGTCCATCAGTCTGTCCGTCCATTCATCCGTCAGCTTGACCGTCCGACCATCCATCCGTTCGTCTGATGGGCAGGCGCACACAGTAACATTCAAAACTAAATTTTACACAATAACATTCACTTTAAATTTTAGTAGATGGTAATATTTGTCTATGTCTCCTCACAAGAGCAGAGTATTTTTCTATTTGAACATAACTTCTATAGAAATTATTTGATTGTTTTCTTTTTCGTATTGCCTACTACAAATGTTTAAAGGAACGTCATATTCCAGTGTACTTTACCTCAATAGGTTCATGCGACTGGAATTGTGTAGTCCTCTGGCTGTGATTGCATCTTGCCGCTACGATCATAAGGGCATAGCCTCCGCGGCTCCGTGAAGCAAGGTGAGATGTGGATGTGCCTCTCTGTGATGCTGGAAGTGTACGTCACACAAGGTCAAGACAATGGGCGTTGATGGTTAGTACAATCTTAATAATAGTAATACAATCTTAGTAATAGAACCCTGAAATAATAATAAAAACAAAGGACAAAACAATTAATGAATGGAAAGTAGTGATTTCAGTGTCGCTATTACCTTCGTCGTACCTGTTTTTCTACAGTTTTATCAACTTCTATCTTAGACCCTAGTACATACAAAGTCGTGAAATGTAGTGCACTGTAATGCGTCTCGACTTCATCGGAGGGACAGTATGCCCCTGTCGGCACCTTCTACGCCAAATCTTACCAATAACTGAATAGCACATAACCTTAAAATACTGATGCATATACGCACGTACAGGTCGGGACATTATAAGGTGTTTAAAGTGGCTACCACAAGTGCCGGAAGGACGTGCTTCTCAAGAACCTTTGGGAATCTCCGACCACGCAAATTGCTTCATTCGAGTGAACACGTTCTACCCCTGATTTCCGAGGGAAAAGACAAAGTACATTCATAATCCGTATTGGATGCGACTTTCGCGGGAAGATCGACTGAACACTATGTCTCCACGGGTCTGGCTCACGTCCGAAGAACCATATTTCATTGGCTATAGAGTGGGAAGTGCCGTGATCGGCTTGCTCGACTGAGATTTTTCGTCTAGGTATGGATGCTTGTATGGTTTCCTTAATTGTAATAAAAACCAGTACGGAAAGACAGAAAGTCGGGCGGGGCCGACTATAAAATACCCTACACCTCCCTAACAATGCGATAAGGGTCATTGCGATAATAATTTGGAATAATTGGTAAATGGGTTGGAACATATTATCTAATTGTGAACTGATAATCGCTAAATTATGCAATATTCGTTCCTAAGTTGAGAAACAACCTCCCTAACAATGCGATAAGGGTCATTGCCATAATAATTTGGAATAATTGGTAAATGGGTAGAAACATATTATCTAATTCTGAACCGATAATCGCTAAATTAAACAATATTCGTTCCTAAAGTGAGAAACATCTTTCCGGAAAATTTTAATGATCGGAAGTAAAGTACAACTTCTATAGCGCTTTGATACCAAATCAGGAGGAACATTTATGTGGAGGTTATATATACATCTTTCTGTCGAATTTCGAATTGATCGGATATAAAATACAGTCTCTACAGCGCTTACATGTCAAATCGGGGGTAACATATATAAGGGGGGCTATATATAAATCTGAACCGATTTTCTCCGAATTTGGTAGTCTTCCTTTGAGTAATAAGAAATCTCTTTCCGAATTTCGCACTGATCGGATATAAAATACAGTTTCTTCAGCGCATACATGTCAAATCGGGGGTAACATATATATGGAGGCTATATCTAAATCTGAGCCGATTTTCTCCGAATTTGCCAGTATTCCTTCATGTAGAAAGAAACCTCTTTTTGCCGAATTTCGCACTGATAGGATATAAAATAATATTTTTACAGCGCTTACATGCCAAATCGGGGGTAACGTATATATCGGGGCTATAACTAAATCTAAGCCGATTTTTTCCAAATTTAACAGTGTTCATTCATATAACAAGAAACCTCTTTCTGCCGAATTTCATACTAATCGGATATAAAATAAAGTTTTTACAGCGCTTACATATCAAATCGGGGCTAACATATATATGGGGGCTATATCTAAATCTAAACCGATTTTAACGAAAAACAATAGGGATAAAAAAAAGCTATTTGTAAAGTTTCGTCGAGATCGGACCATAATTGCGACCTGTACTTTGATTATAAGAATAGATGCACAGACAGACAGACAGACGGACATATCTAAATCAAATCAGAAAGTGATTCTAAGTCGATCGGTATAAAAACGATGGGTCGATTTCTTCTCTTTTGAAGGGTACAAACAAATGCACAAAGTTATAATAACCTGTACCACAGTGTAGTGTAGGGTATGAAAATTGCAATCCACCCACAGAAAAAATGAAAAAACATGTGATTGGCGACAAACCCCATGCCAGAGCAATTTTTAACGGCGTTACTTGTGATTGTGGGACGACAACAACCGCTTAGGCGGATCTTTGTTACGCGACACGTCGGGACGCACGCATGGACGTAAATTAAGGCGGGTGACAAATAATACTGAATAATGCAACACGTAAAGAACAGTTGGACGAAATCCCAGCAAATTTGTTGGTATGATGTTGTAAATGAGAAAATACATAATGACATACATTTTCGTGTGAAATAAAAGAAAAGCGAGTAGGAAAGAGAAATTGTAATACTTACAAGTGTCTCGGACAAAGTGAAGTTGAGCGGAGGAAGCCAAGTGCCAATTATAAAACGTTTGTGTGTTTGAGCCTCATAAAAGGAATTCTTTTAATCATTTTTTTACAAATATATATTCTAAAGTTTTGCGAGAAAATAAATACGATACAATTTTAATAGAAACTTCTTATTTAGTGGTCGTAGTTAGTTTTAAAGTATGGGAGTAGTGTTGTGTGTGCTTTGTGTAAATGTCCTTTTTGTTTATATTTTGAAAGTATATACGGCGAGGTTCACTGAAACCCTGCAGCTAAAATCATTGCAGTGTGACCTATGCAAACCCATTCGCATCTCTGCCAGCAAAAACGATTATCTGAGCTGCTTTACAGTACTTGCATGGTACCTACTAAACCTCTGCATCCAGACATTAATTTCTTCGTCTACAGTAGTGTACACTACTTCACTACACACTGAAACATTGTATATTGTACTCGATTGACAGCACCATAGAATGACCGAAAAAAAACAACAAACACTTCACACTGTTTGATGTTTACAATCTATTCGTGTACTCTGCTCGTTCGGTTGTTGTATTCTTTATACTCGTTTCAATTCGTCAAACGATGAGTATAATGAAGCGAGTGCAGTGCTGTTTTCTATTTCTTCAGTATGTACACTAGTGTATTTACCCCTCAAAATCAATAAATTTCTTAGGTGGTCCGTCGCTCTTTGTTGTTGCGTCTCTCTTTGCAATGACAATGAGTACAGTAGTGCAGTGTACACTGAAATCGAGTATTTCAGTCAGCGTTGCCGTTTTGGTCATTTCCGACCAAATTTGGTCGGATATATTTAAAATTTTTCTTTCTGGTCGGATGGTCGGACCAACTTAATTTTGGTCGGTTTTATTCTCGAATATTAAGATTTAGTATAATACAGAATTATTTGAAGATTAATACATTTTAAAGTAAATTACTGAAAGTTAAACATTTTCCCCTGTGGAAATACCTTAAAATGTCGCTTCGGAATCCCAATATTTTTCTTAATCGCTACAAGCAGTATCGACCTGTTAATCGATATTCTAGACAAATAGATTGTAATAATATTTTATTTGAAAATAATAATTTCAGGTTCGACCAGAGAAATTTCGTTTACCGGAAATGTGGCTTGTAGTTGTCTAAATTATCGTTCTCAAAATAAAGAATTATTTATTTAGAGAGTAGAGTGAAGCCGAAATTTTGATTCAAATCTTACCATAAAGAACAGAAAAGAAAAAAATTCAGAAACTGAATTCAGAGCGGAAAATTCCGAATCATGGGACACTGAAATACAGTGTATATACATTTGCTTATACATATGTCAACATTAAATTATTCAAGCAGATTCGACATTTCTGCATAACTTACGAGTTTGTAAATTTCCGAACATCACTCAATTTTTCAACTTTTAAAATCCTACAATTAACGAAAGTTCCTACTATTGTGTTTTAGAAATCACAGCCTTTCATCATAAATGATGGAAGTTCAAAATTATTTTTAATGTTGAAATCAGTTCAACAAAACTTAATATGTTTTAAATAAGGGTTTCTATGAAAATTGTTTTATCCTTTTTAAAAAATTTTGTTATTTGTCACAATCTAGGTCATACAACTTCAACGTATTCTGTTTTTAGGAGTCTAACATATATTAAGAAAAACTCAAAACAAATTACCAAAAATATGTTAAAATGTGTATTAAAAGTTTTATCAAAAAAGTAAAAATAAGTCAGTTTACTCACTCTGAATTAATACCAAAAATGTGAAAACAAACAGAAAGAAAATATGTTTAAAATTATTTTTGAATGTAGGATTCCTTTTTTTTACATTTTTTTTTTTGCAATTTATAAATTGACGCTTACCGACTAGGATTTATCCATATTCCTCTGTCTATAATAATAGAACCAGTAGTTATTTGGAGTAGAATTAACCATATTGGTTCATGTTTCAATGCGTCTGAGTTTACATAGAACTACTCACACTTACAAGAATCAATTAGAAGTCTCATCCAATTTGAATTCTGGGCTTCTTTGTAACAAATATTAATATTTTGGGGTGTAATTCGGCAATTATTATTTCCATTAGTAATGGATCTTATTTGACCATGTTTGAATTTATCTCCCATATAAAGGTCAAAAAAGATTTGTCTTATTGACGCCTTAACAATAGCATATGCCAAGCTACAGAACTAAAATTTGGCGAATTTTTCCTAGAATCAATTAAGCGAGCAAATCCATGATGTAGGGTTTATTCAAATCTATGATGATGTAGGGTATATTCGACTCGGAAGGGAAACTTTTCCAAAATTTCATCAAAGTCGGAAAATGTTGTCTTCAAACTTTACAAAATATCGAAAATCTTAATTTTATAAAAGTGTTGGCTACAACGGATTTTGGTCGGTTTTTGGGAATATTTTGGTCGGAAAAAAATTTCTCCTGTGGCAACACTGATTTCAGTTTTTGTGTACAGTACTTGAATGAGTGTATTTCTCCATTGTCTTGTTACTTATTTGTTTTGAAACCTGTTTGGCGGTTACTGTTCTCTTCACTCATTCATTTGTTTTGTCAAAATAGAGTGTGTGGCAGTAAGTATTTGATAAACAACTGAATGTCTTGAAAGGCCATTCAAGACATTCATTGCAGAGGTTTAGTACCTACATGGTGATTGCAGATCGACATGTTCGTCTCTCTGCCGTCAGCAGCAGAGAAATAAGCAAAAACGATTGTCTGAACTGCTTTACGAGCAAGTACTCGCTTGGTGGTGGCAGAGTAAATGTGTCTCTCTCCCACCACCATTCTCTTGTACTCTCTTATTCTCAAATATAGTAATAACTGAACTAGATAGTAACTAGTGCTGAATTGTAAACAAATGAACTAGTTGGGTGCCTATGACAAGCCAATGTTAAAATCGATAGTTCGTTATATGAAAAAGGGACAGATATGTTACTAGTTTGAAGTAAAAAGCAACTAGTATATTTCTATATACATACTAGTCACTTTGGCTGCAGGGAAGTGAGTCGATTTATTGGCCTCCAGGATTCTTCGTCACACGTAGGCCAGTGTTTTCTTTATTTTGGTGTCTTTACTGGCTGTAATCTTGTGGCCCCAACTCGCCCTCTAATGACAGACCAGAACTGGGATCGGGAATTTTATTCTGATTTTGTTCCATAGAACGCTTTAACATTTGATGACGAATATCGCAAATTTAGTTCGTTTATACTGATACGAACCGTCATAGTGGATGTGAATGGGGGTTATCTGTGTGTATGTGTGTGAGAGAGGCAGAAAACGACGTCAAAAGTAAAGTATTTTGTAATTTTAAAACCAACATAACTTTTTTGTTTATGTATAATAGTGGGTACTGAAGGATTTTGAAGTCGGCATTGACATATCATCCGGTCTATCTTATATTATATTAAAACCATAATACATCTTATGAGGAAAACTAATAATGAATGGTTTTATTTTGATGTTATGTAAATTTAGCAAAGTGCATAATTTGCACAATCATCAAAATAAAATGACCCACCCCCGATTTCGGAATAGATTCTTAAAACCCCGTTTACTTCATATAAACCAAAACCATATCTGAACCTCGCTCTGGGTGTGCCTTGATGATCATTACTGAGACAAAAGTGTCCCGTTCTTTGCGTACAAGACTTCAATCTTCAAATAAGTATACATGGTTGTTATATGTACAGCGGTACCCCCGAAGAACATAGAAATTAATTTAAGAAGTTAATATTATTAAAATTGTCAAGAACAAAATTTGCAATTTTTGCAAAATTTGAAGAAAAGTGAATAAAATTTCAGTGATTCATTATTTTCTTCGCCCCCTGATTTTGAGATTTACCATGCAAAAATCGTTCTGGGACAATAAACTTAGCTCGATCTATATATACTTGTCGATGAGCCGCGCGAAATATACGATCGAATTTCAATTGATGTGTTTCGAATTTCAATTGATGTGTTTCGAATATCAAGTGATGTGTTTCAAACTTCAATGATGTTTTTCGAATTTCAATTAGAATATTCGAATTTCAATTTATGTTTTTCGAATTTCAAATGGAATCTTCGAATTTCAATTGATTTTTTTCGAATTACAATTGAAAATGGTGTAGTAGCTCTAGAATGAATAGTACGGCTACAACTTATTAAAAAAGGCATAAAGATATGAATGTGAAAATTTATAAGATTTTTTTCACATTTTTGAAATGTATATGTTAATATCTTCTAAAGTTTGTAAAGTAATAACAACATTTTTTGAGAAAAAACTTTTATGTTCATGGTTTGTCTAATTCCGTAAACTTTTTGCAGGAAATATGTACACAACGCAAGGAAAGTGACAAACAACATACAACATGTTGTTTGTCAACATACAAAGGATTGAAAAAAAGTTTTGACTTTTAAAGTAAATATTTGTACCTCTACCTTAGGCATAGTGCAATGTATTTAAAGTATCTACTATTCAGCGAAAAATACGAGTATTTGTTAAACCCCTTCTGGTACCTCCAACATGAATTGACAGATTGATTCGTGTTATATTCTATATTACATTACTCACAAAGTGAAGGTATACCTTAGTCGGTTTACCTGACTGAAACTTTCTTACTTGTTTTATTATTATGTTTTGATACATAAGTAGAGTTTCTATGCAAAGATCTTCCTGGTTTGAATATTAATACGCAATTTGTCATTTTCATTATTATACTGGAATTCAATATATGATTCGGCATGGCCGATCTTAATGTAGGTTTTTTTAAAATAATTTTTACATTTTCCAATTATCCTTATTATACTGCACAATGCGATAAGTTTTGGAGGATTTGGCCTGGCCGAACATAAATCTGTTTTTACTGGCTTTAAATTAAAGATCGCTTAAAATCTATAATAGAGCTTATATGCTAACTCGCGATCAGAAGTATATCCGATTTTTAATCTATTTATAGTTGAGTAGGGGGCATGATTTTGAACAAAAACAATTTGAATAAAAATGATAAACAACCATTGTGGGATTCGAACCCAGACATCTCAATTTAATTATTCCTAGATAAAGGGAGCATCCAGAGCAGTGAAATTAGCTAAAAAATAATCATACGGTCAAGTGTTCATATCAGGGATGTAAAATAGTATTTGATTTTTGTACTTTTCGGATGGACAAAATGTACTTTTTCGACCCTCATGGTACCATTATTTATTTTTTTAAACATCATGAAATATTGCTTCATGTAAAAGATGTTGTTTATTTTTAATTTTGTCTTAGGTTAGGTTGAAGAAACGTTTAAACGTCTCATGTCCATGGACATACACTTAAGCCAGTGGTGATCTTTTTGTACCTCACGAGCTACAGAAAATCGGTACTACATGAATTTTCTCAGTATCTTCCAGTCATATCCTCTGAGATGAGCCAAGTCTGGCAATATCTCGGACCCACAATATCGGGATCTTGAAAATGTTCCTTAATTTCGATGCTTTCCCTGGATGCTCGCATTCGTCGTTTTCTCCTAGTCCTATTCGATGAAGTAAACTTGAGTGTTAGAACACCCGTCATCTTACTAAACTCGACCTTATTTAGTTTCAGAAAACTACTTGTTTTCTTCTCATTTGGGTCACTCCCAGTATCTCTGCAGTTGCTTCTACTATTGCGCTATTCCACACATTTGTGTGAGCCATCACTGCCCAGTGCTTCAGCTGATCCTTCGTGGCTTCCAAAGGCTTCCAATTTTCTAAGTTTATTACTCGAAGTTCTCTGTCCGTTGAAACCAAGCTGTTTGCCAGTTCATTTCCAATCACTCCGTTGTGTCCTGGGACCCAGAGAATACGCCCATGAATACGCATGGGCTGAGTAATCATTTATCGTGCTTTTACAGTCCAACACAGTTCTGTATTTGACCCTTTCCGATGTTATTGCTTTTATCGCAATTGGCTACCTGAGAAGATGTTGACATGTTTAGGCTTTGTGGTATAACTGAGCCAGTTCACACACTCCGTGATTGCTCAAACTTCTGCTTCGAATACCGTGTTATGGTCTGAGAGGCGGAAGTAGAGTTCGACTTCTGGTTCATCAATAAAAAGTCCCACACTCGTCCTTTATCCTCCTAATTATACCCTACACCACACTGTGGTACAGGGTATTATAAGTTTGTTTCACGGCAGATGTTTGTAACACCTGAAAATAACACAGCTAGACCCACCTTAAAGTATACCGATCGACTCAGAATCACTAGCTGAGTCGATTTAACGATGTCCGTCCGTCCGTCTGTCCATGTAAAGTTGTTCGTCGACTACAGGTCGCAATTTCACTCCGATCGTTCTGAAATTTTGCAGTTTAGAGTATTTCGCGGCTGCTAAGATCGCTATTGAATTTGGTTGAAATCGGTTCAGATTTAGATATAGCTCCCATATATATGTTTCGTCCGACTTGGACCTTTAGTCCTATAGAAGCTGTATTTTACAACCGATCGTCTTGAAATTTAGAATAGTAAAGTTTCTTGATCCATGAACCAACATTGCCGAATTTGAAGAAAATCGGTTAAGATTTAGCTATAGCTCCCATATATATGTTTCGTCCGATTTGGCCCTTTAGTCCTATAGAAGCTGTATTTTACAACCGATCGTCTTGAAATTTAGAATGGTAGAGTTTCTTGATCCATGAACCAACATTGCCGAATTTGAAGAAAATCGGTTAAGATTTAGCTATAGCTCCCATATATATGTTTCGTCCGATTTGGCCCTTTAGTTCTATAGAAGCTGTATTTTACATCCAATCGTTTTGAAATTTAGAATGGTAGAGTTTCTTGATCCATGAACCAACACTACCGAATTTGAAGAAAATCGGTTCAGATTTAGCTATAGCTCCCATATATATGTTTCGTCCGATTTGGCCCTTTAGTCCTATAGAAGCTGTATTTTACAACCGATCGTCTTGAAATTTAGAATGGTAGAGTTTCTTGATCCATGAACCAACATTGCCGAATTTGAAGAAAATCGGTTAAGATTTAGCTATAGCTCCCATATATATGTTTCGTCCGATTTGGCCCTTTAGTTCTATAGAAGCTGTATTTTACATCCAATCGTTTTGAAATTTAGAATGGTAGAGTTTATTGATCCATGAACCAACACTACCGAATTTGAAGAAAATCGGTTAAGATTTAGCTATAGCTCCCATATACATGTTTCGTCCGATTTGGCCCTTTAGTCCTGTAGAAGCTGTATTTTACATCCAATCATTTTGAAATTTAGAATGGTAGAGTTTCTTGATCCATGAACCAACACTGCCGAATTTGAAGAAAATCGGTTAAGATTTAACTATAGCTCCCATATATATGTTTCGTCCGATTTGGCCCTTTAGTTCTATAGAAGCTGTATTTTACATCCAATCGTTTTGAAATTTAGAATGGTAGAGTTTCTTGATCCATGAACCAACACTACCGAATTTGAAGAAAATAGGTAAAGATATATACATATATGTTTCATCCGATCTGGCTCTTTAGATCCACTCGTTTTTATACCCTACACCACACTGTGGTAAGGGAATTATTTAAGTATAAAATGTCCCAAAAGTAAATTTATGTAAACAATTTATACATGAATTATAAAATTTATATATCAGAGTTATTCAATATTACGAGAGTGGTGTAGGGTATTATATAGTCGGCACCGCCCGACTTTAGCCTTTCCTTACTGGTTTTTTCTTACGTTGGTTTGAAAAAGTGAATTCACAATTCCACTACTTTCTTAAATATTATTACTCCTAATTGGAACCCAACATCAGAAGGTATTTAATTTTACATTTGTAAATTTAAATATTTTGCTTTAAGAAAATACTGAATTTTTGGTCTGAAAAATATATAAAAATCGGGTAATTTTTATTTTTTAATAATTTTTTAAGCTTAAATCTTCAAAATCTTTTCACAATTTTCTTATTAACTAATATAACTCCAAATTGCTATGAATTAATTTTATTTAATTCGACTCCGCTCAACTTTAGCCTTCCTTACTTAATTTTGACAAAAATATTGTATATTTTGCATTATTATTTTATATTTAAAATATAGAAAAATAGTAGAGTTTAAAATTCAACATTTTCATCTAGAGAAGGATGTCAATATTTAATTGTGTTGATGAAAGAAAAATGTATTTTTATTTATCAATGGAGTTTCATGAAACTTCTATGCATTTTTAATGAAGAAGCGGAGCATCAAATTATGCTTAGAAATAAATCATATCAATTTTTTATATATTTTTATGTTCAAATTTTTTAACCAAATCGGATAATTTATACAAATTAGACATATTTTAACGACTTTTTTAGTATTTTCTATATACATATAATAATTACGACCATGTCTTCCTGGTGCAGTATGCAATTCATGTTATAAACAATTTATGTATTTGTCACATAACATAGTTCATTACATTAGTAATATTAAATTTATGGATATGGCGTGGAATATGTAAAAGAAAGTACCAAATTGGTCGCGGTAGTACCATGGTACTTTTAAAGTTCAAAATGTACCAAAAAAGTACAATTGTACCAACTTTTGCATCCATATATATATATATGGATGCAATGTTATTTGCGGCAGCGCAAGGAGAACTAGGTTCAACTAACGTCCAGACCAAACTTTACTTTGAAAAACTTAATAAAAATTGTTCATAAAAATAAAATTAAAGAAACAAATTATTAATTTTTTGGAGCAAATTGTTAACATCGTACGAGTAAAAGCATCCAAAAATAACATTTGCATTACTTGACTAAAACTGACTATGGGGGTATTCCCCTAAAACAAGAAACAAACAATGGAAGTAAAATTCGAGAAAACCAAGAATAATATTACGGTACAGGAAGTAATAACTCCAGTACCGGCGGCAAGTGTTGAATTGCTCACTAATCATGTGCCGTCGTTATCCCTCAATAGTGAGTCAAACAATATAATCAATTCTCCTACAGGCTGCCTGGCTGCTGTCGATGTTAATGTAACAAGCGCAATCAATCCTAATACAGGTGTGAGTGCCTTGGCGCCTGTAATCGCAGTAATACATCAAGCGCATATCTAGCCATTGGCAAAAACAAGGAGATTCCGGCACCTTCAAGTCCAGGTAGGGAATCCGACTCAAACGACAACGTTAACATTACTGTCTTAGCTTACTCCAAGGTCAGAAAGATGGTAGAAGAATTCAATGCATGTATGGCACACCTAACGACATAAAAGAAAAAGCTATCAGGGGCACAACGACGAAAATTGAAGAAGATGAACCAGAACCAAAACAGGCCAGGGTGCAGGATGTATCTGAAACTCCTTCCACCTCCTCGGAAGCAGCAAAGAGGGTTTGGTCTCCCGAAGAGCAGAACATTGCGAAATCGCCGAAGAAGAAAAGAGATCCCTGCTTTCAAGTAAATTGAAAGCGGTAAGGTAGCGAAGAAGTGAAGCTCCCATCGCAGTCAAAATATGATGAGGGAGCCAAAATTACCATCTCGGACTCCCATGAAGCCCGGTTACTGGAGGATAAATGATTGAGGTCATTCTGATAAACCTCCGTCTGAGCGCGACGGCAACCAACGATTTGATGGCAATAATAAATAAAAGTAAGACTCATATTGCTATAACCCAAGAACCCCGGACGATTCGAATCCAGCTTGTTGGATTAAACCACGTCAATTTCCAATTGTTTTATGCAAATACGGGAACATGACGTTCATCTAACGTTTTTTTCAATTAGTACTTATTTCGTGAATGGTAAAACTTAGCTCATGTCTGATTTGACAGATAATTAGTTTTATCCTTCCGCTGAACGAATATGGTTGTGTATACGCTTGAACAACGCGGGGAAATATGCCGACTTTGCCAAAAAATCATCTTTTCTGATGAAGCTCATTTTGATTTTGGCGGGTATGTAAACAAGCAAAATTGTCGCATTTGGGGCACATAAAACCCATTGAAAAGCCGATACACCCAAAACGAGTCACTGTTTGGTGCGGATTTTGGTCCAGAGGCATAATTGGGCCATTTTTCTGCGAAAATGTGCAAGGAGTGGCCGTTACAGTCAATGGCGATCGTTATCGGGCCATGTTGAACGAATTTTTGTTCACAAAAATTGAAGAGGAGGATATTGGCAACATTTGGTTTCAACTGGACGGCGCTACGTGCCACACAGCCGAAGCTACACTCGATGTTTTGAGCGATGTTTTCAAAAAAAGTTATTTGGCGGACCCTTTATGTCAAAAAATGTATGTTATCTTTGGCGGAATGAAATTGAGCCCCAGGAAAATGCACCCCAACATTTTTATGAATATGGGCCCCAAAAAATAACATTTCGAACAACAACAATTTTTTTGGGGCTTAATTTCATTTTTTGTCTGATTTTTGGGGTTTCAATTCATTTCTTGTCTGCTTTTTGAGGCTTATTTTCATCTATATATTTAGAAACAGGAGAGGCTACGCATAAAAGGTTTGCTCCACGTTGCCAACTTTTGATCCTGTCCATAGAAGAAAGTCTTAAACAGAGGCCGTAGCCCGCAGGCCGTAGGCCGACCGCGCAGGAGAAATATTTATAATTAGCAAATAGGTTCGTATACGTGTATTATTACGTACTCCGCAGATTTAGGAAGAGAAAATTTCTTAGTTTTTTGGGGCTTATTTTTATTTCATGCTGTTTTCGTGATTGGGGTGTAATTTCCTAAATTAGTTTTTGTAACGAAAATGGACCCCAAATTTGGGGCGCACTTTAATTTTCAATTTGGGGTGCATTTTCTTGGGGACCAACAAATCGTACCATTAGAAGATATTAAAATCAGTGGTTGGTCATACTTAAACAACGGAAATCTCCGACCGCATTCCTGATGTACGGCTTACATCTACCTGTGATTCGTTTCTGCCAGACAGACGCTTCAAGGAAAACGGAACACTAGCTCATGTGCCAGTGGGAACCAGCTGCTATCCGGATGGGTCCAAGCTAGGCAGAAGAACGGGACTGGGACTTTATAACGAAGAACCGGAAACCGAACTTTTATTCCGCCTACCTGACCATAACACGGTGTGTGTGTGAGCTGTCTTAGCTCTAACACAAGAACAACAAATGTATAAACAAGGCAATAACGTCTAGAACAGTTAAATCAAGAATAGAATCAAGTAAAATGTCGTTTAACGTTTACTCTGAATACGGCACAATACGCAGCATATGGTCATCACGGTGTAAGAGGAAATGAGAAAGAAAATGTATTTGCATCACGAGCTATGTACAAGGTGGCGCAAAAGTAATCCTCCTATCAGAAAATGCTATAAATTTTGCGATTGGCCCCTAATGTCAGTTCTGTTTTGACATTTGTGTAGTAAACACATGCGAAATATACGTTAATAAACAATGTTACGCTACACTGCTCCAGAACGCGGAATATTGCTGATTATTTATTTGACCAATAATCGGTCGGTGACTTTGGCACAACGTGAATTTCGTCGCAGATTTCCTGGCCGTCCAACGCCTACTGGTGAAACACTGCGACGTTTAGCCGCTCGCCTCGAAGAGACTGGCACAACACGAGATGCTGCCAGGCGTGGCAGACCCCGGAGTAGCCGTTCTGCAGAGAATATTGCTGCTGTAGCCGAGGATGTCATGGAAGCGCCGTCGACATCGACCAGACGACGTGCCACGCAAATGGGTATCAGTCGACGGTATCTACAGCGAATTTTGGTACAAGATTTGAAGATGTTTCCGTACAAAGTCCAGACGGTGCATCAGCTGTTAGCTGCTGACCGCCAATCGCGTCTAACATACGCTCAAGCCATCCTTAATCACCACCAAGAGGAAGATGATTTTTCATCAAAAATAATCATGAGTGATGAGGCCCATTTCCATCTTAGCGGGTACGTAAATAAGCAAAATTTACGCTTCTGGGGCACTGAAAATCCGCGTGTAACCCACGAAGAGCCATTACACCCGCTCAAAGTCACTGTATGGTGTGCTGTTTTCACTGGAGGAGTCATCGGACCTTTTTTCTTCGACGACGTCGCGAGCCAAACGGTTATTGTGAATGGTGAGCGCTACAGAGCACTGATCAACGAGTTCTTTTTGCCGCAACTTGATGAATTGGGATTGGAAAACATGTGGTTCCAACAGGACGGTGCAACGGCACACACTGCACGTGCCACAACCGATATGCTGAAGGATGCATTTTCCGGGCGCCTAATCTCCCGTTTTGGCGATTTGCACTGGCCAGCAAGATCGCCTGATTTGACCGCTCCAGACTTCTTTTTGTGGGGCTTATCGAAGTCGCGGGTTTACGTCAACAAGCCTCAGACTCTTGCAGCTCTTAAAGACAATATCCGTGAAGAATGTGAGGACCTATCGCCGGAAGTTTTGGCCAAAGTGGTGGAAAATGCCATAAAAAGGGCTCAAATGACAATCAACTGTGGCGGCGGCCATTTACATGACATCATATTCTCGACTTGATGTAAAAAAAATTAAAAGACCAAATAAAAATAATCCACAAGAAGAATCAAAGTTTTTCATTTTTTTTTAATTACAGCCAAAAAACATCAAATGGTTACTTTTGCGCCACCTTGTATTTGCAAACAACAAACCTAGAGAATTCAGAATCAGTCGGAGCTAGGCGTTCTGACCTGAAAACATGGGCGAATAAGTAACGCCCATATCACGCTATGGAATAGTAAACCATTGGGGAAACAACAAGAATCTTGTGGGGTGACCCAAACAAGGACAAAACCAAAACCTTGCTGAATTTGTGCAAATTAGAGACTAGTAAGATCATGGGGAACCTTACAGGGCACACAGGCTTACTAGCGCATCTGCATAAAATAGAAGTTGTGGACAGCAACGTCTGTAGGGCATGCGGGGAGGATGACGAAATATTGGAGCACTTCCTCTGCCAGTGCCCAGCGTTCGCAAACAATAGATCCCGTTTCTTAGGAAATTACTCTTTACCAGACTTGACCCAACGTAGGGGCGTAGGCTGAAAAACAATTAAGGAATATGTCGATAGTACAGAGTTTCTAAAATAACCTTCTCCGGACTAGTCCATGTAACAAACAATAAGACCGAACACCAGGCCGAATGTTGGCCTGCCTCCTCTTCTCAACCTAACCTAACCTTTGCACAGGTGCAAATGATTAGAAAGATCAGATACAGAAGTACTTCTGGATCGCAATAATTACACATTCACCACTTTTTTGAAGTTCTTTTGTAATGGTGTATAAATTAAACGGGTATGAAAAACATGAAGATCATTTCCAATCCCAAGTATCCAATGTAATTAATGTACCATATTTCATTCATCTACACCATTTTCAATTGTAATTCGAAAAAATCAATTGAAATTCGAAGATTCCATTTGAAATTCGAAAAACGTCAATTGAAGTTCAAATATTCCATTTGAAATTCGAAAAAGGTCAATTAAAATTTGAAAACGTCAATTGAAATTCGCAAAAAAATCAATTGAAATTCGAAACACATCACTTGATATTTGAAACACATCAATTGAAATTTGAAACACATCAATTGAAATTCGAAAAACATCAATTGAAGTTCGAATAACATCAATTGAAATTCGAAAATGATCATTTGAAATTCGAGAAATGTAAACAAAATCAATGCTGTATATTAGTTGAGGTAGCATTTAAGTGATAAAATGTTCTGTTTTAAACCTTTAATATTAAAATATTGAAATATGTTTTGTTTCAACTAATTTTGAATAAATATTCATAAAAAAAAAGATCATTTATGGGTCAAAATATTTATTTTTTTTACAAATTTTCCAAACAAATTTTTTTACAAAAAATGGCGCATTGTGTCCTCTTTAAAACAAAGTATACTTTGCAAAAATCGGTTCAATTTCGTAAAAAAAATTTTTTTTTAAAAAATTATAGCGAGATCTAATTTTACCTATTTGTAACTGCTTATATACATTTTAGCCAAAAATAAACCACATAGGCTGATATTAAATATTCTGACCCCTATTTGTTTTCTGTTCGTCACATTATATGTTAAGATTTAGTCAGGAAACATATTTAAATAAATTCTACCCAATCCAATGTACAGATTTGTTTACATTTTCGAATTTCAATTGATGTATTTCGAATATCAATTGATGTTTTTCGAATTTCAATTGGTGTATTACTTATTTCAAATGAAAAACAATCGAATTTCAATTGATGTATTTCGACTTTCAATTGATGTTTTTCAAATTTCAATTGATGTGTTTCGAATTTCAATTGATTAGTTTCGAATTTCAATTGATGTTTTTCGAATTTCAATTGATGTGTTTCGAAATTCAATTGACGTGTTTCGAATTTCAATTGATGTTTTTCGAATTTCAATTGATTTTTTTCGAATTTCAATTGAAGTTTTTCGAATTTAAAATGGAATCTTCGAATTTCAATTGATCATTTACGAATTTCAATTGGAATATTCGAATTTCATTTGATCTTATTTTTTTAATTACAGTTGAAAATGGTGTAGTTCACTTATTGCTAGAGTGTAGCGTGATAACAACAGACGGACAGACAAACGTACATGGGTACATCGTATTCCAATTTTTCGGCGATTAAGCATGTAGGCATTCTTTATTAGGTCCCTGATCAATATTTCGAGGTGTCACAAACTGGTGAAAAAAATTAGTATTTTTCCCTCATCCTATGGTGAAGCGTATAAAAAAGGATTGCGGAAGATTCCGAGCATTTGTACATACGTTATTCCAGAGTTTAATATTTCATAACATTTTTGGGGGTGGTACGCGAAGGAATGGACTAATTCAACTACGAACTCAGCCTGAGATAGAAACAAATCCGCATACCAAATTTGAAGTCAGTCAGTTACTCCTTTGGAGAGTTATCGTGCGCAACAGCTAGGCAGACAAACGGACATTGCTCAAATGATTTAAAATTGCCCAAAACGAATTTTCGCCAAATAAACTCGTTCACAATAGTGAGGACATAAAAAAGTGATTTTTTTAAAGGGTTGTAATTTCGGCATTTATCCGTAGATTTTTTCAAGTTGGCATTGTTCCATCTTTAGGATGCTGGCTTTAAAAAATTTAGAAAAATTAACTTATGTAGAAAAATTAAATTTCAGTACAAATTGTTTATAAATATTTTAGTTACGATAAGAGTGACTAACGTTTGTCCTTGAAATGATATCGAGATACTTCCTTAAGTTTTAAAAAAGCAAATATATAAAATATTACACTATCATTTGCCCAAATCCCAAAAAATATCTAAGCACTTTAAGCCCTCCTTACACTATTAAATATATGTACACGAGGCAAAATCGAATTTTTTGATATGTTTGAATCGAAAGAAAGTATATTTGGAACACACATTTTATTTTATATTTCTGAGCAAATATATTTTATATAAAAATAAATAAAATTTATTTGGAACGTATATATAAATATATTACAACAAAATATATTTGCAAACTAATTTTCTCAAATAAAATTCTTGTTTAGTAACTGTTTAAATATAATGAAAAGATGCAGAAGATTTTTTTCATTGATTTCGAGTTATACCGTATAGTTAAAAATTAAATTTGTTTTGTCATTTTGCAATGAAATTTAAAGCACTAATTTTAAATTTATATTTATTTCAAGTCATTATTTGTTGTCAACCCATAATATATCTATACGATTTCAATTATAAAGAATTTTTACGAACTTTTAAAACTACTAAAGCACTAATTTTTAATTTATAAATATTCCAATTCGTCACTATTTACACAATCCGTGAATGCAATTTATAGTTACGAAAGATTCCACCGGTCTACAAAAACAAACCTTACTAAATTAGCTACAACTATTTTAATTATGCATCAATTTTCTTCGGAATGGGGTCATTTAATTCATGACCGATCAGACTTTACAATACAATCCTAATAAGTAAGAAAGTTCAGTCGGGTAAACCGACTTACGAATCCCCTCACCTTGAGTCCCAAAAAATATTCGTAAATTTATTTATTTTTTGTTTTAATTAAATTATTATCAATTTAAATTGCATTTTATAACTTTAAAGTATGTACTGGTATTAAAGTTAAAAGCTGTTTACTTTCGGTACAAAATGGTACTTTTGTGTGGGAGGTACCGATACCTCTAGATACTGTAAAAGCATTACACCGTACACAATTTCAAGTATATGTATTCACTGGTATTAAAGTTAAAATCTGTTAACTTTTGCTACAAAATGGTCCATTTGTGAGGATCACTTTTCTGTGGACTCTAGGTACTATAAAAGCATTACTCTGTACAAAATGTCAAGTATTTATATGCACTGGAATTTAAGTTAAAAGCTGTTAACTTTTTGTACAAAAACGTTCATTTGTGTGGGTGGTACCAAAAGGGGCGAGCCAATAACGCCAATTTTTCTCTGGACTCTAGGTACTATGAAAGCATTACATTGTACAAAATTGCAAGTACTTGTATGTACTGGTTTTAAAGTTATAAGCTGTTAACTTTTGGTACAAAAACGTGTGGGAGGTACCAAAAGGGGCAAGCCAATAACGCCAATTTTTCTCTGGACTCTAGGTACTATAAAAGCATTACACTGTACAACATTTCAAGTATTTGTAGGAACTGATATTAAGGTTATTAGCAGTAAACTTTTGTTGCAAAATGGTCCATTCGTAAGGGAGGTACCAAAAAGGGAGTGGCCACTTCGCCCATTTTTCTTAACGTGTTGGCGATTAACAAACTAATACAATATGTAAAATTTCAGAGGTTCGAGTAAGTAGTATAGAAGGTATTAAAGAATCAATATTTCACTAAAAGTTAACCCTTTGTGGGGAAGGTACTAGAAGGATTGGACCAATATGGCTCATCTTCGAACTTAACCCGAGGTAGAGACAAATATTACCGCAAACCAAATTTGAAGTCAATCGGTTACTCCTTTCGAGAGTTATCGTGCGCACCAGCCAGCAGACAGACACACAGACGGACGGACGGACATTGCTCAAATGGCTTAAAATGGCCCAAACCTGATTTCCGACGAACATACTTAGGGTCTTAGGTCACTCCTTCGATGTGTTACTCTTTTGGCTCGTAGCAAATGATATATACCCTCCTCTCTAAGTTGAGGGGATAAAAATATAACAAGTGTGCGTTTTTAAATTGTTTTATTATTTTTAAATAAAAAAATTATTAAAATATAGGATTTTTTTGCAATGTTTTGTAAGATATCGCCGAAACCGCTGAACGGATGGAAAATTGTGTTGTAAGAAGTTGAAGGCCACTTAATTTTGAATTCTTTAAAACATTCCTGAACTAATATTAATAATCGGTTCAACCTCTCTAATTTTATCACGGCTTTTCGTGAGAATTCAAAGAAAGAAGCCCTTAGGCTAAGAAAAAAAGGTTGAGCCACATATTATGGCATATCTAGAGAGCCATTTCTCCGAATTGGTTCAGGAAAAAATTCGAAAATTTGCTCCAATTTCTATAAAAACAAACTTTGACAAATAAATATTTTGCCGCTTATTAGTAACAAAAAAGAAACCAACATTTGATACTTAGAAGTCAGACCAAAAAATCGTGTCGGCCAGTGTAATAATTAAAATATTAATTGAATTGTACACACATATAAAATTTCTAAAAAAATTGCACTTTGAAAAACAGAAAATTTTACTTTAAATTAAGTGACGAAATACATAAATGCAAATTTATCTTTGTTTCGGAAATACGAGTATACGAGGTATGTTCAAAAAATATCGCGACTTTTGTATTTTTTCAAAAAGTATTTATTTATTCATCAATATCTATTTTGTCCCCTTCAAAGTAATTCCCCTCGGATATAATACACTTCTGCCAAAAGTTTTTTCCAATCCTCCAAGCACTTCAAATAATCATTTTTTGTGATTTGCTCAGCTCCTCCTTCGATGCCGTCTTTATCTCCTCAATCGTGGCGTAGCGTCGTCCTTTCATGGGCCTTTTCAGTTTTGGGAACAAAAATAGTCACAGGGGGCTAGGTCAGTGGAATACGGTGGCTGCGGCACCGTATTCCCCTTTGTTGTTTTTGGCCAAATATTCGCGCACAAGCAACGATGTGTGTGCAGGGCCGTTATCGTTCTTCCACTAATCCGGGCGTTTTTGGCGGATTGCTTCGCGCAATTTGCGCATAGCTTGCAGGTAATATTCTTTATTGACCGTACTACCCTGTGGCAAGAACTCATAATGCACCACGCCCCTGCAATCAAAGACAAATGTGAGCTCGGGCGTCCGGCACGCTGTTCGTCCTTCGCATCTTCTCGGCCCTCTAAGAACATTTTGTACCACCGATAAACTTTGGTCTAAGGTAGCTTCACCATATGCCACAGTCAACATTCAGAATGCGTCAGCGCACTTTATGATTCACACAAAATTTGATGCAGATTCTTTGATCCATTTTCTGAAATAGATAAAAATCGAAGATAAGTTAAAACACATCCAAGCACAAAAGCTGTCAAAAATTAACTAAACATTCCAAATGGCCGACCTTGTCAGCATAAGTAAGGGACATGAGTACCAACATAACGCTACAAAGATATCAAATACACGTAGCCCGCGGAAATTAAATTAAATTCCCGATATTTTTTGAACATACCTCGCAAGTTCCAAATAAAAAAAAATATTAGGATGGGAACATAGTTTCGTTAAGAACAATATCCTCCCGCACATACAATATTCGTGTGTACCAAATGTTACATATTTGGCGTGTGCCCTACGCCTAACTATATTTCAAGCAGAATATGTTTGGGACAATATACTACAGAAGTGATTTTTTTCAGTGTGTATCTATTTAATACCAATATAGTTCCAACTTACATGAATCTGTAAGGGTCCCTTTAAACTCAATACTTAATGTGAATTCTGTGTGAATACTTATGTCCGACTCTGTATTTATAACTTTTTTTATAAATATTTTTTTCTCGTCGCATTGCTGACATCGCTTTAATCGGTCTTAAACAACAAAGACTAGCAAAAAGTGCTACAAAAAGAAATACATGCTTTTATTTCATACATACTCATATGTAGACACACATATACAAACTCGTACATGTATCGACTGTACCCTGGGCGGTCTTTAAAAAATGTTCGAGTAGTTAAAGATTTGATGACCATCACATGGCCGCATAAACAAATTTTAAAACACCACTAATGTCATCCTGTTGTTGGTAACTTAAATTACATTCATGATTACAGTGGCGTGCCTTCGACAAATCCTGGATATACCTACAGGACCATGACGTTCGTTATACGAGTGCATAAAGCCGATGTAACTACTATGTATGTACTTGTCACCATCACCAGTAACCGGCAATAACAACACACCAACAGAAACCAACATCAGCCACAAACAACAACGGCGATGAGAACATGACAGTAGTGGATAAGAAAGAAAATCGACTAGAACGACACAATCACCAGCAACAATGAAAACAACAACAGCGGCACCACGACGGACACTGACAGCAACACCAACACGCCACCGATACCACTGCCACTACCACCGCCACCAACAACAAAGGACTCAATGGCCTATAACAACGACATGATTTTACACTACAAAGGCGTCAATAAAACATCCTCAAACCGCATTTGATGAAGCAAAGAAGCCGCACCGAGCACGTCAAATATAAACCGCCACACTCACTCTGTATGTATGAAGCACGTGTGCCCCAATGGAAAATACACATGGCCCACACACACATGGCCCACTACCTCCAGGAAAGATAGGCATACAGACAGACAGCAACATGTACTGCCACAGAGACGACATTGTACGACGTGATGTGAGTACGAGTATGTGCGTGTGTCCTGTTTCTGTGCCTTCTTTCTCTTAAACACGTTTTTGTCGTTTGGTGTTTTTTCTATTCACTCACAGCGTTGTGCGACAGGGAGGTGTTGTTTTTACATATTTTTGATTTTGTTTCCTTTTTGTTTTAAGGAAGCAGGGCAAATCACAATATTTACACACAAACATGGTTTACGTTCCACTTCCGGGGAATGGTTACAGAGGTGCACGAAGTCCTCCCATCCACCATGCACATACATAGATACCTTCTTTTTGAAGTATGCTAACACTAAAAAAAAAGCGTACTGAAAATCAATGAATTTTTCGTAAAGTTTAAGATTTCGGCAATGATTTCGAGCCAAAGACAATCGCTATAAAAATAAGAAGGTTTTATAGTTAATTTAAAGACGTGAATAGTATTTGTTTTGAGGATGCATTTCACAGAATTAAGAATTTTGGGTAATAAAACTAATTAAGTTTGGTCTTAAAATAAGCACATTTTTGCGTAAATTTAAGTATGGCGCGTGCTTATTTTTAGTAAAATATCATATAATTTAAAACATTTTCGTAATAAAATTTAAAATGTTTGTCCTTGATATAAGAATATACTGGTATTTAATTTAAGGCATACATGAATTTAAATACAGTTTTTTTAAATATGTATGGAAAATTCGTTACATTATATTGATTATAATGTTACCCTTTTAAATGAATCATTTTCTTTGAAATCATTTCCTATTCATAGAAAATTCAATAACACAACACTTTATCTTTCTAAATAAATATTTTATTTGTTATATTTTATATTGGAAAATACAAAAAAATATAATACATATTACGGATAACCTTGAACATTTTATAATTTAAAACAATATGTAATTGTATAAAGACAAATCGGCCAACACACTATGAAGTTTGACTTTTATTCGAATATTGTATTGTTATGTATCGATTCTATAGCGGAATTCGTTTCTCTATTTGTTGACCATGAACAATTTTTATCGGAACCGACCTTAATGATTTTTAACCCAGAATTTGGCTGGAATTTAAATAGAAATTATATAAAACAAATATTATATTATTATATCATATACATAGTTTGTATGCTCACTCATTTCCTGCAATTTGTAAAGTTTTAATTCCCCACTGCATTTTTCATAAATCCAAATAAAGTTCAATTGCGCGAACTGAAATAAAAATAATTTGAATAGAAATCAAACAGAATGATTTATATACGATAAAGTATTAAAATAAATTTTATCATATAACTGTCACAAAATGTTGAAAAATAAGAGATATATTAAAATCTTTGGAATATACTTACTTACACTGAAATATTTAGTCACTCTTCTACGACACAAATTCTCATAATAGATCCATACAAAATTTTCTGTACTAAAAGTTAAAAAAAATATTTATATAAGATTTTATTAATAATAGAAACTGATTGTTTTGAAAGTGGCGAAAGTAACATTTTTCATATAAATTGAGTTATCAAAAATAATTTTCTCAAAAAAAATCAATCGTGACTTAGATTTTAAAATCTTAAGTTTTGTTAGCAAACAAAACTACAAAAACTTATTAAAAATTACTTCTGTAAAACAAAAGCTAATGCTGCTTACGACATTCTTAACCCTGGTGTTAGATGAGCAAATCTGTACGAATCCTAGATTAAGAGTCCATTTGGTCAACATTACATTTTTCATATAAAATGAATATGAAAGACAATATTTTATATTTATTTTTATTCAATACTTCGTGAAAAGAAAGCAGCTTATTTACAATTATTTTTGAGCAAAAACGCTTAATATCTTGATTTTAGTAAAACAAAAATATCCCTTGGACCAAATTATAAGGCAATATTTATACATACATATATTACCGTTTATAAAGGAAACGATACAAAAATTAGACCAAACGGGCCTAATCTAACAGCAGGTTTAATTATGAAGTACTTATGAAGCAATTATGAACACGAAATCAAGGAAAAATTTAAACTAAAATTCAAAAAAGGAAAACATCTATTTAAATAAATTATATTTGGAAAACTTTTTAACAATAACTTTGTTTGTGTGAAAACACGTATTTTATATGTGAATGTCAGTTCGCAAATATATTTTGTTCTAATACATTAATATATGCGTTCCAAATTAAATTTCTTGATTTTCAAAAAAATATATATTTGTTCAGAAATACATAATACTTACAAATATTGTTTCCAAATCTATTGTTTCCAAATCTCACTTATTTGTTGTAATTTATAAATGGCATTCAGCACTGCATTTTTCATATATCCATCACATTTATCTTCAAATATTGCTTGATCTAAAATTAAATTAATTAAATTTTTTCTGAAAATAAATCAAATAAAATTATCTATAAACAAAAAAATGCAAATAAATTTTATCATATCACAATTGGAAAACGCTGAAAACTAAGAGAAATATTTCAGCCGTTCATATATAATACTTCGTTGAAATATTTTGTAAAATTTGCCACTCTTCTCACAAAAGACCCATTCTAAAATTATTTTACTAAAAAAGATAGTTATATGTATAACATATTATTAATAATAAATTTCTATATTGCCACAAATAATTTTACATTTCTGCATTATGCGCTGGTATTTTTAATAAATAAATACTTTCAATTAAAATGTGTTTTGTTAATTTTGTAATTGCCAATAAGATGTTTATTTCAGGATAATAATATTAATTTTGCACGTACCTATACATTTTCCCATTGTCTCTTTCAGTATTACAAAATCTATTACTCACATTTTTGTCATCCATTTGGCACAAATCTCTTCACAGGACTTACAAACAAGATCTCCTTCAAAAACGCATGTACATCGCCATAAATAACATACAGCAAAAATAACTAATGACACACGCACTCCCTTATCACAGAGATCTATGGTGACGCCGACTGCATAACCACATGCATACAGACATGTACACGACGGTTTCATTTGTTATTGTTGCTATGCTTTAGCAAAAATAACAGTTAACAGCCCATATTAAATAATAAAATATGCACGTATACTTACATATTCACAGCAACCACATTTTTTCACAATCCGCGTCCCGAAAACAGACAACCGCTTCCTTCCATCGCTTGTAAATAACTGACGATTTAAAAGAAAACGAACAATAGAACTGTTCTCCATTTTCTCTTCTAACATTCCATAACAATTATCGATTCACACATTACCAAACAAAACTGATTCTCCGAGCGAGAGAGGGAGGGAGAGATTGTATAATTCTCTCGTATGTATTCTTAAAAATAATGACAATAGTCATAAAATTTATTACCACCACAGCCTTTCCTTTAAGGGGGCATAGCCTTAAATTTATTACTCAAATATCTCATACTGTTAATTAAGTCCGATTCGGCATTAAAACTATGACATGTTTACGTCATAGTGTTAATGTAGAAAATCCTTAAAAGTATTGAAATATTACTTAAAATAATGCGGATTGGCACAAAAATAATGATTTTTTTCTTTAATTTAAATGCGTACATTTAAAGAAGCGCGTATACAAAACTAATGATTAGATAGTCATTAATTCAAATTCAAAAAACTTTATATTAAGGAAAATTTCGTAAAAAACTTGTAAATTTTCATTATTTTAATGAAAATTGTCATTGAATTGATGCCGAGGTAGCATACTTAATATAAGAATGTGTCATCATTAGTTTTATTACTATTTTTTTTTCAGTGAAGTCAAAATGTTTAGATTTTTAGGTGGGCAGTTCTTTTTAGCAAGATGTAAATCGAAGAGTATATATAGTTCTGTACCCAACTATGGATTTGTTGGAATATTTAGAATTTAAAAAAAACTGTGTCATCCCAAGTCGATTTAACACACTTTGCACTGAATGCACAGATATGACTTTCCTTTTTATACGGCGTGTCGGGAGCATCACTGACACAAACTTACATGCTGTAATTTTTTGCACACATCCCCATGTCTGTTCACATCCGAGTTCCCCAAATATGCAAGTAGTATGTGTCACACCTAAAGGCAGGCAGACAGAAGGGTTCACAAATTTGAAAGAAAGTGTTCCATCACAGTCTCACTGGATGACTTTGTGTTGTTATCGTACTTGTCTCGTCTGTAATACGTCCATACGTAAATACGTACATATGTATTTCTTTCACATTACGAGATGATGTGATTTAAAATTTTGCATACAAAAATAAAAGTATTCATACACTGACAGCCACAAATGTTGAAACATAGTTAGTTTAGGTTGAAAAGAGGGGTCCCATGTCATGAATCGGACTGTTGTGCGCTCTTTATTTATCATATTTTAAGATTTCGGCAATGATTTCGAGCCAAAGACAATCGCTATAAAAATAGGAATGTTTTATAGTTAATTTAAAGACATGAAAACAAATTTTTTGAGGATGCATTTCATAGAATTATGTACATTGCGTAATAAAACGAATTATGTTTGGTCTTAAAATGAGCACGTTTTGGCGTACTAATTTTGTGTGCTTACTAGTAGTAAAATATCATAAAATTTAAAACATGTTCATAATAAAATTGAAAATGTCTGTCTATAATATAACCATAAACTGGCAATTAATTTAAGGCATACATGGATTTAAATACAGTTCATAGCATATGTGAAGTATTATTTGTCAGAAAGACAGTATTTTTGGTAATGTTTAACGATTTAAATGAAATTTGTTGGATACGCTGAAGAATGCTTAAGTGGTATTAATCTAAAATATCACTAAATAGAGAACAAATTTTGGAAAACCCATAAAAAAATCGTTATGATACATTTATTACATATTGCATGCCGTTCACCACATTTGACATAAAAGGCGAAAAACAGGAGCATATTTATTAAAATCTACAAAATTAAAATGCATACAACTGCAGTTGTGGTAACCAGAATGCAGTAATATTTTAGATTAATACTATTTAGGCATACGCCAACATGTCCACCAAATTTCATTCAAATCGGAAAACATTACCAAAAAAAGGTGGCTTCCTGGCAAATAGAGCTTCATGCTTAGAAAATTCATTACGATGTATTTATTCTAATGTCACACAGTGTAGTGAGCGTGGCCACGAATCGATGAAAAACAGTAACAGCCTGTTCAGCGAAATGTAGCCAAAACGCAGACGAGCGATAACTACCCAAGCAATAATTTTCTTCTTCTTTTTCTCACCCAAGCAATCATGTTTTTAATTTGGTTCATTGTCACTTATCGTTCGGGTAAGAAAGCTCTTCGCTTTATCGTCTTCCTGTCAAAGACCAATATTTCCATCATGTTTTTATTGACATTTCTTAAAGCTTTTTTCACACAAAAATATCAGAACGGGGGCAACCCTATTCAACAGCTGTAAAAGTAGCAACAGCTGATTCTAGACAATGAGAAATAATCTAATAACCGAAAACAGATACAATTGTTTGCTTGATTGATCATATTATGTATATATAGGGGCTATATCTAAATCGGAAACGTTCTGTACATATTTCAGTAAGTCCCTGAGTTAAAAAGAAAGTTCTTGCTAAATTTCATAGCGATCTGAGCATAATTGTGACCTGTACTTGGTTGTTTGGATACATCTACAAACCGACGGACGAACAAAACCAAACCTATTCAAAAAGAGATTCTAGATCGATAGGTATATTAAACGATTGTTTGGGTCATCTAATTTAACGTGTTATGAAAAAATTAAAAAAGCTACAAAGTGGTTGTAGGATTTTAAAAAAATTTAAACAAACAAAAAAACAGACTATTGTGAATTAAAAGTCTGAAATTACTGTTACAAATGAAATGTCAAACTAACTTGGTGAACAAAAATATGTTTCTCGTTCACTTGGCTGAAATCATAAAAAGGGTGAGCATCTCAACTCGTCTCCAATAAAAATGGAAACAAAAATTTAACACTTGTGTTTTGTTTTCCCTATTTTCTCTTCTCTTTGCTTTGTGTGAAATTATTCCTCTGGATTCGAGGAATATTTTCACCTACCACATCTCTTAATTACAGTCCACTGTCAGAAGAATATTCCCGCCGCTCAGTACCAACAGATCGCAAAGCCAGCTGATTTGATCCGCAACTCACACACAGCAGGAATATTCCCCCTCTACCCGAGTTTATTCAATGATCTTGAAAGGGTAAAAATTAATATTTATCCATAAATAATTGCAAGACATGTAACTAGTTGTTTTACAACAAGGTTTCTGCAATACGACAAAATTAGAATAGAAATACCGTTATAATAACTTGTGTGTACAGATAAACACGCGTGTTTTTTCAGCGGAACCTTTTGGAGTGAACCGAAAAAACAATTCGATACCTCCATTCTAAACTATGCTAAGTGCAAAAAGGTAGTTTTTCAGGAGAGGCGATCAAAATTTGTGAAATTTTTAAATTTGTGTGGAATTCCTTTGTAATGGAAATCGAATGAACTGTACTGTTTTGTGAATAACTTTTGGTTGGGTTGACGGATAAACACCAAATTTTGACTGAATATAATTTTGAATCTTTTGAAGTTAAAAATGCAATCTTCCTAAAATCATGCTAAGGCGACGTAGCATGTTTCACCAAATATATTTATTGGTTTTCTAGCTGCGAATATTTGCGAATTTGGCAATAATAAATCTGAACAAAATATATTAAAATCTAAATTTTTTAAAAATTTATCATTTTGAATTGAATGAAAATCGAAAAAAAATATATTTCTGACAATAAAATACATATGCCGCATATTAAATTGGTAATTTTTGATTTATTTGCATATTTTGCTAGCAACTACTCAAAAAGGATATTTTAAGAATTATTTAATACTTGATGCAATTTTAGCGGTTACATGCATTAATTTTAAACGCCTTAGAAGTGTATTGAGCAAAAGTTGGTTGAATTCGGTGGGCAGTTTTAGAAAATATTTTATTTTTGCATTTCAGGATATGTGGGAGGTGGGCGTATCCTTTGACGTATTTGTTGCAAAATTTGTTTTTAGCTTATTTTGCTTATTAAAACTTCTTATGCAAAATTTCGACGACCTATGTATATCTACTCCTTCCATTTTTGGACAACAGTGCAGAGAAATCACTAGACTGTGTGTCGCTCTTATAAATGAATTATTTTCTTTGAATAATTGAAATCATTTAATATTCTTAGAAAATATACTTCAGGCATACAATTTACCACTACCAATTCAAAACACAACGCTTTATCTTCCTAAAGATTGGATTTGTTATATTCAAAATGCAAACAATTTTAAAAAATATCAATACATCCATTCTAAAACATGCTAAGTCGGCTTAGCATGTTTTCTGGGAGATTGTATTTTGACTTCTAAATATTCCAAATTATGTTCAGTCAAAATTTAGTGTTTATCCGTCAACCCAATCAAATGTTATTCAAAAAACAGTAGAGGTTATTCCATTTCCATTACAAAGGAATTCCACACAAATTAAAAAAAAATCATCAAACTTTGATCGCCTCTCCTTTTTGCACTTAGGATAGTTCAGAATGGAGGTATCAATATTGCGGATAGGTTAGGTTTGGGTTAGGGTGGAAGCCGTTTTTTTTTGTCAGCTCATATAGACATGTTTAGGTCCCTAGTGTTACAATGGGCTGAAATGACCCTCATCGAAACCAAGCTGGTTGATACAGATATTTATCGATAGTACGAATATAGGTACCGGAAAGATCGGCTCGGCTGCCTAGAAAGCCCGACCCCAGTATGTCCAGTCGCCGTTTACTCAAAGCGGGACAGTCGCATAGCAAGTGCTCAATGCTCTCCACTTCTTCCTCATCTCCACAGCTTCTGCAGAAGTCATTGGAGTAAATACCCAATCTTTTGGTGTGTTCGTCGCTCAAGCAGTGTCCCGTCAGAACGTAGACAATCTTTGCCCCTCTAGTGCGACGTGATATTTTGATCTTCTCAGGTCATACCTTGGCCAGATTTGTCTAGCTACCATGCGGGCGCCGATTTCTGTCCATCTTTCTTTGGACTGCCTGATTGCCTCTTGCTTAAGCCAAAGCTTGCACGTGGATAGTGGCGCACCAATATATGCAAATTCATCGAGAATTTGTAATGTCGTCCCTTTCCTAGCAAGTTCATCAGCTTTGCAGTTCCCCGGGATATCCCTATGCTCAGGCACCCATATGAGGTGTATATTAAACTACTCAGCCACCTAGTTTAGATATCAGCGGCAGTCGAGGTCTGTTTGTGAATTTAGGGATGTGGCCTCCACAGAATTTATGGCATCTTGGCTGTCCGAGTAAATGACATCGCCAGTGTTGGTTAGTATGTTACGATTCAGCCACTTGACGGCTTCCCATATTGCCATTATTTCGGCTTGATAGACACTGCAGGTATCTGGTAGTCTGTGAGCTATATCCAAAGTAAGCTCTTTACAGTGTATGTACTTTTCATTAAGCTTGGAACCTCCCGTATGGAAGTGGAGATGGTTTCTATTACCTGGTATTCCTCTTGAAGGTGTACACCGTTGGTAAATAGTCCACTCGGTCATTTACCATAGCACTACACTTTGATATCCTCGCACATGCAGGCAGTTCCATGAACCTTTTTTAGTAGGTTGGTGATGAATTGAAGTGAAGTACATGTATGTTTGCTATCATATATGCAAAATTTTAAAAATATAGCATTATTTAATATATTTTTATCTATATTTATCATAAACCGTTAGGAAGACACGTCCAAATCTATGAGACTTTAAGAATTAATTTATTTTTTATTTTCAATTGAAAACAAATAATGTAGCCCCTCTTTCCGCCCAGCTGTTCTTTCAATAAAATGAAAGATGGGAATGTCTTCTTTCGGTTGAAGACAAAGGTAATTCTCGAAAATTTAATAAAACTATACATTTCTGGTAAAAATCACGAAACTTGCAATAAAATTCTTGGATTCTCTTAGGCCAGGTGTTATTGAATACTGAAACAAGCAAGAACGTCCAGTCGGGTAAACCCACGTAAGAACTCCCTCACCTTCAGTCTCGAAAAAAATATTCCTAAATATATTTATTATCAATGTAACTTGCATTTAATAGATTTAAAGTATGTATTGGTATTATAGTTATAAGTTTTAACAAGTGGTGCAAAAAGGTCCATTTGTGTGGGAGGTACCAAAAGGGGCGTGCCAATAACGCCCACCGTGCTCTAGTCGCTAGGTACTATCAAAACATTACACTGTACAAAATTTCAAGTATTTGCATACACTGATATTGAAGTTATAAGCAGTTAGCTTTTGTTGCAAAAAGGTCAACTTGTGTGGGAGGTACGAAAAGTGGCGTAGCAACTTCGTCCATTTTTCTTGAGGTGTTAGCGACTAATAAACTAACACTATTTGTGGAATTTCAGAAAATACGAGTTAGTGGTATATTTGTTATTAAAGTATCAACGTTTCACTAAATTGTAACCCTTGTTGGGGGAGGTACTAGAAAGAGTAGACCAATATGGCCCATCTTCGAACTTAGCCGGAGATAGAGAAAAATATTACCGCGCACCAAATTTGAAGTCAGTCGGTTTATCCTTTCGATAGTCATCGTGTTATCGTCTGTCTGTCTGCTGGCTGGTGCCAGACGAACATTGCTCAAATGACTTACAATGACCCAAATCGAACTTCCGCCAAACATCCTTGGAGTCTTAGGCCACTCCTTCGATGTGTTACACTTTTGGCTCGTAGCAAATGATATATACCCTCCTCTCTAAGGTGAGGGGATAAAAATGATTATCTATATTTTGAATGGGTTTTATGGGCGGTGGCAATGACCGATTTTGATGCAACATGGCATCTTCTGTTTTTCCATTTTTATCTTAATTTAGTCAACATAATGCTTAGTGCCGACTTTCAATGATCTAGGACAACACCTTATAGTTTTTGCACAAAAATGTATGAAGCCATCTCTGGCCGTCGTCTGCATATGCCTCGAGAATGCAACCACAACATTCTAAATCTAGGAAGATTTCACTCACCGCTATGTTCAAAATTTGTGGAGACAGTACTCCTCATTGTGGGGTCCCTCTGTTTGCAAACCTTGTCCCTTATTCTAAAAGTTTGGTTACCCGACAGACGTTTTGTATCTAGGTTCTCCCTAATCAAATAATCTAAAAGACTTTCCAGGCCATTCAATATGAAGGAGGATAGGCTAATTTGTCTGAAGTCTTTGGCCTAGTGTGCGATATCTTTCCCAATTTGTGTATAAATAGCGCTTTGGTATCCCTCCATCGATTAGGGATGCCTGATTCAGCGTTCATAATTTTTTTCTAGCCAGAGACTAATGTACTTCAACATTTTCGGCATAACAGGTGGAGTGATGTCGCCTGGTCAAGGTGATTTGTAAGGCTCGAAGCTGTTAATCGCTCAGCCTTATCTGGATTTCTCAGTCAACAGTTCTGCTGATACTTGGATTGTATTGGTGAGCTCCATTGTGCAGGGAGCAGTGGATAATATCTTACGCAGCCTTGCGGAATCCGAGATATTTTCCACTTCTCCACATAATGTGTGCCAAGAACGCCTTTGCGCTTTTCTAAGCATCTTCTTATAGATTTTGAGTTGCTCTTTATAGGCATCCCAGTCATTAGTGACCCCTTGTTGCAGCTCTATTTCCCAGCCTTTAACTCAGAAGTCCACCATTGTGGTTTAGTTTTACCCTTATACCTTGGTTTCAGACAGGCTTCTTCAAGGGAGCTATTGAGATATATCAATAGCTCCCTTGAATGCTCGACCTGATTATCCAGACCGACTTCGTCATTCGGTTCGTACGAGTACAGAAGTTTAGAGTTGAGGACTTTTTTTAATTTCTTCATGTACAGATGCCACTTTGTCTTCCTCACAATTCTGTGTACGGCAGGCGAGTTTTAACTCTATATAATGGTGATCTGAGAATGAGTGGTCGTCCAGTACATTCCAACCAGTAATTTTGTCTGACAGCCGGTCAGTAGCAAACTTTCCGTCGAGTACTTTAATTGTAAAGGTCGTTTTATTGCATATGGTAAAAATATGTAGTTAGATTGGTAGTTAGAATAAAGTCAAGAAGTGACTCACCCCTCAGCTTCGTACGGCAAGTAACCATCCAATATATAAGATTACCGATCTCCAGAGTAGCATCTGAGAAGAGAAGAGAAAGATGCTTAGATACTTCCTGGCCTAATTGCAGGTTCTTGGAGAGTTAGCCAGAATCAGTTTAAAGTTGGGTGTCCTGATGCCACACACCTTTCCTCCTACTACGTAAGGCTCCTGTATCAGGACGATGTCTACTGCACCTGTGGACAGGCGCAGCAATAGAGCCCCTGAGGCTGCTTTAGCGTGATGGAGGTTAATCTGTACACCCAAGAAGGGTCTTATCGTATCACCGAGGAGCATGTCCCCGTCAGAGGCGTCAAAGAGTCCGGAGACTCCCTTCAGTGTCCGAAGTAGTGCTTTCGTCCTCAGAGAAGGCCGTTACAGATCTTCTGATAGAGACTGAGTCACTAAAAACACTTAATGGGCGTGGTTAGCTCCGCACTTCCAGAAAGCCGTGCATCAACCACGGTGGACGCTTCGCATTCCGCAGCTTGTACTCGTATACCTTCAGTAGTATAGTCTCGAAAACATATTGCATTGTTACACCTGTACATTGTAAAGAGTGATTCATCGTGAGGTTTGGTTTATAATGTAAAATAAAACACATAAATTTTAAAGTAAACTTAAAAGGTAATCTGATTTTTTTGACTTTATAGGCCGTTAACACAGCTGAATTTGTGGCTCTTTCAGTCGACTCATTGTCTTTGGAAGCATCTATGACGCCGTTAGCCTAGGTAAGTGACTCTTTTTGTTTTTCGGTAAGAGCCTTTCGTAAACAGCCTCCAACTTCGTAAAAACTCCGGTGCTCATTGTGCTTCCGCTTTGACGGACGGACATGACGTTTTCCACTCACCGTACCACCTGTTGATCGATTGGTACATGAAGGCATCCCCGGCCATATTGGTGGGTGTAAAAAGACAAGCACGCCGTCCAGAATATGTACTACCATGTAGACCTTTCAGACTTCGTACGGTTTTTTTGTGGTTGCGTAAAAGGTACTGCGTGATAGGTTTTAGTTATCCGCTTTGTAATAAACACGTTCGTTCACTATGAGTGACGCCTATGGAAAATATATACTTACATCGAAAACTAGTTCGTTTCACTGATCTTATCGCGACAGTTAAAATGAATAAATGCCAAATATATGCCGACACGTGCAATTGATTCAATATATTTTGTATTCCATAATAATAACAGAGCCTCGCCACAGATCCAATATCTAATTTTTTTTGTTGATGCACTCCTTAAGATTTCAAGGCAATGCGTGCAATGGCTCTCCTTATACATATACGAATCCATTATTTTCAATAATGGATTCGTATGTGCGGGGCCACACCGGCCTTTCCGATATCGCCAAATTTTGTGTTGAGCCATATTGCTGTCCAATGTACTCATAACAAAGTCCACGACGATTGGTTCAATGGTTCTCCAGATATTTCGTCTTCAATGTGAGAGTCATGTGGACGGTGCCACGCCCACATTTGCGATATCGCCAATTTTATATAAGGTTTTACACATTGCTGTCAAATACCACATTTAAAGGCAATTGTAGCAAGAGTTTTCCAGACATTTCGATTTCAATAATCTAGTTATATAGGCGGAACCACTAACTATTATTTTCCACCTATTGTTTGGCTTGTGAATATTTTTCTCAAATACACCCAAACCAAATTTTAAAGCAATTGGTGAAATGGTTCTGCAGATATCCACACCCTCTTATCCAATATATTTCATTATTTGTGTCACGTACAGTGCTGTCAGATGTATCCACACCAAATTTCAAGATACTTGGTGCAATAGTTCGCTTAATACTTCCCAATCAAATCGTTTTCAAATATGGGGTCACTTAGGCTGCGTTACGCTCATTAGTCCGATTCCGCCAATTTTTAGACCAATAACGTAGACCAAATGCATGTACAAACCTGTAAGGAAACACAGAAAGGCGGGGCCGACTATATAATACCCTACTCCGCCTTAACAATACGAAAAGGCGCATTGCGGTAATAATTTGGAATAATTGGTTTCGTTTCAGTTAAGAAAGTACTTAGATCCACCTGCTCATCAAGATTTATTCCAACGAGGAGTTGAATTTGTTGATCATAATAAACTAGATCTGAAAGGATAATCTTAAAATGCACAAATTCCTTTCTTAGATCAAGAATTGGGAGGAACTATACATAATCTAAACAGACTTTCATCAACTTGGATCAAAAGCCTAATTTCTGCCACATTATATAAAGGTTGGACGTAAACAATTTGTATAAGCGCTTCAATACTAAATGGGCAAGAATATATACATATGTATATGTGGCTATATATAAATCTGGACAAATTATCCCCAAATTACTGTTCCTAACTTAAGAAACTTCTTTTTAAAAATTTTGTAATGATCGAAATTAAAGTACAAGTTATATAGCGTTTTGTTACCAAATCGAGAGGTATATATATATGGGGGCAATATCTAAATCTGTACCGATTTCCTCCAAATTTGCCAATGAAAATCGGGTGTAACATGCGGGCTATATCTAAATCTGAACCGATTTTCCCCAAAAAATACTTACATGTCAAATCGGGTGTATTATATATATAGGGTGTATTATATATAAATCTGAACCGACTTTCCCAATTTCGGCAGAGTTCCTTAATATAATAAGAAACCTCTTTCTGCTAAATTTCGAACTGATCGGACATAAAATACAGTTTCCACAGCGCTTACATGTCAAATCTGTAGTAACATGTATAAGGGGGCTATATCTAAATCTGAACCGATTTTCCCCAAAAAAATACTTACATGTAAAATCGGGTGTAATATATATATGGGGGCAATATCTAAATCTGAACCGACTTTCCCAATTTCGGCAGAGTTCCTTAATGTAATAAGAAACCTCTTTCTGCTAAATTTCGAACTGATCGGACATAAAAACAGTTTCTACAGCGCTTACATATCATATCTGTAGTAACATGTATGTATATGGGGGCTATATCTAAATCTGAACCGATTTTCCTCAAATTTAGTATTGCCTCTAAGTGTATCAAGAGACTTCTCAATTTTTATACAGATCTGTTTAAAAATGTTGCTTATACAGTGCATGTATGCCAAATCGGAGGTACATTTATATGGGACCTATATAGGTTCGTTGAGATCGGATCATAATTGCGACCTGTACTTTGATCAGAAGAATACATGGACGGGCGGACTGACAGACGGACGGCCGCCTCTAAGTGTATCAAGAGACTTCTCAATTTTTATACAGATCTGTTTAAAAATGTTGCTTATACAGTGCATGTATGCCAAATCGGAGGTACATTTATATGGGACCTATATAGGTTCGTTGAGATCGGATCATAATTGCGACCTGTACTTTGATCAGAAGAATACATGGACGGGCGGACTGACAGACGGACGGCCGGACAGACAGACAGGATTAAATCGACTCAAATGTGATTCTATGTCGATCGGTATAATAAACTATAGGTCCGTCTCTTATATTTTTCTCTTATTTTGTATACACATGTACAAAGTCATAATACCCTGTACCACAGTGCGGTGTTGGGTATAAAAATTACAGAACTCTAGATTAAAAAAGTTTCAAGAAATATCACGCTTGCTTGATATATCGAAAATTCAAGTAACATGAAAATTTGAAAATTTCGTGAAAATTTCTAGAAGATCGGCCCAGGATATTATGAGTTGGTGCGTTTGTTTGTAACATCCAAAAGGAGAAGTGTTGAACCCATCGTTGATTATACCAATCAACTGGAATCTCTTCCGGAGTCTATTTAACCATGTCCGTCCGCCTGTCTGCAGATGTATCCTGGTAATGTTGTTGTTTTTGTAACAGTATTGGATGTTTGTTGCCCATTATGTGTTCGATTCGCCTTGTATTGTGGTTTCTGCTACATTGGTTTCCAGGCCAAGGAAGTTGGCTGCTTCAACTCGATGAGTCCCAAGAGACCAGGGAACAAGTTGAGTAGGTTTGGCAGGGAAGTGCGGTCCCTGGTTACATGCGGAACATGCCTTCCACGTGTTGCCATCGATACTTGCCCAATATGAATTGAGTTGTATCCTGATCTCAATTGGCCCAAAACTACTGTTGTCTGTAGTGGTAATCCGCTTCTTCCGAAGCCTCTTATGGAGGCTTCTCTTTTCGCACCCTTACGAATGCGAAACCGATATTGAATACGGAAAAAAGGCATTTTTGCGAAGGCGAAGAATATTTTTTGTTTTTATGCGAATACGAAGCGAATATCAATAACTTATTTACGGATGCGATTCATATGAAGATTCATTCCTACGTACTGTCTTTTAAATTCAATATACATATTGCAGTTGAATTATTAAATATAAAATATTTAATTAATCCTAAAACAAACAAAAAACAAAATCAACTCTACAGTGGAACCACCAAGGACAGAGAAGACCTGATACCACTTGAATCAGGTCGACTACACGGCACACACTGGGGACACTTCCCGGCCGTGTAGTTTAAAACTATTTATACCCTACACCACACTGTGATACTGGGTATTATGACTTTGTGCATTGTTTGTAACGCCCAAAAAGAGAATAAATAGAACCATAGTTTATTATACCGATCGACATAGAATCACTTTTTGAGTCGATTTAGCCATGTCCGTCCGTCTGTCTGTCTGTACATGTATTCTTGTGATCAAAGTGCAGGTCGTATTTATGGTCCGATTGTAATGAAATGATGATTCCTATTCAAATTGGTCAAAATCGGTTAATCGGTAGCCCCCATATATACGAGTATTTTACCCCGATTTGACATGTAAGCGCTGTAGAAACCGTATTTTACATCCAAACTATACGAAATTCGGTAGAAACAGTTTTCTTATTATGTAAATGAAAACTACAAAATTCGGAGAAAATCCGTTCAGATTTAGATATAGCCCCCATATATATGTTTCACCCGATTTGACATACCCGTATTTTATATCCAATCAGTACGAAATTCAATAGAGAGAGTTTTCTTATTACATGTATGAAGACTGCCAAATTCTTATCGCAATGCCCATTTTCGCATTGTTAGGGAGATGTAGGGTATTATATAGTCGGGCGGGCCGACTTTCTGTCTTTCCTTACTGGTTTTTTTATTTAAACATTTATACTGTATATTTTTTTACCCTACAACACACTGTGGTACAGGGTATTATGGCTTTGAGCATTTTGTAACACCCAAACAGAGAAGAAATAGTCCCATAGTTTATTATACCGATCGACATAGAATCACTTTTCGAGTCGATTTAGCCATGTCTGTCCGTCCGTCCATGTATTCTTGTGATCAAAGTACAGGTCGCAATTATGATCCGATCTCAACGAACCTTTGCACATATCTTTCTTTTGGCCCAAGGACGATCCCTATTGCATTTGGTTAAAATCGGTTCAGTTTTATATACAGGTCCTATGTATATGTTCCTCCGATTTTAAATAGATATATACTCCGTATATGCAACATTTTTTAATCTTTATAAAAATTGGCAGAGACAAGTCTCTTGATACACTTAGAGGCAATACCAAATTTGAGGAAAAACGGTTCAGATTCAGATATAGCCCTCATATATATGTTACCACCGATTTGACATGTAAGCGCTGCATAAACTGTATTTTGTGTAAGTACACAGAAAGAAATATGCCATACTAAATTCAAGTACAAATTTTTAATTTAAGCCGAAATCTTACTTAAAAATGTAAGTACGTTCGAATTAAGTTTTTCCTCAAACAAGTATAAATCGGCTTAAATTTAAAAAAATAAAGCGCTGTAAGGCTTACAATAAGCATAAAATGCTTGAAATCAAGTAAACATTTCTTGAAGAGGAAAATTAAGCCTAATATGGCTTAAAGTAAAAAGAAAAAGCTTAATTTATTCTCTACAAGACCAAAGCATTACAAAGCACAATAAAATTACCTTCTCAACCACTCTCATTTAAGTGGTTGATTTTGGCTGACGCAACATCAAACACACACGCATATAAATGTATATGTATAAACATTTGTGCGCAATCATATCCAATTCGTTTCTCGTTCAAGCAGTGTTTGCAAATACATTACTTGGCGTGATTTTTTCATATACGGTTTTTGAAGTTGTAAATAATTCTTGTTCGTTTCGTTAATGCTATTCCTTTTATGTTTCATATTTAACTCGAATAATTAAACTTATATTTTTGCTGTCAAGCAATCGTATTTTGACATACCATTTAAAAAAATTGCATTCTTTGCAATACAGTGGCAAAAAAGGTATAATTAATATAAATGGTATATAGGTACAAAACGAACGAAAGCACAATAAATGTAGTATGGTCAGGCTTAAATCAAATATTGGTTAGGCTTAAATCAAGATCTGATCAGGTATTGGTTAGACTTAAATCAAGAACTGATCAGGCTAAAATCAAGTATTATCAGGCTTAAATCAAGTATTGGGCTGGGTTAATTCAATCAAAATGTTCTTCATTGAAGCCCATAAAAAAAATCCCACTCAAATCAATTCTATAAAATTCCTAAATCAATCGCTTTATGCTTGAAATAAGAATATTTCGGCTTAAAATCAAGCCTTATCAGGCTTAATGCGCGCTAAGATTAAGAATTCAGGGCTTAAAAATCAGTACTTGATTACCGTACTTTTGACACCGCTACGTGTTGATTCAAGTACGGACTACTCATTTTTTTTCAGTGTACGAAATTTGGCAGAAAGAGGTTTCATATTACATTAAGGAACGCAGTCAAAATTGGAGAAAATCGGTTCAAATTTGGATAATGCCCCCATGTATATATTTTACCCCCGATTTGATATTTAAGCGGTGTATAAACTGTATTTTATATCCGATCAGTACGAATTTAGGCAGAAAGAGGTTTCTTATTACATTAAGGAACTAAGCCAAATTTAGGTGAAAATCGGTACAGATTTAGATATAGCCCCCATATATGTATATATTACACTCGATTTGACATATAAGCGCTGTAGAAACTGTATTTTATATCCGAGCAATACTAAGTTCGGCAGAAAAAGTTTCTTAATACATGAAGGAACACTGCCAAATTTGGGGGAAATCGGTTCAGATTTAGATATTGCCCCCATATGTATGTTCCTCCCGATATGGTATCAAAGCGCTATATAACTTGAACTTTACTTTCGATCATTGCAAAATTTGGCAGACAGTAGTTTCTTAATTTAGGAACGAATACAGCCTAATTTGAGTATACGAGGTATGTTAAAAAAGGATTTATTTATTCATGAATATCTATTTTGTCCCCTTCAAAGTAATTCCCCTCGGATATAATACACTTCTGCCAACGTTTTTTCCAATCCTCGAAGCACTTCAAATAATCATTTTTTGTGATCTTTCATGGGGCTTTTCAGTTTTGGGAACAAAAAATAGTCACAGGGGGCTAGGTCAGGGGAATACGGTGGCTGCGGCACCATTACTGTGTTGTTTTTGGCCAAATATTCGCGCACAAGCAACGATGTGTGTGCAGGGGCGTTATCATGGTGCAAAAGCCAGTATTTGTTCTTCCACAAATCCGGGCGTTTTTGGCGGATTGCTTCGCGCAATTTGCGCATAACTTGCAGGTAATATTCTTTATTGACCGTACTACCCTATGGCAAGAACTCATAATGCACCACGTCCCTGCAATCAAAGAAAACTGTGAGCTCGGGCGTCTGGCACGCTGTTCGTCCTTCGCATATTCTCGGCCCTCTAAGAACATTTTGTACCACCGATAAACGTTGATTTGGTCAACAATCGGACCAAAGCAACGTTTATCGGTGGAATTTTGTTTCTCTCGGAATTTTGTTTCTCACACAAAATTTGATGCAGATTCTTTGATCCATTTTCTGAAATAGATGAAAATCGAATTTCAATAATATTCGTTGTCATACATACTGACAACAGGCGGCAGCGACGTCAGATCGATACTCATCGGCTTATAGTTATTTAATTTTCCCTGATGATGCCTTTCGATGAAAGGCGAAATATTGAATAAAAGATAAATAAATCTATAAAAACCAAGACCTTGAGCTCGAGTTTCATTCAAACAATTTGGCTAGATAAAAATCGAAGACAAGTTAAAACACATCCAAGCACAACAGCTGTCAGCATAAGTAAGGGACATGAGTACCAACATAACGCTACAAAAATATCAAAAATCAAATACACGTAGCTCGCGGAAATTGAAAATTCGCGATATTTTTTGAACATACCTCGTATTTTGTTCAGATTTATATATAGCCACATATATATGTATAGCCATAGCCATATATATATACTCGTATATATATATATAAGTATATGCTCTTGACTATTTAGTATTTAAGCGCTACTAAAACTGTATTTTAAGTCCCATCATTATATAATTTAATAGAAATTGAATGTCCGTTTAAATTATCTATAGTTCCTTCCGATTCTTGATCTAAGGAAGAAAATTGTGAATTTTAAGGTTATCCTTTCAGATCTAGTTTATTATGATCAACATCTTCAACTCCTCGTTGGAATAAATCTTGATGAGCAAATAATCCACTCTTCGTATTGTTATGGAGGTGTAGGGTTTTTTTAATCGGCCCCGAACGACTTTCTGTCTTTCCTTCCTGGTTTTTGAGGAAGGTAATTGAGGAAGCATATGCGAATATTCGTCACATCCCTGCTATAAATTAAACCAAACTAACGACTTTTTAAGTAAGTAGAGGCAGTTTTGGGACTGCGCTGATTATACGGGGTGGCCCCGTATTATTCATGAATATCTATTTTGTCCCCTTCAAAGTAATTCCCCTCGGATATAATACACTTCTGCCAACGTTTTTTCCAATCCTCGAAGCACTTCAAATAATCATTTTTTGTGATCTTGTTCAGCTCCTCCTTCGATGCCGTCTTTATCTCCTCAATCGTGCCGTAGCGTCGTCCTCTCATGGGGCTTTTCAGTTTTGGGAACAACAAATAGTCACAGGGGGCTAGGTCAGAGGAATACGGTGGCTGCGGCACCATTACTGTGTTGTTTTTGGCCAAATACTCGCGCACAAGCAACGATGTGTGTGCAGGGGCGTTATCATGGTGCAAAAGGTGGAATTTTGTTTCTCACACAAAATTTGATGCAGATTCTTTGATCCATTTTCTGAAATAGATAAAAATCGAATTTCAATAATATTCGTTGTCATACATACTGACAACAGGCGGCAGCGACGTCAGATCGATACTCATCGGCTTATAGTTATTTAATTTTCCCTGATGATGCCTTTCGATGAAAGGCGAAATATTGAATAAAAGATAAATAAATCTATAAAAACCAAGACCTTGAGCTCGTGTTTCATTCAAACAATTTGGCTAGATAAAAATCGAAGACAAGTTAAAACACATCCAAGCACAACAGCTGTCAGCATAAGTAAGGGACATGAGTACCAACATAACGCTACAAAAATATCAAAAATCAAATACACGTAGCTCGCGGAAATTGAAAATTCGCGATATTTTTTGAACATACCTCGTATGTTGTTCAGATTTATATATAGCCACATATATATGTATATCCATAGCCATATATATATACTCGTATATATATATAAGTATATGCTCTTGACTATTTAGTATTTAAGCGCTACTAAAACTGTATTTTAAGTCCCATCATTATATAATTTAGTAGAAATTGAATATCCGCTTAAATTATCTATAGTTCCTTCCGATTCTTGATCTATGAAAGAAAATTGTGAATTTTAAGGTTATCCTTTCAGATCTAGTTTATTATGATCAACATCTTCAACTCCTCGTTGGAATAAATCTTGATGAGCAAATAATCCCCTCTTCGTATTGTTATGGAGGTGTAGGGTTTTTTTAATCGGCCCCGAACGACTTTCTGTCTTTCCTTCCTGGTTTTTGAGGAAGGTAATTGAGGAAGCATATGCGAATATTCGTCACATCCCTGCTATAAATTAAACCAAACTAACGACTTTTTAAGTAAGTAGAGGCAGTTTTGGGACTGCGCTGATTATACGGGGTGGCCCAAAATTACCGAATGGGTTCTTTTTAACCTTTTTTTGTAAAAAAAGACTTAGAGAATTTAAAATGGAACAGTACACAATTGAACGAGCACGAATATGCGAAGCAGAAAATGGCCACCACTTGCGAGATATAATTGTTCATAATTAAATTAAAAATATCTTCCATTTATATACTGTATTACAAATAAATTAATAATTATGTCTTAAATAAAATGTTGTAATGAACTCAAGCCTCTTCGGTCATTTTGAGAAATACAGTATATATGATCAGTTCAGCAAGATGAATGTGCTGCTAACAAAATATGCATTTTTGCAAGACTATAAGCTATTCCCAAGTGTGTAAAAAACTAGTAGCGCAATGCTAAGATCGGGCGAAGCCGACTATTAGATACCCTCCACCACCTTGTTAGAGCAGAATAAGATGAGATATAGTCGATACAAATATGAAATGATTACATTATAAATCTAAATCTAAACCGAATTTCTTCAAATACGCTAATATGGGCACTGGGATATTAGGGCGGGTAAAAAAAATAATTATTGCGGTTGTTCGCATCTCAAATGAAAGCATGGTTTGTTTAGTGAATATCCCCAAAATATTTTGGCTATATCTTGAGCCGCCAGTGAGTTAGAGCGATATAACATAACCTATAAAAATCATGTTTTATTGCACATATCGGACACCTTGGACTAAAGCGTGACATTTTTCGTATGTGCATCTAGAACGCGCTATTCTGCTTAAAATAGTACAAATATGCCAAAGTATTTCACGGTTTGAAGGCGTAATTTTGCATGAAAGAAGCTTATCGTAAAGTTTTTTTTAATATTTTTTCTAAAATTCCAATTTTCATGGAAGGTACCTTTGGTATTTGAACCATATTGGACCAAGTATTAGTTCGATAAAGTCGAAATACCTTTTAAATTAAAGGACATTGTGAATGCTCGAAATGCTGAAAACATCACTCTCACGTAGAATCGGAATTTTAGTAACTGTCGTTAAAAAATAATCGCACAAAATAACCATAAAAATAGAAAAAAAAAATCCCAAACAAATTGTTTGTTTCATTTCTTTAAACCATGCATCTTATCGAAGGAAACAATGCCTATTCATATTAATTATTTTGGCAATTTTGTTTGGGAGGTAGCAAAAGGTGCGTGGCAGTAATGCCCATATTTTATATGGGTATATAAAAACATTACACAGTTCAAAATTCCAAGTGTTTTTATGTGCAGGAATCAAAGTTATAAGCAGTTGAATTTTTGTGCAAAATATTTAATTTTTTTGGAGGTACCAAAAGGCGCGTGACTATAACGCTGAGTAGTAGTATAGATGTTATGAGATAATCAATATTTCACTTAATTTTGACCCTACGTGGGGAGCTACTCGAAGGAGTGGACCAACATAGTCCATCTTTGACCTTATCCTGATATAGCCAAAATGTTTGACACATACAAAATTTGAAGTTAATTGGTTAATCCTATCCAAATACATCGCGCGCAACAACCAGACAGACAGACGGATATGCTGACGGACATTGCTCAAATGGCAAAAAACGGATTTTCGCCAAATATTCTTGGGGTCTCTTAAGTCACTCTATCGATGTGTTACACATCGCAGAATTTGGCATATACCCCTGTTTACAGTAGTGGGAGTATAAAAACCGAAATTCTCTTATTTCTACCAATAGTGCTAATGTTTATACATTTATCCATAGATTTTCTTGAAATATACATTGTTTTCTTCCTTAGGATCTAGCTTTCAAAAAATTGAATTGTTTTTTCTTTTCTTTATGGTTTTTGTCGTGCCAAAAAAAACTTTCCTTCTTTAACCACAAATCAATTTTTTCTTATACTTTTTACGAATGTTCTTAAATTTATATTTCCACGTGAAAGTACCATTATAAGCCTCATTATTTCCTTTTATTTAAAGTGTATCCTGGCGTTATCGAGCATTTATATCAAAAAAAATGGTACATACACTAAATGCACCTTGTAAGAAAATGAAAATTTTAAAGAAATTTTTTTTTTAAGAAAAGGGACCATAAAATTGTTTTTAATATCGCTCATTTACTTTAACACTGTTATAACTCTTTTGAAAATTTGAGGATGTCTTACAGAAATGCGAATTCTGTAAATATCCATAAATTAATCTCAACGAAATTTACTTTATTAGTAAACAATCACATTTCGGATTATTACACCTTTTTTAAACTTCCTATTTCATCTTATTTACCTTTTTATACGGACTTAAAGTTACACATCTACACAATTTTCAATTTTGTGTTACGACAGTCTTGAAGTTGTTTTCGTGTTTAGAACACCATATTGCACCAGACAATTTTATGCACAGCCCTTCCACAAAAATTTTGTTGCATTGTGGTGGTGTCCCATAAATTGAAGACGTTGATGACGTAGACAACGGAGACGACTGCGACGCACTGGGGGATACACAGCAAGCTGCAACGTATACCAGTCTGCGATACTCCCTGGCGTGGTTGAGGCCAGAGCAACCTCAGAATTGCACACACTCTATACATCGGTTACACCTTACTGATTTCCTCTGGGATATACCTCTCCCAAGGCGAAAAATATACGAGCATAAAACACGTAGTACTTAGGAGGCGGGCAGCCCCTGATCGTAGAATTGCTGCTTCTGGTCAATCCGGTACATCCTGTAATGTGAAGTGAATGCCGTATAACAAAAACACAATAATCTTTTTTTGGTCCAAAGACGATCCCCAAATTGGATAAATCGCTTCAGGTTTAGATATAGCCCTCATATATATTTACCTTCGACTTGAAATATTGTATGGGTAGTTCTTTCTCAAGTGTCACAGATCAAAAATTAGAATTTTCTCAAATTCTCAGAAAATGTTACCTTTGTAATTTGGTATCTTCACCAAATTACAAAGAAAAACCAGTAAGGAAAGGCAGAAAGTCGGGCGGGGCCGACTATATAATACCCTACACCTCCCTAATAATGCGATAAGGGTCATTGCGATAATAATTTGGAATAATTGGTAAATGGGTAGGAACATATTATCTAATTCTGAACCGATAATCGCTAAATTAAGTAATATTCGTTCCTAAATTGAGAAACATATTTCTGGAAAATTTTAATGATCGGAAGTAAAGTACAACTTCTATAGCGCTTTGATACCAAATCAGGAGGAACATATGTACGGATGTTATATATAAATCTGAACCGATTTTCCCTGAATACTCATTCATGTAAAAAGACATCTTTCTGTCGAATTTCGTACTGATCGGATATAAAATACAATCTCTACAGCGCTTACATGTCGAATCGGAGGTAACATATATATGGGGCTATATCTAAATCTGAACCGATTTTCTCCGAATTTGGCAGTATTTCTTCATGTAGAAGGAAACCTCTTTTTGCCGAAATTCGCACTGATCGGATATAAAATAACATTTTTACAGCGCTTACATGTGAAATCGGGGGTAATGTTTATATGGGGGCTATATCTAAATCTGAACCGATTTCTTCCAAATTTAACAGTGTTCATTCAAATAATAGGAAACCTCTTTCTGCCGAATTTCATACTGATCGGACATAAAATAACATTTTTACAGCGCTTACACTTCAAATCGGGGGTAACGTATATATGGGGGCTATATCTAAATCTGAACCGATTTCTTCCAAATTTAACAGTGTTCATTCAAATAATAGGAAACCTCTTTCTGCCGAATTTCATACTGATCGGATATAAAATAACATTTTTACAGCGCTTACACTTCAAATCGGGGGTAACGTATATATGGGGGCTATATCTAAATCTGAACCGATTTCTTCCAAATTTAACAGTGTTCATTCATATAATAAGAAACCTCTTTCTGCCGAATTTCATACTGATCGGATATAAAATAACATTTTTACAGTGCTTACACTTCAAATCGGGGGTAACGTATATATGGGGGCTATATCTAAATCTGAACCGATTTATTCCAAATTTAACAGTGTTCATTCGTATGATAAGAAACCTCTTTCTGCCGAATTTCAGACTGATCGGATATAAAATAAAGTTTTTAAAGCGCTTACATGTCAAATCTGGGGTAACATATATATGGGGGCTATATCTAAATCTGAACCGATTTGAACCAAATTCAATAGGGAACGTCCTTGGGCCAAATAAAACATATGTGTAAAGTTTCGTCGAGATCGGACCATAATTGCGACCTGTACTTTGATTACAAGAATAGATGCACAGACAGACAGACGGACAGACAGACGGACATAGCTAAATCAACTCAGAAAGTAATTCTAAGTCGATCGGTATAATAAACGATGGGTCTATTTCTTCTCCTTTTGGGTGTTACAAACAAATGCACAAAGTTATAATACCCTGTACCACAGTGTGGTGTAGGGTATAAATATTTTTATGGAGCATTATTTTTCAGGAAGCCAGCTTTATTTGGTGATGTTTTCCGATTTTAATGAAATTTGTTGCACATGTTGGCGTATGCCTAAATAGTATTAATCTAAAATATGACTGCATTCAGGTGACCACAACTGCAGATCTATGAATTTAATTTTGTCGATTTTAATAAATATGCTCCTATTCTTCGCCTTTTATGTCAAGTTTATGACATGCAATATGTAATACATGTTTCTTAAAGATTTTGTTATGAGCTTTTCAATGGTGATAATCATTTTTTGCAGAAACATTATTTTGACATTGAAATTCAAGGTCAAACTATTAGTTTTCGAATATCAAAAAAGCGTGGTCAAGCGATTTGACTCAACATTTTTCAGAAGAATGCTATTTTAGCGTGCTAATGATGGACAAAAAGCGTGGTCAAGCGATTTGACTAAACATTTTTCAGAAGAATGCCATTGTCGGGTACTAATGATGGACAAAATTTTAGTTTCCGCGATATTCCAATTTTAAGAGAAATTGTTCTATAACACCGTGCGACAAAATTGAGCAAAAATTATTGGTCATGGAATTATCTACATATATAATTTTGAAAGCTGACTAGAAACACTACAAAACTGTGTACTCAGTTGTTTATTTTCTGGTCGAGTTCGCGTCCAAAAGGACATGACATTGTTTATGGATGTAATTATTATTTTTTTGGTATTTTTTTCTGAAAGTACTAGTAAGACGAAATGAAAGGTCACATTTTGGGCTATCTTAATAAAATTTATTTTTAAACTGGAACTGAAATGTTGAACAAATGGCCTGGTAAATTTTGGTAAAAATTTCTTTAATATCTGCGGTAGAAAATTTTGGAAAAAACTTATTTTATGAATCTTATTGTTAATTAATCATATCCAAATTTTAGGACTCTACGTTAATTAGTTGGTTTTTAGAACAATTGTAATTCAAATTTACTCATCCATAAAATAATATAAAAATTGTGTTGATTGTTTTTATTCCATTCAGATTTCTCTAAATACAAGTAACAAAATAATGATCAATGTAAGATTAAAATAGTTCTAAAAAATAAACTAATCAACATATAATGCTAAAATTTGATAGTAGCAGGACTTTAAAATCCGCAGAATATATTTTTTCAAAATGCTCTACCGTGGATCTTAAAGAAAAATTAAGGACTATTTTGGCAAGTCGATGTTTGCAACATTGTTGTTCCAGTTTCTAAAAACAATGAGAGTATTTAGATAGCCCAAAATGTGCCTTTTCATTTGACACCAATATCGTCTTACTGGAACTTATAGAAAATTTACAACAACAAAATTTTATAATTATATCCTTAAAAAATCTCATGTCCTTTTAAACGCGAACTCGACGAGAAAATAAAAAACTGAGTACACAGTTTAGTTGTGTTTCTAGTCAGCTTTCAGAATTATATAGTCATTTCCATGACCAATAATTTTTATCAATTTCGTCGCACGGTATTATAGAACAAAGTTAAGGTGCTTATCTTAAAATTGGAATATTTCGGAAACTAGGAAAAACACCTCTCCAAAATTTTGTCTATCGTTAGTACGGTAAAATAGCATTCTTCTGCAAAATTTTAAGTAAAATCGCTTGACCACGCTTTTTTGATATTCGCAAATTAATTAGTTGACCTTGAATTTCAATGTCAAAATAATGCTTCTGCAAAAAATTATTATCACAATTGAAAAGCCCATAAAAAATATTTAAGAAACATTTATTACATATTGCAAGTCGTTCACCAAATTTGACATAAAAGGCGAAGAATAGGAGCACTTTTACTAAAATCGACAGAATTAAAGTTGTGGTCACCAGAATGCTGTCATATTTTAGATAATAGTATTTAGGCATACGCCAACATGTCCACCAAAATTCATTCAAATCGGAACACATTACCAAAATAGCTGACTTCCTGACAAATAAAGTTTTATATGTGTCAACTTCAATTTGCCCCTACCCAAAAGTTCGACCCAAATTCCGGGACATCAGAATTCGTTTTAGAGGTATGGTTCCTTCGGCAAAGTTTCTTATTTTGATCCCTAGAATACGATTTTCACTGAGCACTTTACTGAGCGGGGGTCGGTCATACATTTGGACTCGATTGGAGCACTCTAAATGGTCAAAGTGGTATTTTTTCCGGGACATCAGAATTCGTTTTAGAGGTATGGTTCCTTCGGCAAAGTTTCTTATTTTGATCCCTAGAATACGATTTTCACTGAGCAATGGGCGATTTTTAAATCGACCCGCCCTAATCTATATATACCCAACAAAATTTGAAGGAAATAGGTTCGGATTTAGATATAGCCTCCATATATATTTTCTGAACGAATTGTTATTTAAGCGCCATAGAAACTACATTTTACCTCCGATCATTATCAAAAATTTAAGGGGAGAGTATTTTGACTCACAATATAGCCTTCCGAATTTGAAGAAAATAAGGTCAGATTTAGATACAGCCTCCATATATACGTTTGTTTCTATTTGAAATCTAGAGAATATAGATGCTGTATTCTACACCCTATCATTACGAACATTTCAGGCACGAAGTCTCTTGAGACACGAATAAATGCTACTAAATTTGAACAAATCGGTTCATATTTAAATTTAGCCTACATATCTTTAATTCCATGTCAAAACTAACACCTTTTTTGGGTCACCATTCCCGATTTAAAAATAAATTGTCATATCGATTCTCTGCACAAAACAAAACATTTAATACTCGTAGTTGGCGAAAAAAATTACAAAAAATGTTTCCAGATGTTATTAGCATCTGAAATCTGAAAAAATGGGAAAATATCTGAAATGGCGTACGTTTTGAGTTCTGTATTTTCGGAACGCGTGGACGGATTTTTACAAAATTAGGCTCATTTTAGAGGACGTAAGTTCTATTTTTCATAGCGTTTTTCATTCACGTTTTTGAGTGCATCCGATGCATCTGCAAATTTAATTTGCATTTTGCACATCAATGACACCAATGAACGCTGAAAATTAAAAAATTTTAAGATGGTTTTCGTTCAGCCCCGTTCTTTTTTTAAACAATATTTATTACGAAATTCCTGAGATGTGAACATTGCATTTGTTATATTTTAAAAACGCGTTTGCAGATTTATACTAACTAGAGCTCTTCTTGATGGTCTTGACTAGGACATCCTTTATATATGCGAAAATTCGCCAATATTTGCATATATCGTTATTTATTTTTCCTCTTAAATTTCATATTTGCATACTGGACCAGGAAAACACCAACATACGAGTAGATATGTGAAATCATCAAATCTGAGCGGATCCTGTAAATTTTAATGTGGTGTTTTCTTCAGTTACTATAAAATAGCAATTTTACTTAAAAAAATAGAAATTATTTTTTATTGAAATGATTCTGTCGATTTTGTAATTTCAATATTTATCATCTATATATATAAAGAAGAATGTGTGTTTGTTTGTACATATAGACGTCTAAACGGCTGAACCGATCTTCTTGAAATTTTCACAGAATGTACATGTGTGGGGCGTGGTGAAAATAGGGTACCTGAATTTTTGAAATATCAAGTGCCCACATAAGAAAAAATTTTAAATTGAGATATCTTGCACAATTTGTTAGTGTAATTTTGTACATATGTATCTGGCGGCAGTCTACGTGATTGGTCCAAAAATGGACAGGATCGGACCAATGGGCGTGGCACCGCCCATATAAACCAAATTTGAAAAATTATATGTCTTGCACAATTTGTTTGCGAGAGTGCTGAAATTTTGTGTATATGTAACCGGTGGCAGTCAACGTGATTAGTCCAAAAATGGGCGGAATCGGGCCAATGGGCATGGCACCACCAATATAAGCCAAAATTGAGATATCTTGCACAATTTATTAGCGAGAGAGCTGGATTTTGTGTATATATATCTGTTGGCGATCTACGTTATTGGTCAAAAAATGGGCGGGGTCGGACTAATGGGCGTGGCCCCACCCGAGAAAGATGGAATTTTGTATATATATCTGGAGGCAGTCGACGCGATTGGTCCAAAAATGAGCGGGGTCGGACTAATGGGCGTGGACCCATACACGCCTAATTTTGAATTTGAGATATCTGCACAATTTGTTAGCGAGAGAGCTGGAATTTTGTATATATATATCTGAAGACAGTCTACGTGATTGGTCCAAAAATGGCAAATTTGCCTTTAAGGCAAATTTTGAAATCGAGATATCTTGCACAATTTGTTAGCGGGAGAGCTGTCATTTTGTGTATTTATATCTGTTGGCGATCTACGTGATTGGTCCAAAAATGGGCGGGATCGGGCAAATGGGCGTGGCCCACCCATTTGTTAGATTCAGTTAAGGACAAATGAGGCTAAAGACTATAATTTTCTCAGAATTTTAAGTTGGTGTCATTGATGTACAAGATGCAAAATAAAGTTGCATATGTAACTGATGCAGTAAAAAACTTTGAATTAACCAGCATTAAAATATGTACTTTAAAGTACAAGTCAAGACCTTACGAACGAGCCATCACTAAAATTCCGTCCACTCGTTTGCATAATACATAACTTCCAAAATACACCTTTTCAGATATTTTCCCAAATTTTTCAGATTTCAGATGCTTATAACATCTGAAAATAAATGGTGTTTTTTTCTCGCCAACTACAAGATGATTAATTTCCATATTAAAACTCATATACTCATATTTTCCAGACAATCGGCAATACCGACAAGATCTTTTTCCAAAAATCGTTCGGTTTGATATGGAATGAACGATATACCAGATGTACGAAATTTGGTACATTGCTTCGTGGAATAAATCATTTATTAAGTGATCTTTGGAGACAACTTTCGATATATCGAAGTGACCAATCAGTCAACACGGACCATAATGTTTTTACATGGCCGATAGTCACTTTGGGGTATGTACAGAACCCGCTATGCGAAGTCAAAGAAAAAAAAATCACCAATCCTTTTTTCCATATTGTAGAAAAATCCTGGAGACATACTCTTGAAAGTGTCTCAGTGTCCATGGACAAAAACGTTATGACATCCAATCGACGTATTACATACCGTCATCAGAAATGAGAAAGGGCGTATCATCATATTTTAAAATTTTACAGGGAAGCAAAAAACTAAATAATATGTAAAATATTGTCGTTTGAAAAACGGGGTTTTTAGGATAATACCTATCTATAACGATGCATATACCAATTCACACAAATATGATTTATAACTTGTTTGTAAAATTGCGTGAAATTGGAATTTTCAACTATGAAAAAATAAAAAATATTGTTTGGCCCTTTTGAATTTTGTTAATTAATTCGTCATTTTTAACAGAAGGTCGCTAAAAATTGATCAGGATGTGTATTTTGATGCAGTGAAAACTGTTTCTTGTTGTTATACCCTTTTTCGTTTCTGGTGACGATATACATATTTATAATTAAAGATAGCAAACACAAAAATCGGTATTCTATTAAATTCACGGCCAAAAATAAATACGATGTATTGTGAAAATGAGGACAGGCTACGATAAGCCTAAATCCATACTTTCGTTCAAAACATAAAACAGTCCCGCATCCGATTTTGTTGTGAACCAAGATTGCCCCTTTTCATTAATGATTTCTGTTACCTTTAGGCGATATCTTTGCATTCGTAGACTCCCATCGGCTGGCTATGGGAATAATTAACCGCTCCAATAAATGTCAATAAATGAGACCGTTTGATACTTGTACAATTTCTTCACATTAGCATAGAGGAAGTGCTTAACATGTAGAGGCTCTTGACAGTCTGCATACATTTCTGTACCTTATCCAACCCCCGTCTGATGGTGATCATCATATTATTGCCTGCGGCGCTCCTCAAGAGTGTGCACGCGTCTGAAGCAAAGGAGAAAGAACAAAACCACCTTCCGGAAAAATTTACGTAAAACATTAAACGGAGGCACGTCAAGAGTGTAAAGGGTAATTATGCGCGTTGAAGAAGAGTGATAGAGGTAGCGTGGATTGGGAAAGTAGTATAGAAATGTCATCCAATCGGATGTGAGGAATGGGAATGGTAGATATTTCTGCAATTACATATATACAGCCACACACAGTTACGAAGGAATCATTTGAATTGTAAAGCGCTTTGTAAGCCAAACGAAGCGCGTCTTTATACTCGTACATAAGCATGTTTGTATTGCTTACGTATCTAGTGTCTGGGTGTCGTTATCATGGAAACGAATTTTGTTGGTAGCTTCAGGTCTCACTTGAGCCACATCCGATTAGCACCAAACTACACGATTGCATATGTTTATGCGAATATACATATTAATGTACAAATTGTACACTGACTGACAAAAAAAATATATTATATTTGTTATTTTTTGAATCCGCAATGTATTTGGGTTTAAATTTGTATTTACAAGCTCAAAAGATTCCTATATACTACATTGTCCCAAACATAAATACGTTTAGGCTACGCTCGACATATGTATTTACATTAGGCCGGGTCAAAAAATTATATCGCGGTTGGTATCATCTCAAATGAAAGCTTGTTTTGTTCAGTGAATATCCCTAAAATATGTTGGCTATATATTAAGCCGCCAGTGAGCTAGAGCGATATTACATAACCTCATGTGTACTCACTATTCTGCTTAAAATAGTACCAATATTATGATTCTCGCTCTGATAGAAAAAAGTAATTCACGACATGAGGTCGTAATTATAGTGCGATTTCAACGAAACTTTGGACATATCTTTCGCTGGGTCCTATTGAATTTGGTTGAAATCGGTTCAAATTTGCATATAAAGGGTGGATGATGAAAGCCGCTACCAAAAAAAAAATTAATAACATTCTTCTATTTAATGAATCTGGTTATATTTTTTTTATTTTGCAGATTGATTTTTAGATTTAACATAGATGGATAACTGGGACACTGAAACAAGAATTTGGATCACGCACTGAAGTCCGTAGTTTCGGTTCAAAAAGAGTATATGCGCACGTTTGGCGGCAATCCTCCGAGCAGATGGACCATAATGAGACTTGTTAACAATTTTGCTGAGCATGGAACAGTCAACTGAAGACCTTACCATCGAAACGCTTCAGTTCGGACGGAGGAAGCAGTTGCTGCTGTAGCTGCTGCCATACAAAACAATCCTAGAGTTTCGACAAGAAGCTTATCTGTTCAAATGGGTATAAGCAGACAGTCATTGCAGTCAATTATGCACAAAGATTTGGAGTTATTCCCATATAAAATTCAAATGGCCAACAAACTGAATGCAGCAGACTTCCCGATTCGCTTGGAATTTTGCCAGAAGATGCTTCTAATGGTGGTAGCGGGCGGAAACATGTTGAACTGTCTTTTCATGTCTGATGAGGCCCATTTCGATTTAAACGGCAACATAAACAAACAAAACTGTCGATTATGGAGTGCTTCCAACCCACAGATACTCCATGAGACGGAATTGCATCCACTTGTGTCACAGTGTGGTGTGCAGTTTCATCACGCTGCATTGTCGGGCCCTACTTCTTCGAAGAAAACGGTCACACCGTTACGGTTACAGGATACCGTTACTTGAGCATGTTGAGAGAGTTTTTCTATCCAGAATTACGCCGAATGAGAATTTCTTTCAACACTGTGTGGTTCCAGCAAGATGGTGCAACTCCTCACATAGCTCGGCCTGTTGTGACAGAATTGTGACGAAAATTTCCCAATAAGCTGATATCCAGAAACTCCACATTCCGTTGACCCCACCGGTCGCCTGACCTTACTGCACCTGACTTTTTCTAGTGGGGTTATTGCAAACAGATGGCCAAACCAACAAATTTGAATGAACTAAAGCAATCCATTCGAGAAACAGTTGCGACTGCTCCTGGCTTTTCACATATGGTACCAAATTTTTTTTATTAAAAATCGATGGTTGACATTGTAAATGCATATACATTAGGCCGGGTCCAAAAAAATATATCGCGGTTGTCCGCATCTCAAATGAAAGCTTGTTTTGTTCAGTGACTATCCCCAAAATATTTCGGCTCTATCTTGAGCCGCCGGTGATGTAGAGCGATATTACAAAATCTCTCATTCATGTTCTTCTTGCAAATATCGGACATCTTGGACAAAAGCGCGACATAACTCGTATGTACACCTAGATCTCGCTATTCTACTTAAAACTGTACCGAAGTTATTCACGATTTGTGGGCGTAATTTTGCATGAAAGAGGTTATGGTCAGTGTGTTGTGGACATACCTTAACATACCTTATATTGAAACATTTGTTTAAGGGATGTCCACAATCCACTGACCACAGCAAAGTTTATGCATAATTGCATCGCGAACAGCTTACAAATGTGAAAGTATACCTAGCAAATAATCAACATTATAAATATATAAATGATATTCTGTTCTTACGAGTAAATAAAGTTCCTTTATAAAAATGAAAATTTTCATAAAATTACGCCTCCAAATAGTGAATAAATTCGGTTCTATACGCGCGAGAATCACAACATTGGCACTGTTTTAAGCAGAAAAGCGAGTTCTAGCTGCACATAAGTGAAATGTCCTTCTTTAGTCCAAGGTGTTCGATATTTGCAAGAAAAGCATGCATTTTAGCGGCTCAAGATTTAGTCGAACTATTTTGGGGATATTCACTAAACAAAACAAGCTTTCATTTCAGATGCGGACAACCTCTAAAATTTCCTTTAAATTGAGGAAATTATCAGGGTTACAAGTGAATGTTATTTTCACGTACAATCTGTAGTTTAGTAGCTGTCGATAAAACTATTAGAAAAAAATAGATTTTTTGTCAAAAAAAATAAATTTTTTGTCGTACGAAAAAACCCATAAAAAATAGAAAAAAAATTCTAATAGTTTTATCAACAGCTAATTGCACTTGTAGCCCTGATTATTTCCTTCAATTTAAAGTAAATTTCGGTTCTATCGGATTTATACTTCAAAAAATATGGACCAAATATAGAGTGGACCATTTACAATTTTAAATATGAACTACCGACTATTTTGACTTGTGATTTGAGCCCTTTGGATTATTTTCTGGGGGAGCCATTAAGTCGAAAAATTGGGTTGATCGGTTGAGGTACTGCCGAGCCAGCCGTGGTAGTCATATAAATGATATTTTGTTCCATTATTAAATGACAAAGTTCAACCTTTCCGGTAAAACCAGAAATTTGAAAAAGTTATCAGTACTTTTTTTGATAGCCGATTCAAATTTAAAATTTTAAATGGCCCACCCATACCTAAGTCCATCCCTAAAATTCTCAATTGCCGAGCCAGTCGTGGTAGTCATATGAATGATATTGTGTTCCATTATTAACCCTGCTTAGATAACGTTATTTTTCATACTCAAAAGATAACGATACGTCTGAGCGACGTATGGATGTGTACCACCATATATGGACATTGATGGAAGGAATATTCAAAATTTTGCATATGAGATCATTTATTTATTTATTTTCCTATTATATAGAATCATCTTTTAAGAAAAAATATACCTTAAAATATAATTAAAAGTAAAATTGCAGTTGCCATAAAAAATTAAGTAAAAATAACCGGACTTCCCTGAAGGGCTTCAATTCAGTTTTAAAAACTGAAAAGTATGTTTTCTTAGTATTTAATTTTTGGAAATAATGCATGAAATAAGTTACATAACTCAAAAAAAAATAAATTTATACCGCATTAAAAGCATGAGTTGCATACTAAATGTTTGTGGTCTCCACATAAAAATGTATTACATTTGACACATACCACTTTTGATATACATCGAATTTTTGAAGGACACAAGCCGCATTATCAACGCCTTTTCGAAACAAGCTAGTCTCCAAAATGAAAGCATTCGTTCTTGTTTTCGTCAGATACGGCAGTTTGGATGTTAGATCGTAACGTTTTGGGCAATGTAGGGTTTCTAACCTTTCAGGCATCCAAGGTGTTGTGAAGGACCTCGATAGTTCCTTCATATAATCCTTACGACTTAAGGTCCTTTTGCTGGTCGAAATCACGTTATTTCAATAAATTACGTAGGAGTTTATGAACGCCATATTTAGCATTCCATAACATATCGCCAAGGGCCACCTGTTCGTCATCCTTGAACAAGACATCAACGACCACATTTTAGCAGATAACACACACCCATTATCAATATTGTTAATTATTATTATTGTTTTGTTCTTTCAAGGTGTTGGGACGGTTTATATACACCTTCGCATGGAAAGAATCATATGGGGCTAAGTCTAGTGAGCGTGCCGGCCAGTTCACATCACCTCGACTGATTCACATCAACCCGAGCTAGTGCGCATTTGAAAAATACGCTTCAACACAAAATGACCTCTCCTGACGTGTCCAATGCATGATGGCAACTGAAAGGCAGACGAATGCAAATCTCCCGTCATCCACGTACACTCTCCACTCTCGACCAACAGAGTCACCACAGCCTGCCGTGCAAAAAAGCAAATTCCCGCGCTCCACCCTGTACATTATGATAAAAAAATCTAAAAAAGTCACACAAAAGATAACGATACTCGTACGTCTCTCAGACGGACCTTGACCTTTTCCGATGTTATTGTTAATTTCTCAGAAAACAAGCAAGCTGCAGCTAACGACTGAGATAACTCAGCGAGAGAAAAAGATCGGCACACTATGTGGAGAAAGAGAGCATAAAATACAAAAGACGTACGTCTATCAGATGTACCTCATCTAAGCAGGGTTAGGTTAGGTTAGGTTGAATAGAGGAGACGTTTAAAACGTCTCATGTCCATGGACATACACTTAAGCCAGTGGTTTGGCCTGTTGTGCGCTCCTTATTTATGATTTTCATACCCCTCGGATTACAGAAAATCGGTGCTAGACACGTATTTTCTCAGTATCTTCCAGTCATATCCTCTGAGATGAGTCAAGTTTGGCAATATGTCGGAACCGAAATATCGGGATCTTGCATGTGTGAAAGCTGGGCAGTGACACAGAAAATGTTCTATCGTTTCGATGTTTTCCCTGCATGCTCTGCACTCGTCGTTTTCTGCTAGTCCTATGCCTGTAAGCTTGAGTGTCCCGTTAGAACACTTATCATCTTAATAATCTCGATGTTGTTTAGTTTCAGAAAACTACTGGTTTTCTTCTCATTTGGGTCACCCCACAGTATCTTTGCAGTTGCTCCTACAGTTGCTCTATTCCAAACAGTTTTGTGAGCCATCACTGCCCAGTGCTTCAACTCATCCTTCGTGGCTTCGAAAGGTTTCCAATTTTCCAAGTTTGTTACTCGTTCATTTCCAATCACTCCGTTGTGTCCCGGTACCCAGAAAATACGCAGTTGACCATGGACTGAGTAATTATTTATCGTTTTTTTACAGTCTAACACTGTTCTGGATTTGACCTTTTCCGATGTTATTGCTTTGATCGCCATTTGGCTATCTGTGAATATGTTGGCATATTTAGGCTTTGTGGTATTACTGAGCCAGTCAACACACTCCGTGATTGCTCGAACTTCTGCTTGAAATACTGTGTTATGGTCTGGGAGGCCGAAGTAAAGTTCGACTTCTGGTTCATCAATAAAAAGTCCCAGACCCGTCCTTCCTCCTAGCCTGAACCCATCAGTGTAGCAGCTGGTTCCCACTGGCGCATGAGCTAGTGTTCCGTTTTCTGTCTGTCTGGCACGAACGATTCACAGGTAGCTGTAAGCCGCACTTCAGGAATGCGGTCGGAGATTTCCGTTGTATGAATATGACCGACCAGTGATTGTAATATCTTCTGATGGTACGACTTGTGGTCTCGATTTATCCATTCACCCATCACTTGTAGACGTCTTGCTGTGAGGGCTGCCTCATACTTTATACACGGGGCAAAATCGGCTTTTTTGATATGTTTGAATCGAAGGAAAATATACTTGCAATACAAATTTTTAAATATTATATATTTTCGAGCAAATAAATTTTATTTGAAAATCAATAATATGTATTTAGAACCCATATGTTAATATATTAGAATAAAATATATTTGCGAACTAATTTTCTCAAATAAAATATGTGTTTAAATACAAATAAAATTATTGTTTATGAATATTTCCAAATATATTTTATTAAAAAAAGATTTTCAAAACTTTGCTGAATTTTTCGAATTTTAGTTTTAATTTTTTCCTTGTTTTCGAATTATGCATTTCTATTAAAAGTGGCATACCTAGCATTAACTTCTATTTGAAACCATTTATTTTTTTCTAACTATTTCAAGTCATTATTTTGAATTATAAACAAATTTTACTAACATTAAAACTTTTTAAAAATGACCTTTCAATTGCTGACAACTTAGAACAATTAAAGAATATATATATATTCACGCAAATAGATCTTTGTTTGGGAAATAACATATCCAAATAAAAAATATTTGGATGTAAACATAGTTTTGTTTAGAACAACATCCTCCCAAACATATAATATTTGTATGTGTCAAATAATGTATATTTGGAGTGCACTCTAAAAATATATATGTTTCAAGCAGAATATGTTTGGGACAATATACTACAGAGGCGATTTTTTTTCAGCGTGTACGGATATCTATTGGTTGGATGTGCAGTATAGTCTCCAACGCTCTTGTTGGTGCGGTTCTAGTTGATCCGCTTATGCCGGGTTAAGCAGGGTTAAATGACAAAGTTCAACCTTTCCAATTTGAAAAATGTTCAGCACTTCTTTTAAAGCCGATTCAATTTTAAAAAAATGTCATCATACAATTTGTTTTAATATATTTATCGTGTTTAGGTTCCAAATTACACCAAAAAATATATGTACAGCCCTTCGACAAAAATGTTGTTGCATAGTGTAATTAATGTTTTACTTAAATTGCATGTTAAGATATTCGGAACAAAAATGTTGTACAGCTCTTTAACCAATTTTAACTTTTCTGTATTTAAATATTATATTTATTGTATTAATTTAAATAAGTTATTAATTGTATTAATGTTTCTATAAATTGACACGGCGAGGAGAAATAAAAAACTCTTATAATACTGTGTTAAGATCTACTGGAATGTCTCGATGAATATTCAGGGAAGCCAATCCATTTAAACGATTTTCAGTAATTTTTGCCCTGAAGCAGGGACATATTCCGAAATGTTTGAAACGTAGGCATAAACTGTTTACATTTTTCAAAATCACTCAAAAAAATACGAAAAATATTTGGAAGGCTGTTTAAAAAAACAATACAAAAGCGTAAAAAATGGTAACAGTAAAAGTAATAACAACTAAAAATAAGAAAAGTGCATGGTTTCCTCGCTAAAACTTTTTAAATTATGCATCGATTTTCTTCGGAATGGTCTCAATTTATTCATAACCTTTCAGAGTTTACGATAAAATCACAAAAATATGACAATTATGCGTTTCTAGATGTTTTTATGAGGCTTTTATTTAAAAATTATAAAAATTTTCTCAAAAAATATGATTTTGTGCAATACTTTGTAAGATATCGTCGAAACCGCTGAACGGATGGAAAATTTTATTGTGCGAAGTTGAAGGCTACTTAATTCTGAAGTTTGTAAAGCCTGAACCAATTCGGATGAATGGTTCTCTAGTTATGTCATAATATGTGGTTCAACCTCTCTTTTTTCTTAGCCTAAAGGATTGTCTCTTTAAATTCTCGCGATAAGCTGTGATATGGAAAGAAATTAGTGGTTGAACCACATATAGTGGCATAACTCGAGAACCATTTATCCGATTTTGTTGAGGAAAGTTTTAAAGAATTAAATATTAAGTAGCCTTCAACTTCATATAATACCATTTTCCATCCGTAGTGGTATTATATGTATGGCCAAACAATATTGCAAAAAAATGTGATTTTTTGATAAAATTTTAATATTTTTAAAATAAAACTCCCATAAAACAATCTAAAAATGAACAGATGTTATATTTTTATGATTTTATCGTAAAGTCTGTTCGGTCATGAATTAAACGAGCCCATTCCGAAGAAAATCGATGCATAATTAAGTTATAGCTAATTTAGTAAGCTTTTAACTTTAAAACTTTCTTATCGATGTAAAATTTACAAAAACAAACTTTAAAAGCTAAAATTGGAGATTTTGACGTTTTTTGACGTCTAGAATCAGAATCTATGCATTAAAACAGAAACCCAAGAAAAAATGTTGTTTTTTCGACCGGTGTAATATTGGTTGACTTTAAATTTATGATAACCAGATATGGCGAAAATTAAGTTAAAATTACATTTATGATTTCTTATCTATCAACCTTTTTAACATGTAGGTTGCAGTGATGTATTAAGTTTGCACAACCGTGTATGTAAATTTGACTTTATATTGGGTAGTAGTACGGTTTTGGCCATAACACAGAACTTATCACGGTATTTGCAAACGATTAACCTAGATATAATAAAGGCTAACGAAATCATAAAATTGGCAACGACTAAATTAAGTGACGTGCGTAGAAATTCAGATGCGGAGTTTCATAAACTGTTTGAAGAATCCACACAACTTGCAAGAAGTTTTGGAATAGAAGCTGCACTACCTAGAAGAGTAGGCACTCAAAAGTATAGGGCTAATATTCCTGGTTCAGATGCCAAGGCTTATTTTAGGACAACATTGTTCATACCATATATGGACCAAGTAAATACAAGTCTGTTTATTATCGTTCCGATACGAGTTGTAAATCTAATAACGGAAGATTTCGAAGAAGTCACACTTTTTTACAAAAACGAGTTAAAAAATTCAGCAAAATCTGTTTTAGCTGAAATAAGTATATGGATTGATTATTGGAAGCAGAAGAATGATAAGCCATCAAATGCATTAGATGCTATTTCAGTTTGTGATGAGGACAAGCGTTTTTATCCTTTTGCAGATACTGGCCACAATACCTGTGACAACGGCATCTGCTGAGCGAAGTTTCTCGACGGTAGGAAGAATAAAAACTTATCTCCGGAACAGAATGGAAGGCGAAAGGCTATCTTATCTGGCTTTGATGTCTGTATACAAAGATGAAGTCAAAATCGATGAAATAATTGATATATTTCTTTCAAAATATCGAAAATTAAATTTTTAACTCTTACGTATTTTATTATAAAAAGTTTTACTGATCTCGTACTAAAGTACACATTTATATTTAGGAATAAAATTCGAATAAAAAACTAAGGAACTTAACTTCCATTACCTACACAATAAACGCAATTTTTTAATTGTTTATCTTTGTTATGGAAAAAAAGGTTCTTCTTCTTCTCCAAAGCTTTACTCCATTAATTTACACATCAAAAGAATTGTCACGCAAAGTTCATGATTATTTTTCAAATAATTCTTACAACATTCTTCATTTAGTATCGTCTTTTTAGCTGGAAAAAGACATTTGAAATTTGACCGAATTCCACGGTGTTTCAAAAAGCGATCTTCGAGATAAATGATGAATGATCCAGATATGGAATAAAGCTCAAATCTTATACTATTTTTCAATATTTGTTGCATCAACGTTGCAACGATGACTTTGTCGGGCCGAAATCCTTGGTTTCTTGATTTGAATGTCTTGTTCTTCACAAAAATCGCACTAAAATGGTGAATACAATGAGTATGTCCATCAATTCCTTTTTAGTATTTTCAGCCAGATGGGTGGCTTCAGCTAAATCTTGATTTTCAAGCAGTGAACTGAATGAACTACATGGACCGAAACTTGAAAATCAAACGTTTTTATAGCCATCAACAACTGAAATACAGATGCTGTAGTTTTCTGATCAGGCCAGGTGAAGTAAATGCATTCCAACGCCGCAAATTTTATATTGCCCATCGTTTTCATTCGATGGTAGCGGATACACATTGAAAATTTCTCAACCCCTGAATTATCAGCTAATTCGTCCGCCATGATGGTGAAAGCTTTGCAATTATCGATTCTCTCAACAAGCTGTCGGTGTATAAGAGTGTGACAAATACTTATAATTTAATTTTGAACACGATTCCATTGCACGATTTCATTGCGTTTCGTGTGAATTTGTGAAGTGACTATTCAAATTTGAATCCGTTATCGCCCGAGTAAATGGTCACCGCATGTGTAGCACATCTATTTGTTCCTTCCGATTCTTGATCTATGAAAGAATACTGCGCATTTCAAGATTATCATTTCAGATATAGTTTATTACGATCAGCATCTTCAACTCCGCCTTGGAATAAGCCTTGATCAGGAGAGGTGGAGCTAAATTCTTTAAAACGCCCAAATATTATATGTTTGGGAGGATGTTGTTCTAAACAAAATTATGTTTTCATCCTAATATTTTTTATTTGAAAATAATATTTCCGAAACAAATATTAGTATTTTGGCAGTGCATCGATGCCTTAGGAAAGTTTTTAGTTCTTTTTAGAAATTTAAGGTTTAATTTTGTTAGAAATTGTATATGTTTGTAAAATTCTATTAAAATTTAGTGGCATAATCTTTGGTAACTGTTTAAGTTCGCGAACTTGCCGCGCAACTTCCCCAGCTTGTGCATTTCCTTCGTTGATTGGCAACCCTGTCGGGTTGAAGGAGAAGAGGTCTCTGCTACAACTCTCCCGGGACGATATTCGCTTGTACGGATTGTAAGAGGGCTTTTCAGCGTCTGATGCTCTCCTTCGACACTCTTGGGACGAATTCGCTCAGCACGGATTGTAGAGGGATTAAAATAATCTCTCTACAAACTCTCCCAAGACGATATTCGCATGGCACGGATTGTAAGGAGAGACTTCCAGCGCTGTATCTCTCTCCGCCTCTCCCGGGACGATATTCGCATAGTACGGATGTAGAGAGGGACTTCCCGCAAGCAGAGGTTGTTGCTGTTGACACCTTGCTTCTTCTCGGCTCTCGTATTTATGCACATTTGTCATTTTGTACTCAAACCAAGCGCTCGCGTTACCTCCTGTATTAACACTCGAACACGGTAATACTCACCCCCCAATTGTTATTAGTAAAAATAAAGATCCCCCATATTTGAATTAAACAAAATACTAAAATTCGATTGTGTTTTTCTTTTATTTATTTTTGCAACCCCCTTTTTTGCGCCGTACGCTAACAGTAACTATTGGACTATATATAATTGGATAATTAGTGTTGTAAAACAAAAGAAAATGATGCTTGCGATATTTTAAACTATAAAGTATAACAAGAAATTTAGAAAAAAAAAATTAAAAACTGACAAAGTCAGCAAAGTTTTAATTTTTTTTTAAATATAATGTATTTGGATAAATTCTTAAACAAAATCTTTGTTTGTTTGTAAACACATATTTCATTTGTGACAGTCAGTTCGCAAATATATTTTGTTGTAATACATAAATATATGTGTTCCAAACAAAATTTCTTTTCATTTTCATTTTCAAATAAAATATATTTGATCAAAAATATATAATATTTTAAAATTTTGATTCCAAGTATATTCTCTTTGAATTCAGATATATCAAAAGTGGCGATTTTCCTCCGTGTATATATTTGAAATGTATTAGAAGCAACATTTTCTATGAAAGAAAAGAATTTGTATAGAAACTATATATAAGGGTTTTTATACCCTAAACTACACTGTGGTACATGTTATTATGACTTTGTGCATTTGTTTGTAACACCCAAAAGGATAAAAGATAGACCCATTGTTAATTATACCAATCGACTAGTAATCACTTTCTGAGTCGATTTAGCTATGTCCGTCTCTCTGTAGATGCATTCTTGTAATCAAAGTACAGGTCGCAATTATGGGTCCGATCTCAACGAAACTTTGCTCAACTTTCTTTAGGCCCAAGGACGATCCCTAGTTTTTAATTTGGTTAAAATCGGTTCAGATTTACATATAGCTCCCATATATATGTACCTCCGATTTGGCATATATGCACTGTATAAGCAACATTTTTGAACCGATGTGTACAAAAATTGACAGAGAGTAGTCTTATGATACACTTAGAGACAATACAAAATTTGGGGGAAATCGGTTTAAATTTAGATATAGCCCCCATATATATGTTACCCCCGATTTGACATGTAAGCGCTGTTGAAACTGTATTTTAAATCCGATCAGTAAAAAATATTGTCAGAAAGAGGTTTCTCATTACATGAATTGACACTGCCAAATTTGAGGGAAATCGGTTCAGATTTAGACATAGACCCCATATATAGTATGTTACCCCCGATTTAACATATAAGCGCTGTACAATCTGTATTTTATATCCGATCAGTGCGAAATTCGAAAGAAAGAGGTTTCTTATTATATGAAGGGATACTTCCAAATTCAGAGAAAATCCTCCTGGGAATAAGCCTTGACGTGGCGGATGAGCTAAGTACTTCCGTAAAAGAAAGGAAACTAATTATTCCAACTATTAAAAAAGAAATACGTTGTTGTTGTTGTTGTAGCAGTATATGTGTTTGTTATCCATTAGTTGTTTTCATTCGCCTTGTATAGTGGGTTCTGTATTGGTTTCCAGGCCGAGGAAGATGGCTGCTTCCACTGGTTGGGTCCAAAGAGACCTGGGAAGAAGTTGAGTAGGTTTGGCAGGGCAGTTAAACAGGTCTAGTGTGTCGTGTGGTCCCTGGTTACAGGCGGGACATATGTTCGACGTGGTGCCATCAATCCTTGCCCAATATGAATTGAGGCGGCTACACCAGCCAGATCTTAATTGGGCCAAAAGTACTCTTGTCTGTCGTGGTAATTCCTCTGATGGAGGATGGTCTCCTAGTACGGCATTGACTCTGTAATTATTCACGGCTTCAGCGACTGCGTCATAGTGTATGTCAGCCAGACCTGCCTTGAAAGCTCTTTGATCTAGAGCTCGTACCTAGACCTAGGACCTCGTTGGACCTCGCGCTCTAGATCATGAAGGTCTTTCCTGATCTGCCTGGGAGGTGGGCGCTATCCACAAGATGGTGATTGCGATGGCTGGTAGTAACCAAGCAGTATCTGCTTGGTTGCTACCATCGCACGGTTATGATCTTCGTCTCCTCATGTAATTGGTCCACAGAAGACATGAGGAGACACCCTGTCGCAGTTCTCAGGGCGGCATTTTGGCAGGTCTGTATATTCTTCCACTGCGTCTCGCTCAAATTCGGTGACCACACTGGTGCTGCATAGTTTACCACAGACCGACCTATCGCTTTGTAAGAGGTCAACAAGGTTTCTTTATCCGTGCCCCAAGTGCTGCCGGCTAGCGACTTGAGGACCTTGTTCCTACTTCTCATCTTATTGCAGATAGCTGTGGCATGCGCGTTAGACCTGAAGAGGCTATCAAATGTGACACCAAGAACCTTAGGGTAGTTGGTGGTCGGAATTCTTGTGCCATCAACTATCACATTGAGTTGCTCCTTCACTTGCGCTGTCCATGCAGAAAACAGTGTGGCCGATGATTTGGTGGCGGATATTTTTAGATTCCTCGTAGCGAAGAAATTGGCAATCTCAGCGAGGTAGATGTTCAGCCTTCCACATATGTCATCGATTAAAGGGCCCGACGCCAGAATCGTACAGTCATCAGCATATGATACGATTTCAACGCCGTCAGGTGGGGGTGGAATTGCAGAAAGGTAGAGGCTAAACAGTGCCGGAGATATCACCCCACCTTGGGGAACTCCCTGATTCACTCTACGGGGTTTGGAGTTCTTGTTTCTGAATTCCACATACGACTGGCGTCCACACATGTAATTGACGGTCCAACGTTTCAAACAATTCGGGAGGGACGTGTTGGCTATGTCCTCAAAAAGCGTGGAGTGGCTGACGGTATCGAAGGCATTCGATAGGTCTAGCGCCACGAGGACGGTCCTGTCACCGGGCTTGTTCTGGTTAAGACCGCGGCTCACATGCGTGGATATGGCGTGTAAAGCAGTAGTCGTACTATGCTGCTTTCGGAATCCGTGCTGATGATTAGCAATTGGAAAATGTCCAATAAGGCTCGGGAGGATTAACGCCTCAAGCGTCTTTGCTACTGGCGAGAGAAGGGAGATAGGCCTGTACGATTCTCCCTTGTTCGCATCTTTGCCCGGTTTCAGTTGCGGGACCACTCTACCCATTTTCCAGGCTTCGGGTATTAGAGTGGTCAAGGACAGATTGAGGACCCTAGTCAGGTACTCAACTCCCGGTGTGTCCAATTGCTTCAACATCAGCATCGAAATTCCATCGGGGCCAAGCGCTTTGGATGACTTAGCGCTACCGATGACATCTGCAACTTCTCCAACTGTAAACTGTGGTGGTACTTCTTCAGCTCGGAGAGCATGGATACGACGCATTACTCTCCTTTTCGCTCTGTCACTCACGGGGTGCTCTATAAATTGTCGTTTAAAATAACGCGCGCACCTCTTCGGGTCAGTCACAGTAGTGGCACCAAATGTGACTGCCGTTCGGTCGTCTTTTCTGCCTGGATTCGAGAGTGACTTAACCGTTGCCCACAATTTACCAATACCGGAACTTAAGTTGCACTGCTTCAGTTGATCTAGCCATTTATTCCGCTTATATTCGTCGACTATCCTACTGATTTCTAGATTCAGTTCACTGATTCCAGGATCAGCAGGATTAGAACTTCATCACGCACGTCTGCTAGTCCCGCTGCATCTGCTGGGAAATTAGGTCGTATCTCGGGTATTCGACCAGCAGGGATAAAGCGAGCGGCTGCTGCGTTGATGATGCCTCGGAATTTCTTCTCAGCTACCCGAACATCTGAGGGGATGGGTAGTTCACTGAAGCTGCGGTTGGTGAATTCTCTGAACCCGTTCCAGTCCGCTTTCCTTTGATTCAGGAAAGTACGGCGTTCAGAGATAATAAAATCGGCTGGTCTGTCTATGGAGAGGATTATGGGGAGGTGGTCTGATCCCAATGAAATGACGGGCTGCCAGTTGACGTCATTTATCAGACCAGGCGACACGATGGTGATATCTGGCGAGCTGCTGCAATCACCCATAATCCGTGTGGCGGCGTCCTCATTCACTGTGCAGAACGTAGAGCCATCTATCTGCTCAGCCAAAGCTATGCCTCTATGGTCATTAGCTAGGAGAGAATGCCAAAGCTCATGATGGACATTAAAGTCTCCTAGGACCACGCGATTATTGCCCTGCAGTAACGGACTGATGTCCGGCAAATTACGCGGAGAACAGCTACCAATCGTCGGTATATATACGTTGTACAGCTCTATCTCGGCAGTCCCGGACTTAACTGCTACCCCCATACATTCAATGTATGGGTATCTAGAGTCAAGCTCAGGCGAGATAGGTCTGTATTGCACAGAATGGTGTAATAGGAAAGCCAGTCCCCCACCTCCACTTCTAGTGCGATCCTTACGTAGCACATTGTAACCCTGACAACTGTGCAAGCTGCATGTGTCGCTCAGCTTTGTTTCCTGGATCGCAGCGACCTTGATGTTATTCCGATTCATAAAATCTACAATCTTTGCCGCGGAGACCATTGCAATTAAATTGCAAGAAGGATGCATGTTCGGGGGTTGGTACAGCAATGTGTGGCGTTAGTTGTGGTGTTGATTGCTGTGCATGTTGCTGTAGGGGAGATTGCGGCTGTGTCCCATAAACCGAAGGTGTCGATGACGTAGACGACGGGAACGACGAGGCCGACGACACTGACGACTGCGATTCTTGAGGCACACTGAGAGGTATGGAGGCACAGCAGGCTTCAACATAGCTCCCTATGCGGCGATACTCCCCGGCGTTCCTATGGCTAGAGCAACCCCTGAGATGCAACCACTCCATACATCGGGTACACCTTACTGATGTTGAGTTGCCACGTATAAGGTTCCCGCAGACGGAGCAGAATTATTGTTGTGGTTCGGAATTTTGTTCGGTCCCGGCACGGACCAGAAGAATTCGGAGCAGACACTCCGGGATGTGTCTCTCCCAAGGCGAAAAAATGGACGAACATAAAACACGTAGTACTGAGGTGGCAGCTCCTGGCCGAAGAATTGCTGCTTCGGGTCAATCCGGTACAAAGAGCCGGCTTCCTTGGAATTGAAAAAGAAATACGTAATGTACATTGCCGTGGTGGTGTAGGGTATTATATAGTCTTAGACTTTAACCTTTCCATACTGGTTTTAATTGAGTACATATTACGATAAGGTAATGTGACATTAAAAATTGTACTATATATAAGGGTTTTTTAATTGAGAACATGTTACGATAAGGTAATGTGACATTAAGAATTTTATATTTTCACATACAATTACCTTAAATATAAATAATTTGATTGTGAGCTACTTTGTTTAAATTTAGATAAAAAAAATTCTGTTTGAGATATTACTGGCTTTATTTGTTCACGGGGCAAATTGTAAATTTGTAAATATTTGTAAATATTATTTATTTCTGAGCAAATATATTTTATTAGAAAAACAATAAAATTTATCTGGAACGCATATATTAATATAGTACAAAAAAATATATTTGCTAGCGAATTTTCTCAAATAAAATATGTGTTTATTTACAAGTAAAATTATTGTTTAGGATTTTCTACAAATATATATTTGTTTAAAAAGATTTTCAAAATTTTGCGGAATTTCGAATTCCATTTTTAATTTGTCATTGATTTAGAGTTAGACCTTATAATTTAAAATGACATAAGTAGCAATAATATTTGTTTTATAGCGCCAATTTTTTATTGGCAAATAAATATTTAAAGGCAAATAAATATTTGTTTCCTAAAGAATAAAAAAACCCTGTCCAACAGCATTTTTGGAACAGAATAGCGAACCTATAATTTTGAAAGGGCATGTGCAGTAGATCATTTTTGTAGAATGAACTTATGGTCCAGCTGGTATGAGTTTTTTTTTAATGTGGGTCAAAGTTTTCATTTTCTGGTCGAAGGGAGCATCATGTATACTAAATGAAAAAAATTAAAGAAAAGTTAAAGCGAGATATCGAATAAATGCACCAAATTTGTTCTTTTTATTTTGATGTGCTCTATCCAAGTAAGTCACCAGATCGAGGTGCCTCGGATATTATACTCTCCCGTCATTACCCTGAGGGCTATATTTTCCAAAAATTCGCACAATTCGGTTAGAAATTAAAAAATTATGTGTACTCGTACCTTCGACAATATCGTAGCTATTCTTAAATGGATTATATCTACTTATCTATAGTATTGGATTCTGACAAAAATGATGTCGAAATTGCCCGTAATGTCTAAAACATGCTATTTTGGTCCATACACTATTTTTTAGTTAGTACACGCTGAATAAAAATCGCTTTTGTAGTATATTGTCCCAAACATATTCGGCTTGAAACATATATATCTTTAGGATACACTCTAAACATATAATATTTGGTACACACAAAAATTATATATTTGGGAAGATGTTGTTCTAAACAAATCTTTGTTTACATCCCAATGTGTTTATTTTGGATTATTTTTTCCGAAACAAATATTTATTTTCATTTAAGTATTCAGAAAATATCTAAATTGTGTTAAATTTTTCAGTAATTCAAAGTTAATTTTTTCAAAAATTTTAACGTCTTAAATATAAAAAATAATAATAATTGAAATCATATAATCTTGGATCGAAATATATACTTGGAGGATTGACAACCAATGATGGCTTGGAATACTCAGAAATTTTAAATGATTGGTTTAAAACAAGATATTGCTGCATTTGGTATCATAACTGGGAGGTTCAAACCAAAAAATAAAATTTAAATTCGAAAAATTCAACAAAAGTTTCGAAAATCTTTTTTAAATAAAATATATTTGGAGAAATTCCTAAACAATGATTTTATTTGTATTCAAATACATATTTTATTTGAGAAATTTAGTTTGCAAATATTATATGTTGTAACATATTAATATACGAGTTCCAAATATATTTTATTGATTTTCAAATAAAATTTATTTGCTCAGAAATATATAATATTTAAAAATTAGTGTTCCAAATATATTTTCTTTCTAATCAAACATATCAAAAAAGGCGATTTTGCCCCGTATATGTATATAAATCTTACCCTATTTTTATGAAAGTTAGCTTAGGTAATTACTGTCTCATGGAACGTTCCTGTGATAAATTTTATAAAGATCTGCCAGAAAATAAAGTTGTATACTGCTTAAATGCCAATTTGGGATGTACGAGGTCTGTTCAAAAAGTGTTGGCACACTTGTCTCGTACATATGTTCTTAGTTGAGTTTGTTGTTGTTTAATTTAGTTTGTTTGTGTTTAGTTTAGTTTGTTTGTGACAGGCAACGAAGCCGACCCAAAATGATCGGCGGCGGCTTGTCGGCTTAGCCGACTCAACTTTGACGTTTCGGCGGCTCTATACATAAGTAGAATTCCCAGTAACAAAATTAAGCTGAATCAACAAATTCAAATTAAGTGAATGCTTTAAAAAAACTAATGAATCTATTTTACGATTAAAAGAAAATATTTTCAAATTAAATGAAAATCTTTACAGATTATTTTTTTTCCAATTGAAAATAAAATTTTTATAATAGAAACGAAAATGCATTCCGTATTCGAAAAAAGCTTTTAATAGATTTCTGCGTCATTTTCTTGCTTTGTTAAAAAATTTGGGTTTACAATGAAAAATAAGGGTACCACTTGTTGATGGACGCCGTACGTTGTTTCTTTCGCATTTTTCATTGTTTAATTGAAGAAAAAATTCAAAACATTTTTTCGGTGGCTAGTTTATTAACTTATTTTGGTGGAACTAAGCTTTTTTGCTGTTCGCTGCTCTTCTAGGGGAAAAATTATTAGAAAATAGAATTAAATTGTTTAAATATGTGGTCTGTCTTTCAACAAAGAATATTGTCCAATGCACGCTCTTCGCGCCAAACGTAAAAGACACTGCATGAAGAATATTGATTTTCTTCGCGCCAAACGTAAAAGACACTGCATGAAGAATATTGATTTTCTTCGCGCCAAACGTAAAAGACACTGCATGAAGAATATTAAATTCCAGGCCACTTTTGATTCCTAGTTTGTATTTAATAACGTGTTGGTGTATTATTTTTCCAGCATCCACATGTTTTGAGGTATTACAACATTAAACAATTGAAAATTGCCTTCGGAGCAGACTACGAAGCCGACCCAAAATTGTCGGCGGCGCTAGTGGATGATCCAATTTTGATAAATCGGCGGCTCCTTGAATGAACTTCTTGTGTCTGTAATTCTTCATCAGAATCCGCATTTAAAAAACAACTTTTAATAGATTTTTGGACTTTATTAAACTGTTTGCAGTTACAACGAAAAAGTGTGAAAAATAAGGGTACCACTCGTTAAGCTAAGTACACGCCATTTGCTGATCGGACAATATTGCCAGAAAAATACGGAGTAATGCATTTACAGCCGTGTGAACATACAATTTTTGACTTGAAACGTTAACAGAAAAGTCATTGTGAGATATTTTGCAGATTGTTAGATGTGCGAAGTTTATGCACGTAGCCATTGTCAGAAAAACATTTTATTGGCCTCCATATAAATATTTACAAAATATATTGTAAATATGTATATTCTTGCAATCGTCTGTACTGTAAATTCACCTTTGGCCAACAGTCTTTTATTGTCCGTCCATGCAGCACTTAACAGGGTTGATAACGTTGTCCGATCTGACAATCGTGTGTTCTTTAGATGCCATATCCAAAGATACTAAATTTGGCTTCTTCAGATTCATCGCGTGACGCGAAACATTTTTCGGAGGCTGAGTTCTAGTCGAAGAGAGGCGATCATGTCGGCGGCTGATTTTTAGCCGACTTGAGCCGCTCATGCCGGCGGCGGCTTCGGCTCCACAAAAACAACCGGCGGCGGCTAGCCGCCGAGTCGCGCCGATTCGGCTTCGTAGTCTGGTTTGTGAGAGACATAACAGATCGGCGATTAGGGTTTTATTTCCTCAATCGTCCCTTGTATATTCACAACAAACTAGCAAGCCTCATGTTGCATGGACAAGTCGAAGCGTGTAAATTGGGTCAAAATTTCCAACACCAATATGCCCTAGAATAAATTCTTAAGCTTTTGCCAAATCGAGTGAATAATACATATCGTCGGCTTAATGCTATTTTGTTCCATACGCCATTTTGTATGGTCGGAGAAATACGCAATTTATTGTTTGAGTAAAAACGGGACTAAAGAGTTACACACTTTTTATTTTTAAATCAGAGTTAAATCGATTTACCCTACCAAGATCTCGAAAACTAGACGAGATAGGAAAAAAATTCTTGCAGATTCTGAAAGAGCATGCTTGAAACCCATATAATCAACTCCTAACTCCAAAAAAGCAAAAATGGCGTATGGACCAAAATAGCATTAAGCCGACGATATGTTCTCTAGAGAGTCAAGAAGATATGGGATCTTTACATATGTAGGGGATATATTTAAATATGCACCAATGTGACCCATTTTTACGAGGGCCGATGATGTGCAAGATAAATTATTAATGCTTAAATTTAAGACAGATCAATTGAAAAATTTGTTCTTTAGATCGTCAAGAAATGACGGCACAGGGACCGTTACATGGAGGCTATATCAAAACATGGACCGATTTTCACAATTTTTACTACTGATGATTATGTGCAATATTAAATGTGAATGCTTAAACTTTAGCCAGATACATTGAAAATTTTTTTCTAGAGCATCAAGAAGTAATATCGGTGCCGCCATGGACCGATGTGCCCCATTTTTATAAGGGAAGATTAAGCGTAGCATAAAATATAAATGCTTCAATTTTAGCCAGATTTATTGAAAAATATATTCTCCACCGCGCAAATGGCGCTATTTTTAAATATAGAACCTTTTTTTTAATTAAAAAAAATATTTGGATTGCATGTTTGAAAACACGTTAAAAGGCCCACTTTTTATACCTTACACCATAGGATGGGGGGTATATTCATTTTGTCACTCCGTTTGTAACACCTCTAAATATTGATCGGAGACCCCATAGAGTTTATATATTCTTATCGTCTTATAATTCTAAGACGATTTAGCCATGTCCGTCCGTCTGTTCTAATCACGCTACAATCTATAATAATCTATATAATATTTTAGCTAGGTGGCTCAAATTTGTAATAGATACTTCCTATAGCTGCATGTAACTTGGGATTGAAAATGGGCAATATCGTTCCATATTTTGATATATAACCTATATTTACCATCTGTCCGATTTGACTTCTTAACGCAACACAAATGTCAACTGATCGGTCTGAAAGTTGGTAAATGGGGTTTATATATACCCGAAAACTTTCACACGAACAACGGTAGATATAGGTCTATGTTTTGTTATAGCCCCCATACAAAGGTCCCCTAGATTTTACTTCTTAACGCAACAAAAACCACAAATCTCAACGCATCGGGCTGAAATTTGGTAATATGACATTGTTTGTGCTCCAAACCATTCACATGGCCGAACTTAAAGCTTTTACTTGTTCAATTTTATTCCGATCGTGTCAAAACTTAGTGGGGTTGCAGAAGAACTATGTGCATACGGTGTGGCAAAAATACAGCTTCCTAAAGAGATATGTTGCGAGGATACAGGGCGTCAAAGTTTGACATTTTGACCATTATATCTCCTAACTACGTGGACCATTTTAAATGAACCGTGGCTTTTATGACAGCTATTTAGAAACGCACAAAATGTACATTAATATTTTTGTGCAAATATTTAATTTTCACATTTTTTTCTCTCAACATTAATTTTCGTAATGGGATGACGACCATTACAATGTTGTGAACATTTCAAATGTTAAACCTACTAATTGTTATCCCCTCACCTTAGAGAGGAGGGTATATATCATTTTCTACGAGCCACACGTGTAACACATCGAATGAGTGACGTAATACCCTAAGTATGTTCGGCGGATATCCGTTTTGGATTATTTAAGTCGAATGAGCAATGCCCGTGCGTCTGTCTGCTGGCTGGTGCGCACGATAACACTCGAAATGAGTTAACGATTGACTTCAAAATTGGTATGTGGTAATATTTTCTTCTACCTCCGGCTAAGTTCGAAGATGGGCCATATTGGTCCACTCCTTCTAGTACCTCCCTCACAAAGGGTTAACATTTAGTGAAATATTGATTATTAAATAACTTCTATACTGTTTATTTGAATCCTTTGAAATTCTACACATAGTATTAGTTTTTTAGTCACTATTACCTCGAGAAAAATGGACGAAGTTGCCACGCCTCTGTTGGTACCTCCCACACAAATTGACAATTTTGAACCAAAAGTTAATAGCTTATAACTTTATTACGAGTGCATACAAAGACTTGAAATGTTGTATAGTGTAATGGTTTAATAGTAACTACAATACAGTGAAAAATGACATTATTGTCACGCTTTTTTTGGTACCTCAAACACAAATGAACCATTTTGTACCAAAAGTTACTAGCTTATAACTGCCACCAAATGCTCGCTCACAAATTGTGCAAGATATCTCAATTTCCAAATTTGGTTTATATGGGCGGGGCCACCCCCATTGGTACGATCCCGCCCACTTTTCGGACCAATCCCATCTACTTCCAGTTGGGCCCCAGTATCGGTGGTCCATCTGGGATCACGGTCCTGTCCCAATCATATATAGGGACATAAGTATTTGTTTTGCGTAAGTCTTGCTACAAAGCTTTACTCACGTGCGCAAGCGCAACAAGGGCACGTTACAATGCGACGGCCAGCGCCCCTTTGTGTTAGTAATAATAGGCCCTTAGAGGGTGGTAATCCTCCACAGGGATACCATTACTAATACGCAGGTACCAATTTGAAGGCATACATATGGGTATACACCTCCCTCTTTGTAAGGGGTCGAGGTCTATCTAATACCTCTGCTATTCTAAGGGTCATAGCGCCCGGTTGATGAAATGCAACTCCGCACCGAGTATAAAAACTCTCCCCGCGATTTGAGTTTAAACCACAGCCAGCACAAAGCTCCCAACAGGGGCCACACCAATAGCCAGGCTGGAAAACAAGTTCCAGGGGCTCCTGACTCCCGTGGTACCAGAATAAAGCCACTGGTCAGACTTCGTAGAATAAATCTACTACCAGTTGCACCCCATACGATGATGGACTGGTCACCGTCTATGTAAGTAAAAATAGGCCCTTGTATAACTGGCGAATCGCCTTTCTACTCAGACCCCAATCACATCGAGTAACTCTGCGAACCTGCCGACAACGGAGACTAACTTGTCTCGCACATATTCTATGTGCGCAAGAAATTCATCCGCTCGCCCACTACAATGCCCTAATATTTCACCTTGCGGGCATACGACAGAGCTCGATCACCAATCTTAACTATCGGGTGCCTGCTGGAAGACAAGGTGCCCTTAAGCATCATCATCACTGTCTTAACAAAATTTATACTGACGCCCACACTTTCACTCCAACTCTCAACAATTCTCATCATTGCAGCGCCCTCTCTCTCTCTAGCTGCAGTCTCGAATTGGCCTCAATCAGCAAAAGCAAGTCATTAGCAAATGCACAAAAGTTACAAGATCCATCTAGCTGGAACAGCAAAGGGTCCATCATCAGATTACAAAGGATTGGACCTCCAATGGATCCTTGTGGAGTTCGTACCACTCATAACAGTGGCAGAACGATCACTAAAATAACTTCTCCACAAAGACAACTCATGACAACCTATCTCTCTCAGACGTTCCATAATACTGGACCACCCTAAATGGTCAAACGCCCCACGAAAATGCCCAACACATACTTGCATTCCGAAGCATCAACTTTACCTCTAACATGAAGCCATGCATGCATCCTCAGTTGAGCTACCCTCTCTAAAACCAAACTGGTAGCGACACATTCTATCCAGCAGCAGTCTAAACACCAGCACTCTCTCCAGAAATTTTCCAAGAACTGGGAGGAGGCTAATGCCCCGATACGATCGAGGATCAATCCTGATATTATCTGGGGACTTCAATAAAACCACTACTCTCGCTACCTTCCAAACTGAGGGGAAATATCCCTGGCGAAAGCACTCAGCAAACAAATCTTCCAGCACTTCAGGGATGACTCGGTAGACGTGCTTCCACATCTCCCCAGTTATGCCATCCATGCCAGGAGATTTCCTTGACCGAACCCTTGCCATGGACAGGTCCAACTCACCCCGCTCAAAAGCCGGGGAACTAGGAGTACGCTCAAACGGCACAAAAAGCTCCTCACCTGCCCTCGGGAAAAAAGACTCCATAAGAGCTGTTGCACAGCCTGTCCAAGTGGTAAGCGTTTCACCGCCCACCCTCAGAGCTGTCAAATCGGTCACATTTCTCCTCGTGCGACAAATCTTATAAACTTGACCCCAGTGATCGGCGTTATTTTCAGTGACAAACTCCCTCCAATGGCGTTCCTTGGCCTCTCTCAACATCAACTTGTACTCCCTAGAGCATCGTCTGTAAGAAATCTCAAGCTCTTCTCTATCTGGCAGTTGTCTACAGGCGCCTACGCAAGCGTCTCAAAACAACTCTCTTGTCATGGAGGTCCCTAGTCCACCATCTCAACTCACGGATAGGAGGGGAACGGCTCACTCGAAACACCCTATCATTGACGTCAGTAACTAACTGATTCAGAAGACTAATCCTATCATCAACGTGTAAAGCTGCGAAGTGCGTCAAGGGATACGGACGAAACACCTCACCACTCTCTTCCTCATAGAATGCCTAATCAACATTCCTCGTGGACCATCGCTTATGCAGCGTAGGTTGCGCTCCTCGTCCGTCAGCAGTCTCAGCGTCAATGACAGTGAGATTGTGGTCACTGATCACAAGTTCAGGCCTAATGCTCCACTCAAAGCCATATCTCCTTAGCGCTACATCGTTCACCAAGGTGACGTCAATGTCGCTAGCTCCATTTGGACCTTGGAAGGTGTACTCTGTGGTCGGTAAATTTGCCACGTGAAGACTCCTATTAAAGAGCCATTCACTAAGCTGTTCCCCTCTTTGGGCGCTAAGATAACCAGACGCATGTCTGGACATCTTGCTGTGCCACATCGGGGAGGCAGCATTGGCATCCATACCCACCAAGAGCGGCGCACCCTCAACAAGCTCAACAATTCTCTCCAGATAGGCCAAATAAGGATCAAGAAGCTCCTCAAATTTACAATACACGCTGACAACAAAAAGTGCACCAAAACTACACTCGAGCCTCACACATACACCATGGTCGGACTGGTCGACAACAACTACATTGACATTGCTGTTCCTAACAACAACGGCAGCATTTAAACCCAAATCACAATAAACACGAAATTCCAAGGGGAGACCCCTCACCTCATTCTGGGCCACATACGGCTCCTGTATGAGTGGAACACAACAATCTGATTCACATACACACATTAGTGTCTTGCATTTGCACGGGCGATCAACGACACATACACTGGGCAAGCTTGGGACAACATACGATGCCCAGAAGGCTTACCCTTAAACGCACAATTCCTACAGTTTACTGGGTAAACACTAGTAAGGGTCGGTCCCCATACAAAAAAAAAATGTTGCTCCAGTCACCCTCTAGTTTTGAAGATTATCTAGAGACAATTCCTGGGCATCAACAATTTTTTTTTCTGTGCACCCTACATGACGCCCTTTTTAATTTTATTATCTTGCGTCGGCATTTGATGTCCGATCGTAGCGGAATGTATATCGTTGTTCGAGTTTTGGCAAGGGCTATATTTCGTCCCTTTGTTACCTTTGACTCCGAAGTCAAATTCGGTAAGTGACCTCGTGTATCTCGTTTTCTACCCCCCTAAGTGGGAAATATTTTGAAAAGCTGATAAAGACCTTACAAAATAATTAAACTTTTGCTTTTGAAGAACCCATTTTTATCCACAAACAAAAAAGTTATATTGGTTTTAAAATTACAAAATACAAGCAGAGGTCAAATTACACAACCTACTTTTGACGTCGTTTTCTGTCTCCCTCGCACACACATACACACAGAAAAACCCCGCTCCCACAAATGCACATCCACTATGACGGTTCGGTTCAGTGTGAATGAACTAAATTTGCGACATTCGTCCCCAAATGTTAAAGCTTTCTAAGCAAGAAATTCAGAATAAAATGACTTTGCTTTGCCATGCAACCTACACTACACCAAAACAGTACAGTAATTCCGTGTTCAATTTCTAGAAGTGACTTCAATTATCAAAGTTGCTACCCCTGTAATTGCTACCCCTTATGTTGCAGAATAGGAGAAAGAGATGCAAAACTGCATTACAACTGTATTACCTCTATTGTTGTTTTTTGTGCATTAACTTCAATCTTCAGACATTACCAGCAACGAAAACAATTGCCCTCTTAATTTTGGACATACGTTTCAAGTTTTTACTTGTACTGTAAATTTAATATATATTAATCCTATAACATATTTGTTTATGTATAAAAATATTAATCGTAAAATGAAAAAATATTTATTTTCAAATGCCCTTGTTGCAAAATCTGATAACTGAAGTCACTACTGAATTAAATATTCTGAATTTCTTTCTTAAAAAGTATTAACATTTGGTGACGAATCACGCAAATGTAGTTCATTAATACTGAACCGAACCGTTAAAGTGGATGTCCATTTGTGAGAGTTGTGTTTTTCTGTGTTTATGTGTGTGCGAGGGAGACAGAAAACGAAGTCAAAAGTAGATTGTGTAATTTGACCTGTGCGAGTATTTTGTAATTTTAAAACCAATACAACTTTTTTGTTTATGAATGAAAATGGGTTCTTCAAAAGCAAAACTTTAAATATTTTTAAAGGTCTTTATCATCGTTTCAAAATATTTCCCACTTAGGGGGCTAGAAAACGAGATGACCGAGGTCACTTATCGAATTTGACTTCGGAGTCAAAAGTAACATAGGGACGAAATGTAGCCCTCGCCAAGACTCGAACAACGATATGCATCCCCTTTCGATCGGACCTCAAATGTCAACGCAGGATAATAAAATTAAAAGGGCGTCATGTAGGGTGTACAGAAAAAAAACATTTTTGTTGTGCCGGAATTGTCTCTACATTCTCTTCAAATCTAGGTGGTGACCGGTGCAATTTTTTTTTTCGACCCACTCTAGTAAACACAATCTCTAGCTATGTGACCAGGTGTCCACACTGGTAACAAACATCTTGGGCCATCCTGCAATCTTTGACCAAGTGGTCAAAGCCCAAACATCTTCTACATGACTATACCAAATCAAACGGACGGACACGGAAACTAAACCACTTAACATAGCATCTTCCCTGGTGCAATCTTATCTCGCTCAGCATGAGACGGAGCGCGGATAACCACATCACCTCTTCGCAATGCTCTTACATCAAACACTCTCGCATCTAAATGAGGCCCTACTTCTCTCATCACTTTCTCAGCCACTTGCTTTGCAGTCTCAGTTGCAATCGTGCTCTTCACCTTGCATGCCCAAGTTTCCATTACCGGTTCAGGCTGAGCCGGCGCTGGCGTCGTAGGAACTACATCCACTCTCGCAGGGTCCGCACTCACGGGAGCCGCTCTCACTGGAGGCATCACCATTTGAGGCTTTCCCTTGCTCGAGTAGACATCTAACCTACCACGCAACCTCTCATTCTCAGAGACAAGTCCCATCAACAGCGACTCGTACTCTCCCGAGAGTCCCATCATCTCTCTTACCAAAGAGCCATCCACTCCATAAACATCAATGAGAGTGGTCAACATTCTCCCCGTGATCACTTTCATCTTCGCAATGAGGCTCTCAGCTGTACCACCAACAGCCGTGACGCGCCTTGGCGTACGCGATTGCCTAGCAGCCCTCTCAGCAACTTCACTGTCCGAAGTTACGCTCTCAACAGCCTTAGAGGCGGCTCCCTTAGCCGGAGCTCTTACAGGCTTACTCGCCTTGCCTCTCACTTCCGCAGCCTTGACACTCTTACTCGCCGCCTTACTACTTCCCTTACCACTACCACCAACACTATCATCCGAAAACAAGGGCACTAGCGGTAACGGAGGACCTGCTCTCGCCTTACTACCTCTGGGGCCATCAACTGGTCCACCAGCACTTCTCAGACTCGATGCCACACTCTTTACCCTCTTCTCTGGACTAGTCATCGCGTCAACTCTCTTCGGCGCATTTTCGTCCTCACTCTCCATGTCCAAATCATCCTCCTCCTCTGCTCCCGTCGTCTCACCAGAGGGATCATTCCTCCTTCTGGTCATCGACACTCAGAAAAACACCGTAACGAGACAAGTAAACAAAAATATGACCGCTAGTTTATAGCAACAAAATGCGTTGCAAACTAAACTATAAGCACACCAAGGTTACTTGTTTGTCACCAGAAAATAACTACCGCTAAAAAGTAGCAACAACTCCTATACAAAGGCAACTCTTGACTTACGACTCTGACGAGTCAGCAGGGAAGCCTTGTAGTATCAAAACAATCAATTCAAATAAGTTCCAAATCAAAAGCCAAATCAAAGCAATATCACAACAGGTATCAGGTTATTAATTGATCGACTAATCAAAAATTAATTAATCTATCGCTCAATCAATTAAACAATTTTAATTAATTGAGCAATAAACGCACGAATTCTTTATCAGACAATCAACCAAAAACCAGTATCCAATATCACAATCCAAAATCAATATAAATATCTCACCAGATCCAAAATCAATTAATTTATCTATCAATTAATCAAATTAAATTCAATTAATTAACAAATAAATAATTGATTACCTGTCCACAAACAGATTAACGATCAAAACCACTATCAATCACTTTTTCTGCAAATTAATTATTCAACGAATCACCTTAAGGTACTAAACGTGTTACTTAAGGGAACGATTCAATATGTACCCTCAGAAGTACTTTCACAATTTTCATTCGAATATAAATTTTTTCCGCTAGCAAAAATCACGTCCATTCACTTCAAGTGCTCGATTGCGAGTAGTAGGAATCTCGTTAATCGAAGGTACGAACAGTAGGAATCAATCAAAAAATTATAACTCCAAATTGGCTTATATAGGCGGGGCCACGCCCCCTCAATCAAGAACATATATAACCCGCTAGGCTTATCTGAAGATTCCTTGAAAATTCCGTCAAAATCGGTCCATACGTTTTGGAGTCCATACGTCAAACACACACACATACACACATCCATTTTTATACCCTACACCACACTGTGGTACAGGGTATTATAACTTTGTGCATTTGTTTGTAACACCCAAAAGGAGAAGAAAAAGACCCATTGTTTATTACACCACCCACAGAAGACAAATTTTAAAATTGAGATATCTTGCACAATTTGTTAGCGAGAGAGCTGTAATTTTGTACATATGTATCTGATGGCAGTCTACGTGGTTGGTCCAAAAATGGGTGGGATCGGACCAATGGGCGTGGCGTGTGGGTAGTTTTTTCTCAAGTGTCACGGGTCAACAAATAGATCTTTCTCAAATTCTCAGAAAATGTTGCCCTAGTATGTGCGAGTAATGACCCACACTATTAAAAAAATTAAATGAAAATTGGAGGCAGGGGGAGGTCAAAGTTAAAAAAAATATTTTTTTCATCTGTAATGGTTTTTAAGTTAATTTTAATGCTACAAAGCATACGAATTTAAAAATAGAAAATATAATTTCCCGAAGTTTTTTTCGCGTACTTTTCAAAAAAATGCTAATTTAATACATTTTATTTCGGTCACTTTTGACGGAAATTAAAAATATAAATTGGGATATCTCTGAATCGATTTATTTTTTTTCCTTATCTATATATATAAAGAAGAATGTGTGTTTGTTTGTTTGTACCGTATAGACGTCTAAACGGCTGGACCGATCTTCTTGAAATTTTCACAGAATGTACATGTGTGGGGCGTGGTGAAAATAGGGTACTTGAATTTGGATATATCAAGTAGGCGTGGCCCGCCCACAGAAGACAAATTTTAAAATTGAGATATCTTGCACAATTTGTTAGCGAGTGTGCTGTAATTTTGTACATATGTATCTGATGGCAGTCTACGTGGTTGGTACAAAAATGGGCGGGATCGGACCAATGGACGTGGCCCCACTCATATAAGTCAAATTTTGAAAATTTTGTTAACGAGAGTGCTGTAATTTTGTACATATATATCTGGTGGAGCAGACTACGAAGCCGACCCAAAATTGTCGGCGGCGCTAGTGGATGATCCAATTTTGATAAATCGGCGGCTCCTTGAATGAACTTCTTGTGTCTGTAATTCTTCATCAGAATCCGCATTTAAAAAACAACTTTTAATAGATTTTTGGACTTTATTAAACTGTTTGCAGTTACAACGAAAAAGTGTGAAAAATAAGGGTACCACTCGTTAAGCTAAGTACACGCCATTTGCTGATCGGACAATATTGCCAGAAAAATACGGAGTAATGCATTTACAGCCGTGTGAACATACAATTTTTGACTTGAAACGTTAACAGAAAAGTCATTGTGAGATATTTTGCAGATTGTTAGATGTGCGAAGTTTATGCACGTAGCCATTGTCAGAAAAACATTTTATTGGCCTCCATATAAATATTTACAAAATATATTGTAAATATGTATATTCTTGCAATCGTCTGTACTGTAAATTCACCTTTGGCTAACAGTCTTTTATTGTCCGTCCATGCAGCACTTAACAGGGTTGATAACGTTGTCCGATCTGACAATCGTGTGTTCTTTAGATGCCATATCCAAAGATACTAAATTTGGCTTCTTCAGATTCATCGCGTGACGCGAAACATTTTTCGGAGGCTGAGTTCTAGTCGAAGAGAGGCGATCATGTCGGCGGCTGATTTTTAGCCGACTTGAGCCGCTCATGCCGGCGGCGGCTTCGGCTCCACAAAAACAACCGGCGGCGGCTAGCCGCCGAGTCGCGCCGATTCGGCTTCGTAGTCTGGTTTGTGAGAGACATAACAGATCGGCGATTAGGGTTTTATTTCCTCAATCGTCCCTTGTATATTCACAACAAACTAGCAAGCCTCATGTTGCATGGACAAGTCGAAGCGTGTAAATTGGGTCAAAATTTCCAACACCAATATGCCCTAGAATAAATTCTTAAGCTTTTGCCAAATCGAGTGAATAATACATATCGTCGGCTTAATGCTATTTTGTTCCATACGCCATTTTGTATGGTCGGAGAAATACGCAATTTATTGTTTGAGTAAAAACGGGACTAAAGAGTTACACACTTTTTATTTTTAAATCAGAGTTAAATCGATTTACCCTACCAAGATCTCGAAAACTAGACGAGATAGGAAAAAAATTCTTGCAGATTCTGAAAGAGCATGCTTGAAACCCATATAATCAACTCCTAACTCCAAAAAAGCAAAAATGGCGTATGGACCAAAATAGCATTAAGCCGACGATATGTTCTCTAGAGAGTCAAGAAGATATGGGATCTTTACATATGTAGGGGATATATTTAAATATGCACCAATGTGACCCATTTTTACGAGGGCCGATGATGTGCAAGATAAATTATTAATGCTTAAATTTAAGACAGATCAATTGAAAAATTTGTTCTTTAGATCGTCAAGAAATGACGGCACAGGGACCGTTACATGGAGGCTATATCAAAACATGGACCGATTTTCACAATTTTTACTACTGATGATTATGTGCAATATTAAATGTGAATGCTTAAACTTTAGCCAGATACATTGAAAATTTTTTTCTAGAGCATCAAGAAGTAATATCGGTGCCGCCATGGACCGATGTGCCCCATTTTTATAAGGGAAGATTAAGCGTAGCATAAAATATAAATGCTTCAATTTTAGCCAGATTTATTGAAAAATATATTCTCCACCGCGCAAATGGCGCTATTTTTAAATATAGAACCTTTTTTTTAATTAAAAAAAATATTTGGATTGCATGTTTGAAAACACGTTAAAAGGCCCACTTTTTATACCTTACACCATAGGATGGGGGGTATATTCATTTTGTCACTCCGTTTGTAACACCTCTAAATATTGATCGGAGACCCCATAGAGTTTATATATTCTTATCGTCTTATAATTCTAAGACGATTTAGCCATGTCCGTCCGTCTGTTCTAATCACGCTACAATCTATAATAATCTATATAATATTTTAGCTAGGTGGCTCAAATTTGTAATAGATACTTCCTATAGCTGCATGTAACTTGGGATTGAAAATGGGCAATATCGTTCCATATTTTGATATATAACCTATATTTACCATCTGTCCGATTTGACTTCTTAACGCAACACAAATGTCAACTGATCGGTCTGAAAGTTGGTAAATGGGGTTTATATATACCCGAAAACTTTCACACGAACAACGGTAGATATAGGTCTATGTTTTGTTATAGCCCCCATACAAAGGTCCCCTAGATTTTACTTCTTAACGCAACAAAAACCACAAATCTCAACGCATCGGGCTGAAATTTGGTAATATGACATTGTTTGTGCTCCAAACCATTCACATGGCCGAACTTAAAGCTTTTACTTGTTCAATTTTATTCCGATCGTGTCAAAACTTAGTGGGGTTGCAGAAGAACTATGTGCATACGGTGTGGCAAAAATACAGCTTCCTAAAGAGATATGTTGCGAGGATACAGGGCGTCAAAGTTTGACATTTTGACCATTATATCTCCTAACTACGTGGACCATTTTAAATGAACCGTGGCTTTTATGACAGCTATTTAGAAACGCACAAAATGTACATTAATATTTTTGTGCAAATATTTAATTTTCACATTTTTTTCTCTCAACATTAATTTTCGTAATGGGATGACGACCATTACAATGTTGTGAACATTTCAAATGTTAAACCTACTAATTGTTATCCCCTCACCTTAGAGAGGAGGGTATATATCATTTTCTACGAGCCACACGTGTAACACATCGAAGGAGTGACGTAATACCCTAAGTATGTTCGGCGGATATCCGTTTTGGATTATTTAAGTCGAATGAGCAATGCCCGTGCGTCTGTCTGCTGGCTGGTGCGCACGATAACACTCGAAATGAGTTAACGATTGACTTCAAAATTGGTATGTGGTAATATTTTCTTCTATCTCCGGCTAAGTTCGAAGATGGGCCATATTGGTCCACTCCTTCTAGTACCTCCCTCACAAAGGGTTAACATTTAGTGAAATATTGATTATTAAATAACTTCTATACTGTTTATTTGAATCCTTTGAAATTCTACACATAGTATTAGTTTTTTAGTCACTATTACCTCGAGAAAAATGGACGAAGTTGCCACGCCTCTGTTGGTACCTCCCACACAAATTGACAATTTTGAACCAAAAGTTAATAGCTTATAACTTTATTACGAGTGCATACAAAGACTTGAAATGTTGTATAGTGTAATGGTTTAATAGTAACTACAATACAGTGAAAAATTGACATTATTGTCACGCTTTTTTTGGTACCTCAAACACAAATGAACCATTTTGTACCAAAAGTTACTAGCTTATAACTGCCACCAAATGCTCGCTCACAAATTGTGCAAGATATCTCAATTTCCAAATTTGGTTTATATGGGCGGGGCCACCCCCATTGGTACGATCCCGCCCACTTTTCGGACCAATCCCATCTACTTCCAGTTGGGCCCCAGTATCGGTGGTCCATCTGGGATCACGGTCCTGTCCCAATCATATATAGGGACATAAGTATTTGTTTTGCGTAAGTCTTGCTACAAAGCTTTACTCACGTGCGCAAGCGCAACAAGGGCACGTTACAATGCGACGGCCAGCGCCCCTTTGTGTTAGTAATAATAGGCCCTTAGAGGGTGGTAATCCTCCACAGGGATACCATTACTAATACGCAGGTACCAATTTGAAGGCATACATATGGGTATACACCTCCCTCTTTGTAAGGGGTCGAGGTCTATCTAATACCTCTGCTATTCTAAGGGTCATAGCGCCCGGTTGATGAAATGCAACTCCGCACCGAGTATAAAAACTCTCCCCGCGATTTGAGTTTAAACCACAGCCAGCACAAAGCTCCCAACAGGGGCCACACCAATAGCCAGGCTGGAAAACAAGTTCCAGGGGCTCCTGACTCCCGTGGTACCAGAATAAAGCCTCTGGTCAGACTTCGTAGAATAAATCTACTACCAGTTGCACCCCATACGATGATGGACTGGTCACCGTCTATGTAAGTAAAAATAGGCCCTTGTATAACTGGCGAATCGCCTTTCTACTCAGACCCCAATCACATCGAGTAACTCTGCGAACCTGCCGACAACGGAGACTAACTTGTCTCGCACATATTCTATGTGCGCAAGAAATTCATCCGCTCGCCCACTACAATGCCCTAATATTTCACCTTGCGGGCATACGACAGAGCTCGATCACCAATCTTAACTATCGGGTGCCTGCTGGAAGACAAGGTGCCCTTAAGCATCATAATCACTGTCTTAACAAAATTTATACTGACGCCCACACTTTCACTCCAACTCTCAACAATTCTCATCATTGCAGCGCCCTCTCTCTCTCTAGCTGCAGTCTCGAATTGGCCTCAATCAGCAAAAGCAAGTCATTAGCAAATGCACAAAAGTTACAAGATCCATCTAGCTGGAACAGCAAAGGGTCCATCATCAGATTACAAAGGATTGGACCTCCAATGGATCCTTGTGGAGTTCGTACCACTCATAACAGTGGCAGAACGATCACTAAAATAACTTCTCCACAAAGACAACTCATGACAACCTATCTCTCTCAGACGTTCCATAATACTGGACCACCCTAAATGGTCAAACGCCCCACGAAAATGCCCAACACATACTTGCATTCCGAAGCATCAACTTTACCTCTAACATGAAGCCATGCATGCATCCTCAGTTGAGCTACCCTCTCTAAAACCAAACTGGTAGCGACACATTCTATCCAGCAGCAGTCTAAACACCAGCACTCTCTCCAGAAATTTTCCAAGAACTGGGAGGAGGCTAATGCCCCGATACGATCGAGGATCAATCCTGATATTATCTGGGGACTTCAATAAAACCACTACTCTCGCTACCTTCCAAACTGAGGGGAAATATCCCTGGCGAAAGCACTCAGCAAACAAATCTTCCAGCACTTCAGGGATGACTCGGTAGACGTGCTTCCACATCTCCCCAGTTATGCCATCCATGCCAGGAGATTTCCTTGACCGAACCCTTGTCATGGACAGGTCCAACTCACCCCGCTCAAAAGCCGGGGAACTAGGAGTACGCTCAAACGGCACAAAAAGCTCCTCACCTGCCCTCGGGAAAAAAGACTCCATAAGAGCTGTTGCACAGCCTGTCCAAGTGGTAAGCGTTTCACCGCCCACCCTCAGAGCTGTCAAATCGGTCACATTTCTCCTCGTGCGACAAATCTTATAAACTTGACCCCAGGGATCGGCGTTATTTTCAGTGACAAACTCCCTCCAATGGCGTTCCTTGGCCTCTCTCAACATCAACTTGTACTCCCTAGAGCATCGTCTGTAAGAAATCTCAAGCTCTTCTCTATCTGGCAGTTGTCTACAGGCGCCTACGCAAGCGTCTCAAAACAACTCTCTTGTCATGGAGGTCCCTAGTCCACCATCTCAACTCACGGATAGGAGGGGAACGGCTCACTCGAAACACCCTATCATTGACGTCAGTAACTAACTGATTCAGAAGACTAATCCTATCATCAACGTGTAAAGCTGCGAAGTGCGTCAAGGGATACGGACGAAACACCTCACCACTCTCTTCCTCATAGAATGCCTAATCAACATTCCTCGTGGACCATCGCTTATGCAGCGTAGGTTGCGCTCCTCGTCCGTCAGCAGTCTCAGCGTCAATGACAGTGAGATTGTGGTCACTGATCACAAGTTCAGGCCTAATGCTCCACTCAAAGCCATATCTCCTTAGCGCTACATCGTTCACCAAGGTGACGTCAATGTCGCTAGCTCCATTTGGACCTTGGAAGGTGTACTCTGTGGTCGGTAAATTTGCCACGTGAAGACTCCTATTAAAGAGCCATTCACTAAGCTGTTCCCCTCTGTGGGCGCTAAGATAACCAGACGCATGTCTGGACATCTTGCTGTGCCACATCGGGGAGGCAGCATTGGCATCCATACCCACCAAGAGCGGCGCACCCTCAACAAGCTCAACAATTCTCTCCAGATAGGCCAAATAAGGATCAAGAAGCTCCTCAAATTTACAATACACGCTGACAACAAAAAGTACACCAAAACTACACTCGAGCCTCACACATACACCATGGTCGGACTGGTCGACAACAACTACATTGACATTGCTGTTCCTAACAACAACGGCAGCATTTAAACGCAAATCACAATAAACACGAAATTCCAAGGGGAGACCCCTCACCTCATTCTGGGCCACATACGGCTCCTGTATGAGTGCAACACAACAATCTGATTCACATACACACTGGCCCAGATCGTACATTGACGATCTGCTTCTCTGACAATTTAATTGCATAAATCGGACGGACATTAGTGTCTTGCATTTGCACGGGCGATCAACGACACATACACTGGGCAAGCTTGGGACAACATACGATGCCCAGAAGGCTTACCCTTAAACGCACAATTCCTACAGTTTACTGGGTAAACACTAGTAAGGGTCGGTCCCCATACAAAAAAAAAAAAATTTTGCTCCAGTCACCCTCTAGTTTTGAAGATTATCTAGAGACAATTCCTGGGCATCAACAATTTTTTTTTCTGTGCACCCTACATGACGCCCTTTTTAATTTTATTATCTTGCGTCGGCATTTGATGTCCGATCGTAGCGGAATGTATATCGTTGTTCGAGTTTTGGCAAGGGCTATATTTCGTCCCTTTGTTACCTTTGACTCCGAAGTCAAATTCGGTAAGTGACCTCGTGTATCTCGTTTTCTACCCCCCTAAGTGGGAAATATTTTGAAAAGCTGATAAAGACCTTACAAAATAATTAAACTTTTGCTTTTGAAGAACCCATTTTTATCCACAAACAAAAAAGTTATATTGGTTTTAAAATTACAAAATACAAGCAGAGGTCAAATTACACAACCTACTTTTGACGTCGTTTTCTGTCTCCCTCGCACACACATACACACAGAAAAACCCCACTCCCACAAATGCACATCCACTATGACGGTTCGGTTCAGTGTGAATGAACTAAATTTGCGACATTCGTCCCCAAATGTTAAAGCTTTCTAAGCAAGAAATTCAGAATAAAACCAGTAAGGAAAGGCTAAAGTCGGGCGGTGCCGACTATATAATACCCTACACCACTCTCGTAATATTGAATAAATCTGATATATAAATTTTGTATTTCATGTATAAATTGTTTACATAAAATTTACTTTTGGGACATTTTATACTTAAATAATACCCTGTACCACAGTGTGGTGTAGGGTATAAAAACGATTGGATCTAAAGAGCCAAATCGGATGAAACATATATATGAGAACTATAGCTAAATCTTTACCGATTTTCTTCAAGTTCGGCAATGTTGGTTCATGAATCAAGAAACTCTACCATTCTAAATTTCAAAACGATTGGATGTCAAATACAGCTTCAATAGAACTAAAGGGCCAAATCGGACGAAACATATATGTGGGAGCTATAGCTAAATCTTAACCGATTTTCTTCAAATTCGGTAGTGTTGGTTCATGGATCAAGAAACTCTACCATTCTAAATTTCAAAACGATTGGATGTAAAATACAGCTTTTATAGGACTAAATGGCGAAATCGGACGAAACATATATATGGGAGCTATAGCGAAATCTTAACCGATTTTCTTCAAATTCGGCAATGTTGGTTCATGGATCAAGAAACTCTACCATTCTAAATTTCAAAACGATTGGATGTAAAATACAGCTTCTTCAGGACTAAAGAGCAAAATCGGACGAAACATATATATGGGAGCTATAGCTAAATCTTAACCGATTTTCTACAAATTCGGTAGTGTTGGTTCATGGATCAAGAAACTCTACCATTCTAAATTTCAAAATGATTGGATGTAAAATACAGCTTCTTCAGGACTAAAGAGCAAAATCGGACGAAACATATATATGGGAGCTATAGCTAAATCTTAACCGATTTTCTTCAAATTCGGCAATGTTGGTTCATGCATCAAGAAATTCTACCATTCTAAATTTCAAAACGATTGGATGTAAAATACAGCTTCTTCAGGACTAAAGAGCAAAATCGGACGAAACATATATATGGGAGCTATAGCTAAATCTTAACCGATTTTCTTCAAATTCGGCAATGTTGGTTCATGGATCAAGAAATTCTACCATTCTAAATTTCAAAACGATTGGATGTAAAATACAGCTTTTATAGGACTAAATGGCCAAATCGGACGAAACATATATATGGGAGCTATAGCTAAATCTTAACCGATTTTCTTCAAATTCGGTAGTGTTGGTTCATGCATCAAGAAACTCTACCATTCTAAATTTCAAAATGATTGGATGTAAAATACAGCTTCTATAGGACTAAAGAGCAAAATCGGACGAAACATATATATGGGAGCTATAGCTAAACCTTAACCGATTTTCTTCAAATTCGGCAATGTTGGTTCATGGATCAAGAAACTCTACCATTCTAAATTTCAAAACGATCGGATGTAAAATACAGCTTCTATAGGACTAAAGGGCCAAATCGGACGAAACATATATATGGCAGCTATAGCTAAATCTTAACCGATTTTCTTCAAATTCGGCAATGTTGGTTCATGGATCAAGAAACTCTACCATTCTAAATTTCAAAACGATTGGGTGTAAAATACAGCTTCTATAGGACTAAAGGGCCAAATCGGACGAAAGATATATATGGGAGCTATATCTAAATCTGAACCGATTTCAACCAAATTCAATAGCGATCTTAACAGCCGCGAAATACTCTAAACTGCAAAATTTCAGAACGAACGGATGTAAAATACAGCTTCTATAGGACTAAAGGGCCAAATCGGACGAAACATATATATGGGAGCTATAGCTAAATCTTAACCGATTTTCTTCAAATTCGGCAATGTTGGTTCATGGATCAAGAAACTCTACCATTCTAAATTTCAAAACGATTGGATGTAAAATACAGCTTCTATAGGACTAAAGGACCAAATCGGACGAAAGATATATATGGGAGCTATATCTAAATCTGAACCGATTTCAACCAAATTCAATAGCGATCTTAACAGCCGCGAAATACTCTAAACTGCAAAATTTCAGAACGATCGGAGTAAAATTGCGACCTGTAGTCGACGAACAACTTTACATGGACGGACGGACGGACGGACGGACGGACGGACGGACGGACATCGTTAAATCGACTCAGCTAGTGATTCTGAGTCGATCGGTATACTTTAAGGTGGGTCTAGCTGTGTTATTTTCAGGTGTTACAAACATCTGCCGTGAAACAAACTTATAATACCCTGTACCACAGTGTCGTGTAGGGTATAATGACTTTGCTTTGCCATGCAACCTACACTACACCAAAACAGTACAGTAATTCCGTGTTCAATTTCTAGAAGTGACTTCAATTATCAAAGTTGCTACCCCTGTAATTGCTACCCCTTATGTTGCAGAATAGGAGAAAGAGATGCAAAACTGCATTACAACTGTATTACCTCTATTGTTGTTTTTTGTGCATTAACTTCAATCTTCAGACATTACCAGCAACGAAAACAATTGCCCTCTTAATTTTTGACATACGTTTCAAGTTTTTACTTGTACTGTAAATTTAATATATATTAATCCTATAACATATTTGTTTATGTATAAAAATATTAATCGTAAAATGAAAAAATATTTATTTTCAAATGCCCTTGTTGCAAAATCTGATAACTGAAGTCACTACTGAATTAAATATTCTGAATATTCTGAATTTCTTTCTTAAAAAGTATTAACATTTGGTGACGAATCACGCAAATGTAGTTCATTAATACTGAACCGAACCGTTAAAGTGGATGTCCATTTGTGAGAGTTGTGTTTTTCTGTGTTTATGTGTGTGCGAGGGAGACAGAAAACGAAGTCAAAAGTAGATTGTGTAATTTGACCTGTGCGAGTATTTTGTAATTTTAAAACCAATACAACTTTTTTGTTTATGAATGAAAATGGGTTCTTCAAAAGCAAAACTTTAAATATTTTTAAAGGTCTTTATCATCGTTTCAAAATATTTCCCACTTAGGGGGCTAGAAAACGAGATGACCGAGGTCACTTATCGAATTTGACTTCGGAGTCAAAAGTAACATAGGGACGAAATGTAGCCCTCGCCAAGACTCGAACAACGATATGCATCCCCTTTCGATCGGACCTCAAATGTCAACGCAGGATAATAAAATTAAAAGGGCGTCATGTAGGGTGTACAGAAAAAAAACATTTTTGTTGTGCCGGAATTGTCTCTACATTCTCTTCAAATCTAGGTGGTGACCGGTGCAATTTTTTTTTCGACCCACTCTAGTAAACACAATCTCTAGCTATGTGACCAGGTGTCCACACTGGTAACAAACATCTTGGGCCATCCTGCAATCTTTGACCAAGTGGTCAAAGCCCAAACATCTTCTACATGACTATACCAAATCAAACGGACGGACACGGAAACTAAACCACTTAACATAGCATCTTCCCTGGTGCAATATATGCTCCATCGCTGCCTCACTGCCTTCCAACACAACTGTGACCTGACCATTTGGTGAAACAGTCCATGGCTTACTCACAATCTTGACTGCCTTGACAAACTCTTCTCTAGAGAGCCTATCTTTAAGGTTCTTCACATACAACTCCTCCATGAATTCATCAGGGGAGAGTTGTGTGTGAACACCTTGGACAACAACCCTAGGGCCGAGCTTGTTATCGGCACTCACGACTAAGCCAGCCTCTCTGAACTTATCGTTCCTCACAATCTTATCTCGCTCAGCATGAGACGGAGCGCGGATAACCACATCACCTCTTCGCAATGCTCTTACATCAAACACTCTCGCATCTAAATGAGGCCCTACTTCTCTCATCACTTTCTCAGCCACTTGCTTTGCAGTCTCAGTTGCAATCGTGCTCTTCACCTTGCATGCCCAAGTTTCCATTACCGGTTCAGGCTGAGCCGGCGCTGGCGTCGTAGGAACTACATCCACTCTCGCAGGGTCCGCACTCACGGGAGCCGCTCTCACTGGAGGCATCACCATTTGAGGCTTTCCCTTGCTCGAGTAGACATCTAACCTACCACGCAACCTCTCATTCTCAGAGACAAGTCCCATCAACAGCGACTCGTACTCTCCCGAGAGTCCCATCATCTCTCTTACCAAAGAGCCATCCACTCCATAAACATCAATGAGAGTGGTCAACATTCTCCCCGTGATCACTTTCATCTTCGCAATGAGGCTCTCAGCTGTACCACCAACAGCCGTGACGCGCCTAGGCGTACGCGATTGCCTAGCAGCCCTCTCAGCAACTTCACTGTCCGAAGTTACGCTCTCAACAGCCTTAGAGGCGGCTCCCTTAGCCGGAGCTCTTACAGGCTTACTCGCCTTGCCTCTCACTTCCGCAGCCTTGACACTCTTACTCGCCGCCTTACTACTTCCCTTACCACTACCACCAACACTATCATCCGAAAACAAGGGCACTAGCGGTAACGGAGGACCTGCTCTCGCCTTACTACCTCTGGGGCCATCAACTGGTCCACCAGCACTTCTCAGACTCGATGCCACACTCTTTACCCTCTTCTCTGGACTAGTCATCGCGTCAACTCTCTTCGGCGCATTTTCGTCCTCACTCTCCATGTCCAAATCATCCTCCTCCTCTGCTCCCGTCGTCTCACCAGAGGGATCATTCCTCCTTCTGGTCATCGACACTCAGAAAAACACCGTAACGAGACAAGTAAACAAAAATATGACCGCTAGTTTATAGCAACAAAATGCGTTGCAAACTAAACTATAAGCACACCAAGGTTACTTGTTTGTCACCAGAAAATAACTACCGCTAAAAAGTAGCAACAACTCCTATACAAAGGCAACTCTTGACTTACGACTCTGACGAGTCAGCAGGGAAGCCTTGTAGTATCAAAACAATCAATTCAAATAAGTTCCAAATCAAAAGCCAAATCAAAGCAATATCACAACAGGTATCAGGTTATTAATTGATCGACTAATCAAAAATTAATTAATCTATCGCTCAATCAATTAAACAATTTTAATTAATTGAGCAATAAACGCACGAATTCTTTATCAGATAATCAACCAAAAACCAGTATCCAATATCACAATCCAAAATCAATATAAATATCTCACCAGATCCAAAATCAATTAATTTATCTATCAATTAATCAAATTAAATTCAATTAATTAAAAAATAAATAATTGATTACCTGTCCACAAACAGATTAACGATCAAAACCACTATCAATCACTTTTTCTGCAAATTAATTATTCAACGAATCACCTTAAGGTACTAAACGTGTTACTTAAGGGAACGATTCAATATGTACCCTCAGAAGTACTTTCACAATTTTCATTCGAATATAAATTTTTTCCGCTAGCAAAAATCACGTCCATTCACTTCAAGTGCTCGATTGCGAGTAGTAGGAATCTCGTTAATCGAAGGTACGAACAGTAGGAATCAATCAAAAAATTATAACTCCAAATTGGCTTTTATAGGCGGGGCCACGCCCCCTCAATCAAGAACATATATAACCCGCTAGGTTTATCTGAAGATTCCTTGAAAATTCCGTCAAAATCGGTCCATACGTTTTGGAGTCCATACGTCAAACACACACACATACACACATCCATTTTTATACCCTACACCACACTGTGGTACAGGGTATTATAACTTTGTGCATTTGTTTGTAACACCCAAAAGGAGAAGAAAAAGACCCATTGTTTATTACACCACCCACAGAAGACAAATTTTAAAATTGAGATATCTTGCACAATTTGTTAGCGAGAGTGCTGTAATTTTGTACATATGTATCTGATGGCAGTCTACGTGGTTGGTACAAAAATGGGCGGGATCGGACCAATGGGCGTGGCACCGCCCATATAAGCCAAATTTTAAAAATTATATATATATGGGCGTGGCACCGCCCACATGGACCAAATTTTAAATTTGAGATATCTTGCACAATTTGTTAGCGAGAGTGCTGTAATTTTGTACATATGTATCTGATGGCAGTCTACGTGGTTGGTACAAAAATGGGCGGGATCGGACCAATGGACGTGGCCCCACTCATATAAGTCAAATTTTGAAAATTTTGTTAACGAGAGTGCTGTAATTTTGTACATATATATCTGGTGGTAGTCTACGAGATTGTTCCAAAAATAACCGGGATCGGACCAATGGGCGTGGCCCCGCCCCGAGAGTGCTGTAATTTTGTGCATATGTATCTGGTTGTAGTCTACATGATTGGTACAAAAATGGGCGGGATCGGACTAATAAGCGTGGCCCCGCCCATATAAGTCAAATCTTAAAATTAAGATATATTGCACAATTTGTTAGCGAGAGTGCAGTAATTTTGTGCATGTGTATCTGGTGGTAGTCTACGTGATTGGTCCAAAAATGGGAGGAATCGGATCAATGGGCGTGGACTCGCCCATATAAGCAACCTTTTGAAATTGAGGTATTGTGTTTGTAATCTGTTTGCGAGAGAGCTGTCATTTTTATACCCTACACCACACTGTGGTACAGGGTATTATAAGTTTGTTTCACGGCAGATGTTTGTAACACCTGAAAATAACACAGCTAGACCCACCTTAAAGTATACCGATCGACTCAGAATCACTAGCTGAGTCGATTTAACCATGTCTGTCCGTCCGTCCGTCTGTCCATGTAAAGTTGTTCGTCGACTACAGGTCGCAATTTCACTCCGATCGTTCTGAAATTTTGCAGTTTAGAGTATTTCGCAGCTGTCAAGATCCCTATTGAATTTGGTTGAAATCGGTTAAGATTTAGATATAGCTCCCACATATATCTTTCGTCCGATTTGGCCCTTTAGTCCTATAGAAGCTGTATTTTACATCCAATCGTTTTGAAATTTAGAATGGTAGAGTTTCTTGATCCATGGACTAACATTGCCGAATTTGAAGAAAATCGGTTAAGATTTAGCTATAGCTCCCATATATATGTTTCATCCGATTTGGCTCTTTAGTCCTGTAGAAGCTGTATTTTACATCCCATCGTTTTTATACCCTACACCACACTGTGGTACAGGGTATTATATGTTTGTTTCATGGCAGATGTTTTTAACACCTGAAAATACTATAGCAAGACCCACCTTAAAGTATACCGATCGACTCAGAATCACTAGCTGAGTCGATTTAAACATGTCTGTCCGTCCGTCCGTCTGTCCATCTTAAGTTGTTCGTCGGCTACAGGTCGCAATTTCACTCCGATCGTTCTGATTTATATTTCAGAGTTATTCAATATTACGAAAGTGGTGTAGGTTATTAATTAAAAATTAGCGGGATCAGACCAAAGGGCGTGGCCCCGCCCATGTAACCCAAATTTGAGCTATCTTGCACAATTTAGTAGTGATAGTACGGTAATTCTGTTTATATGTATGTATCTGGTGGGAGTCTACGTTATAAAATGATTTTTTTTTTTAAAAACACTTTTCCTGGTACAAAAAACCATAAAAAATAGAAAAAAAATCGAAAAATTTAAATTTCTACGTTCGTTTAGTAAAATAATAGAAGAAATATATGTGCAATGTTTTGGTATACGAGTTAAAAATATGAACGAACCGTGGACACCTAGTATTTTGTAAAATTCGTGCCATGTAAATCTTACTCGATGGAGTGGTGGAAGCATGCGGTAAGTACTCTACAATTAATGTATTACAATGTTTTGTGGAATAAAACTTTTTAATTTTAGACTTCACGTGGAATTTGGAATGCCAATGATTTGGAGACAACCATTCATTCACGATACGGACTGCTATTTTTGTCTAAGTTAATAGATTGGAGTAGGAAGTGTCCAAGTATAGCTAAAAGCCTAATAACGGAAACATCATCAAGTTCAACTGAGTACTCAACTCTGAGCGATTCAAGTTTGAGTCAGAACTCATCGCTTTTAACTCAGTTTCAACTCAGCATGTTGAACGATGCATTGTCTTAACAATGTTACGTCTACATCAGACATTTGGCCAGAAGTCATATTATGTAGTGCTATTGCAAAAGCTTGGTCATCTCTTTGCCGCGTTATTTCTGTAATTTCAAAGTATTTAAACTTATCCCATATTGTACTCCCATTTATGCCACTATATGGGTCATTAGTTGGCGGTGAGAATATCCATCGATCTCCAACAGGCGAAAGCTGTATAATGTCGCCAAATACGACAACAGATATGCCTCCGAATGGATCCGTACTCTAAAATATTTGCTCTAACCTGGAATCTATGTATGAAAACAATTTGGAGCCTACCATTGAAACTTCATCTTTAATTAAGAGCCTCAAATGAATGAATTTGGTATGCAATGTGTTTAAAAAATCCTGTCCTAATGGCCTAAGTTCCGAAGCTGACTGGTTGACAGGAAGAGAGAACATTGAGTGTTATGTGGCACCACCAATACCAAACGTAGAATTAAATTTTATATTATGGAGGAGGTGTGTTAAATAAAGCTTTTGTTTGCTGTTTAACTTTTGGACCATAGTTAAGAAATCGGTTTCAGATATTAAAGGGGAAGTTTAATGATACGTAAAGACTATTAAGATGTTTTTTCCGTTGTGTCATTAACATGCGTTTGAAGTATGTTTAGATTTGGATATATTTCTGTTACTCCCAAAATCCTGAATTCTGTATCAATATAGCTTTCGTTTTGTTCATTTATTTCGTCCACTGATTAATTTTTTTCTCTAAGTCACTGCAAAACATCTTCAAGTTCTCGATCCTCAAAGACGTCATATTTCTTCCTGTTGGCCTCAATGCCGTCCTTAAGAGCGTTACAAGTACCTTCATTGTAGTTTAGCAACAAATTAACTTCCTCGTTTCTCCAAGGGTGGTACAACATCACAAGTTCGCGGAAGTAGTCTCTTCTATGAGTATTGGCATTGTATCTTCTGTACCGAATAAAATGTGGCTTGACCTTTTCTTAGACAAAACCACTGTTGTCCTTTAATCGGAATATACACGATGAACGTTCGGTATCTTCTTCAGCTTCTTGTTCATCATAGTACTCCTCACGTGTCCTGTTCCGCCGGGATTTGGAAAATGTGTAGTTTGCCGCAAAGTATCCATTTTCTAGTACATCGGGCCTTTGGACATAATGTTCTAAAACACCAGTGGCATATATTTATGTAGAATCAGGTGGTAAGTTCCGAAGTTGTTCCGGAGATCGAAAAATTAATACTCTTTCTTCAGGTCGCCCAGTTTTGATGTATACATCTGCATTACTGCTTTTGATAACCTTATTTTCAAACAACAGTATGTGGCCTCTTGTGCTGATATTTCAGTGCCTGCCATAAATTCGTGAGCAATATGTTTCAGTTTCTGTTTAATTATATGGTTTCCAGATCTTATTTTATCCACAGCTCACGAAGTATCCTTGAAACGCCACGATTTGATTGCGTATGGATTTAATATAAACTGAATATTCATACTTGCTCTGTGTAATTTTAATATAGTTGGATTGTCTTCAAATCTTCGGCGCAAAATTTTTTTTGTTTTTATCCACAGCTCACGAAGTATCCTTGAATCGCCACGATTTGATTGCGTATGGATTTAATATAAACTGAATATTCATATTTGCTCTGTGTAATTTTAATATAGTTGGATTGTCTTCAAATCTTCGGCGCAAAATTTTTTTTGGTTTTTTGAAACCGTTCCTAGAGACAATATATAGTCTTCGTAACATAGGTTTATATTTTCGTGAGCCAAGAAATTTTCAAACGTATTTAGATGTGATATGCTATCGGGGCTCAAAGTAGCTTTCAATGAACTTTGAATTTTATCATAATTCGCTTTATATTGCCTCAAGTTTTCAAATGTTTCGGGAAGAGGCAACAGAATTTCAGTCATTGGCATCGGGGGATCTTTTCCCCACGAAATTCTCTAGTGCAAGGACGATTGTGATTGTGCTTTTGATATTGAATATATTTTTTCAAGTTTTCATTTGAGCCGACTGTACACACGTACTTTTCTATAAATTCGATAACATCTGCCCAAGTCAATCATTAGGACATCTTTTAGCCAGTACACACCGTGTATATGAGGAGAGCCCCTCTGCTGGAATTCAACTCTCCAGTAATATTGTTGCACAAAGTTGTTGTCGAAAATCCCATTATTCATATTAAATAATGAAAACAACTGCGAAATCGAAACAGGGAGAACTTCCTCCGTGGTAATATCGATATTGTCAACAGTATTTGACAATTTTACTAACACTTACGGGTGGCTGATATGTATTGCAACCAACTTCAGGTTGCTATCATTTCTAAACCGCTAGTCTGATAGCTGACAGATTAATTTCAGTGACAGTTCATTTTATTGTTTACAAGCTTACAAAAGCATTTTGATCTTCAGATTCAGAAAAAAGTTATTCGTGATGGAATTCAACAGTGATAGTGTGATTGCTTTATATTTGGGTGGAAAAACCCAAGTGGCTATCGTTAGAGCCCTCCAGCATTTAAATGTGAATAAATCTTTTGTTTCTCGTACCATTGCTCGTTACCGTGATACTGGCAGTGTTGCATCGCGTCCAAAAAGTGGACGAACAAAAACGGTAACAACACCAGAAATGATCCGAATAGTGAAGGCCAGATTTGATCGAAATCCACGCTGCAGTGGTAGAAAAATTGCTCGTGAGCTGAACATATCGCGAGAACGGATACAACACATATTAAACCAGTAAGGAAAGGCTAAAGTCGGGCGGTGCCGACTATATAATACCCTACACCACTCTCGTAATATTGAATAACTCTGATATATACATTTTGTAATTCATGTATAAATTGTTTACATAAATTTACTTTTGGGACATTTTATACTTAAATAATACCCTGTACCACAGTGTGGTGTAGGGTATAAAAACGATTGGATCTAAAGAGCGAAATCGGATGAAACATATATATGGGAGCTATAGCTAAATCTTTACCGATTTTCTTCAAATTCGGCAATGCTGGTTCATGAATCAAGAAATTCTTCCATTCTAAATTTCAAAACGATTGGATGTAAAATATAGCTTCTATAGAACTAAAGGGCCAAATCGGGCAAAACATATATATGGGAGCTATAGCTAAATCTTAACCGATTTTCTTCAAATTCGGTAGTGTTGGTTCATGGGTCAGGAAACTCTACCATTCTAAATTTCAAAACGATTGGATGTAAAATACAGCTGTTATATGACTAAAGGGCCAAATCGGACGAAACATATATATGGGAGCTATAGCTAAATCTTAACCGATTTTCTTCAAATTCGGTAGTGTTGGTTCATGGATCAAGAACTCTACAATTCTAAATTTCAAAATGATTGGATGTAACATACAGCTTCTACAGGACTAAAGGGCCAAATCGGACGAAACATATATATGGGAGCTATAGCTAAATCTTAACCGATTTTCTTCAAATTCGGTAGTGTTGGTTCATGGATCAAGAAACTCTACCATTCTAAATTTCAAAATGATTGAATGAAAAATACAGCTTCTACAGGACTAAATGACCAAATCAGACGAAACATATATATGGGAGCTATAGCTAAATCATAACCGATTTTCTTCAAATTCGGCAATGTTGGTTCATGGATCAAGAAACTCTACCATTCTTAATTTCAAAACGATTGGATGTGAAATACAGCTTCTATAGGACTAAAGAGCCAAATCGGACGAAAGATATATATGCGAGCTATATCTAAATCTGAACCGATTTTCTTCAAATTCGGTAGTGCTGGTTCATGGATCAAGAAACTCTACCATTCTAAATTTCAAAACGATTGGATGTAAAATACAGCTTCTATAGGACTAAAGGGCCAAATCGGACGAAAGATATATATGGGAGCTATATCTAAATCATAACCGAGTTTCTTCAAATTCGGCAGTGTTGGTTCATAGATCAAGAAACTCTACCATTCTAAATTTCAAAATGATTGGATGTAAAATACAGCTTCTACAGGACTAAAGGGCCAAATCGGACGAAACATATATATGGGAGCTATAGCTAAATCTTAACCGATTTTCTTCAAATTCGGTAGTGTTGTTTCACGGATCAAGACACTCTACCATTCTAAATTTCAAAATGATTGTATGTAAAATACAGCTTCTTCAGGACTAAAGAGCAAAATCGGACGAAACATATATATGCGAGCTATAGCTAAATCTTGACCGATTTTCTTCAAATTCAGCAATGTTGGTTCATCGATCAAGAAACTCTACCATTCTAAATTTCAAAACGATTGGATGTAAAATACAGCTTTTATAGGACTAAATGGCCAAATCGGACGAAACATATATATGGGAGCTATAGCTAAATCTTATCCGATTTTCTTCAAATTCAGTAGTGTTGGTTCACGGATCAAGAAACTCTACCATTCTAAATTTCAAAATGATTGGATGTAAAATACAGCTTCTTCAGGACTAAAGCAAAATCGGACGAAACATAAATATGGGAGCTATAGCTAAATCTTAACCGATTTTCTTCAAATTCGGCAATGTTGGTTCATGGATCAAGAAACTCTACCATTCTAAATTTCAAAACGATCGGATGTAAAATACAGCTTCTATAGGACTAAAGGGCCAAATCGGACGAAACATATATATGGGAGCTATAGCCAAATCTTAACTGATTTTCGTCAAATTCGGCAATGTTGGTTCATGGATCAAGAAACTCTACCATTCTAAATTTCAAAACGATTGGATGTAAAATACAGCTTCTATAGGACTAAAGGGCCAAATCGGACGAAACATATATATATGAGCTATAGCTAAATCTTAACCGATTTTCTTCAAATTCGGTAGTGTTGGTTCATGGATCAAGAAACTCTACAATTCTAAATTTCAAAATGATTGGATGTAACATACAGCTTCTACAGGACTAAAGGGCCAAATCGGACGAAACATATATATGGGAGCTATAGCCAAATCTTAACCGATTTTCTTCAAATTCGGTAGTGTTGGTTCATGGATCACGAAACTCTACCATTCTAAATTTCAAAATGATTGAATGAAAAATACAGCTTCTACAGGACTAAATGGCCAAATCGGACGAAACATATATATCGGAGCTATAGCTAAATCATAACCGATTTTCTTCAAATTCGGCAATGTTGGTTCATGGATCAAGAAACTCTACCATTCTTAATTTCAAAACGATTGGATGTGAAATACAGCTTCTATAGGACTAAAGAGCCAAATCGGACGAAAGATATATATGTGAGCTATATCTAAATCTGAACCGATTTTCTTCATATTCGGTAATGTTGGTTCATGGATCAAGAAACTCTACCATTCTAAATTTCAAAACGATTGGATGTAAAATACAGCTTCTATAGGACTAAAGGGCCAAATCGGACGAAAGATATATATGGGAGCTATATCTAAATCATAACCGATTTTCTTCAAATTCGGCAGTGTTGGTTCATAGATCAAGAAACTCTACCATTCTAAATTTCAAAATGATTGGATGTAAAATACAGCTTCTACAGGACTAAAGGGCCAAATCGGACGAAACATATATATGGGAGCTATAGCTAAATCTTAACCGATTTTCTTCAAATTCGGTAGTGTTGTTTCACGGATCAAGACACTCTACCATTCTAAATTTCAAATGATTCTTCAGGACTAAAGAGCAAAATCGGACGAAACATATATATGGGAGCTATAGCTAAATCTTGACCGATTTTCTTCAAATTCAGCAATGTTGGTTCATCGATCAAGAAACTCTACCATTCTAAATTTCAAAACGATTGGATGTAAAATACAGCTTTTATAGGACTAAATGGCCAAATCGGACGAAACATATATATGGGAGCTATAGCTAAATCTTATCCGATTTTCTTCAAATTCAGTAGTGTTGGTTCACGGATCAAGAAACTCTACCATTCTAAATTTCAAAATGATTGGATGTAAAATACAGCTTCTTCAGGACTAAAGCAAAATCGGACGAAACATAAATATGGGAGCTATAGCTAAATCTTAACCGATTTTCTTCAAATTCGGCAATGTTGGTTCATGGATCAAGAAACTCTACCATTCTAAATTTCAAAACGATCGGATGTAAAATACAGCTTCTATAGGACTAAAGGGCCAAATCGGACGAAACATATATATGGGAGCTATAGCCAAATCTTAACTGATTTTCGTCAAATTCGGCAATGTTGGTTCATGGATCAAGAAACTCTACCATTCTAAATTTCAAAACGATTGGATGTAAAATACAGCTTCTATAGGACTAAAGGGCCAAATCGGACGAAACATATATATATGAGCTATAGCTAAATCTTAACCGATTTTCTTCAAATTCGGTAGTGTTGGTTCATGGATCAAGAAACTCTACAATTCTAAATTTCAAAATGATTGGATGTAACATACAGCTTCTACAGGACTAAAGGGCCAAATCGGACGAAACATATATATGGGAGCTATAGCCAAATCTTAACCGATTTTCTTCAAATTCGGTAGTGTTGGTTCATGGATCACGAAACTCTACCATTCTAAATTTCAAAATGATTGAATGAAAAATACAGCTTCTACAGGACTAAATGGCCAAATCGGACGAAACATATATATCGGAGCTATAGCTAAATCATAACCGATTTTCTTCAAATTCGGCAATGTTGGTTCATGGATCAAGAAACTCTACCATTCTTAATTTCAAAACGATTGGATGTGAAATACAGCTTCTATAGGACTAAAGAGCCAAATCGGACGAAAGATATATATGTGAGCTATATCTAAATCTGAACCGATTTTCTTCATATTCGGTAATGTTGGTTCATGGATCAAGAAACTCTACCATTCTAAATTTCAAAACGATTGGATGTAAAATACAGCTTCTATAGGACTAAAGGGCCAAATCGGACGAAAGATATATATGGGAGCTATATCTAAATCATAACCGATTTTCTTCAAATTCGGCAGTGTTGGTTCATAGATCAAGAAACTCTACCATTCTAAATTTCAAAATGATTGGATGTAAAATACAGCTTCTACAGGACTAAAGGGCCAAATCGGACGAAACATATATATGGGAGCTATAGCTAAATCTTAACCGATTTTCTTCAAATTCGGTAGTGTTGTTTCACGGATCAAGACACTCTACCATTCTAAATTTCAAATGATTCTTCAGGACTAAAGAGCAAAATCGGACGAAACATATATATGGGAGCTATAGCTAAATCTTGACCGATTTTCTTCAAATTCAGCAATGTTGGTTCATCGATCAAGAAACTCTACCATTCTAAATTTCAAAACGATTGGATGTAAAATACAGCTGTTATAGGACTAAATGGCCAAATCGGACGAAACATATATATGGGAGCTATAGCTAAATCTTATCCGATTTTCTTCAAATTCAGTAGTGTTGGTTCATGGATCAAGAAACTCTACCATTCTAAATTTCAAAATGATCGGATGTAAAATACAGCTTCTATAGGACTAAAGGGCCAAATCGGACGAAACATATATATGGGAGCTATAGCCAAATCTTAACTGATTTTCTTCAAATTCGGCAATGTTGGTTCATGGATCAAGAAACTCTACCATTCTAAATTTCAAAATGATTGAATGAAAAATACAGCTTCTACAGGACTAAATGGCCAAATCGGACGAAACATATATATCGGAGCTATAGCTAAATCATAACCGATTTTCTTCAAATTCGGCAATGTTGGTTCATGGATCAAGAAACTCTACCATTCTTAATTTCAAAACGATTGGATGTGAAATACAGCTTCTATAGGACTAAAGAGCCAAATCGGACGAAAGATATATATGTGAGCTATATCTAAATCTGAACCGATTTTCTTCAAATTCGGTAATGTTGGTTCATGGATCAAGAAACTCTACCATTCTAAATTTCAAAACGATTGGATGTAAAATACAGCTTCTATAGGACTAAAGGGCCAAATCGGACGAAAGATATATATGGGAGCTATATCTAAATCATAACCGATTTTCTTCAAATTCGGCAGTGTTGGTTCATAGATCAAGAAACTCTACCATTCTAAATTTCAAAATGATTGGATGTAAAATACAGCTTCTACAGGACTAAAGGGCCAAATCGGACGAAACATATATATGGGAGCTATAGCTAAATCTTAACCGATTTTCTTCAAATTCGGTAGTGTTGTTTCACGGATCAAGACACTCTACCATTCTAAATTTCAAATGATTCTTCAGGACTAAAGAGCAAAATCGGACGAAACATATATATGGGAGCTATAGCTAAATCTTGACCGATTTTCTTCAAATTCAGCAATGTTGGTTCATCGATCAAGAAACTCTACCATTCTAAATTTCAAAACGATTGGATGTAAAATACAGCTGTTATAGGACTAAATGGCCAAATCGGACGAAACATATATATGGGAGCTATAGCTAAATCTTATCCGATTTTCTTCAAATTCAGTAGTGTTGGTTCATGGATCAAGAAACTCTACCATTCTAAATTTCAAAATGATTGGATGTAAAATACAGCTTCTTCAGGACTAAAGCAAAATCGGACGAAACATAAATATGGGAGCTATAGCTAAATCTTAACCGATTTTCTTCAAATTCGGCAATGTTGGTTCATGGATCAAGAAACTCTACCATTCTAAATTTCAAAACGATTGGATGTAAAATACAGCTTCTATAGGACTAAAGGGCCAAATCGGACGAAAGATATATATGGGAGCTATATCTAAATCTGAACCGATTTCAACCAAATTCAATAGCGATCTTAACAGCCGCGAAATACTTTGAACTGCTAAATTTCAGAACGATCGGAGTGAAATTGCGACCTGTAGTCGACGAACAACTTTACATGGACGGACGGACGGACGGACATCGTTAAATCGACTCAGCTAGTGATTCTGAGTCGATCGGTATACTTTAAGGTGGGTCTAGCTGTGTTATTTTCAGGTGTTACAAACATCTGCCGTGAAACAAACTTATAATACCCTGTACCACAGTGTGGTGTAGGGTATAAAAATGAGCTTGGACTAAAGCCATTGAAGTTCCAAAAAGTGCAAGAGCTCACCGATGCACAAAAAAAAGTTAGACTGGAAAGAGCCAAGGAGTTGCTTCGCTTGCACGAAAGTGGCCAGTTACCGAATTTGGTTTTCTCCGATGAGAAGCCATTCCAAATTGAGCAGTTTGTGAACAAACAAAATGATCGGGTTTACTTGCCAAAGAGGTCAGCTGAAAATTTACACCTTCGATTGGCCACCAGAACTCAAGCGCCGCCGATGGTAATGGTGTGGGCCACCGTAACGGCCGATGTTCGCTCCCCGCTCGTATTCATCGACCATGGGGTCAAAATAAATGCCGAATATTATCGGGAAAATGTCCTAAAGACAGTATTGAAGCCCTGGGCAGACAAACATTTCGGCCGCAGGCCATGGACATTCCAACAGGACTCAGCACCATCGCACTCAGCACGCGTCAACCAAGAATGGCTTAAAAAGGAGGTTCCTCGCTTCATTTCTACCGCACAATGGCCACAAAGATCTCCGGATCTCAATCCGTTGGACTTTTGCGCCTGGGGCATTTTAGAGAGTAAGGTTCGCACTAAAATATACCAAAGTATTGATCATATCAAGACGGCGCTTCGCCGGGAATGGGCCAAAATACCGCAGAGCCACTTTCGTGCAGCGAGTGATGGCTTTGTCGGCCGTTTGAAGGCCATAATTCGTGCCAAAGGTGGCCAAGTCGAACAAATCTAAACTGTTTCTAAAATTTTATGTTATTTCCGACATTTTTTGCTTTTGAACAATAAAATTTAAAAAAAAATTTAAAAATTATATCGCTTTAATTTGTTGCATTACATATCAGCCACCCTGTAAATGTGTAACTAATGCTACGCCCACTACTGCCACACCCTCTGATCCGATCCTGCCAATCTTTGTTGAAGTTTTAGATAATAACACCACTAACGTGTGTTCCAAATTTCGTTCTTCTACGATCAACGCATTCTGAAATATTCGAATTTTATATAACGCCACCCCCACTTATTCTATAACGCCCACTTTTGTTGATTCGAATTTTATATAATGCCCCGCCCACTTATTCTATCACGCCAACTTTTGGTGAAATTACTAATATTTGCTCCAACAACTTACAATCCAAATTTCGTTCTTCTACGGTCAATACCCGATCCTGCCAAATATTATTGATGTTTTAAAAAATAACTCCACTAACGTGTGTTCCAATTTTTTTTGATTTTTTTCTAGAACCAACACTTTCTGAGACATTGGAATTTAAAATCACGCCCAAATTTGTATCATCCAGTTCCTTTTTTAGTGTTCGCATAAATATCTTCACTGTACTGGCTATAAAACAATACCATTTAAGAAGACATTCCTTCCCTTGGCGAGTAAGTGTCAGTGACGGACGAATAGGACTTTGACTTCAACGAGTTAGTTTGAATTAACAAGGGCCACCCTAATATACATGCATGAATAATTATCCTCAAAATATAAATTTTTCTCTATTTTGACACTCAAAACCATTGAATATTTCGGAATTGTCTTTATGTATACACAGACGTTCCCTTTAAACGATTTTCAAAGTGCACCGCACCCATTGTGCATGAGTGTGCGAAAGCAAGTGGCAAAACTTCTAATAGTGACTGTAGTCTTACGAATCTACATTATGATTACTTTCCTGCAGATTTCAAGGTGCAGCTAAATCGTACCCCAAAAATATTTGCTTATAAAAAACATTGTTTATTCCGGGGTGTATCAATGTTAGATAATGGAATATGCAATGGCAATGTCTGGACGGTAATACCGCATGCCCATTTCGTAAGTGATGTACATTAAAACGATTAAATGCAAACTGGGGTGTGTAATACAGTGAGCATTCAGTAAACAAAAAATTGATATGCAGTCATTTATACTCGTATTTAATTCATACCAAATTAAAACGTGATATTAGTACAAAAAACTTGTACACTTAGGAAACTATTAAATTTCTCAGATTCTCTATTTTTAGGGCAAAATTGATTGTCTTATCTTCTGTTGATTGCAGATTCAGTATTAGAGATAACTGAATATGTATGTATTCTCCCTTTTCAATCACTCTAAGATCTACATCACTCCAACTATTCACTTACATTAAAGTGCATATTAGCTAACAAACACTTTTGTAACCTATTATTAAAAAATCGTATTCATAAACTGTATTTTAACTAATAAACATTTTAATAAATTCGTCAATTCGCATTTGTGAATGCGAATTATTCGCTTCATTTTGAATATTCGCTTTCGCATTCGCAAAAACCAAATTTGGAATATTCGCTTTAGCAAAAATATATTTCAGTATTCGCGTCCTCAATCAAAAGCAGTAAGGAAAGGCAGAAAGTCGGGCGGGACCGACTATTATAATACACTACTCCTCCCTACGAATTAACAAAGGGACATTGAAATAATATTTTTATACCCTACACCACACTGTGGTACAGGGTATTATAAGTTTGTTTCACGGCAGATGTTTGTAACACCTGAAAATAACACAGCTAGACCCACCTTAAAGTATACCGATCGACTCAGAATCACTAGCTGAGTCGATTTAACGATGTCCGTCCGTCCATGTAAAGTTGTTCGTCGACTACAGGTCGCAATTTTACTCCGATCGTTCTGAAATTTTGCAGTTTAGAGTATTTCGCGGCTGTTAAGATCGCTATTGAATTTGGTTGAAATCGGTTCAGATTTAGATATAGCTCCCATATATATCTTTCGTCCGATTTGGTCCTTTAGTCCTATAGAAGCTGTATTTTACATCCAATCGTTTTGAAATTTAGAATGGTAGAGTTTCTTGATCCATGAACCAACATTGCCGAATTTGAAGAAAATCGGTTAAGATTTAGCTATAGCTCCCATATATATGTTTCGTCCGATTTGGCCCTTTAGTCCTATAGAAGCTGTATTTTACATCCGTTCGTTCTGAAATTTTGCAGTTTAGAGTATTTCGCGGCTGTTAAGATCGCTATTGAATTTGGTTGAAATCGGTTCAGATTTAGATATAGCTCCCATATATATCTTTCGTCCGATTTGGCCCTTTAGTCCTATAGAAGCTGTATTTTACACCCAATCGTTTTGAAATTTAGAATGGTAGAGTTTCTTGATCCATGAACCAACATTGCCGAATTTGAAGAAAATCGGTTAAGATTTAGCTATAGCTGCCATATATATGTTTCGTCCGATTTGGCCCTTTAGTCCTATAGAAGCTGTATTTTACATCCGATCGTTTTGAAATTTAGAATGGTAGAGTTTCTTGATCCATGAACCAACATTGCCGAATTTGAAGAAAATCGGTTAAGGTTTAGCTATAGCTCCCATATATATGTTTCGTCCGATTTTGCTCTTTAGTCCTATAGAAGCTGTATTTTACATCCAATCATTTTGAAATTTAGAATGGTAGAGTTTCTTGATGCATGAACCAACACTACCGAATTTGAAGAAAATCGGTTAAGATTTAGCTATAGCTCCCATATATATGTTTCGTCCGATTTGGCCATTTAGTCCTATAAAAGCTGTATTTTACATCCAATCGTTTTGAAATTTAGAATGGTAGAATTTCTTGATCCATGAACCAACATTGCCGAATTTGAAGAAAATCGGTTAAGATTTAGCTATAGCTCCCATATATATGTTTCGTCCGATTTTGCTCTTTAGTCCTGAAGAAGCTGTATTTTACATCCAATCGTTTTGAAATTTAGAATGGTAGAATTTCTTGATCCATGAACCAACATTGCCGAATTTGAAGAAAATCGGTTAAGATTTAGCTATAGCTCCCATATATATGTTTCGTCCGATTTTGCTCTTTAGTCCTGAAGAAGCTGTATTTTACATCCAATCATTTTGAAATTTAGAATGGTAGAGTTTCTTGATCCATGAACCAACACTACCGAATTTGTAGAAAATCGGTTAAGATTTAGCTATAGCTCCCATATATATGTTTCGTCCGATTTTGCTCTTTAGTCCTGAAGAAGCTGTATTTTACATCCAATCGTTTTGAAATTTAGAATGGTAGAGTTTCTTGATCCATGAACCAACATTGCCGAATTTGAAGAAAATCGGTTAAGATTTCGCTATAGCTCCCATATATATGTTTCGTCCGATTTCGCCATTTAGTCCTATAAAAGCTGTATTTTACATCCAATCGTTTTGAAATTTAGAATGGTAGAGTTTCTTGATCCATGAACCAACACTACCGAATTTGAAGAAAATCGGTTAAGATTTAGCTATAGCTCCCACATATATGTTTCGTCCGATTTGGCCCTTTAGTTCTATTGAAGCTGTATTTGACATCCAATCGTTTTGAAATTTAGAATGGTAGAGTTTCTTGATTCATGAACCAACATTGCCGAACTTGAAGAAAATCGGTAAAGATTTAGCTATAGTTCTCATATATATGTTTCATCCGATTTGGCTCTTTAGATCCAATCGTTTTTATACCCTACACCACACTGTGGTACAGGGTATTATTTAAGTATAAAATGTCCCAAAAGTAAATTTTATGTAAACAATTTATACATGAAATACAAAATTTATATATCAGATTTATTCAATATTACGAGAGTGGTGTAGGGTATTATATAGTCGGCACCGCCCGACTTTAGCCTTTCCTTACTGGTTTTATAATTGGTTTCGTTTCAATTAAGAAAGGACGTAGGAAACTCTAGCCTGCTAAATTTCAAAATGATTGAATGTGGAATGCAGCTTCTGTGGCACTAAAAGTCCCAATCGGAAGGGGCTATATATGGGGGCTATATCTAAATCTGAACTGATGTTCTTCAAATTTAGTATTGTTTCTTAGTGTATCAAGAGACTTCTCTCTGTCAATTTTTATACAGATCGGTTAAAAAATGTTGCTTATGCGAGTACACTGCATATATGCCAAATCGAATGAACATATATGTATATGGGAGTTATATGAAAATATGAACCGATTTTACCATTTAAATCGTATAATCTTTCGAAACTTTAAATTGTAGTTATGGGTTATAATGTAAAACAAAAGCTAATACTGCTTATGATATTTCAACTATAAAGTATAATACCAAATCTAGGAAAAATTTAAACTGAAATTCGAAAAAGTCAGCAAAGTTTTAAAAATCTTTTTTAAATAAAATATATTTGGAAAATTTCTTAAACAATAACTTTGTTTGTGTGTAAACACATTTTTCATTTGTGAATGTCAGTTTCCAAATATATCTTGTTCAATATATTATCGTGAGTTTCAAATAAAATGTACATACTCGTATATGTTCACAAATGTATAATATTTAAAAACTTTAGTTCCATATATATTTTCGTTTAATTCACACATCAAAAATTTGAATCTACATAAATTGTTTCGCTTCTGTAAAGCAATTCGTATTCACAAAACAAAAAAATATATTATCGCATTCGCTTCCGCAAAAACTTATATTTCAGTATTCGCTACCGCATTCGCAAAAACAAGAAAAATAGTATTCGCATTCGCTTTCGCAAGAAATATATTTCAAAATTCGCTTTCGCTAAAGCCACTTTCGTTACATCCCTGGTACACAATATTAAACAAATTAAAAAAGAATAATGTAAATATATACCGATGGATGTAGAAACACTGAGTCGACTTAGTCATGTCCTTTCGTCTGTGAATACATTCTTGTAATCAGAGTACAGCTCGCAAATATTTACAGGCCCTTACGAAAGTTCTGGGATAAGGGAGCAGCTTATAATGTCTTTAAAACTTACTGGAAAATTCGACGAATCGGTTCACGTTTTGATATATCTCCCATATAATGGTACATTTCGTTTTGGCATAATCACCTTGTAGAAGGCTCATTACCGTATTTTATTCTATTTTTTATTTTATCCTAGACCATTTGAACTGTTTATTTTGAAAGTGGCGTAAACGCCATTCTGCTTTACTCAATTCACCATTGGAAAAAGGGGGTTAATACAACTTAAATGCGAAATTTTGCAGTTAATATAGAAACATTGAAGTCTCGAGATGAACTGAATGTAAATAAATATTTATATTATTCACCTAGCCTTGTAATGATACTACTCTTGGTTTAAAAGCAGGGTGGCGTTTACGCCACTTTCAAAATTAGAAAAAAAGTTTCTAGAAAAAAAGTTCAAAATCAGTCTTTTCTTACTTTTTTATTTTAATTGAAAAATTCCATAAAAATATTTTGGAAATTCACGCCAAAAAGAAAGAAATGTCACTTTAAAAAGGGGTTTAAAGAAGGTTCGATCAAATAATTAAATTCACACATTTAATAATGGTTTACAAAAGGAATTTTAAGCTAATAATCGTTTATGAATACAGTTTTAGCTAATTTTGCTTAGGAAAGATTTGTAGGGTTGTTTTACTTTTTTACTCGACTTAATATGACAGTGTAAAATATGCACAAATTCATTATAATTCCATAATAATATTTGCAGCGTCAAGGAGTAACATTTTGTAGAAATAAGTTAAATTAAAACTAAAACTGCCAAAATTCCGCCCAATCAGTGTAAATTAATAGTTTCTATAGCATAAAGTGTGTCCTTCGTATGGGGACTTTTGTGATAAGGACTTTTTGCGTAATTGGTGAAATATTTTGCGCGAATGAAAACCTTTATCGTAAACATAGTTTCTATTGCTGTGAACGAACTATCTTTTATTTCAATACATATTTGCATAATATATGTATATATGCATATTGTATTTAAACACGATTTCCAATTTTAAAAGAAGTTGAAAGAAAAAGAGCTTGGCGTATTGTTATTTTGTGAGAGTGAAGTTATATAACCGTTTTAATAACCGGCTTTGCCCGGGTTGTCTACTGTGATCCAAACTCCGTAAGCTTGAAAATATTCTAATCTATATATATAAAAATGGAAAAATGTTTGTATGCATTTTATAGACGCTTAAACTACTGGACCGATTTTAAATTTTTTTCTTTTGTTTGAAAGCTATTTTGTCTGAGATGGTTTTGGAAAAAAAAAATTTGCAAATAGTGGACCAACGAAGTGAACCGGGTCCATTTTATATATAAGGCAATTTTTTAAGTGATTCCTACTGTTCGTACCTACTAATAGATTCCTACTGTTCGTACCTACGAATAGATTCCTACTGTTCGTACCTACGAATAGATTCCTACTGTTCGTACCTACGAATAGATTCCTACTGTTCGTACCTACGAATAGATTAATGAGATTCCTACTGTCGGAAATCTGAAGTGTGGGGGCAACGAAGTGGACCGGGTCCAGCTATCTATCTATATATATAAAAATGGAAAAATGTTTGTATGCATTTTATAGACGCTTAAACTACTGGACCGATTTTAAATTTTTTTCTTTTGTTTGAAAGCTATTTTGTCTGAGATGGTTTTGGAAAAAAAAAATTTGCAAATAGTAGACCAACGAAGTGAACCGGGTCCATTTTATATATAAGGCAATTTTTTAAGTGATTCCTACTGTTCGTACCTACTAATAGATTCCTACTGTTCGTACCTACGAATAGATTCCTACTGTTCGTACCTACGAATAGATTCCTACTGTTCGTACCTACGAATAGATTAATGAGATTCCTACTGTCGGAAATCTGAAGTGTGGGGGCAACGAAGTGAACCGGGTCCAGCTATCTATCTATCTATCTATCTATATATATAAAAATGGAAAAATGTTTGTATGCATTTTATAGACGCTTAAACTACTGGACCGATTTTAAATTTTTTTCTTTTGTTTGAAAGCTATTTTGTCTGAGATGGTTTTGGAAAAAAAAATTTGCAAATAGTGGACCAACGAAGTGAACCGGGTCCATTTTATATATAAGACAATTTTTTAAGTGATTCCTACTGTTCGTACCTACTAATAGATTCCTACTGTTCGTACCTACTAATAGATTCCTACTGTTCGTACCTACTAATAGATTCCTACTGTTCGTACCTACTAATAGATTCCTACTGTTCGTACCTACTAATAGATTCCTACTGTTCGTACCTACGAATAGATTCCTACTGTTCGTACCTACGAATAGATTAAAGAGATTCCTACTGTCGGAAATCTGAAGTGTGGGGGCAACGAAGTGGACCGGGTCCAGCTATATTAAATAAAACTTTAATTAAAAGACAATATCAAACAGTACTATATTTCCAAAATACTTTTTAAAATGTTTTGGTCACTGTTCTTGTGTCCATTTTGGACGGTACATTAAGATTCATATCGAAGAAATGTATATGATATATTGATGATACCATGTCAAACCGAACACTTTTTACATCACCATTCCCGATGTCGTTGAAACTTTTTAGTATATACAACTCTATAAAATATTTGATTTGTAGAAGACGAAAAAATCTGAAATTTGTTTCAATAGATATGACCAATTAAAAATTGCAAAAATTATGAAAAAAGTGTACTGAAAATCAAAGAATTTGTCGTAAAGTAAGATTTCGCAAATGATTTCGAGCCAAAGACTAACGCTATAAAAACGAGAATGTTTTATAGTTAATTTAAATTAAATCATTGCTTAACAAAACTAATTATGTTTAGTCTAAATAAATGTCTCGTATTGAAATTTAAAATGTCTGTCCTTGATATAAACATATACTGGTAATGAATTTTACAGTTCAAAAAATATTTAAGAAAATTCCTTACATTGTATTTGTTCTAATGTCACTCTTATTAATGAATCAATTGCTTTGAACCATTGAAATCTTTTAATATCTTTTAATCAAACTCAGAACCAAACACTTTATCTTTCTGGATTTGGATTTGTTAAATTTTGTATTGGAAAATACAAAACATTTATAATATATAATATTACGGGTAACTTTGAACTAATAATGATTTAAAACAATATTTTAGTAGTATAAAGACAAACCGGGCAACACTCTATCGAAATATCGATTTACAAACCTATAGTGGATTCTATATATTGCACAGACCTCCACAAAAAATTTAATTTTTTACAATATTTTAAACAATATAAAACAATATTTTAGTTGTATAAAGATTAACCGGCCAACACACTATCGTAGTATTTAAAGTTTGAATACTTGGTATCGATTTGTAAATCTATATTGGAATTCCTTTCTCTATTAGTTGTCCATGAACAATTTTCATCGGAACTGACCGTCTGTCTGTCTGCTGGCTGGTGCGTGCGATTATTGCAGAAAGGAGTAACTGATTGACTTCAAATTTGGTATGCGGTAATATTTTTCTCTATCTCCTGCTAAGTTCGAAGATGGGTCATGTTGGTCCACTCCTTCTAGTACCTCCCGACAAAGGGTTAACATTTAGTGAAATGTTGATTCTTTAATAACTGCTATACTACAGGGTTTTCCAACAAGAGGTGTTATTTTGAATCACCCGGTATTTCTGTAGCTGTCACTTTTGAAGCTTTTATTCTTTGAGATTTGACAAGTAGAAACTACGCCATTACTAAAAATGGAACGATACACGATCATCGAACGATACAAAACGATCGAACAAAATAAAATCATCTTGACTGATGAGGCCCATTTCCACCTCGGTGGCTACGTCAACAAGCAAAATTGTCGCATCTGGGGCTCGGAAAACCCAAGAGTTATGAGGTTGGAGCGTGAGGTTGGATCAACAGTTATGGTGAATGGTTTGCGCTATCGAGAGATGATTAATGATTTTTTATGGTCGAAGTTGAATGGTATTGATCTGGACAACGTTAACTTTCAACAAGACGGCGCTACGTGCCACACAAGTAACGAAACCATAGCTCTGTTACGGGAAAAGTTTCCGGACCGTGTTATCTCTCGAAGAGGTGATCACAATTGGCCACCGAGATCTTGTGATTTAACACCTTGCGACTTCTTCCATTGGGGCCACGTGAAAGATAAGGTCTACGCCAACAGCCCAGCGTCGATTTAAGACCTCAAAGATAGAATTCGAGAGGCCATCGAGGACATAGGGCAGCCACTTTACGATTTGGTTATGGAAAATTTCATGAAAAGGATTTGGTCCTGTAAGCGTGGTCGTGGTGATCATTTTGGCTGATGTTGTTTTTCATTATTAACGGCATACCTTCCTCTTTATTATGAAATAAACATTTTCTTTGAATACCAAAATAAGACCTCTTTTTGGAAACCCCTTTATTTATTCGACTCTTCTGAAATTCAACACATGATATGTGGCTATCACCTCCCACGCCAATGGAAAATTTTGTACCAAAAGTTAACTGCTTACTCGTATATCTTTAATATCACTTCAAACAAATAATAAATGTTTTATGGTACCTAGAGTGCAGTGAAATGTGGGCCTTATTGGCACGCCCCTTTTATTTTATTTATTTGGTGTGCATGTTTTTCCAATTCAATAAGATGTTTATCTTATAGGAGATAGTATTGGACATATTGTGTTACACAATTAATGTGTGCGAGTTTACATAATGAATGATGAATAGAGGAAAATATAAAAAAAATAATGTATACATTTAACAATTACATATAAAAAATATAAAATTCGAGTTAGCTTTGTTTAATTATTGCATTTAAAGGTTTATGTAATAATAAAATCATAACATCATAAAAAGATATCTCTTGAATTTTGCTGCGTTTCTACATTCGTTGGGGAGCTGGTTCCACACTAAAAAAAAAGCGTACTGAAAATCAATGAATTTTTCGTAAAGTTTAAGATTTCGGCAATGATTTCGAGCCAAAGACAATCGCTATAAAAATAAGAAGGTTTTATAGTTAATTTGAAGACGTGAATAGTACTTGTTTTGAGGATGCATTTCATAGAATTAATTTTGGGTAATAAAACTAATTAAGTTTGGTCTTAAAATAAGCACATTTTTGCGTAAATTTAAGTATGGCGCGTGCTTATTTTTAGTAAAATATCATATAATTTAAAACATTATCGTAATAAAGTTTAAAATGTTTGTCCTTGATATAAGAATATACTGGTAATTAATTTAAGGCATACATGAATTTAAATACAGTTTTTTTAAATATGTATGGAAAATTCGTTACATTATATTGATTATAATGTTACTCTTTTAAATTAATCATTTTCTTTGAAATCATTTACTATTCATAGAAAATTCAATAACACAACACTTTATCTTTCTAAATAAATATTTTATTTTTTATATTTTATATTGGAAAATACCAAAAAAATATAATACATATTACGGATAACCTTGAACATTTTATAATTTAAAACAATATGTAATTGTATATAGACAAATCGCCAACACACTATGAAGTTTGACTTTTATTCGAATATTGTATTGTTAAGTATCGATTCCATAGCGGGATTCGTTTCTCTATTTGTTGTCCATGAACAATTTTTATCGGAACCGACCTTAATGATTTTTAACCTAGAATTTGGCTGGAATCTAAATAGAAATTATATAAAACAAATATTATATTATTATATCATATAGTTTGGATGCTTACTCATTTCCTGCAATTTGTAAATGTTTAATTCCTCACTGCATTTGCTGTACTAAAAGTTAAAAAAAATATTTATGTAAGATATTATTAATAATAGAAACTGACTGTTTTGAAAGTGGCGAAAGTGACATTTTTCATATAAATTGAGTTATCAAAAATAATTTTCTCAAAAAAACCAATCGTGACATAGATTTTAAAATCTTAAGTTTTGTTAGCAAACAAAACTACAAAAACTTATTAAAAACCAGTAAGGAAAGGCTAAAGTCGGGCGGTGCCGACTATATAATACCCTACACCACTCTCGTAATATTGAATAAATCTGATATATAAATTTTGTATTTCATGTATAAATTGTTTACATAAAATTTACTTTTGGGACATTTTATACTTAAATAATACCCTGTACCACAGTGTGGTGTAGGGTATAAAAACGATTGGATCTAAAGAGCCACATCGGATGAAACATATATATGAGAACTATAGCTAAATCTTTACCGATTTTCTTCAAGTTCGGCAATGTTGGTTCATGAATCAAGAAACTCTACCATTCTAAATTTCAAAACGATTGGATGTCAAATACAGCTTCAATAGAACTAAAGGGCCAAATCGGACGAAACATATATGTGGGAGCTATAGCTAAATCTTAACCGATTTTCTTCAAATTCGGTAGTGTTGGTTCATGGATCAAGAAACTCTACCATTCTAAATTTCAAAACGATTGGATGTAAAATACAGCTTTTATAGGACTAAATGGCGAAATCGGACGAAACATATATATGGGAGCTATAGCGAAATCTTAACCGATTTTCTTCAAATTCGGCAATGTTGGTTCATGGATCAAGAAACTCTACCATTCTAAATTTCAAAACGATTGGATGTAAAATACAGCTTCTTCAGGACTAAAGAGCAAAATCGGACGAAACATATATATGGGAGCTATAGCTAAATCTTAACCGATTTTCTACAAATTCGGTAGTGTTGGTTCATGGATCAAGAAACTCTACCATTCTAAATTTCAAAATGATTGGATGTAAAATACAGCTTCTTCAGGACTAAAGAGCAAAATCGGACGAAACATATATATGGGAGCTATAGCTAAATCTTAACCGATTTTCTTCAAATTCGGCAATGTTGGTTCATGCATCAAGAAATTCTACCATTCTAAATTTCAAAACGATTGGATGTAAAATACAGCTTCTTCAGGACTAAAGAGCAAAATCGGACGAAACATATATATGGGAGCTATAGCTAAATCTTAACCGATTTTCTTCAAATTCGGCAATGTTGGTTCATGGATCAAGAAATTCTACCATTCTAAATTTCAAAACGATTGGATGTAAAATACAGCTTTTATAGGACTAAATGGCCAAATCGGACGAAACATATATATGGGAGCTATAGCTAAATCTTAACCGATTTTCTTCAAATTCGGTAGTGTTGGTTCATGCATCAAGAAACTCTACCATTCTAAATTTCAAAATGATTGGATGTAAAATACAGCTTCTATAGGACTAAAGAGCAAAATCGGACGAAACATATATATGGGAGCTATAGCTAAACCTTAACCGATTTTCTTCAAATTCGGCAATGTTGGTTCATGGATCAAGAAACTCTACCATTCTAAATTTCAAAACGATCGGATGTAAAATACAGCTTCTATAGGACTAAAGGGCCAAATCGGACGAAACATATATATGGCAGCTATAGCTAAATCTTAACCGATTTTCTTCAAATTCGGCAATGTTGGTTCATGGATCAAGAAACTCTACCATTCTAAATTTCAAAACGATTGGGTGTAAAATACAGCTTCTATAGGACTAAAGGGCCAAATCGGACGAAAGATATATATGGGAGCTATATCTAAATCTGAACCGATTTCAACCAAATTCAATAGCGATCTTAACAGCCGCGAAATACTCTAAACTGCAAAATTTCAGAACGAACGGATGTAAAATACAGCTTCTATAGGACTAAAGGGCCAAATCGGACGAAACATATATATGGGAGCTATAGCTAAATCTTAACCGATTTTCTTCAAATTCGGCAATGTTGGTTCATGGATCAAGAAACTCTACCATTCTAAATTTCAAAACGATTGGATGTAAAATACAGCTTCTATAGGACTAAAGGACCAAATCGGACGAAAGATATATATGGGAGCTATATCTAAATCTGAACCGATTTCAACCAAATTCAATAGCGATCTTAACAGCCGCGAAATACTCTAAACTGCAAAATTTCAGAACGATCGGAGTAAAATTGCGACCTGTAGTCGACGAACAACTTTACATGGACGGACGGACGGACGGACGGACGGACGGACGGACGGACATCGTTAAATCGACTCAGCTAGTGATTCTGAGTCGATCGGTATACTTTAAGGTGGGTCTAGCTGTGTTATTTTCAGGTGTTACAAACATCTGCCGTGAAACAAACTTATAATACCCTGTACCACAGTGTGGTGTAGGGTATAATTACTTCTGTAAAACAAAAGCTAATGCTGCTTATGACATTCTTAACCCTGGTGTTAGATTAGCAAATCTGTACGAATCCTACATTAAGAGTCCATTTGGTCAACATTACATTTTTCATATAAAATGAATATGGAAGACAATATTTTATATTTATTTTATTTTTATTCAATACTTCGTGAAAAGAAAGCAGCTTATTTACAATTATTTTTGAGCAAAAACGCTTATTATTTTGATTTTAGTAAAACAAAACTATCCCTTGGACGAAATTATAAGGCAATATATATACATACATATATTACCGTTTATAAAGGAAACGATACAAAAATTGGACCAAATGGGCCTAATCTAACAGCAGGTTTAATTATGATGTACTTATAAAGCAGATATGAACACGAAATCAAGGAAACATTTAAACTAAAATTCAAAAAGGAAAAAATCTTTTTAAATAAATTATATTTGGAAAACTTTTTAACTATAACTTTGTTTGTGTGAAAACACGTATTTTATATGTGAACGTCAGTTCGCATATATATATTTTGTTCTGATACATTAATTTATACGTTCCAAATTAAATTTCTTAATTTTTCAAATAAAATATATTTGTTCAGAAATACATAATACTTACAAATATTGTTTCCAAATCTATTTCCTTTCAATTCAAACATTCCCATGTAGGTGTATGCTCACTTATTTTTTTGCAAGTTCTAAATGGCATTCAGCACTGCATTTTTCATATATCCATCACATTTATCTTCAAATATTGCGTGATCTAAAATTAAAATAATTAAAGTTTTTCTGAAAATAAATCAAATAAAATTATCTATAAACAAAAAAAAGCAAATAAATTATATCATATCACAATTGGAAAACGCTGAAAACTAAGAGAAATATTTCAACCGTTCATATATAATACTTACGTTAAAATATTTTGTAAAATTTGCCACTCTTCTCACAAAAGACCCATTCTAAATTTTGTTTTACTAAAAGAATTAAAAAAGATAGTTATATGTATAACATATTATTAATAATAAATTTCTATATTGCCACAGATAATTTTACATTTCTGCATTATGCGCTGGTATTTTTAATAAATAAATTCTTTCAATTAAAATGTGTTTTGTTACGAGTAATTTTGTAATTGCCAATAAGATGTTTATTTCAGTATAATAATATTATTTTTCACGTACCTAAACATTTTCCCATTGTCTCTTTCAGTATTACAAAATCTATTACTCACATTTTTGTCATCCATTTGGCACAAATCTCATCAGAGGACTTACAAACAAGATCTCCTTCAAAAACGCATGTACATCGCCATAAATAAAATACAGCAAAAATAACTATGACACACGCACTCCCTTATCACAGAGATCGATGGTGACGCCGACGGCATAACCACATGCATACACACATGTACACGACGGTTTCATTTGTTGTTGTTGCTATGCTTTAGCAAAAATAACTGTTAACAGCCCATATTAAAATTATTTTCGGTGCAATATGCACGTATGTATGCACGTATACTTATATTCACAGCAATAAAATTTTCTCACAATCCGCGTCCCGAAAACAGACAACCGTTTCCTTCCATCGCTTGTAAATAACTGACGATTTAAAAGAAAACGAACAACAGAACTGTTCTCTATTTTCTCTTCTAGCATTCCATAACAATTATTGATTCACACATTACCAAACAAAACTGATTCTCCGAGCGAGAGGGGGAGGGAGAGATTGTATAATTCTCTCGTATGTATTCTTACAAATAATGACAATAGTCATAAAATTTATTACCAAGACAGCCTTTCTTTAAGGGGCCTTAAATAGCCTTAAATTATTTACTCAAATATCTCATACTGTTAATTAAGTCCGATTCGGCATTAAAACTATGACATGTCTACGTCGTAGTGTTAATGTAGAAAATCCTTAAAAGTATTGAAATATTATTTAAAATAATGCGGATTGTCACAAAAATAATGATTTTTTTCTTTAATTTAAATGCGTACATTTATAGAAGCGCGTACACAAAACTAATGATTAGGTAGACATTAATTCAAATTCAAAAAACTTTATATTACGGAAAATTTTGTAAAAAACGTGTAAATTTTCATTATTTTAATGAAAATTGTCATTGAATTGATGCCGAGGTAACATACTTACTGTAAGAATGTGTCATCATTAGTTTTATTACTATTTTTTTTTTCAGTGCAGAGACGGATGGTTCGTATGAAGAATTGTCGTTCGGATGCTTATCGACGGTGAAGTAATTGGATAATGTGTTTTCCACGGTTAGATCCGGATAGCGTTATTTTTTCGTGCAAGTATCGAGGTTCTCGGTTATATACCACTTTATGTAGAGAAAAATTAATGACTTACCGAATACTTTAAGTATGCTTTATATCCAGTGGTATTTGTAGGATTTGATTTGCGTGTAATGATACCCGGTCAAAACGTTTTACGGAAACGGAGTACAGAGAGTACAAAAGTGGTCTTGGGCCATCCCTGTGGAACACCATGTTTCAATGGCCCGAATACTTTCCACTACGTCTATTTACGCAGTTAAACAGCTGTGTTTTGGGCTAAATCCTGATTACCTGGGGCATAGTAAATTGTTTTGCGAAATGTATGTTTGTACGAGGGTTGCAATAAATATTTCTGGCCTAGGCAACACTAAGTGTTGCCTGGCGCCATGTGACATTTCTATTGGAAAGTTTGACATTTAAAATAAACGTTCTCAGAACGTTTTAACGTACGACCATCATTTGTGTTGTTTACAGTGACTTGAAAAAATGGAATTAAGTCGTGAACATTTTCGTGCGATCATTTTTCACAACTTTCGACGCAAGATCGTCATGTGACATACCGTGTGATAGAGGCATCCTTTGGCAATTCTTCCACCAGCATATATTCGATATTGCATGAACACCTGGCCGTAAAAAAAGGTTTGTTCTCGTTGGATCCCGCACAATTTGACAATCGCTCAAAAAAAGGCTCGTGTCGATTGGTCCAAAGAAATTTTGAAAAAATACGATCGCTGTGCTTCAAAAGACTTTTATAAGATCGTCACAGGTGACGAATCTTGGATCTATGCGTATGAGCCCGAAACGAACAGCAATCGACCGTGTAGGTCTTCAAAGACGAGACAAATCCAACGAAAGTTGTTCGTGGAAGAAGCACTTCGAAGCAAATGGTCGCCTGTTTCTTCGGCAAAACTGGTCATGTTGAGACTGTTCCGCTTGAGCAACGTAGGACGGTCAATTCTGAGTGGTAAAAGGAACAAGCGAAGATGAATCATTGTGCACCATGACAATGCGAGCTCTCGCACATCGGCTCAAACCAGCGCCTTTTTGACCGGCCAAAACGTCGAATTGATGGGTCATCCGCCGTACAGCCCTGATTTGACACCCAATGACTTTTTATTCACTCACATCAAGAAAACACTGCTTTGTCAACGTTTTTCGACGCCTGAAGCAGCTGTTGGATCGTTCAAAAACCACTGCAACCAAAACAATTCGCGCTCAAATGACAAAACGGTCTTTCGTACTCCCTGCTGGTACGTAACGGACCACAGTCGTTGGATGGATTAAGTTCGTGGCCACCATATTTATATTTCATATCTATTTTCAATATGCTGCGGAGGCATCTATTTATAAACGTTTGCAGATTGTTGATTACACAGTGCGACAAAATAAACTCAAGTTGAGAAGCAAATGACGCGATACTATTTTTCCTGTAGGTCTTGTCGAGTAAAACACGAATCTTTTTTTGGAATTCCCCGGACACCCCCCAAAATCCGGATTTACCGGTAAAAACTTGATTTTCTTGCCATTTTTCACTTGAACGCCTACAACTTTGTAAATATTTTATTAACCGATTTCCAATCTCTAAAAGAATTTAAGTTTTGGGCTTTGGTGTGTTCTGCCACATATAGTAAAATTTTATGACCAACATTTTTGTAGAACATTTCATCCCCACCCTCCCCTTTTTAAGGGGAGTTTTTTACAATTTGTTAAAATGGGACCAAAAATTACAGTTATGTGGGGGAGCTAGAGGGTTAAAATGCCCCACAAAAATATTGGCCTTAATATTTTCTATAAAGTTACTGAACATACCCTATACCAAAAAAAAATATATTTTTGTTACATAATAGTGAAATACTAACATTTTTGGGGTACAATGTAGTTTTTTGACCTATTTAGGGTGCCTAGACACGTTCAGATTGTATTGATATGTTCACAAAAGTTGTTCAGATTTACGTTACGTAAAAAGAGATTTATTGAAAGTGAAAAAAAAACATATTTTTTCCTTTACTTTTTCACAAAAAAGTACCGGAAAAAATTCTTTCGCAAAAATTTTTAAGAAACTTTGTTAAGCATATTCTTAGCTACTTTATTGCCAAATATACTTAAGCGGTATCACCAAGTCTGAATTAGTTGTTGGACAAATGCTGATTACACCTTTTTCGAGGGGCCCACTGATGTGGCTGCTTGCCAGGAGAACCGCGTCACCTGGGTGACGCCTTAATATTTGAAATGAACAATTTTTAGTGTTTGTGTTCGCGAACGCTACCAAACTTAACAGGTAACGAAAGAAAGCTGGAATTTAGTATGTGTTGTGCCAGTTAGAGAGCTGTAACATGATTTTTTTCAGATTTTTAGACCCACTACTTTGAGGGATATTCAAGGATAAAAGTTGAAAAGAACATTTTTTAATACCCTTCGTCTCTGGAAATTTTTTCCAAAATTTTTAATGAATAGCAGAAAAGGGGAGAACCTTTTATTTGGTAATCATATTTATTAATCATCATTGTAATAAGTGCAATGGGAATATGTCAAAAATGTTATCCTTGAAATTTTAAAAGTCCTACCAAAAGGACAAACTATCACGAAATAAAAAACTGAGTTAGTAGTTTTGCTACGGGTGGCCTTTATTTTCACTTCAGTTTCGTTTATGGGTGACAAAAAAATTTGTAATTTGTCACACGGTGTAATATTAACGCTTCAGGTCAAATTAAAAAGTTTCTCGTATTAAATATATGTTTACGATGAAATAACGTATACACAAATGTCAAGTTTTAAGAAATGTGTTATTTTAAGTGAGCCATGCCAATAATTATTTTCAAAGTAAAGAGGACAAATTAAATTCCAAGCTAATTTAATTAATAAATAGTATGTTTATAGATACAATATACCTCAATATTTTACTATAGTTACAATATTTATTAAACATTGGTAACCGACTCTCAGCCAGTAGTATCGTTCTGGCATCCACGGACGCAGCTTCCCGCAGGTATAATTGGGTATAGGGTTAAGGAGGATACACGTAGCTACCATCCAGTATAAATTGTTTGCTGCCTCACAGAAGTTCTAAAGATTAAACATAAACATGACGATATCTTAACGCTAAAACTGTGCTTCGGTTCACCCTGTATGGAGGGAAATAATTGATCCAATGAAAAAAATTGCAAATCGGAGACACTGAAAAAAATTTATTTTGTCCGCCTTCTCAGAAATAATCACAGTGTGCGGCGATAATCTTTTCGATTACACACCTACCGAAAAAAACTCAAGATGTTGTTTATCCTCTAGCAACAAAAAGAAAAAGTTAAATAAATAAAATGTCCTTTTTCCACGTATATACAAAATGTATTTTTGTAGCTTACCTTAGGGACGATTGCTATTTAAAATGGGGCATATCGGTACAATTTAGGTATTTTCTGAATACTTAAATGCAAATAAATATTTGTTTCGGAAATAATAGTCCCAAATAAAAACATATTGGGATGTAAACAAAAACTTGTGTAGAACAACATCTTCCCAAATATGTACTTTTTGTGTGTGCTGAAAATTATGTGTTTAGAGTGTATCCTAAACACATATATGTTTCAAGCCGTATATGTTTGGGACAATATACTACAGAAGCTATTTTTTTTCAGCGTGTTAGGAATATACCTACACTCTTCATGTTAGACCAATTTGGGTCCCTAACCTAAACATAAAATTAAAAGGCGCGAAAGTTATAAAACGGCGGGTTGACAATGGGGTAGGTGTGGCTGTATTCTCATATACAGTATATGAACGCATTTTTCTTTCTTTATTTTTATTTATTTATTTTCTGTACAACAAGAAGTAATTTCTTATATTTAAAGTACTGAAATGCAAACCAATGGATTGATAGGTATAACATAAATTAAATTCAATTGAACATTAAAAAGTATTTTTTTTTTGCCAACTATAAAATGTTTTCTTTTGAGCATACAATCGATATGCAGATTTATTTTGCAATTGGGGAACAGTGACCCAAAAAACGGTGTTCGGTTTGATATGGAATGCGCGTTATATCGTATATTGAAGTTATGGAGCATATTAATATTAATTGTAAAAGAAACATACTAAAGAATCTTCTGGAATAAATATTTACACCATTTTGTATACAAATTTCAACAGTAAGCCACATTTTCTAAAAATCGCAAATCCAAAATATTATACTTTTTATATGTTGTTAGGTGTTTAACTTTTAAACTGCAAAGGGAATTTGGAGCCCGGCTTTTAGAATAGTAGATAATGGGGAAACACAAAATCCCATTTTTGGGATATTCGAAGTTTTTTTTTGGAAATTGTGGGATTGACTTTTGCAACTGTAATGATTCGCGAATTACTTTCGATTTCTGCTGTCAAGACCTTTAGACTGTAATATATTTCATTCAAATATATTCATTATTAACCAGTAAGGAAAGACAGAAAGTCGGGCGGGGCCGACTATATAATACCCTACACCTACCTACCAATACGATAATGGGCATTGCGATAAGAATTTGGCAGTGTTCATACATGTACTAAGCAAACTCTCTGCCGATTTTCGTACTGATCGGATATAAAACACGGTTTCTACAGCGCTTACATGTCAAATCGGGTGTAACATATATATTGGGATTATGTTTAAACCTGAACCGATTTTCCCCGAATTTGGCAGTGTTCATACATGTAATAAAAAAACTCTCTCTGTTAAATTTCATACTGATCGGATATAAAACATATATATGGGGGCTATATCTAAATCTGAACGGATTTTCTCCGAATTTGGTAGTGTTCATTCACGTAATAATAAAACTCTCTCTGCCGAATTTCATAAAGATCGGATGTAAAATGTGGTTTCTACAGCGCTTACATGTCAAATCGGGTGAAACATATATATGGGGACTATATCCAAATCTGAACCGATTTTAACCAATTTCAATAGGGATCGTCCTTGGGCCCAAAAAGAGCACTGTGCTAAATTTCATCACAATCGGACCATAAATACGACCTGCACTTTGATTACAAGAATACATGGACAGACGGACAGACGGACAGGCGGACAGACGGACACACAGACGGACAGACAGACAGACGGACATGGCTAAATCGACTCAGAAAGTGATTCTGAGTCGATCGGTATAATAAACAATGGATCTATCTCTTCTCCTTTTAGGTGTTACAAACAAATGCACAAAGTCATAATACCCTGTACCACAGTGTGGTGTAGGGTATAAAAACTGTATGGCGTTACTATTTCTGTCAGCTATTGAACATTTACTTTTCAATTTTGTTCCTTACCCTGTCATAGTACATTGTGTAACATCAGGGCAGCATAAAAACAGATTTCTCTCATATAAACTCTTCTGAATTGATGACAAAATTTGCTATACCATGTAAAAAGAAGATTCACATTTTTCGAAAATGTGGAGATCTAGAGGAAATTATAATTTATTTTTATTCCTGGAGAAAATTTCCGAAAAAAGAATGGGACAACAATTTTTATTAATAACTTCTTCAAATTGTACCATTTTTTACGAAACATGTCCAATTTTCGACAATCGCAAAGATATAATATGTAAACCTTTACCATTTTTATATGTAATAGTGTATTAAACGGTAAACTAAAAAAGTTTAGGCCCTGCTTTTAGATTTTGGCCAAAAACTAAAAAAAACGTTTTTGGGATTTTCCAATTTATTTTGGCAATTTTGGAATTTACAACAGTTTTTTACAACATTTTTTATTTTTTCACGATTCTTTCCTAAGAATCGGAATATATTTTCGAGCCGATTCCTTCTTTTCTGGATAGACAACAAAATATGATGAAAAAATATTGCCATTAGATATATCCACTGAGACAAAAAGTATAAATATCTTATACTTTTTAATAGATCCTATCATTTCACCACTTCCAAACTCACACAGTCGCTAAAAAAGATGTCTAAGAATATGACTTTAAAATTTCAAAAAAATCAATTGGTGTAATCATTTTTGAAATCAAATCTAAAAGATTCAAATTGTAAAACTTTAAAAATGAGACAAAAGTATAAATACCTTATACTTTTTTATAATAACTTCTTCCATAATTCTAAAATGCAAAATATGAGTCATTCCATGCCAAATTGTACGATTTCTTTCATCTCTAGCTTTGATTGCTTCGAAAGTTTGTGTATGTATTCTTATCTTAAAAATATTTTATACGTGTTTCAAGAAAAAAATAAAAAAAAATGCAATAGTTATGAGCAATTTAGAAATAACGGAATTACGATTTTTTCAAAAAGGTTTATTCATTCAATCGCTTGTAACTCCTGAAATACTGATCGATTTTGATGTACTATACCTTGTTTTGAAGGTACTGTAAATTACTTTAAAAAAATATTTTTAATCTTTTAGATTTGATTTCAAAAATGATTACACCAATTGATTTTTTTGAATATTAAAGTCATGTTCTTAAATGCCTTTTTTAGCGACTGTAAGAAAGTTTCAGTTGGGTAAACCGACTAAGGTATACCCTCACTTTGTGAGTAATGTAATATATAACATTGCACTAATTTATCTGTTAATTTGTGTGGGAGGTACCAGAAGGGGTTTTACAAATACACCTATTTTTCGGTAAACAGTATATTCTTTAAATACATTGCACTGAGTCGAACTACATATATGCGTTTATGTGCACTGATGTATTAACGTTACGAGCTATTCAATTTTATACTGTACAAAATTTCAAGTATTTTTACGCACTTGTATTAAAGTTATAAGGAGTTCAATTTTGATGCAAATGGTCCATTTGAGTATGAGATACCAAAAGGAGTGTGGAAACTTCGCCCATTTTTCTCGAGGTGATAGCGATTAATAAAATAATACAATGTGTAGAATTGCAGAAGATTCTAATAAGTAGTGTTATACTTGTGTTACACTTTTGGCCCGTAGAAAATGATATATATATACCCTCGTATCACTAAAGTATGGGTATAATAAGGTAAATTTTTTTTGCGGCATACGATTTTGCGACCGATTTGGGTATATAGGATAATACAGATCTCAGGCTATAAATTAATTTCATTGAACTAGCTATTTTTGTCATTATATGTACCGATATGGAAAATGAAGAGTTTACACCACATATTTGAGCACAACTCGAGAACAATGGATCTTAAATGTTTCGGGATAGTTATAAAAATTGGAAATTGTATGGCCTTTTAACTTTTTCTAATACCATTTTTTTCATCTGTTTCTAATACGAGTACATGTGACAAAATATGAAAAAATTATTTATTTAAAATAATTTCTAAACAAATTTTGTAATAAAAACCTAGCAAAATGCAAAATTATTTCATTTTTATAATTTTTTCGTAAAGGTTATAACCATGAATAGAAGAGGCAACTCGGAAGAAAATCGTTGCATACTCTTGAAAGTTGTAGGTAATTTAGCACAGCTATCATGAACTCTCAAAAACTTTTATCGTGCGCAACAGCCAAGGTGAAATATATGGGTAGGTTGGCAAAATTACTTTTTAAATTATGCAGGGACTTACTTCGGAATAGGCTCATTTTATTAATGGTCGATCAAGCTTTACGATAAAATTATAAAAATAAAATAACTTTGCATTTTTCTATTATTACAAATTTATTTAGAAATTATTATAAAATATAGTTTTTACGCCTTATTTTGAAATATATATGTATTGAAAACCGTGCAACAGATGAAAAAATGGAATTAGAAAAAGTTAAAGGTTATACAATTTCAAATTTTTTAAACTACACCGAAATAACTGATATCCATTGTTCTCGAGTTGTGCTCAAATATGTGGTGTAACCTCTCCATTTTGGCATATCGCGGTATATAACGAGAACTAGAGCTATTTCAATAAAATTAATTATAGCCTGAGATCTGTATCATCCTATTTACCCAAACCGACCGCAAAATCTGATGCCGCAAAGAAATCTTGCTTTATTTTATATAGATTCACAGAAATTTTGATTGCTTTTTCAGAAGTTGTTTTGATAAAAAAATCTTATAAAAATAAATCCCATCATTTCACCACTTCCAAACACACACAGTCGCTAAAAAGACGTCTAGGAATATGACTTTCAAATTTCAAAAAAAATCAATTGGTGTAATCATTTTCAAATCTAAATGGTTGAAATTGTAAAACTTTAAAAATTTTTATGGGGTGCTTTATTTTTTGAAAGTACATAGCAGTAATGATTTTACATGGGCAAAAGTAAAATTGTTTAAACCTTATAAAGCGGAGGTTTGATTTACAGCCGTTGGGAGTTATGAGTCTAAATAAGTATAAGTATATCCTTATAAAACTAGCATAACTATCATATCTATAATTTTCAGAAGGTCATCACTTGTTTTAAAATAATTATTGACCAAAACACTACTAAAAAAACATGAAACACAGCTTGAGGGGCAAACTAGGAATTTTGTTATGTTCGCCAAAATGTGAATAAAATATTATATTGTTCTGTCGAAGACAATATTTAAAGAGCAGATTTGAGAGAAAAATACAACCACATGCTAAATTTCAAGATCTCTACAGCTTATCATCTTAAAAGATGCCGAAATTTTGAGACAAAATGTCAATTCAATGCAATACGTTTATTTATATAATATTTTGGTTTTTTTACAATGTTATTTACAGATATGGAGAGTTAAGATTTTATATTTTCTTCTCAATGATTCAAATTTTAAACATGTTTTGATTTATACAAATGGTAAGGGAATGCTGAGGAAAATTTCAAAAAAAACCTCAGTGAAACAAAAAAAAAAGTTTAACTAAAATAGTTTTAAGTTAATTACTAAAAGTAAACTACGATATTGAAGCTAAGTTGCTGATGCATATATAATACGAAAATGTGCATCTTTGCTGAAATTGTTGTGAAAGTCTTTGTAGCTTCTTTTCAATCATCTCAATACCACTTGTGTCATGCAATCAAGATATTTATGATATTTACAATTAGATGAAAAAACTTAAAACACAAAATTTAAGAAACGTTATGGAAGTTTTGTTGTAATGTCGAAAATCGGTTCAATGCATCTCTAATTTTTAGTCTTTGTTGTGAAGGAGAATTTATTGTGAATGACATAGTGCCTCTTGCGTTCTCTTTAAAACGACGTAGACTTTGTAAAATGATTCGGCCGCTCAAGAGCTATTGTAATTTCCGTAAAAACCAAAAAACGCATTTTGAATTTCAAAACCCATGAATTTTATGAATTTTTTAAATAAATGATAGCGAGATCCATTTAGAAACGTTTTATAAATTTTTACGCAAAAATGAACTTTATTAAAAATTCTGACCCTATTGTATTACTATTACACTTATTACTTATAACACTTTCTTAATTTTCATGGTTGCATCAAATAAATCTTTTTGACTCACTATATAAAGTTCAGCCGATGTTGGCTTCATAGCCTGCATGCAATCTCTTAGTGGAATAGACCCTAAGTAGATTAAAAATCATCTTCAGGAGCTTATTTTGAGCGATTTGTAGTTGCTTGACATGGGTTTTGGCAGTGCATTTCAAAACAGGTGCTCTGTAAAACATTATTGCGTTGAATATGGGTTTAAGCAATATAAGTTTATTTTGAATGCTCAATTGTGATTTCCTATTTATGAATGGATAGAGAACTCGTGTAGTTGAAGTAGTAAAAATTTGCAATTCTTTTTCGACTGCCACGGAACCCTGCGTGATTTGATTGTTTTTCCGTAACACGTCTTAGGTCCATAAATCGCGAAAATATTTCAACCCAAACAGAACCAAAAAAAGTTCAACCCAAAAAATTACAAAATCGCCCTATTAATTTTTAGCGATTTCTTACTACAATTATAAGGACATGCTCATTGTTTATGTCTAGTTATTTCGCCGGATATCACATTTGTCGATTTATGTAAAAGAAACTTCGTAAAACATGTCGCGATGCGAAAAATCGACGATTTTGCCGAGAAATAATTTGCAATGGCACTTCAACGGCGCTGGATGAATTTGAACATAGAATGATTTTATCGTTGCAGTTTTCGTTGATGCATTTATAAATCGAAGGGGCATCCATATACTTTGAAGTTTGTGGATTTTATATTTGCATTTCCGAACACTAATTTCTATGCACATCCAAGACGCTGAACGAAGTTCAATAAAATGTACATCAATTGATGGGTCTTTCAGTCGACGAAGATACTCTAACATTTATAAATTAACTAGCCGGCCCGGCGAACTTCGTTCCGCACAAATTCGTTAATGTATTGAAAATAATAATACAGGGTGGCGCAGAATGAGCTATATGGTTTGAATTCCTTATAACTTTTTTAATTATTATTCTTTCTTTGTTTTTTTCAGCATTTTGTGAAGGAGACTTGGGGAATTAATTATGAATCGAACAACGTACAAAACTGTGTACACCTTCGAGAGAAATTACATCACTATGACTCCCGCCAGAGATGAATGGGTTGGAAGAATACCAGGTAATAGAAACCATCTCCATTTTACACGGATGGTTCGAAGCTTGATGAAAAGGTTGGCTTCGGAGTACACTGTGCAGAGCTTAGTTTGGATATAGCTCACAGACTAACAGATACCTGCTGTGTCTATCAAGCCGAAATAATGGCAATATGGGAAGTAGCCAAGTGGCTGAGTCGCAACATAGTAACCAACACTGGCGTTGTCATTTACTCGGACAGCCAGGCTGCCATCAATTCTCTGGAGGCAACATCCCTAAATTCACAAACAGCCCTCGACTGCCGCAAATTTCTTAACGATATGACTGAGCAGTTTAATATACACCTCATATGGGTGCCTGGGCATAGGGATATCCCGGGGAACTGCAGAGCCGATGAACTTGCTAGGAAAGGGACGACATTACAAATTCTCGAAGAATTTGAATATATTGGTGCGCCACTATCCACGTGCAAGCTTTGGCTTAGGCAAGAGGCAATCAGGCAGTCCAACGAAAGATGGACAGAAATCGGCACCTGCAGGGTAGCTAGACAAATCTGGCCAAGGTATGTCCTGAGAAGGTCAAAATATCTCCTCGCACTAGAGAGGAAACGATTGTCTACGTTAGTACAGGTTCTGACGGGACACTGCTTGATCGGCGAACACGCCAAAAGATTGGGTATTGACTCCAATGACTTCTGCCGAAGCTGTGGAGATGAGGAAGAAGTGGAGAGCATTGAACACTTGCTATGCGATTGCCCCGCTCTGAGTAAACGACGACTGGACACACTGGGGTCGGCCTTTCAAGGCAGCCTAACAGATCTTTCCAGTACCGATATTCATACTGTCGATAGATTTGTATATCAAACAGGTTGGTTTCGATGAGGGGCATTTCAGCCCGTGGTAACACTAGGGACCTCAACTGGTCTATGTGAGCTTGTATAAAAAAAAATACTACTGCCACACTAACTTAACCTATAATACAGGGTGGCGCAGAATGAGCAATATGGTTTGAATTCTTTATAACTTTTTTAATTATTATTCTTTCTTTGTTTTTTTCAGCACTTTGTGAAGGAGACTTGGGGAATTAATTATAAATCGAAAAAAGTACAAAAATAATTGCATTTTTCCGAAATTTTGCGAAAAGTTATGGAAAATATGCTAAGAGCACGTATGTGCGAAGCAGAAAATTTACATCACTTACAGGATATAATTTTTCAAAGCTAATTGCAAAAAGTTCTCCAATACTGCATTTTTAAGAAAACAAAATTATAATAATCAAATAAATAAAAAAGTTATAAACCATACAGCTGATTCAGCGCTTATGTCCACGTCTCAAATAAAAGCTTTTTTGTTTAGTGAATATACTCAAAATATATCGGCTGTCTTGAGCCGCCAGTTAGCTAGAGCGATATTTCATAACCTCTAAAATTCATGTTCTTCTTGCAAATATCGAACACCTTGGACTTAATGCGTGACGTTTTGCATATGTACAGCTAGAACTCGCTTTTCTGCTTAAAACAGTGCCAATATTGTGATTTTCGCACTGATAAAACCGAAGTTATTCACTATTTGAGGGTGTAACTTTACGAAATTGTTCCTGTTTTATAAAGGAACTTTATTGAAGAACAGAATATATAAAAATGGATATATGTATGTATGTTACGTATGAATTCCAAAACGGCTGGACTGATTTTGATGAAATTTTCAGAGAATCTTCAGATAAGCCTAGCGGGTGACAACAATAGGTTTGAACGAGGGGGCCGCGCATATTGTTGTATTGTTGTTTATTGTCTAGGCATATTTTCACAGTATGCCTCGCTGTTCGCGATGCAATTATGCATTATGTTTGCTGTGCTCACATTTGGTACACATTTTTAAATATAATTGCTTAGTTACGTCCGATATTTGAGGAAAAACATGAATTTTAGAGGTTATGTAAAATCGCTCTTGCTCACTGGTGGCTCAATATAAAGCCGAAATATTTTGGGGATATCCACAAAACAATGCAAGCTTTCATTTGAGATGCTGCCAACCGAGATATATATTTTTTGACCAGGCCTAATGTACATGCTCATGCTGTTTCCTGTAATTCGGTCAATTAAAATCATTGTATTGTATCAAATACAATGAATGGGAATAAGTTATGTTTATATGTACATCTACCGATCAGTTTTTTACAATGCTATCAAAAGTTTAAACTAAAAACTTCATGACGATTGGTGCAAAGGTTTTCATATTTAATTTTCAGTATTGGATTCCTATGGGTTACGCGCTTGATAATTCGATATACATCGAAATATTATATTCTTGTGTGGAAGGCACCATACGTGAAATCGAAAGAACTGTTTTCGAGTTATGAGGTTGTGTTGGCCATACCACGCATCTTTGCCAAATCCCAAATGTTCCTAATTAGTGTCCCTTGGGCCAATACGAAACCGTCAAGCCCAAAATCGGGAAAAACGAAAGATTCGTTCTAGAGTTTGCTATCAGTTTTTGTAATGATCAGATCAGTTTTTATAATGCTATCAAAAGTTTAAACTAAAAACTTCAAGATGATTGTTTTCATATTTCGTTTTCAGTGTCTTATTCATGTGGGTTACGCACTTGTTAATTCGGTATACCCCAAAATATTAGTTTCCTCAATAGTTTCGATCATTGAACCAATACGAATCCATCAAGCCCAATATCATAAAATCAAAAGATTCGTTGTCGAGTTATGATTTTGTGAAGGCCGTGTCGCGTCGCTTTGAACAATCCTAAATTTTCCTCCATGGTGTCCCAATCCAAAAATCAAACGATCCGTTCTCGGATTACGCGGTTATGTTGGCCGCGACACACCCGCTTGACCAAAATAGTATCGAGAGGGTAAATTTTCGCTGTATTGTATTACATAGTTACAAAGAATTAGCTTTGTTTTCAAAGTACTGATATAGTGATTTGAGGTATATTATAAAGGGGTTCCCATTTTAAATGTCATAACTTCTAATCCAGTTAAGATATTTAAATGCAACAAACCCCGTTATAAAGTCTATTTCACAAGGGATAAATAAAATTATTTTTGCGTAAAAAATATTTTATACAAAAAATAAATAATTATAAAATCATATTTAAAATATGTTTTTTTTCGTTAACGCCCCCTCCAATTTTAATTTTTTTCCTAAAATTAGCCCACAGTGTATACTATTCCATATTAAATTAATGGAACACAACCCTATTACGCAATTATAGCAAACAAATGTAAACATAAAATATTTTCACTTATCTTACTATTTTTTGATTAAAACTGTTTTAATTACCTTGAAGGTGTACTAGGAGCCCATAAATGCGTAAATGAAATTCATCATTTTTGAGTAGATTTCCTGTTTTTTTAAAAATTCATTTCCAGATGCTCGATATATCTTCGTTATGAAGTTGAGTTCCGTGAATTTTTTTTTGCGTCTAATGGTAATTACATAGAGCTAATTTTAGGGAACCAGATTTTTTAAATCCGAGGAGGCAATAATAAAAAAATTTAAAATTAAAAAAATATAATTGTTTATTGTATAAAATTGTCAATATAGAAACATTTTTATTTAAAAATTATTTTATATACCCCTTAAATGCTGCCTTTAAAATGATTTTTAAATGAAATGAAGCAAAATTTTTTATGTGTGATCCGTTTTCCAGAGAATCCCTCATATATCTCATATTCTTTGTTAGTAACGCATCCCAGCAAAATTCCCCATTACCAAATAACCTGACGGGTAAGCTAAATTCCAAACTAGGAACTGCTTATAATTCAGCCACCCTTCGAATTACTTTTACACATACATGCCATTGAAGGAAAGTGTTTCCACTCAAGCATACAAGAAGTTGACAAATAACCACATACCCCCGCGCTTACAATTATTCAAAAGTAAGCGTGAACGTAAACGAATTTTATGAGTGTGTTGTTTATGTGTGGTATATTTCCGAGTTGATCTTGCTTGTTCACCACGATCAGTGGTGGAATGTGGTAAAAGTAGAAGAGCCTAAAATTGCGAAGAGCGTAATACATATTAGGAGTGTACCATATGAAAGTGCGTAAAATTGTGAGGAGAGTAATTATCGATTGTTGTCGTTATATCGATACCTCCATTCTAAAACATGCCAAGTCGACTTAGCACGTTTTTGAGGACATTGCATTTTTAATTTCTAAGTATTCCAAATTATATTCCGTCAAAATGTGGTTTTTATCCATCAACCTAATTAAAAGTTATACACAAAACAGTACAGGTTATTCGATTTGCATTATAAAGAAATTCCATACAAAATTAAAAAAATACATCAAACTTTGATCGCCTCTCCCGAAAAACTATATTTTTGCACTTAGCATAGTTTAGAATGGAGGTATCGATATGCCGAAAAATTTCATTTGCCTGGAGGAGGGATTGAATTCGCGACCTCATGGTTTCTCAGTTTAGCATCATAACCACTTGCATATTTCGCGATTCATAGGCAAATCGGTTAACATTAAAGTAGATAAATATAACCCATCAAAGTATTGGTAAATACATGTAGTTACCATATGCATTACTAGGTAATGATATCCATTATCGCCAGCATTACTTTCGGTAAATAAGCAACGACTAACTAAATAATGACAAAAATAAGTTATTGCTAGTAATCCAATTTAGAGAATCTAATTTGAATTTACAAACTTTTCTTTAAAAGATTTACCTGTATACCAACTAGAACGTATATACGTACATCATTTAAGAAAAAATCATAAATCAAATCATTAAATCATTTAAAAAAAGTTTATAAATTCAAAATAGCTTCTCTAAATTAGATTACTAGCAATAACTTATTTTTGTCATTAGTTGTCGTTATTTATTTACCGATAGTAATGCTGGCGATAATGAGATATCATTACCTGGTAATGCCAGTGGTAATGACATGTACTCACCAAGATTTTGATAGGATGATCTGCGAAACCATAAGATCGAATGGGCTACAAATTGCACAATACCTTCAGTTCGTGGTCATCTATGTTTTAGAATAAGTTTCACCGCGATGAATGACATAGTGGTCAAGTTATTTGGAAAATTCGCATTTCCAGAGCGATTTGACGGACATTTAAAATGTACATGTGGGTTGTCTTCGAAGTAATTGGAATGTATGATTACACTGTGGGTAGGGCGGTAGTGGACTTCTATCTAATATATATTTTAATTGTAATTATACCCTACACCACACTGTGGTCCATGGTATTGAGTTTGTGCATTTGTGTGTAACACCCAGAAAGAGAAGAGATATACCCTTCGTATATTATACCGATCGACTTGGAATCACTTCCTGGGACGATTTAACCATGTCCGTGTATTATATATTCGATCAGAGACAAATTTGCTTATAGTGAGTATATACCTCACGCTACAATGCAACGGCCAGCGCCTCTTTGTATTAGTGACAGACCCTTAGAGGGTTGTAAACCTCCACAGGGACATAACTAATACTCAGGTACCCATTTGAAGACGTACATATAGGTATGAACTTCCCTCTTGGTGGGGGGTTGAGGCCTATCTTAATACCTATTCTAATCTATGGGTCATAGCACCCGGTTGAATAATTGCAACTCCACACCGAGTCCGAAAACTCTTCCCGCAATTTGAGTTTAAACCACAGCCACCACGAAGCTCCCAACATGGGCCACACCAACAGTCAGGCTAGAAACTAGTTCCAGGGGCTCCTGACTCCGTGGTACCAGAAAAAGCCTCTGGTCAGACCTCGTAGATGAAACTACTACCAGTTGCATCCCATACGATGCCGGGACTGGTAACCCTTTCGATGTGTAAAGCTGCGGTCGTCAGATGATTAGCGTAGACAGATATGCATCCTTCACAGTGAGGAGACGAGGTCCGTCTAAACATCTTCCGCTCGGAGTAAGGCATAAGCCCGGCCCCCTTGGTCTTGGCCCCCTCGTCTTATAGCACTTGGGGAGCCATGGGACTGACTCCAGATCCAAGAGCCCGTGGTACCAGAAACCTCTGGTCAGGTTCAGTAGCCGAACTACTACCAGTTTCAGTTCTACGCAACCCGGGGACTGGTAGCCCCCAACAAAACAGCCATTGAGTCATGGACGAAGTCCACCACTCAACGTCCCAACGGGAGATCCTCGCCGTACAAATCAACGCACGACGAGTCAAAAAAAATGCGGCGTGCAAAAAGCTCAGCACATGCTAATGTCTCAGGTGAGGCAACCAGTCCCTGAAAACGCCATCGCCAGTCTACAAATTCAACACCCATGCCTGTCCAATCCCTAAAGTCCTCATACAAGGGACACGCGCATAAGAGGTGCTCCACGTCTTCATTCGGGTAAAAATAATTTAGCGAAACATGGCCAGTTAGAAAAAATCTAACTCCATGCTGAAGTCAAAATGGTCATTCATTCTCGCAAAGTTAACTATAGGTATAAACACATAGGTCAAAGTGACCACTAGAGGAGGTGTTCCACCTACTCTAAACATCCTCATCCAGATGCTCTATGAGCTCCTTCCGATGCATACGCTCCATTCCAGGAACGACTGCCACTGAACAAAGTACTCCTCCGAAGCACCGTCAGAGCCAAAGGGGGGTTCCCATTAGAACCTGAAGGGCTTCAGTGGAGACCGTCATACGAAAAATCCTCGGACAGCGTAAAATCTTCTTCTTGCCGCCTACTCTCCCCAACTGAGGAGGCAGACGTCCTCTCCCCGACCACATTTCACCCAACCGATTCATCCCCAAGCTTCACAATTGGGTGTCTGTTGCCAGACAGTGACCCCTTGAGGAGCATCGTATCCGATCAGTACGAAATTCCGCAGAGAGAGTTTTCTTATTACGTGAATGAACACTACCAAATTCGGAGAAAATCCATTCAGAATTGGATATAGCCCCCATATATATGTTTCACCCGATTTGACATGTAAGCGCTATAGAAACCGTATTTTATATCCGATCAGTACGAAATTTTGCAGAGAGAGTTTTCTTATTACATGTATGAACACTGCAAAATTTTTATCGTAATGCCCATTTTCGCATTGTTAGGGAGGTGTAGGGTATTATATAGTCGGCCCCGCCCGACTTTCTGTCTTTCCTTACGGGTTTTTTCTTGAAACTCGGAATGTTTGAATTTTGTTAATGAAATAACATTAAATATCAAACCAATTCATCCAAAACATGACGGGCAGGACAACGTCTGCTGGGATCGGCTAGTATGTAATAAATTAGAATAAAAAAATTTGGAATATAATTTTAAATTATTTATGTTTGATTTTTCCTGTAATCTGCGTACGTTTTCTGCCCTTAGTCGATATCTACATGGAATACCACCGCTATATTTGTTGCATATACTTACGGAATGTGTCGGAATTTCGCAATTTTTTTTTAATTTATGATCCGGTATAATTATAGCTAATTAATTACACTTATTAAGAAATAACACGCACGTTTTTGTTTCTGTGTCCCGTATCGCGGGTACTGTTTGACATATATTAAATATATTGCTAGATGGAATTCATCATTAACAGCTTCAATTAAATACGACATATGACGACTTACGCCAAAATAATAAACTGTCAGGATTTTTTTCAAATTTTGGATTCAAAACCGCCATAAATTCCGCGCCTTTTAGGATGTGGCACTTATGAAAGTAAACGGATTTTGCACGGCATTTTTGCCAGATGTAATGATTTTCCAATAGGGATGATATGATTTTGAAGTGAAGTTTCGGCCATTTGCAATATGTCATGATCTGTCATTTGTTTTTCATTGTATTCAGTAGTGTAGTAGTGTACAATTTTATCATGGAGAGATATACGCAAGAACAACAATTACAAATTATTCAGTTTTATTACCAACATAATCGTTCTCCAATTGCAACTTTCCGTGCGCTAAGTCCATTTTTTGAAAAATAAAAAAAAACACTTTCCACTCGACCTATGCAATATTTTAGCTCTCATTAAGAGCTATCCTTTTGCCATTGACGGATTGTGGCTACGTGCCACACAGCAAATGAAACAATTGAATTGTTGCGAGAACAATTTGGAGATTCGATTATTTCAAGAAATTGTGATATTGAATGGCCTCCAAGAAGTTGTGATTTAACACCATTAGACTACTTCTTGTGGGGTTATTTGAAGTCATTGGTCTTTCGAAATAAACCAGACTCTCTTCAAGCTTTACAAGTCAATATTGAACGTACCATTCATGACATACGACCTGGCTTAGTGGAAATAGTGCTCGAAATCATATCACTCTCATTGGAAAACCCTGTATGTGAAATATCTGAATAATGTCAATTTAAAAATAAAAGTATCTTTTTTCAACCCCAAAGTTTTAAACAATTTTATTTTTGCCATAGGAGTTTCTGTCAGTTAAACATCTAAACACTATTGATGCTATATTTTACATCAACTCACTGCGAAATCTGACAGTCACGAGGTCCTTGATTCCATAATGAACACTAAAGGTAAGTACACACGATTTGCAGATCGGACAACCAGAAAAATGGCGGAAAAATGCAACCCTGTGAATTTACAACCGTGTGAACATACAATTTTTGTTTTGCAACGTTAGCAGAAAAGTCATTGCGAGATAATTTGCAGATTATTATATGTGCGAAGTTTGTGCATGTAACAACGGCGCCATTGCCAGAAAAACATTTTATTTGCAACACTGTCTATAATGTATTTTTATTGGCAATCCTGCATATAAATATTTACAAAATATATTGTAAATATATGAATTTGTAATGTTTTCTTGCAATCTGAACTGTCAATTCACCTTTGCCTAACAATCTGTCATTGTCCGTATATTGCTAACGTTGGTAACGTCAATTCACCTTTGCCTTTAACAGGGTTGATAACGTTTGCCGATCTGGTAATCGTCTGTACCTAGCTTAACAAATTTTAATTATGAAATCTAGAATAGATGATAATGACTGCACAAGTCTGCTCCTTACTGGTTACTGAATGAATTTAAGCGGGACTTTTAAAAAAGGGATCCTTTATGACCGAAGTTTGTGTGAAAGGTTACGTCAGTCGTCCAATTCATTTACTATACTCGTAGTTGATTACACTGTGTCACAAATTTTCAACAAAGTCGTGACCAAATGAATCTGACATCTTTATGTAAAATTGTTCGCTGAATCCGAATATGAAGTCGGAAAGGGCATAAGCAGGACATTTCTAGAGATAACAATTACCTTTATTTCGTTTAAAAAAATATGATGTCACTTTAATAAAAGTGTCTTCGAAAATATTCGATTGCTTTTTTATTTTTTTTTTGTATTGAATGATAATGAAATTACTAAAATAACCATGGGTAGTTTTTAAAAATTGGTCAAGAAATGACTGAGTTACAGCGGACCAAAGCTCAAATTTCCTCGCACAAGGAACCAACAATAGTCGCCCAAAACCTCATCATACGCCCCGTTCCTTTGTATTGTATTTGTTGGGGAAAACGCTCAATATGCACGTCACTTTCATCGCCAAGGTTATTTGGGAAGAAATCTAAGTGCGAATACAGAAGGTGTATTTTAAAGGCATAGGGCCCTATTCACAAAAAGTTAAAGAAGGTTTGAGGAACGCTTTAGCAGTGTTAAAACGTTCTTCAAACCTTCATTAAATTTTTATGAATAAGGGCCATAGGTATTAACTCCTTTTTTTAAGTAAGATATACAAATGAATGTTAATTTAAAGAAATAAGTAAAAACAAAATCGTGTCAAAAACTGTACCAATTTTCTCATAGTTTTTTAAGAAATCTTGAATGATGTCTTCATAATTTGGGCTTCTGTTATTTTCTAGTTATGCTGTTCGTATTCTATCAGACCCATTAATTTTGACATGCACTCATACGATTCTTTAACGTTAACTGCGTGCGCCACTGCAGTTGAAAGCTTTTCATTACCTTTGTGCAACAAAACAGCTTTCAAGCTTAAGTTGCTGCTGTCGATAAATACCGCCAATAAATTGGATTGTATGTCTCCGCAAATTGATTGAACAAGCCGTTTATGTCATGGCGATAGCAAATACTGTCTTTTTTCGAAAAGTAACAGGAAAACTCTCATGTCGATTCTATAATATGAAACTCTTGCGTAAGATGTATCAAACTACGTTCCATCATTCTTTATGCTAACAACTCTGCTTAATTTTTCGGTAACTTCAAATATCTGATCCAGTCACTGGTGGAGGGTATATACGTTTTGAAATGGCAAAATCGATTTTACTTGTTTCATTTCAGTTTTTTTAACAATTGTTCAGGACTGAGATCAGTGGAGTGATATATTCTTTAAAAAATATTTCTCGACTGCTATTTATTATTTGTGTGTTTCGTTGAAAGATGATGCATATGTACTTATGGTAGTCAACCTCTTCTTAATAAATCTTAAATCAAATTGGATAATAAACAGAATGAAATTTAACACACCACTGTCCAGCATCCATCGCCTTCCTTGTCTAAGGAATGCCGTCTGGTCTCTTTGATGGGATACGTAAACATTTGTATATCATATACTGAAAAAGTGGCATAACTCGAAATTGAAAATATTCAATTCAAGTAACATTAAATCACTATAAACAGATAAGTAACATGAAATAAGATGTTTAAGAACGCTGAAATATTCGGTTATTTGGTTGTTTACTTATAAACAAAAATTGACTGAGATTAATTTATAGAAATTTGCAAATTTTTAGTTTCTTTAAGACAACCTCAAATATTTTAAATATTGAGTTATGTGACTCCTGAAGTAAATGAGCGATATAAGAAGTTTTGTATAAGAGAACTAGTCAAAAAATTTAATCAACATATTCACCACGCACACTACAAAGCGACAAAGAGATTGTTTGTATATTTTTCCTGTCAGGCGACAGGCGCAGTGAGAATGGCAGAGAGGAACGTTTTCTCTCACTTGTAATTTGTTGTGGGCAACCAAGCAATTGCTCCGCGCTCCGTACCTGCCACATGTCAAGCTGAAATGTGGGCAACATGCCGCAGCACGAAGTCGGCGAGAACTCAGCGCAGCAGACAGTAGCACTACTCAACTGTGGTATTTTGGTGCCGAGCTAATGGTGGCGCCTTTAGTCAAACGGGCTCCTTGGATACGTTGACATCGTGACGTCGCACAGAAACAACAATCTCAGACGACACCACACGGAGCGCGGATGTGAGTGCATGTGTTTTGCTATTTATTGCCTACATTCAATAAATAACAATAAAAAGCCCATTAAAAGGAGCGCAAAGAAAATGAAAGATTTATAGTGAAACATCAAAACCGAAAGTATTCTCCAGAGCTCGCTCGTGGTCCAATCGCGAATGTGTGCGCGTGTGTTTTTGTATATGTATGTAAGTGTGTGCGAGTGGCACAGTAATTCCGAGTAAATCTGTGCCTTTGGTTTTGTGAAACAGTGTTACCACAAAGCACAGATGCTGTTGACACGTATCAAGGCCGACGTGAGTGGTGCTCTAGCGTATGCGGTGCGCGCGGGTTCGTAACGGCTTGACACTATTTGCAAATTGCACGCTGAAGCGAAAAAAGACCCACTTGTCTCTGCCGTTTTGCGATTTGATAAAAATCTCTCTAGTTACATTCGTACATGCATATTAGAGTGAATGCGTCCATATGCTCGTTCTGTGAGTAATGTGTTTGAGTGAATGTGCGAGTGTGCGGGTCGATCGTCAGTGCGGATGTAATTGTGCGGAATCGCATAAACGCTAAACGCTTTACCCGTCAGCGAACGAGGAGAGCTAACGACCTCAAATGTCACGGTTTGTGAACGTCGAAGTGAACAACAAATAGAACAAATAGTGGTGGTGGTGCGAAACGAAACGAATCCGACAGTTTTAAGTTGTGATTATCACTCACATCGAGCGCTGATAAAACACATCATCATCTACCAAGTGTTTCTCCGTCTGTCGACCGGTCGGTCTCCTTGCATCCAATTTAAGTTGTGCGTGTTTTCACGTGTTCGTGCGTGTATTTGTGTTCTAACTATTTCGCCAACATTTGCCATCCCAACTCCTACTCGGAATCAATCAAATGTGAAGGTTGTGCTCAGAGTCGTGACACCAAAAGTCATGTCAAATTGTTAAGATAACATACGAATACATAATTTACTCACATAAATACACAATTTGTTACGCAAATATTATCACAGTGATAAAAAGTGAAGTGAAAATATTTCTGTTGATATTTGAATATCTGAAGCAAACTCGAGAGCACAACGACGACTACAACGACGACGGCTGCCACCACGAGAACAGAGGACGACGACAACAATGATAATAATACTCATGGTGATGATGAAGTGTTTATATTGCGAAAGCAACAAAAACAACGAAAACGTTCCCAAGGGAAAAAATTCAAGTTGAAAATTTGCACAACAGAATTGATGATAAATTACCGAAAAGTACATGATAAAAACAGAAAATTAACAGTGATAAAATTCAGTGAAAAAGTGAAAATCGAAACTAAATACTTGTGTTTGCCAAGTGGTCTGTCTAACAGATGACCCATTCCACACACTGTTAAAAGTTCCAACACATCGCGGGGATGTAACCACAGTGTAATAAAGCGAGGACTAAATAAATGAGCTTAATACATACATACACACATACAAAAATATAAATAAATAAAATGTTGAACTAAATGAAACCGGATTTCTATGATATTGTAAAGCAAATTAAAATTATTTATAATTTTACTTTGGCACAACATAATATTCAAAGTTGATCATCCTTTTAATATTGTTTTGCTGAACTCAACCTACACAGAAAGTTAATATGTTTTTCAACAACCCAAGGTCTTTCCTTCCTTATCTGCGTTTAATGAATTTTCATTTACAATTCAGGCGTAAATTACTTCAATGCAAATCCAATCTTATTATTATGTTTCTGTACGATTGTGACCTATTTATATGTATTCAAATATGCCTGGGATTTTGTGCGTTAAAATATCTCACAAAGAATATGTATGCAAACATTATTATTGAATCATACAATGCACCTAATTATTTGCTATGGGTTAATATATTTTAATTCTAGTTATCGTTCACTCATTTTTAGGATAAATCAGAGATGGTCCGTCGTAAACTGTGACGTATATGACGTACGAATCATTATATTCAATAAGAGGACGTTCTTTTCACTTATTTAAAAAAAGGTTCTATATTTGTAGATATTTCCGAGTTCAATAGAATTCGCAAAACCGAATGAGCCGAGTTGGAGAAATGTATTCTAAATGTGCATGGGATCATCAATAACACAGGGAGACAAAAAAGGTTGTTGCTACAGCATAAGTTTCAGTGTAGATACATAGGATTATGAATTTCTCAACCTTTAAATACATTTCTTTGAAAAATCATTCTATCAAAAATAGAATGGTTGCTATATGCAGCAACCATTCTTTTTTTCAACATACATCTAGAAACATTAGTCTCCTTTGTTGTTTAACTTTTTATAACACCATCTCTTCACAGTTTCGAAGATATTGTGAAAAAATATAATAAAAAAAAATAATTATTTTGAAAAAAAAAACTTTCTTTACGGCCAATTCCACAATCACCGGCCAATTCCACAATCAATATAGCTGTCGAATAAGTTGAAATTTTTATTTTTTAACTGTGAGTTAGCTCTAACCGGAGGTTGTGAAATTTGGGGTAAGTCATAAATTCATGAATAAGCTCATTTTTATTCGAAATTATTATTTTTTCACAATGACTTGTTAGATATCTCCGAAACTGTTAAAGGAGTGGCAAATATTACACGAAATTAAAGGTAATTTACTTTTAAAGTGTTAACATTTTTTAACCTAATCGGACAAAAGTTTCTAGAGTTATGTTAACGTGTATGCAGCAACCATAAATTACAAATTCATAGGAATTTTAACAAATTTTTTAAAGTTCTGTAACTTTTAAATCTTGAATAGGTCAAGTTATGGACATGTTATTTTGTAAATAATATCTTGTAACCTATATCTAATACATTTTGTGACATTTTATATATTTAAGATATGTTTATGACGTATGTGACATTTACACCTTTCTGACAGTCGTAAACATAACAAGGGTTCGTACCATCTCTGGGATAAATACAAATGTTTTTCTTTGGAGAGAAGAATTATTGTAAAGGGTTTTCGAACAAGAGGTGTTATTTTGGTATTCAAAGAAAAATGCAATTTTTTGAGATAAATGATCGGATGTTTATTTCATAATAAAGAGGAAGGTATGCCGTTAATAATGAAAAATGGCCAACACGACCACGATTACAGGAACATATCCTTTTCATGAAATTTTCCATAACCAAATCGCATAGTGGCTGCCCTATGTCTTTGAGGTCTTGAATCTACGCTGGGCTGTTGGCGTAGATCTTATCTTTCACGTGGCCTCAAAGGAAGAAGTCGCAAGGGGTTAAATCACAAGACCTCGGTGGCCAATTGTGATCACCTCTTCGAGAGATAACACGGTCCGGAAACTTTTCCCGTAACAGAGCAGTGGTTTCCTTGCTAGTGTGGCACGTAGCGCCGTCTTGTTGAAAGTAAACGTTGTCCAGGTCAATACCATCCAACTCCGACCATAAAAAATCATTAATCATCTCTCGATAGCGCAATCCATTCACCGTAACTGTTGATCCAACCTCATTTTCGAAAAAGTAAGGTCCAATGACCCCGCCGGACCATAAACCGCACCAAACAGTCACACGTTGAGGATGGAGAGGCTTCTCAACAATAACTCTTGGGTTTTCCGAGCCCCAGATGCGAAAATTTTGCTTGTTGACGTAGCCACCGAGGTGGAAATGGGCCTCATCAGTCAAGATGATTTTTCGATGGAATTCCGGATCATGTTCATGCATTTTATGGACCCAATCAGCAAGGACACGACGTTGTTGATGATTGGCCGGCTTGAGTTCTTGTGTTAACTGAACTTTATAAGCCTTAAGACCCAAGTCTTTATGCAAGATACGGTGTAATGACGTTTGGGAATGCCTAGTTCCAAAGAAAGACGAGGAATGGACAAACCTGGGTTTTCTTCAACACTTTGGGCTACAGCAGCAATATTCTCAGTTGTTCTTGAGCAACGTGCACGGGTTTTATTCTTCACATCACTAACTTGTACCAACAGCTCGAATTTTTCCACCAATTTCTGTATTGCGGTCCGACAAGGTGCTTCACGACGACCCAAAAATGCTTTAGTTTTGCGAACTGTGACTGCAAGATTTTCACCATTTTTGTAGTGAATTTTAATAATATCAATGTGTTGTTGAATCGTGTATCGTACCATTTTTAGTAATGACGTAGTTTCTACTTGTCAAATGTCAAAGAATATAAGCTTCAAAAGTGACAGCTACCGAAATATCGGGTGATTCAAAATAACACCTCTTGTTGGAAAACCCTGTAATTGATTTTGGAGTTAAATACCAGGAGTTTACCACTTTTTGGAGGTTTTGTCCGTTTTCAAACCAATTATTTTTTTCGTTTATTTTTTTTTTTGGAGAAGCTAAAAACGTTTTCTCTTTCAAAAACGTGAACATATTTTTGTTCGTTTTCTAGAGAAGCTAAAAGCTTTTTCTTTGTCGTGCCTGTTACATGCCTGATAATATATATTTTTTCTGAGCGCACCAGTAGGCGAGTTGGTAGCGTACTCGCCTATGATTTTGGGGGTCGTGGGTTTCATTCCCACAAGAGGCTCTGGTCAGTCGCTGCAAACATTAAGCCATATGGTCATTGTAACCCGGCCTTTCTCTAGACCTTAAAATTAGAATATAAATTTACTTTGTATTGTAATTCATATAAATAAATAACTAAATATATTTTTTCTAAAATGTTGACATTATGCCTGGAATCAATTTGTAATTGAATGTGGAAAATTTTGATATAACATTATTTACTGCAAAAAGTGCTAATTTTGTAACATATTTTCCACACTTTATTAATTTGAGTATACAATCCGAATGTATGCAACTTTCACAACTTTAGTACTAACTGCATTTAATCAGCATAACTTTCAAATTTTGTGTCATAATTTTCTCCAAACCGGCAATTGTGAATTCTTAAGACTTATTTGGAGCTAAATGTTTAAGATGTTTTTCATTTGTTATGTCCTCCGCCATAGAATGGGGAGTATTCTCGTTTTGTTACACCTTTAAAAATTGATCAGGGATCTCATAAAGTACTCGTACATATAAGTATATACTGATGGTCTTAATCGTAAAATTCTAAGGCGATTTAGCCATGTCCGTCTGCACGCAAAGAAAAAATTCGTTTCTGCGAAACGAAATATTAGACAACTACAATTCTCGTTTGCCGGAACTGAAATTTCGTTTGTTGTGACAGAAACATATTCTGACCAAATGAAATTTCAGTCGTTGTAAACGAGAATTGTAGTGGTCTAATATTTCGTTTCGCAGAAACGAATTTTTTCTTTGCGTGTGTGGTCTACAATAATTGAAATGGCTGAATATTTATTGAAATTCCTGGGATTGAAATTGGTCAATATATATTAAGTGATATAGCATCGCCCCGACTGGACTTTTTATCGCCAAAAATGCTACACATTTTAACTGATCAGTAAGAAAAATTTTTTCATACTTGGTACCATTCACATAAACAACGGTCATTCATGTTTATATGTATATTAAGTAGTCCATGTTTTGATATAGCCCCATACGAAGATTTTTCCATTTTGACTTTTCGGTGCTATATTTCTTCAAAATTGCTGAAACGTCTTTATTTTTGTTTAATTTTGACAAGATCCGTCTCCAAGAATGGTCATCTGCGGTTAACGTTTTGTTATAGCCACCCAGTTAAAGTGTTTTTGTCAGTTCACCTTTTTGTACAGATCACACGCACGGATACATCTTTATTATATTGAAAAATAATACATTAGGGGGAGTATAGGATATGGTCTGGCCGATCTTAACGCCAGTTATACTTCCTATACGTATATTATTAAGGTACAAGTCCAAATGTTTAAAAAATGTACAACACTTGTATGAAATGTACAGTTAATAACGTGACAATCAAATTTGACTGAGGTGAGAAGTAATAACTTTGTTATTTTCTGGCACATATCTCTATTCGTTTAGTGTCATATAAGCTCTAAATGCCATATCTAATTTTCAATCTGAATGAAAACTGACATATGACAATATTTTAGGCAATAATATGTAATACATATAAATATATATACAATATACGTATACGGTATTGGACTAAAATAACGCTTCTATTATTTTTATCATTAAATTATAGAATCAAATATCGCGAAAATATTTATAATTATTAAGAAAGCTATTGTAAACATATATTAAAAAATAAAGCAAATCCCCACGGGTTTTTAAAAACTTTGCTAAGAGAAACTCAAACTTTCAAAAAAGCTGAATTAATTTGAAAATGTATGTATATTCCGCCCTTTCAAAACAATATAAAAAACCTTCCACATTTGTTCTCCCACTGCAGAGAATTTCAATAAAAGTGGTTCTCGAGATGAACTTGATGGTGCATAAGTATTTTTATTAAAACCATATTTTGTGATCTGCCTTTTTAAAAAATTGTGTTTCCTGAAACAAAATTTTAAAATGAAATGTTTATTTTGAAAGTGACGTAACGCCATTCTCTTTTACTCGATTCAAAATTGGAAAAAGGTAATGCGAAAATGTTCACTTAATATAGAAACATTGAGGCCTTGAGATAAACTGCATGTAAATAATATATATCTATTATTCACAAAGCCTTTTAAAGATACTTCTCTTGGTTTAAAAACAGAATGGCGTTTACGCCACTTTCAAAATAAACAATTCAAATATAATATGGTTTTACAAATGTTTTTATTTAATAAACATGAATAAGAACATTTTGTTAAACTACTTTATTTTTAAATATTGTTATTATTTATTGTAATTTTTTTAATGTATTTATTTTGTTTGATAATTTAATGCCAATGAGAAAACATATACTGTCCAAAGCCTAACATGTTGTTGATCACGATTCGAACTAAGTTTTTCTAACAAAAATCTTTTATACAAGATAAAATTTAGGGCTGACTATGGAACACATAAAATTAGCTTATAAATACTTATCTGTTCCATCATCTTAAAAAGAAAAATTATAATGATACATTTTTAGATATTGATTGATTGAGGTTTCCCCATGATGAGAATTGTTCGTTGAATTATTTATTGTTGCAAGAAAACAACTGCGAAATATGTGTAAGACCTTAAAAATAGACATGTACCAAGTTCATTGCCGTCTATCCATAATTGCGAAACTCACACTGATTATAATCTTTAGAAGGGCGGAAGACAGATTGGTGAGCAGAAAGATATCTGCTGTGTTTTTCAACAATTTAAAATGTTGCATTGCTGACAAATAAAACATTAATATCGCTCAGTCGACTGTTTTTCTTAAAACGTTACCTGAATACGTTACTTGAATAGGTTAATTCATTAAAACCAGTACGTATAGGCAAAAGTCGAGTAGAACTTAATTGTATTTACAAGAATACTACACCTAAAACAGATGGACACAGCTAAAATGACTGAGAATGTGATTCTAATCGGTCAACTAATCTCCTTTTGCGTGTTCAAACGTATGTACAATTTATAAAAGTCGACAAAGTAGACAGCAGACAAAGCACGGTTCTTGAGGTATATTGAGCAGTTTAAAAAGTTCAATGAAACTTCTTATATACACGCTGATTAAAAAACGTTTTGTAGTATATTGTCCCAAATATATTCTGCTTGAAATATATAATTGTTTGGCACACACAAATGTTATACATTTGGGTTCTAAGCAAATCCTTGTTTTATTATTTGGGCATATTACACTGTGCAACAAGAAAATCTTTCCCGAATGAGACCAATCGAACATGATAGTACACTACTAGTGGATTAAAACACCCCAAAGGGTTTTTCGAAGTTAGCTCGAATTTTTGTTTTATAGCCCTTTGAAGTTAGGCTATATTAACGGTGCTATTCTCGAATTCATAACAATAATCATTCATGAGTTTTTACTATCACATTTCTTATCATAGGAATTTTAAATACCTATTCTGGAATTCCCGTGACAAAATAAAAGCTTTATAATTTAAAATTTTTTGGCATTGCTGCCCAATGAAAAAAATATATTATTGAAAGCTTTTGTGTACGAAGAAATCTACTGAAATTCAAACTTTTCCAATATGGCATGATTTTTTTATTATGACATAGAAAAAATACAAAAATATATTGAAAATGGAAAAATCATGTTTTCAATGTTTTCCAAAAATAATGAATAATAAGATATGTTATCCCGGAGCGAGTAGGTTGTCAGTTACGAACGAATAGAAATTTCAACGAGTAGGTGTTCAAAAGAGCGGATTTCGGACCGATTTTACCGAATTTTTTGTAATTGTCACAATTAAAAAATTAATATCAGTCGATTAGCGCAAAAAAAGTTCAAACTATGTTCGCGGAAACCTGTTTTTTCGCGTGTGACATTTCATTCCTATTCGTTCGTAACTGATAGATTTTGACAGTTCTCGGGATGACTTATCTTCATAATTTATAATTTTTGATGTTTTCAGGCCCAAAATATACAATAGAATGAAATATGTATGTACATATGTATGTATGTTGGATGAGTTGTGGTTTGTCTGGACCTATGCTTAAATAATCACCATCATGTATATCCCCACATTGCATAATAATGAAACAAATAGAGATGTTTTTTAAAGGATGAAAATCATAGCGCAGGGCCAGGCTAATTGTCTCAGATGCAAATATCCCTCATCCAGACTTCGTCTTCCCTTTCCGATAACAACACTAACAAGAAATCGCTGAAAAACTGTTTTTTTCACAAATTATTTCTTATCATGTGCTATTGGTGTTGTGACTGCTATCATTGAAAATTATAACAAAAAGAGCTTCCATTTGAAACCCAGAATCGCAAATTGTTTTTACTATCACAAATGTTGTTACACTCCGACTCCAACTCTAACAGAAGATCTGTAACGTCCTACTCTGAGGACGAAAGCTCTACTTCTGACACAGAGGGGCTGAGGGGAGTCTCCGGACTCTTTGACGCATCTGGCGGGGACACGCTTCTCGATGATACGGACGAAGAGTTCGATAACACCCTTGTAGGGGTGGAAGTTAATCTGTCAATTACCAATGATGGTAAGAATTTTACAGATTAACCTCCATCACGCTAAAGCAGCCTCAGCGGCTCTATTGCTGCGCCTGTCCACAGGTGCAGTAGACATCGTCCTGATACAGGAGCCCTACGCAGTGGGAGGAAGGGTGTGCGGTATCAGGACACCCAACTTTAAACTGCTTGTGGCCAACTGTGAAGGCACTCCAAGAACCTGCATTTTGGCCAGGAAAGATCTAAGTATCTTTCTCCTGGCTAATTTAAGTGGTAAAGACCAAACATCTGCTAGTCTGGAGATCGGTAATCGCATATATTGGGTGGTCTCCAGTTACTTGCCTTATGAAGCTGTAGTACCGACTGCTCTATTCAGGGAAGTAGTAGAAGAAGCAACATCTGACGAGGTCGAGCTGATTGTTGGAGCAGACACGAACGCTCATCATACTATCTGGGGTAGTACGGATATAAACAATAGGGGTGATTCGCTTCTTGACTTTATTCTAACTACCAACCTAAGTATTTGTAACATAGGTAATAAACCGACCTTTACAATTAAAGACAGACAAGAAGTACTCGACGTAACGTTTGCTACTGACCGGCTGTCAGACAAAATTATTGGGTGGAATGTACTAGACGACCACTCATTCTCAGATCACCATTATATTGAGTTCAAACTCGCTGAAAAAGCGCCTGAACCTGCCGTCCACAGAAATGTGAGAAAGACAAAGTGGCACCTGTATGAAAAGAATTTCAAGAAAGTCCTCAACTCCAAACTTCTGTACGAACCGAATGACAAAGCCGGTCTGGATCATCTGGTCGAGCATATCACCACATCATTCAATAGTTCCCTTGAAGAAGCCTGTCCAAAAACAAGGTACAAGGGTAAAACTAAACCCCAATGGTGGACTTCTGAGCTAACGGCTATGAAAAAGACCTGCAACAAGCTATTCAACAAGGCTAAATCTACTGGGGTCGCTAATGTTTGGGATGCCTATAAAGAGCAACTCAAGATCTATAAGAAGGAGCTTAGAAAGGCGCAAAGACGCTCTTGGTATACTTTCTGTGGCGAAGTGGAAAAGGTCTCCGACGCCGCAAGGCTGAGGAAAATATTATCAGCTTCACCCTGTACAGTGGGTTACTTGCAGGATGAGGCAAATAATTGGACCAAAAACAGCGAGCAGTCGCTCAATGTACTGCTCGACACACATTTCCCGGGGAACTCTCTAACAGAACCAGAGGATCAGCAGGACCAACAAGAGTGCGAGTGGACTGCGAGCGTCGCTAGCTTGTTGACTGAAAGATCCAGAATAAGCTGGGCTATTAATAGCTTTGAGCCCTTCAAGTCACCTGGACCAGACGGCATCACTCCAGCAGAAATGCAGAAAATGTTGAAATACATTATCCCCTGGCTGGAGAAAATTTATGTAGGCTGTATCAGGCTTTCATACATCCCGAATCGATGGAGGGATACCAAAGTGGTATTCATACCAAAAGCGGGGAAGATATCACACACTAGGCCAAAAGACTTCAGACCAATTAGCCTATCCTCCTTCCTATTGAAAGGTCTGGAACGACTTTTAGATTATTTCATTAGGGAAAACCTGGATACAAAACTCCTGTCAGTGAACCAACATGCTTACAATAAGGGGAAGTCTACAGAATCAGCCCTGCACGAACTTGTGAGCACTATCGAATCGTCCCTGCATTTCAAGGAATTCACCATGGTGGCATTTCTTGACATAGAAGGGGCTTTTAACAACATTCACTCAGATGCAGTAATTGCGGCACTGTCACATCTTAATGTTAACTTTAGTTTGATTAGACTAATTCAAAGTCTGCTCAACAGAAGACGCATAACAGCATGTCTTGGGTCCACAACTCTAACAAGGTTTGTAAACAGAGGGACCCCACAAGGAGGAGTACTGTCTCCACTAATTTGGAACCTAGCGTTGAATGAAATTCTGCTAGATCTAGAACGTTGTGGCTGCAAGGTCGTGGCATATGCGGACGACGTTGCAATCGCAGTGAGTGGCAAATTCGAAAACGTCCTCCGAGACATTCTACAGGTAGCTCTGAACAAATTGGCTAGATGGGCCAGAAGCAGCGGTTTGGGCATAAACCCAAACAAGACAGAATTGGTTCTCTTTACTAGGATGAATAAAGTCCCACATGTGGACCCTCCACCTCGGATAAATGGAACAGATCTAGTCTTTTCTGAAAGTGCAAAATTTTTAGGAATAATTCTAGATAGAAAACTGTTATTTAGACTTAATGTATTGGAACGTGTGAGGAAGGCTAACGTCGCCTTATATTCATGCAAAAAGGCTGTAGGGTCGCGGTGGGGCCTCTCTCCTAAAATCGTCCACTGGATATATATAGCAGTAGTTCGTCCTATACTGCTATACGGCATTGTGGTATGGTGGACGGCAACTGACAAACTAACCATCACCAACCTACTAACAAAGGTTCAGAGAACTGCCTGCCTGAGCATAAGCGGAGCCTTAAGGACTACAGCGACCGAGTCTCTACAAGCCCTACTCCATATACTGCCGATTAATATTGTGGCGAGAGAAGTTGCAACCAAAGCGGCAATAAGATTAAACTGCCTATCAATGTGGAGGTACAAAACCTACGGTCACATGAGAATATCAAAGTGTAGTGCTATGGTAACCGACCGAGTGGACTATATACCAACGGTGTACACCTTCGAGAGAAATTACATCACTATGATTCCCGCGAGAGATGAATGGGTTGGAAGAAAACCAGGTAATAGAAACCATCTCCAATTTTACACGGATGGTTCGAAGCTTGATGAAAAGGTTGGCTTCGGAGTACACTGTGCAGAGCTTAGATTGGATATAGCTCACAGACTACCAGATACCTGCAGTGTCTATCAAGCCGAAATAATGGCAATATGGGAAGTAGCCAAGTGGCTGAGTCGCAACATAGTAACCAACACTGGCATTGTCATTTACTCGGACAGCCAGGCTGCCATCAATTCTCTGGAGGCAACATCCCTAAATTCACAAACAGCCCTCGACTGCCGCAGATCTCTTAACGAGATGGCTGAGCAGTTTAACATACACCTCATATGGGTGCCTGGGCATAGGGATATCCCGGGGAACTGCAAAGCCGATGAACTTGCTAGGAAAGGGACGACATTACAAATTCTCGAAGAATTTGCATATATTGGTGCGCCACTATCCACGTGCAAGCTTTGGCTTAGGCAAGAGGCAATCAGGCAGTCCAACGAAAGATGGACAGAAATCGGCACCTGCAGGGTAGCTAGACAAATCTGGCCAAGGTATGACCTGAGAAGATCAAAATATCTCCTCGCACTAGAGAGGCAAAGATTGTCTACGTTAGTATCAGTTCTGACGGGACACTGCTTGATCGGCGAACACGCCAAAAGATTGGGTATTGACTCTAATGACTTCTGCAGAAGCTGTGGAGATGAGGAAGAAGTGGAGAGCATTGAGCACTTGCTATGCGACTGTCCCGCTCTGAGTAAACGACGACTGGACATACTGGGGTCGGCTGTTCTAGGCAGCCTAACAGATCTTTCCAGTACCGATATTCGTAATATCGACAAATTTGTATATCAAACAGGTTGGTTTCGATGAGGGGCATTTCAGCCCGTGGTAACACTAGGGACCTAAACTGGTCTATGTGAGCTTGTATAAAAAATACGGCTGCCACCCTAACCTAACCTAACCTAACCTACTATCACGAAAATTTTCTTGTCACTCGGTGGAGAATAGGGGTGTAAGTCAAACTGTTTCTATATATGGGCAAAAGTGAACTTTAGCGGGCACATGTCAAAACAAAAAAAAAGCACACCACGACAACCGTAATGACACAAAAATGCTTAAAAAACACACTCAAAACTCAAAAAAGGACTTAAGGTCCAAAAATATACGGTATTATACTCAAATGAAGGGAAATTCCTCATGATTCGAAAAAGAAAATAAAAATCCAGTGTCGTATGGGCCTTAAAATATGGATTCCACAAAAAAAGTCCCCGGAGGTACAAAACCACATAAAGTATATAAATTAATAAATTAAAGGCTTTAAATATTCAATTCCAATTGTTTAATATATGCATTGATTCCCTCCATTGAATTACATATAAAAATATTAGGACATTTTTTGTCTCTACCGGAATTTTTTGGGGCTCCAAATTTTAAGAACTTGTCACCGCGACTGGATTTTTTTTGGAATCTTGTTGACATTTCCTTTCATTTCAGTACAATTTCACTTATCTGTGAGCTTTAGGGCATTTTTGAAGGCCCTAGGGCCCCAGGTCCCGTCGGTCATATTTTTTGCATGGGAGTCACTTCGAAGGCGGTTGTGTTTTTTGTTTTGTTTTAACATATGTTCACATTTGACTAAAAATAGCTCAAAATTCAAGGGCTATAAAACAAAAATTCGAGCTAACTTTGCAAAACCCTTTGGGGGTTTTGATATACTAGTGGTGTACTATCATGTCCAATTGGTTTCGTTCGGGAAAGATTTGATGACCCAAAATTTGTTGCACAGTGTTATTTACGAATCAAATTCAGAAAATATGTTAATATCTTAATTTTATGACAAGTTTTATGTTTTTCAGTAATTCAACATATATTAATATATTAGAACAAAGTAAATTTGCAAACTGACTTTCAGAAATGAAATAAGTTTCTACACACACACAAATTTATTGTTTAAGAAGTTTTCCAAATATATTTTATTTAAAAATGATCGAATTTTAGTTAGTTTTTCCTAGATTTCCCAGATTTTCCAGATAGATTTACTGCACTAATTTTTAATTTATAAATATTTGTCACTCCATCAATACAATTTATAGTTGCGAAAGATTACGATTTAAATTTTAATCGAATTTTACAAGCATATAAAATATATAAAAAATTGCACTTTGAAATTCTGGAAATCCGAAAAATTTATACATTGCCACAATACCTAAATGCAATTTAATCTTTGCTTCGGAAATATTAGTTCCAAATAAAAAAATATTAGGATGGGACCATAGTTTTGTGTAGAACAATATCCTCCCAAACATGTAATATATGACACACACAAATAGAGTGTACCCTAAACATAAGTATAATTGAAGCACAATATGTTTGGGACAATATACTACAGAAGCGATTTTTTTTCAGCGTGTACATTTCTTGATTAGAAATTAATAATTAGTGCTTTAAAACAAATGCTTTTGCTTCTTATGTGATTTGAAATTATATCGATTTGAATATTTTTTTTAAACAAAACGAAATATACTTGGCAAATACTTAATTACATTAATACTATTGTATACATATTTTATTTGAGAAAATTAGTTTGCAAATATATTTTTTGTAATATATTAAAATAAGCGTTCCAAATAAATTTCACTGATTTTCAAATAAAATTGATTTGCTCAGAAATATTTAGAAATTTGTGTTCCCAATATATTTACTTTCGATTCAAACATATCAAAAAGCCGATTATGTCCCTATTCCCAGTGCTTACAAATTTATCCACTTATATGTTGTTTAAAAAAGATATACAAATCATTGCAGATTTTTCGAATTTCAGTTTTAATTGATTTCGAGATATAAGACCTTATAATTTAAAATGACAATTCGTAATAAAATTTGTTTTAAAGCTCTAATTTTTAATTTCTATTTATTCCAAGTCATCATTTGTTATCAACCCATCTTGCACAATGTATCGTTATGCAATATTATACGATTTCAATTATTTAATATGCCACGATCAGCCTACTTGTCTACCAAATTCCTAAAAATAATAACAGACTCTCTCAAAAACTCAAACGGTAGTAAAATACGTTTGATCGCGGCTGCACTGGATGGATTGACTGGCTGTTAGAATGTGTGAATGTATCCCAGCCAATACTTCAAATAGGTTTCTATGCTTAGTCGACCCTTTTGATATCAGCAAAACTAAAATTATTTTACATTTCATACAATGATATCTACGTCCATGTTTTGATTAAATCGGTTTAGTTATTTAGAAATCCATGATGGATCAGTATATTCACATTAATTTATAGCTTCTAAGCTTCTAAGTGACTTAAGAAAAATTTAAAATTGTTTTGGTCACTACTATACTGAACACAGTTCATATCTTGTTTATTTGAATAGCGTATCCCAGCCGCAGCTTTAAATTAATGTCTGCAAACTTTTACACTAAATATGTACTTTTACATGGGATCAGTGCTCACCAAACACGAAAATGAAAATTTTAACTGCAAGGTGCAACTCGAAATCAATGAAACATGAAATCTGAAATGATTTTCACATTAAATATACTCGTATTTGGAGATAGTTCTATAAAAATATATTTTATTTGAGAAGTTTAGTTCGTAAATTTAATTTATTGTACTTATTAATATACGCTAACCAAATAAATGTTATTGATTTCCAAATAGAAAATGTTTGTACGAAAATACATAATAGGTCTTTTACATTTATAACGAAACCCGTTTATAACGAATTTGCATTTGTAACGTAACATTTTTCTGGCGGGAATCATAGTGACGTAATTTCGCTCGAAGGTGTACACCGTTGGTATATAGTCCACTCGGTCGGTTACCATAGCACTACACTTTGATATCCTCATGTGACCGTAGTTTTTGTATCTCCACATTGATAGGAAGTTTAATCTTATTGCCGCTTTGGTTGCAACTTCTCTCGCCACAATATTAATCGGCAGTATATGGAGTAGGGCTTGTAGAGACTCGGTCGCTGTAGTCCTTAAAGATCCGCTTATGCTCAGGCAGGCTGTTCTCTGAACCTTTGTTAGTAGGTTGGTAGTTATAAGATAAAGATTAAAGATATTGACCCATATGTTGTAAATCCGTGAGACACAGAATAATTTTCTGAGCTGATTTTAATTTTACGATAGTTTGAACAGCGTCTATCCTTAGATTATTAACAATGAGCCATATCGCTTATTAAAAATGAGACATATCGGTATCGATTGTTTTAGTGTAATATAGAGGTCATCTCCGGTTTAAGTTATTTTTGTCCTATTTTCTATTTGCCTATATAAAATGGTCTATATCGAAACCGGCTTTGATGTAGCATTTTGATTTAGGTCCTTTCGTAATAATTATTTTGCGCCCCCACTTAGATAAGCATATCCTTTTTGTAGAAAATATCGAAAACACAACATATGTGTTTATATGAACAAATTATCCGCAGATGTCTTGAGTAAAATTGTATGACGAATAGTTGTGTATAATATTTCTATCCCTGTATTTGGTATTATTAGCGCAATTTTCAAAGAAACATTAAAAAAGTCGAAGAATCCAGCCAAGTTTTAGAGTTCAATTTGGTCGGTTTTTGAAAAGTGATAAATAAAATTTCAAAAAACCAAACATTGATGTGACCAAGTCCGGCCTGGGACAGATGACCATGTAAGATTTTTTTTCATTAAAGTATTTTTGTTTTATATCAAAGTGATATAAAATTATTAGAGTTTTTATACCCGGCGTTTCCCGGTTTCTATGCTCATACCAATTTACAAACATCGTATACGATATTCTAAGGAACAACTTAGATTAAGAGCGGAAGAACACAATTTTAAAGATTTCTACGCATACAATTCTAGAGACAGCTGGAATAGTGTTTAGGTAGCCCTCCCCAGCAAAATCTTGGTAAGTACATGTCATTATTCCCTGCATTACTAAACAATGACATCTCCATATTCGCTGAATTACTTTCGGCTTATTAATAATGACTTACCAATAATAACAGAAATACATGATTTTATCAAAATAATTTTTGGCAAATTTTAGTATAATGCAATTTTGGCTATATGTGGGTTATTGTAGAAAATTTATTTATTTTCAACAAGTTTTCTAAAAATACGTGCAAATTGAATGAAAATACCAAAAATATTTACGTATATCGTATGATGTTAGACCATTGAAGAATTTTTCACATGGTGGTTTGGGTTCAGAAATTCGAAATATGCGCGACAATATGCACAAAATTACTTTCAATGGCCATCTCTTATTAGTAATGCATTATTCAAGTACTTAAAATCGTGAAAACATAAGCACATATTTATGTGGTATGCCTATGCTACAAATAAGTACTTATTATGCTACTTTATTGTATGCTTTTTGGAAGTACTTCCCTCCAATGACATCCCCATGTTAAAATAATGAGAAAAGTGGCTAGATAATAAGTACTTACCATTATCGAACTTTGCTTACTCGTCGGATTATTTGGTAATGAGAAATTTTGCTGGGTCAATGCACAGCGGGCTAAAAAGGAAAAAAATGGACATAATTCTGCCGTTTCAAAACCACTTATCGTATGGTGGTGTGTATACGAGAGGTGTTAGAGAGTTTAAGTTCGGTACTTGGACCCCTATCCCATACAGGGGCGGAGCTACAGGGCCCTAAAGTTGACCATCTCGGGTATACAAAATTTTCATCGGCTTCTAACTTTTGAATGGAGTGTCCGATCTGAGTGAATACTACCACACCAGACCTACAACAAACATTTCATAGCTTGAAGATATCTTGAATAGTTTCCGAGATATGTGGATTTTAAATTTGAATTTTTCATTTTTTCGCCGATTTTCAAGTTCACCGATTTTGTTCGCGTGTTTTTTTATGGATTGCATATAAAATTTACAATATCAGGAAGAAAAGCGATAAGATATGTCAAGAAATAAGAAAGTTATGGCCCTATAAAGTCAAATTTTTAAAAAAATTTCATTTTTGGTGATTTTTTGGCGAAAAAAGTCCAATTCGTATTTAGGTCTTGTAGAAAAAGTTTGTTACACAAAGTATATAAAGTTTATACTCATTTCAAAGGAGACGTTTCACAGAATCTGTTAGAGAAAATCTGAAGCCAAAATTTTAATTGGTGTGGTTACCACCGATTTGGACTTTTTTTTTTCAAAAGTTTGATCGATTTTCTCCAATCGCAAAGCTAAATTGTTAAATTTTTTTATTTATTTGTATTAGTGCCATAAAACAATATTTTCTGAAAGGTAAATCTTACTAAATTTTATTATTGTTTGATAAAAACATGTGATCTACAAGAAATCAGTGCATATTGACTGATATAATAACCAATAAGTACAAGAAGGTAGGGAAAAATTAAAAACAAATATTTTGCGTATAGACAGAAACGTAAATACGACATAAAATTCTTAAATGTGTATATATTTCGATGATTTTTTTTAAAGTTCTTTATTTTGTTATTAGAAATAATAATCAAACGCAACATGTGGATATTTCTAATGGAAAATCCTTCAATTCCCAAAAAATACATCAAAAATTCTCAAAAATGGGATTTTTTACTTTTAGTCCAATATCTTCGATATGAAAAACCGCGCTCGGTATTCCCTTTGCAGTCGATTATGTTACACCCTAATATAAATAACTAAAAAAAATTTAACAATTTTGCTTTGCGATTGGAGAAACTCGATTAAACTTTTGAAATGTATGTAAAAAAAAGTTCCAAATCGGAGAAGGGTGGCAACCACACCAATTAAATTTTGGCTTCAGATTTTCTCTAACAGATTCTGTGAAACGTCTCATTTGAAATGATTATAAATTTTATATACAAACTTTTTCTACAAGACCTAAATACGAATTGGACTTTTTTTCGCAAAAAATCCTAAAAAAAAAGAAATTTTTCAAAAATTTTTCTCTATAGGGCCATAACTTTATTATTTCTTGCCATATCTTATCGATTCATTTCTTCATGATAATGTTAATTTTATTGGCAATCCGTGAAAAAACGCGAACAAAATCGGTAAACTTTTGACTGAGATATTGGCTAAACCCCAAGGCAAAGTCGGCGAAAAAATGAAAAATTCAAATTTAAAATTCACATATCTCGGAAAAAATCCACTCAAATCGGACATTCCATTCAAAAGTTAGAAGCCGATGAAAATTTTGTATTCCCGAGGTGGTCAATTTTAGGGTCCTGTAGCTCCGCCCCTGTATGAGATAGGGGGCCCAAGTTCCGAATTTAAACTTTACAACACCTCTTGTATACACACTTAAAATTTCATCGCCATACGATAAGTGGTTTTGAAATGGCAGAATTATGTAAATTTTTTTCCATTCTAGCCCACTGTGCAATGTCCCCTTTCATTTGGTATATCACCTTAGTAGGACTGGTAGAAATTGATGTTACAAAAAAATGTTGTTACAAAAAAATGTTACAACAAAATGTTGTTACAACAAAATGTTGTTGAAATTACAACAAAATGTTGATAAAAAAATGTTATGTTATTTTAAACGAGAACTCGACCAAAAAGTGTTGTCGCACGGTGTTATATTAACAATGGGTAATTCCAAAGGAAATCGACCCACTCTGAACATTTATGAATTTCGATATTGCTGCATGTATTGTATGCATGCGCATACTGCAAGATGATACGAAATAATGACAGTTTACCGTGTGTCAAAATTTGTAGCGGTTAAGATTTTATAGGGTGACAAAGTGGGACATCTACATTGTTTTGTAAAAAATTAAGCTATGTTCAAGTCGCCATAACTTTTGAACGGAATGTCAGATTTAATTGAAATAAGTTCCATCTTAAAGATATTAACGATATTTCTAAGTATTACACACATAAGGATAACTATATGTGTATTAAGGATATCAAAAGGACGAAAATGTCCTTAATCCTTAATTATCCTGAAAAATGTATTTTAAATTTTTTTAATTTTATTTCTGAATATTACCCCCATAATGCTCCATAAAATATAAAATTTTCAGTAATGGCCCATTTCGGACCCCTCCTTGTGGTACCTCCCTCACAAACGGTTAAAATTGTGTGACATGTTAAAACTGTCATAACTTCTGTACTACTCATGGGAATCCAATGAAATTTCATACATAGTAATTATTTCACCGTATTTATAAGCTGAACAAAAATGGGCGAAAATGTCAATTCACAAAATTGTTAGAATTTGTGTGAGAGGTACTAGAAGGGGCGGGGCAATAACGCCCGCTTTGTGCTGGCCTGTAGGTACTATAAAAATATTACACTGCACAAAATTTCAAGAATTTTTATGCAGTGATATTAATGTTATAAGCTGGGAACTTATTGTAAAAATTGGTCCCTTTGTGTGGGAGGTACCAAAAAGGGCGTGACATTTTCGCCCATTTTTGTTCAGCTTATAAATACGGTGAAATAATTACTATGTATGAAATTTCATTGGATTCCCATGAGTAGTACAGAAGTTATAACAGTTTTAACATGTCACACAATTTTAACCGTTTGTGAGGGAGGTACCACAAGGAGGGGTCCGAAATGGGCCACTTCAAAACATTAAGTAGGTTTGAGGAAAATATTACCACATACTAATTTGTAAGTCATTCGGTCACTCCTTTTCAGAGATATCACTGGCATAAACCAGTCAAACGGACATTAAATAAGTCATATCTTTTGAACCCATTGAGCACCCATTCTGAAAATTTTATATTTTATGGAGCAATATGGGGGTAATATTCAGAAATAAAATTAAAAAAATTTAAAATACAATTTTCAGGATAATTAAGGATTAAGGACATTTTCGTCCTTTTGATATCCTTAATTTTATTTCTGAATATTACCCCCATATATTCAGAAATAAAATTAAAAAAATTTAAAATACATTTATCAGGATAATTAAGGATTAAGGACATTTTCGTCCTTTTGATATCCTTAATACACATATAGTTATCCTTATGTGTGTAATACTTATGGAACTTATTTCAATTAAATCTGACATTCCGTTCAAAAGTTATGGCGACTTGAACATAGCTTAATTTTTTACAAAACAATGTAGATGTCCCACTTTGTCACCCTATAAAATCTAAACCGCTACAAATTTTGACACACGGTCAACTGTCATTATTTCGTATCATCTTGCAGTATGCGCATGCAAAATTTCAGCAAAATCAAAAATGTAAAATTTTCAAATCGTCATTTTTGGGTCGATTTTCTTTGGAATTACCCCAATGTGAACAATAATTAACATTTTCAAAATTTCTAAAGTTTCGTATTTTTACGATTCGTTGAAAAAAAATTTTTTCAAATTCTGATATAGTTCTGAGACGTATGGGAAGTAATTGCAGAAAGAGCATTTTGTATATTATGTAATAAACTCACTGATAAAATGTGATGATGCTCCTTCTGCGATTATGATATAAAAATAGAACGTTTCCCTTTATTCCAACATTCAATGTACAAATAAAGACCATTTGATATCTAAAAAAGAGGAACAAATGAGAGTTACAAATCTTTATACTCATATCTGGCAGAGGATAATGATTTAGAGGATTACGTCTTCGTATCTGAGCTGTAAATTCATATACCAACCCAGAGAAATATATCCAAATATTGATGATGATGATGATTGAGATGGTGATTGTGATGTACATACAGATGTGCTACATTCTGGTGAGTATTTGTACGTGCACACATATTGAGAACATACATCCTGCCAGTTTGCATAGTAGAAGAATAGACTATTTTACATTCACATACACACGCACGAACAAACAAATACATACATACTCTCCACATCCATTCAGTCAGCTTCCAGCGAATCATCACCAGCGGTTACCTCGGCATAAACAGAAGCTTCGCAAATAGCTACAATTGGGGTATCCATGCTCCGGAACATTTTTGAGTTGGGGGCGCGTATGATATTTACACCAATAGACGGCATCTGGTGAATGCCCCAAATGTGTGCATATGGATTCTGTACACAATGATGTGTATGTCGTACATACCGTGAATAAAATATAAATATTTATATTTATATTTGCAAACGACAACGGAGTTTGATGGAAGTCTACGTGTCATGCACCTTAAATTTTTGGATTATTTGCAAATATTTGGCTTAAAGGAATATCCTTGCTGTTTTCCAAATTGCTTTAAGCGGTTTAGCTCACAAGTATTTAAGGCGATTTAAGTCTAATTTTGTGGAATTTTTTTATGTTTACTTCGAGGGTTTTTATGCGTTTTCCGTAACCAATGGATATAAATAATGCTTTTGTCATCTTCCCTGATATTGTGAATATGAATAATGACGATTACCATAAAATGGCAAATCACCACAAACGTATTTGATAGATACATGGAAATGGAACCACGGTACGGATTGATGAAACATTTACATTTCATATAAATACATAATTATTCCAGGACTATATTCCAATTTCATGAGTAGACAATCCCAATTGACATCAAACAATTGCATCAAACGGATCATCAAACAATTTCAAGCCAAAAGACCAACTCGTACAAATTAAATTTACATTTCATGACGGAGTTTTAATTTCTCTATACTTTTGTACTGATTTTGGAAGTTAAATCGAGTATTTGGGGAAAGTCAAAGTCATGTATTAATGTTAAAAAAAAATTTTTTTGTCTGTTCAGCATCAAGCATAAACGGCTAAACCGATTTTCTTGATACTTTGTGGACAGACAGACAGACCAATACCCGGAAAATAAAATAGACTACTGATGACTAGTAGTCATTGACTACTAATGTAATCATAAAATTAAAGTTTTGTTAAGAAGAAAGTATTTGTATAGAAACGAATGTATATACTCCTATGTAGAGTTGTGTTAATGCAACATTATTTTTTTATATATAAATATGGTTCCATTTTTGAAAAAAGTATATAAGTACTAGCATTTTAATACCCGGAATTGCCCGGGTTGTCTTTAAACAACGTTATCCAAACTTTGTAAGACTGGAGATATTCTAAAATAAACTCCGATTAAAAGACGACATCAAAGCGATACAATTTTGATGCTGATTCAAATTCTAGTACGAAAATCCTCAGCTCTGACTACCAAAAATTACCTTTGTAATATATCTTTTTATAATTTAGTTGTATATGTTTATTTGATGTAGGACTAAAAGCCGACTTGTCAAAAATAGCAATTTCCAACTTTAATCTGACTCGTCAAAGAATATCAATTTTAAGATAGTTTCAGTGGCCACGAAGTCTCATATTCTACATGATATGCGACCATAACCCGATAACCAACAAGTTTGGCAATTGTAACAGATGTTTTTGGTTCTCAAATTCTTTAGTTGGTTTGACAGGTCGATCATAAAATTAATATTTGTTTGTTTCAGCGTGACGTCTACAGGACTGGGGCTATTTTCTTAAAACTTAGTGGACAGATACGTCAATATTTCGAAAGTATCATACTTTGATTTTGAATTTTCGCCAAGTGATTTTCAACCACTTGATCGTATAGAAAACGGGATTGTTTATGGGCTACTTTAGATATGAATTTATATGATATTAAAACGTTAGTATTATTTTTGTTATTGAATTAAAAACGATGACCCAAACACTAAAAAAGAAATTGGCTATAGTAAACGATTTTGATAGCGACAAACCAAATATCTGCTTCTGTGGAGGTATGTCAACGGAAATGGCCATACACTTCGAAGGCAAACTGACAACATTGATCGACAGGCGCTTCGGTGGAATCCGCAAGGAAGGGGCCGGCGTGTTGGTGCACCTGCTAGAACGTGGGGAAGGTCTATTGATGCAGAGCTATAAGCAACAAACTATTCATGGAATGACGTCAGCCAAACATCTGGCAACAGAGTCAGGAATAAGAGGATGGTTGAGGCTCCATTGGGAGTCAAGGATAGATAAAAAGATAGATTTGACTCTAGACAGGACATAAAATATTTGATTTTGCATCTCATTGGAGATCAGTATATACACATAAGTTCAAATGTGTGAATGTGAATAGCATATTCCATCCACGCCCTTAACTGTATGTGTCAAACTTTCAGATTACTTTTACATTGGGTCAGTAGTCAAGAGGCCACCAAACACGTGGCGGTTAAATAAATGCCCAATATACTATGTGTGTTAAAAATTTCGATATAATGTGTTAGGTCATGATAATAGAAATCATATCACATAATTCAAAACCAAAAATTAACAACATTTTTGTTAAATATGTTACCGCTATAGGAGAGCGATATATTTCGAAAAGGCTTTTAAATATTTTTGGTCGGTTTTTATGTCCATCTTGTCCTCAGGCCGGACGACGCATTTCCTTGAACACATACATATGTATAGGTCAATAGCTCTTTATGGGATATTTTAAGTATTGGATAAGTCAAAAAACTCTTAAAAAATTTTGAAAAGCAGTGAAGGAATGAACGTATTCGCTGTGTGGATAGTCCGTAGGTTATGCAACACTCGATACATAAATACAATTTCTAGCTTTCTACCTCATATAGGAGACACAACTGTCAAGTGGTCAAAAGTCACTTGGTGCAAACTAGCATCCGTTGCAGATCAGTATATACACGTACTCATAAATTAGTAGGATCGTAGTTCATAAGGGACGTTTAATGTACAGAAAGAGCGAAAATTGCTTTGATCACTGCTACACTGACCACAGCCTGAGAATTGACCGAAATGACAACGCTAGTTATGTTAGCACAGAAAGTGCCGAGCGGTATATTTTGAAAAGGCTTCAGAAATGTTAAGGCGCCGTCTTATGTCCAGTTTGACCTCACACTGTTTTCGTATCTTCTTTGTGGTCAGTATGTACATAGACATTTTTAGATTATTGGCTCTTAAGGAACTTTTAAAAGCAGCAAAATAATGAAAATTGTTTTTGATCACTACTGCACTGACCACTATCTGAGAATTGAAAATTATTTTGCGCGCATGTATTTGTCGTGTATACTACTGCATATTTACAAAGTTTAAAATTTTGTATCTTTGAAGAGGCTCCTTCTTAAAGGACAAAAGCAATGGAATATATTACTACATGAGTAGCCAGTGGTTTATACAACATTCTTGTCTATGCGTGTGCAAAATTACAGCTTTCTAGGTCCATAGGAAAATAGAAAATCAAAGTAGCATATTTTAATACCCGGGTATTGGTCTACCTTTTCTCCAACTGTCAAGAAAATCGGTTCAGCCGTGTAGGCGTGATACCGCTACATACAAACAAACGATTTTATAATAGGAGACACAACTGTCCGTTAAATTGTTGAAGCCTTTTACGAAAATGGGCCTTCCATTAAGAATGCATTTCGTAATTTTTTTGGTCAGCATAATCGACAAATTTGTCCACTGTGTCCACAATCGGGAGAATTGTGCGCAAATTCAGCATGCCGGGTCTGTAGGAGTTGTGAATATACCTGTGCATGCTCGCCTAGTTCGTTCTGCGGAAAACATTGATATTGTTAGGGATAGTGTGGCAGAAGAGCCGTCAAACTCGACTCGTCGTCGTGCTCAAACAATCACGAGAGCATAACGGAGTTCCTGTGGCCAGACATTGAGGATATGGACCAGGACAATATGTAGATCCAACAGGATGGTGCCACTTGCCACACAACCAACGAAACAATGGCTCTTTTGCGGGAGAAATTCAATGGCCGTGTTATCTCACGTCGTCGCTATGTTAATTGGCCGCCACGATCATGTGATATTTAAAAGAAAATTTGTACTTTAATAAGCCAAGAAAAATTCAGGAGCTAAACGATGAGATAATTCGGTACATTATTGACATAAAACCCCAATCATGTCTCATTGAGTCATTGAAAATAGAGCTATGCCACCGAAGCCGTGGGAGCATTGGGCCGACATTTTGTCTCACAATATAAATATTAAGATAATTCTCTGAAAACTTGTTGTTTTATTTACCATTAACATCGTGGGTTTTGGTTGGACCACAGTATATTAATAGGATTTGATGTTATACAAACATCATTATAAATTCGGATGTATCCATATGTACGAGTAATTACATATCTTGGAACTGCGTATTGAAAAATGTAGAAAATATTTCTACCTTAAAAATGAGTTGTGAACGGAAATAGTATACTTGTATATAAACTCGTATGTACAATAAACCGGGTTGGCCTCCATGCAAATTTCCAGGATGCCAGGCGGAATATGAAAGCTTACCTCGAGGCAATCAAAACAACATTTTTTCAATATTTTCAGAGCCCGCGAAATCGTCCCAAAATAGTTTTTTTAAAAATTAAAAAAAAATCGGTCCAAAATCGTTTTTTTTGATTAACAAAATAATTTTGCAATTGTCACGAGGTAAGCTTTAATATTCCGCCTCGCATTTTATAACCTCTTTGGTGCCCCGGTCTAATGTACAATATGTTGTTGGCACTAATGTGATACAACGTGTTATGCTAAATGCTGTCTGAATTTTAAACCCCGTTACCCACACATCATTGCATCATTAAAATTTGTCTATTGAGTATTCGCTCATCCCGCTGAATTCATTTGACGTGATGTTTTTGTCGACCGTAATCCAGGACAGCCGAAGACTTGCTGCTTTTGGATGTTTCGGGCACAAAATTTGATATCCCATCTCACGTCTCTTGTTCTTGTCATGTTAAATTTCATCAGAGAAGTGCGAACAAATGTTTAATCTTTATTTTAATGCAAAAATATCTTTTTATTCAGGTTTATTCTACACAATCCCAAACATGCTTTTCCTCTAGGGGAATATGTTCACGTAAAACCTTAAACAATGCTACAATGGTAATTTGGCCTTATTACTCTTCCAACAATTTTTGGCATTGGCCATAAAGTCTGTCATATTTGGTTACAGCCGAAGACCAAAGAGAAATTGGAATAGTTGTAATAAAGAAACTTGAATTTTTCTTCAGTATCACAAAAATTATTAAAGGGGCATTTTCAAGGATGGTTTCTTATACATACATAGCATCTATTATTTTAAAAAAATAAAAAAAATGGAAATATCACATCCTCAATTTGTGGTAATTTTGCTAAGAGGTCGTTCTTCGTCTTTGTTCCTGTGATCTTAATATTAGAACAATGACAATATTTTCTGTGTGTTTATAGCAACATAATATATTAAAATGTTAAATAAAAGTAATACATATGTATGCACACTTCGCTTCACTTGATTGAGGGCACATTAAATACAATTTTCAACTAATCATAACTTATGAACTATTGGTGGATATAAACCTGGATTGAGTACATGTTGACTTTGAGCAGTTAACTGTTTGAACAAAATGGTCTCTTCGTGTGTGAGGTACCAAAAGGAGTGTGATAATATCGCTCACTCACTTCAAGAGTGACATAACTCAAAATTTAAAAATTTTTGAGGTTGGCTTACGAAAATCCGAATTTTGCAAATGTCCATAAAATAATCTCAGCGAAATTTGGTCTATAAGTAAACAACCATATTTCGGATTATTCAAGCGTATTTAAACGTCGTATTTCATGTTACTTATCTATATATACGGACTTAAAGTTGCACATCTTGGCAATTTTCAATTTTGAGTTATGTCACTCTTGAAGTGAGTGAGCGATATCGCCATTTTTTACCAGACTGAAGCCACTGCAGAAGCATTACGCTGCAACAATTTAAATTTTTATATGCACTGCTTTTAAAGTTATTAGCAGTTAACTTTTAGTACAAAATGGTCTCTTTGTATGCTCAAATGACTTAAAATTTCCAAAAACAGATTTCCGTCGAATATTCTTGGGGTCTTTGATCACTCCTTTGATGTGTTACACTTTTGGCCCGTAGCAAATGATATATACCCTCGACACACTTAAGTGAGGGTATAACCAGTAAGCAAGAGCAAAAGTCGGACGCAGCCAACTATATGATTGGTAATCTAAGCGGGACTAAATCTAAATCTGGTAGGCTTTTATTAAAATTTTATAAAATCGAAACAGTTTGGTATTCTGAGTCGTCTGGTATTCTTTAATATGCTTTTTTTCAGTGCATATGTACTCGTACATGCCATAGACCGGTGGATATACATAATATATATAACATCTGATGAATGCCCCAAATATGTGCATATGGGTTCTGTACACCATGCTGTGTATATAGTACATACCGTGAATTATTATTATATTTGCAAACGACAACGGAATTGGGCGGAAATCTACGTGTCATGAATCTGAAACTTTTAGATTAATTATAAATATTTGGCTTAAAGGAATATTCTTGCTGTTTGGCAAAATGCTTTAAGCGGCTTATGAGAAAATTTTATTTAAAAATGAGATTTTGCATTTGAAATTGGTAAAATTATCATTTCCAAATGATATTTAGCCTTTTTCAACTGGAAAATCAAAATGTACTATGTAATTTAGTCCATTCTCAATTTCAATTTAAATTTATTTATTTAACATAGAATTCTTTAAATTTAAAAATCAGTTATTTTTCAATTTTATTAGTTTTGAAATATTTAGCTTTTACGTTTTTAAACTTTCGCGCCTTTTAATTTTAGGTTTAGGTTAGGGACCTAAATTTGTCTACGTGAGCTGGTAAAACTGACATCCACCCTAACCTATACCTAAAGGCGCGATAGTAAAAAAACGTAAAAGTTAAATAACTCTAAACTACTAAAATGGAGATGGGACTTTCTCTCTTGAGAGGGCAGCACTGTTGAACCGTGTTCAACAACTAAGTCCCTTATACTGAACTATTGAATTATTTGAATACATACCGACCGAAATTTGAATTCTAAACTGTTTTAACGGTCGGTATGACAATTTATGTTAATCCCCATTTAGTTCTAATATAGTCTGTACAAGTGGCAACTCTTTGCTTCTACTGAATAGCTTCCACTCATTGGATAAAGCGTTTCCATTTTTATATTTACGATTGCAATTACTGAGGTGCTGAATTCCCTGAACTGCGTCTTTGTTGATTTCTCGTTCTCCAGCACAATTACACTTGTGCAGTGGAAACAAAAGTGTAAGGCTTCGAATAAACTGACTGAATTTTCTCACTGAAACTCTTGTCTTTAATTTCTCTTTTTATTCCATGAATTTATAAAACGCCAAAATCCTTACAATTTTGGAAGTTTTATCGTAATTCAAATACAGTCCACTTCTGGAGGCCCCAGAATTGTAAAACTATTATATCAAATTAGAGAGTCCTTGCGGTCAAACATACGACTTCCCATCAAAGCATTTTGCACCTTCCTCACCGGTTCCGAAGTTACCTAATGTGCATCCCTCTATACAAATTCTCCGACAAAAACTCCTATGTGTTTTAGGTACAGCGTTCCCCAAGGAAAGTTGGCTTAGATTCACGCCACAACCCCCTAAAGAGGTTTTGTTCAGAATCATCCCCTCTAGTCGACTATGAAGATGCCAAAATAGGATCTGCTTCCTTTCGCGTTATCGCGAAAGCAGTAATTTTACCACTAATTGTTTGCTACAATAGGGGTTAGTCACTAATTGTTAACGTCGCGCCAATTATCAGCTTACACTCATCTATGGTTGCTTCTTCTGCTACTCTCCTGAAGACTACAACTTCTTCCTATGGTAGATAACTACAGACCACCTAGTATCTCCGTTTGATTATCGCTAGACTGTTAGCTGTTTGGAATTTGGCACTGAAATTAGGTATGAGATAAATTTTAAGATCATTCCGGGCCAAAAATGCAGGTTCGTGAAGCATCTTCATAGTTGGCCAGAAGCATCTTGAAGTTGGGTGTCCTGAATCTGAATTATTCTTAAAATCTTAACATCAACTGCCCTCGACTGTCCCAGATCTCCTGACTAGATGGGTGAACAGTTCAAATGGGTGCCGGGCCACAGGGAGATACCAGGTCATTATAAGGCAGATGGTCATGCAAGACTAGGAACTACCTTACACTCTCCAGGGGAACTGGAATATGTGGGCATGTCTCTATCGACCTGCAAGCTCTTGTTGAGAGATAGGGCACTTTCTGCAACAAATGACAGGTGGTCACTAGTCAGGAACTGTATAGATTCCAGGATGATCTGGCCTGGCCTAGAATCAAAAAGCACCAAAGTACTGCTGTTGTTATCGAGACCGGAAGTCTCACTTATCTTTTCCGTCATGACGGGTCACTATCTTATTATGTGGTACGCAGCTAGATTGAAGGCTGTGGAGACGAATAATGGAAGGAATCAACAGAACACATTCTGTGTCTTTGCCCCGCTCATGACATGCAACGTTAGGCCCTTATTTCGCTTTTGGAGTTAGCTAACTTGGCTGAAGTTGGAATCCGCCAACTGTTGGGCTTTTTTAAGCAAACGAATTGGTTCAACGGGGACGGCCAGGGATAACTTATGTTTACCGTTAAGTCCTTGAGGTAATACAATGGACTGTATAGTCTAAGTGAGTCTGTTTTATAGGCTACAACTCTTAACCATTGGTAGCAGTCATCGAACTCCACCTTCAGGACTATAATCCGAAACCATACCGCATTCTTCCATTTGGCCGTTGAAAGTGGTGGATGGATTTACCATTATATGGAGGACTACAGTTTGTTATAAAGAAAATAATAGGAAAATGATATACAGAAAATAATAATATTGAAAATATCTTTAAATTAGTAAAATATGTGATACAATGATATGTTAAAATAAAATTGTTTTAACAGAATGGTCAATCGTTAAATATTCTACAAATCAAATGCTGCCTTCAAAGCTCAAAGATCATTGACGGTACAGACACCATATCAAAGCAGACAGTTAAAATAACAACAAAGCTCTCCTGCGATGGCATTCGAAAATACTTCTTGGTCGCATACAAACGACCGAGAAATTTAGTTTTCTGCCATCTTGTGAAAAGCTTGTGAAAATGGCTTAGGGTGTTTATAATTTCAATTGTATTTGTTTAAAATAATCTTTAGTGTTCCTGAATGCCTTCTTATCGTTCTGTCATTCACTATTTTGTTTGTACATCGATTTTTATATACGATTTCAGGAATAGAAAAGATGATATCATTGTTATGTTTACCCACATTGATTCCCCATTTAACTGCATAACGAATAAAGAAGAGCTAAAGAGGAATATGACCAGATATCCCATAATCACAATCATTCCATAATTAGGTAGCCTCCAGACTAAATCATTGTATGACTCATACTAGGAGTAAGACTTTTAGCAAATGAGCATATAATATATTGTACATGTTTCAAATGTAGAATTATCCAATTATGTGTATAACATACTCGTACACTGAAGTGATGGGCGAGGGATCGAATCGATGGATCATTATAAATGCCAACGCGCCATTTTCGCACATGCAAGATCCCGATACTTCGGTTATGACACGTTGCAAGATTTGACACATTTCAAAGGATCCGACTGAAACAATTTAAGGAATTTCTGTAATTCTTCAGAAGAAGTACAAACACGGTTATGAGAATCGATTGTTGAAAACTATTTAGTGATTATGTAAAACAATTCAATTTTATACACACAGCACCAAAATATAACACTTTCCAAATATACTCGTAAGTCTATCAATATCGAGGTTGTGAATCTTGCAAGTAATAGTTGACTTCTTTAAAAATTTAACCACACGTTCAAATTATTAATCTACTTCGCGGTGGTTTCGTTGCTTCCCATCTTATTTTAAGAACCTAAAAAAGAATTGGAACATAGAAAAAAATAGAAAATTCTGGAGAAATCTACACCAATAGCTACTGAACTTTTTTTTAATAATTACATGCATATTTGTTCCTGTAAAATGTATATTTGTCACAAAACATTTTCTTTCAGTGTACGAGTATAAGCAGTGAAAATACTATATCCCACGTGCATGATGTAGCACATTTTGTTTGTTATCAGAAAAGAAAATTATCCTTAATGGAGTTTATACATTCCAAATTGAATGAAGGAAGTCGGACAAAGTAAATTGCACAATTTATGTGACAGCAGTAATCAGTGTCGATATTTATATTTTCTGGGTGACGGCCACATTCACAAAGTAACTCATTTCCGGTTTTATTTGCAATCCTAACTGTGCTTTTTTCTCTGTTGGAACCCTGCCGACAAAGGGCAACAATGACAACAGACAGCGGGGGCAACAACAATGCCAAACACAAAAACAGAGACATAAATTTATAGATTTCGTTTGTTGTCAAATTAGAGAGAATATTTTACGGTTTACTAACTAAGATTTCAAATGGTGACATTTAAAGCGGCTTAAGTTCTTACGACCAACACACAAACACTCTTACGTTTTATTGTAGTGTACCTACTCCCACTTGACCACCGCTTTCAACATTGGTGTCGCTATGGAATTTTTCTCAAACGTTTCTCGAGTAAAAAATGACTTTCATAAATGAATCATAAATACTCGTACATATGTATATCTCCTGCCACTTAGTTTGTGACAGCAAATTGTTCGATTTTGGAACTTAATTATGCGATATTGACGAATAGACTTTGTCATTCTTGTTACATTTAAATTTTTTGTTCCCAGGCGTTTAAAGGCCGGGTTAGGCATACGTATCTTTACCGTTGCCGTAACGTTGCCCGTTTGAGCGATTAGCCATCGTTGGGAAAACGAGTCATATGTTCTGACAACAACAACACATAAGTAAACAAAAAAGCCGCGATTTATTTTTGTTTAGGTTTATTAAAAATTAAGTTAAAAGAATTTTTATAAATTTGTGTTTTTTTTAAATCAGTGCAGAATTTACAATAAAAGTAATCAAGAAAATATCGTCGGATAAGACACTAGAATGCCTATGGCAGTTTTTAATTTGTTATTAACATTAATAAAATATGAGTTAACTACGCCAAGAATGCAGTGAAGTTTTGTGGCGCTTGCTTTCGCCGATTTATTTAAGTGAACAAACTACACACCAGTACAAACACATTGCCAATGATTTTCAACGAATGTGGGATATGCCGAATTGTGTGGGAATCTGCGATGCTAACTATACAGTCATATCAGTTAATGTTGGATGTTATGGCAGCCAACACGATGGGGGTATGTCCATTAAACTTCAATTTATTTTTAATCTATTTTAATACAAACAATTTCTGTTTCTTAATTTAAATTAAATACAGCTATATTCCACTACACTCAGAAAAAAATTAACCCGAAGATACGTTAAAATGAACTAAACTTCAGGAAAATTAAACTTCATATGGCGCTAAAGCAATTTTTTCCCAAATCAAGTTCATATTTGTCCTTAATATTAGCAAATGTTTTGAACTTAGTTTTAGTTAATACTAACATGAATTTAGCAAATATTCCTTTATATCCAGTTCAATTGAACTCATATTAAGGAAAAATTAACTCAGTTTAAGTAAAAATTTACATGAAATTTGGAAAAAATCTAGTTAAATTTTCACTAAAATCAGGTACATTTTTACTTGAAATCAGGAAATTTTTACTAAAAATTAAGAAAATTTTAACTAAAATCAAGTAATTTTTTTTACTAAGCTTAAGTTACATTTTTACTAAATGGAAGTAAAATAATTCCTCAAATCAAGTTCAATTTCACTTGAATATACGAAAATTAAACTATAATGTAAGAAACGTTTAACTATAAATTAGTAATTTTTGAACTTGCAACTTGTAGAAGTAAACTAAATTTTAGTTCATTACTACTAATATATTTCAGCAAAATATTCTCGGGAATTTTCCAATAAATATTTTGCTCCAATGTATTTGAAACAAATTCAAAAAACCTGAAACAAACAGAATTCTCATTCAATGTCTCAATCTTATGTCTTAAGTATTTCACATATAATCCTATATATTTGCTGCGAAGTTAAATTACTTAACTTCGCAGCTGCTGTTTGAAATGATATTTGAGCAGTTAAGGAAAGAATCTCTTGAAACGAACGGGAATTTTTTGCTTAACGAATATTCAAGGATTATTTGAAAACCGTATTATAAATTTCAGAAAAACATGAACTAGAACTAAGGAAATTCGGATATTTCTAGTTAAAATTTCCTAAAATGATTTATTTTCGAGGAGTAGTAAATGTTTCTTCGACGCTAGGAAATCCTTCCTCGGTAAAAGTCAAAATTTACTTGGTCGATGGAGTTTTAAGTAAGTAAAATCATATACCATTTCCGAGTATGTAACCAATTTGCTATATCTTTGAATTTGGTTCAATTTACTCATTGAAAGTAAAATTTCCCAGTTTTGAGGAAAACTTAACTAAACATGAGTAAAAATCTTGAACTAAACTGAGATATAGATTTTACTCACATAACGGATTGCCATTTTTCTGAGTGTACTCTCCGTTTGGCCAATCAGTTTTTTTAGGTACAGTACCTTTACCTCCTACTAAACCATTATCGTCAACATACTCTGAAGCCTTTCCTCATTTTTTTATTGGCGATGCGGCGTTTCCCCTGAGGAATATCCTTGGTCTATGTCAACAACTTTAGACGAGCTCAGAGACAACATCCAACGCGAAATTGCCAACGGTCCGGTCGAAATGTGTCCAAGAGTGGTGGAAAATTGGGTCCAAAGAATAGATCGCTGTTGGCGGGCTCGTGGTGGTCATATGACCGAAATATAATTTAATTCTTAAAATGTAACATTTGCACTACCCCTGAAATTTGAACTCTATATCTTAAATATTCTGTGTTTTATTAATATAAAAAATTCTTATGTCCTTTACTTATGACTATTTCCATTGAAGAGGGACTCAGCCAAATCCAATCTCTATCTATAAATAAGTCCACGTTTGTAGAGACGCTTATATTGCTGTCAAATTAACCCACAATGAAGAAGACTGGCGCAATGATTGTCTCGTACTGTCGTCAAAAGAATCCTGAAGCAGATTATAAATTAAATTTTTAATGGAGTCAGCCGCGATCTTCATAAAACTCACCCGTAACGCCCAGCTCCTTGCCAATTTGCTTCCAAGCTTCTCGCTTTTATTCAGATATCCTATATGCTGGATTATATTTATAGTATAAATACTCGTGCCACTGCACCAATGAAATCAAATATTCGTTTTCATGTTTATTTGCACTTTTAAACAACAAATAATTAATAAATTATTTTTTTTACTTTTCTCGGATACAATTGTAATTGTAAACAACATGTAGTATCAGCTGTTGTCAAATTGTACGTAAACGAAACGTCCAATTCTGATGTCAACAGATTCAGCCGTCCGTTTACGTTTCGTTTCCGTTGGCTAATCGTTTACACCGATTTCCATATGATGAGATTGAATCAGCTGTTTCGTTACGCTACGGGGGCGTTACGGTTAAGTTTGCCTAACTGGGCCTTAAAACATGCTCAAACAAGCACACTTGCTTCAATTTGAACAACAAGTTACCATTCCATTCACACGAGCAACTTAAGTTAAAATTTTAACGGTTAACAGCTTTTCTGATGAAATGTAATATGTTTGCAGAACAGTTGAATGATGCATGTATGGTTTTTAAAATAAAAGTTTGTTTCTTTTTAACGTCGATAAGATTCATTGTAACGCTGACAATAACAATGTGTATAAAAACATACCGAACACATCTCCACAGAGTACAAAACAGTGGCATAGTGCAATTTTACGTCTTAGTATTGGAGACATTGGAGTAAACGTATAGCACAGAAGCTACTACATCCGCTCATTAAAATGTGGCAGAGAGCAGTTTTTTGAAAAAGAAGAAAATCGATTTGGTTTTTGATATACATATCCCCATATTAAATATATTACAAAATTCAAGATATCTAAATTTTAGCTTATATGGGTAGTGCCACGCCCATTGGCCCGATTCCGCCCATTTTTGGACCAATCACGTAAACTGCCACAAGATACATATACACAAAATTCCAGCACTCTCGCTAACAAATTGTGCAAGATATATCTTTTTTCAAATTTTGCTTATATGGGCGGTGCCACGCCCATTAGTCCGATCCCGCCCATTTTTGGACCAATCACGGAGGCTGCCACCAGATACATATGTACAAAATTACAGCACTCTCGTTAACAAATTGTGCAAGATATCTCAATTTTAAAATTTGTTTTATGTGGGCGGGGCCACGCCCACTTGATATATCGAAAATTCAAGTACCCTATTTTCACCACGACCCACACATTTACATTCTGTGAACATTTCAAGAAGATCGGTCCAGCCGGTACAAACAAACCAACAAACACACATTCTTCTTTATATATATAGATATTCATCTTCGTTTTTGAACCTAAGGTCTATAAAAATAACATTTTACATTTGAGCTTTACCAAATTTGTTCATTGATCCAAGAATGAATACCATCATATCTATATATATAAAAATGAAACGGTCCATCTGTGTAATGGCATCACGTCAGAACGGCTGGAGCGATTTGGATGATTTTTTTTTTATTCGATTCTAAATTTTCACGAGATGGTTTATATAGAAAAAAAAAATTAATTGGACAAAGGGGCGTGGTACCTCCCATACAAATCGCAGGTTAAAAGTCCGATATTTCTGCTCCTATTATAGGTATAGTGCTGAAATTTTGTTTGTATGCATTTAATGGCAGATTATGTGAATTTTCCAAAAATGGGCGGAATCGGACCAATGGGCGTGGCCCCGCCCATATAAGCCAAATTTTGAAATTGAGATATTTTGCACAATTTGTTAGCGAGAGTGCTGGAATTTTGTGTATATGTAAACGGTGGCAGTCTACGTGATTGGTCCAAAAATGGGCGGGATCGGACCAATGGGCGTGGCCCCGCCCACATAGACAAAATTTTGATATCTTGCACAATTTGCTAGCGGGAGTGCTGCAATGTTGCGTATATGTATCTGGTGGCATTCTACGTAATTGGTGAAAAAATGGGCGGGACCGGACCAATGGGCGTGGCCTCGCCCATATTAGCCAAATTTTGAAGTTGAGATATTTTGCACAATTTGTTAGCGAGAGTGCTGGAATTTTGTGTATATGTAAACGGTGGCAGTCTACGTGATTGATCCAAAAACGGGCGGGATCGAACCAATGGGCGTGGCACCGCCCATATAAGCCAAATTTAAAAAATGTGATATCTTGCACAATTTGTTAGCGAGAGACCTGGAATTTTGTGTATATATATCCGTTGGCGATCTACGTGATTGGTACAAAAATGGGCGGGTTCGGACCAATAGGCGTGGCCCCGCCCACAATGACCAAATTTTGAAATTTTTATATCTTGCACAATTTGCTATCGGGAGTGCTGCAATGTTGTGTATATGTATCTGGTGGCATTCTACGTAATTGGTCAGAAAATGGGCGGGATCGGACCAATGGGCGTGGCCCCGCCCTTATAAGCCAAATTTTGAAATTGATATAACTTGCACAATTTTTTATCTAGAGTGCTGTCATGTTGTAGATATGTATCTGGTGACAGTCCACGTGATTGGTCCAAAAATTGGCGGGATCTGACCAATGGGCGGGCCACCGCCCATATAAGCCAAATTTTGAAATTGAATTATCTTGCTCATTTTGTTAGCGAGAGTGTTGAAATTTTGCGTATATGTATCTGGTAGCAGTCTACGTGATTGGCTTTCAAATGGGCGGAATAGGACCAGTGGGCGTGGCCCAGCCCATATTTTGATATATCTTGCAAGTATTATATAGGAAATACATGAACAAAAATGCTCGGTATGCGATAATTACAGCTGCTCACTCCAATACAATCGCAATATGATAATGTGATGCAATATCAATGAAACAAGAATTTGGAAATTTTATAAGTATACATTTCTATTTTCTGGACTTTCCACTGAATTCGGTATTTTTTCATTCAGTGAATTTATTACTAATACCAGTAAGGAAAGGCAGAAAGTCGGGCGGGGCCGACTATATAATACCCTACACCTCCCTAACAATGCGATAAGGGTCATTGCGATAATAATTTGGAATAATTGGTAAATGTATTTTGAACCGATAATCGCAAAATTAAGCAATATTCGTTCCTAAATTGAGAAAAATCTTTCTGGAGAACTTTGTAATGATCGGAAGTAAAGTACAACTTCTATAGCGCTTTGTAACCAAATCTGGAGGAACATATATATGGAGGTTATATATAAATCTGAATCGATTTTCCTAGAATACTCATTCATGTAAAATAGAAACCTGTTTCTGTCGAATTTCGTACTGATCGGATATAAAACACAGTCTCTACAGCGCTTACATGTCAAATTGGGGGTAACATATATATATGGGGGCTATATCTAAATCTGAACTGATTTTCTCCGAATTTTGCGGCATTCCTTCATGTAATAAGAAACCTCTTTCTGCCGAATTTCTTACTGATCGGATATAAAATACAGTTGCTACAGCGCTTGAATTTCAAATCGGGGGTAACATATATATGGGGACTATATCTAAATCTGAACCGATTTTCTCCGAATTTGGCAGTATTCCTTCATGTAATAACAAACCTCTTTCTGCCGAATTTCGTACTGATCGGATATAAAATACAGTTTCTACAGCGCGAATTTTGACATGGGCAGCGAAGCGCACCGGGCTCAGCTAGTTTAAAATAAATCGGTTGAGATTTGTATATATGTAGCCCGCATAAATGCATTCCTTCCGATCCAGTATCAACATACTACAGAAGCTTTATTTTTCATCAGAAACGACAATTGCTACACTCAAAGAATTTTGTGAGTATCATTAGCAAAAATGTTTGTTGTTTCAACAGTCTGTGTCTGCTGAAAAAGGGAAAGCAGACTTCGTCTGTTATTTTAGCAACCCTATTGTTGTTATTTTAGCACATAAATTTGCCTGATACTGTAGCAAACTAGAACAGTCGTTTTAGCAAACAATTTTGCTATTATTTAACAGAAAAAAGCGGCTGGGAGAACAAACTATTTTTGTTTTTCTAGCATACGTTTCTTTCTTTTTTATTTTAATAAAAGAAATACACATTTTATATTTTTCTGATATTTGAGAAGAGTATATCAGTTATTCAGCCCATGTATTGATAAGCGTTTCGAACTGTGAAATCTGTATGTACGCTTGATCTAGAAATATAAATGAAAAATATATCATTTAGTAAAATTGAATAGCAATAGAAGTATCTACAAACAATACTTACTGGTCACTGGCATTATCAATTATCTTCTTTTTGTCCGAAGGATATACATATATAAAGAACATAAATCGTACGACATCAACGCGAACTCTATCAATATTGTCAATAAATTATCCTGAGTTTTTTTGGACCCAAAAGGTTGCTTCGTGATTCGGATATTAGCGACCATCGTTGAAACATATAGAGTAAATAATCAATGTTGCCATTTTGGTAAACAAATCACAAAAAGGACAAAAATACTTACGAGTTGTTGCAGGTATTATCATTAGGGTCACACTTCCAAGAGGTGTATGCGATTTGGAAAAGTAGACAAGGAAATAAATGGCTAGTCCATCCATTACACAAGTTATCTGAATTTATACAGTAGTTGCTAGGAAATTTCAGATCATCTTTTATACCCGTATTTTAATAGGACACTGCTTGGTGAGAATCTTGAAAACAAACAGAAATAAGTCGTATAAACATAGTAAATTTAATTTTAAATTTGTGTACACATACCTGTTGCGTCTTGCCATTTGCAAGTGTGGTCCAAGCTGTCCCGGAACCATTTTACTTATTAAAATCATTTGCATTATCTTCGTTTTTTCATTGCCAAAAAGTTTATGGTCTTGTAATGCGAATTAACAAACAGAACGAAAATTTCAATTCAACTTTTTTTTTTTTGGTTTTAGGGTTACTTTAAACGCAATTGCGCTAGAAGAATTATTTGGCCGGTCCTAAAAAAAGACAATTCAATTCAATTTGTTCGGCGTAAAATATTTTACCCTTCAAAGGGTTTTACTTAAATAGCCGGCGTCGGCGCACGATATCTGTCAAAGAGGGCAACTCTTGAATGCTAGTGAAAGCATATTACGTCTGCCAATATTTTTTGATATGCGAAATAAACATTTTATATGAGATTTTGTCATCTGCACAAATATGAATATATGTGTAACTTATCGCAAGCACATTTTAATGGAAAAAATTGGTTTCAGTGGTAAGGAATATAAATTAAACGCCTTTTTTTTCGTCATAAAGCATGTCTATGTCCCGATTCACAGGGGGCAATTCGGGGTTTGTTGGAAATAAAGGCAGCAAAGTGGAATGAAAAACACAAAACGGATTGCCAGTACAAGAAACTACTTTCCCCATTGTCCAGATTCACACTTGGCAACTTTTCCAAGCAAGTGTCAAAGTTTGTAGGAGAGAGCTCTTTCCGCCCGCCTCTCTCTCCATCAAACTTTGACACTTGCTTGGAGAAAGTTGCCGAGTGTGAATCTGGACATTATCTTCCGTATGCCTCTATGTCCAGATTCACACTCGGCAACTTTTTCCAAGCAAGTGTCAAAGTTTCACAGAGCGAGAGGCGCCGAAGTTGAGGTGTCTATTTTCGTCCCAATTTTGACACTTGCTTGAAATAAAATTGGCTTGTGTGAATCAGACTTTATAAACATTTTTACAAATCGCACATAAAATATTAATGTTTAGCTTCGGTTTCATTAAAATATAAAAAATTAGAAACTAAAATCTAAACACAATAGATTAATTTTAATTGTATGTCCGGAACTAAGATTTTGAAATCGTCAAATCATATTCGTCATCGATTTGTGTTTTAATTTTTGCAATTTTAATCGACTCCTATTTCCAATATTTTTAAAATCCAATGAAAAAATAAAAATATTGAGAACCGTAACTCGGAAAATAGATATCACCGAATAATTATTTATTTTTTTTGTGTTGTTGTTATTTATTGTTGGTCTGTGCTTTTGTTATTCAGTCAGAATTTATTTTTGGTTTGAGACCATATGTTCCATTAACTTTCTATCTATTCCAAAAAAGTAATAGAAACAAATACAAAAATTGGTAGAGAGTTTTAATTTCTTGGTAGAATTGACTGCAGTTTCGATAGACACCACTCTATCATCTTCAGAATTCAGTAGCAATAGTGTATGTATTTAACTTAAATCAGCTGGAATACTTATGGAAGCAGTAAATTGTATTTAACAAGAACTGCTAACCAAACCCGTATTTTGCCGAACTAAGTCAACATACTAAAACTCTCATACCAATACATTTTTGTTTTCTGCTTGGGTTCGCATCGCGAACCACGAAAACAAATGTAGTTTTGTCAACGGCTAGTGCCGACGTCATCGTACCTCATGTGTTTGTATGTGTTGTTGTTATTTATTGTTGGTCTGTGCTTTTGTTATTCAGTCAGAATTTATTTTTGGTTTGGTTAATATACTTTTCTCATCGCACGAATGACCTTAACCTTTTTGATTTTCAATGGTAGTTGAACTTTATCATGTAAATTATTGCAACTTTTGTCTTATTTTCACATATTTTGATTAACAGCAAAAATTTTCAGCAAACTGCAGATTTTTCAGCAGTGCGTTTGCTAATGCGAAACTGCAAACATTTTGCTATTACAGCAGAAAATGTGCTGTATTAGCAGAAAAAATGTTTGCTAAAAATTAGCAGACGTTGTTTGTTATTAACAGCAAACAATTTTTTTTGGGTGTAAGTTTGAGGAAAATCGGCTCAGATTTATATAGCCCCCATAAAAATATATACGAGGGCTGCTATATATATATTTCTGGCCTAATAATGAAAATGCGAATATTTATCATCAGAAATGTTTTTTTTTTGTTTTTCAAAGTATTCTCCAACATGATTTATACACTTTTGCATGCGCTCAAACCAATTGTCGAAGCACTTTTTCCACTCCGATTGAGACACCTCCAAAACATGGTTTTTGAACGCTTCAACAGTATCTTCTGGCGAAAATCGTTGACCACTCATTTTTTTTATGTGTGGGAATAAAAGAAGTCATTGGGTGCCATGTCAGGGCTGTACAGCGGATGACCCATCAATTCGACGTTTTGGCCGGTCAAACAGGCGCTGGTTTGAGCTGATGTGTGAGAGCTCGCATTGTCATGGTGCACAATTGTTCGTTTTTCGAATTTCTCCGCCAGTCGCCACATGACCAGTTCTGCCGAAGAAACAGGCGACCATTTGCTTCGAAGTGCTTCTTCCACGAACAACTCGTCTTCGAAGACCCACACGGTCGATTGCTGTTTTGTTTCGGGCTCATACGCATAGATCAAAGATTCGTCACCTGTGACGATCTTATAAACATCTTTTGAAGCACCACGATCGTATTTTTTAAAAATTTCTTTGCACCAATCGACACGAGCCTTTTTTGAGCGATTGTCAAATTATGCCGGATCCAACGAGAAACCTTTTTTACGGCCAGGTGTTCATGCAATATCGAATGTATGCTAGTGGCTAATGCCCAAGGATGCCTCTATCTCACGGTATGTCACATGACGATCATGCATTATCAGTTCACACACGGCATCAATGTTCTCTGGCACAACGGCCGTTTTTGGACGACTTTCACGACCTTCGTCTTCGAGCGAGCGTCGGCCACGATTGAATTCATTAAACCAGTTTTTCCCAGTGCTATAGGATGGTGCTTCATCGCCATACAAAGATTTAAGTTCATTGATGGACTCTTGTCGTGATAATCCACGTCGAAAGTTGTGAAAAATGATCGCAGGAAAATTTTCACGAGTTAATGCAATTTTTTTGCCAAACTGATTTTTTCAAGTCACTGTAAACAACACAAATGATGGTCGTACGTCAAAACGTTCTGAGTACGTTTATGCTAAAAAATGTCAAACTTTCCAATGGAAATGTCAGATGGCATCAAATGACACTAAGTGTTGCCTGGTGCCATCCATATATATATATATATATATATATATATATATATATAGCATATAAACTACTTGCGATATATTGCAGAGCTTAAATTAAATTTGTCAGAATGGAGTTTATTGATTGAAGAACGAACGCGGCCAAATTTGGAGAAAATCCGTTCTCATTTATATTATTACCCCATATCTAAAATATATCTCTCAATGTTGTTTATTGTTAAACATAATACTCGTAGTTTGGAAAGCAGATAATTTAAATGGAAGTGTTTTAGATTTAGAATAACTATGTATATGTGTACTTATGCTGATGTAAAAAAGTTGTGTAGGATATCATATGACCGGCTCCGCCCGACTTTAGTTTTTCCTTGCTGGTTTAATTTGGGACTGTTATTTCCGAAACAAAAACTTATGTAATAAGGGCGTATTTCTACATATATCTTTAAATGGAGACCTAGCTTTTCAGTGATTGAAAAATCATATTTGTATAAATTTTTAATGTCTGTAAAATCCATTTATAATTGAAATCGTATAATCTGGCATAATTTATCATTGTTTGATAGATTGGAGAGATAGAGAAATTCCTAAGCAATAATTTTTAAGACATACTTTATTTGTGAAATTTGGCTTACTAATATATTTCTTTATAATATACCCAAATAAGCGCTCCAAATACATTTTCTTGATTTCAAATCATATTTATTTTTCCAAAAATGTATAATACGTATTTAACATTTTTTCTTTCAAATTTATTTTCTTTTAATTCAGACATATCAAAAACGTAAATTTTCCGCGTGTACTTATATATATTTATTTGCAATGAAAAATATTCATACTTTTTAAAATTCGCGAATAATTTTCGAAGGAATTTCTTGGCGAAGAGTTTTTAGAGTTCCTTCATTACTTTCGAAATGTTGGTCAACTGGGTATACATGTGTGCATGTGTCCGTCTGTATATCGAGTATGTGTGTGAACACATTCACAAAACTGTCGAGTCTCTTTGGCAGAGACACAATCAAATGCACAGTGTCCTTCACATACATTTTCACTCACTCACACAGTCACAGACACTCAAGCACACACTAACAGATAGAGAAACATTTAAAATATTGTTACAAATAATAAATTGATATTTATGTTTACAAGGGATTACTTAAATTACCAAAAATTATCCGAAATGGCAGTTTATTGTTTCTTTTTGTTGTCTTCGGTTTCGTATCCGTCGCCGTCCATTTGTACACTACGGATGTCGTCATTGGGGTATTTTTGCTATTCGAGCTTCTTGCTGTAGTTGTCGACGTTGTTGTAATCGATCTATTTCTATGTTAATGTAATTGCCATTATATATTATGTACACAAACAGAAATACACACACACTTACACAAATGTACGTATAAATACGGAAGCTGGAGGAAGTGTGTTTGACATGTGTTTGGACTCTGTATAAAGTACATAAATGGTCTAATAAACAGATTCTTATGTAACACTACTCTCCAAAATACACACAAGCATCTAATAGATGCATGTATGTAAGTATATATATATACTTACACATGTGTATACACATGTGTATACACATGTCTGTATTAATGTACGTATATTAAATATGGCAGATTTGAAGTGTTAAGTGTTTAGGAGTTCATAAGATACTCAGAATCAGCTTTACAAGCTTGTGTGCGTACATGCGAATACATATATGCATGTACACTGAGAAAAAAAGAACTGAAAATTACTTCAAAATCTTTTTAGTTCAATTTTCAATTTAGAAAGTAGAATTTACTTAAACTAGGTAATTTTCTTTTTGATTGTTATTAAACATTTTCAGAATATAATTGAAATCGAGATTTATTTTTCTAGCAAAGTTTGAAGGTACTTCGAGTTTTATTTTAGATCAAAGTCCTTAAATTATTGGCTATTAATTGTAAAAATATTACACAATTTACAGACTACCCCCTTTGCGGCGTATTCACTCTTAATTAGTTCAAGATTTTCACCGTTTCAGAAAATTTAACAAAAATCCAGTTCAATCGTATCATCATTATTATTTATTCCTGTGTATCAGTGGGGTGTCCATACATGTATGGAATCGAAAAATGTAATCATGTTGTGATCATCACAACCTCTTACCTGAAAGTATTTAATTTGTGGATTTTTTATTTGTATCGTGACGTTAGTTTACTCTAATAATTAATAATTAATAATGATCAGCTAGAAACTCCATCCTGTGTAAATGGATAAAGATACTCGTATATTTATACAAACAGTGAAGGACAGAACTCGTAGTGTTTGGTAACAGAAAGAAGAATTTTAGCTATTCTTATGTAAAATTTCATAATGACTCATAGACGCCAATTTGGAAGTACATATCAGTACCTTCATTCCAAACAATGCTAAGTCAGGGACATTTAATTTTTAAATTCTAAGTATTCCAAATTATATTCAGTCAAAATTTGGTGTTTACCCGTCAACCCAATCAAAAGTTTTCCATACAAATTTAACAATTTCATTAAACTTTGATCGCCTCTCCTGAAAAACTGCATTTCTGCACTTAGAATGTTTTGGAATGGAGGTATCGATATTAGGGAATCCTGATAAGAACGATTGAAAATAAATTTAAATTAAACCACATTGGTGTGAGATATAAAACTGATTATGGCTTTAGTTTGAGATACATTAATGTGCAATTATGTATGGAATATCACATCATTGAAACGGGTGCATTGGCTTCGATAGCTGTGCTTCCAATATTTGCGCCATTATTACGGTTGTCTTTGGTTCTTTGCGAAAAAGTAATGATGGACAGACAGGCGTACAGGTATAGGTATAGGTTAATAGAAAAAACTACTTTTTATAAGTTGTGATTAGTTTAGAAATTAAAATAAAATATCGGTACTTTGGCAAGTTTGCGTTGGTTTGGTTTGTCAGCTTGATTGAATGATCATCGACCCCAAATTGTTTGCATATCTCTACTGAGGACACCCTTATTAACATGTAGGCAGATATTATTCATTTGTGTGCATGTGTACATTTCTGCTTGTACATACATTTATTGTGGTTTATTTTACAGTTTATACTTGCTGATCGAGAGAACGGGGGAGATTATGTGGAGCTTTGAATGTCCTGTGACCACAATAAATGTTCAAAACGATTCAGTTTTAAGAGGATTACAATTTGTATGTGTACAATATGTAAACATACACACAGCCACTTTCATCGCATTCATATAAAATGCATGTGTATGTATGTAAGAATATTTGTGTGTGTGTGTATTTGTAGGAAGATATTAAATTGACAAAGAATATGGATGTTTTTAATACAAACGTTGCCAAAGGTTCCAATATCGTTATTTGATTGTATACTTTGTAAGGGATTATCTTCAGCACGGGTTTCTTCCGATTGACGGAGAAACCTTAAGTGGGCCGCTCGTTGATTTTAGGAATGTCTTCACATACAAACCCCCCGTTTCTATCCACTTTATTCCTTAGCCTTTTTCAAATCCCCAAAGCTTCTCTAGCTCAGCGGAAGCTGTACAAAAGAATATTGAAATTTTTACTTCAAACGAAATGAATAGAGGCACGCAAACATGCACACACACAAAGAAATGTGATGGAGAAGTATCTCATTTTAAGGAATCCCCTCACTTGCTACACTAGTATTAGTTTTCCCAGAAACTCTTTTACTTGCCCTCATAATACATACATGAAGCTATCTTTGCTCTCCTTAGCCATTTTCCATAAGACGGAAGGAAGGAAAACAAGGAGGAGAGAATTACAACAACATCGAGTTTCGTTAATTTCCCTTGTGTTTTAACAAATGTTCTTCCGACTGTTGACTTTGAAAACATTACTTGCATTTTGAACTAATGGATGCATTCAGCTGTGCTTCCCATTTCCCATGATATCCGCAGAGCGAGCACACCACTCACATCTGCTCCTTCTACTGACAAGTGGAAAATGGCGAGTGGCAGCGATGACGACGAAGAAGACTTCAACGGTCAGTTAAGTGTGAGACGAGAACCTGGCAAAAAGCGAAAACCGACCAAGGAAACCCAATTTGCAATTCTGGGACAAAGATAAACTTCGGAATGTTGTAATTTAATACACGGTGAGGAAACATCGAACCATATAATAATGATTTCGTTGAAAGGATTTGCGGTTTCCTTCACTCTCTTTAAAGAACTTTCTCAACCTCCACATCTGAACCAAACAGCATGTGAATAAACTCCCATATGGTATAACATACCAACAACATTCTGGTAGCTTCAGGCAAAAAGTGGGGTGGGAAACCAAAAAAAATTAATATTCGATATCATGAAAAACATGAAAAAATAAACGACTAACGATTATTTTAATTTTCATGGATGTTACGCTTATGTTTTATAATACATGCTTCTCATGTATGTATACTCTCGGATAAACTATTTACATTGCGCTGACAACAACAAAAAGTATCAGTTTTATTTGGTCAGAAACGCAGCAGTTTTATGCGGCTATGAAGAAGAAAATATATTACATTAGATTTTATCTTTGCACGCAATTTAATTTCTCAAAATATACGAGTAAGAGTGGCAATTTTTGTGTTAAAGTAATTTTGACTCAAGAATTTCGGAATTTCGACAGAAATTAAGAACTTAGATAAACGATTCTCAAGTGGGTGTGGTCCACGACCCCTGGATTAGGGATGTAAAGAAAGTGGTTTTAGCGAAATCGAGTATTATTTTTTTTTATTTTTTTATTTTTTTTTATTATTTTAATAGACATTGATATTGACATTAGTTCGTTTAAATTCAATATAATTTCATACACGTACATTAAGTATATATCTATTTTTTGGCATAACATTATTTGTTGTAAGCCAGAATGGCACATTTCTAGTTTATAACAAGTTCAAAAAGAAAAAACACAATTAATAGTGCAGACATTTATGTTTAACGTTAAATAACGATTTAAGTATTATCAATTTTCGTTTAGAGTTCAAATTCGTTTATAATTAACTTTCTATATTTAAGCGATACTTCAATATAGTTGTACAAAGATGAGAAATTTAATCCATTTAATATTTCATGCACTTCGTGCATACTAAGGAAATTTTTACCAAAATATGTAAATCTAAACTGTTTGTATATAGGGCAGGCACCAATAAAATGGAAAGTATTTTCCGCGGCATCCAAATTGCATACAGAGCAAATACCCACAGTGTTTGTTCTAAAAGCTCTAGCATTTAAATCGAGCAGTCCGCCTCTCGCTCAGATCAATAGACTTGTCGCACGCGATGAAAACTCACTAGTCAAAGAAAACACTGCATCATAATTGAGTCTGGGGTAAAGATCATGGAACTGTGAACACCTGGCATCACGAATATTATTGTTACGCTCCCAAACTTTCAGCACGCTCAGTATATTGTTCCATTCCAGACAGAGAGGAATATTTGTATTTTCTGGAGAATATTGTATTTTATCGCACAGTTTAGTCCATTGATTTGCCCAGCAAATATTTTGTAAAATTATCTCTTCTGCCAATATACGAGGTAATCTATGCTGTCCCATTTTTAATACTTTATTTATATAAACAAAATGGAGTTTTAATGTTGAGATGTACAGCGAATCTAAGCCGGTTTCTAGATGGAGTATGTAGTTCGGAGTATTATCAGGAAGATATAAGATTTTTTTGATGAAATATCGAAAAAGTTTTTCTACTTCTTTATATTTTTGAAAACCCCAAATTTGGGCTGCATAGAACATTATTGATCTAGAGGCCGAATCGAAAATCTTTAGTTTGTTATGTGATCTTTGGGTGTCTCATATAGTTAGACCAAGTTGAATTAACAGCAAGTTTTGCTGTGCTTAATTTGTTTTTCAAATGTTTTATAAACGACAAGTTGTAGGTTAGCTCAAATCCAAGGTATTTGTAGCTGTTAACAATTCCCACTTATTCATCGCCATAGTACCAGCAAAGCTTTCTTGAGACTCTAGTACCTGTGCGAAAAATCATTATTTTTGACTTTTCCAAATTAACTTTGAGATGCCAAGTTCAACAATATTTGTGCAGGCAATGTATCATGGTTTGCAGTTCGGATGGGGAATTTGATAGTAATACTATGTTATCTGCATATAGTAATATTTATACCCTACACCACACTGTGGTACAGGGTATTATAAGTTTGTTTCACGACAGATGTTTGTAACACCTGAAAATAACACAGCTAGACCCACCTTAAAGTATACCGATCGACTCAGAATCACTAGCTGAGTCGATCTAACGATGTCCGTCCGTCCGTCCGTCTGTCCATGTAAAGTTGTTCGTCGACTACAGGTCGCAATTTCACTCCGATCGTTCTGAAATTTTGCAGTTTAGAGTATTTTGCGGCTGTTAAGATCGCTATTGAATTTGGTTGAAATCGGTTCAGATTTAGATATAGCTCCCATATATATCTTTCGTCCGATTTTTCTCTTTAGTCCTGAAGAAGCTGTATTTTACATCCAATCATTTTGAAATTTAGAATGGTAGAGTTTCTTGATCCATGAATCAACACTACCGAATTTGAAGAAAATCGGTTAAGATTTAGCTATAGCTCCCATATATATGTTTCGTCCGATTTGGCCCTTTAGTCCTGTAGAAGCTGTATTTTACATCCAATCATTTTGAAATTTAGAATGGTAGAGTTTCTTGATCCATGAACCAACACTGCCGAATTTGAAGAAAATCGGTTAAGATTTAGCTATAGCTCCCATATATATGTTTCGTCCGATTTGGCCCTATAGTTCTATAGAATCTATATTTTACATCCAATCGTTTTGAAATTTAGAATTGTAGAGTTTCTTGATTCATGAACCAACATTGCCGAATTTGAAGAAAATCGGTAAAGATTTAGCTATAGCTCCCATATATATGTTTCATCCGATTTGGCTCTTTAGATCCAATCGTTTTTATACCATACACCACACTGTGGTACAGGGTATTATGTAAGTATAATATGTCCCAAAAGTAAATTTATGTAAACAATTTATACATGAATTACAAAATTAATATATGAGAGTTATTCAATATTACGAGAGTGGTGTAGGGTATTATATAGTCGGCACCGCCCGACTTTAGCCTTTCCTTACTGGTTTTATGTTTAAGTTTGCGATGTTTACCCCGCCGGGTAATACATCTACGAGATCATTTAAATATAGCGAGAATAATACTGGACTCAATATGCAACCTGGCTTAACACCCGGCTCTACCGGGAAAGAGTCAGATAGCCAGTCGAAATTCTGCTTGTAGTATTTTCGTACATATTCTGCAATAGTCGTATTATCTTTGACGATAATCCGAGAGAGGAAAGCTTGTAGAATAGGCTATTTCTAGGAATGGAGTCAAAAGCACATGAAAAATCAACGAAGAAGGCGAATAGTTTTTTCCCGTTCAGAGTGGCTATGTTTGCGATACTAACTAGGTTGAAAATATTATCCACAGTTGAGTAATGTTTCCGGAATCCAGCTTGGAATTCATTTAGTATATTATTGTTGTCACTCCATTCGGTGATCCTGTTAAGTCATATGGTGTTAAAAATTTTGCATAAAGAGTTGATGAGAGAAAGTCCTCGATAGTTAGCTGCTATGTTTGGGTCCCCTTTTTTAAAAATCGGAAGCAAAATCGATCTACAAAAACTTGAGGGGATTTTTTCATGCAGAAATATTTTGTTGAATGTGCATAAGATTTCCCTTACAAAGCAGGCCGGAGCGTATTTATAGAACTCATAACTAATGCCGTCATCGCCAGGCGCTCTACAATTTTTCAAAGTTTTCAGTACTGACATCAAGTCAACCATTTCAACTGGGGAGTCTAGCAAGGCGTCAGTGACGTAAGGAATACACCAGCTTATAGTGGGAGGGTTACATGTTGGCCTTAGCATACTACTAAAATGCATTAAAAAGTCTTCCGCGCTCAGAACGTCTTTGATTATCCGTGGTTTTGTTTTAATTTGCCGTGTAAGATCCCACCAATCAGCGCTCCTACTAACCGTATTTAAACGTTCTATGTTCTGATTGTAATGTTTGAGTTTCTTGCTATTGCACAATCGTGTATATTTGGCTCGAGCTTCATAATATTTCGACCTGTTCAGAATTGTATGGCGAAATCGAGTATTGAAATATATTTTTTGCGAATGCGAATAATATTTTTTTGTTTTTGCGAAAAGATAGCGGTTATTCAAAAATTGATTTACGGAAGCGAATAATTTAGATTCCTTCCAATATTTGTCTTTTAAATTCAATATATCGTCCCCTCAATAAAACAATATCGTATACGTATATACACCATTATTGTTATACCCTACACCACACTGTGGTCTAGGGTATTATGAGTTTGTGCATTTGTTTGTATCAGCCAAAATGAGAAGAGATATACCCATAATTTATTATATCGATCGACTTGGAATCACTTCCTGAGCCCATTTAACAATGTCGGTCCGTCCGTCAGTAGATGTTTGCTTGTAATCAAAGTGCAGGTCGTAAATATGGTTATATTGTTATGAAATTTAGCACAGTACAACTTTTTAGCCCTGGGATAATCCCTATTGAAATTGGTGAAAATCGCTTCAGATTTATATATAGCGCCCATATTGGCAGAGACAGATATCTTCATCCATTATCAGGGACTAATAAATTTAGTGTAAATCCGTTAAGATTTAGATATGACCCCCATATATATGTTTTTCCGATTTGGCTTCTAAGGACTGTATAAGCTGTATTTTACAGACACCTATTACAAAAATTGAAGGGAGTCACTTGCTTTTCGAAAAAAATAAAAAGTTATATTCTCGAAACGACAAAAAAATTAGACACTACTGTTTCATTGAGAGATATTTCTGTTGTTTTCTGGAATAACAACTCATGTCAGAAATTTTAGAGTTTGTGATTTAAGCATAAATGTATTCAGATAATCATTATCTATCGATCCATATATGTCACTCCTAGGTTTGGTGATTTTTTTTTCAACATTATACAAATATTGACCGATTTGGACAACAGGACTGGTTTATGATAAAATAATATATAATCACTAAATTTTCAGTCACACCGGTTGTACAACGAGGCTTCTAGAATGTGATAAAGTCGATTCTGGTTATATAGGAGCCGTATCAAAACATTGGCCGATTAGGACCATTTTTCCAGCAATAGTTAAAGCCATAAACCTAAACTACCAAATTTCAGACGTATTGGTTAAATAGAGTGAAGTGTAGAACGCATCCTCACATGAACCGATTTGGCCCATTTTTTCAGGAATAGGTGATAGCATACGAAAAAACAAACTGCAAAATTTCAACCGGTTCGCTTGAATAGAGTTCTAGAAGAACGCGTGTTAATCAAATCGGAAAATACTGTTATATTGGAGCTATATAAAATCATGGACGGATATATAACATTTGCAATAGTTTTCGTTCCCTGCATCCACAAATTCTCTGTTCAAAATTTCATAAGAATCGGTTTATATTTGCGAGCTGTACTTTGATCTCAAGAATGTGTTCACAGACAGACTTCGATAAATCAACTCAGAAAGTGATTATGCTTCGATTGGTATAATAAATGATGGGTCTATATCTTCTCCTTTGCAAACTTATGCATAAAGCCATAATACCTTGTACCACATTGTGAGATTCGTTGTAACATTTAAGTAAACAAATTGACAATGGATGACAATGTTAATTATGGTTTCTGTATAGGTTATTGTAAATGGATTTTTCACAATAATGTTGACACATTCTTTCTCAACAAGCTTGATTTTGTTCCTTTTCTTAAATTATATCATTAGCTCAATCGGACGATATTTTGAGGTCGCGATGATTGGAAACATTTGTACATATTTTTCTGACTGTTTGTATTTGTTTTACAGAGTATTTATACAATTTCCTCACTAAAAATACCATTTTCATATTTGTTTTATCTAAGCTAGACTTAGGTTTTCATATATGTAGGGGTCAGAATATTTAATATCGACCTAAGTAGTTTATTTTTGGCTAAAACGTTAATATTCGTCGCACTCTCACAAATCGAGAACAGTTAAGAATTTTTAGGATACTCAATATTTGTAAAAGTTATGGACGAAATACCAAGACTAGTCTGACAATTTTCGTCTGTTTTTGCAGAACACTGCACAGTGGTACGAATTCAAATTGGGAAATATAAAACTTAACTTCTCTAACACCTCTTCATCTACCATGAAACGGTAGAATTATTTCCCCTTTTTGAATTCGTACCACTGTGCAGTGTTTTGCAAAAACAGATAAAAATTGTCAGACTAGTCTTGGTATTTCGTCCATAAATTTTACAAATATTGAGTCTCCGAAAATTTTTTTACTGTTCTGGATTTGTGACAGTGCGACGAATATTCTGTGAAATCGAGGGCAGCAAACTTTTCTACAAAGGTTTTTTCAAAAAAAAACTTCCCTTAACATTTTTTTAAATTATTTTTCAAAAATGGCGCGTTTTGTCCTCTTTAAAACAAAGTAAACTTTGCAAAAATCGGTTCAGCCGTTCGAGAGCAATTGCAAATTTAGTAAAACACAAAAACAAATTTGTTTAATTTTTTCAAAAAATAAAATGCCAATAAAATTTTTTTCAAAAAAAAATTTAAAACAAAATTTATAGCGAGATCTTATTTTTTTTTCCTATTTGTAACTGCTTATAAATATTTTAGACAAAAATAAACTACATAGGTCGATATTAAATATTCTGACCCGTAGTCCAAAATACGTTTTCAACACGCTCCACTCATGTTTTTGAGAGGTCATCACGCCTAAATGGCTGAACCACCGGCTACTCACGTAGTTATTTTTCGGCCTGCGATCAGTTCTAGCGCTATCAAAAAAAGTTTATACTTTGTAAATATGAAGAACTAATGTCCAATCCAGTTCCATCGTCTCTTCTTGATTTCATTTTGTATCGCAACTTGATTGCATTTCTCCAGAAGTTGTTTACAAGATATGGTATTTGGCCACCAGATCTTTAAAATTTTCCTTAGTCGTTTGTTAATGAATGTTTGATGTTTCTTCACAACGGCATTCGTCATCAGCCAGGTCTCACATCCATATAGTAGCACCGATTTTACATTAGAATATACGTAGTTTAGTGTTGGAATAGATCGATGACGATCTCCAAATTTTCCACAGCTGTGCAAAGGCTCCTTGAGGCATAGATATTCTACTAAGAATGTCGTTTGCTGCGCCACCATCTGAGGATAACGCTACCAAGGTAGGTGAATGAGTTGGAATTCTCTATAACCTCATCTCCAGCTGTGAAAGTTGCGGCAGAGATGATCGCGTTTATTTTTAGTGATTTGCTCTTCGCTGAATTAAGCTGGTGAAGAACTATAAACGGCAAGTATATGCTCGAAAAATAGTATTGAATTCTCTGACTGTGGTTGGTGTAGCAGTGACAAAAACAATTTTCATTATTTTACTGATTTTAAAAGTTCCCTAAGAGGAAAGAATATAACAATTAACATAACTACTCTTTATGGGAATAAGTGAAACTCGATGGCCGGAAAATGCATAACATCCTGTAAAGCAACGCTATTATTCAGGCAAAAACAACGCTACAGGATAGTCAAGGATGAATGGCGTGGGCATCCTGCTACGAAAATAGTGAAAAATGCTCTCATTTAGTGGAAACCAAGGTGCGAAAGCACGTTTCAGAACTCGCGTGAGAAATATGGCTGTTATACAATTATATTCTCGAACCGAACACCTGGAATTTGCTTTAAAGGAAGACATTTACAACCACTTGACACCTGTCATATTCCCCCACAAAAATGATGATGGTTTTACAGGGACCCAATTTAATCACATAGCCATCAGTAAGAAGTAGAGGGGATCTTTAAAAACTACGAGCAAATTGTGCTAGTGATCACCACCTCAATGGTGCAATGCTCCTGAAGGTCGCAGCCGTCAAGAGAGGGAATGCCGTACGAAGAAGGTTTTCGTGGTAAGCTGCGAAACCCCTCGACTAGATCGGTTCTGCCCAATCTTGGGTTAACGTTAGACACTGTTTTAAGAAGACGCCGATGAGTTCCTCGGCCATAAGGTTGCAAACAGATATCAATGGATTTCCAATTTCACGTGGGAGATAAATGAAAGGAATTTAAAAAACGATTAAACACGCCCCAGCCCCGAAATGAAAAGGCCACAATACGTACGGAGAATTGCGCAACTGACAAACAGTTGAAGAAAAATGGAAGAGATGACAAAAGGAAGTGGTACAATAAATTGGCAAAGGAAGCAGAAATTACAAACACATGAGTAATCTCTATAAAATCATAAAGCAGCAACTTCGCTCCGAAAACGCAGTGGGGAAATAGTTACTTCCAGGATAGAACAGATGGAGACATAGCTGGAAATTTACTCTTCACTCTTATCGAACGAAACGGAAGTACAACGAGATCTGTATAATTGCGAATTTCATATGGTTATTGTGATTTCTACTGTGAAAAAAATGTTGCACCGTCGACGCGAAATTCGCCCTTTTTAGATGGAATGGATGTGGTCCCTTGAATTAAACTAAGCTCCTATTTCAAAATTCCAAAATATGGTACAAAAGTCTAGTTTTCGGGAAAAGTGCAACGAGAGTGTTTCTCTTTTGTGCAAAAACGATATTGTCCCGTCGAAGCGAAATTCGCCCTTTTTAGATGGAATGGACGTGGTCCCTCGAATTAAACTTAGCTCATATTTCAAAATTCCAAAATGTGGTATAAAAGTCCAGTTTTCGGGAAAAGTGCAACGAAAATGTTTCTCTTTTGTGCAGAAACGATATCGCCATAATAGTAAGACTTCAACAATTAGATAACATACACCAAAATTACTAAAGACATCTCCGGCAATTATTGCCAAACTATTGTTCAATACCATAAAACATTTCTGGGACTCCAAAGAGCTGTCTGACGAACTAAAAGATGATGTGAAGTTATTTTCAAAATTTGTAAGACTTCTAGAAAATCAATGAACAGACGGAATTGCCAGTTGATGCATACACTACTTATATATATGTATGTACTGCTTTTAGAGACATATCAAGTTTACACATTATTGCAATTATTAAACAATGACAAGGATTATCTTTGCAATGGGAATAGTCTGCAACTGGTATTCTTTGTATTTTTCTCAACATTAAATTCAATTATCTCCCATCAATGGTGGATGTAGAAGAGCCTGCGGTTCCTGTGATAGCTATATTAATATAATAAATTAATTAAAACTTCTCGATTCGCTATGAAAGTGCAAATGTACTATAATGTTATACAATGTAGATAAACTTGTATGTATATACATATGTATATTGAATAAATATTTATACATTCGCATCGAGTTTCATAACATTAATCATAGTCCATGATGGCACGATTCATTGAAATGGAATCCGAAACAAACGCCATTAATTGCATGTTGCCGATCACATCATACTCGACTGAGACCTTCGATACACAATAACTTTTACATATACTCGTATGTATATGTATACATTCATACATACTAAGTCTATAAATATCTACGTAGTAAATAGTATTAGTACCAAACATTATGGCAGGATACGATATTCTTTAATTTGTTGGAGTGCACGTTCTGCTGACTGAAAAATTCTCACAAATTCAATAGAAAACTTTAACATAGCCAATACATCTATAAAAATACACGCGCGCAAATATATCCCTCACGCACACATATCAAATAATAATAAAGAAGTATGTGTGAGCGGATAGTATTTTCGGAAACGGAAAACTATCCGAGAACAAACAAAATACATTGTTTTTTCAGTGGGAAGTACATATTGGCGTCCATATACCATTCATCTATTTAGAGTTCCACTCATCCACTCATTTCTCTACAGTGGAACTATCCTTCAACAGTTGAAATTAATTTACTATGACTTTCCTATACTTTTATGAGCAAGATTTGATTGAAGAATTCGCAAATAAATAATGGATGTTAATTTTCCCGTTGATGTGTTTAGAATGACATCACAGAGACCATTTCAAACATTTTCACAGAATCCTTTAAAAATTCTCTGGTAATTTTTTCAGAGAAATGTCGATACATCTGTGATTCTACGATCTCTGAGGAATTGATTGATATCAGCATTTTTCGCGAAAAATACCGCGATGATTAAATTGTGAACAAAAAACCTTTTATTTCAGATTTATTTTACTATGTAAAACAATTATCACGCAAAACAAAAACCAACAACCCTTTATTTCTTAACTTTTTATGCGAAAAAAAACTTTCTCTCCGTACCTTTTTCTGAAAATGTGAAGGAAAAAATATTTTTTTAAACTTTTTTCGGCATAACTTTCAGGGTCTCGTAATTTTTCACTAACAATGTTTGACAAAAGTTGTAGCCAACGTAAGTCTGAACAACTTTTGTGAGCATATCAATACAATCTGAACGAGTCTAGGCACCCTAAATAGCTCAAAAAACCACATTGTACCTCAAAAATGTTAGTATTTCACTATTATGTAACAAATTTTTTTTTTGGTGCAGGGTATGTTCAGCAACTTTATAGAAAATATTAAGGCCAATATTTTTGTGGAACACATTAATCCCTAAGGTTACCCACACAACTGTAATTTTTTGCCATATTTTAACAAATCGTAAAAAACACCCCTTAAAATGCGGAGGGCGGGGATGAAATAAATGTTTTACAAAAATATTGGTCATAAAATTTTTATTATATGTGTCAGAACACACAATGCTCAAAACTCAACACAAACACCAAACAAGGGTAATTTTGGCCAAATATAGTTAAGCGGTATCGCCAAGTCAGAATTAGTTGTCCAACAAAAGCTGATGCTACCTTTTTCGAGGGGCCCACTGATTTTCAGAAACTTTGAGGCCCATAAAAAAATCCGTCACCAATTTCGCCAAACCGAGTATAGGGTTATGCTACCCTTTGGTAGTAGAATCGAACCTATACTGTCAAGTCCGTGTATTTTTCAAAAGTGCTCATTTGTTGCATAGTGTAATTGCATTATGTAGTAAAATAATTCTGAAAGTAAATGTTCTTTTTTTTTAATTTATTCATTGCGATAGGTTTATCGCAAATATGATGATATCGTTGACTCAGGGATCGCAAATGTATCAACTTTATTAATTTCGCCATAATATTTTTCTAAAAATTTGGCGGTGTAGGGCGGATTTATAGATTACAAGAAATTCGCAATATAATAAAATATTAATTTTACAAATGCTCATATTTAAAATAATTTTTTGTTACAGTTCTAAATTTCCTCGATTTTCTTTACAAATCAAAATAAATAAGTTTACCTCTTTGAGTAAATATATTGTTTTCGCGATAACTCGCAAAATGAAGCAGATCCGATTTTGATCCATATAGGCGTCAATCTGGGCCACCTTTTTATGGCTTGAGGCACGTTGTGTTCAGTAGAGACAAAATATGTAGTTGTAGTTTTCTTTTTCAATTTTACTGTGAATCAAAATACGAAAACACCTTCCAATCCAATTCTTAATGCGTTACAAAAATAATATATTTTCGAATTTCTATACATACTCGTGTGTGTGTTCAAATATTATAATTTGTGATTTTACATCAGCTATTTATCCATTTTTTTTTTTGTAAAAATATAAAAAATGTGAAAATGTTATTACTTGCAGTATTTGTTAACTATTTTAGAAACAGTAGAGATGAAATTTGTTTACCAAACTACATAGTGGTAGTAGATCGTAGTGGTAGTAGATCAATTTTGCCTCAGAGACTTTCCGGGTATATCTATTTTTCTTGTAAAAATAAACAATCTAACATAAATAGTTAACCATGTGTTAACTACGATTACCAAGAGAAATTTATTATTATTTAGTACATTTATCAATGTCCAGCCAAAAATTTATGACGGTTGCACGAAAAAGCGAGGTTAAAGCGCTGTTTTGAATGCTTCCACAACGCTTGCTCAAAATTCTGTTTCAATATGGATATACAATGCTTTGAAAAAAAATATTCCGTTTTGGATAGTGGTACCAAAGTATGTCATTAAATGATCCTCTAGGAATGAATGAATTTTTTCCACCATAAATGGGAACTTTTTAACTCGACAAATCAAATTTCTGGTAATTGTTGTACTTTGACACGATTTATACAGTGAGTGCGACTTGTCCCTGGGACATGAGGCTTGCGACACAAGTTTGTAGACGAAGGGTGTATAGTCGTTGGCAGGGTAGAAAATGTTGCCCGAAATGAAAATTCAGGGACAAATTGACATTTTACTTTTATGGGTGACCAATTAATGGCCATAATAGTCAGCGTGTCGCAATTTTTACCCATAATCTCAAAAACGAATAATTATTTGACAATTCTGATTTTAAATTTCAAATTCGGCAAATCGAAATCTGTTGGAAACGAGTGTAATATTTCCTATCCAGACAGAGATCCATTATGTAAAATTTTCGTAAAATCAGGGGGCAATTGTTCTAAATTGTGTTTTTATACCCTACACCACACTGTGGTACAGGGTATTATAAATTTGTGCATTTGTTTGTATCACCCACAAGGAGAAGAAATAGACCCATCGTTTATTATACCGATCGACTTAGAATCACTTTCTGAGTTGATTTAGCTATGTCCGTCTGTCTGTCTGTCTGTCTGTGCATGTATTCTTGTAATCAAAGTACAGGTCGCAATTATGGTCCGATCTCGACGAAACTTTACACATATCTTTTTTTTTGGCCCAAGGACGATCCCTATTGAATTTGGTTCAGATTTAGATATAGCCCCCATATATATGTTAGCCCCGAGTTTACATGTAAGCTGTGTAAAAACTTTATTTTATATCCGATCAGTATGAAATTCGGCAGAAAGAGGTTTCTTATTATATGAATGAACACTGTTAAATTTGGAAGAAATCGGTTCAGATTTAGATATATACGCTACCCCGATTTGACATGTAATCGCTGTAAAAATTTTATTTTATATCCGATCAGTGCGAATTTCGGCAAAAATTGGTTTCTTATTACACGAAGGAATACTGCCAAATTCGGAGAAAATCGGTTCAGATTTAGATATAGCCGCCATATATGTGTTACCCCCGATTTGACATGTAAGCGCTGTAAAAACTGTATTTTATATCCGATCAGTATGAAATTCGGCAGGAAGAGGTTTCCTATTATATGAATAAACACTTTAATATTTGGAAGAAATCGGTTCAGATTTAGGTATAGCCCCCTCATATACGTTACACCCGATTAGACATGTAAGCGCTGTACAAATTTTATTTTATATCCGATCAGTGCAAAATTCGGCAAAAAGAGGTTTCTTTCTACATTAGGGAATACTGCCAAATTCGGAGAAAATCTGTTAAGATTTACATATAGTCCCCATATATATGTTACCGCCGATTTGACATGTAAACGCTGTAGAGCCTGTATTTTATATCCGATCAGTACGAAATTCGACAGAAAGAGGTCTTTTTACATGAATGAGTATTCAGGGAATATCGGTTTAGATTTATATTTAACCTCCATATATATGTTCCTCCTGATTTGGTATCAAAGCGCTATAGAAGCTGTACATTACTTCCGATCATTAAAATTTTCCAGAAAGATGTTTCTCAATTTAGGAACGGATATTGCTTAATTTAGCGATTATCGGTTCAGAATTAGATAATAAGTTCCTACCCATTTACCAATTATTCTAAATTATTATCGCAATGATCCTTATCGCATTGTTAGGGAGGTGTAGGGTATTATATAGTCGGCCCCGCCTGACTTTCTGCCTTTCCTTACTGGTTTTATTATTTGATTTCATTGTTTAGTCATAACGTTATTAATTTGTTTCCAAAATTCAAGAAAAATACCATAAAAAAAACGTAGGAAACAGAAGGGACGAATCAAGATATAAATTTATTTTTTCAGCGCGTAATTAAAAAAAAATATGCCACAGGGTGGCCATATATTTCGAAAATAAAAATTTGTAAAAACTAAAAATAAAATTGTTTTTATTAAAATTTAAACAAATAAAATTGTTTTTATTTGTTTTTCCAAATCCACATACCGTTCCGAGTCAACAAGAAATATTAATAAAAAAATTATCAGCTATTCATTTTAACTTTACTTTACTGTGTATTAGTCAAAAGTTATACAAGTATTAACTTATTGTCTGTATTCTAACAAAACAGAGCGAAGAAGTAGACAAGCGAAAGTGTGTATACGCTATTGGCCTCTTTGTTAAGCAGTAATCGTTTGACAGAACACTATGGAGGGAAATACTACACAGGCTTGCCAGAAGTGTTGAATTGTAATATGTGGGATTTTTTTTTTGTAAAAATTCGAAAAGACGTACGAATGTCTCGACATTGAATGTATATTGAAATTTGGGGTAAACGCCGTTCTGTTTTTCTCGATTCAACATTGGAAAAAGGTGGTTAATAATACTCAAATGCGAAAATTGTCGCTTAATATAGAAACATTGAAGTCTTCAGATGAACTGAATTCACCTATCCTTTTAACGATACTTCTCTTGGTTTAAAATTAGAATGTTTCAAAATAAACAGTTCATATCGATACCTCCATTCTAATACATGCTAAGTCGACTTAGCATGTTTTTAGGGAGATTGCATTTTTAATTTCTAAATATTCCAAATTATATTCAGTCAAAATCTGGTGTTTATCCGTCAACCCAAACAAAAGTTCTTCATAAAACAGTACAAGTCATTCGATTTGCATTATAAAGGAATTCCACACAAATTTAAAAAAATGCATCAAATGAAAGCTTTTAGCATTGTTTAGAATGAAGGTATCGATATGTATACAGAAACCAAAAGTTTTTAAGTAAGGCCAGTATTATGATCCCATTTAACGAGAATTTGTCATTGTTAAGCTTTAATTTCAATGTGGAAACTTCGTAGTTGCCACAGAACGAAAATTTCATATAAAATTTTCACGATGAAATGAGAATATAAGCTCATTTCATGGTGAAAACACGGATATACTCGTAACTGAATTAAGTTCTGAGTCGATGAATCGACGTCCGTCTCACACATAGTGCTGGTAAAACATATAATGTGATCAGAGTACCGGTCATACATATAAACCGATATTTACGAAAACTTTCAAAAAGATTTTCCTTACGAGAATAAAGGTCCGCCCGATTTGATTTCTTTATTTCATAAAAGGAACATTTTACAATCAGAAATAATACCTCGAACAATAACAAGTTTTTTAAGTTTGTCATGACTTTCGGAAAAATATGAATCCTTCCTAGCCTGAACCAATCGATCACAACATTTGTTTATCCTTCTTTATGATTAATTAATATATTGTATTTAGTATATTATATTTATTAAAATTTTTTACAAATTTAAATCTTTTCTACATTTTAAATTGAAACCGCATTTTAAGGTTCGTTTGTGAAAATGGTGCAGTCGTATGAACGTGTTTTGATTTCGTTTGTAAAATTATTACACTCCGCAAATGCGAAAATATCGCTTTTCCACACTCAGCCCAGTCCACGGTGTGGAGTGTTGCACCGTCAAAAAGCAAACTTCAGAACCAAACCTAATTGAAAGTGTACATTCTTAATGCACTATCAAATGGTAGCGCCATAATGTAGGTATGGGTTTTACTCACCGCACGATTTTTGTTCGATTGTTCGCATGCAAAATGAGAAATTAGCAGAGGGTGCAGGGGGAATTTTTAAAATGTCGCAACATGATGTGGTGATATTATTTTTCAAAAACTTGAGTATTGTGTTTGTCCTTTCGGAAGCATCTTATAAGATCAAAATCTAAAACTTTGTAAATATGAAGTACTACGCACTAGGGATGTAACGGATATTCGCATTCGCATATGCGAACGCGAATTATTCGCATCATTTTAAAATTCGCTTTCGCATTGGCAAAAACCATCTTTGGATTATTCGCTTTCGCATTCGCTTTCGCATTCGCTTTCGCAAAAATATATTTCGCTTCCATTTATTAAAGTGTTAAATCTCCTTATTCCCTTTACACAATTTGAAGATATGTGTGTGCTTGTGGTAACAGGAGGTAAAACTATGGAAAACAGTCTTAATACTTGAATATCCTGGAAAAGTATGAATTCAGTTCCTTAAATTTGTTGGTACTAAATTCTCTAACTATTATTCGCATTCGCATTCGCTTTCGCAAAAATGCATATTTCACTATTCGCTTTCGCATTCGCAAGAAATATATTTCAATATTCGCTTTCGCATTCGCTTTCGCTAAAGCCACTTTCGTTTCATCCCTGCTATACACGACATCTATACACGCGAAAAATTATTTGGAATTCTCTGACTGCTGTCAGTGTAGCAGTTAGCATATTTTTGTCATTATTTCAGTAATTTTAAAAGTTATTTAAGGGCAAATTTAATTTAAGGAATTGTCACTATTTCAGTCTTTTAAGAACGATGAGCCTATTAACTAATGTGTATACATATCGATACCTCCATTCCAAGCTATGCTAAGTGCAAAAAGGTAGTTTTTCAGGAGAGGCGATCAAAGTTTGATGAACTTTTTAAATTTGTGTGGAATTCCTTTATAATGCAAGTCGAATACCCTGTACTGTTTTGTGAATAAATTTTGATTGGGTTGACTGATAAACATCAAATTCTAAATGAATATAATTTGGAATATTTAAAAATTAAAAATGCAATCTCCCTAATACTATGCTAATTCGACTTAGCATGTTTTAGAATAGAGGTATCGATATAAGTATAAACAGTTCTCCAACGGATGTGCTTTTGAATGATTTTTGACCACTCGGCTGGTGAGTCTCTTGTAAGAGCTAAACAGATGAAATTTTGTATATGGATAGACTCGAGTGTTGTATAAATGACGGACTTTTAACAGAATCAGATTTTGACCAGTGGTCATTTCTCGCGCTATCAACAACATGAGTGTTACTTTAATCCTTTTAGAATAATTTCATAAGAAACCAGTAAGGAAAGGCTAAAGTCGGGCGGGGCCGACTATATAATACCCTACACCACTCTCGTAATATTGAATAACTCTGATATATAAATTTTGTAATTCATGTATAAATTGTTTACATAAATTTACTTTTGGGACATTTTATACTTAAATAATACCCTGTACCACAGTGTGGTGTAGGGTATAAAAACGATTGGATCTAAAGAGCCAAATCAGATGACACATATATATGGGAGCTATAGCTAAATCTTTACCGATTTTCTTCAAATTCGGCAATGTTGGTTTATGGATCAAGAAACTCTACCATTCTAAATTTCAAAATGATTGTATGTAAAATACAGCTTCTACAGGACTAAAGAGCAAAATCGGACGAAACATATATATGGGAGCTATAGTTAAATCTTAACCGATTTTCTTCAAATTCGGTAGTGTTGGTTCATGGATCAAGAAACTCTACCGTTCTAAATTTCACAATGATTGGATGTAAAATACAGCATCTATAGGATTAAAGGGCCAAATCGGACGAAACATATATATGGGAGCTATAGCTAAATCTTAACCGATTTTCTTCAAATTCGGCAATGTTGGTTCATGGACCAAGAAACTCTACCATTCTAAATTTCAAAACGATTGGATGTAAAATACAGCTTCTTCAGGACTGAAGAGCAAAATCGGACGAAACATATATATGGGAGCTATAGCTAAATCTTAACCGATTTTCTTCAAATTCGGCAATGTTGGTTCATGGATCAAGAAACTCTATCATTCTAAATTTCAAAACGATTGGATGTAAAATACAGCTTTTATAGGACTAAAGGGCCAAATCGGACGAAACATACATATGGGAGCTATAGCTAAATCTTAACCGATATTCTTCAAATTCGGTAGTGTTGGTTCATGGATCAAGAAACTCTACCGTTCTAAATTTCACAATGATTGGATGTAAAATACAGCATCTATAGGATTAAAGGGCCAAATCGGACGAAACATATATATGGGAGCTATAGCTAAATCTTAACCGATTTTCTTCAAATTCGGCAATGTTGGTTCATGGACCAAGAAACTCTACCATTCTAAATTTCAAAACGATTGGATGTAAAATACAGCTTCTTCAGGACTGAAGAGCAAAATCGGACGAAACATATATATGGGAGCTATAGCTAAATCTTAACCGATTTTCTTCAAATTCGGCAATGTTGGTTCATGGATCAAGAAACTCTATCATTCTAAATTTCAAAACGATTGGATGTAAAATACAGCTTTTATAGGACTAAAGGGCCAAATCGGACGAAACATACATATGGGAGCTATAGCTAAATCTTAACCGATATTCTTCAAATTCGGTAGTGTTGGTTCATGGATCAAGAAACTCTACCATTCTAAATTTCAAAATGATTGGATGTAAAATACAGCTTCTATAGGACTAAAGGGCCAAATCGGACGAAACATATATATGGGAGCTATAGCTAAATCTTAACCGATTTTCTTCAAATTCGGCAATGTTGGTTCATGGCTCAAGTAACTCTACCATTCTGAATTTCAAAACGATTGGATGTAAAATACAGCTTATATAGGACTAAAGGTCCAAATCGGACGAAAGATATATATGGGAGCTATATCTAAATCTAAACCGATTTCAACCAAATTCAATAGCGATCTTAACATCTGCGAAATACTCTAAACTGCAAAATTTCAGAACGATCGGAGTAAAATTGCGAAATTGCGACTACAGGAGTCGACGAACAACTTTACATGGACAGACGGACGGACGGACAGACATGCTTAAATCGACTCAGCTAGTGATTCTGAGTCGATCGGTATACTTTAAGGTGGGTCTAGCTGTGTTATTTTCAGGTGTTACAAACATCTGCCATGAAACAATCTTATAATACCCTGTACCACAGTGTGGTGTAGGGTATAAAAACCTAAATCTTTGTAAATATGTAGTACTATACAACGAAAATATTGTCCCTCGATAAGGAGGACCATTTTGCATTGGTCAAACGGGTGTGTCGCGGCAAACATAACCTCATCATTCGAGAACGGATCTGTCGATGTTCACTTTCTTGGTATTGATGGATTCGTATTGGACAGTGGCACTGTGGAGGAAATTTTCGGATTGGTCAAAGGGGCGCGACAGGGCCAACACAGATCACGGCCATCAAAGCCTCATAGCTCAAGAATGGATCGTTCGATTTTCGCGACGTTGGTCTTGACGAATTCGTATTGGCCCAAGGAAAGACACGGCCTGCACAACCTCATAATTCGAGAACGAATCTTTTGATTATATGATTTTGGGCTTGACGGGTTCGTTTTGGTCCAATGACGGAAACTTTAAAATTGGTCAAAAGGGCGTGTCACAGCGAACACAATCTCATCACTAGAGAAACTCATATCTCATAAATCGAGGAAAATTTAGGATTGGACAAAGATGCGTGGTGTGACCAATACTACATAATAACTCGAGAACACATCTTTCGATTTTCACGAGTGATAAATATAATATCTCGAGAAGGGTGTTAAGATAAATTCGTGAGTTAAATTCGTCCCACACCCAAGACACAAACCATGTGGAACGTATTTGTGGTGTGGAACCTATTAAAAATATTTTTTTTGCTTAAAAAAAGCGGCAAAAAACAAATAAAATTAAACAAAATATGTACCATGTTTGTTTAAATTATAATAGTTTTAAGCAATTCGAATGTAAATATTCATTTAAAAAATAAGTCGTCGATTTTGTTTTTGTTGTTGTTCTGGTATACCTGGCTATAGAATGCCGTCATTACATTTTATTAATCGTGTTTCTGGTCCACATCTTAAAGTAAACTTGTTTGATAATGCGATAGAAATCATAAAAAATTAGTAGATTTGACATTTAAAATTTCCTTTTGTTGTGGTTTTCATCCCACTACGAAAATTCGTATTGCTGTAGTAAACAGAATGGGCTTGATTTTCGTAGTTTACAGATAAAAATTTCAAACCCTGTATCTTCGTAACCTATCATGCTAGGAGGCTGTATTTTTGGCATATCTCATTCCCATAGTACTCCTGCAACCCCACTATGTTTTGACGCGATCGGAATAAAGTTGAAAAGTTTTTGTTCCCCATATGTGTATACACTACCTGGACCCGGCTTTTAGATTTTCGATCCCGTCCATTTGTGGAAAAATCACGTGGACTGCCACTGAGTACATATACACAAAATTACGGCACTCTCGCTAACAAACTGTTCAAGATATCTCAATTCCAAAACTTGGCTCACGTGGGCTATGCCACACACATCGGCGGGGCCACGCCCATTGGTCTGATCCATTTTTGGACCAATCACGTAGACTGTCACCAGATACATATGTACACATGTATACGGAACAAACAAATATACAAACAAACACACCCACGAACACACACTCTCTTTAATATATAGATATGAATTGGTCCGGGATATAATAGAATTAATACATTTTGCAAAAGAATCGGGTCATAGTCGGAGTAGCAGTCGAGATGAATTTTGCAAAATGTGCCAATTAAATATTTTTTTTTGACCGGAACAAACATTTCCATTCATATGCATGTACGAGTATATACATTAGGGAGGATCAAAAAAACTCAAAAATCGCACAGCAAAAATTAAATGTATAGAAAATTCTAAGAAACATTTACCAAGAAATCAAAGATCTAAAATGAATTTCTAATCCGCGTCAATCGACAGTAAAAATAAAATATGTGTGTCAAAATTTTTTTGAAAGTCAAGATTTGTTTTGATATTTTGTTATAATCTGGTTGAAAATTAAGAAAAAGATAAGCAATTTGAACCGTTTTGCAAAATTGTATTTTTTCGCGAGATATGACCGACTTAATATGTCCGAGAATGTCTACAAAATTGCTATTTTATCTTGAACTTTCAACTGAAATTTCTCAATTAGATCCTAAACATGAGCTACCATTTAGAAAACCATTAAATCTAATTGGCCTGCACCCCTCTCCTTTATGGTTCTCTTCCCCTTTCCATTTTCTAAACTTGTCAGGATGATCACAACGGATCAGTTGGTCCTCGAGTGAAGTGGTACACGACAGAGGTGCGCATCTTTAATCTAACCTAAATACCGACTGACCATAGGGTTAATTCTGCTGATGAAGTTATAAATTCTTTTTAAGAAATATTGTAAAGAAATGAAGAACAAATGTAGATCCGGTATATTTTTAGAATTTTTGAAAACCTTAAATAAAATATTATATGTACATCGGTACATGTAAATGCGCAATAGCAGCACCATTCGCAGTGAATTGATTTCGTATAACCTACAATATTGGAAATGTCTGCTATAAGTGCATTGCAAGTAGGATTTTAACAAAATTAATTGAGACCTGCAAACAACTTCCGATATGCACACAGTTATTTAAATTTGAACTTAAACTTTCTCACATGAAACTTCATGTGAGAAAGGTCTGTCTACGTACGCTGATAGAAAAACCGTTCGTCACCATGACGAATCAGTTTCGTCAATATATCTTCGTACTGGTGACGAAAAGTTTCGTACATGCGATGTTTTTGTACGTCAATAGAACGAACACGATCATCAAGTCATGTTTTAGGTGATTTCGAAATTCGTCGAGAGAACGATAAGGTTTCATTCCCACGACGAGAAGATTTATTTGTCCATTTTGCTGAAAATATGATCAAACGAAGCATTCAAATTATAGTTTATGCTTAAATGTACTGTTCTATATGCGTTCTGATTACCTTAGTTAAATAATTTGTTGTAAAAGATCAATTTAAAAAATCTAATAATTAATGACGAACACCGTTCGTCAATAAGATTATCCATTCATCATGAGAACGATCGACTTTTTCGCCCTTTACGGCAACGTCAACTCCTACAGCAAAACAAAGTAAGACATGCGACGTTGTTATGTTCGTCCACGTGTGTGTTCCACGCAGCACCGATTGGTTCAAACAAACCGCCCTGGCACGTCGTAACTGATGTTTGTTTAACAAAACATAAAACACATGCATAGGCGTACATGCAGCTAGACAAGCTATATAAGTGTAAAACATTTGTGCTAGTGGTCTGTTGGCAAATACATTACTTGATGTGATTATTTTTGATTTAAAATAGCAGAAGTAATGAATACTTCTCGTTTGTTTGATTTCAGCCTTACCTGATAAGAACTGCGTCTAGAAACGAATAGTCACAACTGAACCTAGCAATGCAGTCAAATAATTTTATTTTCCATACCATTTTAAATGGTTTAAAACTAGAAGAACATTTATTGGAATTTTTAAAATTTAAATAGTCGTGGGCATGAATTCGTCGTGGTGATGAATGGGATTCGTCGTGATAATGAATGGGATTCGTCGTGGTGACGACTGGAATTCGTCGTGATGATGAATGGGATTCGTCGTGGTGATGAATGGAGTTCAGCATGGTGATAAATAGAGTTCGTCGTGGTGATGAATGTTATTCGTCGTGATGATGAATGGAGTTCGTCATGATGATGAATGGGGTTCGTCGTGGTGATGAATGGATCATCCTGAGGACGAAAGTTTTTGGAAACAGAAATTCGTCATGGTGACGAAAAAATTCATCAAGAGGATTATTCCGTACGTATTATGTACCAATGTACTTCAATGTCAATTTATATAATTCAGTTATATATGACAGCTCAATTTTATATAAATTTATACGGTCAACTCAATTTTTGACACAAAATTTTAAATAGCTCTATACAAAATAATGAATTTTTCACACATCCTGAATATGTTTTATTAACAATGCATTTTGATGACAGAAAAGCTAAACGCGGGTTTTTTGAGTTATAAGAAAGAAAGTGTTACAAAATATTCAAAACATTTTTTTTTAATTTTCAACAGGTGAGTGGAACCCCTAATTTAATTCGACTGGCGCGGAGTAGTATTTGATTCTATAACCATGGTGTCTTGGCAAATACTTCTTAGAATTTTCCTTAGATTACGTTTTCGCTATACGATTTCTGACAGAAAAATGTGACCCTCCCTAATATACATACATATATTTATACAAAATATGTAAAAAAATACAATGTATGCATTGTAAAGTATAATTTCATTAAATTTGCAAAAACAACTGCCTAAGAGATATCTCGGATTAACGACGATTTTACTAAAATGAATTCAAATATAAAGTTGCTGGGATTTTGGGAAAAATGTATTTGTTTCCACCGAAGAAGAAAACAGGTCTGGTAACTTTGATTTTCATTATACTGGCTGGGGTTTCTTTCTGCTTTGTTTGCACAATTGCCATTAATGGTTAATAGGTCTACATACGAGTATTCATAAAACATGTCGATCCAAAGACCGTAACTCGACTTGAAGCCGGAATGGCTTTCCACCCGTGCCACACATCTCCCAAAGTTACAGAAGTATCGCATATCTTTCGATTGTCGTTTATTTAGGGTCTGTCAGTATTTGAAATAGTTTCGTTTTCATTGTCTAATGTTGTTTTGTTTACTTTCCTTGTACTGTTCTTCTTTCACACAAGGCGGATGAGTGAGGAGAAGGGAATAAATTTTGTTTCTTTATCCTGACTTAGCGTTTTTATAAACGTCTTCAGTGGTTGGAATGACAAAATCCTAAAAAATAACACCCTGCCGATAAATATTTGTGGGAGTGGGCATTTTTTAATGTCTTTGCATTTTTGCCATTTATGTTTTAGATAAAAAATTGCCCTTGGATTATATGATAATTTAATATTTTCTAAAACATAAGGACGACTCAGTTACTCAGCAGATGCCCTTATTGTATTTGCCACCTCACAGAGAATGAAGAAAAAACAAACCGCCAAATAAATATATTTCCCCTGACAAACATTGTGAATAAATCCATTGTGAATAAATCAAATATACAATTTTGTAAATTATGTGGGGAAAAGTTTATCCTCATACTTTCATTGGGTTCATACGCCAACGATGTGTGAAAGTACGTCGAATAATTTTTCCGTCGGACTGCATGTCAGAAATTTTCGATTTCGGAATTTTGCATAAGCGAATTCAGATAATAATCATCTATCGATCTCTTCTAGTTAGGCCCGACTTGTCGACTTTTTCCAACACTAAACTATGCACATTTAGTATCAAATGTCTCATAAACTTTTTGATTTTTTGAGATGTGCTGTTATTCCAGAAAACCACAGATATATGTACACATATTTAAACTTTGTTAATTTCATGATGAATATCTTCACAAGAAATGCAAAAGGAGTTTTTATTAATTTAATATTCATTAAATGAAAAATGTTGTGTTTATAAAAACAGGGTTTCTGTAGATTCCCCCAAAAAATAACAAATGTTTCAAAAAAGGCTGAAAAAAATCGGTTCTGTAGTATATTGTTCAAATTTTTCATTTGACAAAACAAATACTTATTTGCATATAAGTATTTAGAAAATATATCAATACCTCAATAAGTTTTTTTAACAAAAAAAACCTCCCCTAATTTCACCAAAGGGGGACGGTATAGAATAAGTGGGCGTGGCATTATTTAAATTTTGAACATCTCGGGAATTAATTATCGTAGAAGAACGAAATTTGTTTTGTAAGTTGTTGGAGTCAATATTAGTAAATTTTCCGAAAGTAGTCGTACAGTTAGCAAACGGTAGATCAAAGAGCAACGATATTTGGTATGCCTGTTACTCGGCAAAGTGGTCTGGAACAAATAATAGGGCGTGAAACTCTTTATGAAGGGAATGTGTGAGAAAACGTCGAAGATTCTATGGAGTTGGTAGATTCTATGGAAATTACTTCAGTGGGAGGTATGGGATAAGTAGGCGTTGCTAGTGATTCTGATCAACAAGTCTATTTGAATACCAAATACTTTAGTGGTAATTTCTGTATTGGATCTCAGGGCAATCACGAAGATAAAGGGTAATAACAATGCTCCAGTTTATAATTTATCTGTTACTTTTAACACCAATGATATTCATAAATATTTGCAAATGAATCAGCGGGTATTTGCTAGTAATTTTATAAAACTGTGATCGCCTCTCCTGAAAACCTACCCTTTTTGAATGGAATTTGTAAAAAATATTTATAAACGAAAATATATATCGAGAAATGATATTCGAAAGAGTTTATCTTAAAAACCTCAGATATTTAAGAAATCAATCAAAAGCCGGTTATATTGCCTCATTATTCATGGAATTGCAAATATAATAATAAAATGCTGTAGTGTATTGAACCAACAAAAATCCAAATATAAAGCTTTAGTGGCATTTTTAATGACCATGTCTCTTTTTGTACTAGTATATTTTGCAGTTATACCTATGCTGCCACAAAGCTCTTTGTGTTTTAAATGTAAATATAATATGAAACTGAAAAAATCTTTGAAGTTAAAAAATCTGAGGAATTTATGAAATGCCAAATACAGTTGCAATGATGAATTATATCATCACATCTATAAAACAAATTATGTAGTTCAGATATTTAATTTGTTTATCGAGGTCTTATGATCAAAAGCGGCTATCATATATTTTTTTTCAAAACGGGATTTTGATGATAAACTCTTTTATTTTCTACTATTCACCCATTGTGGTATTTTGGAAACAAGAATTATTCTATGATCGTTTTTTACGATAATATCTATGTATGTACACGGAGGAAAATCGCCATTTTTGATATGTTTGAATTCAAAGAAAATATACTTGGAACCAAATTTTTTAAATATTATATATTTTTGAACAAATATATTTTATTTGAAAATCAAGAAATTTTGTTTGGAACGCATATATTAATATATTACAACAAAATATATTTGCGAACTTACTGTCACAAATAAAATATGTGTTTACAAACAAACAAAGATATTGTTTAAGAATTTATCCAAATACATTATATTCAAAATAATTTTAAAACATTGTTGACTTCGGCAATTTTTAATTTTGGTTTTCCTAGATTTTGTGTTATACTTTATAGGTAAAAATGTCGTAAGCAGCATTTTCTTTTGTTTTACAGCACATTTATTTTTAATTTATATATAGTCCAATTGTCGTTACCCAAGATTATACGATTTAAATTTTAATATTATTTTTCAAACATATAAAATTTCTAAAAAATTAAACTTTAAATTTCTAAAAAACTGAAGACTTTCCTTTAAATTTAGGCATTGCCAAAATACTTAAATACAAATTAGTCATTGTTTTGGAAATATTATTTCCAAATAAAAAAATATTGGGATGAAAACATAATTTTGTTTAGAACAACGTCCTCACAAAAAAATTCTATTTGTGAGTGTCAAATATTATATATTTGGAGTGTACCCTAAACATATGTATGTTTCCAGGAGAATATGTTTGGAACAATATACTACAGAAGCGATTTTTTTCAGCGTGTATCTATCTTCCAGTTTTTGAAATTATTACAAACTCAAAAGAAGCCAAATTGGAACCTTTTTTGAATAATTTAAATCTTTTTCAGTAAATTGTAACCCGTTGAATACAAATCTGTATTTAGAACTTTTACTCCATATCTCATGTTTGAGAAAACAGTATTTTTATCCTTTTTACAAGCTTGCATACGCGGTAAATTGTCTTGAATACTTTTTACGATTCTAAACATTAAAAATACATTGTTCTTATAATTCAGACGATTTGTATGATTTTTGACATTAGATTTGATTGCTCCCTTATAGGTAAAGGGTGGATCGACTGTTTTGAAAGAAATAATTTTCCAAAGGTTCCCTTTAGTTCATTCTTTAGACTGAATTGTGTATTGTCACGCGTTCACACATCTAAATCTCCACCGAGATAACTAACCAACAAACTTTGTATACAAATACCGCTAAAACAAAAGCTAACCTGGAAAAACGGCTAATACCACTGTATTCAGCATGGTCGAAATAGGTACATCCATAAGGTCTCCTCTCTGTACATACACCTTAGCCAGTGGTTCGGCCTGTTGTGCGCTCCTTATTTATGATGTGTTTAACACCTCATGGGTTACAGAAAATCGGTACTCGACACGAATTTTCTCAGTATCTTCCAGGCATATCCTCTGAGATGAGTCAGGTCTGGTAGTGTGTCGGACCCAAATTTGTCATCAAATAAGGAAGCAACCGACGTGTTTGCTAGTGCTATTTTATGGGATGAAAATATTATTATTTGTAAAAGAATTTAAAAACAGAGCTGAAAAACTGCACAAAGACAAGTGTTTGTATTTAGTATTGTTTTGTTAAATGAACCGAATTTAATTCTAGGTTTCAGCTGTATTTATTATTTATATTTTTAAGAAACGTTATCCTTAATAAAATCAAAAAATATGACCCATTTTAGAGTTTTGTACTGTATTCGGGACAATTCAGTAATCCGAACAAAGGTCGAAGGTTATACTGTATTTTTCTCGGACAAAGCCAGACGAATAAATGCCACAAAAAAGGGGTGTCGCTGAAAATGTGAACATTTGCATTTGGTACCACGTCAGCTTCGAAAATGAGTTCAATGTGTGCAAAGCACACTGTGTGTACCTGTATGTGTCAATAAATCTCACAGAAGATTTTGTCGACAAGCGTTACTGTTCCAATACGCATGTCTCTCGAATGTTTCCAATTAGATTTCTGTGCATTACAAGGTTGTTTAGACTGAGTGCTCATCCCAAAAGTAGAACAAATTCCCCTGGGTGTCACAAACATCGGATGGCATTTTTGTTATTAATGTTTACTACTCCCGCATATGGAAGTGCAGCCTTTGAGAGGACTTGTTTGGAAACTTTTTGAACTTTGGACGATGACTTTCGTATTTATGGCACTTGGTGTCCAAAAGTGTGATGCGGCGCGAATAGCGAAATCACTGTTTCACGGGTTAATTAATGACCATCTGATTCCAGAGGAAATTAATGAAATTATTTATCCATCATTGATCGACAACGACCCCCACTAGACTCACATTCAAATCATGTTTGTTTAATTAAAATCCAACCAACAATTTCAGAATGCTTCATTATTCATTCGCGTTCTTGTATTCGATTTCGCATCGTATCGCTTCGTTTCGATGGTATAGGATGCAAGAGCATGTCCATATCTGGCGGTCATGCACAGATTTCTCGTTGTCTCCTTGAACGGTTGTTTCTTCGCCCAAAGAGGTTTACATTGTCTTCTGTTCACTGAAGCGGTGCGTCGGTTGCTTGGACGGTCTTGTTGAGTAATATAGGCAATTAAGCTCCTCAGCACTTTGCCTGTGAGAGTTCTTCATGGACATAAATACTTTCATTAATTTATGTTTTTACAGTTGCAAGTATGTGTGACAGACCCTGCGAAGGATGGCGAGGGAAGAAGCATAACTTGTACAAAGTTGGTCCCGCCGAGGTTTGTGTGTGTGATTTAGCATTCTTTTGTTTTATTCTTTCCTTTGTTTGCTGTTTTATGTACTTATTATTAATATATGAAAGAAATGCTTTTGGGGCTAAAAGAGCCTCACAAGGAAATTCATAGACATACTCGTACATGTACGCACACACGCATGAGCACTTAACCACATACATAACCATTCTCATTCACATACACAGACAGTCGCATTCATTTTCCATTACAAGGACAACAAAGAACCGAAAATAATGCGACAACAAAAACTTTCTTTAGCTTCATAAATTATTGAGCTTTCTCGACAAACGTCGCCACTGTCAACGTCATCGTCAACGATGACGCTGACGCACATGTCAGCATTGTTTTGTGTTTTTCTTTTCTCGGGAAATTAACAAAAAAGTATTCATTTTATCCGGTGCACCAGAAAAGAAAACATAAAAAGGACACAACTCGAAGAAAACATTTTTCTTTCAATTTTTGTCTAAAGAATTGTAATCCTGAGAAACCACACCCCAGGACAAATATTTATCAGACGCCAACAATAAGACGGCGGGGTCGGGGACATAACAGCGTTAACTTTAAATGTTTGGCCACGCCATAGCTATTTAGGTGCATGACAGGCAGGATGCGGCGACACATTTCCTTGCGTCGTGTCCCATTATTCAAACACGGACTATGCGCTGCGAAATTCTCCAAAAGCGGATTATATTGGGGCCTTATTTTGTCAAAAGTGTTAAACTAAATGTGAAAAGAACTTCGTTTACACTGAACGGCGTTTCTACTTTAGTCCATCCTTTCTGTGTCGAAATCCTATTAGGAAATTTGTCCCAAACGAACTAATAACCGCCTATACATTTATTGTTAACGTCTTAATATATTTCCTTGAAATTATGGTATTGTTGGAGGCCTAATAATTTACACTCCGATTCAATTGAATAGCGCATGTTTGCAATAATTTTCAGAAAGCAATAACTTCCAAATTAAAAATACATAGTTACCTCAGAACCCATTTGAAAAGCATTTTAGTACCCGGGTTGCCTTTTAAGACCGCGATCCGTATCAAATCATGAACAGAATATGCCCATATTTTCCTGGAATAGTTGCAGGCATAATATATCATTAACTTCAAATTTCAGCCGAATTCCTTTAATAATTTGACTTCTAGAACATAAACAAGTCAAATCGGAAGGTACGTTTGTATGGGAGCTATATGTATACTCGTATATATCAAGGACGGATAAATTTAAAATTTTCGCTCGTCTCTTTTATTAAGGAAGTCCCTTTGTCAAATTTTTGTTTACAATTAAGAGATGTAGGCAAGATATTTTTTTAACACTTGTTTTTATTTACACTATATCCTAGGATAATAAGCAGATTAGATTACAAAATTCTGCAAAAATGACAGTGGTTATGTATCTCCACTGACATTCCTCGTATTTTTTGAAACTTGTCAGTGTCTCCAAGTGGAATACTTTGGGGTCTACTCAAAAACAAATGGACAAAAACATGAACATTTCTAGAATTTTTTTCTAAAATGACTTAGACTTAAAAAAAATGTGCTGCATTTTTTAGTGTTTTATCTAATTCAATAAAATCTGTTTACAAAGCGAGAAAATTTTTGATCTTTGCTCTAGGTGTTGCCAACGCAGAGACAATGTAACGTGGAGGGTATCAAAATATATAACATTTGTAATGGTTTGCAATATTTTTCCCACATTTTTTTCAATTTTGTTGCTATTATTATCTTTAATAGACAAATAAGTATCTTTACTCTCAAAATATGAGTTTACATATTGTAAAATGTAGAATTACTAATAATTTTTACACTGGCAACAACATACCGTTTAAGTCAGGAACGAAAAAGAGAAACTCCATCGGAAACACGAGAGACTCTTACGGAAATACGCCTAATGTTATTACCATTTGAATATAATATCAATACAGAGTGAACACATATGTGTACAATATTATGCAATAATTGTTGTATACTACGGTTGATTAAAACAATACTATCAAGAAATGACTGATATATAGACTTTGAATTTTTCCACATTTTTAATTTTTCATCCGATTGGAAACAAACTTTGTCTTTAATTTTTTTCAACATTTTGACATTTTATCGTTCAAATATATTATTTGCATATTTTCGATATGCACTAAAATTTTCTATATTTGAACGATAAAACGTCTTAAGGCAAAGTTTGGTTCTAATCGATAAAAAATTAAAAATATAAAAAATCCGTGGTCTTCTAATGTCTCGTGTCAAGCAACAGAGTGGAAATTCAACGGTTAATTAGATTTCCTATAGTATAGTATAGGAGTGGGTCGGTTTTCTTTGGAATTGCCCATATATTAAAATAGTTTTGGGACGTAATAATCTAGTTAGCCCATTCGTAAATATACAATTTTCAATTTATTTAGCAGCGTTCTTAAATATATAAAATTCTTAAATATATAAAAATAACATAAAATCATCTAAGCATCAATGTTCAATGTTCAATACTTAAAAGTTTTACCTTCTACAGAAATTAATTGTCATAAGGGCATTTTCACTGAAAGATCAACCGTGATCGAAAATTAAAATGTTAATACAAACATTATTTTTTCTTACATTATATTACAAAATTGTCTAAATTTTTATAATACCGGGTTTTCCATTGAGGACATAATACTCTAATAATACTTTGCCAGAGCCCAATCGGAGAAGTTTCGGCGTTTCAAATGATCAAGTGGCTTTAGTTCTTCAGTCAGTTTGATCTTATAAGGATGAAGGCTAAGATCTTTTCGCAAAATAGGCCACAGTGTGGTTTGAGAGATGCCCAATTCCTGAGAACGGTTGAATCGATTGATTTGGCTCGTTTTAAACGGATACCCTTACAACTGTGATATTTTCGAAAATCGAATGAGGCAGTTCTATATAGAAGTGTTTCAATAAGAAAAATCTATAATTTGTTTTCGTAAAAAATAATATTATGTTATAGAAAACTCAAGTGAAGTCACCTAAATATAGCGACAAATTTCCTTGCAACTCAGTAGCTTATGCCTGTAAAATATTTTCCCAGCTAAATTTAAATGTCGTTATTATTGACATACAGAACCTTCTTTTTAATTTTAAAGAAAGTTTTTGGATTGCATATACTCGTATAGTTTAGTAGATGTGGAAGAATTAAAATGGGTATATTAAATTCAGAGTTTGCAGATTTCCTTGGAATAAAAAAAAGTTGGCTCGGTCTTCTGACTGCAACGAAATAAAGGACGAGATACTATTCTTTAAATTCATGCAAAAAATCCACCGTCTTTCACCTTCTGCTGACCAAACTTATAAATTTTATGAAAAAGGATTATCAATTTTTAAGAACAAATCGATTTGGAGTGTATGGAGGGGCGGCGGTGGTCGTGGCCGATTTTGATGAAACCTGGCATGCATATTTTGTTTATTCTAAGAAGTGTACGTATATGTACCAAATATGCAGACTTCTGCTTTGATAGGAACTATTTTATGAGAAAAAATGATTTGGATTGTAAGGGCGGTAGGCGTGGTCGAATTTGATGAAATAAAATTTGTTTCTTAATTTAGTCAATATAATACTCGGTGCCAACTTTCCATGATCTAGGATCACTCCTTATATTTTTTGCACACAAATAAATGAAGTCATCCCACTCTTCGGGGCCGGAACATCCAAAAATGAACATTTGGATTCAAATTTATCTACTATAGTGCGCACAACCTGTCGGATGGGACGATTATTACGGCCAAAAATTTGAATAATTGCTCTTAAAGTTGCGACCACCGACTCAGAGTTTAATTTTTAATGATTACTAAACGCTGCACTTAAGTGAACTTTACCGTGATAAAATGTTGGCTTCGACTAACACTTTGACACTGAAAGACAGAAAGTCGGGCGGGGCCGACTATATAATATCCTACACCTCCCTAACAATGCGAAAATGTGCATTGCGATAAGAATTTGGCAGTGTTCATACATGTAATAAGAAAACTGTCTCTGCCGAAATTCGTACTGATCGGATACACGGTTTCTACAGCGCTTACATGTCAAATCGGGTGAAAATATATATGGGGGCTATATCTAAATCTGAACCGATTTTCCCTGAATTTGGTAGCGTTCATACATGTAATAAGAAAACTCTCCCTGTTGAATTTGTACGGATCGGATATAAAATACGGCGCTTACATGTGAAATAGGGTTTAACATATATATGGGGGCTATATCTAAATCTGAACGGATTTTCTTCGAATTTGGAACAGATCGGGTGTAAAATACGGTTTCTACAGAGCTTACATGTCAAATCGGGTGTAACATATATATGGGGACTATATCTAAATGTGAACCGATTTTCCCCGAATTTGGCAGTGTTCATTTATTTAATAGAAGAACTCTCTCTGCAAGATTTCGTACTGATCTGATGTAAAATACAAGTTCTACAGCGCTTACATGTAAAATCGAAGGCACATATATATGGGAGCTATATATAAATCTGAAACGATTTTAACCAAATTAAATAGGGATCGTCCTTGGGCCTAAAGAAAGATATGTGCAAAGTTTCGTTGAGATCGGACCATAATTACGACCTGTACATTGATTACAAGAATACATCTACAGATAGACGGACAGACAGACAGACGGTCATAGCTAAATCGACTCAGAAAGTGATTAGAAGTCGATCGTTATAATAAACAATAGGTCTATCTCTTCTCCTTGTGGGTGTTACAAACAAATGAACAAAGTCATAGTACCACAGTGTTGTGTAGGGTATAAACCTGTACAAACAAATGAACAAAGTCATAATACCCTGAACCACAGTGTGGTGTAGGGTATAAACCTGTTTGAGGGTACATTGACATAAAGATACCAAATTGTCATGTCCCTGTTAGGAAACCCTATATAATGTATTTGCAACTTGTTTCAGTTGTTATTGTGGGAAAATTGGCCTGAAAACTGAAATTATGTATATTTTTTCTTGCTCTTAACTACTTTCATTAAGATTTATTACATATTCTATATTTATTTATATTATATATATATATATCTAAATATTAACCGATTTTGGCAGTGTTTATTCATGTAATAAGAAACCTCTTTCTGCCGAATATCGTACTGATCGGATAAAAAATACAGTTTCTACAGAGCTTTCATGTCGAATCGGGTGTAACGTATATATGGGGAATATATCTAAATATGAACAGGTTTTCCTTGGATTTGGCAGTGTTCATTCATATAATAAGAAAACTCTCTCTGCCGAATTACTTACTGATCGGATATAAAATACGATTTCTACAGCGCTTACATGTCAAATCTGGTGCAACATATATATGGAGGCTATATCTAAATCTGAACCGATTTTCCACAAATTTTGCAGTGTTCATTCATGTAATAAGAAACCACTTTCTGCCGAATTTCGTACTGATTGGATATAAAATATATTTTATACGCATACGTGTGAAATCGGGTGTAATATATATATGGGGCTATATCTAAAGTTGACCCGATTTTCCGTTAATTCGTTAATTGGATTGAAACCAATTGTACCTTAAAGTATAATTTTCAAAGTTTATTGTGTAAAATGTTCATAAAAAATATTAAATAATATGGCAACGATAGCACTAATGCGGAAGCGTCTCGAAAAAATGTTGGGTTGCGGTGCCCCTCATAACTTGATACCGGATCATCTGATATTTAAAAAAATAAATTTATTTAGTTAGATATTTGTTATAGCCAGGTAACGCTGTCGAGTTTTTTTTTCGAAATTTAAATTTTTAAATTTTTCGGAACACTTTGAAGTGTTGTTATTATTTGCTTATTTATTAAATTATTATTCTTTTAAACAATTGATTCAGCAGCATACGTACATGGCGATACCCGTAGCCATTGTGTTTAGTCTTGTTTTCGTCTTATTATAGGGAATATTTATTCTAGTGGATAAATATATAATATTTGCAAAATTTTTCCTAAAGCGAATCGTTCCCTTCGTATGAGCTGCGGTGGCAAATACATTACTTGACGTGTTTATTTTTGAATTGAAATATCAGAAGTGCGAATATTTCGTATTCGATGGGGTAAAGCTAGCCTCTTTTAGCTGGTATGTTAAAGATGAACCTTGCTGACTGATTGGTGAAGCAACCACGAAATCGCAATACAAGGAGCTGAGCTGTCAAGTAATTGGATTTGCTATAACTGTTTTGTAAAAAGTTTGAATTCTATAGACGCAAAGATATTCTCTAATACGCAAGAGTATCCTAGTTACAAATCAATAACGATCTAAAGACCAAAGTAAAACGAACGAAAATACAATATGTTATGTTTTACGAGTGTTCATATGAGTTACAAAACTTATGATACATATGTATATTTACCTAACAATAAATTAATATGTTTTATATTTGTTAAGTCGTAATTTATGTTATTTCAAATGAACAACAGAATTTTAAAAAACAATCTTAGTGTAGTAGAATTTACCAAAAGGAATATTAATAAATTGTACATATGTAAATACTAGCATTTAAATACCCGGCGATGCCCGGGTTTACTTTGAACACAGTGATCCAAACATTAGTATTATTTTTGATTTTGAATCATTAAAAAATTGTTTAACATCCAGGGTCAGTCTACTTGAAAGTCTATCAAACTCCAGATGCTCTCAAAAACTCAAACAAATTCACTGACAACAGTAAAAAATTCTGTAAATATGAAAGCACAACCTCAAATGTACGATATGTGTGCAAACTTTCAAATTAATACTTTTATGGGGTCAGTGGTCAAGAGGTCACCAAATAAGTAGCTGAGAAACAAATGCATAATATGCTATGTATTTTTCCAATTTCTATATACTCGTATACATTTTTGTTTAAATATTACCGGTGTATATAGCGAGCGATATATTTCGAAAAGACTTTTAAACATTATGTCTCCGTTTTTGTGTACCTCTTGTCCTCAGGCCGGAGAAAAGTTATTCTAATGGTCAAGCGGTCAAAAGTCGCTTGGTCGCATCCCTTGGAGATCAGTATACAAACATAAATTATTAGGATTATAGCTCTTAAAGGACTATTAAAGTACAGAAATTGTGGAAATTGATTTGGTCACTGCTAAACCGACCACCGTCGGAGAATTGACCGAATTGACAATGTTAGATAGGTTACCACAGTAAGTGATGAGCGATATATTTTGAAAAGGCTTTAAAATTTTTAAGACGCGGTTTGACCTCAGACTGGACATCGAATTGTTCTTTTCGCATCTCCATTGAGATCAGTCTGTACATATAAATTTGTAAATTATTGGCTCTTAAGGAACTTTTAAAATCAGAGAAATAATGAAAATTGTTCGGGTCACAGTTAAACTGACCACATTCAGATAATTCAAAATAATTTTTCGCGCATATATTTGCGGTTTATAGTACTTCATATATACAAAGTTTTAACTTTTTATCTTATAAGAGGATTCCGAAACGACAAAAACAAAACGCAAGTTTTTGATAGCGCTACAACTGACCACTGGCCGAAATATGATTAAACGAGTAGTCCGTAGTTTATACAACACTCCAGTCTATGTGTGTGCAAAATTTCAGCTCTCTAGCTTTAACAGGAGCCTCTGTGGACAAGTGGTCGAAAATCACTTGGCGGAAAATCGAAAATCAAAGTAGCCTATGCAACTTCCCAGGCATTGGTCTATCTGTCCACCAAGTTTCAAGAAAATCGGTTCAGCCGTTTAGGCGTGATGCTGGAACAAACAAACAAACAAACAAACAAACAGACAAACAAACGATTTTATAATATTAATTAATTAATTAATAATTCATAATAATAGGATTTCTCACTCATAAAATAAGACTTATTCACATAAAAATTTTTGTATCGCTTCGAAATTTTTTAGTATGACATTTCCTTAGCAAAACAAGCAAATATGTTAAGTCCAGTTTCAAAAAGTTTTCAAAAGGAAGACACATTTTTTTTAACTGTTTCTATTTTTTTAATTCTCTTTCTGCAAATACGCGAATTATCGTTTATTTGTTCCGCTTAAACCAATAATTTTTAATTATAATTATCATAATTATCACAAAATAACTGGTTGTTCTATATTTCATTAAGGAAGTATTTGCAATTTAGTTCGACGATGTTCGATTGTCCATTGTTTTTCTTATTTCCCGTCTTCGGCTTTATTTCGCTCTCTCTTGAATACATACACATATTTACGGTCTTTTTGCCTCGTTTTTGACAAAGTAATAAATTCGTAAAATGTGAGGACGGTATACTTCAATCGATTTAGCTGACTGAGATTTTCTTACTTCTCCAAGATCACTGTGTCAACTTTGGACTAACAGAATTTTAAAGGTTTTACTAAAATTTTCAAATTGTTTACCACTTATTAAAAGTAATGTGAAAGTCAGTAAGATAAACTATGAATAATTGACACATGTGTACTCTTACATATTTAGATATATTTGTTTATTTTAGAAAGATATTCAAAAGCTATTTTCATTGGCGTAGCAATGGATCTCTGATTAAAACAACAAATGTTTGAAAAAAATAATTAAAACAATTTTATTAATTAATTAAAGAGGCATTCAATATTTTATAATTAACATAAAAAATAGCAGAATGGAATAATATAACTTCGTGCGACACCGATTTTTAGTCATGGATATCTCTACATAATTCTGAAAGCTATATTTTCTGGTCGAGTTCGCCTTTAAAAAAAGACATGACATCTTTTTGAGGATATAATTATTCAAAATTTTGATGCCCTATGTTCACCCGAGGAATTAATAAAGGAAAAAACATTTGCACCATTATAAGACTTCCAACTGTTCCAGTTATTGGAATATTTTTCACAAAAAATCCACAATAAGTTTATGTAAAGAATTGGCATATGTAAACACAGAAAAAAACAAGTACTTTTAGCACTTAATAAGTTGTAACAAAACGTATTTGCCGCAGCAGTCGAATTCTTATTTTAAGGGTGAAATCTTCATTTCAACAATTTTATTTCTTATTTAAAAAACGAATTCGCCATTTCAACAACTTTTTGTACTTCAAACAACAAATTTAATCTTTAAAAAAACAACAGCGCTCTTAAATCAACAACTCAAGGTTGTTGGCTACGATTTAGCCTACAAAGTCGTTATACCAACAATTTTGTATTTAATACAGTAGACGCTCACAAATTAGAACCGCTTTGTTTTTGAGGCAATTCTAATTTCTGAATTATTCTAATTTCTGGAGGTTTTTTTTTCGAATAAAAAATAAAAAATTGAGTAAACTTACTTCCAAAAACTAAAATAAAAGTTTCCAATGATAAAGTGTTTTTTTACGTTTATTTGACATTTCTAATGGTACACTTTCACTTTTTAATAGAGACTGTCAAAATACGTACACGCGTATAAAATCTCACAAATAAACTAGTCACAAATATACATAAATGCGACAAAAAACAACAAATAGGGAAAAACATATATAATTTGGTGATTCCCCTTTTTAGTTTTATATGCTATGTTCAAACAGCAAAAACGCTCGGAAATTAGAATTTTAAATTCCAATTTCAGAGCGTTTAATGTATTGCAAACACTGATTCTAATTTCTGGACGTTCGAATTACTGAAAGCTCTAATTTGTGAGCGTCTACTGTATTTCAATCAACAACTTTGTTAGTTAAATCGTACCCAACAACTTGTTTTATTTTTCCGTGTGTACTTACAGAACAATATTCGAAACCTAAGAATCGTTCTTCTATTTCCAAATTGATTGCAAACCTTTGAATTTTGAGATTCTTACAGCATTTGCAAAAAGTTATATTATTTTTGACATTAGTAACTGTAAAATTTATAGATGATTGGAATTAATAAAATTAAAAAAAAAAATCAGCTGAAATATCTTTGGGGTGGGCTAAAAAACTTCTGGGGTGGTATTAGACCACCCCTGTCAACCCCTTCCTTCGCTTATGCTATTTTACTTTATTAGAATTCGCAAATTGTAACTCTACATAAGTAGTGTGAGAAATGGGAACATTTTGCTTGATGAAACAATATTCTGGAAATATGTCAATTGTGAATAATTGTTTTCATTTGATCTGTGGAAATGGATAAAATTATGTTTCAAAATTTTTTTCTGGAAATCCAGGAATTGAAAAACTTCAGGATAATTAGATCGTAGTTCATATCGGAGGAATACGAGTATATGTATACGTGTGTACATAGATCGAGCAACTGCATTTAGAAAGTTATATATATACGAATTATAAAGTTATATGTGAGAACATATATGTATACATATACATACGTATAGAAATATTTTAGAAGTACCTAAGAACCGCATATGCAAATGCGAGGTTATTTTACAACCCAAATATATGGTGTCAAAACGGCACACATCCATACCCACATTGGCACTCGACCAACAGCAAAATGAAATGTAGTATGTAATATACATATACTCATATGTATATCCATCCACCCACACAAAACCATAATTACTTAACGTATGAATGTATATATACAATATGTAGATATATATATATATATATATACATGTATGTATATATGAATGTGTACATACTTAAGCGGCATACTCAATTAATTATGAACAAACATTTTAATTAGCAACATTTAAACGTGAATTGAAAAGTAATATCATCATTTCGCCTGGCGAAATTGTTTTCGTTTTCAATTCACGGTCTCTGCACGATTGGCGGGCAGAGCAGTTGAGTCGTTTTATTTATTTTATATACTTATGTATGTATGTATGTATGTAATTTTAAAAACATGAACAAAAAACAATTCTTGCCAATGAATAAAAAAACCGTTTATTGTGTATTGTTTTAAAAATATATTTTCTCTCGGCAACAGAAAGAAACACCGGACTGGGAACTGAAACGGAATAAAATGAAATGAAATAAAATAAAATGCAAAAAGAATAACAATAACAAAGGCCAACGAGAGCATGAATGAAAAATACAAAAATAACAAAAACAAGAATTGCCATTAAAGCATTTAACTTCAGAACAATTGCGAAGAAACCCACCATCAACAGAAGGCAAACTTGCAACAATCACCAACAACAGTTCCACCAGCAAAAAAACACAAACGACAACAACAAAAGCAACAGCGAAAAGCGGCAGCAACAGCGGCACAAATTAAACAACACAAGAAACTCAAATAAGAAAAGGACTTTTTGTTTTAAAAAACCTACACACACAACCAGAAGGACGACAGCATAAATTCAAGCATTAACAACAGCAACAACATCGTCGTCACGTCAACAACGGCAGCAACGATTCCGATTCCTTATAGACAACCGCTACAGAGGCAGCGGCAGTTGCCGTCTATGCAACATGGCGGCGCTCCAGCATCCCGGACAGAATCTGCGGCATTGGCTGCATCACAGCTGGCGTCATGTGCTCTGCGCTTGGTTAGCATTCTGGGTATTTTTCATGTGTACACTGAATCCCGTCTTACCAGAAGTTATTTACCGTGTGGATCCTTTGGGTAAATATTTTACTTGAATTTATACATATGTACATATCTACACTCATACTCATATCTATTTAAGGACCTGCACACATATACTAAAGTATATCCATATACGAATACATATTGTTTTGTAGAAAACGTCTTTGCCCTCTTTACTCTGTTGTTTTAAATGAATTCCCTCGTCCTCCTCGTTCTCGGCGTCCTGCGACCACGGTTCTCTTTGGCCACCGCTTCAAATTGTTCATGTGGCATGAAGCGTTGCTGGCTACGAATACAAAACAGAACGTATTTAGCTCCATTTTTGATATTTTTGAATTGTAAGAAAATATATTTTAAAACAACATTTTTAAATATTATATATTTGTGAACAAATAAATTTTATTTTTTAACAAATACACATACAACTTTTTCAGCACTAATTTTTATTGTATAAATATTCCAATTCATCATTTTTTGTAGATCCATCAATGCAAGTTATCGTTACCAAGATAATACGATTTAAATTTTAATCAAATTTTACAAACATATAAAATTTCTAAAAAATTCGAAAATCTAACTTATGAAAAACAGAAAACTTGCCGTTAATTTAAGTCATTGAGACATTGTCAAAATATTTAAATACAAAATAATCTTTGTTTCGGAAATATTAGTTCCAAATAATGGGAACATCAATTTGTTTAGGACAACATCCTACCAAACATATAATATTTGTGTGTGTCAACCATTGTGTATTTGGAGTATACCCTAAACATATGTATGTTTCATGCATAATTTTTTTGGACAATATATCACATAACCGATTTTCATTCAGCATGCACCAACTAAATCGTATTCAAAGTGTTCGATGTTGAACCTAAAACCAATTTATTTGTAAAACTGTTGTTAATTAATTTCACACGAAATTAAAATCACCTTACTTGCATTTTTTGCTTTCCATGTAAAAGAAAGCAAAAAAAATAACAATGTGAGTTTTTGTCATTTTTGATTACAGGTAACTACACAATCCTATTTATTACATGTATAGCTGTCCTTATTATCCTACACAATTTACTTTTTTATTTGCCGCAACTAAATTAGTGGCTTTAGCGGTTATGCTACCAATTGCTTTCTGTGTAGGGACATGGGGAGCTCTCGTCCAACACTCGCATGGATACGAATGAAAAGCATAATTGCACAAGCAATTTTTTAGAAAAATTCTAAAAAATCCCTTGCGTACTTAAATTAATGTACGCACATATGTACTTCTATGTATGTAGGATGTTTTACACGGATATATGTATATTGAAAAATACATTAGGGGGGCATTGTGTGTAAGTGGAATACATACATATACACATTTTAGCTGAATAATCACACATATAGGTATTCCATATCTGAAATGATCACCTTTGAACTCGAAGCGTTCGAAACTACTGTTCATAAAAAGCTAATGGAACATGTGCTTTTTTAAACTCAGAAATAAACATGAGAGACGTATATTGAATATTGGTGGGTGGATATCTAAACGTTAACCGATTCTCGGATCAATAAACTCAAATTTGTGAAAAACGCGAGACAACATTTTATTATTGGCCTTTTTATCCCCTCACCTTAAAGAGGAGGGTATATATCATTTGCTACGAGCCAAAAGTGTAACACATCGAAGGAGTGACCTAAGACCCTAAGTGTGTTCGGCGGATATCCGTTTTGGGTAATTTTAAGTCCGTCCGTCTGTCTGTCTGTCTGTCTGTGGCTGGTCCGCACGATAACTCTCGAAAGGA